>JAQPPZ010002524.1:0-4966863 GCA_028583015.1 Wollemia nobilis
TGTATGGAATGAAAAGTTGTCACGATATCGCGACATGTCGTGTTTTTGTGGCCAGGTACAGGGAAACACTCGAAGCAAAAAAAAACGTCATGATTTCGCGATAGGTTGCACCCACAATGCCTGATAGCATAAAGTTGTCGCGATATCGCAACATGTCGCAAAATTGCTGCCAGGAAGGTAGACAAGGCTGTTGGCAGGAAAATGTCGCGATATCACGACATGTCGCATTTTTGTGGTGAAAGCAAAGGAACAAAGCTGCATGCATAAAGGTGTCACGATTTATATGGGGCCATTACAAAATGTGCATAGGAAGTGCGAAACACGTGGCATGCAGGTGTCAGAGTTGCAGAAGTGTTACATGTAAACAGAAAATATCGAACGTTTCGGCATCGAGCATAAATTCAAAAGCAGTGAAAAGGCAGGAATACAAAGCGATGCATTCTGGGAGGTGAAACAAAGCGACACAGGGAAAAACAAAGAGTTGTATCAGTTAGTATAAAAGCAGAAGGGCATATTGATACGAGGGTTGGAAATTGCTGCTAGTAGAGTTGCAGAGACAAAGGCGACCCGCCATTCTGGACCTACTGTTGGAGCAATTTCTTTCACTTGTTCTGGATTTGTTAAACCTGGAACATTCTATCATTGTAATTGATATATCATTTTGATACAGAAATACAGAGAATTGACATCTCATTGATAAGAAAGGAGTCATTTTGCATGCAAGATTTAATGTTTTATCTTCCCTTTCAGATTTCTAGGCTTCTAGGTGAAGTTTAATGCAAATGTTTTTGGTTGCTTCATGCGAATGCCTAAAATCTGAAATTACAGTAAAAACCCCAAAAACCTGCACCTAGCTTATCAGGATTGTGCGAATTTGCAGATTCAATAGGTTAGGTTGCATGCAGAAAACCTCATTATCTTCGATTTTGTCAAATCGAGATGGCAGCATTCTGGACGTAGTTTAGTTTCATTTTTTTTATTTGCATTTCTTTTATTTCAATCCTTTAGTTCATTTCTGTATTTTTATTACCGTCATTTAAATAAATAACTAAAAATCCATCAAAGCCCAAGATCAAAATAGATTTATTTCTTAGATTTATTCACTTTGAGTCCATTGCAAATTCAAATTAAAATAAACCACAGTGCCCCTTGTTAACATCCACTTGCAACCCTAAGGTATTCCCAGCATTTAAATTGAACAACATCATTGGTAAACAAAGAGCCAGCATAACAGGAACCTTGGAGAAATTATTCTGTGAAATTTCTTTGCAAGCAGAGGATTTTGGGACTCAGATCCTATCGGAGAGTGTGCTTTCACAATTGGGTGAAAACACAACTCAACACCACCATCCATCGAAAATTCACCCTTATACACCTCCCCTAAGAGGCGGGACCTTCAAAGGGCCTCTCAGTACGAGGTATTGTCCCATCCTTTTCCCATCCTCCTTTCGGACGTGGATCCTTTAGCCTGAAGGTAAGGGTGCAAAAAATTTGGAGCGATACATTTTGGTGAACCCGACGTAAACAAAAACAAAAAAACATAGATGCATTTCAAATCATTAGAAAACTACTAAGTTGCATATCATGTCTAGATGGTAGCTCCTAAGAAAAGACTAGTTGTCACTATAAATGTTGAAAACCAATTAGCGAGCCATAGAAGTTAATTTTGTGCTTAGTGTGCCTGAAACAGATAGAAATCAACTTTTGTGGAAAGAACTTGATAGGAGACTAGGTATCATTTCATCTAGATCAATACAACTTAAAAAAATCAAGAGGTTTTCCCTAGATAGGATCCTGGATCCTCATCAACTCATTTTTTATCATGAACTACAGAGAGTCTGCCATAGGTGGTTAGCCTATAGGAGAGCTCTTGTGTCTTCAGAATTATTCACTTTCGAGGAATACCTAGAGAACGCAGTTGTTATACACCAATTCCTAGGTCGTGTAGAAGATCAAGAGGTCATTCTTATGGATAGGGAAATATGGAATAGAGTTCCTAGAGTTGTGTTATATCGAGAGTATTGCCATGAACTTTATTTCTACCAACCAGAGTCTGAGACAAATAATATCACTATAGCACTTTTTGTTAAATTTTTGAAAGAAAATTTTCAATTTGAAGAAGAACACTTCATGACTCCTGAAGAACTCGAGCCCATTAATGATATTTATAATTTTTTTATAGAAGACTAGATCATTGCTTTCATTATTATTATCTCTTGCATTTAGTTTGTTGTTTGTTATCTTTATAATATTGTTACAAAAACAAAAAAATAGAAAAACAAGAAAAACCAAAAATATAACAAAACTAAAACATTTTATTTTATTTTTTTTTTATTACTATAGTAGGTATATAATTAAAATATATACCTCTTAAGCTTGTTGCATATATATATACAAGTATATATATATATATATATATATATATATATATATATATATATGCTGAAATCTAAATTTAAGCACAATGCCTAGACTTAGGAATGGTAAACAAACTGAAGAAGAAGAAGAAGATTGGTTAGGAGACAAAACAAAAAACCCAAATGTCCTTCTTGAGGATTCAATTCCGGAAGGAGAAACTCTAGACCAACCAGAAGATGAGCTGGCTAAAGAAAATGAACAACAAGAAAATCTTAAAGAGGAAGGATCCTCATCCCCTAGAATGGCTCCAGATGGAACTATTGCTTTTGATAACTTAGATCATTTCTGGAAATTTTTCAATAATATCATTGGTGTTCTTAATATGGCAGTTCGTATTGATAGAGGACAAATTAGTGACACTCAAGCATCCATGGAAGATATGTTTAACATACACACTAATCCCTTGTCCTTTGTTGATCAAGAAAGTGATAAGGCTGGCACATCCAATAGAGATATGGTCACTATGATTCGAACATGCAAAAACAACAAGGTTACCCAACCCCCTAAGGAACCTCTTATTGAGCCTAAAATCATTCCCACACAAAAGAAACCTTCATTCACTGCTTTATTTTGCCAAACTATTGATCAATATGCTTTAAATCGACAAAAACCTAAAATGAAGCCAAACACCAATTTTCAACAATCTGGGATACAACATAATACAACTTCAAAACTTCTTTATAACACCCTTCATACCAACAATTTACACAATAGCAATATAGCCTCTAATCTTCATGTCCCTCCATCATATGCTCACAAATCCCATATTAATACCCTATCGAATCAATATGGTGGTCAAACCAGTAATCTGGAAGCCATGGTGAAACAGTTAGCTTCGCGTATGGACCAAATAGATCCCTATCATCCCTCGTACAATTATCGAGAGATGTGTAGTCAACCTTTGGATCCCATAGTTGTAGCACAACCATAACCTAAACACTTTCCCATGCTCATCCTGCCTATATATAAAGGAACTGAAGATCCCATAGAGCATCTTTGCATGTTTAGGATAGCATGTCATGATATATCACATGATGACTTGCTATTACTAAAAATGTTCCCAAAAAGTTTAGGAGGAATGGCATTGGAGTGGTACTATCAATTGCCCACTCATTCTTTGAGAAATTTTGAAGAAACAATTGAATCTTTTGTCCATCAATGAGAGGCATGTCACCATTAAATATTTATACAACTTAAAACAAGAAAAATATGAATGTTTTGCTGATTTCTTAGCTAGATGGAGGCAGTTGACAGGAAAACAGCACTTTATGCTACCTTATAGGGAAATGTTGGATATTTTTATCAATAATTTGCAAGAACAAATATCTTATGAGTTATCAACTGCTACTTTAACCATATTCGATCAAGCTATAGACTTAGCTCGAAGAGTGGAAGATGCTCTCATTAGGAGAGGTCACCTCAAAAAGAAATATGATGAGAAAACATCCAGAAATCAGTATAAAAACAAACAAGTTGTAGGTGACGGAGTCACTGATAGTAGAAATGTTGCTAATATCAATACAACAAAGACAACAACAAAATTTATATTAAAACCTCCTGATAAACCTCCTCGAGAATTTACTAGACTCAATCAACCATTATCAACTATTTTACCCCAATTACTCGAAAGAGGTTTGATTCAATTACCAGTTATCCGGGAACCTGATCCAACTATACCTGGATATAGAGTTGATTTACATTGTGATTTTCATAGAGGACTTGGACATGCTACAAACTCTTGCAAAATATTGAAACATAAAATACAAGATCTGATTGATAATAATGAAATGGAGGTGCAAGCCTTCCAACCCAAAAAAATGCTCCTAATAACGCTCAAAAGACCATTCCCAAAAATCAGAATCAAAATGCTAATCAATCATTAGATATATTTCAACATCCTTTACCAAAACATGGTAAAGAAGTGGCTAATCAAATCGAACATCATAATGTTCCCCCTCCTACCCGATATGTAGGGACTATTAGCGAACAGTTATCTGTTCAGGATCCTCAAATATTTGGCACAACTTTATCCATGGTCATGACCCGACCCCTACATAATATTCAAACTCCCAATCCTAGTGATGTAGAATCGAATACTAAAAGTGAAGTAAACATCACCTCAAACCAATCGAATAGTTCTAAAAATGAATCAGATCCTATTCAACCTATCACAGATGATATGGTTCCAGAAGAACCATTTCCTAGAAGAGTTACTACTCGACCCTCTTCTAATCAGTTCCTTCCTAATGAACAAGCCATAAACGCTCAACCAAGACTAGTTCAGCGTCTTCAATATAACATTGTAGGTACCATCGGAGTTGTTACCAGACAACAGGCTCAAAACTCTCAACAGGATAAAACTCAGAATGATGGATCAACTCCATTTGTTTTGAAAAATCCCAATAAATGGAATCATATGTCTAATGTTCAACCAAAACCTCCTTACAATATTAATGAACAATTATCCAATACTATAGCCAGAATTTCTCTTTTGGACTTGTTAAGATCTTCTCCTACCCATAGGGATGAATTAATACTCACATTAAGCCAAATTATGGTACCTCAAAATATTCAACCCGAAGCCATGTTCAATACTATTATCACTCGAGAGGTCGATTGTATTGACTTTCGGTATAAAGACATCCCATAACACAGTTTACATAAGGATAACCCCTTATATATTACTGCCCTAATTGGAGATGTAGTCGTTAAACGAGTCTTGATTGATAATGGTTCATCTTTAAACATATGCACTTTTGACTTCTACCAAAGATTTGGCTTTAGAAGTGATGAAATGAAAAAAATGGATATGATTATCAAAGCTTTCAATGACGAGACACAAGAAACGTGTGGAGTCATTACTATACCCTTGCAAGTTGGTCCTTGAACCCTAGATACAACCATGTTTATTGTACATTGCCCAACATCATACAATATACTTTTGGGTCGCCCCTGGATCAATGTGATGCGAGCAGTTCCCTCCACTTTACATCAGTGTGTTAAATTTGAATTTAAAAATCAGTTGGTCACTATCCATGGTGACCCTAAACCCTTTGATATGTTTTCTTTGGCAAAACCTGTTGGAGTGCAATTTTGCCATGCTCTGTCATCCACACATCCTAATTCTTATTTTTCATCTAAATTTGTGAAACACAAACCCATAACATCATCTACCCCATCATCTACACCTATAAATTTACCTCAACCATCTTCTGAACAAACCACACTAGAACGTCAACAGGATCTTAAATCCACAACCAATCCTTCATGTTTCATCCCTATAATTTCAAAACCTATAGACCCATTTATTAACACCTCCACATTATCTAAATCTATCATACCTTCCACATCTAAAGATATAGGGAATGATCCTTCTACATCTTATGCTCTTTTTGATGAGCTTTTATCGGATTTATCTAAAATTTTAATATCAGAAAAAACAAATGCTTTTATGCAAGATTCAATTCTTTTAAATAACTTGCCGCCATCTCCTCATACTTTGGGCCTCCCACAACCTATGGGAAGTACTTACAAAGTCAGGAGTTGTGCTTTTATTTATAAAGGATATGATTGGGGAAAGAATACCCCGAAACATCAAGACGCATTGTGATAGATATGCTCGATGCTATTTTGCTAATGAATATATTAAAGCTAAACCTTATTTATCGGGTCGCACAGCCAAGTGGGTTCTTGCTCTAAGCGAGTTTGAACTCATGTTCTTAGGACATAAGTCTATTAAGGTTCAAATCATAGCAGATCAATTAGCTGCTACACCCTTAGAGTCTACCCATCCCATCATCATTGAGTTTCCTGATGAATGCCTTCAATTAGAGGTAGACCATATTGAACAATGGTCCTTATACTTTGATGGAGCCCGATGCATGAGTGGGGCTGGTGCAGGTATTATTTTAATATCTCCACAAAAACACATTATACCTTTGTCCTTTAAATTAACATTTGCTTGCACCAATAATACTGCTAAATACGAAACTCTAGTCCTTGGATTATGAGCTGCCTTGGCACTAAAAATTAAACACCTGCTAGTTTTT
The DNA here is from genome assembly GCA_028583015.1 of Wollemia nobilis. Taxonomy (NCBI): domain Eukaryota; kingdom Viridiplantae; phylum Streptophyta; class Pinopsida; order Araucariales; family Araucariaceae; genus Wollemia; species Wollemia nobilis. The sequence continues at coordinate 6,468 of JAQPPZ010002524.1, forward strand.
GGTGATTCTCAACTTGTTATAAACCAAATTAATGAATTTTATCAGACCAGAGATGATAAATTGCACCCATATAAAGCATATGTCTTGCAATTGTTATCCTTGTTTGATAAAGTCACTTTGGAAGCTACTTCACAAACTAGCAATCGTGCAGCTAATGCTATGGCCGTAGTTGCATCGCTTCTGCCCTTGGAGTTGGATGACGAATATGCCACCATCATTATTCGTCGACTCCAAGAACCCACTTCAAATAAGTCATGCTTAGAACCTTTGGATGTGTTTCTAATCAATGAAACTACTCCTGAACCTTGGTATAAGGATATATTTGATTTTCTTCAAAATGGGACTTTCCCTACCAATTCTAATAGAAACCAGTGTCGGTTATTACGTAGACGAGCAAGTCGATTTGTAATAATTGACAATACTTTATATAGGAGATCTTTTGAAGGTATCCTATTGAGATGTTTGAATCTAGAAGAATCCAAATTAGCTTTAAGTGAAGCCCACGATGGATCTTGTGGAGGACACTTCAGTGGTAGTGTCATTGTTAAAAATCTCCTTAGGATAGGCTACTTTTGGCCTACCATGGAAAGGATGCACATGATTATGTGCGCCATTGCGATAAGTGCCAAAAACATGTTGACCTTGTCCATGCGCCTACACAACAGCTACAGGCTATTTCATCTCCTTGGCCCTTTTCAAAATGGGGCTTAGACATTATTGGCAAAATTAATCTTATGTCATCTGATGGACACAAATTCATCATAACCGCCATCGAGTATTTCACGAAGTGGGTTGAAGCTATGCCTTTAGCTTCCTGCACTGGAACACAAGTCTCTAAATTTATTTTTAATCAAATTATTTGTAGGTTTGAAATTCCTGCAAATCTCATCTCAGACAATGGAACTTGTTTCAAAAATAAATATGTTAAGAAGTTATGCCAAAAATATAATATTCAACAACGCTGGTCCACTCCCTATTATCCTCAGGGCAATGGTCAAGCAGAAGCATCTAACAAAACCTTAATCAAAATTCTTAAAAGATTGGTCAATAAATCTGGCCACGATCGGCACATTCAATTATATCCAGCTTTGTGGGCATATTGCACTAGTGTGCGTACTCCCACAGGTACTTCACCTTTTGTCTTGGTTTATGGCACTAAAGCTGTTTTTCCCTTTGAATTAGAAGTTCCTTCTTTGGCTCTACTACTTCAAGATATCGAAGTAGGAGATGAATATCGAGCTGGCAGACTCAGTCAAGCTGGAACTCCTAGATGAAAAGTGCATCAATGCTTTGGAGCATCTTCGTGCCTACCAAAACAAGCTTAAAATATCATATGCCAAGAAAGTTCGTCATCGATCCTTTGAGGTCGGCGACCTTGTTTTAAAATAAAATCAAAAAAATACTAATGCAACTAAAGACCCTAAAGGTAAATTTGAGCCCAACTGGCTTGGACCATATATTATCACTGCTAAATTTGAATCATGAGCATACAAACTAGCTACCTTAGATGGTAAATATTTGAAAGAACCTATGAATATTATGCATCTTAAGCGATATTACACATAAAATTTGGTATTTTCATCATTTGTACATATTTTGCATGTTGTCTCATTTTAAAAATATATATATAACTGTTTAAACAAAAACAAACAAAATAAAAATAAAAAGTAAAAACAGCAATATTATTGACTCTTTTGAAACCAAAAATAATAATAATAATAAAGAAGAAAGAGAGAGTCAAGATCATCAAACTCCTAAAAAATATTTGTTGTATATATTTCTTCTTCAAGTATTGCAGTTATATTTTCAAATTATTTTTGGATAAATTAGCATTTATTTGGAATCCCTCACTATCACAAACACAAAAATAAATATCTTGATTTTATCTGGCATGATTACTAATCTCTCTTATATCAAAGTCCACAAAATTTAATTAAATAAAGTTTGAGCATAGAGAATTGATCTTGTTATTTACTTAAACCAAGCACATCCTTTCACAATAAAATGATTATATTTGTAATGTCCATGCTATGCTACATAGTAGAAGTGGTTTCTTGAGCAAAAATTTTCCCCTACTATCCTATCATGCACATGGTCTAGAATCTTTGAGAATTGGCAAAAGGACAAGCTCACCCCTACCCAGAATAAAAATCCCTTGATCTACAACTAATCCGAGCAAGTATCCCTAGCATAGGAAGCAAAAGAAAAAGAAAAATCAAACAAAATTATGAGCAAAAGAAGCATTATTCCAGTATCATTTTGTACTATATCAGCACTATTTCAGCATTATCTCAAATACAAAAGCAACAATACAAAAAAGAGAAAAAGAAAGAGAAAAGCAAAAGCAAAAAGCAATAGAATCCCTTTCCCTACCCATTGAAAAGAAAAGAAGGGTTGATGAGCTTGAATCCCTGGAATTCTTAATTATTCGAAAACTATGAGGTAAGCCCCATAATAGGTGGTTTGTGACCAACCCACTTGGCCTTGGGTAACTCCTAGCGTGGTGATATGTTTGTCACATTAGCGACCTTCTTTTGTACAGATCTATGTCTTCTTATGGATTAGCTAGCTATTAATAACCCGACCTACATAGTAGTCTGGTATGGTTATATGCATCTAAATCATGGTTAATGAACACTTATTTGGTTCATTCAAATCACTTGTATCAAATTATCTTGCTCAAAACTGGTAAATGAACAATGCAATTGCACACACATTTGTATTTGAGATATTTTGTGTATCATTATGATAAATCAAGATTGGTAATGAACTCACATACGCACATGGGATTCCTTATAAATCTAACTTTTGTCTTTAAGATACTTTGAAATATTTTTGCAAATTGTTTGGAATAAATTCATTTTCTTCTTTGAAGAACAGCTGTTTAGTATAAAGACAACTACATGCATTATCAAAAATCAAAATCATTTTCAAAAACATGCAATAAAGTTACATTTATATATAACTTTTGACTTTCGCGACGATGGTATAGTTCCAAAACCAAAATTGAAATTTTATGACTAGCACAAGTCCTCATCTTCATATTTTCTGACTATTTTCAAAAATTAAAAATCAACCTTGCAATAAAACTATTATATTATTTTCTTCTTTGGATTTCGCGATGATGGTATAAGTCTATAACTATAATTCTATGCCTAGTGCAAACCATTGTACCAATTTTATTTTTCATTTATTTAAAAGCATCAAAACATGTGACTTAAATAATTATGTTACACAATTATGTTTTAAAACAAACAAACACTTATTATATTTCATGTCATTATGTCAAACTTCAATTTTGCAATGATGGCATAATTCCTAGGGAATTATCCAAAAAATTATCACACTTAGGAATTTATGCCTAGCAAAATCATTTTAAAATATTTTATGCATAATATTTTCATGGAAATCTGAAAACAAATCATCATCATCATCATCATTTGCATCATCACAACAAAGTCTTAAGACAGTCTCTTAAGCACTCTTTTACTTTTAGCAATATTTCTATATTGGGATTAGCTTGACGACCGAGTGAGCGGCGACTCCATGAAATGGTCTATAATAGCGACAATGTCCTTTGAAATTATTTTTAAAAGTCCCCTTTTATTTTTATCAAATTATCACATCACAAACAACCAATTTGTTTACATCAGATTATTTCATTTAAATTTTAAAATCATGACATTCAAACCATAATATTTCCAAACGACATAATTACATGAATCATCAAATTAATCACACCAAAACATTAAAGCATCATACAAATACATAAGACAAGTCATATGATCAAAAATATCTCATCTATATATATATATCAACAACATCTACATCATCTCAAAACTGGATTGGTATGCCACAATCTATACCTCGACATACTCAATCCTCTATCAAAAATAATAATAAGCACTATGTATCAGTCTGTGCAGTGCAATCTATAGCAACTAGTCTCGAGAACCCCTCGAGCTCTCAGCCTCATCTCTTCCCCCGTCCTAAGTTGGACGAGGTGGCCCCATCGTAGTCCATGTGGTGCTATGAGTCCTAGACTCTGATCGTGATGATGTCCTAGATGACCTCATCATGATAGGCTCTGCAATATGGGTCGACAATGGTAACCTCTGCCCCTGTGGCACCATATGGTGGTATAGTGTCTGATAGAATGTGACCTAGGAAATAGCCCGTGCTAGGTCCCGAGTGCTCGCCCCTCCGCTATGTGCTCTGAGGTGTGCAACCTCATCTCTGAGCTATGTAGCCTCAGCTCGATGGCATGTAGCCTCATCCTGTAGAGTCTCGCACTGTGCCTGGAGACAGACAGTCTCCGCCCGGAGAGTAGCCATCTCACTACTCTCTCCTATGTCCACACCCTTGCCCTTATCAAGCAATGGTGGCCTCTCTCTCCATGGAGAAGGGGGTCTCTCCTCCCTCCTATCCCATTGTTGTGGCCTCTATTGAGCCTATGGCCTCCTCTGCTCTCTCTCGTCATGACCCTGTGTCGCCTCCATGGCCGCCTGGCACTGCCTCCCCATCTGACGCATAACTATGTGAATCAGACCCTACGCCCTCATCATCCGAGGAGGGCGAATGCCTATGTACCAGGCATTGTAGTCATCGGCTACCCCTGCTTCGTCTCCATCCACTAGTTGGATCAGGGCATCATCTGCATCTTGACTCCAAAAGCATTGCATATCTAGAGTCCCGCTAACTGTAGTGTTATCCCGAACGGTTCAAGAAAACTCATAGTCTCTAAGAGATGGGATCCCCTGCTGTAGACCGAACTGCCTCAAAACTCGGTCGTAGTGGTGGAGCTCTACCTATCCCCTCTCCATCCTTAGCCAATAGGTTTGGCTAACGCGAGCTAGCTCCTGTCCATCCTTGGTCCACCCTGGATGATCTCTCTAAGGCCTCCAGGTGATCTGGTAGGAGACAAGGTCATCAAGTAGTCTCTGGGACATTGGCAGATCTATCTGTCACTGTGACCCTCTCTGGAGCCACCAGTAGAAATCTCGGGGCCTCTGCCACATGCTGTAATTCATCTTGAGCCAATTGATCTCGCTCTTCCTGAGATAGAGCAGCCAAGTCATCCCTCAACCCACCGTATTTCCATTCTCTACTCTTTAATAATCCTCTCTGCAACATAAATAGCAAAACAATAAAAATCATTAATCAAATAGTGATTAAAAATGCAAGTAACACAAGTTCAATTTGAGCAAATTCGTCTCTAATTTTGCAAGCCAAAATTGTCCCTTATTTGATGAAATCGTCCCCATTTCGTCGATTTTGCCCTTGGACGAAATCGGTGATATCGAGATGATTTCAATGAAATCAAGACGATTTTGTCCTGACGACGTCGACGGCCCAAAAATGGTCGCGATGCTCAAAAATAATTTAAAATTAATCTAAAAACCATAACAAAATCAAAATTAAAGCATTCTACATTAATTTTGGACCCTTACCCGTAGCGCGTGCCGGACCTTTGTCGATCTGTGCACTGTCTCGACCATTTTGTTTGCAAGAGCTACATAAACCAGAAAATGAACAGTAACAATGAATTAGGGTTTTTCCCTATTTTTCTTAATTTTATTCAAAAACACTTAACAACATTTTAAAAAATTTGCTTTTCCAAGTTTTTACCTCAAACGTTCGATTTGGGTAAAAACACGGAGGGGGCACCATAGTAAACTATCATACGATTCGACCAAGAATCATCGCCTAAAAATGGGAAAAAAATTTGTTTTCTCGTAAATCGAGAAAAACTCATCTTTAACGCATTTTCTTCGAAAAATTCGCTAAAAAGGGGACAAAATGTAGCACCCTAAAATTGGCATAGTAAACCTTAGCAAATAATTAAAATTACCTTAGTAATAATTCAAATTCAAATTTTAACCCCAAAACCACTCCCAAACCGCCTGTTGCCTGTTTCCTCATTTTTCATGCCATTTTTAGAGTTTGTTTCATCCGTTGGATGATATCGTCTTCGATCAGATGATATCGCCTCAGATCGGACGATTTCTTTTGGAGCAGAACATCCAGTCGATTGCGTCCCAAAACTAATTTTTCATAATTAGCTTATGTTTCAATGGCATCTCTAATCTGGGCAGAAGCGTGTCTGCACCGTTAGAGACCTCCCCCATTGGAGATCTTCTATATTAGGATGATCTCCAACCTCCTAACCTCCCTCCTAAGCTTATTTAAACCTTAGGACCCCCCTTGACATCCCCCTAGCTAAAATTTTCTGTAACACAAGTTCTACATGCATTAGACCATCTTAAATCACCATTTGTTTTCATATTTTTCTAAGTTTGTTTGCAAGAACTTTGTTATTCTTCAGTCGGAGCAAGCTCAGATCGTCGCAGACGATCTTGTCCAATTCGAGATGATTTCGTACCAATCCGAGATGATTTTGACTGCAGTCAACATTGGGGGCAATTACTGCCCAGAGTTTGTATTTTTCTCTTCTCATCTGTTGTTTTATTCTGCATCTAGTCAGTTTATTATTATTTTCTGCTATTCTGCATCTTGGAGTTCACCCATATAGCTTTAATGCATAATAAAATCATAAATTGTCATTAAATCATTGTAATGCACTCGTGTTTTGTTTGTTGTTATTATTTTAACATTATTACTGTCATTCTACATCATTGCCCTATGTTGGCATAGCTGCATTTTTTGTATTTTGTATCTATTTCTCTGATTGCAGGTCTCTGACGAATTCGTCAGATCTTAGACGATCCTGTCAGATCGAAGATGATTCTGTCAAATTCTAGATGATCTTGACTGCTTTAAAAATTAGAATCTCCATCAGACATATAGAACCAGGTATGGATTTCTTCACTTAATTATTCTCTATGTTTTCTGTTTAAATTTGTTTTCTATCTTCATTTAATTTGCATTTTCATAATAGAACAATTTAGATTCATCTGGCCAAACCTAGGAATTTGAATGATTAAATGTAAAATTGAACACATCAAACACATTCCCAACCTAGGCGTGGAGACTGCCACTAAACGTTTCCTGGTGAACCCACCATCCGTCGAAAATTCACCCTTATACACCTCCCCCGAGAGGCGGGACCTTCAAAGGGCCTCTCAGTCCGAGGTATTGTCCCATCCTTTTCCCATCCTCCTTCCGAGCGTGGATCCTTTAGCCTGAAGGTAAGGGTGCAAAACATTTGGAGCGATACAATACCATCTGCCTTATACTTCACTTTATACACCCATTTGCAGCCTATGTGCTTCTTTCCATATGGTAGATCGACAAGCTTCCAAGTTTTGTTTTTCATCAAAGACTTATATTTTGCATCCATAGCAGCCTTCCACTGAGGCTCACATTATTGGCAAAATTAATCCTATGTCATCTGATGGACACAAATTCATCATAATCGCCACTAAGTATTTCACGAAGTGGGTTGAAGCTATGCCTTTAGCTTCCTGCACTGGAACACAAGTCTCTAAATTTATTTTTAATCAAATTATTTGTAGGTTTGAAATTCCTGCAAATCTCATCTCAGACAATGGAACTTGTTTCAAAAATAAATATGTTAAGAAGTTATGCCAAAAATATAAGATTCAACAACGCTGGTCCACTCCCTATTATCCTCAGGGCAATGGTCAAGCAAAAGCATCTAACAAAACCTTAATCAAAATTCTTAAAATATTGGTCAATAAATCTTGCCGTGACTGGCACATTCAATTATATCCAGCTTTGTGGGCATATTGCACTAGTGTGCATACTCCCACAAGTACTTCACCTTTTGTCTTGGTTTATGGCACTGAAGCTGTTTTTCCCTTTGAATTAGAAGTTCCTTCTTTGGCTCTACTACTTCAAGATATCAAAGTAGGAGATGAATATCGAGCTGGCAAACTCAGTCAGCTGGAACTCCTAGATGAAAAGTGCATCAATGCTTTGGAGCATCTTTGTGCCTACCAAAACAAGCTTAAAAGATCATATGCCAAGAAAGTTCGTCATCGATCCTTTGAGGTCGGCGACCTTGTTTTAAAAGAAAATCAAAAAAATACTAATGCAACTAAAGACCTTAAAGGTAAATTTGAGCCCAATTGGCTTGGACCATATATTATCACTGCTAAATTTGAATCATGAGCATACAAACTAGCTACCTTAGATGGTAAATATTTGAAAGAACCTATGAATATTATGCATCTTAAGCGATATTACGCATAAAACTTGGTCATTTCATCATTTGTACATATTTTGCATGTTGTCTCATTTTAAAAATATATATATAACTGTTTAAACAAAAACAAACAAAAAAAAAATAAAAAGTAAAAACAGCAATATTATTGACTCTTTTGAAACCAAAAATAATAATAATAATAAAGAAGAAAGAGAGAGTCAAGATCATCAAACTCCTCAAAAATATTTGTTGTATATATTTCTTCTTCAAGTATTGCGGTTATATTTTCAAATTATTTTTGGATAAATTAGCATTTATTTGGAATCCCTCACTATCACAAACACAAAAATAAATATCTTGATTTTATCTGGCATGATTACTAATCTCTCTTATATCAAAGTCCACAAAATTTAATTAAATAAAGTTTGAGCATAGAGAATTGATCTTGTTATTTACTTAAACCAAGCACATCCTTTCATAATAAAATGATTATATTTGTAATGTCCATGCTATGCTACATAGTAGAAGTGGTTTCTTGAGCAAAAATTTTCCCCTACTATCCTATCATGCACATGGTCTAGAATCTTTGAGAATTTGCAAAAGGACAAGCTCACCCCTACCCGAATAAAAATCCCTTGCTCTACAGCTAATCCGAGCAAGTATCCCTAGCATAGGAAGCAAAAGAAAAAGAAAAATCAAACAAAATTATGAGCAAAAGAAGCATTATTCCAAGTATCATTTTGTACTATCTCAGCACTATTTCAGCATTATCTCAAATACAAAAGCAACAATACAAAAAGAGAAAAAGAAAGAGAAAAGCAAAAGCAAAAAGCAATAAAATCCCTTTCCCTACCCATTGAAAAGAAAAGAAGGGTTGATGAGCTTGAATCCTTGGAATTCTCAATTATTCGAAAACTATGAGGTAAGCCCCATAACAGGTGGTTTGTGCCCAACCCACTTGGCCTTGGGTAACTCCTAGCGTGGTGATATGTCTGTCACATTAGCGACCTTCTTTTGTAAAGATCTATTTTTGCTTATGGATTAGCTAGCTCTTAATAACCCGACCTACATAGTAGTCTGGTATGGTTATATGCATCTAAATCATGGTTAATGAACACTTATTTGGTTCATTCAAATCACTTGTATCAAATTATCTTGCTCAAAACTGGTAAATGAACAATGCAATTGCACACACATTTGTATTTGAGAGATTTTGTGTATCATTATGATAAATCAAGATTGGTAATGAACTCACATACGCACATGGGATTCCTTATAAATCTAACTTTTGTCTTTAAGATACTTTGAAATATTTTTGCAAATTGTTTGGAATAAATTCATTTTCTTCTTTGAAGAACAGTTGTTTAGTATAAAGACAACTACATGCATTATCAAAAATCAAAATCATTTTCAAAAACATGCAATAAAGTTACATTTATATATAAATTTTGACTTTCGTGACGATGGTATAGTTCCAAAACCAAAATTGAAATTTTATGACCAGCGCAAGTCCTCATCTTCATATTTTCACGACTATTTTCAAAAATTAAAAATCAACCATGCAATAAAACTATTATATTATTTTCTTCTTTGGATTTCGCGATGATGGTATAAGTCTATAACTATAATTCTATGCCTAGTGCAAACCATTGTACCAATTTTATTTTTCATTTATTTAAAAGCATCAAAACATGTGACTTAAATCATTATGTTACACAATTATGCTTTAAAACAAACAAACACTTATTCTATTTCATGTCATTATGTCAAACTTCAATTTTGCAATGATGGCATAATTCCTAGGGAATTATCCAAAAAAATTATCACACTTAGGAATTTATGCCTAGAAAAATCATTTTAAAATATTTCATGCATAATATTTTCATGGAAATCTGAAAACAAATCATCATCATCATCATCATTTGCATCATCACAACAAAGTCTTAAGACAGTCTCTTAAGCACTCTTTTACTTTTAGCAATATTTCTATATTGGGATTAGCTTGACGACTGAGTGAGCGGCGACTCCATGAAATGGCTATAATAGCGACAATGTCCTTTAAAATTATTGTTAAAATTCCCCTTTTATTTTTATCAAATTATCACATCACAAACAACCAATTTGTTTACATCAGATTATTTCATTTAAATTTTAAAAGCATGACATTCAAACCATAATATTTCCAAACGACATAATTACATGAATCATCAAATTAATCACACCAAAACATTAAAGCATCATACAAATACATAAGACAAGTCATATGATCAAAAATATCTCATCTATATATATATATATATCAACAACATCTACATCATCTCAAAACTGGATTGGTATGCCACAATCTATACCTCGACATACTCAATCCTCTATCAAAAATAATAATAAGCACTATGTATCAGTCTGTGCAGTGCAATCTATAGCAACTAGCCTCGAGAACCCCTCGAGCTCTCAGCCTCATCTCTTCCCCCGCCCTAAGTTGGACGAGGTGGCCCCATCATAGTCCATGTGGTGCTATGAGTCCTGGACTCTGATCGTGATGATGTCCTAGATGACCTCATCATGATAGGCTCTGCAATATGGGTCGACAACGGTAACCTTTGCCCCTTTGGCACCATATGGTGGTATAGTGTCTGATAGAATGTGACCTAGGCAATAGCCCGTGCTAGGTCTCGAGTGCTCGCCCCTCCGTTATGTGCTCTGAGGTGTGCAACCTCATCTCTAAGCTATGTAGCCTCAGCTTGATGGCGTGTAGCCTCATCCTGTAGAGTTTGCACCTATGCCTAGAGACAGACAGTCTTCGCCCGGAGAGTAGCCATCTCACTACTCTCTCCTATGTCCACACCCTTGCCCTTATCAAGCAATGGTGGCCTCTCTCTCCATGGAGAAGGGGGTATCTCCTCCCTCCTCTCCCATTGTTGTGGCCTCTATTGAACCTATGGCCTCCTCTGCTCTCTCCCGTCATGACCCTGTGTCGCCTCCATGGTCGCCTGGCGCTGCCTCCCCATCCGACACACAACTACGTGAATCGGACCCTACGCCCTCATCATCCGAGGAGGGCGAATGCCTATGTACCAGGCATTGTAGTCATCGGCTACCCCTGCTTCGTCCCCATACACTAGTTGGATCAGGGCATCATCTGCATCTTGACTCCAAAAGTGTTGCATATATGGAGCCCCGCTAACTGTAGTGTTATCCCGGACGGTTCGAGAAAACTCGTAGTCTCTAAGAGATGGGATCCCCTGCTGTAGACCGAACTGCCTCAAAACTCGGTCGTAGTGGTGGAGCTCTACCTCTCCCCTCTCCATCCTCAGCCAACAGGTTTGGCTAACGTGAGCCAGCTCCTGTCCATCCTTGGTCCACCCTGGATGATCTCTCCAAGGCCTCCAGGTGATCTAGTCGGAGACAAGGTCATCAAATAGTCTCTGGGACATTGGCAGATCTATCCGTCGTTGTGACCCTATCTGGAGCCACCAGTAGAAAGCTCGGGGCCTCTGCCACATGCTGCAAGTCATCTTGAGCCAATTGATCTCGCTCTTCCTGAGATAGAGCAGCCAAGTCATCCCTCAGCCTGCCGTATTTCCATTCTCTACTCTTTAATAATCCTCTCTGCAACATAAATAGCAAAACAATAAAAATCATTAATCAAATAGTGATTAAAAATGCAAGTAACACAAGTTCAATTTGAGCAAATTCGTCTCCGATTTTGCAAGCCGAAATTGTCCCTTATTTGATGAAATTGTCCCCATTTCGTCGATTTTGCCCTTGGACAAAATCGGTGATATCGAGATGATTTCAATGAAATCGAGACAATTTTGTCCTGACGACGTCGACGGCCCAAAAATGGTCGCGATGCTCAAAAATCATTTAAAATTAATCTAAAAACCATAACAAAATCAAAATTAAAGCATTCTACATTAATTTTGGACCCTTACCCGTAGCCCGTGCTGGACCTTTGTCGATCTGTGCACTGTCTCGACCATTTTTTTTGCAAGAGCTACAGAAACCAGAAAATGAACAGTAACAATGAATTAGGGTTTTTCCCTATTTTTCTTAATTTTATTCAAAAACACTTAACAACATTTTAAAAATTTTGCTTTTCCAAGTTTTTACCTCAAACGTTCGATTTGGGTAAAAACACGGAGGGGTTACCATAGTAAACTATCATACGATTCGACCAAGAATCATCGCCTAAAAATGCGTTAAAGATGAGTTTTTCTCGTAAATCGAGAAAAACTCATCTTTAACGCATTTTCTTTAGAAAATTCGCTAAAGAGGGGACAAAATGTAGCACCCTAAAATTGGCACAGTAAACCTTAGCAAATAATTAAAATTACCTTAGTAATAATTCAAATTCAAATTTTAACCCCAAAACCGCTCCCAAACCGTCTGTTTCCCGTTTCCTCGTTTTTCATGCCATTTTTAGAGTTTGTTTCATCCGTTGGATGATATCGTCTTCGATCAGATGATATCGCCTCAGATCGGATGATTTCTTTTGGAGCAGAACATCCAACCGATTGCGTCCCAAAACTAATTTTTCATAATTAGCTTATGTTTCAATGGCATCTCTAATCTGGGCAGAAGCGTGTCTGCACCGTTAGAGACCTCCTCCGTTGGAGATCTTCTAGATTAGGATGATCTCCAACCTCCTAACCTCCCTCCTAAGCTTATTTAAAACTTAGGACCCCCCTTGACATCCCCCTGGCTGAAATTTTTTGTAACACAAGTTCTACATGCATTAGACCATCTTAAATCACCATTTGTTTTCATATTTTTCTAAGTTTTTTTGCAAGAACTTTGTTATTCTTCAGTCGGAGCAAGCTCAGATCGTCGTAGACGATCCTGTCCAATTCGAGACGATTTCATACCAATCCGAGATGATTTTGACTGCAGTCAACATTGGGGGCAATTACTGCCCAGAGTTTGTATTTTTCTCTTCTCATCTGTTGTTTTATTCTGCATCTAGTCAGTTTATTATTATTTTCTGCTATTATGCATCTTGGAGTTCACCCATATAGCTTTAATGCATAATAAAATCATAAATTGTCATTAAATCATTGTAATGCACTCATGTTTTGTTTGTTATTATTATTTTAACATTATTACTGTCATTCTACATCATTTCCCTCTGTTGGCATAGTTGCATTTTTTGTATTTTGTATCTATTTCTCTGATTGTAGGTCTCTGACGAATTCGTCAGATCTTAGACGATCCTGTCAGATTGGAGATGATTCTGTCAAATTCCAGATGATCTTGACTGCTTTAAAAATTAGAATCTCCATCAGACATCCAGAACCAGGTATGGATTTCTTCACTTAATTATTCTCTATGTTTTTTGTTTAAATTTGTTTTCTATCTTCATTTAATTTGCATTTTCATAATAGAACAATTTAGATTCATCTTGCCAAACCTAGGAATTTGAATGATTAAATGTAAAATTGAACACATCAAACACATTCCCAACCTAGGCATGGAGACTGCCACTAAATGTTTCCTAGTGAACCCACCATCCGTCGAAAATTCACCCTTATACACCTCCCCCGAGAGGCGGGACCTTCAAAGGGCCTCTCAGTCCGAGGTATTGTCCCATCCTTTTCCCATCCTCCTTCTGAGCGTGGATCCTAAGGGTGCAAAACATTTGGAGCGATACAATACCATCTGCCTTATACTTCACTTTATACACCCATTTGCAGCCTATGGGCGATCGACAAGCTTCCAAGTTTTGTTTTTCATCAAAGACTTATATTTTGCATCCATAGCAGCCTTCCACTGAGGCTCACCAAGAGCAACTTGCACTGATGCGGGTTCAAGATCGTCTATGGAAGACATAAATACCCTGTCACTATCAATATCCATATCTTTTGTATCTCTCTCTAGATCTACAAAAAGTTCCTCAAAATATTGACAAATCTCATCAACCCCAGTATTCTCTATTGCAGCTTTCTCCTATCGAGCCATGCTGCGAGTACGAGGCCTATCCAATGTCAAATCTGGTGGAGTGGATAGCTTAGAGTCTTTGATTGTATTTGTATACCACTTTGGATTTTTCTTCTGAGGTGTTGAAGAAGATGAAGACGGACCTCCAACTTTTGAGGAAGGAGATTTATCAACCTTAGGTTCCACAAGGTCTAGGTATACATCTGATGTGGGTTCTGATGTGAAAGCCTCATCAAAAACTACATCTCTATTGATGTGTATCTTCTTGGTTAAGGGATCAATCAAATGATAACCCTTAGAGTGCTCATCATACCCAACATCAGATGTAATTTAAACTCAAAGCATCGAGCGAGGGTTAAACTGAAAGTCATCATTCGAAGACCAAACAAAGAGTCGTAACTATTAATAGGATGCATGAGAGACCACTGTGTGATAAAGGAGTTACATATATAAGTTTCTATTAATAAGTTGCATGTGAAAATATGGAAGCTAAAAATAGAGTCAGAACTTTGTTATAAAAGGAGGTCTACGTGAAGAATTACTTGCTGCTCTGAACTAGAGAGGAAGTGCTGCTGAATAGAGTGAAAGTGCTACAAAAAGGAGGGTTGGAAGAGAGCCATAAGAGAGCGTTAAGCAGAGCTGTGAGGGCCGTAAAAGTGCAGTAAGCAGAGTCGTAAGAGTGTGTGGTGTTTTGGTGAATAGCAAGAGAGTTTGGTTTAGCAATAGACCAGTCAGGGTCTTATACAAGCGAAGGCATTTTTATGTCAAACATATAGTTTCAAAATTGCAGTCCAAGTTGGTGCTTGGAATTAGGGGTTGGTGCTCCTTTCTATTGGTGCAGATAAATTAGGGGTTGGTGCTCCTTTCACGTTGGTGCGAGATAAATTAGGGGTTGGTGCTCCTTTTTGTTGGTGCAGATAAATTAGGGGTTGGTGCTCCTTTCTTTTGGTGTAGATAAATCAGGGGTTGGTGCTCCTTCCAGTGGGTGTTGGTAAATTGATTGTAAAATTTATATTTTGCAAAGGCTGGATTTGGATGGGAGTCCAAACAGTCAATTTTTGAGGAGTAGCCAAAACTGGTGAACCTCGGTACATATTGTGTTGTGTGATGCTCTCTTGTTATATTTTCTTTTTGTGGTTTTAAGCTTTCATTGTTTTGGCTTTAAGAGTTGAAGTTTTTAAGTTTTAAAGAGCCACACTGATTCACCCCCCCTCTCAGTTTTATTGAGACTAACATTTCTTGATGCTTAGTTTTTTGCCATTAATGTTGTGCCATCATGGTACAAGTTAATTAGGCAATATTTATCAACAGGAGAGTTGCCACAAGACTTGACAATGCAATAAAAAAGAAAGTAATTCTAAAATCAATACCTTTTCAGCTAATAGTTGGATTGTTGTATAAGATGGGTGTGGATGGCATTTTACAAATATGCATGATGGAAGAAGATGTTACCACAACATTAAAATAAGCTCATGAAGGCTTGGTAGGGGGACAGAGGGGCCAGATGCTACTGCAAGAAATGTTCTATTGGTAGGATTATGGTGGCTGATGAGCACCAAAAATGTTCATATTTTTACATGGATTTCTAACATATATATATATATATATATAAGTGAAAAACCCCTTGTGGGGCCACCTTGGTCTGAGAGACCACGACCAGGGAGTTCTACACCATCAAAGTCACCCAAGAGTCGTGCACGGCCCTGCTCGCACCAACATTATCAATTGGATTTTGGGTACCCAATTCAACTTTTTGGGACCTCCCTTGGAGGATTGCCCTCTCCTCTCCAACTCACCTACAACACCTGGGTTATTTCTAATATATTATGTGATATTGTTATTATAGAATATATATTTTATGAAAGTTTTATATATATTTAATAGTAAATTATGTATATTATCTAATATTTGTTTTTAAGTGAATTGTGTGCAGATTTAGTGGTTTTTATGGTATTTCAACATGTTTACGTCAAGGTCCTACTTAGACCTGGCACCTTTAATTTCATGAAGGAAAAAAATTCGTAGTACACCAATGAGAAGTGCTAAGTTAGGTGCCCGATTTCCTTTGAAGTGCCCAACTTTTGTTTGGTGCTTAACTGACGGGTGTTTGCTTCCTGTAGGCACCTGCTTCCCGTTAGGCACCTGCTTCTCGTTATATGTCTGCTTCCCACTAGGTGCTTGCTTCCCGTTGATGTAGAATTACAGCTCGACTCCTATTGACGTAAAATTACAGTGCAATCCTTGTTGTCGGCAAAACAAAACATGGATTTTAGTGATGGATGTAGATGATATTTCAGCAAGGGATGTGGATGAAAAACAAATTCAAAAACCATATGGCATCTATTTTCCAGCAAATACGTAAATATCAATGCAAATAGATAAAGCATAAAATCATATGTATTATGTTCTAATAAAAAAAATACATTAAATCAGTTTGAATTAATGTTTTTGCTTTGTCTCCCTATTTCTATGTATTTGTTGTAACCATAAAATCAAAAATTTATTTGTTCTCAAATGTAATAGGGCATGAGCGCATATCTTATAAATATGCAGACCACCCTTGATAAAGAATCCCAGATTTCAGATTTGTTGTATAATTTTCTAAAATTGAAATATATTCATTTGAGTTTTTTTATTAATCTCAAGCTAGAGTTCGGTGAATGAATTGATCGGGCAGAAGACTACAAGAGCTTGGGTTCACTCTAAATAGTACTCCCCCTTTTACCTTATTTTTTGTAGTTAATTTATTTACTATTTTTTAGATTATTTAATACTTGTAGTTTCCCTTATTTTCTGTAATTTAATAACAAGTGTGTGTTTTAATTTTCATATGTTTATTTTCAGTCTATTTATTTTTAATTCATTATTTATTTTTTTGCACTTAATTCTATTGAGTTTGGATGAATTGAAAATATACAAAGAACACCCCCACCAAACCAATAGGTACAAAGGGACTCATTCCTTGCACTACAAACATATATTGTGTGTGATACTCACAAGTTTACGAGCTACCCCGAGTTAAAAAAATAAATGGAAGTAATTAATTGAACTGTAGAAAATTAACCAATGTTTTGCCCAACATTTTTGCAACATTGCCGAGGAGTGTCACAATTGTAGTGTATGATCCATAGGTCAGTTAGTTTGAAAATTAATTTCATATTTCCTTTCTTGTAGATCATCTACCTATGAAGCATGAGTCTACCAAGAGCCTAAAAAAATCCAATAGATCATTTATAGAAAAAAATATAAAACACCTCAAACTTAGAATATTCTAGAAATATTTATTAAAGAGAATATCTCATCCATTTGAGTCATCTTATCACAAAAACTCATTTTATGAAATAATTTAGTGATTAGGATAGGGAAAATTCAGTAATTATTTCAAAAGTATTCCAGTAAAAAGGAAAAACTGCCAATACGAGGAATAGCTTCCATAATTAATACAAAAATAGGAATGTTGTTTAATGGTGTGAAGAGTGAAATTTTATCTCTTGCTTTACAGTCAGACACATTACCAAAGAAGAAGCAAGAATCTAAAGCAATGTTTGCATTTTTCTGTTCGAGGTGTAGAGAAAACCATGAAAAAAATAAATATTTGGAGAATACGGTAGAAGCTTATGGAAATTGTCACCTAGTTCATCAGACCAGGTTGTGTCCAAAATACTAAAAGAAAATCTAGAAGAAGTAAAAACTTACTTCGTGGATCTACCTCCACAAACACAACTATCAGAAAATCTTAGCTTACCAGTTTCACCTTCTACCAGGCCAAAACAGTTATTGGCACCACCAGAGTCAAATCCTAGTAGTAACTATTTAAATTCACTAGTTGACCAGGGAATTATGGGAATAAACCCAATGTGCCATAATAGTGTAAAAATAAATCATTCTGTTGAACAATCAATTAATGAAGGACTTCCACCATATCTTGAAAGGTTATGGAAAACCAGAGAAATGACACCACCTAATTTTTATATTATGAAACAGTTGATAAATCATACTGATAGCATTCTCAAACTATCAAGGATGTGCCTATTTACACTAAAGCCATTAGGGAGGATGCCTCAAGAGACCAAAGCAAATGGTAGAAATTACAAATTTAACATTTTCCAACACTTTGGTAAATTTTAATGCTGATATTAGTTGCAGAGTAAGAAAAATGACAGTTAATGAAAAAACTGTAAAAATAATAGTCATCCACCTACTTGCACAATCTACCAATGAGTTGGAAAAATCTAGTTTTGAGGTCATCCAGGAAGATTCTCTTTCCATGCTGCAAAGAATCATAAGACTGGATAAAGAAAGGGATGGGACAAACAAAGGCTTAATTGTATTAAATTTTCAATGTAAACTAAGATCTTCTTACAAGCCAAAGGCTTGCTCGATTGCAAGCATAGGGGAGACCCCACCTTCATTGGTATTACCCATAACACGATGAACGCTATTGCAACATTCAATAAAAAAATTTATAATAGAGTTTTTTCAACGCCATTAGTTTAGGATTTTTCTTTTTATTTTGTTATATTTTGCAGATAACAAGAGGCTTATTGCAGATCATAGGCATCCAAGGCAATAAAACCTATCAACATGTGCCGCTCCATTCTATTTTTTGAAAAAAAGATACAGTCCTTGGGACTTCCCAGATGGTCACCCATTCCAGTTCTACTTCATGTCATAATACTTAACTTTAGAGTTTTTATGGGATCTGCTACCAAGTGCTCAATAAAACACATATGTTGCATACGGTTTGGCTCTATGGGCAGATGTGCAACACTCGGCCATGGCAGCACCAGTTGTGGTGAACAAAATATGAGCTTATATGGTTCATAGAACTCTGTTGAGTAGCATATCTCCACTCAAAAAAAATAATGGCTATGAAGATTTCACAAAGTGAGGGGTTTTTACGAGGAGTCCGTAACAACACGATGAAATAATGCAAGTAACAGTCAGTCGACTCCATTTACAAGCCTTGTCATGCACCTCACATTTGCGAGATTGAATCAAATGCAAGCATGGGGGAGACTCCATATTTTTAAATCCATACCAACCATTTGACGAATTTTCATGTATTCGTCATTAAAAAAAAGGAAAGATGACATGAACCTTTTTTTCTTAACATAAACTTTCATTTATTTGTGTTTTTATTTTGCAGGTATCGTACTCTGAATGCAATATGTAGGCATCCTGGGAAACCTAGGCCTATTAGGCACAGACTCCATGAGCTTGCATTTTACTGCTTTAAAGTTTTATTTTGCAGGAATGATGCCCTGAGTGCAATCATTAGGCATCTTGGGAAACCTAGGCCTAACAGGCACAGGATCCATGAACCTGCACATTTCCAGCTTTCTAGGATTAGGAGTAGCTCATCCCCACTCAAAGGAGGAATACTATACTTGAATACATAAATGGGTGTTTTTTTTGGTCTTCATGAAGAAAAATATCTCAATGTTGGTTCAAGTAGCGGATGTTGATTATGTCCCTATTTTTCAAACATGAACATTGAAGGCCTGATCAATTGTAGGCGTACACTAGTGGACTCATCAGTAGACGTTGAAATAAAATAGGAGCGTTTACCTTTCGTTTTCTGTAGGAGAAAGTGCCTAATTCTTATATTCTAGAGAAGAAGGTGCCTGATTCCTGTTTATACTATGGAAGGCATCCGATTTCCATGTTGCAAGGAAAAGGTGCCCGACTCCTGTTCACTGGCAGACCGATGCTTGATTCTTATTTTTTTACCAAGGAAATGGAGCCCGACTTCCATTTTTTGGAAGGACGACACCTAAGTTCCTTGGGTAAAAAAATTTGTAAATAAAGTTTGAGTTTTGTATAAATTTTACTTTAAAGTACGGCACCCGATTTCCAACAAAAGGCACCTGCTTTCCATGTTAAGCACGACGTATGATTTCTAGCAAAAGGTGCATGCTTTCCATTTAAATTATGATGTCTAATTTCCATGTAAGAAGGAGGTGCATGATTTCCATTATAAAGTGTAGCACCCAATTGGAAGCAAAAGGTGTTTGCATCCTATTTTATCAAGCACCTACATCTCGTGAACCAAAAGAAGGCACCCAATTCCCATGTAAAGGGCACCTCCTTTATAGTTCAATGGATGCTTGTATCACGTGTGAATAATATTTATAATTCAGGAAATCTATTATGGATGAAATTATTTTAATTTTATTCGTTAAAGAGATTATGCACATTCCAAAAATGAAAAAAAAAAATTAGCAAACAACTTTCGAGGAGGGCATGTTTTTCATCCCACGAAGACATGTTTTTTTTTATATTTTCTTGAATTTTTGCAGGAAACCTCAAATGAATAAATTGTAGTAATCAAGAACTAGTCATATGGAGAGAAATTTACCGCATGAGAAAAGCGTCCATAATTATTTTTTCCAGTACACATGGTCATCATCAAACAACCAATACAAGTGAACCACAAATGTATGTGCATTATACATTCACGAAACACAATATAGGTGTGTACTTAATTTTATATTTTGTATATATATAATTTTCATAGAAATATATTTTTATAAAATAGTGCCAGCACAATCCCCATTAAATTGTCTATCCAACCATTTAGCCCTATTTGGTATTTTTTCCACATTCAAATACTTTGTTGGGAGAACACTCGTGGTCATCATCCACTTAAAAATCTAGCACACGCTTTACAAAATAACAGAGTTTTTGGATTAAAAAAAATCAAAAAGTGGAAAAAAACAAAGAGATTTACCATGGGAGAAATCCACAAATCATTTGCTAAAAAATAATGAGCTACCACAACTAGAAAGAGAAAGAAAAATAGAGCCTATTGGACAATCGTTGCTAAAAATAGAAATTATAGGCATCGGGTGTCACAAGGGCATGACACTCTTTAAGCATGGGGGTGTCACGAGGACGCGCCACTGTTTTAAGCATGGGGGTATGATGAGCACCAAAAATGCTCATATTTTTACATGGATTTCTAACATATTATGCGACATTATTATTATAGAATGTATGTTTTATGAAATTTTTATATATATTTAATAGTAAATTATGTATATTAGCTAATTTTTGTTTTTAACTGAGTTGTGTGCAGATTTAGTGGTTTTATGGTATTTCAGTATGTTTACGTCAAGATCCCACTTAGACCTAGTACCTTTGATTTCATGAAGAAAAAACATTTGCAGTACATTGGTGAGAAGTGCTAAGTCAAGAGTTCGATTCCCTTTGAAGCGCCCAACTTTCGTTTGGTGCTTAACTGATGGGCGTATGTTTCCCGTAGGAGCCTACTTCCCATTCGGTGCTTGCTTCCCATAGGTGCCTACTTCCCATTCGGTGCCTGCTTCTCGTAGGCGCCTGCTTCCTATTGACACAAAATTATAACCCAATTCTCGTTGATGAAAAAATATAGTGCGACCCCTATTGTTGGTAGAACAGAACATGGATTTCAGCGATGGATGCGGATGATATTTCATCAAGGGATGTGGATGAAAAATAAAGTTAAAAACCATATGGCATCTATTTTCTTGCAAATACATAAATATCAATGCAAATAGATAAAGCATAAAATCAAATGTATTCTGTTCTGATAAAAATAGAATACGTTAAATTAGTCTAAATTAATGTTTTTGCTTTGTCTCCCTATTTCTACATATTTTTTGTAACCATAAAATTAGAAATTTATTTGCTCTCAAATGTAACAGGGCATGGTCGCATATCTTATAAATATGCAGGCCACCCTTGATAAAGATATCCCGGATTTCAGATTTGCTGTATAATTTTTTGAAGTTGCAATATATTCATTTGAGTGTTTTTATTAATCTCAAACTAGCATCCGATGAATGAATTGATCGGGCGAAATACTGCTAGAGCTTAGGCCCACTCTAAATAGTACTCCTCCCCATTTTACCTTGCTTTCTGTAGTTAATTTATTTACTATTTTTTTTAGATTATTTAATTCCTGTAGTTTCCCCTATTTTCTGTAATTTTCCAACAAGTGCATGTTTTAATTTTCATAGGTTTATTTTCAGTATATTTATTTTTAATTCATTATTTATTTTTTTGCACTTCATTCTATTGAGTTTGGATAAATTTAAAATATACAAAGAACACCCCCACCAAACTAGTATCTAGAGAGGGACTCATTCCTTGCACTATAGGCATATATTGTGTGTGATACTCACAAGTTTACAAGCTACCTTGGGTTGACAAATTAAATGGAGGCAATTAATTGAACTGTAGAAAATTAACCAATGTTTTACCCAACAGTAGCCTACACTGTACAAGGATGCAAAAGAACATGGACAAGCTTGTGATACTTGCTAAAGGATGGGAAAGTCAGTACATAGAGATTTTATGCCATTACATCCATCCCAACCTCAAGAGTTATTTTAAATATGGAGGTTGGATTTTGTTGGCCCTTTGAAAACCACTCACAGGCGGAAGTGTCGATATATTTTGGTAGCAACAGAATACCTAACAAAATAGGTAGAATAAAGAGCATTGCTAAATAACACAACCAAAAGTACAACATGATTCTTGTATCGACAAGTGATTACAAGATTTGAAATTTTACTGCATATAACAAGTGATCGGGGAGGTCACTTTGTTAACAAGGTTATCAAAAAATTGACAACTGATTTCAAGATCCTGCATTCATTATCAAGTCCCTATTACCCCTGAGAAAACTTGTAGGCAGAGGTAACTAATAAGATCTTGGTCTCTACACTATACAAGACCTGTGGTACAGAGGAATCATATTGGGAAGAAAGGTTACCATTTGTTCTCTAGGCTTATAGGACAATTTTCAAACCAACAATGGACCATATGCCTTTTTAGTTAATGTACAACTAGGAGGTGGTAGTACCAATCGAATTCTTGGTACCTTGTTTACGGATAGTAGTGGAGCATCGTTTGGGTGATCAAGAGAGTTTATAAGAGTGATTGGTTGCGCTCATTAGATTAAATGAATGAAGAGACATGGCACAGTTGGTGATCGAGGTAGTCCAAAAGCAAAGGAAACTATGGCATGATAAGCATCTTCGCAAAATGGAACTTAAACAAGGGGACTTGGTCCTTAAGTTCAATGGAAAACAAGAAATTAAGCCCGAGAAGTTGAATATCTTGTGGTTTGGTCTATTTTGAGTCATGGAAGCAATGGATAATGGTGCAGTGAAGTTAAATAATTTGGATGAAACAGTAGTGTATGATGCAATAAATGACTCAAAATTGAAATCTTATAAATTTTGATGTATGTTTATCATGACACACGAAATTAGAAAATTTTCATAATAGATAATAAATTTAATGAATTTAAGGAAGTACTATCAAGCAATCGAGGACCACTAGCAAGAGGACGATATTACAAAATACAAATGCCTAGTATAGGACTTGCTGGTCGAGGAAGAGTATGCTTTGCATATGAGGGAAGTCAAAGAAGGTAAAGGACTCGCTCACCTAGTTTAGAGGTAGACCTGGTCCAAGGATATAAGAGTAGAAGCCAACAAAATAGAAGGGTAATAGCAAGGGTACGCTTACCTTGGGACCAAAAATTTTAGCAAGAAGATATAGATTTGCAAGGAAGACCTAGTATGGTTGTAAATCGTACAACTTATAATGGCATAAATGTAAACCATACAAATGACACTAACACTTGTGTGATTTCAAATTGTACAACAAACCAACAAGTAGTTATAAACCATACAAATGATGATGGTACAACTACTGATCATTGAAGACATCTGCAGGATGGAGTAAATCACACAAATGATCGATTGGAGCTCGATAAGATGATACGATGGAATGGAGCAATGGAACTTCCCAATGACCTGTCAACAAAATGGATCGTACAAGTGAATATCATTGTACAATTTCCTAGAAGATAAGTTCATAATATGGTAATGAAAAAAATAGAAAAATATCTTAATTGTGAAAATCCCTTAGGACGCAATTACGATGGAGGGTGGTTGAAAAAAAAAAATTGTAGCCCCTTTTGAAAAAAAAAGAAAAAGAAAAAGAAAAGAATAAAATATTCAAAAAGGCAAGAAAAAGATAAAAAGCGCATGCAAAAAGGGTGAGTTGGAAATCATCCATGCAAAAAGATAAAAATCCATGCAAAGAGGGCTGAGGTGGTGGAATTTCATGCAAATGGACGTTAGGGTTTAAAAAGCAAGCACCATGCAGAATTATTTTCACCAACTTAGCAAATCGTACATCGATGACAATACATTTAAGAGTATTTTGGGAGAAAGGATGGTGTAACTAACAATTTTTCTTCCACATGGGCATGCAGAAATCACCAGTTAACACAAATTAATTAATCCATCACAAATTTGCACTAGAGAAACTACTTGTTTTTGAAGAAGCCAACCGAAATTGAAGAAAATCAGCAAAAATCGAGGTTTCTCACTCCAAAATTTTGGAATTATCATAGTGAACAAATTGTAGGTGGAAAACATGTTGAGGAAGCTAGGGTTTGAAGTGGAAAGGCACAAAAATATACCCTAGGTGGAGAAAAACATTGCTAGGGTTTGGGTTTTTCAAGAAAAGCAAAATAAAGGGAAATTTTGAAAACCCTAGTGCATGAAAAATTGGTCGAAGGGAAGATAAACACGTCTTAGTCTTTGCATGTGGAGGAATATTACAAAGGAGGTTGTACACTAGATTGCCATATTACCATAGGTGTTCGTACTATTGAAGAATTGCACTATTTGAAAGAAAAATTGCATAAAGTACATTAGAATTGCACTAAAAAGGAGATTTGCACACCACTAGTAGAAATCATACAAATCAAACAAAAAAAATCAATTTTTAGATATGTGCAGGTTTATAGGATGCCTTGTATGATTTAAAGGTGATAATATACAATTTGAGAAGTACGATTTCAGGGCAAATTGAGACCCGATTTGTGCATTTTTATTACAATTGTATGAATTTTTAATGCAGTCATACAGATTATGATGTAGTTGTACATAAGGGAAGCACCCTTGTATGATTTGGAGCTAATTTTACAAAATTTGGAAAGATTTATGCGATTTGAAGTTCAATTTGTACGTTTTTGGTTAAGTTGTACAAAATAGGTACAGTTGTACGATTTGGGAGGAGTTATATGATTTCAAAATGTACATGTACTATTTAGAGGAACATTGTACGATTGCCATAAGAATCTATACATTTTAGGTGCAATTGTATGAATTTTGAAGCCATTTTTGCTAAATTTGTCTGGAATTATCGAGTTGAATAAAGGTTGTGCAAAAAAAAGGTTCAAATCGACCATGGGAGAAGAATGAGCTCTATGTGAGAGTTTCGATCTTGATTGGACCAAATTGAAGCAACTAGGGTGGAAGGATCACCAGTCCCCCTACACTAGAGAGACTCATGGCCCAGGAAAATGAATGAGATCTACCCAATGGAAGGTCAAGGGTGAGCATTTCATCCACAAGGAAAAAGTGACTTTCATCCTTGGAGAGGAAGAGGGTATAGACTGTGGAGAGGTCATCACATTTGATGTGGTGGTAGAGTAAAAACACCACTACAATTCTGAAGAGAGACAATGGAGCCACTAAGAGCACACTGTAGAGAACTTCACAGTGAATTTCACCGAGAGATTAACCTGGAGGAGTAGGATGAACTACTGAGTGAGGAGGAAGAAGAGCAAGTGGATATCAATGATATCACTTTTGGATAACTGACAATAAATTTTTGTTGAAAGTGGTGGGAAAAATATGATCCTAAGCACTCATTAAAGGCAACATTAGTCAAAGTAAGAGTTTGTATATTGGCACAGATTCCACCTTTGGATAAAGTATTCTTTAATGAATACGTATTGCAAATCATACAATTGTACGAATCTAATAATAATCTCACCTATGTGTAGGTGAATAATCAGCATATTAAGGTGGAATTCTCGAAAACAACATTTTGAAGTACATTTAGATTACCTAAGGAGGGATAACGAAGAAAATTGTAGATAAAATTGAAGCCCATAGGCTAATCACTACACTCACACGAGTGAAGTCTCTAGTAGCAACTAAGATTTTTGGTTTTGGAAGTCACGAAATAAAGCAAAGCTATTTTAAGATAGATGAACTTGCTTGTGCAATGAACACAGTAATGACTCGCTTGTTAGGAGAAACACAATATTTGGAGATGTCGATTTGGATGGCATGGTATGTGGAGGGCATTGCTCAAGGAGTCAAGTATGACTAGGGAACCTATTTGGAGCAAATAATTCACATGTTATTGGCTAAAAGGATGAAGACCTTTGCCATAACATTTTATGCCATTACACTCTTCTTGGATGTAGTGACTCAAGTAGGCATTTTATTTCTAGGTATGATATTTTTGCATGATTTGTCATAGAATCAACCCACTATATTGTGATGGGTTAAGACCATACCTATTCAAAAAATGACCCCAAAAAAATCTTGATCAAAGAATGCAACAAAGAAACTAGAACCTTTTATGATAGAAGAGACCTCATCAAAAGAGGAACTTAATCCTCAAAGAAAGAAATAAAGATAGCTGGAACCTACTCTAGAGTAGCAAGAATTCAAATAAAGGTCACAAAAGTATCCACTATCTCAAGAGGAGGAGGAGGTAGTAGCACCTGTTGACAATTTTGTCACATTGCATAGAGGGGTAGAAAAAAATCAAAATTTTCTTTTTGTAAAGTGTTTCTTTTGTTATTTTTGAAAATATTTGTAAGTGTTGCAGCAATTTTGGCTTTCAATGCCACCCCCTTTGTACATAAAATGAAGAAGAAAAAGCTTCACTGCCAAACAAGCCAAAGAAGATAGCTTCGCCGAAAGAAGAGGAAAAGTGTTGCAATATCGCGACATGTTGCATTTTCGTGGTTGAGAGCGACAAGAGGGAGCAAGAAAGAAAAAGTGTCATGATATCGTGACATGTTGCATTTTCATGGCTAAGAGCGACAAGAGGGAGCAAGAAAGAAAAAGTGTCACGATATCATGACATGTTGCATTTTCACGGTCGAAAGCAAGGAGAAGGAGCAAGAAAGAAAAAGTGTCGCGATATCACGACATGTTGCATTTTTGTGGCTCAAAGCAAGGAGAAAGAGCAAGAAATAAAAAGTGTCGTGATATCACGACATGTTGCATTTTTGCGGCTCAAAGCAAGGAGAAAGAGCAAGAAGGAAAAAGTGTCGTGATATCGCGACATGTTGCATTCTCGTGACCAAAAGAGGAAAAGTGTCGCAATATCGTGACATGTTGCATTTTCGTGGCCAAAAGCAACAAAAGAGGACAAAGACATAGAAATGTCGTGATATCGCGACATGTTGCTTTTTCATGACTCAAAGGGGGCATGCACTCCAAGCCAAGTATTTTCTCGAGACGATCAAGTGCATCATAAATGCATTTTTACTTGCCCAATAAGCTCGCTACTTATTTTTGGAAATTGGAAGCGAAGTATCAGTCTCTGAAGGAGAGCCCGACAAGCATGGCAGCCACTTGAGCATTGCACCCAAAAACCAAGGACACTCAGACGGCTCATCAATGCATGTTTCCACGGTTGACTCGGTCACAGTTGCCAGTTCTGGTAATGGATTTGAGAGCTCAGTCATGAGGGCCACAAGGAGCTAACTTCTCAAATCTCAAGAGTATACTTCACCATTCTGTGTAATAATGACTCAGAGGGTCGGGTCCTCTATAAAAACCCAGGCATTGTAATGTAAGAGGGGGGGAACTTTCTGCTAGAAAGTTGTTGTAACTTGATGTCTTACGATTAATACTAAAGAGCTTTGGGCTCAATTTCTCTCTTGTATGTTGCCTTCTATGTTTATTTCTTTTTTCTTTCTTCATTTGCATACTATAACTCTGAATCCTGAATTCAATGTGCGATTGGGGACTGTACCCTAAAATTTACCCAAAGGATACATAGGAGAGGAAAAATGCTATATTGGTTTTCTTTTATGCTGCCTGGTGGGTTGTGGTTTCTGTTATATTCGCTTGTCCTAATCGTTGTTACTATGAACCTTGAATTTTGACAAAAGGGAGAAGGAAAATCCTGGAGCTCGCCCAGAGGATACATAGGAAGGTTAATGTGGCGTTTCTTTCATTTATTCTTGGTGTTCTTTGCTGCTATTCAAGTTGTTAGTTAGTGATTGTGCTTCCTGTTCTCTCCCACTTTAAATTATCGATCTCTCTTCCCTTAACCCTTTTTTATTTATTTCTCTAACCCTAACTCTTTTTATCTCTTTCTTGCACCCTTACTCTATTTATCTCTTTCTTGCATCCCTTATCTCAAAACACCAAAGTAGTTTAGTATAGGAACCGGCCTTTCTCTGGAGATTGGCATGAGGGGCATCTCTTCCCTTCGGCCTTTCAATGTTGGTTCAAGTCTAGGGTGCATACACTTACCCAAATCCTTTCCTGGGCATATTTGGTGACCAACAGCACCCACATCCAGTACAGTGCAGATTAGAATGAGAAGGCAACAAGAAAGATGAAAGGTTGAGTAGACTTCGATGTAGGAGAAAATTGACCCTATACCCAAGAGTCTAGATGAGGTGCCCTTGGATCTAGAAGGTTTGGACTTTATGGATATTAGTGTGTCAGAGGGCACATGAGAGATAGAAGAAGCGATGGAATATCTTGTATTACTTTAGTCCACTGATTTTGACTTTTTGGACTCATCTAGAATCTAGTGGGAACCCCCATTAAAATTACTAGTAATAAAAGAAAAATAGTGATGGAAGCCCCACCAAAAGAGGCTATGAGAAAGAAGGAGATAAATATTATCATTCGAGGTGGTAAAAATAAATAGGAGCAAACAAGCATGCAACCACCACAAGAAGAGTATGATCCAAATCTAATAGTTGCAACACTAAGGGGAGTGTAACCAAACCCATAGGTTGAAAGGTTGATGAAAACCCAATGGAAAGACTTACCTGAAACACAAGAGGAAGTCTAGGTACTTGTGGAATAGATGCAACTACTCCAGAATGTTGTCAATGTGGAAGAGATAATACCATCCAAATAATAATAAATACGTAGAACTATAGCTCAAATTTTGCTACAGGAAGAGAATGCATCTAGTACAATAAAAGATATTGGAGGAATTTTATATCCACGATAGGAGGACTAGGAAGAGAAAAATCCACCATAAAATAAGGATACAAGTCTTCATACAAGCTTCTTGTTTGAAGTGTCGTAGTTTGGTACTCTGGAAAATGATGGAGAGGACACAGATGGATAAGTGGAGCATTTTTTCCAACAATCTAGTGAGATGTTCACTAGTACCATCTTACAATTTGCTATTGATGGTGTTGGACAATTGAAGTAGTGGAGCTAGCAAACCTTTGTTGAAATATAAAATATCATGGAGTGATTATGTAGTGAAGAACGCATTAGAAAAATAACCTAGATTCATACACAACACCCATGGTGGTTATCGAGGGGAGAGGTAACAACAATGTTGGAAATTTTTGATTTGCTAGATGCAGTGAGGACTAATTATAGGTCATATCCAAGGGTTTATTTGGATTGAGCAATATGCTAGAGCTGTCTGTTGAATACATCAAATACAAAATTTTGGAGGGTACCTTTAGAATTAGTCTTCACCCTACAAAAATTGAATTTTTTGACATACTGGATCGAGTGGCTAAGCTTGGGTCTTGAACATATTTACCAAGCCAAGGAAGCACAAAAAGAAGAAGTGCAGGCTACTCAAAAGAAAATGGCTGCAACTAAATAAGAATTAGAACACAGCAAGACCGAGGCCGAAGAAAATTTGAAAAAGACACAAGCTGAATGGAATTACACGAAGATGGATTATGAGGACAAGCTACATTCGTAAGAGTAGGAGAAGCAGCTTATGATCCAGCAAGCAAAATAGTGTGTAAAGTAGTTAGAAGCACAATTGGAAGCACAAAATGAACAACTAGCAAAATTGGAAAACTAGTTGAAGGCAACAGAGGAACAACTACAGCAAAAGAATCATAAGATCAAGGAGATGACCATGGATTCCAAGTGCTACAATGACATGATCATGGATCATAAGACTCGACTGCATGCTAGCATATTGCATCTTGTAAAACTGATATACATCAAAATATTAAGGTCATTACAAATAAGAATAAGGATTTAGTTGTAGCTACTTGTATAGAAGTTGTATTGCAAGATAAGATACACAAGGGTGCATCTGAGTGAGAAAAGGAGTTAGCTCAACTCTTGACTATTACAGAGGAGAAGGCCAATAAGTATGGATTGAAGGCTATGGAACTTAACCCTTATGCAACCAGGTTGCAGAATGAATTCACTAATCTTCGTCTTCAGTTGGAGGATTTTCAACAGGAACAGTAAGCCAAAGCAAAGAAAACTGAGTCGATGAGGACATTGATCGATGTAAAGGGGAGTGCAGATGTAGGTATCAAATAAACCTCCCATAAGAAGAAGTAAAACATTGGATTTGCACAATTTTACTTATTGTCAATTTTTTTAGTGTATTGTTTATTAAAATGTACAACGTGTGATTTTTTGTCTAATTGTACATAGGAGAGTTAGAAAATATACAATTGGGTGTAATTGTACAAAGTTATAAAATGTGCAATTAGAAATTAAAGTTAAATTAGGTGAAATGTGCATTTAAGGTGAATTTGATAATAATTAAATTATACTTAGGGAGACCTTAATGCAAATGGATTGTTACAGGGATGGTAATTGTAAATGGTGGTTGTCTCAGGAACCACTTTGGAATGGCTTGGGCAAGCATTATAAGGACCCCCATTCAATTTTGATGGTTGTTCATTGTTATCCATTGTTGATTCATTATGTTGGTTCATGTTGGTATAGAGATTGTTCATTGATTGTTCATGGTAATTGTACATATTCAACCATAATAATGAAATAGTATTATAGTTGTGAGTTATTGTGACTTCCTTGTGCATGTTAATGGTGATTCATGTTTGTGTATTTTGTGTAAGTATGGCCAGAGTAGTGTGGAATATGGACATTGTGGTAGTGGAATATTGTTAATTGATACTCATAACCCTAAAGGATGTTGAGGGATGGATTTTAAAAAGTATTATTATTGTAAAGGTACATCACCCTACAGTTGCACAATTTTTGGAAACGTTGGTATTGATAGTACTACAATGGTATTAAATTAGGGTTTGCATGTTAGAGGAACAATTAACAATTGCAATAGGAAAATATCCCAAAAATTGTTTTGAAGGAAGTTGTGGTGCAAGTGGTAAATATGTGAGTGGAAGGTTCAGTAAGGTAAAACTATGTACCAAACCGTACAATCAATAATTTACCTAATTTGGAATGAAATTGCATGGTTAAAACTTACCATTTATGGAAATTTGGTGTTTCGAAGAAATCAATTACAAAACTAATTGATTTGAGTTACAAAACTACTTCCATTGAATTGACTAAGTGGAAAACTATACAAGTTGCAGTTTTGTATGATTTGGATCATACAACTATATGATTTGCAGTCCGTACAAGCAATTTTGTGAAGTTTGCAAACTGTACAGGGCAAATTGTACACCTCGTACGATTTGGGTGAAATTTGTTATAAAACCTTTGGAATCAATTCCAAACCCTCTATATCACCTCCCCATACAATAATATTGCACCTTGTGCTACATGGGCCAAGTAATATTGTTAGAGAGGAAGAACCAACCAACCTAGAATGGTTATATGTGATTGATCAGAGGGAGTTAGAAACTCGAGAGGGAGAGCAAAGATGATTACAAGTCCATGTTCAATTTCCAAATAACAAAGTAGAAGAGCAATATCGAACCCTCGCGAATGTCACTTTACAAGGACAAATACTAAAAGTGGAGGAATACGAAGTTCAAGTACCATGAGTTATTTAATATATGGCTTAGGAAATGTAGAGATTGCAGAAGGAGTATGAGACCCTATGATAGTATAATATGTAATTATGGGAATAAGTAATTTAGAATTTGGATGAAACCATGCAATGGATGCATGAACACCACGAGGTATGTAGAGCTAAATGGGATAACAGAAACCAAGAAGAATTCAGGGAAAGCACATATGGCAATTTGTCAAATAGTAGCCTTTTTTGTGGTTTCAAATAATTAACCTTTAGCACCATTAACAATCCACTTGAGAAATTCTATGAGGCAAGAGAATAGAAGGTTGCAAGGACATGGATTGGAGATGCAACTAGAAATAGTAAGGGAAAATATAGAAAAAAATGCATAAGGACCCTCGAGGAATAATGCATTTCCTTAAACTCTGGTAGCTCATCTCTAGAAATGCTGAGAATCCTCTTGAATATTGAATATTCTTAAAGAACTACTTCACCATTAATCAAACATCCTTAAAGACTCCAATGATGACTAGAAAAATATGGAATGAGGGAATCACATCAAAATTTAGTTGTCAATAGAAAATATCAAATAAGTAGAGAGTAAGTAGTTGATATTTTGTGGAGGGATATCATAGAGGTACCTGAATAACCAAGGTATGGAGGATAGCTGGAAGAATCAAGCAAAGATGAGAATCAACCTCAGGACCCTGATATACCCTATGTAAGCCCTAATCCAAATTGAAGGATACAAAGGGATAAAATTTAAAGTCAACAAGCAAGGGTTCAATTCCTTGAAATAATATAGATGATTGAAGATGAGGAGTCACTAAGTCCACAAGATGAAGAGGATGAAATAATGAGTAATCCATCATATAATGAGGATGAGGTACTAGGAAGACCAAATAACATTGGCAGAGGGAATCGTACGAGGAATCAATGAGAATATCAATCGAGCATCGAGAGGTGGTAGTCTATCGATTAGCTATAATGGACTTACGTAAACATCAAAGGGAAGTATAATGATTGTAAAGAAGGGTTCAAGAAACCTCAAATTGGCCAATGAATACTGCAAGAGAAGGGAATGATTCAAGCATGGATTTGGTCTTCTCAAACTAGTACAAAGAAGTATTAGCCCAATATGCACCATAAAGACACTTTGAAGAAGCGAGGTAGAGACAAATATTGATAAGGGTAGATCAAAGGTTAAGAATGCTAAGCCAACTGACGCCTAAAAATCAAGCACATGCAAAACCAAGTATACGAGAAAAGCTTATGGATCAGGCTCAAAATAGAGGTGACTTGGGCGATCTCAAAAGTCTGATAAGACTACTAGGTACCCCAAGTTTTCTTGACCAAGGGAGTAGTGTGGTTGGTCTTCGTACCAATGGCTTGAGAGGAAATAATTTTCCCTCCTACTATCCATAGGTCAACTAGTTGACTGATTGGGTTGTAAGGACCATTTGTGGACATAGTTCAAACCAACCTACCACTACGTGTTCCTAAGGCTAGACCATTCGATCTACCTTAGTGAGCTTGTATGAACCGAAGATGTCATTAAGAAAAATTAAGGGACTAATCAAATCTTGGGTATTTGGGAGTGTAGTAGCCCAAAACTAGATAGATTCGATCAAAAAGGGGGTAAAGATGATTAGAACAGTATCAAGGAATACATGGATCCAAAGGCAAGAACCCAAATCAAAACTATATGCATGAAGTATGGGCAATAATTCGAAGATAGATATAGACTACAAGGTCAATGACAATCCCTAGGATGAGCCTATCAAAATATAGAATGAAGGAAAAATCATCATCCAGGTGGAAGGGCGAACAATCATCAAGATCAATATTGGACAAAGTTTCGTTACCTAGATGATAGTATGATTATTCGATGAGAAGATGGAAGAACTAAATGAATCAATCTACACGATGATAAGACCCATTTGCATGATGAGTTAACCTATCTGTATGATGAGTTGATCCATTTGGATGACGTATATCAATATTTGACACATTTAGACAACAATAGAACACGTCTAGAAGATATTTGCATTGAACCAACACGTTTGGATATTGGAAAAACATATAAGAATGACATCAATAGAGGAAGATGTCTAAACTAATGAATAGAGAATTCATCATCAACTAGTGGAATGTATAAGCCATCCTCGCACTGATGAATGAGCGGATTGGCAAATCATTTCAAGAGAAAATGATAGATATGATGAAAAACCTCATATGAAAACTCCTCAAATCCATGGTACTCACCAAAATTATCAACAATATAAAGCACAGGATGATGGTGATGATTTTAGCAATCATGGGACTGATAGCCATCAACAGGAATACATCTTGTTGAAAAATCTAGTACACATTGGCATTGCCATACACTTCACCCGATGATGATAAAATGAAAAAGTGCATTTTTTTTAAAACAATAATAAAACAAAATAAAAATAAAAATAAAACAAAAAAGACAAAAATAGAAAAAGATAAAATAAGAAAAAAAACAAAAATAGAAAAAGGACAAACTAAAGAAAAGGATGAAATATGACATGTGCATGCAAAAATAGTGAGATGGTGCGCATGAAAATGATAAGGAGAAAGGTGGTAGCTAGACAGGCGATTATAGGGGTGACAATGCATCTATAAATTGGAAGTTCTTGGGAAGATTGCCCATTCTATCCTTAGCATTTTGTAGGTGGAGCACAAGAGAAAATTTAGAGGATTTAGATATGAGTTAGGATTGTCGACGCACCAAGTATTATTTGAGATGAAGCAATATGCCATCTCAAATGGAATATCATACGCTTTATGGAGATTTTCTAAATTTTTTGTGCAAGTGTTGTAGTTTTATCTCTTGATTCATAAGCAGATAGCAAGTGAGCACAAGGGAAGTGACACACATTAGTCTTGGCTATGATGCATCCAGATCTGAGACATCTAAAGTTAAGCCATCTATAGGGAAGATGTCTAGGTTACCCACCCGACAATGCACCTATCCAAAACTATAACACATTTGGGATTTCCACCCATCCAAAACTGCTACTCATTCGAGAGAGCACTCATCTAAAGTTGCTACCCATCTAGGATGTGCATCTGTTTGACATCTACATCCTTTTGGAAAACTATATGTCTAGCAAGTTAAGTCATATGAGGGAATAAACATTTAGGGCATCTAAAATAAAATTGGTAGGAGACGTCTTGGGAAGTAGACATCTAGAAAAATAAGGTATTTGAAAAAAATATTTTTGGCAGGAGAATGAGTCATCAAAAGTCAGGGCACCTTAAAATTAATGATTAAAAGCATTTTGGAGGAATTCAAACATCGATTACACCACAATCCAAAGCCTTACCAGAATTAGTTGTTGTGAAAAAACCCTGTCATCATCAAGAGCACGGAGGAATGATGTCCAAAAAAATATGAAGCCTATAGCAAGGGCAAGCTCAAGATAAACATGAGGCTGAGCAAGTAGCAACACCTACAAGAAGAACCAAATATGTACAACAGTTAGAGAAAGATCAGGTTTCAATTGGTAAAATTACTTGGATTCATGCCAAAGGAGATTTTTGCCGACTATGGTGGGAGCAGGCACCAGCCAAGGACCCCATCAAGCAAAAAATAAAGAAATTTAGAGTCTATTTTATTTTATAAGTTTCAATTTTTGATAAGGACTTATTCAAGGAGTACTTGATCCAGATATTGCGAACCTATGAGTTGTTATGCAATACCAACATAGTATGTATTGGAGATAAGGATATGGTAATTGATTTCTCTACAAAAGCATTTTGGCACACATTCAAACTTTCAAAAAAGGGTAAACCAGTGGTGAATGAATGGGTAGATACCAAGAAGACTCTATGGTTGATTTAGAGTATCACCACCTTGACCAAGGTAGACATTGATACTATGTTATCAATCCATGGTAACTATGGAGTCAAGTAGACACAATTGTATAGTACAAAGTTATAATACATCATGAATGTACTAATGGCCAGACTGTTAGGAGAATAACAGAGCTCAAATTTTCCAATTTGGTTGATTTTGTACTTACAGGTGATTGAGCAAGTAGTGGCTTATGATTGGGTAGCCTACTTGGAACTTGCATTCAAAAAAATTGATGCAAACCACCAAGAATTTTTTGATGATTTTTCATGTCATTAGATTATTGTTGGATGCGGCATCCAGAGCAAGAGTAAAGATTCTATATTATGATCCTTCTTAGAAGTTACAAAAATTGACATTGATGATTTTGCACTATAAAGATGCAAAGCCACAAGTAAAACAATAGACATTGGTGAAGAAGCCATGAGTGAAGCAAATCTCTCATAAGCCTTCACTCAAAGAAGGCCATTGACTGATTTAGAAGGGAAAGATACTACATCACCACTACTTCAAGATATAGGGCCAACACAGAAAGTTGTTGCACCTCTACAAGAAGTACCTAAGCCAACAAGGAAGAGGCAGATATTTGAACCACCATCACCTTCACCATCACCTAATCCGATGTATGGGATAAGTGATAAAATAGCATGCAATCAAGAAGTAGCTCGAAAGATTAAGCAATAGCTAAGCTTACACGCTACAGAAGTTGATTTTCAAATTCCTTCAATTCTTTAGGAAATACCAACAGGATCCAATACTACTATAAATAAAGGGCCCATAGAGTATTTGGTAGAGACCCAATTATGGGATCGTGAGGAGTCACTTGAAGCACCCCAAGAGTCCTTTATTGCCTAAACTTCTTTTACCGATAACCTATAGGTTTTCTTGTTTGAAGATATGCTCACAGTAGTAGAAGCCAAGGTAGTAGGTAAATCAGTAGATATTAGTATCCCCACAAAATCTATAAAGTAGATGGTGGGTGAGGGACTACCACTCCAAACTGTTTGAAATTCAATGACAAGGAAACAAGAACACCATATTACGATCGATGAAGAGGTCTCTTTAGAACCTAAGACCAGAAAAATATATGGAGAGAATCCCCAACCAAGTATAGAACCTCAACAAGTTGTTGGGATAGATGGTGGTAGGAGCCAAGCACAAGTACCTAAGGAGAAGCCCGTACCCATATAATAGAAAGCAACCAATAAGTACATCGACCTATCCAAGAAGGGGAAGAAGATTTTGCAAGAACAAGAGAAGGAACTTGAGGATGCATGGTCAAAGCGTATTATGTAGGAACAACCTAATTTTGTATATCCATCAGACATGGCTAATTAGCAAGTCATAGACTATTTTTCTAAATTGACCTATGTGATGGATAATTTGTACTTACAGTTTGATGCAGCTTATGTTGGCTAGTGGAAAAAGTGGTAGTTGATGGTGGAGGAGGATCTGGACAAGTTGGTAAAATGGATCACATAGGGATCTTGGTGAGAAAAAATTTCTAGCATCTATCAATATCAGCCATGGACTTTGCCTCACTTGACGACTATGGAAGGAATGGAACAACTACCAAAAAAGACACCTACTCTCTACTTGGAACCAACACAAGTGTATGTTCTTGGCCATGGCAATAACCCTCCTTCCCAAAACTGCATAAAATATAGATCATAGGTGGAGTTAGTACCTAAATTATTGTTGATGTATAGCCAATTTAACTTTCTAACCCATTTGTTGTGTCGTCTAGCTAAAGGAATCAAGCACTTGCATTTGACTAGGAAAATTTTGGATAGAGATTTGCAATTGACAAAGGTAAAATTACATGAGAAAGTATAACTTCTGGCAGAAGGGGTCACTCATATGGAATATGCTTTGAAGCATATTTATAAAAAAAACAACAAATGATAGATCTTAGTGCTCAACTCCATGCAAGGGAACATGTGATTATCAATATTGAGGCTAAAATGTTGTAGCATAAGGAGGCTAAGGAATTGTTGATAAAGTAGAACGTAAAATTAATGGCCTATAAAAACCAAAGTGCAGAAGCTTGACAATATGAAAAACAAGCATTGCACAATGAGTTGCTTCAATCACAATAGCATGAAGAGTCTCTCAAGGTTGAACTAACATAGAAAGCATCATCTTCCTCAACTTTGAAAACATAGCAGATGAAGGAGCTTTTCATCCAGTGTGAATCCAAATTAATGTAAAATCTCTAGGAGATGGAAAATTGAGCCAATAATATGGGAGTTGAATGGGTAAATTTCTTAACCTATGCCAAGCGAATTCATTTTGAATGCAAAGCTTTTTAGCTTAGGGTACAAGAATTGAAGGAGGGACTATATACTGCAACACCAAAATATGCTGACACTCTAACAAGATAGCATAGAAATTCATTGAGGACATCAACTTCTTCAAAGGGGAGGATATATGTAGATAAAAGTTTGAAGAAGACATGACATACCGAACTATTTGACAAAATGTCTACAGGAAGATAGCAATTTTGATAATGTATAAAGCAATTTTGATAAATGTAAGGATTTGCAATGTAAAATCAGCCAACATGATGTAATGCAAACTGATTAATAGAAATGCACAAAAGGACAAAACTAGCCATCATACATAGTTAAGTTTGTTAACATATTTTAGATTGATTAGTTAAGATGTCTAATATTGGATTGTTAATACTGGTTAGTTATCAGTCTAGGACTGATTAGTTAGTGCTAAGTGTAGGGGTGGTTTATATGGTTGAGACTGGTTAGTTACAACAACCACCAAGTTTACCTTATAAATATCCCCTACTCTTCATTTTGAGATGGATCAATTGTAATCCAATAGGAATTCATGTTGTGTGCAAGTACAAATCAATGGTGAATACAACAAGTGTTATTCTAGGATTGTGTGTTCTATGTGATTGCATTATTGTGTTGCAAGTTTCCTATCAATGCTTGGTATAATATAGAATGGTGCATATTTGTGTAGTTTTTGTATTGTATAGTTTCAAGAAGGATGAGTGAGAGTAGTTTGTAAACTAGATAATGAATACAAGTTATAGTAGACATCTAAGCCTACCCGTATAGGCCTATCTGTTAGACGTCTAGGCCTTGTCCACTACCCTATTTATCTAAGACTATGCATTATAAATCTAAAGGTACAACCCATATAGGACTGCACTTACCCATATGAACTAGGCTTCCCATATATGAGATCAACCCGTTTGATTGGGTTAAACATTTGGGACCCTACATGTCTAGCAGGATACCCATCTAGCTTGTGCCCATATAGCTAACACATCTAGCTCATACTTGTCTGGACCATACACATCTAGCTTGCAACCCATCTACAGTTGTACACGTATAGTCCAACTAGTCTATATTGGTTTACCCATCTAAGCTAGATGTCTACAACAACTTACCCATCTAATATTGAGCAGTCTAAGTAATTCTAGGCTTCATAGTCAAGTTTATTAATCCTTCCAAAATTCCTATCATTCCCTTGTATCGGGAAGACACTCATCCCTGTCTATGGTGGTCTAAGCCTTTTTCCATGGTCTTAAGGATGAAATCTAATAGGAGGTCAATATACATAATCTATACACCCTTGAGGATGACAAACATGTGGCTCTAGTAGCATAAAGAAGCTCCAATTTTCGCATTCTCAACCATAATGAGATGTCAACTTTGGATGACCTTATTTCAATTATCATAATTATGGACATCCCTAAAGATTCATTTGTAAATGTTTCTCACACCATCCTAGTAGTCAGGCTTATGAAGAACAACATAACTTTCTCATGGAATCCAAGGAAGAAACAACATCTAAAGATGAACAAAATTGTTTACAATAGGAGATACTAGGCAAAGTAGTCGATTCTAAGCATGAGATTAATACCATGAATTTCTTCACATTTTATAATGGAGATCCAATATCACTATACCATTAATATCTTAGGATTCATAAAATATCAAAATATCAATGTGTTGATTGATTTAGGTAGCATGCATAACTTTACTGATAATAAAACAACAAAGTCTTTAGGACTGTTTATCAATACCCATGATAAATTCTAAATTTTGATTACAAATGGAGGTAAATTTGAGTGTGTGGGTTATACAATTAATTTTAACACCCAAATAGGTGATTACACTTAGTCTAGCCATCTCTTTGCCTTGAATATAGGTAGTGCAAATGTCATATTGTGAGCACAATGGCTATCCCAACTTGATAAGGAAACTGTTTATTCATAATAACTATATATTAAATGAAAAAAGAATGGTAAGGTCATGTGTATCCAATAAATACAACCTCCTCTTTTTAAGGTGGTTACCTCTTACAATAGGAAAGGATATTGAAGAAAGATAGTCGTGGATTATTTGTCTAGGTCAATTACAAGGAAGTTTAGTCTTCTACGTCACTTCTTCTGGCTTTTTCTTTATAATTGTATATTGTTGTTGATTGTTATGTGATCATCACTTAACAAACCTATGGGTCTTCCTCCTAAGAACATACATGATCATTCCATCCACCTAGTTGCAAATAGTCAAGCTCCAAATGTTAATCCTTACCACTATCACTAGCACACACATGATTATGCCATCCACCTAGTTTTATACAATCAGCCTCCAAATATTCTTCCTTATTGCTATCCCTAGCCCCAAAAATCTAATATTGACAAGCTGGTCTTTGATATGTTAGAGAAAGGAATTATTTGCTTGAGAATTACTCCTTATTTTTCTTTGATGGTTATGGTGCAATATAAAGGTAACTCTTAGCACATGTGTCTTAATTTATAAACTCTCAACAAGATCACCATCAAAGATAATTTTCTTGTCTATGTTATAGATGAATTTTTGGATGAATTGCATGGTGTTAAATTCATACAAATATTGACTTATGCTCTAGGTTCCATCAAATTAGGTTTAGAAAAAAGGATATACCCAAGATTGCTTTTTGCTTGCATGAGGGCCATTAGAAGTTCTTAATCATGCCCTATGGTCTTGCTAATGCTCCTACTTTTTAGAGCCTCATGATTTTTATCTTTTGTACTTTTTTGTACAAGTTTTTACTAGTCTTCTTTGACGATATCTTAGTTTACAAGTCCTAGGAAGCACATTTAGTTCATGTGGATTGAGTTCTCTAGCTCTTATAAAAGGAAAAACCATTTATCAAAAAGTCAAAGTGTTCCTTTGAGGTCCATGAGGTAGAATAATTGAGACATATAGTATCTTAGGAAGGGATCGAGGTGTATCCTAACAAGATCAAAGCCATGCAATATTGGTCCATACCTAAATCCATTAATAGCTCTATGGATTTTTAGGTCTAATTGAATATAACAAGGAATTTATTCATAACTATGGCAAGATTGCCACTCCTCTCACTGCTCTCACTAAGAAGGATGTCTTTGTTTGGTTTGAAGCAAATTCCTAAGCCTTTTATTCTATAAAGAGGGCTATGTACCACCCATATTGTTTCTACTCTTGATTTCAACATTTGTTTTGTCATTGAATAGATACTTCAAGAATATGTATTATAGTTGTTTTCATGTAGGATGGACAACCCTTGGATTTTAAAAGGAGGAAACTCTCCAGCAAGAATCTAGGTCGATCCACTTAGGAGAAGGAAATGTTAATCATTATGCATGCCATAAAAAAATGTCAACCTTATTTGTTGGGATGATGTTTCATCATCAATATCAACCATGATAACCTCTTAAGCATTTCCTAGAACAATATCTCTCATATCCATAACAAAATAAATGGGTGACAAAGCCCTTGGGTTATGATATTATCATTGGGTACAATAAGGGAAATTATGGTCGATGCTCATTGCTTTCAACGTCATCTCTATCCTCTTCCACAAAGTCTTTTCTAGCTTTGGGAGGAATGGTGTTTTAACCCAACGATTGGTAACTTCATTCGTGAGGTGGACTTTAGACCTTAATTTCCTTTCTTTTATCATATGCTAATGGTATTATCCATAAGAAGGATTTCATTTATCTTCCCCCATCCTCAACTATCAAAATTGGTGTTCTCAAAATATTGCATGCATCTCCTCTATCTAGACATTATGGAATCTTAAAACATATTAGAAAAACAAGAGGGAAACTATTAAATCTCCTATTTTTTTGCAACCCTTACCTATTTATAATTGCCAATGGGAACACATCTCCATGGATTTCATTGAGGGCCTTCCCAAATTCAAATGCAAAATGGTGATCTTTGTGGTAGTGGATTGTCTTTCAAAGTACACTAATTTTTGTGCCCTATAGCATCACTTCACACTCAACAAGGTTGCCAAGATATTCCTCAATTACATTTTCAAGTTACATGACATGCCCAATTCCATTGTCAATGATATTGACCCTATCTTCAACCTTTTTTGAAATAATTATTCCATCTCAGTTGTACTTGATTGAATATTTTTTTGGTTACATAGGAGAGTTAGTTACAACCATTATTTTTATTAAATGGCTAGCATAGGGTTTAAACCATAGGAATTGCTCCCAAAAAATCTATTTGTCTCATTATTGTTGACCCAATGTGAGATGGGGACCACAAGTCGCTCGGGTTCATACCATCATCTTTGATATTGCGTGCACTCAGAGGATCCAGAGTGGACTAATACCTATGTAAAGGGTTGGCTTCCTCTCAAGATTTGAACCTAGGTCTCTTCTTGGTAAGTGTCGAGCCACACCTATACTTACCAATCCACTTAGCCCTTGGGGGTGTACTTGATTGAATATGTCCTCTTATTGTCACCTTCACTCAGATTTCTAGACAAATATTGTAAAAAATGTTTGGATACTTACCTTCATTGTTTCACCTAAGTAAAGTAGTATCTTTGGGCTCAATGGCTCTATTTAGTCAAATGGTGGTATAATATTTCTTACTATTATTTCCTCAAAATTTCTCCATTTGAGGCATTGTATGGGCCAAAACCTCCATCAGAGATAAACTATACTCTAGGATCCTTTGAGATGGCCTAAGTGGATGATTTATGTAATAACATTGACTTGTACTACATGTCCTTAAATATAATTTGTTCCTAGCCTAAAATCACATGAATTACCAATAATACTTGCATCACTTTGAGTGATAATTTATCATGGGAGATATGGTCTTTTTGTGACTCTAGCCTTATAAGTAATTTTTGTTGGAGAATATTACATTATTTGGTACATGCCAATGTATCACCTTGGTACATTCTTTTTTTCAATGAGTTTACATAGTTTTTTGAGGGATCTTGGTCCCCTCATACTGCAATAAGCTTACATTTTTTAATGAGTTTACACAAGTTTTTATGAAAGGTTTTGGTCCCCTCATATTGAGTGGGGTTTGAACCTTTGACCTACCAAAGAGAGGCCAAGATCCTTGCCATTGCAGTAAGTTTGTAGCTTCCACCTTGGTACATTATTAGATTAGGTGTATCTTAGATTAGAGTGTGAGTTAATATTTTATGTAATATAATAATGTACAAGAAATGCACAAGTATCGTATAATTATAAGTGCAAGTGTTATGTATGTAAATTTGCACAAGTGTGCACATGTGTCCTTAGATTAGGAAAAGTTATGTGAAGAGTCAAGTACAAGTGTGTGTTCAAGATAGAGTCATGTGTATGCAAGTGGCAAGTATAAGGAAGAGTCATGGTAACCAAGAGTCATTCTAGAATGGCTATATATTACTCCATAGAGGATGATAAATATGGTCTACATGGTCTACAAGGTCTACAGAGTCTACAGGGTCTATAGAGTCTACATAGCCTACACAACCTACATTGTATGAGAGTCTTGTAACACAAAGAGGAGTAATACAAGTTTGCATACATTTGAGAAATTGGTATTATATGTGATCTTATTGTGCATATTTTACTCCTTATTTGTTGAATGTTATTACATATTAGTTGTTTCATATATCTTTGTTATATTATCTTATTGGATTATTACATTGCAACTTTATTATATTTGATCATGTGATTATATTCCTATGAGTTTTGTATTTGTTGTAAGGCTTCAAAAGCCATTAGTGGTATCAGAGCCACAACAAGATTGCTTGCACAAGATTTGAAATTTGTAAAAGGCTAGTCTTTCCATAGCTACAGGAATAAATAGTGAAGACTAGGAGTCAACAATAGAATTTGCAAAAGGCTAGAGTCTTTCCACAAGGTTAAAAATAACCCGTGAAGACTAGGACTCAACAAGGATCTTTCCACAAGGTTGAAGGATAACCTATGAAGACTAGGATCCCTATTTGGGTGAATCAACTTGAAGATAATTGATTATTTAGGGCATAGCCAACCCTGACATTAATAGAAAGTTTCAAGGATAAAAATCCCTTGATATCAATACTAGATTCTTAAGTAATGCTAAAAAGTTATCTAAAATTTTATTGCAGTGAAAATTGATCTTCAAAAGTTGAGAAGATTTCTACAATGGATAGAGAAGACTTTCATCTTTGATTGCATGAAGTTTGAGAGCTTTCCTCATGCAAGAATTGATTTGAAGTTGTAGTAAAAGAAGAGACATTGAAGGTAGAAGGAGACATGCGAAAAGAGGTCCCATAGAAGATTGAAGAAAGAAAGAGGAGACCCAAGAAAAAGAGGTCCCATAGTTGAAATAGATAGGAGACCCGAGAAAATAGATCCCATAGATAAAAGAGATAGGAGACCCAAGAAAAAGAGGTATCATAGGTAGTAGAGATAGGAGACCCAAGGGAAAGTGATCCCATATATTTCAGAGATAAAGAGGAGCCTGAGAGAATAGGTTCTAGAACTATTAGATATAGGAGACCCAAGAAAGAGGTCCCATATAAGCCATAGACATCATAAGAAGAGACCCGAGTATAGAGGTTCTATTGATGATTGAATATTGAAGAGTGACCATTAATCAAGTTTTTGAAGTAGAAAGAAAACAGAGAAATAAGAGCTCTAGAAAAGGGTGTTTACATCAAGTTTAGAACAATCATTGTCATTCGACAACAAGCCCTTAAGGTATAGAAGTTTCATTGAAGAAATGTAAAGCTTCTTTAAGATAAGTTTAAGGTAGGAGACTC
This sequence comes from Wollemia nobilis, assembly GCA_028583015.1. Taxonomy (NCBI): domain Eukaryota; kingdom Viridiplantae; phylum Streptophyta; class Pinopsida; order Araucariales; family Araucariaceae; genus Wollemia; species Wollemia nobilis. The sequence continues at coordinate 51,257 of JAQPPZ010002524.1, forward strand.
TAGAGAAGAGATACATCATAATAGCTTATTAGTAAAGAGACAACCAATATTCAATCTTCTTATAAAAAGAGAAAAGAAGTTTCTTTTATAAAAGGATTTTAAAAGTTTTAGTGAATCAGGTATAGAATATTTTCCAAAGTTGCTATAAAATAAAAGTGATTGAAAAGCATGCAGAGAACTATCTATTCAGCCAATGAATAGTTAAGAGCTAAGCATCAACATGAGCATCATTTAAGCAACCATCACTGAGTATTGAGTCACCATGGAATGTATGCAACAAGGTTAAACCTAAAAGACATAAAGTGTGTTTGATTAGAAGCCAAAACAACAAGCATAGACATGCCTAAGGAAGTGCTAGAATAGGCAGGTGAAGCACTCAAATAGCAAGCAAAAGTGAAGGGCCATAATAGCACCATAGTCTAAAAGGAGTACCATGAGAGCTATATTCAAAGCAAGGAATAAGATCTACAAAAGGTTTAAAGCAAAATAAATAGAGATAGAATATCTCTATAGATTTGATCAAGGAAAAGCTCCTAAATAAAATAGCATAATGTTGAAGGCAACAAGTTAAGCTTAAGGTTTGAAAGAATTAATTTTTAAAGCATTTTTGTTTGGTAGATGTCAAAATTTGGAGCATGGAAGCCAATATTTAAGTCACTTGAACCTGCACCAAATCATAGCAAATAAATATTAAGATATAAATCCAAACAAAGAGCAAAGGAGTGCAAAATTTAGACGTATTTTTGGAAATCCAAGCATAGAATGAAATTGCAATGTGTAACATAGCCAAAAATCAATGTAAAAAGAAGACCATACAACCAGCCATAGGATGAAGGCTAAAGGACAATGCCACAAGGTAGGCAAGGGAGCAACAAAGCCATCAAAGTGTCACTTGAAAGAGCACCATTGAAGAGGATGAAACCTGAGTGCCAAGAGAGCGATGAAGTGATGCCAACCAAGAGGAAGAAAACCAAATGCCAAAGAGCAATGTACCAGATGAAGCATCACCCTAAAGGAGAAGTTAGAGTGCCATTTGAGAGGAGGATATCCAAGTACCATTCTCAGGAGAAGACCTAATATTTTTGGAGGATTCAAAATGTCATTCGCTTGACTGGAAATCGAAGAACCAAGCATCAAAGGAGTGCAAAGAGCCAAGCCTTAAACTAGAATGTTGAGAAATCTATATAACCTCTTTCTAAGGGTAGTTAGAATCTTCTATAAATTGGAACGTTACCTGTTTAAGCATAGCAAAAGAGTGTCATGTCAGAGCATTTCAATCGATTCATTTGGCAAAGAAATATTTTTAAAAAAGGTTTATTTTATGAAGTGGCATACGCTCCAATATAGTTAAATATCCAATATGTTAGACAATGTGCATAGTTGAATGAGCCAGAGGAAGAGTGAATACACCAGTGAAGGAAGGTTGAACGTGTCAGAGAGGAGAGATGAATGTGCCAGAAGAATATCAATGCACTAGAGAAGAATTAGATGCACCAAAGCTAAGGTATAAAATATTTAATTTAATTTTTAAATCTTTCTAAAGTCTAAAGGAGTAATAAGGTTAATTATTTATTATTCTAAGGTTTAAGTTAATTTTAGGAGAAATAAGGTGTTTAATACTTTAATAGTAACCTTAGTCATTCTAAGTGCAATTGGAGAAATAAGTAGTTATAGTATTATTTGTTCAAAGTTTTTCAAAGTGATTTAAATTTGAAAGATTTGTTTTTGAAAGTTGAAACTAAAAGAATATTTGCAAATTATTAAATTATGGAGAGATAAGGAATTCTACATCAAACATAGGAAAACTATATTTGCAAAATTCTTAATTTTATAGCTTCTATTTGACTAGGGAGCCATAAGGTATTCAACTACAATTTTTTTTGAAAAATATAGAAATTTGAAATAACTATCATTCAAAAACTAGGGAGATACAAGGTAGTCAATTTCAAAGGTTATATGAGTGTTACTATGAAAACCAATAAATTATTTCTTTCAAAATCTCAACTTCTCAAAGCTCCTAATTATGCTTCATGGAAAAACAAAGTGAAATCAATTTTAATAGTAGAAAAATTTGGGACATTGTTAGAGGAACAAAAACTAAACCTGCTGAAAGTGATAGAGAAATACAAAAATATGAAGAAGAAGAAGAATTCAAAGCTCTTATGATAATAACATTTGCAATTATAAATGAGATACAACCCTACATAAGTTCAGAAATAACCTCTACAGAATCTTGGAATACTTTATCCAAGATATTTGATGGAAAGAACAAAGCTACTATTTTGAATTTTCAAACCTAATTGTATTCTTTAAAAGTTAACAGTGGTGAAAGTATTGAGTTATTCTTAAGAAGAGTGGCATATATAAAAGCTAAAAATTAAGCTTAGGCAAAAAGGTAGAAGATAAATTTCTTGTTCAAGTGATCTTAAGAGCTCTTCCAAAAAACTACAAGCACCTAGTTACATCTTTACAAATTCTAAGCAAAGATATTTCATTTTATGAATTAGTCAATATTATTCAAGAATATGAGGTAGAGAATTTAGTTAAAGATGAAATGACTAATAATGCCTTAGTATCAAAAAATAACTCATAAGGAAATTTTGCTTCATGATTAAGAGATAAATCAAAATAGAATAATAGATATTATCAAGTATGTATAAAAAGGGGACAGTAAAAAAATTTGTAGATACAATCCAAGGAATTAGTATCAAGGAAATCAAATAAATCAAAGTTGTCAAACAACACAGCCAAGATAGTATCAAACTCAATACTGTCCACATCAACAACAATTTCAACATCAATATCCTTTTGAATATCAATATAATCACAACTGCAATATAGAGAAGAAAATCAAAAGGGTCATCTAGCACAAGAAATCCAAGATATTCAAGAACTATAATAAACTACAAAATACAATGAAGTTAAAGCTCTTTTAGAAAAATTAGTAATTTATGAAGATACTAATTATTCACTTGTTCAAAATACATAAATACTGCAGATTGAAGAAATCAAGGAATAGGAAAAACACAAGTCCCAAACACAAGTTTCCTATTTCAATTATTTTTGACAAGTCATATTTTTGTATTTCTATTTTGATCATTTACTTTTTTCACTTGTGTTTTCTTTGCCATGTTCCTTTGAAGTTGAAAACCTTATAACTCCCTAATTTTTGAATAATAATTTTTAATTTTCTAATTTTTTACAAACATACGAGGTTGAATTCCTTATGCCTCCCTAATTGGTTTAGAAACTAGAAAGTAAGAATTTTTACAAATTTAGTATTCCTAAATTTGAATTAGACTTCCTTATCTCTCCAAAGTTAAACAATTTGCAAAAATTCTCTGAGCTTTTGTATTTAAAAAATATTAAAATAATACTTTCAAAAATACTTTAATAAAACTCTCAAATACTCTTAATTTAATAAACTCTATCACTACTTATCACTCCAAATAATGAACAATCTACTTATGCAATTAATAGCTTATCACTCCACTTAAACACTTAAAAATTAAACTTAACTTTATAAAAATAAAAAATTTAACCTTATACCTCCATTTTTCAATTTAGCCTTAGGGATATGTTTTAATTTCAAAAAATAATTTTATAAACCCTAATTTTACCTCATGTTACATGACAATTTTCTACACTTTGAAATTTCACTTGGTGCTCAAAAATTATCACTACCCTCTTTGAAATTTGACCTTTGAAATGTGTGCCCTTGTTGTTTACTCATGAGCATCTTTAAAGAATGTTTCAACTCTATCATAAGATGTTTCATTTGCCATATTCGATGTGAAATTTGCATGGTCTTACAATAATTAGAATTATGGTGTTTCTAATTCTCAAATATTCTAATGTTCCCTAGTACTCAACTTCACTTGATTCCTTGAGATGTTTGAATTTACTTCTCAAGTTGTTCAACCACTTTGTCTCCCTATGGCTCTTCACTCTAAGATGTTTGATTACTCTTCTTCCAAAACTTGGTTTGGTTGTATTACTTGGTTTTTCTTGGTTTGGAATCACTTCACTTCTCCCAATTTTCTACGTCACTCAGCTTCTTTCAGTTTGGCTTGACTAGGTATTGCTTACCTACTCAGCTTGGCTAGGTTTTGCTTCCCTATTCGATTCGACTAGGTGTTGCTTCCTTGATTGGCTTGGCTAGGCATTGCTTCCCTATTTAGCTTAGCTCAAATAAACTTGGCTATGTAGATGGTGCTTCATGGTACTTGGCTTTCATAGGGTGACTTTTCAATCGGTCAACTTTCACCTTGTATTATTGTTTGCTTTCAAGAATGTATATTCCTTGTTACCTTTGGTATTGTAATCCTTCATTGCTTACATTACTGAAGCTTATATTCTTAATGTAGTTGTAGGTACATGTACTTTTGATCACTAGTACAGGGTGCTCTTCCAAGATAAAACTTGAATAAAAAATTCTCTTAGCTGCAATCTTTAATAAACACCTTAAAAATACTCTTAATATGCAATATTCTATGTACATTATTGTCTTTTAACTCTTTCAATCTTGTTGCCTTTGATTGTTGTCTTCCTACCTTAATATTGTTGCCCTCTTAGACAATTCCTTTCTTGTATGTTGTCCTATGTATCTTACTTAAACTTGTTGTCTTCAAGTTTTTTGTTTCCTTCAAGCCTTCTTGTTGTCTTGAAGTCTTCTTGTTGTCTTGGCCAAATCTTCTTGTACCAAGATTATGTTGCCTTATATTTTTTGTTTGATTTCTATATCTATAAAACAAGCTAGATTAATGGTCTCTTCTCTTACTAAGGACCAATAAATTTACTTATGATGGACCTCTTTCAAATGGATATCATTCCTTGCATAAAACTTCAATGGGACCTTCTCCAATGGGTCTCCTTAGTCTCTGCCTCTTTCAATAGCTATATCAAGGTTTGTCTTCAGGACCTGAACCAATATTATAGATTGTCTTATATTTAGAATAGATTCTTGGAATAGGTAAATTCAATCTATCTTGTCAAGGTCAAATTCTTAATGACTTGAATCTTTTATCAAGGTCTATCTTTGAGACCTAAAATTATATGGGCTTGTCGTCGAATGGTGATGATTGTACCAAATCCTATGCAAGCAACCTTGTTGTAGCTCTAATACCATTATTGTATTTCTAGATAGATTAATTAATAGAAATATTTATCCAAAATCAAATATATATCACTAATAAGAAATAAAAATAAAACTCAATATTGAAATAATAACAATATCTCACAAATATTACTCTCATGTACAAAATATCATAAGATTACAGGAATGATATAGATTGATTACATTGCATGGATATTTGTCTCCAATATATAATTTTACATGATTTTTTAGTACTTTAACTATTGCTCTCCTCAAACATACAGAGATACAACATTTCATATTCCTCTCATAAAGATAAAAATCTCATCTTACGACATATCATGTCACTCTTTATTCTAAATCTTGACACCTTGCAATTTCTCTCATATTGAAAAATACATTATATAAAATATAAATCAATTACCAAACTAATATTACAAGGGGGCAAATAATATAATAATTCCAACACTTGGATTACCTTTATTCTATCAGGGTCTATGGATTGAATTTTTTTTGATGCCACATGTCCTAATAATTTACCTTCTTAAATCATGTTTAGTGAGATACTTTATTCTCTAGGACTTTTTAAAATAGACTCTAACTATTCAATATGCTTACTTCTTTTTTTGTAAGATAGTCAAATCATCAAAGTATATAAGAATAATCTCACCAACTAGTCTTGTGAAGGCAATGCCCATAGCCCATTAGGAGGTGGCTCTAGTATTTGACAACCCAAAATACATTATCTTGTCATAAAATGTACCCCATTTGGTTTTAAAGTATATTTTGCATTGATAATCATCCTTGATCCAAATTTGATTATATCCTAAGAAACCATATAGGAGTGATAAAATTTATGAAATAGCCACATTATATAATGTTTGATCTATAGAAACTAGAAGGTAGTGATACTTCAATGATGTCTTATTTAGATTCCTAAATCCAACACATAGGTTAATGAAGAACACAAGCTTATACTGAGAGGGGGGTGAACAATATAAGACCACTTTTTACTTTTCTTTCCCAACCAATATTATGCAATATATCAATGGCAATATCAACAATGGTAAACAAAGCAATGCATAAATCACCACACACAATAGAGACACCAATTTAATGTGGTTCACCCAATGTGGGCTACTCCATGGAGAAAATATTTCACTAAAATTTTCTCAACAAATCTCTTGGAAATCCTTCCCTATTGTAATGTTTATGGACCTATATCCAAAGGAGACACAAATCCTCTAATATGGCTTATGGATATCTATCCACAAGAAATACCAATCCCCTTAGCTAGTTGTTGGATCTCTATCCACAAGAGAATTCCTTCTCCTTTGCTCTGGTTGGTGATCCTCTAGAAGACTACTACCTCCACTACACTGGCTTGTGGATATCTCTCCACTAAATACCTCTATCCTCACTCAGAAGACTCCATCCTCACTGTCATGGCTAATGGATCTCTATCCACTGGATACTATTGTACTCTTCTCTATCACCTCCAAATTATGCTCTTAGCTCTATCTCAAATCTGCACTAAATACAGTCCTTCAATATAGCACAAATATGCTTAATCTCTATCTCAAATCTAACCTAAACATAGTCCTTCGATCTAGCACAAATCTGCTCAATATCTGTCTCAAATTTGCACTAAACACAATCCTTTGATCTAGCACAAATCTGCTCAATATCTATCTCAAATATGAACTAAACACAATCCTTTTATCTAGCACAAATATGCTCACTCTCTATCTCAAATCTGCACTAAACATGGTCCTTTGGTCTAGCATAAATTTGTTTAATCTCTATCTCTGGTTTGGCACAAATTTACCCTTAAATCTACACCAAAATCTATCCTCAAATCTATCCTCGAGCCTTAACACAAATCTTGATCTAATCACAAATAAACTCTGCTAGATCTGCCCCAAGCCTTAACACAAAGCTTGAATAAATCAATCAATCAACTTTACTCTCAATTCTTCTCAAATAATTACCTCAAATATATCCACAAGTCCTCTCAATAACTTGTATAATCTGCTCTCAAGTTTTCACTAAGACTTACCTTAAATCTGCCTAACAAGTTCTCACTAGAACTTGTTCAATCTGCTCAACAAGTCTTCATAAAGACTTACCTCAAATCTGCTTTGTAAGCTTCTATAAAATCTCACACAAATTTGTCCTTAAGCTTTCACACAAAATCTTCCTCAACTATGTCCTTAAGTCCCCTATAGGACTTACTTAAATATGCTCACAATATTTCACAAAATCTTGTTCAATTCAATTTTAAAACTTGCATATAAAATTCAACTCAATCTCTCACAAAAAAAACCTCTTCAATCCCACAAGAAAGTTTCACTCAGAATCTTGTTTAACTTTAGAAATATTTATAGAATGGTTAGAGACTCAATATGTTTCACACACAAACATTCAATCACTTCCAACTCTTTTTAAATAAATTAATAATAAAGAACAATTTGTTTCATAGAACTTAACTATCAATTCAACACTTCCAATCAATTATGCTCAATCAAATCCATTCAACCAATCACTCATTGAAATACAACTTGCTTACAAACCCTAAACAAGTGTTTCACTACACTTCCAATAAATCACACTATGAATCTCAATCCTTGACTCAAGATGATTCCACATTCATATAACAATGATACTCATGATCTTTTCACAAACCCTAATCATTCACATAAATATTTACTCAAATATTTCCAACAATGCTTATCAAAAAATCTCACATAATAATGATACTCATGATCTTTCACAAACCCTAGTTCAATATAGTTCTCAATTTCTCACTCAAATGTTCTCACAAACATTGACTAATCATGCACATGAAATCTTACTCAACAATGCTTATCAAACAAACCTTTTCACTTCGACTCAACATTCACAACATCCAACCCAATAATATTTCACTAACAAGGAAGATGTACCCTTACCTTTTGTTTTGATGGAGATATGTCTTCAAAGTCTATCTCAATTGCAATCAACCTCTTTGCCAATCTCAATGGTTAGATAGCAAAAATCTTCATTCAAATATTCCCTCAATATTAATTCACCATTACAAAATTAACAAGACTCAAATACACCTTATTATCTCCAAACTTATCAAATAAATATTTCAATCACTCAGATTTACTATAACCCCTTTCAAAAATTTAATGCATTAAGTAATCCAAAATCCTACTTATGTCTCCCTTCTCAAAATTGCATTTTCAAAATAATTGACTTTATAAATAATACAATTTACTTTTAACCTTCAATAAAAATATTTATCACTTTTTTTCTAAGGTAAAAATAATTTACCTTATCCTCCTTTTAACTCCTTAGGCACTTACTAAATCAAATACATCACATGCTCAGATCATACCCACAATGCACATTAAACCATGCGCTTTGATCATCGCTAACAATGAAAAAATTAAATCATGCGCTTCAACTAAGTGCCACCAACAATCATAGACCATAGACCATGCACTTTAATCAAAAATTAAATACCTCATGCATGCTCCTTGGTGGGACTCAATCCCTGGTCGAAGCGTCATCTGCACATTAGCTGTGGCTACCCTACTGCGTGAGCTAAGTGCTTATGTGGGAGGCAAAAGTTCCTTGAGCGCTTTGTCTCTTCCTCCCATGCCAAAGCCAAAAAGACTTTGTCTTTTCATAGTCGTCAAGATTCGAATGTAGCACCTTTGCGTTCCCAACATCTTACACACCTCAGACTTGCTGCTAGCCCAACCGCTTGGTTGGTGTTAAGTCTTTGCATCTCGATCATCTTATTCTTCACATTTTTTGGTTGCAATTAAAAAATTAAAAAATATATCTTTATTTGCTCACAAATTATTTGCATTCCCTTTCACAAATCGCATGCACATTATATTCAGACTTAGCATTTTGAAACAAACGATATGGTATTTATACCATATGCTTTTATCCTCCAATGTCGGTGGGGGGAATAAAATTTAATTTAAACTTTGCACCCAACCCAACTTTGGGTTATAATATTATTATTTTTATAAATTAATTTATAATATAAATATTATAAATTATTTATAAATTACCTTAGGTTTTAATTAAACCTTTAATATTATAATATTATTTCCATTGGGCCTAGGTATTTTTCTCTTTCGCCCTTAGACCTTTTCTGACCACCTTTAATATTATAATAATAAATATTATAATATTATTTCCTTTAGGTATTTTCTTCAAGGTATTTAACCGTCCTTTTGACCAATCATGTGAAGCTCTTAAACCAAATCTCTTGGTCTTTTCTAAGTCCTGCATTGTTTCCTGACACTAACTCTTGACATCAATGACAACACAACTAACTCAAAATTTCCAACAGTTGATTTCACTATTCTTCTTCCAAATCAGTACCAAGCTAGCCACCTAGGTGGAGTGCTTAATCAAAAAGATGATTTGAGCTTGTAGGAGTGTCAGTAATTCCTTCATGAAAACCCTAATTTTAGGATTCACAGACCTTTATTTTTTTCTAAAAGGCTTTGTGCTAGGTTTTAATTCAAGGCTTTGCTTTATGATGATCCTACTATACATCTTTAAATCCTCATAGGACTAGGCAATTCTAAATTTCCCATAGAGTCCCTTGAATAGACAAATATCTTTTTTAGTGCATTCTTTACCAAGTAGTGGATTCTTCCCTTTAACAATGTTGATGGGGTGGTAGGAAGTAGATCTCTCTTTGATGCTCGATTTCTTTACATTATCATGTACATTGAATAATTTTTTTAGCATGATTAACCCATTTGGTAACTGATTTATTTTTAGCTGAATTAATCTATCTTTTATATCATTTCCATATTTATTATTGTCTTAAAAATGGTGAGATTATTGTTAGTGTATGTTTATCTTTAGCATATTGTTAGGTTATTACATTATTGTTGAGGCAACGTATCTATCAGTTCGAACTGCCACCTTAAGTGGGCCTGATCAGTTTCGGTAGTTACGGACTAATTTGGGCATCCATTGTAATATTTATTTGCTTCATATTAGTGTTGCTTGTACTCTATGTTGATGATCTGCTCATTACAGGGAGTTCGGAAACTATGATCTCTACTATCAAAAGAGACTTATATAAATATTTTGAGATGACAGATATTGGACTTCTCCATTATTGTCTTGGTCTGGAAGTGAGCCAGAAGGAGCACTACATCAAGGTGTCTCAGAAAAAATATGCCAAGATATTTTTCTTTGAAAAATATCGCATTATTGATTGCAAGTCAATGGCAACTTCGATGGAATCAAGACTTCAGTTATCATGATATGATGATTTACCTCTGGTAGATGGTACTCTCTATCGATAGTTTATTGGGAGTCTCATATATCTAACTAATACTAGGCCAGATATCGTATTTGTTGTCAACTATCTTTCGAGGTTCATGCAGGAACCTAAGACTACTCACTAGAAAGCAATAAAACATGTTCTTCACTATGTCCGTGGTACAATGGAATATGGCCTAGAATACAAGAAGAATGACAAATTCTTCTTGCAAGGATACATGAACTCTAACTATGTTGGGTCATATGATGATCGTAAGTCAACTTGATGATCGTAAGTCAACTTCAGGATATATATTTCATCTTGGATTTGGTCATGTCTCTTAGTACAGCAAGAAGCAACAGGTGGTTGCTATCTCATCTACAAAGTCGGAGCATCATGTCGCATGTGAAGCTGTGTGTGAAGTGATATGGTTGCGACGCATTTTGACAAGTATGGGTCATCCATCCAAATCTCCAATTTACTTTTTCTATGACAACCAGGGTGTTTTGAACCTTGTTAAGAATCCAGTGCATCATGAGAAAACCAAGCACATTGACACACAATGTCACTTTATTGGAGACGAAGTTCCAAGGCACCGAATTTAACTTCAGTACATTCCCACTGATGCTCAAGTTGTAGATAATTTCACTAAGGCACTTGCACGTGTCAAATTTGAGATATTTTGCAGGTCTCTATGTATTGCAAAATAATGTAATAAAGGGGGGATGTTAGCGTATGTTTATCTTTAGCATATTTTTAGGTTATTACATTATTGTTAAGGCAGCGTATCTATCAATTCGAAATGCCACCTTAAGTGGACCTGATCAATTTCGGTAGTTACGGACTAATCTGGGCATCCATTGAAATATTTATTTGTTTCATATTAATAGAATGATGTTCGATTGTATGACACTTATTTGGTGAGAAATATTGGTATTTGATGACGATCTCTCTAGCTACCAAATGGATTTTATTGACCAACATTTTTTATCGCCAATTTAACTACAAGACAAGGTCAAGCATAAAATAATAAACATATAAAAGGGGTAAATTTTAGATTTGAAGAGAAATGAAAAATTAAAAGGTTGTAGGAGAATAAGTTGAAGAAGAAGTGGTATGAATTTTAGCCTTCCATGTTCCAACTTATTTCCCATTGTTGTAAAAACATAAATCGAATGTATTGCTACAATTCTAGACTGCTAGTAAGGAAGTATCTATAGAAGTTTTGAGTTATGAGAGTTGTTAAAACTATTGTTGTAATGATCAAAACAATAGACATATTCATGTTGGTATATTGCTATTGGTTTTATATTGTTGTAGTATTTATTTTTGTTGCTATTGTAGCATTTAAAATAGGGGAATGCAATGTTGTTTTACAGCTAAATTTGAATAATCTATGACATCTTTTTATTGTATGTATTGTTGTGATTTTATAAATACTTCAATTGTAATTTTATAAATTAATTAATGTTTTATGAAAGCATTTATAAATCTAAATTCTATTAGTTGTATTTTACTTCTTGGATGAAAAAATAGAGGTGTTCTTTTAAAAATTTTCATTTGGTATCAAAGTGTAAGGTTGATCAATATCTAGGTTGAAAGAAGCTTTTGTTGTAGATATATTTTACAATTGATCATGGTCAACATAAATTCACTTCCAATTCAAGAATTCAATAGACAATATTATGATTATTGGAGTATAAAAACTATAGCTTTGTTAAAAAGGGATTATAGAAAATAGTTGAAGTTGGTTATAAACAACCATAATATTGAGCCATTGTACCATATAATGATCGGCAAGCTAAGAAAAATATCAAGTTGAACTCATTGGATTTATACCATATCATGTTGAAGCGACTAAAAGACAACCATTTGATAAAAATAAATGTAGACAATGTTCATAGTGCTACTTTATTCATTTTGAATGTAGGGTTACAAAATAAGTCTCTCTTCCAATGGAGATCTTTATTCCTTGTTTTCATCATAAATCTGAAGCATCTGATGGTATCTTTTGGAGCTTCTCAATGAAAGTGGGCTTCTATGTGCGTGTGTCATTGGTAGTCTACTCATGTATTTCCTTTTGTACCTATTTAAGACCTGTAAAAGGGTGTTAGTGTGTTTGGGGGTCTGCCTTGGTCAAGCCCCATAATTATGAAGACAAATCAACTCAAATATACAGAAAAACATGATAAAAGTTGTTTGAAATATTACAAAAACTATTAAAAATTGATTTATACCTGATATGGTATTGTAGACCTATTGTATGGCCAGTTCGTAGGGCTGCCTATGAACTGGATCTTGATTTCACAGGCTAGGGGGTGAACTGGACTATAGTTGATTTTTGATGAATATTTTCTATCCAGATGGGATCTAGAGGTTGTTTGATGTTGTTTATCTAAATCAAAGTTTTAGAAGATGATTTTGATGTGATTTCAACAGAGTCTGGACAGATTGACTAAAAATGTAAGAGATATAAAATGAGGGGAAAAACCCTCTATTTATAGGAAAAACCAAGGTCAGTGGGGATACTTAAGTGTACCAAACCCTAAATTCAATTCCTAGCACGGTTAGGTTAGGTTTTGTGAGGTGGTAGCCTTAGTCATCCTCTCACATACCTTGAAAGAAATATCCCATCCTCACACATGTGTAAGGGAAGATTAGGATTAACTAGGATTACCTAACTCCTAGGTTAGATGGGGGTTGAATTAGGATTTCTAGGAAATATTCTAACCAACTTAGGGTGCAAACATGTGTGAGGACATTTTTAGGACTAGTTTGATCATTAACCCTAATTAAACCCTTTTTAATGATAAAGTGTAACTTAAGTGAAAATCAACTATAAATTAGAATCCTAATTGGTCTAATTAGATTTTTTGATAAGGAATGGTCCCATGGGGGCCCTAATTAGGCATAGGAAAGGGATTAGGTGACCTTAGGGATCTAGTAGGTGGCCCTCTTGTGGATATAAAGTGTTTTGGATGCACTTTACATAGTTTTGTAGGTTTTGCACCTACGGATAACTACGACAATCTACGATGGCCTATGGCAACCTACGATGGTCTATGGTGGGGTACGATGGCCTATGATGGCCTATGATGGTCTATGACTACCTATGCAAACCTAAAAGTATCTATGTAGATCTACAAGTATCCAGGAATGAGCATGTGCAATTTTTAGGTGTCTATATTTATCCCTTTTTGTACTATGTTGTGTGAAACATAGTTTAGTGCAAAAATATGATGGAAGAAGGTGGTGAGGTGTTTGTGAAATGGATGAGAAAGGGAAAAAGAAGAATGGGATCCAATAAAATGTATGTAGCCACTCGAAGTGTGATCATACAACATTGATAGAGAACCAAACAAAGGTAGAGAGAAGAAGAGGAAAAGAAAAATGGAATCCAATCAAAGGTATGTAGCCACTCAAAGCATGACCATACATCATTGATAGAAAATCAAATAGAGGTGGAAAGAAGAAGGGGAAAAGAAGAATGGAATCCAATCAAAGGTATGTAGTTGCTCGTAGTGTGACCATACAACATTGATAAAAATCTAAAAAGAAGGAGAGAGAGGATGAATAAAGAGTGGGTGGATGAATGCAAATGAATGACTATGGATGAAACATGATGATTTGCCAATTTAGTACAATATTTACAATATCATACTAGTTTTTTGTGAGGGCAACTTAATACTGCTTTGATTTTTGTGACCAACACAAGATGGTCTAATTATGAATAAAACTACCTATTCAAATTTTTGCTTCTGATTGATTTATGAGTGCATGATGATATATTTCAAACCATTTGAGCTGAGTGGTATGGATAAATCAAGCATAACATTTAGTATGTGGTCAGCACCAATATACATGAATAAAAGTGAGACATCTCCGATGGCTCTTGTGATCTAATAGATGTCTTATTTAGAATGAGGTTTATCTAGAGATAATCTTCAGAAAAATAATTTTGTAGATAGATGCAATAACTGTGATTGGATGTTTGATTGTTTGGTTGTATGCAAAGTGGATTTGTGTATGAATACCCCCTCAAATGAGGAATTAGAAATGATACGAATGAAATACGGCGATGTGGTGATGAGTCGATTGATAGAAAAAAATTATGGATAAAATGTGGGAAAATATGGGCAGATGATGGAGGAAAGGAAGAAGAAGTTGCAGGATTGAAGAAAATATGGAAATGGTATCCTGAGGGTTGGTTTGCGGGGTGACCTATGAACTTGACTGTGGATCACAGGGCAGCCTACGAATTAGTATTTTGGAGTATATAAAGCTTTTTTGATGCATATGAAGCTTCATTTGTACTAGGAGAAGTTGCAAGGAGGAAGGAGTGAGAAATAGTTTGTGAGGCAGAGCGCTTGCAGGATTTCAAGGTGTAGTAGAGATGGTGAGAGGATAGACGAGCACTAGCGACCGACCCACTGGTAAGAACCCGAGATTGAACTGGATTTTATTTTGATATGCGTGAATATTTAGAAAATATGGGAATGTGAGTTTGCATGTGAATATGTGTTTACATGTGATATTTGTTTGAAATGCACGCACAAAGTGTGAAAATGGCCAAATGGATATCTAAAAATGTTGCCCATTTTTTGTGTTGACCAATAAATGGGTATGTTTAACTGTGTGACCGGTGTAATAGTTTACCTTAATTTTCATGATGAAAAATGTACTATTTTTGAAATGTGATTGTTATTTTTATTTGTTATATTTTTGTGGGTCGCTTGAATGTGTGTCGTAGGATGAATGTTGGTGAGGTTTGACTGTGTTGAATGTGGGGAATGGTGTATTATTTTGGAAAATCGTTTTAACTTTCATTGTAAAAGGGTGAAATGGGTATTCAAAAACATGATTTGTTTGGCATTTTGAATTGTTTTGGTGTGTGTTGGAATTGTGTACCACGAGGTATATGTGGTCAAGTGTGAATGTGATGCTAAGTGAAAAATATGCACTATTTTTGGAATATATTTGAACTTTCATTTTGAAAGGGTGAAATGGGTATCTAAAAATTTGACTTGTTTTTTGGCATGTGATGTGGTTGTGTATGTTAGAAGTGTTTGTCTTGAAATACGTGTTTTTGGGGTTACACGATGTTTTGTGTGTCAAAAACATTGTTTTTGTATATGATGAGACCAATTTTTTAGGAAAGGGGCTAATGGGTGCCAAAAAATGGCCTCCCAACTGATTTTGCATGGTGACCTACAAACTGGGTTGGAGTTCACATGGTGACCTACAAATTGAGAAAAAGAGGTTGATTTTGGTGTTTTGATGCATGAGGTATGTTGTATGGATGTTGTATGCCATGATCATTTATATGAAATGATGAAAATGAATATGTATGTATGTGAAACTAATCAAAATTTTATGATGTTTATGGATGGAATATATGAAGATGATTGAGTCGTGGTATCATGTGTGGTCTTTGAGAGATTCCCTGGGCGAGGCCTTGGATGATATGGATGTGGAGTAGCTGGAGAGGGTGTGTATGAAGGGAGTACAGGATTATGTGAGTATTCATCCCAATAGGGCATATATGAATTATGTGAGAGGTGGGATCCAGATAGGAACACTTTTTACTTTCCTACAGGTGAGATGACCATTACACTGGAGAACATATATAGGATATATAAACTGCCAATAGAATGTGATCCAGTAAGAGTAGCAATGGATGAGAGATAGGAGGAGGTGTTGCAGCATATATTTAGTACGAAGTGTATAGATGTAGACATGAGGAAGGGGGTAGATTATGAGTATTATTGGTATAAGAAGATGTTATCTTATCACCAATGTGCGATGATGCTTATGATATATACTTATGATATTCCAGATACCTCAAGAGTGAAATTATTCTAGAATATGATGGATGTAGTATGTGATATGGTCGAGCATGACGTTGTGTTTACATGGGAATCTATACTATCAGCATAGGTATATTGCATGATGTAGTGTGAGTGGTGTGAACAAATTTGAGTTGGACCCCATTGCTACAAGTTTGGACATGGGAGCACATAGCAATAGAGTGATCGACATTGTTGCCATATGGTGCACATGCAAATATGGGTGACCTCATACCCTATGCTTTGAGGTGGCATACGGATGAGGAGAAGGGGATGAAGAGGCCACATGAGGGAGATTATTTATTTTGGAGGATACAGTTTGGCTCTTTGGAGCCTAAGCATATTCAATGGAGGCCTTGGAAGGGTGAGGTGGTGTGGGATAAATATGGGGAGCAACTAGGAGTGATCCACAAAGGGTGATGGATGGTAGGGTAGTATGCATGATTGGTAGATTTATTTTCCTTCAATAGGGTCATGCATCATTTTGGGTTGTGATAGGGGATTCTGGATGCAGTTGTTGTGATCTATAGGTTGTAGGGTGATTGAGGGGAGCTAGGAGTGATCTGTAGTACCCCTTAGAGTGGTGAGAGGGATCCACCGATGGTGATTCTCAATATGGATGATGTAGGGACTACACCTGATTATGATGCATGGTAGGCCACACAAAGTTGGGAGCCATGCATTGGAGTGATCAATCATTGTGTACAGTCAATAGGTGGGTTGCCTACACTAGGGAGGCAAGCACCAAGAGGAGTTAGGCTCAATCTAGAGGGAGGATTGAAGGATGAGGTAGAAGAGCCTCTTTTATGATAGAGGTAATATCGAGATGACAGGTCTGGTATTCCTATTGAGAGGTCACTGAATCGATAAGAAAGTGGTAGAGAGCAACACTTGGATAATACAGTACCTATGGAGGAGGACGACGATGATATAGGAGATATTGATATTGGATATATGAGGGACATATCTTTCAATGTATAGGAGAGGATGGATGCTGAGGAGGAGGTGTTGGTGTTATGGGAGAGAGTGCAAAATTTAGAGGGGTGAATATGAGAGAGTGAGGTAGATTGAGCCCTAGATTTGGGGAAATGGAGAGAGGATAACCACAATTTGGATGAGAGATTAGTGGAAATCAAGTAGGCAATTAACATAGATAATATGGAGTTGGAGATGTGGTGTATAGAGCTACACATGACTTAAAGTGGAGGAGGTGAGGTATGTTGAGGTTGTATAGGGTTTGCATCACCTGGTTGTAGAGGCTATGGCTGCTGGGGATAGATTGAAGGTGTAAGTTGTTAGGGTGTAGTAGATGGAGGTGAGTAGAGATGTTGAGTGAGTTTATCATATAGTAGAGGTGGCAAAGTTGTGTCCTAAGATAGAGAGGTAGCAGGTATGAGAGGAGGTGAAGCGTGCGAGGTCAAGGGAGAAGATCATGATGGAGATGGCTACATTAAGGGTGAATGTAGATCATGTGTGAAAGGTATATGAGGATGTGTCAGGGCTATTTAGAGAGGAGGGGATAGTGAGGTTGTAGTGTGAGTTTACCTTAGTTTTGTATGGGCACCCAATTCTATATTATGGTATATCACGACCGAGATTGAGATCACAATCACGAACATAGATGTAGTCACAACAAAGTCAATTGCACACATCATATATAGTATTGAGGGAGCCAAGGATAGTAGTACCAATAGTATCTCAAGTAGTGGGAGTTACCCTAGGGTTGGATAGGGTGACAGCATTTGTGGTGACATAGGTTGCAAAGGTAGTTCCAGGGTCAGATGAGGTATCTGAGGTGCGCAAGGTGGAGGTAGAACCTGATTAAAGTGGGGCAGTAGAGGTGTGTGGGATGGAGCAATGGCAGCTCAAGAGGGGAGTGGTGAGACTCCTGGCAATCAGTAGGGATGAGATGTGCTATGGATGTATTCTATTTTTGTAGCTTGAGGGTATTTTTGATCATAATATATATACACATTTTGTCATGGCTTTATATATGTGTCATGATTTGATTTGAATGTATGTGTGATTTCTCGTGTATGTGCGATGTAGAATATTGATAGGTAAATGTGTGATGAATGAATATATGTGCATGTGGTAGCAATTAGGAGAATGATATCACTGTAGTGTAGATGTAATGTAGAATGATGTAAATGTAAATGAATGAATGTAGGATAGATGCAATGATGCATGTTGTAATGTAAATGCATGAATGTAGGATAGATGCAATGATGCATGTTGTAATGTAAATGCATGAATGTAGGATAGATGTAATGATGCATGTATGTGTGTTGTGGTATAAACCAACATGCTCATTTAATTAAAATGAAGGGCTTATAAAGGCCCAAAATTACAACAAATTCCCCTATGAAGGAGCAACGAATTCCCAAATGGAGAAAGTTGGCTCACATTCAAAGGATTTATTTAAGGATTGACTAATATCAATCCAACTCACCTAATCTAGAATGTGGATAGCTATGTGAGCACCAAGTCTCACCTACAATATTAAATATTTTATTTAAAAGTGGACTAAGCCCCTAACTATGACTCAGCCTACTAAGGTTTTATTCAACCTAGGAACATAAACCTTAGATTATTATTTGATACCCTCATCATACCTCCCCATAAAGGAAGCATTGGACTCCAATGCTTAGACAATAGTAGTGGGTGGAGGATGAAGAACTCGAGCTAGAGGGAGCGAAAGCAAAAAATCGGGTGCCGAATGGGCAGGGGCACTGATGATGTCGAGAAGTCCAAGTGATGTCGATGCTAGAGGGCATTGCCTAGTCACGACTAGAGGTCCAACTTGAGTGAAAGCTTGTGGATGAGGTTGATGATGAATCTCCTATGGTGGTGACTGTAATATTTGTTTCAAATAAAGAGCTTGGTGCACGGTAGAAGTAGGAGGAGAAGCAACTTGAGCAACAGGAGGAGGTACTAAAAAATAAGGAGGAGCCTCCTTGTGTGCAATTGGAGCTGGTGTGTCCTTGGGCTTGCAGAAGACCAATGCCATATGGCATGGACTTGCATAATTGTATGTGGACCTCGTGGAAGAGATGAGAAATTTCTTGTTCTCATGATACAATGTATAGGTATTGTTATACGCATCATATTGAGCCTGTTTTCAAATTGATATGGCTTTCCAAGAATGATATCACAACAATCAACTGGAGTCACATCACAAGTGACTTTGTCCACATAGCATGGTCCAAACGCAAAGGATACAGTGCAAGTTTTTGTAATCAAGGAAGAAGTGCCCACATCCTTCCATGCAAGTGGGTATGGGTGAGGATGGGGTTGTACAGGAAGCTTCAACTGATCGATGACATCTCTAGAAATCAAGTTCATTTGGGAGCCATTGTCAATTATACAATCTACAATGTGATTGTACTTTAAGTGGGTACATGTGACAAAAAAATGGTCACGACCTCTTTCAATCATGTTGTGTGTCAAAAAAGTATGATTTTTTAGCCCTCAAAGCTTAGGATAAGGGTGATGTTCTCCCGTAGCCTCAATAGGCCCATCTTGTGTTTCCTCTGGTTGAGCTTCTACAATAAGATTCTTCTTCTTCCTAAAACACTTAGATTCTATATGGCCTCTCTTCTTACAATAATCACAAAATTTTTTAGGATTGAAAGGAGTAGAAGAATTTTTAGAAGAAGGGGAAGAAGAAGAAGAGGAAGAATATGGAGAAGTCTTATTCTGTTGCTGTGGAGATTGCTTTGATTTGGAAGCTTTGGTCGAGTCTATAGAGCGAGATCCACTTGATTGAGCAGCAAGCTTCTCCTCTACAAGCTATGCTTTATTGTACATGGCATTCAAATCCATGATAGGAGTATATTTAAACTCCCTAAAAAGTATTTCCTACAATCCACTTTTGAATTTGGTGATCAGCTTAGTAGTAGAGTCCTGAATACCATTCAAAATCCTTAATTTGTTGAATAGGCTGATGTAGTTTTGGATATTCATGTTGTAGCCCTAATCAAATACATCAAAATTCAAGATCTTCTACACAGTCTGAAGGATAAAAAGTGTTCGTCAAAGCCTTCACCAAATCATCCCAATTATCAATGGGATTTTGATTACTTAAGTGATCCGTGATCAAAACTTTGGCTATACCATAAAGTTTTAAGAGTGCAAATGAAACTTGTTCGTCCTTTGGTATTTTTCTATAGGTAAACCACGTGTCCATGTCAAGGATCCAACTATTTAGAACCTCAGGATCATGAGAGCCATCATAAATTTTGACCTCACATTTTGCTTTCACGCAAAGGTCAAGGGCTTGACTAGGACTACTAGAAGAAGTAATATTATTGACCTTATCGGCAAAATTACTAATGACTACGATGATTACAGCCATTTGATCTACCAAATCATGAGCCATTTGTCCTCTGGTGTATGCCAAGGATATTACAAAGAGGTTTTATGAAATATGCTAAAGGGGTTACAAAGTAGTGTTATTTTCCCAATTAATTGCAAAAACTATAATAGTTTAATGCAATTTTACAATATTTTGAAGGGATAAAATTTTAGCACAAAAATAAAATATCCCTTCTTTGCAAAAGTAAAAATTACCCCCCTTATGCTAAAAATTGAAATTTAGCCTTTTGAAATTTTTAATAAAAAAAAACCCTGTTTTAAAATTTTTATGCTCCCTTAACATAGTTGGTCAAATGAACATGGTGAGGTCAGCGCTCAACCGAATTGGTATTGGTCAACTGAGCATAGCAGAGTTTGTGTTCAACCAAATTATGGGCAATCACAAAGGTGTGTCAGTCACTAGGTAGAGCATGTCACCGGTGCTCATTTTTACCAATGAGCATTGGCTTTACTATGAGGGCACGCTTCACCCTATTTGAAGGTTTTGGAAGCCTTCACCCCACACAATGTGGGATAAAAACATATTTTCTTCTTAAATAAACCCCCATGATATACTCCTAGTGATTCCAACATGTATTTTTACACAAGTTGTCAAGATCCACTAATCAAGGACGAGATCCAAAATTATGCAAATTAGTGCGAGATGCGTTATATTCCACATCAAATATGTTTGCACTATAGGTTTGGCATCAGTTTTTATAATGTGTGTAGGTGTGGAATCAGAGTCTAAATTTTAGGGCCCTTGATCTACATTTTTTAAGGGCCAAGCTATTTTGCACAGGCAGACTGACCTCCAGGCAGTGTTGTAGCAAGCATTGATAGGGGCTGGCCACCTATCAATCCTCTATTAGGAGCAGTCGAGGAAATCTAGGAACCACCTGTATTGATCGGTTAACATCTTAAAATTACTTTGACTCTAAGTAGCATCGGGCCCTTTGGCCAGGCTTTTTCAATGATCGATATGGTGACCTCCTATTGTTGGTGGCTGTCAATCAGAGTCTAATGTCTGCCTCAATGTCTGTGTCAAGTCAATGTTGGGATTGTACCTACTGTCAGGCATGCAAGTCTGATGTTGTCGGTGTTGACCTATGCATTGGCTTGGATTTCTATGGAGGTTGTCTCTTATCACAAGCAAGAGAAATTGGATCACCTGCACAAGTATTTTTTTTAATATTAATTGATCACCAAGATCAATTTGTGCAGCAAGAAATTGAATCAATATGTACAGCAAGAAATTAAATCAATTTGTGAAGTAAGAAATTGAATTGATTTTATCATCAACAACAAAATACAGCAAAATTTTGTGGCATCTACAACTCTACAGGCAACAAAACCTAATGGTAAATTAAGCCAAGATAATGACCACCACAAAAATTGAGTTTGGAAAAAATTGCTATCTAGGACAACAATTATGTAGCAAAATTAAAGAGAGCTTCAAAAATAGGAATTAAAATTGGTCAAAAATAACCCAAACCAGGACTATGGAGATCGAAATTGACCCAAAACCTCCAAAATTATCCTGCTCTGATACCACTGTTGTGGTATAAACCAACATGCTAATTTAATTAAAATGAAGGGCTTATAAAGGCCCAAAATTACAACAAATTCCCCTATGAAGGAGCAACGAATTCCCAAATGGAGAAAGTCGGCTCACATCCGAAGGAGTTATTTAAGGATTGACTAATATCAATCCAACTCACCTAATCTAGAATGTGGATAGCTACATGAGCACCAAATCTCACCTACAATATTAAATATTTTATTTAAAAGTGGACTAAGCCCCTAACTATGACTTAGCCTACTAAGGTTTTATTCAACCTAGGAACATAAACCTTAGATTATTATTTGATGCCCTCATCAATGTGTATGCTAAAATGCATAGAGGAAGCACTCGTATCATAACATAACCGGTGGTAATGTGATCCATTCTATAGTCTTAGGGATGTATGATGGTATAAGGATTATGTAATAATCTTGATAGTCATAGTTATAGCAATCAAACTTCATGAGGAACTGAGCAGTGTCTGCAACTCATAACTAACCGGACTGGGTCAAAGTCTATAAGGGACTAGTGTGTGCAATAAGTAATGTTCATTTATCCATTTTTGATGGAGGTAAGACTCACCCATTGTAAACATAGCCAAAGTAGCTAGCTCCTCCACAAGCTCACAATGATCTATACAAAAGGTCGCTAATGTGACAAATGTGTCACCACTTGTAAGACTATTCCATTGGCATGCAGGTGCTTAGAGCCTATAGCTGGCAATGGAAATCATCCCATGATGTTATGTTAAACCTAAGGACAAAAGAAGATGAAGCATAACAGTTGTGTTTCTTGGAGGCTTTTCCTTTTGTCTTCTACCCCTCGAATTATTGATTCTCTTTTTGTGGTACTCTTTTTTTTTGGAATGTGGGCGTTGGCTTTTGTTTTTTGCCCATTTTTTTATTTTTGCTTATGCTTATCTATTTGTTTATCCCTAGGTCATATGTTGATCACACAAATGATAGGATGAGCAGGGTAAACCATTCATTAGATGGTGATATCTATGCAAGGTGTTGTCTTCCCTAGACTCAAAATTTGCTTAAAGATATGACATGTGTGAATGGTTCCTGAAAGAAGTTGAACCAACCAAGAGAAATCTATAAGAAGCGTAAGAACCTATCAGCTAGAGGTGAGGTTTTATTGACTCAACTGGCGAGTGGTCAAAATCATGCAATACACCATATACATTGTAATCATGAAAAGAGGAATAAACATCCAAGTGGTAATTCTAACAAGTTTATATATTATTCCTATAATGGGCGTATTTCTATAGGAAGAATGTACAAGCATGAATGTAGATGTAAAATAAAAATGATGTATATATGCAATGGATCCAGTGTGAAAGATATGACATAGAAGGAAAGTATTTACAAGAGGAAATTTGTGATATGGAACCAAATGATATTAACAACCATGTCGAAGGAGATGTGTGGGTGAAGAAATTATGAGAAGAGATAGTCGTGGTAATGGTTGGCCCAGTGTGTGGTGGGTGTAACAAATATGAGAGCAGTATGGAAATGGGAGAATGCATGTGATAATAAAAAATAACAAAAATCGAGAGCGAGAAGAGATGTAGAGGAAAACGAGAATGAAGAAGGGCAACAAAGAAGAAAGAGTGAAGCAACAAAAAATAAGATGAGATGAAGAGGAAGAGAAAGAAATGGGGAAAATTAGCATAGGTATGTAGCTACTCGAAGTGTGACCATACAACTACATAGGATAGCAAGAAGAAGAAAGAGAATGGAAGAAGAAATAGGAGGAGAAAGCAAGCTAAGAATGTGTAAAGTGATAGATATCAGGTCGTGAACAACTAGGTGAAGTGACAATTCAACTAGGATTTTGGTAATTCGTGCAGTTGGATAAATTATAGAAATAACAAGGTGTGGATGTGAAATATTTATGGGATGATGTAGGGTGAGGTACAAGATGATGTGGAGGGCTCTAAAGTTGAGTAGAAGAGAAAGCATGTTCAAGTTGTGGTAGAGATTCGTCAAACAACATGTCTTGGTTATGTGTACCTAGACAAGCTAGGCATTAAATATGCAGAAATGAATTATGTTGAGGGGTTTAGGTTTGGTGAGTCCTTCAAGATTTTCCAATCGATAGGTATTCAAAATTGAATTTATGTGTGATGATGTATGGGCCTAGCCAATTGGGAGTGAACTTGTCTCACTATTGGCAGGGTTAACTTATGATCTGTTGATTCTCTTTGAGAACCAGGTCATTGATCTAAAAATCATGTTGGTGTACCTTACTATTGTAGACATGGTGAAGATAATCTTGATAGACACATGTGTGTTCAATGGTATGGATGTGATGCTCATCCAGGAGCATTAATTGGTCAAGGCAAGCTTGATGAGCAGTGTCATCATCAATGAAGTCCTTCATGGAGATTCATAAAGATGATATTTCGATATCAAGAGGCATAATGGCTTCAACACCATAAACCAAAGAAAAGGGTGTTTCCCTAGTGGGAGTGCAGATGCTCATACGATAGGCCACAAGGCTAATGGTATTGATTATGCCAATCACAATGAGATTCTACAAATGTTTTACAAATAATAGAGCATATGGTTTTTTTGGTAGCTTCAACCTGGTCGTTATCTTATGGGTAGTATAGGGTAGAGAAGCGATGGTGAATTTTAAATTTAGCACATAGGGCATAGACGATTTTGTTCTTGAAAGGAGTGTCATTATTGAAGATGATTTGTGAAGGAATTCCAAAGCAACATATGATGTGGTCAATGATGAATGCTACAATTTTTGCCCTCGTAGTTTAGACGAGTAGGATGGCTTTGACCCACTTTGTAAAGTATTATGTGGTAGTGATAATGAATTTTTGGTTGCTTGATGAAGCAGGCGAGATCTTTCTGATAAGATCTTAACCCCATTGGGAAAAATCTAGTGCTTATGAGGGTAAGTGTGTGAGGTTAGCGTGTTGCTAACACTTGACACATCACTTTACATACTCACAATAGTCATGTTCCAATTTGGGCCAATAGTAGCCCATGCACAAAATGCATTTTGTGATAGTCATGCCACTAAAGTGACCACTACAAGTACCATAATGGGTTTCTTGGACCACTAATTGAGCTTCGTGCAACTCTAAGCAATGCAAAAGGAATACCATTATGACTACGATGATACAGGATGTCCCCCAAAAGCATGTAATGGATTACTCATTGTTTGAATGATCGACGATGAGCATGTGGTAAGTCACAAGGTAGAAAGTCTAATTTGATATAATCCTTAATTCGTGAAAACCAAGGATCATGTGGTTCAATATGGATAACATGGATTACATCATCATCTATTGGAGGTGAAGATGAAATAGTGGACTGTGTTAGAGTATGAATCGACATGTGCGTTGTGTCAGAGAGGGAGTTTTATGGTATTAACAATCCCAAGGAAGCCATTGTATCGATGAAATTATTGGATGAGTGTGGAGCATCTTTGATATCATTCCACTCAAGTTGGGCAAGGATTTGTTGGGAAATATATTTGTATTGCTCGAGGACTAGGTAACGGTATTGCCAAATCTCTTGGACTTGATTGATGATAATAAGGAATCACCAATGATGTGAAGGTGTCTAATGTGCATAGAGTGCACCTACTTTAAACCAAGAATCAAGGCTTCATATTTTACATTATTATTTATGCATAGAAACCCTAATTTGAATGAAAAGAGGAATGATTCCCCATCAGGTGTGAAGAATACAATTCGTGCACCCCCAACATGAGTGCAATAGGATCCATTGAAGAGAAGTGTTTAACCAACTAGTATTTATGGTTCAACATACTCTTCAACTTTTGTGACATGGAAGATGGAATCATCAGGGAGCTAAATAAGGAGTGGTTGATTATTGGGCAATGGAGCCTTGGCAAGTTGGTCAGCGATGACCTATCCTTTGATGGGCTTTTGAGAAATGAAATAAAAATTAAATTTAGTGAGGATCATAATCCATTTAGTGGTGTGAGAGTTATGATAACTCTTGTTCATCATATATCAGAGCAGATTATCATGAGTGATGATAAATGTGGTGTGATTAAGCATGTAGTGGCGTAGTTTTTGTATCACAAAGACTACAACCAAGCATAGATTTTTCATGTATGCATATCATGTTTCATAATTGATTAGCGTATAACTGATGTAATATATGGCTTGCTCTTGATTGAGCAGGTTCTTTTGAGCTAGCAATGTACTAAGTGCAAAATTCATGGTAAAAATGTACAAGATGAATGGTAGTTGTGGGTGCAGGGGAGACATGACTGGTGATGAAGTGAAGTAGGCTTTGATTGAATCAAAAGTTTTTTGATATTTTGTGTCCCATTTTAAGGTGACCCCCTTTTGTAGAAGATGATTGAATGGCTTGCACGTATCTGATAACTGGGCAATAAAACAACCCTTCCATAGACCACCACAAACTAATCAGGTATATGGATGAAGAAGTCAAAGAAGTTGCTACTACTTGATTAGTTTATGGTGGTCTAGGGAAGGGTTGATTTTGTGTGTTTTGATTGAAGCAAAATTTGGAGTTGTATGATGATTTCTGCCTAATATTAATATTACCATATTGGAATTTGATATCCTCAATGGCCTTGGCTTGAGTGATAGCTTCCTCAAACATATGGCTTTGATGAATTTATAAGGAAGTGGAGATATATTTCTAAAAACTCTTGGAGAATAGTGTAACTAGTTGAATTTATGGGAGGAAATGAGCTAGGTCATGAATGACTAATCTCCATTGAGAAATAAGTTTGGTAATGGGCTTGTCATCGACCTGTAGTAAGGCGTAGATGTTAGAGAAGTTGGTTTTCTTCTTGATATTAATAGAGAAATATTCTAATAATGAATTGGCCAACTACTCAAAGGTGAATAGGCTATGGCATGGGAGCATGTTGTACCAATCAAGGGCTTGTCCCCCAAGTGAGAGGGAAAAGGTACGTAACATGAGGGGATTGCTACTATGAAGTTGATAGTAAGCAAAGTGGTATTTTTTGACATGTTCATGAGGATCCTTTTTGCATTTGTACTTATCGAAATTCAAGATATTAAAGTGATAAGGGTAAGGAGGGATAGGAACTGAAGGCTAAACTAGCTCATTGAAGATTTCATTGTATGTGGGTTTTTATGGCCCATAACCAATTGTATGGAGGCTTAGCATCTTAACTTCTTGCAAAAGTTAAAGTTTGGGGGATAGAGGTGTAAAGGATTGTGCTGAGGTAGATGGATCCGGAGAATGGGATGGGTATTGGAGTTGTTGTTCCTCCCAATGTGGAGAAGGAATGTATTACAATAGTGCATATGGATGCAACTATTGAATGGCATAGGATGTCAAATTTTATGGGACACTACTATGGAGCAGGGATCTATTGGGGTAGTAATATTTTAGGT
Source organism: Wollemia nobilis (assembly GCA_028583015.1). NCBI lineage: Eukaryota > Viridiplantae > Streptophyta > Pinopsida > Araucariales > Araucariaceae > Wollemia > Wollemia nobilis. Next base: position 78,803 of record JAQPPZ010002524.1, read on the forward strand.
GCAGAGTTTACGATTGTTGCATTAGGATCTGCTGGAGGGGGACCTACGATAATGGTTGGGTCATAGGGAATGACAACCAAGAAGGAGGTGGAGTGAAAAATATAGGTCCATTATATGATGATAGAGGTAGTGGTGTCTGGATATATGGTGCAAGTGTTGGGCAAGATGAGGTGTCAAAATATGGTACCTGCACCTAACTAGAAGAGTGATAAGTGTAGAAGGTAGGTAGATTAAAATAACATGGAGGATTAGCGGGAGAAGATGAATGTCATGGATCATAGGTAGGAAGGGGGCTAGAATACTGAGCCCAAAATGGAGGAGGTGGAGGGAGTCATAAAATGGGAGTAGATGAAGATGGTGGTGGAAAAGAATATGGGATACCATACATTCCAGAACGGTAGGATGTGGGTGGAGGAAGTGAAAAGGAAGGAGTGTAGGCCTCAAGGGCAATATTTTGAGAATATGACATGGTGAAAGTATTCATGCATGCTTAGGGAGATGGGGTTTACTGATGTTGTTGATATTGGAATTATTGTGAGTGATGAGGTGGTTGTGACACCACATCGGAAGATGGGAAGAAGGACTATTGAATAGATGGTGGTTGTGATATTTAAGAAGTGTACTGATATGATGATGTGGATGGTGTATGTTGTTGTTGTAAAGGAGTGTGTTGTGGGAGGATTTGAGGTGAGGGTATCTAAGTGCTCAGAGTGGAATACAAAGAATTTGAGATCATTCCTACAATAGGGATGAATGATGTGATCTCAAGGTGAGTACGATTAAGCAAGGAGGAGTCATTATCAAATAGGGACTGAGATAGACTCTGAAATAAGGGATGTGCAAAGGTGGGTGAGGTAGGTGGGGTATCCTCATTGATAGTGAAGAAGGGAGGTGGGTGTCCTGGAGTGGTATAAACGACTTGGTCACAGAATGTGGAATGCATATTAGGTGAAGGTAAGTGGGGAAGAAGTGGATGATTTTTGATTAATGAAGTGGTAAGTATCTAATCCAAGGTATAAGTCTTTCCATGAGACATAGGGTGTATATGCAGTGAATCAAAACCTATAAGGAGATCTGTGGTGACTGTGGATTTACACCTTATGACTAAAGGGGGGAATGGAAAAACCAAAAGTGGCACAAGAAGCCTCCTCCTTAAGATGTGCTTGCTCGTATGCTTGACTATGTGTGACAATAGATATGATGGAGTAAACTGTAAATTGGTACTCAAAACTACCCAAAAATAGAAATCTAAGGTTCTAGGTGTGCTCTATGTGAGATTCTTTTGAGTAACTCTGTGAAATTTGTGAAGTTTCTGTGTATTGAAATAGAGTTCATAGGCCACTCTGCGAATTGGGAACTGGTTCACAAGTTGACCTACAAATGAGGTTTAGACTATGAATTTTGATAGGAAACTGCCAATGACCTTCTATGTATCCAAAAAGTGGATTTCTTGGAAGAAAGTGTGCTAAAACCAGTTCTATGAGGACAAAAAATAAGGTGTAACTGGAATCAGTGCTAAAAGTAGAAAAATAAATGTTTGTTTGTTTTGTATGTTTTGATGTTTGAAATATACCTCTATAAAGTATCATGGAAAGTGGTGAAATTCTAGAAATAACAGGAATGACATCGACACAAAACCTCCTACAACACCCAAGGGTGCACATAACAGAACAATGTCTCAACAGGAAAATGGCAACCTAATGTAAAGGTGCAATAAAATGATAACCAAATAGGGGGAACTCAAAATGTGCTAATGAGTCCAAAAGCCTCTCACAAGAAGAGGTGGCACTATCTAAGACCTTCTATCGACATACCCATGCTTTCGCTTCACCCTCGAAGAGTCTTAGTCAAGAATGATAGTTACCTTTTCATTGATTATGTGAGCCTTGTGAACAAATGCATCTAACCCTATCCTACTCTGAAGGTTCCTTTTGGTGATGAATTCTAGAAAATCAATCTCAAGAGAGGGGATTTTCTGGTGATGAAGTCCAAAAATAGCTCTCGAGGGCTACTATGGTGTCTAGAAGGTGAGCTGGTGTAAGGATATGAATTCCAACATCACTAGTCTCAAGCAATGGATTGGGGATGAATTCCAATCTCACCACTATGTATGCCACATGAGTGTGTGATGGTGTGTTTATTATCATTGGGGGTGAAATAAAAACAACTAACTATATGCCTTTTCAAAATGAAACTAATCCTAGATGTGTTTTCAAATTGAAACTAGATTTATATACATTTTGGAATGAAACTAGTCCTATGTACCTTTTTGAAAAACAAAAAGAGATCTATTCTATGAAATGTTCAAGTTGTTGGAATTCTGGCCAGTCATATATTAAAATGAAAATTTGGGTCATTATATGACGTCTTCAGCCTTGGAAAGCATCTCCTCTTAGAGGAGATAAAATGAAATCATAGAGGTTCAAAATCTGTGCAATCAAAAAAAAAAATGGGCTCAAATGGACACCCGAGTCAAAATTTATGGCCGAAATACTAAGACATGTAATAAACACCGTCGATGTAGATCCAATGGATGTGATTTTCTAGGGTTAGGGTTTTCTTTGTTTTTCTTCCTTAAGGCAATTTTAGGGTTTTCTTTTATGAAGAAGAATTTTACATTGTAGCAAGTGTGTGAGCTCTTCCAGAGTTTGTGAGGAGATTGTAACAGAGTACTGAAACTTTTCTAGAATTATTCCAGATAATAAGAAGATAATAGTTGCTCCTATTTTGTTTTATTGTATTATTGTAAATTCTTCATTTGGTATCAGAGTGAGGCGATCAAAAAATTAGGTTTGAGTAACTATGGAATTTCTACTGCAAGTTTTACAGAAGCTTCTCGGAGATCTTAGTTCGTATTGAAGGGAGCTATTATGGCCAACAACACCAATTCAATTTCGATCCCAAAATTTGACAGTTCCAACTATGAATATTGGAGCATCCGGATGAGGATGATTCTGAAGGCAAAAGGAGCTTGGGCCATCGTTGAAGCTGGGTTTACCAAACCAAAATACTGGAGTACATTGATTGCAGATCAAAAGAAGGAGATGCAGGAGAAAGAGAAAGAAAATAATTTGGGTTTGGCTTTCATCCAGTTGGCTCTAGAAAAGAGTCTCTTTCCTCATATTTCTGCATGTGTTTTCGCTCAAGAAGCTTGGAAGGTGTTGAAGGAGAATTACCAGGGAAATACCCAATTTAAGGAGGTGAAGTTGCAGACCTTGCAGAGATATTTTGAAAATCTCAAACAGGTTGAGAATGAAACTGCAGGAGATTACTGTTTTCGGGTAAAAATGATAGTAAATAAAATGGCTATATTTGGAGAGATCATAGAGCAAATTTAGTAATTAAAAAGGTTTTAAGAACCTTGATAGAGAAGTTTTACAGTGCAGCCCTTATCATAGAAGAAATGAAAGACATCTTGAAAATGGATAAAGATTCATTAATTGGCTCTCTCACATCTCATGAAGAGAGAATTGCTAAGAGGAAGAAGGATAAAGAAGGAGGTTCTACAAAGGAATAAGCTTTTTCAAAAAAAATAAAATTATGGAGGAAGATGTCACGGTAGGGGTTCCAGAGGAAGAGGAAGAAATGGAAGAGGAGGTGGAAGAGGCTCCTATAGTGGTAGAGGTCGAGGAAGATATCAAGATTCAGACAATGACCAGGCTCATGCTACAAGAGGAGGATCCAATGCAAGAGGAAGAGGTAGAGGTCAAGATATGAGAAATGTGCAGTGTTACAATTGTAACAAATATGGCCATTATGAGAGAGATTATAGGCTGAAAAAATCAGCACATTATGGAGAAGAGGATTCCTATGAGGATGATACTTTGTTCTGTATGATTGAAGAAAAAGTGGAGCAAGCAACTTTCCTCTCTACACATAATAGCACAAAGGAGACATGGATCCTGGATAGTGGGTGCACAAACCATATGACCAACAAGAGGGATGTATTTTCATCTCTTGATTCTTCTTATCAATCCAATATTAGGCTTGGGGATGAGAAGAGCTTGGAGGTGGTTACAAAAGGAGAAATGGAGGTTCCTACCAGGAGAGGAAAAATAATGAAGGTAAAAGATATTTACTATGCACCCCGTTTGAAGCATTCATTGATGAGTATTGGTCAAATATTGGAAAATGATTATAAGTTAGTGTTTGAGGATATAATGTGCAAAATTTATTATCATAGGAGAAAATTTATTACCATTGTAAAAATGACCAAGAACAGGCTCTTCCCATTATAGGTTTTAGATCAAGGGGGAACTCTAGCATTTGTTTGTGTATAAGGTAAGGAGAGGCTATGGCATTTACGGTTTGGGCATTTAAATTATAAGAGTTTGAATATGCTTTCACCACTTGTCTATGGGTTGCCAAAAGTTGAAGACTCCAAGGAGGTTTGTGAAGGTTGTGCACTTGGCAAACATGCAAGGGGGAATTTTCTGCATGGTGAAGCATGGAGGGCCCAAAATCGATTGCAGTTGGTTCATAGTGACCTTCGTGGACCAATGTAGACATAGAGTATGGGTAAAGATTCTTACTTTTTGGATTTTATTGATGATTTATCTAGATATTGTTGGGTTTATTTTATTAAGCATAAGGATGAGGCATTCAATTTCTTCAAGAATTTCAAGGCTCTAGTTGAAAATGAGAGTGGTCATTATATCAAATGTTTGAGGACAGATAGAGAAGGTGAGTTTTGTTCTCATGAATTTGAAGATTTTTGTAGTGAGTTTGGGATTAAAAGGCAGAAAACAAGTCCTTACATACCTCAACAGAATGGGGTGGTTGAAAGAAAGAATAGGACTTTGGTGGAGATAGCACGGTGCATGATGCAAGAAAAAGATATGAGTAAGTTTTATTGGGTTAAATTAATTAGGACTGCTAATTACATTTTAAATAGAAGTCCTACTAAGAGTCTTGATAATATTACCCCTTATGAATGTTGGTACATCAAGAAGAAAAATGTAAATCATTTTAGAGTTTTTGGATGTGTGGCTTTTGTGCATGTTAATGCTGAGAATAGGAAGAAGTTGGATGCAAAGAGTGAAAAATGTATTTTTATTGGGTACAGTGAACAATCTAAGGCTTACAGTGTTCTTTAATCCTATTTCACATAAAATAATTGTATCTAGAGATGCAATTTTTGATGAAGGGAGAAGTTGGGTATCACAAAAATTGTTTGTTGAGGATGTTTTTGGTGAAGAGAAGGTGGAACCAAGCCATGTTTCAGTTCATCCCAGCCATGAAAAAGTTTCCAGTTCATCTTTTGCAAGTGCACCTTCAAGTCCAAGAGAAGGTTCTTCCAGTAGTTCTCCACCTCCATCACCACCGGCCAAAGGAAAAAGTAAAATATTGTTGAAGGATCACCCAAAATCTTAAATTATTGATAAGAATTGCCATAAGAGGGTGACAAAGAGTTAGCATACAGATATGAATGCAGTAATAGAGAGATTATAGAACCTGCATCTTTATGGATATGATGACAATGGAGATCCCAAAGGTGATGTTGTAAACTATGCACTTGTTTCACAAGTTTCAAAAGTTGTTGTTGATGATTTTGATCCTTCATGTTTTGAGCATGCTAGTACTAACAAAGTGTGGATGAAGGCTATGCAATAAGAAATGCATTCTATTGAAAATAATGATACTTGGAAGTTGTGTGATTTGCCCAAGGATAGGAAATGTGTAGGATGCAAGTGGGTCTACAAGATCAAGAAGAACAGTGATGGATCCATTGAGAGGTACAAGGTACGGTTGGTAGCAAAGGGTTTCACTCAAAAATATGGTTTGGACTATGAGGAAACATTTGCTCCAGTGGTAAGGCAAGAAACAGTAAGGATGTTGCTATCATTGGCAACTCATAAAATTTGGAGGGTGCATCATATGGATGTCAAAAGTGCATTTCTCAATGGGTATTTAGATGAAGAAGTATATGTGGAACAACCACAAGGTTTTGTTGTCCAAGGAAAAGAAGATCAAGTCTATAGGTTGAATAAGGCTCTATATGGGCTGAAGCAAGATCCAAGAGCTTGGTATGCTAGAATCCATGACTACTTCCTATAGTGTAATTTTGAAAGGAGTATGATTGAGCCCACTTTTTACTACAAAAGGGAAGGTAATAATATTCTTACTGTATACCTTTATGTTGATGATATGTTATTTATGGGGATTAGTTCTTATTTGAATGATTCTTTTAAACATGATATGAAGGAGTTTGAGATGTCTGGTTTGGGTTTGATGAGTTACTTTCTTGGGATGGAATTACATCAAACTAGCAATGAGATTTTTGTTTGTCAATACAAATATGTAAGGGATACGCGGAAGAGATTTGGTTTGAGTGAATGTAAACATGTAGTAAAACCCATTGCACATGGGGAGATCTTGAGTTTGGATGATGGAGCTGAAAGGGCAAACAAAACAAAGTACATGAGTAGTGTTGGTAGCCTTATATTCCTTTGTAACACTAGGTCGGATATATGCTTTGCTATTTCACAATGTTCTAGGTATATGGCTAATCCATCACAATTACATTTGAAGGCAGCGAAGAGGATTTTGAGGTATGTTCATGGAAAAATTGATTATGGGATCCACTACTCACAGGAAAAGAATTTGAAGTTAGTGGGATTCAGTGACATTGATTGGGGTAGTAATATTGATGACAAGAAATCTACGAGTGGGCACTGCTTTTCTTTTGGTTCAGGTTTGGTGACATGGAGTTCCAAGAAATAAGTTACAGTGGTATTGTCTTCTACTGAAGCAGAGTATATTGCACTTACATCGGCAAGTGCACAAGCATTGTGGCCTCGAAAGGTGATAGGAGAGATTGGGGAGAATCAAGGGACTCCAACTACTTTATTCTATGATAATCAGAGTGCCATTAAGTTAGTACATAATCCTATCCACCATACCAAGTCCAAGCATTTCGACATCAAGTACCACTTCATTAAGGAAATGGTGGAGAAGGAACAAGTTAAATTGAGGTATTGCTCCACACATGATCAAGTAGCAGATATTTTTACTAAGGGAGTAGTAAACATCAGTTTTTGCTGCTAAGGGACTTGATAGTCAGTCCCCTTACCAACAAGGGGGAGAATGTTGGAAATCTGGCCAGCCATACATTAAAATGAGATTTTAGATTGTTAGATGATATTTTTAGCCTTGGAAAGCATCTCTTCTTAAAGGAGACAAAATGAAATCGTAGAGGTTCGAAATTTGTGCAATCTGAAAAACAAAACGGGCTCAAACGGACACCTGAGTCAAAAGTTATGGCTGAAATACTAAGACATGTAATAAACACCATCGATGTAGATCCGATGGATGTGATTTTCTAGGGTTAGGGTTTGCTTTTTTTTCTTACGTAAGGCAGTTTTAGGGTTTTCTTTTATGAAGAAGAATTTTGCATTGTAGCAAGTGTGTGAGCTCTTCCAAAGCTTGAGGAGATTGTAATAGAGTACTAAAACTCTGCCTGAATTATTCTAGATAATAAGAAGATAATCGTTGCTCCAATTTTGTTTTATTGTATTATTGTAAATTCTTCAAGCAAACACAGAGGAAACATGTGAACAAAGGAAATAGAAATCCTAATCTAAAAATATAAAAGAAATTGAAATTTATTTTTTGTGAAAAGAGATTGAAATTTTATGCTAAAAGATGCAAAAAGGAATTGAAACCCTAATCTAAAAGCATGAAAGAAATTGAAATTGATTTTTGTGAAAAGAGATTGAAATTTTATGCTAAAATATGCAAAAAGGAATTGAAACCCTAATCTAAAAGCATGAAAGAAATTGAAATTGATTTTTGTGAAAAGAGATTGAAATTTTATGCTAAAATATGTGAAAAGGAATTGAAACCCTAATCTAAAAGTATGAAAGAAATTGAAATTGATTTTGCAAAAATGTATTGAAATTGCTAATTGAATGATTTGAAAAGAAATTGAACTGATTATCCTAAATGTGATTGTTGAAAAAGTAGTTTGAAAAACCTAACCTAATGACATGGAAAGAGATTTGAAATTTGATTTGCAAATTTTGACAAAAATTGGAAAGATACCCTAAGGATTTTGGAAAGAAAAGTGAAACCTAATTTAGTGACTTGAAAGAAAATTTGACAAATTGATCCTAAATGTAATTTTGGGAAATAAATTTGACAAAGAATTTTGAAATAAAAAGAAAGGAATGCAAAAACCTAATCTAAATGTGAATTTGAAAAGATATTTGGGAAGAAATTTGACATGACATGAAAGGAATTTGACAACTTAACCTAAATGTAATTTTGAAAGGAAATTTGAAAATGGAATGGAAATAAAATGAAAGGATTGCAAAACCCTAATCTAATTGCTTTAGAATTGACTGAAAATTTTAATTGATTTGTTTTAAATAGAAATTTCACACAATGACCTAATGCATTTGAAGTGGAAATTGCTACGTAAAAATATGATGAAAAAGTGGATTTATGAGAAAAATACCTGACTTATGTTGTATCAGATAAACTTCCCACTATCTCTGTTGTTGAATCCTGCAATTTCAAGTGATTTTGATGTTGTCTAGTGGAGTTTCCATGGTGGCATGCGAACCAACTACTGGTTCGTAGGTCAGGAGGAAAACTAGATCTAGAGGTTTAAAACTCTGAATCTAAGGGCATGAGTTATGTTTTAAGGTTTTGTTGGGTTCTATTATGTGTTTAGAGTACTTGAAACATCAAAATAAAATCAAAAATTGAGTTATATTAGTTTGAGCACTATTCTAAAACAACCATAGTGGGGGTCCCATCGGGTGTGCGTAATTCAAGAACACAAGCTTATACTGAGAGGGGGGTGAACAGTATAAGACCACTTTTTACTTTTTCTTTCCCAATCAATATTATGCAATGTATCAATAGCAATATCAACAATAGTAATCAAAGCAATGCACAAATCACCACACACAATAGAGACACCAATTTAACGTGGTTCACCCAATGTGGGCTACTCCACAGAGAAAATATTTCACTAAAATTTTCTCAACAAATCTCTTGGGAAACCTTTCCCTATTACAATGTTTATGGACCTCTATCCAAAGGAGACACCAATCCCCTAATCAAGTTCGTGGATATCTATCCACAAGAGACACCAATATCCTCAGTTGGTTCATGGATCTCTATCCATAGGAGAACTCCTTTCTCCTCTGCTCTAGTTAGTGATCTTCTAGAAGAACTATTACCTCCACTACACTAGCTAATGGATCTCTATCCACTAAAGACTCTTATCCTCACTCAAAAGACCTATCTTCACTACCCTAGCTAATGGATCTCTATCCACTAGAGACTGTCATCCTCTATACTTTGTCACCTCCAAATCTTACTCTCAGATCTATCTCAAATCTACACTAAACATAGTCCTTTGGTCTAGCACAAATTTGCTCAATCTCTATCTCTAGTCTGGCACAAACCTATCCTCAAATCTACACCAAAATCTATCCTCAAATATGCACTAAACATAGTCCTTTAGTCTAGCACAAATCTTCTCAATATCTATCCTCAAGCCTTAACACAAAGCTTGACTCAATCACAAATCAACTCTACTAGATCTACCCCAAACCTTAATCCAAGGTTTGAACAAATCAATCAATCAACTCTACTCACAAGTCTTCTCAAAGACTTATCTCAAATCTACATTGTAAGCTTCCACAAAATCTCACACTAATCTATCCACAAGTCCTCTCAAAGACTTACCTCCAATCTGCTCAACAAGTCCTCACTAGAACTTGTTCAATCTGCTCAACAAGTCTTCACAAAGACTTACCTCCAATCTTCTCAACAAGTCCTCACTAGAACTTGTCCAATCTACTCAACAAGTCTTCACAAAGACTTACCACAAATCTTCTCAAGTCCTCACTAGAACTTGTCCAATCTCACAAAAACATATAGAGAATTATTAGAGACTCAATATGCTTCACACTCACAATAATGCTCAATCACTTTCACTCTCTATCTCTTTTTATCATAGAAACATATAGAGAATTGTTAGAGACTCAATATGCTTCACACTCACAAATACTCAATCACTTTCAACCTCTTTCTCAAATCAATTTAGGATATAGAACAATTTGTTTCATAGAATTAGAACTATCACTTCAACACTTCCACTTGACTAGGCTCAATCAACTCCACTCAATCAATCACTCAATAAAATACTTCCTTGCTTACAAACCCTAGTCCAAGCATATGAATCACTCACTCAATTATTTCCAACAATGCTTATCAAACAACCTCACATAACAATGATACTCATGTTCTTTCACAAACTCTAGTTCAAGATAGTTCTCAACTTCACATAACAATGATACTCATGTTCTTTCACAAACTCTAGTTCAAGATAGTTCTCAACTTCACATAACAATGATACTCATGTTCTTTCACAAACCCTAGTTCAAGCATATGAAAGCTTACTCAATATTTCCAACAATGCTTATCAAACAAGGTTTCTAGTATCAACTCTCACTCTAAAAACCTTTAACAATCAAACTCAACAATGCTTATCAAACAACCCTTTTCTCTCCAACTTAGCATTCACAACATCCAACAATCACTCTCAAGGAAAAATGTGCCCTTACCTCTTGTTTGAAGATGATTTGTCTTTACACACCTGTCTCAATCACAACCTTTCCTTTTGCCAATACTAGGGTTAGATAGCAAATATTTGTTCTCAATAAATCCTTTCAAGAATAATTCATCAAGTCAAAATCTCACAACTTAATCAACCTTATTTCTCCTTTCAATACAATTATTAACTTTGTATTCAACAAATATTTCTAACACCTAAGGCACACCTTATTACTCCTCTCAACAAGCTCATCACACTTCAGAAAAATCAAACCCTAACAAAAATGCCAAACCTTTTATCTCCCTCACAACAACCTTACACCATGCAAAATTAAATTTAAAACCTTTTTAAAAATTAATCTCCACAAAATTTGAAGCTTCTACAATTTTTGGGTCTCCATAAATTTCGGACTTAGCACATACCTTGGTCTAGTGCAAAAGGTGCCTGGCGGGTTTTGAACGTGAAACCTATCCACTATCGGGTGCCTTAGCAAGGTGTGCACCCACCATGTGGGCTACGAGCCTCCACACAAAGGAGAAGGCTCACACCTTCCCTTTGTCTCCTTCTTGGCGTGCAAACCTCAAAATAATTCTCGCTTTGCAAAAACTCAAGCCCGTAGGATTCGATCCCTGCACCTTCCGTTGGCCAAGACTTAGCGCCTTCCCTTGTTATCGATTGCGCTATAGCGCACCTTGGAATGTAAACCAAAAGCCTCTCCTCCTTGTCCTTTTTATTGCCTCTATAAGCCTTTAAAAACACATGATCGATCCTTTGCTTTGCACATGAAACACACCATTAAACTTTGATCATGGATGAAATATTTACCAAGGCCTTTCCCTCCTTTATATGCATTGGGCTATGCCTTCGATGATGTCGATGATAATTCAAAAATTCAAATTATGAATTTTATAACCCTATGCTTAGGGTTAGTTTAATTAACCTATAAATTAATATATAATTAAATTATAATTAATTTAAAATTAACTTAATAACTTTAAAAGTTAATTAAATTAATTTATAAATTAAATTATAATAAAACTATTATAATTAATTTATAATTAATTAAATATCTTGCACCTTTAATATTATAATAAATTATTATAATATTATTTTTCTTGGGCCTTCCTTTTGCCCTTTAAACCTCATCTGACCACCTGGAAGGAAACTTTCTTTTGCACTTGATTATGGAACCTGAAACTGATGTTGCTCACTAAAACTGATGCTTACTGGTGTTGACTTCTTGACATCAATGACAACAAAACCTGCTCATATTTCCAACAATCTCCCCCTTTGTCATTGATGGCAACCCAATTACCTTTTACCATTTCCTTAACCTTTTTTTTATGCTCCCCCTGGGAAACTGCTCCCCCTGACTCAATGCTCTCCCCTTAAATCAAATCTCTCCCTTACTCTCTTTCTCCCCTTTGACATCAATGGCAAAGGGTCACCTTTGGGGCTCGGGGCTAAGAATGAGTCTCTTAGCTTAGCCCCTCCCCCACCTCCTCTTGAGGTGGTTAATTCTGGGGTGGGAGTATTTCTACTCCCAACATGCACTGATCTTTACCTTTGTCCACTTTCCTTCTCATCTGGTCCTTTTGATTCCTCTAACTATTCATGTTCCTGCTTGTCTCTAGAATTTTTGCTCTACACCACTTTGTTGTATGTCCATCATTATTGCACTTATAACACTTAATGTTATTATTCCTTGGAGGTGCAAATGTCTTGGGATTTCTTCTGGTGAAGCCATATCTATTCCTGTCATGAACCCTGCAATTCATTGCCTTGTGACCAAACTGATTACAAGAGTAGCAATACCCTTGAAAAAGTTACCTGTTTCTAAATTTCCCATATTCATGTCTTTCATGTGTCCTGCACTGTGAAGCCTTGTGCCCAAACCTATGATATGAGAAGCATATTCCATTGAAACTACCTTGCCTTGACCTCATTGGTCTCTTAGTCTCTTTTACCCTGTGCTGGTTCTTGTTCCATCTGTTCCTCTTTTGTGCATTGTTCCTTTCCTTGTTGAACTTTATGTTTTCCAACTCATCCTCAGAAGTCTCACTCTCTCTTACACTCTCTTCTTCTAAAGTTTCTTCTTCTTCAAAACTTGAGGTTGACTCCTCTCCTTGTTTCTTTTGTACCTATTCAAAACCAAGACCTATTTTGTTTGTTGATTGTCTTTGTACCTTGATCATCTTATCTATGATCTTTGAGCTCTTTCCAAACCTGTGTAACCTATCCTTAGACTCTTTTACTTCTTCCCTTAGTAGAGCCACTTCATGTTCTAACCTTTCACATTCTAAGACCTTTGCTTCTAACTTATCTTTGAACTTCCTTGTCTTAGCCATTGACTTATTTAGATCCTCTATAAGATTTCCTTTCTCTTCATCACATTCTTGAAACTGAAGCTTAAGTTGGGAGTTTTGCTTTCTTACCTTCTTTAATGCATCAAGGGCATGAATAAGTTCACCTTCAAGATCAACTTCTCCTATTTCTGATTCTTCCTCTATTTGTTTACCTTTGAAAACATCTTCATTCTTTTCTGACTTGTCTTCTATAGGATCACCTCCTTCTCCTTCTAATGCCATTAGAAGATTCTCTTTTGGTCCTTCAAGTGTATCTTCATATTCATCATCACTGAAACTGAAACCACTCTTTGTACAACTATCTTCAAGATGACCAAAGTTACCACATCTAAAACACTTGAGGATTATTGGTGACCTTTTCCTAACCATTTCCTTTTCTTTTTCTAGAAATAGAGCTTCATCTTTATCATTATCTGAGGAACTATTATCACTATCACTTGAGTACTTACTTGCCTTGTCTGCATAGTAACTCTTCTTATGTCTTTGAAAGAACTTCTTTCCTTGCTTGCCTTGTCCATCCCTACTTTTCTTTTGGTACCTATATTTTTTTATTCCCTATTCTTATGATCATGTTTTTCTTCATCATTGCTATTTCTAGCTTCTTGACAATCAGTTGCATAGTGACCATACTTTCCACAATTGAAACATCTAACAGATTTCGTACCTTTAAACTTTCTTGGATCCTTGTTCCTTCTACCATAATTTGCTTCTTCATCATTGGATGACTCATTGCTTGAATCTGACTTCTTACCCTTTGTCTTCTTAGTGGCTTTGAAGGTTGCTTCTTTTCAGAGATTAGGTTCCTCTTTTGTTCTCATCTCAAAAGTTGTAAGAATGCCAAGTAATTCATCCCTTGTCAAAATATCACCATCTTTTGATTCCTCTATAGCTGAAATATTTTCACTAAACCTTTTTGGGAGAGATCTTAAGATCTTATCACAAACATCAGATTCTTGAACCTCAAGTCCAAGTCCTTGCATGGAGTTAACAACCTCATCTACACGAAGTAGATAAGCACTAATGTTTTCCTCATCCTTCATTTTTAGATCTTCAAATTGTCCCTTGAGATTTTGTAACTTTACCTTTTTGACCTTTTTATCTCCTTCATATATGCCTTGCAACTTATCCCAAATATCTTTTGCTGATTTGTAGTGCATAACCTTTACAAACTCTGTTCTATGCAAACCTCTCAAAATTGCATTCATTGCTCTTGAATTGTAATGATGTAGAAGCTTACCATATTTATCTGTAGGTGGAGTAGCTGGTGGTGTGTATCCATTTTCAACTACTTCCCATATTTCATTGCCAAGTGCCATCAGGTGAATCTTCATTCTCATACTCCAAAATACATAATCACTTCCATCAAACACTGGTGCTGAATTATCTAAGGATCCACTCTTAGAATCCATTTATGTTCTTGTAAGCTTTTCCTTCAAGCTGTTAAACTCTTCCGAAGGAACCCACTCTGATACCAATTGAAGAACACAAGCTTATACTGAGAGGGGGTGAATAGTATAAGACCACTTTTTACTTTTTCTTTCCCAATCAATATTATGCAATGTATCAATAGCAATATCAATAGTAGTAATTAAAGCAATGCACAAATCACCACACATAATAGAGACACCAATTTAACGTGGTTCACCCAATGTGGGCTACTCCACGGAGAAAATATTTCACTAAAATTTTCTCAACAAATCTCTTGGGAAACCTTTCCCTATTACAATGTTTATGGACCTCTATCCAAAGGAGACACCAATCCCCTAATCAAGTTCATGGATCTCTATCCACAGGAGACACCAATCTCCTCAGCTAGTTCATGGATCTCTATCCACAAGAGAACTCCTTTCTCCTCTGCTCTAGCTGGTGATCTTCTAGAAGAACTATTGCCTCCACTACACTGGCTAATGGATATCTATCCACTAAAGACTCTTGTCCTCACTCAAAAGACCTATCCTCACTACCCTGGCTAATGGACCTCTATCCACTGGAGACTATCATCCTCTATACTCTATCACCTCCAAAGCTTACTCTCAGCTCTATCTCAAATCTGCACTAAACATAGTCCTTCAGTCTAGCACAAATCTACTCAATCTCTATCTCTAGTCTAGCACAAACCTATCCTCAAATCTACACTAAACTCTATCCTCAAATCTACACTAAACACAATCCTTCGGTCTAGCACAAATCTGCTCAATCTCTATCCTCAAGCCTTAACACAAAGCTTGAATCAATCACAAATCAACTCTGCTAGATCTACCCCAAACCTTAACCCAAGGTTTGAACAAATCAATCAATCAACTCTGCTCTCAAGTCTTCTCAAAGACTTGTCTCAAATCTGCATTGTAATCTTCCACAAAAGCTCACACTAATCTATCCACAAGTCCTCTCAAAGACTTACCTCAAATCTGCTCAACAAGTCCTCACTAGAACTTGTTCAATCTATCCACAAGTCTTCACAAAGACTTACCTCAAATCTGCTCAACAAGTCCTCACTAGAACTTGTCCAATATACTCAACAAGTCCTCACCAAGACTTGTCCAATCTGCTCAACAAGTCCTCACTAGAACTTGTCCAATATCACATAAACATATAGAGAATTGTTAGAGACTCAATATGCTTCACACTCACAACAATGCTCAATCACTTTCACTCTCTCTCTCTCTCTCTTTTTACCATAGAAACATATAGAGAATTATTAGAGACTCAATATGCTTCACATTCACAAAAACTCAACCTCTTTCTCAAATCAATTTAGGATATAGAACAATTTATTTCACAGAATTAGAACTATCACTTCAACACTTCCACTTGACTAGGCTCAATCAACTCCACTCAATCAATCACTCAATAAAATACTTCCTTGCTTACAAACCCTAGTCCAAGCATATGAATCACTCACTCAATTATTTCCAACAATGCTTATCAAACAACCTCACATAACAATGATACTCATGTTCTTTCACAAACTCTAGTTCAAGATAGTTCTCAACTTCACATAACAATGATACTCATGTTCTTTCACAAACTCTAGTTCAAGATAGTTCTCAACTTCACATAACAATGATACTCATGTTCTTGCACAAACCCTAGTTCAAGCATATGAAAGCTTACTCAATATTTCCAACAATGCTTATCAAACAAGGTTTTTATCATCAACTCTCACTCAAAAAACCTTTAACAATCAAACTCAACAATGCTTATCAAACAACCCTTTTCTCTCCAACTTAGCATTCACAACATCCAACAATCACTCTCAAGGAAAAATGTGCCCTTACCTCTTGTTTGAAGATGATTTATCTTTACACACCTGTCTCAATCACAACCTTTCCTTTTGCCAATACTAGGGTTAGATAGCAAATATTTATTCTCAATAAATCCTTTCAAGAATAATTCATCAAGTCAAAATCTCACAACTTAATCAACCTTATTTCTCCTTTCAATACAATTATTAACTTTGTATTCAACAAATATTTCTAACACCTAAGGCACACCTTATTACTCCTCTCAACAAGCTCATCACACTTCAAAAAAATCAAACCCTAAAAAAAATGCCAAACCTTTTATCTCCCTCACAACAACCTTACACCATGCAAAATTAAATTTAAAACCTTTTTAAAAATTAATCTCCACAAAATTCGGAGCTTCCACAATTTTTGGGTCTCTACAAATTTTGGACTTAGCACATACCTTGGTCTAGCACAAAAGGTGCCTAGTGGGTTTCGAACGTGAAACCTATCCACAGTCGGGCGCCTTAGCAAGGTGTGTGCCCACCATGTGGGCTATGAGCCTCCACACAAAGGAGAAGGCTCACGCCTTCCCTTTGTCTCCTTCCTAGCATGCAAACCTCAAAATAATTCTCGCTTCACAAAAACTCAAGCCCATGGGATTCGATCCCTGCACCTTCCGCTGGCCAAGACTTAGCACCTTCCCTTGTTGTCGGTTGCGCTACAATGCACCTTGGAATGTAAACCAAAAGCCTCTCCTCCTTGTCCTTTTTGCTGCCTCTATAAGCCTTTAAAAACACACGATCGATCCTTTGCTTTGCGCACGAAACACACCATTAAACTTTGATCATGGATGAAATATTTACCAAGGCCTTTCCCTCCTTTATATGCATTGGGCTATGCCTTCGATGACGTCGACGATAATTCAAAAATTTGAATTATGAATTTTATAACCCTATGCTTAGGGTTAGTTTAATTAACCTATAAATTAATATATAATTAAATTATAATTAATTTAAAATTAACTTAATAACTTTAAAAGTTAATTAAATTAATTTATAAATTAAATTATAATAAAACTATTATAATTAATTAAATCTCTTGCACCTTTAATATTATAATAAATTATTATAATATTATTTTTCTTGGGCCTTCCTTTTGCCCTTTAAACCTCATCTGACCACCTGGAAGGAAACTTTCTTTTGCACTTGATTACGAAACCTAAAACTGATGTTGCTCACTAAAACTGACGCTTACTGGTGCTGACTTCTTGACATCAATGACAACAAAACCTACTCATATTTCCAACAAGAATGAAGCGACTAAAAGATAACCATATGATAAAAATAAATGTAGACAATATTCATAGTGCTACTTTATTAATATTGAATGTAGGGTTACAAAATAAGTTTCTCTTCCAGTGGAGATCTGTATTCCCTATTTTCATCACAAATATAAAGAATTTGATGGTATCTTTCGAAGCTCCTCAATGAAGGTGGGCCTCTATGCACATGTGCCACTGATATTTTTCTCGTGCATGTCCTTTTGTACCTTTTTTAGGCTTGGAAAAGGGTATAAGTGTGTTTGGGGCCCTACCTTGGTTAAGCCCCATAGTTAAAACACGATAAAAGTTTTTGGAAATGTTACATAAACTATTAAAAACTAATTTATATCTAATATGGTGTTGTAGACTTACTGTACAGCTGGTTTGTAGGGTGGCCTACGAACTAGATCCTAGGTTTATAGGTTGGGGGGTGAACTAGACTGTAGTTGACTTCTTATGAAGATTTTCTATCCGAAAGGGGTCCAGAGGTTGTTTGAAATAGTTTGTCAAAAGCAAAATAAAAAAAGGTGATTATAGTGTATTTTCGGTAGATTCTGGATAGGTTGACTGAAAATGTGAGAGACAAAATGAGGAAAAATACCCTCTATTTATAGGAAAAAATAAGGTCAAGGGGCCAGTTAAGTTTACCAAACCCTAGAATCAATTCCTAGCATGGTTAGGTTAGATTTTGTGAGGTGGTAGGCTTAGTCATCCTCTCACATGCCCTGAAAGAAATATCCTATCCTCACACATGTGTGAGGGAGGATTAGGGTTAACTAGGGTTAGCTAACTCCTAGGTTAGATGGGGGTTGAATTAGGGTTTCTAGGAAATATCCTAACCAACTTAGGGTGCACACATGTGTGAGGACATGTTTAGGACTAATTTGATCATTAACCCTAATTAAACCCTTTTTAATGATAAAGTGTAACTTAAGTGAAAGTCAACTACAAATTAGAATCCTAATTAGTCTAATTAGAATTTTTGGTAAGGAATGGTCCCATGGGGCCCTAATTAGGCATAGAAAATGGCTTAGGTGGCCTTAGGGAGCTAGTAGGTGGCCCTCTTATGGATAGAAGGCATTTTGGGTGCACTTTATATAGCTTTGTAGGTTTTGCACCTACGGATAACTATGATGGCCTACGATGGCCTATGGCAGCCTATGATGGCCTATAGTGGCCTATGATGTCCTATGATGGCCTATGACTGCCTATACAAACCTATAAGTGTCTATGTATATCTACAAGTATCTAGGAGTGAGCATGTGTGACTTTTAGGTGTCTACACCAGTCTACTCTAGATAAGAGGTGATAATGTAGAATAGAAAATACAAAGTCAAAAAGAGATGCTTGGAAAGGCCCTATAGAAGGCTTACCAAGGAAGTGACTAGGTTAAAGTTGTGAAATTATAGACCCTTAAAAGAGAATTTGAAAATATAAGAATGTATGAAGTAGGAGTAAGTGATTATTGTGTCAGAGTGAAATATGTGGTAAATAAAATGGCCACACTTGGTGAAACTATTAAAGAAGATATTATGGTGAAGAAGGTGTTAAGAACACTAACACCAAGGTGGAATCATGTAGCAATTATAATTGAAGAAATAAAAATTTGGCTACACTTGAATTTGATCATTTGGTTGGGTCTCTTATGTCTCATGAGGAGAGACTAAGAGATACATTTGGAGAGAGTGAAGAGAAATAATTTGCATCAAAGTTAATAATTTTCAAAAGTGAAGGTGTCAACACTAGTAGTCAAGGTCATTAGCAAGGCCAAAAAATAAGAGGAGGTTTAGCTACAAGAGGAAGAGGTAGGTTTGATAAAATAAATATCCAATATTATCATTGCAAGAGGTATGGGCATTTTGAGAAAAAATATAGAATTAAATTTGGCAATGAAGGTAGAAGAGCTAATTATGCTAATGAGAATGAGGATGCTCCACCAAGCCACTTATTCTTATCATATGATAAAGCTAAAAATAATTCACAAGAAGTCTACTACTTAGATTTTGGATTATCCAACCATATGTTCGACAACATTGACTTGTTCTCTATAATGAACGAAAGCTTCAAGTATAAGATCAAGCTCGGTGACAATAAATCTTGGGATGTTGTCATTAAAGGAGTTGTGAAGGTGAATGCAAAATAAGGTAAGAAATATATCAATATATTTATTAAACTCTAAATTTCAAACATAATTCTATGAGAAGAATTATAAGGTTGTATTTTATAATAAATAATGCATTATTTATGACTAAACTATGGGAAATAGATTTTTTATAATTGTTCCAAAATAGGATGTTTCCATTAAATTTTAGAGGTAATAGCAATAGCTTCCTAAATTCAACATTTGAAGAAAAAATTTGGTTGTGGCATCTAAGGTATGGCCACTTGAATTTTCAAAGCCTGAAGTTATTAACCTCACAAGAATTAGTTTATGGTTTGCCAAAATTTGAAGAGCACAAGGAGGTTTGTGAAGGTTGTGCTAAAGGAAAACATGCAAGAGAGAAGTTTCCATAAGGTATAATATGGAACACCTATTATCCACTTCAGTTGATTCATTCCAATTTATGTAGTCCAATGCAAACAAAGATCTTGGATAAGTTATCATATTTCATCACTTTTATTTATTATTTCTCAAGGAAATGGTGGGCCTATTTTTTTAAACATAAATATGAAGCATAATATTCATTTAAGAGGTTTAAATCCCTCATTGAGAATTAGAGTGAATGTAAAATAAAATGTTTGACTGATTGTGGATGAGAATTTTGCTCAAATTAGTTTATGAGTTTTTGTGACAAGTTTGACATTAAAAGGAAACTTACTACCAATTATACATGTCAATAAAATGGAGCAATGGAAAGGAAGAATTGTACCATTATTTAAATGGAAAGTAGCATGTTACAAACATGGGATTATGCAATATTTTTTGGGAAGATGTGTTTGCTACAATAATATATATTCTCAATCAAATGCCACTAGTGCACTTAATAAGATGACTCTATGAAGTATGGTATGATAAAAGGCCCAATATCAATCATTTCAATTTTTTTGGTTGTTTAGCTTATGTACATATTGTTGATCAACATAGAAATAAATTAGATGCAAAGAGTGAGGTATGCATATTTTTTGGTTATAGTAAAGAAAGCAAAGGCTATAGACTTTACAATCCCATCACTAACAAAGTTATTATTTTAAGAGATGCCATTTTTTATGAAGGGTGAGTTTTAGATTAGCAAAATGACCATGTTGATAAGTTCAAAAAGGTTTTTAATGATGGTATAGCTAGTGATCAACCCACTTGTGAGTCAATTCCTCATGCAAATTAGTCAAACAACCCCTCATCAAGTTCTACAAGAAAGAAGGGTAAGAGTGTTGCAATTTATTACATATAATTTTAATAAGTTGAGTAGTTAGAACCACTCATGCAAGAACCATGTGAGATCTATTAGTTGCTTATTATTTTCACCAACTATGAAAATCATGTGGTTATTATGGTTGTTATATATAGAGCAATAGAATTAGTATTTAAGTATACATTTGATGAATGAGAAACATCTAAGCATTACCATCATTAGTGGTATAAGAGTGGGTTAAAGGTAGAGCCATGGGCTAGTGAGGTTGTTATACCATCTGATTTTGTGGAAAATGTACATAAAAGCTAGCTTGGATGAAGGCAAGGTGGAGGTTGCATGGTGTGTATTCAACAAGGTCAAATATAGGATACACACATGATCATCCAATTGTTTCTTTCATTACTGAGAGAAAGGAACCATCAATGAAAAATAACACAAGTAGAAATGATAAGAGAAAATACTAAAGCAATAAATTTAATGACATATAATAAAATTTTAAACATGTATGACTTATTTTATTTAATGTAGGAGGTCTAGACCACCATTTATAATATTGATTACATCACTATGTTTATACAAAATAATTATAAATAAGTTGATCAATATCATCCCATCGCATAAAATCAAGTGTGCCTATGATAGATTTCCAATGTCTATCTTTGATTGAAAGCTCTGTCAATTCTACCTATTGTCCCTCTTCCAAAATCTCCTATAGTCCACCATCCTCCATCAATGCAATTCTCTACACCCACATCCCTTTATGCCTTCATAGATTTGAACTACTAGACATTTGAAGTGAATGCATCTTTTGATGACTAGCAGATCATCCAAGAATTCACCCATCCCCACTAAATAATAACCCCTCTATAAAGACACTCATCTCCATTCATAATAGGGAATCCAATATCACTACCTTTATAGTCATGGAAAGCAATACAATGAGTCATAAAGTGTTCATAAACTCAATGATTATCCTGGATAAATTCCATTCCATGGCTTTCATGTTATTGACCTCAACTAGAAGTTTATACAAAACACCATCGATATGTAAAATTTAGGTATGCTCTTCTCAAAGTGGAGAAATAATATAGAGTTGAAAGTCGTAGCTTCTACTCAACCTTTGCTCCTCTTAACTATGGACATTTACTTTGCACAATATTTCTTCTTGTTGATAAAGTGCATAGCATACCTTACAACTTCCATTGTCAAGAACATGGATTAGATGAATGTCATGTATTTTGACTATTATGGCTCATGGAATATGTCTACCAATGCAGTAGACATTGGGTATATTCCCCCTAACATACTCACCTTGTTATGTTGTAGAAATAGACATGTTGATATCATTCAATTGACCATGATTACAGTTTCCAATAGTTATTTTTAGATGATAAGTATTCAAGTCAACATAGACTTCAACTACTATTTCATGAGAATACCACCAATGAATCCTAACATCACATAAATAATAGAGGTATAATTGGTACCATATATGGTGAGATCTAGTCATATATTCATCGACTATGAAGAGAACAATCTATTAAGGAGCTCTAGAATACATCCCATTCTATTGAAAGAAAGTGTTCAAGATTACTATTAGTAAAGACCATACTAGAATCTATGTCAAGCATCAAACAGTTCCCCATTATTTGGGAATAAACATGTAATAGGCTTAACACCATTAAGGACTACGTTATTCCCACCTTGAGGTTAAGTTATAAACTTATGATGCTTTACCTGGTCATCTAAAGCCTTGTTCTGTATTTTATTCTACTTATCCCCAAAGTACTGGAATAAATTGTGAATACTTAGTCTAGGTCTAGATTGTTAAGGGATTTGTTTATCCCCAATAAGAACCAAAGGACACAAATAAATAATTGATATCAAATAAGATAAATTTTTTTTATGATGGTCTCAAGCAACAAAGGTTAAATGGACCTATGAGCCATGAATTTAATCAAGATAATAATGGTCACACTAATGATATACAAAGACAATGGTTACAAATGAATATAATGATAAAGAATATGATATTGCACATAATAAATACCCTCCCTATGAGGATAGTGAGGAGGAATATGTTGATCCTTGTGAATAGATGTGTATACACCTATTCACAAGAGGATGTTAGTGTGGCCATAATTTCCACTAAAACTATGTTTGAGGTATTAAGTGGAGTGCATGATCAATGGTATGTAACACTCCTAAATATTATGCAAGAAAATTTCACATTAATGAGGAGAAAATATTATTCTTTTCCAATATTCAATGTTCCCAAGATTTTGAAGATTATATTTGGTAAGCACCAAATAATTGAAGATTGATAATATTGAGTTAATAGGAGTAGTAATTACCATCCAACTATCCTATTGATCGAATGGAAAAATGGAGGTCCATGTCACACTTATCTATGGTTGTGTGTGTCCCTAGTTATAATTTTTTGATATTACAAGTGAAGGCCCATGACTCACCCTAGTTGAAAAGTTGAGTTTATCCCCATTCACAAGATGATGTAAGTCATTAAGGCCTAGTTGATTGTTTGTGATTGATTTTGTGTGTCTCCAATTATAAGTGTTGTGAGAAATAGTGTGTGTGTGTGTGTTTCTCTATCTAGTTGTGTTGAATAATTATGGATAGATGATTTTTTCCCTTTCTATAATTAAGTGTTTAGTGAGGTCATTCCCACTAAAGAAGCATAGTGAGGTCGATTATTCTATCGGTTATTGTATATAGTTCAGTGTGTCCCTATTTTTATTTATGCATTTAATGAGGTCATTCTCACTATTTCTTGTTGCAAATAGTTGAGTGTGCCCCTATTCATACTCTAAGTGTACTTCATAAACTATTGAGTGTGTCATAGTTCATCATATAATTATTTATACTATTGTTAGTATCCCTACCCATGTTTGGATTATGATGTAATAAGTGGGAATGTTGGAATTTATTACATATGATAAAAAGTAGTTGAGTGGTTAGAACCACTCACATAGGAACCATGTGAGATCTGTTAGTTGGTTATGATTTCCACCAACTATAGAAATCACATGGTTAGTATGGTTGTTGTATATAAAGCAAAATAATTTATATTTAAATTTACATTTAATCATTGAGAGACATCTAAGACTTACCATCATCAAAGAGGATTCTTACATCTTATCCTCCAAGCCAAATGTTGAATACAAATTTTGAAATAAGACTTACAAGAATTCAAGCAAACGAAGTTGATCATGAGGCCTCAAGATTACAAAGGCTACAAATTTATGGTTATGATGAAGGGGACCCAAAAGGTGTGGCATTAAACTATGCTTTATTATCACAAGCTAATTTTGAACGATCATATTTTAAGGATGCTTCTATTAATGATGTTTGGATGCAAGCAATGGAAGAAGAAATGAATTCAATTCATAAGAATGACACTTGGAAACTTGTACAACTTCTAAATGATAAGAAATGTATTGGTACTAAATGGGTCTACAAGACTAAGTACAAGAGTGATGGTAGTGTTGAAAGACACAAGGTAAGGCTAGTTGCAAAAGGCTTCACTCAAATATATGACATAGATTATGAAGATACAATTGTATCAATGGAAAGATAAGAGATCATCTGAATGGTGATTTCATTGGCATCCCAAAGGAGATGGAGCATACATCATTTGGATGTGAAGAGTGCTTTCTTAAATGGGTACTTAGAGGAGGAAGTTTATGTACAATAGCCACAAGGATTTGAAGTCCAAGGTAAAGAAGACCAAGTCTACAAGTTGAAGAAGGTCTTGTATGGTCTCAAGCAAGCTCCAAGGACATGGTATGCCCAAATTGATGGCTATTTTTAGAAAATACATTTCATGAGAAGTAATAGTGAACCCACTCTCTACTATAAAATAAAAGATAATGACATTCTACTTGTTTGTTTATATGTTGATGATTTGATATACATGGGTAGTTGTTCTAAGATGAAAGATGAGTTTAAGAGTGCTATGATGAAAGAATTTGAGATGAAGGACTTAGGGATGATGCAATATTTCCTAGGAATGGAAGTACATCAAAGTAAAAATCATATTTTTATTTGTCAATCCATGTATGCCAAGGATATGTTGAAAAAATTTAACATGAAATAATGCAAACATGTTCCTACTCCAATTGTGCATGGAGTAGTTTTATGCAAAGATGATGGAGTTGATAAAGTGAACATGAAAACCTATAGAAACATAGTTGGAAGCTTGATGTTTCTTACTCATACTAGACTAAACATTGCATATGTTGTATCCCTTATTTCTAGGTATATGAGTGAAGGCTACAATTGATTTTGACATACATTATCATGCATTTAACAAGATTGAGTTGGTTGGTTATGGTGATGTTGATTGGGGTAGTAGTTTGGATGATTAGAAGTTCAACATCTAGCAATTATTTCACAATTAGTTTAGGGTTTATCGCTTGGAGTTCTAAGAAGCAAATCTTAGTTGCACTCTCTTCAAAATAAGTAAAATATATTATTTTCACTTTAGCTAGTGCACAAGAACTATGGCTCAAAACAAATTAGAAGAAATTGGGGAGAAGCAATGCCAGACAATAGTTATATTTTGTGATAATATGAGCATTATCAAATTGGAAAATAATCTAGCTAATCAAAGAAAATTTAATCATTTTTAATTGAAGTGCCACTTTATTAGACATGTTTTAGAAGAAAGAAATCGAATTGAGGTATGTGAATATTCATGAATAGTTGGTTGATATTTTTACTATAGGTATAGCAAAATTTTAGTTCATAAATATCATAGACAAGATTGTTCATCTGATTAGAATCAAAAGGAAGAATGTTGGTATTTTATGTTGATATATTTAGCTACCTAATGGATTTTTTTTACCAAGATTTCTTGTTACTAGATTACCTCGAGCATAAAAACAATAAACATATATTAAAAAGAGGGTAAATTTTAAATTTGAAGATAAATGGGAAACTAAAAGGTTGTTGGAGAATAAGTTGAATAAGAAGAGATGTGACTTTAGCGTTCCATGTCCCACCTTCTTTCCCATTGTTGGAAAAGCATAAATTAGATGTATTGTTGCAATAATGGACTATCAACAAGGGAAGCATTTATAGAAGTTTTGAGTTATGAGAGTTGCTAAAAATATTGTTGTAATAATAAAAAAAATAGATGTCTTCATGTTGGTATATTGTTGGTAGTTTTGATTGGTTGTAAAGGAGGTTTTGAAAGGGTCCCAAACCTTTTACAAATGATTTAAGGAGAAGATCTTCATAGGGATATGGCCTCCACAAAAAGAAAAATAGTGCAAGATATGGTCCTAGAAATACCATCTCTAAAATATTTGAAATGAAAAACGGATCATCCCACTCAGTGCAAAGCACAAAATATGAAAAACCTAGCTTGTGGGAGCTCAGGATAAAAATTCAGCAGATGAATCCCGCCTAGAACATGTATGGGAGAGCTAAAACAAACAATCCAAAACTTTAAATGTAAAATCCCATCCAAGAGGACCCGAGATAGTAGTACAATCAATAAATTTTGAAAAACCCAACTTGTGGGAGCCTGAGATAAAGTTTTTAATAGAGGAATCCTGCCCAAAATGGGTATGGGAGAGCTAAAGCCAACAACAAAAATTTTAAATATAAAATCCCACCCAAAGGCCCGAGATAGATAGAACAATTGGCAAAAATTTGAATGATGAATCCTGCCCAGTAGGAACAATACTGAAGAGTTGTTTCCCGCTCAAGAGAAATAGGACGTTGAAACTACCTAGAAATGAAAAAACCTATCTAATGGGAGCCTGGTAAAAGTAGCAATGAACAAAGAAAACTCACTGGAAATAGAAATATTATTGATTTCATCATCAGGTAAATCCAAACAAGTAACTATAGCAAAAAGAATCTCGTCCTGGAAGGTTCGGGAAAACCTGGCTAGAAAACCACAGTAAAGCCACATATTAGTGGCAACCTAGAAAATGAAACAATAACAAGGTGAGATCTCTTTAGGATATGAGGTCTCACTGCAAAGGAGACAAATATCATAGACGAAGACAAGAAAACCTAAAAAAGTAAATCCATCATGGTACGTCATGGCTGGAAGGGATCATCTCGCCTGGGAACTATCATTAGGAGATCGTCCTCTATAGTAAGCATGCACACACAGGCCTTCCCTTTAGACTAGAAAAACTACAAAGAGAAAATCCATCAGATAATCAACCATGCAAGAACACCAACCAGCCCCACAAACTATCCATCCAAGAGGATATCCATGAACACCTTCATCCATAGCTGCAAAAAAAACCCAGGGCCAGCCCCCAAAGGTCAAAAAGAAGCAGTAAGGAAAGGAACCACAAAACCCTAGGATAGATAAAGGGGATATTCTAAATCTAGACCTACATCTAGAGACAAGAAGATCCTAAACCCGCTTCTGAAGGCCCACACCAACAACAACCAATAGCCACTCTACTGCAAAAAAAAAATGGTGGCCCTCTCTAAGACCAAGAAAAGTGCAGAGAGCAAACCCCAGACTACAACAACATGGGAAAACAAAAAGTGGGAGCCTTATTTTATATGGTAAAACCAAGAGAGGAGCATATAAAACCTTCCAATGGATAACA
The DNA here is from genome assembly GCA_028583015.1 of Wollemia nobilis. Classification (NCBI taxonomy): domain Eukaryota; kingdom Viridiplantae; phylum Streptophyta; class Pinopsida; order Araucariales; family Araucariaceae; genus Wollemia; species Wollemia nobilis. Next base: position 106,245 of record JAQPPZ010002524.1, read on the forward strand.
ATAATGCATAGGCCCCCTAAATACCAAAAGGTTCGCTAGAACAATCTTCATAACTCTGCCTCCAAATTCAAGCCATCTGAAATCCAACCATCATTGAAGGTCACCATGGAAGGAAACTCTGAGATGATCCAACAAAGCACCTATAATCTTGTTAAAATGAGAAAATATATTCTAGAATAACCTAGAATGATCCCATAGAGGTCTTGGAAGCACAACAGGGATAGCATAGAAGGGTCATCCTGACTGGGAGTCTACAGGATAGGAAGGGGAAGTAGGGAAATCAGGATGGGATCCTCCCGCCCAGAGCGAGAGATCTCCCACTTCCCCCCATTTTCCTCATTTTAAATAGTTATTTTTGCTTCTACTATAGCATTTAAAATAGGGGACTACAATGTTGTTTTACAACCATAATTGAAGAATCTATAACTTTTTTGTTGTATATATTATTGCAATTTTATATATACTTTAGCTACAATTTTATCAATGAATTAGTGATTTATGAAAGCATTTATAATTCTAAATTGCATTTGTTGTATTTTAATTCTTCTTGGCTAGAAAAATAGGGGTGTTTTTTAATTTCTTCAAGAAACTCAATCATTTTCTCATCATTATTGAATATTTTCTAGTGATTAGAATTATCAAGGACTATTGGCCTAAAAAATTATTTCTAGCTCTTTTGGTTTGTCCCAAATTTTAGAGGTGGAGTAGAATTTTTCTACCATGGATGCAAACTCATTTACCTTGGCATTCAAGTATTTAGGGATAGCCTTGATCTCACAAGTGTTGAAGATTTCTAAAAAATCCTATACCTAATGTCTATAGGACTTCAAGTATTTTTTCTTGGTGGAACACTATGAATTGACATGATTTATGATCAACTTAGAGTCACTAAATAATTTAAATTTTTTTATCCTCATCCTTCCTACTTTTATCAAACCAAAATATAGTGCTTCATAGTTAGAAATATTATTAGTGTAGTTAAATAACATCTACAAGTTAAATTCATCTAAACATCCTATAGGTTAATGAATTGGATGCTTTCATCTACTCTATTTCCAGTTATTACACTATTAAAGTGTATTACCCATGTATTATCTTATCATGTGCCTACTAGCTAATAAAAGCTACATTGTTGGATGGTTATTTAGATATTAAGTAGTTCCTTAGCTTATTTTCTTTAAAGTTTGCTTCTAACTCTTCATTCTAAAGTACTCCAATAATCATGTTGATTTTGGACATCTGATAATTCTTCAAGACTTTGTCATCCACAAATCCAAGTAATTTATTTTAGTTTACTATGTTATCCTCATATAACTTGTGCAACAAGTAATTGCATGGGGTTTGTCCTTAATTTAGATATTTTAATATCTTGTTACCTTCATGTGGGTATAGTTCATTGTCAATTACCCATCCCCAAACACCTTATAAGTCCATTCTCTTATGAGTAACATGTTGAAATACATTGGAAGGTTAACCCATATAACCTCCTAGACTATCACTAGCTCAAGATAATTTTTTATGGTCATTGATCAAATCCTATAGAACTCTCATGGCGTTAACCCTAGTGACATCCATTTAAATTGAATGCCTAGTGGTCTTAGTGTAGGTAAATCTCATTTCTTCATAAACAACCTTTGATATCACTATTATAACAACCCCTAAATTGATTATGCAACTCTTTAACATATAATTCTTAATTTTTAGGGTTACATAGAATGATGATAACTTTAGATTTTTAGGTTTAGGAGTATTCAATATGTTTATTGCATTGACTTGAGTATTAGAGAGATCATCTATTATCAAATTCTATTATTCAACTAGACTAGGTTGAATTGCCATAGGCTACACATTTTTTGTGTAGGTTCTATCTTGTTCTCTAAGAGCCTCTTAGAGTAATCCCTTTTGACTAAGAATGTCTTGGTCCTCTAATATGCTCATCTTGGTGGTATTTTTATTCATTTCCTTAACAATATTGGACTTAAATTTTGTGAAGCTACTTTCACTATGCATTGTAAACTTACTATATTACTTGGTAGCCATTGCACACCCCTCATTAGTGAGAGAAGGATATTTGATACATTACTTGACCTCCTTTTGCATCTTCTTCATCTCCTTTTCATTCATTTTTTCCTTTAATTTGTCTACCTCTTATTGATTTATCTTTCCAGTTTCTAGCTCCTTTCGCTTATCCATCTATTTTTCATTGTCTGCTTATACACATTCTTGGGGACATTGGTCAAATATTTTCCAAAAAAATTGGTCTATTTTTCTTATAATATTATAAATAATTACCCCTTATCCTTCACTTGTAGTGGCAGTTTCTCCCTTCTAAGCATTATATTGTCCTTGCTTACCTCAGCTTGTTTACATTGGTATTTACTCTTTTGTTGCTTTCCTTTGAACTTGTATTGATTTGTGCATATGATCTTTATCCTCTTCAATTGCATTGAATTTGATAAATACCATGTTGTTAGGGTTTGGAAAAGTAGGGGCTTCTTGTTGTGTTGGAGCTTGATACAATGGTTGGTTTAGGATAGGCTCCTAGTAGGTAGGTTGATTCATTATTGGTAACATATGTGCCAAGGCGATGGTCTATTAAGCTTCATATTGCTGGTATAGTACCTTATATTACATGGAAATTGCCATAACGTGTTTATTTTGAATTATTTCAAATTTTATTTATGTTTTGGATAGCATTTTTCCATGAAACCTAATCCTTGTTGAAGTAAGGGGTTTTCCTTACTTGACACATTTTTTGTTGTTTCCACCCACTATTCTATTACCACTACCTTTTTATTTGATGTTTTTATTCACCATTATCTTTACCTGCTCTATAATTTATTAAATTGCATTGTTCTACATGTTGAGTAATGACTTTGTTAGTATTAATAGATTGTGATGAAGTGGGTAAAGCTCATTATTGAGGATGAAAATAAAAATTTATTGGTTAAAATTGGACTAGGTGATTTACAACATCTGGTGAAGGGGTTGAATTAGCAGATGATTTAGAATTTAGAATGGATGACATGGAGGGTATAGATCCAAGAATCTACGAGTTTTAGATGATGTGGGAAACATAATCCATAGGAGGGGTAGGTGATAGTTTTTCTACTCTATTTAGGATATCTCTTACATGGGCCACTTCTTCAAAGGTTGTAACTAAAATGGTATGGTTAGCATTACAAACCATTAGTACTAAATTAGATTTTAAGGCTTTGATAGATTACAACAATACCTGCCCTTTATTTGGATTAACATTTAGTAGAGTTAAATATAAATTCCTCATGAATCTAGTATAATAATCATGAATATTTTCATAAGGGCTCCTTTGCATAGTATTCAATTAAAACAAAATAGAGTACCCATTGCCCATACTACCAAATATACACACAAAAGGTTCTACATTGATGCCCAATCCATAGCAAAATTATTTAGTAACCCTCTTAAAATAGATATATCACATAATGAATAGAAAGTGTACCATGATGTCTTCATCCTAGATGTGGTGGATTGATTTAATTACAGAGAGATCATTCAAATGATCCAATGCCATCTTGTTCCCACTCCCATAAAAGGTAGGTAATGCTTTCATAGTAGTAGATGAGATAGGAGAATAGTCCCTTAGGTTTAATGGCCCTTGTTAGGTCCATTTTAAAATTTAATTTTGGGACCTAGGAGCTTGAGGCGCCAAATTATGTTGAGGAGGTTGACCCTATTGTATAAGATAAGGGTATGTTGCATAACCTTGAGATGGGGATACATATGGTAGATATGAAGGAATCTAAGGGAAATTTTATGGTGGATAATCCAATTGATACTAATATGTAGTACAATATGATGATAAAAAAGGAGGATTCAATGTAGTGGGTTAAGATAGGTCCATTGTTTATTCAAGGGAGCTTGCATATTTTGGAACAAAGGAGGATATCAAAACCCTTGTTGAGGGACTTTTATTTTAAATAGGTGGTCATTTATACAAATTTTGGAGTGGATGACTAGATAGAGACAATGCTTGATCTAGGGATTTTCTTGTCCTCCTTGTGCTCCCATTTGATCGACTAAAACTTGTAAATTTTGTGCAATATGTTAGTTCTATTTAGGAATAATAATTTATGTTAAATAGATTGCATTGGATGGCATGGACTATCTAGATGAATGTTTGCTATGTTGTACATGCCAATCTATTGACTAGACCATTTAGATAAAGTTGTATTTGTAGGAGGACTGTTTTGGGAATTAGATGTTGATGGTTGACTCACATTATTCAGATTATTGAAAATACACTATGAATAAATTATTTATAGAGTTATTTACATCAAATATCATTCCATAGATATGATTAGTGTGATTCAATATGGGACCCATATTGGCTCAGATTTTATTAGTAAGAGTGGAAGAGTAATTGTAAGGGAAACCAAAAGAGATCATTTCTTGCGATGTAATATTTTGACTTATTTAATCCATTGTACTTTTCCCTTTTGAAAGTGTGATTAGACAGGATGTTCCTCAATATTATCATCTTGATGAATTCATATAACAATTTTCTCTTTGTTTTTCCTTTCTTGTTCCTTTATTGGTATGCAATTAATTTCACTAATTCAAGTTCTTTGTTTGATCATTGCATTTTTTAGTGTGTATTCATAAGTATGAGTTGCTATGCATACATATCTACATGGATAGAATTTTATGGTTAATTTTAACATTTTATAAAATTTTCTTTTACGAAGTGAATCGCTTCTTAGTTGAAATGAATCACTATCTAATTGGAGTGAATCACTTGTAGAAATTGAACTTTAAAAATTTGAGTCAAGGGCCAAGTGACTCACTCAAAGTAAACCATTTCAATTATAGGATAAAATATCCCCTTGGAGAAACTAGGAATTTTGACCTTTTGAGTGAAATGCTACTCAAAATTTGGGCAAGTTGCTCCTTATATTCTACCTCAACAAATTTTATTAATATGAAGTGAATTGCTAGTTGAATGAAACAAATCACTAGTGGGAGTAGAATTTAGTAAATTCTAGATTTTCCCCAATTATTGGCCCTTCATAGAGTGAATTGTTTTGATTCTGGATCGAATCACTTCCTAAGGAGGAACTTGACAAAAATTCTCTAAATTTAACCCAACTGTTATCCACCTATGGTAGATGCAAATTTGGAGCTTTAAAGTAAAAATTTCTATAGATTTGAGATTGTGTTGCTTTTATTGCTTCATACTAGTTTTTAGATTTTTGAAGTTCATAATGGAGTTACCATCCACAAAGAACCTACAAAAACTAGATATAAATAACCAAAAAGATGAAAATTGAAGGTTTATTTGGGACTAAGCTTGATAGATCAAGTCCTTGATCTTGACAAATTTCTTTAGATTCAACTTTTAAAAAATTACATAATTGAAGTGAGTTGATAGATAAGTGGAATGAATCACTCCCTAAATCTAACTTGAAAGATTGTTCTTAACCTTCAAGCAATTTTCCTCAAGTACAACAAATTACTCCAAATCTAGAGTGAATTGCTACCTGAATGATAATTTTGGCAAAAAAAATCTCAAATTTACACCAACTAATATATGCTTGTGGAAAATACAAATTTGGTGCCAAATTCAAGAAAATTTTCCAAATAATGTACTTAAAGGTTCATGTACCATTGAGCATGCTAGAAACTATGTTGAATTGGAGAATTGTATGACTTCTTATGCACTCTATATTCTAGTTTTAACAAAGTTAGATACAAGGGACATGCCTCTTCCAACCTTCATATTTAGGATATATCCCCACTATACTTGGTAAATTCTAACTAACATAAACTAATGTAATCTAGTCACATGAAATTAAAAGCAAAAAAATAAAATACAAAAGTAAATGTAGAAATTAAAATGTTTGAAAAAGAAATTTGTAAGCGTAGCGCTTAAGATATTGAAAGTAACTATGGTAATAATCATAGCAAGAAGAGTGATTAATAAATAAATTAGGAAATTTAGGATTTTAATATTTTTCCATTCACATAAAATAAAATTATGAGAGGAATGACAAGATGTACAAAAGGACAATATCACAATCATCACATATTTTACAATCTAGGAGGATGGTTCCACTGATAAAAGCAATGGACTTATCAATTTCTCATCAATATTGTCTTAGAGTGTACCTTTAAATTTCTTAAGGATAAAATATGATTACAAGGGATCCCATGGATCCTATTTATAGTAAGAATTCACACTTGAGTTACCTTGGGTAAAAATTATTACTTTCTAGTAAAAGTAAAGATTTGGGGGCATCTCTAAAAAATGATGTAGCTCTAAATGTTGCATACCTTTAATTATAGTCCTAAATGAGTTAGTAGGCCTGTTGTGGCTGATCCACAACGTACCCCAAAATTGGGGACCCACCTTTTTGCATGTGTTCCAAGAAGACCGAAGTGGCCCATAGGCTAAAGTTCAAAGAAAAAAAGCAAAACACCACAAGGAGAAAAAGTGTCGCGATATCGCGACATGTTGCACCATCGCGGCCCAAAAAGAAAAAGTGTCGCGATATCGCGACATGTTGCTCCATCGCGACAAAAAATGAAAAAGTGTCGCGATATCGCGACATGTTGCTCCATCGCGGCCAAAAATGAAAAAGTGTCACGATATCGCGACATGTTGCTCCATCGCGGCCAAAAATGAAAAAGTGTCGCGATATCGCGACATGTTGCTCCATCGCGGCCAAAAATGAAAAAGTGTCGCGATATCGCGACATGTTGCTCCATCGCGGCCAAAAATGAAAAAGTGTCGCGATATCGTGACATGTTGCTCCATCGCGGCCAAAAATGAAAAAGTGTCGCGATATCGCGACATGTTGCTCCATCGCGGCCAAAAATGAAAAAGTGTCGCGATATCGCGACATGTTGCTCCATCGCGGCCAAAAATGAAAAGTGTCACGATATCGCGACATGTTGCTCCATCGCGGCAGAAAAGGAAAAGTGTCGCGATATCGCGACATGTTGCATTTTCGTGACCAAAAGAAGAAAGAACAAGAAAAGAAAAGTGTCACGATATCGCGACATGTTGCGTTTTCACGGCCGTACAAGAAAAAGTGTCGCGATATCGCGACATGTTGCATTTTCATGACCAAACAAGACAAGAAAGAACAAGAAAAGAAAAGTGTCATGATATCGCGACATGTTGCATTTTCACGGTCATACAGGAAAAAGTGTCGCGATATCGCGACATGTTGCATTTTCGAATTCAAAAGCAAAGGAAAATAGCAAAAAAAAAAGTGTCGCGATATCGCGACATGTTGCATTTTCGCGGCTGAAAGCAACAAAAGACAGAAGGGGCCAAAAGTGTCGCGATATCGCGACATGTTGTATTTTCGCGGTTCAAAAGGGGTAGGCAGGCTGAGGAGCAAGAAGTGTCGCGATATCGCGACATGTCCCATTTTCGCCAAGGTAACAGACCTGCATAATGACGCGGACATAAGGACAAAATCCAGTAAATAAGACCAAGCGTTACATAAGAAATATTTAATGATTGGAAATCATTTAAGATGGTCGTTACACAGGGAAGGAAATGGACACAAGCCTATGTGGAGAAAACGCAACAAAGGGCCACAAAATGGAAACCGAAGCACACGCATGCAGGGAAGGTGAAACGAACAGTCAGGGAAGGTGAAACGAACAGCCATCGAAAAACGAAAGCGAACCGTCATGGAAGGAGAAAACAATTCTTTCGAAAAGTTTAAATACGCCATTCAAAGAGGCCAGGGGAGAGGCGGAACTGTTCAGAGAAGATTGCAGTAATGAAGGCAAGGCCTTAGCACTGGGTTTCTCTGGATATTTTCTTCCACATTGGACTGGTTTTTCTTCTTCATGGACATGGGTTGGAAATCCCGGCGAGCAGAGTTGCAGAGCTGAAGGCGATAATGCCATTCTGGGCCTGTTTGAGTCGTTTTTCTTCCATGGACTGGTTTGGGAAAACCAAAAATTCTGCTATTGTAAAATGACATATTTTTAATGCAGAAGTGTTCAGAAATTTGCATCTTGTGGGCAAGAAAGAAGGAGATTTTCTTTGCATGCTATGGATTTAATGTTTATTCTTTCATCTTTTCAGATTTCGAATTTATAGATAATGTTGATGCCATTTCTTTGGGTTACATTAGGCGAATATTTGAAATCTGAATTTTATTTCGTACCCTAGGAACCAACACTTAGCTTATCCGGATTGTGCTTGTTTGCAGGTCCAATAGGTTAGGTTGCATGCATGGAAACCTCACATCTTCGGTTTTGTCGAAATAGGATAGCATCATACTGAATGCATTTTAGTTTCAGTTTTTGCATTTCATTTTCATTTTTCTGCATTTTATATTTTTCCAGAAGTTTTAACTTTTCAAGGCATTAAAATAAATAAAAAATATCAAAATCTAGAAAACAATGAACAATCACTAAAGTTTCATGATGAAATAAATCAACATTGCCCCTTGTTTACAGTTACTTGCAATCACTAAGGTGTTCCAAGCATTCAAATTGAATATCTTATATTTGAGATTACTAATACACATATGCAAATGCTAAATACAACGGAGACCTTGGAGAAGTTGTTTGTTTAACTTCTTTGCAAGAGGGGATTTGGAACCCAAATCCTAAAGGAGAGTGTACTTTCACAACCGGGTGAAAATACCACTCAACAGATTGGCGCTAGAAGGAGGGCCCGAATCGGTTTATTTCAGTGTGATTTAAATGCTATAGGGATTTAAATTTTGAATAGTTCATGCCCTATTGATTATTATCTTTAGCCCTCTTTTAACAATACAACCTTGTAGTGTTAAAGGGAGGACATGAATTGCTATGCATTGTTCTAACGTTTTTTGATTGTTCATACAGGAATAATCTGTCTTGATTTGATTTAAAAAAAAAAAATTTCTTGACTAGCGAGGTTGTCTCCATGCAATTACTTTCATTTGATTTTAATGGATACATCTCTTGGTTGATGCTAACATGATTATTCATACGTTACATGTTTGATATTTGCTAGTCATTTCAAGGTTTCTTTCATGCATGACTAACAAATTGGTTTTGAAGTTATTCTTTGAATTCCATTAATTGCAGATTTTTCTGTGTGTCGCAGGTCTTCTTCGAGGTATTTTCCATGGCTCTTGTAGGATTATCATCATCGATTTTGAATCAAATGGCCCAACCTCCACCAGCTCCTTGGTACGGAGCCCATAACATTCCTTTGAATATTGTAGGGGATATTCACGAGATCCCTAGGAATATAGAGAGATTTTTGCCCAAATACAAATCGGATGGCCCAAGGACCGCAGAAGAACATATTCAGGCCTATAGGGATGTTTTGATAAGATTGCAAGTTCAACATGAAGATGTGGCTTGTAGACTCTTCCCCATGAGCCTAGACCCAGTGGCCTACGAATGGTATATTTGCTTACCTACTGGTTCCATTACGTCATGGACGCAAATGGAGAATGCTTTTGTCAACCAATTCAGGTCACCATTAGATCCCACAATCATCTATAATCAGTTCATTACATGCAAAAGAGGCCAGGGTGAGCCAATCCGAACTTTTAATCAGAGATTTCAGAAGTGCTATAATAGAGCAATTCGACATTTTGCCATTGATCCCGCAGTAGCTTTGCAAATATATTTTGGGGCATTGGATCCTATGACGACAATGTTTGCAAGGCGAAATCCTCAAGTTACTACGCTTGCTCTAGCCTACAATGAAGCTATGACCATTGAACAACAAATGACACCACAGGATTATGGGTTTTCCCAGATGCCTATGGTAGGACAATATGGTCCATATGGTCAAGCTCCTATGATGAATCAGATCATGGCACCGCAAATATCAGGCATAAATGCTTTGCCTTATCAACAACCATATTCATCAACACCCGCTTACGCACCCATTCCAATTCAACCAATCACATCCATTCCTCCCATTCCTCCATTTCTGCAAAATAGTCAACAGACTATGCAAGGAGCTAGTCTGGTTAATTCTCAGGCTATGGTTCCTTTCCCCAATCCAATTTCGATTCAAAGTGTGAATCCCTACGCAAATCCAGTGGCTCAAAATCCAACTCAAATGTTAAGTCAAAATCTCACCAATTACGCAAATCCTATTGGAACTAGCAATAATATAGCTCAACCAAAAGAGATTTATTCAGAGGTTGAAGAACTCAAAAATATGGTTCACAAATTGAGTAATGATTTGGTTCAAAAACAGAAGTATGAATCCCATGCCCCTCACCCAAATCAAAATTTCAACAATAGAGGGAGACAGTGGAATACGAAGCCAAACAATGGGGGTGTACCTTCCGCTATTGCTAATCAGATTGATACTTCTAGGACCAAGTCACTCTAGTTCCATTCTTAATATTTCTGATTTTGCATGGGAAAACGGGTGTAGATTGCATGATACAAAGGAGCATAATGAAAGGAATTGTCCCAAAATTGCTATGTATACTCATTGTCTCCAAGCTCAAGTGGATGGTTTGGAACTTGTGCCAAATAAGGGTCCACCCCAACATCAACAAGGAGAAGACAACATTCTGGCGGTGGAAACTTTATATCATCAAGAGAGTGATGACCAAGAGGATCCACACCTTCCAAATTGTGATAAAATTGAATCATGGGTTACAAATTTGGATTATGATAGCTTTACCAATTTGAATTCAAGAAATAACCCACTTTTGGAAATAACTGGACCATCTATGGAAGGTGAAGGCGAATTGGATGAGAAATATGTTGATGAATCAGAAGATGAATTGGATGAGAAATATGTTGATGAATCAGAAGATGAATTGGATGAGAAACATGTTGATGAATCAGAAGATGAAGAAGAAGTGCTTGAGCGTCACGACCTGAACTTGGAAGATGATTACTATGATTCGTGGAAGAAATGGGAAGAGTATTATCAATCTGAATCTTCTAACAAACTTATTGCATCAAACAATATGCAGGATAACTCAATTGCTTCCTCGCATGAGGATACTATGAATCTTGTACAATTTGAGAAAGTTTTGGAAGAGGAATTTGAATCTCATCAAATTTTGGAACATGATAAGGATTCTACAACCATGAACCAAGAAAGAGAGTCACTTGCTTTAGATCCCTTTGAAGGAAAAGAAATTGAAAATCTTGATCCACGTACTTGCGCTACGATGATTATGCCATTTCAGAATGAGAAAATTACAAAACCTGAATCATTTGGGTTTGATATCATTGATGATCCAATTGAAAATCTCACGTTACCCAAAACAACCCAAGTGATTGATCACGAAAAGGCGTTAGATAGACAAGACTTATGGTTTGAAAGGGATGGACATATTTTCAATTGGGTACCTAAGTTTGGTGCCTTTGATAAACAGGTCATTGAGAAAGAACAAGTGCTACGTGATGATGAAGGTCATGAGAGGGAAAAAGAATTTTCAAATCCTCTTCAGGTAAGGTCAAATGAAAGCATGCCAAAGGTAAAATCTCATCTTTTTGGTTTCACCATGCAGAATTCGAAGGGAGGTTTGCCTAATGAATGGTTTGATTCAAATATCATTAATGTTATGGCTTTATTGAAGGAAAATGAAAGCTTATTTCTACACCGTGAATCAAAGTGCGGAATGAACATCTTAAAGAATAGACATAAAGGAATTGAATATCAATCATTGTCTAATCAATTTGAAAATTTGAAACTCCACCATAGGATTATTAATGAAACTAAATCAAATTGGTATGGTGAGAGGGGCAAGTGGATATTTGTTTCTTTGTTTGGGTTGATCTTGTTTTTGTTGGATTCTTGCAAAACTGGATATGCGTATCACGTCATATATCTTTTAAAGAATTCTAATCAGGTTTGGGATCCAGGAAAATGATAATCCAAATTTGTTTTGTTTTTGTACATTTGTATATACTTTTGGTTTTCGTGTTTTAGTTTTAGATTAGATCTCATTTTGGTTTTAAGTTTTGTGTGTTGGTCCTTTGGACATTTTTGGTTTGTTAAGTTAGATCCTTATGAATGTTGACTAAGATTAGGAGAATATGAAACATCGAAATTGTATTGCAGAAAGCTCCATGAATTTTGCAATCACATTAAAGAATATCGTTTGGAACTTATGATGCAGGAAGTTGTCAGTTTTATAAATTATGGCAAAGTAGGTGGTATACTCCATCCGCATTTCAAAGGGAGCAATGCATTCATATCTCATGTACATTCCGCATTGCATATACATTCCATCTCAGTTGCATCTTCATTTCATGTACAATCATTGAGAAGGTGTCGAATCCTCTTAGGATTATTACATAACATATATTAAAAGGATCCTAAGGTTGGGAACTGATGCCCGAACTATCTTGAGCCAAGCACGTTCTACGCATATTAAAGAGAATCTTGAGCAAAATGGTCAAAACCATACTTGGAAGAAAAGGTGAGGCGAAAGGAGTATTTCGTGTCTGTCCTATTATGCAACATAATCCTTAAAATAGTGGTTTTCACCACTCCCATAGTGCTTAAAGCCTAAAATCAGAGTAGTAAGGATAGGGTTAAATCCTCATCGAACTTAGGTTGAGGATCCAACTCCCCAAAGCTTGATTTGACCTTCATGGAGTAGTAAGGATAGGGTCTAATTCTCATCTCGCTTAGGTTGAGAATTCGATTCCCCAAAGCTTCCATTTTGCCCACTCAAGAACTTGAAATTCAAAAGAAAATATTTTTTCATTTCTTTATTAATACTGGACTGGAAGGATCGTACTACATGTCCCTTGCAAGGATGGGTAGTCATCACCAAGGTCCAAGAAATCACAGTAAAGTCAAATCCTGGATTATGGGGTTAATCTCCATCGGGGCTATAGACGCCTGGCTGGTAGTGGAGTATGCTCATGCGTGGCAACATGTCTTGTCTAAAAGCAAGACCACTCGATTGCTCAAACGGACAGAGCTAGCCTGACAGTTTCATCCATAACAGGTTAAATCATTTTGTTCAAGATGAGATAATGAACTCCAGATCAGAGTAGTAAGGATAGGGTTAAATTCCCATCTCGCTTAGGTTGGGAATCCGATTCCCCAAAGCTCTGATTTCACTTACACCTGCACATGGGTTCAAGATGGTAGTGACACATAACCAACTTTGGGATCTAGTAAATTAATTCAGTATACATATATTTGGTCCTAAGAGGGTTCGACAGTTTTAATATGTGTGTTCATGATACTAGAAGGTCTGAGCCTTTGCAACGCAGGTTGCTATATCTCTAGCATCTTCATCATACATCAAATCCTGCACAAATCATTCATAGCCTTGCATACGAATCATAAGTGAAACTGACAATGGAATGTGATCAATTTCAAACGATAGGGAATGAAGCACATTGCACACACCGAGCTGATGCTTAATAATTCTAATGTTTCATGTATTTCTCGTCTAGTTTCATTCTTGGGATATTTGCTAACGCTTGTATTTGAGTCTGTGTGTTTTCAAGTTGAGTTCTCACCGAAATGCTCAGGAGCATTTCCCAACAGAGTCGCCATTTGTTGTGGCTGATCCACAACGTACCCCAAAATTGGGGACCCACCTTTTTGCATGTGTTCCAAGAAGACCGAAGTGGCCCATAGGCTAAAGTTCAAAGAAAAAAAGCAAAACACCACAAGGAGAAAAAGTGTCGCGATATCGCGACATGTTGCACCATCGCGGCCCAAAAAGAAAAAGTGTCGCGATATCGCGACATGTTGCTCCATCGCGGCAAAAAATGAAAAAGTGTCGCGATATCGCGACATGTTGCTCCATCGCGGCCAAAAATGAAAAAGTGTCGCGATATCGCGACATGTTGCTCCATCGCGGCCAAAAATGAAAAAGTGTCGCGATATCGCGACATGTTGCTCCATCGCGGCCAAAAATGAAAAAGTGTCGTGATATCACGACATGTTGCTCCATCGCGGCCAAAAATGAAAAAGTGTCGTGATATCGTGACATGTTGCTCCATCGCGACCAAAAATGAAAAAGTGTCGTGATATCGCGACATGTTGCTCCATCGCGGCCAAAAATGAAAAAGTGTCGCGATATCGCGACATGTTGCTCCATCGCGGCCAAAAATAAAAAAGTGTCGCGATATCGCGACATGTTGCTCCATCGCGGCCAAAAATGAAAAAGTGTCACGATATCGCGACATGTTGCTCCATCGCAGCAAAAATGAAAAGTGTCACGATATCACGACATGTTGCATTTTCGCGATTCAAAGCAAAGAAAAGAGAAAAAAAAAGTGTCGCGATATCGCGACATGTTGCATTTTCACGACCAAACAAGACAAGAAAGAACAAGAAAAGAAAAGTGTCACGATATCGCGACATGTTGCATTTTCACGGCCGTACAGAAAAAGTGTCGCGATATCACGACATGTTGCATTTTCGTGATTCAAAAGCAAAGGAAAAGAGCAGAAAGAAAAAGTGTCGCGATATCGCGACATGTTGCATTTTTACGACTGAAAGCAACAAAAGACAGAAGGGGCAAAAAGTGTCGCGATATCGCGACATGTTGTATTTTCACGGTTCAAAAGGGGTAGGCAGGTTGAGGAGCAAGAAATGTCACGATATCGCGACATGTCCCATTTTCGCCAAGGTAACAGACCTGCATAATGACGCGGACATAAGGACAAAATCCAGTAAATAAGACCAAGCGTTACATAAGAAATATTTAATGATTGGAAATCATTTAAGATGGTCGTTACACAGGGAAGGAAATGGACACAAGCCTATGTGGAGAAAACGTAGCAAAGGGCCACAAAATGGAAACCGAAGCACACGCATGCAGGGAAGGTGAAACGAACAGTCAGGGAAGGTGAAACGAACAGCCATCGAAAACGAAAGCGAACCGTCATGGAAGGAGAAACAATTCTTTCGAAAAGTTTAAATACGCCATTCAAAGAGGCCAAGGGAGAGGCGAAACTATTCAGAGAAGATTGCAGTAATGAAGGCAAGGCCTTAGCATTGGGTTTCTCTAGATACTTTCTTCCACATTGGACTGGTTTTTCTTCTTCATGGACATGGGTTGGAAATCTCGACGAGCAGAGTTGCAGAGTTGAAGGCGATAATGCCATTCTGGGCCTGTTTGAGTCGTTTTTCTTCCATGGACTGGTTTGGGAAAACCAGAAATTTTGCTATTGTAAAATGACACATTTTTAATGCAGAAGTGTTCAAAAATTTGCATCTTGTGGGCAAGAAAGAAGGAGATTTTCTTTGCATGCTATGGATTTAATGTTTATTCTTTCATCTTTTCAGATTTCGAATTTATAGATAATGTTGATGCCATTTCTTTGGGTTACATTAGGCGAATATTTGAAATCTGAATTTTATTTCGTACCCTAGGAACCAGACACTTAGCTTATCCGGATTGTGCTTGTTTGCAAGTCCAATAGGTTAGGTTGCATGCACGGAAACCTCACATCTTCGGTTTTGTCGAAATAGGATAGCATCATACTGGAATGCATTTTAGTTTCAGTTTCTGCATTTCATTTTCATTTTTTGCATTTTATATTTTTCCAGAAGTTTTAACTTTTCAAGGCATTAAAATAAACATTAAAAAATATCAAAATCTAAAAAACAATGAACAATCACTAAAGTTTCATGATGAAATAAACCAACATTGCCCCTTGTTTACAGTTACTTGCAATCACTAAGGTGTTCCAAGCATTTAAATTGAATATCTTATATTTGAGATTACTAATACACATATGCAAATGCTAATACAGTGGAGACCTTGGAGAAGTTGTTTGTTTAACTTCTTTGCAAGAGGGGATTTGGAACCCAAATCCTAAAGGAGAGTGTACTTTCACAACTGGGTGAAAATACCACTCAACAAGGCCTCTAAAATTCTTGTCGATTCCACTACATGCCAAAATATCACTTCCAAAACATATCATGATCCTTGCTTTAATTTCTAACCATATTCCTATCCATGAGTGATTCACTCTAGGAGGTGGGTGAATCATTGTAGTTTATTAGTGATTTGCTCTTTCAATCTAATTTATCTTCCTTGCTAGTATATTGCTCCAGTGAGAAAATCATTCCTTTTAGATCCAATGGTTCTTCCCTTTCACTTAGCAAAATTTGAGGGGTTTTGGAGGTTTTGATTGATTGATTCAAATTGTTTCGTAACCCTTTAAAATGGTGAAATTTCTAAGGTAGTGACTCATCGCTATATTCATCAATGGGGGTTGTAATTCAATCATTCAAAAATTCACTACCCAATTATCATACACTATATCAATTATGTAAGGTTCAATCCATTTGGTCTAAATATTACCCTTGAATTCCTTATAAATGATATCATATAGGAGATACTAGTCTCTTGGTTGTATTTTTTTATCCTTAATGAAATAGGCATGCCACTTACCCCTCTACTATTCCAACTTTCAATTAGTGACTTTAGCCTATCTATTTATTTGATGGTGGTAGGGGTATTTCTTGTACCTAGTATTATACTCTTTCATGAATGTTGTAATGAAATGTGATGTAAACTGGAGGTCTTGATATATAACCAATTACCTAGGTACTCCATATCTCATAAAAATTTCTTCGTAAAGGAACTCAAAAAATTTCTCCTCCCTTCTAACCTTGAGGAATTTCACTTTAACTCACATCATGACATAGTCATTACGTATCAAAATGTATTCCTTGTCATTAGAAGGGTGATCTACAATACCAATGAATTCTATACCCCAATTTTTGAAGAGATAAAGTCCTAGTTTTGATCTAAGAGGTATTTCATCTACCTAGATAGGCTTCCCCATCCACAAAAAATGATCACACTATGTAACATACTCCTTATCATCCTTATGTAGTGTAGGACCTAAGTATGTCATAAATCTCATCTTCATGGACACACATATGCAATACATTAGCATGACCCAAATAGTAAAGGTACCCATAAATCCATGTGTAAGGGGTACTCCTACTAATTTGTGCTCATTCTTTCTTTGAGTAGGGTGTTAAAAAAAATCTACAACCATATAGTTAGATACATTTGCAAACCATAAAGTGTTAGAAGATATAAAAACAAATATTGATCTAGAAAATTATCCTCTGCTAGAGAAAATTCTTACATGGTCAATCTAGAAGAAAATATATGACTATATTTCTCTTATCAGGTTTATCCACTATGGTCATATTAAATTCCTATAACAATAATAACCACCATATGAGTCTACCATTAATTACTAGTTTATTCATAAGATATTTGTTGGTTGAGTAAACAATATGAAAAAAACATGAGAACTTATTATAGAAGGTTAGAACTTGTTTATAGCATAAACTACTACTAGGAGTACCTTTTCAATTATAATACAAATTAGTTTGACTTGGATAAGGTTCTTGCTAATAAAGTAAATAATAGAAGATTGAATTCCATCCTTTTGGTCAAAGATCATTCCTAAGTATGTATCAAAGGCCTAAAGTGTGGATGTGGAATGGAAGGATCCAAAATAGTCCTCATAATATTGGTGTGGAGTCTAACCTATAATTCATAATATCAAAGTCTTCTTGGCATACATGTACCCATTCAAATTTAGGGTTCTTCATTAAGAGGTGAAATAATAAAGAAGCAATAATACTAAAGTTTTTGATAAATTTTCTATAATACCCTTTGTGACCCAAAGTTATCCTTACATTTTTAGTCTTTTGAGGACTTGCAATATTTCTAATGACCTTAATCTTAGACTAATCCTCTTTAATATATTATGATGAGATATATTGACCTAAAACAATTCCCTCAATCCTTAACATATAACATTTTTATGGTTAAGGGAAAGGTTTATCTCCGATATCATCTCAACACCTTCTCTAGTTTTACAATTGCTTCCTTGAAGGAGTTACCATAAGCAATGAAATCATCCATATATACTTTGGTGTAGTCATAATTTGATCTAAAAGATGTTGAGAACAACATGTTCGAAAGCAGTTGAGCCATTTTATAGTCCAAAAAGTAGCACACAATATGCATAAGTCCCCCATGGGAAATTAAAGATTGTTTTTTATAATTCTTTTAGTGTAACCTAGATCTAATTGCAACCATTAACACCATCGAGAAATAAAAATACTATTTTCCTACCAAAGTATCTAAGAATTGATCAATAAAAGAAGGAAAAATTGGTCCTTCGTTTGGCTTTGTCCATATTGTGATATTCAACACAAATACTCCATTTCCCATTCTTCATAGGTATAATGATCAAAGGTAAAACCTACTAGCTATTATAAATTAGGTAAATGAATCCAACATTGAGCAATTTTCTTATTTTTATTTATATAATGTTTTGTAATGTTGGGTTTATTCTATATTATTGTTGTATCACAGGTCTACAATCATATTTTATGTAAATGTAATGAGTGCAGGTGAGGGACCAAGTAAATACACCAATGAATTACCATAGCAAGTTAGTGACTCAACTTTTTTAGTAGAGGTTAGTTGGTTGTTGATATTCAATGGCTTTCCAGGGGAGACTTCTACTATTTGAATCCTACTACTATAGTTGATTTCATCTACTGAGTGTATTTATTGTAACAGTGGTCTATGATCTATATCGATATCTTTGCTTATGATGAATAGGGTTATTTGGTTAAAGAGGCACTTAACATTTTTTCTATATTAGGACTACAAATTATAGGAATTTGTTCAAAGAAGATATAGACATTTTGAAGGATATTGGTAAACACACTTTGATCTTTCATAACAAATATGTAGTAAATTTTCAACACGTCTAATTTTATTCTCATAATTGCCCTACCTTCTACCCACATTAGGTGTTCCATTTCTAGGGACTAGGCTAGTGGATAAAGCATCAATTTCTTTGTATGATTCCCATATGAGATGGTCATGTCACTTGAACTAGATCTTATGTAAGCATTGGCAGTTGCTAAGAATAATATAGAATTATAGGATATCCTCCCATATTTATCTTTGGATAAATACCCATAGAGTTTATAGGGTTTTCCCATGACGCTATTGATATCAACACGTTGTCTAGTACCCCTTCCATCTTAATAGTAGACTAGTTTTTCATTTGGAGTATAGTTGCAATTTTTTAGAGGACATGTAGTGCTAGCAAGTTCATTGTGTTTATAGTAATTATATTAAAGGTTGATCCAATGTCTATCAAGGAATATTTTACAAGAATATTACCTATGAGAATATCTACTATGAGATTGTCTAGGTCTATATACTTAGGAAGAAAATATCATCCAACATTAGATCAAATGTTTGACCCACAACATTAACCACATTTGGATCCTTCTTTCTCATGGGCTTACTAAGGAATAGTTCCCTTATTTATTTTGTATATATAAGGGTATCCTTAATAGCCTAGAAGAAGGGAATTCAAACACACACATTTCTTAGCTCTCCTATGATGTTAAACATAGGTTGGTATTATTATTTTTCTACCTCTAACCTCTTAAGGAATGGTAGATTTTGTTGTTGGTCAATATATTTAGTGATTTTATCCAAGCGATCTTTTTTTTCAAAGTTCTACAATATTTTAGGACTCTATTTTATCTTCTTCCTCTTCTAGCTCTCTAAAGACTAGGGGTGCCAAATCTCGAAGGATATTTCCCTTAAAATAAAATGGACAATCAGCTATTGAATGCCCTGCTATATCGTATATATTACAATATGCATTCTTTGGGTAATTGACATTCGTATGTCCTTTCACTTTGCAGTTCGAACACCAAATATCTTTGTGGTCCTTGTGTGCTTCTTTAAATTATTTCATGATCTTGTCCAATTTTTTCTAAAATGAGTGTATTGAAATTTGGAATTTATCATCTGTATCGCTATCAAAATCATCATTTTATGGATGTCTTCCGATTCCAACAATTGTTTGTTTGGCTTCACTTTCAAAAAAAATTACCTTTTCTAGTGTTTTTGCATATGTAGATGATGGCACTACTTTCATTTTCTTCTTGTATTTATGTAGTAGGTCATCTAAAAACCAGTGTTTCATCATTCCATCAGTAGGTGGTATCTCCATTTTATCTATCAATTGCTTCAATCTCCTATTATAACTTTTGACATCCTCGTCTGGTTTTTGTTTCGTTGTAAAATTTTTAATAATAATCTTTGTGTCATCCCTCAACGATCGAAATTTTTCTATGAAATAATATTTCAAAGTGTCCTGCTATATAAATGGTTGAGTACTCAGCCTTTTTAGGTACCAATCCATAGCCATCTCTTGCAAGGTGGCTGGGAATAATTGTAATGACTCTACTTCTTGCGATACTCCATTTGCTCCCAAAATGGTAATGCAAGTTCCTATGTGATGTGTCAGATCTTATTTTCCTTCCTCGGTGAAGGGTGGGCATTTATGTTTACCTTCTCTATTGGCAATATTTACCATTGATATTATCCCACTAAGCATGTCACTTTATGGTGATTTTTATGGTGTTGTATTCCACTCTCTATTTGTTGTAGGTGGTGCAAAATCTTGTTCAAATATGTGCTCAAATAGCCTTCTCCCTTACTCATGTACGTTTCTACTTTACGATCTCCTTCATGAATATACGAAGTGCGATTCTGGTCTTCATCCCCAAGAACCTATTTATGGTTGCTCTGGTACAAAGCTTTCCTCTTCTATACCTATTGGCCAACTCTCCTTTGCTAGTTTAGGTGTTACCATCCACTCCTCACTTCCAATGTGAGATATGTCTTCTGCTATTTTATTATGTTCTTCGTCTTCTATTATCACCAACAATGTCTCCCACATTTCTTTTACTTCTCGTAGATTGTTGTCTTTCAAAGTGTTCCACACTTATTCCACCTTTGGTTGTGAAACTTCGTCTTGAGTTTGTGTCCTTTGGTTTGTTAGTCATGCACTTTGTATAGTGGCATCTAGTTTCTTCCTTGATTACCTTATGGCCTAGAATCTCTAATTCACCTCTTTGCCTTGTCACATATACTTCTTGACCCAAAGTTAGTTTAGGTAATGACATCAAATGTAAACATGTATGAGTGCCTTCCCAAGATGAGGGAATGACAGGAATTTAGGAAGGATTGATCAACTTGACTATGAAGCCTAACATTACTTAGATTACTCAGTCTTAGATGGGTAAGTTATTATAGACGTCTAGCTTGGATGGGTAAACTAGTCTAAATGGGTTGGGCTAGATGTATACAACTTTAGATAGGTTGCAGGCTAGATGTGTATGATCCAGACGGGTATGAGCTAGATGTGTTGGCTAGATGGACACAAGCTATACAGGTATCCTGCTAGATATGTAGGGTTCCAGATGTGTAACCCAATCAGACGAGTTGATCTCATATATGGGTAGCTTGGTTCATATGGGTAAGTGCAGTCCTAGATGGGTTGTAACTTTAGATGTCTAATACACAGTCTCAAATAGGTAAGGTAGTGGATAAGGCTTGGATGGATAGGCCTAGACATCTAATGAATAGGCCTAGATGGGTAGGCCTAAATGTCTACTACAACTTGCATTCATTCTCTAGTCTACAAACTTCTTCCACCACTCCTTGCAAGTGCACAATACAAACACTACACAAGCCTGCACCAGTCTATCTCATACCAAGCATTGATAGGAAACTTGCAACACAATAATGCAATCACATAGAACACACAATCTTGGAACAACACTTGTTGTATTCACCATTGATTTGTACTTGCACACAATATGAATTCTTCTTGGATTACAATGGATCCATATCAAAATGAATAGTAGGGGGTATTTATAAGGTAAACCTAGTGGTTGTTGTAACCAACTAATCTCAACCATCTAAACCACCCCTACACTTAGCACTAACTAATCAGTCCTAGACTGATAACTAACCAGTCTTAAAAATCCAACCTTAGATATCTTAACTAATCAGTCTAAGATGTGTTAACAAACTTAATAGTGTATGACGATTAGTTTTTTTCTTTTGTGCATTTCTATTAATCAGTCCGTATTACATCATATCGATTGATTTTACATTGTAAATCCTTACATTTATCAAAATTGCTTTATACATTATCAAAATTGCTATGTTTCTATAGATATTTTATCAAACAGTTCGGTATGTCATGTCTTCTTTGAACTATTGTCTACAACCATTGCCATTGGATCCATATGATAGGTATAGGTGAGTACTCTTATGAACTCCATGCAATAAAGCTCAACCAATCATGTTTGTTTGGTTTGCATAAAGCATACCACATATGAATGAAAGAGCCCTTGTAAAATATCAGACTTATGAAGGAGCAATACTTTGGATTTTGGCTAGTAAAGAAAGAATCCATGGCAAAAAAGATCCCATAACAACCACAAATGAGCACGGATTCCCAAATTAATAGCAACCAATATGATACATCCTTTGCTAGGAACATGGTGTAGTTGAAATATACTATTCATATTAGCTATCTAACCATTAGGATCAATACCCTCAAAGGTTGGGATGTTGATGCATGAAATGATAATATTAGGAGGTCAAGAAAGGAGGTAAAAAACTCCTCTTATAAAGGAATCAAGATTAGTACAAAAACCTGAGTTAAAGCCACTCATACCTAGAAGAGTACCACTGGTAGCATAGGGATCCATGTGACTACGTACCCTAGGATCTCGGAGGACTATAATAGAATAATGGTTGTTGGTAAATGTTAGTGTTTAGATATCGATGTCCCTTTAGCTCTAGTGCTTATTACATACCCTATGGTTGTTGCCCAATGATTTGTTGAAACTATTTATTAAGGGAATGCTCTTTAGGGGTGAGATCCAAATGACTTTAGATGAATTCTAAGGTCTTTTCCATTTGGGATTGAAATTTTGTGATGGGAGAAACTATTTTCTCTAGGCTAGAGTGTGTTGGTTTGCCTATGGCTCAAGATAGGCATGTAGCTTAATGTTAATCAAATTAGGTACAATAATACCAATTGGAGGAGTGGAGGTAGGAGGGGTGGTGGGAGGAGATGAAACCATGGTACCTAAAGAAGGAAAAACAGATAGGTAAAATATTGTTGGACATTTTGAGTCCCTAAGTTGAAATGTTGTCATTGATGTCAATAGGGCAATAAATGTCAAAAGGATCTATGAAGGGTTTTTGTGAAAACCAAGGCAGGGAAAATAAAAGGTTTTATCTAAAACCATGGACAACATATTTGATCTGGGTTTTTATTAAAACCCATGTCGGGCTTTCGTTTCATCAAAAAAGGTGCCTCGATGATGGATTTATTTGAGTTTTAATGTTTGGTTTAAATTTTAATTATTTAAAATTTAAATTCAAATTTAAATGGAAAGTTTCCCGTCGACGTCATCATGCAAATACAATTTTAATATTTATGTCAATGTCTTCAAAGTGTTATTAAACACTATATAAAGGGGTGGAAATTAAAACAAATAATTATCCTTGCTCTTGTGTGTTAATTGCCTTGGAATTCGAAAGAGCCCGTGCAAATTATTGAAAAGGAAGCAGAGAAGAAAGTGCAACGATTTGGAAATCTCAAACGTGGTATGAGGCATGGTGTATTGGCATATCGATTTTGCTAAGACTGTGGGTGGCACAAATATCATGGATTGAATCCCCTTGACGGTAGCATGTGGGAAGTGCTTGGCGCTTTGTCCTTTGCGGTAGGCGGAGAAAGATTAAAGGCCCTTTTGGCCTTTGCTTTTCCAACGAGCACTTTGGCTCGGTTGGAATCTTAGCCGTGGCTAAGACGCTCATGGTGTGTGGCGGACGAGGGTTCGAATCCCCTTGAGAGGTATTTACGTTTTTACCTTTAATAATTTTTATTAGCCCTAAAGTTTGGAGTTATAAGGTATTTAATAATAATTAAATTTTATCATTAGGGCTGTGATTATTATTGCAAAAGCATATTTGATTTATGTTTTATTTTGATGGAAATGGATAATTGATTTTAGGAGAAATAAGGAGTTGTTGTTAAAGTGATATTAAGAGATTTATTGTGGGTTGTTTTTAATAAGGTTTTTTATTAAAATAGACTTTGGTGGATGTGTTTATGAAGTTGGAGTGAAAAGGGTGTAAATTAAGTTATGCTTTTATTGTGATTATTTAAAAGACCACTAACCCTTATTAATATTGAAAAGGAAAGGTGTGATTAAGTGTGGCAAATTTTGTGAACAACTTATTGGCATCAAAAAAGGTATGTGCACATTCTCCTATTGATTGTTTGTGGTGGTTGATTTATGAAATATCATTGAAGTGAAAAGGATTAATTGAAGTTTCCTATGTGAAGATGGTTGGTTGAATGCTTCAAGGTTTTTCTGATTTGTGAGTTGTATTTAAACCTTGTTTCATTAGCATTGTTGTTGAAGACCATTGATGATGAAATGAACTTGAACATGATCTAGAAAGAACATGAGTATCATTGTTATGTGACACTTGAGATAAAGCATTGTTGGAAACATTTTGAGTTGGTTGATACATGCTTGAACTAGGGTTTGTGAGAAAGGGTTGTTCCTTGATGTGATTGGTTGAGTTGAGTTGGTTAAGCCTAGTCAAGTGGATGTGTGAAATGGTTGTTCAAGTTCCATAAAATAAACTATTCTATATTCTGATTTGAGTTGAGATTGAGATTGAAGAATAGGACATATTGAGTCTCTAACAATTCTCTTTATGCTTCTATTGAGTTGAGATTGGGATTTGAGTATAGAACATATGGAGTCTCTAACAATTCTATTTATGCTTCTATGAGATTGATTTGAGTTGAGATTGGGATTTAAGAATAGGACATATTGAGTCTCTAACAATTCTCTTTATGCTTCTATTAAGTTGAGATTGGGATTTGAGTATAGAACATATAAAGTCTCTAACAATTATCTTTATGATTCTATGAGATTGAATTGAGATATTGATTGTACTTTGAGTATAAAACATATTGAGTCTCTAACAATTCTCTTTATGATTCTATGAGATTGAACAAGTTTTGTGTGAGCTTGTTAAGCAGATTTGAGACAAGTCTTTGAGAAGGCTTGTGGACTGTTTTGAGTTAAGCTTTTGTGAAAGCTTGCTAAACAGATTTGAGCAAGTCCAAGAGAGGACTTATTGAGCAGATTTGAGCAAGTCCAAGAGAGGACTTATTGAGCAAATTTGAGCAAGTCCAAGAGAGGACTTATTGAGCATATTTGAGCAAGTCCTAGAGAGGATTTGTTG
The DNA here is from genome assembly GCA_028583015.1 of Wollemia nobilis. NCBI lineage: Eukaryota > Viridiplantae > Streptophyta > Pinopsida > Araucariales > Araucariaceae > Wollemia > Wollemia nobilis. The sequence continues at coordinate 131,366 of JAQPPZ010002524.1, forward strand.
AGCAGATTTAGACAAGTTTTGTGTGAACCTGTTGAGCAAATTTAGACAGGTTTTTGGGTGAACCTGTTGAGCAGATTTGAGCAGGTTTTGAGAGAACCTATTGAGCAGAATTGTACTAGACCGACTATACTGTGTTTAGTGCAAGATATTGAGCAGAACTGTGCTAGATCGACTGAACTATGTTTGGTACAGTATTGAGATAGAGCTTTGGAGGTGACAGAGTATAGAGGACAAAGTCTCAATGGATAGAGATCCAACAACTAGGACAATTGAAGACAAGATTTGAGTGAGAAGTCTTCAAGTGGAGAGAGATCCACCAGTTAGTGCAACATAGAGATAGAGTCTTCTAGAAGATCACTAGCCAGAGCAGAAGGGGAAAGAGTTCTCCTGTGGAAGAGATCCACGAACTTGAGATTAGGGGATCAACATCTCCTTTGGACATAAGTCCATAAACATTGTAATTTGGGAAGGATTCCCAAGAGATTGATTGAGAAAGTTTTAGTAAAATATTTTCTCTGTGGAGGTAGCCCACATTGGGTGAACCACATTAAAATGGTGTCTCTTATGTGTGTGATGTTTATGGTTTCATTAATGTTGATGCTTCTATTTGGGAAAAAGTTTTATGTTATACTATTCACCCCCCTCTCAGTATAAGCACATGTTCTTCAAAGATATTGATAGTTGCAGGGATGTTTTGATGCATACCAATATTTATAGGTTGACACTTATTTTTGCTCATGCATATATCTTCAAAATGACTAGTGTTCTACAAATGGTTGTTGATTCAGAACCAACTACTAGAAGCAACACATTCATACATCAGGAGCGAAAGAAAAAACCAAAATAATCATTTATAGCACTTTCAAAAAGGTATTGTTGGAGATACTCCTTATTTTGGCTAGTTCAAAGAGATGGGTCTCATTCCAAGAGTCTTGGTACTATAATGGCCCACCATGGTAGGACTTTCCCTTATTGTTTGATTGATGTAATGGTGTGTTGATATTTAATGCATGATCCTATTTTATTCTATCAAGATTAGTTGATATTTGTACTTTATGCTTTTTAAAATGGATTATGTTATTTTTATAATTATGCTAATTTTAAAATTATGCTATTTTTAGAATTGTGTTATTTTTAGAATTATTTTATTTTTAAAATTATGTTATTTAAAGAATATTGTATTGTTAATGAATTTTGTGGTTGTAGGACCGGGTACTCTCACAGGTGGATTGGTATGGGACAACCACTGAAGTTGAAAGTAATGAGAAATAGGAAATGATGGATTAATATCAGTTGATAACCCATAGGGTAAAACAATCATGTAGAAACATTTGCATGTGTGTATGTGTGATTAAATGCATCATCAAGCAAGGAGGTTGCTATAAAGGTAAAAGAGCCCTTTACTCTTGTGCTTAGGGGCCCTTCGTAGGTGGTTGATAACCTTGAAGTTATCATAAATCCTCCTACTTAGGGAATGGTTATGTTTGTGCATCTTTGCTTATTGGCAAGGACAACTTTAAGCAAGAGCCCTTGTGTTGCTTAGGCTCTTAATTTATCTTTAGGATGCATTAATATTTACATTTCAAAGTATAAATCTTAATTGGTTGATGAAGTAAGGTATTAATAATAATGTTAGTATTATTAATACTTATATATATATACTAATGTTAATAGATAATATTAACATTAGACAAGAAAAATTAATAATAGTATTAATTAATTTAATACTATGAAGAGTAAATAAATTATTTAATAATACCCTTGCTAAAGTTAGCAATTTAAATCTTACTAAGTTAAGGTTTTAAATAGGGGCATATTTAACTAAATATAGTATTAATTAATTTAATACTATGGAAGAGATAATAATAAGAGTTAGGACTTGGGCGACTTTAGAAGGGTTAAAAATATGAAAACATATGAAATGAAATAGAGTATGAATGGAAGGTGATTCTTTCATAGTTATAAATGCAATTTTGAGGAAAGCAAAGGCTTCATGGAACATACAAGAGATAATTGTGGAAATTCAAGATCTTTCTAAAGAGTTTGAAAAAATCAGGTTTACACATACATTAAGGAAAGGAAGCAAATGTGTAGATAGGCTAGCCAATAGAGGGATTTTGATTGAGGATCATGAAATTAAATTCTCCTTTCCATGGTTAGAGGAAGTAGTAAGTTTAGTTGAAGCTGACATGAAAATGTTGATTGCCTAAATCTATTAATGATTAAGATTTACTTTAATATTTTTCATTGGTAATATTTGTTTTATATTGTAATAATAATGTGTTTTCACATAGACTATTTATTATAATGTTTGTGGTTGCACTTGTATTTCACGAAGGAAACTAGAAATCCATATTTGGTAAAGTGGACTATGATAGTGCGATGTTTTGGAAATATTACTCTACTAAGATGCAAAGCATAGATAGAAGTAAAATTTTGGTATTGTGAAGGATGCTATAGGAAAATATCAAGAAGGATGCTAAATTCAAGAATATTTGTATTCATACAAAAAATTGAAAAGATCCAAAAAATAAAAATCAAGAATTTAGACATTTTATGTTAAATGATGTAGGTCTCTAGCTATAGCATCTCAATTAAGATGAGACATGTATCTATTTGTAAACTCTCAAGATCTAAAGAAGAGAGTTGTAAATTGTCAAGGGTGGGGGACTAGAGTACAACTCCCCATTATCCAGCCAAAAAATAAGAAGAGTTAGGGCAACCATATATAGAAGTTTGTTTATTATTATAAAAATAAAAGATAATAATAAAAATTAGGGAAACCAAGACTTTTGATGAGGGATTTCGATCGTGACCTCCCGCTTTGGGTAGGAGGTCACCTCTTCACTTTCTTGCTCCCTCCTCGACTCCTCCTAGGACCTCAGGTGGATCTCCTATTGTGTTGTGGAATTACAAGCAGATATCCTTCTTTTCCTAGGATTTTTTACCCTTCTTGTCACTGCCTGGTGCTTGGAGGGTCTCCATGGTCATTTTTGCTTCTTCCTATGGTGTTCTAGGAAAGAGGAGGTAGATCTCTTTTTCTTCTGGCGGATCCGTAGCACACTCAAGAGATGCCCCGGTGCGGGAGCAAGAGACCTCTCGCTATGGGTGGGAGGTCACCTCTTCATCTTCTTGCTCCCTCTTTGGCTCTTCCTTGGGCTCCCTAGCGGACATCTAGTTTGTTATGATTTTCTAGGAAGATATCTTAGTTCTCTTAGGTTTTTTGGTCCTTCCTACCATTTCTTGGTGCCTAGAGGGTATCCAAGTCCTTTCTGCATCTTCCTACAGTGTTCCAGGTAAGAGGAGGCAAATATCTTTTCTTATTATGGATCCAAAGCTTGTTTAGGATATGCCCTGGTGCATGAGCAAGAGACCTTCCATTATGGGTGAGAGGTTACTTCTTCATCTTCTCGCTCCCTCCTTGGCTCTTCCTAGGGTTCTCTAGCAGATCTCTTATTGTGATGTAGTTTCCAAGAAGATTTCCTAGTTCTCGTAGGGTTTCTTGCCCTTCCTATCGCTGCTTGGTACCTGGAGAGTCTCCAAGGCCTTCCTTGTTTCTTCCTGAGGTGTTCTAGGAAGTCTTCTTGGGTGGTGCTACATGATAGGACAAACCTGGTTGTTGGGATCGATGTGGGGGTTGGATTTTCTTCATAGTGGGATCCAATTTCTTTCATTTCACTTCTTGGGAGGGTCATTCGCTGGTTTCTAGGTTTGGGGGAGGCCTTGATTGTTCTTAGCTAAGTGGTTCCTATGGTTTGTATTTTGTGGCTGGCGGCTTAGGATTTTTGGTGGCTTTGTTTTGCTTGTTTTTCTTGCTAAGATGGCCTTTCACTGGTTTTTGGGCTTGGGGGAGACCTCTTTTGTTTCCATTTGAGAGTTTCCCATTGTTCACGGTTCATGGCTGGCATTTTAGGGTTTTTGACAAATGTGTTTCTTTGTTTTGCTTTCCAGGGTGGTCATTCACTACCTTCTCTAGGCTTGGGGAGGTCGTAGATTCATAGTTGAGTGTTTCTTGTGGCTGGCATTTTGGGGCTCGTGTCCAAGGGTTTCTACTAGATTTCTTCTCATATTTTTTGGTCTTGGTGGGACCATGTATGGCATAAGGATTTCATGATTTCTTCACTGGTGGTAGGGTTAGGGTTTCTTGTTGATCTAGGTGTCCTCCTTCCATGGTTTATCTTCGATTGTGCTTCACCTTCTTCTCTGGGAGTTCGCATGGGGGCTTTTGCGGATGGTCCAATTTGTTTTGTGAAGGGACCTAAACTGTTTTGTGGATGGCCCTATGTTGGTTTTTGGATGGTCACTGTTCCGTTGTAGATGGTCCTGTTTCTTTTGTGGATGGTCCTATGTGGTTTTCGGTTGCTCCTATTTCTGTTTCGGATGGTCCTATTTCAATTGGAGGATAGTTTTGTTTCATCTTTATGGGTGGTCCTATTTCATCTATGGATATTCTTGATTCCGTTGCGGATGGCCTTCTAAGTCTGAGGTTTTCTCTTGTGTGGGAAAACCCTTTTCTATTGGGTGCGAGGTTTTTTTTTCTTTACAAAAAAACCTTTTTTATTTTTATGTTTACCTTTGAGGTTTTCCCTACTGCCCTTGCGAGGGCTTCTCTTCTCAACTGGTGTGGCTTTCTCTCTTGCTCCTACGTGGGCTTCTCTTTCTCTGTTTCAACTATTTTTCTCCAATAGCCCATAGAGAGTCTATTTCTTCAGCTATTTTGTGGTTGGGATATCTTCTCCCAACCTTATCCTCTTGTAAAATGTTATGGGATCCTTTCAAAACCCCTATTTACCAATAAAAAAATTAGGGCAACCAGATTTAGAAGTTTGTTAATTATTATAAAAAGGAGAAATAATAATAATATTTAGGGTAACCAAATATAGAAGTCTGTTTAAAAAGGAGAGATAATAATCAGTCTATTTTTTTTTATTTAATAAGTTGTGTGGCTTCTATTGGGGGCCACTCCCATTACAAAAATAAAACATTACATTACTTTCATTATATTTCTAACAAGTTAATTAAAGCATATCTATATTTACCTTTTTATCTTTTTTTAAGGAACTAACAACAAGAACAACTCTTATATGACACATAACTCCAAAAAATAGAAGGAAAACAAACATAACAATCATCTATCAAAGAGAAAATCAGTTCAATTATTTTTCTTCTATAGCAGAGGTTCTTCCTCCTTTAAAGTGGCAAGATCTGTGAATGCATTTTTGCACTTCAAGCTCCTAAGGTAATATCTAGTTGTAACACATTTTGTAGGATCTTCATTTTCAGAAAACTAACTATCATCGATTATTTCATAATTAGCTTCAAGAATACCATCTGAGGTGCTAATATTTTCCATGGAATTGTTTGAATGGTCTTTAGTAACCATTTGGCTTTTATCAATGATCTAATTCAAATTCTTCTTTTGGGGTTGAGTCTTTTTTGCTCGTATGATTCTTGTTGGATAATTGGTGCATATGGAGGATGAGCTTATTTCTTTTGAACTGGTATATTTGAAGGTATCTAATCATTCACATGCAAGGCCTTGTCCTCCACCAAGGTGGAATCAAAGCATGATCAAATGACCAGGCATCTCTTCTTCAGGTGGTTATATTGTTATCAACCATAACATCTTAGGCATAAGTTTTTATATTCAATATTTTGGATTCATTCCCCTTTGCTTAAGGAAATAGTGATGGATTAAGGCTTAGGAACTAAAACATCCATCCAAAAAACCAACCTTACTTTACTTATATTAATTTTATTGGATAATTTTTTCTTTGTTTGGTAATCCATATACTAGAATACACCAATGGCATATCTTCTCTACCCAAAACTCCATAGGGAGATCATAAAGATTCACCCAAACTAGAAATGCATTAACTTATTCTATAAAGGGATTGAAACTTGGATACCAAAGTCTTATATAGACACCTGATGGCGAGCCAAAATTGCTCAGCCCAAATCCTCAAATCTCATTCATTAAACTTGGAAAAATTTACAATAATGGCAGCAATCTGCCCAAATAAACTCCTTTATCCCGAAATATAGTTTATTTTTTTATATATTACATTACAACATTTCCAACTCTGGAAGAAAACAGCCCAAACAGGTCCAGAATGGCCCTCTTGCCTTCACGTCTGCAACACTGTCTCAGCAGTTTTTTTCGACATCTGCAACTCTGTCTCAGCAGTTTTTTGACCCCTTGTGCATACCTTTGCTTCCCCTTTTAAACTCTCTGGCGTGACTCTCTGTTTCCCTTTTTTGGCCCTTCATTTCATTTCCTGTGCCTCTTCGTTGTCTTAGCTTTCGAAACGTTTATCTTTTCGACTCTTGGTCTTCGTCTGCTTTCCTTGCACCTTGGTGCCACATGCTTGTCCAGTGCTGCCACTGTAGACTCTGTCCGCTTGTCAACCAATGATGACATTCGGTATCCCCACTGCTCGATAATTTCCTCTAAAACGGCCCCTATAACCGCCTACCCTTTTGTCTCTTTTGGTCACGAAAATGCGACATGTCGCGATATCGCGACACTTTTTCTTTCTCTCTTTTTCTCCTTGCTTTGGCCCACAAAAATACAACATGTCACGATATCGTGACACTTTTTCTTTCTCTCTCTTTCTCTTCTCTTTTTGTCGCGATAATGTGACATGTCGCATTATCGTGACACTTTTTCTCTCCTGTGCCTTTTCTCCCCTTTTGGTCGCAAAAATGCAACATGTCGCGATATCACGACACTTTTTCTCTCTTGTGCCTCCTCTCGCCTTTTGGTCACGAAAATACGACATGTCGCGATATCGCGACACTTTTTCTCTCCTGCGCCTCTCGCCTTTTTGACATGTTGCGATATCGCGACACTTTTCTCTCTTGCGCCTTTTCTCGTCCTTTGGTTGCGATAATGCGACATGTCACGATATCGCAACACTTTTTCTCCTTTGAACCTTCCCTCGTTCTTTGGTCGCGATAATGCAACATGTCGTGATATCGTGACACTTTTTCTCCTTTGCGCCTTCCCTCGTTCTTTGATTGTGAAAATGCGACATGTCGCAATATCACGACACTTTTCTCCCTTGCACCTTCTCTCGTCCTTTGGTCACGAAAATGCGACATGTCGCGATATCGCAACACTTTTTTCTCGCTTGAGCCTTCTCTCGTCTTTTGGTCGCGATAATGTGACATGTCGCGATATCGCGACACCTTTTCACTCTTGAGACTTCTCTCGGCTTTTGGTCGTGATAATGCGACATGTCACGATATCGCGACACTTTTCTCTCTTGAGCCTTCTCTTGGCTTTTGGTCGCGATATCGCGACACTTTTTCTCTCTTGAGCCTTCTCTCGGCTTTTGGTCGCGATAATGCGACATGTTGCGATATCACGACATTTTTTCTCTCTTGAGCCTTCTCTCCGCTTTTGGTTGCGATAATGTGACATGTCGCGATATCGTGACACTCTCTTGAGCCTTCTCTCGGATTTTGGTCATGAAAATATGACATGTCGTGATATCGCGACACTTTTTTTTCTTTGCCGACATGTCGCGATATCGCGACACTTTTTCTCCTTGTGGTATTTTTGCTTTTCATTGGATGCTCCTGCATCAACACCCCTTTATCTAAAAAACCAATTAAATCTATAATCCATTACCTTATATTTATCCGTTAAATTAGAAAAAAAAAACAAAATTTATTTTTTTGGGTAGGAGAGTTACTTGGAATTCTGTACTGGTCCACCAATATTTAATGTATCCTTTGAGCTCCTCCAGGCCTAGTATTTTGCCCTTGAATTTGTAGATAATTATTCAAGCTTAATGATCAATTAGATCCAACCCAAATTCATCCTTTAAAATCTCTATAGAGGGAAGAGATTCATCCACCTATGAACCCAAAGATCCCTGAGAGATATTTCTTCTAATCGAAGAGGCTTTCTCATTAATTGAAGAGATAATCTATGAAAAACCCTCTTCCTTCAATGCTTGACTACACCTAGGGTTTGCATCCCTTTCGCGAAGATTGTAGCCAAATTTATCTCTTTGTTCCATCGCTTGGTTGCACCAAGGGTTTACACCCCTTTTGCAAAGATTGTAGTCGTAGCTAAAAATTTATCATAAAATGTTTGTTTATTATTATAAAAAGGAGAGATAATAATAAAAATTAGGTTATAGAAGTCTGCTTATTTTTTATTTTTATTTTTTTAATAGGTTATATGTGGCTTCTATTGGGGGCCACTCCCATCAAAATACCAAAATATTACATTTGCTGCAACATACCTTTTTATCACAGTTTTTTCATTTCTTTTTTCTCTTAAATATATTCTTCAACTTCCTCGAAGTGCTATGTTTCCACAATCAACTCCTTGACATCATTTTGATTAAGACATAAAATCTCACTTGGCCAGTTGCCTTCTAAAATTTGAATTTCACCGGGATGAAGATCAACACCATAATTCGCTAATTTATCTGCTACCCAATTTCCTTCTCTATAAATATGCTCACATTGCTAGGAGATTGCCTCTAGTAATAGATGATGAACAATATTAAAATCACCCCCAAGAGAATGCTAGGAGAATGCCACCCTTCTTTTCCAAAGGAGATAGAACAATATTAAAATCACCCCCAAGAATCCATAGAACACAATGAATCATTATTGTATTTGACAATAATATGCTAAGGTCCTTCCAACATCTTTCACGAGGAGTAACTATAGTTGGAGCATATACATTTATAACCCCAACTTTGATGTTTTCCTCTTTCCTGCAAAATAATCCAGCAACCCAATTACTTTTTGCTTCTAGTAGTTGTCCATCCCATTTGCATTTGTCCCATATTATTGCAATACCACCTAAAGCTTCTATAGAAGAAACTGCTAAACAATCATCTGTCTTCCAAATCTTCTTAAAAGCATCCTTACATTCCTCACTGCTTAATTTTGTTTCTTGTATTAAAATAAACTCAGGGCTATAACAACCTATTAATTCCTTAATAACTCTTTTTTAGGGGTTTTATTCATACCCCTAATATTCCATGATATCATTTTCATCATCAACACTTTTTATTTTTATTAGTGGGCTTAGCCCCACTTCTTGTTAACACCTGTGATATTTTTATTTGGCTTCCCAGATCAATATCCTTTTGAGTTTCTTTTTCTCTTTGTTCCTGCTTTGATGGCCTTCCTCTCCTTCTTCCATTCCCACCAACACTCTCATCTTCATCAATCTCTTCTATTTTTTTATATTGTTCAAAATGAGACTTATCTTCTAAAGATTTATGTTGCCCTAAAGAGTCGAAAGTGCAAGGAATAGCCTCATTAGCATTTTCTTCTTTATGTTGCCCTGAAAACTCTAAACTACATAGATGATCCTCCAAAGTCATCACTTTCTTATGTTGGCCTGAAAACCCTAAATTTCCTTGGATATCCTCCATAAGATTTTCTTTACTATATTGCTCTTGATATCCTAAAGTGCAAGGAATACACTCCATACTACTTTCATTTTTATTGTAAGGAGAATATTTTAAGCTACTTGAGGATAATAAAGGTGATTTACCTGGATTAAGCTTGACCTCCTTCACCTCATTTGCTTTAAAATTTGTCTCCCCATCTTCCTTTGTTTTAAAATTTGCCTTCCCCTCTTCCTTCACACCTTTAGCTCCTTCTATATTTGAACTTGTGAATTGTACTTCCTCATCCCCCATATCATTTTTTTCTTCTAATGGTTGATTCGAGTGAACTGTAATGGCCTTTGCCATCTGATGATGTAGAGGGATTTTTCTAGCCACTTTCTTAGGAGTGGAAAATCCTTGATTTGACCTAGCTTCTCCTGTGATATGGTCTCCTTGTTTCAAATTGAAGCTACCCTCATGCCCAAAAAATTCCATCTCTTCCTCCATTTTCACTTTGCAGTCTCTTGCCATGTGCCCAGTTTCATGACATTTGCGACATCAGAATGCAATGTTTTCATAATCCACTTGTTGATCCCATTCTCTTGATTTAGATTTAATCCTAATTGACTATGGTAAAGGTTTAGAAATATCCATGGCAACACATATTCGAGTGTATACAACATGCCTTCTCTCCTTAGTAGTTGGTCCCTCTTGGATGAATTCACCTAGAGTATTACCAATATTCTTCAAAACCTCCTTATTGATGAGTTGATAAGGAAGTCCAAAAAGCCTAATCCATACTGGAAGCCTTTTAATAGTTTCTGTGTCCACAAAAAAATTCTCACTCCAAGGTCTTAAATATAATGCATCTTTACCCCTAAACCATGGGCCTCCATCCATTATTTTATCCCTTATTTTTGAACTGTTGAAAATAATGAGGAAAAATCCTTTTGGAAGAAATGTCATGGAGTAATTTGAATTCAAACCCCACTTCCACTTGATCCAATTTTGAATCTCAGAAAAACCTGGCCAATATCCATGAAACTTACATATTAACCCTCTGGTTTTAAGAACCATTATATCATGCTCAATCGTCTCATCCTTGATAATCACTTCTGGTGTAGAATCTACTACCTGGACTGGGTTTGCCATAGATTCACTCTTCCTCTTAATGCTAGCTAGGGCATCCATACTTCCAACTTGGCCATTCATACTTTCAGTAAGGACTTTCACAAATGACTTTCTTTCCATGTTACCTAGATATTCTTCAAATAAATCCTTTAAATTCTCTAGAACAAGAAGTGGCACTTGTTCCTTGATCACACTTTGCTTTCTACTTTTTGCTTCCCTGCTCACACTTCCTCCTCACTCTCGACTCATGCACTTTTGGCTGCACTCACTCCCAAGTTTTTTTCGTATGCTTTTGGCTTTTGGTTGCACTCACTCCTAGTTGCACTCACACTCACTTTTGATTGCACTCACACTTGCTTCTGATTGCACTCACACTCTCTTCTGGATACACTCACACTCACTCTTAGCTACACTCACTCTTGACTTGCGCTCATGCTTGCTTTCGGTTGCACTCACTCCATAATCACACTCACTCTTGGATCACATTCACTTTTGGTTGTACTCACACTCACTCTCAACTGCACTCACATTCACTCTCAACTACAATCGCACTCACTCTCGGATGCACTCGCACTCACTCTCGACTGTAATCACACTTGCTCTCAACTGCACTCACACTCGATTTTTACTACACTCACTCTTGGCTCGCACTCACACTCGCTTTTGACTACACTCACGCTTGATTTCAGTTGCATTGACTCCATAATCATACTCGCTCTTGGATCACATTCACTTTTGGTTGTACTCGCACTTGCTCTCGATTGCACTCACACTCACTATCGACTACAATCTCACTCACTCTCGATTGCACTCACACTCGATTTTGACTACACTCACTCTTGGCTCGCACTCACACTCGCTTTTGACTACACTCACTCTTGGCTCACACTCACACTCGCTTTCGACTGCACTCACTCCTATAATTATGCATATATTTTAGTAATTTTTGTAGAAGTTTGTTTACAGCAAGAAGGATGTCTATTTAATAGGATAAAGGCACCCATTTAAGGCGAAGAAAAGGGAAGATAACTATTAGAAAAGAGTTTATGCACTTTTAGAACAGGGGAACGAAAGGAGCGAAGTGGAAATAGGAAGTTCAAAAAAGCTGAAGCAAGTTGGACCATCTTTCTCTAGATCTTTGGTAAGCTTTTTAGCTATACTTACATTCTTTCCTTCCATGATTTTAAAACTCCATATTTACTTCTTTGGTAGTTCATTGATTTTATGCAACAATTAGAGCCTAGAATTTAAAGTCCTACCTTGTAGATTGTAATTATGTTTTATAAAAGCTTGAATATATATATATATGCTTTATACATGGATATTGACCATGAGCCCTTTTTATCTTATTAATATTGATTTAATAATAGGTTTTTTTATTATTCAATATTAATATAGTTTAATAATATTAATTAATATTAGTAAATGACTGAAAACTATTAATTAATATTAATTAAAGATTAAAGACTTTAGTCATATATATTTTGATAGATTTTTTGTTTGTTTAAATGACAATAAAAATTTATATTTTGAAGTGTATATATATATATATATATATTTATTTATTTCAAGAGAGAGAGAGAGAGAGTTGGGTTTACTAGGAGAGTAGTAAACCCATGATTTTATAAGAAGATTATAAGATTATGGAATTGAGATCTTGCATTGTTATTGAATGATTTTTATTGTATGATGCATGTTAGGCTTGCATATACATTATATTAGGATTGAGATATTGCATTGTTCTTGCATAATTTTATTTGAATAATGCATGTTAGCTTGCATATTCATTTTAAAGTGTTGTCTTGATCCCTATGCTCATGCTCGTAAGCTTGATGGAGAAAAGATATTTCAAGAAGGATACATTGAAAGGAGGATGAAACTTGTGACTTTGAGTTTTGATGCTTGAATGTAATGTGGTATTTAGAAAAGGGAAGAACTTAAGAGGTACCATGTGTAGAAGTTATGGGATATATTGTAAACATCTTAAAAGTGATGGCATGAATTTGTTTGGGTGATGAAAGTTGAATTATTGTAGAGTTACTTTGGAAAGATTTGTAGTTGGCAAGAATTGTATTTATTGAAAAGTAATAGGAAGTAATTAATAAAAATTTAATGATGCATTACTTATTTTCTTTTAAATAAAATAATTATATATATTCTAGTTATATATGTTATGTTGTTATGTTTAATTTGAGCATGTTTTAATATAACACTCTATTTCTTTGATGAGATGATCATAAATATTGTTTAGAACCCTTGGGTTGGAAGGGGATTATTTTGGGCATGATATTAGAGCCATATTAGTAATCCCTAGAGTCAAGTTGTACCCAATCCTAGTTGAGTTATGGTGAGACAATTTAACTAGGTAAATGTGAATGATACACCCTAAGCGGTGAGGCTTGGGTGGCCCTAGTAGTGAGGCTTGGGTGGTCTTAGCAGTGAAGCTTGGACGAATTCCTAAACGATGAGGCTTAGGAATCTTAATGGTGGATTGGTATGGTATAATTAATTAGATCATTCACAAGGCGATATAGTGGTGGTACTTTACGATGAGGCAAGCGTGACCATGATCATTATCAGGTGAGTGGTAGTGATCTTAGTTAGCTCATGGAGAGATGAAGCTAACTAATTACTAAGGCATCACACCATGATTATCTTATGTAGACATATGTATGTAGGGTTAGGGAATGGGTATCACCTTTAAGTATTACGAGCCTTAAAGGGTAATCCCTATGCCATGGTCAAGCTGTCTTATATAGGTGAGTGTATAGAAAATGGGGGACCACTGGTGGCATATTTTTTAATGGTGAGGTTATAAAAGTGAACCCTAAGAAAATACGAGAAGTTGACCACTCCTATCCACTTGAGTGTCATCTACATCGATAATGAACTCAAAAGTGGTTATGCCTTAATATTGATGAAAATATTGGGTCTTCTTTGTGAGTTAATTCTTAAAAAAAATTAGCTCTCCCTTGGATCGAGTTTGTGGGTCGTTACAGGTACACTTAATACCTAAAAATAGATTTGCTAGAGATACCCCTTATTTTTAATAGCTTAAGGAGATAATAATAATGATATGGGTCTCCTGCAAGAGTCCTAGTACACCCATAATTATTTTTCTTTATTTAGATTTGAAAAAAATAACAATATTTAACTCAATATTTTAAAAGAAAAATGTGTTAGAAGATGAAGCCAAAAAAATCGATGAAAATTACCTAGGTGACAAGAAGCAAACCAAATTGTCTAAGGGTCTAGAATAGTTGACTAGAATAGTTGATATGCCCTTTTGTTACCTTTTAGCACTACTATAAGGATCCAAGATCAATGCTTTGATACCACTTATAGTGAAACAACTTTAAAAAATAGAGCAATAATAATAACAATTCAATAATGTGTAAAATAAAACACCCATAAATAAAGTAAATCAAATTCAATGCCAATAAATCAATAATGCAAGTACCAAAATTCTAAATTTCAAATCAATACAAATTATATCCACTTAGAGAGGGTAAAGTCTCATATGTGCAACATAGGTAACTAAGAGTCAAGTATGAAAGATGATCTCAACTACAATATAACTCATATTTATAGACTAAATCAACAATAACCCTAATCGTAATGCTCAAGGGCCAACTACCTTCTCCTAGGGCTCGAGCTAAATGTGGCTATATAGCACTATGTAATTACAATGTAATATAGGTGAGGCCTGTTTCAATCTCATATAACCAATTAAAAAGTATGTACAAACAAATAGTTAAAAACAAAAAAAAAGAGGAACATTTGAACGCAAGACGAGAAGAAATGATTTATTTAGGGAAGAATAACCCAAAGTTATTTTGGAAGGAACTTTAATAAGATAAAAACAAAAAAATAACATTATAGAAATCCAATGGTTGGGATATGCAATACAACTATATGAATGAGAAAGAAGAGGATGCCCCTCCCATAATAATCATAATCACAATTGTTTTTTACCTTAAGGGATGTCAAAGAAGGTATTAAAAGGCTAGGAATAGGTAAGGCTTGCGATGTGGATGGACTACAAGCATAATACTTGAAATAAAGAGTAGAGGAATTAACACCACATATTAAGAGGATATTCAACACCAATATCCGACATGTCTTTCCAAGGGATTAGACAAGTAGTATAACAATATCTCTCTTCGAGAGTGGAGAAATAAACAATCCCTCAAATTACTAAACCATTATGTTCAATCTCCTCTTTGCAAAGTTGTTTGGAATCATGGTTGAGAGTAGAAACAAGTGAGTAGGAGAAAAAGGAAAGAGGGCAAAAAATACAACACAATTTCAAACCAAAAAACTCAATAATAGACCATATTATCACTTTGAGACATCAATTGAAAAAATATGGAATGAAAAAGAAGCCTATTGTTTTTGTGAACTTTAAGAAAACTTTTGATAGTGTCTAGAAGTAAACCATGGAGTAAAATGGAAGACTTAGCCATACTAGAAAAGTATAAAGCAACAAATCATAGATTCTACGAGGAGGTTTGAGCTAAAATCATAACACAAGCATACCTTTCAAAATGCTTTAGAGGTGACGTAGGGGTTAAACAAGGATGCTCATTATCCCCAACATTATTTTGTTTATATACTAATAAATTAGAAGAATGACTAAATCTAAATAGAGGGGATGATGTTCATTTGGAAAGATATGTTGTAAGGCTTGTTTTGTATGTAGATGATCTCATTCTAATTGCAAGGTTAACATAAGGTTTTAGAGAGCACCTAAAGGCCTTAGAAAACTTTTGCAAGGAGGTATGCATGTGAGTCAATACCAACAAAACCAAGATTATGATATTCTCTAATCGAAAGAAAAATAATCAATTAAAATCTAATTTTGAAAGGGGTCTTCTAGATGAATTAACAAAGCACAAATATTTTAGATAAACTTCAATAACAAGCTCAATTGGGAAACATGTAGAATGAAGAGAACATGAAAGGATATGAATCACTTTTGCATTATAAAATACAAGTAGAGATGATGAATTATGGGATTGGAAGCTTATATGGGTTTTATTTGGACTATAGGTGATACCAACAATGTTGTATGAGTGTGAAGTGTGGGCTAGTAACATGTCAGATCCAAAATAAAAGCAAATAGAGAGGATTCCAAATGTTTGGTTACAAACAAAATTAAGTTAAAAGAGTCAAATTGATATGAGATTCTTCTAGTAAAAACATGTACCTTCCCTATAGACACAATTGTTATGATTTATTTTCTAGGACATTGAAAAGAATTTAAAGAAATAGTATAAAGTTATAATAAAAGAAGATCTGAACAAAAAAATTCAAACATAAATAAAACAAAACAACGTTTGAATGAACAAATGAAATATCAACTTAGATGAATACTTAAATAATAACAAAATGACAAAGACATTTGTTAAAGAAAAATATAATGTAAGAAAATAAGTTAAAAAGACAAGATAAACATTATCTTATTAATTTAACTCTATGATCACCACCAAAAGGTTTATATAAGAACATACATCATTTACCACAAAATGCTCATAGTCCAACTAAGGATCAACTTTGGGAGAAGAGGATACATATCTTCTATACTTTAAAAGTAATTAAAAAAAACAATGATATTTACATTAACTATGCTCATATATTTATATTAAAATATATATATATATATATATTTTGAATTTAGCGACCGTCAAAATCACCTGAGAGGCATGCCCTCGACCACGACCATGACCGCACCAACATTATCAACCAAATTTTGGATACTCGATGTGCGTTTGGTAGGGTGAAGATTCAAACCAAGGATCTTCCTTGGAGGATTACCCTATCCTCTCAAACTCACCTGCAATAGATGAATATAATTAAAAAAAAAATTAAAAATTCATCAATAAAATCCCTAACCATTAAAAATATTTAAAAATTCATCAATAAAATCCCTAATAAGAGACTTAAAAAATAATAATAATTAAATATAATTGATGTGTCCTATTGAATCGGCTAAATCCTCCGTATCAGTTTACACCTGAAACCTTCCTTTCCAAGAATTCACGTTTCCACGGATATTATACACCAAGATAAACGGACAGCATAAAGGATCTTATTGTCGTCGCGTTGCTTGCCTCGAACACGTACTTGAAACTCAACCAAAGATAAGTTTAGTGCCTTTGAGGTTTCCATTACGCTCGTAATCTCCCACGCAGAGAGAAATAAAAACAATTTGCACCATCGCGAGGTAACGAGTTTGATTCCTGGCAGTACGTAATGGGACCTCAGACACTGATTTGCAGACCTATTCCTTCTTTTTCACTTTCGCTTTCTTCTGCCAGATTTCACAAACCCCAAAGTACCGTTTCCTTTCACATTTTCTGCAATAAAAAAGATTCAGCAGCTTCCAAAGCATTCATTTCTTCCAAAATACAGAGGTCTGGCAGCGGGAAAGCTGTGCACGCTTGTTCCGTCACAAGGATTTCACAGCCCTGCTCTTTATGGGGCGAGAGTCTCCACGTCAGTACCGCCTACGGAGAAAAAAAGGAAAAGCTTCGCGGTTTCACTTTGCAAGGTAAGTCCACTTGATGAAATCTTTATGTCTGAACATTGGAATAAAATTTAGTAAATTTATTTCAGAAATCAAGTTTTGGAAATTTAGTTCATTCAAATGAGGTTCGGTATTTTTTTTTTTTTTAAAATTTGGCCTTGGTAGAAACTTTTCACTTAAGAAATTCTAAATCTGAATATTTGAGCAAAGTGTGGTGAATATATTTCAGAAATGAAGTTTTATTAATTTATCTTTTTATTAGGTTCGACAAATTTATTTTAAAGTTCGGCTCGCACAGAAACTACTAACTTAAGAAATCTTTTAAGTTTTCAAGTGAAAATTTGGTAAATATAGTTTGAAGGATATCCATAAAAACAATTATTTTTATTTTTATTTTTGAAAAGTAACAGCATAAATTTTAGATCAGAGAAGCAACTTATCGGTAGTACTGCAGTATGGCGGGATAGGACACAAATTATTTGCTTTAAAAAACATAATATATTGATTTCAAAAGAGTAAGATACGATAATACTTAATGCCCTAAAGTCACGGGGTTCGAGTCTTCACCACGAAGTATTGGCAGATTATTGAGAAAAATAGTCTGTCAAAATCCCGGAAAGAAGAGACCATGGATTTTTTTTGAGTGGATCACTCATAGGGATTTAGAGAGACAAGATATTCGGAGGATTGTGATTCTTTCAACGTGTGTCGACTAAAGTGTTAGGACTCCATTCTCACATTATTTTTGTAATACTTTGTAATGGTATGTGGCATGTAAGGCGCCTAAACAACTAGGTTTATTTCATGTAACTGTTATTATGAATGTGACTGATGTTTGGTAAAAGATTCTAGCTTGCATGTAAGTCAACTCTTGAGCATTAGGTTAGGGTTGCATGAAGTTATCTTTAAAATACATGGATCCATGAGTGAATGTATCTTTTTTGCAATTTAATGAAAGTATTGAAGGAGGTTGCCCCCTCGAAGAGGTCTGCAATTTTGTGTTGTGTAAAGGTTCCTAACAAGTGGTATCAGAGCGTTTTCCAGGGTTGAGTTTCGCTAAGATTGTGACAATTCTTGCCCTTCCATTATGACTGTTAGGTATAAATTTTTCATGTTTTCCATATTTTGCTTGTCTTTTTACAAAAAAAAAAAAACAAAAACCAACAAAAACAGAACCCTTTTTTTTTGCAATAGTTTATTAGGTTAGAAACCCTGTGTCTAGGGTTTTAAAATATCATGGAGGAGCTATCGTTATTGGCTAAGCTAGATTGCCCGTAAAGCGTCTAGTGAAGTGAGGGGCGATCAAGCTCCAATTCCCAGGCCTCAGACAACACCCGTTTGTTGAATTGAGCTCCCAATTGTGTTAGGAAGTGAAGTCACTATGTAGTACAGGCAACCAGGAAACAGGATTGCAGTAGGTTCAAGCAGGCAGACGTCTGGGCCTGACGTTTGGGCTGCCAGACGTCTAGGCTGGCAGACGTCTGGGCCTAACGTTTGGGCTGCCAGACGTCTAGGCTGGCAGACGTCTGGGCAGCCAGACGTCTAGGTTGGTAGACGTCCAGCCTGACGTCAAGCCAGGTAGACGTCCAGCCTGACGTCAAGCCAAGTAGACGTCATAGGAGCGGACGTCTAGGTAGACGACAGGAATGCGGAAGACGAACAGTCTTGGGAGCGGAAACGAACAGTCTTTTGGAGGCTTCCGTTGGAAGAGGAAACGAACAGTTTGGAGTCTTCCTTCTGCTCTATAAAAGGGACTTGACCCCTTGCATATGTGAGAGAGGTTGTTGAAAACGTTGAAAGACGTGGATGTAAATTTTGCTGAAAATAATAAAAGAGAAGTTGCCATTGCCCCGTGGTTTTTCCTGCACATTGCAGGTTTCCACGTAAATCTCTGTGTCACTTGTGTTACTGTTTCCGTGTTCTATATTTTTGTTATTGTGCTTCCTCTTGCAGGTGATAAATCTTGGAGTTTTTCCTAACATCTGGTATCAGAGCTAAGGTTTTGTGCGAGTGGGAGCTGCAACAATGACAAAAGGTGTAACCAAGTTCGAGATTGAGAAATTTGATGGCAGGAACTTCGCTCTATGGAAGATGAAGGTGGAGGATTTGCTGGTTCAGAATGACCAAGCTCAAGCCTTGGAAGGGGTCGCGAGTAAACCGAGCAGCATGAAAGATGAGGAGTGGGTAACGCTTGACAGGAAGGCGGTTTCTACAATCCGTCTCTGCCTAGCGGACTCCGTCTTGTTCAATGTAGCTGAAGAGAAGACCGCGGAAGCCCTTTGGCAAAAGCTTGAAAAGTTGTATGAAACAAAATCAGCAACTAACAAGGTTTTTCTGAAAAAGCAGCTTTATAGCTTGAGGATGAAGGAAAGTTCATCCGTGGTAGATCATTTGAATGAGTTTAATACTCTGATCGATGAGCTGGTTTCGATTAATGTGAAGATGGAGGATGAAGATAGGGCTATCACCCTACTTTGTTCCCTCCCGGACACTTGGGATCATATGGTGATGACCATCGGTAATTCATCATCAGGAACTCTCAAATTTGATGATGTGGTAGCCGCTTTGTTGGCAGAAGAGTTGAGGCGAAAAACGTCTCTGGAACCCTCAACCAATGAAGCCCTATCTGTGAGAGGTCGATCGTTCGAGGGGAGTAAACAAGGTAGAAAGCAGTCCAGATCTAAGTCTAAAGGACGTAAGCAGAAAGGGAAGTGTTGGCATTGTGGGAAGCCAGGACACTCCAAGAAGGATTTGTTGGCAATTAAAGAATGGTGAAAAGCAAAATCAGCCATCGGCTGAGGCCGGTGCAGCAGATTCGGGAGAGACGGCAACATGTGAAGCCTTACGTATCGGTAACAACAGATCGGTTTTATATACTAGGGTTTTGGACTCGGGTGCATCCTTCCACATGTCTCCCCACAGAGGCTGGTTTGACAAATATCAGCCATACTTGTGGTGGAAAGGTCTATTTGGGTGATGATCATCCTTTAGAAATTGTGGGAAGAGGGGATATAAGGATCGGGTTGGACGATGGTAGAGAAAGGATGTTATGTGATGTGCGACATGTGCCCGATTTGAGGAAGAATTTGCTCTCAATCAAAATGATGGATAAGCTAGGGTATTCTGTCACCTTAAGTAACAACTACTGCAAGATTACCGGAGGAGCTCTTGTAGTAGCAAAGGGAGAATCTTATGGGACTTTATACCGTTTATGCGGTGATACGGTGACAAACCATGCAGCAGCAACAACTTCTGTTCAGGATGCAGTAATGCTATGGCATCAACGCCTAGGCCATATGAGTGAAAAAGGCCTGAAAATTCTGCATGACAGAGGTATGCTTTATGGGATTAAGTCTTGTAATTTAGACTTATGTGAGCATTGTATTTTTGGTAAACAGAAGAGGGTTCGGTTTACTGCAAGTCTGGTAAGAGTTCTGATTTTCTGCAACTTATACATTCGGATATATTTGGACTAGTCCCCACTCAGTCCTTGAATGGCGCCATCTATTTTCTGACTTTTATAGATGATTATTCTAGGAGAGTGTGGGTTTACTTTCTGAAGAAGAAGTCGGAAGCTTTGCAGAAATTTAAGGAGTTCAAAGCACGGGTAGAAAAGAGTTTGGGCAAGTCAATTTTATGTCTCAAGTCGGATAATGGGGGTGAATATTGCTCCAAGGAATTTGATAAATTTTGTATCCAGGAAGGTATTAAGCACCAGAAGACTGTACCATACACTCCACAACAAAATGGTGTGGTTGAGCGGATGAATCGCACAATCATGGAACGTGCAAGAAGCATGCTTAGCGCAGCCATGTTGGAGAAAAAGTTATGGGCGGAGGCTGTTAATACAATTGTTTATCTTATTAACAGGTCACCTACAGCTGCATTGGATGGACAGATTCCGGAGGAGGTTTGGTGTTGTAAGCCAGTTGATTACTCTCATTTGCGCACCTTTGGGTGTGACGCGTTTGCCCATGTACCCAAAGAAAAAGGTCCAAGCTTGACCCGAAGTCAAGCAAATGTGTTTTCTCGGCTATGGAGATATAGTGAAGGGGTATAGGCTGTGGGATCCTACGCCCACAAGGTAATTATTAGCCGGGATGTAATTGTTGATGAAAAATCCATGCAAAGGAAGGAGGTACAGCAAAATCCTAATGTTGTACCTGTTGAAGTAGAATTTAGTGAAGATGAACATGCTGAAGTTTTTGATCAGCATGTAGAACAACAAGTAGAACAGGAAGTAGAGCAGCCACAACGGTCACAAGACCAAGAGCCAGAACCGACAGATCATTGGGTTAGAAGATCTACACGTCCACAAAAGTGTCCGGAAAGGTATTCTCATGTGTATCAGTCCTCTTTTGCTTTGTTAGCTGATGATGGTGAACCTAGTTCATTTCAGGAAGCTAGAGAGTCTGAAAATGCAGGAAAGTGGAGGAAATCCATGGAGGAGGAAATCGAGGCACTTCGAAAGAATAAAACTTGGGAACTTGTGGATCTCCCACTGGAAGAAAGACTGTTGGAAACAAGTGGGTGTACAAAGTGAAGAAGAACAACGATGGGCTGTTGGAACGCTATAAAGCTCGCTTGGTGGCAAAGGGCTATGTGCGAAGTTCGGTGTTGACTTTAATGAAATTTTCTCTCCAGTTGTGAAGATGACTACTATTAGAGTTCTACTTGCACTTGTAGCTGCACAGGATTTGGAACTGGAGCAGCTTGATGTAAAGACTGCTTTCTTGCATGGTGATCTCGAGGAAGAGATATATATGGATCAGCTTGAGGGCTATGAAGAAAGAGGCAAAGAGCATTTGGTTTGCAAACTGAAGAAATCAATGTACGGGTTGAAACAGGCGCCAAGGATGTGGTACAGGAAATTTGACACCTTCATGAAGAGCCAAGGTTTCAGCGGGAGTGAAGCTGACCATTGTGCATACTATAAGAGGTTTGATGATGGCAGTTTTATTATTTTGTTGTTGTATGTTGATGATATGTTGGTTGCGAGGCCCCAACATGAAGAAAATCATTGATCTTAAGGCTCGGTTGGCTAGGACATTTGAAATGAAGGATTTAGGAGCAGCAAACCAAATTTTAGGGATGAAGATACACAGGGACAGAAAAGGAAGAAAGATCTGGTTAAGTCAAAAGTCATATGTGGAAAAGATTCTGCAGCGCTTCAATATGCGGAATACTAAACCGGTTAGTACCCCACTTCTTCCACACTTAAAGTTGTCTTCCAACCAGTGTCCTAGAACGGAAGCAGAGAAGACAAGCATGTCTCGTGTACCGTATTCATCGGCAGTAGGAAGCCTCATGTATGCCATGGTGAGCACCAGACCGGATATTGCCCAAGCGGTGGGAGTAGTCAGCCGATACATGGCAAATCCTGGTAAGGAGCATTGGAATGCGGTGAAGTGGATATTCAGATATTTAAGAGCCACTTCAGATGTTGCCATTTACTTTGGATCGGCAGATTTGCAAGTTACAGGTTTTGTGGATTCTGATTATGGTGGAGATAGAGATGGGAGAAAATCCACTACAGGATATACCTTCACTCTTGCTGGAGGAGCGGTGAGTTGGGCTTCTAAGTTGCAATCTGTTGTGGCTTTATCAACCATTGAAGCAGAATACATTGCAGCAACTCATGCCAGCAAAGAGGCAATTTGGCTAGAGCGATTGTTGGGTGACTTCAAGGTAATGCAGGAGAAAATTACGTTGCATTGTGATAGCTAGAGTGCTATTCAGCTAGTGAAGAATCCAACATTCCATGATCGCACGAAACACATTGATGTCAAGTACCACTTTATCAGAAATGTGGTGGAAGAAGGTAGGATCCTGTTGCAGAAAATCGACACTGAAGTGAATCCTGCAGATATGCTTACAAAGCCGGTCAAGGTAGAGAAGTTTGAATGGTGCAGAACTTCTCTGGGCTTGCTGAAAAAGTAACAAGGGCAGCATTGGGCAATTGGCATTGGATGAAGATCTTTAAGCGAGAAGAATTCTCGAATATTGACTTCAAGTGGGAGAATGTTAGGAAGTGAAGTCACTATGCGATACGAGCAGCCAGGAAAAGGATTGCAGCGAGGTCAAGCGAGCTAGACGTCTGGGCAAGCAAGACGTCTAGGCAGGCAGACGTTTGGGCACAGACGTCTGGGCAGCACAGACGTCTAGGCGGCAGACGGGGCAGACGTCTGGGCAGCAGACGTCCAGCCAGACGTCAAGCCAAGTAGACGTCATAGGAGCGGACGTCTAGGTAGACGACAGGAATGCGGAAGACGAACAGTCTTGGGAGCGGAAACGAACAGTCTTTTGGAGGCTTCCGTTGGAAGAGGAAACGAACAGTTTTGGAGTCTTCCTTCTGCTCTATAAAAGGGACTTGACCCCTTGCATATGTATGAGAGAGGTTGTTGAAAACGTTGAAAGACGTGGATGTAAATTTTGCTGAAAATAATAAAAGAGAAGTTGCCATTGCCCCGTGGTTTTTCCTGCACATTGCAGGTTTCCACGTAAATCTCTGTGTCACTTGTGTTACTTGTTTCCGTGTTCTATATTTTTGTTATTGTGCTTCCTCTTGCAAGTGATAAATCTTGGAGTTTTTCCTAACAATTGAGCTCCCACATATCTTCGAGTATATCGGGAGACCACCTAGGATTAGGAGAAACATTTAGCCCTAGGAAGTTTTTTCGGCCTTGTATTATCCATAGTACACCTAACACAACATCTGGAAAGATCACCCTCTCGTATTGTCAAAGAGGCAGGTAGTGTGCTCAAGGGTATGCGTGGAATCCTCCTTGAGTAGTGGCCTGAAATATTGGTCCGAGCACTATCGTTCGTCACTGCAGTATAACAGAGGGCCTATGGGTATTACATACACCTTGGCTTAACATACCCTGGTTCTGTTAAAAGTTTAACCTGGAAAACCTTCCTGCTTTGTTGAATGTTTACCCTGCAACCAAAAATCCTACCACAAAAAATGAGCATACGAAGGAGACTTCCTTATTACAAAAATACTACATGCAATGGATGATAGAGTTGGAGAACATAATAGAAACAGTCATAGTCAGTCTCCGTTAGGACAGAGTCTGCCAGTGTCAATAACAGTAGGGTATCACTTCAGCCTGAGAACAATAATAGTGAGGTCAGAGTTGTCAGTTGTCAATGTCAGTGTCAGTAACAGTAAGAATTTATAGCAGGCAGAGAATTTTCAGTGATAAGAGTCAAAACAGACAATCGTCAGTGCAGGGAACCATAGTGTCAGTAATAGACAGTGCAAAGACAGTGTCATAAGGGGTTGGTCGACAAAAAACCTATTTTTTGAACCAAGCCTCCAAGAGGAAAACCGACAACACCAGCAACCTCGATAACAAAATAATATTAAAGTTTGGGGTGTCCAAAACTAGTGTTGTGGTATATAGCTCATTGCAACCGTCTTTTCGAGTTGATCATTTTGATATATAGCACCCAAGCACTTTTTTTGGCTCCTTACTAAAAATAGTAACTCTTGGAACCATACTTCTATTTTTAGTAAGTCAGTGGTAGTGGTTCAAATCACACCAAAATGGTTAGTGGCACTCGAGGACACCACAAAGAGGTAGAACAAGCCAACTTTCTGTTGCAAATACAAACTGCACTTAGTACCCTTTTCAATGACACTAACCTAATGAGAGATAAAATACAATGTTTGAGAGGTGACTATATAAGCTCCAAAGCCACCTTTGAAGAACACTTCCTTGAGGTGGAGAAAAAACTCAAGGATGGCACAATGGTGTTTGAGCATCGTGACACTGACCACGTCGGTTGAGGAAAAGGAATCCATAGGGACAGGGAAGGCTCTCACACTCTTTTTGACCATGATGCTCCCTTTAAGATGCCTAAATTGGATTTTCTTGAGTTCAACGAAAAGGATGCAGATGGGTGGTTATGTCGTGCAGATCAGTTTTTCAAACTTCACAATGTCCCTAAATATTTGTGGATCACTATGGCATCTTTCAACTTTGAATTTGAAGCTTTATAGTGGTATTAGTGGTTACAACACATAGTTCCCGACCCTTCTTGGGAAGTTTTTGAGTCCCAATTACTCACTCGTTTTGGCCCTAGTGAGTATGAGGACTTCATAGGAGCATTAACCAAACTGAGACAAACCTCTACAATTCGTGACTACCAGACCCAATTTGAGAAATTGGCTAACAGGACCAAGGGGTTGAATGAAGGATTTTTTTGAGCTATTTCATCAGTGGCTTGAAAGATGATCTCAAGGCTGAGGTCAAGATGTTCAAACCGCAAACTATGATGCAAACCATAGGATTGGCATGGTTGGCTGAAGAAAAATTTCAGCTCAAAGGAGGACACCTAAATTTCCACAGGCCAAACCCTCCTTTCCTTCCAAGTTCACACCCAATACTGAAAATAAATCTACCCCCTACAAGCGCTTGACTACTAAATAGATGGATGCCCGACATGCACAAGGTTTATGTTATAATTGTGATGAAAAATATTCACGAGGGCATAAGTGCGTCCGAAAGAAGCTATTTTTGCTAGATGTAGAGGAGTCAGAAAGCAGTGAACTACTTGATGATGAAGCAGAACCATCAGAGGAACCACCTCAAGATAGGGTGAAACACAAGAAGAGCCACAACCAAAAATTTCTGTCCATGCCCTTGCAAGGATTACTACCCCACAAACAATGAAAGTAGTAGGCTTTTTCAAAGGCCAACGTCTTACAATTCTCATTGATTCAAGAAGCACACACAATTGATCCTTGAGTCACCAAGCAAGCCAATTGTTACATACATACATGCAACTCCTTTGAGGTTATGGTGGCAAATGACGGAACCTTGCCTTGTAAAGGCAAATGCCGCAATATTAAGTTGAAGCTAGGGGATTATGAGCTCAAAATAGATATGTTTGCTCTTCAACTAGGGGGATGTGATATTGTGTTAGGAGCTCAATGATCTCTACGTGAGAGTGTTTATGAATAAAGTCATCAAGCTTGTCAATGTAGATTCCAAAGAGGACTGATGAGGGAGGACATCTCTTCATAACTGTAATAGTGCACTTGACGCCATTAGAGACTATTAGTAGTCTGGAAATTACCAACAACTGTCATATAAGAGTTACCGCCGATAATCCTTCTACTCAGATATCTGTATCTACAGATCAGATATGGATACCTATGCAATACTTCTCGAATATTGCATTCGAACATATCTGAGTATATGGGTACTGTATCCAGATGTATCTAAATACATACTCTTATTTTCTCTATATCTAATACATTTGGATATGGCTTAGGGACATCTAGTGTTGTATCCATGACATGATATTAAAAGAAGATTACACAATGTTTAAAAAATAAATATAAAATTTGAAAGACAACTATAATTGCCTTCTTAACTAATGAAAATATCCTATATATATTTTTGTGTTATGTTTTTTCAGTAATATATAAATATAAGTGGTCTTTATAATGTCTTATCCAATTGTCTCCATATTAGGGGGTCTTGAAAATTTGCCATTGCTAAATCCGATACTGTCTCCATATTGGATATCATATCCTTTTTCATGCAACTTAGTGTCATAGACTCTCATGGCCAAGATAAAGAGCTTTGAGATGCCAAAGTCTTGCAATCTCTGAAACAACAGGTGGTAGGAAGCAATATCAAAGGCCTTTTTGAACTTTGCAAAACAATAAAAGAATTTAGAGACTGCTGATCAGACTCCTCATTGATAAAGAGTAAAACTATTATCAATACGATGAATCTTGCATGCTCTTTTTGTATTTTTACTTTGCTCCAATGCTGGAAAGAGCTTCATATCTACTAAAGCGTGTCCAACCAGAATAGTTCTATATTAATTTGGATATGAGTTCTTCCCAAATTTGTGGATAGGGTGAATAACATACTGTGACCAAAAGGAAGGAAATATCATAAATATCCTCATTAACTCTTATATGGGTGAAGAAGTTATTCAATGCCTTGATTGAGAAACTCTGTTAGACTTTATTACATTAATGTAAATGTAATTATTACATTTAGGGGGATGTTAATTATTTCATCCCATATGTGGGTGAATAGAATATCCTATGAGAGAGAATGAGAAGATGAAAAGTTTTGATGAAGGTGAAACATCGAAGGGTCTCTTGAAACTAAGAGACACCATGTTGTATAAAAATGAAGGCTGTACATGTATTTGAGCCGGTGGAATATATGGTGAATAAATTATAAAATAATTTTGTTATTGTTGCTTGCCTTCCCCCTGATTCCAACATTTTGAATCAGAGTAGTATGTTGTTTCTGAGAGAGTATATGAGCATGGAGAATATATGCGAGGTTTCGAAGAGAGACAACTGTCCCCATTCAACGACATGCCCTTTGTGGTATTAATATATTGCAGAAAGATTGGAAAAGACTTTGCATTCGATGTTGAAGGTGATCTAAGGAGGCGTCTCTAGAAACGTTGAAAACAATTAGAGTAGGAGCTATCACCCCATGCTTCTATTCTAGAGCTGCAATTTTTTACTAGGCCGATATTTTTCGAATGTGTCTCAATTAGAGATTTACTCTAACGAAATTCTGCATCTCAACTTACCAAGTATACATTTCCGGTCTGCATTTTTTTTTTTTTAAAGGCGAAAAATCCCTTGCGGGGCCGCCTTGGTCTGAGAGACCACGACCAGGGGGTTCTACACCGTCAAAGTCACCCGGGAGTCGCGCCCGGCCCTGCCCGCACCAACATTATCAATTGGATTTTGGATACCCAATTCAATTTTTTGGTAGGGTGGAGATTCGAACCTGGGACCTCCCTTGCAGGATTGCCCTCTCCTCTCCAACTCACCTACAACACCTGGGTATTTTCGATCTGCATTTCAAGGAGAAACTTGTGAGACGTGTTATTTCTCTTCTTGCTCAAGTGAAGAGTTCTTTTGGTGAGAAAATGCTTCATAATATTAAGCATTGAGCACATAACGACTTTGTAGGATCTGCAGTTACCATTTCTGTGAATGTAGTTAACGTTTATGTGATTCTTGCGAAATGATTTTTGAGTGCAGTCCTTTCTTTAGAAGGTTATGCTATACTGTTTTAAAATTAATGACGTTGGAGTTATTTGTTAAGTTGGAGTCGCGAAATGATTTTTGGGGGTTCTACACCGTCAAAGTCACCCGGAAGTCGCGCCTGGCCCTGCCTGCACCAACATTATCAATTGGATTTTGGATACCCAATTCAATTTTTTGGTAGGGTGGAGATTCGAACTTGGGAGCTCCCTTGGAGGATTGCCCCCTCCTCTCCAACTCACCTACAACACCTGGGTATTTTCGATCTGCATTTCAAGGAGAAACTTGTGAGACATGTTATTTCTCTTCCTGCTCAAGTGAAGAGTTCTTTTGGTGAGAAAATGCTTCATAATATTAAGCATTGAGCACATAACGACTTTGTAGGATCTGCAGTTACCATTTCTGTGAATGTAGTTAACGTTTATGTGATTCTTGCGAAATGATTTTTGAGTGTAGTCCCTTCTTTAGAAGGTTATGCTATACTGTTTTAAAATTAATGACGTTGGAGTTATTTGTTAAGTTGGAGTCGTTTGTTAAATTAATGATGTTGAAGTCGTGAGTTTAATTGTGCTAAAATCGAAAAAGGTGATAATTGAGGACTTTGCTAAAGTTGTGGTGGTTTAAAGCAAGGGTGTCGCTTGGCATTCTTTTACCTCCGCAAACCATAAAGAGGAATAACTCAATCAAGAAAATATAACTCTAAGTCTCTGCTAGCCGACGTGTTTTTAATACAGAAGTGAAGGCTGTGAATATCGAAAACGTGAAATCTCTTTGTCGTGACACGTGTTGGATGCAGACGTAAAAACCAAATGTGGAGAGAGTTCGGGTGACAGAACTCTAGAACATGCGGACACAATAAGAAGCTTTTTGTTTGAAGATATAAAGAGGTACAAAACAAAAGTTATTTACTTTCTTTTCAATGCCCATATCTCTAAGTCGAGGAGTTGACATTTGAAAGAAAGTTCAACATTTTTAAATAAGGAGTCAAGAGTTCAAAACTCACCAAAGTTGATATTATTACCTTAGAAGGAAATATTGTTCTATTTTGCAATTTGCTATAGTTTTATAAAAAATAAATAAATATAGACTATAGTAAACATGATTTTGCAAAAATTTAAACGAAGGGTAGTTAATTTTATGTAAAAAGGTGAAATTTTTTGATGGAGTTTATTATCTTCGAAAGCATTTTTTTTGTCTCAAAATTGAATAAATCCGTGCTTAATCACAAATTGCAGTGTTCAGTATATATACGGCGCCTCTGACTTGAATTTACACGTAATGTTGTTGCATTAAGTTACTGTGTCTAAAGCCTAATATAGCTGCCATAACAATGTCTAGGCATCGACCTTATAAATCGTCAGGGAGGAATAAGGACACATTTTTGTGATATTTTGTTTCACTCCATTTTTTACCCCATTTGTTACTATCGTTGGACATAAATCCTGAAATTGAGAAAATCCAAGTATATAGGGAAGTTACGCCCACGTATGAGGATTTCTCTTTAAGCAAGTGTCATTGATAGGACGAATCCTTTTCAATACTACCTTGGTACCACATATTGATCTCTTTCACGTACCTTAAGGTCTCTCTCATGTACGACCACGTATATCGAGAGGACTAGCTTCTTCCACGTACCAATGGGTATATAGGAAGAGCGGGTATATTGAAAGGTTCGGTATATAGGACTAGTGGTATATAGAAAAGGGGACCATTTTGGGAGATATAAGGAACCTTCGCCATGGCTACATC
Organism: Wollemia nobilis; assembly: GCA_028583015.1. Classification (NCBI taxonomy): domain Eukaryota; kingdom Viridiplantae; phylum Streptophyta; class Pinopsida; order Araucariales; family Araucariaceae; genus Wollemia; species Wollemia nobilis. The sequence goes on from JAQPPZ010002524.1 coordinate 161,187, forward strand.
AAAAATCTTTCTCACAGAATCTTAGTTGCTCAAGGGTCCAAATTTTGCACCATGGAAGACAAAAATGAGAACAATACTAGTGGTCAAAAAACTCTGGGATATAGTTACTGGTGATGAAACTTGTCCTGAGGAGGTTGCAGCTAGGCAAAAGTATGATGAAGGAGATGCAAGGGCACTTATGCTCATCACATTTGGAGTGGTTGATGAAATACAACCACATATAAGTGAAGCAGAAACATCAAAAGATGCATGGGATAGACTTTGCACTATATTTGAAGGAAGGAATGAAGCCACAATCCTTCATCTTCAATCACAAATTCATACATTAAGGGTCCAAGATGGTGAGAGTATTGAACAATTCCTTCGAAGAATTGTAGACTTGAAGTCAAAGTTGAACACCATGGGAGAAAAGGTGGAAGATAAGCTCTTAGTCTCAGTTGTACTTAGAGCTCTCCCTGAATCATTCAAAACATTGGTGACATCTCTCCAAGTATCAAATAGAAGTGTGTCATTTGAAGAATTGGTAAACATCCTTCAACAATATGAAGTAGAAAATCAGTTGAGAGATGAGTTGTCCAATAATGCCCTTATCTCCACAAAGAAACCACAAAAGGGTTCAAAGGGTCCTTCCACTTCATTTTCATCACAAAAGCAGCCTCAATGGAGGAGGAGATATTGTCATATTTGTGAAAAAGGACATGACACCAAATTTTGTAAATACAATTTGATGACTCGTGGGGCTCAATTTTGTAGACCTCCTCAAAGGAAGCAATAGTTTCAATCACAACATCAACAAGGGCAATCTCAACAAAGGCCACAACAACAAGGGTATATTGCTTAGGGTGAATCAGAATCAGATTGTGAAGAAGAGTGTGAAACAACACATAAGGTCCTCATGGCCAAGGAAGTGTCAAAACCAAGAAATAAAGGAGATAGTAAACAAGCCAAGAAACAAGGTGAAATTCAAAAGTGTGTGTCATCAAAAGATAGTGAAGGTGGAGAATTTTCAAAACTTAGGTCTTGTTTACAATCAATACTCAGAAAAGTTGGTGAAGGATACTTTGAAAATGGTGTGACAATCTCTATTGGTGCAGTGAGAAGAATGTGCATGGCACTATTCACCCTTGACATCCTTGAGGTGCAATGTAGAAAGCAAATAGAAATAATTGAAAAGTTGAAGGATAAGCCCATGATGAAAGATGTTTGTTGTGACACAAGTGATCTTCTTCAAAGGACAAATTTCAGTTGTGATACTAGTGATTTGAGGCCCATGATGGTAGATGGTTGTTGTGATACATGTGATCTTGTCCAAAGGGAAGATATAGCTTGTGATACAAGTGATTTGAAGATTGTTGATGAGAGAAAAGATTGTGTAGAAGATGGTTGTATTGGCCATGACAAAGGCCATATTGTCAAAATTGAAAGTGACAATGATTGTTCAGATTGTGTTGAAGGTCATTGTGATGATGATGTGTGGTATTTGAATGTTGTTGGTGATAGTGACAAAGATCAAAGTGGTGATGAAGAAATTGGATGCTTTGAAAAGCATACCAAAGGAATTGGTTCAAAAATAATGAGAAAAATGGGATACAATGGTACAGGTTTGGGAAGATATGGGCAAGGTGTGAAAATGCCCATAATGCCAGATATAAGGCCAAAGAATGAAGGCCTTGGTTTTAATGGTCAAACAAGAAGTAGTGAGACCAAATTTGTGAGAAGAGAATCATATGCAAAAGTTCCTAGGATGGGTTGTTGTAGTCATTGTGGAAGATCCGGACATGTGACAACTAGGTGTTGGAACCTACATCCTTGTGAGATTTGTGGAGGTAATAATCACTCCCAAAGAAAGTGTTGGCACAAAGATAAAGTGACCAACAAAATACATATGAATTGTGGATGGATGAATGTGTCAAAATGGGATAAAGCAAAAGAAATGTTGAATGGTTTCTACAAAAGAAGACCAAGTTTGTTGAATGAGAAGAATGTAAGTTTTCCCATGGAAAAATGTCTTGGGAAACTTGAAATAAATGATTTATGTATCAGAAGAATGACCCAAGCAATGCTTGGAAGACCTGCAGTGAAACATTATGTGGAGGATTCCAAAGATGTGGAAGGTTCCAAAAATATAATTCACTGGTAATTTCCCAAAAGTGATGACCTAAAGGTAGATCCAGAGGTGATGAGGAACACTTGTAATATCCATGTAATTAACGTGTAGCCCCTTGGCTCACGTGGGATTTTGGCTTGTAATTCTATAAAGCCCCTTCATGGCTCACGTAGACCAAGATTAATTAGTAATTAGGTAATCTTTGGCACATTAGGTCATTCAATTGGCAGGGTGTGGAGATTATCTAAAACTAGAGTGAGAGCGAGAGCCAGAGCCAAAGCACGATTACAGTGTACCATCCCTAGAATTATGTGGGGGGTAATGGTCTTTATACCAAATAATGTAATAAGAGGGGGTGTTAGACTTTATTACATTATTTGTTGTCATGTAAATGTAATTATTACATTTAGGGGGATGTTAATTATTTCATCCTATATGTGGGTGAATAGAAATCTCTTGTGAGAGAGAATGAGAAGATGAAAAGTTTTGATGAAGGTGAAACTCCGAAGGGCCTCTTGGAGTTAAGAGACACCATGTTGTATAAAAATGATGGTTGTTCATGTATTTGAGCAGGCGGAATATTGTTAGCGTACTTAATATATTTTGTTTGTATTACATTATTTAGCTTACTGTTACAACTCCTGTAACAGTTCTGTTTACGCCGGTGACTATTCCCGGCAATTGTAACCTCTATTTAAAACACCCTGCAATAATACAATGTTAGTTCGCATTCTTACATGGTATCAGAGCCATTCTGATTTTTTTTGGGCGAGGTGATTGCAGACGAGGATTTTTTTGCGGGCGTGATTTTTTTTCCCTGCTCGTGCGCTATCTCCTCTCCCTGCCGCGCAGCTGAGTCAATTAAAAAAAAAAATTTGTTTTTTTGTGTCGTGCGCAGACGCGCGACAGTCATCGCGCATCCACGTGCGACTGAGTGGACACTGCGCAGACGTCGCTGCCGCGTCCAAGGGAGGCTGCGCAGAAGTCGCCCGCGTCCAGCCTCAGACGTCGCTGGAACGCAGGCTGCAGACGTCGTCGCTGCAGCCGCGCCAGACGTCGAGCCGCGTCCAGCTCCAGACGTCGCTGGAACGCAGGCTGCAGACGTCGTCGCTGACGTCGAGCCGCGTCCGGCCTCGGACGTCGTCGCGACGCAGCGCCGCAGCGTCCGAGTGGCCCCCCCGCGTGGGTTGAAAAAAACGAAACCCCCCCGTTGTCCCGGGTTGAAAAAAAACTCCCCGCCCCCCGAGCGCGTGGCGTGAAGGGAGAGGCTGGAGAAAAAAAAATTGCTGTGCGTTTTTTCTGAACGCAATTTCTTCCCGAACAGTGCGAAATTTTTTTTTGGGACGTATTTTTTTTTCATTCTGCCGCGTGATAGCAGCTGCGGGAGTTTAAAAAAAAAAAAAAAAAAAAAAGAGGGAGGGGAGGCTCCCCCACAGGCAGCAGAGGCCGCTGGAACGCGCAGTTGCGCGTCCACCCCCCCCGCTGGAACCGCGCGTCCAGCCAAGACGCAGCCGCGCCGCGACGTCCCCCCCGTGTCCCGGCCCCCCCTCCCCCCCGTGGACGCGAACGCAGCCGCGTAACACGCTGCGACGTCCCGGACCCCCCCGTGGACGCGAATGCAGCGTGCTGCGACGTCCCAGCCCCCCCCCCGTGGATGCGAACGTAATGCGTAATGCGCTGCGACGTCCCGGACCCCCCCGCCCCCGTTGATCGTGCTGCGCGCGTCCAACGTGCAGTGGCCCCCCCCCCGTTGATCGCGCTGCGCGCGTCCAACGTGTTGAACGCGGCTGCATCCGACGCCGACGGGGAACACGCAGCCGACAGCGACTGCGTTTTTTAAATTAAAAAAAGAAAAGAAAAGCGCGACAGTAGCCGCGACTTGCAGAGGAGGCTGCTGCGGAGGTGGCAGAAGCACAGTGGGCTCGGGAAGCAAAGAGGAGGACGGGAGAGCACGGGAGGAGTTGCAGACTGAGGACCCTCCTCAAATACGAGGGGGCCCTTTCTCCTCCCAGATCAGCCCACGGGCTCACTGGCAAGTGAGCTGCGTGGTGGGTTCCGGGAACCCAGCAGTCGGGGGTTCAAATCCCGCCGACTCCCCCCTTGCAAAGGTAAAATTTTTTTTTCAAAGGTTTTTTAATTATTATTTTTTTAGTTAAAATTTTTAATTTTAATTTATTTTTTATAGTTTTTAAAACTTTATAAATTAAAATTTAATTTTAATTTATTTTTTCATAAGGTTTTAAAACTATATAAATTAAAATTATTTATTTTAACTTTAAATACATAATAATTATTAAAATGCTTTGTTAAAGAGATTTTTTTTAAGGGGGGATATTTTTTTCAAAAAATCAAAGGGGGAATGTGAGTAATTTTCTGAAAAAGCAATTTGGCGAATTGTAAAAGGTGCATTTTCGGCTGTGCCCGACACCTTGTGGGTTAATTCTTGTGGGCACTTTTTTTGTTGTATGTTGCATTTTCATTTCTATGCACTACTTCATTAAAATATAAATCACTCCCTAAGTCCCCGGAATAATTAAAAACCCATCTGTGCAATTTATTTGCACTCGCAATGTTCGGTAAAAATGGTACCTCTGGCCCACACTTATAGATAAAGCTGTCGTGCTTTGGGCTACTGTATCTATCGCCTAATATAGCTGCAACAACGACGTCTGAGCTTGTTCTCTATAAATCGTCGGGGAGGAATAAGTACGCCATTTTTGCATTTTTTTACTCCATCCACTACCCTTAATCGCTCTTGTGTTTAGGCGTAAATCCTGACGAAGTATTCTTCATAGTGTTTAGGGGAAGTTACGCCCCACGCATGAGAAGAATCTTCTATGGTAGGTGCCATCAACAAGGCGATTCCCTTTCAAGCATCGCTTATGTTCCACGTATCGTATGATCTCTAAAACTCACCTATAGTCTCCCTCACGTAAGGGCGGGTGATTTTTGTTGATCTTTCTAAATACCTATAGTTTCCCTCACGTAAGGGCGGGTATTTTGTACGGTATAACGGCCTAGCAAAAGGTATATCGAAAGGGGGACCAATTGGTGTTATAAGGAACCTTCACTATGGCCGCTGTTGCAAAGTTGATGACTGATCCTCATCAGTTATTGAAAGGTCCAAATTATACACCATGGAAACATAAGATGAAGGCAATTCTCCAAATGGAAGATTTATGGGATATTGTTACTGGAGTAACACCTAGGCCTTCACCAGCATCAGGATCCACAGGTCCTTCCGCAGATCAGATAGCTTTTGACAAGAAAGACAGTCGAGCAAAGGTGCTCATTTTGTTTGTTGTTTCAGATGAAGTGCAACCTCATATAGCTGACAAAGCAAGTGGTAAAGAGGCATGGGATGCCCTTAGAACCATCTATGAGGGAAAGAATGACTCCACCATTCTTCATCTTCAACAACAACTTCATAACCGGAGTTTGAGACAGGGTGAAACAGTTGAACTCTTTCTCTGCAGAGTGTCTGAATTGAAAGAGAAATTGAATTCTTTGGGAGATACTGTGGACGAAAAGCTTCTCATTTCACTTGTGATGAGAGCTTTGCCTTCTTCATTTGATATGTTGATCACCTCCATCCAGGTGTCTCAACGACAAATTACCTACATCGAGTTGGTCAATCTGCTTCAACAACAGGAGGCACGCCAACTTCACAAGGATGATTCTTCCAATACAGCCCTATACACCAACAAGCATGGTTCTAGGAAGAAAGGTAATGGGCAAAAAGGAGGCAACTTTCATAAAGGAGGAAATTCTCAACAGGACACGAAAGGAAAAGGAAAACAACCTCAACAGAAGAAGAGGTGGTGCAAGATCCGTGAGAAAGACAACCATGACACCAACAAAGTTGGCATAAGAACAAGCAGAAAGGCCAAAACAAACCACAAAATAAAAACAAGCAACCCCGGGTGAATGTTGCTGTTGAAGAATCCGACTCGGATTCCGAATGGGCACACAAGGTGCTCATGACTACCACGGATTCCACACAGAGGGATCCCGTTTGGTATGTCGATTCCGGAGCTAGCAAACATATGACTCGGCGACGGATCGTGGTTTGAATCATTCGTGGCCAAAGAGGGCAAACCTCGTCACCATTGCCGATGATAAAACCTACAGTGGTTCAGTGGAGAGGGTACAGCTTCAGCCACTCTTCCTGATGGCAAGTGTCGGATTGACAAAGTCCTCTATGTTCCGGGATTGGCTAAAAATTTGTTGTCAGTAACACAAATTCTGGATAGAAATATGGTTGTCAACTTTCGTGTTGAGAATGGAAAGAAGTGTTGTACTATTACCAGGAAGGGTAAGCAGATTGCAACAGCCTTCATATAAGCACGGCTTATTTGCCCTAGATGCTATCTCTACTCCACATGTTGCCATGACTGTCTCTACCAAGGAGGCAACTTCCCTATGGCACAAGAGATATGGGCATCTTAGTTCTGGCTACTTACTTGAGCTCAGTAAGTATGAGATGGTAAAGGGTCTTCCTTCCCTTTTTGCCACATTGCCAATGTGCTCTGACCGCTAGCAGGAAAGCAAAGATAGAGTACCATTTGAGAAGAGCTCAACAAGAGCACGAAAACCTCCGGAGTTAATTCACACCGATCCGTGCGGTCCTTTCACACCCAACAGCTGTGGAGGGAAGAGGTACTTTCAGCTATTCGTAGATGACTACTCACGAAAGATGTGGGTTTTCTTTCTCCAACCGAAATCTGAAGCTTTTGCATTCTTCCAGCAGTTCAAGAAATCCGTTGAGAAGGAGTCAGGAGCTTCTATTAAAACCCTCCGCTCATATCGAGGGGGGAGTTTACCTCTAATGAATTTTCTGCATTCTTAGATAAGCATGGAATCAAGAGACAGTTAACAACCGCCTATACTCCTCAAAGAAATGGAGTTGCCGAGAGAAGGAACCGTTCTATCATGGAAATGGTTCGTTGTATGCTCACAGGAGCTACTCTTGGGCAACAATATTGGGCAGAAGCCGTCACCACCGCAAAGATATCTCGTTGAATAGGGCACCCACAAAGGCCCTAAAAGGAATGACTCCACAGGAAGCATGGAGTGGTCGAAAACCCTCCATATCTCATCTACGTATTTTCGGATGTCACGCTTTCATGCACATACCGAAAGAGAAAAGGAAGAAGCTAGATGAGAAAACACTGAGATGTATTTTTCTTGGTTATGATGAGCACTCTAAAGGATATCGTTTGATAGATCCTTTGACCAAGAAAATTCATGTCAGCAGAGATGTTGTCTTTGATGAAGCTTTCACATCACAGAGCACATCTAAAGTACACCTAGATCTTGTGGAATCTAAGGAAGAGAAGATTCCTTCGTCAACACAGACAGGAGGTCCTTCTACATCTTCTTCAACACCACCGAAGAAGAATCCAAAATGGTGTACAAATACAATCGGAGACACAAATTTATCCACTCCTCCCAATTTGAACTTGGATAGACCTCGTACACGCAAGTATGGCTCAAAAGGAAAAAGAAGCCAAAGAAACTGGTGAGGTTGATGATCTTTGTCAATCTTTTGAGGAACTTTCTCGTAACTCCACGTACAGAAGCAGAGGATATGGATATTGATGATGACAGGGCATTCATGTCTACCATAGATGATCTTGAACTTGCATCAGTGCAAGATGCTCTTAGTGAGCCTCAGTGGAAGGCCGCTATGGATACAGAGTATGAGTCTTTGATGAAAAATAAAACTTGGAAGCTTGTTGATCCGTCCGCATGGAAAGAAACCCATTGGCTGCAAATGGGTATATAAAGTCAAGTACAAGGCAGATGGAACAATTGATAAGCATAAGGCCCGTCTTGTTGCAAAGGGCTATGCTCAAAAGGAAGGCATTGACTACGAGGAAACTTTTGCACCTACCGCTCGGATGACCACAATTCGAGTTATGTGTGCTATGGCAAGCACAATATGGGTGGAAAGTTCACCGGATGGATGTCAAAAGTGCCTTTCTAAATGGTGATCTCCAAGAAGAAGTCTATATGACTCACCTCGAAGGATTTGAAGTGGAAGGCCAAGAGCAGAAGGTTTGCAAATTGGTCAAATCCTTATATGGTCCGAAATAAGCTCCTCGAGCTTGGTATATAAAAATGGACAATCACCTTATGCAAGCATGGATTTAAGAGATGTCCGTCGGATGCAAACCTCTATTTCAAGAAACAGGGTTCTGAGATAGTGTTGCTTGTACTCTATGTGGATGATCTGCTCATTACAGGGAGTTCGAAAACTATGATCTCTACTATCAAAAGAAACTTGTGTAAATCTTTTGAGATGACAGATCTCGGACTTCTCCATTACTGTCTTGGTCCTGGAATTCAGCCGTAAGGAGCACTCCATCAAAGTGTCTCGTAAAAAATATGCCAAGACATTGCTGGAAAAATATCGCATGACCGATTGCAAGCCAATGGCAACTCCGATGGAGAATGGACTTCAGTTATCGCGATATGATGACTCACCTCAGGTAGATGGTACTCTCTATCGACAGCTGATTGGGAGTCTCATATATCTGACCAATACTAGGCCAGATCTCGTATTTGCTGTCAACTATCTTTCGAGGTTCATGCAGGAGCCTAAGACCACTCATTGGAAAGCAGCAAAACGTGTTCTTCACTATGTCCGTGGTACTATGGAATATGGCCTAGAATACAAGAGGAACAACAAATTCTTCTTGCAAGGATACACGGACTCCGACTATGCCGGATCATTTGATGATCGCAAGTCAACTTCTGGATACATTTTTCATCCGGGATCCGGTCCTGTCTCTTGGCACAGCAAGAAGCAACAGGTGGTTGCTATTTCATCAACAGAGGCAGAGTATCGCGCCGCACGTGAAGCTGTGTGCGAAGTGATATGGTTGCGTCGCATTCTGACAAGTATGGGCCATCCATCAAAATCTCCAATACACTTGTTTTGCGACAATCGTGGTGTTCGAACCTCGTCAAGAATCCAACCCATCATGAAAGAACAAAGCACATTGACACACAATGTCATTTCATTCGAGATGAAGTTCCAAAGCACCGAATTCAGCTTCAAAGACATTCCCACCGATGCTCAAGTTGCAGACATTTTCACTAAGGCACTTGGACGTGTCAAATTTGAATTGTTTCGCAGCTCTCTTTGTATTGCAAAATGATGTAAGGGGATGTTAGTATAGCTATTAGTTATTACATTACCCAAATAATGTAATAAAGGGGGATGTTAGCGTACTTAATACTATTTTGTTTGTATTACATTATTTAGCTTACTGTTACAACTCCTGTAACAGTTCTGTTTCAGCCGGTGACTATTCCCGGCAATTGTAACCTCTATTTAAAACACCCTGCAATAATACAATGCTAGTTCGCATTCTTACAAATATATGGTGAATAGATTATGAAATAATTTTGTTATTGTTTTTTGCCTTCCCCTTGATTCCATCAAACTCTACCTGAAGTCCTTCACAATCAACTGTCTTGCTAGTTCATAGTTTTCTTTAGCTCCAATCTACCCTAGAAGGAATAAGTAACAAGATGTTGTAGGGGAGGCATGGATAGTTTGTGGATATGGGATATCATAAAGAGAATTTGCATGATCAACCTACATTTATCGAAGAGAGGACCTTCCTCAAAAGAAGGAAGTGTGCTAAAATGCCCTAGGAAAATCATGTAGTGATATGCTTACATTGCTGAGGAGCACAATCTTGCTTCTTAAGTCAGAGAAGACACCAATACTCCTTATGAGTGGATATGAGATGGAGGGAAGTTGAGGGGTTAGAACAAAACAAAGTCTTCAATATGTAGATTTAAATTTTACACTTCTCACCATATCAATTATTTGTGGGACAGGCTCTTGCGGATTATGTTAGAGGAGACACTTATGAGTGGATTAGATGGAGGCAAGCTTAGGAGCTAAAAAAACTGCAAAACAAAGTCTTCAATGCATGGATTTACACTATTCATCATACCAATGATTCATGGGACAAGAGCCCATGACATGGATCGGTTTTGACTAGTGAATATAGCACGTGGAAAGAAGTCAAAAACTGCTTCCCAAAATTCAGGGACAAATTTTTATTTAGTTGCAGTTGTGGGAGAAGAAAAAGAAGAATAGGTGAACACCATCTATGAAAGACGGTGTGCATAATTATCAACTTATCAAGCATTAAATTGTATTGTGGGGTGTGATGGGTGGGGAACCTTAGTGTGGAAGGGGAAGAAAATGAAGGAAAAATTCTAGGGAAAAGGTCAAAGTCATATGATGATCAAGAGAAAGTTGAGTGGACACATGACAAGCTTCTAATGTGGGGGAACCAAGGATCTCCGAGCAAGGACATAGCCAACTACATTCATCCCTCCCTCATTCAAAAAATAAGTAAACTTGCAAGAGTTAAGAAAGCAGTGAAGGTTGCTAAGAATCAAGGGGAACCAAGGACCTGCTAGCAAAGACATAGTCAACCATATTTGTGTCTCCCTTCTATATAGAACAAGTAAACCCTCAAGCATTTAGAAAGCAAGGAAGCGCATTGAGAATTAGAAGACCACATGACTTGCACAATTGGAGAAGGTGCTTCACATAAATTGTAATTGGGTGCTTCCCATTTCCAGAATCTGTATTTAGTCTGAGGTCCTTAAGGTCCATATCAAAGAAGCAAAGCTCATCTTTGATGCAATAATGAATAGGTGTCTAATAGGTCACAATGTGGGCATTTATAACAATGATGTCATCGAAAAACTAGTGTGTAGAAATCTTAGGTTAAGATTCAGGGATAGATCATGTTCATGGTCAATAACAAAATATTTATAGGTTGGAGGAAATTAGTGTACAACTATAAAGATGTCTCGAATAGGAGGTGGACCTCTCCAAATTCGAAACTATGTACTTGGAGTGCTTATTTGATGTGATCGACGATATTTGGGAATAGAGGCAATTGCAAATGAGGTTTGTTGCACTGCTAGATCCACTAGCACCAACTGAGCTACAGGTTTTGTGGCTGAAGATAGAGACTGAATGTTACTGAATGATGAAAATTATTAGAATAAATAGATATGATAGGGATTTCTATTATTGTGGTGTTTGTTACAACCATATTTTAGGATTTGTAGGGAAAAGTTAGGTTCTGTAGGAATAAGTTAGGATTTATAGGGACAAGTTGTTAGAATTTTTAGGATCTGGTTTTATCAGCACCAATTGATTACCAGATTGTAAATCATTATAAATTGGAGCTCAAAAATGCAAATAAAGCATCCTATGTTACATTCTTTTATGGTATCAGAGCCATAGAAAGGAGAAAGGAGGAGTTTGTCTCATATATTTCATTTAAGCCAAGTTGTTTTTCTGACTTAGACAATTAGTGCCGCTGCAGATTGTTACGCTGTATTCAGTCTTGGTAATTCTGCATTGTCAACGGAGGTTTTCTCCTGCATTGTGTTTAGATCTGTTGGCTTTGAAAAACATGTTTGGTGTCCTGATATTTAGCGTTCGGTGGTTTTCTCCTCATTGATAAACTTGACATTCAGAGTTCTACTAGGCTGTGGTAAAGTGCAGCTTGGAGTTTGCCCATGTTTCTAGCTTGGGCAAAGCATTGGTTGGAGGTTGCTCATGTTTCCAGCTTGGGCAAAGTGCAGCTTGAAGTTTGCCCAAGTTTTGAGCTTGGCTGGAGCTGAGTGCAGTGTTTGGTATTTGTTGTAGATAGGCAAATTGATATGTCTGAATTTAGTAAACCAGTTTTGGTATTCTGTGTTATTTTGTAGTTGTATGCAAAGTGTTTGACGAAATGTGTGTACATATATTTAATAATGTTATAAAGTGGCAATATAATATTGTACGTAATAATAAAGTGATGTTAAGTCATGTATGTTGACAAAATCATACGTCATAAGCTAGTTTGTCCTATAGTGGGAAATGTTATGTAAATGCAAAGATTAAATGCATATGAAATGTAATTAAGAAGAATGATGAGGTGTCAGGTAGTTGGAGGGTAACTACTTTTTGGGTGTATAAATAAGCCCCCCTCATTCATTCAGTCATGCAGGTTGATGGATTGATAGAAGAGCATTGGTACGTGTGAGGGTTGGTGCATATGTGTGTAGGGCATGATGCAGTCACGCTATGGATGCAGTTATGAAGAGTATTCTGCATAGGGTTTGCAAACTGCAGATTGTAATGTTGTACTGTATATGCCATTGTTAATATAAAACTGCTTGTATTTATTGTCATCTACCATTGCTGCTGTGGTTGCTATTGCTGTTGCAGGTTCTGTGCATTGTTATTGCAAATGACTGTAGATCTAAAGAATTATTTAAGTAGAAATGGAATTGTGTGTAAGCATGTTAAATTTCATTTCTACATTTTGGCACCGTTGCTTGTAAGAAGTTGGGTCCAATTTGGTGACATGGAGTTTTGAGAAGCAAAACCCTTGGGAAGATGCGCAATGAGAACAATGGAATGCAGCCAAAGAAGTAGGTGAAGACGCACCAGATTTGTTTGTTGATGCAGACGAAGGGCCATGTAATGAAACGTGCATAACATATGTGTAGATGAGATGCAAAACTGCAGATGAAGACTTTGCAGGTCGAGGATTTGCAGACACAGACACATCAGTCACAGACGCGAAAACTTCAGTCATAGATGAAAGATTTGTAGACATGGAGATTGCCGCCGCAGATGTTATTGACAGAGAATCTGCAGTCCGAGAAGTTGCCGTATTCAGTCTTGGTGTTGTTGCATTGTCAACGGAGGTTTTCTCCTGCGTTGTGTTTAGATCTATTGGATCTGACAAACGATGTTTGGTGTTTTGATATTTGGCGTTCGGTGGTTTTCTCCTCACTTGATAAAGTTGTTGCTTGCGACATTCGGAGTTTGGCCAGGCTGTGGTAAAGTGCAGCTTGGAGTTTGCCCATGTTTCCAGCTTGGGCAAAGTGTTGGTTGGAGGTTGCTCATGTTTCCAGCTTGGGCAAAGTGCAGCTTGGAGTTTGCCCAAGTTTTGAGCTTGGGTGGAGCAGAGTGCAATGTTTGGCATTCGTTGCTCTGAGTCTGGTGTTCAAGGCATGTTTGGCATTCGACATTTGTTGTTTGGGGTTGTCATTAGTGGAAGAATGGCAAATATTCAGACTCTAATTCTTCCAGATTCACAGAAACTGACTGGAAGAAATTATAGTGTGTGGAGCCATAAGATACTTACAATTTGTGAGTATCGAGATTTGGCGAATATAGTTCTCAAGAAAGAAACTAGACCAGAAGATGATGTTGATGACTTCAACAAGCGACATAGAGAAGCTTTGATGCTTCTCAAATTGTCTGTTGCAGATGATTTAATTCCTGAAGTTCGTAATGAAGATAATGTTGCAACATGGTGGACAAAGTTGCAGAATAAGTATCAGACATCTGAAGCAGGATGTGCTTTGTTTTTGAAGAATCTTCTCTATTCTTCCTGGTTGGAGGAAGGAGGGTCTGTTTCTGAGTACCTTATGCATCTGAAGGATCTAAGAGATCAATTGACTACTATTCAAAAGATAGTCGATGATGAGGACATGGTTGGCATTGTTTTGCGAGGTTTGCCTCTGTCTTATGAGTCTTTTGTTGAGTCTCTGCATTTGCTTGCTGAAACTCAAACTCTTGATTTTGAAAAGATGTCTTCTTTACTTTTACAAAAAGAGAGGAGACAATCACAGATGGGAGTATTCACCTCAGGGAGTACAGAGAGTGCATTTACTGCTAAAGCCAAACACAAAGGCAATCAGAATGCCAAGCCCTCATCATCTGATCACAAGCAAGGTAAAACTTCTAATATAAAGCAGTCCCAAGTCATTTGTTTTTACTACAGGAAACCTGGTCATTTCAAACGGGATTGCAGTAAGTTGAAGAATAAACAAAATCAGCAAGGGAAGAAACAAGTAAATGTTGTTGAGATAGAAGATCAGGAAGAGAAGTTTGCTTTTGTAACAACTCAAAGTTCATCTGGTCAATCTACTGAGTGGTACTTTGACTCTGGAGCATCCAGACATTATACATGTCGGAAAGACTGGTATGTTAATTTCATTGAAGATCTAAGTAAGAATGAGTCTGTTTCACTTGGTGATGGTAGATCATACTTTATTGAAGGGTGTGGTGATGTTAGTGTGACATTGAACAACAATGTTACATACACCTTCAAGAATGTTCAGTATGTTCCTGATATGAACAAAAATCTTCTGTCCATTAGTGAAATCACCAAGAATTCTCAACTTATGCATTTTCATAAAAACAGATGTGAGGTGATGCATGTGGGTAAAAACAAGCTCATTGCTCTTGGTATAGGTGAGAAGGGGCTATACAAGTTAGTTGATGCCAAGTCTGCCAATTCATTTGCCTTGGTAGTTGAAGACAATAGTTTTATTCTTTGGCATGAGAGGTTTGGTCACCTCAATTATAAGTATTTATCAATTCTCACTAACATGGTTCATGGATTGCCATCCATTCAAGAGCAACAACATTCATGTGCAGGATGTCAACTTGGAAAACAAAGTCGTCAACCATTTGAGATGGGTAAGTCTTGGCATGCACAAGGTGTTTTGGATTTAGTGCATATTGATTTGTGTGGTCCAATGAATACACCTTCGGTTTGTGGTGCAAAATATTTTTTGTTGATGGTTGATGATGAGTCAAAAGTGTATACTTCCTCAAGTATAAGTCTGAATGTTTTTCATACTTTCAAACTTTTAAGGCCCTTGTAGAGAAACAATCTGGAAAGCAAATCAGGGTCTTGAGGTCAGATAATGGAGGTGAGTTTACCTCAAAACAATTTCAAGATTTCTGCAGGCATGAGGGTATACATAGGCAGTATACAACTCCTTACACTCCACAACAAAATGGGGTAGTAGAGAGGAGGAACAGGACAATCATGGAGATGGCCAGATGCATGGTGCATAGCCGAAATGTACCATATTGTTACTGGGCAGAAGCAGTAAATACTGCAGTCTTCATTCTCAATAGGTGTCCATGTAAAGCTCTACAAAATGTTACTCCAGAAGAAGCTTGGTCTGGAAGAAAACCTTCAGTTAGTCATTTCCATATTTTTGGTTGTGTTGCTTTTGCATTAATTCCTAAGGAGAAAAGAACTAAGCTAGATGCAAAAAGCAAAAAGTTCATGTTTGTTGGCTATAGTGAACAATCTAAGGCATACAAATTGCTTGATGTCTCTACTAACAAGATTGTAATTAGTAGAGATATCATTGTACATGAGAAGACTCCTTTCTTCTCAGATGATGGTAAACCTATTGAGATTTTTGTATGTTTTAGAACTACTGATAGTACTGCAATAGGTAGTGAAGTTCACTTGGATTCAGATACATCAGAGACTGATGATGAAAAGAAAGATGTGAAGACTCAGCCACATTGGTGTGTTGAAAATCCACTTTGGGATGACCTTGGAGAACAGAGCTTGACAGAGGTACACCCAAGTGAAGTTCGCCAGCAACAAGAGCCACGTCAACGACCAAAATGGTATACACAGACAATGAAAGATGTCAAGGAGGATGAGAAAGCGGTAGTTGGGCGATCTAGGCGAGCTGGAAAAGAGCCTAGACAAATGAATGAGCAGGCAAATTTTGCTTTAGTTTCACAGTTTTTTGAACCCAACAGATATGAAGAGGCCAGAGGTAAACCAGATTGGGAAGCTGCCATGGAGGCAGAATTTGACTCATTGATGAAGAATAAAACATGGGAACTGTGTGAATTACCCCATGGAAAGAAACCCATTGGTTGTAAATGGGTTTACAAGGTAAAATGTAAATCAGATGGTTCAATTGACAAATTCAAAGCTCGTCTTGTTGCTAAAGGGTATGCACAACAAGAAGGTATAGACTATGGAGAGACATTTGCTCCAACTGCAAAGATGGTGGTTTTTCGATTAGTTCTCTCCATTGCAGCACAGTTTGGTTGGCAGGTATATCAGATGGATGTTAAGAGTGCCTTCCTAAATGGAGATTTGGAAGAGGAGGTCTATATGGTGCAGCCACAAGGGTTTCAGGTACCAGGAAAAGAACATCTGGTTTGCAGATTGATTAAGTCCCTATACAGACTTAAGCAGGCTCCTTGAGCCTAGTATTTCAAAATTGATCAACATCTTAGAGATTCAGGATTCAATCGGAGCTTTTCTGATCCTAATCTCTATATCAAAACTACAAGTAATGACATTGTCATTCTCATTGTGTATGTTGATGACCTTGTTATTACTGGTAGTGGAGCCCACCTGATTCAACAAGTAAAATCTGATTTGTGTTCAGTTTTTGATATGACAGATTTAGGGCTCCTTCATTACTGCCTAGGTGTAGAATTTTGGCAACTTGATCATACTATATTTATATCACAAAGCAAGTATGCCAAAACACTTTTGGAAAGATTTTGGATGATAGATTGTAATCCGATATCTACACCTATGGAAGTTGGGCTGAAATTGTCAGCCTACTCTGATTCATCTCCGGTCAATGAGTCAGTATATCGTCAGTTGGTGGGCAGCTTGATTTATCTTACGACCACTCGACCGGATTTATGTTTTGCAGTGAGTTATTTGTCTCGTTTCATGTCAAATCCCCGAAGAGAGCATTGGCAAGCTGCAAAACGTATTCTCAGATATATCAAAGGTACCCTTGACTTTGGTATATTGTACCAACAATCTAATGATTTTCAGTTGGTTGGATACACTGATGCAGATTGGGCAGGATCAATTGATGATCGGAAATCTACTACTGGCTATATGTTTGCTCTTGGATCAGGGGCTATTTCTTGGCAGAGCAAACTTCAGCATACAGTTGCTTTGTCATCAACTGAAGCAGAATATAAGGCAGCATGCAGTGCAGGTTGTGAAGTTGTTTGGTTGTGATGCATATTGTATGATCTTCAGATAGATCAAATAGCATCAACATCGCTTCATTGTGATAATCAAAGTGTGCTCAAGTTGGTGAAGAATCCAGTATATCATGCCAGAACAAAACATACTTCAGCTCTGGTACTTCGGCCTCGACTGTTAGGAGAGATTAGTTTTTGGAGGGTTCTTGGAGCTTGCCCCCCTTGGGCTGCTCCCTCCCCCTCCTCTCTCTCCGTTCTTCTTGGCGTGCACTCCTCTCTGTTGGATTGCAGCCCTCCCCCCCTCTGCTCTCCCTTTTCTTTTCTTTTCCCTTTCTCTTTGGCCCATTTGTCGGGTTTCATCTTGTATTTTTCTTAGTTCTTTTCTTTGTTGGGCTTTTTAGCCTGCTAGCTGGCAGTCATTATTGTCCTTCTTATAGTCCCTTGGGTCTTATTTTGGCCCACCGCGGACATTAATAATATTTCATTTCATACTGAAGTTCATCATCACTATATATGGGAGTTGGTGGAGCATTAAGAAATTTGTCTAAATTATTGTCCAACTTGTTCACAAATTGCTGATGTAATGACTAAACCCTCAGGCAGATTTTTTTTTGTAAAATTAAGGGATAAGCTTGGGATTGTATCCGGGGTAGTCAATAAGAGGGTGGGGGGTTTAGAATAAATAGATATGATAGAGATTTCTATTATTGTATTGTTTGCTACAACAGTTTTTAAGGATTTGTAGGGACAACTTGTTAGTATTTATAGGGACAACTTAGGTTTTTTAGGATCTGGTTTTATCAGCACCAACTGATTACCAGATTGTAAATCATTATAAATTGGAGCTCAAAAATGCAAATAAAGTATCCTGTGTTACATTCTTTTAGAAACAAGGGTCCATTTAGGGGTTATGAGTCTTGGTGAGAAATATAAGATCATGTAAGGAGACATCCTGGAAAGAACCCAAAGAAGACATTTTGAACAAAGATGCTAATGAAGCCAACTGGGAGTTGCAAATGCTATCTTTTGGTTTGCCAAGAATGTGACAGCCATCATTGGGCATGGTGCACGCATTACCACCTTGTAGCCTCAGATTATTGCCCATTCATTATCCTTTCAGGTAGCTACAAATTGTGCATAAGCCGTACAAAGTTCAATTTAAAGCTGTGTAACATCCAAGTAAATTTTAGTGGGGCAGGTGAATGACTTCTTTATGGTTTTCAAGGACTGAAACCGAATGGGTGTCATTCCTGGTCGCTCAAGCCCTGACATTAGTAATGTTTTTGAGATTGAGGATATTATGCAGGAAGCTGTGACCTGCCTTTAGAGGATCAATGGTTTTTGTGGGACCCTGAACCCAGGGATTAAGCTCTTCAACCTCGTGTGCATTTTCTTTATTAAATTTTTCCGGACTGGCTCACTCCATAGTAGGGGGGTCTTCTTGCCTTGACTAGCTTCACACGTGAATTAGGTTCCTCTACTCTCTTCTGGAGTGACTGATGGTAGGCTGTTGTCTCATTTTTCAGATTCTCATGTTTGGTGAGGATCTCAGTTTGCTTGTTTTGAGTATCAAAATGGTTTCTTGGAGCTGTTGAAGGGCATCGGCTAGAATTGGCTGTTCAAACTATTTGAGTTTAGTGATCCTCTTCCTTTGTATCTGTGTTTGGCACTGGAAAGTCTATCCTTCTCACATAGTTGACCCGGAAGATGGGATATCTTATTTTGAAGCACAGTCCCTTGTTGCTCGAGGTATGCATATGAGAATCATAAATGCATAAGAGAATGTTATGCACTAATACCATAAGCTGCATTACACGAAATTAGATTTTTCACTCCGGGAAGTAGGAAAGTTAGTTACAAACTATGTCTTTCTGGCCTTATTAAGTTCCCAAAGTGCATTTTACTTATGTACAATTTTCATCATTTGATGATTATTATCTTCCACAGGCTAATAAGATTTTGCTAAATGTTAGAAGTATTTATTATTTAATTTATGTCAGGAATCATATAAACCCTTTTGAATGATACAGTTTACAGTTGAATAGCAGTGAAATTACATTATCATCTCTTAAGCTGAATATTACAGGGAATCCTGTATGATTTGGTATTCTAAATTATTTGTTTTGTATTTTATTCGCAGTGAGAGCAGTAACAACTCCTGCAGAAATGGAGACAAGCTTTGATCAGATGATTGCTCAGACGAAGCGTAGATACTATATGCTAGGTGGCAAAGGAGGTGTGGGGAAAACAAGCTGTGCAGCATCCCTTGCTGTTAAATTTGCAAATAGTGGGCATCCTACGCTTGTTGTGTCCACTGATCCTGCACATTCTTTAAGTGACTCTTTTGCTCAGGTAGGCGGTTTCGGATTGCTATAATTGTCTGTAGTTGATTTGGAATATAAAATCATGTCTTGCTGTTAATATTATTATTTGATGAACAAGGAAAACTGATGACATGCTAGATTTCTTTGTTATGAAAGGAGTGACTTATGTGTCAAGAATTGTCTTAATTTGCCATCTTTCATGAATAAGTGGTATGTTTGACAGTTAGACAAGGCATTTGTAATGCTAGAAGAATCTGAATTTGTTTTCAAAATACATAGAAAAACTTTTAACAGTATGAATGATCTGTAGGATTTAAGCGGAGGGAAGCTGGTTCCTGTTGAAGGCCTTGATTTACCCTTATTTGCATTGGAGGTTGGCATTATGATCCTATGTGAATAGAAGTGTTGATTTCATTCCATAAGATGCAGTTAAACATATTAGGTGGCTGAGATGCTGGTCCCTATGTTTTCAAGGAAGCTTTTATACAAAATGTGAAAAACTATAGACAGATAAAATAGGAGAAGAAAACAAAATACATAAGTAATACTGGATAGCTAGCTTAAGAGAAAATATTTCCTCAGCCAATATGGTCAGGAGTGCAGGGAAATCAGAAATTATAATCTCACGTTATATATTGCTGTTTGGAAGTAACAAATATGGGACTGAAGCATAAATGCACCCAACTTCGAATATTAATAATTATGCATTTGAACTCTTGGTCACCAAGCAAGGATGCAGGTATATGTTAATTGGTTAGCTTTCTTTCACAGATTAATCCTGAGCAGGCCAAGGCAGAATTTCGTGCGGCAACGCAGACAAATGGTGGCAGTGGGGTGAAGGACTTTATGGACAGCATGGGCCTTGGAAGCTTAGCAGAACAGGTAAATGGTTATTGTTGGAAATATGCTTTTTAGAAATCTTGTCATTCGTTTCAGCACCATTGCAAATAGTCGTCTTGATTGTTGAATATTTCCAAATATTACTTATTGTTATTCTTCTACAGATCACAAACATCTACAAGTCATTAAGAGGATGAATTTCATCTTACTTGAAATGTTTTCTATTTTTAAATTTTAATCTGGGTGTGGTACATGCTGCAACGAAAAGGATGCTGGTATCGACTCCCTGACATGTCTGATTGCTATTCAAGCCTTATAGTGGATAACACAGGAAAAAGTCCTTTGAAACAAAAACATGAGTACATTATATATATATATATATAATGCATCAAAGCCTGTAACAGAGCAGCTTCCTGTTCTGCAATAGAATAAAATTTTGTTTTTTAAAGCCATCTACAGGAAGTCAGTTGAGGAACTTTGTTGTAGGAAACACTGCTAATTAGCCCACATCTTTTCTGGGAGTGATGTCCATGCATTGCATGAAATGTTCTTGCGGTCTAGATTGTGATTTAAACTGTCATATCTGCAATATCTTTCATCATGAGATTAATGAATGTAGTTTCAGCAGTCAAAACAGATAATACGAACCTTCAAACTCTTGAGGAAACTAAGAATGGATAATCAACTTGGCATCAGTGTTCAAAAAGCTTCAAAAAGAATGACAAAGCATGGATGATCAGGGGTGAATGGTGGTGCAGTGGTTTAGATGTGGTTAGTGAGGACATGAGATCTGAGATTGTCTAGAGGCCATGCCTAGGAAGATATTATTGGGTTAATGGTGTGGACCAGGAGATATCAGTGATGATAACTGTCCTTGTAATAAACAAGTGGATGAAGATCTAGTCATGAAGAAATAGCAATCACAAAAAGTTTATCAAGGACTAAAGCAAATTTTTTTTACCCTATTATAGAAATTTCTAGTAGATCACAAAGAGCCCAACAAGCCTGTCTATGAAAAAATTGGAGCACGGGAAAACTTAAGGTTGATTCTATTAGTGAAGCAAGTTCCTAGGAAGATATTATTGGGCTAATGGTGTGGGCCAGGAGATATCAGTGATGATAACTGTCCTTGTAATAAACAAGTGGATGAAGATCTAGTCATGAAGAAGGGGCAATCACAAAAAGTTTATCAAGGACTAAAGCAGATTTTGCACACCTTATTATAGAAATTTCTAGTAGATCACAAAGAGCCCAACAAGCCTGTCTATGAAAAAGTTGGAGCATGGGAAAACTTAAGGTTGATTCTATTAGTGAAGCAAGTTCCTAGGAAGATTTTATTGGGCTAATGGTGTGGACCAGGAGATTTAGTGATGATAACTTTCCTTGTAATAAACAAGTGGATGAAGATCTAGTCATGAAGAAAGGGAAATCACAAAAAGTGTTAGCTTTTGATGCTTAACTCTTAAATTTAAATAACCACAGAATAAAATATAAAGTTGCAATATAAAATACTCAATAACAGCAATTATTTATTCAAATATAACTCACAAATAACTTCATAAATAACTCATAAAATGGACCCTAATAAATGCTCTCGAAAATAGTAAACTGATATAGAATAAAGGTCACATACATCTCCCTTCTTACAATGTTCAGTCACATATATAGAATAGATTGAGACTCTTCATATGGAGTACTCTTGGCCTTCACTCTCCTATAAGACTCTTAACTTTCCTATTCTAAGGACACGTGCACTCTTACATAATGGACACTTGTGCATATTGACAGTCACCACACTTGCACACTCAATTACATGACATTTGTGCATTTCCTACACATTATTACATTACATAAAATATTTACTCACACTCTAATTTAGAACACACTCCTAATCTAATGATGTACCCAAGGTGGTACATTAACATGTACCAAATAATGTAATATACTCCAACACCCCCCTGTATTACATTATTTGGTCAATCTTCATCTTCATTTTTCAATCTACTTCTTGTAGATTAATATTTGGATTCATCATGTAGCTGTCTTCTTCTTCTTTATACTTTTGAATTTCTCTAACATCTTCAGTCTTCAATATGGTCCTTTTAATTTATTTTGCATTGAATGCCTCCTTCATCTTGATCAGATTCCTTTTCTTCTTGCTCACCTTTAGTTTCAGCTCCATGTTCTTCAGTTTCTATGTTTTCTTGAACTACCTTCTTGTCATTGAGTTCTTCTACAAGGATTACCCTTTTTCCTTTGTTCTTTATGTTACATGTCTTCTTTGGTATAGTGTCTTCTGAACATTCACTTAAAGCATCATGATAAGATCTTGAGTTGGATGAACTTGATGTATCAATATTGCATGAAGAATGAAATATTTTTTCCAAAAAGATTCTTCTATTTTTGCCTTTCTCTTAAGGGATTCAATCAACTCTCTTTGTTTCATGCTTTCTTCTTTGTAACATTTGAGTGTCAGTAGTGCCATATATAGAATGCTACCAATATCAATAGGAATTAGAATATCATCTTTTCCATTATCAATTGTTTCAGTGATCCTAGCATGTAGATAATATTCTAAGGTTTCAAAAATTTCTCCTATTGCTTCATTATAGATCAGTTTTGTAGTTAGATCTATGCTTCCTTCAGATTTTGTAAGCACATTTTTTATTCCATTTTTTATGACATTAGCTCTTTCTTTTCTAATCATGTTTTCCATGTCATTATTCATTGAATTCTTTGATGTAGACATCCTTATAGCTCCCTAATTTTCAAAAAACTTTATAGTCGACTTCTCTATGTCTTCCTAGTTTTTGAATAAGAAACTTAAAGACAATTTTCAACTTTTCTAAGCTCTTGAGTTGAATTCCTTATGTCTCCCTAGGTTTGAATATATAATTACTAAACTCTAAATTTCACAAAACTATTTTTGATGTTGAATACCTTATATCTCCCTAATAATCAAACAATAGTTTTTTATGAAGATTTCTGAAATGTCCTTTTTCTAATTATTTAACAAAACCCAGAAATAACCACAATATTGCATTCAAATCTCATAAATAATCAACACATGGATTTGCCAGAAAACGCCAGAAATCTCATTATCTTTATTTATTGCTTCAAACTAGAGCAAATACATCAAACCTCTGAATAACAAACACAAAACAAACTCACAGAACATGGAAATCCACTCCAAATGAGGCTCAGGTACAAAATCAAGCAAAAAACAGTCTCTCTTCAGTCTGAATATGCTCCCAGCAGTGATAATCTCGCTGAAAATAATGGAAAGCAAGCTTAGGATGAATGTAAGCCGGAATAAATCGCTGTAGCAGCCCCGAAACTCGGCAAAACTCCCTCCAAAGGCAGCGCCAAGCTCTGGAAATACATGCAGGACTCTCTTGATCAATTTCTGTAATTCCCTCGCTGAAGCTTCTTCAATATGGCTCAAATACAAACCCAGAAGTAGGTTTGCCCACTGAAATACCAAGGGATCAGCCCCTGAAATCAATCCCCCAGCAAGGATCCGCCTTGTCTGTTGAATTGAAGCCCTGGATCATCCAAGGATTGAGTAAGGTTCAGCCTTCCTCTCCAGAATCGATGAGATTCTCTGAAAAAACCCTTCTCCTGTTCCTTCCTCTCTCTAATGAGCCTTTGTCCTCCCCTTTATATTTCCACGATATATTTTTGCATTGACTTTTCCTAGCCTCCAAATTTCTACTTTATCATATAAAGTCTTATTTAATAAATAAGAGACTAAATAAACTATTACTATGTCTCCTAACACATGGCCCCTCTTCCACTTAAACACACAACTTATTATTTAAATAAGTGGAAGAGATATAACTTATTATTTAATTTTGGCTCATTACAAGTCCACCCCCCTCAAATTGCTTGTCCTCAAGCAATTGCAAAGCTGGATGGGCTAAAATCTCTTCACCTTCCCATGTGGCATCTTCAAAAGGCAATCCTTTCCATTTCACCAGATATTCTTTGATAACCCTGTACCTGAGTTTCTTCTCCCTTGTCTCCAAGATCATCTCAGGCTCAAGAACCAATTTTCCCTCATCATCCAACGGTGGCAACTCTGAAGAAGGTTTTATTTGCTGCCCCAATGCCTTCTTAAGACAGGAAACATGGAAGACATTGTGGATCCTGCTACTCTCTGGAAGCTCAAGTGCATAGGCAACCTCTCCTATTTTGCGAATCACCCTGAATGGACCATAAAATCTTGGTTTCAATTTTTCCGCACCATTCTTCTTCAAAGAAGACTGCTTGTATGGCTGTAGCCTGACATATACCATGTCTCCCACATCAAATTGTCGCTCAATTCGCTGCTGATCAGCGTACTTCTTCTGCTGTGCTTGGGCTACCTGTATATTATCTTTTAAAGCCTTCAGTATATTCTGATGTTCTTCCACAAAGTCTTTTGCCCTGGGCACCCTGCTATCCCTCAACAACAAATCAATGAAATTGGGAGCATCATAACCATATAAAGCTCAAAATGGAGACATCCTAATAGACATATGATAGGAAGAATTGTAACAAAATTCAGCGAGATGTAACCATTTTATCCATGCATTCTGCTGGCCCGAAATGTAATTTCTCAAATACCCTTCTACCCACTTGTTCACAATTTCCGTTTGTCCATCAGTCTGTGGGTGGTAACTGGTACTGGGAGTCAATGTAGTGCCACACAACTTAAACAACTCTTGCCAAAACATGCTTAAAAATTTACTATCCCTATCACTTACTATAGTTTTTGGTAAGCCATGCAACTTGAACACCTCACGAAAGAACAAATCAGCGACCTGTATAGCTGTATAAGTGGAAGTAATTGCATGGAAATGAGCAAATTTGGTGAGTCTATCCACTACCACAAAGATACAATCCTTACCATGTGTTTTTGGAAGCCCCGTAATAAAATCCATGGAGACACTCTCCCATTTCTGATCCGGTATGGGTAGTGGTTGCAACAACCCGGCTGGCAAAGTATTACCTCCTTTGTTCTCCTGGCAAATATTGCACTCTCTCACATGCTTGAGTATGTCACCTTTCAACCCCTTCCAGAAAAACCTCTCACGCACCTGTCTATAAGTTTTAAAAAATCCTGGATGTCCCACCATTGGTGCATCATGCATAGCATTAATTAACTTATCCTTCAACTTAGACTCAGGCACAATAAATATCCTGTTCTTATAGCAAATCAGCCCATCATGAATGCTGTACCTGTCATCCTGTATACTCCCATCAATAAATTTTGATGCCCAATCACTTTTCACATACTCGGCCATAATTGCAGCTTTCCAATCTGCTGTAATAACAGAAATAGCATGAAATGTAGGAGTCCTAGACAAAGCATCAGCAGCAGAATTTTTCTTACCCTTAACAAACTCAATCTCAAAATCGTAAGATTGCAACTTAGTAACCCACTTCTGCTGCCTATCATTCAATTCACGTTGACCAAGAAAATACCTCAAACTATTATGATCACTTCTTACCACAAACTTACCACATACCAAATACTGCTTGAATTTTGAAAGTGCGTACATGATGGCTAACATCTCCTTGTCATAGATACTGAAGGTACGCTCCAAAGGAGTAAGCTTCCTACTCTCATAGGCAATAGGCCGCCCTCTCTGCATAAGAATAGCTCCAACTCCTATACCTGATGCATCACAGTCAATAGTGAAAGGTAAAGAAAAATCAGGTATGGCAAGTAAAGGAGTGGTAGTCATAACCTCCTTCAATTTCAAAAATGCTTTCTGTGCCTCTGGTGACCATGCAAATGCCCCCTTTTTGGTCAACTCTGTGAGAGGTGCTGCTAGTGAAGAAAACCCTCTGATGAATCTCCTGTAATAACTGCAAAGCCCAATAAAACCTCTCAACTCAGTAAGATTAGTAGGAACTGGCCAATTTTGAACTGCCGTGATTTTCTCCTGATCCACCTGTACTCCATTTTTGCTAATAATGTGGCCCAAGTAAAGAATCTCTGTCATGGCAAACTCACACTTGGATTGCTTAGCATAAAACTCCTGCTGCTCAAGAATCTCCAAAACTGTATCCAAGTGCTGTAAATGCTCCTCCCAGGATTTACTGTACACCAAGATGTCATCAAAAAATACAAGGACAAACTGCCTCAACTGCTTACTGAAGATTTGATTCATTGCTGATTGGAAAGTGGCTGGGGCATTTGTTAATCCAAAGGGCATGACTAAGAACTCATAATGACCACAATGAGCCCTAAAAGCAGTTTTAGGAATATCCTCCTCCCTCATCCTAATTTGGTGGTAACCAGATTTTAAGTCAATCTTGGAGAAGTACATGGCTCCACACAACTCATCTATGAGCTCATCAACTCTAGGGATGGGGTATCGATTTTTTATTGTCTTTTTATTCAGGGCTCTGTAATCTATGCACATACGCATGGTACCATCTTTCTTTTTGACCAAAACTACAGGTGAGGCAAATGGGCTACAACTAGGGCGAATATGGCCACTCTCTAAAAGCTCCTTAATGGTTTTTTCTATTTCATCTTTGAACACTTTTGGATGCCTATAAGGTTTTATGATGATAGGTTTAGAGTTAGGCTCCAATTCTATAACATGCTGAAAACCTCTACTAGGTGGCAAACCTTTAGGCAAATCTTCAAATACTCTTTTATGTTTATGCAAAATAGACTGAATTTGAGGATGTAATTTGGAGGGTTTGTTACCTTGTGTGTGGAATATGGTAGCAGCCCATAATGTGTCTTTTTGGCGTATGATTTTCTCTATCTTTCTGTAAGACACCTCCAATATATTGCATGATCCCTCTTGCGCATTTTCCCTAATTCCACGCAGCACTATCTCTTTCCCATCAACCTTAAATTTCAGCTCTAAAGACTGATAGTTAGTCACATAATCACCCAAAGACCAAAGCCACTGAACACCCAAAACCATATGAGGCACAACTCCCAAAGGAAACACAAAGAAATCATCCTCTACTTCAAATTTTCCAAAGCTGATTTTTACCTTTTTTACCATCTTATTGCAAGGGACAATACCATTACCTGTAGCCACATTGAATCCACCAAATGTTTCAGCCTTGAGTCCTTTCTTTGCCACAAATTTTTCATCGATAAAATTGTGTGTAGCTGCTCCATCTATGAGGACAAGTACCTTCTCCCCAACTACCTCTCCTGGTACTTTTATAGTCCTAAATTTGTTGAGCCCACTCAAAGAAGCTAATGCTCCTCCTGAAATAGTGTCATGGTATGTGGTATCCTCTAATTCTTTATCATCAGAAGATGCATACTCCTCATCAGACTCATCACTATCTGATTTCACTTCTATGTAGTGAATTTGCCCCTTACCTTGGCACCTATGTCCTGGAGTCCATGGAAGTTTGCAATCAAAGCAAAGTTGTTTTCTTCTAAGCTCATTTCTCTCATCCGCAAAGGCTTTTGCTGCTGGTGTAGTAAATATGGAAGGCCTATTTGGCGGTCTAGGCACATTTGGCTTGTTCTCCACCCTTGGTGGTATGCTTCTAGGTTGCCAGTTTGATGTATTCCTTGCTGAAAATTGTCTAACAGGTGTATTATGTGCAATATATTTCTGTCTAGGTGGAAGTACACTCTCCAAATTTATTGCCCTCTTAATTGCTTCTTCTAAAGTAGCTGGCTCAAATGATTTTACAAGGCCTTTCAATGGATCCAACAATCCATCAATAAACAAGAATACAACTCTCCTGGGTGAAATATTTTGCACTTGCACTGCAACCCGCTCAAACTCCTCTATGTAGCTCCCCAAGGATGTAGTTTGTTTGAGAGTGGCTAGCTCCTTGAAGTACTCCTCCACATCTCTCCTCTCAAACCTGTTAAGAACCTTCTGGCAAAACTCCTCAAAGGATGTAATCAGTCCATGACCCTGTGTGGTGAGGCCATGATACCACCAATCGTAGGCAATACCATCTAGATGAAGAGTAGCCAGCTGAATGGCATCTTCCTCTGGCATCGGATCAAGTGCAAAATAGGTCTGCAATTTCTGTAACCATGCACGTGCTGACAATCCTTCACTGCCACTGAATCTAGGCACCTGCATCTTCTGCTGCAACTTCTTATCCCCATGCTTTTTCTCTGAAACCCTCTTCCCAATGATCTTCAAATATCTATCAAAGCTCACTACAGTCCTGAAGTTTTCCGGTTTTTCCATATACTCCAAAAACAACTCATCCAAATTCTCCTGAATATCATTAACCTGCTGCAACTGATGGGTAAACATGGGTTTAGGTGGTTTCGGCAAAAGTGTATGTGAATATGCGGAAGATCTGCCGGTATCTTGTTGAACTGTATGGCCTCTAGGATTTGACGAATCACCTCTGGGTGGGGAGTTGTTTCTGGATACATTTGCCCTCATGCTCTCTTGCTGTAATCCCACCATGCGAGTCATCAAATAAATAAGTGTGTCAAATTTCTGCTCAATATTTGCCGCCTCATCTTGCCTTGGTTCAGCTGTATTGTTTCCCCTTTCTGCCATTTCTCTGTATGCCTCTTCTTCTAAGGCTTCTTCTGGGTTCTCTTCCAAAATCGGAATTTTTTTTCTGGATTTCTTCCTCGCAGATGGTATGTATGCTTGATAGGAGGTCTTTTACTCATAGGAAACCCCAATCGACTGGATCACCCAAAAAAAAAATCTCCAATACCCAGAACTTGAAATCTCTGGATAAAAAATACCCAGAAGCTAAAATCACAAAATTTGCAATACCCAGAAAATTTTCTCCATAAATCCCGACTCAAAATTTATTTCTAGCTAGATCTCCGCACAGGCTTTTCAACTTCGAATGACACTTCTTCCTCCTGAACGTTACAAGATTCTCTTCAGCAAGAAAATGCCACGTATGGACTATTGCAAATGTTTTTGAATGATGGTTCTTCCTTCCAAGGCGTTTCAAACTTGTTGTGCGCCTGTTGAAGAGCTTGAATGTTCAACCTGCCTTTTCTTGCTGCGTTCTACTCAAACCTCCAACGCCTGACGTTTTACTTTCACTTGCCCGTTGTTTGGTCTTACCCAGAAATGAACCTCCTCAGTTGCTGCAACGTATGGGCTTTGGATGACCTCTTCTTGGCGACGGAATACTCTAACTGTGCTGCTGATTTTGACATCCGAGACTGTGCCTGATTTGACGTCCAAGACACTCCAAGATCGACGTCCTCTTGAGGTGGCTTTAGACACTATGATTCCTCCCTTATTTTCCAGCCCTTTCTTTGAATGATATTCAGCCAGATAATGCAGCTTTTTGACTTGATATTCTGACTACTTTTGACATCAGAAATCAAGATTATCTCCCTTGCTTCTTGGATAATATTTTCCTTTAATTTTTGCTATGAAATCCCATCTCTTACTTGGCTTCAATAGTGCTTGTAAAATCTGCACTTCATTGGATATATTTGATGTTTATCAAATAGCATTTACACTATGCTTTTAAATCAATACTTCTCTCCCTTATTACTCCTTCTCTATGCCATCTCTAACTTGCCTTTTTGCTGTTATAATATGCAGGTTCAAATATAATGAAGATGCTTGCTCCTTCAACTTGGAAACATAAAACTTAAAGCTTTCCAAACTTGCTTCCCAAACCTGTAAAAATGCAGCTCCTTCTCTTCTCGAAAATGCTGCCCAAAAATCTGAAATTCGCAGCTATTCTCCTCCTCAAAATGTTGTCCAAGAACTTCTCTTTCCTTCCAAATAGCTATCACAAAACACTGAAATTTTCAGCTCTTCTACTTCTTCAAATGCTGCCCAAAATCTGCCTTCCTCTTCTTCAACTTGCTGTCCAAAAAATAGTCTCTATCTTCTTCAACTTGCTGTCAAAACTTTCTGAAATTTGCAGCTTTAATTCTCCTCCAAATGCTGCCCAAAATGCTGTCAATTCCTCCTTCAATTAGTTATCCAAAAATGCTTCCAAATCTGCCCAAAACTTCTCCAATTCGCAGCTCTTCTATCTCCTCCTGATGCTGCCCAAATTTGCTGTCCAAACAACCTTCAAATTCTGCCCCAAAATTTCTGAAATTTCTTCTTCAGATTTCAGCCTTCAAATCTTTAATGGCTGCCTTCAAAAAATATCAAATGGTGGCCTCTTCTATCCCAAATTTCTCCTCCAATCTCTTGCTGATTTCTGTCTTCAAATTTGGCCTCTTTGCTGGCCTATTCTTCAAGATTCTCAAAGTCTTGAAGTCTTCAAAAATACTTTCTCAAAATTTGACAAACACTTTGCCAAATCTTTCCTCCTTGAATCGGTTTCACAAATCCTTTTTGGGTTTGTCGTCGGATGGCGACGATTGTCCCAAATTTGGTGTGATTACCTCTTTTCAGGAGTTTCTTCTTCTTGCAATCTTCTACCTCGAACTTTCTTCAAATATTCTCCAATGGCCACTTCTTCAATTTTTCCAATAGGGCTTCTTTATTCTCCTTCTTTCTCCTTCCAAATTTCAATGGGACCTTTTCCTAGGCCTCCTCAATCTTCTCTCTCAAATCTCCTATCTCCTTTCTCAAATCTTCAATGGGACCTCTTTTCTTGGGTCTCCTTTTTCTCAATCTTCAATAGGGCTTCTCTAGCCTCTTTCTCTCTTCTCTCTTCAATATGCTATGGGACCTTTTCTCTTGGGCCTCTTTAACATTCAATCTTCAAGCTTCAATGGGGCCTTTCTCTTGGGCCTCCTTAATCTTCAATGTCTACTCTTTTGTTGCAATCCCAAAATTAATTCCTACGCGAGAAAAGTACATAGACCTTCAGGCACTCGAAGGTGAAATTCTTCTCTATCTGTTGTAGGAAGCTTCTCAACTTCTGAGAACTAATTTTCTACAACAAAATCTTAGACAATAGCAATCAAATTCATTCAAATATTCAAAATTCTAAAATCAATAAACTTCACTAGTTTTCCTAGTGGTAAAATCTATGTTGAGTCCTAGTCTTCATGAGTTTTTCTGCAACCCTGTGGAAAGACTCTAGCCAAATAGCAACTTTCTATGTTGAGTCCTAGTCTTCACGAGTTTTTCTGCAACCCTGTGGAAAGACTCTAGCCAAATGCAACTTGAGGTCTTCTTCTACCTTCAAGTTTGCTTTTACTATCAAACCTTTTAATAGGACCTCCTTCTTGGGTCTCTTAATCTTGTCAATATCAAGATCTATCTTCAAGACCTGAAACTATGTTGTAGATTGCCTTCTATTCCGAATTTATTCTTGGAATAGGTAAACTCAATCTATCTTTAATCTTCATTGGTTTTTCTTCAACACAATGGAAATACTATCTTCTTTGGTTTTCCTTCTCCATAGGTAATATCTTCAACTTCATTGGTTTCTCCTTGACCAGTAGAAATGTCCTTAGACTATTTGCAACTTTTCAAAAACCTGTGCAAGAAAACCTTGTTGTAGCTCTGATACCACTGTTAGCTTTTGATGCTTAACTCTTAATGTAAATAACCACAAAATCAAATATAAAGTTGCAATATAAAATACTCAATAACAACAATTATTTATTCAAATATAACTCACAAATAACTTCATAAATAACTCATAAAATGGACCCTAATAAATGCTCTCAAAAATAGTAAACTGATATAGAATAAAGGTCACATACATCCTCTCTTCTTACAATGCTCAATCACATATATATAATAGATTGTGACTCTTCATATGGAGTACTCTTGGCCTTCACTCTTCTATAAGACTCTTCACTTTCCTATTCTAAGGACACGTGCACTCTTACATAATGGACACTTGTGCACATTTACACTCACCACACTTGCACACTCAATTACATGACACTTGTGCATTTCCTACACATTATTACATTACATAAAATATTTACTCACACTCTAATCTAGAACACACTCCTAATCTAATGATGTACCCAAGGTGGTACATTAGCATGTACCAAATAATGTAATATACTCCAACAAAAAGTTTATCAAGGACTAAAGCAGATTTTGCATACCCTATTATAGAAATTTCTAGTAGATCACAAAGGGAAGAATTAGGATCCCAACAAGCCTCTCTATGAAAAAGTTGGAGCATGGGAAAACTTAAGATTGATTCTATTAGTGAAGCAAGTTCTGGACATTGGAATAACTATGAATAAGCGTAATAATGGCTTGTATTCTTGACAAGGAAGAGGCCTTGTTGCAACAGATCAAGCAAATTGCAGGCATGGTGAGTAGATTTAATTTATTTTAAATATTATTGTGGATGAAATTCTTCCTTGGGAATATGACACGCAGAGAAAAAGGATTTGTTAACAAGAACTTCATGCATCACAAAGATACCGACTACATGTCAAGAGGGTCCACTTCTGCCACTCACAATATGACAGCTCAATTTTAATAGGTGTGAGGAATTACACATAAGCAGGACAAAGATCTTGCACTTCCAAGCCTCCAACCATATAGTTGGATCCCAAAGGCACTATAATGGTTTATGTGCTTACAGTGAAGAACTCTTGGTCTCTGATACATTGTAGAGATTCTATTGTTTAAAAGTGATATTGAAGATTGGTCAGCTAGCAGGATGCTTGTGTACATGCAACATGAATATTTCTTTCCCATGCTACTTTAGACATTAGGCTGCTTATGTCTTCATGAAGCACTTAAGTTTCCAAAGGATATTTATGCATGTTGTCATCCCTTTGGTGGCCCTAAATAGCATGACCAGTCTTCGTTTCCAAAATCAATGCTCTATTAACAACTATGTCATATGATTGGATGGAGCTGCCTTACATATTCTACAATTTCCATAAAGTGATGTTCAATTGAAGAATAAAAGTAAAGCTTAAATGAACTTCTAAAAATATGGCAATAATTTAAATTATTTTGAGTACCTTTGAAAAATAGACATACGTTAAGCACTGATTCACTGCAATTCTATGTTGCAAGAAACTCCTAAGGTGCCTCCATTTCTCTGGGTTTGGGAAACTTGGATAATCAGATACTCTTTGAAAACTTGTCGTCTTGACTTCCCATGCTTCCAGGCGTTTCAAAGAGACATTTCTAACATTTCCAGGGTGTTTCCAATGTTTCTTGGCATTTTGAACCAAAAGAAATGTCCAGGTTTGAGGTCTTTTAGAATGTTGTATGGGTTTGCATGAGGCCCACATGGGACACACATTAAGCACTTTAATTAAAAATTAAAAAAACCCTAGGATGAGGCAAAAGGAACAAAATAAATGATAACTTGAAAATAATAATAGGTTGAGATCAATGAAACCAGAGAATCTAGAACAAGTGGCACGTTCTTCAGCAACAAAGAGTAATTGAAATATATATTGGGTTCACTCACTTGGTGAAGTGAAACAGGTTGGGCTCAAAAAAGGAGAGGCTCTAGCTTTAGTCACATTCTAATCTTTGTTATGTATTTTTCCAAAAAAAAAGAAAAGAAAAGAAGTACATGAGAGAAAACAAAAGATTGGAATGTGGATCTTAAAAATTCTTAGGTATTTCCATGGCTACACCTAATATTGAGGATGATGAAAGTCCTTTTTAAACACTTGCTGTTAAAGCCACAGAAGTTGGCTCTTCTATCAGTTTTGGTAAAATTTTTGATGACTTTAAAGATTAAGAACTAGCTTTTAAGTGTATTCCATGTGGTTTAGTCTTGCACCACATTTATAGCCTTATCTATAAAGGTTGCCTTTGATGTTAAGCATAGTACTTTATATAAGATTTAATAAATAAATGTGTTTTTCATCCATTTGTTATCTCCTTAATTCAGTTTTGAACAAATTTTAAAAATATCAATTTCTTCTTCTTCTTCTTGTTTTTTAAATTTTTATTTTATTTTTAAATTAGGCACTTCCTTTGATTTTTCCATGTATCCAAAATGTACGAGGACTCATGTTTCCTAAGGCGTTTCCGTTTTGGATACTATGTCTATTTCCAAGTTCTGTGTAACTTAGCTGCATTTTCAGTTTCATCTGATACTCCTTACATGTGGGAGACCAAGATGTCAAGTAGAGTAAGAAGACAGGTCTAGGACACTAACACAGGTGGGACTGTCTACAATATATCTGATGTGTAAACATAAAAAAATAAAACTAAAAATCAAGGAGCAATGAACCTCACTTTTAAAGTTCAATTTTTCTACTTTCACAATGGGCAAGTGTCCACACTTCACAATTTTAATTTTCAAATTTCACAACTAGCAAGTTTCCAGCAATGTCTCCAGATTTCAAACCATGGTCTCCTCACTATGGAGGCTTTTAACATAACCACTTCGAGACAAAGGATCCTGTACAATTGAACACTCGTTCAACCACAAAAATTTCAATTTTGAAAGAGTCTTTTATTACAACAGGAAGAAGAACTTGGGAAGAAACCAATAACAAACAAAATTTAATTTGAACCTGAAACATAGGTACTTTGGATGTCCATGCATCTAGGCAACCGGTGCTGCTTATGACAAACATTGGGAAAGCTACGTTTAGGAATGCCAGATCAACAAAGTATAATGCACTAGAATCAGGGATATAACAATGCAGGGAGGCAATAATTGTGAAATTAATTGCAAGTCTCCAACCTCAAGACATCCACCCCTGTTTGAGACCAAGAACTAATGTTGTGAAAGGTTCATGTCTTTGCAGTTGTGCAGGTCTTGGAATGGGAATGATCTCAAGTTAGAGAGAATGTGCTATGACACTAATTAACTAAATTATTAACTGTGCTAGGAAGTAGTGCCCTCTTTTGTTCATGCCCTTTGGGGCATATAATCCCTATCTCTTGTTGTATTATCAACATCTGTAACGTTCTTAATTAAGAATAAAAAATTATAAATATATGTGTTTTGCATCTCTTGTGTCTGTGTAGAAATAAAATTTGACATAATGAAACACAATTCCATTTCTACTTTAATAAACTTACAGATTTACCTTTTGCAGCAATATCACACAGAACACATCTCACACAGATTCAAGGATGAATGATCATTGCATTATTATGCCTCAATAGCATTACAGGGCTGTCTGTACATATAGCATTACACAGACAAAGGATGAATCAGTATTGCATTACTTTGTACGGCATTACAGACCGTCTGCAATATACAAGGCTACAATGTAGATGCTCTCTCCTGACCTTACATGACATTATGTGACCACCACCACACGACATGACATGCTGGCCACACCTGACCTTACTTTCCTCCAACCATCACAAACTAGTACCATACCATTGCTCTTACAAATGGGAGAGGGGGGGTCCTTTTATGCACATGGGTGGACAGTTTCCCTCAACCGTCCACCAAGACACCTCACCCTCAACTGTCAGCTTATTACATTAATCTGCCGTACATACCTTATTACTAATACAATTTGTCAAAGGTAATGTCGGCATCTTATTACAGGACAAACTAACTTTATGACTTTACTGTACATACATTAACATTACACCTTATTGCCACTTTATAACATTATTATTATACGTATGCACATTTCATCAAACACTTTGCGTATGAATTACATAATAACACAAAATGACAAACTTATTCACTAATTATGCAAACATATCAATTTGCTTGCCTACACTTTGTACGTGCCTTTTTTTTTCTATAATGTTTTTGTGAGGGATTTGCTCCTTTTTCTAATAACTTGCCACTTGTGCAAATGATATTTAGAAAATGGTGTCACCAAGGGGTTTGTTATCCTTGTGTTAGTCTTTCCTTCCATTTGTCCATGCTTGCACTTGTTCTATTTGTCCTGCATTTCTTCACAGTCATCCATGATTTTTGGAGACAACTCTTTCCCAAATGTCCATGAATTTCTTAGGAATGATTTTGAAAGACAAATTTGTTAGAGATGATCAAACATGAATCTGAACTGAGATGTCCATGTTTTGTGATTCCCATGAATGGATGGTCAGGAATTGCGACGACCATTGAATGAAAGGCCATTGTGCTCATGGCATCCAATGTATGATGTTCATCCATGGCGTCCTTGATCCAAATGTATGCATGCACATTGAGTTCTCTCCGTCCATAGTGTCCTTTGTTCTTGCTATATATCCAAACCCTATTTGTTATTCCATCTCAAAAATTTGCAAGGGTAGACCGACAAATGCCTTTTGTGAAAATCCTTCTTTTCCCACCTGTTTATGTTCAGTCCTATTGGATACAGTAAGTGGGAAGGGGATATTAAAAAATGTTATACAAAGATTTGTTCCTTGCCAAGTTTGGGCAGGTTTCCTTGTATTGGGTTCCCCTGAAGCCTGAATAGATTGTAACATTCTGCTTTTGTCCTCTATGTTTGCCACACCTAGACAAGACGATGATAAACTTTGATGATGAAAACCTCTACTTTGCATTCTCTTTGAGTAGTGTTAACTCCCAAAGTCAAGTACAATTGCCTCACCACGTGGATTGCAAAAGTGGAGCGTTATGGGATCAAACTTCAATGACAAATATTTCAACTCCAAAATCAATGTCATGAGAATGACAACACCATTTAGACCTGTTGGTCACGAATCCGCCACGAGGAAAGGATTTTGTCGTTATTGCGCCCTGGACCCGCAAACCAACATTGAAAGGCCGGAAGGAAGAGATGCCTTCCGGGCCAATCTTCGGAGAAGGCCGGCTCCTTTTGGGGGGGTTAGTAAGATGAGAGTGCAGGAAAGAGATAAAGAAACAGAAAGAATTTACAAATGAGAGTGGAGTTGGGTGGGGGGAACTAACAGTACGACAACCAGCAATCACCAATACTTACTGCATTACAAATATAAAGCATGACTGAGAACTGCAAAATCTAACGTATACTTCCGATACCCAAGCAGTGTACGCACGGCTACAACGGCTCCCTAACAGACATTCCCTACAAGGAACTAACAGTACGACAACACGTCAATCACCACCTACGGACACTAACATGGGTAGAAAGCAATCATAGAGATATCAGAGTCAGGTATATGTGTCGTGTAGAGAATTTAACCGCACAGCTTCAATGGCTCCCTAACAGACATTCCCTACAAGGAACTAACAGTACGACGACGCACCAATCACCAGATACGGACCAGCAACTTAACACACAACTGATGAAACTGCTACTACATCTATTCTATGTATCCTTTTAATTAATGAAGTACAGAGGGTCCTTTAAACAAGCAATGCTAGAGGCACCTGCTCACCAAATGCTGAAATGAATCAGCAAGCCGTGACAGGTTAGCCTAAGGCATGAATATAAAGAAAGGCAGCATAAAAAACAGAAGCAGCAGAACAGAACCAGGCATACAAATTATATTTATAAGCAGAAGCACGGTTACATTGGTTCCCTAACAGACATTCCCCATCCACCACTTACAATGAAAACGTGGTGGCTATTTATAGCCCAAAGTTCCCCCCGTTACATTAATGGGCACAAAGTCCCAGTCAAACATTAGCTGACAAAAGCAACCGCGGAACTGCTGATGCTGACATCTGTCGGGCTGGACTGTACTCTCGGCATGGTCTCCCTGAAGGTTGAACAACCACGTGGCAGCGCATTGGGTAGAACTTTATATTGACAGGAATACGGGTAGTTGAGGTAGGTGGAAACTCACATCAGCATTAAATGAGGCGGCTGGCATAAGTAGTGCGGCCCATGCTTGTCCTTTTTCTCGGCATGTCTTGGCTCGGATCCCAAAGTTGGACACTTGTCGGATGATAACGCTTGACACGTGTCTGCCTTGCAAGGCAGTCTATCCAACTTCGCCCGGGATTAGAGCACAATCGGGTAGCACAGGTGAAAAACAGCGCAGTCGGGTAGCACTATTTCCCTACTGCGCACCGGTCAAAGGGCGCAGTCCGACTTCGCTGCGAAGTCGGGTTGCGCACCGGCACTTGCTGATTCTCACCGCCGTTCGGACTTCGCTCCAGCACTTAGTCGTTTTTCTGCCAGCCTGCCAGCCTTCTACAAGGTGCGCCCAGAAAGAGGGGCGAAGTGCGAACTTCGCACCAAAGCTGGGCGAAGTGCGCACTTCGCACCAAAGCGGGCGAAGTACGAACTTCGCACCAAAAGCGGGCGAAGTGCGAACTTCGCACCAAAAGCTGTGTTTCCTGGTTCGGCTTCCGGGGCCATAACTTTTGATCCGCTGACCCGATCGCCTATTATAATATATCGTTGGAAAGCTTGCGAGAAGATCTGCAATAATAAAATATCCAGGGCTCATTTTATCCATTTTATCGCCCCTTTTTATGGCCCGCAAAATCCCGAACACCTCAGCATGCCCTGACACTTAGCCATTTTTCAGGGCAATTGTTGTCAATTTTGAGAAGAATGAGAATGTAGGGAAGAGAGAGAAAGGGGGAGAAGGAAGAGCAGCCCTCTTACAAAAAATTGAAAACATTGCACCCCGTGCAAAATGTGACAACAAGACCCTACAATGTGATATCTTAACACATGGTGAAAGGATTGTTAAATTAGAACAATTTGATGGACATCGTACATCTCTAACAAATGATTGTCATTTTTTCTGAGAGGTTGTTCATGATATATAACACAAACAAACAAAGATTCTTGTCCAACTTGAGAGAATCTCAAAACGTGACAACTGCTTATCAACAATTGCTTCAAAAGTAAGTCAAAGAACATACATTGAAGTGGTCAAGGGCAAAAAAACTCCTCCCATTGTGGTGTTACGGGTGCAAGCCAAATTTGGTGAGGAAAGGGCATGTGAAGCCAAAGAACTCAACAATTGAGTTTGGGGTCTTCCAAAGCTTGGTGATTCTTCAAAGCTAGGTGACAATTTCTTGCTTGACACATTGGATATCGATGGTATTATCCTTGATCAGGCTTGGGTAGCCATGTATGATAGTCTTTCAGCCGGTTTTGTTTATTTGAGGACTGTTTGAGGGTTTTAAGAGCCAAAAAGAAACTTTTTACTCTCCATAAAAATTTAATTGAATGAGGATCTCAGACATCTTTAGACGGAGTTACTACAAAAGCATGTATGTAGGTGATAGTTGCTTGGAAAGGCAAGAAGTGGAAATTATATGTGATTGGAAAGTAGTAGTTTGTTGCTCCCTTCCTCTACGGTGTTCTTGTCCTTAGCATATAAAATGCAGATGTCTTTAGGCTCCAATAGGTAGCACTAGCCTTTGTCGCCTATTGGAACTGCAATGGGGTGATATACTATTCTTCAAGTACATTATAGGATGTTAATTCTTTGTGGGATTTTATTTTTATCGAGAGACCTATAAGAGCCTTGAGTTGGTCCTTCCACCTGTTAGTGGTCACTATCAAGTTTCCACTTTTAGGCATGAGCCATGTAGATTAGGAGGTCTTTGCAGTTTTGGTGGTGTGGTTTGCCACATTTGGGACTGTTCATCAATAGTTTGCCTGTAGGGTGTCCTTGTCCTTAGCCTTTAAAATGCAAGTGTCCTTAGGTTCTTGTAGATAGCACCAACCTTTGTCGCCTATTGGAATTGTAGTGGGGTTATATGCTATTCTTCAAGTACATTATAAGATGTTAATTCTTTGTGGGATTTTATTTTTTTCAAGGAGCCCATAAGTGCCCCAAGTTGGCCTTTCCACCTGGAAATGGTCACTATCAAGTTTCCATTTTTAGGCATGAGCCAAGTAGATTAGGATGTCTTTGCGGTTTTGGTTGTGTAGTTTGCCTCATTTGGGATTGTGCATCAACAGTGTCATTGGTCACGTTAGATGAGCACTTTAGATATATGTAGCTCCAAATTGAGAGGGGTCCAATCCTACTTCAAGACATCTTTCTAGCAATATGCTAGTTTCCTCTAGAATCCTCATCATTTGTCATCTATTTTGATGGTGACCCGTACTTGGATATCTTTTTGGAGATTTCTACATATTCATTGTTGTGTGACGCCATTTATTTAGGTGATTTCAATGCCTGCATTGGGACCTACCATGCACTTTTTCATGATCTTATGAAAAATGATATTTGTGTCTTTAAACTTGACTGTATGGAACTTGCATTCAACAAAAATGAGAACCATCCTATCACTACATACAAAAATCAATTGATTTGATTGTGCAAATCACACGGCCTCTTTGTTCCCAATGGGATTCCTTAGTTTTTAGACCCCTCCAAATTCCCTTGTTTTCCACATGGGGGAGGCATGAGTGTTGTGGACTATGTCCTCAGTGACAAGACCTTGCTTTTTGATATTCAAGATTTCAGGTTTCTAGTCAGCTTCCCATGGTTGTTCATGTGATGCTAACCACCTCCTTTGATTCCTCCTCTTCTCCATATCTTGGCCCTCATCTAGTCCTTTCTGCCATCACATAATTCATTTTGATGTTCGGTTTCTCGATGTTTACTTTGCTCATCTCTCTTGTTTGATGGGAGGCGTGAGTGTCGTGGACTATGTCCTCAATGACACGACCTTGCTTTCTAGTATTCATAGCTTTTAGGTTTCTAGTCAACTTCCCATGTTTGTTCATGTGATGCTAACCACCTCCTTTGATTATTCCATATCGTCTCCATATCTTGACCCTCATCCAGTCCTTCCTGCCATCACATGATTCATTTTGATGATTGGTTTCTTGATGTTTTGCTCGTTTCTCCTGTTTGATGTCCAAATGGTACTCTCTTAATTCCACCATGATGACAACCAAATATGAAATCTTGTTTCACACATTATGGAATGCAACCTTTAACTCCTTTCCCACACATTTCCACGGCCAAAGTCCTTCCATTGCATTGGTTCTTGCCCTATGACTTGTTGGTATGATGAAGAATGTAAGTCCATGCATTGGAAGTTCTGTTTTCCTCTTATCCATGAGCCTATTGCTCTATCTTCCACTTGGAGGGAATATAAATGCCTCATTTGACATAAGAAACAAAAATTTCCTACTGCTAGGAATTGCAAGCTTTTGAATGCTCGTCATCACTCTCCCAAAGCTTTCAGGTGCACTCTTCTTCCTTGATACCCCCCCTTGAATGTGTATTTATGTATAATTTTGGGTCTCCCATGCTAGTTCTTTATATGATATCCTAAGGCAACACATCATTCATATCTCCTCCCTCCTCCCCCCTCCCTCCTCCCCCTTGCATCATCATATTTTCTCTTGTGGAGGCATCAAAGAGCTATACATAAACATTATGCACTAGCTAGGCTGCTCATTTTGAGGGATTTCGGGTTGAGTTCTTAAAATATGGTGTTGAAGGTATTGGCTATCCCATTTCAGATAAGATAAGATAATTCTATTATTGTTTATAGATGGCCAAAGTAGGCCAATGGGACTCTGTAGACAGGCATATTGAGATATCCTTAATTGCAGAACCATTTTTGATATTATGTGTTTTATTGTAAATGCATGCAAAGTGTTTGACGAAACACCCGTGCATATATTTTAATGTTGTAAAGTGCAATTTAATATTGTACGTAAAGAATAAAGTCATGTAAAGTCATATTAAATCATGTAAGTCGGCTAAATAAGCTATTTCGTCCTGTAGTGCAAATGAAATGTAAATGCAAAGCAAATGCACATAAAATGTAATTTGAGGGTAGTTGCAAGGTAGTTGGAGAGCATAACTACTTGGTGGGTGTATAAATAAACCCCCCCTCATTCATTAGAGTGGCTGAAGATTGGTACGTGAGCAGATTGAAGTCTATGGGCAGAATGCAGTCTAGCATGATATGCAGCCATGAAGGATGTTCAGCCTAGGGTTGAATGGTGGATACTTAGAGGAGATATTGCAGGGCATTCATGCAGACAGATGGAAAAGTGCAATCCAGTCCTGTGTACAGCCATGGTTATGCTGGCTGTAGGTTGTATTGTTGAAACTGTAATGCTGTATTACACCTACCATTATTAATACAAATTGCTGCCATTGTTGTTATTACTGCTGTTATTAATGCTGTTGCAGAATTTCTGTGCATTATTATTGCTATACTACAATGTTGG
Source organism: Wollemia nobilis (assembly GCA_028583015.1). Taxonomy (NCBI): domain Eukaryota; kingdom Viridiplantae; phylum Streptophyta; class Pinopsida; order Araucariales; family Araucariaceae; genus Wollemia; species Wollemia nobilis. Next base: position 203,165 of record JAQPPZ010002524.1, read on the forward strand.
CAGATCTATAATTTATTACGTGGAAGGGAATTGTTGGAAATATGTAAAATCCCTTTCTACATTCTGGCGCTGTTGTTATTACGAAATTGGGTCTAAAAATTGATGACATAGGGTTTGAAGAAGTGAAACCCTTGGAAAGACGTACAAAAGAAAACAACGCAGTGCAAAGACGGAGGAGAAGGCGAGAAGCACGTAGCAAATAGGCGCACCACCTGACGGGTAGCAGTCTCTGATGGGTAGCAGCACTTGACGGGTAGCAGCACCTGATGGGTAGCAGTACTTGACGGGTAGCAGCACCTGACGGGTAGCAGTACTTGACGGATAGAAGTACTTGACGGGTAGCACTACCTGACGGATAGAAGTACTTGACGGATAGCAGTACCTGACGGGTAGCACTACCTGACGGATAGTAGTACCTGATGGGTAGCACTACCTGACGGATAGAAGTACTTGACGGCTAGCAAGACTCGACGGCTAGCACACCTGATGGCTAGCCCAGTTTGCCTGATGTCTAGTCCAGTGCGTATGACGTCGACAACAGCAGAACACATAGATCAGTCAGTTGCTGAAGAGTAGAGTCCAAGAGTAGAGCAAGAAGGAGGTGATCGACACATTGCTAATAGGAACGAAAGAACGGGTACAAGGACAACCAAAAGTCAAGGAAAATGTTGATTGATGCAGAGATATGTTGAGTGGATGGTAACACCTGAACAAGCGGCAGGAAGGTTGCAGAGGAGTGCAAAGGACGGGAGTCAGGCACTAGAGCAACAGCACGCGAAGGCTCAGGAAGGAAGACCAAGGCCACAATCAATATCCCAACGAAGGAAGTCGCAAAGTAAGGAAGTTGAAAGAAGACTGGTTGGTGAGAGTTAAGACGAAGAACACCCGACAAGGAGCAGCATAGCAGAAACCCCACCAATGGATAACATAGACACCCAAGCATTGGAGAATTTGCCACTTTTCACAGGAGGAGGGAAGGAAGACCCGATTAGGCATTGGAGAATTTGCCGTATGGAGTGGAAAGCGATTGGGCAGAACAATGGAGAAGATTGGAGGAGGTGGTTTCCTGCAACGTTCCGAGAATCTGCAATAGACTGGTACATATACTTACCGCAAGTCAAGTTCTAGACATGGGGAGAGTTATGTGATGCATTTGTGGAAGAATTCAGATCATACGACACTGACGAAAATTATAACATTCAAGGTGAGAAGGAGCCTGTTTGTTATTACAAGCGAAGGGTGAGTAGGTTGTTTGACTATGTGGAGAAAGGCCACTCAGAGGAATTGAAGACCATGTGGTTCATAGATGGACTGCTCCCTGTGTATGAAAGGAAGATGAAAATATTTCCTCCAAGATCATACCAATAGGGTTTGGATTATGCCTTGACTTGGGAAAGAGATGCAAAAACCTCACCGATGAAGGAAACTCGGACAACTAGAGAATGCAGTTAGATGGCGACGAAGGAGACGTCTAAGGTGCAGACGTCTGAGCAAGAGCCGTCTGATGTGGATATGTCTAAGGTACAGACATCTGAGCAAGAGCCATCTGAGAAGAAGACATATGAGGTGCAGACGTCTGAACAGGATTCGTTTGAGGTGGAGACGGCCAAGGTGAAGTCTGCAGTGCATCTGTCGGAGGAGGAGCCGTCTGAAGAGAACCCGTCTGAAGTGGAGTTGTCTGAAACCTACCCGTCTAAAGGAGTTAAATGTCTGGTAGTCAGCCCAGACGTCTGGCCGCCATCCAGCCCAGACGTCTGGCAGCCATCCAGCCCAGACGTTTGGCCGCCATCCAGCCCAGACGTCCGCGATCGATCGAGTCGGACGTCGAGCCGTTAGCCCGAGACGTCGCGCGACCCGATCGACCGGACGCTCGGCCATCCGACCCGGACGTCGGCGGTCGGTCGGCTCAGACGTCTAGCTGTTCGTCCAGACGTCTGGCCGTCTGTTGGGTCGTTTGTTTGGCCACTCGTCCCAGACGTCTAGCAACCTGTCAAGACGTCTAGCCCATCTATTTGCGACGTCTACCCTTACCCGTTTGAGACGTCTACCTGTGTACAATCTGTCTGAGACGTCTACCCATCTGAGCTGTCTAACCCGTTGTCCTAGACGTCTAGACATTGTACCCGTCAGACTCCTCTATCCGTCTGGTCTAATTCGTCAGAAACTAAGCTGTCAGGGATTGTCGTCAGAAATGTTGACGTCGGAGGCAGTGCAGTAAGAGGAGTTGTCGTCTGAAGCACAATTCGACAAGGGAAAGGTCTGTCAGAGGATGATAAGCAGTCAGTTGGATCAAGAAAGCAGTGAAGTAGAGCACACGAAGGGCGCTACCCCTCGACCCCGCAAGGGACGCTGTCCCTTGACCCTGCAAGGGGACTCCCGCCCCCTTGACCCCCGACACAGATGGCGGAGGGCATTACCGAGTATGTTCATGATGTTGATGGCATTGCTCATGCTGATGATATGGCTTATTGCAAAAAGTGAAGTGCCTATTCAGAGAATATTGATCATGCTGATGTTACACATACTTGTAGCAGAAAAAGTGCACAATCAGAGAATCAGATGTTGAGAGCAGCCCCAAGTAAAGTTTATTGCCAAAGATGTATGGAACGGGAACAAGAGGAAGGAGCGTGACAAGAGATCCTATTACATTGCTCGATACTTCTATTCCCGAGTGTTTAGCTTGTGTCGTTGAGGACAACGACCGGTTTAGAAGGAGGGGATAGATGTAGACGAGCATATTGAGATATCCTTAATTACAGAACCATTTTTGATATTATGTGTTTTATTGTAAATGCACGCAAAGTGTTTGACGAAACACCCGTGCATATATTTTAATGTTGTAAAGTGCAATTTAATATTGTACGTGTTGGCAATTTTGCCACATTAAGTCTTTTGATAATTTTGGCCAAGTATGGAGCTTTCAAGCGACAAAGAGCATGCTGAGGTGTTTGGGTTTTCGCAGGCCATAAACGGGGGCGATAAAATGGACAAAATGAGCTCTGGATATTTTATCATTGCAGATCTTCTCGCCAGCTTTCCGATGATATATTATAATAGGCGATCGGGTTAGCGGATCAAAAGTTATGGCCCCGGGAAGCAGAACCAGGAAACCCGAGTTTTTGTGCGAAGTCCGACTGCGCCCAGTTTTTGTGCGAAGTCGGATCGCGCCCTTCTTCCTGAGCGCACTTGGAAACAGTCTGGCAGAGAAATTGACTAAGTGTTGGAGCGCAACCCGACTTCGCTACGAAGTCGGACTGCGCTCCCTTGTCCGTGCGAAGTCCGAACAGCGGTGAGAATCAGCAAGTGCCGGTGCGCAACCCGACTTCGCAGCGAAGTCGGACTGCACCCTTTGACCGGTGCGCAGTAGGGAAATAGGCCAACTCGACTGCGCTGTTTTTCACCTGTGCTACCCGATTGCGCTCTAATCCCGGGCGAAGTTGGATAGACTGCCTTTCAAGGCAGACACGTGTCAAGCATTATCATCCGACAAGTGTCCAACTTTGGGATCCGAGCCAAGACTTGCTGAGCAAAGGACAAGCATGGGCCGCACTACTTATGCCATCTGCCTCATTTAAGGCTGATGTGAGTTTCCACTGCCTCGGCTACCCGCATTCCTCGTCAATGTGAAGTTCTACCTAGCGCGCATCCACGTAGCTATTCAACCTTCAGGGAGACCATGCTGCGAGTACAGTCCAACCCGACAGAAGTTAGCATCAGCAGTTCCGCGGCTGCTTTTGTCAGCTAATGTTTGACTGGGACTTTGTGCCCATAAATGTAATCGGGGGGTTCTCAGGCTATAAATACCCACCACATTTTCGTTGTAAGGTGGTGGAAGGGGAATGTCTGTTAGAGAACCATTGTAGCTGTGCTTCTGCCTTTTAATATAATACATACACTTGGTGCTGTCCTATTGTTTTTATTTCGTATGCTACCTCTCTTTGACATTTTTGCCTCATGTTTTCCTGTATCATTGCTTGTTGTTGTACTGAACTCTAGACTCCGGCATTTGGTGATCAGGTATTCCTGGGATGCATAAATTAAAGGATACATAGGGTAAACATTAGTGGCAGTTTTTTGGTTATGTTTTGTGTTATAGTGTTGTTAGTAGTGGTGATTGATGCGTTGCCGTACTGTTAGTTCCTTGGAGGGAATGTCTGTTAGGGAACCATTGTAGTCGTAGCTTCGGCTCTTAATACAAAACATATACCGACTGCATTCTCTCTGGTTAGTGATAGCATCCATAGTGGTGTGTTATGGTTATATTGGTGTTAGTAGTGGTGATTGATGCGTTGCCGTACTGTTAGTTCCCCCCACCCAACTCCAATTTAATTTGGAATCCCTTTCTACATTTTTATCTCTTTCCCTGCACTCTTATCTTGAACCTCAAAACCCCACAGGAAGCCGGCCTTCTTCGGAGATTGGCACGGAAGGCATTCCTTCCTTCCGGCCTTTCAATGTTGGTTTGCGGGTCTAGGGCGCAATAACAACAAATCCTTTCCTCATGGCGGATTCGTAACCAACAGTACGTAAAGAATAAAGTCATGTAAAGTCATATTAAATCATGTAAGTTGGCTAAATAAGCTATTTCGTCCTGCAGTGCAAATGAAATGTAAATGCAAAGCAAATGCACATAAAATGTAATTTGAGGGTAGTTGCAATGTAGTTGGAGAGCATAACTACTTGGTGGGTGTATAAATAAACCCCCCCTCATTCATTAGAGTGGGTGAAGATTGGTACGTGAGCAGATTGAAGTCTATGGGCAGAATGCAGTCTAGCATGATATGCAGCCATGAAGGATGTTCAGCCTAGGGTTGAATGGTGGATACTTAGAGGAGATATTGCAGGGCATTCATGCAGACAGATGGAAAAGTGCAATCCAGTCCTGCGTACAGCCATGGTTATGCTGGCTGTAGGTTGTATTGTTGAAACTGTAATGTTGTATTACACCTACCATTATTAATACAAATTGCTGTAATTTCTGTTATCTGCCATTGTTGTTATTACTGCTGTTATTAATGCTGTTGCAGAATTTCTGCGTATTATTATTGCTATACTACAATGTTGGCAGATCTGTAATTTATTACATGGAAAGGGAACTGTTGGAACTATGTAAAATCCCTTTCTACAGACTCATTGAAAATAGCTGTTACAAATTACAATGCATTGTAAAAACCACAAAGCACTACAAAAATAAGCTAAACCAGAGTAAAGAATCTAGTGTAAACTACTTTAAAGTGGAACAATTGTGTGGCATAAAATTACAGCCTTGAGGGTTACCCAAAATGGAAAAACCCTAACATGCTAAACGTAATGATTAAGAGAGATCTAGAAGTTGAGGTACAACACAAATAGAAAGGAGCTCCAATGGATCCAAGCGCCAACATTAATCTATAGTGGGATATAAAGTTGAAGCATAATTGTTGTCGTCACCAACTATCCCAAAAGAGCCAACACAAGATCTAATGATTCTTCCAAGAGAATGGCCAGGACTAAGAGGGCTTGGTTGGATAATCCTTGAAAGATATGGAGTTCAACCCTATAAGACTCTTCTAGCATCCATGGCTATGTAACCAAATGAAGAGGACAAGAAACTAGTAAGTTGTACCTATTTACAACTCCTTGATATGTGAGGGGTGGCCAAAACCTGACGTCAAAGAACTACAGTCTTTTCCTGTCGCAAGCAAAAAGAAAGAATTGAAGCCCTAGTAACCACTCTTGTATGTAGACAAGGGCGCACAAATTTGTCATTAATATTTTGGATAGTTGTAGCTTCCAATGAGTGCTTATTACTCTCAATTGCAGAGATAGGGTGAAAGAATGAGGTGATTAGTTGAGTAGTAGTTTGTCTCCCTTGTAATAACCGACGTCGAAGAGTCATAGCTTCCTTGAAGTAACAAGCCAAGCATCTTTGATCAGGATATCTGAAAAAAGTGGCAAGCGTTCCACCTGAGTCTCCATACAAGCAATAGTACCTCCCTTGAATCTCATAATAAACAGGATATTTGAAGATGAAATGTTTACCAGTCTCCATCTCCCGAATAGAGCAAAGGTGATGTACCCTATTCTCTTGAGGAATATGGTGGTCCGTCTCCACCCGCAATTGATGTGAGCATATACTCTGAGTTGACCAAGAGGAATCCTAAGGCTGTGTCCAATGTTGCTCAACATAATTAGGACGAGTAATAATGCCATTCTTAATACTCATGAAATGCTTAGTGTAGAAGGCCAACATAGGACTAAGAGATTGAGATGGAGTGACCCAAGTGATCTGGATATATTGTCGATAAACATCACCTTTGACTACTTGATTAATTACCCTCTTCTTAGGAAGAAGGCAGGGAGGAGCATTTAAGGAGTATTTGAAAGGAGGTAATTGATCTATGGAGATGCCAACTGATTGAAGAAGAGAAATAACTTTTGAGTACCATCCACAATGAGGACCAAAAGAACCCCTATAGGTAATGCATTCTGAGGAGCAAAGCGCCAAATATGAGTATCTCTCTCGGCTTGAGGTGCAATCACCCATGGCTCTAAGGCGATGAAGCTGAAATGTTTTTTGAATATGCTCTCAAGATGAAGAGGATGAATTCTAAAATGAATCAATGAGGTTGTCTGTTTGACTTTCCTTCTTGGTCACAACGTATTATCTACCCCATTCACAAGTTTGGGGATTACTTGGATTTGAATAACGATAGAACTATCATGATTGGGTATACATTTGCTAATCTCTATGCCACAATTTTGAACATGAAACTCTTAGAATTGCTAGCTAGAGGCAAGCTTAGACCAAGAGGGCAAATTAGTTTATGAAGTGATTGTTAGATTCTTGACCATGTTCTCACTCTTGGGGCTATTATAGAGGAGACTCGTCAACGATCTGTTATTCTATTGTTTTGTGGGCTTTACACCGGGCTTTGACACTCTTCTTGGGCATCTTCTATTTTAAGGACCATAGGACATTGGCGTCTCAAAACTCTTTATTATTGCCATTAGGAGACTTTTTTGAGGTAGTCGTCGGTCGTTTTTGGACAATGCTCGGTTTCTCATAGGATGTTGAAAGCACCATTGGTGTCAAACAAGGATGTCCTCTTTATCCCACATTCTTTGAGATCTACATTGACGATCTGGAAGAGTTTATTTGTCAAAACATTCATGTTCATGATATTTTCCTTATACATCATTTCTTGATAACCATATTGCTTTTTGCAGGTGATGTAGTTCGTTGTGCTCATACTCTTGGTCTACAGAGACAATTGGATAAGACAACCAACAATGAAACTTAGTAAGACTAAGATGGTGATCTTCAATACATTGAAGAGTGCCCTTTCTAAGTTCCAGTTCTTCTATATGGGTAAGTGGATTGAGATCACCAATGCTTACACATACTTGGGGGTTGAATTGATAGGCCCTTCCTTAATATTTAACCAGCTTCACAACCAAGGCTTTATAAGGGATACTCATCCCTCTTAGTACTAAAACAACTATGTTTCCAGCAACACTTCCAAGACATAACTACAAATATGTGCTTCTTTGTTTGCATTATCAAACTTAAAATTCTTTTATGGATTTGGGACTTGGGGCCTGAGTCTAGGGTGTGCTTATTGGGTTTGTATTGAGAGGGTCCAAACTAGACTATTTTGTTTCAACGATTTATCTATTAGAAGGATAGTTCCAAAATGTATTATTCAAGTGGAGTTGGTGATTATCCTCTTTGTCTTGAGAGCATCTTCATAAGTTATTTTTCAGCTTCATCGCCTATATCCATGGGTGACTGCATCTCAGGCCGACAAAGATACCTATATTTGGCACTTTGCTTCTTGTTCAAGTAGAATTTGGCACTCATCCTCTTTGCCTTGTGAGCATCTTCAAAATTATTTCTCAAATTCATTGTCTTCGATCTATGGTGACTGCACCTCATGTCGAGAGAGATACCCACATGTGGCTCTTTGCTTCTTAGGATGGGTTTCCTACAAGAGCAATTTGTACTATCATCGGGGTTGGTACTCGGAAGCATATTCTCTTCTTCAGTTAGTCAATAACTCCATAGATGGATTACCTTCATTCAAATGCTCCTAAATTGCTCCTCCTTGCCTTCTTGATAAGAAGATGATTAATCAAGTTGCCAGGGGTGATGTTTATCGACAATTTATTCAGACCACTTGGATTTCTCCATCTCAACCTCTCCTGCTTGCCTTCTTCCTAATAAGAAGATGATTAATCAAGCTGCCAGGGGTGATGTTTATCGACAATTTATTCAGACCACTTGGATTGCTCCATCTCAGCCTCTCAATTGTAAGTTAGCCTTCTACATTAAGCATTCCATGAGGATTGACAATGCCATTATCACCCATCTTCATTATATACTCTTGGCCTTATACATCATGTCTTGATAACTATATTGCTTTTTGTAGGTGATGTAGTTCGTTGTGCTCATACTCTTGAGGGTCTACACAGACAATCAGATGATTTTGCTTGCTTTTGTGACTTAAGACAACTAACAATGAAACTTAGCAAGACTAAGGTGGTGATCTTCAATACATGGAAGAGCACCCTTTCTAAGTTCCAGTTCTTCTATAAGGTTAAGTTGATCGAGATCACCGATGCTTACACATACTTGGAGGTTGAATTTATAGGTCCTTCCATAATCTTTAACCAACTTCACAATCAAGGCTTTACAAGGGATACTCATCCCTCTTAGTACTAAAACATCAATGTTTCCAACAACACTTCCAAGACATAGCTACAAAGATGTGCCTCTTTGATCGCATTATCAAACTCATAATCCTTTATGGATTTGGGACTTGGGGCCTGAGTCTAGGGTGTGCTTATTGGGTTTGTATTGAGAGGGTCCAAACTAGACTATTTTGTTTCAACAATTTATCTAATAGAAGGATAGTTACAAAATGTATTGTTCAAGTGGAGTTTGGCACTTATCCTCTTTGTCTTTGAGAGCATCTTCATAAGTTATTTTTTAGCTTCATTGCCTATATCCATGGGTGACTTCATCTCAGGCTGACAAAGATACCTATATTTGGCACTTTGCTTCTTGTTCAAGTAGAGTTTGTCACTCATCCTCTTTGCCTTGCGATCATCTTCAAAATTATTTTTCAAATTCATTGTCTTAGATCTATGGTTCATGCCGAGAGAGATACCCACATTTGGCACTTTGTTTCTTAGAATGGGTTTCCTATAGGAGCATTTTTTACTATAATCGGGTTGGTACTTGAAAGCAATTTCTCTTCTTCAATTAGTCAACAACTCCATAGATTGATTACCTTCATTCAAATGCTCCTTAAATGCTCCTCCTTGCCTTCTTCCTAATAAGAAGATGATTAATCAAGTTGCCAGGGGTGATGTTTATCGACAATTTATTCAGACCACTTGGATTGCTCCATCTCAGCTTCTTAGTCGTAAATTAGCCTTCTCCTCTAAGCAGTCCATGAGGATTGACAATGCCATTATCACTCATCTTGATTATATATCTTTGTCCCACCCATATTACATCATGACCATATTATAGCAATACTTCAATGACCACATTATTGTTGTATTACAATAAACGTATTATCATAGGCCGCCTTATCACAAGAGTGGTCATCAAAGTGCAAGGACTTGAGCTTGGCTTGTGCTCATACGAATGCATCCCATTTGTTAGCGATCCACAATGGCTTAGATAAAAGCTCTAGATAGTTAATCTCTACTTCATGCTCTTATTAGTGAAAATTTTATTTGAGTATATATAATGGTTCCAAATTGGATTTTTTTAATTTTTATTTAAGATTCTGATTTTTTTGACATTGAAAATATAATTTTTATTGAACTTGGTAATAATTGTTAGAGGAGTGCATATTTTGGTGTGGCAAACAATGCATGGACAAGATTGCATCCAAGACCTTGGAAATGATGATTTGCATGTTTATAAAAGTCAATCTCAAAAGTCCATAAATTAAAATGTTGGAGAAGTTGTATATATATATATTTGATGGGTTATATGGGATTGAAACAGCCCCACACTTATAACATCATGACCACACAATGGTATTATAATGGCTTGGCAATTACACCTGTATTGCTTGGCAAGATTTGAATCTTGATCACCTCCTTCCCAGTGGAGGAATTTAACTGGTTGTGCTAATGCCATTTGATTGCAGAAGTTGTATATTGATATCAATACCCCATGACATTATCAGAGGCCTCCTGGTTTGGTATTGTACTTACTGTTATACCTGAATGCATGATTCCTATTTTTTATTGTAGGTGGTCTTATGTATATTTATCTGCATCTTTGTCCTTGTTCCTTGTTACTTTGCAAATTGGTGGGTCTAGGGTTTGAATCAAGCATTAAATTATGTTTTAATTTGTTGTATTCTTTTATTAGCATTATACTTTATTTATGGTAGTGTGATACTTATGCAAGTGGGATCACCCTTTCAGGTTTCTATTTTCTGGGTTTTTTTTTTCTTTTTTGGTTCATGCCTTCCCATAGTATCATGCAAAATTGTGAGAGGTTGATTTCTAGGTCTGTCTTGTGCAATTAGGGACTAATGAATTTTTTGTGTTCACTATTAAGTTAGGTGAACTGAAGTTAGGCGAGTTGCTTGATACACCGCCTCCTGGACTTGATGAAGCCATTGCTATCTCCAAGGTATTTTAAGATGCTATTCAATTGTTCGTATGGTGTTATTGTACATTTGGATTTTGATAGGTGGGCTGAATTCTCTCGTTGTTGAAAGGAAGCACAAATCCTCGACAGTATATTGGTTATGGTTGATTGTATACACTAACTAGTTCTTTCTTGAACTCTTCACCAGGTGATGCAATTTGTTCAAGCTCCAGAATACAGTATGTTTACCCGTATTATTTTTGACACTGCACCTACTGTAAGTTGAGAGTTTCAAATGTTTTTTGGATCTTTTATTTAAAACATGTTTTTGTATTTGAAGAAGTTATTCTGTAATGCTCTGTAGTCTTACTTTGTGAATTGCCATTACTAGGGACATACTCTTCGCCTTTTGTCTCTTCCAGACTTCTTGGATGCTTCTATAGGGAAAATCATAAAGGTAACATGCCATAAATAAATTGATGTTTGCTGCAATTCACCTTTTTTGTTTCAATTGGTTATATGGGATTGAAATGGACCCCACCTGTATTACATCATCACCACATAGTGGTATTACAACAGCTTGAATATTATCCATGTATCGCTTGGCAAGATTCAAACCTGGGTCTCCTCTTTGAATGTTGAGGAATCTAATTGGTTGAGCTAATGCTATTTGATGCTGCAATTCACTTTTATAATTGCTACTAGTCTTATATTTTTATTGCAATCAATGAATTTCTTGCTCTTCAATTGCTCAGAAGTTGGAACTTATGTTAGTGTTGTTTCATCTAGGGAGTCAGATTCATATCATTTTGTAGCACTATTTTTTTATTACTTTCTCTTTGTTTGCTGGCTTCTAGGAAGCTTTGAGTTTCTTTCTCACTTAATCAACCATTGCTGTTCTATTGGGACATTCTTTTAATTTAAGTCTTTCCAACATTTCTTGAAATTAACATGAAAAATTATTCCAGGATGCTGCTTATCCTCTTTTGATGTAAATCTGATGAGTTGACCTTCTTGCCTTCGCTTTCTGGGCAGGCATTAGGGTCTGTCTTGGATATTATACATGATATAGTTGGAAGTTACCTTTGCTGCTTTTTGTCATTTGCAGATGTTAATGTAATTTCTTTTTCCCCATCTTCTTCGATCTCCTCTGTGGTGCTTCATAGCCACAATATCTTCAAAGGAATTACCAAAACAACATGGTTTTTCTATGCCTTTTGTATCTAGCTGGTAATATCCATTGTGTATAAATCCCATGACTTAATAGAGAGGAAGAAAACTCATTGTAGGAATTGTCGTTTTAAACAGACTATTCATGGTTACTCTTGAAGTTTCTAATGATTGACTGAGTTTTTGTTACACTGACTGGCATAACAAAACTGCATTTTTGTGTTTTTACTACACTTCCAAACTGACAATGACACGTGCAAGGGTAGTTTTTTCTCAATATTCAATATGTTGATGATGCATACAAGCTGAATTTCATCTACATATTCAATCAATTAGTGATGTGTAAAAGCCCTTCTTTCTCAATGGATCATTACTTATGCTTTAACCTGTTCTGTCTGGACTAGAAAACATGGTGAAGTCTGTTCTATCATAGCTACCAGGTTCGACCGGACCTAATTCAATCCAGATGAAACCAGATACATTTGGTCTAAACCTTTTTTCAGCCACTGCCAAAAATTGTGCCTTCATTAAACTCAACTGCTCCCCTTACCATGGACTTATAGTTAAAGGTGGTTGCAGTTTGCAATTATCTGACAGCCAATTCAAATTTATCCGTTGTTTGATGTCTATTAGAAGTGTGCAACATGGTCCATTTCAATTTTTAAATATCTGCAGCTATTTCAAACTTGCATGTTGATGGCATTACATTTTGAAATTATAGAATCTGAAATTTGCTGCATTTTTCCATATTTTCATGAATATCTTGTGTGTTTTCTATTTATACGTATTCTTTTTCCGATTATGATGCCTTGCAGGGAGATGCATGCATTGCATAATGTAAGCAATAGCACCCTCCTTGTAGTAGTAATGGAATAAATTGTCTGTACGCACCAAAAACATTGCCTTGCATGGAGATTTACACATTGCATACGGTCTTCAATCTTTCCCTTCCTGGAGCAGTACTAGAATAAGTGTTTGTCAGCACTAGAGAACATACTCAAATCTGTCTCTGATTCCTATTTGCATAACCTTTGCGCCCTAAGGTGCACTTCTTAGTAGTTGCATTTTTTATAATATTGATGAAAGTTCAACTTGCTTTTGATTTTGGCTCTCATGGCGGTCCATTGCAAATTTATACTCATTTTTAATGCTTATTTGTTTCTGTAACAAACACATGTTTTTAAATAGGCTGATTTATTAACAGTTATGTGAAGCGGTTAATTTTTATGGATTAGTTGGATTATCATTCAGATTCATGGTAATCCCTGTAACAGTCCAGACTGTTCCAAAATACCCTCCTTTGGTATCCAAGTTATGCATGTGTGGAGCTTTAGTAGACTTGTGTGAAGAAAGAGATTTTGTCATCATGTGTTTTTGTCAACAATGTACATAAACCATGAATAAAACATGCAACAAAATAATGATTTTACAAGAAAATATAGTCATGGAAATTCACACCTGCTGCAATACCATGTAAAAAATCACAATGTAGAGACAAGATAATTCTATTAACGTCCATGGATGACTAAAGGAGGCCAATGGGACTCGCCCAAAAGAGTTGTTAACAACGCACTGTAGTAACCCTAAAATTACTATGAAAATCAGCTAAACTAGAGTAAAGGAACTGGGGTAAACTTCACAAGACTTGAGCAATTGTATGGTATCAAATTACAGCCTTGAAGAATAGAAGAGAGCCAGTGGTCAAGATGGTGTCTTTGACGATTCATGTTATGGGGGTTTGACATTAAAGCGATTGCAGGTTGGCATGTTTGATGTTCTGCAGGACGAGAGTCCAACATCGGAGCAAATGTAGGTTGGCTTGTCCAATGGTAAGTGGGACGAGAACCTGAAATCGGAGCAACTATAGATTGTTATATCCAATGGTGAGTGGCACGCGAGTCCAACATTGAAGCAATTGTAGGTTGGCATGTCCAACTGGGCATAGAATGGGAGTCCAGCGCAGGGGCAATTGCAAGTTTGGTGTATTTGATGATGCTTGGGATGAGAGTTTGACACAGAAGCAACTACATTGTTGTGAGTGGGACAAAGCACATAACAAGAGTTGAACATGGGAGTGAGCATGCCTATGCCAAGTCAACTTGTTAGAGAACAATCAATATTGTTCATATGCTGGTGAAACAAAGTACCTAGTTAGACATTGAAAAATATGCATTACAATTTAGAAGGCCAATGATCAAATGAATGAGGCATATTGGAGGAAGGTATTTCCTATGACAACATGTGGGATCCAAGTGGATTGTTACATGGAATTGCTGTAGAAAGGGTTTTTACATATCCCAACAGTTCCCTTTCCACGTAAGTAATCTACAGATCTGCAAGCATTGTAGTATAGCAATAATAATACGCAGAAATTCTGCAACAACATTAAATAACAGCAGTAATGGGAGAAAATACATCAATAACAGTTAATAGTAATTACAGCAGTTTGTATTAATAATGGTAGGTGTGATACAACATTACAGTTTCATCAATACAATCTACAGCCATCATAACCATGGCTGTACACAGGACTGGACTGCACTTTGCCATCAATCTGCCTGACTTCCCTGCAATACTTCTTCCACGTATCAACCATTCAACCCTAGGCTGAACATCCCTCATGGTTGCACATCATGCTAGACTGCATTCTGCCCATAGACTTCAATCTGCTCACGTACCAATCTTCAGCAACTCTAATGAATGAGGGGGGGTTTATTTATACACCCACCAAGTAGTTACTTTCTCCAACTACCTTGCAACTACCCTCAAATTACATTTGATGTGCATTTGCTTTGCATTTACATTTCATTTGCACTACAGGACGAAATAGTTTATTTAGCCGACTTACATGATTTAATATGACTTTACATGACTTTATTCTTTACGTACAATATTAAATTGCACTTACAACATTAAAATATATGCACGGGCGTTTCGTCAAACACTTTGCGTGCATTTACAATAAAACACATAATATCAAAACTGGTTCTGCAATTAAGGATATCTCAATATGCCTATCTACAATTGCCAGAGGGCAAGTACTAGCCGATGAGGAATTACTGGAAGCCTTCAAGAAGGAATTCAAGTTGTTTTGCAATGATAATGAGGTCATTGTAGAAATTTCTAGAATAGAGAAAAGCAAGTTAGAGTTTGTTTGGTTCTACAACCGGTGGTTGAATGTGTTGGTCAAGCATTTTGAGTTGTCAGATGTACTAAAGAAGTTGTAATTTGTATAGGGACGTCTTGCATATAGGAAGAAGATTATGGTTGTGTTGGCATTTTTGCAACATGTGTATATTTTGCTATTCTGTAAATTCTCCTTCCCTGAAGTTTTCTTCTTTGTACAGAATGTATTTTTCTCTTTCCTGCTTTCTCTGTTAGAATTCGTCAGTTGTACCCAAGGACTGGTACAGTTTTCTGTTCGTTCAGCATGCAGGTCCCTTACCTTGTCAAGGGCGAGGGCAGTTTCGCGCCATGTCTCCGGGCGCAGGTTTGTTTCGGGGCAAAATCAAAGCGCAGGCCCATTTTGGGCCAGACAGCAGCAAGGGCCAGCTCCGGGTAAGAAGGCGTAAGAGCGCAATGCTCTTTCAGCCCTGAAGAAGGGCACGGGACAAATTCTGGTCTTGACAAAGCGTAGCTGCAATAGTCACTGTTGTCACATTTTGCACGGGGTGCAATGTCTTCAATGTTGTTTTGTAACAGTGCTGCTCTTCTTTTCCTCCTTCCGTTTTTCTCCCTTCTCTCCCTTTCCTTTTCTTTCCCATTCTCTTTCTCTCCCCCCCTTTTTCCTTGGAGTTCCCAGTTGATTTTCCAGCTTTCCGACGGGTCTATCCGAAATTGGCTAAGTCCGGGTGCGAAGTTCGCACTTCGCCCGCTTTGGTGCGAAGTGCGTACTTCGCCCGATTTTGGTGCGAGTGCGTACTTCGCCCCACCTTCGGGCGCACCTTGCATCGGCAGATCGGCGGGTCAATGCGAAAAAAGGTAAAATGTCGGAGCAGGTCCATATGGCGGCGGACACCGGTGTTCGCTCAGTGCGCAGCTTCGACTTCTCAAC
This sequence comes from Wollemia nobilis, assembly GCA_028583015.1. Lineage (NCBI taxonomy): Eukaryota > Viridiplantae > Streptophyta > Pinopsida > Araucariales > Araucariaceae > Wollemia > Wollemia nobilis. The sequence continues at coordinate 218,992 of JAQPPZ010002524.1, forward strand.
GAGCCGGAATGCGCCTTGACAGAGTGTACGGTAGGGGAACAAACCCGGAATTTGACCAAGGCTTGAAGGCCTTCCCCGACTGCACTGATTTCTGCACGCATCCCAAGGAGCCCCGATCCCAAGCAAAGATGGATAGATTGCCCTCTAAGGCAGGCATGTGTCACACAACATAACCCATCATTAGACAAGTGTCCAGCTTCGGGATTTGAACCAAGACTGCCGACCAAAAGGGATAAGCATGGGCTGCCTGCACCGCCTGCGTTAATAGCCTCATTCAAAGCTGATTTGAGGTTTCACCTGCTCCAGCTTACTAGCAAGCCTCGCCGACTTGAAGAATTACCCAACACTCCGCCACGTAGCTGTCCGGCCTTCCGGGAAGACCATGCTGCGTGGTACACCTCGATCCGACAAAAGGTCGACATTTGCGGTTCTTTCGCCGCTTCGTCGACTCATGTTTGACTGGGACTCGTGCCCATTAATGTAACGGGTGGGACTCGGGCTATAAAAGCCCATCCGAAATTCATTGTAAAGGGTGGAAGGGGAATGTTTGTTAGGGAACTATCGTGCTTATTGTAACCGTGCTTCGCTTATGAATACAATCCGTATGCCTGGTTCCGTTCTATTGTCTTTATTCTTTTATCGTTGTCTTTCATTATATGCCTTAGGCCCACCTCGTGTCGTCGCTCGTTAATTCACTTTGGCATTTGGCGATCAGGTTCCTCTAGCATTGCTTGCTTAAAGCACCATCTGTACTTCATTATTTAAAGCATTCATTATAAATTTGGTAGCAGTTCCATCAGTTGTGTGTGACGTTGCTGGCCCGTATCTGGTGATTGATGCGATCCCCCGCTGTTAGTTCCTTGTAGGGAATGTTTGCTAGGGAGCCATTGAAGCCGTGCGGTTAAACACTCTACCTAACACATATACCTGGCTCTGACATCTCTAGGTTTACTTTCTACCCCCGTCGGTGTATGTATCTCGGTGATTGATACGATCCCTCGCCGTTAGTTCCTTGTAGGGAATGTTTGCTAGGGAGCTATTGAAGCTGTGCATACGGCTCGCCGGTGTATCGGAAGTACGCCTAGGTTTTGCGGTTCCTTGTCATGCTCTGTGTTTGTATGCGGTAAGTAGCGGTGATTGGTGTGTTCCCGTCATCGTTAGTTCCCCCCCACCAACCTTTGGACATATTTGTATCTCTTTCTGTACATTTGTCTCTTTCCGTTCATTTATTTCTTTCCCTGTTCCCTTTAGCTTAAATCAAGCCCCCTAAAAGGAGCCGGCCTTCTCCGGAGATTGGCTCGGAAGGCATCTCTTCCTTCCGGCCTTTCATGCTGGTGGGCGAATCTGGGCGCATTAACCAAAAATCCTTTCCTCATGGCAGATTCGTAACCAACAGTTTCTCTGGCACGCCCGGTGGGACGCTTGTCCCACGATTTAAAGAAAGAGTACCCATCTAGTTTCCACCTAGCGCAACAGTTCTTCTGACCCGCTCGGCGGAACACGGGTCCTACATCTGACGAGAGATTTTCTGATCAGTCTCCACCTGGCGCTGACAGTTCCTGAGCTCTTGGTGAGACAAGGAAGTTTCTCACCCCCGACAGAATCGAAGCACCGGTGTTCGCTTCATTGTTGTTCCAAATCTGAACACCTGGCGACTCTGCACGAACAAATCCTCTGAGTCTAGAAGACCGGTCCCGTCACCTTCATGCACACGAGAAGGTGGCGAACAAGAAATCCGAGAAGCCCGCCTGAGTTCTACGAACTAGACATCCACGCTCGAGGCGAGATACCCAGGCTGGTTGATCCGCGAGCTCGTTTCGACGAAGCCGAGGCTGAGATCCAAGAAGAGGCCGAAGCTGAGGTCGGAAGAGCCGAGTACGAAGTAGAAGAGGCCGAGGAAGAGGAAAATCCTGCATCCTCGGAAAGTACCGACACCGAGTACACAACCGACGGCGGAGAGGAAGAAGAAATGGCTGATCAACAGCCGAATGACGATGATCTCTTCCCGGCGGTGGACTCTACGGTGGCCTTTGGCCCCGATCGGTCGCCAAGTCGTGCCCCCGTCGCTTTAAAGTCTATTCCCACATACGACGGCTACGGTAAGACGGCGTACGAGCACATCCGGGACATCCTTGCCCCGGCCGCACCGCATACCATCACCGATGAAAGTGTGAAGACCCGTCTCGCCGGCCCTTTCCCCGAGGGGAAAGCTTCTCTACCGGTGGAGATCGTCGCCGGAGGGATCCATCCATCGGGTGGCCCCGCCTTGCAGGAGTCTCGTAAAAGGATGCAACGAGTCCGCTGATCCTACCTCTCTCTGCATCGGTTCCAAGCAATCCGGAGGCATCCTCAAGAGGAGGTGTCCGATTTTAACATTAGGTTTGCGAGATCCCGGAAACGGGTACCTCGCAAACTTCGACCTTCAGCCGGCATGGCTGCTCACTACTATCCGAGGTCTTTCAACTCGGACATATGCCTCGCCGTGAAGATCGCCCGAATTGACGAGTTCCCCGCACTATACGAAGCTGCCCGGCAGTCTGAGGCGACATTATCTCCATCGGCAGGCTTCCGTCCAGAGTGCAGGAGCCGATTCATCCCGAATTTCCCAGATCGCAGTATCCTTCGCTTCGGTGGTGTGCCGTCTCACTCAGGGCAGCAGCCCCGCCCGCGATGGAATCCGGCGCCGGTCGTAACTCAATACGGCCCGCCTCGGTTGCATTACCCTCATCCGCCTCCTCCTGCTCCGCATTTTCCAGCGCTTCTCGCTCCCTCGCAGTATGCGTCTTATTCTAACCCTCCTCCATTGGCCGCTTTGCCTCCACCGGCACGCCGCCGCCTCCGACAAGCAGAGCATCCGAACACGATTCTACAAGAAGTGCGGGCTTTGGCCTCCGGATATCATGCCATGTCCAATGACATGACAAATCTATGAAAAGAAGCGAGCCCAAATGGAATTTGCTCCTAGAAGGCCGTATGCGCCGCCGGCATTGACAAAAGATAAAGCCCCAGAAAACCAACCGCAGAGGCGTCCGCCTCCGAGAAATGCTGCTATAGATGACCCACCTGGTCCTCCTGACCAGGTCAACTGGTGCACTACGTGCAATGACCCACATTCGGAGGAAGATTGCACTTTGCACCAGCACTACATCCAGACCTTGGCCGGCAGCACTATAGAAGATGATGAGCTGTACATGATCTTGGACGGTGAGGCCAATTTTGCCCTGCCAGAAGAGAACCCAGTGACGCCCGCCAAGGAAGAAAAGAAAGCTGCGGACGCGGCTAAACCTTTGCAGGTATATGCGAGAAGAGAAAGACCGCAGCCCAATGGGCTGCCACCGTACAAGCGGCTGTGGCCTTACACAACCCAGGAGAAGGCATCCAAAGATAAAGCTCCCGCTAAACCTTCTCTAGCAAAGACCGCTGCTGTTCCAGCTAAGCCTCCAGCAAAGGCCCCAACTCCCGCTAAGCTTCCTGTACTTCAGACCCCAAACGAAACCAAAGAACAAGCCCAGGAGAAGCTGAAGTACCCGTCTCTGACCAAGAGACAGCGAGTTGAGGCCACCCAACAGTACCGGACCAAGTATGAACCGGCTAAACCAGCGAAAGGAGCTAGTACCTCGGGCTCTGACATTGTAGACGAGTTAAAGAAGACTCGCCGCGAATCGCATGTACGATGCCCTTCGCTTCCGAGCCGGGTAGATCTGTCGCAAGAATCACCGAAAAACATGAAGAACGGCAAGCGGATGTAGCCTCGCTGTCTCGGTTCAACCTTTGACGATCTCCGCCATCGGGAAGAACAGACCGCCACCCTTTTATCCGTCTTTACGGATGCAAGGGCACATAGTTCACAATTGCATGGTGGATTCTGGTGCTTCCTCGACTGTAATGCCGAAGGCCGTCTGCGATGAGATCGGGATGGAATACACACGGAGCAGCCAAGGTGTGTAGCAATTAGACGGCACCCCTGTCAAGACAGTTGGTGTCATAAAGGACATCCCTATCCGGCTGCACAAAGCTCTCGACATTGTGGTCATCCAAGAGGTCGTGATTGTTGACTCTGGGAGCCTTACTTCGGCATGTGTCTCTCTCGGGAGTTCATCTGCGAAGTTTTGCGGGTACCTGTCTCTAGACTACTCGCACATGGAAGTGCCCTTCAAAGGAAGGAGACTGAAAATTTTCAATGAGAAGCCTTCCCCTTTTCTAGTAGACAAGATACCCGGTGGAGAGATGGACTGCATGGTCCAGTTGTCAGAAGAAGAACTGGTGACAGTAGAACTGACCGAGCAAGCTCTCGAAGTGCTACAGCTAGAAGACGAGTTCTCGTTGCGGGATTTTAATGCCGTAATCGGGACAGAGCAGGGCTGTTATTCCATTAAGCAGCCCAAGGAGCTTGACGTGTCCGTTGCGAAGGAAGTAGGACCCTGCACCCGAAGAGCCGTGGAAGCTTTTTCTTTGACGGCGCCCGTTGCAAGAATGGCGCCGGTGAAGGGGTCCTCCTGGTTTCTCCAACCGGAGTCCAGAGGGACTATGCCTACAGGCTGGCCTGGAGCTGTACTAACAATTCGGCGGAATACGAAGCCCTGTGCTTGGGTCTGCGAAAGGCGGAAAGGCTCGGAATCAAGCATCTCCAAATTTTCGGAGATTCAGAGTTAGTGTGTCATCAAGTTACGAATAAATGCGCGTCTAAGCATCACTATCTTAGAGCGTACCGCAATCGGGTCTGGGACCTGATGGAATTGTTTGACTCATTGAACGTTAAGGCAATATCGCGTGAGAGAAACAAGCACGCGGATATTCTGGCTTCTGTTGGAGCCAGGTACGTTCCAGCTGAAGACGTCGTCCAGAAACTGAAGCCGGTCCGCACCATTTACGAGCCTTCGTGCTCGATAGGGATACCTTCGCGGGGTATTCAGCCGTGACGAGGAGATCGTCACATTCCTAGTTAACGAAGTGTGTGTAATCGAAGGTAGAGACCCTGATGACGAACAAATGAGGGGTTGATACAGTTACGGAATAATCACGTCCCAAAAGGACTGATTACATTAGAAAGTCTCTTTGATCAGAATGACAGAGCAATATCCCACGGGATCAAAGTAGACCCGAGGCGATATGCTCGACACTGAGCTCGAACTCGGTAAAACCATCAAGGTCGGAACAGATCGCACGTCGGAGGAGCCGGTGCGATTAGATCACCGTGCCGGGAGTTCCCCGACATCGTGGCCCGGTGCTACGAAGATTTGAGGGGGTATGACAGATCTGTCATCCAAAGCATACCATCGAGCTAGAGGATGGCGCCAAGCCGTTCCGACAAAAGCAAAGGGTCGTAAATCCAAAGGTTGAGGCCATGATGAAAACCGAGCTCTTGAAGATGTCGGAGGCCAAGATCATCTACCCCATCAAACATTCATCCCGGGTCGCGAATCTGGTGCCCGTGAGGAAAAAGAATGGCGACATACGTCTCGTGTCGACTTCGAAACCTAAATCAGGCTTCCCTCCGGGACCACTATCCGCTTCCCCAAATCGACCAAATTTTGCATATCGTTGCTGGAGCCCAGAGATTCACTTTTAGATGGATTTTTCGGCTACAACCAGATTTGGGTCAAAGACGAGGACCAGCATAAGACGGCGTTTACCACGAAGTGGGGGACGTTCGCCTATCAGCGCATGCCATTTGGCTTATCCAATGCTGGTGCCACGTTCCAAAGGGCCATGGACTCGGCCTTCCGAGAGCCGCTCAACAAGATTATTGTCATCTATCTTGATGACATGACTGTTTTCTCTCACCGACGAGAAGATCATGTTTCGCACTCGCGGCGGATATTTGAAAGTTGTCGAGAATTCAGCATCTCTATAAACCCGAAGAAGTCTGTCTTCGCGGTAAAGGAAGGAAAGCTGTTGGGACATGTCATCTCCGAGGAAGGCCTCGCCATTGACCCCGACAGAGCAGAAGCCCTCGTTCGCTTGCCGCCCCCACCGATAAAAAAGGTCTGCAGTCCTTCTTCGGTCGGATTAACTCGTGCGGAAGTTCATTCCGGACTTCGCACGGGTGATCAAGCCTATGGCCGAACTCGTTGAAGAAAGATACACCTTACGAATGGACTGATGAGAGAGAGCAAGCTTTCGAGGAAATCAAGGCTCGAATTGCGCAAGCTCCGGTGTTGACAAACCCGGACTACTCCAAGGACTTCATCTTGTATGCAGTGGGAGAACCCGAAAGTTACGCTGCAGTCCTGACTCAGAAGGGAGACGACGGTGAGGAGCGCCCCATTGCGTTCCTAAGCCAAGTGATTCTGCCACACGAAGAGAAGTACAATTTTATAGAGCGGCAGGTCCATGCGGTCATGAAGTCCCTTCGAAATCTCAGGCACTTTGTCTCCCAAAGTAAGACCATTGTCTTTGTGATTCACCCCGATGTTCGCAGTTTCATCTTGCAAGGGGAACCGGGTCACAAGAGAGCGGGATGGATTGCCAAGATCCAGGAGTTTGACATCGAAGTACGGCCCACCAAGCTTATCAGAGGCCGAGCCTTGTGTCAGGAATTGGCCCGAAGCGCTGTAGCCGGCATCTCCGCCTGTAAGTGGGAGGACACGACGACACGCGTCAACCTAGCCAACTCCTTATCGGAGGGGAGTGATTGGACAGATGAATTGGTGAGATACTTCTGCACCGGAAGATGTCCTGATCACCTGAACGCCTCACAACGAAGGAGATTTCGGTTAGGTGCATTAAGGTACACTCTTCGCCCCGAGGGGCTTTACTTCAAAAACATTGACGGCATCCTGTTGCGGTGCGTCATAAAATCTGACCAGCCTAGGATCCTCGAAGATTTTCATTCCGGGATGCCTGGGGGTCACCATTCTTCAAGGCCAACGGCCTTAAAAATAATAAGGGCTGGATACTATTGGCCCACTCTGTTCGCAGACGCGTATGCGGTCTGTGCCAAGTGTGATCAATGCCAGAGGTATGCTGGCCGAAACAGGAAAAGCACCCCTGCCCCTTCAATCGATTCAAGCCGAAGCTCCGTTCCAAGCAATGGGGTCCTGGACTTCATTGGGGTGATTTCTCCTAACTCCTCCGCCGGCCACAAGTTTATTCTCACGACCATCGACTATTTCACACGGTGGACGGAGGCGATCCCGACCAAGAACGCCGACCAAGAAACGGTCATCGAGTTCATTGAGAGCCCGATTACCCGCTCGGGGGTTCCGAGTCGATTGTGACGCATCAACGGTCCGGGGTTTGTAGGCGCTGTACTCACGGAGTACACCAGCTGCCTTGGCATCTATCACAAGATGTCTTCTAATTATTACCCGCAGGGGAATGGCCTTGCCGAGTCTACTAACAAGAACCTCCTGAAAATTTTTCGGAGGACCATTGAAAAAAATAAGCGGACTTGGCACTTGCTCCTGAACCGGGCGCTATGGGCGGACAGAGTTGCGTTCAAGAAATCCCTCAAGACGTCCCCCTATGCGCTCGTCTATGGCAAGCAAGCTGTTATGCCATCACACATTGAAATCCCCGCCCTGTGGATGATTGACGAAGACGAGAGCAGCGGAGACCCGGTAGACGACAGGTTGTGCCAACTCCCGCAGTTGGAAGAAGACAGAGAAAGTGCATACCAGGCCTTCGCCGATCACATTGCAACCACTAAAGGCTGGTTTGCCAAAGGCACCACTGCCCGAGTTTTCGAAGTCGGGGACTTGGTGCTGAAGTGGGACTCATACAAGGCAAAACCGGGTAATCACGGAAAATTTGACGCTCTCTGGGAGGGCCCTTATCAGATTGCCCGGCGAATCAGTTCATTGCCTACATACTTTCGGATATGGAGGGTCAGCTCCTCCCCATCCCCCGTCAACGGGTTCCACTTGAAGCTTTATCGCTGTTGAAGGTGCCTGAGGGGCCCTTCCCTGTAAAAATTTTGCCTTGTGTTTTTATTTTTCCCCGCATGTATAGTTTCCAGTTTTAGCATTCAGTTTATTTTTCCTTCTTTGAGCTTAAATACGGCATGGGAGAGAAAGACAGACTTCGCAACAAAGTCTGTCGTTGCCCCGCAGGAGGGGCGAAGTTCGGCTATGCAGAGAAAGAAAGGAGAAAAAAGAGCAAAAATCGACTAAGTGTTGACCGAAGTCCGACTTCGCAGCGAAGCCTGACTTCGGCCCAGCCGAATTGCGAAGTTTGTCCGAGAAAAGCTGAAGCAGACTAAAGTCCGCACTGCGCAACCCTTCGTGCGAAGTACGCACTGCGCGCAAAGTTTGTGCGAAGTGCGAACTTCGCACCGAAGTCCGACTTCGGCCAGCGCCCGTGCGAAGTCCGCGCTGCGCTCAACGCTTGGGCGAAGTGCGAAGTTCGCACTTCGCATCAAGCTTCGGCCGAAGTCCGAACAAAGCGGCCAGCGCCCGTGCGAAGTCCATCTAAAGATGAAAGGCGGCAAAAACCCAGATCGCGCCCAAACCTTGGGCGCAACTAAAAACAGAGGTAGAACAGTTCAAGCACGCGCTTCGCGCGAAGTGCGTACTTCGCCCAGTTTTGGTGCGAAGTTTGTACTCGCTCGAATCGGCGAAGTCCGACTCGCCGGGCGAGGTCGGGCCGTGCCCAACTTTGGGCGACTCCGCTGCGCCTAGTTTTCCGGGCCGTATTGGGACGCGGTTTAAAGAATAATAAAAAAAAAAAAAAAAAAAAAAAATTCAAAAAACCCCAAGCTGGGCCCAAGGCGCGTTTGCACTTGTTTTTATGTGGGTTTCCGCACCGAAGGTTTTGTCTTGATCAGTGTGCCCAAGTGGTGGCAGCAACGTCAGCCATGGTGCGATCCCCAACGCCGAGTTAATGATTGTGCGTTTTCAAGCGAAACGCAACTAAAAAAGCAAGGCACGGTACGTCGGGGCGCGTCTTTTCCTAAACGTTCTCCTGCGCGGCCACCAAGGGTTTTAACTCAGCCGACCTACCCCTCCTGCGTTGCATTAATGGCGCTGTTTTTATCTAGAAAAGGGTGTCAGAATCATGCCAACATTCCAAATTGCAGAGATTATTCCTCGGACAGTGCTAATTATTCCTCTGATAGCGAAATTTGTTGCAGACAGCCTGAACCTGTCATTATTGCTGACTCGGAGAGATGGACAAGGGAAAAATGCCTGTGTCAGCGCAGTCCAGCGGAAGCAGCGAACCAGGGGATTTGCCGCGGCCAGGAGTTTTCAAAGGCGATCCTCCGCCAGAGAAAAGGTCAAAGGCCCGGACGAAGAAGGTACAGCGTGGGCAATCCCCACCACCTCCGGTGAATTACCTAGCAGGATATGTGGACGGCTCGTTTTCCATGAGCCTAACACAGCTGAGAGCGAATGTGGAGAGCTGGGCTGACAAGGTTTCGCCCTCCCATCATTTTGGAGCGGCGTACAAATCAAACCTCTTCAGATTCATGTGCCCTCCTGTCCACCAATGCCCGGAGTCGATAGACTTAATTGTCGGACACTATAAACTAGCTTCCGGCAAATTTGCGGTCTCAGCGGCAAACCCTTGTTCGCACTGCACGGCGGAGATCAGTGCGACCGACTTTCGCCCCAAGGCTGGAGTATGACTCCGACACCATCCTCGAAAAAATCTATTTGGGCGAACAAGCGGGACGTTTCACGCACACCAAGCGAATGAGGGATTTCCTCAATTCGGAGCCGAGCGCCCGCTCCAACCGGACAATGGCCGATCGGCCCCATGCCTTTGGTAAAATTTCGAGCAAGTATCTATATACCATCTTGGCATGGATCCTCGAGCTGCGATTCCGATGAGTCGGTGCACCCGTACCAGTCGGCGGCGCGAGAATGCCTCCTGTGTGGAGAATCTTACGAACCAGTGGCGCAGCGGAGCGGAAAACGCCCCATCTCTTTCGACTGGGCAGACTGGCTGGCTTACGCCATTCATTCCAGTCTGCTGAAAATCCAGAAGCGCCAGTCAACCAATTTTCGTTTCAGTTCCGTTCTGGTCTGGCTTTGTTTGTACCATCTGCACCCCCAAATGCCGATCCCGAACTCGAAGAAGGTTAACGAGAAGGGAGAACCCCAGCCGTCTATAACCGGACGGATGACTTATACCGGAAAGGGTCCTACTACAAGTTCAACTTCAACTTTCGCGGGATTCGTCATGTCGGTCTTCACCGAAAGTGAAATCCCCCGTCCCCCGAGAGAAATGACGAGTGCTTTGATAAATCGAAGCTCGGGGACGTTTCGATCGACGCGGGGATTGTGATCGAATCTACGGATTCAAGGGCAAACCCTATTTGCTGCCCTATTGGTGCTCAGAGCATCTGTTCGGGATGGAAGTTGCCCGACAGATGGACTATGTGGAAGAAGAGTTTGGCCTAGGGAAGAAAAAAGGACAGATTTTTCAATACCCTCTTTCCGGGCCAATGTTGAGATTATCGAGGTAGGACAACATGTCTACCTAGAGCAAGCGCTGTCCCGGATTGGCCTCGGTTTCTTGCTGCAGCACTGGAAGTATGACCCTCATGGGATAAGAGGAAAGTTTGCACATCTGTGCCCCCGGGACATAACCGAAGATAGATGCGACGTGGTCCATGTGGACCTTGACTGGGAGATTGAATTAATGGAAGCTTCTCCCCCTTGGCTGGATTTCTATTGCGAGGAGGTGACATATGACCCCAAGAGAAACCAGGACCATCACTTCTCATCTCCAGGGTTCAAAAAATTTCTGTCAAAGATTGCGGGGCCTTAAGCTGGTCTAAAGAAAAGATTATTGAATCTTTGGAAAATGAGATGCCGCACGCAGACACGAAAAATCCACAAGGAGAAACCCGGCCGTAGATGACGACTTCTCGGTTCTCTATGACCAAGCATCATGACAGTGGCGGCCGTTCGCATATCAAGGTTACGTTCCCCGAGGCCCCTTTGAGGATTATAAAATGGGTCTCCTCCCAAACAATTGTACACTTCGGCAATCGCCGGCCGCCGGCACAGCAAGTACCCAGGCCGATCCAATGCAGTTCGTGGCTCCTAAGGCGGCGCCTGAAAAGGCGAAAAAGTTAGCCGAGGCAGCGCCCGAGGCACTTCCTCAGGCAAGAAAAGCGCCAGCACCGCCAGAAAGCAGACCGGTCGCGGCAGACCTTCTGCAAGTCAAACCCCGGTACAAGTTTACCGTGGGAGCATCAGCGCCTGTCGCACTCGCTTCGTCTCCTTCCCCTGATCCGACAGTTGTTCCAGAAGAAAGGAAGCGGAGGAGAGTTGAGAAAATCGAGCGACCTAGCCCGATAGTGCAAGCGACGGCCGCGAGCCGCAGCCGCGTCTCCGCGCCGGCAGAGGCAATTCCTTTGGGCAGTCCCAAGCCGACCGCCGAGACAATAAGCGAAGACATTCACCGAGCATCGGCTCAGGCGGAGCCCGCAGTACGTTTGTTGTTCCTCGTCTCTCTAGTCTCACCCGCTTCTACTTCCACTCGCTCCCCGCTCAATCTGGGCGAGCCATGACCACATCCTCCTCCCCGTCTCCGCGTCCTTCTAGCGGTCCCCATTCTTTCGACCAGTTTGCTCAGAACCCTAACGTCTCTCTTTCTCTGAGCACAACTCCAAACCCTTCGCTCGAGGTTAGTGCTGAGGCTGTCCATTCACCATCACATCCTCCGCCTCAGCCGCTTCAAACCCTCACAGTGTCAGCCTCTCCCATTTCCATTTCCCGGTCGCCCCCACAAGCGACCGATTCTTCCAAGGTCTGTCCGGTTCCTCCCTGATCCAATCCCCGCAGGGAGAGACGTCTCGGCGAGATCCCTAGGGCCGGGGGAACCAGATTTTATGGACGACCTCCGAACTCGGATGACTTGCCCCCGGCAACAAGAGCCGTAGAGTATTCTCGTCTCTTTCCGCCAAGACTCGAAGCGGAGGAGACATGAAGAGATAGCCGCCCGGCAAAACGCGCAAAGTATGATTTCGGAAGGAGAGTGATTACAACGGAGAAAATAATCCCAATAGTGAAGAAGCCTCTCCGAGAAATGACTAAGGCGGACTACGTGCTCCGGACAAAGGGAGAAAAGCTTTGATGACATTGATAAACGTGATGAGATTCGGACGATCATGCGCAAAGTCGACAATCTCTTTGTCAAGAGTCCGGAGGAGCGAGGAAGAACTTTCGCGTTGCGAGACAAAGTAAGGCAACTTGAAGAGGACCTATCTAGGTCCACCGAGGCACTGGAAGCGGCGCGGCGAGAAACAGATGAATTCAAAGCCCGACTAGCCGCTTCTCAAAGAACAAAGCCGCAACCGAAAGAAAGCAGCCTCGGAGCAGATTTCTCAGCTCCGGGAGTCTTTGAAGCGAGCACGATCAGCAGCTTGCAGAAAAAACATCTCAAGTGGCTGTCTTTTCAAAGACAAAAGTTAAGGAAATGAGGGCTGGTTTGATGAGGGAATGCAAGCCCCATACCTTTAAGGCGATGGCAGTCCCGGACTTCGCATCCGGGATTCAAGAAGTTTCGCCTGTGGAAAGCTCGTGGTAGAGGAGGCCGAGCGCCGAGCAAAGCAATGGCTGGACCTCGGCGATAAACCTTCAGGAGCGCGAGCGCGACGGCGTCCTTTTTTCCCCCGTGTCCTCATTCGCCGCAGAATGGGCAGGTGCAAGGGTGACCTTGCACAAATATTTTAGAAAAGTTGAAGAGGTGAGAGTGGCCAGACGAATGCTTGACGCATTCGGACATGACAAAGATATCTGTCCTGCCCCCTTTCACGCTCTTTCGAGAACTGGGTGTCCGGGTTTTGTTGAGAATGGCGAGCTCCTTACCCTAGATCGGGTAAAGAAGAATTGGCAGTCCTTTGAAGCAGATCATGACTGAAATTGATAGTCGGACAGAGCCAATTCAAGACAATCAGTCACTCGGACGGTGTCCGGATATTCCGGGATCCGCTCCTATTTTCGGGAGTTAGAGAAAAGATACCTCACCATCGACCCGCACGCGGTCGTCGCTTTTCACGGAGCATTAGAAGACATAGCGGACCGCAAGCCATTCGAAGCGGAAGCTCCGGCGCTCACCCCAAGAGGCGTACACTCGCATGTGCGAGGCGAAGGAGAAATGGAGACCTTTCGGAAGGAGATACCGATGAGGCGACCGACAAAGATGAATCCGAAGAACGATGTCGCCGCAAGGAGAACGATTAGAGCGAGAAAAAGGCGGGGAGGCAAGTTCCTCCGCACCCAAAGGATGAAGGCATGGATTCTTTGCGCCGAGGCGAGCTCGACACCCCGCGAGCCGCCAGAAATGTTGTCACATTTTGCACGGGGTGCAATGTCTTCAATGTTGTTTTGTAACAGTGCTGTGCTCTTCTTTTCCTCCTTCCGTTTTTCTCCCTTCTCTCCCTTTCCTTTTCTTTCCCATTCTCTTTCTCTCCCCCTTTTTCCTTGGAGTTCCCCAGTTGATTTTCCAGCTTTCCAGCAGGTCTATCTGAAATTGGCTAAGTCTGGGTGCGAAGTTCGCACTTCGCCCAGTTTTGGTGCGAAGTGCGTACTTCGCCCAGTTTTGGTGCGAAGTGCGTACTTCGCCCAGTTTTGGTGCGAAGTGCGTACTTCGCCCAGTTTTGGTGCGAAGTGCGTACTTCGCCCAGTTTTGGTGCGAAGTTCGTACTTCGCCCCACTTTCTGGGCGCACCTTGCACCGACAGACTGGCAGGTCAATGCAGAAAAAAGGTAAAATGCTCGGAGCGAGTCCATATGGCGGCGGACACCGGTGTTCGCCCGTGCGTCGCTTCGACTTCTCAACGAGCCGGAATGCGCCCTTGACAGTGTGACGTAGGGGAACAAACCCGGAATTTGACCAAGGCTTGAAGGCCTTCCCCGACCGCACCGATTTCTACACGCATCCCAAGGAGCCCCGATCCCAAGCAAAGATGGATAGAGCTGCCCTCTAAGGCGGGCATGTGTCACACAAAGATAACCCATCATTAGACAAGTGTCCAGACTCGGGATTTGAACCAAGACCGCCGACCAAAAGGGATAAGCATGGGCTGCTCGCACCGCTCGCGTTAATAGCCTCATTCAAAGCCGATCCGAGGTTTCACCTGCTCCCGGCTACTAGCAAGCCTGCCGACTTGAAGAATTACCCAACACTCCGCCACGTAGCTGTCCGACCTTCCGGGAAGACCATGTCTGCGGCTACGACCAGATCCGACAAAAGGTCGGCATTTGCGCCTCTTTCGCCGCTTCGTCGGCTCATGTTTGATCGGGGACTCGTGCCCATTAATGTAACGGGTGGGACTCGGGCTATAAAAGCCCATCAAAAATTCATTGTAAAGGGTGGAAGGGGAATGTTTGTTAGGGAACTATTGTGCTTATTGTAACCGTGCTTCTGCTTATGAATACAATCTGTATGCCTGGTTCTGTTCTACTGTCTTTATTCTTTTATGCTGTCTTTCATTATATGCCTTAGGCCCACCTGTGTCGCTGCTCGTTAATTCACTTTGGCATTTGGCGATCAGGTTCCTCTAGCATTGCTTGCTTAAAGCACCATCTGTACTTCATTATTTAAAGCATTCATTATAAATTTGGTAGCAGTTCCATCAGTTGTGTGTGACGTTGTTGGCCCGTATCTGGTGATTGATGCGATCCCCTCGTCGTTAGTTCCTTGTAGGGAATGTTTGCTAGGGAGCCATTGAAGTCGTGCGGTTAAACTCTCTACCTAACACATATACACGGCTCGACATCTCTAGGTTTACTTTCTACCCTCGCGGTGTATGTATCCGGTGATTGATACGATCCCTTCGTTGTTAGTTCCTTGTAGGGAATGTTTGCTAGGGAGCTATTGAAGCCGTGCATACGGCTGCCGGTGTATCGGAAGTACGCCTAGGTTTTGCGATTCCTTGTCATGCTCGTGTTTGTATGCGGTAAGTAGCGGTGATTGGTGTGTTCCGTCATCGTTAGTTCCCCCCACCAACCTTTGGACATATTTGTATCTCTTTTCGTACATTTGTCTCTTTCCGTTCATTTATTTCTTTCCTGTTCCCTTTAGCTTAAATCAAGCCCCCTAAAAGGAGCCGGCCTTCTCCGGAGATTGGCTTGGAAGGCATCTCTTCCTTCCGGCCTTTCATGCTGGTGGGCGAATCTGGGCGCATTAACCAAAAATCCTTTCCTCATGGCAGATTCGTAACCAACAGTCACTAAGAAAATGTTAAAGTGCAACAAGGTTTTTCGCTCCAGCTGGAGAGCGCAAGACCGATTCGGAGCAGAAAGTAGCACAAGCACCTTTGACCGTTCAGCGTAAGCTTGCTCGAAGCAATGTGGGGCCCATATTCTTTGCGCTCCTGTTTTGGAGCATGAAGCCTTTTCGCTCCACCTTTGAGCGCTTGGGGTTTTGACTTTTCAAAGGGTGCGGAGAGCAACAGTGTTGATTAAAAAATGCTAAGTGTGGAGGCAGATGTTTCGCTCTGTTTCCCTAGCGCAAGGCGTTTGCGCTCCAAGCCACAGTGCTTTGTCCTTTGACCATTCAACTCTGGCTCGTCTCCCAAAGTCTCCAGGACGTTTCGTTGTTGTTTCCTAGTGCAAGTCAAATTCGAGCCAAGTAAAGAGCACAATTGCTGTTGAATTTTCCACCCAAGCGCGTCTTCCAAGGCTCTAGGGCATTTCGCCCCTATTTTTGAGCGCACGACGCTTCCGCTTCCATCTACGACACTTCTCTTGTTGACTTTTCAAAGGTGCGACGCCAATCTTCAATAAAAAATGCCAAGGTGGCAAAACGTTGCGCTCTGTTTCCCCAGCGCAAGGTGCTTTCGCTTCAAGAAGGAGCGCTTTGGCGTTTGACTTTTCTAACGCCGACGCATCCCCCAAGGCCTCAAGGTGTTTTCGCTCTAAATTTTGAGCGCAAGGCCAATTCGAAGGAAGGAGCGCAAGGCACCTTGAATTTTAAACGCTGGCGCTCATCTCAATGCAGCAGGGTGCTTCGCCCAGTTTTCCAAGCGCAGAGCAATTTTGGGATGGTATGGGGCGAAACAAACTTTGACTTTTCCACAGTGCAGCCCATCAGGCAGAAATAACACCAAGTCCAGATTAAAGGGTTGCGCTCCATCTTCCGGGTGCAAAGCGGTTTCGCGAGAAAGCGGCAGCGCAATCACTCTTGACTTTTAACTAGTAACTTGTTTGAAGGTGAACGTGGGAAAGAGTGTATCCTAGATGATGGAGGATGCCATATGGACGTTGTTAGGAACCTTTTGGTAAAAATAAACACATACACATAGATATTGCAAATAAAGTAGAAATTCATGAAAGAACAAAATATTGCAATATGAAAAGTAAATGCAGAAACATATAAATCTCACACAATCACAACACAGAATCGTAGGCCTCTTCGAGCGGGCAACCTCCTTCAATCCTTTTATTCAATTGTGCAAAAAGATACATTCATTCCCGCCCCTCGCATTTTTAAAGACTTCATCACACTACCTAACGCTCAAGGCTGGCTTACATGCAAAATGCCACTTGAGCTAGAATCTTCTACCAAACAAATCAGTTACATTCTTGATAACAGTTACATAAAATGACGACACTTATCTAGCCGCTTCTAGTGCCACAAACTATGACAAAATATTACATAATATCATTACAAAATATTATCATGGGGTCCCCCACGTTAAGCAAGGGTTATTACATCATAGTGTTAGGATGGAGTCTTAACATGCCCTTCCCCTTCAAAAAGCTTTGTCCTCAAAGTTGAAGATGAGGGAATAGTTGCTAAAGCTGTTGAAGGGGCTCCCAAGTGGCATCTTCAGGTTGTAAGCCACGCCATTGAACAAGAACATCAATGATGACATTGTGGTGAAGGGTGCACGATCTCCTGTTTAGAATGCATTCAGGTTCAAGAATAGTGGAGCCTTCTTCGTCCAACTCTGGTAGTGTGGTTGCACCTGGACCTTGTTGCCAACAACCTTCTTAAGAGAAGAACATGAAAGACTGGATGAATTCTAGAAGTGGCCAGAAGGGCCAGTTTGTAGGCTGTAGACCCGATCCGTTGTAACACCTGGTAAGGGCTATAGTATTTTGCGACAAGTTTTTGGCATCCACAAAGCTGGACAGATGATTGTTTGTAGGGTTTCAGGCGAAGAAAATCCATGACCCCAACGTCAAAGCTATGCTCAGATCGGTGTAGATCAACTTGTTGACACATTCTGTTTTGAGCCAAGTCCAAATTGACCTTAAGTTGTTGTAATGTCCATTTTTTGGGAATTCAACAAAACCTAGCAGAAAACAATGTTTTCTTCCAAACAAATAATTTTTACTTAAATAAAATTCACATCTATAATTTCGGAATTACAAAACTATGCAAGAATTTGCCAAATCACACCCACAATACGAAATTGCATTAAATATGAAGAGCAATGACAATGACGTGAACAAATCTGAACAAATCACATGTAGAACAACTCACAGTACATTAAATCTAGCTACAAACTGTTAAAAGATTGGAATTTGCTTTGAAACCCTTTTGATCTGCCTTGAAAACCCTCAAACATGCAAAACAAGGCCTCCTAGAGGTTGATGTCACCCTTCTAGGGTTACAAGAAGCGGCAACACACCAAAACACTGTTGAACTCGATGCCACGAATACCATGCTGCTATCCACTGACTCTTCTACATTGCCAAACACCGAACCGACCAAATCACACTGCATACAAACACTTTGAAACCCTAGCTGCAAACTCCACTGAAGCTCTGTAGCAAACCCTAGGGAGATTTGCCTCTCAAAACTAAGGGATCAGCCCTTAGATCCAATCAAATAGCAAGGGCCATCACTTGTCTATTTTATTAGGGCTTCTAGAAAAGAGGGATCATCACCAATCCTCAGAAAGAATGAGCAAGGATCAACCTTGTCTCCACAAGAATCACTTGGATCCTCCAAACTCACAATAACATAATCAAAAGCATGCCGAAAATGAAACATTGAGCCTCCTTATAAAGCCTTTTCTTCTAATTCTTCGTTGACACTTCCCTAGGCACTTAAAATCACTTAAGGCCTTTATTTTAAAAATAAAAGATGAGATAACTAATATTAAGTCTCCTAACACATTATCCCCCCTTTTTATTTTTATTTTTAATTCATTTATTTGCCTAAGTCCACACAATAACAACTTGCACCACACCACAACTTGTTCAACATTGAACACCAAAAATGGAGACATTACAGTTGTCGAAGAAGGGAATCACATTGTTGGAGAGTGGAATCCATAGCTTGAACCTTGGAACTGCCTAGAATGTAAGAGGAGGGTGTTGGTGGAGTACGACCATATACTGCTTCAAATGGACTAGCTTTAGTAGTGGTATGATGTGTCGTGTTATACCACCATTCTGCCAAAGGAAGCCACTTGGCCCATTGTGTAGGATGCTTAGACGTGAAACAAGCACTTATTGACAATTTTAGTTTGGCCATCAGTTTGAGGGTGATAAACCGAAATCATTTTGAGCTGGGTTCCCTGCAACTTGAACAATTCCTGCCAAAAATGATTGGTGAAAGTAGGATCCCTATCAGAGACAATGGATTTAGGCATTCCATGGAGATGAAAGATGGAATCTAAAAGTACTTGGGCAACGATGAAGGCGGTATAGGGGTGGGACAAGGAACATAAAAGGGCATACTTCATGAGACGATCCACTACTACCAGAATGACATATTTTCTGCCTGATTTTGGTCCAGACTTGTTTAGGAATTGGTAAGGGCTGAAGGGTTTAGGGGAACACACATTTTTGCCTTTCATATGTTGACACCTATCACATTTGGCTACAAAAGTGTGAATATCCCTTTTCATTCCCCTCCAAAAAAAAGTATGCTTGGTCCTTACATAGGTTTTGAGAAACCTTGAATGGTTAGTTGTTGGTGATGCATGCATTTCTTGCAGGATGAGGTTCCTCATTTATGAATTTTGGGGAATGACAAGGCGGTCACGATATCTTAAATCTTGACCATCCCAAGTATAGCCAGGGTAGATATAGCATGTAGCATTTCTTGTTCTTCATGTAGTCGGGACAAAGCATCAGCCACCAGGTTCTCCTTACCTTTCTTATAAGTGATTTCATAGTCATAACCTAACAATTTAGAAACCCATCTTTGTTGTTTTGGAGTGGCCACTCTTTGTTCCAAGAAATATTTGAGACTTTGATGGTCAATCCTGATGGAAAAATGTCACCCAATGAGATACGTATGCCAATGACTAATAACGTGTAAAATGGCAAGCATCTATTTTTTCATAAGTAGACTTGCCTAAATTCTGTCCTGAGAGTGCTCTACTAGTGAAGGCCAAAGGTTTGCCTTCTTGCATTAAAACTGCCCCAATGCCATTGCCAGATGCATCACTTTCAATTACAAAAGGTTTAGAGAAATCAGGCATTGCTAACACGGGGGTAGTGGTCATAGCTTGCTTCAACTTTGCGAAAGCCCTCTCTGCTGGTTTTGACCACAAAAGAATTCTTCCTCAACATGGCTATCAAGAGAGCTGCTATCTTTCCATAATTCTTCACAAATTTTCGATAATGTGTAATGTCCCCATTTTTGGTGTTCAATGTTGAACAAGTTGTGGTGTGGTGCAAGGTGTTATTGTGTGGACTTAGGCAAATAAAAGAATTAAAAATAAAAATAAAAAGGGGGGATAATGTGTTAGGAGACTTAATATTAGTTATTTCATCTTTTATTTTTAAAATAAAGGCCTTAAGTGATTTTAAGTGCCTAGGGAAGTGTCAACGAAGAATTAGAAGAAAAGGCTTTATAAGGAGGCTCAACGTTTCATTTTTGGCATGCTTTTGATTATGTTATTGTGAGTTTGGAGGATCCAAGTGATTCTTGTGGAGACAAGGCTGATCCTTGCTCATTCTTTCTGAGGATTGGTGATGATCCCTCTTTTCAGGAAGCCCTAATCAGATAGACAAGTGATGGCCCTTGCTATTTGATTGGATCTAAGGGCTGATCCCTTAGTTTTGAGAGGCAAATCTACCTAGGGTTTGCTACAGAGCTTCAGTGGAGTTAGCAGCTAGGGTTTCAGTGTTTGTGTGCAGTGTGATTTGGTCAGTTTCAGTGTTTGGCAGTGTAGAAGAGTCAGTGGATAGCAGCATGGTATTCGTGGCATCGTAGTTCAGCAGTGTTTTGGTGTGTTGCAGCTTCTTGTAACCCTAGAAGGGTGACATCAGCCTCTAGGAGGCCTTGTTTTGCATGTTTGAGGGTTTTCAAGGCAGATCAGAAGGGTTTCAAAGCAAATTCCAGTCTCTTAACAGTTTGCAGCCAGATTTAATGTATTGTGAGTTGTTCTACATGTGATTTGTTCAGATTTGTTCATGTAATTGTCATTGCTCTTCATATTTAATGCAATTTCGTATTGTGGGTGTGATTTGGCAAATTCTTGCATAGTTTTGTAATCCCAAAATTAAATATTTGCATTTTATTTAAGTAAAAATTATTTGTTTGGAAGAAAACATTGTTTTCTGCTAGGTTTTGTTGAATTCCCAGAAAAAGGACATTACAAGTGGTATCAGAGCTTGGATCTTGTCAGCCTGTGGAGAGAGCAAGCAGATCCAGAAATTTTCAGAGATTTGGAGTTAGGGTTTGGTGCAAAAATCCAGCCGTTTTCAGATCTAGGGTTTTGGGCTTCTGGGTATTGGTGATTTGAATACCCATTTTGTTGATTTGAGCTCTAAGAGTTCTGGGTATTGCTAATTCAGAGTTGATTCACCAGAACTAGCAATTCTGGGTTATGCAGCCAACCCACCATTATTATACCAGAAGAAATAAGCAGAATATCAATCCAGAAGAAAATCCCACTCGGGAGATAAATCCACAAGAAGCAACACTTGAGGAAGAGGCATTAGCAGAAATGGCAGAAAGGGCAAAGAATGGACAAGAGTCACAACCTTCCCAAGATGAATCAGAAAAGAAATTCGATAATTTGTTGCAATTGATGACTAAAATGGTGGCTTTCCAGCAAGAAAGCATGACCCATTTAAGGCAATTAGTTACCAAAGATGCCATGAAGCAGAACGTTCCACATCAAGGTGAATCCTCTTCACATGGGGGTGCAACGTTGGGGCAAGAGGCTGAAAAATCTACAGGTTACTCTCATACACCTTTGCCTAAACCTACTAAACCCATGTTTACACAACAGCTACCTCAAGTCAGCAATATTCAGGATGATTTGGATGAATTATTTTTGGAATATATGGAAAAACCAGAAAATTTCAGAACTGTTGTGAGTTTTGACAGGTATTTGAAGATCATAGGAAAGAAAATTTCAGAAAAGAAGCATGGGGATAAAAAATTACAGCAGAAAATGCAGGTTCCAGTTTTTAATGGCAGTGAAGGGTTAACAACAAGAGCATGGCTTCAGAAATTACAGACATATTTTGCACTTGATCTAATGCCAGAAGAGGATGCCATTCAACTTGCTACTCTTCATCTTGATGGTGTTGCCTATGATTGGTGGTATCATGGACTTGTCACTCAAGGACATGGGCAAATCGCTTCCTTTGATGAGTTTTGTCAAAATATTTTAAACAAATTTGAAAGAAAGGATGTAGAAGAGTATTTCAAGGAGCTTGCTACTCTCAAGCAATCTTCATCCTTGAGAGAGTATATAGAAGAGTTTGAACAAGTGGCTGTCCAAGTACAAAATATTTCACCAAGGAGAGTCATATTCTTATTCATAGATGGATTGATGGAACCTTTGAAGGGACTTGTCAAAGCTTTTGAACCAGCCACCTTGGAAGATGCAATCAAGAGGGCACTAAATTTAGAAACAGTCCTACCACCGAGGCAAAAGTATGTTGCATATAACACACCTGTAAAGCAACCATTTTCAGCGAAAAATGCAGCAAATTGGCAGCCTAGAAACATGACATCAAGGGATGATAAAGGGAAGGATATGACGTCAAGGGTAGAGAGCAAGGTGGGAGCATCAAAACCACCATTTAAGCCATCCAAGACTCCTACGTCAGCCTTCAAAGCTATTTCAGATGAGCGTAATGAGCTTAGGAGGAAGCAATTGTGCTTTACTTGCAAAGCACCATGGACACCCGGTCATAGATGTCAAGGAAAAGGCCAAATTCATTATATAGAGGTCATTTCAGAAAGTGAAGAGTCTTGGAGTAATGGGCATGTATGTGGAAAGGATAAAGCAGGTAAGGAATCAGAGGATTATGAAGATCTCATAGTTTCCGAAATGATAGGTGATGGAAACTGCTTATTTAGAGCCATTGCTTATGGGCTTTGTGTGCAAAGGAAAGAACCATGTCCAGATGATAGCACCTTGAAGAATCTAGCCCAAGACTTAAGAGAAAAAATTGCAGATGAGCTCCTAAAAAGAAGAGCAGTGATGAAAGGGTTTGTAGAAGGCAATTATGACACTTATGTTCAGAATATGAGACAGCCAGGTGTATGGGGAGGAGAACCAGAAATTCTCATGGCCACACATGTAATTCAAAAACCCATAACAGTTTATTTGAAAAATGACAAAAATGGTGAACTTTCAATTATTTCAGAATATGGGAAAGAGTATGGACATGAAAACATTATTGGAGTTTTGTATGATGGGAGTCAACATTATGATACAGTGTCTTTACTCCATGAATTTGAATCTTATGCAAACACTTTTGAAAAGAAAGTTCAGCCAGGTAAAGAAAACAAAACAGAAATTGGTGAAGATCAATTGGTGTTTAATGATCAAGCTCAAGAGCATTGCAATGAAGTTGAGGTGAGTCCTAGGAGTGAAGTTGAGACAAATAAGGACAATTCTGATTTACATGGCAGCAATGTAATTACTTCATCTAGCTCTTTCAAATTTGAGAATAGTGAAGATGTTAGTGTTATACCTAGAGAAGTGGTTGAAGAAGGTAAATCTGAAAATATTCAAAACAAATCAGAAATTATTAGCTTTGCCTTAAACCCTACCAATGAAGATATTATTGAAGAAGCTACAGCTGAAAAGAATGAGGTTAATTCTGATTTGTATGATAGCAGTGTAACAATTTTGCATAGCCCTACTCATGTGGATAGTGAAGACCATGAAGATGAAGCATTATACTTTGATGATTTCAAATTTGATGATTATAAGGAGCCTAAGTTTGATGAAGAATTTGATGGTGGTGAAGACATGAAATCAGAAATAGGCATTATCAAGATGATGTTGGAAGGTGATGTTGTTTCAAATTTTGAAGATATAGACCATTTATCTTGTGTTCCTCTTCATGGAATTGCTTATGACAGGTATGAAGCCAATCCCCATTTATGTGACATTAGTTCAGTCATGTGTCATAGCATGAATAAAAAGGAAGAGTTAGTGAATGATGAATGTAGCAAGCAAGTTACTCATGAGGGATATTTAGAAGTGGTAAATATGAACAGTATTGATATGGACCAGCCACATAAAAGGGAATACGAGGGGCTGTTAACACAACAATGTGGGCATTATAAACCTTGGCATATGGACTGTTTTGAAAACATACATATTGGCAAGCAAGTACAAGTTGATATCTCTCTTATTAAAGATAAATTGGGAGCTACAATGCATCATTTAGGGGCTGCAAATGAAAATTTAGCTACTGATG
Source organism: Wollemia nobilis (assembly GCA_028583015.1). Lineage (NCBI taxonomy): Eukaryota > Viridiplantae > Streptophyta > Pinopsida > Araucariales > Araucariaceae > Wollemia > Wollemia nobilis. The sequence continues at coordinate 242,534 of JAQPPZ010002524.1, forward strand.
TTAAAAGGCAAGGAATTATGAACAATTTTGGGACTGTTATCAAAGATTTAGGGACTGTTTTAATAGCTGATGAAAATTCTTTGCAAGGACAACCGTGGACATCATTTTTTTCACCCTTTGGCACCCTTAATGAAGACAAAACAGTGGCAGTTGTAGACTGTATAAAGGCTGCACTTCTTGATAATTTGTGGACTGAATGTGATAATGCATTGTTGGTTATTGAAACAGGAACTAATTTCGCTTTTCCCCACGATGTTTTGAAGGCAATCAATCAATTTTTATGGACTGAATCTAATGGGATAATGCCTACAACAGGATTTGAGAGAATTGATGCTTGTGATGAAGCAATAATGGCATTTTTAGTAAGACTTGCTGCATACATGGACCTTGGAAAATTGATTTGTTCCAAAGCACTCACCCTTGAGGTAATACTACTATATCAGCATGATAAATGTTTCTTGAGACTCATTTGGGATCCTGGAACTGATTATGGTTTCAGTTTGCATTCGATTGCTTGAGGACAAGCAATCTTGGGGAGGGATGTATTGTAATGTCCCCATTTTTGGTGTTCAATGTTGAACAAGTTGTGGTGTGGTGCAAGGTGTTATTGTGTGGACTTAGGCAAATAAAAGAATTAAAAATAAAAATAAAAGGGGGGATAATGTGTTAGGAGACTTAATATTAGTTATTTCATCTTTTATTTTTTAAATAAAGGCCTTAAGTGATTTTAAGTGCCTAGGGAAGTGTCAACGAAGAATTAGAAGAAAAGGCTTTATAAGGAGGCTCAACGTTTCATTTTGGGATGCTTTTGATTATGTTATTGTGAGTTTGGAGGATCCAAGTGATTCTTGTGGAGACAAGGCTGATCCTTGCTCATTCTTTCTGAGGATTGGTGATGATCCCTCTTTTCAGGAAGCCCTAATCAGATAGACAAGTGATGGCCCTTGCTATTTGATTGGATCTAAGGGCTGATCCCTTAGTTTTGAGAGGCAAATCTACCTAGGGTTTGCTACAGAGCTTCAGTGGAGTTAGCAGCTAGGGTTTCAGTGTTTGTGTGCAGTGTGATTTGGTCAGTTTCAGTGTTTGGCAGTGTAGAAGAGTCAGTGGATAGCAGCATGGTATTCGTGGCATCGTAGTTCAGCAGTGTTTTGGTGTGTTGCAGCTTCTTGTAACCCTAGAAGGGTGACATCAGCCTCTAGGAGGCCTTGTTTTGCATGTTTGAGGGTTTTCAAGGCAGATCAGAAGGGTTTCAAAGCAAATTCCAGTCTCTTAACAGTTTGCAGCCAGATTTAATGTATTGTGAGTTGTTCTACATGTGATTTGTTCAGATTTGTTCATGTAATTGTCATTGCTCTTCAGATTTAATGCAATTTCGTATTGTGGGTGTGATTTGGCAAATTCTTGCATAGTTTTGTAATCCCGAAATTAAAGATTTGCATTTTATTTAAGTAAAAATTATTTGTTTGGAAGAAAACATTGTTTTCTGCTAGGTTTTGTTGAATTCCCAGAAAAAGGACATTACATAATGTTCTATGAGTCCCAAAAATCCACAAAGTCCCTTATGGTTCGAGGCTTAGGCCGGTCTTGAATAGCTTGAATATTTTTGGGGTCCACTTGAATTCCATCTTTGGTTACAATGTGACCCAAATATTCAACTTCTTGCTGCCCTAAAGAACACTTGGACCTCTTGGCATAAAGTTGATTCTTAGACAAACGTTGTAGTGTTTGATCCAGATGCTTGAGATGCTCTTGCCATGAACGACTATAAATCAATATATCATTAAAGAAGACTAAAATGAATTTGCAAAGGAAAGGTTGGAAAATGGAATTCATCAAACTCTGAAAAGTGGAAGGTGCATTGGTTAATCCAAATGGCATAACCAAGAATTCATAATGCCCTTCATGAGTTCTGAAAACCGTTTGAGGAATGTCCTCATACTTGATTCGAATTTGATGGTATCCTGACCACAAATCCAATTTTGAAAAATATTGAGCCCCATGCAACTCATCTAGCAATTCATCAATCATTGGAATAGGAAATTTATCTTTAATAGTGATTTTATTGAGGTCCTTGTAATCCACACACAAGCACCAAGATCCATCCTTTTTCTATACCAACAACACAAGGGAAGAATAGGGACTAACACTGGGACGAGTAACCCCTGCAACACAAAGTTCTTGAACCATTTTCTCAATTTCTGATTTCTGAGCATATGGATACCTGTAGGGGTGAATATTTGGGGGAAGACTACTAGGAAAAAGCTGAATCGCATGGTCGTGAAAACGAGGAGGAGGTAGTCTTTGGGTTCCTCAAAAACTTGAGCATGTCTTTGAAAGAAAACCCGCAATGCCTTTGGATGGTCCTTATCCCTTTCCTCAGAAGCGTCTATAGCAAATAATTGAACCACAACCCCATGGGAGGATATTTTAAATTATTTTTTCATCTTATGGGTTGAAATAAATTGAGCAATCCCAGCCTTCATGCCTTGTAAGGTGTATATGGTTCCCTGTTGGCTAAATTTCATCCACAACTTAGAGAAATCCCACAAGACTGGGCCTAACATCCGCAGCCATTGTGCTTCCAAAATGATATCACACCCGCCTAGTGGTAAGGCAAACATATCCGCCTTAAGAGTATATTCCCCTGTTTGGATTTTGTCATTACAACACTTTCCTTTGCATGCTAGGGTGCCTCCATTAGCAATCATGACTTCAAAGGAATTACAAGTAGTAATGTAATAGTTGCCTTGTTTGGCCACATGTGGATCAATAAAGTTGTGTGCTTCCTGAGTCAATAAGAATGATGACCCTTTGTCCTTTGAAGTGTCCTATCACTTTCATTGTTTGTGGAGTTGATATTCCTGCTAAGGCATGCATTGAGATTTTCGGTTGGGATTCATCTGGAACTTCAGACTGTTCTACTGGTTTTGCCTCTTGATGATCCTTCTACACACTTATGCCCTGGGGAATACTTTTCATCACAATTATAGCATAGCCCTTGGGCCCTTTTGTTTTCCATCTCTTCTCGTGTCAACTTTTTGATGGTATGAGTTTTGTTGGTAGGATTTGGCGTAGGCTTGGACAAAAAAGGTGGTCAAGATTGAGAAAATTTGGAGGTGCGTCCTTGAGCCTTAAATTTTTCTTCCGCCAATCTAGCCAAAGTTATTGCTTGTTGTAATGATTGTGGCCTCAACATTTTAATTCCAGCCGTAATGTCATCCTTCAGACCACTCACAAAATAACTTTGGAAGAATTCAAAACTCAAGCCACTGGTATGATTAGCTTATTTTTCAAACCAAGTTTGATAATCTCGAATGGTTGAAGTTTGTTTGAGTTTAGAAAGGGCTCCTGTAAAATCTTCAAACTCACTAGGACCAAATCGAGTGAGGAGATGTTCCTCAAATTCAAGCCAAGTAAGATCAGGATGTGCTTTCTTGAGCCATTGAAACCAATGTAGTGCATCTGATTCAAAATTGAAAGAGGAAATTGTCACGCACATATAGTGGAGAACATTATGAAGATTGAAATGTTGTTCTGCCTTGCAAATCCATCCCTCGGGATCCTTCCCATCAAACTTTGGAAAGTCTAATTTGGGCAGCTTAAATCTATTGTTATTGGGTGCATCCCGCTGATGATGGCTAGTTCCTTAATCCTTACGGTCACGAGGACCAAATCTATCATGTGTATGGGGATTATTAGATAGACAACTGTCCAATTCTTCAATTTTTCCATTTAATTCCGCCTTCATTTCCCTCTGTTCCTTGACGACATAGTTCAAGGATTCATGTAAAGATTTGATTTCCGACCTTAACTAGTTTAAGTTTTCGGATAACTGTTCCCCCACTTGCTTTCCCCAAGAATCTACATGCATAGCAATTTTTGCCTCTAATTCTTGTGCCTTTTGTTGTTCCCAAGTACCTGAAGCCATGTTCTAGGATTTGTGACCTTTTGATGATACTAAAAATAGAAGTGTGATTTTAGGAGTTACTATTTTTAGTAATGAGCCAAAAAAAGTGTTTGGATGCTATATATCAAAATGATTAGCTCGAAAAGACGATTTAATGGACTAGGTCCTGTTGATTACGAACTTGCCACTAAGGAAAGGATTTTAATCTATTGCGCCCTAGATTCGCCCAATAGATTGAAAGGCCGGAAGGAAGGAATGCCTTCCGTGCCAATCTCCGGAGAAGGCCGACTTCCTATACTAATCTACTTGATTTTTGGATAAAAGTGCTGGAAAGAGATAGTAAAATGCTGAAAGAAATGTAAATGTCATGTGTTAGGGGTGAGGAAGAACAAGCAACACGATTACTAGCTAGTACACAAACCAACAACAATCAAAGCAAAAGCATGTAACATAAACTATTACTATTACTCGTCCTTATGTATCCTTCAGTTTCATATTCCAGATTCATCTAATTGCCAATGCTCTAATTCAGATTCAGAATTACAGCAATCAGAAAAATAAATGAACATAAAGTAGAAATATTTGCAGAAGGCAGCATAAAAGAACAAGACAAGTAATAGAGCCAAGGATGCTTTTAAATTAGAAGCAAGTGTTTGATACAACAAAAGCTCTCTAGCAATATGTCCCTCTTCCTCCCTTTTACAATGAAAGCACACTGCTATTTATAGCAGGAATTTTCCCCCAAATTACATTTAGGCACAAAATCCCAGACCTGACAAAAGCTGCCAAAAGCTGCTGAGATTTGACCTCTGCGGGCCATGAGCGTACCTGCAGCAAGGTCTACCTGGAAATGGGACAGCTCTTGTGCGGATCTGGTAGGTGAGCAGTTAGGTCCAGTTAATGCGGTAGGCACAATATGGTTGGTTCTTCAATGTTCATCTACCCTGTACTTTGGTGGCACACCTTCTATCACATCTTGACACACATCCCAAAACTGCACATTTGGCCTTGATCTGAAGTCCGCTGATGAAGGGGGAAATGACCGAAGTCACTTGCTGATATCTGCTGACAAGGGGGAGGTGACGGCAGGCGCTTAAGGAAGTCGGCGACGACGGACGGGTCTCTACTTAGAAACTTTTCTCTTTTCATTCTTCCTCTTCCGCCCAATGTCGCTCAAAACTGGCGCGACGTCGGACGGCGCAAAGAAATCCAGCGACGGCGGGAGGCTCTTGCCTTAGGAATTTTTTGCCTGATTTCTTCCATCTTGGTCCGCCCAATGGCGCACGAAAAGAGGCGCGACGCCGGACGGCGCAGCGAAATCGGGCGACGTCGGACGACGCAAGGCAGCCAACACTTAGCCTAAATTTCTTACACTTTTCTTCTTCCGTTCGATGGCGCACAAAAACAGGTGCGACATCGGACGGCGCAGCGAAACCGGGCGACGTCGGACGGCGCCAGCCTCAACACTTAGAGAAATTTTGGGCAACTTTATCACTGCCCGCCCAATGTCGCACGAAACAATGAGCGCCGCCCGACGTCGCTGCGACTTCGGGCGGGCTCAACACTTAGAATTTTTTGGGGCATCTTGCCCACCTGCTGAAACTACTGAAAACACTGAAACAACAAAGATGCAGAACAAAAAATAGACAGCTGAAAGGCGGAGAGAGCATAAAGGAAATTGGAAGAGAGGAGAGAGAAGGAAGGTAGCAACAACCTTTTACAGATTTTCAGAATTGGTACCCCTTTGCAAAATGTGACAACATTCTTGGCGGCTCGCGGGGTATCGAGCTCGCCTCGATGCAAGGAACCCGGCCTTTATCCTTTGGGCGCGGAGTCTTTTCCGGTCCCCGCATCTTTCTGCTGCTGCTGCTGCTGATGAGTTTCCTGTTGTGGTAGCTGCTCTTCTTCTGCGTCGCTCTCGGCGGTCTCTTCTCCTGAATCTTCTTCTTCTCCTCCCTCCGAACCGGATTGTTCTCGCGCCCTTCTCTTCTTCCTGCTCGGAGGGATCAACACGATCGCGGACATGCTCATATGCACTTTGAGCCTGAGCCCAGACTGCCTCCTGGAAGGGCTCTAAATCGCTGATGTCTTTCAGCGCTTTCTTGAAGGCCGCAACCTGGTGCACGTCGATAGTGTTGTACCTCTCTCCCAGTTCGTGAAGGCAGGTGCTGATTTTGCAGAATCTAGACACCATTTGAGTTACCTGCTCTTCTTGAACTGGGTCACTCCAGCTGTCAATTTCAGAAGTGTCTGCCTCAAAGGCCTCCCAGATCTGCTTCAACTGCTCTCTGGGCAGACATTCTCCATATTTTACAAAGCTCGGAAATCCGAGCGAAGAGAGGGTGTGAAAGGGGACCAGGCAGATGTTCTTCTCTTTAAGCAACGCATCCAACATCTTTCTGGCTGTCCTGATCCTCTCAACCTTTTCAAAATAAGTTTGCAAGGTTACCCTTGCATCGGCCCAGTCTAGGGCAATCTGTGACATGGGGGGAAATTGGAGGCCTTTGCGCTCATACTCCTCAAGTTTGATCGCCAAGTCCAGCCACTGTTGTGCTCGGCGCTCGGCCTCCTCTACCGCAGGCTTTCCCTCGGTAGATACATCTTGGATCCTCGAGATGAAGGTGAGGACCGATAGCGACCTGGAGACGTGGGTTCTAAAACCCTTCAGTAGGCCGGCCCTTAGTTCTTTGATCCTGTCTTTGGAAAATGCGGCCGCCTGTGAGGCTTTCTCCTCCAGCTGTTTCTTGATTTCTTGCAGCTGCCCTTGCAGTTCTGCAACCTGCGCCAGCGCGTCCTTTTTCTCTTTGGTCAGCTGGTCTGCAGCCGCCTTCTGATCTACTGTCTCCTTTTGAGCGGCTGCAAGTTGCTCTTTCAATTTATCAATCTCCTCTTGGGCAGTCTCCAACTGCGCTTGTGTCTTGGCCAGATTCTCTTCTAGCTCCCTCTTGTCATCTTGGAGCTGGTATAGTTGTTGCTTCGTCTCCAACCGCTTGATTAACAATTTGTCCGCCTTCCGCCGGATTCCGCCTATCTCATATTCCTCGACGATATCATCAAAGCTCTGGTCCCTGGTCTGGTACTCATAGTCTTCGTCGGTCATGTCCTTGATAGGCTTTTTGACTTTGGGCACCCTTTTCTCCGTATGGATTACCCTTCTATCCAGGTCGAACCTGGCGCGCTTCTCTGGAACGGCGATCTCTTCTCCTCTTCGCTTCCTGACTCCTTGGAAAAGAGAGAGGGAGCCTTGGGCTGCCTTGGCCGCCAGAGGCTGGTCATCTGCAATTTGTAGCTGCTTTTCCGCCAGCTCCAACTCTCCGAACAGAGGGTACGCCAAAGCTGAATCTCGCTGCGGCATTTTTCCTGCGAACAGGGAAGTAGGGGGCGCGCCAGAAGATCCAGCCGCCTTTGAAGGCGACTGAGCTTTGGAAGAAGTGGGCGGCTCTTGCGGAGGGGGAGATGGGTTCTCTAGGGCAGTGGCCGCGAGGGATGAACAGTGAGGGGATGAAGGGCTTTCCTCGGCGCTGGCCGCGTGAGACAGACCTAGGGTTTGGCCTAGGGTTAGAAAGGCGTTGGGATCCTGGGCGAAATGGCCAAATGTCTGCGGGCTAGGCTGAGGCTGCGTGAAGGGGGACTGGGATGAGGCAGCCTGAATGGGTTCAGAGGCGGGGGAGGAAAGTGCAGCAGGTAGGGTTTCTGGGGTTTGTTGCGAAGGCAGAGAATGCGTACCTGCGAGCTCCGCCTGAGCTGGTGTTTGAATGACTCCAGCGACCCACGCGTCTGTCTCCTTCTGCGGGCTGTTATCTGGGATGGTCACGATTTCACTCGCAACAACCCCTTTTTGCGGGGTCACCCTGGTTTGGTGCACAGTCTCCTTTACAGGCGCTGGCCGCTTCTCCTTGGTCTTCTCAGACCTTTTTCTCTTTTTCTCCTTGGGCGCGACTGCTTTTTCTGGTGCAGTGGGGGTGATTGATGCATCGGGAGCCGTGCTTGACATTGTAAACCGGTACTTGGGCTTTGACCTTGACGGCTCCACGCTCTCTTCTGCTTCACCAGTTGACTGCTCGGGCTCCTTCTCTGACTGTTGCGACCTTTCTAGGGTTGATTGCATCATTGGGCCCACTCCTTGGCTCCTTAACGCTTCACCGCTTGAAGTGCCTTGCGCGACTAATTGTTGAGGTGGGGGCCTCCTTTTATGCCTGGGTCGGGCGCCTCGGGGCACGATATCACGGAACACGAGCGGCTGCCACTTGTCAACGTTGTTGTCGTAGAGTTCGGAGAACTCGTGGTCACTGGCCAGCAGCTTCTCCGACTTGTCATGCCCTGTACGACACCTCATTATCCAACATTCGGCTATTTTGTCCTCACTCCAGCCCAGTGGCGCCACCTTTGCGAGCATTCTCCTGTAACCGACCGATCCCGTTTTGTGATCATTGTTGTGCTTGGGATCATACTCCGCTTCTATACAATAGAAGTCGTGCCATGGCGGGAGTGACTGCATTTTTTCGATATGCCACTCCAAATCGCTTCCTGTTGGATTATTTCTTTCTCCCATAATTTCTTTCCGTGGGCAGACATGCACGAACTTCTGCTTTGCTCCAAGCGGGTCGTACTTCCAGCGCTGAGGAAGCTGCACCAGGCCGAAACTTAGGAGGGTATCTGTCAAATATGCGTGTTGCCCGACCTCGTGGACCTCAACATCGCCCCAGATGATAGGATAGCTGAAGATGGGGCTCTTTTTCCGTCCTTGACCAAATTCTTGTTCCACGTAGTCCATCTACCGTGACGCTTCCAAGCCGAAGTGATATTCTATGCAAAAGTAGGGCAGCAGAAAAGGCTTGCCCTTGAATCCGTAGACCCTGATGACGACGCCCTGAGTCAACCTAAATGTGTCTCCAATTTCTCGTTGCACCAGGTGCTTTGTCATATACAGAGGAGGACGTGATGCTTTGCCGTTGAAGAGGGCCAGGGCAATGCCCAAGAACTTGAAATTAAAATCATAATATGACCCCTTCCTGTATAAAATGTCAGTCCATTCATACACCGGTAGCTGCACTCCCTTCTCGTCCTCCTTCTGAACTGGAACAATCTTCATTCTGTTGTGCATATGGAACAGGCACAACCACGCCAGAAACGAACAGTGCCTGAACTCCGTGCTTCTCTTCTCTTGCAGCTCCACGAGGTTCGAGTGGATAGCGTACGCCACCCAGTCCGCCCAGTCGAAATAGACTGGCCGCGTTCCTCTTTTCGGGGCATTGGGGTCATAGAATTCCCCATGCAGGATGCACTCCGCAAGAGAGATTTGGTATGGGTGCACCACTGCGTCGGTGCCGCAACCCAAAACCCAGGCGAGTATAGAATATATGTACTGATTTTTGAAATTCGCCAGGGGTATTGGCTGTGACAACCATTTTGAGGCTGGCAGTGGCTGCTTTAGCTCAGAATTGAGGAAACCCCTCATTTTCTTGCCGTCGACGCACCTGCTTGTCTGCTCGTCTAGGCTGACCCTCCTGATTGTGCAATTAGGGTCCGGTGCATGCCCTAGCGCGAAAGCCAGTTGAACGCTTTCTTTGAAGAGGGAAAATAATACCCTCCCCTCGCAGTCGCAGACCTGTCGAGTGCTTGGTTTATAGTACTGCACAATAGATTCAACCAGCTCCGGGCAGTGATGGACCGGCGGGCACAAGAACCAGAACAGGTTCGAATGATAGGCCGCGCCGAAATGATGTGAGGGCGACACCCTCTCCCACCATTGCTTCACGGTGAGTCGCAACTGCGTGATACCGAGTGAGTACTCGCCATCTCTGTACTCTCCGAGGTGGTCTACAGGCGGCGGGGGAGGAACTTTCTTCTCTGTGCTCTTCGCCTTGCCCTTTCCCTTCTTTCCCTTCGGCAATTCGCTCTCAGGTGCGCTTGAAACCGCCTGCTCCTAAAAAAAAAAAAACAAAAAAAACAAAACTAAAAACCCAACCAAGCACAAAGGAAGAAAAAAACACCGCACAAAAGAGGAAGACCCCAGGAAGCACCCGAGGCAGGACCGAACGGAACCAAAAAGGGAAGCGAACCCCCGGAAAACAGCGGAGGCCGCTGCGAAGCCCGAACGCGAGACACAAGCACAAAGACAACAAACAAACACGCACCCTGCTCCTCTGATTCACCCTGAGACGCGCTAGATGCTGCCTGTACAGGCGCTTTTCCCTTTGCTGCGCTCGATTTCTTACCCATGGCGGTGAAAGCAATCAGAAATTACAGCTGCACTTCAGTGCAATTCGAATTTTATCTTTCTGGCGCAGCTCGAACTTCTCCAGTTAATTCTGATAGTAGACTGAGTGAATGAGCCCTTTTACAGAGATGGGTAAAAAATGTCATTAATGGCGGATGGTGGAGTTAAAGCCCAGTGGGTGAGTGGCGTCGTTATTCCCCGGCAGCCGTGCGTGAGATCTTCGTTGGGGAGCGCAACTTGTACTTTATGGGCCCAGGTCGTGCTTTCCTTTTAATGAAATCTGTCTTGAAAGCCGTGCAATCATTTTTCACTTTAATGAAACATGTGTCGTTGATGACGTCATCCGCCGCCACATGGGCACGCGCTACGAGGCTCTTTACTTTGAAAACTGCGTTGGACGACCTTCGCTCGAAAAGGGGAGCGACTCCCGACTTCGCTGAAAAAATGAGCGACTTCGGGCGTTTGGTGCCTTGGTGGGCGACAGGCGTCATTGGGGACTTAGGAAAATCTTGCATCTTTTCTTCCCTCTAAAGTCTTTGTCCCGCCCAAGTTCGCTCAAAAAGTGAGCGCCGGCCGGCGTCGCCCAGAGAAATGCGCGACTTTGGACGGCTGACACTTAGAATTTTTCATTGCTTTCTCACGCCTTTTGGAACGGGCCCGCCGAGGTTTGCTTGGAAAGATGAGCGCCGCCGGGCGTCGCTCCGAAATGGAGCGACAGTGGGCGCTGACACTTTGAAAATTTTCTTCTTTTTGCTCGAACTCCGTCGGCTGTCGCACGAAACAGGGAGCGCCTCCCGACGTCGCTGCGACTTCGGGCGGCGCTTCCATACTTAGACAAATTTTTCCTCTTTTCTTTTGCTTGCGCTGACTTCGGCACCTCCCAACGTCGCAAAAATTTTAGAGCGACGCCCGACTTCGCAAGGTTTTGGAGCGCCTTCGGACGGCGCTCCTGCCTTAGCCAAATTTTCAAGCTTCCACCTTTCTCCCAAAGTCGCTGAATTTGGTGCGCGCCTCCGGGAGTCGCTGAGAATTTGTGCGACGGCGAGCGTTTCTGCCTTCTGAACACTTAGAATTTTTCCACTCTCTTGCTTTACATCCGGCCTTTCTCCCAAACTACCAGGCACTTCTTCTACAAAACACTTGGCTCATTTTCTCGGGTTTAAAGCAGGAAATTACTTCTACTGAAAGCAATATTTACATTCGGAAAAGGAAACAAACTTAAAGCTGCAGAAAATGAAATATGTACAAGGGAAGATCTCTGGAAACTTTCAATGATGATAGGCTTTCAGGTGAAAGCCATTAACAGGTATCGGAAGGATCTGACCCTCCATGTCCCTCAACACGAAAGAGTTGAACTGGTTCACCCGGGCAACTTGGAATGGGCCTTCCCAGAAGGCGTCGAACTTATCATGATTGCCCGGTTTTGCTTTGTATGAATCCCACTTCAGCACTAAGTCCCCAATCTTGAAGACTCGGGCGGTAGTTCCTTTTGAGAACCAGCTCTGTGTAGTCTCGGCGTGCTTGACAAAAGCTTGATAAGCTTTTTCTCTTTCCTCTTCGAGTTGCAGTAACTGAGCCAGCCGGGCATCAACGGGGTCCGCATCGCCCTTTTCATCTTCTAACAGCCAGAGTGCGGGCATCTCAATATGAGTCGGCAAGACGGCCTCTTTCCCGTACACGAGCGCATATGGCGACGTTTTGATGGATTTTTTGAAGGAGATACGGTCTGCCCATAGCGCTCGGTCCAGAAGCAGGTGCCAGGACCTCTTGTTTCTTTCCACGGTCTTCTTTATAATCTTCATGAGATTCTTATTGGTGGACTCGGCCAGGCCGTTTCCCTGCGGGTAATAATTTGAAGACATCTTATGGTAAATCCCGTACTTGTAGGTGAATTCCGTGAGTACAACACCTGCGAACCCTGGACCGTTGTCTGTCACTATAGCTTCTGGAATCCCGAAGCGGGTGATCAGACTTTCAAGGAAACTGATGACCGTCTCCTGGTCAGCATGTTTGGTAGGTATCGCCTCAGCCCATCTGGTGAAGTAATCCGTGGCCGTCAAAATGAACTTATGCCCTGCCGAAGAATTTGGCGTTATTGTCCCAATAAAATCCAGGCCCCACTGCTGAAAGGGAGCCTCAACCTGAATTGGCTGGAGGGGCATAGGTGCATTCCTGTTTTGTCGGCGAACCTTTGGCATTTCTCACATTTTTGGCAGACCGCGTGCGCATCTGCGAAGAGGGTGGGCCAATAATAGCCCGCTCTGATAATTTTTAAGGCCGTTGGCCTTCCCGAATGGTGTCCTCCCGACATTCCAGAATGGAACTCGCCTAGGACCTTCGGCTTATCTGATTCTTTGACGCATCGCAAAAGGATGTCGTCAATGTTTCTAAAATACAGCCCCTCGGGGCGCAGTACATACTTTAAGGCGTTGAGCCTAAACCTCCTTCTTTGTGAGGCATTGAGCTGATCTGGACATCTCCCTGTGCTGAAATACCACACTAAATCATTTGTCCAGTCGCTCTCCTCTGATAAGGAGTTGGCAAAGTTACCTTCTATCATTGGATCTTCCCACTGGCAAGCAGAGAGCTCGGTTGCAGCACTTCTGGCCAATTCCTGACATAGAGCCCGTCCTCGGATTAGCTTGGTGGGTCGCACCTCTATATCGAACTCTTGGATCTTGGCAATCCATCCTGCCCTCTTGTGACCAGGTTCCCCTTGAATGATGAAATTTCTGACATCGGGATGTATCACGAAGACTGTAATCCGGCTCTGCGAGACAAAGTGCTTAAATTTCTTCAAGGACCTCATGACTGCATGCACTTGCCGCTCAATAAAATTATACCTTTCTTCGTGCGGCTGGATTACTTGGCTCAAGAATGCTATTGGTCGCTCTTCGTCGTCGTCTCCCTTTTGAGTCAGAACTGCAGCATAGCTTTCGGGTTCTCCCACTGCGTAAAGGATGAAATCCTTAGAGTAGTCTGGATTTATCAACACTGGTGCTTGAGCAATCCTGGCCTTGATCTCCTCGAAGGCTTTCTTCCTCTCTTCGGTCCAGACAAAGTCAGCATCCTTCTTCAAGAGCTCGGCCATAGGCTTGATTACTTGGGCAAAGTCGGGCACAAACTTCCTTACGAAGTTGATCTGGCCGAAGAATGACTGCAGCCCTTTCTTATTGACCGGGATTGACAAACGGAGAAGAGCCTCTGCTCTGTCGGGGTCAACTGCAAGGCCCTTCTCAGAAATGACATGGCCTAACAGTTTTCCCTCCTTCACCGCAAAGACTGACTTCTTAGGGTTGATGGATATGCCGAATTCACGACACCTTTCAAATACTTGCCGCAGGTGGGAGGTGTGGTCTTCTCTCCTGTGTGAAAACACAGTCATGTCATCCAAGTAGATGACAATGATTTTGTTGAGCAGTTCACGGAATGCCAGGTCCATGGCTCTCTGGAATGTAGCCCCTGCATTGGAAAGACCAAAGGGCATGCGCTGATAGGCGAACGTTCCCCATTTGGTGGTGAACGTTGTCTTGTGTTGGTCCTCGTCCTTCACCCATATCTGGTTGTAGCCAGAAAATCCATCCAGGAGAGAGAACCTCTGAGCCCCTGCAACCACGTGAAGGATTTGATCAATTTGTGGGAGCGGATAATGATCCTTCAGCGAAGCCTGGTTCAGATTGCGGAAATCCACGCAAAGGCGAATATCTCCATTTTTCTTTCTGACGGGGACCAGATTTGCGACCCAAGAAGAATGCTTGATAGGATAGATGATTTTTGCTTCCAGCATCTTCAAGAGCTCGGCTTTCATCATGGCCTCGATTTTCGGGTTAACCGCTCTCTGCTTCTGCCTGAAGGGTTTCACACCTTCCTCCAGCTCTATGGTGTGTTGGATAATCTCTCTGTCGTACCCCTTCAAATCCTGGTAACACCAGGCTACAATGTCTGGGTACTCCTTGCACAGGGCCCGAATCTGCTCTAGCTCCTCGACGGTGCAGTCTATTCCGACCTTGATCACCTTTCCAGGCTCTAATTCCAGGTCCCTGTACTGCTTCGAGTCTACCTTGATCCTGTGAGATATGGCTCTATCATTCTGATCAAATAGGCTCTCTAGGGTAATCAGTCCTTTTGGGACATGATTATTTTTTAATTGTATTAACCCCTCGTATTGCTCGTCATCAGGGTCTCTACCTTCGATTGAACTTGCTTCATGTATCAAAAAATTGACGATATCCTCGTCACAATCGAACACCTGCTAGTGGGTGTCCTTATCAGGCACAGAAGGCCTGTAGATGGTACGAACCGGCTTCGGCTTCAGGACAGTGTCATCAGTCGGGACGTACCTGGCTCCAATGGACGCCAAGATGTCAGTATGTTTATTATTCTCCACGGGAGATAGCTTTGACATTCAGGGAGTCAAATGACTCCATCAAGTCCCAGTACACGATTGCGGTATGCCTTGAGGTAGTGCTTCTTGGAGGAGCATTTGTCGGTTATTTGCTTGCACACCAGCTCTGAGTCTCCAAATATCTGCAGTTGTTTGATTCCTAGCCTCTCCGTCTTTTTCAAGCCTAAGCACAAGGCTTCATACTCAGCCGCATTATTGGTGCAACTCCACGCCAACTTGTAGCAGTAGTCCTTTTGCTCTCCCGATGGCGAGACTAGAAGGACCCCTACCTCTGCGCCGTTCTTGCATCTGGCGCCATCAAAGTACAACTTCCACAATTCATTGGGGGCAGGGCCTATGTCTTCTTTCACCGTCTCCTTCGGCTTCTCGGGCTGGGTAATGGAGTAGCAGCCTATGTCTGATTCAATCATGGCATTGAAGTCCAGCAAGGAGAACTCATCTTCTACTTGCAACTGCTCTATGGCTTCTTCCACCAGGTCCACTTCTGCCAACTCCTCGGTCATCAGATGGACTGTTTCCTTTTGTTGCCCCTCTTCGGGTATCTTCTCAACCAGGAAAGTGGATGGTTTATCATTGTAAATCTTGACTTTCCTCCCTTTGAAAGGGACCTCCATGTGTGAGTAATCCAACGACAGGTATCCTCCCAGCTTGGCGGTAAACTCCCTCGAGAGGCACATGCCGAAGTAGGGCTCCAGGTCAACAACCACAACCTCTTGGATCACCACGATGTCTGGCGCCTTGTGCAACTGGATAGGAATGTCTTTGATGACGCCCACTGTCTTCACAGGAGTGCCATCTAGTTGCAAGACACCTTGACTGCTCCGTGTGTACTCCATGCCGATTTCTTCACAAACAGCCCTTGGCATGACGGTGGTTGATGCACCGGAGTCGACCATGCAGTTGTGTACCACATGCCCCTCCATCCGCAAAGACAAATAAAAGGGCGGCGGTCTATTTTTTCCAGTGATTGACGTAGTCAAGGGCTGAGCCAACACGGGCTGCGGTGACTTCCCCTTTTTGAAAGTTTTCAGTGACTCTTGCAGCAAATCGACCTGCCCAGGGAGCTGAAGGGCATCATACATGCTAATCTTCGTCGGGGTCCTCTTGAGCTCGTCAACAATGTTATAGGCAGAAGTGGTCGAACCCTCCACTTCTTTCCCTGGCTCATATTTGGAGCGGTACTGCTGCGTTGCCTCAACCCTCTGTCGCTTTGTAAGCGACGGATACTTAAGCTTTTCTCGAGCCTGCTCTTGGGTCTCGGCTGGAGGTGGAGCTACTGAAGCTTGAGTTGCAGGAGCTTTGGCTGGTGGTGCTTTTTCTTTTACCGGTGGGGGCAAAGGCGCTTTGTCGGGAGCTTCCGCGGCGGGTTGCACCTTTTCTCTTCTGGTGTATACCTTCAAAGGCTGCATCTGGGCCGTATCCACCTCTATCGGCTTTTTCCCGCTCCTGGTCAGGATAGACACCGGGTCTTCCTCGGAGACCGCAAAGTTGCTTCCTTCTTCACGAAGCATGTTGACTTCTTCATCCGGCGGGATGCTGCCTTCAAGAGTTTGAATATAATGTTGATGCAACATACAGGTAGCCTCCCCATGAGGGTCATTGCACGTAGAGCACCAGTGCACATTGTCTGGAGTGCTCGACTGCGCGTTGTTGGGAGCATTTCTCGTTGGTGGCCTTTGGGCCACTTGGTCTCTCGTCAGTGCGGGAGGAGGATAAGACCTCCTTGGAGCAAATTCTTGTTGGGCCTGCTTCTTCTTCATGATGGCCATATCATTGGACAACGTCCGGTAGCCAGTAGAAAGAGTCCGCATCTCTTGCAGAATCTTATTCTGTATGTCCATATCCGGTTGTGCAGGCTGGGCTGGCGAAGGCAATGCCGCTAACGGTGGTGGTGGAGGCAATGTCGGGTACTGTGGAGGAGCGGGAAGTGGTGGATATTGAGGGGCAGACGGGAGTTGAGGCGCCGGTGGATTGGGAAAATGCACTTGGGGCGGACCATACTGTGACATGACTGGTGCGGGATTCCATGGTGGATTTTGATATGCATTGGATGAGGAAGGCGCCCCAGTGGACGCCGGTGGATATTGTGACTGCGGGAAATCAGGGTAGATCGGTGGTTGCATCTTATGCGGGAGTCTACCTATGGCAATCATGTCTAGCTCTGCCCTCTGGGCTGCCTCATACAACTCAGGGAAAGTGTTTACACGAGCCAACTTGATGACCAAACAGATGTCTGAGTTGAACGCTCTGAGGTAGTAGTGAGCAGCTTGTCCTTCTGAAGGACGCAGTTCAATGGGTACTCTTTTCCATGATCTCGCAAATCTTACATTGAAATCTGAGATCTCCTCTGTGGATGTCGCTGAATGGTTTGGAACTGGTGCAAGCAACGAGGATGGATCCGCAGATTCATTGAAGCCTTTAACTAGCCGTCCGGCCAGTTGAGCCCATCCCGTAATAGTGTTCTTCGGCAAGGATCTATACCAATATAGAAGCTTCCCTCGCAGAGAGAGAGCCAACAGCCGGGTCTTGACACTTTCATTAGTGATGGCGTGGAGCGCGGCCAAGGCCAGGATATCTTGAATATGCTCATAGGTCGTCTTCCCAGTTCCATCATACGTGGGAATAGCCTTCAATGCAGCGGGCGGAACAACATCTTGATCAGCTAGATTGAGGGGTCCAGTGGAGTCAACGACCGGGAATAGCTCAGGAGCATTTGGCTGAGGATTTGCCATATTTGCGTCTTGATCGAGCTGATCAATATCGTGATAATCTTCTGTGCTTTCTGAAGTTGTCTCCTCAGTCTCAGTTGTATGCTCAAAAGCTTCGTCTTGATGGGCTTGATAATCAATCAGCCTCGGGTGCTCTCCAACAGTGTTGATGTCGAGCTCGTAAAACTCAGGCTCTTGTGGTCCTGCGTTCCTAACTCTCCATCTTGTATGCATGAAGGAGCTTTTGATATTGGACCGGTCTTTGAGACTCAGAGAATATTCAGGTTCAGCAGAGTCGCCAGGTGTTCAGATTTGACAGCAATGAAGCGAACACCGATGCTTCGATTCTATTTTTGGGGTGGAACACTCGTGTCCCACCGGGCGTGCCAGAGAAACTGTTGGTTACGAATCTGCCACTAAGGAAAGGATTTTAATCTATTGCGCCCTAGATTCGCCCAGCAGATTGAAAGGCCGGAAGGAAGGAATGCCTTCCGTGCCAATCTCCGGAGAAGGCCGGCTTCCTATACTAATCTACTTGGTTTTTTAGATAAAAGTGCTGGAAAGAGATTATAAAATGCTGAAAGAAATGTAAATGTCATGTGCTAGGGGTGAGGAAGAACAAGCAGCACGATTACTAGCTAGTACACAAACCAACAACAATTAAAGCAAAAGCATGTAACAGAAACTATTACTATTACTCGTCCTTATGTATCCTTCAGTTTCATATTCCAGATTCATCTAATTGCCAATGCTCTAATTCAGATTCAGAATTACAGCAATCAAAAAAATAAATGAACATAAAGCAGAAATATTTGCAGAAGGCAGCATAAAAGAACAAGACAAGTAATAGAGCCAAGGATGCTTTTAAATTAGAAGCAAGTGTCTGATACAACAAAAGCTCTCTAGCAATATGTCCCTCTTCCCCCTTTTACAATGAAAGCACACTGCTATTTATAGCAGAAATTTCCCCCCAAATTACATTTAGGCACAAAATTCCAGACCTGACAAAAGCTGCCAAAAGTTGCTGAGATTTGACCTCTGTGGGCCATGAGCGTACTTGCAGCAAGGTCTACCTGGAAATGGGACAGCTCCTGTGCGGATCTGGTAGGTGAGCAGTTAGGTCCAGTTAATGCGGTAGGCACAGTATGGTTGGTTCTTCAATGTTCATCTACCCTGTACCTTGGTGGCACACCTTCTGTCACATCTTGACACACATCCCAAAACTGCACATTTGGCCTTGATCTGAAGTCCGTTGATGAAGGGGGAAATGACCGAAGTCACTTGCTGATATCTGCTGACAAGGGGGAGGCGACGACGGGCGCTTAAGGAAGTCGGCGACGACGGACGGGTCTCTACTTAGAAACTTTTCTCTTTTCATTCTTCCTCTTCCGCCCAATGTCGCTCAAAACTGGCGCGAAGTCGGACGGCGCAAGCAAAATCCAGCGACGGCGGGAGGCTCTTGCCTTAGGAATATTTGCCTGATTTCTTCCACCTTGGTCCGCCCAATGGCGCTGGAAAAGGGGCGCGACGTCGGACGGCGCAGCGAAATCGGGCGACGTCGGACGGCGCAAGGCAGCCAACACTTAGCCAAATTTCTTACACTTTTCTTCTTCCGTCCGATGGCGCACAAAAACAGGCGCGACGTCGGACGACGCAGCGAAACCGGGCGACGTCGGACGGCGCCAGCCTCAACACTTAGAGAAATTTTGGGCAACTTTATCACTGCCCGCCCAATGTCGCACGAAACAATGAGCGCCGCCCGACGTCGCTGCGACTTCGGGCGGGCTCAACACTTAGAATTTTTTGGGGCATCTTGCCCACAAGCTGAAACTACTGAAAAACACTTGGAACAACAAAGATGCAGAACAGAAAATAGACAGCTGAAAGGCGGAGAGAGCATGAAGGAAATTGGAAGAGAGGAGAGAGAAGGAAGGTAGCAGCAACCTTTTACAGATTTTCAGAATTGGTACCCCTTTGCAAAATGTGACAACAGTCCCATAATGACGTTTTTCGGCACCCCTAAAAAAGTGCATGGAGGCTATATACCAAACTGATTAGCTCGATGAGACGGCCGTAATGAGCTATATATTACAACACTGTTTTTTGGCACCCCAGACTTCTTTTTATTCTATGGGAGTATTGTCTTCAAGTGTCGTCGGTTTTTCTGCTGGAGTCTTGGTTCACTCAAAAATTTGGTTTTTTTTCGAACAACCCCTTACGAGACTCTGCACTGCGTATTACTAAAGTTGTTCTGTCAGACACTGTTCTATCACTAACATTGTAGCTCACTGTTTTCTGACGACTGTCTGGATTGACTCTGTCATTGACAAACTCCCTGTCTATTATGATTTCTGAATGTCACATGCAACTGTTACTGACACTGGCAGACTCTGTCTTGATTGTTACTGACTCTGACTGAATTCATACTCGACTGTTACTGACTATTCTTGCAGAACGTGTCTTGATTGTTGTGTTCATCATCAAATTCTTTCGTCTGTTTCAAGTAGTAATTTGGGGATTGTGAAGTCTCCTCAGTATGCTCAATTTCTGTGGTAGGATATTTTGGTTGCAGGTTTAACATTCAACAAAAACAAGGTACTCTAAGCCAAGGTGTATGTATCGGCTATAGGCCCTCTGTTATACCGTAGTGACGAACGATAGTGCTCGGACCAATATTTCAGGCCACTACTCAAGTAGGATTCCACACATACCCTTGAGCACACTACCCGCCTCTCTGATAGTATGGGAGGGTGATCTTTTCGGATGCTGTGTCCGGTGTACTATGGAGAATACAAGGCCGAAAATCTTCCTAGGGCTAAAGGTTTCTCCTAATCCTAGGGGGCCTCCTGATATGCCTGAAGATACATGGAGCTCAATTCCGTAGACGGGTGTTGTTTGAGGCCTTGGTATTGGAGCCTGATCGCTCCTTACTTCACTAGATGCTTTGTGGACAATCTAGCTTAGCCAATAACAACTCCTCCATGATATTTTAAAACCCTTGACACAGGGTTTCTAACCTAATAAACTAATACAAGAAACAAAGGCTGGAGATTTTTATGTTTTTTATAAATAAGGAAACTGGTGGAAAAACAAAAACACAGAAAATTTATACCTGACAGTGGGAATGGCAGAAATTGTTATAGTCGCAGCAAAACATGTCCCTGAAAAATGCTTTGATGCCACTTGTTAGGAACCTTTTAGTAAAAATAAGCACATTCACATAGATATTGCAAATAAAGCAGAAATTCATGAAAGAACAAAATATTGCAATATGAAATGTAAATGTAGAAACATATAAATCTCACAATCACAACACAGAATCGCAGGCCTTTTCGAGAGGGCAACCTCCTTCAATACTTTCATTCAATTGTGCAAAAAGATACATTCATTCTTGCCCCTCATATTTTTAAAGACTTCATTACACTACCTAACACTCAAGGCTAACTTACATGCAAAATGCCTCTCGAGCTAGAATCTTCTATCAAACAAATCAGTTACATTCTTGATTACAGTTACATAAAATGGCGCCACTTGTCTAGGTGCTTCTAGTGCCACAAATTATTACAAAATATTACATAATATTTGTAGACGATAAAAGGATGCACCATAAAGCAATATAAATAAAGCAGAAAAATATGTGTGTATTATGTTGTGCCTTTATCCTCTTTTGATTACAATATTGACCCTCGTAGGGGTTACAAAAGTATTAAGGGATTGATTCCCTTTTACAAATAAAATGGTGCTTTTGTCTTCTTGTTGCTACAACAAATTTGTCGGGCGGGTTTGTAGTGACCACTTCTTTGTTGGATCTGAGGCTGCTTTGGTTCTGAAATATATGCGTCTCAATCAGTGTCTACGTCTGCTGGATCTATGGCTGATGTCTGACTTTGTGTGTTCTGTATCGGTCTACGAATCTGCGTATTCAGGATCTGTATATCTGCACACAAGCTAAATGCAAATGGTTAGTAGTATATGTTGGGCCTCTTGAAGTGAGGCTTGGATTCAAAAAAAAAACTGCAACCAGAATGCATAAAGAAAATGCGAGTGTATAAAACGAAAGTAAATGTAAGCAGATCTTTACCTTGCTTGTGATTGATGCTATTATTACTGTGGCCGTGCTACGTCTGAACTGTGTCGTGTTGTGTCCAAAAGTCGTATCCAGGCCTACGGAATGTCGCGATCGGGGTTTGGCATAAGACGGGGATGGTTGTGTGTGATTGCGTTGGGCAATTGAATGCAGAATTTAGCTCGAGACTTTGTCAGCGTGAGTGTACTCATACCATCCTCATGCTCCATGAAGGAGGAGAGGTTGCATTTATAGACTTTCCATAGGGAATGGATGAGGTGGTGGCTCAACCAGTTAAGTGGTGTTCACTGGTGGCTTTTTTTTTCTAAACTGAAGGTGTATGTGGATTTAAATATGCTTTTTAAATTAATTATGCATGTTTGATTTGCTTTTGTATTTTAAATTAAATATGTTTATTTAATTTAAATATACATGTTGAACTGAAAGTGCATGTGGATTAAATATGCATTTTAAATTGATTATGCATGTTTGATTTGCTTTTGTATTTTAAATTAAATATGTTTATTTAATTTAAATATACATGCTGAACTAAAAGTGCATGTGGATTAAATATGCATTTTAAATTGATTATGCATGTTTGATTTGCTTTTGTATTTTAAATTAAATATGTTTATTTAATTTAAATATACATGCTGAACTGAAAGTGCATGTGGATTAAATATGCATTTTAAATTGATTATGCATGTTTATCCATATGCATATTTGATTTGTTTTTTTTTAAATTTAAATTAAATATGTTTATTTAATTTAAATGTGCATGTTGATATGTGCAGTAAATTGAAGTCCATTTCTGTAATAGGGTAATGCTTTCTTGTGCGTAACGGGTATGGGGCTTGTGGGGTGGAACTGAAGTGAACTGCGGATGATGTGGCCATGGGGTATGCAAGGGTGAGTGGTCCCGTTGAGGAGGGGTGATTGATTGTGTAGCTTAGGTAATAATTAATCAATTGTTAAATTAATTAATTAATACCTTAGGTAATTGCACCTTTATTTAATATTAATTAGTTTTAATTAATATTAAATATACTAATTAATTAGTATTTAATTATGCTTGATTTTGGTGTCTACAATATCATTACAAAACATTATCATGGGGGTCCCCTACGTTAAGCAAGGGTTATTAGATCATAGTGTTAGGATGGAGTCCTAACAGACATTCAAGACTATCAGGTTGAGGATGCAAGTTGCATGATTGAAGTTGAAGGTCGTTCGGATGGTGGAGGGTGTTGTCTGCGGGAGGAAGCTTGATGTTCAAACTATAAACAGTGAAAGATGCCATCTGAAAAAAGAAGCCTAATGTCAAGATGATGAAGGACGTTGAAGCAATTCGGAGGACAAACACAACCTAGACAACAATGAAGTTAGTTTGAATGAGGATGAGGTGCTTGATGGATCGGGTGGACCCATATTGTTCATTGACAGAATGGACGAACTTTGAGAATGCCATTGAAATGAGTTCTGGGCTGTAATCGAGGATCTTATTGTCAGGGCACTTGCAATCACCCACCTTGTCATCTAAGCCCTTCACCAAACTGTTGTTGTCCATCACACTGCTGTTGACATTGTCGCACTGTGTTGTCTGGGACATGCCTATCGTCCAAGACTAGTTTATCTTCAAAGCATATGCCTTAAGTCAGATTGTCATCCATTAGGTTGTCATTGGAGCAATTGTTATCAGCAACACTATAGCTAGATTGCCATTAGAAGTGTGTCATCTGCCCATTGCGAGGGTACCATCAATAGAGCATTGTTTTACCTTTCGTGAAAGAGTCGTTCAAGAAATGTAGTTTGTTTGCTTCCAAGGTGTCGTCTACCTAGTGCCAAGTTGGCATCAAAGAATTGGCAATCATTTGCTTGTCCATTTGAGGCCTATCCGTCTAACATCTAGCTATTAGGGGCTTTGGCCATTCAAGGCTTGGTTGTGTAAGGTCTAGCAATTGAAACTTGGTTGTTTGACACCCAACTAACTAGGAGACTTATTGAGAGGCCCTCGACAGGCCATTTGAGGAGCTGATTGGGTAGTTGTCTAAGGCAAGGGAGCCTATGAAGGAGAGAGAAACTATTTGAAAGACAAATTGATCGTCTAGCTTGTTGTTTGACCTATCAACTTATGTTCTTTGGAGAAGGGTTGTCTATTGAGTAGTCGTCTAAGACCAGGTCATCTAGAAGGGAGTCGTCTTAGACTAGGTTGTTTGAGGGGTGGTCATTTAAGGGTGGGCCGTCCAAGGGTTGGATGTCTAAGGACCAAACACGTGCATGCATATTGTCTAAGGCAGTGTTGTCTGAGCATCGTCAAGGGTGGCCATCTAAGGGTTGGCTACTTGAGAGGCAATTGATTGGGTTGTTGTCTGAGTGCTTGACATCTGGGTTGTCTTTCAAGATGTTGTTTGATCACCTACCATCTAAGCTATCGCCATATAGGGAGCTTTCCAAGCAAGTCAAATGGTGTAGATATTATTTGAAGAATGTCGTCACTATTAGCCACCAAAATGTCCCTCGACCCTAAGAGGGGCGTTGTCCCTTAACCTTGCAAGAGATCTCCTATTTCCTTGACACACAACACAGGTGACGACGACCATTGCACATCACTATTGCGATTCAACTAATTGCACAAAGTGCAAGTGATTGGCTAAAACTATTGCATTACCAAAGATATGCAATGTGGCCAATTGCAAAAGATTTATGGAACAAAAAGAAATGGAAGGAGCACAAGAAGCATTCATATAGCAAGATCAACAATTATTACCCAATTGATTGATTTATTGGTCTGTTGGGGGGAATGCTAACTAGTCTCAAGAAGGGGTTAGGCAGACGAGTTGGTGCATGAATATTACATCCACATTAGCATATGAATGCATGAATGTATGTGCCGCATTTGTGATATGTTATTGCCATGTAAACAAAGTTTGTAGTATGTGTGGTTGTCACATGCGCTTATGTGACAAGTGTAATAATGATGTAATGTCTTATGGGGTATTTTAGTGTTGCATTTATATATATGTTTTGGTGGTTGGGTAGTTGCCAACCGCATATTTGTCCTATGATACCTATATGTATGTTGTCTAGCTTGTTTGAGGCATGATCATGATGTCAAATGATGTTGGTCATCTATGTTTGTTGTGTGTAGTCTGTGTTGTACACTTGACTAGACCAAAAGTATTGTAGATGATTGAAGGATACATGCTGCATATCTATATGTATCTATAAGTTCTTCCCATTGTGCATCATTTTCTTATTTAATGGAACTATGTTGTAGTGTGTTGCATTCTATTTCTTCGTGCATGAGTAATATAAAGAGTACTACCATGCAGCACTAGAAAGTACCAGGGTGAAAACAAATCCCTTCAAAAGAAAGAAAATGAAAAAGGAATAAAGAAATAGCTAAAGATCAACCCTTTTGGGTTGAAAGTTGAAACCTAAGGCCATTTCCCAAGTGTGAGTCAGTCATCAAGAGAGAGAGAGACGCACTAAAAGCAAAAGTGTTGGTGAAGTAAAGTATGGAGATCATATTAATGATGTGGTACTTGCAAATGCCTAAAGTAACATCCGAAGCTGAAATGTTGGAGTTGTCCACCACACTAAAGGGTCCTTTGCAAATATTGGATGATCAATATAGGGAGGCATCTTTGGATGATTCCAAGTTGGGTAATACATGGTGGGAATTGCATTCTATCCCTTATCCTTCTCTTAGTATCCAAGGTCAAGTCATTGGAGGTGGAGAGGAAAGTAGAGATGATATTGCTTGTCATTGGCTGTCTAGTAGGCATAGGACATTGGTCAGATGATGTAGAAGGTCCATAACTTTGTAGTCATAAGTTGCTTGTGTTAAGAGAGGGGAAGGGCGATGAGGGCATACCTTGTCAATGCATTGTGAAGATTGTCATGTCACCTACCTATTGTCATATGAATGACTACCATCATGCTCTTAATCCTTGCAATGTTTCGGAGGGGTTGGAAAGAGATAATCAGCTTGGTGTGTCTAGAAGTCTTTTGTACTACTTTGTGCTTGAGAGTAGCTGCCTCATGAAGAAAGAACACAAAACACCTCTTTTCATGGCAATAGAAGAAAGTGGAGAGTAATGCACCAAAGTCGTGATACAAGTTTATATAAATCTTGCAATAGAAGTGACGTCTAAAGATAATTGCTTCTCCATCTTAACCTTTTGGATGGAGTGTTAACAAAAACTCCTATTGGAATGAGGAATGTGATGATCATAGTTGTGAAAATCGGAATTGGGTAGCAAATCGGCTGGTTTAAAAATCGGCAAAGAATTGGGGAAAAAATCGGCAAAGAATCGGGGAAAAAAAAAACCGAAGAAAACATTTTTTTTTTTCATACATATTACAATGAATTAAAATTATGCAAATCAAATATTGCAATAAAAACAACAATTCAAATCAAGACATCATACAAGGCTCAAGCTTTAAGTACACATGAAAGCATAGTTGAGAAAAAGAGGAGGAAAAAAAAAACTAAACCCAAAACGTTAAAAAGAGGAGGAAAACTAAACCCAAAACCCTAGTGCCTAGACTAGGGTTTAGGGTTTAAAATTCAAGTTCAAAGTTCAAAGTTTCAAATTTAAACACTAACAGCTGAAAAATGGGCTTGCATACATAGTTACCAGGCAACAATATTTACTTATTTACTTAAAAAGAGGAGGAAAAAAAAACAAACCCTAAACCCAAACCCTAGGGTTTAGGGTTTAAACTTCAAAGTTTCAAACATTAACAGTTGAAAAATGGGCTTGCATACATAGTTATCAGGCAGCAATATTTACTTAAAAAAAAAAAAACCCAAAACCCTAAACTAGGGTTTCAGATTTAGGGTTTAAAATTTAAACTTAAAAGTTCAAACATTAACAACTGAAAAATGGGCTTGCATAAAAAAACCCTAAATCGGCCACAACTTGAAAAAAAAAGGAAAAAAAAATAATTATTAAATTTTTTTTTTGCAGATTTTTTGCCGATTTAAAAAAAAAAATCAGAAAAAATCGCAGATACCGATTTTTTCAAAAAATCAGCAAAAAATTGGGAATGAATCGCCGGACTCCCGATAGTTTGCCAATTGACTTGCGATGCCGATGATTTTTTGACGATTTTCTCAACTATGGTGATGATTAGTGTTGCAAACAACTATCGAGAGCCAACCTACAATTGGCCATGAGGAATGCTAAATGCATGGGATTAGTGGTGCCAAATATAGTTTGGCTGATTGATTATACCATCCATGGTTTGTAAGACGTGTTTAGCATGACAAGCTAACTTGGGGCTCATAGGTTGCAAAGGAATCAACTAAATATGTTGTTGGCATATATAATCCTAAACTGCTCTATTAATCAAATTCCATCAAGGAAGAAGGTGGTGAGGAACATCCAAATGTCCAAGTAATAACTAGCGCAAGGGAAGTCGATCAATGAAGGTGCCAACCATAGTTGAGAAAATCTGCAAAAAATCCCAATTCGATCCGATTTTTCCCGATTCATAGGCTAGCCGATTTTTTCCCGAAAATTTCTGATATGCATAAAAAAGCTTTTTTTCAATGAAAAATTGCATTTTCTTCGGTTTTTCAATGAAAAATGCCGATTTTTTTCTGATTCCTGATTTTTCCGATTCTTTTCCATGCCGATTCCAATTTTCTCAACTATGGTGCCAACAAATTGAAGAAGTGAGTTAGCCTTGCAGTACCAGTGGCATCGATGGCCAATGGGAAGTGAGTTAGGAAAAACCATAATTGAAGAGTAGACTGCGAAGTTCGTGTGCCTCTTATGGCTAGAAGTTAAGTTGCCCATACAGGGGATTCTATACAGGTAGAGGTTGAACCTAAGAATGCTCCCAAGTGGAAGGAGTTGAATCACAAATTTGACTTGGACAATGCACTTTGGAACCATCTATTTGTAGTGGATCATGTTGGAGCACGAGAGTTTGAACCTTTTCAATCCAAGTTGAGCCCACAAGTCCCAATTTGGGGCCCTAAACATCTAAGTGCTAAAATGGAGCAGGTTAAATAATGGTGTTAAAGAGGTGCATCTTCAAAGGGATGTCCTAAAAGTGGATTTGGAAGAAATAATGTTCAACATAGACAAAGAGGCATTCCCCTTACAAAGGCATGTTTGGGCAATTTGGTTTGAGTAAATTGAACTCCAAATTAAGTGTAGGCTGTCATAGTTTCCACTTGCTCTTTGTTATAAGAGTATCCTCAGAAGTATTGAAGTCCATAACCTTAGTTTAACTGAGGTTGATCACAATCTGTTTAAGCTCATAGGAAAGAGCGAGGGCACCAAGTAGCTTTTGGAAGCGATCGAAGAGTAGAAAAGGAGACCCACATCATCTGCAAAAATCAAGATGGCAATCAAATTATTATGAAATGTACAATCGTTATCTATGCAATAGAGAAGCCTTTAAGGAGTTGATCCTATAAGTTTTACTCTATGTTGTAGGAAACTTTGAGGGTGGTCTCATTTCTTTGTTTCAGAAACTTGGAAACCCCTGGAAACTTGTCATCTTGACTTCCCATGTTCTTGAACATTTCTAAGAGACGCTTCCAATGTTTCCAAGGATGTTTCCAACATTCTTGAGGGCATTTCCAATGAAATTTGTCGTTTTGAACCTATAATATCGAGACTTGGATTCGTCTTGAACTTGAAAACCCTATTTTTTTTTTGACCCAGACTCAGGGTTGGCTTAAAAGTCAGGATAGCTTGACAAGAATTGGCAAATAAGAAAACATATAATATAAACTACATATTATAGAAAGCATAGTTGAGAAAACCGGAATCAGAGCGGAATCGGCTTGGGAAAAAAACAGATCGAATCGGGAATCAGTAAAAAATCGGCAAAAAAAATTTGAATTTTTTTTCATCATATTTTTCAAAAAATCGCCGTAAAAAATCGGAATCGGGATTTTTTTGAAAAATTGGGATTTTTTGGTGAAAAAATCAGGATTTTTTGCCAAAAAAATCCCGATTCCGATTTTTTACCAAAAAAATCCCGATTCCGATTTTTTGCTGATTTTATCAAAAAATTGGCGATTTTTTTAAAAATGCCGATTTCGATCTGATTTTAATCAGATTTGGTCAGAATCGCGATTTTTTGTTGATTTTCGCTACAGAGATAGAAAGAGACTTGCCTAGGGTCAAGACTACTCGCCCAAGGTCACTTAACTTGCAAACTCGTGAGTTTTTTCAGACTTGGGGAGAGTCTGTGTAGACAGGCATATTGCGATATCCTTATTTGTTGAACCAGTTTTGATATTATGTGTTATATTGTAAATGCACGCAAAGTGTTTGACGAAATGCACGTGCATATATTTTAATGTTGTAAGTGCAATTTAATATTGCACGTCATTATAAAATCATGTATGTCGGCTAAATTAGAATTAGAGGGCATTTTGTCTTGTAGTGGAAACGAAATGTAATGCAAAAATGCACATGAAATGTAATTTGAGGGTAGTTGCAAGGTGTTTGGAAACATAACTACTTGGTGGGTGTATAAATAAACCCCCGCTCATTCATACAAGAGGTTCCTAGAAAGAGGATTGATACAACTGTTGTTGTACGCAGCCATGGAGGGTAATCAGCCTAGAGTTTGCAGGCTGTGTTGTAATGTTGAACTGTAATGCTGTATCACACATGCCATTATTAATATAAAACTGCTGTAATTTCTGTTATCTGCCATTGTTGTTATTACTGCTGTTATTAATGCTGTTGCAGAATTTCTGTGCATTATTGTTGCTATACTACAATGTTGGCAGATCTATAATTTATTACGAGGAAGGGAATTGTTGGAAATATGTAAAATCCCTTTCTACATTCTGGCGCTGTTGTTATTACGAAATTGGGTCTAAAAATTGATGACATAGGGTTTGAAGAAGTGAAACCCTTGGAAAGACGTGCAAAAGAAAACAACGCAGTGCAAAGACGGAGGAGAAGGCGAGAAGCACGCAGCAAATAGGCGCACCACCTGACGGGTAGCAGTACCTGACGGGTAGCACTACCTGACGGATAGAAGTACCTGATGGATAGCAGTTCCTGACGGGTAGCACTACCTAACGGATAGAAGTACTTGACGGCTGGCACACCTGATGGCTAGCCTAGTTTGCCTGATGTCTAGTCCAGTCCGTTTGACGTCTACAACAGCAGAACACGTAGATCAGTCAGTTGTTGAAGAGTAGAGTCCAAGAGCAGAGCAAGAAGGAGGTGACCGACACATTGCTGATAGGAACAAAAGAATGGGTACAAGGACAACCAAGAGTCAAGGAAAATGTTGATTGATGCAGAGATATGTTGAGTGGATGGTAACACCTGAACAAGCGGCAGGAAGGTTGCAGAGGAGTGCAGAGGACGGGAGTCAGGCACCAGAGCAACAACACGCGAGGGCTCAGGAAGGAAGACCAAGGCCACAATCGATATCCCTGCGAAGGAAGTCGCGAAGTAAGGAAGTTGAAAGATGATTGTTTGGTGAAAATAAGATACCTAAGACTAAAAATACCCGACGAGGAGCAGCATAGCAGAAACCCCACCAATGGATAACATAGACACCCAAGCATTGGAGAATTTGCCACTTTTCATAGGAGAAGGGAAGGAAGACCCGATTAGGTATTGGAGAATTTGCCGTATGAAGTGGAAAGCGATTGGGCAGAACAATGAAGAAGATTGGAGGAGGTGGTTTCCTGCAACATTTCGAGAATCTACAATAGACTGGTACATATACTTACCGCAAGTCAAGTTCTAGACATGGGGAGAGTTACGTGATGCATTTGTGGAAGAATTCCGATCATACGACACTGACGAAAATTATAACATTCAAGGTGAGAAGGAGCCTGTTTGTTATTACAATCGAAGGGTGAGTAGGTTGTTTGACTATGTGGAGAAAGGCCACTCAGAGGAATTGAAGACCATGTGGTTCATAGATGGACTGCTCCCTGTGTATGAAAGGAAGATGAAGATATTTCCTTCAAGATCATACCAAGAGGCTTTGGATTATGCCTTGACTTGGGAAAGAGATGGAAAAACCTCACCGATGAAGGAGACTTAGACAACTAAAGAATGCGGTCAGATGGCGACGAAGGAGACGTCTGAGGTGCAGACGTCTAAGCAAGAGCCGTATGATGTGGAGATGTCTAAGGTACAGACATCTGAGCAAGAGCCATCTGAGAAGAAGACATCTGAGGTGCAGATGTCTGAACATGATTCGTTTGAAGTGGAGACAACCGAGGTGAAGTCTGCAGTGCATCTGTCGGAGGAGTTGTCTGAAAGAGAAGCCGTCTAAAGTGGAGTTGTCTGAAATCTACCCGTCTGAAGGAGTTAAACGTCGGGTAGTCAGACGATACATCGGGCAGTCAGCCCAGACGTCTGGCCAGTCAGCCCAGACGTCTAGCCGTCGGACCCAGACATCTGGCCGTTTGTTTGGTTGTCCGTTTGGCCACTCGTCCTAGACGTCTAGCAACCTGTCAAGACGTCTAGCCCATCTATTTGCGACGTCTACCCTTACTCATTTGAGATGTCTACCTATGTACAATCTTTCTGAGACGTCTACCTATCTGAGCTGTCTAACCCGTTGTCCTAGACGTCTAGACATTGTACCTGCCAGACTCTATCCGTTTGGTCTAATCCGTCAAAAACTAAGCTGTCAGGGATTGTCGTCAGAAATGTTGACGTTGGAGGCAGTGCAGTCAGAGGAGTTGCCGTCAGAAGCACAATCCGACAAGGGAAAGGTCTGTCAGAGGATGATAAGCAGTCAGTTGGATCAAGAAAGCAGTGAAGTAGAGCACGCGAAGGGCGTTGCCCCTCGACCCCGCAAGGGACGCTGTCCCTTGACCCCGCAAGGGGACTCCCGCCCCCTTGACCCCCGACACAGAGGGCGGAGGGCATTACCGATTATGTTCATGATGTTGATGGCATTGCTCATACTGATGATATGGCTTATTGCAAAAAGTGAAGTGCCTATTCAGAGAATGTTGATCATGCTGATGCTATACATACTTGTAGCAGCAAAAGTGCACAATCAGAGAATCAGATGTTGTGAGCAGCCCCAAGTAAAGTGTATTGTCAAAGATGTATCAAACAGGAACAAGAGGAAGGAGCGTGACAAGAGATCCTATTCCATTGCTCAGTACTTCTATTCCTAGTTTTTAGCTCGTGTCGTTGAGGACAACGACCAATTTAGAGGAGGGGATAGATGTAGATAGGCATATTGAGATATCCTTATTTGTTGAACCAGTTTTGATATTATGTGTTATATTGTAAATGCATGCAAAGTGTTTGACGAAACGCACGTGCATATATTTTAATGTTGTAAGTGCAATTTAATATTGCATGTCATTATAAAATCATGTATGTCGGCTAAATTAGAATTAGAGGGCATTTTGTCTTGTAGTGGAAACAAAATGTAATTCAAATCAAATGCACATGAAATGTAATTTGAGGGTAGTTGCAAGGTGGTTGGAAACATAACTACTTGGTGGGTGTATAAATAAACCCCCCCTCATTCATACAAGATGTTTCTGGAAAGAGGATTGATACAGCCATTGTTGTACGCAGCCATGGAGGGTAATCAGCCTAGGGTTTGCAGGCTGTGTTGTAATGCTGAACTGTAATGCTGTATCACACATGCCATTATTAATATAAAACTGCTGTAATTTCTGTTATCTGCCATTGTTGTTATTACTGCTGTTATTAATGCTGTTGCAGAATTTCTGTGCATTATTATTGCTATACTACAATGTTGGCAGATCTATAATTTATTACGTGGAAAGGGAATTGTTGGAAATATGTAAATCCCTTTCTACAGTCTGAACACTATGGTTGGACCCAAAAAAGTAGAAGTCCAGATTTTGATGGGTTTTAAGGGGTTGTGTGAGTGTTATGAGGTCCACATGGGACACAAATGGCCCCAGTTAATAAAAAATCAAGTTACTCTACAAAAAAGATCTAATATGAGGAAAATGGAACAAAATAAATAATAACTCAATAATGATGATATGTTGGGATCAATGAAGCCAAAGAATCTAGAACAACTGGCAACAAAGTGGAAATGAATTACATATTGGTTCACTCACTCAATGAAGCAAAATAGGGTGGGATTAAAGGTAGAGATTCTATTTAATGGGCATTCTAATCTTTGTCTTGTATCTCACAAAAAATAACAGTATACCAGACAAAAAACAAGAGATTGGGATGTGGATCTTGAAAATCATGACTTATGTATTTCCATCGCTGCACTGGGTCTTGAGGATGATGAAAATCCTTCGCATACAACTTCAGTTGAAGCCCACAAGAGGTGGGTCTTCTTTAAGTTTTGGTATAGATTCTGGTGACTTTTAAGATCAAGAGAAGTTTATAGTGTATCCCATGTAGCTTAGTTTTGCATGATATTTACAGCCCGATCTATAAAGGCTCACCTTTCAAACTAAACATTGTACTCTACATAGGATTCAGTAAATAAAATATCTTTTCATCATTTTGATCACTCTAATCTTAATTTTAAAAGTAGCTAGTTCTTTTATTTTTTACAATTAGCCATTTCCTTTATCGTTTCCACGTTTCCAAAGGCATTTCCATTTAGAAAACCATACCTATTTCCGTGTTTCATGCAACTTGGGTTTTATTAAGTTCTGCAACTAGAGAATATCGTAAAAAAGTACCCAACGCTAGTCTAATTTGGTTGTTCATGCGCTAGTTAGTTATTAAAGGAGATTGTTTTGAAGTAGAAACATGAAATAACTGGGGAGATAGTATATGGATTGGCAAAGATTTGTATTAAATCTAATTAATTATGTAGCAATAATCTCATATAAAATTCACACTGAAGAAAATTCCGATGCTGATGCTTTGTTTTTTTATCAATGGAGAGATTTGTTCTCAAACGGTAGTGAACTCTCTATTTTACCAGTTTCATATATGCTCTGAGAGAGAGAGAGAATTGATGTACAGACATGATCAACAGTAGGGAATGTCCCTAGATATTACATCCAATATTGTGTTGCTTAAGGCTTCTTCAAAACAATGATGAAAAGAGATACAAATAAAGAGATGAGATTAATTTATATAACATTACAAAGTACCAAACGAAATCCATCATAGACAGCACCAGAGGCTATACAGATAGGATTCATGAAGAGTGGGTACTTCCAATCTTTGCTAATTTGTGACCTACTAGAGATCTCAAAATTCCAAAATATATGTTTTGTTGATTTTCACAAAGGCATGCAGTTGTATATGTGTGTATCACAGAGAGGGCTAAGAGAGGATAATTTTATAAATGTCCATGAATAACCAAAGTAGGCCAGTCGGGCTTATCAAAAGGAGCTGTTACAATGCACTGTAGCAACCAAAAGGTACTATGAGAATAACCTACATTAAAGAAACTAGAGAGAGAGGAGTTTTGATGACCTTTTTATTGTGAAAAAAAGGTGCATTTTCCATACAGTTCATTTTATAATATATATGTTTTTCTCATATTATCAGTTAAAGCAAAAGTTGGCATCAGCGACGGATGCTATCAAGTCTGTGTTTGGTAAAGGTGGGGAAGCACGTGAAAATGCTGTAAGTTGCAAATGATATACCTTTTTTCTTGTAAGAGGCATAGTCAATGTTTGTCTAATATTATCTTTAGTGTTTATTTTAATGATTTGTATCCCTTATATTGACAATCAATTTGATGCTTTTGAAGACTGATAAATTAGAGCAACTCAAAGAGAGGATGGCAATGGTTCGAGAATTGTTTCGCGATAAAGAATCTACGGAATTTGTTATTGTTACTATACCAACGGTATTTATTTTTCTGTTCTGATTTAAAGTTTAAAATCTGGGGATGAGAACTGTTGGTAATTGAAAGTACGAGTTAGAAAATTTTGTAAATTTCATCAACTGCATATTGCCTTTTCTAACTCCAGTGAAATATAAAATGCTTGAACTTTCAGCAACTTTACTGGAAAATTATGTGAGTAGTGAAGTTAGGGTTCACATGATTTAAATTGTTTATGAGTTTCTGTTGAGATCATTCCTTTTTTTGGGTAAGAATTGTGACATCAGATTCCACTGAAATAAATTTTCATACCGCTAAACTGGTACTTATGATGTGAGAGTTACAGATGGATGAACATATAGTATATTCTTTTTTTCTATTTCAGGTTATGGCTGTGAGCGAGAGTTCAAGACTGCGAGCTTCACTGAAGAAGGAAGGTGTTCCTGTAAAAAGACTTATTGTGAATCAAGTTCTACCACCGTCTTCATCAGATTGCAAATTCTGTGCAATCAAAAGAAAGGTAGAACTTGGAATGCTGTTTCAATATCTTAAAACCTTGAAAACCAGACATAAATTTAATTTTGGTTTTAGTGTGATTAAAGCTAAGTACTTCAGATAGTTTCTAGTAAATGAAATAAATGTATGTCATGTCTGGTTCTTAATATTATTATTAATTTTCTCACTCTATTTGCTATCACAGGAAGTTGGGTACATTTACAAACAGTATTTGTCTAACCCTGAACAAACAGCACGGTCAAAGAAAAGTTGGCTTTAGCTTAGAGAGTCAATGTAAAGTTTTAGCCCATGAATATGAGTTCTTTAATTTGCTTACATTTCAGGGGAAGATTATTGGATGGTTTATTTGTTGCCCAGACGATGCTTCTTCCTAAAACAACAATTAAAAAGAAATTAGTGTTTTGTATGGTATTTATTATCAAATTGATTCTAGTGGGATATTTGGTGTGGCTTTAAACAGCTAGGCTGAATTGAAAGTAGATCTCAAAATTGGAAGGAACTGGCTTGGGAGCTGTATTGCTCGTAGTGTGCTTGGAAGCTATATGCTTTGGAAGTCTCAGTTTTCAAATTATTCCAAGATACGCTGTACTTTTAACTCTAATGATCATTTGCACTTGACGTGTCAGAAATTGACTACATGAATATGCCATGTGCACTTGGGACTGTTGGGGAAGTCTTGTCATCTCCATAAGATTATTCATTTTTTATGGGGCTTCTTTCACTAGTAACAATTTGAAACTCTCTTCTAACTTTTAAACACATGGTATATAGTCTATTATGAGATTTTCTTCTTTAGAACACATCTAGAGAAGAAGAGAACACCATTTGCTTAAATATAAGAATAGACTGCAAGGTTGGAAAGATGAGTCACAAACAGATAAGTTACAGACTCTTCTACATAAAATTGATCTCTGCTGTGGATATTGTTACAAAATATGCCAATGCACCTATGCTGTTCTCTCTAGAGATGTTAGTGGCATGAGAGGACTTGTTGGATGATTGTTGTTTTATTTGCTACTGAATATATATTCTTATTTTGAGTAAGAAATATGAAATTTTATGATTCAGATTGTTAGTAGTTTGAGAGGGCTTGTTGGATGATTCTTGTTTTTTTTGCTACTCACAATATGCATTCTTCTTTTAAATAAGGAATATGAAATTTTAAAATTCAGATTGTTAGGGGAATCACAGTTAACAACACATTATTGAAAAACATAATGTGCTATAGAAAACACGTGCACACATGCATCCAGATGCCCGTCTGCATACGTGCATTAGTGTGTGCAAATAGGTCAGTGGACTCGAAAGAGACAATTGCTTACAATAAACTGCAAAAGCCAGAGACAGAAGTGTGGCTTTTGAAATAAAAAAAATATAACTTGTAACTAAACAAAGATCAAGTCAAAAGAGAGATAGGATAATTCTATTAATGCCCATGGATGACCAAAGTAGACAAATGGGACTCACCAAGAAAAGCTGTTACAATGCACTATAGTAACTAAGAGAGTACTACGAAAATAACCTAAACTAGAGTAAAGAAACTGGGGTAAACTACACTGAAGTGAAACAATTATATGACGTCAAATTAAAGCTGCAAGGTTTGGAACCAAAAATGGGTAAACCCTAACATGCTAAATTAATGATGAAGAGGAGAGAACTAGCAGTCACGGTAAAAAAGAAATAGAAAAGAGCTCAAGTGGATCCAAGAGCCAACCCTAATCTATAGTAGAATGTAAAGTAGAAACAGAGTCATCATCATCACCAACTGTTTCAAAGGGGCCAACTCAGTATCTAACTATGCTCCCAGGTGAATGGCCAGTACTAAGGGAGCTTGGTTGGATAATCCTGGGTGTTTCACGATCAAGCATTGTAAATTTATACAACTATGTATAATGAAAGATGAAAAGATGTCATTGGAAGTGAAGAAATTCATCTTCCATGAGTCACTATAGTTTGACACCATCCTCAAATCACCTTTGAGTTGACAAGAAGGTTTTGTTTTGCAAATTTTGGGCCTTGTGGAGTTTGTTTTGGGCATAGTTGAGAAAATCTGCAAAAAATCCCGATTCATTCCGATTTTTCCCGATTCATAGGCTAGCCAATTTTTTGTTGATTTTTGCTGATTTTTTCTCGAAAATTTCTTATATGCATAAAATATATATTTTTTAATGAAAAATTGCATTTTCTTTGTTTTTTTCAATGAAAAAATACCGATTTTTCTCCCGATTTCTTGCTGATTTCCGATTTTTCCTGATTCTTTTCCATGCCGATTCCGGTCCGATCCCGATTTTCTCAACTATGGTTTTGGGGATTAAAACTTGCCGAACTAAGTTCAACATCCTTTCATCATATTTACACTCTTAAGAATTCCAATAGTTTTTGAATCATCTCATTCCAAGTTACAGTTATGGAGATATGCCCTTTGCCAATTGACCCCCAAATTGTGGAAAATGTTGACTGGATGGGGCTTAGCACCCCTCCCTGAGGAGCAATGGCCTTCATTGTGTCCAGTTGTTGGACCTATTGTGGGTACCTCTCCTCTATGTCGACTCCATGTATATAGCTTGACTCGCTTTGATGACCCAAAAGAGTGGCATCAACTATTATCCATTTTTTGGTATTTCATTGTTTTGTGTATCTAGTATTTGGTCTTCTATGTAGACAGCAGTTCTAAGCCCTAGGACTGACTGGCACATCCTCCAACAATTTTGAATGTAACCGAACAATTTTGAATGTAATTGAGCAATTTTGTCTAAGTGTTGGCATCAGACGTCCAGTCTGTAAGTCAGACGTCCAGTGTTGCCAGTCACCAGACGTCCAGTTTTGTCAGACGTCTGGTCTGGCCGCCAGACGTCTAGTCTGACAGCCAGACGTCTGGGCTAGTGGCCTGACGGCTAGTTAGCAGAGTTAGACGTCTAATTAGCAATTAGTTAGCAGATTCGGTTGTAGAAGTGGTTGGGGAAGTTGGTTGGGATAACCAACTTCCAGCCCTATAAATACCCCCTTTTCAAACATTTGTATAGCATTAGAGAGAAAGGAGAGAGAGCACAGACTTTGTCTAAGATTCTATTGTATGCTGTAATCAGGATTGCAAATATAATACCAAGACTGTTATTCTGATCCACATTCTGCGTATGTATTGCGTGTTGAGTTGAGTTACAGATTGCTGCCATTAATGGAGTTTGTTGCAGGTGTGAAACACTGAAGGTCATGTTGCAGGTTTCCGAATGGTGAAATTGTTATTGCAGGTGTGTTGTTAATCGTTGGCGGACAGGTGCTGGAGCGAAGCGGTTATGGCGGTTGTGCGTACCCTGAGGCCTGACGTCTAGCCAGACGTCTGGTCACCACCAGACGGCTAGCCGTCAGCCCTCTCACCAGACGTCCAGCCCTAAACCTGACGTCTGACCCCAGACGTCTGATTCAGTTCTAGACGTCTGCACCTGTCCCCTACACCGACTGGACCCTGTCAGCCAGAGTTAGCCTATCACCTGGACTTAGTTATACCTTGCCCACCCTGATATTAACTGTCATCACCTGTATCGGGAATGTACTCACCCCTGTCTACATTTGGCGTCGTTGCCTAATCAAAAAACCCGGAGAGTCTAGGCAAAGTGATTGAGGGAGTTAGGTGCATGACTGATTTCAGGGAACAAAGCAAAGGAGTAAGACGAAGCGCACGATTGGCGAACCTACGAGCAAACGAGGCCCCAGAGGTGTCTCACCCAGAGATAGAACAAGTATGGAACGTTGAAGACGATGAAAATGCACACATAGAAACCTTGTTGGTGATTGCAGAAAACGAGGAAGAACAAATAGCAGAAAGAGCACCCATAGTTGACGATTGGACGGTAACACCCCAACCGACGGGAGAGGAGTGGCCAGAGGATACTGTAGGAGAGAACCTGGTATCAAGGCATCACCGCGGAGGTTCGTGGGGGAGGAAGACCGGAGCCACGTTTGGTATATTCGCGAAGAAGGTCGCGAAGCGGAGACGAAGGGGGAACGCAGACAAGGCTATTTGGGGAAAATTTTGCACCACCAACAGCTTGATAGACAACCGCAAAGAACTCAACACACAACAAGCACTCGTATACCGTAATACCATGGCAGGAAATCAAGCTAATAGAACTATACAACAAAAATGCCCACCTTTCTCAGGTGAAGGGAAAGAAGACCCAACCCGACATGTGGGAACTTGCACTACCATTTGGGGAGCAAATGGGGTGAATCAAGACACACAATGGTTGCAATTGTTTCCAAGCAACATTGCGAGGCATGGCGATAGACTCGGTACTTGAAAAGACAGAGTAGACAAGCATTTGCACAATGGGAAGACTTGAAGAACGCATTCATAGAAGAATTCCGACCAATGCGGGATGACACTGACATAATCACAGAAATTTGCTGCACGAAGCAGAGAACAGATGAAGATGTTAAGAGCTTCAATAGAAGACTGAAACAACTGACGGACAAAATGGAAATGACACCTGCCGACGGTATGATTAAGCGGTGGTTTCTGGATGGACTACTTCCAAGATGGAGGAAGAAGATGAAGGCAGTACCATCCTCAACATATGAAGAAGCACTGGAGAAAGCGAAGAACTTCGAAAGTGAAGGGAAGCAGACAACCGCCGGAATTGGAGGTCACTTAAAACATACCGAAGAATCGGATAGTGATGATGAAGACAAGGTGCAGAGCACGATCCACACCTTTCGGAAAGAAATGGAGAAGATACTGAAAGAAGCCAAAAATGAAAATCGAAAAGACCGGAAGGAAATTTGGTGCTCGGATTGCAAGAAGGAAGGGCATTCCAATATTGACTGTCCGAAGAAAGCTTACTGTAACATATGTGAAATTGCAGGTCATCCAATGGTCGAGTGTCCATTCAATCTTAAGAACAAACGACATCAAACTTTGGCCATTCAACAAGAAGAACAGCCAAACCCAGGAAGGAATGGACAAGCTGCAACAAGCGGAGGATACAGGAATAACCGGCGAGGAGGAAGACAAGGAGGCCAGAGCCGATTGCAATATGACGCTGAGGGCCGACCAGTTATTCAATGTCGAAATTGTCAAGAATGGGGCCATTTCGCAAAGAATTGCCCCAAGACGCAGAATGCAGGAAACAACAATCGTGGAAATAATACCACGCAGATGTGCAAATGGTGCGGTCCAGGCAACCACGCGGAAGCCAATTGCCCGAACAAGGCCAGTACCAGTGGGACACAAAATATAAACCTGATTGGCATAGGAGAGGTGGAGGAACCAAAGAATGAAGTCCTGGCCGTAACAAGGGCACAGGCCAGGAAGAGGGAGGAATACCCGAACCCCGCCAAGGAGAAGGCACGATGGCAGGAAGCCCAAGAGATGATAAATACAGAATTAGCCAAGGAAAAAGGAGATCAACTAATTCTGGAGAAAGTGTTGCAACGACCGGAGATCGTGCATAAGGCAACAATGGAAGGCTTGGTAACGGAGGTACTAAACACGAAGGTGGAAATGAAAGTCGCCAACTTGTTTAGCATCGTACCGGAGCCGTATGCTACAATCGGAGAAGTCATCAAGAAGAAGGATGAACCTCGGCAGTAGCAACTATCAAGCATGACCAGTTCATCGATCCAACAATCCTGATGATTGAAGCAAGGAAGAAGCCAGCTATCGTCCAAATAGAAGTTTTGAACCATAAGCTGACTCAGGTAATTGTGGACGGAGGATCGAGTGTGAACGTAATGCCAGAAAAGACTTGGCGGATAATTGGGCAACCCGCCTTACGATCTCCAACCTTTAAGCTATATGGAGCTGATCAGTATGGCATCGAGACATTGGGCGTTTTAATGAACCAGAAGATACGCATAGCAGATCAAGACTTTGTGGTAGATTTTGTCATTATTGCTATGCAAAAGTCCGCATACGATGCACTTCTAGGACGAGGATGGCTGAGAGCAGCCAAAGTTAACCATAATTGGGAGAAGGAAAGATTATCTTTCAAACAAGGGCAACACAAGTATATTATTAATCTGAAGAATCATACGGTGAGTCAGGATATAGCAACTTCATATGATTCGGGGTCCTCTTCATCAGATGGTGAGGCAGGATATGAACCCGACGAGGAAGGAGTGTTGGAACTTGATAACTGCACTGGAGGACGACTATGACCAAGACAAGGGTCTACTACACCGTCAGATGGAAGATTACGAAGTATTCCCTCCCCAATGTCTCTGCATAGAAGCAAAAATAGAGACCAAAAGGGATGAGGCGCAAGAACCTAGAAAAGAAATTAGTAACAAAAGAATGACAAAGAACGGATAAGGACAAAGACCGGGAGAAGTGGACATTTCCCAAGAATTTTGCAGAATTCACGATGGGGGAAGCAGTCATCGAGGAGAAACCAGCCCACCCCATCGCGGCACTAAAAGCAGCAGATGAGCCTGAATCAATAAAATATGAAGGCCCGAAGATGATTCAGGTAAACTTGGGAGAGGAAGGTGAAGAGAAGATGATCAAATGTGGAGACGATTGGGATCCAGTCCTCAAAGCAGCAACAATTAAGATTTTTATGGACTACAAGGATGTTTTTGCTTGGACGTATAGAGACTTGAAGGGAGTACCACCCGAGCTTTGCGTACACAAGATTTCTCTGATAGAGGGCGCACAACCAGTCAGAAGGCGTCCTTACAGGATGAATCCCAAATATGCAACAAAGGTGAATGCCGAAATCGAGAAGATGCTAGATGCAAGCATTATATTCAAGGTTACGACAAGCGAGTGGGTTTCACCAATCGTGATCACTCTAAAACGAGAAGTAGATAAAATCCGAATCTGTGTGGATTTTAGAAGTTTGAATGCCGTAACTATAAAAGATCCCTTCCCAATCCCATTCACGGACTCCATACTCGAAGAAGTAGCTGGCCACGAGATCTATTCATTTTTGGATGGATTCTCGGGGTACAATCAGATCAGCATAGCAGAAGAAGACAAGTTGAAGACTACTTTTGTGGTAGAGAATGGAATATATGCATACAATCGTATGCCATTTGGCCTATGCAATGCACCCGCTACTTTTCAAAGGATCATCTTATATATCTTTGATAAAATGTCCACAGTGAATTTTAAAGCTTTTTTAGATGATTGGTCGTTGTATGGGAAGACGCAGGAACATCTAAAAGCTCTGGAAGAATGCATGGGTTTATGCAGGAAGGCGCGAATCGCACTTAACCCAAATAAATGTGTCCTGTTGGTGCCATACGGGAAGCTGTTAGGACACATAGTCTGCCAAGAAGGATTAAAACCCGACCCGGACAAGATACGGGTAGTGTTACTAATGGAGGAGCCACATGACGTGAGCTCAATTAAAACTTTTCTGGGAACCGTCGGATACTACAGGAGGTTTATCCGAAATTATGCATTGACGTCTCACCCACTAGACGCACTTACACGGAAGAATGCCCCATTCAGATGGACAGAGGAACACCAGGTGGCGTTTGAAGGATTGAAGGAACACTTGGTAAAAGCACCTATCCTGGTTTACCCTAACTGGGAGAGAGAATTCCATGTCCATGTGGACGCCTCAAACTTTGCGATTGGATGCGCATTAGCACAGGAAGGCCAATTTGGATTGGATCAGCCCATATACTTTGCAAGTAGGCTATTGTCAAGAGCCGAAAAGAATTATAGTACAACAGAGCGAGAAGCATTGGGAATGGTGTACTCGGTACATAAGTTTCGTACACTATTT
Source organism: Wollemia nobilis (assembly GCA_028583015.1). Taxonomy (NCBI): domain Eukaryota; kingdom Viridiplantae; phylum Streptophyta; class Pinopsida; order Araucariales; family Araucariaceae; genus Wollemia; species Wollemia nobilis. The sequence continues at coordinate 284,857 of JAQPPZ010002524.1, forward strand.
ATTGGCGAACCCTTTTGCTTTCTACGTAGATCACCAGGCTCTCGTTATACTTGATCAATAAACCAACGATCTATGGACGAGTAAGTCGATGGCTTATCACTCTATAGGAATTCATGTTTAGAGTGGTAGTAAGGCCAGGGAAGAAACACATAATAGCGGATCGCTTGTCAAGGATTCGCTCGAGCGAACCTCGCAGAGGGAGGAATACCGGATGAATTTCCCGATGCACAACTCGTTCATGATTAATGCTATACCTAGGTGGTATAAGCATATCGGGGAATATCTCGTCGACAGGGAAGTTGCCAGAGGAGTTGACGACAACGGAACAACGGAAGGTAATTACAAAGTCAGCACCCTTCACCTTGATTGCAGGACTGCTATATAAGATGGGGGAGGATCAGATACTTCGACGATGTATAATGGAAGATGAAGTACAACAGACCCCGAGGGAGACACACGAGGGACTGGCAGGAGGACACATGGGACCAGATGCGACAGCAAGGAAAGTGTTGTTGGCAGGTCTATGGTGGCCCACCCTCTTTCATGATGCTAAACAGTTTGTGACAAGATGTGATACGTGCCAAAGAACAGGGAAACCGTTGAAAAGAGACTTCATGCCACTACATCCGTCGCAGCCTCAAGAACTGTTCGAAAGATGGGGGCTGGACTTTGTAGGTCCTCTAAAGACAAGTCGAAGGAGGAGATGCCGATACATCGTAGTTGCAACGGAGTACCTCACAAAATGGGTCGAAGCAAGGGCTTTACCAGACAACTCGGCAAGAAGCACGGCTCGCTTTTTGTACGAACAAGTAATTACAAGGTTTGGGATACCTCTACAGCTGACAAGTGACAGAGGCGGCCATTTTGTGAATGCAATTATAAAGAATCTAACGGAGGAGTTCAGGATCTTCCACTCACTATCAAGTCCGTACTACCCGAGAGCAAACGGGCAGGCGGAGGCGACGAATAAGGTCCTGGGTGTCCATCATGTACAAGGCATGTGGAGTAGAGGAAGCCGACTAGGAGGAAATACTACCAGCAGTTCTATGGGCATATAGAACTTTTAAGCCAACCACAAATAACACACCTTTTCAACTGATGTACGGGCAGGAAGCAATGGTACCAGTTGAATTCCTTATACCAAGTTTGAGAGTAGCAGTCGACAACCGGTTGAGTGAAGAAGAAAGCGTCCAGGAGCGACTGACAGCCTTGGTACAATTAGATGAGAAACGGGTGATGGCTCAATGGGCAACGGAGGTAGCGCAGAAGAGAAGGAAGTTCTCGGCATGATAAACACCTTCGGAAGATGGACTTGAAGGTTGGTGGACTAGTTCTCAAATACAACGGTAAGAGAGAACTCAAGCCAGGGAAATTAAAAACCCCGTGGCTTGGACCCTTCCAGTGGATGAAATACTAGAAAACGGGGCAGTTAGACTAAGGAAATTGGATGGAACATTATGCCCCGAGGTAATCAATGGTTCCAAGTTGAAGGTATACAAGCCACGTGCGGAAGTCAACATGATTAACTCGGAACAAACGGGAACTTCCGAACGAAAGAAGAAGATTCAGGCACACAACCTTCCAGAAATAACGAGCGGGGTAGCGCTGTTCGAGGGGAGGAAACGCATAACCTGGATTGGTTGTTTGGGAGTGAGGAAGAGCAATCAATGGAACTCTCAAGTAACAGTGAAGGGGACCGACTCCAAGTCATGACGGAGGTCGCTCAACAGGAGGTTCTGGAAGAAGATGAAGAAGACAGAGTTAGATTGATGCAGAGAATGAGAATGGAAACACATCGGCCGCAAGAGGAATATGAAACTCTGAGACAGTACAACAATCAGCTACGGGAACAGGTGATCCAGGAGTTGGACACAACCATGCACAGGGTAAATGAAAGGCATGAAGCTCGCCTAGCAGAGTGGGCAGAGCTGAATCAAGGGGAACCGAGAAACAATGCAACAGGGAACCCTTCGGAAAGCAGTTTATTCTCCTTGGAAGAAGAACAGGAAGTCGTGACAAGTCCAAGGGAACATAGACGGGGAAAAGCAAAAGTAATTGCTGCACTTTCTAGGAGTTCTTCTTCAGCCTCGCTAAAAATTGTATTAAATCCAGAAGAATCCTCAAGTAGAGAAGTAGCAAACTTTCAGGAAACAAGAGATTCTCCGTAAAGACCCGGGAGATGGGAAGCAGGACAAAGCTCGACTGCTAAATATCACATAAGTAGGGGGAAGTGGCAGCAATAATATGGAAGGATATAGAAACGGTACCTGAAAAAGCAAGAACTCGGAGGGTGGTTGGAAGACTCCAAAGAACAACGATAATCTACCGCGGGACCCACATATCCCAGCTTGCCACCCTAACCCGGACAATAGAAGGCAAAGGGAGGAAGATCGCAATCGGCAAGCGGGTGTCGATTCCTCGGAAACTCGCGCAGATAATTGAAGACGATACTTCACTAAGTTCACAAGATGAATACAATGGAGGATTGAATGGGGATGGCATACCCGAAATACCACCGACTCGTGCATGGAGAACACCTTATGCCGGAGCCATGAGACGCCCAACTGAACGGGAAGAGGTAGCTAGGTATCGGATGGCTGCACTAGATTTGCGACAACATAGAAGAGAAGTACGGAGATTGCAACAGATGGTTCAAGAAACTTCAGTCTGGCCACTCAATACGGTAGGAGATGGAAATGACTCAAGTACCGACTCGAATCTTTTTAGAAGAGTACCGGGAGAATTTGGCTCATTGTACCATGCAACGACAATTTGAGCAAAGCAGATGGAGACGAAGACTGATGAGAGCCGATAGGAGACTGAGGATCTTGCAACAACTAACACCTGAGCCAAGATCACAACCTATAAACGAGACCCGTAGCAGAGATAATTTAGGTACCTTCGGGAGACCGCAAGGAACCCCGAGAGTACCTGACCAAGGGAGGAGCGTGGTTGACCTCCGTCCCGGTAGCTTGAGAGGAAGAAATTCCCCTCTCGCTACCAATAGGTCGACCGGTTCTCGCTTTGGACCACGAGGCCCATCCGAGAACTTAGTCCAAGTCAACCCATCACTTCGTGCTCCCGAGAATAGATCGAGAGGTCCATCTCGACGAGCTCGTAGGAACTGAAGATGTCGTCAAGAATGACTGAGGGACCGACCGAATCTCGGGCAGCCGGGAGTACGACAGCCCAACATTAGGGAGATTCGATCGGATAGAGGCCGAGGACGCGGTAACCAGGTCCGCGGAAGGAGAGATTGGGACCGTAATCCCAATCTAGAGCAAAGGAATCAAGCACGGGCAGTTGCAGGTAATGATCGAGGTCGAGGACGAGGTCGGAGATCTAGACGACCCCATGAGAATGGAGAACACCAAGGGCAGCAACTGACCCGGCAGGCGGAAATTGATCAGCAAGAAAATGGGGGAATAATATATACTTATTTGGATGACTGTATAATACTCCGACATAATGATGGAAGGACTGAACAAATTCCACTGGTGCCTGATTATCCCGAACGACCAAACCAGACTAGCAGCCACCAGGAGGAAGTAGCAGAACCCCGGGATAATATTATCAGTCCAGATGGGGAAGAAGATCGGATGGCCGAAGAACGATGGGAACAGATTAGCCCGAGAAATGAACAAGTCAATAATAATGCCAGACGATGGGATAGTAGGAATCAGTCCCCAGAGCCAGCAAGAAGACAGCAGACGGAAGAAACAGAAGAACAAGACTGGCGCATTATACCGCGAGAAAGAATAAGACAACAGCCACAATCACACTCGGGAACTTCCCCAAGACGAAACAATCGCCGAAGACGGCAGGCGACGGAAGAGATAAACACTGATAGTGATGACGACTTTAGTAATTTCGGAGAAAATAGCCGTCATCAGCAGAATTCGACCTCAGATGCATGGGAACTGCGCATTGGCTTGACCATGCGGTTCACCCGTCGACGTTAAGTTATAGACGTCGAAGACAATTTTGAAAAAATATAAAAAAAATAATAAAATAAAAATTATAAAAATTCAAAAGTCAACATAAAAAGTCAAAAAGCAGGAAAAAGACGAAATAGGGAAGAAGACGGAATAAGGACACCTAGACGTCTAGGAAGGCCGACGTGTCGCGCATGCATGCAACCAGGTAGTTGGAGCGGTTGGGAGAAAAACTATATAAGGAGGAGAAGCCTCATTCTTCTCACATCGCTCTCAAGTAGCAAGGAGGTGGACGAGAAGAAGCAGAGTGCGCGGCAGGGGAAGCAGGAGTTGCAGACGGCTAGGGCAGCGGACGACGGCTAGTTGACGGCTGACGGCAGGTGGAGTAGGAAGAGGAGCAGACGGCTGCACCAGACGTCTAGCCAGCCTGACGGCTAGACTACCCGACGGCTACACCAGACGTCTAGCCTGCCGACGGCTGCACCAGACGTCTAGCCAGCCCGACGTCTATCCGGCCCGACGGCTGCACCAGACGTCTAGCCAGACGGACGGCTGCACTGTCAGACGTCTAGCCAGTCTGACGGCTGGACTGCTGGACGGCTGTACCAGACGTCCAACTAGACTTGACGGTTGGACAGGGCAGACGGCTACCGAGCCAGACGTCTGCAGGGAAGAGACGGGCATAGCATTCGACGGCTACTGAACCAAACAGCTCGGATACCTGACGCCTAGGGCCATCCAAGGGGAATATGAGGACATCACAGAATAAAGGTGGAAATATTTCTGCCCAGAGTGAACTTGAACCGGAATCAGTGGTAGCCAAGCGGTTACGGCACCAACAAGAGGTTGCAATGAGAAGTCAGCTGAAAAATACGGAAGCTGGACAGTCGAGGGGGAGAAGAGAAGTACCGGAAATGGCAACCCGCCGAGGGAAGGAGATCCACCCAAGTGGAAAAGCACCAATTCCAGTAGAGGAGATGACCTGGGTGTTAGTCTCACAATGACACTGAGAGGGGGGGTGAATCAGTGTAGCTCTTTAAAACTTAAATCTTCAACACTCAAAGCCAAAACAATGAAAACATAAAACCAAATAAAGCAAGTATAACAAGAGAACATCACACAACACAAGATGTACCGAGGTTCACCGATTTGGCTACATCCCCGAAAATGACTGTTTGGACTCCCATCCAAATCCAGACCTTTGCAAAGCACCTACAATCAATTTACCAAGACCCACCGGAAGGAGCACCAACCCCTGATTTATCTGCACCAACAGAAAGGAGCACCAACCCTTGATTTATCTACACCAACAGAAAGGAGCACCAACCCCTCTACCAAGCACCCACTTGATTTTGATATTGATAATAAAATGACATATATGAATGTCTTCACCGAAACCAGAACCCTCTATGGTCTGTAAGCTCAAAATCTAAAACTTTCTATTTCACCCAATATAACATCCCTCTCTCTGCATTACTCGTAATTTGAATCTTCTCTTCTCACAAAAAAAAAACTGATTGTTCTCTTAGCTCGTTCTGCCAATTGCTAAACGCTTTTTGGGTATTGTGCAACACTTTGTCTGCGAACTCCTCTCAAAATTTCAGCCAAAATGGATATCATATGAGAAAGTTATGCCCAAAATACTGAAGTGACGTTTTTCACCACTCTCCAAAAATCACGGATTTTCACTCTTTATTTTTCTCCACACACACTTCTCTCTTCACAAAATAAAGTCCCCACTTTTCAATAAAATCCCTTGTCACTTAAAAAGCACACACTTGCATTCTTTTTCCCTTTTCAATTTTAAAAATATTTTCTTTAATGAAGCTTCTTAAAACAATATAACTTCCTTTTTTTATTTTGAGAAGGCATTTCGTCAAACACGTCACATGCAAAGAATTGACACCTTACTCGTTCTCTTACTTCGGAGCCACGTGACACCTCAAACAAAAAACGAAAGATGCTCTATTTGATGCCTTGAAGGTGTAACAACACTGAAACCGAAACTCTGGCGACTCTGCAAGGTCGAAACGGCCAACTGAAGGATTTTGCACAAGTGGAACAAATTGACATAAAAGTGACCTGTACCATTTTTGCAACAATCATAACTCTCACCTCGTAACTCTGTTTTCTCTGAAATTTGAAACGTAGAATCTCTGCAATGCTGACTACATCCAATCCGAATCTCGCTGCATAACTCCTTACGGTTCGCCTGTACCACCTCCACGAAAACTGTTGTTGACACACTTTTTCCAAAAAGAGCGTTTTTGTGACAGTCTTGCAACGCTTGTAACATTCGCCTCGTTTCTCCATTTTGGTGGAAATTTGGAACACATGTTCTTGAAGATAACGACCACCTCCAGTTCGAATTTCGCTATCAAATTCTTCTCGGTTTGCTCGTAGTGCTTCTGACAAAACTGCCCTTTTTCGGCCTCTACAACCACTTGCCAAATCATCCGCCAAGATACCGAAAACGTCACCGATCAATCCAAACACTGTGCCGACACCTCCAACGCTGTTCTGGACTGTTTCTCGACATGCCGGCATGTTCCAAACTGATCCATAATGTCCAACTGTGGCCGTGATGACTTTTGCAATTTTTTGACAACTTCTCGACGATTTTTTCAACTTTTGCAAATTTGCACGAACAACCTGTAACAACTTCACCCGAACATCAAAAACATCCTCATAAGCATTGAACATCACTGTACATACTCCGAACAACCTCCGAACAACTGTCCACTGCATCAACCTGTCCATCTGAGTGTGTTGACAACAATGACAATACTGTCGCTGCACCTTGCTCAACAATCTCCCCCTTTGGAATTGTTGGCAACACACGCACAATTTCCTCGTAACTCTTCTCCCCCTTTGACAACAAGACCAAAGGGCTGCTGCAAACTCCCCCTGAGTCCATGCACAACATTCTCAAGCAAAAATTATTACACTTAGCAAAAATCACAAACATGAGCAAAAAGATAAACAAATACACAAATGCTCCCCCTGAGAATGTGGCCCCAATAGCTAGTCAATTCTTGGGAAGTGTGACCACTCCCAATTTCTTGCGAAGGTACTCAAAGACTTCCTTGGGCAATGGTTTGGTGAAGATATCCGCTACTTGCTCTGTTGTTGGAACAAAATCCAACTTAACCTCACCTTTCGCAACTTTCTCCTTCAAAAAATGATACCGGATAGCAATATGTTTTGTGCGAGAATGCATAACCGGATTCTTTGAGATGTTAATGGCACTGGTGTTATCGCACTTAACTGAAATCGGCTCACTGAAATTAATGCCAAGATCCTTCAAAGTTTGTTTCATCCATAACACCTGCGTACAACACGTTGTCGCTGCAATGTATTCTGCCTCTGCTGTGGATAAGGAGACTGACTCCTGTTTCTTACTGTGCCACGCGACCAACCTGTCTCCAAGATAGAATGCACCTCCACTGGTACTCTTCCTGTCATCTACACATCCTGCCCAATCTGCATCTGAATACGCAATAAGGGTGAAGTCCTTACCTTTCGGATACCATAACCCATACTCCATAGTACCCTTGAGGTACCGAAGAATCCTCTTCACCGCTGTCACATGAGTCTCCTTGGGACTAGCCTCGAAATCGTGCTACCATGCATACTGCCTGCAAAATATCTGGTCTGGTAGCTGTCAAGTACAAGTAAGCTCCCAATCATAGATCTATACATAGTTTGATCAACATGTGGAGATTTGTCATCCTTGCTCAACTTGCAACCTCGTCGTCATGGGAGTGCTAATTGGCTTACAATCCTCCATTGTGAACTTTTTCAACATCTCTTTCACATATTTAATTTGAGAAATAAATATGCCCTTCTCCTTTTGATTAACTTGCAATCCGAGGAAATACGAAAGTTCACCAATCATTGACATTTCAAATTCTTTCTCGCATCTTATTTGCTAAATCTTTACACAACTCATCTTTGTTGCTGCCAAATATGATATCATCTACGTATACAACAAGAACAATATGATGACCATTTTCTGTTTTGACATACAAATTACTATCCACCATACCTTTCTTGAACCCTTGCTGAGTAAGATAATTGTCTAGCCTTGCATACCATGCTCGGGGTGCCTGTTTTAAGCCATATAACGCTTTCTTCAACTTGCAAACCAAGTTGGGATCATCACCAAGCTGGAAACCATCTGGCTGCTCAATATAAACCTCTTCTTCAAGTTTCCCATTCAAAAATGCTGATTTCACATCCATTTGATAAACTTTGAAATTCTTGTAAACTCGCTAAAGCCGTAAACATTCTAATTGCCTCTAGTCTGGCCATAGGTGCAAAGGTTTCCTCAAAGTCAATACCTTCAACTTGTGCATAGCCTTTGCATACCAATCTTGCTTTGTTCCTGACTACCTGTCCGTCTTCATTCAATTTGTTCCGAAAGACCCATTTAGTACCGATTACATTTTTATTTGTGGGTCTTGGTACTAACTCCCAAGTCTTGTTTTTCTCGATCTGATCTAATTCTTCATTTATTGCCTTTACCCAACTTTCATCTTTGCTTGCGTCAACAACATTTTTGGGCTCAATGCTGGATAATAAAGAGTAGTTACTTACTAATCTTCTTCTTGTCTGAACACCAACTGTGGGGTCTCCAATTATTTGCTCTCTAGGATGATCTTTCTGGCAGCTGCCTGTTTTGAATTTCTTGTTTTCTTCCACTTCTGAATCACTGTTTGAATCCTCTGAGTCAATTTTTGGTTTCTTTTTCGTTTCCTTTTCCTCATCTCCTTCAATGACCTCTTCATAAATTGGGTAGTTCTCTTCATAGCTAATTACTCGTTCCCTTCCTTCATCAACTTTAACATCGACACTATCCACAATTTTCCTTAGCCTCTTGTTGTAGCATTTGTAAGCTTTGCTTTTTGACGAATAGCCAAGAAAAATACCTTCATCCGCTCTATCTTCAAACTTACCAAGGTTTTCTTCAGTTTCTTTTGATGTAACACTTGCTGCCAAAAACTTTAAAGTATCTTGTTGTTGCCTTTTTACCGAACCACAACTCATAAGGAGTTTTGCTTTCATGCGTCCTCAACATGCACCTATTTTGGATGTATACCGCAATATGGACTGCCTCTTTCCAAAATTTGTCTGCTACTTTGCTCTTAGTCAACATAGTCCGTGCCATTTCCTGCACTCGTCCCGTTCTTTCTTTCTACCACACCATTCTCGCTGAGGTGTCCTGGTTGCCGAAAACTGTCTCCTAATGCCATATTTTTCACAATACTCTATGAAATCCTCTCGAAATGAACTCTCCTCCTCTCGTTCGACCTTAAACATTTAATCCTTTTTCCTGTTTGATTCTCAACTTGGTTTTTGAAAACCTTGAACATCTCAAAAGCTTTCGATTTATGCTTCAAAAACAGTACCCATGTCATCCTGGAATAGTCATCTATACACAACATGAAATATTTGTCACCGTTTATGCTTTGCGTTCTCATGGGTCCACATAAATCAGTATGTACTAGTTCCAAAGGTTTGCTTGTGTAGTACTCTTTTGTTTTAAATGAGACTCTAGTTTGCTTCCCCTTTTGACATGAAGCACAAATGCTATTTGATGGTTTGCCAATGGTGGGAATATCTCTCACCGCTTTTTTTGAGCTGATTTTTACTAGATTGTCAAAACCGATATGACCGAGCCTCTTGTGCCACAACCAATTCTCTTCTTCCCGTCCAATCAAGCAAGCTCCTTCTCAAGTCTCCGAGAGAGTGTACAAGTTGCCGGATGTCCTTGATCCAGCTTGCTATCAACTTCCCATTGTTTGCCTTTCTCGACTTCACAACCTTGCTTCTTAAAGATCACTTCATGACCTCTATCACAAATCTGACTTACGCTCAACAAGTTATGCTTCGGACCAACCACAAACAAGACTTCTTTTGACCTGATTTTTCCGTCACTAATCTTAACCGAACCTCTCGCCAACTATCTTAGCTCCATCATTGTTTCCAAACTTTACCGAACCACCTTCATATTGCTGCAACTTCTCAAATTTTTGTTTGTCACCTGTCATATGACTGGAGCATCCACTATCAAGTATCCATGGTGCGGATTTATTCTGCGCTTTAAATGCCGTCTGTACGATCAAGGATTCCTTTTCTTCCTTAGGTCGCTCTTTTTCTTTCCACTCAGGTTTGATTACAATTTTGGGCTCTTGTTTTGGCTTTTCTTTTTCAGTAGCTTGTGCATGTTTTTCGGGAAATTTTCTATTTTGTCTTATTCCATTTGGCTGAAATTTTCTTCCTTGAAATTGATTTGATGCAAATGTACTTCGACAATTTCTTGCAATATGCCCAAAATTATGACAGTTATAACATTCTACTGCATAATCCATCAAAGGTGAAAAAGCATTTCTATTGGTAAAATTCCTTGGTCCTACATTATACTTGCAATCCGAGATCTTATGTCCATAACCATTGCATTTAAAACAAGTAACTATAAAAGAGATGATTGAACCTGGGTGGTGGTCTTTGCCATGTTGTCGTAGGAGCCATAAATCTTCTTCTTCTTTGATGTGTGACATTGGTGAAGCCATCATTGTCAATTCTCCTTTCGTGCCTTGCATTATTGCTTTCCTTTGCATGATTTGTTTTTGCTTGATCAACTTGTTTCTTCTCTTCATTCTTTGTGGATTCTTCATTTATGGCCTTTGATCCATTTGACGATTCTCCTTCATCAAAACCCAAACCAAATTTGATGCCTGTAGTCTTTTGGTTATTTATGATCTTATCCACCTTCATAGAACTTTCTTCACGTTTGTGATAACAACTAATTTTCTGATTCATCTCTTCTAGCTGCATTCTTAAACCAACAATCTCTTCTTCTAGCTTGTTGCAATAATCTATTTTCATGGTTATTTGCACTTCGAGATCTTCGGAGATTTTCTTGGATTCTTCTATCTGTACTTTCAAATTTGTTATGATTTCATTTGCATCCTCAAGCTTTCTTGAAATTTTCTTATTCTTTTTTCTTTCTATCTTCAATTCATCTAGAGCTGCAATTAGTTCCATTTCCAAATTCACTTCTGCGTCAATTTCTTCTTCATCACATTCCAGTTCTTTTTCTGGTTTTTCTTCTTTGAGTGCCATGAAAAGAGCTTCACCTGTTTCCTTTTCAGGATCCTCACTGGAGCTATCTTCTGATGAATTGACATTCTTGGAGATGAAACTTTTCTTCTTGAAGTTGCCTTTTCTGAAATTTGTTTTTTTCTTCCAGTCACTTCTTTCTTCGTGCGATCCTTCATCACTTATGTTCTTCTCATTAAGTGGACATTTAGCTGCAAAATGCCCAACGCCTCGATAGTTGAAACATTTAAACGGTAACTTTCCTTTGTATTTTCCTTTTCCCCTTTTAGTTTTCGAACAAAGTTTGCTTCCATTTCATCTGATGTCTCTTCTTCCTCGATTCTTGTTTTGCTTTCATATTTTTATGGGCTTTAAAAGCAGCTTTCTCTCGTCGTGGGTTTAGATTTTCCTATTCTCATCTCATATGCAATCAAAGAACCATGCATCTCATCCATATTAAAAGAATTTAGATCTTTAGCTTCTTTTATAGCTGAAACTTTAGAATCAAATCTTTGGGGAAGGGATCTTAATACCTTTTTCACGATGACAAAATCTTTGATTTCCTCGCCGAGTCCTCTAATCGCATTAATGACTTCATTAACTCTCAACATATATGCCTCTATATTCTCATCGTCATTCATCTTTAATACTTCGAACTGAGCTCGATGTGTTTGTAACTTGGCCTCCTTGATCTTAACGTCTCCTTCATGAATGCTCTTCAGTTTGTCCCATATTTCCCTTTGCCGTTTTACAACCCATAATCTTTACCAGTTCGCTGTCCACTAATCCACACATGATAACATTCTTTGCTTTTGAGTCATTCTCAAACAGTTTCTTACCGACAGACATCGCTTGGAGAAGTGGTGGGTATTGTGTATCCACTATCTATCGAATCCCAAATGTCGTATCCCAAAGCACAAAGATATGTCTGCATCCCGAGTCTCCAAAATGCGTAATTAGTTCCGTCAAACAATGGTGCTTTGTTTGATGAGAAGCCTTCACCACCTGCCATTGTGTCACTTCCAAGATCACCCTAGCCGGTTAAGCCTGTTCAGGAACCTTGCTCTGATACCAATTGTTAGTCTCACAATGACACTGAGAGGGGGGGGTGAATCAATGTAGCTCTTTAAAACTTAAATCTTCAACACTCAAAGCCAAAACAATGAAAACATAAAACCAAATAAAGCAAGTATAACAAGAGAACATCACACAACACAATATGTATCTGTTGAGCAAGGTGCAGCGACAGTATTGTCATTGTTGTCAACACAGTCAGATAGATCGGTTGATGCAGTGGACAGGAGTTCAGAGGTTATTCAAAGTATGTACAAGTGATGTTAAATGCTTATGAGGATGTTTTTGATGTTTGGGTGAAGTTGTTACAGAGTTGTTTGTGCAAATTTGCAAAAGTTGAAAAATTCGTCGTAAAGTTGTCAAAGCAAGAAAATAGTCAAAAAGTTGCAAAAGTCGCCACGGGCACAGCTTGGACAGGATGGATCAGTTTGGAACATGCCAAGCATGTCGGGAAATAGTCCGGAACAGCATTGGAGATGTCGACAAGTGTTTGGAGTGATCGGTGGTGTTTCCGGTATCTTGGCGGATGATTTGGCAAGTGGTTGTACAGGTTGAAAAAGTGCAGGTTTTGTCAGAAGCACTGCGAACAAACCGTAAGGAGTTATGCAACAAAATTTGAATTGGAGGTGGTCGTTATCTTCAAGAACATGTGTTCCAAATTTCAACGAAAACGGAGAAACGAGGCGAATTTTACAAGCGTTGCAAGACTGTCACAAAAACGCTCTTTTTTGAAAAAGTGTGTCAGTAGCAGTTTTTGTGGAAGGGGTACGAGCGAACCGTAAGGAGTTAGGGCAGTGAGTTTTGGTTTGGACATAGTCGGTGTTGCAAATATTCTACGTTTCAAATTTCGGAGAAAACCGAGTTACGAGGTGAGAGTTATGATTTTTGCAAAAACGTTACAGGTCTCTTTTATGTCAATTTGTGCCACTTGGGCAAAATCCTTTAGTTGGCCGTTTCGACCTTGAAGAGTCACCAGAGTTTCAGTTTCAGTGTTGTTACACCTTCAAGGCATCAAATAGATCATATTTTGTTTTTTGGTTTGAGTTGTCACGTGGCTCCGAAGTATGAGAATGAGTAAGGTGTCAATTCTTTGCATGTGACGTGTTTGACGAAATGCCTTCTCAATATATAAAAAAAGGAGTTATATTATTTTAAGCAGTTTCATTAAATAAAGATCTTTGGAGAAAGTGAAAAGTGAAAAGGAATGCAAGTGTGTGCATTTAAGTCAGAAGTGTTTTATTGAAGAGTTTGATTTTATTTTGTTTGGAGAGAAGAGTGTGTGGAGAAAAATAAAGAGTGAAAATCCGTGTTTTTGGGAAAAAAGTGAAAAACGTCACTTTAGTATTTTGGGCATAACTTTCTCATACGATATCAGTTTTGGCTGAAATTTTGAGAGGAGGTCATAGACAAAGTTTTGCACAATACCCAGAAAGCGTTTAGCAATTGACAAAACTAGCTAAGAGAACGGTCAATTTTTATGTGAGAAGAGAAGATTCATATATGTCATTTTATTATCAATATCAAAATCAAGTGGGTGCTTGGTAGAGGGGTTGGTGCTCCTTTCTGTTGGTGCAGATAAATCGGGGGTTGGTGCTCATTTCGTTGGTGCAGATAAATCGGGGTTGGTGCTCCTTCCAGTGGGTGCTGGTAAATTGATTGTAAAGTTGGTGCTTTGCAAAGGTTGGATTTGGATGGGAGTCCAAACAGTCATTTTGAGGATGTAGCCAAATCGGTGAACCTCGGTACATCTTGTGTTGTGTGATGTTCTCTTGTTATACTTGCTTTATTTGGTTTCAAGTTTTCATTGTTTCGGCTTTAAGAGTTGAAGATTTAAGTTTTAAAAGAGCTACACTGATTCACCCCCCCTCTCAGTGTCATTGTGAGACTAACAGTACCGAGGTTCACCGATTTGGCTACATTCCCGAAAATGACTGTTTGGACTCCCATCCAAATCAAGCCTTTGCAAAACACCAACTTTACAATCAATTTACCAGCACCCACTGGAAGAAGCACCAACCCCTGATTTATCTGCACCAACAAAAAGGAGCACCAACCCCTGATTTATCTGCACCAACAGAAAGGAGCACCAACTTCTCTACCAAACACCCACTTGATTTTGATATTGATAATAAAATGACATATATGAATGTCTTCACTGAAACTAGAACCCTCTATGGTCTGTAAGCTAGTATAACATCCCTCTCTCTGCATTACTTAGAACACAAAAAAAAATTGATTGTTCTCTTAGCTCGTTCTGCCAATTGCTAAACGCTTTGTGGGTATTGTTTAGCACTTTGTTTGCGAACTCCTCTCAAAATTTCAGCCAAAATGGATATCATATGAGAAATTTATGCCCAAAATACTGAAGTGACGTTTTTCACCACTCTCCAAAAATCACGGATTTTCACTCTTTATTTTTCTCTACACACACTTCTCTCTTCACAAAATAAAGTCCTCACTTTTCAATAAAATCCCTTGTCACTTAAAAAACACACACTTGCATTCTTTTTCCCTTTTCAATTTTAAAAAGATTTTTTTTTTAATGAAGCTTCTTAAAACAATATAACTTTCTTTTTTTATTTTGAGAAGACATTTCGTCAAACACGTCACATGCAAAGAATTGACACCTTACTCGTTCTCTTACTTCGGAGCCACGTGACACCTCAAACCAAAAACAAAAGATGCTCTATTTGATGCCTTGAAGGTGTAACAACACTGAAACCGAAACTCTGGCGACTCTGCAAGGTCGAAATGGCCAACTAAAGGATTTTGCGCAAGTGGAACAAATTGACATAAAAGTGACCTGTACCGTTTTTGCAACAATCATAACTCTCATCTTGTAACTCTGTTTTTTCTGAAATTTGAAACATAGAATCTCTACAATGCTGACTACATCCAGTCCGAATCTCGTGGCATAACTCCTTATGGTTTGCCTGTACCACCTCCACGAAAACTGCTGCTGACACACTTTTTCCAAAAAGAGCGTTTTTGTGACAGTCTTGCAACACTTGTAACATTCGCCTCGTTTCTTCATTTTGGTGGAAATTTGGAACACATGTTCTTGAAGATAACGACCACCTCCAGTTCAAATTTCGCTATCAAATTCTTCCCGGTTTGCTCGTAGTGCTTCTGACAAAACTGTCCTTTTTCGGCCTGTACAACCACTTGCCAAATCATCCGCCAAGATATCGGAAACGTCACCTATCAATCCAAACACTGTGCTGACACCAACGCTGTTCTGGACTGTTTCCTGACATGCTGGCATGTTCCAAACTGATCCATCCTGTCCAACTGCGCCCATGACGACTTTTGCAATTTTTTGACAACTTCCTGACGATTTTTTCAACTTTTGCAAATTTGCACGAACAACCTATAACAACTTCACCCAAACATCAAAAACATCATCATAAGCATTGAACATCACTGTACATACTCCGAACAACCTTCGAACAACCGTCCATTGCATCAACCTGTCCATCTGAGTGTGTTGACAACAATGACAATACTGTCGCTGCACCTTGCGCAACACTGGGTCTGTTCGACAGGAGAATTTTGCCAGCAGTGGTGGGTAGATGTACCCAGGGATCATTCGGTGAAATCAAAGATTAAGGAAGCGGGGGTACATTTTATTTTGCAGGCTCCTCACTTTGACCGGGAGATCTTTAAGGAGTATCTAGTGCAGATGCTGGAGACCTATGATGACAGAAGGCACAACAGTCTGGTGGAGATAGAGGGTACAACACTAGAAATTGAATTTACTCTCGAAGCTTTCCAACAAACTTTCGAGTTTCCTTTGAGAGGACAACCAGTGTTGAACGAAAGGGATCCGAAGAAGACTACATAGCTGATTATGAGTTTGACAAATCTCACAAAGGAAGAAGTAGAGACGATGCTCAGCGTTCACGGCGGAAGAGGAGTCAAGCAGCCACAACTCCGGAATGAAGGATATGAAGTGATAATGAACGTGATCATGTCTAGGTCAGTCGAGAGAGCAACGAAGTTCAGATCTCGCCAATTTGGCTGATTCCGTATCTACAAGGAGTAGAACGAGGAGAACAAGATGATTGGGCAACATATCTATCCAACCGGATACAGACATTTCTGCTAAGAACAACAAAGAATTTCTCGATGACGTTCCATGCAATTGGACTGATTCTGGATGCGGCAGCAAGAGCAAAAATTTCTATTCTAGACTTTAAGGCTTCCATGGACGTGCCACCAAGAGCATCATCTATCTATAGGTGGATAGAATCGCCAGCTAGGAAGACGCCAACAAAGAAGGCAAGGGTAAAGCAGACTTCCCACAAACCGCGTTAGGAGAAGTTGGTGGCCGCGTTAGAAGGGGAGGATAAGGGAGCCACACAGACTCGGGAGTCGAAGGTATAGAAACAAAAACAGGCTCAATCTCGAGATGTACCCAGACAAAAGAAGAAGGGGCGATTCGATGTGCCTCCACAGAATCTCTCGCAGGAAGCATTACGGAAGATAGCAAAGAATCTGGAAGTAGCTCGTACTCGAGAACTGCAACTAACAGAAGAACCTGAGTTTTCCACAACAGCTATAAGGTAGGATCCGACAGTTGGAACAAGTTCAGCTAATCCAGTAGGAATAGAGGAGAGGATTGTTGTAGAAGAGCACATAGTGCGTATGGGTTCACCTGATGTATCTGAGAGACCAGTGGCAAGACCGACAACATTGGCAGATACGTTGAGCACATTTTACATTGAGGAGATGTTCGCTACAGTGGAAAAGATAGCAGCAGCCAGGAAAGCTGCAGGGATAAGTAGTAGTTCTGGAGTGGAACTTCAGCCAGTAGTTATAGAACAATGGGAGAAAGGAACAAAAGAGCCCACAAAGGAAACACCAACAGAGATTCCGGGTATAGGTAGCATTAAGGATGGAAAAGGACAGTCATCGGAATAGGTAGACATAGAGAAAAACGAAGAACAGGACGAAGAGGATAGTGGAACCGTGGGACAGGCTACAGGAAGCCCATCTGTTCGCCAACAAGATAAAGGCAAAACAAAGGCACAGGAGACCGAACAGATCGATGCGTGGTCCCAGGAGATTCTCCTTAAGTTACCAAATTTTATGGATCCCTCAGATGAGATGGATGGGAACGCAGCACGCTGTTTCAAGAAATTGGCACAAGTGATGCAGAGTCTGAGTTTACAGTTCAACAACGCCTGTATGGGCCAATGGAAGAAATGGCAAGGCATGGTGGAAGAAGAAATTGATCGATTGGTTCAGTGGGCAGTTCAGGGACCTTGGCGAAGAGATTTCCAAAATTTACGCAAGGCAACCCCGGTCACCACCTACGGGCCGAGTGCAAACAATGGAAGATATAGCCGAATTACAGTACGTAACACCAAGTCTTTATTGTGAGACTGAACAGATTTATGGTTGCGGCCAAGGCAAGAATCCACCACGGGCTACGGAGCACGACACATAGGTGGAAGTGGTGCCAGAACTATTGCCAATGTATACACAATTGAATTTCCTCGCACACTTGTTGCAATGGCTGGGTGAGGGAATCAAACACATTAGTACAACTAAGGACATCATGGAGCAAGAAGTTACACAGGCTCTGTTGGAAAAGGATAAACTCTTAGCTGAGGGCATGG
The DNA here is from genome assembly GCA_028583015.1 of Wollemia nobilis. Classification (NCBI taxonomy): domain Eukaryota; kingdom Viridiplantae; phylum Streptophyta; class Pinopsida; order Araucariales; family Araucariaceae; genus Wollemia; species Wollemia nobilis. The sequence goes on from JAQPPZ010002524.1 coordinate 302,594, forward strand.
AACGCATGGAAAAAGTCCACGAAGGGATGAAGGAGGTCAATGCAAGTTTACAAGCTGAGTTGGTAGACAAGAATCTGAAATTGCAAGCAACAGCAGAAGAGATAGACCAACTCAAGAACCAAAAAGAACTGTTGGTTAAGCAGGCAACCGCATTTGCAGTCAGTAGAAGCCAACAGGAGCGCACTTGGGCTCAAGAAAAAGAAGAACTGCTGAACAGAAATGCAGCTTTGGAGGAAGAACTGCAAAGGGCAAAACAACAAACAAGTGCACCAACAACTTCTCTTTCAGAGGAATTGTTGAAGGATATGTTTCGCAGCCGAGAAATAGAACTATTGACGAACCTGAAGAAGATTGAAGAGCGAGCAAATACCTTTGAAGTTGAATGGGCAAAATATTATAACTATGCCAAAAGACACAAGGAGGAACGGGACCAATATCGTCAAAGGCTTCAGGACTATGAACAATCACAGCAGGCTGCTACACCAACAAAAGTACAACAAACTGAGGCTGGATAGATGTACAAAAGGACATCGACTTCTTCGAAGGGGAGGATAGATGTAGACAGCAGTTCTAAGCCCTAGGACTGACTGGTACATCCTCCAACAATTTTGAATATAACCGAACAATTTTGAATGTAATTGAGCAATTCTGTCTAAGTGTTGGCATCAGACGTCCAGTTTGTAAGTCAGACGTCCAGTGTTGCTAGTCACCAGACGTTTGGGCTGGCAGTTAGACGTCTGGACTAGCCGTCAGACGTCTGGACTAGCCGTCAGACGTCTGGTCTGACAGCCAGACGTCTGGGATAGTGGCCTGACGACTAGTTAGCAGAGTTAGACGTCTAATTAGCAATTAGTTAGCAGATTTGGTTGTAGAAGTGGTTGGGGAAGTTGGGGGAATCCAGCCCTATAAATACCCCCTTTTCAAACATTTGTATAGCACTAGAGAGAAAGGAGAGAGAGCACAGACTCTGTCTAAGATTCTATTGTATGCTGTACTCAGGATTGCAAATATAATACCAAGACTGTTATTCTGATCCACATTTTGCGTATGTATTGCGTGTTGAGTAGAGTTACAGATTGTTGCCATTAATGGAGTTTGTTGCTGGTGTGAAACACTGAAGGTCATGTTGCAGGTTTCCGAATGGTGAAATTGTTATTTCAGGTGTGCTGTTAATCGTTGGTGGACAGGTGCTATAGCGAAGCGGTTATGGCGGTTGTGCGTACCCTGAGGCCTGACGTCTAGCGAGACGTCTGGTCACCACTAGACGGCTAGCCGTCAGCCCTCTCACCAGACATCCAACCCTAAACCTGACGTCTGACTCCAGACGTCTGAACCAGACGTCTGATTCAATTTTAGACGTCTGCACCTGTCCCCTACATCGACTGGACCCTGTCAGCCAAAGTTAGCCTATCACCTGGACTTAGTTATACCTTGCCCACCCTGATATTAACTGTCATCACCTGTATCGGGAATGTACTCACCCCTGTCTACATGCTATTGCTGGAATATTACAATCAGGGTTCAAGTCTAGAGGTTGCAGTTGTTCTGCAACATCTGATTTGTCCAACACAGGTGAGAAATATAGTTGAAGCTCTATGTTGAAGATGAGATTCAATCCTAGATAGGGTGAAAAATGTAGGTCGTCATGTTGACCAAAGTTGTGAGACGTGATGTTGAGCCTGTCATGATGTGGTATGGTATGATGTGTTATTGTGATGTACTTGATTAAAGGGTGTAGTTATGGCATGATTTGTATATTGATATTTGAGTGACATTTTTTTTTTGTAAGTACATGTGGGTCGGTGGGTGGGGTGTGATGGTTGCACTTTGGCACTTTCATTTGTGGGACTGTATGTACCTAGCAGTCTTGACTCTTGTTCTTGAGAGTATGCTCCTAGTATGCTCGCATCCATGCTCAACCACAACTGTTCTTCTAAGTTATATGTGAGACTTGTTGGATAATACAATTGGATCATGCCTTGACTGCATATTGCTTACTTGTGTATGTGAGTTAATTTTTTTTGATAAGTTGGAAGAAGGGGTTTTGAAATGGTCCTCGAACCTTTTACATCACAACCACAAAGAAAGATAACAGAAGCACAGAACAAAGCCAATCTGAGAACCATCCAAGTTCAACCTTAGAAAGGGATACTGGATGAAGAACTCAAGAGAAACAAAAGAGAAGACAACTACATAATAGATAACAACTGAAAAAGCCAACAAGGGCAACAGGGTTGCAACGGAAACCCGCTAAACATCATTCTTTCCAGTCATCCCAGTCTGTTCCAAAGGAGGACCTTGGCAAAATAAAATAAAAATACAGATTAAAAGGTTTCCCAAGAACAAACCTTTTTCCACTGCACTTGATAACAGGAACAAGAGGGATCTATAGTCTCTAAGAGGGATCTAGTCTAAGTTTTCTTGAATCTTTTCTCCAGAGCCTAACCTCAGGGTGGTCTGAACACCATTTGCAATTTCCTCCTCCGTTTCCTTTTTCCTATTTCTTGATTGGATGGTCTTCCCACCTTACGCTCCACCCCCACATCAAGATTACCCTTTTTTTGTTTTCTTGTCTTTGGCCCCATGTTGGGAGACAGGAGTTCCTTTTTGGAAACATTGCCTAAAGATTTGAATAGACCCTCTGGGGATAGAGTCTTCAAGCCCTCCTTTTCTACAGGACTAGCTGTCAGGACAACCTCACCACTTGCCCTAACTTGAGAAAACACCTGGGCCTCAAGCGTCGACACCACATCTTCTACCGAAGAAACGGTATCCACCTGGCTGGGAGCTAGATGTTTCTACACTTTTGAAATTAAAGTATTCTGGTCTCCTAGTTGTATTTGCACCTCAAATTTCGGTAAATGCTCTACTTCCAAAGGGGTTGCAAGCTCATCCTGAGAAGCTTTATGGGGTTCGAGAGGACTCTGGCCTAGGATTACTTCTACCTCAGAGCAAGAATTTTAACAGGCTTCGTACCAAATTTATTTGGTTTAGGACGAACCACATCCGCAGAGGATGGATCCCTAGTCTCCTTTTGTTGCCAAACTTTCTTGTTGGGGCAAGACCTAGAAGAATGACCCAAACACTTACAAGACGAGTAGAATGGGGGTTTGTTTTCATACTCGATTGCTTGAATCCAAGACCCAAGATCAGACACCAACTCAATGGAGTTTGGAAGCTCGACTTCCAAATTCACATTTACGCACATTCTTGCGTAGATCATTCTTGATTGGTTCCTGGTAGTAGAGTCTATTGTGATCAACTCCCCAGTTCCTCTGCCAATACCGTAAAAAATGTCTTCATGCCAATATTGAAATGGCAATTCGGGGAGCTTAAGCCAAAGCTGCGCCATATTGAAACTTTGGGTGCTAGGGTTAAAATCAGGGGCCCATTTGCGTAGGAAGAGGCCTCTTTTGCCATAGAACCAAGGGCCTCCTCACAAAATCTTTTCCACATCCTCTTCACAACTATTATGTCATCTTTTCTTCATTTTTACTGCGTAGTATTTCTTTTCATGGATACTTTCTTCCATTACTTGTGTTATGTGGTATATTGTATTGCATGACTTGAATCTTGCCCATACTACAAATGATTAATCTTGAAGGCACACTTTCCCACTCATTTGGTGATGGTCTAAGGTCGTAACGGAGTGTTCTGATCTTTCTATTGGTCCCCTTGGATCTCTCCTTCTGAATATGTAGCTACACTTTGTCATTTACCTTGTTTTTGTATTGTAATTAATACTTGTCATGTCTTTGCTTCTACCTAACTCAGGTTTGTTGCAATATGTCAAGGGCTTTTCATGTGAGACTTAGTACCAGTTTTAGGAATTATTCAGGGGCTTGCTATTGGATAAATTAAATCCACTCAATGAACCTAGTTGCTTTGCCAGCTCCTATCAAAGAACAACTAGAAAATTTGTGGTTGTGATTGGAAGAGCTACATCAATTGGGGCCAATGATCGGAAGTCAAGGCACATCTATAATGGCCTCTTGCTAGTGGAGGTGTGAAGAGTTGTGTTGTAGTTGTGTTACATATGGCAAGTTCTCATCCCATACGCGAAAATGCTTTTGGTTATACCTTCTAAGATGATGTACCATCATCTAACAAGCTTGGTGTTGTAGCCTTCAGACATTGCACCAGCTCAACGCCACCTCGGGGTTAATGGAGTGCGTACAGAGTCAAGTACGCATCTAATTTTGTTGTGTAAATAATTTTGTAATTTTGAGTTGTTTTGTAACATGTACGTAAAATGTTGACGAAATGCCATACGTGTAATTAATAAGTTCATGAAATGCAAATGTAAGACAAAATAAATTAAAATGTAATTCAAGAAGTCATGATGTGTCGGGGTAGTTAGTTGGAGGGAGTTGAGGATGCAACTACCTCCCCATTCGTAGGAAGTTGTATAAATAGATCCCCTCACAAATTCAAATGAGATATATGTTGTACGTTGGGTGTGATCATATATGCATGTACGTGAGATACAAGTGCAGATAATAAGAATACTTCTATTCAACCATTGTTGTGTGCAGACTTATGGTGATGTGGTGCAAGTGCTTGTGAATTATTCTTGTTATACATTGTTGTGCATGGCCATCTGAGCTATTTCCACTCTTTAATGCTTCATGTAGATACTTGTGCAAGGCCGTTTGGATATGTTATTTGTGCACGACTGGCTGGGCATGTTTTTGGTTGTCTTGTCATTGTGTAGGGACATCTGAGAGTGTCTTTCTAAGACTATTTGTTGCTGTTCTTTCCATTTCTAGAACTAAACGTCGTTACTAAGTGTTGGAGATGTCTTGTTGCTGATTTTTCTTGTCATCCTTAATTATTTGTTCCTTCAATTGTGGAATACCATTGCTAAGCTACATTTGGTGCCGTTGTTGTCTAAAGTTTGAACTAGTGATTGCACGGACATTGAAGACGGGAGAAGTGGATGATAGATAACCTGACACGAGGACATGGGAGATGTGGACACATAAGGACAAGCGAAGAGCCTATGAGAAGTTTGAGGATTGTGCAACAAGTTGAGAGATTTTGAATGTGTGACGTGCACATAGGAGTTGCATGTTAGTGACGAGGAGTTGCATGTAGGTGGTCGAAAGTTGCATGTTGGCAGTGAAGAAGAACATAGTGGCGAGTTACGTGATGCAAAGAAATTGCATGATGATGAAGTTGGGGACATCCAAATTGTCGATCTGTTTACAGAACTTGTTGGCAAGGAGATATGTGCGTCGGAGGTTGAATGTGTGTGGAACCTTAGGGAGGGGGGAAGTTCGGATGAAGGGCATGAGGGAAGGTGGTAGATGCTATATTTGGTGACAAAGGATGACACACAAGTGGAGGTGCAACGTCGGGCCAAGAGAACGTTCATGCAAGTGGTGAAGTGCCAACATGGATTGTGCGTTGAACAAGGTGGAGCAATTGGTGATTCCAGCACAAGTGTGGAGGAGGGTGCGTCGATGTGCGAAGGATGGGAGTCGAGCACAAGGGCAACCATGAAAGAGTGTGCTTGAAAGACAAGAGTTGACACTTGTATATTTGCGAAGGATATTGTGGAGCATAAGTGCAACATGAAGCAGTTGACGATTATTTGTAGATGACCAATCTTCAACAAAAGGTTCATTGAGCGGAGAGGAGACCGACAAACAACCACTACCAATGTCAAATATTGTTGTTGTAGCGGGCAAGCAGAATGCCCAAAATTCATAGGAGACAGAAGGGAGGATCCCGAACGCCATATTGTTACGTGTGAAATAATAAGGAAGGTGAATGGAGTAACTGATGAAGATGCATGGCTATGATTGTTCCCAACAACATTACATGGTGTGGAAATTGATTGGCATTTGAAGAGAGATCCCTTCATAGATTGGATTGAGTTGAAAAAGAGTTCAACAAGGAATTTTGGCTGCTTCGTGACATGGAGATAATTGGCAAAATATAATCGAATGAAGCAGAAGAAAGACCAAAATATCAAGTCCTACAACTGCTGTCTAAAGGGGCTGATAAGCCAAACAACGCTTCTACAACCAGTCGACTGGTTGTAGAAGCGCTGGTTCTTGGACAGGTTGTTTTTTTTTGTTTTTTTATTGAGTAATACTTCTTATACACATCCACCATGGGGATTGAACCTGGGTCATATCACCGATAATGCAAGTGGCATCCTTGACGGTAGACCATACTCACGGGCATTCTTGGACAGGTTGTTGCCAAGATACAAGAAGAAGATGAAAGTGGTCCTACCAACCACATACCAGGAAGAGGTTGATTGTGCATTGAACCTAGAGAGTGAGATGAAGATGGCAGCAAAAGGCGACAACATGAGTCACGATCGAGATGAAGACTTTGATAGCGATTGGAATGGTCTGAGTGCAACAATCCAGGTCATGCAAAAAGACTTAGAAAGGATGATCAACGATGTGAAGGCAGAGAAGAAGAAAGAGAAAAAATACATTTGGTGTTCAAACTATAATTTCGAAGGACATGCAAATGTTATTTGTTTGAAGAAAGTATGTTGTAACATTTGTGAAATTGTAGATCATGCGATTGTTGTAGACAACAGTTCCAAGCAGAAATAAACTGAGGCTGTCTAACATAAATGTCCTATGAGGATTCACAATTTTGATTATGTATAGCAATTTTGATAATGTATGAATCATTGAAATGACAAGTTGCAATGTAAAATCAGCCAATCAAATGAATATGGCTTGATTAATAAGTATGCACAAAAGGACAAACACAACCGTCTTTGTGTTAAGACGTCTGGATTAGTTAGACATCTGGATTAGATGTCCAGCCTAACTAATCAGACGTCTGGCTACTGTGTTAGACGTCTGGCTGCTATGTTAGACGTCTGGTGGTGTTAGACATCTGAAACTGTCAGTTAGACAGTAAACGCAAATGTAAAGACTAATAGGCGATTCAGACGGTTGAGACGGGTTGGTTGCACTAACTACCCGATCTCACCTATAAATACCCCCTTATTTCATTTTGTAATCTATCCATACTTGTCTATAATGCAGAGACGTGCAACAACTGTTAGTCTGGAATGTGTGTTGTACGAGATTGCATCTGTGTTGTGTTGTTGTGTTGCAGGTATTGATCATAGCTTGGTACGAGAGCATGTATTGTTGTAAGTTGTTTTCCTGTTGCAGGGCATGCTGAGGAACCTTGAGGACTGGAGAAGGAATGCTTAGTGGAAGACGTCTAGACCCTGGAAGATCAACCCTTGTGCATATCAGTCTAGCCGTATGATCTTCGTCGACAATTGTTCAGTCATCTATCCTTGATGTCTAGCCAACCGTCTAGCCCAGACGTCTAGCTGTCTAGCCCAGACGTCTAGACGTCTGGACGTCTAGCCAGCCGCCTAGTCCAGACGTTTAGTCTAGACGTCTAGCCGTCCAATCCGGACGTCCAGTTGTCCAGTGCAGACGTCTAGTCCTGACGTCTGGTCGTCTATCCCTGACGTCCAACCCAGACATCTAGCCGTCCGTCTCAGACGTCTAGACTGTCTGCCTCAAACGTCTAGTATTCAAAGCATCTGTCAAGACTTGTTGACTCATACTTGTAGGACATGATGATTGGTGTACCTTGGCCTATCATCTCCTCCTAGTTTATCGTCATTCCCTCGTCTCAAGAAGTACCTTACCCTTGTCTACATTTGGTGCCGTTGCCTAAAAACAAACTTTGGGTCAAGAAGTACAGGTGACAAGACAAAGAGGTGAATGACACAGGGAAGATGAGGAAGGAATCCAAGACAGTTGGTGAATCTCAAGAAAACAGGACGAAGAAGTTTTACAACCTGAAGTAGAAAGAGTGTGGAATCCAGTGGAAGACGTGAATCCAAGAGTAGAGATGTTATTGGTGATAGCAAAAGGCGAAGATCAAATAGCAAAAGAAGCTCCTGAGATTGAGAACGAGGATTGGATGGTAACACCCGAACCGGTAGAGAGGAGTTGGTTGACGGATATAGAAGTAGGAGATTTTGTACCACAACAACCACGCATCGGTTCTTGGGGGGAAGACCGGAACCACATCTCGTGTATTCGCGAAGGAGGTCGTGAAGTGGCAGTAGGAGGCTATTTGACCAAAATTTCGCACCATCAACAACAGAGAGAGAACCAGAGAGAGTTCCACCACGCTCACCACCAAGACATTCGCCTAGTGGGACAGTCACAATGGCACAAACTACGCCTCATATAGAGAGACAAAAATGTCCACCTTTCCATGGGGAAGGAAAGGAAGATCCAGCCCATCACATGGGAACTTGTACCACCATTTGGGGAACACATGGGGTAACACAGGATACAAAGTGGTTGCGATTATTTCCAGCCACTTTGCGGGGAATGGCAATGGATTGGTATTTGAAACAACAACGTACCCAACCATTCACCCAATGGACCATCTTGAAGGATGCATTCATTGAAGAATTTCGACCATTAAGAGACGACACGAAGATCATCACTGAAATATTTGCGACGAAACAAAAATCAAATGAAAATATCAGGAGCTACGCTAGGAGATTGAGACAGTTCACAAATATAATGGAAATGCCACCAGTCGACGGAATGGTAAAACATTGGTTCTTGGATGGATTACTAGATAAGTATCGAAAGAAGATGAAAGCAGTACCTTCCTCAACATATGTAGAAGCCCTCGAGAAAATAAAGAACTTTGAAAGCAAGGCCAAGCAAACACTTGCAGGAATAGGTGGACAACCAAGACGCGAAGAATCTGACAGTGATGAAGAAGACAAAGTGCAAAGTGCAATACACTCCTTTCGGAAAGAATTTGATAAAATTATAAAAGAAGTCAAAGGAGAAACACGGAAGGACAGGAAGGATATTTGGTGCTCTGACTGCAAAACAGAGGGACATGCCAACACCAATTGTCCAAAGAAAGAGTATTGCAACATATGTGATATTGCAGGTCACCCAGTAGCGGATTATCCATTCAATCTGAAGGTAGCAAGGCACCAAACGTTAACAATCCAACAGGGAAGCCAACCGGATGCTCCAAGAAATGGACAAGGTGCAACAAGCGGTGGATACAAAAATAACCGCAAGGGAGGAAGACAAGGAGGACAGAGTCGACTGCAGTACGAATCTGAAGGGAGACTTGTAATTCAGTGTTGAAATTGTCAGGAATGGGGCCATTTTACGAAGAATTGCCCCCAGCCTCAGAATATGAACACTACTGGCGGTAATAATGTTACCCAGATGTGTAAGTGGTGTGGTCCAAGAAACCACAAGGAGGCTAACTGCCCAAATAAGGCAAGTTCCAGTGGAACACAAAATGTCAATTTGATTGACATTGGTGAGATAAGTACAGTAATGGAAAGGGAAGATGAAGTCCTAGCCGTAACAAGGACACAGGCTAGGAAGTTGGAAGAATATCCAAATCCTGCCAAGGAAAAAGAGCGATGGCAGGAAGCACAAGAATTGATAAAAACAGAACTAGACAAAGGAAAGCAAGACAAGCTAGTTTTGGAGAAAGCTCTAAAGAAGGTGGAGATCCCAAAGGATAAACATGCATCAATAGAAGGCTTGGTGACACAGGTGCTGAATATGACAGTAGAAGTAAAGGTGGCTAGTCTATCCAACATAGTACCTGAATTATACACTACAGTGGAAGAAGTTGTAAAAACAAAGAAAAGAGAAACCCGATAGGTAGCGCACATCAAGCAAGGACAATTCATGGATCCAACGATACTGATGATTGAGGTAGGAAAGAAGCTAGCCTTGGTTCACATGGAGATATTGGACCACAAGTTGAATCAGGTGATCATTGATGGAGGATCAAGCGTGAATGTAATGCCAGAAAGAACATGGCGGAATATTGGTCAACCCGCAATAAGATCTCCAAACTTCAAATTGTATGGAGCAGATCAATATTGCATCGAGACAATAGGCGTGCTAATGAGCCAAAAAGTGCGTATAGCGGAACAAGATTTTGTACTGGATTTCGTGATAATTGCGATGCAGAAACCAGCATATGATGCATTACTGGGACATGGGTGGTTACGAACAGCGAAAGTAAACCACAATTGGGAGAAAGAACATATGACCTTCAAGAAGGGCCAACATAGATATTTGATCAATCTAAAGAACCAGACAGTAAGCCAAGAGATTGCAAGTTCTGATGACTCAGGAGTTTCTTCCTCAGATGAAGGGTCAGGATATGAACCAGATGAAGAGGGAGTATTACACCTGGAGGATTGCACGGAAGATGAGGATAATGAAGACAAAGGCTTACTCCATTGGCAACAAGAAGACTGAAGTTTTCCCTCCCCAATGTTTTTGCATTGATGCAGGAAATGGAATCCAGGAGGATGAGGAAAAGGAACTAGAAAAGGCGGAGAGTAGTAAGAAACAAACAAGAGAGAAGGATAAGGAGAGGGAAAAATGGACGTTCCCCAAGAATTTTGCAAAATATATGATGGGAGACACAGTCATTGAAGACAAGCCTGCCCATCCCATCGAGGTTCTTAAAGCAGAAAATGAACCTGAATCCATTAAATATGAAGGACCGAGAATGATTCAGGTAAACTTGGGAGAAGATGGCAAGGAGAGGATGATTAAATGTGGATATTATCGGGATCCAGTACTGAAGGCATCAACTTTTAAAATCTTTATGGAGTATAAAGATGTCTTCGCTTGGACATACAAAGACCTGAAGGGAGTCCCACCAGAACTTTGCGTACACAAGATTCCCCTGATTGAAGGCGCACAACCAGTAAGAAGGCGACTATACAAGATGAATCCCAAATACGCAACACTGGTGAATGCTGAAATTGATAAAATCTTGGATGCAAACATTATTTTCTGTAGAAAGGGTTTTTACATATCCCAACAGTTCCCTTTCCACGTAAGTAATCTACAGATCTGCAAGCATTGTAGTATAGCAATAATAATATGCAGAAATTCTGCAACAGCATTAAATAACAGCAGTAATGGCAGAAAATACAGCAATAACAGTTAACAGTAATTACAGCGGTTTGTATTAATAATGGTAGGTGTGATACAGCATTACAGTTGCATCAATACAATCGTAGAACTATGGCTGTACACAGGACTGGACGGCACTTTTCCATCAATCTGCATGAATGCCCTGCAATATCTCCTCTAGGTATCCATAATTCAACCCTAGGCTGAACATCCCTCATGGCTGCATATCATGCTAGGCTGCATTCTGCCCATAGACTTCAATCCTCACACGTACCAATCTGGAGCAACTCTAATGAATGAGGGGGGGGTTTATTTGTACACCCACCAAGTAGTTACTTTCTCCAACTACCTTGCAAATACCCTCAAATTACATTTTATGTGCATTTGCTTTGCATTTACATTTCATTTGCACTACAGGACGAAATAGCTTATTTAGCCGACTTACATGATTTAATATGACTTTACATGACTATTATTTACGTACAATATTAAATTGCACTTTACAACATTAAAATATATGCATGGGCGTTTCGTCAAACACTTTGCGTGCATTTACAATAAAACACATAATATCAAAAATGGTTCTGCAATTAAGGATATCTCAATATGCCTATCTACATCTATCCCCTCCTCTAAACTAGTCGTTGTCCTCAACGACATGAGCTAAACACTGAGAATAGAAGTACAATGCAATGGAATAAGATCTCTTGTTACGCTCCTTCCTCTTGTTCCTATTCCATACATATTTGGCAATAAACTTTACTTGGGGCTGCTCACAACATCTGATTCTCTGATTGTGCACTTCTGCTGCTACAAGTATGTATAGCATCAACATGATCAACATTCTCTGAATAGGCACTTCACTTTTTGCAATAAGCCATATCATCAGCTGAGCAATGCCATCAACATCATGAACATAATAGTTAATGCCCTCCGCCATCTGTGTCGGGAGTCAAGCGGGCGGGAGTCCCTTTGCAGGGTCAAGGGACAGCGTCCGTTGCGGGGTCCAGGGGCAGCGCCCTTCGCGTGCTCCCTCAATGTCCAAACTAAATTTTTCTTCTCATCAACCATTTGGAAGCTTTCCTTCAACTCATTCAAAATGCTTTCTTTTAGCTCTACTTCACTGCTTTCTTGATCCAACTGACTGCTTATTATCCTTTGACAGACCTCTCCCTTGTCAGATTGTGCTTCTGACGGCAACTCCTCTGATTGCTCTACCTCAGACGTCAACATTTCTGACGACAATCCCTGACAACTTAGTCTCTGACGGATTAGACCAGACGGATTGAGGAGTCTGACAGGTACCATGTCTAGACGTTTGGAACAACGGGTTAGACAACTCAGATGGGTAGACGTCTCAGACGGATTGTACACAGGTAGACGTCTCAAACGGGTAAGGGTAGACGTCGCAAATAGATGGGCTAGACGTCTGGACAGGTTGCTAGACGTCTGGGATGAGTGGCCAAACGGACGACCAAACAGACGGCCAGACGTCTGGGTTCGACGGCTAGACGTTTGGACTGACGGATTGCCAGACGTCTGGGCCGGACGACTAGACGTCTGGGTTGACTGACTGCCAGATGTCTGGGCTGGATGGCCAGACGTCTGGGTTGACTGGCTGCCAGATGTTTGGGCTGGATGGCCAGATGTCTGGGCTGACTAACTGCCAGACGTCTGGGCTGGTTGGCCAGACGTCTGGGTTGACTGGCTGCCAGACGTCTGATCTGACTGCCTGACGTTTAACTCCTTCAGACGGGTAGATTTCAATCAACTTCACTTTAGACGGGTTCTCTTCAGAGGGCTCCTCCTCCGACAGATGCACTGCAGACTTCACCTCGGCCGTCTCCACCTCAGACAAATCCTGTTCAGATGTCTGCACCTCAGATGTCTTCTTCTCAGACGACTCTTGCTCAAATGTTTGTACCTTAGACATCTCCAAATCAGACGACTCTTGCTCAGACGTCTGCACCTCAGACGTCTCCTTCGTCGCCATCTGATTGCATTCTCTAGTTGGCTGAGTCTCCTTCATCGGTGAGGTTTTTCCATCTCTTTCCCAAGTCAAGGCATAATCCAAAGCCTCTTGGTATGACCTTGGTGGAAATTTCTTCATCTTCCTTTCATACACAGGAAGCAGTCCATCTATGAACCACATGGTCTTCAATTCCTCTGAGTGGCCTTTCTCCACATAGTCAAACAACCTACTCACCCTTCGATTGTAATAACAAACAGGCTCCTTCGTATGATCGGAATTCTTCCACAAATGCATCACGCAACTCTCTCCATGTCTGGAACTTGACTTGCGGTAAGTACATGTACCAATCAATTGCAGATTCTCGAAATGTTGCAGGAAACCACCTCCTCCAATATTCTTCATTGTTCTGCCCAATCGCTTTCCACTCCATACGGCAAATTCTCCAATGCCTAATCGGGTCTTCCTTCCCTTCTCCTGTGAAAAGTGGCAAATTCTCCAATGCTTGGGTGTTTATGTTATCCATCGGTGGGGTTTCTGCTATGCTGCTCCTCGTCGGGTATTCTTCGTCTCGACTCTCACCAAACAGTCTTCTTTCAACTTCCTTACTTTGCGACTTCCTTCGTTGGGATATTGATTGTGGCCTTGGTCTTCCTTCCTGAGCCTTCGCGTGTTGTTGCTCTGGTGCCTGACTCCCGTCCTTTGCACTCCTCTGCAACCTTCCTGCCGCTTGTTCAGGTGTTACCATCCACTCAACATATCTCTGCATCAATCAACATTTTCCTTGACTTTTGGTGATCCTTGTACCCGTTCTTTCGTTCCTATCAGCAATGTGTCGTTCCACTGCAGATGTCTTAGCCGGCAGACGTCAGGCCTGCAGACGTCTGGTCTAGAGACGTCAAGCCTGTAGACGTCAGGTCTGCAAACTTTTGCAGCTTCCCACTTGCAAAATCTCACTCATATTTTTCCTCCGCTTGGCGTGCACGTCTTTTAATCTGCAACCACAAAAAAAATTCTGGTATGTCTTCTCCTCCGTCTTTGCACTGGGTTGATCTTCGTTTGCCCGTCTTCCCAAGGGTTTCACTTCTTCAAACCCTATGTCACCAATTTAGACCCAATTTCGTAATAGCAACGGCGCTGAATGTAGAAAGGGTTTTTACATATCCCAACAGTTCCTTTTCCACGTAAGTAATCTACAGATCTGCAAGCATTGTAGTATAGCAATAATAATACACAGAAATTCTGCAACAACATTAAATAACAGTAGTAATGGCAAAAAATACAGCAATAACAGTTAACAGTAATTACAACAGTTTGTATTAATAATGGTAGGTGTGGTACAGCATTACAGTTTCGTCAATACAATCTACAGCCAGCATAACTATGGCTGTACACAGGACTGGACTGCACTTTTCCATAAATATGCATGAATGCCCTGCAATATCTCCTCTAGGTATCCATCATTCAACCCTAGGCTGAACATCCCTCATGGCTGCATATCATGCTAGGCTGCATTCTGCCCATAGACTTCAATCCTCACACGTACCAATTTGGAGCAACTCTAATGAATGCCTTCATTAAATTCTCTTTGACTTTGACTTGAGCAACCTTCACCCGAATGACGTCACTTCATCATTTGCGTTCCAAAAAACATCCTCAACTTGGGTTTTCGCCCAAAAGAAGGGTGAAAGGGATTTTCGCCCTTTGTCAAAGGCAAATTTGACTTTGAGTTCACAAGGCACACGTTTTGCTTGATTTTTGCTTCGAAACGTCTTCATTTAGAAATTCGCCCTGATTTTCGCCCCCCCCTTGGGGCGACTTTGACTTTGACCGATGCCCACTTATTATTTTTGCCCCAAAAGTGCCCGAAAATGGATTTTCGCCCCAAAAGTGCCCGAAAATGGATTTTCGCCCCAAAAGTGCCCGAAAATGGATTTTCGGTGGTACATCTTCCCGGAGCCATAACTTTTGATTCGTTGACCCGATTGTCTATTGTAATATATTTTTGGAAAGCTTTTTTAAGAGATCTACAGCGGCGAAATGGATGTCCATTTTCATCCCTCTACAGGGCCTCCAAAGTCTTCATATTGTATTTTTAAGCTGTTGGAGAAATTTCTCTGGACGAAAACTTTAATATCTCTCATTCCGTTCAGGATATTGGGGTGATTCTTTCACCATAAGTCTAATTTTTCAATTCCCCTCCTTTGGGTAAATTTTCAAGTCCATAGGTGTCCGTTTAGGCTGATTTCCCAAAAATGGCCGCTTCCCGGTTTTTGCCTTTTTTGACTTTTGACTGTAGTGTGGCAAAAATGCCAACACATCTTCAATCCCATCTCGGGTTTCCTACGATATTTTCTTCTCCATTGCAGCGTTAGGGTACTCCTTTTTTGCCTGTGCCTGAGTAACTATAAGAACATCTCGTCCTTGTGCTTCGTTCTTCAATGTAATTATATTGCCATTTTGGTTGTTGCTACTATTGGACGCCTTAGGACAATTGGCTTCTTTATGATTTCATGGTCCACATCATGGGCACATCATCAATGCATTGTTCCCCACTACTACGTTCGTGCAGTTTTGTGTGAAGTGGCCCTACTCTTGGCACTTCCTACACTGCACAATGGGTCTTCCTTTGGAGTCATACTACAGTCTTCTTCACCCCTAGACCTATTGTTGCCTAGGTTTTGTCCACTTGGTCTCTTTAATGGCTGTTTTTGTATCCTCCACTTGTTGCACCTTGTTTGTTTTTCAAGGAGCTTGGCTTCTGATCAGCTTCCTCCTTTTGCATTGCCAATGTCTGGTGTCTTTTTCTTTTCAGGTTGAATGGGCAATCTACAACAAAATGCCCATTAACTTAAGAGATACTGTAGTATTTGTTTTTGGACAGTTGGTGTTCGTGTGGCCTCCTGTTTGATAGTTTGAACACCAAATGTCTTTCTTTTCCTTGCTTTTCTTTTCTCCCTTCCTTTTGAGAATTGCTCTTTCCAAGTATTTTCTCAGTGCTTGGATTGTTGCGCCCATATCTTTGTGATCGTTGTCGGAATCACTGTCATCCCTATTTTGATTTACACTTCCGCTTGCTAATGCCGTCTTCATCTCACTTTCCAAGTTGAACACTCTATCAAATGTTTCCTGGTATGTTGTTGGGGGTATAATTTTCATCTTCTTATATTTTGGAAGAAGTCCATCCATAAATCATTGTTTCTGGAGTCTGTCTCCTGAATTATTCTCCATCTCGTTAATGAGCTTTGTCAAAAAATGGTTGGAGGACTCAACATTTTTGTTCTTCTTTTGCTTAGTGACATAGATCTCTCTAATGATCTTTATGTCGCCACACAACAACTTGAACTCATCACATTCCTTTAGATCTACCCATGTCGTGAACGAATTCTCTTATTTCAAGAGCCAATTCGTTGCGATCCCTCGCAATGTTGTTGGAAGCAACTTGAACCATGTGTTCTCATCCCTTATCCCAATTGGTTTCCATATTTTCTCATAAGTATTGATGTCTGGTAGAGTCTTATTTCCTATCTACAAGAAATTTGGGGCACTTATGCTTCCTTGTAGCGATAGTCATGGCTATTGGTTGTCTAGTTGTTGGCTGATTTGAAGTTGGCTAACTTGTTAATGACTTGTCGATTGACTTGCTCCTTTTGAGGATGTTGAAGGCTTTGTTGCATTGACTTCTTCTTTGATTGTCTCCTTGAATATAGTGTTCAACTATGTCCTAGTTGGAATACTTATGCTTTTGGTTCATGATTGGCTTCATGGATAGAATTGTGTAGGCTATTGTCGACTCCCAAAAGTGTACACTCGTCTTGACACACTTCTCCACAACAATTGTCTTTGCGTTGACCTCCTGTCTCGTATGCCTCTAGACTCTCCCTCCAGCTCTTCTTGTGTCTATACTGGTGTCTCATCTTCTTCCTACTTTTTCGTCTTCATGAACTTCCTTGCCTTCATGACCTCCGCAAACACCCCTCATTGATGCAATGTTCATCATTGACTTTTTTGTCAGCATGTTTGTCACCTTCTTCACCTTTGTTGATGGCATCCCCTTTGACGTCAAGACCTTCTCCGTCTTTAACACTCTTGTTGTCATCACTTTATTTGTCTATACAACCTCTCTTTGTTGTATGATCTTCTACTACAAAACCTTCATTATCTTTGTTTTCTCTAGCCATTAACAACAATGTCTCGAATAATTCCTCACTAGCAGTCTCCCAAGGGGGCCACACACGTTGAATCTTCAAGGTTTCAATTCCTCCTATCACCCATGGGATATCCAACCATCTTTGCCCAAGGACGGGCTTTGTAGAAGGTCTACCTTCTATACTTCCTCTTGCGAAAGGGGCTCTTGATGAATATATGCCCCAGTACTCACTTCATCATGTTCATCGTCTTCACATCTTGCGTTTGCACGTCTTCTGTCTTCACTAAATGCAATACACTCAGATCTCCGTGTTGGTTATTGTCCTTGTTACATGTGTCTTCCACATCCCTTATTCTTCGGGGGTTCTTCCCCCCTCTCGGCTTAGTAAAAAGAAGATTGTCCATGAGATTCGGAAGGATGTTAGTCTCCAGTACACCAGATGCACATGGATCTCTCCTATTGCCCCTCTTTCCCCCAAGCTGTCTTTCTACCATGAACACTTCTTACAGATACAGGAGGGCAGAATAGTTCCTCCACAATACCTTCGGTAGCACACAATGCATAGTCTTCGAATCACTATTGGGCAACTCAGTGTGTGTTCTCACCAACTTCGGATTGAGTCAGATCACCATCTTCCGATGGAGGAGCGGATTTGCTTGTTTTGCTCCATGGGTGAAGTTGAAACCCTTCATCACTTTATTTTTTGTTGTCCCATTTATTATGAGATCCGAGGTAGGTTTCATTGCCTTTTCAGGGACAACTCTCGATTTGTTTCTACCTTCTTCAGATACTTAGAGCAACATTGTCTCGCACTCTTAGGGAGATAACTCAGCTTTGACAACAAAAAAGTTCTCCAAATGGATCTCACCCTCCTCATCATTGGCTCATCACAACATACTTCACCAACTCTGATGGACCAGCTGACTTCGATCGGAAACGCCCGACATCATCCAGTTCGAACAGAAGCAGGGTCACTAGACATCACACCAACAGTTTGTCAGGGTTTCGAACTAGCAATGGGCAGAGACATCATGGACTTCTTCAGTTCTTGTACATAGGCCTCGACTGTTAGGAGAGATTAGTTTATGGGAGGTTCTCGGAGCTTGCCCCTCTTGGGTTGCTCCCTCCCCCCTCCTCCTCTCTCCGTTCTTCTTGGCTTGCACTCTTCTCTGTTGGACTGCAGCCCTCCCCCCTCTGCTCTCCCTTTTCTTTTCTTTTTCCTCTCTTTGGCTCGTTTGTCGGGTTTCATCTGGTATTTATCTTAGTTCTTTTATTTGTTGGGCTTTTTAGCCTGCTAGCTGGCAGCCATTATTGTCCTTCTTATAGTCCCTTGGGTCTTATTTTGGCCCACCGTGGACATTAATAATATTTCATTTTTTTTCTATGTCCATGTGCTTGTATGTGCTTCACTCATTCACCTTGTTGTTTTGTGTTCTCTCTTGATCTTAGGGTCATTGCGACAATGACTCCAAATGTTATATACATTTTATTCCCAACAATAAAGTGAACATATTAAACAGAACAAGCAACAAGGATTAAACAACAACAATTTAGGAACAAAACCATTTAATTATATGCAATCTAATATGTTCATCACTCACAACAATGTCTCTTCACCAATCACGTCATTCTTTAATCCTATCTTTGCAGTTGAGAGTAATAAGTGCTCATTGGAAACTACAACTATCCAAAATATTAATGACAAATTTATGCACCTTTGTTTGCATACAAGAGTGGTTACTAGGGCTTCAGTTCTTTCTTCTTGCTTGCGACAAGACGAGACTGTAGTTCTTTGGCGTTGGGTTCGACCACCCCTCACATACCAAGGAAGTGTAGATAAGTGCAGCTTACTAGTTTATTGTTCTCTTCTATAGGATCCACAGCCATGGATGCTAGAAGTCTTGAGGGGTTGAACTCCATGTCCTCCTAGGATTATCCAACTAGGCCCTCTTAGTCTTGGCCATTCTCCTGGGAGCATCATTAGATCCTGTGTTGGCCCTTTTGGGATGGTGATGACAATGACTGTGCTTCTACTTTACATCCCACTATAGATTAATGTTGGCACTTGGATCTATTGGAGCTTCTTTCTATCTTTGTTGTTCCTCAACTTCTAGATCTCTCTTACTCATTACTTTTAACATGTTAAGGTTTATCCTCTTTGGGTAACCCTCAAGGCTGTAATTTTATTTCATGCAATTGTTCCACTTTGGAGTAGTTTACACCAGATTTTTAACTCTAGTTTAGCTTATTTTTGTAGTACTTTATGGTTACTGCAATGCATTATAATTTATAACAGCTCTTTTCAATGAGTCCCATTGGACTACTTTGGCTATTTGTGGACATTAAAAGGAATTATCTTATTTTATTTTTATCTCGTCTTCAACAACAACATGCAATGATGATTTCAATAATGACACTATTCCATTACTCTCCTATGAAATATATAAAAATTTGAAAAGGAGTGGATGGTTACAATCTAACCATCAGTCTTGTACCTTCTACCTACTAAACTGCGAACTAATCACAAACTAGTTACAGACACAACACATTGTCTTTATGTTCCAATGTACATGTGACTATTTGTAACACATACAAAATGACAATTCATACTACTTGATCAATGCATATAATAATATTTGTTACAACTATTGATCAACACACATAACAAAACTACTTATGTACAATTACAAAATGGACATGCTGACTCACTGAGGTGGTGTCACATTGGATTGAGTTTGCTGATCTTTCTGACCTTCTACACCATTGCAAAGACAATCAAAGTTGTCCTTACTATTAAGATTGAAGTAGTTTTTAGGCTCACAGGGCTCACCAAATACCCTTGGTTTGTAATATGAGATCCCCTCGAAGGGATGCATCCACCCTACCTTGCAAGATTTGAACATGTGAACAAGCTCAATGTTCAATTCGATGCGACCAACTTGCCTACACTAAAGTCCTAAAAGGAAATTGATTACCATGACTGCTGCTGAACAGGGAAAAGGGTATAGAGTACCTTACTAGTCAACTTACTAATGGAAATGGAGCAGGTTCAAGTATACTAGGCAACCTTTCTGGGACTGATTCCATCCAAGTGCTCTACAGAATTGCAATTGTGTTTTGGATGCTAAAATGCGCCATGACTTTGACAAATACACTACTCATATCAACTTCGAGTATTGCTCACACTAAGGAACACAGAGTTGTTCAAGGTGCTAGAGAAGATTGTTACTGAAGAAATTAATGTGTCTTAGTCATCAACTTAAAGAGCTTCATAGATATTTGAGTAGTGTGAATCTACCTTATATATTTGATGTCATGACCTCAAGCATTGAGGTTAACATCATGATAAACTTTGGACAATTGAGGCAATCTGCAACTAGAATGGTACTACCCTGTTTATGCTTGATGATGAGAGGAGACCATTCCAGACAAGCGATCTTGGCATGCGGTTTGCATCTTGCTTTGTGTTTGGACAAACTATGAATATTGATGACTGAAACAGACAATTATCTTCTTTCCTAGAATGTAATATTCTGGTTGGCAGGCAATTTGAACAACTGCATGCAGTTCCAGTCTAAGTAGCCATGAATCACATTATCAAAAGTTTTAGAATTATAGGAAGTACAGGCAATTAAGTCCCATGTCAAGTTGAAAATGCTTCAAGAGTGTATTTGGAAGCTTTTATCTAAATTGGTGTGTCTGCTACGAATCAAGTATTTAAGGGTTGGGACAGAACAAAGTCTTTGCTTTAGCATTTAAATACTTGTGCACTTTAGTCTATCTGACTTTAGCTTTGGCAACAGAAGATAATTGAAAGCAAATCTGTAATAGGGTTAGAATGCCCCAAGGAGATGTAAATCTCAAAGAGGGATTGATGAGTAGGGCAATTCTGTATGATATGTTTCTTCTCTAGATGAGCGTGTGTACTGCATCATATGTGAGGTATCCATGGTAGGAAATTTGTTTTATAACAAACAAACACTCGTCCAACTTGGCTTACAGCTTATGTTGGAGTAGAGTCTAGATTGTGCACCTTATGTGTGCAACATGCTCTTCCCACATCTTGTTGTAAAGAAAGCTGTTATCAAGGCTGACAACAAGAAAATGACCAATCAAATGTTAGAATATTAATGTGCACTTTGCCTATTAGGGTTAGGGTTAGGGTTTTCCTTTCTTCAAACCCTAATGCCTCTTGCTATATATATGTACTCATCCTTCAATAATAACATAACATCTCTTTTACTTCTAAAACATGACACAACATGAAATATGACTTGGAGGCAAATAAACACAAGGAGGCAAGACAACACCATAACTTCAGGCCTTACCCTGTTGGATAATACCCATTGACCTCAATATGTTCATGAAGTACAAAGCATATATATATATAACAAAAAAGAGGTGTTAGGGTTTGTAAAGAACAAAACCCTAACCCTAACCCTAATCATGTGCGACATAGGCAAAGTGCACATTAAATGTTCTAACATCAAAGGCCTAGGTATGTCGTTCATCAAGCACATAAATGTAACTAGCACATTAGTGAGGCGGAAGAATTTGACCAACCTTTTAAGCAGAACTTTGGACTTGAAAGCTATTTGTTTTAAGGTGTGCTTGATGATAATTTGATTAGAGATCAATCTTAGTAAAGTACTTAGCACAAAGAGATATCAAAGAGATCACCTATACATGGGATTGGATGCCAAATTTCTACTGTGATGTTATTCAACATGCATTTGTATGTAGTGTCTCAACATTCTGTCCTTGTTGGATTCAAGAACTCAGGGATTGAGACATGGTTGGGACTGAGAATTTTAATGCTTTATGGACTTCTGATAGTCAACCCATATACACATCTTGGCTAAAGGCTTCTTTTTATGTTATTATGTCAATTTTATGAGCTTTCAGAGCTGTGAAGGTTGCTTTTCCAAGTTGGATTTGGCACAATTGTCCTTGTGCTGCGTCCAAGGTTAGATATGCATTAATAAGCTATTTTTTAATTTTTTAATTTTTGGATGGTCAAATGGTCTTTAATAATCACTGATTCTACACAATTCAGTTTGGTGGGCCAAATTCCCAACTATTCCTTGTTTCCTTGACATAATTGCCATGGTTCTATGCCAAGTTTTGAAATTGGGTCTTTTGCATTGTCACCCCCATCTCAACCACAGCTCGGTGATTCGTATGAGCTTTGATGGAAAATATTTCTTTGATTTTGATAGCATGCTTATGTGACATGGTTAGGTATTCAAACTCTCTTGGGATACGAAGTCCAGGAATGCTCCAGCAGTTGAGGCTTTTTTAATTTTATTTTCTATTGGAATTGCTAATCTAGCGGCTATGTATGGAATTTGTTTTTGTGGTCTTGCACAGTCTGGTCACGTGCACGGTTATTGACCCTTGTCATACTGGTTTTTGGATTGATTCACTGGACAAACGTCGCTGTGGAAAGCTTCCACAAACCCATACCATGTCTTGACTGTGTGTCCTTTATCTTTATGCTTTTAACTTCCAAGTCTTCCACCAACACAATGCTGTTGGCGCTAGTTTCAGAATGTTGTAGGCGGCTTTCTTATCATTGTTGAACTTGTTAACAAAGGAATACGACTTAAGTTGCTAATCCCAGCAGTCTAAAGCATCTGAATTTAGTTTTCCTTCAAAATACATTCATTACAAAATACTTATTCAATGCTGAATTGTGTTTCTTCAATATCTTCCTGTGAAGCATGTGCATCCAATGCCGCTTGTTGAATTGATTTCCGCTGATTTTTGTCTTGCATATGGTGGAATAAAAGTTGTGTATGGATTCTTTTGCTGCTTTCCCTTTCTTTGCTTTTCATTGTGATCATATCCTGGATTCTTTCCAAGTTCTCTTTTTATCATAAGCTTTGTGATATAATAAATGGGATGTATATTTCGTATGCAATCTCTAGCAATTCTGCGCACCTATTTTAGTTCTTTGAATGATCCCATAGCTGCTACATTTTTTCCTTGAACTAAAATGTAGCAACCTGTTAATTGCTCTGTGGTCTTTAAAGTTGAGCCATTAGGGCTCAATAGCTGTTGTCGCTGTCTAAAAAATATGCCCTGATCATGAATTATGTTGTCAATATTGATGATATCACAATGCATCTTATCATTCAGTATTTTGATTGCTTGTAGTGCTAGTACACTTCTTGACAATAGTCTTATGGGATCCTAGGCTTTGACGATGATGTTTGGATCTCTTGTTCAAGTCGCAAAGATAGATAATTTTCTTTCAACAAGATCTAGTATCCTATGCCTTTTAAAAGCTTTCTTCACGATAGGCCATTCATCATGCAGATGCTTTTCTCTATATTTGGGAAAGTGATTTGAAAATGAATTGACTATGAATGTACCATCTTTGTTCTAGAATATATTGAACTTCTTGTTGAGGTATATTACATTATTTGGTACATGCTAATGTATCCCCATGGTACTGTTGGCAATTTTGCCACATTAAATCTTTTGATAAATTTTGGCCTAAGTATGGAGCATTAAAGCGGTAAAGAGCATGCTGAGGTGTTTGGGTTTTCGCGGGCCATAAACGGGGGCGATAAAATGGACAAAATGAGCTCTGGATATATTATCATTGCAGATCTTCTCGCCAGCTTTCCGACGATATATTATAATAGGCGATCGGGTTAGCGGATCAAAAGTTATGGCCCCGGGAAGCAGAACCAGGAAACCCAGTTTTTGTGCGAAGTCCGACTGCGCCCAGTTTTTGTGCGAAGTCCGACTGCGCCCAGTTTTTGTGCGAAGTCCGACTGCGCCCTTCTTCCTGAGCGCACTTGGAAACAGTCTGGCAGAGAAATTGACTAAGTGTTGGAGCGCAACCCGACTTCGCAGCGAAGTCGGACTGCGCTCCCTTGTCCATGCGAAGTCCGAACAACGGTGAGAATTAGCAAGTGCCGGTGCGCAACCCGACTTCGCAGCGAAGTCGGACTGCGCCCTTTGACCGGTGTGCAGTAGGGAAATAGGCCAACCCGACTGCGTTGTTTTTCACCTGTGCTACCCGATTGCGCTCTAATCTTGGGCGAAGTTGGATAGACTGCCTTTCAAGGCAGACACGTGTCAAGCATTATCATCCGACAAGTGTCCAACTTTGGGATCCGAGCCAAGACATGCCGAGCAAAAGGACAAGCATGGGCCGCACTACTTATGCCAGCTGCCTCATTTAAGGCTGATGTGAGTTTCCACCTGCCTCAGCTACCCGCATTCCTGCCGATGTAAAGTTCTACCCAACGCGCTGCCACGTATCTGTACAGTCTTCAGGGAGACCATGCTGCGGGTACAGTCCAGCCCGACAGAAGTCAGCATCAGCAGTTCCGCGGCTGCTTTTGTCAGCTAATGTTTGACTGGGACTTTGTGCCCATAAATGTAATCGGGGGGTTCTCAGGCTATAAATAGCCACCACGTTTTCATTGTAAAGTGGTGGAAGGGGAATGTCTGTTAGGGAACCATTGTAGCTGTGCTTCTGCCTTTTAATATAATACATACACTTGGTGCTGTCCTATTGATTTTATTTCGTATGCTACCTCTCTTTGACATTTCTGCCTCATGTTTTCCTGTATCATTGCTTGTTGTTGTACTGAACTCTGGACTCCGGCATTTGGTGATCAGGTATTCTTGGGATGCATAAATTAAAGGATACATAGGGTAAACGTTAGTGGCAGTTTTCTGGTTATGTTTTGTGTTATAGTGTTGTTAGTAGTGGTGATTGATGCGTTGCCGTACTGTTAGTTCCTTGGAGGGAATGTCTGTTAGGGAACCATTGTAGCTGTGCTTCTGGCTCTTAATACAAAACATATACCTGACTCTGTTCTACTAGTTAGTGACAACATCCATAGTGGTGTGTTATGGTTATATTGGTGTTAGTAGTGGTGATTGATGCGTTGCCGTACTGTTAGTTCCCCCCACCCAACTCCAATATAATTTGGAATCCCTTTCTGCATTTTTATCTCTTTCCCTGCACTCTTATCTTGAACCTCAAAACCCCACAGGAAGCCGGCCTTCTCCGGAGATTGGCCCGGAAGGCATCTCTTCCTTCCGGCCTTTCAATGTTGGTCCGCGGGTCTAGGGCGTATTGACACACCAAGTCCTTCCCAGGTGGCGGATTCATGGCCAACAGTACCTTTATGGTACAATTGTAAATATGTAATAGATTAGGGTTGAGTTTATAGTTGATTTATATATCCCCTTTCATGTAAGTGTGAATGTGCGAGACATGCAGAAGTGTCATGTAACAGTGTAATGTGTAGGAAATGCAGAAGTGTCATGTAAGTTAGAGTACAAGTGGAGATTGAGAGAATGTGCACAAGTGTCATATATATAAGTATGCAAATATGTAATGTGAGGATGTGCACAAGTGTCTTAGATTAGGAGTGCATGTAGAAGTGTAAGAGTCATGTAGATGTGTGCAAGTGTCTTAGAGTCAAGTGTGCATGCAAGAAGAAAGTGAAGAGTCTAGTATGCAAGTGGCAAGATGATAAGTCAAAGGTCATGGGACTTGTCATATGAAGAGCAATAGTCAAGTACTTGAAGAGTCACATTACTATGGCTATATTATGGAGACAATACTCCATAAGAAATCATTGAATTAATTTGAATATCATATTACAAAGTTGTAACAGGAAGAAAGGAATAAAGCTTGTTTACAGATTTTGAGCAATTAATATTGTAAGTTTTTCTTCATGCATAGTTCATGAATGACTTAGGCCATTTACATTCATATTTGATTATATAAGTGAATGCTATTTTCTTTATTATATTGGCCTTGATATACATATTAATTTGCTCATATATTATTCTACTCATTATATTATTATTTTGACCTTTAATATTGTGGCTATTTTATATTGGGACCTATGATATTTTGTGGTAGTAAGGCTTAAAAAGTTAACACTTCTTGGCCTTAGAGGTGTCCCATGGCTTATGCTTCTAGTGGTTCCCTTTATATCTAGGCAGTGTTGCCTCTTGTTGGTTTCTTGGCTTGAAGTGATCAATCGGTGGAATTCTACTTGTATGATTTGAATGTTTCCAAGTTTCTTGACTTGTCATATGTTTGGCTTCATACCAAACATTATTGTGCTGTCTTAGCTCTGTTTGTGCAACAAACAAATGTTCTTCAATTTCTTGATTCTTTTCTTCTTGAATTTGATTCTCCTCAGCTACATTACTTTGATGTGCTTTTCTCCAACTTTGATTTTGCTTTGTTGAAGATGATCTATTTTGTTGTTGGTTCATCTCTCGCAAAGGGGATTCATTCTTGAATGGAATATGGCAACATTCCCTCACGGTATGCCCATTTTTTCCACAATGTTCACATGCCTTTTGCGTGTTGAAAGTACTCATTTGAGAATCATTTCTTTGATTTTGAAATCTTTGGAAATTGTTTCTTTGTTGGAAGCTCTATGGAGGTCTTATGCATCTTATGAATGGTTGCTTCCCTCTTTAACTTGTAAGTAGTAACTGTTCTTCTTCTATTGTACACAAGGCCTCTACTTTATGAAGTAGGTTCACCAACTTCTCAAAGCTTGGTGTTTGCTCAATAATATTTAGTGTAGTCACAAAAACATTGTACTTTGATGGGAGTGATCTCAAAATAATAGGAACTAACATTTCATCAGATACCTGAGTTCCTAGTGCTTGCAATGATGCTCACAATTCTGCTATTCTCCTCATGAATGATTCCAACTTTTCTCCACTCTTCATCTTTAGACAATGGAGCTAGCTTTGGAGGAATAGAATTTGATTTTGATTATTTGCTTCAAATACTGTCTTCAACTTCTCCCATGCATCCTTGGCTATGGTCGTATCTCTAATGTATGCTTGGACCTCATTTGCTACTCCAAACATGATGATGAGTCTTGCCTTTCTGTTTGCCTTGTCAAATTTTGTTTGATCTTCTCCTTCTGCAATAGGACAAGCAATGCTTCCATGTGCTACTTTCCAAACTTCCTCAAACTCAAGTTGTGTCATGAAAGAACTTCGGTGCTCCACTAGCCGTGGTAATATTTCATAAAATTCAAATATTCTTCTTTTATTAAGTTTGCCTCGAAAAACTCTTTCCGACGAGTATATATATGTCTATACTCGGAATTCAAATGATGCTTCAAAAATGTGAGAGAATTGTCTTGCTGAATAGAAGGAATGTTTCTTCCTCTACAAAATCTTCCTTTCCCTTCTTTATATTTCCTTTTCATTTTCTCCTTTTCAAAAAACCTTAGAAAGAGTAATCTACTCTTTTTGTAAT
Organism: Wollemia nobilis; assembly: GCA_028583015.1. Classification (NCBI taxonomy): domain Eukaryota; kingdom Viridiplantae; phylum Streptophyta; class Pinopsida; order Araucariales; family Araucariaceae; genus Wollemia; species Wollemia nobilis. Next base: position 329,935 of record JAQPPZ010002524.1, read on the forward strand.
ATGCTCCTTTTGATAAAAAAAGGGCTTTCAAAAACTTTATACATTTTGTTCCTTCCTCGTCACAATGGATGTGAGGTCAAAATATGTTTTTTCAGTTTTGCTGACAACTAAATCAACTCAGGCCCTTTTTCTTTTACTTTTGTATGTGCTCTTTCCTTTGTAAGACGGTTGCTTAATCTCTAGTACCTTTGCAATGCCTTATATGTGGTGATTTTACCACGGGCTCTTTTATTGCATTTAATCTTTGTTCCAGTCATTCTGACGTCAAATGTGATATTCGATCACCAGCGAATTTTAATGTTTTTGAGATGCCTTAGAACTCAGTAGGTCCGAGTTTGTTTCCCCTTTGCGAACAAGAGCTTATCTTCAATATTTAGCCTTCGGTGATAGCAATCCGGGGTGTTCATGTCAAAAATTCCTTTTGCGAGCTTTTGGTTTCACAGGAGTTTTTTGCTCCTTGGAGACATCTCTCATTCTCACGTTCCACTATTTGGCTGCCTTTCATTCCTGCCACGTTCTACTATTTGCCTCTGTCTTTCGTTCCTACCACGTTCTACTATTTGCCTCACATTTCCTGTTTTGTTCATGTATTCTTTCTTTCGTTTCTTGCTTGACTCACTTATTCTTTTCTCGTTTCTTGCTTGGCTTGTGTCTGCTTGGCTCACGTATCCTTTTCTCGTTTCCTGGCGTCTGTTTGGCTCACGTATTATGTTCCCGTTTCCTACTTGGCTGGTTCACTTTGCTCTTGTGCACATTTCACATTTGGGCTTCTTCTCTCAACGTCCAGGTTTCTTTTTCTTTCAACATGCGGGCTTTTTCAAATACTCTCTCAACATCAAGCTTCTTTCAAATAACCTTTTCTCTCAACGTTCGGGCTTTTTCAAATATTCTCTCAACGTCCAAGCTTCTTTCAAATAACCTTTTCTCTCAGCGTCTGGGCTTCTTCAAATACACCTTTTCTCTCTTACTTCTTTCCTTCCTTTCAATTTTTATATAGTGAATGCTCTCATGCTGTTTCGTCGAAGCACGAGGTTCCTGTCGAATACCTTCTTTTCATGGGGTGTTTGCACCTTAGCTCACAATTTAATACTTTGTCTGAGCGGTTGTTTCTTTTTGTTGTTTTGTATGGGCTGAGAATATCTTTCTAAACTTAGGCGCTTCAGTTGATCGTTATTCTCTCATGCAAGACTTGCTGTTCTTCATTCTTATAATTTTGTTTCTATCCTTTCAAACGTGCATTTGATGTTCTTCTGCACTTTGCTGCATCTTTTTTGAGACTGGCCTGGTTTTGAGTTTTCTTTTTCTTGTAGCTAGCAATGTTGGTTCCTCCAATTCCTTTTGAATAAAATAGCAATCAAGCTACCTCAATTCTTTTTGAATAAAGATAATAATTGTCACCTTTAATGGTGAATGTAATTTCAAGGAGCTTTAATAGCTTGCCTATTTGCTGGTTTTCTTCTTGCACTTTTCTAAGAAGCTTCAATGGCTTCTATGTTTCTTTTATCCTTTGAGAAGCTTCTATGGCTTCCTTGTTTGCTGGTTTTCTTCTTGCACTTTTCTAAGAAGCTTCAATGGCTTCTATGTTTCTTTTATCCTTTGAGAAGCTTCTATGGCTTCCTTTCTTGTCTTACAATGGCAGTGGCTTATTTTCCTTTCTTGCTTGAATTTTCCTGGTTTTTCTCTATAGGTTATATGACCTTTGGTCTTTAGAAGGGGTTCGTAACCCTTTGAAACTTGAAGGCTTTTTTTGCCTTTGGAAGGGGTTTTTCACCCTGAAATTTTTAAATGAGTCGTGGAATTTTCCTTCACGGTCACAATCTTATATAGGGTAATTTTACCCTTAAACTTGAAATTTTTTCTCAAATAAAGTGCACCTTGGCTTTCTTTGTGTCGAAGCTAGAGGAGGATCAAAAGGAGGCTTCTTTCTTCCTTCTGCCTGCTCTGATACCACATGTTAGATCTTAATTCTTCGAATGATTGTATTATGGTAGTGAAGGGTATTGAAGTACATACGATGCCTAATTTAGGCATAACAAACCCTTAAACAAACTTGCAACTACCTTGTCCTATACCACATGCATGTGCCCTTGTGAGGGGTGGTTATACCACTTGACTTCTCACATGGTCTATGATGTAATAACTCCTAACAAATTCAACACTCGTCACTTTGTTTCCCGATTTGGATTTGGGCTCACCAATTCATGGCTCTCACCAAGTTGAAGGGGCTCTAAACAAATCTAGTCGATGGACTCCATGTTGCCAACTGTTCTTTGAGGGGCTCAAAAGTGGCCAACTATATCCGAGACAAGAAGCTCCTTAGGGTCTCCAAGCAGCTAAATTATACCAAGAGAAAAACTTCCAAATGGGGTTGAAGCAGGTGTATCTTTGTTACCAGGTGGAGGTCTTCAAATGTAGATGTAATGTTTCTTTGTGTAATGAAATAGCTTTTAAAATTAAGCAAATCCAAATCATATCATTCCACAATTTGCAAGAATAACAGCAACAAAGAGATATCTGCAAGATGAACAATGGCAAAAGCAAATATATGATGATGAAATCCAATATCTAGATACAGATCAAAAATGCCAATCCACACCACTTAGGGAGGGCAAAGTCTCTTAAGCTGCTTAAGAGAGGGTAGAGTCTCCTGAAGCACACTGATGATGACTAAAAAGAAATATTTGAATTGATGATTAACTAGATCATATCACACTATTTATATACTTCTAGACTAACCCTAACCCTAGTGCTGAAGGGCAGACTCAATCCTAACCTACGGGCTGTGGCTATATTGGGGTCATTGCACTGTTAGGAGTCAATTCCAGAAGCTGTTTCCTTTGTTGTGGACTGAATACATATGTTCCTTAGCCATGTCTTCCTCAAAGAAAGAAGTGGTGCTTCGAAACATATGCTTCATACATACATACATACCAGGGCCGACACACACTAATATTTTTGGAGGTATGATATCATTTTAATATCTGATTTTGAGAGCATATAAAGCTGTGAAATCTATGCTAAGAATCTGTTCCACAAGTCTAAAATTGCAATATTAAGATTCTTTAACAAACTGGAAACATAATCACAATTTCAATTTGTACATTGATGAGAATTCTGGAACTCATCTATTTTAAACATAAATAATAGCATAATTCTAATGAGACATGGTTAGATGGTAACTAAATGTGATGTCATAAGATCAAGAATTATCATAGGAATGGCTTTGCTCAACTTAGAGATGCATAGAATGAACAAAAGATCACTGATGAGATATTGTGGGCCTGAATCTAAGTCACTTGAGGGCTGCCTACTGCATTGCATTTAATGGGATGAAAAGATCAAATTTATAATGCTGATTAAAAAAGGGTACTTGGAATTTGTATTTATATTTGCGATTCTTTAAGTACCCTCCATTAGTTGGCCATCAACTCGTAACTAATGTGCTATTGATGTACCATATACCCCCATTAAGTCAACCTTAATACTCCTTTGTGGTTGTCATCTTTCTATAGTCTGATCAAATATGGACATTTTGTAAATCCCTGGAAAGTGTTTGTAACATACTCACTGGTGATGTGATCCTCCTCTCCATTATTTTGTTTGTCAATTCTGATCAAATATGGGCATTTTGTAAATCCCTGGAAAGCCTTTGTAGCATACTTATTGGTTATGTGATCCTTCTCTCCATTATTTTCAATTTTGTTTGTCAAGTTTGATTTTACACGAGATTTCATGGAGCTATAGATTTTTCTGTGGGTTGGTTAGGTGGACAAGCTATTTCTCTTGAAGTTGTTTGAAAATGTTTTTGATATGTGTTGGTGTCTAGTTCATTGTATGTTATCAAAGGTTATTGGAATTGATATATGGATGCACTAGCAGGAAGTGGATTTACTATTTGTCTGTCAAATAACAATGTACATCTGCATCTGCATGGAAATTTAATATTGTGAGCTGACCTTGTTTTATTTGATGCAGGACCAATCAAGGGCAATTGACATGATCCAGAAGGATTCAAATCTTTCTGATCTCCAGTTAATCCAAGCACCATTAGTTGATGTTGAGATTAGGGGTGTTCCAGCACTTAAATTCATGGGGGACACTGTCTGGCAGTAGACTTTATCAACATGAAATGAATGAATTAATCTACGTGTCAGAAGCAAGATTCTTCATGTGAAAAGTGTAAATTGAAAATTAACTGTTCTTCCTTGTATCAACATCAGCACTCATTTTTTTTTAATAGATAATATTGGAAGCAAGAATTAAAATTCACAGGTATTGTAAATGTTTGATTCTTTATAATACATAAATGATCTTTGTGTTTGTTCCTTTTCTGATTTTCACTGATTTTAGTGTTCTGTGTTTTCTTGTTTGTAACTTAATGCATCTTAAAGACCAAAACTACCTCTTTCTTGGCACAGGTTGTGTGAAGGCACAGAGACTGGAAAAGGGAAGGTTCCTTGTACAAGTGCATGGGTCACTGCAAAATAAAGTTAACAATCATAATGGCATGATTACTGAGCGCAAATTGTTGCATCTAACTGTTGCAGCTTTTCACATCATAACCTTTAACACATTTATGTAGGGATTCTCACTTTGGAGTTAGAGCAGACTTGTAGTGGATACAGCTTTGTATTCCACTTTGCCACGAAGTTTTTTTCCGTTCTAAGTTATTCTTCTAGAATTTACTTCTAGTTTTCTGTGGATGGCATTTTCTTACCTTGAAGAACACAGGTATCCCTACCCACATTAATAGCCCCTCTCTTATTTTATGTATCCACCCAATCAGTTTGAAGTCTCAAATTGAATGTATTTACTGAGATTATGTTTTTTTTTTTTCCCTAAATTACGAATCTTGAATGTAACCACAAAGCCCTTGGATTGCTGGTTTATCAGCATCAAGGCACTCAGCACTAGGCTCCTTTTCTTAGGGCTTTTGCTCTTTTGGTTATTTTCTTTCTTTCTTCTGTTCTTTGAAGCACATTCATCTCAGTATGTTCACATAATATCGTAGTAGCAGAAGGTTATGGGATGTCAAAAAAACTCTTGCAGGCATGTAAATAAAAACATAAAAGGTATTTTGGAATTTATTGATCTGGACTGGGATTTGTTTGTCATAATCAATTTCCCCATAAGTATCTCTCTTGAGGGAAAAAAAAGGATGTGCAACATTGCCTTGGTGTAATTTCAACCAAAGTCTCCATTGAACTGCCAAAGGTCTTTAGGATATATAGGAATTATCATACAGGAACAATAATAACAAGGGCCATGTACCAGCATATTCTTGACTAGTCAAATTTCTTGTCGCAATGTCGAACGCTTTCTTCCTTATCAAGCTAAACTGCGAAGAAGATTCAACGCGTATTTTTGGCGGAGGTCCTTGGTTCTTTGGAAAGAGAGGACTGTTCTTGTGTAAATGGGGGTTGGACTTTAACCCTAAGACTCAAAAAGTGAACTTGGCCCCCCTTTGGGTGCCACTCCCAGATTTACCGTTCCACCTTTGGCATGAAGATATCTTATGGGTTATTGCCAAAGCTATTGGAGACCTGGTTTTGATAGACTCGACAACTAGGGCCAAGACTAGGTTAATCTTTGCCAGGATGTGTGTCATGGTAGACCTGGAGGCTGATTTACCAGGCCATGTTGAGCTTGTTTCCAGGCAGGGACCCTGGATACAACAAATTATTTATGAAAACATACCTATTAAGTGCTCCCTTTGTAAGAAAGTTGGGCACTCCTCTGGGTCGTGTTCTCACAGAGCTTTAGGTGGTGGTACCCATAGGAGGAATTGGGTAAAGAAGCAAGCCGGTAAGGCTCAAGATGGGTCAGCCCCTTCAAGGTCAGCTCAACCTGAAGCCCTATTCCAAGAGTCAGAGCTGGGAGAAAGGATAGTGGACCAATTTACACCGGTGAATGTTAGTGATCCTGATATAGCGGTGATTCAACAATTGGACCCTTCTAATGGTAGGAGTATCGATCAGATAAATCCTGATGACCTGGTTACAGAAACACTCATTCCGTCGGAGTTTCTCCAGAACTCCTATTTGTGCCTTGTATCGCAAAACCCTGTTGTGGAAGAACTTGCTTCCCTTCAAAAGCCTAGCAAGATTTTGGCTCTTGGGCAAGACCCTGTTGTTGAGGAACTTGGTTCCCCTCAAAAGCCTAGTGAGCCCCTGGCTCCTGGGCAGGAATCCCCAAACCTGTTCGAAGTAAAGAAGTTTTTGTGTCATGGTGAGGGGTCATTGGGCGCAGCTTCTTCCAAACCTAAAGCTAGAAGCCTACGAAAGGGTCAAATGGATGTCGGGGCAAATCGTAAGGTAGGTAAGCCCTCCAATAAAGCTTAGAGGATTTGCGAGACGAAATTAGAAATTGCTGATGGATTCCAATCTCAACTAATGTTCGAGAGAATACCAAATGTAAACAGTTAAAGCTTGAATCTTTTTGTTGTTCCTCCCAATCTCTGAACGGGGGAAAATCCACAAAACCTTGTAAATGAAGGTGCTCTCTTGGAATGTTAGAGGCATTAACGGGCCCTCCAAGAGACGAGTTTTGGTGTCTATCAGGAAATAGTTGAGACCGGATATTATCCTCATCCAGGAAACTAAAATGGATAGTAGCAATGCAGAGGTAACTAAAAATATTGTTTGGAAGGAAGCTGGTTTTGTGGCAAATTCTGCCAATGGGGCTTATGTGGGTCTTCTTTGTATGTGGGACCCCGAAAAAATGGATGGATCAACCCTACTTGTCTTTGATAGGGTTATAAATATTCTTTTTTGTTGTAAAGAATCAGGTTTTAGATGGATTTTATCTAATATTTACGCTCCCAATTTTGGCCCCAACAGGGCACTCTTGTGGGACTCCTTAAGTTCAATGAGGGAGATGTTTAGAGGCGAGGCTTGGATTCTTGCAGGGAATTTCAACACCCCTCTATCCTTCTGACAAAAAGGGTGGTTGTGAAGTGGGTTCCATGAGCATGGAGGAGTTTGTGTCTTTTATAAATAATCAGGAGTTGATGGATATAAACCTGAGAGGATCCAAATACACCTGGAATAACAGGTGGCTAGGTAGTCAGAATATTCAAATTAGACTTGATAGGGTCCTGATTCCCAAGGAAGGCCTTCCTTTTTTTAGTGATGCGCTTCTCTATTCCTTGCCCAAAATCAGCTCAGATCATAATCCACTTGTTTTTGAGAAAGTTCAAAATCCAAAATTTTCCTTGACCTTTTAGGTTTGAGGCAATGTGGTTGCAACATCCGGATTTGGAATCAATAATCAAAGAGTTGTGGACGCAGACATTCTCGGGCCCACTTATCTCCCAAGTGGCATCCAAGCTTAGATTTGTAAAGGCAAATCTCAAAATTTGGAATAAATATATTTTTGGCAATGTAACCTAGAGGAAAAAAGAAATCTCTGAGCAACTTAATGAGTATGAAATGTTTGTTGAAACAGGTGAGTTAACTGCAAGGGATAGCCTATGGGAAAGGGAATTGTTAACAAAGTTGCACAATACCTTGGCAGAAGAAGAAATTATGTGGTGCCAAAAGTCAAGATCTTTCTGCCTTTGAGAGTGTGACAGAAATACATTTTTTTTTCATACGTCTACCCTGAGACACAGGAGGCATAGTAGAATTAGAGAAATCCTAAAATCTAATGGAGTGGTATCGGATGACATTGATGAAATCAAGGAAGAAGCAGTTATGTACTTCAAAGCTCTCCTTTGTTCAAGGGAAGACAGGGATTTCCAAGCTGAGCAGAGACTCCTATATAATATCCCTCATCTGGTCTTAGAGGACATGAACAAGGGGTTGTGCACCCCTTTTAGTGATGAGGAAATTAGGGAGGCAACGTTCTCCATGGGTGGACTCAAAGCTCCAGGCCTGGACGGTTTTCTGCTTATCTTCTTTCAAATATTTTTGCATATTGTGGGGATCAACATTTTTGCAATCATGAGAGAAATTCAACGATCGAACTTCATCCCGACTGATATTAACTCTACATTCCTAGTCCTCATTCCTAAGACAATGAGAGCTAAGGAATTCAAAGACTTCAAGCCCATCAGTCTTTGTAATACTTTGCTGAAAATCCTCACAAAGTCTTTAGCTAACAGATTAAAGGATATTCTTTCGAAGATTATTGATCAACCCTAGAGCGGCTTTGTGGTGGGAAGGCAAATCCTCGATGGTATAATCGCAGTTCACAAGCTCATTCACTCAGTTGATAGGAGTGGTAGGCCGAGCACCTTCCTAAAGTTGGATATGAATAAAGCATATGATAGAGTATCATGGGACTTTTTGCTTCAAGTCCTGAGTAAGTTTGGATTTAGTTCTAATTGGGTTAGATTACAGGAGGGAGATCCTGTATCCTTTGCAAAATAATTTGTCATCATAAATGGATCTTTGACTGGCTACTTTAGAAGTTGTAGGGGATTACGGTAGGGAGATCCTATATCTCCTTACCTATTTATTCTATTGGTGGAGTTGTTGGGTAGAGCTCTCAAAGCTGACCCTACTATCATGGGGATCAATCTTGCAAATGGTGTGGACTCACTCTCCCATCACCAATTTGTGGATGATACTTTGATTTCCTTTCTGACTTCTATTCCTCAAGCTAGAGCGGTTAAAGCTATTCTTGTGGATTTTGAGAAAGTAGCAGGGCAAAAAGTTAACTTCAAAAAAAGTAATTTTTTTTCTTTAATATGCCCCTAGAGAGACAGAGGAGAATTGTTGAGATTTTGGGATGTGAGATTGATTCCCTCCCCTCAATGTACTTGGGAATGCCTTTGTTCAAAGGAGGGATTAAAGCTTCTCTTTGGGACCCCGTGGTGGAAAGAGTCCAGAGGAAGTTGGTGGGTTGGAAAGGAGCGCTCTTGAGCCAAGTAGGGAAAGCCATGCTGGTGAAGTCAACTCTTCAGAGTATTCTAGTTTGTTTCCTTTCTCTTTTTAGGTTGCCAGGGAAAATTCTTCGAAAAATCGAGCAAATCCAACATTCCTTCCTATGGTCAGGTGCTGAAGGAAAAATTTCGTTGGTTGCTTGGGACCAAGTCTGTAGCAAAAAAGAATGTGGAGGTTTGGGGTTGAGATGGCTGAAAACAATGAGAGGGCTCTCCTGGCTAAGCAAGGATGAAGATTGGCACAGAATGAAAATGTCAATTGGGTCAAAATATTAAAAGCTAAATATCTTGGCAACGAAGAATTCTTCTTCTCTTATCTTAATCTAGCCCATGGATCCGCTTTCTGGCGGAGCATAGTCAAAATCCGTTCATACATCTGGTGGGGTGGAAAATGGCTTTTAGGAAATGATCAAAGCATTAATTTTTGGAATGACACATGGGCAATCGATCGACCTTTGGATTCATTTCCTAACTTGAGATTGGTTGAACCAATCACGAATCATGCCTTTGGGGCAAAGGTATGTGATTTTATTCATATTATAGATGGTAGGAAATGTTGGAAACCCCTTGTGTTTCTTGGGTTGTTGTAGGATGAAGAATTGGCCTGCATAGAATTATTTGAATTATTGAAGTGGATAGTAATAGCCAATAGAGAGAAGTCGAACAAGTTAGTTTGGGCTATAGAAAATGATGGTTGCTTTTTTGTTAAGTCGGCCTATTCCCTGCTAGATGCGGATGTTGATCCATGGTTCCCTGTTCATGATGTTTGGAGGAAGGGCCTTACTCCTAAGGTAAATATTTTCTTTGGTTGGCGGTCCAAGGTAAATGCCTTACATTGGACAATCTTCAGAAGAGAGGTATGATCCTCCCAAATAGGTGCTACTTATGTGGTAATGCGAAAGAATCTCTTGAGCACCTTTTCTTGTCTTGCCATTTTTCTAGGGACATCTTTTTCCTTCTCCTTCGCTCTACTGGTGTGGTCTAGGTTTTCTCGAAATATCTATTAGACATAGTTGAACAATGGAGCTCTCCTTTCATCTCGCCCCACTTGTGCTCCTTTTGGTCCTTTGCATTACCTCATGTGTGGTGGTGGTTATGGAAAGAGAGAAATTCTAGGGCCTTCAAGAACATTTTTCACCTTCCAGAGTTCGTGGTCATGCGCTCTATCGTTGCTACATTTGAGAATGTGGATATCCTTTCTCTTGAAAAGGGCTCTGCTAGTTGGGAAATGGAGATTGAGTCGGCCCTTGGCTTTAAATCCATTGTGGCCCCGGTGCCTAGGTCGCATCCTCTTTCCAATTCAGAGACGATGTGGGAACCTCGCCCCATGGTTGGGTGAAATTAAATTTTGATGGTGCATTCAAAGGTAATCCAGGGCCAGTCAGTGTCGGGGTAGTGGTCAGGGACTCAGATGAGAGAATTTTGTTGGCCTTCGCTGAAAATATCAGTTTCCAGACAAGTCATGTTGCGGAAACAAGGGCGCTCTTCCAAGGGGTCTCCCAACTGGTATCTCTAGATTGTAGGAAGGTAATTATAGAGGGAGACTCCCTCAATATAATCAATATGATTAGAGGAATCCAACAACCAATGTGGACTATTTCAAATATGTTAGACGAGGTCCATAGACTGACCCAAGCTCTCGAAGGTGTCCAGTTTAAACATATTTTCAGGGAAGGAAATAGGTTCATTGACTTCTTAGCTAACCTGGGCCTCGCATAGGAAAGCATTTTAGTTTGGCGGGATGATTTTCTAGTTGGGCTTTTGCAGATAGATAATGATACTAAAAGAAGATAGCATGAACTCCACAATCATTTTCGAATTCGGTGGATGGAACAAAGTGTGCGGGTCCATAGGATTTTTGAATGTAAAGGACCACCAATTTTCAAATTTAAACTGGAGGATTATTTGTGCTTCTAACCCGATAAGAAAGAACATGTGGTAATATCTTGGGCGCCCAAGGCTAGGAGCAGTGGGAGCTAAAGGATGATGACATGGATAATGGAGTTGGCCCTAGTGGTACTAAGAATTGATTCTCGACTTCCTTTATTTCGGTGGTTCTGTTTTTTTGGTTTTTGGTTCTTGTTTTTGTTCTTTTTCGGTTTTTTGGTCAGCTTGTTTGGCAAGGGCATTTGCTCTCCCCTATGTGGGATTGAGTTGCCCTTTGCTCTTTCGGTTTAATAGTGGTTATTCTTGATCCTTTTTGTTTAATGGTGCTAGCTGAGAGTTGGCTATTTTTAGGGATCCTAGTTTCTCTCATGGTGGCCTGTGAGCCCCGTTTATGGTTTTAAGGAAGGATGAATCCATTTTGTAAAAGGTTTAGGGTCCTTTCAAAACCCCTTCATCCACCAAATAAAAAAAAAATGCATTATAAGTTCTAAAGTCTATGATATATAGAAAATAACATGGAGAAACAATAATAACAATAGGCCACTTTGATATCATTGATGTTCTTGTTTAACATATTTAACAAAATGCATTATATATCTAAAATTAGTAATATTTGCCAGTGGTTAGGAGGCAAGTTGTTTAGGCAAAGCACTTGTATGTGTCAAACACTTTGTTTGATTCCTTTATCCAATAACTAGGCGGAGTGTAATATCACCATAGTTAAATCTGGTCTATGGGTTCGACTAATGTATATAGATATATTAAGATATTAGGTTTATATATATAATATGAAACTTTATTTATACATAAAATATTTGTTACAATCCAAGAACTTACACGATACTAGACAATTTTATAGCTAGGAAACTAAAGTGTCAAAATATTAAGGTGATGGCTTTTTAAGCCTTAATACTACCACCAAACTCACAGGTTAAATATCATAGGATCGAATATAATATAGCCACAATACAATAAGATCAAGATAATGATATGAGTAGAATAATATGAGCAAATTAATATGTATATCAAGGCTTCTAATATATCAATTAACATTCAATAATAAACAACATGAATGCAGATAGCCTGAATCATACATGTTCAAAGCATGTAGCACACTTGCAATATTAATTGCTCATAATGTATGCAATCTTTATTACTCCTTTTCCTCTTACAAATATGATAGTGATTGAATTGATTGTGATTGTCACTCCTTATGGAGTATATATCCATAGTAGTATGACTCTTTGGATACTTGACTATTCTTTTCCATATGCCAAGTCTCATGACTCTTGGATTCTTTATTGGACACTTGCATACTTGATGAACACATGACTCTATATTATATGCACACCTAGACATGTCTATTGACCTTCACTTTACACACTCTTATCTAAGACACTGTTGTCATTTCTGCAACATGATGTATATTTAGCTTTCCAGTAATTTTTGCTCCTCAGAAACTTTGTTCTCATATTTCCAATGCATTTTTCTCTCCTGAGTTTTATTGCCAAACCCTTTCTACAGCGCCTGAAACAGTGTGCAGTTGTTTCTGTCTACTGACCATGCAGGAAAATCCTCCTTCCGATGGCGATGGTGTTTCGTGCCAAGTCCCCTGATGCAATTTGGCCCCATAGAGAAGGAAGAGCGCAGCCCAGTCTTGGGACAAAACAGATAAGCCCAGTTTGAGGAGCGCACTACCAGCAGAGCGCAACGCCTGTTAAAACGGTCAAAAGCGCAGCACCCATCTTCGACATGAAAAATGACTAAGTGTAGGTAAGAATGTGGTGCACTCCCTGAGGTGCGCAAGACTGTGGCGCACTCCTTGAGGTGCAAGACTGTGGCGCATTGTCCCAAGTGCGCAAGGCTAAGGCGCACCATCTCAAGTGCGCAAGAATGTTGCGCACTCATCTACCTGCGCTCCGTTCGTCGACTATTCAACCCCTGCACCGTTTCCAAGATGCGCTAGGCCTTGCGCTCCTTTTCTGTTGCGCCAAGCAGCTGCGCAATGGGTTGGCTGCGCTTCACCTCCGGACCTGTCAACTCTGGCGCTGGTCTTTCTCAGCTGCGCTCCACATCAGCAAAGTTAAGGTGCATCCTTATCCATCCAAGCGCAACCATTCTGAGAAGCTTCTAGACTGGACGTTCCGGGATTTCAAGTCTATCTTCCACGGAAGCGGTCCCCGCGAGTGAGGAGGCAGCGCCAGCAAGCCAAGCCTGTCAGGGCATTGAAGGAGCTCAACTGCATTTTCAAGGAGTCATCAGTCCCGGCCATGCCTAATAACTATTTCATGACTGTACTCTCTTGTAACTCTTATCTTGGCTGCCACCGCCATGTTTTGTAGGTGTGCATTTAATATTTCAAGCGGCAGAATTTTCTATATAAGCCTGCTCTTTTATTGTAAAATGATGGATGTTTGCTAGAAGCTTGATGTAACCCGAATTCTGCTATCAATACAGTTGATGTCTGGCTCTAACTCTGGACTTCTATTTTGTGTGTATGTCTTCTATTGCTTATCTTCTATTAAGTTCTCTGCTTTGTCTGTAGGCTTGAATTCTAATATCTGGATTTAGCTTCTGATAAAACGTGAACCTCTGGAGTAGCCCTGGAGATTATGCATGTTAGATGTTTAGTTTTAATTTCTGTTAGTTGTCTGTATTTGAGGGCTATTTGATTCGGTGTGCAGTAGAGTTATCGTGTTGTTAGTCCATCACCCCTGTTCTATCTGGCCTGTGGCCATATTTCCCATCCCTTTCAGTCATTTCCCATTCCTTTCCAGTTCTTTAATCTTTAAACCCCTAGTTAGAATAGCAAGGGAACCAACCCATCTCTGGAGATTGGCACGAGAGGCATTTCTTCCTCTCGGCCTTTCAATGTTGGTCGGGTCTAAGGTGCACTAATAAACAAACCCTTACCTAAGGCAGATCTTTGACCAACAGTTTCTGGCACGCCCGGTGGGACCCAAACGTTCCACTGCAAAAGCAGTATTAAGAAGTTGATGTTCGTCTTATTGCTGACAAATCCGAACATCTGGCGACTCATACGAACTCAGACACCTCTGAACCTCGTAGACCAGCTTAAAAGATCATGCCTTCATGCGTACGAGGTGGCAGATTAGAAATACAGAAGAAGTTGAGTTCCTCGAGCTTGACATCGACGCTCTGGGAGAGCATCCTAGAGTGGTCAGGCCAAATATCCCGTTAGACGGGACATCTTCGCAGGAAGCTATTGTTGCTACACGGACTCCAACTCCCGATAGCACAACAACTAGCTTGCCCCCAGTTCCACCGAATTCTCCGGATCATCAGAATACTCCAGTTCCACCTAACGTTCCACCAAGTGCTCCGAGTGTTCCCATTGTTCCGGCTCAACAGTTGCAACCACCGCTCCAAGCAAATCCGCCACCCCATATGGCGCAGCCGACTCCGCCCAGGCAGTTCCCTGCCTAGAATCATATGGGCCCCCTTGCCCTACAAGCTCAACACACTGTACCGCCTACAACCTTGAAAGCTTTACCTACTTACGACGGCACGGGAAAGATGATGCATGAGCACATTCAAGACGTCGCAAGATTAGCAACCATTCACCAAATCACCGAAGAAGATGTTATGGTGAAGTTGTTGGTACTTTCACTAAGAGGTAAGCTCCTCTACTGGTACCGATCGCTCCCGGCCGACACCATCACCTCATGGGACCAACTAGCAGGGCAACTTATTAGGGGCTTCAATGAACAAGCAGACCCCTTCTCTCTACTGCACCAGTTCACCTCTATCCAGAGGCACCCTCAAGAGGAGATAGCTGACTTCAATGTTAGGTTCGCTCGAACCTGGCAGAGAGTCACTCTCGACCTTCGACCCACATCTGAGCAAGCGGCGTTCTATTACCTGAGAGCGTTCCACTCTGATATTAGCATGAGTATCCGACATGCTAATGTCAACTCCTTTCCGAAATTGTACCAACAGGCGCAGAAGGCGGAAGCCGACCTGGTAGCCATCGGGAAGTTGCCTCCAAAAGCGACTACACCGATTTACCCGGATTTCCCGTAGAATATGTACCCAAGTGCATCCGCTTCATCTACACCTCAGATGTACCCCAATCAGCCATGGGCTCCTAACCCACAAAATCAAGTGGTACCCACTCCTCAATTTTAGGTACCGACTCCTCAATATCCAAACCCTGTAGTTCCCCAGCTTCTAGCTCCTCCTCAATACCCAACATTGCCTGCACCATTGGCACCATTACCATTACTCGCACCCACAGCTACACTATCTCTAAATGCAGATCAGGCCAAAGAGTTACGGGATGTGTATGGGTTTATGAAAACTATGGCGAACGATATGGCTATCATGAAGAAAAGCCAGTTCAAGGATCAGAGCTATCCGCCAAGGAGATTTCCACCCCCGATCACAAGGGAGCAAGCTGCCTCCACCGGAAGACCTCATGACAGAAACTCCGCGATGTTAGAGTGCGATGAAGCTAGCTCATCCGGCAGGACCTACTAGTGCTCCACCTGCAATGACCCGCATGGCGAGGAAACTTGCATGGTTCATCTGAACTATATGCAAACACTTGCAGACAATACACCTGGCGGACAGGTAAATATGATAAGGGAAGCTGATCGTAATTGCATGATTCCCCCTATCGAACAGGTCTCCATTCTGATGCGGACAGGCAAGAAGCCAATTGAGGTCGATCCGGTTCAGATGGAACCACTCAAGGTGCCTGCTGATCCTAAACTGCCAAGTGAGAAGGCAGCCATGCCACCAGAAAAGAGCCAACTCAAGTATCAGAGCCTACGGACAATGCTCGGTTAAGAGACTATCTACCCCCAAGGGCAAGAGCGAGGACCCCTCAACCGCAAGCTTCGACCTCTCAACCCCTAATGGAAGCAAGAGATCAAGCGAGAGAAAAGTTACGGTACCCCTCGATCACCAAGCGTCAGAGAGTGGAAGCAACGCAACAGTACTGGACCCGATACGAAACCGCTAAAGAGGGAGGCGAGTCTAGTGCTGGAGCATACAATGTCGTCGAAGAGTTAAGGAAGACTTCGGCTAAGGTAAGCCTCTTTGACGTGCTCCAATTGCCTGGTCAAGTTGACCTGTTGCAGGAATCCCTCAAGTCCGTCAAGGGCAAGGGGAGACCAACTCAGACCGTCTTGACACAGCCGCTGACCACCTCCGCTACGGGAAAGAACAGGCCGCCGCCATTTTATCTATCCCTCAGGATGGAAGGGTGGGTCGTGCATAATTGCATGGTTGATTCTGGCGCTGCCACCACTGTAATGCCCAAAGTTGTATGCGAATTCATGGGCATGGAGTACACCAAGAGCAGTCCGAGAGTGCTTCAACTGGATGGGACTCCGGTTAGGACAGTAGGGGTCATCAAGGACATCCCGATCGTGCTGCACAAGATGCCGCAGATCACAGTAATCCAAGAAGTTGTGGTAGTTGACTTGGAGCCCTATTTCAGCATGTGCTTATCAAGGGAATTCACTGCCAAGCTTGGAGGCTATCTGTCTCTCGATTATTCGCATCTGGAGGTCCCCTTCAAGGGGAAGAGTGTCAAAATTTTTAATGAGAAGCCCTCCACCTTTCTCATTGAAAAGATCCAGGATGCGGAGAAACCCATGGACTCAGTCAATGTCATCAATGAAGTAGAAGAAGTGGAAGAGGAAGTGGAGCTGATGGAGGAAGCTCTTGATGAGTTGCGCATAGAGGATGAGTTCTCTATGCATGATTTCAATGCTATGATAGAATCGGACATCGGGTGTTACTCGATAACCAAGCCTGAAAAGGCTAAAGTACCGAGTGACGTTGACCCTATGGACGACCAATTATGGAAGCTCTTCTTCGACGGTGCTCGATGCAAGAATGGCGTTGGAGCTGGAGTTGTCCTCATCTCTCCCTCTGGAAATCAAAAGACATACTCGTACAGGCTCGCTTGGAGCTGTACTAATAATGTCGCTGAGTATGAAGCCCTGTGTTTGGGGTTACGAAAGGCGGAGAAGTTAGGAATAAAATAGTTACAGATATTCGGGGACTCCGAATTGATCTGTAACCAGGTGACAAATAAATGTGTTGCCAAACAACACTATCTCAAGGCATACCGTAATAAGGTATGGGATCTGCTCGAGTCCTTCTCGGCTCTCAACATTCAGTTTATTTCGTGAGAGCGGAATAAACATGCTGACGTTTTGGCATCCATTGGAGCAAGATGCTCCCCAGTCGAGAATCTGATGCAAAGGCCGAAAATAGTAAGGGTTATCTACAGGCCCTCGGTGCCAGATAAAAATATTCACTGGCAGGTCTTTGACAATGACGAGCATATCATCAATTTTTTGATTGATGAAGCTGGAAGCATCGAAGATAGAGCTCTCAATGATGAAGAATATGAGGGCTTAATCCAGCTGAAGAACAACCACCTCCCTAAGGGTTTGATCACCCTTGAAAGTCTGTTTGACCAAGATGACAGGGCTCTTCCCCACAAGATCAAAGTGGATGCAAGAGAGTACCAGGAGCTAGAGCTGGAGTCCGGGAAAATGATCAAGGTGGGGACTGATTGCACACCACAGGAAATCGAGCAGATCAGGACCCTCTGTAGAGAATATCCGGACATCGTCGCCTGGAGCTACCGCGACCTGAAGGGGTACGACAGAGACGTCTTCCAGCATACAATTGAGCTCCAGGAGGGAGTCAAGCCTGTCGACAGAAGCAAAGGCCTGTGAATCCAAAGATTGAAATACTGATGAAGGTCGAGCTTCTGAAAATGCTGGAAGCAAAGATAATCTACCCCATCAAGCATTCATCCTGGGTAGCGAACCTAGTCCCGGTTCGGAAAAAGAACGGAGATATTCGCCTCTGCGTGGACTTTCGAAATCTTAATCAGGCATCCCTGAAAGATCACTACCCGCTGCCCCAAATTGATCAGATCCTTCACGTGGTGGCAGGAGCCCAGAGGTTTTCCCTTCTGGATGGCTTCTCAGGGTATAACCAAATTTGGGTCAAAGATGAGGATCAGTATAAGACTGCCTTCACCACCAAGTGGGGCACCTTCGCTTATCAACGCATGTCGTTCGGCCTCTCCAATGCCGGAGCAACCTTCCAGAGAGCAATGGACTTAGCCTTTGGTGAGTTGCTCAACCGTGTCATTGTAATATATCTAGATGATATGACTATTTTCTCCCACAGGAGGGAGGAGCACGGTTTACATCTGCGACAGGTTTTTGAGAAGTGTCGGGAGTTCGAAATATCAATAAACCCAAAAAAATCAATTTTCGCGGTTAAGGAAGGCAAACTCCTAGGGCACCTCATATCAGAGAAGGGTCTTGCTATTGATCCCACTAGGGCCGAAGCCCTGCTCAAGCTACCTCTGCCGATGAACAAGAAGGGCCTCCAATCCTTCTTCGGACAGATAAATTTTGTCAGGAAGTTTATTTCTGACTTCGCCCAGGTAGTGAAGCCTATGACTGAGCTCCTCAAAAAAGATGCGGAGTTCCTATGGACTGAAGAGAGAAGGCAGGCGTTTAAGGAGATCAAACACAGAATCGCCAAGCTCCCATTCTAGTAAACCCCGATTATTCCAAAGACTTTATTCTATATGCGGTCGGGGAGCCAGAAAGCTATGCGGTTGTACTAACCCAAAAAAATGAAGACGGGGATGAACGACCCATAGCATTCCTCAGTCAAGTCATCCTCCCGCATGAAGAAAAGCACAATTTTATTGAGAGTCAAGTGCATGCGGTAATGAGGGCACTGAAGAAGTTTCGTCATTTCGTCTCGTAGAGCAAGACGATAGTGTACGTGGTACACCCGGACGTCCGAAACTTCATCAATCAGGGTGAGCTTGGTAACAAGAGGGCAGGTTGGATCACCAAGATCCAAGAATTTGATATAGAAGTCCGACCCACTAAATTGGTCCGTGGTCGGGCTCTATGCCAGGAGCTTGCCAAGAGTGCCGCAGCTGAGGTAACAACTTGCCAATGGGAAGATTCGCTATCGTAGAGCAATCTGGCGAATCAGTCAACAGATGACAAGGATTGGACTGAAGACTTGGTGGAGTACTTCAGCACTGGACAATGCCCTGCTGGCCTCAACTCTTCGCAGAGGAGGCATTTCAGTCTTCAGGCCTGCAGATATGTGTTGCTACCCGAGGGGTTGTTTCATCAAAATATCGACGGTGTCCTCCTGAGATGTGTCAGGGGGACAAAAAAATAGAAAATCCTGGATGAGTTCCATTCTGGAATGTCCGAGGGCCATCTCGTTGGAAGGCCGATGGCTTTAAAAATAATAAGGGCGGGCTATTATTGGCCCACCATTTTTGTTGATTCCTTCAATGTGAGCCAAAAGTGCGATAAGTGTCAAAGATATGTTGGCCGCATCAAGAATGCTTCTCTGCCTCTGCACCCGATTCAGGTTGAGGCTCCATTTCAGCAATGGGGTTTGGACTTCATCGGGATAATTGAGCCTAATTCTTCCGCAGGGCACAAGTATATTTTGACAGCTACGGACTATTTCACCCGGTGGATAGAGGCAGTGCCCACCAAGCGGGCTAATCAGGATGTCGTCATCGCTTTTCTGGAAGGGCTAATAACCCATTTCGAAATACCGAATGCCATAGTGACAGATAATGGTTCCCATTTCATTGGGGCCAAGATGTGTGCATTCGCCAGTAAGTACGGTATTTACCTGAAAACTTCGTCAAACTATTACCCGTAGGGCAACGGTTTGGCGGAGTCTACCAACAAAAACTTACTCCGAAGAGGACCCTGGAAGACAACAAGCGGACCTGGCATCTGCTTTTAGATTTTGCGTTATGGGCGGACCAAATTTCCATCAAGAAATCCATTAAGACGTCCCCATATTCCCTGGTGTACGGGAAGGAAGCAGTGCTTCCTGCGCATATTGAGTTGCCGGCACTACAGTCTCTCCGGTCATTGGATGGCGAGGATGAAGGGTTTATGTATCGCTCCAAATTTTTCACACCCTTACCTTCAGGCTATAGGATTCGTTCCCGGGAGGGGGATGTGAAAAGGATGGCGCGATACCTCGGACTGAGAGGCCTTGCGAAGGTCTCGCCTCTCAAGGGAGGTGTATTATGGTGATTTTTCGACGGATGGTGGGTTCACCAGGAAACATTCAATGGCAGTTTCCACGCCTAGGTTGGGAATGTGTTTTATGTGTTCGTTTTAGCCTTAAGCATTCAAGTCCTAGGTTTGGCCAAAATGTGTCTAAGCTATTCTATATGAAGATGCAGATTAAATGAATACAGAAAACAAAATTAAGACAGAAAATAGAGAAATTAAGGAATATTAAAAGAAAAATATCTGATCCGGATGTCTGATGAAGATTTTGATTCTTGAAGCAGTCAGGATCATCTGGAATTCGACAGAATCGTTTGAGATCTGACAGGATCGTCTGAGATCTGAAAAATTCGTCAGAGACCTGCAAACAGAGAAATAGGTGCAAAATATAGAAAATGCAACTATCCTAATAGAGAGAAACAGTGTAAAATGACAGCAACAATATCAAACTGAAACTTAAAAACAGAAACATGAATGAATTATGCTAATTTAATCACAATTATGACTTAATTATGTATTTGATCTAGATGGGTGAACTCCAAAATGCAGAATAGCATAAAATACTGAATAAACTAGCTAATTACAACATAAAATAGCAGATTGAAAGATGAAGAAATGCAAACTTTAGGCACTGATTGCCTCAATGTTGACTGCAGTCGAAATCGTCTCGCATTGGTACGAAATCGTCTTTGATTCAACAAGATCGCCTCCAATCTAAACAGGATTGTCTGCGACGATGTAAGCTTGCTCCGACTGAAAAACACTAAGGTACCTGCAACAAAATTGGTATAGAGCTAATGCAAATAGAAATTTGGGATGTTTTAACATATGTGAAGTCGAGTTACAGGGAATTATCAGCCAGGGGGGTGCTAAGGGGAGGGCTTAGGATTAAATAGGCTTAGGAGGGAGGTTAGGAGGTTGGAGATCATCCCTATTTGGGAGATCTCCAAGGGGGAGGGTCTCTAACGGTGCAGACACGCTTCTGCTCGGATTAGAGACCCGTTGGAACAAAAGCTAATTGTGCAAAATCAGTTTTGGGACAAGATCATTTGGACGTCCTAGGCCAGACGAAATTGTCAGATCTGGGGCAATATCATTAGATCTGGGGTGATATCGTCAAACGGTCAAAACAAACTCTAAAAATGGTGTGAAAAAGGGGGAAACGGATTACACGACGGTTAACGGGCGGTTTGGGAGGTTAAAATTTGAATTTAAATTATTTACTAGAGTAAATGTAATTATTAAGATTTCACTGTGCCAATTTTAGGGTGCTACATTTTTCCCCCTCTTTAGCGAATTTTTCGAAGAAAATGCGTTAAAAATGAGTTCTTCTCGATCTACGAGAAAGCAAAAATTATTCCCATTTTTAGGCGATGATTCTTGGTCGAATCGTACGAAAGCTTACTATGGTGCCCCCTCCGTGTTTTTACACAAATCAAACGTTTGAGGTAAAAATGTGAAAAAGCAAAAATTTAAAATGTTTTTAATTTGTGTTTTGAATAAAATTAAGAAAAATAGGGTAAAACCCTAATTCATTTTTATTGTTCATTGTTCTGGTTTTTGGAGCTCTGCAAGCAAAAATGGTGGAGACAATGCACAGATCGATAGAGGTCCGGCGCGGGCTATGGGTAAGAGTCTAGACTTAACTTAGAATGCTTGATTTTGAATTTACATGCTTGTTAGGTGAATTTTAAATGAATTTTGAGCATCGCGGCCGTTTTTGGGCCGTCGACGTCGTTGGGACGAAATCGTCTCAAGTTCACCGATTTCATCTAAGGGCGAAATCGGCAAAAGGGGGACGATTTCATCAAATTAGGGACGATTTCGGCTTGCGAAATCGGCAAAAGGGGGACGATTTCATCAAATTAGGGACGATTTCGGCTTGCGAAATCGGAGACGATTGTGCTCAAATTGGGGACGATATAGTCCAATTGTGGACGATATCATCAGTTCTAAAATTGAACTTATTGTAACTTGCATTTTTAATTAATGATTTTTTATTAATGATTGTTTGTTGTTGTTTATGTTGCAGAGAGGATTGCTAAAGAGCAAGGAATGGAAATATGGAGGTTTGAGAGATGACTTAGCCGCTCTAACACAGGCAAAGCGGGATCAGCTGACACAGGCCGACTTACTGCATGTGGCAGAAATGCCACAAGTGTCTACAGACATGGGGCTACTGATAGCCCTGGCAGAGAGGTGGTATCTAGGTTCTTCCTGTTTTCAGCTACCGATAGGGGAGATGACTCCCACATTAGAGGATGTATGGAGGATTCTGAGAATCCCCATACAAGGACGGTTGATCACTCTTACGGCCAATCAGGGCCATGCTATGATGCGATTGTGTGGTGACCCGAGCTTTGCCCTGGAGAAGGGCGAAGTTAACATCGAAGTGCTGCATCAGATGCCTGAGGCATCTAGAATCACACAGGTTTTGGTCGGAGTGGTGGGTGGACTTCTGCTGTGCCACCAGAGCAGGTGCAAGGTACCATTGATGCTAGCAGATGTGATCTGCGACATGCGGGATCATGGTTACAAATTCTCTTAGGGCAGTTTTGTGCTATGTCGGCTATACAAGATCCTGCATAGGGTCGTGTACAAGGGCGACCGATGTCTAGTTATGACATCGCTCCTACAGGTTTGGTGTTGGGAGCACATTGCAGTGTAAAGGCCGATAGGGCTTCCTTTGATAGGGATTGATAGGGAGAGGCCCCGAGTTTTCTACTGGTGGCTTCGGAGAGGGTCACAGCGACGGATTGACCTATCGATGTCTCGGAGACTGCTGGATGACCTTGTCCTGGACCAGATCACCTAGAGGCCATGGCAAGAGCACCCAGGGTGGGCCGAGGACGGACAGGAGTTGGCTCGCATCAGGCGAGTTTGTTGGTTGAGGATGGAGAGGGGAGAGGTGGAGCTCCACCGCTACGACCGAGTTTTGTGACAGTTCGGTCTACGACGGGGGATCCCATCTCTCGGGGATTACGAGTTTTCTCGGACTATCCGGGATAACACCAAAGTGAGCGGGGCTCCGGACATGCGGCGCTTCGGAGTCGGGACTCGGACGATGCCTCCATTCAGCCAGTGGATGGGGACGATGCAGGGGTAGCCGATGGCTACGATGCCTGGTATGTAGGCATCCGCCCTCCTCGGATGACGAGGGATCAGGGTCTGATTCATGTAGTTGTGCGTCGGATAGGGATGCGACGCCAGACAGCTATTGAGGCGGCCCAGGGTCGTAGCGGGAGAGAGCAGAAGAGGCCACAGGCGCAGGAGAGGCCGCGACAGCGGGAGAGGAGGGAGGAGAGACCCCCTTCTCCATAGAGAGAGAGGCCACCATTGCCCGATAAGGGCAAGGGTGTCGACACTAGGGAGAGCAGTGAGACAGCGACTCTCCGAGCGAAGACGATCCGTCTCCAGGCACAGGTGCAGACCCTACAGGAGGAGGCTACATGACACCGAGCTGAGGTTGCACAGCTCAGAGATGAGATTGCATGCCTCAGAGTGCGGGGCGGAGGGGCGAGCACTGGGGAGCTGGCACGGGCTATTGCCCAAATCACTTTCTATCAGACATTATACTATCAGATGGTGCCAGAGGAGGATAGACTACCATTGCCGGCGAACATCGCAGAGCTGATCAGGATCGGGTCGTCTAGGACTTCGTCCCGATCGATGACTAGGACTCGTAGTACTACTCATACTACGATGGGGCCACCTCGTCCACCTCAGGGTGGGGGAGGAGATGAGGCTGAGAGCTCGAGGGGTTCTCGAGGCTAGACTACTGCATTACTTTGTACAGATTGATATGATAGCATTTATTATTTTTGATAGAGGATTGAGTATGTCGAGGTACAGATTGTGGCATACCAATCCAATTTTGATATGATGTATATATACTGTTGATATATATATGAGATGAGATATGTTTTTGATCATATGACTTGTGTCTTATGTATTTGTATGATGCTTTTATGTTTGATTGATTTGATGATTGGATTGAGGATTTATGTAATTATGTCGTTGAAAATATTATAATTTTGATGTCATGCTGTAAGATTTTAAATGAAATAATCTGATGTAACAAATTGGTTGTTTATGATGTAATGTGATAAAAAATAAAAAGAGACTTCTAACAATAATTTCAAAGGACATTGTCGCTATTATAGACCATTTCATGGAGTCGCCGCTCACTCGGTTGTCAAGCTAATCCCAGTATAGAAATATTGTTAAAAGTAAAAGAGTGCTTAAGAGACTGTCTTAAGACTTTGGTGCAATGGTGCAAATGATGGTGATGATGGTTTGTTTGTAGATTTTCATAAAAATGGTATGCATGAAATAATGTTAAAATGATTTTTGCTAGGCATAAATTTCTAAGTGTGATAAAATTTTTGGATAATTTTCTAGGAATTATACCATAATTGCAAAATTGAAGGTTGACATAATGACATGAAATATTGATAATGTGTGTTTTTTTTTAAAAGCATAATTTGTGTAACATAATGATTTAAGTCATGTTTTTTCATGATTTTTAAATAAATGGGGGATTAAAATTGTTACAATGTTTTTGCGCTAGGCATAGAATACGTAGGTATAGACTTATACCATCATCGCGAAATCAAAAAAAAAAAAGATGTAGTTTTATTGCATGGTTGATTTTTGATAAACAAAAAATATGAAGATAAGGACTTGCGCTAGGCATAAAATTTCAATTTTGGTTTTAAAACTATACCATCGTTGCGAAAGTCAATAATATATATATATATATATATATGTGTGTGTGTGTGTGTGTGTGTGTGTGTTTGATTGTATGGTTTGAATTTTTTTTAATTTTTCTATTATGCATGTAGTTGTCTTTATACTAAACAATTGTACTTGAAAGAAGAAAATGAATTATTCCAAACAATTTTTTGTAAAAAAATATTTCAAAGTATTTTGAAGACAAAAGTTAGATTTATAAGGAATCTCATGTGCATATGTGAGTTCATTTCCAATCTTGATTTATCATAATGATACATAAAATCTCTCAAATACAAATGTGTGTGCAATTGCATTGTTCATTTACCAGTTTGAGCAAGGTACTATGATACAAGTGATTTGAAGAAACCAAATAAGTGTTCATTAACCATGATGTAGATGCATATAACCATACTAGACTACTATGTAAGTCGGATTATCAAGAGCTAGCTAATCCATAAGCAGACATAGGTCTGTACAAAAGAAGGTCGCTAATGTGATAGACATATTGCCACGCTAGGAGTTACCCAAGGCCAAGTAGGTTGGGCACAAACCACCTGTTATGGGGCTTACCTCACAGTTTTTGAATAATTAAGAATTCCAGGGATTCAAGCTCATCAACCCTTCTTTTCTTTTCAAAGGGTAGGGAAAGGGATTTTATTGCTTTTGCTTTTGTTTCTTTTTTGTTTTTTTTTTTTTTTCTTTTTGTATTTTTGCTTGATAATTAAGATAATGTTTGAAATATTGTTGTAATGATATAAAATAACATTTTTTTCTTTTTCTCTTTTTCTTGAACTTTGCCTTTTGTTCTATACTAGGGATACTTGCTCGGATTAGCTGTAGAGCAAGGGATTTTTATTCTGGGTAGGGGTGAGCTTGTCCTTTTGCCAATTCTCAAAGATTCTAGACCATGTGCATGATAGGATAGCAGGAGAAACTTTTCGCTCAAGAAACCACTTCTACTATATAGCAAAGCATGGAAATTACAAATATAATCATTTTATTGTGAAAAGATGTGCTTGGTTTAAGTAAATAACAAGATCAATTGTCTATGCTCAAACTTTATTTAATTGAATTTTGTGGACTTTGATATAAGAGAGATTAGTAATCATGCTAGATAAAATCAAGATATTTATTTTGTGAGTGTAAAAGTGAGGGATTCCAAATAAATGTTAATTTATCCAAAATAATTTGAAACATATAACTGCAACATTTGTAAGAAGATATCTATAAATACTTTTTGAGAAGTTTTGAGAATGTTGACTCTCTCTTTCTTCTTTATGTTGTTTTGGTTTCGAAAGAGTCAAGAATATTGCTATTTTTTTTTTATTTTCATTTTTTCGTTTTTTTTTGAAAGAATTAACAAGTACCATAAATAAATGCAACAAATAGTTTTGAAGATTTTTATGATTATGAATGTTTTTGGTGTTTTTGAATTTATAAATTGAAAGAAATACAAGATAGTGATTTTGAAATATTTTAAACAAATATATACAAGGATGAAATGACCAAATTTATACATAGTAACGTTTAAGATGCAAAATATTCATGGGTTCTTTAAGTTCTTTACCATCTAAGGTAGATAGTTTGTATGCTTCTGATTCAAATTTAGCAGTGATAATGTATGGTCCAAGCCAGTTGGGCTCAAACTTACCTTTAAGGTCCTTAGTTGCATTAGTATTTTTTTGATTTTCTTTTAAAACAAGGTCGTCGATCTCAAAGGATCGATGAACTTTTTTAGCATATGATATTTTAAGCTTGTTTTGGTAGGCACGGAGATGTTCCAAAGCATTGATGCATTTTTCATCTAGGAGTTCCAGCTGACTGAGTCTGCCAGACTCGATATTCATCTCCTACTTCGGTATCTTGAAGTAGTAGAGCCAAAGAAGGAACTTCTAATTCAAAGGGAAAAACGGCTTTAGCACCATAAACCAAAACGAAAGGTGAAGTTCCAGTGGGGGTTCGAACACTAGTTCGATAGGCCCACAAGGCTAGATATAACTGAATGTGCTAGTCACGGCCAGTTTTATTGACCAATATTTTGAGAATTTTGATTAAGGTTTTGTTAGATGCTTCTGCTTGACCATTACCCTGAGGATAATAGGGAGTGGACCAGCGATGTTGAATCTTATATTTGTGGCATAATTTTTTAACATATTTATTTTTGAAACAAGTTCCATTGTCAGAGATGAGATTTGCAAGAATTCCGAACCTACAAATGATTTGATTAAAAATAAATTTAGAGACTTGTGTGCCAGTGCAGGAAGCTAAAGGCATAGCTTCAACCCACTTCATGAAATACTCAAAGGCGGTTATGATGAATTTGTGTCCATCAGATGACACAAGATTAATTTTGCCAATAATATCTAAACCCCATTTTGAAAAGGGCCAAGGAGATGAAATAGCCTGCAGCTCTTGTGCAGGCACATGGACAAGGTCAGCATGTTTTTGGCACTTGTTGCAATGGCGTACATAATCATGTGCATCCTTTTCCATGGTGGGCCAAAAGTATCCTATCCAAAGGAGCTTTTTAGCAATGACACTACCACTGAAGTGTCCTCCATAAGATCCATTATGGGCTTCACTCAAGGCTGATTTGGATTCTTTTAGGTTCAAAAATCTTAATAAAATACCTTCAAAAGATCTCCTATATAAAGTATTGCCAATTATTACAAATCGACTTGCTCGTCTACGTAATAACCAACACTAGTTTCTATTAGAATTGGTAGGGAAAGTCCCATTTTGGAGAAAATCAAATATATCTGTATACCAAGGTTCAGGAGTAGTTTCGTTGATTAGAAACACATCTAAAGGTTATAAGCATGACTTATTTGAAGCAGGTTCTTGGAGTCGACGAATAATGATAGTGGCATATTCGTCATCTAACTCCAAGGGCAGGAGAGATGCAGCTGCGGCCATAGCATCAGCTGCATGGTTGCAAGTTCGAGGAATAGCTTCCAAGGTAACTTGATCAAATAGAGACATTAGTTGTAAAACATAGGCCTTATATGGGTACAATTTATCATCTATGGTCTGATAAACTTCA
The DNA here is from genome assembly GCA_028583015.1 of Wollemia nobilis. NCBI lineage: Eukaryota > Viridiplantae > Streptophyta > Pinopsida > Araucariales > Araucariaceae > Wollemia > Wollemia nobilis. Next base: position 357,563 of record JAQPPZ010002524.1, read on the forward strand.
TTAATTTGGTTTATAACCAGTTGAGAATCACCAAAAACTAAAAGGTGTTTAATTTTTAGCGCCAAGGCAGCTCGTAATCCAAGGATTAGAGCTTCATATTCAACAGTATTTTTGGTGCAAGCAAATGTTAATTTGAAGGACAGAGGAATAAGATGTTTTTGCGAGGATATTAAAATAATACCCGCACTAGCCCCACTCATGCATCGGGCTCCATCAAAATATAAGGACCATTGTTCAATATGGTCTGCCTCTAATTGAAGGCATTCATCAGGAAACTCAATGATGAGGGGATGGGTAGACTCTAAGGGTGCAGCAACTAATTGATCTGCTATGATTTGACCCTTAATAGACTTTTGTCCTATGAATGTGAGATCAAATTCGCTTAGAGCAAGAACCCACTTGGCTGTGCGACCCGATAAATAAGGTCGACTCATGAGATACCTCAAGGGATCATATTTAGCAATTTTATAAGTTTTTTGACTAAGCATATAATGTTGTAATTTTTGCGTAGCAAACATGACTGCTAGACATAGTTTCTCTAATGTTGTGTAGCAAGTTTCATAACTGATGAAGGTTCGGCTAATATAATAATTAGCCCGTTCTCTCTTTTCATCATCAAGCTGAGCTAACATAGCTCCTAAGGCAGAATCTGAAGTTGAAATATATAGGAGAAATGGGCAATCAAGTTTAGGCGATGAAAGCATAGGTGGATTAAGGAGGTATTATTTGAGAAGTTCAAAAGCTTCTCTACATTCGTCATCCCAATTAAAAGGGACATCCTTCTTAAGGAGCTTAAGAAAGGGACCAGTTTTGTCCACCAGCTTATCGATGAAGCGACGGATGGCTTGAAGCTTACCTTGTAAACTTCGTAACTCAGATATATTAGTAGGTGCGGGCATATCAATGATAGCCGCAATCTTGAGAGGGTCGATTTCTATACCACATAAAGAAACTAAGACCCCTAATAGTTTACCAGACTTAACTCTAAATATGCATTTTGTTGGATTTAATCGAATAAGATATTCTCGTAATCGATTAAAAACTTTTCTCAAATCCTCTAAATGATTGTCTTCATTAATAGAGCGGGCTATAATATCATCTACATAATCATGTAGGATATCATGCATCATATCATGAAAAATATAAGTCATAGCTCGTTGATAGGTTGCACCTGTGTTCTTTAAGCCAAATGGCATCACTTTCCAACAAAAAGTACCCCAGGGGGTAATAAAGGCTATTTTAGCCTGATCTTCAGGAGCTATCCTGATCTGATTATAATCGAAGAATCCATCCATTAAGGACATCATCCCACTCTTGGCAGTAAATTCAATGATTTGATCCATGTTTGGAAGAGGAAAATCATCTTTAGGGCATGTAGCATTAATATCTCTAAAATCTGTGCAAACCCTAACTTTGGTAGCTTCTTTTTTGGTAACTAGAACTACATTTGAGATCCATTTAGCATAATCAATAGCTTGTATAAAAACAACATTTAAGAGTTTTTCTAACTCCCCTTTGACTAGCAGAGCCACTTTGGGATGCATTTTTTTAAGTTTTTGTTTAACAGGTTTAGCATCCGGGTGGACCACTAGATGATGCATGACTACAGAAGGGTCTAGACCTGGCATATCTTCATATGTCCAAGCGAAGACATCTTCATACTCTTTAAGGAATGCAATATATTGTTCTTATTTTTCTTGACTTAATTCTGATCCAATATTGATTATGTGAGGATTATCCTCAGTTCCAATGTTAATTTTAATGATGTTTTCTACCTCCATGTGTAGATCTCTTTCAAAATTAGGTGGGGTAGGTGAAATGCCCAATTATTGTAATTCTTGTAAGGTTAATTTAGATAATTCATCTTGAGGATTAGCGGTCTCAAGTTGGGCTATAGTTGGTATAGAACCATCAAAATAAAATCCATTGTGTAACATCTCTTCAACGGAGACGTCGTGGAAGATATCTCCTTCCAACTCTTCATCGAGGTCAACAATCATTTCAAGGTAAGCTATGGATAGCATGTTACATGTAAATGGCTGATTTTTTAGAGGCAAATCAACATGCCTATCCAAATAATCTTGATAACATATGAGGTGATCATCATATTCAAAAGGAAAAGGTTGACCCTTACTAGGAAATAGGCCCACACCATAGCGGGCAGGCCACGGTTCTACCTCGAAAGGTTCTTTCATGCCATTTTGGAAAGGTCCCAAGCCTTTCCCTTTATATCCCATTTTAAGCATTATGGGTTTAGCTTTAATATATTCATTGGTAAAATAACATCGAGCATATCCCTCATGATGAGGTTTGATATTCCGAGGGATTCTTCCCCAGTCATATCCTTTATAAATGAAGGCACAACTCCCGACTTGGTAAGTACTTCCCATAGGTTGTGGAAGGCCCATAGTACGGGGAGATGGCGACAAGTTATTTAGAAGAATTGAATCTTGCATGAAAGCATTTGTTTTTTCTAATATTAAGATTGTGGATAAATCTGGCAAAAGTTCATCAGAAAGAGCATAAGATGTAGAAGGATTATTCCCTATATCTTTAGATGTGGAAGGTATGATAGATTTTGATAATGTGGAAGTGTTAATAGATGGGTCTATAGGTTTTGAAATTATAGGGATAGAACATGAAGGATTGGTTGTAGATTGAAGATCTTTTTGAGGTTCTAGAGTGATTTGTTCGGAATATGGTTGAGTTAAATGTATAGGTGTAGTTGATGGGGTAGATGATGTTATGTGTGTGTGTTTCACACGTTTAGATGAAAAATAAGAACTAGGATGTGTGGATGACAGAGCAGGGCAAAATTGCACTCCAATGGGTTCTGCCAAAGCACACATATCAAAGGGTCTAGGGTCACCATGGATAGTGACCAACTGATTTTTAAATTCAAATTTAACACATTGGTGTAAAGTTGATGGGACCACTCGCATTGCATTGATCCAAGGATGACCCAAGAGTATATTGTACGATGCGGGGCAATGTACAATAAACATGGTGGTATCTAGAGTTCTAGGACCAAATTGCAATGGGATGGTAATAACTCCACACGTTTCTTGTGTTTCGTCATTAAAAGCTTTGATAATCATATCAGTTTTCTTCATTTCATCACTTCTAAAGCCAAACCGTTGGTAGAAGTCAAAAGTGCAAATGTTTAGAGATGAGCCATTATCAATCAGGACTCGTTTGATAGCTACATCTCCAATTAGAGCAGTAATATATAAGGGATTATCCTTATGTAAAATGTGTTGTGGGATATATTTATCCCAAAAGTCAATACAATCAACCTCTCGAGTGATGATAGTATTGGCCATGGCTTCAGGTTGAATGTTTTGAGGTACCATCATTTGGGTTAATGTAAGCATCAACTCATCCCTATGGGTGGGAGATCTTAATAAATCCAAAAGGAAAATTTTGGCTATAGTATTGGATAATTGCTCATTAATATTGTAAGGGGGTTTAGGTTGAACATTAGAAGCATGATTCCCTTTATTGGGATTTTTCAAAATGAATGGAGCTGATCCATCATTCTGGTTTGGTTCTTGTTGATAATTTTGAGCCTGTTGTCGAGTAACGACTCCAATGGTACCTATAATGTTATATTGAGGACGTTGAACTGGTCTCGGTCGAGCGTTTATGGCTTGTTCATTAGGGAGGAACTGATTAGAAGAGGGTCGAGTAGTAACTCTTCTAGGAAATGGTTCTTCTAGAACCATAGCATCTGTGATGGGTTGAATAGGATCTGATTTGTTTTCAGAACTATTCAATTGGTTTGAAGTAATGTCTAGTTCACTTTTAGTATCTGATTCTATATCACTAGAATCTAAAGTTTGAAAATTATGTAAGGGCCTGGTCGTAACTAGGGATAAGGTTGTGTCAAATATTTGAGGATCCTGAACAGGTAATTGTCCGCTAATAGTTTCTACATATCGGGTAGGAGGCAGAACATCATGATGTTCAATTTGATTGGCTACCTCTTTACCATGTCTTGGTAAAGGATGTTGAAATATGTCTAATGATTGATTAGCATTTTGATTTTGATTTTGGGGAATGGTATTTTGAGTATTATTAGGAGCATTTTATTTAGGTTGGAAGGCTTGCACCTCCATTTCATTATTATCAATAAAATCCTATATTTTATGTTTCAACCTTTTACAAGCGTTGGTAGAGTGTCCAGGTCCTCTATGGAAATCACAGTGTAAGTCAGCTCTATATCCGAGTATAGTTGGATCAGGTTCCCGGATAGTTGGTAATTGGATCAAACCTCTTTTGAGTAATTGAGGTAAAATAGTTGATAATGGTTGATTCAATCTAGTAAATTCTTGAGGAGGCTTATCAGGAGGTTTCAATATAATTTTTTTTGTTGTTTTTGTTGCGTTGATATTAGCAATATTTTTGCTATCACTGATTTCGTCACCTACGACTTGTTTGTTTTTATATTGATTTTTGGAGGTTTTATCATCATCCTTATTCCTAAGTTGGCCTCTCCTAATGAGGGCATCTTCTACTCTTCGAGCTAAATCTATAGCCTGATCGAAGGTAGTTAAGGTAGCAGTTGATAGCTCATAAGACATTTGTTCTTGTAAATTATTAATAAAAATATCCAACATTTCCCTATAAGGTAGCACAAAGTGCAGTTTTCCTATCAACTGCCTCCATCTAGCTAAGAAATCGACAAAACATTCATCCTTGTCTTGTTTTAAGTTGTATAAATCTTTAATGGTTACATGCCTCTCGATGTAGGCACTAAATTGATGGACAAAATATTCAATTTGTTTCTTCAAAGTTTCTCAAGGAATGAGTGGGCAATTGATAGTACCACTCTAATGCCATTCCACCTAAACTTTTCGGGAACATTTTTAGTAATAGCAAGTCATCATGTGATATATCATGACATGTTATCCTAAACATGCGAAGATGCTCTATGGGATCTTCGGTTCCTTTATATATAGGTAGGATGGGCATGGGAAAATGCTTAGGGTATGGTTGAGCTACAACTATGGGATCCAAAGGTTGACTACATATCTCTTGATAATTGTACGAGGGACGGTAGGGATCTATCTGGTCCATACGCGAAGCTAACTGTTTCACCATGGCTTCCAGATTACTAGTTTGCCCACCATATTGGTTAGGTAGGGCATTGATATGGGATTTGTGAGCATATGATGGAAGAACATGAAGGTTAGATGCTATGTTGCTATTGTGTAAATTGTTGGTAGGAAAGGTGTTATGAAGGAATTTTGAAGTTGTATTATGTTGTATTCCAGATTGTTGAAAATTGGTGTTTGGCTTCGTTTTAGGTTTTTGTTTACTTGAAGCATATTGATCAATAGTTTGGCGAAGTAAAGTAGTGAAGGAAGTTTTATTTTGTGTGGGAATTATTTTAGGTTGAATAACAGGTTCCTTAGGAGGTTGGGTAACCTATTGTTTTGACATGTTTTGGATCATAGTGACCATATCTGTATTGGATGGTCCAGCCTTATCACTTTCTTGATCAATGAAAGACAAGGGATTAGTGCGCACATCAAACGCATGTTCCATGGCTGCTTGAGTGTCACTAATTTGCCCTTTATCAATACGAACTACCACATTAAGAGTGTCAATGTTATCATTGAGAAATTTTTGGAAATGATCTACGTTGTCAAAAGCAATAGTTCCATCTGGAGCTACTCTAGGGGATGAGGGTCCATCCTCTTTAACACTTTCTTCTTGTTCATTGTCTTCACCTAAGTCATCTTCTGGGTGATCTAGAGTTTCTCCTTCTGGAATTGGATCTTCAGGAAGTATATTTGGGTCTCTAGTTTTATCTCCTAACCAATCTTCTTCTTCTCCTTCAGTTTGTTTACCATTCCTAAGTTTAGGCATTGTGCCTTAATTTTAGATTTCAGCAAATATATATATATATATATATATATATATATATATATATATGCAACAAGCTTAAGAGGTATATATTAATTATATACCTACTACAATATTTAAAATGAAATGTTTAAGTTTTTGTTATGTTTTTTAGTTTTTAGTTTTTCTTTGTTTTTGAAATAATATTGTAAAGACAAACAACACAATAAATGCAAGAAATAATACTGAAAGTAATAATCTAGTTTTCTATAAACAATTTATAAATATCATTAATGGGCTCGAGTTCTTCAGGAGTCATGAAGTGTTCTTCAAATTGAAAGTTTTTCTTCAAAAATTTAATGAAAAGAGCTATAGTGATACCATGTATTTCAGATTCTGGTTGATAATAATAATTCTCATGACAATATTCACGATACAACATAGCTCTAGGAATTTTGTTCCATCTTCTTCTAATCATAAGATCAGTTTCTTGGGATTCTATATGAACTAGAAATTGGCGTACCACAACTGTGTTCTTGAGGTATTCCTCGAAAGTGAAAATTTTTGAAGATACAAGAGCTCTCCTATAAGCTAACCATCTATGGCAGGCTCTCTGAAGTTCATGATAAAAGACTAGTTGATGAGGATCCAGGATTCTATCTAGGACTAGCCTCTTGATTTGTTTAAGTTCTTTTGACCTAGATGAAATGACACTAAGTCTTCTATCAAGTTCATCCCACAAGAGTTGATTTCTATCTGTTTCAGGCACACTAAGCACATAATTGATTTCTATGGCTGCCAATTGGTTTTCAACATTTATAGTAACTGCTAATATTTTCTTAGGAGCTACCATCTAAACATGATATTAAATTTAAATGTTCTGAAATGCATCTATGTTTTAGTTGTTTTATTTTTGTTTTCAAAAGGTTTACAATGCATTCACGTCGGGTTCACCAAAATGTATCACTCCAAATTTTTCACACCCTTACCTTCAAGCTATAGGATCCATGCCCGGGAGTGGGATGTGAAAAGGATGGCGTAGTACCTCGGACTGAGAGGCCTTGCGAAGGTCCCGTCTCTCAAGGGAGGTGTATTATGGTGATTTTTTGACGGATGGTGGGTTCACCAAGAAACATTCAATGGCAGTTTCCACGCCTAGGTTGGGAATGTGTTTTATGTGTTCGTTTTAGCCTTAAGCATTCAAGTCCTAGGTTTGGCCAAAATGCATCTAAGCTATTCTATATGAAGATGCAGATTAAATGAATACAAAAAATAGAATTAAGATAGAAAACAAAGAAATTAAGGAATATTAAAAGAAAAATACCTGATCCGGATGTCTGATGAAGATTCTGATTCTTGAAGCAGTCAGGATCGTCTAGAATTCGATAGAATCGTCTGAGATCTGACAGGATCGTCTGAGATCTGACGAATTTGTCAGACGAATTCGTCAGAGACCTACAAACAGAGAAATAGGTGCAAAATACAGAAAATGCAACTATCTTAACAAAGGGAAACAGTGTAAAGTGACAGCAATAATATCAAACTGAAACTTAAAAATAGAAACATGAATGAATTATGCTAATTTAATCACAATTATGACTTAATTATACATTTGATCTAGATGGGTGAACTCTAAAATGCAGAATAGCATAAAATACTGAATAAACTAGCTAATTACAGCATAAAACAACAGATTGAAAGATGAAGAAATGCAAACTTTAGGCACTGATTGCCTCAATGTTGACTGCAGTCGAAATCATCTCGCATTGGTATGAAATCATCTCTGATTTGATAGGATTGCCTCCGATCTAAACAGGATCATCTGCGACGATGTAAGCTTGCTCCGGCTGAAAAACACTAAGGTACCTGCAACAAAATTGGTATAGAGCTAATGCAAATAAAAATTTGGGATGTTTTAACATATGTGAAGTCGAGTTACAGGGAATTATCAGCCAGGGGGGTGCTAAGGGGAGGGCTTAGGATTAAATAGGCTTAGGAGGGAGGTTAGGAGGTTGGAGGTCATCCCTATTTGGGGGATCTCCAACGAGGGAGGGTATCTAACGATGTAGACATGCTTCTGTCCAGATTAGAGACCTGTTCGAATAAAAGCTAATTGTGCAAAATCAATTTTGGGACAAGATCGTCTGGATGTCCTAGGCCAGACGAAATTGTCAGATCTGGGGCGATATCGTCAGATCGGCGACGATATCGTCAAATGGTCAAAATAAACTCTAAAAATGATGCGAGAAAAGGGGAAACGGATTACACGGCGGTTAATGAGCGGTTTGGGAGGTTAAAATTTGAATGTAAATTACTTACTAGAGTAAATGTAATTATTAAGATTTCACTGTGCCAATTCTAGGGTGCTACAGTTTGACCCTGCAATTGGAATAGGAAAGGGAGAAAGCTTATGTGGCTTTCATGAAGCATGTCATTACCACAAAAAATTGGTTTGACAAAAAGACCTCTGATCGCACTTTCCAAGTCGATGACTTGGTGCTTAAATGGAACGAGAAGAAGTCCAAGCCCGGATACCATGACAAATTTGACACATTTTGGGAGGGCCCGTTTCAGGTTTCTCAGGTCCATCCGATAAACTCTTTCACACTGCAAGACCTAAATGGGTTTACTCTGCCACTATTAGTTAATGGCATTCACCTGAAGGCGTACTACCAATGAGGGGTAGTACAAGAGTTTCTTGTACAACTGTACATATTTTTTGTGTTTTCCCTATGCATTTCAGTTTGCTTTTCGGAGTATCTCTTCACCTCCTCCCGCGCTAGCGATAGCACAGTTTTTTGGGCCAGAATCCCAATTGGTAGGAGGATGCCGAGGATTCCAAGGGGTGCAGTTCTTTTATTTTTTTAGTTAATGCCTTTGGTTATCACTGCAAGTATAACTAAGTTTAATGAGGACCTAGCCTATTGGATGACTCAGTGCCTTCAGCTAGAAGAGAAGCAGAGAAAGAAACAGAAATCAACAGGTTGAAAACATAGATAAAAGATGTATGTCAAATTGCAAAGTATGCAATACAGTGCAGAAGACCACCTAGGTTCTATAGCCTCCTACTCAAGGAGAAGTACCTACGTTGGTAGATTATGAGACTGGTTTCTGAGCTCCCTCACTAGTTGACCACTCCTGCAGAATTTATAGAAGCCTTTGTGCAGAGTCCAGTAGAGCAGCAGAACTTAATGTGTGAGTTATTATTACATAACTTCTTTTTGCCAACAAAGAGTATGTTTCTGCCTCACCTGTATATAGGAGATTTGCAACTGAGGGCCTTTATGTCCACCTTGCAAAATAATATTTATTGGGACTCAGAGAAGAAGATAGCCAAGGACTTAGAATCACAGGCAGTTTTACTTGTCAGGCTTGCTCCTCTCAATCACAGGGATTGCACCAGTACTCACTACTCATTTATGAGGGATCCCAGGATGAGACAGCTTTATCTAGGAAATCTGCAAAAAGGTATAACTCAATTTCAAAATTTTTATGCAGATTTCTTTGATGATGCTGTGGCAGCATGCAAGAACAAGTGGGGTGAATTATCTATTTCCCTACAGAAATGAGAGCCAATTTCTCCCACTAACATTTTTTGGTCAAGGAGAAGGGTCGAAGGTATTATATACATTATTTCAGAAATCAAAGAACAATGGATAGGACTAAGATACAGAATGCCTTTGGTTATCACTCCTATCCCTATTTCTTTGATAGTGATCCACAGCCTGATGAGGACTTCCAAAAATGGTTTCAGTCTGTAAAAGCAGTCAGTGGGTTCTACAAAATTGGTGGTGCATTGTTAAAATTTTGAGAAAGATGTCTAAATCTAGACCTGTGTGCTTCAGTAGCCGCACAAAATGCATGAGGACATGCATTACCATAAGTTGGGGGAAAATGATGAGGCCAGGAATTGCCTCATCCAAAAACACTTTTTGATACATTCTACTGATTTGAATCACCCTTTTTATTATGTTTTTATGCTAATTTTGGGTAAAATGCATTATGTAATGATATCTGCATATTCTAAAATGTTAAGAGCATATTCTATTTTTACTGTTTATTTTTGTAGTTTCACTTGTTTTCAGCTAATTTATTAATAGGAATTCAGAATCAATAATCATTATTGAATGTTTGGTGCTTAGTAATAATTTTCCTCTATTTTTGAACTAATTCAAATGCAAAATGCACCAAGGAACTTGTCCCCTGTAGCTGACTATGCGAGAAAACGAGAGTAAGAGCGTGACGAGTTCCGACCGACTATACATTTACAGCAGGGCTTGGAAACAGTCACTTTTGCACATGTCACCTATGCAATAGGATAAGGGAAGACCATCCAGGTGGTCTAAAACTTCCTCATGCATTTGAAGCATGAAAAAACAACTAAAATTCACCTCCCTATTATTTCGGAGTAGTGCAGGAATAATAGCACAGGAATAAGGAATAACACAGGAACAATAGAAGACGGTCAAAAAGTGACAAATCGATAAAAGAAATTAATGGCAATTGACCAGAAAGTTGTCCCAGCTCATGTTAACTGATTTCCTCAATGAATGCAGCTTAATAAGGTTGAATGGATCAAGTTTTGACAAAGCAAGTTCATGCATTTTAGGAAACAGTTGTGCAACAATTGTAAATCCCTGCAAATCAGCAACCAAGCATATCAGCACTGCATTATAAATAAGAAAGCTCCCAGCATGGTTGAGCAGATAGAGATATAGGCATTTAGACATATAGGAGAGAAATAGGCAATAGAATATAGTTATTTCTGTAGCAGAATAGTAATCTGCAGGTTTTTCTTGCATTACTGTAATGCATTTCCAGATTTAATAAAAGGTGCAATTTTTTAGTTATCAATTAGCATGATTGAGTTGATGGTTGGCATTTAAGTTTCTTTAGCATAACTCTTCACCTTCATCTGGTTCTGAAAGCAAGGGACACTTGTAGGACTAGAGGAAGGCAACTTCTGACAGAATATCTTGCTAATTTTCTGTTGCACCAGATTAGCAGAATTCTGCCAGTCTTTTTCATTTCTTTAGCAGCTTTAAATTCAGATTTCAGCATTTGAAATTATTTTCCATAAATGCCTTTGGTTATCAAGTTTTTCTCGGTTCGATGCTGGAAATCATTTATGGTGTCTGTGAGCGATTTCGAGGGCCATGAGGGACTATGTGGTACATCAGTGGCTTGGAGACATTTTTCAACTAACACAAGGGCTTGTGGTACAAATCTTCAAGTTTTATGGCAAACCCTTCTTGTTTCCCTACTACATAATCGAGTACCTATTTGCCCTCGAAGTTGCTTGCCAGTGTGACTTCGTAGATGATATGTACGACAAAGGACAGAAAAAACAACACACCTGCCCTTGGCCTATCAAGATTGGCACCATCAAAGTGATAAAAAATAAGAACATCCATTTGGTAGTTACTCTATACAAGTTTGGTCTGATTGACCTACCCCAACGGTGGAAGTATGACCTAGAAGATGTCTTTAAGGAAAAAATTGCAAGGGAAAAATTCCATCTTTGTCTTTGTCCGAACATTGAGAAGTAGCGTAATGGTGGAGAACAGATCTTGCTTAGTAAACAAAAAACCAGAAAACAAGAGCCCAAGATTTTGTATTCGATACTTTGGAAGAAATTTACAAGAATATATAGCCAAACTGCCGTTTGCCAACCCCATCTCATTACAATCCATGGGTTTTTATTGAGGTCCCGATCCTCTGTGCTTTCCCACTTCCCACGATCTACAATTGCCACTTGGAACAATTCTGGAAAGTTGCATTGATGAGACTCTTGGTGAGGTGCGCGACTGGCTGCCATATCCAACGGAATCTACTTCTCGATCTGCTGCTTGCTGTTAGTTGCTTTAAATGCGTCTTCCAGATATCCTGCGCGAGTGGCCAACATGCCCGTTGAAATCCTCCTTTGGAACTGCTGCTTCACCGCCTCTAACTTGCCGCGCACGTAGGGACGTCTTTAAGAAAGCTGGAAGTGCGTGTCTTTCTGTTTGGTCGCGATATCGCGACATGTCACGATAGACATGTCGCGATATCGTGACCATTTTCCTTCTGCACCTTCTCTCTCCGTTTTGGCCGCGATATCGCGACATGTCGCGATATCGCGCCATTTTTTCTATCGGCCTCTGTTTTGCCGTTTCGGTCGCGAAATCGTGACATGTCACGATTTCGTGACCTCTGGTCTCCGTGCCTTCGTTTCTCCTTTGGTGGTCGCGATTTCGTGACCTCTGGTCTCCGTGCCTTCGTTTCTCCTTTGGCGGTCACGATTTCATGACCTTTGGTCTCCATGCCTTCGTTTCTCCTTCGGCGATCGTGATTTCGTGACCTTTGGTCTCTGCGCCTCCGATTTCCTGCCTTGGGTCACGATTTTGCGACATGTCACAAAATCATGACATGTCATGAAATCATGACATTTTGTCCGTTGCTCCCCTATCTTCAGTTTTGGTCGCGATATCGCGACACATATTTTTACTTGCAACACTTAGAAAAATAACATTGCAACACTTAGAAAAAAAATAACAACAAAAGTTTGGTTGATGCCCGATTGCTTTGCTGCCCTCGGATGCTCCTGCATCAGACACCCAGGGTGGATTGAGAAGTGATCCTCACTTCGATCTTTGGGAGGAAGACCCAGGCGGTCAACCTCGGCTTTTGATAACCAAGTTGCATCTTCTATAGGTCTGCCTTTCCACTTGATCAAATACTCAGAATATTGTTTGTTCCTTGTGCTTCTGCCTTCACGAGTATCTAATATTTCCTCTATCTCTTCTTTGGTTGGGCTAGACGCTGGAATGTTCCACAATTCTGTGCTTGGTGCCTCTGTACTATCTCCTTCATGGTATTCTACTAAATCAGATATGTTAAAAATAGGTGAAATGTCAAGCCCACTTGGCAATTCCACTTCATATGCATTGCCTGAATCCCATTTTTCCAGTATTTTGCATGGCCCAAACTTCTTCATCTTCAACTTGTTGTAAGTTTTGGCTGGAAATATTTCCTTTCTGAGATGGACCATGACTTCATCTCCCACTTCGAACTCTTTGAACCGCCGCTTTTGGTCTGCTCTTGCTTTATACTGAGTATTCATTTTTGCAATTTGTTTCTTTACTTCTTCATGCAGGCTTCTCATCTGTTTTGCGAATTCCTCAGCCTCTGCACTGCACTTTTCTCCTTTATCTAATTTTCTCAGCTCAAAAACGTTTCTCAGACTGTTTCCATATATGATTTGGAATGGAGATTTGTTTGTGCTCTTATTGACAGAATTGTTGTATGCAAATTTTGCCTGCGGCAAAACTAAATCCCATCCCTTGGGTTTATCTGCTATCAAGCATCTTAGCAAATTACCCAGACTTCTATTTACCACCTCTGTCTATCCATCAGTTTGTGGGTGGTATGCAGAACCGAACTTCAGATCTGTCTTCGACCTTCTTCCATAATGTTCTCCAGAAATACCCAACAAACTTTGTATCTCTGTCAAAAACTATGCTTCTTGGTAGACCGTGAAGTCGTACCACTTCCTTGAAAAATAACCCTGCAATGTGAACTGCATCACTTGTCTTCTGGCAGGGAATAAAATGTGCCATTTTGGAGAATCGGTCAACCACCACAAATACAGAGTCATTTCCCCTCTGTGTTCTCGGCAATCCAAGAATAAAATCCATGCTTATGTCCTCCCACGGCCTCTCAGGTATAGGTAACGGCTGGTATAATCCTGTGTTTTGCCTTACGCCTTTTGCCATCTGGCATATTCTGCAACTTTGCACAAACTTTCTCACATCTTGCTGAAGTTGCGGCCGGTAGTAATTTTCATTCACCAGGGCAATGGTCTTATCCCGACCAAAATGCCCAACCAGTCCTCCGTTGTGCTTTTCCTTGATTAAGTTCTCCCGCATGGAACTCCTTGGAATGCATAATTTACTTCCCTTGAACAACATTCCATCTTGGATTAGGAAATCTAACCATTTTGTCCTGTCCATAGTAACAGGTGCCAAGCAAGCCGTCCAGTGCTGCTGCAAAATCGGGATCTTCAGGATAAAGACCCTTTAGTTCTTCGAATCCTACTACTTCCACTGTCATTTCAATCAGCAGATTCTGCCTTCTACTTAAAGCATCTGCAACTCTGTTTGATTTCCTCGCTCCTGTGCTTTAACACAAAGGTATAGCTTTGGAGAAACTCTACCCACTTCATGTGCCGCTGATTCAGTTTTGTCTGGCTGTTGATGTACTGCAATGCCTGATGATCAGTAAATAGAACAAACTCTTTTGGCAACAAATAATGCCTCCACTTCTTCAGAGCCTGAACTATAGCATAAAATTCTTGGTCATAAACTGAATACTTTTTCCGAGCATCATTGAGCTTTTCACTGAAATAAGCTACAGGTCTGCCTTCTTGGCTCAGTACAACCCCTATTGCACTGCCACTGGCATCACAGTCGACCTGAAATACTTTGTTAAAGTCTGGAAGTGCCAAACAGGCTGTTCTGTGACCTTTTTCTTTAATGCATCAAAGCTCCTTTCAGCCCCTAAGGTCCACTTGAACTCTTTCTTATCCCCTCTCATTGTTTCTGTGAGGGGTGCACAAATGCTGCTGAAGTTTCTTATAAACTTCCTGTAAAAGCTGGCTAGACCATGAAATGATCTTACCTCTGTTGTGCTTCTTGGGGTAGGCCATTCTATGATAGCCCTCACCTTCTCTGGGTCCATTTTTAGACCTTCTGCTGAGATTACAAATCCCAGGTATACTAACTATTTCTTGACAAAATTACACTTTTTTAGATTTATTAATAATTGCTCCTCCCGTAGCTTTTCAAAAACCCTCCTGATGTGCATCAGGTGTTCCTCCAGGGTTCTGCTGAATATTAATATATCATCTAAATAAACAATGACAAACTTTCCCAGAAACTCCTTCAATACCTCATTCATCAGCCGCATGAAGGTACTTGGTGCATTGGACAGCCCAAATGGCATGACCAACCACTCATACAAGCCCTCTCTTGTCTTGAAGGCTGTCTTCCACTCATCTCCTTCCCTGACACGGATCCGGTGGTAACCACTCTTGAGGTCAATTTTGGTGAAGTACTTGGCTCCACTCAAACAGTCCATTATGTCATCCATCCTTGGTAGTGGAAATCTATATTTTATTGTTATCTTGTTGATGGCTCGAGAGTCTGTGCACATTCTCCACTCTCCATCCTTCTTGGGTGCTAGTACTGCAGGTACTGCACACGGGCTAAGACTCTCCCTAATCAACCCTTTCTCCAGCAACTCCTGGACCTTCCTGTTTAGTTCTTCAGTTTCTACAGGTGTCATTCTATGTGCAGCTTTATTGGGCAAGCTTGACCCTGGCACCAAATCAATATGGTGACTGATTTTTCTTACTGGGGGTAAACCCTCAGGCACATTATCAGATATGATATCTGGAAATTCCCTCAACAGACCTTGGACTTCTGTTGGGGCATCTTTGCATTATGTATTCCTGACTCTAGGAATTAATGCATAACACATATGTTCATGCTTTAAATCATCTAAAAATTTTCTTTCGTCAACCAAGCAAATTCTTGCACTGCCACATACCTTTTCTTCCACCTCCTTCAGGGGCTTCAGCTTATGACGCATTCCATTCTTGGTCACGGAATAGGTGTTGGCACGGCCATCATGAACTGCACTCCTGTCAAACTGCCATGGCCTTCCCAATAGTAAATGGCACGCATCCATGGGCAGAATGTCGCACAGAACCTCATCACGGTAATTCCCAATACTGAACTTTACCAGGCACTGTTCATTGACCAAAACCTTATGGTCTTTCTGCAACCACGCAATCCGATATGGATGCGGGTGTTTCTTTTTCTCCAGTTGTAGCTTTGTAACCATTCCCTCCGAAACCAGGTTATCTGTGCTACCGTTGTCAATGATAATGTTGCAAATCTTACCCACGCATTTACACCTTGTGCGGAATAAGCTTTTCCTCTGATCTGCAGCTCCCTCTTCATTCAGCAGGACTCTCCTTGCAATCATTACTTCTCCTCTCTCGCCTTCTTCGAATGCTCAGACCCAAGCATCTTCATCCACGACTGCTACTCTGGCATTTCCTTCCGGCCTTCGATTATTTCTTTCTCGCTATTGTGGGCATTCATATTGGTGATGTCCCTCTTCACCACACTGGAAGCAAGTCCCTCAGAACCTTCCTCTTCCTTGTCCACGTCCAGCTCGGCCTCTTCCCCCTCGGTAACCATTATTCTGATTACGGGAGCGGTCTGTATTTTCTCTCCTTTGTTCTTGATTGCTGCTACTTTCTCCATTTTTTTGAGATTCTTCATTTCTTCTTCCACTGTTCCTTTCGTCGGTCCTTCCGCCATGACCTCTTCCTCTTTGCTTGTTTTCAAACCTCCTATTGAGCTTCTCTTCAACCTTTAAAGCAAATTGGTAAGCGTCCTCTATGGTGGTCATCCGGACTAGACTTAGTTCTTCCTGAATGCTTGCTCGTAACCCATTAATGTAACGGGCTACCTTCTCCTTGTTGGCCTCTGAGTGGCCTGTTCTAATCATTATTTTATGAAATTCTTCTGTGTATTCTTTCACAGACTTGCTTGATTGCCTCAATCCTTGCATTTTCTTCAGCAGGTCTAACTCATAATCACCAGGGATGAACTGCCTCTTTAGCTTTTCTGCCATCCGTTCCCACTTAGTTATTCTTTCCTTCCCTCTTTTATTTCGCTCCAGCTACACTCCCTTCCACCAAATGCTAGCATGACCTTTCAGTTTGGTCTTTGCGAATCTGACCCTATCAGGGTCCTCAACCTCTTCGTACTCAAAGTACTCTTCCAGATCGTTGATCCAGTCGATCAATTCCTCTGGCTCAAGGTTCCCGAAATATGTGGAAACCTCCATCTTCGGCCTCTTCCCAATCTGGGATATGGCTTTGTATAGTCTGGCCTGAGCCGGATCTACCACTTCTTCTTCTTCCTCAGGTTGGTCTTCTTCTTCATCATCTTCCTCTTCACTACCTTCATCTCTTCTTGGCTCCAATCTTCTGCGCATTTCTTCTTGCAGAGCTTGCATTTGCCGTTGCAAAGCTCGAACATCTTCTCGCCGCTGCCATGCCTCTCCCACCAACAGGATTTCTCCTTGGAGGCATTCTGCTCACCCGATTCCAAGCCCTTCCACAGATCCTGGTGTAACTGCCTCTCCTTCGATGATCTGCTACACACTCAAGAACTACTGGCTCTGATACCACTTGGTGGAGAACAGATCTTGCAATAAATAGAAAACCAGTAAAACAAGAGCCCAAGATTTTGTATTCAATACTTTGGAAGAAATTTACAAGAATATACAGCCAAACTATCATTTTCCAACCCCCTCTCATTACAATCCATGGGTTTTTATTGAGGTCCCGATCCTCTGTGCTTTCCCACTTCCCACGATCTACAATTGCCACTTGGAACAATTCTGGAAAGTTGCATTGATGAGACTCTTGGTGAGGTGCGCGACTGGCTGCCATATCCAACGGAATCTACTTCTCGATCTGTTGCTTGCTGTTAGTTGCTTTAAATGCGTCTTCCAGATATCCTGCGCGAGTGGCCAACATGCCCATTGAAATCCTCCTTTGGAACTGTTGCTTCACTGCCTCTAACTTGCCGCGCACGTAGGGACGTCTTTAAGAAAGCTGGAAGTGCGTGTCTTTCTGTTTGGTCGCGATATCGCGACATGTCGCGATATCGTGACCATTTTCCTTCTGCACCTTCTCTCTCTGTTTTGGCCGCGATATCGCGACATGTCGCGATATCGCGCCATTTTTTCTATCGGCCTCTGTTTTGCCGTTTCGGTCGTGAAATCGTGACATGTCATGATTTCGTGACCTCTGGTCTCTGTGCCTTCGTTTCTCCTTCGACGGTCGTGATTTCATGACATGTCATGAAATCATGACATGTCACGATTTCATGACCTCTGGTCTCCGTGCCTTCGTTTCTCCTTCGACGATCACGATTTTGTGACCTTTGGTCTCCATGCCTTCGTTTCTCCTTCGACGGTCATGATTTCATGACATGTCATAAAATCATGACATGTCACGATTTCGTGACCTTTGGTCTCCGTGCCTTCGTTTCTCCTTCGACGGTCACGATTTCGTGACCTCTGGTCTCTGCGCCTCCGATTTCCTGCCTTGGGTCACGATTTTGTGACATGTCACGAAATCGTGACATGTCGCGAAATCGTGACATTTTGTCCGCTGCTCCCCTATCTTCAGTTTTGGTCGCGATATCGCGACACATATTTTTACTTGCAACACTTAGAAAAATAACATTGCAACACTTAGAAAAAAAATAACAACAAAAGTTTGGTTGATGCCCGATTGCTTTGCTGCCCTCGGATGCTCCTGCATCACGTAATAACCCTTCCGGACTGGATCTCGAATGGCACATAGAAAGGATAGTCTCTTTCCCTCATGTGGCATGACTTCTACATCATGTAGGTGGAATACAACCTTGGGCGATATCCAGCGTAGGATCCCGATGATCAAGTGTTCATATCGATAAAAGAGAAAGTGCCCCATTGGTCGAAGGAGAAGATCGCAAACTGGTGGATCATGAGGTACCACCACATAAAAGGAGTATCTGACCCAACTCTGTAGATAGATCAGAAATTTTTGACCTATTTGACATATACCAAGACTCATACCAACTTGTCTTCTTCAGCAATGTTGTGCCCAAGAGTATGGAGAGTCCCAATAGAGTGGAAGATGCATCTACAGTACAACATCAACGAGCTAGTCAGCCATCCCTGTCGAGGATAAGGGTAAGCAACCACTTCTAGAAGAAAAGGCTACTCTAAAGAAGAGGAGTGCACCCACTACACCTGCACCCTAGATCGTCGTGAAGAAGCCTTGACCTATTAAAATCAAACTCCTTAGCCCTTCGATAGCATCAAAAACCATAGAAGGTGAGCTTTAGGATTTTCTATTCCAGCGTAGTAGGTGCAACATACCCAGCCAGCGTAGCAGGTGCAGCCTAAAGTATCATATATCAATCTAGAGGATGAGACATTAGACAGAGAGAGAGAATCTTGCCCAATAATGCAATAGTTCACCACATTGGCTTTGGAGACATTTGAGCTCATAGGTGCATCTTTGGTTCCTCTCTTTCTCTCATATGCCCCTCTAGAAACCCCACTTCTTGGTGCCAAAACCCTAGTGTATGCTCACATTCCATTTAGCACCCCTGCCGAAATATTTTCAAACCCCCTGTTTCAGGTGCAGTTTCATCCTTCCCTACCCGCAGTTTCCAAGTTGTTCAAAACTTTTACAAAAGTCTCCAATGCCTTCACCTTCCCGGTGACTTCCATCCTTACTCCCCAAAGTTCAATATTTTTAGCTGCAACATATGCTGCAACAGTGAGTCTTGGCCAGCCCTCACCTGTCCCTGCTTCCTCAGTTATTCCGACAGTATCCTCCATGGGGACTCCTCCCCCTGAACCTAGCATTCCGGCTTCAGCCGTGCAAACCCCAGTGCCCCCCATGGTCACTACAGTCATCACTCCAACTATTCCAGATACACCTATCGAATCAAGCCCTCAGCAGGCTTTGTTCCCCTTTACCATTTTCTTTGGAATGTAGGAGCCTGCATAGTTGGATTTCTGCGAGGAAGGCCCAATGGCTGAATGTATTCACAAGGCACAACAAAATTCCTCAACCTGACTCAAGAGCCAAAAAAGAAAAAGTGCGCAGGCACTGGCCTGACTAGAGAAAAGGGTAGTGTTTGATCCTCAGAATATGCAGCTCCATAGAATGGAGAAGGCACCCAAGGTACATAAAACCTTGGAAGAGATGACATCGACATATTACTCTTATCGTCATATGATGGAGGATTTGAAAACTGTCGATCTTGCTAAAAAAGTCAAAAATATCCATGTTGAGTTTAGAAATCATTGCTATGATGCTAAGGCAAAAAATATACAATTTTAAGAGACCTTGGCACTCACGAAGGGGCATCTTGAAGACAAGCAGTCCAAAGTGAAGCAGTTGCAGCAGCGGGTGATTGATTTAGAGCAAGATATGGAAAACTGCAAGAAAGATTTTGAGGAATGCCTTAGGGTTTAGGGAGAGGCCAAGGACTAGCTGCAAGTGTTAGATGCTCAGATTTAGGAGCTACAAGTTATATTAGCAAAAAAAGCAAAGCCCACAACTGTCCTGTCAAAGGATTGTGTCAAGGAGATGCACAGTCTCTTCCTAGGAAACTTCAAAAATAGAGTGCGAAGGGCAGCTATGGTCCTAGCATACATCAAGTAGGCCAAGGATTTGGTTTTCTACGATGCTTCCATTATGGAGGAGGTCGAGGTGGATGTTGACCAATGGCTGGAGGTCGCCATGAAAGCACAAACCCTAGATAGATCGAGCATCCATCTCACCCCGATGTGTGACCTTGCTTGGTCATGGGCAACTGCATGCACAACGCTAAGGTCTTTCTTCAAGAGGGTCAAGGCAGCCCGAAAGGCCCGAGATTTGATAGACAGGTTTGAGAGAGAAAGAAAGCTTTCTTTGATGTACTTTGAGACCTTGGTGCAAAACGGTTTCCCAAGCTTCACTTATGAGACAAACCGTATTTTGATAGAGGAAGATCTGCAATCAGTTTGGGAATCATTTGAAAGTGATACCATAGATATTAATAGTTGGGAGGAACCCATTACGAAGCTCCAAGTGATGCAATATACGACTAGAATCGTGCTAATGGAAGATTGTCTTGTCGACCTCAATGAGAGGTTTAATTATGTCGATGTTCATCACCTTGAAAGGTTTGGGTACCTGATTCGAGAAATCCATAATCTCAATATGATACATGAGGATGATTGGGGCCTGGTCCAAGCAACCCATAGCTGCATTATTGATGAGCTTGCACCATTCGATACTCCCAAGAAACAAGGATAAATCCAAGCGCAAGAAGAAATCTAGGTACAAGGAGAAGATAAGGTGCAGGAAGTTCATACGAAGGAAGAGATCCTAGCTCAACAAGAAGGCCAAGGTGAAAGCCATTAGCCCCAAAAAGATGCTGGCCATAAACCTCAAGAGGGGGAGGTCACCACTCGACAAGAAGGCCAAGGTGAAAGCCTTGAGCCCCAACAAGGCGTAGACCAAGAGCCTCAATATGAGGAAGATGAGAGCCAAGACAAAGTGCCAAGGCAAGATGAAGAGAAGCACAGTGAGTGCGAAGAGGAGGGGGAGAAAACAAAGAAATAAGAATCGGGTGAAGAGTCTATCGCTACCAGCGAACATTTAGAAAGTGACAACGATGATGACTTTGAGCCCAATGATGAGGCATGGGATTTCGACATTGAGGTGAGCTCAATTTCCTTGTAATCCACCATAGATGTTGTCATTTCTGCAACATGATGTATATTCAGATTTCTAGTAATTTTTGCTCCTCATAAACTTTGTTCTCATATTTTGAATGCATTTTTATCTCTCATGAGTTTTACTACCAAACCCTTTCTACAACACCTAAAATAGTGTGCAATTGTTTAGGTCTACTGACCATGCAGGAAAATGGTGATGGTATTTTGTGCCAAGTCCCTTCATGCAATTTGGCCCCATGGAGAAGGAAGAGCGCAACCCAGTCTTGGGATAAAATAGATAAGCCCAGTTTGAGGAGTGCACTACCAGTAGAGCGCAACACCTATTAAAATGGTCAAAAGCACAGAATCCATATTCGATATGAAAAATGACTAAGTGTAGGTAAGAATGTGGTGCACTCCTTGAGGTGCGTAAGACCGTGGTGCACTCCCTGAGGTGTGCAAGATTATTGCACACTCCTTGAGGTGTGCAAGACTATGGTGCACTCCCTAAGGTGCGCAAGATTGTGGCACACTCCCTGAGGTGCACAAGACTGTGGTGGACTCCTTGAGGTGCACAAGACTGTGGCATACTGTTCCAAATACATAAGGCTAAGGCACACCATCTCAAGTGTGAAAGACTATTGCATCTCATCTACCTGCACCCCATACATCGACTATTCAACCCCTGCACAGTTTCTCAGATGCCTAGGTATTGCGCTCCTTTTCTATTGTGCCAAAATGATGCACATGGGTTGGCTGCACTTCACCTCTGGACCTATTAACTCTGGCGCTGGTCTTTCTTAGCTACGCTCCACATCAACAAAGTTAAGGTGCATCCTTATCCATCAGAACATAGCCATTATGAGAAACTTCCAGACTGGACGTTCTAAGATTTCAAGTCTATCTTCCACGAAAGCGATCCTTGCGAGTGAGGAGGCAACACCAGCAAGCCAAGTCTGTTAGGGCATTGAAGGAGCTCAACTACATTTTCAAGGAGTCATCAGTCCCGACCATGCCTAATAACTATTTCATGACTGTACTCTCTTGTAAATCTTATCTTGGCTGCCACCACCATGTTTTGTAGGTGTGCATTTAATATTTCAAGCAACAAAATTTGCTATATAAGCCTGCTCTTTTATTGTAAAAATGATGGATGTTTGCTAGAAGCTTGATGTAATGCAAATTTTTCTATCAATATAGCTGATGTCTGGCTCTAACTTTGGACTTCTATTTTATGCGTATGTCTTCTATTGCTTATCTTCTATTAAGTTCTCTGCTTTGTATGTAGACTTGAATTCTAATATATGGATTTAGCTTTTGATAAAACGTGAACCTCTGGAGTAGCTCTAGAGATTATGCATGTTAGATGTTTAGTTTTAATTTATTTTAGTTTTCTGTATTTGAGGGATATTTGGTTTGGTTTGCAGTAGATTTATTGTGTTGTTAGTCCATCACCCCTATTCTATATGGCCTATGGCCATATTTCCCATCCCTTTCAATTATTTCCCATTCCTTTCCAGTTATTTTATCTTTAAACCCCTAGTTAGAATAGCAAGGAAACCAGCCCATCTCTAGAGATTGGCACGAGAGGCATTTCTTCCTCTCGGTATTTCAATGTTGGTTGGGTCTAAGGTGCACTAATTAACAAACCCTTACCAAAGACAAATATCTGACTAATAGACACTTGTGCACATAGACTCAACTTGCATTTGCACACTTACTCACATGACAGTTGTGCATTTATTGCACATTACAAATTTAAATAATGCTTGCAAGAAAGGGGAAATAATACTCACACTCTAAACTATGACTCAATCTTAATCTATTATTTACAAATACCAAGAAGGTACCATGGGGGTACATTAGCATGTACCAAATAATGTAATATACTCCAACATTGAGGTTGGTATTTTATCAAATTAGATTATACAATTGCAAATAAACGATGTTTGACAAGCCACAAGAAAATTAAGGAGGCTATAGGGTATAAATATGGTATCAGTGACAAGACTAAGATCTTGCCTACCGAAGTTGTTAATTACACCTTGACTATAGACTAGTTGTTCAAAGGGAACTCAAGATCCTTTTCATTTATCTTTATTGAGTGTCAAACATGTTTTGGAGTGACACATGATGTACTCTAATATCATATGAGTAGAAGCTCTTATGAGCTAGGTGGAAAACAAAACTATGACCTTGATCCATCAATTTACCATCTCCCCTAAATACTATTCTATCCCCCCCTTAAGTGGGTCATTATGGATCCATTTTTATTTGTTGGATATGATTCCAACTAGTTATCTTTGATATCTCTTTATTCATACCAAGATTGCCTCCATTCAAGTGAACAATGATGTACAATTCAAATGCAAGCAAAGGATGTAGTCATTGCCTAACCATGTTTCATTATTCAATATCTTTATGCCATGTCAAATGAAAATTTCTATAGGTATTTCATTGATAAAATTTTTGAATGATATTACAATATCATCTCTTCTCTTATGCTTTTGCACAAAATGGACAAGACAAGGTGAGGGCCTTTGTAACTCTACACGACATTCATTCCCTAGTATATTATGCATGCTAAATGAAATTCTTTTAAGACTTCCCATTGAGACACTCTAAATTACAATACTATTAGAAAAGAAATCGAACACACAAAGAAACCAAGAACACAAAACTTGAAAGAGGGAATGTTTATTTCCTTATGAAATGAAGAGACCTTATTAATACTTTTAAGTTATTAATACAACACTAAAGCATGAATTAGACGTAGTCTACAAGTGAATTTATTAATATGCCTAGTCTAGATGAACATTATGAACTAAATAACTCTAACATCCTCCCTTAATGGTAATTTTAGAAACCACACCAAGTTTTTCTCTGAATTTTACAAATTTATCTAGGCCAAGAGACGATGAAAATATCTGCAGTTTGGTCCTGAGTTGGGTAATATATCAGCTCAACTTCTCCATCTATATTATGCATGCTAAATGAAATTCTTTTAAGACTTCCCATTGAGAAACTCTAAATGACAATACTATTAGAAAAGAAATCGAACACACAAAGAAACCAAGAACACAAAACTTGAAAGAGGGAATGTTTATTTCCTTACGAAATGAAGAGACCTTATTAATACTTTTAAGTTATTAATACAACACTAAAGCATGAATTAGACTTAGTCTACAAGTGAATTTATTAATATGCCTAGTCTAGATGAACATTATGAACTAAATAACTCTAACATCCTCCCTTAATGGTAATTTTAGAAACCACACCAAGTTTTTCTTTGAATTTTACAAATTTATCTAGGCCAAGAGACAATGAAAATATCTGCAGTTTGGTCCTGAGTTGGGTAATATATCACCTCAACTTCTCCATCTACAAGTTATCAAATAAAATGATAATGCACATCAATATGTTTTGTTTGCTCATGGAATACGGGGTTCTTTTCCAGCTTAAGAACTCCATGGTTATCACAAAGAAGTATTATGGGATAATCTTGATGGACTTGCAAATTTGCAATCATTCTTCTAAGCCAAATTGATTTGCATGCCCCTTTTATTATTGCTATGTATTATGCATTTATAGAGGAAAGTGAAACTGCATGTTGTTTCTTGTTGATCCATGAATTTACCCTTGTGCCAAGGTTGAACACATAACCCATTGTAGACTTCTTGTCATCCATGGATCTTGCCCAATTTGAGTCAAAATAGCCACACAACCGAGGCTTCTTGCTTTTTCCATACATAATGCCAAAATCCAATGTCCCTTTTACATACCATAGCACCCTCTTTGTTGTTGTTCAGTGTTATGATTTTGGAGCTTGCATAAATAAGGAGATATAGTTGATTGCATAGCTCAAGTCAGGTCTAGTTGCGGTAATATAGATCAAGTTGCCTACTAGTTACTTGTAAACTAATTCATTGATTGCCTTTGAATCAGTATTGGCTGAAAGTTTCAACCCTTTCTCAATAGGTGTAGATGAGATTTTACAATCTACAATCCTAAACTTGTCTAACAAACTTTTGACATATTTTATTTGTGAGACAAAAATATGATTATCTATTTGCCAAACTTCTACACCTAAGCAATAATGTAGAAGGCCTAAATTTTTCATGTCAAAGGCTAAACATAACTTTGATTTTACCTTTGCAATTGCTCTTACCTTGTTACCAATGATGATGATGTCGTCAACATATATCACTAGAATCACCACATCACCATTCTCACCTTTGATGTAGATATTAGGATCAAAATGACACCTTTTGAATCCATGTTCTTCCAAATACCTATTAATTTTGATGTACCATGCCCCGGGAGTATGCTTTAGCCCATAAATAGCTTTCTTCAATATTCATACTAAGTGTTCCTTCCTTGGAATCTAAAATCCTTGTGGTTGGTACATGTATACTTCTTCCTTTGGATCACCATTGAGGAAGGCACTCTTCACATCCATTTGATGTATTTTCCAACCAAATTGTGCTACCATGACTAGAACTAAGTAGATTATACCCATTTTTGCAATAAGAGCAAATGTCTCCTCATAGTAACATTTTTGCAATAAGAGAAAATATCTCCTCATAGTAAATCCCTTCATTTTGAGCAAAAAATTTTTCAATCAACCTTGCTTTATGCTTGTCAAGCATCCCATATGCCTTATGCTTGACTATATAGACCCATTTGCAACTAATGGGTTTCTTTCCTGAAGGTAGCTATGTGAGAGCCCATGTTTGATTCTTTATCAAACTCTCATGTTCGGTTTGCATAGCCTTTTCCCATTCTGGGATGCCTTTGGCTTCTTCATAATCTAGGGGCTCAAAAGAGTTGTGAAGGTTAGACATCAAAGCATAATTCACCATACTATATGCCTTACCTCTTTTTGGTCTATAGTCTTGACTTATACTAACTAGATTATCCCAATGAGCATCATCATTATAATTTGTTGAGCTAGATGCCCTATTTCTTTTTGGTCTACCTTCCTAGCTCATCCTAGTGAACATCATTATAGATGTTGTTCTACCATTTTGATCTTTTATTTATCTCTTAAGGTTTCAAAACATAATTGTTTTCCTACTGATTAGAACTATTTATACCATATTTTTGGTTAGAAAATACATGGGAATCATGCTGAGAGGTGATTCCTGCCTCTTGTTGACTTGACCCATCCATTGAACCTATTTTCTAGCCAAATCATCTTCATTTTTAGTAACTTTTTAGGTCTAATTTATTTTGGAATAGTCCTACATTTTCATCTACCATATCACGACTAAGATAAGCTATATTAGTCTTAACATCAAACACCCAATAGGTTTGAGAACCATAAACCAGAGCAGAGGGGACATGGTAACCTATTTTCCTACCTCTTGTTTTTCTTTAGTAACCTGTGCATATTCTACTGAATAAAAAACTTCGAGATGACTTGAGGTTTTCTTCTAGATCATGTTGGAGACTGGTTGAGAAGATACATTGATGTGTGTACTACTTTTACCCAATACTTGTAAGGAACAAACTTGTTTTCTAACATACACCTAGCCATCTCCATAATGGTATGATTTTATCTCTCTACCACTCTATTTTGTAGTGTAGGATGTGGTATATTGCCTTTAAATGCCTTCTCGAGTACATAAATCAAGAAAATCCTTAGAGAAAAATTCTTTGCCATTATAAGATCAAAGGACTTTGATGCTCTTCTCAGATTGGTTTTCTACCAAAGCCTTGAACTTCTTGAACTCATTAAACACATCTAATTTCAAATTTAAAAAATACACCCACATATTACTTGAAAAGTCATCTACAACCAACAAAAAATACTTGGCACTAGAGAATGATGTCTTCATAGAATTGCAAATGTCAATGTGGATCAACTAAATAACTTCTTTAGCTCTCCAAGCTTACCCTTCTTCAAGTGGAGTCATGTGCTACTTACTAACCTAACATGGTCCACAAATTTCTTGTTGATTCTGTATATCTTGAAGGCAATAAACCAAAATTTCTTTAGCTATATAACAAAGAGATCTCAAGTTCAAATGATGGTACATTTGATGCCAAATATCACAACTATTTTAACCACTCTTGGCCATCAAAGAATACTCTTTTTCCTCCCTTGCATCAACCAACCTAAAAAAACCATGCTTTTCAATACTAAGAGTAAGTATCTTTTTGCTGACCTTATCCATAAAGTAGCATTTGTGATTGTTGAAAATCACATGTAAGTGGGGGTTGTGCTTCATAATTTTACTAATAGAAAGTAGATTCTTATTCATTCATGGAACATAGTGAACATTAAGAAATACCAACTTTTACTTGATAGGATTATCTACACATTGAAGAACATAAGCTTACAGTGAGAGGGGGTGAACAATATAAGATAAAACTTTTTACTTTTCAATCCAAATGATAGAAACAATAATATCAAAGCAGTAAACAATGCACACATCATCACACACATAAGAGACATGATTTAACGTGGTTCACCCAATGTGGGTTAGGTCCATGGAGAAAATATTTCTTATAATTTTTCTCAATGAAGTTTTGGGAATCAAATCCCTATTACAATATTTTATAATCTAATCGAATCTTCTCAAAACCCTGTCTTAAACCTGCTCACAAGTCTGCCCCAAACATGCTCACAAGTCTGTCTCTAATCTGCTCACTAGTCTGATCCAATTTGCTCATAACACTGTCTTAAACCTTCTCTTTGTCTATGCTCAAATTTTCTCTAATACATGCTCATAACACATACTCAAAAAGGTTTCACAAAGAAGAAAAAGCTTGTCTTCAAACCTAGCACAAGTAGTTCACAATATTTAGCACAACCGTCTTAATCTCTTTCAACATTGGAAGCACAATATTGTTCTCAAACTCTATCCCAAATATTTTCAAAAATATTCAACAATGAAATATAAGAAGATCTCAAACTCTAATGCAATTATTTCAAAATTCTCTCAATAATTTATGCACATGTAGGTCTCAAACCCTAACTCAAATATTTTCAACAATGCTTACCAAACAACCCTTTTATCTCCACCTTATTTTCCAAAAACATTCACTCAAAAAAACACTTTAAAAAAGGAAAGATGTGCCCATACCTCTTAATTTTATCTTATGGAGATATGTCTTCAAAAACCTGTCTCATAAACAACTGATTTTTCTAGTACCACTTCAAGGGTTAGCAAAATACTTTCTCAAAACATCCACATGAATTTCCTTCTAAAAAAAAAAATGCTCAATAAAATTTGAAATTGATGTTCAATAATTCTTCTCTTGTTCTCAATTATAGGGCATTAATAATTATCAAAGACCTTCAAACTCACTTTCACCATACAAACATTACAATAAAATATCAAACCATTATAACACCTTATTACTCCTATTCTTGCATGCAAAACATATTTTTCATTTATCCACTTTGCAAAAATAAACTATATAAAGCACTCTCAAAATTTTATTAAATTACACCCTTATAACTCCCTAAGTGCAAATTCAAATTTTATAAACTTAACCCTTATGACTCCCTAATAGCAAGCAAAAACTTTATTAAAAATAATCCTTATGACTCCCTAAAATTAAACAAAGGTTTTATAAAATATTTTTGCCCTTACCAACTTGCTACCACGGAGATTCGAATGTGCAACCTCATGGAGCCCACGCTCTAGTGCTTGCTAGAGCACTGTGTGGGCTAAGTAGCCACACACCAATCACAATGCACCAATTTAACCTTAACCTATTGTGAACCGCCAATCAACAAAACAAAACACACAACCAATCACCATAGAGACTCAATATCGAAACCTCCTCCGTGCCATGCCTTATGTGGGGTCTGCTTGCCAACTGAGCTATCTGTTCAGTTGAAACAAACCACGTGCCTTCTTTTACTTCAACATCGTGTGCCATTTAATTGCAAAAGAAATGTGCATATTTTTCCCTCTTTTCTTTTGATCGATCACTGTGTGCTATACTTTCGAATGAGACTTAGAAGAAATTTGAATGTCAATAAAAAAATTTCACACATTTACTTGCCAAATGATTTTTTAATCCACCTTTTATATGTGTTTCAACTTAGGGAAAAACGACGTCGACGCTTTTCAAATTAAAAATAATTTTAATTTTTGTTCCTGTACCACTCTAAAACATACACCTAGGCTATTGAATCAAATATACCAAGCATTAAAGCATGAAAATATGAATAACAATAAATTGAACAAGAAATAACTTCTTTATATTATCATTGCAAATATCGTTTACAAATATGTCCCTCTTAGGGATACCAAATTCTTTGATGCAATGTTTTGAGCCCCTCAAAGGGGATGGTGCAATACGCAGGCTCTTAAAATAGATACAAATTGCTTAAGGCTCAAGGAAGCCTTATTCTCACTCGATCGGAGGAATATGCTGCCAAGAATGCTTTGAATAAATCTACATTCAAGAAACAACATAAAATAATTATAAGCAAAAGAGACCTCTCATGATGAGGCTCTTAATAGAAATTTGCATAAATTGGCACAAATATAGCAAGAAAGCATGGAAAATTGCAAAGATGATTACAAAACCTCTGAATTAATGTAAAGAATGCTATAAAATATTAAATCTAGCTATTATGATGCATAATATACCATTAAAACTTGAAAGGTATCAAATATAATGAAACTAATACAAATTGAAAAAATGAGAGAAAATAGAGCAAAGTTACCTTTAATTTCTATAATTAACCGTAGAAAAGCATAAATGAAAGTTAATCTATGTTAGATCTATCTAATTGCATGCTTAGAATTAAAATCCTATTGGCTAAAATGAGGGAAATTGAGTGTCAAACCCTTGATGCAGGTCTGAGATGCAGTTGGCTCTGTTAGCCATGGCTGATAGCCACGACTAAGGTGAAAGTTCTCTTGCTCTTATAATCAGGGCTTAAATCTCAAATTTCCTCTATGGAATTGATGATCAAGGGTCGTCTTTGTGTTTTGGAATGAATTGGCAATGTAGATTCTTTGAATTTGTAGTAGAAGTGGTTCAATTATGGATAGATGATCTCCTCAAGCTCTTGAAATCTCCATAGCTTTGAATGCAGTCATGATTTCCAAATTTGCAGTATGTAGGCACTCCTCAAGGTTTACAAATGGCTCTCTAATTGGGTAGGGCTTCACTGCATTCAATTGAAAGCTTCTCTAGACTTTTCCCCAATTTTTTTTTTTGGGGGGGTATTATACCACTCTCAATTCCTAATCTTAGCTTCCTTGGGAAGCCAAGATCAATAACTAGGAGGTTAGAGCAGTTGGGAGGAAGAATATAGAAGCTTCCTCACTCAAAATCACTCAAAATCATTTGCCAAGGCTATTGTAACTGATTTTGGCTTGGCTCATAATTTCATGGTAGTTACAGAGATAGCTCCAACTTCTAAGTGCAACTAGATCTATTAGCCATGGGTGTCAGTCGTGATTGAGATCTTAGTTGTGGATGCCATCCATGGCTAAAGCTGATTAGGCCAAAGTTACCTAAATGGAGTGGTAAAAACCATTGCTCTATATTGGAATGGTCAAAGATCATTCATATGGTCTATTAGGATACCCATATGAGTATTCCCCTACACATGACACGTTTTAGGTGTCTATAGATGCCCCTTTTAGGATGGGATGTGCAAAAGCACAACACTGACCAAAAAAAGACCTCATAAAACCATGTTGTAGGTCGAATGATGATCATTGATCTGATCAACATTAGATGCCCCAATCCTGCAAAAGGATTCACATCTTAGAATCATTGCTTCCAACTGAGGGAAGGCTTAATTTGCAAATCTTTCATGTATCCATGAAGATTGGGTAGTCAGGCTACAATCATTCTGATAGGTGGAAAGCTACTAGATTAATTGTCATATTTGTTTTTTGCCCCAACAAAGGGTAAGCTTATGATAGTTGTTGGTAATGATTCGTAAGAAGAATGTAATTTGACAAGATCGAGTGATCTTTTGTTGAATTTAATTATGATTATTGATATTAAGACTAACCCCTCAAGCAACGAGTCGATGAGGGTAGGACATTGAATAAAGCGATGAGTCGTTTGACCAAGATGAATAATTTGGATTATTTAAGACTTTTACACTGTTATTATAAGGCAAGGCCTAATTTAGCCATGATTTCAACCCTTAATAGTAATTGTACATCTCTATCCCATGGAGCAGTTCAACCGTAATGGCCTTCTTAGAAAATAAAGATGATAACAATTCCAATTAGGCTTGTGTTGAATCACTATGGTTGATGATCTGCTAAAAGTGTCATATATGAAATGAAATGAACGCTTCATTATCGTGGGGCATTCTAACCGTTGTAGCCTTCTTCAGGAGTGAAGTGGAGCATTACAATTCAATGATGACTAATTTGCTCCAAATGAACTTATGATTATTTACTCATCTTATCGGATTACATGGATTTCAAGTCGCTGCAACCGCCAAGTGTATCGGGTAAATAATTAGATACGAGGCGTATTTGAATTTTGATTATTATTTTTTATATTTTGAGATCTCTGGATGTTTGAATATTTTTAAATGTTGCATTTTGAAATCCCTCATAGTGAAATTTTTAGGACATTTATTATGGGTTGCTAGCTGTAGTTATCAGCCACAACTAGTTTTGCCAAATTCCTTAGCCATGACTGATACTCATGGTCGAAAAACCCCAATTCTGTGCTCGTGGTTACCAGCCACAGTTGCTACAAAATAAGAAAATATAAAAGAAAAATATGTCATTTTAACTTTCATTATTTCCATTGCCAATTGTTGAGAAAGCGAGCTCTGAGAGGAGAATTTAAAACTTTGACACGAAACGCTGTAAAAACTCCTACCCAAACCGATGGCTAACCAACCAAAGGCGTCCACCTGTGGTGGAGCTGGTTCTACAAAGGTAGCATCTCGAGCTTTGCTTTTTGAGTTACCAACTTAAAAATGAACCACATTAATTAATGAACAAAATGAACTCAGTAAAATGTTGGCAATGAACCACATCCTAGTTAGGACTTAGATGTTGGGGGGTTTATTTTTGTTTTTTGAGGTTAAGGGGATGGGAAATGACCTCAAAAGAGGTTTTTCCCATAGCTGCAGCTCTTAATTGGCAATTTTGGGGTCACGGTTGTTAGCCACGATTGAATTCAAATCCCAACAATCAGAAATTTGATCGTTGCCACCGACCGCGGGTGACAGTTGCGGATGAGGGACTTTATGAAAAAAATTTAATTTTCTTTTTGATTTTTTTGCTATTTTTTGGAATTTATTACTTTTTTTGAAAATTTTCAAGTAAAATTTTAATTTTTTTGAACATTTTGAATGCATTTGTGATTATTTTTGCTTTTTTGAAGGTTTTTTTGAATTTGTTTGCATTTTTAAGTATATTTTTTGATGTTTTTATGATTTTAATTGGTTTATTGTTATTATATTCATTTAGCTGACTGCTAGAGCATGGGAGTCCGAGCTCTTCCTTGGCCTTCTACGTGATATGGATGATGTTGATCAGAATTGGTTTGTTACCATAGGCTTGGGCTACATGATATGACTTCCATCCATCTAGGCAGATCAGTCATACATGACTACTTTGAATTATTGCTGGGACGTGCAGACCAACACTTTTCACCTATAGACTAGAGAGATTACAGTCACCTTGGAGGATATCTACCACATCTTTCACATCCTAATCAATAGTGAGACCATCACCTCTTTGCCTAATATGGTGAAGACTACTATATTCCAAAGGATATTTGGCACCCGAAGCGACGAGGTGCTTGTTGACATAGATCATGGAGGTGTACCTATTGAGCATTGGTATAAGACAAAAGTCTTCTCACAGTGATAGGCTATACTAATGTATCTATGTATACACGTTCTACTTCTAGGTACATCAAGAGTGAGGTTCCCTTGGAACATCTTGGCCAGGATGCAGGACCTTTTGGTGAGCACTACCTAGGCATCGCAGATCCTCTCATGGGAGAGTGCTCTCCATGCATAGCTCTACGATGAGCTGTATCACATCACATAATGGGGCTACATGGGAGTCAACTATAGTTTGCTGCTATAGATATGGGCATGGGAGCATATCATTATTGATCATCCTAGAGGACTATCGCTATGGATTGGTGATATTATAGAGGGGTCGTAGTGCTATGTTGCTTGTTGGCCTAGGGAGACCAAGGGCTTTAGGAGTAGGTCACGCATCGAGGACCTATAGTACTATATGGATCAATTGATTGGACTATATCTAGGGAAGGTTTTATGGAACCTCTACATGGACTACCCAGCATGGGAGGAGACAGACTGCTACCTGAGGTGAACATGACATGATATATGGCTCCCCAGGTGTAGTCATGACATGTGTGAGTTCTTCCACTTCTCGTACATCACCAAGAAGTTTGGGATCTACCAGGACATCCTTGATGAACCCATTATCTACCATCGCTTTAAGGTGGAGATGCAGCTAGTCTAGCCTTGATTCACTTCACTCGAATATGATGATGATGTCTACCAAGATTATGGGTTGGTGGATACAAGGACCATAATAGAGTATGACGCCTAGTGGAATACTAGGTTATGGCAGGGTGGTGGCCTACTAGGCAGATCTGGGGATGGAGCAGCCATAGAGGTAGCAAGTGTAGATATAGAGGGGTGACACATTTATAAGAGGACTGAGGGAGGATAGGGTCAGGCTACAGCAGTAGGGGAGGAGCCCTAGGATAAGGAGGAGGAGGGTGAGGAGGAGGCTGATGTCGAGATGTCTCAGCTCAAAGCCCAGGTGGTTAGCTTATAGTCATAGCTATAGATTGCAAAAATATAGATCTTTGGGAGGGATACCTCCCTTACCACTTTTCAAGCATAAATGAGAGTGATTCAAGCTTAGCTAGCAAAGGTACAAGCACAATGGTGGGGATACGAGGAGGAGAGGGTAGCTCTCCAAGAAAAAATTACCACTGCAATAGAGAAGACCACTGGACAGTGTGATCTTCTCTGGTCTCAGTTGGATTTTGTGACTACAGAGTGGGACTTTCTTCGATCAATGAGGGGAGGTCCCTTGATATCTTAGGTTGCTCATACTACTCCAACTGAACAAGGACCATCAGGATTGGACATGGCTATAGAGATTCGAAGACTGCATGCTCTTGTCCAGGATGGTACTAGATAGCATGAATCAGATGTAGCCCACATCACTCTCCTATAAGGAGAGGTTATATTGCATAATGGCATAGTACCTAAGATATCCACAACTACAAGGTCATAGAGGACCAGGACATGGGAGACTGAGCATTCATCAACATGACCTAGTGATAGAATTGCAATATCTGAGAGGTCCATAGGTACCAACTCTAGGTGGACTCATCGGGAGGGTAGAGACGATGGAGGAGACTCACAGGTAGGGGGTGTAGGCCCTATGTAGTACATATTGTTAGATATATACTATTTTTGAGTGTCAGGTCTAACCTACGAGCATTTTCAACACATATATATGTACCATGTTGACCATATATATATCTAACTTTATTATGACTCATTACATGTGTATATTTTTATTGTTTTATGTTTATGAGATGCATATGGATGCAATGCCTAGATGTGATGTTGATTTGATGCTATATGATGTGATGTGTTGATGACATGCACTAGCTAGCTGATATATGTATGACTAGATACTGTGATCTAGATGTGTAGCTGGACTACTATGATGTGTGCATATGGATGCAATGTTAGATGTTAAGTGCATGTTTAGTTGATTTATTTGTATGCATTTAATTTATGATGTTACGATGTGATGAATGTAATGTATATAATGCATTATTTACATGATGTAATCTAATGTAAATGAACCTGTATGCTTTAATCACTTAAAACATAAGGAATGAATGCAATATAAGTTAACAATCTAATGGATGATACCACAGATTGTATAACAATCATGAATGTAATTGATAAATATTATCATAATAATTAACCAATTAGACATCCATATATGAGATGAGATGATGATATTGTTTCTCTTCATAAGCTTTTGTAAATTAAAAGATATGCACAAAATAGTCAGTTGTCGTTTGAATATCATTGCTAATATCCATTCGATATCTGTTCTATGTTATGAATGCCTCCTAATAAATAAAATCTAATTAAATAAATTGACGATTGATTGATTGATGCAATTTTTTTCTATTTGGAAATTTTTGAGGTTTTTCATGAGACTCAAACACCCTGTTAGCGTACTATTAATTTGTCTTTATTAGTTTTTTAGACAGACTGTTGCTCAGACTGTTGCTCTGTTACAACAGTCCAGTTCAGCTGTTACGCCGGTGTTCTATTCCCGGCTGATGTAACCTTATTTAATCCCTGCTCAATAATGCAATAGTTGTTCGCACATTTACATGGCATCAGAGCCAAGTTGCAGGGAACTGGGAGAAGACAGCCGCGTTTTTTTTCTGTGAGTGAAATTTTTTTTCTAAATCACGCAATCGTGATTTTATTTAAAAAAAAAAAAAAAAAAAATCACTGCAGGTCGACCCTCCGTGCAGACCCGTTCGCGCAGCGACAGCGACAGCAGACCGCCGCGCCACACGACAGAGCGCGCAGGCCTGTCGCGCGACGCTCGAGGAGACGGTCGCGCAGGGCGCAACGCGACAGAGCTCGCGCAGGGTGCGAGGTGTCGCGCGGCCAAGTCGGAGGGAGTCCGACGCGCGGGGAATTCCCCGGTGCTCCTCCCCGTGTCGCGACCGCCGACGCGTCGGGAATTAAATTCCCCGGTGCCCGAGGAGGGACCGCAGTCCGTGCACAGTCAGCCGACTGTGCAGCAGAGGGACGGACCCCCCCCTTCCCCCCGTGCGACGCGCAAAGAGCGCGTCGCGTTCCCCGAGCCTCCCCCCCTAAATTCCCCGGCGAGAATTTAAATTTTAAAATTCCCGCCGCTCCCTCCCACTGCTATAAACCCCCCCCCCCGCGTGCCGCGCTGCGCGCGCGCTCCTCCCCCCCCCCCCGGCCACGTTTTTTTATTTCGAAACAATTTAAAAAAAAAAAAAAAAAAACCCCCTGTTCGGAACGCAGGGAGGGACGCGGACGGGAAACAGAGGCAGGCAACGGGAGACAGAAGCCTGCGGAGGACGGGAAACAGAGGCAGCAGGCAACGGAAGAGCTCGACGGAGCAGCATACCGGAACTTGCAGAGGAGGTGGCAGAGGCAGCTGACGGACAGACTGAAACTGAAGAAGGAGGTCTTCATTGATTCGTCCGGATCAGCCCGCTGGCTCACGTGGTCGTGAGCCGTGCGGTAAGGCTCAGGGAGCCTACAGGTCGGGGGTTCGAATCCCGCCGACTCCCCCAAGGTATAATTTCTTTTTGTCAAAGTCATTTTTTTATTATTATTATTTTTAATTAAAATTTTTAATTTTAATTTTTTTAATATAGTTTTTAAACTTTAATAAATTAAAATTTAATTTTAATTTATTTTTTCTAAAGTTTTAAAACTATAGAAATTAAAATTATTTATTTTAATTTTAAAATTGATAATAATTATAAAAATGCTTTGTTAAAGAAAGCCTTTTAAGGGGGGATTTTTTTTCAAAAAATCAAAGGGGGATTGAGAGTAATTTTTTCAAAAAAAATAGCAATTTGGCATTGTAAAAGGTGCATTTTCGGCTGTGACCGACACCTTTAGGGTTATTCTTGTGGGCAGTTTTTTTCATGTTGTATGTTGCATATTTCATTTTTTGCACTATAACATTAAAAAAAACTTAAAATCAAAACACTCCCTAAGTCCCCGGAATATAAAACCCATCTGTGCAATTTATTTGCACTGCAGCGTTCGGTATTTGCGATACCTCTGCCGGCACTTACAGTAAAGCTGTCATGATTTGGCTACTGTATCCGCCGCCTAATATAGCTGCTATAACGACGTCTGAGCTTGTTCTCTATAAATCATCGGGGAGGAATAAGTACGCCATTTTTGCATTTTTTACTCCATCCACTACCCTTTATCGCACTTGTGTTTAGGCGTAAATCCTGACGAAGTATTCTTCATAGTGTTTAGGGGAAGTTACGCCCCACGCATGAGAAGAATCTTCTATGGTAGGTGCCATCAACAAGGCGATTCCCTTTCAATACCGCTTATGTTCCACGTATCGTATGATCTCTAAATTTCACCTATAGTCTCCCTCACGTAAGGGCGGGTGATTTTTGTTGATCTTTCTAAATACCTATAGTTTCCCTCACGTAAGGGCGGGTATTTTGTACGGTATATTGGCCTAGCAAAAGGTATATAGAAAGGGGGACCAATTTGGTGATATAAGGAACCTTCACTATGGCCGTTGTTGCAAAATTGATGACTGATCCGCATCAGTTATTGAAAGGTCCAAATTATACACCATGGAAACATAAGATGAAGGCTATTCTCCAAATGGAAGATTTGTGGGATATTGTTACTGGAGTAGCAACCAGGCCTTCACCAACAGCAAGATCCATAGGTCCTTCAGCAGATCAGATTGCTTTTGACAAGAAAGACAGTAGAGCAAAGGTGCTCATTTTGTTTGCTGTTTCAGATGAAGTGCAACCTCATATAGCTGATAAAGCAAGTGGTAAAGAGGCATGGGATGCCCTTAGAACCATCTATGAGGGGAAGAATGAATCCACCATTCTTCATCTTCAACAACAACTTCATAACCTGAGTTTGAGGCAGGGTGAAACAGTTGAAATCTTTCTGTGCAGAGTGTCTGAGTTGAAAGAGAAATTGAGTTCTCTCGGAGATACTGTGGACGAAAAGCTTCTCATTTCACTTGTGATGAGAGCTTTACCTTCTTCATTTGATATGTTGATAACCTCCATCCAGGTGTCCCAACGACAAATTACCTACATCGAGTTGGTCAATCTGCTCCAACAACAGGAGGCACGCCAACTTCACAAGGATGATTCTTCCAATACAGCCCTATACACCAACAGACAGGGTTCTAGGAAGAAAGGTAATGGGCAAAAAGGAGGCAACTTTCGGAAAGGAGGAAATTCTCAACAGGATACGAAAGGAAAAGGCAAGCAACCTCAACAGAAGAAGAGGTGGTGCAAGATCCGTGAGAAAGACAACCATGACACCAACAGTGTTGGCATAAGAACAAGCAAAAAGGCCAAAACAAACCACAAAATAAAAACAAGCAACCCCAGGTGAATGTTGCTGTTGAAGAATCTGACTCAGATTCTGAATGGGCACACAAGGTGCTCATGACTACCACAGATTCCACTCAGAGGGATCCTATTTGGTATGTCGATTCTGGAGCTAGTAAACATATGACTGGCGACAGATCGTGGTTTGAATCATTTGTGGCCAAGGAGGGCAAACCTGTCACCATTGCTGATGATAAAACCTACAGGGTTCAGGGAGAGGGTACAGTTTCAGTCACTCTTCCTGATGGCAAGTGTCAGATTGACAAGGTCCTCTATGTTCCGGGATTGGCCAACAATTTGTTGTCAATGACACAAATCCTGGACAGAAATATGGTTGTCAACTTTCGTGTTGAGAATGGAAAGAAGTGTTGTACAATTACCAGGAAGGGTAAGAAGATTGCAATAGCTTCATATAAGCATGGCTTATTTGCACTAGATGCTATCTCTACTCCACATGTTGCCATGACTGTCTCTACCAAGGAGGCAACTTCCCTATGGCACAAGAGATATGGGCATCTTAGTTCTGGCTACTTACTTGAGCTCAGCAAGTATGAGATGGTAAAGGGTCTTCCTTCCCTTTCTGCCACATTGCCAGTGTGCTCGACTGCTTGGCAGGAAAGCAGCATAGAGTACCATTTGAGAAGAGCTCTACAAGAGCAAGAAAACCTCTGGAGCTAATTCACACCGATCTATGCGGTCCTTTCACACCCAACAGTGTTGGAGGGAAGAGGTACTTTCAGTTATTCGTAGATGACTACTCACGAAAGATGTGGGTTTTCTTTCTCAAACTGAAATCTGAAGCTTTTGCATTCTTCCAGCAGTTCAAGAAATCCATTGAGAAGGAGTCAGGAGCTTCTATCAAAACCCTCCGCTCAGATCGAGGGGGAGAGTTTACCTCTAATGAATTTTCTGCATTCCTAGATAAGCATGGGATCAAGAGACAGTTAACAACTGCCTATACTCCTCAACAAAATGGAGTTGCTGAGAGAAGGAACCGTTCTATCATGGAAATGGTTCGTTGTATGCTCACAGGAGCTACTCTTGGGCAACAATATTGGGCAGAAGCTATCACCACTGCAGTGTATCTTTTGAATAGGGCACCCACAAAGGCCCTAAAAGGAATGACTCCACAGGAAGCATGGAGTGGTCGAAAACCCTCCATATCTCATCTACGTATTTTCGGGTGTCAAGCTTTCATGCACATACCGAAAGAGAAAAGGAAGAAGCTAGATGAGAAAACACTGAGATGTATTTTTCTTGGATATTCCGAGCACTCTAAAGGATATCGGTTGATAGATCCTTTGACCAAGAAAATTCATATCAGCGGAGATGTTGTCTTTGATGAAGCTTTCACATCACAGAGCACATCTACAGTACACCAAGATATTGTGGAACCAAAGGAAGAGGAGATTCCTTCGTCAACACAGACAGGAGGTCCTTCTACATCTTCTTCACCACCACCGAAGCAGAATCCTAAATGGTGTACAAATACAATCAGAGATGCAAATTTATCCACTCCTCCCAATTTGAATTTGGATAGACCTCGTACACGCAGTATGGCTCAAAAGGAAAGAGAAGCCAGAGAAACTGGTGAGGTTGATGATCTTTGTCAATCTTTTGAGGAACTTTCTAGTGACTCCAAGCTAGAGAAGTTGAGGATATGGATATTGATGATGACAGGGCATTCATGTCTACCATAGATAGTCTTGAACCCGCATCAGTGCAAGATGCTCTTAGTGAGCCTCAGTGGAAGGCCGCTATGGATACAGAGTATGAGTCTCTGATGAAGAATAAAACTTGGAAGCTTGTTGATCTGCCAAATGGAAAGAAACCTATTGGCTGCAAATGGGTATACAAAGTCAAGTACAAGGCAGATGGAACAATTGATAAGCATAAGGCCCGACTTTTTGCAAAGGGCTATGCTCAAAAGGAAGGCATCGACTATGAGGAAACTTTTGCACCTACTGCTCGGATGACCACAATTCGGGTTATGTGTGCTATGGCAGCACAATATGGGTGGAAAGTTCACCAAATGGATGTCAAAAGTGCCTTTCTTAATGGTGATCTCCAAGAAGAAGTCTATATGACTCAGTCTGAAGGATTTGAAGTGGAAGGCCAACAACGAAAAGTTTGCAAATTGGTCAAATCCTTGTATGGTCTGAAACAAGCTCCTCGAGCTTGGTATATAAAAATGGACAATCACCTAATGCAGCATGGATTTAAGAGATGTCCGTCAGATGCAAACCTCTATTTCAAGAAACAGGGTTTTGAGATAGTGTTGCTTGTACTCTATGTGGATGATCTGCTCATTACAGGGAGTTCAGAAGATATGATCTCTACTATCAAAAGAAACTTGTGCAAATATTTTGAGATGACAGATCTCGGACTTCTCCATTACTGTCTTGGTCTGGAATTCAGCCAGAAGGAGCACTCCATCAAAGTGTCTCAGAAAAAGTATGCCAAGACATTGCTTGGATAAATATCGCATGATCGACTGCAAGCCAATGGCAACTCCTATGGAGAATGGACTTCAGTTATCGTGATATGATGACTCACCTCAGGTAGATGGTACTCTCTATCGAAAGCTGATTGGGAGTCTCATATATCTTACCAATACTAGGCCAGATCTCGTATTTGCTGTAAACTATCTTTCGAGGTTCATGCAGGAGCCTAAGACTACTCATTGGAAAGCAGCAAAACGTGTTCTTCACTATGTCCGTGGTACTATAGAATATGGCCTAGAATACAAGAGGAACAACAAATTCTTCTTGCAAGGATACACGGACTCCGACTATGCCGGATCATTTGATGATCGCAAGTCAACTTCTGGATACATTTTTCATTTGGGATCCGGTCCTGTCTCTTGGCACAGCAAGAAGCAACAGGTGGTTGCTATTTCTTCAACAGAGGCAGAATATCGCACCGCACGTGAAGCTGTGTGCGAAGTGATATGGTTACGTCGCATTCTGACAAGTATGGGCCATCCATCAAAATCTCCAATACACTTGTTCTACGACAATCAAGGTGTTCTGAACCTCGTCAAGAATCCAGTCCATCATGAAAAAACAAAGCACATTGACACACAATGTCATTTCATTCGAGAGGAAGTTCCAAAGCACCGAATTCAGCTTCAGCACATTCCCACCGATGCTCAAGTTGTAGACATTTTCACTAAGGCACTTGGACGTGTCAAATTTGAATTGTTTCGCAACTCACTTTGTATTGCAAAATGATGTAAGGGGATGTTAGTAGTCTAGTATAGCTATTAGTTATTACATTACCCAAATAATGTAATAAAGGGGGATGTTAGCGTACTATTAATTTGTCTTTATTAGTTTATTAGACAGACTGTTGCTCAGACTGTTGCTCTGTTACAACAGTCCAGTTCAGCTGTTACGCCGGTGTTCTATTCCCGGCTGATGTAACCTTATTTAATCCCTGCTCAATAATGCAATAGTTGTTCGCACATTTACACACCCTAGTTGACTTATCAAAAGTTGTATAATGACTATACTAGACTCCTGAAAGATAAAGTTTTTGCTTATAAAAGACCTAGATATTCATTATCCCTGTGTGTGCAAATGAATATATTAGAGGAGACATAAGAGTATCTCATTTCTAGGTAGGATTCATTCAGCCCATTGTTGTAATGAGGATTACCAAATATACACCCCGATCCTAGGTTTGGACATAGTTAAACTAGACCACTAGGCAATACAAGGCACCTAAAGCTAGTTCATTTGTAAATTGCTTAGACCTACCCCAATGATAGGTAGGATTCATTTAGCTCATTGCTATATTGGGGATCACTCTATGACTTTGAGTATTGACCATTCTAGGGACTCAAGCTCTTCACCCCCTTCTTTTCTTCACTTTTATTGGGATACTTGCTCATGTATAGTGATAAAAATCACTGTTTATTTTGTATTTTTTTTTTCTTTTGTTTTGAGCAAGGGACTTGATTTGATTTTGGGATTTTTGCTCCTTTTTGTAAGAAAGGGATTTCTTTGGATAGGGGAAATCTTGTCCTTTTACCAATTATCTACACTCTAGACCATGCACATCACAGAATGAGCAAGTAATAAAACCTTTCACTTAAGGTGACTAGGACCACTTTGTAGTGTTCATCTTTCCTTGCCCTAATTAGGATTGTTAATATGCTTGATTAGTGATGAGATTCTGATATGCTAAGTGCTATCAAAAATAGACCTCATATA
The DNA here is from genome assembly GCA_028583015.1 of Wollemia nobilis. Taxonomy (NCBI): domain Eukaryota; kingdom Viridiplantae; phylum Streptophyta; class Pinopsida; order Araucariales; family Araucariaceae; genus Wollemia; species Wollemia nobilis. Next base: position 400,117 of record JAQPPZ010002524.1, read on the forward strand.
CAAAGGCAAAGATAGCTTTCTACCAAATTTGAGAAGACCACTAGGTATGGCTGAATGACCAAAAAACCCTAGTATATTCCTCATAGCAATGGGAGGGGTTGTGTTGAGAAACACAATTACTCACAAGGGTGATGGAATATGATGATGCATAGATGCATGATTGAAATACAAATGTGGTGTCATTCATAAGATTACAAATACAACTTATCATAATGCAAGTGCGATGGATGGACATACCTAATGCAATGCAATTAAATGAATGCAAGTGCAAAATGAAATGCATGATGCAAATGTTTTTGAATTTTGATGTTTTGTAATGTTTTTAGATTTTATTGCTTTTTGATTTTTTTATGGATTTTAAAATTTTCCATGTTTTTGAATTATTATGTATGGAACGCCTTAAGATGAAATATATTGAGATGCTTGGGCTCTTCAATACATTCAAGTGATTTTAGGTGATATGTTCTAGATCCTATCTTCTCAAATATGATATAAGGACCTAACCAGTTAGTCATAAATTTATCTCATAAGTGCGGTGATAGGTTTGAGTTTTGTTGGTTCTCCTTCAGTATAAGATCACCAAATTTAAAGTCTCTTAGATGGAATTTATTGTTATAATCTTGTTTTAGGTATTCTTGATAAACATGGAGAGGCTTGAGGGCATTCATGCGACGTTCATCAAGAATCATCAGTTGATTGAGGTGAGCTTGTTGTGTAGTGTCATCATCGATGAACTCTTTCAACACGATGTGTAAGTTTGAAATCTTCAACTCTAAGGGTATAATGGCCTCAATGCCATATACTAGCAAAAACATGGTTGCCATAGTGGGCGTATGTATGCTAGTCTTGTATGACCATAATGCAAGGGGTAGTTGTATATGCCAATATTTGTGGTTATCTTGTGCCATATTTTTCAAGATGGCTACCATAGTATTGTTTGAAGCCTCAGCTTACCTGTTTGTCTGCGGATAATATGGAGTCACAAAACTATGTTGTATATTGTACTTGGATGTCAAAGCCCTCATAGTTTTATTCTTGAATGATGTTCCATTATCTGAGATTATCTTGGATGGTATCCCAAAATGACTTATTATATTATGAAGTATGAACTTTGCAATACGTGCTCCAACTATCATTTTCAAATGGATTGCTTCCACCCATTTTGTAAAATACTTAGTAGCTATTATAATAAATGTATGTCAGCCTGATGATAGGGGAGAGATATTTTTGATTAGTTCTACACCCCACTCAGAAAATGGCCAAACCATTTGAATGGGTTGTAATGCCTATGATGGTAAGTGCGTAAGATTAGCATGATGCTGACATTTAACACATTTATTGACATACACAGTGTAATATTTCTCCATAGTGGGCCAATAATAACCCATTAAAAGGATGGGCTTAACGATGGCCATGTCATTAAAATGACCATCACACGTACCATCATGAACTCATGAGATTGCCCAAGATGATTCTTAGAGCTCAAGATAATGAAGGAGGACTCCATCATAGCTTCGATCGTACAAGATGTATCCTAGAAAGACATACTTTGTTACTTTATGTTTGAATGTGCATTTCCTAGCATGCGATAATCCCTACGGGATTAGACCAAGCTTAAGGAAGTCATGTAATTATGACATCCAATCCTGATAAGCTTTTCATTTGACTAACAAGATGAATTATTCCCCTTGCGGTTTGCTATGCACAAATGCAGACTGGGATACAACCCTGTGGTGAATGGTGGTGCCATTCCTCATAGGATCTTGCAAGATCAAAGAACCAGGGTGCCTTCTTGAGAAATTCTATGGATTTATAGAACCACTAATGATTTGGTTATATATAAATCATATTGACTAATTATTTGTTATCAAAATCCTCACACTGCATCATGGCTTGCAAAAGTGTTTTTACATGAATGGTAGTAAAATTGACAAACATATTTTGAGGGATTAAGGATTCCAAAGATGCCATAGTGTCTGCAAATATGTTCAAAGTATGAGGGATTACCTCAATGTTTTACCACTCTAGCTGGGCTAGATAAGTGTCAGCAAGATCCTTATAAGCTTTCAGGATAGGACACCTACATTGAAACCATCCCTTAACCTGATTGACAATGAGAAGGGAGTCGCAAAATATGTTTAACCTTTTAATCATCATGGTGATTACTATTTGGAGGTCCATGATTAGGGCCTCGTACTCAACATTGTTATTGGTACAAGGAAAGTCTAGCTTAAATGACAAGGACATTGGAGCACCTTAAGGCATGAAGAGGATATATCCTACACCACCCCCTTGCTCACATTTTGAACCATCAAAGAATGAAGTCATGTCAACTTTTTATCTGGTTATTCAAGTTTGAGAGATTTCGATAATGTAAATACTACATCATCAGGAAGCTCTATGACAAGAGGCTTACTATATTCAAGAGGTACCTTTGCCAGATGATCAACTATAACTTTTCCCTTGATGGAATTTTGGCTGACAAATTCGAAATAAAATTCTGTCAATAGCATGATCCACTTTACAGTACGCGTATTATGATATGTCTTGTTCATCATATATTGCAAAGTATTTTTTTTGGATATTACATATATCATATGACTTAGCATGTAATACTGCAACTTCTTAGTTACAAACACCACTGCTAAACACAACTTCTCCACGTATGCATATCCTAGCCCATAACTCACCAAGGTGCGACTGATATAATATATCTCTTGCTCTTTGTCTTGCATGTTCTTTTGGGCTCTAATGGTTCCCAATGCAAAGTTAGTAGTTGATATATAAAGCAAGAATGACACATCTAGTCTTGGTGGAGCTAGCACTTGTGGTGTTGCAAGGTATTGCTTAATTTTAGCAAAGATCGCTTGACAACCCTCATCCCAATTTAATGGGATCCCCTTATGTAGTAACCGACTCAAGGGTTAGAATTTATTTGATAATTGTATGATGAATCACTTTATGGATGATACTTTTCCCTGTAGGCTTCTTAGTTCTTTGATATTTTTGGGAGGATGCATTTCTAGTATGGCCTTGACCTTTGCTGGATCAACTTCGATCCCTCATTTAGAAATGATGAACCCCAAGAGCTTTCCTGAAGTTATGCTAAATATGCACTTCTTGGGATTCAACTTGACATTATGCTCTATCAAGAAATTGAAGACCTTTCTGAGAACCTTTGCATGCTCTAAACACAACAATGACTTTACCAATAAGTCATCAATGTAATATTCAAGGATTTTGTGATTGTAGTCATGAAAAATGTATGTCATGGCTCATTGATATGTGACACCAACATTTTTAAGGCTGAATGACATAACTTTATAATAGAATGTTCTCCATGGCATTGTGAACATGATTTTGTGTTGGTTTTTAGCTTTAATATGAATTTAATTGTAACCAAAAAATTTGTTCATAAGGGAAAGCATATCATGACCTACAATTGTATCTACAAGAGCATCTATGTTGGGCAATGAGAATGAATTATTTGGTGTTGCCTTGTTGAGATCTTTAAAATCTGTATAAATATAGATCCTTCCATCAGGTTTTCCTATAGATACCATGTTTGATACTGTAGCACCCCAAAATTGGCACAGTAAACCTTAGCAAATAATTAAAATTATTTAGTAATAATTCAAAATTCAATTTTAACCCCGAACCGCCCGTTAACCGCCTATTAAACAACTTTCCCTATTTTTTGTGCCATTTTTAGGATTTTTTGTGACCGTTGGACAATATCGTCTCCGATCAGATGATATCGCCTCAGATCGGACGATTTCATCTGGAGCAGAATGTCCAGACGATCTTGTCCCAAACTGATTTATGCATAATTAGATTCTATTCCAACAACGTCTTTAAGTTGGGAAAAAGCGTGTCTGTGCTGTTAGAGACCTCCCCCATTGGAGATCTTCCATATTAAGATGATCTCAAACCTCCTAACCTCCATCCTAAGCCTATTTAAACCTTAGGACCCCCCTTGACATCCCCCTGGCTGAATTTTCCTATAACTTGACCTTTGCACGCATTAGAATACCCTGGATTACTATATGCATTTGTGCTTTCCAAGTTTTCTTGCAGGGACCTCATTGATTTTCAGTCGAAGCAAGCTCAGATCATCGCAGACGATCTTGTACAATCTTGGACGATCCCATCAAAATTTGAGACGATTTCGACTGTAGTCTACATTGGGGGCAATCAGTGCCCAGATTTTGCGCTTTTCCTATACTTTGCTGCTATTTTATTCTGCATTTAGTCAGTTTTATTATTATTTCTTGTTATTTTGCATCTTGGAGTTCACCCATGTAGTTTAATTGCATAATAAAATCATGATTAGCTATTAAAGCATTGTAATTTACTTGCATTTCTATTCGGGATTATCTTATTAACATCCTTATTATTATTTCACATCATTTTTCTATATCAGTATAGCTGCATTTTTGTATTTTGTATCTATTTCTCTGTTTACAGGTCTCTGACGAATTCGTTTGATGAATTCGTCAGATCTTAGATGATCTTGTCTGATTTCAGACGATCCTATCAAATCAGAGGCAATCTGGACTATTTCAAAAATTAGAATCTCCATCAGACATCCAAAATCAGGTATGGCTTTTCTCATCTAGCATATTCTCTGTGTTTTATGTTTAATTCTATTTTCTATATTCATTTAATTTGCATTTTCATAATAGAACAACTTAGATTCATTTGGCCAAACCTAGGATTTTGAATGTTTAAAGATAAAATTGAACACATTAAACACATTCCCAATCTAGGCGTGGAGACTGTCACTAAACGTTTCCTGGTGAACCCACCATCCATCAAAAATTCACCCTTATACACCTCCCCCGAGAGGCGGGACCTTTAAAGGGCCTCTCAGTTCGAGGTATTGTCCCATCCTTTTCACATCCCCCTTCCGGGCACGGATCCTATAGCCTAAAGGTAAGGGTGCAAAAAATTTGGAGCGATACATTTTGGTGAACCCGACGTGAAACTAAAACCTTTTGAAAAAAAAAAAAACATAGATGCATTTAAAATCATTAGAAAACTACTAAGTTGCATATCATGTCTAGATGGTAGCTCCTAAGAAAAGACTAGTAGTTACAATAAATGTTGAAAACCAATTAGTAGCCATAGAAGTTAATTCTGTGCTTAGTGTGCCTGAAACAGATAGAAACCAACTTTTGTGGAAAGAACTTGATAGGAGGCTAGGTATCATTTCATCTAGATCAACCGAACTTAGACAAATCAAGAGGTTTACCCTAGATAGAATCCTAGATCCTCATCAACTCATTTTTTATCATGAACTTCAAAGAGCCTGCCATAGGTGGTTAGCTTATAGGAGAGCTCTTGTGTCTTCAGAATTGTTCACCTTCAAGGAATACCTCGAGAACGCAGCTATTATACACCAATTCCTAGGTCATGTAGAAGATCAAGAGGTCATTCTTACAGATAGGGAAATGTGGAGGAGAGTTCCTCGAGCTGTGTTATATCAAGAGTATTGCCACGAACTTTATTTCTACCAACCAGAATCTGAGACAAATAATATCACTATAGCACTTTTTGTCAAATTCTTGAAAGAAAATTTTTAATTTGAAGAAGAACACTTCATGAATCCTGAAGAACTTGAGCCCGTTAATGATATTTATAAATTTTTTATAGAAAACTAGATCATTGCTTTCATTATTATTATTTCTTGCATTTAGTGTGCTATTTGTTATCTTTATAATATTGTTACAAAAACAAAAAATAGAAAAAACAAGAAAAACCAAAATATAACAAAACCAAAACATTTTATTTTAAATACTATAGTAGGTATATAATTAAAATATATACCTCTTAATCTTGTTGCACATATATATATATATATATATATATACAAGTATATATATATTTGCTGAAATCTAAATTTAAGCACAATGCCTAGACTTAGGAATGGTAAACAAACTGAAGAAGAAGAAGATTGGTTAGGAGACAAAACAAAAAACCCAAATGTCCTTCTTGAAGATTCAATTCTAAAAGGAGAAACTCTAGAACAACTAGAAGATGAGCTTGTTGTAGATGAACAAGAATAAAATGTTAAAGAGGAAGGATCCTCATCCCCTATAATGGCTCCAGATGGAACTATTGCTTTTGATAACTTAGATCATTTTTGGAAATTTTTTAATAATAACATTGGTGCTCTTAATATGGTAGTTTGTATTGATAGAAGAAAAATTAGTGACACTCAAGCAGCCATGGAAGATATGTTTAACATACACACTAATCCCTTGTCCTTTGTTGATCAAGAAAGTGATAAAGGCTGGACCATCCAATAGAGATATGGTCACTATGATTTAGAACATGCAAAAACAATAGGTTACCCAACCCCCTAAGGAACCTGTTATTGAGCCTAAAATCATTCCCACACAAAATAAACCTTCATTCACTGCTTTATTTTGCCAAACTATTGATCAATATGCTTCAAATCGACAAAAACCTAAAATGAATCCAAACACCAATTTTCAACAATCTGGGATACAACATAATACAACTTCAAAACTTCTTCATAACACCCTTCCTACCAACAATTTACACAATAGCAATATAGCAGCTAATCTTCATGTCCCTCCATCATATGCTCACAAATCCCATATTAATACCCTACCGAACCAATATGGTGGGCAAACCAGTAATCTAGAATCCATGGTGAAACAGTTAGCTTCGCATATGGACTAGATAGATCCATACCGTCCCTCGTACAATTATCGAGAGATGTGTAGTCAGCCTTTGGATCCCATAGTTGTCGCACAACCATACCCTAAACACTTTCCCATGCCCATCCTGCCTATATATAAAGGAACTGAAGATCCCATAGAGCATCTTCGCATGTTTAGGATAGCATGTCATGATATATCACATGATGACTTGCTATTACTAAAAATGTTCCCAAAAAGTTTAGGAGGAATGACATTAGAGTGGTACTATCAATTGCCCACTCATTCTTTGAGAAATTTTGAAGAAATAGCTGAATCTTTTGTCCATCAATTTAGTGCCTACATTGAGAGGCATGTCACCATTAAATATTTATACAACTTAAAACAAGACAAAGATGAATGTTTTGCTGATTTCTTAGCTAGATGGAGGCAGTTGATAGGAAAACTACACTTTGTGCTACCTTATAGGGAAATGTTGGATATTTTTATCAATAATTTACAAGAACAAATATCCTATGAGTTATCAACTGCTACCTTGACCACCTTCGATCAAGCTATAGACTTAGATTGAAGGGTAGAATATGAGCTCATTAGGAGAGGTCAGCTCAAAAATAAAGATGATGAGAAAACATTCAAAAATTAGTATAAAAATAAACAAGTTGTAGGTGACGGAGTCATTGACAACAGAAATGTTGCTAATATCAATACAACGAAGACAACAGAAAAATTTATATTGAAACCTCTTGATAAACCTCCTCGAGAATTTACTAGACTCAATCAACCATTATCAACTATTCTACTCCAATTACTCGAAAGAGGTTTGATTCAATTACCAGCTATTCGGGAACCTGATCCAACTATACCCGGATACAGAGCTGATTTACATTGTGATTTTCATAGAGGACCTGGACACTCTACAAAATCTTGTAAAATATTGAAACATAAAATACAAGATCTGATTGATAATAATGAAATGGAGGTGCAAGCCTTCCAACCTAAACAAAATGCTCCTAATAATGCTCAAAAGACCATTCCCCAAAATCAGAATAAAAATGCTAATCAATCATTGGATATATTTCAACATCCTTTACCAAAACATGGTAAAGAAGTGGCCAATCAAATTGAGCATCATAATGTCCCTCCTCCTACCCGATATGTAGGAACTATTAGCGGACATTTACCTAATCATGATTTACAAAAATTTGACACAACTTTATCCATGGTCACAACCAGGCCCCTATATAATACTCAAACTTTGGATCTCAGTGATGTAGAATCAGATACTGAGAGTGAAATAGACATCACCTCAAATCAATCGAATAGTTCTAAAAACGAATCAAACCCTATTTAACCTATCACAGATTTTATGGTTCTAGAAGAACCATTTCCTAGAAGAGTTACTACTCGACCCTCTTCTAATCAGTTCCTTCCTAATGAACAAGTCATAAATGCTCAACCAAGACCAGTCCAGCATCTTCAATATAATATTATAGGTACCATCGGAGTTGTTACCAGACAACAGGCTCAAAACTCTCAACAGGATCAAACTCAGAATGATGGATCAGCTCCATTTGTTTTGAAAAATCCCAATAAAGGGAATCATATGTCTAATGTTCAACCAAAACCTCCTTACAATATTAACGAACAATTATCCAATACTACAACTAGAATCTCCCTTTTGGACTTGTTAAGATCTTCTCCTACCCATAGGGATGAATTAATGCTCACATTAAGCCAAATGATGGTACCTCAAAATATTCAACCTGAAGCCATGTCTAATACTATCATCACTCAAGAAGTCGATTGTATTGACTTTCGAGATAAAGATATACCACAACATAGTCTACATAAGGATAACCCCTTATATATTACTGCCCCAATTGGAGATGTAGCTGTTAAACGAGTCTTGATTGATAATGGTTCATCTCTAAACATATGCAATTTTGACTTTTACCAAATATTTGGCTTTAGAAGTGATGAAATGAAAAGAATGGATATGATTATCAAAGCCTTCAATGACGAGACACAAGAAACATGTGGAGTCATTACTATACCCTTGCAAGTTGGTCCTAGAACCCTAGATACAACCATGTTTATTGTACATTGCCCCACATCATACAATATACTCTTGGGTCACCCTTGGATCAATGCGATGCGGGCTGTCCCATCAACTTTACACCAATGTGTTAAATTCGAATTTAAAAATCAGTTGGTCACAATTCATGGTGATCCTAGATCCTTTGATATGTGTGCCTTGGCAGAACCTTTTGGAGTTCAATTTTGCCCTGCTCTATCATCCACACATCCTAATTCTTATTTTTCATCTAAAAGGGTGAAACACAAACCTATAAATTCATCTATTTCTCCTCCATTAATTTCACCCCCATGTATAGCTCAACAATATTCTGAACAAACCACACTAGAACCTCAAAAAGATCTTAGATCTACAACCAATCCTTCATGTTCCATCCCTATAATTTCAAAACCTATAGACCCATTTATTAACACCTCCACATTATCTACATCTATCATACCTTACACATCTAAAGATATAGGGAATGATCCTTCTACATCTTATGCTCTTTCTGATGAGCTTTTACCGAATTTATCTAAAATTTTAATATCAAAAAAAAAAATGCTTCTATGCAAGATACACTTCTTTTAAATAATTTGTCACCATCTCCTCATACTTTGGGCCTCCAAAAACCTATGGGAAGTACATACCAAGTTTGGAGTTGTGCTTTTATTTATAAAGGATATGACTGGGGAAGAATACCCCAAAACATCAAGACACATTGTGATGGATATGCTCGATGCTATTTTGCTAATGAATATATTAAAGCTAAACCTATAATGCTTAAAATGGGATATAAAGGGAAAGGCTTGGGACCTTTCCAAAATGGTATGAAAGAACCTATTGAGGTAGAGCCATGGCCCGCTCGATGTGGTGTGGGCCTGTTTCCTAGTAAGGGTCAACCCTTCCCTTTTGAAGGTGATGATCAACTCATATGTTATCAAGATTATCTAGATAAACAAGATTCTTTGTGTCCAAAGAATAATCCCTTTACATCCAATATGCTATCCATAGCTTACCTTGAATTGATTGCTGAATTCGATGATAAGTTGGAAGGAGATATTTTCCATGATGTCTCCGTTGAAGAGTTGTTACACAATGGTTTTTATTTTGATGGTTCTACATCTACTATAGCCCAACTTGAGGCAACGACTCCTCAAGATGAATTATCCAAGTTAACCTTAAAATAATTACAAGAATTGGGCGTCTCACCCGCCCCACCTAATTTTGAAAAATATCTACACATGGAAGTAGAAAACATCATTAAAATTAACATTGGAACTGAGGATAATCCCCACATAATCAATATTGGATCAGAATTAAGTCAAGAAAAACAAGATGAATACATTGCATTCCTTAAATAATATGAAGATGTATTCGCTTGGACATATGAAGATATGCCAGGTTTGGACCCTTTTGTAGTCATGCATCATCTAGTAGTCCATCCGGATGCTAAACCTGTTAAACAAAAACTTAGAAAAATGCATCCCAAAGTGGCCTTGCTAGTCAAAGGGGAGTTAGAAAGACTCTTGAATGTTGTTTTTATACAAGCTATTGATTATACTGAATGGATCTCAAATGTAGTTCCAGTCACCAAGAAAGAAGCTACCAAAGTTAGGGTTTGCATGAGACTTTAGAGATATTAACGTTGCATGCCCTAAAGATGATTTTCCTCTTCCAAACATGGATCAAATCATTGATTTTACTATCGGAAGTGGAATGATGTCCCTAATGGATGGATTTTATGGCTATAATCAGATCAAGATAGCTCCTGAAGATCAGGCTAAAACAACCTTTATTACCCCTTGGGGTACCTTTTATTGGAAAGTGATGCCATTTGGTTTAAAGAATGCAGGCGCAACATATCAACGAGCCATGAATTATATCTTTCATGATATGATGCTTGATATCCTACATGATTATGTAGATGATATTATAGCTTGCTCTATTAATGAATATGATCATTTAAATGACTTAAGAAAATTATTTAATCGATTAAGAGAATACCTTATTCAATTAAATCCAGCCAAATGCATATTCGAAGTTAAGTCCGATAAACTATTAGGGGTTTTAGTTTCTTTACGTGGTATCAAAATCGACCCTCTCAAGATTGTGGCTATCACTGATATGCCCACACCTACTAATATATTTGAGTTACAAAGTTTACAAGGTAAACTTCAAGCCATCCATCGCTTCATCGATAAGCTGGCAGACAAAACCGGTCCCTTCTCTTAAGCTTCTTAAGAAGGATGTCCATTTTAATTGGGATGACGAATGTAAGGAAGCTTTTGAACTTATCAAACAATATCTCCTTAATCCACCTATGCTTTCACCGTCTAGATATGATCGCCCGTTTATCCTGTATATTTCAGCTTCAGATTTTGCTTTAGGAGCTATATTAGCTCAGCTTGATGATGAGAAGAGAGAGCGTGCTAATTATTACATTAGCAGAACCCTCATCAGTTATGAAACTTGCTACACAACATTAGAAAAACTATGTCTAGCAGTCATATTTTCTATGCAAAAATTATGCCATTATATGCTCAGTCAAAAAACATATGTCATTGCTAAATATGATCCCTTGCGGTATCTTATGAGTCGACCTTATTTATTGGGTCGTACAACAAAGTGGGTTCTTGCTCTAAGTGAGTTTGAACTCACGTTTATAGGACAAAAGTATATTAAGGGTCAAATCATAGCAGATCAATTAGCTGCTACACCCTTAGAGTCTACTTATCCCCTCATCATTGAGTTTCCTGATGAATGCCTTCAATTAGAGGCAAACTATGTTGAACAATGGTCCTTATACTTTGATGGAGCCTGATGCATGAGTGGGGCTAGTGCGAGTATTATTTTAATATCTTCACAAAAACATCTTATTCCTCTGTCCTTCAAATTAACATTTGCTTGCACTAATAATACTGCTGAATATGAGGCTCTAATCCTTGGATTACGAGCTACCTTGGCGCTAAAAATCAAACATCTGCTAGTTTTTGGTGATTCTCAACTTTTTATAAACCAAATTAATGAAGTTTATCAGACCAAAGATGATAAATTATGCCCATATAAAGCATATGTTTTACAGTTAATATCTCTATTTGATCAAGTTACCTTGGAAGCTATTCCTCGAACTAGCAATCGTGCGGCTAATGCTATGGCTGCAGTTGCATCTCTTCTGCCCTTGGAGTTAGATGATGAATATGCCACCATCATTATTCGTCGACTCCAGGAACCCGCTTCAAATAAGTCATCGTTAGAACCTTTGGATGTGTTTCTACTCAATGAAACTACTCTCGAACCTTGGTATATGGATATATTTGATTTTCTTCAAAATGGGACTTTCCCTGCCAGTTCTAATAGAAACCAACGTCGGTTATTACATAGACGAGCAAGTTGATTTGTAATAATTATCAATACTTTATGTAGGAGATCTTTTGAAGGTATCCTATTAAGATGTTTGAATCTAGAAGAATCCAAATAAGCTTTGAGTGAAGCCCACGATGGATCTTGTGGAGGACACTTTAGGGGTAGTGTCATTGCTAAAAATCTCCTTAGGATAGGATACTTTTGGCCTATCATGGAAAATGATGCACATGATTATGTGCACCATTGTGACAAGTGCCAAAAACATGCTGACCTTGTCCATGCCCTTGCACAAGAACTGTAGGCTATTTCATCTCCTTGGCCCTTTTCAAAATGGGGCTTAGACATTATTGGAAAAATTAATCCTGTGTCATCTGATGGACACAAATTCATCATAACCGCCACTGAGTATTTTATGAAGTGGGTTGAAGCTATGCCTTTAGCTTCCTGCACTGGAACACAAGTCTCTAAATTTATTTTTAATCAAATCATTTGTAGGTTCGGAATTCCTACAAATCTCATCTCATACAATGGAACTTGTTTCAAAAATAAAGATGTTAAGAAATTATGCCAAAAATATAAGATTCAACATCGCTGGTCCACTCCCTATTATCCTCAGGGTAATGGTCAAGCAGAAGCATCTAACAAAACCCTAATCAAAATTCTTAAAAGATTGGTCAATAAATTTGGCCGTGACTGGCACATTCAATTATATCCAGCTTTGTGGGCATATCACACTAGCGTTCGAACTCCCATTGGAACTTCACCTTTTGTCTTGGTTTATGGCGTTGAAGCTGTTTTTCCCTTTGAATTAGAAGTTCCTTATTTGGCTCTACTACTTCAAGATACCGAAGTAGGAGATGAATATCGAGCTGGCAGACTCAGTCAGCTAGAACTCCTAGATGAAAAGCGCATCAATGCTTTGGAGCATCTTTGTGCCTACCAAAACAAGCTTAAAAGATCATATGCCAAGAAAGTTCGTCATCGATCCTTTGAGGTCGGCGACCTTGTTTTAAAAGAAAATAAAAAAAATACTAATGCAACTAAAGACCTTAAAGGTAAATTTAAGCCCAACTGGCTTGGACCATATATCATCACTGCTAAATTTGAATTGGGCGCATACAAATTAGCTACCTTAGATGGTAAAGATTTAAAAGAACCTATGAATATTATGCATCTTAAGCGATATTACGCATAAAATTTAGTCATTTCATTTGTACATATTTTGCATGTTGTCTCATTTTAAATATATATATAAAACCGTTTAAACAAAAACAAACAAACATAAAAGTAAAAACAACAATATTATTGACTCTTTCGAAACCAAAAAAAAATAAAGAAGAAAGAGAGAGTCAAAATTATCAAACTCCTAAAAAATATTTGTTGTATGTATTTCTTCTTAAAGTATTGTAGTTATATTTTCCTATTATCTTGGATAAATTAGCATTTATTTGAAATCCCTCACTTTTGCAAACACAAAAATAAATATCTTGATTTTATCTGGCATGATTACTAATCTCTCTTATATCAAAGTTCACAAAATTTAATTAAATAAAGTTTGAGCACAGAGAATTGATCTTGTTATTTACTTAAACCAAGCATATCCTTTCACAATAAAATGATTATATTTGTAATTTCCATGCTATGCTACATAGTAGAAGTGGTTTCTTGAGCGAAAATTTTCCCCTGCTATCCTATCATGCACATGGTCTAGAATCTTTGAGAATTGACAAAAGGACAAGCTCACCCCTACCCGGAATAAAAATCCCTTGCTCTACAGCTAATCCGAGCAAGTATCCCTAGCATAGGAAGCAAAAGAAAAAGAAAAATCAAACAAAATTATGAGCAAAAGAAGCATTATTCCAGTATCATTTTGTACTATCTCAGCACTATTTCAGTATTATCTCAAATAAAAAAGTACAAAAATACAAAAAAAGCAAAAATACAAAAAGAGCAAAAGAGAAAAGCAAAAATCAAAATGCAATAAATCTCTTTCCCTACCCATTGAAAATAAAATAAGGGTTGCTAATCTTGAATCCCTGGAATTCTCAATTATTCGAAAACTGTGAGGTAAGCCCCATAACAGGTGGTTTGTGCCCAACCCGCTTGGCCTTGGGTAACTCCTAGAGTGGTGATATGTCTGTCACATTAGCGATCTTCTTTTGTACGAGACCTATGTCTGCTTATGGATTAGCTAGCTCTTGATAACCCGACTTACATAGTAGTTTGGTATGGTTATATGCATCTAAATCATGGTTAATGAACACTTATTTGGTTAATTCAAATCCTTGCTCAAAACTGGTAAATGCACAAAGCAATTGCACACACATTTGTATTTGAGAGATTTTGTGTATCATTATGATAAATCAAGATTGGTAATGAACTCACATACGCACATGGGATTCCTTATAAATCTAACTGTTGTCTTTAAGATACTTTGAAATATTTTTGTAAATTGTTTGGAATAATTTCATTTTCTTATTTGAGAACAGTTGTTTAGTATAAAGACAACTACATACATTTTCAAAAAAATCAAAATTTCTTTCAAAATGTACACTCAAATCATATATATATTATTGAATTTCGCGACGATGGTATAGTTCCAAAACTTAAATTGGAATTTTATGCCTAGCGCAAGTCCTCTTCATATTATCTATTTATTTTCAAAAATTAAAAAATCAACCATGCAATAAAACTATCAATTTCTTCTTTGGATTTTGCGATGATGGTATAAGTCTATACCTAAATATTCTATGCCTAGCACAAACCATTGTACTAATTTTATTTTCCATTTATTTAAATTCATCAAAACATGTGACTTAAATCATTATGTTACACAATTATGCTTTAACAACAATGCACATTGTTTCTATTTCATGTCATTATGTCAACTTCAATTTTGCAATGATGGTATAATTCCTAGGGAATTATTCAAAATTTTTATCACACTTAGGAATTTATGCCTAGAAAAAATCATCTTTAATATATTTCATTCATAATATTTTCATGGAAATCTGAAAACAAATCACCATCATCATCATCATTTGCATCATCACAACAAAGTCTTAAGACAGTCTCTTAAGCACTCTTTTTCTTTTAACAATATTTCTATACTAGGATTAGCTTGACGATCGAGTGAGCGGCGACTCCATGAAATGGTCTATAATAGCGACAATGTCCTTTGAAATTATTGTTAAAAGTCCCCTTTTATTTTATCAAATTATCACACCACAACCACCAATTGTTTACATCAGATTATTTCATTTAAAATTTTTAAAAGCATGACATTCAAACCATAATATTTCCAAACGGCATAATTACATGAATTATCAAATCAATCACACCAAAACATTAAAGCATCATACAAACACATAAGACAAGTCATATGATAATATATATATATATATATATATATATATCAACAATATATGTACATCATATCAAAACTAGATTGGTATGCCACAATCTACATCTTGGCATACTCAATCCTCTCAATCATATATTCAATTTGTGTAGTGCAGTAGCCTAGCCTCGAGAACCCCTCGAGCTCTCTGTCTCATCTCCTCCCCCGCCTTAAGGTGGACGAGGTGGCCCCATCACAGTATGTGTGGTACTACGAGTCCTAGTCATCGATCGGGATGAAGTCCTCAATGACCCAACCTTGATCGGATCCGCAATGTCGACTGGCAGCTATACCCTCTGGCCCTCTGGCACCAGTTGGAAGTAGATACCTTGATAGAATGCGGTCTGAGCAATCGACCGTGCTAGCTCTTGAGTGCTCGCTCCTCCGCTCCGTGCTCTAAGGCATGCAACCTCATCTTTGAGCTATGTAGCCTTAGCTCGATGGCGTGTAGCCTCATCCTGTAAAGTCTGCACCTATGCATAGAGATGAACAATCTTTGCCTAGAGAGTAGCCATATCACTACTCTCTCTTGTGTCCACACCCTTTCCCTTATCGGGTGATGGTGGCCTCTCTCTCTATGGAGAAGGGGGTCTATCCTCCCTCCTCTCCCACTGTTGTAGCCTCTACTGAGCTTGTGGCATCCTCTGTTCTCTCCCATCGTGACCCTGTGCCACATCAATGGCTACCTGGCACCACCTTCCAATCTGACACACAACTACGTGAATCAGACCCTGAGCCCTCATCATTCGAGGAGGGCGGATGCCTATGTACCAGGCATCGTAGCCGTCAGCTACCCCAGCATCGTCCCCATCCACTGGCTAGATCAGGGCATCATATGCATCCTGACTCTAGAAGCGTTGCATATCTGGGGCCCTACTAACTGTAGTGTTATCCCAGACGGTCTGGGAAAACTTATAGTCTCTAAGAGATGGGATCCCCTGTTGTAGATCGAACTGCCTCAAAACTCGGTCATAGCGGTGGAGCTCCACCTCTCCCCTCTCCATCCTTAGCCAATAGGTTTGCCTAACACAAGCCAGCTCCTGTCTATCCTTGGCCCACCCTGGATGATATCTCTAAGGCCTCTAGGTGATCTGGTCGAAGACAAGGTCATCAAGTAGTCATCGGGACATTGGCAGATCTATCCGCTGCTGTGACCCTCTTCGAAGCCACCAGTAGAAAGCTCAAGGCCTCTCCCCGTCAATCCCTATTAGTGGGAGCCCTATCGGCCTCCACACCGCGATGTGCTCCCAGCACCAAAATTACATTAGTGATGTCATAACTAGACATCGGTCGCCCTTGTATACGACCCCATGCAAGATCCTATACAATCGGCATAGTACAAAGCTCCCCCAAGCAAACCTGTACTCGTGGTCTTTCATGTTGTAGACCACATCTGTCAGTAGCCATGGTACTCTGCATCCACTCTGATGGCATAGTAGCAGACCACCTACCACCCTAGCCACAACTTGTGTTAGTCTAGATGCCCTAGGCATTTGGCGTAGCGACTCGATGTTCACTCCGGCATTCTCCAGGGTGAAGCTCGGATCTTCGCACAGTCACATCATCATGTGGCCCTAATTGGCCATGAGAGTTATTAGCCGTCCTTATATGGGGATCCTCAAAATCCTCCATACATCCTCCAATGTGGGAGTCATATCCCCTGTCGGTAACCGAAAACAAGAAGAACTCGGATATCACCTCTCTGCTAGGGCTGTCAATAGCCCCATATCTGTAGAAACTTGTGGCATATCTGCCACATGCTGCAAGCCGAATTGAGCCAACTAATATCACTCTGCCTGAGATAGAGCGGCCAAGTCATCCCTCAGCCCACTGTATTTCCATTCTCTGCTCTTTAATAATCCTCTCTGTGACATAAATAGCAAAACAATAAAAATCATTAATAAAATAGTGATTAAAAATGCAAGTAAAACAAGTTCAATTTCATATAAATGATGATATCATCCACTATTGGACGATATCGTCCAAAATTTGAGCAAATTCGTCTTCGATTTTGCAAGCTGAAATCATCCCTTATTTGACAAAATCATCCCCATTTCACCGATTTCACCTTTGGACGAAATCGGTGATATCGAGATGATTTCGACAAAATTGAGACGATTTCGTCCCGACGACGTCGACGGCCCCAAAAATGGCCACGATGCTAAAAAATAATTCAAAATTAATCTAAAAAGCATGAAATTCAAAATTAAATCATTCTAAACTAAGTTTAGACTTTTACCCGTAGCCCGCGCTGGACCTCTGTCGATCTGTGCACTGTCTCAACCATTTTGTTTGTAGAGCTCCAAAAACCAAAAAATGAAAATGAACAGTAACAATGAATTAGGGTTTTTCCTATTTTTCTTAATTTTATTCAAAAACAATTCAACAACATTTTAATTTTGCTTTTTCTCATTTTTACCTCAAACATTCGATTTGGGTAAAAACACGGAGGGGGCACCATAGTAAGTTGTCATACGATTCGACCTAGAATCGTCGCCTAAAAATGGAAATAATTTTTTCTTTCTCGTAAATTGAGAAGAACTCGTCTTTAACGCATTTTCCTTGAAAAATTCACTAAAGAGGGGGCAAAATGTAGCACCCCAAAATTGGTGCAATAAACCTTAGCAAATAATTAAAATTACTTTAGTAATAATTCAAAATTAAATTTTAACCCCGAACCACCTGTTAACCGCCTGTTAAATAGCTTTCCCCATTTTTTGCACCATTTTTAGGATTTGTTGTGATCGTTGGATGATATCGTCTTCGATCAGACGATATTGCCTCAGATCAGACGATTTCATCTGGAGCAGAATGTCTAGATGATCTCGTCCCAAACTAATTTGTGCATAATTAGATTCTATTCCAACAACGTCTCTAAGTTGGGCAGAAGCATGTCTACACCGTTAGAGACCTCCTTCATTGGAGATCTTCCATATTAGGATGATCTCCAACCTCCTAACCTCCCTCCTAAGCCTATTTAAACCTTAGGACCCCCCTTGACATCCCCCTGGCTGAATTTTCTTGTAACTTGACCTTTGCACGCATTAGAATACCCTAGATTACCATCTGCATTTGTGCTTTCCAAGTTTTCTTGTAGGGACCTCATTGATTTTCAGCCGGAGCAAGCTCAGATTGTCGTAGATGATCCTGTACAATCTTGGACGATCCCATAAAAATTCGAGACGATTTCAACTACAGTCTGCATTGGGGGCAATCAGTGCCCAAAGTTTGCACTTTTTCTATACTTTGCTGCTATTTCATTTTGCTTTTAGTCAGTTTTATTATTATTTCCTATTATTATGCATCTTGGAGTTCACCCATGTAGTTTAATTGCATAATAAAATCATGATTAGCTATTAAAGCATCGTAATTTACTTGCATTTCTATTTAGGATTATCTTATTAACATCCTTATTATTATTTCACATCATTTTCCTTTATTAGTATAGCTACATTTTATGTATTTTGTATCTATTTCTCTGTTTGCAGGTCTCTGACGAATTCATCAGATCTCAGATGATCTTGTCTGATTTCAGACGATCTTGTCAAATCAGAGGCGATTTGGACAACTTCAAAAATTAGAATCTCCATCAGACATCCAAAATTAGGTATGGCTTTTCTCATCTAGCATATTCTCTGTGTTTTATGTTTAATTTTGTTTTCTGTATTCATTTAATTTGCATTTTCATAATAGAACAACTTAGATTCATTTGGCCAAACCTAGGATTTTGAATGTTTAAAGATAAAATTGAACACATTAAACACATTCCCAACCTAGGCGTGGAGACTGCCACTAAAATTTTCCTGGTGAACCCACCATCCATCAAAAATTCACCCTTATACACCTCCCCCGAGAGGCGGGACCTTTAAATGGCCTCTCAATTCGAGGTATTGTTCCATCCTTTTCACATCCCCCTTCCGGGCACGAATCCTATAGCCTAAAGGTAAGGGTGCAAAAAATTTGGAGCGATACAGATACCCATTCTAGATAGTCTATGGAGATAATGAAATCTACATCCAATAGCTTCTACAACCTATCTTTAACCATTAAAGTGATGGTTGGATGCATCTTCCCGAGCTTCTACTTGACAGGATTTTTAGAGAGGTCTAGCAAAAGGTTATGAGTAACCATTTTCATATCTAGTCCTGGCATATCCTTGTATGTCCAAGCAAAGATATCAGGTGTAGAGGTATGAGGTTGGCACACTCATCAAGAGATAGAATCTCTCCAAATTTAACCTTCTTAGGATTAGTGGGATCATCACTGATATCTACATCAAAGGTTTCTTCTACTAACATATGTGATCCCTCCTCAAGTTGGTGAGGCATAGGAATTAGGTGGATATCATTAGCTAGATTTAAAGGTTCCACATTGGAATTACCCTCAGTGTGATAAAAATCATGTGCATAGCCTGGTGCAAAATGAAATGGTTGTAACATTTCTTCGTTAGGAAAGAAATCCTTAGGCTCTAGTGGTGAATCAACACGATCCCAATCAATGGCATCTATATTAAGACAAAATGGTTTGGTAGGATCAGCTGGATTGTAAAGTGGAGTGGTCAAATCTATGAATATCATGTTGATGGAATGAATCAGATCTCCAAGACCATGTGTGTGCAAATCTACATTATCAATGTTATTCACATACCCAAGATGTAGCTCTAGGGGTATGGGGATCTCTGAATCTGATCTATGCATAGACTGGTGAATGGGATCATTTGGATCAAGGAGCTGCATATATATAGGCAGATTGGGAAAGACCATATGATAAATCACATATAAATTGGGTGGTATTCCTCTAAGGTGTGGGCCAGGATAAACTCTTCGATACATCTCATCGATGTTGAATGGTTCATGATGATGACGTAAATAGTCAGGCCTGAGATAGGCCCTCTCGGTCTCATATTTGTCATCACTATATTATATGAGTTCTTAATTCTTGCCTACTAAAATTGGGTGTTGAGCAATATGAGGCACATGGTAGGCCCTTTCTATTTCATCCTCATAGTCACTATCATCAATTAAGAATACCTTATTCCTACCTACTAGAATTGTGTGTTGAGAAGTATATCTAGGCCCAAGGTAGGCCATTTCCATTTCATCCTTGTATTCTTCACTATTTGAAGATTTCTCATAATCATTACTTCCAAAATATCACTATGGTCCATCGCTTTCAGAAATGGACTCTACTTTAACTTCCTCAAAAGCAACTTCTGATTCGATATCTATTGTTAGGCCCAAATTATGGATCTGCATGCAAGTATCATTGGTAGCTTCACGACTTTCAATATTTAAGTCAACTCTTAAAATATCTTTTGGATTGATCTCTACCACGATGTTGTCATGATAGATTTCAGGTGGTTCTATAAAGATATAAATCACTAGTCTATTACCCCTTTGCATGTAGGAAGGGGTAGGGTGATAAGGATTCCAATCCATATTATCCCCTAAACTGAGGTTCAGACGATCAAGATATGCTGCTAAAAGCTTATCCTATCCTCTTATATGGTAGCCCAACCCGAACCCATTAGTTGGTAACTAATATTGTGGTTCATAGGGAGTTTAGCGCCCTTGCTCGAATAAGCCTAGACCATAACCATGCCAATGGTAATATTCAAAATAATGCAAGGCAAACTTAGGGTTAGACAAATAATGAACATTCATTGAGAATGGTTCATCATCATCTTCATCTATGGGTGTGCGATTAGAAAATTGGTCAAGACCTCCATAGATGAAATTTATTTGGTTGGGTGGCACCCCCAATGGTACCACCATCCCTACAAGAAAGTGATGGGCTTGAGGTCGGCCCATGTCCTATGTAGTATTGATAAATAGCATGAATGTCACATTCTGCACTATATACTCCACTAGCCCAAGATTAACCAAATGGTGGATGGTCACCTACAGTGCAGATGATCTAGCTGAAGAAGTAAGTAAAGCAGGCTAAGGTACCTCCTCAACTTGGTTCTGAGTGTCCCCTTCATCCATGGGACTAGGAACCTCAATAGTTTCTACTTTGTGTGCTTGCTTTAGCTCCTTTTCACCCATAACTACCTTAAGCTTCTTATAATTCCTAAACATCATGGATGTCGTAGGTTTTTTTGAAGCTGCTATTGTATGCTCTGATAGTTGTGGTGCTGACGTGGAAGGTTCTACGCACACTTATTTTAGTTTACCTTCTAGATGTTTGAATGTAACATTCTATCATATATCTAGGTGTGTTGAAGGGATAACGAAATCTCCAGGTAAATCTACTTGGTTCACATATTTAAATGGTTCCTCATAGGAAGAAACCATGTGAATTTGTCTCTCATGTATATATTTAATACATTGATGTAAAATTGAGGGAACGTAATGCATCTCTCTGATCCAAGGCCTCCCCAAGAGGATGTTATATTGCATAACACCTTCAAGTATGTGATACATCATAGGGATGCTCTTCAATCCAACCTGAATAGGCAAGAGTATAGTACTGACTATTGAGCATAGTGCATCGTTAAATGCTCTCAGAGTGAAGGTTGAAGGTACGATGTGTAATTTTGACAACTTCAAGTATGCCAATGCCTTGGTAGTAATAATATTGATTGACGACCATGTGTCAATCAATACCCATTTAAATGGTGTGTGGTTAACACACACAATTATATGCATCGATGGATCCACTATAGTAGTAGAGACTATTTTAATCTTGTGATCATAAAATTGAATCATTGGATCTTGGTACTACTACACATGTCCCACAAAGTTTGTAAAATCTTCAATATCCTGGGACTAAACTTCAATAGACCTCAAGATGTCTATGAGTGTCTCCTTGTGCTTAGAATACTGTTGTATCAATTCATAAACTAATAAATTTGCTAAAGCTGTCTGAAGGCTTTGCACAAGCCTATTCGTGATGGTCACCATCGATCTAGTTGGTGGGTCTAGTGTATTGTTTAGAGTTGGCCTTTGTAGAGGCACAACCTAAACCCTAATTGGATCTGGAGGTGGATCTGGTTGCTTGTACCTACATTTTCTTGTGACAACATTTACCATTTCGATGAAACCCTGTGTAGGTGGTTTGATACACACCTGGTTCACCTGGTTGGTATTATTCCTCGGAGGCTCGTGGTTTGGAAGAAATTTTTTAAAAATCCCTATATTTTGATTTTTTGGATCCAGAGGGTTGTCAAAAATTAACTCACCTTTCTTGATCATATTTTGCACCACATGTTTAAAACTATAACATCCTTCAATGTCATGTCCCTTCATTCTATGGTATGAGAAATAATGATCCTTCCTATAACCTTTTGGTTTGGGTTGGTTAGGGTTTTGCAACTTGATATCTGGTAAGTTAATGGTCTTAGCCTCGCATAGTTGATGGAAGATCGATGTCATAATCTCCACAAATGGTGTGAAATGGTGAGGAGGGTGTTGCTCTTTATTATTACCCTATTTCTTATTGTTGCATTGGTCGTATCAGGAAAGAGGAGGTTGAGCCTGATAATTCTATTGTTATTGCCCCTTGTCCCTCTTTTAGAGGTTTAACACCACTTGATTCACATGGGCCAGTTTGGCCTTGTGATTTTGATTTTGAGTGTTCTTCTTGTTCCAATCCTTCCTATTATGGAGCTTCAATTTATCCTCCTATAACTTGATGTCCTCAATTACCTTGGCTTGTGCCAAGACCTCCTCAAATGTTTGGTATTATTGCAGCTACAATAATAGTGATATGTGCTTCACACAACTCTTTATAAACATTCAAGTTAGTTCTATGGTTAGAATGGAAAATGGCAATTTTACCATCAAATTTCTCCATATCTTCCCATAATCCATGATCATATCATCATCGTATTGCATTAGAGTATCCCTATCAGATAGGGTTATCTTCTTGATTTTGAAGGAGAAGCATTCAAGAAAATTATTAGCAAGTTGCTCAAAATTGGTTATGTTGTGCCTCTTTAGTTGGTTGAACCATTTCAAGGTAGGACCTAAAAGGGTTGTGATGAAAGTTCTCAATAATAGAGCATCATTGCTTTCTATCTAAAAGCACATATTCATGAAACATGTGACATGCTCTTGAGCATCTTCATCTCCTTAAAACTTAATCAACTTTGGCATCTCGAAGTGATTGGGATACTTTAGAGTAGGCACTGACAGGCATAAAGGTACATTGTGTATTTTGTTCAAGGTTGGCTTTTGGTAAGTCATCCATTGTTTCTCAATTGCTCTTATATTTTATTCCAAGGCCTTATAAGCCTTCAAATATAGAATATCTACTTCACTAAGAGGTCTTTGAGGAGCCTTTGGAGGTATAATATTCTTTGATCAAGGTGCTCATCCTCCATGTTGACTAAGGAGATCTCAAGATATTTCTATTCTCACTCATCTCCTACTACTTCCTCGTACTGAGTACACCCATGATGTTAAAGTGCTTGGAACTAAAACATGTTTTGGGTCGTATAGTGAGTACGAGTTCCAATGTGCTCAGGGTACAATTTAGGTTATGAAGTAGCTCATCTATGAGGTCGCTCCCTGTATTCACTCCAATGGGGTAAATTGGTGTGAGCTAATCGATCATCTCTCTTTGCATGCTCCTTTTGGTCAAGGATGCATTGCTCGCACATGTGTTGCTCATATAGATCTTGCATTTACAACCTCTATCTTTGAGTATCCTCATTTTTGAGGTGCTCATGCTCTACATGCACATATTCTAATTGATCTTAAAATATCCGCTACCTTTGCTCTAACACTATTTTTTATGATCGATCCATTATATCAGCCATATGTGATCTCTAGTGGGTTTGCTTTGTTCAGGAAATTTTGTTGGTGTGAGCTCCAACAAACTTGTCTGCCATACTCTTGCATTTGTCTATATAGACAATATTTACATTCTACTATTGTTTGTGATATGTTCTCACATAGGTTTATGGGGCACGTATGATATGAGAACACTTTGAGCATTCCCCTGGTTCCTTGATAGTCCTACGTGTACTCTCCCTATGAGAACTCATGGAGTGAGAATGTGCAGCCGAGGGCTTACACCTTAATTGCCCTAAGACTCTATAAAGACCATCAAGCTATCTTGTTTTCTAGGGTTGATTTGGTGGAGTGCCATTTTATCCAAGTCTAGCTATGTCAATTGTGAACTTATCAGGTTAATTATTATTTGGAGTTTATGCGGGTCTACTCTCTAAATCGACCCTCTCTTCTTACCCCTAATTGGGTAGATTTAATTATTTTCTATCTTGGGATGATGGGGACTTTGATCCACCCTTAGATCTATTCCTATAGGAGTGTGTGTTACCTCCTCTAAATGGGGTATTCTGAACAGAATCCTCATGCATAGAATTATCCCCTCTAATGCTCACCAAAATTAATTCAAGAGGATTCTATGGTTGAGGGTTTGATGTGTTGTTTGTGTATTAGGTGGAGATTCAGATTCGATCTCGATTCTGCATCGATATCGGCCTCTCTGTGGATTAACCATGATATGAATGATATCCTATGTAGATTTTAGAGAAAAAAAACAAACAAGGGTGATTATCTCTTTTAAAATTTCTTTGTGATCCCTAAACTAGTTTTAGTGTGTTTCAGGTGTGTTGTATCATAAACTAACTCTCATCATGTTTTCAGATTTTTTGATGATATACTTTTTTAGTTTAATGGATTTCACTTGTATAATCACAACTCGATAATCGATAATGAAAGTCACGATCACATAAATCATTTAAAGTGTGGAGATGAAACCCACACTTGGACAAGGAGCATAGGTCCTGCTGATCCTCACCCAACACACCATGCACAGTAATACACCCCTACGAAGAGAAATGCATGCTATTTTGCATGGATAGGATGGATCTTGGAGTCAGTATTGGCCAATAGAACAAGGTTTACGGGAGTTGAGACAACGGGTGGAAATGACTGCCACCATCGTTGAAATCTACTAGTGGATGGGTATTAATTTTATCTCACTAGTGTTTAAGTATTACATGGTGTGTGTGTGTGTTTATTTTAAGATTGTATGTAAACGAAAAATGCATCACCAAGTAAACATTATCTTTCCTACATGCCTATAATAAAGACGTTTTAAATTCAGAAAGATGCATGTATTAGATATATGAAATTCAAATAATGTAGTTTTTATGATAAAATTGGATTCTGATTGGGCCCCAAAAAGTAAACTCTATACACAAATTTTAACTGCTAGCTACTGGTATGTCCAGCAGGTAACAGTGTTGACCACAGAATAAAGCTGTAACTCAAAAACTTAGCTATTGTTGATAGCAACAACTAACAGTGCTAGTTGCAGTTGTCAGCCATGATTGACATATGACATGAAATTTTCATCCAATTTACCTCTTACACTTTTGCTATGTGAGTTAATTAACTATGGGTAGGAAAAAATGAAAAGAATACACAGAGCAAAAAGTCTACTTACCTGTAAATCCACATTCGAAGGAGAGACAAAATGCTTACTGTCTGTTTCTTTGCTTTGTTGCTAGCCATAGCTATCAAGCATGACTGAGACTTTTCACCATGGCTATTAAGTGTGGCTAATATCTACAATAAAAAACAAAAAGAAATCAGTCATCTACAGTGTAATTTGTGGGGTCCCACCATGATCACCATCTATACCACTCTAAAAGCATACACCTAGGCTATTAAATAAAATATACCAAGCATTAAAGCATGAAAAGATGAATAACAATTAATTGAAGAAGAAAGAACAACTTATTTATATTATCATTGCAAATATCTTTTACAAATACATCCATCTTAGGGATATCAAATTCTTTGATACAATTGATACAATGTTTTGAAGCCCATCAAAGGGGATGGTGCAATACGTAGGCTTTTAAAATAGACACAAATTGCTTAAGACTAAAGGAAGCATTCTTCTCACTCGATCAGAGGAATATGCTACCAAGAATGCTTTGAATATGCTCATATCCTATAAATCTACATTTAAGAAACAACATAAAAGAATTAGAAGCAAGGGAAACCTCTCATGATGAGGCTCTTAATAGGAATTTGCATAAATTGGCACAAATATAGTAAGAAAGCATGGAAACTTGCAAAGATGATTACAAAACCTCTGAATAAATGTTAATAATGCTATGAAAATAGTAAATCTAGCTATTATGATGCATAATATACCATTAAAACTTGAAAGACATCAAATCTAATGAAACTAACACAAATTGAAAAAATGAGAGAAAATAGAGCAAAGCTACCTCTAATTTCTATAATTAACCGTACAAAAGCATAAATGAAAGTTAATCTATGTCAGATCTATCTAATTGCATGCTTAGAATGAAAATCCTATGGCTAAAATGAGGGAAATTGAGTGTCAAACCCTCATCATGGGTCTGAGGTGCAGCTGGCTCTGTTAGCTACAGCTGATAGCCATAACTAAGGTGAAAGTGCTCTTGCTCTTGTAATCAGGGCTTAAATATCAAATTTCCTCTATGGAATTGATGATCAAGGGTCACATCTATATTTTAGAACAAATTGGTGGTGTAGATTCTTCGAATTTGTAGTAGAAGTGGTTCAATTATGGATAGATGATCTCCTCAAGCTCTTGAAACCTCCATAGCTTTGAATGCAGTTGTGATTTCCACATTGGTAGCATGTAGACACTCTCAAGGGTTGCAAATGGCTCTCCAATCTAGTAGGGCTTCATTGCATTCAATTGAAATCTTCTCTAGACTTTTCCCCAATTTGGAGGGGGGTCTTATAGCACTCTCAATTCCTAATATTAGCTTCCTTGGGAAGCCAAGATCAAGAACCAAGAGGTTGGATCAGTTGGAAGGAATAATCTAGAAGCTTCCTCACTCGAAACCACTTAAAGTCAATTGCCATAACTATTGTAACTTATTTTGGCTTGGCTCGAGAGTTCATGATAGTTATAGAGCTAGTCGTAGCTTCTACGCACAACTAGATCTGTTAGTCGTAGGTGTCAGCCATGATTAATACCTTAGCTGCGGATGCCATCCATGGCTAAAGCTAATTAGGCCAAAGTTGCCTAAATTGAATGGTTAAAACCACTGCTCTATCTTGGAATGGTCCAAGATCATTCATATGGTCTATTAGAATGTCCATATGAGTAGTCCCATACACATGACTTGTTTTAGGTGTCTACAACACCATAGGTAATTTAAAATATTATTATAATATTTAATTTTTTAAATTAAATATTATAATTAATCTTCTTAGAACCTTTGTCTTTTGCCTTGGGATCTTCTTCAACTTTGCAAATAATGAACCTTTTTCAACAGAGCTTTGTCTACCTTGTATTTATTTTTCAATGGAGATATTTGCCTTACAAAATTAATATTTCAACCTAGAAGATGATTTTCAATAATTTTTCCTTTAACATCAATGACAACCAAAATACTCAAAATTTCCAATAATCTCCCCCTTTGTCATTGATGGCAACCCTTTCTAAAAATTCCTTTTCCACCCACTGGATTCCAAATCTGCTCCCCTTGAGAAACTGCTCCCCCTTACTCAAATATCTCCCCTCTGACATAAATGGCAAAGGGACTCCTTTGGGGCTAAAGATAAGACTCTTAGCTCAACCCCCTCCCCACATCCTCTCCTTGAGGTGATTAATTTTTAGGTAGGAGTAAGACTACTCCTAATTTCCTTCTAAGATACTCAAAAGTTTCCTTTGGAAGTGGCTTAGTGAAAATGATCACAATTTTTTCCTATGTAGTAACATATTCCAATTTGACTTGCTTATCCATCACCTATTCTCTCAAAAAATGATATTTTATCAAAATGTGCTTGGTCCTTGAGTGCATCATTGGATTATTTGAAATTTTCATGGCACTTGTTTTATCACATAGTATGGAGATAAGATGATCATGCTCTATCTTAAAGTCCTTTAAAGTTTACTTCATCCATAAAACTTGTGTACAATAAGAAACTACTGCAATGTACTTTGTCTCTATCATAGATAAGGATATTGATGCTCGTTTCTTTCTTAACCAAGAGACTAAACAATCTCCATGAAATAATGCTCCTCCACTTGCGCTTTTTCTGTCATCAATATTTTTTGCCCAATCTACATTTGTATATGATGTGAGAGTAAATTTTTCACCTCTGGGATACAAAATTCCAAAATCCATAGTCCCTTTTAAATACCTGAGAATTCTCTTTATTGCCAGTACATGTGTTTCCTTTGGTTCTGCTTGAATCTTACCACTAGTCCCACTGCCTGCATTATATCTGGTCTTGTAGCTGTGACATATAGTAAGATACCAATAATATACCTATACAATATCTAATTTTCATTAGGAGATTCATCATATTTACTCAACTTGCATCCTATAACCATGGGGGTACTTACTGGTTTGCAATATTCTAATTTGAATTTCTTTAGTATTTTTTTTATATACTTGGTTTGTGAGAGAAATACACCCTTCTCTGATTGTGAAATCTGTAGTCCAAGGAAGAAGGACAACTCACCAAGCATTGATATTTAAAATTCATTTTACATACTCTTTGCAGCTTTTTGACACATCTTATCATTATTGCCTCTAAAAATGATGTCGTCCATATAGACAACCACAATTAATAAGTCATATCCTTCATTTTTGATGTATAAGTTGCTGTCAAGTATTCCCTTTCTAAAACCATGTTCTTGAAGATACTTATCCAACCTTGAATACCAAGCTCTAGGAGCTTGTTTTAGTCCACAAAGAGCCTTCTTTAACCTGCACACATAATGTAGCTTGTCAATTAGGCTAAACCCCTCAGATTTATCAATGTAGACGTCTTCATCCAAGATGCCATTAAGAAAATATGATTTTACATCCATTTGATATAATTTGAATATTTTGAAACTTGAGAAAGCTAAAAATATCCTTATGGCCTCAAGTCGTGCAACAGGAGAAAATGTTTCATCAAAATCAACCCCTTCAACCTGTGCATAACCTTTGCATACCAGTATTGATTTATTTCTAACTTCTTGACCATCTTCATTTAAATTATTCTTGTAAACCCATTTAGTGCCAATTACATTCTTGTATTTTGGTCATGGAACAAGTTTACAAGTATCACTTTTTTCTATTTAATCCAACTCCTCATACATTGCCTTGATCCAAAATTTATCTTCTCTTGCCCCATTAAAATCCTTGGGCTCAATCTTAGACAACAAAGAAATATTAGCATTGGGAAGTGGCCTGAGCCATGTCAGCACCCCATGCATGTGCAAAGTCAAATCTATCACAGATTAAATTAAAAGTTGACATCAACCAACTTCGAGGAGGGGATGTTTGTCATCCCATGAAGATATATTTTTCTAACCTTTGCTTTGAAATCTTGCAATATGTCTCGAACGAATCATGTTGCAGCTATCAAGAACCAATCACATGGAGATAAATTTACCATATGGAAAATATGACCATCATTATCTGTTGTTGTTTACCTAGTCATCATAAACTAGCCAATAACAATGCACCACATATATCTACGCATGATGCACCCACAAAAAAATTTAGGTACATGATTAAATTTTCTATTTTATATCTATATTATTTTTATATGCATGTGTACCTATGGAAAAGTGCCCATACAACCCCCATCATAGTCCTATCCACCTGAATAATTTCACTTGGAACTTTGCTACGTGTCATGGATTTGATTGGTACAATGCTTATGGTTATCACTTTCGTACAATCTAGTACATGCTCTAAGGAAAATTTACATAGATAACCATAGTCGCTTCTAATTATTGTAGTTAACCTGCTGTGTCCAAAGAATCAACTAGTTTAAAAAACTACATACTAAATAACTATTGTGTAAGGAGGGAAACTATAGAGTGTGGCAATTCAAAAAAAATAGTGTGAATTAGTTATCGAGTAAATCATAAACAGAAGGGAATTTACACTCTAAGCATGGGAGGGAATATAAGAACCATAAGTTGTAGAAGAGCGAACCTGTTGACTGCTTAGGGATTTTTACAGATGTCCAAATCCAATTCGATGCTACAATATGGATGGAGTACTATCAATTGGTTAGCTAGGGCTAGGATGCAATGGTAACCAATGAGTTTGCAACATCCATAAGGAATGGAATCGTGCATATATGGGGATTGGAGATTCTAGTCATCGAAGAGTATATTGCCATGGTGACGGGTCTTCCTCTAATAGGGGAGCACACATACAAGGAATACAATATAACTCTTTGTACATAGAGATTATTTGGCATACCAATAGAGCATCTTATATGTGTTGGTTTGCCCAAGCAACACGTCCCTGAGCTTTGGAGGGTGGATTTTGAATAGATCACATAATTTTTCACCTACTCTAGTAGGTACTCTATGATAGATAAAGAGGCAACAAATTAAGACTTTATTCCCCAACCTCCAAATTGCAAACCTTACAATATATATAGTTTCCATTGCAACTAAGATTACAAAACAGACGAAGGAAATAAAGGAGATAAGGAGATAGAAGAAGTTGCGAGAAGAAGGGGATCAGGAGATAGAAAGAGGGGAGGATAAGTAGGGATAGGGATAGAGACAATTTCTAGAAGATGCTTCTACCGACATTTGCTGCCAACCTTGCCACCTTCGTGAGGTCAAACTCTAACACTCTCCCCCTTAAAGTTGAGAGGACTGACAAGATAGTCTCTCAACTTTATAAATTGAGCTTTAGCCATGCCTTTGGTGAAGATGTCTGCAACATTCTCCAAAGTGCTACAATATTTAAGCTCAACAATATCTTGCTCCACCATGTCTCGGATGAAGTGATACTTCATATCAAAGTGTTTTGTTCTGCTATGGTGGATAGGATTATATGCCAACTGAATGGCATTGATGTTATCATAGTATAATCTGGTAGGACCACTTTGTTGTTCTCCAATATCTTCAAGAAATTTTCTCAACCATAGGGCTTGAGTACTAGCATATGTGATGGCTATATACTCGGCCTCAGTAGATGACAATGCTACAACAATCTACTTTTTGGAACTCCATGTAATTAGTCCTGATCCTAGACTAAAATAGTTCCCTGATGTAGATTTTCTATCATCGATGTTGCTGCCCCAATCACTATCACTGAAGCCAACTAACTTGACAGTATTACATTTTTGGTAATGGATTCCAAAATCCAATGTACCCTTTACATATCTGAGAATTCTTTTAGCTGCTTGCAAATGCAGCTCGGATGGATTAGCCATAAACCTTGAGATAAGAGAAACAACATACTGAATGTCAGGTCTTGTGTTGGTGAGAAACATCAAACTCCCAACCATGCTCCTGTAAGTGGTCGTGTCAACCTTCGGTGCTCCATCATCCTTGCTCAATTGGATCCCATGTCCAATTGGAGTTGCAACTACTTTGCAATGCTCCATAGCAAATTTCTTGATCATATCACGAGCATACTTGTGTTGAAAGATGAAGATCTCTCTATCTCTATGATGAACTTCCATGCCTAGGAAGTAGTGCATTAATCCCAGATATTTCATCTCAAACTTTTTCATCATGGAGTGTTTGAACTCCATATTCATCTTATCATTACTACCCATAAATATGAGATCATCCACATATAAAAAAACTATGAGGATGTCTTTACCTTGCTTTAGGTAGTAGAGAGTTGGTTCATTTTTGCTTCGGGTGAACCCATATTCCTTGAAATAGCCATCAATGCGAGAGTACCATGCTCTTGGTGCTTGCTTGAGGCCATACAATGCTTTTTTTAGTTTATAAACAAGGTGCTCCTTACCTTGTTCTTGAAAGCCTTGAGGTTGTTCAACATAAACCTCCTCTATTAAGTACCCATTGAGAAAGGCACTTTTTACATCCATGTGTTGGATTTTCCATCCTTTATGGGTAGCTAAGAAAAGTACTATTCTGATTGTCTCCTATCTAGCTACAGGAGCAAAGGTCTCCTCATAATCAATGCCATACTTATGTGTGAAGCCTTTTGCTACCAGTCTTGCCTTGTGTCTTTCAATGCTCCCATCAGCATTGAATTTGGTCTTATAGACCCATTTACATCCAACACATTTTTTTCCTTTAGGAAGCTGAACTAGCTCCCAAGTATCATTGTTTTTTATAGAGGTCATCTCCTCTTTCATGGCTTCCTGCCATATCTTTTGAGTACAAGCCTTCTCATAGCTAGAAGGTTCAAGTTGTGCACTAGTCAATAAAGCATAATTGACTACATCTCCCCGAGGCTCTTGGGAGTCATCATCTCCATACAAATGCAGATTTTCAAGTTGTAAAATTGTACTCATTTCACTAGCTTGACTTCTAGTGTATCTTCTCTAAAAATTTTTATCCAACATATGATAAGAGGGATGATGTTGTAGTGTTCTCTTACCTCTAGATGGAGAATCAATATCCATCGGTGAAGAACTGACTGATCATTATGGAGAAGGACTTGGAGAAGTTGTTGATGTACTAGAAGTAGCACTTCTGCTTGGGCTTGGAGGGGGTGTGTCTTTGCATTTCTTGGGTGACACCTACTGAATTTGAGAAGAACCTGCATCATGGGATTCATCATCAACAAAAACTCTTGGATGACCCCATTCTCCCCCTTCATCAAAAATCACATCCCTGGAAAGGACAATTTTATGGGTCTTTGGATTGTAGAGTCTATAGGCTTTGGTAGACTCACAATACCCTACAAAAATACATGCTTGACTCTTGGGATCAAGATTTTTCCTTTTTTCATCAGGAATGTGTGCATATGCTAAAGAACCAAAAACTCTGAAATGTTTTACATTTGGCTTCTTGCCATACCATGCCTATTAAGGAGTGATCCCCTTCAAACTAGAAGTAGGACTCCTATTTAGAATGTAAACACTGGTTCTGACAACATCAATCCAATACATGTTATTTAGATGCTTTGTTTGAAGCATCGATATGGCCATCTCTACTATGGTGTGATTTTTCCTTTCTGCCACACCATTCTGTTGTGGAGTATAGGCAGTGGTGAATTGCCTTTTTATCCCACATTCTTTACAAAATTGCAGAAATGCCTTGGAAGAGTACTCTCCTCCTCGATCTGTCCTGAGACATTTTACATGAAACCCAATTTGTTTCTCTACATTATTCTTGAAATCATTGAAGCAATCAAAAGCTTCATCTTTGTGTTTTAGGAAATAAACCCAACACATTCTAGAGAAATCATCTATAAAAATGAGAAAATAAGAATTGTTATCGAGACTTTTTGTCTGCATTGGACCACAGATGTTCGAATGCACTAATTATAGTGGATAGTTGGCCCTCCATGCTTGTCCTCTTGGAAACTTGGACCTGGTGTGCTTTCCCAAAGCACATCCTTCATAGACCTCCTTGTGATCCTAAATTTTAGGAAGTCCAGTCACCATTGCTTGAGAAGTCAACAATTTTAGGCTAGCAGAATTTAGGTGACCATATCTCAAGTGCCAAAGCACACTTGGATTTGCAATAGCAAAATTTGCAAGTTGATCTCCCCCTGGCTGTCCAAACTTAAGGGGAAATAACCTATTTTTGGTCATGGGTACCTATGTGATGACTCTATTACCATTGTTCTTATCAAATATTACACATTTTCCCTCATCAAAAACAAGTTTGTAATTATTTTCCATCATTTGTCCAACACTTAGCAGATTATGTTGGAGTTGAGGGGTGTAGTAGATATCATTCACCTTTTTGATGCCTTCCTTCATTGGAACCTCCATGGCTCCAATACCTTCAACTTGCAATGCTTTATCATCTCCCAACTTGATTCAAGATTTATAGGTGGAATCTATTGTAGCAAAGAGTTCTTCTTTGCCACTCATATGGTTGGAACAACCAATATCCAAAATCCAAGTATCATTCAGATTTTGATCCGATTGCCCATAAGAAAGAAAGAGATTAGAAGTCCCTTCTTCTTCACCAAAATGACCATACTGACTACTTTGACTGCTGCTTCCCTGAGAATATTTGGACCAACAGTCTCGAGCAAAGTGACCTGGTTTGCCACAATTGAATGCAAACCTTTTTGGATTTGTCACTTCCTCTTCCTCGACCTTGACTTCTACCTCTGCTTTGTTGACTACCTCTGCTTTGACTTCCACCTCTGCTGGGAGTTCCTCCTCTACTGGGATTTCCACCTCTTTGGCTACTCTTGCCTCTACCTCTTCTCTGACCTCGGCCTTGGCCTCTTCCTTGTCCTTTTTTGGTACCTTCTTGAGATGCGAAGGCTTTATCATCGCCTCCATAACTTGTTGAAGGAGATTCCTGTAATCTCTCTTCATGTGAAAGTAATGAACCAATTAAAGCATCAAAGGATAGTGTAGATAGATCCTTTGATTCTTCGATGATGATTGCTATGTGATTCCATTTTGGAAGAAGTGTTCTCAACACTTTCTTCACAACAGTTTCTGGTTTGACTTCTTCTCCAAGTGTTACCATCTTGTCAATGACTACTTTAACTCGAATGCAGTAGTCACCAACTTTCTCATCTTCAATCATCTTGAGATTCTCAAAATATCATTTCAGTGTCTGAAGCCTGACCTGCTTCACTTGATCACTTCCTTGGAAACCTTCTTTTAAGGCATTCCATGCATCTTGGGTAGTTATACAAGATGCAATTCTGGGGAAAATACTTTTATCCAACGCTGCTTGAAGATGAAAAAGAGCAAATGAATTGTTCTTTTGTGCTTCCTTCTTTGCTTTCTTATTAGTTGCACTCAATGTAGTCCAATCGGAGGGTTATGAGTAACCCTCTTCTACTATGTCCCATAACCCCTTACCTATGAGTAAGGTCTTCATTTTGATAGACCAGTACTCATAATCATACCCATTAAATTCTGGAATGGGTAGATTAGCATTCGAGGCCATAACTACTGACAAGAAACTTGAAACAAACTTTTATTTTTCTAGTACAATAAATTTCAAAGAAAAGCAATTACAAATTTAAATCAAGTCTAGCTTGATCTACTCTTTCACTTATGGCTTGCTCTTCTTGTTGAGGCTCTCCAATCATCGGGTTCCCAAAGTTATCACCAATCGAATCTTCATCGTCACTGATGAGGATAATTTTTGGTGAAGCTGGCTCCAGTATTTGGACTGAATCACTATTACTGATCTGAGGATTTGTTGGTTCTTGAGGTGCAATGCCAACTGAATCTGAGTGCTCAAATCTATTTCCAAAGGAGTTGTCTTCTGAATCTACTTCGTATCCAGAATCTGGATGTCTTTGATGGGCTATGACTGCGTTTTGTAATTGGCTGAAAACTATATGCAAACCATATCTCTGAACTCTTTCATCAAATGATTCGGCGTTCTCTCTTAGTAGAAGAGAACACAGGGCATGATAGCACCCAGTAGATCGTATCATCTACTCATCAATGCAAAAATCTCCTCCTTTACAGCCGTTGAGGCTATTACAAAAATTTTCAGCCTTGAACGGGGTTCCAAGGGGCAGTGTCCAAATTTTTTGGAAGCGCTAAACGGGCGCTCCAGAAGGCTTCTCATCACTTTTATGCTCCCCCTTTTTACAAATATTACCTCTTAGGCTATTACACAATTTGCAAGTTTTAAAGCCCCTGGGGCGTTTTACACAGATTGCCTCTAAGGCAATAGGTTCAAATTTTCTCCTTTTAAAGTTATAAAAAAAACTTTTTAAAGTATTTTTAATATCTTTCTATTTAATAATTAAAACATTGCTTTAAAAAATAAAAAATAAAAATAAAAAAAACTGATTTTAAAAGCAATTGTTTTTTAATTATTAAATGAAATATTAAAAAAACTTTAATAAAATTTAAATTAACTTTAAAAAGAATAAAACTTTTAAATAAAAAATATTGAACCTTATTTTTTGAGCCCGTGCGAGTCGAACTCATGACCTGCGATATCCAATGATGTAGCCCTCAACCGCCACGCTATAACCACCTTTGGCAATTGACTGTGAACTACCTTGAATTTAACTCTTCCTCGACGACTAATTTTGAAAACAAAAAAAAAAAAAAAATTTTTTCTTGTCGATGGGTTTCAAACCCGAGACCTATCACAGTGTAGGAAAGCGGGTCAACCACTCAAGCTACATGCTCGACGTACCAGTGAAAAGGAAGAATAGGCTTTTCAACACTTCGTGATTTTATTTTTATAACCGAGATTGAATTATCCCACATGAGCTGTGCGTGGGACAATTTGGTGTTTATAAGCACCATCGTGATAATACTAAGTTGATTGCCTTCGGGAAATTGACCTGCAAGCATTTTTCCCATGTTGTATCCAATGTTCTGTCACCACGTATGCACCCCTTAGCCTACGCCACATGTCTGCACCCTTGCCCACGTCGAACAAATTTCCATGTCACCCGCTCTCTTAGCCTCTACCACATGGCATCCTCGCTACCACGTGTTGTCCTTTTACTATGTCCACGTCAGAGTCTGTTAGCGTCTATGTCCACGTGTCGCTTGATTCCACGTGGTAGTCTACCGCAGTCTAGTGGTCGTCATCGCCTCGGTTTGCATGTGCAATCGAGTTGCCACATTAGCTGCATCTAGGGTCCGTTAGATCCACCTCAAGATCTGTATGAGGTTGTCTACATACTACCTTGAAGTGCATGCCATATCTGTCAGATTCACCTCGGGTCGTCTACGTGCCACCTCGAGAACCGTACCCAGATCAAGAATACTTGGGTAGTCCTACTACCTCGAGAAGCATGCCTGGACCTCCTCACAGGTCAACTCCCTCTACTTGACCTCAAAAACCATGTCTGGACCTCCTACTCTGATACCAGAGTGTGATAGATAAAGAGGCGATCAATTAAGACTTTATTCCCCAACCTCCAAATTGCAAACCTTACAATATATATAGTTTCCATTGCAACTAATATTATAAAAAATACAGAGGAAATAAAGAATATAAGGAGATAGAAGAAGTTGTGAGAAGAATGGGATCAGGAGATAGAAATAGGGGAGGATAAGTAGGGATAGGGATAGAGACAATTTCTAGAAGATGCTTCTACCGACATTTGCTGCCAACCTTGCCACCTTCGTGAGGTCAAACTCTAACATACTCTAAGCTGAACTCGAATAAATTTTGATTTCTAAACCATATATTACATGGTAATAATATCAATGTCCAACATTACCTTACATGCACCTTCAAAAATGAGGTCAAACGGTACCAGGTAGGCACAACATCTGCCTTGGCTCACCATGGCCTGATTTTGGCCTTGATACAATATGCAGAATCACATAAAAATATGACGGTTGAGGAGATCAACGACACTAATGTAGTTCTAGGGGCACAAGGAGTAGAGGTACCATTACAAAATGAATATTCAGTTTAGAGGGTGATAAAACGAGAAGAAATGATGCTTGCATCCCCACTTGAGGAAAACACACGGGAAGTAGGACAAGCCTCGTTCCCTATTTTTCCCTAATTTGACAAGGAAGCAGTATAGGATTTGTTCTCTATTAGCCCTCAATTTGATGATGAGGTAAGGCATGATTCACCAAGCCTGAAATCCATGCCAAATTCCACCAAAACCAGAAATAGAAGGACAAAGGCATCTAGGGTGGTTTTTATCTCATCATACGATGAAGCAACAATCTATGAGCTAAACAAGGAAGAATACCTAGCCCAAATTTTATAGGATATTTCCATGGGGTAAACTCCTCAATAGGATTTTGCAATAGAATATTTACCATAGGAGGGCTAGGTAGAGGATTTGTAGCAACATCTAGAGTTATCGAGAGAGCAAGTTTCCACTTGGGAAGCCAAATTTAAGGAAGAACATCTATTTCAAAAGTACAAGAAAGAAGCTGCATTGAAGATGCATGAATTGTATCAAATAATTCAACAACTGTAGGGACAAATAGGAATATTGAAACTATAGGGCAAAGCAGTGAAAGTCAAGCAACCGACCAAAGTAGATGCAGTGGTGCACATTTATGGGGAAACAGAGGTGCCCACTACTAACAAAAAAATTGAGCAAGGGGTGGATGCTACAATGGAAGTAGAGAAACCCTATTCCACATATCATTTTGTAGAATAGGTAATCCAAGAATATGAGGTTAAGGTTGAGGAACCTCAAAATTAAAAATAATTTGCAAAAAAAGAAGATGAAGAGGAGAATGAAGTAGAGGCTGCAGAGCCTCAAGTTTTAGACGAGGAAGAGCTAGAACATTCTCCAACTTATGCAGGGGCTGAACAACCTTATGAGGAAAAAGAAGTTCTATCTGAGCAATAATTCACTACACAAGTAGAAGAGGCTCAACAACCTACATCCGCTAAAAATTAGGAAGTAGTAGTAGCACCAACATACCTTGAGATGCATCCTAAATGTGTGACCCTAGGAAGCATGCAAATCTACACTAATTACAATATTATATCAAAACAAAGGACCATAAAGCAAAAGATAACATGGAAATAACAAATAAAGAAAGTTATTTTATTAATTCTTGCAAATATTGGTTACATATAGGTCCCTTTGAGGGATATCCAGTTTGATACAATTGAGTACAAGTAGAATAATGGTGAATATATCACCTCACAAATGGGTGGTGTGCTTCGTAGGCCTATCGATATCACACACAAACTTATATGAGGACTTATACATGCCTCATTCTCCTTTTACCTGGAGGGATCTTATGCGTTGAATGCCTTGAATCGGTCATGTAAACCTGTAACCTGCATGCATAGAAATAACAAAACACTATTAGAAACACGGGTAGCCTCTCCTGATGAGGCTCTTATTAGTATATTTTATAAACATAATATATAAGCATAATAAGATCAAAATGCAATAAAATTGAATGATAAATGCATGGACAACTCAGGAAATAATAGTACAAATGCATTAAAGAAATTATATCTATGCTAAAAATAATTAATAAATCAAAAGCAATAATAGATCTATGCTAGAACTTGCAAAATAATGTCTAACACCCTAGGATATGCCTACAAGCCACTGTCCAGGACAGTGGCCATAAAATAAAACCTTTCCCCTCGCAAACTTGGGGTTGTAGCACTAAATTTCTTTCTCAAATTGATGTTCAAGGATCACCTCTTATGTATGATACACTGGTTGGCAGTGAAGAATAAGCATATCTAAATACAGGTGTGTAGTCATAGCTCAGTCGAATAGCTCTTCACTACTTCTTAAGGGGATGTGGATTCACTCTCTGATCTACCAGGGCTTCACTACATAAAATTTTGATATTCGTGGATGTTTTTCTTTCCTTGGGATGATCCATATGTAGACCTCCTAGATTTAGATCTGGATCTAGATCTTGGCTTCCTAGAGAAGCCAAGATCCAAATTTACATACAACCAATCAAGGGGAAAGCATCAGTCACAAATTTGCAGCTTCTTCCTTTGTTGTTTCTGTAATTGACTTTTGTCCATGAAGCTTCCCTATTTTCTTCTTTTTTGATGCTTTTGCCTTTCAATGCATTAGCATAGGTCATGGGCTCTTCTTATTTTGATATCTTTGTTCCTTTGGAGCTTGACTCCTCTTTCTGTTTCACTAATTTTATATCTTATTGTAACTTATATTTAGTCTTTTCAACTTCCTTTCTTAGAGAGACAATTCACATTCCATTTCTTCACATTCTAACTCTTTTGCCTTTAACTATTCTACCATATCCTATTCAATTTTCCTTCCATTTTCAACTTTTATCTTGAGCTCTATGAGATTTTGTGGAAGTTTCATCTTTGTTTCCTCATCCTCTTGGATTTGAGCCTTCAAACTTATATTCTTCCTTCTAACTTTTTCCAAGTTTCTAAGAGCAACAATAAATTCCTCTTTTATGTTGATCATGGTTTCTTC
The DNA here is from genome assembly GCA_028583015.1 of Wollemia nobilis. Classification (NCBI taxonomy): domain Eukaryota; kingdom Viridiplantae; phylum Streptophyta; class Pinopsida; order Araucariales; family Araucariaceae; genus Wollemia; species Wollemia nobilis. Next base: position 440,397 of record JAQPPZ010002524.1, read on the forward strand.
TCCATTTTCTGAGGTCATGTATATTCTTGTGGGATCTTCCTTCAAGTAGTTAGGCTTTTCATGAAGGAACCTTCTCTAATACCAATTTAAGAACACAAGCTTATACTAAGAGGGGGGTGAACAGTATAAGATAAAACTTTTTACTTTTCAATCCAAATGATAACAAAAATAATATCAAAGTAGTAAAAAATGCACACATCATCACACACATAAGAGATATGATTTAACGTGGTTCACCCAATGTGGGTTACACCCACAGAGAAAATATTTCTTATAAATTTTCTCAATGAGTCTTTTGGGAATCAAATCCCTATTATAATGTTTATGGACCTTTGTCCAAATGAGACACCAATACCCTATGCTCAAGTTTGTGGATCTCTATACATAGGAGAAATCTATCTCCTCTACTCTAGTTTGTGTATCTCTCTCCATAAGAGAACTCTATCCCCTCTGATTTTCTCAACTCTGATCAAATATGCTCACAAATCTGACCCAACCTACTCAAAAACCTGTCTTAAACCTGCTCATAAGTCTACCTCAAACCTGCTCATAAATCTATCTCTAACCTGATCACTATTCTGATCCAATATGCTCACAACACTGTCTTAAACCTGTTCTTTGTCTATGTTCAATTATTCTCTAATACATGCTCATAAATGCTCATAACACATACTCAAAAAGGTTTCACAAAGAAGCAAAAACTTATCTTTAAACCTAGCATAAGTAGTTCACAATATCTAGCACAAATGTCTCAATCTCTTTCGATAATGGAAGCACAATTTTGCTCTCAAAATCTATTCAAATTTTTTCCAAAAATATTTAACAATGAAGTACAAGAAGATCTCAAACTCTAATGCAATTATTTCAAATTTCTCTCAATAATTGATGCACATGTAGGTATCAAACCCTAACTCAAATATTTTCAACAATGCTTACCAAAAAATCCTTTTATCTCCACCTTATGTTCCAAAAACATTCACTCAAAAAAACACTTTAAACAAGGAATGATGTGCCCATACCTCTTAATTTTATCTTATGGAGATATGTCTTCAAAAAACTATCTCATAAACACCTAATTTTTCTAGTACCACTTCAAGGGTTAGATAGCAAATACTTTCTCAAAACATCCACATGAATTTCCTTCTAAAAATATGCTCAATGAAATCTGAAATTTATGTTCAATAATTCTTCTCTTGTTCTCAAATATAGGGCATTAATTAATTATTAAATACTTTCACACTCACTTTCACCATACAAACATTACAATAAAATATCAAACCATTATAACACCTTATTACTCCTATTCTTGCATGTAAAACATATTTTTCATTTATGTACTTTGCAAAAATAAACTATATAAAGCACTCTCAAAATTTTATTTAATTAAACCCTTATAACTCCCTAAGTGCAAATTCAAAATTTACTAAACTTAACCCTTATGACTCCATAAGAGAAAAAATCATGCATTATAAATTTCAACCCTTATGGCACTCTTAATCAACACCTAACCCTTATGACTCCCTAATAGCAAGCAAAAACTTTATTAAAAATAATCCTTATGACTCCCTAAAATTAAACAAAGGTTTTATAAAATATTTTTGCCCTTACCAACCTACTGTCGTGGATAGTTTAATGGGCGACCTCACGGAGCCCATGCTATAGCGCTTGCTAGAGCACCATGTGGGCTAAGTGCGCACACAACAATCACAATACAAAAATTTTACCTTAACCTACCGCAAATCATCGATCAACAAAAAAAACACACAACCTGTCACCATTGAGACTCTATCTCGAAACCTCATCCATGCTACGCCATATGCGGGGTCCGCATGCCAACTGAGCTACGCGCTCGATTGAAAAAAACCACATGCCTTCTTTTACTTCAACCTCATGCGCCATCCACTTGCAAAAGAAATGTGCATGTCTTTCCCTATTTTCTTTCAATTGATCACCGTGCACTATACTTTCGAATGGGACGCAAGACAAATTCAAATTTCATTCAAAAAATTTCACACATTTACTTACCAAGCGATTTTTTTAATCCACCTTTTATATGCATTTTGACTTAGGGAAAAACGACGTCGGCGCTTTTCAAATTAAAAACAATTTTAATTTTGGCGCCATAGGTAATTTAAATTATTATTATAATATTTAATTTTTTAAATTAAATATTATAATTAATATTCTTAGAACCTTTGTCTTTTGCCTTGGAAACTTCTTAAACCTTGCAAATAATGAACCTTTTTCAATGAAACTTTGTCTACCTTGTCTTCATTTTTCAATGGAGATATTTGCCTTGCAAAATTAATATTTCAACCTAGAAGATGATTTTCAATAATTTAACATTTGACATCAATGACAACCAAAATACTCAAAATTTCCAACACACATCACCTTTGCCTTCTAGCCTTTATTCTTCCCCACCATAAAATACCACAGTCACTAGAAGATTCATTAGCAACATAAATAATATACCAATCTATTCTATTGGTAAAATGCCAAGATGCAACTGAATCTATATACCAAGAAAATATTTTCACATTGTCTACTTTATCATGTTCGATAAACACAAAGAGATCTTTCTCTCAATTATATTCTACAACATTGGCTTGTTTCTTGTACCCTTGGTTATTCTTCTCATCATATAATATTGGTAGGAACCAGAGTTCCTAGAAATTTGATGGATACAAAATAGATGAAATGAAATGCAAACAAGTGTAAAAATAGAAATATTATGGTTATAATTGAATCACCTTTTACACTGGAGGCAAAACCAACCAATGAATTAATAAATTATATTCTTATTCTTTGATGGATGCTTGAAAACACCCTTGTGAATACATATATGTATCTACCTAAAGTTGTGAGATGAAAGGACACATTGGTCCATAAATAAATTAGTGAATTAATTAATAGGAATAGTTAGGATTAGAATCCTAACATGCCACCCTCCTTAAAAAGATCTTTGTCCTCAAAGCTCAAAGTGAGAAGCTTCATTTCGTGTTTTCCAAGTAGTATTTTCTCATGTTCTTGCACTATCTTAATATCATATTCTCGTAAGCAAGGATATTTTAAAGGTGGAAGTGTTGGTGGGGGATAGGTAGGAAGAATAGTAGGATTAGAATGATGACAAGGGGTAACCCTTTTTGTGCCTTTTTAGTGGCTTGGATAGAAAATAAGTGGGCAACCATTTCCTTGCCTCTGTTACAAATAATTTTCTCCATGCGATGAGAGCTTGCTATTGGAGAAGGGCTTGATTTTAATCCTTTAAGAGTATACATTTGATTATTTATTGTGAATTTCATCCATAATTTCATAAAATCTCATTGGATTGTCCCGAGTGTTTGTAACCATTGTACTCCTAAGACAATACCACATCCTCCTAAGGTAATTGCATACATTTCATGTTTCATGGTGTAATATCCCAAGGTGAGATTAATATTATGGTATTTCCCCTTACAAGTGATCCTTCCTCCATTACCAATCATGACTTCAAAATTATTGCAAGGATGGATAAAGCAATCAACTTATTTTACCACACGTGGGTCGATAAAATTATGGGTATTGCCAGAGTCAATAAGCACAATAAGGTTTTATTGTTTGAAGGATTTGGGAACTTTCATAGTTTGGGGAGAAGAATTACCGACGAGGGTATTGAAGGAAATTTCTAGTGGACCTTGAGTGCTATCATCGGGTGTATCCGTCACGACTTCTACCTCGATCTCCTCTTTGTCATTGGTTGATTGACAAGGAATAGTTACATCTAAAAATTATAATTTGGGTGTAATGCATTTATGATTGGGTGCAAATTTATCATCACAATGAAAACAAAGATATTTTTATCTTCTTTATTTCATTTCCTCGGGGTTGATGTGTTTAATTGGTAGGATCCAGTTAAGTTTTTAGGGGGTAAGTATTTTATGATTCTGTTTTAGATGGGTTTCCCAATAGATGTTGGTTATTGAATTTCTCTTCCATCACTTGGGCTAGTACAATAGTCTGCATCATGTCAGTGGGGTTGATCATTTGTACTTATAATCGAATGTTTTCCTTTAAGCCACTAATGAAACAACTTTGGAAGAATGAGGTATTTAACCTTGATGTAAGATTTGCCAATTTTTCAAATTGAGTTTGGTATTTTCTCACTATAGTGGTTTGGCAGTGTTTGGTAAGGGCTCCCATGAAATATTCGAATTTAGTAGGGCTAAAACATACCATTAAGTTTTTTGTAAATTCTAGCCATGTATGGGGGAATTTATCTTTTCGTACCACTGATACCATTGGGTGGCAATATTTTCCAAGTGGAAGGATGCGATGTGAACCTTCTATGACTCAAGGAATTGGTAGAGGGAGAAGTATTGGTCAACCTGATAGATCCAATTGGTGGGGTTGCCTCCTTCAAATTTTGGAAAATCCAATTTAGTAGTTCTAGGTAGGATGGATGTTTGTGGTCCCCCAAGTAATGCTTGGTGTGTTGGTGCTACGATAGGTTGGATTGCTTGGATTACTACCATATTTTTCTGTACCATATCCCCGAAGTGGTTAGTGGTGTCAATTTTAAGTCTATTTTTGTGACTTTTATCATGAGTTTCTTTTCAAGATCATCCTTTCATTTATTCATTTCCTGCATGAATTCCTTCATCGGGTCTTGTGATCACCTACCATCAATCATTATGGTGTGGTTTTGTGAATTACAAGACTTATTTGGCAAGAGTGATTAGTTGTCCCCTTCTCATTAATATCAATGGGAAAATTTTACAAAAATTGCTGCTTGCAAAAGTTGCTTTTGCAAAATTTTGCTTCTTACAAAAGTTGTTTTAAAATTATGTTGCCCAAAAAAATTTGGTTTTTAAATTTGAGGACCTTCGGCCCTTTTTGTATTTTGTGCGGTTGAGAGCAATACTCACTATTTAAATTCAAAATTTGAATTTTGGTAGGAGTTGCAAGGACAAGCGGGCCATGAAGAACAAGGTGGAGTGACAGGGGTGAGCAAGGGTGGAGCGGGCATGAAGGGTGAGGCAAGATGGCAAGGGTGAGAAAGGGAAAAGTAGGCACAAATGGCAAAGCGGCACCAAGGGTGAGACAAGAATGGAGCAGGGGTGGATCGGGACACCAAGGATGAGGTAATAGTGAAGTGGGGCACAAGGGTGGTGGTGGCTTCGATTGCACAAGGGAAAGGTCAATGAATGGTCACCAGGCATAGTATGTGAGATAGGTGTCATGGATTTTGGTAAGGAGTGAGGAGTGGGCCAATGTGAGGTGAGATTGCATGCACGTGCATGACTATCGATTGGTAGTCACAAGAACTTCTTAGTGTGTACATTGTTTTAAAGCACTCTAAACCTACCACCCCTTCAATGTGGGATTTATATCCCTCAAATGAATTTTTTTTGTAAGCCTTTTAAAACTTGTGTTAATCTAGCATCACAAAGTTAAATATCTAGTGACATTAAAGTAGAAACCTTAGTGTATCACTTTAATTTTTATATTTTAACATGTCATTTTCATGTATGTTCACCGAGAACATTTCCACTGTTCGAATGTTGCTTACAACTTTGTTGTTTTGACAAGAATTTTTGTATTGAGGGGTTTGGATACATTTTAAACCTTAGAAATATCTTTCTATATGCTGAAAAATCCTTCAAACTTATATAACCAAACTCTGTGTATTCCATCGACAGTTAAATGGAGTTAAATATATTTCTTTAAAATTTATAACTAAATATCTCCTTTTGATGATAGATCTATTGTTGTAGATGATTTAAAGATGGTTTAGATGCTCTAAAATGTATTTTAGGTGGTGTATTCACATAGAGGATGTGGATATTCGATGTAAAAACTAATTAGCCGTAGACGTAGAATGATGTTGCCTGATAAATTTTTGCTGATGTGTATTGCTTCACAGTAGTTTGAATGAATGGGGAGGTAAAAAATGATGATGTTTTACACAAGTGGTAATGAAAAGAAGTGTTTTGAAGACAACATATACAATGAGTGGTATGGCAAGAGTGAGAGGATCTGATACCAGACGGTAGGAACTAGAGTTCCTAGCAATATTATGGATACAAAATAGATGAAATGAAATGCAAACAAGTGTAAAAATAGAAAGAATCACAATTATAATTGAATCACCTTTTACATTGGAGGAAAAACCAACCAATGGATTAATAAATTATATTCTTATTCTTCGATGGATGCTTGAAAACACCCTTGTGAATGCATATATGTATCTACCTAAAGTTGTGAGGTGAAAGGACACATTGGTCCATAAAGTAGTGAATAGTTAGGATTATAATCATAACAAATATTTTCTTGCAAAATTTTTTAAATTGACCTATTTTTCGACAATAATGACACTTAAAATTTTTGTGATTACCTAAAACATCTATCTTGTTGCCCTCACATTTCTTAGCAAACTTACCTCTTAAGGTTGGATGACAAAGCAATTTTTGAACCCTAATTTCCATTGCTACTTCTAAACTACTTTTTCCACCTGTCTTGTTGTTGTTCGAGTATATTATATTATTTGGTACATGCTAATGTACCCCCATGGTACATTCATGGTACATCTTGTAAATATTATATTAGGGTTGAGTCTTAGATTAGAGTGTGAGTAATATTTTATGTAATATAATAATGTGCAAGAAATGCACAAGTTTTATGTAAGTGTGTATGTACAAGGAATGAACAAGTGTCATGTGCATAAGTGTGCAAGTGTAGTGTGAGTTTATGTGCACAAGTGTCTTATATGTAAGAGTGCAAAAGTGTCTTTAGATTAGTGTGCTAAGTGAAGAGTCATGTATAGTGTGCATACAATATAGAGTAATGTGTATGCAAGTGTCAAGTAGAGAAGGTAAGGGGCATAAGACTTGGCATAAAAAAAGGAATAGTCAAGTATCCAAAGAGTCATTCTATAATGGCTATATATTACTCCATGGAGGATCATTAGACATATAGAAGAAGTTATCAATATCATCATCAAGAGTCAAGTACTATATTTGTAAGAGAAAGAGTAATAAAGATTGCATACATTTTGAGCAATTAATATTGTAAGTCATACTACATGCTTTATACATGTATGATTTAGGCTATTTACATTCATATTTCTACTTATTAATGAATGTTATTTGATATATTATAAGCCTATATTTACATATTAATTATCTCATATTATTCTATTTACATCATCATCTTGATCTTACTGTATCATGACTATATTATATTTGATCCTATGAAATTTATCCTATGAGTTTCATATTGATATTAAGGCTTAAAAATCCATCATATGCAAGAGCTTGGTGCTCAAATCCTTAAAATTCAAGTCAACATCAGTAGAAGTAATATTTAGGGTTCCAATAAAATTCTCAAATGAAGTTAGTAAAATTTTGAGAGTGATTACTAGCATGTATTCTTTCATATTTCACCCAATGATATTCAACTATTCTTTGTGGTCTTTTATCTTCAACAAATAATCTTGTAAAGACTCACTTTCATCCATTTTGCTTGAAAACAATAAATTTTTAAGGAAGAATCTACCTTTATCTAAAATTTCATGTAAATACTTCAGTCAAACATCACCTCTAGTCTAAAATTTAGGAAGTATTCCATTAGTCATTAAAAGCTTTCTTAGCATCACAACTTCTCTATTTCGCTCATCAAACTTGTTTTGATCATTTTTAATCATTATTGGTCATGTTTCGTTGCCCAAAACAAGCTGATCCAAACACCTGTACTAAAAAATGGTCAACATACATTATTTTGAGGTACTATAATTATTTCTATTTTTTTTGTTACCCTCTAACATAATGTTAGACAAAATAGCCATGAGAGGATAAAAAAATAAAATTTACAGCTAAAATAAAGACTTACATGCAAGAAAGTTGTGTTTTTCCTCCCCTAAACTGAAGATTATGGAGAAAAATATATTCTTGTTGGAAGACTAATAGATTTACTGCAAAACAACATAGATATGCTAGAGAACTCTCAAATTTACTGAGAAGCACTTTGATCTGCTAAAAAAAATTTAGATCCACTAAGAAACGCTTAGTTCTGCTAGAAAAATATCATGATGAGCCCTGAAAATGCTCATTTATTGTACCACTTTACTTATAAACAATGACACTTATTTTTTTAGATGTATATGTTTAATGAGAATCTTATACATATTTAATAGTTTATTTTACATGTCATTTAATATTTGTTTCTAAGTGTGTTTTTTGTAGATTTCGTAGAAATTGTTGTATTTTAGCATATTTTCGTCAAGGTCCCACTTGAACCTGACACCTTTGATTTCATGAAGGCAAAACATTCATAGTACACCAGTGTGAAGTGCTAAGTTAGGTGTCTGATTCTCTTTGAAGCGCTCAACTTTTGTTCAATGCTTAACTAACAAACACCTGCTTCTCGTTAGGTGCCTAATTCCCATGTTGGCGCCTACATCCCAACTTCTATAGATAAGGCGCCTGCTTCATTACTTCTACAGACAAGGTGCCTGATTCCCATTGAAGTAAAATTCTAGCATGAATTTGTGGTCGGTTTAACAGAACACGATTTTAGCAAGGAGTGCAGATGGAATTTCAGCATTGAAACCAGACCAAGAACAATGTCAAAGATGACTAACCATCTATTTTTTAGCTACTTCATAAATATATATGTAAATCAAGCAAAACCAATATCTAACGTATTATGATAAAATATAATACATCAAATTAGTCCACATAGTTTGATATTTTGCTTGATCCCTTTATTCATGCATGCGGTTGTAAGGTAAAATCAAGAATTTGATTTGTTTCTATTTTGTAATAGGGTGTGGTCGCATATCTTATAAATATGTAGGCCATCCCTGAAAACATGATCCTATATTTCCCCTATATATTTTCTGCTACAATTTTTAATAAATATTTTTTGAGTCATTTCTAGTTAAATCGTCTAAGCATCTGGTAAATGATTTAATGCGAGCAAGATCTACTGGAAGTGTGGGTCCAATATCAACAACATTCTTCCCTTTCATTTCTCTTGTTTTATATTTTATTTAATTTTATTTCATTTTTGTAGATTAATTTAAATTCTTGTATTTCCCCTATTTTTTGTAAATTCCAGCAATGTGCAATTTTAATTTCTAAATGTAATTTAGGCATGTTTTCATAAGCGTAGGATAGATTGTAGTGACCCCGGGGAAGCGGCGCACCGTCCACTCACTCTATTTGCGATTATTATTGAATATTTTAACGTTTAACATGCATTAAATGAAAAAGCATAAAAGAGAGGCATAGCCGAAGTACGAAGAAATAAACGAATGAATGCTTTGTATTGATATTTCCAAGATCCGGTTACATATAAATCCCTCTACGGGATACCCTTCATTTGATACATGATTTTACACAAAGAGGGTAGCAGATGTATAAAATATCCCCTAGCAAGGGGTGATGCACCTTTACTAGGCTTCCCGGTGATGCACACATAACTGTATGAGGGCTTACAGATGCCTCCTTCTCCAGGTTTGATTCCTAGAGGGATCCTCTTGCTTTCGTATGTTGTGGATTTGTCCGATGAACCTATAGCCCTGCAAGCAATGAAACAACAACACACGCTTAGATGTCCGAGATTGCCTCCCTGGATGAGGTTGTTAGCAATGAATATGCTTAATGAAAACAAATGCAATGAAACTAGTGCTATGAATGCAAATAACTGAAATAGATCTTATGCTAATGACATGAAAACATGGAGAAAGCAGAATAAAAGAAACTAACACCTAAACCCTAGACTAGGTTGCGGGCCACTGTCCAGGACAATGGCCGCTAAGGTGAAATCTGTCTCTATTGATCCAAAGGCTATGGGCTTAAGTTTGCTACTAATGTTAAATGATTACTGTATGTGCATGGATGATCACCTCTCAGTTGGCTAGCACTTCGTTGCTCCTCAAGGGTGCTCAGATTTGCTCTCCAATCCGATAGGGCTTCGCTACAAAAATGATCTCCAAGGGAAGCTCTCCAAGTCTCTAGAAGCTCTCCTCAATGATCCAACCTATTCAAAATTTTGATATATGATATGTGATGTTCTCTCCCTTGGTGCTCTTAGGTTTGCACCTTATAAAGTGTTTGAAGCCCTAGGTCAATGTTCAAACCCTAGGACTGAATCCCTCATGCACACTGGATGTTAGCATGAGAATTTGAGCTTTTGTCTACCCTTGAAGGGTAGTTAACTGATGTCTAAATCTGGACTTGAGTCTTTCATGTAGACTGGCTATGAGGAGGAATGCAAAGTTATCCCCGCTCGGCCTTATTGCATGTAGACTGCCACTTCCACCCGAGATTAGGCTAGATTGGTGGAAAAATGCATTTTAAGGTTTAGCCGTTGTCATCTGTAGTGGCTAAGGTTTGGCCGCTCTGAGCTGTAGTGGCTAGGATCCAGCCACTCTGGTCCATAGTGGCCAGGCTTGGATGGGCTGAGAATACCCCAAATGAGTGGTAAAAACCACTTTTGATACTTGGAAGGTCCCAAGGTTTAGTCACATGATCTATGAATGTGCCCATGTGAGTAGTCTTCCTAAACATGACATGTTTTAGGTGTCTATAGATGCCCCTTTTTGTGATGCATTGAGTGGAAAACACAACGTGGAGCAAAAACGTAGACTGCTATGTTTGTAGGGTGTATGATGATCATTGATCTGATCAACGTTGGATGGCCCAATCATGCAAGATGACATGCATCCTTGAATCATTGCTTCAACCTGATTGAAGGCTTAATTTAGCATAGGGCTTGCACATGTCCACTTGCACTCATTCCTCAAATGCAATCGGGTAGCTTATGTTGCTACAACAGAACCGACCAGAGGAGAGCTACAAATTGAAGATGTCATATTTTCTTATGAACCCAACAAATGGGGAAAGTTTTGTAAGAGTTGTATGCAATGATTCATAGGATGAACACTATTTTGATATGATCGAGTGATCTTTGGTTGAATTTGATTATGATTATTTGAAGATTTGAACTACCCCCTCACACAATGAATTGGTGAGGGAAGGGCAATGAATGAAGTGACAAGTCGCTTGACCAATTTGACTAGCTTTGGTTCCTTTCTAGTTGTTTGTTCTTTTAATGGGCAAACCCCCATCCAAGTGTGATTCCAATTGTTTATGATGATCATTCATCCCTATCCCGGGGAGCGGTCCGACCATAAATAGCCTTCTTAGGGAGTTAGGATGAGTGATTCTATTTATGCTTGTATTGCATCACTTGGTTCAGTGTTTTTGGTGTCATAAGAGAATTAGGATGATTCCATCATACCCGTGGAGCAATCCGACCATCTTGATCTTCTTCGGGGTTGAGGTGATACATCATAATTCCAAAATGAATAATTTGCCCCAAGTAGCTCTATGGTAACTTACTCATCTCACCGAGTTGCATGGAGTGCAAATCATTGCAACCGTTGAGTTGATAGAGTAAGTAACTGAATACGAAGCTTACTCGAGATTTGTTTTTATGTGATTTTTTTGTTATTTTGATCATTATGATGATCAAGGACCATCAAAATGTGTTTATTTGATTTTTTTACTATTCCTCCTGGAAGGAATCTTCCTGATTTTGCTTGTGCATCCGGTCGTTGTCAGATCCAACGACTACTAAGTGCCTGCCTATGGCCGCTCTCGCCCTGAGCGGCCAAGAAGTTCGAGCCATTGACGTCAGTAGCGACTGAGGCATAACTTGAGGAGTACAAAAGGGGATCTAGGGTTTTGAATTTTCATTCTTCCAGCTAGCGATTTGCTTTCCAGAGCTCTGACGAGAAAGTGACATTTGTGACTTGGAGTGTTGTTGCATTGGAGACTATGGCTGCACAGGGAGAGACATCGATGAGTGGAGGAGCCAGAGCTTCTCGGGTATTCTCTCAAACCTTAACCCTGCTTTCCTTTTGGGTAAAATTGAACCTCACTAAGTAACCGGTAAATGAATCTCATTAAACTCATCGGCAATGAACCGAACATGTAGATAGGTTTAGCTTAGGTTTTGTTTTGGTGGGCTTGCCCCCATTTTTCAAATTTTTAATTTTTTTGGTATTTTTGGCCTAGGGCGTACACGTTTGTCACATCGCTTGTCAGCCACTACTGCTCAGAGCGGTCATCAAGGCCTATAGTTTGGTCATTGTCACTCAGAGCAACTAGTTTTGAATCCCAATGGTCAAAAATTTGACCATTGGGGTTTGGCCACTACTAGCCTCAGCGGCCAATTTTTGGCATTGTAGCGACCAGGATCCTTAGGCAAATTTTGTAATTTTTTTGGATTTTGTGAGATGATTAATTGATTTTTTTGAATTTTTGAGTTGCTTTTTTGTACTATGTTGCATGATTAGGTGCATTTATTCCTCTTTCACTCAGACTTAGGATAGTTTATCATTATTTGCACCATTTTTCATGTTTTACTATGATTTATGCCTTAGATGCATTGTAGTTATACCTTTGATTTCTGCTCTTAGATTCTCACTACTCGGGCTTAAGACCCGAAGCTCCTAAATGACCTCCTCCCACTCATGGATGATACAGACTGGGCCTGGTTTAAGGCCCATGGACTATAGTATGTTACCAAGCTACCACAGATCATGTCGGACCAGGCCTACCTCACGACCCTGGTTCACCGATGGGACCCTAGGATGAACACCTTCCATCTTCCTACCGGTGAGATGACTATCACACCGGAGGATGTGTACAAGATTTTTTGGATCCCCTTTGATGGAGTGGCCATCGTCTCTTCAGCTACTAATGATCGTGATGCAGTATTTCTTTGGGTGTTTGGAGGGCATGCTATGGCTGCCTTCAAGGACACCAAGTCTGGAGGTGTATCTATTATACATTGGTACAGGGAGCATGTCTTCTTAGAGAGGCATGCGGTATTGTTGATGGTCATCAACAACATTCTCATCCTAGATTGCTTAGGCTTGAGGTTCCCGTGGAACCTCCTTGCGATGGTTCAAGACTTGATGGATAGCATGAAGCCTATCATCTATGCATGGGGGAGGTCTCTACTAGCATAGTGCTATGATGAGTTGTATCACATCCATCGATGGGGTCATATCAACATTGGTTGTAGCTTGCTCCTTTAGGTATGGGGATGGGAGCATATCAGCGTGGATCATCCCAGAGGACTCCCTACTAAGATTATAATTATTGATGCTAAGATGCAGTGCTATGCTACTAGATGGGCTCGAGAGCATGAGGAGTGCAAGAGCCACCCTAATGCAGGGGAGCTCCCCCATTATATTGCTACTTTCACTAGGCTACAGGCCGGAGCCATCATGTGGCACCCATATCATGAGTGCCCAGCTTGGGATGATCCACCCAATTTTATAGCTAGGACGCGATGCGAGCGATGGCTCATTGGCCGCAAGGTCGACATCAAGGAGTATTTCTTCTACTCCCAAGTTCTTCATCAGTATGGATTACAGTAGGATGTGCCACTTATCCCATTCTTGTATAGGTGCATCAGAGTAGAGAGAGACCTCCCTCCCCCACATATCATAGAGTTGGATGATGAGGAGGATGCCCCAATAGTTGACCCATGAGTCATTGGGGGAGTCATAGATGCATTTGCATAGTGGTGGGGTGATCGGATGTGGCATGGTGATGGTAGTATAGGCCATGAGGATGATGGTAGAGATGGTGGTGTAGATCCAATAGGGCATAGAGTCTAAGCTAGGACTGAGGTATGGGGCCAATCGATAGAGTAGGTGGTAGTGGAGGAGCAGGAGGCTCCTAAGGAGGAGGAGGAGGAGTTGGATCCTAAGGAGAGAGATTCTCCTTTAAGAGTGCAATTGCATGATGTAGAGGTTGAGCTCCAGTCGACCAAGATCTAGGTACAACAGTATGATGCTATTATAGCCTAGTGGGATGCTACTATAGTACAATGAGATGCTACTATAGAGCAGCTCATAACTCAGATATAGGCTTTGTAGGCTGCTATTGGGGGTGGTGCTACCAGGATGTAGGTTGTTGTTGATCCTTCCACACCTCAGGGTTCTACAGGGATAGATCCGAGGGTAGAGATCAAGTGGATGTAGACTTTGCTAGATGAGTATGAGGTAGAGATTGTTGGTCATGTAGGCCATATTGCTTCTCTCCAGATGTAGATCAAGAGGCTAGGAGCCACTCCTAGGGAGAGGACAGGTGTAGGTGGATCACAGGCTAGTGGGCACTCCACCTTAGGGTAGTCTTCCATCCGGCCTAGTCAGAGGACCCAAACTCACATAGAGAGGCCAGCAAGCTCACATCACTCCACCCGAGATCCATCCATAGGGGGTGGTGCTATAGGGGGCACAGGCCCAGTGTTTGATTGATGATGCATTAGGCTTTTATTTTTAAGGTCAGCTGACCTATATGACTGTAGCCTTCAGGTATTTTTGTATATCCATGCACTTTGAGATACACATTTTGAGACACCTTTTTGAGACACACATATTTATGAGATATTTACATTATGCTTCATTATGTGTGTCATTTATTGCTTATGTTTTTGTTTTACTTATGTGATGTGATGATGGCATTATGATGAGTTGATATATGTGTTAGATGATAGGTGATATTTATGATGATATGGATATTGAGATGGATGCTTATGTAGATGTTTATGTAGATGCTTATATGATTTGATTATTGTGACATGATGTGATGTATCATGAGTTGATTTGATGATGGATTTATGATTCTATGTATGGGTGGATGCAATGATGTGATCTTAGATATGGATGGATGATTTATGACATTATGTATTTATGGATGCAATGTTTTCATTAGATGCATGTTTAATTTTGATTTAATTGTATGCATCTAACTTATGTTATGATATGGTAAATGCAATGTGTCATGCACTGTTTATATGATGTTTAATCTAATGTGAATGAACCTGTATGCTTTAATCACTTAAAACATAAGGAATGCATATGATATGATTTCATCAATCTAAATGGGTGATACCATAGAAAGTATAACAATCATGAATGTAAATAATCATTCTTATCATAAGAACTAATTATTTGGGCATTCATATGTGAAATGTATTGGCGTAGAATGTATGTAATTTCTTGATAAAGCTTATGTTATTTAAAAGGTTCAAAATAGTCAGTGGTCATGTAGATATTATTTCTGACATCTATCCGGTATCTAGCCTACTTTGTTAATACCCCTTAATTTACAAACTTCATAAAGAAAATTGATGATGTGATGAATGATATGATTTGTTGCTATGTAGGAATTTTTGAGGCTCTTCCTGAGACTCAAACACTCTAGTTACCCTATCAACAGCTATGTACTGACCATACAAGACTTTTGAAAAGCAAGGCTTTCATCATGGACCTAGATATTCATTATCCCTATGTGTGCAAATGAATATATTTAGATAGAACTCAAGCATTTCCTCCGATGTCAGGCGAGATTCTTTCAGCCCATTGCTAAGATCGTGGATCCTCAATTGTTCATCTTATCCTGTGTTGGACTTAGTTGGATTATACCACTAGGTAGCATTGGGTTACCTAAAGCTAGCTCATCCACATGCAAACATTGGTCTACACAAATGCAAGATGCTATTGTGATAGACATATCATCATGCGTAAGGGTACCACCATTTCTAGGCATGGTTGTACACCAACCTGTAATGGGGATCACCTTCCAGTTTTGTGCAATGCTGAGAATTCCAGGGATTCAAGTTCCATTCCCTTCTTTTCTTCATTTCATTTGGGATACTTGCTCATGCTTAGTGATGAAAATCACTATTTATTTTTGATTGATTTTTTTATTTTTCTCTTGAGCAAGGGATTTATGTAAGGATGAAAATCACTTGTTTGTTTTGATTTTGACTTTTGCTTGATTTTGGGATTTTGAATTATGACTTTGGAAACTGGGATTTTGAATTTGTGCTTTGTTTCAGGATTTTTGCTTGTTTTAATGAAAGCAAGGGATTTATGTAGTGATGATAATCACTCATTTTTGGGTAGGGTGGAACTTGTCCTTTTGCCAATTCTTAGCACCTTTGAACCGGTCGCACAGGGGGATAAGCAAGGAAGACCCTTTTTGCTTAAGGTAACCTAGACCACTTTTGTAGCTTTCATATTTCCCTTGTACCAACTAGGATTTTAGTGTTTTTAATTAGTGATAGGATCCTGAATATCTGAGGTATTCATGACTAGACCTTACTCTCTACTAATCAAGATGGCTTCCCAAAAAAACTGATAAGACCACTAGATATGGTTGAATGACCAAAAAATCTTAGCCTATTCCTTATAGCAACATGATATGGTTGTGTTGAAAAACACAGTTACACACATGGATGAATGGATGAAGGTGGACTTGTGTATTTGTGGTTGTGATACAAACTGTGGCATCATTTGCAAGAGTGTGATCATAACATATGCAAATGCAATGGATATGCATGTTTGATGTAATGCAACTATATGGATGCAGATGTAAGATGCAACTATTTTTGTATTTTTTATTTTTGCATTGTTTTTGTATTTTTTATTATATTTTGACCAAAGGGCTTATTGTGCCTTTGGGGCTTTTAGAGTTTGACCAAGCGGTGTGAAGCCACCCTTGGAGCATTTTTGATTGAATTTTGACCAAGCGGTGTGAAATACCCTTGGAGCATTTTTGATTGAATTTTGACCAAGCGGTGTGAAGATACCCTTGGAGCATTTTTTATTGAATTTGACCAAGCGGTGTGAAGATACCCTTGGAGCATTTTAATTGAATTTGACCAAGTGGCTTGTATACCCTTGGAGCATTTTTATTGAACTTTGACCAAGCGGTGTGAAGATACCCTTGGAGCATTTTTTATTGAAATTTGACCAAGCGATGTGAAGATACCCTTGGAGCATTTTTTATTGAACTTTGTTTTTATGTTTTTTGAATTTTTTTTATTTTCATATTTATTTTTTTATTTTTATATTTGATTTTTTATTTTATGTATATTTGAATTTTTTGTATTTTATGTATATTTGAATGTTTTTGTATTTTATGTATATTTGAATGTTTTTGTATTTTATGTATAAAATATCTTCAAATGAATGATATTGAGAGGCTCAGGCTCTTCAACACCATCCAATGATGTGAGGTGATATGCTCCAGGCCCAACCCTTTCTAAAATCATGTAGGGGCCTATCCAGTTTACCATAAATTTGTCTCGTAGGTGCGGTGGTAGATTTGAGTTTTGCTGGTTTTCTTTGAGCACAAGATCTCCAACCTTGAATTCTCTTAAGTGGACTTTACTATTGTAAGCTCATGCAAGGTGATCCTGATAAACATGGAGATGCTCCAAGGCATTGAATCGACGTTCATCAAGAAGCGTTAACTGATCAAGGTGGCCTTGTCATGCGGTGTCATCATCTATGAAGTCCTTCAATGCTATGCGTAGGGTTGGAATTTCCAACTCTAGGGGCATGATGGCCTCAGTGCCATATACAAGTGAAAATGGTGTTGCCCCAGTGGGCATCCGCACACTAGTCCTGTATGCCCACAATGCCAAAGGCAATTGCAAATGCCAGTCCTTATGATTATCTTTCACTATTTTCCTCAAGATGGAGACTATTGTTTTGTTTGAGGCTTCTACTTGCCCATTTTCTTGTGGATAATAGGGTGTTGAAAAACTATGTTGAATATGGTATTTTTTCATCAAAGCATGCACATTTTTGTTCTTGAAATATGGCCCATTATCCGATATTATCTTCGAAGGGACCCCAAAATGACTTATGATATTGTGGAGTATAAACTCCACAATCCTTGGTCCAGTTATCGATGTCAAGGGGATCACTTTGACCCATTTGGTGAAATACTCAATGGCCATTATGATGAACGTGTGTCGGCCTGAGGATGGGGGTGAGATCTTCCCCACTAAGTCTAGTCCCCACTATGAGAAGGGCCATGCTTCCCTGGATGGGTTGCAAGGCTTGTGATGGCAAGTGAGTGAGGTTTGCATGATGCTAGCACTTAACACATTTCTTGACATACTCGCAATAGTATTTTTCCATAGTGGGCCAATAGTAACCCATTCTCAAGATGCGCTTAACGATGGCCATGCCACTGAAGTGACCGCCACACGTACCATCATGAGCTTGCGAAATTGCCCAGGATGCTTCTTGGGGCTCAAGACAATGAAGGAGCATTCCATCATAGCCTCATCTATAAAGGATCTCTCCTAGAAAGATATACCTCATCACATTCTATTTAAATGCTCATATTTTGACATGCGATAGGCCTTGTGGTACCATTCCAAGTTTTAGGAAATCTCGTAATTGGGAAAGCCAATCCTGATAAGCCACAACTTCTATGGATAAAATGACATGCTCCTCCTATGATCCAAAATTTGTGAACATAGATTGAGAAATAACCCTATGGTGAATGGTTGTACCACACTCCATAGGACCTTGAGAGATCAAATATTCCCAAGGTGTCATTTGCAAGAAAGCTCTAGCTCTGAAGGACCAATCCTGATTTGGTTCGGTCTGGATCATGTTGACTGACTCTTGATTATCCATAGCCTCATGTTGTATTGTTGAGTGCATGAGCACTTTAACATGAATGGTTGTGAAATCAGTAGATGGATTCTGAGGGATTAAGGATCCCAAATATGCCATGGTGTCTACAAATCTGTTTGATGTATGAGGGATTGCCTCGATGTCATACCATTCCAGTCGGGCTAGGTAAGTGTCAACAAGCTCCTTGTAAGCTTTTAAGAGTGGGCACCTACATTGGAACAATCCTTTGACTTGATTAACTATGAGCAAAGAGTCACCAAAGATATTCAATATTTTAATGCCCATTGCAATGGTTGTTTGGAGTCCCAAGATCAGGGCCTCATACTCTATGTTATTGTTTGTGCAAGGGAAGTCTAGCTTGAATGATAAGGGCAATGGAGCACCCTATGGTGTGATAAATACTATCCCTACTCCGCCCCCTTGCTCGCACTTCGAACCATCGAAGAACAATGCCATGTCTCTTTCTTTTTTAGGTTCTTCAGGTTTGGGTGGATCTGATAATGTGAAGACCGCATCATCAGGAAATTCTATGGTGAGAGGCTTGCTATCCTGAAGAGGTGCCTCTACTAATTGATCTGCTATGACTTGTCCCTTGATGGACTTCTAGCTTATGAACTCTAGATCAAATTCTATCAATAGCATGATCCACTTTGTAGTACGTGTATTGTGATAGGTCTTGTTCATCATATACTGCAAAGGATTTTATTTTGATATAACGTAGGTCGTATGGCTCAACATGTAGTGTCACAACTTTTTGGTTGCAAAGACCATTGCTAAACACAACTTTTCTACATACGCATATCCTAGCTCATAACTCACCAAGGTGCGACTGATGTAATATATGACTTGCTCTTTATCTTGTGCATTCTTTTGGGCCAACATGGTGCCTAAAGAGAAATCAGTAGCCGATATGTATAGTAAAAATGGTACGTCTGGCCTTGGTGGAGCCAATACCGATGGTGTTGCCAGGTAAGTTTTGATCTCTGCAAAGGCTTGTTGGCACTCTTCATCCCAATGAAATGGGACATCCTTGCATAGCAACCGATTCATGGGTCGACACTTGTCTGATAATTGTGCAATGAACCATTTGATGGATGCTACCTTGCCTTGTAGGCTTCTTAACTCCCTAATGTTGGTAGGGGAGGCCATTTCCATTATAGCCTTTACCTTTGTAGGATCGACTTCAATGCCTCTCTTAGAAATGATGAAACCTAAGAGCTTACCAGAAGTCACGCCAAACACACACTTCTTAGGGTTCAATCTGACGTTGTGCTCAATGAGGCGATCGAAGACTTTCGTAAGGATTTCAGCATGCTCTTGTCGCACTAAAGACTTGGCCAGCAAGTCATCCATGTAGTCTTCTAAGATTGTGTGCATGTAGTCATGAAATATGTATGTCATGGCCCACTGATACATGGCACCAACATTCTTTAGGCCAAATGGCATCACCTTGTAACAGAATGTCCCCCATGGAGTAATGAAAGCGGTCTTATGTTGGTCTTCGGGTTTGATTCGGATTTGATTGTATCCAGAAAACCCATCCATTAGGGAGAGCATCTCATGACCTACAATGGCATCAACAAGAGCATCTATGTTTGGCAATGGGAATGAATCCTTTGGAGTTGCCCTATTCAAGTCTCTGAAATCTATGCAAATGCAGACTCTTCCATCAGGCTTTCCCATGGGCACCATGTTTGAAACCCATTCAGGATAGTCGATGGGAACTATGAAAATCACATCCAACAATTTTTGTAACTCATTCTTCACCATCAAAGCGATGGTTGGATGCATTTTCCTCAAATTTTGCTTGATTGGCTTCTTCATGGGATCCAATGAAAGGTTGTGAACAACTAACTTTGGATCAATCCCTGGCATGTCTTTGTAAGTCCAAGAAAAAATATTTGGCCTCTCTTTAAGGAGAGGAATTATGATGGCTTGTTCCTCTGGAGATAGACTTTCTCTAAACTTGACTTTCTTTGGTTGAGTAGGATCATCACTGATGTCCATCTCGAAAGTCACTTCTATAGCCATATGTGACCCATCCTCCAACTGGTGAGGCATGGGTATCAAATGAATGTCATCGATGGGATTTACAGGTCCTACTGACTCAGGATCCAAACCGGCATGGAATACATCATATGCACAACCTGATGCAAAATGAAATGGTTGTAACACCTCTTCGCTAGGGAAAAGGTCTTCAGGCTCTATGGGTGAATCAACGTGATCCCAATCAATAGCCTCTGTATCAAGACATAGTGGTTTAATAGGATCCACTAGGTTATGAAGTGGAGTGGTCAAATCAATGGAGATCATATTGATGGATGGAATGAAATCTCCAGGACCACATGGGTGAAACATTATCTCAGAGGTTTCCCCTCCATACTCACGATGAGGCTCTAGAGGAAAAGGAATCTCTAGATCTGGCCCATGAGCAAGCTAGATAATAGGATCATTGGGTTCTAAGAGCTCCCTGAATGTAGGTGGAGGGGGATTGACCACACGATGAATGGCATTTAAGTCGATAGGTCTCCCCAAAAACTGCAAGCTAGGGTCTATGGCACGAAGTGCCGCTTCTCTTCCTACCAGCATGTTGACTTGCCGCAAGTGGTGAGGCCCAAGATAAGCCATCTCAGTCTCATCATCAAAGTCATCATCACTTATCCAAAAACCATTAGCATTGGTATGTGGCCCCAAGACAAGGGGCACATGTCTTGGCCCTAAGTAGGCCATCTCTATCTCATCCTCATATTCTTCATCACTTATGAAGATGCCATTTGCATTAGTATGTTACCCCAAGTCATGGGGCCATTGCCTTGCCCCTAGGTAGGCTCTCTCTATTGAGTCCTCTGACTCATAGCCACTTTCATCTGATATGTACCCACTCTCATTATGGCTGGACCAAGCAAGGCTTTGTAAATAGTGAGGCCCATGATAGGCTAAGCTTGCTTATGCTTCATCATCGCTTGCCTCGTATCCATTTTCTTCTCGCTCTTCATCCCACAAGTTGCAACCTATTGGGATGGCATCAATTGTGAAGCTTGGATGATAAGTCTCGGGTGGTGGTATGTTTACCACAACCACTTGTCTATTGCTTGGATATCTTGTACTTGGTGGGTGATAAGGAATAAAATCGATGTCTTCTCCTAACCCCAAGCTTAATCTATCCAAGGCTACTACTAGAGAGTCATCTCGACCTCTGATGTGATAGCCTAACCCAAACCTATCAGAGGGAAGCTGGTATTGTGGCTCGAATGGCCGCCTATGCCCCTGCTCATATATACCAAGACCATAGCCATGCCAATGGCAACGTTCAAAGTAACTTAGAGCATACTCGAGATTAGAGAGGTAACGAACATTAATAGTGAATAGTTCATCATTATCCTCTTCTATGTCTATAGACTTATGGGCATAGTCCAGGCCAACATAGACAAAGTTGGTTTGGTTGGGAGGGATTCCAAGTGGAACCACTATTCCCACTGGTGGTCTTAGGTCTTTTGGTCATCCCATGTCCTGTGTAGACTCTATGATGGGTGTGAATGTTATGTTCTACACAAGATACTCTCCTATCCCTATACTTTCCAAGTGTATTATCGCATGTGATGTGGATGATCCTACAGATGACACTGGCGAAGCGGGTTCTAGTATCTCCTCAACTTGATCTTGGAGATCTTCTTCTTCCATGGGACTTGGACTTTTCTCAATGGCTATGGTTAGCACTTCCTTGGGATTTCCTTCCTCAACTAAAGGTACCTTTAGCTTCTGATTGTCTTTTGGCTTAGACGTTGATGGTCTCTTAGAAGCATCAGTCATTTTGGGTGCAAGATGAGGTGCTGAGGTGTCTAGGTCTTTATGTACCCCTTTGTCCTTGTCATCTAGTTGTGTAGTTGGAGATGAAGGTCCTACATACAGGTGGGTAGAAGGAATCACAAATTCTCCTAGAAAATCCACCTGATGGACATATTTGAATGGCTCTTCATCAGCCAACACCACATAGACTTTGTCATCATGCACATACTTGACACATTGGTGTAAAATCGAAGGAACACACTTCATATCTCTTATCCAAGGGTGCCCTAGGAGGATGTTGTATTGCATGGCCCCTTCCAAGACATGACACATCACAAGGATGGTCTTATGCCCCACCTTGATGGGTAGGACTATCGTTCCCATAGTATTGCATAAAGCATCATTGAAAGCTCTTAATGTGTAGGCTCTCAAAATGATATTTGACTTGGGGATCTTAAGGTGTTCTATTGTTGTTGTTGTGATGATGTTGATTGAAGAACCCATATCAACCAAGACCCACTTAAAAGGTAAATCATTGACTGATGCAACAATGTGCAGTGGAGGGTCTGGTAAGGCAGTAGGCACTATCTTAATCTCATGATCATAAAATTGGATTATAGGTTCTTGGTATTCTTGTACTTGTCCCACAAAACAAGTGAATGCTAAAGAACACAAGCTTATACTGAGAGGGGGGTGAACAATATAAGACCACTTTTTACTTTCTTTCCAAATCAATATCAATTAATGTCCTTAATTGCAATAACCAAATATAGCAGTGTGCATTAATAACTCAGATAGCAGTAGTAAGCAAGAGCACAAGTCACCACACACAATTGAGACACAAGATTTAACGTGGTTCCCCCAATGTGGGGTACTCCACCTAGATAATCTCCTTATAATATTTCACATAGAAATAAGGATCCTTATCCAATACAATGATTTCTTTGATCTGCTCAAAGCTAGGCAATAACAAGTTCACACAGAACTTGTCCAAATCTGAATAACAAGCTCACACAGAACTTGTCCAAAACTGAATAACAAGCTCACACAGAACTTGTCCAAATATGAATAACAAGCTCACACAGAACTTGTCCAAAATAATCAACTCAAACAAGCTCACCAAGAACTTGTCCAAATCTGCTCTAGCAAGCTCACCAAGAACTTGCCCAAATATCTCCTAACAAGCTCACCAAGAACTTGTCCAAATATGCTCTAGCAAGCTCACCAAGAACTTGCCCAAATCTGTCCATAAATCTATCCAAAACTATCCACAAACTATCCACAAAGCTATCCCAAAACTGTCCACAAAGCTGTCCCAAAACTGTTCACAAAGCTATCCCAAAACTATCCACAAAGGCCTTCTCAAAGGCTCAATCAATCATGCTCAAGTAGCACTCAAATATCATCCACAAATCTATCAAGGCAAAGCTCAAAGATGAACTCAACAATGAATGGCAATGTACTCTTCAATGGATGACAACAATGATCCACAATGATCTCAACTCAACTCAACTCAAATCAACTCATAGAAGCATAAAGAGAATTGTTAGAGACTCAATATGTTCTAAGCTCAATCTCAACTCAACTCAAGTCAACTCATAGAAGCATAAAGAGAATTGTTAGAGACTCAATATGTTCTAATCTCAATCTCAACTCAAATCAGAATTATGGAATAGTTTGTTTCATGGAACTTGACCAATCACCTCACACAATCACTTGACTAGGCTCAATCAACTCAACTCAACCAATCACCACAAGGGACTACTCTTTCTCACAAAAACCCTAGTCCAAGCATGTATCAACCAACTCAAATGTTTCCAACAATGCTCAACCACAAATCTCACATAACAATGATACTCATGTTCTTTTCAAGTTCTTTCACAACCAATGGGCTTCAATAACTATGCTTATAAAACAAGGTTTAAACACAACTCTCAAACCAGAAAACCTTGAAGCATTCAACCAACCACTTTCGAAAAGGAAACCACAATCAATCCTTTTCACTCCAATGATATTTCAGAAATCAACCACCATAAACAATCAATAGGAGAATGTGCCCATACCTTTTTGATGCCAAGAAGTTGTCCACAAAATCTGCCACACTAAACACAACTTTCCTTTCCAATCTCAATAAGGGTTAGTGGACTTCAAATAATAATCACAAGATAAGCATAACTCAATTTACACCTTTTTACTCCAACTTAATAAACACATCCACCAAAGTCCTTTTTAATAAAAACCCTTATCAAAAATAATAATCAATAAGGCTCTCAAAAATATTTTATAACAACTCCTTATTTCTCCTAAATCTTAATTTTCAATTTCATGAATATCAAATTAAATCAACAACTCATCCACCTCTGAAATAATAATCATAGCCCTTATAAAAATAAAGTTTAAATTAAAAACTTTAATTATTCCTTAACCACCTTATAACTCCTATCCTAGGGCATCAACGAAATTAATTAGAGCAAAACGTAATTACCTCCTCAAGGGGATTCGAACCCCCAACTTGCACACACCGTGAGCGCCTTAGCCATGGCTAAGGTTGCCACATGAGCTAGCCACTCATTCGAAAGGAAAAGGCATGACGTGCCTTAAGTCCTTCCTCCCTTCCACGCAAACCAAAAGTGCTTCGAGCGCTTTCCTTCCAATGCCTTCGAATGCAATCAAGGAGATTCGAACCTTGACGTAAAGTGCTACCACACACCTTAACAAAAATCCAATTGCCAATGCGCCACTCTGCCCACAATGTCTTGGGCTTTCGACCAACCTTGGATTTATTCGTTGTCTCCCTTTTCAAAATGATTTTCGCATGAGCTCTCTTCGGATGCTTAGCCAATGATTAACATGAGCAAGGATTAATTTCAAATGAACCTTAGGATCCCCCTTTATATAGTCTTCTCCTCATTTTTGATGACATCGATGCATTATTGATTTTCCCTCTTTCTTTAGACGTCGATGCTAACTTTAATTTTAATTTTAAAATTTAAAATTTAAATTTTAAATAATTAAAATTTAAACTAAATATTTAAAATTAAATATCTCCATCATCGGGGCACATTTTTCGATGAAACGAAAGGCCAACCTAGGTTTTAAGAAAAACCCATTTCAAATATGCCATCCATGGTTTTAAATAAAACCTTTTATTTTGCCTACCTTGGTTTTCACAAAAACCCTGAATTTATCCATGCTTTCCAAAATATCATTTGCCCATCAAAACTCAATGTGATCCATATGACATCAATGATTCATGTGACATCAATGACAACATAAAATAACTCAAATTGCCAACAATATCCCCCTTTGTCATTGATGGCAACACCTCTAAAGCAAAAACCACAATCACTGCAAAAACCATCTCTGAGAATCAAAGTTGCTCCCTGACTCAATAATCTCTATGGAGGCTGCTCCCCCTAACTCAATGCTCTCTTTGGAGGCTGCTCCCCCTAACTCAATGCTCTCCCCCTTACTCAAATCTCTCCCCCTTTGACATCAATGGCAAAAGGGACACCTATGGGGCTAAAAGATATGACTCTTAAACTTAGCCCCCTCACCACCTTCTCTCTTGAGGTGATTAATTTTGGGGTGGGAGTACTTTTACTCCCATATCACATTGTTTCTTTCCTCTATCAACTTCCTTCCATGTTTTTCTGATATCCTTCTCTTGATGAATTACTTGATCTTCTTGTCTAGAACCTGTTTGACCTTCTTGCCTTGAACCTGTTTGACCTTCTTGCCTTGAACCTATTTGGAATTGAGTCCTACACCATTTTGCAATATGCCCAAAGTTATTGCAATTAAAACACTTGATATTGTAGCCTTTGGATGGTGCCCATGTCCTGAATTCATTCTTAAAATAATTTCCATATCCATTCCTTTCCTGAACCCTGTATTGTGAAGCTCTATTTTCATGACCATTATGACCATGACTTCTGAATTGTGAAGCTCTAAAACCAAAACCATGTTGCTCATTTCCTTTGCACTGAAAAGCTCTATGACCAATCCTATTACATGAGAAGCAATGCCCCTGAAAACCATACCTTCTTCCTTTGAGGTTTCTTCTAGCAAAATCAAACTTCTTTGATCCATAGACCCTGCAGTGTATAGCCCTGTGTCCAAATCCATTACAAGAAAAACAATGTCCTTGAAAAGCCCTTTGTTCATGCCTTGGTTCTTCATACCTTTCTTGACCATTATCCTTATGATCATTTTCAACTTGTGCATTGCATCCTTGAACCTTCTTTGTAGTATCTAAATCCTCTTCCTTAGTTTCTTCCTTGCTTTTCTCTTCAAGTATTTCTTTTCCTTTTGAACTTGATTCACCTATCTCAAAACAAGAACCAAACTGAATATTTGGAGCCATAGGAACTTTGGAACTTTCCTCACAAATCTTAGGTGCTTCCTTGCTTTCATATTTTAGAACTTCCTTTCCTTTTGAGTGTGATTCCCCAAACCTGAAATATGAGACCTTTGGTGCTTTGGAATTTTCCTCTTCTTTCTCTTTATTTGTGTCAAGTAGCAAATTGGCACACATCTCTATAGCCTCTGAAATGCAAGTATCCATTTATGCTGCTTCTTTTTCTTTGGAAACCGGTTCTTCCTTATAGATTTCTGAAACAAAACCTCCTGATACAAATATAGGTCCTTGTGTACTTATTTTTTATTTCCCTTCTTCATAACCAAGCCCTATTTTTATAAATGGATCTCGTTGTGAATCCAAAAAATTATCCAGAGTTTTTGAATTTCTTTGAAATCGTGCTAACTCATTTATGTAGGTCCCCAAACTTTTTTGATCTTCTTCTTCTAACTGATTACATCTTTCTTTTCTTGCCTTCAATTTCTCAGAAATAGTGATGCCAAGCTCTTTTGTTTCTTGAAGCTCTTTTTCCAAATCTTGAATGTGTTGATTGAGCATCATATTGACCTTTTCATTTTCATGAACCTTATTTTCAAGCCTCTTGATTTTCTTTTCCAATATTTTGATTTTCTTTTCCTATTTTGTGGAATCCTCTTCTTCATCATCATTGCTGCTAGAATTGTCACTAGAACTGTTGCTTTCTTTTTCAACAAATAAACTTTCCTTGTTGCAATTGTTGTAGTACGTGCAATCATCATCTATATGCCCAAAATCTCTGCATATGAAGCATTTTAATATCCTTAGACCTTTCTTGTACCTATTTTCTTGCTCAATGGCTATGGCAAGCTCTTCATGTCTTTCTTCAATAGATATATCCTCTTCTTTAACTTCAATACCTAGGAATAGATGTTCTTGCCTTTCTTCATTTATTCCAAAGAATGTACATTCTTCTTCATCTGACTGGTTTCTATCACTGTAATCTGAACTATCACTTGCATCTACAATGTAGTAAGATTTCTTTACCTTATGAAAAATTTTCTTCTTCTCATACCTGTTTTGCTTGTATCTGTCATCTTTGTCATGCTTATGCTTTCCATCTTCTTTTCTTCTTTGACCCTATTTTTCATCATCACTATTTTCTTCATGTGGACACTTGTATGCATAGTGACCAAGATCACCACACTTGTAGCATCTGAATTTCCTTATATCCCTAAAATTCCTTGAGTCCTTATTCCTTTTGATGAAGTTAGCTTCCTCATCATTATCTAAAACTCTATTTATCTCTGAAACTTTCCCTTTCTCTTTCTCTGAAGCCTTGAATGCAATCTCTTTTATTGGAACCTGATGCTTACTTACCCTCATCTCATAAGTTGTGAGAGTACCTTGCAATTCTTCCATTGTTAGCTTGTTGATATCCATTGTCTCTTCTATTGCTGAAACCTTAGAATCATATTTCATGGGAAGTGATCTCAAAACCTTTTGAGTAACTTTTGATTCTTTCATCTCAAAACCTAGGCCTCTCATGGTGTTAGTAATCTCATCAACATGAAGTAAAAACTTTGCAATATCTTCAGAATCTTCCATTTTCAATTCCTCAAATATTTTTCTATGAGTTTGTAGTTTTGCCAACTTTACCTTGGAATCTCCTTCATAAGTATTCCACAACTTGGTCCACATCTCATTAGCTGAATTACATACCATGACCTTTGCAAAATCTATCTCATGAAGCCCACTCAAAATATAATTCATTGCTCTTGCATTGATCTCAACCAATTTCTTGATAGTCTTATCTACCTCGGGATCACCTTCAACCCTATACTCTTTTTCAACCATTTTCCATACCTCATATCCTTGTGATATCAAGTAGTTCTTCATCCTCATGCTCTAGAAAGCATAATTGTTACCATCAAACAATGGAGCCTTATTTGTAGATGATCCATTCTATGAAGCCATCTATGTTCTTGTAGAATCTACCCTCAAGTTGTTAGCCTTTCTGAAGGAACCCGCTTTGATACCAATTGAAGAACACAAGCTTATACTGAGAGGGGGTGAACAATATAAGACCACTTTTTACTTTCTTTCCAAATCAATATCAATTAATGTCCTTAATTGCAATAACCAAATATAGCAGTGTGCATTAATAACTCAGATAGCAGTAGTAAGCAAGAGCACAAGTCACCACACACAATTGAGACACAAGATTTAACGTGGTTCCCCCAATGTGGGGTACTCCACCAGATAATCTCCTTATAATATTTCACATAGAAATAAGGATCCTTATCCAATACAATGATTTCTTTGATCTGCTCAAAGCTAGGCAATAACAAGTTCACACAGAACTTGTCCAAATCTGAATAACAAGCTCACACAGAACTTGTCCAAAACTGAATAACAAGTTCACACAGAACTTGTCCAAATATGAATAACAAGCTCACAAAGAACTTGTCCAAATCTCTGAATAAAAAACTCACACAGAACTTGTCCAAATATCTCAACAAGCTCACCAAGAACTTGTCCAAATATGCTCTAGCAAGCTCACCAAGAACTTGCCCAAATATGCTCTAACAAGCTCACCAAGAACTTGTTCAAATATTCTCTAGCAAGCTCACCAAGAACTTGCCCAAATCTTCTCCAAAACTTGTCACAAATCTATCCCAAAACTATCCACAAAGCTATCCCAAAACTATCCACAAAGTTGTCCCAAAACTATCCACAAAGCTGTCCCAAACTATCCACAAAGGCCTTCTCAAAGGCTCAATCAATCATGCTCAAGTAGCACTCAAATATCATCCACAAATCTATCAAGGCAAAGCTCAAATATGAACTCAACAATGAATGGCAATGTACTCTTCAATGGATGACAACAATGATCCACAATGATCTCAACTCACCTCAACTCAAATCAACTCATAGAAGCATAAAGAGAATTGTTAGAGACTCAATATGTTCTAAGCTCAATCTCAACTCAACTCAACTCAAATCAATCTCAACTCAACTCAAGTCAACTCATAGAAGCATAAAGAGAATTGTTAGAGACTCAATATGTTCTAATCTCAATCTCAACTCAAATCAGAATTATGGAATAGTTTGTTTCATGGAACTTGACCAATCACCTCACACAATCACTTGACTAGGCTCAATCAACTCAACTCAACCAATCACCACAAGGGACTACTCTTTCTCACAAAAACCCTAGTCCAAGCATGTATCAACCAACTCAAATGTTTCCAACAATGCTCAACCACAAATCTCACATAACAATGATACTCATGTTCTTTTCAAGTTCTTTCACAACCAATGGGCTTCAATAACTATGCTTATAAAACAAGGTTTAAACACAACTCTCAAACCAGAAAACCTTGAAGCATTCAACCAACCACTTTCGAAAAGGAAACCACAATCAATCCTTTTCACTCCAATGATATTTCAGAAATCAACCACCATAAACAATCAATAGGAGAATGTGCCCATACCTTTTTGATGCCAAGAAGTTGTCCACAAAATCTGCCACACTAAACACAACTTTCCTTTCCAATCTCAATAAGGGTTAGTGGACTTCAAATAATAATCACAAGATAAGCATAACTCAATTTACACCTTTTTACTCCAACTTAATAAACACATCCACCAAAGTCCTTTTTAATAAAAACCCTTATCAAAAATAATAATCAATAAGGCTCTCAAAAATATTTTATAACAACTCCTTATTTCTCCTAAATCTTAATTTTCAATTTCATGAATATCAAAATAAATCAACAACTCATCCACCTCTGAAATAATAATCATAGCCCTTATAAAAATAAAGTTTAATTAAAAACTTTAATTATTCCTTAACCACCTTATAACTCCTATCCTAGGGCATCAACGAAATTAATTAGAGCAAAACGTAATTACCTCCTCAAGGGGATTCGAAACCCCCAACTTGCACACACCGCGAGCGCCTTAGCCATGGCTAAGGTTGCCACATGAGCTAGCCACTCATTCGAAAGGAAAAGGCATGACGTGCCTTAAGTCCTTCCTCCCTTCCATGCAAACCAAAAGTGCTTCGAGCGCTTTCCTTCCAATGCCTTCGAATGCAGTCAAGGAGATTCGAACCTTGACGTAAAGCGCTGCCACACACCTTAACAAAAAGCCAATTGCCAATGTGCCACTCTGCCCACAATGTCTTGGGCTTTCGACCAACCTTGGATTTATTCATTGTCTCCCTTTTCAAAATGATTTTCGCATGAGCTCTCTTCGGATGCTTAGCCAACGATTAACACGAGCAAGGATTAATTTCAAATGAACCTTAGGATCCCCCTTTATATAGTCTTCTCCTCATTTTCGATGACGTCGATGCATTATTGATTTTCCCTCTTTCTTTAGACGTCGGCGCTAACTTTAATTTTAATTTTAAAATTTAAATTTAAATTTTAAATAATTAAAATTTAAACTAAATATTTAAAATTAAATATCTCCATCACCGGGGCACCTTTTTCGATGAAACGAAAGGCCAACCTAGGTTTTAAGAAAAACCCATTTCAAATCTGCCATCCATGGTTTTAAATAAAACCTTTTATTTTGCCTGCCTTGGTTTTCACAAAAACCCTGAATTTATCCATGCTTTCCAAAATATCATTTGCCCATCAAAACTCAATGTGATCCATATGACATCAATGATTCATGTGACATCAATGACAACATAAAATAACTCAAATTTCCAATAATCTCCCCCTTTGTCATTGATGGCAACACCTCTAAAGCAAAAACCATAATCACTGCAAAAACCATCTCTGAGAATCAAAGTTGCTTCCCCTGACTCAATAATCTCTATGGAGGTTGCTCCCCCTAACTCAATGCTCTCCCCTTACTCAAATCTCTCCCCCTTTGACATCAATGGCAAAAGGGACACCTATGGGGCTAAAAGATATGACTCTTAAACTTAGCCCCCTCACCACCTTCTCTCTTGAGGTGATTAATTTTGGGGTGGGAGTACTTTTACTCCCATATCACATTGTTTCTTTCCTCTATCAACTTCCTTCCATGTTTTTCTGATATCCTTCTCTTGATGAATTACTTGATCTTCTTGTCTAGAACCTATTTGACCTTCTTGCCTTGAACCTTTTTGACCTTCTTGCCTTGAACCTATTTGGAATTGAGTCCTACACCATTTTGCAATATGCCCAAAGTTATTGCAATTAAAACACTTGATATTGTAGCCTTTGGATGGTGCCCATGTCCTGAATTCATTCTTAAAATAATTTCCATATCCATTCCTTTCCTGAACCCTGTATTGTGAAGCTCTATTTTCATGACCATTATGACCATGACTTCTGAATTGTGAAGCTCTAAAACCAAAACCATGTTGCTCATTTCCTTTGCACTGAAAAGCTCTATGACCAATCCTGTTACATGAGAAGCAATGCCCCTGAAAACCATACCTTCTTCCTTTGAGGTTTCTTCTAGAAAAATCAAACTTCTTTGATCCATAGACCCTGTAGTGTATAGCCCTGTGTCCAAATCCATTACAAGAAAAACAATGTCCTTGAAAAGCCCTTTGTTCATGCCTTGGTTCTTCATACCTTTCTTGACCATTATCCTTATGATCATTTTCAACTTGTGCATTGCATCCTTGAACCTTCTTTGTAGTATCTAAATCCTCTTCCTTAGTTTCTTCCTTGCTTTTCTCTTCAAGTATTTCTTTTCCTTTTGAACTTGATTCACCTATCTCAAAACAAGAACCAAACTGAATATTTGGAGCCATAGGAACTTTGGAACTTTCCTCACAAATCTTAGGTGCTTCCTTGCTTTCATATTTTAGAACTTCCTTTCCTTTTGAGTGTGATTCCCCAAACCTAAAATATGAGACCTTTGGTGCTTTGGAATTTTCCTCTTCTTTCTCTTTATTTGTGTCAAGTAGCAAATTGGCACACATCTCTATAGCCTCTGAAATGCAAGTATCCATTTTTGCTACTTCTTTTTCTTTGGAAACCGGTTCTTCCTTATAGATTTCTGAAACAAAACCTCCTGATACAAATATAGGTCCTTGTGTACTTATTTTTTATTTCCCTTCTTCATAACCAAGCCCTATTTTTATAAATGGATCTCGTTGTGAATCCAAAAAATTATCCAGAGTTTTTGAATTTCTTTGAAATCGTGCTAACTCATTTATGTAGGTCCCCAAACTTTTTTGATCTTCTTCTTCTAACTGATTACATCTTTCTTTTCTTGCCTTCAATTTCTTAGAAATAGTGATGCCAAGCTCTTTTGTTTCTTGAAGCTCTTTTTCCAAATCTTGAATGTGTTGATTGAGCATCATATTGACCTTTTCATTTTCATGAACCTTATTTTCAAGCCTCTTGATTTTCTTTTCCAATATTTTGATTTTCTTTTCCTATTTTGTGGAATCCTCTTCTTCATCATCATTGTTGCTAGAATTGTCACTAGAACTACTGCTTTCTTTTTCAACAAATAAACTTTCCTTGTTGCAATTGTTGTAGTACGTGCAATCATCATCTATATGCCCAAAATCTCTGCATATGAAGCATTTTAATATCCTTAGACCTTTCTTGTACCTATTTTCTTGCTCAATGGCTATGGCAAGCTCTTCATGTCTTTCTTCAATAGATATATCCTCTTCTTTAACTTCAATACCTAGGAATAGATGTTCTTGCCTTTCTTCATTTATTCCAAAGAATGTACATTCTTCTTCATCTGACTGGTTTCTATCACTCTAATCTGAACTATCACTTGCATCTACAATGTAGTAAGATTTCTTTGCCTTATGAAAAATTTTCTTCTTCTCATACCTGTTTTGCTTGTATCTGTCATCTTTGTCATGCTTATGCTTTCCATCTTCTTTTCTTCTTTGACCCTATTTTTCATCATCATTATTTTCTTCATGTGGACACTTGTATGCATAGTGACCAAGATCACCACACTTGTAGCATCTGACTTTCCTTATATCTCTAAAATTCCTTGAGTCCTTATTCCTTTTGATGAAGTTAGCTTCCTCATCATTATCTAAAACTCTATCTATCTCTGGAACTTTCCCTTTCTCTTTCTCTGAAGCCTTGAATGCAATCTCTTTTATTGGAACCTGATGCTTACTTACCCTCATCTCATAAGCTGTGAGAGTTCCTTGCAATTCTTCCATTGTTAGCTTGTTGATATCCATTGTCTCTTCTATTGTTGAAACCTTAGAATCATATTTCATGGGAAGTGATCTCAAAACCTTTTGAGTAACTTCTGATTATTTCATCTCAAAACCTAGGCCTCTCATGGTGTTAGTAATCTCATCAACACGAAGTAAAAACTTTGCAATATCTTCAGAATCTTCCATTTTCAATTCCTCAAATATTTTTCTATGAGTTTGTAGTTTTGCCAACTTTACCTTGGAATCTCCTTCATAAGTATTCCGCAACTTGGTCCACATCTCATTAGCTGAATTACATACCATGACCTTTGCAAAATCTGTCTCATGAAGCCCACTCAAAATATAATTCATTGCTCTTGCATTGATCTCAACCAATTTCCTGATAGTCTTATCTACCTCGGGATCACCTTCAACCCTATACTCTTTTTCAACCATTTGCCATACCTCATATCCTTGTGATATCAAGTAGTTCTTCATCCTCATGCTCTAGAAAGCATAATTGTTACCATCAAATAATGGAGCCTTATTTGTAGATGATCCATTCTATGAAGCCATCTATGTTCTTGTAGAATCTACCCTCAAGATGTTAGCTTTTTCGAAGGAACCCGCTCTGATACCAATTGAAGAACACAAGCTTATACTGAGAGGGGGGTGAATAGTATAAGACCACTTTTTACTTTCTTTCCAAATCAATATCAATTAATGTCCTTAATTGCAATAACCAAATATAGCGGTGTGCATTAATAACTCAGATAGCAGTAGTAAGCAAGAGCACAAGTCACCACACATAATTGAGACACAAGATTTAACGTGGTTCCCCCAATGTGGGGTACTCCACCAGATAATCTCCTTATAATATTTCACATAGAAATAAGGATCCTTATCCAATACAATGATTTCTTTGATCTGCTCAAAGCTAGGCAATAACAAGTTCACATAGAACTTGTCCAAATCTGAATAACAAGCTCACACAGAACTTGTCCAAAACTGAATAACAAGCTCACACAAAACTTGTCCAAATCTAATCCAACAAGCTCACAAAGAACTTGTCAAATTGCTCTAACAAGCTCACCAAGAACTTGTCCAAATATGCTCCAACAAGCTCACCAAGAACTTGTCCAAATATGCTCTAGCAAGCTCACCAAGAACTTGCCCAAATATGCTCTAACAAGCTCACCAAGAACTTGTCCAAATATGCTCTAGCAAGCTCACCAAGAACTTGCCCAAATATACTCTAGCAAGCTCACCAAGAACTTGCTCAAATCTGTCCCAAAACTATCCACAAAGTTGTCCACAAAGTTGTCCCAAAACTATCCACAAAGTTGTCCCAAAATTGTCCACAAAGCTATCCCAAAACTGTCCACAAAATCCTTCTCAAAGGCTCAATCAATCATGCTCAAGTAGCACTCAAATATCATCCACAAATCTATCAAGGCAAATCTCAAATATGAACTCAACAATGAATGGCAATGTACTCTTCAATGGATGACAACAATGATCCACAATGATCTCAACTCAACTCAACTCAAATCAACTCATAGAAGCATAAAGAGAATTGTTAGAGACTCAATATGTTCTAAGCTCAATATCAACTCAACTCAACTCAAATCAATCTTAACTCAACTCAAGTCAACTCATAGAAGCATAAAGAGAATTGTTAGAGACTCAATATGTTCTAATCTCAATCTCAACTCAAATCAGAATTATGGAATAGTTTGTTTCATGGAACTTGACCAATCACCTCACACAATCACTTGACTAGGCTCAATCAACTCAACTCAACCAATCACCACAAGGGACTACTCTTTCTCACAAAAACCCTAGTCCAAGCATGTATCAACCAACTCAAATGTTTCCAACAATGCTCAACCACAAATATCACATAACAATGATACTCATGTTCTTTTCAAGTTCTTTCACAACCAATGGGCTTCAACAACTATGCTTATAAAACAAGGTTTAAACACAACTCTCAAACTAGAAAACCTTGAAGCATTCAACCAACCACTTTCAAAAAGGAAACCACAATCAATCCTTTTCACTCCAATGATATTTCAGAAATCAACCACCATAAACAATCAATAGGAGAATGTGCCCATACCTTTTTGATGCCAAGAAGTTGTCCACAAAATCTTCCACACTAAACACAACTTTCCTTTCCAATCTCAATAAGGGTTAGTGGACTTCAAATAATAATCACAAGATAAGCATAACTCAATTTACACCTTTTTACTCCAACTTAATAAACACATCCACCAAAGTCCTTTTTAATAAAAACCCTTATAAAAAATAATAATCAATAAGGCTCTCAAAAATATTTTATAACAACTCCTTATTTCTCCTAAATCTTAATTTTCAATTTCATGAATATAAAAATAAATCAACAACTCATCCACCTCTGAAATAATAATCACAGCCCTTATAAAAATAAAGTTTAATTAGAAGGAGGGCTCTGGTCCCTCCCCTGCTCCCCCTCCCATGGCTCCTGGTTCCTGCCTAGTCCCTGGCTCAACCTAGGTCATCCCTCCCAGGAGTGGTTGTTTGCGGATGATCTCCGGGGGAGATCCTTCTCCACTATCTGCGCCCCTCCCGGCGGCTAGGGTTTCCTTGGTTGTTTTTTGGAGGAGCTTCCCAAAGATCCCGTTTGGTTGGGGATCCCTTCCCTTTTCCCTCGGGCTTCCCCCAGGGTTTTTGCGAGTTTTCGTGTGGATCGGTCCCTGCGTTTCTCGGTGCAGTGGAGGTGACGGTTTAGGGTTTGGACAGCTTGCCCCTTTTTCTTGTGAATCCTCAGTGGGCTATGTGCTTGGACGGGATTCTTGGTCCCTGCTGCTGGGATCCTCTTCTATTTTCTCGGGGCAGGTTCATTGTGGTGCAACTCTCTGGTCACTTCCTAATGGGCTGGATCCTCTCTGTGCTGGCTGTCAGCTTCCTGTAGGATGGCTCTCGCTGAACTGAATGTTTTCTCGGTGGGCGGGATGGTTTCTCCATAGGGCGAGATCCACAAAATCTGTTGGTTTTCCCGTGAGGCGGGATCCTTTTTTCTGCTGGTTTCTCGGATGGCGGGATTTCCCTTTGCTTCCCGCTAGGTGGGACTGTTTGTGGTGGTTTGTGCTTCCCCGGGGGATTTTATTGTAACAATTTTTCTTTGCTTCCTGCTGGGCGGGATCTTCTCGATGGTGCTTTTTGGCTACTCCCCGCTGGGTAGGATCTCCAAAACTACTTTCTTTCTTATTTGTTTGTTTCTCCGCTAAGGGATTGTTTCATGCTGTCGTTGGCGGGATTGTTTTGGTGTCCAGTTTCAAGGGATTGATGCCCTAGGTCCATTGCTTATGTAATCAGGTTTTGGGATCCTTGTTAAAACCCGTTATAAATACAAACACTTACCAAAAAAAAATAAAGTTTAATTAAAAACTTTAATTATTCCTTAACCACCTTATAACTCCTATCCTAGGGCATCAACAAAATTAATTAGAGCAACACGTAATTACCTCCTCAAGGGGATTCAAACCTACAACTTGCACACACCACGAGCGCCTTAGTCATGACTAAGATTACCACATGAGCTAGCCACTCATTCGAAGGGAAAATCCATGATGTGCCTTAAGTCCTTCCTCCCTTCCATGCAAACCAAAAGCGCTTCGAGCGCTTTCCTTCCAATGCCTTCGAATGCAGTCAAGGAGATTCAAACCTTGACGTAAAGTGCTACCACACACCTTAACAAAAATCCAATTGCCAATGTGCCACTCTGCCCATAATATCTTGGGCTTTCAACCAACCTTGGATTTATTCGTTGTCTCCCTTTTCAAAATGATTTTTGCACGAGCTCTCTTCGGATGCTAGCCAACGATTAACATGAGCAAGGATTAATTTCAAATGAACCTTAGGATCCCCATTTATATAGTATTCTCCTCATTTTCGATGATGTCGGCACATTATTGATTTTCCCTCTTTCTTTAGACGTCGGCGCTAACTTTAATTTTAATTTTAAAATTAAAATTAAAATTTTAAATAATTAAAATTTAAACTAAATATTTAAAATTAAATATCTCCATCACCGGGGCAACTTTTTTGATGAAACAAAAGGCCAAACTGGGTTTTAAGAAAAACCCATTTCAAATCTGCCATCCATGGTTTTAAATAAAACCATTTTTTTTCCTGCCTTGGTTTTCACAAAAACCTTGAATTTATCCATGCTTTCCAAAATATCATCTGCCCACAAAAAATCAATGTGATCCATATGACATCAATGATTCATGTGACATCAATGACAACATAAAATAACTCAAATTACCAACAATATAACCCTTTTTCATTTATGACAACACCTCTAAAGCAAAAACCACAATCACTACAAAAACCATCTTTGAGAATCAAAGTTGCTCCCCTTGACTCAATAATCTCTATGGAGGCTGCTCTCCCTAACTCAATACTCTCTTTGGAGGTTGCTCCCCCTAACTCAATGCTCTCCCCCTTACTCAAATCTCTCTCCCTTTGACATCAATGGCAAAAGGGACACCTATGGGGCTAAAAGATATGACTCTTAAACTTAGCCCCCTCACCACCTTCTCTCTTGAGGTGATTAATTTTGGGGTGGGTGTACTTTTAATCCCATATCACATTGTTTCTTTCTTCTATAAACTTCATTCCATGTTTTTATGATATCCTTATCTTGATGAATTACTTGATCTTCTTTTCTAGAACCTGTTTGACCTTCTTGCATTGAACCTATTTGGAATTGAGTCATACACCATTTTGCAATATGCCCAAAGTTATTGTAATTAAAAAACTTGATATTGTAGTCTTTGGATGGTGCCCATGTCCTGAATTCATTCTTAAAATAATTTCCATATCCATTCCTTTCCTAAACCCTGTATTGTGAAGCTCTATTTTCATGACCATTATGACCATGACTTCTGAATTGTTTAGCTCTAAATCCAAAACCATGTTGCTTATTTCCTTTGCACTAAAAAGCTCTATGACCAGTCTTGTTACATGAGAAGCAATGCCCCTAAAAACCATACCTTCTTCCTTTGAGGTTTCTTCTATAAAAATCAAACTTCTTTGATCCATAGACCTTGTAGTGTATAGCCTTGTGTCCAAATCCATTACAAGAAAAAAAATGTCCTTGAAAATCCCTTTGTTCATGCCTTGGTTCTTCATACCTTTCTTGACCATTATCCTTATGATAATTTTCAACTTGTGCATTGCATCCTTGAACCTTCTTTGTAGTATCTAAATCCTCTTCCTTAGTTTCTTTCTTGCTTTTCTCTTCAAGTATTTATTTTCCTTTTGAACTTGATTCACCTTTCTCAAAAAAAGAACCAAACTAAATATTTGGAGCCATAGGAACTTTCCTCACAAATCTTAGGTGCTTCCTTGCTTTCATCTTCTAGAACTTCCTTTCCTTTTGAGTGTGATTCCACAAACCTAAAATATGAGACCTTTGGTGCTTTGGAATTTTCCTCTTATTTCTCTTTATTTGTGTTAAGTAGCAAATTGGCACACAACTCTATAGCCTCTGAAATGCAAGTATACATTTTTGCTACTTTTTTTATTTGGAAATTGGTACTTCCTTATAGATTTTTGAAACAAAACCTCCTAATACAAATATAGGTCCTTGTGTATTTATTTCTTATTTCCCTTCTTCATAACCAAGCCCTGTTTTTATAAATGGATCTCATTGTGAATCCAAAAAATTATCTAGAGTTTTTGAATTTCTTTGAAATCATGCTAACTCATTTATGTAGGTCCCCAAAATTTTATGATCTTCTTCTTCTAACTGATTACATATTTCTTTTCTTGCCTTCAATTTATTAGAAATAGTGATGCCAAGCTCTTCTGTTTCTTTAAGCTCTTTTTCCAAATCTTGAATGTGTTGATTGAGCATCATATTGACCTTTTCATTTTCATGAACCTCATTTTCAAACCTCTTGATTTTCTTTTCCAATATTTTGATTTTCTTTTCCTTTTTTTTGGAATCCTCTTCTTCATCATCATTGCTGCTAGAATTGTCTCTAGAACTGCTGCTTTCTTTTTCAACAAATAGACTTTCCTTATTATAATTGGTGTAGTACGTGCAATCATCATCTATATGCCCAAAATCTTTGTATATGAAGCATTTTAATATCCTTAGACCTTTTTTGTACCTATTTGCTTGCTCAATGGCTATGGCAAGCTCTTCATGTCTTTCTTCAATAGATATATCCTATTCTTTAACTTCAATACCTAGGAATAGATGTTCTTGTATTTCTTCATTTATTCCAAATAATGTACATTCTTCTTCATCTTACTGGTTTCTATCACTATAATCTGAACTGTCAGTTGCGTCTACAATGTAGTAAGATTTCTTTGCCTTATGAAAATTTTTCTTCTTCTCATACCTGTTTTGCTTGCATCTGTCATCTTTGTCATGCTTATGCTTTCCATCTTCTTTTCTTCTTTGACCCTATTTTTCATCATCATTATTTTCTTCATGTGGATACTTGTATGCATAGGACCATGATCACCACACTTGTAGCATCTGACTTTCCTTATATCTCTAAAATTCCTTGAGTCCTTATTTCTTTTGATGAAGTTAGCTTCCTCATCATTATCTAAAAATCTATCTATCTCTATAACTTTCTCTTTCTCATTATTTAAATACTTGAATACAATATCTTTTATTGAAACCTGATGCTTACTTACCCTCATATGATAAGCTATGAGAGTACCTTGCAATTCTTCCATTGTTAGATTGTTAAAATCCATTATCTCTTCTATTGCTGAAACCTTAGAATAATATTTCATGGGAAGTGATATTAAAACCTTTTGAGTAACTTCTGATTCTTTCATCTTAAAACCTAGGCCTCTCATGGCGTTAGTAATCTCATCAACACAAAGTAAAAACTTTGCAATATCTTCAAAATCTTCCATTTTCAATTCCTCAAATATTTTTTATGAGTTTGTAGTTTTGCCAACTTTACCTTGGAATCTCCTTCATAAGTATTCCACAACTTGGTCCACATTTCATTAGCTTAATTACATACCATGACCTTTCTAAAATCTATCCTACGAAGCTCACTCAAAATACAATTCATTGCTCTTGCATTTATCTCAACCAATTTCTTGATAGTCTTATCTACCTGGATATCACCTTCAACTTTATACTCTTTTTCAACCATTTGACATACCTCATATGCTTGTGATATGAAGTAGTTCTTCATCCTCATGCTCCAGAAAGCATAATTGTTACCATTAAATAATGGAGCCTTATTTGTATATGATCCATTATGTGAAGCCATCTATGTTCTTGTAGAATCTATCCTTAAGTTGTTAGCTTTTTCAAAGGAACCTGCTTTGATACCAATTGAATAACACAAGCTTATATTGAGAGGGAGGTGAACAATATAAGACCACTTTTTACTTTCTTTCCAAATAAATATGAATTAATGTCCTTAATTGCAATAACAAAATATAGCAGTGTACATTAATAACTCAGATAATAGTAGTAAGCAAGAGCACAAGTCACCACACACAATTGAGACACAAGATTTAATGTGGTTCCCCTAATGTGGGGTACTCCACCAGATAATATCCTTATAATATTTCACATAGAAATAAGGATCCTTATACAATACAATGATTTCTTTGATCTTCTCAAAGCTAGGCAATAACAAGTTCACATAGAACTTGTCTAAATTTGAATAACAAGCTCACACAAAACTTGTCCAAAATTGAATAACAAGTGATGAGGCCTAAAAATGCCTCATTTTTACACTATGTTTGACATATAAAAAACTATCATATTATTAATTTAAATGCCAAATAGTTTATTAGAATATATATTTGTTAAGTGTTTGCATGATTTTATGTTAGGATCATTATATCTCTGTTTTTGACTATTTTCAGCATTTTGTGATTGCTTTTGTTTGATTAAGTAGCAAATAAAAATATGCATTTCAAATAGCCAAATGTGGTATGCTGATATCCATTAAATTCACAATGGTTTATGAATTTTTTTTTGCCCTTAAACTTGTTTGAAGTCCACATTGAAGCCAAATTATTAGGACTATCATAAATCTAAAAAATCTAAAAAAATAGCCATATAAAAATTAGTAAGCTGTCACTTTATATGAACACCTTGAAGTTGTCAAGCAAAGCATGAGGATATGGATGGAATGAGTTCAGAAGGACTACATAAAGGAGAAAAACTAGAAAAATTGCACATAAAAAATTTACTTCCATTGAACTCCTTAGTAAGAAATTACAAAGGGGTAAATTTTGTCCTCCTAGGAATGAAACAAATTGAAGTGCAACCAAGAAAATTCTTGAACATTATTAGTTGGCTGAATTATAAACAAAAAACAAAATTGTTGCTATTTTGAAACAATATTTTCAATCCCTTTACATGGAATTACAAGGGTATATCAAGATTTTATCTTGATGTAAGCACTTAACATCTTTTGGGAATTGGTATTTAATTGTTTCAAGAATAGATTGACAAGATTTTGCAGACTAGGAGGCATGGACAACACTTGATTGAAGAAGTTTTCAGATATGGAGTAGTGCTTCTTTCTCCCATTGGTAATTCATGGAGGATGTTAGTGGTGAATGGACATTTCCTTCGGGTATACCATGCACCATTAACTAAGGAGAAGTTCTTGAAGGAGATTCCATTGGATGTACACATAATGGAAGATAATTTCTCTTCAATATCAAATTTAGAGTGATGATAAAAATTTTGAAAAAAAGAAAAAAAAATACAAGAAAAGCAAAAAGAAGAATAGTCTTGTTTGTGAACTTCCTTCTTGGGTACAAGCAAGACAAGAAAAATTGAAAAAAAAAGAAAAAAAAGAGAGAAAAAAAATTGCAGCAAAGGCATGTCCCACAAAATGGGGATACATGAGGATAAGCATCAATTTTAGCAAGGAAGAGGAACAATGGAGCCAATACTTCATTTCCAGCACTAAGGAGGCAATTATGATGTATGAAGATTCTTACTGCTCATCTAGAAAGGAAGGTTGCATCAATGTTGCAGGTTTCAACAGAAAGAGATGGTGTTTTCATACAACAATTGACATGTTTTTACAGAATAAGGATTGGTCTTATCCAAATAAGAGTGAGAGATGTTCTCTCTCATTGAAGAACTTAAAAAAAAAAAAAGGGGATAGAAGTTGGTTGAAAACCAGAAATGGCAACCTCTTTTGATGAAAAAAAAAGAAATGAAAAAGAAATGGTACTGATGAAAAAAAAAAATGAAAAAAAAAAAAAATGAATAATTTAGTAGTGAAAACCTTCTTGGAGGTGCTATTGAGTTGGCTTGCATGAAAACCGATTTTTTGGCATGCATT
This sequence comes from Wollemia nobilis, assembly GCA_028583015.1. NCBI lineage: Eukaryota > Viridiplantae > Streptophyta > Pinopsida > Araucariales > Araucariaceae > Wollemia > Wollemia nobilis. Next base: position 483,518 of record JAQPPZ010002524.1, read on the forward strand.
GCCTTGTTGATCTACCCATAATTATTCCACCATTGTACAAATCTCACACTGCACATGTGTTATTTTTATGTTTTTAGATAGCCTGCTAACAATCATCAGAAGCAACTTGTAAGGTGCATGATTAATTTTTAGGACAATAAGGTATGCGTTTCTTGAATTTAAGTCATAGTAAGCATTTAGAATTTAATGTATGATAATCGGTATTTGGCATAAACTATTCATACAATATTGGTAAGTTGAAAATGGAACATGATCAAAATGTCAAGAAACACCCCCTTTTGCCCTTAGTTGCATGAGAATTTCAAAACTGTACAAAAACCTGATTTTGGGATAGACATGGCATAAATTCTATCTCAATTAGTAGGGCAGGTTTCAGAAGTAGGACTGCAAGTTTATCTCACAATTGTCTGATAAATTGAAGGAGGATAATCAACAAAATGCACCTGAAGGTTCTATTTTAGTACTACTGGAATAAAACAACAACATACAAAACAAAGAATAACATCTAAACAAAAGGATGAAGAAGGGATTTTTGATGTTATGGAAGGCTTATACACTCTAGATATGGGCCCACAATAGAATTTGTAGCTAAATTTTGCATAGGAGGTCATTTCTACATTTTTTGATGCATCTTCGGAATGAACAGTCATATCTTCGAAATGAACATGCATATCTTCGGAATGAGCAAGATATCTTCGAAATGAGCAAAAACTGCATCAGAATTGCTGAAAATGCTACAGAATAGCAAAAAGAGTAGGGTACATCAAATATTGAGGTTTATAAGGCTCTACCACAAGTAAGTACATCCCTCAAGCATTTCAAAATCAAAATTTTATCAATTTTGTTCAAAAGGTGCAAACAATAGAAATAGGCATTCAGGCTAAAATGTTGTTAAGAATAGAAAATTTCACCAGTAGTAGTGCATCTGCCAAATATGGTTCCACAATAAGGCTATTGCAAGATGAATCACATGATACCAAGCCTTTAAGAGGTACCTTGCAACACTAAAACTTGTAGAAGGGCAGAAAAAAAGTTAAAATTATAGTAGTTGTAGAAATTGCAATATTGAAGGATGAAAGTGCAGAAGTTAAAAAGTTGCAAGTTGCAAATGAAAAAAAAGATATGCAAGAAAAGAAAAAAAAACAAAAAAAAAAAAAATTGAAAAAAAATTGATTGAAAACTTTTTTTTTTGCAAGGTTGTAGAAAAGTGAAATACCTGTGCTTAAATTAAAAAATGCTTGGTGTAGTGCAACAAGGAGAAATTTCTCAGGTAGCAGGTGGCAAAGGATGTTTTTCACAAGGATAAAACCAACATATTACTATGGCCTACTAGGATGCATGAGGGCATGCATCAGTTCAAGTTGGGGGGGATGATGAGGCCTGAAAATGCCTCATTTTTACACTATGTTTGACATATAAAAAACTGTCATATTATTAAGTTAAATGCCAAATAGTTGATTAGAATATATATTTGTTAAGTGTTTGCATGATTTTATGTTAGGATCATTATATCTCTGTTTTTGACTATTTTCAGCATTTTGTGACTGCTTTTGCTTGATTAAGTAGCAAATAAAAATATGCATTTCAAACAGCCAAATGTGGTATGCTGATATCCATTAAATTCACAATGGTTTATGAATGTTTTCCTGCCCTTCAACTTGTTTGAAGTCCACATTGAAGCCAAATTATTAGGACTGTCATAAATCTGAAAATCTAAAAAAAATAGCCATATAAAAATCAGCAAGCTGTCACTTTATAGGAACACCTTGAAGTTGTCAAGCAAAGCATGAGGATATGGATGGAATGAGTTCAGAAGGACTACAGAAGACATCTGACCTATTTAGAAGCATTCCCACATGGTCTAAATAGGCAGCAACAAGGTATAATAGAGCAGGGACAATTGTGCAACACTATTGCACTATTTCAGCATGGTTACTTGGTGAATGAAGTGTATAAATTCAGTAGCAACTTGATGTACTCCTTCATGTTGATATTTGAATAATTTTTCCATGTTCTAATTTGTTTGAATTTGCAAGAAATACCAATATTTTACAACTGTGCAGCAGAGTTGGAAAATGCAGTAATTTACCATGTAAATTCCAGCAAGCTACCAATGAATGGCAAGGCATGGAATTCACACATGGAGAGAGATGAAGGCTATTGCAATATGATCCTAAGAGCTAACCCACCTAAGAAATGCAGATGAAATCACTTGAAGAGCACATAGTTGTTCATTTCGAAGATCTTCGAAATGAGCAGACATCTTCGAAATGAGAAATACAGTCTCTTCGAAATGAGCGGACATCTTCGAAATGAGAAATACAGTCTCTTTGAAATGAGCCACTTATCTTCGAAATGAGAACAAAAAGTGCTTTTTGACTTGTTGACTGATTTTTGATGATGGAAAAAGGGAAAGAAGGTTGAAAAGGTTAAAGAAAATATCCCCCCCCCCCTTTTCTCCTCCCCCCCCCCAGCCACCATTCATGGAAAAGATCAATTTTGATCCTCTTCTAGGATAAACCCAGAAAAAACTGTAGCATAATAGAAAGTTGTTTGCAAGATAGAAATGGCATATTCTGAAGTGGAGAAAGATGTGTGAGATATTTCTAGACTCCTCCCATGTACTCCCACCACTGAAGATGCTTTCTAAGGGCCAATGACTACTACTGCAACACAAACTGTCCAGATTTGCATTTATTTTAGATCCAAAATTATTGGCAAATCACTGTAAAGTAGCACATAGGCTGATTTGAGCATGGGATATGTTGTAAATATTTATATAAATAACACAGCTCCCTCCTTGGTTGAGCCAGTTAGGAATTAGAATAGAGGAGAGTTTTCAATAGCAACAATTAGGACTGTACAATAATTTTTTGTAACAGTTTTCAGCATGTTTTATCATCAATAAAAGTGCAGTTATTTTATCATTTTCTATTCTGAGTGTTAATTAGTTAAGGAGTGCTTTTCACCTCCTTCTAGATCAGGAAGTATGGGCCCACTTTCAGATCTAGAAGGAGGATTTTTATGGCAGGTTTTAATCTGTAATTTTGCTATAGCGAGAATTAATAGATTACTTGTCAAGTTTACTTTTCTTGTTTTAAGTTTGTATAATGTTCTTTATGTTTTCTATTATGTTTGTGTACAACATTTATGTGTGTGTCAGCTGAAAAATTATATTAAGCATTTTTCCTTTGCTTTCCATGTTCTCTTATTTTTATGTTTTAGCAACTTTCCATTTTCAACATATTTCATTTTGTTGTCAATTCCTATAGCAGAAGCTTGACGACCTTTTGTGGTAGGGCATTGACAGGTGTTTCATTTCCAAGTATCACTTCCATTATGCAAGAGTAAACTAGGTTTCAATTTTGCAAGTGTAATTTAGGATTTCATTTCAGCAACATTTCAATTTAGCAATTTCAATTCTATTATTTCAATTCTGCAAAAGTAGATTATATTTTAATTCAGCCATTTCCAATTCTTGCAATTGTAGTTAATTGTTAAATTCTGCAATTTAGATTTAGTTTTCAATTCCTGTAATTTATTTTAGTTTCCATTCTACAGATTAGGTTTAGTGTGACACCAAAAGGCTAAACCAAAATCTGCTTCACCTAATAAATGCTTGAAATCTGAATGCTTGAATTGTACTCTGCCCTAACCTTCTATCGTAGATAGCCTTGGACACCACCCTGGATTGATAAATCATTGAGATTTAATGATGAGACTCAATGACACTCATCATTTTGGCATCATTGTCAGGGATCATGGTGTTGTTAGAGGGTAAAAGTAGTCAAATAATTATTATTGTGCTAAGTTATGAAGTTTAGAGTAAAATCTGAATGTAATAGTTGGTATAAATAATAATTATTGATAGTTGCATTTCAGTCCATTTAGAAAATAAGCAACCATAGGGAGGTGATCTTCACACTTGGGGGTTAAATTGCCTATGTTTGAAATTCTTGATAAAAATTGAAAGAATTCATCATCCTCATTATCAAGAAACATAAGATCTCTTAAAATATTTAGAAGAGCCATCTGCTAGTACTACCCTTTTTATATCCATATCATCAGGGTAGTATAAAAAATTTGTACTAGGTGTTGGGAAGATATCATGGTAGATATACAAGACTATCCCTTGAACAAAATAGCCATATCAGCTACCTGTAGCATTTGTTCATAGGGACATATCATTAATAAATGCCATTTACTTCCACAACTTAGAGATGCAAAATTTGTTGCCTAGTCTGAATTCTTCTCAAAGAGAGATCCCAACAACAACAAACAGGGCAAGTAAATCAACCACCACCTTCAGCCCAACCTGTGGCCAATATGAATAATACAGGACAGGCAACCCCTGTCTATGTAAGCTGAATCTATTAAAAAAAAATCACAAAAACTTTTGCACAATCAAAATAGGAGTTTACAACTTAATGATGATCCTAGAGTTTTCCATTATTACTTAAATATTGTTAGGATTTTACCGTGCTAAACCGCAACCTAGCAATTCTTAGCCTACATAGACAATAGTTGATCTCATTAGAGGTGATCCTACCTGACAAGTAGTTGATCTGCTAAAGTTGTACACTTCTTGTCTTATTGTGCAAACCAAAAATATTTCTTTTTTAGCCCAACCTGTGATCAGTCTGAATAATACAGGATAGGCAACCCCTGTCTATGTAGCTGAATCTGGTATAAAAAAAAACTGCAGGAAATGTTATTGACTACAGCAACATCCAACTGTGCTCAAACAAGAACTTACCTGAGCTTGAAGAGACAAAAATCAATGGAGATACATAGAAAACCTTTAGTCCAAACACACAGAAATTAGCCTTGGATAAAGGAGAAAAACTAGAAAAACTGCACATAGAAAATTTACTTCCATTGAACTCCTTAGTAAGAAATTACAAAGGGGTAAATTCTGTCCTCCTAGGAATGAAACAAATTGAAGTGCAGCCAAGAAAATTCTTGAACATTATTAGCTGGCTGACTTATAAACAAAAAGCAAAATTGTTGCTATTTTGAAACAATATTTCAATCCCTTTACATGGAATTACAAGGGTATATCAAGATTTTATCTTGATGTAAGCACTTAACATCTTTTGGGAATTGGTATTTAATTGTTTCAAGAACAGATTGACAAGATTTTGCAGACTAGGAGGCATGGACAACACTTGATTGAAGAAGTTTTTAGATATGGAGCAGTGCTTCTTTCTCCCATTGGTAATTCATGGAGGATGTTAGTGGTGAATGGACATTGCCTTCGGGTATACCATGCACCATTAACTAAGGAGGAGTTCTTGAAGGAGATTCCATTGGATGTACACATAATGGAAGAGAATTTCTCTTCAATATCAGATTCAGAGTGATGATAAAAAGTTTGACAAAAAGAAAAAAAATACAAGAAAAGCAAAAAGAAGAATAGTCTTGTTTGTGAACTTCCTTCTTGGGTACAAGCAAGACAAGAAAAATTGAAAAAAAAAAAGAAAAAAAGAGAGAAAAAAATTTGTAGCAAAGGCATGTCCCACAAAATGGGGATACATGAGGATAAGCATCAATTTCAGCAAGGAAGAGGAACAATGGAGCCAATACTTCATTTCCAGCACTAAGGAGGCAATTATGATGTATGAAGATTCTTACTGCTCATCTAGAAAGGAAGGTTGCATCAATGTTGCAGGTTTCAACAGAAAGAGATGGTGTTTTCATACAACAATTGACATGTTTTTGCAGAATAAGGATTGGTCTTATCCAAATAAGAGTGAGAGATGTTCTCTCTCATTGAAGCACTTGAAAAAAAAAAGGGGACAGAAGTTGGTTGAAAACCAGAAATGGCAGCCTCTTCTGATGAAAAAAAAAATGAAAAAAAAAGAAAGAAAAAAAAATGAATAATTCAGTAGTGAAAACCTTCTTGGAGGCGCTACTGAGTTGGCTTGCATGAAAACCGATTTTTTGGCATGCATTGCCTTGTTGATCTACCCATCATTATTCCACCATTGTACAAATCTCACACTGCACATGTGTTATTTTTATGTTTTTAGATAGCCTGCTAACAATCATCAGAAGCAGCTTGTAAGGTGCATGATTAATTTTTAGGATAGTAAGGTATGCGTTTCTTGCATTTAAGTCATAGTAAGCATTTAGCATTTAATGTATGATAATCGGTATTTGGCATAAACTATTCATACAATATTGGTAAGTTGAAAATGGAACATGATCAAAATGTCAAGAAACACCCCCTTTTGCCCTTAGTTGCATGAGAATTTCAAAACTGTACAAAAACCTGATTTTGGGACAGACATGGCATAAATTCTATCTCAATTAGTAGGGCAAGTTTCAGAAGTAGGACTGCAAGTTTATCTCACAATTGTCTGATAAATTGAAGGAGGATAATCAGCAAAATGCACCTGAAGGTTCTATTTTAGTACTACTGGAATAAAATAGCAACATACAAAACAAAGAATAACATCTAAACAAAAGGATGAAGAAGGGATTTTTGATGTTATGGAAGGCTTATACACTCTAGAGATGGGCCCACAATAGAATCTGTAGCTAAATTTTGCATAGGAGGTCATTTCTGCATTTTTTGATGCATCTTCGGAATGAACAGTCATATCTTCGGAATGAACATGCATATCTTCGGAATGAGCAGGATATCTTCGAAATGAGCAGAAACTGCACCAGAATTGTTGAAAATGCTACAGAATAGCAAAAAGAGTAGGGTACATCAAATATTGAGGTTTATAAGGCTCTACCACAAGTAAGTACATCCCTCAAGCATTTCAAAATCAAAATTTTATCAATTTTGTTCAAAAGGTGCAAACAATAGAAATAGGCATTCAAGCTGAAATGTTGTTAAGAACAGAAAATTTCACCAGTAGTAGTGCATCTGCCAAATATGGTTCCACAATAAGGCTATTGCAAGATGAATCACATGATACCAAGCCTTTAAGAGGTACCTTGCAACACTAAAACTTGTAGAAGGGCAGAAAAAGAGTTAAAATTGCAGTAGTTGCAGAAATTGCAATATTGAAGGATGAAAGTGCAGAAGTTAAAAAGTTGCAAGTTGCAAATGAAAAAAAAAGATATGCAAGAAAAGAAAAAAAAATAAAATAAAAATTTGAAAAAAATTGATTGAAAACTTTTTTTTTGCAAGGTTGTAGAAAAGTGAAATACCTGTGCTTAAATTAAAAAATGCTTGGTGTAGTGCAGCAAGGAGAAATTTCTCAGGTAGCAGGTGGCAAAGGATGTTTTTCACAAGGATAAAACCAACATATTACTATGGCCTACTAGGATGCATGAGGGCATGCATCAGTTCAAGCTAGGGGGGATGATGAGGCCTGAAAATGCCTCATTTTTACACTATGTTTGACATATAAAAAACTGTCATATTATTAAGTTAAATGCCAAATAGTTGATTAGAATATATATTTGTTAAGTGTTTGCATGATTTTATGTTAGGATCATTATATCTCTGTTTTTGACTATTTTCAGCATTTTGTGACTACTTTTGCTTGATTAAGTAGCAAATAAAAATATGCATTTCAAACAACCAAATGTGGTATGCTGATATCCATTAAATTCACAATGGTTTATGAATGTTTTCCTACCCTTCAACTTGTTTGAAGTCCACATTGAAGCCAAATTATTAGGACTGTCATAAATCTGAAAATCTGAAAAAAATAGCCATATAAAAATCAGCAAGTTGTCACTTTATAGGAACACCTTGAAGTTGTCAAGCAAAGCATGAGGATATGGATGGAATGAGTTTAGAAGGACTACAGAAGACATCTGACCTATTTAGAAGCATTCCCACATGGTCTAAATAGGCAACAATAGGGTATAACAGAGCAGGGACAATTGTGCAACACTATTGCACTATTTCAGCATGGTTACTTGGTGAATGAAGTGTATAAATTCAGTAGCAACTTGATGTACTCCTTCATGTTGATATTTGAATAATTTTTCCATGTTCTAATTTGTTTGAATTTGCAAGAAATACCAATATTTTACAACTATGCAATAGAGTTGGAAAATGCAGTAATTTACCATGTAAATTCCAGCAAGCTACCAATGAATGGCAAGGCATGGAATTCACACATGGAGAGAGATGAAGGCTATTGCAATATGATCCTAAGAGCTAACCCACCTAAGAAATGCAGATGAAATCACTTGAAGAGCACACAGTTGTTCATTTCGAAGATCTTCGAAATGAGCAGACATCTTCGGAATGAGAAATACAGTCTCTTCGAAATGAGCGGACATCTTCGGAATGAGAAATACAGTCTCTTCGAAATGAGCCACTTATCTTCGGAATGAGAACAGAAAGTGCTTTTTGACTTGTTGACTGATTTTTGATGATGGAAAAAGGGAAAGAAGGTTGAAAAGGTTAAAGGAAAATATCTCCCATCTGACTTTGTCGTCCTTGCCGTCCAAAGCCACCATTCATGGAAAAGATCAATTTTGATCCTCTTCTAGGATAAACCCAGAAAAAACTGTAGCATAATAGAAAGTTGTTTGCAAGATAGAAATGGCATATTCTGAAGTGGAGAAATATGTGTGAGATATTTCTAGACTCCTCCCACGTACTCCCACCACTGAAGATGCTTTCTAAGGGCCAATGACTACTACTGCAACACAAACTGTCCAGATTTGCATTTATTTCAGATCCAGAATTATTGGCAAATCACTGTAAAGTAGCACATAGGCTGATTTGAGCATGGGATATGTTGTAAATATTTATATAAATAACACAGCTCCCTCCTTGGTTGAGCCAGTTAGGAATTAGAATAGAGGAGAGTTTTCAATAGCAACAATTAGGACTGTACAATAATTTTCTGTAATAGTTTTCAGCATGTTTTGTCATCAATAAAAGTGCAGTTATTTTATCATTTTCTATTCTGAGTGTTAATTAGTTAAGGAGTGCTTTTCACCTCCTTCTAGATCAGGAAGTATGGGCCCACTTTCAGATCTAGAAGGAGGATTTTTATGGCAGGTTTTAATCTGTAATTTTGCTACAGCAGAATTAATAGATTACTTGTCAAGTTTACTTTTCTTGTTTTAAGTTTGTATAATGTTATTTATGTTTTCTATTATGTTTGTGTACAACATTTGTGTGTGTGTCAGCTGACAAATTATATTAAGCATTTATTTCTTTTTCCTTTGCTTTCCATGTTCTATTATTTTTATGTTTTAGCAACTTTCAATTTCTAGCATATTTCATTTTGCTGTCAATTCCTATAGTAGAAGCTTGACGACCTTTTGTGGTAGGGCATTGACAGGTGTTTCATTTCCAAGCATCACTTCCATTCTACAAGAGTAAACTAGGTTTCAATTTTGCAAGTGTAATTTAGGATTTCATTTCAGCAACATTTCAATTTAGCAATTTCAATTCTGCAAAAGTAGATTATATTTTAATTCAGCCATTTCCAATTCTTGCAATTGTAGTTAATTGTTAAATTTTGCAATTTAGATTTAGTTTTCAATTCCTGTAATTTATTTTAGTTTCCATTCTACAGACTAGGTTTAGTGTGACACCAAAAGGCTAAACCAAAATCTGCTTCACCCAATAAATGCTTGAAATCTGAATGCCTGAATTGTACTCTGCCCTAACCTTCTATCGTAGATAGCCTTGGACACCACCCCGGATTGATAAGATCATTGAGATTTAATGATGAGACTCAATGACAACACATCAACAAGCTCACACAGAACTTTTCCAAATCTTCTCGAACAAGCTCACCAAGAACTTGTCCAAATATGCTCTAGCAAGCTCACCAAGAACTTGCCCAAAATCTACTCCAATAAGCTCACCAAGAACTTGTTCAAATATAATCTAGCAAGCTCACCAAGAACTTGTCCAAATTTTCTCTAACAAGCTCACCAAGAAATTGTCCAAATATACTCTAGAAAGCTCACCAAGAACTTGCCCAAATATGCTCTAGAAAGCTCACCAAGAACTTTCTTAAATATGTCCACAAATCTGTCCCAAAACTATCCACAAAGTTTTCCACAAAGCTATCCCAAAACTATCCACAAATTTGTCCACAAAGCTATCCCAAAACTATCCACAAAGCTATCCCAAAACTATCCAAAAATTTGTCCACAAATCTGTCCAAAAAACCTTCTCAAAGGCTCAATCAATCATGCTCAAGTAGTACACAAATATCATCCATAAATCTAACAAGGTAAAGCTCAAAGATGAACTCAACAATGAATGGCAATGTAATCTTCAATGGATGACAACAATGATCTCAACTCAACTCAACTCAAATCAACTCATAGAAGCATAAATTGTTAGAGACTCAATATGTTCTAAGCTCAATCTCAACTCAACTCAACTCAAATCAATCTCAACTCAACTCAAGTCAACTCATAGAAGCATAAAGAGAATTGTTAGAGACTCAATATGTTCTAATCTCAATCTCAACTCAAATTAGAATTATAGAATAGTTTGTTTCATGGAACTTGACCAATCACATCACACAATCACTTGACTAGGCTCAATCAACTCAACTCAACCAATCACCACAAGGGACTATTATTTTTCACAAAAACCCTAGTACAAGCATGTATCAACCAACTCAAATATTTCCAATAATGCTCAACCACAAATATCACATAACAATGATACTCATGTTCTTTTCAAGTTATTTCACAGCCAATGGGATTCAACAACTATGCTTATAAAACAAGGTTTACACACAACTCTCAAACTAAAAAACCTTGAAGCATTCAACCAACCACTTTTGAAAAGGAAACCACAATCAATCCTTTTCACTCCAATGATATTTTAGAAATCAACCACCATAAATAATCAATAGGAGAATGTGCCCATACCATTTTTGATGCCAAAAAGTTGTCCACAAAATCTGCCACACTAAACACAACTTTCCTTTCCAATCTCAATAAGGTTAGTGGACTTCAAATAATAATCACAAGATAAGTATAACTCAATTTACACCTTTTTACTCCAACTTAATAAACACATCCACCAAAGTCCTTTTTAATAAAACTCTTATCAAAAATAATAATCAATAAGGCTCTCAAAAATATTTTATAACAACTCCTTATTTCTCCTAAATATTAATTTTCAATTTCATGAATATCAAAATAAATCAACAACTCATCCACCTCTGAAATAATAATCACATCCCTTATAAAAATAAAGTTGAATTAAAATATTTAATTATTCTTTAACCACCTTATAACTCCTATCCTAGGGCATCAACAAAATTAATTAGAGAAAAATGTAATTACCTCCTCAAGGGAATTTAAAACCCCAACTTGCACACACTATGAGCACCTTAGCCACGACTAAGGTTCCCACATGAGCTAGTTGCTCGTTTGAAGGGAAAAGGCACGGCGTGCCTTAAGTCCTTCCTCCCTTCCATGCAAACCAAAAGCGCTTCAAGCACTTTTCTTCCAATGCCTTCAAATGCAGTCAAGGAGATTCGAACTTTGACATAAAGCACTACCACACACCTTAGAAAAAAGCCAATTGCCAATGCGCCACTCTGCCCATAATATCTTGGGCTTTCGACCAACCTTGGATTTATTCATTGTCTCCCTTTTCAAAATGATTTTCGCACGAGCTCTCTTCGGATGCTAGCCAACGATTAACATGAGCAAGGATTAATTTCAAATGAACCTTAGGATCCCCCTTTATATAGTCTTCTCCTCATTTTGAATGATGTCGGCGCTAACTTTAATTTTAATTTTAATATTTATATTTAAATTTAAAATAATTAAAATTTAAACTAAATATTTAAAATTAAATATCTCCATCATCGAGGCCACCTTTTTTGATGAAACAAAAGGCCAACCTAGGTTTTAAGAAAAACCCATTTCAAATCTACCATCCATGGTTTTAAATAAAACCTTTTATTTTGCTTGCCTTGGTTTTCACAAAAACCCTAAATTTATCCATGCTTTCCAAAATATCATCTGCCCACCAAAACTCAATGTGATCCATATGACATAAATGATTCATGTGACATCAATGAAAACATAAAATAACTCAAATTTCCAACAAATGCATTTGGATCTTGTGGTTGGAGCTCAATTGATCTCAAAATCTCCATCAAAGTCTCCCTGTGCTTTGGAGATTGTTGTATGAGATCATAGATAGATAGCTTAGCCGGAGTCATTTGTAATTTTTGCTCTAGTCTACTTCGAACAGTTACCACAGATTGGTTTGGTGGACATGGAAGGTTATTCTACCCCTACCTCTACCTAGGTGTAGCTAGGATATTAGTGGGAGCCCCAGGAGGCTATGGTTGACCATATCACCTAGTCTTGGTAGCTATATTGACAATTTCAACCATCCCAACGCACCTGTGGGTAGGCGTATCAATTCAAACATGATTTACTTGGGAACCTTGCCCTCTAGGGACCTCATGGTTGAGAATCAAGTTTTTGTATATGCCCATATCTATGTAATCAAGGGCCAATGGGTTATCAACCTTAAGTTATCCCACCTCAATCATGTTTTACACCTGATGTTTGAAACCAATGCAAACCTCGATATTATGCCTCGATATCCTATGATAAGGGTAAAATTGATCTTCCCTATATCATTTTGGCTTAGAATGGTTGGGATCTACAAGAGGTACATCAAGAAATCTGATCTTCCCAGCCTCACTCAATTGGTTGAAAATTGATTGCATTGACTCTGATAGAGGTGTAAAATAGCGAGGTGGCTTGCATTCTATGTTTCACCCCTAATTTTTCTTTTGATTGTAATTGGTTGGTGGGTATTGTGCATTATGGGGTTGCTATGCAACCCCATATTTATGTGCAGCCAATACTACTTGATTAACTAGAGTAGGGCTTGCCTATTTCTGCTTGTATTTGTCATTTTTGCCATTTTTGTTCCACTCCTTGTTTCAGAGCTTGATGGTTCCCTCATCTACTTTTATGTCCTCAATGAGTTTGGTCTGTGCCAAGGCTTCCTCAAATGAAGGATATTGTTGAAGTTGTAGCAAGAGGGATATGTATTTAGAACAAATCTTGGTGAACATGCAGATAATTTATTCTATGGGGACGAAGAATGATAACTTTACCATGATTTTTCTCCACCTATCCCCATATTCCATTACTGGCTCATCGTCATAATGTTTTAGGTTGGCTAGGTTCGAAAGGTTCACCTTTATTTTAGCACCAAAGGATAAATACTTTAGGAATGCATTTTCTAGTTATTCAAAACTGGATATGTTGTGCTTGGGTAGTTGGTCGAACCATTGAGCGGAAACACCCAAAAATATCATAATGAAAGTCCTTAGCATAAGAGCATCATTGTCTTCAAGATGAAAACATGCATTTATGAAATTGGTAACATGCTCTTGTACATCCTCTTCACACTTAAACTTTTCTAACCTAGGTATCTCAAAATGCTTAGGATATGCAGGGCTAGGGACCGATGGGCATAATGGATGGTTGTGTATTTTACTCAATGTTGGTTGGTTCCCTGCCGTCTCTTGTTTCTCAAAGGAATTCATATTTTTAATGAGTGCCTAGAATGCATTTGAGGCAAGGATTTCCTCTTCTTGGAGGTCCCCTCATGGTGGTAATGGAGGTAACTCAATGTGCATTTGACTTGTTCTATTCTCTTCCCTCCTACGAGGGCATTCAAGATGTGTTTGATCCTGATTTATCATGTTTATCCTTTATCCACCAGTTTTATGTTGTTCATGATTTGAGTGGTGGTTTCACTGTGGGCTTTCTTCTTGTATGGTGCACCCTTCTCTTAGTGAGTCAATGTAATTATCTCTTTGATGACCATTTCCATTGGCTTGTAAATTGATATGAGATACTTGCTCAACTTATTCTCTTAGATGCTGCTCATGTTGGTGCAAAAGCCTTTCTCTTTGCTTTTCATGATCGAGATCTTCCACTAGCTCTCGCTCTTTGTGCAACACATTTTCTAATCATCACATGCATTCAGATTGCACTTTTGAAGAGGACTCATGTTTATCTAATTTTATTCTTGTGGTTTTGATTCACATATTCCTCGAAGAGGTCTCTACTATTTCTTTGCTCTTGCTAGCTACTGTAATATATTATGTGTGTTGATAAGTGTATCTATGTTTAGACTCTACATGAGACTTGTAGATTCACTCTAAAGCATCCCTAGGTTGAGAGGTGCACTTAGAAGTAATAGTTCATGAACTTCCAAATGTAGAATTTTTTGTGGCTACGATTCCTGGGAGGTGGCCTCGGATGCAATCGATCCAACTTATCTAACTATATTGTTTTCCATGGCTAATCCCTTGGTGTGCCATTTACTCCAATGAGGTTATAATATACTAGAATACTTCCTATTGTGTGAAGGATATCTTCTGTTTTATTTCTATGACTGGATGTAGGTCTAGTTTCTTACCCTTTAGTAGGTAGACTTGTTCTTAATGTCTTATGTGAAGTTTGAGATTTTGTGACTCTTGTGTATATTTTTGATGATGAGGGATTTGTGGCCCTATATACCCTCCATGAGGATGGATATGCAGAAAATTCATCATCACTATGCAAAGAATGGGGTCTAGAACCCTGCTTATGTCTATGTGAGGAGGAAGCTCTTGAAGCCTCGCCATGTCTTTGAGAAGTTTTTGTGTGTTTAGAGGAAGGCCTTGAGGCTTCCTTGTGTCTCCTTGATGATGATGGTCATGAAGCCTCTTTGTGCTTTTGTGATTTAGTTCCATTATTTGAATCTTTATTTGGGGTTTCTCGAGGAGAGCCCCCAAGGGTTGAATTACCACCCTGTAGAATTGTGGAACTATGTCTCACAGTCTTATGAGCACGTGGTTCAATGTTACTATACTTCACCTAAGTATGTGTTGCTTCAGATTCTCCCTTGGTATTGGACTGAGGGCGTTTACTTCTAGTTTTGACCATTGTGCTTGTGAATTAGTTTTTTTTGGATTGTAATTTAGATGTAGCCAAACAATATCAAGCAAGTGCTTATCTTGGTTACCAATTTATGTGTGCCCTAAATTGTTTGATGTGTCTTTGATATGTTGTCGTTCTTGTTTCTTTCTCTGGATTTTGATTTAGAATAAGGAGACTCATCCATAGTGGGAATCGAGAACACCCATGCCAAACATGATTTTCTCAAAAAGAGACTAGGGTACACCATTGAAGTCCCAATGGGGGGTTCACCTAGCTCTTCCACTTTGAACTAATTATTCCAATAGTGGAAGACAATTTGAACACAAATAACTTAGTACCACTATAAATAAGTTCCCAATTCCATTCTAAGAAGATCTAAGGGGTATGATAGTTGAAGGAGATGAATTCTAATGTCATCGGACTGAATTGAAGGTTGGTGATGAAATCCAACTCCCCAATGTTTAAAACATGTGTGTGTAGGGGGTTCATTTTAAGTTTACATAAAGTAAAATGCATCATATAGCAGTGATGAATCTTTCCTATATGTCTGATATGAATGACATTTCACTTCTCAGAAAGATGCATAACTAGTATGAGATTCATGGATGCACTCTATTTTGTGCAAATATGGCCTCTAGGGGGGCCTCAAAGCAAGCAAACCAACACATTATTTCTAGCATGTTGGATTCTAGGGCGGACTTTACAAGCATAAGTCATTGTTCCTAGCAACTCCTAGTGGAAATCTAAAAACTCTAAGATGCACAAGATGCAAGTTCTTTCCTTTCCATTCCTTAATTTTCCAAATTAAAATGTGTCTTAATGTTCACTATTTTAGGAAAATAGAAGTAGATAAAAGAACACAAACCATCAGAAAAACTGTATCGACCTATAATCCAGCTTAGAGAACAAAACTTCTGCCCTCTGCTGCACTCTAGTTTTGGCCTCGGTCAACTAGAGTGGCTAATTTCTAGCCACTGTAGACCAGAGTGGTTGATTCCTATCCACTGTAGACCATAGTGGATGATTCTTGGTCATTGTAGACCAGAGCAGCTAAACCTGTACACAAAAATATGGATCAATAATGTGGCAAAAAATAAAAACTAGGTGAGGATCCCATCGTGATCACCATCTATAGCAACCTCGGGGAAGCGGTACATCGTTCACTCACTCTATTTGTGATTATTATTGAATATTTTAATGTTTAACATGCATTAAATGAAAAATCATAAAATAAAGGCGTAGTCAAAGTATGAAGAAATAAACTAATGAATGCTCTGTATTGATATTTCCAATATCGGGTTACATATAAATCCCTCTATGGGATACCCTTTATTTGATACATGATTTTACACAAAGAGGGTAGCAGATGCATAAAATATCCCCTAACAAGGGGTGATGCGCCTTTATAGATTTCTCGGTGATGCACATGAAACTGTATGAGGGATTATAGATGCCTACTTCTCTAGGTCTAATTACTAGAGGGATCCTCTTACTTTCATATGTCATAGATTTGTCTAATGATCCTGGAGCCCTGCAAGCAATAAAACAACAACACATGCTTAGATGTTCAAGATTGCCTCCTCGAATGATGCTATTACCAATGAATATGCTTAATGAAAACAAATGCAATAAAACTAGTACTATGAAAGAAAATAACTAAAATAGATCTTATGCCAATGACATGAAAACATGAAGAAATTAAAAAGAAAGAAACTAGCACCTAAAACCCTAGACTAGGTTGTGGGACACTGTACAGGACAATGGTCGCTAAGGTGAAATCTATCTCTAGTGATCCAAGGGCTATGGGTTTAAGTTTGCTAATAATGTTAAATGATTATCGTATGTGCACGGATGATCGCCTCTCAATTGGCTAGCACTTTGTTACTCCTTAAGGGTGCTCAGATCTGCTCTCCAATATGACAGGGCTTCACCACAAAAATGATCTCCAAGGGAAGCTCTCCAAGTCTCTAGAAGCTCTCCTCAATGATCCAACCTATTACAAATTTTGATATGTGATATGTGTTGTTCTCTCCCTTGGTGCTCTTAGGTTTACACCTTATAAAGTGTTTGAAGCCCTAGGTCAATGTTCAAACCCTAGGATTGAATCCCTCATGCACACTTGATGTTAGCATGAGAATTTAAGCTTTTGTCTACCCTTGAAGGGCAGTTAACTGATGTCTAAATCTAGACTTGAGTCTTTCATGTAGACTGGCTATGAGGAGGAATGCAAAGTTGTCCTTGCTTGGCCTTATTGAATGCATACTACCACTTCCACCCGATATTAGGCTATATTGGTAGAAAAATATATTTAAGTTTTAGCCGTTGTTGTCTACAACGACAAAGGTTTGACCCCTCTGAGCTATAGCAACTAGGATCCAACCACTCTAGTCCATAGCATCTAGGATTGGATGGGCTGAGAATACCCCAAATGAGTGGTAAAAACCACTTTTGATACTTGGAATATCCCAAGATTTAGTCACATGACCTATGAATGTGCCCATGTGAGTAGTTTTCCTAAACATGATATGTTTTAGGTGCCTACATAGATTAGTGTTTTGGAAATCAAAATTAGAACTTCAATGAACATCAAAACCCCCCAAACCATAAATTTGAGGGACTAATATCTATGGAGGAAATATAAGAATATATTATGTAAGGCTGCTCACAAGTCTACGAGCTACCTCGGGTTGACAAATTAAATAAGGTAGTGAACTTAAATGTAGAAAACTAACCAATGTTTTTGCCCAAAATTTTGGCACCATTGTCGGGGAGTAGCCTATTGTAATTTCTTGTTTTGAAGGAATCATATTAGCAGTAGTTTATGTTGTGACCTATAGAAGCTCCATTTTCAAGCCTTGTACGAGTCCGCCTAAGAATAAAGGACCCGATGGTCATTTTCTTAAAAATAAGAATATTTCTTAAAAGTCATCTACTTCATATATACCTGATCCTAAGACTAAATCCTCTTATCAAAAATTTCCACCTGTGCATTGGAGGGAACACCCATTATTTGCATAGGATCCTTTGGAAATAAATCAACAACATCATAGAGAAGGATCATAGATAAGGAGAGTTCATTCTGAGGAAAACATATTAAACTTTCAATGTTGGCAAGTGGTTAGAGAAAGAACTATATAAAACATAGATTTAGTAATCCTTCTATAGGATAATAGAAACAAACTAGAGGCCTTGAAAGCTGCCTTGAATGCAATTGGTGTAGATACCCTTTTCACAGACAAGATGACTGATGCAGAGGAAGCATCCACTAGTTTTAATTTTCCCATAGGAGAGGTAGGGGGAGATCACAAGATGAAGCATATCTCCCCTGCCCATATTCCAAACTTTAGAGGACTACCAATGGAATATCCATATCTATTTTTGTTTAAATTTGATTTTCTATGTATATTTGTGGATTACACCACAGATGCTCAAAAACTAAAATTATTCCCTTCAACCCTTGATGATTTAGCTTTGCACTGGTTCATCAGTTTGGGGGATAAACAGATAACTATGTGGGAATAATTAAAGAGACTTTTCATAGAATAGTACTAGGATTTTGGTAGAGCATGTTATGCAAGGGAATAAGTCCTAAACATGATACAAAATGAAGGGTAATCTATGGAGGAATATTAGAATAGATTCAATTTTAATTTGCAAATATCACCCCATTTGAAACTAGGAGACAGATCCTTAAGAAGCATATTCTTAAAAGGACTTACAAATGAATCCCTAGAAGCCTTAAATATGATTTTTGGAGGGGATATTTATCAACATCATATGGATGATATTCAACATTTGTGTCAAAACTTTTCAATAAGGAAAGGTAAGTTGATCCCTAGAAATATCAAACAATCAACCACTGTCACTAAAACAAAAATAGGAAACATGCTTGGAAGAACTCAAGAGTGAGATGTTATCATCACTGGATCTTCAAATGGACACCCTTCTAATTCAAAAAAAGAAGCAGGAGAATGAGGTAGCATTGGCCTACTTTTGTCCCAAATGCAAGGGAAAACACCCTAGAAATGAATATCTAGAAAATAAAGTTTGAGTGTGTGTTGTATGTTCAAAATATCACAAAATAAATTCATGTTCATAGTTATCAAAACCTAGAGAGAAACCTGAGGTAGTAGAAGCATACTTCATGGGTAATAGGAGAAACTGGAAGTAGTCTCTTATGGGAAACAACATGCTAGCAGGAATGCCATCTTATGGGAATAGCAATTTTTACAATCAAGGTCAAGCTCAACCATCCAACATGGGCTGGTGGGAGTAAAAACCTTGGAATGGAACAAATCCTTACAACTCCTATACATGGATGCAATATAAATAGCCTAGGTAGTAGTGGAGAAACTAGAATGCTTATAATCAAAACCTATAGTAGGCTACTCTAGTTCCACTACAACCAACTTTGTTTGCTTCTCTTACTTTTAGTCCTACTCAACTGCCAGCATAGACTACATCTAATCCAAACAATAAACAATAGCTAGCTTATCAAGTGGAGAATGATATGTACTCCATGTAAAATAATAAAGTAGACTGTAGTCCAATAGAATTAAGGTAAAAAAAACAAGTAGGTGTAGAAGTCACTCCTTTGGTAGAAGATGAGGAAAACATAGAATTAGGAAAAGAGGAATCACCTCTTATAGTAGAAGTAGAAGAAGAATCAACACCTATAAATAATAGAGAAGAGGTTCCAACTTTTCCACAAATATTATAGGAACCTAAAAATGTAGTACAATCACAATTTGATATTCTCTCTAGTATAAAGAAACTGATAGTCACAATCCCTTTCTTTCAGGCCATCGGAGACATTCCTATCTATGGTAAGGCCATAAGAGAATTGTGCCTGAAGAAACCAAGAAGAAAACCTACAAAGAAAATTAGTTTGGTGGGTCAGTTAGATGATCTCATGTTAGAGAACACCTAAAACCAAAAATACTCATATCTAGGAAGCCATGTCCTAACTATACAAATAGAGGGCTACATTTTACCCAATACACTAGTAGATTTGGGGGTTACCATTAATTTCATGCCCAAAGAAACCATGTAAAATATTAAACTATCTAACTTGAAGCCAACCAAGACTCTTTTTGTAGTTTGCAGATAGGTCTATAGTTCTCTCAGAAGGAATACTGGAGGATATCATAGTTACAGTGGATGCATGGGAGTATCCAACAAAGTTCTTAGTGTTACAATTCGAGTCTGGGTTGGGTGGATATCCATTAATCTTAGGTAGACCTTGGATGGCAACAAACAATGCTTACATAAGATGTATATATAACCAGATGACCATTTATGATGGACAAAACATAAGAAAACTGATCATCCATCCACCTGCACAATCTACAGAAGTATTGGGAGAACTTGAAAATGAAAATCAGACCATTTGTGGTCTATCAATGATCTAATCTATCATGAAACTTGATGAATTGGAATATGAGGGTGATGAGGATAGGGTAATATCAAATTTCTTTCAAGGAGAACCCTCCTATCCACCTCTTGAGTTACCATTAGTGCGAGGAAAAGACCATTATATTCAACAAATAGAGGTTGCACCTAGTAGAGTGTTGAATATAGATTAAAAATTGATAGCTGAAAAACAAATCAAACTAAAAGAAACATTGGTAAAACATCAATATGCCTTTGCTTCGGACTATTCGAACATGAGAGGAATAGCTCTTGAAACTTGTACTCATAGGATATATCTAGAAGACTAGGTTAAACCAGTAAGACAACCACAAAGAAGAATGAATCTAGCAATGAAGGAAATTATCAAGATTGAATTGTAGAAACTCCTCACTATTGGGTTCATTTACCCCATTTCAGATAGTGAATGGGTATCACCTTTGGTTGTGGTGCTCAATAAAAATGGCAAGTGGTTAATTTGTGTGGATTACAGGTTGTTGAATAAGGTAACTAAGAAAGACCACTTCTCTTTATCCTTCATAGATCAGGTCCTTGACACCTTATCGGGTAAGAAGTATTTTTATTTCATGGATGGGTTTAGTGGATACAATCAGATCCAAATAGGAGAAGAAGATCAAGAAAAAACTACGTTTACCTACCCTTGGGGGACTTTTTCTTATAGAGTTTTACCTTTTGGTCTATGCAATGCATCTACCACATTTCAGAGGGTAGTTTTGAGCATATTATTTGACATGATTGGAGAAACTATGGAGGTATACATGGATTATTTCACTATATATGGTGAAACTTTTGAAATAGCCACAAAAATTTGGAGAAAACATTTGATATATATGAGGAAACTAACCTATCTCTCAGCAATAATAAATATTACATGCTAATGCAGGAAGGGGTAGTTTTAGGATATCATATTATTGCATATGGGATCAAAGTGGATAGGAATAATATAGAAGTTATCCAAAACCTACCTACTTCCAAAACACATAAGGATATTCATAGTTTCCTAGGATTAGCTGGTTACTATAGGAGGTTTATAGCAGACTTTAGCAAAATTGCTAAACCCCTGAGCACATTGTTAACAAAGGACATAGAGTTTATCTGGATAGAGGAACATGAACAAGCATTTAACACCTTAAAGAAAAAATTGATTACTTCCCCAGTACTGAGAGGTCCAAATTTCACATATATGTTGATACATCTAACAATGCAATAGGATCAGTGCTGGGACATAAGGATGATAATGATTTTTATGCTATCTATTATGTCAGTAAACACCTCATAGGTGCTAAATTCAATTATACTATCATAGAAAAATAATTTCTTGTAGTTATACATTATCTTAACAAATTTCATCATTATATCATAGAATATCAAGTCTTTGTACATACTGATCACTCAACTATCAAATATCTAATAAATAAACTTAGGATTAATGGCAAAATTATTATATGGTTGTTGCTTTTGTAGGAGTTTGATGTGACAATAGTATAAAAGCTAGGTAAATAGAATGTGGTATCTAATTTCTTGTCCAGGTTGACACCTCCATATGATGCAACTACAGATGAAAAATTTCCAGATGAGCATTTATTTACTCTAAATGAACATATACCATGGTACGCATATATGGCTAATTATTTAGCCATTGGTAAAGTATCCCTTGCACTTTTACCTCGTGAAAAATAAAATTTAATTGAGAAAAGTGTAAACTTCTCATGGATTGATGGGTGCCTATTTAAAAAAAGGTCTAATCAGGTCATGAGAAGGTGTTTTGTTGAGAATGATATAATAGAAATATTGAAGTCTTGCCATGATGAACCTTGTGGTGGCCATTTTGTAGGAAAAAGGATTGCATACAAAGTGTTACAGGCTAGTTATTACTGACCTAAACTATTCAAAGATATAACCAAGAATGTGATCCAGTCTGATCAATGTCAGAGGATGGGCACAACTACTCTTAGAGATGAGATGCCACTCCAACCACATGTTTACATAGAGCCATTTGATAAATGGGTGATGGAATTCATAGGAACCATTAATCCACAATAAACAAGTAAGAGGTTTACTTAGTTTGTAATGACTATGTGACCAAGTGGGTTCAAGAACAGGCTTTGCATGATTCAAAAGAGAATATTGTAGCAGACTTCTTGTATTCATCTATTTTTATAAGGTTTTGGTGTCCAAGAGAGATCACAATTGATCAAAGACCCCAATTTACTTCAAATATGATTCAAGAAATCATGCAACAATATAAAATTAGACATAAAAAAAACACTCCCTACCATTCACATGTGAATGGACAAGTTGAAGTAACCAACCGAGAGTTGGAAGTTATCCTGATAAAGACAGTGCAAAAATATAGGAAGGACTAGACCACTAGATTACCAAAAGCAGTGTGGGCCTCCAGGACCACCTGGAAGACTACTACTGGTTTCACACCATTCCAATTAGTTTATGGGAAGAGTTTTATGATGCTTATATATTTTGAAGTCAAAACACTTAGGAATGTAGTAGATTTGAATATAAATCTAGATGATGCATAGAAAGAATGAATTTAGCAGCTTAATCAGCTCGATGAATATCGCCTTGATGCTCTACATAAAATAGACATCATTTAGAAATAAAGGATCAAGTGGCATGATTGCTACACTAGGCCAAAGTAGGTCAAAGTGGGATAATGGGCAATACTATATAACTCCCGATTCCAAGAAAGGAAAGGCAAGTTGATGCAGTGTTGGATGGGGCCATATGAAGTTATTGAAGTCATCAACAATAGAGCTATGAGGATCAGAACAATTGATGACAACAACATTACATTAACAGTCAATGGTCACCACTTACATCCATACCATGTGTCTGAAGCATACATGATTGAGTCCAGATTAGGCATGGGGGAGACCCTAGTTAATTATAATTTTAAATTGAGTAAGTAATATGTGGACTTAGTCTACATAGTCCTAAAAACAATTATTCTTTCAAGGTTTTTCTTATTTTTGTTGTACTTTTGTTTTGTAGGAACGATATCCTGAGTATACTTGTTAGGTAGCCTAGGAAACTTAGGCCTAACAAGCACAAGATCCATGAACCTGCACCTTCCTAGATTTTTAGAAGAATTGTTTGTAGTAGTATTAGTTTGTCCCTATTTAGAAAGGGGAATAATATACCTGAATCTTCACAAGAGTGTTTGGATTGGTCTTAATGGATAATAAAACACTCAATTACTAGTTCAGGGGTAGATGCTAATTTTATCCTTGTTCTTCAACCAGAGCATTGAAAGGCCTGATCAACCTTGAGTGTATATAAGTGGGTATGTCAAGGGGACATTGCAATAAAGGAGGAGCACCTATTTTCTCTTAAATGATGGGAAAGGTATCTAATTTCTATTTTAAGGTAGAAGGCATATGATTTCCATATTTTAGAAAGGTGGTACCTGGTTCCCATTTATACGGTAGAAGGTACCTGATTCCCATTTTATGAAATAAGGCACCTGACTCCTAGTATGTTAAGGATATGGAGCCTGCATCCCATATTTTGGCAGATCAATACCTAATTCTTGGTTCTCCAAGACAAGGGCATCCGACTTCCATTTGTCGAGAAAGTGACACCAAATCTTCTGAACATCAAAATTTTTTTGTATAAAGTTTGCTTTAAAAGTATGGCTCTCGATAGTTAGAAAAAAGGTGTCTGCTTTCTATGCTAAGCATAACACCCAATTTCTAAGGTGTCTGCTTCCATGTTAAGTATAGCACATGATTGCTAAGGTGCCTGCTTTCCATGTTAAGAATAACGCCTGATTGCTAGGGCACTTGCTTCCCATGTTAAGCATAGCACCCAATTACCAAGGTTCTTACTTTCCATATTAAGCATAGCATCTAATTTCTAAGGTGTTTGATTTCTATTTTTGAGGCACCTACGTGCCATAATTTGAAAATCCAGGCACCTAATTTCCACATAGAAAAGACACCTGATTTCCATTGTCACGATCATTTTTGCCTTGTAAAAATAAATTTTAGCATTAGGAAGTGGCCCGAGCCATGTCAACACCCCATGCATGTGCAAAGTCAAATATATCATGGATGAGATTAAAATTTGACATCAACCAACTTCTGAGGAGGGGATGTTTTTCATCCCATGAATATATATTTTTTCTAATATTTACTTTGAAATCTTGCAGGATGTCTCGAATGAATCATGTTGCAGCTATCACGAACCAATCACATGGAGAGAAATTCACCATATGGAAAATATGGCCATCATTGTTCATTGTTTTTTTCCTGGTCATCATACACCAACCAATAAAAATGCACCACAAATATCTACACATGATGCACCCATAGAATGAATTTAGGTACATGATTAAATTTTTTGTTTTATGTCTATATTATTTTCATATGCATGTGTGTCTATGAAAACGTTCTCGTGCAACCCCCATCATAGTCCTAGCCACCCAAATAATTCCACTTGGAACTTTGCTATGTGTCATGGCTTTGATTGGTACAATGCTTATGGTTATCACTTCTGTATAATCTGGCACATGATCTAAGGAAAATTTACATAGATAACCATAATTGCTTCTAATTATTGTAGTTAATCGCCTGCATCCAAGGAAGCATCTAGTTTTAAAAACTGCTTACTAAATAACTATTGTGTAAGGAGGGAAACTATAGAGTGTGGCAATTCATAAAAAAATAGTGTGAAGTAGCTGTCGAGTAAATCGTAAACCAAAGGGAATTTACACTCTAAGCATGGGAGAAATATAAGAACCATAAGTTGAAGAAGAGCGAACCTATTGAATTCTTAAGTATTTTTGTAGATGTTCAAACCCAATTCGATGCTACAATATGGATGGAGTACTATAAATTGGTTAGCTAGGGCTAGGATGCAATGGTAACCAATGAGTTTGCAACATCCATAAGGGATTGGATCGTGCATATATGGGGACTGGAGATTCCAATCATCGAAGAGTATATTGCCATGGTGACGAGCATTCCTCTAATAGGGGAGCGCACATACAAGGAATATAATATATCTCTCTATGTATAGATATTCTTTGGCATATCGACAGATAATCTAACGTGCGATGGTTTTCCCAAACAACATGTACCTAAGCTTTGGAGGGTGGTTTTCAAATAGATCGCAAAATTTTTCACCTGTTAGATTACAAATGGTTAGTGCATATCAACTGATCACTTAGGGTAGCTTCATGCATCTTATAGCATACAACATTTTTTGTTCCCAGTTTGCATTTCCAGATCTTGGCATTTCCAGTTTGCATCAGAGAATTTCCTAATGTTTTAGTTCTGCAACATTTAATTTCTGTTATTTGAATTCTGTTGCTGTAACTAGATTTTGCTTTATGCAAGGTGTGATTTTCAATTCTGCAAGTTTCATTTATGATATTTCAATTTCTGCATCATTTCATTTCTATCAGTTTAAATTCTGCAACAATAGTTAGTTTTCCTTTTCTGCAAAGTTTCAATTCCTGCAATTACATTTATGTAAGGGTAAATAGGAGTCAATTTCAGTTTTTAGGAGTTAAAAAGGAGACACAAACACCCCCAAGCACTAACTGTTTCACCAATAAAGCCATCTCCTGAATGAACTGATCCTTAAAATGCTTGCCTTTCCTATCGTATATAGCCTTGGACACCGCCCTGGATTGACAAACATAATGATTAAATGATGAAGAGTTGACGACACTCATCATTTTTGGTGCCATTGTTGGGGAAACTTAGGTGTTGTTAGGAGAAGCATAGCAGTCCAGGAACTGTCCTGTTATAGGTAACAGTTCTTGAAAATGAATTCTAGTTCATTTAGTGGATGAGCATGGATGAATAGGCCAAGAGACGAAAGAGGAAGGTTTATCAGAACTGGCTCTTTTCCACCAAGGCGTTCTTCATGATCTGGTGAAGATCTGCCTATGTATGAACTTCCTGAAAGACTTAAAAGAGAATCATCTTCTTCATCAACTAAAATTTTAGGATCTTTGCAAGAAGAGCTCTTAGAGGCACTTGCTTCTAGACATACCCATAGGGCTGATCCATCTGAACCAGTTGAACAAGTCAAAACTGAAGAAGCACCTATGGCAGAACAAGGAGAACGTGATAGGGAAATTGTTGGTCATGATGCTGACAATCCTCCTGTTAGAACTTTTGAATACCCTATTCATCTGAATCCTACTCAGAATGCTCCTATGAAAACAATTTCACCCTCAGTATTGCCAATATTTAGGGGAGTTGTTTCTGAAGATCCTGATCAATTTTTGTTTGAATTCAAGGTCTTGTGTCAGACTTATGACTATGTCAATGACAACCAAAAATTGAAGTTATTTCCCTCTACACTTAAAGATGCAGCCTTACGATGGTTTATGAGCCTTGAACCAGATTCAATCCGCACTTGGGATCAAATGGAAACTGCATTTTTGGATAAGTATCAGGAGTATTGTAGAGTGAGAAATAGGAAGGATGAGTTATTTCGGATTAGACAAGAAGAGGATGAAAACTTAGAGGATTATCTTGATAGATTTACCTTTATCCAAAAGAGATGTGGTCCTGTGGAAACTGACTTATTAAAAACTATATTTTTGAGAGGTTTGCAGGATGATTCCAGAGAAGTATTGGACTTAATGGGAAAAGGAGATATAAACCAGCTTGAGATTAATGATATTGTAGAGTTGTGCAGAAATTATTCCCACACTAGGCAAAGAAGAAGGAAGAGGAATCCTGGTAATACTGATATAAAATATTTGATGGAGGAAATGGCTAACATGAAAACTGATATTCTTGTTCAATTAAATACTGCATTAGGGGAAAGGAATGCAAAATCCAATTCTTCACCACCCCTAGCTATCTATTGTCCTAGATGCAGGAATAAGCATGCCCTACATGATTGTCCTTTGGATAGAACCTCTATCTCAACTATTTGTGGCATTTGTTCAAAAGAGCATAACACTGATAAGTGCCATCTCCTACCTCACCTTAAAAATGTTTTGCAAACCCAAACTGAAGAACTTAATGTTATTGGGCAGAGGCCAGGAGGTAACTTTTCACAATACTAGAATGCCCCTCATTTTCCTACAAGTTGGGGATAAAATCCTTGGAATATGCCTTGGGGATATTCAGAACCACCTTCACAACCATGGAATCAATCTTGGTCAGCCCCTCAAGATTGGTCACATTCTAGTTGGAATCAACCATGGAATCCTGTTAATCCACCTTGGACACAGAATCAACAATCTAGGCAGAGATGGGGGCCATAATACCCATCATATCAAGGGCAGCAGAGGTATCAAGGACAGACTCAAAACCTACTACCAGCTCCTAATCAGAACTTTCAAGGAAGAATGCCACCACAACAATCACAACCAGTTAAGCAACCTCCACTTCCAGCTCAGCCTGTGGCTAACCCCAATAACAATAGACAAGCAACCCCTATTTATGGAGCTGAGTCTGAAGAGACTACTGCAGTCCATGTCCTTGACTGTAGTAACATCCAATTACATTCAGGGAAGGTTTTACCTGACCCTGCACCACCCACTATTGAAGAAATTGATGGAAAGCAAGAATTTTCAAGTCCAAAAAAACCACAAACAGAGCAAAAAGAAGGAAAAATAGAAAGTTTACAAGGAAAAATTGAACCTGCCTCAACAGACCTTCCGTATCCTGAAAGGTTTGACCACACTATCACTCCTCCTGAATCAGAATTAATCACAGAATTGAGGAAAATGTCTATCTCACTCCCTTTGTTGTAGGCAATAAAGGATGTACCTCTGATTAAGAAAACCATTCAAGAGTTGTGCATTAGGAAACCTAGCAGGAAGAAGAAAGCCTTTCCTAAGACTGTGCAAGTAGAAGGTAAGTTGGCTGACCTGCTCTCTGGAAAACTAGTACCCCCCAAATATGGTGATCCAGGGAGTCCAGTAGTTACAATTACTATTGGGTTAGTTCAAATTCCAAATGTACTTATTGATTTAGGAGCTGCAATCAACGTGATGACTAAGGAAACCATGCAAAAATTATAGCTCAATAATCTTAGTCCTACTACCATAATTTTGGAAATGGCAGATAGGTCAGTGGCCAAACCGGAAGGAATTCTAGAGGATGTTGCCATTGAAGTGTCTTCTTGGGAATATCCTATAGATTTCTTAGTATTGTAGCCTAGAAACTCAGCTAATGGCTATCCTATTATTCTAGGATGACCTTGGCTTGCCACTACAACTACATTTATAGACTATAGGTCAGGTGAGATGACTATTTCAAATGGTGTAGACCTAAAAAATATTTCCTTGTATCCACCACCCAACCTTCAAGCCAAATTTTCTGGATAGATATGGTATCCTGAGTCTGATGAAGAACAGGAAACTATTGTCACCTTGGCCACCATTGTAGTAAAGGAACATATTGAAGAACTTAATTCACCAAAAAGAGAAATCTTTGAACATGAAACAATTTTGGTGAAAACATTACAAGAAGAAGGCCTTAGGGATGATCAAATTCTTGTCCATCATTTGTTATGGAAATATGAAGAACAAACTACTGAACATCTATCATCTATTCCACTACAAGAAAGCTCCTTCACATTGCCACATGGATGGCATCATCATCTTCTGACTTCTTTCACCTGTCCTATGCAAATGATCCCATCAGGTATCACATTTACACTAGAATCAAGAGTATTTCATACTCTGCAGCCACATCATTGTCCCTTAAATGCTTTAATCAGTAAATATGAGGTTGTCAACTCTGTTTATCCAGGGATTAAGTAGATTGAGATACAACCAGGAAATTTTTTGAACATTAATAGTTGGTTGACTAATAAGCAAGAAGCCAAATTATTTGTTGTTTTGTAGAGACATGTTCAGGATTTTGCTTGGAGTTATAAGGACATGACTGGCATTCACCCTGATGTGTGTACACATAGAATATACACTGAAGATGTTAAACCTGTGAGACAACCTCAAAGACGTTTGAACCCTGCTTTGAAAGATATTGTCAAGGAAGAAATTGAAAAGCTTTTAGATGTAGGATTCATCTATCCAATATCAGACAATAGATGGGTTTCTCCATTAGTCATTGTTCCAAAGAAAAATGGGAAAATGAGAGTGTGTGTGGATTACAGAGAGTTAAATAAGGTAACACATAAGGACCATTTCCCATTACCTTTCATAGACCAAGTGTTAGACACCCTTGCTGGCAAGAAATTTTTCTATTTTCTTGATGGATTCAGTGGTTATAATCAGATACAAGTTGCACCTGAAGACCAAGAGAAAACTACTTTCACATGTCCTTGGGGAACCTTTGCTTATAGGGTTCTACCTTTTGGTTTATGTAATGCTCCAACAACATTTCAAAGAGTTGTTTTGGCCATATTCTCTGATTTGACAAATGAGAGTGTAGAAATTTACATGGATGATTTCACAGTATTTGGGGATAGTTTTGAATATACTTTGGAACAACTTGAAAAAGTTTTAATACGTTGTGAAACATACCATTTGTCTCTTAATCCTGAGAAATGCTTCTTAATGATGGAGGAAGGGATTGTCCTTGGTCATCATATCTCCTCTTATGGGATCAAGGTTGATCCTAAAAAGGTGGAAGTCATCAAAAACCTTCCTCCTCCAAAAACTCAAACTGATGTGAGGAGTTTCTTGGGACACATTGGTTTCTACCGCAGATTTATTGCCAATTTTAGTACCATAGCCAATCCAATGTTTGCATTACTAATGAAAAATTCTGAATTTTCTTGGTCTACTGAGTGTCAAAAGTCTTTTGAGGAATTAAAAGAAAAGTTAACAACTCCCCCTGTATTGAGAGGACCTAATTGGGAATTGCCCTTCCATATTCAAACTGATGCTTCCAATACTGCTATTGGAGCTGCATTAGGGCAAATTGACAATGGGGAGCATTATGCCATTTATTACATCAGTAAAAACTTGACAGGAGCTGAAAAGAACTACACTACTACTGAGAAGGAATTCTTAGCTGTAGTATATGCTATTAATAAGTTTTGACACTATATCACAGGATATCAGGTATTCATTCATACAGATCATGCTGCCATTAAATACCTGATGAATAAACCTCTGGTTAGTGCAAGAATTATTCGTTGGTTAATACTATTGCAAGAATTTGATATCACTATAGTTAATAAACCAGGGAAAGCTAATGTAGTTGCAGATTTTCTATCAAGATTGCCAAATGAAGATACAGGAGAGTTGGTTGAAGATGCATTTCCTGATGAGAAACTGTTTGCTATTTCTATGTAGTCTCCATGGTTTGCAGATATAGCTAATTATTTGGCTACAGGAAAAATTCCTCTTCACTTTACTCCTAAACAAAGGAAATAGTTAATCAAGCAAAGTTCTTCTTTTAAATGGATAGGAGGTTTACTTTTCAAATGCAGTCCTGACCATGTTTTGCGTAGGTGCATCCGCAAGGATGAGGTATATGATATCCTACGGGCATGTCATGATGAACCTTCAGGAGGACACTATTCAGTCAAGAGTACAATTCGGAAGATCTTGGGTACTGGTTATTACTGGCCATCTTTGCATAAAGATGTGAAAAATTATGTTAGACATTGTGATGCATGCCAAAGGATGGGAAAACCTACCTTCACTAGTGAAATGCCATTACAACCTCAAGTAGGAACATAACCATTTGAGAGGTGGGGGTTAGATTTTGTAGGACCCATTGACCCTCCTTCCCAAGGGAAAGTGCATATCTTGGTATGTACTGACTATGTAACCAAATGGGTAGAAGCCCATGCTTTTAAGCATGCTCGAGAAGAAAAAGTTGTTGATTTCCTATATTCATAGATTTTCCTACATTTTGGGGCCCCACAATCCATCACCACAGATCAGGGACCTCAGTTTACTTCAAGAGTTGTTGAAGCCTTCACTCAACTATATGAAATCAAGCATAGGAAATCCTCACCTTATCATCCACAAGCCAATGGTCAAGTTGAAGTAACAAATAGGGAACTAGAGAGAATCTTAACCAAAACCATAGCTTCCCATAGGAGGAATTGGATGGACAAACTACCTGAAGCAATTTGGGCTTACAACACTACTTGGAAATCCACTACTGGATTCACACCATATGAATTGGTTTATGGTAAAAAGCCTCTTTTGCCTATTGAATTTGAGTTATTGACTCTTCGAACTGCTTTGGATGTAGGTATTGATTTGTCACAGGCACAAATGGACCGAATTCTATAGCTCAATGCATTGGATGAGCTACGGAGGGATGCATTGCACCAGACTGAGATGATCCAAGCACAACAAAAATTATGGCATGATAGTCACATTCAGCAGAGGAAGTTTCAGCAAGGCGATTGGGCTTTGTTGTTTGACTCATGATATGAAGACTATCCTGGCAAGTTGTAGACTCGATGGCTCGGACCTTATCAAGTTGAGGAGGTATTTGCAAATGGAGTTGTACGTCTTTCACCAATAGATGATTCAAGAAGGAAGATGGTGGTTAACGGTCATCGTCTTCGGATATATCACAAACCGTTAACCAAGGAGGAGTTTCTCAAGCAAGTAGGAAACTTAGATGTATCAGTATTGGAAGAAACCACTTCTTCCAAGATGGACTCAATCAAGTGACATGAACCAAGATAAAAAAAATATATATATATAAAATAATAATAATAATTCAGAATGTGAAAACCTCTTTGAGGCACATCTGAATTGGGCTTACATGAAAACCGGTTTTTTGGCATGTTTGCCTCATAGACCCGCCACCATTCCATCCATTCTCACCATTGTTTCACTATTTACCATTCCATTCATTCTCACCTCTATTTCATTATTTTTTAGATTGCACCTGTTACACTCTATGAGGAGTCAACTTAAAATCAGCAGAAAACAACATTTGTACAAAATGTAGATAGAATGGTTTCTTCAAGTATGTGCCTTTTCTATTTTAATATTGTAAATATTTATTATGTAGTGTATGATATCCCTAGTTAGTATAAAGCATACATAAGGTCTGGTTCCAGAAAGTTATCAAGATAGTCTAAGACAGAAAAGGCTTTTCAAATGCATTTGAATGGTACTGCTCTAGAATGAACCTACTGCACATAACAGTTTTGGAATAAAGGAGCTTTGGAATTAGCTTTGGAATGAATAAGGGTATATGCTCTAGAATGAACCATATGATAAAACCTATTGGAATGAATTAAAAAAAGGTTAATTCATCAATATCCAGAATCATCCAATTGAAAAGTCAAAATTAAGTTAAATTTTCTATGGATTCCTAAGGTTTTGCACCAATTGGGTTGGAAATAGCACTTGGATCGTAGGTTTCAAGTACGAGTTCCAAGGCAAAATTTTGAGGAGGGCATAAAGTTTCAAATACTACAAGCACGTGACCACTTGGCACATGATTCAAAATCTATTTAAAAGAACTTTCGTAAATAATGCCATATCACTCCGGATAGTTATAACATGCAGTAAAAATTAATGATGATTTATGCGTGCAATGACTTGCTGACACGTTCCCATTTCATGTTCCTAGCATGATTTGAAATCATTCTGGCATTGCATCTATTTACTCCTCATCCTCGAGCATTACCATTGACAAACTTAAGCATTCCAAAAATTGAAAAAACTACTGTTTGTAGGCCTAAGATACTCTGCACACAGAAAATTGACAATGGGAGGACAGAAAAATAAAATTGAACCAGACAATATAGAGAATTTGCAGAAATATGAGGAGTCCATGTGAATTCTTATAGAAGGAGGATTTCTGCCCTTTTTGTGCAAATTCGATGGGCATTCAGAAGGATTGGCCGCTGAGTTTGCATGCACCTTTCACAACAATCAAATCCACATTAGCGGCATGACAATCCAGGTAAGCCCCAAAATTCTTAGTCAAGTTACTGAAATGCCACTACATGGGGTTCAAATTGGGAAATCTGGCAAGAATACTTTAATTGAACTAGTAAACCAATTCAGGGGAAATGAGGATAGGCCCACTGAGTTTGTATTGAGTAATAATATCTGCAAGGGGGTCAAAAGAACAAGTTTACAACCTCCTTGGGATGAAGTTGCAGTATGGGTCATTAGGTTTTTGACCTACGATGGGCAATTCCATATCCTGTCTGGACATCACATGAGAATTCTGACCCATCTTCACCATGGCAACTCAAACCCTGAGCTTAGGGTAAACCTTCCTCTGTATTTGTATCAGGAGCTGGTAAATATGGCCAAAAAGTACCAAGCAGGAAAAGGGTCTCCCAAACACCATGGCCTAATCAAGATTATATGTAGGCATCACTTCAGGGGAAACCCTAGAAGCTTTGATAGGTTTTTTCATGCATGGAATGAGTTGATTGAGGAAGAGGCAGTTGAAAGCCCTAGATCTGAAGAAGAGGTAGAGGTTGAAGGACCTGAATCTGAAGCAGAAATAGAAATTGAAAGTTCTGAACATGAAATTGAAACTGAATCCTCTAAAAAAGAAATTCCCTCCTCACCACAGGGACCTCCATCCTCCAGGACGAGGAAGCAAAGAGAGAAACAGTCTAAGATTGATCCTATAGGAAAGAGGAGGAAGGTTACATTTTCTAAAAATGTAACTATTTTTCCCACTCAGTCCACTAAGCAATTTGGAAGTTCAAGCAGGGAAAGGCAGATGGAGATGGAAACACCTAAAGCAGACCCTGCCCTAGGATTGACAAGCTCTATTTCACAATATAAAAAGAAACAAAAGCAATCAACTTCGGGATTGAGAAGGTCTTCAAGACTTCAGAAATCCACCAACATAGGTGATGTGGAAAAGGAAGAAGGAACTGCACATGTTGATACCCTGCAGGTGAAAGAAACTATGGAGAAAGTTGAAGATATAAGTACCAAGGGCATGGATAGTGCAATAGATATGGCTATGCCTACAATGTCCCTCAATTACCCACCAGATTCAGAAGATAGAACCATAACAGAAGAAGCAGAGGGACACACCACTATTGCAGAAATGTCTGCACCACTTGTGGATTATTCAGATTCTGAGGAAGAATCTGAGGTAGCTGAGGAAGGGAAAGATGATTTGAGCACTGAAGAGGAAGAAGAAATAAACATAAAGACTCAGTTGCATGCAGCTAGGAGTGTCATAAAAACTCAGACAGGATGGATTGAAAAGAGTGAAGCTTCCCTGAAAGAGAAAGATGATACTATCGCTAAGTTATGGCAAGAGATAGAGACTGTAAAGGCTAGGTTAACACTTCTAGAGTAGCAGCCTCATTAGTCCGACTCAGGGGATGAATTAGCTAATATATTACTAAACTTAGCTGGCAATCCTGAAAGAAACTCACCTATCAGAGCTGCAATAGAAGAAGAAGAAACAATGCAAGAAGTACAATAGGCTCAAGATCAAATAGGGGATGGACATCCAAAAGTACTTGTGTAGGTTTCTGAAGATCCACAGTGGTTGAGTGAACCAATAGCACATACAGAGGTAGCAATAGTAGTACAGGAAGAGGTAAGACCATAGTCTCCTCAAGACCTTGATAATTTGAATGCACCTGAGATTGAATTGGTAGAAATTGGAACACAAATAGAACCTCCTACAATTGGAAAGGTGGATATAGGCATTCAGGTTAATGTCATTCCTCAAATACAACCAATGGTTAGATCACCAGACATAGTCACACTTGCAAAATATAATAAATATGTGGCTTATTGGATGACGAAATGTCACCAATTGGAGGGTAAGGTCTCATATTTACAATCCTTAACAAAAGAATTGGAAAAGAAAAATTCAAAAATTGATAAATTGAAAGAGCAGGTACAAGAGGTATGCCAAATTGTAGAGTGTATGGTACAATGTAGGAGACCAGCTAGGTTCTATAGTTTGATGTTAAAGGAAAGATACCTTCATTGGCAGACAATGAGGATCACTGCTGGTCTCTCCTACAAATTAAAAACTCCTAGAGAATTTCTAGAGGCTTTTTGGCAAAGCTCTATAGAATACCAAAATTTGTTGTGTGAATTGTTCCTGCACAATTTCTTTTTGCCAACAGAAGTAATCTTCCTCCCCCACATCTTTACTGGTGATCTTCAGCTTAGGTCTTTCTTATCAACATTGTAGAATCAAATTTATTGGGAACAAGAGAAGAAAGCCAGCAAAGCCATGGAATTACAAGTAGTAATGCTCATCAGACCGGTTCACCTTAACCATAGGACCTCCACCAATGAACACTATACATTGATGAGGGATGACAGGGTAAGAAATATGTATCTGGATAACCTTCAAAAATGCATGGCTGATTTCCAAACTTTCTGTGCAACATCCTTTGTTGAGGCTTTATCAACTTGCAAAAATAGATGGGGAGAGCTACCTATATCACTACAGAAGAGAGAACCCATCTCGCAAAATAACCTAATGTGGTCTAGAAGAAGGGAAGAATGTATAATCCAGACCATATTTGAGGTAAAGGAGCAGTGGATAGGTCTCAGGTACAGGAATCCAACAATCATCACCCCTGTTCCATATTTCTTTGATAATGACCCTCAATCAGATGATCAATTCTAGGAGTGGCTCAGGGAGATCAAAGAGCACAAAGGATATTACAATATTGGAGGTAGACTATGGAAATATGTTGAGTGCTATCTTGACATAGATCTTTGTGTTGTTGTAGCAGAACAGAATGCATGAGGACATGCATTGCAATAGGTTGGGGGAAATGATGAGGCAGAACATTACCTCATACAAAGACTACTTTTGATAACTTATTAAACTATTTGGAACTACTTATGATATGTTTTTGTACTAATTTTAGTGATACTATGCATTATATGATGATGTTTGCATATTGGAATGATAAAGTGCATATGACCTATTTTGACTAATTTATCTATGTTTTATAATCTGTTTCAGCTGTATGTTTTAGTATATTTTGCATTAAAATAGAATTGTAATATGAAGGTACTACTATCTATTTAGTTTTGTGCTTCTTTTACAAATTTTCCCCACCACTCACCCATTTTGAATAACCTAAAGGCACCAAATACTTTGTCAGCAGTTGACTGTGTAGAAAACAGGAATTTTTCCATACAAATTCTAGCCAGCTGTACATATACAACATGGCTTGGAATTTGTCCACTCCAACTCATACAAAAGGTGGAATCAGTCATCTGGGTACCTATGGAGGTTATTTATGCCATCACAACTGGTCACACATGCTTCTGTTGCATGAATTAATGCCAACTCTGTTCTGTTGCCTGATATTCCAGAGCAGCTCTAGAATGAGCGCAGAAGACATAAATTTGGTCAAATGCATCTTTAATTGTAGTAAAAGGAAGGTAAACGGTGGTTGCAACTATTCTAGGGGCCTCCCTATCCTTTCCAACACCTATCCCTCACCAGATAAAGCCAGCAACTGGAATGGATAAGGTTTAATGGATCAGATCCCTGCATTTTTGGGAAACATAGTCCTACAACGGTTGTAATAGTCCTATATTGAAGCACCAAACTTTATCATTGTTGTACCTTGCTAGTATAAATAAAGTGCTCCCATTTGGTTGAGCATATAGGGAGATATAGGAGCTAGAGGATATAGAGGTAGCAGAATTTCATAAAGCTTTCTTTGTAATTACAGCAGAACAGTATTGTGTAGGCCTTTTCCTGCAATACTGAAATGTTGTTGCAGAATTAATAAAAAGGTGCAATTTCCCATTCCATTGGCATTCTGAGTGAATGTGTAAAGTTTAGATAGTTTAGAATAGGTACTTTTCACCTTCTTCTGGTTCAGGGAGCAAGGGCCACTTCCAGGCCCAGGAGAAGGGACAACATAGACAGGTTTTCTGCCTATTTCTTGTTGCAGTAGATTAGCAGGAACCTGACAATTCTTATTAGTGCATTTCTTGTTCATTTATGTTGGTATTTCTTGCATATTACTAGTTGTGTTAGACTACAAATGGTTAGTGCATATCAGCTGATCACTTAGGGTAGCTTCATGCATCTTATAGCATACAACATTTTATGTTCCCAGTTTGCATTTCCAGATCTTGGCATTTCCAGTTTGCATCAGAGAATTTCCTAATGTTTTAGTTCTGCAACATTTAATTTATGTTATTTGAATTATGTTGCTGTAACTAGATTTTGCTTTATGCAAGGTGTGATTTTCAATTCTGCAAGTTTCATTTATGATATTTCAATTTCTGCATCATTTCATTTCTATCAGTTTAAATTCTGCAACAATAGTTAGTTTTCCTTTTCTGCAAAGTTTCAATTCCTGCAATTACATTTCTGTAAGGGTAAATAGGAGTCAATTTCAGTTTTTAGGAGTTAAAAAGGAGACACAAACACCCCCAAGCACTAACTGTTTCACCAATAAAGCCATCTCCTGAATGAACTGATCCTTAAAATGCTTGCCTTTCCTATCGTATATAGCCTTGGACACCGCCCTGGATTGACAAACATAATGATTAAATGATGAAGAGTTGACGACACTCATCATATAATAATGGTGAATATGTCCCCTTAAAAAAGGGTGGTGTGCTTCACAAGCCTCCTGATCTTGCACAAAAACTTGTATGAGGGATTATAGATGTCTCCTTCTCCTTCTTTTGCCTAGAGGGATCTTATGTGTTGAATGCCTTGAATCGGTCCTGTAAACTTGTAACCTGAGTGCATAGAAATAACAGAACAATATTAGTAGCACGAGAATCCTCTCCTAATGAGGCTCTTATTAGTATATTTGATAAACATTATATATAAGCATAATAAGATCAAAATACAATAAAATTGAATGATAAATGCATGGACAACTTAGGAAATAATAGTACAAATGCATTTAAGAAATCATATCTATGCTAAAACTAATTAATAAATCAAAAGAAATAATAGATCTAAGATATAACTTGGAAAATAATGTCTAACACCCTAGGCTTTGCCTATGAGCCACTGTCTAGGATAGCAGCTATAAAATAAAACCTTTCCCCTCTTGAACCAGGGGTTGTAGCACTATATTTATTTCTCAAATTGATGTTCAAGGGTCACCTCTTGTATTTGATACACTGGTTGGTAGTGAAGAATAAGTGGATCTGAATATAGGTGTGTAGTCATAGCTCAGCCGAACAACACTTCATTGCTCCTTAAGGGGACATGGATTCACTCTCTAATTTTCTAGGACTTTACTGCATAAAATTTTGATATTCATGGATGTTTTTCTTTCCTTGGGAGGATCCATATGTAGACATCCCAGATTTAGATTTGGAACTGGATCTTGGATTCCTGGAGAATCCAAGATCCAAATTTGCATGCAAATAACCATCCTAAGGGGAAAGCGTTAGTCACAAATTTACAACTTCTTCCTTTGCTATTTCTATAATTGACTTTTGTCCATGAAGCTTCCTTATTTTATTTATTTTTTATGCTTTTGCCTTTCAATACATTAGCATAGGTCATAGACTCTTCTTCTTTTGATATCTTTGTTCCTTTGGAGCTTGACTCCTATTTCTGTTTCTCTAACTTTATATCTTGTTGTAACATATCTTTAGTCTTTTCAACTTCCTTTCTTAAAGAGAAAATTCAGATTCCATTTCTTCACATTCTAACTCTTTTGCCTTTAATTGTTCTACCATATACTATTAATTTTCCTTCCCTCTTCAACTTTTATCTTGAGCTCTATGATATTTTGTAGAAGTTCCATCTTTGCTTCCTCATCCTCTTGGATTTGAGCCTTCAAACTTGAATTCTTCCTTCTAACTTTTTCCATGTTTCTAAGAGTAGCATTAAATTCCTCTTTTATGTTTATCATGGCTTCTTCTCCATTTTCTAAGGTCATGTATGGTCTTGTGGGATATTTCTTCAAGCCGTTAGGCTTTTCATGAAGGAACCCACTCTAATACCAATTTAAGAACATAAGCTTATACTAAGAGGGGGGTGAACAATATAATATAAAACTTTTTACTTTTCAATACAAATGATAACAACAACAATATCAAAGTAGTAAACAATTCATACATCATCACAAATATAAGAGATATGATTTAACATGGTTCACCCAATGTGGGTTACGTCCATGGAGAAAATATTTCTTATAAATTTTCTCAATGAGTCTTTTGGGAATCAAATCCCTATTATAATTTTTATGGACCTCTATCCAAAGGAGACACCAATACCCTATGCTCAAGTTTGTGGATCTCTATCCATAGGAGACATCTATCCCCACTGATTTAGTTTATGGATCTCTTTCCATAGGAGAAATCTATCCCCTCTACTCTAGTTTATGGATATATCTCCATAGGAGAACTCTATACCCTTTGATCTGCTCAACTCTAATCAAATATGCTCACAACTCTGATCCAATCTACTCAAAAACTTGTCTTAAACCTGCTTATAAGTCTACCTCAAACCTGCTCACAAATATATCTCTATCCTGCTCACTAGCTTGATCCAATCTGCTCACAACACTGCCTTAAACCTACTCTCCGTCTCTACTCAATTATTCTCTAATACATGCTCATAACTTCTCATAACACATGCTCAAAAAGGTTTCACAAAGATGCAAAAACTTATCTTCAAACCTAGCACAAGTAGTTCACAATATCTAGCACAAATGTCTCAATCTCTTTCAACAATGGAAGCACAATATTGTTCTCAAACTCTATTCCAAATGTTTCCAAAATCATTCAACAATGAAGTACAAGAAGATCTCAAACTCTAATGCAATTATTTCAACTTTCTCTCAACAATTTATGCACATGTAGGTCTCAAACCCTAACTCAAATATTTTCAACAATGCTTACCAAAAAACCCTTTTATCTCCACCTTATGTTCCAAAAACATTCACTCAAAAAAACACTTTAAACAAGGAATTATGTGCCCATACCTCTTAATTTTCTCTTATGGAGATATGTCTTCAAAAATCTATCTCATAAAAAACTAATTTTTCTAGTACCACTTCAAGGGTTAGATAGCAAAATACTTTCTCAAAACATCCACATGAATTTCTTTCTAAAAAAATGCTCAATGAAATCTGAAATTGATGTTCAATAACTCTTCTCTTGTTCTCAAAGATAGGGCATTAATTAATTATTAAATATTTTCACACTCACTTTCACCATACAAACATTACAATAAAATATCAAACAATTATAACACCTTATTACTCCTATTCTTGCATGTAAAACATATTTTCATTTATCTACTTTGTAAAAATAAACTATATAAAGCACTTTTAAAATTTTATTTAATTACACCCTTATAACTCCCTAAGTTCAAATTCAAATTTTACTAAACTTAACCCTTATGACTCCCTAATAGCAAAAATCATGCATTATAAATTTCAACCCTTATGGCACTCTTAATCAACACCTAACCCTTATGACTCCCTAATAGAAAGCAAAAACTTTATTAAAAATAATCCTTATGACTCCCTAAAATTAAACAAAGGTTTTATAAAATATTTTTTCCCTTACCAACATGTTGCCACAGAGATTTGAATGCGCGACCTCATAGAGCCCATGCTCTAGTGCTTGCTAGAGCACCATGTGGGCTAAGTGCCCACAAAACAATCACAATACACCAATTTCACCTTAACCTATCATGAACCATTGATCAACAAAATAAAACACACAACCTGTCACCACTGAGACTCGATCTTGGAACCTCCTCCATGCCACATATTACGTGGGGTTTGCTTGCCAACTGAGATATCTGCTCGATTAAAACAAACCACACATATTCTTTTACTTCAACCTCATGTGCCATCCACTTGCAAAAGAAACGTGCATCTCTTTCCCTATTTTCTTTTGATCAATCACTGTACGCTATACTTTTGAATGGGACGCAAAAGAAATTCAAATTTCATTCAAAAAATTTCACACATTTACCTACTAAGTGATTTTTTTAATCCACCTTTTATATGCATTTTGAATTAGGGAAAAATGACGTTGGCGCTTTTCAAATTAAAAATAATTTTAATTTTGGTGCCATAGGTAATTTAAAATATTATTATAATATTTAATTTTTTAAATTAAATATTATAATTAATCTTCTTAGAACCTTTGTATTTTGCCTTGGGAACTTCTTCAACCTTGAAAATAATGAACCTTTTTCAACGGAGCTTTGTCTACCTTGTCTTCCTTTTTCAATGGAGATATTTGCCTTGCAAAATTAATATTTCAACCTAGAAGATGATTTTCAATCATTTTACCTTTGACATCAATGACAACCAAAATACTCAAAATTTCCAACACACATTACCTTTGCCTTCTAGCCTATATTCTTCCCCACCACCAAATACCACAGAGTCACTAGAATATTCATTAGCAACATAACTAATATACCAATCTATTCTATTGGTAAAATGCCAAGATGAAACTAAATCTATATACCAAGCAAATATTTTCACATTGTCAACTTTATCATGTTCCATAAACACAAAGAGATCTTCCTCTCAATTATATTCTACAACATTGGCTTATTTCTTGTACCCTTGGTTATTCTTCTCATCATATAATATTGGTAGGAACCAGAGTTCCTAGCAATATGATGGATACGAAATAGATGAAATGAAATGCAAAAAAATGTAAAAATAGAAATATCATAGTTATAATTTAATCACCTTTTACAATGGAGGAAAAAAAAACCAATGAATTAATAAATTATATTCTTATTCTTCAATGGATGCTTGAAAACACCCTTGTGAATGCATATATGTATCTACCTAAAGTTGTGAGGTGAAAGGACACATTGGTCCATAAATAAATTAGTGAATTAATTAATAGGAATAGTTAGGATTAGAATCCTAACATGCCACCCTCCTTAAAAAGAGCTTTATCCTCAAAGCTCAAAGTGAGAAGCTTTGTTCCATGTTTTCCAAGTAGTATTTTCTCATGTTCTTACACTATATTAATGTCATATTCCTGTAAGCAATGATATTTTAAATGTGGAAGTGTTGGTGGGGGATAGGTAGGAAGAATAGTAGGATCAGAATGACAACAAGGGATAACCCTTTTTGCGTCT
The DNA here is from genome assembly GCA_028583015.1 of Wollemia nobilis. NCBI lineage: Eukaryota > Viridiplantae > Streptophyta > Pinopsida > Araucariales > Araucariaceae > Wollemia > Wollemia nobilis. The sequence continues at coordinate 525,787 of JAQPPZ010002524.1, forward strand.
TCTTAGTGGCTTGGATAGAAAATAAGTGGGCAACCATTTCCTTGCCTCTATTACAAATAATTTTCTCCATGCGAGGAGATATTGCTATTGGAGAAGGGCTTGATTTTAATCCTTTAGGAGTATACATTTTATTCTTTATTGTGAATTTCATCCATAATTCCATAAAATCCCATTGGATTGTCCTGAGTTTCTATAACCATTGTACTCCTAAGACAATATCACATCCTCCTAATGGAATTGCATACATGTCATGTTTCATGGTGTAATCACCCAAGGTGAGCTTAATATTATGGTATTTACCCTTACAAGCGATCCTTCCCCCATTACCAATCATGAATTCAAAATTATTACAAGTATGGATAAAGTAATCAACTTATTTTACCACATGTGGGTCAATAAAATTATGGGTATTGTTGGAGTCAATAAGCACAATAATGTTTGGGGAGGAGAATTACCGATGAGGGAATTGAAGGAAATTTCTAGTGGACCTTGAGTGCTATCATCAGTTGTATCTGTCATGACTTCTACCTCAATCTCCTCTTCGTCATTAGTTGATTGACAAGGAATAACTGCATCCAAAATATATAATTTGGGTGTAATGCATTTATGATTGGGTACAAATTTCTCATCACAATGAAAACAAAGACATTTTTCTCTTCTTTCTTTCATTTCCTCGAGGTTGATGTGTTTAATTGGTAGGATTTGAATAAGTTTTGGGGGGTAAGTATTTTATGATTATGTTTTAGATTTGTTTCCCAATCAATGCTGGTTATTGAATTTATCTTCCACCATTTGGGCTAGCATAATGGTTTGTATCATGTCAGTGGGGTTGAGCATTTGTACTTCTAATCAAATGTTTTACTTTAAGCCACTAATGAAACAAATTTGGCAGAATGAGGTATTTAACCTTGATGTAAGATTTATCAATTTTTCAAATTGAGCTTGGTATTATCGCACTGTAGTGGTTTGGTAAAGTTTTGTAAGGGATATCATGAAATCTTTGAATTTAGTAGGGCCGAATCATACCATTAGGTTTTTTGTAAATTCTAGCCATGTAGGGGGGCCATTTATCTTTTTGTACCATTGATACCATTGGGTGGCGATATTTTCCAGGTGGAAGGATGTGATGTGAACCTTCTATGCCTTAGGGACCTAGTAGAGGGAGAAGTATTGGTCAGCCCGATAGATCCAATTGGTGGGGTTGCCTCCTTCAAATTTTGGAAAATCTAATTTAGTAGTTCTAGGTAGGATGTATGTTCGTGACCCCCCGAGTAATGCTTGGTGTGTTGGTGCTACGATAGGTTTGCCGGCTTGGATTACTACCATATTTTTTTGTACCATATCCACGAAGTGGTTAGTGTGTCAATTTTTAAGTCTATTTTTTTTACTTTTGTAATGACTTTCTTTTCAAGATCATCCTTCCATTATTCATTTCCTACATGAATTCTTTCATCAGGTCTTGTGATCACCTACCATCAATCATTATGGTGTGGTTTTGTGAATTACAAGACTTCTTTGGCAAGAGTGATTAGTTGTCCCCTTCTTGTTAATATCAATGGGCAAATTTTGCAAAAAATATTTGCAAAAATTGCAAAAGTTGCTTTTGCAAAATTTTGCTGCTTGAAAAAGTTATTTTAAAATTATGTTGCCCAAAAAAATTTGGTTTTCAACTTTGAGGACCTTTGGTCCTTTTTGAATTTGGTGCAGTTGAGAGCAACAATCACTATTTAAATTCAAATTTTAAATTTTGGTAGGAGTGGCAGGGATGAGCGGGGTGCGAATAGCGAGGCAGAGTGGTAGGGGCGAGCAAGGGTGGAGCGGGCATGAAGGGTGAGGCAAGGTGGCAAGGGTGAGTGAGGGTAGAGTAGGCACAAAGGGCAAAGTGACACCAAGGATGAGGTGAGGCTGGAGCAGGGATGGATCAAGGCACCAAGGACAAGGTGATGGTGAAGTGGGACACAAAGGCAGTGGTGGCTTCGATTGCGTGAGGCAAAGGTCAACGAATGGTCAACAGGTGTAGTATTTGAGATAGGTGTCATAGATTTTGGTAAGGAGCGAGGAGTGGGCCAATGCAAGGTGAGATTACATGCACATGCATGACTACTGGTTGGTAGTCATAAGCACTTCTTAGTGTGTACGTTGTTTTCAAGCACTCTAAACCTATCATCTCTTCAATATGGGATTTATATCCCTCAAATGAATTTTTTGGAAGCCTTTTAAAACTTACAATAATCCAACATCATGAAATTAAATATTTGGTGACATTAAAGTAGAAACCTTAGTGTATCACTTTAATTTTCATATTTTAACATATCATTTTCTTGTATGTTCGTCGATAACATTTCCACCATTCAAATTTTTCTTACAACTTTGTTGTTTTGATTGGAATTTTTTTATTGAGGGGTTTGGATCTATTTTAAACCTCGAAAATCTCTTTCTATATGCTGAAAAATCCTTCAAAATTTTGTAACCAAACTTTATGTATTCCATCGATAGTTCAATGGAGTAAAATATATTTCTTTAACATTTATAACTAAATATCTCCTTTTGATGATAGATCTATTCATGTATATGATTCAGATATGGTTTAGATGCTCTGCAATTTATTTTAGGTGGTATCTTCACATAGATGGCATGGATGTTTGGTGTAAAAACCGGTTAGCCATATATGTAGAATGATGCCACCTGATGAACGTTTGCTGATGTGTATTGCTTCGTAGCGGTTTGGATGAATGGGGAGGTGAAAAAAGATGATGTTTTACACAAATGGTAATGCAAAAAAGTATTTTGAAGACAACAAATACAGTGATTGGTATGCAAGAGAAGGAGGATCTGATACCAGATGGTAGGAACTAGAGTTCCTAGAAATATGATGGATACAAAATAGATGAAATGATATGCAAACAAGTGTAAAAATGGAAAGAATCACAGTTATAATTGAATCACCTTTTACACTAGAGGAAAAACCAACCAATGGATTAATAAATTATATTTTTATTCTTCGATGGATGCTTGAAAACACCCTTGTGAATGCATATATGTATCTACCTAAAGTTGTGAGGTGAAAGGACACATTGGTCCATAAATAAATTAGTGAATTAATTAATAGGAATAGTTAGGATTAGAATCCTAACAAATATTTTCTTGCAAAAAAAATTAATACAACCTATTTTTCCACAATAATGACACTTAAAATTCTTGTGATTACCTAAAACATCTATCTTGTTGCCCTCACATTTCTTAGCAAACTTGCCTCTTAAGGTTGGATGACAAAGCCATGTTTGAACCCTAACTTCTATTGCTACTTCCAAACTACTTTTTCCACCTATCTTGTTGTTATTCGAGTATATTATATTATTTGGTACATGCTAATGTACCCCCATGGTACCTTCATGGTACATATTGTAAATATTATATTAGGATTGAGTCTTATATTAGAGTGTGAGTAATATTTTATGTAATGTAATAATGTTCAAGAATTGCACAAGTTTTATGTACATGTATATGTGCAAGGAATGAACAAGTGTCATGTGCGTAAGTCTACAAGTGTAGTGTGAGTTTATGTGCACAAGTGTCTTATATGTAAGAGTGCACAAGTACCTTTAGATTAGTGTACTAAGTGAAGAGGCATGTTTAGTGTGCATACAAGATAGAGTAATGTGTATGCAAGTGTCAAGTAGAGAAGGTAAGGGGCATGAGACTTGGCATAAGGAAATGAATAGTCAAGTATCCAAAGAGTCATTCTAAAATGGCTATATATTAATCCATGGAGGATCATTAGACATAAAGAAGTTATCAATATCATCATCAAGAGTCAAGTACGATATTTGTAAGAGAGAGAGTACTAAAGAGTGCATATATTTTGAGCAATTAATATTGTAATTCATACTACATGCTTTGTACATGTATGATTTAGGCTATTTACATTCATATTTCCATGATATTTGATATATTATAAGCCTATATTTACATATTAATTATCTCAAATTATTCTATTTACATCATCATCTTGATATTACTGTATCATGATGATATTATATTTGATCCTATGAAATTTATTCTGTGTTTTATTTTTATATTAAGGCTTAAAAAGCCATCATATGCAAGAGCTTGGTGCTAAAATCCTCAAACTTCAAGTCAACATCAGTAGAAGTAATATTTAGGGTTCCAATAAAATTCTCAAATAAAGTTAGTAAACTCTTGAGAGTGATTACTAGCATGTCTTCTTCCATATTTCACCCAATGACATTCAACTATTCTTTGTGGTCTTTTATCTTCAATAAATAATCTTGTAAAGACTCACTTTCATCCATTTTTCTTGAAAACAATAAATTTTTAAGGAAGAAGGCTCTACCTTTATCTAAAATTTCATGTAAATCCTTCAGTCAAACATCACCTCTAGTCTACAATTTAGGAAGCATTCCATTAGTTATTAAAATCTTTCGTAGCATCACAAATTCTCTATTTCACTCATCAAACTTGGTTTGATCATTTTCAATCATTGTTGGTCATGTTTCATTGCCCAACACAAGCTGATCCAAACACATGTACTAAAAAATGGTCAACATACATTATTTCGAGGTACTATAATTATTTCTATTTTTTTTGTTACCCTCTAACATAATGTTAGACAAACTAGCCATTAGAGCATAAAAAAATAAAATTTACAACTAAAATAAATACTTACATCCAAGAAAGTTATGTTTTTCCTCCCCTAAACTGAATATTATGGAGAAAAATATATTCTTGTTGGAAGACTAATAGATTTACTGCAAAACAACATAGATCTACTAGAAAACTCTCAAATTTGATGAGAAGCACTCTCATCTGCTAAAAATATTTTAGATCTCCTAAGAAATGCTCAGTTTTGCTAGAAAAATCTCATGATGAGCCCTGAAAATGATCATTTATTGTACCACTTTCCTTATAAACAATGATACTTATTTTTGTAGATGTATATGTTTAATGAGAATTTTATACATATTTAACAATTTATTTTACATGTCATTTAATATTTGTTTCTAAGTGTGTTTTGTGTAGATTTCATAGAAATTACTATGTTTTAGCATGTTTTCATCAAGGTCCCACTCGGACTTGGCACCTTTGATTTCATGAAGGCAAAACATTCGCAGTACACCGGTGTGAAGTGCTAAGTTAGGTGTCTTATTCTCTTAGAAGTGCTCGACTTCCATTCAACGATTAACTTATAGACGTCTGCTTCCCATTAGATGCCTGATTCCTGTGTTGGTGCCTACATCCTGACTTCTATAGACAAGTTACTTGCTTCTTGACTTCTATAGACAAGATGCCTGATTTCCATTGAAGTCAAATTCTAGCATGACTATGTGGTCGGTAAAATAGAACACGATTTTAGCAAGGAGCACAAATGGAATTTCAGCATTAAAACCATACCAGGGACAATGTCAAAGATGACTAACCATCTATTTTTCAGCTACTTCATAAATATATATGTAAATAAAGTAAAACCAAAATATGACATATTACGATAAAATAGAATACATCGAATTAGTCCACAGTTTGATATTTTTCTTGATTCCCTGTATTCATGCATGCGGTGTAAAGTAAAATCAAGAATTTGATTTATTTCTATTTTGTAATAGGGTGTGGCCACATATATTATAAATATGTAGGCCACCCCTGAAAATATGATCCTATATTTCCCTTGTATATTTTCTATTGCAAGTTTTAATAAATATTTTTGAGTCATTTCTGGTTAAATCGATTAAGAATCCAATGAATGATTTAACGTAGGCAAAACCCACTAGAAGTGTGGGCCCACTCTCAACAACATTCTTCCCTTTCCTTTCCCTTGTTTTCTATTTTCTTTAATTTTATTTCATTTTTGTAGATTAATTTAAATTCTTGTATTTCCCCTATTTTCTATAAATTCCAGCAATGTGCAGTTTTAATTTTTGAATGTAATTTAGGCATGTTTTCATAAGCATAGGATAGATTAGTGGTTTGGAAATAAAAATCAGAACTTCAATGAACATCAACACCCCCCAAACCGTAAATCTGAGGGACTCATATTTGTGGAGGAAATTAAAAGAATATATTGTGCAAGGCTGCTCACAAGTCTACGAGCTACCCCGGGTTGACAAATTAAATGAGGCAGTGAACTTAAACATATAAAACTAATCAATATTTTTTCCCAATATTTTGGCACCATTGTCATGGAGTAGCCTATTGTAATTTCTTGTTCTTAAGGAAGCATATTAGCAGTAGTTTTCAAGCCTTGTATGAGTTTGCCTAAGAATAGAGGACCCAATGGTCATTTTCTTAAAAACAAGAACATTTCTCAAAAGTCATTCTCTTCAAATGTACCTAATCCTAATAATAAATCCTCTTCTCCAAAATATCCACTTATGCATTGGAGGGAACACCCATTATTTGCACATGATCCTTCTGAAACAAATCAAAAACATCATAGAGAAGGATCAGAGATAAGTAGAGTTCAGTTCGAGGAAGACTTATTAAACTTTCAATGCTGGAAAGTGGTTAGAGAAAGAACTATATCAAACATATATTTAGTAATCCTTCTATAGGATAAGATAAACAAACTAGAGGCCTCAAAATTTTCTTTGAACGCAACTGGTGTAGATACCCTATTCACATACAATATGGCTGATGCAGAGGAAGCATCCACTAGTTTTAATTTTCCCATAGGAGAGGTAGGGGGAGATCACAAGATGAAGCATATCTTCCCTACCTACATTCCAAAATTTATAGGACTACCAACATAAGATCCATATTCATTTCTCTTTAAATTTGAAGTTCTATGCAAATTTGTGGATTACACTGCAGATGCTCAAAAACTAAAATTATTCCCTTCGACCCTTGATGATTCAGCTTTGCGTTGGTTCATCAGTTTGGGGGATAAACAAATAACTACCTGGTAATAATTAAAGAGACTTTTCCTAGAACAATACCAAGATTTTGGTAGATCATGTGATGCAAGGTAATAAGTCCTAGACATGACACAAAAGGAAGGGGAATCTATGGAGGAATATTGAGATAGGTTCAACTTTAATTTGCAAAGATCACCCCATTCAAAACTAGGAGACAGGTCCTTAAGAAACATATTCTTAAAAGAACTTACAAATGAATCCCTGGAAGCCTTAAATATGATTTATAGAGGGGATATTTATCAACATAATATGGATGATATTCAATGTTTGTGTCAAAAAATTTCAAGAAGGAAAGGTAAGATGATCCCTAGAAATATCAAACAATCAACCACTATCACTAAAACAAAAATAGGCAACATGTTGGAAGACCTCAAGAGCGAGATGTTATAATCTTTGGCTCTTCCAATAAATACCCTTCTACTTCAAAAAATAATCAAGAGCATTAGGTATCATTGGCCTACTTTTGTCCCAAATGTAGGAGAAAACACCCTAGAAATGAATATCCATAAAACAAAATTTGAGTGTGTGTTGTATGTTCAAAAGATCATAAAATAAATTTTTGTTCATAGTTATCAAAACTTAGAGAGGAACCTGAGGTAGAATAAGCATACTTCATGGGTAATGGGAGAAACTGACAATAGTCTCTTATGGGAAACAACATGCTAGATAGAATGCCATCTTATGGGGATAGCAATTTTTAAAATCAAGGTCAAGCTCAACCATCCAACATGGTCTGGTGGGGGAAACAACCTTGGAATAAGTATTCCCAAGGAGAAAATCCCTACAACTCCTATCCATGGATGCAATATAAATATCCTGGGCAGCAGTGAAGAAACTTAGAATCAAAACTTACAGTAAGCTGCTCTAGTTCCACTACAACCAACTCTGTCTGTTTCTCTTGCTTTTAGGACTACTCAACTACCAGTATAGCCTACAACCAATCCAAATAACAAAAAATAGCTATCTTATCAAGTGGAGAATGAGATGTACCCCATGTACAATAATAAATTAGATGGTAGTCCAATAGAATTAAGGTCAGAAAAACAAGTAGGTGTAGAAGTCACTCCTCTGGTAGAAGAGGAGGAAAACATAGAATTAGGAAAAGAGGAATCACATATTATAGTAGAAGTAGAAGAAGAATCAACACCTATAAATAATAGAGAAGAGGTTCCACATTTTCCAAAAATATTACAAGAACCTAAAAATATAGTACAATCAAAAATTGATATTCTCTCAAGTCTAAAGAACCTGACAGTCACAATCCCTCTCTTTCAGGCCATCAGAGATATTATTATCTATGGTAAGGCCATAAGAGATTTGTGCCTGAAGAAACCAGGAAGAAAACCTACAAAGTAAATCAGTTTGGTGGGTAAGTTAACTGATATCATGTTAGGGAACATCTACAACCAAAAATACTTAGATCCAGAAAGCCATGTCCCAAATGTACAAATAGAGGGCTACATTTTATCCAATACACTAGTAGATTTGGGGGCTACCATTAATTTCATGCCCAAATAAACCATGTAAAAGCTTAAAATATCTAACTTGAAGTCAACCAAGACTATTTTGTAGTTAGAAAATAGGTCTATAGTGCTCCTAGAAGGAATACTGGAGGATATCATAGTTACAGTGGATGCATGGGAGTATCCAACAAAGTTCTTAGTGTTACAATCCAAGTCTAGATTGGATGGATATCTATTAATATTAGGTAGACCTTAGATGGAAACAAATTATGCTTACATAATATGTAAATATGGCTAGATGACCATTTATGATGGATAAAACATAAAAAAACTGATCATCCATCCACCTACACAATCTGCAAAAGTATTGGGAGAACTTGAAAATAAAAATCAAAACATTGGTGGTCTATCAATGATCCAATTTATCATGACACTTGATGAATTGGAATATGAGAGTGATGAGGATAGGATAATATCAAATTTCTTCCAAGGAGAACCCTCCTATCCACCTCCCAAGTTGCCATTAGTGGGAGAAAAAGACCATCATATTTAGCAAATAGAGGTTGCACATAGTAGAGTGTTGAACATAGATGACAACTTGATAGCTAAACAACAAATCAAACTAAAATAAATATTGGTAAAACATTAAGATACCTTTGCTTGGGACTATTCATACATAAGAGGAATAGCTATTGAAATTTATACTCATAGGATATATCTAGAATACTAGGTTGAACTAGTAAGACAACCATAGAGAAGAATGAATCTAACAATGAAATAAATTGTCAAGATTGAATTGTACAAACTCTTCATATTTGGGTTCATTTACCCCATTTTAGATAGTGAATGGGTATCACCTTTGGTGGTGGTGCTCAATAAAAATTTCAAGTGGTGAATTTGTGTGGATTATAGGTTGCTGAATAAGGCAACTAAGAAAGACCACTTCCCTTTATCCTTCATAGATCAGGTCCTTGACACCTTATCAGGTAAGAAGTATTTTTATTTCCTGTATGGGTTCAGTGGATACAATCAGATCCAAATAGGGAAAGAAGATCAAGATAAAACCACATTTACCTACCCTTGGGGGACTTTTGCTTACAAATTTTTTACCTTTTGGTCTATGCAATGCACCTACCACATTTCAGTAGTTTTGAGCATATTCTTTGACATTATTGGAGAAATTATGGAGGTATCCATGGATGATTTCACTATATATGGTGAAAATTTTGAAATAGCCACAAAAAATTTAGAGAAAACACTTGAGAGGTGTGAGGAAACTAACCTATCCCTCAACAATGAGAAATATTACATGCTAATGCAGGAAGGGATAGTTTTAGGACATCACATTTCTACAAATGGGATCAAAGTGGATAGGAAGAAGATAGAAGTTATCCAAAACCTACCTACTCCTAAAACACAAAAGGATATCCATAGTTTCCTAGGATTAGCTAGTTGCTACAATAGGTTTATAGCAGACTTTAGCAAAACTGCTAAACCCCTAAACACATTGTTATCAAAGGACATAGAGTTTTTTTTGATAGAGGAACATGAACACACATTTAACACCTTAAAGGAAAAATTGATTACTACCACAATACTAAGAGGTCCAAATTGGACAATACATTTTCACAAATATGCTAATGCATCTAACAATGCAATAGGATCAGTGCTAGGACAAAAGGATGATGATGATTTTTATGCTATCTATTATATCAGTAAACATCTCATAGGTGTTGAATTCAATTATACTATCACAAAAAAATAATTTCTTGTAGTTATAAATTCTCTTAACAAATTTCATTATTATATTATAGGATATCAAGTCTTTGTACATACTGATCACTCAGCCATCAAATTTCTAATAAATAAACCTGGGATTAGTGGTAGAATTATTAGATGGTTGTTGTTGTAGGATTTTGATGTGATAATAGTAGGCAAGCCAGGTAAAGACAATGTGGTAGTTGATTTCTTATCCAGGTTTACACCTCCATATGATGCAGCTACAGATGATAAATTTCTATATGAGCATTTATTTAATCTGGATGAACAGATACCATGGTATGCAGATATGGCTAATTATTTAGCCACTGGTAAAGTATCCCTTGCACTTTTACCTCATGAAAAATAAAATTTAATTAAGAAAAGTGTAAACTTCTTATGGATTGATGGGTGCCTATTTAAAATAGGGTATGATGAGATCATGAGAAGGTGTGTTACTGAGAATGAGATAATAGAAATATTGAAGGCTTGCCATGATGAAACTTGTGGTGGCCATTTTGTAGGAAAAAAGATTGCATACAAAGTGTTGCAGGCTGGTTATTACTGGCCTACACTATTCAAAGATGCAACCAAGCATGTGAGCCAATGTGATCAATGTCAGAGGATGGGTAGAACTACTCTCAGGGATGAGATACCACTCCAACCACATGTTCACATAGAGCCATTTGATAAATGGGGGATGGACTTCATAGGACCCATTAATCCACATTCAACAAGTAAGAGTTACTTAGTTTGTACTGACTATGTGACCAAGTGGGTTGAAGTGCAGGCTTTGCATGATTTAAAAGAGAATATTGTAGTAGAATTCTTGTATTCATCTATTTTTACAAGGTTTTGGGTTCCAAGAGAGATCAAAACTGATCAAGGACCCTAGTTTACTTCAAATATGATTCAGGAACTCATGCAACAATATAAAATCAGGCATAACAAAACCACTCCCTACCATCCATAGGTGAATGGACAAGTTGAATTAACCAATCAAGAGTTGAAAATTATCCTGACAAAGATAGTGCAACAACATAGGAAGGACTATGCCACTAGATTACCAAAAGTAGTGTGGGCCTACAGGACCACCTAGAATACTACTACTGGTTTCAAACCATTCCAGTTAGTTTATGGGAAGAGTGTTATGATGCCTATAGATTTTGAATTCAAGACACTTAGGACTACAGTAGAGTTGAATATAAATCTAGATGATGCATAGAAATAATGATTTCAGGAGCTTAATCATCTAGATGAATACCACCTTGATGCTCTATAGAAAATAGATATCATTCAAAAATAAAGGGTCAAGTAGCATGATCACCACACTAGGCCAAAGCATCTCAAAGTGGGAGAATGAAAATTACTATATGACTCCCAATCCAAGAAAGGAAAGGCAAGTTGATGTAGTTTTGGATTGGGCCATATAAAGTTATTGAAGTCATCAAAAATGGAGCTATGAGGATCAAAACAATTGACGATAGTAACATTACATTAACAATCAATGGTCACTGCCTGCGTCCATACCATGTGTCTGAAGCATACATGATTGAGTTCAGATTAGGCATGGGGGAGACCCTAGTTAATTCTAATTTTAAATTGAGTAAATAATATGTGGATCTAGTCCACATAGTCCCAAAAACAATTATTATTTCAAAGTTTTTATTTTTTTGTTGTATTTTTTGGTTTGTAGGAATGATTCCCTGAGTGTAGTTGTTAGGTCGCCTGGGATCTCGGCCTACCAAGCACAAGATCCATGAACCTGCACCTTCCCAAATTTCTAGAAGAATTTTTTGTAGTAATATTAGCTTATACCTATTTAGAAAGGGGAATACTATACATGAATCTGCACAAGAGTGTTTTGATTGGTCTTTATGGATAATAAAACACTCAATTACTAGTTTAGGGGCAGATGCTGATTTTGTCCCTGTTCTTCAACCAGAGTGTTGAAAGTCTTGATAAACCTTGAGTGTATATAAGTGGGCATGTCAAGGGGACATTGCAATAAAGGAGGAGCACCTATTTTTTGTTAACTAATGGGAAATGTACCTGATTCCTATTTTACAATAGAAGGCATTTGATTTCCATATTTAAGAAAGGTGGTACCTGATTCCTATTTATATAGTAGAAGGCACATGATTCCCATTTTATGAAAGAAAGCACCTGACTCCAAGTATGTTAAGGAGATGGAGCCTATGTCCCATCTTGTAGTAGATCGATGCTTGATTCCTGGTTCTCCAAGAAAAGGGTATTCGAATTCTATTTTTTGGGAAAGCGACACCGAATATTTTGAACATTAAAAAAAGTTTGTATAAAGTTTGCTTTAAAAGTATAGCACTCAATAGTTAGCAAAAATGTGTTTAATTTCCATGTTAAGCATAGTGCCCAATTTCTAGGGCACCTGCTTCTCACGTTAAGCATAGTGCATGATTTCTAAGGTGCCTACTTTCCATGTTAAGCATAGCACCCGATTGCTAAGGCACTTGCTTCCCATGTTAAGCATAGTGGCCGATTGCTAAGGCACTTGCTTTCCATGTTAAGCATAGTACCTGATTTCTAAGGTACCTACTTTCTATTTTTGAGGCACCTATGTGCCATAATTTGAAAAGTTAGCCACCTAATTTCCATATAGAAAAGGCACCTGCTTTCCATTGTCACGACCATTTTGCCTTGTAAAAATAAACTTTAGCATTGGGAATTTGTTCGAGCCATGTCAACACCCCATGCACATGCAAAGTCAAATATATCATGGATGAAATTAAAATTTGACATCAATCAACTTCCAAGGAGGGGATGTTTTTCATCCCATGAATATATATTTTTTTCTAACCTTTACTTTGAAATCTTGTAGGATGTCTTGAATGAATCATGTTGTAGCTATCAAGAACCAATCACATGGAGAGAAATTCACCATATGGTAAATATGACCATCATTTTCCATTGTTGTTTTCCTAGTCATCATACATTAGCCAATAACAATGCACCACGAATATCTACACATGATGCACCCATTGAAAAACTTTAGGTACATGATTAATTTTTTTTTTATGTCTATATTATTTTCATATGCATGTGTGTCTATGCAAAAGTTCCTGTACAACCCCCATCATAGTCCTAGCCACACGAATAATTCCTCTTGGAACTTTGCTATGTGTCATGGCTTTGATTGGTAAAATGCTTATGGTTATCACTTATGTACAATCTGGCACATGGTCTAAGTAAAATTTACATAGATAACCATAATTGCTTCTGATTATGGTAGTTAACTGCCTGCATCCAAGGAAGTAGCTATTTTTAAAAATTGCTTGCTAAATAACTATTGTGTAAGAAGGAAAAATATAGAGTGGCAATTCAAAAAAAAATAGTGTGAAGCAGCTTTAGAGTAAATTGTAAACCAAAGGAAATTTACACTCTAAGCATGGGGGGGGGTCTAAGAACCATAAGTTGAAGAAGAGCGAACCTATTAACTTCTTAGGTATTTTTGTATACATCCAAACCCAATTCGATGCTACAATATGGATGGAGTACTATCAATTGGTTAGCTAGGGCTAGGATGAAACGGTAACCAATGAGTTTGCAACATCCATAAGGGATGGGATTATGCATATGTGGGGACTAGAGATTCTAGTCATCGAAGAGTATATTACCATGGTGACGGACCTTCCTCTAATAGGAGAGCACACATACAAGGAAGACAATCCAACTCTCTATGCATAGAGATTATTTGGTATACCGTTAGAGCATCTAACATGCACTAGTTTTCCTAAGCAACACATATCTGAGCTTTGGAGGGCGGTTTTCAAATAGATCACACAATTTTTCACCTAATATGGTAGGTACTCTAAGCTAAACCTGAATCACTTTTGATTTCTAAATCATATACTACATGGGGACATAATAAATGTACCGCATTACCTTACATGCACCCTAAAAAATAAGGCCAAACAATACCAGGAAAGCACAACATCTGCCTTGGCTCACCATGACCTAATTTTGGGCTTGGTACGATATGCAATCACATAAAATGAAAGGTCAATGAATGGTCAACGGGTGCAATATGTGAGACAGGTGTCATAGATTTTGGTAAGGAGCGAGGAGTGGGCCAATGCAAGGTGAGATTGCATGCACATGCATGACTATAGATTGATAGTCACAAGCACTTCTTAGTGTGTACGTTGTTTTAAAGCACTCTAAACCTATCATCCCTTCAATATGGGGTTTATATCCATCAAATGATTTTTTTTGGAAGCCTTTTAAAACTTGCGTTAATCCAGCATCACGAAATTAAATATCCAGTGACATTAAAGTAGAAACCTTAGTGTATCACTTTAATTTTTATATTTTAACATATCATTTTCTTGTATGTTCATCAGGAACATTTCCACCATTCGAATTTTTCTTACAACTTCGTTGTTTTGACTGGAATTTTTGTATTGAGGGGTTTGGATCTATTTTAAACCTCAAAAATATCTTTCTATATGCTAAAAAATACTATGAACTTTTGTAACCAAAATTTGTGTATTCCATCGATAGTTAAATGGAGTTAAATATATTTCTTTAACATTTATAACTAAATATCTCCTTTTGATGATAGATCTATTGTTGTAGATGATTCAAAGATGGTTTAGATGCTCTGCAATTTATTTTAGGTGGTATCTTCATGTAGATGGCATGGATATTCGGTGTAAAAACTAGTTAGCCATAGATGTAGAATGATGTCACCTGATAAACGTTTGCTAATGTGTATTACTTCGCAGTGGTTTGGATGAATGGGGAGGTGAAAAACGATGATGTTTTACATGAATGGTAATGAATATAAGTTTTTTTAAGACAATAGATACAATGAGTGGTATGCAAGAGTGAGAGGATCTGATACCAGATGGTAGGAACTAGAGTTCCTAGCAATATGATGGATACAAAATAGATGAAATGAAATGCAAACAAGTGTAAAAATGGAAAGAATCATAGTTATAATTGAATCACCTTTTACACTAGAGGAAAAACCAACCAATGGATTAATAAATTATATTTTTATTCTTTGATGGATGCTTGAAAACACCCTTGTGAATGCATATATGTATCTACCTAAAGTTGTGAGGTGAAAGGACACATTGGTCCATAAATAAATTAGTGAATTAATTAATAGGAATAGTTAGGATTAGAATCCTCACAAATATTTTCTTGCAAAAATTTTCAATATAACCTATTTTTCCACAATAATGACACTTAAAATTCTTGTGATTACCTAAAACATCTATCTTTTTTCCCTCACATTTCTTAGCAAACTTGCCTCTTAAGGTTGGATGACAAAGCCATTTTTGAACCCTAATTTCTATTGCTACTTCCAAACTACTTTTTCCACCTATCTTGTTGTTGTTCGAGTATATTATATTATTTGGTACATGCTAATGTACCCCCATGGTACCTTATTGGTACATCTTGTAAATATTATATTAGGGTTGAGTCTTAGATTAGAGTGTGAGTAATATTTTATGTAATGTAATAATGTTCAAGAATTGCACAAATTTTATGTAAGTGTGTATGTGCAAGGAATGAACAAGTATCATGTGTGTAAGTGTGCAAGTGTAGTGTGAGTTTATGTGCACAAGTGTCTTATATGTAAGAGTGCACAAGTGCCTTTAGATTAGTGTACTAAGTGAAGAGTCATGTCTAGTGTGCATACAAGATAGAGTAATGTGTATGCAAGTGTCAAGTAGAGAAGCCAAGAGTCATGAGACTTGGCATAAGGAAAGAAATAGTCAAGTATCCAAAGAGTCATTCTACAATGGCTATATATTACTCCATGGAGGATCATTAGACATATAGAAGAAGTTATCAATATCATCATCAAGAGTCAAGTACTATATTTGTAAGAAAAATAGTAATAAAGAGTGCATACATTTTGATCAATTAATATTGTAAGTCATACTACATGCTTTATACATGTATGATTTAGGCTATTTACATTCATATTTCTATGATATTTGATATATTATAAGCCTATATTTACATATTAATTATCTCAAATTATTCTATTTACATCATCATCTTGATCTTACTATATCATGATGATATTATATTTGATCTTATGAAATTTATTCTATGAGTTTCATTTTTATATTAAGGCTTAATTAACCATCATATGCAAAAGCTTGGTGCTCAAATCCTCAAAATTCAATTCAACATTAGAAGTAATATTTAGGGTTCCAATAAAATTCTCAAATGAAGTTAGTAAACTCCTGAGAGTGATTACTAGCATGTCTTCTTCCATATTTCATCCAATGACATTCAACTATTCTTTGTGGTATTTTATCTTCAATAAATAATCTTGTAAAGACTCACTTTCATCCATTTTTCTTGAAAACAATAAATTTTTAAGGAAGAAGGCTCTACCTTTATCTAAAATTTCATGTAAATCCTTCATTCAAACATCACCTCTAGTCTACAATTTAGGAAGCATTTTGTTAGTTATTAAAAGCTTTCTTAGCATCACAACTTCTCTATTTTTCTCATCAAACTTGGTTTGATCATTTTCAATCATTGTTGGTCATGTTTCATTGCCCAACACAAGCTGATCCAAACACATGTACTAAAAAATGGTCAACATACATTATTTTGAGGTACTATAATTATTTCTATTTTTTTTGTTACCCTCTAACATAATGTTAGAAAAACTAGCCATTAGAGCATAAAAAAATAAAATTTACAACTAAAATAAATACTTACATCCAAGAAAGTTGTGTTTTTCCTCCCCTAAACTGAAGATTATGGAGAAAAATATATTCTTGTTGGAAGACTAATAGATTCACTACAAAACAACATAGATCTTCTAGAAAACTCTCAAATTTGCTAAGAAGCACTCTCATCTGCTAAAAATATTTTAGATCTCCTAAGAAATGCTCAGTTTTTCTAGAAAAATCTCATGATGAGCCTTGAAAATGCTCATTTTTTGTACTACTTTCCTTATAAACAATGACACTTATTTTTGTAGATATATATGTTTAATGAGAATTTTATATATATTTAACAATTTATTTTACATGTTATTTAATATTTGTTTCTAAGTGCGTTTTGTGTAGATTTCATAGAAATTGCTGTGTTTTAGCATGTTTTCATCAAGGTCCCACTCGGACCTGGCACCTTCGATTTCATGAAGGAAAAACATTCGCAGTACACCGGTGTGAAGTGCTAAGTCAGGCGCCTGATTCCCTTTGAAGCGCTCGACTTCCATTTGGTGCTTAACTTACAAGCGTCTGCTTCCCATTAGGTGCCTGACTCCCATGTTGGTGCCTGCATCCCGACTTCTATAGACAAGGTACCTACTTCTCGACTTCTACAGACAAGGTGCCTGATTCCCATTGAAGCCAAATTCTAGCATGACTCTGTGGTCGACAAAATAGAACATGATTTCAGCAACGAGCATAGATGGAGTTTTAGCATTGAATCCGGACCAGGGACAATTTCAAAGATGACTAACCATATATTTTTTAGCTACTATATAAATATCTATGTAAATCGAGCAAAACCAATATCAGACGTATTATGATAAAATAGAATACATTGAAATAGTCCACACAGTTTGATATTTTGCTCGATTCCCTATATTCATGCATGTCATTGTAAAGTAGAATCAAGAATTTGATTTATTTCTAATTTGTAATAGGGTGTGGCTGCATATCTTATAAATATGTAGGCCACCCCTAAAAATATGATCCCAGATTTCCCTTGTATATTTTCTACTACAAGTTTTAATAAATATTTTTTGAGTCATTTCTAGTTAAATCGACTAAGCATCCGATGAATGATTTAACGTGGGAAGAACCTACTGGAAGCGTGGGCCCACTCTCAACAACGTTCTTCCCTTTCCTTTCCCTTATTTTCTATTTTCTTTAATTTTATTTTATTTCTGTAGATTAATTTAAATTCCTATATTTTCCCCTATTTTCTATAAATTCTAGCAATGTGCAGTTTTAATTTTTGAATGTAATTTAGGCATGTTTTCATAAACATAGGATAGATTAGTGGTTTGGAAATCAAAATCAGAACTTCAAAGAACACCAACACCCCCCAAACCATAAATCTGAGGGACTCATATCTATGGAGGAAATTATAAGCATATATTGTGCAAGGTTGCTCACAAGTCTACGAGCTACCCCGAGTTGACAAATTAAATGAGGCAATGAACTTAAACGTAGAAAACTAACCAATGTTTTTGCCCAACATTTTGGCACCATTTTTAGGGAGTAGCCTATTGTAATTTCTTGTTCTGAAGGAAGCATATTAGTAGTAGTTTAGGTTGTGACCTACAGAACCTCCATTCCTAAAGCCTTGTATGAGTCCACCTAAGAATAGAGGACCGGATGATCATTTTGTTAAAAACAAGGATATTTCTCAAAAGTATTCTACTTCAATTATACCTGATCCTGAGACTGAATCCTCTTCTCCACAATCTCCACCTATGCATTGGAGAGAACACCCACTATTTGCATAGGATCCTTCTAAAACAAATCAACAACATCATAGAGAAGGATCAGAGATAAGTAGAGTTCAGTTTGAGGAAGACTTATTAAAATTTCAATGTTGGCAAGTGGTTAGAGAAGGAACTATATCAAACATAGATTTAGTAATCCTTCTGTAGGATAAGAGAAATGAACTAGAGGCCTTGAAAGCTGCTTTGAATGTAGCTGGTGTAGATACCCTATTCATAGACAAGATGGTTGATGTAGAGGAAGCATCCACTAGTTTTAATTTTCCCATAGGAGAGGTAGGGGGAGATCACAAGATGAAGCATATCTCCCCTGCCCACCTTCCAACCTTTAGAGGACTACCAATAGAAGATCCAGATCTATTTCTATTTAAATTTGATGTTTTATGCAGATCTATGGATTACACCGTTGATGCTCAAAAACTAAAATTATTCCCTTCCACTCTTGATGATTCAACTTTGCGTTGGTTCATCAGTTTGGGGGATAAACGGATAACTACCTAGGAACAATTGAAGAGACTTTTCCTAGAACAATACCAGGATTTTGGTAGAGCACGTGATGCAAGGGAAGAAGTCCTAGACATGACACAAAAGGAAGGGGAATCTATGGAGGAATATTGGGATAGGTTCAACTTTAATTTGCAAAGATCACCCCATTCAAAACTAGGAGACAGGTCCTTAAGAAGCATCTTCTTAAAAGGACTTACAAATGAATCTTTGGAAGCCTTAAACATGATTTCTGGAGGGGATATTTATCAACATCATATGGATGATATTCGATATTTGTGTCAAAACTTTTCAAGAAGGAAAGGTAAGTTGATCCCTAGAAATATCAAACAATCAACCACTATCACTAAAATAGAAATAGGCAACATGTTGGAAGACCTCAAGAGTGAGATGTTATCATCTCTAGCTCTTCAAATGGACACCCTTCTACTTCAGAAAAATAAGTAGGAGAATGAGGCAGCATTGGCCTACTTTTATCCCAAATGCAGGGGAAAACACCCTAGAAATGAATGTCCAGAAAACAAAGTTTGAGTGTGTGTTGTATGTTCAAAAGATCACAAAATAAAGTTGTGTCCATAGTTATCAAAACCTAGAGAGGAACCTGAGGTAGCAGAAGCATACTTCATGGGTAATAGGAGAAACTAGCAGTAGTCTCCTATGGGAAACAACATGCCAGCAGGAATGCCATCTTATGGGGGTAGCAATTTTTAGAATCAAGGTCAAGCTCAACCACCCAACATGGGTTGGTGGGGGCAACAACCTTGGAATCAATATCCCCAAGGAGAAAATCCTTATAAACCCTATCCATGGATGCAATACCAATAGCCTGGGTAGTAGTGGAGGAACCAGAATGCTTGGAATCAAAACCCACAATAGGCTGCTCCAGTTCCACTACAGCCAACCCTGCCAGCTCCTCCTGCTTTTAGGCCTGCTCAACTGCCAGCACAACCTACAACCAATCCAAATAACAAACAATAGCTAGCTTATCAAGTGGAGAATGAGATGTACCCCATGTACAATATTAAAGTAGACTGTAGTCCAATAGAATTAAGGTCAGGAAAATAAGTAGGTGTAGAAGTCACTCCTCTAGTAGAAGAGGAGGAAAACATAGAATTAGGAAAAGAGGAATCACCTCTTATAGTAGAAGTAGAAGAAGAATCAACACCTATAAATAATAGAGAAGAGGTTCCACATTTTCCACAAATATTACAGGAACCTAAAAATCTAGTACAATCAGAATTTGATATTCTCTCTAGTCTAAAGAACCTGACAGTCACAATCCCTCTCTTTTAGGCCATCAGAGATATTCCTATCTATGGCAAGGCCATAAGAGAATTGTGCCTAAAGAAACCAGGAAGAAAACCTACAAAGTCAATCAGTTTGGTGGGTCAGTTAGCTGATCTCATGTTAGGGAACACCTACAACCAAAAATACTTAGATCCAGGAAGCCCTATCCTAACTGTACAAATAGAGGGTTATATTTTACCCAATACACTAGTAGATTTGGGGGCTACCATTAATGTCATGCCCAAAGAAACCATGCAAAAGCTTAAACTATCTAACCTGAAGCCAACCAAGACTATTTTATAGTTGGAAGATAGGTCTACAGTGCTCCTAGAAGGAATACTAGAGGATATCATAGTTACAGTGGATGCATGGGAGTATCCAATAGATTTCTTAGTGTTACAATCCAAGTCTGGGTTGGGTGGATATCCATTAATCTTAGGTAGACCTTGGATGGCAACAATCGATGCTTACATAAGCTGTAGAGATGGCCAGATGACCATTTTTGATGGATAAAACATAAAAAAATTGATCATCCATCCACCTGCACAATCTATAGAAGTATTGGGAGAACCTAAAAATGAAAATCAGAACATTGGTGGTCTATCAATGATCCAATCTATCATGACACTTGATGAATTGGAAGATGAGAGTGATGAGGATAGGGTAATATCAAACTTTTTCCAAGGGGAACCCTCCTGTCCTCCTCTTGAGTTGCCATTAGTGGGAGGAAAAGACCATCATATTCAGCAAATAGAGGTTGCACCTGGTAGAGTGTTGAACATAGATGACAACTTGATAGCTGAACAACAAATCAAACTGAAAGAAACATTGGTAAAACATCAAGATGCCTTTGCTTGGGACTATTCGGACATGAGAGGAATAGCTCCTAAAACCTATACTCATAGGATATATCTGGAAGACCAGGTTAAACCAGTAAGACAACCACAGAGAAGAATGAATCCAACAATGAAGGAAATTGTCAAAACTGAATTGCAGAAACTCCTCATAGTTGGGTTCATTTACCCCATTTCAGATAGTGAATGGGTATCACCTTTGGTGGTGGTGCCCAAGAAAAATGGCAAGTGGTGAATTTGTGTGGATTATAGGTTGCTGAATAAAGCAACTAAGAAAGACCACTTCCCTTTACCCTTCATAGATCAGGTCCTTGACACCTTAGCAGGTAAGAAGTATTTTTCTTTCCTGGATGGGTTCAGTGGATACAATCAGATCCAAATAGGGGAAGAAGATCAAGATAAAACCACATTTACTTGCCCTTGGGGGACTTTTGCTTACAGAGTTTTACCTTTTGGTCTATGCAATGCACCTACCACATTTCAGAGGGTAGTTTTGAGCATATTCTCTGACATGATTGGAGAAACTATGGAGGTATACATGGATGATTTCACTGTATATGGTGAAACTTTTGAAATAGCCATAAAAAATTTGGAGAAAACACTTGAGAGGTGTGAGGAAACTAACCTATCCCTCAACAATGAGAAATATTACATGCTAATGCAGGAAGGGATAGTTTTAGGACATCATATTTCTGCATATGGGATCAAAGTGGATAGGAAGAAGATAGAAGTTATCCAAAACCTACCTACTCCCAAAACACAGAAGGATATCCATAGTTTCCTAGGATCAATTGGTTACTATAGGAGGTTTATAGTAGACTTTAGCAAAACTGCTAAACCCCTGAGCACATTGTTATCAAAGGACATAGAGTTTATCTGGATAGAGGAATGTGAACAAGCATTTAACACCTTAAAGGAAAAACTGATTACTACCCCAGTATTGAGAGGTCCAAATTGGACCATACCTTTTCACATATATGTTGATGCATCTAACAATGCAATAGGATCAGTGCTGGGATAGAAGGATGGTGATGATTTTTATACCATCTATTATGTCAGTAAACACCTCACAGGTGTTGAATTCAATTATACTATCACAGAAAAAGAATTTCTTGTAGTTATACATGCTCTTAACAAATTTCATCATTATATTATAGGATATCAAGTTTTTGTACATACTGATCACTCAACTATCAGATACCTGAAAAACAAACCTAGGATTAGTGGTAGAATTATTAGATGGTTGTTGCTTCTATAGGAGTTTGATGTGACAATAGTAGACAAGCCAGGTAAAGACAATGTGGTAGTTGATTTCTTGTCCAGGTTGACACCTCCAGATGATGCAACTATAGATGAAAAATTTCTAGATGAGCATTTGTTTGCTCTAAATGAACAGATACCATGGTACATAGATATGGCTAATTATTTAGCCACTAGTAAAGTATCCCCTACACTTTTACCTCATGAAAAATAAACTTTAATTGAGAAAAGTGTAGACTTCTCATGGATTGATGGGTGCCTATTTAAAATAGGGCCTGATCAGATCATGAGAAGATGTGTTGTTGAGAATGAGATAATAGAAATATTGAAGGCTTGCCATGATGAACCTTGTGGTGGTCATTTTGTAGGAAAAAAGACTACATATAAAGTGTTGCAGGTTGGTTACTACTAGCCTACACTATTCAAAGATGCAGCCAAGCATGTGAGCCAATGTGATCAATTTCAGAGGATGGGTAGACCTACTCTCAGAGATGAGATGCCACTCCAACCACATGTTCACATAGAGCCATTTGATAAATGGGGGATGGACTTCATAGGACCCATTAATCCATAGTCAACAGGTAAGAGGTTTATCTTAGTTTATACTGACTATGTGACCAAGTGGGTTGAAGTGCAGGCTTTGCATGATTCAAAAGAGAAGACTATAGTAGACTTCTTGTATTCATCTATTTTTACAAGGTTTGGGGTTCCAAGAGAGATCACAACTGATCAAGGACCTCAATTTACTTCAAATATGATTCAGGAACTCATGCAACAATATAAAATCAGGCATAACAAAACCACTCCCTACCATCCATAGGTGAATGGGCAAGTTGAGGTAACCAACCGAGAGTTGGAAAATATCCTGACAAAGATAGTGCAACAACATAGGAAGGACTAGGCCACTAGATTACCAGAAGTAGTGTGGGCCTACAAGACCACCTGGAAGACTACTACTGGTTTCACACCATTCCAGTTAGTCTATGGGAAGAGTGCTATGATGCCTATAGAGTTTGAAGTCAAAACACTTAGGACTACAATAGAGTTGAATATAAATCTAGATGATGCATAGAAATAATGAATTCAATAGCTTAATCAGTTAGATGAATACCACCTTGATGCTCTACAAAAAATAGAGATCATTCAAAAATAAAGGGCCAAGTGGCATGACCGCCACACTAGGCCAAAGTAGCTCAAAGTGGGAGAATGGGCATTACTATATGACTCCCAATTCCAAGAAAGGAAAGGTAAGCTCATGCAGCATTGGATGGGGCCATATGAAGTGACTGAAGTCATCAACAATGGAGCTATGAGGATCAGAACAATTGATGGTAGCAACATTACATTAACAGTCAATGGTCACCCTGCGTCCATACCATGTGTCTGAAGCATACATGATTGAGTCCAGATTAGGCATGGGGGAGACCCCAGTTGATTCTGATTTTAAATTGAGTTAGTAATATGTGGACGTAGTCCACATAGTCCCAAAAATAATTATTCTTTCAAAGTTTTTTTTTTTAGTTGTATTTTTATTTTGCAGGAATGATGCCCTGAGTGCAGTTGTTAGGTAGCCTAGGAAACCTAGGCCTAACAAGCATAAGATCCATGAACCTGCACCTTCCCAAATTTCTAGAAGAATTTTTTGTAGTAGGAGTAGCTTATCCCCATTTAGAAAGGGGAATACTATACCTGAATCTGCACAAGAGTGTTTGGATTGGTCTTTATGGACAATAAAACACTCAACTACTGGTTTAGGGGTGGATGCTGATTTTATCCATATTCTTCAACCAGAGCACTGAAAGGCCTGATCAACCTTAAGCGTATATAAGTGGGCATGTCAAGAGGATATTGCAATAAAGGAGGAGCACCTATTTTTTATTTTTATGGGAAAGGTACTTGATTCCCATTTTACGATAGAAGGCACATGATTCCCATATTTTGGAAAGGTGGCACCTGATTCCCATTTATACAATAGAAGGTACCTGATTCCCATTTATACAGTACAAGATGCCTGACTCCTAGTATGTTAAGGAGATGGCACCTATATCCCATATTCTAGTAGACCGATACTTGATTCCTAGGTTCTCCAAGAAGAGGGCATCCAACTTCCATTTTTAAGAAAGCGACATCAAATCTCCTGAACATTTAAAAAAAGTTTGTATAAAGTTTACTTTAAAATTATAACACCCGATAGTTAGCAAAAAGCACCTACTTTCCATGTTAAGCATCAGCCCATTGCTAAGTGCATGCTTCCCATGTTAAGCATAGTGCCCGATTGCTAAGGTGCCTACTTTCCATGTTAAGCATAGCACGATTGCTAAGGTGCCTACTTTCTATTTTTGAGGCACCTGCATGCCATAATTTGAAAAGAAGGTACCTAATTTCCACATAGAAAAGGTACCTACTTTCCATTTTCATGATCATTTCTACCTTGTAAAAATAAACTTCAGCATTGGGAAGTGGCCCGAGCCATGTCAGCACCCCACTCACGTGCAAAGTCAAATCTATCATGGATAAAATTAAAATTTGTCAGCAACCAACTTTCGAGGAGGGGATGTTTGTCATCCCATGAAGATATATTTTTTCTAACCTTTATTTTGAAACCTTGCAGGATGTCTCGAATGAATCATATTGCAGCTATCAAGAACCAATCACATGGAGAGAAATTCACCATATGGGAAATATGGCCATCATTATCCATTGAGGTTTACCTAGTCATCATCCACTAGCCAATAACGATGCACCATGAATATCTACACATGGTGCACCCATAAAACGAATTTAGGTACATGATTAAATTTTCTATTTTATGTCTATATTTTTTTCATATGCATGTGTGTCTATGGAAAAGTGTTAGCACAACCCCCATTATAGTCCTAGCCACCCGAATAATTCCACTTGGCACTTTGCTACGTGTCATGGCTTTGATTGGTAAAATGCTTATGGTTATCACCTCTACACAATCTGGCACATGCTCTAAGGAAATTTTACATGGATAACCATAATCGCTTCTGATTATGGTAGTTAACCACCTGCATCCAAGGAAGCAGCTAGTTTTAAAAATTGCTTACTAAATAACTACTATGTAAGGAGGGAAACTACAGAGTGTGGCAATTAAAAAAAATAGTGTGAAGCAACTACCGAGTGAATTGTAAACCGAAGGGAATTTGCACTCTAAGCATGGGGGGAAATCTAAGAACCATGACTTAAAGAAGAGTGAACCTATCGACTGCTCAAGGATTTCTATAGATGTCCAAACCCAATTCGATGCTATAGTATGGATGGAGTACTATCAACTGGTCAGCTAGGGCTAGGATGTAGTGGTAGCCAATGAGTTTGCAGCATCCATGAGGGATGGGGTCGTGCATATGTGGGGACTAGAGATTCTAGTCACCGAAGAGTATATCACCATGGTGACGGGCCTTCCTCTAATAGGGGAGTGCACATACAAGGAAGACAACCCAACTCTCTATGCATAGAGATTCTTTGGAAGACGATAGAGCACCTAACATGCACTGGTTTACCCAAGCAACACATCCCTAAGCTCTGGAGGGTGGTTTTCGAATAGATCACATGATTTTTCACCTATTCTAGTAGGTACTCTAAGCTGAACTCGAATCACTTTTAATTTCTAAACCATATACTACATGGGGACAAGATCAATGTCTCGCATTACCTTACATGCACCCTCAAATATGAGGCCAAATGGTACCAAGTAGGCACAACATCTGCCTTGGCTCACCATGGCCTAATTTCGGCCTTGGTATGATATGTAGAGTCACATAGAAATGTGATGGTTGAGGAGATCGAGGGCACTAATGTAGTTCCAGGGGCACAAAGAAGAGTAGAGGTGCCATTACAGAATGAACAGTCAGTTGAGAGGGTGACAGAATGAGAAGAGATGATGCTTGCATCCCGACTTGAGGAAAATACATGGGAAGTAGGACAAGCCTCATCCCCTATTTTTCCCCAATTTGATGAGGAAGAAGGATAGGATTTGTCCCCCATTGGCCCTCAATTCGATGATGAGGTAAGGCAGGATCCACCAAGCCCTCCTTTCATGCCAATTTCCACCAGAACTAGAAGTAGAAGGATGAAGGCATCTAGGGTGGTTTCGAGCTCATCAGATGATGAAGCAACAATCGATGAGCTAAACAAGGAAGAATACCTGGCCCAAATTTTATAGGATATTTCCAGGGGGAAAACTCCTCAATAGGAGGTTGCAATGGAATATTTACCATAGGAGGGCCAGGTAGAGGATTTGTAGCAATAGCTGTAGTTATTGAGAGAGCAGGCTTCCACTTGGGAAGCCAAATTTAAGGAAGAACGAACTCTATTTCAAGAGTCCAGGAAAGAAGTTGCATTGAAGATGCATGAATTGTATCAGACAATTCAGCAACTATAGGGGCAAATAGGAAGATTGCAACTATAGGGCAGAGTAGTGGAAGTCGAGCAGCCGACCAAAGTAGATGCAGTGGTGCAGACTGATGGGGCAATAGAGGTGCCCACTACTAACACAAAAACTAAGCAAGGGGTGGATGCTACAATGGAAGTAGAGCAGCCCTATTCAACATCTCATTCTATAGAATAGGTAATTCAAGAAGATGAGGTTGAGGTTGAGGAACCTCAGAATTCAAAACAATCTACAAAAAAAGGAGATGAAGAGGAGAATGAAGTGGAGGCTAAAGAGCCTCAAGTTTCAGACAAGGAGGAAGAGCCAGAATATTCTCCAGCTGATGCAAGGGTTGAACAACCTCAAGAGGAAAAAGTAGTTCTAGCTAAGCAGTAATTCACTACACAGGTAGAAGAGGCTTAGCAGCCTGCATCCGTTGAAAATCAAGAAGTAGTAGCATCACCAGCATACCTTGAGATGCATCCTAAATGTGCGACCCCGGGAAGCATGCACCTCTACACTACTTGCAATATTATATCAAAAAAAGGACCATAAATCAATAGATAACATAGAAATAACAAATAAATAAAGATATTTTATTAGTTCTTGCAAATCCCGATTACATCTTGATCCCTTTGATGGATACCCAATTTGATACAATTGAGTATAAGCATAATAATAGTGAATATGTCCCATAACAAAGGGGTGGTGTGCTTCGCATACCTCTTGATCTCGCACACAAACTTGTATGGGGGCTTATAGATGCTTCCTTATTTTTCCTAGAGGGATCTTATGCATTGAATGCCTTGAATCGGTCATGTAAACCTGTAACCTACGTGCATAGAAACAATAGAACACTATTAGTAGCATGGTTAGCCTCTATTTATGAGGATCTTATTAGTAGATTTTATAAACATGATATAAGCATAATAATATCAAAATAGAATAAAAATGAATGATAAATGCGTGGACAACTCAGGAAATAACAGCACAAATGCATTGAAGAAATAAGATCTATGCTAAAACTAATTAATAAATCAAAAGCAATAATAGATCTAAGCTATAACTTGGAAAATAATGTCTAACAC
Organism: Wollemia nobilis; assembly: GCA_028583015.1. Lineage (NCBI taxonomy): Eukaryota > Viridiplantae > Streptophyta > Pinopsida > Araucariales > Araucariaceae > Wollemia > Wollemia nobilis. Next base: position 553,814 of record JAQPPZ010002524.1, read on the forward strand.
CCTAGGCTATGCCTATGAGCCACTATCCAGGACAATGACCATAAAATAAAACATTTCCCCTCTTGAACCAAGGGTTGTAGCACTAGATTCCTTGCTCAAATTGATGTTCAAGGGTCGCCTCTTGTGTCCAATACACTCATTGGTAGTGAAGAATAAGCAGATCTAAATACAAGTGTGTAGTCATAGCTCAATCGAATAATGCTTCACTACTCCTTAAGGGGATATGGATTCACTCTCCGATCTGCTAGGGCTGCACTGCACAAAATTCTAATATTTACGGATGTTTTTCTTTCCTTGGGAGGATCCATATGTAGACCTCCTAGATTTATATTTGGATCTAAATCTTGGCTTCCTAGAGAAGACAAGATCCAAATTTGCATGCAACTGACCATCCCTAGGGGAAAGCATCAATCATAAATTTGCATTGAAGGGGTAGTCAAGAGGAACTCTGGGAGTTCCACATCAAAATCCGCTTGCAAGCAATGCAAGGTGCAGTCAGACTATGTGATTTGGGCCTATATTCATGGCCAGACTATGTTTTGGTGCTAGTGTGGCTAGGTGTGGTTGCTCCCATTTTCAGTGACTAGTGTTAGCGATCGCTCTTATTGATAGTGGCTAAGTTTGGTTTGGCTAGAACTGCTCTTTTTGAGTGGTTAAGACCATTGTTAGCTCTTGGAAAGTTCCAATATCATTCATATGGTGTTTGTATGTGCCCATATGAGTAGTCTCCTAAACATGATACATTTTAGGTGTTTACAAATACCCCTTTTTGGGATGAATTGTGGGGAAACACAACGTAGAGAAAAAATAGACCACCTAGGGCCATGTTTGAGGCTGTGTGATGATCATTGATCTGATCAACATTGGATGTCCCAATCATGAGAAAGAGTGCACATCCTAGAATCATTACTTCCAATAGTATGGAAGGCTTAAATTTGTGAAAGATTGTACATGTCCATCAGAAGATCGGGTAACTTCAGTGCTACTATAGATTCGAAAGGAGGAGAGCTATAGACTTAACTACCATATTTACTTTTTTTTTAGCAAAGGGTAAGCTTATGATAGTTGTTGGCAATGATTCGTAATATGAATGCAATTTGACATGATTGAGTGATCTTTTGTTAATTTTGATTATGATTGTTGATATTATGACTACCCCCTCAAATGACGAGTTGATGAGGGAAGGACAATGAATAAAGTGATGAGTCACTTGACCAAGATGAATTATTTGAACCCTTTTAGAGGTTTGCTTTGTTGTTATAGGGTAGGCCTCGTTTCAGGTGTGATTCCTACCATTTTTAGTTGTACATCTCTATCCCACAAAGCGCTCTGACCGCAATGGCCTTCTTAGAGAATCAAGATTATAGAAATTCTATTAAAGGTTGTGTTGAATCACTATATTTGATGATTTGTTGAAAAATATTATAGAAGAAATAAGATGAATCCTCATTCCCATGGGGTAGTCCGGATGCCATGGCCTTCTTCGGGATTGAAGTGAACCGTCTCAATTCTACCATAACTAATTTTCCCCAAGTGGCCTTATGGTAATTTACTCATCTTGTCGGATTGCATGGAGCGCAAGTCACTACAACCACCAAGTGTATACAATAAATAACTGAATATGAGGCTCAATTGAGATTTTGTTGTTATTTTTTTTTTTTGTTAGTTTGAATTTTATATTGTTTTTGGATTTTGATTTATGTGATTTTTTTTTGTATTTATGTAATTTTTTATTGTTTTGGACCAATAGGTATGTTTAATTTTCCATTTTAAGGCTCATTGTGGTGATATTTGGAGTAAATTTATCTTTGTGTCCTAGTCGCTGTCAGGTCCAACAGACCCTAATTACCATTTCATGGTCGCTATCAAAATCAGTGGCCAAAAAGTGTGGGCCGCTGACACCAATAGTGGTCGAGGCATAAATTGAAAATATAAAAGCGATTCTTAGGGTTTGAATTTTATTATTATTTCTAGTTGTCAGTTTGCACTTTAAAAATATGAGGTGAGATTGATTGTGATTCGAGATGCTACCGATTTCAGATACCATGGTGGAGGAGGACGAGGCATTGACAAGTGGAGGTGTCGATGACTCATGGGTATCTCTCAAACCCTAGCTTTTTATTTATTTTATTGGGTAAAATGAACCTCACTAAGTAATCGGTAAATGAACCAAACTAAACCCATTGGAAATGAACTGAACTGGTCAATAGGTCTAGGTTAGGATTTTACTAGGTGGGTCTAGCTTAGTTTTTTTGAATTTGTCATTTTTTTTGCTTTTTTGGATGAGGGCGAATGTCATTGGCATGCCACCTCATGGTTGCTGATGCTTAGGGCGGCCCCTAAATGGCCAAAGAGGGGTTGTTGTCCCTGTAAATGACCAGCTTGAATCCCAATGATCAATTTTTTGACCATTGGCAACTTTAGTGGTCACTGTGTGGCAGCTCCTGGCATGAGCGGCCAAGCAACCTTAGGTTTTTTTTTTTTTAATTATTTTTAATAAATTTAACTATTTTTTAGATTTTATAAGTGTAGATTTTGATTTTTTTGAATTTTTAGGTGCATTTGGTCATTGTTTTTGTAGCCTTAGGCTTATCTTAGATAAATTTTGTACCATTTTTGTTTTATTGCTCCTTTTAGGTTTTAAGTGCATTTAATTTAGACATTTACTTTGCACTCTTAGCTTATGTCTATGCAGGATCAGGATCCTAGATTGCTCATGCAACTTCTACCCTATATGGATGACATAGATTAGGATTGGCTTGATTTCCATGGGCTCCAATATGTTACGAGGCTATCGATGATCATGTTGGATCAAGCCTACCTTATGGCCTTGGTGCATAGGTGGGACTCCAGGACCAACACTTTGTATCTCCCTACTAGTGATATGGCCATTACTCTGGAGGATATGTATAGGATTTTTAGATTCCTTTTTATGGAGTCCCCATTGTGTCCTCTCCTATTGATGCCAAAGATGCTATCTTTACAATGGTTTTTGGAGATCATGCAGCCACATTATTTGATGACTGTCATCAAGGTGGGATCTCTGTGGATTGGTGGTACTGGGAGAATGTCTTCTCTCAATGATAGGCAGTTTTGATGCATGTTATATGTAATATGTTGTTACATAATTGCTCTAGAGTGAGGTTCCCATGGAACCTCCTAGTTATGGTCCAGGACTTGATGGATAGCATAGAGCCCATCATCATGGTTTTAGAGAGTGCATTGTTGGCCTAGTATTATGATGAGCTTTACCATATTTAGCAATGGGTATGAGCCAACATTGCTTATAGCCTACTTTTATAGATATGGAGATGGGAGCACATCAGGGTGGACCACCCAAGAGGATTAACTGCCAATATTACTGCTCTTACAGATATGGCTTAGTATTACAAATTCAAGTGGCCATGAGAGCACGAGGAGCATAAGAGTTGGCACCATGTAGGAGATTTGTCTCATTATACAGGGACTCTGATTGGATTGTAGGCCAATGAAATTATCTAGAGGTCCTATCATGAGTGCCCCACCTAGGTAGAGGTAGATATATTCACAACATGAACTAGGTATGATTGATGGGTTATCGATCACAAGGGCGGCATTAGGTAGTTCTTTCACAATTCTTTGGTGCTTAGATATTTTGGCATACATTAGGATGTACCTCTTTAGCCAGTGTTGTACATGCGGGTCACCATAGAGAGGGATATTACTCTACCCTGAGTGACAATAATGATAGAGGATGATGACCCTCCAGTAGTGGATGCCAACATAGTAGATAGCAGGATGACTGAGGTGTATACCCAATGGTGGGTTACATGTCTATGGCAAGGCGATGGTAGCCTAGGTCAGGACCGATATGAGGTAACTATAGAGGAGGATCCTGATGGGCATTGAGTACGAGATCAAACAGATGACTATGGGTAGTCAATAGAGTAGCAGGTGGTAGAGGAGCAGGTAGCTCTTGAGGAGGAGGAGTTAGCCCCATATGAGCAAGAGTCTCCTCTCCAGGATCAGCTACACCACGTAGAGGTCGAGCTTCAGGAAACTTAAATTCAGATCTTGTAGTGTGACTCTACTATCACTGGGATTCAAACACAAGTCAAGATTTTTGAGGAGGAGAGGACCACCCTTCAGACATATATTGACTAACACATATCAGGATAGATCAACTTACTATCGAGAGGGATGATTCCAAGGGACAGGTTGTGCCAATTACTCCATTATATTAGGGCCGATAGTTTGGATCTAGGTATGGATGTTAGGCACCTATGTAGTCTCTTGGAGGAGTGTGATGCTTAGATTATAGGATATGTTGTGTATATCACATCTTTACAAATGCATATTTGGATGCTAGGTGCCACTCCTCGGGATAGACCTATAGTAGGGGGGTCATAGCGGATCACACAGAGCACATCAGTGTAGTCTTAGGTACAAACTAACTAGAGGACTAGGACCCATACAGAGAGGACTAATGGAAATAGATCTCATCACACTCATAGGGATGGAGTCAAGGGTGGAGATGAGGTTGGGGGTGCAGGCGCAGCCTAATGACTCTAATAGTTTTGGCTTTATTTTTGAGTGTAAGGTCATATGACCTACGCAGTTGTAGCCTATAGGTAATTTTGTACCCTTATGTACTTATTTGACACACATATATATGATATCAGTGTTTTGAGACTCATTATGTGTATTTATATGTTTTTGATTTTATGTTTATGTGATGTAGTATTATGATCTCATGATATATGATGTGATGTATTGATGATATGCTCTAGCTAGTTGATGGATGTATGCTTAGATGCTATTATATTGATGTGTAGATGGACTACTTGTGATTTATGCATATATGGATGGAGTGTTATTGTTATATGCATGTTTAATTTTTGATCTATTTGTATGCATCTAACTTATGTTGTTATGATATGGTAAATGCAATATGTGTAATGCGCTATTTACATGATGATGATCTAATGAACCTATATGTTTTAATCACTTAAAACATAAGGAATGCATGTGATATGAGTTCAACAATCTAATGGATGACACCATAGAATGTATAATCATGATGAATGTAAATAATAACTCTTAACCTAAGAATTAATCATTTAAACATTCAAATGTGAGATGATATGATGTGATATGTGCTTTCTTTATAACCTTCTATAAATTAAAAGAATTGTACAAAATAGTTAGTGGATTTCTAAATACATTATTGATATTTATCTGGTATCTGTCCTATTCATGCACACTATTTAATAAACAAAACATCCTAAAGAAAGTTTATGATTTTATTAATGACATGATTTGTTGCTATTAGGGATTTTTGAGGTTTCCATGAGACTCAAACACCCTAGTTACTTCATCAAAATCTATATACTAACCATATAGGATTCCTGAAAGATAAATTTTTTGTTATGATTACCTAGATAGTCATTATCCCTATGTGTGCAAATGAATATATTAGATAAAACATAAGCATCCCTTGATGCCAGGCGAGATTCATTCAGCCCATTGCTATATTTGGGATCCTCAAATGTTCATCTTGATCCTAAGTTGGACTCAAATTGGATTAGACCACTAGGCGATACAGGATACCTAAAGCTAGCCCTTTTTGCAATTTTCTTAGAGCTTACCCTAATGCCAGGCAGGATTCATTCAGCCCATTGATGTATTAGGGATCACTCAATAGTTTGTGGAGATCAACCATTACAGGGATTCAAGCTCTTCACCCCCTTCTTTTCTTCACATTTATTTGGGATACTTGCTCATGCTTTAGTGATGAAAATCATTTTTTATTTTGAATATTTATTTTCTTTTGAGCAAGGTATTTTTGTAGTGATGATAATCACTGTTTAATTTGCTTTTGAATTTTGCTTTATTTTAAGATTTTTGCTTGTTTTGATGAAAGTAAAGGATTTCTTTGGGTAGGGGGAAGCTTTTCCTTTTGCCAATGACCAAAATCCTAGACCATGCGCATTGCAAGGTGAGAAAATAGAACCTTTCGCTTAGGATGCCTAGTACCACTTTGTAGTGTTCATATTTCCCTTGTTCCAACTAGGATTTTAATGTTTTGATTAGTGATAGGATTTTGATATATGCTAGGTACTATCACAACTAGACCTAATCTTCTATTAGTGAAGATAGCTTTCTATAAAATATGATAAAATCACTAGGTATGGTTGAGTGACCGAAAAACCCTAGTATATTCCTTATAGCAACATGGAGGGGTTGTCTTAAAAAATATAGTTACTCATAGGGGTTATGGATGATGATGGATTTTTACGATGCATGATTGAGGTACAAGCGTGGTATCATTTGAAATATTGTGGATACAACCTACCTAATGCAAATGCAATGGATGCAGCGTGCCTAATGCAATGCAACTAATGGATTCAAATGCTAAATACAATGCAACTAATGGATGCAAATGCCAAATGTAATTGTTTTTGTATTTTTTATACTTTCAATTGTTTTCAAGTTTTGATTGTTCTGAATATTTTTTATTTTTAATTGTTTTTGTGCTTTTGTGTTTTGCTTCTGACCAAAGGGACTTTAAGATGCCCTTGGAGATTTTTGTGAAGTGACCAAAGGGCTTTAAGATGCCTTTGGAGCTTTTTGTGATTTGACCAAAGGGCTTATGATGCCTTTGGAGCCTTTTGTATTTTTACCAAAGGGCTTATGATGCCTTTGGGGCATTTTGTGTTTTGACCAAAGGACTTATGATGCCTTTGGGGCATTTTGTGATTTGACCAAAGGGCTTATGATGTCTTTGGAGCCTTTTGTGATTTGACCAAAGGTGTAATGCTACCTTTGGAGCCTTTTGTGATGTGACCAAAGGGCTTTAATATGCCTTTGGAGCCTTTTGTGATGTGACCAAAGAGCTTATGCTATCTTTGGAGATTTTTGTGATTTGACCAAAGGTCTTATGCTATATTTGGAGCCTTTTGTGATTTGACCAAAGGGCTTTAAGATGCCTTTGGAGCCTTTTGTTTTTGCATTTTTCTATTGTTTTTGTGATTTTGAAATTTTTGAATGTTTATGATATTTTGTTGGTTTATTTGAATGTTTTTATGTTTTGTTGTTTTTATGTGTAAAATACCCTTATATGGATAATGTTGAGAGGTTTTGGCTCTTCAACACCTTCTAATGATGTTAGGTGATATGCCCCAGGTCCAATATTCTCAGAGATGATGTAAGGACCTATCCAGTTGGTCATAAATTTATCTCATAGGTGTGGGGGCAGATTTGAGTTCTGTTGGTTCTATTTGAGCACAAGATCCCCAACCTTAAAGTATCTCAGGTGGACTTTATTGTTATAAACTCATGTTATATGATCTCGGTAAACATGAATATGCTCAAGAGCATTGATGTGATGTTCATCCAAAAGGGTCAACTGATCCAAGTGAGCTTGCCATGTAGTTTCATCATTAATGAACTCTTTCAATACAATGCACAATATTGGAATTTCCAACTCTAAGGGCATAATGGCCTCAATGCCATATACAAGAAAAAATGGTGTTTCCCTAGTGGGTATTCGTACGCTAGTCCTATAAGCCCATAATGCAAGGGGTAATTATAGATGTCAATCCTTATGATTTTCTTTTATCGTCTTCTTCAATATGACTACTATTGTCTTGTTCGAGGCCTATGCTTGCCCATTTTCCTACAGATAGTATGGTTTCACAAAATTGTACTAAACATTGTATTTTGATCTTAAATCCTACACATTTTTATTTTTGAATTATGGACCATTATCCAAGATTATCTTGAAGGGAACCCCAAAATGATAGATGATGTTGTGAAGTATGAAATTTGTAATTCATGGTCCAATCATCGAGGTTAATGGGATTGCTTCTAGCCATTTTATGAAGTACTCAGTGGTCATTAAGATAAATGTGTGTCATCCCAAATATGAGGGAGAAATATTTTTGATTAAATAGAAACTCCACTAAGAAAATGGTCAAGCTGCCTGAATGGGATGTAAGGCCTATGATGGCAAGTGTGTCATATTTGCATGATGTTGACATTTAACACATTTCCTGATATACTCATAGTAATCCTTATCCATGGTGGGCTAGTGATAACCCATTCAAAGGATGTGCTTGATAATGTTCATATCGCTAAAGTGGCCACCGCATGTACCATTATGAGCTTGCAAAATTACCCAAGCTTATTCTTGGGGCTCTAAGAAATGAATGAGGACTCCATCGTAGCTTTGACAATACAATATACCTCCTAGAAAGACATATCTTGTCATTTTTTTTTAAATGCTCATATTTCAACATGCGATAGTCTGTGTGGGATAATTCCAAGTTTTAAGAAATCTTGTAATTGGGATAGCCAATCCTAATAAGCTACAGTCTCAATAGATAACACAACTTGTTTCTCCTATGATTCGATGTGAAAAAATGTAGATTGAGAAACAACCTTATGGTGAATGATGGTACCATTCTCTGTAGGACCCTATGAGATCAAATATCCCCAAGGTGCCTTCTCTAAAAAGTCTTTAGCTTTACAGAACCAGTCTTGGTCTGGTTCAATATGAATCATGTTGACTAATTCTTTGTTATCAAAAGCCTCACACTACATAAATGGGTGTGAGAGTATTTTCACATGTATGGTAGTGAAATCAACAAATGGATTCTGAGGGATCAAGGATCCCAAAGATGCCATAGTGTCTACAAATCTATTTGATGTGTGAGGGATTACCTCAATGTCATACCATTCTAGTTGGGCTAGATAGGTGTCAACAAGATCCTTGTAAGCTTTCAGGATTATATCCCTGCATTGAAATAATCCCTTGACTTGGTTGACTATGAGGAGGGAATCATCGAAGATATTTAGCCTGTTGATCTTCATAGGAATGGCTATTTGGAGACCCAATATTAGAGCCTTGTATTTGATGTTGTTATTCATGCAAGGGAAGTCTTGTTTGAATGACAAGGGTATTGGAGCACCTTGTGGTGTGAAGAACACAATACTTTTACCACCTCCTTGCTCACACTTCAAACCATCGAAGAACAAAGTCATGTCAACTTCATTTTTAGGCTCTTCAGGTTTGGGTGCTTCTGATAATGCAAATACTGCATCATCAAGAATTTCTATGGTGAGAGGCCTACTATTTCGAAGAGGCACCTATTCCAGTTGATTAACTATGACTTGTCCCTTTATGGAATTTTGGATTATGAATTCCAAGTTAAATTCTATCAATAGCATGATCCACTTTGCAGTACGCATATTATGATATGTCTTGCTCATCATATACTACAAAGGATTTTGCTTAGAAATTACATATGTCATATGGCTTAGCATGTAATGGCATAATTTCTTGGTTGCAAATACCACTGCTAAGCACAACATTTCTATGTATGCATATCCTATCTCATAGCTCACCAAGGTATGATTGATGTAATATATCGCTTGTTCTTTATCTTACACGTTCTTTTGAGCCAACATGGTGCCCAAAGAAAATTTTTTAGCGAATATATATATGAGGAATGGAATGTCAAGCCTTAGTGAAGCTAGGACTAGTGGTGTTGTTAAGTACTTTATTTTAGCAAAGGCTTGCTGATATTCTTCATCCCACTAGAATGGGACCCCTTTGTGTAGCAGTCGGTTCATGGGTCAATATTTATCTGATAATTATGTGATGAATTGTTTTATGGATGCTACTTTGCCCTGTAAGCTTCTCAGCACTTTGATGTTAGTGGGCGGTGCCATTTCCAAGATAGCCTTTACCTTTGCTAGGTCTACCTTGATGCCTCATTTAGAATTGATGAATCCCAAGATTTTTCCAGAGGTTATGCAAAATATGTATTTCTTGGGATTCAACTTGACATTGTGCTCAATCAAGTGATCGAAGATCCTCTTGAGGATCTCAGCATGCTCTTCACGTAGCAATGACTTGGCCAATAAGTCATCGATATAGTATTTTAAGATATTGTGCATGTAGTCATGGAAAATGTATGGCATAGCCTGATGATATGTGGCACCACCATTATTGATACCAAATAGCATTACTTTGTAGTAGAATATCCCCCATGGAGTGGTGAATGTGGTTTTATATTGGTATTCAAGTTTAATCTAAATATGATTGAAACCAAAAAATCCATCCATTAGGGAGATCATCTCATAACCTACAGTTACGTCTACATGAGCATCTATGTTAGGTAATGAGAATGAATCCTTGGTTTTTGCCTTATTGAGATCCCTAAAATATATGCAAATACAGATTCTTCCATTAGGTTTTCCTATGGACACCATGTTTGATACCCATTCTATATAGTCGATGGGAATAATAAATACTACATCCAACAATTTTTGCAACTCATTCTTTACCATCAAAGCGACGGTTGGATGCATATTTCTAAGCTTTTGCTTGACCGGTTTCTTTGTGGGGTCTAGTGAAAGGTTGTGGAAAACCAAATTCATATCTAGTCCCAACATATCTTTGTATGTCCAAGCAAAGAGACTTGGTTTCTCTTTAAATAGAGGAATAATGATGGTATGTTCTTCTAGAGATAAGCTTTCTCTAAACTTGACTTTATTTGAATTAAAAGGGTCATCATTGATGTCAACTTTGAAAGTCTCCTCTATTGCCATATGTGATCCCTCCTCAAGTTGGTGAGGAATGGGGATTAAATGGATGTCATCTGCTAGGTTTAAATTTTCTACTAAATCATGGTCAAAACCAGTGTGATAGACATCATGTGTGCAACCTAGTGCAAAATGGAATAGTTGTAGCATATCTTCATTAGGGAAGAAATATTCATGCTCTAAGGGTGAATCAGCATGATCCCAATCAATAGCATATAAATTAAGACACAATGGTTTCAAATGATCTACTAGGTTATGAAGTGGAGTGGTCAAATCAATGGAGATCATGTTGATGGATGGGATGAAATCTCCAGGACCACATGTGTGAAACTTTAATTATTTACCTTCCATACCCAAGATGTGGCTTTGGGGGTATGGGGATCTTAGGATCTGGTCTATGGATAGATGAGATAATAGGATCGTTAGGCTATAGTAGCTCTCTAAATGTAGGTAGATCGAGGAAGACCATGCAATAGATGACGTTTATATTTAATGGTCTTACCAGGAAGTGAAGGTTAGAATATATGGTGTAGATTATCACCTCTCTTTCAAGAAGTAGATTGACCTGACATAAGTGATGGGGCCCAAGATAAGCCATCTCAGTCTCATCCTCAGTCATCTTCACTTATGAAGAAACCCTCATTCTTGCCCATTGGAATTGGGTGGTGACTTACCTTTTGATGCCTAAGATAGACCATTTCAGTCTCATCTTCATAATCATCATCACTTATGAATAATCCATTAGCATTTATTGTTGGCCCTATGATGTGGTGTGTACTTCTTAGCTTGAGGTAGGCCATCTCAATTGAGTCCTCTAACTCATAGTCACTCTCATCCAAGATGTATTCTCTCTTTGTGTTACTAGCCCAAGCAAGGTGTTAGATATACTGAGGCCCATGGTAGGCTAGTTCGACTTCATCTTCAGATTCACTAGTGACATACCCATTTTCCTCTTGCTCATAACCATGGATTGGCTTGTCCTCTCATAGGATGATTTTTGATGGGTGCACTTCGAGAGAAAATTTTGTATGATACTCATCGGGTGGTCCTATATTGGCCATGGCCACCATTTTGTCACTAAAGTGACCTCTATTTGGGGTTGATAGGGATTCCAATCAATGTCTTTCTTGAACCCTAATCTTAGTCTATCTAGGGCTACTACCAATAAATCATCATGGATTTGTATTTGATACCCTAGATCCCACCTATCAGTAGTCAACTGGTATTGTGACTAGAATGGAAGCTAAAAATCTTGCTCGTATAGATCTAAGCCATAGCCATACCGATGGCATCACTCAAATTACCTTAGAGCAAACTCAATATTTTATAAGTAATGAACATTCATGGTGAATGGTTCATCCTCATCCTCTTTAATATAAGAAGCATTATGGATACAGTCTAAACCAACATATATGAAGTTGGTTTGGTTAGGGGGAATCCCTAATGGCACTACTATCCCTATTGGTAGATTTGGGACTCTTGATTGTCTCACATCTTGTGCAAACTCGATAATAGGTTTAAAAGTTACATTATGCATAAGATATTCACCTAACCATATGTTGGCTAAGTGAAATTTCACCTACGGTGCAGATGACATTGTTGATGAAACAGGTGAGATAGGTTGAGGTACCTCCTTGGTTATGTCCTAGGAATCTTCTTCCTACATGGAATTTGGAATTTCTATAGCTGCTATAGTTGGAAGTTCTTTAGGTCCTTCCTCCACTAGGGGTGCTTTTAGCTTCTAAATATATTTTGCTTTAAATATTGAAGGCTTTTTAGAAGTGCTAGTAGTTTTAGATGCAAGAGGTGGTGTCGATGTGGATGGGTCACCTCGCATTGATTTGCTCTTGTTTTTTGGTTGCATGGTCGGGGATGAAGGACTTATGTACATATGAGTTGACAGAAGGACAAAGTACCCTAGCAAGTTGACTTGATGCACATATTTAAACGACTCTTCATCGGATGAAACCACATGAACTTGTAGCTCATGCACATACTTGATGCATTGGTGCAATATTGAGGGAACGCACTACATGTCCCTTATCCAATAATGCTCTAGGAGGATGTTGTACTACATTATCCCCTCCAAAACATGACACATCATGAGAATGGTCTTTTTCCCTACCTGTATAGGTAGAATGATTGTACCCACTATAGAGCACAATACATCATTGAAAACTCTCAATGTATAGGATGTTAGGATAATGTCGGACCTAGGGATTTTTAGGTGCCCTATAGCCTTTGTTGTGATAATATTTATCGAAGAGCATGTGTTGCTTATAACTCGCTTGAAGGGTATGTCATTGATTGACACAATGATATGCAAAGGTGGTTCTGCTATGGTAGTAGGCACTACCTTGATTTTGTGATCATAGAAATGGATCATAGGCTCTTGGCACTACTACACTTGCCCCATAAAGTGTGTGAACACATCTAGGTTTTAGAGCTAGAGCTCGATCAATCTCAAGATCTCCATAAAAGTATCCTTGTGCCTAGGAGATTATTGTATGAGCTCATAAATTGACAACTTGGCCAAAGTTGTTTGTAGATTTTGCTATAGCCTACTCTGAATAGTTACCATAGGTCACGTTGGTGGACCTAGAGGATTATTTTGCATCTGTCTCTATCGAGGTGCAACTGGGATATGAATAGGCGCCTCCTAGTTGCCACGTTGACTATCTCAACCATTCTGATGCATCCCTGAGTGGGTGGTTCAACTCATACTTGGTTGACTTGGGCATCCTAATCCCTAGAGCATCATGATTTGGTAATAGGTTTCTAAATATACCCATGTCTCTATTATCGGGTGCTAATGGGTTTTCAACTTGTAGCTCACCCTTCTCAATCATGTTTTGCACAACATGCTTGAAACTAATACACACCTCGATATCATACCCTTTCTATCTATGATACAAGTAATATTGGTCTTCCCTATATCCCTTGGGCTTGGGATGATTAGAGTCCCAAAGTTGTACATTAGGAAATAAGATTATTTGTGCCTTGCTTTACTGATTAAATATCAATTGCATTGATTCAGATAGAGGTGTGAAATAGAAACGTGGCTGACGTTCCTTATTTTTATCTTTGTTATTCTTTGGGTTGTAATTGGCTAATGGGGGGTGAGATTGATAGTTCTATGATTTTTGGCTATTGCCTCCCTTTGGTATGCTTAAAAATACCTGATTGACTTGAGCAGGCTTGGCTTGCTTCTATTGATTCTTGTTGTGGTTGGCATTATTCCACTCCTTTTTATTCTAGAGCTTGAGGTCTCCTTCATCAACCTTTATGTCCTCTATAAGATTGGCTTGATCTAAGGCTTATTCAAATATTTCATACTATCGTAGTTGCAATAACAATGAGATGTTTTTGGTGCAACTCTTTTTGAACATTTAGGTGAGCTCTTCAGTGGGAACAAATAATGGTGGTTTTGCCATTATTTTTCTCCATATATTCCCATAGTCCATAACTAGCTCATCGTCATATTACTTTAAGATTTATAGATTGGACAAGTTTACCTTATTCTTGACATAGAAGGAGAAGCATTCAAGAAATGCGTTCACCAATTGCTCAAAGCTAATGATGTTGTGCTTGGGTAGTTTATTGAACCATTGAGTTGTTGCACTAGATAACATCATGATGAATGTTCTTAGTATTGGGGCATCATCATGCTCAAGTTGGAAGTACATGTTCATTAAATTTGTAACATGTTCTTGTGTATATTCCTCTCCTTTGAACTTGTCTAGCTTAAGCATCTCAAAGTTCCTAGGGTGTTAGTCTTACAATGACACTGAGAGTGGGGGGTGAATCAGTGTAGCTCTTTTTAACTTAAATTCATAGCTCTTAAAATAGAAATAAGAAACCTTAGAACTAGATAAAGCAAGTATCATAAGAGAACATCACACAACACAAGATTTAACGAGGTTCACCAAAATGGCTACTCCTCAAAAATGACTGCTTGGACTACCATCCAAATCCAGCCTTTGCAAAGCTCCAACTTTACAATCAATTTACCAGCACCCACTGGAAGGAGTACCAACCCCTTATTTATCTGCACCAACAAAAATGAGCACCAACCCCTAATTTACCAGCACCTACTATAAGGAGCACCAACCCCTGATGCCAAGCTACAACTTGGACTTCAATTTTGAAACTAGAAGATTGATAGTAATATACCTTTGCTTTTGCTAGACCCTGACTGGTCACCTTTGCTTTTTCTGTGCACTCTGCTTTCTCTATGCAAGCACTTCGCACACTCTGCTACACTCAAACTTCACAGACGTCTTCTCCCTATTGTGCACTCTGCTTTCTCTATGCAAGCACTTCGCACACTTTGCTACACTCAAACTTCACAGACGTTTTCTCCCTGTTGCGCACTCTACTTTCTTAGCAAATTTTCACACTTATAATGATTCGACATGACTTGCTCTCTGTGCACAGCAACCGTATTTTGCACACTTCAACACTCTTAAAATTCTCCAAACAGCCTTCCTTTTAATATTAGTTGGCTGAAAACCCTAATCTTAGTCGGCTTTCATAACAACTATAAACCCTAATTTTAGTTGGTTGTCAACGAACTTCATCGGCTTCAACTCAATCGCAAAAATACATGTCACGATATTGTGACACTTTTTATTTCTCTCTCTTTCTCCTTGCTTTGGCCCTCAAAAATACAACATGTCACGATATTGTGACACTTTTTCTTTCTCTCTCTTTCTCTTTGCATCGGACCGTGGAAAAGCTACACGTCACGATATCACGACACTTTTTCTCTTTATGCTTTCTCTTTTCTTTGGCCCCCAAAAATACAACATGTCACGATATCGCGACACTTTTTCTCCTTGATTTTACTCTTAGCTTCAGCAAATGAAAATACAACATGTCGCGATATCGCGACACTTTTTCTCCTTGCTCTTTCTCTTAGCTTTGGCCCACAAAAATACATGTCACGATATCGTGACACTTTTGTTATCCTACCCGCCTACCCTTCTTGAGTCGTGAAAATGTGACATGTCGCGATATCGCGACACTTTTGCTTTTCTGCCTTGTCCTTTTTGAGTCACGAAAATGCAACATGTCGCAAAATTGCGACAATTCTGCTTCCAAAGTCTTGCTTTCTGCTTTTGTCATGAGATCGTGATAGTTCTGCTTTCGTACGCTTCCTCTCTTTCTTTTGTCACTAAAATGCAACATGTCGCGAAATCGCAACACTTTTCCAACTTACTTTCTCTCTCCTATTTTAGTCGCGAAAATGCGACATGTCATGAAATCGTGACACTTTTCTTACTTGTTCTCTTTTCTTCGAACTTGTCATGAAATCATGAAACTTCTTCCTGCTTTCTATTTTTCTTCCAACATGTCATGAAATCACGACAGTTTTTCCACTTGCCTTTTTCTCTTCCAACATGTTGCAAAATCGTGATAGTTTTTCCACTTGCCTTTTTCTCTTCCAACATGTCATGAAATCGTGACAATTTTTCTACTTGCATTTTTCTCTTCCAACATGTCACGAAATCGTGACAGTTTATCCTGCTTTTTCCCAACATGTCACGAAATTGTGATAGTTTATCCTACTTTTTCTCTCTCTTCCAACATGTCGCGAAATCCTGATAGTTTTTCCTGCTTTTTCTCTCTCTTCCAACATGTCACGAAATCATGACAGTTTTTCTTGCTTTTTCTCTCTCTTCCAACATGTCACAAAATTGTGATAGTTTTTCTTGCCTATTGTATATGTCGTGATATCGCGACACTTTTCTTACTTGTCTTTTTCTTTGATCTTTTGCATATGGGCCACTTTAGTTTTCTTGGAAAATCCCTGTACATACTCTGAGTAACCTTTGAACTCCTATCTTATGCATCTAAAAGGCTTTTGAACTTCTTGTCCATTGCATCAATAGATCTATCTAACTATGTTGACAACAATGACAATACTGTTGCTGCACCTTGCTCAACAATCTCCCCCTTTGGAATTGTTGGCAACACATGTGCAATTTCCTGTAACTCTTCTCCCCATTTGACAATAATACCAAAGGGCTACTACAGACTCCCCTTGAGTCCTTACACAACAATCTCAGACACAATTTATTACACTTAGAAAAAATCATAAACATGAGCACAAAGATAATCAAATACTTAAATGCTCCCCCTGAGAATGTGATCCCTATAGCTAGTCAATTCTTGGGAAGTGTGACCACTCCCAATTTATTATGAAGGTACTCAAAAACTTCCTTGGGCAATGGTTTTGTGAATATATTTGCTACTTTCTTTGTAGTTGGAACAAAATCCAACTTAACCTCACCTTCTACAACTTTCTCCTTCAAAAAGTGATACCTAATAGCAATGTATTTTGTGCATGAATGCATAACCGGATTCTTGGAGATGTTAATGGCATTGGTGTTATCACACTTAACTGATATTGGCTTACTAAAACTAATACCAAGATCTTTTAGAGTTTGTTTCATCCATAATACCTGTGTACAACATGTTGTCGTTGCAATATATTTTGCCTCTTCTATTGATAAAGAAATTGATTCTTGTTTCTTACTGTGCCATGCGACCAATCTGTCTCCAAGGTAGAATGCACCTCCACTGGTACTCTTTCTATCATCTACACATCCCGCCCAATCTGCATCTGAATACAAAATAAGGGTGAAGTCTTTACCTTTTGGATACCATAACCCATATTCCATAGTACCCTTAAGGTACCAAAGAATCCTTTTCACTGCTGTCACATGAGTCTCCTTGGGATTAGCCTAAAATCATGCTACCATGCACACTGCCTACAAAATATCTGGTCTGGTAGCTATCAGGTATAGTAAGCTTCCAATCATAGATCTGTACATGATTTGATCAACAGTTGGAGATTTGTCATCCTTGCTCAACTTGCAACCTATCATCATGGGTGTGCTAACTGGCTTACAATCCTCCATTGTGAACCTTTTTAACATCTCTTTCACATATTTAACTTGAGAAATAAATATGCCCTTCTTATTTTTATTAACTTGCAACCCAAGGAAATATGAAAGTTCACCAATCATTGACATTTCAAATTCTTTCTGCATATTATTTGCTAAATCTTTACATGACTCATATTTGTTGCTGCCAAATATGATATCATCTACGTATACAACAAGAACAATAAGATGCCTATTTTTTGTTTTGATATACAAATTACTATCCACCATACCTTTCTTAAACCCTTGTTGAGTGAGATAGTTATCTAGCCTTGCATACCATGCTCGGGGTGCCTGTTTTGAGCCATATAATGTTTTCTTCAACTTACAAACCAAGTTGGGATCATCACCAAGTTTGAAACCATCTGGTTGCTCAATATAAACCTCTTATTCAAGTTTCCCATTCAAAAATGTTGATTTCACATCCATTTGATGAACTTTGAAATTCTTGTAGACTGCTAAAGCCAAAAACATTCTAATTGCCTCTAGTCTAGCTACTGGTGCAAAAGTTTCCTCAAAGTCAATGCCTTCAACTTGTGCATAACCCTTACATACCAATCTTGCTTTATTTCTGACTACCTCTCTATCTTCATTCAATTTGTTTCAAAAAATCCATTTAGTCCCTATTATATTTTTATTTACAGGTCTAGGGACTAACTCCCAAATTTCGTTTTTCTTGATCTGATCTAATTCTTCATTTATTGCCTTCATCCAACTTTCATATTTACTTGCATCAGCAACATTTTTGGGCTTAATGCTAGATAATAGAGAGTAGTTACTTACTACTCTTCTTCTTGTCTGAACACCAACTTTGGGGTCTCCAATTATTTGCTCTCTAGGATGATTTTTCTGTCAGCTGCCTGTTTTGAATTTCTTATTTTCTTCCACTTCTGAGTCACAATTTAAATCATCTGAGTCAATTTTTTGTATCTTTTTCGTTTCATTTTCCTCATCTCCTTCAATAACTTCTTCATAAATTGGGTAGTTCATTTCATAGCTAATTACTCATTCTCTACTTTCATCAAATTTAACATTGGCACTGTCCACAATTTTCTTTAGCCTCTTGTTGTAGCATTTGTAAGATTTGCTTTTTGATGAATAACCAACAAAAATACCTTCATCCACTCTATCTGCAAACTTACCAATATTATCTTCAGTTCTTTTGATGTAGCACTTGCTGCTAAAGATTTTGAGGTATTTTTCTGTTACCCTTTTACCGAACCACAACTCATAAGGAGTTTTGCTTTCATGTGTTCTCAGCATGTACCTATTTTGGATATACACCATATTATGGACTGCTTCTTTCCAAAATCTGTCTGCTACTCTACTTTCAGCCAACATAATTCGTGCCATTTCTTGCATTGTCCTGTTCTTTCTTTCTACCACTCCATTATGCTGAGGTGTCCTGGATGCTGAAAACTATCTCCTAATACCATATTTTTCATAGTACTCTGTAAACTCCACTAAAATGAATTCTCCTCCTCTGTCTGATCTTAAGCATTTGATCATCTTTCCTGTTTCATTCTCAACATGGTTTTTGAAAATCTTGAACATGTTAAGAGCTTCTAATTTATGCTTCAAGAAAAATATCCATGTCATTCTAGAATAGTCATCAATGCACAACATAAAATATTTGTCACCATTTATGCTTTGTGTTCTCATGGGTCCACATAAATCAGTGTGTATTAGTTCCAAAGGTTTTCTTGTGTAGTACTCTTTTGTTTTGAATGTGACTCTAGTTTGCTTCCCCTTTTGGCATGAAGTACAAATGTTGTTTGTAGGTTTGTTGATGGTGGGAATATCTCTCACTACCCTTTTTGAGTTGATTTTGTTAATGGTGAGTGATTTAGTAAAATAGGAAATATTGCATTAACCTTCAAACTTAGGTTACATAGTTTAAATAGGCGGTAAATAACCTATTCGAGAAAGAAAGGGGGAAAGGAGAAATTGGGGGAAAAGAAGGATGAAGGGAATTCTCTTGCCGCCCAAATTGCTGTCGTCCACTGCCGTCCAGGTAAGGTAAAAGGTAAGTTACCTTTACCCCTAGTAAAATCAAATTTTTAACTTTTACTGATGGTAATTTCCAACATTCTCCCCCTTAAAGTTGAGAGGACTAACTATATAGTCTCTCAGCTTTATAAATTGAGCTTTAGCCATGCCTTTGGTGAAGATGTCTGCTAGATTATCCAAAGTGCTACAATATTGAAGCTCAACTGTCTGTTGTTCCACCATATCTCTTATGAAGTGATACTTCATATCAAAATGTTTTGACCTTTTGTGGTGGATTGGATTATATGCCAAGCTTGTATGGCACTTATATTATCACAATTCAGTTTGGTTGGACCAATTTGTTTTTCGCCAATCTCTTCAAGGATTTTCCTCAACCAGAGGATCTGAGTACTTGCATGAGTGATTGCTATGTACTCAGCTTATGTAGATGATAATGCTACAACAGATTGCTTTTTGGAACTCCAAGTTATTAGTCCTGAACCTAGACTAAAACAGTTCCACGATGTAGATTTTTTGTCATCTATATTACTGCCCCAATCGTTGTCACTATAACCAAATAACTTCATAGAGTTAGACTTGTGGTAATGGATTCCAAAATCCAATGTACCTTTTACATATCGTAAAATTCGTTTGGTTGCTTGAAGATGCAGCTCGGATGGGCATGCCATAAATCGTGATACAAGAGAAACAACATCTTGTATATCTGGCCTAGTGTTGGTGAGAAACATTAAACTCCCAACCATGCTTCTATAATTGGTCAAGTCAACATTTGGTGCTCCATCTTCTTTGCTTAGCTGGATTCCATGTCCAGTTGGTGTTTCAGCTGATTTGCACTGCTGCATAGCAAATTTCTTGATCATGTCATGAGCATATTTATGTTGACATATGAAGATCCCATTCTTTGATTGATGTACTTCCATTCCTAGAAAGTATCTCATTAATCCGAGATCCTTCATCTCAAAGCTGATTCATCATGGAGTTTTTGAACTCCATATTCATTTTATCATTACTACCCATGAATATTAGATCATCCACATATAAACAAACTATGAGGATATCTACTCCATTTTCAGGTAGTATAGTGTTGGTTCACTCTTGCTTTTTGTGAAACCATATTTGCTGAAATAGCCGTCAATTCGTGAGTACCATGCTCTTGGTGCTTGCTTGAGGCCATATAGTGCTTTTTTCAATTTATAAACAAGGTTCTCTTTTCCTGGTTCTTGGAAACCTTGAGGTTGTTGAACATACACCTCTTCTATCAGGTATCCATTTAAAAATGCACTTTTCACATCCATGTGTTGTATTTTCCATCCTTTATGGGCTGCCAAGGAAAGAACAGATTACGATTGTTTCTTGTCGAGCAACTGGAGCAAAGGTTTCCTCATAATCTATTCCATATTTATGAGTAAAACCTTTGGCTACTAATCTCGCCTTGTGCCTTTCAATGCTTCCATCGGCATTGAATTTGGTCTTATAGACCCATTTACATCCAACACATTTTTTTCCCTTGGGAAGCTTCACAAGCTCCCAAGTATCATTCTTTTTAATTGAGGATATTTCCTCTTCCATGGCATCTTGCCATATATTTTTAGTGCATGCTTTTTCATAGCTAGATGGTTCTAGGTGTGCAGCAACCAACAAAGCATAATTGACTACATCACCCCTTGGTTCATGAGACTCATCATCTCCTGACATTTGAAGATTTTCAAGTCTTGACAAAATGTCATCCATCTCACTAGCTTGACTCCTAGTGTATCTTTGTTGAAAATTCCTATCCAACATTTGAGAAGATGGATGACTATGTAGTATGCGCTTTCCTCTATTTGTCTCTTTCCTTTGAGAAACTGAATCAATATCCATCGGACTTGGAGCGCTTACAGATCTTTGAAATCATTTTGGAGAATTTGGGGGTGCCGACAAATTCCTTCTTGGACTTGGTGTACCACTTGATGTACTTGATGAAGTTTCCTGATGTGGAGTTTGTGGAGGAGGACTGCTTTTCTTGGGTTGTACCATTATGGGAGGTCTTGGTGTGGTATTGTCCGAATTAGAGTCAAAATCAACAAATTTTTTATGACCCCATTCTCCCCCTTCATCAAAAATTACATCCCTGGAGATAATGATTTTATGTGTCGTGGGATTGTACAATCTATATCCTTTGGTTGAATCACAATACCCTACAAAAACACATGCTTGGCTCTTTGGATCAAGCTTCTTTCGCTTCTCTTCAGGAATGTGTGCATAAGCTAAAGAACCAAATACTACGAAATGTTTGACATTTGGTTTCTTACCGTACCATCCTTCATAAGGAGTGATACCATCTAAACTAGAAGTCGGACTTCTATTTAGAATATATGCACTTGTTCTCACTGCATCTGCCCAATAGTTGTTTGTGAGATGTTTTGCATGAAGCATTGTTCGTGCCATTTCAACAAGGGTGCGGTTCTTTCTCTCGACCACACCATTCTGCTGTGGGGTGTAGGCGATAGTGAATTGCCTCTTTATCCCATTTTGCTTACAATAATGAAGAAATTCATTTGAGGAGTACTCTCCTCCTTTATCAGTGCGAAGACATTTGACATAGTAGTCACTTTGCTTTTCTACATTATTTATGAAGTCTATGAAGCAATCAAATGCTTCATCTTTGTGTTTCAGAAAATACAACCAACACATTCTAGAATAATCATCTATGAATGTTAGAAAATAAGAATTGTTTCCAAGGCTCTTTGTTTGCATTGGACCACAGATGTCCGAATGTACTAGCTGAAGAGGATAACTTGCTCTCCACGCTCGGCCTCTTGGAAACTTCTTTCTGGAGTGCTTTCCCAAAGCACATGCTTCGCATACCTTTTTATGTTCTGGAATTTTTGGTAGTCCTGTCACCATAGCTTGTGATGTTAACATTTTCAAGCTAGCGGAATTGAGGTGACCATATCTCAAGTGCCACAATTCACTTGGATTTGAAATAGCAATGTTTGCAAGTTGAGCTCCCCCTGGCTCACCAAACTTTAGAGGGAACAACCTATTCTTTGTCATAGGTACTTCTGTGATGACCCGGTTACAATTGTTTTTATCAAAGATTGTACATTTTCTTTCATCAAAAACTAATTTGTAATGCTTCTCCATCATTTGGCCAACACTTAACAAATTGTGTTGTAGCTGTGGAGTATAGTATATGTCATTCACATTTTTAAGGCCTTCTTTTGTGGGAACTTCCATAGCTCCTATGCCTTCAACTTGCAAGGATTTATTATCCCCTAACTTAACTTGAGATTTGTAATTTGAATCTAATGTAGCAAAGAGATTTTCTTTGCCACTCATGTGGTTGGAGCAACCAGTATCCAAAATCCATGTATCATTTAGATTTTGATCTGGTTGTCCATAAGAGAGAAAAATATTTGGTGGACCTTCTTCTTCTCCGTAGAATGAGCC
This sequence comes from Wollemia nobilis, assembly GCA_028583015.1. NCBI lineage: Eukaryota > Viridiplantae > Streptophyta > Pinopsida > Araucariales > Araucariaceae > Wollemia > Wollemia nobilis. Next base: position 576,796 of record JAQPPZ010002524.1, read on the forward strand.
ATATTGACTACTTTGATCTTTTGAAGATTTTGACCAGCAGTCACGAGCGAAGTGGCCTTGTTTCCCACAATTGAAACAAGCTGTTTTGGTCTTATTACTTCCTCGTCCTTGATTTCCACGGCCTGCATTGCCGCTTTGGTTCTGATTGGCTCCTCTGTTTTGATTTCCACCTCTGTTTTGATTACCTCCTCTGTAGGAGTTGCTTTGTCTCTTGCCTCTTTGTTGTTGTCCTCTGCCTCTACCTCTTCCTTGTCCTCGTCTTACACTTTCATTCGAAGTGAAGGCTTTATCATCACCTCCATAGCTTGTTGAAGGTGCACCTTGAAGTCGCTCTTCATGTGATGTTAATGATCCAATCAAACTATCAAATGTAAGAGTAGAAAGATCTTTGGATTCTTCAATTATGATTGCAATGTGATTCCACTTAGGAAGAAGAGTTCGCAACACTTTCTTCACAATTGTTTCATTTTTTGTGTCTTCACCTAAAGTTTGCATCATATCAACTACTGCTTTAACACGAACACAATAGTCTCCAACTCTTTCATTGTCCTTCATTATGAGATTTTCAAAATCTCTTTTCAAGGTCTGAAGCCTGACTTGCTTTACTTTATCACTTCCTTGGAATCCTTCTTTCAAGGCATTCCATGCATCTATAGCAGTTAAATAAGATGCAATTCTTGGAAAGATACTAGGATCTAGTGCTGATTGAAGATGGTATAAGGCAAATGAATTATTTTTATGTGCATCTTTGTAGATCTTCTTATCATTTGCACTTAAGGTAGTCCAATCTGTTGGAGCAATGTAACCGTCTTCAATAATATCCCATAGTCCTTTTTCGATGAGTAATGTCCTCATCTTGATGGACCAGTACTCATAATTATCCCCTCTGAATTCGGGAATAGGTAGATTATTATGTGAACCCATTTTTTAATCTACTAAAACAAGAAACCTCTCTTTTATAGTCTTATTGGAAAAAGACTTTACAAACTATCAAGCCCTGCTTGATTTACAATAAAAAACAACTCAAATTTGTTCAGAAATTACAAAATTGTCAGCGACTTGTTCATCATCGTCACTGATCAATATTATTTTAGGAGAAGGAGGTTGTAGGATTTCAACTGAATTACTATAATGAGTATATTCGGATCCTTGTGCAGCAATTGCAACTGTGTCAGATTGTTCAAACTTGCTGCCGAAGGAGTTATCCTCTGAATCTGCGTCGTATCCTTGATCAGGATTTCTCTGGTGTGCAATAACCGCGTTTTGCAACTGTGAAAAAACTGTATTCAGACTTAGTGTTTTCACGTGCCTATCAAAGTCTTCAGGTGTTGTTCTCAGTAACACCTTGCAGAGAGCATGATAACAACCTTCCGATCTTATCATTTAAGAAAATTTCCCAGAAATTTTCTTTTACAAGAATTTCCTCTTAGGAAATAGTAAAAAAAATTAAACTTTCTAAGTTAAAAAAAAATTTAACTTTCTAAGTTTTTTTTTTAACTTTTACATATATTTCCTCTTAGGAAATTTCAAGCAATAAAAAGCTTTCACATATATTTCCTCTTAGGAAATTTCAAGCAATTTAAATTTTTTTTTATAAAAGCAAAGGAACAGTTAAAAAACTAAAAAAATATATATATTTTTTAATTTTAAACTTATTCCTTTAGTTTTGCTTTTGATTAAAAAAATTTAATAAAAAAAATTTGATTTTCTATCGACCCCGCCGAGAGTCGATCCTGCGACCTCGCGGGTCACAAGGCTGAGGGTAGCCGTTGTGCTACCCGGGCTGATCCGGGAGCAGCTAGCGCTCCCTGCCCTATAGCCTTCGCAAAATCACGCGAGGCTAAAAAATTTGATCCCGCCGAGGATCGAACATTCGACCTCGCGGGAGTCAAGGCTTAGGGTAGCCGCTATGCTACCGGGCTGATCCGAAAGCTAAGCTGGCGGCTCCCAGCCTTCTAGCTTGCGCGTCGAGCGCGAAGCTTTTAATTGGCTTCGCGCTTCGACGTGAAGCTTATTTTATTTCTGGGACTTTAGTCCCACATCGCCTGTGAGGCGATGTTAAAGCTTCTTAAAAGAAGCAAAGCACGTATAGTGCTTTGATTGCCTGCGGGCAATCGCCAACTATGCAGATCCTTTTGCCTCGGTTCACGAGCGTAGGTTGCCACGTCGCTGCACCTCGGGCCGCGCGCCAGTCACTCCACGTCACGCCACGTCAGCCACAGATCGCCACGTCGCTACACCTCGGGCCACGTGCCAGTCACTCCACGTCATGCCACGTCACGCCACAAGTGCCTCGGGCCACGTGCAGGTCGCCAGCCACATCAGCAGTGCTACCTCGGGAATCGTGCCAATCTGCTGCTCCTGCGGGCCGCCTCGTCCAGCTCCACCAGTGCCTCGGGAGTCACGTCGATCTGCTCCTGCGGGCCACCTCGGGATCCATGCCGCCTCGGACTACGGGCCCCACCGCCTCGGGAATCGTGCCGCTCTGATACCAAATGTGAATGGTGAGTGATTTAGTAAAATAGGAAATATTGCATTAACCTTCAAACTTAGGTTACATAGTTTAAATAGGCGGTAAATAACCTATTCGAGAAAGAAAGGGGGAAAGGAGAAATTGGGGGAAAAGAAGGATGAAGGGAATTCTCTTGCCGCCCAAATTGCTTCGCCGTCCAGGTAAGGTAAAAGGTAAGTTACCTTTACCCCTAGTAAAATCAAATTTTTAACTTTTACTGATGGTAATTTCCAACAGATTTTTACTAGATTATCAAAACTGATATGACCGAGTCTCTTGTGCCACAACTAATTTTCTTCTTCCTGTCCAATAAAACAAGCTCCTTTTGAAGTCTCTGAGAGCATGTACAGGTTGCCAGATGTCCTTGGTCTAGTTGCTATCAGTTTTCCACTGTTTGTTTTTCTGACTTCACAACCCTGCTTCTTAAAAACTACTTCATGACCTTTGTCACAAATCTGACTTATGCTCAATAAGTTATGTTTCGAACCATCCACAAACAAGACTTCTTTTGACTTAATCTTTCCATCACTAATTTTAACTGAACCTTTGCCAACAATCTTAGCTCCATCATTATTTCCAAACTTTACTGAACCACCTTCATATTTCTGTAACTTCTCAAATTTTTGTTTGTCACCTGTCATATGACTGGAGCATCCACTATCAAGTATCCATGGTACATATTTATTCTATTCTTTGAATGTTTTTTATACGATTAGGGATTCCTTTTCTTCCTTAAGTCACTCTTTTTCTTTCCACTCCATTTTGATAGTAGTTTTGGGCTCTTTGTTGGCAATTTTGGGTTTGAGATCCTAGCTTCTTGTCTATGAGTTGTCATTGATGTCAAAAGGAAATGGCATTAATGTTAAGAGGATGTGTTGGCTTCAAAGGTGGAAGATTCCAAGAGAATATTTTTAAGAGAATCCGGAGAGATTCCATTGGCAATGGTTTTTATTAAAACCAATGGAGGTTCTCTTTATTATTTATTTAATTATTATTTAAAACCCTTCAAGGTTTTAATTAATTAATTATTTAATTAATTAAGGGAGAAATTATTTTTAATTTATTAAAAATACTTAAAGTTTTTAAACCTTTTTTTATTCTTAATTTATTAAAATTATTTAAGGGTTTTTAAACCCTTTTTGAAAAGACTTTTGATTAATTTCGAAATGGTCTTTATTTCCGCCGACGTCAAGGTGTCTTCGAAGAGACTATTTATTCTCCAACTCCTAAGGTTGGAAGGCTAATTAATTCGAAATTCCTCGAATGCAATTTGCGGTGTTTGTGCTCTGTATTCGTTGCGATCGAAGGAAGACTTAGAAGCACGTGCGGTTGAAAAGTCTTCGGGAGTTTTTTTGAGGGTGAAGTGGAGGGAAGTTCACTTGTGAACTTCGTAGCCCGCGTGGGCTAGTGGCAGCGAAGGCTGCTGTTGGGCGTTGCATTGGCGGAGGTCGCCGTTTCGAGTCTCGCGGGGGTGCTTTGCTAGAGTAACACACGTTTTTATTAAAACGTCTTTATGCCATGAAATTCGGAGTTTCTTGGACAGCGATTTATAAGGTGTGATTAAATTTTATGAGTTTTGGCTTTTGTGATTAGCATTGAATAAAAGCTTAGGAGAAATAAGGGCATATTTCTTTGGATGTATTTTTAAGATTATTCTTTGCTATGCTAAAATTAAAAATGGAGGTATAAGGTGTGAGTCTGTGATTGTTGATTTATTGGCATGTTATGGTGGTTGTGTTTAAAGAAGTGGAGCTAAAAGGTGTAATAAAGGAAGTTTATATTATTGCTCATTTCTTTTTATTCTAACCCTAACTTGGTTGGAAGTTTGAGAGTTGTGTGTGGTGACAGCTTGAAGGTTCAATTATCTTCTACTCCAATAAGGTATGGGCACATTCTTCTTATGAGTATGATTGGTGTATGTTTTCTGAAATAAGGTTGGAGTGAAAAGGTATTCTACTAGGTATCCTTTGGCTAGGTGTAAATCCTATTTTCTGGTTTGTTGAAGACTACTTATGCATTGTTATCCTTAAGGAGAGTTTTTGGTGAATGCATAATTTTTGGTTTGAGATAGTGGAAGCTTTGTGCACTAGGGTTTATATTTGTGAGTCTAGCTACTTGCATTGAGTTGGTGGAACCCTTGGTTGGCTGTTTTGAGTTTGATGGTTGAGTTGCTTCCATAGAGGTTGTTTGATCAAGTTATTGCTTTACTTGATTCATGATATTGGGCTTACTCCATTGAGTTGATTTGAGCAAGTTATTCTTTGCATTTGGTGATATTGTGTTGGTGGCTGTTTTGTTCAAATATCTTTGGAGGGAAAAGGATTTCTACTTGTTTCCTTTTCTTGTGATGATTGGTTGAATGCTTCAAGGTTGATGTTGAGTTGAATGGTGTTGGTTGACTAAACCTTGTTTGATGAGCATTGTTGTTGAAACCCTAATTGATGGTGAAAAGAACATGAGTATCATTGTTATGTGATTCTTTGCATAGTTGGCAATTGTTGGGGTTTCATGTTCTTGAAAGAAAACATTCTATCCTATCCATTTCAGATATTGAGTTGAGTTTTCAGATTTGAGATTGAGATTGAGCTGAGTTGATTTGAGTTGAGTTTTGAGATTGGGATTTGAGTATAGAACATATTGAGTCTCTAACAATTCTCTTTATGCTTCTATGAGTTTGACAAATCACATTGGGTCTCTAACAATTCACTTTGTGATTTCCTACTAAGAAAGTTTTTCTTGGTGAGCTTGCTGAGTTTTTGGACAGGTTCCTAGTGGGGACTTGTGAGCAGTTTTTGGACAGGTTCCAGTGGGGACTTGTGAGTAGTTTTTGGACAGGTTCCAGTGGGGACTTGTGAGCAGTTTTGGACAGGTTTCGATGGGGACTTGTGAGCAATTTTGGACAAGTTTCGGTGGGGACTTGTGAGCAGTTTTGGATAGGTTTCGGTGGGGACTTGTGAGCAGATTTGGATAGGTCCTAGCAGAGGACTTGTGAGCTGAGTTTGATAGTTCTATCAGAGAACTTGAGGACAGAGGTGCATTGGTTCTATGAGAAGAACCTGAGGATAGATTTGGCAAGTCTTTGAGAAGGCTTGTATGTAGAGGATTGATTTGTTCAAGAGTTGGATAGATCTGAAAGACAGAGGAAGACTTGTACTAGACCGACTGACTATGTTTGGTACAGGTTGTTGAGCTACTATGGACGTGATCATAGAAGGCAGAGGTCTCTTAGGCTAAGCATTGAGGATAGGAGGTCTTCGATGGAAAGGAGTTCCACGTGCTTGGCAAGAGGTAGAGGCAGTTGATCTTCTAAGGGATCATTTCCAGAGCAGAGGGGAAGGTATCTCCTTTGAGCAGAGGCTCATAAATTTTGATTGGGGGAAGGTATCTCCTTTGAGCAGAGGCTCATAAATTCTGATTGGGGGAAGGTATCTCCTTTGGGCCGAGGCTCATAAACATTGTAATTGGGAAGGATTCCCAAAGAACTTTGAGATAACTTTTAGAGAAAAGTTTTGTGGACGTAGCTCAACCATTCGGGTGAACCACGTTAAAATTGGTGTCACTTTGTGGATGATATTGTGCATTGCTTTGATATTGCTTTGGGTATATTGCTTTACTATTTTGAAGTATAAAGGAAAAAGTAAAAAGAGGTCTTATACTATTCACCCCCCTCTCAGTATAAGCTTGTGTTCTTCAATTGGTATTGAGAGAGGTGCCTTCGAAAAGTTTAACGACTTGAAGGAAAAGCTAGTAAAGAACACAATGGATCATTCAAGTGGCAATGCAACACCTATTCTTGATGGGTCAGATTTTGGTCTTTGGAGTGCAAGGATGAAGGTTCATCTAATGGCACTTGGGAATGAGGTTTGGGAAGTGATTGAAGATGAGTACACTATTCCTGAACATGGTCCTAATACTAAAGAAGAAAGGCTCCTACATCACAACAATTCAAAAGCAATGAATGCAATCCTGAAAGGCTTACAGAAAGCAGATCTCACCAAAGTGATTCACTGCAAGACAACTAGTGAAATGTGGAAACAGTTGAAGGTGGTTCATACAGGTGATACAAATGTGAGAAAGGCCAAGTTGAGACACTTCAAAGGTATGTTTGAACAACTCAAGATGAATGATGATGAAAATATTAGTGACTACATGCTTCGTATGGATGAGGTTGTTAACTCCATGAAAGACTTAGGTCTTGAGCTTGCTGAAAATGATGTTTGTGATAAGATTTTAAGATCTCTTCCTAATAGATTTAGTGAAAATATTTCTGCTATTGAGGAAGCTAAAGATTTGGATAAGTTGAAAAAGGATGAGCTCCATAGTATACTTGCAGCATTTGAGTTGAGAACTCAAGTGAAGGTTGATGTCAAGAAAGAGGCGACTTTCAAGGCTACCAAGAATTCCAAGGGTAAACAACTTCAAGATAGTGATGAGTCTTCTAGTGATGAAGAGGCATATTACAACAAGAAAGGCAAGTTCTCTAGAAAGCACAAAAGTATGAAAAATATAAGATGTTTCAATTGTGGAAAGTTTGGTCATTATGCTACTGATTGTACTATTCCCAAGAATGAAAGTGATGAAGATAAACAAGATTCTAAGAGCAAGGATTCCGAAAAGCACAAGCATCACAGGAAAAACAAAGATGAGCACAACAATCAAGGAAAGAGGTATTCTCACAAGCACAAGAAGAGTTTCTACCTAGACAAAGCAAGTAAGTGTTCTAGTAGTGATAGTGAAAGTTCTTCAAGTGATAATGAAAATGAGATGTTGTTCATATCAGAAAAAGAGGAAGAACCGAAACATAGATTCATTATCATGAAATGTCTTAGATGTGGAAATTTTGGTCACCTTGAGGATGATTGCACAAATAATGATTTGGTTTCTAGTATGTATGAGGATGCTTCAGAAAACTATAAGGAAGATGCATGTATGGTTTTTGAAAAGGGTAGCACCTCTAGTGATAAGAAATCTGAAAAAGGCTTTGATGATTCAAAAAGCAAACAAATAGAGGAAGATATAGAGGAAGGTGAAGTAGATCTTGAAGGTGAACTTATTAGTGCTCTTAGTGCTTTGAAAAAGGAAAGAAAGAAGAATGCTAGACTCAAGGATAAGTTAGATGAATGTTGTATGGAGAGAGATGATCTTATAGAAAGTCTTGACTTCTCTATGGCTAAGACACAAGAACTCAAGGATGAGTTAGAGTCTAAGGTTCTTGAGTATAGTGAGTTAGAACAGAAAATGGCTTCTTTGAAAGAGGAAACTAAAGAGTACAAGGATAAGCTTTACGAGGTTTCAAGATAGCTCCAAAAAGGTTAAGTCACTCATCAAAGGTCAAAGAAAGACAACAGATAAAATAGGCCTTGGTTTTGTTAAGCCACACAAGGAACAAGTTGGAGAGTCTAGTAAGAGACTCCAAAAGGAAGAGAGTTCTGATGAGGAAAGTATTTCAGAAAAGGAGTCCTTGAATGATAGATGCACAGAAATAGAAAACAGAATTCAGAATGAGAAGAAGTTTTCAGAACCTAAGAGGTCAATTAAAGGAAAGTTTCAAGGCAGATGTTTTGCTTGTCACAGGTTTGGTCACATGGCTTCACATTGCATGGCTCAAGTGAAGGAGGTAAATGACAGTTTCGAAAGTGCTAGTTACTTTCAAGGGTATTGCTACTCTTGTCAACAGTTTGGGCACAAGGCAGTTTATTGCAAGGCAAATAACAGGAACAGGTTTGGTCGAAACAGGTTTGGGAACAGGTTTGGTCAGAACAAGTTTGGTCAGAACTGGTGGATTCAAAGATCAGGTTTACCTCGGAGAAACAACATCGTCAAGTGTTTCAAGTGCAACAATGAAGGTCACACAATCGGACAGTGTAGAGCTGAAATTCTAGAATACGAGGAACAGGAACAGGTGGCATGATCAGGTCCAAGGATCAAGGCATGGACAAGAACAGGGATGAGAACAAGAACAAGAACAGTGATAGGAATAGGAATATGGACAAAGAGTTCAAGAGAAGGCCCGAAAAGGAAGTTATAGATGCTGATGATGATCAGTGCCTAATGGGAGTTTTACTCCCACCCAAGAATTAATCACCTCATCAGGAGGTGGGGGAGGGACTAAGCTAAGAGGCTCATTCTTAGTCCCGAGCCCCAAAGGTGACCCTTTGCCATTGATGACAAAGGGGGAGAGATTTGAGTAAGGGGAGAGCCTCAAGACAGGGGGAGCTATTTATGTTGAGTTTCTGTGTTGTTGAGAAGCATGGTTTGCCATCAATGACAAAGGGGGAGATTGTTGGCAATTTTGGGTTTGAGATCCTAGCTTCTTGTCTATGAGTTGTCATTGATGTCAAAAGGAAATGGCATTAATGTTAAGAGGATGTGTTGGCTTCAAAGGTGGAAGATTCCAAGAGAATATTTTTAAGAGAATCCGGAGAGATTCCATTGGCAATGGTTTTTATTAAAACCAATGGAGGTTCTCTTTATTATTTATTTAATTATTATTTAAAACCCTTCAAGGTTTTAATTAATTAATTATTTAATTAATTAAGGGAGAAATTATTTTTAATTTATTAAAAATACTTAAAGGTTTTTAAACCTTTTTTTATTCTTAATTTATTAAAATTATTTAAGGGTTTTTAAACCCTTTTTGAAAAGACTTTTGATTAATTTCGAAATGGTCTTTATTTTCGTCGACGTCAAGGTGTCTTCGAAGAGACTATTTATTCTCCAACTCCTAAGGTTGGAAGGCTAATTAATTCGAAATTCCTCGAATGCAATTTGCGGTGTTTGTGCTCTGTATTCGCTGCGATCGAAGGAAGACTTAGAAGCACGTGCGGTTGAAAAGTCTTCGGGAGTTTTTTCGAGGGTGAAGTGGAGGGAAGTTCACTTGTGAACTTCGTAGCCCGCATGGGCTAGTGGCAGCGAAGGCTGCTGTTGGGCGCTGCATTGGCGGAGGTCACCGTTTTGAGTCTCGCGGGGGTGCTTTGCTAGAGTAACACACGTTTTTATTAAAACGTCTTTATGCCATGAAATTCGGAGTTTCTTGGACAACGATTTATAAGGTGTGATTAAATTTTATGAGTTTTGGCTTTTGTGATTAGCATTGAATAAAATCTTAGGAGAAATAAGGGCATATTTCTTTGGATGTATTTTTAAGATTATTCTTTGCTATGCTAAAATTAAAAATGGAGGTATAAGGTGTGAGTCTGTGATTGTTGATTTATTGGCATGTTATGGTGGTTGTGTTTAAAGAAGTGGAGCTAAAAGGTGTAATAAAGGAAGTTTATATTATTGCTCATTTCTTTTTATTCTAACCCTAACTTGGTTGGAAGTTTGAGAGTTGTGTGTGGTGACAGATTGAAGGTTCAATTATCTTCTACTCCAATAAGGTATGGGCACATTCTTCTTATGAGTATGATTGGTGTATGTTTTCTGAAATAAGGTTGGAGTGAAAAGGTATTCTACTAGGTATCCTTTGGCTAGGTGTAAATCCTATTTTCTGGTTTGTTGAAGACTACTTATGCATTGTTATCCTTAAGGAGAGTTTTTGGTGAATGCATAATTTTTGGTTTGAGATAGTGGAAGCTTTGTGCACTAGGGTTTATATTTGTGAGTCTAGCTACTTGCATTGAGTTGGTGGAACCCTTGGTTGGCTGTTTTGAGTTTGATGGTTGAGTTGCTTCCATAGAGGTTGTTTGATCAAGTTATTGCTTTACTTGATTCATGATATTGGGCTTACTCCATTGAGTTGATTTGAGCAAGTTATTCTTTGCATTTGGTGATATTGTGTTGGTGGCTGTTTTGTTCAAATATCTTTGGAGGGAAAAGGATTTCTACTTGTTTCCTTTTCTTGTGATGATTGGTTGAATGCTTCAAGGTTGATGTTGAGTTGAATGGTGTTGGTTGACTAAACCTTGTTTGATGAGCATTGTTGTTGAAACCCTAATTGATGGTGAAAAGAACATGAGTATCATTGTTATGTGATTCTTTGCATAGTTGGCAATTGTTGGGGTTTCATGTTCTTGAAAGAAAACATTCTATCCTATCCATTTCAGATATTGAGTTGAGTTTTCAGATTTGAGATTGAGATTGAGCTGAGTTGATTTGAGTTGAGTTTTGAGATTGGGATTTGAGTATAGAACATATTGAGTCTCTAACAATTCTCTTTATGCTTCTATGAGTTTGAAAAATCACATTGGGTCTCTAACAATTCACTTTGTGATTTCCTACTAAGAAAGTTTTTCTTGGTGAGCTTGCTGAGTTTTTGGACGAGGTTCCAGTGGGGACTTGTGAGCGGTTTTTGGACGAGGTTCCAGTGGGGACTTGTGAGCAGTTTTGGACAGGTTCCGATGGGGACTTGTGAGCAATTTTGGACAGGTTTCGATGGGGACTTGTGAGCAGTTTTGGACAGGTTTCGGTGGGGACTTGTGAGCAGTTTTGGACAGGTTCCGGTGGGGACTTGTGAGCAGATTTGGACAGGTCCTAGTAGAGGACTTGTGAGCTGAGTTTGATAGTTCTATCAGAGAACTTGAGGACAGAGGTGCATTGGTTCTATGAGAAGAACCCGAGGACAGATTTGGCAAGTCTTTGAGAAGGCTTGTATGCAGAGGATTGATTTGTTCAAGAGTTGGACAGATCTGACAGACAGAGGAAGACTTGTACTAGACCGACTGACTGTGTTTGGTATAGGTTGTTGAGCTACTGTGGACGTGATCATAGAAGGCAGAGGTCTCTTAGGCTAAGCATTGAGGATAGGAGGTCTTCGGTGGAAAGGAGTTCCACGTGCTGGCAAGAGGTAGAGGCGGTTGATCTTCGAGGGATCATTTCCAGAGCGAGAGGGGAAGGTATCTCCTTTGAGCGAGAGGCTCATAAATTTTGATTGGGGGAAGGTATCTCCTTTGAGCAGAGGCTCATAAATTTTGATTGGGGGAAGGTATCTCCTTTGGGCCGAGGCTCATAAACATTGTAATTGGGAAGGATTCCCAAAGAACTTTGAGATAACTTTTAGAGAAAAGTTTTGTGGACGTAGCCTGACCATTACGGGTGAACCACGTTAAAATTGGTGTCACTTTGTGGATGATATTGTGCATTGCTTTGATATTGCTTTGGGTATATTGCTTTACTATTTTGAAGTATAAAGGAAAAAGTAAAAAGAGGTCTTATACTGTTCACCCCCCTCTCGGTATAAGCTTGTGTTCTTCACTCTTGTTTTGCCTTTCCCTTATCAATAGCTTGTGAATGTTTTTCAGGAATTTTTCTATTCTGTCTCATTCTATTTGGTTGAAATTTTCTTCCCTAAAATTGATTTGATGTAAATGTACTTCTATAGTTTCTTGCAATGTGCCCAAAATTATGACAGTTATAACATTCTACTGTATAATTCATCAGAGGAGAAAAAGCATTTCTACTAGTGAAATTCCTTGGTCTTACATTATATTTATAGTCTGAGATTTTATGTCCATAGCCATTGCATTTAAAATAGAAACCACAAAATGGATAATTGAACCTGGGGGAAGGTCTTTGCCATGTTGTTGTAGGAGCCATAGGTCTTCTTCTTCTTTGATGTGTGACATTGGTGAATCCATCATTATCAATTCTCCTTTCATGCCTAACATTATTGCTTTCTTTTACATGAGACATTTTTCCTTGATCAGCCTGTTTCTTATTTTCATTCTTTATGGATTCTACATTTTTGGCCTTTGATCCATTTGATGATTCTCCTTCGACGAAACCCAGACCAAATTTGATGCCTGTAGTCCTTTGGTCATTTATAATCTTATCCAACTTCATAGAACTTTCTTTGCGTTTGTGATAGCAACTAATTTTTTGATTCATCTCTTCTATCTGCATCCATAAACCAACATTCTCTTCTAGTTTGTAGCAATAATCTATTTTCATGGTAATTTGTACTTCAAGATCTTTAGATATTTTCTTGTATTCTTCTATATGTACTTTCAGACTGGTTATGATTTCATTTGCATCCTCAAGCCTTTTTGAAATTTTCTTATTCTTTTTCTTCTCTATTTTCCACTCTTCAAGTGCAGAGATCAACTCACCTTCTAGATCTACTTGAGCCTCAAGGTTTTCACAACATACTCCAGAGTTCACTCCTTCCTTTTCTTCTTCTAATGCCATGAAAAGAGCTTCACCTATTTCCTCTTCAAAATCCTCACCTGAGCTATCTTCTGATGAACTGGCATTCCTAGAGATGAAACTTTTCTTCTTGAAGTTGCATTTTCTAAAATTCATTTTCTTCTTCCATTCACTTCGTTCTTGGTGAGATCCTTCATCATTTTTGTTCTTCTCATTAAGTGGACATTTAGTCACAAAATTCCCAATGCCTCCACAGTTGAAACATTTAAGAGGTAGCTTTCCTCTATATTTTACTTTTCCCCTTTTTATATTTCTAACAAAGTTTGCTTTCATTTCATCTGATGTCTCTTCTTCCTCAGACTCTTGTTTTGCATTTTTATTTTTAAGGGCTTTAAAAGCAGGTTCTCTATCTATGGGTTTAGATCTTCCTATCCTCATCTCATATGCAGTCAAGGAACCATACATCTCATCTATACTAAAAAAATTTAGATTTTTAGCTTCTTCTATCACTGATACTTTAGAATCAAACCTTTGAGGAAGAGATCTTAATACCTTTTTCACGACGGTAGAGTCTCCAATATCCTCATCGAGTCCTCTGATCGCATTAATGATTCCATTAACTCTCAGTATATATGCCTCAAAGTTTTCATCATCATTCATCTATAATGCTTCGAACTGAGCTCGATGTGTCTGTAACTTGGCCTCCTTGATCTTATCGTCTCCTTCATGAATACTCCTCAATTTGTCCCATATTTCTTTTGCCGTTTTACAGCTCATGATCTTTACTAGTTCATTGTCTGCTAATCTGCACATGAGAGCATTCTTTGCTTTTGAGTTATTTTCAAATAGCTTCTTTTCATCAGCCTCTTTAGGAGGAGTGATGGGTATTGTGTATCCACTAACTACTGAATCCCAGATGCCGTATCCTAATGCATAGAGATATGTCTGCATCTTGATTCTCCAAAACATGTAATTAGATCCATCAAATAATGATTCTTTGTTTGATAAAAAACCTTCATCACCTGCCATTGTATTACTTCCAAGATCACCCTAGCCGGTTAAGCTTATACAAGAACTTAGCTTTGATACCAATTGTTAGTCTTACAATGACACTGAGAGGGGGGGTGAATCAGTGTAGCTCTTTTTAACTTAAATTCATAGCTCTTAAAACAAAAATAAGAAACCTTAGAACCAGATAAAGCAAGTATCATAAGAGAACATCACACAACACAAGATTTAATGAGGTTCACCAAAATGGCTACTCCTAAAAAATAACTGCTTGGACTACCATCCAAATCTAGCCTTTGCAAAGCTCCAACTTTACAATCAATTTACCAGCACCCACTAGAAGGAGTACCAACCCCTTATTTATCTACACCAATAGAAAGGAGCACCAACCCCTGATTTACCAGCACCTACTGGAAGGAGCACCAACCCCTGATGCCAAGCTACAACCTGGAATTCAATTCTGAAACTAGAAGATTGATAGTAAGATACCTTTGCTTTTGCTAGACCTTGACTGGTCACCTTTGTTTTTTTTGCACACTCTGCTTTCTCTGCGCAAGCACTTCACACACTCTACTACACTTAAACTTCATAGACATCTTCTCCCTATTGTGCACTCTGCTTTCTCTATGTAAGCACTTCGCACACTCTGCTACACTCAAACTTCATAGATGTCTTCTCCCTATTGTGCACTCTGCTTTCTTAGCAAAATTTCACACTTAGAATGATTCAACATGACTTGCTCTTTATGCACAATGACCGTATTTTGCACACTTCAACACTCTCAAAATTTTCCAAAATGCCCTCCTTTTATAACAATATTTTCTGATGAAAACCCTAATATTAGTCGGCTAAAAACCCTAATCTTAGTCGGCTTTCATAACAACTATAAACCCTAATTTTAGTCGGTTGTCAATGGACTTCGTCAGCTTCAACTCAACCGCAAAAATACATGTCGCGATATCGCGACACTTTTTCTTTCTCTCTCTTTCTCCTTGCTTTGGCCCCCAAAAATACATGTCGCGATATCGTGACACTTTTTCTTTCTCTCTCTTTCTCTTTGCATCGGACCGCAAAAAAGCTACATGTCATGATATCGCGACACTTTTTCTCCTTACGCTTTCTCTTTGCTTTGACCGTCGAAAATACAACATGTCGCGATATTGTGATACTTTTTCTCCTTGCTTTTTCTCTTAGCTTCGGCCCGTGAAAATACATGTCGCGATATCGTGACACTTTTTCTCCTTGCTCTTTCTCTTAGCTTTGGCCTGCAAAAATACATGTCGCGATATCATGACACTTTTGTTATCCTGCCTGCCTGCCCTTCTTGATTCGCGAAAATGTGACATGTCGCGATATCGCGACACTTTTGCTTTTATGCCTTCTTGTCCTTTTTGAGTCATGAAAATGCGACATGTCACAAAATCGTGACACTTATGCTTTCAAAGTCTTTCTTTCTACTTTTGTCATGAAATCATGATAGTTCTGCTTCCGTATGCTTCCTCTCTTTCTTTTGTTGTGAAAAATATCTTGGAATCGTGACACTTTTCCAACTTACTTTCTCTCTTCTATTTTAGTCACGAAAATGCGACATGTCGCAAAATCATGACACTTTTCTTACTTGTTCTCTTTTCTTTGAACTTGTCGTGAAATCGCGACACTTCTTCCTACTTTCTATTTTTCTTCCAACATGTCGTGAAATCACGACAATTTTTCCACTTGCCTTTTTCTCTTCCAACATGTCACAAAATCATGATAGTTTTTCCACTTGCCTTTTTCTCTTCCAACATGTCGTGAAATCATGATAGTTTTTCCACTTGCCTTTTTCTCTTCCAACATGTCGCAAAATCATGACAGTTTTTCCACTTGCCTTTTTCTCTTCCAGCATGTCACGAAATCGTGACAGTTTATCCTGATTTTTCTCTCTTCCAACATGTCACGAAATCACGATAGTTTTTTCTGCTTTTTCTCTCTTCCAACATGTCACAAAATTGCGACAATTTTTCTTTTTTTTTCTCTCTTCCAACATGTTGCGAAATTGCGACAGTTTTTCTTGCCTGTTGTATAAGTCGCGATATCATGACACTTTTCTTGTATTTTTATTTGATATTTTGCATATGGGCCACTTCAGTTTTCTTGGACAATCCCTGTACATACTCTGAGTAACCTTTGAACTCCTGTATTTTTCTTTTGAAAGGCTTTTGAAATTCCTGTCCACTGCATCAATAGATCTATCTGACTGTGTTGACAACAATGACAATATTGTTGTTGCACCTTACTCAACATAGGGTATGCAGGACTTGGTACTAAGAGGAACAAAGGTTGGTTGTGTATTTTGATCAAAATTAGATTTTGTCCAATCGTGTCTTGCTTCTTAAGAGATTTGACTCTCTCAGTGAGTACTTGGTATGCCTTTGAGGAAATAATATTGTGTTCCTTAAGGTTTATCCATGGTGTTAAGGGAGGTAATCCTATGTTTTCTTGATTTGGAAATTTGTATTCATCCCCTATAACCATGAATGGAGGTTCAGGATATGTCTAATCTTGATCTTCCATCCCTACCTATTCCTCATTAATTTGTGTCTATTTTTTATCCAGGCATTATTGATGTTATGACGTGTGGTTAGTGCGCTCATCCCTTTGTCTAGTGTGTCTCTCATGCTAAGAATCAACACATCTATTATGTTGGTATTCCTCACCACCTATGTGTAAGTTAGCTCGATCTAGCCTATTTTCTTGCTCTTCACACTCAACCCTTTCCTCTCTCAAGTGTTTCTCATGTAGATGCAAATACCTTTTTCTTCATGCTTCTTTCTTGAGAGCTTCCAAATGCTCTCACCCAGTGCATAACACTTCTTCTAATCTATGTATGCGGTCAAACTAACCTACCACTAAAGGTTCATGCCTCTCTAACTTTGTATGGGGAGTTCTAATGGATAGGCCTCTTGAAGAGGCTCCTGCTATATTCTTGCCCTTGTCTATCAGGGCGACTTGTTTTATACATTGTGATATGTGTTGTGTACCCCCATGGTTGAAGGTAGCATATGTGCTACATGGCCACTTTGAAGCTTTCCTTGGTTCATTGGTGTACCTTGTGGTTATGCTACATAAACTTCTTGAGATAGAATGTGCAGTATCAATGCTTCTTTGAGTTGGTCTCGAGGGAACTCGATCCAACTCATAAAGCTATTTGGTCTTCCATGATCGATCCTATGGAGTTCCATTAGCACCAATGAGAACATAATCTAGGGGTATCCTTCTATATTCAGGGAGGCTATAATATTCTCATGGTCTACAATTGGATGCAGACCTAGTGTCTTACCCCTTAGTGGGCTGATATATCCTAAGTGTGTCATGTGAAGTTTGGGGCTTTGCATCCCCTGCATGCCTATGTGATGATGGAGGCCTTGATGCATTTTCATGCCTGTGTGATGATGGAGACCTTGAGGCCCTCGCATGTCTATGTGATGATGGAGGCATTGAGGCCTTCACATGTTTGTGTGATGATGGAGACCTTGAGACCTTCTCATGTATGTGTGATGATAGAGGCCTTGAGGCCTCCTCATGTCTATGTGATGATGGATGTCTTAAAGCCTCCTCATATCTATGTGATTATGGACACCTTGAGGCCTCCACATTTTTGTGTGATGATGAAGGCCTTGAGGTCCCATCATGTCTACCACAAGAGGACCCAGGATATGGCTCTTTTGTTGGGGTTTCTCGAGGATTCCCCCAAGGATTGAGTTGTCACCCCTAACACTTTTTGAACTTCATCCAGTGACACTATGGGTGGGTGGCTCAATGCCATTGTGATTGTGATTTTATGAAGCATCAATTTTTGCCTCAGTGTTGGATCAAGGGTGGTTGCTCTGCATGTATACCATGATTACTATGAATTATCTTCTTATGTCAATTTCAAACTACACAAGAAAAACAAACAAATTTTTATCTCATTTAAGGATTAATGTGTATTTCTTAAGTTGTTTTATGTATTTTGATGCATTATTTGTAAATAAGATATTATATCACATGTTTTACATTTCATTGGATGGTATTCTTGTGTTCAAATGGATTTCACCTATATACTCATAGCTCGACAACCTAGTGATGAAGTCCAAGTCATGTAATCCAACCTATAATGTGTGATAATGAAGTCCACACATGGTCACGGAGCACAGGTCCTCCCGATCCTCACCCAATTCACCTGTAGTCAATGATATACCTCTTCGAATAGAGATACATGAAAATTTTCCATGGGTTATAATGGATCTTAGATCTGATATTGGCCAATAATAATAGGTACATGGGATTTGAGGCAATGGGTGGAGATGAAAGCCACCTCACAGATCTCTACCAATGGTTGGTCATGATCTCCAACTCACTAGTGTTAAATTGATATGTGGTGTGTGGGGTTCTTTTTATATTTTTATAATGGAAAGCAATGTAGCAAAGAGCACTCATGATTATTTCCCTATATGCCTAAAAAGAATATTTGATTTCAAAAAATGCATCTCTAACTGATCTAAATGACTTTCATACAATGCAATTTCTACTTTGTGATGTAACAACCTCTAGCTGGGCCACATGAAAGCAAGCTTAAACACGCAAGAGCCTAGACCACTGGAGACTAGGGCAGACCTTGAAAATAGAGACCCGTTGTTCCTAAAAATGACTAGAGGAAAGCTAAAAAAAATCTATGAAGCTTCAAATGCATTTTTATTCTATATTTTCTTATGTTTCCTTAATAAAAAAATACCCTTTTACTTGTTGTTTGCATACATAGAAAGATAGAAAATCAGGGAGTAGCACCAACCTAAAATCCTAGTTTGATGATGAATGGGCTGCCCTCTGTTGCACTTTTTCTGCTAGTTTCTATCAACTAGAGCAGCTGCTTCTGGATGCTGACTTCAAAAGTGGTCAAACTCTACTGGCTACTGTCAACCAAAGCGGCTAAACCTGCACATAAAAAACACATGAAAACATCAGCAATATGACCATAAACATAAAACCAGGTGGAGGTCCCACTGTGATCGTCATCTTTGTGACCCTTGGAAGCACACACCTCTAAAATACTTACAATATTGTATCAAAACAAAGGAAAATAAAGCAATAAATAACATAGATATAACAAACAAAGAAATATATTTTAATAATTCTTGTAAATATCAGTTACATATAGGTCCCTCTAAGGAATACCCAGTTTGATACAATTGAGTACAAGTGAAATAATTGTGAATATGTCCCCTCGCAAAGGGGTGGTGTGCTTTGTAGGCCTCTTGATCTCACACATGAACTTGTATGAGGGTTTATAGACATCTCCTTCTTATTTTTCCTAGAGGGATCTTATGCACTGAATACCTTGAATCGGTCCTATAAACCTATAACCTACATGCATAGAAATAATAGAACACTACTAGTAGCATGAGTAGCCTCTCTTGATAAGGCTCTTATTATTAGATTTGATAAACATGATATATAAGCATAATAAGATAAAAATGCAATAAAAATGAATGATAAATGCATGGATAACTCAAGAAATAATAGTACAAATGCATTGAAGAAATTATATCTATGATAAAACTAATAAATAAATCAAAAGCAATAATAGATCTAAGCAAGAACTTGGAAAATAATGTCTAAAACCCTAGGCTATACCTACGGGCCACTTTCTAGGATAGCGGCTATAAAATAAAACCTTTCCCATCGTGAACCAAGGATTGTAGCACTAGATTCCTTACTCAAATTGATATTCAAGGGTTGCCTCTTATGTTTGATACAATGGTTGGTAGTGAAGAATAAGTGGATCTGAATACAGGTGCATAGTTGTAGCTTAGTTAGACAACACTTCGCTGCTCTTTAAGGGGGTATGGATTCACTCTTCAATATGCTAGGGCCGCACTACATAAAATTTTGATATTCATGGATATTTTTCTTTGCCTGGGAGGATCCATATGTAGACTTCCTAGATTTAGATCTGGATCTGGATCTTGGCTTCCTGTAGAAGCCAAGATCCAAATTTACATGTAACTAACCATATTGGGGAAAAAGCATGAGTCACAAATTTGCATTGAAGGGGAAATAAGGAGGAACTCTGGGATTTCCATGCCAAAATCCACCTACAAGCAATACAAGGTGTAGTTAGACTACATAATTTGGGCCTGTATTCATGACCAGACTATGTTTTGGTGCTAGCCACTATCCAGAGCAGTGACTAGGTGTGTCTGCTCTCATCTTCAGTGACCAATGTTGGCGATCATTCTAATTGATAATGGCTAAGCCTGGATGGGCTAGAACTACCATTTTTGAGTGGTTAGTACCACTATTAGCTCTTGGAAAGGTCCAAGATCATTCATATGGTCTTCGAAAGTGCCCATATGAGTAGTATCCTAAACATAACGTATTTTAGATGTTTACACTAAAAAGTTGAGATCAAAGCAAAAGGTTATAAGGGCATCGTAATGAAGACCCAAAACTAGAGCAAGAGTTGTATAATTAAAGGAATTAGGCATAAAATCCGATGAGGAATCAAAAATGGATTCTAATGAGGAATGGGAGGTAGCAAAGAAATTGTTTGCTACCCAAAAAGAAAAATTTGAAAAGATTAAGGAAGATATAGAAGTAGATAAGAAGAATTGGAAAAATGCTTCTAAGAGGGCACATAAGGAATAAAAAAAGAGGCCAAAAAGGAGGTCAAGAAGCCTCCCAATAAAATTCTAGTTGCCCAACCTCATTAGTTATGGGCATATATAGTTTTATAGGTGATCATCCTTAAAGGATGAAGGCATATTTCATGAGGATGGGATTTTTAGGTACTATTCCACCTGTAGATCAGGCATCAAGCAACAGAACCCCTCCGATGGAAAAAATAAAGGTTAATACTAAAGCTGAAATTGACCCAATAGGGGCTGATTTGCCCACAACCAAGGTTGCTAAAAAGTCCAACATCCCATTTGGAAATGAATCTATAGTACCCGATGGTAGAGAGTTACCCCTTCACCATGAATACTATAAAATGGTTGAGCCCACATTCCAGAAGGATGCCACCAATTTCACTGGCTACTATTTAAATGTTGAGAAAGGCAAGGTAGCCTAGACAAGGGAACAACCAAGAAAAAGAGCAGGTCCAAGTCAGCTAGTTCAATGCAGCAAGTGCAAAAAATAGTAGAAATAGGAGGCAACCACTCCCAAAGCACCAAAGGGGTGAAATCCTGACACAAGAAAAAATAAAAGGTCACTATAAAGAAAAGGAAAGAAATAGTCAGGGTCTATTGGAAAGTTATAAACAAAACTAGTAATTACCAGTATAAAGTGGCATAGGGATATGCCACCCCTTAAGCATGGGGGAATGATGAGCCCTAAAAATACTCATTTTTTGTACCACTTTCCTTATAAAACAATGACACTTATTTCTATAGATGTATATGTTTAATGAGAATTTTATACATATTTAATAGTTTATTTTACATGTTATTTAATATTTGTTTCTAAGTGTGTTTTGTGTAGATTTCATAGAAATTTTTGTGTTTTAGCATGTTTTTGTTAAGGTCCCACTTGGACCTGGCACCTTTAATTTCATGAAGGCAAAACTTTCATAGTATACTGATGTGAAGTTCTAAGTCAGACACCTAATTCCCTTTGAAGTGCTCGACTTCCGTTCGATGCTTAACTGGCGGGTGTCTGCTTCTTGATAGGTGCCTAATTCCCATGTTGGTTCTTGCATCCCAACTTCTATAGATAATGTGTCTACTTCCCAACTTCTACAAACAAGGTGCCTGATTCCCATTGAAGCCGATTTCTAGCATGGCTCTGTGGTCGACAAAATAGAATGTGATTTCAATAAGGAGCGCAGATGGAATTTCAACATTGAAATCAGACTAGGGACAATGTCAAAGATGACTAGCCATCTATTTTTTAGATGCTACATAAATATCTATGTAAATCGAGCAAAACCAATATTAGACGTATTATGATAAAACAAAATACATCGAATTAGTCCACACAGTTTGATATTTTACTCGATTCCATGTATTCATGCATGCGGTTGTAAAGTAAAATCAAGACTTTGATTTATTTCTATTTTGTAATAGGGTGTGGCTGCATATCTTATAAATATGCAGGCCACCCCTGAAAACATAATCCCAGATTTCCCTTGTATATTTTATGCTGCAAGTTTTAATAAATATTTTTTGAGTAATTTTTGGTTAAATTAACTAAGCGTCTGATGAATGATTTAATATGGGTAGAACTTGCTGGAAGCATGGGCCCACTCTCAACAGTGTTCTGCCCTTTCCTTTCCCCGATTTTTTGTTTTCTATAGATTAATTTAAATTCCTATATTTCCCCTATTTTTTGTAGCAGTTTTAATTTTTGAATGTAATTTAGGCATGTTTTCATAAGCATAGAATAGATTAGTGGTTTTAAAATCAAAATCAGAACTTCAACGAACATCAACACCCCCCAAACCATAAATCTAAGGGACTCATCTCTATGGAGGAAATTATAAGCATATATTGTGCAAGGTTTCTCACAAGTCTATGAGCTACCTTGGGTTGACAAATTAAATGAGGTAGTGAACTTAAACATAGAAAACTAACCAATGTTTTTGCCCAACATCTCAAATGTACTGAGAAATTCTCAAATATATTGGAAAACTCTCAAATTTGCTGAGAGATGCTCAAATCTATTGGAAAACTCCTAGTTTTGCTGAGAAAAATTTAGATATATTGGAAAACTCTCAAAGGTGCTAAGAAACACTCAGATCTATCTTTTCCCAAAATCTCTTTTAGTTTTTCAATGTGTATCAAAAATTAGTACCTCATTCATCACTAATTTATGCAGTCTCTAGGCTTTCACCTGAAGATAAATAATACCTCGATAAACAAATTTTAGAAAAACAGTATTTGTAGAATCAAAGGAAAAATAGAGAAGAACACATTGCACAAGAATATATCCTAGAAAACCCTTTTGGGAAAAACCCAGTAAGAATATATTCTTATTGTATAAACTTGATCGTCTCTAATACAATAATATCCTTTAGTTTATTTCCTGCTTACTCTACCACTTATGATTACATTTCTTGCATATTGCATTCCCCCCCTTGGGGGATGTCTAGACATTCCTCTCCTTACCCAAACCCTCATGCAAGTGTTGTTTTATATACTAACAAAACAGGAAGGAGTTTTACAATACCATGGCCATAAAACCCAGGTTCAAATATATTAAAACATGGCAAATATATTAAAAAATGGGTTCAAATATATTAAAACATGGTTCAAATATATTAATCCATGGGTTCAAATATATTAACCCAAAACCAACCATAATAACATGGAAAATATTCAACATATTTCCAACATAACCTACCTCATATTCCCCTCATCGTGGCTCTGATACAATATTAGAAAAGAAACCAAACACAAAAATAAACCATCAACGTATTTCCAACATCACCTACTTCATCTTCCCCTCATAATGGCTCTGACACAATATTAGAAAAGAAACCAAACACACAAATAAACCAAGAACACAAAGAACTTGAAAGAGGGAATGCTTATTTCCTTATGAAGAGAGCACATGTCCTTTTATAGTCAAGGAATGACATAAACCTTAAAATTATTTGAATATAATTTCAGTTATTAGAACAACACTAAAGCATGAATTAGATTAAGTCAATAAGTGACTTTATTAATATGCCTAAGACTATAGTCTAGATGACCATTATGAACTAATAACTCTAACAACTACAAATATCATATTCCCTTCTAACCTTTTGGATATAAAGTTAAAGTTTTAAGATATAAACATCAAAGGAAGAGGACAACGTAGTGAGATTGAAAAGTTAGCTAAATGATAATGAATGATATATTTTATTTTTCTATATATTTTTTAAAAATTATTGTATGGGATTGAAACGGGTTTCACCCATATCATCATAGTGTTGCTATAGTATTTAAACAAACTGCATAGTTGTATTACAACAAACTGCATTATCATGACATCATATATTGCTTGGTGAGATTTAAACTTATGTCTTCCCATTAAGAGTCCATATTATTAGCCACTTGAGCTCATACCATTTGTTTTATCAAGGTTAACTAATGAGATTGGAACCTTGGTTTATGGTGTAAACTTTGTGCTTTAAGAGGCTTGTAGTGTAGCCTACCAATATAAGTTTAATATGTTTATTGAGATACACCTAGGGTATTGAAAACACTAAGTCCTATATTAAAATACAAAAGAATGACAGGTGCAATATGAATGCACAAAAATGCAACACATAAATTCTAAGCTAAATATTTTTTGCTTTATTATGCTTGTAGAAAATAAAGATTATTCCTTTGTTTTTTTTTCATATAGGACAAGATTAAAGCAATGCAGAAGCGAGGCAATTATCCTAAATGTTGTTATATGCTTGTAGCTTTCATGCCTAGAAATACAATAAAATGAATTTTACAAGAATACCTTTAATTAAATTATTTCATTCACCCTATTGATTACAAAAACAATAGAGAATGGCAAAGCAACTAAATTAATAAGATCACCTTAACCTAGAATACAATTATGTGTATGTTCAATTTTATACCTAAAATACAAGGAGAGAAATGCAATTGATCCTTTTATTGTAACTTTACACATCCTGCAATTTATCAATTTTACTTTCACAAAGCTAGTTACAAGATAAAATAAAGGATTGCAAGATGTCAAATTGATAAGATTTACCTCATGAGCCTACTAGTTAAGATTTCAATTTCAAGTTTATTGCTATAATTTACAATCTATGTTTGCCCCTATGTTATTTTTGTAATATTTAAAATAAAATCTTTATGGTTTTGTAAAAAAATTTCAAAACTTGACAAGATGAACACAAAATAATATAAAAATACTAATTTAATGACCTAATTTGACACAAAACAAAAATAAAAAACTCTATTACCTCATTACCCAACTTGGACAAGTGCACCATGGCACACTTGTAGGTCTATGGTGCACTTGTAATCCCACAATGCACTTGCAACTATACAACACACTTGCAACTCTATGGTTTACCTATAACTTTGTGGTGCACCTATCCTGCTCTTATAGAAAAACAAATCTACAACCAAAATAGATAACATAAGTGATCAACATACATGATATGTCTAGATTTGTCTAGGAATAGCAAGATTCCTTAGTAGAAGGATCAAATTAAGGTTTTCTTTTACAATTATTGATCTAAATAATATCAAAGATATAAAGGAATGTAGCATGCAATAGGATTCAAAGGCTCAAAAATCAATAAAATATTAAAAATAGAATAATGAGTAAAGATATGTCACAACCAATGTGATTGGATTTTCACCTCCATTCTTCATGTAACCATCTTGTCAAAAGCCTCTTGTGGATGTTTTTTTATTGCTCTATTGTCTTCTTGATCCAAAATTAAAATGACAATAATTTTGGATCTCTAAGGGTCTTTCAGTAGATCTTCAAGCCTTACTAATTGAGGAATCACTGTGGCAACATGTGCTTGTAAAAATTATGATTTTTTCCTCCCATTTTAAGCTACCCCCAAGGGGTAGTTTTATAAATCTGCTTAAGCCTATTGGAAGGTTTTTTGTGAAGGATGTGAATTAGCAACAAAATATAGTGATGTGGTAGAAAAATTGAGTGGTGGTAAGTAAATAAGATGAGGTGTCATGAATATTGAGTGGTAGCAGGTAATTGTTTGCATGATTAGAAGACTAGATTGATTAGAATATAACAAAAACAAAATTTCATGCAACTAGATTGATTCTTAGTTAAATACCTTAAATCATGCAATTTTACCATCGATAAGGTAAGACACAAAGTGAACTGACATTGAAAGGTATTCAAGATATCGTCTGGTGGTGTTAGTAAAAGTGCAACATGCTGGTGCACATGTGCCACGATACATTTCTAGGCTTCAACACACTTATTTCTAGGTATTTTGGGGTGTTAGAGTTTATCCAAACATATGCATGTTTATACTCGTTGGAAAGATATTTACAAGTTGTTTCCAAGGGTGCTACTTTTGTAAGGTTTTGTAAAGGTTTGGTAGAGTTTTGTGATCCTCAAAGGTCAAGCTACATTTTGCCCTATATTTGGGTGCATAAGAATCGATTTTACCGAATTGGCCAAAATGACTAATGGATGATGCAATTGGCACATAAAATTGGGTGTCTACATTTTCCCTCTTTATATATTTTTATTATACAATGATCACATTAAAATCCTTCATAAATGCTCCATTTTTATGACAAAAAAAGGGGTACCGATTTTTATAACACCAAGTTTGTGATTATGAATAAGGTTTAATTAAAATTAGATTATACCTCAGTATAAGCCCTTAAGTTTTTGAGGGGAAAACTAAATTGGGCTAAGGAAACTTGAAAGTGCTTTGATTTGCACAAGATTGGAAGATTTGATATATACAATTTTTATGATGTGCGATTTGGGATCATGTATGATTTTTGCTATAGTATTTGTAATTGAAATGATTGAGATGATATGCAATGATTATGTGATATAAATTGATGATTATTATTGTCATGTCAAGATGATTATGTATAATTTGACTATTGGGATGTTTACAAAAGTAGATAAGATGTTAGACATATTTTTAAATTGCTTGATTTAGCTTGGTTTGAAAATTAGAGCTTTTAGATTGATTTTCTTGTTAGGATAAAATTAAATGACCTTTAAGCATGGACTTGAAGAAGCCTTTTATAAATGATGACCTTCAAGTAAAGGAGATTTTTATGACCATTAAGTATAAAATTAAATGAGCCTTTGGTGACTTCTAGGTATAGACTTGAAGGAGCCTTTTGTTGACCTTTAGGTACAAACCTAAAGGAGGTTTTTGTTGTGGATTCACACCTAAATGGTTACCTCATATCTAGATTAATGGATAAACACTTAGGAAGCTTTAAAGATGATTTGGCCTATTTAAAGACATAGTTTTATAACTTTTAGATTTGATACCCCTAGTTAAGGGGAGATTGTTCTTTTTGAGTTGTTTTCTCCCCACATGAAGGGTAGGTGTTTCCATATATTTATAATATATATGCATGATTTTATGTCAATTCATTATGATTTGGTATTCTATGCAATAAAATATATAAGAAATAACATAAAACAATGCAACATTAACAAGAACAATCCACGTATACTCAATTATGTATTACACAAGAAGAATTAATATTACTTGAATATACAATACAATGCAATGTCCTTGGTGTGCAACATCTATATTTTCAACTTGCAACATATGTGGGTCAACATTTTGGCCAACTGTTCTAACATTAATGCTCCCATATTATAATATTTAGCTAGGTGATATTGCATCTGACACTATCACATTCCTATGGTTGAGATATTTCTAATGCAAATTTTTTGGATGGTGGTTGCACATAAGGCTATATAGAGGTAGACACTCACTATAAAATTCTTTATATTCACCTGCTCTCAAGGTACACCTTCAACACCTAAATATTTAGTTGCAAAATTTCTTCGATGATGGGCACCTTTGTATTGGTGGTTGTGATGTACAAGTTTGTGAGCATGATCATGACCTATCATTACTTGGTGTAGAATGGTACCTATGTGATTTTAACCTTTGTGTATGATGACCCTACTATGCATGTATATGTCCATGTGATTGTCTCATATTGTGATGTTGGAATAATTTGTAGTTATCTTATGTGTGAGGGTACTTGTATATCTGGGTAGTGGTCTTTTTCTATCATGGAAACATGTGCCTTACATGGCCTCTTTGTATGTAGAATACCAAACCTACATAATATGAAAGCCCTTGCATAATTTTTTATACTTGGTGTATAGATGATTGAAATTATTGTGATATTTGCTTGTCAATTGCATCACTTTGTGCCTCTTGCACAACCTTCCTTGGAACCCTTATGCAATATATATGATGTCTACAAATGGTCACACTTGTGTAATTAACACTCACATGATGACATGTTGTGGCTGCTCGACAACACACCCCAAAATTGGGGACCCCCCTTTTTTGCACACTTTCCAAGAAGATTGCAGTGGCCCAGATGTTAAAAGAGCAAAGAAAAGCAAAAATGATAAGTTGTCACGATATCGCGACATGTTGCTCCGTCACGACCAAAAATGAAAAGTTGTCGCGATATCGCAACATGTTGCTCCGTCGTGACCAAAAATGAAAAGTTGTCGCGATATCGCGACATGTTGCTCCATCGCGGCCATAAATGAAAAGTTGTCACGATATCACGACATGTTGCTCCATCACGACCAAAAATGAAAAGGTGTCATGATATCATGACATGTCACATTTTTGCGGTTCAAAATAGCAAAAGTATAGTCGAATGAAAAGTGTCGCGATATCACGACATGTCGCATTTTCATAGCCCAGACAAGCGAAGTACAATAAAACAAAAAAGTGTCATGATTTCGTGACATGTCGTGTTTTTACGGCTAAGAGCAACAGAATGCAGCATGATGAGAAAATGTCGTGATATCGTGACATGTCGTGAAATCATGGTCAAAGCAAGCAAGAAGAAGTGTTGATCAAAAAACGTCGCGATATCATGACATGTCATGAAATCGTGGTTCATAGAGGAGAGAGAAAGACAAAGTAAAAAATGTCACGATATCGTGACATGTCATGAAATCACGGTTCATAGAGGAGAGAGAAAGACTAAGTGAAAAATGTCGCGATATCACAACATGTCACATTTTCACGATCTAGATCAGCAGGATGCACCAAAATGGAAACATGTCACGATATCGCGACATGTTTCGGTCTCGCAGCTAAAATGGAAAAATGTCACGATATCGTGACTTGTCATGAAATCACGGTCGAAGGCAGCAAGAGAAGAGTCAATGCAGAAGTTGTCGTGATATCGTGACATGTCGCCATTTCGTGACCTAAAGATGAGATGAAGGGCAAATATAAAAAAACATCACGATATCGCAACATGTCAGGTTTTCACGACAGGAAAGTGAGGAAGGAACAAATGAAAGAAAGTGTCACGAAATCATGATAGGTTGCGTTTTTGTGATCTATCAACGGTAAATGAGGTAAAGATAGAAAGATGTCACGAAATCGTGACATGTCTCATTTTTGCGATTCATAATGACTGATAAGCTAAGCAAGGGAAATATGTCATGATTTCGCAACAGAAAGCTGCGAGATGGTACGAAATGAAAAAGTGTCACGATTTCGCGACATGTCACGTTTTCATGGCTAAGTACAACAAAACACAGTGGAGGAGAAAAACGTCACGATTTCGTGACAGGTTGCATCCATGCGGCCCAAAAGAGAAAAACATCATGATATCACGACATGTCTCATTTTCGTGATGCATGAAGGCGAACAAGGCTGCTGACAAAAAAACGTCGTGATATCACGACATGTCTCATTTTCACAATGCATGAAGGCGAACAAGGCTACTGACAGAAAAACATCATGAAATCGTGACATGTCTCATTTTTGCGGTGCTTGAGGACAAACAAAGCTACAGGTATAAAAATGTCGCGATATCGTGACATGTCTTGTTTTTGTGATACAGGTGGAAGAACAAAGCTACAGATAGAAAATGTCACGATATCATGACATACTATTTTTTGTCGCGATTCATAGTGGGCCATTACAAAACATGCAAAAAAGTGCAGAACACATGGCATGAAGATGTTAGGGCTATGGTAACGCTTCAAGATCGATAGTTATAGTTCACAAATAAGATCAAACGTTTCGACGTCGAGCAGAAAGTCAAAAATGACAAAGAGGCAAGGAAGATGAAATGAAGCGACATGGGAGATGAAACGAAGCATCACAAAGTGAAGTAGAGGTCCATAATAGAAAGTTTAAAAGCAGAAGAGAAGATAGGCACAGGGGTCAGAAACCACTATGGGCAGGGTTGTAGATCTAAAGGTGATAGGCCATTCTGGGCTTGCTTAGGAGCGTTTTCCTTCATTTG
Organism: Wollemia nobilis; assembly: GCA_028583015.1. Lineage (NCBI taxonomy): Eukaryota > Viridiplantae > Streptophyta > Pinopsida > Araucariales > Araucariaceae > Wollemia > Wollemia nobilis. The sequence goes on from JAQPPZ010002524.1 coordinate 606,361, forward strand.
TTCTGGTTTTGATAAATTGGAAGCTTCTGTTGTTGTAAACTGACATATTTTTAATACAAAAATTATAGAGAGTTGCATCTCATTGACAAGAAAGGAGTTATTTTCTGCATGCAAGATTTAATGTCTATTTTTCCCCTTTTCAGATTTTAGACTTATAGGTGGAGTTTAATGCAAGTTATCTTGATTGATCCAAGCGAATGTCTAAATCTAAAAACCCTATTCAAAACCCTAGGAACTAGCACTTAGCTTATTAGGATTGTGCATGTTTTGCAGGTCCAATAGGTTAGGTTGTATGCAGGAAACCTCATATCTTAGGTTTTGTCGAAATAGGATAGCATCATACTGAATGCATTTTTCATTTTCTTTTTTACATTTTATTTTCATTTTCTGCACTTTATTGTTTCAAAAAGTTCAATTTTCTTTTAATTCTCAGGCATTAAAATAAAAAAAATTAAAAAACTTCAAAATCCGAAAATAGAAAATTTCCATTTCAAGGCCAGAATTTCATTTTTCAGTTTTGTTTTTCATTCATGAGTCGATGATGACATTCCCTTCATGAAAATTCCAATTTCATTGAAGGAGTTCTATTTTATGGCATTTCATCAATTTCCACTTTGAAGTTACAGCATGGTCATACAAGGGCCAGATCACATTTGCTTTATTTGGGTTCAATAAACAATCATTAAAGTTTCACAATAAAATAAACCAACATTGCCCCTTGTTTTCAGTTACTTGCAACCACTAAGGTGTTCCAAGCATTTAAATTGAATATCTTTATTTGAGATTATTAATACACAAATGTAAAATGCTAATATAGCGGAGACCTTGGAGAAATTATTTATTTAATTTCTTTGTAAGAGAGGATTTGGAGCCCAAATCGTATCGAAGAGTGTGTTTTCACAATCGGGTGAAAATACCACTCAACATGACATAAATAACTTTTCCCTATGTGGCTTCCTTCTAATTGTAATTGCCAACATGCAATATTGACACTGCACACTACTTGCCAAATCATATCTATGATAACAACATGACAAGTATTGTTTGTGCATAGTTTTAAGCTTTAGGTATATGCATGCAAAAATATACCCTAGGGTGCAAATTTTCTTCTTGTTTAATTGGTAGATATGATGCATCAAATGACCTCTCCTCTAGGTGATGTGCCCTAGCAAAACCAAATAACATTTTTTTGTTGTATGGAAATCATACGAATGAGAAATAACAGTAGATGACCTCATGGATGATTGGATGAAGGATTCTATCTCTTAGATAACCCAATATGGATGAACGTCCATACAAATTATAAAGAGAAGGAAGATGTCCAAGCTATTTCTTAACCATATTAAACAAACAACCAATCCCTCCCTATTGTTGGCCATATCCTCCCAAAAGTATTCATTTTTCTTTGCTTGGATGTCAAAATTATGGCACATAATTTTGTGTTCTAACTATTGTACTTAGATGGTAAGATAGGGGTAGATGACCAAGTCATACCCTAGTCATATCACATATATGGCTAAGTTAATGTCATTATTAAAATATTTTGTATAAATAATTAAACCCTTAACAAAATCCCAAATGACTACTATGACTCATTTTTATCTTTTTTATCTTCATCATAGATATTGAAGGTTATCCATATAGTTATGTCCTTTATTGATCTTGTGTTTTGGGTGTTGCATGGTTATATCAAAACCCTTACATTATTTTTTTCTTTTTTGTTTCATGGATTGGTTTTGCCTCCTTAAAACCTTAGGTTATACCCTCTAGTATGTACTAATCAAACACTTAATTTTCCTTATCGTGCTTTTTGTTATTATGTATTCTTGATGGTTTATCCTTTGTGCTGGCCAATTCCTTTCTTTACCCTATTGACTTCTACTTTAGCCTATACAACCACTGATATGGTTGTAATGACCTACTAGGATTGGATACCTTAAGCCTTGGTCTAGAAGATCTATACTAAGGTCTATATATTTGATGCTCTGGGTAATATGGCATGGATCCCAACCTAGATGGCTTATGTCTAGATGACTTGGGAGATGGGAAAAATAAAAGGGGCTTGGACGAGATGATCCTATCCTACACAATTGGGTACATAGTAACTCCTTTCCATAATTGTATCATCTATGTTGTTTGACCAAAATACTTAATTTCTCCTCTGGAGGATTGTGCACATCATCCTTCCTAACTTATATTAGCTTGGTAAATATGTCATCTATGTATGCATATATTTTTAGCCCTATAACTTCTCATAGACTAACATTGTTTACAATGTGTAAATGAGGAATGTAAATGGATAAAAATCTTGTAGTAGCAATAGAGATCTTGAATGGTTACAATGACCATTCCAATAGTTACTCACACTCCATAATTATATACACCATCCTAGACATGGATGTGTTACATTTGTGTTGCACTTGTGTCAGTGCCATTGGATCTCAAAATATTGCTATTGGAGCTACAATTATGTATGTCATATTCTTAGAACTTCAACCATTGTTTAATGATTGTGATGATATTTAGAAATTGAAGTTACTTAGTTCTACCCTTGATTGCATATTTCAAACTTGTCTATGGTCATACAAGTCAAACACTCTTCCGTGCAAATGTCTTATGCATTTTGTGTGCTATATTATAATCCAATAATGTACATGTTTAGTTGTTCACTCTTGGAATGCAACTATTTCATTAACACACACGTTTAATTACATGTGATCAATTGTTTCTAATACACCTGGTCTATTTACTTTGTCATCAAGTGGTTGCCTTCATTGCAATAAACTCAATGAAGTGGATGCTTGCTAACTTATCCTATAAATATTACAGGCACATGCATTCTTCTCTACTGGGGATACTAAGGATTCAATTTTATTTTTTGAATAACTAGACCCTATTTTTGTGTATAGCCTAACTCCCTTGTGATAGCATCTTGGTCGAGCAACCATGCAAGCTACTCTATTTTAAAATATTTTTCATCATCATTATAGTCATCAAAATGTACATATTTGAAGTGATTACACTTCCAACCTCATGGATGTTAATCCCATTAGAGGACCCCAAGAACTAACTAGATACCTTAAACAAATTGTTTGAACATGATTCCAATAATAGTTTATATTAGAGTATATTACATTATTTGGTACATGCTAATGTACCACCTTGGGTACATAACTAGAGTAGGAGTTTACTTTAGAGTAAGGTTTGAGTTACTTCATGCAATGTAATAAATGCACAAGTGTTAGAATGTGCAATGATGTAAATGTGCATGTAGTCCACATGTACATGAGTCATAGGATAGGTAGATGAAGAGTCATGGGTAGAGTAAAGGCCAAGGCATATATCTTCCTATATATAGGCCTTTAAGGTATAGAGTGAGAGAGAGACAATGTTACTATAGAGAGGTAGATTATAGTAGTGAGTAGGTACAATGTAGTTCTTCATTTAAAATTTTGGAGTGTTCAAGTCCTCCATTATATTGCATTGTACTATTTTCATGAGCTTTCATTAATGGTATTTTACTGAGTTATTGTAGAAGTCTATTCTCTTATTTTCCTGCATATTTTAGTGCCATTATCATATAGTTATCATAGCTTACATATTTTACATCTTGTGGTTGCATTTCCTTTAATATACATCATCAAAAGCTAACAGTGGTATCAGAGCCATGGTAGATCAATAGGAAATAGGGAGAGCCACAAGAGATATTGAGAGGAGATCAAAAATCTCATTTTTAGAATTTTTGAAAATTGCATTTGGCTAGAGTCTTTCCACAGGGTTGCAAAAAAACTCGTGAAGACTAGGACTCAACATTAATTCCACTAGATTGACAAATCAACTAGTGAAGATTGATTATCTCTAGATTTAGAGTTTCTTCCATTACAGTACTAATACTTTGTTGCAGGAAAAGGAGATTCAAAGAAAGTCAGGAAGCTTCCTACAAAGAGCTAGGAAGAATATCTTCTTTGGAATCAATCCAGTAGCTAAAGCAACAAATGAAAGATCAAAGATTTGGAGGTCTAAGGAAAAGGTCCCATTACAAGATTACAGACCTACAAATTGTAGAAGAGAGAAAGGCTAGAGGAGCCTTATTACAGATTAAGGAAGAAGAGACTCCAGAGAAGAGTCCAAGAGAATATTGGAGGTTGGTGATCTCCATTGAATATTGAAGATTGTAGATTGAAGGAGTAGAAGAAATCAACTCAAGAAGTTGAAGAGACCCATAGGAGGTCCCATTGAAGAACTTCTAATTTAGGAATATTGAAGATAGAGAAGGACTAGCAAAAGTCCTATTCCAGATTCTAGAAGTAGTAGATTTCAGAGATCCAAGTAAGGAGATCTCATTACAAGACTTCCACAGTAGATTATTGAAGAAAAGGTCTCATTGAGAAGACCAGAGAAGTTATGATATTGAAGACCCTAGAGAAGAGGTCTCAAGGAGAAAGAAGGAGAAGGCTAGGAAAGCCTTATTACAAAGTTTAAGAAGGCCATTGAAGCAAATTTTAGAGAAGGCCATTGAAGGAGTTTCTAGGAGAACTCATTGGAGAAATTTACCAGCAAGGAGGAGTTCCTGATAGAACAAAATTTGGGATAATTATCACCATTCAACAACAAGCCCAAAAGGAGAAGAATTTGGCAAGGAGTTTGCCAAATTTTAGGGGAGAATAGTGAAGACCTCAAGACAGTCAAAATATTGAGAAGAAGGCCACTAGATAGGCCAATATTGAAGCCAGAATTTGACAAGGAGGTTGAAGGAGAAAGGAGATAGAGAAGCCACCAAATATGAGAGATTTAGAGATTGCCATTGAAGGCTTGAAGGTCATTTCAGAGAAAGGAGGTTGTTGAATTTATAGCAAAAGATAGAAGGTCTCTAGGAGATAAATCTTAGTTATAATTTGGAGGAGTTTCCTACCAAATTTAAGAGATTCAAGGACAACATTTCGAAGGAGAAATTGACTACGAAAGGGCAGAAATTAGGGCAAGCATTACTAGCTACAAAAATTAAGATCTACAAAGTGCATTCTGAAGGAAAATTAAAGCCACCAAACTATAGTTTTTAAGAAGCAAGTTAGAGGGTTTCAAAGCTACAAATAGGTGAGCTAAAGAGTTATTTTGGACAGCAAGGAAGAGCTACAATTTCATCCATTACAAGGCAACATTTTGGTGAATTCAAATCACCAAGTTATTCATCATCTTTAGAGGTCATTGAAGGTAAGCAACTTTGGTGCAAAAGGTTCATTATTTGAACTTTAGTTATTCGGTTCATTATTAAGTTTCATTAAGCACCATATTAGAGTTTAAAAGTTGCAAGGAGAAGGTTGCATATTAAAGTCTTCAAGGGAGTGCAGAAGATAGTTTTTACAAGGGTTATAACCTACACACAAAAAGGAGTTAGATATATTTTGAAAGAAAGGAAAATATCAACATCCTACCTTCTAGTAAAAGCAAAGAAGACATTATCCATAAGTGAAAGTTGCATAGATTATAGTGCATATTTCAAGTTATTTTAAAGAGTTCATTTAGAGGAGCAATAAGGAGAAATTGCTATTGCACTATACTAGTTATTAAAGGTGCACTAAGTATTTAAGTTAAGGTGAAAATTAGTGCATTCAAAAGGGCATATTAGTTAAGAGCTTGGATTCATTATTGCTAAGTTAACCAAGAAAAGGAGAGAGTTGTCTAGAAAGGAAGACAACATCAAATCATCATTTGCTACCAAGTAATATAGCAAGGAGCCACCTCATCAAGGAAGAGAGAAAGCTAAAAAAGGAGATTTAAAGTCTTCAAAACTTTGGTGCAAGTTAGAGTATTTTATTCTAACTATTTGCATTACATTATTGCACTATATCTCTCTTGTCCTATGCAACAAAGGGGACAAAGCTAGAGTGTCTCAAAGATACTAAAACAACAAGCTTATTACATCTACAAAGTGGCCATATATTCAAATTAAAGGAGCAAATTTCAAGCTAAGGAAGAGAGCCAATGAAGGGCTCACATTAGCTAAGTTTCAAGGTGTCTAAAGACACCAAATCCATCACCAAATCGAGCATCTACAAGCAACATTAACCTACAACATCAAAACCTACATAAGGATCCCATCATCCATTGCATATCTATATAAAAATGATAGCACAAAGGGTCTACGTAAGGAGCCTATCATCCATTGCAAACCTATGTAAAAAGGATAGTGCTAAGGATAATACATTGCAAGCATAAAGAAGCAAGTTTCAATGAAAACAAAGGTGCATTACCCAAGCTATAGCTTGGATGAACCACCAACTGAGCATAGAGATATTTGAAGCACCTAAAGCCACCATTGGAGCACCATAGAATCACCATTGCAGTACCATAGAACCACCATTGCTCATTGTAGAGAGTAGCATCACCATTCACTTGAGAGAAAGTATTGAAGACAAGACACATAGTGCATTCATGGGCAAGAAGTATACAAGGAATAAGAGATGTTGAAGGTAGTATTACATGCAAGGGAAAGGAGCACCACTTGCAATTTAGAGCCAAGGCATCTTGTGCCACTTGGCACAACAAAACAAGGTACCCATATATTCCTTTAACACCTATGCAGGAAAGAAGCACTCATGAGAAAGTAACACCTAATTTTTGAGCATTGAAAAGCATCATTTGGAGGTTAGAAGGCATAATCATCATAGCTCATCATTTAAGGGAGATATGAGCATTGAAGGTATCTAAACCAATGCCCATCAAGAACGTAACCCCCAAAGTGCCATGTGGCTAGAGTCTCAAGGAGCATCAAAGCATATTTAAGCACCCAACATTGAAGGAGAGTGCAAAAAATTGAAAGCACATAGTCAAGCATCAAGAGTGGAGTCAAAGTGCAATTAAGGAGGAGGAGAAGGTACCCATGAGCATTAAATAATCTCTACCATACACAGGAGACCAGGAAATACAATGCTTGGATTGAAGAGTCACTCCATAGACCAATCAACATACACATTACACTTTGCAAGGAAGGTAAAAGACTTATATTATTTAATATTTGCTTTCCTTAAGTTTAGGGAGTTATAAGGTGCTTAATATAAGGTTGAAATTTATTTATTAATGCATTGAAATATCAACCTTAAAGAGTTAGAAGGTAATTTTAGCAAAGGGAGTATATCTTAGAAGATATTACTAAATTGCATGAGATTTAAACATTAAATATTTGCAAATAATTAATTAGGAGATATAAGGTTTTCAACATTGGAAAATTGAAATATTAATTTGCAAATATTATTACTTTCTAAAATTCCAAATTAGGGAGTTATAAGGCATACTACATCAAACTTTAGTTTCTTGGAATTTAGAAAAATTAAACCATTGAAAAGTGAAGGTTAAAGGAGCAAAACCATTAATTGCTTGGAAGTTGGAAATTACATTTTACATTAGTCTCTTACATTAATTTTTGAGACATTAATCCAACTAAAAGGTCTTGAAGGAAAATAACCTTATTAAAACTTGAAGGTGCATCATCATTAATCTTTAGCTTTCTACTTACTAATCAATAAGGAGACATAAGGCAATACATTAAAGTTGAACATTAGGGAGACAAAAGGGATTCAACTCAAACTAAGAAAGCTAAGCATACTATCAAGATTCATAGTGCATTCAAACACTTGCAAGATAGAAGATATTTTACAAAACTTGCAAAATTGAAAAGTTCTTAGCAAGGTTGAGCATATACTTAAAACTAGGGAGTCATAAGGTAGACTACTACAAAGGATCTATAAAAAAAAGGCTAAAATAATTCTATTAATTAATCATACACTACAAGATTTGATTTAGCCTAGAATTCAGATAGAAATATACAAAGTCTACAAGTGACAATAGTCTATTAGAACTAAGGAGGAAGAAAGATGTCAACCTCAAAGAATACAATGAACAATGATATGAACAACACCATTAGAAAGGAAAGGGCAAGTGTTATAAAAATTGGAATCAAGAATTTACTTATAAATTCTGAAGGAAACTTAGATCTTACTTCAAAAGTGATTCATAGTGAAGCTTTAGAAGAAAACTTTGAAACCCTAGAATATTATCTACATGCTCGACTCACTGAAGCAATTGATAATGGATAGAATGATATTCAAATTCCTTTAGACATTGGTAGCATATTATATATGGCATTACTTACATTCAAATGTTACAAGGATGAGAATGTAGAACAAAAAGGAGTGATTGAATCACTTAAAAAGAAAACAACAATGGATGAATCTGTCTTAGAGAAGATATTTCAATCCTCATGCAATATTGATACTTCAAGTTCTACTAACTCAAGATCTTATCATGATGCCTTAAGTGTTTGTTCAGAAGCCTCTATACACAACAAGAATAGTAATAAGAAGGACAAAGGCAAAGAAGAAATACTTTTGCAGGAATTAGGTGATAGTGTAGACACCAAAATAGTACCAATCCGATTACGTGACAATGAGAGTTGATTGCATTGACACAAATAGTCCCTAGGGCAGCCCCTAGAGGTTAAACAGTGGTCCTAACCACTTCTAAAAGTATCTTTAGAGGTCAGAGGTCAATTTTGCACCTTTTAGGCACTTTGCCAATTATTTGCTCCACCCCAAAATGAGTACATACTGGTACTCGTTCCACCCAGGGATGAATTCCAGCGCTCGTTCCAAGGTGGGACGAATACCAGGTTTGACCAGCAAAAATTCAAACCTTAGCATAGGACAACTCAGAACTGCCACTAAGCTCTCCCTTCATTGTATAGGAGTACGAGCGATTTCTTTTGACAACTCATATCTGCCACTTGACTCTCCATTCACTGCATGGGAATAAGAGTGAGCTTTTCATGACAACTCAGATTTGCCACTTGACCCTCCCTTCATTGCATGGGAGTGAGAGTGGGCTTTTTCATGACAACTCAAATTAGCTACTTAACTCTCCCTTCATTGCATGGGAGTGTGAGTGAGTTCTTTTGAGCATGCAAAAGCAGTTACATAAGCAGTTATGAAGTCCTTGATCAGGGAGAAGTCTTCTCTTCACAAAAAAAAGCATTCATGCAAAATAGCACTTTTGCATGTTAATTCAAGAGACCCCTTGGGTCTATAAAATGGGGAGTTTCCTCACCCAAAGAATATACAGAGAAGGAGCATTTTGAGCAACGAAGTGCTGCTATTTTGTTGACTTACGATTTGTGCCTTTACATCCATAATATCTTAATCGAAAGGGAGGTTATTGGGTGACTTTTGGAGGCACGAATCAAGACCCAAAACCCAATTTTTTGGACACAATACCCTACCAATTTTTCGATAACACATCACAGTAGGTTTCGGACTCATCCCAAGCGGATTGGTGTCGAAACAAAAGTCTTAACCGACGGGTGGTTTGCCTTCGGGCACCCCCTGCCTTATTGCAGGTTTACTCATTTCACCCTGGAACGAATACCAGTTTGTTGCAGGTTTACTCATTTCACCCCAGAACGAATACCAGTCTATTGCAGGTTTATTCGTCCTTCCCGGAACGAATACCGATCTGTGTCGAATTTGGTGACTGTTTCTTTTGTAGTATTTTGCTAGTTACATGATTATGCTTCTGCAAAATTTTTAGTCTATTCAGATTCATTTTAATCATCGTTATATTTATCTTTTATATTCATTAACAGTACTCTTTCAGATTTACGAGTTTCATTATCATACACAGGTGCTACTGATGATTTGTTGTTTCTTTGAATGCAGGAGGAGTAGCAAGGATTAAAGATTCATCAATACCAGTAGCGGCAACACTTTGGCTCGCCCATTTCACATGTGGGCACGCGGAAGGAGGAACACTAAATCCATGATTGTAATTGAAACTATGTTAACGCTCCTACCCCCTAAAAGGGAGGAGACGTCTTTGTAACCGAATTGGAAGAGTATAAATAAAAAGGGTTGTGCTTTCTATACTTCCTTTTATCTCATTTAAATTTGTCTCTTTTCTTTCATTTCATGCATTTCACTTTATAGGACCTTAAGCGTTAACTTTGGGTTTTGAATACATCGCATTAGTTTTCCTTTCAATCTTTCGGAATCTCGTGCTTTCAATGGCGATCACGGTGGGACCTCTGTCCTTTTTATTTTTTTTTTAGGTTAGATTTCTGATCTAAAATTGCTTGTTTTGATTACAGGTACCTATTTTTTAGTCATTAGACTATTATTCGTTTCGGTCAGCGACGATTACAAAATTGGGATTCGTCTCACCCAAGGGCGAATAGGCATTCGTCCTACCCTGGAACAAATACGGTTTTGATATTCGTCTCACCCAGGGACGAATAGAGTTCTATGCATTTTTTAGAGCAGCAAATCAGAAACATCCTTTTGGGCAGAGAAGAGGTAGGGGTTTTTAACAAGCCTCTATCAAATTTTTGTTTTTTGTTTTTTGTTTTCTGATTTTCAATTTTTGTATGGCTTAGGGAAAGTTTCCTTTTTGTTTTCCTGTTTCATTTTTTGCAAATTAAAATGAACCCCACACATCACGTGGTTACTTAAACCAAGGAGTTGGTCATAAAACCCCAGCCCTTGAGCAAGACCAACAGTGGATTTCATCACCACGTTGGCTTGGATATTTGCATACATTACCCCGATCGCACTATTGCTAGATGTAAATCCTGACAAAAGCTGACCAAGTGTAGCTAGGGTGATTCCTAGCGCATGAGGATAAGTCTTCTATGGTAGGTGTCATAAACAGAGTGATTCCCCTTTCGTACCTCCTATGTTCCACGTATCATCTGCTCTCATGTACCTATAGTCTCCCTCACGTAAGGGCGGGTATATAGAGAGGTTGGTATATTGGTCTGGCAATGGTATATCGAAGGGGTGACCATTTATGGGAGTCATATGAGCCTTCATGTTGCATTTAAACGTTCTTCACAAAAATCTTCAAAACAAAACAAAAAAAAAAATCATCAAAAACACACTAAAACCAGTCTAGGACACACCATTAATATTTAAAAGAGATAATCATTGCTTTGTGTGTGTATGTTCTTTTATGCTTAGTGTAACAATAAAAAAATCAAAAAATCATAAACAAAAGATAAAAATCTACGTAGCTTGTAGAGAGTCATTACCATGGTATTCACCCGCAGTCAAGCCCACTCATGGGAAGACACTGCAGAGAATGTCCAAGGAGGCACTAGTCACCTCCGTTACAGTCCCAAGGATTTGGTCATACCACCTTGGCGACTTGACACACAAGGCAGTCCCCTCCACACCTTAATGGAAAGGGACTATAGGGGCACCTCTTCTAGGGGCACTCCTGTTTAGCATAGCACCCAGCACACACCCTTCCATGAGGGGTACATTCGTAGGAGAGCTCCCTTAGATGCTCGCTATGAGTGGTCACCGTGTGATGAAGCGCTAGGTCAACATAGGGTTTGACGGGAGGAACCACATGATTACACTATCCCTCCTTCACCCCCTCTAGTTGTCAGGACTACAAGGACAAATCTAGAGCACAAGGCTCCTTAGGCGGGGCAAGCCAACTCCGCCCATTCCTTTTTCACTTACGAAAGAGAGCACGAGGAAAACCCTTACCTTCCTCAAGAGAAATATACATCGTGGGAGCAATACGCCTCCGCAACTGCTAGCTATCAGGATCACCTCACGAGGCCAAAGCCTCGGGGAATCGCTACCCCAAGAGGGAGGGCCTATAGAGATCTCGGATCACCATGACCGAGATAGATATCTAGGAGAGGCATCTAGGCCTTCTAGACATGAGATGGTAGGACCAACTATCTTAGAATTTGCCAAGCATATCGCACGTCGGATGCAACTCACGCTACTTGAGCTAGAATGACAACAGTTAGAGCAACGGTATCTTCTAAATAAAGAGTGCATTCAGCGCCAGAAGGATGAGTTGTTCCAACACACTATGCAGGCGAGGACTCCAACCCTTCGCATGCATAAGACAAAACATTATGAGGGACACAACCCCTCGATGTGAGATAGGTCATCATGACCTTATCAAGCGCTACCCCCAATGCTACTCCCCTGATTCCTCAAGCCCCCACCTGGGTTCATGGGCCACCCTCAGAAATCCTTCAAGAAGCCTCTGAGGAATCTAAGCAAGAAAAAGAGTGGACTAAAATGCAATACCAAGGCAGGGGGTGCTATCCGGCTACCCCTCCATAGGCCCCACGTTCCTCAACAGGAACCAACCAAAGAGGAGGAGCCCAAATCCCCCGATACATGCAAAGCATTAGAGCACTTAGAGTCGATAGAGACCAAGATCTCGGGGTCCCAAAAGCCCAACTTATGCGAGGCTCCTCTTGAAGAGGATCAACCTCTGACCGTAGAGCTACCCGAGGACGAGGTCTTCCATGTCTCAGAATTTCCAGAGAGCTTAATGGAAATATTCCCCTTAGAGGCGCCAATCGAGCAAGCGCCACATCAAAGCAATCAGGTCCCCTCATAATGAGCGGAACAACTCCATGAGGACCACATCAATCTGCTCGAACAAGAAGAGTCTGGCATGTCATAGGCAATTGTTGGGGCCAACAAGGGCCTTTGGTTTTTTGACAGAGATTACAAAGCCGACACTGAGATGGAATATCTCAATCATGCACGATGACACAATCACCCTGTAACCCATGAAGAACTGATGGCACAACTAGGTACAAGGCTAGGGCATGAGTGGCGCATTAACCCAGTGCACTGAAATCAAACGTTGAATCCGCCACTTTGGATAGACCAAGAGCAACTTTCGCCTGGAGACCTCATAGCAATATCAGTACCGAGGGTAGACCCTATCCTCCTATCCATGCATAGGGCCGATCCATTCATGCCAATACCTCCAGAGCCAGATCCGGAGCACAAAGACCATCAAGCTGGGGGTACCTCTATCCCCTGAAGAGCCATAGTCCAAACCAAAAAGCTCCAAGGATTATCGCAATCGCTTGGTCAAAACCCAAAAGCTCCAAGGATTCCCACAATCACTTGGTCAAACCCAAAAAGCTCCAAGGATTATCACAATCGCTTGGTCAAAACCCAAAAGCTCCAAGGATTCTCGCAATCGCTTGGTCAAACCCAAAAAGCTCCAAGGATTCTCGTAATCGCTTGGTCAACCCAAAAAGCTCCAAGGATTCCCATAATCACTTGGTCATCCCCAAAAGGCCCCAAAGGTGTCCATGACCCCTTTGGTCAACCCAGAAGCACCCCAACGGTGCCCATAAATGATGCATGAGCATCCAACGAAATGTGGAAAATTTTATTTTTTCCTAAATTTTAGTGCATTTTGTCGAGGCCATAACTTCTCAACCGTAGCTCCGATTGATGTGAAATTTGAAGGAGCTAGTTGGGATATTTTTAAACAAATAAGACTCCCTAGAGTCCTATTTGCCTATAAAATCCAGTTTTTAGGGCCAAATTCCATCATCTAGTGCCCCGAAATTAGGTTTTAAAATTACTCACCTAATTTTTTATGCTTTTTGAGTTGTTCGGAGGTCAATATCTCCTAATGTATTTAGAGTTAGGACTTAAAAATTTATTTTTGGCTTGTCTATTATAAGAGGGATGCGCACCCCAATTTTGGGCCCCATCCAACTCATTTTAATTTTTGGGTTTTTTTTTTTTGGCTATATAGCCACAAAATGAGGGTTTATTGATGGAGAGCCAAGCTTGCTCAAACTAGTTCTCATTCAAAACTTGGAAAATATTACCTCACAGAGATAGCACTTCATTGCACAAAAGCTCCAAGGATTCCAGCAATCCCTTGGTCAAACCCAAAAGCTCCAAGGATTCCAGCAATCCCTTGGTCAAACCAAAAAGCTCCAAGGATTCCTAAATCGCTTGGTCAAGCCCAAAAATGCTCCAAAGGTGCCCATACTCCCTTTGGTCAAACCAAAAAGCTCCAAGGATTCCTAAATCGCTTGGTCAATCCCAAAAATGCTCCAAGGATTATCGCAATCCCTTGGTCACCCCAAAAAGCTCCAAGGATTATCGCAATCGCTTGGTCACCCCAAAAAGCTCCAAGGATTATCACAATCGCTTGGTCACCCCAAAAACTCCAAGGATTATCACAATCGCTTGGTCACCCCAAAATCTCCAAGGATTATCGCAATCGCTTGGTCACCCCAAAAGGGCCCCAACGGATTCTCGAAATCCCTTGGTCATCATCAAGAAAATTAAAAAACAATCAAATAATCAAAAATCACAAAAAAATCTGCATCTCATTCTCATGCATACTTCAAGATCAAAAACACAAAAATAATAGTTGCATTAAGCATCACATCCATACATTACATATTGTTGATCACACAAGGCAAAAGCACCATAGACTGTCATTACTTGGCAAATCCACCACCTTTCACATTTTCCATTTTGAAAACAATACAACAAAAATAAACGACAATCACCATTTCGCCATATCATAAATCAGTTTTCATCTAATGTATCTAGAGTTTTCGTCATTTAGCTGTCTTTAGATCTCTAGCCAATAATTGTACAAAGTCAAACGGATGTTACAAAGATAGAGTTTTACTTGAAATACACCATGTTACGTAGCATCCCATCACAAGTTCAAAAGCACATAAAAACAATTCCCAAGTTGTGTCAATGAAAGATGAAACCTATAAAGCAGTATAGGATACCATACAGTGAAAAATGTTACCTCACTCATCCCCCTGTGCGAATGACCCCAAGAATGCTGAGAGTTGGCAAAAGGACAAGAATCTTCCCTACCCAATTCCCCAAGAATCCAAAGTTCTCAAAAAGTTGCAAAACATCAAAATTTGCACATGTCAAAATTCCAAAAATTTGACATCACCCTCAAAGTGCATACATCAAAAGGCACATACAATAGTGATTCTCATCACTCAAAATCCAAATCCCTTGCTCAAAAGAAAAACAAAAAAATATAACAAAAATAAACAATGATTATTATCACTATAAAGAGGGATGAGTTTTCGTGCTTTGGCGATTTGGCGGGAAAACTTCTGAACCGACGTCGGGCACTGCTCGTGGGCCTCTGGCCCGATAGATCTTCCCAAAGCCTTTGTTTGATTGTTTCTGCACTACTCTGAAGACTTGTAAGCTGTTTCGGGAGGGCCCGATGGGGTCTCCTCCAGTCTCTTCTGCTGGAAAAAAGAGTTCATACGCTGAGATGCTAAAAGAAAACCCCTCGCCCTCCACTGGTGAAGCGTAGAGGACTGCTTTTCAGATGTTACTCAAGAACGCTGGCAAGGGTGCTTCCACACACCGAGTTAACGGTTGCCTTCCGCAATCAACTTCCAGACCAAATATTATTATAGAACCGAAACTGGTCGAAGACACAATCTCCTATCGTGCTCATCATGACCTGATTTGCAAATTCATGGGTATCCATCCCACTCTGAACTTTCTGCACACCTGGGTTAGACAAAATTGGGAGCCACTAGGTGAGTACTCCTTATGGCCTATTAGTAATGGATATTTCATTATTAGTTTCTCTTCTTTAGCAGATAGAAACAGAGCATTTGAATCAGAGAAGAGGAACCATGGCCCGGCTGGGTTATTTGTTCAACCTTGGAGAGTGGGTTTTGACCCTCGTATCGAACCCACGGTAGTCCCGGTCTGGATCCGACTGTATGCTCTCCCGATGGAGTTTTGGGGTGAGCAGGTTTTAGAAATGATTGGTAATTCATTAGGCAGATTTATAGGAGTCTCCAGAGACACTATAGAGGGAAACACAGTTGTCTTTGCTAGGATCTGTGTTGAAATGGACATTAGCCAGCCTCTACCAGTCGAGGTGGAACTTGAGTTGACAGGGCTCTCCTGGATACAATAGTTAGATTATGAGGCACTACCTTTTAGATGCAGAGTCTGCCATAAGCACGGCCATCTGGCGAGGTTCTGCCCAAATATTCTGAGCACAAAAGTGGAGGCGCCGCTTGGAAATCCAAATCACCCCAGAGAGGGCAAGTTTACCCCTGTCCAAGATCCATCTAGTATTCCTCAGGATTCTGATCTCCAGAAAGATGGTTTTGAACAACCGAAGCGAAGGAGAAATAAAAAGAAAAATTCCAAGGAGCAGGCACAACTTAAACCAACCAATCGGTATGAAATCTTTAAATCCCTAGTAGATCAAGAGGACCAAGTTATGGAAGGAGTGGATGGGAATGTTGAGGATATTAACATTCACTCTCAGGCTTCCCCTTCTTCTACTCCGGTCTTAGAATAGGTAATGGAACCCTCTGGGACAAGGCAGCCAGAGAACTCAGGGACACTGGTAATCCACTCCCCAGCACAGCCGGTTATTAAGGACGTCAATATGGGAAGCTCTGAAAAGAACAGGGAAAGGCCGGTTCTAGGGATTACCCAGGTGGAGAAGAGGTCTAAAAATAGTAATTCCCAAGGAGCAGGCAAAAAATCCAATAAGGATCTACTAGCAGTACAAGGAGACAAGCTGATCAATGGAGGATCGGTGAGGCCAATTGAGTCTTATTGCTCACAAGGTCCTCAATGATTATTCAATCCTGGAATGTTAGGGGTTTAAATAGCAGAACCCATCAATCTGCTGTTCAAGGACTTTTAGGAAAATGTAAAACAAACTTTTTGCTCATCCAGGAGACAAAAATGTCTATAGATCTTATGTGCAAGACTGCTAACAGAATATGGCGGGGTGCTGATTATATGGATGTGGCTGCTCAGGGTGCCTCGGGGGGGATTGTTACTCTCTGGAACCCTCAAGTATGGACAGCTTTAGAACACATAGCTTGGAGGGGTGTTCTCACTTCTCTGTTTAGAAACAATGCCACAGCTGAACATGTTCTTATTACAAACTTCTATGGGGCTCAATGCTTTGATGGCCAGCGGCTCCAATGGCAAGCTGTACACAACATGAGGTCATCCCAAGAAGTTTTTGACTGGATCATAGCTGGGGATTTTAATGCCAAATTGTCTGTTAGGGATCAGGAAGGTGGTGCCCCAGTTTTGGATCTTGGGGACCGGTTCTTGATTGCCCAAATCCAGGCCTTTAATCTGGTTGATATCAAAGGCCCTGGAACCTACTTTACTTGGACAAACAAGAGGAGAGAGCCACACAGCAGGAAGGTTAAGTTAGACCGGTTTTTGGTTTCTGAAGAGGCATTTATTAAATGGAATCTTAAGTTCCAGATTTTGGAAGGTCCAGTCTCAGACCACTATCCCCTTTTGTTGGAGGGAGGGCCGATGACAGGTCAACACCATAAGCCATTCAAATTTGAAAATTTTTGGTTGCAAAAGGAGGATCTCCGAAGGAAAATTCCACAGTGGTGGGAAGAAGGCCGCCTACCCTTGGGGACTGCAATGTTCAAATTCCATAAACAGCTCCATTTTGTCAAGTGTAAATTGAAACAGTGGAGACAAAACAATAAGTCGGACTTCCAGCTCCAAAGGGCCCCCTTGATGGCTAGATGGGAGGAGGTGCAAAAAAAATTTAGGGAAGGTACCATTACTGAGCACCTTAAAGCTGAGGATGATGCTCTGCGCAAAGCGGTTGAGGACATTGATAATCAAGAGGAAATTTATTGGAAACAGAGAGCAAGAATCACTTGGTTACTAGAAGGTGATAGAAATACAAAAATTTTCCACCGCTCAGCCTGTGCAAGGAGACAAATGCATAACATGGAAGTCCTTCATGATGAGAATGGACACTCCTTTGATACTCTCCCTGGAATGCATTTCCACTCAATGGATTATTTCTCAAACCTTTTTAAGGAAAGTAGGGAACAAGATGTGGAAGCCCAAAATGAAGTTATTAATGTCATACCTTCTATTATCTCTCACGAAGAGAATCAGACTCTCCTTAGACCCATTGACAGTGATGAACTAAAGAAAGTGGTCTTTGGGATGAGCACGGGAAAATTGCCAGGTCCAGATGGCTTTCCTATAGAATTCTTTCAGGCCTTCTGGGATACTCTGGAGAAAGATGTTTTGGCTGTCGCAGAGGAGTCCAGAACTAATAAAAGAATGCTTAAGGCTCTCAATCACACCTTCATCACTTTAATTCCAAAAGGGGAGGGGGGGGTTCATCTCTCTGATTTCAGACCGATTGCCTTATGCAATGTTATTTATAAAATAGTCACGAAGATTATGGCTGAACGGCTAAAACCTTTTCTCCATAAAATAATTTCCTCTGAGCAAGGGGGTTTTGTTGAAGGAAGACAGATCTTGGATGAAGTGGTCCTTGCTCAGGAGGCAATCCATACAATGCAAACTTCAGGCAACAAAGGAATGTTCATTAATTTGGATATGTCTAAGGCTTATGACCGGGTGGAGTGGGGCTTCCTGGCAAAGATGATGGCAGCCTTTGGATTCTCTCAGGTTTGGATTGACTAGGTCATGAGCTGTATCTCCACACCTTCTTTCTCTGTTCTAATCAATGGGCTCCCCTCGACTCCTTTTGGAGCCTCTCGGGGTCTTCGTCAAGGGGACCCTTGCTCTCCTTACCTCTTCCTCATCTTAGCAGAAGGATTAGGCAGACTCTTCCTGAGAAGACGACAGCTAGGTGTGATAACAGGTATTAAAGTGGGGACAAAAGTTTTGACCCACTTACAGTTTGTGGATGACACAGGATTGGTTGGAGTGGCCAGCCTCAGGGAAGCAAGAGGAATTAGAGATACTTTAAACATCTACCTTCGGGCCTCAAATCAAGTCATTAATGATAAAAAATCCAAAGTGGTCTTCTTCAATCTTGACCAAAGGTTACAGGAAAGAGTTATTGAGATCCTGGGATTTACTAGGACTTCTCTACCTATTGTTTACTTGGGGGTTCCACTGCATTTCAAAAAACTAAAAATTGATATCTAGAAGGATATTTTGGATGGCATCAAAGAGAAAATGAATCATTGGTCTCATAAATGGTTAAGCTATGGAGGCCGACTAACTTACTTACAATCAGTTATTCAGGCAATGCCAATATATAAATTCTCCATCCTGGCTGCCCCACATTCTATATGGAAAGAGCTTGACAAAATGGCCAGAAGCTTTTTATGGGAGGGTGCAAAAGGGAAGAAGAAATGGGCCTTGGTTGGATGGGATAAGGTCACCCAGCCCAAGGATAAAGGAGGGCTGGGACTGAGAAGCTCCAAGCTTAATAATCAAGCTTTGGCTGGTAAATTGTACTGGAGGTGGATTTCCCAGCCAACATCCCTCTTTAGCAGAATTCTTTCTAGCAAATACCTAGGCCATGCTCACCCCAATGATCTAGGACGTTTCCCTTTGGAGGGTAATGGATCCTTAGTATGGCAGACTCTCAAGCTGGGAGCTCAAGTTATCAAAGATCAATTGTTTTGGAAAGTGGGGAGAGGGGAGAAGGCCCGTTTTTGGACTGACTCCTGGGATCAGCACCCTCCCATCATTGCTGTGTTTTTAGAATTGCAACCCATTAAATCAGCCATAGAAGACAAGGGCTAGATTCATATTGAGAGTTATTTCAATACTAGCCACATTGGGGAGTACAAGTTCAAAAAGTTCAAGAGGTTGGAAGAGTGGCCAATTCCAATCCCACCGGAGCTGGCACCAATCTTAGAAAAAAATTTGAAAGCTAGGTTTCTTACTGGGTAGGATGAAGAGGATGAACTTTCCTGGGGCTTTGGGAACCTTGGGATTTACACTGTGAAGGCGAGATTTAACCAGATTCTTCCAGAGCCCCTCCCACACTCTTTCCCGGTCCATGTTTGGAAGAAGATATGGCACCCCAAGGGTTGGCCGAAGGTGAATTTTTTTGCCTGGCAACTTATGCACAATGGAATTCTCACCTTTGACAATCTTAGACACAAAGTCATCATCGATCCTTCTCAGTGTGTTTTATGCCGCAAGCATGAGGAAACTGCTGATCATTTGATGTTTGAATGCCCCTTCACACGGCAGATTTGGATGCGCTGGTTTTCCCACTTCAAAATTCAAGCCAACAGTGAGGTGACTCGGACCAATATTTGGAACCGATGGAAGAGAGGCAGATTTAAATCCAAAGCTCTCCGAATTGGCTGGGAGTTGGGCTTTCTTTTTATTTGGTGGCAGGTGTGGCTGGAGAGAAATGCCCGCATTTTTCATGAAACATTCTCTTCACTTGATGGAATATGGCAGGTTATATGGAGCAAAGTGGTGGAAACAGTTGCCATCTACGTTGAGGAGGAACATCAGTCTGTTTCTGTGCCACTGGTTGATGGAGTTGTTGCTCTTGAAAGACAGGCTCATGATAGATGGCACCCTCCCCCAGCAGGCTGGATCAAAATCAATACTGATGGAGCTGCAAAAGGAAATCCGGGTAGTGCTGGTACTGGAGTTGTGTGCCGTGATCATGGTGGGTCCGTGCTTTACTGGGAACTGCACGGTCTGGGTCATGCCACAAACAATGAAGCGGAGGCCTTGGCTATTAAATTTGCTTCTATCTGGGCTGTCAAGCAGGGCCATAGAAAGATAATTCTTGAGTACGACTCCCAAATTCTGGTGGGCGCTCTCGATTGCATGAGGAACTTTGATTTGCAAGCCTGGAGGTTGCGGAGTCTTGTCTCTCAGATAAAGGATCTCTGGAAAGAATTAGATGATGTGGTTCCCATCTATGTGAGTAGGGATTTCAACAAGGCGGCCGATTTCCTTGCTAAGATAGGTGCTGAGAAGGAAGTTGGAGTGCAGATGCATAGTGATATGCCTGTGGAGGATGCTGGGATTCGGCAAGGCCTTGAATGCTACCTATGATAATGTGCAAATTTTTTGCTGCTAAGGAAGGTTTTTGTCATGATTTCGTGACATGTAGCGGCGTCGTGGCCTCTTGTTGGAAGTTGTCGCGATATCACGACAGGTTTTGCCTTCTCAGCCTTAGAAAGGAACATGTCGTGAAATCGTGACATGTCATGAAATCGTGACGTTTTTGGCATAGGGATGATAAGGAGGATTATCGTCGTGATATCGTGACATTTTTGGTAAACTTGAGCAAAGGGCACATTTCGTCGTGATATCGCGACATTTTGGTCGATTGGAAGCTGCATGGTAAAACTATCACGATATCGCGACAGTTGGGGCACACTGGCGTCATCTGGATTTCTTGTCGTGATATTGCGACAATTTTGAATACTGGCTGCAATGAGGATTATCATCACGATATCGCGACTTTTTTGGTGAACTTGAGCAAAGGGCACATTTCGTCGCGATTCCGTGACATTTCTGTCGATCGAAAGCTGCATGGTAAAATCATCACGATATCGCGACAGTTGGGGCACACTGGCGTCATCTGGATTAATTGTCGTGATATCATGACAATTTTGAAGACAAGTTGCAATGAGGATAACTTGTCATGATATCGCGACAGTTTTGAAGATTGGGAACTGAAAGGAAAATTCGTCGCGATTTCGTGACACTTTTGGCACATTCATGGCTTTGGTAAAAATTGTCGCGATATCGTGACACTTTTGCGGATTGGGAGTCAAGATGAGAATATGTCATGATATCGCGACACTTTTGCTGGCTGGGCGCTTCGGAGAAATTCCGTCATGATTTCGCGACCCTTTTGGAGATTTGATGCTTCCTGGAGTTCTTGTCACGATTTCGTGATGCTTGTGATGATAGACCGTCGGAGGGAGTTGCTGTCATGATTTCATGACTTTTTTGGTGATCGAACACGGAGGGATTTTTCTGTCATGATATCGTGACATGTCACGTTTTCGTGACTGATGGCACTGCTGCGACCGCGACGGGGTTGATTGCCGTGATTTCGTGACATGTCACGATTTTGCGACATGTCGCATTTTCATGCCTTGTTGTCTTCTGTGCTCTGTGGGGGTTAGCATTGCCTTTGTGCTCTCTGCTTGTTGTCTAGTTCTCTGCTGTTGGTTGGGATGAGTTTTCTCCCTTGTGTAATTGCCTTTTGTATTAATACAAGCTTTTCAATTTTTTCAAAAAAAATATCACTATAAAGAGCAAGTATCCCAATACCCATGAAGAAAAGAAGGGAGTCGAACTTGAATCCCTGGAACTCTCAACATTCAAAAAGGTCACAAGGTGAGCCTCAGTACCAGTTTGGTGGATAGCCTATCGGTCACTAGCAACAAACCTCCCGCATGACGATATATTTGTCACATTTATTTGTGTGTAGATCAATGTTTGCATGTGGATGAGCTAGTTTATGATATCCTAGATCACAAAATAGATTAATCAGACTAAACACAATAAAGGAGTTAGTGGCACTAATAAGGTGATCCTTAGTACAGGTTCGATTGAAAGCCCATCTGGCACTGGTGGTATCCTGACAAATACCACAAAAACAAACTCAATTGCACACACAGGGATGTGAAATAACTTGGTCAAAAACAAGCACGATTCATACCTTGTTCAAACATTTTGTAAGATAACTGTACAGTATTGGCTAGTTAATTAAAACATCTAAGTCTCAGAACAACTTCGATACATTCCAAACCAACTGTCATATACAATCCATTTTCCTACATCACAAAAAAAAAAATCAAAAACAAAAAAAACTGCATCCAAAATGCACAAAAAAACAACAATAAAACTGGCAATCACAGACACCATTGCGCCTACGATTCCTGGCATCCAAAACCGACATCAGGGTCAAAAATTGTCACTATAATACTCCCTAAGAAGGCTATCATAGCCGGACCACTCCACGGGAAGCAAGATTTTTGACAATTTCCACCCCAAATGATGTCACAAAAAGGGTAAAAAACCCAAGCAAAAATAGCAAAAAAACTACACAAAAATGCACCAAAAATAGCCCTAACAGTGTCTGATCAGAATGCTTTGGCACTGGACATTTTTGGCATGCAAAACCAATGTCAGGGTCACAAAGCCTCACTATCCTATTCCATAATAAGGATATCATAGCCGGACCGCTCCACGGGAAGCCAAATTTTTGAGAATTTCATCCCCAAACGACGTCACCAAAATGGGTCAAAACCCATCCAAAAATAGCAATAACATTGCCGAACGAAGGCACTTTTGCACCTGACATTCTTGGCATCCAAAATAGGCATTGGGGTTACAAATTTTCATTATCCTACTCCCTAAGAAGGCTACCATAGCCGGACCACTCCATGAGAGGATGAATTTTTGTCAAGTTTAGCTCCAAATTGCGTCACCAAAAGGGTTAAAACCCACCGAACATAGGTCAGAATGTTCAGAAACTGCTTTCGCATTCAATTGTAAACAACTAAAGGCACCCTTACCTAAGTTATCTTGGGTTAAGTGACTTTTCATTGTTCTCATGTCAGTCATTCCCTCATCGATTCGTCGCGTGAGGGGGTAGTCACACTTAGTCGCTAATCAACAACAACATATCCAATATTGGAAATGACACGCATTCAAAGGATCATTGACAATGACAATCACACCCCTGCTTGGGGCAGAAAACAAGCAATTATCACAAACTGATCAAACACTTGGCATTCATGAATCATGAACTCAAGGTTCCCATAGACAAAAGGTTGTGCCCTTTGCCTATTCATGACTGATCAATGTCCAAGTTCAAGTAACACCTCATTGAACAAGGTTAACACTTGACTTTAGTTCCTTAGCTCATCAAAAGCAAGGATTCAAGAATGTGTGCCCTTTCCATACTTGGGGCATCAAGAGTTGGTTAGGTTATTGAGAAACCCTAATCATTAGTGCTTTGGTTATCTATTTTTGCTCGGCGTTGTGCCTTGCACAGCGCTTCCTAAAAAGTGGCATCTATAGACACAAAAATAGCACCAATTTGATTACATGACAATGAGCATTGATCGCATTGACACAAACAGTCCCTAGGGCAGCCCCCAAAGGTTAAATAGTGGTCCTAACCACTTCTAAAAGTAGTTTTAGAGGTCAGAGGTCAATTTGGCACCTTTTAGGCACTTTGCCAATTATTCACTCCACCCCAAAATGAGTACAAACTGGTACTCATTCCACCCAAGGATGAATTCCAATGCTCATTCTGGGGTGGGACAAATACCAGGTTTGACCAACAAAAAGTCAAACCTTGGCACAGGACAACTCAGAACTGCCACTAAGCTCTCCCTTCATGGTATAGGAGTATGAGCAATTTCTTTTGACAACTCAGATCTATCACTTGACTCTCCATTCACTGCATGGTAATAAGAGTGAGCTTTTCATGACAACTCAGATCTACCACTTGACCCTCCCTTCATTGCATGGGAGTGAGAGTGGGCTTTTTCATGACAACTCAAATTAGCTACTTAACTCTCCCTTCATTGCATGGGAGTGTGAGTGAGTTCTTTTGAGCATGCAGAAGCAATTACAGAAGCAGTTATGAAATCCTTGATCAAGGAGAAGTCTTCTCTTCACAAGAAAAAGCATTCATGCAAACTAGCACTTTTGCATGTTAATTCAAGAGACCCCTTGGGTCTATAAAATGGTGAATTTCTTCACCCAAAGAATATAGAGAGAAAGAGCATTTTGAGAAACGAAGTGCTGCTGTTTTGCTGACTTACGATTTGTGCCTTTACATCCATAATCTCTTAATCAAAAGGGAGGTTATTGGGTGACTTTTGGAGGCACGAATCAAGACCCAAAACCTGATTTTCTGGACACAATACCCTACCAATTTGCCGATAACACATCATAGTAGGTTTCGGACTCATCCCAAGCGGATTGGTGTCAAAAAAAAAGTCTTAACCGATGGGTGGTTTGCCTTCGGGCACCCCCTGCCTTATTACAGGTTTACTCGTTTCACCCTGGAATGAATACCAGTTTGTTGCAGGTTTACTCGTTTCACCCTGGAATGAATACCAGTCTATTGCAGGTTTATTCGTCCTTCCCCAAAACTAATACCGATCTGCGTTGAATTTGGTGACTGTTTCTTTTACAGTATTTTGCTAGTTACATGTTTATGATTCTGCAAAATTTTCAAACTATTCAAATTCATTTTAATCATCATTATATTTATCTTTTATATTCATTAATAGTACTCTTTCATATTTGCGAGTTTCATTATCATACATAGGTGCTACTGATGATTTGTTGTTTCTTTGAATGCAGGAGGAGCAGCAAGGATTAAATATTCATCAATACTAGTGGCGACAACACTTTGGCTCGCCCATTTCATATGGGGGCACGCGGAAGGAGGAACACTAAATCCATGATTGTAATTGAAACTATGTTAACGCTCTTACCCCCTAAAAGGGAGGAGACGTCTTTGTAACTGAATTGGAAGAGTATAAATAAAAAGGGTTGTGCTTTCTATACTTCCTTTTATCTCATTTAAATTCGTCTCTTTTCTTTCATTTCATGCATTTCACTTTATAGGACATTAAGCGTTAACTTTGGGTTTTGAATACATCGCATTAGTTTTCCTTTCAATATTTTGGAATCTCGTGCTTTCAATTGATAATGGATAGAATGATATTCAAATTTCTTTAGACATTGATAGCATATTATATATGGTACTACTTACATTCAAATGTTACAAGGATGAGAATATAGAACAAAAAGGAGTGATTGAATCACTTAAAAAGAAAACAATAATGGATGAATCTATATTAGAGAAGACATTTCAATCCTCATGCAATATTGATACTTCAAGATTTACTAACTCAAGATCTTATCATGATGCCTTAAGTGTTTGTTCAGAAGCATCTATACACAATAAGAATAGTAATAAGAAGTACAAAGACAAAGAATAAATACTTTTGCAGGAATCAGGTGATAGTATGACCACTTATGAAAGTGCATAAACTAGATCCAAAGATAAGAATAAAGAAGAAAAATAAGAGGAACCAAATCAAGGAGGGATATAGTGCAAGGTAAATTAAATATAATGCAAATAACCAGATCAAGTTGAAGAACATCTGAAGGACAAAGATCCATATTGAAGACTATAGACTTAAATACCTAAATAATATAATATAAGGGGGTGTTAGAGTATATTATATTATTTGGTACATGCTAATGTACCACATTGGATACATAACTACAGTAGTATTTTACTTTAGAGTAAGGTTTGAGTTACTTCATGCAATGTAATAAATGCACAAGTGTTAGAATGTGCAATGATGTAAATGTGCATGTAGTCCACATGCACATGAGTCATAGGATAGGTATATGAAGAGTCATGGGTAGAGTAAAGGTCAAGGTATATATCTTCCTATATATAGACCTTTAAGGTATAGAGTGAGAGAGAGATGATGTTACTATAGAGAGGTAGACTATAGTAGTGAGTAGATACAATTTAGTTCTTCATTTAAAATTCTGGTGTTCAAGTCCTCCATTATATTGCATTTGTGAGATTTCATTAATGGAATTTTATTGAATTATTGTAGAAGTATATTCTCTTATTTTCTTGCATATTTTAGTGCCATTATCATATAGTTATCATAGCCTGCATATTTTACATCTTTTAGTTGCATTTCTTTTAATATACATCACCAAAAGATAACAGTTTATTTGTGCATGGACCTTGTAGGGTTTTAAATTTAAACCATTTACTACATTAAGATATGGTGTCCCATCCAACCCTATGAGATTGATAACACCATTCTCTATGACCTCATCCACCTAGAATAGACCAAGCTATAGGGTTTTCAATTTTTTGGGATTTATTTACCTCTTTCTATTAAAATTTAAACCTAGTAGTTTCACTTGCACTAGTTTGTGACTTATTGTTACATCACTTGTTTCTCATATAATTTTTGTAGTGCAATAACCTTATCTCTTGGCACTTTTGATCACTAAATTGATTATACAAGACCACTCTCAAAATTGAGATTAAAAACTCCAATAGTATGGTAGTCTCATGGTCATACATCAATTGGAATAGGATAGATTTGTTGTCATTTAAATATTGTCTTGTACTCCCATAGAACTACTAGTATCATTTCCTCTAGTATGCACTTTTGATTTCATATATTTTATACAATATTAGGCCAATATGTTTTTGGATTTCTATTCCTATCCATTTATTCAAGGGTAGTACAAAGTTGGCAATGAAGTAAAAATTCTAAACTTTATCAACTTTTGGATCAGTTCATTTATGAAGTTTTTTAATACAGTCACTTGTGATCTATAGTTGTACACCAAACCCTGTAATGATTTGTTCATGCATATGTGATACTCTTAATAAATTTATCATGTAATGATATGGCCTCATACCACTTCATTAAGTACTTAGTTACAACCATGATATATCTGCATTTTCTCTTTTACTAGTCTTTAGGGTCTTGACAAAGTCCAACTCTCATATTTTAAGTAAATCCTATGACTATAATTGATGCAATGGTATGAAGTATCAATGTAGTGGTTTCCTCATCCTCTAATAGGTATTACACATAGTCACAAATTCCTTTACATTGTGATAATGTGTAGTCCACCATAATTTATCCATGAGGACCTTCCTTGTTGTTTCATTAGGTCTCATGTGCTCTATTAAATTTCCTTTGTGAGTTTTCCTTAGTGTGTTGTGTAAGTATTCCTCAACACATCATCATAGTATTGTGTTGGATCCTATATTGCACAAAAATCCACTAATTATTTGGAATGGTCATGATTGCAATACAATCCCTCTTTTTTCATTTACCAACAACTCTTGGTAGGTCTACAATGGATAAGTACATACCAATGTTTTTGTACCAAGATGAAAATGCTACGATTTCAAAGAAATGAACATCAAGAAAATCATTCAAAACTCATTTTATAGGCTTTCTAGAATGCAAGTGTAATAGTTGATTTGCTATCATGTGCTTCTTCCTAGGTTTTATCACCATGAGAAACACAAACTTCCACAACTTTATTGAAGAACACAAGCTTATACTGAGAGGGGGGTGAACAGTATAAGACCACTTTTTACTTTTCTTTTCAATTCAATATTATGCAGTGTATAGATAGCAGTATCAATAGCAGTAATCAAAGCAATGCACAGAACACCATACACAATAGAGACACAAATTTTAACGTGGTTCACCCAATGTGGGCTACCTCCACAGAGAAAATATTTCTTCTAAATATTTCTCAAATAATCTCTTGGGAATCCTTCCCAATTACAATGTTTATGGACCTCTGTCCAAAGGAGATGTTGATCCCCTAAATCTCAAGTTCGTGGATCTCTTCCATAGGAGAACTCTTTCCCCTTCAACTCTGGCTAGTGATCTTCTAGAAGACTCTGTCTCTCTGCTGCACTGACTGGTGGATCTCTCTCCACTTGAAGACTCCTCACTCAGAAGATCTATCTTCAATTGTCCTGGCTGTTGGATCTCTATCCACTGAGACTCTGTCCTCTATACTCTATCACCTCCAAAGCTCTATCAATAGGTTCACTCAGAACCTTCTTAAATCTGCTCAATAGGTCCACTCAGAACCTGCTCAAATCTGCTCAATAGGTCCACATAGAACCTGCTCAAATCTACTCAACAGGTCCACTCAGAACCTGCTCAAATATGCTCAATAGGTCCACTCAGAACCTGCTCAAATATGCTCAATAGGTCCACACAGAACCTATCTCAAATCTGCTCACATAGTCCACAAACTTTCCAAATTCTCAACCAACCTTCCAAATCTACTCAACAAGCTCACTCGAAACTTGTCCAAATCTCTCAATAAGTCCTCTCTAGGACTTGCTCAAATCTGCATTGCAAGCTTCCACAAAATCTTACACAAAATTAGTCCACAAGCCTTCTCAAAGACTTACCTCAAATCTGCTTAACAAGTCCACACAGAACTTGTTCAATCTCATAGAATCATAAAGAGAATTGTTAGAGACTCAATATGTTCTATACTCAAAGCTCAATCTCAACTCAAATCAATCTCATAGAAGCATAAAGAGAATTGTTAGAGACTCAATATGTTCTATACTCAAATCCCAATCTCAATCTCAACCATCATCTCAAAAACATATAAAAAAATTTTAGAGACTCAATATGTTCTATACTCAAATCCTCAATCTCAACTCAAATCAATCTCATAGAAGCATAGAGAGAATTTGTTAGAGACTCAATATGTTCTATACTCAAAAAACTCAATCTCAACTCAAATTAGAATATAGAAAAGTTTTTTTTTATGGAACTTGAACAACCACTTCACACAAACACTTGACTAGGCTCAATCAACTCTACTCAACCAATCACCTCAAGGAACAACCCTTTCTCACAAACCCTAGTCCAAGCATGTATCAACCAACTCAAAATATTTCCAATAATGCTCAACCACAAATCTCACATAACAATGATACTCATGTTCTTTTCTAACTCAAGTTCAAGTTCTTTGCATAACCAATTGGCTTCAACAACAATGCTTATAAAACAAGGTTTAATCACAACTCTCAATCCAGAAAACCTTGAAGCATTAAACCAACCACTTTCAAAAAGGAAACCACAATCAATCCTTTTCTCTCCAATGATATTTTCAGAAATCAATCACCCAATCAAGTCAATGGAGAATATTGCCCATACCTTTTTGATGCCAAGTAGTTGTCCACAAAATCTGTCAAACTCAACACACTTTCAAATATTTCCTTATCAACCACAAGGAGGTTAGAGGACTTGAGTAATATCACAACAATAAAAATAATATCCCAATAACACCTTATTACTCCTACTCAATAAAATTCACCATGTCCTCTCATGAAAGAAATAATCCCCTTTGAAAAAGAATAAATCAAACTCACTTTTGAACCTCTTTTACAAAACTAGAAATATCTCTTTACACACACCTTATTTCTCCTTCTAAGCAAGTTAATCAAATAGCCCTTGAAAAATGCTTTCCAACGATATATAATATGCTACCCTTCCAAAAATAAAACCATCAAAAATTTCCCAATTTTCTAGGGCATAGCATAACCCTTATTTCTCCTTAAGGCTATTTAACAAAAATTAAAACATAAAAAATTAACTTGCCTTTGCCTCTCGGAGGGATTCGATCCCCTGACGTCCTCCTTCCCAATGCCTTAGCCGCAGCCAAGCCATCGTTGGGCCACGCACCCTCACGTGCCTAAAAAGGCATGACCAACATCAAATACCTCACAAACCAACGCTTTTCAAAATAATCAAAATGTGCTTCGAGCGCTTTGTCCTTGCAAGAAAACCTCAAGCGAATCGAACGTGGGACCTCCTCTCTCTTGCCAAGCCAACACACCACTAAGCCATGCTGGCCTATGTGCTCAACAACTTCACACGTTCTCTGCTTCCACTTTTCGTAAATCGTCAAGCCTTTAAGAATCACAAGCCTTTTCGCATGCGCTCAACGAAAATGCAAGGGTAAGTGATTAATGTCTTTGATGGCATTATATATAATGCCCTTGTCTTCTTATGCAATCACGTCGGTGCTTCGAATAAATTCGACGTCGACGTGGTTTTAATTTATAATATATTTAAATTTAAATTTAAATTTAAATATTATAAATTAAAACAAACCAACCTTAGGTTTTAGTTTAAATAAACCTTGGAGCCTTGTCTTAATGCACAACCTTGGTGTAATCAAATATTATTTATAAAATTTAAATTCCTTGTGAATTTAAATAATTTATAAATAATTATTAAACCTCCTTTTTAACTTTTGCAATAACCCATCTTGGGTTTTTATGGACCAATCGCTTAACCTGTGCTCCCATTAATATTAAAATATTATGGAGCCTTTTTCCTTTCACTTTTGCACCGATGAAGCTTTTTCCTGGATGAATGTGACAACCTTGAATGACTTTATTTCTTGCCGAATTCTTTGATAAGAGTGATAACTCTATCAGGTGACATCAATGACAACTTTGACTTAGAGGACTCAAAATGTCCAACAATCTCCCCCTTTGTCATTGATGGCAACCCATATCCTTTTACTGAAACCTGACCTTCTTTTCTGCTCCCCTGGACTTTGCTCCCCTGGCTCAATGCTCTCTCAAATATCAAGTCTCTCCCCATATCAAATCTCTCCCCAACATACACAAATCTCTCCCCCTTTGACATCAATGGCAAAGGGTCACCTTTGGGGCTTGGGGCTAAGAATGAGCCTCTTAGCTTAGCCCCTCCCCCACCTCCTCATGGGGTGGTTAATTCTAGGGTGGGAGTATTTCTACTCCCCGAAAGCACTGCTCTTTATCTTTATCTTTCTCTCTTCTTTTCTGAGTCTTCTGAATCCTCTCACTATTTCTTTCCAAGTCATCATCCCTGTTCCTATCATCACTTCTGTTCCTATTCATGTTCTTGTTCTCATCCATGTTCCTATTCTTGTTCTCATCCATGTTCCTATTCTTGTTCTCTTCCTTGTTCTTATTCTTTTCTTATTCTCTATTCCTATTCTTTTTTGAGTCTCTATTCCTTTTCATCTTCTTACTTCTGTTCATATTCATGTTCTTGTTCATATTCCTATTCCTGTTCATGCTTGATTCTAGAATATTTTCTCTACACCATCTTGCTATGTGACCATCATTATTGCACTTATAACACTTAATGTTATTATTCCTTGGAGGTGCAACTATCTTAGGACTTCTTCTAGTGAGGCCATATCCTCTTCTGTCATGAACCCTGCAATTCATTGCCTTGTGACCAAACTCATTGCATGAGTAGCAATATCCTTGGAAAAGTTATCCTTTCCCATAATCCTGTCTTTCATGTGTCCTGCACTATGAAGCCATGTGCCCAAACCTATGACATGAAAAACATCTTCCATTGAAGATTCCTTGCCTAGACCTCATTGGTCTTCTAGTTCCTCTTGACCTATTCTGATTGTTGTTCCATCTGAATCTTCTTTGCCCATTGTCCCTGTTCCTGCTGGACTCACTGCAATCTGACTCATCCTTAGGAGTTTCACTTTCACTTCCGCTCTCATATGAGAAACCCTCTTCTGAAGTATCCTCTTCTTCTGAAGTGTCTTCAAAACTGGTAGTTAACTTATCTTCTTGAACTTGTTTGCTTCCAAGACCTATCTTGTTTGTTGCTCTTCTTTGTATCTTGACTATTTTATCCACACTCTTTGCACTGTTTACATACTTGTATAGCTTATTCTTGGAATCCTCTAAATCTTCCTTTAGTAGGGCCACTTCTTGTGTTAACTTTTCACATTCCAAGATCTTTGCTTCTAACTTATCTTTGAACTTGCTTGCCTTAGCCTTTGACTTTTCTAGATCCTCTATGAGCAATAATATTTCTTCATCACATTCTTGAAACTGACTTTCAAGCTTAGAGTGTTGCTTTCTTACCTTATTTACTATGTCAAGGGCATAGATAAGTTCTCCCTTGAGATCATAGCCATTCTCTGCTGAATAATCCTCTATTTGTTTACCTTTGTCCATATCATTTCTTTCTTTTGGCTTGTCTTCTATAGGATCACTCACTTCATCTTCTAATGCCATTAGAATATTTTCATCTGGTCTATCAAGTGCATCTTCAAAATCATCATCACTAAAACTATAACCATCCCTTGTGCAATCATCTTCAAGATGTCCAAATCTACCACATCTAAAACACTTGAGAATAACTGGAGTCTTTCTCTTAACTGGTTCTTTCTCTTCAACCATAAATAGGACTTCATCTCTATCATTGTCTGAAAAACTAGCATCACTATCAATTGAGTACTTACTTGCATTATCCGCATAGTAGCTTCTCTTTTGCCTTTGGAAGAACTTCTTCCCTTGTCTGTTTTGTCCATCCTTGCTTTTCTTCTGGTACCTATGTCTTTCTGATTCCCTGTACCTGTGATCCTATTTTTCTTCATCATTGTTGCTCTTTGGTTCTTTGCACTCTGTTGCATAATGTCCATACTTTCCACAATTGAAACACTTAATAGATCTTAGATCTATAGGTCTTCTGGAACCTTTATCTCTTCTGCCATAATTTGCTTCTTCATCACTAGATGACTCACTACTTGATTCTGTCTTCTTACCCTTTTTCTTTTTGTCCACTTTGAATGCAGCTTCTTTCAGAGGAATAGGATCTTTTGTTCTTATCTCAAAAGTAGTAAGCATGCCAAGCAAAGAATTCCTTGTCAAAGAATCACTATCAATTGATGTTTCTATAGCAGAAACCTTTTCACTATACCTTTTTGGAAGAGTTCTCAAGATCTTATCACAAGCATCAGATTCATCAACCTTCATTCCAAGACCTTTCATCTCATGTATAAGTTCGTCAACCTTGTTGAGATAGTCACGAATATTTTCATCATCCCTCATTCTTAGGTTCTCAAATTCTCCTTTGAGATTTTTGATCTTAGCTTTCCTAACACTTTTATCACCTTCATATATGGTATGCAATAGTTCCCACATGTCTTTTGTTGTTGTACATTCCATAACCTTCATAGATTCTGATCTACGCAACCCTTTTATAATTGCATTCATAGCTCTTGAATTTGCATGCATTAGAAGCTTACCTTCCTTATATGTAGGAGGATTGGTTGTTGAATCATATCCAAATTCCACTGCATCCCAAACTTCATTGCCAAGTGCCATCAGGTGAAATCTCATCAACACACACCAATACAAGAAGTCACTTCCATCAAATACTGGTACTGCATTATTGAAGGACCCATATTTTTTATCCTTTTGATCCATTGTGTTCTTAGACCACTTTTCCTTCAAGCTGTCAAACTCTTCTGAAGGAACCCACTCTGATACCAATTGAAGAACACAAGCTTATACTGAGAGGGGGGTGAACAATATAAGACCACTTTTTACTTTTCTTTTCAATTCAATATTATGCAGTGTATAGATAGCAATATCAATAGCAGTAATCAAAGCAATGCACAGAACACCATACACAATAGAGACACAGATTTTAACGTGGTTCACCCAATGTGGGCTACCTCCACAGAGAAAATATTTCTTCTAAATATTTCTCAAATAATATCTTGGGAATCCTTCCCAATTACAATGTTTATGGACCTCTATCCAAAGGAGATGTTGATCCCCTAAATCTCAAGTTCATGGATCTCTTCCATAGGAGAACTCTTTCCCCTTCAACTCTGGCTAGTGATCTTCTAGAAGACTTTATCTCTCTACTGCACTGAATGGTGGATCTCTCTCCACTTGAAGACTCCTCACTCAGAAGATCTATCTTCAATTATCTTGGTTATTGGATCTCTATCCACTAAGACTCTATCCTCTATACTCTATCACCTCCAAAGCTCTATCAATAGGTTCACTCAGAACCTTCTTAAATCTGCTCAATAGGTTCACATGAACCTACTCAAATATTCTCAATAGGTCCACATAACCTACTCAAATCTGCTCAACAGGTCCACTCGAACCTACTCAAATATGCTCAATAGGTCCACAAAGAACCTACTCAAATATACTCAATAGTCCACACCTCTATCCAAATACCCCCAAATCTGCTCAACAAGCTCACTCAGAACTTGTCCAAATCTCTCAATAAGTCCTCTCTAGGACTTGCTCAAATCTGCATTGCAAGCTTCCACAAAAGCTT
This sequence comes from Wollemia nobilis, assembly GCA_028583015.1. Lineage (NCBI taxonomy): Eukaryota > Viridiplantae > Streptophyta > Pinopsida > Araucariales > Araucariaceae > Wollemia > Wollemia nobilis. The sequence goes on from JAQPPZ010002524.1 coordinate 640,667, forward strand.
ACACAAAATCAGTCCACAAGCCTTCTCAAAGACTTACCTCAAATATGCTTAACAAGTCCACACAGAACTTGTTCAATCTCATAGAATCATAAAGAGAATTGTTAGAGACTCAATATTTTCTATACTCAAAGCTCAATCTCAACTCAAATCAATCTCATAGAAGCATAAAGAGAATTGTTAGAGACTCAATATGTTCTATACTCAAATCCCAATCTCAACTCAAATCAATCTCATAGAAGCATAGAGAGAATTGTTAGAGACTCAATATGTTCTATACTCAAATCCCAATCTCAACTCAAATCAATCTCATAGAAGCATAGAGAGAATTGTTAGAGACTCAATATGTTCTATACTCAATCTCAATCTCAAATCAGAATATAGAAAAGTTTGTTTCATGGAACTTGAACAACCACTTCACACAAACACTTGACTAGGCTCAATCAACTCTACTCAACCAATCACCTCAAGGAACAACCCTTTCTCACAAACCCTAGTCCAAGCATGTATCAACCAACTCAAAATATTTCCAACAATGCTCAACCACAAATCTCACATAACAATGATACTCATGTTCTTTTCTAACTCAAGTTCAAGTTCTTTGCATAACCAATTGGCTTCAACAACAATGCTTATAAAACAAGGTTTAATCACAACTCTCAATCCAGAAAACCTTGAAGCATTAAACCAACCACTTTCGAAAAGGAAACCACAATCAATCCTTTTCTCTCCAATGATATTTTCAGAAATCAATCACCCAATCAAGTCAATGGAGAATATTGCCCATACCTTTTTGATGCCAAGTAGTTGTCCACAAAATCTGTACCACAAAATCTGTCAACCTCAACACACTTTCAAATATTTCCTTATCAACCACAAGGAGGTTAGAGGACTTGAGTAATATCACAACAATAAAAATAATATCCCAATAACACCTTATTACTCCTACTCAATAAAATTCACCATGTCCTCTCATGAAAGAAATAATCCCCTTTGAAAAAGAATAAATCAAACTCACTTTTGAACCTCTTTTACAAAACCAGAAATATCTCTTTACACACACCTTATTTCTCCTTCTAAGCAAGTTAATCAAATAGCCCTTGAAAAATTCTTTCCAACGATATATAATATGCTACCCTTCCAAAAATAAAACCATCAAAAATTTCCCAATTTTCTAGGGCATAGCATAACCCTTATTTCTCCTTAAGGCTATTTAACAAAAATTAAAACATAAAAAATTAACTTGCCTTTGCCTCTCGGAGGGATTCGATCCCCCGACGTCCTCCTTCCCAATGCCTTAGCCACATCCAAGCCACCGTTGGGCCACGTGCCCTCACGTGCCTAAAAAGGCACGACCAACATCAAATACCTCACAAACCAACGCTTTCCAAAATAATCAAAACGTGCTTCGAGCGCTTTGTCCTTGCAAGCAAACCTCAAGCGAATCGAACGTGGGACCTCCTCTCTCTTGCCAAGCCAACACACCACTAAGCCACGCTGGCCTATGTGCTCAACAACTCCACATGATCTCTGCTTCCACTTTTCGTAAATCGTCAAGCCTTTAAGAATCACAAGCCTTTTCGCATGCGCTCAACGAAAATGCAAGGGTAAGTGATTAATGTCTTTGATGGCATTATATATAATGCCCTTGTCTTCTTATGCAATCACGTCGGTGCTTCGAATAAATTCGACGTCGGCGTGGTTTTAATTTATAATATATTTAAATTTAAATTTAAATATTATAAATTAAAACAAACCAACCTTAGGTTTTAGTTTAAATAAACCTTGGAGCCTTGTCTTAATGCACAACCTTGGCGAAATCAAATATTATTTATAAAATTTAAATTCCTTGTGAATTTAAATAATTTATAAATAATTATTAAACCTCCTTTTTAACTTTTGCAATAACCCATCTTGGGTTTTTATGGACCAATCGCTTAACATGTGCTCCCATTAATATTAAAATATTATGGAGCCTTTTTCCTTTCACTTTTGCATTGATGAAGCTTTTTCCTGGATGAATGTGACAACCTTGAATGACTTTATTTCTTGCCGAATTCTTTGATAAGAGTGATAACTCTATCAGGTGACATCAATGACAACTTTGACTTAGAGGACTCAAAATGTCCAACATTGATGAGCCATCTACTAACCTATTTGTGTATAGTTGACTTGTTCATTAGGTAAATTAGGACTTGGTGATCAACATAGAACACTAATAGATTCATGAGAAGATAGTGCCAAAAATTCCACATTGTGTAAACCATTCCCAATACCTCATGCTCGATCATGCTATATTTCTTCTCAACATGTGAAAGTAGCTTATTAGTAAAATATATGGGTTGGTCTAGCCAATGTAACCCCTCCTACACCAACCCACACCTTGTGAAGCTTGACACATTAATGTTAACATGAAACTCTTTCTTAATTTAGAAACAAAAAAATGAGTGAATTGACCAGTTTGAATTGTACCTACTTGAAATTCTGCTAGTGCTCCTCCATCCACTTGAAAAGAACACCCTTGCATGTAAGTGAATTCAACACATGAGACATTTATTCAAAGTTATTGATGAACCTTTTGTAATATCCCATGTTTCTCAAAAAATACTTTAAGTTAATATTATAGTGTTCTTCCATGTTGACCACGATGTAGATCATGTTAGGATCTGACTTTAGTCCCATTTGATAGATAACATGACATAACAATTTCCCATAATGAACTAGAAACTCACATATTTTTGGATTTCATAATAGGTGAGCATTCATGCACAATGTCATGCACTCCTCCAATGCCTTAAGATGACCGTTCTTCCTCCCATAGAGAGATCAATCATTGAAAACACTTTGAATGTCTTATAGTTATTTTCTAGAAAATGTACAAAATGATTCTTTGAAAGGTGGTAGGTACATTACCCAAATTGAATGTCATCCAAGTACATATATTGTTGTTTTCACCCTATCTTCATTAACAATATTGATTTAGTTTTAGCCACAAAATATACTCCAAATAGGAGTAGATCCCATGCTTGACTATCTCCTCTAGAATTGAATTAGTAAGCAAGATAAAAATGGGTCCTTGATTATGATTACATTAAGACTCCTAAAATCTATGCAAATCCAAAATTGTGCACTCTTTTTTAGGCTAATTAGTGTTGAGGAAAAATAATTGCTTAGTCAATTTTAAGATAATACACACATCTACTATCTTATTTATCTATGCATGGATAAGGGTTGGATACTTTGACTTCATATGGTACGACCTCTTTACTAGTGAGTTTGGTACTAAAGGTATTTGATACATGCAAAAATTAAATAAAATTATTTATAGGTCTTTGTACATCTATGCAAAGGCATCCTTGTATTTTAAGAAAATTTTAAAAAATCCTACCTTTAAATTGGACCTTAATCATTTCTATAATTGATTATTTTATCATGTTTCTCCTCATTGAGGTTTACTTGCAACATGCATGGTCCTTCATACTTTATGATGTCATGTTATTTTACTACTTTTGTTACATCATATAGATATGTTGATTTTTCATTAGTATGCATGCCTTCGCAACTATATTTTGGAAAGTTAGGGAGAAATGACATCTTCTCATACTTATCTTTTGTGTGTGTATTCATCATTTCTCTCTTCCACTATGCAACTTGACTCACTTACCTCATAGGTGTTCGATAATATCATATTATCCTTGCCAACTATACCTTGCTCATCCCCTATACTTAGACATAGACATGTTGATTGGAAAACCTCATAAACTTAAATTTTCTGATGGAGTATACCACTATCTGAGTGCCTTTCATCCTTCATGTATTCCTCAAGTTCCAACACAATATGGGTTCTTTGTCCATTTTTTTATTTTCAATATTATATGAATATATCTCTAACTACTAAGAGGATGTAAGGTCCTCACTCATTCACTAATTCCTTAAGTTTATTGTGCATTTTTGTTATCCCTTCTAAAAGGTGATGTGGTCCTTTTCCTAGTTGTGATCAACCCTCATCATGTGTAGCCATTGATGACACAACAAAGTATTGTACGTGGTCTTTTGCAATCTAATGATAAAAAAAATCTATCATGAAGAGTTGTTAAAAAATAATGATCTTTTATTCACTCAACACTTATTTCATATTTGTTGCATATTGGTCTACTTCCAATAATCTAAAATTAGGTAGTCATAAAGTTGATGCACTAGTTCTCTCAATGTGTTCTTTAGAAGCACATTCACACTAGAACCATCATCAATAATAATATACAATAATGTTTATCTGAGTAGTTCCAAATGTATCAATATAGGTCATTTCTTGGTGTTAGTCATTAATATTATCGAATTGATGAGTTGGTCCTTGGTTGTTGTTTGTGGTGAGACTTGGTTGTTCATTTCATCTTTACTTCCTATGCAAGAATAATCCAACCATTGCATACAATAGTGATATCATATAAAACAAGGTTATCATCTTCATAAAGATACTTGACTCCATAAACTATGTTGTAAAGCTTCATATTGTTGTTTACTCATGGTGAGTTCCTTGCCTTTATTACTCTCTTACCTTTTTTTCTTCCACTTAGGCTTGAAATTCTTTCCATATTCCATCTTTGATAGGCTATAGGTAATCAAACTTCATTTATCCTTGAGTAAGTACATGTTTTGTATCCAAAATAATTTCTTCTATATCTAAAAGATTCATATTTTGACTGCTTCCTAGGTTCTTTGGGTAATTTTCTTCTGTGATTACCTAGATCACACCAAATAAATATCGTTTGCTTGCTATTGTTGGTTGTATTAATACAATTATTTGTAAATTAACCCCATTATTTATGCTTTTATGCATCGTAGAATTGGTTTTTCTTATGTATTTTACTGTAATAAATTATCATATGAATTCCTATTATTAGGCTTATTTTATCTATAATTCTACCTTCCATGATGGTTTTTATGTTAACCACATTTTGTTCAATTGAATGTACTTTTTGAAGTAATTAGTTTTTACTTTGTTTCCTTTTGAATAGATAGAGTTTGATGCTTTTTGCTCTTCAAGTTAAACATGTAGGAATATATATAATCTAACTTTACGAGGCCAAGGATGATAGTGATGAAGTGTTTAAGGATGTTCTTGATGTAGCCTATGGGCAAGTGTTATGTAAGCCTTATGAGCATTATTTATGTAAGCCCACAAATGCTTTCTATGCAAGCCTACAAACATTCTATATGTAAGCCTACATGCATATTTCTATGTAATCCTATGACCATTCTTCTATGTAAGCCTATGAGCATTTTATGCAAGCTTACGATAATTTTTTATGTATTCACCCTTAGCGATATTGGTTAAACCACCTTTATGGTTAACCTTGATTAAATGGTAAAATATATCTATTTTATTGTAATTTAAACTTCAAGCTAGGTTATGTTGGCTTGAGATTAACATTTTATTAGGGATTAGGTATCACTATAAATACTTTCTAATGATTGATCCATTATATTTGTTTGTGATGTGAGATCATGGGGGTGCCTATGGACACCTACCCCTTATTATTTTATCGATTCTCTTTATTTTTCAAACTCTTTTTTCTATTTCTTTTTATTAAGATACCTTTATTTCTCTTTTTTATTGTTATATATATGATTGTGGTTAATGTATGTTTCAAGAAATTTCTAAAAAGTGTTATGAATTCTAACATGGTATCAGAGCCAATATAAAACAACTTCACTTAATCACACAAAAATATTGCATAGGTAGACTATGGTAGATATGGATGAACCACTAGTTATGTTGTATTCCTTGCAAAATTGTAGGTGGGTCATAGTTTAACACTTATTAAGATTTTCCATTTGACACCTAATTCTGCATTTGAAAGTTTCCCTCCAATTATTCAAATTTGAATTTAAATACTTTGATTTATGGCAAGAAAATACGAGTACATGGTCAATTTTTTGGTATCTTGGATGTGGTTTGCTAAAAGTTTTGGGATACTCATTATGCCTATTGGTGATCTATTAGCAATGGTAAATATGTTGGTTATCAAAATGGTTACAAGTTCAAATTGTGGCAGTGTATACCCCTTTCACCCTTTGAAATAAAAATCATGATTGGTTGAGTTGCCTTGCCTAAGCAATACTAGTTGGATATACATATCCATGATCTAATAACTTTTGAGAGAATATGGTTCATGGTGCAATAGCTAAACATTTTATTTCTATAATTTAAATCAAGGATTTAAATTACTCACCTTAACCTTTTTAAGGGAGCATTGCATAGTCCATGTAGTAATCAACACATGTTTTCCCCTCCCTAATTGTATAGATCAAACAAAGTGTATCCTCAACCTAAATTTAATAGTCTGCATATTACAATAGGTGGTATATCTACTAGCAATGATATGGTCTTCAATTTAAATCCTATGGTGAGCTTACCTATTTTGTTCATGTTTATCTTGCTCATTCATGATTATTACATTATGCAATATGGTATCCTAACTACAAGTTGTACTCAAGCTCAATGGTTAGCACACTTCTTCATAAATAGTAGGAGTGGGTTTTGATTCTTATTAGCTATATATACATACACACACATATATAGATGGTAGTTTTCTAATGAAAATATAATAGTTGTCATAATCCAATTTTCCAATCCAACACAAGTGGTAGGAGGAAAAAGTCACCAAATTATTTTTGGATAAGCAGTAGTCTCAAATTGGCTAATTTTATTTCTAAGGTTTGAAGGCCTAATTTTTTATTTTTTGTCCTGCTAGTATGTCCAACCTTTCAGAGGCCATAACTTATGCATATAAAAGTATTTTAGGTCTTTTTTTAGATTGCAAGATATTTTGAGTTATATGCATTGATGATATTTCTTCAAGGACTTGTATAGTGTTATAGGTGATTTTTTAGCTACAAGAGGAGTAGGAATTGGATGATCAATGCAAGGTATGGATTGCTCCTACAAGTTCTTTTCTAAATATGGGGGATGATAATTCAAAGATGTATGTTTTTCTTGATGATTCAATTCTATTCTTTTGAGTTTTAAAGAATAGATTAAGGTCTCTATATTGTTGAGGATCTTATCATGGGAAGCTCAACATATTAAATCTATAAGGTGAAGTCATGATTTCATGTTCAAGTAAGGATTGATCTAGTTCATATTTCTTTATAAAGAGAAGACAACAAGATTCTTGATGAAATTTTATTGGTTCATTCATGCAGTCATTATAGGGGGATGTACCATATTTAATGTATCCTCTCCTTGGACCTCTAATTCAAATTATTAAAGATTTTTAGAATACTTGTAGTTTAATTTTATTAGGCCAAGGCCAATAGTGATGAAGTGCCTATAAGTGCCCTTGATATATCCTACAAGGAAGTGCTATGTAATCCTTTAGGTGTTCTGTATGTAATCCTATAAGTGCCTTCTATGTAAGCCTATGGGAATTCTATATATAATCGTATGGGAAAATTTCTATGTAAGCCTATGAATAATTCGGATGCATTCACCCTTAAGGATATTGTTGAAAACACATCTATGGTCAACCTTGATTAAATGGTTTGATTTATTATATTGTAAATTAACTTTCAAGTCATGCTAAGTTGACTTGAGGTTAGCATTTAATTGGGGATTATGTATCACTATAAATACCACTAATGATTTATCCATTATATTAGTTTGTGATGTGAGATCATGGAGGTGCCTATAAGCACCCATCCTTTATCCTTTTATCAATTCTCTCTATATATTTCACCTATATCTCTTTCTCTATTTTTATTTATTATGCTATATTTATTTCACTCTTCTATTATTTTTCATATGATTGTGGTGAATACATAATGTTATGAATTCCAAAAAAATGAACATTTTTACATAGAATGCCCATTCATTTTTTAAATATTACAATAATATCACTTTGGGAAGTTTATGTTCATGTGACATTTTACCTGACAAATCAAACACCAAATATCTTTCTCATTATTTTTCTATTTCTCATTCTTTATTTCATGCATATGCAACATGTTTTTCTTGAGCAGATAGATGGTCAGGTCAGTTTTCTCATCTTTGGCATCATCATTAGAACTACTCTTATTTTTGTTCCAACTCATTGCTAATATCATCTTCATATCACTCTTCAAGTCCAATGCTATATTGAATGCCTCTTGGTATAGGGAATGACTTTTATATTCTACTAGAATTTTGGAAGAATATTTTCCATAAAACACTACTTTTGGAGTTTGTTAGTTGATTATTTTTTATTTTTTAATCATCTCTTTTGAACAATGATTATACAATTTTTCATATGTATTTATCCTAATTTTTGATATAGATCTCCCCTATAATCTGTATATCATCTCTCAAAAGCTTGATTTTTTTTAAGGTAACTTTCAAATTAATCATAGATTTGAGTGGAGTTTGGAGGTAGATTCCAATTTTTAATGACTCCCCTATGTATGTTAAGGAAGAACTACATCCATAATGCTCAATATATTACTCCATTGGCCTTCCATATTGTCACACACATGCTTATATGTTAGATGTGATCTTATTTCCCATTTCCTGGAAACTTCCTTGACTTTTGTTTTTCAACTAAAACAACCATCATCAATTATATTATATAAAAATTGCTAGATTTCACAAAATTTTGTTAGAAATAAATGGAATCAATAGTTGAGCAAGGTGCAGAAACAGTATTGTCATTGTTGTCAACACAATCAGACAGATCAGTTGATGCAGTGGATAGGAGTTAAGAGGTTCTTCAGAGCAGTGGTTTTCCAAAAGATAGAAGTGGCCCATATGCTAAAAATCAAAAGAAAATCACAAGGAAGAAAACTGTCGCGATATCGCGACATGTTGGCCAGAAAGAAAAACTGTCGCGATATCGCGACATGTTTGAAGAAAAAGAGGAGAGAGAAAAAGGTGTCGCGATTTCGCGACATGTTGGCCAGAAAGAAAAACTGTCGCGATATCGCGACATGTTTGAAGAAAAAGAGGAGAGAGAAAAAGGTGTCGCGATTTCGCGACATGTTTTTTTGGGAAATAAGAGGAGAGAGAAGGGTTTTTGTTTTTTGCCAAAGCAAAGAGAAGAGGAGAGAGAAAAAGGTGTCATTCGATTTTTGAGACATGTTTCATTTTTCGGTCCAAAGCGAAGAGAAAGAGGAGAAAGAAAAAGGTGTCGACGATTTCGCGACATGTTGCATTTTTTCGACGGTCCGAAGCGAAGAGAAAATGCAAGGAAGAAACGCGTGTAGAAGTCGACATCAATTGAAATGTTCGACGAGAAAGAAAAAAGAAGAAAAGTTCGATTTCATGACATGTTCGGAGAGAAAGTGCAAGCAAGCAAAACTGTCGTGATTTCACGACATGTTCGGAGAAACAACACAAGCAAGCAAAACTGTCACGATTTCATGACATGTTGGAAGAAAGAAAGGCAAGTAGAAAAAGTGTCACGATTTCGTGACATATTGCAAGGAAGGTTGTACGGACGAAAAAGTGTCACGATTTCACGACATATTGCAAGGAAAGGTTAGTAGTTGAAAGAAAAGTGTCACGATTTCATGACATGTTGCAGAGAGAGAGTCCGAAAGAAAAAGTGTCGTGATTTCGTGACATATTGCAGGAGAGAGAGTCCGAGAGAAAAAGTGTCACGATATCGTGACATGTCGGGTTTCCATGACCCCGAAGGCAAGAGAAAGCGCTAAGGAGATAAAGTGTCACGATATCCGTGACATGTCGGGTTCTCAGCGACCCCAAGGCAAGAGAAAGCGCCGTAAGGAGAAAAAGTGTCGCGATATCGCGACATGTCAAGTTTTCACGACCCGAAGGCAAGAGAAAGCGCTAAGGAGAAAAAGTGTCGCGATATCGTGACATGGGAGGCAAGCAGGAGAAAGGGAACAAGAAGAAAGAGCAAGGAGGGAAAGTGCCGATATCGCGACATGTGTTCTCCGCCGGTTGAAGCCGAGAAGAGTAGCAAGAAGGCAAAAGTGTCACGATATCGCGACATGTGTTTTCGTGGGCAAAAGCCGAGAAGAGAACAAAGAGGCAAAAGTGTCACGATTTCGCGATAGGTCTCGTTGGCGCGAGCAAGAAGAGAACCCAACCAAAATAAGATATGTGATAGTTAACTGAAGTTCCATGACAGTTACAGGGGCAGTTGCAGAAGAAATACATGCAGCTAAAATAAGAAGAGTTAACTGAAGTTATACAACAGTTACAAGTGCATTTACAGAGAAAAATCATGCAGCTAAAATAAGAACAATGAACTGGAGTCAGAACGATAGTTACAAGGTCAGTTACGGAGTGAATGCATCTAGCGACGGTTAAACTAAAAGTCATCAGTCGAAGACCAAACAAAGAACCGTAACTATTTATAGGATGCATGAAAGAATACTGTGAGATAAAGGAAGTTGAAAATAGAATTTTCTATTAATAAGCTGCATGTGAAAATATGGAAGCTAAAAATAGAATCAGAATTCTGTTATAAAAGGAGGTCTACGTGGAGAATTAAATTGCCGCTGAAAGAGAGAAAAAGTGTTGTTAGAAGAGGGTTGGAAGAGTGCCGCAAGAGAGAGCTGAGCAGAGCCGTGAGAGCCATAAAAAGTGCAGCAAGCAGAGCCTTCAGTGTGTGGTATTTTGGTGAATAGTGAGAGAGGTTGGGTTAGCAATAGACCAATCAGGGTCTTGAATAAGTGAAGGCATTTTTATGTCAATCTTATAGCTTCATATTTGCAGACCAAGTTGGTGCTTGGAATTAGGGGTTGGTGCTCCTTTTTGTGGGTGCAGATAAATTAGGGGTTGGTGCTCCTTTCTGTGGGTGCAGATAAATTAGGGGTTGGTGCTCCTTCCAGTTGGTGCTGGTAAAGTGATTGTAAAATTGGTGTTTTGCAAAGGCTGGATTTGGACGGTAATCCAAGTAGTCATTTTTGAGGAGTAGCCAAATTGGTGAACCTCGTTACATCGTGTGTTGTGGAATGCTCTCTTGTGATATTTGCATTATCTGATTTAAATCTTCATTGTTTCAGTATTAAGAGTTGTAGATTTGAATTTGAATAGCTACACTGATTCACCCCCCCTCTCAGTGTCATTGTGAGACTAACAATTGGTATCGTAGCCAAGTTCCTGAACAAGCTTAATCGGCTAAGGTGATCTTGGAAGTAAGACAATGGCAGGTGGTGAAGGATTCTCTTCAAACAAAGCACCATTGTTTGATGGAACAAATTACTCATTTTGGAGACTCAGGATGCAGACATATCTGTGTGCTTTGGGATTCGACATTTGGGAGTCAGTAGAAAGTGGATACACAATACCCACCACTCCTCCAACCGATGTTGCCGATAAGAAATTGTTTGAGAATAACTCTAAAGCCAAAAATGCTATCATGTGCGGTTTAGTGGACAACGAACTGATAAAGATTATGAGTTGCAAAATGGCAAAGGACATGTGGGACAAACTAAAGAGCATTCATGAAGGAGACGACAAGATCAAGGAGGCCAAGCTACAAACGCATCGAGCTCAGTTCGAAGCATTAAAGATGAATGACGATGAGAACATTGAGGCATACATGCTGAGAGTTAATGGAATCATTAATGCGATTAGAGGACTCGACGAGGAAATGGAAGATGTTGTCATCATGAAAAAGGTACTAAGATCTCTTCCCCAAAGATTTGATTCTAAAGTTTCAGCAATAGAAGAAGCTAAAGATCTAAATACTTTTAGTATGGATGAGATGCATGGTTCTTTGACTGCATATGAAATGAGAATAGGAAAAACTAAACCCACAGACAGAGAAGTTGCTTTTAAAGCACATAAAAATGTAAAAGCAAAGCAAGAATCCGAGGAAGAAGAGACATCAGATGAAATAGAAGCAAACTTTGTTCAAAAACTAATAAGGGGAAAAGGAAAATACAGAGGAAAGCTACCATTTAAGTGTTTCAACTGTGGAAGCATTGGACACTTTGCAGCTAAATGTCCACTTAATGAGAAAAGCAAAAGTGATGAAGGTTCACATCAAGAAAGAAGTGACTGGAAGAAGAAACCAAATTTTAGAAAAGGAAACTACAAGAAGAAAAGTTTCATATCCAAGAATGTCAGTTCTTCAGAAGACAACTCTGATGAGGATTCTGAAGAAGAAACAGGTGAAGCTCTTTTCATGGCATTCGAAGAAGAAAGAACAGAAGAAAAATAGGAAGGTGATAAAAAATTTGAGGCCGAGGCTGAAGTAGATCCTGGAAGGTGAGTTGGTCGCTGCACTTCAAGAGCTAAGTATAGAAAGGAAAAAGAATAAGAAAACTTCAAGAAAGCTTGAGGATGCCAATGAAATCATAACCAGACTTAAAAGTACGAGATAGACAAATTTAAGAAAATATCTAAAGATATCGAAGTACAATTAACCATGAAAATAGATGAGTGCAGCAAGCTAGAAGAAGAGATTGTTGGTTTAAAGATACAGCTAGAAGAGATGAATCAAAAAATGACTTGCTATCACAAACTTGAAGGAAGTTCTGTGAAGCTGGATGAGATTTTAAATAACCAAAGGTCTACAGGCATCAAATTTGGGTTAGGCTTCATCGAAGGAGAATCATCAAATGGATCAAAGGCCATAACTATAGAACCCATAAAGAATGAAGACAAGATCAGGGTTAATCAAGAAAAAATGAATCATTCAAAAGAAAGCAATAATGCCAGGCAAGAGAGGAGTATTGACAATGATGGATTCACCAAAGTCACTCATCAGAGGAAAAGAAGATTTATGGCTCCCACTACAAAATGGCAGAGACCATCACCCAGGTTCACTCATTCCTTTTCTGGTTATTGTTTTAAATGCAATAGTTATGGACATAAGATTTCTGATTGCAAGTATAAAGTAGGACAAAGGAACTTTTCCAGTAGAAATGTTTTTTCACCATTAATGGATTATGCAGTTGAATGTTATAACTGTCATAATTATGGGCACATTGTGAGAAATTGTCGAAGTACATTTGCAGCAAATAAACATTAGGGAAGAAAATTTCAACCAAATGGTTGGAAACAAAATAGAAAATTTCTCAAAAAATAGGCACAGGCTACTGACAAAGAAAAGTCAAAGCAAGTGACCAAAACTGCAATCAAATCAGAGTGGAAACAAAAGGAGCAACCCAAGGAAGAAAAGGAATCCTTGATTGTACAGACAACATTTAAAGCACAGAACAAATCTGCACCTTGGATACTTGATAGTGGATGCTCCAGTCATATGACAGGGGACAAACAAAAATTTGAAAAGCTACAGAATTATGAAGGTGGTTCTGTAAAATTTGGAAATAATGATGGAGCTAAGATAGTTGGAAAAGGATCAGTTAAGATCAACGACGGAAAAATCAAGTCGAAAGAAGTCCTGTTTGTGATTGGTCTGAAGCATAACTTATTAAGCGTAAGTCAAATTTGTGACAGAGGTCATGAAGTAATTTTCAAGAAGCAGGGTTGTGAAGTCAGAACAACAAACTATGGAAAGTTGATAGCAACTGGATCAAGGACATCTGGAAACCTGTATACTCTCTCAGAGACTTCAGAAAGAGCATGCTTGATTGGACAGGAAGAAGAAAATTGGCTGTGGCACAAGAGGCTCGGTCATATTAGCTTTGACAATCTAGTAAGAATCAGCTCAAAAAGGGCAGTGAGAGATATTCCCACCATTGGTAAACCTTTAAATAGCATTTGTGCTTCATGCCAAAAGGGGAAGCAAACTAGAGCCACATTTAAAACAAAAGAATACTTCACAAGCAAACCTCTAGAACTAATACATACTGATTTATGTGGACCCATGAGAACGCAAAGCATAAATGGTGACAAATACTTTATGTTGTGCATAGATGACTATTCCAGGATGACATGGGTACTATTTTTGAAGCTTAAATCAGATGCCTTTGAAATGTTCAAGATTTTCAAAAAACAAGTTGAGAATCAAACAAGAAAAAGGATTAAATGCTTAAGATCAGACAGAGGAGGAGAGTTCATTTCAGAAGAGTTTGCAGAGTACTGTGAAAAATATGGGATTAGGAGACAGTTTTTAGCAGCAAGGACACCTCAGCAGAATGGAGTGGTAGAAAGAAAGAATAGGTCAGTGCAGGAAATGGCACGGACTATGTTGACTGAGAGCAAAATAGCAGACAGATTTTGGAAAGAGGCAGTCCATACTACGGTATACATCCAAAATAGGTGCATGTTGAGGACGCATGAAAGCAAAACTCCGTATGAACTATGGTTCGGTAAAAAGGCAACAACAAAATACTTTAAAGTCTTTGGAAGCAAGTGTTATATCAAAAGAACTAAAGATAATCTTGGAAAATTTGAAGATAGAGCTGATGAAGGTATTTTTCTAGGCTATTCGACAAAAAGCAAAGCCTACACTTGCTACAACAAGAAGCTAAAGAAAATTGTGGAGAGTGTCGATGTTAAAGTTGATGAAGGTAGGGAACAAGAAAGAAGCTATAAAGAAAACTACCCAATATATGAAGAAGTTATTGAAGGAGATGATGAAACCGAACAGAAACAGAAAATAGACTCAGATGATTTAAGTCGTGATTCAGAAGAGGAAGAAAACAAGAAATTCAAAACAGGCAACTGGCAGAAAAATCATCCTAGAGAGCAAATAATTGGAGACCCCACAGTTGGTGTTCAGACAAGAAGAAGAGTAGTAAGTAACTACTCTCTATTATCCAAAATTGAGCCCAAAAATGTTGCTGAAGCAAGCAAAGATGAAAGTTGGATGACAACAATAAATGAAGAATTAGATCAGATCGAGAAAAACAAAACCTGGGAGTTAGTACCAAGACCTGCAAATAAAAATATAATCGGTACTAAATGGATTTTTCGAAACAAATTGAATGAAGATGGACAGGTAGTAAGGAATAAAGCAAGATTGGTCTGTAAAGGCTATGCACAAGTTGAAGGTATTGACTTTGAGGAAACCTTTGCACCAATGGCTAGACTAGAGGCAATAAGAATGTTTCTGGCTTTAGCAGTTCACAAGAATTTCAAAGTTTATCAAATGGACGTAAAATCAGCATTTTTGAATGGAAAACTTGAAGAAGAGGTCTATATTGAACAACCAGATGGTTTCCAAATCGGTGATAATCCCAATTTCGTCTGCAAGTTGAAGAAAGCATTGTATGGCTTGAAACAGGCACCCAGAGCATGGTATGCAAGACTAGACAACTATCTTACTCAACAAGGGTTTAAAAAAGGTATGGTGGATAGCAATTTGTATGTCAAAATAGCAAATGGCCATCTCATTGTCCTTGTTGTATATGTAGATGATATCATCTTTGGTAGCAACAATGATAATTCATGTAAAGATTTAGCGATTAAGATGCAGAAAGAATTTGAAATGTCAATGATTGGTGAACTTTCGTATTTTCTCGGACTGCAAGTTAATCAAAATGAGAAGGGCATATTCATTTCTCAAGTCAAATATGTGAAAGAGATGCTTAAAAAGTTCACAATGGAGGATTGTAAGCCTGTTAGCACTCCCATGACGACAAGGTTGCAAGTTGAGCAAGGATGACAAATCTCCAGATGTTGATCAAACCATGTACAGATCTATGATTGGGAGCCTATTGTATTTGACAACTACTAGACCAAATATCTTGCAGGTAGTTTGCATGGTAGCACGATTTCAGGCGAGTCCCAAGGAGACTCATGTGACAACAATAAAGAGGATTCTTCGATATCTGAAGGGTACTATGGAGTATGGGTTATGGTATCCGAAAGGTAAGGACTTCACCCTTATTGCGTATTCAGATGCAGATTGGGCAGGATGTGTCGATGATAGAAAGAGTACCAGTGGAGGGGCATTTTATCTTGGTGACAGGTTGGTTGCATGGCACAGTAAGAAACAAGAGTCAGTCTCTTTATCCACAACAGAGGCAGAGTATATTGCAGCAACTACGTGTTGTACGTAGGTCTTATGGATGAAACAAACTCTGAAAGATCTTGGCATTAACTTCAGTGAGCCAATTTTAGTTAAGTGTGATAACACCAGTGCCATTAACATCTCAAAGAATCCGATTATGCATTCTCGCACAAAACATATTGCTATCCGATATCACTTTCTGAAGGAGAAAGTTGCGAAAGGTGAGGTAAAGTTGGATTTTGTTCCAACTACAGAGCAAGTAGCGGATATCTTCACAAAACCGCTGCCCAAAGAAATTTTTGAGTACCTTCGCAATAAATTGGGAGTGGTTATGCTTCCCAAGAACTGACTCGCAATCGAAACCACATTCTCAGGGGGAGCATTTATATATTTGATTATCTTTTTGCTCATATATGTAATTTTTGCTAACTGTCATAACGTGTGCCTGAGAATGATGTGTATGGACTCAGGGGGAGTCTGCAGCAGCCCTTTGGTATTATTGTCAAAGGGGGAGAAGTATTACAAGAAATTGCATGTGTGTTGCCAACAATTCCAAAGGGGGAGATTGTTGAGCAAGGTGCAGAAACAGTATTGTCATTGTTGTCAACACAATCAGACAGATCGGTTGATGCAGTGGACAGGAGTTAAGAGGTTCTTCAGAGTAGTGGTTTTCCAAAAGATAAAAGTGGCCCATATGCAAAAAATCAAAAGAAAATCACAAGGAAGAAAACTGTCGCGATATCGCGACATGTTGGCCAGAAAGAAAAACTGTCGCGATATCGCGACATGTTTGAAGAAAAAGAGGAGAGAGAAAAAGGTGTCACGATATCGTGACATGTTGGCAAGAAAGAAAAACTGTCACGATATCGCGACATGTTTGAAGAAAAAGAGGAGAGAGAAAAAGGTGTCACGATTTTTACTGACATGCTTCATTTTGGCAAGGGAAGAGGAGAGAGAAAAGGTGTCACGATTTCACGACATGTTTTTTGGCAGCAAAGAGAAAGAGGAGAAAGAAAAGGTGTCACGATTTCATGACATGTTCTTTAGCGAAGAGAAAATGCAAGGAAGAAAAAGTGTCACGATATCGTGACATGTTCAAGAGAAAGTGCAAGCAAGAAAAAGTGTCACGATTTCTTGACATGTTCGAGAGAAAGAAGAAGAAAAGGAGAGGGGAGAGAGGAGAAGAAAGCAAGAGAAAAGGGTGCGATTTCGATGACATGTTCGAGAAAAAGCGAAGCAGAGAAAAGTGTCATGATTTCATGACATGTTGGAAGAAAGAAAGGCAAGTAGAAAAAGTGTCACGATTTCATGACATATTGCAAGGAAGGTTGTACGGACGAAAAAGTGTCACGATTTCGTGACATATTGCAAGAGAGGTAGTACGAAAGAAAAAGTGTCACGATTTCGTGACATGTTGCAGGAGAGAGAGTCTGAAAGAAAAAGTGTCACGATTTCATGACATATTGCAGGAGAGAGAGTCTGAGAGAAAAGTGTCGCGATTTCGTGACATGGTTTCAGACCCAAGGCAAGAGAAAGCGCTAAGGAGAAAAAGTGTCATGATATCCTGACATGAAGGAAGAGACGAAGGAGAAAAGTGGAAGGAGAGAATAAGGAGAAAAGTGTCACGATATCCGGACATGGTTCCCCGCAAGGCAAGAGAAGAGCAAGGAGAAAAGTGTCGCGATATCGCGACATGTCGAGTTTTCGGCGGAAGCGCAAGAGAAGTAGCAAGGAGGGAAAGTGCCATATCGCGACATGTGTAGAGAAGAGAGCAAGAGGCGAAAGTGCAGATATCACGACATGTGTTTTCATGGGTGCAAAGCCGAGAAGAGAACAAAGAGGCAGAAGTGTCACGATTTCATGACAGGTCTCGTTGGCACGAGCAAGAAGAGAACCCAACCAAAATAAGATATGTGATAGTTAACTGAAGTTCCATGACAGTTATAGGGGCAGTTGTAGAAGAAATACATGCAGCTAAAATAAGAAGAGTTAACTAAAGTTATACAATAGTTACAAGTGCATTTATAGAGAAAAATCATGCAGCTAAAATAAGAACAGTGAACTGGAGTCAGAACGACAGTTACAAGGTCAGTTACGGAGTGAATGCATCTAGCGACGGTTAAACTGAAAGTCATCAGTCGAAGACCAAACAAAGAACCATAACTATTTATAGGATGCATGAAAGAATACTGTGAGATAAAGGAAGTTGAAAATAGAATTTTCTATTAATAAGCTGCATGTGAAAATATGGAAGCTAAAAATAGAATCAGAATTCGTTATAAAAGGAGGTCTACGTGGAGAATTAAATTGTCGCTGAAAGAGAGAAAAAGTGTTGTTAGAAGAGGGTTGGAAGAGTGCCGCAAGAGAGAGCTGAGCAGAGCCGTGAGAGCCATAAAAAGTGCAGCAAGCAGAGCCTTCAGTGTGTGGTATTTTGGTGAATAGTGAGAGAGGTTGGGTTAGCAATAGACCAGTCAGGGTCTTGAATAAGTGAAGGCATTTTTATGTCAATCTTATAGCTTCATATTTGCAGACCAAGTTGGTGCTTGGAATTAGGGGTTGGTGCTCCTTTCTGTGGGTGCAGATAAATTAGGGGTTGGTGCTCCTTTCTGTGGGTGCAGATAAATTAGGGGTTGGTGCTCCTTCCAGTTGGTGCTAGTAAAGTGATTGTAAAATTGGTGTTTTGCAAAGGCTAGATTTGGACGGTAATCCAAGCAGTCATTTTTGAGGAGTAGCCAAATTGGTGAACCTCGTTACATCATGTGTTGTGGAATGCTCTCTTGTGATATTTGCATTATCTGATTTAAATCTTCATTGTTTCAGTATTAAGAGTTGTAGATTTGAATTTGAATAGCTACACTGATTCACCCCCCCTCTTAGTGTCATTATGAGACTAATATGTAAGCCTATGAATAATTCTGATGCATTCACCCTTAAGGATATTGTTGAAAACACATCTATGGTCAACCTTTATTAAATGGTTTGATTTATTATATTGTAAATTAACTTTCAAGTCATGCTAAGTTGACTTGAGGTTAGCATTTAATTGGGGATTATGTATCACTATAAATATCACTAATGATTTATCCATTATATTAGTTTGTGATGTGAGATCATGGGGGTGCCTATAAGCACCCACCCTTTATATTTTTATCAATTCTCTCTATATATTTCATTTATATCTCTTTCTCTATTTTTATTTATTATGCTATATTTATTTCACTCTTCTATTATTTTGCATATGATTGTGGTGAATACATAATGTTATGAATTCCAAAAAAATGAACATTTTTACATAGAATGCCCATTCATTTTTTAAATATTACAATAAGATCACTTTGGGAAGTTTATGTTCATGTGACCTTTTACCTGAAAAATCAAACACCAAATATCTTTCTCATTATTTTTCTATTTCTCATTCTTTATTTCATGCATATGCAACATGTTTTTCTTGAGAAGATAGATGGTCATGTCAGTTTTCTCATCTTTGGCATCATCATTAGAACTACTCTTATTTTTGTTCCAACTCATTGCTAACATCATCTTCATATCACTCTTCAAGTTCAATGCTATATTGAATGCCTCTTGGTATAGGGAATGACTTTTATATTCTACTAGAATTTTGGAAGAATATTTTCCATAAAACACTACTTTTGGAGTTTGTTAGTTGATTATTTTTTATTTTTTAATCATCTCTTTTGAACAATGATTATACAATTTTGCATATGTATTTATCCTGATTTTTGATATAGATCTCCCCTATAATCTGTTTATCATCTCTCAAAAGCTTGATTTTTCTTAAGGTAACTTTCAACTTAATCATAGATTTGAGTGGAGTTTGGAGGTAGATTCCAATTTTTAATGACTCCCCTATGTATGTTAAGGAAGAACTACATCCATAATGCTCAATATATTACTCCATTGGCCTTCCATATTGTCACACACATGCTTATATGTTAGATGTGATCTTATTTCCCATTTCCTGGAAACTTCCTTGACTTTTGTTTTCTGACTAAAAAAACCATCATCAATTATATCATATAAAAATTGTTGGATTTCACAAAATTTTGTTAGAAATAAATGGAATCAATACATTACCTAGATAAGCAAAAATAACTTACAAAAAAAAGCATGATATAAAGGGCATTTGTAGGCACCAAAACCTATCACTAAAAGAATTAAAATTACTCAACTAATAATGACATGGTTGGAAGGAAGGGGTATAAATACACTATTACAAGATACCTTTAGATCAAGGTTAAATAGTTAGCCTTTAAAATAAATAATAAATACTAATATAAATTCACCTTTACAAGATGTATAGGGGCCCAAAGGGCTTATACAAAGAATATAATACAAAAGTTGGTTATAGCCACAAGTGAATCTTAACACCACATATTTTAATATACCTCCTTAATTTGAACAAGGGACATGGAGAGAGACCCTTATCTATCATCTCTCCTTAAGAGACACTCTTCTAATCCAAGGTGCTCTTGTAGTGACATAAAAGGTACCTTGGGCATGACCTTGGTCAAGATATTTTTTTTGCTTTGTTGGCAATGCATAGATTCGATAAATCATCACACAAAAATAAATCCATTGTACTTAGTACCTCTAAATATCAATGTGATTAGTCCACTAATTAAACACTAAATGGTAAACAAGCTTAACGGTACTTTGATTGTCACAATTGAGAGTGACTAGAATTTGTTGAGAAATACCCACTTGCTCCAAAATCATGAGAATCCATCAAAGATGCTTGGTAGCCTCATTGACAACCCAATAGTTAGCTTTCATGGAAGACTAAGATAAAATGGATTGTAATCTATAACACTAAGAGACCAAGCTAGAACCAATATAGAAAATAAATATTATAGTAGAGCACCACTAGTCTAAATAATTGGCCAAATTTGTATCTACAAAACCTATCAAAATTATAATTCTCCAACTAAATAATTAATATCAATTTGGTATATATCTCTATTGTATTAAAGGATCCACTTGGGTATTTTTCAATAACTTTAATGAGGTACTTGCATGTACTTGGAGCAATAGTTGATATTTAGTTGAGTTTAAAGTAGAGAATACTCCCCACAAGGGATAAATACAAAATAGCATCCACTAAAGGGGTAGTGCAATCCACTTACAACTTCAATATAAAAGCAAAGGGAGTCTAAGAAAATTTATAATCCTATTTCTTGAGGCATTGTAGAAGATCCAATACATACTTGGGCTAAGAGATAGTGATCCTAAAATATGAATGGTTACTGTGAATTCCCAAAATATAATGCAAAAGCCCTAAATCTATTATCTTAAAATTATTATGAAACTATGAATTAATATCATGAATTAAATAGGATGGACTTACCATAGTGAACAAATCATTAACATGCAATAAAATCACTACTGTCTAATCATCATGATGCTTTATGTAGATATTATGCTCTACCTTACAATACTGGAATTTGTGACTAAAAAACAATGAATGGATCTTCTCATACCAAGCTCTAGGTTCCTATTAAATCCCATAAAAGGACTTGGTTAGATGACACACCAAGTAGGTCAGTTCATCAAGCTCAAAACCTACTAGTTTTTGCATGTAGATATCCCCATGAAACTCACCATGAAGAAATATACTCTTCACATCCATCTGATGTACCTCCCAACCATAAGAAAAATTATAGAAAAAATCATCCAAATAAAATCCACCTAAGAAAATAGGGTAAGTATCTTTGAGTAGTCAATTCCCTCCTTTTGAGAGAAACCCTCCTTTGAGATAACCTTTAAAAATAAGGTGTACCTTGTGCTTCTCCATATAACCATCGAAGGTGTTCTTGATCTTGTAGACCCATTTACACCCAATATTATTCTTCTCTTTTGGAATAGGAATGAGCTTCCATGTCTAATTCTTCATTAAGGACTCAAATTCATCAAGCATGACATCCTCCCATTCTAGATGACCCTTGTCATAAGAATAGGTGAGGGGATATCTAGAATTATCAAACTTTGAGAGTAACGATCAAGAGTGATCCTTTTGGTGATACACTTTAGAATGGGCTGAGAATCCTAAAGAAAGGTCTAAACCCACTTGTATTTCAAATAAACCATGGAAAATTATGGCACATCCTATAGGGAAGTAACATCATAAGCCATAACTAAGCATCTAAGCCAAACTCATCATCAACCTCACCATTGATCATGATCACACAATTCTTATAAGTATTAAGCTCACTTGCTTGGTAGTCTAGAATTGAAGGTGCTAGAGATGATGCTACCATAGGAGGAATAAAATTAGAACACCCAAATAAAATCTCCATGAGAATATTAAGATACTAGAACAAATAAAATAGGGCCAATAAGAATATTTGAGAGATCATTAGGAATAATTAGAAATATTGGAGAAAACAAAATCCTCATTCAAAAGAGTAGGAAGTGGACCTAAAAGAGAAAATGAAATAACCTTATCAAATATCACATCTTGTTGAATGAGAATATACCAAATCTTAGGATCATGGAGCTGATAGGTCTTGGAGGTATTGGAATACTCAAAAATATATTTGTGACTCTTCAATGCCTCCTTTTGAATATAATTGGGAATATGGGCCCATGCTATGGATCCAAAAATATGAAAATAAGACACATTAGACTTATCTCTTGTCAATATCTCAAGAGGAGTCATGCCCTAAACAACTAAACTTGGGGTTTTATTGATGATATATACTGCACAAGTCACTACTTTGCCCCAAAATTTTGGCTCAATGTGCTTGGTAAAAAACATATAACTAGCCATCTTCATAATGACCCTATTTTTTCACTCAACCAACTTATTCTACTCAAGGGTATATTGGAAAGTATTCTAAAATAAAATACCATGAAGAATCAAAAAGTTAGTAAAGACATTATTCACATAGTCATATGCTTCATCTATTCTCAAGCACTTGATATTTATCTCAACCTGATTCTCAATAAGTGCCTTGAAGTCCTTAAACTTCTCAAAATCCTCATATTTGGTATGAATGATGTATGACCACATATAATAGAAGTCATCAATGAAATTTAAATTACTTATTTGTGGAAAGGAATTATACCTCATGGGTCCAAAAATATCACTTGAATGGGCTTCAAAGTTGGTGTAGTATGCCTTGTAGTCTCTTTTGGAGAGGACTCTCGAGGATGCTTTCCCAAAATATATTTCTCAAAAATAGCATTGGGATGTGAGATAGTAGTAATCCAAAATAAAACTAATGTAGACTCATGTACCTCATATATCCATGGCTAAGGTACACAATTCTATGATGCCACAACTAACTAAAATCATCTACCTATGCCACCATAGCCATAAAACATTTCTTCCTAGAGGAGGAAGAAGGAGCCATATGATAACCCAACTTGTACATATTATCTGACTCATATTAATATCTTGATATAATTATTTTAAACCCATGAACTATTTTACCAAAATTTTGGGCATTGGACTTGATTCAGAAACCTCCTCGACTTAAGTACTAAGGTTTTTATTCCTAACCACAATACCTCGGATGCTTATGCATATGAGGAGAAGGATGTTTCCTTTAATTTAGCACCTTAAGTTATTTATAGGAATTTTCATTCCCTATGGTGCATAGAAAAACCCCACCAATTTCAACTTGTGTCCCCTACAAAAATAATTTTCATGTCACATTTATCCCCAAAAATATTCCATGTAATATTCTACTTTTTGAAATTCAAAAAATTAAAAAATAGAGGGAAAAGGAAGAAAATTGATGCAGTGAAACAAGTTCTTGAATCAATACAAGAAAAAGTAATCAACTAGGACCAACCATGAAATTTTATAAAGAATCCAAAGACATCGATATCCATATCTATCATATTTTTCATTACATAATTTTTTTTTGGATGTAACCAATCAAGTCATTCTCTCTTACCTATGAAGCAGAAAAGTTGTCAAACCATTTTAGTAAGTTTGTCAAGTGACTTGGAGCTTTTATCCACACACAAAACTCTACCCTTGAATTCTATGGCATACGAGGGCTAGCATAAATTATTCAACCCCTTATTTCTTTCCTTAGAAATCATACAAATTGTCTTCTCATCTATGCTACATTTAGACAAAAAAAGATGAAAAATAAAAGGAAATAATTTTTTTTGAAAATTTGTAAAAAATAAAATTCGATGGTTAGGGCATCCATCTGGTCAAACAATAATATAAATAATAAATTGAGTTTCAATAAAGTAAAGGGACCCGTTAGTGAATATTTCTCCTAGAACAAATATTTTGTAACCCAATGAGATTCTCATAATCCAATTCCACTAAGTATTTTTAAAATGAACCCTTAAGAAAGTTGTTAGTGTCACACAAATATTCATTTAAATGCTTTCAAACAATGTTGCTTTTTAGAATCATTTTAGAATCTTAGTCACCAAATAAAAGTAAATGAGTAATGGAGATTCACACCCTCTCATAATATGTTGGATTTCACAATATGTTTTAGAAATAAATGGAACCAACACATAACAAGATAAGCAAAAATAACTCATGGAAATGAAACACAAGATATAAAGGGTATCTATAGACACCAAAATACCTCAATAAAGAAAATAGAATTACACTTAAATTGACAATAAATGGTTGGTAAAAATCAGTGTTCCATGGGGACGCATCCCCCCTAAGGGACGTGTCCCCTCATTTCTCACATCCCCCAGGATAGTGGGATGGCAAGGGGGATGTTTCCCCCATACCCCTTTTTGGGGGACGATTGGGAAACATCCCCAGGATGGCTGAGGCATGTGGCCTCCCGTCCCTGAGATGTCCCCTTCTTTGGGGCGTCCCTGGGGATGCCCAGCCATCCCCCACAGCTGGGCGTCCCCACCCAAGGGGAAATCAAAAAAAAAATTAACTTTTAAATAGGCAAGGGATAGGACCCATTTTGAGTCTCACCCCCCCCCCAAAACCCTAAACCTAAAAGTATGTTATATAAAGTGAAAACAAAAAATACTTGACACTCATATTTCATTTTTCAAGAGAGAAGAAGAAAAGGAGAGTTGGAGAGAAAAATGAGGCAGCAAGGGCAACAAGGGCAGCATAGCAGTAGCAATAGGCAACAAAGGCAATAAGGACAGCATAGTAGTAGCAGTAGGTAGCAAGGGTAGCAATAGTAGGCAGCAAGCAACAACAAAAATAAAAACATCAACAACACTAGGTTTTCAATTTTTTTACCTCTTCCAAGCTGTTAGTGTTTTCAAATTGAAATTTAATATTTTAATTTCAACACAAAACATGGCCGACAATGCATCAGGTTCTTTTGAAGTTGATTTGGAGGAGGAAAACCAAACTGAAAACCAAAACATAAACATGAATACTTCTATTGTTAGGGATTCATCCTCTACCATCCAACCCCAAACTTCCAAAGGGGATAGCACTACTTCTCAACCCAGTTTTGACTGCCCATATTTGTTACTAAAAGAATATGCTAGGGGTCCATTTAATATAAAAAAACCATTGCTGTAATTTGTAACTAACTGTTACCAAGAGGGAAAAAATTATGGGGGTTCAAGAACATGGTTGTGTAATTTTTAAAAAACTTCATTTAAGGGCAGTTATACTAGGGTTGATTCTCATCTCATGGATAAGGTAGGAACAGGGGTTAGGGCTTGCCAAAAATAACCCAAGTACAATTTAATGAAGTCCATAAGATTGTGCAAGAGTCTAGATTTAAAAATTATGGTTTGTCTTTACCTACATCTAGCCAAACATTTAGAGAGGACATTGCGGCCTCCTCAGAATAGCCACAAGAATTAACCCAAACATCCAGTATGCCACCATTGCCCTCAAAGAAAATGGGAACTAAAAATTAAATGTTTAATGTGTAAGGAAGAGAATCAACAGATGATGCTATAGCAAAATTATTTTTTGCACATGGGCTTCCTTTCCACATTGCATGCTCCCCATACTTCAAGGATGCAGTAAGAGAAATAGCCAAGGCAAGGACTTCATATCTATCACCTGGAGAAACTAGGCTGCGTACCTCTCTTTTAGAAAAATACTATTCCAAATACAGTGTGGTTATGGAGCATATGAGGAACACATGGTTGACTCATGGATGTTCTATCATCATGGATGGGTGGACTAACATTCGTCAACGTCCACTCATCAATATCATTGTCACATGTAAAGCAGGTCCCTATTTTCTTAAAGCCATTGATTGCACGGGGAAAAAAAGGATGTTGAGTTCTAGTTCCTTTAGTTGAAGGAGGCTATTGAGGAGGTTGGAGCCTCCAATGTTGTACAGGTAATCAATTTGATAATTTCTATTTTACTTTTAAGTTTTAAGTTTTAAGTTTTTCAGATTTTTTTATGAAAATCAAAATATCTAAGTTTTAAAATTACAAATCTAGA
This sequence comes from Wollemia nobilis, assembly GCA_028583015.1. Lineage (NCBI taxonomy): Eukaryota > Viridiplantae > Streptophyta > Pinopsida > Araucariales > Araucariaceae > Wollemia > Wollemia nobilis. The sequence goes on from JAQPPZ010002524.1 coordinate 666,929, forward strand.
TTCTAAATGGATTTTAAAAAATTAAATGATACCATTTTAATTTTTTGTTGTACACTACAGGTAGTTACATATGCAGCCCCTGTTTGCCAGCATGTACGAAAAATGATAGAACAAGAATATAAACATATTTTTTGGACCCCGTGTTGTGTTCATGCATTGAACAATGCATTGAAGGACATTGGGAGGATATATTGGGTGAAGGAGATGGTTACACAAGCCAAAGATATGCAAATGTTCATTTGCAACCATCACACTTCGTTAGCCCTCTTTCGGTCCTTCTCAAAGAAGGATTTCATCAAACCAGGAGATACTAGATACGCCACCTACTTCATTTTATTAGAGAGGATGATTGAGGTGCAATATGCTCTACAATCCATGGTAGTATGCACGGAGTGGAAGAGGTGGCCAGAATCAAGGACAGAGGAGGGGAAAAAAAATAGAGATAAAACATTAGATGATAGTTGGTGGTCTCAAGACAAGTAAGAAACCAAAATGTCATTTATGATTTATGATTTATGATTTTTCAATTTTCATTGTTTGTTTCAAATTGGAGTGCTCATATGACAATGTGACAACTGACATATAAGTTTCTAAATTTTGTTTTTGATTTCTTGTAGGCATATTGTGTCTTTTGTTTCCCCTATTGTTGTTGTCATCAGATATGCTAACACAGATGCTCCTAGTCTAGGAGAAATATATGAGACTTTTGACAGCATGTTGGGGAAGATTAAAAAATTTATTTCTGCTAGAGATCCATCCCTATTATTATATGAGGCCTACATCAGGCCTATTATACAGAGGAGGTGAGATAGGATGAACACGCCCCTTCATATGGCAACATATTCAAAAACCCCAAAGTGGTATGAGCCTAGGCCTGGGAGAGTGTCTTCCCATGAGGATCCAGAGGTGAGAGAAGGGTTTTTGGAATCCATTAGAAATATATACGAGGGAGGAGAGCTCAAATATTAGAGATGAGTGGCTCAAATTTTCTAATCTCGAGGGCCCTCGCTTTAGCCATCCAAAGTGTAGGGAGGATAGGGCTACCATTATCCAAAGAAATCCCATTGGATGGTGGTAGCTATATGGGGACAACACACCTAACTTGAAACATTTTGCAATTAGGGTTATTTCATAGGTTGCTAGTTCCTTTATTGCTGAGAGAAATTGGTCTACATACAGCTTTATCCACAATGTGAGGAGGAATAGGCTTACCTCTCACAGAGCAGAGAAGCTAGTTGCAATGCATAGCTCTCTTCATCTTCATGAGAGAGTTAAGCTAGAGTACAAACAATCTCCAGCTACACGATGGGATGTTGATCCAGAGGATGTAGGACAAATTGATGAGGATGAGAGTCATGAGGGGTTGGTTGGATTTTCATTGGAGGATCTTCACTTAGATGATGAGGGCAGCTCATCAAATAGTGATACAAATTTTGATAGTGATAGCCCAACAGAAGTTCCATACGAGTTCTATTACATTGTATACTCTTTTACTATTTTAGTTTTGAGCCTTTTTATTGTAAATGAGCATTGATACTATGACTATCTTAGATTTCTTATTGCTGTCATATTTGAATAGTTAGTGACTGAAAATTTTTAAACATGACAGTCTTTGTTTGAACATTGGTGGCTAAAAAAATGATGATTGTTATTACTTAAAATGATGATTGTTTGAACATTGTTTGCACTTGATATCCTTGGCTGAACCTTCAAGTTATAGTTGTTGAACTTGAAACAATTAAATGGCTGCAAATTAGTAACTGATATGAACATGAAAATGTTAAATTCCTCAATTATAGTTGCACTTATGTGTTAGTAACTAATATGAATATGAATTGCTACACTTACATAATTGATTAGTAATATAAAATATCATTTTTATTGGGTGTAGAATTCTAAATGTGTAGATTATTCTAAATTTCTAAAAAATATTATTTTTTATAGTATTATACCAACCATCCCCCCCAACCATCTCCAAGTCGTCCCCTAAAATCGGTCTGCCGTACCCCGCCATCCCTGGAAACCCGTCCTCTTGTCCCCTCATCCACCCATACCCCAGGCTCATGGAACCTTGGTAAAAAGGGATATAAATATACTTACAATAAAAATTTAGGTTAAGGTTAAAGACCAACCTTTAGGTTATTACAATAAATTCACCTTTACAAGGTGTTTAAGGGCCTAAAGGGATTATACAAAGAATATAGCATAAAATTCAATTGTGACCTCAAGGATAGCTTAATACCACATATTTCAACATACACTTATTTTTGGTGGTGCGCTTATCAACTATTCTACTCATTTGATGACACTTACCTTGATGAATCTTCAAACGCTAGATGTCTATCAATGCTCATGCTAATATTCTATGACCTTCACCACTTGTATATGAGTGTTAGTTTTAGCTAAGTACCAAAACCCTTCAACATGCTAATATTATTTGTTGTAGTTACCTCCATGCTAGACTCTTATTTCTTGGCACCTTTGGATATTCTCCCCTTTACTTGTGTCATTGTTGAAGTTATTACTAGAACACCTTGTTCACTTGTGTGAGTTTATCTGTCACATTCAACTCCATTTATGTGAACTTCCATGTTTGCACATATGAATTCACTTGCATGAAAATATATGTCAACACATATATCTTCTCTTGGATGAATGCTTTCACTTGTATATGCATATTTCTCATTGTGTTAGATACCTATTGTTTATTCTTATTTTATCAATAGCAATAATATCTCCTAAAAAGCCTATTGCTCACTTCACTTCTAATAAAAATCTCCCTTTCTATTTAAAGAATTCCCTCATCCTAATGGGACCACACACATTCAATTTTTGGTGATAATACTTGTTCCACCTCCTAGATGGAATAATCATTGTTACCCACATATCTTTATTCTAATTGAATAGGCATGTGTCTGTACACCTTGTATTCCTTTTGTTTGTGGTTGCATCGCAACTTGTGCATATCGAAGAACATACTTACACATATTTTTCATGCATATGTCTTCACATACATATTTGTGAACCTTCTCCTCATTCACTTATTTACCACAATAAATTATTTTTTATGTTGTTTGTTGTGCAATCCTCTTAGACCTTGTTAGATGTCATCTTAACACAATAGTTTGGTATTCTATCAAATAGTTTGTACATGAAATAACATAAATTAACACAATATTAATAAGAATAATCTACATATACACATTTATATATTGCACAAAGAAAATTCATATTACCATAATGTACATGACAATCTCTATAACTGGAACAACAATACATGAACACAACAACCATGCAATTTGTTCTCAACACTACTGTATTGTGTGATAAAAAATGAAAAATTATGGGTTGTATATCATTTAATAAAGAATTTAAATTTTATTTTCTCTCTTCAAGGACATATTTCAATTTTCATTTAAAGGGTAACTTAAATTTTCTATCTATATAAAGTTAATAAATAAATACAATTAAATTTAAAATTAAAATATATATATATATATATATTTAAACTAAGAGAAACCAAAATTTTAAAAAAAATAAACAATTATCACTAGGCAAGTACAACATAATATAAGTTTAATAAGAAAGCATTCATAAATTTTTATAGGAAGAATCATTTTATTTATCTATATTTATATTATACAAATTCAATATGTTTAGCCATAGAGGAGTCTAAACCAACACTATCAACTTACCCAATTCTTAATTTGGAAGTAGAGAGTCTTGATAGATGGAGTCAAGTCATTAAATGGAATTATGATGTTGGGTACAAGAGAAGAAAAAATAAGGTAAATAACATAAGTTGGAAACTACCAGATTTGGAGTGGGTTAAATTGAATTTTTATGGAGCATTTAAAGAAAATCTAGGACCAGGAGGAGGAGGAATAATTAGAAATAATAGAGGAGATATTTTGTCTCATTATGCTTTCAATAGTGGATTTAAGACAAATAATGAAGCTAAAGCTTGGGAAGCTTTAGAAGGATTAAAAATATGTAAACAAATGAAATGGAATAGATTATGGATGGAAGGCGATTCTCTCATAGTAATAAATGCAATTTTGAGGAAAGCAAAGGCTCCATGGAACATACAAGAGATAATTGTGGAAATTCAAAATCTTGCTAAAGAGTTTGAAGAAATCAATTTTACACATATATTAAGGGAAGGAAACAAATGTGCAGATTAGCTAGCCAATAGAGGGGTTTTGATTGAGGATCATGAAGTTAAATTCTCCTTTCCATGGTTATAGGAAGTAGAAAGTTTAGTTGAAGTTGATAAAAAATATTGATTGCCTAAATCAATTATTGATTAATTTTTACTTTAATGTTTTCCATTGGTAATATCTATTTTATTTTGTAACAATAATGTGTTTTCATATAGACTATTTATTATAATTTTTGTGGTTGCACTTGTGTTTCAATAAGGAAACTAGCAATCCAGATTTGGTAAAGCAGACTATGATAGTGCGATGTTTTGGAAATATTACTCTACTAAGATGCAAGGCATAAATAGTAGAGGTGAAGTTTGGGCATTGTGAAGACTGCTATATAAAAATATCAAGAAAGATGCTAAATTCTGGAGTAATTGTATTCAAACAAATATTTGAAAAGATCTAGAAAATGAAAATCAAGAATTTAGACATTTTATGTAAAATGATGTAGGTTTCTAGCTATAGTATCTCAATTGAGATGAGAAGTTTATATATTTGTAAAATCTAAAGATCTAAATAAAAGAGATGTAATTTTTCAAGGGTGGGGGACCCGAGTACAACCCCTTATTATCAAGCAAAAAAATATTATACATATTCAAGTAAATTTTTAATTACTTCCATTAGAATTGGATGGAGTAAAATACAAATAAAAATGGATATTCACACATGACTTATTTTAGATGGTATTAATTTAATATACATTATTTTATTTTATATTTTTAGCTAAATATATTTGTACATACATCAATATTTTAATAGGTTAAATGAGATCTAGCTAGATATATTTGTGATCAAGAGATTAACTAAAAGGTTATCTACAGGAAGTGTGGAAGGAGCTCCGGATAAAATCCTTACTTCAGAGCAATCAACACTTGTAAGAATAGAGCATGGAGGAAAATTGGCTTAACTTTCATCCTTCAATGAGTGGTCAACACCTATTTAATAAAATGAGTTGGTTTTAAATAACCAACACCCATTTAATAAACTGGGTTGGTTGTAAATAACCAACACCCATTTAATAAAATGGGTTAGTTTTAAATAACCAACACCCATTTAAAAAAATGGGTGGGTATTAAATACAATGCCCATTTAAGAAAAAGAGGCTCTAAGAATTTATTAAAAATAACTTTCTTTCACACAATACTTGGTGGCAGTTTAGCACAACACTGAGTGGTAGTTTAGCACAAACACTTGGTGGTAGTTTTGGACAAAACTTAGTGGTAAATTATTGCACAAAACTAGGTGGCACTTTAGTTTTTACATAGCACAACACGGTGTGGCAGATTTTTTAGAACATATTGTGGAAAATTCTTGCAGAACACATGGTGATGGCTTGATTTCCAGATAAGCAGTGGGTGAACAAAAAGAGCAAAAAAGACATCAGAGTAGGGGGCAGAGTTGGATAAGGGAATATTGTAATCTAATACCATAGTAAGGATTGTAATAAACTTATTATTTCTAATAAAAATATGCAGAAATATCTTTAATCATGGTTTTACCCATATTGGGGTTTCCACGTAAATTTTTGTGTTCTCTTGAAATTTATAATGGTGTATGTGTGATTTATTTTCTATAATATTTGTATTTAAATATTTGATAAGTAGATCAGATATCTAAGCAATAGTCTAAGCATGAATATATTTAACAAACATGAGTTGCAGGATTAAGCATAATACGTATATCTGTATGTAGAGGTGAATCCATGGTGTGGAACTTTACATATCAATTTATATATACATAAATTTTTAATAGGTTATATGGGATAAAAATGGGTCTCACTATCACTATATGTTAACCATATAGTGGTATTACAATAATGTGGCAATTATGGATGTATTTCCTAACAAGATTCGAACCTTGGTCTTCTCCTTGAAAGTAGAAGAGTTTAACTAGTGTCATTTCGTACATATATGCAAATTTAACTAGTGTCATTTCGTACATATATGCAAATTACTATGATAATTTTTTATTCTTTAAGGTTTGACTATTGATTAAATATTTAATTCTCCAAATAAGTAATAACCAATAGTTTCAATTCCTTTGTTTCTTACTTATAGCATTTTTTAATATTTAGTATAAAATCATGATCTTCATTTTATCATTAATTATTTTTATAAAAGGTAGAAAAAAAATTCATAAGGACACACAAAAATATAAATACATCTCAATTTGCATCAATATGTGTCAAATAAACAAAGGAATGTAGTTATTTTGGCTATTAGGACTATTAAAATAATCAATGAGAAGCACAAACACATCAAGGGAGAACTGCAGCTTCTTATAAAGGTATTCAAATTTAATAGTATGAAAAAAATTAATCCTTCACTAATTTAAAAAAAAACTTAATCAACAAAGGAATGATAGGAGTGTTCTCCCTTTGCCTATACATGAAATTTAACAAGTGTTTTTGATAGAATAGCATGTCCACATGTATTTTTAGGATTCTTAATATAAAGTGTACATAAAGAAACATTGATTTTCTTATAATATAAGAAACTTAGAATATATATAATAAATAAGAAAAGTTATATTTACTAAACAACATGTAGTGTGTGATAAAATATATATTAATAAAATAAAAATATTAATCAAAACCTATATTAATTTTCAAGATTTGAGTTTTTTTTTTAATCGGTTAAATATTTTAGCATATATAACAGTCGAGTTTCTACAGGGTCCCAAAACCTGAATACAAGGCATTACAAGCCAAAAAAGACTAAGAGCAACAGAAAGGAAATAAGACCAAAAAATAAAGAGCAACAAAGGTAATCCTCAGTCTGCAAGTAGAAGGACAACAATACCAAAAAAGAGGTTGCCCTCAACCAACAAGAAACAAAAGGAATAGAGTCATCAAATTACAGCCCCAAAATGGCAAAGAACCACCACAAAATCATAAAATAAAAGCCCCAACCGAGCAATCAAGTCTCAAAATCGGGCTTAGCACTGAGATCGTGAATGCTCCCAAAAAAAAAATCCAACTCAGCACCATTATCTTTAGCAGGGATGTCCTTAGACTTGACAGTCATCTTCTTAGGCTTTGTAGCAGGCTCACCATCGATCTTTTCAATAAAATATTTCCTAAAAAAATAGATAGTAAAAGCATTGCAGAGATCAATCATTTGAGCAATGTTATTTGAGATAGATTTGATGATATATTCCTGCAAAAATAGATTAGGGTCATCTTTAGTTTCCTTGTTATACTCTATAACCATAGATTCCTTATGCTTAGATTTTTTCTTCATACACACCGAGGCATGCAACGGCTTTTGATTAGGTTCATACTCAGGATCAATCTCAAGTTCGCTTTCAGGATCAGGGGAAGCACTTCTAGACCTTTTCCTTAATTTTGCAATACTTTCAATGATTTTATGTTTTTTGGTAGATAATTTCGAGGTAGAAGAATATTGGGGCATGGTTTGGGAAGAACTAGGCTTTGAAGAGCTCAACTTAGGCTTTGGGGGAGGGGTTGAGAAAACACCATCAAGACAGTGAATTAGCCAGTGCTTGTATAAAACTTTGAAAATCCAATGGTGTAAGGGTAACTCAGACCCTTTTTTATCTTTGACATCCTCAATAGTGTGACTAATGGAATTAAAAAGAAACTAAGAAATATTTATAGCCCTAACGTCATGAAAATGATTATAGAAGGAAAAATGAAAGCTACGTAAGGGCTTATCTATGAATGTTCCCCCAAGGAAAAGGGAGTTCATCCTATCGCATTCCTAAATGAGCTCTTTTGACAAGGTATTTATCAGTGACATCCTTTAATTTTGCATCCCAATTATGCTTCTCCCTTCTAATGAACCTTCTCTTAGGTTGTCCCATCAATTCAACGAGCAATTTGATATCAAGGACATAAGATTTACCACTCATAGTGATAGTTCCCTCATCTCATGTATCCAAGAAAGTTGATGTGATCTCAAGGTCTTCCCCATTGAATTTCTAAAAATAGGAAAGGAATTTTCTACCCGCTAATATACCTTCAGTAATGGTGTTAATGAATAACTCAGATGGCTCAACATAGGATTTCATTAAGGCATAACGGGGGGAATGAAATAAAAGGGATAGATTCAAAGAAAAGAGGTTCTGGTAGTAACACAGGGCTTGGGCAATATGATCATCGAAGGTGAAAAGGTTAATTTTAACAATACTCTTCTAGCGAATTTGGTATTCATGCCACATAACAAGCCACCATGTTCCAATGCAATCTTGATTGACAAGGTAAGTCTGATCACCAAAATAAATCATGATATAATCCGAGAAAGGATCTCTCAAAATGGAAAAAACAAAGGGGAGGGTCGGACTATGAGGAAAGACACACTGCAGGATGATGACATGGAAATATGAGGTGGATAGGTGGATACGTAGAAGCGTTGGACAAATGGGATTTATGGGTTGGAACTGGCCAAAAATTATGGTGCTATGGCAAATGGGATACCGAAAATCAAGAAAGAAACGGGTGATAACCATAGAAATTATGCCTTGAAGGTGGATAAATGGGATACTTAATTCAGTAGAAATTAAGTGTCAATATTGGAGGTTGAATGAAATCACAAAATCAGTTTTAAAATCACTTTTATACAATCAATAACCTATTAAGATAAATAAAATTAGCATCTTAGCCAATGAAGATAATTGTCTGATGAGAAAACTTAAAAAAAAACTGGTTATTATCAAACATTCTAAAAGTGTCAATAGATATGGTGGAATCAAGCTATGATATATATATGAAAGTGAATATCTTTTATTATAATTAAATATGAGAATAATTATAAGGTTGTATGAAAAAGTATTTAATCTTCATATTTTACTTTATTGATTAAAAAATTATTAAATGCTTATTTTTAAAAGCATTAATTAGAAGATATATAAATACTTTACATTTAATAACTTGAAAATTCAAATTTTTAATCTAAAAAAAAAATGAGTTTTATTTGACCTTTATAATTTAGTCAAATATTATATTATTTTTTAATTAGTCATATAGAATTGAAATAGGCCCCACTTGTATTACATCATGACCACATAGTGGTATTACAACAACTTCGCTATTATGAATATATCACTTAGCAATATTTGAGCCTACATCTCTTCCTTGAAACTCAATAAATTTAATCAAATTTGTTTAATGTCATTTGATTAGAAAATACAGTTATTTTTTAGGTCTTTATTGAATGGGGGATTAGTTTGATTTCCAATTTGATTAATAACATGTCTCAATTCCATCCTTTTAATAATTTATTACATGGAAGGGCTTATGGCCTCTTTCAACCTCCAAATTTAGGATGAATCTCTATAATCCTTGGTAATTCCTAATCTAATTTACCTAATTGCATGAAATTAAAATGTGAAGGGTAAATGCTAAAATTAAAATGCATAAAAATAAATTGTTAAGTGTAGGGTGCAAGGAATGAAAAGTAAATATGATCGTAACTATAATAAGGAGGGTATGCAATCACTAAACACATGAGAATGTAAATAAAAACAACATTCCCATTTGAATAATAAGAAATGATAAGGTGAATGAAGATGGACAAAAGGACTATGCCTCAATCACCATGCATTCTACAATCCAAGAGTAGGAAAACCGCATTGATGGAATGCAAAAGACTTATCATTTTTCTCCAAATATTATGAGTTAAAAACATAATGTGGGTTTCATAGAGTATAGCTATGGATTCTCATGGTCAAAATATGTTTACAATGGAGTCTTGGCTCCTATTTATATTTGGAGTTTACCCATGAATAATCTAGGGTGAAAAACTATCACTCCTAGTAAAAGTAAGAGTTTGGGGGCATCTCTAACAAAATGATGCTCCTCCAAATATTACATGCCTCTATATATACCTCTAAAATGTTTAAAATACTTCCAAAATAAATAATGATATCATTACATTCCAAAATATCACTTTCTAAAGATTCCCCTTGGGATCCATGCATTTGCTTTTATCCCTCTATAGGCCAGTGAATGATTTGACCTAAGAAGTGAGTAAATTTCTCAAATTTGCTAGTGATTCACTAGTTGATCCTAAGTTATTTTCTCCTATGATTCAATCAAGCCTATATACTAGAAAATCTCTCTAGAACCAATCGATATCTATAGAGCAATTCAATACTTTTGAATTTAGTCAAAATTTTGAGGGATTTTGGAAGGCATTGGTAGACTGATTCCATTGTTTTGCATCCTCTCAAATTTATAAATTCTAAGGAAGTGACTAGTAATTATATTTATAGTAACTTCATGGGACACCAAGATTTATTAGTTAGAGATCTCATATCTTACTTTTTTAGGAACCTAGTCTTCAAAATTGGAATCCCTATTACAAAATTATTGGTCACCTTTATTTAGCTCTAGGATAACAATATCAAAACTATCTATAAATTAGTGGTGAGGGTACATATTGAGCATCAACATTTGGGAGGTAAACACCAACTCATACGGATTCTACAAGAGCCTCTTCCCTTGATCCATTTTTAATTCTTGACTTTTTCAATAGGCTTTTTGGTTTAATGATATTCTTTGAAGTACTATGCAACATTACGTTCACTTTGGATTTCTCTTCATCAGTGGAATTAAAAAAATCCTTTAAATGAAGTTGTTTTTGATTGGATAATACACCAAAAAATCCCCTATTTGGATTTTCTTACATCCCTTTTCTCAAATTTTTAAAAATTATTTTGAGAGCATCATGGACAACCTACACCATTAGAGTCTCTCTTTCTTATAGGATATACCCTTCAACTATGTTATTACCATATTTTATCTAACATAACCATATACTTCATCATTAGATAAGGAGTTATTTGATGCACTTTGCCTTTTATCTCCTCTTCCACATGTTTGATCGCCTTTGGAATTTTGTCAAGAAAGGTCTTACACTATGGGTGTTCCTTAGAACACTTTATTACAAAGAGACTCATCCTACCCCACCACTAATCTCTTGAATTTTATATTATATATAAAAATTACCTTGATGATGATGGATTTTTAAGCCTTAATACTCCCACAAATCTCACAGGATCGAATATAATATAGCCACAATACAATAAGGTCCTAGATAATAATATGAATAGAATAATATGAGCAAATTAATATGTAAATCAAGGTTATTAATATATTAAATAACATTCAATAATAATTAGTAAAATAAATGTAAATAGCCTTAATCATTCATGTACTATGCATGAAGAACAACTTACATATTAATTGTTCAAAATATATGCAATCTTTATTACTCCACTTTGTCTTACAAATATAATGATCTCATTGATTGTTCTATGATATTTTGATTATCCTAATCTCTCTTCATGGAGTACTGTCTCCATAATATAGCCATAGTAATATGACTCTTTGGATACTTGACTATTTCTTTCCATATGCTAAGTCTCATGACTCTTGGCTTCTCTACTTGACACTTGCATACTTGATGAACACTTGACACTATTATGTATGCACACCTATACATGACTCTTGACCTTCACTTTGCACACTCTAACCTAAGACACTTGTGCACATATTTATATTACATATTTTATCTCATACATACAAGACACTTGTTCACATAGACTCAACTTACACTTGCACACTAACTTGCATTTCAATTGTGCATTTCCTTTGCATACACACTTACATAAAGGGAAAATAATACTCACACTCTAAACTATGACTCAACCCTAATATATTATTTAAATATGGACCATGAAGGCACCATGGAGGTACATTAACATGTACCAAATAATGCAATACACTTCAACACCCCCGTGTATTATATTATTTGTTTATTGAAGACTTTAGTCTTCAATAATAATCTTCAACTTGATTTTCAATCTTCAAGTGATTTTGCAATGTAAGTGTTCTTTTGATTGAGCTTCATCAATTACATCTTCTTGCTTGAATTTTTCTTTGAGTTCATCTTTATTATCTTTATATTTAGCTTCATGTTCTTTAGTCTTTGTAGCTTCAATATCACTATCATCAGATTATTGTATAAGAATATTTAATTTCCATTTATCCTTAGAATCATATGATTCTCTCTTTTCTTGTATAGTGTCTTGTGAACATTTACTTATAGAATCATAATAGATTCCTAAGTTATATGAACTTGGAATATCAATACTGCATGAAGAATAAAATATCTTTTCTAGAAATGATTCATCTACTTTTGCTTTCTTCTTAAGAGATTCAATCAACTCCTTTTGTTTCAAATTCTCATATTTATGAAGCTTAAGTGAAAGCAATGCCATATACATTATGCTACCTATATCTAGAGGTATCATAATATTATCCTTTCCATCATTGATTGCTTCAATGAGTCTTGCATGTAAATAGTATTCAAATGTTTCAAAATTTTCTTCTATGGCTTCACTATAGATTAATTTTGAAACTATATCTATATTTCCTTCAGATTTTTCAATCAAATTCTTAATCCCAAATTTTATGACATCTAATTTTTCTTTTCTAATCATAAAATCCATATTGTTATCCATAAATTTTGATTCCTTTGAAGTAGACATCCTTTTAACTCCTAAGTTAAGATAATTAAAAATATTTCACAAATCTAATTTAATTCCTATGAAGTAGAAATCCTTGTCTCCCTAGTTTTAGAAACTAAAAATAAATGTGTGCAAAGTTATGTTTTCCTAAAATTTTGAAGTTGAAATCCTTTTGACTCCCAAATAACTAAATTTGCAAATATTTAAAGAACTTATAATTTTTCAATTTTCTCAAAATTTGAAACTAGAAACAAACTTAAAAAAAACTTGAAAACTTCAAAAAATTTAGTATTAGTCCAAACTTATGAAAATATTTTTCATAAAAATTTAATCTACTAAAAAAATTAATTACTATAAACAAACCTTATTACTCCAAATAAAGAACTAAAGAAACTTAAATAAACTCTATTCTACTTATCACTTCAAGAACCTTAAATAAATTTAACTCTTGAATTAAAAAATTAAATAAATCTCAATTTTCCACTCCACACTCTTAATAAAACAAATAAATTTATTATTCTTCTAACCTTATTACTCCTATAAACTTTATAACTCCAAAAATAAATAATCAAACCCTAAATGAACCTCAAATATCGTTGCATGCATGTCTTTGATTTAGCTAGACTACTTCTATTTTCCTTCTGCTTTCAAACTCTACACACTCTCTATTATAGCTACTCAAACTTGATTGAAGTTCTAAACATGTAACCATGCATGTGAGGTACTATTTCTATCTAAAATGAAACTCTCATTGGAATTGGATATTAAGAAATGTCTCACTGTTCTACAATGACTTTTGATTTAACACTTGCCCATTACATTTTCTTCAACTACTGCTCAACCAATGCATTGCTCGAATGGCATATATTCACTCCTTATTGCATTGCCTAGAACTTGAATTACTTCTAAATGTTGCTCAATTCTCTACATATCTATCCATGTTCTAATGCTATCTTCAAATGCTACTAGACTCTTGGTTACCTTGGCTCTTGTCTCACTTCTACTTTCGATTGGCTTTTGGCTTTTAGCCTTTTGATTCTCTTAATGATGTCTTTCTATGTTACATTGTACTAAAAAATTATACTAGGTTGCACTTAGACACTTCATTGCACTCTGACGATACACTTTGTTACTCTTCAATGGCCCTATGCTATGTTGCATTTTAATGCTAAAATTTCTAATCATTGCTTGTTGGCCTGTGCACACTGCTAGCATGGACTATAGTTCTATTCTCTCTATTTTACTAGTTCTTCTTTAATAAATCTAACCTTTGTAGCTATTTATATGTTATAGGTCTAGTGATTCTTTAGTGATGATCAATGCTTAACAAAAACATCTTACACATGGGCACTTGACTCTTAAGATACCTAGTTTACTTGATTTCTCCTTAAAAATATATAACTTCTCAATCTTATTTTGGCTACTATCATTTTATCTCTGTTTTGTATCAAGCCATTTCTCCACTATCATTGTATGTTGTAACTTTGTACTTGTCATTTGAGTATATCTCAGGCCTTTCTTTCATTGCTCTATAAAGATCTTTCTTGAATAATTTTCAAGGTTGATATGACTTGAATCCTTTCCTTATCTTTGTCTTCTTGTTGCCAATGTCAAGGTTTGACTGACTTGAATCTCTATCCTTATTATCAAGGTTAATATCTATGTGACCTAAAATATTTCCTTATCTTCTTGATGTTAATGTCAAGGTCTGTAGGACCTAAAACTTATTCTTATGTCAAAGTCAATATCTCTATGACCTAAAACCTTATTTTATGTCAAGGTCTATCTCCTTATGTACTAAAAATTAATATTCATTGTCTAAACTAAGCTTACTTTAGGACTGATATATCTATCTCAAGATATATGTATCTTTCTCAAGACCTAATATATGTTTCTCCAGTTCAACTTTCTTTATTTCTTAAATTGATGCTAAAGTTTTTGTTGCAAATAGAACATGAAATTCTTCTCTATCCACTGTAGAAAAATTCTCACTCTTTTTTTACCACTCTTCTTTAATAAATAATACCTTAGGTTTTTTTTTGTGTGACCTAAGAATCCAAAAACAATTTCAAGGTGACTTGGATGTTCCTGATTTCTTCAATCAATATCAAAGTGACTTGAATATCACTGATTCCTTTAATCAATATCAGTTGGTTATGTCCCTTAATGATCAACTATCTTAAATTTGATACACCTACCAATATAACTGAGTCCTAGTATTCACTAGTTATTCTTCAACCATGGAAAGACCCTATAGATGAGTCTTGGTCTTCACTAGTTATTCTTCAACCATGGAAAGACTCTATAGTTGAGTCTTGGTCTTCACTGGTTATTATTCAACCATGGAAAGACTCTAGCCTTTCTACTCACTATGACCTTACAATAGAGTATGAGTCTTACTACCTTTAAAGTAGATAGACTCAATCAATTTTATCAAACTAGATAAAATTAATTTTTGTAAGTAGCTAAATTAATTCTATCAACCTAGATAAGAACCTGGTAGAATCTTGGATACCACTGATGGATTTTTAAGCCTTAATACTTCCAAAAGTCTCATAGGTTAAGTATAAAAGGATTGAGTTCTTGTATATGGAGCCTAAGAGGCTACATCTTGAGAGGATGAGAGTATGTGGAAGGGTTCCCTGTTGTGGGGCCATATTCTTGTTGTTTAATGTGGAATCAAAGAAGCTGAATTTTACATTGAATGTCAAGGGCTTAAATAGGCCCAGCTTTACAACCTACCCTAATATTGAGCAACCAACCCCATGGAATGAGCAACTAATTTCTAAATTGGAAAGATAAGAGATTAACCATGGGCTTATTTTAAGGATTTACTATTATCAATCCAACTAACATATTCTAGAATATTTTTGCCTAGTCCAACGTGAACTCATAAAACCCACAATTTACAATTTATTCAAGAAATTGAAAGGTAATACTAAGTACTAATCTAAATTACTAAGCCTAATCTAAGTTTTTATTCAACCTATTAATATAAACCTTAACCTATCACTTGATATCCTCATCATACTCCCAACAATAGAAGCATTGGACTCCAATGCTTTTACAAATGAAGTGAGCTTATTTAGAAGAACTCAAGCTGGATGAAGCACAAGTTGTAAATCAAGTACCAGATGGGCAATAATATTGATTATATCATGAAAGATAAAATATGCCTTATATGGAAGACATCGCTTGATGATAACTTGTTTTACAACTTGAGAAGAAGCTTGAGGAAGTTGTTGAGGACTAATGACCTATGGTTGATGATGTGAAGACTACTGAAAAATAGGAACCTATGAACTAGAGAAGGTTGTCATTGCTGAATAGTAGAGGAAGTAGTAGTAGGAGTAGCTAGAGTAGCAGAAGGAGGTATTTTATGAGTAGCCTCATTCTTTGGAATATTTTATGTAGCGAATGCTAGTGTATCCTTTGGACTACTAAAGTTTAGTATGAATCTTATTGACTAAGTGGAGCGAAGCAGGGTCACCATATTCTTAGTGCAATGAACAAGAAATATTTTATTCTCATGATGCAACGTGTATGTATTTTTATAAGCATAATATGGTGCCCTCTTGGCATACTTATAGGGCTTACCAATAATTAGACCACAATAGTCAATTGGAGTAACATCGCAAGTTACTTTGGCCGCATAGTGCGAGCTAAATGGAAAGGACAATGTGCAAGTTTTTGTGATGTTGGAGGAGGAACCCTCATCCTTCCACCCAAGTGAGTAAGAATGAGGATGGGGTTGTACAAGAAGTTTCAACCTATCAACTATGGCTCTTGAAATCAAGTTCTTTTGAGAGCCATTGTTGATGATACAATCCACAAAGTAATTGTGCATTAGGTGGGCTCTTATGACAAAAAAATATTTATCATCACCGTCATACATATTTTTTATTAACAAGTTAATATTGTTGAGCTTAACCTTGATCTCATCATATCTTCTACATTCTCATGTAGCTTTAATAGGATTATTTTTCAATTCCTTAGGTTGAGTTTCTACAATAAGATTTGTCTTCTTCCTAAAGCACTTAGATTCCACATGTTCTCTCTTTTTATAATAGTCACAAAAATTCTTACTATTGAAAGAAGAAGAAGAGGCAGAAGAAGAAGGAGAAGAATAAGTACAAGAAGAAGAGGAATAGAAAGTCTTCTTTTGTTGTTGTTGTTGTTGTTTGGCCACTTTTGAGGTACCTAAAGATTAAGATCCATCATATTGAACGACCAACTTCTCCTTTGCAAGTTATTATTGATTGTACACCACATTCAAAGTTGTATTGAGTGTGTACTTCAACTCCCTAAAGAGTGGTTCTTGCAATCCACTTTTGAATTTATTGATTAGTTTTGGAGTTGAGTCTTGGATTCCATTTAGAATCCTCAATTTGTTAAACTTGCCAACGTATTCTTGGACACTCATGTTGTACCCTTATCTCAAACAAATTCATTGGAAGTCAAGATATTGAGCATAATTTAGAGGATAAAATGTTTCTCTCAATGCCTTCACTAGGTCATTCCAAGTGTCTATGGGTTCTTGATTGATTTGGCAGTTTGTGATCAATACTTTAGCAATGCCTGAAAGCTTGAGCTTGGCAAAGGAGACTTGCTCCTCTTTTTTCATTTTTTTGTAGTCAAACCATGTATCCATGTCAAGGATTGAATTTTTTAGTACCTTGGGATAACGTGACCCATCATAGGTCTTCACCTCACATTTAGATTTTACTTCACTATTTATGACTTTGCTACTCAAAATACTAACTATTGCAGCTATTACGGCCATTGCTCCACCAAATTGGAAGCCATTTGACATCATGTATAAGCCAAGATTAATTTACAAGGAAGCCAAAGGGGTTACAAAAAGATGCTAAGGGGTTACAAAGAACAATGTGCTTTTTGCCCAATTAATTACAAAAATCAAATTTTTTTTATGTAATTTTACAATGCTGAAGGGGGTAAAATTAGAAGCACAAACAAATTTAAAAATTATTTCAAAATAATTCCCCTTTTGCAAAATTTGAAAATTTAAAATTTACCCCCTTTTTAAATAAATCAACTTTAGAAAGAGGATATATATTCTAATTTTGACTCGATTTGGGGTGGATCCTAGTCTCTTCATAGCCACCCACATGGCCTATAGCTATGCCATTCAGTAGAAAATGTTGTCTTTAGAAGCCAAGCACTATATTTTAACCTTTTGAGCATTATATTTTATGCAACCACATGCTTTGATACCATTAATTTGGACTCAAGAATCTAACTTTTGCATTGAAGATCATGGGCTTAAATAGTCCCAACTTTACAACTGATTGCCCTTAGATTGAACAACCAACCCTTTGGAATGAGCAAGTAATTCCCAAATTGGGAAGATAAGAGCTTATCCATTGGCTTATTTTAAGAATTGACTATTATCAATCCAACTAACCTATCTAGAAGATTTCTGCCTAGTCCAACGTGAGCTCATAAAACCCATATTTTACAATTTATTCATGAAATTGAAAATTAAGACTAAGTCCTAATCCAAATGACTAAGCCTAACCTAAGGTTTTATTCAACCTAGGAACATAAACCTTAACCTATCACTTGATGTCCTCATCATTGTTCCTATAGGATTGGAGTCAATGGGGATTGGATTTCTTGCAGCTCTTGATATTTTTAGAGAGTTTCATTTGGTTCTCCTATTTTTTAGGGAGATTTATTTATATTTTTAATTTGTTGTTGGGGAGATCCATTTGGTTCTTCTATTTATGTTTTTTGAGCCAAAACTATTACTTTATGAGGATACTATCTTGGATCATGCGTGGATTTTGTAAGTTTTATTTCTTATTGACCTGGTGTTGGTTTGGAGAATGATACAAATATTTTTAGCTATTGAGAACTTGTTCTTGGTGGCTAATGGTTCTACTAGTGAATATAATGATTATTTTCTTGGGTTGGTGAATCCAATGGCATTTGTGGAGAATAAGTGCAAGGTTCATTTCTCTTTAGTTGATGAAAATAGGCTCTCATATTGTTAGAGTATATTACATTATTTGGTACATGCCAATGTACCACCTTGGGTACATTTCTAGATTAGGAGTTTATCTTAGATTAAGGTTTGAGTAGATACTTCAAGCAAGTAATAAATGCACAAGTGTTAGAATGTGCAAAGATGTAAATGTGCATGTAGTCCACATGTACATGAGTCATAGGATAGGTAGATGAAGAGTCATGGGTAGAGTAAAGGCCAAGGAACATATCTTCCTATATATAGGCCTTGAGAGTATGAGAGTGAG
Organism: Wollemia nobilis; assembly: GCA_028583015.1. Lineage (NCBI taxonomy): Eukaryota > Viridiplantae > Streptophyta > Pinopsida > Araucariales > Araucariaceae > Wollemia > Wollemia nobilis. Next base: position 685,905 of record JAQPPZ010002524.1, read on the forward strand.
AGAGAACTTGAGAGTGAATAGAGTGAGAGGAATGATGTCATGGTAGAGAGTAGTGAGTAGGTACAATGTAGTTCTTCATTGAAAATTTTGGAGTGTTCATGTCCTCCATTATATTGCATTGTACTATTTTTGTGAGCTTTTATTAATGGTATATTATTGAGTTATTGCAAAAGTTTATCATCTAGTTTTCCTGCATATTATAGTGCCATTATCATATAGTTATCATAGCTTACTTATTTTACATCTTGTGGTTGCATTTCCTTTAATATACATCCTCAAAAGCTAACAGTGGTATCAGAGCACATGGTAGATCAATAGGAAATAGGGAGAGCCACAAGAGAGATTGAGAGGAGATTAGAAATCTCATTTTTAGAATTTTTGAAAATACATTTGGCTGGAGTCTTTCCATAGAGTTGCAAAAAACTTGTGAAGACTAGGACTCAACATTGATTCCACTAGATTGACAAATCAACTAGTGAAGATTCATTATCTCTAGATTTAAAGTTTTCTCCATTGCAGATTCTAATATTTGTTGTAGGAAAAGGAGATTCAAAGAAAGTTGGGAAGCTTCCTACAAAGAGCTAGGAAGAATATCTTCTTTGGAATCAATCCAATACCTGAAGCAACAAGTTGGAGATTGAATATTTGGAGGCCTAAGGAAAAGGTCCCATTGCAAGAGTTGTAGACCTGCAGATTGCAGAAGAGAGAAAAAGGCCAGAGGAGCCTTATTGTAGATTGAAGAAGAAGAGACTCAAGAAAAGAGTCCAGGAGAATATTGGAGGTTGGTGATCTCCATTGAATATTGAAGACTACAGATTGTAGATTGAAGGAGGAGAAAACAACTCAAGAAGCTGAAGAGACCCACAAGAGGTCCCATTGAAGAACTTCTAATTTTGGAAGATTGAAGATAGAGAAGGACTAGCAAAGGTCCCATTCTAGAAGTAGTAGATTTTAGAGATCCAAGAAGGAGATCTCATTGCAAAACTTCCATAGTTGAAGATTGAAGGAAAGGTCTCATTTAGAAGACTAGAGAAGCTACAAAAATTTAGAAGGCCCTAGGAGAAGGCCTCAAGCTACTTGAAAGGAGAAACAAGGAGAAGGCTAGGAAAGCCTCATTGAAGGAGACTTGAAGAAGTCCATTGGAGAAGATTTGAGGAGAACTCAAGGAGAAGTTCTTGATAAAGAAAATTTGGGACAATTATCACCATCCGACAACAAGCCCAAAAGGAGAAGAATTTGGCAAGGAGTTTGCCAAATTTTGGAGGAGAATAGTGAAGACCTCAAGACAGTCAAAATCTTGAGAAGAAGGCCATTAGATAGGCCAATATTGAAGTCAAAATTCGACAAGGAGGCTGAAGGAGAAAGGAGTTAGAAGAAGCCACCAAATATGAGAGATTTGGAGATTGCCATTGAAGGCTATTTTAGAGAAAGGAGATTGTTGGTTTTATAGTAGAAAAGTGAAGGTTTCTTGAAGGAAAATCTCAGCTACGATTTGGAGGAGTTTCCTACCAAATTTGTGAGATTCAAGGACAACACTTCAGAGGAGAAATTGACTGCTTTACAATCTAAAAATTTCAGATTTGAGGACAACAAGAAAGCAACAATAAGGGCAGCATTACTAGCTGCTAAGTTTCATATTTCAAGAGAGCATCCTGAAGGAGAGTTAAAGCCACCAAACTACATTTTTGAGCAGCAAGTTTAAGGAGTTTTCAAAGTTGCAAATAGGTGAGCTAAAGAGCTATTTTGGACAGCAAAGAAGAGCTGCAATTTCATCTAATACAAGGTAGCATTTAGGTGAATCTAATCACCAAGATTTCCATCATCTACAGAGGTCATTGAGGTAAGCAACTTTGGTGCAAAAAGTTCATTACTTGAACATTAGTTACTTGGTTCATTATTAAGTTTCATTAAGCACCATATTAGAGTTTAAAAGTTGCAAGGAGAAGGTTGCATATTAAAGTCTTCAAGGGAGTGCAGAAGATAGTTTCTACAAGGGTTAAAACCTACACATAAAAAATAGGAGTTAGATATATTTCAAGAGAAAGAAGATTATCAACTTCCTATTATCTATTAGAAGCAAAGAAGACATTATTCTTAAAGTGAAAGTTGCATAGATTATAGTGCATATTTCAAGGTACTTTTAAGAGTTTGTTTAAAGGAGCAATAAGGAGTTATTAATAGTGCATTATACTAGTTATCCTTAAAGGTTTTTAAAGTGCATTAAGAATTTATCAAAGGAGAAAGTTTAAGTGCACAAAACTAGGTAAAAGTGAAGTGTCAAAAGACACTATTAAGCATAGAAAACCTGCAACATATTGTGGCAAGGAGAAGCCACCAAAAGAATAATATAACCTCCAAATATTGGAGAAGGAAGCCATCATATCAAAGAGGCAAGAAAGCTTCAAAAAGAGACTATAAAGTCTCAAGTTTTTGGTGCAATTCAAGGCATATTTATTTACATTATTGCACCATATTCTACGTAGCAAAACAAGGGTAAAATCTAGAGTGTCTAAAGACACTACAACAACAACTTACTACAGTCTACAAGGGGCGAATCATCAAGGTTAAGGATCAAACTACAAAGCAATAGGAAGATAAAACATAGCCCATATTTTAGTCTTCAAGTGGGCATTTTACAAAGTTTAAAGAGGGAGCTTCAACAAAAAAAATATAGAGCCATCCAAGGGCTCAATATCCATTCATTCGAGGTGTCTAAAGACACCCAACATAGTGCCAAAGCCACTAGATTCAATACCTACATAGTGCACAAGGAATAAACCTACAACATTCAAGGAGTCTATGTAAGATAGCACCATTGCAAGGAGTGCAAGTGAGAAGAAGGATAGCACAAATATTACATAACATAAGTGGTCAAAATTGAAGTGCAAAGAAAGAGTTATCATCAAATATTACCCAAGCATACGTAGGAAAGAGCTTGGATGAACTACCTTTGCTGAAGCAAGCTACAAACTACCATAGCAAGAGCCACCACCATCGAGGAGGAGCCACCATCATAGAGGAAGAGCCACCATACATTGAGGAGCAAGAAAGAGTTTGATGCATGCTAGAAAGAGCTTGATACAACTTGCAAAAGGATTGAAAGTGCACCAAGGTGATAAGATACATTTAGGAGCTTGAGTGCATGCAAAGGAGTGCCTCCACTTGCCCTAATAGAGATAGGTATCTTGTGCCACTTGGCACAAAGGTGGAAGAGGCATCTATGTATTCTAATGCTTGCAAAAGAAATCAAAGAGTGCTCAAAAGGAGTAACACCCTCATCATTATTTCAATGCTCATGAATGAGCATTTTCAATGCTCAAAACTTTAGCCAATGCTCAAGAACGATTCGCAGGCCTACACCACATGGAGTAACATATTACAAGGTTAATAATAGCTGTGCACCACCTAAGGAGAAGATACAAGGTCTTGGGTAATGTAAAGTTCCACTTGGCACTTGTTTCAAGAAGGACAAGCATATTAATAGCCATCACAAGGAAGAGCGCATATATTGGAAGCATATCTCTAGCAAGTCTTGAGTGTAGAAGTGGTCAAAGCACATTAAAGGAGCAAGAGACCATCATAGGGGAGCACCATTCAAAGGAGAGCATTGAATGCTCATTGTCATAAGGTGAAGACAAAGAAATTCCAGTACCCCAAGTTTGCATAGTGAAGTCAAGACCAAAGCCAATCAACACACAAAATTTAAAAGGTATATTTACGTTGATATTTGCTTTCATTAAAGTGCAAAAGGAGATATAAGGTATTTTATATATCTAAGGTTAAACTTATATTGCATTGGAGAATTTATAACCTTAGAATAGAAAGCAATTAAACCAAAGGAGTGCAAAATCTCAAGAAATATTTCAAGGTGCTTAATATAAGGTTGAAGTTTATTTATTACTGCATTGAAGAACTAAGCAAATACCAACCTTAGAGAGTTTAGAAGGCAATTAAATTAAAGGGAGTATATCTTAAAATATATTACAAATTGCATGAGATTCAAACATTAAAATATTTACAAATAATTAAGTAGGAGATATAAGGTTTTCAACATTGGAAATGAAGCAAGGAAAAATGGTGCACAAAATTATATATAAACAATGTGTGTATCTATGTCCTATTGTGTATGAGCATCAAACGAAAGCATGCAAGTAAGATGGAAAAGACAACGAATAATAAGAAATAAATAAAAATATATTATTCCTTATTAATCACATATATCAGATCCAGGTTACAAATATTTCCCCTTTGAGGGCTCAAATATGTGATACAATTTTTTACAACTAGGGTGCCCAAGGATGAAAATCCTTCAAGAAATTTGGGTGCACATCCAATGTCTTTTCTCGTACCCACAATCTAGGTGGGTGGGCCAAGGTTGCTACCGCTTGTGTCTTTGATCCATATGTCTTGTGCTCCTTACTTATGTGCTGTAATGACATGAACTTGCGCACAAGGAAACTAGAAACTTCAAATAGCGAGTGTGTGTGATGAAAAGCATGCAATCCCCATAGGGGTAAAATATCTAATAGTGATAATAAGCATCAAATGAACTCCAAATTCCATGAAATTATAGAGTGATGTGAAAAAGAAGTTTTTTGGAAGATATCATCAGAAATTTCACCAAAATTGCATCCGATGGGACTTCAAAACCCGAATGACCGTTCGTAGCCAACAAAACCCAAAGCAAGCTATTTTTGACCCTACGCATATCCAAAATGCATGAAAATTGTATGGAATTAATGATGTGATATTATAAGAAAACCTGTTTGATAATATTTTCAATATAATTCATATTTTTGGTGTTCTCTCAAATGACCGTCGGATACCTGCAAGAGACCCTGCAAAACACTAAAAATGCAATATCTCGGCCAATATAGTTCATAAAGACCTTAAATTTTAACTACAGCATAATATAAGCATATCTAAAATATCTAATTAAAAATATTCAAAGCATTATGCACATATCTCTATTTTTTTGGGGGTGGAGTGAATAGCAGGCATGCAGATTAGGGGGCACCCCGTGGTGCGACGCCCACATAATCTCCCTAAATTTTACCACCAGTTCCACTTGGGAATGGTGAAATACCTAATAGTATGTGTTTTCATATAATTTTGTGTGTAAATCACTCAAATGGGTCAGTTTTTGTAACAAATTATGCCTCCTAATTCACTCGCAAACCTGTTTCGCTAGGTAGAGATTTCGAGGGAAAAATGGGCACAAAAGGGTGGAAGGAAATCTCAGCATCACTCCATTGCTTTTTGATCTCAAAATATCCTCTCCTTTGGTGTGGAAAATATCTCCACTTTATAGCCTAAGGAGGCTTTAGGGGTCAAAAGGCATGCGAGGGCATGTGAGGCATGAGGTGCCACTTGGCCACCGGGGTGGCATGCATTGGAGGGAGAATAGAATCTCCAAATTTGGCCTCCCTCATGGGCTTGAGCATTAATATGCTATGTACCCTACCCTCCTAGCCATTATGGACCAAAAATATAACTATTGGCAGACACCATTTGTCCAGGTTTGACTTTTTGCTAGTCACTGTTATTTGCTCCACCCCATAGCGAATGCTGCTATTCACTTCGGAGTGCAATGAATAGGTTTTGTATTCATATTGGGGTGGCACGAATAGCATCATGGTGTCCAAAAGGTGCCAAAAGTGGCCTATAACCTTCCAAACCCTTGAATTAAGTGGTTAGAACCATTGTATACCTCATGAGGGTTGTCCTAGGGGCCTTAGTGTGTCGTGAAGTCACTACTTATGGTAGCACAATCGAATTGACCAGTTTTTAGTGTCTACAGGAAAATTAAAATACTAATTTTCAAATATTATTATTTTCTAAATTTTTAAAAAAGGAAGATATAAGGAATACTACATCAAATTTTAGTTTCTTGGAATTTAGAAAATTGAACCATTGAAAATTGAAGGTTAAAGAAGCAAAATCATTAATTGCTTGAAAGTTGGAAATTGTATTTTACATTAGTCTCTTACACTAATTTATGAGACATTAATCCAACTAAAAAGTCTTGAAGGAAAATAACCTTATTAAAACATGAAGGTACACCATCATTTATCTTTAGATCTCTACTTACTAATTATTAGGGAGAATGAGGTAAGAAAGTAAAATTGAACATTAGGGAGACAAAAGAGATTCAACTCAAACTAGGAAAGCTAAGCATACTATCAAGACTCATAGTACATTTAAAAACTTGCAATATAGAAGGCATTCTACAAAATCCATAAAACTAAAAATTTATTAACAAGGTTGAAACTAGGGAGTTATAAGGTAGACAAATTCAAAAAATTTAAAATACAAAATTTCTACCAAAAATTATTATCTTATAATCAAATAAGATTACTTAAAATAAACAATGGAAATCCTTATTAAAGATACAAGTCTTAATGAACCAAAATGGTTCAAAGACACAATTGATTATAGGATTGATAATAAGGAGAATACAATTAGAAGAAAAAACCAGTATGGTTTAGAAATATTTCTAAGAATTCACAAATAGATAATTTGGGAAAAGTAATTCATCAAAATTATATTTTGATGATTGTTACTATACTAATGAAGATATTGAGAACCATATTAAAAAGGTAGAAAAGAGGATTCATCAAAAACATATCCTACAAATTTATGAAAGAAGTAAGGATGAAATAGCTTCAATTGTACATAGATGGTTTAATTCTTTCATCAAGGAAATGGATGGACTTGATTCACCTAAAAATAGTGACAAAGAAATTGGGATATCTTCACTATGCACTTATTGCAACAAATTTGGTCATGAGAAAGCAAACTGCTTAAGTTTCCATTCATGCAAATATTGTGGAGGAAAATCTCATACATCTTTCTTCTGTTACTATAAAGACAAGTACTATAAAATATTTGAAGAAAGACTAATATTCATAATATATTGTTTCTTCCAAGTTCTTCTTTCAGAAGCTTACACTAACAATGAATTCAAGCTTGATATTTTTGAAGATCAAGGAAATAGGTCATTCAAAAAACCAAAGAAAATAAAATGGAGCAATTCTGATCCACTAATGACCAACAAGATTATGATATCTCTAGTTCATCAAAGATACTTTGAAGAGTTCAAGAAAAAATATTCTAACAAACATTTTGAAACAATAGAAGTCAGAGAAATGAAGAAGACAATTAAAGACAACATGAATACCAAACTAAATGAAAGATAAGGACCTGATCAAGATGAAGAATATTTGAAAGACAAAGATCCATATTGAAGACTAAAGTCTTCAATACCCAAATAATGTAATACAGGGGGGTGTTAGAGTATATTACATTATTTGGTACATGCCAATATACCACCTTGGTTACATTTCTATATTATAAGTTTATCTTAGATTTAAGGTTTGAGTAGATTCTTCAAGCAAGTAATAGATTCACAAGTTTTAGAATGTGCAAATATGTAAATGTGCATGTAGTCCACATGTACGTGAGTCATAGGTAGATGAAGAGTCATAGTTAGAGTAAAGGCCAAGGAACATATCTTCCTATATATAGGCCTCGAGAGTATGAAGAGGAAAACTTGAGATTAAATAGAGTGAGAGGAATGATGTCATGGTAGAGAGTATTGAGTAGGTACAATGTATTTCATTGAAATTTTTGGAGCGTTCATGTCTTCCATTATATGATATTGTACTATTTTCATGAGATTTTATTAATGGCATATTACTAAGTTTTTTTTGGTAAGTTAAGTTGAATTAAAAGTGGGTTTTTATTAAGGATCCCAAAACCTGATTACATCAAACTTCAAGAGGAACATTCCAAGGATGGACAACAGGAAAGGCTTGAGGAAATCCTTGAGTAACATCATCAAGAAAGTTGTGAGGAAAAAAATGCAGTACAAAATTTGAAAAGCCATTTAGGTGGGAAAGGAGAAGGCAGTAGGAGAAAACAGAAAGCCTGCCTAAAATCAAATTTTGAAACTTCCCAAAAGTGGGAAAGGAAACTAGGTGCCTAAATTTAAATTTGAACCATACCAAGGGCAATAAAGGGAAATAGACACCAAAACATCCATGGGAAACCAGAAACCAAGAGAAAAACAACTTTCCCACATAGGGGAAAACTAGCTTAGTGTAAAAAAACCACCCTACACCAAAGGGTGGAGCTGAGAAACTAAATTTACAAAAATCCTACCTAAACAAGGATGGGAAGCAACCAGGGATGTTGTAGGATCACTTAGACTAAGAAAAATTGAATCCCTTGCAAGCCTAAAATGTGGAACAACCATAGGATTTCCTCAAGCCAAGAAATACTCAAGCATTGGATCACAACCTAAAAAGTGGGTCAACAGATAGAGGAACTCCACAGGACATAAAGTCCTCATGCAAAGAAGAATGAATAATTCAAGGATGGTAGTCGAGTAGAGGAAGAAGTAGAAGTAGAATAGCACTCTATAGGAAAAAGGTGGAAAATTTCCCAAGTAACCCAAGAGGAAGGAGTCATGAGGAATCCCAACTGCAAATGATGAAGCCCAGATAGAAAGGAAGTAGCCAAAAATCCTAGATAGCCTTCAGCACCACCACTGAACAGCTTCAAGGAAACAAATGAGGAAATATTGCAAGGAAACAATAGCAAGGAAAATAGAGGTCCCTCCAAGTAGGCCACAAAAGAAATTGAAATCCCGTAGGACTCACAACATCAATCCCGAAGAGCAGAGTCACAGAAGAAAGCACATGGTCCTCCCCAAGACCAAAATATGTTGTGCAAAATTGCTCATGAAGCCACTTTCCTATAGCACCAACATTCCACAACTGAAGAACCATCAAGGGAAAATGTTAAGAAGACACCTAAAAAACCTAGGAAAAATCCTTGAAAAACCTAAAAAACCCAAGAAAAGTCCCAAGGAAGAACCCAAAACCATCCCAGGACCCAAGCATCGAAGGAAAACCCCACCAAAGGGTAAGGAAAGGGGCAGAACATTGGATCAATGATCTCCCACCCCAAAGAGATCATTTGCAACACCATCCTGCCAAGAAGGAAGGGTTAAGGAAGTGTCAGGGAAGTTGGGATAGGAACAGGGACCTAGGACAGGATCAGGGAAGAGATGCAAGGAAGTGGAATAGGACTTCCATAGGAAGCCACCTACAGAGCCCCCATGGCATATTACTAAGTTATTGCAAAATTTTATCATCTTTTTTTCCTACATATTATAGTGCCATTATCATATAGTTAGCATAGCTTACTTATTTAACATCTTGTGTTTGCATTTACTTTAATATACATCCTCAAAAGCTAACATAGATTGGAGTGTCTATCTCTCAAAATATGGCTTTAGAGTTAGGTTTTTCTTAGAAAATATTCTAATTTTTAAATCATTTGGAATGGACCCTGGTCTACTTTTGTTGGAGATTCTTGGGTGGTTTTTCCTAGTGATTTGCTTGCTTGAATGGACTATCTTTATAGTCTCTTCGACTGATGTAAACATACTTTTGGATTGGAGCATCTTTCCCTCAAAATATAGCATTGGAGTTGGGTTATTTAGGGATATATATTCTAATTTTGACTTGGTTTAGGGTGGATCCTAGTCCACAATTGTTGGAGTTTCCTATGTAGTTTTTCGTGGAGATTCCTATTATGGTTGTTTGCCAGGACTAACTTTTTTTACAGGTTCTTCTATAATATTAAATTTTTACTTCAACTATTTTTCTAGCTCAAAGGATCTCGACCTATCTCGTAATTTAGAATTTTTGGCTCCCTCTGTGTTCAAGCCTGTTCAAATTGGGATTAGCTATCTTTTTTAAATTTCAATTTCAATGGGATTGTTGTCCCTGGAAGTAATGCTTCATTTTGATTTCAAAAATGGATGGGATTCTTTGGATATTGATACAGATTAGTTTGACCTTGTTGGATAAGCTCATTTTCCTTCAATTTTAATTTTGTGCAAGCTCTAGTTAAATTTTTAAATTGCATTTAATGCACTTTTTGGTAGTATGGATAGATATCTCCTTGGATCTCTCACCTTATATTTGGCTGATGTGATTATATCCTAGAATATCAATGTATTTATTCTAAATATTTGTGCTTGGTTTCTTAGGAGGTTGCTAAATCTATCCTCAATATTTGTGTCCTTTTTTATGTTTTTTAGCTGAAGTTTTTTTTAGATCCTAAGAGATTTTGATCTTTCTTTTGGAGATTGATTCATTATTGGATTCCTTTGTATCTCCTTTGGATCTTCATCTTCGCTTTTCTTTAGCAACTCTCTTGAGATATATATTTGTTGTGGAAGTTCTGGGGGCCCTCAAAACCCCTTTGTAAAAGGTTTGGGTACCCTTTCAAAACCCCTTCCACCCTATCAAAAAAATATCACAGGATCAAATATAATATAGCCACAATATAATAAGGTCAAGATAATAATATGAGAAAATTAATATGTAAATCAAGGCTAATAATATATCAAATAACATTCAATAATAAGTAGTAAAATGAATGTAAATAGCCTTAATCATTCATGTACTATGCATGAAGAACAACTTACAATATTAATTGCTCAAAACATATGCAATCTTTATTACTCCTATTTCTTTTACAAATATGGTGATCTCACTGATTATTCTATGATATCCTGATTGTTTTGATCTCTTCATGGAGCATTATCTCCATAATATAGCCATAGTAATATGACTCTTTGGATACTTGAATATTCCTTTCCATATGCCAAGTCTCATGACTCTTGTTTTCTCTACTTAACACTTGCATACTTGATGAACACCTGACACTATTATGTTTGCATACCTACACATGACTCTTTCCCTTATCTTTGAACACTCTAACATAAGATACTTGTGAACATATTTACATTACATATTTTATCTCACACATACAAAAAAGTTGTGGGCATAGACTCAACTTACACTTGCACACTAACTCACATGACACTTGTGTATTTCCTGCACATGCACACTTACATAAAAGGGAAATAATACTCACACTCTAAACTATGACTCAACCCTAATCTATTATTTATAAATGTACCATGAAAGTACCATGGGAGTACATTAGAATGTACCAAATAATGTAATATACTCCAATAGATGACCAATAGCTCTTTTCTTTCTTTTTATTGTTAGTATTGGTGGATCATGGATGTAACATATGTTGATGCTCTTTTTACCATTTTTTTCTTGATCAATTTTCTTTCTTACCTTCTACATGATACCTAATTTTTCCTCTTAGGGGCCCCTTTCACCAAGTGAGGTAATTATTGATAAACATCAATGGCAAGGTGCCCCTCATAGTGTGGATTACTTTGGATAGTTTTGGTACTAGTATAGGGAATATTATAATTGTAACTTAAGTTAATAATGGGCCAATTAATATGAGGATACCAATTTGACACTAACTTAAATGATAGATACACTAGGTGGTGACAGAGAGAGAGGGGTCAAAATGAAGACACATGGAGTGACAATGACACTTGCAATGGAGGGAGATTAAAGTATGGGTATAGGGGGATGGAATGTGATGGTGTTATAAATGATAATAAATCAAATTAGAGTGGATATGACATATAGTATGACCCTAAATCTTGAAAAGGCAAATATCTAGTGATGCTAAGACTAAGGCTATATTTATTTGAGGTGTAATGGGCATAAAAAATGAATTTAGGGTATTAGAGAAATAAGAGTAGAATAAATAAGAGGGTAAGAAATATATAATAAACAAGAGGGTGGAAGTGACGTGGATATGGTTGTGGGGAAGATGCTAGAATGAGTTGGCATTGCTATATTAGCAAAATCCCTTCTATCACTCTTCCACATTATTGGCAAAGGTCTATCTGTAACTCTACCTTGTTGATTAGGATGTAAATTAAAAAAATAATAATCTTCTTATATATCTTAAAAATTATTTGGATCTTGGATATTTCCTTACTATGATTATATTCTAAGGTAGGCATTTAAACTTATTAGCCTTAGGAAATGAAACAATGATCTTAGAGATACCTTCAACCAATCTTAAGAGAATTAGATGGAAATAAGTGGGAAACTAAGTGTCTCTTCTGATATTTTCACTCAAGTGAGAATGGGAATTTTCTTCTCTTTTTCTTTTGAAAATAGAGAAGATGAAATGGGAAGAGGGGATTTATAGAAACATAGCAATTATTCACTAAAAAAATATGGTCTCATTCACAGACTTAGGATAATAACTTCCCACATTTATGGTGCTTATAGGATGGAAGGCCATGGGAAGCTAAGTGTCTTTTGTGATATTTCCACTCAAGGGAGAATGAGAATTTTCTTTTTCTTTGGAAAATGGAGAAGGGGTAATGGGAAGAGGAGATTTACAAAAACAAGCAATTATTCACTACATGAAATATAGTCTCATTCATAGGATCAATATAATAACTTTCCATCCTTTTGATATTGATGTTTCAACTCAATATTTTCCAACACCTATGTAAACATTATAAGTAAAATAGCATTGGTGGTGCATATGGAAGGCCTTTTCTAGTGGGACTTCCCATTTTGGAGCTTCATGGATGCATTATGGGAGATAATATATTTTTTTACCAAAAAAATTAGAACCCTAAGTGGGTGTCATGATACAAGGAGTTATAACTACTTGCTCTTTTATCATCCTCTTTTGATTCACCTCTTTATGCCAACTATCTTGAAAATTATACCTTACTTTAAATATAAAGTGGTGGGAACTATGGGTGGCACTAAAGTATCCACAGTTGTGATAGACTCTACTTTTTGACTCATTTTATGATGGATTTTGATGTTGACTACTAGATTGAATCCTTGTCTTTATGCAAACTAAGAACATAACACCACTTAGTAATAATGGCTCCTTTTGCTATTATTTCTTGGAAAACTTAATACCATCCTATATAGAATTATATTGATGGAATAAAAAGTTTACCATAGTTCTACTTCCTAATATTATAGGAAAATACCCCATTTTTAGAATCATGACTCTTTTATTACTTAATATAACCCATTTATTTAAAAAACACTTGAGTAATATCAAGATTCATAGGTGAATCCTTCTCTATTTGTTGATTAGTATATATTTCTAGGCTTTCATCTCTAAAAAGAAATATTTTTCATAAAAGGCCTTCCATGATATTTCTCCAAATATTTGAAATTTTTCTTTATTCAAAATGAAGTTATACATTTTATTTTTTGGCTTGCTTTCTTCCTTTGTTTCATCTTTATTTGTTGATTTATAAGAATTGTACATGGTGGAATATTGAAAAAGAAGATGGCATCTGGTAACCTTTGGTTCTTCAATCATTGCAATGATTTGAATCGTGCATGGAATCCTAAGAACTTGATTAATTTTCTTATATAATTTCTTCTTCAAATATGTAAAATACCTCCACAAAAAGGGATTCACATGTCAATTCTTTAGACTTTGTAGTGTTTCCTTCTCCTTCATATTCTAGTCCAATTCCTCTTTCCATTACTGATGTATGCTTCTATTGATTATTTGAGGGAGGTACAAATGCTTGATTATGTGATTGTATATTTACCTTTTTTATTTTTATAGGTTGGACATCCTCATAGGTAACTCAAATCCATTGTATTTTGAACCTATTTTGCTCCCATCATAGACTCCTCCTTCCAAGGGAAAACTAATTTCCTCACACTGTTCTACAAACTCTAACTCATCATCTAAAAAAGGATCAAATGATTCATAATAGTTTTCTTCTATTTATTTACCTTTAGAATATTTAGTTCAATATCAAGGATCAAGCCACAAGAGGCATGCCCCTTGATGGAAGGGTAGGGGCTCCTCCATATAAATCATTCAACCATTGTTACTTGGAGCCTCCATTTTTATTTTAGGTTCTTTTCTATTTAGATGGGGTATATTTAATGGGGAGTAGGTTGAAGACACCTTACAGAATTATTCGCTATTGTGCTTTAGGTAGGAAGATAATAACCACTCATTTCAGGTGCTCTAGGCATTATATAGGCTTATGCCATATTATTTTAGGGTATTGTCACATGATTTACCATTGGTTGGATTATTATGGGTTGATTAACCATTGTTATATTTATGGCAATAGGATTATCTACTACTATATACAAGCTTGAATCTTGTTGATTCATTGCCTAAGCATGGTGGATTGCCATTTTATAATTTGTTGGATTATGCCCTATTTTACAAGCAAGGCACCTAAAAATTTTATTCATAGTATGCATGCCATTGTGTACTTGATTAATCATTGGCATGTTTTCTTACTAGAGAATTCTAAATTGAAAGAAATTATTATAGGATGAAACTTCCACAAGAGTAGGGGTTGATAGATTTTACTATTGATGGGTTTGGGCCAAATAAACCAGATAGTTTTATTGTATAGACATCATCAAAAAAAAAATTGATGTCCTTACCCATACTTCATATTCCCATAACATTTAGTGCATAGGTTTTCCTATTGAATCATATGTTGGTTGTTGTTGAGGATATTAGATCATTTTTTTCTTTTGTGCAACTTGGTGTGATGACTCATAATTGTATGAAATGTTGCAAACTATAATTCAACATTGTTTGAAGAACTTATATATTTGGCAATGGATTTTAGAGAAACTATAGTTGAACTTGGGAAATATACATGTATTAGTACTATAATTATTTCTTACTACAACAAATTTTTGGCCTCAAACAAAATATGAGATAAAGGTAAGATGATAAAAAAAATAAAAGCCTCAATCAAAGGCAATCACAATTTTGAAGAAGTCCCAAGCATAGAAGAAATGAAAAATTTACAAGCTCCACACACAAATTATCTTAAATGTTTGAAGATATTAAGAGAATTTCAACCAACATAATGAAATAACAACTCTCGATAATCAAAGGTTTGATGAGTTGCAAAGAAATAAAAATAAAACTGTTTTGAAATGCTAAGCATGTAAGAGAGGAACTCTCAATAAGTAACACACTAAAATGGTCGATGAAATAAATAGAAAATGATATTTCACAATATCCTTTTCATAAGGTATTTAGTCCAATTTCAAGATCCTTGAAAATCTTTGACAAAGGCCAATGAAAGAAAGTTTTGACAAACAATCAGTATTTTATGTATGGATCTAAAAGGACTAGGAGTGTGTCATCAAATCAAAATAAGAATTAAATTAAGTTATAGAGCAATAATAATGGTGCATGAGCCCCAAGGAGAAGTAGGTAAGATATATGAATGTGCCATTACCAAGAAAATAAGGATCACCTACCATTTTCATCTCAACTTAGCATTCCAAGAAAGTATTAAAGATAAACATGGTGACTTCAATCCTGCATTTAACAACGGTAATGGCAGAAGGTTCTCTCACTCACATATATAGAAGGAGTAGTTGGGACCATCAAAATATCCTACAAGTTTGTGAGGTAAATTTTCATAAATTGTATTTATAAATAGTATTTAGTTTAGCATAGTTATTAACATATACAAGGAAGAATCAAAGTGCATCAAACCTCCCCCACCATCTGGAAGGGGAGGCAAAAGAACTTCAAAATATTCCAAACGAAGATCCTCTCATGGAATGTGAGAGGCCTCAATGGTTTAACCAAACAAGGGTTAGCTAAATCATTAAGGAAAAAAATAGACCTACAATTTTTGTGATTCAAGAAACCAAGGTTTGTGAACCCCTTGATAAAAAGATATGTAATCATATCTGGAAGAATTGTGAATCCATTGCTTGTAATGCAAAAGGTGCCTTAGGAGGCCTTCTGTGTCTATGGAACCCAAATATCATGGATGGAAATCTCATCCATTCCACTGATGAGATGATGAGCATTCTATTTTTTTATAAAGATAACAATTCACCTTGGATTTTTACTAATATATATGCTTCCAATTCCATTTTTGGGATATCTCGTATGTGGGGTAACTTGTCCTTTGTTAGAAGCACCTTTCCAAATCTTCCTTGGATCCTCGCAGGATATTTTAATACCCCTCTATTTCATTCTAATAAAAATGAGGTGTTGGCTCCTTTTCCAAAAGTATGGAGGATTTTTAAGAATTTATAAGTGAACAAAATTTAATGGATGTGTTGGCAATTTTGGGTACCTTGAGTACATTGCCTTTGCCTAAGTTTAGTTGTTGTCATTGATGTCAAGGAGCTCTTGGTAGTTGTTGTCTTTGATGTCAAGGAGTTCTTGGAGCAATTTGTTTTTATGTCTAAGTATGTGTTTTGATGAAGGTTTCAACTGGTCAGTAAGTCTCCCAGAAAATCAGAGTAGCCCAGTTGCAAAAGATCAAGAAAAAGATAAGTTAGAAAAAGTTCGCAGGCGGCTGGAAAAACTGTCGCGATTTCGTGACATGTTTTAGGAGAGAGAAAGTTCAGGCAAAACTGTCATGATTTCGCGACAAGTTGAGTTGGCAGCGTTGAGTTGCAGGAAGTGTCACGATTTCGCGACAAGTTTGAGTTGGCAGGGTTGAGTTGCAGGAAGTGTCACGATTTCGTGACAAGTTGAGTTGGCAGCGTTGAGTTGCAGGAAGTGTCACGATTTCATGACAAGTTGAGTTGGCAGGGTTGAGTTGCAGAAAGTGTCACGATTTCAGCGACAGTTGAGTTTGGCCGAAAGCGTCACGATTTCATGACAGTTTCAAAGAAGTTGGGTACGGATGAAAGTGTCACGATTTTGAGTAGGCAAAGTGTCACGATTTTCGTGACATGTTCCAGTTTCATGAGCAGTTGGCAGAAAAGAGCTTAAGGCAGCGAAAGCGTCACGATTTCGTGACATGCTCCAGTTTCGCGAGCAGTTGGAAAAAGAGCTTAAGGCAAACGAAAGCATCACGATTTCGTGACATGTTCCATTTTCGCTAGTGCAAACCGAGAAAAGGTTGAAGAAGCAAGAAGTGTCACGATTTCATGACAAAGTTGCAGATGACGTCAACAAGAGGCAAAGGTGTCACGATTTCGTGATAGAAGCTGAGAAGAAGGCTTTGAAGTCTAAAGCGTCACGATTTCATGACAGAGTTGCTGATGACGTCAGCAAGAGGCAAAGGTGTCACGATTTCATGACAGAAGCGGAGAAGAAGGCTTTGAAGTCTAAAGCATCACGATTTCATGACAGAAGTGAGATGACATCAACGAAAGGCAAAAGTGTCATGATTTCATGATAGAAGTGCCAAGGGAAGCAGACAAAAGCAAAAGCATCGCGATATCGCTACAACAAGCTATAGAAGGTGTACGACAGGCAAAGGTGTCGCGATATCGTGACATGTTGAAGTTTCATGCTAGAAGCTATAGGGAGGCGGTTGAGGACAGAGTTAACTTTGAGCCGACAAAGTTAAAATCTGGGCCGATGCAGCATAGGGTTTTGCAACCGACGCGGTGGAAGTATAACAGCCGACTAAGTTTGGATGTAATGACCATGGATCTTACTCTATAAAAGGAGGGATGTTTGGATAGTTTGGGCATCGATTAAGTGTGCGTTCGAAGTGCGAATTGCGCAGAGAGAGTGCAGGGAGAAGATCGATCGTAGAAGTGCATAAGTAGAAGCCTGAGCGTCTGCTGTGTTTAGACAGAGGTTGCGAAGACAATGCTATCGTGACTTAGACAAAAAGTGAAAAGGAAGTGCTGCTGTATTTGCGAAGATAGTGCTGCTATATTTTGCGAAGACTGTATTGTTGTGTATACGCAGAATACGCGAAATCTATGCTACTATGTTTTTGATCGAGAACTGCAGTATTTGCGTAGACAGTAAAATATTGGTTTCAACCAAGTGCAAAAAAGAACAGAGGAAGAGGAACAGTATTGTGCCAGATCGAAGGACTGTGTTTGGTGCAGAGAAGAGGACCAGCTTTGCTGTGACAGAATTGAGGACAGAGATCTCCAACCAGAGCAGGGAAGACAAGTGTCTTCTGTGGACAGAATTCCACTTGCTAAGGGCAGAGGAGGTAGAGGTCTTCTAGAGGATCACCAGCAAAGCAGAATTAGGGGAAGGTGTCTCCTTTGAGCCGAGGCTCATAAACATTGTAATCGGGAAGGATTCCCAGAGGACTTTGATACAACTTTTAGAAGAAAAGTTTTATCCGTGGAGTAGCCCACCTTGGGTGAACCACGTAAATTGTTGTGTCTCTTTGTGGATTGCATTTTGTGCATTGTTTTACTACTGTTATTACTCCTATCTTTATTCTCGCATGTTAATGGTTTGAAAGCTGTATTGATAGATAAAGTTAAAAGTGGTCTTATACTGTTCACCCCCCCTCTCAGTATAAGCTTGTGTTCTTCAATTGGTATCAGAGTAGGTTCCTTCGAAAAGGTTTTACAGCCGAAAGGAAGAACTGGTTAAGAACACAATGGATTTTTCAGGTGGCAATGCAAGCACCTATTCTTGATGGATCAGATTTCGGTCCGTGGAGTGCAAGAATGAAAGTCTATCTTATGGCTCTTGGTAATGAGGTATGGGAAGTTATTGAAGATGGGTACACCATTCCCGTAAATGGTCCTTATACAAAAGAAGACAGGCTCCTACATCACAAGCAACTCAAAAGCCATGAATGCAATCCTGAAGGGTTTACAGAAGGCTGATCTTACCAAAGTTATTCACTGCAAGACAACCAGTGAAATGTGGAAACAATTGCAGGTTGTTCATACAGGTGATGCAAATGTCCGAAAGGCCAAATTGAGACATTTTAAAGGTATGTTTGAACAACTCAAGATGAATGATGATGAAAATATTAGTGACTACATGCTTCGGATGGATGAGATTGTGAACTCCATGAAAGACTTAGGTCTTGAACTTGCTGAAAATGATGTGTGTGATAAGATTTTAAGATCTCTTCCTAATAGATTTAGTGAAAATATTTCTGCTATTGAGGAAGCCAAAGATTTAGATAAGTTGAAAAAGGATGAGCTCCATAGTATTCTTGCAGCTTTTGAGCTGAGAACTCAAGTGAATGTCGATATAAAGAAAGAGGCAGCTTTCAAAGCTACCAAGAAATCAAAAGGCAAACAGATTCAAGAAAGTGATGAGTCTTCTAGTGAGGAAGAAGCATATTACAACAAGAAAGGCAAATTCTCTAGAAAGCACAAAAGCAAGAAAAATATAAGATGTTTCAACTGTGGAAAGTATGGTCATTATGCTACTGACTGTAATGTTTCCAAAGATGAAAGTGATGAAAATTTACAGGATGTCAAAAGCAAGGATTCTGAAAAGCACAGGTATTACAGAAAGAACAAAGATGATCACAACAATCAAGAAAAGAGGTATTCACACAAGAACAAGAAGAGCTTCTATTTGGACAAAGTAAGTAAGTGTTCTAGCAGTGATAGTGAAAGCTCTTCCAGTGATAATGAAAATGAGATGTTGTTCATTTCAGAAAAAGAGGAAGAACCGAAACATAAATTCACGGTCATGAAATGCTTTAGATGTGGAAATTTTGGGCACCTTGAGGATGATTGCACAAATAATGAATTGGTTGCTAGTATGTATGAGGATGCTTCAAAAAATGATAAGGAAGATGCATGTATGGTTTTTGAAAAGGGTAGCACATCTAGTAATAAGAAATCAGAAAAAGGTCTTGATAATTCAAAGTGCAATCAAATAGAGAATCTTGAATGTGAACTCAATAATGCTCTCAATGTTTTGGAAAAGGAAAGAAAGAAGAATGATAGACTCAAGGTTAAGTTAGATGAATGTTGTATGGAGAGAGACGATCTTATAGAAAGTCTCGACTTCTCTATAGCCAAAACACAGGAACTCAAGGATGAGTTAGAGTCTAAGATTCTTGAGTATAATGAGTTAGAGCAAAAAATGGTTTCTTTGAAAGAAGAAAATAAAGATTACAAGGATAAACTCTACAGATTTCAGGATAGCTCCAAGAAGGTTAAGTCTCTCATCAAAAATCAAAGAAATCCAACAGATAAAACAGGTCTCGGTTTTGTTGAGCCGCACAAGAAACAGATTGGGGAACCTAGCAAGAGATTTCAAAAAGAAGAAAGTTCTGATGAAGAAAGTACTTCAGATCATGAGTCTGTGAGTGATGAATGCGCAGAAATAGAAAACAGATTTTTGGATATGAAACAGAAGTTCTCGGGACCCAAGAAATCGTTTAAAAGAATATTTTTTGGCAGATGTTTTGCGTGTTACAGGTTTGGACACATGGCTGCACATTGCATGTCTCAAATGAAGAAGGTTAACAATAATTTTAGAAGTCGTAATTTATTTCAAGGGTATTGCTACTCTTGTAATCAGTTCGGGCACAAGGCAATTTTTTGCAATTCAAATAACAGGAACCGGGTTAGTCAGAACAGGCGAATTCAAAGAACAACTATGCCTGAAAGAAATAATGTTGTTTGTTACAAGTGCAACAATACAGGTCACTCAGCCAGAAAGTGCAGAGCTGATCTTCCAAGGTACAGGAACAAAAATAGTGGTATAAACAGGTCCAAGGATCAAGGTGTGGACAAGAAAAGAGATGAGAACAAGAACAAGAAAAGTGCCAAGAATAGAAACATTAACAAAGAGCTCAAGAAAAGGCCCGAGCAAAGAAATTGTAGACACTGATGATGATGAGTGTCTAATGGGAGTTTCACTCCCAACTCTGTTTTAAATCACCTCATTAGGAAGTGGGGGAGGGACTAAGCTAAGAGACTCATTTTTAGTCCCAAGCCCCAAAGGTGACCCTTTGCCATTGATGACAAAGGGGGAGAGTTTTG
The DNA here is from genome assembly GCA_028583015.1 of Wollemia nobilis. Taxonomy (NCBI): domain Eukaryota; kingdom Viridiplantae; phylum Streptophyta; class Pinopsida; order Araucariales; family Araucariaceae; genus Wollemia; species Wollemia nobilis. The sequence continues at coordinate 706,547 of JAQPPZ010002524.1, forward strand.
AGTAAGGGGGAGAGATATGAGTAAGGGGGAGAGTTTCAAGTGAAGAGGAAAGCTTCAAGTCAGGGGGAGCAAAACTTCAAAGAGATTGATTTCAGTTTTGGCTCTTTAAGATGTGTTTTTAGTAAAGGGTTGCCATCAATGACAAAGGGGGAGATTGTTGGCAATTTTGGGTACCTTGAGTACATTGCCTTTGCCTAAGTTTAGTTGTTGTCATTGATGTCAAGGAGCTCTTGGTAGTTGTTGTCTTTGATGTCAAGGAGTTCTTGGAGCAATTTGTTTTTATGTCTAAGTATGTGTTTTGATGAAGGTTTCAACTGGTCAGTAAGTCTCCTAGAAAATCGAGTAGCCCAATTGCAAAAGATCAAGAAAAAGATAAGTTAGTAAAAGTTTGCAAGCGGCTGGAAAAACTGTCACGATTTCATGACATGTTTTAGGAGAGAGAAAGTTCAGGCAAAACTGTCACGATTTCGTGACAAGTTGAGTTGGCAGCGTTGAGTTGCAGGAAGTGTCACGATTTCGTGACAAGTTTGAGTTGGCAGCGTTGAGTTGCAGGAAGTGTCACGATTTCACGACAAGTTGAGTTGGCAGCGTTGAGTTGCAGGAAGTGTCACGATTTCATGACAAGTTGAGTTGGCAGGGTTGAGTTGTAGAAAGTGTCACGATTTCATGACAAGTTGAGTTGGCATTGCAGTTGGCAAAAGCGTCACGATTTTGTGACAAGTTTCAAAGAAGTTGTACGGATGCGAAAGTGTCACGATTTCATGACAGTAGTTGAGTTGGCGCAAAGAGCTTAGGCAAAAGCGTCATGATTTCGTGACATGTTCCAGCTTCTGAGCATTGTAAAAAGAGCTTAAGGCAATAAAGCGTCACGATTTCGTGACATGCTCCAGTTTCATGAGCAGTTGGTAGAAAAGAGCTTAAGGCAGCGAAAGCGTCGCGATTTCGTGACATGTTCCATTTTCGCTAGTGCAAACCGAGAAAAGGTTGAAGAAGCAAGAAGTGTCACGATTTCATGACAAAGTTGTAGATGACGTCAACAAGAGGCAAAGGTGTCACGATTTCATGACAGAAGCTGAGAAGAAGGCTTTGAAGTCTAAAGCGTCATGATTTCATGATAGAGTTGCTGATGACGTCAACAAGAGGCAAAGGTGTCACGATTTCATGATAGAAGCGGAGAAGAAGGCTTTGAAGTCTAAAGCATCATGATTTCATGACAGAAGTGAGATGACGTCAGCGAAAGGCAAAAGTGTCACGATTTCATGACAGAAGTGCCAAGGGAAGCAGACAAAAGCAAAAGCGTCGCGATATCGCTACAACAAGCTATAGAAGGTGTACGATAGGCAAAGGTGTCACGATATCGTGACATGTTGAAGTTTCGTGCCAGAAGCTACAGGGAGGCGGTTGAGGACAGAGTTAACTTTGAGCCGACAAAGTTAAAATCTGGGCCGACGCAGCATAGGGTTTTGCAGCCGACGTAGTGGAAGTATAATAGCCGACTAAGTTTGGATGTAATGACCATGGATCTTACTCTATAAAAGGAGGGATGTTTTGATAGTTTGGGCATCGATTAAGTGTGCGTTCGAAGTGCGAATTGCACAGAGAGAGTGCGGGGAGAAGATCGATCGCAGAAGTGCATAAGTAGAAGCCTGAGCGTCTGCTGTGTTTAGACAGAGGTTGCGAAGACAGTGCTATCGTGACTTAGACAAAAAGTGAAAAGGAAGTGCTGCTGTATTTGCGAAGATAGTGCTGCTATATTTTGCGAAGACTGTATTGTTGTGTATACGTAGAATACGCGAAATCTGTGCTACTATGTTTCTGATCGAGAACTGCAGTATTTGCGTAGACAGTAAAATATTGGTTTCAACCAAGTGCAGAAAAAGAACAGAGGAAGAGGAACAATATTGTGCCAGACCGAAGGACTGTGTTTGGTGCAGAGAAGAGGACCAGCTTTGCTATGACAGAATTGAGGACAGAGATCTCCAGCCAGAGCAGGGAAGACAGGTGTCTTCTGTGGACAGAATTCCACTTGCTAAGGGCAGAGGAGGTAGAGGTCTTCTAGAGGATCACCAACCAAAGCAGAATTAGGGGAAGGTGTCTCCTTTGAGCCGAGGCTCATAAACATTGTAATCGGGAAGGATTCCCAGAGGACTTTGATACAACTTTTAGAAGAAAAGTTTTATCCGTGGAGTAGCCCACCTTGGGTGAACCACGTAAATTGTTGTGTCTCTTTGTGGATTGCATTTTGTGCATTGTTTTACTATTGTTATTACTGCTATCTTTATTCTGCATGTTAATGGTTTGAAAGCTGTATTGATAGATAAAGTTAAAAGTGGTCTTATACTGTTCAACCCCCTCTCAGTATAAGCTTGTGTTCTTTAGGATGTAACTCTGAAAGGAAATCAATTTACTTGGTCAAATAAAAGGTGTGGACCTCAACTAATCCAAGTCAAGCTTGACAGGGTACTATTTTTTTAGGAAGTTATTGATATTTGGGGGGATGCTATTCTTCAATCCCTACTCAAAACTGGATCTGATCATAGTCCTATTCTTCTAGACACAAACAATCCAAAAATCTTCAAAACTCCTTTTATATTTGAAGCTATGTGGATGCTACATCCTGACTTCAGAGAAAGGATCATTCAATGGTGGCAATATGATATCCAAGGAACTCCTTCCTATGTTTTGGCTCAAAAACTGAAGAATATTAAAGAAAATATAAAAATATGGAACAAAGACATCTTTGGAAATCTTTTCCAGAACAAACAAGATATTATGAACAGGCTTGCCATAATAGAAAAAGAGAGCCAAGAAATAGGAAATTATTCTAATGAGATGAGAAGTGAAGAAAGGAACTTACTAGCTCAATATCACAATATCCTTCAATGTGAAGAAATATTCTGGAGACAAAAATCTCGTGATATTTGGCTCAAAAAAGGATATTCCAACACCAAATTCTTTCATGTTTCCACTATGAGACATCGAAGCAATAATAGGATCAGATAAATTTATAGCTAGGATGGAAGGACCATTAATGACATAAAGGAAATCAGAACTGAAGGGATAGCTCATTTCATGCAATTACTCCAGGAGGAAAGCAGACCTAATTCTTTGGGAGGAAAAAACTTCTTTCTTCAATTTATTCCTCATCTTATTTCTGATGATATTAACAACAAACTAATAGTTGTCCTATCTGATGAGGAAATCAAAGATGCCTTATTCTCCATGAAACCTGACAAAGCACCTAGTCCAGATGGGTTTTCTCCAAGATTTTTTCAAGCCTTCTGGGATGTTGTTGGTAAGGATGTTTGCAAAGCCATAAGATAAATCCAAGGTTCTAAAGTCATTCCCAGAGGCTTCAATTCCACATTTATTGCACTCATACCAAAGATTCCAAATGCTTCTAATTTCAATGATTTTAGGCCAATTAGCCTCTGTAATGTCATTTACAAGATATTAATGAAAGCCATCACTATTCACATGAGAGAGGTTATACCTTTAATCATAAATCAATGCCAAGGAAGTTCTATCAGAGGAAGGTCTATCTTGGATGGTATCATTTCAGTCCATGAAGCAATCCACTCCATATCCATCAACAAAAAAGTTGCTTTCCTTCTCAAACTTGATATGAACAAAGCTTATGATAGACTTAGCTGGGATTTCCTTCTCGCCATCCTGCATAAGTTTGGATTTCATTCTAAATGGATTTCCTTAATCAAAGGATGCATTTATTTAGCTTGGTTTTCTGTCCTCATTAATGGATCACCTGTAGGTTATTTCCAGAGTAGCAGAGGATTAAGGCAAGGGGATCCTTTGTCCCCTCTCCTTTTCATTATTGTTGTAGAGGCTCTTGGTAGATCAATCTTGGTAGAAAAATATGCAGGCTTAATTTTTGGACTTCAGGTTACCTCTCAATGTAATCCCATTACTCATCAACAATTTGTTGATGATACCCTATTGTCCACCTTCGCCTCTGTAAATGAAGCTAAAATCATCAAGCGTATCCTTCTCCTGTATGAAGAAGTTGTTGGCCAAAGGATAAACTTTCAGAAAATTAAACTATATTTTCTTAATACTCCTTTAAGAAGATAAAATATGATTGCCAACATACTTGAATGCTCCATAGCTAATTTACCTTCTTCCTACTTGGGCTTACCTCTCTTTATTGGGAATGCCAAAGAAAGCCTATGGGATAATGTTATCGAGAGACTTCAAAAAAAGTTGTCCACTTGGAGAGGTAATATTCTGTCCCAAGTGGGTAAAATCACCCTCACCATGGCCTACCTCCAAAGTATTCCTATCTATTTCCTTTCTTTGTTCAAAGCTCCTACAAGTGTTTACCAAAAAATGGAAAAAATTCAAAAACACTTTCTTTGGACAGGATCTGAAAACAAACATAGATTCCATTTAGTTTCTTGGGACAAAGTTTGTAAACCCAAAGACCAGGGAGGTTTAGGACTCAGAAGGATCTCTCTTCTCAACATTTCCCTCCTTGCTAAGCAAGCCTGGAGACTCATTTCCAATGAAAATGTTGAGTGGGTCAAGATCATGAGAAGGAAATATCTTCAGGCCTCTGAATTTCTCTATGGTGAGGTCCCCTCTACTGGGTCTATTTTTTGGAAATCCATCTGTGAAGCTCACTCCCTTCTACAAAAAGGACTTCGATGGCAACTTGGGAATGGCAAATCCATTTTCTTCTGGGAAGACAAGTGGATTGGAGATAGTCCTCTTATTCAAATTCCTATGTTTCAAAGGATAATCAACATAACTAAATATTTGGTTGGTCCTTTAGTTGCTAATTTCATATCCTATATCAATGGTATCATGTGTTGGAAAAGACTTGATGTCCTGAACCATGAGGAAGAAATTTCTTGTTTGCAAGCTCAATTATCTTCTATCAAAATTCTAGCTGGTGATCTTAAGGACCAACCTATTTGGGAACCTACTGATTCTGGAGAATTTTTTTGTCAAATCAGCTTATTTGCTTTCTCTCAACAATATTGAAACTCCTATTCCTTTTAAGCTGGTTTGGACCAAGTACCTGATTCCCAAAATTGCCTCCTTTTCTTGGTTGTGCATTCAAGATCGTATCCTTACTACATAAAACCTAATCAAAAGGGGTATTCCTCTTCCTAACATATGTTATCTCTGTCTTTCTGATTGGGAATCTACTTCTCACCTTTTCTTGTTTTGTCCTTTTTCAAGAATGGTGATAAGCAAGATTTTTCTTAATTTCCAGCTGGTTTGGGCTCATCCACCTTCCATCGTCAAGCTATTCCTTCAGTGGCCCAATCCTTTCAAGAACCCTGTGCTTAAAGGACTTTGGAAATTCTGCCTACAACATTACCTATGGAAAATTTGGCTTGAACGCAATAGAAGAATTTTTGAACAAAAAACCTTACATGCTGATATCATTGCCCATAAAGTCATCCTCTATGCCAAGGAGAATGTCCATGTAGCCCCTTTTGATCCTTTTCCTTGTTCTCATTTTGAGAAAGCCATTCTCAATTCATGCAACATCTTCCTTGATACTTCAAGACCTGTTAATCCTTCATCTTCGAGGACCAACATTAAATGGCATCCTCCTCCGATTGGTTGGGTCAAGATTAACTTTGATGGAGCAGCTAAAGGAAATCCTGGCAATGCTGGAGCCGAAGGAATTCTACGTGATCATTCTAGTAATTCTATTTTTGCTTTTTCTGAACCTTTGGGCTTCCTTTCCAATCATTCCATTGAAGCCAAAGCTATTTGGAGAGGCCTCCAATTCATCAAAAACATTCCAGGGAACATTATTGTGGAAGGAGATTCTCTAAATATCATTAATTATTTAAAAACTTCAAAACCTAGCAGCTGGAGGATTAGAACAATTGTGGAAGAAAGTAAACAAATCCTTTGTCAGCAGCATAACACCATTGTTCAACATGCCTTTAGAGAGGCTAACTCTGTTGCTGATAGATTGGAAAATATTGGAGCTAACGCCCAAGGACTGCTAACGTGGACTGATACTCTTCCTCCTGAGGTGGTAGAGCTTGTCAGAAGTGATCAAAATAATGGTAATCATGTTGAATCTTGAAAATCTCATTCAGTTCATTGCCCAACATTCTACCTTCCACGTGAAGCATTGGGTTCATGTCCTAATTCCTTTGTTATCCCTTCCATCAAGGACTATGCCTTACTTTGAAATTTGGACTCATGACCCATTGTGTTTCAATTTTAAATTACCCATTCATGCATGCGCCTATTTCTTGATAACTGAATCCTCTTGGAATCCCAAGGTAAAGCCTAGCATGATTTTTAATCATACTTCTCCTGTGTGTTTTGATATTCACAATCTTGTTTCATCGAGAACCATCTTCCACCGTCTGGCCAGTTGCATTGTTCCAAGACTTTATTGGGTGAACATCCCAATCCTTTCTGTGTCTTGTGCCAGACTCTCTTTTTGGTTTCGTTTTCTGAGCATCCTCGATGGTCAACATTTTCTTTTGACGTTGGTTTTCCTGACTATCTGTCACAACATTCGATGCCTGAAAATCTACCTTGTTATCTACCCTAGCCAATCTCATTCCTTCAAGTGGTTTTTCCCTTTTCAAAGCATCCTTTCTGGCTTTCCTGCAAAACCCAGAGCTACAACAATGCTTTCCTTTTATATGACACTTTGCATGCTCTGCTTACCCATCAGTGCATTGATTCTTTGCCTATCTCATTTATCCCTAGCCATTTCTTTTGTTTTCCTTCTTGTTATTTTCTATCTGCAACCATGAAAGAAGGAAAACCCATCTTCATTGAGCCTGAGGTGTTTGAGCTTGAATCCATTGTCAGAGACATGTGGAAGGACAAAGGAGTGTTGATTGATTTTTTCAAGTTGTTTTTTGGTGTTGATGAGGAGGTGACAAAAGCCTTTGTTGAGTCCTGGAACAAGGGCCTGGTTACTATTCACGATGTGGAATTTCAAATTAATATCGAGCTACTGGTGGACCTGATGGGACAACCTATGGATGGCAAGGTGATCAGAAGGAATAAACATAACTGGGAAGCGAAGTTGACGCATTTTGAGAAATCCTCGATGATTCACAAGATGGTCAAGAAAGGTTTGTACCATCATCATCTTTCCACTCCCTGGAAAGAAATTCTAAAACCTATCATGCAATACCTTACCTGTGATAATCCTGAAGCCCAACTCTATTGTTTCCATTTGGCTTTCGTAAACCACTTCCATGAAGCCAAAATGATGAACATTCCCACTGCCCTCTTTTGGTCCATTGATTACACCATAACCTCCTCCCATAAAAAGGAGGAGGGTTTGCCCTATCATCAAGGGCTTTTTAAAGTCCTGTACATATTTCTCCTTTTGAAATTCCCCAAAGGAAACATCCCTGCCCCGGAGTCTGATGAAGAAAATTCTTCCTCAACTCCCAGTCCTAAAATTTCTAGACCCAAGAGGAAGGAGAAAAATGACAAACCTCTTCCTGATTTCAACATCAAAAAAAAGGTCAAGGTTGAGAGTACGCCTGTTAGATGTTCCCAGAGGCTCAAGCTTAAAGAAATTTCTAAAACCCCTCCTTCCACGTCTGTTAAACCTACAAAGGATCATTCCAATTCACCTGATATTGTGGAGAAATACCTTCATAAACTTGTTGTCCAGGCAACCTCTGCCATAATTGATCATCTGGAAACAGCCCACATGGCCATCGGTAAAGCAATTTCAAGGCTAAAGGATCAACGCCAAGCTCTCAGTCTCCTATTCTTTTGTGATACATTTGAGGATATTCCTACATTTTTCATTGTTGAGGGTCCCTCTGATGCCAAGGGTGATGGCAAATATGAGGACGTGGTGGAGATTGCAAAGGAAGCGTGTATTGATGTTCTGAAGGATGTTCCAAAGGATGCACCGAAGGATGAAGCAAAGGATACCACGCTGGAAACCACTGTCGCTTCTCCTATGCATACTGATGTTCCTCTCTAAGCGAGGATGTGGTTCCACCTGCTGCTATCTTTTTCTCATTCCTTCGGTCTGAAGGTTTTGGTCTGGTTTTGTCCTACGGGTTGTAGGCCTGTTTCTTTTTGTTCCTTTCTGTTCGAGGTTGGCTTCTTTTTGTTGTAGCAGGATTTTTACCTCTTTGTTGTGTTCCTTTCAGGTTTCCTCTTGTGTTCCTCTTCTTGTTTCGTTGTTGTACAAGGCATTGGGGCACCTTTCAAATGCCCTCTTTTGATAATTAAATTTTTTAACTTACCAAAAAAATTTTTAGCATAGTTATAATTTGATGAGTTGTATAACTTTCCCTATATTTTCTCTATATAGCAACACCGAGACCCTGGGTCATTTATTAATATGTTTTCAAACCCTTTCTTCTGGAATAACTTATAATTTTTATATTTATATATGCATACTAGAGGTCATGGATATTTTGGTTCCAAGTGTTTAGTTTTCCTTGTCTTGTTTCCTTTGTGCATGTGTGTTTATCTATGCTTCATTATGTTGAGAGGAATAAGTGTTACTTGAGATCTATTCATGGTGATTCATGCATACGTACATATTATTGTTATGTAGAGAAATCTTATTTTATCTTTAGTGAATTTTCTTTTGTTATCTTATATTTTTTCCTATATGCATTCCTTCTAACCTTTTTCCCCTCAATCCACTTGACTAGGATAGAGTAGGAAAAAAGAGTGTTGACGATTACATATTAACAAGGATCCAAACTTGTAAAAACTCCCAAAGACCCCTAATTGATCGAAATACATGCTCTTGGTATTGTTACTATTATGTTGATATATGTGAGGTATGATTACCATGACTGTTTAATCCATAGAAAACCCTTACTAGTGATCTATGGCAATAAGAGAGGATGATAGGGGTAATTGAGGATTTTCAATCCATGACATATTTTTATAAAATAACTTCAAGAGTTATAGCAATAGTGCAGTAATCCAATAATGCACAAATAACATTACCCAAATAATAATAATAATAATTTAGATCCAATTTTCAAAAATTAAATTTACAATTACCAAATTCTAGATTCAAAATAATGCAAATGCTTAGCCACTTAGAGAGGTAAAATTATCATAGCCACTTAGAGAGGGTGAAGTCTCATATGCACAACAAATGCAACTAATATGAAGCAGAGTTGCATTAAACAAAACACATACAATCCACAGAAACAGAGAAAATGCAAAAGTTTTCTGATATTCCTTGCTGAGGAGAATGGAGCTTACAGAGACCAATACCATTACAAATTTGAAATTCCCCCTCAAATACCTTGTTTTCCCTTTTCCCGCCTAGAACCATCTATTTGAAATTTGAATTTTGGGGGTAAACTTCCCGAGGTCATAACTCATCGCTCGTTGCTCGAAATGACTATTGGTGCATGTTTTCAAAAGCTCTCGAAGGGGTTTACGGCCTAATATTGTGTTTACACATAATACCACCATATTTCAGCCCTTAAAAAGGCCTCTAAGGCCTTCAAAATTGACCTCCAAGTTTTACTAGCAGGATTTTCACTAGTTTTGACAGGGTAGAAGACCTTAAAATTTACATATCTCCCAAACCGCTCAAGATATTGGGATGATTATTTCGATATTGGGTCTATTTCTCCATCCTCTAAAAAACTAAACAAAATTTAGAACAAAATGAAACAAATACAAATTTGGGTGATGCAAGATCACTCTTACACCGCTGGATGCTCCTACATCAGACACCCAGGGTAAATTGAGAAGTGACCTTCACTTCTCTACTGTTGGAGGAAAACCAAGGTGGTCAACCTCTATCTTTGACAACCAAGATGAATCTTCAATAGGCCTACCCTTCCACTTAACCAAATATTCTTCATACTACCTGTTTCTTGTACTTTTGCCGATGCGGGTATCCAGGATTTCTTCTATCTCTTCCTTCTCTGGAGTAGACGTTGGAATATCCCAAATTTTTATTATTGGTCCCTCATCATTGTCCCCTTCATGATATTCTACCAAATCAAAAATGTTGAACACAGGTGATATGTTAAGTCCACTCGGTAATTCTACTTCATATGCATTTCCTGAATCTTATTTCTCTATGATCCTGCATGGTCCAAACTTCTTCATTTTTAGCTTGTTATAGGTTTTAGCAGGAAACCTTTCTTTTCTCAGGTGGACCATAACTTCATCTCCCACTTGGAATTCCTTAAACCACCACTTCTGGTCTACCCTTATCTTGTACTGAGTGTTCATCTTATTAATATGCTTCTTTACTTCTTCATGCAAGCTCTTCAGGTGCTCTACAAAGTCCTCAACCTCAACACTACTCTTTTCCCCTCTATCCATCTTCCTCAACTCAGAAGCATTCCTTGGGCTGCTCCCATATACAATCTGGAATGGGGATTTATTAGTACTCATATTGACAGAATTATTGTAAGCAAATTCTGCCTATGGTAAAACCAAATCCCATCCCTTGGGCTTATCTCCTACTAAGCATCTCAATAGGTTACCCAAACTCCTATTCACCACCTCTATTTGTCCATCAGTCTGTGGGTGGTATGCAAAACTGAATTTCAAATCTATCTTCAATTTCTTCCATAAAGTCCTCCAGAAATACCCAATAAACTTGGTATCCCTATCTAAAACGATACTCTTTGGTAGACCATGTAGTCGTACCACCTCTTTGAAAAACAACCCTGCAACATGAACTGCATCATTAGTTTTCTAGCAGGGAATAAAATGTGCCATCTTTGAAAACCTATCAACCACCACAAATATGGAGTCATTCCCCCTCTATGTCCTTGGTAGGCCAAGAACAAAATCCATGTTGATGTCTTCCCATGGTTTCTCTAGTATAGGTAATGGCTGATATAATCCAGTGTTCTACCTCACACCCTTGGCCCTCTGGCATACTCTACAACTTTGTACAAATCTCTTCACATCTTGCTGTAACTATGGCCAATAGTAGTTCTCACTAATGAGGGCAATGGTCTTATCTCGACCAAAGTGTCCAGCCAACCCTCCACTATGCTTCTCCTTGACCAGATTCTCTCTCATCGAACTCCTTGGAATGCACAATTGGTTTCCTCTAAATAACATTCCATCTTGGATTAGAAAATCCAACCATTTAGTTCTATCCAAAGTAACAAGTGCCAAGCAAGCTCTCCAAGCCTCTACAAAATCTGGATCTTCAGGGTACAAACTCTTAAGTTCATCAAACCCTATAACCTCCACCTTCATTTCTATCAACAAGTTCTACCTTCTACTTAAGGCATCTGCAACTCTGTTTGACTTCCCACTCCTATGTTTCAACACAAAGGTATAACTCTGCAAAAACTCAACCCATTTTAAGTGCCTCTGATTTAATTTTCCTTGGCTATTAATATATTGTAAGGCCTGATGATCAGTATATAGAACAAACTCTTTTGGCAACAAATAGTGTCTCCACTTCTTCAAAGCCTGAACTATAGCATAAAACTCCTGATCATAGATAAAATACTTCTTCCTAGCATCATTAAGCTTCTCACTAAAATAGGCAACAGGCTTACCTTCTTGACTCAATACAACTCCTATGGCACTACCACTAGCATCACAATCTACCTGAAATACCTTATTAAAATCTGGAAGTGCCAAAATAGGTTGCTCTATGACTTTCTTCTTCAACATATCAAAACTCCTATCTGCTCCTGAAGTCCACTTAAACTCCTTCTTATCCCCTCTCATTGTCTCTGTTAGGGGTGCACAAATACTACTAAAATTCCTAATAATTTTTTTGTAAAAACTAGCTAGACCATGGAATGATCTTACCTCTATAATGCTCCTTGGAGTAGGCCATTCAATGATAGCCCTCACCTTTTTTGGGTCCATTTTAAGACCTTCAGCTGAGATGACAAATCCTAGGTACACCAACTCCTTCTTCACAAAACTGCACTTCTTCAAATTAATCAGCAACTGCTCCTCCCTCAGCTTCTCAAAAACTCGTCGAATATGCAGCAGGTGCTCCTCCAAAGTCTTACTAAAAATTAAAATGTCATCCAAATAGACAATGACAAATTTTCCTAAAAACTCCTTCAATACCTCATTCATAAGCCGCATGAATGTGCTTGGTGCATTGGTTAGCCCAAATGGCATGACCAACCACTCGTACAAACCCTCTCTGGTCTTGAAGGTTGTCTTCCACTCATCTCCTTCTCTGATACGAATCTGATGATACCCACTCTTTAGGTCAATATTGGTGAAGTACTTGGCTCCACTCAAACAGTCCATAATGTCATCCATCCTTGGCAATGGAAATCTGTATTTGATGGTGATCTTGTTAATAGCTCGAGAATCTGTACACATTCTCCATTCCCCATATTTCTTTGGTGCTAGTACTGTAGGTACTGCACATGGGCTCAAGCTCTCTCGAATCAGTCCTTTTTTAGTAGCTCTTGGACTTGTCTATTTAGCTCCTCACTTTCTACAGGAGTCATTCTATGGGCTGCCTTATTGGGTAAACTAGCTCCCGGTACCAAATCTATGTGGTGACTGATCTTCCTCACTGGTGGTAAACCCTTAGGTACATTATCTGATATAATATCTAGGAATTCTTCTAACAGACCTGAGACTTCTACTGGGATATCTTTGCATTGCTCATCCTTAACTCTAGGAATTAATGCATAGCACATATGCTCATGCTTTAGACCATCCAAAAATTTTCTACCATCTACTAAACAGATTCTGGCACTGCTACATACCTTTTCGTCCACCTCCTTCAGGGGCTTCAACTTGTGGTGCACTCCATATTTTGTCAGGGAGTAAGTGTTGGCATGCCCATCATGTATTGCACATCGATCAAACTACCATGGCCTTCCCAATAGCAAATGGCAAGCATCCATAGGTAGGATGTCACACAGGACCTCATCATGGTAACTCCCAATATGGAACTTTACTAAACATTGCTCACTGACCAAAGCCCTATGGTCCTTCTACAACCACGCAATCCGATATGGATGTGGGTGCCTCCTTCTCTCTAACTGTAACTTGGTAACCATCCCTTCTGAAACTAGGTTATCAATGCTACCATTATCAATGATAACATTACACACCTTACCTGCACATTTACACCTTGTGCAGAATAGACTCTTCCTCTGATCTGGATCTTTCTCCTCATTCAACAAGGCTCTCCTTGTGACCAGAACTTCTCCTCTTTTTGCTTCCTCAGAGTGCTCAGATTCAGCACCTTCATCTACAACAACAGCTCGGGCATTACCTTCAGGCCTCTTATTCATTCCCCCTTGGTGTTGTGGGCACTCGTATGCTCGATGTCCTTCTTCCCCACATTGGAAATAGGTTCCACGAAATCCTCCTCTTCCAGGCCCTCGTCCAGACCTTCCTCTTCCTCTTTGGTAGCCATTATTCTACTCACAGGGGTGGTAAGCATTCTCCCCTTCTGGTCCTGATTGTTGCTTGCTTCCCCATTCTTCTTTTGGTCCTCATTCTGTCCTCCATTTGTTCTCCCACCAGTTCTTCCACCATGACCTCTTCCTCTTTGTTTGCTTTCAAATCTCCTATTCAACTTCTCTTCTACCTTCAAGGCAAACTGGTAAGCATCTTCTATGGTGGTCATCCTGACCAGACTCAGCTCCTCTTGAATACTTGCTCTCAACCCATTTATGTAATGGGCTACCTTCTCCTTGTTGGCCTCAGAATGGCCTATTCTGATTAGAATCTTATAGAACTCCTCTGTGTATTCTTTGATAGACTTGCTTGACTACCTCAAACCCTGCATTTTCTTTAGCAGATCCAACTCGTAATCAGCTGGAATGAACTGTCTCTTCAACTTCTCCACCATCCGCTCCCACCTTGTTATCCTTTCTTTCCCTCTTCTATTTTTGTCCAACTGTACTCCCTTCCACCAAATACTAGCATGACCCTTCAGCTTGGTCTTAGAAAATTTGACCCTCTCAGGATCTTCCACCTCCTCATACTCAAAGTATTCTTCCATATCATTGATCCAGTCGATCAACTCTTCTAGGTTGAGATTTCTAGAATACGTAGAGACATCAAACTTTGGTCTCTTCCCAATCTGGGATATGGCCTTATACAATCTGGCTTGCGTAGGATCTACTCTTCTTCTTGCCTCTTCTTCTTCAACTTCATCTTCACTCCCATATTCTCTCCTTGGCTCAAACCCTCTACGTAGCTCCTCTTGCAGAGCTTGAACTTACCTCTACAAAGCTCTAAAATCCTCTTCTGGCACCATAGCATTTCTCCCACCACCATGATTTCTTCGTGGAGGCATTCTGCTCATGTTTCTCACAAACCCTAACCACAAATCCTGGTGTAAACTACCTCACATTCGGTGATCTATTTACACACTCAGGAACTCCCGCTCTGATACCACTTGAAGTAGAGTTGCATTAAACAAAACACATACAATCCATAAAAATAGAGAAAATGCAAAAATTTTCTTGTATTCCTTGCTGAGGAGAATGGAGCTTACAGAGACCAATACCTTACAAATTCGAAATTCCCCCTCAAATACCCTATTTTCCCTTTTCCCGCCTAGAACAATCTATTTCAAATTTGAATTTTAGGGGTAAACTTCCCGAGGTCATAACTCATCGCTCGTTGCTCGAAATGACTATTGGCGCATGTTTTCAGAAATCTCTCGAAGGGGTTGACAGCTTGGTAATGTGTTTAAATAGATTACCACCATATTTCAGCCCTTAAAAAGGCCTCTAAGGCCTTCAAAATTGACCTCCAAGTTTTACTAGCAGGATTTTCACTAGTTTTGATAGGGTAGAAGACCTTAAAATTTACATATCTCCCAAACCGCTCAGGATATTGGGATGATTCTTTCGGTGTTGGGTCTATTTCTCCATCCTCTAAACAACTAAACAAAATTTAGAACAAAATGAAACAAATACAAATTTGGGTGATGCAAGATCACTCTTACACCGTTGGATGCTCCTGCATCATAATATTTGGATATGAAGGTCATATCAACTACAACCTAAGTTTTCCTACTTATATATTAAATAAATCATCACACCTAACCCTTATGCTCAAGGGATAACTTTCTAAACCTAGGACCCAAGCTAATAAAAATAAAGATAGCCAACATGGTTGCATTGGATCCATTACATGGCTCCCCTTCAAAAGTTGTATCCTTAAAGCTAGAAAAACCTATAAAATGCTCTTAGGATCCCATGTAGTGTATTATTTTGGAAGGTCCTACCACTTGATGAGGAACTCCTTACTTTATCGATATCAAATATGATGAACTCTATATTGTAACACTACTTCATGCTAAAGAGTGATTTGACCTTCCTCATGAAGTATTATAAGCTCTATCTAGGATAACATATTTTGTTCAATAACCTATTTGAGATAAGATACATGAAAGATATATTAGCTACATGATGATGGTGGGAGATCCAGTTGATATGTCCCTTCACCAATGTGATGAACCACCTTATAGGGCCTATAAAATTGAGAAATCAACTTTTCACTAGACTTGGTATATAAGGAAAATTGATTGTAGGGTTGTAGGATAAAAATACAATATATCCTATGGTAAATTTTCATTCAAAATGATATGAATCCTACTATTGCTTCATATGTTTTTGGTCCTAGATCAATTTATCTTTAATAAGCTAATGTACAATTGTCATTGTTGTAATAAATCATCTACTTGGAAAACCTTAGAAAATATTGGAACATTATCTACCATTTATGGATGTATTTGACCATATAATGCACCAAATGGGGATATATTGATGGATGAATGGTAATAAGTATTGTTCTACCATTCATCTACTCAGAGCCAGTGAATCTAGTAATACTTGGCCATCTTACTTGCTAAATCTAGATGCTATAATGCATAGAAATAAGCATACTTAGAAATGCAATATACTACCACAAATATCACCATTTTCCCATTATATTTGAGAAGTCCCTCAATGAAGCCCATGGATATGTGCTTCCATTGGTAGTTAGGTATAGGCAAGGATTACAACAATCCAAAAAAAATAATTGTTTTTCCTTTGTTATACTAGCACGCCTCACACCTAGCCATAAACATCTTGACATCTAGTTTTAATCCTTTCTAAGAAAAATATTACTTCACCTATTAGTATATTTTTAATAATAGCAAATTTACATCTATTAGTGGTATCACATTCATTCATAAACTAGAGGTAAATGAGAAAACCTAAAAAAATACTTGGAATGCTACTGAAAATGTGTTGTTAAAAATACCTCTTACTTTGATCAATTTTAAGAGATGATCATGAATAGATAGATCTCTTAAAAGTGTCTTAGGACACCCACCTTCTAAAAAAATTTTGTTAAAAACACCCCATGTTTTGACCATCTCAAATATTTGATCATAATGGCATATGTCTCTCACAAGGGTTCGACGACACCCGATACTCTTTTTTTTAATTGGGTTTGGGAAAATGAAGTATTCTAGAAGATAATTGCACTAGAAGATGAATATTTTTTATAATAAAAATTACTATGAATAGGTAAAAAAATGTTTGGTAAAGATTTTGGAATGGTTTGCATGCCCTTTTGCTATAAATTCACAACCCAAAAGGAGTCAAGATCAAATATTTGATACCACTTGTTAAAATAACTTTGAGAATTATAGCAATAGCATTAGTAATTCAATAATTCAAAAATAATGTTACCTAAATGATAATAATAATTTAGATCCAATTACCAAAAAATCAAATATACAATAATAAAATTTTAGATTCAACTCAATAAAAATACTTAGCCACTTAAAGAGGAAAAAATCTCATATCCACTTAGAGAGGGAAAAGTCTCATATGCATAGTAAACATGACTAGAATTTGAATACAAAAATTATCTCAAATACCACCTAACTCTTCTTATTTATAGATTAAATCAATCATTAACCCTAAATCTAATGCTCAAGGTCAACTATCTAAACCAAGGGCTTGAGCTAATAAAAATAAAGATAGTCAATGTGGCTATATTTGAGCCATTACACGTTTTATATGATTTGAGGGTTACCCCATGGTTGATCCACCATAACACTATCCAAAGCTTGAATATCTCAAAGTTAAGAGTAGAATTTGAGGGTAGGGTTTGAGGCAACACCCTAAATTTTTTATTTTTTGCAAAAATGAAAATGTATAATTCACTTGATTTTTATAAAGTTATTAAAAATCACCATCCCACAAAAAATCAACCTAGATTCTCCCATGTATGTACCTACATGGATAAATTTTTAGGGTCAAAAACTTGAAAATCTAAAAAATTTGAACAAAGGAACTATTTCGTAGTTGGTTGGGGTGAATCAATAGCAAGCCATAGCAAATTTTTTATAAAGGTATAACTTAGAAATTTTATAAAATTTGGTCTATAGAGTGATTCACCAACAAAACAAAATGAATCACTATTAGATGTAGACAAAAATTCGAAGCATAAATAATTCCTTAATTGTTTGACAAAATGTCTACTAAAGAATTACAATTTTGACTATGTACATCAATTTTGATAATGTATGAATCATTTAATGTAATATTTTACAATGTAAAATCAGTCGATCTAATGAATACGGATTGATTAGTTTAATTACACAAAAGGACAAACGTAGCCTACATTTGTTTAGATGTCTTGATTAGTTAGACATCTGGATTAGTTAGATGTCTACACTGGTTGAGTTAGACATCTAAGATAGGTTTTTATGCATTATTAAGTGTTAACAATAGGTAATTTAGGACGATTGAGCCAGGTTGGTTGCAGTAACCACCTAGACTTACCTATAAATACCCCCATTTAATTTTGTAATATATCCATACTTATCCATAAATGCAGATGTGTTGTGCAAAAAATATTATTCTAGAATACATGTATCATTTTTGGATACTTCATCAAGATATTATTGTGTTGCAGGTATTGATCAGTGCTTGGTATAAGATAGAGCATCACCAAATTGTGTTGTATTGTGTTTGTGTAGTTATAGGAACCAATGCACAGGAGAAGTTGCATACTGAAGGATGAATACCCAAACTATAGATGTTTAGGTCTACCCATCTAAACCTATCTGCTAGATGTCTAGGCCTATCCATCTAGACCTATTGAGATATCTACCCATCTGCCCTGCTTGCCTTAGACATCTTCTATGTAGACGTCTACTTAGTTGCCTTAGACATCTACTATGTAGACGTCTACTTAGTTGCCTTAGACATCTACTGTCTAGATGTCTACTTGTGTACCTTATATCTCTACTTGTTTGTCCTACATGTCTACTACCTAGAATTCTACTCTAACATCCTAGATGTCTACCCTGTCATCCTAGATGTCTATTGCCTAGACATCTACCCTGTTGTCCTAGATATTTACCTTATTTTCCTATATGTCTACTATTTAGACATTTACCCTATCATCCTAGACATCTACTATCTAGACGTCTATCCTATTGTCCTAGATATCTACTTTCTAGATGTCTACCCTATTGACTTAGACATCTACTATCTAAATTTCTACCTGTTCATCCTAGACATCTATTGTTCTAGATTTCTACAAAATTTTACTCATCCAATACTAATTACTTTGCCAAGTTTTATAGTAAAGACAATCAATCCTTCCTAAGTTCTCATCATTCCATCATCCCAGGAGTGTACTCACACTTATCTGCATTTAGCATTATTGCCTAAATCAAAATTTGGGTCAAAAGGCATATGTGATAAGGCAAAGAGGTGAATGACATAAGGTGCAAGAGTAAGGAGTGTCATATCACTAAGATGAAGTGCACAAATGATGAATCAAAGGATACACAATCAAGATGAAGTTTCACAATCCAAAGTGGAGAGTGTGGAACTCCACGAAAGATGAAAGTTTGAGAATAGAAATATTATTGGTGATATCAGAAGGTGAATAGAAAATAGTAGAGGAAGTACCTATTATTGGAGATGAGAAGTGGATGGTAACACCCAAACCAGTAGAGAGGAGTTGGATGATAGATACAAAAGAATGAGACTTTGTACCACAATAACCACATGTAGGTTCATGGGGAGGAAGACCAGAACCACATCTTGTTTACTCATAAATGAGGTCATGAAGTAGAGGCTCAGGAAGAAGGCTATTTGATCCAAATTTTACATCATCAACAACAGATAGGGAGTCATATAGAACTCCATCCATATCACCACCAATAAGATCGTGTAGTGGTACAATACCAATGGTGAACACTGCTAATAGATAAGGCAAACAGATATACCCACCCATCACTAGGGAAGGAAAATAAGACCCAACATGTCATATAGGAACTTGTATAACTATTTTGGGATCAAATCAAGTAACACAAGATACAGAGTGGTTGTAGTTATTTTTGATCACCCTACGAGGAATGGCCATGGATTGGTATTTAAAATGATATAATATGCAACCATTCACATAGTGGAACACCCCGAAAGAAGTATTTATAGAGGAATTTTGATCATTGATATATGATACAGAGATAATTACTAAGATCTTCACAACAAAGCAAAAACTAGATGAGGATGTTAAAAAGTTACAACAGAAGATTTAAGTAGATAACAGATAAAATGGAGATGTCACCTACTAATGGGATGGTAAAACATTGGTTGTTTGATGGCTTATTACATAAATACCATAATAAAATGAAGGTAGTACCAACTTCCACATATGTAGAAGCCCTTGAGAAAATAAAGAACTTCAAAAGAAAATCCAAAAAAATAGTTCTAGGTATCGGAGGACAGCCAAGGATCAAGGACTTTGATAGTGATAGAGAAGATAAAGTTTAAAGTGCAATACACTCCTCTCAAAAAGAATTTGAAAAAATTATAAGAGAAGTCAAAGGAGAAGGATGAAAAGATAGAAAGGATATTTGATGTTTCGACTGTAAAATGGAAGGACATACAAATACCAATTTCCCAAAGAACACATATTGCAACATATGTGATATCACAGGATATCTAGTAGTGGATTGCCCATTTAAATTGAAGGGATAAAGACACCAAATCTTGATAGTTCATCAAGGAGAACAACCAAATACTTCAAGAAAATGATAAGGTGTAATAAGTGGCAAATACAGTAACAACCATAAATGTGGAAGACAAGAAGGACAAAGTTGATTTCAATATGACTCTAAAGAAAGACTAATAATCCAGTGTCAAAATTGCCAAGAGTGGGGTCACTTTGCAAATAATTGCCCCAATCCTTAAAACATAGACAATACTAGTGGTAGCAATGCTATCCAAATGTGTAGATGGTGTGGACAAAAAAACCACAAAGAGGCCAATTTCCCAAATAATGCAATTTCGAGTGACACATAGAACATCAATTTGATTGACATTGCAAAAGTGAGTACAATAGTAGAAAGGTGTAGCACCCTAAAATTGGCGCAGTTAAACCCTTAGTAAAATATTAAAGATAAAAATTTAAATTTTAACCCCAAAACCGCTTGTTACTCGCTTCCCTTCTTTTTCATGCCATTTTTAGGATTTGTTTTGATTGTTGGATGATATCGTCGCATATCAGATGAAATCATCCCCAATCTGACGAATTCATCTGGAACAGAGTGTCCAGACGATTTTGTCCTAAAACTAAATTTTCATAATTAGCTTTTGTTTCAATAGCCTCTCCAACTTGGGCAGAAGCACATCTATGCAGTTGGAGATTCCCCCCCGTTGGAGATCTCCCAGATTGGGATGATCTCCAACCTCCTAACCTCTTCCTAATCCTATATAAACTGGGATTTTCTCAGTTTACCCCCCTGATTGAACCCCTGAACCCCCTAGCTGATGGATTTCCCTACAGATTTAGTCCCTTATACACTAGAGCATCCTCGCACTACTGTCTGCATTCTGTATTTCACATTTTCTTGCAAGAACTTTATTGTTTTTCAGTCGGATCAAGATTGGATCATCGCAAGCGATTTTAGATTATGTTGGACGATCCTGTCGAGGAGCGCAGATGATCTTGTATGATTGAAGGTGATCCTTGTTGGCAATTTTGGGTACATTGGGTACATTGCCTTTACTCTAAGTGTAGATGTTGTCATTGATGTCAAGAAGGTCTTGAAGCAATTTGGTTTGATGTCAAAGAATGTGTCTTGATGAAGGTTTCAGCATGGACAGTGAGTTTCCAAGAAGATCGGGGTAGCCCGAGTTGCAAAAGATCAAGAAAAATACAAGTAAGAAAAAGTATGCAGGCGGCTGGAAAAACTGTCACGATTTCATGACATGTTTGAGGAGAGAGAAAGTGCTGGCAAAACTATCACGATTTTGCGACATGTTTGAGGAGAGAGAAAGTTTGAGCAAAAGTGTCATGATTTCATGACATGCTGGAAGACAGAGACAAAGCAGGAAAAACTATCGCGATTTCGTGACATGTTGGCAGGGAAGAAGAGCAGATGGAAAGTGTCACGATTTTGCAACATGTCGCATTTTCATGACTTAAAAAGTGTAGGAAGGTAGAGAAGGAAAAATGTTGCGATTTTGCGACATTCTACAAATGAGGCTGTATGGACAAGAAAGTGTCACGATTTCGTGACATGTTGCAGAAGAGAAAGTCCGCAATGTGAACTGTCACGATTTCGTGACAATATTGAAGAGAGAGAAAGTGATTCAGGAACTGTCATGATTTTGTGACATGATGCAAAGTTCCAAGTAAGGGCTATCGCATTTTTGTGACATGCTGTAGAGGTCGAATTGAGGACTATCACAATTTTGTGACATGCAGCAAAGAGAAGAGCCTGAAAGGAGAAGCATCGCGATTTCGTGACAAGCTACAAAAGAAATTGTACGAAATCCAGAAGCATCGTAATTTCATGACAGGCAGTAGAGAAAGCTATCAAAAGCTGAAAGCGTCATGATTTCACGACAGGCTACAAAGAAGTTTTACGGATGCAAAAAGTGTCACGATTTCACGATAGGTTGAGTTGGCAGCTTGCAGTTGGAGAAAGTGTCACGATTTCGTGACAGAAATTGTTAGCAAGTCTTAAACAAAAGAAGCGTCACAATTTCATGATGAATTGAAGAAGAAAGAGCTCAAAGGCAAAAGTGTCATGATTTCATGACATGTTCTAGTTTCACGAGCATGTGGCAGAAAAGAGCTTAAGGCAGCGAAAGCATCACGATTTCATGACAGAGTTGCAGATGACGTTAGCATAAGTAGATGTGTCATGATTTCATGACAAAAGCTGATAGGAAGACCATGAAGACTAAAGTTTCATGATTTCATGACAAAAGTGAGATGACATCAGCAAGAGGCAAAGGTGTCATGATTTCGTGACAGAAGCACAAAGGAAGTCGACAAAGGCCAAGGTGTCATGATTTCGCGATGCTATAGAAGGTGTACGGTTGTAAAAATGTCATGATATCATGACATGTTGTAGTTTTGTAGGGACAGCTACAGAACCAGTGGCGATTGAAGGGCAAAATTAACTTTGAGCCGACAAAGTTAAAATCTAGGCCGATGCAGTGCAGGGTTTTGCAGCCGACGTAGTTGAAGAGTAACAGCCGACTAAGATTGAATGTAATGATCTTGAATCTTACTCTATAAAAGGAGGGCTATTTGAATATTTTGAGCATCGATCAAGTGTGCGTTCAAAGTACGACTTTTGCAAAAGCAAAGTGCAGGGAGAAGTTTGATTGTCAAAGAGCAGAGTGTGTGAAGACATTGTTGTTGTGTTTGCATAGAGGTGCATAAGTGGATATTTGATCGAGTGTTGTAATTGTGTAGATGTGAAAGTTCAAGGACAATAGTTCCAGACTGAAGGACTATGTTTTGATGCAGATAAGAGGACCGACTGTGCAGTGATAGAGTTGAGGATAGAGGTCTCCATCTAGAGCAGGGAAGACAGGTGTCTTTTGTGGATAGATTTCCACTTGCTAAGGGTTGCAGAGGCAGAGGTCTTCTAGAGGATCACCAGTTTGAGAAGAGCTAGGGGAAGGTATCTCCTTTGGGTTGGTGCCCATAAACTTTGTAATCGGGACATGTTTCCCAGAATTTGAGGTGATAAAATTTAGTAAAAATTTTATCCATGGATTAGCCCGTGTTGGGTGAACCACATAGTCTGCTGTGTCTCTATTGTGGATGATATTCTGTGCATTGCTTTGATTTCTATTTTTGATACTGTTATACATTCACTGCATAATATTGAACTGTAAGTTGAATCAAAAAAATTGAAGAAAGTGGTCTTATACTGTTCACCCCCCCCCTCTCAGTATAAGCTTGTGTTCTTCAATCCTGACTGTAGTCTAGATTGGGGGCAATCAGAGTCTATATTTTGCATCTCTTTATCATTTTTCTACATTTCTTTATACATTATCTTAGTTATTATGTTTATGCATCTTGGAGTTCACCTCATTTAGCATAACCGCATGATAAAGTTAAAATCAAACATTAAATCTACTGCATTTCTCTTGTTTGTTATTTGAATCCATTATTTAGGCACGTTTACTATTATTGCTATCATTCTCCATTGCTTTTGCAGTTGCATATTTGGTATTTTGTATCTATTTTTGTGATTGCAGGTTTCTGACGAATTCGTCAGATTTTAGACGATTTCGTCTGATCTCAGATGACCGACTATGATTTGAGATGATTATGTGAAATATCAGATGATTACGTATGAGTTGAGATGATCTGGACTGCTACAAAACTCAGAATCTTCATCAGACATCCGAAATCGGGTATGTACTGTCCTAGTTAGCATATTCTCTCGTGTTTAGCACTCATTTCTATTTTTTGTATCCATTTAAATCAGTATTGGCATATAGAATAGTTTAGATTCATCTTGGCCAAACCTAGGAGTTGAATGATTAAAGTACAAAATGAACACATTAAACCCATTCTCAACCTAGGCGTGGAAACTGCCACTCAAAAGTTTCCTGGTGAACCCACCATCCATCGAAAATTCACCTTTATACTCCTCCCCCGAGAGGCGGGACCTTCAAAGGGCCTCTCAGTCCGAGGTATTGTCCCATCCTTCTCGCATCCCCCTTTCGGGCGTGGATCCTATAGCCTGAGGGTAAGGATGCAAAAAATTTGGAGCGATACATTTTGGTGAACCCGACGTGAATAACATAGGCATATTTCTGATTCAAAAATATAAAAAAACAAAAATATATATATATGTATACAAGAAAAATAAAAACAAACAAAATCATCATTTCAAGTTTGTATGTTTTAGATTCAATTCTAAATAGTAGATACTAAATATTACTTTTAGAAGTACTAAAGAAACCATGAGTTTTTACTCAAATCAATATGAGCCCATCAGTAATGTTGGAAGAATTCAGCCAAATACATTTGTTGATTATGACCAACCTCATCCCTATTCAACATCACCTCCATCACACTTTTCTCATTTTTCATCCATTACCCAACAGGACAATCCCTTTTCCAATCCTCTTCATAACGATATTATCTATTCTCCCATATATCCATATTATGTCTATCAATCCACATACAATCCTCCTCCACCCTTTCAATATTCTTCTTTCAATACAACACATCCATTTCAACAAGAAAATACTTATTCTTCCAATCCTACCATGCACTCACATCATACTTCACAATCTTCCTATCATCATTCTACCCATAACAAAGAAAAGAGAGGTAAAAAACCATTAGGTCCTTTTATGACTGAACTCCTAAGGCACTTATCAAAAACCTCTCGAAAACCTTCATCACGTACATTTACAAAGCTCAATCAACCAATGGATATAATTCTCAAGCATTTACTTGATACAAATAAGATTGAACTCCCTTCCATAAGACAACTTGATGCCACAACAGATTGGTTTAAACCTGAGCTACATTGTGAATATCATAGAGTAGATGGACATATGACACAAAATTGTAAAGATTTAAGATGTGCAATTCAAGATTTGATTGATGAGGGTCTTTTTAATATAAAGGAATTACAATCTACAACTGATTATAAATCTCCAGTAAACTATCAAACTCCTACACAACAAATACCAATAATCAATCAAGACATGGGGATCTCCCAAGAACCCCTATTCAATTATCAACAATAGGAAACCAATCAAATATTGCATGTTAATGTGTCCCATCATGATGATATTACTAATATTGTAACAGAAACTACAAATGAGCAACCTCAAGTTCAATCAACTCAATCTGATATTCAAGATATGGATTCCTCATTTGACCAACCTTCAAAACTATCTTTGGCTCTAGAGAATGATCCAAAATGGAATGTAAGCATAGAAAGCTCATCTTTAGAATCAAAATCTCAATCTGAAATCCACTTTGATAGCCAACAACAAGTGATTAATCCTCAAGCAAAGATATCCCTTTTAGAAGTATTACAAAGTTCTCATAAGGAAACTTTGTTCAAGATACCTAGCCAACAATTTGTTCCTCATGATATTTTCCCTAAGAACATAATTAATGGTGTAAGCCCTCTTGAGGTTAACCATATTTCATTCTATGATGAGGAGATTCCTTCCTCTACTCCACAAGAAGACTCCTCTCTTTACATTACAGGATCTAGTAAAGAAACACCTGTTAAAACTATCATGGTAGATAATGGCTCCTCTCTTAATTTATGCACTTATCAATTATTCCAAAAACTCAAATTAAAGGAAGAAGATCTTAATGAATCAAATGTTATTATAAAATATTTTAACAATGAAATTCAAGAAGCTCAAGGTACTATAATTCTTCCCCTTAATATTGGATCCAAGATCCTGGATACTTTGTTTTATGTAGCATATTGCCCTTCACCTTACAACCTACTTCTCAGAAGTCCTTGGATTCATACGATGAGGGTTGTCCCTTCTACTCTTCACCAATGTTTAAAGTTTGAACTTGCAAGTAAAATTGTTACCATACATAATGACCCAACACCATTTGAAGAATATTTAACGGTTGAAACATCAAGTTCTATACATTCTCCATTGTCACAATTACCTTCTATCCATCACTTTTCTTCATCCATATATGATCATCCTTGTTTACCAAATAACACCCATGCATATCTTTCACATATGCTCCCTCCATATTATCAAGACTTGGAAGATAGTGATAAGAATGAAGAACCTTCTTATCCTTCTGACATTTTATTTTGTAACATGATCAATTTTACACATATAAAAGTAAAATCTTTTGCTACATTATTCTACATTATAACAAAGCTTTTGTTATCACTACCTTTTATTCATCACCTTTTGTTCTTACCTTCACCACAACCAAATTATCCTTCAAAACCTCCTTTGATTTTGAAGCAACCTTAGACATGCTATACTCAAATAACCTTGTATAGTGTATATAGATCATCTTGTATATACCACCAATTCCATCATCACTCAAAATCAAAATATAAAAACATCAAAATCATCAAAATCTTCAAAAACATATTTTATTTTCGTACCTGTCAATTCTTGAAGTATTGCAGTTATATTTTCAATTATTTTGGATAAATTAGCATTTATTTGGAATCCCGCACTTTCACACTCACATGAATAAATATCTTGATTTTATTTGGTATGATTATTAATCTCTCTTATATCAAAGTCCACATTTGAATTAAATAAAGTTTTGAGCATAGAGAACTGATCTTGTTATTTACTTGAACCAAGTATATCTTTTCACATTAAAATGATTTCATTGCAAATTCGATATGATGCTACATAGTAGAAGTGGTTTCTTGAGCGAAAAGTTTCCCCTGCTATCCTATCATGCACATGGTCTAGAATCTTTGAGAATTGACAAAAGGACAAGCTCACCCCTACCCGGAATAAAAATCCCTTGCTCTACAGACTAATCCGAGCAAGTATCCCTAGTATAGGAAGAAAAAGAAAAGTCAAAGAAAATGAGAAAAAGAAAAATATTATTTTGTACCATCGCAGCAATATTTCAGCATTATCTCAATTCCAAGCAAAAATACAAAAAAAAAAAGAGAAAGAAAAGCAAAAGAAAAAGCAAAAGCAAAAAGCAATAAAATCCCTTTCCCTACCCCTTGAAAAGAAAAGAAGGGTGAATGAGCTTGAATCCTTGGAATTCTCAATTATTCGAAAACTGTGAGGTAAGCCCCATAACAGGTGGTTTGTGCCCAACCCGCTTGGCCTTGGGTAATTCCTAGCGTGGTGATATGTCTGTCACATTAGCGACCTTCTTTTGTATAGACCTATGTCAGCTTATGGATTAGCTAGCTCTTGATAACCCGACTTACATAGTAGTCTGATACGGTTACATGCATATAAATCATGGTTAAGGAACACTCATTTGGTTAAGGCAAATTACTTGTATCAAATTATCTTGCTCAAAATTGGTGAATGAACAATACAATCGCACACACATTTGTATTTGAGAGATTTTGTATCATTATGATAAATCAAGATCGGTAATGAACTCACATTTGCACATGAGGATCCCTTATAAACCTACATTTGTCTTTGAGATAATTTAAAATATTTCTGTAATTCTTTTCGGAATAGTTTTATCCTCTTATTTCAGAATTTTTGTTTTGTATAAAAACAATTATATACATTGTTTCACAAAATCACAAAATGATTTCAAACAACATGTTCATATTATTATTTTTTTGTTTATCAAAAGTCAAAAATTAATCTTGCAATAAAACTAAAATATCCATTTCTTCTTTGGATTTCGCGATGATGGTATAAGTCTATACCTATAAGTCTATGCCTAGCGCAAACCATTGTTCTAATTTTATTTTCCCATTCATTTTAATAAAAACACATATGGCTTACATCATTATGTTACATAACTAAGCTTTAAAATGAACGCACACTTATCTTATTTCAGGTCATTATGTCAACATTCAATTTTGCAATGATGGTATAGTTCCTAGGAACTTATGCAAAATTTTTATCACACTTAGGAATTTATGCCTAGCAAAAATCATATTTCTTTTTTATCTCATGCATAATATTTTTATGAAAATCTGAAAACAAATCATCACCATCATCATTTTCATCATCACAACATCAAGTCTTAAGACAGTCTCTTAAGCACTCTTTCACTTTTAACAATATTTCTATCCTGGGATTAGCTTGACGACCTAGTGAGCGGCGACTCCATGAAATGGTCTATAACAACGACAATGTCCTTTGAAATTATTGTTAGAAGTCCTTTTTTTTTCAAATTACACCAAAACAACCAATTTATTTACATCAGATTATTTCATTTACAATTTTATGCCATGATATCAAAAATATAATATTTCAAAATGACATAATTACATGAATATTCAATCACAAATTAAAGCATCATACAACATATACACAAGTCATATCATCAAAAACAAGACCATATATATATATATATATATATATATATCAAATTATGTACATCATATCAAAACTGGATTGGTATGCCACAATCTATACCCTGGCATACTCAATCCTCTCAAAAATCTATACAATCTCTATGCAGTCTATAGCCAACTAGCCTCGAGAAGCCCTCGAGCTCTCAGCCTCATCTCCTCCCCCACCCTGACGTGGAGGAGGTGGTCCCATAGAGGTCCGTGCTGTGTCTCGGGTCCTCACCGTCGATCGTGAGGATGTCCTCGACGATCCCATCATGATCGGTTCCGCAATCGTTGGCTAGCAGTGGTACCCTCTGATCCTCTAGAACCATGTGAAAGTATACCCCCTGGTAGAATGTGGTCCTGCATCATAGACCACACTAGCTCATCCAGTGCTCGCCCCTCCTCCCCGAGCCATGTAGTCTCATCCCGTGTCCCCCTGAGCTCGAAGGTGGGCAACCTCAACCCGGAGAGCCATCGTCTCATTGCTCTCCCCTACATCGACACCCTTGCCCTTATCAGGCGATGGTGGTCTCTCCCCCTACTACGAAGGGAGTCTCTCCTCCCTCTGCCCTATCTCCTACGGCCTCTATGGAGCCCGACCCATCCTCTGGCGTCTCTCCTATGGAGACCGTCGTTGCTCTCTCCCATCGTGACCCCATGCTGCCTCAATGGTAGCCTAGCACCACCTCCCCATCCGTCGCACCAACGATGTGCATCGGACCCTATGCCCTCATCATCTGAGGAGGAGGGATGCCTACATACCAGGCATCATAGCCATCGATAACCCCATGTCGTCACCATCCACTGGCTGGATGGGGGCATCATCAATGTCCTGACTCTAGAACCACTGCATGTCTAGAGCCCCGCTCAATGTAGTACTATCCCAAATAGTCTGGGAGTACTCATAATCCCTGAGAGAAGGGATCCCCTACTATAGACCGAACTGTCATAGTACCTGGTCGTAGCGGTGGAGCTCTACCTCTCCCTGCTCCATCCTCAACCAGCAGACTCGCTTGATGCGAGCCAGCTCTTGCCCATCCTCTGCCCACCCGGGGTGCTCTCGCCATGGCCTCCAGGTGATCTGGTCAAGGATGAGGTCATCCAGCAACCTCCGTGACATCGATAGATCTATCCGCCGTTATGACCCTCTTTGTAGCCACCAATAGTAAACCCGAGGCCTCTCCCGGTCAACCCCTATCAATGGGAGCCCTATCGGCCTCCGCACCATGATGTGCTCCCAACACCAAACCTGTAGCAGCGATGTCAAGACCAGACATCGACCTCCCTTGTATACGACCCCATGTAGGATCCTATACAAGTGACATAGTACAAAGCTACCCCATGTAAACCTGTACCCGTGGTCTCTCATGTCGCAGACCACTATCTAACAAGAGCCAGGGTAATCTGCACCCGCTCTGGTGGCACAACAGTAAGCCACCTACTACCCCTGCCAAAACTTGAGTCAACCTAGATGCCCTAGGCATCTGCCTCAGAGACTCAATGTTCACTCTGCCCTTCTCTAGGGTGAAGCTCGGGTCTCCGATCAGTCTCATCATCGCCTGGCCCTGATTGGCCGTAGGCGTCATGAGCCATCCCTGTATGGGGATCCTCATGATCCTCCATACGTCCTCTAGTGTGGGAGCCATCTCCCCTATCGATAATCAAAAATAGGATGACCCCGGATACCATCTCTCTGCTAGGGCTATCAGAAGCCCTATGTCTGTCGATACTTGTGGCATCTCTGCCACATGTCGTAGCCCGACCTGTGCTAGTCGATCACGCTCTGCCTGGTCGAGAGCGGCCAAGTCATCTCTTAGCCCATCGTATTTCCATTCCTGGCTCTTTAGTAATCCCCTCTGCAAAACAAACAATAAAACAACAAAAATTCATTAATCAACCAATCATTAAAATAAAATTAAAAACATTTTAATCAAGCTTAATTTCTTAAAGATGATATCGTCCACCATTGGATGATATCGTCCCAAATTGGGCAAAATCATCCTTTTTAGGATGAATTCATCTCCGATTTCGCAACTTGGGGATCGCCCCTTGTTGAACGGGATCGCCCCTAGTTCGCCGATTTTGCCCTCCGACGAAATCGATGATCTAGGGATGATTTCGACGAAATCGGGACGATTTCGTCCCGACGTCGTCGATGGCCTAAAAACGGCCGTGATGCCCCAAACAGTCAAAATTTAAAACAAAAAATTGCACAAAGTAAAATCAAACCTAATCTACTAGGATTAGATCCTTACCCGTAGCCCGCGTCGGACCTCTGTCGCTCTGTGCGCTGTCTCCACCATTGTTTCTCTCTGCAGAGCTCTGGAACAGTAAAAATGAATAGTAAAAAAATGAATTAGGGTTTTTCCTATTTTTCTTAATTTTATTCAAAATCAACAACATTTTAATTTTGCTTTTTCGCGTTTTTACCTCAAACGTTCGATTTGGGTAAAAACACGGAGGGGGCACCATAGTCACAGTCGTACGATTCGACCAAGAATCGTCATCTAAAAAATTGAGTAAATTTTTGCTTTCTCGTAAAACGGGAAAAACTCGTCTTTAACGCATTTTCTTCGAAAAATTCGCTAAAGAGGGGGCAAAATGTAGCACCCTAAAATTGGCGCAGTTAAACCCTTAGTAAAAGATAAAAGATAAAAATTTAAATTTTAACCCCAAAACCGCTTGTTACCCGCTTCCCTTCTTTTTCGTGCCATTTTTAGGATTTGTTTTGACCGTTGGACGATATCGTCGCATATCAGACGAAATCATCCCCGATCTGACGAATTCATCTGGAACAGAGCGTCCAGACGATTTCGTCCTAAAACCGAATGTTCATAATTAGCTTCTGTTTCAACAGCCTCTCCAACTTGGGTAGAAGCGCGTCTACGTAGTTGGAGATTCCCCCGTTGGAGATCTCCCAGATTGGGATGATCTCCAACCTCCTAGCCTCCCCCTAATCCTATATAAACTAGGATTTTTCTAGTTTATCCCCCTGATTACCCTTGCCCTGAACCCCCTAGCTGATGGATTTCCCTACAGATTTAGTTCCTTATACACTAGAGCATCCTCGCACTACTGTCTGCATCCTGTATTTCGTGTTTTCTTGCAGGAACTCTACTATTTTTCAGTCGAAGCTAGCTCGGATCGTCGCAAGCGATCCCAGATGATTTTGGACGATCTTGTCGAGGAGCATAGACGATCTCGTACGATTGGAGGTGATCCCGACTGTAGTCCAGATTGGGGGCAATCAGAGCCCAGAGTTTGCATTTTCTTTATCATTTTTTTGCATTTTCTCTTTATACATTATCTTAGTTATTATGTTTATGCATCTTGGAGTTCACCTCATTTAGCATAACCGCATGATAAAGTTAAAATCAAACATTAAATCTACTGCATTTCTCTTGTTTGTTATTTGAATCCATTATTTAGGCATGTTTACTATTATTGCTATCATTCTCCGTTGCTTCTGCAGTTGCATATTTGGTATTTTGTATCTATTTTTGTGATTGCAGGTTTCTGACGAATTCGTCTGACGAATTCGTCAGATTTTAGATGATTCCATCTGATCTCAGATGACCGACTATGATTTGAGATGATTATGTGAAATATCAGATGATTACGTACGAGTTGAGACGATCTGGACTGCTACAAAACTCAGAATCTTCATCAGACATCCGAAATCAGGTATGTACTGTCCTAGTTAGCATATTCTCTGTGTTTAGCACTCATTTCTATTTTATGTATCCATTTAAATCAGTATTGGCATATAGAATAGTTTAGATTCATCTTGGCCAAACCTAGGAGTTGAATGATTAAAGTACAAAATGAACACATTAAACCCATTCTCAACCTAGGCGTGGAAACTGCCACTCAAAAGTTTCCTGGTGAACCCACCATCCATCAAAAATTCACCTTTATACTCCTCCCCCGAGAGGCGGGACCTTCAAAGGGCCTCTCAGTCCGAGGTATTGTCCCATCCTTCTCGCATCCCCCTTTCGGGCGCGGATCCTATAGCCTGAGGGTAAGGATGCAAAAAATTTGGAGCGATACAAAAGGTAAGATGAAGTCCTAGCAGTAACAAGAGTGCAAGCTAGGAAGATAGAAGAGTATCCCAATATTACCAAAGAGAAAGAGTGATGGCAAGAGGCACAAGAATTTATAAGGATGGAACTAGACAAGGAAAAATAAGAAAGACTAGTTTTAGAGAAAGCTCTGAAGAAGGTGGAGATCACAAATGATAATAAGATATCAGTAATAGGCTTAGTGATACATGTACTAAATATGATAATGGAAGTAAAAGTAGCAAGTCAATTAAAAATGGTACCAAAAGTATATGCTACAATTGGTGAAGTACTAAAAACAAATAGGAAAGTAGAAACCAGATAGGTAGCTAACATCAACCAAGGCCAGTTCATTGATCCAACAATACTTATGACCAAGGCAAGAAAGAAGCCAACTCTGGTTCACATGCAGATATTGGACCATAATTTGAATCAAGTAATCATTTATGGAGGATCAAGTATGAACATGATGCCAAAAAGAACATGGTGAAGTATTGGCCAAACCACACTAAGATCTCCAAACTTCAAACTATATGGAGCAGATCAGTACGACATCGAGACAATAGGTATACTAATAAGATAAAAAATGCATATAGAACAAGTATTTTTATTGAATTTCATTATAACTGGTATGCAAAAACTAGCATATGATGCATTTTTGGGATATGGATGGTTACGAATGGTAAAATTAAACCACAACTAGGAGAAGGAGCATCTGACCTTCAATAAAGGTTAGTACAAATACAAAATAATATAAAGAATGAGGTAGTGAGCTAGGAAATTGCAACTTTGGATGACTTAGAAAATTCTTCCTCGGATGCAAATTCAGGATATGAACTAGATGAGGAAGAGGTGTTGCACTTGGAAGAATGCACAAAAGATGAGCGTAATGAAGATAAATTCTTACTCCACTAACCAGTTGGAAGATTATAAAAAAATTTCTCCCTGGTATTTTTGCATTAATGTAGGAGATGAAATGTAGGAGGATGAGAAGAAGGAACCAAATAAGAATGAAAGCAGTAAGAAGCAGACAACAACAAAGAAGGAAAATGAACAAGAAAAATGAATATTTCCTAAAAACTTTATAATATATATGATGGGGGATGCAGACATTGAAAATAAACCATCCCACCCCATCAATGTTCTAAAGGTAGTAAATGAACCTGAGTCCATAAAATATGAGGGATCTATAATGATTCAAGTGAATTTGGGAGAATATGGTGAGGAAAATATGATCATGTGTGGATAAAATTGCATCATTTAAAATATTTCTTGAATATAAGGATGTCTTCACTTGGACATACAAGGACCTAAAGGGAGTTCCACCAAAACTCTGTGTACACAATATTCCTCTGATTGAAGTTGCACAACCAATGAGGAGATAGCCATACAGGATGAATCTCAAATACGTAGCTTTTATGAATGCTAAACTTGAGAATATTCTAGATGCAGGCATCATCTTTAAGGTTATGACAAGTGAATGGGTGTTACCAATTGTGATTACCTTGAAGAGGGAGGCAAACAAAATCTAGATTTGCATGGATTTCTAAAGCCTCAATGCCATAACTATAAAGTATCTCTTCTTGGTTCCATTCAAAAAATCCATTCTGGAAGAAGTAGTGGGCCATAAGATCTATTTATTTTTGGATGGATTCTTAGGATACAACCAAATTAGTATTGCAGAGGAAGGAAATTTGAAGACTATCTTTATAGTGGAAAATGGGATATATGCTTACAACCACATATCATTTGGATTGTGCAATGCACCATCTACATTCCAACGAATCATCTTATACATCTTTTATAATATGTCCATAGGTAATTTCAAAGTATTCCTAGATGATTGGTCATTGTATGGTAGGATGTTGGGACATTTGAATGCATTGGATGAATGCATAAGCTTGTGTAGGAAAGCTCAAATATCCCTAAATCTTGGCAAATGTGTCTTGATGGTGCCATATGGGAATTCTCTAAGGCATATCATATTCCAAGAAGGTTTGAAGCTCGATATTGACAATGTATGAGTCATACTGCTGATGGAAGAACCACATGATGTAAGTTCAATGAAAACATTCTTAGAAATAGTGGGGTACTATAGAAGGTTAATATGGAATTATGCATAGACTTCTCATCCATTAGACACTCTTACATGCAAGGGTGTTCCTTTCTAGTGGGTAGAGGACCACCAGGAAGCTTTTGAGGGTTTAAAAGTGCACTTGGTGAAGGCACCTATCCTAGTTTTTCCATACTGGAAGAAGGAATTCCATGTGCAAGTATATACCTCAAACTTCACCATTACCTGTGCATTGGCTCAGGAATTCCTATTTGGATTGGATAAACCGATCTATTTTGCAAGTTAGTTGTTGTCTCGAGTCAAGAAGAACTATAGTACAATAGAGCGCAAAGCACTAGGGATGGTGTATGCAATACAGAAGTATCGAAACTATTTATTGGCTAACCTTTTTTTTTCTATGTAGATCATCAAGTGTTGTACCTGATTAAAAAACCAACGATCTATGGATGAGTGAGTAGATGGCTTATCATTTTGTAGGAATTTGTATTTTGGGTGGTAGTAAGACCAGGAAATAAGCACATAATAGCGGATCAACTATCAAGGATTCGCTCAAGAGAACCTACAAAGGAGGAATACCAAATGAATTTCCTGATGCACAAAGAAGTGTGATACTCGTGTGGTATAAACATATAATGGAATATTTATCGACATGTGAACTACCAAAGGATATGATAATGGCTTAGCAATAAAAGGTGATTACAAAAGTGACACCCTTTACCTTGATTACAAATTTTATTTACAATATGGGAGAGGACCACATTCTACGACAATGTGTGATGGAATATGAAGTGCAAAAAAATTGAAGGAGGCACATGAAGGATTGGATGGAGGTCATATGGGACCAAATGCAACAACTAGAAAGGTTTTGGTAGTGGTTCTATGGTTGCCTACCCTTTATCATGATACCAAGAACTATGTTAAGGCATGTGATATGTGCCAAAGAATAGGGAAGTTTTTGAAATTGGACTTCATGCCATTGCATCCCTCCCAACCTCAAGAACTCTTTAAGAGATGGGATTTGGATTTTTTAGGTCCACTACAAACCAACCAAAAGAGAAAGTGTAGGTATATCATAGTCACAACGGAGTACCTAACAAAATGGGTCGAAGCAAGGACCTTACCATATAGTTTTACAAGAAGAACAACTCACTTTTTGTATTAGCAGGTTATCACATGGTTTAGCATACCTTTGTAGTTAATAAGTGATAGGTAAGGCCATTTCATTAATGAAATCATCCATAATACGATGAAGTAATTTAGGATCTTCCATTCCTTATCAAGTTCGTATTATCCTAGGGTAAATGGATAGGTAAAGGCAACAAATAAGGTCTTGGTTTCCATCATGTATAAAACATGTGCAGTCAAAGGAGTGAACTGGGAAGAGTGCTTGCCAGTGGTTCTATGGGTATACAAGACCATATTTAAACAAACCACGAACAATACACCCTTCTAATTATTGTATGGGTAGGATACGGTAGTACCATTAGAATTCTTGGTACCAAGTTGAGGGTAGCCATCAAAAACTTCCCTAATTATGAAAACAACATGGAGGAGAGACTCATAGTATTGGTATAGCTAGGTGAGAAAAGTATAATGGCACAATGGGCAATGGAAACTACCCTATAGCAATGAAATTATTGACATGACAAACATATTTGAAAGATTTAAAGGTTGGTTAATTAGTGCTCAAGTACAATGGAAAAAGATAGATCAAGCCAAGGAAGTTGAATACCCTATGGCTTGGATCCTTCCAGGTGAAAGAGGTACTAGACAATAAAGCTATCTAGACAAAGAAGTTGGATGGGATAATTTGCCCCTACCTGATGAATGGTTCTAAGTTAAAATTATATAAGGCATAGGCTTAAGTAAACATGATTAAATTAGAAACCTCATATGACACTTTTGGAAAGGCCATAAAGGAATCTTGACCAGGGATATGATATTTTAAATATGAGGAGTCGAGTAACATCGTTCGATAGGATGAACCAGTAAACCTAGATTGGCTATTTGGTGCAAAATGCAAATAGGTAATCAAGTAGAGGGAGTTAGAACCTCATGAGGGAGAAAAAATATGATTACAAGTCTATGTTCAGTTCCCAAATAGTAAAGCAAAGGAGTGACTCCAAACCCTCATGGATGTCACTTTATAGGTACAGACTCCAAAAGTAGAAGATGACAAAGGTCAAGGATCTTGAATCCTACAATAGATGGATCAAGAAATGCAAAGGTTGCAATAGGAGTATCAAACTCTAAGGTAGCATAATAGATTATTGTGAGAACTGGTGATTCAGAAGCTGGATGAAACCATGTTGTGAATGCAGGAATGACAAAATGCATGAAAAGTTGAATGGGTTAAAAAATAACAAGCAGAGTTAAGAGAAAGCACATATGGTAATGATGTACCCTCTTCAAAAATTAGCCTATTCTCATGGCTTCAAATATTTTAGTGTCAGTAAGCAACTTGCAATTCTCTAATGGGTAAGGAAATAGAATATTGATAGGTGAAGAACTAAGTAAAAATACTAAGCCAACTACTGAAGAGCCCTTGGGAAATAATGCATCCTCCTCAGACGCTGGTGACTCATCTCCAACCATATTATGAATCCTCCTAAACATAGAAAATTCTTCTAGTATAGCCTCATCATCAATAATACAAATATTGCTAGGACAAGTAGGAATGAGGGAATCATATCAGCATCCAACTAGTAATAATGAATATCAAGTTAGTAGGAAATAGATGGCTAAAATAATATGGAGGGATATTTGGGAAGTACTAGCATGGTCAATGAAGGGGAAGCAACTGGTTGACTCAAGAAATGATGAAAATCTACCTTAGAATACAAATATATCCTACCCAAGTCCCATCCTAGATCAACAAAGATAATAGAATGAGATTTGAAGCTGATAGGAAGGAGTCAAATTCCTTGAAACAACACTGGTAATAGAAAACAAGAAATCACAAGATGAGGTGAATGGAGGATGCTATAATTATTTAGGATATGAAGGTATAACCTTCAATTGGAAAAGTACACCATTTGAAGAATCCATGCAACAACCAACTAAACATTGAGAAGTGGTCAAATATCGATTGGTTGTAATGGACTTGTGATGCCATTGATGAGAAGTCAAGTGAATGTAATGAAAGGTTCAAGAAACTTTTAATTGGCCAATTAAAACTGTAGGAGAAGGAAATTATTCAAGCATAGATTCAACCTTCTTAGATCAATACCAAGAGTCCTTAGCTCAATGTGCACCTCAAAGAAACTTTGAAGAAGTAAGGTGCTGATGATGATTTATGAGAGAATATAGGAGGCTAAAAATCCTACACCAAATAACACCTAGAAATCAAGCACATGCGAAACCGAGCTCACACAGAAAACTTATAGACCAAGCTTGAAATAGAGGTAACATAAGGAATCTAGGCAGTTCATCAAAACTACTAGATAACCCAAGTTTACCTAATTAAGGGAGGAGTGTGGTTGACCTCCATACTACTAGCCCGAGAGGAAGAGATTCCCCTCTAGCTACCTCTAGGTTGAATAGTCCATGAATTGGGCCATAATAACCATTTGTGGACATAATCCAAGTCAATCCATTACTATTTTTTCCTAAGGATAGACCCTTGGATCTACCTTAGCGAGCTCATAGGAATCGAAGACATCATCAAGAATGATTGAGGGAATGATTCAATCTCATGCAATTGGAAGTGTGATAGACCAATGTTAGGGAGATTTTATTGACAATGGGAAGAGGACAAGTCTCACAAACTTGAGAAAGACATGGGACCCAAAGTAGGGATCTCGATAAAAACTAGATAGACTAAGGATGGGCAGTCATCCACCAATAGATCGATATATTTCAAGGCAGAGACCAAGATATAGAAAGTATCTATCAAAAAATTAGACAAAGGGGAATTCATAACCCCAGTGATAGGATGACTCACCATTAGGAGCAATAAGAGATTGTGTTTCATTATCTTAATGACTACATGATAATTCAATAGAATTATGGAAGAACATAGCAAATCCATCTAGAGGATGAACCTACACACCTAGATGAGGAGGCAACATATCTAGGCATTGGCATAACCTATATGAATGATGTAGTTACATGTATATATTATGAA
The DNA here is from genome assembly GCA_028583015.1 of Wollemia nobilis. NCBI lineage: Eukaryota > Viridiplantae > Streptophyta > Pinopsida > Araucariales > Araucariaceae > Wollemia > Wollemia nobilis. The sequence goes on from JAQPPZ010002524.1 coordinate 745,051, forward strand.
GGGACCCATCTAATAAATATCTAATTGGAACAGACTTGTCTTACAGCTAATACAACCTATCTAGAAGGTCAAGATGATATCTATAGAAGTAGACTTCAAGCTAAAAATTACCAGATGATTTGGAAGGGGACATATCATTGGCCAAAAGAAGATGAGTGGGTAGATTGGTGTATCATCCATGAAGAATTGCAAGGCATGAGGAACAACCTTAGATTAAAATTCCCCATAGCCATGGTAATCATCGAAGTTGTCAATAGGTTTAAGTATAGGAAGACGTCAATGATTTCAATAGTTATGGAACTATTAGCCATCACCAAGAGGGAAACACATCAGATATATTCAAATTACGCATTGGCATTGCCATGCACTTCACTCGATGATGTTAAAAAGAAAAGCACAGTTTTGAAAATAAATAAATAAATAAATAAAAATAAAAAGGAAATTAGAAAAAGATAAAAAAAGAATAAGGTAAAAATAAATAAAAAAGACAAAAATAGAAAAATATAAAATAAGAAAAATATATTATATGTCTTGTGTATGCAAAATTAGTGAGATGACATGCATGCAGATGACAGAGTGTTAGGTTGTAGTTACACAATTAGTTATATGGGTGGCATATCTTCATGAAAGTGCTTGGGCATTTTTGTTCATTTGCTTTCAATTTTTTTTAGGTGAAATGCAAGAGTGTAAGAGATTTGGAGCCAAGATAGGGTTGCTAATGCACCATGATAATTTTGGGATAAATCTATATGCCATAGCAACTAGAAGAATAAAATGTTTCATGGAGATTTTTAGCATTTTTCTATGCAAATGCAAACATTCTATCTCCTTGCTTTGCAGACAGACAAACCAGACACATAAGGGAAGTCATGCACAAGTTATGCCTATGACACGTCCAAATATGAAGATGCCTAGAAATGACCACTTGCATATTAGATGTATAAGGGAACCTATATGAAATTGCTACCCATATAGTAGTGCACCCATCTGTAGTTTTCACCCATCCATCGATAAGTACCCATAAAAATTTTGCATAGGTTGGGCAAAAGAAGACATATGGTAGGATAGACATATGGTAGACTAGACATCCGAAAGAGAAGACATCTAGTAGGATAGATGTCTGGTAGACTAGATGTTTGGAAGAACAAGACATTTAGAAGGATAGATATTTGGTAGAATTGACATTTGGAGAAAATAGACATCTACCAAAAACTTAGACGTATGAAGGAGACAGACATATAGCAAGTTGAAACATCTAAGGATTTATATGACTGAGGGAAAAGATATGTTTGAAAGGGGATATATCTGTTAAAAATGAGCCACCAAAAATCAAAACACGGTCCACCCTGATCTAAAGCAGTACCTAAGTTGGTTGTTGCTAAAAAACTCCATCGCTAGTAGGAGCATGGAGAAATGATGCATAGACAGGTATCAAGCCCAGACCAGGGGCAAACTCAAGGTAGACATGAGTTTGTGCAAGTAGAAGTACTTGATCGAAGAACCAAAGAAGCTCAACAACTTGACAAGGTCCCAATCAATAAAATCACTTGGATTTTCCCAACAGGATAATTTTATCGAAAATGGTGTGTAAAGACACCAGCATAGGATCCGACAAAGATGAATATCAAGGTTGTAGGAATCAATTTCATTTTGCAAGTCCAAATTTTTGAGAAATATTTTTTCAAGGAGTACCTGGTGCAAATGTTGTAAATATATTATTCATTGTATCATACTAGCACAATCCACGTTGGTGATCGAAATGTGGTAGTTGAGTTTTCTTCTAAAGCATTCTAGCATACATTTGGACTTCTAAAAAAATACCAACTAGTGGTCAATGAGCAGGTCGATCAAAGTAAACCTCATAGTTGATTCAAAGTATCACTACTTTGATTAATGAATAATTTGATGTCATTTTAGCAACTCATGGTAACTAGGGAGTAAAGTAGTTGTAGCTAAGGACTAAGGGTTCATAATGCATAATGAATGTTTTGATGGCCATATTTTCTATATAATAGCAGAGCTCAGACCTCCCCATTTGTTTGATTTTATATTTGTAGGGTATTGAGCAAGGAGTGGCATATGATTGGGTAAATCATTTGGCACTTCGTGTTCAAATTTTTTTGATGTGAACCACCAAGAATTTTTTGATGGTTTTTTATGCCATTAGAATACTCTTGGATGCAACTTACCATGTAGGAGTGTAGATCCTATATTTTAACCCACCTTAATAGATACCATACTTAGCCCTAATATCATATGGTGGAAGGATTCCAAGTCACAAGTAAAGAAGTATACATCGATCAAGCAGCCACGAGTGAAGTAGATCTTCCAAAAATTTTCATGCAAGGAATGGTAAGTGACTGGTTTAGAAGGAAAGGATACAACACCTCCATGGTTTGAAAATAAAGTACCAGCAAAATAAGTTGCTACACCCCCACCCAAAGTTCCTAAGCCAACTAGGAAGAGACAACAATTTGAGTCACCACCACCATCACTATCCCTAGATTTGGTGCATGGTATTGTAGTAGAGAAGATTGCTCACAATCAAGAAATAGATTGTAATATTGAGAAACAATTGAGCTTGCACATGGTAGAAGTTGATTTTGAAATCCTCTTAGTTTTGCAACATGTCCCAACTAGAACTAGTACTATCAAATAAATTGGGCCTTCAGAGTATTTAGCTGAAGCCCAATTTTGAGCATGTGCAACTTCACCAGAGTACCACCTGGATCCTTGTTTGTGTAAACTTCCTTCACTACTTCCCTATGAGCTATTTCCTTTGAGGATATCTTCACAACAGATGCAGCTATAGTAGTAGGAATAATGACATCTCTATATTCTCCACCAATAGCTACAATAGTGATGGTAGGAGAGGGCCTACCACCCTTGAATGTTGAGAATCTAACACCTAGGATAACACAACATCCCATTATAGTAGATTAATAGGTCTCGGTGGGACATGAGACTGATATGGAGAAGGGAGAGAAGCCTCCATAAATGTATGAATCTCAATAGTTCCTTGGGAAAGAAATAGGTAGTATCCAAGAGCAACCACCCAAGGAATAGCCAAGGCTTAAAGAGGGTAAAGCAGCTAAAAAGCCCATAGATATTTTAGGAAAGTGAAAGTAGTTGATGTATGAGTTGAAGGAAGAAAGAACCAAATATATGTGGGTCAAACACTTCATACTAGACATGCCAAATTTTTGTAACCCACCAGAATGGGGAGCCTGTGTAGATCAACAAGTAGTCAACTATTTTTATAAGTTAACCCGAGTAAAGGAAAATCTTTGACTATATTTTTATTTAGCATGTGTTGGTCGATGGAAGAAATGATAGTTGATGGCTGAGGAGGAATTGAAGAAAGTGGTGAAATGGGACACAGAGGGATCTTGGTGTGTTGACATTTTGACCATTTATCAAGAACATTCTTGGTCTTTGCCTACAGCACATCTAAAGACCATGGAGGGAGTAGAAAAACTACTCGATAAAACTCCTACCCTCTATCTTGACCTATAACAGGTATACATTCTAGGCCATTGCAACACTTCTTCCCCACATCCTATAGAAATAGGCTTACAGGTGGAACTAGAACCTAAATTACAGCCAATGTTTAGCCAAATTAACTTCATAGCCCACATGTGTTGGCTAGCAGTATGACTTAAGAACTTGAATCAAGCTAGGTAGCAATTGGATAAGTATTTTAGGTGACACAGGCCTAAATTTAAGAGGAGTGCCTTCTATCATAAGGGATAGCTTATATGGATGATGCTTTGAAACACATTTAGGAAAAGCAACAACAATTGGCATACCATAGTGACCAGCTTTATGAAAGGAACTAGACAATCATCAAGATTGAGACTAAAATGTTGTAGCACAAATAGGCTAAGGATTTGCTGGTTAATCAAATTTTAGACCTGGCCACCTAGAAGAGTCAACAAGAAATAGCTTGGTAGAAGGAGATGGCACAATGCAAAGAGGTTTAGGAGCAAGAAGCATTGCAAGAGGAGTTGCACCAAGTATAACAGTGTGAGGTTACTCTTAAAACTAAAGTGGCATAGAATACACCATCTTACTTCATAGTACCCAAACAATGGATGAAGGAGCTTTTTCTACAATAGGAAGCTAAACTATTGTCTAGGCTCCATGAGATGGAAGATCATACCAATATGTTGGGAGTAGAAAGGGCCAAGTATTTTAACTACACCAAGTGGGTTCAATATGAAGGTGAAGCTCTTTAGTTGCAAGTGCAATAATTGGAAGAAGCACTACAGGTTATCGAACACAAGGATGCTAAGACACCCCAAAGCCAAAAGAGAAATTTGCTAAGGACATCAACTTCTTCAAAGGGGAGGATATATGTAGATAGTAGTTCGAAGCATAAATAATTCTTGAGTTGTTTGATAGAATGTCTACTAAAAGATTAAAATTTTGACCATATACAACAATTTTGATAATGTACGAGTCATTTAATATAATTTTTTGCAATGTAAAATCAGTCGATCTAATTAATACATACTGAGTATTTTAACTACATAAAATGACAAATGTAGCCAATATTTGTTTATATATCCTAATTAGTTAGATGTCTAGATTAGTTAGACGTCTAGACCGATTGAGTTAGATACCTAAGATAGGTTGTTATGCATTGTTAAGTGTTAACAATAGGGAAGTTGGGATGATTGAGCCAGGTTGGTTGCAGTAACCACCAAGACTTACCTATAAATATCCCCCTATTTCATTTTTTAAGATATCCATACTTATCCATAAATGTAGATCTATTGTGCAACAAATTTTATTCTAGAATGCATGTGTCATGTGTGAATACGTCATGAGAAACTTATTGTGTTGCAAGTATTGATAAATGCTTGGTACAAGATGAAGCATCGCCATATTGTGTTGTGGTGTTTTTATGCAGCTACAAGAACTAGCGAGAAGAAGTTGTAGACTGAAGGATGAATACATGAACTGCAAATGTCTAGGTCTACCCATCTAAACCTATATGCTAGACATCTAGTTCTATCCATCTATACCTATTGAGATGTCTACCCATCTACCTTGTTTGCCATAGATGTCTACTATATAGAAGTCTACTTGGTTGCCTTAGACATCTACTTGTTTGTCTTAGACATCTACTATTTAGATGTCTACTTGTTTATCCTAGATGTCAGCCTAGACATCTACCCTATTATCCTAGATGTCTATTGCCTAGATTTCTACCCTATCATCCTAGATGTCTACCCTATTGTCCTAGTCCTCTAATGTCTATACATCTACCCTATCATCCTAGACATCTACTATCTAGATGTCTACCTTATTGTCCTAGATATCTATTTTCTATACATATACCCTATTTACTTAGACATATACTATCTAGACGTCTACCTGTTCATCCTAGACATCTATTATTCTAGATGTATATCAAATTTTAATCATCCAATACTAAGTACTATGCCAAGTTTTACAGTAAATACAATCAATCCTTCCTAAGTTCTCACCATTCCCTCATCCATGGAATGTGCTCACCCCTGTCTATAGTAGAATTGAGTGAATCACTTGTTACATTAAACTTTGAAAATTTTGACAAGTTGAGGACCAAGTGAATCACTTAGAGCGGATCACTTTGATTTTAGGATAATCACTCTCCTTGGGAGAGAGAATAAAATTTATTTTTCCAAGAAAATCACTCTTAGAACCTAAGTGAATTTCTCCTTGGATTCTACTCCAAGAAATTTTACTACTATAGAATGAATCACCATTTGATTAGAGTGAATTTCTAGAGAGCTTCAAATTTGATAAATGTTTGGACGTTTTCTAGATAACTGCTCTCAAATAGAGTAAAATACTCCTATTTTGAAGTGAGTCACTCCTATTTTGGAGCAAATTGATTACTAAGTAAGGACTTGGTAAAAACTTCTAAAATTCATCTTGATTTCTTTCTACCCATGGTAGACATAAATTTAGAATTAAAATTGATAATTTTTATAGTTTTTGATTCCATTTTGCTTGCTTGCTTTGTAAACATTTTAATATTTTGAGGTTTGTAGTGGAGTATTCACAAAGAACCTGTAAAAAGTGACTACAATAGAAAAATAGATGAATTTTAAGGTCAATATAAGATAAAGCTTGATAAATTTAGTCTCTAGCCTTCACAAATTGTTGTAGATTTAAGTTGTGTAAGTTGGATAGATTAATAAGTATCTATCAATATGGAGTGAATCACCCAAGAAATCGACTTAGGATTATTTGTTAAGCAATTGATTCAAGTGGAGTGAATTGCTACAAATTTAAGACAAATTGCTACTGATTTTAAAACTTGGTTAAAAATAATTCAATTTTAGGCTAATTGTGTCGCTCATGATGGAGTGCAAAATTGGAAAAAAAAAATTAGACAAACAATGAAGTAAAAGGTTTTCAATGGGATGAATAATGGGGATACATCCCATTCATTATGCTAGAAAAATTATGTTGAATGGGGAATATTTTGACTTCTAATTTGATTTATAATGTGCCTCAATTCTAACCTTTTAACAAGTTATTGGATGAAAGGGTTTGTGGCCTCTTTGACCTTCTGGGTTTAGTTTGGCTTCCTATTATCCTTGGTAATTTCTAATCTAATCTAGCTTAATTAAATGAACTTAAAATGCAAAAGGTAAATACAAAAATTAAAACACATAAAAGTAAATTATCAATTGTAGGGTGCAAGGAATGTAAAGTAAATACAACCTTAATCATAGGGAAGAGAGTGTGTAATCAATCAACATATGAAAATCTAAATAATAACCATGTACCTGTTTGAATAAATTAAAATTTTAAGGCAAACGACAACATGGAAAAAAGGTATATGCCTCAATCATCATGCATTTTACAATCTAGGAGGGCAATTCCATTGATGGAAAGCAAAATACTTATAAATCTCCTAGTTTCATGAGTTATAAAGAACAATGCAAGTTTTATAGACTGTAGCTCTAAATTCTCATGGTCAAAATATGTTTACAATGGATCCCATGACTCCTATTTATAGTTGGAATTTACGCTTAAGTTACATGGGGTGAGAAACTATCACTCCTACTAAAGTAAAAATTTTAGGGCATCTTTAAATGATGCACCTCCAAATGTTACATGACTCTAAAAATATTAGAAGAAGGCTTCCAAAATATGTTATGATGCCACTACATATCAAAATATCACTTTCCCAAGACTCTATAAGGGATCCATATCTTTATTTTTATCCATCTATAGGTCAGTGGGAAATTTTCTCCAAGAAGAGAGCAAATTGCTTGACTTTGCTAGTGATTTACTAGCTGACCTTGAGTGCTTCACTCTTATAAGCTAATCGGGCTAGTCTACTAATGGATCACTCTAGAACTAGTCAACACCAATAGAGAAAATCAACACTTGTATTAAACTTAACCAAATTTTTGAGGGGTTTTGCAAGGCATAGATGAACTAATTTTGTTGTTTTGAATCCTTCTAATATTATGAATTCCAAAATAGTGACTAGTCATTATAGATCCACAAGCATTGTACATATTAGAACACCATGTACTCCCCATGTTCTTTATGCATGAGAGGCACTCATGTTATGTTATCTTCCTAGGAGTATGAAGAACACATGCTTATACTAAGGGGGGGTGAATAGTATAAGATCAACTTTTACTTTTCTTTTCCAAACAATATTATCCAATATTATCAATGGTAATATCAATAGCAGTAATAAAAGCAATGCATAAATAATCACACACATGAGAGACACAAATTTAACATGGTTCACCCAATGTGGGTTACATCCATGAAGAAAATATTTCTTCTAAATTTTCTCAACAAATTTCTTGGGAATCAATTCTCTATTACAATATTTATGGACCTCTATCCAAAGGAGACACCAATACCCTATGCTCTAATTTGTGGATCTCTCTCCATAGGAGAACTCTATCCCCTTGCTCTGGTTCATGGATCTCTCTCCATAGGATAACTCTTTCCTCTTGCTCTGGTTCGTGGATCTCTTTCCATAGGATAACTCTATCCTCTTTGCTCTAGTTTGTGGATCTCTATCCACTAGAGAACTCTATCCCCTCTGCTCTAGTTTGTGGATCTCTCTCCATAGGAGAACTCTATCCCCTCTACTCTAGTTGGTGAACTTCTATCCATAGAATACCTTTATCCCCACTACTCTGGCTAGTGGACCTCTATCCATAGGAGACCTCTATCCCCACTACGCTAGTTTATGGACCTCTATCCACTGGAGACTTTTTCCTCTTTGCTCTGGTCACCTCCAATCTACACCAAACCTCATCACAAGCCTAGCACAAATCTACTCTAACTCTACTCAAATCTACCCTAAGCCTTAATACAAATCTTGATCAAATCAGCAACCAAACCTGCTCTCAATCTATCTCAAATATACCCCAAGCCTTAACACAAATCTTGATCAAATCAGCAACCAAACCTGCTCTCAATTATATCTCAAATCTACCCCAAGCCTTAACACAAAGCTTGATCAAATTAGCAACCAAACCTGCTCTCAACTCTATCTCAAATCTATCTCAAAGATTCTTCAAGTATTCTTATAAGACTTGCTCAAATCTACCTTCAAGCCTGCTCATAGAACCTGCTCAAATATTTCCAAATCTTACATACAAACAAATGCTTAAATCTCTTTCAGAAATACTTTCTTCAACTAGGCAATTCAGACATATTCTACCTAGAATTCATTTAACCTCTAGAACATATAGATAATGATATGCACTATCAAAAACCCAATATGTTCTTCACATTCACAAATATTGCATTCCACTAATCCAATCTCTATCTCTTGCAAAATCCCTTTCAAATCAAATCAAAACAATGTATAACTTGCTTCACAAAACTGATCTATCTTTCTTGTAAATTTTCTCTCAAACATCAACCTCAATAATGCACAAATTTCCCTCACAAGATTGATCTCAAACACTTTCACAATTGCTTTCAATATCTCTCAAACCAATGCTCAAAAGCTTTCACAATGATGCACTAACTTGTCTTCAAACCTAGTACAAGTAGTTCACAATATCTAGCACAAATGTCTCAATCTCTTTCAACAATGGAAGCACAATCTTATTCTCAAAATCTATCCCAAATGTTTCCAAAATAATTCGATAATGAAGTACAAGAAGATCTTCAAACTCTAATGCAATTATTTCAAATTTCTCTCAACAATTGATGCACATGTAGGTCTCAAACCCTAACTCAAATATTTTCAACAATGCTTACCAAACAATCCTTTTAACTCCACCTTAAAACTACTTTCTCAAAACACAACCACTTAGATAAAAGGTTGAACCACCATACCTCAAAATGCTTGATGAAGATGTGCCCTCAAATACCTATCTCAAAAATAATATCTTTTGCAACTAAAAGGATTAGCACAACACCTTTTCATATATTGGAAAAACCTTCTCAAAATGTGTGCACAATTTTATTCCAAATCACTGCTCTATAACTCTCTTGGTTTTTCAAAATAAAACATCAAATCATGAACCAAGTCCTTCAATATTAATGCAAATATTACAAACAATAAAAACACATTTTACACCTTTTATCTCCCACTTTCATAAAATAATTTCCAAACCACTTAATGACCCATAACACAGATTTACAATATTAAATCAATCATTTACACCTTATCACTCCTACTTTTGCATATATAAAAATAAAACTTAATGACAACAATACCTTCAAAAATATTTGGCAGAAATAAATTACCCTTATACCTCCTATATGCCAAAAACTTTACACCATTGCACACCCCTCAAACTTCATGCAAAGAAAATTTAATCAACCTTAGCACATACCTTTTTACCAAAAATAATATTGTTCTTGCGGATGGGAATCGACCCTCCAACCTCAAACTCCTAACGTAGCATGTGACCGCTTGTGCTAGCCAATCAGTTGAGACCTAATGTATGGGCCTCCACTCTTATTCCCTTGGCGTGTTCACCAAAAAATTTAAATCCTTCAAAATGGGTGCTAGGGAGAATCAAACCGTGAACCTCTGCCTCACAAATGACTTAGCATGAATCTAGCCACCACTAGGCTACCCTGGTGGATGACGTCAAGGAGTGAATGAAAATTATTTATTTCATTCTCCTTCTATGCTTTGAAATCAACGATGTCCCCTCTACCTCATTCGTTGTCACCACTTCGCACGAGACATGAAAATAAAAAACACAACATTTATTTCCAAAGTCTTAGGGGTATTTATATGTTTCCATGCATGTTTTAGACGTCGGCCCTCTTTCAAATTTATTTTAAAATAATTTGAATTATCTTTGGCACCATGTAACTTTATACTTAGGTATTATAATATTTTTTAAAAAATATTATAATAAAACCTTTTGCCTTGGGTCTTTTTCCACCAATGAGAAGTCTTGTCTTTTCTTTGCAATTTAAAATCTCCCTTTCCAAATGAAGCCCTTGTTACTTTCAAACTCTCTTAATAATATTTAAATTTAAAATTTAAATATTATACTCCTTTTCTTCAAAATTCTCTTTGCTTGCTTTCACAACCATGGAAAAAATATTTTGTCTTGATATTTATTTCACAAAGTACTTCTGCCCCATATACTCTTTGATGACTTTTCCTTTGCATTTATTATTTCAACCTTGAAGACAAAACTCAACCTTTTCACCTTTGACATCAATGAAAATCAATGACATCAAACCTTTGACATCAATGACAACACTATACTCAAAATTTCCAACAATATCCCCCTTTGTCATTGATGGCAACCCTTTCTAAAAATTCCTTTTCCAACCACTGGATTCCAAATCTACTCCCCCTGAGAAACTGCTCCCCTTGACTGAATGCTCTCCCCCTTACTCAAATCTCTCCCCCTTTGACATCAATGGCAAAGGGACTCCTTTGGGGCTAAATATAAGACTCTTAGCTCAGCCCCCTCCCCACCTCCTCTCCTTGAGGTGATTAAATTTGGGGTGGGAGTATCTCTACTCCCAGCATACAATGCTCTTTTTCTTTGTCAACCTTATTTTTCAATATTTTTGTAGCCATACCCTTTTGATCCTTTTGAGTGTCCTTGTTCTTGCTTGTCTCTAGAAGTTTTGGAAACTTTGTTCTACACCACTTGGCCTTATGCCCAAGATTATTGCACTTGTAACACTTAATGTTGTAGTTCTTGGAAGGTGCAAATATCTTGAAGTTCCTCTTGGTGAAGCCATACTCATTTCTATCATGAACCTTGCAGTGGATTGCTTTATGACCAAAGTGATTACAAGAGTAGAAATACCCTTGAAAGAAATATCCATATTTGAATGAGTTGAAATTCCTTTTAGTGAGGCCATACTCCTTCTTTCCATGAACCCTACAATGCATAGCCTTGTGACCAAATCGATTACATGAAAAACAACATCCTTTGAAGAAACCTTGTCTTGAAACCTCTGGTCTCTTAGTCCTTTCTTTGCCTTCTCTATGATGATCCATGTTTCTTGTTTGTGCATTGTTTCCTTTCTTAGTGAAACTTCTATTCTTCAACTTATCCTCATAAGTCTTAATTTCTTCTTCACTCTCTTCCTCTAAAACTTCTTCTTCTTTTGAGCTTGAGTTTGACCCTTCTTCTTGTTTCCCTTGTCCTTCTTCAAAACCAAGTCCTGTTTTGATAGATGAAGATCTTTGTGCATTGATAATTTTATCCAAAGTATTTAAACTTTTCCTAAACCTATGTCACTTGTCCTTAGAATATTTCACTTCCATCCTTAGAGAAACTACCTCATGTTCTAATCTTTCACATTCTAATTCTTTTACCTCTAACTTTTCAACCATGACCTCTTCAATTTTTCTTGCCTCTTCAACCTTAACCTTAAGGTTAGTGAGATCTTGTAGAAACTTTACCTTTGTTTCCTCATCCTCTTGTATTTGGGCTTTCAATCTTGAGTTCTCTCTTTTTAACTCAACAAGTTCCTTTTCTATATCAACTGTGGCTTCCTCTTCCTTTTATGAATCTTTCTCTTCTTCTTGGTCTTCAAGAGCATATTCATACTCTTCTACTTGATCTTCAATAGGAGCATCTTCTTTTTCTTCTATTGTTGAAATTAGAATTTCCTCTTTTTCACTATCTGAGAGGCCTTCATCACTATCACTTGAAGCATTGCTTGCTATTTCAACATAAAAACTCTTCTTGTGTCTTTGAAATACCTTCTTCTCATGCTTTCTTTGACGGTGCCTATCTTTCTTTTCATGACTAATTTTTATTTCTTTATTTTTCTTGTATACTTGTTCATATTTACTACTACTACATTCATCTTGTGGATAATTAGTTGTATAGTGACCAATGTTACCACAACCAAGACATTTGTTTTTTCTTTCTTCCTCTGAATCCTTGAATGTTGCCTCTCTTCTGGATGTTTGATCTTTCTCTGTACTTATCTCATAGGTTGTGAGATTTCTATGTATCTCATCCATGTGTGTTCCTGTAAGATCTTCACTACTACTATACCCAGCTCCTGAACAATGATCTGCAAGGTGGCCAAAGTTACCACAAATAAAACATTTGAGTATTCTTAGTTCCTTCTTATTCCCTTTTTCAAAGTTAGTTTCCTCTTCACTGCTTGATTCATCATTTGAATCTATTTCCACTTCTCCTCTTAGAGCAACTATCTCTTTGAGAGAAAAATCAAATTCCTTTTCTTCTTTACTACTATTGTACCCATTTTATGGATAATAAAGTGCCATGTGACCAAGTTTACCACACTCAACACATCTCATAGATTTTTCTTCTTCCCTTCTCTTAGTCTCAAGATCAAATTCTTCTTCCTTTTTAGGTCTCATGGTTCTTCTTTTGCCTTTCCTTGCCATGTGTGTTCTTGTAGATCTTCCTTCAAGTTGTTAGGCTTCCCTGAAGGAACCCGCTCTGATACCAATTGAAGAACATAGGCTTATACTGAGAGGGGGGTGAACAATATAAGATCAACTTTTACTTTTCTTTCCCAAACAATATTATCAATGGCAATATCAATAGTAGTAATCAAAGCAATGCATAAATCATCACACACATGAGAGACATAAATTTAATGTGGTTCACCCAATGTGGGTTACATCCATGAAGAAAATATTTCTTCTAAATTTTCTCAACAAATCTCTTGGGAATCAATTCCCTATTACAATGTTTATGGACCTCTGTCCAAAGGAGACACCAATCCCCTATGCTCTGATTTGTGGATCTCTCCATAGGAGAACTCTATCCCCTTACTCTAGTTCATGGATCTCTCTCCACAGGAGAACTCTTTCCCCTTTGCTCTAGTTCATGGATCTCTCTCCATAGGAGAACTCTATCCCCTTTGCTCTAGTTTGTGGATCTCTCTCCATAGGATAACTCTATCCCCTTTGCTCTGGTTCATGGATTATCTCTTTGTAGGAGAACTATATCCCCTCTACTCTGGTTGGTGAACTTCTATCTATAGAAGACCTTTGTCCCCACTACTCTGGCTAGTGGACCTCTATCCATAGGAGACCTCTGTCCCCACTGCACTAGCTAATGGACCTCTATCCACTGGAGACCTCTATCCTCTCTACTCTAGTCACCTCCAAAGTTTGATCTCAACTCTATCTCAAATCTACACCAAACCTTATCACAAGTCTAGCACAAATCTGCTCTAACTCTACTCAAATATACCCCAAGCCTTAACACAAAGCTTGATCAAATCAACAACCAAACCTACTCTCAATTCTATCTCAAATCTACCCCAAGCCTTAACACAAAGCTTGATCAAATCAACAACCAAACCTGCTCTCAATTCTATCTCAAATTTGCCCCAAGCCTTAACACAAAGCTTGATCAAATCAGCAACCAAACCTACTCTCAACTCTATCTCAAATCTGCCTCAAGATGCTTCAAGTCTTCTCACAAGACTTGCTCAAATCTACCTTCAAGCCTGCTCATAGAACCTGCTCAAATATTTCCAAATCTTACATACAAACAAATGCTTAAATCTCTTTCAGAAATACTTTCTTCAACTAGGCAATTCAAACATATTCTACCTAGAATTTGTTTAACCTCTAGAACATATAGAGAATGATATGCACTATCAAAATCCCAATATGTTCTTCACATTCATAAATCTTGCATTCCACTAATCCAATCTCTATCTCTTGCAAAATCCCTTTCAAATCAAATCAAAACAATGTATAACTTGCTTCACAAAACTGATCTATATTTCTTGCAAATTTGCTCTCAAACATCAACCTCAATAATGCAAAAATTTCCCTCACAAGATTGATCTCAAACACTTTCACAATTGCTTTCAATATCTCTCAAACCAATGCTCAAAAGGTTTCACAATGATGCACTAACTTATCTTCAAACCTAGAACAAGTAGTTCACAATCTCTAGCACAAATGTCTCAATCTCTTTCAACAATGGAAGCACAATATTATTCTCAAACTCTATCCCAAATGTTTCTAAAATCATCTAAAATGAATTACAAGAAGATATTCAAACTCTAATGCAATTGTTTCAACTTTCTCTCAACAATTGATGCACATGTAGGTCTCAAACCCTAACTCAAATATTTTCAACAATGCTTACCAAAAAACCCTTTTAACTCCACCTCAAAACTACTTTCTCAAAACACAACCACTTAGATAAAATTTTGAACCACCATACCTCAAAATTCTTGATGAATATGTGCCCTCAAATACCTATCTCAAAAATAATATCTTTTGCAACTACAAAAGGATTAGCACAACACCTTTTCATATATTGGAAAAACCTTCTCAAAATGTGTGCACAATTTTATTCCAAATCACTGCTCTATAACTCTCTTGGTTTTTCAAAATAAAACATCAAATCATGAACCAAGTCCTTCAATATTAATGCAAATATTACAAACAATAAAAACACATTTTACACCTTTTATCTCCCACTTTCATAAAATAATTTCCAAACCACTTAATGACCCATAACACAGATTTACAATATTAAATCAATCATTTACACCTTATCACTCCTACTTTTGCATATATAAAAATAAAACTTAATGACAACAATACCTTCAAAAATATTTGGCAAAAATAAATTACCCTTATACCTCCTATATGCCAAAAACTTTACACCATTGCACACCCCTCAAACTTCATGCAAAGCAAATTTAATCAACCTTAGCACATACCTTTTTACCAAAAATAATATTGCTGGCACGGATGGGAATCGACCCTCCGACCTCAAACTCCTAATGCAGTGCATGACCGCTTGCGCTAGCCAAGCGGTTGAGACCTAACGTATGGGCCTCCACTCTTATTCCCTTAGCGTGTTCATCGAAAAAGTTAAATCCTTCAAAATTAGTGCTAGGGAGAATCAAACCACAAACCTCTACCTCACAAACGACTTAGCATAAATCTAGCCACCGTTGGGCTACCCTAGCAGATGACATCAAGGAGCGAACGAAAATTATTTATTTTGTTCTCCTTCTATGCTCTAAAATCAATGTTGTCCATGAAAATAAAAAACACAACATTTATTTCCAAAGTCTTAGGGGTATTTATATGTTTCCATGCACATTTTAGACGTCGACCCTCTTTCAAATTTATTTTAAAATAATTTGAATTATCTTTGGTGCCATGTAACTTTATACTTAGGTATTATAATATTTTTAAAAAATATTATAATAAAACCTTTTGCCTTGGGTCTTTTTCCACCAATGAGAAGTCTTGTATTTTCTTTGCAATTTAAAATCTCCCTTTCCAAATGAAGCCCTTGTTACTTTCAAACTCTCTTAATAATATTTAAATTTAAAATTTAAATATTATACTCCTTTTCTTCAAAATTCTCTTTGCTTGCTTTCACAACCATGGAAAAAATATTTTGTCTTGATATTTATTTCATAAAGTACTTCTGCTCCATATCTTTCTTTTTGATGAATTTTCCTTTGCATTTATTATTTCAACCTTGAAGACAAAACTCAACCTTTTCACCTTTGACATCAATGACAATCAATGACATCAAACCTTTGACATCAATGACAATACTATACTCAAAATTTTAAACAGTGTATATATCCTACCTCTTTGATTTGGTGTCTTGGACCTCCTATCTCGAGTACCCAAGTTTTTATTGTGAAGCCCACTCAGGCATACATGAAGAGATTTTGATGATAAGACTAGATAAAGGTCTTAAAAAGCCAATAATTGTCATTACTTCTCACACAAACAATATTTATTTTGACATAGATCTACATAGTAATAATTATAAATAAACTCAATATATCAATTAAGAAAATTTAAAACTATAATTATGATAATGTAAATAATAATTAATAATTTAATCAATTTTAAATAATACATTTTTCTTATACATTAATATTGTATATCATTGCGTATCCAATATATTTTGGGAGTAATAATAAGTTGGTTGTAACTATATTTGCATGATCTAAAATCAAACCCTGGCATTGTGAAGGACACTTACGAAAGAAGTTGGACATCCTTAGTAAAATGTGGCCATTATAATACTATAATACCATACAATAAGATGTTTCATTGACTTAAATATAATATAAGTGGATGTTTTTTCATTTCTATATAACAAATTTAAAAAAATTGTATGTTAAATTTTAATATGTAAAAAATGATGTGTGAA
Organism: Wollemia nobilis; assembly: GCA_028583015.1. Lineage (NCBI taxonomy): Eukaryota > Viridiplantae > Streptophyta > Pinopsida > Araucariales > Araucariaceae > Wollemia > Wollemia nobilis. The sequence goes on from JAQPPZ010002524.1 coordinate 761,676, forward strand.
TTTTATTGTTTTTTATTCATAGGAGAGTTGGTTACATCCACACTATTTTTATTAACTGCAAAGTGCAGGGTTCAAACCATAGGGGTTGCCTCAACAAGCCTATCCCACATCATTATTATTGACCCAGCGTGAAGGGGACTACCGATAATTTGAAATCGTATCATCGTTGTTGGTATGGCGTGCACTTAGAGGATTCATAATAGACTACTACCTTTGCAAATAGGCATGTCCCCAAGGTTTGAACGTAGGTCTCTTATTAGTAAGTACCTAGCTAAACAGACAACTACCAATCCACCTATTTCTTAGAGGCATTAATTTTTTTTAGGTGAAATGAAAACCCCAAAATCCTAGCTCTTGTGAATTTTGTTGTTATTTGTCATAAAAAAAGGGTAAGATCTTTTCCCACCCTTAACTAGTAAAGGGTTTTCTTAAATAATACCTTTCAAATAAAAGAAAGACCCCTACTCCTAATATTTTATAGGTTTATATATATTCTAAAATTAAAAATATATTCCCAGGGAGGACATCGCAATGGTTTGGGCTTTGGCTCTTCTTTAGGAGGTCCAAGGTTCAAACCATGGTGTGGGTGAGTGTGTGAGGGGGTGGGTGTGTGTTCATAAAAAAAATTATATTTTTTAAATCTGTTATATAGGAGTGAAATTGATCCCATAGGAGTGAAACTGATCCCACCCATGTTACATCATGATCACATGGCGGTATTACAAGAAGCTTGGCAATTATATATGTATCAGTTGACAAGATTAAAACCTTGTTATCCTCCTTAAAAGTTGAGAAATCTAATTAGTTAAGTTAATGATATTTGATCTAAAACTAATAATAATAAAAACATATTTTTTGTAAAATAAACAACTAAAAATTTTAATAAATTAACACACCTTTTTCACTATTTAATTTATATTATATTTGTTAGTTTATATTATAGAATTATTTTATTTTTATTTTTATTTGGTAAACGAAGGGGTTTTGAGGTCCCCAATCCTATTACAATAGGCTGAGATAGGGCATGAGAATGCACTAAACTACAACACTAAATCAAAACCATCCAAGGGGCAGGAATAACAGGCCACCCTCAACAAGGAAAAATAGAGAGGGACCCATACAAACAACATACCATAAAATCCAAGTAACAACAACTAAAGGAACCAGGCCTCTCTTAGTAAAACAAAACAGAGAGGGCCCCATACAACCAACATAAAATATAACCTAATATCAACTACTAAAAGAACATCATAGTAGAGCTAGTTCGGGGTTGCCATATCCATCTGCTTGTTAACCACATCCTGAATCTCATTGACAAAGGAGACCACAACCTGCAATGTACCTAGAAGAGCAGAGTGCTTTTCCTCCAGTACAGATAAACACATCACCACATCACCACAAGAGCAGAAAACATCACCATATCATCAGAAGAGCATACAATGAGGACACCATTGGGACCGAGGCCAAGAAAATTTTGACCAACATCCACACAAAGATGCCCAACTAATGATAGTCAGCTAAAAAAGGTTAGGGGACTTGTGAAGATCACCAATTAATATGGCCCACCCAATCAAGCATAAAACAAAACATCTAGAAAAGAGTCCATTTGAAATAAATTTTATATGCTATATTATCTCAATAAACTACATAGTGGTATTACAATAAATTATATTACCAAAATATTCATTAAATTTGAATTTTAATAAAATATTTTTAAGTTAAACATTTTCACTAATTAAACTTCAATATAAAGAGATTTTTTTTATAATAACTTATATTAATACCTTTCCTCTATCACTTGGCATGAGATTAAGTGATAAAAAAATGTATGATCTCAATGAGAATACCTCAAGCAACATGCCATGTCATGGTAATACAATTATGTAATTAGTTAATTTAATAACATGGTGATAATATAATACAAATGAGGCATATTTCAATCCAATACAACCATTTAAAAAAAACTTTAAAAATATTTGTTTATACTTGAACCATCTATTCTTTGCTTCCTCTTTCTCCTTGTTATTAGATTTATTTTACTTTTCCTCCCTAGTTTTAGATTCCCTTATCTCTATTTTTCTTCTAATTTTATTTTATATATTTATGCTTTTATACAATCACTTATATAACATGTGTTATTTTTTTTTATATTTTTATCCTTATGGCTTTCTTTCTAATTTTCTTCTTAATTTTATTTTTTATATATATTTTTATACTATCACTTCTATAACATGTGTTTTTTGTTTTTATATTTTATCCTTATGCCTTATGTTACAAATTCTTCTTGTTAGCCCTATCTCTTTATTTATTTTTCATTGTTTTGTTGTTTTTATGCAATAACTTTTATATGTATATATTTTTTTCATATATTTCCTCCTGTTCTTTAGGTAAGTTTTTTTATAGTTATTCTCATTGTGTAAAGTATTAAAAAAAGTAGAAAAAATATTGTTTGATGTTGTAAATTCAAATAATAATCATGTAAAAGTAAGATAAGTATTTTTGAGGAGATAATCATAATAGAAAAATTCTTTTCAAATTAATTAGGAAGACAAAATGTTCAAATTATTGATATACAAGGTTACAACAAAGCAATACAATAATCCACCAAGATTTTAAAGAATGGATCTACACAAAATCTTCATACAAACTTAAACCATAAGACCTACATTTTATATCTATTTAAATATGGACAAGAGAAAACATCGAGTTATAAGCTTTACATCATGGCTTCTTATATTCCCAATTGTGTGTGTCTACGTGTCCTAAAATTCTCTATATATGAGAATGTAGAGTGACATGTAACTTGGAGTTACATGAGATGTGTCATTGTCAACCAAAATCACATGGTTTCTATCTTCTGATGTTTCCTTGTAATATGCTCACATGACTATCATAAGAGTTACATTAAAGGTGTCAAAAAAAGGCTCTCATATATTAGTGAGTGATACCTAACTTGGAGAATTTAGGATAAATATTTTCTATAAATAATATTCTCATAGATGAAAATAATAAATATCTATCTAAGACTTGGATAAACTTGTTGGAATTCACACCTATTTTGAGAAATGAAGGGAAGCAATCCATCTACTTAAATTTTATAGAAAAGGAGTAAAAATGGACAAAAGAGAGAAATATATAGTGGTTACTCATAGGTACCATAAATAATCACTATATTATCCATAAATAAGATACACAACACTTCGATACAATAGATGAATTTATGGGGGTATTTATACCAATACCAAACAAGAAGGATTACATACCATGCTGATAGAGTAAGATACCTTAAATTTAAGTACAATTTATAAGGTGGGTTTAATCATAACAAGGTTAATCATGGACCATAGGGATTACATAATAAAATAATATAATATATTAAATACATATATAAATGATTACCCATAGGTCTATATAAGATTACATCATACAATGTTGACCTTGGCCATAAGTCAAATTACACTTTCAATACCCCCTCATTATATGAATTGAAAACTTCAACTTGCCCTTAGATCACCTATTTTTTATCACCAAAAGAAGCTTTACATGGACCTATTTATAAAAAAAAATCTTTAAAAAATTCCAATAGTATGTGGACAAATAATAAAATAAATAAAAGATCATGAAATATTAGATGTTCATGAATTAGTTGAATAAATAGGTCTATAGAAGGAAGAGGGTTTGACTAAAGCATTTTCTAAATCCTTTTCCTGTATGCCTCTAAAAGACTCAAAAACTACTACAATTGTCACAAATATAATTATATCTCGCATAAATGTAGGCGAAATTTTCTAATTACATAACATATAGTAAATTTACCATTTTGAAATAGGGCAATAAGCATTAAGGACTATCCTTAGAAAAGCAACATCCAATTCCAAGCTACCATTTGGTGTATACTCATTTATTATTGACTACCACTCAAACTATTCCATCTAATCACCATTCTCTCAATTTCCATTGACCAATGAGATATTGTTGGAATTCACAATATTTTTCAAAACCAAATAGAAGCAATCCATCCACTCAAATCTTAAACAAAAAATGTAAAGAAAGAAAACAAAAATAAATAGGTATAGATATTTGGAGGTTCTCATAGAAACCATAGATAATCTGATGCACCTTGTTGGAGCCATAACTTGTGAACTGTAAGCCCATTTGCCTTGAAATTTAACAGGTGGCTCCACATGCGTGTTCTACATCAAGTGAGTCTTTGATTGACCTGACTCTCCAAAAATCATGTTTTCGGGACCTAACTTTGACATCTAGTGTCCCAAAATTAGCTTTTAGAATAGGTTCTTGGGTTTTTTAGGTTTTTTGCATGTTAGAAGTTTATTATCTTTTGTTATACCTTAATTTGAGACATAATATTTTAAATTAAGGTTTTTTATTGTAAGAGAGATGTGTGAACCAAATTTGGGCGCAATCCGACTCATTTCTATTTTTAGCAGTTTTTAGAAAAAATATCTATTTTTAGCAGTTTTTAGAAAAAAACATTTTTAGGGTTTCTTTGGTTTTCTGTTGCTATATGATGGATTGTAATCTTTTGGAGAAGGGGGTGAATTCAATATTGAAAAGAATATCAATTTACGGGTTTCTTCCATTATATTGCATTTGTGTTATGTGATTGGAGTCCATTTTGTTGGTCTCTTGTAGCTGAGTTCACATCATAATCATTGTACAATATGTAAATTATCTTTCACACACTTTTATTTTCAAATGAGGAGTGGAAATGAGATATTTATACCAATACCAAAACCATCATTGCATAATAAAGTTTAACCTAAGCTGACATAACAAGAGGGCTTAAGATTAATTACAAGTTATAAAGTGGGTTTAACCATAACAAGCTTAACTATGGCCCATAATGCTTACATAATAAAATATTATAATAAATTAATATATTGTATAATGAAATGCCCTTAAGCCTATCCAATACATCATACAATATCGACTTTGACCATGAATTAGATTATAGTTTTAACACCCTTATAATCTAAACTAAGGGACCAAGGAGAGAAGATATTAGTAACAATAGTATCTCTCCCATAATGGATGCTTTAGTGGGCCTCTGTATTTTGATCTTCTAGATCCCCCCATCATGTAAAATCTATTGCTGAAAAAATATTTTTTCAATAGTCTCCTTTGGTTGGATTGTAGTCACCATTGCCACTATTAGACACTACTACACACATCTAAAAAGCACTTATGCTAGTACTTCAAATAAAGAAGATAAGTAAAGGTCACCACCTCCTTTAAAGATAATCTATTTCAATGTTGCATAAGGTATGTCTTAAAGGCATATATTTTCCACTTATGACACACATCACCCTCTTTGAAAACTTTCTCTTACCCTTGGACCACCTAATTTGAGTCATCAAAAGAGGCTTTGTATGAACTTGCTTAAAATAATAGTTGTAATAAACTTCCAAGGGTACTAGACAAGAAATAAAAGGAAGAGATCATGAAATTTTAGATCTTCATGAAAAAGTTGAATCAATTACCCAAAGGATGAAGGGGAATTAACTAATGTATATCCTGGATCCTTTTCTTGTAAACCTCCAAAAGACTCAAAATATATTACAACTATTACTTATATCTTCCAAAAAATTAGGCCAAATATTTTGATTACATAAAATACAATGAATCTATCCTAAAATAGAGCAAAATGATTTGAGGATTATTCTACATAATTTGACACCTAACACTAGAAAATTTATATAAATTGATCTCGCCAATGTGTAGAGCTCAAAAAATCACACAACTTAAAAAAATGAGCTCAAAATTATTTCATATATCAAAGTTATTACCTTCAGAATTTTTGCCCCAATAACTCAAAAAAATAAAAATTAAAACCTCAAGCCTTAGAAAAATTGCAATGAATATCAATCTACCACTTGGTGACCAATAAATTGTTGGTGAAAGCCATTTATTCTATGCCACTTAGTCATCTTCGATAATCTAGAACCCTGCAACTTGAAATTTTATTGGCAAAGGATAGATAAATAGGTTAACAAATTGTTTATAACCTTGATAGCTACCACACTAACTAAAAAAATCATTTATCCAAATAGTTTGAAAGAGCCAAGGAAGGGATTCAAACTCATCTCTCTCATGAGTTGGATGTTTTTCCTTAACCGAGGCACCCAATAGGTCATCAAGATTATGAACCAAAAACCATGTTAAATATTGTTACCTTGTGGTGCCAAGACACATAAGCTCTTTGTAAAAATACTTGTAAATATTAAAACTAGGGTTGATGACTATACAACCAACTTAACATAACTATCTAAAATATTTGAGTATGATGCTCCCTAGATCCAAAGCAGATGGTGCCTCCTTGAATAATTCCTCTATAACCACTTGAAGCTTATTTGGGTGGGCAAAAGGATTCAAAATCCAAACCTTTCATATCCAATGCCCAAACTCATACTTAGTTGTTTGTCTTGCCATCCACAACTACTAAAAATAGTTTGAAATCCACTTAATAAGAAGTATGCCCTTCTATATTAAACAAGTAGGCTTGAACCCATGACCTTGTAGAGCATACAACCCAAGAACCTTCTTTCTATCCATTTTGACATCATGTCAATGCTAAACATGATACATCTTTGTTATGTAAAGATGAAGGTCAATGCCATGTCCAACCAACACAAGCTAAAGCACGCATGTGAAGAATAGAGCACATGGAAAAACCATTGTACCCTTTTTCAAAATTTTAAATTTAAATAATTGATATTCCCCTTCTTCAACAATTTGATTTCTATGGAAAATATTATGAATACTAAAATAAGCGTAATTACATAGAACCAAATTTGAAAATGTGTTGTAGAAGATTAGAAATACCTTGGAGGGAGAATAAAAAATCTAGACATTTCTAGAAAATAAATAAAAAATGTGGAAAAAAACTCTTATTTTCTTATTATGTGGGGAACATTAATGTATCTTCAAAGAGTAGATCATCCTAAAAATTGAAAGTGAAATCAAAAGCTCTGAATTAACTTTCTACATGACCAAGTGACACAGCATCATACCTACTATGATACCATGTTGAAATTCATAATATTTTATGAATAGAAGCAATTAATCCTCTCAAATATTATACCAAAAAATAAATAAAGGATGAAAAAGTAAAAAGAGACAAAAATATATGGAGGTGCCTATAGGCACCATAAATAATCACTATAAAATCTATATATTATATTTCACATACTCCAATTGTCAAATGATAATTTACATGCGGTATTTATACCATTACCAAATCCCCATTTACATAATAAATTTTAACCTAAACTGACTTAACAAGAGGGATTAAGGTTAACTATAAGTTATAAAGTGGGTTTAACTATAACAAGGTTAATCACAACCCATAGGGCTTACATAATAAAAAATAATAAGTTAACACATTGTATAATGAATGCTCATAGGATTATCAAATATATTATACAATATCATACTTGACCATGAATCAAATTAAAATTTTAATAGATATATGTGTTAAAAAATACAATATGTGGCACTGAAAATAGCCACATTGACTACCATGTTGCCTTCAAAATCTGCTAAAGCTCCATTTATTTGGATAAATTCCAAAATGTGGATTTGAAACCGAGTCTCCTATTATCTAGGTACTTTGTGTAAGACAAGGCATCACTCTTTTTATTGAGAAGCTAAAGCCACACAATAATAAAAATGACACTTAATCATGCCCCAATGGAAACAAAGAAGTAAATGAGTGACCAAGAAAAATATTTTCTTATCAATATTTGAACATGGATAAAATAGCAATGAACGGCCTCAAACACTTCATATAGAAAACTAGGTTGTTTGAACCACGTCTTCAAATATAAATATAGATCCATCAAGTTTTCCATTTGCACTATCCAAGGGCATATATCCAACTTAACAAAACTGGATGCTTATAAGTCAAACTCAAAACAACTTATAGTGAGTGCCCATATTTCTACTCAATTGGTTACTAGACCATTCATTCACATCAAGTCAAAACTTGCTTGGATTCCATATAATTCAAATTATGTTCAAATTTAAAATGATAAAAAGTGAGCATATGATCTTGAACCTATGATTTTTTATAGAAAAAACCCTATATTCCTCCCATTTTCCATCTTGCCATCATGTTGACACTATTGAGAATGTGTTCAAACTCTATGAAGATAGATGCTAGTGTTTGAAGTGATGACAAACATGGTTGATAGTAAAGAATGTACAAAAATAAAGTGCATGTGAAAATCAATGTGAGAAATTTAAATTTGAGTTTTAAAAATATTTTTTCTTTTTTCTTTTTTCTAAAAGTGCCTTGGCAATTCCAAAAATATATAGGGAAAACAACACTATACAAATCAAATTTGAATTTCCATGGTTAATATTGAACATGCCTCAATAACAATAAAGTAGACACAAAATCTCTAAATATTTTTAAAGAACAAATGGGAAATCATGGATCTTCACTCTACTTCTTATGCTAGAAATTCTTATGAAGCTTAGAAGAGTAATTCATCCAAAAAATTAAAAGAAGGATTATAGGCTCGAATGTACTTTATGTGTGACCAAGTGATGTTAGTCCATACCCAATTTGATACCATGTTGGAAATTACACCTATTAATATAAAAAAAAATAGAAGCAATCCATCCACTCAAATCTTATATAGAAAGTGTAAGAAATAATAAAAGAGATAAAGATATAGTGGGAACCTATAGGCACCATAAATAATCCCTATTCTATCCATAGATAAGATACACAATACTATAATACAATGGGTGGAGTGGTGGAGGTATTTGTACCAACACCAAAACCCCAATTATATAAATAATTTTAACCTAAATTGATATAAAAAGAGGGATTAAGGTTAATTCAAACTTGTAAGGTGAGTTCAAATATAACAAGATTAACTACAACTCATAAGGCTTATATAATAAAATAATATGATAAAATTAAATACATTTGTACAAATATTTTCCATAGACCTATATAATATTACATCATACATGTCAACCTTGGTCATAAGTTAGTGTAGTAACCAGGCTACTACCTTCTAATTCCAATGAATTAGACACAAAAAAATGTATTTTGCAAACCTTGGAACAACATTGCAAAACAACAAGAGTTTACAAGATTGACAATATTTGGCTATATCAAGATAGACTAATTTATTCAAGTTTCAATTAGCTCTAAAGCTACCTACTTGTGAAATAGATCGATTGGATTATAGGAACAATTCACTAGCAAAGTGTAGTGATTCACTCACTTCCTAAAGTGAATTTCTTATTAGGAAATTGAGTAAAAATGAAGGCATAAATTCAGAGAATAATCTTTTTAGAGCAACATATTGGTATGTAATGACATAGTAACTCATTTTGGAAGCCTTCTTAGTCTTTTAGAAGTATGTAGTATTTGGAGATGTATCATTTATAATAAATTCCCCCAAATATTTACTTTTAGGAGTAATAGTTTATCACCCTAGGTAACTCAAGGGTAAACTCCTAATATACATAGAAATCATGGGTTCCATTGTAAACATATTTTGATCATAAGAATTCAGAGCTACACTTTGTGAAACTCACATTATCCTTTGTATCTCATAAAACTAGTAAGGAATTGAAAAGTCCTTGGTATTTTATCAATGACACCACCCTCCTAGTTTGCTATGTGCATGGTGATTTAGGCATAGTCCTTTTCGCATCTTGTCATTTGCTTAGCAATTTCATACTCATGAATAAGAAACATTGATGTTATTCAAATTTTCATGTGTTGATTAATCACATATACTTCCTTGCTATGGTTACGACCATTCTATTTGAGTCCCTCACACCCTTAATCTTTCATGCATTTTGATTTTGTACACTTTACTTTTAATGAAACTAGTATAGGTTAGCATAGCAGTATCCAATATGCATAGTGAGGGTTTGGCATCAACCCAAAGCTTGAATGGATCCATTGGCCCTTTCTTCTAACTTTTTTGAAACTAGAGTTGGGGTGCATCATACAAAATAAAATTTAGGACAATTCCTTGGTTTAACATAGTTTCTGGAATGCCTAGTGGGATGAACCATCACCCCATATAAAACATGCATTAAATACCCATTGTGTTCTAATCAACATAGTTTATAGCATGCTTGATGGGACAAACCATCACCAGATGTAAAACATTCACTAGAATACCAATTGCATAACATTATTTTTCCCTCATTTAACATTTTGCCCACAAATTTAGCTAAATTTCTTGAATTTTATGCCAATTTTGTATCCATCATGGATGGAGTGATTGTATTAGAATTAAAAGTAATTTTTCTAGGTTTTTACATAGGAAACAATTTGTTCTAATTTTAGAGTGATTCGCTCCATTTGATCCAATTGTTTGATATATTCTCTAAATCCATTATAGGGAGTGATTTGCTCCATTTTTTAAGTGACTCACTTTGAATCTATCACATTTATACCAATCAAATCAAGAATAATTTGTCATGGTCAAGAACTTAATTTTTCAAGCCTAGTCTCAAAGTGACCTTAAAATTCACATAATTTTTGTTATTTATGTCCAATTTTTGCAAGTGCTTTATGAATGGTGACTTAGACACAAACTTCAAAATTTTAAAGTCTTCATGAAGCAAGTAGTACAATCAACATAAAAATTGCATCGAAGATCTGATTTGATCCTAGTTTTGCATCTACTATAGGTAGGAATCATTTGGGGTAGGTTTTAAGATATTTTTTCTAAGGATCAAAGCAACAATAAATTGATTCAACTTAGCAAGATATTCACTCAATCCAATCAATGATTCTCCCCAAAATAGTGATTTTTCTTCATGATGAATCTAAAGAGCAATTCACTTAGAATTTGTAAAGCAATTCACTAAGAAAGACAAGTTTATTCCTATATCCTCCCTAAATAAAAATTCACTCTAGTTTTGAAGCATTTCATTCTAAGAAATCTACCTGGATCCCTTGCTTTGTAAAAAAGTTTTAAAGTTTAAAATCTACTAGTGAATCACCTGACTAGTGAATAAACTAAATTTACAAGTGAATTGGTCTAGTTTATAGAGGAATCACTTTGTGGGCTAATTTTAGTTTTTTTTTTAATTTTGATCCCAAAATTATCCATGTAGGTACATACATATAGGCTTATTAATACATGCTCAAGAATATAAAATAAAATAAAAGAGCATTAATATGTGGAAATAGTTGCATGCCATCTAAGGAATACTAAAGGGAAAAGAAAGAAATAAATTATCGCATAGGTACATCGAAACAATGAACTTAAGAAAATTCTAGCATCTAATCTTGTTTCCTCAAAAGGAAAAGTCCAATTTTTAATCTTATCAATTAAAATCTCACATCATAATTGGTTTCTTAGGCTATTAATTAGTTTATTTGTCTACCTTAGCTAATAAAAATTGGTCAAAAAATTGGTCCTACATTGACCTATATAAACCCCCTCTATGGGATGACATTTTATGTAAATAATATCACAAATAATAAAACTTTTGGGAGATATCACTATATTATTAATACAAGGTAACATCCTACATATAGTACCGAAAACACCTCCCACTAGCATTGCTTTAACTCAAAATTTTCCTAGATCTAGTTTGCCAAAACATCCAACCTTCTACCAGGATAATTTGTAGTCCCAAACATAGTATCTTCAAGTCAAAAATTTTTAAACCAAAGTAAGAGCCATACCCAAAATTTGTAAGTGTTGACCAAACAAGTGGGGATGTAGATGACCTAAGTAAACCTTAAATATAAACATTACCTCTAGATATTCATGTACTAAAAACCACACAATTTCCACTTCCCCTAAATCAATAGAGTCATTAACAAGGCTTGCACTATCCTACACTCTTAAACATACAATTTCCTTTGAATCACTAGTGAGCTTATCAAAATCTATGACCTCCTTTTAATATGCTAAATCCTCATTATCATCCTTAATAATACACTTAATATCCTCCATATGCACCTCAATGTTATGTGGCATATCCTTATCCACCTCCACCACAATAATATCATCAACCTCCTCCTCCATAGAATAATTCAATGCCTTGACCTAGGCCACAAATTTACCTTCTTGGTTGGACCTACTAAGGACCATTGAATCTAGAGGCTTATTCTCCTATTCCACCTACCAATATGAAAGCCTTACCTACTTTTAATGAAAGTAGGAATAATAAAACATTGGATCACCTTAGCAAGTTGTATAAAATAAAGTCAATTCACTATATTCAAGAGGAAGATACTATGGTATTGTAGAGTGGGAAAACTGCCCTACCATGTACAATTCCAAAAAAAAAGGTTAGATCCGCAAGGAGATAACCTTTTCTGGGGTGAACCACGGGGGTATGTTGTGCTCTACACTTAGTGCTAGGGGGATGGGTTCACCAAGAATAGTTTAAGGAATCGCTCCAAGTCCTCAAGATATTCAGGAATGTTTGATGTATTCAGTTTTAAGAAAAACACCTAAGTTTAGCCTTTCTAGTTCTAAACTAGGAAATATAAAGGACAATGTAGAAACAAAATATAACAGTAGAAAATAAAATGCACGCATACAAGAGCTAACCTAATATGATTCTTTATTTTGAATGCTCACTAACCTAGGGTTTATTTTAGAAAACATTTAAAGCAAATGCAAAGGATGAATGCACAATATTAACCCTAGATGCAAACTAAATGCTTTTCACTTTCATATGCCTAAGAATCAAATATTAAAATCAGATCCACAATTAAGGCAATAAATAGAGCACTTATCTAGACCTATGGTTGATCCTAGCTTTTTCTGCCTCTTGTCCAATGATATCAAAAATACCTAATTTTGCAAAATAACTCATAAAACACTTGAAAATGGGATTAGCATTAGGGGATCTTCTTAGGCCATTATGTAATAGTCCTCGGAGGTGCAATAGTCAAGCCCCTAGGTCCCTTAGATGACCTTTTAACACAAAATCAAAAATTTACCTTTGGAGAACTAATCATAAAACAGAAGTGCAATAACAAAAAATAGAAAACAAAATGCAACAATATGGTCTAGATGTAAAATGAAATGCAATAGTAAAAATAGAATTTTAAAATTTCCCTCGATGTGCTCTCATTCAAAGTCGCGTCTTGCTTTGAGCAGGCGCGATAATGTAGCAGCAAAGTCTCACCCTGCATGGACAAGGTGTGATTTTGCTTTTGCGGACTGGTTTGCCCTAATCTGGGCAAGCAAAGTCATGCCCTACTAATACCAGGTGCAGTATTACTATAGACTAACAAAAAATAAAATGCAGATGCAGAAGATGAAATAAATTCTAGAAACAAAGTAAGTAAACGTTGATGGATGATGCAGAAGCAAATAAAGAAGATCAAAGTATCCAAGTGGGCACTCTTTTCTCTTCAAAAAACACCATGAATCCACCAAGTCACACAGTAATCCAATCCACACAATAGAAGATCAAATCCTAAATTTATACTTAAAGGTTAGCTTGCAGTAGAAAAAGCAAAGGAAGAAGAGAGAGCTACCATAAAAATTACAATCTTAATCAATAATCAGAATTTCACATTAATATCGCATATAACTTGCATATATTATTTAAGCAAGATCATCCTTCCTTTTATATATGAAATCAAAGAAAAAAGGTGGGAAAAATAAACCCAAAGCTGATGCCAAAACATGTTGGGAGGGTTTATACCTAGGTTTAAATGGGCCAAAAACAATAAAATAAAAATTAAATTAAAAACGAATTAAATATTAGGTCAAGGATCCGTCGAACCTTCGGCTCTGGCAATTTGGCAATTTGGCGGGAAAATTTTTGTGACGGCGTCTGGTGTTGCTCGAGGGTTTCTGGCCCGAAGATCTTGCCTGGGGCATTGGGGGGTTGTTTTTGATTTCGTCTGAAGGTTCTTTAGTGGTCCCGGGAGGGCCCGATGGGGTCTCCTCCAGTTTCTCCTGCTGGGAGAAAGACCTCATATGCTGAGAAGTTGAAAGATAATCCCTCGCCTTCCACGGATGGAGCTCAGCGGAATGCTTTTCAATCGATACTCAAGAATGTTGCCAATGGCCCAAATGCTCACCGCGTTAATGGATGCCTCCCGCAATCCACTTCCAGGCCTAAGATTGTAATAGAACCAATGCTGGTCGAAGATACAATCGTCTACCGAGCTAATCACGACTTGATCTGCAAATTCATGGGCATCCGGCCCACACTGAATTTTCTGCATACCTGGGTTCGCCAGAACTAGGAGCCACACGGTGAGTACTCTTTATGGCCTATAAGCAATGGGTATTTCATCATAAGTTTCTCTTCTTTAGCAGATAGAAACAGAGCATTTGAATCAGAAAAGAGAAACCACGGACCAGCAGGGTTATTTGTCCAACCCTGGAGAGTGGGTTTCGACCCCCGCATCGAACCCACGGCTGTCCCGGTCTGGATCCGGTTGTACGCTCTCCCGATGGAGTTTTGGGGTGAGCAGGTGTTGGAACTAATAGGTAATTCCCTAGGCAGATTTTTGGGAGTCTCCAAAGATACCATAGAGGGTAATATTGTTGTCTTTGCTAGAATATGTGTAGAGATGGACATTAGTCAGCCTCTACCAGCTGAGGTGGAACTTGAGCTTGCGGGGAGTACCCTGGATCCAGCGAGCTAGACTATGAGGCCCTACCTTTCGGGTGCCGAGTATGCCATAAGCATGGACATTTGGCAAGGTTCTGCCCAAACGTAGTGAGCACAAAAACGGAGGCTCCGAGTGGAATGTCAAACCGCCCTAGAGAGGGTAAGTCCAGTCCGGTCAATGAACCCTCTAGCAATTCTCCAGGTCCTGATGCTCAGCAGGATGGCTTTGAACAGGTGAAACGAAAGAGAAACAAAAAGAAAAATGGCAAGGAGCAGGTACAGCTCAAGCCAAACAATCGGTATGAAATTTTTAAGTCATTAGTGGATCTGGAGGACCAATCTATGGAGGGAGTGGTTGGGAATGGTGAGAATGTCAACACTCCACCTCTTGTTTCTCCTTCCTTCACTCCTGTAGTAGAACAGGTGACTGTGCCAGCTGAGAACCTGCAGTCAGAGAATCCAGGGGCATTGGTTATACACTCCCCAGCACAGTCGGCTATAAAAGATGTCACCATGGGAAATGCAGATAAAAATAGAGAAAGGCCTGCTTTAGGGATTTCCCAGGTGGAAAAGAGATCTAGAAACAATAACTCTCAAGGAGCGGGAAGAAAATCCAATAAGGAACTACTAATAGCGCAAGGAGATAAGCTAATCAATGGAGGATTGGTGAGGACCATTGATTCTTACTGCTCTCAAGGTTTTCAATGATTATTCAATCTTGGAATGTTAGGGGTTTAAACAGTAGAACCCATCAATCTGTTGTTCAAAGACTCTTAGAAAACCGTAAAACAGGACTTTTTGCTTCTTCGGGAGACCAAAATGTCTTTAGATATTATGAGTAAAGCTGCTACTAAAATGCGGCGGGAGGCTGGGTATATGGACGTGGCTGCCCAAGGAGCTTCGAGTGGAATTGTTACCCTTTGGAACCCTCTGGTCTGGACTGCTTTAGAACATGTAGCTTGCAGGGGTGTACTTACTTCTCTCTTCAGAAATAACTTCAATTCTGAGCTGGTCCTTATCACCAACTTTTATGGGGCCCAAGATCTTGATGGCCAGAGGCTCCAATGGGACGTTGTTCACAACATGAGAGCATACAGGGAGTGTTATGACTGGATTATTGCAGGGGATTTTAATGCAAAATTATTTGTTCGGGACCGGGGAAGGTGGCACCCCTGTTTTGGATCCAGGGGACCGGCTTCGATTGCCCAAGTTCGGGCCTTTAATTTAGTGGACGTTCAAGGCCCTAGTGTTTTTTTCACTTGGACAAACAAGAGAAAGGAGCCACATAGCGGGGAAGGTCAAGTTAGATCGCTTTTTGGTCTCGGAGGAGGCTTTTGTTAAATGGACTTTTAAGTTCCAGATTTTGGAGGGCCCTATTTCGGATCATTTTCCCATTTTGCTTGAGGGAGGGACTTCGAGAGGGCAGCACCATAGGCCTTTTAAATTTGAGAATTTTTGGTTACAAAAGGAGGACCTTCGACAGAAAATTTCTCAATGGTGGACAGAAGGCCGTCCACCTTTTGGGACAGAAATGTTCAAATTTCATAAACAGCTTCAATTTGTCAAAATTCAATTGAAGCAGGTGGAGGAAAGGAAACAAGTCGGATTTCCAGTCCCAAAGGGCCCCCTTGGTGGCTAGATGGGAGGAGGTTCAGAAACTTTTTAGGGAAGGATCAATTCTTGAGCAACTCAAATTTGAAGATGATGAAGCTGCGTAAAGCGGTTGAGGACATTGACAACCAAGAGGAGATATCTCTGGAAACAGAGGGCTAGAAATACTTGGTTATTAGAGGGGGACAGAAATACCAAATTTTTTCATCGGTCAGCTTGTGCTAGGAGACAGATGAACAATATGGAAGTTCTCAAAGATGAACATGGAAATGTCTTCGATACTCTTCCTGGCATGCATTCCCATGCTATCGATTACTTTTCTAAACTTTTTAAGGAAAGTATGCAGCAAGATGTTGAGGCTCAGAACGAAGTTCTTAATGTTATTCCTCCTATTATCTCTGAAGAGGACAATCAGGCCCTGCTTAGACCCATTGAAAGGGATGAACTGAGAAATGTGGTCTTTGGTATGAGTACTGGAAAATCTCCTGGTCCAGATGGCTTTCCTATTGAATTTTTTTAGGCTTTACGGGACACCTTGGAGGAGGATGTTACAGGTCATTCTTGAGGAATCCAGATCCAATCGAAGAATGCTCAGGGCGATCAATCACACCTTCATTGCTTTAATTCCAAAAGGGGAAGCGGGGACTCATATCTATGATTTCAGGCCTATTGCTTTATGCAATGTGATTTACAAAATCATCACTAAGATAATGGCTGAGAGGCTTAAACCCCTTCTTCATAGCATCATTTCTCCTGAGCAGGGGGGATTTGTTGAGGGAAGACAAATCTTGGATGGGGTGGTTTTGGCCCAGGAGGCCATCCATTCAATGCAAACTTCGGGCAACAAAGGAATGTTCATTAAACTGGATATGTCCAAGGCTTATGACCGGGTGGAGTGGTGCTTCTTGTCGAAAATGATGGCTGCCTTTGGCTTTTCTCAGGAATGGATTGATTGGGTTATGAGTTGTGTTTCTTCTCCCTCTTTTTCTGTTCTCATCAAGGGCCTTCCCTCGCTTCCTTTCGGCGCCACCCGTGGTCTCCGCCAGGGAGACCCTTGTTCTCCCTATCTCTTCCTTCTCTTGGGTGAAGGTTTGGGCAGACTATTTTTGAGGAGAAGGCAACAAGGTCTGCTTTTTGGTATCAAGGTTGGGGAGGAAACTCTGACTCACTTGCAATTTGTGGATGATACGGGTCTGGTTGGTGCGGCCACTCTTCGGGAAGCTAGAGGAATCAGAGATACTTTGAATTTCTACCTAAGGGCTTCAAATCAGGTTCTAAATGTCAGGAAGTCCAAAGTGGTCTTTTTCAATCTTGACCAACGGCTTCAGGAGCGCGTTATTGAGATCCTGGGCTTCACAAGGACTTCTCTTCCAATTGTTTACCTAGGCGTTCCCCTTCATTTCAAAAAGTTAAATATTGACATTTGGAAGAATCTGTTAGCAGGCATCAAAGACAGAATGAATCATTGGGCCCATAAATGGCTAAGCTACGGGGGTAGATTAACCTTCCTGAAGTCGGTTATTCAGGCTTTGCCGATCTATAAATTCTCAATACTGGCTGCCCCTCATACCATCTGGAAAGAGCTGGACAAAATGGCTAGAAGATTTTTATGGGAAGGCGCAAAAGGGAAGAAAAAATGGGCCTTGGTTGGGTGGGACAAAGTTACCCAGCCTAAGGACAAAGGAGGGCTGGGCTTGAGAAGTTCTATGCTTAATAACAGAGCTTTGGCTGGAAAAGCTGTATTGGAGGTGGATTTCTCAGCCATCCTCCCTCTTCAGCAGAATTCTTTCCAGTAAATATTTGGGGCATGTTCATCCCAATGAGGTGGGTCGCTTTCCCTTGGAAGGTTCTGGTTCCTTAGTGTGGCAGACTCTCAAGCTTGGGTCCCAGATTATCAAAGATCAATTATTCTGGAAAGTGGGGAAAGGAGACAAGGCTCGTTTCTGGACTGACTCTTGGGACCAACATCCGCCCATTATTGTCATGTTCCCTGAGCTACAACCAATCATGACCGCCTTAGAAGCCCAGGGCTGGATCCATATTGATAATTATCTTCTTACCAGTCAATTGGGGGGGTATAAATTTAAAAAGTTTAAGCGGTGGGAGGAGTGGCCAATTCTCGTCTCTCCGGAGTTGGCGCCTATCCTGCAAAAAATCTTGTCAGAAAGGTTCCTCACGGGGAAGGATGAGGAAGATGAATTAGCCTGGGGCTATGGAAGCCTTGGGGTCTACTCAGTTAAGGTTGGATATGAAGAGATCCTCCATGAGCCTCCCCCACACTCTTTTTCGGTTCAGCATTGGAGAAGGATTTGGCATTCAAAGGGTTGGCCGAAAGTGAATTTCTTCGCTTGGCAACTTATGCATAATGGTCTTCTCACCTTTGACAATCTCAGACGTAGGGGTTTCAATGGCCCCTCTCAATGTGCTTTATGCCTCCAACATGAGGAAACTGCAGATCATTTGTTTTTTGAGTGTCCTTTTACTCATCAGATTTGGGAACGTTGGTTCTCTCAATTTAAACTCCAGGCTAATGGTGTTCTCAACCGTACCAATATTTGGGAAAAATGGAAATGGGGCAGGTTCAATTCCATAGCTCTCCAAACTGGTTGGCAGTTAGGCTTTCTCTTCATTTGGTGGCAAGTTTGGTTGGAGAGAAACGCCCGGATCTTTAGAAACACTTTCTCCTCGATTGACGGCGTTTGGCAGGTCATCTGGAGCAAAGTCACAGAAACTGTTGCTACTTTTGTTAATGAAGAGAATCAGGCTACTCTTGGGCATCCTGAAGAGGGGGTTGAGGGACATGAGAGGCAAGGCAGAGCATTCTGGAAACCTCCCCCTGTAGGCTGGATCAAGATCAATACTGATGGGGCTGCAAAAGGCAACCCGAGCAACGCAAGAATTGGTGTTGTTTGTCGGGATCACTCGAGTGCGGTTCTTTACTGGGAATTGCAGGGATTGGGCAGAGCCACGAACAATGAAGCCGAAGCCTTTGCCATTAAGTCAGCGTCTATCTGGGTCATTAAGCAGGGTTATCGGAGGATAATTCTTGAATCTGATTCTCAAGTCCTGATCGGCGCTCTAGATTGCTTGCGGAATTTCTCTTTAAAAGCCTGGAGACTGCGGATGTTGATATCCCAAATCAAGGAGTTATGGAGGGAGTTAGATGATGTTATCCCTGTGTATGTGAGTAGAAATCTGAACACGGTTGCTGACTTCCTTGCGAAGATGGGTGCTGAGAAAGAGGTAGGTGTTCAGCTGCACAGTGATATGCCTATGATAGATGAAGAGATTCGGAGTGGTCTGGAACGATCCCTGCATCCATGAGCTCAAAAATGACTAAGGTTAGTTTCTGTCGTGATATCGCGACATATTGCGCCGTCGCGACCTTGTTTGGAAATCTGTCATGATTTCGCGACATGTTGCTCTGTCGCGACATGTTGCTCTGTCGCGACATGTTGCTCTGTCGCGACCTATCCTGGATAACTGTAGCGATTTCGCTACCCTTTTTGTTGCCGCGGCCTTGGGAGGAAAATTGTAGCGATTTCGCGACTTGTTGCGTCGTCGCGGTCTTTGATGAGAAGGTGTCGCGATGTCGCGACCTTTTTGGTTGGTTTTTCTGTTGGAGGAAAAGTGTCGCGATATCGCGACGCTTTGAGAAAAATTGCGTGAAAGGGAAAAACCGTCGCGATATCGCGACAATTTTTGTGAAAAGCTACTCTAAGGAAAATTTGTCGCGATTTCGTGCCTTTTTTGAGGAAAGGACACAAAGGGGCATACCTGTAGCGATTTCGCGACGTTTTGAGCAAAATTACGTTAAGTGGAAAAACCGTCGCGATATCGCGACCTTTTTTGTGAAAAGCCTCCCAATGGATAACCTGTCGCGATTTCGCGACATGTTTATGGAAAGGAAGCAAAGGGGCAAACCTGTAGCGATTTCGCGACAGTTCTGGAGAAAAAACTGCATGAAGGAAAAACGTCGCGATTTCGCGACTAGTTTAAGAAAAGGGCACCATGGGGGAGAACATGTCGCGATTTCGTGACACTTTTGCGGATGGGGCGCCCATTGGAATTCTTGTCGCGATTTCGCTACACTTCCGGCCAACTGGGGCTCCAAGGAAAAGTCGTCGCGATATCGCGACACTTTCTCAAAGTTGTTGATTAAAGGAGAACTCGTCGCGATTTCGCGACAATTTCGGGGAGCAGGTGCCTTCAGGCTTTCTCGTCGCGATTTCGCGACGTTTTTGGCGTTTGGGTGATTTGGTGCTGTGTTGTCGCGATTTCGCGACATTTTTCGTGTGTTGTGGCTTCGGCGCTTTTTGTCGCGATGTCGCGACATGTCGCGTTATCGCGACTGGTTGTTGTGGCGCGGCGGTTGTTAGGTTAGGTGTCGCGTTTTCGTGACATGTCGCGTTTTCGCGCCCTTTGTTCTTCTAGTCTCTTTGCTCTTGGTTGGGATGCCCTTTCTCCCTCTTGTAACTGTCATTTGTTTTAATACAAGCTTTTTTCAATTTTTTCAAAAAAAATTTAAATTAAATTAAAAACAACAAAGTCGCACCTCATGATTACAGTGCACGATATCGCTTCGACGAAATTTCACCCAATCATGACAGAGCATGATATCACCAAAGGCACTAAAACATGCAAGTTTAAGGGAGGAGAGGCATATCCTTACCTTAGGCAAGGGTTAGGGACCTCTCAAGGGTTGCAAGGAAGATTTCCCATTGAAAGTGGGTCAATTTTTCATGTCTGCAAGTATGCTTATTTACTCTTTATGTGATAATCTTCATTATGGTATAGAGGTTTACTTGATAACTTTGTTACTAGTTGGGAATTAATAATAGAACCATCCATGCATAGATTTAGTAGTATGAATAATGGTTATTATATTTTATTTCAATTAAATATGATACAAATACATCCCTAAGAGAAGATACATGATTTAGCACTAGATTCTTAAGGACGTTAACTATGATTCCACAAATTTTAGGTCTAGTGAAGAATAAGAATTGCCATATCAAGGGTTTAAAATTCAATTTAGCTTGATGGTTTGTAATGCTAATTACAATACACTAGCTACAACCTTTGAGGAAGTAACCCATGCTAAATATATTATAATTAGGATGGGAAAACTATCGCTTGCCTTATCTATAGCTTATACCTCCCATATCACCCAAAACCCAACTTCTAGTTCTACACTCACTCTTTCACCTATTCCAAATCCTCAAACAACTACCATTTCCAATCCATCAATTTATCCATGTTTAATCATTCATCCTAGCTATAATTTTTCATCAACCATAACTTTTCATCCATAATTTCCAGTCCTTTTTGCTCCCTTAAATTCTAATAATGATTCAACTAATATATAGGGATGCATGAAGTAATATAATTGCTAAAGAACATAGATGACATTGACCCCAAAATTTTCAATCTCAAAGGACCATGTACCTCACCAAAGATCAAGTGCCTCAACATGATGTTAATAAAGGGATTAATTTGTTAGCCTACCATTATATTATTACATTATTTATAGTTTCTTAATTATTATTTAAGATTGGCTTGGGAAATTTATGATGATAACTTGTTATTCTATTACCTTAACATATTCTATGGTAGTCTCTACAAGATTCCCATATAATATAAGCAATGTACATAAAAATATGATGTAAATTTTTTATATAGCATTATCATTAAAAATATTATGTTTTTTAACTTTGTGCCAACATGCGATATCAAAGTAGGTTCTACATTTACCTTTGAAGACAAGGGAAAATGTAAAGAATTACCTTACAAGCATCTTAAAATAAATAGGATGAAGTGTCAAAAACAAAATCTCTTGTGAACTGAGGAACTTAATGTTTTGGCCTGATATGTGCTTTTTATTCTTCTAGTTTGGTATTGTTAATGACCTACCTAGAAAAATATTTTTTTGCTTCCACAAATTGAAGGAAATTTTTAGTTACAAATGCATAATTGGTAAAATTTTACTATAAATAAGGTAAAGACTAAGAGCACCAATTATTTAAAGCAACGAATAATTAATGTTTGTGTAAAAATATCATCAAAGAGGGACATTTTAAAAAATGTTTGACAAATGGTTGTTCAAAAGAGAATGCAATTTTTTTAAGAGGAGTCCTAGGGGAGTGGGAGACCACTTGCTCCACATAGATTGTCTTGTTCCATTTTCTTGATCCCCTTGCCCTGTCCTGGTCATGCTCCTAGATCCTAGTGTGTTATGGGACCCTCTCTATGGGTCAAGACAAATGGAGTAGGTGACCTCCCAACTGGGTGGAAGATGCTCGAACTAAATATATTTGCTCCTTATTTTTTCTCATTTTAAGGGCTTCAATTTGTTCTTGTAGCTTGGTGCATTTTTTGGACCTTCTTTGGGTTGTCTGGTGAGTTTTTGGGACCATATCTACTTGTAATAAGGTAGTTGGAGCAAGTGGACCTCCTTTCTTGGTGGGGTCATCGATCCACTTTCTTTCTCCCTCCATCGTTGGGGTCCTCGATCCGCTTTCTTGCTCCCTCCATCATTGGGGTCCTTGGTTGCTTCCAGATCCTTCCTTGGGGATCTTGGGTAGTATTTGTTGCTTGTTGGATGAATCTAATGTTTTTTTGGTGCGGTTCAAAGTGGTGAGGTTCCCTTTGGTCGGGTGTTCATTCGTTATACTCTACTATACATCCCAAGAGTTTTTCACTACATCCTTTTGGGTCTTAGGGGGGACCATGTGTTTTTTTTTTAGTTGAGATGCTCTTGTGGATGCCCTTGGATTGTTGATGGTTTTGTTTGGCTCATGGCTAGGGTCTATGGGTTCCTAGCTTTAGGGGCTTCCTAGTTTCCTAATCCATTTTTTTGTTATCTAGAGGATCTCATCTTCTTATTTTAAGGTCTTTGAAGGGGGACCTCATGCCTATTTTCTACAGTCAATATGCTCATGCGGTTGCTTTAGGTCAAACTTCTAGAAGTGGGTGCATTTCCTTAGTTGGATGGTTTCTTTCATAGCCCATCCTTTCAAGTTTTTTGGTCCTTGAGGGAGGAACCCTGTGATCTTTTGATTTATTTTGGACTCCTTGTATTTCTTCCTATCCAATATGGTTTTGACTGCACTTTAGGTTTCATGTTTCAAGGATTATACTATTTTCATCCAACTTTCAAATTGCACACTCCCAACTATAGGGAGATCTCGTGGCCTGTGGCGACCTCCAGTTACTATTGTTCTATTTTCTAGGATGTTGGAAGGACTCTCTCTGCAAGGTTCTCTATTTGTGCAGGTTTTCTAGTCTTTCTATTTCTCCTAGGTAGGAAATAATATTTCTAGTTTTTTCTTGTTAGGTAGGTTTCAGCATTTGAAATCTGGTTTTACCAGGCTCCTCTTGGGCAGGATTCCTTGATTCAAAATTATGGTCATTTGTTTTCTCTTTCTCGGGCCCTTCTTGGGTAGTAGCCTACTTTTAATTTTTACATTGTTTGAATTCACTTTCCTGGACCCTTCCTGGGTGGGTTTATATATTTTTTTGTTTGTCTCAGGCTCCCTCTAGATGGGTTTCCTCATTTTTTGTGCTTTGTTGAGCAATATGATCCCTTGTTTCAAATTTTAATATTTAGGAGGTGGTCCTTCTAGTATCATCTCCCTGTGCTGATCATCTCCTTTAGAATATCGTCTCCCTTTTTCATTTTTTAAAAGGTTTGGGGTTCCTTTCAAAACCTCCTTTCCAATCAATCAAAAAAATGCAATTTTAGGAGGTAGTTCATAATAATTTTTTTAGTGCAAGCAAAATTTTATTAATATACACATATAGTACTAAAGTTTCTTTGATTTAATAAGCTATATTTAACAAATCAATAAAACTAATTTATTGTTGTGTATGTCGACAACCTCCATATTTGATAAACACTAGAGATGTACAAAAATACATGAAAATATCCTATGATCAATAAGTTGAAGCTTGTAAGTAATTATGGTGTTGGAAACCTAGGAATGCTTAGTAAACTCAACATAGAAAATAAAAAGATATTGGTTGTGGACCCATGGAGACCATACTTGCAAAAACACTTTTGTGCAAATATTTGTCTCCTATAATATGTTCTTTCAAGTCACTAAATGCACATTAATGGGAGTTTTGATTTCATTTTCATGAATTTAGATGATACATTGTGTATAAAGATACCCCTGGTAAGATTTCTTATAAACAATGAATGCACGTTAGTATATAATCATGAAATTTACGAATACATTTGTGCTTATTTTTAAAATATTATTTTCCTAAGTTATATTAACCTTGGGTTTCTCCACTACAAAAAATAAATATAATATTTTGTAGTATATCCTTGCACATGGTGATAAACTACTAAATAGAAGTATGAAATGGTGGAGGGTCCCATCAGTAACTCAAAGGACATGGTATCATTAGAGGCTCCAAGGCAATAATAATCCTATGCATAAAAAAAGTGAAAGAGAAACAAAACCAATTATTTGTCATGCTCATAGGGCTTCTTCAATATTTCTAGGCTATTCTTGTAACTTGGGTCAATAACCATACTTAACGACTCATATTTTTATATTTCAAACCTTTT
Source organism: Wollemia nobilis (assembly GCA_028583015.1). Taxonomy (NCBI): domain Eukaryota; kingdom Viridiplantae; phylum Streptophyta; class Pinopsida; order Araucariales; family Araucariaceae; genus Wollemia; species Wollemia nobilis. Next base: position 786,469 of record JAQPPZ010002524.1, read on the forward strand.
TTCAAATGCACATACATCAAACTAAAGGTACTTATTAAATAACTTGCTTTAAATTTTAAAATGCAAATGAGGAGAGTTGGTCTTGAGAAGAAAAAGACTTTCTTTAAAGCATATGGTCATAAGTTTGAACAAACAAAGCATTTTAAATAAAGGGGGGCACATTTTTTAATTTTTTAATTTTAAAAGTGATAATTTATTTAAATCCCACATGGATTATGAGATACAATGCTTGCAATATAAGTTATTTTTGCTAGGAAAGAGGCCTATAGAGTTAGAAGGGAACATTTTTCATTGCTTATTGTTTTGCTATTAACTACACCAAATTCAATAAGTTATTCTAAAATAAGTGGCCCTTTTTTGAAAGGTACTATTATTCCTTTCTCTCCAAGCAGTATTGTGGATTGTTGAACTTTGAACATAAAGTTAAAAAAATTATAAGGAAGGTTAAAGGATCAATTTTTCAAAGTTGAATTTTTTTAAAAAGAAAGGTTATTCTTTTGATTATAGAAAATTATTTTACAAGAAAGAAGAAAGTTATTTCTTTACCTTTAAGGATCTCTAAGGGATATAAGTGTTTATAATCATGAAATGATTAGATAAAAGTTATAATCATTTTACTTTAGGAGTGATAATATGTATAAATTATCTTTTTATATAGTTTTCTCACTCTATTATTATATGTAGTAAGGAGAAATAAGGTCTATAGGTTTTTTTAATGTAATGGTTTTTTTGGCACCTTAAAAATATATCTTCATAAATGTGCATTTTACAAATTTGTTCATCAAACCAAGTGATCTCGAAGTAGCATAACATGGAAAAGCAAGCAAAAATTCTCTATTTCCCAGAAGGTCAAGACCTTAATGAAAAAGGAGAATTCATAACACTTAAGTCTTGCTTATGATCAATTATCACAAAAGCTTATATTAGTGAAGAATGCTTTAAAAAATGGTGTTTCACTCCCTATTAAATTTGTGGAGATAGCATACATGTTATTAATTAATATGAAATATAAAATGTCAAAGCAAGAATTAAAGAGTAAACCTGTGATGGTAAATTCTTGTTGTGACACACGTGATCTAAAAATATGTGATGACAAATATTTATTGTTTTTTTTTTGGTAAGTAAGAGAATATTATAATTAACACCAGGTTTTAACTGGTTGACCCAAAACCATTTTACAAAATAGGGTCCACTGACCAACTGGACAAATATTTATTGTGATCTTATCCCTAAGATGTGATTTAACCCACAATGGCAAACATGTGTTGTGATACTTATGATTTGTTGTCCATAATTACTAGTGTATCTTATGATACAAGAGATATCTATAAAAGAATAGATAAATATTGTAATACAAATAATTTGAAGCCCGTGATAACAAATATAATATGTGATACTAGTGATTTGACAATTGTTCAAGAAGATCATGATTGTGTAGAAAGTAATTGTGGCCATATTATCCAATTTGAAAGTAATAGTAATAAAGATCAAACTGATGATGTAAAATTTGGGAATTTTGAAAAACATACAATAGGGATTGGTTCTAAAATTATGCAGAAAATGGGATATAATAGTACAGGTTTAGGAAGAAATAAGCAAGATGTGAAAGAGCCCATAGTACCATATATAAGGCCAAATAATGAAGGCATTTGATATATAAAGACTAGTGATTCTAAATTTGTGATAGAAATCAGTAATACAAAATTTATGAGAAGAAAATGCAAAGAAAATCAAGCAATTGTAGTCAATGTTGAAGAAAAAGATATGTGTCTAAGAAACATTGGGACCTCCATTGCTTTGAAATTTGTGGAGAAAATAATCATTCTCAAATATATTGTTGATATGAAGTAGAAAGAAGGTATAACATAATACATATGCATTGTGGATGGATGAATATAACAAAATAGAATAAAACAGGAAAAATATTATGTAGGTTCTACAAAAGGAGACCTAGTTTGTTACATGTAAAGGAGTATGTAAGTTTTCCCATGGTGAAATATGTTGGAAAATTTGAGATAAATGATTTCAATATCAGAATAATATGATCTACATTGATAAAATCTTGTAGAAGAATGATTAAAGACTTGCAGTGATGAGTAACCTACGGATAAATACTTATATGGAAGATTCTAAGTATGTAGATGATTTTCCAAAGGTGATGACCTAATGGATGATCTAGTGGGTGACCCATAGGTGATGATATCCTAGATAAAATTACCTAGAGATGTGACCCTAAGGTGAAGTATAAGGTAACCCAAGGCAAAGACCTAGAGGTGACCTAGAGGCAACAACCTAGTCAATGGCAACCTAGAAGGAAATGATCCAAAGGTGACCAAAGAGCCATAGATAATGCAAGAGCTAGAAGTAGAGCCTATGTTAGAGCTATAGCATGCATTAGTACTTGAACTAGCTTAACAATTCTCATAATTCTATCTGCTAGATTAAAGGGGGGTAGTCTTTTATTTGTTGTACCAAATAATTTAATAAGGGAGGATGTTAGCCTACCATTATATTATTACATTATTTATAGTTGCTTAATTATTATTTAAGATTGGTTTAGGTATTTTTTTATGAAAACCATTATTTTGTTATCTTAATGGATTCTACAAGAGTTTCTATAGGATTCTTATATAATATAAGCAATGTGCATGGAAATATGATGTACGATTTTTATATAGCAATATCATTAAAAATGTTATGTTTTAATTTTATGCCAATGTAATTAGGTCCAAAAAATATGGTAAATTCTAATTTAGAGGTCAATACACTATGGTTCCTCCTATATAATGTGGTACATAACCCTATGGAAGGCACTACTATGTTACAACACTAATATAGCCAAGTCGGCTGTATTTCCAAATATTATTGATTTATTGATTTAATCATTATTAATAGTTGTAGGTTGATTCACAATTAATCATCTTATCATATTGAATTAATTTGCGTAATTGCAAGGACTAAGCCCTCCTTAGTGGTGAAGGACTTAACCCTCCTAAAGTGGCAAGAATACATTTGAATCCTATTCATTTTTCTCTTGTGTTTTGAATTACAATTAATTTCATATTCGTTTGGCTTCAAGTGGTATCAGAGCCAAGTCCTGGAACACCGTGCTCAATTTTTTTAAAAATTGTCATAGATTAGAGTGATATTTTCGTATCGTCACCAATTGGGTAACCACACAGGAATGCATCAGGAATAACAAGTTAAACTATCACAATTTCCTACGAATGCCTCACCAAAAGAAGGAATTAAATCTAGCAGGTGGAAAAGAATTTTATTTCAATCCATTGTTCAAACCATTATGTAAATGACACGTGTGTTTCAGATTGTTTGAAGGATTTTTGAATACTGTACAACCCTAAACTACTCTGGGAGATATTAGTGGTGTCATAAAAATATAACAGATTACTGGTAGAAGGTGGTTTCATTCTAATGATATTAGAGATTTGATAAAATAATTTGAGCATTTTTATAACACTTCGTAATTTCACAAACGACGTCGAACAAATAGTGAACGTATACACTAGATTCGTTTGCAGATTGAAGAGCAAAAAATCGTTGTCCAATCAATCATTGATAATTTTAAAATCACAGGTAGGAACTAAGGCTAATTCAGATGAAATCTTCGGATCAAGTAGCATTAGGAATTTGCAAGGAAGTGTTGGTAGATTTTTCTAATTTTTGGTGAGATTTATATTACGCAATATTAAGGATGAGATAGTGCAGTTTAACGCTACAAAAAATATTTATATCGTGCAATATAAAGGATGAGAGAAGGTCATTTAAACTACAAGGAAGATTATACATCATACAATATAAAGGACATATTATTATCTAAATTTCACACTCATTTAAATACACCATGGATGGACACTACACAGTGATCACTCGAAGTCCACTCGATCGTCGTTAGATTCCAATGCATTGGAAGATAAATGAAAACACCATCAAAATATTTGGGTTGAAAAAATAAATTGCACATCATCCAATCAGAATGCCCAGGTAACCTTAGCTAAGTTATTTTATAAAGTTTGATTGAAATTGGTCAGCCAAGATATACAACAATATCCCACATACAGCAGGGATTTTAATATTGTGTCTTATATTCAATACAAGGCAATAAGTGTTTCGTGGCGTAGGCCACAGAAGCCCTTGCTCCTGTATGTAGCTGGTTCATGGTGGTATTGACATGTTTCTAGTAGTCCTCATCCCATAAAATCAGTGTGTCTTGTCCCTCCTCGAGTCTTTTGCCCTGTCGCCTATCTTCCTTGTTGCCTAGTCTATCATGTCTTGTCTTCCCTATTGCCTAGTCATATGAATCATTCCTTATCGCCTATCTTCTAGTCTTACAGTTGTATTCCAATTGCCTAGCCCTATCATCAAGTTTCTTGTCTTCCCTAGTCTTTCGAGTCATCCTTGTCACCTATCTTTTAGTCTTGTGATTTGTGATGATCGTCTTGTCTGGTGATTAGTGTTGGTCGTAATTGCATTCGATGTGAGTTAAATTACCATTTTGCTTGAAAATTGTAACTGTTACCTTATATATAATTCATTTTTTTTTTTTTTGTACATTAATAACCATTATATCCCACATAGACGTTGTCCGCTTGCGATGAAACTAGTCGTTGACACTCAAATTCAAAAAAAAAAACTAGCTATTGACACTCAAACTCAAATTCAAAATCCACATCACAGTTGGACCAACAATTAAATAGAAAAAAACCAATTTTTTTTCAAATTAGTAAATATTTGGCAAGAATCAAGACCAATCTTGAATAAATTGTCATTAAAGACAAAACTTTGCAACAAATTTTTTTTTGGGCAATTTTCCACAAATTTTTTTCAAATTATATAAAGCAAGTGCATGAGCGGTAGGTGGAATAAAGAACCAAACAAGAGGTTATCTAGAAAAAATAATACAAATGATGCACCTTCAAAGTCACCAAGAAGACCTCCACAAAATAAAGGTACACAATACAACTCTCCTTTACGCATTAACAACTTTAACCCCGACCATCCTGCTATTAACCCCATGGCTCCTTCCAACTCATCCCATGAAAATCTCACACATGAGGAGATGGAAAACCCTAATACAAGTAACCTATAAGTACAATCATGTTTGTCTCAACTAATGTCTAGTATGAACAACATGACATCACTACTTGCATAATTATTGAAGAAACAAAACCAAGAAGCTCCTCCTTCCCCAAATAACTACCATAGACAAAATGATAATGCAAAACAAGATACAGAGGAATTTTATCAACAAGCAAGATGGCCTACAGGTGTTAATATTCCATGTTATGATATACCTACATTTGAGGGTGGAGATCCACATGGTTGGATAGCTAAAATGGAGGGTATCTTACAACTATATTGTGTGCTTGGATTTGAAAAAGTTTTGTATGCCTCCTCCAAATTAGGCACTGGATCTTGTTGTAATCACAATGACACTAAGAGGGGGGGTGAATCAGTGTAGCATTCCAAAACATGAATAGACAGCTCAAAAAAATTTGCAGCAGATAAAACTTATAAACAAATATAATAAGTACCGCAAGAGAACATCACACAACACAGATTTTTAACGAGGTTCACCAAAATGGCTACTCCTCAAAAAGAATGGCTGCTTGGACTCCCATCCAAATCCAACCTCTTGCAAAGCACCAACTTTACAATTTGTTTACCAAGACCAACTTGGAAGGAGCACCAACCCCTTAACTTTATCTCGCTTCAACTGGAATGGAGCACCAACTCCTATTTTACCAAGCACCCTCACTGGAAAGAGGCACCAACCCCTTAATTTTCCAGAACCAATCTGGACAATTTGTTTACCAGCACCAACTGGAAAGAGGCACCAACCCCTTAATTTGCCAGCACCAACTGGACTTCAATATTGAATAAAAAAATGTTTGACATATACCTTTGTTATTGCAAGACTCTAACTGGTCTACATCACCTTTGCAATCTCTATGCACTCTGCTCTCTCTTGCGTAATCACTTCACACAGTCTGCTGCACTACTACAGCCAGACTTTGCAATCAACTTTGCCCTTCACGCTTCTCTGCACACTCTGCTTTCTCCTGCACACCTTCGCACACTCGTGTCGTTTCACATTCTGCTCTCTGCTCAACACGAACTTCACTTTCACAAACACTATGCTCGCATTCCCACTTTATCTTAACACCCCATTCTTCAAACTCGAAGAACCCTTGCTTTTATAGAAGAAATTTTAGAGGCAAACCCTAGAAGAACGTTGGACTGAGAAACCCTAGAATTTGTCAGCTGCCAAACCCTAAAATCCGTCGGCTGTAACCCTAAGAATGTCGGCTACAAAACCCTAGAAATTGTCGGCTGCCAAACCCTAAAATCCGTCGGCCCAGATTTAACTTTGTCGGCCTCAAACTCTTCTCCACCTTCGTCACCTTCCTGTAGCTTATTGCCACGAAATAGTAACACGTCGGCCCTTTTAATTTAATTTAATATTCTAATTTAAATTTTAAATAAAATAAAATTTAAACTAAATATTTAAAATTAAATATCTTCATCACCGGGGCATCTTTTTCAACGAAACGAAGAGCCAACTTGGGTTTTAAGAAAAACCCATTTCAAGTCTGTTATCCATGGTTTTAAATAAACCTTTTATTTTGACTACCTTGGTTTTCACAAAAAACCTTTAAAATTTAAACTCAATATTTAAAATTAAATATCTTCATCACCGGGGCATCTTTTTCAACGAAACGAAGAGCCAACTTGGGTTTTAAGAAAAACCCATTTCAAATCTGTTATCCATGATTTTAAATAAAACTTTTTATTTTGACTCGCCTTGGTTTTCAAAAAAAACCTTTTCGCTTCTTGACATCTCGGGTTCGAAGACTTCTTCTTCTCATTCCGAATTATGTTTTCTCGTTTCCGTGCATCTATCATTTAAGGACTCATGATCCGACTAACTTTTGAACTTTATCCTCTCGCATCCGAGTGACTTCGAACCGCCTGTCCATTGCATCATTAGATCTAACTGACTATATTGACCAATGACAATCCTCCTACAACACCTTGCTCAACACTGAACTCCTATCCATTGTACTTTGGCTGCACCTTGCTGTTCAATAAACTCTTGTCCATTGCATCAATAAATTTGTCTGACTGTGTTGACAACAATGACAATACTATTTGCTGCACTTTGCTCAACAATCTCCCCCTTTGGAATTGTTGGCAACACATGTGCAATTTTCTTGTAAATCTTCTCCCCCTTTGACAATAATACCAAAGGGCTGTTGCAGACTCCCCCTGAGTCTATGCACAACATTCTTAGACACAAATTATTACAATTAGCAAATATTCCAAGCATGAACAAGAAGAAAAACAAATACACAAATGCTCCCCCTGAGTCCAAGACCACTTCATTTCACCGATTGACAACATCATGATAAGCATAATAGGCATCAATAAAATCAACAATGTGAATAGCAAGCAATAACCGATGAATGACACCATCACCATCAACTTCACCAATATAACATGTGTAAGAACATGACTGAACCACCTGTCTTCCAGTGCAACTACCCTCCGTTATCTTGCAAACTCAAACTTGTCCACTTTTAGTGAAGGCATACAATAATCTTATATAGCCAACTTTTTGTTCCGCAATGCCAGCAACATCTCGCATACAACTTCACCATGCATCTTGGATATATTCTCAACAAGCTTGAACCCAATGACAATTGTTTGTCTCTCTCTCGTAGTGAGAATCCAATGAGGCTACCTCAATCCACTTTCAACTCCGTGCAAGTACCAAACACTGTACCACAACACAACCAACATCTTTTCTCAACCAATTAGGGCTTTAGCAACAATGCTTATAGACAAGGTTTAACCAACATCATTCAACTCAAGATTAACCTTGAAGCATTCAACCAATCACTACATGAAAAAGGAAACTATTAGACATCATTTTCCTTCCAAAGGTATTTGAACAAGATAGCCACCAACATAAATCACCAAGGCAAAGAATAACTTGCTCAAATCAAACTCAATGGAGTAAGCCCAAATCATGTATCAAGAAAAGCATTAACTTGATCAAAACAACCACTATGAAAGCAACTCAACTATTCATCACCAGGCTGGAAATCATCTGGCTGCTCATTAAAAACTTTTTCTTCAATCTTCCCATTCAACATGCTGATTTCACTTTTGTCATCAGAATTGACAAGTGACTCACTTGCGTACCAATTTTTGTCCAAGACTACAATTTTATCGCCAACTCTTACTTTCAACTATGCATGTCGGAAGAAGACATTTTGTCAAACACTTTATGGCCAACCGTAGTGCACCTTACTCAGCCTCAAGCTTCTTATCCTTGGATTGGCATTAAATAAATAGTTAAAACAAAACTGTCTGTGAATTAAATATATTCACCAAGGTGTCATGAAAGATCTGACAATCTTCACATCAAGCGTCAAACAAAAACACGCTGCTATTATCGAAACACAAATACACAGCTGGGGCAATCATTCTTTCACTAATCAAATTATCTGAAGCTGTTACATTTCATGGCTTTGAACAGTTATAGTAAGAACCATCAACGATGACAACAATGACATACAACAATACTAGAAATGGTGGCGACTCTCCATTTAATCTCCAACCTTCATGGCACTTCCACAAACAACCATATGAACTGAAATAAATTTAAACAACTATAGTGCAACTCCTCCTTACTACTTGCCTTTCATCCTCAGGTTAATCCAACAAACATATAAGAGCAATAAAATAAAACCTTTTTCAAAATGCTCCCCTTGAGGATGTGTTACCTGGAGTTGCTTAGTGCAGCAGAAGAGCAGTCTCCTTTAGTTCAAGGAGACACGATTTCCTCTCTTCTTTCTTTCTCCAGACTTTCTTGACCTTGGGCTTGGATTTTTCACCTGCGTCCCTATTTTGCATCATTGTGTGAACTCGAATATCTCTCTGGTGTGGTTGTCTCTTATGCATCCATGATGAATGATTATTTTCCTTTCTTCTATGAACCTGATTTATTCCCCTGTCTGTGTTGTGTTCTTTGCGTCTTATGAAATCTACTGTTTTGCCTTAGATTTGATACAGAAGTGCTTGGACAAAACCTTGCTATGTGCCCATGACCATTGCATTGAAAACATTGTACAAAGTGTTCACTCAGATATGCTGATGTATTTTGACTGGCATAACTCTTTGATTTATTATTTAATCCACAATAAGTTGCCTTGTGACCATACCGGTTACATCTGAAACAATAGCCATTAAAAGTGTTAGCATGAAAAAAGTGAGAGTGGTAGAACCTCTTTTGTTGTGGCTGCTTTGCTGTAAATCTCCTTTGATATTTTCTTTCTTTTGAAGATACAGCTTTAATCTTTTCTTGCTCCAACCCTTCAATAGTGAAATTTTTCTTCTCTGTAGAGTTGGATGATGAAGGTTGTTCAGCTTCAGACTTTTTATGCTTTGATCCTTCAACGGTGAGCTCCTTTTTCTCTGCATATTTGGACGATGGGGGTTTTTCAGCTTCATACCCAAGACCATGCTTATCCGTGGAGCTTCTCTGATAATTTATCATTTTATCTAGCAATTCTGTGCTCTTCTCGAATTTAAGATTTGTATTGGCCTCTTCCAGTTGTTTCTTCAAAGAGATAATCTTTTCTTCTTGTTTGCAGCAAATAGTCTCTTTCTCATTGATCTGAGACCTAAGAGTTTCTTCAATCCTTTTGAACTCTTCTATTTGCGACTTCAGATTGCTAACTATTTTGTTGGAATCTTCTTCATGTTTGCTACATACATTAACTTTCTTATTCATCTCTTCCCGTCTCGTATTCTTAGACCGTCTATCTCTTCTTCTAGCTTCATTGCAATACTCTGATTTCATGGTTAACCGCATTTCGAGATTTTTAGAAATTTTCTTGTAATCTTCATGTCCGTACTTTCAAACTGGTGATTATATCTTCTCGCATCCTCAACCTTTTTAACCGGAGCTGAAATTAGTTTATGTTCCCAATTTGCTTCCGCATCACTTTCTTCTTCATCATATTCTTGTTCTAAATCTGTTTCTTTACCAATTTTGAATGGATCATCTTCAACTTCACTCGCTATTAGAACCATGGCACTGACATTCATTATGACCGAGTTGACCGCAAATAAAAAATTTTGTACCTAGAGAACTTGCATCATGATCGAGTTGTCTCTTGGCCTTTTCTCCACTGTTTGATTCATCTTCATTTTCTTTCATGACCCCGTGTGTTCTTTTCTTCTTGTGTCTCATGGTTCCACTTTTGCCTTTCTTTGCCATTTGTGTAATAATCCAAGATCAACCCGGACTGATTAAGCCTGAATTGGGAACTTGGCTCTGATACCAATTGTTGTAATCACAATGACACTGAGAGGGGGGGTGAATCAGTGTAGCATTCCAAAACATGAATAGACAGCTCAAAAAAATTTGCAGCAGATAAAACTTATAAACAAATATAATAAGTACCGCAAGAGAACATCACACAACACAGATTTTTAACGAGGTTCACCAAAATGGCTACTCCTCAAAAAGAATGGCTGCTTGGACTCCCATCCAAATCCAACCTCTTGCAAAGCACCAACTTTACAATTTGTTTACCAGCACCAACCTGGAAGGAGCACCAACCCCTTAACTTTATCTGCTTCCAACGAATGGAGCACCAACTCCTATTTTACCAAGCACCTACTGGAAAGAGGCACCAACCCCTTAATTTGCCAAGACCAACTGGACAATTTGTTTACCAGCACCAACTGGAAAGAGGCACCAACCCCTTAATTTGCCAACACCAATTGGACTTCAATATTGAATAAAAAATGTTTGACATATACCTTTGTTATTGCAAGACTCTAACTGGTCTACATCACCTTTGCAATCTCTATGCACTCTGCTCTCTCTTGCGTAATCACTTCACACGATCTGTCTGCACTGCTACAGACCAGACTTTGCAATCAACTTTGCCCTTCACGCTTCTCTGCACACTCTGCTTTCTCTGCGCACACGCTTCGCACACTCTGTGTCGTTTCACATTCTGCTCTCTGCTCAACACGAACTTCACTTTCACAAACACTATGCTCGCATTCCCACTTTATCTTAACACCCCATTCTTCAAACTCGAAGAACCCTTGCTTTTATAGAAGAAATTTTAGAGGCAAACCCTAGAAGAACGTTGACTGAGAAACCCTAGAATTTGTCAGCTGCCAAACCCTAAAATCCGTCGGCTGTAACCCTAAGAATGTCGGCTACAAAACCCTAGAAATTGTCGGCTGCCAAACCCTAAAATCCGTCGGCCCAGATTTAACTTTGTCGGCCTCAAACTCTTCTCCACCTTCGTCACCTTCCTGTAGCTTATTGCCACGAAATAGTAACACGTCGGCCCTTTTAATTTAATTTAATATTCTAATTTAAATTTTAAATAAAATAAAATTTAAACTAAATATTTAAAATTAAATATCTTCATCACCGGGGCATCTTTTTCAACGAAACGAAGAGCCAACTTGGGTTTTAAGAAAAACCCATTTCAAGTCTGTTATCCATGGTTTTAAATAAACCTTTTATTTTGACTACCTTGGTTTTCACAAAAAACCTTTAAAATTTAAACTCAATATTTAAAATTAAATATCTTCATCACCGGGGCATCTTTTTCAACGAAACGAAGAGCCAACTTGGGTTTTAAGAAAAACCCATTTCAAATCTGTTATCCATGATTTTAAATAAAACTTTTTATTTTGACTCGCCTTGGTTTTCAAAAAAAACCTTTTCGCTTCTTGACATCTCGAGTTCGAAGACTTCTTCTTCTCATTCGAATTATGTTTTCTGTTTTTGTGCATCTATCATTTAAGGACTCATGATCCGACTAACTTTTGAACTTTATCCTCTCGCATCCGAGTGACTTCGAACCGCTCGTCCATTGCATCATTAGATCTAACTGACTATATTGACCAATGACAATCCTCCTACAACACCTTGCTCAACACTGAACTCCTATCCATTGTACTTTGGCTGCACCTTGTTGTTCAATAAACTCTTGTCCATTGCATCAATAAATTTGTCTGACTGTGTTGACAACAATGACAATATTGTTTGCTGCACTTTGCTCAATAGATCTTACCAATGGTTCACTTGGCAAAAATTTCAACATATTCATCCCCTCTTTTGGATTGAATTAAATAATATTTTCCTTAAGATATTTTATGAAGGTAGTTCATCCTCATACATCGTTCGTCTATCGAAACTTAAACAAACTAGGTCGGTAAGAGATTATATTTTAGAATTCATAAGTCTTCTTGCTTATACAGGATGTTTACAAACCGATGTGGTTGTTTCAGCCTTTAGACATGGGTTGAAAGAGAATATTAAAATTGAAGTAGACTTATAGGAACCATCCTCTTTGGATGAAACTATAGGACTGCTAAGCTTATTGAGAAAAAGATGTAAAATTTGACATATTTTAAACGTGACTCCTATAATTATCCTCAATATCGCAACAATTCCTTTCATAGAAATGACCAATAATCAAGATATTACTTCTATAAATGTTGCAATAATCATCCAAAATATCAAGCATGTGTATCAAGATAAATCTTTCAAATAGAATATGATAACAGGGAAGACATATTCTATTTCCAAGCAAACCGATATAAATAGCAATGCTAGGCTTAATAGGTTATATTGGATCAAATGACATCTATAGTAAATCAACCTCCATACCAACAACCTCAACTATAACAATCAGTCCTTATCTTGACAAACCCCAATAATGCAATCTTTGCCAACTATAACACTATGGAAGTATATGAAGTGTCCACATTTGAAGATGATGCTCTATGTGCTAATGATCAAGGGGTTGGGACTAGAAGTAAGTGGAAGGCATATGAAGATAAAACCTTGGCTTATAAATAGGATAATGCAATTAAGGAGATAATAGGACTTAGGAGAGGGAGGATGCCATTATATTTAAAAAATAAAAGGCATGTAAGTGCACAACATAAACAAAAGGAAAAAAATATAATTCAAGCATAGGTACAAACTAGTAAGGACATGTACGTAAATAAGAATAAAGTGACCAAAATAAAAATAAATAATGTAGAAAGAACACATGAATCCATAGACAAGAGATCTAATAAGAAAAATATCAACTCCAAATAGAAGCAGAGTGATGTTTGAAATACCCCTCTTACCAATGATGATCATGTAATAATAACAAGACAATATGAAAAGTTTACTACATGTAGTAAGAGTGGCTCTATTAAATTTAAATTTAACATCACTAAATATAGGAAAAAGAAAATTTCCAAAGTAACCTTGTTGGGGGTATTGGCTCTACCTAGTCAGTGGGATCTACTACAAGTAAATTTGAAAGAGTAAGAAGTGAGCTATGCTTAGAACAATAAACCTAAACCTACCTAATTCAAAGTAAATAAAACCTAATAGTAGAGCATCCAATTGATATTTAAGTTAATTCAATTATTATAATAAATATACCAAAGCTTTAAAAAACTAAAGTTATCTCCATTTTATGACCCTAAAAATTGAAAACTACTTGTTGAGAACTTGTATAGTTCTTAGGGATAGCAATGAGTGTGATACCAAAAGCAATCTATAAAAAAATGGGGTTAACATACACCAATACAACTAGGCACATGATCTAGATGGATGGAACTAAAGTAAACATAGTAGGATTTATCAAATATTTGATTATGACCATAACAAATTTTTCAAAGTTGGTAGTGGTACAAAATGTTATAGTTGTTGATATTCTACTATACTTTAGCATGCTATTATCTAGAGAATCGACATGTAAATCATCAATGTATAGGTACTTGAATATGGATTATACCCACATGAATGTTCCCAAAGATGATAAAATAATCAAAATTGATAATGAACCCCCATGTAACTACTTATCTTACAAACTAGATGAGGATGGCACAATAAACTATAATGAACTCCTAGAGTTTGTAGAAGAATATGAAGATCCTAAAGATGAACAAACCTCTAATATAGATATTATAATTGGTGTTCTTTGATATGAAGAAGATTTGAGGGTTGTTAGAGACTCAATATGTTTCACACTCACAAATACTCAACCTCTTTCTCAAATCAATTCAGAATATAGAACAATTTGTTTCACATAACTTGAACTATCACTTCAACACATCCACTTGACTAGGCTTAACCAACTCTACTCAACCAATCACTCAATGAAATAATCCTTGCTCACAAACCCTAGTCCAAACTTATGAACACTCACTCAAATGTTTCCAAAAATGCTTATCAACCAATCTCACATAACAATGATACTCATGATCTTTGCAAACCCTAGTTCAAGTTCTTCACTCAACCAATCACTTCAACAACAATGCTTATCAAACAATCTCACATAACAATGATACTCATGATCTTTGCAAACCCTAGTTCAAGTTCTTCACTCAATCAATCACTTCAACAACAATGCTTATCAAACAATCCTTTTCACTCCAACTTAGCATTCACAACATTCAACAATCACTCACTAGGAAGATGTGCCCATACCTTTTTGTTTGATGTAGAAGTGCCCTTCAAAACCTATCTCAATCACAATTTTCTTCTTTGCCAATTTCAATGGTTAGATGAAAAAATATCACACTAACACTCTCTCACAATATTCCTCAATTACAAAAATAATCAAACTCAAATACACCTTATTACTCCTTGAAATTAGCAATCATCAAATCACACATAAAAAATAATCACTCAAATGCCCCTTATAATCTCCAAATTTAATTAATCAATCTCCAAAAATTAACCTCTCAAAATAATATTTGCCTAAACCTTATAACTCCCCTTAAAACCTTATAAATTAAATAAATTAGGCAAAAATTAAACTTTAGGGCTTAAATTTAATCCCTCCAAAAAATTCGGTGCCAAACCAAATGCATACCTTATCTTTTACCCCAAAATGGGGTTCGATGGGTTTCGAACCATCGTCTCCCAAGCGCCAAGCGCTTTGGCACTTTTGTGCCCACCACGTGGGCTATAGGCACCCATGAGAAGGAAGGGAAGCCTCCTTCCTTTTACAACCTTCGTCCATCATCGACTCTTCCAAAAAGACACTCCTGTGGATTCGAACCTCCGCCACTCGTTGCCCCTAGCACTTTGCTTTCATTATGGTTGCCAACTACGCTACCTACGCTTGGTGACCAAGGCACCTTCCTCGGTGGGTGAAATTCCTCTACCTACCTCTTGGCACTTTTTAAAACAATGAAACCCTCTTGATTTCGTAGAATGATTCACACGATTTCGCATAACACAAAAGATTAATTCGAAGGCATATATTTTTTGGGCTAAGGTGGAGGAGTCCCTTTTTATACATGTTTTGATATTTGACTCCCACGTCGATGCTCGATGGTCAAATTCGAAATTCGAATTTTGACTTTAATAACCCACCTTAGGGTTATTTAAAATAACCATAAATTAACATATAATTAATATTAAAATTAATTAATAATTAATTTAAATAACTTATAAGTTAAGTAAATTAATTTATAATAAAATTATATTAATTAATTTATAATTAATTTAAACTTCCCTGTATAATATTATAAATAAATATTATAATATTATTTTCTTGGGCTTCTTCTTTGCACTTTGGACCACATCTGACTACCTGGAACCGGGTCTTGACCAACTAGAAGTGGACTCTCCTTTCTGCACTGATTGCGGAACTGCTTCTCCTTGCACTGCTCACTAAAACTGACTTTCGACATCAATGACCATTCACTCTTGACATCAATGACAACTCATTTACTCAAAATGTCCAACAATCTCCCCCTTTGTCATTGATGGCAACCCAATTATCTTTTCAAATTTCCTTAACCTGTTTCTATTCTGCTCCCCCTGACTCAATGCTCTCTTCTTAAATCAAATCTCTCCCCCTTACTCAAATATCTCCCCCTTTGACATCAATGGCAAAGGGTCACCTTTGGGGCTCGAGGCTAAGAATGAGTCTCTTAGCTTAGCCCCTCCCCCACCTCCTCTTGAGGTGGTTAATTCTGGGGTGGGAGTATTTCTACTCCCAGCATGCACTAATATTTACCTTTGTCCACTTTCCTTCTCATCTGATCCTTTTGATTCCTCTGACTATTCCTGTTCCTTCTTGTCTCTGGAATTTTTGCTCTACACCACTTTGTTGTGTGTCCATCATTATTGCACTTGTAACACTTAATATTGTTATTCCTTGTAGGTGCAAATATCTTGGGATTTCTTCTGGTGAAGCCATATCTATTCCTGTCATGGACCCTACAATTCATTGCCTTGTGACCAAACTGATTACATGAGTAGCAATACCCATGAAAAAGTTGCCTATTTATGAAGTTCCCATTTTCCTATCTTTCATGTGTCCTGCACTGTGAGGCTTTGTGCCCAAATCTGTGACATGAGAAACATCATCCATTGAAGTTTCCTTGCCTTGACCTCATTGGTCTCTTAGTCTCTCTTACCCTGTGTTGGTTCCTATTCCATATGTTTCTCCTTTGTGCATTGTTTCTTTCCTTGTTGAACTTTCTATTGTCCAACTCATCCTCAGAAGTCTCACTTTCTCTTACACTATCTTCTTCTGAAGTTTCTTCTTCTTCAGAACTTGAGGTTGACTCCTCTTCTTGTTTCTTTTGTACCTGTTCAAAACCAAGACCTATTTTATTTGTTGACCTTCTTTGTACCTTGATCATCTTATCTATGATCTTTGAGCTCTTTCCAAACTTGTGTAGCTTATCCTTAGACTTTTCTACTTCTTCCCTTAGTAGAGCTACTTCTTGTTCTAATATTTCACATTCTAAGACCTTTGCTTCTAACTTATCCTTGAACTTATTTGTCTTAGCCATTGACTTGTTTAGATCCTCTATAAGCTTTCCTCTCTCTTCATCACATTCTTGAAACTGAAGCTTAAGTTGGGAATTTTGCTTTCTTACCTTCTTCAATGTGTTAAGAGCATAAATAAGCTCTCCCTCAAGATCAACTTCTCCTTTTTCTTATTCTTCCTCCTTTGTTTACCTTTGAAAACATCTTCATTCTCTTCTGACTTGTCTTCTATAGGATCACCTCCTTCTTCTTCTAGTGCCATTAGAATATTCTCTTCTGGTCCTTCAAGTGTATCTTCATATTCATCATCACTGAAACTGAAACCATTCTTTGTACAACTATCTTCAAGATGTCCAAAATTACCACATCTAAAACACTTGAGAATTATTGGTGACCTTTTCTTAACTTCTTCTTTTTCTTCTATCATAAATAGAACTTCATCTTTATCATTATCTGAGAAACTATTATCACTATCACTTGAGTACTTACTTGCATTGTCTGCATAGTAACTCCTCTTCTATATTTGAAAGAACTTATTTCCTTGTTTGCCTTGTCCATCCTTGCCTTTCTTTTGGTACCTATATTTTTTTGATTCCCTATTCTTATGATCCTGTTTTTCTTCATCATTGCTATTTTTGGCTTCTTGACAATCAGTTGCATAGTGACCATACTTTCCACAATTGAAATATCTAATAGATTTTACATCTTTAAATCTTCTTGGATCCTTATTCCTTCTACCATAATTTGCTTCTTCATCACTGGATGACTCATTGCTTGAATCTAACTTCTTGCCCTTTGTCTTCTTAGTAGCTTTGAAGGTTGCTTCCTTCCGGATATTAGGTTCCTCTTTTGTTCTTATCTCAAAAGTTGTAAGAATACCAAGTAATACATCTCTTGTCAAAATATCACCATATTTTGATTCCTCTATAGCAAAGATATCTTTTCACTAAACCTTTTTGGAAGAGATCTTAAGATCTTATCACAAACATCAGATTCTTCAATCTCAAGTCCAAGTCCTTGCATGGCATTAACAACCTCATCTACACGAAGTAGATAAGTACTAATATTTTCCTCATCCTTCATTCTTAAATCTTCAAATTGTCCTTTGAGATTTCGTATCTTTGCCTTTTTGACACTTTTATCTCCTTCATATATGCTTTGCAACTTATCCCAAATTGCTTTTGCTGATTTGCAATGCATAACCTTTATGAACTTTGTTCTATGCAAACCTCTCAAAATTGCATTCATTGCTTTTGAATTGTAATGATGTAGAAGCTTACCATCTTTATCTGTAGGTGGAGTAGTTGGTGGTGTGTATCCATTTTCAACTGCTTCCCATATTTCATTACCAAGTGCCATCAGGTGAATCTTCATTCTCATACTCCAAAATATATAATCGCTTCCATCAAATACTAGTGTTGAATTATCTGAGGATCCATTCTTAGAATCCATTGTGTTCTTGAAAGCTTTTCCTTCAAGCTGTTAAACTCTTTCGA
This sequence comes from Wollemia nobilis, assembly GCA_028583015.1. Lineage (NCBI taxonomy): Eukaryota > Viridiplantae > Streptophyta > Pinopsida > Araucariales > Araucariaceae > Wollemia > Wollemia nobilis. Next base: position 804,829 of record JAQPPZ010002524.1, read on the forward strand.
AGGAACCCACTCTGATACCAATTGAAGAACACAAGCTTATACTGAGAGGAGGGGGTGAACAAGTATAAGACCACTTTTTACTTTTCTTTCCCAATCAATATTATGCAATGTATCAATAGCAATATCAACAATAATAATCAAAGCAATGCACAAATCACCACACACAATAGAGACACCAATTTAACGTGGTTCACCCAATGTGGGCTACTCCATGGAGAAAATATTTCACTAAAATTTTCTCAATCAATCTCTTGGGAATCCTTTCCCTATTACAATGTTTATGGACCTCTATCCAAAGGAGACACCAATCCCCTAATCAAGTTCATGGATCTCTATCCATAGGAGAACTCCTTTCTCCTTAGCTCTGGTTGGTGATCTTCTAGAAGAACTGTTACCTCCACTACACTGGCTAATGGATCTCTATCCACTGAAGACTCATGTCCCCACTCAGAAGACCTATCCTCACTACCCTAGCTAATGGATCTCTATCCACTAGAGACTATCATCCTCTATACTCTGTCACCTCCAAAGCTTGCTCTTAGCTCTATCTCAAATCTATACTAAACATAGTCCTTCGATCTAGCACAAATCTGCTCAATCTCTATTTATGGTCTAGCATAAACTTATCCTCAAATCTACACCAAACTCTATCCTCAAATCTATACTAAACATAGTCCTTCAATCTAGCACAAATCTATCCTCAATATCTATCCTCAAATATACACTAAACACAGTCCTTTGGTCTAGCACAAATCTATCCTCAATCTCTATCCTCAAGCCTTAACTCAAAGCTTGACTCAATCACAAATCAACTCTACTAGATCTATCCCAAACCTTAACTCAAGATTTGAATAAATCAATCAATCAACTATGCTCACAAGTCTTCTCAAAGACTTATCTCAAATATACCTTGTAAGCTTCCACAAAAGCTCACACTAATCTATCCACAAGTCCTCTCTAGAACTTGTCCAATCTGCTCAAAAAACTCTATCCTCAAATCTGTATTGTAAGCTTCCACAAAAGCTCACACAAATCTATCAACAAGTCCTCACTAGAACTTGTCCAATCTCATAGAAACATATAGAGAATTGTTAGAGACTCAATATGCTTCACATTCACCACAATGCTCAATCACTTTCAATCTCTCTTTTTACCATAGAAACATATAGAGAATTGTTAGAGACTCAATATATTTCACACTCACAACAATGCTCAATCACTTTCAATCTCTCTTTTTACCATAGAAACATATAGAGAATTGTTAGAGACTCAATATATTTCACACTCACAAATACTCAACCTCTTTCTCAAATCAATTCAGAATATAGAACAATTTGTTTCATAGAACTTGAACTATCACTTCAACACATCCACTTGACTAGGCTCAACCAACTCTACTCAACCAATCACTCAATGAAATAATCCTTGCTCACAAACCCTAGTCCAAACTTATGAACACTCACTCAAATGTTTCCAACAATGCTTATCAACCAATCTCACATAACAATGATACTCATGATCTTTGCAAACCCTAGTTCAAGTTCTTCACTCAATCAATCACTTCAACAACAATGCTTATCAAACAATCTCACATAACAATGATACTCATGATCTTTGCAAACCCTAGTTCAAGTTCTTCACTCAATCAATCACTTCAACAACAATGCTTATCAAACAATCCTTTTCACTCCAACTTAGCATTCACAACATTCAACAATCACTCACTAGGAAGATGTGCCCATACCTTTTTGTTTGATGTAGAAGTGCCCTTCAAAACCTGTCTCAATCACAATTTTCTTCTTTGCCAATTTCAATGGTTAGATGAAAAAATATCACACTAACACTCTCTCACAATATTCCTCAATTACAAAAATAATCAAACTCAAATACACCTTATTACTCCTTGAAATTAGCAATCATCAAATCACACATAAAAAATAATCACTCAAATGCCCCTTATAATCTCCAAATTTAATTAATCAATCTCCAAAAATTAACCTCTCAAAATAATATTTACCTAAACCTTATAACTCCCCTTAAAACCTTATAAATTAAATAAATTAGGCAAAAATTAAACTTTAGGGCTTAAATTTAATCCCTCCAAAAAATCTGGCACCAAACCAAATGCATACCTTATCTTTTACCCCAAAAGGGGGTTCGACGGGTTTCGAACCGTCGTCTCCCAAGCGCCAAGCGCTTTGGCACTTTTGTGCCCACCACATGGGCTATAGGCACCCACGAGAAGGAAGGGAAGCCTCCTTCCTTTTACAACCTTCGTCCATCATCGATTCTTCCAAAAAGACACTCCCGCAGATTCGAACCTCCGCCACTCACTGCCCCTAGCGCTTTGCTTTCACTGCGGTTGCCAACTGCGCTACCTGTGCTTGGTGACCAAGGCACCTTCCTTGGTGGGTGAAATTCCTCTGCCTCCTCTTGGAACTTTTTAAAACAATGAAACCCTCTTGATTTCATAGAACGATTCGCACGATTTTGCATAACACAAAAGATTAATTCGAAGGCATATATTTTCTTGGGCTAAGGTGGAGGAGTCCCTTTTTATACACATTTTGATATTTGACTCCCACGTCGGTGCTCGATGGTCGAATTCGAAATTCAAATTTTGACTTTAATAACCCACCTTAGGGTTATTTAAAATAACCATAAATTAACATATAATTAATATTAAAATTAATTAATAATTAATTTAAATAACTTATAAGTTAAGTAAATTAATTAATAAATTAATTTATAATAAAATTATATTAATTAATTTATAATTAATTTAAACTTCCCTGTATAATATTATAAAGAAATATTATAATATTATTTTCTTGGGCTTCTTCTTTGCACTTTGGACCACATCTGACTACCTGGAACCGGGTCTTGACCAACTGGAAGCGGACTCTCCTTTCTGCATTGATTGTGGAACTGCTTCTCCTTGCACTGCTCACTAAAACTGACTTTCGACATTAATGACCATTCACTCTTGACATCAATGACAACTCATTTACTCAAAATGTCCAACATACTTTCCCTAAAAATCTTGATCAACTTAGATGATAGTGTAATAAAAATGAGTCTCAAAGTGAAAGCCTCTTTTTACCTTCTCATTGAAGTTACTGAAGGGAAGAACTTGCTACTCAAGAAGGAATGCACTCAAGAATAAATTAACCTATTCAAGGAACTCTATGGCAAGTATGGGGATATCATTGCATGTGTGTATGAAGATATCATGGTATATAATCAAAATAACATAGAATATACTATTGAGTTAGAACTTGGTGCTAGACATTTTTAACAAAAACAATAGTTAGTGAACCCTAAAATTGAGAGAGTAATGAAGGAACCCTTGAAGCTCCTACATGCACAAATCATTTTTCTAATTAAACACTCCACTTAATTCAATAATAAGGTTCCTATACATAGAAGGAATGGTGATATATGGTTGTTTTTTGACTTCAATAATCTAAATAAATATTTGTTGAAAGATTACTATCCCCTACTAGCCATAGAAAATATTTTACAAAATGTAGCAATGTCTTAGATGTCGCTTTTGGATGGTTTCTTAAGATATTACTAGATTTGGTCTAAGGATAATGATCAACATATACCACTAAATGGGGAAATTTTCTTTAAAAAAATACCATTTGGGCTATCAAAAATATGAGCTACTTTCCAATAAAATTAAGGCAATGCATTCATAACACTATTTGGCAAGATCATTCTTATGGACCTTGATGATTTGACTGTGTATTCCAAAGATGTGAATAATCATATTGAACATCTAGAATCGATTTGTAGAGATGCAAGAAGTTTGGTATATCACTTAATCCCAAAAAGTCCATCTTCATGGTCTAGGAAGGAAAATTGTTATGTCATGTGATTTCAAAAAATGGCTTAGCCATATACCTCAGTAGGATAAAATACATTTAAGACCTTTCCCTTCCCTCATTATTCAAACAATTCTTCCAAGTTCAAATCTAGTTTATTTCTAAATTTATAACCAATGCTTATCAAATGGTCATACCGATTACCAAGATGCTTAAAAAGGATGTTACCTTAGTGTATACTAATAAATATAAGAAATCCTTCCAAGATATCAAATTTACCATAGCTAAATCCCCAACCCTAGTTAATCCTAATTTCTTTAAAGATTTTAGGCTCTATTTGTTTGACATAGCTAAATTATTCTCATTGTTCTAACCCAAAATAATGATAAGGACAAAGAAAACCCCATTTTATTTATGATTTAAGTCCTCCATAACTAATAAGTATTTTCCAACATGAAATCTCTCATAAAGTTTATATACTACTTGTCATAGAGTAAAACCATCATCTTTGTAGTACACACTTCATGGTAAGTTGGGAGAAAAGAGACATAGATGGATTAATAAGATCCAAGAATTTAATATAGATATCAAACCTACCAAGATCATTTAGAGTAGATCCTTGTGTAAAAATCTAGCAATGTTAGGTCCAAAACATTAGGTTGCCCTAGTGGATAAAATCAAACTAGGTGATAGGACAAGATGGATAGGGAGATATTTGCAGATACATGGCCTCTATATAGATATCAAAATGATTGATAGCTATAATTGAAACATCATAATACTCAAGCGATGAAGTGTGTTCCAAATAGGTTGGAGGTGGCAACGATGAGCGGGAAGGTAGTGGTAGGAGGGCATGGGAGCGAGAGCGCCAGCACTGTGAACCTGGGCATCGACAAGTTGGAGGGCCATAGTAAGGCGTAGGGAGGGCAGTCAGAGAATGGAGGCTCGACGGAGTTACCCAAAGATGGAGGCAGATGCGGGAAGGATCCGCCTGACAAAGGGAGAGACTGCCAACAGAAATCGTATGCAGAGGCAGCGGCTTCTGAAACCCCAAATGGTATTTTCACTAAGGACCTCTTTCCATCCGAGGATGAACTAGACATCCCGGAGGAAATCCTATCAAGTTTCATCAAATTTGAAAAATTTACCCTAATCGAGAAGTTTATTGGAGGGCGTCCCGATATGGAGACCATCCGCAGGTGGGTGGTAGGAAAATGGTGGACCTCGGGTCATATGGAGCTGGCTGCCCTATCCCGAGGTTTTTTCGCAATTAGGTTGAATAATGCGAAGGATTACTATAAAATTTTTGCTGGGGGCCCTTGGTTTTTGGGACGTAGGAGTCTCTTTCTCAGGAAGTGGGGGATGGATTTTAACCCCGAAACCCAGAGTATTAATATTGCCCCAATATGGTTTAGGCTGCCAAACCTTCCCCTTTTCTGTTGGCATGAAAATTTTATCAGGGGTATCATCCATTCCATTGGTGAGTTAGTCACCATTGACCCTCCCACTCGGGCCCGAACCAGATTTGTCCAAGCTTGCTTTTGTGTCCTGGAGGATTTGGAGGCAAACCTTCCATCCTCCATCACTCTTCGGTCTGGAGGCTCCGTTCTTCATAAGCAAGTAATTAACTATGAAAATATACTGGCCTTTTTCCCCTAGTGTACTTCCCAGGGGCATCTTCAGTCAAATTGTCCTCTTCAAAATCTGGGGATGAAGGGTGGGGCTTCTGGCAACCCCTCGGAGCAAGAAGGAAAATAGCCAAAACACCCTGTAGTGACAGTGCCTGAGTCTCCAGATCCTTCTAGGGTGCTCCCTGAGTCAGACGTCGTTCTGTGCAATGCAAGTTCCCAACTAGAACCTCAAGTGAAAAAGGATCAGTCTCCTTCCCGTATGTCTGCTCAGGCTGATTCCCCTATTTGTCAAAACCAGAAACCTCTCGAGTCCCTATTGGAAGATTATCTATTGGGCAAGAGGGATGAACAACATGGCAACATTAGTCCATGAAACACTAGAAGCCAGAAGCAAGGGGTGGATTTCGGTTGTGAAAGAAAATAGGGGTGACCTCCTAACAAAGAAATAAGGGATAAGGAAACGACAGCAGACATTGCAAATGGATCCCAGCGGTTGCTTTTTCAAGAATATTCTGACTCCCTGGTGGGTGATTCGCCTGTCCCAAAACCTCCCATCCAACAAGGAAAGGGGGACAAGAAAGTCTTTAAAATGTCCAGATGAAAATCCTCTCATGGAATGTGAGAGGTCTTAACAGAGCGGACAAACATAGGGTGGTGGCCGATCTCCGAAAGAAGTCTAACCCATCCATCCTCATTTTGCAGGAGACTAAGTCTGATGCCTCTGCCTCTGTCAAGGTTGCCAGGGCCATTTGGGCTAAGGCAAAATTCCTTTCTAGCCCTGCAATAGGTTCTGCAGGTGGTCTCATGGTGCTGTGGGACTCTTACAAGGTCAAGGGTAGTCTTCTATCGGCTTCCAGCAAGACTATCAATGTCTTGTTTCACTCCAAGTTTGATAATTTTTTATGGATTTTGACCAATGTTTACGCCTTGAACTCTGCTTCAGAGTGAGCTGAGTTGTGGAAAACCATATCTCTGATGAGGGAAAGTTTTAGTGACTTCCCGTGGGTTGTGGGAGGGGATTTCAATTGCCCTCTTCATCCATATGAAAATATGGGAGGCGCTGAGCTGGCCAGCCGTAGCATGGAGGATTTTAGAGATTTTGTTTCATCCAATAATCTGCTAGACATTGAACTTAAGGGGGTGTCCTTCACCTGGAGCAACAGGAGGATTGGGAGCAATCTCATCCAGGTCAAGATCGACCGATTCCTCATTTCCCATGAAGCTATTCCCTTCCTCGACACTGCAACTCTCTCAGCTTTGCCAAGAATCAAGTCAAACCATAATCCCATTCTGTTAGAGGCCACTGGCAGGCCTAAGTTTAATATCCCTTTCAAATTTGAGTCCATGTGGATTTCCCACAAGGATTTCAAATAGTTGGTTTTGGAATGGTGGCAGGTGATGGTGGTTGGTTCAGCATCCAAAATACTGGCCCTAAAACTTAAGATAATTAAAAATAACTTAAAGGTGTGGAATAAGGAGGTTTTTGGCAACATTTTTGAGTCTAAAAGGTCCATCTCTGAGTGCTTGAAGAGTTTAGAGGAAAATATGGAGGTCGAAGGGTATTCTAAAGGCCTCAAAGAGGAGGAACGGAGCCTCCTGGTGGACTATCATTCCATTCTTTCCAATGAGGAAAAATTTTGGTGTCAAAAGTCCAGGGATCTCTGGCTAAAGAGCGGTGATTCAAATTCAATTTTTTTCCATGTGTCTACCATGAGACACAGGGGGGCCAACAAGATCAGACAAGTGTTGTGTAAGGATGGGCACACTACCAGGGAGATTGAGGAAATTCGAAGCGAAGCAGTCGATTTCTTCTAGGATTTGCTGGGTGCTCCTCCTGATAGCGTCCTCCAAGTTTAGAAATCCTTGCTTGCTAATTTCCCTACCAAATTCCCCCATGAGGCAAGTATTAAACTCCTGGAACCTTTTTCCCATTCTGAGATTAAGGATGCTCTTTTTTCCATGCAACCAAATAAGTCCCCCAAGCCTGATGGTTTCCCCCCCAATTCTTTCAAGTTATGTGGGATGTTGTGGGGCCTAATGTCTATGAGGCTATCTTGGAAATCCAACTTCAAGATCCATCCATCCGAAGCTCAACTCTACCTTCCTAGCTCTCATTCCTAAGTTGCCCACCTGCAAAAGTTTTTCTGACTATTGTCCCATAAGCCTCTGTAATGTTTTCTACAAGATTCTTACCAAGACCATTGCCAATCGTCTGAGATCCCTCCTCCCCTCTTTGGTAGGTTCAGCTCAGGGGAGCACCATTAATGGTAGAAACATCCTTGACGATGTCATAACTATTCATGAAACCCTCCATACTGCCCAATGTTCCAAGAATGTTGCGCTTTTCCTTAAACTAGACATGAATAAATCTTTTGACAAAGTGGACAAGAGGTTCCTCTGTGCTGTCCTTTGCAATTTGGGCTTCCATCATCACTGGATTGACCTTGTGAATAGTTGCATTTCCACTTCATCCTTTTTTGTGCTGATCAACGGGTCCCTCGTTGGATTCTTCTAGAGTGCTCACGGCCTCAGACAAGGTGATCCACTGTCTCCTATTTTATTCATTCTTTTGGCAGAGGTCCTTAGCTAGTCTTTGAATGAAGCCCTTCGTCGAAGCAAGATTTCTAGCATTCTGCCTACTTCTAGAGTTGATCCTGTCACTCACCAACAGTTTGTGGATGACATGCTCATATCCACTAGAGCGTCTGTCACTCAGGCCAAATCTATCAAGCTCATTCTGTTTCGGTATGAGAAGGCTTCTGGCCAAAAAGTTAATTATTTGAAGAGCAAAATTTATTTTGTTAATACCCCTCTACGTAGGCAAATTCGCATTGCCAAAATCCTCGAATGCACTATTGATTCCTTGCCTGCAACTTATTTGGGGTTGCCGCTAGTTTGCAATGGGCGAGGTGGTGGGAACATCTGGAATTTGATTTTGGAATGGCTTCATAAGAAACTCAGCACTTGGAAAGGCAAATTGCTATCTCAAGCTAGGAATGCAACCCTCACCAAAGCCTATCTTCAAGGAATTCCCACCTATTTCATGTCTTTTTTCATGCTTCCTATGTTTATCCATTCCAAAATCGAGTAGATTCAAAGGAATTTTCTCTGGTCCGACAACGAAGAAAAATCCAAAATTCCTCTGGTGGCATGGGATAAGGTTTGCCTTCGAAAGGACCAAGGGGGCATGGGATTGAGAAGATCCAGGCTCATGAAAACTGCCTTAATTGCCAAACATGCTTGGATAATTCTTATTAATGCACCGGCGGAATGGGTCAATATAGTTAAAAGAAAGTATCTTGGGGAAAATTCTCTCCTGGAAGCTGAGTCTCCTCATGAAGCTTTGACTTTCTGGAAGACGGTGCTTTAGGGCCATTTGGTGATTAACAAGGGTGCTCGTTGGATCTTGGGGGATGGATCCATGATCCTTTTTTGGAGAGACAGGTGGGCTACAGATGAAGCTCTCACTGTAAATCATAACTTGGCTGGCTTGAGGGTCCAGATTGATCCAAACAGTCATCTCAAGGTTTCGAATTGCATTGACCAAAGTTCCATTCCCCCTCAGTGGAAAATTTTGATGGTGGATGGGTTTGATAATGAGGTGAGTTTCTTTTACAGTGTCCTCCAATCGGTGTTAATTCCTTTGGTCATAAGAGACGACAGAATTATTTGGAGAAACACGCAGGATGGGTGGTTTTCTGTTAAGTCCGCTTATGATCTTCTATCGTGTGAGGCTACTGTGGACCCCCGATGGAAAGAAATTGGGAGGAAAGGGATTATTCCTAAGATAAATTACTTTGCTTGGATTGCCTTTTATAACAAAGCCCTTACCATAGACAATCTCCACAAGAGAGGCCTTACAATTCCCAACAGGTGTTATCTTTGCTTAGCTAACTGTGAAACATCCGATCACTTATTTTTGCATTGCCCCTTTTCCCATTCGGTCCTAAGCTATGTGTTGTCTTCCTTCCAAGTACTCTGGTGCTCCCCTTGCTCCCTTAAAGACGCCTTCCTCCAATGGCCCAAGCCCTTTAAGAATTCTAAGCTTCGATTCCTTTGTGAGGCTGCATTTCAACATTCCATCTAGAAAATTTGGCTGAAGCATAATGTTAGAGTCTTCGACAAGATCCCTAGAATGGCTCCCTCTGTTGCCCAGTGGGCCTTATCCTTTGCTGTCAAGAATTCAAAAACTATTCCCAGCTCTCACCCTCACAATCCTTGGGAGGCAATTATTTTCAAAATACTGGACCTTGGCTCCTCTTCCAGAGTTGACTTAGTGAATGGCCACAGGGAGGTCACTTGGACCAAACCTCCTTTGGGGTGGATCAAACTTAATTTTTATAGGGCTGCTAAAGGCAACCCGAGGCCTGCTGGTTCTGGGGGGCTTGTCAGGGACCATAATGGGAAGCTGATCTTGGCCTACTATGAAAATCTAGGCCCTCAGACCAATCATTTTACCGAAGCCCGTGGTGTGTTGAAAGGGTTGCAGGTCATATCAAATGATCCTAGGCCTTTAATTATTGAAGGCAATTCTCTAAACATTATCAACTACCTTCGTGGCTCCAAAGACCCATCGTGGCGGGTCCTGAATATCATCCTCGAGGCTAGGATGCTCCTCTCTTGGCACGCCAGGTGGGAGGTTGGGGACATCTACAAAGAAGGTAACCGGGTGGCGGATCACTTGGCCAACAAAGGACTGATGACCACGTGCCCGGTTGTTTGGCGTTCTCATTTCCCAATCGAGGTGGACAGTTTGGCCAAGGCAGATATTCCCTCATGATGAAGAATTTGTATCATAGGTCTTCTCCCAAAGTTTGTTGATATATTGTCTTCGGCTATTATTCTATTTTAATGTATTTCAAGATCAAGATTTCTAGGACTGTCCGCGTCTTCTGGGGCCCTCGGGCATTTTGTATTTCCTTGTATTTTTTATGAACTGCTCTATTTACCCAGCCATCCGGCATGAAATATCTTTTAGCAAGGTTGATTCTGTACATAAGGTTTTGGGATCCTTTATAAAAACCCACAATTAATCTATTATTATAATTACCAAAAAAAAAAATGATTGATAGCTAAGGAAAGAGTTTAATTTAGATAAAAGGTAATGCACTATACATGGTTTAATGGTATCTTGTTTAGGAAATGATATGATGGTGTCTTGTTATGTTGCATTGAAGAAGAAAAAATAGAAGCCATGATTAAACTATATCACAAAAAAGAGCATTATTTTACACCAACCGTGGCCCACAAAATCCTAAGAACTGGATATTATTGGTCTGCCATATTCTCCAATTGCTTTCAATTGGTCAAGAATTGTAAATCTTACTACATGTTCATGGGAAAAAGGAGAAAAGCATCAATAACCCTAAATCCCATTGTTGTTGTGGGTCCAAAAACTTAAAAACTAGTCACCATAGATGGAATAACATTATCAATTATAGTAAATAGATAGAAAATCCATCCCATCTAGTAGAAACTATGGTCAAATAAAAATTTTACTATGTACTTGTGATTTTCTTTCTTTTTCCTAGCTATTATTTTATGGCTAGTATTTTTCCCCTTTCTATTTTCCTTTTCTTATAATAAAATCTCGTTTTAAACTTAATTTCTTACACATAACCCACTTATTTGTTTCCCTTTTTCTCTCTCCTATAATAAAATTAGAAAAAATTCAAGGTAAGCAAACCACCTAACTTAGGGCTCACCATATGCCAAATAAATGAGAGAGTAGATTAGCACTAATGGACCTATGCTAGATGCATATTTGGATAGCCCACAAGGGTGTATAAGAAGAAAAAGAAATAGGTAACCCTCACCTCCTCTTAGGAGATCAAAAGAATTATTTTATGACCCTATAGAATGATAGAGAAGAGGAAGTACAAATACTCCATTGGCTAGGTTAGAAAGGAAGCTATAAGGGGATTCAACCTAGGATCCAAAAATAATTCTTTGATCATAAGCTAAATCCAGACATTAAGGTTGGTTATGAACTTGGTGCCCCATATGTGGAGTTGCCTAGAACTTGTAGAATCCTACATTGAAATATATGACCCTTTTGGAAGGAGCTTTAGATCCCCTCAATGAAGAAAATAATCATTCTATATCATAGAAGGAAATTTTAGAAAAATTCTAAATAAAATAGACAATATGACTACATGGGTCTCTTACAATTCAAAGACCTAAAATTATTTTTACTACTAGGAAAAATCAAGTACTGGAGAGACTTATTGATCACTTACCTAAAGAAGCCCAACCTGCCATTTGACTTCAAAATCCCAATGGAGTTAGAATTTTCTAAGAAACTTGTCCAGATGATTCTTTCTCAAATTGTTGTAGTGCTCAAAAAAATAAGAGATTAAAAAATATATTATAAAAATATTATTTTATTTCATGCATTGTAAACTTATGTGAGTCACTCTCAAATGATTAGCTATACCAAATACATTGATGACCAAACAAATAGTCAGCTAATAGTAGTTAAATAGGAATAAAAATTCACATACATCGCATGCCTATTCTACCTTATCATCGTCTAGAAGAAACATGGGTTTCTAAATATATAGCTAGATCATGTGGAAGTAGCTGGTAAGCCCCCTTTTAGTTGTGGAGTGCATAGGCATATCTATCAAGAAGCAAATAACCTCTTACTACTTTTATAACAATATGATAATAGAATATTTTAGGGGAAAGGTGTTGATGTTATCAAATAAGGTATGATAGTTATTAGAGTTTGTAGAATGATAAAATGAATACTTTTATTTGGGGATGACTAGGTCATTCATATGCTTCTATGGGTTCTCAACCATACCTTTTGAGTTTCCTATATTCATCCTAGATTACATATTCAACCTTGAATATGTAAGGCAACTTCACTACGTTGACTTGAATAAGGGGCTAGAATAAGGCAACCTTATACCTTCTCAAGTGGTAGATATAAAAGTTACATGGGTTTGACCAAGTAATAGAATAAAATTTGAGAGACATGGGGATCAATGAACTTAGAGATAGATGGTCCTATGACCTAGTAGGGATTTCCAAGAACACCCTTGATGCTAAGAAGCTCAAAATATTTTATGTGCATGAGAAATTATACAATATCAAGAAAGAGGTAAATTCAAGTGAAGAATTAACCCTTTCCACCTTAAGAAGTGCATGTAGGTATGAAGAAGAGACATAGAACTGGTATATTAACCCATCAAAATGACATGTTATCTATACCAAGCCTAAGGAGAACTTTAATGCAGACATCAATATGAATCATCTAAAGTTGGGGGCCTTGAGGAAGTTTTGATACATAGATAGAAATACTATGAGATAGGCACATTAGTGATGTTGGCCCAATATGGCCCATTTGATGACCAATTTTCTATCATATGGGATCACAAGTATCCCAAAAGTACCAATAGGTCTAATATGGTAAATAAATCATATCCCACAAATACCAAAGAAGCCACCAATGCCAAAAATTATCATCTTTGCTACACCAACCACATTGGTGATGTTCAACTTAGTAGTATAGTAAACCACCATTAAATGGTAGAGGGATTTTGAGAGATGAATATATGTTTTCTAAGGTGACCTAGGAGGGAGCAACAAGGATAGATATTTTGGAGGGGGAAATCTATGAAGGAGGATTCCATTTTGAGTATGAAATAACTAGTGTCATAGCCACATTGTATTTCCATTTACACATACACTCCACCCTCCAACACTCTCCTTTCTTTTACTATCCTTTATTATTATCTTCCCACCTTTTTTTGTTCTATTCTAGTGTATTCCATGGTTTTCTAGAGGTACTCCACCTCCAACTATTGCTATCTTATTTGGTACTACACCCATAAATCCATTTCCATCATCATCCATTTGAGTAACCACCTTACTAATGTTGATATTATACATGATATCACCTCACCATAATCTACCTCCTCACCAATAGTGTTCTCATTTGTGAAAATACTAGTGTAGTTAGAATCGAGGCAAACCCATTTTATAACTACCACATTCACCTCTAGTTCCACCCAATCCACTCTACCAACTATGTCAACATGCCTATACCATCCATCATCCTAGGTGAAACAACTCATCCTATAGGTGATAATTTCACCTACCCCAACTAAGGATACTAAGTATATAAAATTACCCCCTCAAACTAGTATAATTATAGGGCCAAGATAAACTTTTGTATGAAACTTTGTTTGTGGGTTATAACGAATAGATGCTAGAAAGGAATTGATGTTCTAATCATCAAAAAGAAGAAAATGAATAAAGAATATAAAATATTAAATCATAACTCCAAGGATCCAATTTTGATGTAATTGTAGTTAGAATGGAAGGGAGATAGAATCTATGTTGCTTAATCAAGAGAATCTAACTCATCCAAGGTGGTAAGATACCCTACTAACTTGACTTCCAAAGTTTTTGAGTTTGACCTAAGCCAAACAAATCTACATCAGTGATCAAACTCATAAATCAACTCTCAATCAATGATCCCATAAAATTTGGATAGCTAGGAGTTGAGGATGAAGTATTAAAAAATAGAAACATAGAACTTGAAGGAGATGTGGTATGAATTAAGGTATATAAGAAAATAATTCAATAATAAAATGAGGCACTAAGGAAATATGTCTTAATAAGACATTAGTTGAAGAAGAAACTTGAAGACCTAAAATCCCAACTTGTTGAAGTTGAAAAACCATGCAATAGCTAGAGGATCTCTCACATCAATTGGTACAAGAGCAAAACCAAATTGAGAAACTTTAAGAGGTCCTATAGGAGAGAGATTATATTATTGAGTAGTTTTAAGAGGTCCTTTTAGCAATGATTTATTTGTTGCTATACTGCTAGAAATCTTTGAACTATAACTAAATATCCTTGATATTATTGATGTTATATTTAAAAGGAAGAAGGACCAATCCATCAAGGGAGATAGTTGAAGTCTACAAGAAACTAGAGGTTTTTTTTTTAAGAATCAAGAGAAAATAGAATGAGTTGTTCAAAAATACTTGTAAAGATCTTATGGGAGAGGTTGAAGACCTGGCATCCATCCAATTTCTAGGTGATGAGAAGTGGTAGAAGTTGTTGGAACTGTTGTCACAGAAAGAAAAGTAGGTGGACCACAATATTGACAAGTTTGTAGCAAGGATTCCCATTTTATAGAATTTATGCCAAAGGATAAATGTTGGATTTTGGATCTCTTGCCAATTGAGCTTGGTGTCCCATAAAGTTCCCAAAATTGTAGTATCTATACTACTACCTTTTAAATCCAAGGAATTATCCTAAAACAAATATATTTTGCAAACTTAGGAAAAACATGAAAAAACAAAAAAAAAAATTACAAAATTTATAAAATTTGGTTGTTTCTAAGATGGACTGATTTTCTCAAGTTCCAATTGGCTTTGAAGTGATCCATTTATAAAGTGGATCAATTGGCTTGTAGGAGCGATTCACTAGCAAAGTGGAGTGATTCACTTGCTTTCTAGAGTGAATCACTTGCCAAATAGTGGAGTAAAAATGAAGATGTAGATCATAAGAAGAATATTTTGAGAGTGATATTTTGGCATGTAGTGGCAAACTAAATCATTTTAGATTCCTTCTAAGACTACCAGAGGCATATTTATAGGTATGTAACATTTGGAGGTGCATCATTTTGTTATAAATTCCATCAAATTATTAATTTTGTAAGGAGTAATAGTTTCTCACTCCAGGTAACTTAGTGTCACATCCTTGCTATTTGTGTTTATTTTATTTTGAATAATGTGATTATGCACTTAGCTTTTGTGATGTAGGCACAGGGATCGACCATACAGGAAATGGGATCATGTAGGAAGCAGAGGAGAAAACCCACCCCTTGACTAGGATAGTGGTTGGAAACGTCAAATAAGGTGGGATATGATGTCGTGCCTAGTGCACCGTGGTTCGTGGGTACATGGAAGCCCACCGTAGGTTTGCATATATTTTGCATTTTGCCTGTCATTGCATCATTTCCTGTTTGTATGAGAGTTAGTTGCATGTTATTGTTTTATTTTTTAAAGGTTGCTTGTCATTAGTTTAAAAAATTATAATTAAAAATAAATAAAATAAAATAAAATAATAATAAAATGATAGTAAATATATATATATATATATAATATAGATACATATAAGATTAATACAAATAATTGAAATAAAATAAAAGAAGATAAATAAAGGAAATATTATAATAATATAAAATAAAATATATAAAAGTAGTAAAATAAAATAATATATATTATTAAATATATAAATATATATTTTAAATTATAGAGAAGTTATCTCTATAAAAGGGATTTGAAATTAGTCGAAATTGATTAGATGTTTTTCGCTAGACTACCCAAACTGTCGAACTCGTTTCGGCCATATATCACTCATCCTAACTCTGATTGAGCTGAAAACGTCTCCACCAATTTTCATATCATTTGGAGCAACACAGATCCTAGCATATCCCTATGTGTGAATGATATATTTGGCAATTGGTTATGCAAGGGTTTCATCTAGGTTGAGTGCAAACAGCTCTAGATGTTGGTTTTTAGGGCCTTCGGGCCCTAGCGGCCAATACTTTTGTGGTTTATGCTCAATATTTTAGTAGGAAATGTTGCAGGGGATACAATATGGGTTAGAAATTTGTCTTTCAACAGATAATACTATGAACTTGAGTGACAATGGCTTCCAATTTGCTGCACAAAATAAAAGTGAAAACCATACCTTTCCACGACGTCTAGGGCAAGGATTAAAGAGATCACGAAACAAGTTTCAAGTAGTTGATCAAAAAATGGCTCATATCTCAAGTGAATCTGGTGCTAAGGTGCACCCACAAAATAATTCTATTGTGAAAACCCTTGTCAAGGGTAAGAATTTTGAATACTCAGTCCCAAAAATAAATTTTAGGGATGCCCTTCATGGTGGACAGCCTCGGCCCAATGCTAATATCAATATTAGGGCTTCCCATAAACCTCTAATAATGCCTAAGATCGATCCCAGGAAAATGGAGTCAAGATGTCTTAAAGCAGCTGATGGAACTCCTATTGTTAAGCTTGATATGGGTAACATTCATACTGGCATTGAAGATTTGGAAAAAAGAGGACTAATTTTTTGGTTCGTGGGTTTTTGTCCGAGTCTATCTGCTTTCAAAGTTTGGGCTACAAAAAACTGGAAAACTAAAGGTGAGTTACAAATATCTATTTATCCAAATGGTTATTTTCTTGTTTTATTTGCTAATAATGAAGATAAAGAGAAAACTTTTCAAGGGGGTCCTTGGTTTTTTGGAAGGTCAAGGCTTTTCATGAAGTCCTGGCATACTAAATTTAAAGCCAAAGAAGAAATACCTTCTATAGCTCTCGTGTGGATTAGACTCTTTGGCCTCCCTATTGAATTTTGGAATCCTACTATTTTTTCTTCAATTGCAAACTCTTTAGGAACTTTTATGATGACTGCTGACGGGAAGACGCTTGGGAGCAAGTAGTGGACTATGAGAACATTCCTTTTCATTGTAGAATTTGCCATGAATATGGTCATTTGGCCAGTACTTGCCCAAATAAAATTCCTAATCAAAAGAAAGAAGATATAAACTCAACAAGTTTCCAAATACCTAAGAAGAAGAACACTAAAAAAAAACCAGTTATGAAGGATCAATCAAAGTCATCTGCTAATATGTTTGAAATCCTTTCCACAAATGATGTCCCAAGTGAGGAAGAGGAAATAATGGAAACCGAAATCTTAGAAACACAATTTAAATATGAAGGGAAGAACTCGGAGACAAACCAACAAATCAAAGGTTTTCAACAAAAAAAAAAGGAGAAAATTTACACAAGAAAAACAATATTTCAAATGTCAAAACTTCAAATAATGCAGGTCCCAATATAGACTTCGTTGAACCATCTAGTAAAATTTTGGCTGTGTACGAGCATTATTCAAGGTTAGAAGTCATCTCATATTCAATTGGAATAAGTAAAGAAACAGGGAAAAAAAATTGAAGATGGATTCTAATCAAAAAGTAGGTCGCAAGACCAATCAATATCATATGATAAAAGAAGGTGAAAAGCTTGCATAGGAAGGTAAGATTAATGCCCTTCCCAAATTTTTTAGCCCTGGTATTAATGAAGATCATCACTTGGAATATTAGAGGACTCAAAGGGAGTCTTTCAAAACAAAATGAAATTAGAAGAATGATTCAGATAAATCATCCACATCTTGTTTTCCTTCAAGAAACAAATATGTCAATGGAGGATATGGACTTAATTACCAGTAAAATTTGGCCAACTCGTAAAGTGGTTTCCCTCAGTTCCCAAGGGACTTCGGGTGGCATTGCTTGTCTTTGGGACCCAAAAGAGGTAGTTATTCACCATATGGTTTGCAGTTGGGGTTTGTTGGCTATAGTTATTCAAAGTAGACATTCCAACCAGATTATGCTCTGGATTACTATTTATGCTCCGACTTCTTTGGAGGAAAAAATAAGACAGTGGAAGGATATTACTCATATTATCTCTCATTTTCCTAAATCTTAGATCTTGATCGGAGGAGATTTCAATACCATCCTCTCTCTGGATGAGGAAAGGAAGGGAAATAGAAATTTGGAAAAAAGCACTGACCTCATGAGCAAATATATTGCAAACCTCCATCTTGTGGATATCCAACCAGATAATGGCCTTATGACTTGGTCTAACGGAAGGCAAGGCTTATCTTGTATAATGGAGAGATTGGATAGGTTTTCACTCTCTAAAAATTTCTTAATCCATGGTCACATTCCTAAAGTGAAGACTCTTAATAATGCTGGTTTGGATCATTGGCCAGTCATGGTGGAAATGTGGAAAACCAATGTGAGTTTCTCTCCTTTTCTTTTTCAATTAATGTGTCTTAGAGACATTTCCTTCAAACCTCATGTGCAACAATGGTGGAAGGAAGGTAAACCTAGGCATGGGACTAAGATGTTCTGTTTTGCCAAAATACTACAATACATTAAATCCAAAATCAAGACTTTAGAAAGAGTTTGGGGATGTTCATAAAAAAAACATGAAGTTATTGCTCATCTTGAAAATTTGAATAAGAAAATCCGTTTAGATGGCCTCACAGAGAAGAGAAGTGCAGATGAAATTAAACTCACAACTTAGTTAGAGGAATGGTAAAAAAGAGAAGAAATCTTATGGAAGCAAAAATCTAGAATTCAATGGCTCAAAGAAGGAGATCGAAACACAAATTTCTTCCACAAATCTCTTCTAGCTCGAAGATCTCACAACTTTATTTCTTCCTTAAAATCATATTCTGAAGATGTTGTTTATACTTGGGATGGCATGAACTCTATTTTTGTTGATTATTTTTCCAATATTTTTGTTGCTACTCCTCTTGACTCAGCTTCATAGCAAAATGTTATTCAAGCAATCCCTTCTCTTATCACTTCTGAGGAGAACTCTATTTTGACTGCTCTTGTTACTATCAAAGAGCTTCAACAAGTAGTTTTTAAAATGCAAAAAAGGGAAAACCCTAGGTCCTGATGGTTTTCCTATTGAATTCTACCAAGAGTGGACCATGCTGATCCAAAACCTATTTCTTTTTTATTTTTCCATTGTCTGATAGGGTGGGCTATTGAACGATGCTCAAGCATTGAGGCCAAGGCAGCATGAATTTTTCTTAAGAGACCAAAGCTAAAAATGTACAGGTTCTATAAATTTGATTATATAAAACTAGATGATTGTATATCCGGTGGATAAGAATCAGAATTAAAAGTTTCTTATACTCATAGAACTTGCAGTCCATTAGGTTAACAATGTAGGTGGCATTTAGTAGAAAAATTTGAGAAACATTTTTCATTTGATAAATAATTGGCGCCCAAGTTGGTGTACAATATTCTTTTGACGTTACTAAAATTTGTATGGTTTCATTTCTAATTATGTATGGTTATATTGTTTTTAATTTATTGGGAATGCAATGAAATAATTCAAGGTATTCCTTTATTTTTTGGAAGTCGTCATTTTAAAATTTAATATAACCAGTGAATGTTTTGAAAACGAAACGTAAAAAACTAGTATAGACTTGGAAAATGCAATTTAAAAGTTTAGGAGAGCCTCGAAAAAAGTGTCAAAATTTAATATTTAAAAATTCATATTGAAACAGGATTATACATTATAAAAGTAAAAATTTTAGATCTACCTGGGCTCTGGCGATTTGGCGGGAAAACCTCTGAACAGGCATCGGGCGATGCTCGAGGGTTTCTGGCCCGTAAGATCTTTCCAGAGACTTTGGTGTTTTGGTTTTGAACTTCTCTGAAGGTTTGCTCGTTGCTCCGGGAGGGCCCGATGGGGTCTCCTCCAGTCCCTCTTGCGGGGAGAAAAAGTTTTTATGCTGAGATGTTGAAAGAAAACCCCTCGTCTTCCACTGGTGAAGCTCAGAGGAATACTTTTCAAACGCTACTCAAAAATGCTGGCAACAGCCCAAATGCTCACCGCGTTAATGGATGCCTCCCGCAATCCGCTTCCAGACCTAAGATTGTTATCGAACCCAAGCTGGTCAAGGATACAATTGTCTACCGAGCTAACCATGACTTGATCTACAAATTCATGGGCATCCGACCTTCTCTGAATTTTCTGCATACCTGGGTTTGACAAAACTGGGAGCCACAAGGTGAGTACTCTTTATGGCCAATAAGCAATGGGTATTTTATTATTAGTTTCTCTTCTTTAGCAGATATAAACAGAGCATTTGAATCAAAAAAGAGAAACCATGGACCAACAGGGTTATTTGTTCAACCCTGGAGAGTGGGCTTTGATCCTCGCATTGAACCCACGGCTGTTCCGATCTGGATCCGACTGTATGCTCTCCCGATGGAGTTTTAGGGTGAGCAGGTTCTAGAAATAATAGGTAATTCCCTAGGCAGATATATAGGAGTCTCTAGAGACACCATAGAGGGAAATACAACTATTTTTGCTAGAATCTGTGTAGAAATGGACATTAGCCAACCTTTATCAGCTGAGGTGGAGCTTGAGTTGGCAGGAGTTCCCTGGATCTAGCAGTTAGACTATGAGGCCCTACCTTTCAGGTGCAGAGTTTGCCATAAGCATGGACATTTGGCAAGATTATGTCCTAACACCTCAAGCACAAAAGTAGAGGCTTCGATTGGAATGCCAAGCCACCCTAGAGAGGGTAATCCCACCCCTGTCAATGAACCTTCCAACACTTCTCCAGGTCCTGATGCTCAGAAGGATGGCTTTGAACAGCGAAACGAAGGAGAAACAAAAATAAAAATGGCAAGGAGCAGATGCATCTCAAGCCAAACAACCGATATGAGATTTTTAAGTCATTAGTGGATCTGGAATAACAAGTCATGGAGGGAGTGGATGGGAATGGTGAGATTAATAACACTCACTCCCAAGATTCTCCTTCATCCACTCCTATTGCATAACAGGTGACTGCACCCTTGGAGAGTATGCAGTCAGAGAACCCAGGGGCATTGGTGATACACTCCCCAGCACAATCGGCTATTAAAGATGTCACTATGGGAAATGCAGATAAAAATAGAGAAAGGCCAGCTTTAGGTATCACTCAGGTGGAGAAGAGATCTAAAAACAATAACTCTCAAGGAGCGGGAAGAAAATCTAATAAGGAACTGCTCACAGCGCAAGGAGATAAGCTGATCAATGGAGTATCGGTGAGGTCAATTGATTCTTACTGCTCCCAAGGTTTTCAATGATTATACAATCTTGGAACGTTAGGGGTTTAAACAGTAGAACCCATCAATCTGCTGTTCAAAGACTCTTAGGGAAGTATAAAACGGATTTTTTGCTTATCCAGGAGACAAAAATGTCGCTGGATCTTATGAGTAAAACTGTTAGTAGGATTTGGAGGGGCGCTGGGTATATGGATGTGGCTGCCCAAGGTGCCTCGGGGGGGATTGTCACTCTTTGGAACCCCCAGGAATGGACTCGCTTTAGAACATATAGCCTGGAGGGGTGTTCTCACATCTCTCTTCGGGAATATTGTCACAGCTGAGCATGTACTAATTACAAATTTCTATGGGGCTCAAAGCCTTGATGGCCAGAGGCTCCAATGGAAAGCTATTCACAACATGAGGTCCTCTAGACAAGTTTGTGACTGGATCATTGCTGGAGATTTTAATGCCAAATTATCTTCTCGGGATCAGGAATGTGGAACCCCTGTTTTGGACCCGAGGGACAGGCTTCTGATTGCCCAGGTCCAGGATTTTCACTTAGTGGATATCCAAGGCCCTGGAACTTTTTTCACTTGGACTAACAAGAGGAGGGAGCCACACTATAGGAAGGTAAAGCTAGATCACTTTCTGGTCTCAGAGGAGGCATTTGTTAAGTGGAATGTTAAATTCTAGATTTTGGATGGCCCTGTTTCTGATCATTCCCCCATCCTGCTGGAGGGTGGGACTCAGACAGGGCAGTACCACAAACCGTTTAGATTTGAGAATTTTTGGCTACAAAAGGAGGATCTTCATGAGAAAATTCTGCAATGGTGGGATGAAGGTCGTCCACATTTTGGGACAACTATGTTTAAATTCCACAAACAGCTTCATTTTGTCAAAAGTAAACTGAAACAGTGGAGGCACGCCAATAAGTCAGATTTCTAGCTGCAAAGAGCCCCCTTGATGGTCCACTAGGAGGAGGTACAGAAACAATTCAGGGAAGGAATAATTACTGAATAGCTTAAAACTGAAGATGATGCCCTGCACAAAGCTGTTGAGGACATTGATAACCAAGAGGAAATTTACTGGAAATAGCGGGATAGAAATTCTTGGTTATTGGAAGGAGATAGAAATACAAAATTTTTCCATAGATCAGCCTGTGCTAGAAGACAGATGAATAACATGGCAGTTCTACATGATGAGAATGGACACTCCTTTGATACTCTTCCTGGTATGCACTCCCACTCAGTGGATTATTTCTCTAAGATTTTTGCAGAAAATAGGGAGCAAGATGTGGGGGCTCAAAATGAAGTTCTTGATGTTATTCCCCCTATTGTCACTCAAGAAGAAAATCAGGCTCTCCTTAGACCCATTGATAGAGATGAATTGAAGTGTGTGGTCTTTGGAATGAGCACAGGCAAATCTCTTGATCCAGATGGTTTTCCTATTGAGTTTTTCCAGGCCTTTTGGGATACCTTAGAGGATGATGATTTGGCTGTTACAGAGGAGTCCAGAATCAATAAGAGAATGCTTAAGTCTCTAAATCATACCTTCATCACTTTAATTCCTAAGGGGGAGGAAGGGGTTCATATCTCTGACTTTAGGCCTATTGCCTTATGTAATGTGATTTACAAAATTATCACAAAGATAATAGCTGAACGTCTCAAACCTATCCTTCATAACCTCATCTCCTCAGAACAAGGGGGATTTGTTGAGGGTAGACAGATTTTGGATGGAGTGGTTCTTGCCCAGGAGGCTATTCATTCAATGCAAAACTCTGGTAACAAAGGAATTTTCATCAAACTGGATATGTCCAAGGCTTATGATAGAGTGGAGTGGGGCTTCCTATCAAAGATGTTGGCAGCCTTTGGTTTTTCCCAGGACTGGATAGACTGGGTTATGAGCTGTGTTTCCACGCCTTCTTATTCTGTTCTAATTAAGGGGCTTCCCTCGCCTCCTTTTGGAGCTTCTCACGATCTTCGACAAGGGGACCCCTGCTCTCCCTATCTATTCCTTATTTTGGCTGAAGGATTAGGTAGACTCTTCTTCAGAAGAAGACTTCAAGGCCTGTTAACAGGTATTAAGGTTGGTGTAGAAATTCTAACTCATTTGCAATTTGTGGATGATACTGGCCTGGTTGGAGTGGCCAGTCTCAGGGAAGCCAGGGGAATCAGAGACTCTCTCAATGTTTACCTTAGGGCCTCCAATCAGGTTATCAATGACAAAAAATCCAAAGTGGTCTTTTTCAACCTTGATCAAAGGCTTTAGGACAGAATTATGGAGATTTTGGGCTTCACTAGAACCTCTCTTCCTATAGTCTACTTGGGGGTTCCTTTGCACTTCAAGAAATTGAAAATTGACATTTGGAAAGATCTTTTGGATGGCTTCAAAGACAGAATGAACCATTGGTCTCATAAATGGTTAAGCTATGGCGTCCGATTAACCTTCTTACAGTTAGTTATCCAAGCCATGCCAATTTATAAATTCTCTATCCTGGCTGCCCCACCTTCTATTTGGAAAGAGTTGGATAAATTGGCCAGAATATTCTTATGGGAAGGATCAAATGGTGAGAGGAAATGGGCCTTGGTTGGCTGGGATAAGGTTACGCAGCCCAAAGAAAAAGGAGGGCTGGGATTGAGAAGCTCTAAACTCAACAACATAGCCTTAGCAGGTAAATTGTATTAGAGATGGATCTCCCAGCCATCATCTTTATTCAGTAGAATCTTAACCAACAAATATCTAGGCCAAGTTCATCCCTTTGAAATAAGCCGCTTCCCTTTGGATGGTAATGGATCCCTCGTCTGGCAAGCTCTCAAGTTGGGTTCTCAAGTTATTAAAGACCAATTGTTCTGGAAAGTGGGAAGAGGGGAGAAGGCACATTTCTGGACTGACTCATGGGACCAAGATCCACTCATCATTGCGGAATATCCTGAATTGCTTCCAATTAAATCAGCCATAGAATCCCAGGGATGGGTCACTATTGAGAATTATTTCAACACTAGCCACCGGGTGAGTATAAATTCAAGAAGTTTAAGCGGTTGGAGGAGTGGCCAGTCACAATCCCTCCGGCGCTAGCAACCATTTTGACCAACATCTTGACAGCTCAGTTTCTCACGGGTAGAGATGAATAGAATGAGTTAACTTGGGGCCATGGGAACCTCGGGGTTTATACTATGAAGGCTGGATATGATCAGATCCTCCCAGAGCCTCCCCCGCATTCATTTCCGGTTCAATATTGGAAGAAGATTTGGTATTCCAAGTGCTGGCCGAAAGTGAACTTCTTTGCCTGGCAGTTTATGCACAATGGCATTCTCACCTTTGATATCCTCAGAAACAGAGGAATCATTGGCCCTTCTCGCTTTATTTTATGTCATAAGAATGAGGAGACTGCTGATCATTTGATGTTTGAGTGCTCTTTCACAGGTCAGATTTGGAATCGGTGGTTTTCCTATTTTAAACTCCAGAGTAATGGTGCTCTGACTCGAAAAAATATCTGGCAAAGATGGAAGAAAGGCAGATTTAAATCTAAAGCCCTCCATCTGAGGTGGGATCTTGGTCTTTCCTTCATCTGGTGGCAAGTGTGGTTGGAAAGAAACGCTCGAATCTTTAGAGAGACCTTCTCCTCGCTTGATGGAATATGGCAGGTTATCTGGAGCAAAGTCACAAAGACGGTTGCCATATTTGCTGAAGAGGAAATTTTGGCTGAGCTGGGTCCTCAGGAAGAGAGAGTTGTTGCATAGGTTAGAAATAACATAGCCAGTTGGAAACCCCCCCCAGCAGGCTGGGTTAAAATTAACATAGACGGAGCTGCAAAGGGCAATCCGAGCAATGCTGGAATTGGTGTTGTGTGCCGTGATCATGCTGGAACTATGCTTTACTGGGAACTGCAGGGTCTAGGAAGAGCCACCAATAATGAATCCGAAGCCTATGCTATCAAAATTGCTTCCGTCTGGGCTGTTAAGCAGGGATACAGAAAGATAATCCTTGAGACAGATTCTTAAATTTTGGTTGGCGCTCTTGATTGCTTGAGGAACTTTTCTTTGAAAGCTTGGAAGATACAGATTTTAGTCTCTCAAATCAAGGACCTTTGGAAGGAATTAGAAGATGTGATCCCTATCCATGTGAGTCGGGACTTAAATTCGATGGCCGATTTCCTTGCAAAGATGGGTGCGAAAAAGGAGGTTGGAGTTCAGCTGCACAGTGACATGCCTGTGGAAAATGCTGAGATTCAATAGGGACTTGCAAAATTCTTGAATCAATGAGAAAATTCTGTACTAAGGGTGATTTTCGTCGCGTTTTCATGACCTGCACTGCTATCGCGACCCTTGGCAGGAAACTGTCGCGATATCGCGACAGGTTTTGTCGCCATGGCCTTTGGAAGGTTCCCGTCGCGATATTGCAATGCTTTGAGCGCAGGGGCAAGAAGGAGGAAAACAGTCACGATATCGCGATGATTTTTGTGTTTAGGAGACAAAAGGAAAAACCGTCATGATATCGCGACAAGTTTTGTCGCCACGACATTTGGAAAGTTCCCATCGCGATTTCACGACGCTTTGAGCGCAGGGGCAACAAGGAGGAAAATAGTCACGATATCATGACGATTTTTGTGTTTTGGAGACAAGGGGAAAAACCATCGTGATATCGCGACAAGTTTTGTCGCCACGGCCTTTGGAAGGTTCCTGTCGTGATTTCACGACGCTTTGAGCGCAGGGGCATCAAGGAGGAAAACAGTCGCGATATCGCGACGATTTTTGTGTTTTGGAGACAAGGGGAAAAATCGTCGCGATATCGCGACAAGTGTTGTCGCCACGGCCTTTGGAAGGTTCCAGTCGCGATTTCGCAACGCTTTGAGAGCAGGGGCAATAAGGAGAATAATAGTCGCGATATCGCGACAGTTTTTGTGTTTCAGAGACAAGGGGAAATTTCATCGCAATATCACGACATTTTTGATGCCTAGGAGCCAGATAGAAGTACTGTCATGATTTCGTGACACTTTTGGTGAACTGATGACTTCTGGAAAAGACGTCATGATTTCGTGACCATTTTAGAGCTTGTGCCTCATGAAGATAATTCATCGCGATTTCGTGACACTTGGGAGGACTGGTTGCAGATTGACAATCTTGTGGCGATTTCGCGACACTTCTGGCGTAAAGGAGGCAAACGAAAAATACGTCGCGATATCGTGACCTTTTTGAGGGATGACTGCTCGGAGGAGAACCCGTCATGATATCACGACAATGTTGGTGGTCAGGAGTTGCTGGCTATGGCTGTCACGATTTTGCGACATGTCACAATTTCGCGATCGGTTGCCCGGCTATGGCTTTGGTTGCCTTGACTGTCGCGATATCGCAACATGTTGCGATATCGTGACATGTCACGTTTTCGTGCCTGGTTTTCTTCTTGTGCTTAGTGTTGGGAAGTGCTGCCCTCTTGCCCTTTGTGTTGGCTTCTTGCTTCCTGGTTCTTGGATGGGATGTTTTCGATCCCTCTTGTATTTACTCTTTGTATTAATATAAGTTTTTCACTTTCTTCAAAAAAAAAAAATTCATATTGAAACCAATGATTTTATCATAAGTCTACATTAAAAATTATGTAGCCAACAAAGAAATAGAATTTATGTTTTTATACCTTGGTAGAGTTACGTTTTCAAATGAAGGCAACGATATGATTTTCAATGCAAAACTTAAGGTGGATAGTAGACCATTTGAAGGAAAACGAAACCATTTAACCTAGAATACTCTTTAAAGGTTATGGAATTGTAGAATTTAATAAAATTATAATAAGGATTTGTATTTAGTTTTTAACAATATGATAAATTGCTTATTTAAGTTTGTCTTATTTGGTTGTGGAATCTGGAATTGATGTTCGAAGCTAAGACTTTATTATTTAGTTAATAGTTTTTCAACATATTTTAAGAATTGATGTATTAAAATATGTCTTAATATAGCTTATAGATGAGTAATTGAAAATTTATATTATTGTTATGCTTTCGTATGTCCCTCTCAAGAATTATGCATAAAAGTATATGTTATAAAACATTGTTTTGGGGTAAACCATAAAAATTATATACATAATAGAAAGATGGAATTCTTGAAATCTGTTAACCAGAAAGAATATGGGAGTTTCAAATACCTCTACCTGAAAAGACTAGAAAAAATGGGTCATGTCAAGAGAGGACTACCCACCCAACTACACTAAGTCGCGGAGGCGACTTGTGTGAGACTGTAAAACTTCCATTCTCTAGTTGTTAAGGATAGTGGTCCAATTTGTTGAGAGTAAAGAGCAATGGTATGGGACATTGCTCCAAGAAGATAGTTAGTTAGTATATGAGGGTGTTCATTGATTCGCTTCGGTTGGGGAGTAGCCAACATGAGGCATGTCTTGAGAGCTAATCATGTTGTTGGAAGATCCAGTGGTAGATGGTATGGGTAGCATTACTGTCAGTCAGAGATGAATCTTGAGCATCTAGTCCACATGCCATGCGATGGCAGACTCTAGTTAAACCTTAGCATAAGGTCAATGACTAGCACTGGCATAATATCGTTGGTTCCAAAAAAAATAAGGCTAGAGGGCCTACGTGGATAGGGATTGAGAATCCTAATGTTTTAGACAAGGGACTATAGTGTTTTCCCTTTTTGGTGATATAGGCCCTGAAAGGGACAACCCCACGCTAGGATTTGGGTATACTCGAGGAAGGAGTTAAGATCCTATATAGCATACTTTGGCAGGAAGTTGGCCGATCTCAGGAACTCAAGATACCAGTTGCAGTGGTATTTAGTCTTAGAGTGTGGAATGGTTATGCTTAAAATAACATTAAGTTGTGTTTAATAGCAAATTTAAATAGTAGATCTAATGCTAAAAAAAACAAGAAACTTTTTTTTTTAGTAGTGAAATTTTGGGATGTGACAGTTGGTATCAGAGCCTAGGTTTGCGAAACCTTGGCTAGCATAAGTTGTGCTAACAAAAATCTCTTTATGCTAGTTATGGAAGGTACTTCACAGAAGGCCGGTATAAATCTGCAAGAGGGGATTGCAAAGGTTCTAAGAAAGAGACCAAGACAACTCATGAAGAAGTTTCCTATGGTGCAAGCTGCTAAAACACCATGTCAGATGGTAAAAAAATAAAATGAGCCTATAGTCACAAGAGCTACCCAAAATGATAAAAACATGGCTCATATGATTCAACTCATGCAAGATCAACTGAATCAACAACGTGAATATATGGAGACCTAGAGAGCTTAGTTGAGTGAGCATCTGGATCAGCAATGGGCACATATGGCCCAGTAGTAGGAACTGATCACCCAACAGCAAAAGGTTATTGAAAACCTGACTCAAAAAAATACAAACAGTAATATGAGTCAATTTCCTGAAGGATCCTCAAGTAGGAAAGTGGGTTATGATTTACAAAAATAGATAAAGAAATTGGATATCTCTAAATTTGATGGAAGTGGAGATGGAGAAATTGTCGTTAATTGGCTAAGTGAGGTCGAGGGTTATTTTACCATTCAACCCCTTTGTTCTGAGTCAAAAACCACATGGGTAGTTGCTCATTTAGAAGGTCCTACCAAGACCTAGTGGACCACATACAAGAAAGCTACTCAAAAAGAGGTAGCAGATATACCTTGGGAAGAATTTGAGAGAGAATTCAAAAGCCATTTCCTTACAGAACAATTTTATATTGAGAAACATGGAGAATTTACAAATTTACATCAAGGCAACATGACGGTAATTGAGTATTACTAGAAGTTTTTGCAATTACTTAAGTATGCCCCAGAGTTTGACGAAAAAGATAATTTTAAAGCACATAAATTTGTTATGGTACTGCACCATAAGTATAGCCAACCTATTGGAAGGAAAGTACCTCAAACATTATTTTTTTCCTATTATGTTGCTCGATACAAGGAATCGATCCAAAAAGAAGTAAAATCTTTCTATTAGTAAGAAAGAGATAATTCAAGGAAAATAAGGTATCTTGAACAGAATCGAGGTATGGAACAAAACAAGAAATATAGAGATAGGGGTCATAATAGAAATGACAATAGGAACAAGGGTAGAAACCAGGGGTACAAAGGGCAGTCAGAACGAAGGAATTTTCAAGAAAAAAAAATAATAATAATAATAATAATAGAGAACAAGGAAAAAATGGCAACTTGAGTAAGGAGAATGATAAACAAAAGAACGATAGACTAAATACCTATTTTACATGTGGAGCACTAGACCATTATGCCAGGAAATGCCCAAAGAGAGTAGACGGTAGGAACCCCATTGAGGAAGCACCTCACAGGATTTTTTCTACCACAGGTAACCCTAACCTTATAGGGTAAACTACTCCATTTTTACTTAAAGGAAAAATAGGCAATAGAGATGTAAACATTCTAATTGATAGCGAAGCTACAAATAGTTTTATTTCAAACAATATTTTAAGGGATATACCTGTCAAACCTGGGTTTTTGGCAAATGGGTGGCAAGTTGAGTATGACTCAGGACAAACTTACTTAGTCAACCAATTTTTATTTGACCCACAAATAGAATTACCCCAAGGAAAAAATCAACTAGCAATTATATGTGGCACCTTTGCATTCTTTTGACATAATTTTGGGAGTAGATTTGCACTCATAAAGCACTATTGAATTTTGAAGAAAGATGGATGGATTTTTCAGACAGTATGAACCAACAAATTAGTGTCCATTGCAATAGAACATCTCTTAATCCCCATTTGAT
This sequence comes from Wollemia nobilis, assembly GCA_028583015.1. Classification (NCBI taxonomy): domain Eukaryota; kingdom Viridiplantae; phylum Streptophyta; class Pinopsida; order Araucariales; family Araucariaceae; genus Wollemia; species Wollemia nobilis. The sequence continues at coordinate 834,662 of JAQPPZ010002524.1, forward strand.
AACTAGGATGCAGGCCAGGAAATCCTAGAGAAAGGGATGTAAATTATATGTAGTTAAGATGAACAAGGAGGAAATCAATTCATGTTCAACTTTGCTTCAACAATACCAGTGCCAGGTGAATATAAGGATGTTTTTCCTAAGGATTTTCCAAGATTGCCATCTAAAATGGAGTTTGACTTTTTAATAGAACTTGTGCCAGGAGCAACTCAAATTTTTTGAACCCCATATCGGATGACACCCCTTTAGTTACAAGAACTTAAAACTCAACTACAAGATTTTCTAGAAAAATATCACATAAAACCCAGCATGCCACCATGGGGAGCATCGATGTTATTTGTTAAAAAGGAAGATGGTTCCTTAAGATTATGCATTGATTACAGGATGCTTAACAAAATGACTGTCAAGAATATGTATCCTTTACCCAGAATTGATGACTTGTTTGACCAACTTAAGGGAGCCACAATCTTTTCAAAATTTGACCTTAGGTCAGGATACCACCAATTAAGATTTTGGTAAGAAGATACTTTTAAAACTGCCTTTCGAACTCAATATGGTCATTATGAGTTCACAGCATTACCATTCAGTTTAACTAATGCACTAGTTGCATTCATGAATTTAATGAACAGTGTGTTTCGAGAACAATTGGATCAGTTTGTGCTTATATTTTTAGATAACATATTGATTTATTCTCCAAATAGAGAACACGAGGAACATATGAGAGTGGTATTAGATGTTATTCGAAAAAATCAACTATATGGTAAGTTATCTAAATGTGAATTTTATACAACATAAGTACAATACATGGGACACATAGTGTTAGCTAAAGTAATAGTTGTAGATCCCAAGAAAACTAAGGCCATAATAGACTAGCCAACTCCAACTAATGTGACAGAGGTAAGAAGTTTTATGGGATTGGATGGATACTATCAGAGTTTTGTGAAGGGATTTTCAAAGGTTGCTTTTCCCATAACTAACTTGCAAAGGAAAGGAAAGATATTTAGATGGATAGCTCAATGTGAAGAAGCTTTTAGAAATCTTAAGAAGAAACTAAGAACTGCACCCATTTTGAAAATACTTGATCTAAATAAACCTTTTATAGTATGTATTGATGCCTCGTTGGAAGGTCTAGGTGGAGTATTAATGCAAGATGAAGTTGTAGTAGCATATGAGTCCTGAAAGCTCAAGAAACATGAGATTAATTATGCTACACATGATTTAGAATTGGTAGTAGTAGTCCATACCCTTAAAATGTGGAGGCATTATCTATTAGGAAATTCTTTTGAACTTAAGACTGATCACCAAATTTTGAGATATATTTTCACACAGCCTATGCTAAATGCTTGACAACGAAGATAGATGGAGTTTCTGGCTGAATATGACTTTGGGATTGAATACATTAAGGGTAAGGAAAATAAATTGGTAGATGCTCTTAGTAGAAGACATATAGCAGCTTTCACAAGATGTCAATATGGACTGAAAGAACAGATCATAGAGATGCAAAAAGATGATGAATTTTTCAAGTTATGTCGTAACAAGGTTGAGAAAGAACCAAATCGACATGGGGATTACAGTGTTAAGCAAAATATAGTATATTTTTAGGATATAATAGTAGTACCAAATAATGAAGATCTTAAAAGAACTATTCTACAAGAAGCTCACTATGCTCCCTACTCTACTCACCCAAGAGTAGTTAAAATAAGGAAAAACTTGAAAAATGACTATTTTTGGCCTGGAATGGAAAGAGATGTAGTGCAATTTGTTGCAAAATGCCTTGAATGTCAGAACGTTAAGGCAGAAAATCAACATCCTAGTGGGAAATTGCATTTTTTTGAAGTACTAGAACTAAAGTGGCAAGTAATATCCATGGATTTCATTGTGGGTCTTCCAAAAACCAGATTTTAGCATGATGCAATATTTGTAGTAGTGGACAAATTAACCAAAGTGGCACATTTCATGCCAGGAAGCGTGTGTGATGATGCTTCCACTATAGCACAAAAATTTGCATGAGAAATTGTAAGATTACACGGATTTCCTAAAATAATTATTTCAGATAGAGATTCACGGTTTACTTCAAAGTTTTGGTAAGCTTTGCACCGAGCTTGGGGGACAAAACTCAATATCAACACTACTTATCATCTAGAGATAGATGGATAGATCGAAAGGTTCAATCAAGTTCTATAAGACATGATATGCATGTATTGTATGGATCATCAAAGCAAATGGGAATATTATCTCTTCCTGGTGGAATTTGCTTATAATAACAGCTATCATACCATGTTGGGCATGGCCCCTTTTGAGGTACTAGATGGGCGAAGGTGTAAGACACCATTAACATGGAAAAATTTAGACAATCGAGAGGTGATCAGTCCTGAAGTTGTGAAGCGAATGGAAAACTAACTTAAATAAATTCACTAGCGACTGCGTGAAGCCGTTGATCGATAGAAAAGTTATGCCAATCTTAAAATAACACCCCGTGAATTTTTCATTGAAGATAAGGTTTTCCTTAGATTCAAGCCAACCAAAAGCTCTATTAAGTGTACCAAACTAAGTCTGAGGTTTTTTTATCCTTTTGACATAATTTCCAAGATCAGTCTTGTTGCCTACAAACTTGCACTGCCACCAAACTTGTCAAAAATCCACAATATTTTTCATGTATCCCTCCTATGTAAATATGTAGCTAACCCCTCCCACATTTTGGATGTAACTCATTTGCAGATGTTGGACCCGCAACTCATTGAAGTTCAACCAGTAAAAATTTTGGGTTATAGAACCAAACAACTAAGAAAGAGGATTGTAGAGCAATGTAGGATTTAGTGGGATCAGTATTTTGAGAGGAATGCTACCTGTGAGGATGTTTCTAGCATGAGAAACCAGTTTTCGTACTTATTTGAAAACTAGTATCAAAAGACAATTTGTTATTTTATGTTTAAGATGTAAACTCCTCTTTTTTTTAATACTATGTTGGGACTTGTTAAGACATGCTTATTACTTAACTTTTAGCTTTTATATGATGCCATGATAGAACTTGTTGGACAAATCAGACATGCTAATTACGTAATCTCTCATTTACATATGATGCCATGATGGAACTTGCTATGCATATCAGTCATAATTGCTATGTAATATTTCTTTTAGTTGCTTGATTATAAAGGAAGTATTAACTTGCATATAAATATATCTGATTTTTTGGCTAATACAAGGACTGTGTTAATCCTACGAAGGGGAGTATGTCACATCCCCGCTATTTATGTTTAATTTATTTGGAAGAATGTGATTCTGCACTTAGATTTTGTGATGCAGGCACAGGGATCGACCATACGAGCAATGGGATCGTGCAGGTTGTAGAGGAGAAAACCCACCCCCTGACTTGGATAGAGGTTGGAAACGTCAAGTAAGGTGGGATATGATATCGTGCCTAGTGCACCGTGGTCCATGGGTACATGGAAGCCCACCGTAGGTTTGCATATATTTTGCATTCTGCCTGTCATTGCGTCATTGCCTGCTTGTATGAGAGTTAGTTGCCTGTTATTGTCTTATTTTTTAAAGGTTGCTTGTCATTAGTTTAAAAAAAATTAATTAAAAAAATAAATAAAAAATAATAATAATAAAATGATAGTAAATATATATATTTAAATGTATATATAATATATAGATACATATAAGATTAATACAAAGAATTGAAATAAAATAAAAGAAGATAAATAAAGGAAAGATTATAATAATATAAAATAAAATAAAAATATATAAAAGTAGTAAAATAAAATAATATATATTCTTTAATATATAAATATATATTTTAAATTATAGAGAAGTTATCTCTATGGAAGGGATTCATCGTTTTTAAGACATATTAAAGTCTTGTATACCCTCATATATACAAACAGAAACTATTAAACCATATGTTTATGCTTCATATAAAGAATGACTTATATTTAAAAAAAAAATTAGCTATATTTTATTTGGACATGCATTAAGGTGTACACCTGGCAAGAATAAGCGTCGAGGTGTCATTAGTTCATCTTGTAGGTTTTTCTATATTAAGAGGAAAAAGGAATGAGATTGGCATGTTCTGTTTTGGTTTTTCTGGCTGGGAACAAGTAAGGACTAAGAACGCCATTGCATGGCAGTTGACGAAGAAGCTGGAACTCTCGGGGTAGGGAATTTTGTTTATAAGTTGCCAATGAATTTAGATGATGGAAATTATATGGAATTCTGAGAGTAATTTATATTTTTTTTTGTTTTATTACTGGGTCCTAGTTTAAGAAAATGAACTCATATAAAATATTCGACGATAAGATAAAATGTAAGAAAATTTTGAAAATGAAATTGGAATTATTTATTCAAATTTGTACAAAGTTCAACATGGGGAATATAATTAAGGAAATATTTTTTAAAAAATATATGTATATGCTTAAGTATTTTAATCTTTCAATAAGGGTTTGTGCAGTAGTTGAATTGACGGATGACAGTGATAATTATATTCTAAATAAAACTGAGTAAGGTAATAAACTCATGAATTGCGTCAAAATGCCTCTGAGTTTTGTGTATTTGAAAATTATGTACAAGGGTTTTTGTAGTCAGTTTTTATGCATCTATCTAGTCTCATCTCTCTGTAAATTAGGTATTCGTTGAAGAAATAATATTTGTATATTTTTTAAAATCTATTGATTATTGGGTACAATGAGGTTTTGTGTAAATTTGCATAACCACCTGAGAAGGGGAGACGTGTTATAATTGCTTCCTTATACTTGCATTTTGTCCTGTCTCTGAGTTATAGACTAGCTTTGATGAGTTTTTTCTTGCATCATGTCTTGCTTGTTTTGTATGGCTGCGCGAGCATGTAGAGAATTATGGACCATACTGATCCAAAACCCGTTTCTTTTTTATTTTTCCATTGTCTGAGAGGGTGGGCTATTTAACGATGCTCGAGCATTGAGGCCAAGGCAGCATGAATTTTTCTTAAGAGACCAAAGCTAAAAATGTACAGGTTCTATAAATTTGATTATATAAAACCAGATGATTGTATATCCGTTTGGATAAGAATCAGAATTGAAAGTTTCTTATACTCATAGAACTTGCAGTCCATTAGGTTAATAGTGTAGGTGGCATTTAGTAGAAAACTTTGAGAAACATTTTTCATTCGATAAATAATTAGCGCCCAAGTTCGTGTACAATATTCTTTTGACATTACTAAAATTTGTATGGTTTCATTTCTAATTATGTATGGTTATCTTGTTTTTAATTTATTGGGAATGCAATGAAATAATTCAAGGTATTCCTTTATTTTTTTGGAAGCCGTCATTTTAAAATTTAATATAACCAGTGAATGTCTTGGAAACGAAACACTGAAAACCATTATAGACTTGGAAAATGCAATTTAAAATTTTAGGAGAGCCTCAGAGAAAGTGTTCAAATTTAATATTTAAAAATTCATATTGAAACCAATGATTTTATCATAAGTCTACATTAAAAATTATGTAGCCAGCAAAGAAATAGAATTTATGTTTTTATACCTTGGTAGAGTTATGTTTTCGAATGAGGACAACGAAATGATTTTCAATGCAAAACTTAAGGTGGATATTAGACCATTTGAAGGAAAACGAAACCATTTAACCTAGAATACTCTTTAAAGGTTATGGAATAATATTGTAGAATTTAATAAAATTATAATAAGGATTTATATTTAGTTTTTAACATTATGATAAATTGCTTATTAAGTTTGTCTTATTTGGTTGTGGAATCTGGAATTGATGTTCGAAGCTAAGACTTTATTATTTAGTTAATAGCTTTTCAAAATATTTTAAGAATTGATGTATTAAAATATGCCTTGATATAGCCTATGGAGGAATATTTAAAATTTATATTATTGTTTTGCTTTCACATGTGCCTCTCAACAATTATGCATAAAAGTATATGATATAAAACATTGTTTTGGGGTAAACCATAAAATTATATACATAATAGAAATATGGAATTCTTGAAATCTTTTAATCAGAAAGAATATGGGAGTTTCAAATACCTCTACCTAAAAATACTATAGATTAAATTTGCACTTGGAAAAATGGGTCATGTCGAGAGAGGACTACCCACCCAACTACACTAATTCATGGAGGCGACTTGTGTGAGACTGTAAAACTTCCATTCTCTAGTTGTTAAGGACAGTGATCCAAGTGTTGAGAGTAAAGAGCAATGGTATGGGACATTGCTCCAGGAAGATAGTCAATTAGTATGTGAGGGTGTTCATTGATTCACTCTGGCTGGGGAGTAGCCAACATGAGGCATGGCTTGAGAGCTAAGCATATTGTTGGAAGATCTAGTGGTAGATGGTATGGGCAACATTATCATCAGTCAAAGATGAATCTTGAACATCTAGTCCACATGTCATGTGATGGTGAACTCTAGTTAAACCTTAGCAGAGGGTCAATGACTAGCACTGGCATAATAACGTTGGTTCCAAAACAAATAAGGCTAGAGAGCCTATGTGGATAGAGATTGAGAATCCTAATGTTTTAGATAGGGGACTACAGTGTTTTTCCTTTTTGGTGATATGGTCCCTGAAAGGGACAACCTCACGCTAAGATCTAGGTATACTCGAGGAAGGAGTTAAGATCTTAAATAGCGTACTTTGGAAGGAAGTTGGTCGGTCTCGGGCACTCAAGATACCACCTGCAGTGGTAATTAGTCTTGGAGTGTGGAATGGTTATGCCTAAACTAACATTGAGTTGGGTTTAATAGCAAAGTTAAATAGCAGATCTGATGCGCAAAACAAAACAAGAATTTTTTTTAATAGTGAAATTTTGGGATGTGACACTCAGGGATAAATTTTTACTATAAATAATATTGATGGTATCCATCATAAACATATTTTGGCCATTAGAATTTAGAGCTACACTATGTTAAATCTACATTGTGCTTTGAACCTCATAAAATTAATAAGAAATTAGCAAGTTCTTAGAAGTACTTCAATGGCACTTCCATCCTAGTTTGTTAAGTGTATGGTGATTGAGACATAAATATTTTACCCATCTTGTCATTCATTCAGCAATTCCACACTTATGAATGGGAAACATTGATCATATTTAAATTCTCATGTATTGATTGATACATGCACTTCCTTGCTATGGTTACAACCATATTCTATTTAAATCCCTCACACCTTTAAGCTTTCATGCATTTTTATTTTTTGGACTATAGAGAGGAAAAACTACCCTACTGCATATGATTCTCAGCTAGATCTGCAAGGAAGCCAAGGTGACCATGGGGGTATGTTATTCTATATAATTCGATGTGAAAGAGGGTGGAAGGGTTCACCAAGAATGGTTTAAAGACTCACTCCAAGTTCAGGGTGGGATGTATTGATGTGTTCAGTTCAAGACAATCACCTATGTTTGGCCTTTTTAAAACTATGTTATGAAAGATAAATGACAATGCAAAAAATATAGAATGTAAGAAAACAAGAACTAACCCTAGAATGATTCTTTGTTTTGAATATTTTTTAACCTAGGGTTGTAAAATGAAATCCTTTGAGCAAGGGTTCAAGAGAAGATACACAAACAATATTAAACCCTAAGTGCACACTATATGTTGTTTATTTTTTAAATTCCTACGAATTAATTAAATATATTCCTTGGCATCCCTTCCTCAATCTTGTCCTAGGTCCCTGATCCTTTCCCAGCTTCCTTGACACCTCCTTTTTCCATCATCTTCGGTCGAAAGGTGTTTCAGATGATCTCCTTTGGTGGGGAGATCATTGTTCCATTGTTTTGCTCCTTTCCTTGCCCTATGGTGGGAAAACCTGTGTTCCATTCTGCTCCATTGTTCTTCCTTTGGTGTATGGGTTTTGGGATGGGTTTAGGTTTTCCCTGGGATTTTTCCTAGGTTTTTTTGGATCTTTCAGGGTTTTCCTTGAAATTTCCTTTTTTCTCAGGTTGTTTTTGGAAGTCTTCTTCACAATAGTTCTTAGGGGGATCTTCAGCTGTGGTTTTCTGGGTCTGAGGATTTTGGCTTCATGAGCAGTTTTGCACAACATCCTTTTGGTTTGGAGGACCATGCGCTTTATACTGTGACTCTACTCTTTGGGTTTGAAGTGGTGGTTCTTGCGGGATTTTAGCTCCTTTCGTGGCTTTCAGGAGGGCCTCTATTTTTCTTGTTGTTGAATCCTTTCAGGACTTCCTCTTCTATGACCTTGAAGTTGTTTGTTGGAGGGACTAAGGAATTCTGGCTTCATGAGCAGTTTTACACAGCATCCTTTTTGGTTTTGATGGGGATCATGTATTTTCTACTATGACTTTGCTCTTTGAGTTCATGGTGGTGTTTCCTACAGGTTTTTAGTTCCTTTTGTGGCTTCTGGTATGGCCTTTGTTTTTCTTGCTACTGATTTCTTGCAGGTTTTTCCTTGTTGCATCCTTGAAGTTATGGTTCTTAAGGTTGTCTAGTTATTTCCTTTCATTTTGAGCTCTATTGCATATAGTCGTTCCTCCTCATGACTCCTTCTTTTTGGGTTCCTATGGAACTTTCCCGTATTTTCCTTCAGATGTGTTGTTCCTTCCTTTGGGTTGTTGTTTCTTGAAGACTTCCTTTTTTCTACTTGAGGACTTTGTAGCCTGGGAAGTTCCTCTTATTCCTGATCCACTACTACACCATCCTTCAGGATTTTGTTCCACTGCATGAGGATTTCATGGCCTGCAAAGTTCCTCTTTATGCTGCTCCATTTTTTAGGCACATATTTTTCATCTTCCCTGAGTGATTCTTGTCCCTGTTTTGGCAGGATTCACAATTTTTTTGATCCACTACTCCACCCTTTTATTCAAGGTGGTTTTTCAGATTCATCTTGGTTTTCCCAAGCATGGGAAGTAGTTTCTTCTTGGGTCCTGGTTTCCCAAGGGTGGTTTCTAGTTTTCTCGCCCTTGGGAGGATTCAATTTTTAAATTCTGGTACTTATCCTTTTCCAACATTTAGGAATTTTTAAATGTTTGGTTGGTATATTGGACGGTTTGGTGCTTTTCCCAGTCCTTCGAAAGCTTCAAATTTTGTGTTTAGTGCCTAAAGTTTCAAATTTGTTTTTCTGGAGAGATTTCCTTTCCTGCACGATTTTCCTCTGCAGGTTTTCTCACTTTTGTCATTTTCCTACTTCCTTTGCGCCTTCCTTTGCATTTTCCTGCATTGGATCCTCTGGCACTTTCCTTCCTTTGTTCCTTTTAGTTTTCCTCAAATTTTTCCTGTTGTCCTTCCTTGGATGTCTTCCTTTTGTTGTTTTCATGTTTCATTCAAGCTTTGTTGTAATCAGGTTTTGGGATTCTTGATAAAAACCCACTTTTAATCTACCAAAAAAAATATATCTTCCTTTTTATATCAAATATAAGGTTTTAACAAAAATAATAAAACACTCAATAAACAACCTAAATATTAACTAGGGCACTTATCGTATCTAGTGGTTGATCCTAGATTTTGTCTTCCATCTAGCAATATCCCATAATCTTGATTCCTGTAAAATAGCTTCACAAACACTAAAAAAATATGATCAACATTAGGGTGCCTACTTAGGCCATTGTATGATAGTGCTTGGAGGTGCATTAGTCAATACCCCTAGGTCCTTTTAGATGACCTTTAAAGCACGAAAGTGAAAGTTGACCTTTGAAAAAAGTACAAAAAAAATGAAAAGCAATAGAACAATATGATGAACAGAGCATAGAAAGCACAAATATGATCAATATGTAGCATAAAACCTATATCTAGGGTTTTACGATAGCAGGTTGTCCCCAAACTTGGTATGTGTAAAATCATGCTCCTCGCAAAGTGACCACAATTTTGTAGATCTATGAAATTGCACCCCAAAATAACCAGGCATGATTTTGTAGCAAAGGAAATAAACACCAAAAAATGTAAACTAACAATGCAAACTTGAAAACCTAATTGATATGAAAATGAAAATGAGTGAAAACAACTTGGTGATAGCAAAAAAGTAGATTAAGGTATGGATACCTCCAAGTAGCAGATTCCTCCTTAGGGCTTCAACACTAGTCCACCAAGGGCAACAACACATAATCAAATGTAGCAAAAAATAGAGCTTCAACAGACTATATTTCACACTTGTAAATTAGCTTACTTGTAGAAGAGAAAACAGATCACTTAGAGAGCACTTAAAAATCACTTGAAGAAAGAACTTGCATAGAATCACTTGGAAATATTATTGGGGAAAAAGAAGAATTCAAACCCTCCTTTTATAGTGGATTCGAAAGAAGAATGGGTGGGAAAACTAAGACAAGCCAACATAAAATAATGTTAACTTTTAAATTAGGGTTTTCTTAAGATAAAAAACCCTATAAATGCATAATCATGTCCCACAAGGGTAGACCGTGATTTTGCAACAACTTTAAAACCTTAGGAATGCGAAATTGTGCCCCTCAAAAGTGATCATGATTTCGCAATAGCAAGACCTCTACATATTTTTAATATACTTTGGATGACCAAATGGAGTTAGAAAAAGATAAATCATACACCGTTGGAAAGCTCTTTCCAAGCCTAGTCCAATAATATAAGTTTTGAAAGGAAAGGAGAAGATTTAGTAGGGTAAAATTTGGATCAAATATAATCCTATTTTTCCAAGGAGAAAACAAGGGATCTAGGAAAAATGGCTCACCTTAGTGGATCAATTTTTTGTGTCTACATTTTACCTCATCTTTGACGCATTTATGGCAAAGTAAATGCATCAAAGAAATATGTAGACTCCTATAGGAAATAAAATAACAAACATAGAAAAACAATAGACATATAAAAAGGGTGGCCAGGTTTGGACAAAGGGGTTTTGCAACAGGGATACATTTAAGCTTTTGCATGCAAGGTGAGGCATTACTACCATTAATGAACCCTCAAGTTTTATAAGGAATGAAAAAATCCTTAAGAAACTTGAAAAAGGTAAAGAAAGAAAAGCAAAACATAGAGACACGAAAAACAAAGCAAGCAAACAAACAATACAACAATGATCACTAGTGACTGTTATGGGATGATTACCCATTAGGATGTATGGCATGACCTGTTGAAATGGCCATGGAGCTTATCATGTAGTGGGGTGTTGGGCCCGCTAAGTCAAAGGAAACATAACCTGATAGGGGTGATATGCTTGATGAAAAAAATACACCCACTAGGATGTATGCTTATCTCATGTAGGGTGTAATATATGTATATGAATGAGTCAGTGAGTGCTACCCTCGATAGGGGTGTGATGTTAGTGTTGATGTGTATAATATATTAGCAAATGCTACCTGTTATGGGTGTGTAAGAATGTGTATGAGCCAAGAAATTTGAGCATAACACAATGTGAGTGTGTGCATGTTATTAGAAGAGAAGAGATAAAGAAGAATGAGGGTCAAAGAAATGTGTGTGTATGCCCCTTGTCTTGAAATCCTAGAAATTTCAAGGAGGAAGTGTGAAAGAAGAGCAAATGAAGGAAGATAGTATATCCTTGTCTTGATGAAGGATAATAAGAAGAAAAATATGCAAAGGACAAGGATATATTAAGAAGCAAATTGTGAGAAGAAGAATAGTAAAGAAAATAAGAGAATAAGGGATGAAAATACATGGGCCCTAGGTTGGGGACTTTTCTAGAAATCAGAGTCCTAGTGGGAGTGCAATGCATGCGAGCTATTATCTAACTAGGTATCATCACATGCCATTGTTACAAAATCCTTAGAAATAGATATGATCAAGCAGTCATAAACAAGCAGCAATGCAATTATGACAAGCAAAAATTCAAGAGGAACAAAATGCCAAGCAACCATGCAAAATATGACAGGCAATCATGTAGTATGAGCAAGCAAACCAAATGTAATATGATCTATGCTAAATGCAATATGCAATGTAGATGATGAATCATGCATAGTATTTTTTTTAAGATGCATTATACAAGAGATGAAGAACCATATCCCTTGACTTGGAGAAATTTTATGATTATGATCGAGACTTGCAAGGTCAAGGAATATATAAGATGGAAGAGAAGTATAATTTGTGCTAGTGTGTGCAAAATCTTGAAATTGAAATACCCCTTTGATGAGAGTACATGAAAAACCTTGATAGCTTGTGATGGAAATATGGTGGGCTCATTTAAGAGTGCCAAATAAAGAGATGAGCAAATATGTGGGATCATTTAAGAGCACCAAATAGATTGATGAGAGAAATTGAAAACTATGCAGAGCTTTATATGATCATGTTTTGATGAGAACACACATGGAGAATGCATAGATGAATTTTTTAAAGATATTTTTGAAGTTGTTCATAGCCCCTTTAAGCAAAAATTGCTTAAAGGGGTTGCATGTCTTTGTTAATTGGATTCGTACTACCGATAATGGGTATTGATAAATAATTTGGAGATAGATGATAATTATGCAATGTATGAGACAAGGGTGCATCTTAGAAAGATTGATGACTAAGAACAATTTGGTCTTTTTGCATAAGATCATGGATATGCTTTTAAAACATGTTACATCGATTAATTGAGTGACCATTATCATATTTATCAATGTATATTGAAGCACACATTTTATATAATCATAATGATTATTTATACAATGCATGTGGGTAGTCCGAAGAGATATGCATTTACATTAAATTAAATATCACACCCTTTAATAAAATAATGTATTATTCTAACATTCCCCCCATAATACATTAGGTGGGATAATGTCTTAGGCTCTTGGTTCTAGATTCTTCTCTTGCTTAGGTAAATACCTCTAGGTCTGCCTCTGGGTCTATCACCTTTGGGTCTGTCTCTGGGTCATTTTGCCTCTGGTTCTGTCTCTCGTTCATTTACCTTTAGATTTTCCTCTCGATCATTTACCTCTAGGTCGTCCTTTAGGTCTAAGCAAAATAAGTACTTCTTGAGTACTTAATAAAAAGTGGGTCATCCCTCACTTTGCTTTAACAACTATGAATGTCCTTATTGTAATCTTCTCATCCTACCAGTTTGCATGGGTAACCAGCAACTGCAACCGCCAAGTGTGATAGAGTAGATCACTACATACGAGGTTCACTCTGTTGTTAGGTATGTTCCCCCCTCAAGGTGAAACTCGTCTCATGTATGCAGGTGTTGGTCTATACCAAAATTGCACCGACCGTTACAATGTCGGTCTATGCCAAATTTACACTGTTACATTTCTTGTAATGTTGATTGTGTCATTTTTTATAATTTCTTGTATTTCTTGTAATGTTGATTGTGCCATTTCATTATATGTTTTATATTGATGATATTTATAAATATTTATAAATCGATGGTTTATATATTAATCATATTGATTGATATAAATAAAGATTAAGGGGATTGATAAATCTATACTTTATATTATAGATTTTTATATGGTAATATTCATAATCTATACTTTTAGATGGTATAGATTTATAAAAGTAAATTACCATATTATGCTACACACACTAACTTTATGATGTCATAAACTTTATAAACTTTATTTACAAAGAGTAGGTTGTTGCGTTCATTTTTTGGTGTGCTCATCACCTACTAACTGCTGCTACGTTCGATGGGTGCCCTCCAAGCAGAACTTTTGCTTACGCAACAGAACACGATGACGTCGTAAATTCATTGTCAATGATGTGATGACAAAGCGAACCTTAGGAGCTTACTAGCTTATAAAATTTATCACTCTAAAATTGTAAGTCTTCATCAAAAATATTTTAAAAATCTTACACTCCTCACTTCTCTTGTTGTCATTGGGGATTTTGCCTACCGAAATAATTAAACCTTAGGAAAATTAAATTTTCCTCTGCCTAAAAAATATCAAACACAGCCAAAATATTCAGAATACCATCAGAAATGATCGTTCTCATTGAAATCAATAGTCGGGTTCTATTGTGTGATCATTAGACACATCGGAAGACTAGATTTGTTGAATTAGTGAGCTCAATTCTTCCAAAATTCTTTTGGATTCTATGCATCTTTCTCATAGTTTTTTTTTGTTTAATTTATATTAAAACAAAATATTAGGTGAAAATATTTCTTATAAAGCCTTTGTTTCATACTCTGTTTTTTCCCGCTTGCATGCACAAGCAAATTGTTTCCCACGAGGAAGAATATTGTGGGGCTTCAGAGAAATCACCTCCACTAAATGTGTGGTTTCAACAGACATGTTTGGAAGTAGGTAATGCAATAGAAAAAAATATTATACCACTACAATGAGAAGGAAGAGACGTAATGTTGAGTGGCACCTGTAGTCTATTTTGCTACAACAGAAGGTTGTACTCAAAGTTGGCACTGCACGAGTAATCTAAACATGATAATCAAATTTCCAAAGATATGACGCACACCCTTTGGTGCCACCTCTTGTTCAATGATGAGGGTGGCATCGGGCAGAAGGCACTCTTTAATGTCCTTAAGGCATATTCCTCTATGACAAGGAAGTGAGTTACACGCAGGGTATGGATTTCATGGTGGGTACAGATGATACGATGCAGCACAAGTTCTAGGTGCTCTCACAGGTGATTGACTATAGGGATCCGATCCATGCCCTTGAAGATAGTAACTTTGTCTGTAAGCCAATTTGTGAACCTTAACCTGTTGGTTTGCTGAAGACCTTTTATAGCAATGGACTATGTTGGGTTAGGCTTATACAAGCCCTAGCTACATCAATTGGCTAGGCTCAAATTAATTTTTTGGGCATTGGATGCACCAATTCTTCGTAGGTCTAATGGCATACAAGGAAGTTATATTTTTTTTATTTTTTATTTTTTTTTATCCTAGTGCTCTAATCCTCCTAGGTATGATGGCAAACCCTAGTGCTCTCATATCATATCAGATTTATCAATGTATATTGAAGCACGTATTTTATTATATTCATAATGAGTATTTATACAATGCATGTGGGTAGTCCGAAGGGACATACCTTTACATTAAATTAAATATCACACCCTTACATTAATAAACTAATGTATTATTCTAACAACCATGACCTTTATGAAAATCACAGTATTTATGTAAATATTTCTTTTGAGATGTAGTGGCTTTAAGATATGGGAGATTAATCAATTTGGCTTCTAATAACTTGGTTAAAATGAGAGCATGGGGGAGGCCTAATTGTGCACAAGAATGCCTAGTTGGGGGTAATTCATGGTTGACTTGTTGAAGAGGAGAAGAATTTATGTCTTTCCCTACCCCTAATTGCCCTCTCTTCTTAAGGGCAGCCTCCACACGTATGGCTAAGTCAATTGCACCTGGGAGGGTACACACTCTAGCTTTTTCTAAGGGGTAGGATAATTGGTCATTAAGGATTTTGATGAAGATATTAAGAAGTTCAAATTGAGGAGGGACATGATTAAGTTTTTCTACAATGGTGTTCCATCTAGTAAGAAAATATTTAAAGGATTCATGTTCAAATTGTTTTAGTTTTAACAGACCAATAATGCTAAGCTTTCTTTCAATGAAGATGGAAAAATGTTGTATAAATGGATTAGCAAGGTCACTAAAAGTTTTAAGAGAATTCTTTGGTAATTGATAATACCATTCTAGTGCACTACCCCTAAGGCTTTTAGGGAATGTTTTGAGCAATAAAATCTCATCATGTGCAATGTCATCACAAGCCAAAATAAAAGCTCTAAGGTGTTGAATAGGGTCTTGATCACCTTCATATGTTTGGAGGTTAGGTGTTTTATACTTAGGAGGAAATGGATATTTGAGAAAAAATGGATATAAAGGTTGATTGAATAAGTTTTTATATGATGGATTATGATAGAGAGAAGGATTATAGATAGAATTTATTCTTTCTTCTAATTGTTTTATTTGAGTGGTGAGATTTTGAATTTGAGAAGGTTCTTGATTGGCTGATTCAAGATGTCGAGGTATAATTTTTTTATTATAATTATGATTAGAGAGCTTATTTTAAGTGGAGGGATAAATGAATGAAGGTGAAATAGGATTATTATTAGGGATGTCCAAATTATGATTGGCTTGAGAAGGTAAAGAATACCTTATATTTTTCTTAATTAACTTATTTTGAGGAATGTTTTCATTATTATTGATGAGAGAAGTGGTTTGTTCCTTAATGTTTTTAGGAATATCACAAGGAGAAGGAAGAGGATTAGAATTAATGTTCACTTGAGATTTAATGATGATGGAGGGTAAAGGAATATCATATTATTTATTTTTAGGATTATGCATGATAGGATTATATTTTATGAGATCTTGTTGTGAAGTGTAATTAGGCTCATTACTAATATGATTAAGGAATTCTTGAATATTATCTTTATGTGAAAGAGGTGATTTGAAATAATTATTATCAATATTATTTAGGAACTCTTGAATAATTTCATCTTGTTCATTGGTGTATCCTAAGGTTGAGGAAAATTGAGAAAGATGAAGAAATTCATTAATAATTTCCTCATGCTCTATCATTAACAATTTCTTCATGTTCTTTATTAAAATGATTATGTGATGGGATTAAATTTTTATATTTTCTTTATGTTTTTTATGAGTTTTAGAGCATTTTTTAAGATGCTAAAAATATTTGAAAAGGGAAAAGAATATGACAAGAAGGTTTAGAAATATGGCCATTGAATAAGGGTGGAGAAATAGATATTAATTAATTGACTAACTCTTGATTTAAAGAAAAATAAAATTTGAATAGAAAAATAGAAAATAGAACTTTAACAAAAAGCATAATAAAAAATTTAATAGCAAACAAGAAACAAAATTTTGATAGAAAACAAAAAATAGAAACAAAACTTTTAAGAAAAACAAAATTCTAACAAAATATAGAAGACAAAAACTTAACAAAAAACTAAACTGTTAAATCTTTAATTAATGGTTTGATCTGCACAAACAAATTTAAATTATCTTATTTTAAGTTTAAAAACAAAACCTTAAAAACAGAAAATAAAATTCTAAGAATTTATAGTTTGGGCCATTTTGTATGGCAATATTCTTTTTAGGCTCCACCTTGATCCCTTCCCCTGAAACTATATGGTTGTTGTATTCCACTTCCTATATCCCAAAAGAACATTTGGATCATTTGGCACAAAGTTTATATTAGGCAAGAGTTGTATTGTCTAGCCTCAATGTTACAAATGTTCCACTCATGTACGACTATAAACTAGAATATCATCAAAAAAGACAAAAATAAATTTACATAAAAATGGTCAAAATATTGCATTCATGAGACTCTAAAAGGTGGATGACATGTTGGTAAGACCAAATGGTATGACAAAGAATTCATAATGGCCTTCATGAATGTGGAATGTTGTTTTTGGACTATCTTCTTTCTATAATTTGATATGATGATAACCTAAAAGGAGATCCAACTTTGAGAAGAAGTGAGCACCATGGAGTTATCTAGTAACTCATAAATGACAAGAATGTGAAATTTGTCCTTGACAATAATTTTGTTTTCTCAAAAATCCACACAACCACCAAGATTCATCTTTCTTATGAACCAAAAGTACTAGAAAATAATATGAGTTGACACTCAATAGAATGACCCCTACTACTAATAACTCTTGCACCATCTTCTCAATTTCATTCTTCTGCACATATGGGTATCGATAGGGATAAATGTTCAACAATAAGGTTCTTGGGATAAGCTTGATGGCATGATCATGGGTGTGCCACGATGGTAACCCTTCTAGTTCTATAAACAAGGGTGCATGTTTATCCATAATTTTCTATAATTCAACTAGTTAAATTGTATCAATGGTATTCAAGGCTTGTAGTACAAATAGTTGTAACACCATCCCTTAAGATGATTTCTTCAAAAAAAATCCATTTGATTTGAGCTAATTAGTTGGGTAGGACTTGCGATCATGCCATAGAGAGTGTATTGCTTCCCATGTTTTATGAATTGCATCCATAACTCAAAAATATCCCATACTATTGGGCCTAGGGTATAAAACCATTGAGTTTCCAACACAATGTCACAACCCTTGAAAGGAAGGGTAAACATGTTTGCCCTGATTTTGTAGTCACTCATTGTCACCTTTATATTTTTATATTTTCCTTTGCACGGTACTTGCATTGGCAACAATGACTTCAAATGAATTGTAAAAGTAGATGTAATAGGCTATATTTTCAACTACCCAAGGATTAATGAAATAATGGGTACTACTAAAATTAGTTATGATGATAAGTCATTGGCCCTTAAAATGCCCTATGAATTTCATGGTCTAGGAAGTAGAAATACTAGCTAATGCATGTACTAAAATTTTAGGTGGTTGGTCCTCTATCTATTAGGAATCTTTAGGTCAGTATTCCTCTCTATGGTCCTCCCCGTTGTCATATGGTTAGCTAGTGGAAGATTCATCCACATTGAGTAAATATAGTTTCTAATGTGCACATTTATGGCTTGGAGAATATTTATCATCATAGTTGTACCATAGTCCCCATGCCCTACGTGCCTCCATTTCTTCTCAGGTGATATGTTTGACCTAGGGTGTTTTTTGTCCTAAGTTTGAGGATATCTAGGATAGAAATGGGTTTTGAGCTTGAGGATATTTAAAAGTATACCTTTGAGCTATGAATAAATATTCAACAATCCTATCCAATCCTATAGTTGCCATTATTTTGTCTAGCTTGAATATTTTTACTTTAACATGGATATCTTCCTTTAATCCACTAATGAAACAAATTTAGAAAAACTCGACACTCAAACCCCTAGTACAATTGCTATCTTATCAAAATATGTCAGGTAATCACAAATAGATGTCATTTATCTTAACTTGGTGAGGGCTTCAGTGAAATTTCATAGTCACTGGATCAAAAATATGTGAGTATTTATGTCCTAAATTCAAGCCGAGTGAGCCACTAATGCATATTCTCTAATTTTTGGTACCATTGATTTGCTTCCTATTTTAGGTTGAAAAATCCAATTACAAGCCTTTGATTAAGAAGAGTGGCATGAAGATAATTATATTATTTGGCCCAATAAAACCAATTGGTTGGATCCTCTCCATCAAATTTTGGAAAGTCCAACTTGGTCATTTTTTGAATTGTATTTATAGGTAAGGTATTTCATGCTCTACCTTAAAATTACCATCTTGAATCCTTGGTTATTGTCCTCTAAGAACATCATATTTTGCATTTAGACCTATTAAACAACTCTTGATATCATCAATTTATCTATTTTGTCTAATTAGAATAATGCCTAAAGGATATGTGATTGAGTATTTTCAATTTGTTTCATTTGGTCACCCAATCGCTTTAGCTCTTGGGTAGCTCTAGTACCACTAGCCATTTTTAATCACTTTAGGGTTTCCAAAAAAATTTATTGGAGTTATATGTCAAAGGGATTAGTTTGAAGAGAGAATAAAAATGGATTATACCACAAAATTATAATTTTTGAAAGGTAGGGTTTCAAAAATGGTTTTTACAGTAAGGTCTCAAAATTATCAGCTCAAAGAGGTAATTATAATAGGCTATTCACAAAATGGTGAATTTTAATTTTTTTTTTTTTACTATTGACAATTGATTGCTTTACTAGTAGACAATTGACAACTGGCTACTATGATTATTATACTAGTTATCTCTACATTGTTAGATCATATATCCTCTATACTATATGGTATTTTTAGATCTATTTTTGGTTTTGACTACGAAAGAACTTAAAACAAAATTTCAATAGGGATAACTTTAAGTCAAGATGTGTGTGATTATATGGGCTCTTTGATATACAATCTCATTCATAATTAGTGCTTAGCCTATATTTTATATCTCTAAATATAGAGTATTCCACCATACTTGTAGCTATACTATCCATTTTTTAGGATACTATGAGAGTAACTTCCCAAGGTTAATTACTTGTCTTTGCATCACAGAACTCAATCAACCAATATCTTTCTATGAGTGAAGGTCTCTCCTATTCCTAATGGGTATCCCTATATACGTGAGGGAACATGGGAGCTCGTAGTCATAAATGGGTGCTAAGGGCTTGGTAATACAGTTTGAGCATCCCTTAGTTTAGTAGACACTTAATGCATAATCTAGCTTAGCAAAAAATAACAACTCCATGATATTTTAAAACCCCTAACACTGGGTTTCTATCTAATAGACTAATAATTGTTGGATAATATTACACTATTTAGTACATGTTGATGTTCCCCCATGGTAACTTATGGTATAATTGTAAATATGTAAATATTATAATAGGGTGTGAGTCTATAGTTTAGGAGTGTGATATTTCCCTTTATGTATGTGTTTATGTGTAGGATGTGCACAAGTGTCATGTAATAATGTGTGCAAGTGTGTGAAGTGATAAAATGCATTAAGTGTCATGTAATAATGTGTGCAAATGTGTGCACAAGTGTCATAAAGTAAAGTGTACAAGTAAATAGAGATTCAAGAGTCATGTATACAAGGGCCAAGATGTGAAGCCAAGAGGCATGAGAGGTTTGTTTTATGCATGGAATAATGAAGGTTGCATATTTATATATGTGAGGAGAGAAATAGTCAAATATTTCAAGATTCACCTTTATAAGGTTATACTATGGAGACAAATCTCCATGAAATGTAATATCAAAGAATCAAATACTGAAGAAACTAGTGAATAGAATATCAAAGCTTCTATATAATATTTTGAGTAATATTGTGTGCATGGGCTGATTGATTTGTACTGGTTATTGGAGTAAAACCTAAGAAAGGAAAGGTTCAAGCATAAGATATATTTGAGAAATACTTTAATGCTAAAGGAAAGGAAGCTTGTACAACAATCTCATGTTGTTGTGAGCAAAGGTCTTTGTGAAAGATAAAATAGTGGGAATTATGGAAAGTTGTCTAAATTAATAATGTCAAGCAAAAATAAAACATATAGATCAAGGAGCCACTGAGAGCTATGTGAGTTGTGCAATAACCAATATAAGTAGGACGATATTGAGAGCTACCCGAGTTATGAAATAACCAGCATAAGTAGAGAGCCATGGAGTGTTGTCCAAGTTATGAGATACCTAGAAAAATAGCATGGATACAAAGAAGGGAGCCATTATAGAATACCAAGCCAAAATCTACCTAAGATAAAGAAAAAGTAGAGTTGATTAGAAGATATAGGTCCCCAAAAAGAGGTATCCTTGATTATTGATAGAGTTACATTCACCTAAGTGTCATTGCATAGCAAAAGCAACTGGAAGATTAAGTGTTGGAGAAGATTAATCTCTAGAAACGATTAAGAACCAAAAAAAATTAGCATCATTACAAATCCTAAGAGCACCCTGAGCACCATATCATTTTGCAAGCATTTATGAGACCTTAGCACCTGATACCTTTACGATGTCTTTAGGGGAAGTGAAATTCTAAAAGATTCATGTAAAGTCAATAGAAAGAGGAAGATGGTTGGGTGACTATGATTTGTAAGTGCTCTAACAATCCAAAAATAATCTTATGCATATAATTACATCTAGTGAATAAAGAGCTACATTTTCATTGGGTATGATTTAAAATATTTCTAAATTGGGTGTGTGCTTAAGTGAAATTCAAATTGGAGTGAATTTCTTTAATAAAGGGGAAGTAATAAGGTTTTTTTGGAATATATTATATTATTTGGTTCATGCTAATGTACCACCTTGGGTACATCTTTAGATTAGGAAAGTGTCTTAGATTAGAATGAAAGTATTTACTTTATGCAATGTAATAAATGCACAAGTGTGCAAAGTATTTTGGCAATGTAAATGTGCATAGTTGTCCACATGCACATGTGTCATAGAATAGGAATATGAAGAGTCATAGGAAGAGTGAAGGCCAAGAAATATATATATAAATAGTCACATTCATTTGTATAGATATGTATATGAGGGCGTGAAAGATATAGCAAGATATAGAAAGATATAGAGTTATTGGTCATATACAATCATAATGGAGAGTGATGAAGTATGATGTATTTGAGGTTTTTATTCAATAAAGATCATATTTTCATGAGCATTTATTAGTGGAATTTATATGATTCATTTCTAAATTTATTTATGATTTTTATATGCATAATATATTATCATTATCATATATTTCATATTGCAACTTTATTTTAGATCTTGTGGTTACTTTATCTAGCTTCAAAAGCTAACTGGTATCAAAGCCACAATAAGGTTTTGTCTTGCATAGGTTTTTTGTTGCAAAGGATATTTCTACTGGTTAAGGAGAGACCAGTAAAGTTGAAGAAATTACCTCTAGAAAAGAAAACCAGAGAAGATAGAATTTCTCACTATGTTGAAGGAAAACCAGTGAAATTTGAAGATTTACCTATTCCAAGAGCAAATTTAGAATAGAAGAAGATTTATAGGTCTTTAATATAGACCTTGATATTGAAGAAATTAAGAGACCCTTGAAGGAGGTCCTATTTAAAAGAGAGAAAAATATTCTAGAGGCTAGAGTCTTTCCACAGGGTTGAAGGAAAACTCGTGAAGACTAGGACTTAGCATAGATTTGATTCCACTAGTTTTGGGAATAGCTAGTGAAGATTATTGATTTTAGAATTCTGGAACTTTGAATATATTTGGTTATTATTGTCTAAGTTTTTGTTGTAGAATATTAGTTCTTATAATTTGAGAATCTTCCTACAATGAATAGAGAATAAATTCACCTTCGATTGCCTGAAAGTCTATGTGCTTTCCACATGCAGGTATTAACTCTTTGTTGTAGAAAAGTAGACATTGAATATTAAGGAGGTTCAATAAATAAGGCACCATTGAATATTGAGAAGAACTAGGAAGGAAGTCCTCATTAAAAATTTTAGAATACAAATTAAATATTGAAGAGATCCAAAAAAAATGTCACATTGAAGAACTAATAGATTTGGAAGATTGAAGTTTGAAGACTGAAGATAAAGGAGGACTACAAGTGGTCCTATTGCAGAGTTAAGAAGAAACAAATTTTGGAGATCCAAGAAAAGAGATCTCATTACAAAAATCCCATAATTGAAAGACTAAAGAAACCTAGGTAAGGTTTCCTTAAAGAATTGATTAAGAAGATTTTAGTAGCTACAGGATTAGAAGACCCAAAAGAAGAGGTCTCAAGAAGATTTTGGATAAGAATAAAAAGGCTAGAGAAAACCTCATTTCATAATTAGAAGATCTAAGAGAAGAAATCTGAAGAATATTTTGGAGAAGAAGAAGAAGACTAGAGAAAGCCTCATTGCATAATTAGAAGACCCAAGAGAAGAGGTCTTAAGAAGATTTTAGAAAATAAGGCTAGAGAAAGCCTCATTGCAGAATTGAAGCAGTGGCCATTGGAGGAGATTTGAATAAAATTTCATGTTAGAATATTGCAAGTAGGAGAAGTTCCTAATAAGAGGAACTTGGGACAATTATTGTCATATAAAAACAAGACCCCAAAAAAAGGAAAAAGGATTTGGTAAAAAGTTTTCCAAATTTTGAGAAGGTTTTGAAGATCTCAAGACATCCAGATTCTTAAGGAAGAAGATAGTGAACGAGATTATATTTGAAGTTAGAATTTGGAAATAAGCTTGAAGAAAGAATAAATATTGAAGAGGCCATAGATTTGAGAGATTTGAGAACAGCCACAAAGGTTTTGTAAGCTGATTTATAAAAGAGGAATTTGTTGATTTTCAAAGGAGAAGTTGAAAGGTCACAGGATAGAAAATTGAAGAAAGCAAAGTGTTGTAATTTGGAGAAGCTTTAGAAATATTTTGGAGTACTTTTGGACAACCAATTCAAGGAAGGCTTGATAGTAAAAGAGAGCAGCAAATTTGAAGATTCATGGACACCAAGGAATCAGATTTTGTAAGCAACGTTTCAAGAGGTTTGAGCTGCAAATTTGGGCAGCATTGAAAGAGTAAAGCAAGATGCATTTTTAAAGAGTCTAAGGATAAATTTGGAAAAGCTTTGAATAGAAAAGCATAAGAATATTTTGATAGTGCCTAAGAAGGATAATTACTGCAGATTTGGATAGCAAGAGAGCAACATTTGTAGCTTCAAAATCTAGAAGGTGATAGCATACATTTGAGAGAAAATAAGAAGGAAAAGGTACAACAAGAAAGCAAAGTTTTGGGCAGCAACTTCAGCTACAAGATAAAGATTCTACAAACAACAAAATAAGAGGAGTATTGCTGCAAATTCAAGACAACAAGCTATCAA
Organism: Wollemia nobilis; assembly: GCA_028583015.1. Taxonomy (NCBI): domain Eukaryota; kingdom Viridiplantae; phylum Streptophyta; class Pinopsida; order Araucariales; family Araucariaceae; genus Wollemia; species Wollemia nobilis. The sequence continues at coordinate 858,722 of JAQPPZ010002524.1, forward strand.
GAAGAAAATCTACAAAAGAGTTCATAAAAGGTGTGCAAAATTGATGCTATAAAAAGTATTATTTTACAAGTTTTGAAAGTAGATATTACAAGTTTTTAAAGCATCATTTTTAGAGCTATTTAAAGCTAGCAAAAAGGAGTTTTAGTATAGCCAAGAAAAAATACACCATTTTCATTATAAAATCTGTAAATTATAACAGCAAGAATTAAAGTTTGTAAAGTGCTAAAAGGAGTGATAAGAAAACTAGTATATGTTGTTTTTTATATAATAAAAAGGCAGATTTATTCTAAGTTATATTGAGGTCGAATAGTCCTCAAAATGAAGGCTGATTTAAGGTGTCAAAAGACACCAAGAAGAGCATCAAGATTGCAGAATATGTTGGTGAAGGAAACCACCAAAGAGGAGTGGTAAATCCACCACTTAAATCACCATCGAGTTGCACAAGTTGAGCACCATAGATAAGTGCAAAAGTGATAGCTTAGTATAGGGGAGGAATGTTAGAGTATATTACATCATTTGGGTTATGTAAATGTACCACCTTTGGTACATAACTAGAGTAGGAGTTTACTTTAGAGTAAAGTTAGTTGGTTACTTCAAGTATTGTAATAACTGTATGTGTCAATGTGCATGTAGTCCACATGTACATGAGTCCTAGGTAGAGTAAGGGCCAAGGAACCTATCTTCCTATATAAAGGCCTCATAGTGAGTGATTAGAAGAGAGAACATAATATATAGAGAGTGTGTGGTATAGTTTAGTAGTATGGTACAATGTAGTCTTTTCATATCCATTCATGGAGTGTTCATGTCCTCCATTATATAGCATTGTACTATTTTCATCACTTTCATTAATGGCATATTTTTGAGTTATTTGTAGATGTTCAGTTCATTATCTTCCTACATATTATTGTGCCATTAGTTTATAGTTATCTCAGATTAGTTATCCTACATCTTGTGGTTGTTCTTCCTATAATACTATCCCATCAAAAGCTAATAGTGGTATCAGAGCACATGGTAGATCAGATCAGAATTAGGGAGAGCCACAAAGAGAGACTAAGAGGAGTTTAAAAATCTTAGTTCCAAAATTTTTGAGATTACATTTGGCTAGAGTCTTTCCACAAGGTTGTAGAAAAACTCATGAAGACTAGGACTCAACGTGGATTCCACTAGATTGATAAATCAACTAGTGAAGATTCATCATCTCTAGATTTAAGAGTTTCTTCCATTACAATCCTAATACTTTGTTGTAGAAAAAGGAGATTCGAAGTGAGTTGGGAAGCTTCCTACAAAAGAGCTAGGAAGAATATCTTCTTTAGAATCAATCCAACACTAGAAGCAACAATCGGAAGAATAAATATTTGGAGGCCTGAAGAAAAGGTCCCATTACTAGAGATTGTAGACCTGCAAAGTGTAGAAGGAGAAAAGGCCATAGGAGCCTTGTTACAAATTCAAGGGAGAAAATAAGACTCCAATGAAGAGTCTCAGTGAAGATAGGAGATTGGTGATCTCCAATGTAGATTGAAGACTTCACCCTGAAGAAGCTGAAGAGACCCTTAGAAGGTCCAGTTACAAAACTCCTAGATCTGGAAGATTGGAGGTTGGTGATCTCCATTAAAGCTTGTAGATTGTAGAAGTAAAGAAGGACTAGCAAGGTCCTATTCTAGATTCTAGAAATAGAAAATTTTAGAGATCCGAGAGGAAGATCTCATTACCAACACTTCCATAGTAGAAGGTTGAAGGAAAGGTCTCATTTGGAAGACCATAAGAGCTACAAGATTGAAGACCTTGGTGAGGTCTCAAGGAGAAATAAGGAGGAGGCTTGGTGAGCCACATTAAAGGAGATTTAGAGAAGGCCATTAAAGGAGTTCTTAGGAGAACTCATTGGAGAAATTTACCACCAAGAAGAAGTTCCTGATAAAGGAATATTTTGGGATAATTATCACCATCCGACAACAAGCCCAAACTGAGATAGATTTGGCAAGGAGTTTGCCAAATCTCGGAGGATATTGGTGAAGACCTCAAGACTTTCAGATTCTTGAGAAGAGGGCCTAGATCAAAGTCAGAATTCAACAAGGAGGAGAATCAAATTCACCTACTACAGTTAAAGGGCAGCAAGTTAGAGGGTTTTCAAAGCTACAAAAAGGTGAGTTATAGAGTTATTTTAGATAGCCAAGAATAGTTACAAGTTCATCCAGTTAAAGGTAGCAATTTGGTGAATCAAATCACCAAGAAATCCTTCATCTATAGAGATCATTAAGGTAAGCAACTTGGGTGCAAATAGGTTCATTAATTGAACTTTAAATTAATTCCATTAAGCACCATATTTAGAGTTTTAAGAAGTTGCAAAGTGAAGGTTGCATATTATAGTCTTCAAAAGAGTGCAGAAGGAAGTTTCTTTTAAAGGTTAATACCTGCACATTAAAATAGGAGTTAGATATATTTCGATAGAAATAAAATTATCATCTTCCTATTATCTAAGTTACAACAAAGAAGACTACATTAAGTTACAGAGATTATAGTCCTCTACAAGGAGCAATTACTAAGTGCATATTTCAAGGAGTAATAAGGTGAGATTAATATTGCACTATTCTAGTTGTTCTTTAGATGCACTAAGTATTTTTAGATTGCAGTGAAAATTAGTGCATATTTCAAGTTATTTTGAGGATTCATTTATAGGAGCAATAAGGTGAAATTGCTCTATTCTAGTTATTATTAAGAGCATCAAACCTGGAGATATTATTGATGCAATAATACTAGTTACCCTTAAGTTTTAAAGTGCATTAAGAGGTTATTATAAAAGGAAGTTTCAGTGCACAAAGTAGGGTAAGAGTGAAGTGTCTAAAGACACTATTAAGCATCCAAAACCTATTGCATATCTTGGTGAAAGTAAGTCACCAAAAGAAGACAACATAACAACAATATTACTCTCAAGAAGTTACCTCATCAAGAAGGTTAAAGGTCATAAAAAAGGGGAATATATTCGGCCTATTATCCTGGTGCAAGTTAAGGTACTAAACCTTAACTATTACAACAATATTTACATACATGAGAAGCACCAGTTGTGTCCTTTCAAACTCAGAAAAAGGACAATTTAACCTCTATAGGCATTACAATGGTAAGAAAGGATGGTTACAAGGTAGTCATTTTGGTAAGGTAGAAGGGTAGAGTTCAAGCAAGAGAAGAGAGCCATCAAAGGGCTCACATTACTCAAAGTTAAGGTGCCTAAAGAACATCGTATTCATCATCGAACCGAATGCCTATAGCAAGCATCTACCCTACAACATCAAGCCAATACAAGGAGGTCATTATCGATTGTTATCTAAGTAAACAAGGAACAATACTAAATACAAGCATAAATAAGCAAGGTACAAGGAGCTTTACCCATGATAGAGGAACCACCAACTGAAACTAAGCTCCCATAGCCACCATTGGAGTGCCATAGAACCTCCATCAAAGCATTCCTCATCACCTTAGCTAGAGCCACCCACACAACATCTACGTCGGCTTGGAAAGAAGGCGTTGGAGATAAGTTATCAAGAGCATTTGTTGGCAAGAGATATACAAGATATAATACATTGGAGGGAAGGTCTACATGTAGAAAACCTAAGCACCACTTGGCAAAATCATTCTAGGCACCCTCACATTCCTCAACGTACATCCAGGAGAAGAGCGCTCAAGGAATAATCTAACATCTATCTTTGAGTGGTTACAAGCATCATTGGGAGGTTACTTACCATAATCATCATTGCAAGGAGGAATGAGCATTGAAAGAACCTAAGTCTTAATGCTCATCTTTAACGTAACTCTCAAGTGCCACTTGTCCAAATTTGAAAGGCATCTGCACTATTTAAAGTGCCTAAACTTGAAGGAGGAGAGAGAGCAAAATCAAGGCACACAATCAAGCATTGAAGGGAGGAGTCAAAGGGCTATTCAAGAGGAGAGAAAGATACTCATCTATATTTAAGAGCCTCTATCATTCATAGAAGTGTGCAAGAATTTAGAATAAACTCCATACACCAATCAACATGGATGAAATACCTTGCAAGGAAGATAGTCTAAGGTTTCCAACATTGGAGTGGAAGCATATCCGAGAGCACATTGAATTGAGGTGCATTAAAGGCACTCATAAGAGAACGTCTGCTAGGCCTATCATAAACCAGTGAAGAGATACAATGAAGATCGAGGAGGTTGAAGTCAAGCATAACACTCATCAATCCTATTAAGGTATTTTATATGGTTTGATTAATTTGCTTTCATAAGGAGTAATAAGGGATAATATAAGGTTGAAATTATTATTATTATTTGCATATGCAAAATCAACCTTAATAAATTGAAAGCATATAAAGGAGTTCATAGTATTTCAAATCATTTAGTTGAAATACTTTAATATTTGCAATTAAACACCATAGGAGATATAAGGGTTACTACTTGGAAGACAATATTATTATTGCAAATATTATTATCATTAATTTCTAATATTCCAAATTTGGGAGTTATAAGGTATACTACATCAAACATAGATTATTGGAATTTAGAAATATTAAACTATTAAGGGGTGTAAAAGGAAGTTCATTATTTACTTAAAGGAGTTGGAATTATATACTTATACTTGTCTCATACTCATACTAAAGAGACAAAAGAAATCCAACCATAGAGAACTTCAAATTGATAAGTGCATAGTTCATTAGGAGAGATAAGGTAAAATAGAAGTTGATTATTGATTTACAAAATATTACAAAATCAACTCAAAGGTGAACTTATTACTTACTAAGCACTTTATCAAATTTATAACATAATCCAATCACTAGGGAGACATAAGGAATCCTACAAAACCTAAATCTTAGAAAGGTTTTATCAAATTGGTTCATATACTCTAAACTAGGGAGTCATAAGGTAGTCTACTACAAAGGATCTATCCAAAGTATTGAAAGAACCCTATCATACACTACAATGGATAAAGTAGGAAGAGACACATTTCATCATAATACACACTACAAAAGGACTCAAGATCAGAATCCATCCAATATACCATATCATATATGCAAAATCACTTCAAATGATTTCATAGGTCAAAGTGAAAAGGATATTTGGTATATTGATTCAGGGGCAAGTCACCACATGACAAGAAATCTACATTGGTTTGATTGTCTTGAAGTCACTAATAGCTACAAGTTGAAAATTGTAGATGGCAATAACTATCATATACATGGATATGGGTGTGTATCACCTAGTAAATTATTTCTAAACTTTCTACTACATAATGTAATGTATGTTCCTGGATTAACATCTAATCTCATTTTAGTATCCAAGTTAGTAGAAAGTAAAAGGGTGGTTGACTTTAGATACATAAATGGAGCTAATATGTGTCTTATTATACATCAAAATGAGATTGAAGCTATTGGATCAATCCATAGAAATATATATGCTCTAGATTCTATCAAAACTTCACAAGATATTGTTATGTTTCAAAACAATACTAATGCAGTTTTTGAGGAACAAATTGAAGAGAATGAAGAACCTATATATCATAAAAATAGAAGAAGAAATGGAAGGTTCAAAATTAAAATTATGAGAGGAAAACAACACTATGCCTTACTTGGCCATCTACAACCTAGAAAAGAAGAAGAATCTGAACAAGATGAAGACACTCATCAAAATCTAAGCAAATAAGACAATGAAAGAGGCTGGAGGAAAGAGCTCAATTTCCAGTACCAAATAGAAGATCCATATTGAAGACTAAAGTCTTCAATACCCAAATAATGTAATACAAGGGGGTGTTAGAGTATATTACATCATTTGGGTTATGTAAATGTACCACCTTTGGTACATAACTAGAGTAGGAGTTTACTTTAGAGTAAAGTTAGTTGGTTACTTCAAGTATTGTAATAAATGCACAAGTGTCAATGTGCAAGTTGTAAATGTGCATGTAGTCCACATGTACATGAGTCCTAGGTAGAGTAAGGGCCAAGGAACCTATCTTCCTATATAAAGGCCTCATAGTGAGTGATTAGAGAGAGAATAAAATATATAGAGAGTGTGTGGTATAGTTTAGTAGTATGGTACAATGTAGTCTTTTCATATCCATTCATGGAGTGTTCATGTCCTCCATTATATAGCATTGTACTATTTTTATCACTTTCATTAATGGTATATTTATGAGTTATTTGCAGATGTTCATTTCATTATTTTCCTACATATTATTGTGCCATTAGTTTATAGTTATCTTAGATTAGTTATCTTGCATCTTGTGGTTGTTCTTCTTGTAATACTATCCCATCAAAAAAAAACAAGGCAAGTGCCCAAGAATTTTCTAGAAGAATAGCCATCGAAAGTGTTCAAGCATTATCTAGAAGAGCAGCCACCAAATAGGAGAGGAGTCGTCATCAAAAGGAAAGAACCACCAAAAGTGGTTGAGCGTTGTCTAGAAGAGCAGCTACCAGAAAAGAGAAGAATCGTCATCAAGAGGAAAGAACCACCATGGAAGAACCACCAAAAAGAAGTGTTGAAGTGGAAGAGAAAGAGCCACCATTGGAGAAGTTGAAGCGCCACATGCAAATTCAAAAATGTAAAACAGTGAAAGAAGATATTGGAAAGGCATTAAGGGAGACCAAAGGTCAAGTTCTTGCAACCACCAAGAAGGGAAATAAAGATAAATCCTATATAAAATTGAACACATGGAAGTCACCATTTCAAAACATGAAATATGTAGCTGAATATTTTGTATTAATTCTAAAAGGGGTTACAATCATGAGTCTCTCTCAAAGTAAACTCCCTCTCTTTAGTATGAATGCAAGAAATCAGCAAATATCTTTCGGTGTCCCTCAGTGTAGATGGGATTCTTGCGCATGAGCCATTGCTTGGGTGTTTGAATCTATTATTTGTACCTTTTTGGGCCTACAAAAAGGTGTTAGTGCATTTGGGGACCTATCATTGATTAGATCCCATGTTTATGAAGATAAAATGATGCTAAAATGAAGCTAAAACATGATAAAAACTGAAAGTAGAGTTGCAAAAACTATCAAAAAATGATACTTACTTGATCTATAGCTCTGGAGTTGTCGTAGACCAGGTTTGCACAGTGGTGCATGAACGTCTAGCTTGGGTTTGCATTGTACTACGTGAACTAGATTATTGTTGACTCTTTTTGTGTATTTTTATCAAAATGAGCTCCTAGAGTTGTTTCTTTGATTTATGGTCTGGTTGCCTTCTGAGATCGATTTCTCTATCAAATAATCTTTCAAAAACCTAAGATCTTCATGGATGATGGATTCAAGAGCAATGTAGGTGATCTAGAGTAATTTTAGTAGATTTTTGGTAAGTAAAATTGAGGGAGAGTTTTATGAATAAAATGGCCCTCTATAAATAGGGATTGGCCAAGGTTAGGGGGAGTGAGGTGTCTCCTCATGAGGTGGCTCTTGTAAGATGGCCTAGAGCACATATGGCTCATGATGGATTCTTGTGTGAAGGAATCCCTCACACATGTGTGAGGATGAGATGGAAGATGACTCATATCCCCTCATGCTTGAAGGAGGATATTTAAAATATCTTTTTTGATGAGTTATGCACATATGTGTGAGCAATAAATATCCATTAGGATAAGGGTACACACATGTGTGAGCCTTGGTTAGGTTAATCAGCATTAACTAAGTTAACCCTAGGTTAGGAGGATGAGGTGATATGTTAGGGTTTAATTAGGATTGGTGCTAATTAAACATGAATTTAACCTTTATTAATGATAAAGTGTCTTTTAACCATGGATAAGTTTAACCAAGATTGAATGCTTGAAGATGGTCGCATGGAGACCATGATTAGGCATAGGAAGGAGTTGAGATAGTCTAAGGAGATTAGAATGATGGGTAATGAAATTGAGTGATGAATAATATTTTAAAGCCAATTTATGCAATCTTCAAAGGTTTTACAGATTGATTGGCCTTAATGATAGAGAAGGAGAAATGTGCAACTTTTTGGTGTCTACATTTGCCCATTTTTGTACTATGTTGTGTAAAACATGATCTAGTACAAAAACTTGATGAAAAAGGAATGGTGAAGTGATGGGGGACAAAGGATTTGTGAGTGGATGACTACGGATGATTATGAGAGAGATGTATTGATAAAAAAGGTGATTCACTATTGAGTACAACACTTTGTAGCATGGTACGGGTTACTTTTGAGGAAAAAACTTGAGATTTTTTTCATCTTGTGATCAATGAGAGATGTTCCAATTGTGGATAGAACAAATGCCTCTTCAAATTTTTTATTTTGATTGATTGATGAGAGTGTGATAATATTTGTTAAACCATTAAAAACCACAATGCAAGGGCATATCAGGTGCAACATTCAGAAAGTGGTCTTACATGTGTCACTCTGAAGACTGGAGTCGAGAGATGTTTGTAGGCGTATGGTGTTCGTGGCTTAGCAAATGTTTGATTTGGATTGGATTTATGTTGAGATAATATTTAGCAAAATATTTCTTAGGAGATCGAATGTTTGGTTGTTTGATTGATGTAAAGCAGATTTTTGGTTTTTGTTGTATGAATACCCCTCAATCGATGCATCGGCAATGGAGTAGACGAAAAGTGATGGTGAGTCAGTTGAGAGAAGACGATGATAAAAAATGAGGAAAATAGTGATGGTAAATTAAACAAATCTAGAAAAGTAAAAAAAATAAGGATGATGTGGTAGAAAAATCAGTTCACATGGTAGCACACAAACTAGGTTTGCACGTGTGGGCGTGAACCTATGAGATTTGCCAAATAAAAGTTTTTTTATGCACGTGAGAGTCATTTACGCTGCACGAAGTGAGGAGGAGAGTGAGGGAAAAGTTGTGAAGTAGAGTGCTACTAAAATTTTAGGTTGGATATTGGATATGGTGAATGGATGAGCTAGCACGACTGGCAGTGGTGATGTACCATCAATAAGTGCACAAAAATCCAAGTTGTTTGATTTGCATAAATTTCAAAAAGTACAAAAATGCATGTATGAGTGTGAATATGTGTTTGCATGGACTGACTAAAATGTGTCTACAAAGTATGAAAAAGGTAAAATGGGCATCCAAATGTGGTGTTTGTTTTTTATTTTAACCATTGGATGGAAATGTTGACTTCATGACTCATATTGCGTGTGTGTGAGGGTTGACTATTTTTTTGCATGTATGGTGTGTCATTTTTGACATCTGATCAAATTTTTATCATATTTGGGCATAATGGGTGTCTAAAAATACCCTTCATGGGAGGTTCACATGGTAGTGTGTGAACCTGAGGTTCGCACGTGTGTGTGCAAACCAAGTTTGCACGTACAAACTTTTTTATTTTTGGAATGAAGGATATGTGCATGTGATGATTGTTTACATGTAAAACTGATGATGAATTTGTTTGATATGTGGGAATGAATGTAGGTGAAGAAGATCAAACTGCATCATCATGTTCAGACTTTGAGAGACACATTAGTGAAAGTGTGGATAAAGGTATATGGGGATTGGATGGGTATAGTGGGCTTTAAGGGCCTATGGTAGATGCAGAGTGTGCATGCAAACAGAGCCTACATATCAGTCTTGTGTAAGAGGTGGGATCTAGATAGGAACTCATTCCATTTTCTAACAAGGAAGATGATGATCACATTAGAGGACGTATATCAGATTTATCGATTGTCGATAGAGAGCATCATAGTGAAAGCGATAGTAGATGGTGCATGGGAGGAGATATTGCAGTAGACGTTTGCTGCTAGGTGGGCAGAAGTGCAGTATGAGAAGGAGGTTGATTACGAGTAATATTATAAGGGCAAGATGTTGCCCAATCGACATTGCATGGTGATGTTTTTGATAAATATTTATGCTCTACTAGATAGTTCAGAGGTGAAATTCCCCTAGAATATGATGGGAGTTGTATGTAATATGGTAGAGTATGGGGTGGTACTTGCATGGGCACCCACATTACTATCACAAGTATAAAAAGAGTTGCATGGGATTGTGAGTGTAGGGTGTTCTAGACTAATATTTAGCCCATTGCTTTAGGTGTAGATGTGTGAGCATATCATGATTGAGCATCCCACAATATTACCTTATAAGGTACATGATTTGATGGGTGATTTTGTACCATATACCTTGAGGTGGTGCACCAATATGGAGATGCGAGTGTGGCGAGGGCACAAGGGAGATCGTATATTTTGGTGAGGAATGCTTGATACGCTAGTTCTCAAGCATATTAGTTGGATACCTTGGAGGGGTGGGGTTGTATGGGTTTAGGATGAGGAGAAGTTAGGTAAGATTCATCGATACATATGGTTAGTGGGATTGTATCAATGATAGGTAGAGTACTTTCCTTTTAGTAGGGTGATGCATCAGTTTTGGTTACGGCAAGGGCAACTAGATCTGCCCATTGTGATATGGAGGAGAGAGGGAGATTAGGGAGTACGACCTATAGTTCCTCCCTTAGATGTGTCTAGATATCCACAGTTGGTTATTCTAGACATGGATTATGTAGGCATGACTCTATATTATGATATATGGTGGGTGATGTAGAGGTGGCAGCCATGAGTCAGTGTGATAGATGGATGGATGGATCTAGTGGGATGATTACCTATAGCTAATGTATGGGCACTAGGAGGAGAGTTACTTGTAGGAGGTAGATTTTCAAGAGGAGGGGGTGAGGTAGCAAGGCTTGAGCTAGATGCAAAGTTAGAAGAGGAGGTGGAGAAGTCCCTTCGATGAGTGAGGACACATCGGGATGATGCAATAGGATCTCCTAGATTTAGGTCACTCAAGTGACAAGAGGGTGGTGAGGATCAACCACTAGAGTAGGTTGTACTGATGGATGAGGAGATGAGAGGATTAATGCCAAATGATGTAGCAGGATCTCCTAGAACAAGTTCACCTAAGTTATAGGAGGGTGGTGACGGCTAATCACTAGAAAAGGTTGTATCGATGGAGGAGATGGGAGGATCTATGCCAGATGTGGATGTGATGATAGTGTAGCAAAAGGAACTGAACACCAAACACATGAAATAAAAATAAGAGATTGCAATATAAGGAATGATTTTTCTTTGTATTGATACATGGGAGCTTGAATATCTCAAATTTATAATGTTGTGTCCTAATGTTTTGGGGGAGATATTACAATGCTTTCTTCCTAAAATACAATGCTTTGAATGGTGGTCTTCCAACTCTCTAGCAAATGACTGGGTGTTCTTCTCTCCTCTACTACAGCTCCAAAGGTGAGTGGGCTTTTGTATCCTGGAAGTAGGACCACTCTTAGCTTCAATAGCTCTTCAGATACCTATCTCCTACACACACAAAATGCAAACAAGGATTTTAGTAGCACTTGTATATATGATTGAAAACCAATGCAATAAAACCCTTAACCAAATATTTACAGAAATCAAAAGTGCAGTTTAGAAAACATAGAAATTAAACCTAAATGCCTTGCCAAATTTTAGCTTACTGATCTCTATTATGGTTGACTAAAAATCACTCCTGAGTAACCATGGGTGCATGGGTGGGACTGAAAAACTATGGGAGGGCAGTTATAAATATGTAATCGTGGGTGGGCGATTGAGGCTAGATGGTAGAAAGCTTCAGAATGGCACTTTAGAGCTTTGAATCCTTGATCTCCTCAAGATGCATGTGAGCTCCTAGCTTGATTCTGGCAACCTGGCAGTATGTTCTTTCAGCCTATTTTGATTAATTGGGTGAAGGTGCCTTTATAAGCCCCTTGATATTTTAGAGGAAAAGGGAGGTGGTAAGCCAGGATTTCCAAGTGGTAATCCAGGGCTGCCAAATGGAAGGGGAAATTATAGTGAGTCACCTAGGGTGTCTCACTTAACTAGGGTGATGTGGCTAATGGGTAGGTGCAAGTGGAGTGAGGTGTGAGGGATGTCCCATGTGAAGGGACAAGGGTGACATCAGTGTGCGAGATGTGGCAAGGGGTGGTGGTGATGTGTCTAGGACACATGTCTAGTGGGTATGCAACACATCCTAGGTAAGTTTTCTAGATTTAGACTTAGGCATATATTTTATTATGCGGATTTGGAATGTGTAATGTGATTGGGGTTTTGCAAGTACCTAGGTTTTGGTATCTAAAAATGCCCCTTTTTGTACTGTGTTGTGTAAAACATAATGTGGTGCAAAAATGAGAGACACCTATCCTTATTGAATGGATAAATAAAATCAAATCTTCTCGATGCACAAGAATGAATGATTTTTGAAAATTTTGATTTGTTTGCTTACCCCCTCAATTGGCGAATGGGTAAAGAATGAAAACCACAAGCCAATTGACCAAATATGGATGATGAAAGGATGTATATGTTATGTATGCAAATGTCTAACATTAAGGATCAACTTGATGTCCTAATTTTGTGATGGTTTGTGATGTTGTAAATTTACCTTTGATTTCAATGAATTGCAAAATTATGTGGTAAAATAACCAACCATTATTGGAGTTCGGGTGCCCATGTGACTGTAGCAATTGCTACCAAATGATATGGTGTTAGAAACCAGACACTCTTGGAGATTTAACACTTTAGTTATTTTGATAGTTATTACCAAATTGTGAGCGAATGTTTTCTACTTTTGTAACCCAACGAAAAGGGCTTAATGATAACCTTGTGCAAATTAGGTTGAACACAACCACACTCAAAGATTGAGGGACCCAACTGATTTAATTCCACATGTGATGATGGTTAATAATTGTTGAACAAGTGTCCTTATGGTGAGCTACTCATCCTACCAGATTGCATGGATTACCAATCGCTACAACCGCCAGGTATGTAGGGTAATTCACTAGATACAAGGGTCACTGCATATGATTATGATGGTTGAAAATGATGATTTTGATGCTTTTGTTTGGATTTGAGGGAGGGTTTGGTATTGTTTTTTTTATTTTTTTAATCGCATGCCCATGTTTGGTTGTGCCTAAAAACCACGCATCCATAGTTGGAGTTGCCAAATGCAAACACGCAGTTGCATGCACCTACCAAACACACACTTGTGGTTGGATCCACAAATTGCGGCTATAAATATGTATGAGTTGGTGTAACATCCTCATTAATTAATTATCATTTTACTAGAAGAATGTGATATTGTTTTAAGTGTTTGTGTATGCAAGCGTAGGTTTTCATGCATAGCAAATGAGCTAGACAAGATGAACACCCACCCTTGGCAGAGACAGTGGTTGATAGAATCAGGTAAGGTGGGATATGATGTCATGCTTTATGCACCATGGCTCGCGGGTACATGGAAGCCCACCAAAATAAAAAATCATATAGGAGCATTATGCTTGTATACATGTTGTTTGTTTTGTTTTTGCATATAACTGGATTGATGAATGTTTGTTTTGCATATTGTTGGATTGTAGAATTTTTTTAATATCGTTCTTTGTTTTAATATATAATAATAAAATAATAATAAGTAAGTATAAAATAAACTAAAATTAAATAAAACATAACAAAATAAAATAAAATATATAATGAATAAAAAATAATAATTAATGATAATTAATAATAATAATAATCATATTTACATGATAAATAAAATATGGCTTATTTTGGAAGTGCCACGAATGTGACATTCAAGAAATTTACAAGCACCTCATGGAATGTGTATGTGTTAACCGGATAAAATTACCCATCTCTTATATTAAGGAAGCATCGAGTAATTTGGATATACATCCAGCTTGCAAAGCTTCTATGAGATATTTCACTGTACTCAAGTGTGTGAAGAAGGAGATTGGAAGAAAGAATCATCATATTCTCTATAGAATCTAGGTTCGAATTATTGGAACATTATTTGGATTGTTTGAAGGGCATGTTGTAATGTTACTTCATTTCTAAACTTGTATGTCTTTGAGCTTTTGCATCATTCTATTTTCAATGGGAATGATAATATGCCTGTGTGTTTTAAGTAAAGAAAAATTGTAATACTTAATACAACAAAAACTTAAATATAAAGTCTGCCATGTGGAATGTGTATTAACGTTACATTGTGCATTAGAATGTGAAAATTTGTGTTTGCATTAGAATATCATGAACCATGCTAACCCAAATTTAAGCTACACCCACTGTCTCTTGCGACAAATAAATAAACAAGGATATTGAAGCCAACAAATAGAGATGGATAAGCTTTAGTTTTGCACGCACGAAGGTTTCTGAAGATTGTGAACTCGTTGAATTGTCCTTCTTATTTTTTTTGGAGGAAAATTATTTTTGGGCTATAATTTTCGTTCAGACACAATGAAGTGAAATTATAATAAAGTTCGTTTATTACTCTTATAGAAAAACTTTTAGATTTTAAGCTTGAATTATGACATTATGTCTTTGTCTCGGCGTTATGATGCTGATATTTATATGTGAAATTATATATCTTTTACTTGAGGGTAATTTGATAGTTTTTCTAAACTTGAAAAATATGCAATTTTGTTATATATAAATAGGATTTGTTGGTAGAGACTAAATCTTGAAAAATAGAAGCTAAACTTTAAGAAATGTTGAAAACTAAAACCTATGAGTGATTAATGCATTAAAAATGATTGACATAATCATAATAATACTGTAGCAAGATAAACCTAGAATAGGGTAGTCGAAGAATTGTAAATACATAACTAGCCACCAATTTAGGAGAAAATTTTTGGGGATTCTTCAGAGGACCATTCAAAATATCTTTTCCTAAGAGGTTGCTGATTTTCTTGTAATTTTATGAAACGTAGAAAAACAAGCTTGTATTATTTTTTAGATGCATTTCATAACACTGTTCTTCGGATACTCAAGGTAGATAGAATAAATTTTTCATAACAATAATAATATATTATATGTTAGTTGCGAAACTTTTCGAAAGGAAGCTTTTATGGAAGTAAATGGCTCAGGTTGAATATTTAAATTTGACTTTCCAGAACCATCTCATAGACAAAAATATAGGAATATGTAATTAACGTCTTCTTTGGAGATAGTATATGTGCACGTGAGATCATTTCTTCCATAACACAGAGTTTTGCTATTTAGAATAATTTAGACAAAAGTTTTAGTATATATAAAAAATGAAAAGGATCTCGATTATATTGAGATGGGTAAATAAAAAAAAACAACTTTGTTGGACATATTTCTTTGAAATATCCACACCATAAATTAATTTGACCCACAATTCCTTGCTGGAGAAATTTTTTCATGAACTTGGTTCGTTACTAATAATTTTAAAAGCCATCGGTAGATTAAAATGTATGAAGGAACCATCTTTGTTTTAAAATGCGGCAGAATTTTCTTTAAGCTATTTAAAAATTCTTGTTCAACCTTAAATGGAGATATGATATAATTTCATAGAAGTACATTGAATACTTTTTTGATGGAGTCAGCATTATACCTAAAATATTATAATCAGAAAATGCACTGCACATTTTTCCCAATATTATGGCATCCATTCACGAAACAATGATGTCAACAGATCATTGAATGATTAGAATGTGTTTTAGTATGCTTTGTTATACTATGTAACGGTTGCTTAAGGTTAGTCTTTGTATAGGAATGGTACATGAAGGAAAGTAAAATATGTTTAGTAAGATGTCTAATTGGTTGATAAATGTAGTATGGGTCCCTACTTTTATTGGTTAATAGATTTAAGTTGCTATTTTGTTTAAATAATTTAAGCTCGAACTTAGACCATTACATGGTAAACATAGAGAATTGAGTTTTAAATTCTTTATGATATTTTAAAGTTTTGTGATTGTTTAAATTATTCGTAATGAAGATATAAAAGTTACTATTTAAGTCTCTAATAAAAGTCACTAAGTTTTGTCTTATTAAAAGACTTACTCTAAAATTACTTTTCATTAGGAATTTACTTTTCATTAGAAGTTTAAAATGTCTACATTAGAAACTTTCAAACAATAGAGTACTATTTATTATTATTGGAGAATTATTGACCCTTATTTTTAAAAAATAGCTTATAGCTTAATACTTTTGATCTTTTATAGAAGTAGTAGTTGTATATACTAATAGAAATTATAATATTTAATAACAAGACCATGAAAATACTTTGCAAACTAGAATAGAACTATGGTTTTAGTAAGAATGGGCAAGAAGTATAACTCAATAAAACACTTTACAAGTTTTGAAAACCTTTGAGAATCATGATAAAATAAAATTTTGCTTATTTCTTAAAAGAAATGAAAGAAACAAATTTTAGAAATATAATAGATTATTCATCTTAATATAAAATAGTTCAAGAATAGTTTTCAAATATACCTTATAGTATGAAAATGTAATTTGTATATAAAGCATTTTTACTTTCTTTTCATATAACTTTGTGAATGAATGCTTATGCCTTTGAAAGTAATATTCTAAAAATAAAATCTTGAGAGGAGTATCATTGGAAGAATTTACAACTATATGTCCTTTGAAACATAACCACAGAGAGGGTATAGGTGAATATTTTATTTCTACCATCAAAATATTGTCTAGTATGATGCTCATCGAGAAGGATAGCACCCACCCAACTCCAATAGTTCGTAGTGGTGACTATTGTGAATTAGAGGTAACCGTTCTCCAATGAATAGAGAAAGGATAGTGGGTCCTATGTTATTGAGAGTAACGAATGATGGTATGGGACATCGTTCTAGGTTATCAAATGATGTAGTACGTGAGGGTGCTCATGAACCTTACTCCGGTTGTGGAATTGCCAACAAAACTCAAGACTAGAGAGCTAGTCCTTGGGGTTGGAAGGTCCAACGATAGATGGTATGGGCAACATTACCATCAACTAGAGCTTGGTCTAGGGCATCTGGTCTAAAAACTAGAGTATTGGTGGACCTTGATAATACCTTAGGTGAAGGTCAATAATCAGGCACTGGCATAGCTATGCTAACTCAAAGCATGGACCTAAAAGGTTAAACTATGATAATTGGGTCAGTGGACCAATAGGACAAGAGTAGGATCATAGATCCAAGTCCTCCATGCTATGAGATGGGGAAATTAGTGCGTCCACCCTTCCAGGTGTTATGGGCCCTAGAAGGGCAACCCCATGCCAAGATCCGAGAACTCAAGAAAGGAGAGAGAGGATCTCATAAATGGTAACCTACCATGGGAAGTTGGTCGGTCCCGAGCACTTGAGATGTCATCTACAGTGGTATAAGATCTCGAAGTGTGAACATCTATGCCTAAGTACTAATACAAATTTGGGTGTGCTTACATTATTTGTGATTTAATATATCAAAATTTTGAATTTGTGTTTTTGACAACTAGGTGAGTAGACCTGGGTTGTTACAGTTGGTATTAGAGCCTAGGTTGTGAAACCCTAGGTTATAAATATGAACTATTAAATTGACATAGCTCTTTTATCACCAGGTATGGCGGGGACCTCAAGAAGAGTGAATGCTAATCTACAAGAGGAGATTGCAGAAGTCCCGAGGAAGGGACTAAGATGACTCATGAGGGAGTCAAAGAGAGTACAAATAGCCAAAGTGCCTCGATGTGTTATAAGAAAAGAGAAGGAGCCAATAGCTGCAAGAGCTACACAAAATGATGAGAATATGACAAAAATGATTTAGTTAATGCAAGAACAACTGAATTAGCGAAGAACAAATGGAGATCCAAAGGGCTCAAATGAGTGAGCACATGGATCAACAAAGAGCACAAATGGCTCAACAACAAGAGATCATTACTCAACAACAGAAGGTTATTGAAAATCTGACTAAAAGTAAGGAAATAGAAAGAGTAAGTGAGTTTCCAGAAGGGTCTTCGAGGAGGAAGGTTGGTGTGGAATTGCAGAAAGAAATTAAGAAATTAGATATTTCCAAATTTGATGGAAAGGGTGATGGTGAAGCAGCCATTAATTGGTTGAGTGAAGCTGAAGGGTATTTCTCAATTCAACCCCTTTGTGCGGAATCCAAAACAACTTGGGTAGTGGCACATTTAGTAGGTCCAACCAGAGATTGGTGGACCACCTATAAGAAAACCACTTAGAAGGAGGTTGTAGACATCCCTTGGGAGGAATTTGAAAGGGAATTTAAGGATTGTTTCCTTACGCCATAATTCTATATTGAGAAATACATTGAATTCACCAATTTGTGCCAAGAGAACATGATTGTGATCGAATACTATCAAAAATTTGTCCAACTTTTGAAATACGCTCTAGAATATGATAAGCATGAGGAATTCAAGGCTCAAAAATTTGTAATGGGACTACATCCCAAACTTGGAACACCTGTTGGGAGAGGAGCACCTAAAAACTTGACAGTTGCTTATGATGTTGCCCGATATGAGGAGATAAGTCAAAAAAATGCAAAGGTTTACTACCAAAAAATTGAAAAGGAGGATCCTAAGAAAAGAAAATACCTAGAGCCAGTTAAGGGTAAAGATCAGTATAAGAAATATAGATATGGTGGTCATTTCAGAGGAGATAATAGAAACAAAGGAAAGTTTTAAGGGAATAAGGGGCAGGTAGATAGAAGGAATTTTCAAGAGAAAAGGAATAATTTCTAGGACAAGGGAAAGAATGTCAACCAAAATAGAGAAGGGGATAAGCAAAAGAATAAGGGACCAAATGTATGCTTTGTGTGTGGAGCCCTAGATCATTATGTGAATCAATGTCCATAGAGAGCTGATAAGAGGAATCCAACAGAAGAGGCCCCACATAGGATCTATGTTGCTATAGGTAAATCTAATCTTTTAGGGCAAGCTACTCCATTTCTCATAAAAGGAAAACTAGGCAAGAAAGATGTTCGTATTTTGATAGATAGTGGTGCAACTGATAGTTTTATATCATCTAGTATTTTGAGGGACATACCGGTTAAACCTGGGATCATGGCAAATGGGTGGCAAGTTGAGTATGGCTCAAGACAGACCTATATGGTCAACCAATGTTTATTTGACCCTCAAATAGATATACCCCAAGGAAATATTAATTGGCATCTTTATGTAGCACCCTTACATGCCTTTGATATTGTCCTAGGAGTAGATTGGCTAAAAGCCCACAAAGCCTTGCTAAATTTTGAAGAGAGGTGGTTGGACTTCACAGATGGTTCCAATCAGTGAATCTGTGTCCATTGTAATAGAACATCTTTTGAACCCCACCTGATGACTGCAATGCAAGTCAAAAGAGCTTTAAGGAAAGGGTGTAGACTTTATGTAGTCAAACTAAATAAGAAGGAAGAAATTGAGTCTAGCTCCGCTCTGTTTCAACAGTATCCTATTTTGAATGAGTTTAGGGATGTTTTTCCTGAAGACCTACTTGGACTTCCTCCAAAAAGAGAATTTGACTTTTCTATTGAGCTTTTACTAGGAGCATCTCCTGTAGTCAGAACCCCTTACCGAATGACACCCCTTGAATTGCAAGAACTCAAGACCCAGCTGCAAGATTTATTAGAAAAAGGGTATATTAAGCCTAGTGTCTCACCATGGGGAGCACCAATTTTATTTGTGAAAAAGAAGGATGGTTCTTTGAGACTTTGTATTGACTATAGGATGCTCAATAAAATGATAGTAAAGAACAAGTATTCTTTACCTAGGATTGATGATCTATTTGATCAATTAAGAGGAGCGACTATCTTTTCCAAGATCGATCTTAGGTCAGGATACCATCAACTAAGAATCAAGGAAGAGGATACCTTCAAAACTGCTTTTAGAACTCGATATGGGCATTATGAGTTCATAGTGCTGCCTTTTGGGTTAACAAATGTACCAATTGCTTTTATGAACTTGATGAATAGTGTTTTTAGGGAGCAGTTAGATCAATTTGTATTGATATTTCTAGATGATATTTTGATCTACTCTCGAAATAAAGAAGAGCATGACCAACATATGAGAATAGTTCTAGAAATTCTCAGGAAAAATTAGTTATATGGAAAATTGTCTAAATGTGAGTTTTATACTCCACAAGTTCAGTATTTGGGGCATATAGTCTCAGCCGAGGGGTAGCGGTTGATCCTAAAAATATTGAAGCCATAGTAGATTGGCCAGCTCCCACCAATGTTACTGAAGTAAGAAGTTTTATGGGAATGGCTGGATATTATCGATGATTTGTAAAGGGATTCTCAAAGATTGCATTTCCTATTACTAATCTGCAAAGGAAGGGAAAAGTATTTAAATGGACAGCTCAGTGTGAGGAAGCTTTCAAAATCCTTAAAGAAAAGTTAACAACTGCACCTATCCTTCAAATACTAGACCCCAATAAACCATTCACAGTTTGTACAGATGCTTCCTTAGAAGGGCTAGGAGGTGTCTTATTGCAAAATGAAGTTGTTGTGGCATATGAGTCCAGGAAGCTTAAGAAACATGAGGTTAATTATGCCACTCATGATCTTGAATTAGTTGTTGTAGTCCATGCTCTTAAAATATGGTGACACTACTTGTTGGGTAAACCTTTTGAGTTAAAAACTGATCATCAGAGTTTGAAATACATTTTCACTCAACCTCTATTAAATGCCAGACAACGGAGATGGATGGAATTCCTGGCCGAATATGATTTTGGGATTGAATATATTAAAGGGAAATAAAATAAACTAGCAGATGCCCTTAGTCGTAGAAGACACATAGTTGCTCTAACACGATGCCAGTATGGGTTAAAAGAGCAAATTAAGGAATTACAAAAAAATGATGAATTTTGCAACCAATGCCGCACTAAGGTCGAGCAAGGACCAAATCGGCATACGGATTTCAAAATCAAAGAGGATCTGGTATACTTCAGAAATCGGATAATAGTACCCAATGATGAAGGGATAAAAAGAACAATTTTGCAAGAAGCACATTGTGCTCCATACTCTACTCACCTAGGTGTGGTAAAAATGAGAGAGAATTTGAAAAAAGACTTTTATTGGCCTGGTATGAAGAAATATGTGGTTCAATTTGTTGCAAGGTGTCTAGAATGTCAGAAATTCAAAGTTGAGCATCAACATCCTGGGGGACAACTACACTTATTTGATATACCAGAGCAGAAATGACAAGTAATTTCCATGGATTTTATAGTTGGTCTTCCCAAGACTCGATTCCAGCATGATGCAATTTTTGTTGTAGTTGATAAATTAACAAAAGTGGCACATTTTATACTGAGTAATGTTCATGATGATACCCCTACTATAGCACAAAATTTTGCTCAAGAAATTGTGAGGTTGCATGGTTTCCCTAAAATAATCATCTCGGACAGAGATTCATGATTTACTTTGAATTTTGGTAAGCTTTGCACCGAGCATGGGGCACAAAGCTTAATATCAGCACAACCTATCATCCTGAGATGGATGGATAGACCGAGAGGGTCAATCAAGTGCTGGAGGATATGTTATGAATGTACTATATGGACCACCAAAATAAATGGGAAGATTACCTCTTCCTGGTGGAATTTACTTATAACAATAGCTATCATACCACGTTGGGCATGGCCCCTTTTGAAGCCCTATATGGGCGCAGGTGTAGAACACCATTAACGTGGGATAATCTGGATGATCGAGAAATGATCGGTCCTGATGCTATTAAGAGAATGGAGGTCCAATTAAAAGAAATTCGCCAATGACTTCGAGAAGTTGCAGACCATCAGAAGAGTTATGCTGACCTAAAATGAACCCCTCGAGAATTTGCTATTGGTGATAAGGTCTTTCTTAGAGTCAAGCCGACCAAAAGCTCCATCAAGTCTACCAAACTTAGCCCCAGATTTGTTGGTCCATTTGAGATCATTGCCAAAATTAGTCATGTTGCATATAAACTTGCACTACCACCTAATTTATCCAAGATCCATAGTGTTTTCCATGTGTCCCTTCTCCATAAATATGTGGCTGACCCATCCCATATATTGGATGTTTCTCATTTGCAGACATCGGACCCACAACTCATTGAGGTTTGACCTATCAAAATTTTGGGATATAGAACAAAGTAATTAAGAAAAAGAACAATTGATCAGTGTAGAGTCCAGTGGGATCTCTACTCAGAAAGGAATGCCACCTGGGAGGATGTGGCAGAGATGAAAAGACAATTCCTTTTTTTGTTTGAAACATTTGACAATTTGAATATTTGATATTATAATAACATATATATATATATATATATATTTGGTATTATGAAACATATTTGAAATATATTAATGTTGTAATGTTATAATGAATGTGACTTTTGAGATATTGCATAATATATGGTTGATTGCTTATGATTATATGTTCAATTATTTTGAAACCTGCAATATTATATTGGCTAACATAGGGACTGTGTTAAATTCTGGTGGGGGAGAATGTAACATCCCCATTATTTGATTATCATTTTACTGGAAGAATGTGATACTATTGTAAGTGTTTGTGTTTGCAGGTGCAGGTTTCCACCCATAGCAAGCAAGCCGGATGAGATGAACACCCACCCCTAGCGAAGACAAGTGGTTGAAAGCGTCAGGTAAGGTGGGATATGATGTCGTGCCTTATGCACCATGGCTCGTGGGTACATGGAAGCCCACCAAAATAAAAAATAAAATCATATAGGAGCATTTTGCCTGTATACATGTTGTTTGTTTTGTTTTTCAATATAGCTGGATTGAGGAATGTTTGTTTTGCATGTTGATGGATTGTAGAATTGTTTTGATATCATTTCTTTTTCTTTTTTAAAATATATATATAATAATAAAATAATAATAAGTATAAAATAAACTAAAATTAAATAAAACATTAAATAATAAAATAAAATATATAATGAATAAAAAATAATAATAATGAATGATAATTAATAATAATAATAACAATCTATATTTTTTTTTGAAAAAAATAATAACAATCTATATTTACATGATAAATAAAATATGGCTTATTTTGGAAGTGCCACGAATGTGAAATTCGGCAACTTTACAAGCACCTCAAGGAATGTGTATGTGTTAACCAGAGAAAATTACCCATCTCTTATATTAAGGAAGCATCAAGCAAGTTGGATATACATTCGGCTTGCAAAGCTTCTATGAGGTATTTCATTGTACTCAAGTGTGTGAAGGAGATTGGAAGAAAGCATCATCATATTCTCTACAGAATTTAGGTTCAAATTATTGGAACATTATTTGGATTGTTTGAAGGGCATGTTGTAATGTCTTTGAGCTTTCGCATAATTCTATTTTCAGTGGGAATGATAATATGCCACTCTATTTTAAGTAAAGAAAATTTGTAATACTTAATACAACAAAAACTTAAATATAAAGTCTACCATGTGGAATGTGTATTAAGGTTACATTATGTATTAGAGTGTCAAAATTTGTGTTTGCATTAGAAGATCATGAGCCATGCTGACCCAACTTTAAGCTACACCCACTGTCTCTTGTGGTAAGTAAACAAACAAGGATATTGGAGCCAGCAGATAGAGGTGGATAAGCTTTATTTTTGCATGCGCGGAGGTTTTTGGAGATTATGAACTCGTTGAATTGCTCTTCTTCTTTTGTTTGGAGGAAAATTATTTTTGGGCTATATTTTTCGTTTAGACACAACGAAGTGAAATTATAATAAAATCCATTTATTACTTTTATAGAAAATATTTCAGATTTTAAGATTGAATTATGACATTATGTCTTTGTCTCGACACTATGATGTTGACATTTATATGTGAAATTATAAATCTTTTACTTGAGGGTAATTAGAAAGTTTTTATAAAGTTGAAAAGTATGCAATTTTGTTATATATAAATAGGATTTGCTGGTAGAGACTAAATCTTGAAAAATAGAAGCTAAACTTTAACAAATGTTTAAAACTAAAACCTTTGAGTGATTAATGTGGTAAAATGATTGACATAATCATAATAAGACCATAGCAAGATAAACCTAGAATAGGGTAGTCGGAGAATTGTAAATACACAACTAGTCGCTGATTTAGGAGAAAATATTTGGGGATTCTTCAGAGGACCATTCAAAATATATTTTGATAAGAGGTTGTTGATTTTTTTGTAATTTTATGAAACATAGAGAAACAAGCTCGTATTATTTTTCAGATGTGTTTCATAACACCGTTCTCTGGATACTCAATGTAGATAGAAGAAATTTTTCATAACAATAATAATATACTATATGTCAGTTGTGAACCTTTTCGGAAGGAAGCTTGTATTGGAAGTAAATGGCTCAAGTTGAATATTTAAACTTGAATTTCCATAACCATCTCATAAGACGAAAAGATAGGAATGTGTAATTAATGTCTTCTTTGGAGACCTTATATGTGCACATGAGATCATTTCTTCCATAACACAGGGTTTTGCTATTTAGAATAATTTAGACAAAAGTTTTAGTGTATATAAAAATGAAAAGGATATCGGTTATATTGAGATGGGTAAATAAAAAGAACAACTTTATCGGACATATTTCTTTGAAATATCCACACCATAAATTAATTTGACCCACAGTTCCTTACTGGAGAAAATATATCATGAACTTGGTTCGTTACTAAAAATTTTAAAAGCCATCGGTAGATTAAAATGTATGAAGGAGCCATCCTTGTTTTAAAATGCAGCATAATTGTCTTTAAGCTATTTAAAAATTCTTGTTCAACCCTAAATGGAGATATGATATAATTTCATAGAAGTACATTGAATACTTTTTTGACAGAGTTGGCATTATACCTAAAATATTATAATCAAAAAATGCACTACACACTTTTTCCAATACTATGGCATCCATTCATGAAACAATGATGGCGGCAGTTCATTGAA
This sequence comes from Wollemia nobilis, assembly GCA_028583015.1. NCBI lineage: Eukaryota > Viridiplantae > Streptophyta > Pinopsida > Araucariales > Araucariaceae > Wollemia > Wollemia nobilis. The sequence goes on from JAQPPZ010002524.1 coordinate 883,337, forward strand.
TGATTAGAATGTGTTTTAGTATGCTTTGATATACTATGTAATTGTTGCTTAAGGTTAGTCTTTGTATAGGAATGGTCCTTGTAGGAAATTCAAATATGTTTAGTAGGATGTCTTTTGGTTGATAGACGTAGGAAGAGTCCTTACTTTTATTGGTTAATAAATTCAAGTTGTTATTTTGTTTGAATAATTTAAGCTCGAACTTAGATGATTACATGGTAAACATAGAGAATAGAGTTTTAAATTCTTTACAGTATTTTAAAGTTTTGCGATTGTTTAAATTATTCGTAATGAATATTTAAAAGTTACTATTTAGGTCTCTTATTAAAATACTTACTCTAAAATTACTTTTCTTTAGGAATTTACTTTTAATTAGAAGTTTAAAATTTCTACATTAGAAACTTTCAAACAATAGAGTACTATTTATTATTATCGGAGAAATATTGACCCTTGTTTTTAAAAAGTAGTTTATAGCTTGATAAGTTTTATCTTTTATAGAAGTAGTAGTTTTATATACTAATAGAAATTATAACATTTATTAGCAAGACCATGAAAATGCTTTGCAAACTAGAATAGAACTATGGTTTTGAGCCAATATGGGCAAGAAGTATAACTCAATAAAACCCTTTACAAGCCTTGGAAACCTTTGAGAATCATGATAAAACAAAAAATTTCTTATTTCTTAAAAGAGATGAAAGAAACCAATTTTAGAAATATAATAAAATATTCATCTTAATATAAAATAGTTCAAGAATAGTTTTCAAATATACGTTATAGTTTGAAAATGCAATTTGTATATAAAGCATTTTTACTTTCTTTTCGTATAACTTTGTGAATGAATGCTTATGCCTTTGAAAGTAATATTTTAAAAATAAAACCTTGAGAGGAGTATCATTGGAAGAATTTACAACTAAATATCCTTTGAAACATAACCACCAAGGAGGGTGTAGGTGAATATTTTATTTCTACCATCAAAAGATTGTCTAGTACGATGCTCATCGAGAAGTATAGCACCCACCCCACTCCAATAGTTTGTAGTGGTGACTATTTTGAATCAAAGGTAATTGTTCTCTAGCGAATAGAGAAAGGATAGGGGTCCTACGCTGTAGAGAGTAACGAATGACAGCATGGGATGTCATTCCATGTTATTAAACAAGTAGTACGTGAGGGTGCTCATGAACCTTACTTCAATTGTGGAATTACCAATAAGACTCAAGGTTTGGGAGCAGGTCCTTGGGATTGGAAGGTCTAGCAGTAGATGGTATGGGTAGCATTACTATCAACTAGAGCTTTATCTGAGACATCTGGTCTGAAAGCCAGAGTATTAGCGGACCCTAATGTTACCATAGGTGAAGGTCAATAATCAGGCACTGGCATAGCTACGCTAACTCAAAGCATGGACTTTTAGGTTAAACTATGAAAATTGGGTCAATAGACCAACTAGACAAGAGTGGGATCATAGATCCAATTTCTTCATGCTATGAGGTGGGGAAATAGTGTGTCCATCCTTCCAGGTGTTATGGGCCCTAGAAGAGCAACCCCATGCCAAGATCCGAGAACTCAATAAGGGAGAGAGAGGGTCTCATAAATGACAACCTACCGTGAGAAGTTGGCTAGTCCTGAGCACTTTATATGACATATGCAGGGGTATGAGAACTCAAAGTGTGATCATCTATGCCTAAGTACTAATACAAATTTGGGTGTGCTTACTTCATTTGTGACTTAATATGCCAAACTTTTGATTTTGTGTTTTGAAAACCAAGTGAGTGGACCTGGTTTGTTATAGTTGGTAGTTTGGATTCATTTGTGTGGTTCAAGTTTTTCTGAGCAGTTGAGAATTTGAGTGATGGAGATGGTTTGTGAGGCTAGCAAAGCAGTTGGCAAGGTGAGGCTGGCAGCTCGATTGGAGCTAAAGTTGGTGCACAGGTTGCAAAGGTAGGTTTTTGAGGCTCTTCCCTTTATTATGTTTTTGTTTTTGTTTTGTTGTGCTTTTTTTTTTTATTATGATAAAAGGGGAGGCAAAAGTTTTTTTTTTTTGAAAAAAATGCATGAAAGTGTTTTTGTGTTTTTATGTTTTTGAAATGAAAAGAATGCATGAAATGTTTTTGTGTTTTTATGTTTTTGTATGAGAAAAATGCATGAAAATGTTTTTGGTGTTTTATGTTTTTGAAATGAAAAGAATGCATGAAATGTTTTTGTGTTTTTATGTTTTTGAAATGAAAATAATGCATGAAATGTTTTTGTGTTTTTATGTTTTTGTATAAGAAAAGTGCATGAAAATGTTTTTGGTGTTTTATGTTTTTTGAAATAAAAAGAATGCATGAAATTTTTTTTTGTTTTTTTAAGTGAAAAGAATGTAAAATATTTTGTGTTTTTATGTTTTTGAAATGAAAAAAATGCAAAATGTTTTTTTGAAATGATGTGTGCACTGATTTGAATTTATTTTATGCTTTTTGCAGGTGAAATTTATTGAGCCTCTACATCGATGACCTCGTATCATATCCCGGGTGTAGAAGGCACTAATTGACAATGATTGGAAGTGGCTGGTGGCAATGAGGTTGGATGGTTGTGGTTGGGTGGAGACTATTAGGGCAGATGAGAAGTACTTGTTTGCTTTAGTGGGAAGATGGGACCCTGATAGGGGATCATTTCAGCTTCCAATAAGGGAGCTTACTATCACCTTGGAGGATGTTTATTGCATCTTATGTGTTCCTACCAAGGGTTCACCAGTCTGGGTTGGCCACGATAAGGATCATGAGCATAGACTGATATATGGTGATGATTGGGATGTGGACGTCAGTAAGGGTGGTATCCTGTACATTCAATTGTACAAGGATGGGAAGTTAGGAGCGCTTCCAACCTTTGTGATGTACATATTAGGTAACATGTTGCCTAGCAGTATGGGGTCTAGGTTCTCTTGGAACCAGGTGAGGCTTGTGATTGATATGATTGGTGAGCCTTGGGTTTATGCATAGGCTTCTGCTCTACTTTACCAGTTGTACATGGAGCTCTATGAGGTGAAGAGGTAGGAGCAAAAGGGTTTCGACTATAATTTGCTTCTTCAATTGTGCGCTTAGGAGCACATCAGGGTTGCTCATCCAGAGGATCTACCTTGTGAGTGGGATCACTCGTTGTCTTACGCTCTTCATTGGTAAACCAACAAGGAGGCTTTACCGAGTCACCTTGTCCATAGTGCATAGGAGTATCAGGATATGTTTGCTGCTCTGACTAGAGGTGACATATTTTGGCAACCATGGTGAGGCCTAACTTGGGATGGTGATGTAGCATAGCATCGGTGGATTAGGTGAGGTAGGTGGTTTGTTGGTTGACATGGATGAGATATGGAGTTCATTAAGTTATCTCGAGTGATGTGATATTCTTGACATTGATTGCATATCATGGAAGAAATTGTTAAGAATGCATTTAATGAGGATAATGAAGAAATATTACATGTACTTAAGTTTTATTCTCAAAACTTAATAAATGACTTTGATGGAAAAATACAAATGTCTAATGGTTTAAAATAAAAGTTGTCTTTGTTTCTCAAAGAGGCAATAGAAGGAAATTTTACAATTCTTATAAGCTATCTTCATGAAAAACTTTTTAGGACATTGTGGGATTCTCAAAACACCATTATACTTTCTTCATAAGAGTGTTTAGTGATGTATCTATCATTAATTAGTTTTGAGCTTTTCCAATGGAAGAGACAAGTTGAAAGAAATGACACATATAATCCAAATGAAACATATGTTAGCTTCAATGAGGAATCATTGAAATCAAATTTATATTATTATGATGATTTACTAACTTAATGCTTATAAGGTATATCATTAGATATATCAATCATCACATCAAGGATAATAGAAAATAGATCGAATCAAGCATAGGTCCTATGATCGATTGAAGGACGAAGACTATAATTGAAGACTAAAGTCTTCAATAACCAAATAATGCAATATAGGGAGTGTTGTGTAATATTACATTATTTGGTACATACCAATGTACCCTCATAGTACATGTTTTAAATATTAGATTAGGGTTGTGTCCTAGATTAGAATGTGAATAAATATTTTATGTAATGTAATAATATGCAGGAAATACACAAGTGTCATGTGAGCAAGTGTGTAAGTGTTATGTGTGCATATGTGCATAAATATCTTATATGTAAGTGTGCACAAGTTTTCTTAGTTTAGAGTGTGTAATGTGAAGAGTCGTGTTCATGTGTGCATACAAGATAGAGTCATGTGTATGCAAGTGTCAAGTAGAGAAGCCAAGAATCATGAGACTTGACATAAAAAAAGGAAAATTCAAGTAACCAAAGAGTCATTCGACAATGGTTATATATTACTCCATAGAGGACATCGCCTACATAGTATACATTGTCTACATAGTGAGCATAGAAAGCATTGTTATTGTATGAGAGTTTTATGATACATTTGTAAGAGAAAGAGAAGTAATAAAGATTGCATACATTTGAGCAACTAATATTATAAGTTGTGCTACATGATTTATACATGTATGATTCAGGCTATTACATTCATATTATTGCTTATTATTGAATGTTAGTTGATATATTATAAGCCTTGATTTTACATATTAGTTGGTTCATATTATTTTGGTTGTATTATTATATTGATCTTACTATATTATGGTTATCATTTATTTGATATTGTGAATATTTATCTTGTGAGTTTACATTAATATTGAGGATTCAAAAGCCATCAAGTCCCATGCCTGATATTGGTAAGGCAAAAAGAGAAAAACCTTCAAATTGTCAAGCAAGAACAAACATAGAGAAAGGAACACAATCTAACTTGGTTGAACTTCTCTTTACCAAATAGTTGTAGAAATGAAATTTCAAATGCTCACAAACAGTTTTGTTTCCACTTAATAGTTCTACAGATATTAAATCATTGTAGTATAGCAATAATAATGCATAGAAAACCTGTGACAGCACTAATAACAACAGTAATAATAGCAATAGAAGTAATAGCAGCAACAACGGTAGATAACAGTAACTACAGGTAGTTTATATTAACAATGTCAATTATGATACAACATTATAGTTTTAGAATTACAATATATACTCTGTAAACCCTAGGCTGAATATCCTTCGTGGTTGCATACCAGACTAGATTGCATTAATACATCAACCTGCATGACTGCCTTCAATGCCTGAACATCTATGAGCCACTTCCATGGAAGAGCAACTTGAATGAATGAGGGGAGGGCTTATTTATACACCCAACAAGTAGTTATCCTTCAACTACCTTATAACTTCCCTCAAATTACATTTCATTTGCATTTGCTCTTTGCATTACATGACATTTCCCACTACAAGACAAAATACCTTATAACTCTAATTTAGCTTACTTACATGACTTAACATGACTTTATTCTTACGTACAATATTAAATTGCACTTTACAACATAATAATTAAATATATGCATGCACATTTTGTCAAACACTTTGCATACAATTACAAAATAACACATAATACCAAAACTAATTCAGCAAATACGGACAAATCAATTTGCTTGCCTACAATAGCAAAATAATATTGGTAATTTACAGAAAGAGCCAACAACCCCTAATGAGACATGATTACCATCTCATGTAATATAAGGGATTTTCATGCCCCCTTAAAGTAGAGGTGTATCAGGGATCTCTGTTTAAGTAATAAACTTGATATTTTTTGTATCCAAAAAAATAAAATGACAAAGGAAGAAATTTTTAAAGTTAAAAAATTAATATAGACAATATGTGAATGGGATGTCATGGATTAAAAAGGAGCAATGGGGGGAATTATAAATGTTAGAATACGGTTAGAACATCCTACAAAACCACCCGTAAAACTAGGCATTGGATAGCCTCATTAGTCACATGTTACTTTGCATATATGCATTTCATCCTTATCAATGTCAATGGACCGACAACTCAGTCAAGTAGATTAGAAGCATGAATTAGGATTGAAGCCTTTATGATAAGTAAATACCAATAAATCTAATTCATGGTCATAGAAAATTTTAATGTGATAACCAAGCCAAATGAAAAATTTAGGGGAATTAGAAAAATAACCCAAAGTTTGAGAGATTTCTCAGCTTTCATTCAAAACAATAATCTATGGGAGGTTGATTTTAAAGAGAACAACTATACATGGACCAACAATAGGATAGGATAAGACCTAATAGCCAAAAAATAAGATAAATGCATACTCTTATATCATTGGATGAAGGGACTTATGCTAAAATTAATGCCTTGACAAGGATTGGTTCAAATAATTGCCCAATAAAAGTTAAAATGATGGTAAGTGAATTAAAAAAATATCATATTTTAAATATGAGCAAATGTGGGAACACTATCCTCAATTTGTTGATATGATAGCACAAACATAGAATTTTTCAAGAAATAGTGGGTTGTATATACTTCCAAAACAAATTAAATCAATGACATCTATATTAAAAGAATGGAACAAGAACACTTTGGGAAATATTTTTTAGAAGAAAGAAGAAATAAAAAGAGAACTTTCAAATTTCTAAAAATATGAGCACAATAATCCAATATTAGAGGAAAGGGAGTTGCTTCATGAATATCATTATATTTTGAGTAAGGAAGAGAAATTTTGGATATTAAAATTGAGATACACTTGGTTAAAAGGAGATAAAAACAATTTTTTTTATAGGATGGTGCAATAGTATAGAGATCAACATCTAGAATTAGTATAATTAAATCAGTAGAAGAGGTTTGGATTGAAGACCATAAAAAAATCACAAAGGAGACAAGGTTTTTTTACCAAAATATTTTAGGATCGAAGGAGATTGAAGTTCTTAAGGATAAGTTATTGCAAGAAGTACCTCCAATTATAATATATGAATACAATAGCAAACTGATGGAGCCTATTACTGATAAGAAGTTCATTAATCTCTTTTCTTTTTTGATAAGGATAAATCCCCAGTTTCAGATGGACTATATATGGCATTCTATCAGCATAACTGGTAAATAGTGAATGATTCTTTATTTGTGGTTGTGAAACAATCTTGGGTAAAATAACATATACCTTATAAAATAAATGCAACAAACTTTACCCTAATTCCAAAAAAGAAGGATGCATAATTGTTTGATTCATTTAGACCCATAAGCTTATGTAATATGGCATATAAGATAATCTCTAAAGTGATGGTAAATCGGTTAAGACCACTATTAGACAAAATTATTTTAGAAGAGCAAGGAAGATTTGTTAAAGGGAGTTAGACTCTCGACGAGATCATAGTAGCTCATGAAGTAATGCATTCAACAACTACAAAAAATAAAGAGCAATGATCTTAAAACTTGATATGAATAAAGCCTATGATAGGGTTAAATAGGATTTTCTTTTTATAGTATTAGAAAAGTTTGGATTTGAAAAGAAATGGTCTAGATGGATTAAAGTTTGTGTCTCTATAGTATCATATTCAATGCTAGTCAATGGGCTAGTAACAAAATCATTTAAAGCCAAGAGGGGTCTTAGACAGGAAGATCCTCTATCACCATATCTATTCATTATTATGGCAAATATATTGGGAAGTAACCTAAAGAAGACATACAAATATGGGTTAATAAGTAGACTTAAGGCTAGTAATAATATCGATAACATCACCCATCAACAAATTGTATATGATACAACCCTTTTTGGGAGTGTAGGAAAAAACAAGACCAAATCTTTGAATAATATATTAAAATAATATGAAAGAGCATCTAGGCAAAAAGTTAATAGAACAAAATCCAAATTGTACTTTCTAAACACTCCAACTAGAATCAAAGTGGGATATGTAGCTTACTTCAAATGTAGAAGCAAATTTACCAACAACATATCTAGAAATGCCCTTACTTGAGGGGAGAATGAGGATAGAATTGTAGAATCTAATTATAAGTAAAGTTTAGAATAAACTACCAACATGGAAAGGTAGATGGTTATCGTTAGCAAGGAAGTGCAACTAATTAAATCAATCTTGTAGGTCATTCCAACATATTATATGTCCTTGTATATTATGCCAAAATTGATAGAAAAAGTTTAATCTATATTATGCAATCATTTTTATGGTCAGGATTACATGATAAAAGAAATTTTCCTTTGGTGAAATGAAGCAAGTGTGTGATGATAAAACTAGGGGAGGTCTAGGTTTAAGATTTCTTACAGATACAAACTTAGATCTAAGGGAAAAATTAATTTAGAGATTGTACAAAGAGATTCAAAGACAACGGGTAATAATTTTTCTAATTTTGTTTCACCCAATGAACCAAAGATTAATCTTTATTACATTCTCACTACCAGATGGTTCTGCACTATGGAACAATTAAAAAATTCAATTGATCTAGTGATTAAAGGTCTAAAATGGGTGGTGGGAACTAAAGATAAAATCTATTTGAATGGATACTTGGTGTAATAAAAGACCACTCAATATAGACCTAATTTTGAAACCATGGATGAGATTACTTCAAGATAAATATAGTGATAGGGTTTTAAACATTATGTACAAGGTTAAGTAAGGAATATACAAATGGAAAGAATATTTGTTTACAAGTATACCAAACATTGTTGCTAGGAGTCATTTGAGCAAAAATATAACAACAATGATTATTTTGAGGGGATCCGAGAATAAGTTGATTTAGGATTTGAATAGCTCAAGAGAATACACAATAAGAAATGGATATAATGTAAAGCACTGAAAAAAATAGGAATACTACATAATGGAGAGATATTTGGGATTGCTTGATCATTCCAAAAATCAAAATGTTTGTATGGCTAGTAGGTCACAAGAAAATTTTATCCTGGGATAACCTATTGAAAAGGGGTTTTCATGGCCCCTCACAATGTATTCTATGTAAAAATGAGGAAGAGACTATAGACCATATTTTGGGACACTACTCAATAGTCTCAAAACTATGGAAATGTATTTTTAATATGTTTGGTAAATGCATGGTGATGAATGGCAAAATAGAAGAATGGATAAAACAATGGCAAAGTACTTTTATAAGTGAGGCATTATAGAGAATATGGGATACATCAAAAGATACAATACTTTACACTATATGATTGGAAAGGAATAAAATAATATTAAAAGAAAGGAAAACAATTTAGAGGTAATGAAAAGAAAGATTTATTTAGCCATAGAGGAGTCTAAACCAACCCTATCAACTCACTCAATCCCTAATCTTGAAGCAGAGAGCCTTGATAGATGAAGTCAAATCATCAATTGGAATTATGATGGTGGGTACAGGAGAAATAAAAGGAAGGTAAAAAATAAAGTGGAAACCACCAGAAGTAGAGTTGGTCAAATTGAATTTTGATGGAGCTTCTAAAATAAATCTAGGACCAGTAGGAGGAGGAATAATAAAAAATAATAGGGGTGAGATTTTGTCACATTACACTTTTAATAGTGAATTTAAGACAAATAATGAAGTTGAAGCTTAGGAAACTTTAGAAAGATTAAAAATATACAATCAAATGAAATGGAATAGAGTATGGATGGAATGCAATCCACTAATAGTAATAAATACAATTGAGGAAAGCAAAGGCTCCATGAAACATACAAGATATCATTCTAGAAATACAAGATCTTGCTACAGATTTTAAAGAAATTAGGTTTACACATACATTAAGGGAAACGAACAAATGTGCAGATAGGCTAGCCAATAAAGGGGTTCTAGTAGAGGATTTGAAGTTAAATTATCTTTTACATGGTTAGAGGAAGTAGTAAGTTTAGTTGAAGTTGATAAGAAAATTTTGAAAGGAGCAAATTCAAAATAATGTTCTAGAGGATTACAAAATGTTTCAAGGGATCCATTTATAGAGCAAGTAGAAGTTTTGTATGTTGAAGTGATGGTATGATATGGACTTCATGGTTGAATGGATTATTTGAGTTGTTGATTGTTGGTTGGATTATGGGATAGAATATGGATTAGAACTTTTAAATTTTTTAGACTAGTAAATTATTTATTAAAATAATATGATTATGATTTGTTAAAATGTCATTGTAATATGAATGAGATTCATATTACATAAGTCATTAAAATGTTAAGATATTTTTTAATTGGTTATTTGGGATTAAAATGAATTCCAGTTGTATTATATAACGACCTATAGTTTAGTTATTATGCATATATTCCTTGGTAAGATATAATCATGAACTTTCAACTTTTAAAGACTACTAAACTATTTATTATAGTTCTTGTGGTTGCACTTATGCTTTAGGAAGGAAACTAATAGTCCAAAGTTGGTAAAGTAGACTATGATAACACGAATTTTTAGAAATATTACTCTACTAAGATGTAGTGCATAGATAGTAGAGGTGGAGTTTTGGTATTGTGAAGGTTGTTGCAAAAAAATGTCAAGAAGGATGTTGAATTTTGGAATACTTGTAACTACAAAGAAAATTGAAGATCCATAAAATAAAAATAAAAAATTTAGGCTTTTTATGAAAATAAGATGTAGGTATCTAATTATAGCAACTTAGTTGAAATGTGAATTGAATCTGTTTGTAAACTCTCAAGCTTTTAAATGAGAGAGTTGTAATTTGTCAAGGATGGGGGACTTTAGTACAACCCTTTTTTCTCAAGAAAAAACTTGTATGAACCATTTAATCTTATTTTATAAACAAATATAAAATTTTACTAGTAAAATTTAAAATTTTAATGGGTGTAACGCAACGGTTCGAGCTTTGGTTCTTCTTCGAGAGGTCCAAGGTTCAAACCGCAGCATGGGCGAGTGTGTGAGGGGGTGGATGTGTGATGGCTTTGTGTTAAATTCTCTATTGATAAGTATAGCTCTCGACTTTACGAGAGGTCATGGTTGGGAGGAGACTATTCAGCCCTGTGTGTCGGTCATAGAGGTTTCTTACAATAACCAAATCAAAAAAAAAAATTAAAATTAAAATTTTAATAAATAAAATCACAAAAATAAGCTATAAATTTTTTAGTTGAAACTTAAGCCTAATAAATAAATCCAATTAATATTAAAAACAAACACTTAAAAAATAAGTTATACATTTTTTAATTGAATCCTAAGCCTAATGAATAAATCCAATTAATATTATAAACAAACTTATAAAAATCAAATGGTATTAATCCAATTGATTAAATTATTTGACTTTGAAGAAGAATATTTACTTTTGGATCTTGCTAAAGGATAAATACATAATAACCAACTTCTTGTATTATCATTATATATAATTACAATGTACTACAAGTGATGGTATTTCAATTTCATATAACCATTTTTTTAAAGAATATTTGAAAAATACTTTAATAATTGGGAATAATATTAGATAGTCTTACTTGTATCCTGCCTATTTCAATTTTTTTTTTTTTTTTTTTGAAAAGGTAAAATTTTCATTTACTACCCTTAATAACAACAATAAACTATTTTAAAATAAAATGGTATAATTTTAGTTATTATTAACAATGCAAACTTTGAAACTTTGAATAGTTAAGGTTTAAATCTTGAAGAGACTAGGGTTGTATACCATGTTTTGGTAATTGAGGTATGGTTAGATAACCATATTGAGCAAACAACATCCTTCATAAGGGTTGTCTTAATGAGGGTTATTTTATATGATCAATGGCCTCATGGACGTCAAAAACTACTTTACCTTTTTACTCTTTTAAAGTAAAAAAATATTTTTCAAAATAATTATTGTTTATTTATATGACAAATTATCTTAAATTTTTTGTTTTTATAAATTTTATTAATTAATTATTAATATATAATAAACATATGTTATGATTTTTTTTATAAAAATATGTTTTTAAGGGGCTTACGAAACCTGTTTGAGCCAAGCCTTTTCCAAGCGGTTAGCTTTATATTTATTTATGTTTTTTTTCTTGAAGCAGTTGAAAAGCATGGGCACATCTAGGGCCACCCTCTTTGTGAATTGAACTTGGGTCTCCGTTAAAAGATACCAATACATTTTGCCATTGCAATATCCCTATCAGGACAATTTTATTTTATTTAAAATTTATATTTAATGAATTAATGTATATTTTTCTTTACAATGAGAATAACTCATTTGAGGTCAAGCATCTACTACTAGTCAAAGTTTTCCTTCTATTATGCATCTATTTTATATATATATATATACAAACCCTTATAATATATTAAAGTTTCATGTACATTGATATTTAAAGTTAAAATATTACATTTGGTATTAAGTTAATTAAACCACATCCAATTTACCTTTTATCTCATATATATATATATATATATATATATATATATATATATATATATATATATATATATATATATATTCCTATCAAATATATTCTTCACCTTCCTCAAAGTGTTATAGGTCTTTGACATCATTTTAATTAATAGATAATATCTTAGCTGGCTAGTTGCCTTTTAAAATTTAAATTTCACTAATATCAAGATCAACATTGTAAATGGATAAATTATTTGCTACCTGATCTTCTTTTATATAAATATGCTAAATTTTCCAAGAGATTACCTCCAATACTAGATTATGAACATCATCAATTATTTTAATTTTTATCCAATCTCCACATCTATTTTATGGATAGCATTAAGTTGATAATTTGTAAATCCCCTCAATTGAAATATATTTCCATCATTTTTCTATTGCAATTTTAATCCTTGTAAAAAGTGCCCTAGCCTTTGCATAGTTGTTAGTTGAAGTTCCATATGATTCTAAGTAAATGAGGAGAATTTTTCTTTCATTATTTCAAAAAACACCACCTCCTGTTTTTCTTATATTTTCTTTAGAAGAACCATCAAAATTAATTTTGATAAACCCAATTTCTGAACATTTTTATTTTACCCTAGACCAAAGCATATATTTTCTTCTAATATTATTATCATAGATGACTCTTTTGTAACCAAGTTGTTACCACATCTTTTTTCTGCACTTGAGACTCCCCATGATGAGTAGCATATCTATAAATATTCTACAAGAGAGGCAATAACATGGTTTCAAACTTAGGCATGACTTTGATATTTCTTTTTAAAAATTATATTATTCCTTTCAAGCCATAAATTCCAACAAATAATGGTAGGGCCAATCCTCCACAAAATATATATGCTTGAGCTTTGAAATAATTAATACAACATTTCATCAACTCTTTCAATGTTGATGGACCTGCCCAATATATTTTTATATTTAAAAAAGTAACCCTAAATGGTGCGAGCAAAGGGATAATGAAGAAGCAAATGGTATGATGTTTATAAATCCTTCTCACGTAAGGCACATCTTAAAGGTCCATGAAATCCTCTTCTTTGTAGACTCTTTCCTTTAAAAATCTTACTTTGTATTGTTAACCAAAGGAATGTTGATGCCTTAGGGAGAGCCTCTAGTAACCAACATTCTTCCAATGAAAATCTTTGGAAGTAGAAAATATTGATTTCTAAATCCTTATATTCCATCTTAACCAAACATCCATATTTTTATAGATTCCAAACTAACTCATTCTTTCATGTAAAAAATGGTAAATAAAACTCTTGAAGCATCATTTAAACGTCATCAAAAATTTGTTTGTGTTCCTTTCCTTCAACTAGGTAACTAACATAAATCTATGATATGGAGTTTTTGCACATAATAATAGTCTTTGATCTTTGGACTTATACTAGCTAGGCATGCCCAAGCCAATCTCTTCCATTTTGAGTCAAATACAAGAGAATAAGGCTTCAACCAAACATCAAACAAAAAATATGAATGATTTCCCTCATTGATTGACCATAGAATATGTTTTTTTATCAATTACAAACTATTTAATATGAAGTTTCATCTTGATGATCCTTTGGTTAGGGTTTTTTTCCTAAATAATTTCATTGCATAAAGAGAACCTATTTATTTTTGAAGTAATTTTTTTGTCTAATTATTTTCTTGATCTCTGAATAATCTCCAACCAAGGATTTGTCCATAAGGCCAAACTCATAAGTTTGCAATCCTACAAGATTGCTCCTCTAACATTGAAGTGTTATGCTTCATAATTCAATTAAATGTAAATATAAATTATTAATCGAACTAATTAGAATAAAGTAATACGCTAATTTAAGGAGGACAATGTCTTGTAGTCACTTGGAGAGGGTGGAGTCTCTTGCGAATACGCAAAGTGATAAATGATTGATTGATGATAAATTAAACCTACTTTAATTCTATTTATACATTAATAATGAATAATAATTAAATTAGAATTATAGCCGACTAGGCTATATTAGGGTTGTAACATGGGTCCCCTCCTCGAAAAGCTTTGTCCTCAAAGCTAGAAATAACTGGAAAATGCTTTTTGATTCCCTTCTTTTGGAAGGTCTTGCCATTTAATCAAAAATTCTTGAATCTAGCGAGATCGAAGATGACATACTTTGATTTGCAATATTGCTTCAGGTTGAAGAGTTATTCGTCCTTCTTCATCTAGTACTAGAAGATCTGTCTACGATTGTACTTTCTGACCAATCACTTATTTGAGATAGGATACATGAAAAATTGGATGTATACAAGAAGAGGGTGGAAGCTCTAATTGATATGCGACTTCACCAATGCAACAAACTATCTTGTAGGACCCATAAAATTGAGGAGCTAACTTTTGATTGGACTTGATCTTCAAGGATAATTGCTTATAAGGTTGTAGATGTAAAAAGACCATATCTCCAACATTGAATTGTCGTTATAAATGATGTAATTTGTGTTGTTGCTTCAAACGATTTTGTGGTTGGATCAAATTTTCTTTAATAAGGTTGAGCATTTTTTGACTATGTTGTAATAAGTCATCTACCTGAGCTACTTTGGAAGATCCTGGAACATAGTCTATGATTGTTGGTGGCTTCTAACCATACAAAGCTTCGAATGGAGACATCTTGAGGGAAAAATGGTAAGAAGTGTTATACCACCATTCTGCTAATGAAAGCCATTGAATCTAATGATACTACTTATCTTGAGCAAAGCAACGAATATAAGTACCTAAACATTTATTAACTATTTTTGTTTGACCATCATATTATGGGTGGTATGCGAAAGACATGTTCAACTTGGTATCGTTGAGATGAAATAATTCTTTCCAAAAGTTGTTAATGAATATGGTATCACGGTCACCCAAGTGTTGTAGATGAGTTGGAGAGGAGAGGGAAATACTCCAAGGGAGGTCCCAAGTTTGAATATCCACCCTACCAAAAAGTTGAATTGGGTACCCAAAATCCAATTGATAATTTTGGTGCGGGCAGGGCTAGGCGTAACTCTCGAGTGACTTTGATGGTGTAGAACCTCCTGGTCATGGTCTCTCAAACCAAGGCAGCCCCGCAAAGGATTTTTTGCTTTTAAAAATAATATGGGATCACGATCCCTCACAATAGTTTTGGGTATGCCATGTAACTTAAAAATGGAATCGAGAAATACCTTGGCCACTTTACTTGCTGAGTAGGGATATTGTAGGGCACAAAAGTGAGTGTATTGGAAAAACGATCCACAACCACAAAAATCATTATTTTATCCTCTGACTTGGGGAGACCCTCAATGAAATCCATTGCTATGTGTTCCCATTGGTGATCTAGAATTGGTAAGGGTTGCAGCAGTCCTATATATTTAATTGTTTCACCTTTATTGTGTTGGCATACCTCACATTCGACCACAAATATCCTAACATCAGATTTTAAGCCTTTCCAAGAAAAATATTGTTTCACTCGTTGGTATGTTTTCAAGAATCTCGAGTGTCCTACTAAAGGGGATGCATGCAATTCTTGGAGGACCATATATTTAATAGTGGAACCCTATGAAAGTTAGATGCAATATTTCTTGCGAAGCACACCCTCTAAATATGATAAGTAAGGATGCCTTGATGATCTTGTATTCATATATTGAATAATTTGAGAAGTTTCAATATCAACCAACCATTCTTCTTGAAGTTGAGACAACCATTGGGGGTAAAGGCCTGAAATGGCATTGATGGAGACCTCATCCTCATATTTACGAGATAATGCATTAGCTACCACATTTTCTTTGCCTTTATTATACTCAATCACAAAATCATACCCCAAAAGTTTGGTCATCCATTTATTTTTTTCAGGGTATGAGAGACGTTGTTCTAGAAAATCCTTAAGACTACTATGGTCAATCTTAATGAGGAAATGACTGCTTATTAAATAATGCCTCCATTTCTCAATGTCATATAAAATAGCCAACATTTCCTTATCACAAGTGGATCACCCTAAATTCTTACCTAAAATTTGCTTGCTCTCAAAAGCCAAGGGGTGAACTTCTTGCATTAAAATAGTGCCAATTCCTGTACCTGAAGCGTCACACTCGATGACAAAAGGTTTGCTAAAATCAATAGTAGCCAATACTGGGATAGTGCACATAGATTCTTTGAGATATTGAAATGCCTAAGAATTTACTTCATTCCACTTAAAAGTATCCTTTTTGGTAAGTGTCATGAGAGGTGTTGCAATTTTGCCATAGTTACGTACAAATTTCTGGTAATAGCCTGTAAGACCTAGAAATCCCCTAATATTTTTGAGGGATTCATGTAGGGGCCAATCTTGAATAGCTTTGATTTTTTAGGGGTTTACTTGGACTCCTTCATGGGATACGATATGACCTAAGTATTCGAATTCTTGGACCCAAAGGCACATTTGGATCTTTTAACAAAGAGTTTTTCCTTATGAAGTAGATGAAGGACCTTGTCAACATGGATTAGATGATCCTTCCAAGATTTGTTGTAAATTAGGATATCATAAAAGAAAATTAAGATAAACTTACGAAGATATGGCCTAAATACATGGTTCATAAGGCTTTGAAAGGTTGATGGAGCGTTAGTAAGACCGAAAGGCATGACTAGAAATTCATAATGACCTTCATAAGTTCAAAAAGTGGTTTTAAATATTTCCTCTTCCCTAACCTGAATTTGGTAAAAACCTAAATGAATATCCAATTTAGTGAAATAACTAGCGCCATTTAATTTGTCTAATAAGTCATTAATTACAGAGATAGGGAACTTATCCCTGATGGTAATTTTATTAAGAGGTCAAAAATATGGACACATGTGCCAAGGGGTATCCTTACGATGTACCATTACTATTGGTGATGACTAAGGACTAATGCTAGGACAAATGATGCCATGTTTTAATATTTCTTGGACTTGCTTCTCTATTTTTGTCTTTTGAGGTTGAGGATAGCGATAAGGACAAATATTAGGAGGAAGACTTTGAGAAATGAGATTGTTAGAATTATTGAGTTGTTTGAGTTGTCATTGATGTCAAAGGTAGACTTGGTGATTGGCAAACCATGGTGTGCTTGAGAAAATATTAGTAGTGGAGTATAATTTATTATTAATGATGGTGTATGCTTTAATATTTAAATATTAAATTATTATAAAGGTTTGTTATATTTAAATAAAAAATATTTAAATATTATTGAAAATATTATTGAAAAGCAAGAGGGCCCACTTTGGGTGCCAAAAGGAAAGTGAAACGTTTGCATATATATAAGAGGCCATAACTCATTTTAATGAGGTTTTAATTAAAAATATTGAGCGCGGATATAGAAGACTCATGGCCAGAAAAACTAAAGGAGAGCGCAAATATAGAAGAATTGTACCCTACAAAACTAAAGGAGAGAGCGGATATAGAAGACTTGTGGCCATCAAAACCAAAGAAGAGCATTGATAAAGAAGACTTGCACAAAACGAACCCAAAGAAGAGCACTAATATAGAAGACTTGTAGCTAGTGAAACAAAAGAATGAGTGTTGTAATAGAAGATATGTGACCAATGAAACAAAAGAATGAGCATCATTGTAGAAGACTTGTGACCAGAAAATCAAAAATAAGGGCACAACGAACAAAGATCTACAATCGAAGCTTGTGAGAACAAAGGGACAACGATAGAAGATTTGTAATTGGAGCTTGTAAGATAAAGACGTAGTAAACATAGCTTGTGTGGGAGCATGTGAGACAAAGGCACAGTGAACGTAGCTCGTGTGGGAGCTCGTGAGACAAAGGCGTAGCAAACGTAGCTTGTGTGGGAGCTCGTGAGACAAAGATACAGAGAACATAGCTCTTGTGGATGATGGTGTTGTGGAAGACAACTTGGTAGCTTGTGGCAGAAAGAAAAGAGCATTATGAAAGGCAGTGTGGTAGATTGCAACAAAAAGAAGTTTTTGAAACAACAAGAATCGAGATCCAAATCAAAGAAGAGAAAGGACGTCATCTAAAGCAATTGCGTTAAGCACAATGGTATGGTGATTTATTTAAATAAAATCTTTCAAAATTACTAAATGTTTAACAGATATATCTATTGGTGAGGACAACATTTGCCTATAATTTTTGTTGGCTTATCCGAGAATGTTTGGCAAAAGAACAATTATTTTTCCTGATTGCACAATGAAGAGAGAAGACCTGGGTTTGCTAGTGTAAATGATGACTACACAATAATGCAAAACTGATATGCTTTCCACGATGACACAATGAGAGCATCAGAGAAATTTTAGGGCAGAGTTCACGGTAGGGAAACTTCAATTCATCTTGTGAGTGAACAAACGATGTCACAGACATTCACGTTAGCTAAAATGAATGCCTAGGAAAATGTGAAAGATATTAGTGGAACTCAAAGAGCACATGGTGTGTTGTGCGGTTGTTGACGATTTTGTGACAGGGAGTGTTACAAAGGAAAATATGAAGCAAAAAAGATACATCTCTATAAAGGCCCATCACCACATGATTGCTTGCTCTTGAAAGGTTGTTTTGCGCATGCCATAAGAGGTACAAATTATTGTTTAATTTTATAAAAGTGTGAAGAGATAAGGAATCAATTTTGAAAAGGGAATACAAGGTATTATTAGATGCATTACAATGGAATGAGTTAGAAAAGGGTTTGCTATTTTGAGTTTTATATTTTGAAGCAAATATTGTTGTCTTTAAAATTTGGAGATATAAGGAGTCAATTTTTAATAAAAGTTATATTTTGTAAGTTTTATTATTGGAGTGATAAGAGTGTTTGATTTGAAATTGAAACAAAAATAAAATTATAAGATAGATTTGGAGTGTATCATTTTTGAGATAAATTGAAGTGCATCATCTTTGTTGAGATAGATTTGAGGTGCATCATTATTGTTGAAGATAGATTTGGAGTACATCATTTTTTTAAGATAGATTTGGATTGCACATACAAAAGAAAGGTCAACATTTTTGTTGAGGCAGATTTGGAAGTGTCATATAGTGCAAGGATAGAGTGAAGGGATTAATGCACATCTTCACCCAAGCATCAAATTGAAAGGAAGGACTTTTCATCTATCTACAAGAGGAAGAAAATAAAGGTATTAGCATCTCCAATTCAACACACAAGGTTAAGAGCAGATTTATGCAGTGTTGGAGAGCAGATTTAGGAGCAGGTTTGAGCAGATTTATGAGTAGGTTTTGGAGTAGATTTGAGCAGTGTTGTGAGCAAGTTTTAGAGCATATTTGAGCAGATTTGAGAGCAAGTTTTGGAGCAGGTTTTTAAGTAGATTTGAGAGCAGGATTTGGAGTAGACTTGAGCAGATGGGATTGGTGTCTCCTATGTATTGATGTCCATGAACTAGAGCAGAGGGGATTGGTGTATCTTGTGGATTGGTTTCCACAAACCAGAGTAGAGGGGATTGGTGTCTCCTATGGATTGGTGTCCACAAACTAGAGTAAAGGGATTGGTGTCTCATATAGATTGGTGTCCATGAACTAGAGAAAGGGGATTGGTGTCTCCTGTGGATTGGTGTCCATGAACTTGAGCAGAGGGGATTGGTGTCTCCTATGGATTGGTGTCCATGAACTTGAGCAAGGGGATTGGTGTCTCCTATGGATTGGTGTCCATAAACTTGTATAGGGGATTGGTGTCTCCTATGGATTGGTGTCCATAAACTTGTATAGGGGATTGGTGTCTCTTATGGGTTGGTGCCCACAAAATTTATTGAAGAAATATATAAGCAATATTTTGTCATGGTTTTCTCCCAAGAGGGAGTTTCCACATAAAATATTTATCTCTTATGTGTGTGGTGATTTGTGTATTATTTCATTATTGCATTGATATTATTTAAAGTTATTGCTTTGGAAAGAAAAGAGAAAAGTTTTATCTTATACTATTCACCCCCCTCTCAATATAAGCTTGTGTTCTTCAATTAGTATCAGAGAAGGTTCCTTCATGAAAGTCTAACAGCTTGAAGGAAGATCTTACAAGAACACACATGGCACATCAAGAAGGGTTTTCATCAAATAGAGATCCATTGTTTGATGGGACTAACTATGCTTTCTGGAGTGTGAGGATGCAAACTTATTTGTTGGCACATGGCTATGATATATGGCAATCCATTGAGAATGGGTTCACACCACCTACAACTCCTCCCATAGATGGAAATGGTAAGAAACCATACGAAAATAATGTCAGGGCAATGAATGCAATATTAAGTGGGTTATGTGAAACAAATTTTGTGAAAGTCATGCAATGCACTTCAGAAAAAGAAATATGGGACAAGTTACAAAGAACATATGAAGGAGATGACAAGGTTAAAATGGCAAAACTTCAAACCCACAGGAGGAAGTTTGAAGACTTGAAGATGAAAGATGAGGAAGATATTGCTAGGTATCTACTTCATGTTGATGAGGTTGTCAACACCATTCATGGACTTGGAGAAAGTATTGAAGACTCTAAGATTGTTCAAAAAATCTTGAGGTCACTTCCCATGAGGTTTGATGCAAAGGTTTCAGAAATTGAAGAAATGAAGGATCTCAAAACCTTGAGCATGGATGAGCTACATGGAATTCTCATAACCTATGAGATGAGGACTAAGAAAGATCAAACATCAAAAAGGGAGGCCACATTCAAAGCTTCAAAGAAGATAAAGAATAAGGAACCATAATCAAGTGAAGAATCAAGTAGTGGAGAAGAAGCTAACTTTGTGAGAAGAAATAAGAAGGGTCCAAGAAAACACAAAGGTATGCATACTGTGAAATGTTTTAATTGTGGTAACTTTGGTCACTATGCATCTAATTGCCCACAAGCTAGAAGTAGTAGCAGTGAAGAAGAAAAGGAATATAAGAAAAAGAAAGAAAGAAAATTTTATCATGAAAAGAAAAACACAGTCAAAGCAAGCATGAGAAAAAGATATTTCAAAGACATAAGAAGAGTTTTTATGTTGAAGAAGCAAGCAATTCCTCCAAAAGCAATAATGAAAGTCTCTCTGATAGTGAAAAAGAAGAAATCATATTTTTGGCCATAGAAGAGAAAGAAGATGATCCTGTTGTTGAAGACCAAGAAGAAGAGAAAAATTCAAAAAATGAAGAGGAAGCCATGGTTGATATAGAAGAGGAACTTGTTGTTGCTCTTAAAGAATTGAAGAGGGTTAGAAAGAAGAACTCAAGATTGAAGGCCCAAGTACAAGAGGATAAGGAAACAAAAGAAAAGCTTCTACAAGATCTAACCAACTTGAAGGTGAAAGTTGAAGAGGCAAAACGAATTGAAGAAGGTATGGTTGAGCAGTTAAAGGCAAAAGAGTTGGAATGTGAAAGACTAGAACATGAAGTTGTCTCTCTAAGGAAGGGACTTGAAAAATTTAATGATAAGATATATCAGTTTAGGAAAAGCTCAAAAATCTTGGATGATATTATCAAAGTACAAAGATCTCCATTTATAAATATTGGACTTGGTTTTGAAGAAGGTCAAGAGAAACAAAAGGGGGAGTCAAGCTCAAAAGAAATAGAAGCATCAAAGAAAGTAATTGAAGAAGAGCTTAAAACCTATGCTGATGTGTTGAGAAGTGGAAGCATCAATGAGGAAGAAAACAAAGCACCATCAAGGAACAGGGACCATCACAGAAAAAGCAATGAGAGAACCATGCAGCAATATCCTCCAAGGCAATCAAATAGGTTTCAATATTCCTTCCAAGGTCATTGTTTTTCATGTCACAAATTTGGTCATAAAGCTATAAATTGTAGAAGAAATTTCAATTCATTTGCACCTTTCATGGACTACAACATCATTTGTTACAATTGCAACAATTTTAGGCATAGAGCTAAATGGTGTAGAACAGTGTTCCCTGAATTTCTGAAGTCAAGCAAAAAGGAGAATGGTCAAAATTTTCAAAAGGGTATGACCTCCAAAGTTTGGAGAAAGAAAATAAAACAAGAAGAGGAACATAGTAATTTGGGAGTTTCACTCCCATCTCATAATTGAAGTCTCAAGTAAGAGCAGGGAGGAAGGGGGCATTGTCAAGTGTCTTATCTTACAGCCCCAAGGAGCCTTTGCCATTGATGTCAAAGGGGGAGAGTTTTTAGTAAGGGGAGAAGCTAGTCAGGGGGAGCAGTTTGTGATCATGTTGCAGTAAAGGAAAGATTCTTTGTAGGGTTGCCATCAATGACAAAGGGGGAGATTGTTAGAATTATTGAGTTGTTTGAGTTGTCATTGATGTCAAAGGTAGACTTGGTGATTGGCAAACCATGGTGTGCTTGAGCAAATATTAGTAGTGGAGTATACTTTATTATTAATGATGGTGTATGCTTTAATATTTAAATTAAATATTTAAATATTAAAGTATTATAAAGGTTTGTTATATTTAAATATTATTGAAAAGCAAGAAGGTCGAATTTTGAGTGCCAAAAGGAAAGTGAAACATTTGCATATATATAAGAGGCCAGAACTCATTTTAATGAGGTTTTGAATTGAAAAATATTGAGCGTGGATATAGAAGACTCATGGCCAACAAAACTAAAGGAGAGCACGGATATAGAAGACTCATGCCCTATGAAACTAAAGGAGAGCATGGATATAGAAGACTTGCATCCAACAAAACCAAAGAAGAGCACTGATATAGAAGACTTACGACCAGTGAAACCAAAGAAGAGCATTGATATAGAAGACTTGTAGCTAGTAAAACAAAAGAATGAGCATTGTAATAGAAGACATGTGACCAGTAAAACAAAAGAATGAGCATCATTGTAGAAGACTTATGACCAGCAAATCAAAAATAAGGGTACAACGAACAAATATATGCAATCGGAGCTTGTGAGAACAAAGAGATAGCAATAGGAGATTTGTAATTGGAGCTTGTGAGACAAAGGTACAGCAAATGTAGCTCATGTGGGAGCTCGTGAGACAAAGGCGCAGAGAACGTAGCTCATGTGGGAGCTCATGAGACAAAGGCACAATGAATGTAGCTCGTGTGGGAGCTCATGAGACAAAGATGTAGAGAACATAGCTCTTGTGGACGATGGTGTTATGGAAGACAACTTGGTAGCTTGCGATAGAAAGAAAAGAGCTTGTGAAAGGTAGTGTGGTAGATTGCGGCAAAAAGAAGTTTTTGAAACAACAAGAATCGAGATCCAAATCAAAGAAGAGAAAGGACATCGTCTAAAGCAATTGCATTAAGCACAATGGTATGGTGATTTATTTAAATAAAATATTTCAAAATTGCTAAATGTTTAACAGATATATCTATTGGTGAGGACAACATTTGCTTGTGATTTTCGTTGGCTTATCCGGGAACGTTTGGCAAAAGAACAATTATTTTTCCTGATTGCACAATGAAGAGAGAAGACCTGGGTTTGCTAGTGTAAACGGTGACTACACAATAACGCAGAACTGATATGCTTTCCACGATGACACAATGAGAGCATCAGAGAAATTTTAGGGTATATTTCATGGTAGGGAAACTTCAATTCATCTTGTGAGTGAACAAACGACATCACAAACGTTCACGTCAGCTGAAATGAATGCCCAGGAAAACATGAAAGAGATCAACGATAGTCAAAGAGCGCATGGTGTGTTGTGCGGTTGTTGATGGTTTTGTGATAGGGAGTGTTACAAAGGAAAACATGAAGCAGAAAAGATACATCTCTATAAAGGCCCATCACCACATGATTGCTTGCTCTTGAAAGGTTGTTTTGTGCATGCCATAAGAGGTACAAATTATTGTTTAATTTTATAAAAGTGTGAAGAGATAAGGAATCAATTTTGAAAAGGGAATACAAGGTATTATTAGATGCATTACAATGGAATGAGTTAGAAAAGGGTTTGTTGTTTTGAGTTTTATATTTTGAAGCAAATATTGTTGTCTTTAAAAGTTGGAGATATAAGGAGTCAATTTTTAATAAAAGTTATATTTTGTAAGTTTTATTATTGGAGTGATAAGAGTGTTTGATTTGAAATTGAAACAAAAAGAAAATTATAAGATAGATTTGGAGTGTATCATTTTTGAGATAAATTGAAGTGCATCATCTTTGTTGAGATAGATTTGAGGTGCATCATTATTGTTGAAGATAGATTTGGAGTACATCATTTTGTTAAGATAGATTTGGATTGCACATACAAAAGAAAGGTCAACATTTTTGTTGAGGTAGATTTGGAAGTGTCATATAGTGCAAGGATAGAGTGAAGGGATTAATGCACATCTTCACCCAAGCATCAAATTGAAAGGAAGGACTTTTCAACTATCTACAAGAGGAAGAAAAGAAAGGTATTAGCATCTCCAATTCAACACACAAGGTTAAGAGCAGATTTGTGCAGTGTTGGAGAGCAGATTTAGGAGCATATTTGGGAGTAGGTTTGAGCAGGTTTGAGAGCAAATTTGAGCAGTGTTGTGAGCAGGTTTTGGAGTAGATTTGAGCAGTGTTGTGAGTAGGTTTTGGAGTAGATTTGAGTAGATTTGAGAGTAGGTTTTGGAGCAGATTTGAGAGCAGGTTTTGGAGCAGATTTGAGAGTAGGCTTTGGAGTAGACTTGAGCATAGGGGATTGGTGTCTCCTATGGATTTGTGTCCATAAACTAGATTAGAGGGGATTTGTGTCCATGAACCAGAGAAGAGGGGATTGGTGTCTCCTATGGATTGGTGTCCATGAACCAATAGAGGGGATTGGTGTCTCCTATGGATTGGTGTCCACGAACTAGAGAAAGGGGATTGGTGTCTCCTGTGGATTGGTGTCCATGAACTTGAGCAAGGGGATTGGTGTCTCCTATGGATTGGTATCCATAAACTTGTATAGGGTATTGGTGTCTCCTGTGGATTGGTGTCCACGAACTTGTATAGGGGATTGGTGTCTCCTGTGGGTTGGTGCCCACGAAATTTATTAAAGAAATATATAAGCAATATTTTGTCATGGTTTTCTCCCAAGAGGGAGTTTCCACGTAAAATATTTGTCTCTTATGTGTGTGGTGATTTGTGCATTGTTTCATTATTGCATTGATATTATTTGAAGTTATTGCTTTGGAAAGAAAAGATAAAAGTTTTATCTTATACTGTTCACCCCCCCTCTCAATATAAGCTTGTGTTCTTAAGAGATATATGGCATGGTCATGTGATAATTTAGGAGGTATATATTTTGGTTCACTGAAGACTTATTCATAATTATCCATAATATCTTAAATATCCTTTGAGAGAATTGTAGGAGTATCCAAGGATTAGGCTTCCATGGAATTTATTTGAGCTATAAAACCATAAGCACCCTTCTTTAGTAACTTCTCCATGTAGTGAGAACTCACCACCTTGGATGGTGGAGATTGAATTTCTTGAAGACAAATAGTCTTCCCATTCTCTATTTACTTGATGTATAATCTTTGAATATTAAGAGTAACATCATCAAGTTGAGATAGCTATTTTGCACCCAAAATGACGTTTGCTCTCCCTAAGTTCATAACAAAGAGAGTTCCACGTAAAATATAACTTTCCATTTGTATCAAAATTGGATATGTTCGGCCCACACATTGAGTATTACCTTCACTTGCAATCAATACTTGAAACTTATCTTAATTAGAAGTATTCATATACAAGTTCAAGGATTTGGCAGTTTTGAAATTGATAAAGTTATGTGTACTACCTGAGTCTATCAACACATTAACACATTTGTGCCTAATAAATACTTTTATCTTAATTATATGATGACATTTTAAACCCATAAGTGCACGTACTGAGAGAGCAATAGTATCTTACTCTGGTGTTACTTTACTAGTATCTATGGTTGTTGTTTTGTATCAGTGAGTGACTCTAGTTGAATTAAATATTCTTCTTCATTGGTGTCATATTCCACTTGAAAGGTTTGATAGACTACACAAACTTGATCCCTTAGATGATAGGAACAACATTTAAAGCAAAAAAATCTTGAGGACTATTCATTATTATGGAAAGGATGATGAAAATTAGAATCATGTCTAGAATGTACCACATATTGAAGTTTATTTTCTATTGCTTGAGCTATATGGGTGGTATTATCAAGAGTACTTGGGTCATGCGTGTCAAATTCCTTTCTTATTTTATCCTTGATACCATGACAGAAAGCAGAAACCACTATTTTTGGATTCAATTCATGTGTATAAGTAAGAAGACTTGTGAACTCGGTGACATAGTCTTCTACTGAATCGATTTGCTTGAGTTCCATAAGGTGAACCACATATGATGAGGAAGAACCTTTATCAAATATTCTAAGGAAAAGTTCCTTAAATATAGGCCACATAAGAGACATATTATGTTGATAAAGTTGCCATAACAACCACTGATAGGTTTGGGTACCAAGTTTACAAGATGCAAATGTGACACGACCAGTTTCTATAATAATGTATAGACAAAAAATACCATCCATTTTTGTTAGCCAACCTTTCGGATCATATCCCTCAAAAGTGGGCATGTGAATACAAGGAACTTGAATATCATGAGGTCATTCTAAGAATTGAGAGGTATCACCTACTGAAGGATCAAAATCGAAAGAAGTTTTTGGAGGTACTGATGCTTGACGAGTATTTAAAGGTTGAGGGTTGACAATGTCTTGAGAGGCTTGATTATCTGGAGGGAGAAGTTTAGCCACTGAATCATGTATATCTTGTAGTACTGAATACATAGTAGCAAGATCTTTTTGTTGTTGCCTTAAATACTAACACAAATCAATGTCCATAGTGAAGGGAATTTTAGTGACAAGGTTTTCTCAGATAGAGATGACATTTTCTAGGTTAGAAGAAGTGCCATTGTTGTTTGGAGTAGGAGGAGTGGCATTATCATGATTTGGAGAAGCCATGGACTAGTGTTGGGAGTTAAAACTATTAATTCTAAAAGGAAAATATGTTGCATACCTTTATTTCATAGCTATATTTTTGCTGTATTCAGGGATCCCTCGTTTGGTTTATCTATACGTTGTAATATTTTGTTTGCTCCTCTATTCCACTTGTGTGGAGTGGTTTGATCACTCATGCACTTGGAATTGTAGCCTAAATTAGAATTGGCCAAAAAGTATCATGTCTTTCGTTGTCAATTTTTGCAAAAAATGTGTTTGCACTTCCTCCAACGGTCACTTTACCAATGGTCAGTTGAGATTTTTGAAAGGAAATGACTATTTTCAAAATTCTTCCAATGGCTATTTTTAGAAGTCTTCCAACAGTTAGTTCAATAGATTAATTTAGCAACCAATGGCTAGTTCTACGAATTAAATTTATCAACCAAAGACTAGTTCCACAGGTTAAATTTAGCACCCAACCAACGAGTAGTTCAACATATTAATTTAGCACCCAACATCTAGTTCAACGGATTAATTTAGAAATAGCCAACTTGATGATAGCTAGGAGGATGGCTACGAACACAGAAGATAAACTTGGGAAGCGATATGGAGGACTAAACTAATGTGGACTTCGTGGGAAGTGAAACATAGGATTGAACTAACATGAATGAAGGATGTGGACTGATGTGAGAAGTGATACGGACTTCATGACATAGACGAAGGATGTGGACTGAAGTTAGAAGTGATGCGGATTTTGTGACATAGACGAAGGATGTGGAATGATGTGAGAAGTGACATAAACTTCGTGGGAAGGCAGACCAATGAGAATGAACTACGTGGCAAGGGAGAGGTGAGTTAGATTTTTACGCACGAGTTATGGGAGACAATGAGGCCACCAACGGTGGTCATGATAATATTATTGTACGTTGGTGATTTTAAACCATAAGAAACCTCCTAGATAAACGATGTGGGACTAAAGTTCCTAAAAGAAAATATATATATGCGATATGTTTTGGTACGGATTTGTTTGATTTTTAAACCATAGAATAAATTTCACTACCTCCACATGGTGCCAAAGGATTGGTGGAAACCTTAGTACAAGATAATTTAGGGTTTCAAAAATTGGATTTACTTGGTTGCCTAAAAATTGGATATTGATCATTATTGCAGGGCCTGGCAACATTCTAATGCATACTCTTGACAGATTCCAATGTGTTGATGTGGTAGTATTTCTAGATATGTGCTATGACTGTGCTTATGATTCAAATTTACATGTTAATGGAATGAGACTCTTCCTTGCGTGATGAACTGAAACCTTGTATTTTGTCGGTATGATTTCGTGAAAATTGCCAGAGGATTGGTATTCAAGCTGCTTGGAAATCAAGGTGATATTATATTGTTTCAAACTCTAGTAGCGATCGAACTCAGAGACTCCAATTTTTCGTGAGCTTCTTTGCTTGTAACACGCTGATTTTTTTGTGTTTTAAATAATCAAAATTTTGTGAACATATAATTGGATTATGACCTATCATATTAAAGACGTAAAACACTTCATAAAATTTGAATGTTTTTAATTAGCATACGTGAAACAATCCAAAAAATAGTTGCATGTATTCCAAAAAATTAATTGAATTAATTGGAATTATTCATTGAAAAAAAATTGTATTGTGTTGTTATTGATGCAGTGCTTAAATGATGTATGGCTTCCAAAAAATTGATTAGGATTTCTTTGAACTGCGTAGATCCAGAATGCATTGCTCTAATACCACTTGAAGTGTTTTGTTCGTAATTCAATTATATGAAAATATAAATAGTCAATTTAACGAATTGGAATAAATTAATATGCCACTTTAAGGAGGGCAAAGTCCTATAGCCACTTAGAGAGGGCGGAGTCTCTTGCAAATATGCAAATGGATAAATGATTGATGATGATAAATTAAACATACTTTAATTCTATTTATACATGAACAATGAATAATAATTAAATTGGAAATATAGCCAACTAGGCTATATTAGGGTTGTAACAAATATTCTTTACAAACCCTATCCCACTTAGAAAGAGGAAACCTAATTCTTTCCTCACATCCTTTTCAAAGAAAGTCTCTTTGAATTTTATTATTTTTTTATACTATACCTTTTGGCAATCTTCAAAGTGATCATATAAATATGGATGGATTGCATTGTAGACTTCCCACTATGGTTAAGAACTTACCTTTCCAACCTACCAAACAAGATTTCATTCTAACCAAAAAAGAGGTCCAAAACTCCTTTTTATTTTCTTCATGAGACAAAGGAATACCCAAGTAGGTTGATGGAAAGTTTTCTATTTTAAACCCTAAAATATCCACAATAATTCATTGTAAATCTAAGGCATTATTAATGAAAATCCTAGATTTTGTAGTATTAACCAATTGCCTTGAAGCCTTCTCATAACATTGTAATATTGATTTAAATTGTATGGTCTTATTGACTAATTGATGGACCAAAATAAAAGTATCATTAACAAATTAAAGATGAGATTCAAATGGAACTTTTTTACATCTTGAATACCTTTGATTTTTCCTTCTATTTTTACCTTTAAAAAAGCTCTTCCTAATACCTTCATAAGAATAATGAATAGATAAGGAGATAGTGCATCACCTTAGCAAATTCCATAAGATAACTTAAAGTGACTAGTAGGAAAACCATTGATCAAAGTGGAATATTTCACAATGCTACAATGACATTTAATCCATTCACACCAACTGTAATCAAAACTAAACTTTTTAAGACTATTATGTAGAAAACTGTAGGAAACCCTATCATATGCTTTGTTCATATGTTATTTCATAAGCATATCTAGTTTTTCCATGGAATGAAGAGAATGTATGGCCCCCTATGCGATTATTATACCATCACAAATTTATTTACCATAAACAAAACCACCTTGTTCCTTTGAGATAACATAATCTAGAATTCCTTTCAACTTGTTTGCCATAATTTTTGAAATAATCTTACAAATAATATTACAAAGACTAATTGGATAAAAATTATCAAAATATTTTGTCTCTCCTTTTTTAGGAACCAACATAATAAAAGTGACATTTATCTCACTTATTATAGCCTTCCTTATTTGGGCCTCTTCAACCGCAACTAACATATCACTCTTCAATAAGTCCCAAAATTTTTGAAATAAAATTATAGGAAATCCTTCAAGGCTAGGTGTCTTGTTAGGATGGAAAGAGAAAACTACTTCACGTAGCTCCTCCATAGATATCTTCTTCATCAAGGTTTCATTTTATCCCTATGTGGTAGTTGATGGAATATTTTGCAAAAGCTTATCTCGTACCCTCTTATCTTGCCTAGGATCTGATAATATATTTTTAAAATAATTAATTGATTCCTTCCATAACTTTTTTAAATATGAACTAAAATATTTTTGATGTGAGGAAAAGAAAATTTTGTTTTTATTGTAACATGATTTTTTTTATTTCTATCTCCTTCAGCAATTTCTCACTTGATGTTTATTTTTTCAATGGGTTATATGGGATTGAAATAGGTCCCACCCATATTACATCATCACCACATAGTGGTATTACAACAAATCTTGGATATTATCCATGTATCATTTGGTAAGATTTGAACTTGGGTCTCCTCCTTGAAATGTTGAGGAATTTAACCGATTGAGCTAATGCCACTTGATAATTTCTCACTTGATTTTTAAAACCAACATGACTCCTCATTTTTCAATGCATTAGAATAATCATAAAGCAGTCATTTTTCTTTCACATTAAAATCTTGATCTATTCCATTAGTTTCAATTATCTCTTATAATTTTTTGAGCTTGGATTCAATTTCTTTCTTTTCTTTAAAAATATTACCAAAATATTTGACATTCCAAATTTTCATTTGCTCCTTTATTCATTTTGAATAAACCTCTACTTATATGATCCTTCAAAATTTGCTTCATCTAACCATAGCACAACCATCTACACGAAATTGGGTCCTTGAAGCCACATAGACTAGAAGCAAAATGGCTTTAAATGACCATTCTTGAGTAAATCACAAGTCAAAAGAATAGGTTTGGGATATGATCTTGCTCGCAATAAAATATCTGAAGAGAAAGTATGCTCTATTTGTAACCATGTGTTGGATAAAAATAACCTATCTAATATTTATGCTATATGAGTTTGCCTAATGCATTAATTATCCCACGTATATTGAAAACTTTAAGGACTAACATCCCAACGGCCATTTGAATTGACAAATGAAGCAAAATCTTGCATTAATTTAGACCATCTTAGAGTACCACCCTTCCTTTCCAAAGGAAATAAAATAGTGTTGGAATCACCCCCAAGAATCCATAGATCACAACTACAAATCATCATTGTGTTTGACAAAAATATGCTAAGGTACTTCCAACATCTTCCATAAGGAGTGACTATAATTGCAGCATGTACATTTATAACCCCAACTTTGATGTTTTCCTCTTTCCTACAAAATATTTCAACAATCAAATTACCTTTTGCTTCTAAAAATTGTCTATCCCATTTGCATTTGTCTCATAGTTAGGTACCTATGATAGGAATTTAATTTTATAATTTGTACTTAATATTTTTTTAATAAGCTATGTGTGGCTTCTATTAGGGTCCATTCACATTACAAAAACAAAACATTACATTGCTCTTATTAAATTTCTAACAAGTTAATTAAAGCACACTCATCTTTGCCTTTCTATCAAATATATTCTCCATCTTCCTCAAACTACTAATTTTCCATAATCAACTATTTTCTTTTTAAGGAACTAACAACAAGAACAACCCTTACATGATACATAACTCCAATAGATAGAAGGAAAACAAACATAACAAGACACCCATCAAAGAAAAAATCAATTTGATTTTTTTCTTTCGTAGTAGAGGTTCTTCCTCCTTTAGAATGGCAAGATCTAAGAATGCATTTTTGCACTTTAATCTCTTGAGGTAATATATAGTTGTAACACATTTTGTAGGATCTTCATTTTTTAAAATGTATCATCATCGATTATTTCATAATTAGCTTCAAGAATACCATCTAAGGTGCTAATATTTTCCATGGAACCATTTGGATGGTCTTTAGTAACCATTTGGCTTTTATCAATGATCTAATTCAAATTCTCCTTTTGGGGTTGAGTATTTTGTTGCTCACATGATTCCTATTGGACAATTGGTGCATCTAGAGGATGAGCTTCTTTCTTTTGAACTGGGACATTTGAAGGTTTTGAATCATTCACATACAAGGTCTTCTCCTCCACCAAGGAGGAATCAGAGCATGATCGGATGATCGAGCATCTCTTCTTTAGGTGACCATATTGTTGATAGCCATAACATCATAGGGAGAAGTTTTCATATTAATTACTTTGGATTCATTCCCCTTTGCTTGAGGAAATAGCAATGGATTGAGGTCCATGAGCTTAAACACCCATTCAAATAGCCAATCTTGCTTTACTCATTAATTTTACTGGCCAATTTTTTCTCTATTTGGGCATCCATATACTGAAATGCACCAATGGCATTACCGATTTTTGTGAATATTCTCTCTCCCCAAAACTCCACAGGGAGAGCATAAATATTCACCTAGACTAGGAAGTCACTAACTCTTTCTGTAAAGGGGTTGAAACTAAGAGTCCAAGGTCTTATATAGACACTCATTTGTTCAAAAAAACCAATTATATCTATAATCCATTACCCTATCTCTATCCACTAAATTAGAAAAGGAAACAAAAAAGAAATTTTTGGGTAGGAGAGTTACTTGGAATTTTGTACTGGTCCACCAATATTTAATGTATCCTTTGAGCTCCTCTAGGCTTGGTCTTTTGCCCTTGAGTTTGCAGATAATTTTTTGGCTTCATGATCAATTAGATCCAACCCAAATTCATCCTTTGAAATCCTGATAGAGGGCAAAGGTTCATCCACCCGCAAACCCAAAGGTCCCTGAGAGATATGTCTTTTGATTGAAGAGGCTTTCTCATAGATAGAAGAGATAATTTGCGAACAACCCTCTTCCTTCAATGCCTGATTACACCTAGGGTTTTCATCCCTTTTGCAAAGATTATAGCCAAATTTGATGCTTTGTTCCATTGCTTGATTGCACCTAATATTGTACTTTAGATTATAATATTATATTATATATAATTATCTCACATGTGTGGATAAGTGGTAGTGGTAGGTAGTTGAGTATTATATAATATGGGCAAAAGAATCATATGGGGTAGAAGAATATTTGTATTTATCTCCACTTGAGATATAATGAGTGGCTTCATTTAAATAAGGAGTATTGCACAGTGTTGCCCTACCTCAAGGGTTTGAATTATAATTGAATCAATATCAATGTTTATTTTTGTGGATGAATGCTATTATTTTAGTAAATGTGAGTGATTTCTCTAAAATAAGAAAAGAGGTTCATAACAAGTGGTGTTAGAGCACTTTTCAAGGCCATGTTTTGCTACAAGAAGTTAATTATTCCAAAGCACTTTCTAGGGTCATGTTCCACTATAAAAGTTTCAACCATATATTCACTATTTAGATTTGAATTTCAATGCTTAATAAGGGCTTGTATTAGACTAATCACCTCTTGTAGGATCATCTGTAAGTCTCAATCACTTAATTGGGGGAAGTACTTAAGCTAATATTTGCCCTAAAACTCATTCTAAGGAGTACCTCAAGAACCCCTGTTGGCATTTTTGCCACATTGTTTTGTTGTTACTGTTAATGTAAAAGAGTGCACAAATTGTAGAGATACTAATTCTTCTGTTTGTCCCTCCATGCATTTTGAAAGGGAAATGTAAAAGTCTCTATAAGTTTTGTGTTAGAGCAAAGAAAATGTAACTGTCGCGATATCACGACATGTCGCAGTTTTGCGGCGTCAAATGCAAAAATCAGCTAAGTATGAAAATTGTCGCGATATCACGACATGTCGCATTTTCGCGACCTGTCACATTTTTGTGGTTAAAATAGTCAATGGCAGCAAGGGGGTAAAAATGTCATGATATCGTGACATGTTGGAGTTTTGCGGTCAACGCAGTCAACGGAAGCACTAAAATGAAAACATCGCGATATCACGACATGTCGCAAAATCGTGACTTGCGATGGCCACAGAGCAGAGTGATAGAAAATGTCGTGATATCGCGACATAAAGCAGCAAAGGGCAATGTCAATGAAACTCGTCGCGATATCACGACAGAAAAGTAGAGAAGGAGCAAATGGTAAAAAAATGTCGCGATATCGCGACATGTCGCGTTATCGCGGCAGGGTTGAAAGATAAACACAAGATGGAGAAAAATGTCACGATATCGCGACATTTTTGAGGACGAGGCCAAGTAAGAGAAACTTGTCGCGATATCGCGACATGAAGTGGCAATGATGAAGAAGGCAAGAAATTGTCACGATTTTGCGACATGTCATGATTTCGTAGGGTAAAAAGTGCAAAGTGCAAGAAGACAAAAAATGTCGCGATTTCGCAACATATTGTGGAGAAAAAGCCAAATGGAGAAACATGTCGCGATTTTGCGACATGTTTCGTTTTTGCGAGGAGAAAGCACAGAGGTAGCCATATTGTACGAAATGTCACAATTTCGTGACATGTCACGTTTTTGCGGCTGAACAGCATCAAGATAGAGGAAGATAGAAACATGTCACGATTTCATGACTTGTTGAAGATGAAAGAACCAAATGGAAAAAACGTCGCGATATCACGACATGTCGCATTTTTGTGACCTATCACGTTTTCGTGAGATGAAAGCTGAGAAGTACAAGGCAGCGAGAAAGTGTCACGATTTCGCAACATGTCGCATTTTCATGACCTATCGCGTTTTCACGGGTAAGAAGGAGATAAAGATAGCGCAAGAGAAAAATGTCGCGATTTCACAACATGTTTCATTTTCGTGATAAGGAGCAGCAAAGAAGCCAAAGCAGAGGAGAATGTCGTGATTTCGTGACATATCATAGAGACAAAGCAAAAGAGAAAAAGATGTCATGATATCGCGACATGTTGCATTTTCACGACTGGTGACGGGGAGAGAAGGCAGTAAGGTAAAAGTGTCGCGATATCGCGACATGTCGCATTTTCGTGACCTATCTCATTTTCACGACAGAAGCAATAACAAAGGCCCGATATAGTTTAGTTTGCATTTTCTTTCAGAATGGCATAGGAGAACATGCAGAGAAGATAAATATCAAATAAAAGCTCTCCAACTAATTTTGAGATCGTGGTCAAAGAGGCTCAAGGATTAAATGTTGTTGATTATCGATGTGCGCAAGATGAAAGAACATGAAGTAGTTTTCAATGCCACCAAAATCAAATATGCCTCCAATATTAAAAGCTCTTGTTCGTGATCTCTTAACAACTTCTGGCTTGCCCTGATAATGTCATTTCTCCGAGGCAGATTGAGGGCAATAATTTCTCTTTTCAAGTACAAATTTTGTGGATCGCTCCTCTTAAAATCTGTTTCATGTATTAAATGTTGTAATACGTAAAGAAGAGGACGGACCTCTATAAATACCAATGTAAAACTCAAGAAAAAGGAGAAGGATCTTTTTGCAGAAATTAAAACAGAAATCCTAGATGCATTTGTTTCTATTCTTAGTGTCTTTTGGAGTTGGTGATCTAAATTTTTGTGCATGTTTTGCTTTCTGTCTAAGTCACTTCTGTTAGTCCAGTGTTAATATAAGTTAAATTCTGTTGTTTTGGATTTGGCTGTATTTGCATTCGAGCGTTTGGAGTACAATTGGAAGTGAACTCACGGCTAATACGTGATCTAATTTTTGTATATGTATTCTAAGAGTTAGTTGTTGTTTAGCTTCAGGATCTAGTTGAGGTTATCTGTTGTTCGAGGTTGTTCTCCCCATCAACGATCGGCTTCGACCATATTTACATCCCTTTTCATTATTTTCCTTTCTTCCCGCATTTCATCTCTTTTCGTTATTTCCCTTTCTTTCCGTATTTTCCCATTTCTTTCCCACACTCTTATCTTGAAACAAGTTTAGATTAGTTTGGGAGCCAGCCCTCTCTGGAGATTGTCCTGGGAGACATCTCTTTCTCTCGACCTTTCAATGTTGGCCAAGTCTAGGGTGCATATACGTATAAAATCCTTTCCTGTGGCAAATTTGTGACCAACAAACCCCAAAGTAACTAGTGAAAAGGATCAACAACCCCACACCCTGTTAGTAGTATTTTTACCTTGAGAAAGTATACAAAGAGTTATCATTTAGAGGTGAAACCATGGTTGGTTTCTTAGCAATTATTTTCTAGTAAAAATATTATTGGTAATCAGAGAGCGATACTCGCTTAAATAGTCTTTGTGGTTGGTGATATTTTTCTTAAGCCAATAAGAAACTCAAGTCAGGGGCCCAGTTCATTGTCAGGATTTTTACAAAGGTGTCATATAGTCATCCACAATAGTCTTTGCATAGTTTCCATAGTTTTTAATAGTTACACAACTTTAGTAGAGTAGACAATTGTAAGTACAAAAAGTAACCAATCTACAATTGGTAGTAAATTGCAAAGCCAAAAAAATAGTCTACAGAGTAGCATCTCATAGTTTGGTAGCAGTGTCAAAATACCCAATCTATAGTTAGTAGTACATAGTTTGAAAAAATAGTATATAGAGTAGTAGCCATAGTTTGGTAGCAGTGCCAAAATATCCAGTCTATAGTTTGTAGTGCCCAGTCTATAAAAATTCTACATAGTAGCAACCCATAGTTGGTAGCACGTAATCCATAGAGTAGCAACCTGTATTTGGTAGCACACATTCTACAAGTTGTTAACAGTTGTTAAGATATGTTAAAAAAAAAAAAAAAAGTCTACAAAGCAATCCGTTATCAGTTGTTGGAAGTATAAAGTCCTCAGGCCATTAACAATGCTAGTTTGAGTGTAGATTTAATTATTTATTGAAAGGAATAAAGGATACTTGAGGAATTTGTTTTTTTAATCCAAGTTTTAATTTTTTTGGAATTGAGGACATAAATTTGTCAATATTCACTAGAGGATAGTAATTATGCTTGGAAATGGTGAAAATTTTTAAGCCTTCAATTTTTTCTAATGTGTTGTGGAGACATAAGATTTAGGATTCTTTGCAAGGGGAAGCTTTAACTTGGTAATAGATTTTTAGATGTATCCATGATATTTTTTATATAAGAAATTGAAGTTGCATTTTTAAGCCAATAAAATTTGAAAAAAATGGAAAGATAGCTAGGCTCGAGGATGAACAAAAGAAACTAAAAAGAGAGTTGAAAATTTGAAGAAATTAGCAAAAAAAATGAAGGGGAATAATATGCAGGTAGAAGGAAACACATATTTGATGTCAAATAAGTCAAGTAGTGATTGAGAAGAATTGTTTAAATTTAAAAATGTATATTTTGCAAGTTTATGTTTGCATCCAGAAGGAAAATGTTATTATTTCTTTGGCTAAGAGGTTTAGGCAAAGATAATCAAAGACATACAACTTGAGGGTATAGATGTTCATATTTTGTAAGATTTGCATATCAACATTGACAAATATATTTTACATTCATATTTTTATTTTATTGAGATGGATTATGCATACATTTTGTTATTACTTATCCTTGGTTAAATTCTTTGGGTAATGTCAATATTAATGTACAAAATAATTTCATGAAGTTTTAGTATAAGAAAAAGAAAATAACGGTATAAGAAATTTCTTAGTGTAAGAGGCAAGGATCCCAAAAAAAAATGGAATCTCTTTTTATAGAAATAGAAATTGGTAGTAGGAAAAAAAATTGAGGAAGAAGTATAAGAATTTGAAACAAAATCCAACAAAGAAGTAGTAGCAGCAAAGTCCATGGAAGAAACAACAATAACAAAGTCTGTGGAAAAAACAACAACAAAGCCCAAGAAAGACATAAAATAACACAAGGACATATCAAAAAAAAGGCACATGAGTGAACATCAAGCAAAAGCATTTAAAACAAAGGAACAAAATGTGGAGGAGTCAAATAAGATAGAACATCAAGCTAAAGTTGTAGTATATTGCCATCCACACCACCAAGAGCGATAACAATATTGGAGGCATGACTTAAGGCAATAATATTATGGTTCTACATGGAATCATAAGGGCACCAAGTATG
This sequence comes from Wollemia nobilis, assembly GCA_028583015.1. Taxonomy (NCBI): domain Eukaryota; kingdom Viridiplantae; phylum Streptophyta; class Pinopsida; order Araucariales; family Araucariaceae; genus Wollemia; species Wollemia nobilis. Next base: position 921,413 of record JAQPPZ010002524.1, read on the forward strand.
ACAAGTGTTTGGCAAAGAAATAATAGTGATTCTAGTTTTTAGAGTGGTGTAGCAACATCAAGGAATAAATGGACTCATCATTTGAGTTATCAGAGTAGAGCAGTAGAAATGTGGAGCCAACAAAGTAGTCTTGAATATTCAAGTGGCAAAACCAAGCAAGTATGGATGAAAAGGAGTGATATTTATTGCTAGCAAAAATATGCCTCCAACACATTGAACCAAGGGATTACTTCCAAATATTCAAATGGCAAAATGGTATATCAACATCAACGAAGACAACCACCAATAAAAGTTTCATTGGGATCGATAGCTGATTGAGATCAATACTAGTTTTCAACATTGCTCAAAATATCATATTATTTAGTCTCTTCTTATATTTCAAGGATGAAACATTTTGTAGGGAAATGGAATGTTAGGTATCTAAGATAGGAATCTAATATTATAATAGTGTACTGAATATTATAATATTAAAGTATATGTAATTATCCCACATGTGGATAAGTGGTAGTAGTAGGTAGTTGAGTATTATATAATGTGGACAAAATACTAATATGTGGTAGAATATTATTGTGTTTATCTCAAGTTGAGATATAATAAGGAGTGACTTATTTCCAATAAGGAGCATTATACGGTGTTGTCCTACCTAAAGGGTTTGAACTATAAATTGAATCAATATCAATGTTTTAATGTGAAATTATTATTATACTTAATATTTGTGGATGAATGCTATTATTCTAGTAAATGTGAGTGATTTCTCTAAAATACGAATAGGTTCATTATAAACCTATCCAATATTTTTGCTATATGAGTTTGCCTAATGTACCTTTTATCCCACATATATTGGAAAATTTAAGGGATTGACATCTCAAAGGCTATTTAAACTGACAAATGAAGCAAAATCTTGCATTAATTTAAACCATTATGAAGTACCACCATTCCTTTCCAAAGGATATAAAATAATGTTGAAATCACCCCCAAGAATCCATAGATTACAACTAAAAATTAATCATTGTGTTTGACAAAAACATGCTAAGGTACTTCCAACATCTTTCATGAGGAGTAACTATAGTTGGAGCATGTACATTTATAACCCCAACTTTGATATTTTCCTTTTCATGCAAAATAGTTCAACAACCCAATTACTTTTTGCTTTTAATAATTGCCCATCCTATTTGTGTTTGTTTCATTGTTGCAATATGAAGCTCCTATAGAAGAAATTGTTAGACAATTACCCATCTTCTAAATCTTTTTAAAAGCATCCTTACATTCCTCACTACTTAATTTTATTTTTTGTATTAAAATAAACCTAGGACTATAACAACCTATTAACTCCTTAATAATTAATTTTTAGGGGTATTATCAATACCCCTATTATTTCATGATATCATTTTCATCATTATCACTTTTTATTTTTATTAGTGGGTTTAGCCCCACTTTTTGTTAACACGTATGATATTTTTATTTGTCTGTCCAAATTGATATCCCTTCAAGTTTATTTTTCTCTTCATTCATGCTTTGATGGCCTTCCTGTCCTTTTTCCATTCCCACTAACACTATCACCTTCAACAATCTCTTATATTTTTCCATATTGTTCATAACAAGACTTATCTTCTAAAGATTTGTATAGCCCTAAAGAATATAAAATTCAAGGAATAGCCTCATAAAAACTTTTTTCTTTCTGTTCCCCTAAAAATCCTAAAGTGCATAGATGATCCTCCATAGTTATTATTTTATTATGTTGATATGGATAACCCTAAATTTCCTTGGATATCCTCGATATGCTTTTTTTATTGTGCCTCTCTTTAAACCTTAAAGTGTAAAAAATACACTATGTACTACTTTCATTTTTATTGCAAGGAGAAGATTTTATACTACTTGAGAAAATTAAAGATGATTTACATAGATTAACCTTAACCACCTTCACCTCATCCACTTTAAAATTTACCTCCCCATATTCCTTCGCACCTTTAACTCATATAGTTGAACTTGTACATTGTACTTCCTCATCCCTTGTGTTATTTTTTTCTTCTAAGGGTTGATTCATGTGAACTATAATGGCCTTTGTCATTTGATGATGGAGAGGCATTTTCTTGCAAATTTCTTAGGAGTGGAAAATCCTTGATTTGACCTAGCTTCTCCTATGATATGATCTTGTTTCATATTAAATTTTGTCTCATACCCAAAATTTTCTATCTCTTCTCCATAATTTTCACTTTTCAATCTCTTACCATTTTCTTGAATTCATGTCATTTGTGACATTGAAATACAATGTTTTCATAATCCATTTGTTGTTCCTATTCTCTTGGTTTAGATTTAATCATAATGGGTTATGGTAAAGGTTTTAAAATATCCTTGGCAACACATATTCAAGTGTATACAACATGCCTTCTCTCCTTAGTAGTTGATCCCTCTTGGATGAACTTACCTAGAGTATTGCCCATATTTTTCAAAACCTCCTTATTGATGAGTTTATAAGGAAGTTCAAAAAGCCTAATCCATATTCGATACATTATAATAGTCTTTGCCTCCATAGAAAAATTCTTACTCCATGGTCTTAAATATAATGTATCTTTGCCTCAAAACCAAGGGCCTCCATCCATTATTTTGTTAATTAAAATTTAGAGAAGATAATGAGAAAAAAATCCTTTTGATATAAAATTCATGGATTAATCTAAATACAATCCCCACTTCCACTTGATCCAATTTTGAATCTCTAAAAAACCTATCAAGTATCCATGGAACTTACATATTAACCCTATGGTTTTAAGAACTATTATATCATGTTTGATCATCTCATCCTTGATAATCACTCATGTTGTAGTATTTGCTACTTGGATAGGATTTTTCATAGATATAGTCTTCCTATTATTACTAATTAGGGCATCCATATGTCCAAATAGGGCATCCTTACTTCCACTAAAGACTTTCAAAAATTATTTTCTTGTCATGCTCCTTAGATTTTCTTCACGAGTCCTTTAGTTTTTAAGTTTCTTCTAAGATCTATAACAAGAAGTGGCACTCACTCCTTGATCGTACTTTGCTTCCTATTTCCTGCATGCACTTTCTAAAACATGTTATAAATAATAATATTAAGTTAATATTTTTAAGATAACTTATATCAACTATTTATTTATTTATTTATTTATTTTTGGGTATGTAGGAGAGTTGGCAACAACCACTATTTTTAGTAACTGGACAATGTAGGGTTCAAACCATAGGAACTGCACCAACAAACCCATCGTCTCATTTCTAGGTAACCCAACTTGAGATGGGGACCACTGATCGCTCAGGATTTGTACCATCATTGTCGGTTTGACGTGCACTCAGAGGATTTGAATTAGACTACTTCCTTTGCAAAGGGTTGGTTTTCCCCCCAAGGTTTGAACCCGGGTCTCTTCTTGGTAAGTTCATTTTTTAAAGTTTTAGGTTAGTGTGATAAACCCCTATGACCAATGCATAGGGCTGAGCAGTCTCCTCCCAACCATGACCCCTTGTAAAGTCGAGAGCTATGCTTATCAATAGGGAATTTAACACATAGCCTTTGTGTCCCCCTTTGCATTGTAGAGATTCAAACTATGGACCTCTGGTTCAATAGGGCCAAGCTCGCCTTCTCCACTTGTGCTACAAATATGGACCACAAATTTTTAGGTTAGTGTGAGAAACCCCTATTATCAACGCACAGGGCTGAGTAGTCTCCTCCCAACCATGACCCATCGTAAAGTTGAGAGTTATGTTTATCAACAGATAATTTAACACACAACTTTTGTGTCCCCATTTGCATCGTATAGGTTCGAACCTTGGACCTCCTATTCAACAGGGCCAGGCTCACCTTCTCCACTTGCGCTACAAATATAGACTTAAAAATTTTAGGTTAGTGTGTGGCTTTTATTGGGGACACTCTAATTGTAATAACATAAGATTATATTACATTGCTACCAGGTTATTTTTTTTAAATTGGCTATATGAGATTAAAACATGCCCCACATGTATTACATCATCACCACATAGTGGTATTACAACTTAGCTATTATGCATGCATCGCTTGACAAGATTTAAACTTGGTTCTTCTCCTTGAAAGTCGAGGAATTAAACTAGTTGAGCAAATGGCATTTGATCACTATCAAGTTAATTAAACCATATTCAGCTTGCCTTTCTATCAAATATATTGTTCATTTGCCTTTCTATCAAATTTATTATTCATTTTTCTTTCTATCAAAGATATTCTTCATTTGCCTTTCTATCAAATATATATTCACCATCTTTCTCAAATGGTTAATGTTTCCACAATTAACTCTTTCATATTATTTTTATTAAAAGATAAATTCCCAATCATCCACTTGCTTTCTAAAATTTAAATTTTGCCAAAACTTAAATTCAACACCGCAAATGACTAAAATATTTGCTACCCAATTTCTATATTTGTAAATATGTTGGCTACAATAGCCTAATTGTTCCTTAATACCTATTTTTTAGGGGTCTTATTCATGCCCATAATATTCCAAGATATCATTTTCATCGCCACTTTTGTTTTTATTTGTGGGATTAGTTCCACTTCTTGTCAGCACTTTCGATATTTGCTTTTGTTTTCCAATATCGATATCCCTCTAGGTTTCCTTTTCTCTTTGTTTTTGTTTCTTGGATATTCCTCTCGTTTTTCACTCCCATCAACACTTCCATTGTCTTTGAGTTTTCTTTCCTTTTTATTTTTGCTTCTTGGGTCTTCCTTTCTTTTTCATTCCCACCAACACTTTCATCTTCATCAATCTTTTCAATTTTTTCACACAGTTCATAGTGAGACTTATCATCTATATTTTTGTCTTGCTATGAAGGATTTGAAGTACAAGTAATTACCTCAAAAATACTTTGCTCTTAATTTCGTCTTGGAAACCCTAAAATACAAGGACACTTCTCCATAGTAATTACTTTCTTATACTTATGCTACCTTAAAAACTCTAAATCCCTTTTTTTTATTATGTTGCTTTTGAAACCCTAAAGTCTAAGGGACAACCTTTACACTATCATTTCTATTGCTAGGAGAGGATTTATATTACTTGAAGAAAATGAATATTATTTACTTTGAGTAAAATTAACCTCTTCTACTTCCTTTGTTTAAAATTTTGCTCCACATCTTCCTTTGCAGCTTTAATTCCTTTTGAATTTGAACTTGCATATTGTACTTCTTCATCCCATGTATCCTTCTTTGTTTCTTCTAAAAATTAATCTAAGTGAACTACGGTGGTCTTACCATGTGATACTACAAATAGGCTTTCTTTACCTCTTCTTTTGGAGTGGAATATCCTTTATTTAATCCAATATTCTACTACAATATGATTTTCTTTGCTTCATTTTGAAGTTTGTCTCATCACCAATTTTTTTGGTCTCTTTCTTTATTATTTCCACTTTGCAATCTCTTACCATGTGTCTAGTCTCATAACAATTATGGCATCTAAATGCAATATTTTATAATCCATTTGTTGATTCCATTATCTTGATTCAAATTATAAATATATATATTGATGAAAAAACAAATTTATATTAAATTAAGAGAAAAGCCTTTACAATAAAAAAGTGGGTGGGTTAACACACCCCATGGGGAATCAAACTAACCCTCATTAAGAAGGGTTAGTAAACAAAGCCACCAACAAAACACAAGTTTACCAATCATGATCATTGATGATCATTACATCAAAGAAAGCATATCATATGGGGTAATGTGCCCTGTCATATTGTCCAGCATAAACTGCTAGTGATTATGGGATGGGAATCCACTCCTCTGCATCATGATTAAGGCCTTTAGAACCCATATCACTCCAACCAAAAACTGGCCTAGGTTAAATTGGTTGAACATCATCCCACCCCCAACTTGGCGAGATGAACAAGCAATGTCAACATTAGGTTGCTTCCTAACTGGTGAGGGTTGGGACCAGTGCCTGTTTACGAGAGCACTTCTTGCATATGACAAAGGCCAATGGTAGGATCAGGATTGAAAACACTCTTGAGAAATATTCATAGAATTGATGGATAAGCCTTTATGAAATCCATATCCTCTCCAACAGATCCAATGAGTGAGATATTGTCAGGCTTTCCATATACTTTAATAACAAAGGAGCCATAAATCTTAACAAAAACTAGAGAAACAATGAGAGATGGAAAATCCAACCCTCTCCATGCTCTACGATTTAAAAGAAGACCATAGGAAATGAAATGTTGAACTAGAAATTTCCAAGCTTCAGCTTCCCTTAGAGCCCTGGCCACCCACTTAGCACACAAAGCAATACCTTACCTTCTATAGTCCAGCAGACCCATTTCGCTAGATTCTCTGGGAAGACAACAAATATCCTAGGCAACTCTATGAAATCCCTTTGTTTCAAAAGAATTATTCCAAAGAAAATATCAAATGAGTTTCTCAAGCTTCTTATAACAAGCTTGTGAAGGAACCCAACAAGAGGAATAGTATACATGAGTGGCAACTAAAACTTTAGAGCAAATATAAAATTTACTTGCTAATGACAACTTCTTAGTAAGCCAGAAATCAAGTTTCTTTTCAACTATTTGAATCACATAATTCCAAAGTTGAGCAGGGGAGCCTTGAAAGGCAAAAAGAATACCAAGAAACTTAAAAACTTCTCCAGGAGGGATCCAATTCCAATGATACATTTGAAGCCAAGGTGGCATAGGCAAGGGAGATTATTTGAAGTAGGAGGTCTTTCTCCATTGTATTCTAGAACTAGAGGCTGTGCAAAAGGTGTTCAGACAAAATAGAGCATTAGAAATAGATTGCTCCTCTTTCCTTATAGTAAGAAATGAGTCATCAACAAAGTGACCATTAATAATTTGTCCCTAATCATTCGAAAGAGCAATTCCTTTAATAATACATGCATAAGCTTGAGTAGCTAAAAGATAGTCGAAGGTTTCAACAACAAGCACATTTAAAGAGGGAGTAATAGGACACCCTTACCAAACAGACCTAAAAATATCCACTACTTCAGACTATGAATTGTTCAGATTGAGAATAGTTGAAGCATATCTAAATAGCATAGCAATAGTCTAAATAAAAACTGGTCCAAATCCTAAAGCTTAAGCATAGCAAGAATGAATATCCATTCAATACGGTCATAAGCTTTCTTGAAATCAATCTTAATAAAAAGCATGTTCTAGTTTGGCATCCAGGCCCATTCCATACCCTCCCAGACAACCAAAATATTGTCGAGGATGTACCTTCCTTGAATAAATCCAATTTGCTCTTATCTGACTATCAAAGGAAGAAGAGACCTAAGGTAAAGAGCCAAAGCTTTGGTAATGATCTTGTAACTAACATTCAACAAAGTAATAGGCCTCCAATTAGTGATCAAATCTAGATCCCCTTGCTTGGTATGAATTCGATACTACCCCTATTAATAATTGCTCCTAAAGAGCTTACTCGAAGAGCCTCTAAATAAAATTTATGCAGATAAGGACCAACTAAGTCCCAAAGATCCTTGTAGAACTCACATGGAAAGCCATCCAAACCTGGTGCTTTGTCATTTGCCATTTGAGATAATGCATCATCCAGATCTGTAAGGGAGAGTAGTTTATCACACCCTACTCCTTGAGACTCTAAAACCTTAACTGGTACAACTGCCATACAAGTTGTCAGTGCTTGCTCCCACTCATGGGAATAAGCTTGAGCGACAAAAACATTAGTATAGTTCTTAACAAAAGCATCAATCATCTCACGAAGAGAGGTAAGCCTTATTCCATTGTCTTGAATGGACTTGAATTGAGTAGCTTTCCTATGAGGGCAAAGCCTTTGAAAAAATTCTTTGGTGACTCTATCACCAACTTTAAGCCAATGAAGATGGGCTTTAATTTGAGCTTCCCAAGCCTCGTAAAGTTTAGCAAGTTTAAGTTCATGCCTCATCTGGGCAACATGAGAATGAATTTCAAGATTAAACGGATAGTCCTCAAGCTAAGAGAAGCTTTGGCAAGCTCATCATGAAGGACAACATTGGAATATCTTCTGAATTGTGCCACCTTTTACCCTAAAGTACAGAGCAAGATAGTTGTATAAAAAATGGCATCATTCCATCATTATATCCAACCCAACTCTCTAGTAGGTCTAAGAACTAGATTCTAGACTTTACGGATATGACAAACCATGGAAGGGTGTTGAAGAAAGGAAGTATTGAAAAAAATTATGACTTGTAGTATCTCTGAGGTTGGGATTTCATCAGCACATTAAACATGATGGGTGAATGGTTGGAAGTAGTGGTACCAAGAATGGTTTCCACAAACGGAGTTGAAGCATTTCTCCTATGAAAGAAAAATTGCACATGATCTGAAAGCATGGCTCTGTCTAGCCTTCTTAGAATTCTTGCATGGCCAACCTAGAAATTGGACCATGTATACCACAAATTTTTAGGAAAATCCTAAGGAGAAAAATAAGAATTGGGGTCTAACAAATCCAATTTGTTTTTCATGAAGTACCAGGCCTCTCTTTCCCCAATAGCCCATTGCATGTGAAGTTGTCCTATCTTGTTTATAGGCTTTTCAATCATATTAAAATCTCTACACATAACCCAAATAGCAAGTGGTAAAGAAAAACCACACCACCTCCAGAGGCTACAATGCTCTTGAGCATCATTGGAGGCATAGACATTAATAATGCCAAAAGATACCCCACCAACCTCAAGTAAAATCCAAACTATGTGATTGGAGGGGTCCACACCCCATGAGACAAAACTATCTTTCCACCTAGCTCCCAAAATAATGATAGCTCCCCCTTTGCCAGGGAAATGACTGATGGCATAAAAAAGCAACCTGGCCAAAGAAAAGGGTAAGTATTGTTGGTCACAAATCTGCCTAAGTACTAAATTTAATTTGTGCACCCTAGACTCGGCCAACATTGAAATGTCGAAGGAAAGAAATGTCCTTCGGACCAATCTCTAGAGAGGGTTGGCTTTTGTACTAAAACTAATGATCGATTTAAATATTAGGGTAACAGGAAAAAAATGGGAAATAAAAAAAATAAATGGGAAATATGGCTATAAGACGAAAAGATAAGGTAGGGATAAACTAACATCAAAAATTCACAAGAATGGATTAGCAAATAACTGAAATCCAAGCACAGAAACCACTCACAGTTTTGCAAAGATAACTTCCAAGAAGCATTCAAGTATTCACTCCCTCACAAGTAGTAATTAAATCCAGATGTAGAATTTAAAATCAGCAAATAATGGACATGAACTTAATCAGAAATGACAAACATAAAGAGATCAAATACAATACTACTCAAGGAACCAGAATTCGAATGTCTTTCTATTTATGCAAAAAACTTAAAGTTTTTTTTTTTTTTTTTTTTTTTTTTTTTCTCGCAGTGTCTATCCTTCTTCATTACATCAAAATGCTTAGTATTTATATAGGATTTCGCCTCTTTCATTAAATACACAATATAACAAAATACCAGCTGGTAAAAAATTAGCAGCAACAATTCTCTCCTTGGTAATGATGTTTGGATCCAGTCGTTCTTCTTGGAGCAATGATTTGGTTTTCATGGAATACACCTTGGAAAATCAGCAAATATGGATGGTGAGAAAAAACATTTCTAGCATCGGTGCATTGGGACTTAGCAACATCACGTGGCAAAAAGTAGCTCAAAAATTAAATTTCGGGTGCTATTATATTCTCTTACACCTTGGAATCTTATCCTTACCGGTTAAAATCAATGAAATTTACTTCTGCTTCGAAAAGGATTAAAATTCATAGAGGGCTCCTTGAAAATCATCGGGATCGCATCAGATGTGAGGACATAGCATTTAATCCTTACAACTTCTTAGCAAAAATTTTGGATCGTCACTTTTACTGCCTCAAACATTAAATTTAATCAATCTTCATCCTTTTCCAAAGAGACATGAAGTTATAGTGCTTCAGATAGTAACCCTGTTGATGATTGCCTTCATAGCTAGAACTTCGCCTTTCCTTTTAGTTGATTTTGCCCCGACGTCTTCTTGTTCGAAGACAAGCAAGAAAATGGGAGTTTCATCCCTTAACTTACTTTTGCCCCTTTCCCAGGTGATTTCACCTTGAAAATGGTAAAGAACGTCTTTTAGAATGAAAGGAGGCATAAATAACTGATTTCGCCCCTAGGAGGAGCGACGTTGACTTTGACCAGTAGCCAAACTGCTTTTTTAGGGACTTTCACCTCAAAACATTTCCTCTTGGAATTTTGTCCCAAAGAGGGGCCAAAAGGATTTTCGCTCCCTCTGAGGGAAGACATTGAATTTGATTTTACTTTTTGTGCCTAGATGATGTCATCTTCATGTTTGCACTTCGAAAACTGCTTTTTCTAGGATTTCATCCGTAAGAAGGGCGAAAATTATTTTTGCCCCTATCGAGGGACGACTTTGACTTTGACTGCACCAAGCAAGCTCTTTACTTGATTTTCACCTCGAAGATGCTTTTATATGGATTTTCACCCCCTTCCAGGGGTACTTTTGACTTTGACCCATCTACGTGACTTGCAAATTTTTTGTCTTCTCTTTTCTTCGGGTGAAATCCTTCATGAAGGTATTTTCACCCCAAAGGAGGGGCACAAAGGATTTTTGCCTCTCCATGGGGCAAAAACGTCTTTCCTTATTTACCTAAACAAAAACTATCAAAGCCTCTGTCGATCTTCCATCAATCTTGCAATCCTAAAATGTCCATGGTTATAGAATTATCCCTTCACGTTTTTTATAAATTTTTACTGGTAAAATTACTGTGCATCTCCAGAAATAAAATCAACCTTTTATTTAATGAAATTTCTTACAAGGAAGAAAAATATTAAAACAATAAAAATAACACAACTACATCATATATATTCTTCTTTCCTTTCAAAATTTTATAATAAAAATTAGTGTGGCAAAATTGCCAACACTTTTGGCGGCTCTTGGGGTATTCAGTTCTTTTGAATGCAATCGACCCCAGGCCTTCATCCATTGGGCTCAGCTGTCAGCACCATCAACTACATCAAATCTATCGATTGTATTAGATGGTGGGTTTGATCCTGCATCATCATTCTTATCTCTTTCCTCCTACGCTTGCTTCTCCTATTCTGCTACTGCTTGTTGCTTCTCTTCCACCCACGCTTGGACTTCGTGCTTGGAAAATCTCTCATTTGTAGCTTCATACAGAGCAATTGCCTCAGCCCAAGCATCATCTATGAATGTTGAGAATGTGTCAGTGAATCTATGATAAAGCGTAGCATCTCAACTTGATTCATGCTGATGCGATTAGCTTTCTGCTGAAGTTCCAATCAGGAAGATTCAATGCAGGTGAGCCTCTCAATGCAAGGGAGTGTGTGTTCCTTTGTTATGGGTTCCTCCCAGCCATCAATTTTTGAAGTATCTTCTGTGAAATCTTGCTAGGTCGTCTTCAATTCCTTTGTTGGCAACAACTCACCCTACTCATCAACAAAGCTCAAAAATTTAGCATCGGCTAGAACCTCAAAATATATGAGCAAAATGCAACACTCCTGTTCAAACATAGTTATCAGCTTTCGGGCTTCTCTTGCTAGCTCCAACCGATCAAAATAGTCATGCAATATCATTCTAGACTTAGACCAACTACGATCCATCCCGCTCATCGACTTAACCTGGAAATCAAAGTTCACCAATACCTGAATCTTTAGTGCCATTTCCTAGCCTCTATTCAACATATTCCAAAGTTTGCTCTCCAAGTAAAATCATTACTCGAGCCTCATGAATGTACAATAGAACCTTGAGCGCATCCATCACCAAAGTCATACAATATTTCTATAAATGACGGTGAGTCTCTTTAATTTTTTCCTTGGAAAAGCCTGCTGATTGCATGGCTTTCTCAGCCAGCTGTTTCTGCACAGTCTCAAGCTGGGTTGTTAATGCTTGCACCTATTTTTTTGCTCCTGCCCAAGCTTTCTGGTAGTCCTTGGCTTCTTTCTCCCACTCCTATGCCTTCTTCTACTAGCGCTCTGCCTATGATTTCATTAATAAAGTCAATTTGCCTGATGATTTCCATTGCAAAGAGGCGCTCAGTAGTAAAATAAGGAAGTAAAAATAGCTTGCCAGTGAAGCCTAAAATTTGCACCACGACGCCATGCATCAATAATAAAATATCTCCTTTCTCCTTAGTGACAACTTTTTCCTGCATTACCCTCAGCACTCTCTCAATTGTGCATAAAATAAGTTCGAGGGTGGGACCCAAGAACATGCGGTTAAATTATAGAATGACTCTCCCCTTGACAAGCTTGAAGTCCATGAATATATTGGTAGCTTACATGTGAAAGAAGAAATACTAGGCCAAAAATAAAGCGTGCCTGAACAAAATTGCTTCTTAGATTCTCTCCAACTGGGTGTGCATTGCTCAGGCCACATAATCCACCCAGTCAAAAAATATGATATTTGTGCTTGCTTGCAAAGCTATAGGGGCATAAAATTCTACTTACAAAATGCACTACACCATCGTTACTTGCTATTTGTACACTGTGGTATCGGTAGGAAGACCAGACACCTAGGCCAACATAGAATACATATCTGGGATTTTAAAAACTATTAAGAATTTCAGCAGAGCTGGAAACTCTCCAAACTAGGGTGCCTTTATCAGCTGGTTCTCCATGAATTAATGCAATGTTATGGTTGATTGGTACCTTTCCTCTTGCTCCTTTATATTCATCTTCTTGAACATGGCATTCGAGGAGGGCTTCAACCCATAAGCAATTGTCTCTCTGATTGTGCCAGGCAAAAAGGTGAACAATTTTTCTTCCTTTGTGTTGTAGATGACCCATAATCAGCTCAAGGTAAGGATGCACAGATGTACATAAGTACCAAGAAAGATGCACATAGTAAGAAATTGTTAATGGGATTTTCGGTATCAGTCCTTGCCTAACTACATTCTCCACATCCAAGCACAATTTTTCTAAGACTTTGTTTGAGATTGAACAATCTCCAATATTGGCCAGTGTATTTGAATATGGATCAAGCTTAGTATTTTCGTGCCTCCTAGCTTTTTTGGGCTTTTTACCACCTTGTGCTTTTTTCAGCTTTGAAGCTTTCTTCGGATCAATTGTCTTCTTCCCCATATTTGCACCGTCGCTCTCACTATAATAGTCCAGTGAATATGCAACACAACAACAACTCGGGCGAACTCAGACTAATAAAAAGCTTCAACTTTCTTATTCCACAAGCTTTTAACTTTCTTATTTTATAATTTTTGCCCTCCAACTATCGGATTAAATGCAGGTATTGCACTTGAGAAATTCGAACGAACGTGCACCTCGATTCTCTCGCTCAACACATTTTTTAATGAAAACTTAATTGCCCTTCAATCTTAGATGTTTTCTTTCCAAACCATTTTTGCATCATCCGAGCATGCTCCATGAAGACATTGTAAGATTTCTTTCTCTCCTCTTCTAATTGTAATAGTTGTGCCAACCTCATACTCATGGGATCAGATTCATCGTCATTATCACCATACAACAAATGCCAATATTGCAAAACCAACAATTCAATATGAACGGAAAACACTACTTCTTTGCCATATACCAGGGAGTAAGGAGACATTTTAATAGATTTCTTCATGGAGATATGGTCTGCCCACAATGCTTGGTTTAGCAGCAAGTGCCAATTGCGCTTACTATCACCCAAGGTCCTCTTCAAAATTCTCAGTAAATTCTTGTTTATAGACTTAGCCAAGACATTCCCCTACGGGTAATAATTACATGATGTCTTCAAATAAATTTCATACTTCCTCGCAAATTCGCTGATCCTAGCACTAATGAAGGGAGTCCCATTGTTTGTGATTATTGCATATGGTATGCCAAAATGAGTGATTAAACCCTCAAGGAAAGCAATCATTGTTGCTTGATCTACCTTCTTAGTCGGGATTGCTTCTGACCATCGGGTGAAATAGTCGATCGCCATCAAGATATATTTGTGTTCAATAGAGGAATTGGTATTAATGACCCAAATAAAGTCTAAGCGCCATTGCTAAAATGGTGCTTCCACTTCTATTGGATGAATGGGTAATGTTGGGTTCTTACTTCGACCGATATATCTCTGGAACTTATCGTAATTTTGACTAATTTTGAAAGTATCTGTGAAGAGAGTATGCCAAAAATATCTTGCTTTAATAATATTTAATGTCATTGGCCTCCCTGCATAATTACCTCCTGATAGACCAAAGTGGAACTCCTCTAGGATACCTTATTTTTCAGATTCTCGAACACACCTGAGGAGTACTCCATCAATATTTTTATGGAACAACCCATTTAGTAGCATCACATACCTAAGATCCTAGAGTCTGAATCTTCATCTTTGTGTGGCAGTAAAGTGTGAAGGACATATTCTTGATTGGAAATATTCGACAAGGTCATTTGTCTAATCATGATCGTTTGCAGAGCGGTTAGCAAAATTGCTTTCGCTTGCTAAATTTTTAAGCTGGAAAATCATAGATTCGGATCCAATGCTTTTTGCAAGTTTTTGACATAGAGCTTGGCCTTGAACCAACTTGGTCAAATGGATTTCAACATCATATTCCTAGATTTTGGAGACCCATCCAACCCTCTTATTTTTAAGCTCTCCTTGAATGATGAAACTTCAGAAATCTAGGTGAACCACATAAACTATTGTCTTTCTTTGAGAAATAAAATGTCAAAACTTCTTCAAGGATTTTATTACTGTATATACTTGCTTTTCAATGAAATATTTCTCTTCATGCGGTTGGATGACTTGGCTCAAGAAATCAATCGGTCGCTCATCTCCATCATCTCCAATCTATGTGAGCACCGCCACATAGCTCTCTTGTTCACCGATGGCATATAGGATAAAATCTTTTGAGTAATCAGGGTTTACCAGGAGTAGAGCTTGAGAAATTATCTCTTTTATCTCCTTGAATGCTTGCCTTCTTGGCTCAATCTATTTGAATCCCATGTTCTTTTTTAGCAGCTCTGTCATTGGCTTCACCATTTGGGCAAAATCTATAATGAACTTCCGAATAAAGTTAATTTACCCGAAGAATGATTGTAAATCCTTCTTGCTAGCTGACAATGAAAGCTTCAGGAGGGCTTCTACTCTAGCTAGATCAATCACCAAACCTTCTTCTAAAATGACATGTCCTAGGAGCTTTCCTTCTTTTACCATAAATATGGACTTCTTCAGGTTGATTGATATTTTGAACTCCCAGCACTTTTCAAACACTTGCCTTAGATGTAGACTATGCTCCTCCCTGTTGTGGGAAAAATGATCATATCATCCAGATAAATAACAATAATATGATTCAACAACTTACTGAAGGCTACGTCCATTTCTCTTTGAAAAGTTACGCCAGCATTTGAAAGACCAAACAACATTCGTTGATAAGTGAAAGTTCCCCATTTTGTGGTGAACATCATTTTGTGATGATCTTCATCCTTGACCCAGATTTGGTTATAGCCAAAGAATCCATCTAACAACGAAAATCTCTGAGTGCCAGCAACCACATGAAGAATGTGATCAATTTACGATAGCAAATAGTGATCCTTTAGCAATGCCTAATTTAAATTTAAAAAATCCACGCACAAGAAAATATCTCCAATCTTCTTTCTCACATAAACCAGATTTGCTACCCAGGTAGAGTGCTTAATCAGGTAGATGATTTTAGCCTCCAACATATTTAGCAGTTCTGCTTTCATCAAAGTTTCAATCTTGGGATTGACCAGTCTTTGCTTTTTTCTGAAGGGTTTCACTCCTTCTTGCAGTTTGATGGTATGTTAGATCACATCTTTGTTGTAGCCTTTCAAATCTTGGTAGCTCCAGGTGACAATGTATGGGTACTCATGGTATAGTTCTTTAATTTTCTCCAGCTCTTCTTGAGTTGAATAAGTGCCAAATTTGATCAACTTTTTAGGTCCCAGATGTAGTTTAGTGTACTCCTTTTTATCCACCTTGATCCTATGCTTTTATGCTCTGTCATTCTGATAAAAAGGCTTTCTAGTATGATCAATCCTTTTGGGATATGATTGTTTCGCAGCTGGATCAAAACCTCGACTTCTTCCTCATAAAATGTTCTCTCTTCCACATCACTAGCTTCTTTTATTGATAAATTAATAATATGCTCGTCACTTTCAAATACTTGCCAGTGGATATTTTTGTCAGGGACTCAAGGTCTATAAATTAACCTCACAATCTTGGGCTTCCTCACCACATGATCCACTAGGAAAAATTAGCACCAACAGATGCCAAGAGATCAATATGCTTATTTTGCTCCTACGAGATTGCTTAGATATTTAATGGTGTATAAGCTTCAAATAAATCCCATACCTTATTTCGGTATACCTTCAAGTAGTGTTTCTTGGAGACACACTAGTTACTTGATTGAAAATTAGCTCAGAGTCTCCAAAGATCTACAATTTCTTGATCCCAAGTTTCTCTACATTTTTCAAACCCAAGTAGAGTGCTTTGTATTCGATGATATTATTCATGCAACTCCAAGTCAGTCGGTAGGAGTACATCTTTTGTATGCTAGAGGGAGAAATGAGAACAATCCTAGCTCTTGCGCCATTCTTGCATCTTGCACCATCAAAGTACAACTTCCATAATTGATTAGGAACTAGATCTTCCTCATCAGGCACTTTCGTTTCAACTTTTTCAAGCTTTGTGATGGTGTAGTATCCGATTTCAATCTTCATCATGGTGTTGAAATCAAGCATCAAAAACTCATCTTCTGTTAGAAGCTTATCTAGAACTTCGTCCATCAGGTCTAACTCCTCCAATTATTTGATCATCAAATTGATGAAATTCATGGGTTTATTCTCTTCTTCAATCTTCTCTATGTGATAAGTTGAAGGCTTTTCGTTATAAATTCAAATTCTCCTCTCCTTGACAAAAATTTCCAAATGAGAATAGTCAAGAGAGAGGTAGCCTCCCAAATTTGCAGTAAACTCCCATGATAGGCACATGCTAAAGTAAGGCTCCCGATCAACCACAACCACCTCTTTGATCACTGTTATCTACAACATTTTGTGCAATACGATGGGGATGTCTTTGATGACCCCTACTGTCCTGATAGGAGTTCTGTCTAACTGTAAAATGCCTGGGCTGCTCCTTGTGTATTCCATACCCATAACATCGCATACTGCCTTTGGCATGATAATTGTAGCAAGTGTCAACACTTAATTTATTAAGTGGTTATTTAGTGGCTAGGCTAGGTTTAGTTGTCGGCAAATTCTTAATGTCGGCATGATTTTTTTTTAAGTTAATATCTCTTCTTCCCCTTATCCCTCCATTCCCTCCTATATTCCCTCTTCTACCTTATCACTCCACCTTCCTTCCCTCTTCTCCTCCAACCTCCCTTCTTTTTCTCTCTGTCGACTTCCTCCCTTCCCTCTTCATATATATTAGTGGTTATATCCTATGTTTAATTAATGATTGTATTGGCTCTGCATAATAATAATAAAGCATTATTATTCAACTTACCATATTGCCTCCTGATCCGAATATCATATTTGGTATCAGAGCTTGGTCGGGCGAGCGTGTTGGGCATGAATCTCGAGGTCGCACGGTGACTAGCTGGCGAGCATGTTGGGCACGTATCCAGAGGGCGCATCGTGATCGAGGAGGTGGCAGGGCAGACTGACTGGGCATAGATTTTGAGGTGATTGACTGCATGATTTTTGAGGTGACACGTGGCGGAGCAAGAGGGGAATGCGACGTGGCGCATCGGGTGTGGTGACGTGGCAAAATTTTGGTTTGTCCATGTGGCGGAAGTAGTTTCGTCAGAGTACGCACACGTGGCGGAAGCAGAGCAAGCACAGAGTTGAGGAGTGATTGCCCGAAGGCAATCAACGTTACATGCGCTCACGCGCATATTTGAAGGCTATGTTGCCTTCTTCCCACTGAATGTGGGATAAATCTTCGCATATTTAAAAAAAAAAACGCCCGTAGTCAGTATAAGGAACAGGCGGTTCCTTCCTCCTCCAGCCGAAGCAGGTAGCGCAGGTGGTTTAGTTGTTTGGTTGCGGCACAGAGGTCCCGGGGTCGAATCCCGTCGGGGTTAAAACAATAATTTTTTTTGGTTTATGTCGTCGATCAAGGATTTATTAATCCTTGTTGCCCTTGTTCTTCCACCGGAGCCGCGTGGTGCAGCGGCTAGACCTTGCGGGGAGAAAGCAGAGGTCAGCAGGTCGAATCCCGTCGGGGATTTCGCCAAAGATAAAAAAAAGGTTTTTTATTAAAGTTTTTTTATTATTTAGTTTTAATTAAAGATTTTAAAAATTATTTAATAATTTTCATTTATATATTTTTTTATTATGTTTTTTTTAAATAAAACTTTTATTTAAAAAAAGGAATAATTTAAAATATATATATAGGAAATTGTTAAAATGTTTTTAAAAGGGCTTTATTAAAACAAATTTTGGAAAACTTTTTTAAAAATTTAAAGGGTGAAAAGTTTTTTTTGAGGTAGAAGTTTGTTTGGCATCATAATTGTAACCCAATTCATACGGTGTGATACTGGGTAGATGATTCGATCATCTGGATGCTATTATGCATTGCTCTCTCTGTTGAGAAGAGAGACTCCTGATTCCTTTGACAGGAAAGTCCAGCAGAGTGGACTTCATACAGTGTTTTGTCAGTTGGAAAACCAAGTGATAGCACATCAGAGAAAACCAGATTCTGGATACGAGGCGGATTCTGAAGATAATATCTTCGGGCAAAGAGTAGTTGAATCCGAGACGGTTGAAACAGTACCTGAAGGACAATCAAGTGACAGTTATACTCCTGCAGTGCCTGAAGTTGAAACGAGTGAGAGCTATACACCTCGCTCTCCTGATTCAGAACAGAAGCAGAAGCAGAAGCAGAGGAAAAAGAACCAGTGGAGGTGAAACCTGCAATTGAAGAACGAGTTGTTCTCAAAAGGCGTCTTGAGCCAGCAACAGCAGCAAAAGAAGTCATTATAATCAGTGACGATGAAGCAGACAATTTCACCTTTCCAGTCTTGGGAAATCCTCAAGAAGAAGAACGCCAAATTAGTGAGCATTTTAAGAAAGCTAGATTTGATTTAAATCAGTGATCTATTTTGTACTTCTTTGTACAACTTGTTTGAAGTTGAAATAAAATTTGCTTTCTAAAATGGCTTCCAATACTAGTTTACCAATCCCCGAGTTCAATGGTGGTGATTACGAGTATTGGTCAATTAAAATGAAAACTCTGTTGATTGGCAAAGGTCTTTGGGATGTGATTGAAGAGGGATATACTGAACCTTCAACTGTTGAGTGGGCAGTTTTGAGTGTTGCTGATAAAAGGGCTAAAAAGGAAGCTCAGAAGAATAATTCTTCTGCCCTTTATCACATTCAAGCCGCCCTTGATAGAAGTATTTTCCCTAGAATAGCTTCTTTTACAACAGTTGAATCTGCTTGGAATGCTTTAAAAGAAAGTTATAGGGGTAGTGACCAAGTCAAACAAGTTAAACTCCAAACCTTGAAAAGAGAGTTTGAAACTCTTAAAATGCAAGAAAATGAAAAGGTTGGTGATTACTGCGTGCGAGTGAAAGCCGTAGTAGATAAGATGGTCACTTTAGGAGATGATGTAAAGCCTGAAGTTATAGTGAAGAAAGTGTTGAGGACACTTCTTCCTAAGTGGAATTCGAGTTGCAATAATTATAGAGGAATCTAAAGACCTAACTTCTCTATCTTTTGAAACCCTCATTGGCTCACTTCTCTCACATGAGGAGAGATTACAGCCAACTCCTTCCACAAGTTATGGAGGAGATGATAAAGCCTTTGCTTCTCAAGAAGGCAGAGGTAGAGGTCATGGCAGAGGAAGGTATAGAGGAAGAGGCAGAAATAATCAGAGAGGTGGAACTCCTAACAGAGGAGGAAATCAGAACAGAGGAGGATTTTCAAACAATAGTGAACAACAGAATAGAGGAGGACAACAAAATAGAGGGAAACAATCAGCGAGAGGCAAAGGAGGAGATAAGTCAAAACAATCTTGCTACAATTGTGGCAAACTTGGCCATTATGCTCGTGACTGTTGGACTAAGACTTCACAAGGAGCTAGTAGCGACCGGAGCGATCGGTTTGGAAACTTTGGAGAAGAGGAAGAGGCCACAAATCTCTTTCTCTCATATGGTCAAGCAGATCAGAACATGAATGATACATGGATCTTGGACACTGGGTGTTCAAACCATATGAGTGGCAAAGAAGAGCTCTTTGCTACTCTAAACTCCTCCTACAAATCCAAGCATCAAATTGGGAGATGATAAATCATTGGCGAGTTGAAGGCATTGGAGCTATGGCGAGTTCCAACTAAAGAAGGAGTCAAACAAGTAAGTGATATCTATTATACACCCCATCTCCAACATAATATTTTAAGTGTTGGTCAAATGTTAGAAAAGAACTACAAGTTGCTTTTTGATGAGGGTAAATGCACTATTTTTGATAAAAATAACAATAATAGAATCATTACTCAAGTGCCAATGACAAAGAATAGATTGTTTCCTTTAAAGTTTGGCCAGCCAGGGGGAGATAAGTTAGCAAGTGTTGCTATTTCCAATCCAAGTGTTCTATGGCACTTGAGATATGGCCATTTGAATTCTGCTAGTTTGAAAATGCTAACTTCCCAAGCCATGGTCAACTGGACTTCCTAAAGTTCAGGATAGTAAAGAAGTCTGTGAAGGGTGTGCTCTTGGGAAGCATGCCGGATCAAAGTTTCCTCATGGACAAGCATGGCGGGCCAGCTATCCACTCCAGCTAGTGCATACCGACATCCGTGGTCCGATGCGGACACGTAGTCCGGGTAACAACTCTTACTTTCTACTCTTTATTGATGATTATACTAGAATGTGCTTGGATATATTTTTTGAAACATAAGGATGAAGCATATGAATGCTTTATCGATTTCAAAACAAGAGTTGAAAGTGAGAGTAGATATTTTGTAAAATGTCTTCGATCAGATAGGGGAGGAGAATACTCCTCTAATGAGTTTGTGAATTTCTGTAAGCAACATGGCATTAAGAGGCAGTTCACTGCTGCCTACACTCCACAGCAAAATGGTGTCGCGAGAGAGGAAGAATCGCACCATTGTGGAGATGGCAAGGTCTATGCTTCAGACGAAGCATTTGACTAATTCATATTGGGCAGATGCAACCGGGACCAGCGTATATATCTTGAACAGAAGTCCTACTTCAAGTTTGGAAGGGCAGACACCTTACCAAGCTTGGTATGGTAAAAAGCCAAATGTTAAGCATTTCAGAGTGTTTGGCTCGCTGGCCTATTCTCACATTCCTGATGAGCTTAGGAAGAAGCTCGATCCAAAGAGTCAGGCATGTATCTTTGTAGGATACTGTGAGAATACAAAAGCTTACGGACTCTATAATCCCCGGACTAGAAAGTTTGTGATTTCCGGGGATGTGATTTTTGATGAAGGGGGAGAATGGGGTAAGCCCCAAATATTCAATGATGTTGAATCCATCGATGTAGTTTCTAAGCGGGTGCAACAACAGACACCACAGAAAGGAAAGCAGTCTCCTCCCGATCCAAGTTCATCTTCTGATTCCACTTCTTCACCAAGTCCTTCTCCACAGCGATCCGTAAGTTCCTCACCAATGGACATTGATTCTCCATCCAGAGGTAAGAGAACTCTACGAGTATCATCCATCATATCAGATGTTGGATAAAAATTTTCAAGAAGATACACTAGGAGTCAAGCTAGTGAAATGGATTCTGTTTTACACAGATTAGAAAGTATGCACCTGTATGGTGATGATGTCTCCCAGCAAGAACCTAGGGGAGATCAAGTTAACTATGCTTTGTTAACTAGTGCACAACTTGAACCTTCTAGTTATGAGAAGGCATGTACTCAAAAAATTTGGCAAGATGCCATGAAAGAGGAGATAACCTCTATAAAAAACAACGACACTTGGGAGCTGGTAAAGCTTCCTAAAGGCAAGAAATGTGTTGGATGTAAGTGGGTCTACAAGACCAAGTTTAATGCTGATGGTAGCATTGAAAGGCACAAGGCGAGACTAGTTGCAAAGGGATTCACTCAGAAATATGGAGTTGATTATGAAGAGACTTTTGCTCCTGTAGCCAGACAGGAGACTATTAGAACAGTTCTTGCCTTAGCTGCACATAAGGGATGGAAAGTCCAACACATGGATGTGAAAAGTGCATTTCTAAATGGTTACTTGACAGAAGAAGTGTATGTTGAGCAACCACAAGGATTTGAAGAGAAAGACAAGGAACATCTTGTTTACAAACTGAAGAAGGCACTTTATGGCCTCAAGCAGGCACCACGAGCTTGGTACTCACGCATTGATGGGTACTTCAAAGAATTTGGGTTCACCAGAAGTAGAAATGAACCCACCCTTTACTACCTACAACAAGGAAATGACATCCTCATAGTTTGCTTGTATGTGGATGATCTCATATTCATGGGTAGTAATGAAAAAATGAATATGGAGTTCAAACACTCCATGATGAAGCAATTTGAGATGAAGGATCTTGGCTTAATGCACTACTTCCTTGGAATGGAGGTTCATCAGTCAGATACGGGGATCTTCATCTGTCAACATAAGTATGCTCGGGACATGCTTAAGAAGTTTGCTATGGAGCATTGCAAACCAGTTGCAACTCCAGTTGGACATGGGATCCAATTAAGCAAAGATGATGGAGCATCAAAAGTTGACGTGACCACTTTCAGAAGCATGGTTGGGAGTTTGATGTTTCTCGCCAACACCAGACCTGATATTCAGTATGTTGTTTCTCTTGTCTCTCGATTTATGTCTAACCCTTCTGAGTTGCATTTGCAGGCAGCTAAGAGAATTCTCAGATATGTAAAGGGTACATGGGATTTTGGAATCCATTACCATAAATGTAACACTATCAAGCTTGTAGGCTTCAGTGATAGTGATTGGGGTAGCAACATTGATGACAGGAAATCAACCTCAGGGAACTATTTTAGTCTGGGATCGGGACTAATAACTTGGAGTTCCAAGAAGCAGACAGTAGTAGCACTATCTTCAACAGAAGTTGAGTATATAGCGGTCACTCATGCTAGTACTCAAGCTCTATGGCTACGAAAGGTATTAGAAGAGATTGGAGAGCAACAAAGTGGTCCAACAAGGATATTCTATGACAACATTAGTGCCATTCGGTTGGCATACAATCCTGTCCACCATAGTAGATCAAAGCATTTTGATATGAAGTACCACTTCATCAGAGATATGGTGGAAACTGAAACTGTTGAGCTTCACTATTGCCACACTTTGGAGAATGTTGCGGACATCTTCACCAAGGCGTTGGCCAAAGCTCAATTTGTAAAGCTGAGAGACTGTCTTGTCAGTCCTCTCACATTTAAGGGGGAGAATGTAGCAAGTGTGAACACTTAATTTATTAAGTGGTTATTTAGTGGCTAGGCTAGGTTTAGTTGTCGGCAAATTCTTAATGTCGGCATGATTTTTTTTTAAGTTAATATCTCTTCTTCCCCTTATCCCTCCATTCCCTCCTATATTCCCTCTTCTACCTTATCACTCCACCTTCCTTCCCTCTTCTCCTCCAACCTCCCTTCTTTTTCTCTCCGTCGACTTCCTCCCTTCCCTCTTCATATAAATTAGTGGTTATATCCTATGTTTGATTAATGGTTGTATTGGCTCTGCATAATAATAATAAAGCATTATTATTTTCAACTTACCATATTGCCTCCTGATCCGAATATCATAATAATCGTTGCAACACCTTATTCGATCATGCAATTGTGCACAATCCAGCCTTCCATCTTGAGGGACAGGTAGAAAGGGCATGGTCTATTTTTTCTAGTAGTAAAAGTTATCAGCATTTGAGCTAATACTATTTGAGTCAAATTCTTTCCCTTGTATTTCATAAATTTCAGCGATTATTGCATCAAATCCACTTGTCTAGGCAATTGTAGTGCATCATAGAGACTCGCCTTGGCTGGAATCCTCTTCAATTCTTCAACGATGTTATACGTGGATGCACAAGACCCCTTGGATTCATTGGAAGTCTCATATCTACTTTGATACTATTGTGTGGCTTCCACCCTCTTACATTTTGTCAAAGATGGGTACTTAAGCTTTTACCTGGCTTGCTCCTCTATTTCAGCTCTTGCCTACGAAGTGGAAGCCTTTTGTTGCACTTTCTCTTTTGCTCATGGAGGCTAAAGGTCTTTCAATATGACATGTGCATCTGGATTGGGTGTCAGAATAGTTGCCTTTGCTTGCACTTGTTTCTTCTCATTTTGCATCTTTGAGTCAGCAGGGACCTTCAAGGGTTCTAACTCAGTTGGGTCCACAATAATTGGCTTTCTCCTAGTTCTCATGAGAACTACAACTTGCTCTTCGAAATAGACCATGAAATTGTAATCAACTTCATTACCGTGATTTCATTACCCATCACTTGTATGGCCGAGTTCATGGACTGCAACTCCAATAATTTTTCTTATGGATCGGGTTTTGAGAGTGTTGGAGGAGATGGTAATGGTAATGGGACATGCAGAGATGTTAGTGTTGGGAATGAAACTGGAGCAAGTAACTATGGAATGGTTGGAGTGGGAAGTTGGGGGACAAAAACTGTCACCGTGGTCTAAGATGTACTCAAATTCCATGAAGGGATTAGATACATGGGTGACATGAGCAAAGGCTACGAAGATACATTAGCATACAAATACTATGGAAGATCGAGAAAAATAGGCATGGCCATTTTTGGTGAAAGCTTACCGATCATAATCAGATCAACTTCGGCCTTTTGTGCAACAAAGTACAGATTAGGAAATGTGACATTAGATTTTAGGATGGCCATACTAATATCGGAGTTGAAGGCTTGGAGGTAGTAAAATATCGCTTGCTCAGGAGTCAACCAGAGACCATCAGGAATTCTATGCCAAGTTTGGGTGAACCTAATGTTGAAGTCGACGATTTTCTCCTACATATACCTCTGAATGGTAGTAAACTAGTGCAACAGAGAGAACGGGTCTGCTTGTTCATTGAAACCTTTGATCAACAATTCAACCAACTGGTCCCAGGTAGTAATGGTGGTAGGTTGTAACGATCGATACCAGTAAAGAAACGTGCCTTGGAGAGAGCACAAGCAATCTTACAATGATGTCCTCGTTTATGATGCTATGGATTATCTTTAAGACAACTACGTCTTGTACATGCTCATAAGCCATTTTCCCCCATACCATGGTAAGTAGGTAAAGTCTTCATTGCTGCTTGCAAAATTAGGTTCTAAGCTTGCAGGTTCAGAAGTTCGGAGTGGTTCTATGCTGGGAACTACCTTGGTGGTTGTGGTGGATTTTGAGCCATGTGGACTACTGTGTGTGGTTGGGGAGGTGGAAAACTAGTGGTTGTGCTAACAGAACTCAAAGGAACAAAGAACACACCAGCTAATTGTGAAGATGTAACACTTAATGGACTAGTTAGGGTAACTAACCTAGGATGTTCTCCTAACACTTGGGTGTCAAGCTCATAAAACTCAACGGGGTCTTCCAAATTTTTGGCCTTCGATCTTGTGATCATGAAGAAAAGCTTTTGCTCACTTCACGTTCGGAGGCTTATGGGTAGAGCTAAGTTGCCAAATGTTCTAATCGTATGGTACAAAGGTGAAAATCAAACCTCAATATTGTTGAAAGTGAAACTTTTTTAGAGTCCCACTGGGCATGCCAAAAATTGTTGGTCACGAATCTGCCTAAGTACAAAATTTTATTTGTGCACCCTAGAATCAACCAACATTGAAAGGTCAATGGAAAGAAATGTCCTCCGGGGCCAATCTCTAGAGAGGGCTAACTCCCGTACTAAAACTAATGATCGATTTAAAGATTAGGATAACAGGAAAGAGATGGGAAATAATAGAAAGAAATGGGAAATGTGGCTATAAGACATAAAGATAAGGTGGAGATAAACTAATAGCAAAAATTTACAAGGATAAATTAGCATATAACAGAAAGCCAAGCACATAAACCACTCAGTTGTGTAGAGATAACTTCTAAGAAGCATTCTAGTATTCACTCCCTCATAAGCAGTAATTAAATCTAGATGCAAAATTTAAAATCAGCAAATAATGGACATGAACTTAATTAGAAATGACAAACAAAAAGAGATCAAATACAATACCACTCAAGGAACCAAAAGCTGAATGTCTTTATATTTATATAGAAAACTTAAAGTGTTTTTCTACAGAGTGTCTATCCTTCTTCATTACATCAAAATGCTTAGTATTTATAGAGTATTCCGCCTCTTTCATTAAATGCATAATACAACAAGATGTCGACTGGTAAAAATTAGCAGCAATAATTCTCTCCTCGGTAATTATATTTGGATCCAATCGTTCTTCATGGAGCTCTTCTTGGAGCAGTGATCCGATTTTCATGGAATGCACCTTGGGAAATCAACAAAGATGGATGATGAGAAAAAATATTTCCAACGTCAATGCATTGGGACTTAGCAACATTACGCGATAAAAAGTAGCTCAAAAATTAAATTTCGAGCACTATTACATTCTCTTACATCTTGGAATCTTATCCTTGTCGGTTGAAATCAACAAAATTTACTTCTGCTTTGAAAAGCAACAAAATTCATTGAGGGTGCCTTGAAAATCATCGGGATCGCATCAGATGTGAGGACGTAGCATTTAATCCTTACAACTCTTTAGCAAAAATTATGGATCGTCACTTTTACTACCTCAAACATTAAATTTAATCAATGTTTAACCTTTCCTGAAGAGATCTGCACCTATAGTGCTTCAGATGGTAACCCTGGTTGATGATTGCCTTCACAGCTAAAATTTTACCTTTATTTTTAGTTGATTTCACCCCGATGTCTTCTTGTTCGAATGACAGGCAAGAAAATGGGAGTTTTGCCCCTTAACTTGCTTTCACCCCTTTCTCGGGTGATTTTATGCCAAAATGGTAAAGAACGTCTTCTGGAATGAAAGGAGGTATAAATAACTGATTTCACCCCTGGGAGGGGAGACAATGATTTTTGCCCCATCCCAAGGGTGATGTTGACTTTGACCAGTAGGCAAACTACTTTTTTAGGGACTTTCGCCTCAAAATGTTTCCTCTTGGAATTTCGTCCCAAATAGGGGCTTTGAGGGGCGACATTGACTGACTTTCCTTTTTGTGCTTGGATGACGTCATCTTCATGTTTGCGCTTCAAAAATTGCTTTTTCTAGGATTTCGTCCCTGAGAGGGGTGAAAATGATTTTTGCCCCTGTCAAGGGGTGACTTTGACTTTGACCATGCCAAGCAAGCTCTTTACTTGATTACCGCCCTGAAGATGCTTTTATTTCAATTTTTACCCCTAAGAGGGCGAAACTGATTTTCGCCCTCTTCTAGGGGCGCTTTTGACTTTGACCCATCTACGTGACTTGCAAATTTTTTATCTTCTCTTTTCTTCGAGCAAAATCATTCATGAAGGTAGTTTCACCCCAAAGGAGGGGCACAAAGGATTTTACCCCTCCATGGGGTAAAAACGTCTTTCCTTCTTTACTTAAACAAAAACTGCTAAAGCCTCGGTTGATCTTCCATCAATCTTGCAATCCTGAAATGTCCATGGTTATAGAATTCTCCCTTCATGATTTTTCATGAATTTTTACTGGTAAAATTACTGTGCATCTCAAGAAACAAAATCAACCTTTTATTTAATGAAATTGCTTACAAGGAAGAAAAATATTAAAACAATAAAAATAACACAACTGCATCATTTATCTTCTTCTTTCCTTTCAAAATTTTACAACAAAATTTAGTGTGGCAAAATTGCCAACAAGTACATTGTAAAATAAAGTTAAAAAATTTAATCTCTTGAAGACAAATAAAGTCAGGATTACCATAAAACCTGGAGCAAAAAGCAATCTCATCTTGGACCAAGTATTTGCAAATTGGGTTCGTCAGCCCTCTAACATTCCATGATAAAAAAATCATGGAGATCGATCAAGACTCATATGTTCGGCTACATCTTCAGCATCTTCGAGGTTTGAAAGAGAATCATAAATATTATTGAGAAAATGCTCCTAACCTGCTTTCCAAAACTTCTTTGATGGTTTTTGTCCTGGTGAACTAGGGATTCTCCCCGTGGTGGGCTACGGGATCTTCGACCATTGACATAAGCCCGTTCAGGTTCCATGAAGCTTGAGGAAGACTATCCATTGATATGCAGAACTGGAGAATCTGAAGACTGAGTAGGAGCAAAAGAAGTAACAATTATGGTAAATGAAACACTAGTCAGTAGTACATTAGCAACCATCTGTGAAGCCCTAGCACTGGATGTCGTCAGTTGTGTGGTATGCTGCTCCATCACCACACCATGCCTAGTTGACACAGAAGATACAAGGGATTGATGTGAGTTGCTAGGAGCAATCGTAGGGTTTACATTTGTCCCTTTATTACCCTTCTTCTGGACTACCTTCCATTCATCTTGCTCCCCTTTAGAAGCAGGGATAGAGCTAGTAATAATAAGAGTCACATCTTCTTAGCTTATCTTGTCTACCATTAAAGGATTATATTTTATCTTATGGGTAGCTGATTGGCAATAGTAACATGTGTTAGGTAGGTTTATGTAGACAACACGTTGCTTGAACCTATAGTCACCAACTTGGACATCAACAATCTCCTTGAGGTATTTAGATAGATCGACTTTGACATAAAAATACTTTTGAGGGTGTGTGACATAAAATTTATCCGTTTCACAACAGAAAAATTCACCAATGGGGGCCATAAGGTTTTGATAATAAGGCCAGAGCGACAAAGGAAGACCAGAGAATTGAACCTAAATCGAAACCCGAAAGAAAACATCATTAGTGACCAAAAAATCCTTTGTTTAGGGCTAAAAAATCAACAAAGAGCTACGAACAGACCAATGTCCACGATTGAGGATCACTTTGGCCTGAGCAGGGTCAGCAAAACGAAACAAAAAAAACCCTTTGGTGAGGTTATGGATACCATCAACCTTGACGCCATGCCAAGCTTGTTGGATATAGTTTCGAAGGAGGGTCTCGCTAGGGATACGACCTAGAAAATACCCTACCAGCGTATGGCTTTCCAACCAAGAACAAATAGTATTAATCTCACTCAATAGAATAACAATATTCGAAGGAGAAATATTGCCTCGTGATAAACTTTGGGAATGAACTTTCGTGGTTGCTTGTTCACCTTTAGCGCCATTGCTCCCTTCTACAACTTC
Organism: Wollemia nobilis; assembly: GCA_028583015.1. Taxonomy (NCBI): domain Eukaryota; kingdom Viridiplantae; phylum Streptophyta; class Pinopsida; order Araucariales; family Araucariaceae; genus Wollemia; species Wollemia nobilis. The sequence goes on from JAQPPZ010002524.1 coordinate 950,576, forward strand.
AACAGAAGTTGGAGTTGTTGATTGAGCTTTGTCCATAAAAAAGGTTCAATCCGCCAAACAACAGAGTAAAATCAGCGAAAGCAGCAAAAAAATACCCTAAGAGGCATCCCACAGACACTCCAGAGTGGAGAGGCAGTATGGCACTAAGAACACAAAATCCTAATGCATGTAACTTCTTCCTCTGATACTTTTTTATTCAAATTTAATATTAATGGATTGTGGCAAAGATTTTGAAATAACCATAGCAACACATATCTAGATATATGTAGCATGCTTTTGCTTCTCAATAGTTAGTCCTCCTTTAATAAACTTTGTAAGGGCATTTTGAATATTCTTCAAAACATCCTTATTTATTTTATATTTTTGCTACATAGGAAAATCGACAACAATCTTCATCATATTATCCCTGTGGACATGGTTCGATCCAAAAAGCTACCACTATAACCCTCGCCCCACCTCAATAAACTTTTACTCCAAGTGAGGGGAACGTCGGAGGGGCTCAAGATTAAAACTACTGCGCTCAAGCTAGCAAACACTCAACAAAAACTAGTAGTTCTACTCATCCTTATTGATAAGATGATATGGAAGTCCAAAAAGCCTAACCTACACTAAAAGATTTTTAATAACTTTTGTTTCAACAATATTTTTCACTCCATAGTCTTAAATAAAGGGCATCTCTTCCCCTAAACGATGGGCCACTTCCCATTATTTTATCCCTGATTCCAAACTAGAAAAGATAACAAAAAGAAAAAACATTTAGAAAGAAAAGTCACAGAATAATTTGAATCAATCTCCATTTTCACTTGATTCAATTTAAATCTCCATCCAATTTTTAAATCTTTAACCCCTGGCCAATATCTATAGAACTTAGATATCAACCCTTTACTTTTAAAAATCATTATATCATACTTGATCATCTCATCTTTGATTATAATTTTTTATGTAATATATATTCACTCATCTTCTTATCTTTAAACCTTGACATCTATACTTGATCATGTCTATACTTGATAATATATATTCACTCATCTTCTTATCTTTAAACCTTGACATCTATACTTCTAGCTAAGGCTTCTTGACTTCCAATTAGACCTTTTAAATATGACTTTCCGTACATACCACCTAGTACCTAATGAGACTTCCTTTCAAATATGGCGTACAACTTGAGGGAGCCTAATGATAAGACTTTAGAAGTCAAAATAAAAAGTTCAAAGTTCTTATCCAATAGGGGGTAGAGTTCTACACTTCGGTTGGATAAACATATAACATTTTCTATGAGAATCGTCTCATATAATCTATGATCTCTTAAACATTAAAAACTACTTTACCTTGACCCATTTCCAATTCCAAATTTAATATCAACTATTTAAACTTATTCAATAAATAAATAAAAATTTAAAACAAACTATAATTTTTTATTTAAAACATAAAAACCAATAAAAACTACAAACAATAAATATAATTTTTTTAAACCTTATCAAATTAATAACTTCTCTTAACATTTTATTCTAATTAATATATTTAAAAAATAATAATAATAATAATTTTTAACATAAATCTCTTCCTAATTAACACCCCTAAAGCCCATAAATAATTATTGAACTGTGTAAGGATTCAAATCCGCTCCCAAAAAAAAAAAATTATAAATTATTGAAATCCAATTTTGAAATGAAATGAAAGATTTTAATTACGTTCGAGACCCATATAAATATGGTCTATGGGACCTCAAATATGGAACGAGACCTGGTCTATGAGACCTCAAATATGGAAGTACAATTACTCAAATCATATCATATGATCTTTAATATCTTCTTTAATATCTTTGAGAAGGTTGATCCTTCTCCTATTGATTTGTGTTAGCAATTCCCCAACTTTTTTTATTTTACTGTCTTTAAATAAATCTGCCATAAACTCGTCCCCAAGTGTTTCTTTGTATTTGTCACGGATATCTGAAAAACTCGGGCATTTATAGATGAAGTGTTCCTCTGTCTCTATTGCCCGTGTGCTGCATAGAGTACATATCCTGTTCTTTAGGCGTTGTCGATCTCCCTGTTTCACATCTAAGCCTATGAGAGCTAGTCCTTATCTGAGCAATGAGTATTTTTTTCTTTCACTTGATTTCAGCGCCTATATACGCCTTTTGCCTTGTGGTCATATGTTGGGTTAAAATTTGCGATATAATATTATCTTTTCCTGCTTGCATGTTTCCACATTCCACTTTCGAACTTTTCATTCACATAATTTTTTATGTCTTTGTTGACATTTAGGCATTCATTTATGTGGATTTCTCAACGCTTCATCCATTTCTGATTTTGTTTCATCCATGTATTCTTTCGCCTATGCAACTCTTCGTACCTAGCTGCCCTACATCTATCATTTGTTATGTTTTCCGAGTTAATATAAATTACTCTTGAGAGGATTCAAATCCGCTCCCAAAAAAATAAAAATAAATAATAAATTATAAATTATTGAAATCCAATTTTCTGAGTTAATATAAATTACTCTTGAAAGAATTAAATTGTAGGCCTCCGTCAAGAATGTGCCCAAATCGATTATAATGAGTAAAGTAGAATTATAGTCCCCCAACAAGTTTGAAAAGGGATCAACCAGGCATTCAAGGGCGCGGGTTCTTCAGCGGTATTTAAGGTAAGACTTCAAAATGAAGCCCTGCATTTGTGCAGTCAAGTAAAATTTGTTTTAGGGATTCAGTCTATCTTAAACTTTTGCTTTGTTCCATTGGAGGGAATTTTTTTTTTTTGCATTATTCGACAAACTTTAAATGAATTATGCAAGAATTTTATGAATTTTGTGTCTAGTATGTCTCATGGACCATGTCAATTTGGATGTGTTGAATGGTTTTTTAGGGCATGCAGTATGTGAAAGCTTCTGTTCGCTCTGGGTTCTTCTATTGGGAATGTCATGCATATGAGATGTCAAATTTTAAGCCTTGGTTTAGGTTAACACTTAACATTCAATTTAACAAACACTTCGCCTTTATTTCGACTCCTGATTTAACACATGAGGAATTCATATCAATTTGTGGGTCCATTGTGGGTATGCTCCGTTTTGGTATTGCAAGGATTGATTGTTGGTTCTCAATGTTTACCTGTGTTCACATTCGCATGGGCTTGAAGCTGACTTTCATTTGGGGGCTTTTAGTCCTTAAAAAGGGGAAAGATTATGTTAGTCCAAAAACTATCCAGGTAGGTCTGCCGGATTCAAAAACAGATCAATATTATCATTATTTTATTAATTTTTAAACTGGTTACATGGAATTGAAGTTGGATTACAGCATGAACCAAACCACCAAACCACATAGTGGTATTATGTACACTGACAAGATTTGAAATTAGGTCTCCTTATCAAGAACCTAAATTATTAAATATCTGAACTTATGCCAGACCATATTACATGTTACTAAAAATCAAATATAGAAAATATAAAACTAAAAGAAAAGAATTTACTAAAGTGATCCCATGGAGCGGGCTAGAGGCTTTGTTGTCACAGAGGATATGGCCCCATGTAATTTTCATTGACTCCAATTTCATAATTTGGAATATTTTCTGAAAAAAAAACAGTGCCTTTACTGTTTATGAAGAAAAGCTTAAGCAGCACCACTTAAATGCTTTCCTATAAGCTGGAATGGTGGTTAGGAATTTTAAAAATCTTTCATACCTATTCGCAGTGGCATATTCTTATGATGGAATTTCTTTCCACCTTAATACCTAGTTCAAATACTTTTACAATCCATGTAGAGTTCTGTAATAAGCAAACATGAAAAATTTTCCATGGTACCAAATATAATGCAAATGTCCTATAGATCTTCTCAACATCACTTGCTTAAAAAAGTTTAGCTAAGCAAGTGCATGGGACCAGTGCTTAAATTTGATGCCCCTATGGAAGTATTTGCAGATTTTGGCTGTAAAGTACAGTTGACTTTTTAAAATAAATGTCTATTATGCTGAGCAATAGAAATTTCAAACTTCCATGTTCATATACGTTTTAGATACTACATATAATATAAATCCATGCATTTTGTACAAGGATCGAGAAGGAAGAGACAAATTGAAAGAAGATTTTTTTATAAGTATACAAGACATTGATGCTAGGAGGCAATTGAGTAGAAAGATAACAACTGTGATTATTCCGAGGGTTGCCAAGGATAAATTGATTTGGGAGTTGAATAGCTTAGGAGAATACACAACAAGAAGTGGATATAATGTTCAACACCAACATAATAATAATGTCACTAGAATATGGAGAGATATTTGGTATAGCCTAAGCATTCCTAAAGTTAAAATGTTTGTTTGGCTAGTAGGTCATAGAAGAATTTTATCCTGGGATAACCTTATGAAAAGGGGGTTTCATAGCCCCTCTCAATGTGTTTTCTGTAATAAGAAGGAGGAGAGTATTGACCATCTCTTGGGACATTGCTCAATAGTTTGGAATCTATGGCAATGGATTCTTAATATGTTTGGTAAATGCATGGTGATGAATAGCAGAATTGAAGATTGGTTAAAGCAATGGCAGAGCACTTATAAAAGTGAGGCTTTACAGACAATATGGGATATATCAAAAGATACAATACTTTGGACTAAAGGAAAGGAAAGTAGTTTAGAGGTAATGAAAAGGAAGATATGTTTAGCCATAGAGGATTCTAAACCAACTCTATCAACTTACCCAATTCCTAATTTGGAAGCAGAGAGTCTTGATAGATGGAGTCAAGTCATTAAATGGAATTATGATGTTGGGTACAAGAGAAGCAAAAATAAGGTAAAGAATATAAAGTGGAAACCACCAGATATGAAGTGGGTTAAATTGAATTTTGATGGAGCATCTAAAGGAAATCCAGGACTAGCAGGAGGAGAAGGAATAATTAGAAATAATAGAGGAGATATTTTGTCTCATTATGCTTTCAATAGTGGATTTAAGACAAATAATGAAGCTGAAGCTTGGGTAGCTTTGGAAGGGTTAAAAATATGTAAACAAATGAAATGGAATAGAGTATGGATGGAAGGCGATTCTCTCATAGTAATAAATGCAATTTTGAGGAAAGCAAAGACTCCATGGAACATACAAGAGATAATTGTGGAAATTCAAGATCTTGCTAAAGAGTTTGAAGAAATCAGGTTTACACATATATTAAGGGAAGGAAACAAATGTGCAGATAAGATAGCCAATAGAGGGGTTTTGATTGAGGACCGTGAAGTTAAATTCTCCTTTCCATGGTTAGAGGAAGTAGAAAGTTTAGTTGAAGCTGACAAAAAATGTTGATTGCCTAAATCAATTAATGATTAAGTTTTACTTTAATGTTTTCCATTGGTAATATTTGTTTTATTTTGTAACAATAATTTGTTTTCATTTAGACTAGTTTGTGGTTGCACTTGTGTTTCAGGAAGGAAACTAGCAATCCAGATTTGGTAAAGCAGACTATGATAGTGCGATGTTTTGGAAATATTACTCTACTAAGATGCAAGGCATAGATAGTAGAGGTGAAGTTTTGGCATTGTGAAGGCTGCTATAGGAAAATGTCAAGAAAGATGCTAAATTCTGGAGTAATTGTATTCAAACAGAGATTTGAAAAGATCCAGAAAATGAAAATAAAAAATTCAGACATTTTATGTAAAATGATGTAGGTTTCTAGCTATAGCATCTCAATTGAGATGAGAAGTGTATCTATTTGTAAACTCTCAAGTTCTAAATAAGAGAGATGTAATTTGTCAAGGGTGGGGGACCCGAGTACAACCCCTTATTATCAAGCAAAAAAAAAAAATATAAATCCATGCATGGGGTTGGCCACAACTATGTAGACAATGTTGTGGATGTAGATCTCCAGATGCTCAAAACTCAAATTGTATGCATATAATAAGATTAAACCAACTTTGCATTACAATACATTGAAATTTATAATTGAAACACAGTTATTGATAGTTGAAACCCGATACTGTTCAAACATAACTTTTGATTACTTATTATTTTATAGATTTATATGGGGTATATCTTTACTTGGTGATTTCTCCAACATCAATATAGGTGTACTTGTTACCATATAAATAAAATTTAAAATACTGTTTTCACATTATGTGAAGGACAATATTGATGAGAAAACCAATATATAAATTTAGCTTGACAACCAGGGCTGGGTGTCAAATTTAGTCATTAAATGGAATAGTGCTCTAAGAAGAGAGGGGTAACCCAAAGTGGTAAAATAAAATGTTGGTGTATTTGAGTATAAGGTCATGTAATGCAAAATGATCATGTGAAAGGAAAATCCTATTTTAAGAGAAGATCATTTATGGAGTCAAAGAAAGAGAGTTGAAGATGAGCAAGGCTGTGGTGTACATCAGAGTTAGGCGCAGAGGAGGGACAAACATCCTCGTTAGTAACCACAAGACGACCAATATAATGATTGATGATGTCCTCAAAAGAATGAATCACTAAGAGGACCCAACAAAACAATCCAAGAGGATGTAATGTTCATCCTTCCAATATCTTTCCTAACATCCCTGACAAATGATCTTCAAATGTACAATAGAAATTTGTAACTTGGGTTTGTCGCTATAGTCTATGTTTTGAACAAGTGGAGAGTAACTGCCCCTTCATCCCCGAAATAAGAGTATGTGGTCTAAGTTGCCTTTGTAACTACTCACTAGGGATGATGGGAATGAACTTCTCATAAATCTATCTCCATCTAAAATGGTGACTATTGAAGCTAAATGATCATATATGCCTCCCATGGTTATGACTTATGATAGGCTAAAAGAATGAAATGATCAATGTAGTGGCCTTACAATCGTAGAGAGCCCAATATTTGAAACTAATGTCTTCTTTATGGCAAAGGGCTAAACATATATGATCTATATAAAGGAAAAAGGTAGTAAGGGATGTTCTTGAATCTTTGTACATACGATAAAATTACCTTGGATCTCATAAAAGACAAGGCATCCAAAAACAATGTTGTCTTTCATCATTACCATTTGATCCTTCCACTCCATCGTCATTATAAAAGACAAGGCATCACTACTCTTCACATCCATTTGATGCAACTTCCACCCAAATTGTGTAGCCATTGTGGAAACCATCCAAATGGTCTTGGTCTTCCCTGTTGGTGCAAAAGTTTCATCATAGTCAATTCCTTCCTTCTGTGCATAGCCCTTTGCATTAAGTCTTGCTTTATATTTGTTGATGCTTCTGTTAGCTTTGTATTTGGTCTTGAACATAGTTGAGAAAATCGGAATCGGGTGGTAAATCGACTGGTTTGAAAATTGGCAAAGAATCGGAATCGGCAAAAAATTGGAAAAAAAATCGACATTTTTTTATTGAAAAAACCGAAGAAAATGTAAATTTTCTTTGAAAATTTTCTTTTTTCATGCATAACAGAATTTTTGGGAAAAAATCAGCAAAATCGGCTAGCCCGTGAATCGGGAAAAAATCGGCAAATTGGGATTTTTTGCAGATTTTCTCAACTATGGTCTTGAATACCCGCTTGCAACCAATGGGTTTCTTGCTAGGTGGAAAATCAACAAGTTGCCACGTCTTGTCCTTCTTCAATGCTTGATACTCGACTTTCATGGCATCCTTCCACTCCTTCAACACAAGAGCTTCACAAATTGTTGAAGGTTCATATGTTTGCACCACAATGCTCATTTGGGCTAGGTTGACCTCATTTTGAACTTTGCTCTAAGTTCTTGGTCCGGAACTAGATGTATCTAGAACACAATCTAAGTTTGCATCATGAATTGTACTATGATACCACTTAGGTCTATGAGTGATACTTGAAGTGGATGATCTTGGGTCATTAGCTCCATCAACTCCATTAGGAACATCTCCTTCATCTTCATCAAAATCAACATCCTCTCTCTCAGAGGCAAAATGAGGGAGAATGAGGCAGCATGGGATGGAGTCTAGATCGAGATCATGAACCAACACTCCTGATGAACGTCATGGCAAGGAGCTAGCACCTTCACCAAAGGTGAAGAATAAGGGGAAGGAGAGGATGCAGATCCCCTTGAAAGAGATGACATGGACATCACCAATGGGAAAATTTTGCAGTATGTGGTTAGAGCATCCGATGGATCACTCACTGAAGATTGCATTTCGGAATGCAAGAGTGCAGTTTATTCCGTAGGTGCCAGACTTTGACAAAGATTTCTTTAAGCCATACCTGTTAGAATTACTGTAGACCTATGATGCTGAACGAAATCAAAGTAGAATAATGATTGGTAACAAAGAGATTTGAGTGTCATTTTCCCCAAGCAATTTTTGGAGAATTTTTGGATTGCTGAATTCCACAAGACTGGTGAAGGAGGGAGTGGAGCCCTATTGGTTACGGAGTTTTGTTGACAAGGTTTCCAATCTCAGTTCACAAGAAGTGGCTAAGTTGACAAAGCATGGGAGTAGAAGATTTAAAATGCAACATCTGAAGTCCGATGAATTGTGGTGTACAATGAATGTGATTATGTCCAAACTGTCCGGTAAGTAAAGAGCCTCGGAGATGCCCACTTGGCTCATACCCTGTATGGAAGGAATTATGGCTGGAAAATTGTATGATTGGGCAACATTTTTGTCAGTCTGCATTCAGAATTTTCTGATGCTATATACCAAGAACTTTTCAATGGCTTTGCATGCCGTTGCTTTGATCTTGGATGTAGTGTCATAGGAGAAGATTCAGTTTCTAGCGCTAAATCCTCATACTATTCCGGAGCATGTACTTACAATTTTCAGATGGGTATATGTTGCCCAATTGATGAAAGCCAATACTTCAGGGAAGAAAAAGAAAAGTGCATCGAAGAAGAAAAAGACACAGGAAGCATCAGGTGATGCGGTGGATGCTGTAGTTGAAGGAAGTGAGGAATCCGATAGAGCTAAGTAGCTGCCAAATGTCGAGGAATTGGTCAAAAAGGAGAAGAAGAGGAGACAAAGCAGCAGTGGCAACATATGGGAGCGCAAAAACAACAATCCCAATAGCAACAACAACAACCAGTGAGTCAGGGATCCCCATAGCAGGCCATAACAAAGAAGATAGAGGGTGGTGGTATGTATAAGGTGGTGGTGGGCTAATAGAGTTGAAAAGCGTGGAACATTGTAGCAAGCAATGCACAAGGGAACTCCACCACAATTAGGAAATCAAGTTATGCGAGGAGGCACTGCAGGTGCCATTGCAGGTACCGGAGTGAATTCAAGTAAGGTTGCTATGGTTGGACAACAACCAAGCTTGTGGGAACTTGTTGCGCAAAATGTGCAGTGTGTAGAGAAGGCAGTGCAATAGTTAAGAGAATTGCACAACAATTTGCGTTGGAAACGATGGTAGTTGTAGATGAAGATGAAGAAGTTTAGATTGCAGTCGATGAGGTGGAAGCATCACCACCATTGGATGGAGCACTTGGAGGAGCTGACTTTGTTGGTGATGTTTTGGTATAGGTAGACAATGTGGATGCCCTAGAGAGTTGTAACACCACATTACTGAGACAATATGTAGATGTTATGGATTGATGTGGTTGCCTCTCTTGGCTGAAGAACATCGATGGAGTTTACATCTACAACAACACAAACTACAACACCAAGTTTGACAGTGCTGGAGGAGAATCAGGAGAAAGGGAAACAACTTGTGTTAGAGTACAAACTATTGCAAGAAGGCCAAGGAGAATCAGGAGAAGGATAAGGAGACGGTGGAAACAATGGTGAAGGCTACTGATACAACAGGAGAGAAGAATCAGAAGATTCAGGAAGGCAAGGCAGCCAAATAGAGAATCAACCTGACAGGTTACGGTGGGGAAGATGTGGAGACTACCATTGAGGTTGACACATATAGGGAACAGGATAAGGAGGATACAAGTGAGCATTTCATCATAGAAGTGCCAAATTTGAGACCACCAGTTTGGGAGAAAATATCAATGAACAGGTACACACATTTTTGAGAAGGTGAGCGGATTGTTTGATATAGTTGGATGTGTGGGGATTGGTGACTATGGTAGTTGAGAATGGAAAGTGAGTTGAGCAAATTGGTGCATTGGGCTCGTGATGATGAGCATATGAAAAAATTTGCAAAAAATTACCAGATGTAGCCATGGGAGCTAGGAGTTGGCAGTAATAGTATCGATTCGATGTTGGAAATAAGAAACTGCTAGAAAGGACTCAAGCACTTTGTTGACATCCACCATGAGTGTACGTTGATGAAGGAAATTTGGCACCTTATCCTGAACTCACAGATGTTAAGTATGTGAAACTAGCACATGAGTTAGTGAAATCATATGCCGGGATGAACTTTTTGGCATATTTGATTTAGTGGTTAGCAGTAGGATTGGAGACATTTCAGCAGATGGCTAATAGGTTGAAGTTGAAAGAGGAAGAGCTGACTAATCAAGTACATATGGTGGAAGGTCAACTTCGGCAAGTGCAGTAGGATGCCGAAGAAGAACTTGCTGGGATGAGAAACAAGGTAGAGGCTGAGGCAAACGCACGAACAACAAGATTAGTTGATAGGATAGTTGAAGTCTGAATGTGCAATAAGGGAGCAAACTCTAGAAGGGAAGATGAAGGAGCTTGCTCATAAGGATCAACTGATCGTGGAACGGGATGAGCAGTTGGCAGTAGTTGCAAGGAACGAAGTAGAAGCAATGAAGCGAGAGGTTGAGTTGAAGGCTAGACTAGCAGAAGTCGCATTACTATGGCTTCTAGTGGGCTTGTTACCAGGTCTATACCAAAAGACTCAAGGGGGAGAACGAAGCTTTGAAGTTGTAGATACAGGAGCTTGGAGGAATACTTGTTCCATCGCCTCAACCTCAACAGAGCTAGAGTCCCTAGGAGTAGCAACGGTTGTTGATGAGGATGTCGATCAATCTAGAGGGGAGGGAAGATGTAGGCACTAGTTTTGATGTACCACCTCAACTGAGAAAATATACTAGTTGGAAATGAAATATTCATAGAAGACAAGTATGCATTTACCAAAGTTTTGTAATTTGAATAAAGTTGTACATTGTAATAATGCATGTAATAATGAGTTAAGTAGAGTTATGTGTGAATGTAGTCATGCAAGGGTAGTTATCACCCAATTTGTCTTGTAGTTAGGAGGTGAGGTGTCGGGGGTGGTAGTTGCTTGTAACTACCGTCCCCATAGTTTAAATAGACCCTCTCATTCAATTGAGCGGGTACACACATACTTTGGGTAAGCTTTGTACATGCCAAAGAGAGTATATTCTAGACACAACGAGTAGATGCATTCACAAAAGCATTGCATTGTGTATGCCAGAAGGAGATATTTTGCACAAGATTAGATAATGTGTATGTAAGATGTCGTATGCAAAACCGTACTAGCTATCATGGATGCAATATCTTTTCATACTTGTTCATCATTTGCTATTGTTTATTGTTTATTGTGTGAAATCCACATGTATTGTGATTGGTTGATGGTTGGAGTAGATTTAGCTTCAAACCCTATTATCTTGTATTTTTCCCCAATATTGTTTGTACAAGGCTGTTTGGTTAGTTACCAAGCTCTCCGTTGCAGTTGCCAGGCCGTCAATATTGAAGGCAAGCTATTTGGCTAGTGCAGGCCGTTTGAGAAGAGTGCAGGCAGTGGACAAGGCCCTTAGAGACAAGGAGATGATGCAGGCTGCACAACTGCATCTTTGTAAGTTGTGAACTATCTATCAATCCAAATTGGTCCTCCAAGGGTAGAATACCACCATTGTGCTATAAAAACACGTTTTGTCCTTTTCCTTTGCCTGGACCAGATGGCCTAGGCGGCTAGATGACTTGCTTGGTTGTCTAAACGATCCTTCGTCTTTTTTTGTTGGGCGGCTCACTTGCCTTGATGACCTTCTCTACTGATCCTGACGGTCCGTTTTGACTGACTGTCGTCTTGGACTAACAAATTGCTACTCTAGGCCAAACGACCCACCTCCTTGTTTTGACTGTCTTCTTCGTCGATGACTCCTTCGCGATGCCCTTTTGGGCTTCGGTTCAATTCCTTCAGTCCTCCCCTCTTCCAACAACTCAACTTCAGATAACCTGACTTCTCTCTCTTCTGTCGGATGACCTATCACTGCTTGTTGGACTAATTCTTTGGACGACCCAAATACATTTTGCATCAGGTTCTTCCTCTTGGACGACTTCTAATAGATCCATACTGCTTGGCCCTCAAATCTGACTGTCCAAGGCCTGTCTGAGGCCTTTGTCACTTCCTGGACGCCCAAGGGGTGGCCCAGACGACCCACCCTGTTGGTTGTATGGCTTGTAGGCTATCTAAGGAAAATAACTTCCTCTCAGGTGATTGAGAAAGCGCCCATATGCCCCCCTCCCCCCCTTCGATTGATCAAGACAGCTTGGGGGTCTTGACGGAACTCCTAGACTGCCTAAATTGCCTAAATTGAAAACATGCCTTGGGTCGTCGGGTAGCCTTTATAGACTACTTGGACTTCCCAAGGAATAATTCAAATATCTTAGTGGACATCGACTTCTTCAATTCATTTGCTTTCAAATTTTTGCCTTGAAGGTATTTCGGTTTTGAGGTACTTGTTGCAACACCACGTTCGACAATAAGTTCACATTGCCTGTTGGAATCCTGTCTCAAGTTCCCAACTTCTACTTTGCTTGGCAATGTTTGCTAAGGTACTTCATGGATATCATGCCATTCTACTTCGCTTGTTGCAAGTCTATTAGCTGAATCGGTAGTCCTTTTCCAGCGACTCAACTTCCTACGCATAGTCACCAACAATTCCCAACACTTGTTTGTTTGTTGTGCACCTCTGAGGTCTCCTTGTTGGAGTATATTACATTATTTGGTACATGCTAATGTACCCCCATGGTACCTTCATGGTACATCTTGTAAATATCAGATTAGGGTTGAGTCTTAGTTTAGAGTGTGAGTAATATTTTATGTAATGTAATAATGTGCAAGAAATGCACGTGTTATGTAAGTGTGTATGTGTAGGAAATGCACAAGTGTCATGTGAGTAAGTGTGCAAGTGTAATGTGAGTATATGTGCACAAGTGTCTTATATGTAAGAGTGCACAAGTGTCTTTAGATTAGAGTGTGCTAAGTGAAGAGTCATGTCTAGGTGTGCATACAAGATAGAGTCATGTGTATGCAAGTGTCAAGTAGAGAAGCCAAGAGTCATGAGACTTGGCATAAGGAAAGGAATAGTCAAGTATCCAAAGAGTCATTCTACAATGGCTATATATTACTCCATGGAGGATCATTAGTGATATAGAAGAAGTTATCAATATCATCATTGTAATGATCAAGAGTCAAGTGCTATATTTGTAAGAGAAAGAGTAATAAAGATTGCATACATTTTGAGCAATTAATATTGTAAGTCGTGCTACATGCTTTATACATGTATGATTTAGGCTATTTACATTCATATTTCTGCTTATTAATGAATGTTACTTGATATATTATAAGCCTTGATTTACATATTAATTGGCTCATATTATTTTACTTACATCATTATCTTGATCTTACTATATTGTGGCTATCTTATATTTGATCATGTGAAATTTATCTTGTGAGTTTTATATTAACATTAAGGCTTTAAAAGCCATCACTCCTTTGGACTTGCCCCCTCACCAAAAAACCTTCTACCAACTGCTTGGATATCCTTCCACATTCTCAATAATTCTTGTGCATGTTGTCTCCATAACTCTACTATCCACTTATTCAGTTGCTCACTTTGTTCACGCAACTGCTACGTTTCCTCACGCATTCTCTGCTGTGCATGTCCAATGGCTGCTAGCAAACTCATTCCCTCATATTCACTTCCTTCACTTTGAGGTTCATGTTCTGGCGGTTCTCCTTGTCCAACATACATCGTTGCCATTCGTTGTATGTTCTCTGCATTTAGTGATCTCAGTCTTTGTTCTTCTTCAACATCTGGGAATCTGACATGCACATGAATTCGTCTACGCTCCGTAGATCGAGGCTGCAATTCTTCTTGTTCTATGATTGGTTGCATGTCGACTTCCTGTGTACTTGCGTTCTCCTCTTCATACAACCATGCCAGCTAGTTTGCAAGTTCACTATCATCTGAGTCACTAACATTCACTGCACCATCATCTGCTTTAGTACGACTTGACTCTTTGACCTCCTGTATCGAGATTCCTTGGAAGGATCTTGAAGACTGACTTGGTGCTATTGTCAGCCTACTTGTACTTCTTCCTTCATCCATCGGTTCGAAATTCACCATGTTCACTTGTGCTCGCATCTTGTATGATTTTAACTTCGAACCGTTAACTGTCTTGGGACACAATGTCCCGTCTAATTTCTTCAACCTTACTATGCCATTGATCATCACTTCCTCTACTTGGAAGGGTCCAAGCCATAAAGTCTTCAACTTTCCTGGCTTGATCTCTCTCTTGCCATTAAACTTCAGCACTAAGTCACTTGCCTTCAAATTCATCTTCTTCAGGTGCTTATCATGCCACAACTTCCGATGATGTTGGGCAACCTCCATGGCCCATTGTGCCATCACTCTCTTCTCATCCAACTTGATGAGTGTCATTAGCCTCTCCTCTAGGCTCTCTTGGTCACCAAGACGGTTTTGTACCGCCACTCTCAAACTAGGTACCAGAAACTCTACCAACATAATTGCCTCTTATCCATACATCAACTAGAATAGAGTGTGGTTAGTTGTTGGCTTAAATGTAGTCCTATATACCCATAGGATCGTTGGCAATTTCTCCTCCCAATCAACATCTTCAATACCACACGTCTTGTACATTATGGAAACTAAGACCTTATTCGTTGCTTCTGCTTGCCCATTTGCTTTGGGGTAATACAGACTAGACAATAAATGCAAGATCTTAAACTCCATGGTCAACTTCTGAATGATTTCATTGACAAAGTGTCCTCCATGATCACTTGTCAACTAAAGAGGCACATCGAATCTTGTAATAACTTGCTCATACAAGAATCATGTAGTGCTCTTTGTGGAATTATCAGGCAACGCTCTTGCCTCCACCCACTTTGTCAAATATTTAGTAGCTACCACAATGTACCTACATCTTCTTCTGCTGGTCTTCAATGGTCCAACAAAATCTAGACCCCATCTCTCAAACAACTCCTATGGTTGTGATGGGTGCAATGGCATGAAGTCCCTCCTCAACGGCTTCCTAGCTCTTTGGCATGTATTGCATGTAGTCACAAACTCCTTTGCATCGTGATAGAGGGTGGGCCACCACAACCTTGCTAGAAGCACCTTCCTCGTGGTCGCATCTAGCCCCATATGCCCTCTTGCCAACCCTTCATGAGCTTCCTTCAATGCTGAATTCACTTCCTCGTCCATTACACATCTCTGCAGAACTCCATCAGGTCCGATCTTGTACAATAAACCAGCTATCAACTGAAATGGTGCTGATTTGATGATCTTTTTCTTTTCTGTTGTCAACTCCTTTGGCAACTCACCCATCGACAAGTATTCACCCACATACTTGTACCATGATGGTAGCATAGTGATTGAAAATAAATGAGTGTCCGGAAATTCATCCGACACTCCTCCCTCTGTAGGCTCTCCTGAGCGAATCCTTGACAATTGATCCGCTATTACATGCTTCTTTCCTAGTCTCACTACCACTCGAAACACGAACTCCTGCAACGTGACGAGCCACCTGCTAACTCGTCCATGAATAGTCGGCTTGTTGATCAAGTACAACAATGCTTGATGATCCATGTAGAAAGCAAAAGGGTTGGCAAGCAGGTAATGTCTAAACTTTTGGACTTATAATTCTTCTTTGTGCGAGACAACCGACTAGAGAAATATATGGGCTGATCCAACCCATATTGCCCCTCTTGGGCCAACTCACATCCAATTGCAAAATTGGACGCATCCACGTGGACATGAAACTCCTTTTCCCAATCTAGAAACACCAGAATGGGTGCGCAAACCAACTTTGCCTTTAACTCCTCAAAGGCCTTCTGGTGCTCCTCTGTCCACCTGAAAGGAACACCTTTGCACGTCAACGCGTCAAGAGGGTGTGAAACTTGTGCAAAGTTTTTGATGAAACGTTGATAGTACCCAACATGCCCCAAAAAGGACTTCAACGAACTCACGTTGTATGGCTCTTCCATGCTCATCATGACTTGAATTTTGTCAGGATCGGTCTTCAAACCCTCTTTACACACCACGTGCCCTAGCAACTTCCCATATGACACCAACAACTTGCACTTCTTTGGATTCAAGGATAATTGAGCATTCATACACAATCGCATGCACTCCTCCAATGCCTTCAGATGCTCGTCCTTCCTTCCATACAATGACCAATCATCCAAGAACACTTTGAATTTGCTTGTTGACATTTGTTCAAAGATGTACAAAATTATCCTTTGAAATGTGGCAGGGGCATTGCACAAACCGAAAGGCATTCAATTATATGCATAAATCCCATTCTCAACTACAAAAGTGGTCTTCAATCTATCTTCTTCAGCGATACTGATTTGATTGTAGCCCGAGAATCCATCCAAAAATGAATAGATCTCATGCCCTGCTACTTCCTCCAGAATTGAATCAGTAAATGGTATGGGGAAGGGATCCTTGATGGTCACTACATTCAAACTTTAAAAATCCACATAGATGCGGATTTGGTTACTCTCTTTCTTCAAACTGATGATGATAGGTGACACCCACTCGCTCACCGTCACCTTGAAGATTATTCTAGCATCCAACATCTTTTCAATCTCTGCATTGACCAAGGCTGCATACTTTGGGTTCATTCTATATGGCCTTCTCCTCACAGGTTGCGCACTAGAACCAACGGAATCCAATGCATGCACAACTTAGGTGGAATCCCTTGTAGATCCTTGTATGTCCATGTGAAGACCTCCTTATACTGCATAAAGATTTTAAAAGCTGCTGCTTTTAAAACTAGGTCCCACTCGTTCCCCACAATGGATTATCTTCTCCTCTCCTTCGTCGAGATTCACCTGCACCATCTTCGGTCCTTCATACTTTATGGTGTCAAGTTCAGGTGCCACTTTTGCCACGTCAAAAGGATGTGCTGGCTTTTCATCAATCTGTGCATCGCCAACACTGTACTCTGCAAAGTTCCATGGAAAGGTCAACTTCTTCTTCTACTTTCACTATTGGCTTGGCATTTTGATTGCATTCACCGACCTCATACACACTTCTAGATCCTTCATCCTGGATATCTTCTTCTGCATTGATACACATGCAAGTAGGTTGGAAAACTTCATAGTCCTCCATTTGCCAATGTAGAAGTCTGCTATTTGAGTGCCCTTCATCTTTCATGCACTCTTCCAACTCCAACACTCCTTCGTTCGGTTCTCGTCCGTTTGCATGATCTTCCTCCTTCAACGATGAACTTCCAGATTCGTTGGATGTTGCCAACTCCTCACTCATGGACTGATTCTTCAAATTGATTACATACTTGTGCTGGCCTTTCTTGAAAGTTAGGCGGTCCTCCCAATTGTGGTTCACTTTCGCCATGCGTAACCACCCACGTCCCAACAATGCATCGTAGGCTGGTTTTTGCATAGTGATCACCACAAAATCCATGATGAACATCTGATCAACAATCTTCACCTTTTGTGCAATCAACACTCCTCTCATCTCAATGCCATACTGATCTGCGCCATACAACCAAAAGTTGGGAGACCACAAAAATGGTGCCCCCAAGTCCTTCCACGTCTTTTCAGGCAATACATTTACACTCGATCCTCCATCAATGATCACTTGCATCAACTTATGATTTAGCAACTCAATATGGATCAGTGTTGGCTTCTTCTCGGCATCGATCATCAAGATTGTCGGGTCAATATACTGATCCCTTGCTATTCTTCTTGCCTCCAGTTGGCGTCGTGGCTCCTCCACTCCTCTTGTCCACACCATTTCTCCAATCATTGCATACAACTCTAGTATTGCGCATAGTAAACTGGATACCTTCACTTCAACATTTGTATCCAATACTTGCACTGCCAATTGTTGCGTTGATGTCTCCTCATCTTCAATGGTGATGGGTTCCTTCAACTTCTTCTCTTGGCTCAACTTCTCTTGATTGGTCTTTTGCATCTCTTCCTCAATTTGTACATGTGCTTCCTACCATTTCTCCTTCTCCTTAGTAGGGTTTGGGTATTACTCCATTCTCCTTGCTTGTGCCCGAGTTACTGCTAGCATGTGCTTCTCCTGGTTGTTGTTGGTCCTGTTGAGGCTCCTCAATGTCAATGAAATTGACATTCTACGAGTTACTCGTACTCGCCTTCTTCGGACAATTTGCCTCCTTATGGTTGCTAGGTCTGCACCATCTACACATCATTGCATTATTGTTCCCATTTCCTCCTCTTGTTGGAGCATTCGTACAATTGCGTGAAGTGTCCCCACTCTTGACATCTTCGACACTAAATGATTGGCCTTCCATTAGAATCATATTGCAATCGACCCTCTCCTCCTATGGATCGATTCCCTTGTTGTGGTTGTCTTCTTCCTTGGCAGTTGTTTTGGTACCCGCCACTTGTTGCTCCTTGTCCGCTTTTTGAAGTGCTAGGTTTTTCATCCTTCACCTCCTTTTGCACCGTCAATGTCTGGTGTCTCGCACTTCTCAAATTAAATGGGCAATCTGCAATAGCATGTCCTACAACTTCACAAATATTGCAATATGCCTTCTTTGGACAATTGACATTGGTGTGTCCTTTTGATTTACAATCAGAACACCAAATATCCTTCTTCTCCTTCTTCGCCTTCACGTCATTTATCATACACTCTAGGTCCTTCCGCATGGCCTGGATTGTGGCACTCAAGTCATCACGGTCACTATTTGAATCATCGTCCTAATCATGACTCATACTTCCTCCTTCGGTTGTTGCCGTCTTCATTTCACTTTCTAAATTCAACGCTCTATCAAAAGCTTCTTGATAAGTGGTTGGCGGAACCACCTTCATCTTCTTCTTATAATGTGGCAGTAGTCCATCTAGGAACCATCGCTTTTGCAGCCCATTTGTTGGCTTGGCCTCCATCTTGCCGATGAGTTCCTTTAAACGACAATTATATGATTTAATATTCTCATCCTTCTTCTGCTTCGTTGAATAGATCTCACCAATGATCTCTGTATCATCACGAAGCAGTCTGAATTCCTTATTGAATTCAGTCTTCAACTCTGTCCAATCCGTGAAGGGTTCTTCTCTCTTCAAGTGCCAATCAATTGCTACTCCACGCAATGTTGCTGGGAACAATCTCAGCCATGTATCTTCATCTATCACTCCATTTGCCTTCCATATCATCTCACACGTTCCGATATGGCGTTCGGGATCTTCTCTTCCGTCTCCCGTAAACTTTGGGCACTTTTGCTTGCTCGTCATTGCAACAATGTTTGCCATTGGTGGTTGTTCATCTCCACTCAACGAACCTTCCGTTGACGACTAGTCTTCTGCAAACAATCTTCGGCCGCTACCTTGCACACCTACACTTCGTGATCTCCTTTGCGAATACACGAGTGTTAATTCTGGTCTTTCAAGCACACTCTCCCGTAGTTGCCCTTGTGCTTGACTCCCGTCCTCCGCACCTCTAGGCACTCTCCCTTGCACTTGTGTTGGAGTCACTAGTTGCTCTGCCTCGTCTTGCACATGATCCATGTTGGTGCTTCCTTCACCACTCGCACGAACATTCTCCTTGGCTTGATCTTCGTTTGCATGTTGCGCCTCCACTTGCGTGTCATCCTTCGTTGTTAAAAACAATGTTTGCCACCTTTCACGTTCTTCGTCCGAACTTCCCTCCTCTTGAGGGTTCCACACTCGCTCTACTTCTGGCACTTGTATCTCCTCGCCAGCAAGCTCTGTTAGCACTCCATCGTCAGCATGCAAGTCTTCCTCGCCAACATGCAAGTCATCCTCGTGCTCGACACGTCCATGCTCTCCTTGCTCTTGTTGTTGTGTGATCCTCAAACTTCGTCTTGTTGGCTGTTCTCTTGTCCTTCTGCATCCATGTCTCCCACGTCCTCACGTCAGGTTATCTGTCATCCATGTCTCCCATCTCCAAGCTCCACGCGGTCACTGGTTCGAACTTCAGACGACAATGACCCCAAATGTAGCATGGCGGTGGTATTCCACAGTTGGAGGAACAAAGAATGAATGACATTGTAGGTTTACTAAATAACTCAATTTGTAGTCGAGACGGCCAGCAACACAATATTCTTGACCACCCTGCACAACACAACAGTTAGACAGCCTAGTCTGTAGTCCAGACGACTTGAAACAGTAGTTAGATGGCTTGCCTATCAAGTCAGACAGCCCAGTCTTTGCATGGGATGGCCTGGGTTCATATCTAGATGGCCTAGTACAGATTGTCTATGGCAAACAATATCTGAATGGAAACAGTTCGGAGTATCTATCTTCGACAACATCATTTAAATACAGATACATGGAATGAATATACACAATGACAATGGCTGAATGGTGTTATTGATATTAGCAAAGATACATCTGTGTATTACACTTATGCTTGTACAGATGCACTCTCCAGCATCTCCTCTTTGCATACAACCATAGTTACAAAAATCCTGATTTAATCTCGTTCCGATCCAATTTTTCCCGATTCAGTAAGGTTGCCGATTCAAATCACATTGGAATCCCAATTTTTGCTGATTTTTTCAAAAAAATTATGATATGCATGACAAAAGCTTTTTTTCACTGAAAATTGCATTTTCTTCCGTTTATTTTTTTGCAGATTTTTCCCAATTTTTTTGTCGATTCCTAAATTTTCCCGATTCTTTTTCCATGTTGATTCCAATCCGACTCTGATTTTCTCAACTATGCATACAACATCTACCCTATGTGTGTACAATGAGTATCATGTGTACCTACTCAAATGACTGAGGGGGTCTATTTAAACTTGGGGAAGGTAGTTATTTCCAACTACCAACCCAACACCTCACCAACTTACATTATATTTGACATTTGTCAAGCAATTACTTTACATTTTATTTCTAACTACATGACAACTAAACAACTTATGACTCATCCGTACATTAACTAACACTTCACTCAACATTACAGATTATTGCATGAAACTTATTACATCAAAACTTTATAACTTCAAAACTATATCAAAACTTTGTCGTGCATGTACTCGACTTCCAACACACTTATTCCTATTTCTGGTGTGAGGTGGTAAGTCAGAAGCAGCGTCTACACATTGGCCTACTTTGATTCTTTGCTCACTCGCTTTACTCTCTAGCTTGTTGCAATCCCTCATGAAATGTTCAACCTCTGATAGTAAAAACAAATTACCTTTGATTCACTAGGTGAATGACCTTGCTTGTTTTCTAAATACTTCTTGGAATTTTGATTCTCCTTTAGATTTGGTAGCAAATGCACTCTCTGTGTCTTGAGATTGATGTTTCCAACTGAGTCTCTCACTGCTCTTTTTGCAAGAGCAATGTCAAAATCTTTTCAAAATTGAGGGTCTCTGTTTTTGCTACCAAATTTAGACTCAACAAAAGATCCAAAAGATGGAGGTAATCCTCATAGAACCAATGCAACCATGTCTTCATCTTGGATTTTATTTTGAAAGGCTGCCAATTGATCTCTTGAATCCTCTAGATTGAATAGATACTCTGAAATTGGGCCTTCTTGCATTTTAGATGGACACAGAAAATTATTCATATATAGAGCTCGCCTAGCTTCAGATACCTAAAACTTACCTGCATATTTGTCCAAAGTGTTGTAGATTGATCAACATTGAGGACTGTGGCAAAGAGCTTGAGAAACATTAAAGCATCCTTATGTTTATTATTAGAATCATGGGTATTAGTAGCTGGCCTTCTCTCTTTTCCAAGGACAATAGTAGCTAGATTTAGATCCTCACAAATGGTAAGTACCTTATGACTCCATACACTCTAATTTTTCCTCTTAATTTTGAGAATTTGGTAGAATTAATCTTTATATTTAGCATACTGTGCACACACTCTCCCCTACAATGGCTATTGATATTGTTCTTGCAAATCTTCAAGCTCTGCCAAGAAAACACTCTCTGCTATGATAGAGGACCTCTGCTATAGAAAGATGGACTTGCACCATGTTGAGAGTTCAAGCATTCTCAACATTGGATATCGAACTTATGTTATGCTTTGACTTGGGCAGTTAACTACACAAGAGTAGATTGCTGCTTTGCTGTAACCCTTTCGACCAAGCTTGAAGCCTTCCAATACTTTGAATGACCAGATCTCCAATTATTTTTGACTTTGTCACACAAGTGGGCCTCCACTCCAACATAGTCACCTTTGACTTGAATTCGAGTGATTGGACCTTCGATCCTCCAATCACTAGTGAACCTCCTTCAAGCATCAAATTAAGCCGGATTAGACTTTCAATCCTCTGATCGGGATTAAACTACTGCGTCTTATCCTTTGTCTATTGGACCTTTGATATTTCAATTGGGATTGACCATGGTCTTATTGTCGAGTTGACTTCAACTTAATCAAACTTCAACTTTTTGAAGTTTTTGTTTTGAAAGCAACTTCTTCACATCAGACGTCTACTCTGATCAAGCCTTCAAACTTCAAAGCTTCCACTCCATGCTTGATCAAACCTTTGATCACATGAAAACCTTCAATGTAGTTTATCCAATCGATGGTGGACCTCTAATCCACCACACTCAATCATTTGCAAAATCCATGTCTAATCGGTTGTCTGCTCAATTGAATATCTTCTCAGCAAACTTTCACAATGATTAATCTTCGAAAGATTGCCCTAAGGGCTTAGTGGACCCACGATCCGCTCATGCCTTTCAGTCTTAGTAGAGAAACTCAGACTCGGCAAAAAAACCTGGAAAAACTCAGCAAATGAACCCTAAGAAACAAATTTTCATTAGAAAAAAAGTTTTTTTCATGCATATCACAATTAATTAACATTGTACAAATTCAAAATTAATACTATAAGATATACAACCTTAAACTACACATGAAAGTGACAAAACACACATCAATTTTATTGCTGGGGGGTTGTTAGATTCAGTCTTGGAGGATCTACAAGTCCTTTTTTTTTTTTTTTTTTTTTTTTAAGCGAAAAACCCCTTGCGGGGCCGCCTTGGTCTAAGAGACCACGAACAGGGGGTTCTACACCGTCAAAGTCACCCGGGGGTCGCACCCAGCCCTGCCCGCACCAACATTATCAATTGGATTTTGGGTACCCAATTCAGCTTTTTGGTAGGGTAGAGATTCGAACCTGGGACCTCCCTTGGAGGATTGCCCTCTCCTCTCCAACTCACCTACAACACCTGGGTGATCTACAAGTCCTTTTGTTGTCATTTAATGTGCTGTTTATTTGTAGTTATTTCCTTCTGATGAATATGTAGTGTTTGCTAATATTTCATATTGAGTCAGAGTCCAGAGAGAGTACATGAGGCTGGTACATATCCCTTCTAATTTCCATGGTTCTCAGATTGTGGCTGTACCAGGGGATGCCTCCCATAGACAAATGGTTATATATGGGCTAGTGGCTATTTTATCTCCCATTCTGGTTTTGTGGCCATACACAGGTGCATTGCTCAAACCAACTCTGAATATGGTTGATGCTATTCTCTGGCATAGTATGGATAGTATATTATCCTTGAAAGGGTATAATTACATATCGCAATTATTAGTCAACTTGTCTTCCTTAGAAAGAAACCTCAAGGACATCTTGTGCTTCTTCAAATGGCCTCTTGCTATATTATATGTGTCTTATAAAACTCACTGGGATTGTGCGAGGGCCCAAGCACTGTACTGTTCCAATCTTTTGTGTCTAATTCTTGACGCCTTTGAGTTGCCTCAAACATGGTGAATGTTTCCTGTGTTGGTAGGGTTTCAGAAGCATTTGTTTGTTCCTAAGCCCAGTGGTTAGATGAATGTTCTAGAGAATGTATATTACAGGGAAGTGCAAAGAAATTTGTGCTCTTGATTATTGAAGGTGTTACATTTTGCCTGGGGTGGGACATATTGCCATGGAACTCCATATAAGATTGGTTTATTCCTCTTAATGTTGTCTACCCTTTTGGTCTCAACTTCCATTGTTGATCTTCTTTGACCGTATCCTTGTACTCTGCTGACTAATTTTTCTTTTCCTTTTGTCTTTGGTCCTTTGTAATCAGATGGGCCTTGTAGGATAGGACTACAGATGCAAGCATTTAGGAATTGCAAACATTCTTCCTAGGGAGTTTGTGTTTGAATGTTAAATTGACACTTTTCCAAGATATGAACAACATTCTTAAATATGTTCTATTCTGAGAACATTGACATTCTATATATTTTTGTCACTGGGGATTTTGGATATCATAAGCTTTAAAACTCAAATAATTGATTTTGCAATATCCTACAATATTAAGTTTATCAACTTCTATGTTTTAGATGAATGCTTATCAACATATTGGAACATGAGAAAGGGGGGAGAGGAAATTAACCCCATTGTTTTCGATAGGTCGTTTTCATATGTAATATTCTTTGATTATTTGCACTATCATCACACTTACCACGTTCAATATAGAACCTAAATTGCTAGGCTTGTAAGTTTGAGATCTAAAAATGATTTTCTTGATGATGCTCTTCTTCTAAAGGATAGAATATTCTTTGAATCCCCTTTATCATTATGATGTGAATTTCCTCAATGTTACAACTCAGATGTTTACTTTGAATTTGTTTTAAATTAATTTTTGGTTGCTTCTTTTGATATCAAATATATTAAATTTTATCATGCAATGTTTAATTCTAAAGTTGGATGCTTTTGTGGTTTACAGATTAAATACTTTGCTGATTATCCCCTCAGGCCTACGTTGAAACTTGTTGTAAACAGGAGACATCATTTCTTATTTTAATTTATTTTCTTGATTATAGGTATAAATGGAAAGTGGCCATCCTAAGAGGTGTCCTCTAAAGGCTCAACCACCAAAGTGGAAGGAGAAGGTATGAGTGTGTATGGCCTTCGTAACGAATTTATAATTTTTAATGAAATAAATTCTTAGCTGTAGTGAACATAGATTTATGCCAAGACAGGGAATACTGAAAAAGAACTATTTCTTGTAGTTTAGAGAGAAATGCTTATCAAGGGCGCGAGAGATTAGATATCACTTTATTCAGACAGCTCGACTTTCTGGCAAGTCGGCTATACATCCCAAGGTTAGAAATCTGTCTTTACATTAAACTAGAACTAATTTAAGTATTTTAGTGAAGGGGTGCAGTACTATGAATATTTAGAGAACACCTTTTTATGAAAAGTATTTTTTTTTTTTGTTGATAATTTTGATGCATTAGTGAAAAAAATAAAATAAGTAATGCATATTTATGTCTAGAGATAACCAAACAGCAACCAGTGGGATTGCTAAACTTATTTTGAGTTTGAAATACTTTTTAACCAGTTGGAACTAGTGGGAAAGACTTTTATGTTTACCAAATTGCTAGGTAGTGTTGAACACGGAAAGCAGCAAGTGCGATTTGTGCTCGTGACCGCAGTTCAACAAATGGATGGGAAGGTTTCTACTCTCCCCAACCTCTAGATCATGATGACAGCCTTATGACTATAGTCTTGATTAGTTTCTAAACCTGTCATTCCACCATTCCATTGTTGGGAATCTCACCACTCGTGCTACATTTGGTGTTGTTGCCATTGTTGGAGCGAGGAGGGTCAAGTAAGGATTAGTATGTGTGACGAGAGGAAGGTGGATGACAAATACATTACCGCGAGGACATGGAAGACGAGGTCGCAGAGAGGATCAAGTGCTCGTGAGGAGAAGCACAAGGATCGCTCAAAGGAGGAACTAATCAAGCAATCATGGGAAATGGAAGAACCAATACTCGAACGAGTTTGGAGTCCACAAGAGGAGGACAACGAAAGGTGGCAAACGTTGTTGTTAACAACGGAGGACGAAGTACCTCAAATAGCTCAAGAAAACGTTCGCATAAGTGAAGATGCCAATGTGGAGCGTGCACAGAGAAACGAAGAGTGGATGGTAACACCCGAGCAAGTGGGGAGGAGTTTGCTAAGGAGTGCAGAGGACGGGAGTCAGGCACCAGAGCAACCGCACGTGAGTGTTTGGGCGAGTAGACCAGATCCACAGTTCGTATATTCGCGAAGAAGGTCGCGAAGTGAAGGTGCACCAGAGTTTGGAAGGAGGCTATTTGAAGGAAACACGGAAGGTCAAGAGACACCACGAGTGGACGAGGTGCCTAGGACCGAAGTACCTGAAACGGAACAGCCAGTAGAGCCACCTAGGATGGAAGGACAATGGGCTGAAATACCTTACGAGCCATCGTCGAGTGACGAGGAAGTGGGAGAGGATAACCACTTACCGATGGCGAATGTTGCAAATAGAGCGGGCAAGCAAAAATGCCCACCCTTCACAGGAGAAGGGAAAGAAGATCCTACAAGGCACATAGGCACTTGCACAACGATTTGGAAAGCAAATGGGGTTAGACGACCCGAAGAGTGGTTACAGTTATTTCCTGCCACATTGCGAGGAATCGCAATAGATTGGTACTTGAAAAGAGAAAGCACACAACCCTTCACCTCATGGAATACGTTAGTAGATGAATTCAAAGCAGAATTCAGACCTCTAAGGGATGATACAGAGATTATAACAGAAATTTATTCTACTAAACAGAAGAGGGATGAAGATATCAAGACTTATAATCGAAGATTGAAGCAACTCACGGATAAGATGGAGTTGCCACTAGCCGATGGAATGGTTAAAAGATGGTTCATCGATGGATTGTTACCTCGATACAAGAAGAAGATGAAGATCATACCATGTTCGACGTATGAGGAAGCCTATGAAAGGGCAAGGAACTTTGAAAGCGAGGCCAAGCAAACAACGGCTGGAATTGGAGGTCATATCAGAAGTGACGACTCTAATAGTGATAAGGATGAATTGCAGAATGCAATTCAATCTATGAAAAAGGAAATTGATAGAATGATCAAGGAGGTTAAAGGTGAAGTTAGAAAAGAGAAAAAGGATATATGGTGCTCAGATTGTAAGTCTGAAGGGCACACAAACGTAAATTGTCCGAAGAGCGCATATTGTAATATATGCGAGGTACTGGGACATGCGATCAACGAGTGTCCATTCAATTTAAGAGGCGCAAGGCACCAAATGATGGTGGTGCAAGGTGAAGAAGAAGAAAAACCAAATACCTCTAGGAATGGGCAAGGCGTGACCAACGGTGGTTACAGGAATAATCATCGAGGAGGCAAGCAATACCAACAAGGCAATCGACAAGGTGGCCAAAGTCGATTGCAGTATGATTCGGATGGAAGACCGATCATTCAATGCCGAAATTGTCAGGAATGGGGACATTTTGCGAAAAATTGTCCCACTCCTCAGGCAAGAGGAGCAATAGGAAATAATGTGCCACAAATGTGTCGATGGTGTGGTCCAGGCAATCATAAGGAGGTGAATTGTCCGAAGAAGGTGAGTACGAGCAACTCGCAGAATGTCAATTTTCTTGACATTGGGGAGCCTCCTATGGAGAAGAAACAGGAAAAGGAGGATGTACTTGTGGTCACAAGGGGACAAGCAAAGAAGGATCAGTACCCCGATCCTGCCATAGAAAAAGGAAGATGGCAGGAAGCGCAAAAAGCAATAGAAGAAGAGATAGAGAAAGCTAAGCAAGAGAGGCTAGCAAAATAAAAGAAGTTGAAGAAGCCATTAAGCTTAGAGGGAAAGGCGTCAACTCACGAATTGGCAACGCAAGTTTTGAATACAACAATAGAAGTAAAGGTGGCAAGTTTGTTTAGTGCCATACCAACGCTACATGCAGTTATAGGAGAAGAACTGCAGCCACAAAGAGTGATGGAACTGCAAAGCCAGTCAAAAGAAGTGAAGAGGAAGGATCAGTTCATTGATCCAATTGTATTAATGATTGATGTTGGGAAAAAGCCAACATTGATTCATATTGAAATATTGGATCATAAGTTGACGCAGGTTATTGTAGATGGAGGATCAAGTGTGAATGTGCTCCCAGAGAAGACATGGAAGGAGATTGGGGCTCCATTTTTGTGGTTGCCGAATTTCAAGTTATACAATGCAAACCAATATGGTATTGAGATGAAGGGAGTCTTAACGGCTCAGAAGGTGAAGATTGCAGATCAAGAGTTCATCATGGATTTTGTTGTGATAACAATGCAAAAACCAACATATGATGCATTGTTGGGAAGAGGATGGCTAAGGATGGCCAAAGTTAATCACAACTGGGAAAAGGATCGGATTACATTCAAGAAAGGACAACATAAATATATGATTAATCTGAAAAATCAGACTGTGAGTGAAGATCTTGCGATGACTGATGAGTCGGGCAGTTCTTTGGAGGAAGATAGTACACATGAGCCAAATGAGGAAGGAATGTTGTACCTAGAGGAATGTAGTGAAGATGAGAACCGATCGGATAGCAGGCTCCTTCATTGGCAAATGGAGGAGTATGAGATATTTCCACCCACCTGCCTCTGTATACAAGCACACCCAATTGATGAACAAAAACCATAATGATGAGGAGGACCACCAAGACTCAAAAGAAGACGAGAAGCAACAAGATTTGGAGAATAATGAGGAACGCCAAAACCTAGAAGAGAATGAGAATCGCCAAGATCGAGAAGATGATATGGGATTGAGAGGATTATTTACGGAAGAAAGAGAAGTGCAACCCATAATAGAGCAACAGGAATTAGTACCTCACCCAAATGAACGAAGAAGAGTACAGGTGCATGTACGATTCCTAGACAGAACGGAGGAATACAAGCAGGATATGCCGATTCTTGAGAATGGAGGAAGAATTGGGAATGAGGAGTTGGTAGGGTTAAGCTTGTTAGCTCAAATTGGGCTCGTACAACAAAGAATGCGGGAAGAAACACAACGGTTGCAAGAAGAGTATGAAACTTTGCGTAGGAATAACGCAAGAATGAGGGTGCAAATTATCTAGGAGTTGGATGACACAATACAAAGGTTGGATGAATGAGAAACTAGAAGGCGACAAGAGCAAGAAGCGGAACTTGAACAACAAAGAATAGTTGAAGAGAGAACAAGGCAAGAAGAAAGGTGATAGGAGGAACCTGACGATTCGACACAATATCGGCTAAGTAGGGAAGAAGTCGCCAAGATATTGTGGAGAGATGTGATGGAAGCACCAACATCTCCGAAAGATGAAGGAAGGAATTGGGTGACTGATACAAGTAGCGATAGCCTTCCTCCAGTTAATATTGAAAGAGATAGTTCAAGTTCTAAATCTGATCTCTTGAGAAGATATAGAGAGTCGCAAATTCATCCTGAGGTACAGAGCTATTTAGATGCAAATAGGCAACTTAGAAGACAAATGGACGAAGTCAGAAGACAAAGGAGGCGTTTGATGGATACACCTCTAAGGATTCAGGCAGAAGGAGAACCTAACATACCACAAGAACAGGAACAAAGAGGTAACTTAGGCAATGCGGGGAGACAATCAAGTCTTCTTGGTGGTCTAAGGCTACCTAGCCAAGGGAGGAGTTTGGTTGGTCTCCCTCCCGGTGGCTCGAGGGGAAGAAATTTCCCTCCTGCTACCCTTAGGCGACAGGATCGACGAGGTGGGCCGCAAGGACCGTTCGTTGATCCGGCACGAAACAATCAACTTGTGCGTGACCATCAGGTTGGGCCATCAAGACCACCTCGAGGGCCACGACAAAACCAAAGACGTCAAGAAAGACCGAGGAACCGAATAGATCTCAGACAACCTGGAGTTGGGAGAAGGCAATCCCAAAATAGAGAGATTTGACCAATGGTTGGGGGAAGGGCCATGGAAGCAATGCGTGGCCGATGAAGGAATCAACGAAGGAATGAGGAAGAGCAAGTCCAAGGACGAGTTTAGCAATTTCGCAAAGGAACCAGAAGGTAAACTCGGTCACCAAGTCTAGAAGGGGACTTAGTCCAAAGAAATGCAAGTAGAAGACATACAAATGAAGATTGTACAAACATAGAAGAATGCACGATATATTGTCAAGGATATAGAATGGTGAGGAGTTGTACGAAAGATGGCCGTACAAGACAAGGAGGAGATTGTATGGTAGGATGTCGTACAGATCAAGTGCAATAAGGGGACTGTACGGTAGGGTGCAGTACAAGTCAATTTGAGGATGATGACCGTGCGGTAGGGCATTATACAAGTCAAGAAGATGGTATGACAGGGAATCATATGACGGAACCACTTGTCAATGACGTCGATTGTACAGACCATATGACGGAGGAACTAGCAAGATGACAAGATGACACATCAACAAAAAGCATCATACAAGTCCAAGTTAATGTAGCCGTACGACTTGTATGACGAAGTTGAGACGTCGTCACGAAAGTGCATGTAAAAATGTAAATAAGGGTAAAAATAAAAATAAAAAAGTAAAAAGTAAAAACACATGCAAAAACAAGTGACGTGGCGGTTGAAGGAATAGTTATAACTACTCCCGTTCAAACTCAAATTATAAATAGGGGCGGGAGGGGGTTAAGGAAAGTTATGTGAAGGCATTTTTGAATGGAAGAATGAGGAAGAGAAGAAACAAGTGCCGCCAAAGAGAAGTAGTTGTAGAAAGTACAAATTGCAACCAAAGCCCAGAATTGAAGCCATAGCAGGAAGAAGGTATAGCATTAGGGTATCGGAAAGTGCCCTAATTGCTAGAAGTTGCAGGTTTATGGACGACTGTTCAACCATACGGAAAACAGAGGGAACTGTTAGAAATATTGAGTTGTCATTGATGTCAAAGGCAGAAATATCTTCAAGGATGAAATGTTGAGTTGTCAAAGGCAAAAATATCTTCAAGGATGAAATGTTGATGCAAGGATGAAATGTTGATGTCAAAGGTAGAAAAATCTTCAAGGATGAAATGTTGAGTTGTCATTGATAATAAAGGTAGAGATATCTTCAAAGGTGTTTTCATATGCTTTAATATTTAAATATTAAAGTGGAAGGTTTATATTTAAATAAAAAAATTTAAATATATAAAAGTTAAATAAAATAGAAGGGTTATATTTAAATCAAAAGGATTTAAATATCAAAAGGTTAAAAAATTAAATGGGTCGACCTCCTTGAGCACACCATGCAAAAGTAAAGTTTAAAATTCAAATTCAAATGTTGGGCCGACCTTGGGCGTAAATGAAAAAAACATATATATATATATAAGGCATTGATTTACTTTGGAAAGGTGCAAGGAATAATCGATTAATTCATCGTGGTGAGTGCGAGCGGAGAGTAGAAGGTGGAGGAGGAGAGGAGCGAAGATTCGACAACAGCGATGAACAAAGTTAAATATTCCATCACACCCCTTTGGTTTCATCCGCTGGGTTAGCCCAGTCGGTTGTCTAGCTTGCGTGGAACGCTACTGTGCAGAAGGTGCAAGGGTTGAAACCCCTCGACCCCGTTTTGATGAGGTTTTTGCTGTTCGAAGTAACACAAGGACGAAGGTAAATATTACATCGCGCCCCTTTGGTTTCATCCGCTGGGGTAGCCCAGTCGGTTGCCTAGCCTTGCTTGGAGCGTTGTGGTGCAGGAGGTTAGTGGGTCGAATCTCTTCGACACCCATTTTTGCTGAAGCGATTGAGACATTGGAAAAAGGAGGTTAAATATTTCATGTGCCCTTTTTGGTTTCAATTGATGCGACAGCTCAGTTGGTCACGAGCCCGTGTTAGGGCGCTGTGCTTCTAGAGGTCAGGGGATCGAATCCCATCCGTGATTGTGCAAGGTATTTATAAAGTTTTGTTTTATTAAAATTAATAAAAGGGAGATATGAGGGCCAAGGTGATAGTATAAAGTTTTATTTTTGCAATATAAATAAAAGGGAGATATAAGGGTCATAGTGATAGTATAAAGTTTATTTTTGCAAATTATAAAAGAGGAGATATAAGGTGTAATTTTGTGATTTGATTTTTGCAAATTATAAAAGGGGAGATATAAGGTGTAAGGTTGTGATTTCATTTTTGCAATTTAAATAAAGGGAGATGTTGTTAGAATAAAGCTTTATATTGTAAGTTTTAAAAGGGAGATATAAGGAGTTATTTTTAAGCTTTATTGTGTATGTTTTTGAAAGAAGTGATAAGGGTTTAAAGTGGTTGATTTGATATTTAACCCAAGAAGGGAAAAAGTGAATTATTGACCAAATTAGAAAAGCACATGCAAGAGGAAGATCATCATTATTGAGGCAGATTTGGAGGGGACAGATTTGGAACAAATCAAGGTGTCAAAGAGGATCAAGTGCACATATTCACCCAAGCATTCAATTAACAAGGAAGGACAATAAGCCATTTCAAGAAGAAGAAGTGCACATGATAGTGGAAGTAGAGCAAGATTTGAGCAGGTTTTGTGAACAAGTTTTGAAGGAGATTTGAGCAGGTATTGTGAACAGGTTTTGGAGCAGATTTGAGCAGGTTTTGAAGCAGATTTGAGCAGGTTTTGTGAACAGGTTTTGGAGCAGATTTGAGCAGGTTTTGTGAACATGTTTTGAAGCAGATTTGAGTAGGTTTTGTGAACAGGTTTTGAAGCAGATTTGAGTAGGTTTTATAAGCAGGTTTTGAAGCAGATTTGAACAGGTATTTGTGAGCAGGTTTTGGAGCAAATTTGAGAAGGTTTTGTGAGCAGGTTTTGGAGCAAATTTGAGCAGGTTTTGTGAGCAGATTTTGGAGCAGATTTGAGCAGGTTTTGTGAGCAGGTTTTGGAGCAGATTTGAGAGAGGGGATTGGTGTCTCCTGTGGATTGGTGTCCACGAACTTGAGCAAGGGGATTGGTGTCTCCTGTGGATTGGTGTCCACGAACTTGAGCAAGGGGATTGGTGTCTCCTGTGGATTGGTGTCCACGAAATTGTATAGGGGATTGGTTTCTCCTGTGGATTGGTGTCCACAAACTTGTATAGGGGATTGGTCTCCTGTGGGTTGGTGCCCACGAAATTTATTGAAGAAATGTATAAGCAATATTTTGTTGTGGTTTTCTCCCAAGAGGGAGTTTCCATGTAAAATCTTTGTCTCTTATGTGTGTGGTGATTTGTGCATTGTTTCATTATTGCATTGATATTATTTGAAGTTATTGCTTTGGAAAGGAAAGAGAAAAGTTTTATCTTATACTGTTCACCCCCCTCTCAGTATAAGATTGTGTTCTTCAGGAACAACAAAAGAATCTGTGTTGAGAAGACAAGATTTCAGATTTAGATGGATAAAGGGAAATCCGTATGAAGTTTGAGGAAGATAGCAAAATTTTCAAAAACCCTTGGATTGTGTTGGCACAAAAGGCAAATTGCTGTTCGGGAAGTTGCAAGA
The DNA here is from genome assembly GCA_028583015.1 of Wollemia nobilis. NCBI lineage: Eukaryota > Viridiplantae > Streptophyta > Pinopsida > Araucariales > Araucariaceae > Wollemia > Wollemia nobilis. The sequence goes on from JAQPPZ010002524.1 coordinate 983,803, forward strand.
AGAATTGCAGTCTAGGGTTTAAAGATTTGCACAAAGTAGGGTAGAAGAAGCTGTCGTACAGATGAAGTAAGCCGAGGCGAAAGATGGCTCAGTGAAGTCGTACAATTATGCTGAAGGAAGGATTGCAAGGAAGGCGCCTGTAACCAAAGGGGAAAAGTCTCGAAGAAGATTGTTGTACGTTGCCCTACAAACGAAGGAAGATTGTTGTACGACAGAAGGAGATCGCCATACAATTGTAAGAAAATGCCATACAAGTATACAAAACAAGCCATATAGGTGACGATAGAGTTGCCGTAGAGTCACAGTCATTGTACGACAGAAGGCAAGGAAGCATGACAAATAAAGTATGAGTAGGAGAATAAACTTTTGAGAACAACGAGCAAGAGGATTGAAGTGGAGAGGAGTCGATGCTTGCCTGGCCCGTTGCATAGAAGAGAACACTAAGGGAGAGGAGGAGATTAAACTCGGTGGAAGACAAGAGCTGGCAAAATATATAAGAGGAGAAAGACACATGGAGCAAGCAAGTTAGTCTTAGAGAAGGCATGGAGATTCATTGGAGAAAGGGAAGTGGTGGACCCAACCAGCTTGAGAATTTTGCCGGAAGTGGTGGCAAAAAAACCCACAAAATCATCATTTGAAAGCTACATAAAGCTGCATTGACACAAGCAGGAGTGAGTTGCATTGCACAGGTCCTAGTATTTGATAAGGATTTCTTCAAAGATTATTTGCTGTAGATGCTCGAGACTTATGATGCAGATGAGAATATAAGCATAGTGAAGATTGAAAATTGAGATATCAAGGTTAAGTTTTCAGCAAATAATTTTCAACAGATGTTTGGATTGCCGAAACATGGAATAGTAGTAAGGAAGGAACACCTAGATGCAAAGGAGTGGAATAAGACAATCAATGAGATCACAACTATTACTCCTGAGGAAGTTAGTAAGACTTTCGGTCATGGAAGTTGTGGCATCAAACAGAGCCAATTGAAGAATGACGAATTGCAATGTTCCATGAACATCATAATGTCCAAGCTATAAGGAGAAACAAGGTTGTTTGAAATGCCTTTATGGCTAGTTGAGTATGTATAGGGCATTGTGGAAGGAGTACAATATGACTGGGCATCATACTTGTCATATTGTATCAGGAATTTCCTGAGGCGGTAGACTAAGAATTTTTTGATGGCATTCCACACCATTGGAATAATGTTGAATGCGGTGTCTTCCGCCAAAATGGAATTTCCAAGATTAACTGCTCCAAGAAAGTTGTCAGATGATGAACCCACGGTATTGAGATGGGTCAATGCAGTGCCAGTAGCAAAGTCCACTCCAATCAAAGTGCGGACTAAGAAAATACTGCGAAGATCAGACTTGGTTGCATTGGAGGATAGTGACGCATCGAAGGAGGAAATAGCACCTTGACGGAAGAGGCAGAGAAGATTAGAAGTTGAATTGCAACAAGAAATTGAGGAAGTGACTCAGGAAGAACAGAGAGAGGAGTTGCTTCAGGAGCAACAACCAGATGAAAGAAGGGAGGAAGAAGGGTAGCAAATTAGTCTTGTAAGAACGAGACAGTGAGAATAGGAAAGACCGATGTCGTAGGAACGACAACTATTAGTAGAAGTTGTGCAGCAATAGGAGGAAGTAATGGCACAGTCAATGCAAGAAATTGAAGTGGTGGAAGAAGAGCCAAATGTAACAGATAACATGGAGGAAGAACTGCCAGAACTTGCTGACTTAGCACAACAAGTAGATTTTAGTGTGTCACCACCTATGCCGAATATGAGGCAGTTCGAGTTGTTAATGGCAGCGTGAGGCTTGTTAAAAGATATACAGGTGCCAAAAGAAGTTGAAGATCCAGTAAGGGGCAAGGAGGTTGAGATTGCACAAGAATCTTAGAAAAGGAAGAAAATTAGATTTGTTAGGAGAGGCGGTAGTAGCCAGAGATCAGCCAGTGTAGAAAGTTTGCCAGAATTGCAAGAACAAACTGTAGTACAACCTGATCAGCTGGAAGAAAACAGGGAAGAACTAAGCATGGAACAGGAAGAGGAGGATACATTTTAGGTGCCAGGGAAGCGTTTCGTTATCGAGTTGACTAGTTTTGGGTTGACCGATGAAGAAGGAATCCAAACTGATGACCAAGGTGACGAATTATTTGGGAAGACGATGTAGGTTTTTGATTTTGCACTACAGTTTAGGATGGGCTATGTAGGACAGCTAAGACAATGGTGATCCATGGTTTATAATGAAATAGAGAAAGTAGTACAGTGGGCTCAAGAGGACGAGTGAATGAAGAAGCTCGCTGAACTCTATGACAAAGAATTATGGGAATTACAGGTTGAAAGGAATGATGAGTATGATTGGAGTAAAGGAGCTATTGGAAGGCATGCAAACCAATTACAGGGTACCATGGAGAGTGTACATAGACGCAGGCACCCTGGAACCTTGTCCAGCAGATACAGCTGAAGTGGAATACAGGAAGATTCCACCAGAAGTGGCACCATTGTATAGACAAATTAATTTTTTGACACATTAGATTGATTGGTTAACAGTTGGGTTGGAAAAGATACACCAATCCAAAGAGGAAGAGGTTAACCAATATAGAGAAGAGCTGCAAACAATGAAAAGGGAAGCAGAAACAATGAAGAAAGAAGCTGAAATGGAAGTTGCTCGCCTTAAACAGAGTTTTGAGGAACAACTGAAAGCCAAGGATGATGAATTGACTGCGACAAAGAAAGACATGGAAAAGTGCAATGAGATCATTGTACACTTGAGAGCAGAATTGGAAGTAGGGGCACAGGTGCATGAAGCTAGAGAAAAAGAGCTAGAATAGAAAGATCAACTCATTGCCAAAAGAGATGAGCAGTTGACTATTGTAGCCAGGAATGAGGCTGAGTTGAAACAAAAAATACAAAAGGGTGCTACTGAATGGGAAAAGGAGTTGGTGGTAAAATTGGCAGAAATGGATAAGAAAGCAAACCACTATGGGCTATAGTTTCTTCATTTTAGTAAATATGCGGGGAGACTGAAGGACGAACGGGCAGCCCTACAACTCCAAATAACCGAGATGGGTGAAGTACCTGTTTCCGGTTTTGAATAGAAGCAATCAAGTACAAATGAACAACAGTAGCAAGCATCGACGAGGACGTCGATTAGTTTAAAGGGGAGGACAAATGTAGGCAGCAAAACTGCTTCCCAAAAGAAGAAAAAGTGAAAAATGTACAAAGTTTTGTTAAACTTTTTGTAAAGTGAAATTTATATGAAATACACATGAAATTAATGTAAATGGCATAAAATGAAATGTAAAGTGAAATTACATGAAATGAGGATGAAATTAGGATGAAAAGGCAATTTAATAAATTGCACTTAGGACTTTAGGGAAAAGTTGATAATTTCATGAACATTTGGTTTGGGGTGGCAGTTGTAATTGATGCACTGTCCTGGGAACTGCTTGGAACAGGCACTAAAAGGCCCCCCTCCATTTTGCTACATCTATCTAGTATGATAGCATATAGGATGGTCTTAGCGTGCATATAGACGCCTACAACAAGCCTTGGAGATAAGGAAGATCAACAGGTTATTGATGCAAGAGGCTGTTGATGTTATTGTGCAGGCTGGTTGTATAAGTCTGCCATTGTTACTGCTGTTTACAGCAGTCATTGATTACCCAATATAATTCTGCCATTGCATTGATTGCAGATTGTTGTCATTGCTTGTGGATGAGACTGTTAGGATATAATGTGAATCATTACCTTGTATTTACAGATTGCATTGTTATTCTCTTAGTTGCAGTTTGTTAGTCTTTTGCATGGCAGCAGTGTTGTAGGAATTGCAGGGTTATAGGCCGTACGACAGCCAGACTGTATGAGGGCAAATGCATAGGTGTGGGGCCAACTTAGAATCTAATTTTTGCTTGTTGGGATTGTGATCGTGTATGTGTGATACCGTACAAGTCATTACCGTATATAGGATTGAGTATTCATTAGTGTAAGTCTTGTACTATGCCATACTTTAGGCTGACCCGTATGAGAGATTGTGTTGTACGAAGACTACATCGTACAATAGACTGCATCGTACAATAGACTGCACCGTACAACAGATTGCACTGTACAAAGATTGGAATGTACAAGGATTGTGCCGTACATGTGAGACCATACCTCCTCAAATTATGATGTTGTACGACTATGATGACAGTCTTATAACTGTAGTCTTGATTAGTTTCTTTACTTGTCATTCCACCATTACATTGTTGGGAATCTCACCACTCGTGCCACAATTCCCCATAGCATTGAACTGTTGGAATGTTGCTCCTACCTTAGCCTTATTCCCCAAAATCATGGGAAACTACATCATTCTTAGAATTACAATCTCCCTATATTGCGTAGTGTGGTTCCCTCACATGAACTCTCATGGGCACTCATGGAACTTCCAAATGTATCTATACCATAGTTACAAAACTTGACAAATTTTTGAAAAATTCATGGAGTCCATGCCCGAGTCGGCCCTCCTAGGTGTTTTGACTCGGCTCGGTGAGTTTTTATGGACTCACCGAGTTTCTGTTTTACTCGCAAGTTTTCTTGGAGTTGCTAGTCCAAGAACAAAACTTGGTTGTGGCGGTAAAAATATAGAAAAACTGCATCAATTTTTTTTCTATTCTAAATTAGCCTCATTTTTGCTGTTTACACTTGTATAGAGAGCAGAGAGAAGGTGAAATCAGACCCAAAAAAACACTCATTTGCATCCTAAACCCAAAATTTTCCTAGTTTTCAATAATCTAACAGCCACCCAACAGTTACATTTGAAGTAAAAAAACAAGAACAAAAAGGTAGGCTAATGCCACAAATCCCACTTGATTACAAAGGACCAAAGACGAAAGGAAAAGAAAAATTAGTTAATAGAGTACAGGGATAAGGTCAAAGAAGATCAACAATGGAAGTTGAGACCAAAAGGGTAAACAACATTAAGAGGAATCTAAACCAATCTTGTTTGGAGTTCCATGGCAATTTGTCCCACGCCATGCAAAGTGTAACACCTTTAATAATCAAGAGCAAAATTTCTTTGCACTTCACTGTAATATACATTCTTTAGATCATCTAACCACTGGGCCTAGGAACAAACAAATGCTTCCAAAATCATAACCAACATAGGAAACATTCACGATGTTTGAGGCAACTCAAAGGCGTCAAGAATTAGACACGAAATACTGGAGCAGCACAGTGCTTGGGCCTTATCACAATCCCAGTGAGATTTATAAGGCGCGCATAAAATAACAAGAGGCCATTTGAAGAAGCACAAAATGTCCTTGAGGTTTCTTTCTAAGGAATATAAGTTGACTAATAATTGTGATTGTTAGCATATATGTCATTACATTATTTGCAAAAGGGTAGCGCTCGTAGGCGCTCTCTAGGTTGGTTTATTAACCACCAAGTTGGTTTGATAAACCAACTTATAACCACATTGTAACCTTTATATTGATATCAATCAGAATGAATGAATTGCTTCATCAAATTCTTTATGGCATCAGAGCTAGGGATGATCGCAAAAATTGGGCAAGGTAGTTATCATTTCTAACTACTCCAACTTCCCTAAACAACGCGGTTCTTGGAGACTGACGGACGCAGACAAGACTACCAACCAACGAGACTGGAGGACACTGACGGACGCGAGACTGACGAACGCAGACAGAGGACAGACTACCAGCCAAAGAGACTGGAGGACACTGACAGACTACCAGCCAATGAGACTGGAGGACACTGACAGACTACCAGCCAACGAGACTGGAGGACACTGACGGATGCGGACAGAGGAAACACTGATGGACGTAGACAGAGGACAGACTACCCGCCAACAAGACTGAAGGCACGTACACAGAGGAGAGCAGATCGGGCACGTGAGGCACGCAGGCAGAGGAAACACTGACGGACGCAGACAGAGCGGATCGGGCACGTGTGTCGACGGTTGTGGAGGCAAAAGGGCGGGGTGGTTGCCCGAAGGCAACCGAAAGCTATAGTAGCTTTCGGTGTTTTAAAGACCCCCACAGTGGCAGCATAGGCCATGTGGGATTAAATTTTTTTTTCTCCCCTTCTTCGTCCCCGATGCTGCTAAGATATGCCTGCTCCCTGCTTGTTCTCGTCGGGCCCTCTGGCTCACGTGGTATGCGTGGTGATTGTTAGGTGGTAGGTCGCGGGTTCAAGTCCCTTCGGGGAGGTATAAATTGTTTTTTGGATGCCCTGCGTGCGCTGTGACGGCGGGTAGCATTTTTTTTGACGCCCCACGCATGTTGTGACGGCGGGTGGCATTTTTGACGCTCCGCAGTGCCTTGTTGACGCCCGAACATGCCCAGTTGACGCCCGAAAGTGGTCATTTGATGCCTGTGCAGTCCAATGACGCCTTGAAGGCTCCAAATTTTTTTTTGGGGGTTTCAGGTACAATTTTTTTTCTCTCCTTGTCTATTTTGCAATACGAAGGGGGGAGATCTCAGTCTTCACATGATTCATTTGCAAAATTGTAAGATAAAGGGGGGAAATCAAACCATTTGGCAGAATAATTGCTAGATTTGTAATAGGTGCTTAAATTTGTGGGCATTTGTGATTGTTTCTTTTGCATTTAAATATTCTATTTTTTCTTGCATTAACAATCATAAATTACAAAAAAATATAAGACCCCAAATTTATACCCTATTTGTGCAATTTATTGCACAGCAGCGTTCGGTATTTGAGATACCTCTGGTCCACACTTACAGGTAATGCTTGTCGTGCTTTGGACTATTGTATTCGCCGCCTAATATAGCTGCAACAATGACGTCTGAGCTTGTTCTCTATTAATCATCGGGGAGAAATAAGGCAAACCAGTTTTTTTTCCCATTTCATACCCACATCGTGATTGTTGTTAGGCGTAAATCCTGACGAAAGTTTTTTATTCCAAAGTGTTTAGGGGAAGTTACGCCCCACGCATGAGGAATAAAACTTTCTATGGTAGGTGTCATTAACAACACGATGCCCTTTCAATATCGCCTATGTTCAATATATTGTGCTTCTCATATGTACTTACAGTCTCCCTCACGTAAGGGCGGGTACATATTGAGTAGTATATTGTTCCTATATACCTATAGTCTCCCTCACGTAAGGGCGGGTATATATTGAATGGTTACGATATAAAGATCTGCGAGTATAAAGAAAGGGAGACCAATTGGTGATATAAGGAACCTTCATAATGGCCACAATTCATAAGTATCTCTCAGATTCACAATTGTTGAAAGGTCCTAACTTTGTTCCATGGAAAACAAAGATGAAAGCCATTCTTTAGTTGGAAGATTTATGGGATGTAGTGACTGGCACTGCAAAGCGCCCTCAGACAACAGGAACAGATCAAGATGCTTGGGATAAGAAAGACAAGAAGAGTCTCGTGTTTATCTTGCTTGCTACTACAGATGAGGTGCAACCTCATATTTGTGATGCAAAAACTAGTAAGATAGCTTGGGATGCCTTGATCATAGTATATGAAGGAAAGAATCAATCCACTATTCTACACCTTCAAACTCAACTACATACTCTCAGTATGAATTCTGGGGAAACAGTTGATATATTCCTTTGCAGAGTGGCTGACTTGAAAGCCAAATTGAATGCCATGGGAAAACCAGTGGATGATGATATCTTGAACTCTGTCATCTTGAGAGCATTGCCAAATTCCTACAAGATGTTGATCACTTCTCTCAATGTTTCTGGTAGACAAGTATCATTTGTGGAGCTGGTAAATTTGCTTCAGACTGAGGAGGCAACTCAGGTTCAGAAAGATGACGTGCCAGATAATGCCCTTTCCACACAACAAAGTGGTAAGAAACAAGGTCGGTTTCAAAAAGGGGGTCCTTCTTCCAAAGGAAAAGGGAAGCAAAATCAGCGAGAAGGATACAAAATATTGCAAGATTTGTGATATGAATAACCATGACACCAACAGGTGTTGGTTCAAAAACAAGCAACAAAATGATAGAGGTCCTCAGAAGAAGGGCAAAGACAAACAGAAATACAACAAACATAAGCAACCTAAAGGCCATGTTGCTTATGCTCGACTCCAACTCAGACTCGGATTCTCCCGGGTCCGATTCAAATTCTGACTCCGAAAGAGCACACAAGGTGCTCATGACCCATACTTCGTCTTCCCAGATAGATGTTGTATGGTATATTGATTCAGGAGCTAGCAAACACATGACTGGGGACAAATCATGGTTTGATACTTTTGTGGAGAAAGAGGGTAAGCCAATCACAATTGCTGACAATCAAGTCTATCAAGTAAAGGGAGAAGGGGATATTTCTGTGTCCCTTCTCGATGGTAATTGTCAAATTGAGAAGGTTCTCTATGTTCCAGGCTTAGCCAATAATCTGCTCTCAGTCACACAAATGTTGGATAGAAACATGGATGTCGTGTTTCGAGTTGTCAAAGGCAAGAAGAGATGTTTTATCACCCACAATGGTAAACATGTTGCAACCGGATCCTACAAACATGGCTTGTTCATTCTAGATGCACTTTCAACTCCTCATGTTGCTCTGGCTGCAACTACAAAGGAGGCCACCTCTCTCTGGCATAGACGTTATGGGCACCTCAGTTCAGGATATTTGCTTGAATTACACAAATATGGGATGGTGAAAGGTCTTCCACCACTCTCATCTATCTTACCAGTTTGCTCGGATTGCTTAGCAGGGAAGCAACACAGAGTACCTTTTGAAACTAGCTCCTCTCGAGCTACAAACCCTTTAGAGCTGGTACATACCGATCTGTGTGGTCCTATGCCAACCAGCTATGGTGGGAAGAAGTATTTTCAACTATTTGTTGATGATTACTCACGGAAGATGTGGGTTTTCTTTCTTCAATTGAAATCAGAAGCATTTCTCTACTTTCAACAATTCAAGAAACTTGTCGAGAAGGAGTCGGGTTGTTTCATAAAAACCCTCCGCTCAGATCGAGGGGGGAATACACCTCTGAAGAGTTTTCAGATTTTCTTAAAAAACATGGGATCAAAAGACAACTGACTACAACCTATACACCTCAGCAGAATGGAGTTGCAGAAAGGAGAAATCGTTCCATTATGGAAATGGTTTGATGTATGCTAAAGGGAGCACATCTTGAGGATCAATATTGGGCAGAAGCAATAAACACAACATTATACCTCCTAAATAGAGCACCCACTAGAGCTCTACAAGGGAAAACACCACAAGGAGCTTGGAGTGGTAAGAAACCTTCCATTTCTCATTTAAGGGTGTTTGGATGTAAAGCATTCATGCACATTCCAAAACAGAAAAGGAGGAAGTTGGATGAGAAAACCTTGCAGTGTATCTTTCTTGGCTATGATGAGTATTCAAAAGGTTATCGATTGATTGATCCTAAGACCAAGAAGACACACGTAAGTAGAGATGTTGTATTTGATGAAGCTTTCACATCAAAAGACACATCTACAATTGTATACCTAGATGAAGAAGAACCTAAGAAGGAGGTTCAACTTCCACAACAACAACAAAAAGTCCCAAAATGGTATACTAGCACTTTGAGAGATGCTAAGTTGAATTCCCTTCTAGATCTATCTCTAGATAGGCCATGTACTCACAGTATGACTCAGCAAATGAGAGCGAGAGGAATCTATTTCAGAGGTTGACGAACTTTGTCAACACTTTGATGATTTGTCGATGGGTACAGAAAATGATAGAGAAGAAGATGAGGATGAAGAAAAGATTTATATGTCTACATTGAATGCAAATGAACCCACAACGGTTCAATATGCACTTGATAAACCACAGTGGAAAGAGGCCATGGATGTAGAACATAAGTCTCTCATAAAAAATAATACTTGGAAGTTAGTCGATCTGCCAATAGGAAAGAAACCCATAGGCTGCAAATGGGTGTTCAAAGTGAAGTATAAGGTAGATGGATCTATTGATAAGCATAAAGCCTGACTTGTTGCGAAGGGATATGCTCGGAAAGAAGGCATAGACTATGAAGAGACTTTTGCCCCTACTACAAAAATGACTACCATTCGAGTACTTTGTGCCATGGGAGCTCAGTTTGGGTGGAAGTTGCATCAGATGGATGTTAAAAGTGCCTTCTTGAATGGTGACTTACAGGAAGAAGTATACATGACTCAACCAGAAGGATTCGTGGTCGAGGGGCAAGAACAAAAAGTATGCAAGTTGATCAAATCCTTGTATGGGCTCAAACAAGCTCCTCGAGCTTGGTATATCAAGATAGACAGTCACCTTGTGCAACATGGATTCAAAAGAAGTCCTTCAGATGCAAATCTCTATATTAAGAAAAATGGTTCTGATATAGTGATCCTTGTACTTTATGTAGATGATCTGATCATAACGAGAAGCTCGGAAAGAATGATTGACTTAGTGAAAAATGATTTGAAGCAATCATTTGAAATGACAGATCTAGGACTTCTGCACTATTGTCTTGGTTTAGAAGTTACTCAGCAAAGATTTCATATTAGAGTAACACAAAAGAAATATGCCAAGACTTTAGTAGAAAAATATCGGATGACTAACTGTAAGTCAAAAGCAACTCCAATGGAGCAAGGACTTAAGTTATCACGATATGATGAATCACCTTAGGTAGATGGTACTCTCTATCGCCAATTGATTGGGAGTCTCCTATATCTGACAAATACCAGGCCAGATCTCAGTTTTGTTGTGGGATATCTTTCAAGGTTCATGCAAGAGCCTAAGATGAGTCACTGGAAAGCAACAAAAAGAGTTCTTCATTATGTTCGTGGTAGTACAAATTATGGTCTGGAATACAAAAAGAATAATAAGTTTTTCTTACTAGGATACACGGACTCGGATTATGTCTGGATCCATTGATGATCGTAAATCCACTTCTGGATATGTTTTTCATCTAGGATCTGGACCTGTCTCATGGCACAGTAAGAAGCAACATGTGGTTGCTTTATCTTCTACAGAAGTAGAATATCGTGCAGCCAGTGAAGCAGTCTACGAGATAATGTGGTTAAGTCGCATTCTTACAAACATGGGTCTTCCAAAGAATCTTCCTCTTCATTTGTTTTGCGACAATCAAGGTGTTTTGAATCTTGTCAAAAATCCAATTTTTCATGAACGTACCAAACATGTTGATACCAGATGTCATTTCATTCGAGATGAAGTTCCCAAGCACCATATACAACTTCAATACATTCCTACTGATGCGCAAGTTGCAGATATCTTTACCAAAGCACTTGGGCATATCAAATATGAAAAGTTTCGAGATACTATTGGAATTTGCCAATAATGTAATAAGGGGGGATGTTAGCATATATGTCATTACATTATTTGCAAAAGGGTAGCGCTCGTAGGCGCTCTCTAGGTTGGTTTATTAACCACCAAGTTGGTTTGATAAACCAACTTATAACCACATTGTAACCTTTATATTGATATCAATCAGAATGAATGAATTGCTTCGTCAAATTCTTTAGTGATATGTAGTTATACCCTTTGAAGGATAATATACTATCCATACTATGCAAGAGAATTGCATCGACCATATTCAATGTTCGTTTGAGGAATGCACCTGTGTGTGGCCACAAAACCAGAATGGGAGTTAACATGACTTGAAGGATTTCTTACAGTAGCCACTAGCCCATATATAACCATTTGTCTATGGAAGGCATCCTCTAGTACAACCACAATCTGAGAACAGTGGGAATTAGAGGGGATATGTATCGGCCTTATGTACTCTCTCTGGTATTTGACTCAATATGAAATATTGGCAAACACTACATATTCATCAGGAGGAAATAATTACAAACAAATAGCACGTTAAATGAAAACAAAAGGACTTGTAGATGCTCCAAGACTGAATCTAACAACCACCCAACAATTACATTGATGTGTGTTTTGTCACTTTCATGCGTAGTTTAAGGTTGTATTGCTCACAGTGTTAATTTTGGATTTGTATAATATTAATTAATTGTGATGTGCTTGAAAAATAACTTTTTCCTAATGAAAATTTGCATTTTTTTTGGTTTTTTTTTACCGAGTTATTGCCAAGTTTTTCAAGTTTTTTTGGCCGAGTCCAAGTCGGAGTCAAAAATTGGCCTTGTTGAGTCTGAGTTTCTCTACTATGATCTATTACTTGTTGCTCGAACAACATATGTATCCAGGGTAGAACTACATGTTCCATACTTTAGTAGAGGAAAATCTATTTCCATTTTTGCTACAGGCTCTACCTCTTCTAATGAAAACACACATACAATATACTCTGCTTCAACCTTTGAATCCTTGTTGTCTACCTCAGGTTCTCTCTTCAGTTCACAAGATGTTCTTTTGATTTGGTAGCTTTTGTTTGGGATTTCTTCTTTGAGTAAGGGAAATACTTCCACTGATGTTTCGATGACTCTTCTAGTCCCTTTGGTTTTCCTCCCTCTTGTATCATTTCAATAGTCCTTACTATAACGGTCGGTCTCATTTTTTGATTGTGGATTCACCTCCATCACTTCTGCAGAATGTCCTCTTTTATCTGGTAGGACAAACACTTCACTGTCTCTCATTTTTGGCCCTTCATCTTCAGATTCTTATTTTCCTATTTCGGGATCTATCATGTGTGAAGGGAGGCATGACTCTTGATGCTTCGGTGGAGAATATCCTACAGGAATTATTTACCCATCAGAGTAGTTGTTGTATGTGACAACACTTTGGGAAAATGTGCAATTTCTGCCCATTGAGGATGTTCCAAGTATCACATGGACTTGCATTGCGTCAACTTGAGGTACAAACAGTTGACTCATTTCTGGTTGGTTCATCATAGGTTGATAAGTCATTGGTTGATTGAATACAATGGGCTGATTCACCATATAGTTCTGTGCTTAATCTGTCTTTTGAAAATTTTCTTGTTGGGGTAATGGCCAGTTCCTTTGATTGGTCATTTGAAAATCTCCCTGTTGAGGGAATAACATGTTCCCTTCATCGAGTTCATACTCTTGTGTATAGAGTGATTGAAGAGCTAAAACCATATGCTTGAGTTCGTTTAGCTGCGTTTGCAATTCTTGTTGTTTCTGAGGGGCTTGTGGACACTAGGGATTTTGGGGAATTAGTGGATATTGGGGCAATTGTTTTGAGAAAGGGTGTTGGATCTACGAGGTGGGTATTTGGGTTGTATGGCTAGGGTACCCTTGTTAAGCAAATGTTGCTAGGTTTTGTTGGTGAAAAAACATGTATGGTTGAGGTCCCTGTTCATGTGACGGTATATAGATGGTCCTATAAGGACATGAGCAGGCTATTGAAGGATTTGATGATTCGGTAACTAGGACATCCCTGATATTGTTTGGGTGTTTTGATACTCATGAATGAAAGGTAAGAAACCTCTAAAATCACACTGAAGAATGAGAACAAGAAATGAGGTACACTAGTCAAAGCCAGTAACAAATAAAAAAATGGGATGCATGGGAGTAGGGTGCTCTAGTGAGCTAGTCACTTTGGAAAGCAGATCGCTCTATAGAGTGGGTCACTTAGAGGCGAACACAACGTTCTTTTTAATATATATAGTATCGTTCTTGCTCACTCCTATCTTCGCTTGTTGCTACTTTAGTCCTTTCTTGGAAAAGCGAGATTCACAAATCACAAGTTAGGCAAGATTGTAGATTAAAAATGGAGTCGCCATTTGCATGAAAAATTACAAAGTATGAAATTTGAAATGGAAAACAACTCGTAAGTTTTAATGCAAAAATATTTGTAAGTTTCATGCGTGTTATTGTAACACACAACCCTTTTTGCAGATTTGGAAGGATATGAAGTACACTTGTGCAGATATGCAAAATTAAGTGCGGGTGGAGTAAGATCAATTTCATACCGAAATCACACTTGTGTAACCCACCAGGCATGCCAAAACTGCTTAACACATGCGCGATGGGTGTTTCTTTGTGGGGTGAATAGGATTTGTTCCACTGGGTGTGCCAGAACTATTGAACACAAAAATTGGAAAGTGTGATTTGCACTTGTAATCGTAGTTTCACAAATGGATGGGGAGGTTTCTACTCTCCCCAACCTTAGGATCTCAGGCCGGTTCCCTTCTACCTTCTATCTAATGCTGAAAATGAATAAAAAAAACTGATCTATAACATGCAAAAACCAATAAACAAACTGATGCAGAAAACAAATCTAATCTACTTTTGTTAGAGTAAGGGTGAGAGAAAAATCAAATGCAAAATACGACCGAGGCGGTAGCAAGGTTTAAGGTTGGTGCAATCAACAACTCCAACGAATACCAAATAACTTCATTGTGATCAGATCTTGAAAGAATCGTCCATATCACAAAGAAAGATGACTAATAAAGGGAAAAAGAGCAGTGCTACTAGTTCCACGCATCCATAAGTTAAAGGTTAAACACACAATAATTTATGAATGTCAAGCACAATCCTTTGTTTTATTGATCTTCAAAGTGTTGAGTACAATGATAACCAGAGAGTAGTTCTGGCATCTTTGGTAGCCAAACGACCATCGCAATGTGTTGAGCAAGGTGCAACGACAATATTGTCATTGTTGTCAACACACTCATATGGACAGGTTGATGCAGTGGACAGTTGTTCGGAGGTTGTTCAGAGTATGTATAGTGGTGTTCAATGCTTATAAGGATGTTTTTGATGTTCGGGTGAAGTTGTTGCAGGTTGTTCGTGCAAATTTGCGAAAGTTGCAAAAATCGTCAAGATGTTGTCAAAGTAGCAAAAATCGTCAAAGTTGCAAAAATCGTCAAAGTTGCAACAACGTCAATGGAATGTGTTGGACAGCCCAAGATACTATTTGGAGGTTTGTTGATCATTAGCAAGTGTGGTTGCAGTGTTGGAACAGCCCGTTGCTTCGCCGATGCATTGTTGGTCAGTTTCATGCTTAATGTGACAGGTGTAAAATCTACGTCGGAGGTCACTTTGCGGGAGGAATATTAAGCAATCCGTGAGGAATTGGACCTCAATTTTTTTTACTGGAGGTAGCTGGATATACTGAGAGCTTAAGTTTTAAATTTCAGCCCAAACGGAGTCCGGAATAAGAAACGGTGAGCGTTGCAAAATGGCTTTGGAGCACTTTTTCTAGTTTATGTGACAGGTGTAAAATCAGCGTCAGAGGCCACTTTGTCGGAGGTACTGCGAATAATCCGTGAAGAGCTAAACTCTGAAATTTAAATTGAAGGTAGTCGGTTTATCCAAGAATGTGTTTCAATTTTTAGCCTGTTTGGAAATTTGAGGAGGAAGTTATGATTGTTACAAAAAGCCCTGTCAGCTCTTTTTGGCAATTTTGGCAGTTTCTAAGAATATAACGGTTGAGTGGTACTTTTGTGTAACTAAAAAAAAAAAGAGCTACGTTTTTTAATGTGAAGCATATATATGTTTTAAAAGAAAAGGGAGAAGAGGGTTTTTTGGAAAAAGGACTGCCGGTGCATGTTGTGAAGAATTGTTTTCTTTGGCATTTTGATTGAAAAAATGTGCAAGGTGTGAGATAATCAATGTGCAGAGTTGAGAAGATTGAAAAGGTTAGATAGAAGATTTTAGAGGAGAAGATTTGTGAGCTAGACCACTCAGGGTCTTTTGATGAGATTTAAAACTTTTATTAGAGCTTTTTAAATTTGCCGAGTCGGTGCTTGGCAACAGGGGTCGGTGCTCCTTTTAGTTGGTGTTGCTAAAGTCCGGGTTGGTTGGTGCCATTCCCTGCAGTTGGTGCTGCAAAAATATTGTAAAGACCAAACATTTTTTCGAGGCTGGATTTGGATGGGAGTCCAAACAATCCATTGACACAGTGGTTTTCACACATCGGGTTTCCACTATAAATCTGGTGTTATGTGATGTATGTTTGTGTGATTGCTTGTTTTGATTTGATTTCGTAGTTGGATTAAATTTTTAATACACACTGATTCACCTCCCCTCTCAGTGTCACGCTTAGTTCAACAATTGGTATCAGAGCCAAGTTCCTGAACAGACTTAACCGACTAGGGTGATCTTGGAAGTGACACAATGGCAGGTGGTGAAGGCTTCTCATCAAACAAAGCACCATTGTTTGACGGAACTAATTACGCATTTTGGAGACTCAGGATGCGGACATATCTTTGTGCTTTGGGATACGACATTTGGGATTCGGTAAACGGTGGATACACAATACCCACTACTTCTCCAACCGATCTTCTTGGTAAGAACCTTTTTGAGAATGACTCAAAAGCAAAGAAAGCTATCATGTGTGGATTAGTGGACAACGAACTGGTAAAGATTATGGGTTGTAAAATGACAAAGGAAATATGGGACAAACTGAAGAGCATTCATGAAGGAGATGTTAAGATCAAGGAGGCCAAGTTACAAACACATCGAGCTCAGTACGAAGGATTAAAGATAAATGAGGATGAGAATATAGAGGCATATATGCTGAGAGTTAATGAAGTCATTAATGCGATTAGAGGACTCGGCGAGGAAATCGAAGATTTTGTCATCGTGAAAAAGGTATTAAGGTCCCTTCCCCAAAGATTTGATTCTAAAGTTTCAGCTATAGAAGAAGCTAAAGATCTGAATTCTTTTAGTATGGATGAGATGCATGGTTCTTTGACTGCATATGAGATGAGAATAGGAAAATCTAAACCCTTAGACAGAGAAACTGCTTTTAAAGCCCAGAAAAATATGAAAGCAAAACAAGAATCCGAGGAAGAAAAGACATCAGATGAAATGGAATCAAACTTTGTTTGAAAACTAAAAAGAGGAGAAGGAAAATACAGAGGAAAGTTACCGTTTAAATGTTTCAACTGTGGAGGCGTTGGGCATTTCGCAGCTAAATGTCCACTTAATGAGAAGAGCATAAGTGATGAAGGATCGCACGGAGAAAGAAGTGATTGGAAGAAAAAATCAAATTTCAGAAAAGGCAACTTTAAGAAGAAAAGTTTCATCTCCAAGAAGGTCAGTTCATCAGAAGACAACTCCGAGTGAGGATTCTGAAAAAGAAACAGGTGAAGCTCTTTTCATGGCATTCGAAGAAGAAAAACCAGAAAAAGAACAGGAATGTGATGAAGAAGAAATTGACGCAAAAGTGAATTTGGAAGAGGAACTAATTGTAGCTCTAGATGAATTGAAGACAGAAAGAAAAAGGAATAAGAAAATTTCAAGAAAGCTTGAGGATGCAAATGAAATCATAACAAGTTTGAAAGTGCAGATAGAAGAATTCAAGAAGATCTCCGAAGATCTTGGAGTGCAAATAACCATGAAAATAGACTGTTGCAGCAAGTTAGAAGAAGAGATTGTTGATTTAAAGATGCAGCTAGAAGAGATGAATAAAAAAATTAGCTTTTATCACAAACGTGAAGAGAGTTCTATGAAGCTGGATAATATCATAAAGAACCAGAAGACGACAAACATCAAATTTGGTTTGGGTTTTGACGAAGGAGAATCATCAAATGGATCAAAGGCCACAAAGGAAGAATCCATAAAGAATGAAGAAAAGAAACAGGTTAATTAAGCAAAAACGAATCATACAAAGGAAAGCAATAATGCAAGGCACGAAAGGAGAATTGACAATGATGGTTTCACCAATGTCACACATCAAATAAGAAGAAAATTTATGGCTCTTACAACAACATGGCAAAGACCACCACCCAGGTTCAATCATCCATTTTCTGGTTACTGTTTTAAATGCAATGGTTATGGACATAAGATTTCAGATTACAAGTATAATGTAGGACCAAGGAATTTTGCCAGTAGAAATGCTTTTTCACCTTTGATGGATTATGCACTAGAATGTTATAACTGTCATAACTTTGCGTATATTGCAAGAAATTGTAGAAGTACATTTGCATCAAATCAATTTCAGGGAAGAAAATTTCAGCCAAATGGAATAAGACAAAATATAAAATTTCCCGAAAAACATGCACAAGCTACTGAAAAAGAAAAGCCAAAACAAGAGCCCAAAACTTTAATCAAACTAGAGTGGAAAGAAAAAGAGCAACCTAAGGAAGAAAAGGAATCCTTGATCGTACAGACGACATTTAAAACGCAGAATAAATCCGCACCATGGATACTTGATAGTGGATGCTCCAGTCATATGACAGGTGACAAACAAAAATTTGAGAAGTTGTAGCAATATGAAGGTGGTTCAATGAAATTCGGAAACAATGATGGAGCTAAGATAGTTGGCAGAGGTTCAGTTAAGATCAGTGACGGAAAAATCAGGTCAGAAGAAGTCTTGTTTGTGGTTGGTT
The DNA here is from genome assembly GCA_028583015.1 of Wollemia nobilis. Lineage (NCBI taxonomy): Eukaryota > Viridiplantae > Streptophyta > Pinopsida > Araucariales > Araucariaceae > Wollemia > Wollemia nobilis. Next base: position 1,001,994 of record JAQPPZ010002524.1, read on the forward strand.
TGAAGCATAACTTGTTGAGTGTAAGTTAGATTTGTGATAGAGGTCATGATGTGATTTTAAGAAGCAGGGCTGTGAAATTAGAAAGGCAAATAGTGGGAAGTTGATAGCAGTTGGATCAAGGACATCTGACAACCTGTACACTCTCTCGAAGACTTGGAAGGAGCTTGTTTGATTGGACAGGAAGAAGAGAATTGGTTGTGGCACAAGAGGCTCGGTCATATCAGTTTTGACAACCTAGTAAAAATCAGTTCAAAGAAAGCAGTGAGAAATATTCCCACCATTGGCAAACCATCAAATAGCATATGTGCTTCATGTCAAAAAGGGAAGCAAACTAGAGTCTCATTTAAAACAAAAGAGTACTACACGAGCAAACTTTTGGAACTAGTACATATTGATTTATGTCGACCCATGAGAACGCAAAGCATAAACGGTGACAAATATTTCATGTTGTGTATAAATGACTATTCCAGGATGACATGGATATTGTTTTTGAAGCATAAATCAGAAGCTTTTGAGATGTTCAAGGTTTTCAAAAACCAAGTTGAGAATCAAACAGGAAAAAAGATTAAATTTTTAAGGTCAGACAGAGGAGGAGAGTTAATTTCAGAGGATTTCACAGAGTATTGTGAAAAATATGGCATCAGGATACAGTTTTCAGCAGCCAGGACACCTCAGCAAAATGGTGTGGTAGAAAGAAAGAACAAAATAGTGCAGGAAATGGCACAGACTATGTTGACTGACAGCAAAGTAGCAGATAAATATTGGAAAGAGGCAGTCCATACTGCTGTATACATCCAAAATAGGTGCATGTTGAGGACGCATGAAAGCACAACTCCTTATGAGTTGTGGTTCGGTAAAAAGGTAACAACAAGATATTTTAAAGTTTTTGGTAGCAAGTGTTACGTTAAAAGAACTGAAGAAAACCTTGGTAAGTTTGAAGATAGAGCAGATGAAGGTATTTTTCTTGGCTATTCGAAAAAAAACAAAGCTTACAAATGTTACAACAAGAGGCTAAGAAATTTTTTGGAAAGTGTTGATGTTAAACTTGATGAAGGAAGGGAACGAGTAATTAGCTATGAAGAGAACTGCCCAATTTATGAAGAGGTCATTGAAGGGGATGAGGAAGAGGAAACGGAAAAAAAACCAAGAATTAATTCAGAGGATTCGAAAAGTGATTCAGAATTGGAAGAAAACAAGAAATTCAAAGCAGTAAGTGCGAGAAAGATCATCCTAGAGAGCAAATAATTGGAGACCCCACAGTTGGTGTTCAGACAAGAAGAAGATTAGTAAGTAACTACTCTTTACCATCCAATATTGAGCCCAAAAATGTTGCCGAAGCAAGCAAAGATGAAAGTTGGGTAAAGGCAATAAATGAAGAATTAGATCAGATCGAGAAAAACAAGACTTGGGATTTAGTACCAAGACCTGCAAATAAAAATGTAATCAGTACTAAATGGGTCTTTCGGAACAAATTGAATGAAAACGGACAGGTACTCAGGAACAAAACAAGATTGGTATCCAAAGGGTATGCGCAAGTTGAAGGTATTGACTTCGAGGAAACCTTTGCACCTGTGACTAGACTAGAGGCAATTAGAATGTTTCTTTCTTTAGCAGTTTACAAGAATTTCAAAGTTTATCAAATGGATGTGAAATCAGCATTTTTGAATGAGAAACTTGAAGAAGAGGTTTATATTGAGCAACCAGACGGTTTTTAGCTTGGTGATGATCCCAACTTGGTTTGGAAGTTGAAGAAAGCGTTATATGGCTTAAAACAGGCACCCCGGGCATGGTATGCAAGGCTAGACAGTTATCTTACTCAGCAAGGGTTCAAGAAAGGTATGGTGGACAGTAATTTGTATGTCAAAACAGAAAATGGTCATCATATTGTTGTTGTATACATAGATGATATCATATTTGGCAGCAACAAAGATGAGTTGTGTAAAGATTTAGCAAATAAGATGCAAAAAGAGTTTGAAATGTCAATGATTGGTGAACTTTCGTATTTTCTCGGATTGCAAGTTAATCAAAAGGAGAAGGGCATATTTATTTCTCAAATTAAATATGTGAAAGAGATGTTGATAAAGTTCACAATGGAGGATTGCAAACCGGTTAGCACTCCTATGACGACGGGTTGCAAGTTGAGCAAGGATGACAAATCTCCACCTGTTGATCAAACTATGTACAGATTCATGATTGGGAGCTTCCTGTACTTGACAACTACTAGACCGGACATTTTGTAGGCAGTATACATGGTAGCACGATTTCAGGCTAGTCCCAAGGAGACTCATGTGATAGCAGTGAAGAGGATTTTTCGGTACCTCAAGGGTACTATGGAGTATGGGTTATGGTATTTGAAAGGTAAGGACTTCACCCTTATTGCGTATTCATATGCAGATTGGGCAGGATGTGTAGATGACAACAAGAGTACCAGTGGAGGTACATTCTATCTTGGTGATAATCTTGTTGCGTGGCATAGCAAAAAGTAGGAGTCAGTCTCATTATCCACAACGAGAGGCGAGTATATTGCAGCGACATCATGCTGTACACAGGTACTTTGGATGAAACAAACTTTGAAGGATCTTGAAATAAATTTCAGTGAGCCCATCTCGATCATGTGTGACAATACAAGTGCAATCAATATCTCAAAGAATCCGGTTATGCATTCTCGCACAAAACATATTGCTATCCGGTACCATTTTTTGAAGGAGAAAGTTGCGGAAGGTGAGGTTAAGTTGGATTTTGTTCCAACAACAGAGCAAGTAGCGGATATCTTCACCAAACCATTGCCCAAGGAAGTCTTTGAGTACCTTCGCAAGAAATTGGGAGTGGTCACACTTCCCAAGCATTGACTAGCTATCGGGGCCACATTCTCAGGGGGAGCATTTGTGTCTTTGTTTATCTTTTTGCTCATGTTTGTGATTCTTGCTAAGTGTAATAATTTTTCCTTAAGAATGTTGTGCATGGACTCGGGGGGAGTTTGCAGCAGCCCTTTGGTATTGTTGTCAAAGGGGGAGAAGAGTTACAGGAAATTGTGCGTGTGTTGCCAACAATTCCAAAGGGGGAGATTGTTGAGCAAGGTGCAACGACAATATTGTCATTGTTGTCAACACACTCAGATGGACAGGTTGATGCAGTGGACAATTGTTTGGAGGTTGTTTGGAGTATGTACAGTGGTGGTCAATTCTGATGAGGATGTTTTTGATGTTAGGGTGAAGTTGATATAGGTTGTTCGTGCAAATTTACAAAAGTTGCAAAAATCGTTAGGAAGTTGTCAAAGTAGCAAAAATCGTCAAAGTTGCAAAAATCGTCAAAGTTGCAACAACGTCAATGGAATGTGTTGGACAACCCAAGATACTATTTGGAGGTTTGTTGATCATTAGCATGAGTGGTTGCAGTGTTGGAATGGCCGGTTGCTTCGCCGGTGCATTGTTGGTCAGTTTCATGCTTTATGTGACAGGTGTAAAATCTGTGTTGGAGGTCACTTTGCGGGAGGAATTTTAAGCAATCCGTGAGGAATTGGACCTCAAAGTTTTTACGGGAGGTATCTGGATATACTGAGAGCTTAAGTTTTAAATTTCAGCCCAAACGGAGTCCGGAAGAAGAAATGGTGAGCATTGCAAAATGGCTTTGGAGCACTTTTTCTAGTTTATGTGACAGGTGTAAAATCAGCATCAGAGGCCACTTTGTCGGAGGTACTACGAATAATCCGTGAAAAGTTAAAATCTGAAATTTAAACTGAAGGTAGTCGGTTTATCCAAGAATATATGTTTCAATTTTTAGCCCGTTTGGAAATTTGAAGAGGAAGTTATGACTGTTACAAAAAGCCCTGTCAGCTCTTTTTGGCAATTTTTGGCAGTTTCTAAGAATATAACGGTTGAGTGGTACTTTTGTGTAACTGAAAAAAAAGAGCTGCGTTTTTTAATGTGAAACATATATATGTTTTAAAAGAAAAGGGAGAAGAGGGTTTTTTGGAAAAAGGACTGCCGGTGCATGTTGTGAAGAATTGTTTTCTTTGGCATTTTGATTGAAAATATGTGCAAGGTGTGAGATAATCAATGTCAGAGTTGAGAAGATCGAAAAGGTTAGACAAAATATTTTAGAGAAGAAGATTTGTGAGCTAGACCACTCAGGGTCTTTTGATGAGATTTAAAAATTTTATTAGAGCTTTTTAAATTTGCCGGGTCGGTGCTTGTTAACTGGGGTCAGTGCTCCTTGCAGTTGGTGTTGCTAAAGTCCGGGTTGGTTGGTGCCATTCCCTGCAGTTGGTGCTGCTAAAGTCTGGGTTGGTTGGTGCCATTCCCTGCAATTGGTGCTGCAAAAATATTGTAAAGACCAAACATTTTCTAGGCTGGATTTGGATGGGAGTCCAAATAGTCCATTGGCATAGTGGTTTTCCCACATCGGGTTTTCTCTATAAATCTGGTGTTATGTGATGCATGTTTGTGTGATTGCTTGTTTTGATTTGATTTCGTAGTTGGATTAAATTTTTAGTACACACTGATTCACCCCCCCTCTTAGTGTCACGCTTAGTTCAACACAATGAGCATTCAACTCTTATTTATGGTTGAACCTGTCGCCATGAAATGGACTACATACAATTCACCTCAGTAATAATTACGAGGTGGTTATATCATCCTTATCCTGTTAAAATAGACACGGAGAGAGGCACTTTGGTTGCAGGTTGCTCTGGTGAGTGGGGCACTCCAGTGAACGAGTCACTCTAGCAAGCATGTCTCTCCGGCAAGCAGGGCACTCCAGTGAGCGGGGAGTGGGGAGCTTCGGCGAGTGGGGTGCATTCTTCCAAACACTTAGCCAATTCTTGTTGATTTCTGCCTTTTTTTAAGCCTGACCTTGTGCGACGGACCTCCGTTCGGAGAATTATGGTAATAGCGAGCTACAATAGGTAGTTGATTGGATATGCGACATGGGTTGTGTTGGTCTACTCTATTTTCTTTGTTTTGGACTGTAGCAAGAACTATCGACATAATACCATGAGATTGTTCTAGTAAAATATTTGATCTATAAAAAAATACTGTTAAGAGGTGGATAATTGGCAGTTAGATGATGTTAAGTAGCATCCTAGGATCAAAGTTAATCATGGAAATAGATAGGTGTAAACTTTAAAGTATTTGATAGTTCAAGGCTATTTGTTTGGAGTGCATCAGATGCTAAATTTGAGGATGCTTGTAGTTATTGATTGGTAACCATTTGGAATTAACAAGTTTCCATTAAGGTTAGAAAATGCAAGACATGTTTCATTATTATGTGTTTTAATTTTGGACCTGCATATCAAAAGAAGTAATTGGAAAAATCATGAGAACATGATGTAAGTACACAAGTTGAGGTAAGGTTCATGACATGAAATAGTGTCCATTATAGTCTTTTGGAATATCATAATAATTACCAACCACAAAGTCTACAAAGAATAGCACATTACAAGGCCCTGGTAGACTTTGTTGTTTTATAACACATATAACCAGGCAGGGCTGATATAAGCAATCTTTCAACACTAAGAAGTCTCTTGCCTTGCAAATCTTATGGAGAGTTTACCTTTAACCATGTAACATTATTACCATCTTCCCGAGTAGCGTTACCACTGAAAAAACTAGCCAAACTAGAATGTACTAGATTATTGTATCTATTTGGAATCCATACTTTGCCACATGACTGACGTGTATGTTAATATAATTCTATTTGCTTTAAAGTTTGAATCTAGAAATCTATTTGTCAAAAAATGAACATAGCTCTCTCCATGCAAAGAGAAAGTATAATAATGCTTCCTTTCCTATTGGAATATTTGATGGTACATCTTATGCAAAATGAATGGGAGTTTAATAAGAATGCAATTTTTGGATCTACCAATTGAAGAGTCATGTCATATAACAGATGGCTAGATAATGTTAGAGGTACTGATGTTTTCTCTCCAGGGAACTGCAGTTTCTGCCCTTGAGCAGATAGTTTCAGATGAACAGATCAAGATTGGGCAGTCATCTAGTGGAGATATACAAAGTGCTGTTGTGACTAACATAGATGATGCACTCTGGGATTATGAGCCATCAGAACAAGTCAAAGAATTGGACAATAATGAGTATGAAGAAATATTGTTTGAGATGCAAAGACTTCTCTATGAGGATATTGGAGCCTACTCGCAACAAAGAGGTAGCAATTTACACTTTTCTAATTTATCCTTTGTTTGACATATAAAAAATGTACTTTTGATGTGACACTGTTAAATATAGCCTCAGTTATTTTTTTTGCTGTTGCTGAAGTTCTTACCTGATTTTGAGTGTGGAAAATTACTAAATTCACATTCAAATTGCATATTCTTTTAGAGCATCGCTTCTAGTCCTTTTTTTTTTAAAGTTTTTGGATGTTGCATGAAGAATTTTTGTTGAAATCTTTGATTCTAATATTCTATGTTTTAAAGCCCATGGGAGCCTTGACGGGCTTGGATATGTTGTATTGCCTTGATTCTTCGTCTTTTCCATAATTGATTCAAGAAATTTGTGTAGCTGGAAATTTTAGCCTATTTCTTCATCTGTAAGGGATTCTTTTATTTCCTGTTTTTGGACCATGGATTGTGGTTTAGGTGCCTATTGTTTTGATCCAGGAGGATTTTGAAGTGGTGTCACGAGCTTTTGCTGGCCACCATTGGGGTGCCATGGGCCTCCAACCAGCTGCCACTGGAGTCACCTTCCAACTGCCATAAGGGGGCACCACTCAGAAGCCGTTGGGGTGCCACAGGCTCCAACTAGGGACCAGTGGGAACCACGTTACAAAAGCTAGCTTCCATTACTGCCAAAGCCACTTGCCAAGGGCTTTGCCCAGCTGCCATTAAGGGAGTTTATGTTGGGTCCACTTTTGAAGGTCATAATTTCTTCTCCATTGACTCATTCCATGAAAATAAATACTTTTTGGAAACTGTAGGATGTGCTCCACATTGGTGATGATTCCCAAGTGAGCCTAAAGGCATAAGATTTGGCAAAAATTGGAGTTTATAAAAGAAAGGCTTTGAAGAGCCTTAACATTGCAATTTCAAATGATGTCCTGGTACAAATGACCAACTGTCAATACTCGCATATTGAGGCTGACTTGACATGAGAGGTAAGATAATACTGTCAAAGCTCTTATTAACTGTTGGAAGATGAACAACTACATCTCTTAATGTTGTCTCTTGACTCTTCATATATTGTTGTATCTACTTGCATTAGGACACATCGTTAGGATGGAAGATTAGAATGGAGGTCTGTAGCATTTGACAACTCTCTAATACTCATTGTCCAACAACTGCATCAGTTTGCATCTCTGCTCAAAGATTTAGTATTCAGAGTGGTAGTGTACAACATTTGACATCCCTCAATTTCTCACAGAAATACAATGGCTGCACCAGTCCACATCTCTTTTCAGAGGTTTAACAACTGCACCAATCCACATCTCTTCTCAGAGATCAAATGGCCTCACCAGTCCACATCTTTTATCAGAGATCAAGTGACTGCAAGTGTCCACATCTCTTCATAGAGATCCAGCGGCTGCATATGTCAACACCTCTTCTTAGATACCCACCAATTGCACTGGTCTACATCTCTTCTCCAAGATCTGGTAGAGCATCCATCCACGGAGGTTCATCAGATTGGAGGTTTGCACTTCTCTACTCTTTCACAGATTTGGCTTGCAAAATCTCACATTTCTTCTTAGAGATTCAACCTGTTCCTTTTTACACCCCTCTACAGAAATTCATTATTCAGATTCTCCACATGAATACAATTTTTGTTTCACCTTTCACTTGAATTGTCTTCTTTGTCTTAGATGTCATTGTCCGTTTCAAGTTAATGGGCTGTTAAGTGTTGCGTTAACAATATCCGCATTAGAATTGTTAGTTGGCTTTTCTCAACTAACGAATCCAATGCTTCCACCCTTGTAACACAGTAGTTCCTAAAATTAGTGTCATCCACTGGGATCCTGATTGATTCCAAATCACTGTCTTAGATAGGAAATCTTTAGCCAACTATATTGAGTTTGGTTGTGTTGCTTGTACTTAACCTTTTGTTATTTCAGCGTGCTTTTGCCACAATTTCTCTTACTGGTCCAATTTCAGTAAGAGCGATTGTGCTTTCTTGATATGTGTGAGATACTAAGGATAATTCTATTAATGTCCACAAATGGCAAAAGTAGGCTAGTCGGACTCATTGAAAAGAGCTGTTACAATGCATTGCAGTATCCAAAAAGGAGTGAAAAATCTAGTGTGAAGTTTAAACTACACTGACGTGGAACAACTGTATGGCATAAAATGTCAGACTCGAGGGTTACCCAAAATGGATAAACACTAACATTATAAACTATGAGAAAAGTTGTAATGGAGACATATTTTGTCATGAATGATTGGTAGTTTTATATCAACTAAGACTTATTTCACTTCTGAAGTGGAGGAGGTTTAAAATTAATCTTATATGAACATATAAATATGATGGTATCTTATGCACAATTAATAGAGTGAAATCTTTTTAAGTATGTTTGATATCTGATATGCTTTTCAATAATTACTAAATATAATAGCCTACATTAAAACCATAGTAGCAAAACTCGGACTCGGCTCGGACTCGGAAAAGTCAACTTGGGAGTTAGACTCGAGACTCGGCAAAAAAATCTCGGCAAGACTCGAAAAAAACTCGGGAAAAAAAATGCAAAAAAAAAAACAATTTTTTATTGAAAAAATAAGTTTTTTCATGCATATTACTTATTAGTATATTCTAACACACTTACTCAACATTCAACATTATACAAAGCATTTTATGCCAACTTCCGACGAGAGGATCTCCTCTCATCGTGAATACTTTTTTTTTTTTTTGATTAGGTTAGTGTAAGAAACCCCTATGACCAACGCACAGGGCTTAGCAGGCTCCCCCCAACCATGACCCCTCCTAAAGCCGAGAGCTATGCTTATCAATAGGGAATTTAACACACATCCACCCCTCACACACTCGCCCACGCCGCTGTTTGAACCTTGGACCTCCTGAAGAAGAGCCAAAGCATGAACCGTTGCGCTGTCCTCCCTGTGAATACTTAATTTCCCTGTCTCTTTTATCATGGATAGAAAATTAAAAAATAACACATTTTGTATTTTTAGCGATTAAAAGAATGTCACGAAAAAAAATACTTTGATGCCATGGCTATCATATATTATTTATTTATTTTATTAAATTAATAATTATTATTATAAATTTATTGTCATACAATGTATATATGGTTATTTCACTCCATTCTATAATCTAATCTAACCATAAGTTATACATGTATATTAAATGATTTAACTAAACAAGGACGATAAATAAATCCACATGAATATATAAACTCCCAGTAAATGGTTTTCCCTAAATTTATCCTTTTATAATTGCATTGACATTTTTATTTTGTCATTGTTTTTTAATTTTTTTAATTTTATATTCTTTTTATTTTGTCATTGTTTTTTTATTTTTTAATTAATTTTTTATTTTTATATTTTTTCAATGAGTTTATATAGGTTTTTATGAAGGGTTTCATCACCATATTAAATGGGATTTGAACCTTAGACCTCTAAAAAAAGACCAAAGCCTTTACCACTACATTAATGCAACTATTTTTTTATTTTTATATTAACCATTACTTTTTTTATTTTTATATTAACCATTACTTTTTTTATTTTTATTTTTATATTAACCTTAGACTCTCTCTTCCGGAAGAGCGTCTACTTCAAATAAACAACTTGAAAATGTTAAATAGGGAGATGAGGTTAATTTATGAATATTTGTTCTGTAAATCGAGGGGCAGAGCCTTTAGTAATTGCGGAACAGTAATGCGCACATTTGTTCCGTAAATCGAGGGGCAGAGCCTATAGCAAATGTGGAACAGTAATGCGCGTGGGCAACACGTGTCTTCTGGCGGTCGCTTGCTTTTTGATATTCAACAAATTGCCAGCGAAAGGCGAGAAAAAAGATGGCGATGGCGGGCAGGAGATGGTGTCGTACATTGTGATGTCGGTGGTGGTGGCGGTGGCGGTGGCACTGGAGGTGTTTCAGCTATGCAGGATTATGCTCTTCGACTGGGCCATGGTCTGGCTCATATCTTCGTATATCGCCATTTCCATCGACGAGGACGTACAAAGTGGTATATGGCCAAGCTGGTGAAGAGCGTTATGGTTGTGCTCAAGGAGGTTCGGAAGGTGTTGGAAGACAGATGAAAAAGGGTGGATTCAACAACACAACGTTGTGGAGACGTGCATGTGTACTCCGCTTTACATATCTGGCTCATATCTTTGTATATCCGCCGTTTCCATCGACGAGGACGTACAGAGCGGTATACGGCCAAGCTGATGAAGAGCGTCATGGTTGTGCTCGGGAAGGTTCAAAAGGTGTTGGAAGACAAAGATGAAAAAGGGTGGATTCAGCAATACAGCATGGTGGAGACGTGCCTGCGTACTCCGCTTTACCGAAGGTCCGTGAAACTTTGCAGCTTCCAGAATTTATTATGCGGTGGGCCAGCCGAGTCCCGATGTCGGGACTCGCGAGTCCGAGTGTGCCCTGGTTTTGGCTGGACTCGGCTGGACTCGGTCGAGTCTTTGAAAAAACGAGTCCGAGTGGGCTTGGCGCGGTTGAGCCCACTCGGACTCGGACTCGGCCGAGTACTTGGGAGTCCGGCCGAGTCTGACTACTATGATTAAAACAAGCAAGTTGTTTATTACTAATGTTCTTCCTATTGGTGGCCCTCTGGCTTGTTTAGGCGATAGCACTATAATCATAACTTTTGTTGAAGTTGTTTATTACTAATGTTCTTCCTATTGGCGGCCCTCTGGCGTGTTTAGGCGATAGCACTATAATCATTACTATTGTTGAAGTTCATGTAAAAGGAAATGCTAAATAAACTTTTGTTCATAATGCTCTATGCAAAAAGAAGGCCAAGTTGGTTGAACGAATTTGAGGGGGATAAAGTTTAAGGTTAGACTTGTATTTTGTGAGATGTTCCAAGGTTTAATTTATGGGTAATATGTGTTGGAATATATTACATTATTTGGTACATGCTAATGTACCATCTTGGGTACATCATTAGATTAGGAGAGTGTCTTATATTAGAGCTTGAGTATTTACTTTATGTAATGTAATAAATGCACAAAGTATTATTAGAATGTGCAATGATGTGAATGTGCATGTTGTCCACATGTACATGAGTCCTTAGAATAGGAAGATGAAGAGTCATAGGAAGATGGAAGGCCAAGAGTCATGTCTCATTATATATAGGCCTTTGATAGATGAGATAGGAGAGAGTGATAGAAAGAAGCACAAGATAGACTAGATACAATGTAGAACTTGTATGAAGCATGGAGCATTTGAGATCTCCATTTTGTATCAAGTTCTTATTTTCATGAGCCTTCATTAATGGCTATTTCATGAGTTATTTCAGAAGTTTCTCATGTTATTTACTTGCTTATTATATTGCCATTATCATAGATATAACATTGCATGCTTATTTTACTTCTTGTGGTTGCATTTCTTTTAATATATAGCATCAAAAGCTAACAATGGTATCAGAGCACAAGGTAGATGATAGGAAATAGAGAGAGCCACAAGAGAGATTGAGAGGAGATAGGAAATCTCATTTTTAAAATTTCTGAAATTGCTATTTGGCTAGAGTCTTTCCACAGAGTTGCAGAAAAACTTGTGAAGACTAGGACTCAACATAGATCTCTTTCCACTATATTGAAGGATAACTAGTGATGTTTATTGATTTATAGAGATCTAGAGATTTGCATGGATTTGCTTGCTACTATCTAAAGTTTTTTTCTGCAGAAAATTAGTTCTCAAAATTTGAGAAGCTTCCTACAATGGATAGAGAAGAATTTCATCTTCGATTGGTTGAAAGTCTATGTGCTTTCCTCATGTAGGGATTAGTTCTTTGTTGCAGAAAAAGTAGAAGATTGAAGAAAGAGGAGACTCAAGGAGAAGGTCTCATTGAAGAACTTCTAGATTTGGAAGATATAATATTAAAGATTGAAGATAGAAGATAGAAGAGGACTAGGAAAAGTCCTATTGAAGATTTGAGAAGCTGCAGAATTTGAAGACCCAAGAGAAGAGGTCTCAAGAAAAGTTGAAAGGAGAAAGGAGGAGAAGGCTAGAGAAGCCCTACTGAAGAAGTTGTAGAAGTGGCCATTGGAGAAGATTGCAAGGAGTAGCTCTTGAAAAGAAGAATTTGGGACAATTGTCGCCATTTGACAACAAGCCCAAAAGGAAGAAGGATTTGGCAAGAAGTTTGTCAAATTTTGGAAAGGTTTTACGAAGATCTCAAGACATTCAGATTCTTGAGAAAGACTTCGACAAGGAGATTGAAGGAGAAAGAAACTAGAAGAGGCCACCAGATTTGAGAATTTTAAGTACAGCCACAAAGGATTTGAAGGCTTATTTGGAAGAAGGAAATTGCTGATTCTTTACAGCAAAAATTGAAGGGTGTTAGAAAGCAAAATTTATCTGCAAATTGGAGGAGTTTTTAAGCAGATTTGAGAGATTCTAGGACAGCAAATCGAAGGAGGAATTGGCTGCGTTAGAAGCTGGAAAAGTACAGATTCAAGGACAGCAGGAGGGCAGCGTTTGGGCAGTATTATAGCTGCAAAATTATACATTCTTAGGCAGCAAGTTAAAGGAGTTATAAAGCTGCGAATTGGAAGAGTTTATGAGCTGATTTGGACAGCAAGTAGAGCTGCAAGATACACAAAGATTAGGGCAGCAAAGCATAATGAATTAGAGCTGCAAATTTAACAAACTCGGGGCAGCAAATAGGTGAGTCAAATCACCAAGAAATCAAGCTACAAAAGGAGACCAAAAGGTATGCAATATTGGTGCAAAAAGTTCATTATTTGAATGTTTATATTAGCTTATTATTAAGTCTTCAAAAGCACCGTATTTGAGGTTTTAAAGTTGCAAGAGGAAAGGTCTCAAGTTTATGTTTTCAAGGTTGGAGTAGATTGCATTTACAAAGGATTAAAACCTGCACAAAAGAAAGGAGAAGTTAGATATAATACAAGGAAAATAAAATATCAACTTCTTACTATCTATTGGAAAGCAAATAAGCCAATATTGTATAGCAAAGATTGGCAAAAGTTTTGGCATAATTTAGAAGCTTGGAGCCACCATAGAAGACATCACCAAGCATTGAGCCAAGAAGGAGACGTGGTAGAAGAATAGCCAAAGAAGAAAAGGCAACGTAAAAGAGAAATCACCATTACCACATCTTGGTAAAAAGGAGCCACCAGAGGAATAGAAAAAAGGAGAGGCGCCACCACCACATTCGAGAGGAGAAATCATCATTTCGTGAAAGCAAGGGTGACAGTTGAAAGTACAGGGGGAAAGCATTTGAAAGGCACAATCTTGAGTTTCCTAAAGCTACGTATAGTAGCCAACAAGCATCAAAGTGCCACAAAACAACAAGGTCTACTCACCAAGGCGCCATTAGCGAGCAAAGCAGTGCAAGAGCCATGGATATTCCACGTTGAAGGTTTTAAAACACTACATTATCTTGAAAACGCCAGCCAACAACATTAACCAACGTAAAGGAGAGGCATCATTTGCAGCAAAGGAGGTTAGTTGCAACATCAAGTGTTACCAAGTGAAGAAGGAGCAATCTTATCATCAAAGGAGCCACGTTGAAAAGATACAGCGCTTGTACAAGCGTTACAAAGTGAAGAAGGAGCAAGCTTATCATCAAAGGAGCCACGTTGAAAAGATACAGCGCTTGTAGAAGCGTTACAAAGCAAAAGAGAGTGCTACGTAGAAGATAGCGCATGAAAGAGAGTTACAAAGCATAGTGCCACGTGGAAGGAGTGTTATAAGGGATAGCGCCACATAAAAAGAACATTACAAAGAGAAGAACAACACCACATGCAGAAGAGTTAGCGCCCTACCAAGTAGAGAAGAGAGGAGGAAGTTAATGCCATGTGGAAGAAGAGACAATGCGCTCGGAGTAGAAAGAACGTTACAAAGAAGAAGTGCCATCACTTGGAAGGACAAGGAGGTGAAGAGTTTTACCGCCAAGTGTCACAGTGCAAAAGAAAACTCCAAGGGAAGAGGAAACATTTGCCTTGCATGAGTGACAAGTCTCACACTTATTCATGCAATAAGAAGGTAATCCAAGAGAACATAGCGCAACATAGTGAAGTGAAACCAACAACACAGTGGAAGGAGAACGTAACCAACAACACGTTGAAGTTAGTCAACAACGTTGAAGGCGCCAAAAGGGAGTGCAATTAATGTTGTGTCATAAGCATTGAATATGGAAGAGTGAACAACACTTTATTACAAGTGCAAGTTGCAGAGGAGTCAAAGGAGAAATAGACCTCATACACAGTGCATGTCCAAGTCAAGAAGGTATTAAGATTTATTTAAATCAAATTGCATTTTTATAAAGTTAAAGGAGGAATAAGGAACATTAATGCTAAGGTCAAAACTAGTTAATCTTTATGCTTGAGATTAATTAGATAATTGGAGGTATAAGGAATTGCATTGATATATTATTACCTTAGATGCATTATTGAAAGATTTGAAAACCTTTTGAAGCAAGAAATATTTAATTGAATAGCATTTGAAATTACTTTATTCAAGCACAAGAAATATTTGCAAATAACCCATTTGGAGGAAAAAGGAATTCTACATAGAAATTGAAACATTAAATTTGCAAATATCCATAGTTTCTAAATTTCCAATTAGGGAGATATAAGGAGTTCAACACCAATTTAGATTATTGAAATTTAGAAATTATTCAATTGAAAATTGAAAGAAGCAAAACATAGAGCTATTGAAAAGTTGGCAAATTACATTTGGAATCCAACTTTAAAGTTATTGAAGATAGAAAATATTACCAATTGAAATTGCATCAAATCTATCTTTAGCTTTCTATTTATTCATTAATAGGGAGAAATAAGGTGAAGAATAGAAGTTGAACATTAAGGAGATAAAAGGGTTTCAACTCAAGGAAAATTTAGAAAGCTAAGTACTTTATCAAGATCATAGTACATTCAAAACACTTGCAAGATATAAAGTATTTTACAAAACTTGAGAATTGAAGAAATATTATCAAACTTAATCATATACTCAAAACTAGGGAGTCATAAGGTAGACAACTTCAAAGGTTTTGAAAGACAAAATATTCTATCAAAGTTGTTCTCAATACTAAAAGAGCTAAAAGGAATTCTATTTAGAAATTTGACCATTGATTGATCATATACTACAAGAATTGAAGGTTAGAATCTAGAAGTTGAAAAGATTGGGAGACATAAGGAATACTACAATTTCTTAAGATAATGGATAAGATAGCAAGAGGAACATATCATCGCAAGATACACTATGAAAGGATTCAAGATCAAAATCCATCCAATATTCCATATCAAAGATGCAAAATTACTTCTAGCACAAACAATTCTACAGGTCAAAATGAAAAGGACATTTGGTATATTGATTCCGGTGCAAGTCATCACATGACAGGAAATTTACAATGGTTTGATTGCCTTGAAGTCACTAACAATTTTAGGTTGAAAATTGCAGATGGCAAAACCTATCTTATACATGGATATGGGTGTGTAACACCTAGTACATCATTTCCAAATTTTTTGTTACATGATGTAATGTATGTTCCTAGATTAACATCAAATCTTATTTCAGTTGCCAAGTTGGTAGAGAGCAAAAGGATGGTTGATTTTAGATACTTAAATGGAGTCAATATGTGTCTCATCATAAATCAAAATGAGATAGAAGCTACAGGATCAATCCACAAAGATATATATGCTCTAGATTCAATTGAGATTTCACAAGATATTGTTGTATTTCAAAACAACACTAATGCATTTTCTGAGGAACAGATTGCAGAAAATGGAAAATCTATATATCATAAAAGTTGACGAGGAAATAGAAGATTCAGAACGAGAAATATGAGAGGACAACAAAACTATGGATTACTTGGCCATCTATAGATTAAAGAAGAAGAAGAACCTGATCAAGCTGAAGAATATTTGAAAGATGAAGACCCATATTGAAGACTAAAGTCTTCAATAACCAAATAATGTAATACAAGGGGGTGTTGGAATATATTACATTATTTGGTACATGCTAATGTACCATCTTGGGTACATCATTAGATTAGGAGAGTGTCTTAGATTAGAGCTTGAGTATTTACTTTATGTAATGTAATAAATGTACAAAGTATTATTAGAATGTGCAATGATGTAAATGTGCATGTTGTCCACATGTACATGAGTCCATAGAATAGGAAGATGAAGAGTCATAGGAAGATGGAAGGCCAAGAGTCATATCTCATTATATATAGGCCTTTGATAGATGAGAAAGAGAGGAGAGTGATAGAAAGAAGCACAAGATAGATTAGATACAATGTAGAACTTGTATGAAGCATGGAGCATTTGAGATCTCCATTTTGTATCAAGTTCCTATTTTCGTGAGCTTTCATTAATGGCTATTTCATGAGTTATTTCAGAAGTTTCTCATGCTATTTACTTGCTTATTATATTGCCATTATCATAGATATAACATTGCATGCTTATTTTACTTCTTGTGGTTGCATTTCCTTTAATATATAGCATCAAAAGCTAACAAGATGACAGTGAGATGGATTAGGATTTGTGGAACATGACAGTAATAAAAAAGAACATATTTAACAAGGGCCAAAGCCACATAAAAATGCTCAGAATTTAATGTTGTTGAATTTCAAAAACTATTATTTTTGTTTCTCATTACAAGATTCACTAGAACAATGGTGTTCTAGGAGAAAAAATAGAACACTGAAATATGCTGGTAATAGTGCAGTGTATTGGTTAGAGAAACAATAATCATGAGAAGGAAAACAAGGTTGCATGAATGATGTTACAGGGTATGCAAGATAATATTTGAATATGGTGGCAGTGGTAGTAAAATATCCTGATTAAAGGAGAGAGCAATGACAAGATGGACGTCAAGTGGAATTATGGAGTCATGAGAGCATGAAGCTAGGGAAATGAGATGGTAAGAATAGTAGATATAAAATAATATTTGAAGGCAGGCAAGAGTTACATGGCGAGGAAAAAAATTGTAAATGTAGGAATAATGGACAACGGAGGGATAAGGTCGTTGGAATGGAACCAAAAAACAGGGATTGAAAACAAAATGTTGATGGCAGGAAAAATATGGCAATGAATGGAGATATGAACATGTATAGTGGTAGAACATGAGGCAGTGGATTGCGGTATTAGTAAGTTGTTGATAATCAGGTGAAATAAATACACCTTTAAATGGTTACTAT
The DNA here is from genome assembly GCA_028583015.1 of Wollemia nobilis. Taxonomy (NCBI): domain Eukaryota; kingdom Viridiplantae; phylum Streptophyta; class Pinopsida; order Araucariales; family Araucariaceae; genus Wollemia; species Wollemia nobilis. The sequence goes on from JAQPPZ010002524.1 coordinate 1,019,295, forward strand.
GGGCTGATCAAGAGGCGCTCTAATACGGGCTGTAGTGGTAAGCTAGATGATTTTAAATCCTGTTTCGACAATAATGTGTAAATTACTTATTATAGAAGATGTTCGTTATTACAATATGGTAGAACTTTACACTATGCCTTATATACCCTTTCCATCTGTAGTTATGTTCTTTAGTAACAGTTAATGAGTCCTTTTTTTAACTTATGATTAATCTATATTTCCCTGTGCATGCTTCACAGTATAAACTGGTCGTGCATTGAACTTTTTCTAGTCCCATGCTGGTTATTTCAATAGTTGTGTTGGCTCAAGTTAATCTCTTCCATGCTTCTAGTTAATAATCAGTAGTGTAGGACAGATTCGTTATTGACGTGTTATGGTCTATGTTAGCTAGGGACAGTAGGAATTGCATCTTTCTAACAGGTAGTGGCCCTTGTATTTTTTCCCCAATTATTATTAATAGATTTTTATTTAGAAAAGAGGGTTTTAATTGAAGAACTTTTCCCATTTAGATGCAGCTTCGCTTGAGGATTATGAAAAAGCATGTGCATTGGAAGAAGAGTCTCTAGCTTCTGCATTCTTTGAGCACATGCAAATACACAAAGAACAGGTACCTTATCAACTCTGCCATTTTTTATGCATTGATGTCATTCAAGTTAAATTTCCATCATTTTTTGCTTTGTTCTTCTGTATTAAATTCTTTTATTCTTCTACATTATGTTCAGACTGTAGGGAAAAGGAACTTGGGAAATGTTACTCTATTTTTTATTATTTATTTTCATATCCTTTCAATTCGGGATGCATAACATTTTAAAATTCATGATCTATGTCGTTTCATAGGTTCCGGATATAACAACACGAAACCTCCTTTATAAACATACTAATGTGATCTAATATTCCTCATCTGTCTCCACTACAATAACAATAGAAGAACACAGAAGCTTATGGTGAACTAAAAATCTGTGTGTGTGTCGACCATGCATATTTAAGTTGTCAGCTTGCAAGTTCACTTAACTTTTTGAAAGGTCAAGAACCGATATACCTCTCAACATTATACTCTTGGAATCGATAGGAGGATCAGATCACCGATTAACTTAAATAGAAAATACTGCTTCATCATTGAAAAATAAAATCGCATTAAACATAGTGAGCAAACCATCTATGAAGACTCGTCTTATTGCTTTCTTTATGTGTTTCTGAAATATTGCTGAAGTACAATAGTTGCTGAAACAATGATGACAGAAAATACTATGATGTTGAACACGGAAATCGGCAAGTGCGATTTGCTCCTATGACCGCAGTTCAACAAATGGATGGGGAGGTTTCTACTCTCCCCACCCTCCGGATCTCAGGCCGGTTCCCTTCTAATTAAGATGAAAAATGTAGCATGGTGGGAGTATTCCACACTTGAAGGAACAATTTGAATGACAGATTTAATAATCAGCCAGGACTCTTCACTTGTACTGCAATCACAACAGCTGCTTGTACGGCAACATCACTTGAACGACAACACTTGGTCTATGACTTTCACCCTGCATCTAAAACTTGAAAGGAACAATACAGAACCTATCTACTGCAGCAATCAACAATGACAACACATGCAGTATACATACAATAACAATAGCAGATGATAAATGAATATGAGCAGATCTTGTATTAACAGTGGCCTGTATGGTTAACTACATACATCATCTTCTTACAATACATCTGTGTGGAATATCTCCTTCCAACACCTACACGCTTTAGCCAACAACCACCAGCCAGCCTCCCGACAACATCCACATGACCCAAATGAATGAGGGAAGGGTCTTATTTATACAACTAAAAAGTAGTTGCATCCTCCAACTACCTGACACCTCATCATTTTCTTAAATTACATTTGACATGCATTTGACTTACATTTACATTTCATTTGATGACTCACTTTATGACTTGTCTGTACATACTAATACTTCACTAAACATTACACATTATCATATACCATGATACATCACAACTTTATTAATTATACGTATGCATACTTTGTCAAACACTTTGGATACGAACTATAAATAATGCAAAATGACAAAAATTGTTCACTAATTATGCAGGCATGTCAATTTTCCTGCCACCAAAAAACAATGAAAGAAACTAATATAAATTGCAGAAAGCAAATGTGATGTACTTATATAAGAGAAAAGGGTGCAAGAGATAAGTGTATAAGGTTTCCCAACGTGAGATAGTGAGTCTAAGGGTCAATACGTCTGCAGTCAGCACTTTGGGACAAAGTCATTATCATCATCTACTTAGACGACAACACACACATGACGACAGATTGGGCTTCAGTTCTCAGTTAGTATGATGACATTCCATGAGGGCATGATCTCTGGATGACCACTTCTCCAGGCGATGACTGCACTCCAATAGGGCGATGACTACCCTCAACAACAGTCATCAGCGCTGTTTGACGACTTCTGCACTCCTTGACTGTGACTTGCAACTAGTTAAATTTGACTGTCTTCCAACCTGCAACCACCTACCTTGACAATGCACAACAAATAATCCGGTAAATTACTATCAACACAGACATCCAACACATAAATTGAGGATAGTTTTGTATTGATAATCTGCCAAAATGGCGTTTACAGATTACAACATTGATCCTTAGACTTGCAATATGCTCCATCAATAACAATGGCTTCTCACAGCAAACAAATACTCTCTCTTGAATTTTCTAAATGCATATCTCAAACAATGAGGGGGGGGTCTTCTTATAGTGCAGTCTTGGCCGTTGTTGGCAACGGTTTCCAGGACACGTTGCACATAACTACTTCCCCTCTTCCTACGTACCTAAGACATAACACCAACTTTACAATATATTAAATATTTAGGCGCTCAACTATGACGACTATTACATGCATTTCATTTCAATTACATTTACATTTCATTGGCATTTCATTATATTGGATTTTGACCAAACTTAGTTCATATTGCACTTAGACACAAAACTTAGTGCATAAACTCTAGAACACGTAGACATTTCTGCAGACAATTTCACTTCTGTTTTTGCTTATGTCTAGAAGCAGTGCCTACATTTGTCCTTCCCTTTAAATTGGGCAACGTCCTCGTCGACTTCCTTCTTTGCTTTGGTGGGGTCAAACTCGGCTGTTGAGGTTGTGGAACAGGTACTCCTAATTCTGCAATCTGCAACTTCAGTGCCTCCTTGTCCTTGAGTCTCTTGGCATAATTGAAATACTTGGCCCATTCCAGACCATAATGGTTGGCTTTCTGTTCCATTGCTGCCAACTTTGTCAAGAGCTCCTCCTCCCTTTTTGCGAAGGCTTCATTCGCAGTTCCCTGCATCATTGCTGCAAGCTGCTCATCTCTTTCTGCAATCAACTGATCTTTGTGCTCCAACTCCTTTGTCTTGGCTTCCAACAACTGCTCTCTGATTGAGCACTCGGATTTCAGTTGTGCTATTATTGCATCCTGTTCCTCATTGGCTTTGGTCTTTTCTTCAACCTCCTTATTCTTCTCCTCAACCTCCTTGGTCTTTTCCTCAAGTTGCTGTTTTAGCTTGACTAGTTCTGCTTTGGCTTCTTCACTCACTTGCTGAAGTTTAGATTTTATTGTGTGCAACAGGTTAGCTTTCTCTTCACCTACACTGTGAAGCTTTTCACTACTTGCAACTAACCATCACACCAAGTATGCCAAAAAGTTGATCCTGGCATAGGTCTGAAATAACTCTGGTGCCAATTCCATTTATTGGACATTTATTTCATTTAGTGGGCAAAGTACATTGTGACTTCCATTAATATAAATAGGGGCTGGCCTTCTATACAACGTCTAGGTTCCTTCTGCCAATTTTTTCACCCCAACCATGGTTCTAATATAGCCAGGCTCCAACTCCGAAGGCTGCATCCAATGAATGCTGGCAAGTCTTGTCATCCATTTGTCATCCACTAACTTGCTCAACTCATTCTTTGTCATCAATCGCCATTTTCTCCACTGTCCTACACAACCCACTTCAAACTCCAATCTCAATCTGTTAATGACTTTGGATAGCTTGTAAACAATTATCTACTTGTGCATCAATGTGCTCCCCCAATTCTAGTGTTTGCTTGAAATTTGACACTTCTATCAGCACATGATCACTTAGATCATCATCTATGGTATTCTCCACCACATTCTCTCATCCTTGTCCTGACAGATTGATGGCTTTCTTAGCTGCTTCGCCCTCTGTTATTGGCTGCTCCACAGTCTTAGCCAATTGCTCTGTCTGTTTGCTGCTTCCTCCCCTTTTGAGCAAGATATGCTTTCTTGGGGGTTCACTATCATCTGAGTCTGATTCAGGTTCTGGTTGTATTAGCACTGTATCCTCCTTCATCGACTCCTTTTCTTTCTTTGGTGTCTTAGCTGACTCAAGTTTTTTTCATTGCCTGTTCCTCTTCTACTATGGATGTAATCTCAAAGTGCAGCTCCACCTATCAATTTGGTGAGCCTTTGCTAGAAATTCAATTGCTCCAACTTGTACATCTCCTATTGCATCCACTGCTGCCTGGACCTCCTTGTCCATGGGCACTATCTTCGGAAATTCTTCTTGCTGAGCCTACATCTCTAGCTGTTGTTCAACTACAGCTTCCTTTCCAACCTCTTGTTGAACTGCACCTTGCTGTCGTCCTTCCACAACCTGCTCCATCCTACCACTTGTGTGTACTGTGACCTACTGTGGGGGTGGAGGTTGCTCTTCCAATTCCAACATCCTGCGCTTGCTCTACTTTTGGCCTGAATCTGGCCTTGATGGTAGTGCCTGTTGTCAGATTTTGCACGGGGTGCAATGTCTTCAATGTTGTTTTGTAACAGTGCTGCTCTTCTTTTCCTCCTTCCGTTTTTCTCCCTTCTCTCCCTTTCCTTTTCTTTCCCATTCTCTTTCTCTCCCCCCTTTTTCCTTGGAGTTCCCCAGTTGATTTTCCGGCTTTCCAGCAGGTCTATCCGAAATTGGCTAAGTGCGGGTGCGAAGTTCGCACTTCGCCCAGTTTTGGTGCGAAGTGCGTACTTCGCCCCACCTTCTCAGGCGCACCTTGCACCGGCGGATGGCGAGGTCAATGCGAGAAAAAAGGTAAAATCCTTGGAGCAGGTCCATATGGCGGCAGACACCAGTGTTCGCCTGTGCGCGATTCGACTTCTCAACGGAGCCGGAATGCGCCCTTGACAGGTGTACAGTAGGGGAACAAACCCGGAATTTGACCAAGGCTTGAAGGCCTTCCCCGACTGCACTGATTTCTGCACGCATCCCAAGGAGCCCCGATCCCAAGCAAAGATGGATAGACTGCCCTCTAAGGCAGGCATGTGTCACACAGCATAACCCATCATTAGACAAGTGTCCAGCTTCGGGATTTGAACCAAGGCTGCCGACCAAAAGGGATAAGCATGGGCTGCTGCACCGCTGCGTTAATAGCCTCATTCAAAGCTGATGCGAGGTTTCACTGCTCCGACTACTAGCAAGCCTGCCGACTTGAAGAATTACCCGAGCACTCCGCCACGTAGCTGTCCGGCTTCCGGGAAGACCATCGTTGCGGGTACGACCCGATCCGACAAAAGGTCGGCATTTGCGGCTCTTTCGCCGCTTACGTCAGCTCATGTTTGATGGGACTCTGTGCCCATTAATGTAACGGGTGGGACTCGGGCTATAAAAGCCCATCTGAAATTCATTGTAAAGGGTGGAAGGGGAATGTTTGTTAGGGAACTACTGTGCTTATTGTAACCGTGCTTCTGCTTATGAATACAATCTGTATGCACAGTTCCATTCTCCTATCTTTATTCTTTTATCCTTGTCTTTCATTATATGCCTTAGGCCCACACGTATCGTTGCTCGTTAATTCACTTTGGCATTTGGCGATCAGGTTCCTCTAGCATTGCTTGCTTAAAGCACCATATGTACTTCATTATTTAAAGCATTCATTATAAATTTGTTAGCAGTTCCATCAGTTGTGTGTGACGTTGCTGGCCCGTATCAGGTGATTGATGCGATCCCCTGCTTTTAGTTCCTTGTAGGGAATGTTTGCTAGGGAGCCATTGAAGCTGTGCGGTTAAACTCTCTACCTAACACATATACCTGACTCTGACATCTCTAGGTTTACTTTCTACCCCTGTCAGTGTATGTATCTGGTGATTGATACGATCCCCTGCTGTTAGTTCCTTGTAGGGAATGTTTGCTAGGGAGCTATTGAAGGCTGTGCATACGGCTTCGGTGTATCGGAAGTACGCCTAGGTTTTGCGGTTCCTTGTCATGCTCTGTGTTTGTATGCGGTAAGTAGCGGTGATTGGTGTGTTCCCGTCTTTGTTAGTTCCCCCCACCAACCTTTGGACATATTTGTATCTCTTTACGTACATTTGTCTCTTTCCGTTCATTTATTTCTTTCTGTTCCCTTTAGCTTAAATCAAGCCCCCTAAAAGGAGCCGGCCTTCTCAGGAGATTGGCTCGGAAGGCATCTCTTCCTTCCGGCCTTTCATCTTCAGTGGGCGAATACGGGCGCATTAACCAAAAATCCTTTCCTCATGGCAGATTCGTAACCAACGGTTTCTGCGGCACGCCGGTGGGACGCTTGTCCCACGATTTAAAGAAAGAGTGCCCATCTAGTTTCCACCTAGCGCAACGAGTTCTTCGACCCGCTCGGCGGAACACGGGTCCTACATCGACGAGAGATTTTCCGATCGGTCTCCACAGCGGCGACGGTTCTCGAGCTCTTGGTGAGACAAGGAAGTTTCTCACCCCCGACAGAATCGAAGCACCGGTGTTCGCTTCATTGCTGTTCCAAATCTGAACACATGGCGACTCTGCACGAACAAATCCTCTGAGTCTAGAAGACCGGTCCGGTCACCTTCATGCACACGAGAAGGTGGCGAACAAGAAATCCGAGAAGCCCGCTTGAGTTCTACGAACTAGACATCCACGCTCGAGGCGAGATACCCAGGCTGGCTGATCCGCGAGCTCGTTTCGACGAGGCCGAAGCTGAGGTCGGAAGAGCCGATTACGAAGTAGAAGAGGCCGAGGAAGAGGAAAATCCTGCATCCTCGGAAAGTACCGACACCGAGTACACAACCGACGGCGGAGAAGAAGAAGAAATGGCTGATCAACAACCGAATGACGATGATCTCTTCCCGGCGGTGGACTCTACGAGGCCTTTGGCCTCGATCGGTCGACAAGCTGTGCCCCTGCTGCTTTAAAGTCTATTCCCACATACGACGGCTACGGTAAGACGGCGTACGAGCACATCCGGGACATCCTTGCCACGGCCGCATCACATACCATCACCGATGAAAGTGTGAAGACCCGTCTGCTGGCCCTTTCCACGAGGGGAAAGCTTCTCTCTTGGTGGAGATCGCTGCCGGAGGGATCCATCACTTTGGGTGGCCCGACTTGCCGGGAGGCTCGTAAAAGGATGCAACGAGTCCGCTGATCCTACCTCTCTCTTGCATCGGTTCCAAGCAATCCGGAGGCATCCTCAAGAGGAGGTGTACGATTTTAACATTAGGTTTGCGAGATCCTGGAAACGGGTACCTCGCGAACTTCGGCCTTCAGCCGGCATGGCTGCTCACTACTATCTGAGGTCTTTCAACTCAGACATATGCCTGCTGTTGAAGATCGCCCGAATTGACGAGTTCCCTGCACTATACGAAGCTGCCCAGCAAGCTGAAGCTGACATTATCTCCATCGGCAGGCTTCCGTCCAGAGTGCGGGAGCCGATTCATCCCGACTTTCCAAGATCGCGAGTATCATTCGCCTCACGGTGGTGTGCCGTCTACTTCGAGGCAGCGGCCCCGGCCCGCGGTGGAATCCGGCGCCGGTCGTAACTCAATACGGCCCGCCTCAGTTGCATTACCCTCATCCGCCTCCTCCTGCTCCGCATTTTCCAGCGCTTCCTGCTCCCCCGCAGTATGCGTCTTATTCTAACCCTCCTCCATTGGCCGCTTTGCCTCCACCGGCACAGTCGCCGCCTCCGGACAGCAGCATCCAGAACACGATTCTACAAGAAGTGCGGGCTTTGGCCTCCGGATATCATGCCATGTCCAATGACATGACAGCTATGAAAAAGAAGCAGGCCCAAATGGACTTTGCTCCTAGAAGGCCGTATGTGCCGCCGGCATTGACAAAAGATAAAGCCCCGGAAAACCAACCGCGGAGGCGTCCGCCTCAGAAATCTTGCTATAGATGACCCACCTGGTCCTCCCGACCGAGTCAAGCCGATGCACTACGTGCAATGACCCACATTCGGAGGAAGACTGCACTTTGCACCGGCACTACATCCGGACCTTGGCCGGCGGCACTATAGAAGATGATGAGTTGTACATGATCTTGGACGGTGAGGCCAATTTTGCCTGCCGAGAAGAGAACCCGGTGGCGCCCGCCAAGGAAGAAAAGAAAGGCTGCGGACGCGGCTAAACCTTTGCGGGTATATGCGAGAAGAGAAAGACCGCAGCCCAATGGGCTGCCACCGTACAAGCGGCTGTGGCCTTACACAGCCCAGGAGAAGGCATCCAAAGATAAAGCTCCCGCTAAACCTTCTCTAGCAAAGACCGCTGCTGTTCCAGCTAAGCCTCCAGCAAAGGCCCCAACTCCCGCTAAGCTTCCTGTACTTCAGCCCCCACCCGAAACCAAAGAACAAGCCCGGGAGAAGCTGAAGTACCCGTCTCTGACCAAGAGACGGCGAGTTGAGGCCACCCAACGATGCCGGACCAAGTATGAACCGGCTAAACCAGCAGAAGGAGCTAGTACCTCGGGCTACAGCATTGTAGACGAGTTAAAGAAGACTCCTGCCAGAATCAGCATGTACGATGCCCTTCTGCTTCCAGGCCAGGTAGATCTGCTGCAAGAATCACTGAAAAACATGAAGAACGGCAAGCAGATGCAGCCTGCTGTCCTGGTTCAACCTTTGATAGTCTCCGCCACTGGGAAGAACAGACCGCCACCCTTTTATCTGTCTTTGCGGATGCAAGGGCACATAGTTCCTAGCTGCATGGTGGATTACGGTGCTTCCTCGAGCTGTGATGCCGAAGGCCGTGCGATGAGATCGGGATGGAATACACACGGAGCAGCCAAGGTGTGCTTGCAATTAGACGGCACCCTGTCAAGACGGTTGGTGTCATAAAGGACATCCCTATCCAGCTGCACAAAGCTCTCGACATTGTGGTCATCCAAGAGGTCGTGATTGTTGACATGGAGCCTTACTTCGGCATGTGTCTCTCTCGGGAGTTCAACTGCGAAGTTGGGCGAGTACTGTCTCTAGACTACTCGCACATGGAAGTGCCCTTCAAAGGAAGGAGGCCGAAAATTTTCAATGAGAAGCCTTCCCCTTTTCTAGTAGACAAGATACCCGGCGGAGAGATGGCTGCATGGTCCAATTGTCGGAAGAAGAAGCGGTGACGAGTGGAGCCGGCCGAGCAAGCTCTCGAAGTGCTACGGCTAGAAGACGAGTTCTCGTTGCGGGATTTTAATGCCGTAATCGGGATGACAGGGCTGTTATTCCATTAAGCAGCCCAAGGAGCTTGACGTGTCCGTTGCGAAGGAAGTAGGACCTGCACCCGAAGAGCTGTGGAAGCTTTTCTTTGACGGCGCCCGTTGCAAGAATGGCGCCGGTGCAGGGGTCCTCCTGGTTTCTCCAACCGGAGTCCAGAGGGACTATGCCTACAAGGTGGCACGGAGCTGTACTAACAATTCGGCGGAATACGAAGCCACTGTGCTTGGGTGCGAAAGGCGGAAAGGCTCGGAATCAAGCATCTCCAAATTTTCGGAGATTCGGAGTTAGTGTGTCATCAAGTTACGAATAAATGCGCGTCTAAGCATCACTATCTTAGAGCGTACCGCAATCGGGTGCAGGACTCGATGGAATCGTTTGACTCATTGAACGTTAAGGCAATATCGCGTGAGAGAAACAAGCACGCGGATATTACAGCGTCTGTTGGAGCAGTGCGTTCAGTGAAGACGTCGTCCGAAGCCGAAGCCGGTCCGCACCATTTACGGGCCTTACGTGCACGATAGGGATACCTATCAGCGGGTATTCAGGTGTGACGAGGAGATCGTCACATTCATGGTTAACGAAGTGTGTGTAATCGAAGGTAGAGACCCTGATGACGAGCAATATGAGGGGTTGATACAGTTACGGAATAATCACGTCCCAAAAGGACTGATTACATTAGAAAGTCTCTTTGATCGGAATGACAGAGCAATATCCCACAGGATCAAAGTAGACCCGAGGCAGTATGCTGACCTGGAGCTCGAACCTGGTAAAACCATCAAGGTCGGAACAGTCTGCACGTCGGAGGAGCTGGTGCAGATTAGATCACTGTGCCAGGAGTTCCCAGACATCGTGGCACGGTGCTACGAAGATTTGAGGGGTATGACGGATCTGTCATCCGAGCATACCATCGAGCTAGAGGATGGCGCCAAGCCGTTCAGACAAAAGCAAAGGGCCGTAAATCCAAAGATTGAGGCCATGATGAAGACCGAGCTCTTGAAGATCTTTGGAGGCCAAGATCATCTACCCCATCAAACATTCATCCTGGGTCGCGAATCCGGTGCCCGTGAGGAAAAAGAATGGCGACATACGTCTCCGTGTCGACTTCGAAACCTAAATCGGGCTTCCCTCAGGGACCACTATCCGCTTCCCCAAATCGACCAAATTTTGCATATCGTTCTTTGGAGCCCGGGAGATTTTCACTTTTAGATGGATTTTCCGGCTACAACCGATTTGGGTCAAAGACGAAGACCGAGCATAAGACGGCGTTTACCACGAAGTGGGGACGTTCGCCTATCGGCGCATGCCGTTTGGCTTATCCAATGCTGGTGCCACGTTCCAAAGGGCCATGGACCTGGCCTTAGAAAGCTGCTCAACAAGATTATTGTCATCTATCTTGATGACATGATTGTTCTCTCTCACCGACGAGAAGATCATGTTTCGCACCTGCGGCGGATATTTGAAAGTTGTCGAGAATTCGGCATCTCTATAAACCCGAAGAAGTCTGTCTTCGCGGTAAAGGAAGGAAAGCTGTCGGGACATGTCATCTCCGAGGAAGGCCTCGCCATTGACCCTGACAGAGCGGAAGCCCTCGTTCGCTTGCCATTGCCTGATAAAAAGGTCTGCGAGTCCTTCTTCGGTCGGATTAACTTCGTGCGGAAGTTCATTCCGGACTTCGCACGGGTGATCAAGCCTATGGCCGAAGTGTTGAAGAAAGATACACCTTACGAATGGGTGATGAGAGAGAGCAAGCTTTCGAGGAAATCAAGGCTCGATTTGCGCAAGCTCCGGTGTTGACAAACCCGGACTACTCCAAGGACTTCATCATGTATGCGGTGGGAGAACCCGAAAGCTACGCTGCAGTCCGACTCAGAAGGGAGACGACGGTGAGGAGCGCCCCATTGCGTTCCTAAGCCAAGTGATTACGCCACACGAAGAGAAGTACAATTTTATAGAGCGGCGGGTCCATGCGGTCATGAAGTCCCTTCGAAAGCTCGGGCACTTTGTCTCCCAAAGTAAGACCACTTGTCTTTGTGATTCACCCCGATGTTCGCAGTTTCATCTTGCAAGGGGAACCGGGTCACAAGAGAGCGGGATGGATTGCCAAGATCCAGGAGTTTGACATCGAAGTACGGCCCACCAAGCTTATCAGAGGCCGAGCCTTGTGTCAGGAATTGGCCCGAAGCGCTGTAGCCGGCATCTCCGCTTTGTAAGTGGGAGGACACAGCGACACGCGTCTACCTAGCCAACTCCTTATCGGAGGGGAGTGATTGGACAGATGAGCGGTGAGATACTTCACGCCGGAAGATGTCCCGATCACTGAACGCCTCACAACGAAGGAGATTTCGGTTAGGTGCATTAAGGTACACTCTTCGCCCCGAGGGGCTTTACTTCAAAAACATTGACGGCATCCTGTTGCGGTGCGTCATAAAATCCGACCAGCCTAGGATCCTCGGAGATTTTCATTCCGGGATGCCTGGGGGTCACCATTCTTCAAGGCCAACGGCCTTAAAAATAATAAGGGCTGGATACTATTGGCCCACTCTGTTCGTAGACGCGTATGCGGTCTGTGCCAAGTGTGATCAATGCCAGAGGTATGCTGGCCGAAACAGAAAAGCACCCCTGCCCCTTCAATCGATTCAAGCCGAAGCTCCGTTCCAGCAGTGGGGTCTGGACTTCATTGGGGTGATTTCTCCTAACTCCTCCGCCGGCCACAAGTTTATTCTCACGACTCTCGACTATTTCACACGGTGGACGGAGGCGATCCCGACCAAGAACGCCGACCAAGAAACGGTCATCGGGTTCATTGAGAGCACGATTACCCGCTCGGGGTTCCGAGTCGATTGTGACGGACAACGGTCCGGGATTTGTAGGCGGTGTACTCACGGAGTACACCGGCGGCCTTGGCATCTATCACAAGATGTCTTCTAATTACTACCCGCAAGGGAATGGCCTTGCCGAGTCTACTAACAAGAACCTCCTGAAAATTCTCCGGAGGACCATTGAAAAAAATAAGCGGACTTGGCACTTGCTCCTGAACCGGGCGCTATGGGCGGACGAGTTGCGTTCAAGAAATCCCTCAAGACGTCCCCCTATGCGCTCGTCTATGGCAAGCAAGCTGTTATGCCATCACACATTGAAATCCCCGCCATGTGGATGATTGACGAAGACGGGAGCGGCGGAGACCCGGTAGACGACGAGGTTGTGCCAACTCCTGCGGTTGGAAGAAGACGAGAGAAAGTGCATACCGGGCCTTCGCCGATCACATTGCGGCCACTAAAGGCTGGTTTGCCAAAGGCACCATTGCCGAGTTTTCGAAGTCGGGGGACACAGTGCTGAAGTGGGACTCATACAAGGCAAAACCGGGTAATCACGGAAAATTTGACGCTCTCTGGGAGGGCCCTTATCAGATTGCCCGGGTGAATCAGTTCAATGCCTACATACTTTCGGATATGGAGGGTCAGCTCCTCCCCATCCCTGTCAACGGGTTCCACTTGAAGCTTTATCGGTTGTTGAAGGTGCTTGAGGGGCCCTTCCCTGTAAAAATTTTGCCTTGTGTTTTTATTTTTCCCCGCATGTATAGTTTCAGTTTTAGCATTCGGTTTATTTTTCCTTCTTTGAGCTTAAATACGGCATGGGAGAGAAAGACAGGACTTCGCAACGAAGTACGTCGTTGCCCGTGAGGAGGGCGAAGTTCGGCTATGCGAGAGAAAGAAAGGAGAAAAAGAGCAAAAAATCGACTAAGTGTTGACCGAAGTCCGACTTCGCAGCGAAGTCTGACTTCGGCCCAGCCGAGTTGCGAAGTTTGTCCGAGAAAAGCTGAAGCAGACTAAAGTCCGCACTGCGCAACCCTTCGTGCGAAGTACGCACTGCGCGCAAAGTTTGTGCGAAGTGCGAACTTCGCACCGAAGTCCGACTCGGCCGGCGCCGTGCGAAGTCCGCGCTGCGCTCAACGCTTGGGCGAAGTGCGAACTTCGCGCGAAGTTCGCACTTCGCATCAAGCTTCGGCCGAAGTCCGAACAAAGCGGCCAGCGCCCGTGCGAAGTCCATCTAAAGATGAAAGGCGGCAAAAACCCAGATCGCGCCCAAACCTTGGGCGCAGCTAAACAGAGGTAGAACGGTTCAAGCACGCGCTTCGCGCGAAGTGCGTACTTCGCCCGATTTTGGTGCGAAGTTCGTACTTCGCCGGCGAGGTCGGGCCGTGCCCAACTTTGGGCGAAGCCCGGCTGCGCCTAGTTTTCCGGGCCAGTATTGGGACGCGGTTTAAAGAATAATAAAAAAAAAAAAAAAAAAAAAAAATTCAAAAAACCCCAAGCTGGGCCCAAGGCGCGTTTGCACTTGTTTTTATGTGGGTTTCCGCACCGAAGGTTTTGTCTTGATCAGTGTGCCCAAGTGGTGGCAGCAACGTCAGCCATGGTGCAGTCCCCAACGCTGAGTTAATGATTGTGCGTTTTTCAAGCGAAAACGCAACTAAAAAAGCAAGGCACGGCTGCCGGGGCGCGTCTTTTCCTAAACGTTCTCCTGCGCGGCCACCAAGGGTTTTAACTCAGCCGACCTACCCCTCCTGCGTTGCATTAATGGCGCTGTTTTTATCTAGAAAAGGGGGTCAGGAATCATGCCAACATTCCAGTTGCGAGAGATTATTCCTCGGACGGTGCTAATTATTCCTATGATAGCGAAATTTGTTGCAGACGGCACTGAACTCGTCATTATTGCTGACTCGGAGAGATGGACAAGGGAAAAATGCACGTGTCGGCGCGATCCAGTGAAGCAATGAACCGGGGGATTTGCCGCGGCCGAGGGAGTTTTCAAAGGCGATCCTCCGCCGAGAGAAAGGTCAAAGGCCCGGACGAAGAAGGTACGGCGTGGGCAATCCCCACCACCTCCGGTGAATTACCTAGCGGGATATGTGGACGGCTCGTTTTCCATGAGCCTAACTCGGTGAGAGCGAATGTGGAGAGGCTGGGTCGACAAGGTTTCGCCCTCCCATCATTTTGGAGCGGCGTACAAATCAAACCTCTTGATTCATGTGCCCTCCTGTCCACCAATGCCGGAGGTGATAGACTTAATTGTCGGACACTATAAACCGGCTTCCGGCAAATTTGCGGTTCCAGTGGCAAACCCTTGTTCGCATTGTGCGGGGAGATCGTGCGACCGGCTTTCGCCCCGGGCTGGAGTATGACTCCGGCACCATCCTCGAAAAAATCAATTTGGGCGAACAAGCGGGACGTTTCCACGCACACCAAGCGAATGAGGGATTTCCTCAATTCAGAGCTGAGCGCCCGCTTCCGGCCGGACAATGGCCGGCTGGCCCCATGCCTTTGGTAAAATTTCAGAGCAAGTATCTATATACCATCTTGGCATGGATCCTCGGCTGCGACTCCGATGAGCTGGTGCACCCGTACCGGTGGCGCCGAGAATGCCTCTGTGTGGAGAATCTTACGAACCGGCGGCGCGGCGGAGCGGAAACGCCCCATCTCTTTCGGTCGGGCAGGTCGGTCGGCTTACGCCATTCATTCCGATCTGCTGAAAATCCGAAGCGCCGATCAACCAATTTTCGTTTCGGTTCCGTTACGAGTCCGGCTTTGTTTGTACCATCTGCACCCCCAAATGCCGATCCCGAACACGAAGAAGGTTAACGAGAAGGGAGAACCCCGACCCGTCTATAGCCTGGACGGATGACTTATACCGGAAAGGGTCCTACTACAAGTTCAACTTCAACTTTACGGGATTCGTCATGTCGGTCTTCACCGAAAGTGAAATCCCCCGTCCCACAAGAGAAATGACGAGTGCTTTGATAAATCGGAAGCTCGGGGACGTTTCGAGCGACGCGAGGGGATTGTGATCGGAATCTACGGATTCAAGGGCAAACCCTATTTGCTGCCCTATTGGTGCTCAGAGCATCTGTTCGGGATGGAAGTTGCCCGACAGATGGACTATGTGGAAGAAGAGTTTGGCCTAGGGAAGAAAAGAGGACAGATTTTTCAATACCCTCTTTCCTGGGCCAATGTTGAGATTATCGAGGTAGGACAACATGTCTACCTAGAGCAAGCGCTGTCCCGGATTGGCCTGGTTTTTTGCTGCAGCGCTGGAAGTATGACCCTCATGGGATAAGAGGAAAGTTTGCACATCTGTGCCCCCGGGACATAACCGAAGATAGATGCGACGTGGTCCATGTGGACCTTGAGTGGGAGATTGAATTAATGGAAGCTTCTCCCCTTTGGCAGGATTTCTACTGCGAGGAGGTGACATATGACCCCAAGAGAAACCGGGACCATCACTTCTCATCTCCGGGGTTCAAAAAATTTCTGTCAAAGATTGCGAGGCCTTAAGCTGGTCTAAAGAAAAGATTATTGAATCTTTGGAAAATGAGATGCCGCACGCGACACGATAAATCAACAAGGAGAAACCTGGCCGTAGATGACGACTTTTCGGTTCTCTATGACCAGCATCATGACAGCTGGCGGCCGTTCGCATATCAAGGTTACGTTCCCCGAGGCCCCTTTGAGGATTATAAAAATGGGTCTCCTCCCAAACAGTTGTACACTTCGGCAACTGCCAGCGCCGGCCCAACAAGTACCCAGGCCGATCCAATGCGGTTCGTGGCTCCTAAGGCGGCGCACGAAAGGCGAAAAAGTTAGCCGAGGCGGCGCCGAGGCACTTCCTCGAGCAAGAAAAGCGCCGGCACCGCGGAAAGCGGACCGGTCGCGGCGGACCTTACGCAAGTCAAACCCCGGTACAAGTTTACCGTGGGAGCATCGGCGCCTGCTTGCACACTGCCGTCTCCTTCCCACGATCCGACGGTTGTTCCGGAAGAAAAGAAGCGGAGGAGAGTTGAGAAAATCGGGCGACCCTAGCACGATGGTGCGGCGACCGATCGCGAGCCGCGGCCGCGTCTCGCCGCCGCAGAGGCGATTCCTTTGGGCGGTCCCAAGCCGGCCGCCGAGACAAGAAGCGAAGACATTCACCCGGCATCGGCTCGGGGCGGAGCCCGCGAGTACGTTCTCTGTTCCTGTCTCTCTAGTCTCACCCAGTTCTACTTCCACTCAGTCACCCGCTCAATCTGGGCGAGCCATGACCACATCCTCCTCCCCGTCTCCGCGTCCTTCTAGCGGTCCCCATTCTTTCGACCAGTTTGCTCAGAACCCTAACGTCTCTCTTTCTCTGAGCACAACTCCAAACCCTTCGCCCGAGGTTAGTGCTGAGGCTGTCCATTCACCATCACATCCTCCGCCTCAGCCGCTTCAAACCCTCACAGTGTCAGCCTCTCCCATTTCCATTTCCCGGTCGCCCCCACAAGCGACCGATTCTTCCAAGGTCTGTCCGGTTCCTCCTGATCCAATCCCCGCAGGAGAGACGTCTCAGCAGATCCCTAGGCTGGGGGAACCAGATTTTATGGACGACCTCCAGAACTCAGATGACTTGCCCCTCGCAACAAGAGCCGTAGAGTATTATGTCTCTTTCCGCCAAGACCTGAAGCGGAGGAGACATGAAGAGATAGCCGCCCCGGCAAAACGCGCAAAGTATGATTTCGGAAGGAGAGTGATTACAACGGAGAAAATAATCCCAATAGTGAAGAAGCCTCTCCAGAAATGACTAAGGCGGACTACGTGCTCCAGGACAAAGGAGAAAAGCTTTGACGACATTGATAAACGAGTATGAGATTCGGACGATCATGCGCAAAGGCGACAATCTCTTTGTCAAGAGTGCGGAGGAGCGGGGAAGAACTTTTCGCGTTGCGGGACAAAGTAAGGCAACTTGAAGAGGACCTATCTAGGTCCAACGAGCAGTGGAAGACGGCGCGGCGAGAAGCAGAGATGAATTCAAAGCCCGGCTAGCCGCTTCTCGACAACGAGGCCGCAACCGAAAAGAAAGCAGCCTCGGAGCAGATTTCTCGGCTCCGGGAGTCTTTGAAGCGAGCACGATCGCGGCTTGCAGAAAAAACATCTCAAGCGGTTGTCTTTTCAAAGACAAAAGTTAAGGAAATGAGGGCTGGTTTCTTTGAGGGAATGCAAGCCCCATACCTTTAAGGCGATGGCAGTCCTGGACTTCGCATCCGGGATTCAAGAAGTTTACGCCGGGAAAGCTCTGTGGTAGAGGAGGCCGAGCGCCGAGGCAAAGCAATGGCTGGACACGGCGATAAACCTTCGGGGAGCGCGGCGCGGCAGGCGTCTTTTTTCCCCCGTGTCCTCATTCGCTGCAGAATGGGCAGGTGCAAGGGTGACCTTGCACAAATATTTTAGAAAAGTTGAAGAGGTGAGAGTGGCCAGACGAATGCTTGACGCATTCGGACATGAAAAAGATATCTGTCTGGCCCCCTTTCACGCTCTTTCAGAACTTGGGTGTCCAGGTTTTGTTGAGAATGGCGAGCTCCTTACCCTAGATCGGGTAAAGAAGAATTGGCAGTCCTTTGAAGCAGATCTGACTGAAATTGATAGGCTGGACAGAGCCAATTCAAGACGGTCGAGTCACTCGGATGGTGTCCGAGATATTCCGGGATCCGCTCCTATTTTCGGGAGTTAGAGAAAAGATACCTCACCATCGACATGCACGCGGTCGCTGCTTTTCACGGAGCATTAGAAGACATAGCTGACCGCAAGCCATTCGAAGCGGAAGCACGGCGCTCGGCCAAAGAGGCGTATACTCGCATGTGGGAGGCAGAAGCAGGAAATGGAGACCTTTCGGAAGGAGATGCGGTGAGGCGGCGACAAAGATGAATACGAAGAACGGTTGCCGCAAGGAGAAACGATTAGAGCGAGAAAAAGGCGGGGGAGGCAAGTTCCTCTGCACCCAAAGGATGAAGGCATGGATTCTTTGCGCCGAGGCGAGCTCGACACCCGCGAGCCGCCAGAAATGTTGTCACATTTTGCACGGGGTGCAATGTCTTCAATGTTGTTTTGTAACAGTCTTTGCTCTTCTTTTCCTCCTTCCGGTTTTCTCCCTTCTCTCCCTTTCCTTTTCTTTCCCATTCTCTTTCTCTCCCCCCTTTTTCCTTGGAGTTCCCAGTTGATTTTCCGGCTTTCCGGCGGGTCTATCCGAAATTGGCTAAGTGCGGGTGCGAAGTTCGCACTTCGCCCGTTTGGTGCGATGCGTCTTCGCCCAATTTTGGTGCGAAGTGCGTACTTCGCCCAGTTTTGGTGCGAAGTGCGTACTTCGCCCCACCTTCTGGCGCACCTTGCACCGCGAGTGGCGAGTCAATGCGAGAAAAAAGGTAAAATCTCTGGAGCGAGTCCATATGGCGGCAGACACCAGTGTTCGCCTGTGCGCAGTTCGACTTCTCAACGGAGCCGGAATGCGCCCTTGACAGGTGTACAGAAGGGGAACAAACCCGGAATTTGACCAAGGCTTGAAGGCCTTCCCCGACTGCACTGATTTCTGCACGCATCCCAAGGAGCCCCGATCCCAAGCAAAGATGGATAGAGCGCCCTCTAAGGCGGGCATGTGTCCTAGACATAACCCATCATTAGACAAGTGTCCGGCTCGGGATTTGAACCAAGACTGCCGACCAAAAGGGATAAGCATGGGCTGCCTGCACCGCCTGCGTTAATAGCCTCATTCAAAGCTGATCTGAGGTTTCACTTGCTCCAGCTACTAGCAAGCCTGCCGACTTGAAGAATTACCCAGCACTCCGCCACGTAGCTGTCCAGCTTCCAGGAAGACCATCTTGCGGGTACAGCCCAGTCCGACAAAAGGTCGGCATTTGCGGCTCTTTCGCCGCTTCTGTCAGCTCATGTTTGATTGGGACTCTGTGCCCATTAATGTAACGGGTGGGACTCGGGCTATAAAAGCCCATCTGAAATTCATTGTAAAGGGTGGAAGGGGAATGTTTGTTAGGGAACTACTGTGCTTATTGTAACCGTGCTTCTGCTTATGAATACAATCTGTATGCCTGGTTCTGTTCTACTGTCTTTATTCTTTTATGCTGTCTTTCATTATATGCCTTAGGCCCACCTGTGTCGCTGCTCGTTAATTCACTTTGGCATTTGGCGATCAGGTTCCTCTAGCATTGCTTGCTTAAAGCACCATCTGTACTTCATTATTTAAAGCATTCATTATAAATTTGGTAGCAGTTCCATCAGTTGTGTGTGACGTTGCTGGCCCGTATCTGGTGATTGATGCGATCCCCTGCTGTTAGTTCCTTGTAGGGAATGTTTGCTAGGGAGCCATTGAAGGTTGTGCGGTTAAACTCTCTACCTAACACATATACACAGCTCACGACATCTCTAGGTTTACTTTCTACCCCTGTCAGTGTATGTATCTGGTGATTGATACGATCCCCTGCTGTTAGTTCCTTGTAGGGAATGTTTGCTAGGGAGCTATTGAAGTTGTGCATACGTTGCTGGTGTATCGGAAGTACGCCTAGGTTTTGCAATTCCTTGTCATGCTCTGTGTTTGTATGCAGTAAGTAGCGGTGATTGGTGTGTTCCCGTACTGTTAGTTCCCCCCACCAACCTTTGGACATATTTGTATCTCTTTACGTACATTTGTCTCTTTCCGTTCATTTATTTCTTTCCTGTTCCCTTTAGCTTAAATCAAGCCCCCTAAAAGGAGCCGGCCTTCTCAGGAGATTGGCTCGGAAGGCATCTCTTCCTTCCGGCCTTTCATGCTGGTGGGCGAATCTGGGCGCATTAACCAAAAATCCTTTCCTCATGGCAGATTCGTAACCAACAGTGCCTCCTTCGAATCACTAGATAAATCATCTAGCAGATTCCTCAATATCTTCTTCGTTCTTGACGTTTTTGCTAGAGTGCCTCCCTTTGTCAGTGGCTTTGCATGGATCCACCTTAGAACTTTTGGTGCCGACTCTGGTAAATTTCTAGGAGGATCCAATCCTGAGATATGCACCCTTGCCGGGGTTGCAACATTCAGTAGCAAGCCAATGGCATGAAACACCAGTGAGAAATTCTTTGTATTCCGCATCAAAAAAGTCTTAATGCAGTATGAGAGGTAGGATGCCCAGTCATAGGCTTTGCTAGATACTACCCTTTGCATGTACGGTATGAGCCATATAGGTAACTTTGAAGCTCTGTGCTCTCTGGACAGTCTTGCCATTATGACATTCATGGTGCATTGTAGCTCTTCATTCCTCAACTACTGCTGCTTAGCTCCTTAACTCCCATGTGATTGTTGCCACATTTTGCACGGGGTGCCATGTTTTCAAAAATTTGTAAGTGTGCTGCTCTTCCTTCCCTCCTCCTCTTTCTCCCTTTCTCCATCTTTCCTTTTCCCCTTTCCTGCAGTTTCATTCCTCCCTTTTTCCCCTTGTACTTCCCCCAGTCAAGTTCCCAAAACTGAGCAAGTGTCCCCTGAAAAATTCTAAGTGTCGGGGCGCAACCCGACTTCGCAGCGAAGTCGGGGTGCGCCCTCAAGTCTGAGCGCAATAGGGGATGCGAAGTGCGAAGGCAGGCTGAAACGGAGCAGAATTTGACTAAGTGTGGGAGCGCAACCCGACTTCGCAGCGAAGTCGGGGTGCGCCCTTCTTCCTGTGCGCACTTGGGAAAGCAGTGTGCAGAAAATCAGCTAAGTGCTGGGGCGCAACCCGACTTCGCAGCGAAGTCGGGGTGCGCTCCCCTTTTGGTGCGCAGTCCGAACAGCGGGAAAATCAGCTAAGTACCGGTGCGCAACCCGACTTCGCTGCGAAGTCAGGGTGCGCCCTTTGACCGGTGCGCAGTTGGGCAAGATTCATCAAGCAAGCCGAAAATTGGCTAAGGCACGGAGGCCCTCCCCAACTGCGTTGTTTCCCTCTGCGCTAACCGACAGCGCTCTGATTCCGGGCGAAGTTGGACAAACTGCCTTTCAAGGCAGACAGGTGTCACTCATCAGAATTCGACAAGTGTCCAGCCTCGGGATCCGAGCCGAGATGTGACGGGATAAAGGACAAGCATGGGCTGCACTACCTACGCCAGCTGCCCCTATTTAAGGCTGATGTGAAGTTTCATCTACCGCAGCTACCCGCATTCCTGTCGACCAGAGGTTTGACCCGCACACACTGCCACGTAGCTGTACAGCTTTCGAGGAGACCTTGCTGCAAGTACAGTCCTCGCCGACAGGAGTCAGCATCAGCAGCTCTTCAGCCGCTTTTGTCAGCTATTGTCTAGTCTGGGACTTTGTGCCCGCAATTGTAATCGGGGGGAACTTGGGCTATAAATAGCCAGATCATTTCATTGTAAAAGGGGGAAGGGGAATATACTGCTAGGGAACCATTGTAGTTGTGC
Source organism: Wollemia nobilis (assembly GCA_028583015.1). Lineage (NCBI taxonomy): Eukaryota > Viridiplantae > Streptophyta > Pinopsida > Araucariales > Araucariaceae > Wollemia > Wollemia nobilis. The sequence continues at coordinate 1,041,001 of JAQPPZ010002524.1, forward strand.
GTTTGCTTCTAAATACAAGATACATACTTGGCTCTGCTTACTGTCTTCATTTTGTATCCTGCCTCTCCTTGTCATTTCTGCCTCATGTTTCTTATTTCATTGCTTACTTGTTGTCTTGAACTCTGGACTCCGAGTATTTGGTGATTAAGTATTCCTGGAATGCATAGATAGAGGATACATAGGATGAATGATAGCTGTAGTTTCTATGGTGTGTTTTGTGTTTAATTGCTGTTAGTAGTGGTGATTGATCGTTGTCGTCTTTGCTTATTCCCCCCACCCAACTCCAATCACATTTGGATTCTCTTTCCGCATTTGTATCTCTTTCCCTGCACTCTTAGCTTAAAACACTAAAAACCCACAGGAAGCCGGCCTTCTCCGGAGATTGGCACGGAAGGCATTCCTTCCTTCCGGCCTTTCAATGCGGTGGGCGAATGCGGGCGCATTATACCAAATCCTTTCCTCATGGCAGATTCGTAACCAACAGTTTCTCTGGCACGCCCGGTGGGACATGGAAGTTTCCCACCCCAAGACAGAATCGAAGCACTGGTGTTCGCTTCATTGCTGTTAAAAATCAGAGCACCTGGCGACTCTGCAAGTACCTGAATACTCTCTGAGTCCGTGAAGACCGGTCCGAACGCCTTCATGCAAACGAGAAGGTGGCGAGCAAGGAATCCGGGAGATCAGCCTGACCTTTACGAAATTGACATTGCCGCTCCAGGAGAGCGCGCCAGGCTGGTCGATCACCAAGCTCGCATAGAAGAGCTTGAAACCGAAATCGAAGAGGCTGAGGGTGAAGAGCAATCTACATCCTCGGACGGTACCGATACCGAGTACACTACCGGAGGAGAAGAAGACATGGCTGCCCAGCAGAACGATGATGATCTCTTCCCGGCGGTAGACTCTACGGGGCCCTTGGCCCTAGTCGGACAACAAGCTGTGCCCCCCGCTGCCTTAAAGTCTATCCCTACATATGATGGCTACGGCAAGACGGCGTACGAACACATCCAGGACATTCTGGCCCTGGCTGCACTACATTCCATCACTGATGAGGGTGTGAAGACCCGTCTGCTGGCCCTTTCCCTAAGGGGAAAGCTTCTCTACTGGTGGAGATCACTGCCAGAGGGATCTATTACGGGGTGGCGCCAGCTAGCCGGCAGGCTCGTGAAAGGATGCAACGAGTCTGCTGATCCCTCTTCCTTGTTGCATCAGTTCCAAAGCATCCAGCGACACCCCCAAGAGGAGGTGTCGGACTTCAACATACGGTTTGCGAGGTCTTGGAAACGAGTACCTCGCGAACTTCGACCTTCACAGGTCAGGCTGCGCACTACTACCTGAGGTCTTTCAACTCAGACATTTGCCTGCTGCTGAAGATAGCCAGAATCGACTCATTCCCTGCTCTGTACGAGGCTGCCCAACAAGCTGAAATGGATATCATTTCCATAGGCAGACTCCCGCATAGGGTACAGCCACCCATTTACCCTGACTTTCCTCAATCCCAGTACCCATCAGCCTCTGGTGTGATGCCGTCCACTTCAGGACAGCAACCCCAGCAGCAATGGAATCCGGCGCCGGTCGTAAACCCTTACGGCCCGCCACAAATTCACTATCCGCCTCCTCCTCCTCCGCATTATCCAGCACTCCCAGCTCCCCCGCAGTATGCGCAGTATTCTACACCTCCTCCATTGGCTGCCTTACCTCCGCCAGCTCAGTTGCCGCCTCCGGACAATGATATTCAAAACAAAATCCTCCAGGAGGTGCGGGCTTTGGCCTCTGGATATCACACCATGTCCAACGACATGACTATTCTGAAGAAGAAACAGGCCCAGATGGACCTTGTTCCAAGGAGGCCATATCCTCCTCCGACACTGACAAAAGATCAAGCCCCAGAACGGCGAGATCAGAGGCGGCCCCCTGCAAGAAATGCTGCCATAGAGGACCAACCTGGTACTTCTGACCAGGTCAACTGGTGCACCACGTGCAACGACCCGCATTCGGAAGAAGACTGCACACTGCACCAACATTACCTCCAGACCCTGGCAGGCAGCGCCATAGAGGACGAAGAACTCTACATGATCCTGGACGACGAAGGCAACTTTGCCGTCCCAGAGGAAGATCTGGTGTTGCCCCCTGCCAAGGAAGACAGAAAGCCTGCTGAAGCTGCTGCAAAGCCCTTGAAGGTATACGCCAGAAGAGACAAGGCGCAACCTGCTGGGCTGCCACCTGACAAGAGGCTGTGGCCTTACACAGCCAAGGAAAAAGCTCCGCAGCAAAACCGGCTCCTTCTCCAGCCAAAGCTCCCGTTGCTCAGCCTCCAGCTGAAACAAAAGAACAAGCTCAGGAGAAGCTGAGGTACCCGTCTCTGACAAAGAGACAGAGAGTAGAGGCCACGCAGCAATACCGCACCAAGTATGAGCCTGCAAAGGAAACAGAGGGAGCTAGCACCTCAGGCTACAGCATAGTCGATGAGCTGAAGAGGACCCCCGCAAGGATAAGCATGTATGATGCTCTCCTGCTCCCGGGGCAAGTTGATCTGCTGCAGGAATCTCTGAAGAGCATAAAGTGTGGCAAGCAAATACAGCCTGCTGATTCTGGTTCAACCCCTGACAGTCTCGCCACTGGGAAGAACAGACCACCTCCCTTCTATCTGTCATTACGGATGCAAGGGTACATAGTACACAATTGTATGGTGGATTTTGGTGCCTCCACAACTGTAATGCCGAGAGCCGTCTGCGACGAAATCGGGATGGAGTATACAAGGAGCAGCCAAGGTGTGCTGCAACTAGACGGCACCCCTGTCAAGACAGTCGGTGTCATCAAAGACATCCCGATCCGGCTGCACAAAGCTCTCGACATAGTGGTCATTCAAGAGGTCGTGGTTGTCGACTTGGAACCCTACTTCGGCATGTGTCTCTCCGGGGAGTTCAACTGCGAAGCTGGGAGGGTATCTGTCTCTGGATTACTCGCATATGGAAGTGCCCTTCAAAGGAAGGAGGTGAAGATCTACAACGAGAAGCCTTCCACATTTCTAGTGGAGAAGATACCCGGAGAAGAGTTGCAGGACTGCATGGTTCAGCTGACGGAGGAAGAACTGGTGGTGGTAGACATGACGGAGCAAGCTCTTGAGCTGTTGCAAGTAGAAGATGAGTTCTCCTTGCGGGACTTCAACGCCGTGATCGAGACTGAGCAAGGCTGCTACACCGTCATCCAGCCTGAGAGGCTTGACAAGTCAGCCAAGAAAGAAGTAGGACCTGCACCAGAGAAGCTATGGCAGCTTTTCTTTGATGGCGCCCGATGCAAAAATGGCGCCGGTGCAGGTGTACTCCTGGTTTCCCCGACCGGAATCCAGAAGGACTACACCTACAGGCTGGCCTGGAGCTGTACCAACAATGCGGCGGAGTACGAAGCCCTGTGCTTGGGTTTGAGAAAAGCGGAGAGGCTGGGGATTAAGCATCTGCAGATCTTTGGCGACTCAGAGCTGGTGTGCAACCAGATTACGAACAAGTGCGCCTCCAAGAAGCACTATCTCAAGGCGTACCGTAATCGGGTTTGGGACCTGATGGAGTCATTCGACTCATTGAATGTCAGAGCCATATCGCGTGAGAAAAACAAGCACGTTGACATTACGGCGTCCGTTGGAGCCAGGTACGTTCCGGTGATGACACTGTCCAGAAGCCGAAGCCGGTCCGTACCATCTACAGGCCTTTTGTGCCTGATAAAGACACCCACTGGCAGGTGTTTGATTGTGACGAGGAGATCGTCACATTTTTGGTTACCGAAGCGTGTTCAATCGAAGGTAGAGACCCTGATGACGAGCAATATGAGGGGTTGATACAGTTAAAAAATAATCATGTCCCAAAAGGACTGATTACATTAGAAAGTCTCTTTGATCAGAATGACAGAGCAATATCACATAGGATCAAAGTAGACCCCAAGCAGTACGTCGACCTGGAGCTTGAACCTGGAAAGACAATTAAGGTCGGAACGGACTGCACCAAAGAGGAACTCGAGCAGATCAGATCATTATGCCGAGAGTTCCCAGACATAGTAGCCTGGTGCTACCAGGACTTGAAGGGGTATGACAGACAGATAATCCAGCATACCATTGAGCTAGAAGATGGTGCAAAACCATTCCGGCAGAAGCAGAGGGCTGTAAATCCGAAGATCGAAGCCATGATGAAAGCCGAGCTCCTGAAGATGTTGGAAGCCAAGATCATCTACCCCATCAAGCATTCATCCTGGGTTGCGAACTTGGTTCCCGTGAGGAAGAAGAACGGAGACATTCGTCTCTGTGTGGACTTCAGAAATCTGAATCAGGCCTCACTCAAGGACCATTATCCGCTTCCCCAGATCGATCAGATCCTCCATATAGTTGCTGGAGCGCAGAGATTCTCCCTCCTAGATGGCTTTTCTGGGTACAACCAGATCTGGGTCAAAGATGAGGACCAGCATAAGACAGCGTTCACCACCAAATGGGGAACGTTCGCCTATCAGCGCATGCCCTTCGGCTTATCCAATGCTGGCGCCACATTCCAGAGAGCCATGGACTTGGCCTTCCGAGAGCTGCTTAACAAGGTCATTGTCATCTATTTGGATGACATGACTGTATTCTCTCATAGGAGAGAGGACCATGTTTCCCACCTGCGGCAGATATTTGAGAGATGTCGTGAATTCGGCATTTCCATAAACCCGAAGAAATCAGTCTTCGCGGTGAGAGAAGGTAAGCTGTTGGGACATGTCATCTCCGAGAAAGGCCTTGCAGTGGACCCTGACAGAGCCGAGGCTCTCCTCCGCTTGCCCGCCCCAGTTGACAAGAAAGGGCTACAGTCCTTCTTCGGCCAAATCAATTTCGTGCGGAAGTTCATACCGGACTTCGCACAGGTGATCAAGCCCATGGCCGAACTGCTGAAAAAGAACGCTGAATTCTTATGGACTGATGAGAGGAGACAGGCCTTCGAGGAGATCAAGGCCAGAATTGCACAAGCTCCGGTGTTGATAAACCCGGATTACTCCAAGGACTTCATCCTGTACGCGGTGGGAGAACCCGAGAGTTACGCCGCAGTCTTGACACAGAAGGGAGACGATGGCGAAGAGCGCCCCATAGCGTTCTTAAGCCGGGTGATCCAGCCGCACGAAGAGAAGTACAATTTTATTGAGCGGCGAGTTCACGCGGTCATGAAGTCTCTCCGAAAGTTCAGGCACTTCGTCTCCCAGAGCCGGACAATTGTCTTCGTGATACACCCGGACGTCCGAAACTTCATCATACAAGGGGAGCCGGGTCACAAGAGAGCAGGATGGATTGCCAAGATCCAGGAGTTCGACATCGAGGTGCGGCCAACAAAGCTTATCAGAGGCCGAGCCTTGTGCCAGGAGCTGGCCCGAAGCGCTGCAGCCGAGATATCTGCCTGTGAGTGGGAAGATCCGACAGCAACTACCAACCTAGCCAACTCCTTACCAGAGGAGAGTGACTGGACAGATGACCTGGTGAGGTATTTCTGCACCGGGAGATGTCCAGACCACCTAAATGCCTCACAAAGAAGGAGGTTTCGGCTAGGTGCATTGAAATACACTCTTCGCCCCGAGGGGCTTTACTTCAAGAACATTGACGGCATCCTGTTGCGGTGCGTCAAGAAAACCGACCAACCCAGGATCCTCGGAGAATTTCACTCCGGGATGCCTAGGGGTCACCATTCTGCAAGGCCTACGGCCTTGAAAATAATCAAAGCTGGGTATTATTGGCCCACTCTCTTCACAGACGCACATGCGGTCTGTGCAAAATGTGACAAATGCCAGAGATTTGCTGGCAGAAACAGAAAAGCACCCCTGCCCCTCCAACCAATCCAAGCCGAGACTCCGTTTCAGCAATGGGGTTTGGACTTCATCGGGGTCATTACGCCGAACTCTGCAGCAGGGCACAAGTTCATTCTTACCGCCACCGACTACTTTACGCGGTGGGCAGAGGCGATCCCCACCAAGAATGCGGACCGGGAGACGGTCATCGGGTTCCTCGAGAGCCTCATTACCCGTTTCGGGGTCCCTGAGTCAATAGTGACGGACAATGGTCCGGGGTTCGCGAGCGCTGTACTCACGGAGTACACCAGCAAATACGGCATTTATCACAAAATGTCTTCCAATTACTACCCGCGAGGGAACGGCCTGGCCGAGTCTACTAACAAGAATCTACTGAAAATCATCAGAAGGACAGTAGAGAAAAACAAGAGGACTTGGCACCTACTCCGAATCGGGCACTGTGGGCGGATAGAATATCCTTCAAAAAGTCTATCAAAACATCCCCCTATGCGCTCGTATACGGCAAGGAGGCAGTCCTGCCGACCCACATAGAAATTCCCGCCCTCTGGATGTTGGATGAAGAGAGGCAGTGGGGATCCAGTGGACGACAGACTGTGCCAGCTGCTGCGGTTAGAGGAAGACAGAGAGAAAGCATACCAGGCCTTCACCAAGCATGCTTGAAGCGACCCAAGGCTGGTTTGCAAAAGGCACCACCGCCCGAGTTTTCAAAATCGGGGGACCCGGTGCTGAAGTGGGACTCATCTAAGGCAAAGCCGGGCAATCACGGCAAATTTGATGCCCTCTGGGAGGGTCCTTATCAGATTGCCCGGGTGAATCAGTTCAACGCATTCGTGCTCCGGGATATGGAGGGACAGCTTCTCCCCATTCCCGTCAACGGGTTCCACCTCAAAATTTATCACCACTGAAGGCACCCAATGGGTCCTTCCTTGTACAGTTTTCCTTTCTGTATTTTCAGTTTTCAGAATGTACATATTCAGCTTTCAGTTTTTTAGTTTTCAAGAGCCCAAGTAGAACTTAAAGCAAACCCCGACTTCGCAGCGAAGTCGGGTGTCGCTCCTTGGATTGTGCGAAGTTCGAAAGAAAGCAGCTGACAAAAGGGGCAAAATTTTGGTTAAGTCCGGGTGCGCAACCCGACTTCGCAGCGAAGTCGGACTGCGCACCGTCTCGGGAGCGCAGTTGGGAAAGGCAAGGCTGAAAAACGGCTAAGTGTCAAAGTCAGACTGCGCAAGCAAATCTGAGCGAAGTCGGATTGCGCCCATTTTCTGGGCGAAGTCCGAGTGCGCCCCAATCTTCGAGCGCACCCTGGGTGATCTGTCGCGGGAAGCAAAAAAATGGCTAAGTGTCAAATCAGACTGCGCAACTTTTGGGGCGAAGTCTGACTGCGCAGTCAAACATGGGCGAAGTCGGAGTGCGCTCTTTTTCTGGGCGAAGTCCGAGTGCGCCCTCAATTCTGGGCGCACCCTGAATGACCTATCACGGAAAACATGAAAAATTCTAAGTGTGGGCCCAGAGCGCAGTACGGCACGGTGCGAAGTTGGGTCATGGGCCAGAAATTCTCCCTTGGAAAGTGTGCCCAGACGGCGGCGATGACGTCATAAAAAGCACGAGGTCCAAAGAATGTTTAATGATTGCGCGACTTTCAAGAACGATGTCATTAAGAAAGCAAGGCGCATTTGGACCAACTGCAACTTGGGTGCGCTTTTCAAGATTAAACCCATGCACGGCCACCAAAATCTTATAACGCTTCCACCAACTTCCAGTTAACCGTCTTAACTTCCTCCCCAGCGCCATTAAAGCTGCAACCCTTGCCTAGAAAAAGGACCCTGGCATACTCAGAAAATTCAGATTGTCAAGCTGACCCCGAAACTGCAAAGCGCAGAACTGAGAAGCCAGAAGCCGTAATTTCCTGTCTCTGCCCATTCTAACAGAGAAAATGGACAAGGGGAAAGCGCCCGTACAGGCGCAATCCAGTGACGCGGAGCCTGAAGCTGGGGAGCAGACGGAATCCAGCGCTCATGAGAGCGAAGTGCCGCAGGAGCGAAAAAGGAGAACCCGGACGAAGAGGTGCGTAGTTGGGCAAATTCCGCCGTCGCCCGTTAATCACCTGGCCGGGTACAAGGACGGCTCTTTCTCCATCAGCCTCACCAAGCTGCGACCGAATATTGCGAAGTGGGCGGACAAGGTTTCGCCCTCACACCATGTCGGGGCTGCGTATAAATCGAACTTGTATTGGTTCTTGTGCCCTCCTACTCACCAATGCCCGGAGCTGATTGAAGCAATTGTAGAATATTACAAGCCAGCTACCCGACAAGTCTGCGACAACAAGGGAAGAGTGTTGTTCACACTTTTTAGAGAAAGCGTCCAGCCAACATTCGCCCCAGGGCTTCAGTACGAACCCGGCGCGATTGTCAGAAGGGTGAATCTGGATGAACAAACGGGCAGGTTCACGCAGACCAAGCGGATGAGAGATTTCCTCAACTCAGAGCTGAAGACTCCGCTGGCAGCCGGACAGTGGCCGTCAGGCCCCATACCGTTGGACAAATTTGAAAACAAGTACATTTATATCATCCTGGCGTGGGTCCTCGGCTGCGATTCTGACAGAGTGGTACGCCCGTACCAGCTGGCGCTGGCAGAGTGTATCCTGCACGGGGAGTTTTACGACTCCACGGCGCAAAAGAGTGGGAAGCGCCCCATTTTCTTCGACTGGGCAGACTGGCTGGCGTATGCCATTCATTCTAACCTAGTCAGGCTGCAGCAGAAGCAGTCAACGGAATTCCGGTTTTGCTCCTTCCTCGCATGGTTGTGCCTGTATCACATGCACTACCGGATGAACGTTCCTGACTTGAAGAAAGTAAGCGAAAAAGGGGAGCCGCTGCCCGTATACGAATGGACCGAGATCCTGTACAGAAAAGGGTCATTCTATGATTTTAATCTTAAATTTCTGTGCATGGTCCTGGGGTTGTTCAACCGTAAGGCATCCCGCCCACCAGAAGTCATGACAAGATACCTGAGGAAGAATGAGTACGGGGATACCTTCCGGCTGACGCAGGGCATCATAGTTAGAATCTATGGATTCAAGGGGAAGCCGTTCCTGCTGCCCTACTTCTGCACTGACCACCAGTTCGGGATGGAGATTGCGCGACAGATGGACTATGTCGAAGAAGAGTTCGGCCAGGGCAAAAAGAGAGGCCATATCTTTCAGTATCCCATCACCTGGGCGAATACCCAAGTATACGAGATCGGACAACACGTCTACCTCGAGCGAGAGCTCATCGACATGGGTCTAATAATGCTGCTGTAGCGCTGGAAGTACGACCCAATTGGGGTCAGGGGTAAATTCATGCACATCTACCCCCGAGCAGAGATTATGCAGGAAAGAGGCAATAGAACAGGCGCAGACCTGGAATGGCACATCGAGCAGATGCAATCATGGCCTCCATGGCATGATTTTTACTGCGAGGAGGTGGCATACGACCTAGAGCGAAACCCGGATCATCGGTTGGATTCTGCGGGCTTCAAAAAATTCCTCGCCAAGGTGGCGCCCCTCAACTGGCAAAAGGACAAAGTCGTCGAATGCTGGAAGATGAGATGCCGCACGCAGCACGACAAATCCAACCGAAAAACGCTGGCCGTTGATGATGAGTTTTCGGCGCTATATGATCAATACGCTGACACGTGGCGGCCCTTCGAATTTCGAAATTGCGTTCCCCAAGGCGCTAGGAAAAGGTATACAAGGAGGCCCCCATCCCAGCAATCGTCAACTCCCGCAACTTCCAACGCAACGCCAATGAGCAGTCAAGTGGGCCCAATGCAGCCTTCAGCTCCAGAAGCAGCACCCGAAAGGGCACAAGGGTCAGAAAGGTCAACCCCTGAGGTGGCCCCTCAAGCAAAAAAAGCGCCTGCGCTACCAGCTAGCAAACCGGTCGCGGCAGGCATTCTTCCAGCTAGACCCAGGTACAAGTTTACCGTGGGGACATCACTGCCTGTTGCCCCAACCTCATCTCCTGCTTTCGAAGCAGCCACAGCGCCGGAAGAAAAGAAGAAGAAGAAGGGTGAAAAGGCCAAGCGGCCTAAGGAACCTGTGCAACAGCCAGCCGCGACGCAGACAGAGACAGTAGCGCCAGAAATTGTCTCACTGGACAGCCCTGAGGCTGAAGCAGAAACTAGGGCTGCAAGCGTCCCTCAAACAGCGGCTCAGGCGGAGCCCGCAGGTACGTCCACTTCCCCGCTCCCCAAAGTCTCAGTCGGCCCTGCCGTAACGCCGTCCCCCATTTCATCAGGGCAAGCCATAGCTGCATCTTCCTCTTCCCAGACTGTCCAGCCATCCAGCAGCCCCCACTCCTTCGACCAATTCGCTCAGGACCCTAACGCCTTCCAGTCCCTGAGCCAAACCCTGGAACCCTCGCCCGCGGCCAGTGTCGAAGCTGCACATACATCGCCGCGCCACTCACCTCATCCGTTCAAAACCCCTCCAGCGCCGCCCACTCAGCCGCCCGCTTCCCCTAGGACCCGGTCGCCCTTAAAAGCGGCCACTCCTTCTGGAATCCCTCCTACTTCGCTGTTTGCAGGGAAAATGCCGCAGCAAGGTCCAATATTGGAAGACCTGGACTTTATGAGCGAACAGCTGCAGAGCGCGGATGACCAACCTTTGGCAGCAAGGGCCGCAGGATGTTCCGCCTCATTCCTCCAGGGCGTCAAACGGAGGAGAGCCGAGGAGATAGCTGCCCCGGTAAAACGTACCAAGTATGACTTGGACAGGAGAGTGCTTACGACTGAGAAGCTGATTCCAAAAGTGAAGAAGCCCCTCCGGGAAATGACCGAGGCGGACTATGAGCACCAAGTCAAGGAGAAGAGCTTCGATGACATAAACGAGGAGCAGGAAATCAACGGCATTCGCCGCAAAACCAATAATCTCCTTGTCAAGCGGCTTGAGACCCAGGAGGCGCTGCTTCAACTGCAGAATAGCACCAGGAAGCTGGAGGAAGATCTGGCTAGGGCCATCGCGCAGCTGGTATCTGCACAGCAGGAGATAGATGAACTGAAAGCCAAGTTGGCCGCCTTGCAGCAGGAGGCCGCAGCGGAGAAACAGACAGCCGAGCAGCTATCAGAGGAGAAGGCAGCGCTGGAGCAGGTTTCTCAGCTCCAGGATTCATTGAAACAGTCACAACTTGAAGAGAAAACATCACAAATGGCAGCATTTTCAAAGAACAGAGTTAAGGAGATGCGGGCTGGTCTGCTGCAGGGTTGCAAGCCCAACCTTGTTAAGTCCATATCGGTCCTAGATTTTGTTAGTCTCACAATGACACTGAGAGGGGGGGGTGAATCGGTGTAGCTATTTAAATTCAAATCTACAACTCTTAAAGCAAGTATAACAAGAGAGCATTCCACAACACACGATGTAACGAGGTTCACCAATTTGGCTACTCCTCAAAAATGACTGCTTGGACTCCCGTCCAAATCCAACCTTTGCAAAATACCAATTTTACAATCAATTTACCAGCACCCACTGGAAGGAGCACCAACCCCTGATTTATCTGCACCAACAGAAAGGAGCACCAACCCCTAATTCCAAGCACCAACTTGGACTGCAATTTTGAAACTATAAGATTGACATAAAAATGCCTTCGCTTATACAAGACCCTGATTGGTCTATTGCTAACCCAACCTCTCTCGCTATTCACCAAAACACCACACACACTTACGGCTCTGCTTACTGCACTTTTACGGCCCTCTTACAGCCCTCTTGCTGAGCTTCTTACTGCACTCTTACGGCTCTCACGGCTCTGCTCAACGCTCTCTTACGACACTCTTCCAACCCTCTTTTTGCAGCACTTTCACTCTTTTTCCACAATAAAATTCTCCACGCAGACCTCCTTTTATAACAAAGTTCTGACTCTATTTTTAACTTCAGTTGTAACTTCTTTATCACACAGTATTCTCTCATGTAGCCTATTAATAGTTACGGCTCTTTGTTTGGTCTTCGACTGATGACTTTCAGTTAACTGTTCTTATTTTAGCTGCATGATTTTTCTCTCTAACTGCACCTGTAACTGTCGTATCGACTTCAGTTAACTCTCCTTATTTTAGCTGCATGATCTTCTTCTGCAACGGCCCCTGTAACTACCGTATAACTTCAGTTAGCTGTCACATATCTTATTTCGGCTGGGTTCTCTTCTTAGCTCGCGCCAAAGCGACGTGTCGTGAAATCGTGACACTTCTGCCTCTTTGTCCTCTTCTCGGACTTGTACTCGCGAAAACACATGTCGCGATATCGCGACACTTCTGCCTTCTTACTTTCTCTCTCCTCCTTTAGTCGCGAAAATGCGACATGTCGCGATATCGCGACACTTTTGCCTTCTTACTTTCTCTCTCCTCCTTTAGTCGTGAAAATGCGACATGTCGCGATATCGCGACACTTTTTCTCCTTTGCTCTTTCTCTTTACTTTTGTCGCGATATCGCGACACTTTTTCTACTTGCCTTTTTCTCTTCCAACATGTCGCGAAATCGCGACACTTTTTCTTCCGTACTATCTCTCTTGCAATATGTCGCGAAATCGCGACACTTTTTCTACTTGCCTTTTTCTCTTCCAACATGTCGCGAAATCGCGACACTTTTTCTTCCGTACTATCTTTCTTGCAACATGTCGCGAAATCGCGACACTTTTTCTTCCGTACTATCTCTCTTGCAATATGTCGCGAAATCGCGACACTTTTTCTTCCGTACTATCTCTCTTGCAATATGTCGCGAAATCGCGACACTTTTTCTTTCGGACTCTCTCTCTTGCAATATGTCGCGAAATCGTGACACTTTTTCTTCCGTACAATCTCTCTTGCAATATGTCGCGAAATCGCGACACTTTTTCTTTCGGACTCTCTTTCTTGCAATATGTCGCGAAATCGCGACACTTTTTCTACTTGCGCTTTCTCTTCGAACATGTCGCGAAATCGCGACATTTTTCTACTTGCGCTTTCTCTTCGAACATGTCGCGAAATCGCGATAGTTTTTCCTGCTTGCGCTTTCTCTTCGAACATGTCACGAAATCGCGACAATTTTCCTTTCTTCTCAACATGTCGCGATATCGCAACTGTTTTTCTTTCTTGCGCTTTCTCTTCGAACATGTCGCGAAATCGCGACAGTTTTTCTTTCTTCTCAACATGTCGCGATATCGCGACAGTTTTTCTTTCTTCTCTTTGAACATGTCGCGAAATTGCGACACTTTTTCTTTCTTCTCAACATTTTTTTTTTCTTGCGCTTTCTCTTCGAACATGTCGCGATATCGCGATAGTTTTTCTTGCTTGTGCTTTTTCTTCGAACATGTCGCGATAACGCGACAGTTTTTCTTTCTTGTGCTTTTTCTTCGAACATGTCGCGATAACGCGACAGTTTTTCTTTCTTCTCAACATGTCGCGATATTGCGACAGTTTTTCTTTCTTGCTCAACATGTCGCGATATCGCGACAGTTTTTCTTCCTTGTGATTTTCTTTTGATATTTAGCATATGGGCCACTTCGATCTTTTGGAAAATCACTGTACATACTCTGAAGAACCTCTTAACTCCTGTCCACTACATCAACCGATCTATCTCAATGTGTTGACAACAATGACAATACTGTTGTTGCACCTTGCTCAACAATCTCCCCCTTAGGAATTGTTGGCAACACACATGCAATTTCCTGTGATTCTTCTCCCCCTTTGACAATAATACCAAAGGGCTGCTGCAGACTCCCCCTGAGTCCATGCACAACATTCTCAGGCACAAATTATTACAGTTAGCAAAAATTACAAACATGAGCAAAAAGATAATCAAATATATAAATGCTCCCCCTGAGAATGTGGTCTCGATAGCTAGTCAATTCTTGGGAAGCGTGACCACTCCCAATTTATTGCGAAGGTACTCAAAAATTTCCTTGGGCAACGGTTTTGTGAAGATATCCGCTACTTGCTCTGTAGTTGGGACAAAATCCAACTTAACCTCACCTTCCGTAACTTTCTCTTTCAGAAAGTGATATCTGATAGCAATATGTTTTGTGCGAGAATGCATGACCGGATTCTTTGAGATGTTAATGGCACTGGTGTTATCACACTTAAATGAAATTGGCTCACTGAAGTTAATACCAAGATCTTTCAGGGTTTGTTTCATCCATAATACCTGCGTACAACACGTTGTCGTTGCAATATATTCTGCCTCTGTTGTCGATAAAGAAACCGACTCTTGTTTCTTATCGTGCCACGCGACCAATCTGTCTCCAAGATAGAATGCACCTCCACTGGTACTCTTTCTATCATCGACACATCCTGCCCAATCTGCATCTGAATACGAAATAAGGGTGAAGTCCTTACCTTTCGGATACCATAACCCATACTCCATAGTACCCTTGAGATACCGAAGAATCCTCTTCACTGCTGTCACATGAGTCTCCTTGGGACTAGCCTGAAATCGTGCTACCATGCAAGCCGCTTGCAAGATATCTGGTCTGGTAGTTTTCAAATACAGTAGGCTCCCAATCATAGATCTGTACATGGTTTGATCAACATCCGGAGATTTGTCATCCTTTGCTCAACTTGCAACCTGTCGTCATGGGAGTGCTAACAGAGCTTACAATCCTCCATTGTGAACTTTTTTAGCATCTCTTTCACATATTTAACTTGAGAAATAAATATGCCCTTCTCATTTTGATTAACTTGCAGTCCGAGAAAATACGAAAGTTCACCAATCATTGACATTTCAAATTCTTTCTGCATCTTATTTGCTAAATCTTTACACGACTCATCATTGCTGCTTCCAAAAATGATATCATCTACGTATACAACAAGGACAATGAGATGGCCATTCTCTGTTTTAACATACAAATTGCTATCCACCATACATTTTTTGAACCCTTGTTGAGTAAGATAGTTGTCTAGCCTTGCATACCATGCTTTGGGTGCCTGTTTCAAGCCATACAATGCTTTCTTCAACTTGCAGATGAAGTTGGGATTATCACCGAGTTGGAAACCATCTGGCTGCTCAATATAGACTTCTTCTTCAAGTTTTCCATTCAGAAATGCTGATTTCACGTCCATTTGATAAACTTTGAAATTCTTGTGAACTCGCTAAAGCCGGAAACATTCTAATTGCCTCTAGTCTAGCCACTGGTGCAAAGGTTTCCTCAAAGTCAATACCTTCAACTTGTGCATAGCCTTTACTGGACCAATCTTGCTTTATTCCTGACTACCTATCCATCTTCATTCAATTTGTTTCAAAAAATCCATTTAGTACCGATTATATTTTTATTTGCAGGTCTTGGTACTAACTCCCAGGTTTTGTTTTTCTCGATTTGATCTAATTCTTCATTTATTGCCGTCATCCAACTTTCATCTTTGCCTTCTTCAGCAACATTTTTGGGCTCAATGTTTGGATAATAGAGAGTAGTCTTACTACTCTTCTTCTTGTCCGAACACCAACTATGGGTTCTCCAATTATTTGCTCTCTAGGATGATTTTTCTGCTAGTGCTACTGTTTTGAATTTCTTGTTTTCTTCCTCTTTCGAATCACTACTTAAATCATCTGAGTCAATTTTCTGTTTCTTTTCCATTTCCTTTTCCTCATCTCCTTCAATAACCTCTTCATAAATTGGGTAGTTTTCTTCATAGCTTATTTCTCGTTCCCTACCTTCATCAACTTTAACATCGGCACTCTCCACAATTTTCTTTAGCCTCTTGTTGTAGCATGTGTAGGCTTTGCTTTTTGTCGAATAGCCAAGAAAAATACCTTCATCAGCTCTATCTTCAAACTTACCAAGATTATCTTCGGTTCTTTTGATGTAACACTTACTGCCAAAAACTTTAAAGTATCTTGCTGTTGAATTTTACCGAACCACAGCTCATACAGAGTTTTGCTTTCATGCGTCCTCAACATGCACCTATTTTGGATGTATATCGCAGTATGGACTGCCTCTTTCAAAAACCTGTCTGCTATTTTGTTCTCAATCAACATAGTCCGTGCCATTTCCCGTACTCGTCTCGATTCTTTCTTTCTACCACACCATTCTCTTGAGGTGTCCTTGTTGCTGAAAACTTGTCTCCTAATCCCATATTTTTCATAGTACTCTGCAAACTCCTCTCGAAATGAACTCTCCTCCTCTATCCGATCTTAAACATTTAATTCTTTTCCTGTTTGATTCTCAACTTGTTTTTTGAAAATCTTGAACATCTCAAAGGCATCCGATTTAAGCTTCAAAAATAGTACCCATGTCATCCTGGAATAGTCATCTATGCACAACATAAAGTATTTGTCACCATTTATGCTTTGCGTTCTCATGGGTCCACATAAATCAGTATGTATTAGTTCTAAAGGTTTGCTTGTGAAGTACTCTTTTGTTTTAAATGTGGCTCTAGTTTGCTTCCCCTTTTGGCATGAAGCACAAATGCTATTTAATGGTTTGCCAATGGTGGGAATATCTCTCACTTGCCCCTTTTGAGCTGATTTTTACTAGATTGTCAAAACCGATATGACCGAGCCTCTTGTGCCACGACCAATTTTCTTCTTCCTGTCCAATCAAGCACGCTCTTTCTAAAGTCTCCGAGAGAGTATACAGAGTTGCCGGATGTCCTTGATCCATTTGCGATCAACTTTCCACAGTTTGTTGTTCCGACTTCACAACCCTCGCTTCTTGAAAATTACTTCATGACCTCTCGTCACAAATTTGACTTACGCTTAACAAGTTATGCTTCGGACCAATCACAAACAAGACTTCTTTTGACTTGATTTTTCTGTCATTGATCTTAACTGATCCTTTGCCAACTATCTTAGCTCCATCATTATTTCCAAATTTTACGGAACCACCTTCATATTTCTACGTAACTTCTCAAATTTTTGTTTGTCACCTGTCATATGACTGGAGCATCCACTATCAAGTATCCATGGGGCATATTTGTTTTGTGCTTTAAATGCTGTCTGTACGATCAAGGATTCCTTTTCTTCCTTGGGTCGCTCCTTTTCTTTCCACTCTGGTTTGATTACAGTTTTGGTCACTTGTTTTGACTTTTCTTTGTCGATGCTTTGTGCATGTTTTTCGGAAAATTTTTTATTTTGTCTCAAACCATTTGGTTGAAATTTTCTTCCCCTGATGTTTATTTGCTGCAAATGTACTTCGACAATTTCTTGCAATGTGCCCAAAATTATGACGAGTTATAACATTCTACTGCATAATCCATCAACGGTGAAAAAACATTTCTATTGGTAAAGTTCCTTTGTCCTACATTATATTTGCAATCTGAAATCTTATGTCCATAACCATTGCATTTAAAACAATAACCAGAAAAGGAATGAGTGAACCTGGGTGATGGTCTTTGCCATTTTGTAGTGGGAGCCATAAATCTTCTTCTCCTTTGATGAGTGACATTGGTGAATCCATCATTGTCAATACTCCTCTCGTGCCTGGCATTATTGCTTTCTTTAGCATGATTCATTTTTTCTTGATCAACCCCGATCTTATCTTCATTCTTTATGGGTTCTACAGCTATGGCCTTTGATCCATTTGATGATTCTCCTTCGACGAAGCCTAAACCAAATTTGATGCCTCGTAGTCCTTTGGTTTTTTATAATCTTATCCAGCTTCACAAAACTTTCTTCAAGTTTGTGATAACAACTCATTTTTTGATTCATCTCTTCTAGTTGCATCCTTAAACCAACAATCTCTTCTTCTAGCTTGCTTGCACTCATCTATCTTCACGGTTAATTGTACTTCGATATCTTCAGATATTTTCTTAAATTCATCTATCTGAACTTTCAAGCTGGTTATGATTTCATTGGCATCCTCAAGCTTTCTTGAAATTTTCTTTTTCTTTTTCCTTTCTATACTCAGCTCTTTAAGTGCAGTGACCAACTCACCTTCCAGATCCACTTCAGCCTCAGCCTCAAATTTTTTATCACATTCCTGTTTTTCCTCTGTTTTTTCTTCTTCGAATGCCATGAAAAGAGCTTCACCTGTTTCTTCTTCAGAATCCTCACCGGAGCTATCTTTTGAAGGACTGACATTCTTAGATATGAAACTTTTTTTTTTGAAGTTGCCTTTTTTAAAATTTGGTTTCTTCTTCCAGTCACTTCTTTCTTGATGTGAACCTTCATCACTTTTGTTTTTCTCATTAAGTGGGCATTTAGCTGCAAAGTGCCCAACGCCTCCACAGTTGAAACACTTAAATGGTAGCTTTCCTCTATATTTTCCTTTTCCCCTTATTAGTTTCCGAACAAAGTTTGCTTTCATTTCATCTTATGTCTCTTCTTCCTCGGATTCTTGTTTTGCTTTTATATTTTTATGTGTTTTAAAAGCAGCTTCTCTGTCTGTGGGTTTAGTTTTTCCTATTCTCATCTCATATGCAGTCAAAGAACCATGCATCTCATCCATACTAAAAGTATTTAGATCTTTAGCTTCTTCTATTGTTGAAACTTTGGAATCAAATCTTTGGAGAAGAGATCTTAGTACCTTTTTCACGACGACAACATCTTCCATTTCCTCGCCGAGTCCTCTAATCGCATTAATGATTCCATTAACTCTCAGCATGTATGCCTCTATGTTCTCATCGTCATTCATCTTTAATGCTTCGAACTGAGCTCGATGCATTTGTAACTTGGCCTCCTTGATCTTGCCGTCTCCTTCATGACTTAGTTTGTCCCACATGTCTTTTGCCGTTTTACAACTCATAATATTTATCGATTCGCTATCCACTAAACCGCACATGATAGCATTCTTTGCTTTAGAGTTATTCTCAAACAGTTTCTTACCGACAGCATCGGTTGGAGGAGTGGTGGGTATTGTGTATCCACTGTTTACTGACTCCCAAATGTCGTATCCCAAAGCACATAGATATGTCTGCATCCTGAGTCTCCAAAATGCATAATTAGTTTCGTCAAACAATGGTGCTTTGTTTGATGAGAATCCTTCACCACCTGCCATTGTCTCACTTCCAAGATCACCTTAGCCGATTAAGCTTGTTCAGGAACTTGGCTCTGATACCAATTGTTAGTCTCACAATGACACTAAGAGGGGGGGTGAATCAGTGTAGCTATTTAAATTCAAATCTACAACTCTTAAAGCAAGTATAACAAGAGAGCATTCCACAACACACGATGTAACGAGGTTCACCAATTTGGCTACTCCTCAAAAATGACTGCTTGGACTCCCGTCCAAATCCAGCCTTTGCAAAATACCAATTTTACAATCAATTTACCAGCACCCACAGGAAGGAGCACCAACGCCCGATTTATCTGCACCAACATAAAGGAGCACCAACCCCCGATTTATCCGCACCAATAGAAAGGAGCACCAACCCCTAATTCCAAGCACCAACTTGGACTGCAATTTTGAAACTATAAGATTGACATAAAAATGCCTTTGCTTATACAAGACCCTGATTGGTCTATTGCTAACCCAACCTCTCTCGCTATTCACCAAAACACCACACACACTTACGGCTCTGCTTACTGCACTTTTACGACCCTCTTACAGCCCTCTTGCTGAGCTTCTTACTGCACTCTTACGGCTCTCACGGCTCTGCTCAACGCTCTCTTACGACACTCTTCCAACCCTCTTTTTGTAGCACTTTCACTCTTTTTCCACATCAAAATTCTCCACGTAGACCTCCTTTTATAACAAAGTTCTGACTCTATTTTTAACTTCAGTTGTAACTTCTTTATCACATAGTATTCTCTCATGTAGCCTATTAATAGTTACGGCTCTTTGTTTGGTCTTCGACTGATGACTTTCAGTTAACTGTTCTTATTTTAGCTGCATGATTTTTCTCTGTAACTGCACCTGTAACTGTCATACTGACTTCAGTTAACTCTCCTTATTTTAGCTGCATGATCTTCTTCTGCAACGGCCCCTGTAACTACCGTATAACTTCAGTTAGCTGTCACATATCTTATTTTGGCTGGGTTCTCTTCTTAGCTCATGCCAAAGCGACGTGTCGTGAAATCGCGACACTTCTGCCTCTTTGTCCTCTTCTCGGACTTGTACCCGCGAAAACACATGTCGCGATATCGCGACACTTTTGCCTTCTTACTTTCTCTCTCCTCCTTTAGTCGCGAAAATGCGACATGTCGCGATATCGCGACACTTTTGCCTTCTTACTTTCTCTCTCTTCCTTTAGTCACGAAAATGCGACATGTCGCGATATCGCGACACTTTTTGTCTTCTTGCTCTTTCTCTTTACTTTTGTCGCGATATCGCGACACTTTTTCTCTCGGACTCTCTCTCTTGCAATATGTCACGATATCGCGACACTTTTTCTACTTGCCTTTTTCTCTTCCAACATGTCACGAAATCGCGACACTTTTTCTTCCGTACTATCTCTCTTGCAATATGTCGCGAAATCGCGACACTTTTTCTACTTGCCTTTCTCTCTTGCAATATGTCGCGAAATCGCGACACTTTTTCTTCCGTACTATCTTTCTTGCAATATGTCGCGAAATCGCGACACTTTTTCTACTTGCCTTTTTCTCTTTCAACATGTCGCGAAATCGCGACACTTTTTCTTCCGTACTATCTCTCTTGCAATATGTCGCGAAATAGCGACACTTTTTCTTTCGGACTCTCTTGCAATATGTCTCGAAATCGTGACACTTTTTCTTCCGTACTATCTCTCTTGCAATATGTCGCGAAATCGCGACACTTTTTCTTTCGGACTCTCTCTCTTGCAATATGTCGCGAAATCGCGACACTTTTTCTACTTGCCTTTTTCTCTTCCAACATGTCGCGAAATCGCGACACTTTTTCTACTTGCCTTTCTCTTCGAACATGTCGTGAAATCGCGACAGTTTTTCCTGCTTGAGCTTTCTCTTTGAACATGTCGCGAAATCGCAACAGTTTTTCTTTCTTCTCAACATGTCGCGATATCGCGACAGTTTTTCTTTCTTGCGCTTTCTCTTCGAACATGTCGCGATATCGCGACAGTTTTTCTTTTTTGCGCTTTCTCTTCAAACATGTCGCGATATCGCGACAGTTTTTCTTTCTTGTGCTTTCTCTTCAAACATGTCGCGATATCGCGACAGTTTTCTTCCTTGTGATTTTCTTTTGATATTTAGCATATGGGCCACTTCGATCTTTTGGAAAATCACTGTACATACTCTGAAGAACCTCTTAACTCCTGTCCACTTACATCAACCGATCTGTCTGACTATGTTGACAACAATGACAATACTGTTGCTGCACCTTGCTCAACAGATTTCACATCCAGGATCGAAGAAGTGTCTGCCCAAGGAAAGCCTGTGGTAGAGGAGGCCGAACACCAGGCGAGGCAATGGCTGGACTTGGCTATGAAACTTGAGGAGTTTGAGCGCAAAGGCCTCCAATTTCCCCCAATGTCCCAACTTGCCTCAGAGTGGGCAGATGCAAGGGTAAACTTGCATATTTATTTTGATAAGATAGAGAAGATTAGAACTGCCAGGAAGATGTTGGACGCATTAGAACATGAAATAAACATTTGCCTGGCCCCCTTTCAAACTCTGTCTGAACACGGGTGCCCGAGCTACGTCAAGGATTTCGAGTTTCTGACCCTTGAGCAGGTAAAGCAGAATTGGTCGTCTTTTGAGGCGGACACGACGAGAAATGTGACAATTGGGCGAGAACCAATCCAAGAAGCCCGAGTCACCCAGATGGTGTTGAAATATTGCAAAATCAACTCCTCCCTTAAGGAGTTGGGAAAAATATATAACACCATTGACCTGCATACATTTTTTGCGTTCCATGCAACACTAAGAGAGGTCAATGACCTAGGGCCCTTCCAAGCAGCAGTCTGGGACCAAGCCAAGGCTGCATATGAACGCATCCGCGAGCGGGAAGCTGACAGCGAAGAACCTTTAGGTTCGGAGGGAGAAACAAAAGAGGCAACTGCCGGAAGTGATCCTGAAGAAGAACGGTTGCCCGGGGAGAAGCCATCAGAGCAGCGGAAAGCAGGGGAAGGAAGTTCCTCTGCACCCAATGGATGAAGGCCTGGTTCTTTGCGTCGAGGCGAGCTCGACACCCCTTACCTCCTCTTTCTCCCTTTCTCCCTTTCTCCATCTTTCCTTACCTCTTCTTTCTCCCTTTCTCCATCTTTCCTTTTCCCCTTTCCTGCAGTTTCATTCCTCCCTTTTTCCCCTTGTACTTCCCCCAGTCAAGTTTGCAAAACTGAGTAAGTGTCCCCTGAAAAATTCTAAGTGTCAGGGCGCAACCCGACTTCGCAACGAAGTCGGTGTGCGCCCTCAAGTCTGAGCGCAGGAGGGGATGCGAAGTGCGAAGGCAGGCTGAAACGGAGCAAAATTTGACTAAGTGTGGGAGTGCAACCCGACTTCACAGCGAAGTCGGGGTGCGCCCTTCTTCCTGTGCGCACTTTGGAAAGCAGTGTGCGGAAAATCGGCTAAGTGCTGGAGCGCAACCCGACTTCGTAGCGAAGTCAGGGTGCGCTCCCCTTCTGGTGCGCAGTCCGAACAGCAGGAAAATTAGCTAAGTACCGGTGTGCAACCCGACTTCGCAAGCGAAGTCGGGGTGCGCCCTTTGACCGGTGCGCACTTGGGCAAAATTCATCAAGCAAGTCAGAAATTGGCTAAGGCACGGAGGCCCTCCCCAACTGTGCTGTTCCCGCCTACACTAACCGACAGCGCTCTGATTCCGGGTGAAGTTGGACAAACTGCCTTTCAAGGCAGACAGGTGTCACTCATCAGAATTCGACAAGTGTCCAGCCTCGGGATCCGAGCTGAGATGTGACGGGATAAAGGACAAGCATGGGCTGCATTGCCTATGCCAGCTGCCCCTATTTAAGCTGATATGAAGTTTCATCTACCGCAGCTACCCGCATTTCTACTGACCAAGGGTTTGACCCGACACACTGCCACGTAGCTGTACAACTTTCAAGGAGACCTTGCTGCAAGTACAGTCCTCGCCGATAGAAGTCAGCATCAGCAGCTCTTCAGTCGCTTTTGTCAGCTATTGTCTGGTCTGGGACTTTGTGCCCGCAATTGTAATCGGGGGAAACTTGGGTTATAAATAGCCAGATCATTTCATTGTAAAAGAGGGGAAGGGGAATACACTGCTAGGGAACCATTGTAGCTGTGCGTTTGCTTCTAAATACAAGATACATACTTGGCTCTGCTTACTGTCTTCATTTTGTATGCTGCCTCTCCTTGTCATTTCTGCCTCATGTTTCTTATTTCATTGCTTACTGTTGTACTGAACTCTGGACTCCAGTATTTGGTGATTAAGTATTCCTGGAATGCATAGATAGAGGATACATAGGATGAATGATAGCTGTAGTTTCTATGGTGTGTTTTGTGTTTAATTGTCGTTAGTAGTGGTGATTGATCGTTGCCGTGCTGCTTATTCCCCCCACCCAACTCCAATCACATTTGGATTCTCTTTCCGCATTTTTATCTCTTTCCCTGCACTCTTAGCTTAAAACACTAAAAACCCACAGGAAGCCGGCCTTCTCCGGAGATTGGCACGGAAGGCATTCCTTCCTTCCGGCCTTTCAATCTGGTGGGCGAATCTGGGGCGCATTATACCAAATCCTTTCCTGATAAAGACACCCACTGGCAGGTGTTTCGTTGACAAAGTGTCCTCCCCTATCACTCATCAACTGCAAAGGAAGTCCGAATCTCGTAATCACTTGTTCATTAAAGAAACGGGTTGTACTTCTTGCAGAATTGTCTGGTAGCTCGTGCCTCTACCCACTTTGCCAAGTACTCAGTTGCAACCACAATATATTGGCATTTTCTTCCTTTGCTTGTCTTTAATGGTTCGACAAAATTGAAACCCCATATTTCGAACATTTCTTGTTGTTGAGAAGGGTGTATTGGCATAAAATTCCTCTTTAGCGGCTTCCTTGTTCTTTGTCAGGTATCACATGCATTTTCGTACTCTTTAACATCGTGGTATAAAGTAGGCCACCATAGCCTTGCCAATAACACCTTCCTTGCTGTTGTGTTTGGCCCCATGTGTCCTCCAGCCAATCCTTCGTGTGCTTCCTTCAATGCCCTACGAACTTCCTCCATCACACATCTTTGCAAGATCCCATTCGGACCAATCTTGTATAACAAGTTTGCTATTAATGAAAATGGTGCTGATTTCGTAATAATCCGATGTTTTTCTTCTGTCATCTCATTTAGTAGCTCCCCTTTCGACAGATATTCCCCAATGTGTTTGTACCACGCCGATTATGCA
Source organism: Wollemia nobilis (assembly GCA_028583015.1). Lineage (NCBI taxonomy): Eukaryota > Viridiplantae > Streptophyta > Pinopsida > Araucariales > Araucariaceae > Wollemia > Wollemia nobilis. The sequence goes on from JAQPPZ010002524.1 coordinate 1,064,985, forward strand.
TTCACCATGAACAATTGGGCATCAGGGAATTCATTTGGTATACCTCCTTCTGTAGGTTCTCTTGAGCGAATTCTTGATTACGTGCTTCTTTTCGGGTCTAATCGCTACCCGAAACATAAATTCTTGCAATGTGACAAGCCACCTGCTCCCTCGCTTGTATATTGTCGGTTTGTTGATCAAATACATCAAAGCCTGATGGTCAACATAGAAGGCAAAGGGATTGGCAAGCAGGTAATGTTTGAATTTTTGTACTATGTATACCATCCCTAAGGCTTCACTCTCCATGATGCTGTAATTATTTTCTGCTCTCGACAACAACTGACTTGCAAAATAAATGGGCTGATCAAGCCCAAACTACCTCTCCAGGGCCAATGCACATCCAATTGCAAAATTCGATGCATCAACGTGGACGTGAAATTCCTTGTTCCAATCTGGAAATACCAAAATGGGCGCACATACCAACATCGCCTTTAGCCCTTCAAAGGCCTTCTAATGTTCCTCCGTCAACTTGAAAGGAACATTCTTGCGCATAAGAGCATCCAATGGATAGAACACATGCAAATAGTTCCGAATGAACCTTCAATAATAGCTAACTATACCCAGAAAGGTCTTCACCGAGCTAACGTCGTATGGCTCCTCCATGCTCACTATGATTGGTATTTTATCGGGGTTGGTTTTTAATCCCCTCTCATAGATAATGTGTCCCAATAGTTTGCTGCAAGGAACCAACAACATACACTTCCTTGGATTCAATACCAGACAAGCTTGCCGACACAGGCCCATGCATTCTTCTAATGCCTTCAAGTGCTTGCTTGTCTTCTCGTACAAGGACTAGTTGCCTAGGAAAGCCTTAAACTTCCTTGTGGACATTTGATCAAAGATATACAAGATGACCCTTTGAAAAGTGGTAGGCGCATTGCATAAACCAAAAGGCATTCGTTTGTATGCATAAATGCCGTTCTCCACTACAAAGGTTGTCTTCAGTGTATCTTTCTCGACAATACTCATTTGATTATATCCCGAGAATCCATCCAAAAATGAATATATCTCATGGCTTGCTACTTCTTCTAGTATGGAATCTATGAATGGGATGGGAAAGGGATCTTTTATAGTCATGGCATTTAGGCTCCGAAAACCTACACAAATATGGATCCAGTTCACCTCCTTCAAAGTGATCACTATAGGTGACACCCACTCACTAACTGTTACTTTGAAGATAATGCCTGCATCCAACATTTTCTCAATTTCAGCATTCACAAGGGTTGCATACGTCGGATTCATCTTGTATGGCCGTCTTTGCACTGGTTGCAATCCTTGAATCAATGGGATTTGGTGCACGCAAAACTCTGGTGGTATCCCTTTTAGGTCCTTGTAGGTCCATGCAAATACATCTTTGTATTGTAGGAAAATTTTGAAAGCTTCCGCTTTTAGCACTGGAGTCTATTCGTCTCCACAATGGATAATCTTCTCTTCTCCCTTGTTGAGATTCACTTGCACCATCTTCGGTCCTTTGTACTTTATGGTGTCAGGTTCTTCTGTTGCCTTGAGTATGTCTATCGGATGGGCTGGTTTCTCATCAATCACTGCATCTCCCAAAGTGTACTCCACAAAGTTCTTTGGGAATGTCCATTTTTCCTTCTCTTCATCCTTCTTTGGTGTAGATTTCTTTCAACTATACTTTTTTTTTTTTTTTTTTTAAGCGAAAAACCCCTTGCGGGGCCGCCTTGTTCTGAGAGACCACGAACCTAGGATACCCAATTCAGCTTTTTGGTAGGGTGGAGATTTGAACCTAGGACCTCCCTTGGAGGATTGCCCTCTCCTCTCCAACTTACCTACAACACCTGGGTTTTCAACTATACTTGTCAACCTCTTGCACACTCTTATTTTCATCATGGTCCTCTTCTTCCACGTGGATGCACAAACAATGTGGTCCTCTTTTCACCTTTCACTTCATTGATTATTCTTTCGAAATCCTTTTTCATTGACTGAATCGCTACATGCAATTCTTCTTTGTCACTGTTAGAATCATCACTTTTGAAGTGACTTAACCCAATTGTCATTTGTTTGGCTTCACTTTCAAAGTTCCTTACTTTCTCATAGGCTTCCTAATATATCGAAGACGATATAATCTTCATTTTCTTATATCGCAATAACAATCCATTGATGAACCATCTCTTTACCATTCCATCCGCCAATTGCAACCCCATCTTATCGGTGAGCCGCTTCAATCGTCAATTATAAGACTATATGTCATCCTTTTGTTTAGTGGAATAAATTTCTGTTATAATATCTCTGTCATCCCTCAATGGCCTAAACTCCTTAAATTCGTCCACTAAATCTTCCCATGTTGTGAAAGGTCTCGTTGCTTCATTCTGCAAATACCAATCAGTTGTGATTCCTCGCAATGTTGTCGAAAACAATTGTAACCATGCATTTGGGTCCCTTATTCCACTGACTTTCCAAATTGTTGTACACGTCCCTATGTGGCATACAGGGTCTTCTTTCTCTTCTTCCGTAAAAGGTGGACATTTATGTTTTCCTGCCCGGTTTGCAATGTTTGCCATTGGTGGTGGATTTTCTTCTCCTGACTCTTCTCCACTCAATGATTACGCAAACAACACTTCCTCTACGTATTTCTGTTCTTGGTAGGTCTTCACTGGGTGCCTTTGAATTTGGGACTTTCTTAACTCTTGGTGCTTCTTCACCTCCTAGTTTGCTTTCGAACAACCTTTAACTAAACTCCACCTATGATTGCTCAGACAACACTTCCTCTCTACATGCTTTTGTTCTTGGCAGGTCTTCACTGGGTGTCTTTGTTTTTGGCACTTCCTCAACTCTTGGTGCTTCTTCACCCCCTAGTTTGCTTTCGAACAACCTTCGACTAAACTCTAGTGCACCTTCGCTTCATGACCTTCACAAATATATGATTGTTGGATCTGACCTACTTGCTCAAGCACTCACGTGCGGTTGCTCTAGTGCTTGACTCCCTCTGCACCACTTGGCAAACTCCTCCCACTTGCTCCGACGTTAGCATCCACTTGTCGTCCCCTCATGCACGCTCCATGTAGGCGTCTTCACTTACACAAACGTTTCTTTCAGTGTTTTGGTGCACCTCCCTTTGCACTTTGTCTTTTGTTAACAACAACGTCTGACACCTTTTGCTCCTCGTCACTTGATCTATCCTCCTCTTGAGGATTCCAAACATGTTAAGCCTTAGGTTGTTCAAGTTCCATGTTAGGTACCTAAGTATATGAATGTGGGGATATAATATAATATTGTATTATGGCATGGGTCACACATAAAATTATAATAATATATAACATAGTGCCATATTATAATATTATGCACTTTGTAACTCATGGAAGGTGAACCATCACATTCTTGTATAAAGAAAGATGTACCCCCAATTGTAAAAGGAAGTCATATGAAGTATTCTTGGTAAGAGTCTTGGCTCGTGGAGCTGGAGATCTTGTGGAGTGATTCCTTCCTTAAGGAGTATTCTTGGTGTTGCCCTACCTCAAGGGTATTATCTATCTCTATTTTATTGTGTGGATTGTTATTTGTGGATGCATATTTGATATTTTTGCATATTGGTGAATGATTTATTGTTAATGAGAAGAGAGGTTCATAACAATTGGTATCAGAGCAGCGATTCTGGCAAAGTGGGGTTGTTTTTGCAGAGCTAGGGCACATTTTTCTAGAAAAACGTCCCATCTTGCGAGGGCCATATCTTTTTTTTCAGCAGTCATTTTCAGAAGATTTTTGCTCCAGCATGTAGATCGTTTCGAGTACTACAAAAACGATTGCTCATTTGTTAAATTTTGATAAGTATTGAGGAAGTTATGGCTGTTTGAAGTTGGGGTATTTATGCTGTTTTTTGGTTGTGCAAATTTTTTTCAAAAGAAAAAAATTCATATCAATTTTTTTAGCAGTCATTTTCAGAAGATTTTTGCACCATTGTGTAGATCTTTTTGAGTACTACAAAAATGACTGCTCATTTGTTAAATTCTGATAAGTATTGAGAAAGTTATGGCTGTTTGAAGTTGGGATATTTATGCTATTTTTTGGCTGCATGAAAATTTTTTAGCAGCCATTTTCAAAAGATTTTTGCATCATTGTGTAGATCTTTTGAATACTACAAAAACAAATGGTCACTTGTTAAATTCTGATAAGTATTGAGGGAGTTACAGCTGTTTGAAGTTGGGCTTTTGATGCTGTTTTTGGGTTGCATGGAAAATTCGTGCAAAGAGAAAAAAATTCATCTCTCTCAATCCGGGTAAGCAAATCAGTTGCCGTTTGTTTTGTTTTGAAGAAAATCTGCAGATTTAATTGTTTGAAGAAAGGAATAGATGAGATTTCAAAAAATTTAATTTTTGAGAATTTTCGGTTATTTAAAACCCTAGCTGCTTTGAAATTTTTTTATTGGGTTGAGGTCATGGAGTTGCCAATATTCATTGGAGAGGATGATAGTGATGCTAGGGAATGGTTGATGAAGTGGAAAAATTTTCTTTAAATTTTTTTGAGATAGAATGGAGATGTAAGATTTATGCTTATTTGCAAGGGGAAGCTTCAAAGTGGTGTCTAGACTTTGCTAGTGCTCGCAATTATATATACACACGGGAAGAATTTGAAGTTGCATTTTTAAGCAAATGGGGATTGGAGGAAAAGGATAATAATATGTAGGCTAAGGAAACCACACCTTTTGTGTCAAACAATGGTCAGAAGGAATTGTTTGAATCTAAAAATTCTATTTTAGAGGTTCATGGTTGCATTCAAAATAAAAAAGTTATTGTTTCCATTAACCCTAGCAGCAGATATAATTTCATTAATATTGCTTTGGCTAAGGGGTTGCAAGTTCAAGCAAAGAAAATAAAAAACATACAGCTTGAGGGTGAGAATGTTCAAATTTTTGAAGATTTAAAGATCACCATGGATAAATATGTTTTACATTCAGATTTTTATGCTATTGAGATGGATGATGCGGATATTGTTCTTGGTTATCCTTGGTTGCATTCTTTGGGTACTATTAACATTAATGTGCAAAAGAAATTTATGAAATTATGGTATAAGAAAAAGAAGATAACTTTGCAAGATATTTCTCAGCTTAGAGAGCAAGGATCAAGGGAAAACCAGGAAATCATTATAGGAGAACAAATTGAAGAACAAGCAAAAGAACTTGAAATAGAATCTAAGGAGGAGGTAGTGGTAGAGATCAAAGAAGAAGCTAAAGCAAAGTCCAAGAATGAACCAAAAGAGGGGAGTAAGAGAGAAGAGCATAAAATAGAGGCACAAAATATGGGAGCATATCGCCATCCACATCACCATGAGAGGCAACAATCATGGAAACAGGGTTTAAGGCAACAAAAGAAATATGAGGGATATACATGGAACCAAAAGAGCAAAAACTATGGGTATTCAAATGGCACAAGGGCAGCTTGGCATCCTCATAGACTACCACCAATCAAAATTTCACTTGGATGGAGGGATAATCAAGATTGGTACCAATTGACAACATTGCTTAGAAGATCATATTATTTAGTTTCTTCCTATGTTTCGAGGACGAAACATTTTTGTAAGGGGGATGGAATGTTAGGTACCTAAGTATATGAATGTGGGGATATAATATAATATTGTATTATGGCATGGGTCACACATAAAATTATAATAATATATAACATAGTGCCATATTATAATATTATGCACTTTGTAACTCATGGAAGGTGAACCACCACATGGGTGACCTTCTAACTCATGGAAGGTGAACCATCACATTCTTGTATAAAGAGAGATGTACCCCCAATTGTAAAAGGAAGTCATATGAAGTATTCTTTGTAAGAGTCTTGGCTCGTGGAGCTGGAGATCTTGTGGAGTGATTCCTTCCTTAAGGAGTATTCTTGGTGTTGCCCTACCTCAAGGGTATTATCTATCTCTATTTTATTGTGTGGATTGTTATTGTGGAATTTATTGTGCATGTTTGATATTTTTGCATATTGGTGAATGATTTATTGTTAATGAGAAGAGAGGTTCATAACAATTGGTATCGAGCTCTCTTATACCAATCGCTACTCTGATACCAATTGTTATGAACCTCTCTTCTCATTAACAATGACGACTATTACTGCAGTCCATGTTTGGCAATTCTTACTCTTCTCATAGGTTGCTCTGGTATTCTCCCACGGTTTCATCTCCTACATCCGTGCAACCAAGAATTTGTCATCCACCTCTTCACTCTTCATGCGTGCAAATCTTGAACTTTCAACGGCAGTGTCAACGAACAAGCTGACCTGTACTTTGATTAGGCAACGACGCCAAATGTAGCATAGCGGTGAGGTTTCCCAACAATGAGATAGTGACAGAGTTTAAGGGCCAACATGTCTGCAGTCAACACTTTGGGACAAAGTCATCATCATCATCTACTTAGATGGCAACATACACATGACGACAAATTGGGCTTTAGTTCTCAGTCAGTACGATGACATTCCATGATGACAATCCTCTAGATGGCATTCTTTAGATGGGATCCTCTAGACGACACTAGCAATTTGGCTTCAACATGGTGGCATGATGACACCCATGTGACAACATGACGACATGATCTCCAAACGACCACTTCTCTAGATGGCAGTTGCACTCCAACAGGACGACTATCCTCTGCAACGGTCATCGGCATTGTCTGACGACATCTACACTCCTTTACTGCAACTTGCAACTAACTAAATCCAACCACATCTTCCAACCTGCAACCAACTACCTTGACAATGCACAACTAATAATCTAGTAAATTACTATCAACACACAAACATCCAACACATGAATGGAGAATGGTTTTGTATTGATAATCTGCCAAAATGGCGTTTACAGATTACAACATTGATACTCAGACTCGCAATATGCTCCGTCAATAACAATGGCTTCTCACAACATAACAAATATCTCTCTCGTATCCTCCATATGCATATCTCAAACAATGAAGGGGGGGTCTTCTTATAGTGCAGCCCTGGCTGTTGTTGGAAACAGTTTCCAAGACACGTTGCACATAACTACTTCCCCTCTTCCTACGTACCTAAGACATGATGCCAACATTACATTATATTAAATATTTAGACGCTTAACCATGACGGCTATTACATGCATTTTATTTCTATTACATTTACATTTAATTGGCATTTCATTACATTTGATTTGGACCAAACTTAGTGCATATTGCACTTAGACTCAAAACTTAGTGCATAAACACTGAAACATGTAGACATTTCTGCAGACAATTTCACTTCTGTTTCTGCTAGTGTCCAGAACTAGTGCCTATAGTAAGAAATGTAAAAATACGGCCGAAGCTATAGCAAAGTTCACTTTGGTGTGATTGGCAATTTCAGCAATAACCGATTAATTGCAGTGTGTAAGATCTTTGAATAACCTGCAATATCAACCAAAGAGAAGGACTAATAGGGGAAAGGAGGGCAGAGCCATTGATTCCACACATTCATAAACAAAAGGTTAGAGATAATTGAATTGGAATGCCACGCACAACTCTTTATTGATTTTGCAATTTTGGATGTTTCTATACAATCTTACTCCGAAGAGTAGCTCTAGTATGCTTGAAGGCCAAAAGACCCTTACAATGAGCATTCAACTCTTATTTATACTTGAACCTATAGCCACAAAATGGACTACATACAATGTACCCCGGTGATAATTACAAGGTGATTACATCATCCTTATCTTGTTGCTAAAATAAACATGGAGTGGGACACTTTGTCGAGCTAGGCACTTTGCCAAGCAGGGAGCTTTGATAGTGAGGTGCTTTGGCAAGCGGCTTTGCTAAGAGCACTCTAAGGAGTGGAATATGCCAAAAGTGAAGCATCTATGAAGTATTGACTTGGTCCCTTCACATCTTTCATACTATTTTGCATGACAGAGCTTGTTCTGGAAGCAACGGTAGTAGTCAACTACTACAATTCTTACGACTTGCGGGAATGTCAATCTTGATTGAAGGGAGATCCTAGATTGTGCCTTATACATTGAGCCATGGAGTCTTTTGCCAGATTTCTTGTGTCCTACTTATTTTGATTGAACCATCATTTGTAGGATTTCCTAGTCCGTGTTGGAGGGAGCCAAAGATTTGTTTAATGCATCAACGTGATTGGTTAGTTCCTCATATAGTAGAGAAACTTGGACTCGACAAGACCAAATCGGAACTTAGACTCGAACTCAGCAAAAAAAAGCCTTGAAGAAAATGCAAATAAAATACTCATCGAGTAAAAGAAAACTTGGTGAGTAAACAAAGACTTGGCAAGTGAAAAAAAAATTCGACACGCTGAGAAAAACTTGCTGAGGCAAGTCCGATTGACTTGGCAAAGCTGAATCAGATGCGGACTCTTCTTACAATTCTTCAAGCTTGCTTATAACCTCCTACAAGTCATTTGATTGAACATCCTTTTCTTTTTGTTCTTTGATGATCCCTGCAAGTTGCTCTGTCATGAGCATATTAATATCTGGTAAAACCTTTTCAATCATTTGGTTGATTTTCTTTTGTGCCTCGCTTGACACCTCTTGTAATTTTGCGAGGTTCTCTTCATAGCTCTCCATCTTGCTTGTCTTATAAGGGATGATCTTAAATTGATCGATAAGGATAGCTTTATTTGTCTCACCTTGTTGCTTCGTCTACTTTCCAATCTTGTTGCATGATCTCATTATGACCCTTCCTTGCTTCTAGTTGTATCCTATTTTGTTCTATAGTTGGGGCCACTTGGTCTATCAACTCCTCACACTCCTTAAGGTAAGAGAAATATCCCTTGGCATGTTGAATCTCTCCGCCAATTTCATCCCAAAGGAATCACACTCATTCAGGTGCTAATGTTTTAGACTTCAACTTTGCTGTCATTGCTTTTGCCTCAACTGACGCTTGTGTGAGCCATGTGATTTCTTTATCTTTCTGTTCTTCAATCTCTTGGACAGTGGCTTTCAAATGTTTCATTTGCTCTTGCAAAACATGCTCGTGTTCCTCTTGCTTCTATCTCCTTTGATTCCATTCGTCCTTTGCCTGTTCTCACATTGTAGTAATCTGGTGTTCAATTTGTTCTTCCGTCGTTTTTAGCCGTTCTCTCAAAGTCTGAATGTGTTGTTCTGCTTCTTGCCTCCCATGATTTTTCTCAGCTTTCAACTGCTTCTCAAGTTCTTTCTCTTGTTTAAGTAGCTGCACCTATTCCTATTAGGACCATTATGCTTTGCTCTGCCTGATGTTTCAACTCTTCCTTTTCTATTAGGGTTGTCTATAATTGGTCCTGTAGTTGACCCACTACTTATGCTCATGTGCAATGACCATCTACAACTGGAAAACTTCTTCAACTTTCTCTTCAGCTTGCCCCTTATAACGTTCAACTTCCTGATTGTTTTGCAACAATCGGACTTTTAAGATATCTAGGATGTCCATGGATGAGATCTAATCAAAATCTGGACATCTAATTGGTGTTTTTGTTTTAGGTTGATGTGATGGGGCATCAGGGTTTATGTCAACCCATAGAGGGACTGTGGTGTGACGGACGAATGAGGGATGTAGTGAGGTAGAGGTGGAAGGCAAACAACTGGTTTAATTTGTGTGAAAACTCGTCCCACGCTAACATTAGTTGTGGTCACTATAGGTTTAGGGAGAACAAACCTTTTTTTTCTGTGTTGCTTTTGACTTGGAGGATGATGGTTGTACAACTAATGCGGGTTTGTGTGGGGAGGCATTTGGTCCACGTGCTTTAGTTGTAGGAGTGGCTATGCTTAGTGATGAGGGATGGAGAACATTAGAAGAATCAAGAGGAATATCAGAAGAGGGAATTGAAGAAGACGAGAAAGTAGGGTTTTTAGAAAAGGGATTAGGATGATTTTGAGCCTCTGAAACAACTGTTCCTGCTTTAGCCATTTCTTCATTGGTGCGAAACGTTGTACAATTATTTGTGTCAAGAGGATCCATACCTTGAAAGTTCGCGTCACCTTCGTTTTTTTGGACGACTCGGTCTATTTCAACATGTGCTTGTCGAGGTCCTTGAGGTATTTCCCCTTCTTTGTTGGCCTGCTCTTGTTGTATTTTTGATGGCTTTTTAGGCAGTTTCTCCTTTCCTTTTCCACGAGTCCTCCATTGTACACCCCGTTCACCTTTTTTCTTTTGGGTCGGGTTCAACTTTATTCTTACTCTTGTTGAAGCAACATCTCCCTTTGTCTTTTTGGATGTACCACCTCTAGGTGAACATCCCCTTTTTGTCCTTTTCTTGTTGGGGTGACACTAGTCCCAAATTACAAAGAAAGTTTGGTCTGCTTGATGTTTATCTATGAGAGTACCAACCTCATCATCAAGCTCGAAACACATACGTCTCCATGCGAGCATTTTCTCCAGGATCCACTTGTGTTTCCCTTTGAGGTTTAAAAAAGCATGGAGTTGACTTTCACATTTGGGTCTAAACCAATTTTGACCCTCGTATAGAAAGCATGCCATTCAGGCGGCTCTCTATATCATTTTTTTAGCTTGTCCTTGTATGGCATTTGAGCATTAGATTTAGGTCCTTGCAAGTTCTTTGGCCAGGTTTCTTTTGGTCTCCAGATCTAGGCTCGTTTCATGGGTGTACTTTTCATTGATCTTACAACTCCAATATTTGCTTGAAAATTGTATCTGGATCGTAAGACCAAAAGTCGAATATTTGTTTCAGCCCCAACTTGGTTAGCCTTACTTCCGGATGCAGATTACAATTTTTATGTTCTCTCTTGATTAGTAAATACTTTCTTGGCACCTTGTACAAAGTGGCCTTTCTCTGTTTTCTAAGAACCTTTTGCACAGTCAATCTCTTGGACCACCTTAAGGCTGCAAATATAATCAAATACATAGATTGGTAACTCAAAACGATTGTGCTGAGTATCCATATATCCAAACAAAAGAATTGTATCTTCCCAGGTAGAAATTGCCCAACGGTCTCTCCCATTGGGATCTAAGCAAAGCCTTGGCAAATATTGACATCCTAGGCACTTCCCCTTCCAATTTCGGCACTATGGGGGCTTATATTTTGTTGCATAATTCATAGCAATCTCAATATCCACTCTTGATAGGAACGCTGGTCTAGTTGAACACTGGTCATGGCCTCTCTTCATTAAATTGGTTTAGTTGAAGATCTTGGAACCATTCCCTTTTTTGGTGTATGATTAGCGAAAATATGTAGGATGAGTATCCAAAGGTGAACGACTCTTGGAAGTTTTCCAACTGAGATCTTAGTTGTTGCACAGTGTACTTCGTGTAGTCTATAGCATATTAGATAAGATCGGAATCAGACTGGAAAAAGAACCGAGGAAAAAATCGACAAAAAAAACCTCGAAGAAAATGCAATTTTCATTGAAAAAAAACCTTTTTCATGCATATCACAATGAAATGAAATGAAATATTATTAATGTCCGCGGTGGGCCAAAATAAGACCCAAGGGACTATAAGAAGGACAATAATGACTGCCAACTAGCAGGCTAAAAAGCCCAACAAAGAAAAGAACTAAGATAAATACAAGATGAAACCCGACAAACGGGCCAAAGAGAAAGGGAAAAGAAAAGAAAAGGGAGAGCAGAGGGGGGAGGGCTGCAATCCAACAGAGAGGAGTGCACGCCAAGAAGAACGGAGAGAGAGGAGGGGGAGGGAGCAGCCCAGGGGGGCAAGCTCCAAGAACCCTCCAGAAACTAATCTCTCCTAACAGTCGAGGCCGAAGTACCGGAGCTGAAGAAGTCCATGATATGTCTCTGCCCATTGCTAGTTCGGAACCCTGACAAACTGTTGGTGCGCTGTCTAGTGACCCTGCTTCTGTCCGAACTGGATGATGTGGGGCGTTTCCGATTGAAGTCACCTGGTCCGTCGGAGTTGGTGAAGTATGTTGTGATGAGCCGATGTTGAGGAGGGTGAGATCCATTTGGAGAACTTTTATGTCGTCGAAGCTGAGTTATCTCCCTAAGAAAGAGTGCGAGACAACGCTGGTCCGGGTATCTGAAGAAGGTAGAAACAGATCGAGAGTTGTCCCTGAAAAGGCAATGGAACCTACCTCGGATCTCATAATAAATGGGACAACAAAAAATAAAGTGATGAAGGGTTTCAACTTCACCCAAGGAGCAAAACAAGCAAATCCGCTCCTCCGTCGGAAGATGGTGATCTGACTCAATCCGGAGTTGGTGAGAACACACCCTGAGTTGCCCAATAGTGATCCGAAGACTATGCATTGTGTGTTGCTGAAGGTATTGTGGAGGAACTATTCTGCCCTCCTGAATCTGTAAGAAGTGCTCATGGTAGAAAGACAGCTTGGGGGAAAGAGGGGCAACAGGAGAGATCCATGTGCATCTGGTGTACTGGAGACTAACATCCTTCCGAATCTCGTGGAGCATCTTCTCCTTACTAAGCCGAGAGGGGGGGAGAACCCCCAAAGAATAAGGGGGAGCCTGTCTATCCGTATCTGAATGCTAGCCAAGAGAGCAGAAACCTGAAAATACCAGCTCCTCCGGCCTCCCCGAGAACTCGGAGAGAGTTCCATCGAGGAGCGAAGGGCGAGGTAAGGGTACCGCTTGCAACCCTCAGGGGTATCTCCGAAAGTACGGATCCTGTGAAGATAACCGATAATCAAGAAGATAATCTCAAGCTGGAGAGGAGAAGCCCCAAACTCTGCCAGAATAATAGAGCGGGGATTGTGCCCTTGCAACGAATGAATCGTCGAAGAAAGAGTGTCTGGACTCGTTCAACCCGTGACCACTCAGTCGGGCCAAGGCTAGGACCCCAAACCACTGACCCATAAGTAATAGTTGGCTTGACCAAGGCATCAAAGATCCTCATCTTCACAGGTATATCCTGAAAATGTGCTTTGAAGCAATTCCTCTCTAGCAAAGACAGAGCTGCATATCCCTTACACACCCAGGCCTAGGCGGCGGGTTTCATACTAAAAGTGGGACCAGTGAAAAGAACCCCCAAGTACACATAAGAGGTGGTGATCTCGACCTCCCGACCTTGGAAAGAGAAGTGGAGATGAGATAGAGCCTCTTTGGTAGTATTGAATACCATAACCTTGGTCTTAGAAAGATTCACCGTCAACTGTCTCGAGTCACAAAAGCGGCAAGAGTGTCCAGATGACGCTGAAGCCCCTCAAGAGAAGAGGCCAAAAGAACAACATCATCAACAAAGAGGAGAATAGAAATCAGCACATAGTGAAGAAGGCAACCATCCTCTGCATGAGCGTTCTCCTTAATAAAAGTCTCAAGCTCGTCGATAAAGATCCCAAAAAGTGTCGAGGAAAGGGGGCATCCCTGTTTCACTCCTATGGTGCTAAGAATACTGTCTGAAAGCCCTTGAGGGGAGCGAAACCGACCTTTCACAGTCTCATATAACCGTGTAACCGCTGTCAAAAGTTGCCCAGAGATGCCAACTGACCGAAGTCTCTCAAGAAGTAAATGTCGAGGCACCGTGTCGAAAGCTTTCCTGAAGTCTACAAAGCAACAATAAACCTTCGAGGACCTGGAACGCGCCTCCTCAATAATAGCTCTGAGGACTAGAATGTGATCCGTGGTCTGATGATCTTGCCGAAAACCAGCTTGGCCAAGAGCCCTGAAACCCCCTCCTCCAACCTTCGGGAGAGAAGCACATCCAATGTTGTGGCATAGAGCTTGGCAAAGATATGCCCAATCATGATAGTCCTGTAGTTATTGGGTTCATGGGGATCACTTGCCTTATGAATGGGGTGAATGATATGTTGAGTCCAGGAATCAGGAAACCAGAACAGACAGAGAGATTAAAGAGATCGGTGAGGGGCCCAACAAGAGGGTCAATACCATGCTTCAAAAATTTTGCTTGTAACCCATCCAAATCTGCTGCTTTGCTCGTACAGAGTTTCCAGATAGCCTGCTTGACAAGACCAAGTAGAAAAGAGGTGGCACGAAGAGGGGGGAGGGAACAGTAATAGGAGGCTGATTTGGGATGGTATAGAGGGAAGAGGCATGAATGGTCCAAGAGGAAAGATCGATCCCATGAGTAATCCGATCACGGGGGAGGATAAGGCGCCAGAAGGATTTAGGAGACTGTTGAAGGGAGTGGATAAGATCAAGTCGATGCCGAGAGAGGAAGAGACGCTTCTTCTTTCGAAGAAGCATCCTGTAGTCTTTGTGAGAAATGGTATAGAGCTGGGAAGGATTCCGAATGGCATATTTCAACCTTCGGTGGGCAGACTTACATTCCTCATCATACCAGATGTTCATGGGGCAATGACCAGGGGGACGAGGACGAGGGGGAGGACGAATAGTGTGGGGGTACGAGTCCAAAGCAGCCTTCCAAATAGTTTGGACCAAGCAAGCAGAACGATTGGAAACATCGGGAAGAGAAGACACCTTGGGGAGAACCTGACGCAACCGGTCCATGTAGGTAAAGGAATAATAATAGTCAAAGTCTATAATGACTCGAGGGGTTGAAGGGGAGGGAGGAGGGGGAGGAGTAACAAGAAGGGAAACAATGGATAACGTAAGAGAAAGAACTGAATGATCGGTAAGGGGAGGAGGGTGATCAGAGACGTTGAATCGGGAAATGAATGGAATGAGGGTGGTAGAGGAAATAGCATAGTCGACGACACTGGCTCCACCACTATGAGGAAAGCAAGTAAACCCACTAGAATCCGGAAAACAAGATATACCATTGAGAAGAACTAGCTTGTTGGATTCACCCAACTCAATAAGATGCTTACCGTAAGCAATCACCTGTGTGTCGTTGGAGGTTCGAGCAAAACCAAGGTCCTCAAGATCCAATTCCTGAGTCTGCATCTCATCGGTTGTGAGGTCATGAAGAGAAACCTGCATAGGTCCGGTCCGAGCATTGAAATCTCCCAGCAAAAGTATCTCCCTGAAGCCGAGTATCTAGTAATGTCCTCATAGAGATCTTGGAAAGGGTCCCCGTCCGTGTGAATAGCAAAATTGGACGTGGTGGGGGGAAAGTAACAAGTGGCAATGTAGATATCCCAAAGAGGTGGGTGACGATGGATTTTAATCCATAAAAACCTGGAGTGGGGGTCAGTCGAAACCAGGGATACCGAACCCTGGAGCCTATCCCTGATAAGAGCAACAACACCTCCTGATCCTCGAACCCCCCAGAGCGTCGAGTGAGTTGCCGACAACTGGACCACCAAAAGTAACCAGAGATAACTGGAAGGGCCCGCTCAGGACTCTCGTGTGTCTCACAGATAAGAATGATGTCATGTCTGCCAATCACATCAAGAAGGGACCCTGGGGCAGACCACATCATACCATTGCAGTTCCAACAAGCTATAGCTAGCTTATCTGCCACCCCCTTCCGTGCCGATGGAGTCATTTGTTAGGCAAGGGTTTGGACCACCCTGGTGGGGGAGAGTCCCTAATCACTGCACGCAAATTACGAATAACTGCCCATTTGTTGGCTTTCCTGGCTGCGGCTACTTGTTCCCTGGCTTTCTTCAATTCTTCAACCTGGAGTCGCGTAAGGTCCTCATCAAGGTAGATCTTGTCTTGAAGAGTAAATAATTTCCGTTTGGCCCTCAATGCCTTCATACGCTCTTCCGCATTTTTGAAGCGTATGATCAATGTGGAGTCGGGAGAGAACCATGCTCTCTCGAGAGTAACATCTGTTAACTCAAGAGTGTTGTGAATGAAGGCATTTCCAGCTTGAAGCGGATCAGTAGGTTTGGGCACCCCACGAACCCTGAGATTGAGCGCTTTCGCATTACGGATCCTTTCTTCTTCAAATTTAGCTTGGACAACCAACTCAACTATGGGGGGGGGGGTTCTTCTTTCCGGCTACAACCTGAACCCAAGATTGTTGGTCGGCTAATTTTTGGCTTTGTGCAGTTGATGCTTCCTTGAGACGTTCCTGCTCAGCAAGAAGAACAACCTGTTCATCTCGAATTTTTAAAATTTCAGAGTGTAAATTCACAGAATTCTGAGGAGGTTGTTCTGTATGTGCAGTCTGCAATTGAGTAATGATGGCTTGCTGATCTTGAAGTTTAATTTGGAGATCCGTGATAATGCGGCTGTCGTCTTTCACTTGGTCTTGCAAGGAGAGTATAATACTAGCTTGCGTGTCTAGCTGTTTCTGGAGAGAATTAATCTGTTTAGACAAACGCTGATATGAAACTGTTGTGTGAAGGCGTTGGACAGATTTAAGAGGAGAAGCCCGCGTCTCCTCCATTCCTCCTTCAAGTATCCCCATAACACCAAGAACACCGGGCTGCTAAACGATTCGCAATGAGGACAACTGGGACATGCTAGGGCACGGTCGGGGCTGCGCTAGGGCACACGCAGAAATACACCTTGAGCGCAGCAAAAATCCACCTCGAGCGCAGCAGAAATCCACCCGAGCACAGCAGAAATCCACCCGAGCGCAGAAATCCACCTCAGCGCAGCAGAAATCCACCTCCAGCGCAGCAGAAATCCACCTCCGAGCGCAGCAGAAATCCACCTCCCGAGCGCAGCAGAAATCCCCTCGAGCGCAGCAGAAATCCACCTCCAAGCGCAGCAGAAATCCACCTCCGAGCGCAGCAGAAATCCCCTCCCGAGCGCAGCAGAAATCCCCTCGAGCACAGCAGAAAACCACCTCAAGCGCAGCAGAAAACCACCTCAGCGCAGCAGAAATCCACCTCCCGAGCGCAGCAGAAATCCCCTCCCGAGCGCAGCAGAAATCCACCTCAGCGCAGCAGAAATCCACCTCCCGAGCCGAACTGATGAGCACTTAAGGTGCGAAACGCGTTTTCGAGTTTTCCCTTTCATTTCAGTCTCTCTTGTTCTTATGTTGTGAAGTGCCCTTTTTGCATTGATCGCTTGAGCTTCTACTTCCTCTTCGTTATTTGATTTCCGTTGTGGTAAGGTACTGCTGCGAAGTTTTTATTTCTTTTTGAATATAAAAGTTATCTTTTCAATCTGATGTCGCACGTTGCCTTAGTTATCTGAAATCCGGAAGGGGATCCCCTTTTCTTTCATGAAGGCTCTCCTGTTCTGGAATCCACCAGATCCGCTCAAAAGAGGCCCAGGATGTTGCTTTTGGAGATTGAAGCTTCCACTTCGTGCGTAGAATGCACTCAAACAAAGTCTTGCTCTTCTTATCTTGAAGTGTCGCAACCCTCGAGGCGTATTCCAGAACTGTCGCAGAATCTTAAAGTCTCAACTTGAAATTCTGGGAAACCTTTAGATCTGTGTTCATCAAGGTCCACAAAACTGAGACCTTCATCATGAAAATCCAGAAAGGCATCGACGAGGGTACCATGCCAAACGGTTTGCGCATGAAGCCTCCAAGCCTTCGGATTCCAGATCCTACTCTTCAGGAAGAGATGGACAAGAAATTTTTCGAGCTCACCTTGAATTTGCAGAAAGCATGTTCGGAAGTATATCTTTCAACAGAAAATAAATTCCTTGAGAGCTTGAAGGTTCAAAAGGATGCCGTTGTCACACAACTCAATGCACAAGTAGAGCAAATCTTTAGCAAAATGACTTTCATTTTAGATTTTGAGATTGCATCCTATTGGAAATCGCAAATCATGGAAGATTTTACTTTGAAGGCCAACGCTCTTGAAATGGAACTGTGTGTGGATCGTCAGGTCCAACAAGGTGCAACCGACACTCGAAAAGCTGTTGAGAAACAACAAGATACTGTCATGGATGAAGCCAACACCTTGGTGGCATCCCTCATCAAAAAGGAGTGTGCTCCACTCTTTTCTGAGATCCAAGAGCTCAGAAAACTTGTCACAGATCTTGCCGTTTCCTCTCGATCCAACTCCTGCAATCCCTCGCCCTGAAATCAAAGAAGGAATAGGAGTCGGACCCGTTCTCCTAGCGGACAGCGGCAACAACAACAACAACCTCAACAGTCAGGCCGACAACAACAACAGCGAAATCGTCCCGACAGACAGAACCAACGATCTCGGTCAAAAAACGGGTCACGAGATCGATCCAAAAGCAGAGTTCGCTGGCAACAACCAGAGAAAGAATTCATACCTCCTGCGCAGCAGCAGTCACGACGGGGCTCTGGCGGAACTTTCCAAGGATTTGGTTCCCGAACGAATCATAACTCTACGAGATTTGTTCCCAGGCAGTCAGGTCCGGGATTGCAGCAGACCCAAGGCCGTCCTCGCGGCAGCGGCGTAAACCGCTACTGAATCGTTGGAGTGCCATCTTCAGCCATGTCGATAGATGCCTGCTCTTCTTCAACAAGAGTAACGTAGGTGCTGTTGATGGCATGATCACAAATGCCGTTGTTCATAATTTCTCTGATAGACCTCTCACAGTGGCAGAAAAAGAGCTTCTTGGGCTAGGATTGAAATATATCCCTATCCCACCTCCCATGGTCCATGATGATGTCCATGCGGAGTATGTTTTGTTTTCTAGGCTTCTTAAGCTCCGGTGGTTTTTTGGTCCAAAAGGAAGGAACATCGCCAACTGGGAAGAACCTGCCTACTCTCCCTTTCGTATTTCAAATTTTGCATGGGAGCCTGATGTGAAATACCAACCCCTGCTGGATCTTCTTAATGATGGAAAGCATCGAGTTGAACAACAACTTGCTTCCACGGAGAATATCTTCCGACCTCCCTTGCCGAAGCATATGGAAAGAGCCTTGCACTCTCTCAGATCCGATGATTCCATTTTTATCAGGCCCGTTGACAAAAATCTCAGCCTCACTGTTCTTAGCAAGGCATGGTACTTAGAAGAAGGGATCAAACAACTTTCAGATCTGGAAGTTTACCAAGAGGTTATTTCTGTGCCTTGGAACTCTCTTTTTTCTAGCTTGGAGTCCATTGTTAAAAATGCATAAAGAAGTCTTCTCCTCGATCAAAAAACAGTGGATTATCTTCTGCAAAAGAACCCCATCATTGCTCGAGTCTGTACTTTCTATCTCATTACAAAGGTCCACAAACAACCTATGAAGGGTAGACCTATCTGCTCCTATTGCGGTTATATGTTGGAGCCTCTTTCCAAATGGCTTCACCACCAGCTTCTCCCCATTCTCCTGGAGTAGCCAAATCATCTACAAGACTCTCTGAGCCTAATGAAAATCCTTCATGAAAGGGATTTTCCTCCAAGCTGCGTTCTGTTCACCTTTGATGTTTAGATCCTGTACCCAAGCATTCCTATAGCAGCAGGATTGGCGGCTCTTCAACACTTCATCTTAGGGAGGTTCAAGCCAGGTTTGGTCCAGTTGATCCTCGAACTTGCAGAACTGGTCCTGAACAGACATTATCTGGAATTTGATGGTAAGATCTATAGGCAGAAAAGATGTTAGGATTCTACTCCTAACCACCATACTAATCACATTATTAGTTAATTATTTAATCACTCTCTCTTTCACAAAGGTTGTGACCTTTGATCACACCTTCACACTCATAGAAATAGGCCTTTCAATTGGTATAGTTGAGGCATCGAAGAATATAATTATTAATTAATTGTTGGGTTCCCCATACAATACAACAGCGATTCCTTAATAAAAGCGATTCCTTTTTATTATTCTAGCATTATAATCAATCTTTCTCTATTGGGTTCACTACATCTGGATCAGAGCTAGTTCAATCCAATTTTTTTTTTTCCCCCACAAAGCCACCGTCTCCACTTTACGTGCCACCTTGTCAGAAGTGAGTGTGGGTCTGCCTCACAGCACTGTATTCCTCTGTGATAACACAGACCGACAGAGGAATAAAAAATAGAGCTCCACCATAATATAAATTGCCGACATCGGCTGTGAGTTCTGACGCAGCGATAGTGCAATAAGCGGACATAAACTCCAGAATTTTTTTTTTACAATGAACGAACAGGCTATCATAGTCTCTTCGGCGTCTACCTCACCAAAAGGACGAAACAGTAACCCAATCCGGCAGAAAAGAAAAGCGAGAAGTTATAAAAAATTTGGAAGTATGGTTGTTGAAGACTAGCAGAGTGATTCGACCAAGCGCAGATTAAAAAAAAAAAAAAAATATACATCAAATCTAAAGAAATCACGAAAAAATTGGTCGCTTGCAAGTTTTCCAGCAAAGACACAGGTTAACGGTGGAATCGTATAAAATTAGAGTATAAACTTAAGGTTTAAAATAAATTTTACCCACCGGTGGCTACGGTTCGCGTCACTGGAAAACTTCGGCATCGAAGAAAGGACGAAGGTCACAAGAAGTGGCAAAGGATATTGCGAAAGAGGTCTCGAAAGAGGTTTCAAAATAAATGAAAGAAGTGATGCAAGAAATGGCCGATGGAAGAATATATCACGACCCCAACCTACTTTTGTTACTTAATCTTGCCCACCTATGTCAAATCACATCAGTGAGGGTATATAAAATTCAGTTCCAGGATATCGCCAATCGCATCACAGGGTTGGACGAATCAGTCCTCATAAGTGGGTTCATCAATGGATTGAAAGAAGAAATTAGAGTGAATATCATAATGTACACTCCTCGCACCCTACAGGAAGCCATTGGATTAGCCTTGTTAGCCGACGATACATTCAATGTTCAACGTCAACATGGGGAGCAACCTATTGATAAATCAACATTCACGCACACTATTCCAAAACACAAACCCTTGCGAGTTAAGTACCTTAGCCTACAAGAAATGGAGGAGCGACGAGCGAACGACCTCTCGCTATACTTGTGATGAGCAATTTGGGCCCCTTCATTGTTGTGCTACACAAACATTGTATTTATTGAATATAGTTGATCCCTGTCACTCCATAGAGGAAGAAGGTGAGGAAGATGTGCACGACATGACCAAAGCACCTGATCATAACAATGAAGGAAATGAGGTCGATGTGCAAGAAGTGCGCGATGCAGCACGAAAAGATGAGGTAGACATCCATATAGTAAACAATGAAGGCAAGACATACACTCTCAAAGAACTACACACAAGTTCATCGCCAATAGTGAGTTCTCATCGTATAGGCAGCTTGATTCAGAAAGGAGGCAAAAGAGTGAGTGCACCTTTATTTTCCCTTCATTCTACATAGGAAGAATCGGCTAAAGCGGAAGCCTACCGTCATCACAATTCTCCTAAGGAAGATTCTACTATTCTTTCTAGCAACCCCCCACTAATGCTTCGACCTTCAATATATCCTTGCCTTCGAAAAAGTGACATTAAAATAGTACAAGAACTTGCACAAATTCAACTGGGAAAACAAGCAACGAAGCTCCTTACTTTGAGCTTTGAGGACAAAGCTCTTTTTAAGGAAGGTGGCATGTTAGGATTCTACTCCTAACCACCATACTAATCACATTATTAGTTAATTATTTAATCACTCTCTCATACTCAGAGTTTTCCTTTTCATTTCAGTCTCTCTTGTTCTTATGTTGTGAAGTGCCTTTTTTGCATTGATCGCTTGTGCTTCTACTTCCTCTTCGTTATTTGATTTCCGTTGCGCTAAGGTACTGCTGCGAAGTTTTTATTTCTTTTTGAATATAAAAACCACCTCCTGAGCGCAGCAAAAAACCACCTCCGCAGCAGAAATTCTCCGAGAGAGATGGATAATACCCTTAAGGTAGAGAAACACCAATAATAATCCTTAAGGAAGGAATACTCCACAAGATCTCCCAAGATGAGAGAGCCACTTAAGGAGGGCAAAGTCCCATAAACCACTTCGTGGGCAAAGACGATTACATAAGGAATTAACATTATGCAAATCAAATATTAACAGTGTAAGACTGTAAGCTTAAACTACACATGAAAGTGGCAAGTGATACAAGCTTAAACTACACATGAAAGTGACAAAACACATCTTGTATTGCTTATAATATAAAAAGGTACAAATTATAAAATGTGTCATTAGTCATGACAAATACAATGCCTCATTGTCTTAGATTGCCTTTGCCCTTTGCCCTAGCAGAAGCTCTAGTCTCTCTTTGTTGATGTGCCCTTGCCTCTTCTTGTGCCTTGGCTGTTATCTCCTCCACTAGGTCTTCAAAGTTTTGTAATTCATCCACGGAGAAGAGAGGCTCTTCTTGTTGCTCTTGTTGTGGATCTGTGATCCATTCAGACGATGGATCAATCTCACTTAGGTCAATGGTCTTGATATTTGCATCTGTAATTTTTTTATGGTGGAGGTGAAGTTTGTAATGAACAAACACAAGATCATTCATTTTTTCTTGTATAAGCCTATTGTGCTTCTTGGAGTGTATGTGCTCAAACATACTCCAATTGCACTCACAACCTAAAGCGCTACATGGTTGAGATAAGACTTTGATGGCCAAGCATTGCAGATTGGGTACAAATGCACCGAAGTCCTCCCACCATAAATCTAGAAAACAAAAATAAGATAATGAAATTTAATAATTCACATGAAAAATCGTAAATTGAGAATTTTTTAAAACAAAATCAAAAGACAATAAATAATAATTCGACGAGGGTTACTTGGCCTCAAATTTGACTTTGATCGAATGCCTTGCTCGGATGGGAAAAGGATGCTTCGACATTCCTTATAAGCCTGCATCTTAGATTGAACCTTATCGCGCAATTCCTTATTAGGGTACATGCGGTAAAGGCAAGCTTGAAGGCTCACCATCACCTCAATCGGCTTGAAATGTTTTAGAATAAAAAATTTGGGGGTTGAAGTAGTACCCCTTTGCATTAAGAGAGCTATGGATTTGAGATGTCCATTGTCTGTCGATGATATCCCAAATGGGACCGTATTTGCTACAAGCATGTCCATAAAATGAGGCAATTGCCTCCTTTGCCCTATCCATAGCCTTATATACATATGCCATTGCAAAATGTTTGTTAGGAACCTACTATTGAAATAAAGCTCACACACACAAAATACTGAAAGATAACTGAAATACATGCAATAACAGAATAATACTATGCAGAAAGTAATTGCGGAATTGAAACAATCTCACAAATAACTCAGAATCGCAGGCCTCTTCGAGGGGGCAACCTCCTTCAATATTTCATTAACTTGCAAAAAGATGCTTCGTACATGGCTTCATAGCTTTTTAAAGAAAGACTTCATGCAAACCCTAACCCTAGGCTCAAGAGTTGGCTTACATGCAAAATGCCACTCGAGCTAGAATCTTCTACCAAATGTCGGTTACAATCTTGATAACGGTTACATCAAATGGCCCCACTTGGCTAGGAGCATAACATGCCACGTACATTACAAAATAACATTATATATGGGATCCCCCACGTTGGAAGTGGGTCATTACATAATAATGAGAATTACAAAATAACGTTAGGATGGGATCCTAACATGTCCTTCCCCTTCAAAAAGCTTTGTCCTCAAAGCTGAAGGTGAGGAAACTGGTGTTGGAGCTGATGGAGAGATTCCCATGTAGCATCTTTCGGTTGGAGTCCACGCCACTGAACAAGGACTTCAGTAATGGTGCGATTGCGAAGAGTGCGAGTCCGACGATCCAACAATTGTTCGGGTTCAAGCAAGATAGAACCTTCTTCATCTAACTCTGGGAGTGCAGATTGAACTTGTACCTGATTTCCCACCACCTTTTTGAGAGCAGAAACATGAAAAATAGGATGGAGCTTGGATGTAGGTGGAAGGGCCAATTTGTAGGTTGTGGCACCAATCCGTTGTAACACCTGATAGGGCCCATAGTACTTTGCAACAAGCTTCTGGCATCTATGAAGCTGGAGGGACAACTATTTGTACGGTTGCAAGCGAAGGAAAACCATATCACCCACATCAAAACTACGCTCAGAACGGTGTTGATCAGCCTGTTGGCGCATCCGATTCTGGGCTGCCTCCAAATTCAGCTTCAGTTGATGGAGGACATCAGCATGCTGACGAAGAGTAGTGTCGATTGCATGGACCTTGGAGCTACCTGGAATGTAGGAGGAAGACGTCGGTGGAGGGCGCCCATAAACCACCTCAAAAGGGGTAACCTTGGTGGTTGTGTGATAGGAAGTGTTGTACCACCACTCGACCAAAGGAAGCCATCTCGCCCAGTGCGTAGGATGATCTGAGGAAAAGCAACGAAGGTAGGTTTCCAAACATTTGTTGACAATCTTCGTTTGGCCATCCATTTGCGGATGATATGCTGAACTCATCTTGAGCTGAGTTCCCTGCAACTTAAACAATTCTTGCCAGAAGTGACTAGTGAAGGTTGGGTCACGATCGGACACGATGGAGGAGGGTAGACCATGAAGGCGAAAGATAGAATCAAGGAAAATTTGGGCAATGGTGGAGGTTGTGTAAGGATGGGAGAGGGGACAAAAGTGAGCATACTTCGAAAGATGATCCACTACCACGAAGATAACAGATTTGCCTCCAGACTTAGGTAAGCCTTCAATAAAATCCATAGAAATATCTGTCCAGACCTGGTCAGGAATGGGCAAGGGTTGAAGAGTGCCTGGAGAATGCACTGTTTCACCTTTCATCCACTGACAGGTATCACAAGCTGCCACAAAATCATGAATATCCTTTTTCATACCCTTCCAAAAAAAGTGCGCTTGAGTCGTTCATATGTTTTGAGAAATCCTGAATGGCCAGCAGATGGGGTAGCATGCAGTTCTGTCATGAGAAGTTCCCGTAGTGAGGACTTGTGGGGAACAACAAGGCGTTGGTGGTAACGCAAATCCTGGCCATCCCAAGTGTAGCCTGGACATGAAGTAGGCTCAGTGGATAGGGAAGCAACCAAAGTCTGCAATTCAAAATCCTGAAGTACCTCCTGGCGTAAAGAATCGATCCATTGGGGGATCGGCAATGAAATGGCACACAACATACTGAGAGCTTCAAATTGGCGAGAGAGAGCATCGACCACAACATTCTCCTTACCCTTCTTATAGGTGATATCATAATCATAGCCCATGAGTTTAGAGACCCATTTTTGTTGTTCAGGGGTGGCAACCCGTTGCTCCAAAAAGTATTTGAGACTCTGATGATCTATTTTAATGGAGAAATGACGCCCAATGAGATACGATCGCCAATGGGTTACGGCATGCAGAATTGCCATCATCTCCTTGGCATAAGTGGATTTTCCCAAATTACGGTTGGAGAGAGCTTTACTAGTGAAGGCCAAGGGTCTCCCTTCTTGCATCAACACTGCCCCAATACCACGACCTGAAGCATCACTTTCAATAACAAATGGTTTGGAGAAATTCGGCATGGCCAAGACAGGCGTAGTGGTCATGGCATGCTTCAATTCTTGGAAAGCTTGTTCAGCGGGTCCTGTCCAAGTAAAAGAGTCCTTCTTTAGCATGGAAGTGAGGGGAGCTGCAATTTTACCGTAGTTACGAATAAATTTATGGTAATAACCTGTAAGCCCTAAAAATCCCCGAAGACCTTTGAGAGTGTGAGGTTTTGGCCATTCCTGAACAACTTGGATCTTCTTGGGATCAACTTTAACGCCCTCCTTAGTGACAATGTGTCCCAAATATTCTACTTCTATCAACCCAAAAGAACACTTGGAACGCTTAGCATAGAGTTGATGTTGTGCCAACAGTTGGAGAGTCTGATTCACATGAATAAGATGCTCTTCCCATGAGCGACTATACACTAGAATGTCATCAAAGAAGACTAGAATGAACTTTCGAAGGAATGGATGAAAAATGTTGTTCATGAGGCTCTGGAAGGTGGAAGGGGCATTAGTCAAGCCGAATGGCATTACCAAAAACTCATAGTGACCTTCATGAGTACGAAAGGCGGTCTTGGGAATATCCTCCTCTTTGAGCCGGATTTGATGGTACCCCGAGCGAAGGTCAAGTTTGGAAAAATACATAGTCCCATGAAGTTCATCCAGTAATTCATCCACCACCGGAATAGGAAACTTATCCTTGATGGTGAGTTTATTGAGCTCTCGATAATCGATACACAACCGCCAGGACCCATATTTCTTGCATACCAGTAAAATCGGAGAAGAGTAAGGACTGTTGCTTGGTCGAATGACATCGAATTTTAACAATTCTTGTACTAACTTCTCAATTTCTGACTTAAGAGCATGAGGATACCTGTATGGTCTAATGTTGGGTGGTGCATTACCAGGTAACAAGGGGATAGCATGGTCATGAGAGCGATGAGGTGGTAATTCTGTTGGCTCAGCGAAAACAGAGTTGTGCTTGGTCAAAATAAGTTGCAAATCTTCAGGAACAGAATCCTCCTCTGAAGGATGTGGTTGGATCGCAAAAATCTGAGCTATGACACCTCGAGATGATTTTTTTAACAACTTCTCCATTCGGTTGGAACTGATAATCTGTGAGGACCCTACTTTTAAGCCATGGAGAGTGTAGGACTGTCCATTCTATGAAAATTGCATCCAAAGCTCACCAAAGTGCCAAGAGATGACTCCCAATGTGCCCAACCATTGAGATCCCAACACAATATCACATCCCCCTAATTGAAGTGCAAACATATCTTGTTTGAGCTCATAGTCCCCAATCTTGACCTTAACATTACGATATTTTCCCTTGCAAGGTAAAGTCCCACCATTTGCTACCATAACCTCAAAGGAATTACATGTGTGTACATAACAATTTGCCTGCTTGGCTATGCGGGGATCAATAAAATTGTGTGTACTGCCAGAATCAATCAAGATGGTAAGTCGCAGGCCCTTGAAATAACCCACAACTTTCATGGTTTGGGGAGTAGTAATGCCAACAAGAGCATGAACAAAAATTTCAGCCTGTGATTCATCTAGGTTTTCTTCCTCTAGTTTAGGTGGTTCCTCTACTGATTCAGTGTCATCATCACTATGGTCGTTGGTGTCAGGCTCATCAACATCGATGAGGAACAATTTCTTTTGGGTGCACCTATGCCCGCAAAAAACTTTTCATCACAATTGTAGCACAACCCTTGGGCGCGTCGCGCATCCATTTCAGTAGTGGTTAAACGTTTGGGTGCAGCAGTGGGTGCAACAAGTTTTTGTTCATGTTGATTATGGAATCTAGGAGGAAAAGAGGGTTTAGCCTATGGAAATTTAGATATCCGCCTTTGAGCTAAAAATTTGGACTCGGCCAAATGAGCCAACTGGATAGCCTGCATCATGGATTGTGGTTTAAACATTGTGACCTCGGCTTGGAGATCTTCCCGCAACCCACTAACAAAACAACTCATAAAGAACCCTTCATTCAATCCTGTAGTTTTGTTGGCCAATCTCTCAAATTGTATTTGGTAATCTCGAACTATCGAAGTTTGTTTCAGCTTTGTCAACTATCCTGTAAAATCATCATACTCACTAGAGCCAAAGCGAGTGAGTAATTGAGACTCAAATTCTGCCCAAGAAGGATCAGGGATAGTTTTCTGCAACCATTGGTACCATTGTAAGGCTTCAGATTCCAAATTGAAAGAAGCCATTTGAACTCGGTGATAAATGGGGACATCATGGAGTCTAAATAATTGAGCAACACGACATAACCATCCATCAACATCCTTCCCATTGAACTTAGGAAAGTCTAGTTTTGGCATCTTGAAGGGAGTATCATGATCAAAGCGAAGGTGAGAGTCATATGTTCCCATTCCTTGATGATACTTAGACTTGCTTGGAACACCTTGTATTTTAGACTCAACATCTGCTAGGTGTTCTTCTAGGCGAATTCTGGAGGTATCTTGGTCAACTCTAAAAGTTTGAAATTCTGTCATCAAGTGTTCAGTTGTTTTTTGCAAGCCATTAACAACACTTAGTAGGGTATCCAACGTTGAAGCAGTGTTTTGTTCTACCTCTTTTTGATGTCCACGAGTGCCACTTGCCATTTGAGATAGCCTTGAACTTTTTTACTGAATTACTAAAAATAGAAGTGTGATTTCTAGAGTTACTATTTTTAGTAAGGGTCCAAAATTTAATTTGGGAAATGGGTTGCAACACTGATTTTAGGATAGGGTCCACTTCGGTGGTTGCTTGATCTGAGTGCTCAATGAGGAGATATACTGAATTTCTTGACTTTTTGTGATCTCCTGGTTGATTGCAAGTCGATGTCAAGGTAATTTCTTCCACTTGGACTTAAAATTTCACCAGTGAGTCCTTGAGGGTCTTTGGTGTAGAATAACAAGTAGCTTCTATTCCCAAAAATTTGGATCAATTTGATTGACCGTTGAAAAGTTATGGCCTTAGCAAGAAAAATCAAAAATTACCATTTTTGGAAAATCGGTGCAAAATTTGACCAGGGGCTGCCAAGGACAATTTTGTCTAGAATAGAGTGTAGAATTAGCTGCTAAATTTTTGAGTCAATATGAGCTCTATGTGAAGAGATATCCCTATTTTAATAAAATTTTTTTTTTTTGGAGCTCTAGGTCACAAGTGGGGAAACTAGATCAACTATCTCGGATCTATCAATTGATCACCCTATCACTATCCTATCACCTGTACTATAGTTACTAACACTGATGATTTTGTTTCTGACCTTGACCACCTATATTTTTTGGCTATTACAGTTGATTATTATTGTTACTATTGTTGACCCGACTATTACTATCACTAACTAGACTATTACTATCATTGACTTGATTATTACTATCATTGACCTGAATGGTACTAGAATATTACAGACTATTAGAGACACTTGCGAACTCTATCCTAACTATTGGTGCATGCAAAGTGTGTTCTTCTATGATAGGGAAGTCCTTCGTATGCTCACTTTTTGGGATTGTGAATGCAGGTTTAGCAGAACAGGAAGATGTGTATTTTTGTAGGTTGAAGTGTTTAACAGAACCAGGGTATGCTAGGTAAAGGAGTATGTAACACCCATAGGCCCTCTGTTATACCGTAGTGATGAACAATAGTGCTCGGACCAATATTTTAGGCCACTACCCAAGGAGGATTCCACACATACCCTTGAGCACACTATCTGCCTCTCTGACAGTACGGGAGGGTAATCGTCCGGGATGTTGTGTCCCATGGACTATGGATGATACAAGGCCAAAAAGCTTCCTACTAGATAAAATTTTGTTAACCCTAGAATGGTCTCCCGATACACCCGAAGATGCGTGGGAGCTCGATTTCATGCGTGAGTGTTGTCTGAGGCCTGGGTATTGGAGCATGATCGCCCCTCACTTCACTAGACGCTTTATGGGCTATCTAGCTTAGCCAATAACGACAGCTCCTTCATGATATTTTAAAACCCCCGACACAAGGTTTCTAACCTACACAACTACTGAAACAGAAACTGTATTTTTTTTTTGGTAAAAAAATGAACTATATTTTTTGGATTTTTTAATAAAGGAAAAATAGAAATGAAAAACACATGGAAATTTATACCTAACAAGCGGAATGGATGGCAAAAATCATCTCAGTTGTAGTAGAACTCGGCCCTAGAAAGCGCTCTGATACCACTTGTTAGGAACCTACTATTGAAATAAAGCTCACACACACAAAATACTGAAAGATAACTGAAATACATGCAATAACAGAATAATACTATGCAGAAAGTAATTACGAAATTGAAACAATCTCACAAATAACTCAGAATCGCAGGCCTCTTCGAGGGGGCAACCTCCTTCAATATTTCATTAACTTGCAAAAAGATGTATTCGTACATGGCTTCATAGCTTTTTAAAGAAAGACTTCATGCAAACCCTAACCCTAGGCTCAAGAGTTGGCTTACATGCAAAATGCCACTCGAGCTAGAATCTTCTACCAAATGTCGGTTACAATCTTGATAACGGTTACATCAAATGGCCCCACTTGGCTAGGAGCATAACATGCCACGTACATTACAAAATAACATTATATATGGGATCCCCCACGTTGGAAGTGGGTCATTACATAATAATGAGAATTACAAAATAACGTTAGGATGGGATCCTAACAATGTTCTCCATCAACAAGATGAAGAACCCTCACCAAAGGCTTTGACACCTAAAAAAAAGGAAATATAATTTTAATAAATTGTACAACAAAAAAAATTACAAATTACAATACAAAATTTGCTAATGGAAAAATATTTTAACTTAAAAAAATAAATAATACAATAAATTAAAAAACTTAGTCTTGTTCCTTGATAGCCTTATTCATGGCTATCAAGGACTTCTCAAACAAATAGGCATATACCTTATGCCCCTCATTGGAGAATTGGTATCTAGCAGCTTGTTTGGAATTCTAGTCGTCATTCTCAAACATCTGCTTCAATGACCCTCTTGCATTATAGATGCTCTACAAGTCACAAAGTTTGTGGCAAAGTTTGTAACTCTAGCTCGCATTAGCTCCTCCACTAGTAAATTGCCTCATGAGTTGGAGGACCCATGCATGGTTGTAGATGAATTTTGTGATAGTCTTAGACTTTTGTACAACCTCTGCCACCCAAGGTAATTTCCCAATGTCTTCAAGGAGCAAATTGAGACAATGGGCTACACATGGGGTCCAAAAAACAATGGGGAATATCTCCTCCAAAATCCTACTGGTTGTTACATACACTATTGTGTTGTCTGTGATGACTTGGACAACATTCTCCTCCCCGACCTCCAACACAACCTCTCCCAACAACCTTGCAAACATTTTGACACTCTAAACTTGTGTCGATGCATCCACTGACTTGAGGAATGCAATTTCTCCTGTAGAAGCAACCTAAGGTTTTCCCTTCCCATCAGTCCAACCATTAGACATGATATTGCAACCCTTCTTCCTCCACACCCTACGCTGGTCTTCAAGCACAACCTGAATGTTGTCCATGGATTGTCGAAGGAGAGGGCCCCTAAGGTCATCAAAAGTTGGCACCTTAAATCCTGCGCCACAACTTGCAACGACATCTATCATGTGCCACCAGTATGGAGACCTTGCCACATTGAAGGGAAGGTCAAAAAAATACCAAAAAGTGGCAATGGCTGTCCTCGTTGCATTGTGCCTCTCTTGGTTCCACGTGGCCATACCCTCAAGCATGGGTTGTGCCCCTGGCATGAAACATTCTACAAAAATGGGACTCATCCGTCCCACTCTCTGGGTGTGCAATTGATGGACTCAAAATATTGTGGTGAAACCAGCTACAGGTGTTTTCGGTACAGTGAAGTCAAGAAGGGGGGGGATGAAATGGCCTCGCTTTGTCTTTGTTTGAGGTCTTTTTTTTTTTCCTGTGAGTTAGAGAGGATGGCATCTACATCATTCCTAACTTCATTTGGCAACTGTGAGCATATCTTGACATTTTGCCCTGATTTCTTTGCCAAATGGAATTTGAGGCGGTATATGCCTCCATGAATAAGAGACCCACAAAAATTGCAATAAACTTTCCCTTTCTTTTCCCCTTCCTTTGCATACTTCCATGTTGGATCTCTTTTTGACATTTTTTTTATGGCTGCACATGGAAGCAAGTTTACAAAGAATTACTTAAAAAAAATACCCTAAACGCTAAACCCTAGTTTAAGGGTTTAGGATTTGAACTTTAAACATTGACGGCTGAAATAATGGGCTTGCATACATAGTTATCAGGCATAAATATTTACCTAAAAGGAGGAAAAAAAAGACAGCTAAAAGAGGGAAAAATACAGATCAAACTTTGACCTAGTTTTTCAAATTTCGAGCTCAAATGCAACAGTTGGGTGGTGACAATAAGGTTTGCAAACTTGCAACACCTCATTAGTAGGGTTTGCAACACCATTGATGACAAGTCCCTTAGCACTGATGTCCACAACTTCTTCATTGTCATCGGCTTAGGCTTGGCCATTGCTGGCATTGATGCCTTTATTGGCATGGTTCCCATTGTTGGCCGATCCTTTCTCAATGTTGTTGACATAGTCTACATTGTTGGAAAAGCCCATGTTGGAATCCCTTCCCACGTCATTGTAAGCAAAATCATCCTCGCCAATAAAGCAATTGTTGTCATTGTGCAATCCTTTGCCATTGGCAAGGGGTTCTTTGTTGTCATTGTTGGTTAGTTCGTCTCCGACATTGTTAGCTATGTTATCCTTGTCGTTGTCGACAGTGAGATTTGGTGCCCCTGTCAACTGTTACATGTTTGTTGTTGTTGGCACCCTAAATTTCACCATTGTCAATACAGTTCATGTCATTAGCAAAATACCCTAAGCCATCGTTTGTAGAATACTCATTGACATTGGCATTTGCCCCCACTTCTAGTTCGTCATCGTTATCATTGAGTTGTCTGCAACATTTCCATTGACGACCAATTTTAGTTTGTGGATTCTATTTAGTGAGTTTTTGCTTGTCTTGCAAAATCAGTTAGTCCATTAGCCAGATTGAGTTGTCTCCCACGTCGTCAGCCTATCATTGCACCATGTTGACATCGTTCGAGCCGTCCTCATTGCCAATGACCCTATTTTGCCAACAACATTCCCCCATCCTCGGCCTACTTCTTTCACCCACTATTGTTGGCTACGTTCCATTGTCTGCCTTATTCTTAAGATTCAAGTGATTGTCATCAACTAGTCCATTGTCTAACTTGTCATTGTCCAAATCTAGTGAGTTGTTGTCCAAGGCCAAATCCAAGCTTTTGTCGTTGTCCAAGTTTGTGTCTAGTGTGTCTAGCGAGTCACCCTCCAAGTCCTTGTCATCTATGTCTTTGTCTTGCAGACAATCATTGCCAGGATCAGAGCTTCTGTCAGAGGCCTTGCTTGTTGCCTTGCTAACACCAAAACCTTCCATTGTTGAGATTTCCATTTCCGACCTAGGAAGCACACATGTTATTATTGGCCATACGGGAAGTAGCATCGTCATCTTCGTTGGATGGTAGGAGTTGAACGTTTGATCAACGATTTGAGTACTGCATTTGAGTCAAGCTGCCCCTTGACCTTGCAGGGGGATTCTGCCCCCTTGACCCCCGACATAGACAGCGAAGGGCGTTACCCGTCGTACTTGTGAATTGGATGGTTGCATGATATGGAGAATGTACCAAGAGGTGCACGACAAGTGATCCAAGTACCATGTTCGGTGCTTCTATCCTTAGTGTTCAGTTGGTCTATCAGTAAGGACGTTGACAAGTCTAGAGATGGGGATAGATGTAGGCGACCAAACACATTAATAGACGGATGTGGGGCCATCTCAAGCGCCACATGAGTGAGTTAACTTTATTCATTTTGTTTGTACATAAATGTTGATCAAAGTGTGTTACGAGTTGTTATTTTGTACACAACGTGGGTTGTCACATGTGCATGACACCTGAATGTAATAATACAAAGTATTGTGTAATGTCTTGTGCGATTAATTTCAAATTTGGTACATAGTTAGGTATGAGGGTGCAATGGTTGGAGTTGTAACTGTCCATCCCCCTTTTTTCATTTTTATATATTACATTGAAGACCGATGGAATGGTATTGCTGGTATTGTTGAATCGTCATTGTGTTGTCGTGCTGTTGATATTGTTGATGAAGACGAGAGATCGTCTCGTGTTGTGACATGGGGAACTATGCTGCAAGTAATGTATATCAATCGCACATAGTGAAATGTTTTTGCTGTTCATTCCTTGTTGCATGTTCTTTGCATATGTTTGCTTTGGTTGCTTGGGAATAATTAATCTATACTACATATTCTTCAACTACCCATGCAAGATTCTTGATTGTATTGGGGAGAACTGTGTTAGAAAGATAGTTGCAGGTTATTCTGCCATCAGTTTGTGCTTGTTATTCAATTTTTGAATCCTGTTTCTTTTATGAGTTTAGAAAAGTATATGTTGGATCCATTATGATCCCACATTCTAGACACCTTCTAATCTTATGTTGCTCAGTTGCTTCTACTGTACCTGAGAGGAGGATTTTAGTTCCTACACTGTGAACAACACGCTCTTATACTGTTAAGGATGCAAGGTGCTCTCAGAAGAGTTTTTAGAATTTTATATTTTCTGTTCATAATCATGAATTAATTCATGGTAATTCCTCTATTGATCCTTATGGATTTTATTATTTTTAAATATGAACCAGAAATTAAAGGCACACATAGAGAACCATTTGTGCATTTTCATTGCTACCTTTGCTAATGATTACCTTGTGAGTCTCTGTTACTTTCTATTGGGTATTTTGTTTCTTTGCCTGCTGAAAGTTAAAACATCAATTTTATAGTTGTTTTACTGTGTTTTTTGGGAGAGGAGGGGAAAAAAAAAAGACTACAGAATACAGTCCGAGAAACATTGATGCAGATATGTTACCCGGTGTTCTAGGATGATGGAACTTTTCCAGGTTTGAGTAATTTTGTGGATGTGTATTCTTAGATTTTCATGCAGTGTTATATATGTCTGCTAGTCGTTGAGATACATCACGCATAAGGGATTTAGCTCGATGTTTCAAGAAAACATACGTGTCCCATCATCATGAATGAGAAAATCAGGGAAGGTTGCATTTGAGTAAGGTTTTAGTATGATGTTCTATAAACGTGCTTTTCAAACCTATTCAGATGCAGATATTGACTTATTAATAGTTAGCCTTCATTGTATTAATAGACGTAAATTTAAAACTAAAATAAAAGGGTTCTAGTGCTTAATTTATAAATAATAATAATAACGAGAATACCAACATAAGTTCCTATTTTATATGTAAGTACTAATTAGGGTTATAATTCAAAAAGAGAGAAGAAAAATAAACATAAAATAAAAAAATGTCTTAGGACCTTATGTTGTTGTTTTTGTTTTTGTTATTTTTAAATTTTTAATTGTTATTTATAAATAAGTAGTTAAAGATTTTTAAGATTTTAGGCTTTTATTTTTCATTCTTATGTCTATAATACAATGGAGGCCAGCTATTAGCAAGTCAGTCTCTGCATCTGAGTACGTTGGAAAAGTATGTTTATAGAAGGTCATACTAAATCCTTAATCAAATGCAACATTACATGATTTTCTCATTCCTGATGATGCGGCATGTATGTTGTCTTTCTTCGCTAAGCTTACGTCCCTTATGCACAATGTATCCTAAAGATTCACAATTAAACTTTGGGGATGTAAAACAAATGGGTTGATCCCATCTCAAATCAACATTTCACCTGTACATAGCCATCAAAACAGAGTAGATGCCTTTGATTTACAGGACTTTCCAAAGATCAGGTCAATAGTAATCAGTAATCACAGAGGATGGAAATTTCAATACAGTTTACTCTGTTATTTTAATTCTGAGTTTGTGTCTTGTACTCTCTTGTGATTGACAGCTGTGGTTTCTCTGTGATTGGCTATTGTAGGTTCATTTCAGATTTGTCATTGGGTAAAGATAAATCAAGCCCCTATGTACTATATTCATAATAGGAGTTAAGCCTTTAGAAACAAGATCAAGCCTGTAATGAACACACGCAAACAATTCTTGGTTTTCGCTCATCAGCAGGCCATAGCTAGCATAAGGCTTGGCAATATGTTTATGTTTATGAATACTCTGTGAGACTTCTTGCCACATCCAACCCCACCATTAAATGCTCTGTAATACTCTGCATAATTGTCTCACAAAGTATTCATAAACATAGCTAGTATTAGCAAAGCACAAATAGCTCTCTATGTGTGCCTTTAGCTTTTGGTTCATGCTTGAAGTTGAATTTATAAGGCTTAGTAAAGGAACTAAGATGCATTAATTCATGATTATAAACAGATATTATAAAGTTCTTAAATTTTTTTTTGAGAGCACCTTGCATCCTTCATTTCTACTGTAGAAGAACATGTATTGTCCAAATTGAAGGAACCAAATCCTCCTCTTGGGTACAGTGGAAGCAACATAAGCACAGACTTGGGTGGTATCTCGAATCTGAGAAGTGTCATAACAGATCCAATAGATACTTTTCTAAACTGATAAATGAAACAGTAGTTGAAAATTGACGAATGCAAGTTCAGATTAACAAACACACCAATCTGCAAATAGTTCTGTAATACAATCATCCATAATGCCCTCAGGAGTCTTCGAAGGGCAACTGAGCAATATAACAACATATGACTACCTTACTGGACAATAAAATTTCACAACACCCATTATTTTCACACCTGACATGTAGGCAACCGCATGTTCAATCCAGCCCAAATCCATGGAAACCAAGTTCGAAGCCACATTGTAGGGTAGGGCTCCCATATTCTGTGTATCCCAATGCTGAAATACTGAAAATAGTTAATATAACACACCCCCCCCCCTACAAAAAAAAAAACTTAGGGCCAGATAAAATTCTCCATACCTGCCTCCTATCAACACTGGTAAACTGGTAATTTCCAGCTCGGCCTTTCTTCAACACTGCTGGTTCACTGTCTTTGACTCTTCATTGATCATGCACTTCACAGTTTGCTGTCTTCAATTCTAAGTTTGGCTTCAGGATTATGTTTTTATCTTTGGAGGGAAATGGGTTTGATATTCTCTTTTGCGTGCATGCACACACACACACAAAGCTCTCTCTCTCTCTCTCTCTACAATGTCATTTGATTCTTTAATGTTACGACCTATAAAGAGGCAGGTAATTGTCACGACACGTATCACCTTGTCATATGGCTCACTGATGTGTCCATCTTTGATTGCCAGGATCATGAAAGGTTGCAAGTTATGCATTTCTTCATGTTGCTTGCACTCTCTATTACATGGAGTACCTCATAATGTAACATTAATTGTGTAGATTTGGACATGTCTTCATGTGTCGTGGTCTCTTTCGAGTCTTTGTCCCATCTTTATATTGTAGCACTTGAGTGGCAGGTAAAATAATATGGACAATATCAACAACTGAGTCAGTATCTTTAACTTCAATTTCATGAATAGTTAGCAAACAAAAGCAATGCATTGGGATTGAATCATCATCTTTATCACAGTATTGGACATTCGAGTCATTGTTTAAGAGTAATTTTCATCTGGCTATTTAACTGATTGTAGAATTTCTGTGCATCCTTCACGGTTCCATTGGGGATCTTATGCATCACAACAATTTCAATGAGTTTGTAATATGCATCTGCAATTTCAGTGAAACATGTGATGAGAATTTTCGTGCATTCATTGTCAGTGAGGTTGAAACTAAGAAGCTTTCCAGTTCCTTTTTGGTTTTCTTATGATGGAGGATTTTCTTTGCAGTCACTTTGCCCTTTACTGTCCATTTTATGCAGAAAGGATTCACATTTTTAATAAGAGTATTATTCAAAAGGTGGTCTTTTTTCCCTCCCAAGTGCTCTATCCAGAAGAGGACACCCTGTTGATTAGAGGCTGTAATTTGAGACTTCTTGCCTCATCTAACCCAACCATTGAATGCTTGTGTCACCTGCTGCAGTTTTTCTTCCTACTGTTCAAATAAGGCCGGTTCATCAATTATGTCATGATTGTTGTTAATCCCACCTGTGTAACTATAATGCATCTGTGTGATAGGAGAACTCTATTATCGAAAGCAATATGCACCCATGGACAAAAATGCAAGTGTCATTGTTTGTAAAAGTGAAATCATCTGCTTTCTTGGAGTTAACTTTACAACATAAATATCAGTGCATTGTGGAACCCTTTCCAAGTTGCACTAAAGTTATCTCATTATGAAAATTGGCAGGGAGTGTACCAATCTGTGCATGTTTCCCTCAGAGAGAACAATTTTTTATCGCTTTGCTGACATTATCTGTGAATCCAAACTTTTTGATGTCAGTAATTCGGAGATGTGGCAAGAGGTTGACATCCATGCTTTTATGAGTTGAATTGCTTTTTTCGGTCTATATAATTGCCATTACTTCAGTAAATTCAAGTATTGAGATGCTAGAAATAATTGTGCAAGTTACATTTACAGTAGATAAGAAATAACAAGATTTGATGAAATGAGAAGAATGTATTATAACTAACTTTCAAGTTTATATATTTTGCTATGAATCATTGTATAGCATTTGTACTAAAAAAGGCACCATAAGTAATGCAAGATGATCCGATAGTAAACACGCACAAGCATTAATCACAAATTATCAGTTTTGAATACCTTAATACCAATGCATTTTAGTAAACATATCCTATAAATGGATAAAAAATAACAAGCTGCTTTCATCATTACTGGATAAAATTAATCCAAAATTAGCATTAATCTAAAGTTAAAGACAAAGCTTTATTTTGGAAGCATCTAAAAACTTGGTTGGCACCATTGTTCAGGTTACAGCGATTATGAGAATAATTCATCTTGCCATGATTGTAATAATAAACATGCTCAAATCAGAGATGTTATTCAGCACCTCCATGCCATTCTCAACTTATGTCAGATTTAACTTTGTATCGGTTAGACTTTTAATGACATGAGTTAAATTATATGCAATAGATTTGTTTCTACAGTTGTTATGAGCAATATATTCATCATGAAAAGACTTCCCCTTGAGAAGCTTTCTCTTTTGATAGGCAGTTATCATTTATAATAAACATTGTGCTACAATTGGGGCAAGGCTGTAAGGTTTACTGTTCTTATTGTTTTGCCTTGTCTCATAATTACAATCAATATTCTACTTGTTTGGACTATGCCTTTATGCAAACAATGCTTTTCAGTAAGCACTGTATGAATGAAATAAGGAACTAAGATTGGCATTTAGTGATTTTTTTTTCTTTGTATAAATACGATTCTGTAATCCCTTTGGGACCAGATTTAATTAGAATTTTTAGATCTGAGACATGTTGTTAACATGACCTTGTTTGGCAGAATGTTGGGCTTATTTGCCCAATATGCAGGAAAGGATATTTAAAACAACGTCCGCAGCTGATCTATTGTGAATGTTGTGATCTTCAACTGAATATTCAAAGTGATAAGGTATCTTTGAGATCCTTATTTTCTGTAGAATTACTAATCTCATGGCATTTGAAATTGGTTGAAATCAATATAAGTGACGAAGTGCAAGAAATCTTCAGATTTGTTTGTGTGAAGCTCTTGATGTCAGTCTAAATATTCTGCTAAAGTTCGAACAAAAACTGTCCAATAACAAGTGTTAGCTTTCACTTTTTGTGTTTTCCAAGTAATATTCCTTTCCTTACAAATTTTTCTAAATGTATTCCTGGTGTTAGACGTATCAAGTCTTGTCCATTTTTCTGGAGTGTATAACACAAATTTTACTTTTCATTCAAGCTATGTTGATTTTCTATTTTATTCTCCAAGAAATTGAGACATTGTCCATACTGATTTTGATTGGGTTCAGTCAGTGTATTATTGTTTGCTGTCCACAGTCCAAGCAAGCAACACAAAGTATGCTATTAAATTATTAATATAACCATAGTTGAGAAAATCTTTAAAAAATCCTGATTCGAGCCAATTTTTCCCGATTCACAGCCTGGCTGATTTTTTGCCAAAAAATTGTGATATGCATGAAAAAAGCTTTTTTTCAATGAAAATTTGCCAATTTTTTCCCAATTCCCAAATTTTCCCGACTTTTTTCCAAGCCGATTCCTATCCGATTCCGATTTTCTCAACTATGAATACAACAACCATCAAAAGGTGACTGGTGTCATGTTTCTACTTTTCATTAGCTATGGAGAGTAACCACATCACCTGCATGTTATTCAGGTTGCAATGCTTTTGTGGTAAGTGGGAACCTTGAGATTGCAAATGGTTGCAAAACAACAATTACAATATATGCTCTGGTTATCTTAACAAGTTCGAGTTATGTTATTTAGTAGTAAATTTTATCTGAAAGCATTATAGCAAGTAATTTTACATTTGACGAGTACCAGCCAAAGCTGTTCCTCATTTCCATTTATGTTCCATGATGCTTTAATTTCAAAGTAAACAACAGTTTTCTATCCCTCTTTCCTGCAGTTGCAAATTTCATCCTAAATTCTACCATTATCTTGATGTAGCTTAGATTCATTGACAAGATCCTTGTTAAATTCTTTCTATCGGTGGGAAACTTCTCATACCAATCATTAGCACTTGCCTGTGAAGCTAGGGTGAATCGTGGACTTGTTAACTATCATCAGCTGAGAATCATCTAGTAATAAGAAACACATAATTGATAGATTTTCGGTATAATTTAAAAAGATGCTACATTTCCTTATGTGACTTCTTGAAGAAGAGCAGTTAAAGAGTAAAAATGAACTTGCAATAGTGGTGTTCAAAAGAGATTTTTGTATCAACGTCTCTATTTTGTTAAAAATATTAGAACTCTAGAAGGCAACATTGAGATTCTAATGACATTAGTTGGCACAATTGTTGTTTATTTTCCATATTTGGAGAGAAAATTTCCTTTAACACACACAAACACCTTAAGCAGAAGTATCCAAGACTCTCTTTAACAGGTGATTTTTTTAATCAGGCAAAATTATTTTCAGGCCCATGTAGATGTGAATGCAAAATTAAGTACTATTGTGTCCTTTAGGAAGCATGTGATAAGCCAGAAGTATTACTTTGTGACATTAATTTGTTATGTTGGAAAAAATAGCACAAAAGCGATTACTACCTTTAATTTGAGTTCTTGTCTATAACAATCACTGGAGAATAACCTGTGTCTCTTTGCGTCTCTCTCTCTCTCTATATATATATATATATGTAATAGCATGCTATGTTTGCTAATTTCATTGATTACCATGTCTTTATGTCTTCACGTGGATGGGGAGAAACTGAATAACTCCTTTTGTATAATTTGTAAAAATCAAGTAGGTTTTTAACATGTCTATATACACATTTTGTACTTCATTTTTTATGAATTTACCATCTTTATTAATGTAAAACATGTGAACTCTCTCTGTGCCAGGTGGATATAGAACTTTTACGAAAACGTCTTTCTGAGGTTTTGGAAGAACATTATAGCGAAGGATGTCAAGGGCAGACAAGATTTTTTGTAGAACGTCAGTTCAACATATCTGCTTTATACATGCACTGTAGAATGTGTGAAGCCTTTGATCTTGTATTGTAATATATGCAGATAGATGGGTATAATTTATCTTGTCTTCATTGAGCCTTTGTAACAAATTATAAAATTTTCTATTAATATATAGCGTGCAACATTCAGTAAGCAATCAACATCATGGAGAATGCAATGTTGGTATCCTGTATCAATCAAAGCATTCAACCGTGTTATATAAGTTATGCAGAGTGAGATCAATCCATGTGAAATTGCTTGTCCATCCATATTGAACATCCAATATAGTTGTTTCTCTATTTTTTCAGGGGAAAAGGGACATTAAAATATTGCATTTGATTTTTATGCGGCATGGCTTTATTTTCAAATTTGGTTCTTTCAAGAAGCTTTGTAAATAATTGATTTTGTTTCCTCTATTGCAAGTAAACAATATTGCATCAAATGGCATGAGCTCAAATGGTTAAAAAACTTCAGTCAACAGCGCAGAGACTAGGCTTAAATCTTACTAGGCAATATGTGTATAATTGCCAAATCTATTAAGGGTTAGCATTAGTTAGACTACCACATCTTTAGCCCACTTGGTGTGGTTAGGTGTGTCTTTGGGCAAATTTGATGGAAGAGATGTCCTACAGTTGTGGCAGTAAAGTAGAAGGTTGTTCTCCTCATAATGGGGGATCACCAATAAAAAAAAATGGTGTACATCATTACCCTCAAAGTTAGATTTTATTTAGTACCTTTTGATTAATCTAATTCAAATTTGTTAGAATTAATATATATGATAGGGATTTATATTATTGTATTGTTTGTTCCAACTTTTTAGAGATAACTTGTTAAGATTTGTAGGTAGAAGTTGTTGGGATTTGTAGGGATAAGCTAGGATTTTTAGGATCTAGTTTTATCAATACCAACTGATTACCAGATTTTAAATCGTTGTAAATTGGAGCTCGGAAATGCAAATAGTGCATCCTTTATTATATTATTTTATGGTATCAAAGCCGTAGGAAGGAGAAAGGAGTTTATCTCACATTGGTCATTTAAGTCAAGCTGATTTTTTGTCTTAGGCAGTCAGTGCCATTGTAGATTGTTACTCTGCAATTAGTCTTGGTGGTGTTGCATTGTCAATGGGGGTTTTCTTTTGCGTTTTGTTTAGATCTATTTGATTTGACAAACACGTTTGGTGTTTTGATATTTGGCATTCGGTGGTTTTCTCTTTGCTTGATAAAGTTGTTGCTTGTGACATTCAAAGTTTGGTCAGGCTATGGTAAAGTGCAGCTTGGAGTTTTTCCATGTTTCCAGCTTGGGCAAAGTGCTGGTTGAAGGTTGTTCATATTTCATGCTTGGGCAAAGTGTAGCTTGGAGTTTGTCCAAGTTTTGAGCTTATGTGGAGCAAATTGTAGTGTTTGGCATTTGTTGCTCTAAGTTTGGTGTTCAAGGTGTGTTTGACATTCAACATTTGTTGTTCAAGGTTGATATTAATGGACGAATGCCAAATATGGAAGCTTGAATAGGTAATGGAGGATCTGCTCCCTTGCCTACAACTTCTATGATTTCATGGTCATGGAAGCTGATAGAAGGCTGTAGGCATCTCTGGACATTGCCAACGAAGTTGGCAAAGGCCTCTGCATCATGGGTCTCGAGATCAAGAGAGCAAAGGATAGAATCAAGGGCTTCGTGATGAGGTGGGGATTGTTGCAGGAGGTCATAAATGGATAACCTTGCAGGGGTGGTTCGGAGCTGGTGAGAAAGATGACCACGGATGGTGATGACATTCTGTGGAAGGGGTGGGGGAATTGATGGTGTGACAATTGCAGTTGTGGGAGGTGGTGGTTGAGAAGTGGAAGGTTGTTGGTCAACGACAGGGGGTGGATAGCATTGATTGCGAGTGACGATGTTGATCATACCCACAAACCCCTGTTGGGAAGGACCTCGATTGACATGATTAACCTGACGTGGATCAGTTTGAGGGGGATTACCCCCATGTTCGGGTAATGGATTTTGATATATCCCCAAGTTTTGATTTTGCGGT
Organism: Wollemia nobilis; assembly: GCA_028583015.1. Classification (NCBI taxonomy): domain Eukaryota; kingdom Viridiplantae; phylum Streptophyta; class Pinopsida; order Araucariales; family Araucariaceae; genus Wollemia; species Wollemia nobilis. The sequence goes on from JAQPPZ010002524.1 coordinate 1,107,586, forward strand.
GCAAGGGGATTTGAGACCTAAATAGTGCCTTGATCAATGAGGTCTTGCACGACATGGTGAAAAATGTGGCATGAATCAATAGTGTGACCGTGTTGTCGATGAAAATCACAGAAGGCTTGCGGATTGAAGTCCTGTGGGAGAGGACGATTTGGATCAAGAGGTTGAACATTTGGCAATGTGATGAGACGTCCATTAGTTAACCTTCAAAAATAGAGCGGGCATAGGTTCCGATAAGGGCATCCAATTGTGTGGAGGCCAAGGTGGACGAGGATTGCGACCTTGGTATGGATTAGATTGAGGTGGAGGATTACCTGGTTGTGGAGTGGGAAGAAGTGGGAGATTGGCTTGATATTGATTTCGAGGAGAGCGTGGAGGATTGGGTTGTGGAGCTTGCGCAGATGCCACTTGCACCGGTGGATATGGAGAATTGAGAATAACCTGATTGGTTTGAGGTGGTCATGTGGTAGGCAATACATATGGAGGGCGGTTGTAACAGTAATTGGTGGGGTAGGTTGGTTTTTGATGCAACGTGATTTTTCCCGTGTACCTTGATGTCCTCGATGACTCTGGCTTGGGAAATGGCTTCCTCGAATGTTCGACTTTGATATAGCTGCAGTGTTTGGGAGATTTGTTTATGACAACTCTTCACGAAGAGTTTGAAGAGCTCTGAAGGTGGGAGAGGGAAGGCTAGATCATGAATGACCACTCTCCAACGGGCGACAAAATCGGTAATAGGCTTGTCGTCCCACTGATGCAAAGCATATACATCGGACAAGGTAAGCTTGGTCTTGATGTTGATTGAGAAATGCTCTAGAAATAGATTGGCCAATTGTTCGAATGTGAATAAACTATGACGAGGCAAATGATTGTACCAATCTAATGCTTGTTCCCCAAGTGAAAGTGGAAATGTGCAGAGCATAAGGGGGTCATTACTGTGCAACTGGTAACAAGCAAAGCGATAATTATTAAGGTGCTTTCTAGGATCTTCCTTTTAAATTTATAAAATTTAGGGATCTCAAATCTACAAGGATATGGATGAATAGGAACAGATGGGTGAATTGGTTCGTTGCACAACTCGTCATATGTGGGTTTTTAAGGCCCATAACCAGTTGTATGCAAATCCAATGTACGAAGCTACTCCTGCATGGCTTGAAATTCACTAGAGAGCATCGTGGTAGTATTTGGTGGGGCCAGAAATGGAGGTGATGATGTGGGTGCAGGTAATGGCTGTGATGGGGTTGCGAATAATCCAGATGTTGTGGATACTGCAACTGTTGTTCCTCCCACGGATGATAGTAAGTAGCCTGATTTGGGTCAGGTGCCGACATGGTTTGATATTATGGGACAGGAACCTGAGATGGATGGGGTGAGATGTATGAAGAATGGTAGGCGGGTGGTTGTTGCTGTTGAGCAAGGTGCAGAAACAGTATTGTCATTGTTGTCAACACAGACAGATAGATCAGTTGATGCAGTGGACAAGAGTTCAGAGGTCAGTGAGAGCATGTACAGTAAATTTCCAAGAAGACAGAAGTGGCCCAGATTCAAAGAATCAAAGAAAAAGACAAGTAAGAAAATTGTCGCGATATCGCGACATGTTTTCTGTCGTGATTTCGCGACATATCGAAGGAGAGAAAAATCTAGAAAAGTTGTCGCGATTTCGTGACATATCGAAGGAGAGAAAAATCTAAAAGTGTCTATGATTTCGTGACATATCAAGGAGAGAAAGAAAGCATTCGAAAAAGAGAAGAAAGAATGTCACGATTTCGTGACATGTTGGATGAAAGAGAAAGCAGAAAACTGTCACGATTTCATGACATGTTGGAAGCAAAGAAGGCAAGTAAGAAAACTGTCATGATTTCGTGACATGTTTGAAGAAGAAGCGCATGCAAGGAAAACTATCACGATTTCGTGACATGTTTGGAGAGAAGGCAGAAGAAAAGGAAACTATCGTGATTTCATGACATGTTTGGAGAGAAGGGAGAAGAAAAGCTGTCATGATTTTCGTGACATGTTTGGAGAGAAGGCGAGAAAGAAAATATCACGATTTGACTAGACAAGAAAAGAAATGTGTCACGATTTCATGACATGTTTGAGAGAAAGAGCTTGCAAGGAAAAGTGTCACGATTTCATGACAATTTGCAAGAGGAAGCGCTAAGGAGAAAAAGTGTCACGATTTCGTGACATGTCGGGTTTTCATGATCCGATGAGAAGAAAAGCGCTAAGGAGGAAAAGTGTCACGATTTCATGACATAATGCAGGAGAGAGAGTCCGATAGAAAAAGGTGTCACGATTTCGTGACATGCTTCATTTTTATGGTCCAAAGCGAAGAGAAAGAGGAGAAGGATGAAGTGTCACGATTTCATGACAAAAGCAAAACGAAGGAGCATGGAAGGAAGCGTCACGATTTCATGACAAATTCAAGGAGGAAGAGCTCAAAGGCGAAAGCGTCACGATTTCACGACATGTTCTATTTTTCGAAGACAAAAAGGACAAAGGAGCGAAAGTGTCACGATTTCATGACATGTTTCCTATTTTGGGCCAAAGACAGAAAAGGCACAAGGAGCGAAAGTGTCACGATTTCGTGACATGTTTCCATTTTGCGGGCAAAGACAGAAAAGTGCAAGGACAAAAGTGTCACGATTTCGTGACATGTTCCATTTTCACGGGCGAAAGGCAAGGAAGTGCAAGGAGGCAAAAAATGTCACGATATCGTGACATGTCATGTTTTCATGGGTAAAAGGCGAGAAGAGCACAAAGAGACAGAAGTGTCACGATTTCATGACAGGTCGCAACAACACGATTACGGACAGTTAACTAGAGTCAATGCGACAGTTACAGGTGCAGTTACAGATAGAAATCATGCAAGCTATTTTAAGAACTATCGAAGAAGGAGAAATCGAACAGTCACATAAATAGAATCAAAAAATGCATGCATGCACAGAAAAGAATACGAACAATCATGACCAAGAAGACGAATCATGGTAGAGGTATATGTTGCATGTAACGTGTTTAACGAAATGCCCATTCTATATATACAAAAGGAGTTACATAAAGGAGTTACAGTTGACAAGTGGTAGAAGAGAATATTAAAGAAACAATTACAATTGACAAGTGGCGTATGAGGAATGAAAGAAGGCGTTGTAACTAGAGTTACAAAGCAAAAGGTTTGTTATAAAAGGAGGTCTGCGTGAAGAATAAGGTTGCCGTCGAATGTGTGAAAGTGCTACCGAAAGAGGGTTAGAAGAGTGTTGTAAGAGAGAGACAAGCAGAGCAGTAAGGGTTTACTGAGTTTTGATAAATTGGAGACCAGTCAGGGTCTTGTAAAAGTGAAGGCATTTGTATGTCATTGATATAGCTTTCAAAACTATGATCCAAGTTGGTGCTTGGATAGGGGTTGGTGCTCCTTTCTATTGGTGTAGATAAATCAGGGGTTGGTGCTCCTTCCAGTGGGTGCTGGTAAACAGATTATAAAATTGGTGTTTTGCAAAGACTGGATTTGGACCGTAGTCCAAGCAGTCATTCTTGAGGAGTAGCCAAATTGGTGAACCTCGTTACATTGTGTGTTGTGGTGTGCTCTCTTGTGATAATTGCTTTATCTATTTTTAAGTTCTCTTTGCTTCAGCTTTAAGAGTGGTAGATTTGAATTTAAATAGCTACATTGATTCACCCCCCTCTCAGTGTCATTGTGAGAATATCAATTGGTATCAAAGCAAGGTTCTTGAACAAGCTTAATCAGCTAAGGTGATCTTGGAAGGAACACAATGGCAGGTGGTGAAGGATTCTCATCAAACAAAGCTCCTTTGTTCAATGGAACTAATTACTCATTCCGGAGACTCGGGATGCGGACATATTTGAGTGCATTAGGATACGAAATTTGGAAGTTAGTAGAAAGTGGATACACAGTACCCGCTACTCCTCAAATAGATACTACTGAGAAGAAGTTTGAGAATAAATCCAAAGCAAAGAATGCCATAATGTGTGGGCTAGTAGACGGTGAGCTGATAAGGATCATGAGCTGTAAATCGGCAAAAGACATGTGGGACAAACTGAAGAGCATCCATGAAGGAGACAACAAGATCAAGGAAGCCAAGCTGCAAACGCATCGAGCTCAGTTCGAAGCATTACAAATGAATGACGATGAGAACATAGAGGCCTATATGTTGAGAGTCAATGGAATCATTAATGCAATCAGAGGACTCGGCGAAGAAATCGAAGATGCGGTTGTCGTGAAAAAGGTACTTAGAACTCTTCACAAAAGATTTAATTCTAAAGTTTCTGCAATAGAAGAGGCTAAAGATCTAAATAATTTTAGCATGGATGAGATGCATGGTTCTTTGACTGCATACGAAATGAGAATAGGACAAACTAAGCCCATAGACAGAGAAGCTGCTTTTAAAGCACACAAAAATATAAAAGTTGAACAAGAATCTGAGGATGAAGAGACATCGGATGAAACGGAAGCTAACTTTGTTCGAAAACTTACAAAGGGAAAAGGAAAATATAGAGGAAAGTTACCGTTTAAGTGCTTCAATTGTGGAGGGGTCGGTCACTTTGCAGCTAAGTGTCCAATGAATGAGAAAACCAAAAGTGATGAAGGGTCACACCAAGAAAGAAGTGACTGGAAGAAGAAACCAAATTTTAGAAAAAGCAACTTCAAAAAGAAAAGTTTCATATCCAAGAATGTCAGCTCTTCTGAAGATAGCTCAGGTGAAGATTCTGAAGAAGAAACAGGTGAAGCTCTATTCATGGCATTTGAAGAAGACAAAACAGAAGAAAAATAGGAAGGTGACACAAACATTAAGGATGAGGCTGAAGTATATCTGGAAGGAGAGTTGGTTGCTGCACTTAAAGAGTTGAGTACAGAAAGGAAAAAGAATAAAAAGGTCTCAAGAAAGCTTGAGGATGCGAATGACATAATAAACACTTTGAAAGTACAGACAGAAGAATTTAAGAAAATGTCTGAAGAACTCGAAGTGCGATTAACCATGAAAATAGATGAGTGCGACAAAGCTGGAAGAAGAGATTGTTGTCTTAAGAATGCGGCTAGAAGAAAAGAATCAAAAATTGAGTTGCTATCACAAACTTGAAGGAAGTTCTGCGAAGCTTGAAAAGATTATAAATAGTCGAGAGGACTACGGGCATCAAATTTGGCTTGGGCTTTGTCGAAGGAGAATCGTCAAGTGCATCAAAGGCCATAACTGTAGAACAAGTAAAGAAAGAAGATAAGATCAAGGTTGATCAAGGAAAAATGAATCGAGGCAAAAGAAAGCAACGAGTGCCGAGGCACGAGAAGAGTGCTGACAATGAGGGATTCATAAAAGTCACACATCAAAGGAGAAGAAAATTTGTGGCTCCTACTACAAAATGGCAAAGACCAATTCCCAGGTTCAATCATTCCTTTTCTGGTTATTGTTTTAAATGCAATGCTTACGGTCATAAGATTTCAGATTGCATTCATAATATAGGACAAAGAAATTTCACCAGTAGAAATGTCTTTTCACCCTTGATGGATTATGCAGTAGAATGCTATAACTGTCATAACTTTGGACACATTGCAAGAAACTGTAGAAGCACATATGCAGCAAACAGATATCAAGGAAGAAGATCTCAACCAAACAGTTTAAGGCAAAATAGAAAATTCCTAGAAAAACATGCACAGGCTACTGACAAAGAAAAGTCTAAACAAGTGACCAAAACTGTAGCCAAACCAGAGTGGAAAGAAAAGGAGCGACCCAAGGAAGAAAAGGAATCCTTGATTGTTCAGACAACATTCAAAGCACAGAACAAATCTGCACCATGGATATTGGATAGTGGATGCTCCAGTCACATGACAGGAGATAAACAAAAATTTGAAAAATTACAGAAATATGAAGGGGGCTCTGTAAAGTTTGGAAATAATGATGGAGCCAAGATAGTTGGCAAAGGATCAGTCAAGATAAGTGATGGAAAGATCAATTCCAAAGAAGTTCTGTTTGTGATTGGTTTGAAGCACAACTTATGAGCATAAGTCAAATCTGTGACAGAGGTCATGAAGTCATCTTTAAGAAGCAAGGCTGTGAAGTCAGAAAAGCACACAGTGGGAAGCTGATAGCTACTGGATCGAGGACTTCTAGAAATCTATATACTCTCTCAGAAACTTCAGAAGGAGCATGCTTGATTGGATAGGAAGATGAAAATTGGTTGTGGCACAAGAGGCTCGGTCATATTAGCTTTGACAATCTGGTAAAAATAAGTTCAAAAAGGGAGTAAGAGATATACCCACCATTGGCAAACCAAGAAATAGCATCTGTGCTTCATGCCAAAAAGGGAAGCAAACTAGAGCCACATTTAAATCAAAGGAATACTTCACCAGTAAGCCTTTAGAACTAATACATACTGATTTGTGTGGACCCATGAGAACACAAAGCATAAATGGTGACAAATACTTTATGTTGTTCATAGATGACTACTCCAGGATGACATGGGTACTATTTTTAAAGCTTAAATCAGATGCCTTTGAGATGTTCAAGATTTTTAAAAAATAGGTTGAGAATCAAACTGGAAAAAGAATTAAATGCCTAAGATCAGACGAGAGGAGGAGAGTTTATCTCAGAAGAGTTTGTAGAGTACTATCAAAAATATGGGATCAGAAGACAGTTTTTAGCAGCAAGGACACCTCAGCAGAATGGTGTTGTAGAAAGGAAGAACAGGACAGTGCAGGAAATGGCACGGACAATGTTGGCTGAGAACAAAATAGCTGACAGATTTTGGAAAGAGGCAGTCCATACTACGGTTTACATCCAAAACAGGTGCATGCTAAGGATGCATGAAAGCAAAACACCTTATGAGCTGTGGTTCGGCAGAAAGGCAACAACAAGATATTTCAAAGTGTTCGGCAACAAGTGCTACATCAAACGAACTGAAGATAATCTCGATAAGTTTGAAGATAGAGCTGACGAAGGTATTTTTCTTGGTTACTCGACAAAAAGCAAAGCCTACACATGTTACAACAAGAGGCTAAAGAAAATTGTGGAGAGTGTTGATGTTAAAGTTGATGAAGGTAGAGAACGAGAAATTACTTATCAAGAAAACTACCCTATTTATGAAGAAGTCATTGAAGGAGATGAAGAAAAGGAAATAGAAGAAAATCAAAAAATTGACCCAGATGATTTAAGAATTGACTCAGAAGAAGAAGAAAACAAGAAATTCAAAACAGGCAGCTGGCAGAAAAATCATCCCAGAGAACAGATTATTGGGGACCCAACAGTTGGTATTCAGACAAGAAGAGCAGTAGTACGGAACTACTCTCTATTATCCAGCATTGAGCCCAAAAATGTTGTTGAAGCAAGCACAGATGAAAGTTGGATGAAGGCTATTAATGAAGAACTAGATCAGATTGAGAAAAACAAAACCTGGGAGTTAGTACCAAGGCCGGCAAATAAAAATATAATCGGTACTAAATGGATTTTTCGAAATAAATTGAACGAAGATGGACAGGTTGTAAGGAATAAAGCAAGACTGGTTTGTAAAGGCTATGCACAGGTTGAAGGTATTGATTTTGAGGAAACCTTTGCACCAGTAGCTAGACTAGAGGCAATCAGAATGTTTCTGGCTTTAGCAGTTCATAAAAATTTCAAAGTATATCAAATGGACGTAAAATCAGCATTTCTGAATGGAAAACTGGAAGAAGAGGTTTACATTGAGCATCGAGATGGTTTCCAACTCGGTGATAATCCCAACTTTGTTTGCAAGTTGAGGAAAGCTTTGTATGGTTTGAAACAGGCACCCAGAGCATGGTATGCAAGGCTGGATAACTATCTGATTCAACAGGGGTTCAAGAAAGGTTTGGTGGACAACAATCTGTATGTCAAAACAGAGAATGGCCATCTTATTGTCCTTGTTGTTTATGTAGATGATATCATTTTTGGCAGCAACAATGATAAGTCCTGTAGAGACATAGCAAATAAAATGAAGAAAGAATTTGAGATGTCTATGATTGGTGAACTTTCTTATTTCCTCGGACTGCAAGTCAATCAAAGTGAAAAGGGCATTTTTATCTCTCAAGTTAAATATGTGAAAGAAATGTTGAAAAAGTTCACAATGGAGGATAGTAAACCTGTTAGCACTCCCATGACAACAGGTTGCAAGTTGAGCAAGGATGACAAATCTCCAGATGTAGATCAAACCATGTACAGGTCTATGATTGGAAGCCTGCTGTATTTGATAGCTACCAGACCAGATATCTTACAGGCAGTATGCATGGTAGCAAGATTTCAGGCTAGTCCCAAAGAGACTCATGTGACAGCTGTGAAGAGGATTTTTAGGTACCTCAAGGGTACTATGGAGTATGGGTTGTGGTACCCAAAAGGTAAGGACTTCACTCTTATTGCATATTCTGATGCAGATTGGGCAGGATGTATTGATGACAGAAAGAGTACCAGTGGAGGAGCATTTTATCTTGGAGACAGGTGGTAGCATGGCACAACAAGAAACAAGAATCAGTCTCTCTATCCACAGCAGAGGCAGAATACATTGCAGCAACAACATGTTGTACACAGATATTATGGATGAGACAAACCCTGAAAGATCTTGGTATTCACTTCAAAGAGCCAATTTTAGTTAAATGTGATAACACTAGTGCTATTAACATATCAAAGAATCCGGTTATGCATTCTCGAACCAAACATATTGCAATCCGGTATCACTTCTTGAAGGATAAAGTTGCGAAGGTGAGGTCAAATTGGATTTTGTTCCAACTACAGAGCAAGTAGCGAGATATATTCACAAAACCATTGCCCAAGGAAGTTTTTGAGTACCTTCGGAGTAAGTTGGGAGTGGTCACGTTTCCCAAGAACTGACTATCAATTGGGATCACATTCTCAGGGGGAGCATTTATGCCTATGTTTATAGTTTTGCTCATATTCATGATTTTTGCTAACTATAACAATGTGTGTCTGAGAATGTTGTGCATAGACTCAGGGGGAGTCTACAACAACCCTTTGGTATTATTGTCAAAGGGGGAGAAGAATTACGAGGAGATTGCATGAGTGTTGCCAACAATTCCAAAGGGGGAGATTGTTGAGCAAGGTGCAGAAACAATATTGTCATTGTTGTCAACACAGACAGATAGATCAGTTGATGCAGTGGACAAGAGTTTAGAGGTCAGTGAGAGCATGTACAATAAATTTCCAAGAAGACAGAAGTGGCCCAGATTCAAAGAATCAAAGAAAAAGACAAGTAAGAAAACTGTCGCGATATCGCGACATGTTTTCTGTCACGATTTCGTGACATATCGGAGGAGAGAGAAAAAGCTGGAAAAGTTATCGTGATTTCGCGACATATCAGAGGAGAGAGAAAATGCTAGAAAAGCTATCACGATTTCATGACATATCGGAGGAGAGAAAATTTGGAAAACTGTCACGATTTCGTGACATGTTGGACGAAAGAGAAAGCGCAAGATAAACTATCACGATTTCGTGACATGTTGGAAGCAAAGAAGGCAAGTAAGAAAACTGTCATGATTTCGTGACATGTTTGAAGAAGAAGCGCATGCAAGGAAAACTATCATGATTTCATGACATGTTTGGAGAGAAGGCGCAAGCAAAGAAAACTATCACGATTTCGTGACATGTTTGGAGAGAAGGCGCGAGGCAAAGAAAACTGTCACGATTTCGTGACATGTTTGGAGAGAAGGCGCAAGCAAAGAAATGTGTCACGATTTCGTGACATGTTTGAGAGAAAGAGCTTGCAAGGAAAAGTGTCACGATTTCATGACAATTTGCAAGAGGAAGCGCTAAGGAGAAAAAGTGTCACGATTTCGTGACATGTCGAGTTTTCATGATCCGATGAGAAGAAAAGCGCTAAGGAGGAAAAGTGTCATGATTTCATGACATAATGCAGGAGAGAGAGTCCGATAGAAAAAGGTGTCACGATTTCGTGACATGCTTCATTTTCACGGTCCAAAGCGAAGAGAAAGAGGAGAAGGATGAAGTGTCACGATTTCACGACAGAAGCAAAACGAAGGAGCATGGAAGCAGAAGCGTCGCGATTTCATGACAAATTCAAGGAGGAAGAGCTCAAAGGCGAAAGCGTCACGATTTCATGACATGTTCTATTTTCACGGGCCAAAGACAGAAAAGGCACAAGGCAACGAAAGTGTCACGATTTCATGACATGTTCCATTTTTGGGCCAAAGACAGAAAAGGCACAAGGCAGCGAAAGTGTCACGATTTCGTGACATGTTCCATTTTCGGCAAAGAGAAGGCAAGACGAAAGTGTCACGATTTCGTGACATGTTCCATTTTCGCAGGTGAAAGCAAGGAAGTGCAAGGAGGCAAAAAATGTCACGATATCGTGACATGTCATGTTTTCACGGGTAAAAGGTGAGAAGAGCACAAAGAGACAGAAGTGTCATGATTTCATGACAGGTCGCAACAACACGATTACAGACTTAAAATTAATGAGTCAATGCGACAGTTACAGGTGCAGTTATAGATAGAAATCATGCAAGCTATTTTAAGAACTGTCGAAGAAGGAGAAATCGAACAGTCGCATAAATAGAATCAAAAAATGCATGCATGCACAGAAAAGAATACGAACAGTCATGACCAAGAAGACGAACAGTCATGGTAGAGGTATATGTTGCATGTAACGTGTTTAACGAAATGCCCATTCTATATATACAAAAGGAGTCACATAAAGAAGGAGTTACAGTTAACAAGTGGCAGAAGAGAATATTAAAGAAACAGTTACAATTGACAAGTGGCGTATGAGGAATGAAAGAAGGCGTTGTAACTGGAGTTACAAAGCAAAAGGTTTGTTATAAAAGGAGGTCTACGTGAAGAATAAGGTTGCCGTCGAATGTGTGAAAGTGCTACCGAAAGAGGGTTAGAAGAGTGTTGTAAGAGAGAGACAAGCAGAGCAGTAAGGGTTTACTGAGTTTTGATAAATTGGAGACCAGTCAGGGTCTTGTAAAAGTGAAGGCATTTGTATGTCATTGATATAGCTTTCAAAGCTGTGATCCAAGTTGGTGCTTGGATAGGGGTTGGAGCTCCTTTCTGTTGGTGCGAGATAAATCAGGGGTTGGTGCTCCTTCCAGTGGGTTTTGGTAAACAGATTGTAAAATTGGTGTTTTGCAAAGACTGGATTTGGACCGTAGTCCAAGCAGTCATTCTTGAGGAGTAGCCAAATTGGTGAACCTCGTTACATTGTGTGTTGTGGTGTGCTCTCTTGTGATAATTGCTTTATCTATTTTTAAGTTCTCTTTGCTTCAGCTTTAAGAGTGGTAGATTTGAATTTAAATAGCTACACTGATTCACCCCCCTCTCGGTGTCATTGTGAGAATATTAGTTGCTATGGATCATAATACCCTGGGACCTATTGGGTAGGCATAGACACCTGTTGCTGTTACTCATATGGATAAGTCGGTTGTGCTTGAGTAGTAGTGGTAGGGGACCATGTAGGGGGTGATGTGAAGAGAGTGGGTGGTGTAGAAGCTGGAGGCGGAAGAGATGCTGGTGTGGTAAAAGCAGATTGGTGTGAAGATAGACGTAGAAACGGATGTGGATGGAGGAGGTATGGTGGGGATGGTGAGAAGGGACTCAGGCTAAATCGAATACCTAGGTGGATGACCTTGATAAGTGGGGTTCAACAACGGTGGGCGAAAGGAAGGTGGGGGCGGTAGGCGAAATGATGGAGTCGATGGAGGTCCATAGGAGGAGAATGGTGGGTAGCTAGTGGACGGATAAGAAGCGAACTGTGGTGTGACTGGAGGTGGCCGAGAGGATGAAGAAGTCTACAGTGGATGAAGCTGGATCGAAGGATGGGATAAATCGGGTGATGTTAGCTGGTAATATTGTGACGAGTGTGAATAGTGCTGTGGTGGAAGTGAGGAAGGTGGCTGGGAGGAAGGTGGGTGACTCGATGAAACCTGGTTAGATGGGTGGGGTTTGGGATGAAGGCACGGTAGGAGGATCCATGGAGGTAGGGGGTGTGGATATCATACCAACTGTCTGGACAATGGTGACAACATCAAGGATGATTTGGGAAACGACGAGACCAAATTCATCTCCCAAACGTGGATGGGAAGAATGCTCAAGGAATGGATGGGTAGCGGAAGGTGATGTAGGTGGGGTGAACTCATCCGCCACCATAACTGGTATGGGGTGGCCAGGGGGAGTGTAGATGACATGTTGGTAGTATGTGGATGGGGGATTGGGCGAGGAAAGATCTTCCAAAGGAGGGGTCTCCTTGAAAGTCTCATCCAAGAGGTGAGATGGGGAGGAAGAGGCCATGTGGGATGTGGGACTAGCAGTAGGGGTGGAAGGCCTAGTCAATAGGTCAAGAGGACCTACAACAGTAACTTGGTCAGACTTGGAAGATGGGTCAATGGTATGAGAACTAGAAGCACCTGCCATCATGAATGTCTACTGATCAACCTCAGTGGCATGACGAAGGGCTTCATGCATCTGACTACGCGTAATTGGCATGGTGATATGTGGAAAATATACGTTAACAGTCAACAGGTGTGAAATCTGAACTCAAGAAAGATCTGTGACTGACAGGGACACTATCTATTTTGAAAAACACAGGTTCACACAGGTGGCGTGCGAACCACTCAGAATGATAAACAAATACCAAATGTGTGATGTGGAGAGCGTCTGTGTCCTGTGTGTGCAATCTGGAACCTGAAAAATAGGTTCACACTCTAGAGGTGCAGACCAACTGGTTCGCACTCCAGGGGTGTGGACCACCCAGAACTGTGACATAGAGTGTATTTTGTGCTGTGTATACCCTCTATGTGCTATGTAGACCTATGAAATGTAGTTTTATAGCCTACCAGCTAGATTTTCACATAGAATCGTGCAAAATAAGTGTGTAGGGGAATCACACCATGGGGTGCAAATCGCCTAAACACGGGCTGTGCAGTGTAAAGCATCGGAGTGAAACTATGGAACAACCAGTGTGTTATAACACGTTTGTTATGCAGTTGTAACCACTTTTTTGAAACTCAACAATAAGCAATCTGTCTTTTTGATTTTCGTGTGTTTTGATGAAAGTATGTATCCGCCCTAAGAACAAATCCAGGTAATGGGTGAACTTCTATAATCAAGAATGTTGTAGCATAGAACCTTTTGCAATGCCCAAGAGCACACAAAATAGAACTATGTTTCCAACAGGTGAATGACAACCTAGATGTATAAGGTACAGTAAAATGATATCCAAAGGGGGGAGACTCAAAATGCTCTAATGAGTCAAATAAACTCTCACGAAGAGAGGTCGCGCTGTCAATGTGGTGCTACCGGCATACCCATGCTTTTGCTTAACCCTCGTGTTTAAGGCATCCACAGTAACGATAAGCTGTGCCCACTAATTATTTGAAAAGACCTGTGGTAAAGGGGATTTCTAAAACTACCCACTCCGAAGGTACCTTCCAGTGATGAATTCTGGATAACCAACACTCAAAGTGGGAAGGATCAACTGGGTATTAATGTCGAAACGATCCACTTGGGGGGATACTATGGTGACTAATCTGGAGGTGATCCAGTGGAGGGTAGGACTCCAACCTCACTGAACTCTAGTGTTGAATTGATGATGAAATCCAATTCGGGATGAAGATGAAACCCAACACCTTACACCATTTAAATAGAACGTGTGTGGTGTTTGTTTGTGCGATACTGTTTTAGAAGAAAATCTATATTAAGTGCATTTTCGAAATAAACTATGCTATGATGCCTTTTCGAAGTAAATCTATTTACTTGGTTGTGTGCAAAAGCAAATTTAAGCTATTGATTTGTGAAATGGAAATCTAATTAAGTGGTTTGCACAAAAGCAAAGTTACACTATTGGTTTTCAAAAAGGAAATCTAATTAATTGCTTTGGAAGAGAAATGACTTGAAGGGAAATTACTGGAATTTAAAGCTACTCTAGAAAACAACTAAAAATCTAGCTAAAAAAAATAGGAATGTATGATGCTTGTGGAATTTGTAGCTCAACATGTTAGATTAGCTTCAGAATAGAGAAGAATGAAAGAATTTCACACAAAACTTGCGTCCAGGTGAGTGTAAACGTCTTCAATGTGCCCTCTGGTCTAATATTGTGTAGATTTGGGAGGTTCACACTCCTCGGGTGCGAACCTATCTGTTGCTGAGGATTTTGCACTCCTACCATGCGAATCGGGATCCGAAGATAGAGCTGACTGGTTTTGGGGTCCTGGTGATGATTTTGATGTCTCTGGAGTATTTTGAGTATAGGTACCTACATAGAAGATTCTAAAAACCCAATTTAAGTGTAGCAACACGACCAAAAATCACAAAGATTTTGCAAATACCTGTAGTAAATAAATGACAGAAGGTAAATTAACTACTGATTTGGTGCCGAAAGATACAAGGACGCTTTAACCTTTGCATAGGCCGTGGCAAGAGACAATTTGTGGTCTAGGTATGAGGGAACACAATCCTCGGGAACATGAGGCTCTCAACCTCCCCTGACTTACCTTGTCATTGGTTGTAGGTTTCTGAACCAATACGTGGGTATCAAGTAGTAGTTTGAGGCAGTTTGGGGAATTCACACGCCCAACTGTATACTCACTACTCTCTTTGTAAGCTCATCGGTGCACCAGTGAACCTTTGTGGTTTGGCCTGAGGTGTCTTTCAGGGCATTTTTGGTTTGTGGTGTTCTTCAAAGATGACAACTACCTACCATACAAAATAGACCACAATTTTTGGTTAGAAGGCGATTAAGCTTATTCTTGGTGGGGGTCCCACCGGACGTGCCAGAATGAAACTACCAAAAAGAGACACTAAGACACTCATTCAATATCAAAGAATCTACTGTATTTGTATTGATAATCATAAAAGGGGTTATAAGAATTGATATCCTTTTATAATTTTTCCCTTAAGGCTACAATGGGGTCTTCCCTAAGGAAGCCCTCTCAGATGTTGTACAAAGACAACAAGATTCATCTCTTTGGGTTCCTCGATGTAGGTGGGCTTCTTGCTTGTGAGCCATCACTTGGGGATATTTCCTTGTGCTTTGCTGGAACTATAGACCTGCAAAATCCTATTAGTGCATTGGGGGGTCTGCCTTAGTCAAACCCCATATTTATGAAGACAAAAGACTCATAAAAAGTGCTCAAAACATAAAATAAACTGCTAAAAACCACATAAAATAGCAAACTAATCTATCCTTACCTGTTCGGGTGATTCTGGTGCCTGTTGCAGAGGTTCGCACTCCTAGGGTGTGAACCGGGTGGTTCGCATGTGTGAGGTGCAAACCAATATTTTTTCGACCGTATTGTTCTTATAGCTTCTCTGGATGCTCAAGATTGGGTATTGACGGTGATTTGTTCGATTTTCCTTCTAAAAGTGCACTCTTGGCAGTATTCTCAACCTATCTCATTCACCAAATAGTACTATGAAGGAGACCAATTGATTGTGACACTCGTATGATGGTTGTGTAATGGATGTGTGATGGATGCAATGGCAGTAGTGATTTCGGTAGAGTTTTGTTATGCAAAAGTGAGTTGTGAAATGGTGAAAATGGCCTTCTATTTATAGAGTGGGCTAGGGTGAGAGAAAGGGGATGAGGTGTCCCCTATGAGGTGGCAGTGGTGAGGTGTCCACCAAAGAGGTGTCCTTTGAGGTGTGTCGGGTCATAAGTGAGGTTGGGTGAGAGAATCCCTCACCCGCCCAAAAGTAATGATGATTTAGCATAAATATCAATTTGTCATTAATATTCAACTTTATTGAAATATCTTAGGATTAAACAATGATTTTTGTGTGCAAAAGTCTCCATCTTGCATTAATGACCCAAGGGGATGTGAGGTGGAGAAATATCTGGGTGGAAAGATAGCAGGGCTAGGCTAGGCTAGGCTAGGTGAGGTCAAGGTTATGCATAAGAGGTAGGACCCGAAAGGTACTTATAAAAAAATGGTGAAACTATTTCGAAACGACGGTGAAATCTGTCGAACTGCATGTATGCTGGCATGGTGAATGATTTTAATTTTTCTCAAAAAATTGGCAAAAAAGGGAAAATTTTAAAGTTTTTCCGGACCAGGCCAAAAAGATACCGACTACGTTTAAAATCTTGGCAAAAGCTTGGACGCGAATTGCGGTCCGATCATGGAACGGATGCATAATATGATCCGATTTTGGACCGGATGCATTATATGGTCCGGATCCGAACCGGATGCATAATATAGTCCGGCCTCGAACGGGTTGCAAAACATGAAACGGTCTCGAGTCGGGTGCATAATAAGTACCGGTCTCAAACCGGATGTATTTTTATGATTGACAACATTCAAAATTTGGGTATTTGAGTAAGAGATATGATATGGCGTCTAGTAAACATAAGGATTGTAGCACGACGCAGCTTATCGCTATTGACGTTGTTAGGGGGAAAACACATGCAATATTGGCAAAGTTGATCCCACATAACTATCTATCCCACATAACTATTTATCCCACATGATTTAGTGTACTCTAATTTCAAAGCTTAAATAAGAAACTTCCTTCATAGTAAAGTAGGTGAAGATTCAAGACAAGAAGGGTGGCCTCTTTTTGACGGGTGTAGTAGGCAAGAAATCAACTACACTCGTCAGGAAGAAGACCAACGTGTCTTGTCCTGGATCTTAGCCTTTTACGACCACGAACCAGATGCAATAGATGGATGCATTTAATGTCATGACGGTACAATGGTCCCAGACATCGAAAGAGTGCATTTATGCATCCGAGCATCAGGCGGATGCATTTATGCATCCTGGTACCGGACGGTTGCAAATTATGCAACCGATTTAAAACTGGAGCATATTATGCATCTAGGTGTTGGACGGGTGCATATTATGCATTCGGGTGTCGGGCGAATGTAAACAATGCTCCAACGTTAAACCGGTTGCATAATATGCAACCGCCCAGTACCCTAGATGCATACTATGCTCCGACGTTAAACCGGATGCATATTATGGATCCGGCCATTACCCGAAACATAAAATGCATTCGGGATAATGCCCGACTTATGTTTAACGACCGAATGCA
This sequence comes from Wollemia nobilis, assembly GCA_028583015.1. Classification (NCBI taxonomy): domain Eukaryota; kingdom Viridiplantae; phylum Streptophyta; class Pinopsida; order Araucariales; family Araucariaceae; genus Wollemia; species Wollemia nobilis. The sequence continues at coordinate 1,124,598 of JAQPPZ010002524.1, forward strand.
TATTATGAACCGATAGCATAGTTTAGTCCGACCGCCACCGTACTGCCATGTGTCTAATATTGCATGTCCCATCCTGCATGTCTAATACGATGTTGCCACGTGTCAAATATGTTTCAAGTCTATAAAAGGGCATCAACAAGTCATTTTTCCATTTCATTTCTGTGACAACTACAACCAGAGCTAACCTTTCTGATCGACCTTTCAGTTTTCATTCCCAATCCTTTTTCTTCCACTTCCAACTACTTCCAATGGATACCCCTTCCACAATCCAACCAAAATTCAAGAATTTTGCGTGCACTTTGATATCAGATCTCATGACAACGCTAGGGATGAACTTTCAGTGGTTGTATAACGTAGGTTTATCAACCCTCATTTCCATGCCACATTTCAAAATAGACAAAGTGCTCCTACAACATATTATCTCTGGTTATGACCACGACAGGGGTACTGTAAGCATTAATCTACGATCTAAAAATGTTGTTTTCAGCATCACCCCTGCAGATATTCACAGATTGATAGGTCTTCCATTTATTGGTTTTAATCAAGTGTCATCGAGGACACAACTTTCTCCAGATGACAAAGAACACCTCGATAACAATTACGGTCTTTCATCAAAAAATTTGGCAGGTATAAATCTTGTTAAATGTATTTTATTAATTTTCAATGTTTTAAATTTCTAAATTGACATCAAATTTTTTTATGCAGCTTCTAATGCCAAAACAAAAAGAGGTTTAACGATTAACGATGTTAACCATAAAACTCTGAAGGCCATTATCGAGTTTTTCCAGGCCAGGATTATTCTATTGGGAAGACCAAAAATTCTGTTTTGGGCACTGTATTATATTGTTCAGTCTAAAAAAAATCAAAAGTTTGATTGGTGTACCTATATTTTTGATCGAGTCAGGACTGAGTTGCACGCGGTCCAACTTGCAACCGCCAAGACTCACCCCCCAAGACTCACCCATTGTGGGTAGTGTAAATTATCTTTTAGCTTTATATTTTGAGTCTTTTCATAATTTGTCAACTGCTCCTGTACCAACTGTTATGCATTCAAAACTACTGTCTATTGCCATGACACCAGAGGAATTGAGGGTAATAACTACATCATTGTCTTTGACATACTATTTTATAGTTTACCATATTTATTTTTTTAATTTTTTTCATCTATATGCAGGCGAAGGCAAAAATTTCAAGGACTAAACAGATTGCTGCCAATAGGGGTCACAGGCCGGAGCAAACAGGTGATTTTGAAGATACGGGATCTTGAAGCAACACTTGTTACTATGCAGAGGTCACACAAATGTGCCATGCAAGCAGTTACTCATGGGGTGTCTTGTACACCTAGGTTTGCACAAAATGTGGAAGCCGAATCTAGTGTGGCCAACCCCTCCCCCAATGCAGAAAAATTGCATCACATTTCATCTGGTAAATCTATGATTCTATGTGTAGTTAATTAAAATTTAGATTTCTTTTTATTTTAAGCAGAATTGTAACAAATTTTTTTGACTATTTTTAGTTGATTCTCGTGATCAAGTAGTAACATCACAAGTTAGAGGGCATATGCCGCCACCACCTCCTCCACAAGCATCACACTCATCGGTTACACGCAATCAGCAATAGGGATAGTCACCCTTTACACGCAATCAACAACAGGGACAATCACAACCTCAGCCTATGCGAGGGCAAGTCGGTGTTGGAAAACGTTTGTTTTCACAAGCCACTTCATGAAGTTCTGGGCATGGGATTTCACAACCACAGAGATCACAAAGACCAACACCAAGTTTGGCGAGAATTGGATTCTCTCAGTTTACATTTTCTTCAAATTCACAGGCACCTGAATGTTCTGGACAGGGATTGGAAAATATTCCACTTGATGATGATTACATGATGCAGGGCCCGATTGAAGGCTTCAGGGCAACAAATGTGCTTAAATATAGAGCACGAGAAGAAGTCCTTGCAGCTCAACAGACATCAGAACCACCCACCCAAGGAGACAACCGTCATCCTCAAGGTCCTCAAACTGAGGATGATGTTGTCAATTTTAATGAAAATATTTCATTGGAAGCCAGTACCGAGTCAACAATTCAGGAGTTTGTTTTGAAATATTTGCAGGAGTTGAAAGAATGGGAATATCGGGCAAAGGTCCTTATTAAGGAAATTAATGCCCGATATAAAAATTATGAAAAAAGAGATTCTATTTATTCTTTAGTCAAATATGAACCTAAAAAACTTGATGGCTTGCTAAAACAGGCTACTTCAGGAATAGTTAAATCTGATTTTATTTATGAAGATGATGTCTTAAATGTTGTTGTTGGTAGATTGGAGAATGTTAATGCTGAAGCCCAAGCATTTTACAACTTATGGGCTTCCGATAAGGACAGGGTTGCGGTTCTTGAGGCTGCAAAAGAGTTGGCTGAGGTAAAAAAGTTATATATATTCCAATTTTCTATTGCATTTAAATTTTTATATTTCTTGAAAATTTGTAATAATTTCAATATATCCCTTTTGAATAAAGTTTTCAATTTGTTTTGCAGTCAAACTTTGAAAACTTGAAAACACAGATTAAGAGCATGGATGTCAATATTCTTACAACAAAATCATGTTTGATGAAATCAATGGAAATGAAAAAGAAAATGCGAGTCAAAGATTGCAGAAAACAATAAGTTAAAAAAATTCATCAGAGAGAAGTTGCATGAAGATCCAGAAATGGTGCTTGATAAAATGAAAGAAACACTTCCAACAATACTTGAAGATCCAAACAAAGAAGAAGTTGCATGTGTGTCAAGTATTGTGAAAGTACGTGACAACCTTGTTAGAGTTGGAGCACTTGCAGAAGAAACAGAAGCTGATAAAGGAAAAGAAATGGCAACTCCAAACACTAGTGAAGCATCCATGCACCAATCAAAAAATTGAAATTTGAAAATGTTGACAATGTTTTTAAAAGACTGAAATATGTTATTTCTATTTGAATTTGGTATGTGATATTTGAGACTTGAGTTTGAAAATGTTTTCAAAATACTGCAATATATTAATTTCTCTTTGAAAATTTTATGTTATATTTGAGTTTACAAATGTTTGAACGATGTAATTTCTGTTTGATAATGTTTTAAAAAGACTGGAATATTTATTTTTTGTTTGAAAATGTTATGTAGTAGAGTTAGAAAATGGTATGTAATATTTGGGTTTAAAGTGTTTGAAAGATGTAATATATGTCTTTTTGAAATAGTTAATTTGTAGTTATGATGCACAAAATTTGGGTTTGAAAATGTTATGTAATATTTGAGTTTGAAAATGTTATCTAATATTTGGGAATTTCTGTTTGAAATTGGTATGTAAAATTTGAGATATGAGTTGGAAAATGTTTAAAAAAGATTGCAATATATTAATTTTTGTTTGAAAATGTTATGTTATATTTATGTTTACAAATGTTTGAATGATGTAATATGTTTCTTTTTGAACTAGTTGATATGAAACATTCTGTTTGAAAATGTCATGTAATTTTTGTTTGATAATGTATTAAAAATACTGGAATATTTATTTTCGGTTTGAAAATGTTATGTAGTAGAGTTAGAAAATGGTATGTAATATTTGGGTTTAAAGTGTTTGAAAGATGTGATATATGTCTTTTTGAAATAGTTAATTTGTAGTTATGATGCACAAAATTTGGGTTTGAAAATGTTATGTAATATTTGAGTTTGAAAATGTTATCTAATATTTGGGAATTTCTGTTTGAAATTAGTATGTAAAATTTGAGATATGAGTTGGAAAATGTTTTAAAAAAGATTGCAATATATTAATTTATGTTTGAAAATGTTATGTTATATTTATGTTTACAAATGTTTGAATGATGTAATATGTTTCTTTTTGAACTAGTTGATATGAAACATTCTGTTTGAAAATGTATTAAAAAGACTGGAATATTTATTTTCGGTTTGAAAATGTTATGTAGTAGAGTTAGAAAATGGTATGTAATATTTGGGTTTAAAGTGTTTGAAAGATGTGATATATGTCTTTTTGAAATAGTTAATTTGTAGTTATGATGCACAAAATTTGGGTTTGAAAATGTTATGTAATATTTGAGTTTGAAAATGTTATCTAATATTTGGGAATTTATGTTTGAAATTAGTATGTAAAATTTGAGATATGAGTTGGAAAATGTTTAAAAAAAGATTGCAATATATTAATTTTTGTTTGAAAATGTTATGTTATATTTATGTTTACAAATGTTTGAATGATGTAATATGTTTCTTTTTGAACTAGTTGATATGAAACATTCTATTTGAAAATGTCATGTAATTTCTGTTTGATAATGTATTAAAAATACTGGAATATTTATTTTCGGTTTGAAAATGTTATGTAGTAGAGTTAGAAAATGGTATGTAATATTTGGGTTTAAAGTGTTTGAAATATGTGATATATGTCTTTTTGAAATAGTTAATTTGTAGTTATGATGCACAAAATTTGGGTTTGAAAATGTTATGTAATATTTGAGTTTGAAAATGTTATCTAATATTTGAAAATTTATGTTTGTAATTAGTATATAAAATTTGAGATATGAGTTGGAAAATGTTTAAAAAAAATTGCAATATATTAATTTCTGTTTGAAAATGTTATGTTATATTTATGTTTACAAATGTTTGAATGATGTAATATGTTTCTTTTTGAACTAGTTGATATGAAACATTATGTTTGAAAATGTCATGTAATTTTTGTTTGATAATGTATTAAAAAGACTGGAATATTTATTTTCGGTTTGAAAATGTTATGTAGTAGAGTTAGAAAATGGTATGTAATATTTGGGTTTAAAGTGTTTGAAAGATGTGATATATGTCTTTTTGAAATAGTTAATTTGTAGTTATGATGCACAAAATTTGGGTTTGAAAATGTTATGTAATATTTGAGTTTGAAAATGTTATCTAATATTTGGGAATTTATGTTTGTAATTGGTATGTAAAATTTGAGATATGAGTTGGAAAATGTTTAAAAAAATATTGCAATATATTAATTTCTGTTTGAAAATGTTATGTTTCTTTTTGTACTAGTTGATATGAAACATTCTGTTTGAAAATGTCATGTAATTTATGTTTGATTTAAAAATATTGTAATATCTAATTTTGAATGATGTAATATAAATATTTTTGAACTAGTTAATTTGAAATTTTTTGTTTGAAAATGTTTTAAAAAGACTGCAATATCTAATGTCGGTTTGAAAAATATATGATGCACATAATTTGGGTTTGAAAAAGACTGCAATATCTAATATCTAATTTGTAGTTATGATGCAATATCTAGTTTTGTTTGAAAACATTTTAAAAATACTGCAATAGCTTATTTCGGTTTGAAAAAGTTATGATGCACATGAAAGTTATGAAAAAAATAATTCATTTAAATAATATAAATCTGGAACAATATACAGAAACTTGCTATCAAACCAATTTGTGTTTATCATTGTCAATGAAATGAGAGTTCAGACACTAAGACCCAAACATAAAATTTTACAATCTACAAAAAATGATTTAAGCCATGTAATTTTAAAACAATAATATGATTTAAAACAACAATTCATTGAAATCATATAAATCTGGAACAATATTGAGAAATTTGCTATCAAATCACTTCGTGTTTATTATTTTCAATGAAATCATGGAAAATTATCACTATGGAAGCTGAAACATATCAGCTTGTCTAGAATCATTATGAAGCATAGCAAAAATCTGTGTCTCCACCATCTGATCACTGAAAGCATCATCATCATCATTATCAATCGTATTCAACGTTCCTCTTCTGTCTACCAAGGAACTCTAGTATTCCAACGCCCTATCATATGAAAATGTATCCAACTGATATGAGGACACATAAATTCTTAAACAATTTTCTAAATTCTTGTCAAGTCTGTTGCGGATTTTAGATTTAACAAAAGCAAGTGCACTAAAAACTCTTTCATCTTCGATTGACCCCAAAATCATTGTTTCACATAATTCATATAAACAAAAGTATTCACTTATAGTATCTTTTAAGACTGTGCTTGGATACAATTTTTGCCACAAACGTGTAGTGGAACCAATCTCATGGATATATGTCATAAGTGATGTTTGCAAAACCATTGTTCTTCCAAAATGTGATGATTGTTCTTTCAAAAGTTCACTGTTGAGTAGACCATTAATTGCTACACCATTGACTTCCACACTCTTACTGAAATGGTCAATGAGATTACCCATATATTTAATAAACAACTCATTTGCAGAACTGTATTCAGTACAAGACCCCCAAAACATGGGGTTAACCACACCCATGGACTCAAGCAACTCATCTCTCTAAAACCGTTATCTTATCTCACCTGTCAAAGTTTTTGCTATATTTGACAAATTACTCTTTGTTTTCTGTATTACAACATGAAATCTATTATGTGTTACAGGAACTTCTTCAAAATCTTCCACAACAATACTTGATTGCCTTTTAAAATAATAAACAGGTATCATCTTTTCATGAACATTAATACAGAGATGATCATTGATGTCAAACTTCAAAAAGCTTTTTGGATTGTTCACGTTTATCAATGTATTCCAACTATCAAATACAGGTTCTGTAAAATCTGCATTAGACACATATAATGAATCAAGAAGCATGCATATTTGTTTTCTCATCCTCATAAAATCAATGATATAGATAGATCTCTCTTGTGCAAGATTAATTAATCTGTTCATTTCTTTTAACATTGGAAGAATACCACATAATGTCAAAAGTGTTTCCAAGTCAGTCAAATGGAACAACATATCTTTTGCCTTATCAACTATTATGCGATTTGCATGCATAAACCCTGTCAGTGATTGATATTCTGCCAAAACTCTCTGAGCAGGTTGAAACAGTGAAATCCATCTTGTATCCACATCTTTTAACAATTTTTTCCCTTCTGTAACTCCTAGTGCAAATTGCTGAAACTCTGCAAATCTTTTCGGACTTAATGAGAAATAAGAATGAATATCACGAACAAGGTTTTCAACTTTAGCAACATTTGAAAATGTGCTCACAATTTTATATGCAAGATTTACTCTATGAGCCATACAGTGAATGGGGATCATATATGGTGCAACTGTGGTTTGGAGTCGAACACACAGACCAGACCTATGACCTTGCATAATAGCAACTCCATCAGCTCCAACACAAATTAACTTTGTTGCAATGTCTATATCATTCATTCCCACAATATTCTTTAAACTTTTAACAACATTATAAATATTTTCTGCATTTGAACTTTCCAACATCTTATGTATTCCCAACAAAATAGGCCTTCTAACATGATTTTGAAATGTGTACACATGCATGCAAATCCAAGAAGTGTTATCCACAGTTGTTACCTCATCAATAGAAAGTGAAATGAATTTGGCAAGTTTTACTTGCTGCCTTAGGTCTTCTTTCTCAACCAAAGATAAACATTTTGCCATTTCCCAACCACTTCGGTCTGACCAATGAGAACTAGGAAGGTTTTGCACATTAAAAAGGCATAATAGCTGCTTATAATCAATAAAATCGGACATTGGTCTACCTTTCTTGAGAATATTGTAAACAATGGCAAACTGCTTACTTTTTGAAGCTAAAACAGTCTTACGTAATTTGTCAAATTGGGCTCCAATTGTTCCACCTTTCTCAACAAGAGATTGTTGTTGCTTTAAGTGATTGTCATATTCTATAGCATATCTTAAATGCATACATTCCGATGCATCCTTCCACTTAACTTCTTTACTAACTTCACCATTACTTTTTATAACTTTAACATAACATTTGCCAGCATGTTTTTCAATTGTATCAATCTTGTTTTGAAGCCTATGATCCTTACCAAGTCTCCAACTAGAAATTTTGCATCTACATTCTTTTTCATCAATTTGGTTATCCTCGATCATGACGAGCTCAAGCCGGGGAAATATTTCTGCCCATTCTTTCCTAAATCCCCTTCCAAGTATCCAGAGAGATGCTTTTCTTTTTTGGAATTTTTGGTTGAAGATTCAATTGACGTTTGTAATGATTTTGATTTATCACTTTCATTTTCAATTGTGATGTCATTTTGCGTGTTGTCATCAGGTGTTTGTTGGATGTCATTTCTAAGGGGATTTTCAATGAAAGTCATCTCTTCTTGGGGAATATCTTCAAGTGGAGGCATATCAGGATCGATAGGGTATTCTGCATAGTAGGATACCATAATATTTTTTATCACTATTGGATGAAAAAAATTACAAAAAAATATACAAATCGTCAATCAAGCACATACTGGGAAGTAAAAAATCATTTGTACCTTGAATTTGCACAGATGTCGTTGGCTCATCGCATTTCAAAGTTTGGCTAAAATATTTGAGGATACTCTTTTCAATAGAAGATTTGGTGCCCTTCTTTCCATCACTGGGTGACAATTTACTAGTGACAAAATAAAGTTAAAGAGGGTGTATTTTCTGGAGGCCTTTAGATATTATTGTAAATAGAATAAACAATTGTTGGGTAGTAAATTATACATACTTTTTTCCAGCCATTCTTTATTGTGAATTTATCAGTTTATGCCACTAGTTATTATTCTGGTGAAAGCACTCTAATAGAGAAAAAGAGCATCAATATGTCAATAGAGAACCAAAGCATTTACTTATGTATAATATTAGCAATAAAAAAATATCTTAATTAAAACTAAGAATCAAAGAAAAATAGAGAAAACAAGGGAACAGACTCAATAGAGCAATGACAAAATAGAGAAAAAAAAGGGAACACACTCAACAGAGCAATGACATTCAAAACCTAGAAAAATAACAAGCAGAACATGGCAATATAAAGAAAAGCAGAGAAGTGACAGAGAACCTGGTGCTAAAAGATATTCTGTCCGTATGCAGAGATACTAGTTCCGGTCGGACACAGACAATGATCCTGGTAAACACAGGTCCATCCAGTTGCACGAAAGTGTCCAGACTCAGAAATGGTTTCGTTCGATTGCACAGAAGTGTCTGAATTCAGAAATGGTTTCGTCTCATTGCAATGAAGTGTACAGATTCAGAAATGGTTTCGTTCGACTGCATAAAAGTCCCGCCCGATTGCGCGGTTGTATTCAGAAGCATAAAAAGTCCACCCGGTTGCACGATAGTGACCAAAAGCTAGGAAGGCACCACCCGACTACACAGAAGGTTACAGATACAAAAGTGTCCAGCCGATTGCACAACAGGTTCCATTCGGCTACAAGAGAGAATCTGATTCTGTTCGGTTGCAGAGCAGGACACAGATCCATCCAGTTGCAGAGCAGGCTATAGTTACGTCTGGCTACAAAGTAGGACACAGTTCTAGATGATTTCAAAATTAGTCCCGTTCGATTGCAGAGCAGGACACAGTTTTGATCGGTTTTAGAATTAGTTTCATCAGGTTGCAGAGCAGGACACTATTTCGGTCGGTTGCAGAATTAGTTCCATTCGATAGTAGAATAGGACACTGTTCCATTCGATTGCTAAATTTGTTGCGATCGATGGCAGAAAAGGTTTCGATGTTGTGACGAATTGTGTAGGTATTTTCCCTAGGGTGTTAATTATATATAGAGGTATACTTGGCGATTTTGGCGGGATAATTTAGAAATTCTAAAATTTTAGGGCTAAAAGGGTACTTTATTTAGGCGGGATTACTTGCGAATTTTTTAAAATATTCATGATACTCTCATCAAAGGACGGCTAACCGACACCAAAAATTTATTTTTTCTCAAAAATTTTGGCTACATGGCCGACATTCGGGTCTCAAAAATTTCACGAATTTGAATTTTTGAAAATGGGTTTTTTCGCCCCAATGGCGAAGTTTCGCCGCTATGCATAACACTGGGATGAGGTGGAAAGCTAGGCTAGTCAAAGTAGACTAGGTGAGGTGGAGGCTTTTAATTAAATCAAGATTAGATCTAATTAAGTATGTAATTAGCCATAAAGCATAATTAGACCAAAATGTTGACTTTTGGACCATAAAGTGCTTTTTGACCATGGTAAAGGTCCCAACCTTAGTTGAGTTGGCATGAGGTCGCATGAGAACCTATGGTTAAGCGTAGGAAGGGGCTTGGCTAGCCCAAAGGGGCTAATGGTGATGAATAGTGATTTTAGCCAATTTATGCAATTTTCAAGGGTTTTGCAAATTGATTGACCATAGAAATGGGGAGAGGGACAATGTGTGACTTTTGGGTGTCTACAGAATCAAACCAATTTAAGTCCCATTTCATGTGGTGACTTACACCTGCATCTATGTACCATGTATCTTCTTTATTTATCATGTTTTGATAAATTTCATGAGATATTGTCACATGCCTTTTACAATACCTTTTATTCTAAAAAATTCTTCTCATACAATTTGATCCTTTGAACTTGTATGATCTTTGTGATGCATTCATTTTTGAACAAATTTATTAAATTTGATGTAGGAAGCCTTATTGCTCCCAAATTTAAACAAACAATTTCAATTCTTCAATTTTATTTTCAAATTATTCACTCCTTTAATCACTCAATTATTCAAATTTTAAATTTCTTCAACATATCAAATCATTCTTCAAACTTCACCAATTTATCAAATTCAAATTTTATATTCAATTCTTTAATTTCCTTTTATCCCCCAAATTATCAAATTTCAATTTCACAATCCTTCCTTCAATATTAATCAATCATTCAAATTTCATTCATTCACCATTCATTCATTTCATTCCATCTTCGTTCATTGATCAAATCTAATTTTAATATCTCCCAATTAAATTTACAATCTCACAATTAAATTTCATTTTTAATTTCATCCAAAATCCAATTAATTCCAACTTTCAGTCAAACTTCAATTTTTTTGTTTCCTTATGTCTCCCATGCATTAATTCATTATACCTCCAAATTTTCTTATACCTCCATTAATTAAAAAAATTTCAAATCAATCTTCAATTTCCTTATACCTCCATTTATTAATTGATTTCCTTTAATTATTCCTTTTAACTCCAAAATAAATCATTCAATGTTTAAAATCTTATACCTCCAAATTACCACAAAACTTTATAATCTCCAAAATAAATTATGTGCACTTAATTTTAAAATATCTAGCTATACCTTATGCACTCACCTTTTGTCTTCTTCACACATGTGGAAAAGAAATGTTTTGCATGCAGATATTCTTGGTGTTATATGAAATTCTCTCCTCCTCAGACACAATCCAAAAATTTGAATTCCCACTTCCTTCTATAGTGTAGGTAAATTTTGATGCACATGTTTTAATTCTTCTCAAGCTCGAGTATTTCTATTTCTCAAACACTCCTTGTTGGCTTAGATGCTTATGTTCATCTCTACTCTACAAATTTCTCTATGCTACTAAACCACAAGCTTTTGGAAAATAATTAAAATCTACTCTATATTGCTTCTTTGATGCTCCTCCTCTATCTCCTCAACATTCGTATCTTTCTATGGACAACAAGTGGATAATATCTTCAAATAGTTTTTCTCAGTATATTAAATGTACCTTTCCTTCACAATGTAGCAATAATTTTCTCATGTTTTTGTTCTTTGAATAAGTTGGATGCTCACCTTCTCCATCTCTTGCAACTTGTTCTCTCTTATTTTGGTTCTTCATAGTGATGCTTGCAACACAAACTTTCTCTTCCATCGTTCCTCCAAATTATCCTTCGACACAAATCATCCTTAACATTGCAATATTTTATCTTTGATTTTTTCAACACCTCTAGTATTTAAAGTTCACTCCAAATTTTTCTTCTCCTTCAATATATTTCTTCTTATCCAAGCTTCTCCTTTGCAATCTTCCTCTAATTTTTCTCAAACTCTTCTTCACTCAATGTCTTCAATATGTTGGAATTATGTTGAGCAAATCATGGCCCAACCATATTTTCCATCCTCTCCTATGGGTGCATTGCTTGATGGTGGTGAGTGTGGAGTTCTCCCCATGTGTGGTTTCCAAAGGTTGATTTCTATTGTGGGGCCCATGTTAGCTCTAGGGTCCATTCTTCACTCTCATATTTCCTAGTTTTGTACTTTTTCAAATTAAAAAATTCTAAAAAATACCTTGAGCATTGTTGCAATATTCTTGATCCATTATCCCATATGTATTCTATGGTGGTATATAAAGCACAACATCCACATAGAGCTTTTCAAATTAGGAAGTAGGTTTTTGGGTGAAATGCCCTAGTGGAAGCAGGCGAACAATGACCCAACCCCTCAAACAAGTGAATTATGGCCAACCATATGCTCCATCCTCTCATGTGGAAGCATCACTTGATGGTGGTGAGTGTGGAGTTCTATCCATGTGTGGTTTCCATTGGTTGATTTCCCTTGCAGACCCCATGTTAGCTCCAGGATCCATTCTTTGCTCCTATTGTACTACCTAGTCTTGTAATTTCTCAAATATATATATTTTTAAAATACCTTGAGAAATGCTATGAGAGTCTTGAGCCATTATCCTGCATGTATCCCATAATGACCCTCATGGTTGCATATAAATAAAAACATCCACATAGAGCTTTAAAAATTAGGAAGCAAGCTTTTGGGAGAAATACCCTAGTGGAAGAAGGTAAACCATGTCCCAACCCCTCAAAGAGCGAGTTATGGCCCAACCATATGCTCCATCCTCTCTTGTGGGAGCATCACTCAATGGTGATGAGTGTGAGTTCTCCCCATGTGTGGTTTCCATAGGTTTATTTCCATTGTGGGCTCCATGTTAGCTCTAGCCTCCATTCTTGCTCCTATCATACTTTCTCAAATAAAAAAATCTAAAAAATACCTTGAGCAATGTTGTGAGAGTCTTGAGCCATTATCCTACATGTATCCCATGATGGCCCTAATGGTGGTATATAAATCACAACACCCACATAGATATTTACAAATTAGGAAGCAAGATTTTGGGTGAAAAAACCCTAGTGAAAGCAGGTGAACCATGACACAACCTCTCAAATGAGCGAATCATGGCCCAACTGTATGCTCCATTCTCTCCTATGGGAGCATTGTTTGATGGTGGTGAGTGTGTAGTTCTCCTCATATGTGGTTTCCATTGGTTTATTTCTCTTGTGAGCCCCATGTTAGCTCTAGGATCCATTCTCCACTCCTCTCATACTGCCTAGTCTCGTACTTTCTCAAATAAAAATTCTAAAAAATACCTTAAGAAATGTTGCAAGAGTATTGAGCTATTATCCCTCATGTATCCCATGATGCCCTTCATGGTGGTACATAAAGCACAAAACCCACATAGAGCTTTGCAAATCCAGAAGCAAAATTTTGGGTGAAAGGTGAACCATGATCCAACCCCTTAAACGAGTGAATCATGGCCTAGCCATATACTCCATACTCTACTATGGGAGCATTACTCAATTGTGGTGATGTGGAGTTCTCTTCATGTGTGGTTTCAATTGGTTGATTTCCCTTGTGAACCCCATGTTAGCTCTAAGATTCATTCTCCATTCCTCTTGTATTGCCTAGTCTTGTACTTTCTCAAATATTTTTTTAAAAAATACCTTGGGCAACATTGTGAGAGTCTTGAGATATTATCCCACATGTATAAAATGATGGCCCCCATGGTGGTATATAAAGCACAACACCCACATATATCTTTGTAAATAAAAAATAGGATTTTAGATGAAATGCCCTAGTGGAAGCAGGTGAACCATGACTCAACCCCTCAAATGAGTGAATCATGGTCCAATTGTATGCTCCATCCTCTCCTACGGAAGTATAAATTTATGGTGGTAAGTGTGGAGTTTTTACCATGTGTGGTTTCCATTGCTTCATTTCCCTTGTGGACCCCATGTTAGCTCTAAGGTCCATTCTTTTCTCCTCTCACATTGCCTAGTCTTGTGCTTTCTCAAATAAAAAATTCTAAATAATATCTTGAGCAATGTTGTGAGAGTCTTAAGCCATTATACCACATGTATCCCATTATAACCCTCATGGTGGTATATAAAGCACAACATCCACATAGATCTTTGCAAATCAAGAAGTAGGCTTTTGGTTGAAATGCCGTAGTGGAAGCAGGTAAACCATGATCCAACCCCTCAAACGAGCGAATCATGGCCCAATTGTATGCTCCATTATCTCCTGTGGGAGCATCGATTGATGGTGGTGAGTGTGGAGTTCTCCCAATGTGTGGTTTTAATTTTTTGATTTCACTTGTGGACCTCATGTTAGCTCTATGGTCCATTCTTTGCTTCTCTCATATTGCCTAGTCTCATACTTTCTTAAATAAAAAAATTCTAAAAAATATCTTGAGCAATGTTGTGAGAGTCTTAAGACATTATCCCACATGTATCCCATGATATTCCTCATGGTGGTATATAAAGCACAACATCCACATAGATCTTTACAAATTAAGAAGCAGTATTTTGGGTGAAATACCCTAGTGGAAGCAGGTGAACCATGACCCAATCCCTCAAATGAGCAAATCATGGCCCAATCATATGCTCCATCCTCTCTTATGGGAGCATCGATTAATGGTGGTGAGTGTGGTGTTCTCCAAATGTGTGGTTTCCATTGGTTGATTTCCTTTGTGGACCTTATGTTAGCTCTAGGGTCCATTATTTACTCTCGTATTGCCTAGTCTCATACTTTCTCAAATAAAAAAATTCTAAAAAATACCTTAAGAAATTCTATGAGATTATTGAGTCATTGTACCATATGTATCCCATGATGGCCCTCATGGTGGTGTATAAATCATGACACCCACATAGAGCTTTGCAAATTAAGAAGCAATATTTTGGGTGAAATACCCTAGTGGAAGTAACCATGAACCAACCCCTCAAATGAGCGAATCATAGCCCAACCTTATGCTCCATCCTCTCTTGTGGGAGCATCACTCGATGGTGTCGAGTGTGGAGTTCTTCTCATGTGTGGTTTCTATTGGTTGATTTCCATTATGGGCCCCATGTTAGCTCTAGGGTCCATCCTCCACTCCTCTTGTACTGCCCGATCTCGTACTTTCCCAAATAAACAAATCTAAAAAATACCTTGAGCAACATTACAAGAGTCTTGAGCCATATCCCACATGTATTCTATGATGGCATTCATAGTGGTATATAAAGCACAAAATCCACATAGAGCTTTGCAAATTAGGAAGTATACTTTTGGGTGAAGTGCCCTAGTGGAAGCAGACAAACCATGACCCAACCTCTCAAATGAGCGAATCGTGGTCCAAATATATGCTCCATCCTCTCTTGTGGAAGCATCACTCAATGGTGGTGAGTGTGTAGTTCTTCCCATGTGTGGCTTATATTGGTTGATTTCCCTTATGGGTCCCATGTTAGCTTTAGGGTCCATTCTTTGCTCCTATCGTACTTTCTCAAATAATTTTTTTTAAAAAGAACCTTGAGTAATGCTATGAGAGTCTTAAGATATTATCACACATGTATTTCATAATGGCTCTAATGGTGGTATATAAATAACAACACCTACATAGAGCTTTGTAAATTAGGAAGTAGGCTTTTGGGTGAAATTCCCTAGTGGAAGCAGGTGAACCATGATCCAACCCCTCAAACGAGTGAATCATGGCCCAACCATATGCTCCATCCCATATTGTGTAAGAATCGCTTGATGGTGGTGAGTGTAGAGTTATCCCCATGGGTGGTTTCCATCGGTTGATTTTCCTTGTGGACCCCATGTTACCTCTAGGGTCCATTCTCTACTTCTCTCATACTTCCTGTTGACAATTTTGTCACATTGCACAATGGGGTAGAAAAAATCAAAATTTTGTACAGTGTTTCTTTTTGTAAAGTATTTCTTTTCGTTGTTTTTGAGAATATTTGTAAGTTGCAGCAATTTTGGGCTTTCCCTGCCATCCCCCTTGTACATAAAATAAAGATGAAAGAGCTTCGCTGCCAAACAAGCTAAGGAAGATAGCTTCACCAAAGGAAGAAATGAAGGATGAAAAATACTTCGGGCCCGAAGTCCTTCAAACAGCTACTTCGGGCAAAAATTTTGCGAAGCGGTGTTGCCGAAGAAAGAATACAAAGAAGGCGTAAAAGAAGAGCTTCGCACCCGAAGCATTTCCAGTAGCCACTTCGGGCGAAAGTTTTGTGAAGCGGCATTTCAAAAGAACAGCTTCACCAAGAAAGATCGCGGTTCGAGTTTGCTAAGGCAAGAAGAAACTACTTTGGGCCCGAAGCACTTCAAACAACTACTTCGAGCAAGAAACTTGCGAAGCGAAGTTGAAGGAGCGCAACATTGAAAATACTTCACCAAAAAATCGTCGAAGCACCCACTTCGGGCCTCTCCACTAGCGAACCATTTCTACTTCGCCGAAAGTTGTTGCGAAGCATCTGCTTCGGCTAACTTTCATGCGAAGTACTTTCACCCGAAGTGGCGAGGTCGGGAAGAACGAACATTTTTGAAGGCAAGTATGTGCTTCGGCCAAAATCCTCCCGAACCGTAGTTTTAGAAGAAGATCACGATGAAGCATTTCTACAATACATCAACGAAGCAATTTTGACAACGAAGCGACGAGGAATGAAGAGCCCCATCTTGAGGAGGAAATATGCTTCGGCACTCACCATCCCCGAAGCAGTTTTGCGAAGCTCCACCATGCGAAGTACAAATCAAGAAGGAGGATCTGCTTTGGCTCAAATCCATTGCGAAGAGAAGTTGCGAACGAAAATCTAGCGAAGCGCTTCAAGGGCACGCGCTCCAAGCTGGGTATTTTCTCGAGGTGATCAAGTGCCTCATAAATGCATTTTTACGTGCCCGATAAGCTCGCTGCTCATTTTTAGCAATTGGAAATGAAGTATCAGTCCCTGAAGAAGAGCCCGACGAGCATGGCGGCCACTCGAGCACTGCACCCAGAAGCCAAGGACGCTCAGATGGCTCATTAATGCATGTTTCCATGGCTGACCCGATCATAGTTGCTAGTTTTGGTAACAGATTTGAGAGCTCAGTCACGAGAGCCACGAAGAGCCGACTTCTCAAGTTTCGAGGGTGTACTCCTCCATTTTGTGCATTAATGGCTCAGAGGGTCGGGTCCTCTATAAAAACCTAGGCATTGTAATGTAAAAGGGGGGGAACTT
Source organism: Wollemia nobilis (assembly GCA_028583015.1). Lineage (NCBI taxonomy): Eukaryota > Viridiplantae > Streptophyta > Pinopsida > Araucariales > Araucariaceae > Wollemia > Wollemia nobilis. Next base: position 1,141,612 of record JAQPPZ010002524.1, read on the forward strand.
TCTGCTAGAAAGCTGTTGTAACTTAGATTCCTGTGATTAATACTAAAGAGCTTTGGACTCTATTTCTCTCTTTTATGCTGCCTTCTACGATTATTTCTTTTATCTTTTCTTCATTTGCATACTGTAATTCTGAACTCTGGATTTAGGTGTGTGATTGGAGTGGAACCCTGAGATTTTCTCGAAGGATACATAGGGGAGGAAAACGTTGTATTAGTTTTCTTTTATGCTGCTTGTGGATAGTGTTTCTGTCATATTCACTCCTTCATCATCGTAACTCTGAACTCTAAATTTCGATGAGAGGGAAGGGTAATCCTGGAACTCGTCCAGAGGATACATAGGAGGATTAATATTGTGTTCATTTCATTTATTCTTGGTGTTCTTTGCTACTATTTCAAGTTATTGGCTAGTAATCGTGCTTCTGGTTCTTTCCCACCATTAAACTACTAAAATTTCTTCCCTTACTCTTTTATTTCTTTCCTGCACCCTTACTCTATTTATCTCTTTCCTGCACCCTTATCTTAAACATCAAAGTAGTTTAGTATAGGAGCCGGCCTTTCTTCGAAGATTGGCATGAGGGGCATCTCTTCCCTTCGGCCTTTCAATGTTGGTCCAGGTCTAGGGCGCATACACTTACCCAAATCCTTTCCTGGGCAGATTTGATGACCAACAGTTTTTGGCACGCCCGATGGGACCCGATCAGTCTCACCTTGTGAGTGGTAGTGAGAACCGATGCTCTCATTACCGAAAGACTCTTAGCATCTGGCGACTCTATTTACCCGAGAATATTTAAGTCGTAAAGACCGGTACCGAAGTTTGTGCCTTCATGCAAACAAGATGGAGAGTTAGGAATAGAGGAGAGGAAACCGAGTTCTTTGAGCTAGATATTGATGCCTTTGGGGAACGCTCTAGGTTGGTCACCCCCGAGTCTCTGTTACGTGGAACATCCTCGCAAGAGGCCGCTATTGATGAACAAGGCCTAACTTCTGATAGCACAACGGCTAGCTTTCCTCCTAATCCTCCCAACTCACCGAAGCATCCTAGTGCCTCCATTCCTATTGGTCGTCCTATTAGCAATCAAGGAGGAGCTTCGAGAATTCCTGTTTCTCAAAATCCAAGAGTAAATATGGCACAACAACAACAACAACAACAACAACAAATGCAGCAACAACCGCCACCCAGATTATTCCCAGCATGGAATTCTTTAGGACCGCTAAATCTAGCGGGACAAGGGCAAGTGTCGCTTGTTGCTATAAAGAAGATCCCAACGTTCGATGGAACTGGGAAGACTACTCTGGAGCACATCCAGGACATAGTTTCTCTGGCGGTGATCCATGACATCACAGAGGAGCGAGTTATGGTAAAGCTTCTGGTTCTGTCTCTTAGAGGGAAACTCCTCTACTGGTATAGATCTTTACCACCCGGTACCATTACGGGATGGGACCAGTTAGCCGGACAGTTGATGCGAAGCTTCAATGAGTCCGTCGATCCGACCTCTCTCCTGCATCAGTTCACAATGATCCAGAGACATCCACAAGAAGAGATCGCAGACTTCAATGTTAGGTTCGCTCGAACCTGGCAAAGAATACCAGTTGGACTTCGGCCAACTGACGAAGCTGCAACATACTATTTCCTTTGGGCTTTCAATCCTGATATCAGCGTCATGGTGAGGTATTCGAATATCAATACCTTCCCAGAGTTATATGAGTTAGCCCAGAAAGTGGAGATGGATCTAATAGCTATGGGTAAGCTTCCCCAAAGGATGTCGATGCCCATACTTCTCGATTTCCATCAATCCCAGTATGCGAGCGCAGCCGCTTCGTAGATCTCTGCAACCCCTGCATACCCGATCTCATCTTGGAACCCGAATCCCATTGTATCCCAAATCACCGCTCCACAAATTCATTTTCCCACTTTTTTGACTTCGTAGCCCATGGTCACTTCGGCATTCCCTGTACTGCCAACACCACTTCAACACCCCGCCCTACCTCCAATACCAACAATGGCTCCATTGCCACCTATTCCTAAAGCCGATGATATGCAAGCCAAAATACTGCAAGAAGTTCAGTCCCTGAACTCCACAGTGCAGACCTTGTCTAATGACATGACCATTATGAAGAAGAAGCAAGTGCAACAAGAGTTTCTACCGAGAAGGTCTTATCCTACACCTGCGCTTACTAAAGATCAAGCGGTCCAGCAAGGAAGAGCTTCGGCAAGAAATGCTGCAATAGACGAAGCCCCGAGCACTTTCGATTATATACATTGGTGCTCCACGTGTAATGACCCTCACGAAGAGAATACCTGCATGTTGCACCAACACTATGTACAAACGCTGGCGAGCAGTAGTCATGGCGGTCAAGTCAACGTCATCAGGCAATTGAATCAGAACCTGGTAATTGGTGAAGAAGAGCCAGTTGCAGTCCTTACCAGAGGAGGAAAAAGGTCGATAGAGGTAGATGCTACTCAAATGGCTCCTTTAAAGGTGCATGCTCATCATGAGAAGGGACAACAACCTCCTCAAGCCCCGAACGAAGCTCCTCAGCCCACACCAGTCAAAGAGAAGGCCCAACAGGCCCTTGCAAATCCACCGCAGGTGGAAACTAAGGAACAGGCTAGAGAGAAGCTCAAGCTTCCTTCGCTGACCAAGCGACAAAGGGTCGAAGCTACGGAATAGTATCACACCAGATATGAGCCGAGAAAGGAACCTGAGGTGCCCAATTCCCTAGCGTACAACATTGTAGATGAGCTGAAGAGGATTCCAGCCAAAATCAGTCTGTACGACGCACTGCAACTACCCGGACAAGTGGACCTGTTGCAAGAATCATTGAAGATAACCAAAGCAAGAAAAGCAGCACCACTTGCCCTAGTGCAGACCCTATCCACATCCATTACGGGGAAGAATAGACCACCTCCATTCTACCTGTCTCTACAGATGGAAGGGTATATTGTACATAACTGTATGATTGACTCTGGGGCCGCGACAACAGTCATGCCCAAGGCAGTGTGCGAAGAGATAGGGATGGAATATACGTGAAGCAGTCATGGCGTACTCCAGTTGGATGGTACCCCCATGAAGACTATAGGAGTGATCAAAGATATTCCTATTCGACTACACAAGATGCCTCAGATCACAGTTATACAAGAGGTGGTGGTCGTCGACCTTGAGCCATATTTTAGTATGTGCTTGTCGAGAGAGTTCACAGTGAAGCTGGGAGGATATCTATCTATGGATTACTCTCATCTGGAGATTCCATTCAAAGGAAAGAAGGTAAAAATTTACAATGAGAAGCCTTCTACCTTCCTCGTAGAGAAGATGTCCGAAGGAGAGAGCAGCGATCCTGTGCATGCGATAGTGGAAGAGATAGAGCAAGTGGACCTGGTCGAGGAGTCCCTCGCACAGTTAAGTTGTGAAGATGAGTTTTCATTGGCAGACTTTAATGCCATGATAGAAACCGAGATGGGATGTTATGCCATCGCCAAGCCTGAGAAACACATCAAGCAGAAGATAAGGTCTCCGCCCAAGGGAATTATGGAAATTATTCTTCGATGGCGCCCGATGCAAAAATGGCGTCGGGGTGGGGATTCTTTTAGTATCACCTTCTGGAGAGCAGAAGGAATATTGTTACCGGTTGGTATGGAGTTGCACCAACAATGCAATAGAATATGAAGCATTATGCCTAGGACTCAAGAAAGCAGAAAAGTTAGGCATAAAGCATCTCCAAATCTTTGGAGATTCTGAATTGGTATGCAATCAAGTCACAAACAAGTGCACTTCAAAGAAGCACTATCTCAAGTCATACCGAAATAGGGTATGGGACTTGTTCGACCAGTTCGAATCTCTCAATCTGCAGTCTATTCCAAGAGAAAAGAACCGACATGCCGATGTTCTAGCATCCATCGCAGCCAAGTATTCTCCAGAAGAAGACATGGTGCACAAGCCTAAAGCTGTGAGGATGATTTACAGGCCCTCCGTCCCAGACAGAGATCTGCATTGGCAAGTTTTTGACAATGATGAGCAGATTGTGAATTTTATGATTCAAGAAGCAGCCACAGTTGAAAAGAGAAGCCCTGACGATGAGGAATATGAAGGGCTAGTTCAATTGAAGAATAACCATGTTCCCAAGGGATTAATTACTCTTGAAAGCCTCTTTGATCAGAATGATCGAGCAATTTCTCATAGGATCAAAGTTAATGCAAAGCAGTATCAAGATTTAGAGCTTGAGCCTGGGAAAGCAATAAAAGTTGGAACAGATTGCACTTCGAAAGAGCTAGAGCAGATCCGATCTCTATGCAGAAAGTATCCCGACATAGTGGCTTGGTCTTATCAAGACTTAAAGGGATACGATCGACAACTGATCCAACATACAATTGAGTTGCAGGAGGGGATCAAACCTTTTCGACAGAAGCAAAGGCCTATCAATCCGAAGATCGAAGTCTTGATGAAGGCCGAACTCCTAAAAATGCTCGAGGCAAAGATAATTTATCCCATCAAACATTCTTCTTGGGTAGCGAATCTAGTCCCAGTTAGAAAGAAGAATGGAGATATACGATTATGCATGGACTTTCGCAACCTGAACCAAGCTTCTCTCAGAGATCACTACCCTCTCCCGTAGATCGATCAAATCTTGCATTCGATGGCTGGGGCTCAACGCTTCTCCTTACTCGATGGTTTCTCAGGATACAATCAGATCTGGGTTAAGGATGAAGACCAACATAAAACCGCATTCACTACCAAGTGGGGAACATTTGCTTACCAGCGAATGCCATTCGGCCTTTCGAATGCGGGTGCCACTTTTCAGAGGGCCATGGATCTAGCTTTTGGTGAACTCTTGAATAAGGTTATTGTTATCTATCTAGATGACATGACCATCTTCTCCCGAAGAAGGGAGGATCATCCCTTACACTTACAATAGATTTTCAAAAAATGTCGAGAGTTTGGCATTTCAATCAATCCGAAGAAGTCCATATTCGCAGTCAGCGAAGGGAAGTTGCTAGGACATGTGATATCAGAGAAGGGTCTCACTGTAGATCCTGACAGAGCTGAGGCTCTAATGAAGCTCCCACTCCCAGTAGACAAGAAAGGACTTCAATATTTCTTCGACTAGATCAACTTCGTGAGGAAGTTTGTCCCAGATTTTGCCTAGGTCATCAAGCCGATGTCCAAACTTTTGAAGAAGGGTGCAGAATTCATCTGGACGAAGGAGAGAAAAGAAGCATTCGAAGAAATAAAAGCCCGAATTGCTCAAGCACCGGTCCTGACCAACCCTGATTACAATCGGGACTTCATCCTATATGCTATAGGAGAACCTGAGAGCTATGTTGCGGTCCTGACACAAAAGGGGGAAGATGGCGAAGAGTGCCCCATCGCGTTTCTAAGCCAAGTGATAAACCCTCATGAAGAAAAATATAATTTCATAGAAAGGTAGGTGCATGCAGTAATGAAGTCTCTTAGGAAATTCAAGCAATTCATCTCCCAAAGTCGGGTTACAATCTTTGTCATTCACCCCGATGTGCGCAATTTCATCATCCAAGGAGAATTGGGGAGTAAAAGAGCCGGTTGGGTCAGCAAGATACAAGAATTCGACATCGAGATCAAACCTACAAAACTGGTTCACGGTCACGCATTGTGTCAAGAACTGGCGAAGAGCGTAGCGGCCGAAGCTACAAAATCTCAGTGGGATGACTCACCAACAGAAGGATGCTTCACAAACCAAGAAGAGGACGAGAAATACTGGGTCAGTGAGATAGTCGAATACTTCAACACCGATAGATGTCCTTCACATCTAAATGCTTCACAATGAAGGCATTTTAGGATGCGGTCCTCCCGATATACTTTGCGCCTCGAAGGCCTATTTTTTAGAAACATTGATGGCGTCCTTCTTAGGTGCATAAAAGATGATGATAAAAGGAGAGTCCTGGGAGAATTCCATTCAGGATTATCTGGAGGTCACTTCGCGGGAAGAACGACGACATTAAAGATCATCAAGGTGGGTTATTATTGGCCCACACTCTTCGTCGATGCCTTCGTAGTTTGTCGCAAATGCGAGCAATGTCAGAAGTTCATCGGCCGAAGCAGAAATGCTTCAATGCCTCTCCGACCGATACAAGTAGAAATGCCCTTTCAACAATGGGGGTTGGATTTCATAGGGGTCATATCGCCGAACTCCTCCGTCGGGCATAAGTTCATCCTGACCGCAACCGACTACTTCACCAGATGGGCCGAAGCAACACCCACGAAGAATGCAGATCAGGAGACTGTCATCACTTTCCTAGAGGGATTGATCACACGGTTCGGCATTCCAGAAGCAATCATCACGGACAATGGTCCTGGCTTCACAGGCACCAAAATCAATGAATTCCTCTACAGATATGGGATATATCATAAAGTATCCTCCAATTACTATCCACAGGGCAACGGATTGGTAGAATCCACCAACAAGACCTTGTTAAGGGTGCTAAGAAAGCTCATAGAGAAGAACAAAAGGACTTGGCATCTCCTTCTAGATCGTGCCTTGTGGGCCGATCGAATTTCTGTCAAGAAGTCAATCAAGACTTCACCTTATGCCCTGGTGTATGGCAAGGAGGCCATCTTACCTACCCATGTAGAGATCCCTGCATTGCAGTTGTTAGATGAGGAAAATGGAGTCAATCCTATGGAAAATAGACTGGCTCAGCTATTACAGCTAGAAGAAGATCATGAGAAAGCCTACCAGAGCTTCGCTAAGCATGCTCAGGTCACCCGAGATTGGTTCAAGAAAAAATCATCCGATCGCACATTCAAAGTGGGAGATCTGGTATGGAAGTGGGACTCCTGGAAGGCCAAGCCTAGGAATCATGACAAGTTGGATGCTTTCTGGGATGGACCGTTCAAAATCATGAAGGTGAACTCGGCCAACTCTTTCATTCTCAAGGATGCAGATGGTCAGGTTTTGCCAATTTCTGTCAATGGTCTTCATTTGAAGACTTTTCATCACTGAAGATGTAGTTTAAAAAAAAAAAATGTGTTCAAGTTTTACCTTGTATATAATTTTTCATTCTTGTATATATTCTATGCTTCGAGATCTCGAGAGGTTAAGTCGTTACAGGATAAACTCCACGCTAGCCCTAGCTTCACTAAACACGATGAAAATCTCCTTCGAGGAATTTTAGTGTGAAGCAACTAACACGAGATGCTTCGCAGTGAAGCACTTCGGCTTCCAAAAGGTCCTCTAAAACGAAAGTCATCAAAGAGAAGAGGGATGAAAAGAGCTTGCGCACAAGTTTAAGCATAGAATTTTAGTTTTCAAAGAAGCCTAGCGAAGCATTTTATAAAGAAGACGAACTTCGGGGGGGCCAGCATTCAGCGAAGCAAAAGGGTGATGCAACAAAGAAGAACTACTTTGGGCCCAAAGCATAGAAAATCTGCCCACCAAAGTTCGTCCAGAAGCATTTTTAGCATCGATTTCTACTTCGCCAACCACAACGATGGGCAGGAGCATTTAAAATGTGTCTTGGAGAACGTGTCAACGACACTTAAGGAATGTTCGAAGCAGATGAATTTAATGCAAAGGTGGTGGAGTGCATCCCGAGAGGATTTCATTTGAGAAAAGCTCCACGCTCGAGGTACGAGGTGGCAGAAGGTCACAGTTCTCGATGCAAGGAAAATCATTGAACCACATGGGCCCACGTACCACGCCGTCGTAGAACCAATCAAATGGCACGACAACCTTCCCCATCCGAGTGTAAATTTAATTATGGCAGGTGCCATAAATTTAGGTAGTTGCCTTCTAAGGCTATAAAACTCAAGCCCTAACAGTGAGAAGGTTATTCATCCATCAGTTCATGCAAGATTAAGAGCCTTTGCTGTTACTCTGCAATTCTACACACCTTCGCATCAAAATCCTTACGTCAAAATCCTCTTCATGTAGGTTTGCTTCGCAAATATTCACAATGGGAAAGAAAAACTCTAAGGAAAAAGGGAAGGAGCCAGAAGTCACGGCCCCCAAAAAACAAAGAAGGGCAAAGAGGAGAAAAACAGAGACCTAAGAAGGTCAACCTAAACCTCCACCCAGAAAAGCAAGTCATGGAGGAGAGGGAAGATTCTGAAGATGAACAACCCGAAGAACCACCAATTGATGGGTGGGAGAAAATTAGGGACACCAAACTTTCAAAGAGCGTGGCCGAACTCAGATATACCATTGAGTTCATGAGGAGTAGGCTCTCAGTAGAAAATAAGAGGGCCGCTGCATACTACTCTCAGATATATTGGTATCTGACCCCGCCCGCGCATCATTGTCCTGAGCTGATCAATGCCATCGCGTAGAACTACCAGCCCACCTCCAGACAAGTGTTAGACGCCACTGGTCACAAATTGTTCTCAATTTTGAAAGAGGATGTGCAAGCAGCCTTCGTGCCACAGCAGGGGCCACCTAAGGGGATACGGTTCGCAATGTCATTCTGAGCGAACAGATGGAGAGGTTCACCTCCTCCAACTACATGTTGAAAGTTTTTGAATGAGAACCTCAAGAGTGGGCTCCCTTCAGGCAAGCTGCCTCAAATGCCCCTACCCTTGGCAGCCTTCAAGAACACTGATATTTTCTCCATCATTGCATGGGTGGCGGGCCTGTCAACCGATGCTTCGGTGCACCCCTGGCAGGTGTCTTTGGCCGAGTGTATTTCCAGAGGGGAATTTTATGCCCCCGATGCTTCGAGGCCGAACACCAACCCAGTATTCTTCGATTGGGTAGAATGGGTGGCCCGAACCTTGCACACGCGGCTTACCAGCATGAAGAACTCTGGAACGGGCCAGTACTTCGGGCCCTGCTCTTTCCTTGTTTGGCTATTCTTCTACCATGTACATAAAATTTTTCCCCATATTGCCATTTCATCAAGCGGCAAGGATGGAAATCCTCTGCCTGTGTACCAATGGACTCCCCTCCTATTGAGGGCAGAGTCTTATTATTCTTTTAATCAACAATTTTTGGGACCCGCTATGCATTTGTTGACAGGGTCATGCCCTCGGGTCCCCCTCAGTTTAAGAGACAGAGTGGTGCAGGAGAAGAAGGGAGATGTGTTTCAACTGACGCAGGGGCTTGTGATTCACCTATTCGGCTTCATAGGGAAGCCCTTCCTGCTACCAGTCTACCCCTTCGAGTACCAGTTCGCATTGGAGGTCGCTCGACAGAGCGACGTAACAAACGTCGTGTACGGCCACGGTCGAAAATGGGCGCACACTTGCGACTTCCCCTTCAAAATGGGGGTAATTGAAGTGTTTGCCCTGAAGCAAAATGTTTTCTTGGAGGAGAAGCTTGCCAATTTTGGTTTGCTCTAGATTCCTCAACAATGGCTCTATGATCCCTTGGGAGTGATGAGGGATCACCTAAAATTCAAGAATTTTCATATCTGCCCCCACCCAAAAATTGTGGAGCAAAGAAATAATCCCAATGGGAAGGATCTGGAGTGGCATTTAGAAAGGATGAGGACATTGCCTCCCTGGCATGAATTTTACCCTATGGAGGTCGAGTTTGACCCTGACCAGCATCCCTTCCCAACTCTAGACTCCACATTTTGGAGAAAGGCGAAAGATGATTTGAAGGAGGAATTGAAGAATTGGGGCGAGGAACAACTAAGGGAGTGGTGGATAATGAGAGTCCATCGCCAAAATATGAATTCCTATGGACTCTTGGCAATGGATAAGGACTTCGCAATTGTTTATGAAGCCAATGCTGGGACTTGGAAGCCCATATCCTTCGTCGACTTTGTTCCTCCAGCTACCCCAGGATCGGGCGAAAGCCCAAGAAGAGCTGACGATGCCTCGAAGCAAGAAGAGGAGGAAGAAGCCGAAGCTACACCAGAGGCACTACCATAGGGACCGTCGGAAGGCCATGACACAAGTGTCGAGGGGTCGACACAACAAGCAGAGAAGAAAAGGAAGAGGCAAGAGCAAGTTCAAGTGCCTCCGAGCCACCCGAAGTGACCCCGCACGAAGCTTCCAAGTGCTCCTGTCGGACAACCTGCATCAGGCCCAACCGAAGCAAATATTGAGGGTGCGATGGCACAAAGTACCGAGGCAGCCCCAGATATAGACATCATTGATGTGGAGGAACTCCTCCAACAAGAGGGAGGCCCCGAAGTAGAAGTCATGGAGGTCGAGAGTGCCGAAGCCGAAAAAGAGCAGGAGCCGATTACACAAGAAGTCACCACGGCCGCTCTGCTAGGAGGGCACGCAGGTACGCACTCTCCACCCTTTGCCTTGGTCTCTCACATGTCCACTGTGGTCTCGATCGAAGGTTCTCATCAGTCTCTCCCACCCACGCAAAGTCAATCACCTCCTCGTGTGTTACCCATTGCTATTCCAACTCTGCCTCGTGATCCCGCTAGCCCCACTCCACTCGAGTCATCCGGCTGAGACAAATCTGTTGATGCTACTTTGTCTCCCCATGCAACCATTCCTTTGGTCCTTAGTCAGGGCGAAGACAGTACCCCAACGCCGAACCCCGTTCCTCATTCCCCTATCTCACATGGCATTGTTTCACTCGCTGGAACTCCTAGTACACCTGTCGCTGAACCTACTGGTGAGGCATCCCCCATTCATTCTTTATACTTGTTTACCCCTTCGACTGGAGATCCAACCTTATTTGAATCAGAATTGTCCATGATTAAGGAATGCCCTCTAGCTGAAAAGCTACTCCAAGCCCGACAAAACACAGAAAAAATGTTGAAGGAGGCGAGGAAGAAGAGAGGGCGCTCTCTGGCCCAGGTTGAAAAATGCGTTGTCTTCGATTTGAAGGCCGAGAAGTTGCATAAGGTAAAAAATATCCCCAAGGTCCAGAAGCCCCTGGATGAAATGACTCCAACGGACTATGATTACCAAGATAAATCCAAGGACCTGGAGCATTTAAATGTAGATAATGAATCTGCATCTATGCACGTCAGGATCGAAACTTTTCGAGCACATGCAAACATCGCCAATCAGCGCAGGTTTGAGGCTGAGAATGCCAACATCAAGTTGGAAGAAGAGCTAGCTAGGGTCCGCTCCAAGCTGGAAGACTCGAAAAAGCAATGTGAGCAGATAAAGAAAGAAGTAGACGCTCTGAAACGACAAATAAGACAACTACAGAATGCAACCAAAAGTCAAAGCCAAATACAGGCCGAAGCTGATCTAAGGGCCAAAGAGTTTGAAAGCAAGATCTTGTAGATGCAAAGAGTTGTATGAAAAGGAAAACCTAGAGCTGTTTGACAGAGGCAGAATCAAAGAGATTCGCTCACATTTGCTCAAGAATTTCAGATCTCGGGCCTCAAGTGCCCTATCAATTTTAACTTACATCACCGAAGCACAACGTGCCACTGCCGAAGAAGGGCCAATCATAGATGAGGTCACCCAGAAAGCTAGAGGCCGACTCAAATTAGCCTTTGATGTCCAAAGCACTAAATATCAAGACTTGCAGGTCGCTGCAATGAGTCGGATGGCTAGGGATTGGTCTACAGCCCAAGCCATAGTTCATGCCTTCTTCTCCAAGGTGAGGAAAGCACAGAAGGTGAAGGACCTCCTGGATGTGTTTGAGAATGAGTAGCGCGCATCGCTAGGCTATTTCCAAGATCTCTCTTCCTTAGGTTTCCCGAGCTTCACGGATGATGATGGGAACCTTCTGACCAAGGAAGAGCTTAAGCCGGCATGGCTTCATTTTGAGAGTGACGTCTCGGAGGTAGACGAGTGGGCGGAGCCGATAACAGAAAGGCAGGTCACAGATTTCATTCTGAGACACTGCAAGATTGCAGCCTGCCTGAACGATCTGTACACCAGAGCCAAACATGCTGATATCGGGCAGATTGATCGGTTCCACATTTTGGTTAAGGCATTGCAAGATCAAGAGCCTTTCTCGAAGGGTGCCTGGGCTCATGTCCGCCGAACCATGAAGCGCATCCACGATCGCCTTGCCCCATCGCCGCAGCAGGAAGCCGTGCCAGAGGAAGAAGAAGAAGAAGAAGAAGAACAAGTTGTGGAAGCACCCCCAGAGATAGAAAAGGGAGAAGGGTCTGGAGGTAACTCTGGCCCAACGGATCAAGGCTGAGGGTTCTCCCACCGAGACGAGCTCGTTGCCCCGCGAGCCGCCAAGAATGTTGACAATTTTGTCACATTGCACAATGGGGTAGAAAATTCAAAATTTTGTACAATGTTTCTTTTGTAAAGTATTTCTTTGTTGATTTTGAGAATATTTGTAAGTTGCAGCAATTTTGGCTTTCCCTGCCATCCCCCTTGTACATAAAATAAAAATGAAAGAGCTTCACTGCCAAACAAGCTAAGGAAGATAGCTTCACCCAAAGGAAGAAATGAAGGATGAAAAATACTTCGGGCCCAAAGTCCTTCAAACAGCTACTTCGAGCAAAAATTTTGTGAAGCGACGTTGCCAAAGAAAGAATACAAAGAAGGCATAAAAGAAGAGCTTCGCACCCAAAGCATTTCCAGTAGCCACTTCGGGCGAAAGTTTTGCGAAGATTTCAAAGAACCACCAAGAGGGATCGGTCAAGTTTGCTAAGGCAAGAAAACTACTTCAGGCCCGAAGCACTTCAAACAACTACTTCGGCCAGAAACTTGCGAAGCGGAAGTTGAAGGAGCGCAACATTGAAAATACTTCACCAAAAAATCGTCGAAGCACCCACTTCGGGCCTCTCCACCAGTGAACCATTTCTACTTCGTCGAAAGTTGTTGCGAAGCATCTGCTTCAGCTAGCTTTCATGCGAAGTACTTTCACCCGAAGTGGCAGAGGTCATGAAGAACGAAACATTTTTGAAGGCAAGGATGTGCTTCGGCCGAAACCCTCCCGAACCACAATTTTGAAAGAAGATCACGGTGAAGCATTTCTACAATGCATCAGCGAAGCAGTTTTGACAACAAAGCGGCGAGGAATGAAGAGCCTCATCTTGAGAAGGAAATATGCTTCGGCACTCACCACTCCCGAAGTAGTTTTGCGAAGCTCCACCATGCGAAGTACAAATCAAGAAGGAGGATCTGCTTTGGCTCAAATCCATTGCGAAGCGAAGTTGCGAATGAAGATCTAGCGAAGCGCTTCAAGGGCACGCACTCCAAGCTGGGTATTTTCTTGAGGTGATCAAGTGCCTCATAAATGCATTTTTACATGCCCGATAAGCTCGTTGCTCATTTTTAGCAATTGGAAATGAAGTATCAGTCCCTGAAGAAGAGCCCGATGAGCATGGCGGCCACTCGAGCACTGCACCCAGAAGCCAAGGACGCTCAGACGGCTCATTAATGCATGTTTCCATGGTTGACCCGATCGTAGTTGCTAGTTTTGGTAACATATTTGAGAGCTCGATCACGAGAGCCGTGAAGAGCCGACTTCTCAAGTTTCGAGGGTGTACTCCTCCATTTTGTGCATTAATGGCTCAGAGGGTCGAGTCCTCTATAAAAACCTAGGCATTGTAATGTAAAAGGGGGGGAACTTTCTGCTAGAAAGTTGTTGTAACTTAGATTCCTGTGATTAATACTAAAGAGCTTTGGACTCTATTTCTCTCTTTTATGCTGCCTTCTACGATTATTTCTTTTATCTTTTCTTCATTTGCATACTGTAATTTTGAACTCTGGATTTAGGTGTGTGATTGGAGTGGAACCCTGAGATTTTCTCGAAGGATACATAGGGGAGGAAAACGTTGTATTAGTTTTCTTTTATGTTGCCTGTGGATAGTGTTTCTGTCATATTCACTCCTTCATCGTCGTAACTCTGAACTCTGAATTTCGACGAGAGGGAAGGGTAATCCTGGAACTCGTCCAGAGGATACATAGGAGGATTAATATTGCGTTCATTTCATTTATTCTTGGTGTTCTTTGTCTGCTATTTCAAGTTATTGGCTAGCAATCGTGCTTCCGGTTCTTTCCCACCATTAAACTACTAAAATTTCTTCCCTTACTCTTTTATTTCTTTCCTGCACCCTTACTCTGTTTATCTCTTTCCTGCACCCTTATCTTAAACATCAAAGTAGTTTAGTATAGGAGCCGGCCTTTCTCCGGATATTGGCACGAGGGGCATCTCTTCCCTTCGGCCTTTCAATGTTGGTCCAGGTCTAGGGCGCATACACTTACCCAAATCCTTTCCTGGGCAGATTTGATGACCAAAACTTCCTAGTCTCATACTTTCCCAAATTAAAAAATTCTAAAAGATACCTTGAGAAATGCTATGAGAGTTTGAGAGTCTTGAGAGTCTTTTAGCTTTGTTCAAGAAGTAAGGGTTTCAACCCTGGGATAAATTGATTCTTGAGTGGGAGAGGTGCACGAAAGAATTTGGATGAAGAAAAAATAATAAGAAGCACACAGGTGGAGATCAAAATAATGGATAGAACTTTGAGTTATGGAAACTCAAGATGGAGGATTTGCTAGTGGATAGAGATCAGTGGGTTACAATATCAGGAGTAAAACTAGTATGAATGATAGATGAAGAATAGCTAAATATCAATAGAAGGAAAGAAGATCTATTAGATTTTTTTTTATCTAATTTAGTATTGCTAAATGTATCGATAGAGACCACAACAAATTTGTTATGGGAAAATATAGGAGCGCTATATCAGATAAAGTTATTGGTAAATAAACTCTTTCTCCAAAATAAGTTGTATTCAATTTAGATGAATGATGGTGACTTTGTGGCTAAAAATCTAAATATTTTTAACACTGTGGTAAGTCAATAAAACTTTGTAGATGTAAAAATGGATGAAGAGGAAAATTATATTACTTTACTTTGTTCATTACATGATTCCTAAGATAACCTAGTTATGGCTATTACCAATATTAGCTCTACAATTAAAGTAGAGGATATAGTAGGAACATTGCTTTATGAGAAAATAAGATGAAAATTTTCTAAGGATTATTATTAGAAGGATACCTTGGTTGTGACAGGCCATTCTCAAGAAAGAAGTAAAAAGAAAATAGGAGAAACCAAATCGAAATCTAGGGAAGAATTTGTTGTTCCAAACAAAAAGAAATGCTGGAAGTGTGATAAACAAGACATTATAAAAGAGATTGTAGATCTAAAAATACTGATAATATTCATTCATATGATGAAGGAACATCTATAGAAATGAAGACCAAAAATGAAGATTCAGGGGATCTATTCATAGCTGCAACATGCTCAAGTGAACACCATGACTCATGGTTGATTGACTTAGGTGCTTCTTTTCATATGAATCCTCATAAGGAGGGGTTCTATGAATATGAAAATATAAATGGAGGTGAAGTTTTCTTGGGAGACAATTCGACACATAAAATAATCGGTCGAGGAAGAGTCAAGTTGAGGTTAAAAAATGGAATAATTAAAATCCTTCCTAGTGTGCTGCATATTCTAGATTTGGCAAGGAATATGATATCCATTAGTAAGATGAATGATGTAGGTGTGACTATGATATCAATAAGGACAATTACAAGATGGTTCATGGATGCCTAATGTTGGCAAGGTGAGTTCGTATAGGAATTTTGGTCAAACTTAAGGTTAGCACTGTAAGTATTGATTGTAATAACTCTTTAGTTATAGAGAAAATTAATATGGTAGAAAAAACTCCAATGATTTATGTAGCAAAGACAATGTTGTGGCATCAATGCATGGGGCACACTGGTGAGAAAGGAATTCAAACATTAAAAATGAAAGGTATAATTGAAGGAATTTTTGATTGCCCATTAAAATTTAATTTTTGTAAGAACTATGTTTTTAGAAAGGAAACCTAAGTCAAGTTTCCCAGTAGTGCTACAAGATCTGAAGGAATTTTGTATCTAGTTCATAGTGATGTGTTTAGACTTGCAAAAGTACCATCATTAGGTAAATCTATCTATTTTGTTACATTTATAGATGACTTCTCAAGAAAGACCTGGGTATATTTTTTACAGTATAAATATGATGTTTTCAAAAAAAGAAAAAGATAAAGGTTTTGAGAAGTGATAATTATGGTTAGTATTGCTTTAATGAATTTAAGCAGTTTTGCAAGGAATATGGAATAGAAAGGTAGAGAACAAATTTATATACTCCACATCAAAATGGAGTTGTAGAAGGAATGAACAAAATATTTATGGATAAGGAAAGAAGTATGCTAAGCGATGTAGGGTTAGAAAAGACATTATGGATAAAATCCATGTTAACTGCTTGTTACCTCATCAATAGATCTCCTACCTCAAATTTTGTGGATAAAACTCCACAAGAAGTGTGGACTGGTAAAAACCCTCTCAATCATATAAGGGTGTTTGTTTGCAAAGATTATATGTATGTCCAAAAAAAGAAAAGGACTAAGCTAGACTAAAAATTTAAAAAATACATATTTGTGGGCTATAGTACTGATGTTAAAGGATATAAGTTGTGGAACCTAGAAACATAGAATATTGCTTATAGTTGTAATATGATCTTTAGAGAAGAAAAAGAGGTTCCAAAATAGGAAATGCAACCAAGAAAAGAACCTAAAATAGTTTAGGTAAAGTTGAAATAGGAGGAAGAACCTGATGCTACAAAAGAATATGAATTATAGAGAGAGTTTGAAGAGGAATATTTAAAGGAAGAAAGTGAGGAGGAAGCTGAAGATGCAGAACATATAACTCCAATTTCTACTGTTATACCTTTCTAGGAGTCTTCTCACTCAATTTTAAGGGCTATACCTTTCTAGGAGTCTTCTCACTCAATTTTAAGGGCTATACCTTTCTAGGAGTCTTCTCACTCAATCTAATGAAGAAATTTAATTTATCAGTTATTAATGAAGAACCCAAGACTATAAAGGAGGCACTTTAGTCAAGTGATAATAAGTCTTGGAAAAGGACTATGGAAGAATAAATGGAGTCTCTAGATAAAAATAAGATATGGGACTTGGTGAAACTACCCCTAGAAGAAAACATATTGGTTGTAAGTGGTTATTCAAGAAAAATTACAATATAGAAGGAAAGTTAGAGAAGTACAAACCTCACCTGGTCACAAAAGAATTTTCTCAGGTTGATGGAATTGACTTTGGTGAGATTTTTTCTCCTGTGGCTAAACTAACATCAATTAGAGTCTTGATGGATATTTCTACTTCTTTTGATTTTGAAATAGAACATATGGATGTAAAGACAACTTTTCTACATGGTAAACTTGACGAAGACATATATATGTCACAACCATAATTCTTCAGGGTAAAAGGTAAGGAAGAATTGGTATGCAAGTTGAAGAAGTGTTTTTATGAATTAAAGCAATCTCCAAGAATGTGAAACCAAAAATTTGATATGTTTGTTTTGACACTCAAGCTTAGAAAAAGCAAAGCATACCTATGTGTTTATTTCAAAAAGGAGGGTGAATATTTTGTTATCATTGTTTTGTATGTGGATGACGCGTTGTTAATTGGTAACAATAAGGAGATGATAAAGTTACTAAAATCTCAGTTATATTTTAAATTTGACATGAAGAATTTGGGTGCTCAAAAATTATTTTGGGTATAGAAATAATAAAATATTGTGCAAATAGAAAGTTGTGGTTAAATCAAAGGATATATTGATTTGATACTTTAAAGGTTTAGGATGCATGATTATAAACCAATATGTACTCCATATCCTATTGGTCAAAAGTTATCTGCTGAGTAGTAACCTAAAATAGATGAGGAAATTGAAAAAAAAAACCTCATGTTCCTCATGCAAACATTGTTGGTAGTCTCATGTATGCAATGGTCTATACTAGACATGATATTGTACATACATTTGGAGTAGTTAGAAGATAAATGTCCAATCCAGGAAAGGAACATTGGATTGTTGTGAAAAGGATCTAAAGATACTTGCATGGAATTAGAAATTATGCTATTTGTTACCAAGGAAAATAAGGAGATAATAATATTTTAAATCTACAAGGCTTTGTGGATACTGATTGGGTTGGAGATATTGAAAAGAGAAGATCCATGAGTACTTATATGTTCAGGTTGTTTGGAGGGGCAATAAGTTGGATGAGTAAAAATAAATTAGTGGTTTCTTTGTCAACTATAGAAGTAGAGTATATTGTAGCAACTTATATATATAAAGAAGTAGTGTGGCTACAAAGGCTATGTTCAATAGTTGGTCTTAAGAAAAAAGCTATGAGAATTGACAATGATAGTTAGAGTGCAATATTTTTGGCAAACAATCATGGTTTTCATGATCGGTTAAAACATATTGATATCAAGTATCATTTTGTGAGAGAGATGGTTGAAGATAACCATGTGATGTTGGAGAAAGTTGATACAAAGAAGAATACCATTGATTCATTAACAAAGGTTGTACCTTCTCAAAAAAATTCTTGGTGTAGAAGATTTATGGGCATGGTTGCCCTTGACAGTTGACAATGGTGGTTTTTAGCCCCTATGGAAAGTATTCAACAAGTTGGAGAATGTTGTAATTGTGTTGAATATTTTCCATGTTATTCAGGTGGTGTTAACTCTGATAGGAATAAACACCCTGCCCCTATAATCATCAGGGTTTAAGCTATTTTTTAGATCCATATAGGTAGTTTTGGGTTAATGTATAGTCGGCTTATGGATTTGTGCCTATGGTATTAATTCCCCTTCTTGTGTTGTTGGTATATAAAACAACACTTGAATGAGGATTTTGTGTAAAATGCGCAAGCAATGTAATTGTAAGAAAAATATGGATTAGAATATTATTGTATTGGAGACGATCAAGTTTATATAATAAGAAAATATTCTTTCTAGGTTTTTTCTTGAAAGGGTTTCCTAGGATAAATTCTTGTGTAATGTGTTTCTTCTTCTCTATTTTTCCTTTGATTATGCACTTAATGCTTTTCTAGATTTTGTTTATTGGGGTATTATTTCTCTTCACGATCTTAATTCAATCCTCTCAAACTTTCTCTCTCTCCTCAAAAATAACAAGTTTATATGGCTAGAGTGCAACTATGATACCATTTATGGTAATTTTACAAAAAAATTGCCAGATTGTCTCACAAGTCAATATCCTAGTATCTAATATCAATCACATAAAATGCATTCATATAATAACATCAAATATTTCACAATAAGAAATATCACTATTATTCATAAATCATTAAGAATACAAATTACTTACAAACTTTCTTCTCCTTACAATGCATGGAGTTTTGCATCCATTATATAACCTTACAAAGTGACTCTTCAATACTCTCAACTATTACTCTCCTCAAACATCTGAGCGATGCATCCTTTCACATTCCTTACATTATGAAAAAACTCTCATGACTCTTCACTTTACATCTTGCCACATATCATGTGACTCTTCACATACATACTTGACACCTAACACCTATGACTCTTCACTCACTTACTTGACACTTTGCACTCTCACAACTCACACCTCACACCTTACACTTGCACACTTGCACTCTTGATACTTTGCACACTTTATTACATAACACATAACACTCACACTTTGAAACATACATTAGAAAAATATAAAACACACTCCTAAACTAATATTTACAAATGTACCTTGGGGTACTTTAATTTTACCAAATAATATAATATCTCCAACACTTCCCTATTACATTATTTGGTGTGAATACTTTTAGTCTTCAATCTTCATATTTTTCTTTTGACTTATTTCCATCCATGGATTTTTCCAATTGATTATGCTTGATATTCTTGCACTATGTCTAGTCCAATGTCCTATTTCTTATTCTTTTGAGAAGTAAAAAAAAACATCATTATATTGTTCTTGTAGCAAAATTTGAATTAAAATTCCTTGAGTTAATCCTATTTCACCCAATACAAATATTCCATTCTTGATGGAGTCCTTAACTTCAATTTTATTTTATCTCTTGATGAGACATTTATTATTTTTGTTGACGATTAAATTCTATAGTTCTATCTCTATCAACCAATTGATCTACTTAAATAAGGTTATTTGTTAAACTTGGAACATATAATACATCTTCTAACATGTATTCAAAATATAAGAAACCAAGTGCAACATTTCTAGATCCTTGTACATGGTAAATTTTATCATTTGCTATTTTCATTGGAACATTTGGTTTTACTTGTAATGAATCAAACTAATGTAACTTCCCTATCATGTGGTGACTTACACCTGAATCTATGTACCATGTATATTCATTTATCATGTTGTTATGGATTTCATGTGATCTTGTCACATGAATTTGACAATATCTTTTATTCTAAAAATTTCTACTCATATAATATGATCCTTTGAATTTGCATGATATTTGTGATGCATTCATTTTGAACAAATTTAATTCCTTTAATGTAGAAAGCCTTATTGCTTCCAAATTTAAACAAACAATTTCAATTCTTCAATTTTATTTTCAAATTCTTCACTCCTTTAATCACTCAATTCTTCAAACTTCAAATTTCTTCATCAATTCAAATCATTATTCAAAATTTATCAATTTATCATATTCATATTTCACATTCAGTTCTTTAATTTTCTTTAATCTCCCAAAGTATCAAATTTAAATTTCACAATCCTTCCTTCAATATTAAGCAATCATTCAAATTTCATTAATTCACCATTCACTCATTAATCAAATTAAATTCTTATATCTCCCAATTCAATTTACAATTTCACAATTAACTTTCAATTTTAATTTCACCCAAAATTCAATTAATTCTAATTTAAATTCAAACTTCAAATGTTTTTTTTCCTTATGTATCCCATGCATTAATTCATTTCACCCAATTAATTCTTTAATAATTTTTTTTTCAAATCAATCTTCAATTTCCTTATACCTCCATTTATTAATTCATTTCCTTTAATTATTCCTTTTAACTCCAAAATAAATCATTCAATGTTTAAAACCTTATACCTCCAAATTACCATGAAACTTTACAATATCCTAAAAGAATTATGTGCACTTAATTTCAAAATATCTGGGTATACCTTATGCACTCACCTTTTGTCTTCTTCACATAGATGGTAGAGTAATGTTTCACATACAAAAATTGTCATGACCCGTTACCCTCGAACCCTATCAATAGGACATTAATTGATCTTGGGATCAATTAATGTTCAACAAAAAGGGTCATAGACCCTAAAGAATTTAACAAAATTCCAATTAAGGAATTTTGAAGGAATTTAGGAGGGAAAATAATAAAAGTAATTTAGCATAACAAGGTTAATTGCATTTAATTTTTATGCAATTAAATGTATAATTCTTATTGGACCAAATTGGGCATCAATATTATTTAATACTAAATGCCTATCCTATTTCCATCATGGCATAATTTGGTTGGTGGAGAGAAAAGTAAGATTCTCTGCTCTATTTTTTAATTAGGAATGCTTTGGAGGTATATGGACCAAAGGGGGACATAAAACAAAACAAAGGGACCACCTATCTTATCCTTAGTAGGACCCTTTCTTTCCTACTTTTGGCTTATACTCCACATGGTGGCTTTAGGATGGCTAGAATGGTAGGTGAGATTCCTCCAAAGTCAACCTTGCAACACCCACCTACCAAATAGTAGTAGATGGGTCACCCTTTTTATTAAAATAATTAGGTGCCCACAAAGTGGACCCAATTTTGATTGAACTTAAAAGGACTATAGTATTATTAAATAATATAAGAATTATCCTATCCTCTTGGGAATTATCCATTTGGCTTCCCTACATTGGTGGAAATAAAAGGGAGGTCTCTTCTCTTATCATTAATAGTCCTACCTTTGTATCTATTCTATACCTCAATAGTATTAGTTTTGTATTTGTTCCCATGAAAAGGGAACACAAAAAAAGATAAGGTCACCTACCTTATCCTTATTTGGACCCTCTTCTACTTTTTGGATTACCCTCCATATGATTTGATAAGTCTTAAGGGGCCCAAGGCATATTTTAATAATAAAATAATAAGGTCACTATTTGGCCATAAGTGGAGAAATTTTCCTATAAATAGTGGGAAGGAAAGGGCATGAAGGAAATCCTGGAGCTTAGGGAGTATGCTCTCCACTATGGTGGATCAGAAACCAAAAAACTTTGGGAGAGTACTAAGTTTTAGGTAGAAGAAATCTTGGATACCTAGGGAGTATGCTCTCCACCTTGGTGGATCAGAAACCAGAAGGTTGAAGAGATTTCTTAGTTGAAGAAGAAGGCAACTCTTGGAAGATTGGAAGGACTCAACTCATGGAGAAAAGCATGAAGACTCGGGGAGCACTTGGAAGTTTCAAGAGAAGATAGATCAGGTTGGATCTCTCTTGTATTGATTAGGTTTTTAATCAAATAATGTTGGCTTATTTACTATGCTTGATAGAAGCTTCATTATAGCCTCATTTGTTACTAATTAAAAGGGATATAATTTTCTATTAAAGCTAGTTTGAAGCCTAATGGATAAACTTCATTGCTTATAAATCTATATGCACTAGTAGCTTCATTCATTTACTAAAGGATTAGGATTTATCCCCATTTAAAAGCTTGTTGAAGCTTATTGGTAAAAACTTAATCTTCTACTGCCTCATATATTCGAAGCCATGATCTAAATTTAAATGTCCTATCTAGATTATTGGAAGAATCGATTACCTATTTGGATTGTAATAAACTATTCAAAGGGATGGCTTAAAATAGTGAATAGTAAATGGTAAAATGAATAGTGAATAGTAAATATGAATAGTGATTATAGCACAAAATGACTATAATTCGATGACTCCACATGTCGATTATGTGTAGCAGGATGAACGTAGAGTTCACTTCACAGTGGATAGTGAATAGTGAACAATGAACAGTGAACAGTGAATAGTGAATAGTGAATAGTGAATAGTGAATAGTGAACAGTGAACAGTGAACAGTGAATAGTGAATAGTGAATAGTGAATAGTGAATAGTGAATAGTGAATAGTAAATGAATAGTGGATATATATATATATATATTCATTTGATAGGGAAGGGAAAAATAACACCCTTATTCTATGTTTTAATCAAATTTATGCAAAATTTTAGAAGAATATTTAGAGGATATTATGGGGTTTCCTCACTATATTCAATCATACGATTAATGACCATATATAGGATTTATGGACTGGTGAAGTTGGCATGATTGGAAGTTAGAATGGATGAGAGGAGGTTGAATCCTCTCAAACCATGAAATCTATAATAAATAATTAAGGAAAGAATAGACAAGGATCTATTCTTGGTTTGATGCATAGAAAATGTGAGATAGATACTACCTTAATAAGATTAAGGTTTTAAATAAGAGTGGATGGAGAATCCATTCTTGAGGAAGTTATAAGCTTCCCTCTTCATACACTTAGTATGGATACTTAGAGAAGAAAAGAATGGATTTATATTCATTCTTGAGGGAATTTATAAGGTTTCCTCCAAAGTCGTTGAGACTTCTCCAAAATGTGATTCCAATGATTATCATAAACATATGTAAAATATTAACATTCATATGATGACTTAGAGAAAGGAACTGGTAGATTCCTTAATTGCATCATTGATTTTAAAGGAATAGGTGGATTCCTTTTTGGTATGAGAAATACCTTAATGTTATAATGATGACTTAGAGAAAGGAATTGGGAAACTTCCTTAATTGCATCATAAGCATGAGATGGAATAATGATTTTGATTGAAAGGGATCGGTAGATACCCTTCTATACTTGTAAACTTGGTATTTAAGTTTATGAATATGAGGAAAGAATACATTTTGGAGGCTAGGTTTTTTCCCGTCAGGGTTTTCCTAGGATAAAACATTGTGTCACTCTATTTTGTGGGTTGATGTGTTATTTCTTGTTCCTATTGCTTTTACTTTCAAAATGTAAATGATATATGTGGATGAGATGGTTAAATGATATAATGGGATAGTTATGCATGTTTATAATTGAACACTATTCATTCAACAAATTCATTTATGATGCTAAGAATGTATGCATAATTTCTAACATGTCGATGATTTAATGATATGTGATTGTGTCATATACTTTCTGGATTAAATTGGTCAAATGTGAATGATGTAGATAATCAGTTTTGCTTCTTGTATTCAATAGTTATGTGGCATTCATAGAAGCTATTCACAATGGAATATAACTTCTGCTTAAGTGGATCTCTCATGTGATGTTACAAATATATGGTTATGATGAATAGATATTATCATAAAAGGCTCCATTAGTTTATGTTCACCTCATATACACTCATTATGGTTCAAATTAGAACACATTGAAACTCGAAGTGGAGTAAAATCCACAATGAGGTAAAATTTGGTCTTGAATTAAAAACAAACAAATCTTATATTCTAAAAGCTAAGATGTTGAGTGTGCATGAGGTGGGGTACACCCTTATTGGACAAGTAATGTCCTTTGTAAATAAATCAATGTTTACAACAAAAGGGTTGTCTAAAAAAAAAGGGTGAACCATTATGTTTCTAAGAGATTTAAAGTTATATAATCATATTTAAGATGACATTCCATGGATTCTTATCACGTTAGTGATATTGTTGTCTTAGAAATCTCTTCTAGATGAAGAGAATCATCTCTAAGACCTATGAATAATAATTAATAAGGTTATTTCATCTATGCTGGTTTTCCATTGGTGTGGTTCTCCATCTTCAAGGCATTCACCTATGTAATGATCTTGGTGGACAGTATGTATATTGGGGATTTTCCATTTTATGGGATGAAACCTCACATTTGGCCAGAGTTCTCATACCAATGGGGGTATGAGGGTTTTGTAAAAGCTGATCACTTCTACCTTAGAAGACTCTGATCAAGTCTTAATAGCTCTTTATGCTATATGCCTTGATAGGTTTTGAACCAAATGGAATTTGTCTATCTTAAGTCATGAGTATGTTCCTCACCTTATGAATGCTATATGCAAAAAAAATATTGAGTGGTTGGTTAGTGACAATTGGGGTTGTCACAGTTGGTATCAGAGCCCAGGATAACTGATAGACTCTGGTTAAGATCTAGGTTAGCAAAGACTTGGGACATGGAACTAAACTTGAAAGAAAATTCCACAATTTTAAAATGCACACTTGGAAAGGTCAAGGTCAATGCTTGGGATGATGATGTCCGAGTACCTATCCCCCACGAGTAGATCCACAATCATTTGAAAGTGGAAGAGCTAAGCAAACCCCCTTGTATGGGTTTTAAGTGGTGTACCTTAGACTCTTTTGGGAATTCACTCGACATCTGCACCTTTGGGTTGCCTAATCCTTATCTTCAAGTGTGAGATAATGAAATAATTAAAAGAATGTTTTCTTTAATTAATTTTTGTTACATTTTTGCCTTAGGCCATAATATATAACACACCAAATACAACGAACTCTAGTCGAATTACTATTTTGAGTAGTAACAGTGCACCTAGAGATAGTAGCGGACCTAAACCTTTACCATAGTTAGAAATACCACTTTATTTGTTGTAACTTAATGGATGTGCTTCGTGATATTTTAGCACTAAAAAAAGGTATGAAGTGATGCATGTGGTATGAGAACATGATGATATATGAGAACACGATGATAAATGCCAAAAAAAAGAAGAAGTATAGTTCTTGTCAAAAATGACTGAAATCTAGTTTAGGAATTATCACCACAGGTGAATATAAGTTGGTCATTGAAGACCAACTACTAGTAATAAGCAAAATAATGTTTTCTTTATATGATTTTTGATCAATGTTACAATATACTTTGGGGGTGAAAGCTGTTCCAATATTAGATGAAGAAATTTCATATTTTTCTTGACATGGAATTATTTGGAAGAACTCCACGTGCATTCCAGCTCAATAATAAGTATGTCAACTGACCTTTCGGATGGTGGTTGCAAGTAGTAAAGCATGCTATGCTATTTAAATTAGGAGTTACTCATTATACCATGCATGTGGTATTATTTTCCAAAGAAAATTGGAGCACAAAATAGTTGGACAAAACATAGAAAGACCAACATCCGAATATTATTAAGCAGTTTTAAGATCTGATAGATGAAAAACAACCATCAGGTTACTGTTGGTCATAAAATCTACCCAGGAAAGGATTTGGGTAAGTGTATGCATCCTAGACCTGGACCAACATTGAAAGGCCAAAGAGAAGAGATGCCCCTCTTGCCAATCTCTAGAGAAAGGCCGACTCCTATGCTAAACTACTTTGGTGTTTTGAGATAAGGGTGTAGTAAAGAGATAAAAAGAGTAAGGGTGCAGGAAAGAAATAAAAGGAGTAAGGGAAGAGAGACCAATGATTTAAAGTGGGAGAGAACAGGAAGCACGATCACTAACTAATAACTTGAATAGTAGCAAAGAACACCAAGAATAAACGAAAGAAACGCCACATTAACCTTCCTATGTATCCTCTGGGTGAGCTCCAGGATTATCCTTCTCCCTTTCATCAAAATTTAGGGTTCATAGTAACGACGATTAGGACAAGCGAATATAACAAAAACCACAACCCACCAGGTAGCATAAAAGAAAACCAATATAGCATTTTCCTTTCCTATGTATCCTTCGAGAAAATTTTAGGGTACAGTCCCCAATTGCACACCAAATTTAGGGTTTAGAGTTACAGTATGCAAATGAAGAAAGACAAAAGAAATAAACACAGAAGGCAGCATACAAGAGAGAAATTGAGCCCAAAGATCTTTAGTATTAATCACAGGACATCAAGTTATAGTAGCTTTCTAGCAGAAAGTTCCCCCCCTTTACATTACAATGCCTGGGTTTTTATAGAGGACCCAACCCTCTGAGCCATAATTATACAAAATGGAGGAGTACATCCTCGAAAGCTAAGAAGTCGACTCCTCGTAGCTCTCATGATTGAGCTCTCAAATATGTTACCAAAACTAGAAACTACGATCGGGTCAACCATGGAAACCTGCATTAATGAGCCGTCTGAGCATCCTTGGCTTCTTGGCGTAGTGCTCGAGTGGCCACCATGCTCATCGAGATCTTCATCATGGACTGATACTTCATTTCCAATTGCTAAAAATGAGCAGCGGGCTTACCGGGCACGAAAAAATGCATTTATGAGGCACTTGATCACCTCAAGAAAATACTCGGCTTGGAGCGCGTGCCTTTTGAAGTGCTTCATGGATTCTCCTTGATTTACACTTCACATGGTGGAGCTTCACAAAATAGCTTTAGGGGTGGTGAGATCCGAAGTAGATTTCTTCCTCAAAATGGGGTCTTCACTTCTTGCTACTTCGCTATGCCAAAACTGCTTCGATGAGGCCTTCGCTCAAAGTATATACTTTGCTGATGAGCTTAAAAATGCTTCGCGATGATCCTTCTTCAAAACTATGGTTCAGGGGTATTTTGGCCGAAGCTTATTCTTGCCTTAAAAATGTTTTGATTGCTTCTACTTGAAGTGAAAGTACTTCGTACGAAGGTTTGCTGAAGCAGATGCTTCGCAACGACTTTTGGTGAAGTAGAAATGGTTCGCTGGCGGGAAGGCCCGAAGTGAGTGCTTCGACGACCTTTTGGCGAAGTATTTTCAATGTTTGCCCTTTTCAATTTTTGCTTCGCAAGTTTCTTGCCCGAAGTATCATTTTGAAGTGCTTCGGGCCCGAAGTAGTTTTCATCCTTCTTCATTTGCATTTTGCTTCAGTAACACCGCTTCGAAAAACTTTCGCTCGAAGTAACTGTTTGAGGGACTTCGGGGCCGAAGTAGTTTTCTTGCCTTAGCCAATTTAGACCATGATTTTCCTTCGGCGAAGCTGTCGCTTGAATGCCGCTTTGCAAAACTTTTGCCTGAAGTAGCTTCTTGAAATGCTTCGAGTGTGAAGCTCTTTTTCTGAATTCTTCTTTGGTGATGCCACTTTGCAAATTTTTTTCCCAAAGTAGCTTCTTGAAGTGCTTCAGGGCCGAAGTAGATTCCATCCTTAGTGATTTCCCTCGGCGAAGCTATCTTCCTTAGCTTGTTTGGTAGCGAAGCTATTTCTTCTTTATTTTATGTACAAGGGGGTGGCAGGGAAAGCCAAAATTGCTGCAACACTTGAAAATGTTGTTTCTAAAAAAACAAGGGAACAAATTCATGAAATTAAAAGAAATACTTTTACAAAAAAATTGATCTTTCTACCCCATTGTGCAATGTGACAAAATTGTCAACAAGTTACCAATCCGAATCTAAGATATCAACATCCTAGTTTGGAGACTAGTCATGCTCAGAGTAAACAACTGGAGGAGGAACATTATAACGTATTATTAAATACCTGTCAAATGCATAGTATGGCCAAGGGGTGCTATGAGGCCAATGAAATAGAAGATCCATTTCTAACATACACTGAGTTGAAGTGAATCTATTATCAATCTCCCAGAATAAGTGAATCTACATAAATCTCTGATAGAGAAGGCTCTGGTAAAGCCCACTACAGAAAGTTTCTTCTCTAGTGGGGACATATTTCTTCACTACCTCCAAATAGCATGATGGTAGAAACTAAAAGAGGATATTTAGAGGATCACCTATAGGACGCAACTTGGAATTTCCAAATGAGACATGGAAAGTCTAGTTAGGCCAACTGAAAAATTGGTTGAACCACTCAAAAAAACTTAAAGGACTCTCAAATGCTAAGTAATTATAAGAATTGTTCCTTAACCAAACATTGTGGTGAGAATATTGAATAAAAGGATTGTAATAAATCTAATCCATGGATAGGAGGGCATCTCAAGCTTCGATAGCTTGATCTTGTAAGTAATTATGCAATTCTTCCCTATGTCGAAGCAAGTATCAAGGATTCCAAACTAGAGACTCATAGAATTCATGTTGCTCTTCCTCATAATAGAACACGGTGACTAATTACTAAACCAATTTCCTACCAAGAGAAAAGAGAAGAGATTTTATCTCTTCCTCTTCGATAAGGTGGTTGATGTCAACAAATACTCATTACATATTTGATAAATAGTATCGACGATATGAATCACAAATAAGTGTGCATGAGACCGACATTTGAAGCCATTGAAGGAACAATGATGTGACTTGATATAAAGGTAATAGTCATGATAAAAGAATGCGTGCTACCTCAAAAAATTAAAGAGGAGCAATGAGTCTAATGAGTCAACACAAAAATTATTTATAAGATGAATGATACACCTCAAGATTGTCTGGATACGATTGGTAAATGTATGAATAAAATCGATATGGATGGACCTAACGGTAAATTGTGTATTGAAAATTTTTTATGCCATGACATTCAATGCGATCATATTTATGGTGGAATTCACCTGGATGATACTGGTTTTAAGTGGAATGAATCCCATTCTATGATTTATGATCCTTTTGCTTTGGATTATCGATCTATTGCTGCATATATCCTGAAGAGTAGAAGCTGACTAGAAGCAGTGCCAGATTTAACAGTGATAATAATCATGGTAAGATTTAGAAAACACCTCAATGAAGCAAGAAAGAAATCTCCAGTGCAACATGCTCAAGAGGATGCTTGGGCACATGAAAGAATAAGGTTAATATCAAAGAGAGATGCTACCATAGCAGAGCGGGATCGACTCAGATCAGATATACTACAAAGAAATAACTGGAGAGCAACAATGATGGTAGCCATGCTCACAAAAAATCCCCAATTTTGTCAACTAAGGGAAGAATTTAATGCTGCATTTCTAGAATCTTGTTTGGTTGCATTATTAAATCACGGTATGCTTCTTCCACCACAACTGGTTGTTGGTACTCAATATGGGAGAAGGAGAGGCAATGATCAAGCAGCTGCTGGAGCAGTAGCTCCACCACCATCTCTAGCCGTAAGTACTAGCATAGTACAAGGAGGAAAATAGATCCAAGAGCATCAACCTTAAGGTTATTTAGACCACCACTATGTAGATCATCATTTTGTATTAGTTTTTTATTTCCAAGGATGAGGCATACATAATTTTGAATTTTATATTTTTGTTTGAATGCTATTTGAATATTATTGTTTATGATAGATTTAATTTGTATGTAATACAAAAAATGCATGAATGTTGAATTTTATCTGATCAAATTAATATGAGGAATGGATTGGTGTCCATTCTTGGAGAAGGTATGGGACTTCTCTATGATAATATAAACCAGGGGACATATGGGTGGATGCTCTGGTAATAAAATGCATACTAGGATATATGTGAATATCCTGAATTGAGACTTTGAAATTATGCTATAGCACTTGGTTTTCTTAGGTTGATTCAAGCCAAAGGTTAACCAAATTATACTGTGATACTCCTTGGTGGGAGTTTTGATAAAATTAACAAGAATTTTTATGTCTAGTAAGGTACAAATGCATAATTTTATGATATACTTGTAACATCATTTAGCAAATTCTAATACTACAGTTCTCTAGATCAATTGTTTGTTCAATTTGAAATGAGTTAAAATTGTAGTTTTGTGTTAATGTTGTGTATTGATGATGCTTTCAATATTTGTTGATATGCAAGATGGATGTTTTATTGTTTACAAGGATATGGCACTGTTGATATTTTGCATTTTTGCAGGTCTAGGTGCTCTCATGGATGGAATATGAAGCTGGCCATCAAGAATGAGATACAAGAAGTCGATAAAAATTTGATGATTCAAATTGTATAGTAGCATGATGAATACTAGCTTTGCTAATTATATACATTCAATTAAGAAAATTGTACAAACACAGAGGACTATGTTTATTTCAAGGGGGGTGTATGTCATGACCCGTTACCCTCGAACCCTATCAATAGGACATTAATTGATCTTGGGATCAATTAATGTTAAAAAAAAGGGTCATAGACCCTAAAAAATTTAACAAAATTTTAATTAAGGAATTTTGAAGGAATTTAGGAGGGAAAATAATAAAATTAATTTAGCATAATAAGATTAATTGCATTTAATTTTTATGCAATTAAATGTCCAATTCTTATTGGACCAAATTGGGCATCAGTATTATTTAATACTAAAAGCCTATCCTATTTCCCTCATGGCATAATTTGGTTGGTGGAGAGAAAAGTAAGATTCTCTCCTCTATTTTTTAATTAGGAATGCTTTGGAGGTATATGGACCAAAGGGGTACATAAAACAAAACAAAGGGACCACCTATCTTATCCTTAGTAGGACCATTTATTTCCTACTTTTGGATTATATTACACATGGTGGTTTTAGGATGGCTATAATGGTAGGTGAGATTCCTCCAAAGTCAACCTTGCAACACCCACCTACCTAATAATAGTAGATGGGTCACCATTTTTATTAAAATAATTAGGTGCCCACAAAGTGGACCCAATTTTGATTGAACTCAAAAGGACTCTAGTATTATTAAATAATATAAGAATTATCATATCCTCTTGGGAATTATCCATTTGGCTTCCCTACATTGGTGGAAATAAAAGGGAGGTCTCTTCTCTTATCATTAATAGTCCTACCTTTGTATCTATTCTATACCTCAATAGTATTAGTTTTGTATTTGTTCCCATGAAAAGGGAACATAAAACAAGATAAGGTCACCTACCTTATCCTTATTTGGACCCTCTTATACTTTTTGGATTACCCTCCATATGATTTGATAAGTCTTAAGGGGCCCAAGGCATATTTTAATAATAAAATAATAAGGTCACTATTTGGCCATAAGTGGGGAAATTTTCCTATAAATAGAGGACACCTTGGGAAGGAAAGGGCATCTAGGAAATCTTGGAGCTTAGGGAGTATGCTCTCCACTATGGTGGATCAAAAACCAAAAAGTTTTGGGAGAGTACTAAGTTTTAGGTAGAAGAAATATTGGATACCTAGGGAGTATGCTCTCCACCTCGGTGGATCAGAAACCAGAAGGTTGAAGAGATTTCTTAGTTGAATAAGAAGGTAGCTCTTGGAAGATTGGAAGGACTCAACTCATGGAGAAAAGCATGAAGACTCGGGGAGCACTTGGAAGTTTCAAGAGAAGATAGATCAGGTTGGATCTCTCTTGTATTGATTAGGTTGTTAATCAAATAATGTTGGTTTATTTACTATGCTTGATAGAAGCTTCATTATAGCCTCATTTGTTACTAATTAAAAGGGATATAGTTTTCTATTAAAATTGGTTTGCAGCCTATTGGATAAACTTCATTGCTTATAAATCTATATGCACTAGTAGCTTTATTCATTTACTAAAGGATTAGGATTTATCCCCATTTAAAATCTTGTTTAAGCTTATTGGTAAAAAAATTAATCTTCTACTGCGTCATATATTCGAAGCCATGATCTAAATTTAAATGTCCTATCTAGATTACCTATTTGGATTGTAATAAACTATTCAAAGGGATGGATTAAAATAGTGAATAGTAAATGGTAAAATGAATAGTGAATAGTAAATATGAATAGTGATTATAGCACAAAATGACTATAATTCGATGAATCCACATGTTGATTATGTGTAATAGGATGAATGTAGAGTTCACTTCACAGTGGATAGTGAACAGTGAATAGTGAATAGTGAATAGTGAATAGTGAATAGTGAATAGTGAATAGTGAATAGTGAATAGTGAATAGTGAATAGTGAATAGTAAATGAATAGTGGATATATATATATATATATATATATATATATATATATATATTTGATAGGGAAGGGAAAAATAGCACCCTTATTCTATGTTTTAATCAAATTTATGCAAAATTTTAGAAGAATATTTAGAGGAGATTATGGGGTTTCCTCACTATATTCAATCATATGATTAATGACCATATATAGGATTTATGGACTGGTGAAGTTGGCATGATTGGAATTTAGAATGGATGAGAGGAGGTTGAATCCTCTCAAACCATGAAATCTATAATAAATAATTAAGGAAAGAATAGACAAGGATCTATTCTTGGTTTGATGCATAGAAAATGTGTGATAGATACTACCTTAATAAGATTAAGGTTTTAAATAAGAGTGGATGGAGAATCCATTCTTGAGGAAGTTATAAGCTTCCCTCTTCATACACTTAGTATGGATACTTAGAGAATAAAAGAATAGATTTATATTCATTCTTGAGGGAATTTATAAGGTTTCCTCCAAAGTCGTTGAGACTTCTCCAAAATGTGATTCCAATGATTATCATAAACATATGTAAAATATTAACATTCATATGATGAATTAGAGAAAGGAACTGGTAGATTCCTTAATTGCATCATTGATTTTAAAGGAATAGGTGGATTCCTTTTTGGTATGAGAAATACCTTAATGTTATAATGATGACTTAGAGAAAGGAGTTGGTAGATTCCTTAATTGCATCATTGATTTTAAAGAAATAGGTGGATTCCTTTTCGGTATGAGAAATACCGAAATGTTATAATGATGACTTAGAGAAAGGAATTGGGAAAATTCCTTAATTGCATCATAAGTATGAGATGGAATAATGATTTTAATTGAAAGGGATCGGTAGATACCCTTCTATACTTGTAAACTTGGTATTTAAGTTTATGAATATGAGGAAAGAATACATTTTGGAGGCTGGGTTTTTTCCCATCAGGGTTTTCCCAGGATAAAATAGTGTGTCACTCTATTTTATGGGTTGATGTGTTATTTCTTGTTCCTATTGCTTTTACTTTCAAAATATAAATGATATATCTGGATGAGATGGTTAAATGATATAATGGGATAGTTATGCATGTTTATAATTGAACACTATTCATTTAGCAAATTCATTTATGATGCTAAGAATGTATGCATAATTTCTAACATATCGAGGATTTAATGATATGTGATTGTGTCATATACTTTCTAGATTAAATTGGTCAAATATGAATGATGTAGATAATCAGTCTTGCTTCTTGTATTCAATAGTTATGTGGCATTCATAGAAGCTATTCACAATGGAATATAACTTCTGCTTAAGTGAATCTCTCATGTGATGTTACAAATATATGGTTATGATGAATAGATATTATCATAAAAGGCTCCATTAGTTTATGTTCACCTCATATACACTCATTATGGTTCAAATTAGAACACATTAAAACTCGAAGTGGAGTAAAATCCACAATGAGACAAAAATTGGTCTTGAATTAGAAACAAACAAATCTTATATTCTAAAATCTAAGATGTTGAGTGTGCATGAGGTGGGGTACACCCTTATTGGACAAGTAATGTCCTTTGTAAATAAATCAATGTTTACAACAAAAGGGTTGTCTAAAAAAAAGGGTGAACCATTATGTTTCTAAGAGATTTAAAGTTATATAATCATATTTAAGATGGCATTCCATGGATTCTTATCATGTTAGTGATATTGTTGTCTTAGAAATCTCTTCTAGATGAAGAGAATCATCTCTAAGACCTATGAATAACCATTAATAAGGTTATTTCATCTATGATGGTTTTCCATTGATGTGGTTATCCATTTTCAAGGCATTCACCTACATACTGATCTTGGTGGATAGTATGTATATTGGTGATTTTATCTTTTATGGGATGAAACCTCATGCTTGGGAAGGGAAAAATAGCACCCTTGTTTTAATCAAATTTATTCAAAATTTTAGAATAATATTTAGAGGAGATTATGGGGTTTTCTCACTATATTCGATCATACGATTAATGACCATATATAAGATTTATGGACTAGTGAAGTTGGCATGATTGGAAGTTAGAATGGATGAAAGGAGGTTGAATCCTCTCAAACCATTAAATATATAATAAATAATTAAGGAAAGAATAGACAAGGATCTATTATTGGTTTGATGCATAGAAAATGTGAGATAGATACTACCTTAATAAGATTAAGGTTTTAAATAAGAGTGGATGGAGAATTCATTATTGAGGAAGTTATAAGCTTCCCTCTTCGTACACTTAGTATGGATACTTAGAGAATAAAAGAATGGATTTATATTCATTCTTGAGGGAATTTATAAGGTTTCCTCCAAAGTCGTTGAGACTTCTCCAAAATGTGATTCCAATGATTATCATAAACATATGTAAAATATTAACTTCATATCACTTAGAGAAAGAAACTGGTAGATTCCTTAATTGCATCATTGATTTTAAAGGAACAGGTGGATTCCTTGTTGGTATGATAAATACCTGAATGTTATAATGATGACTTAGAGAAAGGAACTGATAGATTCCTTAATTGCATCACTGATTTTAAAGGAACAGGTGGATTCCTTTTTGGTATGAGAAATACCTTAATGTTATAATGATGACTTAGAAAAAGGAATTGGGAAACTTACTTAATTGCATCATAAGTATGAGATGGAATAATGATTTTGATTGAAAGGGATCGGTAGATACCCTTCTATACTTGTAAACTTGGTATTTAAGTTTATGAATATGAGGAAAGAATACATTTTGGAGGTTGGGTTTTTTCCCATCAGGGTTTTCCCAGGATAAAATAGTGTGTCACTCTATTTTATGGGTTGATGTGTTATTTCTTGTTCCTATTGCTTTTACTTTCAAAATATAAATGATATATCTGGATGAGATGGTTAAATGATATAATGGGATAGTTATGCATGTTTATAATTGAACACTATTCATTCAGCAAACTCATTTATGATGTTAAGAATGTATGCATAATTTCTAACATGTCAAGGATTTAATGATATGTGATTGTGTCATATACTTTCTAGATTAAATTGGTCAAATATGAATGATGTAGATAATCAGTCTTGCTTCTTGTATTCAATAGTTATATGGCATTCATAGAAGCTATTCACAATGGAATATAACTTCTGCTCAAGTGAATCTCTCATGTGATGTTACAAATATATGGTTATGATGAATAGATATTATCATAAAAGGCTCCATTAGTTTATGTTCACCTCATATACACTCATTATGGTTCAAATTAGAACACATTAAAACTCGAAGTGGAGTAAAATCCACAATGAGGTAAAAATTGGTCTTGAATTAGAAACAAACAAGTATTATATTCTAAAAGCTAAAATGTTGAGTGTGCATGAGGTGGGGTATGCCCTTATTGGACAAGTAATGTCCTTTGTAAATAAATCAATGTTTACAACAAAAGGGTTGTCTAAAAAAAAGGGTGAACCATTATGTTTCTAAGAGATTTAAAGTTATATAATCATATTTAAGATGGCATTCCATGGATTCTTATCATGTTAGTGATATTGTTGTCTTAGAAATCTCTTCTAGATGAAGAGAATCATCTCTAAGACCTATGAATAACCATTAATAAGGTTATTTCATCTATGATGGTTTTCCATTGATGTGGTTATCCATTTTCAAGGCATTCACCTACGTACTGATCTTGGTGGATAGTATGTATATTGGTGATTTTCTCTTTTATGGGATGAAACCTCATGCTTGGGAAGGGAAAAATAGCACCCTTGTTTTAATCAAATTTATTCAAAATTTTAGAATAATATTTAGAGGAGATTATGGGGTTTTCTCACTATATTCGATCATACGATTAATGACCATATATAAGATTTATGGACTAGTGAAGTTGGCATGATTGGAAGTTAGAATGGATGAAAGGAGGTTGAATCCTCTCAAACCATTAAATATATAATAAATAATTAAGGAAAGAATAGACAAGGATCTATTCTTGGTTTGATGCATAGAAAATGTGAGATAGATACTACCTTAATAAGATTAAGGTTTTAAATAAGAGTGGATGGAGAATTCATTATTGAGGAAGTTATAAGCTTCCCTCTTCGTACACTTAGTATGGATACTTAGAGAATAAAAGAATGGATTTATATTCATTCTTGAGGGAATTTATAAGGTTTCCTCCAAAGTCGTTGAGACTTCTCCAAAATGTGATTCCAATGATTATCATAAACATATGTAAAATATTAACTTCATATCACTTAGAGAAAGAAACTGGTAGATTCCTTAATTGCATCATTGATTTTAAAGGAACAGGTGGATTCCTTGTTGGTATGATAAATACCTAAATGTTATAATGATGACTTAGAGAAAGGAACTGATAGATTCCTTAATTGCATCACTGATTTTAAAGGAACAGGTGGATTCCTTTTTGGTATGAGAAATACCTTAATGTTATAATGATGACTTAGAAAAAGGAATTGGGAAACTTACTTAATTGCATCATAAGTATGAGATGGAATAATGATTTTGATTGAAAGGGATCGGTAGATACCCTTCTATACTTGTAAACTTGGTATTTAAGTTTATGAATATGAGGAAAGAATACATTTTGGAGGTTGGGTTTTTTCCCATCAGGGTTTTCCCAGGATAAAATAGTGTGTCACTCTATTTTATGGGTTGATGTGTTATTTCTTGTTCCTATTGCTTTTACTTTCAAAATATAAATGATATATCTGGATGAGATGGTTAAATGATATAATGGGATAGTTATGCATGTTTATAATTGAACACTATTCATTCAGCAAACTCATTTATGATGTTAAGAATGTATGCATAATTTCTAACATGTCAAGGATTTAATGATATGTGATTGTGTCATATACTTTCTAGATTAAATTGGTCAAATATGAATGATGTAGATAATCAGTCTTGCTTCTTGTATTCAATAGTTATATGGCATTCATAGAAGCTATTCACAATGGAATATAACTTCTGCTCAAGTGAATCTCTCATGTGATGTTACAAATATATGGTTATGATGAATAGATATTATCATAAAAGGCTCCATTAGTTTATGTTCACCTCATATACACTCATTATGGTTCAAATTAGAACACATTAAAACTCGAAGTGGAGTAAAATCCACAATGAGGTAAAAATTGGTCTTGAATTAGAAACAAACAAGTATTATATTCTAAAAGCTAAAATGTTGAGTGTGCATGAGGTGGGGTATGCCCTTATTGGACAAGTAATGTCCTTTGTAAATAAATCAATGTTTACAACAAAAGGGTTGTCTAAAAAAAAGGGTGAACCATTATGTTTCTAAGAGATTTAAAGTTATATAATCATATTTAAGATGGCATTCCATGGATTCTTATCACGTTAGTGATATTGTTGTCTTAGAAATCTCTTCTAGATGAAGAGAATCATCTCTAAGACCTATGAATAACCATTAATAAGGTTATTTCATCTATGATGGTTTTCCATTGGTGTGGTTCTCCATCTTCAAGGCATTCACCTACGTACTAATATTGGTGGACAGTATGTATATTAGTGATTTTCCCTTTTATGGAATGAAACCTCACTTTTGGGAAGGGAAAAATAGCACCCTTGTTTTAATTAAATTTATGCAAAATTTTAGAATAATATTTAGAGGAGATTATGGGGTTTCCTCACTATATTCAATCATACGATTAATGACCATATATAGGATTTATGGACTAGTGAAGTTGGCATGATTGGAAGTTAGAATGGATGAGAGGAGGTTGAATCCTCTCAAACCATGAAATATATAATAAATAATTAAGGAAAGAATAGACAAGGATCTATTCTTGGTTTGATGCATAGAAAATGTGAGATAGATACTACCTTAATAAGATTAAGGTTTTAAATAAGAGTGGATGGAGAATTCATTCTTGAGGAAGTTATAAGCTTCCATATTCATACATTTAGTATGGATACTTAGAGAATAAAAGAATGGATTTATATTCATTCTTGAGGGAATTTATAAGGTTTCCTCCAAATTCGTTGAGACTTCTCCAAAATGTGATTCCAATGATTATCATAAACATATGTAAAATATTAACTTCATATGATGACTTCGAGAAAGGAACTAGTAGATTCCTTAATTGCATCATTTATTTTAAAGGAATAGGTGGATTCCTTTTTGGTATGATAAATACCTAAATGTTATAATGATGACTTAGAGAAAGAAACTGGTAGATTTCTTAATTGCATCACTGATTTTAAAGGAACATGTGGATTCCATTTCGGTATGAGAAATATCTTAATGTTATAATGATGACTTAGAAAAAGGAATTGGGAAACTTACTTAATTGCATCATAAGTATAATATGGAATAATGATTTTGATTGAAAGGGATCGGTAGATACCCTTCTATACTTGTAAAATTGGTATTTAAGTTTTTGAATATGAGGAAAGAATACATTTTGGAGGCTGGGTTTTTCCCATCAGGGTTTTCCCAGGATAAAATAGTGTGTCACTCTATTTTGTGGGTTGATGTATTATTTCTTGTTCCTATTGCTTTTACTTTCAAAATGTAAATGATATATGTGGATGAGATGGTTAAATGATATAATGGGATAGTTATGCATGTTTATAATTGAACACTATTCATTCAATAAATTCATTTATGATGCTAAGAATGTATGCATAGTTTATAACATATCAAGTATTTAATGATATGTGATTGTGTCATATGCTTTTTGGATTAAATTGATCAAATATGAATGATGTAGATAATCAGTCTTGCTTCTTGTATTCAATAGTTATGTGGCATTCATAGAAGCTATTCACAATGGAATATAACTTCTGCTTAAGTGAATCTCTCATGTGATGTTACAAATATATGGTTATGATGAATAGATATTATCATAAAAGGCTCCATTAGTTTATGTTCACCTCATATACACTCATTATGGTTCAAATTAGAACACATTGAAACTCGAAGTGGAGTAAAATCCACAATGAGGCAAAAATTGGTCTTGAATTAAAAACAAAAAAATATTATATTCTAAAAGCTAAGATGTTGAGTGTGCATGAGGTGGGGTACACCCTTATTGGAAAAGTAATGTCCTTTGTAAATAAATCAATGTTTACAACAAAAGGGTTGTCTAAAAAAAAAAGGGTGAACCATTATGTTTCTAAGATATTTAAAGTTATATAATCATATTTAATATGGCATTCCATGGATTCTTATCACGTTAGTGATATTGTTGTCTTAGAAATCTCTTCTAGATGAAGAGAATAATTTACTAATACCTATGAATAATCATTAATAAGGTGACAGTACTGATCTTGATGGAAAGTATGTATATTGGTGATTTTCCCTTTTATGGGGGTATGAGGGTTTTGTATAAGCTGATCACTTCTACCTTAAGAGACTCTAATCAAGTCTCAATAACTCTTGATGCTATATGCCTTGATAAGTTTTGATCCAAATGGAATGTGTCTATCTTAAGTCATGATTATGTTCCTCACCTTATGAATGCTATATGAAAAAAAAAGAATGAGTGGTTGGTTAGTGACAATTGGGGTTGCTACAAATATTCTTGGCATTGTACAAAAATCTTCTCCTTATTCATAGGCTAAAATATTCGAATTCCCACTTCCTGTTCGTCTCACAATGACACTGAGAGGGGGGGTGAATCAGTGTAGCTCTTTAAAAATTAAATCTTAAACTCTTAAAGCTAAAACAATGAGAACTTAAAAATAAATAAAGCAAATGTAACAAGAGAGCATCACACAACACAAGATGTACCGAGGTTCACCGATTTGGCTACTCCTCAAAAATTGACTGTGTGGACTACCATCCAAATCCAGCCTTTGCAAAGCACAACTTTATAATCAATTTACTAGCACCCACTGGAAGGAGCACCAACCCCTGATTTATCTGCACCAATAGAAAGTAGCACCAACCCCTAATTTATCTGCACCAACAGAAAGGAGCACCAACCCCTGATGCCAAGCACCAACTTGGACTTCAATTTTGAAACTAGAAGATTGACATAAAAATGCCTTCACTTTTACAAGACCCTGACTGGTCTATTGCTTACTCAACATTGCTCAGAATTCACCCAACACACACCCTTCTCGCTCACCTCTCATGCACCTCTCACTATCCTATTGCTCTCTTCACGT
Source organism: Wollemia nobilis (assembly GCA_028583015.1). Taxonomy (NCBI): domain Eukaryota; kingdom Viridiplantae; phylum Streptophyta; class Pinopsida; order Araucariales; family Araucariaceae; genus Wollemia; species Wollemia nobilis. The sequence goes on from JAQPPZ010002524.1 coordinate 1,182,109, forward strand.
ACACTTCGCAAGATCAAAATTGGCACTTAAATTCTCCAAGCAAAACTCCTTTTATAACAGTCCTTTCTCTTTGTAACTTCAGTCGTAACTCCTTTCATTTCTCATATGCCACTTGTCAATTGTAACGTCTTCTTTATGTAACTCATTTGTATATATAGAGTAGGCATTTCATCAAACACATTACATGTAAAGAATTGACACCATATTCTCCTACCATGACTGTTCGTCTTCTCGGTCATGACTGTTCATTTTCTCCTTTGTGCATGCATGCGTTTTGGTTCCCGAAAAATCTTTTTGTTTCTATTTTGATGACTGTTCATTTTCTCCTTCTTCGACTGTTCATTTTATCCACATGGGCACGCGTCCGTTTCTTTCCATGACTGTTCATTTTCTCCACATGGGCACGCGTCCGTTTCTTTCCATGAATGTTCGTTTTCTCCACATGGGCACGCGTCCATTTCTTTCCATGACTGTTCGTTTTCTCCACATGGGCATGCGTCCGTTTCTTTCCATGACTGTTCATTTTCTCCACATGGGCATGCGTCCGCTTCTTTCCACGTGTACCGACCATCTTAAATGATTTCAAAACATTAAAGATTCCTTATGGGTCCACGTCACTATGCAGTCTTCAGTTTCACCATCCTGGTGTTCATGTCGCGATATCGCGACACTTTTGTTTCTCTGCCTGCCTGCCCTTTATGAGTTGTGATTATGCGACATGTCGCGATATCGCGATACTTTTGTTACTCTGCCTGCCTGCCCTTTTCGAGTCACAAAAATGTGACATGTCGCGATATCGTGACACTTTTGTTACTCTACTTGTCTGCCTTTCTTGAGTCATGAAAATGCGACATGTCACGATATCGCGATACTTTTTCTTTCTCTTCCTGCCTTCTCTTTTTGAGTCATGAAAATGCAACATGTCGCAATATTGTGACACTTTTTCTTTTTTTGCCTGGCTGCACTTTTTGAGTCGTGATAATGCGACATGTCACGATATCACGACACTTTTTCTTTCTCTGCCTGGCTGTCCTTTTTGAGTCGCGATAATGCGACATGTCGCGATAATGCAACATGTCACGATATCGCGACACTTTTTATTTATCTCTCTTTCTCTTTGCTTTGGCCCCAAAAATACAACATGTCATGATATTGTGACACTTTTTCTCCTTGCTTTTTCTCTTTGCTTCGGCTCATGAAAATACATGTCGCGATATCATGACACTTTTTCTCCTTGCTTTTTCTCTTTGCTTCGGCCCGTGAAAATACAACATGTCGCGATATCGCGACACTTTTTCTCCTTGATTTTTCTCTTTGCTTCGGCCCATGAAAATACAACATGTGATATCATGACACTTTTTCTCCTTGCTTTTTCTCTTTGCTTCGGCCTATGAAAATACATGTCGTGATATCGTGACACTTTTTCTCCTTGCTTTTTCTCTTTGCTTTGGGCCGCGAAAATGCAACATGTCATGATATCGTGACACTTTTTCTCCTTGCATTTTCTCTTCTATTTTGGCCGCGAAAATGCAACATGTCACAATATCACGACACTTTTTCTCCTTGCATTTTCTCTTCTCTTTTGGCCACGAAAATGCAACATGTCGCGATATCACGACACTTTTTCTCCTTGCATTTTCTCTTCTCTTTTGGCTACAAAAATGCAACATGTCGCGATATCGCGACACTTTTTCTCCTTGCATTTTCTCTTCTCTTTTGGCCACGAAAATGCAACATGTCGTGATATCGCGACACTTTTTCCTCTTTGCATTTTCTCTTTCCTTTTGCATATGGGCCACTTCGGTCTTCTTGGAAAATATGCAACAACCTGTAACAACTTCACCCAATCATCAAAGACATCCTCATAAGCATTTAACATCATTGTACATACTTTGAATAACCTTTGAACTCCTGTCCACTGCATCAATCGATCTATTTTACTGTGTTGACAACAATGCCAATACTGTCGCTGCACCTTGCTTAACAATCTCCCCCTTTGGAATTGTTGGCAACACACGTGCAATTTATTGTAACTCTTCTCCCCCTTTGACAACAATATCAAAGGGTCACTGCAGCACTCCCCCCGAGTCCATGCACAACATTCTCAGGCAAAAATTATTACACTTAGTAAAAATCACAAATATGAGCAAAAGGATAAACAAATACACAAATGCTCCCCCTGAGAATGTGGTCCCGATAGCTAGTCAATTCTTGGGAAACATGACCACTCCCAATTTATTGCGAAGGTACTCAAAGACTTCCCTGGGCAACGGTTTTGTGAAGATATCTGCTACTTGCTCTGTTTTTGGAACAAAATCCAATTTAACCTCACCTTCCGCAACTTTCTCCTTCAAAAAGTGATACCGGATAGTAATATGTTTTGTGCGAGAATGCGTAACCAGATTCTTTGAGATGTTAATGGCACTGGTGTTATCACACTTAACTAAAATTGGAAGTTAATACCAAGATATTTCAGGGTTTGTTTCATCCATAATACCTATGTACAACACATCACTATAATATATTTTGCCGCTACTGTGGATAAGGATACTGACTCTTATTTCTTACTGTGCCATGCGACCAACATGTCTCCAAGATAGAATGCACCTCCACTAGTGCTCTTTCTGTCATCTACACATCCTGCCTAATCTGCATCTGAATATGCAATAAGGGTGAAGTCCTTACCTTTCGGATACCATAACCCATACTCCATAGTACCCTTGAGATACCAAAGAATCCTTTTCACTGCTATCACATGAGTCTCCTTGGGACTAGCTTGAAATCGTGCTACCATGCACACTGCCTGTAAAATATCTAGTCTGGTAGCTGTCAAGTATAGTAAGCTCCCAATCATAGATCTGTACATGGTTTGATCAACATGTGGAGATTTGTCATCCTTGCTCAACTTGCAACTTGTTGTCATGGGAGTCCTAACTGGCTTACAATCCTCCATTGTGAAATTTTTTAGTATTTCTTTCACATATTTAATTTGAGAAATAAATATGCCCTTCTCATTTTGATTAACTTGCAACCCGAGAAAATATGAAAGTTCACCAATCATAGACATTTCAAATTATTTTTTCATCTTATTTGCTAAATCTTTACACGACTCATCTTTGCTGCTGCCAAATATGATATCATCAACATATACAACAAGAACAATAAGATGGCCATTTTATGTTTTGACATACAAATTACTATCCACCATACCTTTCTTGAACCCTTGTTGAGTAAGATAGTTGTCTAGCCTTGCATACCATGCTTGGGGTGCCTGTTTTAAGCCATATAATGCTTTCTTCAACTTGCAAACCAAGTTAGGATCATCACCAAGTTGGAAACCATATGGCTACTCAATATAAACCTCTTCTTCGAGTTTTCCATTCAAAAATGCTGATTTCACATCCATTTGATAAACTTTGAAATTCTTGTAAACTGCTAAAGCCAAAAATATTCTAATTGCCTCTAGTCTAGCCACAGGTGCAAAGGTTTCCTAAAAGTCAATACCTTCAACTTGTGCATAGCATTTACATACCAATCTTGCTTTATTCCTGACTACCTGTCCGTCTTCATTCAACTTGTTTTGAAAGATCCATTTAGTATCGATTATATTTTTATTTGCAAGTCTTGGTACTAACTCCCAAGTTTTGTTTTTCTCGATCTGATCTAATTCTTCATTTATTGCCTTCATCCAACTTTTATCTTTTCTTGCATCAACAACATTTTTGGGCTCAATGCTGGATAATAGAGAGTAGTTGCTTACTACTATTCTTCTTGTCTAAACACCAACTATGGGGTCTCCAATTATTTGCTCTCTAGGATGATATTTTTGCTAGCTACCTGTTTTGAATTTCTTATTTTCTTCCACTTATGAATCACTGTTTGAATCATTTGAGTCAATTTTTTGTTTCTTTTCTATTTTCTTTTTCTCATCTCCTTCAATAACCTCTTCATAAATTGGGTAGTTTTCTTCATAGCTAATTACTCGTTCCCTACCTTCATCAACTTTAACATCGACACTATCCATAATTTTCCTTAGCTTCTTGTTGTAGCATTTGTAAGCTTTGATTTTTGATGAATAGCCAAGAAAAATACCTTCATCAGCTCTATCTTCAAACTTACCAAGGTTTTCTTCAGTTATTTTGATGTAACACTTGATGCCAAAAACTTTAAAGTATCTTACTGTTGCCTTTTTACCAAACCACAACTCATAAGGAGTTTTGTTTTCATGCATCCTCAACATGCACCTATTTTGGATGTATATCGTAGTATGGACTGCCTCTTTCAAAAATTTGCCTGCTACTTTGCTCTCTGTCAACATAGTCCGTGCCATTTTCTGCACTGTCCTATTCTTTCTTTCTACCACACCATTTTGATGAGGTGTCCTGGCTGCTGAAAACTATCTTCTAATACCATATTTTTCATAGCACTCTGTAAAATCCTCTGAAATGAACTCTCCTCCTCTATCTGATCTTAAAAATTTAATCCTTTTTCCTGTTTAATTCTCAACTTGGTTTTTGAAAACCTTGAACATCTCAAAAGCTTCTGATTTGTGCTTAAAAAAAAATACCCATGTCATCCTGGAATAGTCATCTATATACAACATAAAATATTTGTCACCATTTATACTTTGCATTCTCATGGGTCCACATAAATCAGTATGTATTAGTTCCAAAGGTTTGCTTGTGTAGTACTCTTTTGTTTTAAATGAGACTCTAGTTTGCTATCAACTTTCCACAGTTTGCTTTTTTGACTTCACAACCCTGCTTCTTAAAAATCACTTCATGACATCTATCACAAATCTAACTTACACTCAACAAGTTATGCTTCAGAACAACCACAAACAAGACTTATTTTGACTTGATTTTTCCATCACTAATTTTCACTGAACCTTTGCCAACTATCTTAGCTCCATCATTATTTCCAAATTTTACTGAACCACCTTCATATTGCTGTAGCTTCTCAAATTTCTGTTTGTCACTTGTCATATGACTGGAGCATCCACTATCAAGTATCCATGGTGCAGATTTATTTTGTGCTTTAAATGTTGTTTGTACGATCAGGGATTCCTTTTCTTCCTTAGATTGATCTTTTTCTTTCCACTCTGGTTTGATTACAGTTTTGGGCTCTTGTTTTGACTTTTCTTTTTTAGTGGCTTGTGCATGTTTTTTGAGAAATTTTCTATTTTGTCTCATTCCATTTGGTTGAGATTTTCTTCCCTGAAATTGATTTGATGCAAATGTACTTCGTCAATTTCTTGCAATGTGCCCAAACTTATGACAGTTATAACATTCTACTGCATAATCCATCAAAGGTGAAAAAACATTTCTACTGGTAAAATTCCTTGGTCCTACATTATACTTGCAATCCGAAATCTTATGTCCATAACCATTACATTTAAAAAAGTAACCAGAAAAGAGATGATTGAACCTGGGTGATGGTATTTGCCATGTTGTCGTAGGAGTCATAAATCTTCTTCTTCTTTGATGTGTGACATTGGTGAATCCATCATTGTCAATTCTCCTTTTGTGCCTTGCATTATTGCTTTTTTTTGCCTTAGTCAATTTTTCTTGATCAACCTATTTCTTATCTTCATTCTTTGATCCATTTGATGGTTCTCCTTCGACAAAGCACAAACTAAATTTCATGCTTTTAGGCCTTTGGATATTTATGATCTTATCCAGCTTCATAGAACTTTCTTCATGTTTGTGATGACAACTAATTTTACGATTCATCTCTTCTATCTGCATTCTTAAACCAACAGTCTCTTCTTCTAGTTTGCAACAATAATCTATTTTCATGGTTATTTGCACTTCGATATCTTCAAATATTTTCTTGGATTCTTCTATCTGTACTTTCAAACTGGTTATGATTTCATTTGCATCCTCAAGATTTCTTGAAATTTTCTTATTCTTTTTTCTTTCTATCTTCAATTCATTCAGAGCTGCAATTAGTTCCTATTTCAAATTTACTTCTGCATCACTTTCTTCTTCATCACTTTCCTGTTCTTTTTCTATTTTTTTAATCTATGAGTGCCATGAAAAGAGCTTCACCTATTTCCTTTTCAGAATCCTCACTGCAACCATCTTCTGATGAACTGACATTCTTGGAGATGAAACTTTTCTTCTTGAAGTTACCTTTTCTAAAATTTGTTTTGTTCTTCCAGTCACTTCTTTCTTGGTGCGATCCTTCATCAATTTTGTTCTTCTCATTAAGTGGACATTTAACTACAAAATGCCCAATGCCTCCACAATTGAAACATTTAAATGATAACTTTCCTCTATATTTTTATTTTCCCCTTTTTAGTTTTCAAGCAAAGTTTGCTTCCATTTCATCTGATGTCTCTTCTTCCTCAAATTCTTGTTTTGCTTTCATATTTTTATGGGCTTTAAAAGAAGCTTCTCTATCTATGGGTTTAGATTTTCCTATTCTTATCTCATATGCAATCAAAGAACCATGCATCTCATCCATAGTAAAAGAATTTAGATTTTTAGCTTCTTCTATAGCTGAAACTTTAGAATAAAATATTTGGGGAAGAGATCTTAATACCTTTTTCACGATGACAGAATCTTTGATTTCCTCACCGAGTCCTCTAATCGCATTAATGACTTCATTAACTCTCATCATATATGCCTCTATGTTCTCATTGTCATTCATATTTAATACTTCGAACTAAGCTCGATGTGTTTGTAACTTGGCCTCCTTGATCTTATCGTCTCCTTCATGAATGCTCCTCAGTTTGTCCCATATTTATTTTGCCATTTTACAACTCATAATTTTTACCAGTTCTCTATCCGCTAATCCACACATGATAGCATTCTTTGCTTTTGAGTTATTCTCAAACATTTTCTTATCGATAGCATCGGTTGGAGAAGTGGTGGGTATTGTGTATCCACTATCTACCGAATCCCAAATGTCATATCCCAAAGCACAAAGATATGTCTACATCCTGAGTCTCCAATATGCATAATTAGTTTCATCAAAAAATGGTGATTTGTTTGATGAGAAGCCTTCACCACCTGCCATTGTGTTACTTCCAATATCACCCTAGTCGGTTAAGCTTGTTCAGGAACTTGGCTCTGATACCAATTGTTAGTCTCACAATGACACTGAGAGGGGGGGTGAATCAGTGTAGCTCTTTAAAACTTAAATATTAAAATCTTAAATCCAAAATAATGAGAACTTAAAAACAAATAAAGAAAATGTAACAAGAGAGCATCACACAACATAAGATGTAACGAGGTTCACCGATTTGGCTACTCCTAAAAAATTGACTATTTGGACTACCATCCAAATCCAACCTTTGCAAAGCACAAATTTACAATCAATTTACCAGCACCCATTGGAAGGAGCACCAACCCCTGATTTATCTGCACCAACAAAAAGGAGCACCAACCCCTAATTTATCTACACCAATAGAAAGGAGCACCAACCCCTGATACCAAGCACCAACTTGGACTTTAATTTTGAAACTAGAAGATTGACATATAAATGCCTTCACTTTTACAAGACCCTGACTGGTCTATTTCTTACTCAACATTGCTCAGAATTCACCCAACACTTCCTTCTATGGCATATGTAAATTTTGATGCAAGCACTTTAATTCTTCTTAGGCTCGAGTATTTTCATTTCATAGGAACTCTTTATTGGCTTAGATGGTTCTATTCCTTAGGCACTCCTCATTGGATTAGATGCTTATATTCCTATATGCTCTATGATCTACTCTCTACTACTAAACCACGAGATTCTTGAAAATAATTTAAATCTACTCCATTTTTCTTCTTTGATGCTACTCCTTTGGCTCTTCAATGTTCCTATCTTTCTCTAGATAGCGAGTGGACAATGTATTCAAATCATTATTCTCATAGTCTATCAAATGCACCTTTCCTTCCTTCACAACATAGCAACAATTTTCTCATGTTTCTATTCTTTGAATAAGCTCATGTTCTTCCTCAAACATTGGTTGCTCCTCTTCTTTGTCTCCTACAATTTGTTCTCTCTTCTTCTGGTTCTTCACATCAATATCTCCAACACAAAATTTCTCTTTCATCTCCTTCAACACAAATTATCTTTAACACTACAATCTTTTCTCTCTAATTTTTTCAACACCTTTAGTCCTTTAAATTCACTCCAATTCTTCTTTTTATTTAATATATTTATCTTTCTCCAAGCTTCTCCTTCTTTACAATATTCCTCTAATTTTCCTCAAACTCCTTCACTCAATGTATTCAATCTTCCTTAAATCTTCTCAAAATTTCTCACTCTCTCCTCCAAAAATAGAAAGATTACATCGTTAGAGTGCAACTTTGATACCACTGATGGCAATTTTGTTAGATTTTATCAAATTTCAATATCCTAGGATATAATATCAATCACATAAAATGCTTTCACATAATAACATCGATATTTCACAATAAGAGTTATCACTATTATTCATAAATAATCAAGAATCCAAATTGATTACTAAATCCCTTATCCTTATGATGCACGAAGTTTTATCTCCATTATATAACCTTACAAAGTGACTCCTCAATACTCTTAATTATTGTTCTCTTCAAAAATTTAGGAGATACATCCTTTCACATTCCTTACATTATTACAAAACTCTCATGACTCTTCACTTTACATATTTCCACATCTCATGTGACTCTTCACATACATAATTGACACCTATCACTCTTCACTCACTCACTTGAAAATTTACACTCTTACAACTCACACCTCACACCTTACACTTGCACATTTGCACTCTTGAAATTTTGCACAATTTATTACATAACATATAACACTCTCACACTTTGACACATACATTAGACAAATATAAAACACACTCCTAAAATAATATTTATATATGTAACTTGGGGTACTTTAGTGTTACCAAATAAGATCTCCAACATGGAAGAAAATATTGACAAAATTTCTAGACAAAGAATAAAAAATAAATCCTATTTATCCAAATCCAACTCCATTGCTTGAATATGAAGAATGAAGGACTCAAATCTTTCATGAGTAGAATAATTGAACTACGTGCATCACTATAAGCATTAAGAGAAGGGTATCTAATGATAAACTAGTTCTAATTATTTTAAGATCTCTCCCTTCTCAATATAATATACTTGTAAAAAAATTAAATATCATAGAGCAAACACCAACATTTGAAAAGTTGGTAAACCTACTTAAAAAATTAGAGAACTTGCATTTAACACAAGAAGTACTTACAAATAAAAAAGGAAAACAACCATTCATAAGAGGTATAACACCTCAACAATGCTTCCAAAAAAGAAATAATTATTAATGATATCAACAACAAAGAAATAATTCTCAAGGATATCAATGGTGGAAAATATTACATTATTTTGTTCCTTGCAAACATCTTGTAAATATTTAGTGTCTAGGAGTCTTCTAAATATTTAGTATTTAGTAATCATTATATGTTTGTATTTATTAGGGACTCAATAAATATATTTATCCTATGATAAATATGAAGAGTCATATCTTCAAGGAAGTTTAAGGATATGAAGAGATAGTTGAAGATGAATTATCAATAACCTCTTTGTAAAGGTTATTTGTAGGAGCAACACATGAGGTTGTTTATATTAGAAAATTGCAGTGCATATTCTTGTACTGTAATACTTTGTAATATTGTCATCTTTGTGAATATAGTGTTTTCATTTTACTTTGAGTCATAGGTTGAATATATGTGAATTGTGTTCTATTATATTGTGAGAAATAATTAATCTTTGTGTCTAAATTTGATTGATAAATATAGATCATTTGCTAGAAGTGAGCTATGGTTAGTAAGCCAAGGGAAGCGAGCTATGGTTAGTGAGTTAAGGGAAGTGAGGTACAATTGGTTAATCAAGGGAAGAAGAGACATATTAATATTATAAGAGTTTTGTATGTGAGTCCATTTTTTGTTTTAGTCACCTTGTTATTTAGACTCACAAGCCTAGAGTGAGGTGGAGTAAGAGTGTAAGGACAAATTTTGGAAGTGAGATAGTCTTATGTGAAGAAGTAAGCATCCTTATATTATTTAGATATTTTTCTATCATATGTGGTCCAATTTTTCTAAACCAGCCTAAGAGAACATTGTGTTAAGTTCCTATCCTTTGTTTTAAAATTGAAGTCAAAATATCATTCTCAAAAGCCTGATAATGAGCTATAAAGGAGAATATTAGCCTCCTGCTTGTTTTCATGAGATAACTAGAGTAACAAAAGCATTTTGAATTTGAGTTTTTGTTGACCCCAAAAAGGATAGTCCCCTTTTTTTGGGGATCTATTTCCTTTTCCCTAAGGACGCATAAGGCGGTGCATCCAAATTTAACCTTGTGCACTCCACCTCCATTGGAGCGCATAAAAAATCCTCAGGAACATAGCTCCTGAGCCCCAAGATGAGGCCGCACACTCCACTAATGGATATGGAAAAAACCCCTTAAGTATGCTTTTCATGCACCCAGCCGTAACCCATGCACCCCATTAAGGAATGGGGCACACAAAGCCCTTAAGGGATGCACAACTCTGTGTGCCTTGTTCTAAGTCTACGTGCTCCATGGGAGTGTGGAGCACAAAAGAATCCTGAGGGGAACACAAATTGTGCACCCCAAAAGAGTTAGTGCACTTCAAAATGGAGTGAAGTGCATGAAGTTCCTAAGGGCACGTACCTTCATGCACCCAACTTTAGACTATGTGCTTCACTCTTCAGTGGAGCACATAATGCCCCTAGGGAGTGTGTGCCTCTATGCGTACCCCAAAACTGCTTGTGTGCTCCATTATAATGGAGCATGCATGAAATCCATTAAGGAATAAAAACTATGCATCCAACCCCTAGCCCATGTGCTCCACTCTCTAGTGGAGTACATGAAGTTTCGAGGGGTGCACAAACTTGTGCACCACGAATAGTGTATGCACACTACACTCCCCTGAAGCACACAAAGGTCTAGTTGGGTACATAAGGTTGTGTTCCCACATTTGATATCATGCACTCCACTATGGAGCACATGAAGGTTGTAGGGGAGTACAAGCTCATGTGTCCCATTGGGTCTTACATGCCCCATTTCCTTTGGGGTGCACAAATTTTAAGAAAATGCACAGGTTTGTGCAACCGCTTCGACGTTCATGTGCTCCATCCCTTAGTGGAGCATGTGAAGGTTTATTGGCACATAGCTTAATGTACCCAATCAACCTGAGATGCATAAATCATTAATGTTGCATAGAACTTGCATGCCCACTTCATTTGAGTGTGCCCCACCCCAACCAATTCAAGATTGCCACACGTCCTAAAAAATCTCCCCAAGCTGTAATTCTATGTTATGCACAACCAAAGTGCATATGATGTGGTGTGCCCAGCTAATCAATGAGCCCCATCGAAAAAAAAAACACACAAGCTCCACCAACCTAAATTAAATGCATGTGCTTTAAAATAAGGTGGTGAACCTCCCTTGCACCATTATTGCATATAGAAACATTCTCGACGAGGTCAAGCACAGAGAAAATAAAAGAAGCCCTCCCTATTTTTAACAGTTCATTCCAATGGCTTCCACGAGCTTAGTTGTAACGGGGGTACCAAATATTAAGGCATGGATTGGTAAGATCACCAAGGCATGGCCTGTGATGAGGAGAATAGGGAGAGTGTAGGATCTAAAAGTGCTAACAAACCCTCTAGACACATCCCGGGATATCACAATTGAGCAACAAAAAGAAGTAGAGGGGGTAACCATTTATAGTTTTGACCCCATAGAGGAGGACAATCAATGCCACCTAACATTGTTGAGGAGCTTATACATGAGGGTGCAGAGAGATAGTATCGAGCCCGCCCATATCTATAACAAGTGGAACACCAATTTGGGGTGTTTGACCTACCCAAAGGTCTACCACTCCTCGGACCTCCTAGCCTGGTTGGCAGTGGCCTATGAACCCAAAAATTATACCATTCACGATTACAAAATTAGGTAGTAGCCAGGTTGATGATTGATAGGATTAGATAGGTATTTGGGCTCGCTATGGCATCCATATTGGACTTCAAAGCATTGGCCCTCCAAGCCAATTATATGCTCAACACCACATTTCCTCAGGTGTTGATGAAGAGAGGGAAAAAACATACCCTCTAGCTTACCCATAAAAAAATCTTGCTTAGGCCTTGGGTGCAGGATTACGTCGATATGATTAACCTGGTACTAGGAGTAAAGAATTTAGAGAAGGTAATGAAGAAGGTCATGTTTTTGATAATTCAATGCAATCGTATAGATCAGAACCCTCTCTATCACTAGGAGGATGTAATCAACGACAACATGAATGAGGAATTGTAGAAGCTGCAGCAGGCCATATTGATCGATAAGGAGGAACTCCCTCATTTTTCCTATTATTATTTCCTAATTAATTTATTTATGGCACAATTGGATAGATCCAAGGTGGCTAAGATAGGGGGGTCACTACTCCCACCCTTCAAGATCAATTGTTGTGCATCCAGGAGGGGTGCTCCAATTACAAGACCTTCTTTGAGAAGATCCTCCCAGTAGTGCACACCCGACTATGTGGAGAAGAGCCAGACAGGTTTGGAATTGGGGTGAGAAACTTCTTACGTGAAACTAAGGTAGGGGATTTCTTCTATCCAGAAGAATTCTCTTACATCTAGATTTATGGTTCCAAACTACCCCCAAAGGCACTACCAAGGAATTATCCCACCTCAATTTCCATCTTGGAGATAACCTGATAGATTGTCGAAGAAGTCAAAATCAGATATATCAAAAAGAAGGGTAGTGTGCCATGGCTACCCATCCCATGCTCAATGGGCCCCTACACTTATCTGGGCCACTTTGCAATGTTACGTGCCATATGGAATATGGACACATACTACTTCCCCGAAGTTACATGGAGGTCATATGACCCCGAGGGTCTCCATAGACATAATGTTGCTAGTAAACTTGCCCTCCTACAAGTCACTCATAGAGAGGATGACTTCGAGGATGATATGCAGAAGGTCCTCAGGGAGAACCAATCATTGGATCTAGTATGGAAGATGGAAAAAAGGCCCTACAACAAGCTGGAAGTAGTAGGGGATTATCCCTCTGAACTGAGATTGCATAGACAATTATTAGTGGATAAGGTGGTGCCATTAGTCCTAAATGCTCCCTTAGAAGAGTTTGAAGACCCCACTTTCTAGGTCGTCCAACAAGATACTGACATTTTTGAGGTCATGATAAAAATAGTGGGTGAAGCACAACAAGAGCAGGCCAAGCTCCCCTCTTCTTCCAGTTCCTTGGTTGCCACCTCAAAAGGGAAGGAGTTGGTCTCCTCCTCATCCCAAAGTATAGCATCATCAAATTTAACACTGATGTGTCCATCAGAGAGGACCGATGTGGCAGTGGGCCAACCTTCGTTATTCTCTGCCACCTTAGTGATTAATCAAAAAGAATATCCCATTACCCCCCAAGGCCTTGAAGAAAATAACTGAAGCTAGGGGATTGTCTAACATACTTAGAGAGTATGAGGTGCAAGAGGAGAGTCCCACATGATCCCCAACTAGAAAGAAATCAAGAACTGGGTCTTCCACTGAAGACACCAAGAACCTTAGACTGATGAGAGTGAGGGACTCATTCCAATTTACTACTGATGAAGAGGACCAAATACAAGATATGGAGGAACAAAGGTCCCCAAGCAAAGGAATAAGTAGGCCTCGAAGGACAACTGGGCAAGAGATAGGTGAAATGTCCACTACCACATTTGATATCCCTTTACCACCTAGCCTAAAGGAGGCCACCATTGATGTAAGTAGAGGTGTCATGTGGGCAGAAGCTGCACCAATCGAGATGATGAAATCCCAAGTGGCCACCCAAGCATAGGTGGAATAGTGGAGAAAGAGATAGAAGATTTAAAGGCTAAGGCTACAGAGGTAGGGCACTTATAACTTAAGGTGCAACAACTTCAGGCTGAGATCGATCAATTGAGGATGTCTGCTCCCTCATAGGTCATTGTTGTACAGGCTAGTATTCAACTTGGATCGATAGAAGAGCTCAAACAAGAGATGAAGGAGAAGATAACAGAGAAGATGAGAGATCTAGAGTCCATATTTATAGATATCTATGCTACCAGGAATACTATTGGCCTCTTACAGGATCATCTGTAGCAAGGAGATCAAAAAGTAAATGCCATATTTCCCATATACAAGAGGTTCAGGGACAACTACATGTCGATCATTGGGATGACAACTACCTTATCAGATGACTCCCACTATTTCTTTGCTAAGGAATTTGCCAAGGTCTTCATCTTCTTACAGAATAGATAAAATTGGCTCTAGTGGAATCAAGAAGTGGTAAAAATTGAGCAAGAGGTCAATGATGAGTTGGAGGATTGTGGCTTCAAACTAGATGAGTTCATGTAGGCCCCTAACATCAAGGAGTTAGTGCTCCAAAAAATATAAGATTTTGACTTGGACTCTAGTGGTAAACTATCAAAGCAATTTATAACTTTGGTGCAAATGGTGGATCACCTATGTGTCTTCATTGAGAACACCATGGAATGGGTAAGAGAGAGAGTGAACAAAGCCATACAGGATCTAAATTTGTTATTATTCTCATTAACATTCCATGATGAGGCATGGGATTTTATTGACCAAGCTATACAAAACCTCAAGGAAGGAGTGGGGCCTAGTTCACCTAGGATGCACGCACCAGGTGCATCATAGCCGCCAGCCTAGGGCAGCATAGGAGATGATTCATAGCCACAACCACCACCTAAATAAAATGAAAGACATGGGCTACGTGCCCATTTTTTATTACATCTTATTTTTGGAGGCTATGGGATTGATCCAGCTAGAGCAAGTGGTTACAACCTCGCTAGGATGAGTCTACACTATAAAAGGGAGATCGCTACAATGGGAGATTTTTTATCAAACCTCTAAGAGAGAAAAGTCCAGGTATAAGCTTTGTCTACAAGTGTTAGTCGTATTTTTCCTGTGTGTATCTGTCTATGTTTCTTATCACCCTTTCTCCTATCATTTCTAAGGGACTTCTTAAGGAGCATTGTTCACTAAGATTATTTCCTGTGGAACGTGCTAGAGTTGGAGACTCTTACATCACTACAATCAGGATGGAGAGGAACAACCCCTTGTTATGAATATTCAAATTGGGGGTCTATTGTAATGAAATATCATATAAGAGCCAAGCACCTTGTTGGTCTCTCCATATGTAAAAATATTTTATATTAATGAAAACTCCAACTCTATCCTTGGCATCTCTTGTGTGTATGATATGTGTTTGCTTATTTATGTATTACTACAATCAGAATATATGGATAATGCTTTCTTTCACTAGTTAAATCATTCTTTGCACATTACATTATTTGAATGAGTAAAAATGAACTAGTTCTTCCTTCTCTTTCTTTTCTAAAGTCATTTAATATCAACTTGCTACGACTACCCAATGGACATGGCACCGATCTGGTCTTGATATGCTTTGTTAATGATAGGTTTGGTCACAAATAATCAAAATAACATAAGATCATTTTATCTAGTGAAAGTGGGTAATTGCACCATTAAATCATACATATATATAAACCCACTGTCTGGGGTTTCCTTACCCAACCTAGTCTATCTAGAGCCTTCTGAGTAATCTATTCCTAGGTTAAAGAGGTGGATCCACCAGAATCCACAATACTCGTTGTGATTTTTGAGTTTCCTGTGATGTGACAAATCTTAGAAGGGTAAGCAAGAAATCTCCACAATAGTTTTTGGCATCATTTTTGGGGAGGATATTTTTATATTTCTATCATTTTACTCCCCCATATGATATACCCTTGACCAATCCATCCAATCAATACCTAAAGTTCTAGAGCTGGTTTCCTTTTATTTCCCTGTGAGAGTTTTGGGCTGAGCAATCTTAGCCAGAGAGTATCCCCCACTCTTTGCACTTTGTGCTGGTGACTCTAAAGAAATTTAAAATATCAATGGGGAGCTGATCTGGTGGCCATGAGACGTAGTGACGAGGAGCTCTACCCTGAACTACCAGATCCATAGGTACTTTTTAGAGCACATAAAAATAAAAAGAAGGCTTTGGTTTCTGTTCCTTCTAGTAATCAGGGTAGTACTATTTTTATTCCTCAAAGTTCTCAAAAACCAAGTACTGTCCCACCTACTGTCCAAAGGGGCCCAATCACACCAATGGCCAATCCACATTTGAATAACTGGTGCCTAAATAGGTATAGGCCCTTTGTTTTACCACAAGTTTTGAATCCCCTACCCCCAAAAGCCCACAAGTACCTACCTAAGTTCCTAGGGGACAACACTATGATCGGGGAGGACCATATAAAAGACTTTTTGTATGCTATGGATAGCCTAGAGGTGGAACATGAAGATGTTGTCCTTAGATTATTCCTTCAAACCTTGGAAAAGGATGCTAGAGAGTGGTTTAACAGTCTGACAGCAGACTCTATTGGCACTTTCCAGGATTTAGAAACTACATTCCTTAGAAAAATATGGGGAGAAAAAGAATGAACAGTCTCTATTGACTGAACTAGCCACAATGAAAAAGAAGGAAAATGAAATTGTGGATGATTTCAATAGGTGGTTCACCAAGATGAGAAATTGAATCCCTATGGCTTTAAGGCCTAATGATCACCAGTCCATATGCTTCTATAAAAATGCCTTCCCTGGTGATTTTAACTATGAACTCAGGCAGCAACCCACACTCACTATCGATGCTTGCATGGAAAGAGCAATTATGATAGAAAGGGATATGATAGATAGTGGGAAGATGAAGGTAACCTCAGTAGACCCCAGCCCCAACCAAACTGAAAGGAGAACCAAGAAGGTGGGGTTTGGAATTTTAAAAAAATTAGAACTCGACCCTATTGAGAAATTGTCATCACAGGTGATAGAAATGTTCCTATCCATGAACAATCGACTATCTAAAATAGAGAGGGACAAAGGTGACAATGGAGAACCTTCACAGCACCAGAATGAGGGTAGGCCCCATTTCAGATGAAATTTTAATAGAAACTAGAACAATGAGGGTGGTAGAAATCTGAACAATAACTGGAAGAGGAAGGAAGTTCAAAAATATCAGGATGTCATCCCGAATCCCATGACTTCTATCAACATAGCCTCAGAATTCCCTTATTCTATCCAGCATGTGATGCCCCCCATAATCCAACTGATTGTGGTGTATACCATGGTCTCCATTCAGGTGTAAACCTTGAGGAAGAGTTAGAGGATGAGATTAGAATTAATGCTTGTTGGACTTGGGAAGAAACTGCTGATACTCCACCAATTCTAGAAGAAGTCACCCAGTCTACCAGCCTTGATAATAGGCCTACAACATTTTCTCTTGATGATGTTAAGATTTTGAAAAGGCCCTAGAATAACCATTTTGAACAAATAAGATAGGGCAAATTGACCCCAATAGCTGAGGAAGTTGAGACATTAGAAAGGGTCCATGCCACTAGGCTATGTAACAGAACCATCCCTGACAAGCCAGATAAGAAAAATATAGCTGATGAGAAGGAGCTAGCCCATGCAAAGAAACCTAAGGATGGCCATCAATAACTCCCCCTTGAAGGGTTTGAACCTATCAATAGTGGGCCAGAAAATAGAAAATCAGAATTTGACATAGGTTCAGAACTAGCCAAGCAGAAAATCAACATAACCTTTGGAGAACTGATGACTGTCCCTAAATATAGAGAATAGATTTGTAGGGCTTTTGGGCTAGCTGATTGAGGGGAAGGCCATGTCTTAGCAGCATCGACTTCTAATCCATCTAGTAGAAGTCCTACTTTAGTTAGGCCATTTTATATCTCCCTCTGATATACATCTGGGTATGGTGACCGCTATGTGATACACAATTGCATGCTTGATAGTGGGGCATCTCACAATGTTATGCCAAAATAGGTGGCTGACCAGTTGGGACTGATATGCACCAAATATTCCCCCCTATTTCTATCATGGACAATAGGCAAGTGCCTTGTGTGGGGATAATTATAGGCCTCTTGGTCTTTTTAGATCAATATCCAAAGAAGGGGATTGTAATGGATGTAGTTGTGGTTGATGTAGACCCATTATTTTCCCTGCTACTATCTAGACACTGGGCAGAGCAATTGGGTGGATCAATCCAGTTAGACTGGTCATATGCCACCATCCCTCTATCATCTAAAGAATAGGCCACCCTGAGGAGGGAACCCTTTAACAAACATTCAGTTGAATTAATGAGGCCTGATAACACCACTATCAATCTGGTCAGCTCTATAGAAGAAAAAGAATTAGGTGTTTACTCCATCTGGCACACTCCATTTCTCAAAGAAGTACCTAATGCAGAGGGACTGGATCCCAAAATAAAAGTAGTTGTAGATGTTGAGTCAGATAGGGTCCTCACCACTAAAATGTGGACAATGACCTTTGATGGAGCTAAGTCACAAACTAGGGCTAGGGCTAGAATAAATTTGATAGATATAAAAGGAAATTACTTAGGTGTGCCTTACCGATTAGAGTTCCCCTACACAAATAATGTGGTAGAATATGAGGCACTACTGCTGGGATTGAGAAAATCTAAAGAATTGGGTATTAACTACCTTACTATCTATGGGGATGCTGAATTAATTATACAATAAATAAAAGGAAGATACCAGACCAAACACCCTAGGCTAAAGCAATACAAGCATGTTATCTTAGATGAGATTGACAAGTTCTTGGCCTTTAATATATCACATATACCCAGGGAGAAAAACCATGTTGCCAATATACTGGCTATGAATGCTTCTGGGGTAGATAGCCCTAAAATTGATACAGAATACATGGATAGATTCCCCACCATATCTGTGTATCATCCTTCTATCCCAGATAATGTGGTTTACCTGCAAGTCTTTCAAGATGATATTGATATCAAGGATTTTATGATAGTACAGAACCAATTTGTTGGGGTGATTTGTGATGAGGAAGATGAAGAAAAACTACAGCATGTTATAGGAACCCCCACAGAAGTGATACAACTCAAAACTAATAAAATTCCCAAGGGGCTAGTAGCTTTGGAATCTCTCTTTGATGATTTTGATAAGGCACATAGGACTGCACCTCATGAATCAGAAGGTGAAGAGGTTAATGTTGGGACAGCAGGGGATCCAAAGATGGTCAGGATTGACAAGGGATTACCAACAAAAGAAAAGAAGTAGTATATCCAATATCTGAGGAAAAATAGGGACAATTTTGCTTGGAGCTATGAGGATCTGAGAACATTTAACACTGAGGTGATGACCCATATCATTCCCCTGAAGGAGGGTGCCAAACCTTTTAGGTAGAAACAAAGAAATTTTAATCCTACTCTGCATCCTATCATGCAAAAAGAGGTCCAAAAGTTGCTCAATGCAAAAATAATTAAAAAAGTGAGGTTCTCTTCTTGGATAGCAAACTTAGTGCCTGTTAGGAAAAAGAATGGGGAGATAAGGTTGTGTGTGGACTTTAGGAACTTAAATAAGAACTCCCTCAAAGATAATTACCCCCTCCCCAATATGGAATAGCTACTGTAGGTAGTGGTAGGATCCTCTAGGATTTCACTATTAGATGGCTTCTCAGGATATAATCAGATTTTGGTCAACCTAGAAGACCGATTCAAAACTACATTTACTACACCATGGGGGACCTTTGAATACCAGAGAATGCCATTCAGGTTGATGAATGTTGGAGCCACTTTTTAGAGGGCTATGGATTTTACCTTTAAAGGACTGATGTTTAAAATTGTGGTGGTATACCTAGATGATATCACAATCTTTTCCAAGGACCTTGCTGACCATTTCTACCATCTGTCTCAAGTTTTTGAAAGGTGTAAAGAATATGGTATCTCATTAAATCCAAAGAAATATCTATTTGGAGCCACTCATGGCAAGCTGTTGGGACATGTAGTCTCAAAGGAAGGAATAAACATTGACCCAGAAAGAACAAAGGCTATTGCACAAATACCACCCCCCAAGAGCCTCAAAGGAGTCAGGTCCTTCTTTGGCAAAATAAATTTTGTCAGAAGATTTGTCCCAAATTTTGTTGAGATTGCTAAGCTAGTAAATGACATGATTAAAAAGGATGCAAAGATCAAATGGGATGAGGACAATATCAAGGTCTTCCAAAAAATTAAAGAGGCCATTACTACTGCACCTGTGTTGACCTATCCAGACCATTCAAAAAACTTCAACCTGTACTCCTTTGCTTCAGAACATACCATAGCTATTGTACTATCCTAGAAGGATGAAGAAGGAAATGAGAGGCCAATAGCTTTCATGAGTTCAAGAATGAAGGGGGCCCAATTAAGGTATAAGCCAATAGAGAAATAGGCCTTTGCTCTCATTCAGGATTTAGAACATTTCAAGAGTATCTTTGGTTCCAGTAAAGTGATTGCCTGTATCCCCTACATTACCATCAAGGATGTCCTCACCCAGCCTGAGCCCATAGGTAGTTCAACAAGATGGATGGTAAAACTACTGCAGTATGATGTGGAGTTTAAAGCAATTAAAATTATTAAAGGCCAAGGGCTGGAAAAATATTTGGCCTACAAAGAAGAAGAGGAGATGAATAATGCCATCTTAGTGCAAGGAGGACAACAGGATCAACAACCTAAGCTTGAAGAATATGACTGGTACAAAGATGTTCTATTTTATCTAAAGAACCTATCCTTCTTGCCTGACAAATCTACTAGCAGAATGAGGAGTATTAAGCAGCAGGCTCAGAGATACCACCTACAAGAAGATCGACTCTATTGGAGACACCCAAGTGGAGTGTTGTTGTTGTGTGTGACAAAAAAGGAAGCCCCTAAGATCATTGAAGAGTTTCACATAGGGTTCTATGGGGGCCATTTTGCTCCCAAGGCAACAACCAACCAGATCATGAGGGCAGGATATTATTGGCCATCACTATTCAAGGATGTATATCAGTTAGTTAGGAGATGCTACAACTATCAAGTTTTTACTAGCAAGAAAAATCTTCCTGCAATGCCACTAAAGCCAATGATTATTGAAACTCCTTTCTCCCAGTGGGGGATAGACTTGATTGGAGAAATCAACCCAAATTCTTTAGGAGGTCATAAATGGATTATCACTGCCACAGACTACTTAACTAAATGGGTTGAAGCAGCTCCCCTCAAGAGGTCAACAACATCAGCTATCATTAATTTTCTAGAGGAAAGCATACTAACCAGATTTGGGGTACCCAGGAAGTTGGTGATAGATAATGCCAAATACTTTACTTCCTATGAGATGGTTGACTTCTATGCAAAATACAGTATAGAGCTGGCCCACTCAGCAAATTATTATCCTCAAGGGAATGGACTGGCCGAATCTTCCAATAAGAATATAATCACCAGAATCAAGAGATCATTGGGGAAGAACAAAAGAGGTTGGGACAATGAACTAAAGTATGCCTTATGGTCAGATAGGCTATCAATAAAAAGAGCCACTGGAAAATCACCCTATGAGTTGGTTTATGGAGAAAAGGCACTTCTCCCACCTCAACTAGAAAGAGCAACCCTCTCATTATTACTTCAAGATCATGAAGAACCAGACATGTTACAAAGGAGGATGGATCAACTTGTCCAATTGGATGAAGACAGGAGGGAGGCAGTTACAAGGATGATAACCCAATCCAATAGGACCATGCAATTATTCAATAAAAAGGCTAGAGGTCAAAATTTTTTTGTGGGGGAAGTAGTACTTTACTGGGATCCAAAGAATGATAAGCCTGGTGAGAAAGAGAAATTTGAACCCAAGTGGCTAGGACCCTATCAGGTGGCTGAGGTAGTTGGCCAACATACTTACAGGCTTGAGGACATGGAGGGAGAAGAAGTACCTATCCCTATGAATGGACAACACCTAAAATCCTTCAGTCACCTTGATGGAGGTCGTATGTAAAAAAAAAAAAAAAGTGTGTGTAAGTTAATGTCAGTCCACCCGAAGAGTCTGGAGTTCTCAGGTCCATGTCTTCCATCCATCCCCCTATCCCAGTCAGAGTCGATGTTGACCCCAAAAAGGGTAGTCCCCCTTTTTGGGGTCTATTTCCCTTTCCCTAAGGGTGCACAAGGTGGTGCACCCAAATTTAGCCTCATGCACTCCACTAGAGAGTGGAGCACACAAAAAATCCTAGGGTGCACAAGCTCGTGCACCCCAAGCCGAGCCTGCATGCTCCACTAATGGAGTGCATGAAAATCCCTTAGGTATGTGAGTCATGCACCTAGCCACAACCCATGCACCCCATCAGATAATGGGACGCACAAAGCCCTTAAGGGGCACATAACTTTGTGCACCCCACGCTAAGTCCACATGCTTCATGGGAGTATGGAGCATGCAAGGATCCTGAGGGGTGCACAACATGTGCACCCCAAAAGAGTTAGTGTGCTCCAAAATGGAGTGGAGCACACAAAGTTCCCAAGGGCACGCACCTTTGCACACCAAAATTTAACCCACGTGCTCCACTCTTTAGTGGAGCGCACAATACCCCTAGGGAGCGTGCACCTTTGCACATGCCCCAAACCTGCCTATATATACCATTCTAATGGAGTGCACATGAAATCCATTGAGGCACACAAAATATGCATCCAAACCCTAGCCCGTGTGCTCCACTCTCTAGTGGAGCGTATGAACTCGTGCACCCCAAATAGTGTTTGCATGATCCACTCCCCTAGAGCATGCAAAGGTCTAGTCAGGCACAAAAGGTTGTGCACTCATCTTCGAGATCATGTGCTCCACTATGGAGTGCATGAAGGTCATAGGGGCTCATAAGCTCATGCACCTCATTGGGTCTTGTATGCCCCATTTCCTTTGGGGCATGCAAAGTTTAAGCGAACGTACAGGTTCGAGTGCCTACTTTGAGGTTTGTGTGCTCCATACCCCAGTGGAGTGCACAAAGTATTATTGGCACATAGATTAATGCACCCAATCAACCTGAGGTACATGAATCATTAATGCGATGTAGACCTCGCACATCTACTTCCCTTGAGTGCACTCCACCTTGACCAATTCAAAATTGCCATGCATCCTAACAAATCTCCCTAAGCTGTAATTCTATGTGATGTGC
Source organism: Wollemia nobilis (assembly GCA_028583015.1). NCBI lineage: Eukaryota > Viridiplantae > Streptophyta > Pinopsida > Araucariales > Araucariaceae > Wollemia > Wollemia nobilis. The sequence goes on from JAQPPZ010002524.1 coordinate 1,205,138, forward strand.
AACCAAAGCATAGATGATGTGGTGCACCCAACCAATCAACGAGCCCCATCAAAAGAAAAGTGCACAAGCTCCACCAACCTGAATTAAATGCATGCACTTTAAAAGAAGGTGGTGAACCTCCCTTGCGCCATTATCGCATGTAGAAAGCTTCTCGATGAGGTCGAGCATAGAGAAAAGAAAAGAAGCCCTCCATGTTTTTAACAGTTCATTCCAATGGCTTCCACGAGCTCGACTATAATGGGGGTACCAGATGTTAAGGCACGGATTGGTAAGATCACCAAGGCATGGCCTATGATGAGGAGAATAGGGAGAGCACAGGATCCAAAAGTGCTAACAAACCCACTAGACACAACCTGGGATATCATTGTCGAGCAACAAAAAGAAGTAGAGGGGGTAACCATTTACAGTTTTGACCCCACAGAGGAGGACAATCAATGCCACCCGACGTTGCTGAGGAGCTTGTTTATGAGGGTGCACAGAGATAGCACCGAGCCAACCCCCATATGCAACAAGTGGAACACCAATTTGGGGTGTTTGACATGCTCGAAGGTCTACCACTCCTTGGACCTCCTAGCCTGGTTGGCAATGGCCTATGACCATAGAAATTGCACCATTCATGATTACAAAAATCAAGCAGTGGCCAGGTTGATGACGAATAGGATTAGATAGGTATTTGGGCTCGCTACGACATCCAAGGTGGTGGAATTCAAAGCATTGGCCCTCCAAGCCAATTATATGCTCAACACCACATTCCTCAAGTGCTGATGAAGAGAGGGAAAATGCAAGCCCTCTAGCTTCCCCATTAAGAAAATTCTTGCTTAGGCCCTGGGCGTAGGATTACGCCGATATGATTAACCTAGTGCTGGGTGTGAAGGATTTGGAGAAGATAATGAAGGAGGTGATGTTTTTGATAATTCAATGCAATAGGATAGATAGGACACCTCTCTACCAGTGGGAGGATGTAATCAGTGACAACATGGATGAGGAATTGCAAAAGTTGCAGAAGGCCATATTGGCCGATAAGGAGGAACTCCCTCCTTTTTCTTATTATTCTTTCTTGATTCATTTATTTGTGGTACAATTGGATAAATCCCTAGTGGCTTAGATGGGGGGGGTGACTACTCCCACCCTTCAAGATCAGTTGTTGTGCATCCAGGAGGGGTGCTCCAATTACAAAACCTTCTTTGAGAAGATCCTCCCAGTAGTGCACACCCGATTGTGTGGAGAAGAGCTAGATAGATTTGGAATTGGGGTGAGAAACTTCTTACGTGAAACTAAGGTGGGGGATTTCTTCTACATAGAAGAATTCTCTTACATCCAGATTTGTGGTTCCAAACTACCCCCAAAGGCACTACCAAGGCACTGTCCCACCTCAATTGCCATCTTGGAGATAACCTAATAGATTTATGAAGAAGTCAAAATTAGATATATAAAAAATAAGGGCAGTGTGCCATGGCTACCCATTCCATGCTTAGTGGGCTCCACTTATCTAGGCCACTTTGCAATGTTACGTGCCATATGGAATATGGACACCTATTGCTTCCCCAAAGTTACATGGAGGCCATACGACCCCGAGGGTCTCCATAGACATAATGTTGCTAGTAAACTTGCCCTCTTGCAAGTCACTCATAGATAGGATGACTTCGATGATGATATACAGAAATACCTCAAGGGGAACCAATCATTGGATATATTGTGGAAGATGTAAAAAAGTCCCTACAATAATATGGAAGCAGTTGGGGATTATCCCTCTAAACTGAGATTTCATAGAAAATTATTGGTGGATAAGGTGGTGCTGACTACTCCCCCAAAAGAGTTCAAAGACCCCAATTTCTAGGTCATCCAGTAGGATGCTGACCTTTTTGAGGTCATGATGAAAATAGTGGGTGAAGCACAACAAGAGTAGGCCAAGCTCCCCTCTTCCTCTAGTTCCTCGACTACCACCTCAAAAGGGAAGGAGTTGGTCTCCTTGTTGTGATGTCCTTCACAACGACCCCAAAATTGGGGACCCACTTGAAAATTTAAAATTTTATTTCCAAATCATTGCTTGAAATTCATTTTTTGCAGTTACCATCATAAAAATATCAGTTCTCAAAATGGTGTCATAGCAATGTGCATTATCAAAAGGGTTGGTTTCCATTTTGATAGTAAAAATACACCGCTAAATTCACCATGTGCTCACCAAGTCTCTTTCATTTATGTTTCCAAATCGAGTAAATTTTGATGTTCATGTATTTGTTTATGGTTATGTTTTAGACTTTGTTATTTTTGTCCTTGTGTTGTGTTGTGATTGATTAAATTCATAATGTTTTATGTGGTTTATATTATGTTGTGTCATAATATAATGTTTTTTGTAGGTTTAATTATTTTTAGATTATTTTGTTAGTGTATGGTGTTATGTATATGTTTGTTCGTATGTTATGTTTAGTTATGTCATGTTTTAAATTAATTAAATTATAAAGTTTTATAACTTTATAATTTAATATAGTTAGAATGATTATGTTTTAAATTAATTAAATTATAAAGTTTTATAACTTTATAATTTAATTATATTTAAGAAAGTTATTTTAAATGGTTTTGTTTGTTATATGTTTTGTTTATTTATATATGTTTATTGTGATATTACATAGTACGTTTCGTAGATTTTACTTTTATTATTTGGTTTATGTCATTTTGTTAGTTTAAGTGTCTATAGTTAATGTTATGTGTTATAAGTGTCTATTTTATTTGTGTCATTGTTTTAAAATAGTTCTCATGGTCTAACCATTATATATTATGGTGCAGGTTATAATATTTGAAATGATGCTTCCAAACCATGTCGTTAATGCAAGTGGGTCTCATGATCTTGGATTCATAGATGGACTTGGAGGCGGGTCCCATGACCTAGGTCGAACCTAGCTTTTGGATATGGAGTTCATTGGCTCTAGATGGAATGATATTTGTGAAGCTAAATTCCTAAGTGGTGCTTGAAATGGGCCCCACGATCTCGATTTGAGTTTCAAAGAGTGCAATGCCAAGATTTCAATATGGGTTTTATGTTTTAAGTGGCCGTCGATTCCATTATCCTAGTTGGAATGTGATTTTAAAAAGCTGGTTCCACTATTTTTATTGGAACATAATTTTGAGATACGGATTCCCCTACCTTATGTTGGAGTATGTTGGAACATAATGTTTAATATGGGCCCTCATAGCGGATGAAGAGCATATACACATTATTATTTTGTCCATGTTTAATTAAATTTACATGGTGACAAAAAGGGAAACGGATACAAGTGCTAAGGATTTCAAGGTGTGTAGGCGATGTCTTCGAAAGATACAGGAATACACTGCAAATACCACCGGTGAATCGACTCCAGAGTTTCATCATTATAAAACATGGGTTGTAGCAACACAAAATAATATGGCGAATGTATACTACATGGCATGCATCGAAAGGGTAATTTGATGTAAATGTATGAAATCTATTTTAAATAAATGGGCTCGCGTAAAACCAATTGGGGCATTGATTACAGGGTTTAATGAAACTAAGGTTTAAATAATACTTTGGTAGAAAGGATCAAAGTAAATATAATATTGCTACCATGTATTATTACGAAAGGCTTAATCGATTTAATCGATTTAAGCGAAGATGATTGTTATTATATTCAATATGAATACGAGCGTAGCATTGAAGTTAAAATACGAATAAAAATTCGTTACGAGGCCAGTACAAAAACTATATTTGAAAACAAATGAAACGAGAAAAGAATGCTAAAATTTTATAAATATGGAAAAGAGCCATGGAGAATGGAGTCAGATATTTTTGCAGAGAAGGAGAGAAGGAAAGTTGAAGAAGCAAAAGAAAGGAAAAAGGAGCTATAGAGAGTTGGAAATTACAGAGAAACTGATTCTATTATAAGATCTTTGATTATATCAAAATATTTTAAGGATTCAAATAAGCATCATTTTGGTATTTGAATTATAATTAAAATATTTGGTATAGTTTTCAATAATTAAAAATTCCACTGAAGATTGCATCATATCATTGTTCTATTATGTGAATAACGGTGGACAATGATTTGGTTTAAGTCTTTGTGATTAATTCTGTCTGTAGCATTTGTCTGAGATAGAATAATATTTCTTCTTTATAGAAATTTTGATTATTTTTATTTGATATTCAATTATATTTGCATAGCCTAGTTCAATTTCATAAGAATTAAACCTTACACTAGGTTATCAATAATTTATTTAAATATTAAATTGTTTTAATATTTAAATAAATGAATATATAAAAGATAAATGAATACTTTGGTTTCAACTTTGATTTAATAAAATTGAAAATTAGGGTTGATATCTTTTATTGAAATTTGTTTGGATTTCATGCTTCAATTACCGTTTTATTTATATACCGATCCAAACCCTACTTTGAGAGGATTATATCTGTTATTAAATATTTTATTCCATAAATATTTAATAAGCAAATAATATGAAAAAAACGTATTTATGAACTTGATTTTCAAAGTATAAAATTCAGAGTTCATAGATCAGTTTTATATTAAAACCCTATGGATTATAATTATAAGATTTGAAAATATAGGGTTAAACATTATTACTTTATTTCATTTTCCAAATATTTTAATGTTGATCTTATATTTGGGATGAATAAAATGTTTTATACATAAGTATTCTGGTTCTAACTTAAATTTAATAAGGTTGATAATTAGAAGTGATTTATTTTATAAAAGTTTGTTTGGATTCCATGTTTTAAGTATAATTTATTTATGCACAAATCCAAACATTACATTGAAAGATTATGTTGGTTATTAAATATTTGATTTCACACATATTTAATAAATAAATATAATAAGGAAGTATATTTATAAACTTTATTTTAAATCATAGAACTCACAGTTCATAAATAATCTTTATAGCAAACCCTATGAATTTATGATTAGTAAGGTTTTAAAACCTTATAATTTTAGGGTTAAACATTTTTATTTTATTCATTTTCTCAAACATTTTAATGTTGATTTTATATTTGAGATGAATAAAATCTGTTCATTGATTAGACCTTAGTTTTTAAAGGTGAATATTTATAATCAGGGTTTATATCATCATTTTGAAATTTCACATACTTTAATTAAGGTAATTAAAATTTCATATTAATAAAAATGCTAAGGCAAATTGTTATTTCAAATTAGTTTTGAAAGCATTTTAATCAATGGTATTGTTAAGTTTGCATCAATAGATCTTAATCATAAGGCAAATTTACTTTATCATTTAAAAGATAAAAAGTTAATGAGATATGCATGTTAGCAGTGATAAACTTAAATCAAATTACCTAGTTTCCCAGGCCCCTTGTTAACAACACTTGCAAACCAAATGAGTTATTCGAGTATTTCTTATACATATATGTAAGATATAGTGAAACAAAAAACAAGAACATTGGAGATATATACTATTCTTTGCAAGAGAGAACTTAACGTTCTAAGTTATCGAGTGGTTTTGTGACTTGAAAAAATCACACCTCAACAAATTGGTGCTAGAAGGAGGGCATGAAAGGTAAATATTTTATTTTCATTTGAAATCATTCAAATCTCAGTTTAAAAAAAAAATTACAAATTGAAGGGTGTTATTTAATGCCAAGGTTTAATTGATGCATATATTTTTATTAATTGATTAGTCATTTCATGCTTAGTTGCAAGATATATTTCTTTGACTAATAAAATTGGTATTAAAATTGTGTTCTTTAAAGTTCACTAATGACATCACCTACTTCAATAAAGGAAATGATGGCTTCTTGGATAGGTGATTATTATAGCAGTTTAAACATGCCTATTCATCAAATTCTTGAAGGTGTAGAAGTTTGTTTACCCAAATTTAGGCATGATGTGGATCAAGCCAAGGACCATATTCAAAGATACAAGAGTACATTAATTCACTTGCAGCTAATGCAGAGAGATTTTCCTTGCAGATTATTTTCATACCCATTGGATGAGGTTGCACTTAAGTGGTACATACAATTACCTCTAAGGTATGCTACTTCTTGGGTTAAACTAGAGAAAGCATTTCTTGAACATTTTGGAAGGTTGGATGATTTAGTTATGATGTTAAATCAATTTGTTTCTATTCAAAAAATATTTAATGAACCCATGAGATCATTTAATGATAAATTCCATAGGTTGTATACCGAGGTGGGAACACATTATATCATTTTAGAAGAAAGATCTACTCAAATATACATGGGAGCCTTAGATCATGTTATTGCTATGTTTTTTAAAGGTATTAAAATTACATCATTGCCAAAGAATTACTGAGCTTACAATGAGGTAGTAACATTTGAACAATAATTGATATATCAAGGTTTTAATATGGAGCAATTATACAGACTTAGACCTAAAAATCATAATCAAAGATCACAAATGAGTCAGGTTGAGGTTGATAGTTTGGATGTCACAAACACCTTAGATATTGAGAATGAGGTGTAGGTTTCAGAGTCAATACCCATCAATGAACATTGTGATGATCAAGTTGATCAAAATGTAGAAACTGACTTAAAGCCATTATTCACAAAAGAGGATTGAGATGATTTTATAAAACAAAATACAGAAATTGATCCCATTGAATAAAATATTGTCTTACCAAAAGATGAATATGAGGAAGATGAATTATTTGAAATTTAGGAGAATGAATCTGAGAAAGATGAATTTTTTGAAATTAAATAAAATGAATTTGAAAATGAATATGAAGAATATATCGAAGAAATGATAGATTTTCATCATTTGTTTTAGGAGGATAATGAGTGTGATTTTAAAATAGGTAAAGTTAAAGAATTGAATGATTATAGATGTGATTTCATTAAAGATTTCAAGGGATTACAAAAAAATAACACCTCGACGATTATAGTTCAAATGAATGATCCTAAAATATTATTGTTTGAGGAAGATGAATTGTTTGAAAATGAAGATGAATTCTTTATTGAAGAAGGTGAATCTAAAAATGAATCCAAATATGGTATGAAAGAAAATATGGAATTTCACCAAGTGCTTCAGAAAGATAATGATTTTGTTATTTCAGATCATGAAGAAGAATTATTAACTTTATTCACAAGTTCCAAAGAATTTCTTATCTCAGATGATGTGCAGGAAATTAAAAGCCTTGTGTCACTTAAGGATTATACAATGCTCATACAAAAATAAATTAGTAGGTCTTCATCTCAGGTGATTAATAAAGGTGAATTTGAAAAGGAAATTAAAGACCTATCCGAAGTTTGCACAAAATATATGGTTGAACCTCACCCTTTAACTATAAAAGATAATTTTTATAATGGTTGGGGAAGATATGATGAATGCTTTTATTTTATACCTATTGATAAGAAATTTTCTTCATCTGATCTGCATGATGCTAAAATTGATATCTTACATGAAGAGTCTACAACTCCCGTATAGTCAAAGAATCACATATTTTCTAAAGCCACGATAAAATATCATCCCTTAGCTTTAGAAAATAATTATTATAATTGATGGGGTATGTATTGTAAATCATTGTTTTCTCATGCTTCTACTGATAAAATTTCTATTTAACTTAATATGCAGGATGTTGAAACTTCTATTTCAAAAGAATATTTCGCAATTCCTACACAAGAAAATGATATGCCAATTGCAGAAATAGAGAAGGTTCCAAAATTGAATCACTTTGAAGATAAATTTATTAAACACCTTGCTAAAATTGAAAATGAAGAAATGGTAAATGTTTCTTATGACTCATTATTATTAATGAGGACAAGGTAAAGTCATCTCTTTTACCCGTGACTAATAAAAATTTGAGTACAAATTCACATGAATGGTTTGGATTTAATGTTGGTGATGACCTAAAGGAAAATGTTGATCTATGGTAGGAACCTAGGGTTCCTAGCACATAAATTGATAAATAAATAAATAAATAACCTAAAACTAAAAGAATCGCTTTTGATATTGTCGTGAAGTCCCTTCAATGTTTTAATAAATATTTTATATAATATTTCATGGATGATTGAATGATAAGTTCTTACAATGTTTTATACCCCTCTAGGGTTATAGGTGAAAGGTTGAAATGCTTCCTAACCCTAATCTTATAATAATATAATAAATAATATAATTAATTATTATATTATTTATTATTATATTATTTTATTATTATGACCATAGGATATAATATATTATTATTATTAAGATTATTAATTAATGTTAGGATAGGATCCTAACATTCCACCCCTCTTGAAAATAGCTTTGTCCTCAAAGCTGAAACCCTATTTCTTTTATAATCACCATGTATAAGGCCTTGTCGGAAGAGCTTCGTATGCCTTGTATCACTTGTTAAATGTGATACTCTAGCCAAAACCAACCAATTTAATTTTCATAAAGGTTGATGCCAACATTCTTCAAAAGGAAACTCGAAATTTACTTGTATTCACCCCCACCAAGTTGCATACATCATGAATTTTTAGCATTTGGATACGGCAAGATGCAAAAGTGTTTGGTCATTGGAACACTTGTAGTACATATCCTTAGAAGATGTGACTTCTAACAATATTTTCAAGGGGTGTTATAATACTTTCCTTGGTAGCTTAAATACCGATTCACCATCGTTATTTAGATTAGAGGCGAGATCAACATATTCCTCTAATAAATACTTCACTAGCTTATCATGCTCTCCTTTGGCTGTTGTATTTTTTTTTTAATACAATCAAGTTTTTAAAATATAAGATGAATGTATTTAGTCACAAGGGTAACAAATAAATTTGAAATTATATTCCACCTTCCATCCTTTTTAAGGCTCTATATCCCCATATTCCTCTGTAAAAGAAAAAAAGAATTACACCCTGAAATAAAGTTTTCGGCTATGTAAAGAGTCAAGAAAATTTACTTTTGGAATAGATCATCCTTGTTTTGGTTTCCACTTTCGTGCCCAACTGTCTTTGAATTCTCTGTCCTCCACACATGCTTTTGTCCTCTTATTTTTGTGGAGCTAACTTTATTTGCTTCGGCCATTGGCCATCATTAACATGTTTATTAAAAAATCTGGATACATGGTGTCCATTCAGATCAAAGGAACTCATGAATCTTGATTCCTTCTTCTAAATTCAAGGTAATTGACGATAACAAAGAGCAGCCTTCAATGTCCTGGAATAGCATAATTGAAGAGACATGGCTGATGGGATTGCTTAGCAAGGATGAGATTCCACCAATGCCTATAGAGTTTCTGATGAGAAATTAGATAAATTCCAAGGCCTGCAAACAACAGATTTCAACATACGATCTGATCAAGAGAGTGATAATAAAATTTCTTGGGGACTTTGTTAATCTCTGTGGTGATGTTCTCTCAGAATCCAACAAAAATATGGGATTGGAATTGATGAATATGCTACTGTGGCCTGCAGACTCCATTAGAACCCAGAGATATGGTGCTGCTAGCCAAATGCTTTTGCAGTGCAAGAAATTATCTACCCCTTTTGGAAACTCTGCAGAAGGGATTGATTACTGCCATCGACAGACCGAGATGCATTATCGTTTAAAGTCAATTCCTGAAGCTTTTTAATCTATGCTATATTTTTCATTGGAATTTTGTCATTTATGTTGGTGTTTCTATAGAGTGTGCTTTTAGTCTTTCACATCACCAACGATGAGTGTTATTCTTGGTTGACAATTATTAACCGCAAATGCATTATTCAACCACCTTCACGACCCTTTGATCTTTTCGTAATAGTAAGCTCAAAAATTCTTACGTATTTGTAATTCTTGACTTTTGTGCTTAAAATTTTAGGTTCTGCATCTAAATATGTAGTTTTCCGCACCAAAAATGATCGAAGCTTTACAGTATTTTTACGAAAGTGGCTTACATGTGTAGAATATTCTGCGAAATTTCCTATTTAGCAGAATTTTTGAAAGATCTTTGTAGTTGTTTTATGCAGACATATCTATAGCTAATTTGTCAAGGAACTCAAAGATCGGGTATTTTTTCATGGCTTATGATATAGAGGCGTGTATCATTTTTATTCCTTGTGGACTGTAGAGACCAGTTTGCCAAACTATCAAACTCACTAAAAATGATCTTCGATATCCGGGCCTCTACTCTGTAAACTCATTGAGGAGATGCAAGAAATTTATCAAACTCACTAAAAAATGATCTTTGGGCCTCTACTCTGCCAAACTATCTTTACTCAACCGAACTACGTTTGAATGTTAACACGCCGCCTTCAATTGATTGCTTACACTGATTTTATAGAGACATTCGAATCCTTGAATATTTGGATGAAATGGTGTTCCTTTGGAATCTGAATTTAGGCAGAAGAAAATTATTTTCCTTCCTATGTGCTGAATGGTTATGAAGGTGCTAATCAAATTAAGATTATAAATAGCAGTTTAAACCAGCTTCTCCACAAATGCTTTATAATTATTTCTTGCAGTGAAAAACTACTTCCCGTAACTTAATTCCTGTGGATGATGACTACTGGGTTGGTGAGTAATTTTTGAGCTTGGGTTTCGGCCTTAAATTCACAATTTTATGCATCATGCAACCGTGAAAACCGTTCAAATTTTATGGTCTATTTAGGAGTTGAAACACAGACTATAACTTTTTTTTTTTTGTCAAGGTCCATAGCATCCTGGAGAAGTATACGACATCAACCTGTGTGGTGGAGCTCCATGATTACCTGCTTGTTAATCCCATGTTGATTCGAATGCTCCACCAGGCTAGTGTTCATCCTTGAGCTTCCTTTCCAGATGGAACATCAATGAGCGGTAGTTTCGTGGAACATTTTGTGGATTTGTTTAAAGATAAAATATGCAAAATAGATAAAATCTACTCGCTTCCCAGATTTTTGATAATTTTTCTTCCAAACATATTTTCCTCACTTTCTTTTTGTGAGTTTGAATGGAATGAAGAGGGACGCCTAGTTCAGGTTTTGAGTCTTGCTCTTGGTGGACGCTCACTTTTTCCATCCAGTTCTGGTTTTTGCCTATTAGAATAATGTGCATCGATTAAAGTAGAAAACCCTTTATTCACATTTTGAATGTAGGTAGGGACCGCTTCCTTTTTTCTGAATGTGATATATAAAATAAGAGATCGCCTTTGGCAATTCTGTTCTAAAATGATTGGTTTCACAGTATTGAGGAAGGTCCTTTTTTGCACATATATTTTTTTAGGGTTTTTGTAGGAGTAATATTCTTCCCTTTCTTGAATTTTGATAGTTAAATCGTGCATTGGAAAATCTTCCTTTCTCGGAAGTGTTTTATGTGCCATTTGAAAATCTTTGGCTTCGGGCTCTTCCAAAGGAAATTTTTTTCTAGGGTTTTCATTTTCTTCATTCTCGGAAGATGCAATGGATAACACCTGAGATTCCCTAGCTATGGGCTCCTCCTTTACCTTAGATTCCATGGCTATGGTCTCATATTCTTCTTGGGATTCCATGGCTAGGGTCTCTTCTTGCATTTCCATTAAATATTGTATAATACGATCAGAACGTTCCATTTGTTTTTTTTTGTTTTTGTTCAATCATTCTTCTAATTTTTGCAATGTCATTTTTCATTTCCTTGACCAATATGGTTGGATCCATAAGGCTCTGATACCAGATGGTAGGAACCTAGGGTTCCTAGCACATAAATTGATAAATAAATAAATAAATAACCTAAAACTAAAAGAATCACTTTTGTATTGTTGGGAAGTCCCTTCAATGTTTTAATAAATGTTATATTTTATATTTCATGGATGATTGAATGATAAGTTCTTACAATGTTTTATACCCCTCTAGGGTTATAGGTGAAAGGTTGCAATGCTTCCTAACCCTAATATTATAATAATATAATAAATAATATAATTATTTTTTATTTATTTTATTATATTATTTTATTATTATGACCATAGGATATAATATATTATTATTATTAAGATTATTAATTAATGTTAGGATAGGATCCTAACAATCTATCAGAAGTAACTCAGGTAGTTGATCAAGAAAATTTGTTATTTAACACATTGTGATCAGTCAAATTTGTGGTTTGAAAAGGATAGGCATACATTTAATTGGGTGCCTAATTTTGGTGTCTTTAATAAATATGTATTTGATGAAGATAAAGAACTACAAGGTGATCATGATGGAGACCATGAAGAAAATGAAAAAGTGACAGATGCTCATCAAATCTTGGTAAATGCTAATAATGATGTGTTGAGTATAAATGATGAGGTAAAATCTTCACCTTTCTCATTGGTTACAAAATTTTTAGGTAATGGGTTGCATGATAAGTTTTTGGATGCTAATGCTATCAATGATGAAATGTCAAATGTTGTTAACAAAAATTTGGAGACAACTTTTAAAATTTTTGCCATAAATGAAATGAAGGAAAATATGTTTGAAATGCTTAATCAAATTCATGAGCAATCAACTAGTGAATCTAGGGCACACATTTTTAATGATCTTCTTATACCAAATGTCCTAGATGCTTGTCAATTCTTGAATGATTGTGATTGCTTTAAAAACTTTGAAAGTGACTTGAATATGAAATTTTTAGAAATAGGTTCTTATTTGCAAAATCTCCTATTTGAAAAGAGGAGCCTAGTTCTAAATTATAAAACAAATTGTGAAATTCACACCTATTTGAATAAGAAAAGGATAACTGAAAATCATGTAAATCAAATCTTAAACATGGATCTACTTATAATTTTGAATCAAATCAGTGGGATGAAATAGGCACACTGAGAATTTCTATTTTCAGCCTAATCTTATTTTTATTGGATTCTTATAAAACTTGTCAGGCATGTAATCATATATGTTTTCTAAATTATTCTAATCATATTTGGGATCTAGGGAAATGATGGCAGAAATTTGGTAGTGTCTTGTACATAATGTATATTTTTGTAAATAGTCTTTTGGATTTTGTTTTCTTGTTTTGTGTTTCGTATAGTTTGTTGTTTTGTGAGTTTGTTAGTTAGTTATTTTGTTGATGTGTTAATGTGTGATGTTGTTGGTGTTTTGTTGTTAAGTGTTGTCACATTTTTTTGTGTTTAGTTGAGTACAAAAAATTGACTTTGCCAGATTTTGTGGGAGTTTCATGACTTGGATGTGATCCAAATTAGCACAAATTTTAGTTGAGTATTTTAAAAGTAAGGTATTTTTGATTGAGATATTGTTCAGTTGTCGGATGTATCTGAGTTTTTTATCTTGGACTGAGTAGGATGAAGTTACCTATTCTAAAAACCCATGAAACTTGGAGAAAAAGGAAAATGAGATTGGTTTATGTCCTCATGAATGTGAACTAAGATAGGGCAAATATGAAAAATAAAAATTGTATTGCAGAAGCTCCATGAGTACCACAAAACACATTAAAGTATATTATTTGAAATTGGGATGCATGAAGTTGTTGGTTTTGCAAATTAGGGCAAAATATCTTATATACTCTTTTCAGCCTTACCTCATCTCTAACCCAGGTGGTAGGTGGATTTGTTGCAAAGTACCATTCTACCGGATGTAAAAAAGAGTGAGATAAAATAAAGAGAGATATAAAAAAAGTGAGAATGATAAAAAAAATAAAGGAAATAGAGTCAAATCTATTACTAAAAAAAAGAAAGATAGTCTTCACCAAAGCTATAGACGCTCGACTGGCAGTGAAGCAAGGTCTAGGGAAAATGTCATGAAGAGCTATAATGATAAATCTATCATCCAGAACTAAATAATCTTCATCGGAGCTATAGATGCTCGGATGGCAGTGAAGCAATGTTTAGAATTAAGGAAACACAACATCCACCTAATATCTAGGTATTTCAGATAATCTCTACCGAAGCTATGAATGCTCGGCTGGAAGTAGAGCAAGATCTATAGAGAAGCAGTTGTAGGTTTTACTTTCAAAGAGGAATTATTCATAGCCTAAAATGTGAAAATAGCAATGGAATGTTGAATGGTTTCAGGTGATAAGGAATGAATTACTTCGTACACATTGAGCTGATTGCTAAATAATTCTGGTAGTTCATGTTTGAATTGGTCTATTCTCATTCTTTGGATACTTACTGATGCTTGTAATTCTAATATTTAGGTTTTGTTTATTTTCAGATTTTGTTGTTTGAATCTAAAATGTCCAGGGACATTTACCAACAGAGTCACCAATTTTATGATGTCCTTCACCATGACCCCAAAATTGGGGACCCACTTGAAAATTTAAAATTTTATTTCCAAATCATTGCTTGAAATTCATTTTTTGCAGTTACCATCATAAAAATATCAGTTCTCAAAATGGTGTCATAGCAATGTGCATTATCAAAAGGGTTGGTTTCCATTTGGATAGTAAAAAATACATCGCTGAATTCACCATGTGCTCACCAAGTCTCTTTCATTTATGTTTCCAAAGTCATTTCGAGTAAATTTTGATGTTCATGTATTTGTTTATGGTTATGTTTTAGGGTTTGTTATTTTTGTCCTTGTGTTGTTGTGTTGTGATTGATTAAATTCATCATGTTTTATGTGGTTTATATTATGTTGTGTCATAATATAATGTGTTTTGTAGGTTTAATTATTTTTAGATTATTTTGTTAGTGTATGGTGTTGTGTATATGTTTGTTCGTATGTTATGTTTAGTTATGTCATGTTTTAAATTAATTAAATTATAAAGTTCTATAACTTTATAATTTAATTATATTTAAGAAAGTTATTTTACATTGTTTTGTTTGTTATATGTTTTATTTATTATGCCGAGAGGTGTTCCTACAATGGTAGACAGGGGTGGGAGGCAAAGAGGTCATACATGTCACGCCGTAAACAATTTTTTTTATTAAAAAAGCTAACATTAACAAAAACATTTAAAATATTTAAACTAAAACAACCGACTAACCAACCGTTGCAATTGTTTAATAAAATATTGTATAAATACCCAAGAAATGAGATAGGCGCCTCGATATTGATAACTCTTGGCATTTTTAGATATATATCCTTTATATATAAGCTAGTTTATATATGTTTATTGTGATACTAAATAGTATGTTTCGTAGATTTTACTTTTATTATTTGGTTTATGTCATTTTTTTAGTTTAAGTGTCTATAGTTAATGTTATGTGTTATAAGTGTCTATTTTATTTGTGTCATTTTTTTAATATAGTTCTCATGGTCTAACCATTATATATTATGGTTCAGGTTATAATCTTTGAAATGATGCTTTCAAACCATGTCATTAATGTGAGTGGGTCTCACGATCTTGGATTCACAGATGGACTTGGAGGCGGGTCCCATGAGCTAGGTCAAACCTAGCTTTCAGATATGGAGTTCGTTGGTTCTAGCTGAAATGATATTTGTGAAGCTAAAGTCCTAAGTGGTGCTTGAGATGGGCCCTACGGTATCGGTTTGAGTTTTAAAGGGTGCAATGCCAATATTTCAATATGGGTTTTATGTTTTAAGTGGCCGTCGATTCCATTATCCTAGTTGGAATGTGATTTTAAAAAGCGGGTTCCACTATTTTTATTGGAACATAATTTTGAGATATGGATTCCCCTACCTTATGTTGGAACATAATGTTTAATATGGGCCCTCATTTCGAATGTTGAGAAAGCGTAGGAAGGCTCAAAGTGGATGAAGAACATATACACATTATTACTTTGTCCATGTTTAATTAAATTTACATGGTGACAAAAAAGGGAAACAGATACAAGTGCTAAGGATTTCAAGGTGTGTAGGCGATGTCTTCAAAAGATACATGAATACACTGCAAATACCACTAGCGAATCGACTCCAGAGTTTCATCATTATAAAACATGGGTTGTAGCAACACGAAATAATATGGCGAATGTATACTACATGGCATGCATCGAAAGGGTCATTTGATGTAAATGTATGAAATCTATTTTAAATGAATGGGCTCACGTAAAACCAATTGGGGTGTTGGTTATGGGGTTTAACAAAACTAAGGTTTAAATAATACTTCGATAGAAAGGATCAAAGTAAGTATAATATTGCTACCATGTATTATTAAGAAAGGCTTAATCGATTTAATCGATTTAAGCAAAGATTATTGTTATTATATTCAATATGAATATGATCATAGCATTGAATTTAAAAGACAAATAAAAATTCGTTACGAGGCTAGTACAGAAATTGTATTTGAAAACGAATGAAACAAGAAAAGAATACTAAAAGTTTATAAATATGGAAAAGAGCCATGGAGAATGGAGTCAGATATTTTTGCAGAGAAGGAGAGAAGGAAGGTTGAAGAAGCAAAATAAAGGAAAAAGGAGCTACAGAGAGTTGGAAATTACAGATAAACAGATTCTATTTTAAGATATTTGATTATATCAAAATATTTTAGGTATTCAAATAAGCATCATTTTGGTATTTGAATTATAATAAAAATATTTGGTATAGTTTTCAATAATTAAAAAATCCACTAAAGATTGCATCATATCATTGTTCTATTGTGTGAATACTGGTGGCCAATGATTTGGTTTAAGTCTCTGTGATTATTTTTGTTTGTAGCATTTGTCTGAGATAGAATAATATTTCTTCTTTATAGAACTTTTGATTATTTTTATTTGATATTCAATTATATTTGCATAGCCTAGTTCAATTTCATAAGAATTAAACCTTACACTAGGTTATCAATAATTTATTTAAATATTAAATTGTTTTAATATTTAAATAAATGAATATATAAAAGATAATTGAATACTCTGGTTTCAACTTTGATTTAATAAAGTTGAGAATTAGGGTTGATATATTTTATTGAAATTTGTTTGGATTTCATGCTTCAAATACCATTTTATTTATTTACCGATCCAAACCCTACTTTGAGAGGATTATATTTGTTATTAAATATTTTATTCCATAAATATTTAATAAGCAAATTATATGAGAAAAACGTATTTATGAACTTGATTTTCAAAGTATAAAATTCACAGTTCATAGATCAGTTTTATATTTAAACCCTATGGATTATAATTATAAGATTTGAAAATCTTAGGGTTAAACATTATTACTTTATTTCATTTTCCAAATATTTTAATGTTGATCTTATATTTGGGATGAATAAAATACTTTATGCATAAGTATTCTGGTTCTAACTTAAATTTAATAAGGTTTATAATTAGAAGTGATTTATTTTATTAAAGTTTGTTTGGATTTCATGTTTTAAGTATAATTTATTTATGCACAAATCCAAACATTACATTGGAAGATTATGTTGGTTATTAAATATTTGATTTCACAAATATTTAATAAATAAATATAATAAGGAAGTACATTTATGAACTTGATTTTAAATCATAGAACTCATAGTTCATAAATAATCTTTATAGCAAACCCTATGAATTTATGATTAATAAGGTTTTAAAACCTTATAATTTTAGGGTTAAACATTTTTATTTTATTCATTTTCTCAAACATTTTAATGTTGATTTTATATTTGAGATGAATAAAATCTATTCATTGATTAGACCTTAGTTTTTAAAGGTGAATATTTATAATCAAGGTTTATATCATCATTTTGAAATTTCATATACTTTAATTAAGGTAATTGAAATTTCATATTAATTAAAATGCTAAGGCAAATTGTTATTTCAAATTAGTTTTGAAAGTATTTTAATCAATGACATTGTTAAGTTTGCATCAATAGATCTTAATCATAAGGCAGATTTACTTTATCATTTAAAAGATAAAAAGTTAATGAGATATGCATGTTAGCAGTGATAAACTTAAATCAAATTACCTAGTTTCCCAAGCCCCTTGTTAACAACACTTGCAAACCAAACAAGTTATTCGAGTATTTATTATACATATACGTAAGATATTGTGAAACACAAAATAAGAACCTTGGAGATATATACTATTCTTTACAATAGAGAACTTAACGTTCTAAGTTGTCGAGTGGTTTTGTGACTTGACAAAATCACACCTCAAAACTCCTCATCTCGAAGTATAGAATCATCAAATTTAATTCTAATGTGTCCATCAGAGAGGACCAATGTGGCATTAGGCCAACCTTAATTGTTCTCTGCCACATTAGTAATTAATCAGAAAGAATATTTCATTCCCCCAAATACCTTGAAGAAAATAACTGAAACTGGGGGATTGTCTAACATACTCCAAGAGTATGAGGTGCAAGAGGAGAGTCCCACATGATCTCCCACTAGAAAGAAAGAAAGAACTAGATCTTCTACTAGAGATATCAAGAACCTTAGGCTAACGAGAGTGAGGGACATGCTCCAATTTACTATTGATGAAGAGGACCAAATATAGGATATGGAGGAAAAAATATCCCCAAGAAAAAGGAATAAGCCAGTATCAAAGGACAATGGGGTAAGGGTCAAGTGAAATATCCACGATCATATTTGATATCCCCTTGCCACCAAGTCTAAAGGAGGCCGCCATTGACATCAACAAGGGTGTTATACGGGCAGAGGCTGCACCCATCGAAATGATAAAATCCTAGGTGGCCACTCAAGCATAGGTGGTAGTAGCTATGAATAAGGAGATAGAGGATTTAAAGGCTAAGGCTTCTGATACAAGGAACTTACAACTTAAGGTGCAATAGATTCAAACTGAGATCATTCAATTGAGGATGTCTGCTCCCTCACAGGTTGTTGCTTTACATACCAGTATTCAACTTGGATCAGTATAAGAGCTCAAACATGAGATGAAGGAGAAAATAATAGATAATATAATATATATGGAGTCCATATTTGTAGATATCTATGCTACCAGGTATACTATTGGCCTCTTATGGGATCATCTACAATAGGGAGATCAAAAATTAAACACTGTATTTCTCGCATACAAGAGGTTTAGGGACAATTACATGTCGATCACTGGAATAACATCCACTTTATCAAATGACTCCCACTATTTATTTGCTGAGGAATTCGCCAAGGTATTCATCTTCTTACATAATAAATAAAATTAGATCTAATGGAATCAATAAGTGGTGAACATTGAGCAAGAGGTTAGCAATGAGCTGGAGGATTATGGCTTCAAACTAGATGAGTTCATGCAGGCCCCCAACATCAAGGAGTTAGTGCTCTAGAAAATACAAGATGTTGACTTGAACTCTAGTGGAAAACTATCAAAGCAATTCATGGCCTTGATGTAAATGGTAGACCGCCTATGTGTCTTCACTGAGAATGCCATAGAATGGGCAAGGGAGAGAGTGAAAAAAGCTACATAGGACCTAAATTTGTTTTTATTCTCATTGACATTCCATGATGAGGCATGGGATTTTATTGACCAAGCTATAAAAAATATTGGAAAGGAGTGGGGCCTAGTTCACCTAGAATGCATGCACCAAGTGCGTCATAGCCGCCAACCCAGGGTAACACAAGAGATGATACGTAGTCGTAGCCACCAACTGCATAAAATAGGAGGTGTAGGCTACGTGCCCATTATTTATTACATCTTATTTTTGGAGGCTATGGGATTAATCTAGTTGGAGCAAGCGGTTACTACCTTGCCAGGATGGGTCTGCACTATTAAAGGAGATCACTACAATGGGAGTTTTTTTATCAAACCTTTGAGAGAGAAAAGTCCAGGTATAATCTTTGTATACTGTGTTAGTCGTATTCTCCCTATTTTTGTCTACCTATGTTTCTTACCACCCTTTCTATTATTTATCAGGGACTACTTAAGGAGTGTTGTTTGTTGAGATTATTTCCTATGAAACGTGCCATATTTGGAGACTCTTACATCACTGCAATCAGGACAGAGAGGAACAACCCCCTGTTATAAATATTCGAATCAGGGGCCTATTATAATGAAATATCATATAAGAGCCAAGAACTTTGCTAGTCTCTCTGTATGTAAAAATATTTTATATTAATGAAAAATCCAACTCTGTCCTTGGCATATCTTGTGTGTATGATCTCTGTCCACTTATTTATGTATTATTGTAATCAGAATATATGGATAACACTTTCCTTCACTATTTAAATCATTCTTTGCACATTACATTATTTGAATGAGTAAAAAATGAACTAGTTTTTCCTTCTATTTGTTTTCTAAAATCATTTAATATCAACTTGCTAAGCTTCGCTAAATATAGGTTTGGTCCCAAATAATCAAAATAACATAAGATCATTTTTTCTAGTGAAAGTGGGTAATTGCACCATTAAATCATACATATATATAAACCCACTGTCTAGGGTTTCCTTACCCAACCCAGTCTGTCTAGAGCCTCATGAGTAATATATTCCTAGGTTAAAGAGGTGGATCCACTAGAATCCATAATACTCGTTGTGATTTTTGAGTTTCCTATAATGTGATAAATCTTAGAAGGGTAAGCATGAAATCTCCACAATAGTTTCTAAAGGAGAAATCTATTACATTCTAAATGAATGTTATAGACTGTTAGGTCGGATACCTGAGATTAACTACTATAATAGGAGGATATTTAGAACTAGAAAATATTTAAGATTGGAATGAACACAACTATATAGACCAAAATTGGAAGGATCAAACAAAGGATACATCCATAAGACATGATGATATGTCAGTAAGGAAAATACATGAGTTTTAGAGTAGTGCTTTATCTAAAATTTATGAGGGAAAGCTCAAAGTTAAAATTTAAGTGTAGACAAAGGTACACCAATTTAATTGCCTCATATTTAATTTAAAAATCATAGAGTGTATGCAATGATATTTACGAAAGATTTGATTTAATAAAGGAAAATATTGAAATGGTCATATTATAAAACAAAGAGAATAATTTTTTAAAGGAGAATAATTAAAGAATGAAAAGAAACTCTGTTTAAAGAGACAATGAATTTATAAGAAGAGATAAAATAATTGGAAGGAAAATAATTAAA
Source organism: Wollemia nobilis (assembly GCA_028583015.1). Lineage (NCBI taxonomy): Eukaryota > Viridiplantae > Streptophyta > Pinopsida > Araucariales > Araucariaceae > Wollemia > Wollemia nobilis. Next base: position 1,225,919 of record JAQPPZ010002524.1, read on the forward strand.
GTGAAATATTTGAGAAGAAGAAATTTAAGAGAGATAAAATAAAATATTGAAGGAGGAAATTTGAATCTATCCAAAGAAGTTAAAAGAAGAAAGAATATTTGATAATAAGAAAGGTTTTCAACAAAAGACAAGGTAGAAATAAATAAAAAAAGAATAAATTATTGAAAGGGAATATTGACTTTCATTTTGAGAAAGAAAATTCATTCAAATATTTTTCAAATGTTGAAGTCCATTTTTTTTATTATGTGCATTTGATTTGTAAAATATATTTTTAAAGGAAAAGCTTGACAGGTACATTGATGAAGAGATATTTTCAAAGCAGAGACATTGAAAGCAAAGACAAGGAGAAATTATTGAGCAAGCTTCATAAGGTATGAAATATATTTATCTTAGCTTGTATTCTCTAAAGGTCATTGGAACATTAAAGTAAACTTAATTTGGGAGTCAAAATATTTTCTACTTTATGACTAAGATAATTTTTAATTTTCCATCATCCAAGCAATCTATAAATTAGAAAAGTTGATCATATTTTTGAAGAAATTCAAAAATAAATTATTAGTTCTTATATTTTAAGAAAAATTTTACCAAAACACCATGGAAAATACAAAAATATTTCTCTTAGAATCTCAGTTACTAAAAGGACCAAATTTCACCCCTTGGAAAAATAATATGAAGTCAATACTTATTATTTAAAAACTTTGAAAAATAGTCATTGAAGACAAAAACCTTCTAGAGGATGCCATAGGTAGTCAAAACATAAAGAAGAATATGCAAAAGCATTGATGCTAATAAAATTTGGGATACCAAATTAAATACAAGCATATACAAGTGAGGCCAAAACTTCACAAGAGGCTTGGGATAAACTATGTGCCATATTTGAGGGAAGGAATGGAGCCACTATTCTACACCTGTAAACACAACTATACTTACTAAAATTTCAAGATGTTGAAAATATAGAACGCTTTCTTAGAAGGATAGAAAATTTAAAATCAAAACTACAAACTATGGAAGAGAAAGTAGAAGAAAATTTTCTTGTCTCAGTCACACTTTGAGCACTTCCAAAAAAATTTAAAACTTTGGTCACAATTATCCAAGTATCAAATAGAAAAGTGTCATTTGAAGAGTTAGTTAATATATTTTAGAAATATAAAATAGAAAATCAAGAGATGACCTATCAAATAATGCTTTAATTTTGGTAAAATAGTCACTAGCTCAAGAAATCCTTCTACCTCTGCATCATAAAATTATCTAGAATGGAAAAGAAAATATTATCATAAAGAAGGAAACATCACTAGATTTTGTAGATATAATTCACTCAACCAATGGAATCAAATACGTAGACATTTCCAAAGAAATCAACAAAGACAATATCAATCAAATCAACAACAATATACATGAACACAACAACAATATCCAAAATGGAAAAATAAAAAGGGACATATGGTTCAAGAGGTACAAGAATTAAAATCTAACTATGAGGAGGACTATGAATCAACTCATAAAGCACTTATGGAAAAATATGTGTTTAAAATAAGCATGACATCAAAATCTTGCAAAGAATATTCTAAACAAGAACAAGATGAAATATTGAGTAATAAACTTAAGGTGATAAATGGAATCTACAACACATGTGACCTACTTCAAAGTGAAACTAGGGGTATTGCTATTAAAAATGTTGATACATAAAGCAATTGTGAATCAAAGAACTTTTATGTTGATAATGCCAAAAAATGTTTGTGAGGCAGTCAATACTTGTGATGGTCATGACAAAGGCAATATTAATGTCAAAAAGGATATCACTAGATGGGTTTCTCCAAGGAATACTTATTTGAGGCTTTATGACTTTGATAGTGATAGTTTTAAATGTGTTCATAAGAATGCTTGTATAGAACACACTAGCTCTAATCATGTAGAGTATGTTGGTCAATATGTAGGCCAAATTGTTAGAGTTGATGGACATGTAAATGATTTGAAATATTCAAATAGTGATAGGGGTAATTATGGTATAAGTCATTCAAAATTTATCAATAATTATCTAAGTTGTGATAACTATTCTAGTGATGACTTATTGCATCAAAATCAGGATAATAATGAATTGAAAAGATATACAACAACAATTGGTACTAAATAGGGATATAATGAAATGGGATAAGGAATATAAAAATTTATATCAAAATACAAAGACCTTATATTTACAAGTTAAGATGATAAAAGTGATTTTATGACAAGGAACACTAATATTAGTTTTGTAACAGGGAATGATATGACAGGTAACATTGAATGTGTAACAAGAAATAGTGAAGTAAAATTTCTAAAAGATACCAATTATAGCTATTGTGATAGATATGCACATATGAAAGATAAATGTTTGAAAAGAGCTAGAATAAAAAAGCAAAAGATAAATTCAATACCAGAGTCATATTTTGAGAGCCAATGCAAGGGTCCTCTTCTCCTGTTAGCTAAATTGTCACACGAGCCCTGTAAATATTAAACAATACAAGTGGAAAAGATTGTTGAGCAAGGTGCAGCAACAGTATTGTCATTGTTGTCAACATAGTTAGATAGATCTATTGATGCAATGGACAAGAAGTTCAAAAGCTATTCAGATGCAGAAGACAGGAGTTCAAAGGTTTTTCAGAGTATGTATAGTGATTTTCCAAGAAGACCAAAGTGGCCCATATGCAAAAGATCAAAGAAAAAGACAAGTAAGAAAAGTGTCGCGATATCACGACATATACAGCAGGCAAGAAAAATTGTCATGATTTCGTGACATGTTGGAAGAGAGAAAAAGAAGGAAAAACTATCATGATTTTGCGACATGTTGGAAGAGAGAGAAAAATCAAGAAAACTGTCATGATTTTGTGACATGTTGGAAGAGAAAAAGGCAAGTGGAAAAATTGTCGTGATTTCGCGACATGTTGGAAGAGAGAGAAAAAGCAGGAAAAACTGTCGTGATTTCATGACATGTTGGAAGAGAAAAAGGCAAGTGGAAAAACTGTCACGATTTCGTGACATGTTGGAAGAGAAAGAGAAAGCAGAAAAAGTGTCACGATTTCGCAACAAGTTCAAAGAAAGAGAACAAGTTGGAAAAGTGTCGATATTTCGTGACATGTCACATTTTTATGACTAAAACATGAGAGAAAAAGTAAGTTGGAAAAGTTTCGCGATTTCACGACATTTCACATTTTCACGACTAAAATAGGAGAGAGAAAGTAAGTTGGAAAAGTGTCACGATTTCGCGACATGTCACATTTTCGCGACTAAAATAAGAGAGAGAAAATGCAAGGAGAAAAAGTGTTGCGATATCGTGACATGTTGCATTTTCGCGGCCAAAAGAGAAGAGAAAATGCAAGGAGAAAAAGTGTCGCGATATCATGACATGTTGCATTTTTGCGGCCAGAAGAGAAGAAAAAATGCAAGGAGAAAAAGTGTCACGATTTCATGACATGTATTTTCATGGGCCAAAGCTAAGAGAAAGAGTGAGGAGAAAAAGTGTCGCAATATCACATGTATTTTTGGGGGCCAAAGCTAAGAGAAAGAGCAAGGAGAAAAAGTGTCGCGATATCATGACATGTATTTTCGTAGGCCAAAGCTAAGAGAAAGAGCAAGGAGAAAAAGTGTTGCGATATCGTGACATGTATTTTCGGGGGCCGAAGCAAAGAGAAAGCGTAAGGAGAAAAAGTGTCGCGATATCGCGACATGTAGCATTTTTGCGGTCCGATGCAAAGAGAAAGAGAGAGAAAAAAAAAGTGTCATGATATTGCAACATGTATTTTTGTGGGCCAAAGCAAGGAGAAAGACAAAGAAAGAAAAGGTGTCACGATATCGTGACATGTATTTTCGTGGCAACAACAACAAAAGAAGCTACAGAGGCAGAAATGTCATGATTTCATGACAAGTCATAAATGGGCAAGTCAAGAAGGAGAACCCGACTGAAATGACAAGTATGATAGTGGATCGACATCTCTATAGCATTTACAAGGGCAGATACAAAGTGAATTCATGCAGATAAAATATGAAGAGTGAACAAAAGTCAGTGCGGTGGCTACAGGGACTGTTACCAAATGAAATATTCAAGCGGTGGAATTACCAAATATCTTCATGAGTTGAAGCCGACTAAGATCGATGACAACCGACTAAGATTAGGGTTTATAGTTTTTATGAAAGCCAACTAATATTAGGGTTTACATTTGTTATGCAAGCCGACTAAGATTAGGGTTTTCATCATGAAAATATTGTTATAAAAGGAGGGTTGTTTGGAGAATTGTTTAGTGGTTGTAGAAGTCATCGAATGCGAGTCAAAGTGTGAAATGTGATCGTAAGAGCACATAAAGCGCATAAGTGATGAGATGATGGTGAAGTGTGCAAAGTGAGTGAAGAGTCATGTCGAATTTTCCTAAGTGCATCTGTGAGTGTGCATAGAAAATAGAAGGCACAGAGAGTGCAAAGGGCAAAGATAAACACAAAGTGTAGCTGTAAGGGCGTAGAGTGTATGAAGACAGTGCATAGAGGGTGCATAGAGAAGTGACTCAAAGAAGGCAAAGTGCGGCTATAGATTGCAAAAGATGTGTTTGTTTTGTAAACAGTGAGAGAGATTGGGTAAGCAAAAGACCAGTCAGGGTCTTGCACAAGCAAAGGTATCTTACTGTCAAACTTATAGATTCAAAATTGAAGTCCAAGTTGGTGCTTGGCATCAGGGGTTGGTGGTCCTTCTAGTGGGTGATGGTAAATTGATTATAAATTTGGTGCTTTGCAAAGGCTAGATTTGGATGGTAGTCCAAGCAGTCATTCTTGAGGAGTAGCCAAATTGGTGAACCTCGTTAAATATTATGTTGTGTGATGTTCTCTTGTGATACTTGCTTTATCTGGTTTTAATGTTTCATTATTTTAGTTTTAAGAGCTATGAATTTAAGTTTAAAGAACTACACTGATTCACCCCTCATTAATTACGTGGTCTAGAGAATCAGGATGTAGAAATATCTTTGTGCTTTGGGATACGACATCTGGGATTCAGTAGACAGTGAATACACAATACCCATCACTCCTCCAACCGATGCTATCGATAAGAATCTATTTGAGAATGACTCAAAAGAAAAGAATGCTATCAGGTGCGGATTAGTAGACAATGAACTGGTAAAGATCATGAGTTGTAAAACGGCAAAATAAATATGGGACAAACTAAGGAGTATTTATGAAGGAGACGATGAGATCAAGGAGGCCAAGTTACAAAAACATCTAGCTCAGTTCGAAGCATTAAAGTTGAATGACGATGAGAACATAGAGGCATATATGCTGAGAGTTAATGAAGTCCTAAAGGATGATTCTAGAAAGAAAACAGGTGGAGGTATTTTCATGACACTCAAAGAAGAAACAAAAAATGAACAGGAATGTGATGAAGAAGAAATTGATGCAGAAATAAATTTGAAAGAGGAACTAATTGCAGCTCTGGATGAATTGAAGATAGAAAGAAAAATGAATAAGGAAATCTCAATAAAGCTTGAGGATGTAAATGAAATAATAACTAGTTTGAAAGTATAGGCAAAATAATTCAAAAGGATTGAAGAAATTCTCAGGTCACAGATCAATGAGAAAGAGATTGGTTGCTGCAAACAGGAGGAAGAGATTATTTTATTGAAGAAAAAACTAGAAGAGGCCAATACAAATCTCAAATTTGAGAAGAGCACAAAGTTGCTAGATAAAATGATAAGCCAACAAAGAAGCTCCACGGATAAGCGTGGTCTTGGATATGAAGTTGTACAACCTTCATCTTCCAACTCTATATAGAAGAAGAAGTTCACTGTTGAAGGATCGAAGCAAGACAAGTTTGAAGCTGAATCTTCAAAAGGAAGAAAATATCAGAGGAGATCTATAGTAAAGCAACCACAAAAAAAGAGGTTCTATCACTCTAACTCTATTCATAATAAAACTTTTAATGGCTATTGTTTTAGATGCAACCAGTATGGTCACAAGGCAATTTATTATGGATTGAATAATAAATCAAAGAGTTATGCTGGTAGAAATACATCTGTGTTTCTGAGTGAACACTATGTACAATGTTTTCAATGTAATGGTCATGGGCACATAACAAGGTTTTGTCCAAGCACTTTTGTATCTAATCTAAGGCAAAACAATAGATTTCATCAGACGCAAAGAACACAACACAGACAGGGAATAAATCATGTACATAAAAGAAAGGAAAATAATCATTCATCAAGGATGCACAAGAGACAACCACACAAGAGAAATGTTTGAGTTCACGAAAAGGTGCAAAATAGGGATGTAGTTGAAAAATCCAAGCCCGAGTTCAAGAAAGTTTTGAGAAAGATAGAAGAAAGGAAATCATGTCTCCTTGGACTGTAGGAGACCACTCCGCTATTGCACTAAGCAACTCCAGGTAGCACATCCTTAGGGGAAGAAATATTGAAGTTTCATTTTAATGCTCCTATGTATTTGTTTGATTACCTGAGGATGAAAGGCAGGTAGTCAAGGAAGTTGTCGTATAGTTGTCAAAGTGTGTTTTCAGTTCAGGTAGTTGTTTTTGGAAGTGCCGTGAAGGGTGGTGATTAAATTGAGAGTTGTCATTATTGGTAGTATTGCTATATGTCATTGTTGTACTATTGATGGTTCTTACTGCCATTGTCCAAAGTTAAGGATTATAACAATTTAGATAATTTGGTTAGTGAAAGAATGTTTCCCTAGCCGTATATATGTGTTTCAATAAAAGCAATGTGTATTTGAACTACACATTGACGTGAAGATTGTTAGATCTATTATGACACTATGGTGAAAAATATTGAAGTCTAATTATTGATTCATGTTTAGCTCATCAAGATGAGCAACTTTGCTTTGTGAATCATACCTATCCGAGGTCTAGAAGTATGAGTTTGAGTAAGGTGCACTATAGTTGGCCATGAAGTGTTTGACAAAATTTTATCTCCTGATTCGAACAGTTGAAAGTAAGGTGTGACCAGTGGTGACTGTAGAAAACATAGACCAAGTTGAAAATGTAAAAAGGGATTTGGTTGGTGTTGTGGTACAGTTTTTAATGCTTGCACAGAGTTGGCAGTAAAATTGCAGTGTCGGTATAGTGTTGGACAAAAGTTGGTACAAGTGTGAGTCACTTGACAATTTTTTTTTTTTGGATGTGAAATCAGCGTTTTTGAATGGGAAGCTTGAAGAAGAGGTTTATATTGAGCATCCGGATGGTTTGTAAGTTGAAGATATATGGCTTGAAATAGGCACCCCGAGCATGGTATGCAAGGCTAGACAACTATCTCACTCAATAAGGGTTTAAGAAAGATGATATCATATTTGGCAGCTGCAAATATGAGTCGTGTAAAGATTTAGCATATAAGATGCAAAAATAATTTGAAATGTCAATGATTGGTTAAATTTCGTATTTCCTCGGGTTGCAAGTTAATCAAAATAAGAAGGGCATATTTATGTCTCAAGTTAAATATGTGAAAGAGATGTTAAAAAGTTCACAATGGAGGATTGTAAGCCAGTTAGCACTCCCATGACGACAGGTTGCAAGTTGAGCAAGGATGACAAATCTCCACCTATTGATCAAACCACGTATAGATCTATGATTGGGAGCTTACTGTACCTGACAGCTACAAGACCAGATATTTTGCAGGCAGTATGCATGGTAGCATGATTTTAGGCTAATCCTAAGGAGACTCATGTGACAGTAGTGAAGAGGATTTTTTGGAACCTCAAGGGTACTATGGAGTATGGGTTATGGTATTCGAAAGGTAAGGACTTCACCCTTATTGCATATTTAGATGCAGATTGGGCAAGATGTGTCGATGACAAAAAGAGTACCAGTGGAAGTGCATTCTATCTTGGAGACAGGTTAGCTACATGGCACAGGAAGAAATAAGAGTCAGTTTCCTTATCAACAACAAATGCAAAATATATTGCAACGACAACATGTTGTACACAGGTATTATGGATGAAACAAACCTTGAAATATCTTGGTATTAAATTCAATGAGCCAATATCAGTTAAGTGTGATAACACCAGTGCCATTAACATCTCCAAGAATCTAGTTATGCATTCACGCACAAAACACATTGCTATCCAGTATCACTTTTTGAAGGAGAAAGTTGCGGAAGGTGAGGTTAAGTTGGATTTTGTTCCAACTACAAAGAAAGTAGCGGATATCTTCACAAAACCATTGCCCAAGGAAGTTTTTGAGTACCTTCGCAATAAATTGGGAGTGGTCGCACTTCCCAAGAATTGACTAGCTATAGGGATCACATTCTCAGGGGGAGCATTTAAGTATTTGATTGTATTTTTGCTCATGTTCATGAATTTTGCTAAGTGTAATAAATTTTGCCTGAGAATGTTGTGCATGGACTCAGGGGGAGTCTATGGTAGCCCTTTGGTATTATTATCAAAGGGGGAGAAGAGTTACAGGAAATTGCACATGTGTTGCCAACAATTCCAAAGGGGGAGATTGTTGGGCAAGGTGTAGCAACAATATTGTCATTGTTGTCAACACAATTAGATAGATCTGTTGATGCAATGGATAGGAAGTTCAAAAGCTATTCAGATGCAAAAGACAGGAGTTCAAATTTTTTTCAGAGTATGTACAGTATTTTTCCAAGAAGATCGAAGTGGCCCATATGCAAAAGATCAAAGAAAAAGACAAGTAAGAAAAGTGTCACAATATCATGACATATACAGCAGGCAAGAAAAACTATTGCAATTTCGCGACATGTTGGAAGAGAGAGAAAAAGCAGGAAAAACTGTCATGATTTCACGACATGTTGGAAGAGAGAGAAAAAGCAAGAAAAACTATCATGATTTCACGACATGTTGGAAGAGAAAAATGCAAGTGGAAAAACTATCACGATTTCATGACATGTTGGAAGAGAGAGAAAAAGCAAGAAAAACTATCACGATTTCGCGACATGTTGGAAGAGAAAAAGGCAAGTGGAAAAATTGTCACAATTTCATGACATGTTGGAAGAGAAAGAGAAAGCAGGAAAAAGTGTCACGATTTCGCGACAAGTTCGAAGAAAGAGAACAAGTTGGAAAAGTGTCACGATTTCGCGACATGTCGCATTTTCGCGACATGTCACATTTTTGCGACTAAAACAGGAGAGAAAAAGTAAGTTGGAAAAGTGTCACGATTTTGTGACATGTCACATTTTCGTGACTAAAATAGGAGAGAGAAAATAAGTTGGAAAAGTATTGCGATATCGCGACATGTCGCATTTTCGCGACTAAAATAGGAGAGAGAAAATGCAAGGAGAAAAAGTGTCATGATATTGCGACATGTTGCATTTTCACGGCCAGAAGAGAAGAGAAAATGCAAGGAGAAAAAGTGTCGCGATATCACGACATGTTGCATTTTCACGGCCAGAAGAGAAGAGAAAATGCAAGGAGAAAAAGTGTCACGATTTCGCGACATGTTGTATTTTTGCGGGCCAAAGCTAAGAGAAAGAGCAAGGAGAAAAAGTGTCACAATATCGTGACATGTTGTATTTTTGGGGGCCAAAGCTAAGAGAAATAGCAAGGAGAAAAAGTGTCGCAATATCATGACATGTATTTTCGCGGGCCAAAGCTAAGAGAAAGAGCAAGGAGAAAAAGTGTCGTGATATCATGACATGTATTTTTGGGGGTCGAAGCAAAGAGAAAGCGTAAGGAGAAAAAGTGTCGCAATATCGCTACATGTAGCTTTTTTGTGGTCCTATGCAAAGAGAAAGAGAGAGAAATAAAAAGTGTCATGATATCACGACATGTATTTTCGTGGGCCAAAGTAAGGAGAAATATAGAGAAAGAAAAAGTATCGCGATATCGTGACATGTATTTTTGCAGTAACAGCAACAAAAGAAGCTACAGAGGTAGAAATGTCACGATTTTGTGACAGGTCGTAAATGTGTAAGTCAAGAAGGAGAACCCAACTAAAATGAGAAGTGTGACAGTGGACCGACATCTCTACAGCATTTACAGGGGCAGATACAGAGTGAATTCATGCAACTAAAATATGAAGAGTGAACAAAAGTCAGTGTAGTGGCTACAGGGACTGTTACCGAATGAAATATTTGAGCAGTGGAATTACCGAATATCTTCATGAGTTGAAGCCGACTAAGATTGATGAAAACCGACTAAGATTAGGGTTTATAGTTGTTATGAGAGCCAACTAAGATTAGGGTTTACATTTGTTATGCAAGCCGACCAAGATTAGGGTTTTCATCATGAAAATATTGTTATAAAATTTGTTTGGAGAATTGTTTAGTGGTTGTAGAAGTCGTCGAATGCGAGTCGAAGTGTGAAATGCGTTCGTAAGAGCACAAAAAGTGCAGAAGTGATGAGATGATGGTGAAGTGCACAAAGTGAGAGAAGAGTCATGTCGAATTGTCCTAAGTGTATCTGTGAGTGCGCAGAGAAAGCAGAAGGCACAGAGTGCAAAGGGCGAAGATGAACACAAAGTGCAGTTGTAAGGGCATAGAGTGTACGAAGACAGTGCACAGAGGGTGCATAGAGAAGTGACTCAAAGAAGGCAAAGTGCGGCTATAGATTGTAGAAGATGTGTCTGTTCCATAAATAGTGAGAGAGATTGGGTAAGTAGAAGACCAGTCAGGGTCTTGCAAAAGCAAAGGTATCTTACTGTCAAACTTATAGATTCAGAATTGAAGTCCAAGTTGGTTCTTGGCATCAGGGGTTGTTGGTCCTTCTAGTGGGTGCTGGTAAATTGATTATAAAGTTGGTGCTTTGCAAAGGCTGGATTTGGATGGTAGTCCAAGCAGTCATTCTTGAGGAGTAGCCAAATTGGTGAACCTCATTAAATCTTGTGTTGTGTGATGTTCTCTTGTTATACTTGCTTTATCTTGTTTTAAGGTTTCATTATTTCAGTTTTAAGAGCTGTGAATTTAAGTTTAAATAACTACACTGATTCACCCCCCCTCTTAGTGCCATTGTAATACTAACAAAGATCACAATATATATAGAATCACATTTTATATATTAATTTGGAAATCCAAATAATAGAAGGTATATAGAGTTTTAATATTTGATGCCTTATGAAATCCATTCTAACAATTATAAATATGCATGAAACCTTGTGTATGAAAGGACACGTTGGTCCTTGAATAAATTAATAAATAAACATATGATGTGTTAGGACTAGAGTCCTAACATGCCACCCCCCTTAGAAAGGATCCTTGTCCTCAAAGCAAAAAATATGGAAATTGTTGCTGGATATAGTTAAGGGTCTCCCATGTAGCATCTTCTAAAGGTAGACCTTTCCAGTGGATCAAGACTTCTATGATATATCTATTATGAAGGTGGCAAGATCGGTGATCTAAGATAGCTTCAGGTTCAACCAAAAGTACTCCATTATCAATAAATTCTGGTAGGTTAGTTTGTATAGTGATATGGGCTCCTATTACTGGTTTCAGGCATGATACATGAAATATAGGATGAATTTTGGAATTTGGTGGCAACTCAAGTTTGTAAGCAATGGCCCCAATTAGTTGGAGAATCTTATAAGGTCCATAAAATTTGGGTGCTAACTTATGAGAATAACAAAAATGGGTCACTAAAAATGGGTGCCTCAAGTGATGATCAAAATATAAAATGAATTTAAGCCAACACAAAAGACATGAAAACATACAAAAAATATTTACAACCAATCAATTCAATAATCGACATAGGATACATGGTAGCACATCCTTCACATTAAGACATTGGAGGAGGCATATATTTCATGCACTAAATCTATAAGTTTTAGATATTGATTAAGTATTTATACTAAAATGTATTTTTGGAGAGCATGATCGATGGAATCTGATAATTTTAAGTATTCTAGTATATAGTATACATTAAGAGGAGTAATTTCTCTCTCTAGAGATTCCATAATTGTAGAGTACATCATCAAGTTAGAAGCCAAGAGCTAGAGTGAGAGCTAAGATCTAGAGCAAGAGCCAAGATCAAAAGACAAAGGCAAACCTAATATTATGATGTAATAAAGAGTATGTTACATCATAGCCCATGTGACAATGAGAGTGGAATAACTTCCCATCATAATAACTATGCATGCACTATAGGACAAGGGTAGTTATAGGTTTAATAAAGGTTGATTATGCCAAAAATGGACATCAAATGTATTTAAATAACTATTTTTTAAAAATATAAAGCATCGAATCTTTAAGCATTATTAATAGTTACGAAGCAATTGGGGCAGATTTTAAGATAAATTCACTAGAGATCAAATCAAAAAGTGATTCACTTAGTTCATTTAACAACTCATTCTAAAAATAATAATTTCTACTTAAGACAATTCTAAAGAGTGATTTACTCAAAATATGTAAAGAAATTTTCTAGGAAAGTCAAGTTTCTTCCTAACTTCTTCCTAGGAGAGTGATTCACTCTAATTTTTAAGCAATTTACTTGGATTCCTTACTCTTAAAAATATTTAAATATCAAATTCTACTAGCAATTAGCCTAAAATTGCTAGGAAATCACCTAAATTTGTAAGTGAATCACTCCAATTTATCTTGATCTTTTGATCAACATAGGTATGATATGTGTCCCTTAAATGGTAGTCAATATTGGATGATCTAAAATTAATTTCAAATCAACATCTAAAGAAGACCAACTCCTTGAAAATTATTTGAAAGTAAAAAGAAAAAGGAAAGAGAAAAAGGTGAGAAAGGGGTAGAAACAAGATTAAAGCAGATGGAGTTCAACTAGCAATATTATTTTTAGTTGCATGAACATAGGCCACAAAGTATAAATAAAATCCTAATGGACTATACAATTACAACTATTAAGAAATTACCATAAGCATAGGTGCTACAGTAGTCCTCAAATACTCTAAGTAAAAGAAGCCAAACAATCCTAAGACAAATAAAAATCACCTCAATTGAAATGATACAAACAACTTAGAATCTAACATAAATTCCTCTAATCACAATATAGCTAGACCCACTGAAAGAATTACACCATTCAAAATTTCATGCACTCTGATAAAAATAAGCCAAACAACTTTAGGCCTAATAGAATTTACTTCAACTAGAATTGAAATAAGCCAAACAACATGAAGCCTAACAAAATTTACTCCTATCATAGTGTGAATAAAAATGCAAGAAGTATAACTATTACAAGAATAAAAAATTCTTCATACTATAATTGGGGTAAGTCAAACAACTTTATATTGCATTTGAGCATCATAAACATACACTCTATGATAGGTAAACACTAAAATATTCAACCCTTATAAAATAGGAACACTTCTCCTTTTATTGCTTTTGCTAGCTTAAATAGAATAAACTATTACATATTATTATTGGCCAAAATTGATTGGGTATGATCTTGGGTTGAGATACCACCATATGGCATATTTTGTTAGGTTTCAATCAATTGATATCATCAAATATTCAATTATGTTTCATGGAGGTGGCCATCATTGTCTAGATTTGACACATCTAACTATTTCTTGTTGGAGTGTTATATGTCCTTTTATGCTAAGACACTTGAGTCTAGGACACTATTGATGTTTTTATTATTTCCTAGGTTGCTTTTTTTAGAGTATATTACATCATTTGGATCATGTAAATGTACCACCTTTGGTACATATCTAGAGTAGGAGTTTACTTCAAAGTAAAGTTAGTTACTTCAAGTATTATAATAAATGCACAAGTGTCAATGTGCAAGTTGTAAATGTGCATGTAGTCCACATGTACATGAGTCCTAGATAGAGTAAAGGCCAAGCAATCTATATTTCTATATAAAGGCCTCATAGGGTGATATAGTAGTGATATAGTAGTAATATAGTGTAGTAGGATAGAGTGATAGAGTAACTACACAATGTATGTGTGTAGTAAGGTACAATGTAGTTCTTTCATATACTTTCATGGAGTGTTCATGTCCTCCATTATATAGCATTGTACTATTTTTATCACTCTCATTAATGGCATATTTTTGAGTTATTTGTAGATGTTCATTTCCTTATTTTCCTGCATATTATTGTACCATTAGTTTTATAGTTATCTCAGATTAGTTAATCCTACATCTTGTGGTTGTACTACCTCCCATAAAAATCTAACAGTGGTATCAGAGCACATGGTAGATCAAATAGGAAATAGGGAGAGCCACAAGTGAGACTGAGAGAAATCCAAAAATATTATTTACAAAATTTTTGAGATTACATTTGGCTAGAGTCTTTCCACAGGGTTATAGGAAAACTCGTGAAGACTAGGACTCAACATAAATTCCACTAGATTGACAAATCAACTAGTGAAGGTTATTATCTCTAGAATTATAAATCCTTCCATTCCAATTTCTAACATCTTGTTGCAGGAAAAGAAGATTCAAGAAAGTTGGGAAGCTTCCTACAATAGAGTTAGGAAGAAGATCTTCATTAGAATCATTCCAACACTTGCAACAACAAGTAGAAGACTAAATATTTTAGTGACCTAAAAAAAGGTCCCATTACAAGAGTTGTGAACCTGCAGATTGTAGAAGAGAAGAAAAAGGCCATAGTAGCCTTAGTGCAGACTCAAGGAAGAAGAAGAATCCAGAGATGAGCCCAGGAGGAGATAGGATATTGGTGATCTCCATTGAAGATCAAAACCTACAGAGTGCAGAAGAAGAAAAGGCCATAGGAGCCTTGCTACAAATTCAAGGGAGAGAAGAAGACTCCAGTGAAGAGTCCCGGTGAAGAGAGGATATTGGTGATCTCCAATGTAGATTGAAGACTTCACCCTAAAGAAGCTGAAGAGACCCTTAGAAGGTCCAGTTACAAAACTCCTAGTTCTGGAAGATTAGAGGTTGGTGATCTCCATTAAAGCATATAGTTTACAGAAGTAAAGAAGGACTAGCAAAGGTCTTATTCTAGATTCTAGTAGCAATAGATTATAAAGATATCCAAGAAGATCTCATTACCAACACTTCCTTAGTAGAAGGTTGAAGGAAAGGTCTCATTTGGAAGACCAGAGAAGCTACGAGATTGAAGACCTTGGTGAGGTCTCAAGGAGAAACAAGGAGAAGGCTTGGAGAGCCTTAGTTTAGAATTCAAAGAAGGCCATTAAAGGAGTTCCTAGGAGAACTCATTGGAGAAATATACCAGCAAGGAGAAGCTACTAACAGAGCAGAATTTGGGACAATTATCGCCATCCAACAACAAGCCCAAAAGGAGAAGAATTTGGCAAGGAGTGCCAAATTCTGGAGGAGATTGCTGAAGACCTCAAGACATTCAGATTCTTGAGAAGAGGGTCAAGATCGAAGTTAGAATTCGACAAGGAGAAAGGAGCCTAAATTTACTACCAAACCTAAAAGGTTTGAAGATTACCATTGAAGGCTAGAAGGCTCATTCGAAGATAGGGGTTTGTTGAATCTTCAACAAAATACTAAAGGGTTCTTGAAGGAAAAACTCAGCTACGATTTGGGGGAAGTCCCTACCAAATTTATGAGTTTCAAGAACAACATTTCAATACAAAAATTGACTATGAGAGAGCAGCAATCAGGACAACATTACTAGCTGCAAAACTTCAGATTGATAGAGAGTATTTTGAAGGAGAATCAAATCACCATACTATAGTTTGAAAGTAGCAAGATAGAGGAGTTACTAAGCTATGAATTGGTGAGTTAAGGAGTTGTTGTAGATAGCCAAGAATAGCTACAAATCCATCCAGTTAAAGGCAGCAATAAGGTGAGTCTAATCACCTAGCAATCCTTCATCTACAGAGATTATTAAGGTAAGCAACTTGGGTGCAAATAGGTTCATTAGTTGAACTTTAATTTGGGTTATTATCCAGTTCCATTAAGCACCATTTTAAGTTCTTTAAAAGTTGCAAAAAGAAGGTTGCATATTATAGTCTTCAAAGGGAGTGCAGAAGGAAGTTCTTTTAAGGTTTATACCTGCACATTAAAATAGGAGTTAGATATATATCTTCCTATTATTCAGTTACAACAAAGAAGACTACATTAAGTTACAGTGCAATTACTAGTGCATGATTTGAGGTTCATTTACAGGAGTAATAAGGAGAAACTATTACTGCACTATATTAGTTATTCAAAGTTCACTATGGATTCTTAGTTAAGGTGAAAATTAGTGCAAAGTTAAACCTCTATATGTTAGCTGCATGGTTAAGTGCTTGGATTCATTGGTGTTAAAATTATCCAAGTTAGAGGTTAGTGTTGTCTAAAAAGAAAGGCAACAATACATTGCTCTCAGGGATTAGAGCAAGCAATCGACATATCTAAGAAGCAAAAGAAAAGCTTCAGAAATCTGTCTTCATTTGTCCTCAAGCTATACAGCGAGGAGCTGCCATATCAAAGGAGAAGAATAGCATAAAAGGGAGACAAAGAACTCTCAAAACTTTGGTGCAAAAATAAGGTATCTTATTTATGTTACAAAGATGCACCATATTCCTCCTAAAGAGGACATAATATAAAGTGTCCCAAGACACTAAAGGTAGCAAGTATCCTACATCTGTAGAAGATAGAGAAGGTGAGCTGACCTAGGGCACAAACATTGATTTGAGGTGTCAAAAAGACACCATCTTCACCAGCTTATCTAGTGCCCACGATTGCATCAACTTGTAGCACAAATACCCATGTCAAAGGCAACACAAATACCCACATCAAAGGAAATGAATAATAGTGGTAGATCAAGGAGAAAAATACCCAATAAGAGGCCATCATCATGTGATATCTACATGGAATAAGGATAACATTAAGGCCTATGTAAGAGGTTTCCTATCTCTTGGACCTCTACATAAAAGATAGCATACATAAAATAGCTATCTATCATCTACCAATGTGGATAGAACAATGCTAAGGATGAGCACGAATAAGCGAAGAGCTATACCCAAGGAAGAACTTGGAAGAACCACCAACTGAATTGAAGCCACCATTGGAGCATCCTTATCCGCCTTAGCTGGAGATACCCACACAACAACTAAGATCATACAGAAAGAAGACATTGAAGACAAGCAACGAAGGGTATTTGCTGGCGAACAATATACAAGGAGATGTTAGACGAAGGTTTACATGCATGAAACCTAAGTGCCACTTGGCACAAAGGGCATCTTCACCCTCTTATTCCTACAACTCAAGAGAAAGGCACCCACTGGAGTAATGCCTTTCATCATCATTCTAACGCCCGAGAATCTTCAATGCCTACCAAGAAGAATTCCTACCCACGCCACAAAGTCTAACGCCTTCAAGAGACAATGTGAATGAAAGAAGAAACGAAAGAGTCTTGGTAATACCTTGTGCCACTTGGCACACACATCAAGAAGGTAGAAGCATGATTACAACAACCATAAAGAGGAGCACTCGTAGAGGAAAATACAATCCAGAATTGGCACTAAGTGGAGAACATATTGAAGGCACAAAGTCAGGAGTCAAAGGCACATTTAAGACTATCATAAGGGATGTCCACCAAGCCTATCATAAATCAACAAGGAGGTACAACAAATTTCAAGGTGATTGAAGTCAAATATAGCGCCCATCTACAATACAAAGGTATTATTTCATAAGGCTTAATTATTTTCTTTCATAAGGAGTAATAAGGGATAGTATAAGGTTGAAACTATTAACATCATTTGCATTCACATTTATATGCAAAATCAACCATACATTTGAAAGTAAATTTAAAGGAAGTCTATATACCTAATAGTTTAATATTTGCAATTAAAACCATAGGAGTTATAAGGGTTTCTACTTGGAGAAATTAAATTCTATTATTGCAAATATTATTGTTTTCTAATATTCCAAATTAGGGAGTTATAAGGTATACTACACCAAAAATATATTATTGGAATTTAGAAACATTAAACTATTAATATCAAGGGGAATATAAAAAGAAGTTCTTCATTTACTTAAAAGGAGTTGGAATTATATACTTTATTACTTGTCTCATACTCATAATAAAGAGACAAAAGAAATCCAACCATAGAGAACTTCAAATTAAGTGCATAGTTCATTAGGAGAGATAAGGTGAAATAGAAGTTGATTATTGTTACTTACAAAACATTACAAAATCAACTCAAAAGTGAACTATTAATTACTAAGCACTTTATTACTTTATTCACTAGGGAGATATAAGGATCATCATGGCAACAAATAAATTCATCCTTACAGAATCTCAACTACTTAAAGGTCCAAATTACTTCTCATGGAAAAACAAAGTGAGGGCAATATTAATAGTTGAGAAGCTTTGGGAAATTGTCAAAGGAATAACTACCAAACCTAATTCAGGTGAAACAAAGATTCAAAATTTTAAAGAGAGTGATGCAAAAGCATTAATGATAATAACTTTTGCTATTACATATGAAATACAACCTTACATCAATTCAATAGGAACATCTACAGAGGCTTGGAAAACCCTAGAAAAATATTTGAAGGGAAAAATAAAGCTACTATCCTAAATCTTCAAACTCAATTACATTCTCTAAAGATGAACAATGGAGAAAATATAGAATTATTTCTAAGAAAGGTAGTAGAAATTAAGGGAAAATTATTAACCTTGGGGGAAAAGGTTGAAGATAAATTCCTTGTTCAAGTAACCATGAGAGCACTTCCAAACATCTACAAGCATCTAGTTACATATTTACAAGTACTAAGTAAAGATACATCATTTGATGAGCTAATCAACATTATTCAAGAATATGAGGTAGAAAGTATAGTGAAATATGAAATGACTAACACTGCATTAGTTTCAAAAGATACTCCACAAGGAAACATAGCCTCATCTTCAAAAGGATGAAAGCCTTGGAATAACATATATTGTCATGTATGTAGGAGAAAAGGTCATAGTACTAATTACTGCAGATTCAATCCAAGAAACCAAAATCAAGGGAATCAGACAAACTATGGAAACCAACCAAATAGGGCATTCCAACCAAGGCAATATCAAGCTCAAAATAATCCTTGACAACAACAGTTTTAGTGACCATACAATTATCCTCAATTGGAATATCAAAGAGGAAATCAGAAGGGACATTTAGCTCAAAGGATTCAAGAAATTGAAGAACTAGAAGATCCTATAGATAATGAAGTTAAAGCTCTCACAACAAAGATAGCTTTTCATGAGGACACTAATTACTTGCTTGAACAGGACACAAACAATAGTGAAGGAGGATACCAATTCTAGTACCAGATCAAAGATCCATATTGAAGACTAAAGTCTTCAATACCCAAATAATGTAATACAAGAGGGTGTTAGAGTATATTACATCATTTGGGTCATGTAAATGTACCACCTTTGGTACATATCTAGAGTAGGAGTTTACTTCAAAGTAAATTTAGTTAGTTACTTCAAGTATTATAATAAATGCACAAGTGTCAATGTGCAAGTTGTAAATGTGCATGTAGTCCACATGTACATGAGTCCTAGATAGAGTAAAGGCCAAGAAATCTATCTTTCTATATAAAGGCCTCATAGTGATAGAGTAGTGATATAGTAGTAATATAGAGTAGTAGGATAGAGTGATAGAGTAACTACACAGTGTATGTGTGTAGTAAGGTACAATGTAGTTCTTTCATATACTTTCATGGAGTGTTCATGTCCTCCATTATATAGCATTGTACTATTTTTGTCACTCTCATTAATGGCATATTTTTGAGTTATTTGTAGATGTTCATTTCCTTATTTTCCTGCATATTATTGTGCCATTAGATTTATAGTTATCTCAGATTAGTTATCCTACATCTTGTGGTTGTACTACCTCCCATAAAAAGCTAACAAATTTGACAAGTATAATGGTGCTAGATACATTTTGAAAGTTGATCTAGATTCTCATGCTAAATATTTATAGTCTAATCTATTGATTTGCTTTATTTTACTCTCTGGGATTCCTTTGTGTCTTTTGTCATTATGCTGGAGCTTGACTAATATCATTCATCAAAAGTTTTGGCCTAGCCTCTTCTGGACAAGATAAAACCTATTCTACATACTTCAAATTATGTTGGAGTTTATAGTACTCTTGACAACATTGATAAGGAAAAATTATATTGGGATACTTCCTTTTTTCTTGGTTTTGGGCTCATATGAGTGAAATATTGTTGACTAGCTCTCAATTTTAATTTTATACTTAACTATGTTTTGGAAAGCTATGCTAATGTTAACATAAGACAGACTCCAACTTACAATCTCTTGGTGTGTCTAGCCTTAAATGCTCTTTGTTTTATGCACCTTTTATTTTTTTGAATGTCTTGAAGGGATTGCATATATTTTCATAAAGGGTGTTCTAGCCTACTAACTTTTAGAGGCCAAACTCTAAAAACAATTGTTGGTTAAATATTTAAGTTAAAAAATATTCCTTTAGGATTTGAGATGAAAGTTTAAACATTATTAGTCCAAAATTATAGGATTGCAAGAGTGATGAGTCTGGACTACGTGAGCTTTGTGAGCAAAATATTGAATAAGTCCAACCCATTTTAGGACTTGTGAATGTATTCAAAATTTTGACTACAATCTTGGTGCCTCCGAGGGAATTTTGCTTGAAAAAATTTAAAACCTAGGCAAATTTATTTTTGGGGTTTGAAGTCCTACTATGACAATCCAAAATATTCCCTTTTTGTTTCAAGTGTTTGTTCTTTTTTATTGCAATTGGCCATTCTTCTTCAATGCCCATTGTAGCACCTTAACCTTGTAGATCTAGGAGTTGTTTGAGTGCATCCCATTCCTACTCTATTGGAATTTGAAATATTTTAATCATGTCATGAATAAATGCCAGTTCATAGGCCTTTTGTATGGAATGATTTGCTAATGTTTTTCCAATCCAATTACATTTGCATGTAATATGGCCAATTTACTTGAGAATTGAAAGAGTATCTCTTCATCCACATTCTTTGTCCAATTAAGAAATTCAACTAGGAATTCAACCATCGCATTATAAATACTCAACTCATTGAAAGAAAAAGGATGATCATATTCTACCTAAAGAGGTGGAAGTCCATTCTCAATGAATTTAGTTATTCTATTTAGGGCTTTACTTCTATTTTTGACTAGTGAATTCAATGCTTGACACCCCTTTTTAACTGCTTGCTAGCACTGTATGTTTTCTATTCCCATTAGGAACATTGAAGTTATATTCTAAATTGAGGATATCTGCTAGGCAATAACATTATTCAATGCATCAATAATTTTTTGAGCTTCTTATATTTTTCTAGCCATAACATTTTGCATAGTAATAAATATATTTCTTGTTTTTGCATCATTTGACAAACAATAGTCAATAATTTCAATAATTGAAGACAATATCTTAACAAATTCAAAAATTTGGCTTGAAAATTTCTTCTTTGTCCTCTGGCATGCATCCATGGATATCCATGAGGTCTATACTTGTTTCGTTATAATAGAAAGATCTTCTTAGATGTCTGACACCTATTTTTATGAGGTCTTATTTTTATATTCGTTTGCTTGTAGATCCTGTTGTAGCTATTGGATCTATCCTTTCAATATTTTTGCATCTATCTTTTCTTGATCAAGAGCCTTTTATAACCACTCTTCTCTTTCTTTTTCTCTATTGTATTTGGTCATGGTATTGACGATGTTGGCATGCAATACATCAACTATTGAATGATCCAAAAAAGCTTTATTATTGATCACAACCTTGTTTGTGTCTATAGTATATTCCATGCATAAGTTTTGTATCAACATGGTCTATTTGATGGAAAAACTCCTGAGCAAATAGCCAATCTATGATAAAATAGGATAACAAAAAAAATATACACCAAATCCATATACCATTATTACTATATATTTAGGTTAGTCTCCAATATATTCACGAGGATTGTATGGATGATATTTAACTTCTTTTGAAATCATTAAATTAATTTTATGATCGAAGAGTTAGCATCCAATCCACCACAGACATAGCTCGCCCATATTTAGTAGTCCTTTTTAATTGAATGTCAAGAAAGATGTCAGTATTGAATTAGAGAAAAATCTAAGCTAGATAAGATGGATAATGGAAAAGTCCCCATTGATTGAACCCTACTAGTTGCTCATGGATTTGGGGATAGAAGAATTTGACCCAATAAAATTTTTTTGGTTTGGGGCTTGTAATAGCATAGGAAATAGCTATTTGAAATCTGTGTACCATTATATCTAATTATAAACAAAAATGACAATGAGCATAACAAAAATTTCTTGAAAATAGGGCTAGAAATTACCTATTCAGGTTGGAATTTTAGGGATTTTACTTATATTTATCTAATTGATTGTTGAGATATGATTGTATCTTTTGATTATAAAAATAGGCTTCACTTTATTTAGTAAATATTCTAGGCATGCAAGGGGAAAATTTCCAATAAATTCCTTTATAAATATCTTTGGAAAAATAGAGAATAATACCTGGCCTTGTGTGTTCCTCACAGTCCTTGACCATGGGTCATAATTTTCAGCTACAACCTCTTCTGGGCACTTATTGTCCCGAGAAAGTATGCCAAGTGGCTGAATTCCTACGTTTTTTTCTAAAAATGGCATAGCATTATGTTTTATTGCATCTCAAAGGTGTTTTTCCTTGACAATGATAATTGTATCAAAAGCATTCCTTGACATGTCCTCTAACATATCAATCTCCATAATTGCTTTGGTAAAGTTTTTTTAGCTAGAGAGAACTTGCACTTTTTTCTTGGATTCTACTTAAAATCACTAGACTTAATGCTCATTGCATATCATATGGAGTATTTTAGTGCTCTTATAGTTTCTTTCCAATGATTAGCACCCCAAAAAAATTAATTATGATAGTTTTTGAAGTATTCTATCTAATCAAGAAAGATGTTTGCTAAATAAAACAAGAGAAACTAAAAACATAACTTCATATTTCTTTTAAGGAACTTGTACATGAAAATGGGACTTGAAGTCCATTATATAGATTTAAAAATTTACCCTTGGTCTTCCTCAAATGACACTTCATATTCCTATCCTATAGAATCATGTACATTTGGACACCATGCATATTTACATCATTGCACATTCTATTAATACTTGTGCATTACAAAGTAAATACTCAAGCCTTAATCTAAGACACTCTCCTAATCTAATTATGTACCCAAGATGGTACATTAGCATGTACAAAATAATGTAATATATTTCAACATCCCCTTGTATTACATTATTTGGTATGTCCTTATCTTGGCTTGCATAGATGATCTTTGAATATTTGGAACTTGTTTCATCCCAAAGATTTTGTAAATATATCTACCAATTGTTCTTCTATAGGAATATGCTTTAAAATGATATGATGATTCTAAAAATGATCTCTAATGAAATGGCATTGTGCTTCAATATGCTTAGTTCATTCATGTACAATAGGATTTTTGATCAGGTTGAGTACACCTTGATTGTCACAAAATATAAGAGTTGGAGTTCGTTTGATTCCCATGTTAGATAATATATATTGTAACCACAAAGCTTCACAAGTTGTATCTCTTGTTGCATGATATTCTACTTTAGTATATGATTGATCTATTGTATATTGTTTCTTACTGTACCAAGATATTGGTCCTGATCCAAGATAAAAAAAATGTACCCTGAAGTAGACTTTCTATCATCAACAGAACCAACATAATCAGAATTTGAGTATCCCTATAGACAAAAATATTTAACATTCTTCATATAAGTTAGTCCATAATCAGTAGTCTTCTTAATATATTGTAGTATTATTTTTGTAGTTTTTCAATGACTCTCTCTAAGCTCTTGCATGAATCGTGAGAGATAATTTATAGAGAAAACTAGATCAGGTCGGCTATTTATCAAGTACATAAGACTTCCAATTAATTGGTGATACCTTGTAGCTGAAACTAAAGGTGTTCCATCATTTTTGGATAATTGAAGCCCTTGTTCCATAGGTGTATATTTTGGCTTAAAATCCTTCATTTTATATTTTTCAAGTAAAGCTTTTGCATATTTTGATTGTGTAATTGTAATATTATCTTCATTTTGATGAATTTCTAGACCAAGACAATAATTCATCAGTCCTAAATCTGTCATTTCAAATGCCTTCTCAAGATCCTTTTTTATCTCACCTATTAGTTTTCCAGAGCTTCCAGTAATCACTATATCATCAACATATACTATAAGAATTAATATATCATTTCCAATTTTTTTGTATATAGGCTTGGATCGGATGTACTTCGTTTGAAATTATGTTGTAGCAAGTGATTATTAATTTTTATATTCCATGCTCTGGGAGCTTGCTTTAAACCATATAAGACTTTTTTTAATTTGCAAACCTTATGTTCTTATCCTTTAACAACAAATCCTTCTAGTTGTGACATATAGACCTCCTCTTCTAAGTCACCATTAAGAAAAACACTTTTTACATCCATCTGATGGAGTTTCCAACCCTGATGAGCTGCTAGAGCACATACTATTTTGATAGTGGTCATTCTGGTTGTTGGTGCAAATGTATCTTCATAGTCAATACCCTCTATTTGAGTATATCCTTTGGCTACTAATCGAGCTTTGTACTTGTCAAGTGTCCCATCTGCTTTATACTTAATCTTGTAAATCCATTTGCAGCCCACAACTTTCTTTCTTGGAGGTAATTCCACTAGATTCCATGTTTTATTCTTTTGTAGTGATGAGTATTTAGATTCCATAGCTACCTTCCAATGTGAATGATTTAAGGCTTGAAGTGTGGATGTTGGCTCTATTGAAGTGCTTAGTAATCCTCTGTTCATTCTACTTTGACTACGAGTTTGAGGTCTTGTAGTAGTAAGATCAGGCATTCATTCCAAGTTTGACTCCCTAAGTGTGTCTCTAAGCCATATTGGTTCTTTATTTTGAGGAATTGTAGATGTTTTTGTATATTCACTTTCTTCATCTTGAGATTCTGATTCTATCTCTTCATTTACCATATCTTTCTCTAAGAAATTTAGAAAAACTTTTGCATCTTTACTTTGTTTTTTAGTGTCAATTTTGACTTTTTCATCAAAAACTACATCTTTGCTTATGTATACCTTCTTTGTACTTGGATCTATTATTCTATATCCTACAGATTCATCATCATAGCCAAAAAATATACCAACCATAGTTTTATCATCTAATTTTGTCCTTTTTTGTTTTGGAATATGCATATAAGCTTTGCATCCAAAGATTCTCAGCTTTTCAATATTTGGTTTTTGTTTTGACCATGCTTCTTCTGGTGTAATGTGCTTGAGTATTCTAGTTGGTAATCTATTTTGTAAGTATACTATTATTTTGACTACTTCTGCCTAATATTGATGATCAAGATGAGCTTCTTTTAACATACATCTCACCATTTCCATTATAGACCTATTTCTTCTTTTTGCAATTCCATTTTGTTGTGGTGAATATGTTGTAGTGAGTTGTCTTTTAATTCCATTTTCCTCTAGAAATAAATCGAAATCTTTTGAAACAAATTCACCTCCTCTATTTGAACAAATAATTTTGATAGTATTTCTTGATTCTTTCTCTACTTGAAGTTTGAATTGTTTAAAATGACTAAATGCTTTTGATTTGTACTTCATGAAGTACACCCACATCTTTCTGGTATGATCATCAACAAATAGTTGAAAATACTTATGTCCTCCAATACTAGTAACATTCATTGGACCACATAAATCCGTATATATTAATTCTAATGGTTGTTGAGTCCTATGTTGATGAAGTTCAAAAGGTATTCTATGTTGTTTTCTTGCTAAATATTCTGGACAGCCAATAGATTCCAAGGATAAATTTGGTATTCCTTCAACCATTTGATACTTGAGCATTTCATTTATAGAAGATATACTGGTATGTCCCAAATGTTTGTGCCATAGATATGAGTCCTTAACTAAGAAAGCTGAATGTGTAGTAGTATCTAGAACAAATAGACCACTTTTATAGGAACCTGAAGCTATCTTTTTTCCTTGTTTGAAAATATGACATTGTTTTCTTCCATTGAAAACTTTGAATTCTACTATCATGTTTTGATCCAAGAGTTGAGAAACTGAAAGAAGATTGATAGTCAATCCAGGAACATATAACACATTGTTAATTATCCCTTTTTCATTTGTTAGATTGACTAGAACATTTCCTATTCCTTTTACTTCATAAGTTTTACTATCTGCTATAGCAACTGGTTTCTCATTTTTTATGTAAATAATCAAAGCATTGTTTGTTTCCAGTCATATGTTTGCTTGCTCTTGAATCTATGTACCAATAATCCATAGCTAAAAAAAACTTTCAATGAAATTGACTACCTTATGACTCCCTAGTTGAAGTAAGTAGAAAGCAAAATAAAATTTGATGCACCTTCAAGTTTTGATAAGATTCTTTACTTTCAAGACCTTTAATTTGGATTCCTTATGTCTCAAAAATTTGAGCAAGAGACTAATTCAAAATACAATTTTCCAACTTTATATCAACTCTATGTTTTGCTTCTTTCAATTCAATAGAATGATTTCTAAATTTCAATAATATAAATTTGGTGTTGAACTCCTTATATCTCTCTATTTGGAAATTTAGAAACTACGGTTATTTGCAAATTTAATGTTTCAATGTATATGTAGGATTCCTTTTTCCTACAAAGTAAGGTATTTGCAAATAATACTAATGCTTGAATAAAGTAAATCCAAATGCTTTTAATTAAAACTTCCAAGCTTTAAGAATGCTATCAAAGTTCCAATAATGCATCTAAGGTTGTACTATATCAAAGTAAATCCTTATATCTTCAATTATCTAATTAATCTTAAGCATAAAGAATAAATTAGTTTCAACCTTAGTAAAAGTTCCTTAATCCTCCTTCAAATTTATGAAGATGTACTTTAATTAAATAAATGTAATACCTCTTTAAACTTGGGTGTGCACTGTTTGTAGTCTTCCTCCTTTGACTTGCAAGTTGTACTTGTCTTGGGCACTATACTCTATTCTCCTTCAATGCTTATGACAACATTAAATGTACTTTATGTTTGGTACCTTTAAATCATTGACTCTCCAATTTGAACTTGCTAGTTACATTCTCCTCACTGTGCGTTGGGTTTAACTCCACTTTGCTCTTCCTTGTTATGCTCTACATGCTCCTTATTATCTGGACAATTCTTCTCAATTTTTATAAGAGCAACAATTCAGTCATTCTCACTTCTAGAGTTTCTATGTCTAGACAATCACTTAATAGCCTCATTATTGAAAGCTCTAAATACAATGGAAGCATGGCTATTTTACCATATAACAAAAAATACATAGATATTTTCAATACTCCTTTTGGAGTGATCTAGTCTACCCAAATTGCTTGATCGAGCATCTAATATCAACTCTTTTGGTTCTCCCCAATAATTCTCTTTATAATTTACATGTTTTTATTTGTTGATTTAGCTAAAAATTACCTTGCAGATAGTATTCAAAAGAGGTTTTTAAGCATATGATATATTGAGAAGCAAAATCAAGAATTTTGGTACTTAGAAATGTAGGTTCGTTATTTGTTATAATTATTTTTGGAATTCTAAACCTGGTAATTAATTTCTAGAGAAATTTGATTACAACCTCTTGATTCGCTTTCTTTACAACTACCACTTCATACCATCTTGTGAAATAATTTGTTATAGTAAGTATGAACTTATGTTAGTAGAGGATTTTGGATTGATGGCCCCAAAAAATCAAGCCCCCATTGTTGGAAGGGTTCATCTACTATAATTGGCCAAAGGGATAGTGCAACATTTCTTCTCATACCCATAAACCTTTGAGAAACTTCATAGGTTTTTGTAGCTTTGAAAGCATATTGTAAGAGAGAAGGCCAATGATATTTAGCCTAGAGGATCTTTGTTGCTGTTGTTTGACAATAATAGTGTCCTCTAGAAAAAAATTGAATGAAATTATTTTAGCACTTCTTTTATTTATTTTGGGTGTATGCAACATAAAAGAACTCCATCAAAGTTATTTCAATAGAAAATTCTATCAACCTTAAAAAATTTAGAGCTTAAAGTGTATAAATCTATATTTGTGAAGGAGTGATAATTTTTGGACTTTTACTTGTCTAGAAATATTTGACCAAATCTGAGATTCAATCACCCTTTTCTTCTAAATTATTTTATGCTTTTGACTCCTAAAAATTTTCTAGAAGAAAACTCTTCTTTGATATTGTAGAACTGGCAAGTTGTTCACATAAATCTCTTCCTTTGATTAGCTTGGTTGGCTTGATCTCTATATTATACTCTTGGATCTTATTAATTCAACCTACACTTTTTTCACCAAGATTCCCTTGCAAAATAGAGTTCCTGACATCCGAATGCTCAACATATATAGTAGTCCTGCTCCGTGAGATATAATTTCTTAATTTTTTAAAATATTTCCTGAGAGAAAATACTTATTTTTCAATGAAATTATACTTCTCTTTATAGTTGTTCAATACCTTGTTGAAGAAAGCAATGAGACACTCTTTTTTTTCTTTATCCTTTTGTGTCAATACCACAACTATAGTTTCTTCAAACTCATATACATATAAAATGAAGTATTTATGATAGTCCAAATTAGCTAATATTGGATCTTACTTGTAGTTTGCTTAATTTTTTCAAAAGGTTCTCTTCTTTCCTCTATCTAGACAAAGACATTTTTTTCAACATTACGGTCATAGTCTTCACAATTTGATCAAAGTTTGATATAAACATTTGGATAAATTTGGTTTACCCAAAGAATATATTTAGATGATCTAAATGCTGATTTTTATTATGGGAAAAAATATCATATCATCTAGGTAAATAAGAATTGCATTATTCACCAATTCTCTAAAATTAAAGTCCATAACACTTTAAAATGTGGATCTCACATTGGATAAACCAAAAGATAACCTTTGATAGGAAAATATTTCCTATTTTTTAGTGAATGCCATCTAATATTTTTTTGGGTAAGTTAATTGATATTATATTATGTTGGAAAATATGAAGGCTCCCAAATACCTTTTACATCAACATGAAATAACACGCATCAACCTAAGACCAAGAGGAAGTATATAAAACCCTCAAAAAAGTAGGTAAATCTTCACCTATTACATTGGCAAAAAACACTACAACAAACACAAAGAAGAGGATCCATCCTTCAAGACTACAAGATGAAAGCTGAACCCAAGAAAAATAAAGAAGCCCATTGGGCACTACCCAAACCAAATAGTAGGAACATTCGAGCAACAATCTACTGATCAGGACTGCCCATGGTCTCCTTATGTCCGTCCACATTTTTTCTAGAATCTTCTGGATTCTTCTCAGCTCCTCCCAAAGTCTGAGAATTCTGGGAAGAAGCGAGTAATTTTCTGAATTTCTTTCGATGCAGCAAATTTTTCCCACCCTATCACATTTAGTGATGGTTCTAAGACTTCTAGATTTTTCAAAAATGATGATTTCCATCATTATTATATTTCCTATCTTGGTCCTAGAGTAAATCTTGTCAATATTCAAATAAACATCTCTAAAAATATTTTGGTGCCAATGATATTTCCACATGTGGCAGGGATCACTCGAATTGGAAAGAGTGAGATCTCCATTTGTGTTGTTGATGTCCCCACTATATATGCAAAAAACATCCTTTGATTTTTTCCCAAAATTTCTATTTGAGACGTTAGTAGGCTTTGGGAATGAACTATTACTCCTGGTTGTTGAAAAATCATAAATTTTTTGGAGAAATGTACAAATCAGGTGGCAATGGACATAGGTACCAGACATGCTAGGGGTTATATGACAGTAAACCTGCCTATTATGGAAATGATGTAGATTAATATTCATGAGATGAATGGGTTCAAAACAAGCCCAAATTATCATGAGACAACCATCCAACTGATAGTTCCATAGAGAGAATGGGTCATTAAATTGATGGAATTTGTTATTCAAAAGGATGGGCCATAAAACTGAGATCTTAAATACTTTTTGAAATTTGGTACCTATTGTCCTACTAAAACCTTTTAAAACATCAACACTCTTACACATAATGAGGAAAATTATAAAAAACATGGTAACCCAGCTAATCATTGTAATTTTTTTCAATAGTGGCTAAAGCATGTACCTCATGTGGTAGTGTGTCTGTCCAAGTCAACAAAACTGGACCATCAACCCCAATGTTTACCAGTTTATCTGCTACCTTATTTGCTTCTATAAAAGCATGTTGGAAGATAACTTACTATTGGTGAGTAGCAAGTTTCCTGACATCTTCAATGCAGCTTCTAACTTTCCAAGACGGTCTTTTGGAGCTTTTCATGTAATTAATAATATTGAGAGAATACCCTTCAATGATGATTTTGCCTGGGATATGTTTGATTAATGCAAGACCTCTCCATAATACCTTTGCTTCACCATATGATTGTACTGTTCACCAAGGTATTTAGAAAAAACTAAAATCGAGTTTCCTTTATGATCTTTGATTATGCCTCCTACTCTTGCTTTGCCTCAATTGTTTTTTGCAGCTCCATAAAAATTCAATTTAACCCATCCCTAGGGTGGGGGACACCATTTAATGTTACTTCTAGGATTGGGTTGAGAAACAATCATGTCCTGGAAAATGTTCAGATAATGAAGAATGATAGTTTCAAATCCTGGAACAAGGCCTTGTATCATACAGAATAATGGAAACATTCTGTTAGGGTCCTATCCTAACATTAATTAATAATAATAATAATAGTAATAATGTATTTCATATCCTATAGTTATAATAATAAATAATATAATAATTAATATAATTAATTATTATATTATTATTATAATATTAGGGTTAGGAAGCATTGCAACCTTTCACCTATAACCCTAGAGTGGGTATAAAATATTGTAAGAACTTATCATTCCAATATCCATGAATATGAAATATAATACAATTTATTGAAGGGACTTCCCGACAATACAAAAGGTGATTCTCTTAGTTTTAGGTCTATTTATTATTTATTTATCATTTTATGTGCTAGGAACCCTAGGTTCCTACCATATGGTATCAGAGCCGTATGGATCCAACCATATGGGACATAAATATCAAAGGAATAAAAAATGACATTGCAAAAATTAGAAGAATGATTGAATGAAAACAAAATAAACAAATGGAACGTTCTGATCATATTATACAATATTTAAGGGAAATGCAAGAGGATACCCTAGCCATGAAATCTCAGGTAGAGGAGGAAGAACCCATAGCCATGGAATCCCAGGTGGAGGAAGAACCCATATTCGACGAATCCCAGGTGGTAACCATTGCACTCCCCAAGAAAGAAAAATATGATTCACACCCTAATTTTTTTTGAAAGAGCTTGAAGCCATAAATTTTCAAACAGTACATGATGTACTTCCAAAATAAAATTATGCAAACCCTAAAAATACAATTTTTTTTAAAGAAATAAATGAAAAATAGGTATTTTCCAGCAACAGTGCAAAATTTTCCATAGAAAAAACCTACTGGAAATTCCACAAAAAATATTCCATGGTTTATTGCTTTATTCCCTTGCATTTTATCGATTGAATTATAAAAAATTCTACGATAACTGTAACACCAATTGGAATATTGAAACAACCACCACCTGCACACAACTCTCATCCATGCGACCTCCTCTATGGCCACCTCCTTCTCCGCTCACTCACGTGACATGTGCATCATCCAAATAGATCCAGCAAGGTGTGAGTGTAAACTAGCATATGCATTAAATAAGATGAATACATCTGTGAATAATGCATTGCTATCATACTTATTATTACTCAAATTGTCTGACAAATCATTGCGATAGAAAGTGATTTGAACAACCTTATAATATTATACAAATGTAATCTAGATGTAATCCTTGATAGATGAAAACAACTGCCACTTCATGATAAATTATGGTTGACATCCAGACGATGTGGTCAAGCTTATGCCTTTTGAGTTACCTAAAGCAAGTACCAGTTATACTACTATTATGTTCTTCCACCATTTCAATTAGTTTCTAACACTGTGGCTTGAAAATAGCTGCATTTTAATGAATATTCTGGGCTACCCAATGCTATTCTAGAGTGGAACAGGCCACTCTGCCAATGCATGGGAGCTTAGATCATGCCAAGACTTCCTTCCACTCAAAGCATAATTGTGATTATGATCACTTACAACAACTGATATCACCATTGGATGATTCACTTTACGATTGTGAGGAGAACAAAATACAATACTGACAAAAATGGAAGACCCTTTCTTGTTCTTCCACCAACTGATGTGGTATTATAAAATACTCAAAAATTTAGAAGTTATACCACTAAAAACAGTGTTTTTGTAATCTCAATATGGACATCACCATGAAATATTAACATTATTTATGGATATTAAATGTCTCAAAGATATTTGAAAAGTCACTGATGCAAAGCCAGATTGGCGCAGGGAAAATGCAATTGTATAAGGTATGCCTCGTAACATGTCATGACCTTGCACAATAGAAGGAAAGCATAAGAAACTTGAGTTTTGGCCAAATGTTATAATCACCTGAGCAACCTGGTGCCAAGTGGGAGATAGAAATGGTTGAAGAAGCAATGTCAGAAGAAAAGTACCAACACGTATCCTATAAGAAAAAGGAGCCAAGATGTAGTGCATGCATGAAGGGTTCATCTAATTTCACAATAGGTCACATGTTCGTAGGGAGACATTTTTAATATTGCTAAGGTGACCCATCTTAAACGACCGTAGTAGGAGCCTGCACATACTAAATCAGAACACCAAAAATCAAAGTAATATGATCAATATTGAAACCTAAGAGCTGTTGTAGCCTGAATTACCTGAGAAATACAATGCAATACCATGATAGATATGCATATGCAAATTCTATTACGTAGGTATCATGATAGGAAGGCTCTTATAATTCCATGACTGAATATATTAACATATTGTAGACATTGAAGTTGCCTATCCACGCAGATAAAAATTTAAATGATCAAGCTACAAAATATATATATATATATATATATACAGACCTCCAAAAGACGAAGAACTCTTGCGGGTAACGCTTGTTATCAAGAGACGATGGATTACCCAAATTTTATTACAATTACCAGAACCCTTCTTAGCATTTGAATTCAAAGAAAAAGAAAAGGAAAAGAATAAGTGGATGCGGATTTAGATTTAGGTGGTAATTTCATTTGTCCTATAGAATAGCCATCAGTCAATACAAATATCTGTCTTTATTCTGGTGGAAGAAGCCTCGACATAGCAAATGGAATAGCTATTTATGTCTTATTTGTTTCCATAATGGAACTTGTCGAATACTTGCTACTCGATGTGCGATTTTGGCCCTGCAGTTTCCACATGAGGGGGAATATGTCCACCAGTGGAAATCTTTCCATATCCCCATCGCCAATTCTGGTCCGTTATCATTGGCTTTTGGTTTTCTTTTTTATACTTGGAAGGTGGATTTTTGCAGCAATTCTTGTCTGGAGTATTGCCACTGCAGTTTGCGCAGCTTTGTAACTCTTCCTCTATGCTCGCAAACAGATATTTATCTCGGCTGTTGACTGCATTTGCGTTTGCATTAATGTCGCGTCCAGCGGAGAGACGGGCCACAAATATAACATGGAGCACACATGGAATTCTTAAGAGATGTTGCTAATCCTTTGGGCCTCAAAAATTATGCTGCCATCACTTACACGAAACAAAGTGGTCAAACACAGTACAACAAAGAAGACAACTCGAGATATGACCTAGCTTTGGAAGCATACCACAAAAAAAATATTATTGGAACTTAGGTTGAAAACAACAAGAAGACTGCAGTTCACGATACTTGATGGTATGACAATTATTTAAAATATTGAGACACCTAGAGAGTCGAGAAAAAAATCCAAACTTACACAGAAACAAATATACAGTGAAATTAAGCTAGACAAATTAACTAAAAGTATGGTGGTAAACATTCCAATCCGTAACATCCAATTTAGTCAAGTTAGACAAATTACCAAAATTAATTGGCAAGCTTCTCAACACCATGCTCTCTATATTCCTCACTCCCAAATTGTAGAGTTTATATATGTTAGGAGGCACATTCCTTATGCTAGTACAAGAACAATTGAACTCTCTCAAGAATGGTTGGTTTGTGATATAATGAGGCAACGCTTGCAGTTCCTTGTAGTATGAAAAGCTCAAATACTCAAGCATTGTGATGTTTTCCAAAATATCTAAATTCTCTAATGTAAAATTGAGCCTCCTACAATTGGAAAAATCCAGATATTGCAGGCATGTCAGCTGCTTAAATGAAATAGGCAAACGCACCATTCAAAGATAACCCACTCGCAACGATTATGAGACGAAATTGGTTGCTTTGAGGACAAAGCCGTTTTTCAAGAGGGGTGGAATGTTAGGGAAAAATCTTGTTTTAAGGAGGGTGGAATGTTAGGGTCCTATCCTAACATTAATTAATAATAATAATAGTAATAATGTATTTCATATCCTATAGTTATAATAATAAAATAATATAATAATAAAATAATATAATAATAAATAATATAATAATTAATATAATTAATTATTATATTATTATTATAAGATTAGGGTTAGGAAGCATTGCAACCTTTCACCTATAACCCTAGAGTGGGTATAAAGAATTATAAGAGCTTATCATTCCAATATCCATGAATATGAAATATAATACAATTTATTGAAGGGACTTCCCGACAATACAAAAGGCGATTCTCTTAGTTTTAGGTCTATTTATTATTTATTTATCATTTTATGTGCTAGGAAACCTAGGTTCCTATCACATTCTCTTTGGAAAAGAAAATAATTTTACTGGTTAGAGATGAATATCCTTGGAAAAATTAGAGAACACTCTCCGGTTCCTTTCTAACCATATTTGCCAAAGAAAATGATGTAGACAGAACCTCCAAATTGTGCTCAGCTTGGAATGGTGGAAAGGTTGAGGCCACTGAATGAACAAATCCACATAGAAGGAGGTTTTACCCAAATTATTTGGAACCTTTGTAAGAGGTCATCAAGAATGGAAATGAAATAGGGACAATTGAGAAAGATGTGGTGGGAGGATTCCCAGTTAGATAAACATAAAAAAAATCCATTTGGGATAATTATCCCTCTTTTAATGATGTTATCAACTATTAAAATTCTATTTTGAATGGCAAGCCAAGAAAAGAAAGCAACTTTGGGGGTAAGGTGTTTGATCCATACCAAATTGAAAGAAATTTGCATTTCTTCCTACGGAATGAGGAGCTGATAAGCAGATTTTATTGTAAAATTCCCATCTTATTTTGGGGCCCAAATAATGTTGTCTTTAAATTATCCTATGGGGATGATTATGGAATTGAGTAGTCTTTATAAATCCCTTGATTCTTCAGGGTGATGGATGTTGTGAATTCTTTTCAACCTACAGATGTTATTTGTTTTGTGAAGGAAATCAGCCACTTTGTATCCAAAGGTTGCATCTGTAAAGTCTTTGAGAATCCTAATGTTTTGAGCCTGAATGAGTGGTTGATTTCCTATCCACCTGTCCAACTAGAAGTTTATTGATCTACCATCCCCCAGTTCCCACATGAGTCCTTTCCTCAATAGACTCTTTGTTTGGATTATTCCTTTCTAGAAAGCTGAGCCATTTGTGGGTGCTATCTCATTTAGAAACTCTATGCCCTGCAAATACTTCCTCTTGACTATAGTGATCCACTCCACTTGCTCTTCCGATAATAATATCCATGCCTATTTAGCCATTAATGCCAGATTTAAGTTTTTAAGTCTTCTCAATCCAATTCTTCCTTGGTCTTTAGATCTACATACTTTATCCTAGGCTACCAGATGGAAACAAATTTTATTTTCAGCCCCAGTCCATAAGAATTGTTTTTGAGTTTGTTCAATCTTATCATACACTTTTGAGGGAGATTTAAAAACTGAAAGGAAATAGATTGGGATACTTTGGAGGCATGCCATGGTTAAAATGGCTTTCCTTGCTTGGGACAAAATATTCCCTTTCCAACTAGTTAACTTTTTTTGAACTCTCTCAATCATTGGGTTCCACATCCCCTCAACTGGTGTACCCATAAAAAGAGGAAGACCTAAGTAAAAAATAGGGAATGATGCAATTGAGCATCCCAAGATCCTGGCTATTTTGATCTATCTTTGGTGAGGAGTGTTCAAGAAATAAATTTTACTCTTTTAGAAATTTATTTTTTGGCCTGATGCTTCTTCATATAGCAAAATAATGTATTTTATTACTTTAGCTTCAAGTATGGAGGTAAAAGTGGATAGGATCATGTCATCCACAAATTATTGGTGAGTAACAGGATCAATTTGAGTTGTTGCTTTAATTCCAAATATGAGATGTGAACTTCTGGCAACATGAATTGTTCTCCCTAAATCTTTTGCAACTATGATGAAAAGTAGGGGAGATAAAGGGTCTCCTTCTCGAAGACTTCTACTGCTTTGGAAGTAACCAGTTGGGGAACCATTTATAATAATTGAAAACCATGCAATTGAGATGCAACCTTTAATAAGTTCCACCCATTCTGGATGAAACCCAAAATTGAGTAAAATAGCAAAGAGGAAATCCTAATTAACCCTATCAAAGGCCTTGTTCATATCTAGTTTGAGAAAAAAATAGCTTTTTTATTCTGAGATGATGAATGGAGAGCTTCATGAATTGTTATAATTCCATATAAAATTTAACTTCATTGGATGAAGCTTCCTTGACAGTGGTCTATAAACATAGGAAGTACATCCCTCATCCTATTCACCATGCATTTAGTGAGGATTTTGTAGATAACATTACAAAGGCTAACTGGTATGAACTCATTTAAACTCCTTGTAGCTGGGATTTTGGGAATTAGTGCTATTAAGGTGGATTTGAAGCTACGAGAGACAACTTTGGAATATTGGAGTTCTCTGACTGTTGCACAAACATCACCACCCACAATATCCCAAAAATTCTAGAAAAATCTTGAAGGGAATCCATCTGGTCCAGGGGCCTTGTCAGGGTTCATGGAAACATGGCTTCTTTGATTTCATCCTTTGAAAATGTAGTAAGTATATTTTTATTGACTATTTATCTTCATGTTTGACCTAGATTTAGTTGAAGCTTGAAAATCCAGCCAACATAGAAAATCTTTTAGCTTTGGATATTGTTTGTTGTATTTGATCTATTTTATGTCACCATTCTTCTTCTAAATGGGGACTAAGTTAGCTACCCAAGTTGAATGCTTTATGGGATATATTATCTTAGCCTCTAGACATTTTAGTAACTCCTACTTCATTAGTGGTTCAATTTTAGGATTTACAACTCTTTGCTTTTGATGGAAAGGGTTGGTATCTGAAAGTAGCTCAATTGTGTGTTGTATAGTGTTTTTATTATAAACCTTTAAATATTTATAGCCACATGCTATCACATCTCTAAATTCCTTGAAAATATTAATTAGGTAATCTATTTATTTTTGAGTATATTTTATGCTAATATTTATTGCTTTCTATTGCTCTATTTAAAAATCTTTAAATTCCTTTTTATCAACTTGAATTTTATGGCTTTTCACTCTATCATTGCTACCAAAAATACTTTCTAGAATGATCAAGCCTTTTGGAATACAATTACTTTTGAGCTGAATAATATCCTCCTCATCAATATGATTTAACACTTCTTCCTAATTCTTGGTACATAAAGCTTCTTTAGTTAGGAATATTATTATTTTCTCATTGCTATAAAATAACTATTAAAAATTATCCTTATCTAGAATAAATGGCCTAAAAATAAATTTGACTATCTTCTTGCTTTACTAAAATTAGCAATGGGTTTAAATCTACTCCTTGTGAAGCCAACTCATTTTCCAATGCACTTTCCTTTTTTGGATTGGTTTTTATATTTATAGCATCAAAGCTCTCTAACAAATACCAAAATCTATTTTAATAGGATTTAAGGTAATTATGTTTACTACTACACTTTTTAGTAACTTGGTTGACTATCAATTTAGAGTCTCCATAATTAGAATATATTTTATTCCCTTTTCTCTACTTTCATCAAACCTAAGCAAGAGACCACGATTGCTCAATATTTAAGCTTAACCTTATTAGATGAGTATGTGCCTAGGGTAGTCAACCCCAGAGCCAATGTTAAGTGGTCCCCATCTTCTATAGGTTGGTTTAAGATTAATTTTGATGGAGTGGCTAAGGACAATCCTGGAAGAGTAGGTGTTGGCGGTATTGTGTAAGATCATAATGGGAATATGATGCTTGCATTTTCCAAATATTTAGGAACAAGGACAAATAATGAAGTTGAAGCTAGAGCTATGTGGAGAGGCCTTCAAATGAATCAAGACTTAGAAGGTAATTTTATCATATAAGGAGACTTTATGAATGTTATAAATCTCCTCAATAATTGGAAAACACCTCCTTGGAGGATTAAAACAATTGTTGAAGAGGCTAGGATCCTTTTCCATGGAAGAAAAGACAAAAAATCCCAACATGTCTTTCGAGAAGCTAACAAAGTTGTTGATAAGCTGGCCAATTTGGGTGTCGATGGTGATGAACTTTTTAAATGGGAACACGGTGTCCCGAGTGAAGTAGAGGAGCTTATTCAACAAGAATTCCAAGAATGATAGTCAAATTTACCAATAGGGAAGACACTGTAAGTTCGAAGGCTATGAGTATTCTCATCTCTTTTTTGAAATGGACTCACAATAAAAATTATCCGAGCTATCAGTCTTGGTGGATGATGCTTGGAAATACCACAAAGACTAATGGGAATAGTCACATGTCAGATAACATGGCTCCTAGTCATCTTAGTAATTTGATGTTGGTTGATAATCATAGGACATGAAAGAAACAACAATATAAGACTTCAAACCAGAGCCACGTGGACCACCAGATAGCCACCGCCATAAATCTAGCCAACAGGTTCACTTCTCCAAGGCTGATTGGCCAAGACGGGATGTGGTCCCAAAGCATGTCATATACGAAAGAAAGTAATTACCAAATAATTATTAAGAGTAACTATCAATACAGAGCTTGTGGGAGTTTTTTCAGTACTCTGCTATGTGTGTCTGCAGCTTTTTGTTTCTCCACTGTTTCAAGGAAGGGATCTATGTTTGTTTCTTTTTTTGTAATTATTATGCAAGTGTGTTTTTTTGGGGTATACCCAAAATGTTGTATGGGAAGTTTATTTTTGATAACAGGCTATGTGCCTTACCATATGTAATGGCTTTGGCGACATGTAGATTTTACATATATAGGATCCTTAGTAAGGACATGTTCATCAACAGCCCTAGGCTGATATTTGTAAAAGGTTTTGGGTCAACCTGTAAAACCCGGTATTAATGCTATAATATCTTATCTACCAAAAAAAAAAAACCTAAACACAATGCTTTGTATTCTATAGCATTATTTGAACAACCCCAAGTCAACCTATGTGAGAATATTTTGATTCCTTCAAACTGGGATTGAAGGACTATTCCCACTCTAGCTTCATTCTTTCATATGATATCAATAAAGAATAGCTTTCACATTTCCATTCTCCTGAGCTCTTGATTTGTGATGGCCAGAGGCTGGTCATTATTTGACTCCATCATGTAGTAAGTTCCCAATCTAGTTTACATTCTTATGTTAAAGTCCTTTAAGAAGAACTCATATTTTGCTTACAAATTTTATACAATTCCCTCTAAGCTATCTGGATCATCATCTATCATACTCTCAAGGTCTTCTAGTTTCTCTTCTATCTCCATTTGAGAGCCCTCTGAGGCATATTCAATTAGACTAATGCTTTTTTCCTTATACCTCTCTATGTGGTAGGGATTGAGCTTCTATACAAAGATTCATACCTTCTTTCCTTTGAAATAAATCACCTTGTGAGAGCAATCTAGGAACAAGTATCCCCAAATATTTGATGTGAAATTCCTCAACAAACATAATCCTAATAGTAGAGGCAAGTCCACCACTATCACCTCCTAGATTGCTGAGATATTTGAAACCTTGTGTAACAATATTGAGATATATTTTATTGATTTTATCATTTGGGTTGGTGTTTCTTCAAGCTTCAACACACCAAAACTAGTAAGCCCATCTAATCACAAACAATCTTAGGCATGATTGTTGTAGAAACTATAAAATCCACCATACAATTATGTGCTATCTATCCTTCTATGTGCAAGGATATATAAAATGGGGAAGGCTTATTCTCACCCATCCCAAAAATTTGCTAATATTGAGTCAAATTTGTGTTTAGACATCCAAATCTATTTTTCACCATGAAATTTAGTGCGACTCTGAGTAAGTCAATTTTCCCATGTATCATTAAAGCATCATACATGGTAACCTTTAACAGTGCACTTTTGAGTTCAATAATATTATATCGAACAACTTCCTACAACATTTCTTCTCTCCTGGTTGGTTTTTTGAACTCCCCATGATATTGTTGTATAGATTCTTGTATTTGCTCTATGGTGATAGAGGGATTTGATAGCTTTCTCCTGACTTGATCTTTTTTATTGTATTTTGATTCTTCTAGCTTGGAATATTTCTTGAATTATTTCTTTTGAGGTTGAGGAGGAGCCTTTAAGCCATCAAAATTTTGGGGGTTTGATTTGGTCAACACATGAATGACATCTAGAAATGAAACCTCTTTAGTCAATAGGTCTTGAGCCAAATCTATAATCATACCTACTAGCTCTTTTTATTTCCTTTTAGACTTTTGGGGTATAGCTGATTGGCACTGATGTTGAACAACTATACATATTGTTGAGTGATATTTTCACCTAATTACAAAAACATGCTCACAATTAGGATCCTATAAAATCTATCCTCTCTTGCAAAGAAATAGTTACCTCCAAGGTTCTATTTGTTTAATTTCTTAAAATGTGCTTGTATGCTTGTAAAATGTGAAAATATTGTTGAATACCTCAGAGGTGCAAGTAATTGTTAACAAGGGGCCTATGGTTTGATATTTGATTTAAATTGTGAAAATGTTGTTGTTCATGAGATTAATTGCCAAAATATATAATTAATAATCAAATATTGCAAATAATAGAATTGTGGAATGTAAATATTTGAATTTTAACCTTAGAAAATGATTTTAATTAAATTTATCCAAATAGTTAATGTTTAAAATTTAATTATTATTATTTGGAAAATTTAATTAATTAAAACCCTAATGTCTATTTCAAATGTATAATGTCAAGAATTTATTAAAATGAAATAAACATTTACCCTAATATGAAGATTTAAAGTTTTTGCATAAACTTTAAGGTTTTGCTTTTTTCTTGTACAATGAAATAAAATAAAATAAAAAATGTTAAAGGTTAGAAAAATAAAATGAAATGAAATAAAAATAAAACATAGGTTACAAAAATTTTAGAACTCCATCCAAAATCTGCAAATAAAGAAAGATAATCTAAAACATAACCTAATTTAATCCAACCAAAATTAACACAGTTAAAATTAAAACCGAGTGCAATATTTAAAGAAATTGATTAATATATTCGATCATTTAAAATGAAAATACCATTCACATGCATACTTTTCACCACAATGAAATGAATATAATATTTTATTAATGTTTTTCTTCAGAATACCTTTGTCAATCAATTAGAGAGATGAAATCTTCTCTGACAAGCAACCTAGGAGAAAATCTTTGACGATGGCAAACTTATATCTTCTCTTTCGCTTGCTCCAAATTCTTCCGACCTATTTTCTATGAATCTCAATGCCTTTTTTATAATATTAAAATTTTTAGTTTGTACAATTTCATAACCATTTCTATAACGGGTTTCATAACCATTCATTCTCCTTGTATTTCCAAACTTGTGGAAATGTTATGAATCTTATCATTAATCTTTATTTTAATTCCCTTGTATTATCATAAGGTTAAGACAAAGTCAAATTTTATTTTACTTATAATTCATTTTCCTTAGTAACTTTCCTTTTGCCCAAAATTGAGTCAAAATTCAAAGTTCTCATATTTTAATAAACATTTCTATCCATTTAATTAGGGAAAATGGGTACTCAAAATCACTGAAATCATCCAAAAAATTATCACAGTACATGAGATATGATATTTTAAAGTTCGTAAGCTGCTATAGTAAACCACTATATTTGGGTGGGATTGAATCTAAAATCCTATAATTTTGGTACCACTAGAAAGAGGTAATCAATATCTTTCTATCAAGTTTTGAATGAGCTCAAACGGAGTTGTCTAGCTCAAGATATGTCCATTTCAATTTTACATTAATTTTAGGGCAAAAGTGATAAAATTTGAATAACCCTAAAATGAAATTTAATTAATTAAACCTCTGAAATATAAATTTTTAAATTATTTGATTTGAAATAATGCAATTAAGATAAAAAATTCAAAAATATTCAATTCGAATCATTGCAACTAAATTCAAGTCTTCAAGATGCAAAGATGTCTACAATTTCAAAATCTCAATGTAATCAAAAATTAAAAAATCTTGGTGTAAGCAAATTTTCAAAGACCTTGATGCAAGAAAATTTGAATAAAACAAAGAAAAAAAATGCCAAAATTTTGAATGGATCCCCAAATTGGGGTATGTTGTGAGATGGCAACAACAAATGGTGACTTTGTTATAAAATGCTCCTAAGCATTTTGGATAAAGAACTCAATATGAAATTAAGAAAACCAAATATCAACAAAATATAAATCATATAGTAATATCCAAGAAGTATGGGGTTGAATAGTATCAAATGAAAGTAAATATTCTAGTTGCTTCCACTTGGTGTGTGTTTTGTGAATTCATTCTTTATTTTGATCCGATCAGAACTCAATCACCTGTTTTACAAATAGCTCTAGTGGAGATGACCTTGATCTCTTCTAGACCTTTCTCTACTACCATCTAGGTGTCTATAGCCCTCATAGAGATTATCTTAACCACCCAACATTTTGATTGATTTACATTTTTTTCTTCTTTATTTTTTTTATTAAGTATTTGATTTCTTTGCAAATATCATATGCGCCTCTTGGGTTAGACAACATCCAAGGCTTAAGATGGAGTGTATAAATTTTTCATCTAATCAAAAAACCAGAATGACTTCATCTTTCAGGAGTCAAAAATATCCTTTAAATGTGATGTTACATGTGAAGCTTCAGCAAAATGTAGTATTACTTCAATATCCACCATTTTAATCCATAGTCCAAGAATAAGTATTAAATAATTTAATATTACTAACTTCAATTTCACCTAAATTCAAATAGGCAATGTATATTCCAATACTAAAAAACATATCCTTCAGAGGGACCAAGAGTCCATTGCAACTACACAACTATACCACAATCAGAGGAGCAAAAAAAAACACATTGTGAAACTAAAAATTAAAATATAAATAAAAAAAAAAAAAAACTATCATAAACTTGCATCAAATGCAAAACACAAACAATAAATCAAAATAAAATTGCAAAATCAAAATATTACAAAATAAGCAAATACATGAAAACTATGTACAAAACTATTTACAAGGCAAGACTTGGGATTTTATATATGAAATTTGCTAGGATCCCAAACCCAATTACCATAATTTGAGAGATGTCCATAATGATAGGCACACTGATTTTGGTGGGTATCATCACATAGTAACATTAGATCTGAAAGCTCAAAGGCCTTTATTTTACCTCTCTCACCCCACCAACTCAATTTAATTCCTTTCTCATTGCCATATCTAGATTTTACTCCATCAGACTTAAAGATCCATAACTGGTCTTCCATTAATTGTTGTTGACTATGTGATATGTTTATTATTTATTTTTTATCTTCAATCATAGTTTCTACCATCATGGTGTGAATTCCCATTTCAATTTAGTGTTCAAAATATTATCCTCATTGTTATGATCAGACATGAGGTCTTCCAAACTTGACCCTATTTCTAAAATTTAAATGC
This sequence comes from Wollemia nobilis, assembly GCA_028583015.1. Lineage (NCBI taxonomy): Eukaryota > Viridiplantae > Streptophyta > Pinopsida > Araucariales > Araucariaceae > Wollemia > Wollemia nobilis. The sequence continues at coordinate 1,269,666 of JAQPPZ010002524.1, forward strand.
TAAACCACTATTCATAGTTTTAGACAAATCATAATTACGCAACAATTTACAATCATCTAGGATATCAAGCATATGAAGATCATTATAATTTTGTATCCCAGTCTTCATAGTCAATTATTGATGAACTTGATTCAATAACTCAAAAATATTTACCTCTATCCTATTCAACATATCAACCTTATTACTGGTGTAAGAAGGAATCAACTCTAATTATTTATTAACCATTAATGACATTTCATTACTAACAACATTTGAATCCAACAAATAGTTATGCAAAATTTTACCTAGAATTCGAATGGTTGAAGAGAAAAGCTAAGATTTTACCTTTTGTACATTTCTATTTATCAGGACTTGATGAGCCTTTGTAATTCATTCTTTTTCTTCATGGTATTCATCATAATCATATTGTATCCTTTGGTCTTTATCAATTACCTGATTTTAAAGAACACCAAAATCAATCACAAAATTAAAAATATGTCCATTTTCAAACCATAAATCTTGCTGGTCAAGGGATGTGTTAAATAACAAATATTTTTGATCAACTATGTGAGTCGTCTCAAATACAGCAACATTTTCCTTTGGGTCCTAAACGATATCAAATACAAACCTTTTATGATCTATAGTTTTCTCTACCTGAGATAAAGACATATTGATTTCTTGCTGCATAGGCATTATAGGATACTTATGTGGGACATGGCTTTCCGTTTCCTTCACATCAAATGGGATAGAAGTTTCTCTAGAAATTGTAAAAGAAGTAATTCCCCTTATTTGTCTTGAATAATATAATCATTATCTTTCTAAAAAATCTGGTGAGATTCTATCCCTTATTTCATGATGCACCCACAACATCCAGTGAGACTTTCCTGATTTAGCCGAATAAAAGTTCCAACTTTTTGGGGTCATAACTTTTGATCCGGGTGTCTGTTTGAGCCCATTTTTTTTAAAACGCACAGAATTGAGTTGACCTTGCCGTGTTTAGCTACATTGTCGCTGAAGTGGCCATTTCAACATGTTTTCGAGCACTGAAACATCACCTGGTGGCCAGAAATGGGCTCAAAAGTTTTTGTTCCAGTTTTTTGGTATTTAATATCTTTTGTTGCATGAGTTAGTCTAGGGAGATATTTTAGGAAAGTCTTAATTTTGGAATAACGGATGCATGATATTTTTTTTGGATCCATATGAGTGATAGTTAAGACTTACTAAAAATAGTAAGTCCTAATACTTACTAAAAATAGTAAGTTCATGTTAGGTTAGGGTTTTTGGTGGATATTATATGTAGGAAGTGATTTCATTGTAAGGGGATGGAGATCCAAGAAAATAATAAAAATTCGAGTTGCAGAATTGTTGTTTTCCCATTGATTTTGCTTGTGTGTTTGAGAATCAATATGCACCCGCAACATCCAGTGACACTTTCCTGATTTAGCCGAATAAAAGTTCCAACTTCTCGGGGTCATAACTTTTGATCCGGGTGTCCGTTTGAGCCCATTTTTTTTTAAATGCACATAATTGAGTTGACCTCGCCATGTTCAACCACGTTGTCATTGAAGTGGCCATTTTGACATGTTTTTGGACCCTAAAACATCACCTGGTGGCCAAAAATGGGCTCGAAAGTTTTTGTTCTAGTTTTTTTTTTTTTTTTTTCAGTTTTTCGGTATTTAATATTTTTTGTTGCATGATTCAGTATAGGGAGATATTTTAGGAAATTCTTAATTTTGGAATAACGGATGCATGATATTTTTTTTAGATCCATCTGAGTGATAGTTAAGACTTACTAAAAATAGTAAGTCCTGATACTTACTAAAAATAGTAAGTTCATGTTAGGTTAGGGTTTTTGGTGGATATTATATGTAGGAAGTGATTTCATTGTAAGGGGATGGAGATCCAAGAAAATAATAAAAATTCAAGTTGCAGAATTGTTGTTTTCCCATTGATTTTGTTTGTGTGTTTGAGAATCAATACGGATCTACATCATTTCATGTCATCTTCCAATTTTTTTTAGATTCAATGTCATTCAAGCTATAACCTTCTTCAGATTCATCTTCAAATTCAATGTCATTCAAGATATAACCTTCTTCAGATTCATATTCCTCCATTGCTGAAGGTTCATATATTTTCAATACTAAAGTTGTCCTTTCATTCTGAGTAACTTGATTGCTACAACTCTCATTGATAGATATTGAATCTAAAACTTTCACCTCATTTTGAACAATATATAAAGTAGTTCTAACTTCTGGATAGTCAATTTCATTATGTTGATTGCTCACATTAGACATCATTTGATTCAAGGGTGCCAGATTAGAAGGTTAAACTGGTTGGGATCCATAACTCTTGGAAAACAGTTCATCATGGAAGAGGGTTGTGTGAAAGCCTGACTTTTTTATGGTATCTGATTATGAGTTTTAGGTCTAAGTGATGATAATTGACCCACACTAACCCCTTGAGAAATCAATTATTGTTCCAATATTATTACCTCATTGTATGCTTGGGACAAAGATGTAATTTTAAGAACTCTGCTATGAAACATAGAAGTAAATGGGTCTAAGACTCCAATGTATATTTGGATGTCTATTTTTTGAAAGGATGAAAGGTGTCACCAATTTGGTATACAACTTATGGAACCTATCATTGAATAATCTCAAGGATTCATTAGGTTCTATATGAGCAAAGATAAACCTAAGGAATATCATAAATGGGTCAACAAGTTGAAAATAATTAAGAAAGATTGTTTCTAGTTGAACCCAAGAAGTAATAGAACATGTAGGTAAGTTAATATACCAATCATAAGCAAAATCATCTAATGTGTATAGAAATATTCTATAGGCAACATCTTCATGCATAATTTGTAAATGAATTATAGTGTTTTTGTGAGCCTGAATATGTTCCTCAACTGTATTTATTCCATCATGCCTATACTAAGGTAATTTTTTTTTTTGCATTTTAAGGTATTTGATGGGGTACTCCAAGAATGTTCAATGGACTACAATAACCATCTATCCAAGATGAAATTCCTAACATTGAACTTTTGGTTTTAGTTTTATCATGCAAAGTTATGTATGAAAAATTCACAACAATTTAACCATAACCATAACAATATTTCCGAATTTATAGCAAATTTAAGCATAAACCAGAAAATTTTAATTTTCTTAAATTTGAACAAATTCAAATGCTTACAATCAAATTAATTACCTTCATGCCCTCCTTCTAGCACTAATTTTGTTGAGTGATATTTTTGCTAGATTACGAAAACATGCTCACAGTTAGGATCTTGTCAAAGCTATCCTCTCTTGCAAATAAATAGTTAGTTTCTCAAAGGTTCGGTTTGATTAATTTCTTAAAATGTGCTTGTATGCTTGTAAAATATGAAAATGTTCCTGAATATCTTAGAGGTGCAAGTAACTATTAACAAGGGGCCTGTAATTTGATATTTTAATTAAATTGTGAAAATGTTGTTGTTCATGAGATTAATTGCCAAAATGTATGATTAATAATCAAATATTGCAAATAATAAAACTTGTGGAATGCAAATATTTGAATTTTAACCTTAGAAAATGATTTTAATTAAATTTATCCAAATAGTTAATGTTTGAACTTTAATTATTATTATTTGGAAAATTTAATTAATTAAACCCCTAATGTCTATTTCAAATGTGTAATATCAAGAATTTATTAAAATGAAATAAACATCTACCCTAATATGAAAAATTAAAACTTTGCATGAAATTTAGGGTTTTGATTTTTTATTGTGCAATGAAATTGAATAAAAAAAAGGTTTAAGGTTAGAAACATAAAATAAAATGAAATAAAAATAAAACACAAGTTACAAATTTTTTCCAAACTCCATCCAGAATCTGCAAAAAAAGATAATCTGAAACATAACCTAATTTAATCCAACCAGAATTAACACAATTCAAATTAAACCAATTGCAATCTTCAAGGAAATTGATTAATATATTCAATCATTTAAAATGAAAATACCATCCGCATGCATACTTTTCACCACAATAAAATGAATATATTATGAATGAAATCTTCTATTAATGCTTTTCTTCAGAATACCTTTATCAATCAATTAGAGAGATGAAATTTTCTCTGACAAGCAACCTAGGAGGAAACCTTTGACGATGGCAAAATTCTATCTTCTCTTTTGCTCACTCCAAATTCTTTTGACCTCTTTTCCATGAATCTCAAAGATTTTTTATAATATTAATTTTTTTTATTTTGTATAGTTTCATAACCATTTCTATAATGGGTTTCATATCTATTCATTCTCCTTGTATTTTCGAACTTGTTGTGGAAATGTTATGAATATTATCATTAATATTTGCTTCCATTCCCTTGTATTACCTACATAATGACATATTCATCATAATATTAAGACAAAGTAAACTTTTGTTTTATTTATTATTCATTTTCCTTTGTAACTTTCATTTTGCTCAAAATTGAGTCAAAATTCAAAATTCGCATATTTTGATAAAAATTTCCATGCATCTAATTAGAGAAAATGGGTACTCAAAATCATCAAAATCATCTAAAATTTTATCACAGTTCATGAGATATGACATTTTAAAGTTCACAAGCTGCTATAGTAAACTGTTATTTTTGGGTGAAATTGAGATCTTAAATCCTATAATTTTGATACCACTAGAAAGATAAAATCCATTTCTTTCTACCAATATTTGAATGATCTCAAATGAAGTTGTCTAGATCATTTTAGGGCATTAATTTTAGGGCAAAAGTGATAAAATTTGAATAACCCTAAAATAAAATTTAATTATTTAAACTTTTGAAAACCTTTAAAATATATATTTTTAAAATTATTTGATTTGAAATAATGCAATTAAGATGTAGAAATTCAAAAATATTCAATTTGAATCATTGCAACTAAATTCAAGCCTTCAAGATGCAAAGATGTCAATAATTTCAAAATCTCAATGTAATCAAAATTTAAAAAATCTTGGTGTAAGAAAATTTTCAAAGACCTTGATGTGAGCAAAATTTAATAAAACAAAGAACAAAAAATACCAAAATTTTGAGTGGGTCCCCAAATTGGGGTATCTTGTGCGATGGCAATAACAAATGGTGACTCTGCTGAAAAATGCTCTTGAGCATTTTGGATAAAGAACCCAATCTGAAATCAAGAAAACCAAATATCAAAAATATAAATCATCTAGTAATATCCAAGAAGTATGGGGTTGAATAGTATCAACTAAAAGTAAATACTCTAGTTGCTTCTGCTTAGTGTGTGTTTTATGAATTCATTCTTTATCAGAACTCAATCACTTGTTTTATAGATGGGCTATTAAAAATGTCTCTTATAAAAATTTTACCTCTACATTGCTCCACTACCAGTCAAACATCCATAGCTTCAGTGGAGATAACCTTGATCTACTGCCAGCCAGGTGTCTATAGCCCCGATAAAGATTATCTGAACCACCTAGTATTTTGATTGATTTGCATTTTTTCTTTGTTTTTTTTTTATAAGCATTTGATTGCTTTGCAAATATCATATGCGCCTCTTGGGTTAGAGAACATCCAAGGCTTAATATGGAGTGCATAAAGTTTTCACCTATATGAAAAATTAAAACTTTGAATAAAATTTAGGGTTTAAATTTTTCTTGTGCAATGAAATAAAATAAAATAAAAAAGGTTTAAGGCTGGAAAAATAAAATGAAATGAAATGAAAATAAAACACAGGTTACAAAAATTTCAGAAATCCATCCAGAATCTGCAAACAAAGATAATCTAAAACATAACCTAATATAATCCAACCAAAATTAACACAGTTCAAATTAAACCCAGTGCAATCTTCAAGGAAATTGATTAATATATTCAATCATTTAAAATCAAAATACCATCTGCATGCATACTTTTCATCACAATGAAATGAATATATTACGAATGAAATATTTTTTTAATGCTTTTCTTCATAATAACTTTGCCAATCAATTAGAGAGATGAAATCTTCTCTAACAAGCAACCTGGGAGGAAACCTTTGGCGATGGAAAAATTCTATATTATTTACCGCTCGCTCCAAATTATTTCAACCTCTTCAATGAATCTCAATGCCTTTTTATAATATTAAAATTTTTAGTTTGTATAGTTTCTTAACCATTTCTATAACGGGTTTTGTAACTGTTCATTCTCCTTGTATTTTCGAACTTGTTGTGGAAATGTTATGAATATTATCATTAATATTTATTTTCGTTCCCTTGTATTACCTACATAATGGTATATTCATCATAATATTAAGATAAAACCATCTTTTATTTTTTTATTATTCATTTTCCTTTGTAACTTTCCTTTTGCCCAAAATTGAGATAAATTCAAAATTCTCATATTTTAATGAAAATTTCCATGCACCTAATTAGGGAAAATGGGTACTCAAAATCGTTGAAATAATCCATAAATTTATTATAGTTCATGAGATATGATATTTTTAAGTTTCACAAGCTGCTATAGTAAACTGCTATTTTTGGGTGAAATTGACATCTGAAATCCTATAAGTTTGGTACCATTAGAAATAGAAAATCTATATATTTCTACCAAGTTTTGAATGAGCTCAAAGGGAGTTGTCTAGCTCAAGATATGTCCATTTCAATTTTGCATTAATTTTAGGGCAAAAGTGATAAAATTTGAATAACCCTAAAATGAAATTTAATTATTTAAACCTTTCAAAACCTTTGAAAAATACAATTTTTAAAATTATTTGATTTGAAATAATGCAATTAAGATACAAAAATTCAAAATTATTCAAATCTAATCATTGCAACTAAATTCAAGCCTTCAAGATGCAAAGATGTCAACAATTTCAAAATCTCAATGTAATCAAAATTTAAAATTTTTTGGTGTAAGCAAATTTTAAAAGATCTTGATGCGAGCAAAATTGAAAAAAAATAAATAGCAAAAAATGTTAAAATTTTGAGTGGGTACCCAAATTGGGGTACGTTGTGCGATATTAACAACAAATGGTGACTCTATTGGAAAATGCTCTTAAGCATTTTGGATAAAGAACCCAATTTGAAATTAAGAAAACCAAAGATCAATGAAATATAAATCATCTAGTAATATCCAAGAAGTATGGGGTTAAATAGTATCAAATGAAAGTAAATACTCTAGTTGCTTCGGCTTAGTGTGTGTTTTGTGAATTCATTCTTTATTTTGATCCGATCAGAACTCAATCACCTGTTTTACAGATAGGCTATTAAAAATGTCTCTTATAAACATTTTTCTTTGCATTGCTCCATTGCCAGTCAAGCAACCATAGCTCCGGTGGAGATGACCTTGATCTCTTCTAGACCTTGCTCTACTACCATCCATGCATATATAGCACCGATAGAGATTATCTTAACCACCCAACATTTTGATTGATTTGCATTTTTTTGTTCTTATTTATTTTTTTATAAGCATTTGATTGCTTTGCAAATATCATATGCGTCTCTTGGGTTATAGAACATCCAAGGCTTAAGATGGAGTGTATAAATTTTTCACCTAATCAATAAACCAGAATGACTTCATCCTTCACGAGTCAAAAATATCCTTTAAATGTGATGTTACATGTGGAGCTTCAGCAAAATGTAGTATTACATCAATATCCACCATTTTAATCCATAGTCCAAGAATAACTAATTAATAATTTAATCTCACTAACTTCAATTTCACCTAAATTCAAATAGGTTATGTATCTTCAAATACTAAGAAATATATCCTTCAGAGGGACCAAGAGTCCATTTTAACTACACAACTATACCACAATCAGAGGAGCAAAACAAAACACATTGTGAAAGTAAAAAATAAAATATAAATATAAATAAAAAAACCTGTCATGAACTTGCATCAAATACAAAACACAAACAATAAAGCAAAACAAAATTGCAAAATCAAAAGATCACAAAACAAGCAAATACATGAAAACTATGTACAAAACTATTTACAAGGCAAGACTTGGGATTTCATATATGAAATTTTCCAGGATCCCAAACCCAATTACCATAATTTGAGAGATGCCCATAATGATAGGCATGCTGATTTTGGTAGGTATCATCACATAGTAACATAAGATCTAAAAGCTCAAAGGCCTTTATTTTACCTCTATCACCCCACTAGCTCAATTTAATTCCTTCGTTATTGTCATAATTGGATTTTACACCATCAGACTTAAATATCCATAACTGGTTTTCCATTAATTGTTATTGACTATGTAAATGTTTATTATTGAATTTTTATCTTCAATATCAGTTTCTACCATCATGGTGTGAATTTCCATTTTCAATTCAGTGTTCAAAATATTATCCTCATTATTATGATCAGACATGAGGTCTTCCGAACTTGACCCTATTTCTAAAAATTTAATTGTCAAACCGCTATTCATAGTTTTAGACCAATCATAATTATGCAGCAATTTATAGTCATCTAGGATATCAAGTATATGAGGATCATTATATTTTTGTATCACAGGCTTCATAGTCAATTGTTTTTGTACTTGATTCAGTAACTCAAAAACATGTACCTCTATCTTATTCAACATAACAACCTTATTACTAGTGTGAACAGGAATTAGCTCTAATTCTTTGTTAACCATCAATGACATTTCATTATTAACAACATTTGAATCCAACAAATAATTATGCAAACTTTTACCTAGAATTCGAATGGTTGAACAAAAAGGCTAAGATTCTACCTTTTGTACATTTCTATTTACCAGGATTTGATGAGACTTTGTAATTCCTTCTTTTTATTCATGATCATCATCATCATCATCTTATATCCTTTTATCTTTGTCAATTACCTGATTTTCAAGAACACCAAAATCAGTCATAAAATTAAAATCATGTCCATAATTTTTAAAATATTAATCTTGATGGTCAAGGGATGTGTTAAATAACAAATCTTCCTGATCAACTACCTGAGTCATCTCAAATAGAGAAATTTTTTCCTTTGGGTCCTCAACAATATCAAATCCAAACCTTTTATGATCTGTAGTTTACTCTACTTGAGGTCAAGACATTGATTTCTTGTTGTATAGGCATTGTAGGATTCTCTAGTGGGATAAGGCTTTCAATTTTTTGCAAATCAAATGGGATAGAAGTTTCTCTAAAAATTGTGAAAGAAGTAAGTAATTCCCCTTCTTTGTCCTGAATAATATAATCATTATCTTTCTAAAAAAATTGGTGAGATTCCATCCCTTATTTCATGTCATCTTCAAATTATTCTTTAGATTCAATGTCATTCAAGCTATAACCTTCTTCATATTCATCTTCAGATTCAATTTCATTCAAGCTATAACCTTCTTCAGATTCATCTTCCTCCATTTTTGAAGGTTCATATGTTTCCAATATTGAAGTTGTCCTTGCATTTTGATTAACTTGATCCCTACAACTCTCATTGATAGATATTGACTCTAAAACTTTCACCTCATTTTGAACAATATCTAAAGTAGTTGTAACTTTTGGATAGTCAATTTAATCATGTTGATTTCTCACATTAGACATCCTTTGATTTAAGGGTATCAAATTAGAAGGTTGGTACTGGTTGGGATCCATAACTCTTGGAAAACAGTTCATCATGGAAGAGAGTTGTGTGAAAGCCTGACTTTTTTGTGGTATCTAATTATAAGTTTTAGGTCTAAGTGATGATAATTGACCCACACTAACCCCTTGAGAAATAAATTATTGTTCCAATATTATTGCATCATTGTATGCTTAGGATAAATATGTAATTTTAAGAACTCTCCTCAAAAACATAGAAGTAAATAGGTCTAAGGCTCCAATATATATCTGGATGGCTATTTTTATGAAAGGATGAAAGGTGTCACCAGTTTGGCATACAAATTATGGAACCTATCGTTGAATGATATCAAGGATTCATTAGGTTCTCTACGAGCAAAGGAAAATCAAAGGTATATCGTAAATGGGTCAACAAGTTGAAAATGATTGAGAAATATTGTTTCTAGTTAAACCCAAGAAGTAATAGAACTTGTAGGTAAGTTAATATACCAATCATAAGTAAAATCATCTAATGTGTATAGAAACATTCTATAGGAAACATATTCATGCATAATTTATAAATTAATTATAGTATTTTTGTATGCCTGAATATGTTCCTTAGTCGTACTTATTCCATCATGCCTATACTGAGGTAATTTTTTTTTTGCATTTTCAAGGATTTGATGGGGTACTCCATGAATTTTTAATGGACTACAATAATCACCTATCCAAGATGCAATTCTTGCCATTGAAATTTTGATTTCAGTTTTAACATGCAAAGCTATGTATGAAAAATTCATAACAATTTAACCATAACCATAACAATATTTTAAATTTAAAGCAAATCAAAGCATAAATTGGAAAATTTCAAAAACATTTGTGAACAAATTCAAATGATAACAATCAAATTAATTACCTCCATACCCTTCTTCTAGCGTCAATTTTGTTAAGTGATATTTTCGTCTGATTACAAAAACATGCTCACAGTTAAGATCTTGTCAAAGCTATCCTCTCTTGCAAAGAAATAGTTAGTTTCTCCAAGGTTTTGTTTGCTTAATTTCTTAAAATGTGCTTGTATGCTTGTGAAATGTGAAAATGTTGTTGAATACCTCAGAGGTGCAAGTAACTATTAACAAGGGGCCTGTGGTTTGATATTTGATTTAAATTGTGAAAATGTTGTTGTTCATGAGATTAATTGCCAAAATGTATGATTAATAATCAAATATTGCAAATAATAAAACTTGTGGAATGCAAATATTTGAATTTTAACCTTAGAAAATAATTTTAATTAAATTTATCCAAATAGTTAATGTTTTAAATTTAATTATTATTATTTAGAAAATTTAATTAATTAAAACCCTAATGTCTATTTCAAATGTATAATGTTAGGAATTTATTAAAATGAAATAAACATTTACCCTAATATGAAAAATTAAAACTTTGCATAAAATTTAGGGTTTTGATTTTTTCTTGTGCAATGAAATAAAATAAAATAAAAAGGCTTAGGGTTAGAAAAATAAAATAAAATGAAATGAAAATAAAACACAGGTTACTAAAATTTATAAACAAAGATAATCTGAAATATAACCTGATTTAATCCAACCAGAATTAACATAATTTAAATTAAATCGAGTGCAATCTTCAAAGGGAATTTGATTAATATATTCAATCATTTAAAATGAAAATACCATCTACATGCATATTTTTCACCACAATAAAATGAATATATTATGAATGAAATCTTCTATTAATGCTTTTCTTCATAATACCTCTATCAATCAATTACAAAGATGAAATCTTCTCTGAAAAGCAACCTGGGAGGAAACCTTTGGTGATGGTAAAATTCTATCTTCTCTTCCACTCACTCCAAATTCTTCTGACCTCTTTTCCATGAATCTCAATGCCTTTTTATAATATTAAAATTTTCAGTTTGTTCAGTTTCATAACCATTTCTATAACGGGTTTCATAACCATTCATTCTCCTTGTATTTTCAAACTTGTGGAAATGTTATGAATCTTATCATTAATATTTCTTTTCATTCCCTTGTATTACCTGCATAATGACATATTCATCATAATATTAAGACAAAGCCAACTTTTATTTTATTTATTATTCATTTTCCTTCGTAACTTTCCTTTTGCCCAAAATTGAGTCAAAATTCAAAGTTCTCATATTTTAATGAAAATTTCCATGCATCTAATTAGGGCAAATGGGTACTCAAAATCACTAAAATCATCCAAAAATTTATCACAGTTCATGAGATATGATATTTTAAAGTTCACAAGCTGCTATAGTAAACTACTATTTTTGGGTGAAATTGACATCTGAAATCCTATAATTTTGGTACCATTAGAAAGAGGAAATCAATATATTTCTACCAAGTTTTGAATGAGCTCAAACGAAGTTGTCTAGCTCAAGATATGTCCATTTCAATTTTGCATTAATTTTAGGGCAAAAGTGATAAAATTTGAATAACCCTAAAATGAAATTTAATTATTTAAACCTTTGAAAACCTTTGAAAATCTAATTTTCTAAATTATTTGATTTGAAATAATGCAATTAAGATGCAAATATTCAAAAATATTCAATTCAAATCATTGCAACTAAATTCAAGCCTTCAAGATGCAAAGATGTCAACAATTTCAAAATCTCAATGTAATCAAAATTAAAAAAATCTTGGTGTAAGCAAATTTTCAAAGACCTTGATGCGAGCAAAATTGGATAAAACAAAGAACAAAAAATACCAAAATTTTGAGTGGGTCCCCAAATTGGGGTACATTGTGCGATGGCAACAACAAATGGTGACTCTACTAGAAAATGCTCCTAAGCATTTTGGATAAAGAACCCAATCTGAAATCAAGAAAACCAAAGATCAACAAAATATAAATCATCTAGTAATATCCAAGAAGTATGGGGTTAAATAGTTTCAACTGAAAGTAAATACTCCACTCGCTTTAGCTTAGTGTGTGTTTTGTGAATTCATTCTTTATTTTTGATTCGATCAGAACTCTATCACCTGTTTTGCAATTAGGCTATTAAAGATATCACTCATAAAATTTTGCCTCTGCATTGCTCCACTACCAGTCAAGCATCCATAGCTCTAGTGGAGATGACCTTGATCTCTTCTAGACCTTGCTCTACTACCAACCAGGCATCTATAGCCCCGGTAGAGATTATCTTGAAACACCCAAGCATTTGATTGATTTGCATTTTTTTCTTTTTCTTTTTTTTATAAGCATTTGATTGCTTTGCAAATATCATATGCGCCTCTTGGGTTAGAGATCATCTAAGGCTTAATATGGAGTGTATAAAATTTTCACCTAATCAACAAACCAGAATGACTTCATCCTTCAAGAGTCAAAAATATCCTTTAAATGTGGTGTTACATGTGAAGCTTCAACAAAATGTCATATTACTTCAATATCCACTATTTTAATCCACAATCCAAGAATAACTACTAAATAATCTAATTTCACTAACTTCAATTTCACCTAATTTCAAACAAGCAATTCATCTTCCAATACTAAGAAACATATCCTTCAGAGGGACCAAAAGTCCATTGCAATTACACAATTATACCACAATCAGAGGAGCAAAATAAAACACATTGTGAAAATGAAAAGTAAAATGTGAAAGTAAACCAAAACAAAAAACCTAACATGAACTTGCATCAATGCAAAGCATAGAAAATAAAGCAAAACAAAATTTCAAAATCAAAAGATCACAAAACAAACAAAAAATGAAAACTATGTCTAAACACTATAAAAGAAAACACATGAAAACAAAAAACTATGTACAAAACTATTTACAAGGCAAGACTTGGGATTTCTCATATATGAAATTTTCTAGGATCCCAAACACGATTACCATAATTTGAGAGATGCCCATAATGATAGGCATGCTGATTTTGATGGGTATCATCCCATAGTAACATTAGATCTGAAAGCTCAAAGGCCTTTATTTTACCTCTCTCACCCCACCAACTCAATTTAATTCCATCCTCATTGTCATACTTAGATTTTACTCCATCAAACTTAAAGGTCCATAACTGATCTTCAATTAATTGTTGTTGACTATGTGAGATGTTTATTATTGAAATTTTATCTTCAATCATAGTTTCTACCATCATGGTGTGAATTCCCATTTTCAATTCAGTGTTCAAAATACTATCCTCATTGTTATGATTAGACATGAGCTCTTCCAAGCTTGACCCTATTTCTAAAAATTTGACTGCCAAATCACTATTCATAGTTTCAGACCAATCATAATTACGCAACAATTTACAAGCATCTAGGATATCTAACATATGAGGATCATTATAATTTTGTATCCCAGGTTCAATAGTCAATTGTTGATGAACTTGATTCAGTAACTCAAAAACATCTACCTCTATCTTGTTCAACATAGCAACCTTATTACTGGTGTGAGCAGGAATCAACTCTAATTCTTTGTTAACCACAAATGGCATTTCATTATCAACAACATTTGAATCCAACAAATAATTATGCAAACTTTTACCTAGAATTCGAATGGTTGAAAAGAAAGGTTGAGATTCTACCTTTTGTACATTTCCATTTACCAGGACTTGATGAGCCTTTGTAATTCCTTATTTTTCCTCATGGTCTTCATCATCATCATCATCTTGTATCCTTTCATCTTCATCAATCACCTAATTTTCAAAAACACCAAAATTAGTCACAAAATTAAAAATATGCCCATCATTTTCAAACCATAAATCTTGCTGGTCAAGGGATGTGTTAAATAACAAATCTTCCTGATCAACTACCTAAGTCATCTCAAATAGAGCAACATTTTCCTTTGGGTCCTCAATGATATCATATCCAAACCTTTTATGTTCTGGAGTTTTCTCTATCTAAGGTAAAGGCATACTGATTTCTAGCTGCATAGGCATTGTAGGATCCTTAGGTGGGACAAGGCTTTTAGTTTCTTGCACATCAAATGGGATAGAAGTTTCTCTAGAAATTATAAAAGAAGTGAGTAATTCTCCTTCTTTATCTTGAATAATATAATCATTATCTTTCTAAAAAACTTGGTGAGATTCCATCCCTTCTTTCATGCCATCTTCAAATTCTTCTTCATATTCAATGTCATTCAAGCTATAACCTTCTTTAAATTCATCTTCAGATTCAATATCATTCAAGCTATAACCTTCTTTAGATTCATCTTCCTCCATTTTTAAAGGTTCATATATTTCCAATACTGAAGTTGTCCTTACATTCTGAGTAACTTGATCTCTACAACTCTCATTGATAGGTATTGACTCTGAAACTTTCACCTCATTTTGAATAATATCTAAAGTAATTCTAACATCTGGATAGTCAATTTCATCATGTTGATTGCTCATATTAGACATCATTTGATTCAAGGGTGCCAGATTGGAAGGTTGGTACTGGTTGGGATCCATAACTCTTGGAAAATAGTTCATCATGGAAGAAGGTTGTGTGAAAGCCTAACTCATTTGTGGTATCTGATTATGAGTTTTAGGTCTAAGTGATGATAATTGACCCACACTAACCCCTTGAGAAATCAATTGTTGTTCTAGTGTTATTGCCTCATTGTATGCTTGGGATAAAGATGTAATTTTAAGAACTCTCCTCAAAAATATAGAAGTAAATGGGTCTAAGGCTCCAATGTATATTTGGATGGCTATTTTTTAAAAGTATGAAAGGTGTCACCAGTTTGGTATACAACTTATGGAACCTATCACTGAATAATCTCAAGGATTCATTAGGTTCTCTACGAGTAGAGGTAAACTGAAGGTATATCATAAATGGGTCAACAAGTTTAAAATGGTTGAGAAATGTTGCTTCTAGTTGAACCCAAGAAGTGATAGAACCTGCAGGTAAGTTGATATACCAATCATAAGCAAACTCATCTAATGTGTATGGAAACATTCTATAGGCAACATCTTCATGCATAATTTGTAAATGAATTATAGTGTTTTTGTATGCCTGAATATGTTCCTCAATCGTACTTATTCCATCATGCCTATACTGAGGTAAATACTTTTCTGCATTTTCAGGGATTTGATGGGGTACTCCAGGAATGTTTAATGGACTACAATAACCACCTATCCAAGATGCAATTCCTGCCATTGAACTTTTGGTTTCAGTTTTAACATGCAAAGCTATGTATGAAAAATTCACAATAATTTAACCATAACCATAACAATATTTTCGAATTTATAGCAAATCAAAGCATAAATTGGAAAATTTCAATTTTTTTTTTTTCAAATTTGAACAACTTCAAATGCTAACAATCAAATTAATTACCTTCATGCCCTCCTTCTAGCGCCAATTATGTTGAGTGATATTTTCACCCGATTATGAAAACACACTCACAATTAGGATCCTATCAAAGCTATCCTCTCTTGCAAAGAAATAGTTAGTTTCTCCAAGGTTTTGTTTGTTTAATTTCTTAAAATGTGCTTGTATGCTTGTAAAATGTGAAAATATTGTTGAATACCTCAGAGGTGCAAGTAACTGTTAACAAGGGGCCTGTGGTTTGATATTTGATTTAAATTGTGAAAATGTTGTTCATGAGATTAATTGCCAAAATGTACGATTAATAATCAAATATTACAAATAATAAAACTTGTGGAATGCAAATATTTGAATTTTAACCTTAGAAAATGATTTTAATTAAATTTATCCAAATAGTTAATGTTTGAACTTTAATTATTATTATTTGGAAAATTTAATTAATTAAAACCCTAATGTCTATTTCAAATGTATAATGTCAAGAATTTATTAAAATGAAATAAACATTTACCCTAATATGAAAAATTAAAACTTTGCATAAACTTTAGGGTTTTGATTTTTTTGTGCGATGAAATTAAATAAAATAAAAAAGGCTTAGGGTTAGAAAAATAAAATAAAATGAAATGAAAATAAAACACAGGTTACAAAAATTTCAGAACTCCATCCAAAATCTACAAACAAAGATAATCTGAAACATAACCTAATTTAATCCAACCAGAATTAACACAGTTCAAATTAAACCAGGTGCAATCTTCAAGGAAATTGATTAATATATTCAATCATTTAAAATGAAAATACCATCCGCATGCATACTTTTCACCACAATAAAATGAATATATTATGAATGAAATCTTCTATTAATGTTTTTCTTCAAAATACCTCTATCAATCAATTACAGAGATGAAATCTTCTCTAACAAGCAACCTGGGAGGAAACCTTTGGCGATGGCAAACTTCTATCTTCTCTTTCGCTCGCTCCAAATTCTTTCGACCTCTTCTTCATGAGTCTCAATGACTTATTTATAATATTAAAATATTTAGTTTGTTCAGTTTCATAACCATAACTATTCATTCTCCTTGTATTTCCGAACTTGTGGAAACGTTATGAATCTTATCATTAATATTTCTTTTCATTCTCTTGTATTACTTGCATAATGACATATTCATCATAATATTAAGACAAAGCCAATTTTTATTTTATTTATTATTCATTTTCCTTCTTAACTTTCTTTTTGCCCAAAATTGAGTCAAAATTCAAAGTTCTCATATTTTAATGAAAATTTCCATGCATCTAATTAGAGCAAATGGGTACTCAAAATCGCTAAAATCATCCAAAAATTTATCATAGTTCATGAGATATGACATTTTAAATTTCACAAGTTGCTATAGTAAAATGCTATTTTTTGGGTGAAATTGACATCTAAAATCCTATAATTTTGGTACCATTAGAAAGAGGAAATCAATATCTTTCTACCAAGTTTTGAATGAGATCAAACGGAGTTGTCTAGATCAAGATATGTCCATTTCAAGATTTGCATCAATTTTAGGGCAAAAATGATAAAAATTAAAAACTACCATAAATGAATTTAATTATTTAAACCTTTGAAAACCTTTGAAAATCCAATTTTCTAAATTATTTGATTTGAAATAATGCAATTAAGATGCAAATATTCAAAAATATTCAATTCGAATCATTGCAACTAAATTCAAGCCTTCAAGATGCAAAGATGTCAACAATTTCAAAATCTCAATGTAATCAAAATTTAAAAAAATCTTGGTGTAAGCAAATTTTCAAAGACCTTGATGTGAGCAAAATTGGATAAAACAAAGAACAAAAAATGCCAAAATTTTGAGTGGGTCCCCAAATTGGGGTACATTGTGCGATGGCAACAACAAATGGTGAATCTGCTAGAAAATGCTCTTGAGCATTTTGGATAAAGAACCCAATCTAAAATCAAGAAAACCAAAGATCAACGAAATATAAATCATCTAGTAATATCCAAGAAGTATGGGGTTGAATAGTATCAATTGAAAGTAAATACTCTAGTTGCTTCTACTTAGTGTGTGTTTTGTGAATTCATTATTTATTTTTATTTGATTAGAACTCAATCACTTGTTTTGCAGATAGACTATTTAAAATATCTCTTATAAAAATTTTACCTCTGCATTGCTCCACTGCTAGTCAAGTGTCCATAGCTCTGGTGGAGATGACCTTGATCTCTTCTAGACCTTGCTCTACTACTAGTTATGCGTCTATAGCCCTGGTAGAGATTAAATGAACCACCCAATATTTTGATTGATTTGCATTTTTTTTCTTCTTTTTTTATAAGCATTTGATTGCTTTGCAAATATCATATGCGCCTCTTGGGTTAGACAACATCCAAGGCTTAAGATGGAGTGTATAAATTTTTCACCTAATCAACAAACTAGAATTAATTCATCCTTCAGGATTGAAAAATATCTTTTAAATGTGATGTTACATGTGAAGCTTTAGCAAAATGTAGTATTACTTCAATATCCACCATTTTAATCCATAGTCCAAGAATAACTACTAAATAATTTAATCTCACTAACTTCAATTTCACCTAAATTAAAATAGGCAATGTATCTTCCAATACTAAGAAACATATCCTTTAGAGGCACCAAAAGTCCGTTACAACTACACAACTATACCACAATCAGAGGAGCAAAAAAAACACATTGTGAAACTAAAAAACAAAATATAAATATAAACCGAAAAACCTATCATGAACTTGCATCAAATGCAAAACACAGACAATAAAGCAAAACAAAATTACAAAATCAAAAGATCACAAAACAAGAAAATATATGAAAACTATGTACAAAACTATTTACAAGGCAAGACTTTAGATTTCATATATGAAATTTGCTTGGATCCCAATCCCGATTACCATAATTTGAGAGATGCCCATAATGATAGGCATGTTGATTTTGGTGGGTATCATCACAAACTAACATTAGATCTGAAAGCTCAAAGGCCTTTATTTTACCTCTCTCACCCCACAAACTCAATTTAATTCCTTCCTCATTGTCATACTTATATTTTACTCCAAACTTAACGGTCCATAACTGGTCTTCCATTAATTGTTGTTGACTATGTGAGATGTTTATTATTGAACTTTTATCTTCAATCACTATTTCTACCATCATGGTGTGAATTCCTATTTTCAATTTAGTGTTCAAAATATTATCCTCATTGTTATGATCAAACATGAGATCTTACAAACTTGACTTTATTTCTAAAAATTTAACTATCAAACCACTATTCATAGTTTTAGACCAATATAATTACACAAAAATTTATAGTCATCTAGGATATCAAGTATATGAGGCCAAGATTCATAATCAATTGTTTATGAACTTGATTCAGTAACTCAAAAAAAATTACCTTTGTCTTATTCAACAAAGCAACCTTATTACTAGTGTGAGCAGGAATCAACTCTAATTATTTGTTAACCATCAATGAAATTTCATTATTAACAACATTTGAATCCAACAAATAATTATGCAAACTTTTACCTGGAATTAGAATGGTTGAAAAAAAAGGCTGATATTCTACCTTTTGTACATTTCCATTTACCAAGACTTGATGAGCCTTTGTAATTCCTTATTTTTTCTCATGGTCTTCATCATCATCATCTTGTATCCTTTCATCTTTATCAATTACCTGATTTTTAAGAACACCAAAATCAGTCACAATTTTAAAAATATGTCCATCATTTTCAAACCATAAATCTTTTTGGTTAAGGGATGTGTTAAATAAAAAATCTTCCTAATCAACTACCTGAGTCGTCTCAAATAGAGCAACATTTTCCTTTGGATCCTCAACGATATCAAATACAAACCTTTTATGATCTATAGTTTTCTCTACCTAAGGTAAAGACATTGATTTCTTGTTGCATAAGTATTGTAGAATACTTAGGTGGGACAAGGCTTTCAGTTTCCTGTACATCATATGGGATATAAGTTTCTCTAGAAAGTGTGAAAGAAGTAAGTGATTCCCCTTCTTTGTCCTGAATAATATAATTATTATCTTTTTGAAAAAATTGGTGATATTCCATCCCTTCTTTCATGTCATCTTCAAATTCTTCTTTAGATTCAATGTCATTCAAGTTATAACCTTCTTCAGATTCATCTTCCTCCATTTTTGAAGGTTCATATGTTTCTAAAACTGAAGTTGTTATTGCATTATGATTAACTTGATCCCTACAACTCTCTTTGATAGATATTGAATCTAAAACTTTCACCTCATTTTGAATAATATCTAAAGTAGTTCTAACTTTTAGATAGTCAATTTCATCATGTTTATTGCTCACATTAGACATCATTTGATTCAAGGGTGCCATATTAAAAGGTTGGTACTAGTTGGGATCCATAACTCCTAGAAAACAGTTCATCATGGAAGAGGGTTGTGTGAAAGCCTAACTTGTTTGTGGTATATGATTGTGAGTTCTAGGTCTAAGTGATGATAATTGACCCACACTAACCCCTTGAGAAATCAATTTTTGTTCCAATATTATTACCTCACTGTATGCTTGGGACAAAGATGTAATTTTAAGAAATCTAAAAAACATAGAAGTAAATGGGTCTAAGGCTCCAATGTATATCTAGATGGCTATTTTTTCTGAAAGATATCACCAGTTTGGTATACAACTTATGGAACCTATCATTGAATGATCTCAATGATTCATTAGATTATCTATGAGCAGAGGCAAACCAAAGGTATATCGTAAATGGGTCAACAAGTTGAAAATGATTGAGAAATATTGTTTCTAGTTGAAACCAATAAGTAATGGAACCTGCAGGTAAGTTAATATACCAATCATAAGCAAACTCATCAATGTGTATGGAAACATTCTACAAGTAACATCTTCATGCATAATTTGTAAATGAATCATAGTGTTTTTGTATGCCTGAATATGTTCCTCAGTCGTACTTATTCCATCATCCCTATACTAAGGTAAACAAATTCTACATTTTTAGGGATTTGATGGGGTACTCCAGGAATATTTAATAGACTACAATAACCACCTATCCAAGATGCAATTCCTACCATTGAACTTTTGGTTCCAGTTTTAACATGCAAAGCTATGTATGAAAAATTCACAACATACCATAACAATATTTTTGAATTTATAGCAAATCAAAGCATAAATTAAAAACTTTCAATTTTTTTATTTAATTTAAACAACTTCAAATGCTGAAAATCAAATTAATTACCTTCATGCCTTCCTTCTAGCACCAATTTTGTTGAGTAATATTTTTCAGCCGATTGTGAAAATACGCTCATAGTTAGGATACTATCAAAGCTATCCTCTCTTGCAAAGAAATAGTTAGTTTCTCCAAGGTTCTATTTGTTTAATTTCTTAAAATGTGCTTGTATGCTTGTAAAATGTGAAAATATTGCTGAATACCTCAGAGGTGTAAGTAACTGTTAACAAGGGGCCCGTGGTTTGATATTTGATTTAAATTGTGAAAATGTTGTTGTTCATGAGATTAATTGCTTGAAAGTATGATTAATAATCAAATATTACAAATAATAAAATTTGTGGAATGCAAATATTTGGATTCTAAACCTTAGAAAATGATTTTAATTAAATTTATCCAAATAATTAATGTTTGAACTTTAATTTTTATTATTTGGAAAATTTAATTAAATAAAACCCTATTATCTATTTCAAATGTATAATGTCAAGAATTTATTAAAATGAAATAAACATTTACCCTAATATGAAAAATTAAAACTTTGCATAAAATTTAGGGTTTTGATTTTTTCTTGTGTAATGAAATTAAATAAAATAAAAAAGGCTTAAGGTTAGAAAAATAAAATAAAATAAAATGAAAATAAAACACAGGTTACAAAAATTTCAGAACTCCATCCAGAATCTGCAAACAAAGATAATTTGAAACATAACCTGATTTAATCCAACCAGAATTAACATAGTTCAAATTAAACCGAGTGCAATATTCAAGGAAATTGATTAATATATTCAATCATTTAAAATGAAAATACCATCTGCATGCATATTTTTCACCACAATAAAATGAAAATATAATCTTCTATTAATGCTTTTCTTTAGAATACCTTTGTCATTCAATTATAGAGATGAAATCTTCCTTGACAAGGACTGGGAGGAAGCCTTTGACAATGACAAACTTCTATATTCTCTTTCGATCGCTCCAAATTCTTTTGACCTCTTTTCCATGAATCTCAATGTCTTTTAATAATATTAAAATTTTTAGTTTGTACAGTTTCATTAACATAACTATTCATTCTCCTTGTAATTTTGAACTTGTTGTGGGAATGTTATGAATATTTTCATTAATCTTTATTTTCATTCCTTTGTATTACTTGCATAATAACATATTCATCATAAGATTAAGACAAAGCCAACTTTGATTTTATTTATTATTTTTTTCCTTTGTAACTTTCCTTTTACCCAAAATTGAGTCAAAATTCAAAGTTCTCATATTTTAATGAAAATTTCCATGCATCTAATTAGGGAATATGGGTACTCAAAATCGCTGAAATCATCAAAAAATTTATCACAGTTCATGAGATATGCCATTTTAAATTTCACAAGATGTTATAGTAAACTATTATTTTTGGATGAAATTGAATCTAAAATCCTATGAGTTTAGCACCATTAGAAAGATAAAATCAATATATTTCTATGAATTTTTGAATGAGCTCAAACGGAGTTGTCTAGCTCAATATATGTCCATTTTAGTTTTGCATTAATTTTAGGGTAAAAGTGATAAAATTTGAATAACCCTAAAATGAAATTTAATTATTTAAACCTTTGAAAATATAAAATTTTAAATTATTTAATTTGAAATAATGCAATTAAGATGCAAAAATTCAAAAATATTCAATTCAAATCATTGCAACTAAATTCAAGCCTTCAAGATGCAAAGATGTCAACAATTTCAAAATCTCAATGTAATCAAAATTTAAAAAATAATGGTATAAGCAAATTTTCAAAGACCTTGATACAAACAAAATTGAATAAAAAAAGAACCAAAAAATGCCAAAATTTTGAGTAGGTCCCCAAAATGGGATATGTTGTGCGATGGCAACAACACAAACTTTGGCATAAAGTAAATCATTGGAGTCTAAGCACCAAGAGTTATTAATTGAATACTCTTTCAACATTATGGAGATCTTGACTTCCAACCATAGCAATCTACTTTTTGATAACATTATTAATTGGATCTTCTTGATATTTTGACACATAAGGGGATATTTTTTGTTGATACCCATCCAACCTCCTTTCATCATTTTTTTCTCTATTAATATGATTTTGTTTGTCAAATTTCTCACTAGTACCTTAAGCTCTTGTATTTCCATAGATTCTTTTGGCTTAGACATAGATGGTGCTAGGGTAGCCTAAATAATATTTTGAGGGTCTAACCTTGGTAGAGATGGAGCAGATAATGCAAAGTTTATAACAGTTGGAAGTAAGGGTAGTTGAGTTTGTTGGGAAATTTTGGAAATATATGGTGACACAACTTTTAGAGGTAGCTTTCCAATGGAAATAAGGGTATTTTTTGCTACTATAGTTGCTCAAAATATCTAAGTAAATATTATCTCATTCTATTAATGGATCTAAAGAATTAGGTCCATGACATAGGCATAAAGATAATAGATATATGCCTGAGCATAAGAAGGTCTCATATATTGAGGAATTATTTTCTAAGTTTTATTGAACAACATATTAAAATATGTAATAGTTTCTTGAAGATGCCTTTGAATAGATGAAAGCTCACCATGCAGAGAAAAGGTATCCCCTAGATCATTGAAATCTAAGATAAATGGTTCAATAATATTGGCCTAAGTGCTATTTAAACCATTTAAATCAGGTGTTATCAAAGCCTATGCATTCCTCTAATGAACAATACCAAGCTAATATTTCATCTCTAAAGGATAGAGAAAGCAATTTAACCATTACATCTTCATGGCCAATATTATGGACAATAGCTAAAGCTGTAATAATCTAACAATTTTCATAACTTGTCTTCTTGCTACCATCATAAGAGGGTAAAACTTTTAATATAGATTGAGGAATATCATGGAGATTTTAAATATTGATGGGTACGATAATATTCTAGTTAGGAAATATGCATATGACCATAGCTTTTGGTGGGAATATAGCAAGTGACTATGGGGATATGACCTATAAAGAAGTGGGGCTTTAAACTAAGAAAATTTGAATAGGTGAAAGTGACTTACCTTTGTTTCATGTTTGGATAGCTAGTAGTTTAGCAAACTACATTTGTTCTTTCAACTTCTTGGCTTTCGATATGGTGATCATGCAATTCTAAATCTATGTCCTCCTCATAATGTCATCACTTAGGTTATTTCAATAGTGGAGTTAATAGGTGAATTGGTTCTATCCGCTCATGAGACCAAGATATTCACCAAAATATGATCATTTGGAAGTGTGGGCATGCCAAATACTCTCATGAACACAATGGATCTAAATTCTAATCAAGTTGTTGTTATGATTTGGGTCTCATTGGGTGTGTCAAAATTTTTAATCTTTGATTAGAATAGGTATGAGATGTGCACCTCAGACTACAATCAATATTGTATGATCTAAATTTGCTTTTAAGTCAACCTCTGAAAAATGTAGACTCCTTGGAAAATTTTAAAAGAAAAAATAAAGGGGAAAGAGAAACATGGGAGAAAGGGGTATAAATAGGATAAAAATATATGAATTTTAACTAACAATATTACTTTTAGTTGCATGAACATAGGCCACTCAATACAAATAAAATCCTAATAGACTATACGATTTTAGCTATGAAGAAATCAATGTAAGCATAGGTGCTACAAAAGTTCCTTGATACTCTAATTAAAAGAATCCAAAAAATCCTAAGCCTGATAGAATTGACCTTAATTGAAATGATCCAAAAAACTTAGAACCTAACAAAAATTCCTCCAATCATAGCATAGCCAGACCCACTGAAAGCATTACAACATCCAACGTTTCATGTGCTCTACTAAAAATAAGCCAAAAAACTTTAGACATAACAACATTTACTTCAACTAAAATTGAATAAGCCAAACAACATAAAGCCTAATAGAATTTACTCCTATCACAATGTGAATAAAAATACAAGAAATGTAAATATTACAAGAATAAAAAATTCTTCATACTACAATTAGGGTAAGTCAAACAACTTTGTATTACATTTGAGAAGCATAAACATACAACCTACAATAGGAAAACACTGAAGTATCTAACCCTTAAAAATGAGGAGAACTGCTCCTTTTATAGCTTTTGCTAGCTTAAAATAGAATCTACTATTATATATTATTATTGGCTAAAATTGATCGAGCATGATCTTAGATTGACCCATAAATCGGTTGAGATTGTTGGATCTTCAATTATGCTTCATGGAGGTGACCATCACCATCACCATCACCATATTCAACTACTTATTGTTGGAGTTCCATATGTCCTTTTATTCTAAGACCCTTGAGTCTAGGACACAATTGATGATTTTACTATTTCTCGGGTTGCTTTGACAAGTATAATGGTTTTAGATATATTTTAGAGTATGATCAATTCTCATGCTAAAGATTTATAGTCTAAGCTACTACTTTGCTTTATTTGACTCTAGATTTCCTTTGAGTTTTTTAACATTATGTCAAAGCTTCATGGAAGGTTGGATGACATCATTCATTAAAATTTTTGGTCTAGCCTCTTTGGAATAGTATACAATCTATTCTATATACTTCATATTATGCCAAATATTTTCAATACTCTTGCTAACATTGATAAGGAAAAGTATTCCAGGATGCTTTCTTTTTGCTTGGTTCTAGGCTCATATGGGTGAAAAAATGTTTATTGGATCCTGGTTTTCATTTTATACTTAGCCACATTTTGGAAAGCTATGTTAATGTCAGCACAAGGTGAAGTATGGATTGTAATGTTTTGGTGCATCTGGTATTAAATGCTCTTTGCTTTATGTGCCTTTTATTTTGTCATAGTTATTGAAGGGCTTTATTGTATTAGCATGAAATGTGTTCCATCATGCTAACTTTTAGAGGCCATACTCTAGAAAACAACCACTGATTAAATATTTACTTCTAAAAATATTCCTTTAGGCTCTAACATGAAAGTTTTCAAAACATTATTAGTCTAGAAATGTAGGATTGCAAGAATGATGAGTTAAAACTACTCCTCAAGCTTTGTGATAAAAGGATTTAACAAATATCCCATTTTAGGACTTGCAAAAGTATTCCAAAATTTGACTATAGTTTGTAAGTGAATTTCTCCATAGACCAATTTTTAAAATTTTTAGATTTTAACCTTGAAACTCTATTTATGCAAGTACATATACATAGGCTTATAAATACATGTTCAAGGGAATAAATACAAGGAAAGGGGAATTAATAAATAGAGATAGTTACATACCATCGAAGGAATGACAAAGGGAAAATGAAGGACCAATCCACTACATGGGTACATTGAGATGATAAAATTAAGAAAATTATAACATCTAATCCCATTTACTCAAAATATAAAATTCCAATAGACAATAATGTGAATCAAAATCACACATCCCAAGAAATTAGTTTTGTAGGATATCAAATAAATTATTCATCCACCTTAGATAATCAAACTTAGTTAAATACTGGTCCTATATTAATCCACAAAAACCCTCTCTACAAGATGCCTATTGGTGTAAATAACCTTGCTAATAATCCATATTTTGAAATATATGCTATTAATAGAAACCTACATCCTACATTTAGTATCCAAAGTAAACCTCCTAGTGCTACTTCAACTCAAATTACACCTAGATCTAGTTTATGCAACACATATAACCTTCCACTAGGTTAATTAACAACTCCAAGTATGGGATCTTCAAGAAAAATATTTTTAAATAAAAGCTAGGGCCTTGATAAAAATTGATAAGTGTCAACTAGACAAGTGGGGGCATATATCACTTAGAAAAAAACCTTAGGACAAACACCACCTCTAGCTATATAAACACAAAAAAACACATAGCATGGTCTACCTCCTCCTAAACAACATATTCCTCAATATGGAATGCAATATCCACCTCTATAAACATTATCCTCCTATAAATTAATAATGGATTTATTAAAATATACCACCTCCTTTCCATATATAAAATCCTTATAATCCTCCATTTTACTATCATCCATACCAATACCCTTAGTATCCATATTAGGGTTATATGATATATCTCTATCTAATTCCACAACAACAATACAATCAACCTCCTCCTTCATAGAATAATTTATTGCCTCTACTTAGGTTGTAAAATCAACTTCCTGATTGGACCTATCAAGGATCAATTAATTTAGAAGCCTATTCCTATATTCCTCCTTGTATTTTAAAATTCTTATCTACTTTTAATAAATGTTAGAATAAAACAAAACTAGATCACCTTAGTGATTTGTCTACACTTAAGTCAATTCACCACATTAAGAGGATATTATCATATGTTTATTAATTTACTCTTTGTGTGATAAAGATGTGTTGTGGAATAGAAGAATACTTGATAATTCTATCACTAGTCAGGCATCAATTGTAGAACCATTCATGTAAATATTTGGTAGTATGTGTAATGATTATTCTATTTTGTTTCAATTAAATATGATATAAATGCATCCCAAAAAGAATATATAATGACATCCTAATGAAGTCCAAGGGCAAGCAAGTGATTTCTTCTCCCTTTTATGGTGCTCCTAACCATGTATGCTCTCTCTTTACTATTTCTAATCATTTCAACCCCTTGTTTGGTGTTATTTTCACCACTTATGAAACTAGTCCTCCTATTGACTTCATTTTCCCTAAGTCTTTGGAGTGTCCCCCTAAGGAGTCTAATCCTAGTTAGGACATACCCCCTCATTCCCCTTTAAGGTTAGGCCCATCTTATCCCCCCTTTACAATAACTCATTGGATCTTCTCAATGAATTTTCACCTCAATTGGCTTTATTGCATATCCTATGGGTGATATTATATCTAGTGACTTAGGTGAGTCATCTAGTCCACCAAGGATGGTAACCAAAAATTAGAAGAAAATCTTAGCTGATGTGGGCAATGACAAGAAGAAAGTGAGACCTTGTAACCAGGAGATAAGACAAAAATAAGTTGAGGATGACATTTCCAATGGAATCTAGGCCATACTATTATCATTCCTTGCAAATAAATCCACTAGAGACTTTTCCAAAGATGATAAAAAGAGAACCAAACCTCCTTCATCTCAAAGAAAAGAAAGGAAGAAATATTATTTCAAAATTTATATATGAGGATCCTTTATTGGAATGTGAGAGGTCTCAATGGACTAACCAAACAAAAATTTGTGTCATCCATGAGTAAATGCCTTCGCTCCAGTATTATCATGCTCCAAGAGACCAAAATTGATGAAGATAGTGTTGTGAAAATTGTTAAAGTCATATGGAAAAATAGTCAATTCATTGCTAATCCAGCTCGATACACATATGGAGGCCTCCTCTACCTATGGGATCTGACCAAAGTAGAGGGTAGACTCTTATCTTCATCAAATAGAATCAGAAATATTCTTTACTACTGTAAAGACACTAAAGCAAGATGGGTTCTCTCAAATATTTATGCTCTTAATAATTTTCCAGGGTGATTGGACTTATGAAATACCCTTAGTCAAATGAAAAAAATCTTTTCGAATGATTCCTGGATGCTAGTCGGATACTTTAACTCTCCCCTTAATCCTTTTGATAAGAGTGGAGGGGCAACCATTACACCAAGATGTTATGAGGATTTTTTTGAGTTTGTTGACAGTAATAAGTTAATGGATGGGAAGCCAACTCATTCAATGAATCCATTCACCTCTTTGGTGATGCTACCCTACATTACCTCCCTAAAATAGATTTAGATCATAATCCCCTTGTCTCGAAAGACCTTCGACCAACGTCTTCTTTCAAAAATCCATTTAGATTTGAATCCATTTAGCTTCAACATCCTGATATCAAAAATTATATTGTGGAATGGTGGAGCAAGAGTTTTTTAGGTCCTCTAATTTTTCAAATTGCTAAAAATTTATGCTTCATCAAAGTTAACCTCCTATATTTGAAAAAGAAATTTTTTGGTAACATATTTGAAAGCAAGTAGAAAATTAAGAGTCAACTTGACACCATGGAAGAACAAATTCAAAACCACAATTCAACTCTAGAACTTAGAAAAAAGGAAAAATATTTCTTATCTAAATATCACAACATTCTAGCAAAGGAGGAAATATTTTGTAGATAGAAATTAAGGGATCTATTGTTAAGGTAAGGGGATTCTAACACTAAGCTATTTAATGCTTCAACTCTCACGCATTGAAGCAATAATAATATTAGAGAGTTAACTAGTAATGATGGGTCTATCACCATAAATATCCTAGAGATCAAAGCCAAAGCAGTTGCTCACTTTGAGGATATTCTTAGATCCTATTACCCATGACATTATAAAGCCTCTAACACACTCATCCATAATATCCCCTACCTCATTTATCTTGATTTTAATGCCCAATTGCTTAGAACCTTATCTTAGAATGAAATTAAATATGTCCTCTTTTCTATGATACCTAACAAATACCTTGGTCCTAACAGGTTTCCACCCCACTTCTTTTAGTGATTCTATAATATTTTGACCTTGACCTCATGAATGCCACTTAATAATGTCAAAGAAATAAATTCCTACCCAAATATGTCAACTCCACATTTGTTGTTCTCATTTTGAAGTCCATTTTTAGAATATCTCTATCAAATTTTAGATTGATCAACCTCTGCAATGTCATCTACAAAATCATCTATAAAGTTATTGCTAATATAATGAAAGAAATCTTTCCCCTTATCATCAACCCTTACCAAGGTATATTAGTTCAAGGTAGACGTATTATCGATGGCATCATTACCATTCATGATCTCATTCACTTTATCTCCAAAAGAAAGAGAGCTAGCCTCTGCCTCAAACTCAACATGAACAAATATTTTGATAGAGTTTCTTGGGATGCTCTCATAAAGGAATGTTTTACCTCTGCTCGATTCTCAATTATCATTAATTGGGTGGCTAAAGGATATTTTAAAAGCTTTAAGGGCTTAAGGCAAGGGGATCCTTTATCACCCTTCCTATTCATCATATTGGCAGAGTCTCTTGGTAGATCCCTCAAATTTGCTTGCTCCTTGGGAGCTATTTTAGGCATCAAGGCTTCATCCACCCTAAATCCCACCACTCATTAATAGTTTATCGATGACACCATCTTGGCCACTTTGTCATCTATTCCTAAAGCTAAATCTATCAAAGTTATTCTCAATTACTATAAAGAAGTTTCTAGATAGAAGAATAATTATTTAACATACCTATTGATAGAAAACTCAAGATTACCAAAATACTTGGATGCACCATCTCTAGATTACCTTCTTCTTATATAAGCCTTCCCCTCTTCCTTGGTAACCTGTCTAAAAATATGTAAAAAAATATCATTGAAAGGCTTCTTAAAAAATTGGCTAGATGGAAAGGGGCCCTCCTTATTCAAGCAACTAAATCCACATTAGTGCAAGATTTCCTCTAGAGCATTCTGATTTTCTTCATGTCTATATTCAAGGCCTCTGCCTCCATTTATCCAAAAATTGAGTAAATTCAAAAAATATTCCTATGGTTAGGCTCTAAAAACTGAAGAAGGTTTCCTTTGGTTGCTTGGGATAAAATCTACACTAAAAAGGTCAAGGTGGATTGGGTTTGAATAAGGTAAGCAAGATGAACATGGCACTCATATCTAAGCAAGGTTGGAGAATTCTCACTAATATAAAAACTAGTATTGACATTATCAAAAGTAAATATCTTCAGCACAATAAAATTCTAGAGGATGGCCCTCTCCCAAGTGGGTCTACATTCTATAAATTAGTAATCAAATCCAAGCCTATCATCCAAAAAGGGCTCATATGGTAGTTAGGAAAAGGGTGATGCATAAAATTCTGTAGGAACCCCTGGTTGAAAGATCAACCATTGTTATATGATCCTAACCTATCCATATTAAAGTATTTTATTTATCATCTCATTTGGGATAAAGTTTGTAATTTTTCATTAGAAATCCTCAAATAAGGATTTGGAAAGTCATTCCTTTGAGTGACTTAAGTCCTGAATAATGTGATGCTTCTAAGGCATTGTCCAACCTCCTTATAATCTATGTCATTCCTAATAATAACTCCCAATATTCCCCTATTTGGAAAGTTATTGAAAATAGAAAATTCATAGTTAAATTTGTGTATTATTTCCAAGATAATTCTTCTGATAGTTGGTTTCCTATCAGCCCATTTGGCTCAAGCACCTAGTTTCCAAGATCACCTTTTTCTTTTGGCTTGTTGTCCAAAATAAAATCTTGACCATCACTAAAATTTTAACTAGAGGCTTGATCATCCCTAATTAATGTTACCTTTGTTGGTCTGGATGGGAGTCTCTGCACCACCTGTTCCTTGAGTGTCCCTTTTCCTCCACTATTTTTCATTTACTTTTCTTGTTGTTCAACATTGCCTAATTCCAACCCATTTCCATCATAGAGTTGTGTATTCAATGGCCTAACCCCTTCATTAACCAATGCCTCAAATATTCAAGGTCCTTTTGTCTCCCACATTTCTTGTGGTATGTTTGGTTAGAATGGAATCATAGAGCCTTATTTGGAGTTTCTATGGATCCTTTTTTAGTGGGATTTTAGGTGCTATCAGGTACCATTGAAAATTCTCAGTTGGTCCCCTCTCATGAGACCCCTAGGACCAGTATGGAGTCCAATCTTGCTACTTCCCTCAAGATAACTTCTATTACTCCTCATAATTTTGGATCTCTTATTGATAGAACTATCATCAGGAGGACTCCTCCCCTGGTTGGATGGTTAAATTCAAATTTTATGGGGTGGCCAAAGGAAACCTAGGCAAGCCAGGAGGTGGTGTTATCATCAGATATTATCAAGGAAGAATCATCCTTGTGTTCATAGAAAATATTGGTTTCCAAACAAATAATGTGGTCGAAGCTAGGGCCCTCTACCAAGGACTATCCATATTGGATGACCTTCATCCCAAAAATATCATCATTGAAGGAGATTATTTGAATATCATCAACTACCTCAAAGAGACTTAGATTCCTACTTGGAGCATTTTTAACCTCATAGAAGAGTCCAAGAGGTACCTTTGCAACCATAGCAATATCATCATTCAACACATGTATAGGGAAGGCAACAAAGTCATTGATATTCTGGCTAATGTAAGTCTGGCTGAAGAGTATCTCCATGTATGGCATGATAATTTTCCTTAGCCCCTTCATGATTTTGTTGTCAGTGAAACTGTATTGATCCTCTAGTGCTATCATTTGACTTAGATGAGTTTTTAGATTACATGGACCTCCTAGTAGAAACCACATCTTCAACTCCTCTTACCATCAGTGTGTTATTTAGCCACAACTCACTTGCTTAGACCTACACAAGATTAGGAATTACCATATGAAGATAATTTCTATCATTACACTGAGTTTCGTCATACACAAGTGTTGATCCATATATTTTAATGACCGATCGATAGGTAGGATTATCCATGCCATCCCAACCATCGGTGGTCATTTTAGAAGCACCTTAAAGTATACTCATCTCCAAGAAACTCTTTAGCTTGAGCCCAAATGTATGAAGTATCATTTTTGGAGCCCATAAATGCTTAGGAATCACCATTGGAAGACAATATCCACTAGTGTGATGAGTTCCCACATGCACAATCACCAATCCATAACCGTTAATGATCTCTCAGCTAGCAGGATTTTCTATGCCACCTCAATTGTTAGTGGTCATATTTAAAGCATCTCTATGTGGAATAATTTCCAAGAAGCCCCTTGGACTAATTCCACCATTCTACCACTTGTCACTACTAAAAACTTCATAATGCTTTCCAAATATGTCCTTCACATCATTGGTCATGATTTTCTCAATTCAAACTTGGCACATGAGCTTATGCTCTCTCTATACAAAGCAATCCATCAACGATTTTGGAGCATGGTAATCTCCAAAAATTTTGACATGTGTATCTGTGAATCTTATAATCACTTGATTTCCCATGTGCATTTTAAATTCACCTTTTAGAATAGGCATGGCCAATTCAAAAAAAATTCTCTAGTATTCTTCCAGAGGTGGGCATTCACTACAACTACTAGTTGTGAGATGACACTCTTGGAGCCAGATTCCTTCCAAATTGATGCCACTATTAAAGAAATCTTCAATAATCATGGGTTTATACCATTCCTCTAGAAATTTAATGGGAGTGACACTAAACTATCATCTAAGTTTTTCTAGTCTTTGGAGAATAGTCATGTCATGGTTCATGAGCTTAAGTTCAAGGTTAGCATCTACATACTTTCTAAGGTGATAGAACTTCCTAATGACAGAGCAATTATTTGGTAATATAAGAATTGATTAGTAGATAAGGTGAGCTACTTTAGAGATAAGGGCAAGAATTTAAAAAGAGAAAAAAGGAGGAATCATTAGGATGATCCTCCTGGTGTCATGGAATAGAGTCATGATCCCCATTCTCTAGTATTTCATGATCAATGAGATTAACTCCCCTTTGAGGATTTTTCACTTGACCTTCTTAAACCATATCAAGGACATCAAGGACATAAATTTTCTTAAGTATTTATTCAAATAAATGAATTTATCTATTGGTAATGTTATGAAAGGTACTTCCATGTACCCGATGCATTAGGGTCTTCATCTAATTTTATACAAGCATTCCCTTTAGAAGCAGGCTCAAAAAACCATCGTATCCTACATTGGCAGTCCCACTGATCATCCCTCTATTTTGGGTCATGGTAGCCCTCAGAAGGATGCCATGAGTGAAGAAGAATCC
This sequence comes from Wollemia nobilis, assembly GCA_028583015.1. Classification (NCBI taxonomy): domain Eukaryota; kingdom Viridiplantae; phylum Streptophyta; class Pinopsida; order Araucariales; family Araucariaceae; genus Wollemia; species Wollemia nobilis. Next base: position 1,303,334 of record JAQPPZ010002524.1, read on the forward strand.
AAGGATAAAGCTTCTACTAAAATCACCAAAGCTAGGAAGAAGATAAATTTTGACTCTAATTTTGGTGATACTTCTTCTGTTAAAACTAAGCCTCGTCATTGATCTTCTAAGGGAAAGATTCTAGGTAGGAAGCAAAATACCCCTATCACTACTGAGCAAGAGCAGAATGATCTGGGAGATTCACCTATGAAGCTAAAGAAGCCAAATATTGAAGGGACCCCTACTCAATCCTCCTCTTATAAGGGAGCTAACCCTCTAAGTGGGCCTTTAAGCCACATCCAGTAAAGGTCTAACTCTGACCCTCTTATTGACCTAGAACAAACCCTAAATATTGGGTTTAAGGCATCCAACATGGACTAAAATCTCCTTAAACATGCTATGAATATGGTCAATGCGAGTCATGAAGAGCAAGACCCAACCAAGGTGTTCGATTAGTCATGCTTTCACCAGCATTTTATTTTTGATCAACCTCTATGGGCCCTTTGACCCTTATTTTTGTGATTCTTTGGTTTCCCTTGCTTCTCTTACTGGCATATCTCAGATATGCCCTCCTTTAGGCTAGTGCCTTTTATGCTATTTTGGAATTATCCCTATGGTTTTCCTTGTTTTTTGTAGTTTCATTGCTAGTCTTATGGAGACCATCTTCTCTTTTATTTCACTAGTGTAAAAGGTTTGGGGCCCCTTTCAAAACCCCTTATTTATATCAATAATATATATATATATATATATATATATATATATATATATATATATATATATATGATTTTAATACTAAATTCCTGAGAACTTTAAATTTAATTCCATAATATGTTTAGGCCTAATGAATAAACATTGTCTTACTACATCAATAATTTACAATTTGATATAACTTTGATGCTTTATAATTCTAATCAAAATACAATAGTTATAGTTTTTTAGGAATCAACTTATGTCAAATATGTATTGATTAGGGTGGAAAAAACATCTGCTTGCCCCACCTTTGGCTACATTACCCATATTACCCAAAACCCACCAACTACTAGTTGTACGCATCCCATTTTTTCCATTCCAAATCCTCAATCAATTGTTGCTACTAACCCATATCTTTTTTGTATATTTTCACACATATTGACTATAAATAATAATCAGTTATTACTTTTTAGTTGGAATTTCTATTATTTCATGCTTTGTCCAACATGAATAATAATTCAACTACTAATTTTAGGATGAGTGAAGTATTAGAAATACTAAAAACTATAGTAAACTAGAGCAATACTAAAAATAGACAATGGTAACAACCTAAAAAATGGTATCCTTAGAGAACTTATACCTCACTAAATATCAAGTAACTCAACATGGCACTAACCAAGGAAAAAACCAAGCTTATAATAACATGGAAAATACCAATATAGAGGTCAACACATTATGGTATTTTCCATGCAATACAAGACACAAACTTATAAAATATGTTGTATCTATCAAATATTCCTAGATGACCCAATATGCCTAATAATTCTAGGATCAAGAGGTCATTATCTTTGGTGAATCATAAGATTTAATAAGTCAGACTGCATACCAATAGCCTCAATAAAAACAATCAATTATTATCTTTCCAAATCCCAATAATACTATTTTACCAATTTTAGCACTATAGAAACAAATGAGGAGTCCATATTTGAAGATGATGCTATATGCACTAACAAATAATGGTTTAGGACTAGGAGCAAGAGGAAAATTTCTAAGAAGCAACTTATGAATTAGAAATAGGCTGAGTAAAATAAGGATACAACAATACATAGGAGATAGAGGCTACTATTACACTTAAAGTATAAAGGGCCAACAATTACACAATAATATAAACAAAAAGAAAAGAGAAAATATTGAGAAAAATGCCATGAATAAAATCTAAACTAAAGTATAAACAACTAAGGACAAGCAAGAAAATAAGTGAAAGATGCCTAAAATTGAAATGAGGAATGTAGGATAGATAAATCCACAAACAAAAGAAATGAAAAGGAAAGATATCTACTCCAAAAGGAGGTAAAACCAATGTATGAAATACCCTTCTCTCACCAATGTAGGTTATGCAATAGCTACAATACAATATACAAAGTTATTGCATAAAGTGAGAGTAGCTTGATCGAGTTCAAATTAAACATTGCCAAATAAATTAAAAATAATCCTACCAAGGTGAGCATGTTGGAAGTGCTACCTCTACTTGATCAACAAGATTTACTTCAACAAGCTTTAAAAGGAAAAGAAAGGAGTTACTCTAATAATAAACAATAAGAAATTGCTCAAATCAATGTAGCAAAACAACACAACCAAATAGCAAACATCCAAATGACATATAGGTTAATGTAGCTAATATAATAAATACCCTAAATCCTAAAACACTAAAGCCATATCCATATTATGTGATCATAAAAATTGAAAACTATTTGTTGAGAATTTGTATAGTCAGTTTAGGGGAAGTTATAACCAAAGGCAATTTGTGAAGAAATAGGTTAATTCTACACCAATATGGCTATGCATACAATCGAGACAAGTGACATTAATGTGAATGTAGTGGGATTCTTCAAAGACCTAATTATGGCTATAGAAAAACACTTGAATTTGATAGTAGTGTAAGAGGTGATAGTTGTCGATCTTCCCATGTACTTGGGTATGTTGATGTCTATAGAGTGGATGTATAAATTGTTAAGAGATGGATACTTGGTGATGAATTATACCCACATGAATATGCCTAATTATGGAAAATGGTCATAATCAAGTATGAACCTCCTTGTAATTACCTATTGTATAAGCTAGATGTAGATGACACAATAAACTAGAATGAGATCTCAAAATTTATAGAGGCTGATGAAGGGCCTGAATATGATCAGATATTTGAGATTGATTTGATAATTGACATGATTCAATATGAAGAAGACTCAAAGGTTGATTTTGAAGAGATCAAACTTAGGAATTATCTTATTTTAGAATAACTATCTAATATCTCATCTCTAAAAAGTCAAGGAGTTGAAAAAACCTAGATGATGCACTTTAATGGTGCTAGGAATAGAAATGGATTAGGCATTGACATCTAATTGATTGACCAATAATAAATGTAAACCAAATTTATATGCAAACTATTGTTTAATTGTATTAAAAACATGGTTGAATATGAAGGACTATGCATTGGTTTCAGGAAATCTAAAAAGGAGATTAAAAACCTAAGGATATATAAAAACACTAAATTGATTGTGAACTAGGTTAATTACCAATGCACCACAAAGAATAAGCACTTGAAATTATATAAGAATTGGATCTAGAATTTGTTGGATATTTTTAGTAGATATGAAATCAATATCATTCTTGGGGAGTTGAATACCAAAGTAAATGAACTAGTAGGTATGGCTAAAATATTTAATCCCATCAATGACGTGGGATAAGCCAAAAATTTAGAAGTGGTCTATAGGCTAGTCATCTCCAATAACTTTGATCATTGGCAGGTCTTTAACAATTATGAATAGATCATTGAGTTCCTTATCAAAGAATCCAAATACACTAAAGACAATAATTAAAATGGTAATGATATTAAGGATGAGGTTATACAACTAAAACAAATCAACTATTGAAAGGAATAATCACCTTGGAATTCTTGTTCAACCCAGATGATAATATAAGTAAATCAAGCCTTAAAATGAAATCTTGTTCTTACCATCCCATTGAAGTTGTTAAATGAAAGAACTCACTAATTGGAAAGGAATACACTTAGGAACAGGTCATTAGTTTCAAGGAACTCTATATAAAGTATGATGATATAATTGCATGGTTGTATGAAGATCTCAAGGTATATGATTAGAGTATCATAGAACACACTATTGAACTATAACATGATGGTAAACCTCTTTGACAAACACCAACAACTAGTGAACCCTAAAATTAAGGTAGTAATGAAGAAGAAAATATTGAAGCTCCTATAGGCCCAAATCATATTATACACTCTACCTATATAACTAATTTGGATCCTATGCACAAAAAGAATGATGATATAAGCATGTGCATCAATTTTAGAAACTTGAATAGAGCTTCATTGAAATGTCACTATCCCTTATTAGCTATAGATTGTATTTTACAAAAATTAGCAAGGTTTTAGATGTTTTTGTTGGATGGTATCTCAAGATACAACCAACTTTGGGTCAACGATGAAGATTAGCATAAGCTAACCTTCACCACTAAATGGGAAACCCCTATTAGAGGATGTTTTTTTAGCTATGAAATATGGGAGAAACCTTCCAAAAACCTATGGATATTGTATTTGGTAGACTTTTTGGTAACATAATCCTATTATACCTTGATGATCTAACCATATATTCCAAAGATAAATATAAGCACATTTAACATCTTTATTTAGTCTTTTAGAAGTGTAGGAATTTAAATAGATCACTTAACCATAAATTTTTTATCTTCATGGTCCAAGAATGCAATTTTTTAGGTCATGTAGCATCAAAATATGAATTATCCATATACCCTAACAAGATAAAGGTCATTCAAGATCTTCTATTACCCATGTCAGTCAAAGTGTAGACACCAAAACAACACCAATCTGATCATGTGGATACAAGCACTAACCGAATTGGCATACATAGCCCCTAGGGCAACCCCAGAGGTTAAACAGTGGTCCTAACCACTTTCAAAGAAGTTTTGGAAGGTCATAGGTCAATTTGGCACCTTTCAAGCACCCTGATCCTTACTCGTTCCACCCTGGGGCAAATAGAATGCTATTCGTCCCACCCTGGGATGATTAGCAGCAATCGTTCCAAGGTGGGGTGAATAGCAGGTTTGACGGGAAAAAGGTCAAACCTTGACAAATGGCCGCTCATATCCACCACTCAACTCCACATTCAATGCATGGGAGTGCGAGTGAGCATTTTTTAGCTCAAAGAGTCAATCATAGAGGTAGTCATGGAGCCCTTAATCAGGGAGGAATCTTCTCTCCCTTGGGAAGGCATGATGGCCATGTGGTGCCCTTACATGCACATTCAAATCAGACCTTCAGGTCTATAAAATGGTGAGACTTCTCATCCCAAAGGGAGGATATAGCAGGAGCATTTGGAGCAACGGAGTGCTGCCAAATTACATCCTCACCCCTCACTTGTGCTTCTTACATCCTTGATCTCTCTTTTGGAAGGGAGGTTATTGGGTGAACATTGGAAGCACAATCTAGATCCAAAACCTGAACATTTGGCTGCAATACCCCACCCAATTTTCCAACACAACCCCCTAGGAGGTTTTGGACCCATCCCAAGTTGATTGGTGTCAAAACAAAGCCCCAAACGACGGGCGTCCTGCCCCGGGGTGCCCCCCGCACTGCTGTAGTCCTAATCGCCCCACCCCGGAGAGATTAGAAATATATAGAAAATTTCTTCACTATTTATTTTTCATATTATTTTATGTCATTCATATATGCTTCCATTCAAATTTCATGCCATTCTGATGAGTTTTGACTATGTTTTCATTATTTTTTGCTTTCACTAACATATAGGGAGCATCTTCGGATACAGGGCGATCGGGGCTAAATATGCAAAATCCAACCTTCTGGGTCATCTCAAAATACCCTATTTTACCTAACCCTAAATTTGAAGGTGTTTTAGATGCCTCTATATGGGACATTTATGAGGTTTATTTTTGACATTTTATGACAGTCCTAATCGTCCTACCTCGAAGCGATTATAAATCTATATCATATTTCTTGACTATTCCTTTTGCAGTGTGTTCATGATGGTGTTTTCATGATTCTATCCAAATTTTATCTTATTCTGACATGTTTTTATTACCATTTTAATTATTTCATGCATGCATTAACCGGAGGCCTTGGGGATTGCATGTTTCCCTCCATCCGTAGGTGCTATTAATTGTTTGCTATTTCTATGAATGTAGGATCTCGACATTGAGGGGGTAGCAAGGAACTACAAACATATTCAAACAAGCGGTGGTGATGTTTGGCCGGCCCATTTTAAATATGGGCACGTGGAATATCCCAAAGGGAAGCATACCATCCGTGGTGTAACAAAACTATATCTAACGCTCCTAGCCCCTAAAAAGGAAGGAGACATATTGTAACCTGATATCAAAGAAAAATTAATAAAATAAAGGGCTGCACTTTACATTTGCTTTATATCTCATTTTAGTTCGTTTGTTTTCCCTTTTCATGCACTTTAGTCCTTTCTTCATTCGTAGGAGCTAGCATTACATTTACTTTTGTTTGCATCACACCCGGTATGCCATTGCTTTCGTATCCTTAGTGCTTTCAGTGGCGATCATGGTGGGACTCTATCCCCTGATTTTGGGATCAAATTTTTGATCAAAATTTTGTGTTTTTGTTTGCAGGTGTTAATCCTTCAAGCGTTGGACTACTGCTCATGCCACCCTATGACGAATACAGACTAGAATTCGTGCCACCCCGGGATGAATAAGACATCCGTCCAACCCTGTGACAAATATAGATTTACTATTCATCCCACCCTGGGATGATTAGGTCTCTGTGCATTTTTTGAGCAGAAACTCAGAGGCATCCGATTTGTGTAGAGAAGAGGTAGGTTTTCTGAACATCCTTTGTAATTTTTTGTCTCTATTTCTGTGATTTTTCTATTTTATTTGCTTGCACAAAAATTTTTACTACATGTTTCCTTTATTTGAGAAAGTAAAAATAACCACACACACCACATGATAATATAAACATCAAGGAGTTGGTCGTAAAACCCCAACACTTGATCAAGACCAACGGTGGATTTCATCACCACCTTGGCTTGAATTTTTGCATACATAACCCCGATCGTTACTGTTGCTAGACATAAATCTTGATGAAAGCTAACCAAGTGTAGCTGGGATGATTCCCAATGCATGAGGATAAGTCTTCTATGGTAGGTGTCAAAAATATGGTGATTACCCTTTCGTACCACCTATGTTCCAAGTATTGTTCTGCTCTCATGTACCAATAGTTTCCCTCACGTAAGGGTGGGTATATTGAGAGGTTCGGTATAACGGCCTGGAAGTGGTATATTGAAGGGGCAACCATTTTGGGAGATATAAGAGCCCTCATATTGCATATACAACAAAATTTTCTTTACAAGGTTTTCACCACAAAATCAAAACACACTAAACCAGATCTAGGGCACACCTTTAATCTATAAACGAGATAATCATTGCTTTGATTGTGTGGTCCCATTTTGTTTAGTGTAGCATAATTTTTTTTCAAGAAGATAAAAACCTACATATATTGTAGAGATACATCACCATGGTGTACACCCACAGCCAAGCCCAATCATGGGCAAAAGCTGCAAAAAGTGTACAAGGGGGCACAAGTCGCCTCTGCTATAGCCCCAAGGACTTGGTCATACCACCTTGGCAGCCTGACCCACAAAATAGTCCACATCATACCATGATGGAATAGGACTATAGAGGCACCCCTTCGAGGGGCACGCCCATGCAACATAGACCCTTTCAGGAGGAGTCCATACATGTGGCACTCAACATAGATGGGAGGGCTCCCTTAGACACTCATTATGAGTGGCCACCACATGATGAAGCATTAGAACAACATAGGGTCCATAAGGAGGGGCCACATGATTACATCATCCCTCCTCTATGCCTTATTATTGTCAAAAATAATAGGCCAAATCCAGAGTGCAAGGCTCTTCAGACAGGGCGAGCCAACTCTGCCCGCCTCTTTCACATATATGAAAAGGAGCACAAGGAAAACCACTACATTCCTCAAGAGCAATACATAGTGTGGGAACAATGCACCTCCATACTTGCTATTTATCAGGATCACCTACTGAGGCCAGAGCCTCGGGTGAATGTCATTAACCTCGATAGAGGGAAGCGACCTATAGAGATCTCGGATCACCACGACCGAGATAGATGTGTAGGGGATGCATCTAGGCCTCCTAGACTCAAGATGGCAAAACAAATCAACTTGGAATTTGCCAAACATATCACCCACCAAGCGCAAATCACGTAGCTTGAGCAAGACCAACAATAGTTAGATCACCTGTATCGCCTTAGCAAAGAGCGCATTCGGCATTAGATAGATGAGTTGCTCTAGAACACTGTGCCTGAGAGGGTCCCAACCCCTTGCACACATAGGATAGAGTTGTATGAGAGGCACAACCCCTTGGTGCAAGATAGGTCTCCATGACCTTATCAAGTGTTGCCTCCAAGACCTCCTAGACTTGAGCGAGAGACCACCCCTAGAGCCAATGATGGGCACCCTCCGTGGGAACCCACCCATGTTTATAGGTCATGCCCAGGAACTCCTCAAGAAGCCTATGAGGAATTTGAGCAAGAAGAAGAGTGAGCTAAAACACCCTACCAAGGCAGGGGGGCGCTACCCAGTTGCCCCTCCATAGGCCTCGAGTTCCCCACAACCCACAATGAGAATAGACCAATGAGGAAGAGATCAAATCATCTGATGCATACAAAGTGTTGCTAGAGTGCTTAGAGTCTATGGAGACCAAGACTTCTGGGCCCCAAAAGCCCACTTTATGCCAGATCCATAGTCACCCTGTGCATCCTTCAGTTTCAGCACCCCCATATCTTGAACACTTCAAAATGCTTCAATTAGCAACTTTTAGAGGGGACGAGGATGCCCAAGAGCATGTGACAAGATTCCTGAGTCAATGCTTTGGCATTTAGGACAACGATGCTTTGCTTCTAAGAACATTTATAACCACGTTCACAGGCCCTACCTCAAATTGGTTTACCCAGTTGCCGAAGCATAACATCAGTAACTTAGACCATCTAGTGGATGCATTCCTCAAGCGTTTCACCTTCAATGCCAAGAATAAGGCATCATTAAGCGACCTAGCTAGTCTCAGGTAGTATGATGAAGAGACCATGGCGACTTATGAAAATTGGTGGAGGACGTTGCTTTCAAGGTTTCCTTACCACCCTCCTATGGCTGACCTGACCCAAATGTTCTCAAAGAGCTGCCTAAGGTCGATCTTCATGCTATTGTAGCTATAGCAATATGCCACTCTCGAGGAAGCCCTGGAGCAAGATAGAATCATTGAGGAGATCAAGATGCAGGATGGCAATATTGCCAAGCCACGCAAGAAAGAGTGGCCAAAAAATGCCAAAACTGGGTCCATGCAACCGAAACCCATAGTAGTCAATCAGGTTGCCATAAACATACCAAAGCCTGCATAGACAACACAACCTCCAAAGGCTAATTATCAAGCAGTCCCTCTTGACAGCTATGAGAAGGAAAATCACAGGCAAGAGAAAAATTAGTAGCGTCACCCTAGGTGACAATTCACACCCTTCATAGAGTCCAAAGACTCCTTGTTTGACCGTTTGTCCATGGCAAACTTGATAAACCTACCAAAAAGTTGACCTGTAGACCCCAACATGCCAAAACCCAAGGGCTATAGGGAAGACTTGTACTGTAGATTTCACTGGTAGAAAGGACATGACCTTTACACATGTTGGAAGTTCAAAAGCTTAGTGCAAGACCTAATAGACAACAAAATGCTAGCGGTGGATAATCTTGTAGCACCAAAAAACCAATAGATGGAGGTATTCAAAGACCCCATGCCTGCCCATGATGCACAGGCAAAGACTCTTCAATTCAATGAGGTGACACAAAACTACCCCATGCAGGGGTATGTGGGGATGATAAGCATAGTGACATGAAATAAGATGTATCCAAGCACATATGCCCCTATTGTAGCTACAAGAGAGGTTCCATTAACGTCACAACCTCAACAGCACGCTACACAACCTCCTCCACCTAGAATAGTGGCCATAATTCAGACTAAACTTACCCAAAGTTTAAGGACCATGTCGGCTAGGCTCTCCATCTATGAGCTCATACAACAATCACCACCCCATCGAGAGGCTCTAATGGAGATACTCAAAGCCATCGAGCTACAGCCCACCAAAGCAAACTCTTTCAACAACTTTGTGGGACATGTAAAATGATGTACAGAACCAGTCATCACCTTTAGAGAAGACAAACTAAAATTGATGACTGGTGATATGGAGGATCCACCCCTGCACGTCATTACATAGGTCAACGGGATTCCATTTAAGAGGGTGTTGGTGGACACTGGCTTGTATAGCAATATAATCACAACAGTGGCATTGAAACACCTCAAGTTGCCAACATCTCACATTGTGGCCTCCACCTATACTCTTCGAGCATTCAATGACGCAATATGCTCGATGGTTGGCACAATTGTCCTACCCATCCAAGTGGGAAAAAAGACTATTCCTACATTGTGCCACATCCTAGAAGGTGATATGGCCTACAACATCTTGTTGGGCCAGCCTTGGATCATGGACATGAAGTGTGTCCCTTCGATAGCCCATCAATGCCTAAAGTACACATACGAAGGGCAAGTGCATGTAGTCCTGGTAGACTTAGAGCCCTTCAAGTATTGCAATGCGGTGTAGCTGATGCCACAATCAACCCTTCCATTTGTGAAAGGTGAGTGATTTGCGAATAGTATTAATTGAATTAACGTTGAATCAAAGGTTACAAAGCTTAAATACAAGGTAAATAACCTATTCGAGAAAGAAAGGGGGGAAAGGAGAAATTGGGGGAAAAGAAAGTTAACTTGAGTTCTCTTGCCGCCCAAATGCTGCCGTCCACTGTCGTCCAGGTAAGGTAAAGGTAAGTTACCTTTACCCCAAGTAAAATCAAATATTTTTAACTTTTACTGATGGTAATTTCCAACATTCTCCCCCTTAAAGTTGAGAGGACTAACTATATAGTCTCTCAACTTTATAAATTGAGCTTTAGCCATGCCTTTGGTGAAGATGTCTGCTAGATTATCCAAAGTGCTACAATATTGAAGCTCAAATGTCTGTTGTTCCACCATATCTCTTATGAAGTGATACTTCAAATCAAAGTGTTTTGACCTTTTGTGGTGGATCGGATTATATGCCAACTGTATGGCACTTATATTATCACAATTCAGTTTGGTTGGACCAATTTGTTTTTTGCCAATATCTTCAAGGATTTTCCTCAACAAGAGGATCTGAGTACTTGCATGAGTAATGGCTATGTCCTCAGATTCTGTAGATGATAATGCTACAACAGATTGCTTCTTGGAACTCTAAGTTATTAGTCCTGATCCTAGACTAAAACAGTTCCCTGATGTAGATTTTTTGTCATCTATATTATCGCCCCAATCGTTGTCACTATAACCAAATAACTTCACAGAGTTAGACTTGTGGTAATGGATTCCAAAATCCAATGTACCTTTTACATATCGTAAAATTTGTTTGGTTGCTTGAAGATGCAGCTCGGATGGGCATGCCATAAATCGTGATACAAGAGAAACAGCATATTGTATATCTGGCCTAGTGTTGGTGAGAAACATTAAACTCCCAACCATGCTTCCGTAATTGGTCAAGTCAACATTAGGTGCTCCATCTTCTTTGCTTAGCTAGATTCCATGTCCAGTTGGTGTTGCGACTGATTTGCACTACTGCATAGCAAATTTCTTGATCATGTCATGAGCATATTTCGTTGACATATGAAGATCCCATTCTTTGATTGATGTACTTCCATTCCTAGAAAGTATCTCATTAATCCGAGATCCTTCATCTCAAACTGATTCATCATGGAGTTTTTGAACTCCATATTCATTTTATCATTACTACCCATGAATATTAGATCATCCACATATAAACAAACTATGAGGATATCTACTCCATTTTTCAGGTAGTATAATGTTGGTTCACTCTTGCTTTTTTTGAAACCATATTTGCTGAAATAGCCATCAATTCTTGAGTACCATGCTCTTGGTGCTTGCTTGAGGCCATATAGTGCTTTTTTCAATTTATAAACAAGGTTCTCTTTTCTTGGTTCTTGGAAACCTTGAGGTTGAACATACACCTCTTCTGTCAGGTATCCATTTAAAAATGCACTTTTCACATCCATATGTTGAATATTCCATCCTTTATGGGCTGCCAAGGAAAGAACAGTTCTAATTATTTCTTGTCGAGCAACTGGAGCAAAAGTTTCCTCATAATCTATTCCATATTTTTGAGTAAAACCTTTAGCTACTAATATCGCCTTGTGCCTTTCAATGCTTCCATCAGCATTGAATTTGGTCTTATAGACCCATTTACATCCAACACATTTTTTTCCCTTGGGAAGCTTCACAAGCTCCCAAGTATCATTCTTTTCAATAGAGGATATTTCCTCTTCCATGGCATCCTGCCATATATTTTCAGTGCATGCTTTTTCATAGCTAGAAGGTTCTAGCTGTGTAGCGACCAACAAAGCATAATTGACTACATCACCCCTTGGTTCATGAGACTCATCATCCCCTGACATTTGAAGATTTTCAAGTCTTGACAAAATGTCATCCATCTCACTAGCTTGACTCCTAGTGTATCTTTGTTGGAAATTCCTATCCAACATTTGAGAAGATGGATGACTCTGTAGTATGCGCTTTCCTCTATTTGTCTCTTTCCTTTGAGAAACTGAATCAATATCCATCGGAATTGGAGCGCTTATAGATATTTGGAATCGTTTTGGAGAATTTGGGGGTGCCAAAAAATTCCTTCTTGGACTTGGTGTACCACTTGATGTACTTGATGAAGTTTCCTGATGTGGAATCTGTGGAGGAGAACTGCTTTTCTTGGGTTTTAACATTATGGGAGGTACTGGTGTGGTACTATCCGAATTAGAGTCAAAATCAACAAATTTTTTATGACCCCATTCTCCCCCTTCATCAAAAATTACATCCCTGGAGATAATGATTTTATGTGTCGTGGGATTGTACAATCTATACCCTTTGGTTGAATCACAATACCCTACAAAAACACATGCTTGACTCTTTGGATCAAGCTTCTTTCGCTTCTCCTCAGGAATGTGTGCATAAGCTAAAGAACCAAATACTCTGAAATGTTTGACATTTGGTTTCTTACCGTACCATCCTTCATAAGGAGTGATACCATCTAAACTAGAAGTCGGACTTCTATTTAGAATATATGCACTTGTTCTCACTGCATCTGCCCAATAGTTGTTTGTGAGATGTTTTGCTTGAAGCATTGTTCGTGCCATTTCAACAAGGGTGCGGTTCTTTCTCTCAACCACACCGTTCTGCTGTGGGGTGTAGGCAGTGGTGAACTGCCTTTTTATCCCATTTTTCTTACAATAATGAAGAAATTCATTTGAGGAGTACTCTCCTCCTTTATCAGTGCAAAGACATTTGACATAGTAGTCACTTTGCTTTTCTACATTATTTCTGAAGTCTATGAAGCAATCAAATGCTTCATCTTTGTGTTTCAGAAAATACAACCAACACATTCTAGAATAATCATCTATGAATGTTAGAAAATAAGAATTGTTTCCAAGACTCTTTGTTTGCATTGGACCACAGATGTCCGAATGTACTAGCTGAAGAGGATAGCTTGCTCTCCACGCTCTGCCTCTTGGAAACTTCATTCTGGAGTGCTTTCCCAAAGCACATGCTTCGCATACCTTTTTATGTTATGGTATTTTTGGTAGTCCTGTCACCATAGCTTGTGATGTTAACATTTTCAAGCTAGCGGAATTGAGGTGACCATATCTCAAGTGCCACAATTCACTTGGATTTGTAATAGCAATGTTTGCAAGTTGAGCTCCCCCTGGCTCACCAAACTTTAGAGGGAACAACCTATTCTTTGTCATAGGGACTTATGTGATGACCCGGTTACAATTGTTTTTATCAAAGATTGTACATTTTCTTTCATCAAAAACTAATTTGTAATGCTTCTCCATCATTTGGCCAACACTTAACAAATTGTGTTGTAGTCTGTGGAGTATAGTATATGTCATTCACATTTTTAATACCTTCTTTTGTGGGAACTTCCATAGCTCCTATGCCTTCAATTTGCAAGGATTTATTATCCCCTAACTTAACTTGAGATTTGTAATTTGAATCTAATGTAGCAAAGAGATTTTCTTTGCCACTCATGTGGTTGGAGCAACCAGTATCCAGAATCCATGTATCATTTAGATTTTGATCTGGCTGTCCATAAGAGAGAAAAAGATTTAGTGGACCTTCTTCTTCTTCGTAGAATGAGCCATATTGACTGCTTTGATCTTTTGAAGACTTTGACCAGCAGTCACGAGCGAAGTGGCCTTGTTTCCCACAATTGAAACGTGCTATTTTAGGCTTATTACTTCCTCGTCCTTGATTTCCATGGCCTGCATTGCCGCTTTGGTTTTGATTGGATCCTTTGTTTTGATTTCCACCTCTGTTTGGATTACCTCCTCTGTAGGAGTTGCTTTGGCCCTTGCCTCTTTGTTTTTGTCCTCTGCCTCGTTCTCTTCCTTGTCCTCGTCTTACACTTTCATTCAAAGTGAAGGCTTTGTCATCACCTCCATAGCTTGTTGGAGGTGCACCTTGAAGTCGCTCTTCATGTGATGTTAATGATCCAATCAAACTATCAAATGTAAGAGTAGAAAGATCTTTGGATTCTTCAATTATGATTGCAATATGATTCCACTTAGGAAGAAGTTTTCGCAACACTTTCTTCACAATTGTTTCATTTTTTGTCTTCACCTAAAGTTTGCATCATATCAACTACTACTTTAACACGAACACAATAGTCTCCAACTCTTTCATTGTCCTTCATTCTGAGATTTTCAAAATCTCTTTTCAAAGTCTGAAGCCTGACTTGCTTTACTTTATCACTTCCTTGGAATCCTTATTTCAAGGCATTCCATGCATCTGTAGCAGTTAAGTAAGATGCAATTCTTGGAAAGATACTAGGATCTAATGCTGATTGAAGATGGTATAAGGCAAATGAATTATTTTTCTGTGCATCTTTGTAGATATTTTTATCATTTGCACTTAAAGTAGTCCAATCTGTTGGAGCAATGTAACCATATTCAATAATATCCCATAGTCCTTTTTCGATGAGTAATGTCCTCATCTTGATGGACCAGTACTCATAATTATCCCCTCTGAATTTGGGAATTGGTAGATTATTATGTGATCCCATTTTTTAATCTACTAAAGCAAGAAACCTCTCTTTTATAGTCTTATTGCAAAAAGACTTTACAAACTATCAAGCCCTACTTTATTTACAATCATGAACAACTCAAACTTGTTCAGCAATTACAAAATTGTCAGTGACTTGTTCATCATCGTCATTGATCAATATTATTTCAGGAGAAGGAGGTTGAAGGATTTCAACTGAATTACTATAATGAGTATATTCGGATCCTTGTGCAACAATTGCAACTGTGTCAGATTGTTCAAACTTGCTGTCGAAGGAGTTATCTTCTGAATCGGCTTCGTATCCTTGATCAGGATTTCTCTGGTGTGCAATAACCGCGTTTTGCAACTGTGAAAAAACTGTATTAAGACTTAGTGTTTTCATGCTCCTATCAAATTTTTCAGGAGTTGTTCTTAGTAACAACTTGTAGAGGGCATGATAACAACCTTCCGATCTTATCATTTAAGAAAATTTCCCAGAAATTTTCTTTTACAAGGATTTCCTCTTAGGAAATAGTAAAAAAAATTTAACTTTCCAAGTTTTTTTTTTAAAAACTTTACATATATTTCCTCTTAGGAAATTTCAATCAATAAAAAACTTCACATTTATTTCCTCTTAGGAAATTTCACTCAACTAATTTTTTTTTTTTTATAAAAGCTAATGAACAGTTTAAAAAAAACTAAAAAAAAAATATATTTTTTTTTAATTTTAAACTTATTCCTTAGTTTTTCTTTTGATTAAAAAAAAAATTAATTAAAAAAAAATGATTTTCTATCGACCCCGCCGAGAGTCGATCCTACGACCTCGCGGGTCTCAGGGCTAAGGGTAGCCGCTGCGCTATCCGGGCTGATCCTGGAGCAACGTGCACTCCCCGCATCTTGACTTTCGCATCGAGCGCGAAGCAAGTTTTGGCTTCACGCTTCGGTGCGAAGCTTTTATATTATTTGGGACTATTAGTCCCACATCGCTCACAGAGTGATGTTTTTGTTGTTTAAAAACAATAAAGCACGTAATGTGCTTTGACTGCCTACGGGCAGTCACCAATGCCACAGCCTTTTGCCATCGATGATGCACGCATAGATTGACACGTCACCTTCTTGGGTCGTGCACCAGTGCCACGTCAAAATAATTTGTAGATCACCACGTCACCTTCTCGGGCTGCGCACCAGCACCACGTCACCTTGCCTCGTTAGCCTCCTCGGGCCGCATGCCAGTCTCACATCGCCACGCGTTGTGCCACGTCGATCTCGCACCTCGGGCCGCATGCATCAGATCGCCACCTCAGCTCTACTTCGGGAATCATGCTGATGCCACGTCAACAGTGCCTCAGGAATCATGCAAATCTGCTGCTCCTGCGGGCCGCGTCGTCCAGTTCCACCAGCACCTCAAAAAATGTGCCAGTCAGCTCCTACAGGCCATCTCAGGATCCATGCCACCTCGGCTCCTACAGGCTGCCTTGGGATCCATGTTGTTGCCTCGAACTGCGGGCCCCACCGCCTCGGTAATCACGCCGCTCTGATACCAAATGTGAAAGGTGAGTGATTTGCAAATAGGATTAATTGAATTAATGTTGAATCAAAGGTTACAAAGCTTAAATACAAGGTAAATAACCTATTCGAGAAAGAAAGTGGGGAAAGGAGAAATTGGGGGAAAATAAAGTTAACTTGAGTTCTCTTGCCGCCCAAATGCTGCCGTCCACTGCCGTCCAGGTAAGGTAAAGGTAAGTTCCCTTTACCCCAAGTAAAATCAAATATTTTTAACTTTTACTGATGGTAATTTCCAACACCATTGACACATTTGGAATTTCAGTTGAATCTATCCAAATAGGGTTTGATTTTTCATACATCCCCACTGTTAAGTCCCTCAAATCCCCAGTCGAGTCCATCTTCATCGTCTAGTCCTTCACCAATGACACCACCTACGATGGCCACACCAAAGGACAATGGGAAGAAACCCCTAGAAGAGGCACCGCCATCAATCTCAATCATCTCTACCGAAGAGGTGCCTAGCCGAATGGAAGTCGAGATGCCCAGTTCACCCGACATGGAGTAGACCCAGGAAGAACTCCCATTCCCTCCCCCTCAACCACCAACGATCATCGTTGAGATGGCCAATACGGGCCTGGGGGAGTATCTAGTGTGGAACATTGTAGCAACACCCATGCTTGAGTCCATGCAGGACATGGGGAGACCTCGTCTCCCCATTGACACTATTGTCCCTTTGGGATACCCACCAAATCAGAAAAATTTTGTATATGGGGGCCTCGACAATGACATTGAACCTTACTTGCAAGAGGAAGAGGACGAAGAGCCCTTTTTTGAGAACATCAACTATCTGTCCAACCCAAACTTTGCTTTGAAATACCTTGGCCAATGTAACTAGCATGGATATGGGTTAGGTAGATATGAACAAGGGGTGCGCGTTCTTTGTCAACCAAGATATTAGATGCCATACGACAAATCAGGAGTAGGGTTCAACCACCCTTTGCCCCTTAACATCTTGGTAGAAAATATGCAAGGCCTAGGGCTAGGCAACAAGGATGGGTTGCACAAGATCCATATGCCAATCCTAACACAACATACACATTGGGGGATTATCTCCCATTGTTAACAAATAACCTTGTGGGCCTTAACAAATCTTCCCCTTCGATCGAGAAAGGGGAAAGTTCAAGAACTTGCCTCTAAGAGGGATATAGACAAGTCCAAGAAGGATCTTCAGAAGACAAGTTAGAGTATGAGGTAGCGCCTTGGGACCTGTTGAGTGGTATTTTCACCTGATTGTGAAAACACACTCTCCGATAGGATTCGAGTTCCAAATCCTCTCTTGCAAAGAAATTTAATAAACAATTTCTCTAAGGTCTCTACTATGTTAGCATTTTGTATGAATAATAATGTTCAGTTCGAATGCTCGGAACACCTTAGTGGTTGCAAGTAACTGTAAACAAGGGGCACTATGGTTTATTTTATTTTGAAATTCTAATGATTGTTCATTTAATCAGAATGAACTCAATGTGAATTAATCTTAATGATGAAATTATTTTATTTTCGATTTCGGTAGATTTTCAAGTATTTTATTTTAATGACTATAAATTCGACTAAAATTAGATTTTCGGGAAAATAAAAAAAAAGCAGAGAATAAAAGAAGTGAAAATAAAATACAAAGAAACTAAAACTAAAGTACATTCAGAGTGCTATGATCCTATTTGACAAAATCGAAGATAATGAGGTTTTTTGCATACAACCTAACCTATTGAACCTACAAAACTCGCACAATCCAGATAAGCTAGGTGCTGGTTTTTGGGGTTTTAACTATGGTTTTCATATTTAGACATTCACATGAAGCAACCAAGATAACTTGCATTAAACTTCACCTATAAGCCTAAAAATCTGAAAGGGGAAAAATAAACATTAAATATTGCATGCAGAAAATAACTCCTTCTTTCTTGCCAATGAGATGCAACTCTCTGTAATTTTTGTATTAAAAATATGTCAGTTTACAACAACAAAAGCTTCCAGTTTATCAAAACTAGAAAAAATGAAGGAAAACGCTCCTAAGCAGGCCCAGAATGGCCTATCACCTTCAGCTCTGCAACTCTGCTCATAGCGGTTTTCGACCCCTGTCCATGAAGAAGAAAAACCAGTCCAATGTGGAAGAAAATATCTAGAGAAACCCAGTGCTAAGGCCTTGCCTTCATTACTACAATCTTCTCTGAACAATTTCGCCCCTTGTTTACAGTTACTTGCAACCACTAAGGTGTTTCGAGCATTCAAACTGAACATTATTATTCATACAAAATTCTAACATAGCAGAGATCTTGGAGAAATTGTTTATTAAATTTCTTTGCAAGAGAGGATTTGGAACTCGAATCCTATCGGAGAGTGTGTTTTCACAATCGGGTGAAAATACCACTCAATATATTGGTGCTAGAAGGAGGGCTGGATGGGTTTATTTTAGTGAGATTAAATTTTTTTGTATATTTCATGCCCTACTGATTGTTATCTTTAGTCTTCTAACACCACTCAATAGATTGGCGCTAGAAGGAGGGCCTGAAATGGTTTATTTCATCGTGATGCTACAGGTTTATAATTGTTTAAGAGTTTTATATTGCTAAATATTTCAAGTCCATTTGATTAGCATCTTCAGCCTCCTCTAACACCACTCAACAGATTGGCATTAAAAGGAGGGCCGAATGGGTTTATTTTAGTGTGATTTAAATGCTATAAGGATTTAAATTTTTGTATATTTCATGCTATATTGATTGTTATCTTTAGTCCTCTAACACTCAGCAGATTGTTAAAAGGAGGGCCTAAATTGGTTTACTTTATTCTATTTATGTTAAGTAATTCAGGTATGTTGTATATTGTTCTAACGCTTTTTGATTGTTCATACAGAAATAATGTGATTTGATTTAATTTTGAAAATTTTGGTCTCGACTAATGAAGTGTTGTTTCCAGGAAATTATTTTCATTTGATTTTAATGGATGCATCTCTTGGTCGATGCTAACATGATTTTTTTTTAATACATTACAGGTTGAATATTCAATAGATTTGGTTCTAAAGTTATATTCTGAGTTCACTAATGGCAACATTTGAGGAGCAAATTGTATCCCTAAGAGCTGAAATAGTGTCTCTAAGAGAAAGAATGGTATCTATGATGGAGGATCATTATAAGGGTTTGTCTACACATGTGACACCCTATCGAATTCCTAAAATGTTATTGAATTTTTTACAGTGTTTTAATCAAGAGGTGCCACTAGGATACTTGCAAAAACTACATGTCTACAAGAATACATTATGTCAATTCCAGGTTTTCTATGAGGAGGTAGCTTGTAAGTTATTTGCATACATTTTGGATGATAAACCATTCTTTTGGTACAACCAACTACCCATGGAGGTTAGGACTTCTTGGACACAATTAGAAGCAGCCTATCTTTATCACTTTGGTAATCAAGTTGACTTAAATAGGTTGCAAAATCAATTTACCTCCATATGTAATGAGCATAATGAATCCTTGAGTCAATTCAATGGAAGATTTTGTGAATTGTACTCTCAAATATGGGAAAGTTTGGGTACATCTGAAGAGGAAGCTATTCAAGTATACTTGGGAGCCATACACCCCACACTTGCTACATATTTAAAGAAAAACATGGATGACTTATCTCTAGAGACAATCTATGAGATCTTGGAAAATGTAGAACAAGTTTTGGAAGAAGAAAAGGCACAACATGTTCACATGAGAGATTGTTCTTTTGATGCCAACCTACACCAACCATCAAACATAGCACCCTCCACTCTAATGATACCTAAGGTGAATGATCAAGGGGATGAATTTGAATATCCAAATTTTACGACCACCTTAGATGTAGTCCAAGAGGAGGTGCAAATTGCTAAGACAACATCCACTAGTGAGGATTATGTAGAGATACACGATTATCTAGATGAAGGGGTTCTAAATTCAACAATGTTTAAAATATGTGATAGGACGAAACCCACCATAGAATTGAATGAAGTGGTTGAAAGTGAAATTGGAAGAAAATCAATAAATGAATTTGAAGATATGATAGAGTTTCACCACTTGTTCTTGGAAGATACTATTGATGATATGTGTAAAATTAACGATCAAAAAATTCTTCACCCTCCAAATTATGATAAAATTGAATCATGGGTTACTAATTTGGACGATGATAGCCTTACAAATTTGAATTCAAGAAAAGACCCACTTTTGGAAATAATTGAACCATCTAAGGAAGGTGAAGGTGAATTTGATGAGAAACACATTGATGAATTGGAAGATGTTCAAGAAGTAGTTGAACGTCACCACTTGATTCTGGAAGATGATTATTATGATGCTTGGAAGAAGTGGGAAGACTACACTCACTCCAAAACTACTAATGAAACTTGTGTGCCAATTGATATACAGGACAACATAATCGTCTACTTGAAGGAAGATATTACAACTCCTATACAATTTGAGGATGCTTTGGAAGAGGGTTTCAAATCTCATAAAATTTTGGAAGAGTATACTGATTCTATTGATCAGGCCACAAACATCATAGAATTTCATTCCATGGATCTGGATGACGATTTTTACAATGGTTGGGGGAGATATGATGATGCATTCCTTTCTCACACCCTTACAGATGAAACCCATATTGCACTGGATATACAAGATATTGAAACTTCCACCTCACATGAAGAGATACCATGGATAGTGAACAAAGAATTAGAACCAAAGGAAAAAGAGATTGATAAATTGGAAGCAACTCGAATAAGTGATCATCAAAATAGATTACTTGACATACACTTTGACCAAAAACATTTGAGGGTTGAAAAGGAGGGCCATGTTTTCAACTGGGTGCATGACCATATTTTGAATTTGAATTATGTTTATGATGAAATGTCGTTAAAGGTGAATGAAAAACAAGGTATAAATTTTAATCACACCTTTAATAACATTGTTTTAATGAATGGAAAAGAAGTTGATGCATTTGAATTGTTAAATCAAATTCATCAACAATTACTAATTGAATCTAGGGTAAAAACTTTTAATGATCCTAATTTAGTAAATATCCTAGATGCTTGCAAAATGTTACACAAATTTGATTGGCCTACAAATTTGGAAAATGATTTGGCTTTAAAAATTTTAGAAATAGGCTCTTGCTTACAAAGTCTCATTTTGGATAAAGAGAGCCTAGTTCTAAATCATGAATTGAATTATGAAATGGATACTTTCAAGAATAGACAAGATAAAATTGAATATCATTTATTGTCTAATCATTTTAGTATTTTAATGCTCACCTATGAGAGTACTAATGGAATTAAATCTAATTGGTGGGGTGAGCAAGGGAAGTTAAAAGTTGTTGCATGGTGTGGTATAATATTGTTTTTTTTGGATTCCTACAAAATTTTGCATGCACATCACGTTATATTTTTGTTGAAATGTTCTAATCATGTTTGGGATCCAGGAAAGTGATAATCCAAGCTTTGCATCATCTTGTATTATATTGTACATTTGTATATAGATTTTGGTTTTTGGATTTTGGTTTGTGTTTTCAAGTTCATTTTTGAAGTTACTTTTGGGTTTGGTTTTAAGTTTTGTGTGTTAGTCCTTTGGACATGTTTGGTTAATTTAAAAAAATAAAAAATAAAAATAAAAATTTGAGATTTCAACTCATGCCTAAGATCAGGAAAATATGAAACATTGGAATTGTGTTGTAAAAGCTCCGTAGGTAACACAAATAGTTAAATAATATCGTTTGAAACTTGTGATGCATGAAGTAGTTAGTTTTACAAATTATGACAATACTTTATCTACAATTCAAAAGGGCAATGCATTCATATTACATCCCACTTTGCATATACATGCCATCTTAGTTGCATATGCATTTTAGATACAATCATTTGAAAGATGTCAAGTCCTCTTATGGTTATTCTATAACATAAAAAAAAAAATCCTAAGGTTGGGAACTGATGCCCGAACTATCTTGAACCAAGCACGTTCTATGCACATTAAAGATCTTGAGAAAAATGATCAAAACTATACTTGGAAGAAAAGGTGAGATGAAAGTACTTCGTGTCTGTCCTATCATGCAACATAATCCTTAAAATAGTGGTTTTTACCACTCCCATTAAGCTTAAAGTCTAAAACTAGAGTAGTAAGGATAGGGTTAAATCCTCATAGAACTTAGGTTGAGGATCCAATTCCCCAAAGCTCTGATTTGACCTACATGGAGTAGTAAGGATAGGGCATAATTCTCATCCCGCTTAGGTTGAGAATATGATTCCCCAAAGCTTCATTTTTTTCCATTTTATCATAAGTATTGGATTGGAAGGATCGTACTACATGTCCTCTGCAAAGGATGGGTAGTCATCCCCAAGGTCCGAGAAATAAAAATGAAACCAATAATTTCCATTTTATCATAATATTGGATTGGAAAAATCGTACTATACGTCCCTCATAAGGATGGGTAGTCATCCCAAAGGTCCAAAAGTAAAATTAATTTTGCCCATTTCATCTTAATATTGGATTGGAAGGATCGTACTACATGTCCCTCGTAAGGATGGGTAGTCATCCCAAAGGTCCAAGAAACAAAAAAAAAATATAATAATAAAAATGAATGAATGAAGCCAAATAATGGATTATGGGGTTAATCTCCACCGGGGCTATAGACGCTTGACTAGCAGTGGAGTATGCTCATGCGTGGCATCATGTCTTGTCTAAAATCAAGACCACTGACTGCTCAAACAGACAGACTAGCCTAAAAAATTCATCCATAACTGGTTAAATCATTTTGTTCAAAGTGAGGTAATGAATTCTAGATCAGAGTAGTAAGGATAGGGTTAAATTCCCATATCGCTTAGGTTGGGAATATGATTCCCTAAAACTATGATTTCACTTTCACTTGCACATGGGTTCAAGATGGTGGTGACACATAACCAACTTTGGGATTTAATAAAGAAATTCATTTTATACATAGTTGATCCTAAGAGGGTTTGACAGTTTTGTCATGTATGATTTTAGAAGGTTCGAGGTTTTATAAAATAGATTGTTATATTCATCATACTGTGCAAATCATTTACAACCTCACATATGCATTCATGTAAAACTGACAATGGAATGTGGATCAATTTCAAATGATAGAAAATGGAACACACTGCACACACCGAGCTGATACTTAACGATTCTTATGTTTCATATGTTTCTGATCTATCAGCATTTGTTTATATTTTTCATGTGCTAACACCTGTTTTTGAGTTTGTATATTTCCAGGTTAGGTTCTCATCGAAATGCTTAGGAGAATTTCCCAGTAGAGTCGCCATTTGTTGTGGCTGCTCCAAAACACACCCAACAATTGGGGACCCACCATTTTTGCACGTGTTCTAAGAAGACTATAGCGGCCCAGATGCTAAAATCAAAGAAAAGAAGAATGTCGTGAAATCATGACATGTTGCTCTGTCACAGCTAAGAAAATGAAAAGTGTCACGATATCGCGACATGTTGCTCTGTCATGGCTAGGAATGAAAAATGTCATGATATTGCAACATGTCGCATTTTCATGGCTTAGATCACGAGACAAACTTAAAATGAAAAGGTGTCATGATATCGTGACATATTTGTATCCTTGTGACCAAAGGCATAAAGTGTCACGATATCGCGACATGTCTCATTTTCACGATGTTAGAGGAAGGACAAGGTTGTGGATATAAAAACGTTGTGATATCATGACATGTCTTATTTTCGTGATGAAAGAAGAAAAGCTAAGCTGTCAACATAAAAATGTCATATCGTGACATGCTATTTTATTTTACGATTCATGATGGATCGTTATAGAGTATACAGGGGAGGCACTGAACACGTGGCACAGAGGTGTAAGGGCTATAATGTAACGCTTCATGACCAATGGTTACATTCAGTAGAGAAGATCAAACATTTCAACACCGAACAGAAAGTCAAAGACAATGAGGAGATGGGGAAGACGAAACGAAAAGACCTGGGAAATGAAACGAAGCATCATAGAGCAAAATAGAGAACCGAAACAGAAAGTTTAAAAGCATGAGCCAAAGACAGGTACAGGGGTCAAAAACCACTACGGGTAGAGTTGTAGAGCCAAAGGCAATAAGCCATTCTGGGCCTACTTTTGGAGTGTTTTTCTTCCACTTTTTCTGGATATTTTTCTTTACATTGGACTAGGTAGGAAATTGTTGTAAGCAAAGTTGCAGTGTTGAAGGCCAGAGGGCCATTCTGGGCCTACTTTTGAGGCTGTTTTATTCCATAGACTAGGTTTGGGAAACCAGAAAGTTTTGTTGTTGTAAAATGACCAATTTTTAATACAAAAAATTCAGAGAGTTGCACCTCATTGACAAGAAAGAAGGAGTTATTTTTTGCATGCAAGATTGAATGTTTATCTTTCCCCTTTTTAGATTTCTAGGCTTATAGGTGAAGTTTAATGCAATTTCTCTTGGTTGGTTCATGCAAATGTCTAAATCTGAAAATCACAGTTAAAACCCCAGAGACCAGCACTTAACTTATCTGGATTGTGTGTGTTTTGCAGGTTCAATAGGTTAGGTTGTATGCAGAAAACCTCATTAGCTTCGGTTTTGTCAAAATAGGATAGCATCATACTGAATGCACTTTTCATTTTCCTTTCGCATTTTATTTTCATTTTTTCTGCACTTTATTTTAATTTACAGGCATTAAAAAAAAAAATTTAAAATTTCAAAATCCAAAAATAGTTTCATCATTGCGTATGTTATACTGCAGATTCCAAATACGCATTTAAAATTTCATTTTCGGAGTTGTATAAATTTCACCGTAGCTGCTATTTTGTTGCAAACTTTAAAAATTCAAAAATAGAAAATTTCCATTTTAAGGCCAAAATTTCATTTTTAGTTTTGTTTTTCATTCATGAGCCGATGATGACATTCCCTTCATGAAAATTCCAATTTCATTGAAGGATTTATGTTTTATGGCATTTCATCAATTTCCATTTTGAAGTTACGTTGTGGTCATATAAGGGCCAGATCACATTTGCTTTATTTGGGTTCAATAAACAATCATTAAAGTTTCATAATAAAATAAACAAACATTGCCCCTTGTTTTCAGTTACTTACAACCACTAAGGTGTTCCAAGAATTTAAATTGAATATATTTATTTGAGATTATTAATACACAAATGTAAAATACTAATATAGCGGAGACCTTGGAGAAATTATTTATTTAATTTCTTTGCAAGAGAGGATTTGGAACCCAAATCCTATCGGAGAGTGTGTTTTCACAATTGGGTGAAAATACCACTCAACAAGACCCTTTCAAGTTTGATAGCAATCACTCACAAGTGACGCCCATAGATGACTATCAGGAGAACTTCATGGCAATGTTCCCCTTGAATGCTCCAATTGAGCAATGGCCACCTCAAGAGAATCAGGTCCTCCCGCAGAGAGCAGAACAACCCCAATGGGACCAAATTAACTTGCTCAAGCACAATGAGCCTCACATGTCGTAAATAGCTATCAGAGCCAACGAAGGCCTATGGATATCTTATAGTGATTATGAAGTTGAGAATGATATGGCATATCTAAACCATATGCGATAGTAGCACTACCCCATGGACATTGATGACATGTTTGAACAACTAAACATGGGGCCAAGGCATAGATGGTATTTGAACCAGGCACAGTTGGACTAAGTGCTGCATTCACAACTTCAAGCATATAGAGAACACCTTCCACCCAAAGACCCTATAGAGCCATCGTGCCAAGGGTAGATCCTATCCTATTATCCACACATAGGGCCAATCCATATGTGCCAATACCCATAGAACAAAATATAGAGCACAAAGATCACCAAGGATGTCCAAGTCACCACCCGCACGGTAATGGAGACCAAATTCACTTCATCAACATGATCTCCATTGACTTAACTGCCCCCATATGCAATCCAGCCGATCCAGCATGACCATCGTATCTAAACCTAGATGCCATAAACTAGGATCACGCTAACTCGCCACCATCCCCATCAGAGTACTGGACTTATGGTGAGATGCTTCATTTCACCCCAAGACCACCTCAGGATATATTCCATGCTGAAGAGGAACCCAAAGTTCCAAACGTAGATCTAAATTCAACAAATGATATCCACCTAATACCAACTCCACACTAGTTGGAGGATGGGTCCCACATGTCAGTCGAAGAGATGACTGACGTAGACATCAGCTCTGATCCAATAAATCTGCAAACCATCAAGTTGGGGGTAAGTCTATCCCCTAAAGAGCAAGTCGATTACATTGCCCTTCTTAAAGAGAAGAAGGAGGTTTTTCCATGGTCTTACAAAGACATGCCAGGGCTAGACCCATAACTAGTCATGCATAATATAACGCTTGATCCGACAGTCAAGCCAATCAATGCTGAATACGAAGCCTTGCTCATAGGTCTTCAGACAACCATCACCATGAACATCAAAAGCTTGAACATATTTGGTGATTCACTATTAATTGTCAACCAAGTGAAAGGGGTATTCCAATGTAAATGCCCAGTTATGTAGGCCTACAAAGCCCTTGTGGATAAATTCCTGGCAAAGCTTGAATGGTACAACATCGAGGCACTCCCTCGATCATTGAATCGTTTTGCGGACACTATGGCCTCCTTGGGGTCACTAATCCTACAAAACCCTTCTGGGGAGATGACAACCATTCAAATCAAAACATTATCGCAATCTATGATGGAGCATGCAAGCTCTGACCTAACTCCAGGAATCCACTTGATCCAGATTGAACCATCTCAAGATAAGTTCCCTCGAATCCATGATAGTATAAATCATGCCAACTGGGGGTCCTTGTTCTCCCCGACCCCTATTAATAGCAACACAACGCTATTCTTACAAGTTATTTCTCGCTCAGCTTTTGCTAGGGATGAAATTCAAGAGGGATTTACATTTCATACAATCGAGGTTTCTAATCAGCAAGATTGGTACACACCCATAAGATACTATCTAAAGGTAGGTAGCCTCCCACTTGGATTGACACATGCCATGAAAAGATCATTCAAATAGAAAGTGGCAAAACATGTCTTGCTAGGAGAAATTTTGTACCATCAGAGCTACTAAGGGATCCTCCTCCATTGCTTGGACCAACAGGAGTCCACTTGGGTGATCACCCAAATGCATGATGGTATGTGTGATGGCCACTTCAGTGGTATGGCCATCACAAAGCGCATTCTCTGCATGGGCTATTATTGGCCATCTTTAGAGTGATATTATTGTGCGTATGTGTGGAAGTGTGTGAAGTGTCAACATCATGCTAACTTGACACACGTACCTTCTTAGGCCTTGCAACCGATCTAATCAGCTTGGTCATTTTCATAGTGGGGCTTAGATCTAATTGGAAAGATCTCCCCTGCATCATCGGATTGTCACACATTCATCATAACGGCCATAGAGTACTTCACCAAGTGGGTGGAAGCAATTCTTCTTACCTCTATGACTAGGCCCTGCATTACAAAGTTTATTTTACATAACATCATATGTCATTTTGGTATTCCATCCAAGATCATCTCAGATAATGGGACGTCGTTTAAGAACAAAGACGTGCGTGCTTTGACAACAAAGTACAAAATTTAGCACAGTTTTTCAAAACCTTATTCTCTGTAGGCAAATGGGCAAGCAGAGGCGTCAAACAAAATGCTAGTTGCCATCCTTAAAAATATGGTCACAGATAGTCATCAGGATTGGCACATTCAAATCCCGCTTGCCCTATGGGCTTATCACACTAGCATTCGGATGCCCACTAGGGCAACTCCATTTTTGTTGGTGTATGGTTTCAAGGCAGTCATACCTCTCGAGTTGGAAATACCTTCCTTGTGCATATCAATGCAAGAGTTCATCGATGATGACACTGCATGGCAGGCTTAGACCAGCTTACGTTGCTCGACGAACGACGTGTCAATGCTCTCGAGAATTTACGTATCTACCAAGAGCAACTTAAGAAAGCATACAACATGAAAGTTCACCTAAGGGACTTTTAGGTTGGTGACCTGGTCTTAAAAGAGAACCAAAAAAATTCTAACTTGTCACCCCATCTAAGGGACAAGTTCATGGCAAACTGGTTAGGTCCCTATGTAATTAATAGTAAAATAGGACCTGGAACATACCGGCTCACCTCTCTTGAAGGAATCAAGGAACTAGAACACTTGAACATAAGTCATTTGAGTCCATTCCACATTTAAAAGAGCCATAGCCCACCCCAAAAGCTCTAAGGATTCCATACATCGCTTGGTCACCCAAAAAGCTCCAAGGATGCTAGCTATCACTTGGTCAACCCTAAAAACACCCTAAAGGTATCTATAATTCCTTTGGTCAAACCAAAATCTCCAAGGATTCCAACAATCGCTTGGTCACCCAATAGCTCCAAGGATGCCAGCTATCACTTGGTCAACCCCAAAAAATGCCCCAAAGGTATCTATAATCTCTTTGGTCAAACCAAAAGCCCCAAGGGTTCTCACCACCACTTGGTCACCCAAAAAGCTCCAAGTATCCCACAATCACTTGGTCAACCTAAAACGCCCCAAATGTATCCATAAACCCTTTGGTCAAACCAAAATCTCCAAGGATTCCCACAATCGCTTGGTCAAAAACAAATATTCAAAAACAAACAAAAACAAAAAATAATTAAAAAAAAAAAATTGCATCTCACTTCCATGCATACTATTAAAAAAAAAAAAAAAAAAAAAAATATATATAATAGACTGCATTAGGCATTGCATCCATACATGTCATATTTGCTGGTCATACATGTCATAAGCACCATAGACTATAATTGCTAGGAAATTCCATCATTTTCCACACTCGGTCCATTTTGTAAACATGTCCATCCAGAATAATGCCATCCACATTTTTTTATCATAGTCAGTTGTCTGCTAATGTCTTTAGGGTTTTTTGTCATTCAGCTATCTTTAGATTTCTGGTCAAATGTTGTATGAAGTCATACTAATTTTTACAAGGTAGAGTTTTTCTTGGACCACACCTTGTTATGTCGCATCCCAACACAATTTAAAACACAAAAAAAAATTCCAAGTTGTGTGAATGCAATAGAAACCTACAAAGTAGTCTAGGGTACCATAGGTGAAAGGTTAGCCTGCTCATCCCCCTATGCGAATGGTTCGAGAATGCTGAGAATTGACAAAAGGACAAGCTCTTCCCCATCCAATTCCCCACAATAAATAGTGGTTATCACCACTATCACAAAACCCAAACACCTTTGGTCCCCAAAGCCATAAGGATTCGTACTACATGCCCCTGACAAGGATGGGTAGTCATCCCCAAGGCCTAAAAGGATCAATGTCGTTCACAAGCAAAAAAAAAAAATCCACTATCAAAAAACCCCAAACACCTTTGATCCCCAAATTCATAAGGATTCATACTACATGCCCCTGACAAGGATGGGTAGTCATCCCCAAGGCATAAAAGATCAATGCCATTACATAATATGATCCCCAATCACCTTTGGTCCCCAAATTCATAAGGATTCGTGCTACATGCCCTTGACAAGGATGGGTAGTCATCCCCAAAGGAAAAAGGGATCAATGCCATTCACAAGCCAAAAATCTATGAGATCAAATTTGAAACCCAAAATGCAAAATCAAATAACAGTGGTTATCACCACTACTCAAACCCCTTGCTCAAAAAGAAAAACAAAAAATAAAAATAAACAGTTATTTTCATCACTATGTATGAGAGCAAGTATCCCAATAAGTTAAGCAACCGAAA
Organism: Wollemia nobilis; assembly: GCA_028583015.1. Lineage (NCBI taxonomy): Eukaryota > Viridiplantae > Streptophyta > Pinopsida > Araucariales > Araucariaceae > Wollemia > Wollemia nobilis. The sequence continues at coordinate 1,333,566 of JAQPPZ010002524.1, forward strand.
GACACCTAAGATTGAATCCCTGGAATTCTTAGCATTCAAAAAACCATGTAGGTGATCCTCATTATGGGTTTGGTGGACAACCTACCTGGCAATGGTGGTATCCTAAAACGCATGACGTTATGTTTATCACATTAGCTTTGTGTGAGTAGACCAATGTTTGCATGTGGATGAGCTAGATTATGGTACCTTAGATTGTCCTGTGGATTAATCTTACTAAATACCACAAAGGAGTTAGTGGAGCTAATTAGGTGATCATCAGTACAGGTTTGGTAGATAGCCTACCTGGCACTGGCGGTATCCTGATAAATACCACATAAACAAACTCAATCGCACACACAAGGATGTGAAATAACTTGGTCAAACTCAAGTATGATTCGTACCTTGTTCAAAAGTCTTGTGAGATAAATATACAGTCTTGGCTAGTTAGTTAAAACATCTGAGTCTCAAAAAAATCTTAACTACATTCTAGAACACCTGTGGTACATTCCATTCTTACATCACCATCGAAATATACAAAAAAAAAATATTCACACATGCAAAGTCATTCCACAAAGCAATCACATAGTACAAAAAGCCAGTAAATCCTGTACAGTCTATGGTGCCACTGCCAAGTTATCAAAAAATCATTTCATTCATTCCATATGCATACATCATATAATTAGAAGCATCACATTCATAATAACCCATGCATACATCAACATAAATAAATGTGCATAAAAGTAACAATAAATCACAAGTGTATAATAAAAAAGAAAGTCATATATATATATATATATATATATATATATATATATATATATATATATATCGTAAAAAATTCTCGTAGGCTACAATAAGTCGGTCCTCTGACCTCAAAAAAATCATAAAAATAAAAAACCCCAAGCCTACGGAGTCGGCCACCATGATCACGTAGGATCGATGCGACTGGAACTACCCCCAGTGGTGTGGGTCCTATGGGACCTCTCAAGGTGGCTGTTGCCAGCCCCTGCATCATGCCCACTAGCGCTACCCTCATCCACCCACCTGCGATGAGAGGAAGCAGACTGCTCAGTCTCACTGTCTCTCGTTTGGTGCAAAGATCCACCTCCAGTGAGCTCAGGTAACTGTCCACCAAGGTAGATAATCTTGGCCTCCAACTCCACCTGGAACTGACCCCACTCCACATACCTCCAGTGGTATGCAGCCAATGCTTCATCCTATTGTGCCAACTGAGCCTGCAGGCGATCCCTCTCAATGCTATTCTCCTCATCTCGTCTCCACAATAGCTCCTCTAATCATGCTATCTCAGCGTGATACCTAGCCTCCATATCCCCTAGGACTGCCTAAGGCATGGGCATCTTTGTGATGGCATGCTGCTCTAGCACCCACTGCTCTAGGACGTCCTATGTATTTGGCTGCTTCAAAACCCCTAGGTCATCCCCAGTCAAGTCGTCAACCTCCACCATATCTGCATCATTGATCAGAGCTCCCCAAACCTCTCTCGATTCCTCTACATCCTCTCACCACCTACTGCTATCGCATCTGTGCTTCCTAGAGGCCCTCACCCCACCATCGTCGCATTGTCCACCACTGGTCGTACTTGACAGTCACCCCGATGTTGTCCATGTTAGGGACATTAATCACTACATCCAACTCCTCACCCAATGGCTCAATGATCAGCCAGGCCAAAGTCCTCTGTCACCTCAACGTCAATATATTAAGGGCTCACCCGACAATCCTTGGCACACCCCAAATTGTTGAGTCACCCAGACGTATGGTAAGTACTCTTGCTCGGTCCATGTTGCCCGATTAGCCACCTCCCCCTATGCACCCATCGGAGCCACTCCCCAGCCTTAGGCTAGTCTAGACAGTCTTGGTATGGCCACCAGAACACCTCTCATGGAGCAAGATGCAAGAAGGCATCAACATAGTGCCCCACGGTACCTGCCCATCGCTGACTTTGCCCCTGCTCCTCGGACCTTCGCCATAGGGCAACATATCCAATCTCCCTATCCACCATCTCTCCCCAAGTGGTCTAAGGCAACCCTTGCGACTGCTCCACAACTATGTGCTGCCATCCCCAACACTGCAATAGGTAGCTGCACCCAATACCATTTTTCCTCTGGCAGTGGACCTCGTACAACTCATCATATAATTATACCAGTAGCATCTGAACCCACCTCATAATCAGTGGTGCTACCGTCAAACACTCCACCAGTCTGAACACTACTTCAAGTAGGTTCCAAGGGAACCTCACACCTAAGGATTTGGGAAGCAACATATTGGAGATGAGGGTCATAAGCAATGTATGCCTCACCCCCAACACACCCTTCTCAAACCACCACCGCACCAGAATCTCGTCAATCAGGCAGTCCCCCTATGCCCTCTCCATCGCACCATCCACCCCCATCTTTGTCGCATGCCCAAAGCATCGTGTCAGCACTGCCGTCCACTGATCTTGAGGAGTCTTCCAAATGGGTAGCTCGTCTATCAAAATTTGTAGAATCTGATAAACGTCCTCTAGAGTCACTATCATCTCCCCTATTGGGAGATGAAAGGTGTTGGTGCGGGGATACCACAAATTGATCAGGGTAGTCAGGTATGCCCGATCCCCCACCACAGGCTCCAATCGAGTCACCTTCTTGAGCCCAAGGGCATTAAGCTAATCCCAGTCTGCCATAATCAGCGCATCTCGTGTGTAAAAAAATACCGTCGGCTGTCGGTATCGACTCTTCACCACCTGCAAAACAAAACAACACAAAAACATTAAAACATGACCAAAAAAAAAAAAATTGTACAACACTAAAACAAATATGCAACAATGTATATAAACTATACAACAAAAACATTTAAATAAACTGTACAACATTAACAAAATATACAGTACAAACATTCAAAAAAATCAATAAACAACGCGAAACAAAAAAAAAAAATTTAACCTAGGGTTTTTAACTCTAGTTTAAACTAAAAAAAACAAAAAAACAAAATTTTTAACCTAGGGTTTTTAACTTTAGTTTAAACTAAAAAAACAAAAAACAAAAAACAAAATAAAAATAAATTTTTTAACAAAACAAAAAACAAAATAAAAACAATTTTTTTTTTAACCTAGGGTTTTTAACCTTAGTTTAAACTAAAAAACAAAAAACAAAAAAAAAAAAAAAAAATTAACCTAGGGTTTTTAACCTTAGTTTAAACTTCAAACAAAAAATAAATAAAAAATAAAAATTTAACCTAGGGTTTTTAACCTTAGTTTAAACTAAAAAAAAAAAAAAAATTAACCTAGGGTTTTTAACTCTAGTTTAAACTAAAAAACAAAAAACAAAATAAAACCAATTTTTTAAACCTAGGGTTTAATCGTAGTTTAAACTTAATACAAAAAACAAAATAAAAACAATTTTTTTAAAAACTAGGGTTTTGATCTTAGTTTAAACAACGCCACACAAAATACAAATACAAAACAATTAAACTAGGGTTTTGATCTTAGTTTAAACGAAAAAATGAAATACAAAATAAATTAATTACGGTTTTGAACTATAAAATAAAAACAAACAAAATAAAGAGAAGGAGAACCTACCGATCTTGCCTCGGATCTGCCACTTGAATATCTGGTCCGTGCACTCATGGTATCCATGAAATCTCGACAACATTTCGCTATGCAGACTCGAACTCCTCATAGCTCCAAATCGCCAGAAAAAACAATTGCAAATGAGCCCAAAACCTAGTTTTGGCCCTTATATAGGCTCTTAGGCCTGTAATCGTTCCACCTTGGGATGAGCACTCTAGTTAGTGCTCGTACCACCTTAGGATGATTACAAAACTAGTATTTGTCCCACCCTGGGATGATTACAGAGCAAGAAAATAAAAAACAACCAAAACTGCATCCAAAATGCACCAAAAATAGTAATAAAACTGTCGAACAAAGGCACCTTTACGCCTATGCTTCAAGGCATCCAAAACCAATGTTGATCTCACAAATACTCACTATCCTACTCCCTAAGAAGGATACCCTAGCTGGAACACTCCATGGGAGGAAGGATTTTTGAGAATTTCATCCCCAAAAGGCGTCACAAAAAGGGTCCAAACCCACCCAAAAATAGCAATAACACTGCCGAACAAAGGCACCTTTGCACCTGTGCTTCAAGGTATTCAAAACCAACATTGAGGTCACAAATCATCACTATCCTACTCCCTAAGAAGGCTACCCTAGCGAGACCACTCCATGGGAGGAAGGATTTTTGAGAATTTCATCCCCAAAAGGCGTCACAAAAAGGGTCCAAACCCACCCAAAAATAGCAATAACACTACCGAACAAAGGCACCTTTGCGCCTGCACTTCAAGGCATCCAAAACCAATGTTGGGGTCACAAATCCTCACTATCCTACTCCCTAATAAGGCTACCATATCTGTACTACTCCACGGGAGGAAGGATTTTTGAGAATTCCATCCCCAAAATGTGTCACAAAAAGGGTCCAAACCCACCCAAAAATAGCAATAACATTGCCGAGCAAAGGTGCCTTTGTGCCTGAAATTCTTGGAATACAAAACCAATGTCAGGGCCATAAATTATCAATATCCTACTCCCTAAGAAGGCTACCATAGCCAGACCACTCCACGGGAGGACAGATTTTTGACAATTTTAGCTCCAAAATGCATCACAAAAAGGGTTAAAACCCACCAAAAATAGGTTCGATTGTTGGGAAATTGCATAATTATTCAATGGAAAACAACTGAAGGCACCCTTAAAAAATTCATCTTGTGTCAAGTGACTCATCACTTTTCTCATTTCGGTCATTCCCTCATCGATTCGTCGCTTGAGGGGGTAGTCACACTTAGTCACCAATCAAAAAATACACACCCAATCAAGGAAATGGCATGCATTCAAAGAATCATTGACAAAGACAATCACGCTCCTGCTTGGGGTAGCAAACAAGCAATAATCACAAGTTGATCAAACACTTGGCATTCTAGAATCATGAAATCAAGTTTTCCATAGACAAAAGGTTGCGCCCTTTACCTATTCATGACTGAACAATATCCAAAGATCAAGTAACACCTCACCGAAAAAGGTTAACACTTGAATTAAGCTCCTTAGCTAGTCAGAAGCAAGGATTCAAGAATGTGTGCCCTTTTTATACTTGGGGAATCAAAATTTAGTTAGGTTACCAAGAAAACCTAATCATTAAGTGCTTTGGTTATCTATTTTTTCTCAGCGTTATGCCACGCATAGTGCATCCCAAAAATGGGCATCTGTAGACACCAAAACAACACCAATCCGATCATGTGGATACAAGCACTGACTAAATTAGCATACATAGCCCCTAGGGCAGCCCCCAAAGGTTAAACAGTGGTCCTAACCACTCCCAAAGTAGTTTTATAAGGTCAGAGGTCAATTTTTCACCTTTCAAGAACCTTGCTTCTTACTCATTCCACCATGGGGTGAATAGAATGCTATTCGTGCCACCTTGGGACGATTAGCAGCAATCACTCCAGGGTGGGGTGAATAGCAGGTTTGACGGAAAAAAGGTCAAACCTTGAAAAATGGTAGCTCAGATCTACCACTCAACTCCACCTTTAATTCATGGGAGTGCGAGTGAGTATTTTTGAGCTCAAAGAGGTATTCATGGAGCCCTTAATCAGGGAGGAATCTTCTCTCCCCTGGGAAGGCATGATGGTCAAGTGGTGCCCCTGCATTCACATTCAAAGCAAGCCTTTAGGTCTATAAAATGGTGAGTCTTCTCACCCCAAAGGGAGGACAGAGAAGGAGCATTTGGAGCAACGAAGTGCTACCGAATTGCATCCTCACCCCTCACTTGTGCTTCTTACATCCTTGATCTCTCTTTTGGAAGGGAGGTTATTGGGTGAACATTGGAAGCACAATATGGATCCAAAACCTGAAAATTTTGCCACAATACCCCACTCAATTTGCTAACACAACCCCCTAGGATGTTTTGGACCCATCCCAAGTGGATTGGTATCAAAACCAAGCCCCAAACGGTGGGCGTCCTGACTGGGGCACCCCCCGCACTGCTGCAGTCCTAATCGCCCCACCCCAGAGTGATTAGAAATATGAAGCATATTTCTTCACTATTTCTTTTGCATCTTATTTTATGTCATTCATATATGATTCCATTCAAATTTCATGCCATTCTGATGAGTTTTGACTGTGTTTTCATTGTTTTTTGCTTTCACTAACATACAGGGAGCATCTTCGGATACAGGGTGATCGAAGCCAAATCTGAAAAATCCAACCTTCTGGGTCGTCTCAAAATGCCCTATTTTGCCTAACCATAACTTTTTAGATGTTTTGGATGCATTTGTATGGGACATTTAGGAGGTTGCTTTTTGATGTTTTATGATAGTCCTAATCGTCCCACCCTAGAGCGATTAGAAATCTACAGTATATTTCTCAACTGTTCCTTTTGTAGTGTGTTCATGATGGTGTTTTCATTCTTCTATCCAAATTTCATCTTATTATGACATGTTTTGATTACCGTTTTAATTATTTCATGCATGCATTAACCAAAGGCCTTGGGGATTGCATGTTTCCCTCCATCCGCAGGTGCTATTAATCATTTGTTGTTTCTCTGAATGCAAGATCTTGACATTGAGGGGTAGCAAGGAACTATAGAAAGATTCATGCAAGTGGTGATGATGTTTGGCCCACCCATTTCAAATTTGGGCACATGGAATATCTCGAAGGGAAGTGTACCATCTGTGGTGTAACAAAACTATATCTAACGCTCCTAGCCCCTAAAAAGGAAGGAGATGTATTGTAACCAATCTCAAAGAAAAATTAATAAAATAAAGGGCTGCACTTTACATTTGCTTTATATCTCATTTCAGTTTGTTTGTTTTCCCTTTTCATGCACTTTAGTCCTTTCTTCATTTGTAGGAGCTAGCGTTACATTTGCTTTTGTTTGCATCGCACCCGGTACGCTATTGCTTATGTATCCTCAGTGCTTTCACAAAGGAATACAACCTTTCCTAGGTAAAATCCAATTTATTTTAAAATACATAACCAACTTTGCCCAGATGGTCAAACTGATTATTAAAATGCTAAAGAAGGATTCTAACCTAGTATTTATGTGACCTTGGGAAGTTGTGCACCTTACTCTACTTGCATAATGCCATAAAAATAAAGGACCATAAAGCACAGAAAACATGGAAATGACAAACAAAAGAAGTATCTTTTATTTATTCATGTAAATCCTAGTTACATATCGGTCCCTTTGAGGGATACCCAGTTTTGATACAATGAAATACAAGTAGATTGTAAAGATATCCTCTTGCAAGGGGGTGGTGCACTTCGCAGGCCTCCCGATCTCACACACAAACTTGTATGAGGGCTTATATACGCCTCCTTCTCCTTTGTTTTCCCAGATGGATCTTATGCATTGAATGCCTTGAATCGATCCTATAAACCTGTAACCTATGTACATAGAAACAATAGTGAGCTATTAATAGCATGGGCAACCTCTCATGATGAGGCTTTATTAGTAGATTTAATAAATATGATATATGAGCATAATAAGATTAAATACAAGTAAAACTAAGTGATAAATGCATGAAAAACTCAGAACTAATGGTGTAAATGCAGTATAGGAACTAGATCTATGCTAAAACTAAGAAATAAAGTAAAAAATAATGATAGATCTAAGCTAAAACAAAGGAAATGACACCTTAGATCCAATCCACTACTGCTCAGAGTGACCGTGACTATATGCCACTGTTGATGATAGTGGCCACTAAACTAAAGGGTTTACCTCAAGATCCAAGGGTTGTGGCAGTTGATCCCTTGTTCAAATTGATGTTCAAGGGTCACCTATTATGTCTAATACATTTGTTAGTAGTGAATAATAAGTGGATCTAAATATGGGTGCTTAGTCATAACTTAGTCGAATAGCACTTTGTTGCTCCTAAAAGGGGTGTAGATTCACTCTCCGATCGATCAGGGCTTCGTTGCATAAAATTATGATATTTGTGGATCATTTTATTTGCTTGGGAGAGTCCATATGTAGACCTCTTAGATTCAAATCTAGATTTGGATCTTGGCTTCTTGGAGAAGCCAAAATCCAAATCTACATGCAACTGACCGTCCCCAGGGGAAGGATCAATCACAAATTTGCATTGAAGGGGCATTCATGAGGAGCTCTGGGAGTTCCACACCAAAAACTACCCATAAGCAATGCAAGTGCAGTAAGATTGTGTGATCTAGACCCGTATTCACATCCAAACTATGTTTTGGTGCTAGTTACTATCCATAGGAATGACTATGTATGGCCACTGTCAACTTTAGCAGCCAGTGTTGGTGGCCGCTCTGCTTGATAGCGGTTGAGATTGAATGGGATAGAACTAACCTTTTTTAGTGGTTAGGACCATTGCTAGCTCTTGGAAAGGTCCAATATAATTCATATGGTCTTTGAATATGTCCATATGAGTAGTCTCCTAAACATAACACATTTTAGGTGTCTGCAAATACCCCTTTTTGGGATGCATTTGTGGGAAAACATAGCACCAAGTAAAAATAGACCACCTAGGGCCACATTGCATGGTGTGTGATGATAATTGGTCTGAGCAACATTGGATGCCCTAGTAATGCGAAAGGCACGCATCCTAGAATCATTGCTTCCAATAGGATGGAAGGCTTAAATTGCATAAGACTTTGAAGTCCACCAAAGTCTCAAGTCGTATTGCTTAGTATTCACAAAGGACCAAAAGTGATATCATCAAAGGTTTAAACTTTGAAGTGCACTAGAGTCTTGAGTCACATTGCTCAACATTCACAAAGGATCAAAATCCAAATCGTCAAAGGTTTAAACTTTGAAGTCCACCATAGTCTTGGGTCACATTGCTTAGTATTCATAAATGATCGAAAGTCGAATCATCAAAGGCTTAACTATCATATTTGATTTTTGCCCTAGCAAAGGGTACACTTATGATAATTTTTGGTAATGATTCATAAGACGAACACAATTTGATATAATCGAGTGATATTTTGTTGATTTTGATTATGATTGTTGATATTATGACTACCCCCTCAAATGACGAGTCGATGAGGGAATGACAATGAAATAAAGTGATGAGTCACTTGACCAATATGAATGATTTATCTTTTAGAGGTTTGCTTTGTTGTTATAGAGTAGATCCCATATCAAGTGTGGTTTCAACTATTTTTAGTAATTGTACATCTCTATCCCATAGAGCAGTCCAATTGTAATGGCCTTCTTAGGGAATCAAGATGATAGCAATTCCATTTAAGCTTGTGTTGAACCACTATATTTGATAATTTACTAAAAATGTCATAGAAGAAGTGAAGTGAATGCCTCATTTCTATGGGGTAGTCTGGCTGACATGGCCTTCTTCAAGATTGAAGTGCATCATCTCAATTAAACAATGACTAATTTACCCTAAATGTCCTTATGTTAATTTACTCATATTTTCAGATTGCATGGAGCACCAATCGTTGCAACCACCAAGTATATAGAGTAGATAACTGAATACAAGGCCCAATTGAGATTTTGTTGTTATTTGATATTTTTGTTAATTTGAATTTTTTAATGTTTTTGGATTTTGATTTGTGTGGATTTTTTTTGTATTTATGTACTTTTGATTGTTTTGGACCAATAGGTGTGCTTAATGGCTTATTTTGAGGTGCCTCATGGTGAGATTTTGAGTAAATTTATCTTTATTTCCTATCTACTATTAGGAAAAGTGGACCATAACTGCTATTTCATGGCCAATGTTAGCATCAGCAGCCAACAAGTGTGGGTCACTGATGCTAGCAGCGACCGAGGAAAAAATTGAAAATATAAAAGTAATTTTTAGGGTTTGACTTTTATTATTGCCAGTTGTTAATTTACACTTTTGAGATCTAAGGTGAGAGAGATTGATTGTGATCTAGGATGCTACCAAATTCAGATAGCATGGTGGAGCAGGGTGAGGCATCGACAAGTGGAGGAGTCGATGACTTACGGGTATCTCTCAAACCCTGGCTTCTTATTTGTTTTATTGGGTAAAATGAACCTCACTAAGTAACTGGTAAATGGACCAAATTAAACCCATTGGCAACGAACTAAAATCATAGATAGGCTCAGTTTAGGTTTTAATTCAGTGGGTTCTACTTAGTTTTATGTTTTTCACATTTTTTTGTTGTTTTTGGATGAGGGAAAACATCATTGGCATGTCGCCTTGTGGTCGCTAACACTTAGAGCAGCTCCTAAATGGCCAAAGAGGGGTTAGTTCTATTGTTAGTGGCTAGCTTGGATTCCAATAGTTAATTTTTTTACCATTGGCATATGGATGCTATCGGCTCCAATGGCCTCTGTGTGGCCACTCTTGGTGTGAGTGGCAGAGCAACCTTAGGGTTATTTTTTATTTTTATTTTTATTTTTAAGGAATTTAATTTTTTTTTGGATTTTTAGGTGCATTTAGTCATTATTTTCGTAGCCTTAGGCTTATCTTAGATAAATTTTGTACCATTTTTGTTTTATTGCTCCTTTTAGATTTTAAGTGCATTTAATTTAGGTATTTACTTTACACTCTTAGCTTTTGTTTGCATGGGCTCAAGACCCTACTTTGCTCGTGCGACTACTACCCTAGATGAATGCAATAGATTGGGCTTGGCTTGATGCTCGTGGACTTCAGTATGTCACTAGGCTATCGATGATCATGTCAGACCAAGCCTACCTCACTTACCTAGCACATAGGTGGGATTTTTGGACTAACACCTTCCATCTCCCTACTAGCATGATGACCATCACATGAAAGGATGTATACAGGATCTTTTGGATCCCTTTTAATGGAGTCCCATTTGTGTCTTCTCCTACTGATGCCAGAGATGTTGTCTTTGAAAGGGTTTTTGGAGGTCTTGTAGCTACAATATTTGATGACTACCATCATGGTGGGATCTTTGTAGATCGATGGTATTAGAAGAATACTTCTCTCAGTGGTAGGTAGTTTTGATGTATGTTATATGTAACATGCTTTTACCTAACTACTCTAGAGCAAGGTTCCCATGGAAACTCCTAGTTATGGTTTAATATTTTATGGAAAATGAAGAGCCCATCATCATGTCTTTGGGAGTGCACTGTTGGCATAGTGCTATGATGAGCTCTATAGGATTCAGTGGCATGGTCAAGCCAGTATCACTTGCAGCTTGCTTATCTAGATCTAGGGATGGGAGTACATCGGGGTGGACCACCCAAGAGGAATTCCTATTAATATTATGACAATTGTAGATGTGGCTTAGTGTTACAGAGGTAGGTGGCCTCAAGAGCGCGAGGAGCGCAAGAGTCAGTGCCACGTAGGGGATATGTCTCACTATACATCAACTCTGACTAGCCTATAGGCAAAGGATATTATCTAGAGGCCCTATCATGAGTGCCTTGCCTGGGTGGAGGTAGAAAAATTCATGGCCTAGACTAGGAACAACTGATGGATTATCGATCACAAGGGAATTATTAGAGAGTTCTTTCACTATTTTTGGATGCTCTGACAATATGGCCTACAACAAGATGTACCTCTAGAGCCCAATTTTGTATAGGTGGGTCATAATAGAGAGGGATATTCCACTACCCTGAGTTACAGTAGTTACAAAGTATGATGACCCTCCAACAATGGATGTTGGCATAGTATATGCTAGGGTGACTAAGGCATATATCTAGTGGTGGGTTATATGACTATGGCAGGGCAACGACAACTTATATCGGGACTGGGATGAGGCATCTATGAGGGAGGATCTAGAGGGGCATCGAGTGTGGGTCCAGATAGAGGACTAGGGGTAGGCCATAGAGTAGTAGGTGGTAGAGGAGTAGGTAGCTCCCAAGAAGGAGGAGGAGTTAGCCCCAGATGAGTAGGAGTCTCCTCTCTAGGTTTAGTTACACCACATAGAGGTCGAGCTTTAGGCAGCTTAGATTTAGATCTTGTAGTGTGACTCTACTATTTCTAGGATTTAGACATATGTTAGGAGATTTGAGGGGGAGAGGGCCAATCTCTAGGAATAGATTGATTTGATGTAGCTCAAGATAGAGCAACTCACTTTTGAGAGGGATGTTGCACTAGGTCAGGTTGTGCCAACTGCTATAGCTTTACAAGGGCCTACAAGTTTGGATCCAGGTGTAGAGGTCGGGTGCCTACGTGATCTCTTAGAGGATTGCATTACTTATATTATAGGAGATGTTTTGTATATTGTATTGTAGATTTGGGTGCTATGTGCCACTTCTTAGAAGAGACCTACAACAGGGGGGTCACAACAAAGCATGCGGTGCACATCAGGGCAGTCATCGATCCAACCTAGCTAGAGGACCAGGACCTGTACAAAGAGGATTGTAAGGACTAGCTCCCACCATATTCATAGGGATGGAGTCGAGGGTGGAGGTGAGGCTAGAGGCTAGAGACGCAAGCTGATGGCTCTTATGGTTCTATATTTATTTTAGTGTAAGGTCAGATGACCTACACAGTTGTAGCCTATGGGAAATTTTTGTATCCTTATATACTTATTTGACACTCATATATATATGATATCGGCATTTTGAGGCTCATTATGTGTACTTATATATTTTTTCTTTTATGTTTATGTGATGCAGTATTATGATTTTATTTTATATGATGTGATGTATTGATGACATGCTCTAGCTAGTTGATGGATGTATGCTTAGATGTTATGATCTAGATGCATAGATGGACTACTTGTGATGTATGCATATATGGATGTAGTGTTATTGTTAAATGCATGCTTAATTTTTTATCTAATTGTATGCATTTATTTTATTTGATATGATATGATATGTGATGTGGAATGTAAATGAACCTATATGCTTTAATCACTTAAAACATAAGGAATGCTCATGATGTGAGTTCAACAATCTAATGGGCAACACCATATAATGTATACTCATGATGAATATAAATAATAAATCTTAACATAAACATTAATCATTTAAACATTCAAATGTGGGATGAGATGATGTGATATGTATGTGCTTTCTTTATAAGCTTTTGTAAATATAAACTATACAAAATAGTCAGTGGCCATCTAAATACATTATTGATATTTATCCAATATTCATACTATTCATGCACACCGTTTAATGAACAAAACCTCATAAATAAAGTTGATGTTTTGACATGATTGAATAATTTGTTTCTATTAGAGATTTTTGAGGTTTTCCATGAGAATCAAACACCCTAGTTACTTTATCAAAAGTTGTATATTGACCATATAGGTCTCCTAAAATATAAGGTTTTTTTATGAATACCTAGATACTAATTATCCCTATGTGTGCAAATGAATATATTAGATAAAACATAAGCATACCCTAGTGTCAGGTGGGATTCATGAAGCCCATTGTTGTATTGGGGATCCTCATATGTTCATCCTAATCCTAAATTAGACTCAGTTGGATTAGACCACTAGGTGATACATGACACCTAAAGCTAGCATTATTTTTACAATTTACTTAGAGCTTAACCTAATTCCATGCGGGATTCATACAACCCATTACTATATTAGGGATCACTCAATGGTTTGTGGAGACCGACTATTCCAGGGATTCAAGCTCTTCACCCCCTTATTTTCTTCACGTTTATTGGGATACTTTCTCATGCATAGTGATGATAATCACTGTTTATTTTGTATTTTTGTTTTCTTTTGTTTTGAGCAAGGGATTTATGTAGTGATGATGATAATCACTGTTTATTTTTCTTTTAAATTTTGCTTTATTTCATGAGTTTTGCTTGTTTTGATGAAAGCAAGGGATTTCTCTGGGTAGGGGGGAACTTGTCCTTTTACCAATAGTCAAAATTCCATCACAAGTTGAGCAAGTAGAAACATTTCACTTAGGATACCTAGTACCACCTTGTAGCATTCATATTTTCCTTGTTCCAACTAGGATTTTAGTGTTTTTATTAGTGATGGTATTCTAAAATATACCATGTGCTGTCAAAACTAGACCTCATCTTCTACTAGTCAAGATAGATTTCTATAAAATTTGATGAAATTACTAGGTACAACTGAGTGACTCAAAAACCCTAGTATATTCCTTATAGCAACATGGAGGGGTTGTGTTGAAAAACATAGTTACTCGCACGGGTTATGGATGATGATGGATTTTTATGATGCATGATTGAGGTAAAAATGTGTTTTTTGTAAGATTGTGAACACAACCTACCTAATGCAAATGCAATGGATGCAACGTGCCTAATGCAATGCAACTAATGGATGCAAATACAAAATGCAAATGTTTTTGTGTTTTTGATGCTTTCAATTGTTTTTTAGTTTTGATTATTCTGAATGTTTTTGAACTTTTTGACTTTAAACTATTTTTGTGATTTTGTGTTTTTTTGACCAAAGGGCTTAGGGTGCGTTTGGGGATTTTTGTGATGTGACCAAAGGGATTTAAGATGCGCTTGGGGCTTTTGGTGAAGTGACCAAAGGGATTTAATATGCCTTTGGGGACTTTTATGATGTGACCAAAGGGCCTATGATGCCTTTGAAACTTTTTGTGCATTGACCAAAGGGCTTATGATACCTTTAGAGCCTTTTGTGATTTGACCAAAGGGCTTATGATGCCTTTGGAGCATTTTTTTATTTGACCAAAGAGCTTATTGTGCATTTGGAATCTTTTGTGTGTTGACCAAAGGGCTTATGATGCATTTTGAGCCTTTTGTGATTTGACCAAAGAGCTTATGACACCTTTGGAGCCTTTTATGATTTGACCAAAGAGCTTATGATGCCTTTGGAGCCTTTTGTTATTTTGATCAAAGAGCTTATGATGCCTTTGGAGCCTTATATGATTTGACCAAAGGGATTATGATGCCTTTGGAGCCTTTTGTGATTTGACCAAAGAGCTTATGATACCTTTGGATCCTTTTATGATTTTTACCAAAGAGCTTATGATGCCTTTGGAGCCTTTTGTGATTTGACCAAAGGGCTTATGATGCCTTTGGAGCCTTTTGTAATTTTACCAAAGAGCTTATAATGTCTTTGGAGCCTTTTGTGAAGTGACCAAAGGGCTTATGATACCTTTGGTGCTTTTTATGATTTGACCAAAGAGCTTATGATGCCTTTGGAGCCTTTTGTTTTTAAGTTTTCTATTGTTTTTATAATTTTGAAATTTATTTGAATGTTTTTGATATTTTTGATATTTATTTGAATGTTTTTGTGTTTTGTTGTTCTTATGTGTGAAACACCCTTAGATGAATAATGTTTAGAGGCTATGGATCCTCAAAACCTTCTAGTGATGCTAGGCAATATGCCCTAGGTTAATATTCTTAGAGATGATATAAGGACCTATCCAGTTGGCCACAAATTTATCTCATAGGTGTGGTGGTAGATTTGAGTTCTATTAGTTCTATTTAAGCACCAGATCCCTAACCTTAAAGTCTCTCAGGTGGACTTTATTTTTATAAGACTGTGTTAGATGATCCTAGTAAATGCGAAGATGCTCAAGTGCATTGATGCAATGTTCATCCAGAAGGGTCAATTGATCCAGGAAAGCTTACCATGCAGTATCGTCATTGATGACCTCTTTCAATGTGACATGCAATGTTAGAATTTCCAAGTCTAGGGATGTAATGGCCTCAGCACCATACACAAGAAAAAATGGTGTTTCCCTAGTGGGTGTCCGCATGCTAGTCCTATAATCCCATAATGCAAGGGGTAATTGCAGATGCCAATCCTTATGATTTTCTTTCACCATATTCTTTAAGATGGCTACTATTGTCTTGTTCGAGGTCTCTACTTGATCATTTGCTTGTGGATAGTATGGTGTCACAAAACTATATTGAATGTTGTATTTGGACATTAAATCCCACATATTTTTGTTTTTGAATGATGGACCATTATTTGAGATTACCTTGAAGGGGACCCCAAAATGATAGATGATGTTGTGAAGTATGAACTCTACAATTTATGATCCAATCATTAAAGTTAAGGGGACTGATTCCACCCATTTGGTGAAGTACTCAGTGATATTTAAGATAAACATGTGTTAGCCTGATGATGGGGGAGAAATATTTATGATTAAATTGAAACCCCACTGAGAAAATGGTCAAGCTGCCTGAATGGGTTGTAAGGTATGTGATGGCAAGTGCATCATATTTGCATGATATTGATATTTAATGCATTTCTTGACATACTCATAACAATCCTTCCCCATGGTAGGCCAATAATAACCCATTCGAAGGATGCACTTGACAATGGCCATGCCACTGAAGTGGCCATCACATGTATCATCATGAGCTTGCAAAATTGCCTAAGCTTATTCTTAGAGCTCTAGGTAATGAAGGAGGACTCCATTGTAGCTTTGATGATACAATATGCTTCCTAGAAAGACATATCTTATCAATTTTTATTTAAACACTCATTTTTTAGCATGCAATAGTCTATGTGGGACAATTCTAAGTTTCAAGAAATCCTGTAATTGGGATAGCCAATCCTGATAAGCTACAACCTCAAAAAATATTATGACTTGTTTCTCCTATGATTCGATGTGCACAAACATATATCGAGAAATAACCTTGAGACGAATGATGGTACCACTCTTCATAGGAACCTCCAAGATCAAGGATCCCCAAGGCACCTTCTTTAAAAAGTCTTTGGATTTATAGAACTAGTCATGGTATGGTTCTATATGAATCATGTTGATTGATTATTTGTATCAAAAGCCTCATGTTGCATCATTGAGTGTAAGAGAATTTTCACATGAATGGTAGTGAAATCAGTAGATGGATTCTGAGGGATTAAGGATCCCAAATATTCCATAGTTTTTGCAAATCTATTTGATGTGCAAGGGATTACCTCCATGTCGTACCATTATAGTTGGGATAGATAGGTGTCAAAAAGCTCCTTATAATATTTCATGATTGGATACCTACATTATAACAATCCCTTAACTTGGTTGAATATTAGGAGGGAATCACCGAAGATATTTAGCCTTTTTATCTTCATAGCGATGGCTGTTTAGAGACCCAATATTAGGGCCTCACATTCGATGTTGTTATTTGTGCAAGGGAAGTCTAGTTTGAATTACAAGGGCATTGGAGCACCTTGTGGCATGAAAAACATAATCATTGCACCACCTCCTTGGTCACACTTCAAACCATCGAAGAAAAAAGTCATGTCAACTTCATTTTTAGGTTCTTCAAGTTCAGGTGCTTCTAATAATGCAAATACTGCATCATCGGGATGTTCTATGGTGAAGGGACTACTATTATGAAGAGGTGCCTCAACCAGTTGATCAACTATGACTTATCCTTTGATCTAATTTTGGCTTATGAATTCCAAGTTGAATTCTATAAATAGTATGATCCACTTTACAGTACGTGTATTATGATATGTCTTGCTCATCATATACTACAAAGGATTTTATTTGGATATTACATATGTTGTATGGCTCAGCATGTAGTGGCACAATTTATTGGTTGCAAAGACCATTGCTAGGCATAAATTTTCTATGTATGCATATCCTATCTCATAGCTTACCAAGGTGTAGTTGATGTAATATATCGTTTGTTCTTTATCTTGCACATTCTTTTGAGCTAAATTGGTGCCCAAAGAAAAATTGGTAGCAGATATATATAGTAGGAATGGCATGTCTACCCTTGGTGGAGCTAGGACTAGTAGCATTTCCAGGTACTTATTGATTTCAGCAAATACTTGTTGATATTCTTCATCCCACTAGAATGGGAACCCCTTGTGTAGTACTCGATTCATGTGTTGATATTTATCCGATAGTTGTGCGATGACTCACTTTATGGATTCTACTTTACCCTATAAGCTTCTCAGCTCTTTGATGTTAGTGGGCGGGGTCATTTCAAAGATAGTCTTTACCTTTTTTGGGTCTACCTCAATGTCTCATTTAGAAATAATGAATCCCAAGAGTTTTCCAGAGGTTACACCAAAGACACATTTCTTGGGATTCAACCTGACATTGTGTTCAATCAGGTGATCGAAGACCTTCTTGAGGATCTCAGCATGCTCTTCACATGGTAATGACTTGGCCAGTAAGTCATATATATAGTCTTCGAAGATCTTGTGTATGTAGTCATGGAAAATGTATGTCATAGCCCGCTGATATGTGGCACCAGTATTTTTAAGACCAAATGGTATTAATTTGTAGCAAAATATCCCCCATGGAGTGGTGAACGTGGTTTTATGCTGATCTTTAGGTTTAATCCGAATTTGATTGTAACCAAAAAACCATCCATTACGAAGAGCATCCCATGACCTATAGTTGCATCTACAAGAGCATCTATATTAGGTAAAGAGAATGAATCCTTGGGTGTTGCCTTATTGAGATACCCAAAATTGATGCAAATATAGATTCTTCCATCAGGTTTTCCTATGAGCACCATGTTTGATACCCATTATGGATAGTCGATGGGAACAATAAAGACTACATCCAATAGTTTTTACAACTCGTTATTTACCATCAAAGCGATGGTTAGATGCATATTTCTAATGTTTTTCTTGACCAGTTTCTTTGTAGGGTCTATTGAAAGGTTATGGACCACATGGATGAAACTCTGCATTAGTGATTTACCTTCCATACCTAAGATGTGTCTCTAGGGTATGGGGATCTTAGGATCTGGTCTATGGATAGATGAGATGATGGGATCATTAGGCTGTAACAACTCTCTAAATGTAGGTAGATCTAGGAAACCATGTGATAGATGACATCTAGATTTATTGGTCTTTCCAAGAAATAAATTTCATGATCTATGGTGCGGAGTATCGCCTATCTTTCAGTAAGAAAATTAACCTAATGTATGTGATGATACCCAAGATAAGCCATATCGATCTCATCCTCATATTCATTGTTATCAATGAAGAAATCCTCATTCCTACCCACTAAAATTAGATGGTGACTTACCTGTTGATGCCTATGATAAGCCATTTTAGTCTCTTCTTCATAATCATCATCGCTTATGAAGAATCCATTGGCATTTACTATTGATCCTATGATGTGGTGTGTACTTCTTAGCCCGAGGTAGGCCATCTCAGTTGAGTCCTCTAACTCATAGCCACTCTCATCAAAGATGTATCCTCTCTTTATGTTACCTACCCAACTAAGGTGTTGAATATATTAAGGCCCATGGTATGCCATTATGGCTTCATCTTCGGATTTACTAGTGACATACTCATTTTTCCCTCACTCATAACCATGGATCAGTTCATCCTTCCATAGAATGATTCCTTATGGATGTGCTTTGAGAGAGGAATTTGGATGATACTCATCGAGTGGTCCTATGTTGACCATGGCCACCCTTCTGCCACTCAAGTAGCCTCTGTTTGAAGGTTGATAGGGATTCTAGTCAATATATTTCCTAAATCCTAAGCTCAACCTATCTAGGGCTGCTACTAAATAATCATTGTGGCTTTGTATTTGATACCCTAGACCAAACCTATCATTAGGAAACTGGTATTGTGTTTGGAATGGAAGCCGATGCTCTTGGTCATATAGAACTAAGCCATAGCCATACCAATGGCATCACTCAAATTACCTTAGATCAAACTCAGGATTTGATAAGTAATAAACATTTGTGGTAAATGATTCATCCTCATCCTCTTCAATACCAGAAGCATTATGGGCATAGTCTAAACCAGCATATATGAAGTTGGTTTGGTTAGGGGGAATTCATAATGGAACCACTATCCCTATTAGTAAATTTGGGACTCTTGGCCATCCCATGTCTTGTGCAGAG
The DNA here is from genome assembly GCA_028583015.1 of Wollemia nobilis. Classification (NCBI taxonomy): domain Eukaryota; kingdom Viridiplantae; phylum Streptophyta; class Pinopsida; order Araucariales; family Araucariaceae; genus Wollemia; species Wollemia nobilis. The sequence goes on from JAQPPZ010002524.1 coordinate 1,353,249, forward strand.
TCAATAATATGTGTGAAAGTCATGTTCTGCATAAGATATTCACCTAACCCTATGTTGACTAAGTGAACTATCACCTGCAGTGCAGATGATGTTGTTGATGAAGCAGGCGAGGCAGGTTAAGGTACCTCCTTGACTATGTCCTAGGAATTTTCCTCCTCCATGGGATTTGGAATTTCCATAGCTACTATAGTTGTAATTTCTTTAGGTCTTTCCTCCACTAGGGGTGTTTTTAGCTTTTGAGAGTCCTTTACCTTGGACATTGTGGATTTCTTAGAAGTTCCAATAGCTTTAGATGTAGGAGGTGGTACCGATGTGGATGGATCACCTCAAATTTAGACTTGCTCTCTAGCTATGTGATGGGGGATGAAGGTATTATGTATAGGTGTGTCAATGGAAGGATGAAGTCCCTCAACAAGTCAACCTAATGCATGTATTTAAATGGGTCTTCATCTAACAAAACCATATGCACTTGCATCTCATGCACATACTTTATGCATTGGTGCAAGATTGAGGGAATGCACTGCATGTCCCTTATCCAGGGATTTCCTAGGAGGATGTTGTACTACATTACCCCCTCTAATATGTGACATATCATAGGGATGGTATTTTGCCCTACCTATATAGGTAGAACAACTATACCCATTATGGAGCACAATGCATCATTGAAAGCTCTCATTGTATAGGATATTGGAATAATGTTGGACCTAGGGATTTTTAAGTGCCCTATAGCCTTTGTTGTGATAATGTTAATCGATGAGCCCATGTTGATTAAAACCTGCTTGAAGGGTACATTATTGATTGATGTGATGATATGCAAAGGTAGGTATTCTATGGTAGTAGGCACTACATTGATTTTATGATCGTAGAAATGGTTCACAGGCTCTTTGCACTATTGTACTTGCCCCACAAAGTGTGTGAATGCATCTGTGTTTTGGGGTTGGAGCTTGATTGATCTCAATATCTCCATAAAAGTCTCCCTATGCCTAGGATATTGTTTTATGAGCTCATAAATTGACAACTTGGCCAGAGTAGTTTATATATTTTGCTCCAGTCTACTTTGTACAGTTACCTTAAGTCATGCTGGTAGACCTGGAGGATTTTTTTGCACCTGTCTTTATCGAGGTGCAGCCAAGATATGAATAGGAGTCGTTGGAGGCTCTGGTTGGTTATATCACTAACTTCTTGTCACCACATTGACTATCTCAACCATTATGATGCACCCCTAAGTGGGAGGTTTGACTCAAAATTGGTTGACTTGGGTGCCTTGATCCCTAGAGGCCTCATGATTTGGAAATGGGTTTCTAAATATACCCATGTCTCTATTATCGGGTGCTAATTGATTGTCAACTTTTAGCTCACCCTTATCAATTATGTTTTTCATAATATTATTGAATATGATACATGTTTCTATGTCATGCCCTTGTATTCTATGATATGGGTAGTATTGATCTTCCCTATATCCCTTAGGATTGGGATGGTTAGGGTCAAGAAGTTTCATCTTAGTTAGCCTAAGTCTTTGTGCCTCACTTAGCTAGTTGAATATCAATTGTATTGACTCCAATAAATGTGTAAAATAGTGAGGTGGCCGATGTTCCTTAATTTAACCTTGGTTGTTCTTTGGGTTGTAATTGGCTGGTGGGGGCTGAGCCTGATAGTTCTATCATTTTTGGCTATTGCCTCTCTTTGGTATGCTTAAAACAACCTAGTTGACTTGAGTAGGCTTGGTATGCTTCTATTAATTCTTGATGCGGTTGTTATTATTCCACTCATTTTTGTTCCAGAGCTTAAGGTCTCCTTCGTCAACCTTTATGTCCTCTATAAGCTTGGTTTGAGCCAAGGCTTATTCAAATGTTTCATACTACTGTAGTTGCAATAGCAATGAGATGTATTTGGCATAGCTCTTTATGAAAATTTGAGTGAGCTCTTTAGTGGGAATGGAGAATGGTAGTTTCACCATTATTTTCCTCCTATTCCCATATTCCATAACTAGCTCATCATCATATTGCTTTAAGTTTGCCAGATCAAACAAGTTTACCTTCTTATTGACATCAAAGGAGAAGCATTCAAGAAATGCATTCACTAGTTGATCAAAGCCGATGATGCTATGCTTGGGTATTTTATTGAACCATTGAGTTGTTGCACCCGATAACATCATGATGAACATTCTTAGAATTAGGGTATCATCATACTCAAGTTGGAAGTACACGTTCATGAAATTTGTAATGTGTTCTTGCACATCTTCCTCTCCTTTGAACTTGTCTAGCCTAGGCATATCAAAGTGCCTAGGGTATGCAGGACTCGATACTGATGGGCACAAATGTTGGTTGTGTATTTTTCTCAAAGTCTACTTTTTCCCAACTGTGTCCTACTTCTCAAGATATTTGACTCTCTCAGCAAGTATTTGGTATACCTTCAAGGAAATAATCTCTTGTTCTTGAAGGTTTACCCATGGTGGTAAGGGAGGTAATCTTTGCCCAATTTGGGCATCTATATTCATCCCCTATGACCACAGGTGGAGGTTCAGGATATGTCTACTCCTGATCATCCATCCCTATCTATTCTTAATTAATTTGTGTCTATTATGGATCCAGGTATTGTTGATGTTGTGAGGCATGGCGAGTGTGCTCGTCCCTTTGTATAATATGTATCTCATGCTAATAATCAACATGTCTATCATATCGGTATTCATCACCACCTATGTGTAAATTAGCTTGAGCTAGCCTATCCACTTGCTCTTTACACTCAGCCCTTTCCTCTCTCAAGCATTGCTCATGTAGGCATAGACATATTTTCTTTCATTCTTCTTGCTCGAGAGTTTCTAAATGCTCTTGCTCAATGTGCAACACTTCTTCTAACCTACGTATGTGGTCAGACTGGCCTGTCACTAAAGATTCATGCCTATCTAACTCCATGTGAGGGGTTCTAATGGATAGACCTCTCAAAGAGGCTCCTGTTATGTTCCTGCCCTTATCTATCAGGGTGAATTTTTCTATGTACTATGATTTGTGTTGTGTACCCCCATGGTTGGAGGTAGTGTACGTGTTGTAGGACAACTTTTAAGCTTCCCCTAGATCAATGGTGTGCCTTGTAGTTATGCTATGTGAACTTCCTAATACATAATGTGTGGTAGCAATTCTTCTTTGAGCTGGTCTCAAGGGAAACTGATCCAACTCATCAAGTTGTCTAGTATTACATGGCTAATCCTATGGATTCCCAATGGAACCAATGAGATTATAATCTAGGGGTATTCTTCCATATTTAGGGAGGCTATAAGACACTCTCAGTATATGATTAGGTGTAGGCCTAGTGTCTTACCCATTAGTGGACTGATCTATCCTAAGTGTGTCATGTGAAGTTTGGGGTCTTGCAGCCCCTGCATACCTATGTGATGATGGAGGCCTTGATGTCTCATGTCTATGTGATTATGGAGACCTTGAGGCCTTTGCATGTTTATGTAATTATGGAGGCATTGAGGCCTTCACATGTTTGTGTGATGATGGAGACCTTGAGGCCTTCACATGTCTGTGTGATGATGGAGATCTTGAGGCCTCCTCATGTCTATGTGATAATGAAGGCCTTGAGGCCCCCTCATTTCTACCATGAGAGGAACCAAGATATGCCTCTCTCATTGGGGTTTCTTGAGGAGTCCCCCCAAGGGTTGAGTTATCACCCCTAAGACTTGCTGAACTTCATCCAAAAATACTATGGGTGGACGACTCAATGCCATTGTGATTGTGAGTGTGTAAAGCATAAATTTCTACCTCAGTGTTGGATCGAGAGAGGTTACTCCACATGTATACCTTTTGGAACAAAATCTGCCTTCGGTTAATAGTGTTGCGCCTTAGACTTTGCCAACATTGAATAGACAGATCTTGCTTGAGATCATCTGTCTAGTCTCCAGAGAAGGCTGGTTCCTTTGAGTTTTTTAGAGAAAATGGGAACAAGAGATAAGGGAAATATAGCCTAAGCTAGAAACTTTTGTCATGGTACATATTGGACAACAACAAACATTGATGATGCAGATTACTACTTTCAGAGTATCTTAACCCATTTCCATGAGAAAACATGAATTCTCGAGTATGACTTTTAGATGTTTCGTCTAAAAGCATGTAAATATATTTTAATGTTCAACTCTAGAAATAAGATTTATATATTGCAAGATCCAGATTTTAGAATAGATACATTATAAAACTTAGAATAAATAAAAGTTAAAACACCACCAGATACATACACTTGCACATAGAAGTTTTGAAAGCCAGAAGAAGAAATATTTTATTGCTTGTAATTCAGTACATGTACATCAAGCTTGTAAACGTCCAAGAGCCGACCCTTTTTCATGGTCGACTCACTCCTATTTATACCCTAAAAAGAGTATCTTCTACTACGTACATTAAATTTCTTCAATCAATTACAAGTAATTGTCTGCAGTTTCTAATAATATACAATGGATTTCCCGTAGATTGGATATATTTCCTTCTGGCTAATTTTAGATGAGCCTATTATTCTACAATCATCCAGTGGACCTGCTAGGTTATAATCAATAGACCATTCTTCAAAAATCAGCACCTGATGTCAGTGCATGTCCCCAATTGCCAAAAATATACTCTATTCCTTTACAGCTGGCGTGTCACAAAATCATGACATTCTTTCCTTGCTTTGCTCTTTTGCCGCCTCCAACTATAAAAATGAGACATGTCACGAAATCGTGACATTCATCTCTTGTTTTGCTCTTCTGCCACTTCCAGCTATGAAAATGAGACATGTCACGAAATCATGACATTCATCTCTTACTTTGCTCTTTTGTTGCCTCCCGTCGTGAAAATGAGACATGTCGCGAAATCGCGACGTCCGTCTCTTGCTTTGCTCTTCTGTCGCTTCCAGCCATGAAAATGAGACATGTCACGAAATCATGACATTCGTCTCTTACTTTGCTCTTTTGCTGCCTCCCGCCATGAAAATGAGACATGTCGCGAAATCATGACATTCGTCTCTTACTTTGCTCTTTTGCTGCCTCCCACCGCAAAAATGAGACATGTCGCGAAATCATGACATTCGTCTCTTACTTTGCTCTTTTGCTACCTCCCACCGCGAAAATGAGACATGTCACGAAATCGCGACATTCATCTCTTACCTTGCTCTTCTCGCAACTTCCAGCCATGAAAATGCAACATGTCACGATATCGCGACACCTTTTCTTTCTTGTCTTTTGGCCACGAAAATGCAACATGTCGTGATATCGTGACACTTTTTCCCTTTTGGCCGTGACAAAGCAACATGTCGCGATATCGCGACACTTTTTCTCTTTTGGCCGCGACAATGCAACATGTCACGATATCGTGACACTTTTTCTCTTTTGGCCGCGACAAAGCAACATGTCACGATATCGTGACACTTTTTCTCTTTTGGCCGCGACAATGCAACATGTCGCGATATCGTGACACTTTTTCTCTTTTGGCCGTGACAAAGCAACATGTCGCGATATCGTGACACTTTTTCCCTTTTGGCCGTGACAATGCAACATGTCACGATATCGCGACACTTTTTCCTCCTCTCTTTTCTTTGGCCGCGAAAATGCAACATGTCGCGATATCGCGACACTTTTTCCTCCTTGCTCTTTCTCTTTGCTTTGGACCGCGAAAACGCAACATGTCGCGATATCGCGACACTTTTTCCTCCTTGCGGTGTTTTGCTTTTTCTTTGATCTTTAGCATATGGGCCACTTCGGTCTTCTTGGAAAATATGCAAAAAGGTGCATCAGCTATTTTTCTGTAGTTAGTCACTTTTTGACTAACATTCTTGGTGCCTTCTGGGGATTTTTTGCTTGCAAAAATTTTGACCAGGCCTTCATCCATTGGGAAACGGAGTCACCAGCATAGTTGCGAAAAGTAAAATTTTGAGTGGAAAAACAAGGATAAAAGAAAAAGAATGCACTTTGGAATATAGGTGATCTTTACCTTATCAGAACCTTTCTTTTACCACTCAGGGACTTAACCTTTGTCTGAAGAACACAAAAAATTCAATTCTGGGAGCTGGTCCCAGCTCTGGCTGCTAGCTGCTTCCCCTGATGTTTAGATCTTCTGATTCTGTCCATGGCTGCAATTATCTCTTGATAAGTTTTGCACACTTGATTCTTATTAGGCCATAAAAAGGGAAATATTTACAAAACTCCAAACTTATAATATACTGTACATATAATGGTGATCTGTAGATTTTACTAGAAATACAATTTCAGGTGAAAAGCATTCACCGTGATGTGTAGAACCCATCCATATTGATCTTCATTTCTCACCCAAACTTGATTGTAACCAGAGAAGCCATCTAACAGAGAAAACCTTTTTGCTCCTACCACAGTATGAAGGATTAGGTCAATCTGGGGTAAAGGATAGTGATCCTTTAAAAAGGCTCTGCTCAAATTTTTGAAATCGATGCATAGTCATATTTCTCCATTTTTCTTGCGGACTGGAACTAAATTTGCCACCTAGGTAGAGTGCTTGATTGGGTATATTATCTTAGCCTGCAGGAGTTTTAACAACTCCTATTTCATTAAGGCTTCAATTTTAGGATTCACAGGCCTCTGCCTCTACCTAAAAGGTTTAGCTCCTTCCTCTAGTTCGATGGTATGTTGAATGACCTCTTTCCTGTACACTTTCAGATCACTATAAGTCTAGGCTATTATATCTGGATATTCTCTACATAACTATTTTATTTGTTCTAGTTCTACCACTGTACAATCGGTCCCTACTTTGATCATTTTTCCCGGTTCTAGTTCTATTTCCTTATACCGGCGTTCATCTACCTTGATCTTTCGACCTACAGCTCTGTCGCTATTGTCAAAAAGACTCTCCAGGGTGATCAGTCTCTTGGGGATATGATTGTTTTTCAATTGAATAAGGCTCTCTTCGTCCTCTTCTTGTAACGCTCTATCTATAGAGCAATTCATCTCATGAATCAAAAAATCCAGGATCTGCTCATCGTTCTCAAATACCTACCAAAAAATGTCCTTGTCAGGCATAGAAGGCCTGTATATAAGTCTAACTATTTTAGACTTCTGAATAACATTGTTGACTGGGCAAAAATTTGATCCTACTGATGCTAACAGGTCTGCATGTGTGTTCTTTTCTCTGGAAATGGATTTCATGTTTAGTGCTTCAAAATTTTCCAATAGATCCAACACTTTGTTTTTGTAAGCCCTTAGGTAATGTTGCTTACAAATGCATTTGCCAGTAACCTATTTAACGATCAACTCTGAATCTCCATAGATCAACAACTATTTTGCACCCAATTTTTTAGCTTTCCTGAGTCCCAAACACAAGGCTTCGTATTCAGCTACGTTATTGGTGCAACTCCATGTCAACCTATATGAAAAGAATTTTTCTTTTCCAGTAGGCAAAATCAGAACGATTCCAGCTCCTGCTCCATTTTTGCACCTTGACCCATCAAAGTACAATTTCCATAACTGGTTGGCCGAATCATCTATTTTAGGGATAGCAATAGGGAGCTTTTTTGGTTTCTCAATGGAATAGCTTCCCATTTCTATCTCTATCATAACATTGAAGTCTTTCATTGAAAATTGATCCTCAGATTGGAGTTCCTCCAGGGTTTCTTCCATTAAATCGATGTTTTCCAATTCTTCAGACATCATGTTGATGGTAGCTGTTTCCTCCAGTATTTCTACGTGGAAAGTAGATGGTTTTTCATTGTAGATCTTGACTCTTTTACCTTTGAAAGGTACCTCCAAATGAGAATAATCTAGAGACAGATAACCTCCCAGTTTGGCTGTGAACTCTCTGGATAAACACATACCGAAATATGGTTCTAAGTCTACAACGACTACTTCTTGTATGACGACTGCTTCTGGCATTCTATGGAGTTGAATAGGGATATCTTTGATCACCCCGATAGTTTTTACTGAAGTACCATCTAATTGCAACACACCAGGATGACTTCGAGTATATTCCATCCCCATTATGTCACATATGGCTTTCAGCATCACCATAGTTGCGGCCCCTGAATCAATCATGCAATTGTGAACTATCCACCCCTCCATTTGCAAAGATAAATAGAATGGGGGTGGTCTATTTTTTCTAGAGGTTGGCACCACATTTGCTTGTACGACATTTGAGAAGGAGGCATCATTTTTTAAATTTAGGGACTCTTGGAGGAGGTCAATCTGACCAAGAATTTGTAGTGCATCATACATGCTTATCTTGGAAGGAGTCCTCTTCATTTCTTCTGCAATGTTGAACGAAAGGGTTGCAGCTGGGGATACCTCAATACTCTTTTCCCTTCCACTAGTAGATGCATCGTATCTGTCTCTATAGACCTACGTGGCTTTTGTTCTTTGCCTTTTTTTCAATGAAGGAAATCTGAGTCTTTCCTTCGCTTGCTCTTGAGCCTCGCTCCCTTTTCTAGGGGGAAATTATTTTCTTGGTGTAGTCATAGAAGTCTGAGGAGGGTCAGAACGCCCTTTCTCATTAGACTAGTTTTTCTGCGGAGTCGCCCTGGGGGCAGGAGGAAAACCTAGTGGTTGGAGTTCCTTAGGGTCGGCTTGTAACGACTTTTTTCCCGACCTTGTCAGGACTGAGACTTGTTCCACGGATGGCATTGCCAAATTGTGGTGGACTTCTCTGATTATGTTCACCTATCCCTTGCCGGTTTCTTTGACTCTCTCATTGATAACCGCTTGCACATGATGTTGATGAATCATGCATGAATCCTCTCCATGAGGATCATTGCAAGTGGTACACCAGTAATCAAAATTAGTGGGTTCTCCATTATCTCCTATCTCATTTGCATACACCACATTTTTTCTCTCTTGTACCCTTCCACTTGTCAAAGCACCTTCCTTATGTATCTGTGGAAATCTTCTTGCTTGGATATTCCGTTTCGCCTCTCTCTTTTTCATGGACGCCATTTCATTTGACAATGTCTTCATTGTATCAATTATGGTCGTGTATTGATCATTGGGGGGAGCTGATGCAAGGGGTGTGGCTGGTAATGCAAGGAATGTAGGAGGTGTGGCTATAGCTGGGAGGGCCTGCGTTGATGGGAGAATAGGCAGTTTAGAAATTGATGCTTGGGAAAGCTCTGGTACAATTGGCAATAGACTTTTTGATGGATATCTTTTTGTAGCAATGAGATCAGCTTCGCCCTTTGCTACCTCTAGATAGATCCCAAGAAAAGTGGTTACACGGGATTGCCTTATTATCATACTGAGATCTGAATCAAAAGCCCTTAAGTAATAGCATACAGCTTGTTCTTTCGTGGGTTTTAGGCCCTGCGGTACTCTACCACGAGTTCTGGTAAATCTGATGTTGAAATCTTGGATTTCTTCTTGTGGATGCCTCTCAATGACAGTGAATTGATTCAACAATGTGAAAGGATCCGCATGTATATTAAATTCATCGACCAGACGGTCGGCAAGTACTACCCAAGAAGTAATGGATCCAGCGGGAAGCGCTCTATACCAATAGAGCATCTTTCCTTTCAAAGATATAATCAACAATCCGACCATTACATCTTCCTGAGTGATGTTGTAAATAGATGCTAGCGATGATACATCTAAACAATGCTCATCTACTATTTTTCCTATTTCGTCAAAGGTCGGTAATGCTTTTAGTGCAGCTTGTGGAATTTGGTGGTGTGTTCCCAAGTTCAAAGGGCCAGTTTGATTCCACACAAGATGCACTGGGGTAGGGGCGGCTGCCATGATTGCTAAAGGAGTTACAACCACTATGGGATTGCTTGCAGATGCTCCTACAATGGGTGTTAAAGAGGTGCTAATGGTGTCGGGCGGATTTGATCATGCGGCTAGCACAGGGTGTGCTTTTAGGCTTCTGAGATGTAGTTCAAAGAACTCGATAGGTTCTTCAGAGTTTCTAGCTCGGGATCTGGTTATCATATGGCTATATAACTAGAAGGTTTTTAGACAAGGTCTTTCTTTTATGGTCTAAATTGCAACGGAGTCGCCAGGTGGTTTTTCTTGAGATTTTTAAACAAAAAGGCTCTTAAGGTAAAACACCAAAACTTATACAATACTGTGGGATTGCTGGTCCCACCGGGCATGCCAAAAACTATTGGAACAAAATCTGCCTTCGGTTAATAGTGTTGCGCCTTAGACTTTGCCAACATTGAATAGACAGATCTTGCTTGAGATCATCTGTCTAGTCTCCAGAGAAGGCTGGTTCCTTTGAGTTTTTTAGAGAAAAGGGGAACAAGAGATAAGGGAAATATAGCCTAAGCTAGAAACTTTTGTCATGGTACAGATTGGACAACAACAAATATTGATGATGTAGATTACTACTTTCCAAAGCATTTAATCTTCTTTATAGAAATACATGAATTCCTGAGTGTGACTTTTAGATGTTCGTCTAAAAGCATGTAAATATATTTTAATGTTCAACTCTAGAAACAAGATTTATACGTGCACAGTCTAGATTTCAGAATAGATACATTATAAAAATTAGAATGAATAAAAGTTAAAACACCACCATATACATACACTTGCACACAGAAGTTTCAAAATCCAGAAGAAGAAATCTTTTATTGCTTGTAATCTAGTACATGTACATCAAGCTTGTAAACATCCAAGAGCCGACCCTTTTTCATGGTCGAATCACTCCTATTTATACCCTAAAAAGAGTATCTTCTACTACGTACATTAAATTTCTTCAATCAATTACAAGTAATTGTCTATAGTTTCTAATAATATACAATGGATTTCTCGTAGATTGGATAGATTTCCTTTTGGCTAATTTTAGATGAGCTTGTTATTCTGCAATCATCCAGCAGACCTACCAAGTTATAATCAATATACCATTCTTCAAAAATCAGCACTTGATGTCAGTGCATGTCCCCAGTTGCCAAAAATATACTCTATTCCTTTACAGCTGGCGTGTCACGAAATCATGACATTCTTTCCTTGCTTTGCTCTTTTTTCGCCTCCAGCCGTGAAAATGAGACATGTCACGAAATCGTGACATTCATCTCTTGTTTTTCTCTTCTACCGCTTCCAGCCGTGAAAATGAGACATGTCACGAAATCGTGACATTCGTCTCTTACTTTGCTCTTTTGCTGCCTCCCGTCGTGAAAATGAGACATGTCAACAAGCTTTGATCTTCTTCCGCTTCCAACCACAAAAATGAGACATGTCACGAAATCATGACATTCGTCTCTTACTTTGCTCTTTTGCTGCCTCCCACCGCGAAAATGAGACATGTCACGAAATCGTGACATTCGTCTCTTACTTTGCTCTTTTGCTGCCTCCCGCCGCGAAAATGAGACATGTCACGAAATCGCGACATTCGTCTCTTACTTTGCTCTTTTGCTGCCTCCCACCGTGAAAATGAGACATGTCATGAAATCATGACATTCGTCTCTTACCTTGCTCTTCTGCCGCTTCCAGCCATGAAAATGCAACATGTCGCGATATCGCGACACCTTTTCTTTCTTGTCTTTTGGCCGTGAAAATGCAACATGTCGCGATATCGCGACACTTTTTCCCTTTTGGCCGTGATAAAGCAACATGTCGCGATATCGCGACACTTTTTCTCTTTTGGCCGCGACAATGCAACATGTCATGATATCGTGACACTTTTTTTTTGGCCGTGACAAAGCAACATGTCGCGATATCGCGACACTTTTTCTCTTTTGGCCGTGATAATGCAACATGTCGCGATATCGTGACACTTTTTCTCTTTTGGCCGTGACAATGCAACATGTCGCGATATCGCGACACTTTTTCTCTTTTGGCCGTGACAATGCAACATGTCGCGATATCGCGACACTTTTTCCCTTTTGGCCGCGACAATGCAACATGTCGTGATATCGTGACACTTTTTCCTCCTTGCTCTTTCTCTTTGCTTTGGACCACAAAAATGCAACATGTCGCGATATTGCGACACTTTTTCCTCCTTGCTCTTTCTCTTTGCTTTGGACCATGAAAACGCAACATGTCGCGATATCGCGACACTTTTTCCTCCTTGCGGTGTTTTGCTTTTTCTTTGATCTTTAGCATATGGGCCACTTCGGTCTTCTTGGAAAATATGCAAAAAGGTGCATCAACTATTTTTCTGTAGTTAGTCACTTTTTGACTAACAATACCATGATGACTATGAATTATCTTCTTATGTCAATTTCAAACCACACAAGAAAAGAAAACAAATATTTATCTCATTTAAGGATTAATATGTGTTCCCTAAGCTATTTTGTGTGTTTTGATGTATTTTTTGTAAAGAAGACCTTGTGTCACATGTTTTGCTCTTGTTGGATGGTATTCTTGTATTTAAGTGGATTTCACCTGTATACTCATAGCTTGAAAACCTAGTGATGAAGTCCAAGTCACATAATCCAACCTATAATATGTTGTAATGAACTCCACACATGGTCAGGGAGCACATGTCCTCTTGATCCTCATCGAATTCACTTGCAATCAGTGAAATACCTCTCTAAATAGAGATACATGCAAATTTCCCATGGGTTATGACAAATATTGGAGCCGATATTGGCCAATAATAATAGGTATGAAGGATTTGAGGTAGCAAGTGGAGATGAAAGCCACCTCGTTGATCTCTACCAGTGGTTGGTCATGACCTCCAACTCACTAGCATTAAAGTGATACATGGTGTGTGGGGTTCTTTTTAGATTTTTATAATGGAAAGTGATGCACCAAAGAGCACTCATGATTATTTCCCTATATGCCTAAAAAGACTATTTGATTTCAGAAAATGCATCTCTAACTGATCTAAATAACTTTCATACAATGCAATTTCTACATTGTGATGTAACGGCCTCTATCTGGGCCACATGCAAGCAAGCTTAAACATGCAAGAGCCTAGACCGCTAGAGACTAGGGCAGACCTCAAAAATAGAGGTTTGTTGTTCCTAGAAGCAACTAGAGGAAAGCTAAAAGAAAAATCTAAGAAGCTTCAAATGCATTTTTCTTCCATATTTTCTTATGTTTCCTTAATAAAAAAAATGTGATTTTACTTACTATTTTCTAAAAATAAATTACAGATAGAGAAAGATAGAAAATCAGGGAGTAGCACCAACCTAAAATCCTTGTCTGATAATAAAAGGGCTGCCCTCTGCTGCACTTTTTTTGCTAGCCACTATCAACCAAAGTGGTTGCTTCTAGCTATTGACTTCAAAAGTGGACAAACTCTGTTGGTCACTATCAACCAGAGCAGCTAGACCTGCACACAGAAAACACATAAAAACATCAATAATATGATCAAAAACAAAAAACCAGGTGTGATTCCTATCGTGATCACCATCAGTGTGACCCTGAGAAGCTATGCATCTTAATATACTTGCATAATGCCATCAAAATAAAAGGACAATAAAGCATAGATAACATGGAAATGACAAAAAAAAGAAGTATCTTTTATTTATTCATGTAAATCTCGGTTACATATTGGTCCCTTTGAGGGATACCCAGTTTTGATACAATAAAATACAGGTAGAATGGTAAATATGTCCTCTTACAATGGGGTGCTACACTCCACAGGCCTCCTGATCTTGCACACCAACTTGTATGAGGGCTTATAGATGCCTCCTTCTCCTTATTTTGCCTAGAGGGATCTTATGCATTGAATGCCTTGAATCAGTCTTGTAAACCTGTAACCTACGTGCTTATAAACAACAACAATATATTAGTAGCATGGGCACCCTCTCATGATGATTCTTTATTGGAATATTTTATAAACATGATATATGAGCATAATAATATTAAAATGAAAGAAAAAACTAAGTGATAAATGCATGAAAAACTTAGAAATAATGGTGTAAATGTATTACAAGAACTAGATCTATGCTAAAACTAAGAAATAAAGCAAAAAGCAATGACATATCTAAGCTAAAAAAAAGTAAATGACACCTCAGATCCTGGTTGCTGCTGCTCAAAGTGATCATGACTATAGGCCACTGGCGATGATAGTGACACTAAACTAAAGGGTTTACCTCAAGATCTAGGGTTTGAGGCAGTATATTCCTTATTCAAATTGATGTTCAATGATCACCTCTTGTGTTTGATACACTAGTTGGCAATGAAGAATAGGTGGATCTGAATACAAGTGCATAGTTGTAACCCAATCAGATAGCACTTCGCTACTCCTCAAAGGGGGTGTGTACTCACTCTCCGATTGGCCAGGGCTTCACTACACAAAATTATGATATTCGTGGATAATTTTCTTTGCTTTGAAGAGTCCATATGTAGATATCCTAGATTAAAATCTAGATCTGGATCTTGGCTTCCTGGAGAAGCCAAAATATAGATCTTCATGCAACTGACCATCCCCAAGGGAAAGGATCAGTCACAAATTTGCATTGAAGGGGAAATCAGAAGGAACTCTAAGTTTTCCACACCAAGAACCACACACAAGCAATGCAAGTGTAGTCATACTACATGATTTGGATTTGTATTCATGGCTATATTGTGTTTTGGTGCTAGCTGCTATTCAAAGCATTGGCTAGGTGTATTCACTCTTAGCTTCAGTAGTGAGTGTTAACGACTGCTTTGCTTGATATTTATCAAGCTTGAATGGGCTAGAACTACCCTTTTTGAGTGGTTACGACCACTTATAGCTCTTGGAAAGGTCCAAGATCATTCATATAGTCTTTGGATGTGTCCATATGAGTAGTCTCCTAAACATGATGCGTTTTAGATGTCTACAATATTTTCTAAGCGTAATAAATCCTTCCAAGGCATTAAAGACAACATAATCAAAGTCCTAGTGCTAGTAAATCCATATTTCTCCAAAAAATTAGGGTCTATATGTTTTTGATAAATGAAAGTATTTCCATTATCCTAACCAAAAATATTAACAAAGAAACAAAACACCCCATCTCATTTATAAGTGAAGTCCTCCATAACTATGAATAAAGGTACACCTTTATAGAAAAATAGGTGTTTTTGATCATATAGGATCTCAAGAATTTTAGATACTACCTATGACAAAGGAATACTGTTTTCATAGTGCATCTTGATGTTTTGATCTCTTGTACTTCATATTGAGTTGGGAAGAGAGTTGGATGAATTAACAAGATTTGAGAATTTGATGTTGATATCAAACCCACCAAGATCATTTTTGGTAGATCCTTTTGTAAATAATTGACAATGTGAATTTCCAAATATTTGGTTTCCCTAGAACATGATATAGAACTAGATCATAGGAAAGTTTGGATGGATGATATTTATAGGTACATGCTCACTAGGCAAGTACTAGAAATATTGAAGTCAACAAAAGAGTCTAGCTCATATAGAGGGGATCATACTATAGATGGCTTGATGGAGTCTTATTTAGGAAGGGATATGGTGGTGTCTTTTTATGTTGCATTCAAGAAGAAAAAATTGAAGCCTTAATAAATAATTTCATATTGATATAGGACATTATTTTGCATCAACCATAACCCATAAAATTTTGAGGGTTGGGTGCTATTGGCCCACCATATTTTTTTATTTTTTCTAGTGGATCAAGAATTAAAAATCTTGTTGTATGTTTAGGGTAAAAGGAGAAAAGCATCAATGACCCAAAATCCCATTATCATGATTGAACATTTCCAATAATGGGGTCTAGAATATATTGGAAAAATTAGTCTCTTATCAAGTGCAAGACATGGATGGATCCTTGTCACCATAAAAAATTTTACAAAGTGGGTGGAAGCAATATGAATCAAATTAGCTAATCAAGAGGTTGTGGTCTAATTGTTAAAAAATATCATCACCAAGTTTAGAACTCTAGCTTCCATAGTCATTAACAATGCCACCTACTTCAAGGTTTCTAAGATGATGAAATTTACCTTAGAATATGATTTTTTACTCAAGACATCCTCTAATTATTATTTCTAGGATAATGGATAAGTAGAATCAATCAACAAAAGCATAACCTAGATCCTACAAAGAACTATCATTGAATCACAAAGTGATTGGTGCACCAAGGTGCATAAAGCACTATGGGTAGATTAAGAAACACCCAAAGTGTCCACTAGATCATCTCCTTACAAGATAGTTAATGGAAAATAGGTCATGCTACCTATCAATTTGGAACTCCCTTCCCTCCAAATGTTATATAAATTAGATCTTGAATATATTGACATCAAGCCAATATAGGATTAAGTGCTTTATAGGCCTTCGAGAAAGAAAAATATAAGGCCTTTAAAAGGAAAATGCAATATCAAGAGGCAAACAAGATATTGATTAATAAATAATCCATTGGTATAGATTATAAAGTAGACCTCATATTCAAATGGGATGAAGACCATGTAAAATTGGAGGAACACCAAAAGTTTGAATCCCCTTAGATCAGAACCTATAATATTCTATAAATTTTTGGACTAATTTCTTAGAAACTTCCCACCGTTTATGGAAGAACACTACCAATTTCAATAAATGGGCAACATCTCCATACTATCTAGCAAAAATTTTAGCCAAAAGGAAATCTATAAATATGTACATATCCTTTTGGGCTATTATTTAATGGATAATGTTTCCTTATCATTCCTCTTTCTATATATTCCTACTATAGTATTTATGTTTCCTCTAGAACCCTCACTCTCCTTATTCCCTTATTCCATTTTTCTCTATGAAGGCAATGGTTCTTGTCAATATGTACTATATTTTATTTTGAAATGTAACATGTTAAAAACAAAAATTTCAAGTCTAGGAGAGAGTGAGTTGCTTTCTTAAGTGAGTGAACCACTTATATAAATGAGTATATTGCTTATATTAAGTCTTGCCCTATTCCAACTAATCAAGCAAGTGAATTGGTCTCTAATGGGCTAATCACCCCATCCAGATAGGCCCTTGCTAGGCATAAGCAACCTATGGGGGTGTATAAAACCTATGCTCTATAAGTCCCTAACTTCAAATTTATTTAAAAAAAATTCATACCTCTTTTTCTTACTCTAAGCCATTCTATGTGACCTATGCTACTGCTAATATTATGGCCATAACCACATACATGCTAGCTATTCACACTTGCTTGATCCATAGCTAAAAACCTTGAGAGGGAGTTGTAAGTAGTTAGGGTAGAGATAAATTGGGAATTTCCTTTCCATATTTAAACATATATTTCAAAAGGAATACCACCACAAGGAAATTCCCTTCGATGCATGACTCATTGTCTTAACTAGAACTATCAATTATCATAATTTGAGTTGATGCAACTAGCAATTCACTAGTCAAAATATGCAAACTACTCCTTGATTATATTTTTTTCAAAGTTCAATATTTAAAGTGAATCACTCACTCATATAATTGCCAAGTAAACTTGACCAAGTGAATCACTTGTATTTTCAAACGAATCGCTCGATTTTCTTAGCAAATTTCTCCATTGAAGAAATTAACCAACTCCACCATGTGGAGTGAACCACTTGGTCTCAAATACAAACTTCTTGAAGGATAAAAGATATTTTAGAATAAATATTGATATTCAACTCTATAGTTAGACTAGGTGGGCATAGATGAAAAATATATTTCAATTAAAGAGTGCATAAATATACCCTTTCAAAAAGTGTACAAGATATCCTACCACTTTTATGATGAGGTGTACAATATTTAATGTATAAATTTAAGGAAAATGTATCAAGGTTATCAGATGATACATGATAGTTGTTGAAGTCAAAGAAGTGGCATGATTTAAGACAAAAAGAACAACTCTAGTAAGAAAACAAGGTACTAAAGAAATAAGCTTAGAAAGACATCAACTAAAGAAACAAGTAGAGGACCTCAAAATACAACTTGCTAGGGCTAAAAATAATATGCAACAATCAAAGGGTCTATTGAAGCGACTTGCATAAGGGAAAAGATAGATAGAATAAATCCAAGAACCCTTATAAGAAAGAGATTATAAAATTAAAGAATTGATAACTTTTAGACCAACAAAAAAATGTAGATCCCAAGAATTCTTTTGAGATCCAATAGGTTAGGTCCCTTTAGGATAGGATTAGGACAAAAGTGAAGAACACATAGGAATGCTTCTTTTTCATGGTCTATGTGGATTATAGTTAGAGCAAAGTGCTAGAAACCATTGAAAGGATGGAATAATAGCTAGTTTCTAGGGGAGGAATCAAATAATTGAGCAAGGAAAATAATCCCTTATAAATTACTTTAATAGCATATTTAATACAATAAATCAGTTATAGGAAGTTGTAATAGATCATTATCAAGATGGCTATAATAGATTAGTATATTTCTAATTGATGTAACTTCCCACGAGGTATAATAATCAATCTAATAATTTCATAATTACCTAACATATGCCCTCCTTAATACATTATTTGGTATGAAGAGAGCTACATAACAATTCAACTTTGACACCTACAAGTGCTTTTGAAAAAATATGCTTTTGTAAAAATATGTATAAGTTGTTCTTTTATGAGAATGTATTGGATTTGAATTTGGTGATTTTGAAATTTTTATCAAATGAAGTGATGATAAACTTCAATGTGCTTTGTTCTTTCATGAAATACTCAATTTATTACCAATTTTAGAACAACTTGATTATCATAATTCAACACTATTGGTCAATTTTTTGTACACCCATATCTGATAGTATATGACATAGCCATATCACTTTGCACATAAATCCTCATGTAGCATGATATTTTACCTCTATGGATGACTATGATATTACTTTTTGTTTATTGTTATGCCATAAGATAGGTCCAAATCCTAGATTAAATACATATTTAGATGTTGACCTCTTGTCATCTATAGATCCATATTAGTTTAAGTCTATGTATCCTTGTAGAAATAATTTATCACTCTTTTTATACTCCAGGATATATTCCACTATACGATAGACATAATGTAATATCCTTTTTACTTCCTTAAAATGACTCACCTTAGGTTCTTGAATGAACCTCAAAAATAACTCACAACAAATTTGATATCAGGCCTGATATTTTTCAAGTATATGAGGCTTCCAATTAGCTAATGATAAAAATTACCAAATACCTAATGTGACTTATCATATTGAGACAATTTTAATCCTTGATCCATTGTTTTTACCTTAGGTTCACAATATATCATCTAATATTTTTCAAGTAGTGTATGGGCATACTTTGTCTTTGAGACCATCTTTGTCATACTTCCAAGCCAATACAATAATATAGAAGTTCCAAATATATCTTGTCAAATTATTTTTTCAAGTCATTCTTTACATCATTTACTAGATCATATAAGCTACCAATGATGAATAAATCATGAACATAGAGCACAAGTATCACTATCTCTCATCTATCTGTCTTAATATAGATATTTACATTAGATAAACTTCTAGTAAAACTATAATACAATAGGTAATCATTTATTTTGATTTATCAAGCTTTGGTAGCCTACTTTAACCCATACAATGTACTTTTTAGTCTTTAGACCTTTTGATTTTGTCCATAAACAACAAGGTATTTAGGTTGTATCATGTACATCTCTTCTTTGATATTACCATTAAGGAATACACTCTTAACATATTTTTTCTAAAGTCTCCAACCAAACTATGATATCAGTGCACAAAGTACACAAATGGTTTTAATATTTACTATGGGTGTGAATGTCTCTCCATAATCTATTCCTTCTATTTGTGCATAGACCTTTACAAAAATTCATTCCTTCTTCTTATAAATGGATCCATATTCCTTATATCCAATTTTGAAGACCCACTTGTAGCCTATGGGCTTATTTCTTTTTGGTAGCTCAACAAGATTCCATGTATTGTTCTTCTTAGATATTTATATTCTACATCTATAGTTGCCTTCTATTATGGTGAATGAAGTGTATTCTTACTTTATGCTAGTTCTAAGTTCATCATCAAAGCCATCAAGCCTATATTTACTTCCTTACAAGTACTACTATGAGTAAATTATTGTGTGGAAGTGAGGTCAAATGGTGCATCACATTTAGAAAATCTAATGGTAGTAGGGAGTCATTTTAGATTCATTCTATATTGAGATGGAATTTTTAGGTATATCAACTATCATAGGATCATCAACAACTTCTGTAACTTTCTCATGTAACTCCATACTTGCAACTAGTGTTGTGGTATCTTCAAAATCCTTAGAATCCTTAGTATGTAACTTAATTTCATATTGTTCATCAAACACCACATATCTACTTATATAAAATATCTTGATGGTTGGATCTACCAATTGATGGGCTTTCGACTCATCATCATACCCAAGAAATATGTATGATAGGATTTTTGCATCCAACTTGGTCCTCTATTGCTTTGACACATGCATGTATACCTTGATTCCAAATACTTTTGAGATGTACAATGAAAGGCTTCCTTCTAGACCAAGTTTATTTAGGTGTAACTTCTTGTACTATCTTTTTGGTTGTTCTATTTATAATATACACTATAGTGGAGACTACTTCATCCTAATATTACTACTCTATATTGGCTTCTATGAGCATGTAGCAAACTATGTTCATGATGGAAACATTCCTCCTTTCAAAAACTCCATTAAATTGTGGAGTGTATGCTATAGTGAGCTATTGATTGATCTCATTTTGTGTAAGGAACTTGAATTATTGGATGTATATTACCCCCTCAATCAAAGTGAATAAATTGAATAGAATGCCCACTTTCATTTTCTATGTGCTTCTTTAAGAACTAGATATACGTGAGTGTGTCAAAATTTAGTTATAAGAAACACACCCACATATTCCTTGAGTAGTCATCAAAAAACAACCTAAAGTACCTTCAACCACCAAAACTTACTAGCATGGGTCCACAAAGGGTGGTGTGTATTATAACCAATGGTCCTTTAGCTCTATAAGTGCTCAAATCAAAAGGTACTTAGTGTTGTTTCCTTGCTAAATAACCTAAGCATACTAAAAATGTTGGTGAAATGTTTGGTAGACCTGACACTGCATGATGCTTACTCAATTAGACTAAGTATCTAGAACATAGATGACTATATATCATATGCCAAAGAGAGGTAGAATCTATAATTGCTACTAACAACATGATATTAGGAAAGGATTTGACATCAATTTCAAACAAGTCATTCTTGTAGGAACCTATTGCCACCATCTTATCATGCTTGGTGATAAAACACTTATTGTTGCTATCAACAACTCTATATTTGACCACCATGCTATGATATAGGATTTTTGGTATAGATAATATATTTTTCTAATCTAGGGATACATAGTACTTTTTCAATGGTGCATATACCTCCAGGAATATTGAGAGGAACATCTCCCACTCCTGTGACTTGATAGGTTTTATCATATAAAATGGTGATAAGTTTTCCATATTTTGCTTGTAATAAGTCAAATTATGCTTTCTCCCCTACCATGTGAGTTATAGCACCTAAATAAATGTACCAAACATCATCCTTCATTCTTGTCTTTGCCTTGGACATTAGCACCTTATGTGTCTAAATTTGGTCCTTCATACACAACATGCCATTTTTGTCACTTCTACTTGGGATATTATTTGTACTATAACTTTTTCTATTGAGTTTGGCAGACTTGATCTCTTTAATTCATATATTTATTTCAAAAAATCTTCATGTTGTGTCCTTTATAATAGATATGACAATACCTATTTTGTTTCTAAGGTTGGTTCTATGATGATAATGATAATAATGATGGTGATAATGATGATTATAATGATGAATGACCCTTCTATGGCTTCTTTTCTTTATACTTCTTGGAAATGAGTCCATTGTTTATCAACTTATCCCTAAATTGGTTGGTTGCTTCTTCATGTTGAAGCATATTCACCAAATCATTAAAAGACACCTTCCTATTTAAGACTTACAAGGAAGTGATCAACACTTGAAATAAATTTATTAGAGCTCGAAGTATGATGGATACTAAGAGCTTATATTTTACTATTTCACCCGTGGTATTTAATCTAGATTTAAAATCTACAACTCGACAAAGAAAAACATCAATGCTTTCTCCATTGTGAATTCTCAATGTGTGGAGTTGATATTGAAGATGAAGTATTATTGATACATTCTTCCCTTTGTAGATGGTATAAAGTGTATTCCATGTTTCCTTGTATGTTTGTGCTTCATAAATGTGTGGTTGAATAATATCTACTATGGAAAGGGTGAATATCATTAGTGCTTTGACATTTACATCATCAATTTTTTATTGATATTCTTCATCCTCTTTATATCGATTAAATTTTCCAATGATAATGTCCTAGAGTTAACTACCAAGATGGTTCTCATCTTAGTCTTCCATGGTCCAAAATTTGAACTTTTTAGTAGCTAGGATTCTGTAAGAAGATATTTTAATGCTTACATGATGAGGGTTCCTTATAACTCCTAAATATTCCCCTTTTCAATATACAACTAGTCTGATATACTAAACCTTTCTATATACCTAGCCTTCCTACATACCTGTCAATATGTGGAAGAATCTAGTCCTCTTGATATACATAACTATACATGAGAGATACTTTAAAGTACATGAAAGAGAATGATACAAGGTACCAAGATAGTACAAAAGGGGATTTTCCCTATCAATGAAACCTACTTAAAGGGAAATCCTTGTACATGGGCGTAACTTCCATATATAATTAATTTTTTTGAATTTTAGGGTTTATGTCTAGTGATAGTGATAGGGAAATGATAGACTGCAAGTATCACAAAATAGATGACCTTATATCTCTTTGATTATTTAAAGGGTCAACATCTAGATGTCGTTATGGTAGCTTCGTTAGTCTATAGACATAGTATTTTGATGTGACAACTTTACCTATAAATACAATGTAAAGGTACCATTGATACTAAAAGCTACTTGTGTGCTTAAGAATGTGTGTAATTATTATACAAAAAATGAAGGTTTTAAAGCAAAAATTTGA
Source organism: Wollemia nobilis (assembly GCA_028583015.1). NCBI lineage: Eukaryota > Viridiplantae > Streptophyta > Pinopsida > Araucariales > Araucariaceae > Wollemia > Wollemia nobilis. Next base: position 1,376,072 of record JAQPPZ010002524.1, read on the forward strand.
AAATTTCAAGGTGAAAATCACTGCCAAAAATGCACCTTTTACAAAAAAACACTACCCCCATCAATTTTGCAAAATATCCACTATAGTTAATAATTTTGAAATTTTTCCTACAAAGAAACTATAGGAGTTTGAAAAAACAAATATCCTTCCTAGGGTAGTAAAAATAATTTTTGGTCTTAGTAGGTTTTGTCCTCTTGAAATCTACTTTTAAAATTTCATACTTTATTTCAAATAGTCAACTCTCCTACTTAATACCATATGCATAAAAAAGGAAAAATGCTACTTTTGATGCTTTAAAGAATATGCAATTTAAGAAAAACATTTAGAAGTAAGAAATTGAACTTGAGACCTCCACCCTTGGGAGTCTTTGCATTAGCCTTAATGATAATCTATCTAGTCATATATGTTCTCTCACATGAGATATCCACATATCCCAGGGCTCAACAAATATGATATTTATGTCCATATAAAGGATTGGAAGGTGTTGGTGATTAAATGCTAGAGCAAGCCAACATACAAGAGGAGTAAGAAGAGTGCATGTATCTGCACATGCAACATAAAACTAACTAAAAACTCATCCAGAATTTTACCTTGCTTCAAGATGTTGACATGGATAAAGAAGAAAACAAAAAATAGTCTAGTGCCATAGTACAAAGAATTTATATTTCTTTTAGTGTGGTAGTTTCATAACTAATACCACCTAAATTTCCCTCAATTTGGTAGCTATGACCAAAATTACTCATATACAACCATCATGATACCAGAAGCCATCACATAAAACTTTCACTTGTCCATAATATGATGCCTGCCCTCTTCTATGTAGATGATGTGCCTTTGTTTTCTTTTGTTAGGGGCCATATTGATGGTGTTGGAAATCATGGCATAATATTTGGTGTCATCCTAGGTCACCATGAAATCTGCTTACGATGTAAGGGCTTGTAGAATCCTATGTTTCATAATTGATAACCATACAAAACAATCATTGGACAGTAGGTGCCTATAGTGGAATATCAACCCAAAATCATCCTTAACATCAACAAGATCTAAAATGGATTTTACCACAATAAGATAGTCATTGACCAAATGCAAAATATATTGTATGTTACTCTATAGCTATGACTTTATGATCTTGTTTATGGGCACAATGCTTTGTATGTAGGCAACTTGTTTAGTTAGACCTAAACTCAAAAAAATCTTGACATCAATGACTAAAAAATTAAGGATGCTCAAGATCCTTGGAAAGAAGGATAACATCTAACAGGGATCAGTATAGGGATACAGTCAAAATAAAAAGAGGGGAATCCACAAAGTTGGAATAAATTTCAATTGCTTTGATACCAAATGAAAGGATCGAATGAGGAAAGTAAGCCATGGTTCATTACTTCGATAGCATATTTAATATAGTAGATCATTTATAGAAAGTTGTAATGGATTAGGATATTTCTAACTGATTTAAATTCCTATGAGGTATAATAACTAATATAATAGTATAATAATTACCTAAGAAGGATACTAGGAAGTACTAAAACTTGTGTCCTCTATGCTAGCATCACATACATGGCAACTAGGGATGGAAATAAAGGGCCTAGTCAAAAAACTCAAGAAGATACCAAATGCCTAGAGGGACTTGCAAACTTGCAAGAACACTTTGGCATCTCTAAAAAGCCTAGTTTAAAAAATGATTGAGGAGATCCCAGGGTTAATTTTTGCTAGGATTCCAAATATTTTTTACCCTTATATTAATATCATTGATGATGATATTGTTGATGCCATGTTTGAAGAAGATAATGATCAAATCAACAAAGGGATGTAGTTGAAATATATAAGAAGTTGGATTCTTTATGCCAAACTTCAAGAGCTAAAGGGAAAGTAGGATGAATTGCCAAATAAACCATATGAAGATCTTATGGGAGAAGCTAAAGACTATCATCCATCAAATTTGTAGGTAATGAGTGGCAAAAGTTACTGGGGTTATTATCATGAAAGATAGAATAAGGAGACCAAAATTTTGACAATTTCATAGTAGGGATTGCAATTTTATAGATTTTTTGCCCAAGGATAAAGGTAATATTTTGGATCTCTCACCAATTGAGATTGACACTTCATGAAGTTGTAAAAAATGTAGTGCCTTGATACTACCTTGGAATTCACCATTTTGGAAGGGAAAAAAATAATGAAATCAAGCTACAAATGCCTTCCAAAACCCCTCAAAACTTGAATATGTCTAGCTTAGGTGTTGATTGGTTTAGGATTGATCCACTTGTGGAGGGACTCAATTGTCTCACAAGAGCAAAGCACTCATGGGAAACTAGTTATTTGCTAGCAAAGTTGGGCAATTTTTTGACTTCCTGGAGCAAATCACTTGCTAACTAGTGGAGGGGTAAAAATGAATATGCAAATATTAAAGAGAATATTTTGAGAGTAACATAATAGCATGTAGTGGTTCTATAACTCCTTTTATAAGCCTTCTAATCCTATTAGAGATATATTTAGAGGTATGTAACATTTTGAGATCCATCCTTTTGTTAGACATGCCCCCAAATATTTATTTTTACTTGGAGTAATATTTTCTCACCCGAGGTAACTCAAGGGTAAAATCCTATTATGAAATGGAGCCATAGGCTCCATTTCATATTTTGACCATCGGATTTTAGAGATAGACTCTATGAAACCTAAATTATTCTTTGTATCTCATGAGATTATTAAGAACTTGGTAAGTCTTTTTGCATTCCATAAATGGCACCACCCGTATGGTTTTCTAGGTGCACGATGATAGAGATATAGCCCTTTTACCCATCTTATCATTCAATTAGAAATTGAATGCTTAATTAATGGGAAATATTGATGTTATTCAAATTCTCATGTGTTGATTGATTGCAAACTTCCTCACTACAATTATGATATTATTTTATTTGAATCCCTTGCACCCTTAATCTTTTATACATTTTATTTTTTGCACTTTACTATCATGTAATTAGTGTAGGTTAGCATAGGAGTATTCAATAGGGGTGGTGGGGATCTGACCTCAAGATAGAGTTTGGGAGGAGCCATTGGCCCATCCTTTCAACTTTGTTGAAACTAGAATTGGAATGCATCATTATGTTAGAAGTCATGATAATTCTCTAGTTCAAAACTTAGGAAGGATATTCACAAAACCTTTGAATGATTTAAATTTTTTTTATACTTAAGTAAAATACTTTATGTTATATTTTTTCTATTGTTTTTAATAATTTAGTAAAATATTTGGTGTTTTATGTTATGTTTTTGAATGAGTTATATTATTTTGAAAATATCTAACCTGTATTATATCATTGTTGTATTATTATAATAAGTTTCAACAATTATACATATATTGCCTGACGAGATTTAAAACATATTAATTTGGGTGTTCATATTGAAATTCTATATTTTTAACTACTTGAGCTCACACAATTCAATTAAAGGTTAAGGTAATCATGGGATTTGAACCTTAGCTTACATTGTGAAACTCTTCACCCCCCAAAATTTGCTTTAAATTCTATGAGCATAAATGTTAAGATTCATCCATGGGATTGGAACCTTAACTTGTGAGCTTGCTTGCTCCCCTTTAGATATCCCAAATCTAATGAGTTTCAAATTATACTATGTTAACAATTCTAATAGCTTTAATTTTGATTCCATTATATTTGTTTACTATACTATTATTATAGTTTTTCATATGAAATTATTATAGAATTGTATCTCACACCATTTAACTAAAGGTTAAGGTAATCAGAGGAGAGAAAAAGGATACACCTTTTAGGATGGACCAAAGTGTGCAGACCCAGGAAAAATGGGGGCTTAGGTATGAGGAGAATTGCTCATATGAATTTAGCTTTACTAGCCAGGCAGGCGTGGCACCTCATTTTTGGTGAAGAAAATGAATGGACAACTATCATCAAACAAGAGTATCTTCAAAATATGGAATTTCTAAGTGACTTAGTTCCAATCAGAGGTTCTACTTTTAGGAAAGCAATTCTCAATTGTAAGGAAATCATCAAAAAAGGTTCAATATGGGTTTTAGGCAATGGTGAGAGGATAAGTTGTTGGAATGACAGGTGGGCTAAGGACGAACCACTAACGCAATATTCTAACTTAGCCCGAATCAGAGATATCATGGAAGAAATCATTGGTAGAAAAGTCTCTGATTATATGGTTGAGGATAGAGGCAAAATGAAGTGGAAACAAATAAGGATTCAAGGATTTCAAGCAGAATCAAATGATCTTTGTAACATTCTCGAGCAACAGTTTATCCCCATGAGACTCGAGGAATATCAAGTGACCTGGGCTCCTACAGAAAATGGGCAGTTCACTCTTAAATCAGCTTACAAGCTTCTTCTTGATGACGAGGATTTTGTCCTCCAAAAAGACTTAGTTTGGATAAAAATTTTAATTCCAAAAATTGCAATCTTTTCATGGCTAGTTATCCAAGGAAGATTTCTAACCATTGATAATATGGTGTGTAAAGGTATTTGTATCACTAATCACTATTATCTGTGCAAGGCTAATTGGGAGACCATTTATCACATTTTCCTTGAGTGCCTTTTTTCCTTGAATATCCTAAGTGGCATTTTTTAGGCCTTCAATATTTTTTGGGTTAAACCAGCCATCGTACTTGATTTGTTCATCCAGTGGCCTTGCCCCTTTTCAAGCCAAAGACTTAAATACATGTGGAAACTTTGTCTCAATCACTATATTTGGTAGGTGTGGTTATAAAGGAACCATAGAGTCTTTAATGAGTCTATCCATGATCATCAAACTATCATTTCCAAGATCCTATCCTTTGCCAACAAGAATGTGAACCTTATCCCTTTTGATAGCCATAAACCTCATCTATAGGAGACCACGATTGCTAAATATTTAAGCTTAACCTTGTTATATGAGTCTGTGCCTAGGGTAGTCAACCCTAGAGCCAATGTTAAGTGGTCCCCACCTCCTATGGGTTGGTTTAAGCTTAATTTTAATGGAGTGGCTAAGGACAATCTTGGCAGAGTAGGCGCTGGCGGCATTGTGCGAGATCATAATGGGAATATGATGCTTACATTTTTTGAATATTTAGAACAAGGACGAACAACGAAGTTAAAGCTAGAGCTATGTGGAGAGGCCTTCAAATGACTCAATACTTAGAAGGCAATTTGATTGTAGAAGGAGACTCTATGCATGCTATAAATCTCCTCAATAATTGGAAAATACCTCCTTGGAGGATTAAAACAATTGTTGAAGAGGCTAGGATCCTTTTCGAGGGAAGACAGGATAGAAAAGCCCAACATGTCTTTCGGGAACCTAAAAAATTTGTTGATAAGCTGGCCAATTTGGGTGTCGATGGTGATGAAATTTTCAAATGGGAACACAGTATCCCAAGAAAAGTAGAGGAGCTTATTCACCAAGAATGCCAAGAATGATAGTAAAATTTACCAATAGGGAAGGCACTGTAAGTTAGAAGGCTATGAGTATTCCCGTCTCTTTTTTGAAATGGACATAATAAAAATTATCCGAGCTATCAGTCTTGGTGGATGCTGCTTGGAAATACCACGAAGACTAATGGGGATAGTCACATGTCAAATAACATGGCTCCTAGTTGTATTAGTAATTTGAGTTTGGTTGATAATCACAAGGCAGGAAAGAAATGGCAATATAATACTTCGAACTAGAGCCACGTGGACCACCAGATAGCCATCGCCATAAATCTAGCTAGTAGGTTCACTTCTCCAAGGCTAATTGGCCAAGACAGGATGTGGTCCCAAAGCATGTCATATACGGAAGAAAGAAATTACCAAAGAATTATTAAGAGTAATTGTCAATACAGAGCTTGTGGGAGTTTTTTTTAGTACTCTGCTATGTGTGTATGCAACTTTTTTTCTCCACTATTTCATGGAAGGGATCTGTGTCTATTTTTTTTTGTAATTATGATGCAAGTGTGTTTTCTTGAGGTATACCCAAAATGTTGTATGGGAAGTTTCTTTTTGATAACAGGCTATGTGCTTTACCGGATGTAATGGCTTTGGCGACATGTAGATTTTACATATATAGGATCCTTAGTAAGGACATGTTCATCAACAACCCTGGGCTGATTTTTGTAAAAGGTTTTGGGTCAACCTATAAAACCCGGTATTAATGCTATAATATCTTATCTACCAAAAAAAAAAAGGTTAAGGTAATCATGGGATTTGAACCTTGACTTACATTGTAAAACTCTCCACTCCCTATAATTTGCTTTAAAATTTATTAGTAAAAATGTTAAGATTCATTCATGGGATTGGAACCTTAACTTAACTTGTAAGACTCATTACTCCACATTACATGTCCATAATCCAATGAGCTTCAATTTAAACAATATTAATATTTTTTAATTTTAATTTTAATTCCACCATATTTATTCATTATAATATTATTATGATTTTACACATGAAATTATTATTAAATTATAATGAGCTTCAATTTAGTCTATGTTAACAATATTAATAATTTAAATTTTGATTCCACCATATTTTTTCACTATAATATTATTATAGTTGTACATATGAAATTATTATAAAATTATAACAATATTGTTCTATTGTCAATCATTCACTCATCAGTGGTCTCCCCCACCCTCGGGCTAGATTAAATTCAACTTCGATGGTGCGATGAAGGGAAATCTTGGTCCTACTGTTGGTGGTATTTTTAAAAATCATGTAGGGAAGATCCTTCTAGCCTTTGCAGAATACCTTGGTGTTCAAATGAATCACTTCATTGAAGCTCAAGCTCTCTTTCAAGGTATATCTCTTTTACCTTGTGCTCATTATCCTAATCTTGTTATTGAAGGTGACTCAATGAACATAATTAATAGCCTTAAAGGGACTCAATTTGTATCTTGGAACATATCTAGTTTGATATCTAAAGCTAAAACCTTTCTTAGTTCCTCCACCAATGTCTCCATTCAACATGTCTTCAGGGAAGGTAATCAAACCATTGACATGTTAGCTAATTTTGGTTTCTTTGAGCCCAAACTTACCATCTAGAATGATAGCTTCCCACTTTCTCTTATTGATGGTAACTCCCTATCTTTATCTTCTCTTTGAGTTTTTATTTTGGACCTGGTGGGATTGGTACCTTTTGTATCGAAGCTGCTTGTTTTCACTCTATCCTTGGTCCCTTGACTTTCTTTAATTTTGTATTTTCATTGATTGGATTCAAACCTCTATGTATTGATATCCTTGTCCTATGGTGGTCAAGTCAACTCAAACTATTATTTATGAGGTCACTCACACATTTGTGGTGACATGTAGCTTCCACATACCTCATCCTTTGGGGGATACTAGGCTCATGGTGGTGTATTCTCAGCATGATGGTGGCATTGGCAATAAAATTCTCATTTGCAAAGATACTTTCAACTATGTGGTGATACATAGCATATCTAGGTTTTTCATGATGAATGTTCAACATGATTATGACAACAATAATTAGAGACTACATCTTTGTATGATTGTATACCTCTTTCCTTTTTCCTATCACGAGTGGAGTATTTGTTATAGGATGGGTTTTAGGAACTTCCCATGGCACGTGGACTTGCCAAGAATCATTCCAATGGTGGATCAATAATATGGAGTGCCAACATGCTTAGTTATCATCACTATGGCACTTCTTCCTATTATATCAATGACACAAATGGTCTTGTAGGGAGTGCCAACAAGGATGGGAATTGGTTCTTTGGAATTATGTACTATCATGTGATTGGGTATTGGCTATATTTCCTCAATCAGGTGTGGAAGATCTGCTCCTTAGCAAAATTCAGAGGCACCTCTAAATCATATCCTATTCTTCAGATGATGCATTCTCCTTGGCACATGGTTCCCTCTAGATATAGCCTCAACATGTACTGTGTTATTATTGGTAGAACCACACTTAAGTTTGATCCTTCTTCTTCCACCAATGATCCCTTTAAAGCATCAACTTTAAATATATATATCTTGCATGGGGAATACGTTCTTTTTCTTTCCTCTTTCGGTTGCATTCCTCTCAGCCAGATTGTCAAGATCTGGAACCCTTGCCTATATTATTAGAAATATTTCCATTCTATAATATCCTTCAACCTCTAATATTCTAGCTTTCTCTCCTTTCCTTTCCTTATGATTGTTTCCTAATTCCATGGTAGATTTTGACTATCATTTTGAACATGCATCTCTCCACCTTGATGCCCTTGTGGAAGCCATCTTTAGGGATCATGGGCTAATTATTTTCTTGTAAAAATTTAGAAAAAATGACATGGATTTGTCTATGGAGTTCATCCAAACTTGGGATGATGGCCTTATCACCCTTTGAGGCCTGAGCTTCACTGTCATCATTGATCTTCTGGTCAAAATCATTGGTTTTTCAATGATGGGGATATTATTCATAGAGAGAAGCACTCTTTTTAGAGCAAATGTTTCCTCTTCAAGGACAAGGGGGAGAATCTAGGCAAATATAAAGGGGGTATTTCTAGAGAGACTCTCCCCAAAACCTAGGATGTTGTTATAATTACCATTCTTTAATATTTCATGATGGATGGTATTGGTTCTACTCTAAGGATCTTTCACTTATCTTTCCTCAATCATATGAGGGGTAAAAAGTTAATTAATATTCCTAAATATATTTACAAATTGATTGAGTGCTCTGTTCTGAATATCAAAAAGGGAGTCTCTTTTTTCCCCTTCATTAGGGGATTCATCTAATTATTTATAGGCACATGCTCGAGAGGGAAGGTAGAAGAGTGGTTTTCATGGCTATTGCACCTATGGATTATAATACTAATGTCAGGTTGTCATCCCCAAAAGCTAACCACATGCTTGAATTTGAGGTGAAAGTGAAGAAAACCCTGAGTGTAGTTACGTTTGAGTCTCATCGTTACTCCACCAGGAGTAAGTCTATGAGTGGGAAATGTAAGGAACCCATCATAATTGAAAATTAGGATTATTCAGATGAATCCTTGTCCTTTTAGGTAAATCTGGGAAGCACTCCTACTTCCAAAAGAATCCACCCACAGAAATGCTCCTCCAAGAAGCTAATGTTGGCAACTCTTGTTTCTTACTAGTCATCCCTTTTTGAAAAGGACCACCTCCAAGAACTTCATAATATAATAAAATCTCTTTATAGAGTTTCTAAGATGATATCCTCCCTGTTGACTCAAGAAGATGCTCTCTTGGAGGAATACAAGTACCAACACAAAATTTTGGACAAGTTTAAAAGTTTGGTGGGTGATGATGGTTAGGCTGATGCAAGATGTAATACTGGCATCTCTAGAAACTAACTCTACTATTTTTAGTGTTCCTATATTTCAAGGAGTTTTAATTTTGTAGTGGATGCTTGAAGAACATATGCTTGTACTGATATGGGGGTGAACAATATAAGACCACTTTTTACTTTTCTTTTCCAAATCAATATTTATGCAATGTATAGATAGCAATATCAATAGTAGTAACAAGCAAAATGCACAAATCCACACACACAATAGAGACACCAATTTATCGTGGTTCACCCAATGTGGGCTACTCCATGGAGAAAATATTTCACTAAAATTTTCTCAATCAATCTCTTGGGAATCCTTTCCCTATTACAATGTTTATGGACCTCTGTCCAAAGGAGACACCAATCCCCTAATCAAGTTCATGGATCTCTATCCATAGGAGAACTCCTTTCTCCTTAGCTCTGACTGGTGATCTTCTAGAAGAACTATTGCCCCCACTGCTCTGGCTAATGGATCTCTATCCACTGAAGACACCTATCCTCACTACCCTGGCTAATGGATCTCTATCCACTAGAGACTATCATCCTCTATACTCTATCACCTTCAAAGCTCTATCTCAAATCTGCACTAAACATAGTCCTTCGGTCTAGCACAAATCTGCTCAATCTCTGTCTCTGGTCTGGCACAAACCTATCCTCAAATCTGCACCAAACTCTGTCCTTAAATCTGTACTAAACATAGTCCTTCGGTCTAGCACAAATTTATCCTCAATATCTATCCTCTATCTATGCACTAAACATAGTCCTTCGGTCTAGCACAAATCTATCCTCAATATCTGTCCTCAAGCCTTAACACAAAGCTTGACTCAATCTCAAATCAACTCTGCTAGATCTGCCCCAAACCTTAACTCAAGGTTTGAACAAATCAATCAATCAACTCTGCTCTCAAGTCTTCTCAAAGACTTATCTCAAATCTACCTTGTAAGCTTCCACAAAATCTCACACTAATCTATCCACAAGTCCTCTCTAGAACTTGTCCTAATATGCTCTCAAGTCTTCACTAAGACTTACCTCAAATATGCTCAACAAGTCCTCACTAGAACTTGTCCAAACTCATAGAAACATAAAGAGAATTGTTAGAGACTCAATATGCTTCACACTTATCACAATGCTCAATTACTTTCAATCACTCTTTTAGAAACATATAGAGAATTTTTAGAGACTCAATATGCTTCACATTCACCAAACTCTCAATCACTTTCAATCTCTCTTTTATCACAGAAACATATAGAGAATTGTTAGAGACTCAATATGTTTCACACTCATCAACACTCAACCTCTTTCTCAAATCAATTCAGAATATAGAACAATTTGTTTCATAGAACTTGAACTATCACTTCAACACATCCACTTGACTAGGCTCAACCAACTCTACTCAACCAATCACTCAATGAAATAATCCTTGCTTACAAACCCTAGTCCAAGTATATGAACACTCACTCAAATATTTCCAACAATGCTTATCAATAAATCTCACATAACAATGATACTCATGATCTTTGCAAACCCTAGTTCAAGTTCTTCACTCAACCAATCACTTCAACAACAATGCTTATAAAACAATCTTCACATAACAATGATACTCATGATATTTGCAAACCCTAGTTCAATTTCACTCAACTTAATCACTTCAACAACAATGCTTATAAAACAAGGTTTTATCAACAACTCTTTATTCCAGAAAAACTTGAAGCATTAATTCAAAACACACTCAACAATGTTTACCAAACAATCCTTTTCACTCCAACTTTGCATTCACAACATTCAACAATCACTCACTAGGAAGATGTGCCCATACCTTTTGTTTGATGTAGAAGTGCCCTTAGAAAAACTTGTCTCAATCACAATTTTCTTCTTTGCCAATTTCAATAGTTAGATGACAAATATCACACTAACTCTCTTTCAAAATATTTCTCAAACACAAAAATAATCAATCCCAAATACACCTTATTACTCCTTCTTGAAATTAGCAATCATCAAATCACACATAAAAATAATCACTCAAATTTGCTCCTTATAATCTCCAAATTAATAAATCAATCTTTCAAAAATAACCCTTCAGAAATAATAATTGCCTACCCTTTTATCTCCCTCAAAACACTTAATAACCAATATTAATTTAGGCAAAAATTAAATCTTATAAACCATCAAAAATTATTTTTCAACCTTAGGCACATAAAAATATTTTTTATTTTCCTTCAACCTTAGCACATTCCAAATTAAGTGACAAACCCAACAATCATCAATGCATACCTTTGTCTCATCCACTAAAAGGCCTCGGTGGGTTTTGACCCCGAAACCTCTCCATCGAGCGCCTTACCAAGGTGCTAGCCCACCACGTGGGCTAGGCGCTCCCACGAGAAGGGGAAGGTGCTAGCCTCCCTTTGTTCCTCATGCTAGGCACCATTCACAAAAATGCAAACCTTCTTCCTTGCAAAACATGAACCCCACGGGATTCGAACCTGCGTCCTCCTGCCAGAAAATATTTCAACACTTACCGCAGCAATCAGCTGTGCTACACAACGTGTGTGCAAAGTGGAAGGAGCCTTGCTCCTCTTTGTTCCTTTACTTCCACCAAAGACTTTTCAAACACAAAATCATTGCTTTCTCTTTACGCTCATTTTCAAACTTAGGGGCATTCGAAATAATAATTGCATGGGAGACTAAGGCAAAGGTTTTGCCTTCATATATATACATAATGCCTTGATGTTATAACACGTCGACGCTTCAAATCAAATTTTAAATTCGATTTATAAACTTAGCTTTATAACCCCTTTTTAGGGTTTATTAAATTAATAAAAATTAATTTATAATTAAATTAAAATTAACTTATAATTAACTTAAGTAACATGAAAGTTAATTAAATTAATTAATAAATTAATTTATAATAAAATTATATTAATTAATTTATAATTAATTTAAATTTCCTTTTTAATATTATAATAAACTATTATAATATTATTTTCTTGGGCCTCTTCTTTGCCCTTTGGACCTCATCTGATTTCCTGGAACCGGGTCTTGATCAACTGAAGGTGGACTATCCTTTTGCACTTATTGGAGAACCTGAAACTGATGTTGCCCACTAAAACTACCACTGACTAGTGTTGAAAGCTTGACATCAATGACCACTCACTCTTGACATCAATGACAACTCATCTACTCAAAATGTCCAACAATCTCCCCCTTTGTCATTGATGGCAACCCAAATTATTTTTACCAAAACTTGACCTTTTTCCTATTTTTATCCCCCTAGGAAATTGCTCCCCCTGACTCAATGCTCTCTCCTTAAACCAAATCTCTCCCCCTTACTCAAATCTCTCCCCTTTGACATCAATGGCAAAGGGTCACCTTTGGGGCTCGGGGCTAAGAATGAGTCTCTTAGCTTAGCCCCTCCCCCACCTCCTCTTGAGGTGGTTAATTCTGGGGTGGGAGTATTTCTACTCCCAGTAAGCATTGGTCTTTACCTTTGTCCTCTTTCCTTCTCATCTGATCCTTCTGATTCCTTTGATTGTTCCTATTCATGTCCATGTTCCTGTTCCTATCCATATTCTGTTCCTGCTCATGTCCATATTCTTATTCATGTTCATATTCCTATTCCTATTCATGTCCATATTCCTGTTCCTATTCTTGTTCTTGTTCATGCTTGATTCTAGAATGTCTACTCTACACCACTTTGTTGTATGTCCATCATTATTGCACTTATAACACTTAATGTTATTATTCCTTGGAGGTGCAAATGTCTTGGGATTTCTCCTAGTGAAGCCATATCTGTTCTTATCATGTACCCTACAATTCATTGCCTTGTGACCAAACTGATTACATGAGTAGCAATACCCATGGAAAAGTTGCATGTTCCTAAAGTTCCCATATTCTTATCTTTCATGTGTCCTACACTGTGAAGCCATGTGCCCAAATCTGTGACATGAGAAACATCATCCATTGAAATTTCCTTGCCTTGACCTCATTGGTCTCTTAGTCTCTTTTTCTCTATGTTGGTTCATGTTCCATCTATTTCTTCTTTGTGCATTGTTCCTTTCCTTGTTGAAATTTCTATTGTCCAACTCATCCTCAGAAGTCTCACTTTCTCTTACACTATCTTCTTCTAAAGTTTCTTCTTCTTCAGAACTTGAGGTTGACTCTTCTTCTTGTTTCCTTTGAGCCTATTCAAAACCAAGACCTATTTTATTTGTTGACCTTCTTTGTACCTTGATCATCTTATCTACAATATTTGAACTCTTTCCAAACTTGTGTAGCTTATCCTTGGACTTTTCTAAATCTTCCCTTAGTAGAGCTACTTCTTGTTCTAACTTTTCACATTCTAAGACCTTTGCTTCTAGCTTATCCTTGAACTTCTTTGTCTTAGCCATTGACTTGTTTAGATCCTCTATAAGCTTTCCTCTCTCTTCATCACATTCTTGAAACTGAAACTCAAGTTGGGAATTTTGCTTTCTTACCTTATTTAAAGTTTTAAGAGCATAAATAAGCTCTCCCTCAAGATCAACTCCTCCTTTTTCTGATTCTTCCTCTATTTTCTTTGTCAACATCTCATTTTTTTGACTTGTCTTCTATAGGATCACCTCCTTCTTCTTCTAGTGCCATTAGAATATTCTCTTCTAGTCCTTCAAGTGTATCCTCATATTCATCATCACTAAAACTAAAACCATTCCTTGTACAACTATCTTCAAGATGTCCAAAATTACCACATCTAAAACACTTGAGAATTATTGGTGACCTTTTCTTAACTTCTTTTTCTTCAATCAGAAATAGGACTTCATCTTTATCATTATCTGAAAAACTATTATCACTATCACTTGAGTACTTACTTGCCTTGTCTGCATAGTAGCTCTTCTTTTATCTTTGAAAGAACTTATTTCCTTGTTTGCCTTGTCCATCCTTACCTTTATTTTGGTACATGTTTCTTTCTGATTCCCTATTCCTATGATCCTATTTTTCTTCATCATTGTTATTTTTAGCTTCTTGAAAATCAGTTGCATAGTGACCATACTTTCCACAATTGAAACATCTAACATATTTTGCATCTTTAAATCTTCTTGAATCCTTATTCCTTCTACCATAATTAGCTTCTTCATCACTGGATGACTCATTGCTTGAATCTAACTTTTTGCCCTTTGTCTTCTTAGTAGCTTTGAATGTTGCTTCCTTCCAGGAATTAGGTTCCTCTTTTGTTCTTAACTCAAAAGCTATAAGAATACCAAGTAACATATCTCTTGTCAAAGAATCACCATCTTTTGATTCTTCTATAGCAGAAATATTTTCACTAAATATTTTTGGAAGAGATCTTAAGACCTTATCACAAACATCTGATTCTTCAACATTAAGTCCAAGTCCTTGCATGGCATTAACAACCTCATCTACCCGAAGTAGATAAGTACTAATATTTTCCTCATCCTTCATTCTTAATTCTTCAAATTGTCCTTTGAGATTTCATATCTTTACCTTTTTGACACTTTTATCTCCTTCATATATGCTTTGCAACTTATCCCAAATTCCTTTTGCATCTTACAATGCATAACTTTTATTGATTATGTTCTATGCAAACCTCTCAAAATTGCATTCATTGCTTTTGAATTGTAATGTTGTAGAAGCTTACCTTCCTTATATGTAGGTGGATCAACTGGTGGTATGTATCCATTTTCAACTGCTTCCCAAATTTCATTGCCAAGTGCCATCAGGTGAATCTTCATTCTCATACTCCAAAATATATAATCACTTCCATAAAATATTGGTGTTGAATTATCCGAGGACACATTCTTAGAATCCATTGTGTTCTTGAAAGCTTTTCCTTCAATCTGTTAAACTCTTTCGAAGGAACCCACTCTGATACCAATTGAAGAACACAAGCTTATACTGAGAGGGGGGTGAACAATATAAGACCACTTTTTACTTTTCTTTCCCAATCAATATTATGCAATGTATAGATAGAAATATCAACAATAGTAATCAAAGCAATGCACAAATCCACACACACAATAGAGACACCAATTTTACGTGGTTCACCCAATGTGGGCTACTCCACGGAGAAAATATTTCACTAAAATTTTCTCAATCAATCCTTGGGAATCCTTTCCCTATTACAATGTTTATGGACCTCTATCCAAAGGAGACACCAATCCCCTAATCAAGTTCATGGATCTCTATCCACAAGAGAACTCCTTTCTCCTTAGCTCTGACTGGTGATCTTCTAGAAGAACTATTAGCCCCACTACTCGGCTAATGGATCTCTATCCACTGAAGACACCTATCCTCACTACCCTAGCTAATGGATCTCTATCCACTAGAGACTATCATCCTCTATACTCTATCACCTTCAAATCTCTATCTCAAATCTATACTAAACATAGTCCTTCGATCTAGCACAAATCTGCTCAATATCTATCTCTAGTCTGGCACAAACCTATCCTCAAATATGCACCAAAATCTATCCTCAAATATGTACTAAACATAGTCCTTCGATCTAGCACAAATCTATCCTCAATATCTATCCTCTAATCTACACTAAACATAATCCTTCAATCTAGCACAAATCTATCCTCAATATCTATCCTCAAGCCTTAACACAAAGCTTGACTTAATCTCAAATCAACTCTACTAGATCTACCCCAAACCTTAACTCAAGGTTTGAACAAATCAATCAATCAACTCAGCTCTCAAGTCTTCTCAAAGACTTATCTCAAATCTACCTTGTAAGCTTCCACAAAATCTCACACTAATCTATCCACAAGTCCTCTCTAGAACTTGTCCTAATCTGCTCTCAAGTCTTCACTAAGACTTACCTCAAATCTTCTCAACAAGTCCTCACTAGAACTTATCCAAACTCATAGAAACATAAAGAGAATTTTTAGAGACTCAATATGCTTCACACTTATCACAATGCTCAATTACTTTCAATCACTCTTTTAGAAACATATAGAGAATTGTTAGAGACTCAATATGCTTCACATTCACAAAATCTCAATCACTTTCAATCTCTCTTTTATCACAGAAACATATAGAGAATTGTTAGAGACTCAATATGTTTCACACTCATCAACACTCAACCTCTTTCTCAAATCAATTTAGAATATAGAACAATTTGTTTTATAGAACTTGAACTATCACATCAACACATCCACTTGACTAGGCTCAACCAACTCTACTCAACCAATCACTCAATGAAATAATCCTTGCTTACAAACCCTAGTCCAAGTATATGAACACTCACTCAAATATTTCCAATAATGCTTATCAATAAATCTCACATAACAATGATACTCATGATCTTTGCAAACCCTAGTTCAAGTTCTTCACTCAACCAATCACTTCAACAACAATGCTTATAAAACAATCTTCACATAACAATGATACTCATGATATTTGCAAACCCTAGTTCAAGTTCACTCAACTTAATCACTTCAACAACAATGCTTATAAAACAAGGTTTTATCAACAACTCTTTATTCCAGAAAACCTTGAAGCATTAATTCAAAACACACTCAACAATGCTTACCAAACAATCCTTTTCACTCCAACTTTGCATTCACAACATTCAACAATCACTCACTAGGAAGATGTGCCCATACCTTTTGTTTGATGTAGAAGTGCCCTTAGAAAAACCTGTCTCAATCACAATTTTCTCCTTTGCCAATTTCAATAGTTAGATGACAAAATATCACACTAACTCTCTTTCAAAATATTTCTCAAACACAAAAATAATCAATCCCAAATACACCTTATTACTCCTTGAAATTAGCAATCATCAAATCACACATAAAAATAATCACTCAAATTGCTCCTTATAATCTCCAAATTAATAAATCAATCTTTCAAAAATAACCCTTCAAAAATAATAATTGCCTACCCTTTTATCTCCCTCAAAACACTTAATAACCAATATTAATTTAGGCAAAAATTAAATCTTATAAACCCTAAAAAATTATTTTTCAACCTTAGGCACATAAAAATATTTTTTATTTTCCTTCAACCTTAGCACATTCCAAATTAAGCGACAAACCCAACAATCATCAGCGCATACCTTTGTCTCATCCACTAAAAGGCCTCGGTGGGTTTCGACCCCGAAACCTCTCCGTCGAGCGCCTTACCAAGGTGCTAGCCCACCACGTGGGCTAGGCGCTCCCACGAGAAGGGGAAGGCGCTAGCCTCCCTTTGTTCCTCATGCTAGGCACTGTTCACAAAAATGCAAACCTTCTTCCTTGCAAAACACGAACCCCACGGGATTCGAACCTGCATCCTCCTGCCAACAAACGTCTTAACACTTTCCGTCGTCACCAACTGCGCTATGCAGCGCGTGTGCAAAGTGGAAGGAGCCTTGCTCCTCTTTGTTCCTTTACTTCCACCGAAGACTTTTCAAACAAAAATCGTTGCTTTCTCTTTGCGCTCATTTTCAAACTTAGGGGCATTCAAAATAATAATTGCATGGGAGACTAAGGCAAAGGTTTTGCCTTCATATATATACATAGTGCCTTGATGTTGTAACACGTCGGCGCTTCACATCGAATTTTAAATTCGATTTATAACTTTGCTTTATAACCCTTTTTAGGGTTTATTAAATTAATAAAAATTAATTTATAATTAAATTAAAATTAACTTATAATTAACTTAAGTAACATGAAAGTTAATTAAATTAATTAATAAATTAATTTATAATAAAATTATATTAATTAATTTAAATTTTCTTTTTAATATTATAATAAACTATTATAATATTATTTTCCTGGGCCTCTTCTTTGCCCTTTGGACCTCATCTGACTTCCTGGAACCGGGTCTTGATCAACTGAAGGTGGACTATCCTTTTGCACTTATTGGAGAACCTGAAACTGATGCTGCCCACTGAAACTACCACTGACTGGTGTTGAAAGCTTGACATCAATGACCACTCACTCTTGACATCAATGACAACTCATCTACTCAAAATGTCCAACAATGCTCTCCTTTACCCCTAAATGGGATTATTTTCTTGCTTTTGTAGCACCTCTTTGCTACCGCTAAGAGGTTCCTTTGTTTCTATTATGTTTCAGCTAGGAGATTCTTTCTTAGTCTTCCTCATTTTGTAAAAGGTTACGGGATCCTTTCAAAACCCATTTTACCAATAAATAATAATAAAAAAATTGGTAGAATTTTGATTCTACCATATTTTTCACTATAATATTATTATGCTTTTACATATTAAAATATTATAGAACTATACTTTTTTATTAATATTAGTAATATAATTAAATATATAATAACACATTTTATGTAACATATAAAATATTATATAAGTCATTATAATGCCTATATATTTTAATTTATATTAAATATGAAAATAAATTCCTATAATGAGGTTTGAAGTTTGATCTAAATTAGGTGTAATTCCCATGATATAGCCATTGAAATTATGGGTTAAAAATGTCTAGGTTGAATGTATTTTTTATGCCGAGAGGCGTTCCTACAATGGCAGACATGGGGATGGGAGGCAAAGAGGTCATACATGTCACGCCGTAAACAATTTTTTTTTTTATTAAAAAATCCGACATTAACAAAAACATTTAAAATATTTAAACTAAAACAGTCGACTAACCAACCATTGCAAACATTTAAAATATTTAAACTAAAATAGCCGACTAACCAACCGTTGCAATTGTTTAATAAAATATTGTATAAATACATGAATATTGTTTAATAAATTATGATCTCCAAGATAGGCGCCTCGGGATTGATAACTCTCGGTATTTTTAGATATATATCTTTTATATCTAAGCTAGTTTTAAATGAGTTAGAATGTAACTCATAGAAAAGAGGAATATATATATATATATATATATATATATATATATATATATATATATATATATATATATATATATATATATATATATATATATTTGTTGTGTAGGGAATCTCTTATTGGGTAAAGACTAAGCCAACATGACTCCATCAAATACTTGGCCACTATCAGTTGACCAAAAAAAAAACTATATTACTTAGATTTTTTAGCCAAAAGAGAATCTCTTGTTCAAACACTTTGTTGGGTGTCATTTCAATGTACTATGTAATGGCCCACTCTAACAATACTTTTCATTGATGCTTGATTTATGTATTGATGTGTGGATATCAAATGCATAATCTTATTTTTTTATTGATAGTTGCACTTTATACTTTCTAAAAACTGGATTATACTATTAGAATACAATACTCCTTATGAATTTTATGGTTTTAGGACCAGGTATTTTCACATGTGGATGGGTATAGGACAACCACAAGAGTTGAGAGACAAATAGAAATGTTGGATGTTCTCATCGACATCTAGATGTTAAAAACCCTCATGTAGATGCATTTGCATATGTTTGATTTAAATGCATCATTGGACAAGGAGGTTGCTATTATGACAAAAGAGCCATTCTTAGTAGGTGGATGATAACGTTGTAGTTATTGTAAAGTATCTTGCTTAAGAAAATTGTTTGTGCATACTATTGATGGCATATTAGACTTACAATTTATTATTGAGATACATTCATGCATATGTTTTAAAGTATGGAAATTGGTTGGTTAATAATTTTATTAAGTTAGGTATTAATAATTAATACTTAAAAATAATATCGATGTTAATGGTTAATATTAACATTTGATATTAATTAAATCAATTCTAGGAGGTGAGTAATTGATTTAATCCTAATGTTAGTAAATAACACTAGCATTAGAAAAAATAATTTAATTAATGAGATAGTGAGTTAATTATTAAAGCTAGACATAAGGGTATTAGTGAATTAAGGTAAGCTTTTAATAAGTTAAAACTTTAAGGGAAAATTAATTAAATAAATAAAGTTCATAATGTTGGCAAGTTGGAAAATTGGAAACATTAAAATAGTTGGCAATGTTAAAAATATTTTTGTAACATAGTTTTGAAATGTTACTCTTGTGCATAACGTAATGGCATGTAAGAAAGAAAATAAAGAAAATACTTCCTTCTTTTATCTTTATTTTTGGTTTCTTTAGAAATATCTGTTAGGGGAATTGCTAAGTTTTGGGGGATCAAAAAACTAAAGGAAGAGCTGGAGGTTGAAGAATTGTGAAGGAGAAAATAATTACCTAGAGTAGCTAATTTAGAGGTATTTTTTCTCCTAGTTACACTTTAAAATATTAATGCTTTGACTATTTGATATGCTAGAAAATATAATTAGATGATAAGTGTATTGTTGTTATTCAATGATTAATAAATTGCATGGCATACATAGTTACATGCATGGTTGTTTGCTACTACAATTGCTTGTGTTTTGAGTTTGGAGTGTTTTTTCTAAGCTCTAGGAAGCCTAGCTCATGGAAATCTTGATTTTAGTGACCAAAACTAGTTTTTGGAGGTGCTTGAGGATTATTCTGGTTGTTTTTGCTTTCACTGCATATGAAGCTTTAATTCTATGATACCTTAGTCAAGTTATTTTTACCTTATTATAAGCTTTGCTTCTAAGGATCCATCAAAAACTAGTAGAGTTCATAAGCATGAATTTAGTATGAGGAGAATTTGCACCACCATTGCTATTCGATAACACTGCAATCAATCTTTTAGCACCTTGAAGTCAATCTTTGATGTTGCCAACCTTGTTATTACTATCACCTACCAAAATTCTTTAGTATAGAATTATGTTGTCTATGTTTTTCATAGGTTTCTCCATATAACATCCCAAGATAGGATAAGAGAGAGTCATATCTGCCTTTGCTTAAAAGACTCTTTCATCACCATAATTGTGTTTGTGATCATTATCATTAGATAACCAAATAGATAATTTTAAAAATGTGTGGTGAGGCAATAACTAGGTATTTATGATTATACACCCTAAATAATGAGGTTTGGGTGGTCCAAAGTATTAATGCTTTTAGGTAGTCGTAAGTGGTTATGCTTGGACGTATTCCTAGAATTGAGGCTTAGGAATCATAACAATATATTGGTATGGGACGATCCATTGGATCATTCACAAGATAATATAGTGGTGGTACCTTGTGGTGAGGTAAGAGTGACCAAGATCATTACCAGGTGAGTGGTAATGGTCTTAGTTAGCTTGAAGCTAACTAACCACTAAGGCATCATACTAGATTAATCCTACATAGATAGACTTATGGAGGGTTAGGAAATACATATCCCCTTTAAGTATTATGGGCCTTAAAGGATAATCCCTACACAATGGTCAAGTTGTCCTATACCAATGATGGTATGCAAAAAGTGAGGGGACCACTGATGGTATATTTTCTAAATAGTGAGGTTTAAAAGAGTGAACCCTAGAAGTATGGGAAGTTGGCCAATACTATTCACTTGAGTGTCATCTATAATGACAATGAGCTCAAAATATGGTTATGCCTTAATACTAATAAAATATATTGGGTGTTATTTGTAAGTTAATACTTGTAAGTATATATATATATATATATATATATACATCCCTTGGGTTGAGTTTTGTGGCTTATTACAATTGGTATCAGAGCCTAGATCGTAAGACACCAAGCTTGCATGAAGAGAACCTAGGTTGAACCTTGACTTGATGTGCTACTTTTAGGAAGGCTTACTCTTCTAGGGATCTTAAGTTGATTTGGGACAATGTGGGTATTGCACGCTATCTTGAAAAATCAGACCAAGGTGTGAAAATCCTAGAAATTACAACTTCTTATTGGGGATTACACGTTGCGGGTAAGCAAGTGTGACCATGATCATTATTAGGTGAGTGATAATGGTATTCTAAGAGATGGCACCTTGTGGGTAGGCAAGTGTGATCGTGATCATAATTAGGTGAGTGATAATGGTCAAAATTAGTTCATGGGGAGATGAAACTAACTAATCTTAGAAATTATAGAGTTGGAGGAATTGTAACTTATCCAACTCCTTTTGTGGATATGAGATGGAATATATTTTGAGAGGAGGATATTCCAAGAAGTTAGGGTTAGTGATGTAGGAGGAAATTGCAATTCATCCCTAGAATAAATCTAGAAGATCAAGGAACTCCAATAAGAGGGTGGAAAACCTTGTTTTAGTAGTTAAGTTGCTTCAAGAGTAGATGGAGCAAAAATGAAAAATGTTGGACACACTTGTTAATTGGGAACCTAGTAACATGAGAGGGTAGACAAGAAAATAATACTACCTAGGGAGTCCATGAGGGTAAATTTTGGATTGAGACTAAGATTTCCAAGGACCTAAATAATATAAAGGTACCTAAATTTAATGCAAGAGAAGGAGGTGATGCAGTAGAGCCCTAGTTGAATGAGTTGGAAACTTACTTTTTCATGAAAAATTACTCACTAAAAATACAAACCATTTGGGTAACCCTTCATCTTCAAGATGTAACCTTGGAATTATGGAATACATTCAATATAGGTAGAAGAATCCAAGTAGTGGAACTCAAATGGGATAATTTTATAAGGGCATTTAAGAAAATATTTCTATAAAATTAGTTTTACATAGATAAATTTGAGTAATTCTCTATGCTCCAATAGGGTACATTGACTATGGACGCATACTATCAAAATTTTAACAAGCTCTTGAAATATATTTCTGAGTATGAGACCAAGGAATAATTGATGGTTCCAACGTTCAATTTTGGAGTGGATCCCATGATTCAAACAATGATTAAGTTGTCTAATCCCAAATCCCTACAGAAAGCCTATGATTTGGCTTGACAAGAAGAGATAAATTAGCACACCAATAAGACCTTTTTCAACTATGGAGTGTTGAAATAAGGATAGAAACATGAATTCATGAAATGAAAGAGTGTTGGGTTTACAAAATGGGACAAAGAGAAAAATAAGAAGATAAAAGGAAACCCAAAGTTCAAAAATAGGAACAAGAAAAATTGTAAAAATAATTTTTAGAGAAAGGACAATCCAAAACCTCAACCTCAAAAGCATAATAATTGAGCTTAGAATGAGGATATAAGGGATAGAATACAGGAAATGTTTTAGGCACCCAGGATAGGTTTTTTTATATGCAGGGATACTCATGCAAATAAGTGTCCCCAATAGATAGAGCTAAGTAGCAGAGCTGAGGAGCAACCTCATTGAATCTATGCAACCACATGAAGTTAGAATACTCCCATGTTATTAAATGGTAAGTTTTTCAATAGAAATATAAAGGTTTTAATTGATTGTGGAGCCCCAAATAGTTCTATTTCCACTAGTATTATTAGGGATATGCTAAAAAAACATGGATTTTTGGCACAAGGATGGAAATCTAAGTATGGGTTTGGATAGACTTAGTGAATCAATGCTTACCTAGTACTAAGATTTCCTTGCCCAATGGATCCACTATTTGGTACTTATATGTAGCACCACTACATGCCTTTGATATTATTTTAGGGATGGATTGGCTAAAATCCCATGGAGCCCTAATCAATTTCCAAGAGAGATGGATGGATTATACTGATAAGGATAATAAAATATTAAGAGTTCAAAGCATGCAAGGGTCTTTTGACCACATTTATTCTTAGTTATGTAGCTTAAAAATACAATCAAAAGAGATGGAATATTGTATGTATTCAGGATAAATTACAAGAAAGTAATGGAGATGTGGAAATATTTAAGAAACATCCAATTCTATTTTAATTTAGGGATTTTTTTAGAAGATCTCCCAAGCCTTCCACCTTAGTGTGAATTTTATTTCAATAAATTAATATCGAGGGCTGAACCTATTGCTAGGACACCTTACAAAATCACTCCTATCGTGTTACAAGATCTAAAGGTGCAACTCCAAGATTTTTTGGAGAAATATTTGACTAAAACTAGTGTGTTGTCATGGGGTGCTCCACTATTATTTGTGAATAAGAAGGATGGTTCCTGTTGAGCAAGAAGGATTGTCATTGTTGTCAACACAGGAAGTCAGATCCAAGGATGCAGTGGATAACAGACTTGAAATGGGTTTTTCTTAAAACCCAAGTTGGCTCTTCGTTTTGTTGAAAAAGATGCCCCGGTGTTGAAGATATTTAATTTTAAATATTTAGTTTAAATTTTTATTTTATTAAAAATTTAAATTAGAATATTAAATTAAATTAAAAAGGGCCGACGTGTTACTATTTCACGGCAATAAGCTATAGGAAGGTAACGAAGGTGGAGAAGAGTTTGAGGCCGACAAAGTTAAATCTGGGCCGACGGATTTTAGGGTTTGGCAGCTGACAAATTCTAGGGTTTCTCGGTCAACGTTCTTCTAGGGTTTGCCTCTAAAATTTCTTCTATAAAAGCAAGGGTTCTTCGAGTTTAAAAGGGGCAGCGTGATGTGATATATGGGTATGAAGTTCGGGTGCAACAGTGTGAGTGGTGCGAAGAGAAGATAAGAACGCGGTATGCAGAAGTCGTGTTTCGAGTGTGAAATGACAGTGTGCTGGCTGTAGAAGTGATATTTCTATGAAGTTGCAGTAGAGAACGCGGAGAGATATAGAGGAGTGGTTGAAAAAGTGCGAATCATTTTTCACAGCAACAGTCGAATGCCGACAAGCAGCAGATCGCAAAAAAACAACAGATCGTGATAATTGAGGTGAAAGTTTACATTCTGCAATTTTTATTATTATCTTCAAGTTGTAGCTTGAAAAAGGGGTTGGTGCCTCTTTCCAGTTGGTGCTGGAAAAATTGGAGTTGGTGCTCCATTCTGTTGTAGCAGATAAAACTTAGGGGTTGGTGCCTCTTACCAGTTGGTGCTTGTGAATGATTATGTAAAGTTGGAGCTTTGCATTTGACTGGATTTGGATGGTAGTCCAAGCAGTCCTTTTTGAGGAGTAGCCACATCGGTGAACCTCGTTAAAATGCCGTGTTATGTGTGATGCTCTTAGTACTTTTATTATTTCTGTTTTAATCTGCTACTGTTTATTTAAAAGTCTAAATTGCTTTTAAGTTTTTAAAGAACACACTGATTCACCCCCCCTCTCAGTGTCATTGTGATTATAACAATTGGTATCAGAGCCAAGTACCTGAAGAGGCTTAAACAACTAAGGTGATCTTGGAATTTACACAATGGCAAGTGGTGAAGGATTCTCTTCGAACAAAGCGCCAATGTTTGATGGGACAAACTATGCATTCTGGAAAATTAGAATGCAGACTTATCTCAGTGCGTTGGGCTTTGACATCTGGGGTGCGGTAGTCAATGGTTACAAAGCTCCTGCCACCGCTCCAACAGACACCAAGGTAAGTTTAATAAGAAAAGCTTTATCTCCCAAAATGTAGAATCTTCAGAGGACAGTTCCAGTGAAGACTCTGAAGAAGGAACAGGTGAGGCTCTTTTTATGGCGTTTGAAATAGACGAATCAGAGAACATAGAGGGGATGAACTCTAAAGTTGAGGCTGAAGTTGATTTAGAGGGTGAGCTAGTGTCTGCTCTTACGGAATGGGAATCGGAGAAAAAGAAGAATGAAAAACTGACAAGGAAACTTAAGGATGCAAACGACATTATTGCCAGTTTAAAAACACAGACTGAAGAATACAAGAAAATGTCTGAAGATCTGGAAATACAGGTTTCTATGAAGATAGACCACTGCTGCAAATTGGAAGAAGAAAATGTGAGTCTCCGAATACAAATACAAGAGCTGGATCGAAAAATCAACTGTCATCTAAAACGTGAAGAAAGCTCGATGAAACTGGACAAAATTTCGAGCGATCAAAGATCCACAGGCATCAAATTTGGTCTCGGCTTTACTAAAGGAGAATCATCAACTGAACCAAAAACAAGCAATGTTGAAAGTGAAAAGAACAAAGACAAGAAACAGGCTGTGGAAAGTAAAATGAATCAGGCAAAAGAAAGATATAATGCCAGACCTGAAATGACAGCTGACAATGATGGCTTTACTAAGGTCACACATCAAAAGAATAGAAGATCCAAGGCTCCAGCAACAACCTGGCCAAGACCATCTTTCAGGTTTACTCATTATTTCTATGGTTTTTGTTTTAAATGTAATAATTATGGGCATAAAATTGCTTACTGCAAATACAATATAGGTCCAAGAAGTTTCACTAGTAGAAATGCGTTTGCTCCTTTAATGAATTATGCAGTAGAGTGCTTTAAGTGTCACAACTTTGGGCATATTGCCAGAAATTGTCGTAGTATGTCTGTTTCATTTCAACCTCAGAAAAGAAGAACTCAACCATATAAGGCAAAACACAATAGTAGTTCTTCTGAAGGATATATGCAAAATTCTGAAAAGGGAAAATCTCAGCTAGAACCCAACAACATAGTTAAGACAGAATGGAAACAAAAGAAACAGCTCAAGAAAGAACAGGAATCCTTAATAGTGCAGACTGCTTTTAGAGCTCAGAATAAATATGTACCGTGGATTCTTGATAGTGGCTGCTCAAGTCATATGACAGGTGATAGACAGAAATTTGAAAATCTTCAGAAATATGAGGGTGGTTCTGTGAAGTTCGGCAATAATGATGGAGCCAAAATAATAGGTAAAGGATCGGTCAAAATAAGTGAAGGGAAAATCAAGTCAGAAGAAGTTCTATATGTGGATGGTCTGAAACATAACCTGTTAAGTGTGAGTCAGATCTCGTGACAAAGGACATGAAGTGGTGTTCAAGAAGCAGGGTTGTGAAGTCAGAAAAACAAAGAACGGGAAATTAATAGCAATCGGCTCAAGGACGTCTGGCAATCTGTACACACTATCAAAATTTTTAGAAGGTATGTGTTTCATGGGACAAGAAGAAGAGAACTGGTTGTGGCATAAGAGGCTTGGACACATAAGTTTTGATAATCTGGTAAGAGTTAGCGCTAAACAAGCAAAGTGAGAGATATTCCAATCATTAAAAAACCTGCAAATAGTATGTGTGCTTCATGTCGGAAGGGAAAACAGGACCGCAGTTTCATTTAAAACAAAATAACATCACACTAGCGAGCCTTTGGAACTTATTCACACAGACTTATGCGGACCCATGAGGACTCAAAGCATAAACGGCGACAAGTACTTTATGTTGTGCATTGATGATTTTTCCAGAATGACTTGGATATTCTTCTTAAAAGATAAATTAGAAGCCTTTGAAATGTTCAGAACTTTCAGACAGCTGGTAGAGAATGAAACAGGGAAAAGGATTAAATGCTTGCGGTCAGACAGAGGAGGAGAATTTATTTCGAATGAATTTTTAGAATACTATGAAAAATATGGCATCAGGAGACAATATTCAGCAGCCAGAACTCCTCAGCAGAATGGTGTAGTAGAGAGGAAGAATAGAACAATTCAGGAAATGGCACGCACCATGCTGGCAGAAAGCAAAATAGCAGATAGATTCTGGAAAGAAGCAGTTCACACAGCAGTATACATTCAGAATAGGTATATGTTAAGAACTCATGAATGCAAAACTCCGTATGAGCTGTGGTTTGGTAGGAAAGCAACAACAAAACATCTCAAAGTATTTGGCTGCAAGTGCTACATCAGAAAAACTGATGACAATCTTGGAAAGTTTGAAGATAGAGCAGATGAAGGTGTGTTTGTTGGTTATTCTCCACATAACAAAGCTTACAAATGCTACAACAAGAGACTCAAGAAAATTGTGGACAGTGCAGATGTTAAATTCGATGAAGGGAGGAAACAAATAGTTAATTTTCAAGAAAACTATCCAATCTACGAAGAAGTCATTGAAGGAGATGAAGTACATGACACAAAAAATACAGATACAGCTGATGCAGATAACTTATCGGATGGCTCAGAGGTACAAGAAAACAGAAAATTTAGAATGGGCAATTGGCAGAAAAATCATCCTAGAAACCAAATAATTGGAGATCCCACAGCTGGCATTCAGACAAGAAAGAAAGTAATAAGTAATTACTCTCTTTTATCCAGCATTGAGCCCAAAAACATAGATGAAGCAAGCAAAGATGACAGCTGGATGAAGGCAATAAATGAAGAGTTAGATCAGATTGAAAAGAACAGAACTTGGGAGTTAGTACCTAGACCTGCAAACAAGAATGTAATCGACACTAAATGGATATTTCGCAACAAGTTAAATGAAAACGGTCAGGTCATTAGAAATAAAGCAAGACTGGTTTGCAAAGGCTATGCACAGGTCGAAGGGATTGACTTTGAAGAGACTTTCGCACCAGTAGCTAGATTAGAAGCTATTAGGATGTTTTTGGCACTAGCAATTTACAAGAACTTCAGAGTTTATCAGATGGATGTTAAATCTGCATTTTTAAATGGGAAACTTGAAGAAGAAGTCTATATTGAACAACCAGATGGCTTTCAAATCAGTGAAGATCCTAACCTTGTCTGCAGATTAAAGAAGGCACTGTATGGATTAAAACAAGCACCACGGGCATGGTATGCTAGGCTAGATAATTATCTCTCTCAACAGGGATTCAAGAAAGGTTTAGTGGACAACAATCTGTATGTGAAAACAGAAGATGGGCATCTCATTGTTCTTGTTGTCTATGTGGATGACATCATATTTGGTAGCAACAAAGATGAATCTTGTAAAGACCTAGCAAACAAGATGCAGAATGAATTTGAAATGTCAATGATTGGTGAACTGTCTTATTTTTTGGGACTACAGGTTAATCAGAATGAGAAAGGTATATTCATTTCCCAAATCAAATATGTGAAAGAGATGTTAAAGAAGTTCACTATGGAGGATAGTAAGCCAGTCAATACTCCCATGACAACAGGTTGTAAGTTAAGTAAAGAAGACAAATCTCCACCTGTAGATCAAACCATGTATAGATCAATGATAGGAAGCTTACTATATTTAACTGCAACCAGACCTGATATTTTGCAGGCAGTGTGCATGGTAGCCAGATTTCAGGCCAGTCCCAAAGAGACTCATGTAACAACAGTTAAAAGGATTTTTCGGTATCTCAAAGGCACCATGGAGTATGGATTGTGGTATCCAAGAGGCAAAGATTTCACTCTTATATCATATTCAGATGCAGATTGGGCTGGATGTGTTGATGACAGGAAGAGTACCAGTGGAGGAGCATTCTATTTGGGGGACAGATTGGTTGCATGGCACAGTAAGAAGCAAGAGTCAGTGTCTTTATCTACAGTCGAGGCAGAGTATATTGCAGCAGCAACATGTTGCACACAAGTTTTGTGGATGAAACAGACCTTGAAAGATCTTGGTATTAATTTTAGTGAACCAATATCAGTAAAGTGTGACAACACCAGTGCAATCAACATTTCTAAGAATCCAGTAATGCACTCACGGACAAAGCATATTGCTATAAGGTATCATTTCTTGAAAGACAAAGTTGCAGAAGGAGAAGTCGGATTGGACTATGTCCCAACTACAGTAATGGTAGCAGACATTTTTACAAAACCTTTGCCCAAGGAAGTATTTGAGTATCTTCGAAGCAAATTAGGAGTAGTCACACTTCCTAAGAAGTGACTAGCTACAGGGATCACCTTCTCAGGGGGAGCACTTGAGTGTTTGAGGATGGACTCAGGGGGAGTCAAATTGTGCTTGAGAAGTGTGAGGATGGACTCAGGGGGAGTCAAACTGTGCCTGAGAAGATTGAGGATGGACACAGGGAGAGTCTGCAGCAGCCCTTTGGTATTATTGACAAAGGGGGAGAAGAGTTACAAAAATGTATACAGGTGTTGCCAACAATTCCAAAGGGGGAGATTGTTGAGCAAGAAGGATTGTCATTGTTGTCAACACAGGCAGTCAGATCCAAGGATGCAGTGGATAACAGACTTGAAATGGGTTTTTCTTAAAACCCAAGTTGGCTCTTCGTTTTGTTGAAAAAGATGCCCCGATGTTGAAGATATTTAATTTTAAATATTTAGTTTAAATTTTTATTTTATTAAAAATTTAAATTAGAATATTAAATTAAATTAAAAAGGGCCGACGTGTTACTATTTCGCGGCAATAAGCTACAGGAAGGTAACGAAGGTGGAGAAGAGTTTGAGGCCGACAAAGTTAAATCTGGGCCGACGGATTTTAGGGTTTGGCAGCTGACAAATTCTAGGGTTTCTCAGTCAACGTTCTTCTAGGGTTTGCCTCTAAAATTTCTTCTATAAAAGCAAGGGTTCTTCGAGTTTAAAAGGGGTAGCGTGATGTGATATATGTGTATGAAGTTCGGGTGCAGCAGTGTGAGTGGTGCGAAGAGAAGATAAGAACGCGGTATGCAGAAGTCGTGTTCCGAGTGTGAAATGACAGTGTGCTGGCTGTAGAAGTGATATTTCTGTGAAGTTGCAGTAGAGAACGCGGAGAGATATAGAGGAGTGGTTGAAAAAGTGTGAATCATTTTTCACAGCAGCAGTCGAATGCCGACAAGCAGCAGATCGTAGAAAAATAGCAGATCATGATAATTGAGGTGAAAGTTTACATTCTGCAATTTTTATTATTATCTTCAAGTTGTAGCTTGAAAAAGGGGTTGGTGCCTCTTTCCAGTTGGTGCTGGAAAAATTGGAGTTGGTGCTCCATTCTGTTGTAGCAGATAAAACTTAGGGGTTGGTGCCTCTTACCAGTTGGTGCTGGTGAATGATTATGTAAAGTTGGAGCTTTGCATTTGACTGGATTTGGATGGTAGTCCAAGCAGTCCTTTTTGAGGAGTAGCCACATCGGTGAACCTCGTTAAAATGCCGTGTTATGTGTGATGCTCTTAGTACTTTTATTATTTCTGTTTTAATCTGCTGCTATTTATTTAAAAGTCTAAATTGCTTTTAAGTTTTTAAAGAACACACTGATTCACCCCCCCTCTCAGTGTCATTGTGATTATAACAGCTTCCTTAAGGTTGTGTATTGACTATAAAATATTAAATAAGGTAACCATCAAGAATAAGTATCCATTACCAAAAACTGATGATCTCTTTGATCAACTAAAAGATTTCATTATATTCTCAAATTTTGACTTGAGATCAAGCTATCATAAGCTAAAAATTCATGAGGAGGATGCTCATAAAAAAACCTTTAAGACTAGATATTGACACTATGAGTTCACAGTGCTACTGTTTGGGTTGACAAATGCACCAATGAATTTCATGAATGTGATGAACAATATGTTCAATAAATATTTGGGTTATTTTTTTATATTTCTAAATGATATCTTAATATATTCCTACACTAGAGAAGAACATGACCAACATTTGAGGTTGGTGTTAGAGGCGTTAAGGAAGAACGAACTTTAGTGGAATTTGTTAAAATGTGAATTCTATTCTTCATAATTTTAGTATTTGGGGTATGTTATATCTACAAAAGGGATTGCTATGGATCCCAAGAAAATTGAAGCCATATTAAGTTGTCCTACATCTACTAATGTGTCTGAATTTAGAATCTTCATGGGGATAACTAGTAATTATAGGAAATTTGTGAAAGACTACTCAAGAATTGCCTACTCTATTAACAACCTTTAAAGAAAAGTAAAAGAGTTTAAATGGATATAAAAGTGTGAGACTACATTTGAAACTCTTAAAAATAAGCCAACTACAACACCAATTCTCAAAATACCTGATCCTTTTGGGAATTTTATAGTAAGCACCAATGCTTCCTTAGAGGGTTTAGGAGAGGTGTTATCCCAAAAATAAGTTATAGTAGTATATGAATCTAGGAAACTCAAGAAGCATAAGTTAAATCATGCTACATATGATCTAGATCTAGCAATGGTTACATATTCTCTTTAGGTTTGAAGGCACTATTTGTTAGGAAAACCTTTCGAGTTAAGGATAAATCATCATAGCCTAAGGTATATCTTCATCCAACTAATATTGAATGCAAGGCAAATCAGGTGGATAGAGTTCCTATCAAAGTATGACTTTGGTATAGAGTATATCAAAGGAAAGAAAAAAAATGTTGTTGATACCTTGAGTAGGAGAAGGTATATAGCAGCATTAACCCAAATTCATGTAGACTTGACTGATAAATTCAAGGAAATCCAATTACAGGATTGGTATTTCATTGATATCCAGGCTAAAGTTTAAAAAATCCTAAGAAAAATAGAGATTTTAACATAAAATATGGACTTTTATGTTTCAAAGATAGTATTTTCATACCCTAGACTAGCGATTTAAGGAGAATGATTATGCAAGAGGTGTATAGTTCTACCTATTATGTTCATATAGGAGGTGCAAAGATGAGATAAAAATATGAAAAATATCTTTTATTAGCCTGGAATGAAACAAGATATTAATAGTTTCATTGTTAGATGTTTGGAATACCAAAAGGTAAAGGCAAAATATCAACATCTAGTAGGAAAATTATACCCACATAATAGACCTACATAGAAGTGGTAAGTTATATCCATGGATTTTATTTTGGGTTTACCTAAAATAAGATACCAACATGATTCAATACTTGTGGTGGATGACAATTTGACTAAGGTTGCATATTTAATACCAAGTAACATTAGGGATGATGCATTGGTTGTGGTAAACAATTTTTCCAAGGAAATAATTAGGATATGTGGTTTTGTTTAGGTGATCATATCAAATAGAGACTCTAGATTTACATTAGAATTTTTGCAAGATCTTCATCATGCATTGGGTACTAAATTGAAAATTAATTCTGCTTATCATACAAAAATATATGGGTAAACGAAGAGGGTTAACCAAATCCTAGAAGATATGCTTTGTATATATTGCATGGATCAAAATTTTAAGTGAGAAGACTATTTGCATTTAATAATTGATACCATGCATCCTTGGGAATGGCTCTATTTGAGGCCTTGTATGGAAGAAGGTGCTTAAAAAATCTATTTTAAGATAATCCAAAATATCAGGTGGTGATTAGACTAAACATTGTTATACAAATGGAGGAGTAGCTCGGGGTAATTTGGCAAAGGCTCAAGGAAGCATCCAATCTCCAAAAGAGC
Organism: Wollemia nobilis; assembly: GCA_028583015.1. Classification (NCBI taxonomy): domain Eukaryota; kingdom Viridiplantae; phylum Streptophyta; class Pinopsida; order Araucariales; family Araucariaceae; genus Wollemia; species Wollemia nobilis. The sequence continues at coordinate 1,409,106 of JAQPPZ010002524.1, forward strand.
TATATTGATCTAAAAATATCACCAAGATAATTCTCTGTGGGAGACAGAGTCTTCTTAAGGGTGAGATCCATAAAAAGTATCATCAATTCAACTTAGTTGGATCCTCATTTTGTTGGGTCTTTTGAAATCATTGATAATATTAGTCTAGTAGCCTATAGGCTCTCCTTACCGCCCAACCTATCAAATATCCATGATACTTTACACATATCCTTGCTTAGGAAGTATGTTGTTGATCTTTCTCATGTTTGGAATGTGTCAAAATTGTAGATGGCAGATCCCATAACCATTGAGGTGTGACCTATCAAGATTCTAGGGTTTCATTCTAAAAACTTAATAAAATGAACGCTAGATCAACGTAAGGTCCAATGGGACCATTATTTTCAAAATTGTGCAACTTGAGAAGATGTTGAGAAAGTGTGAAAGCAATTCCCAATTTTTTTTAATAAAATATATGCTTTGTTTTCAAGAAATACAAGGGACTATGTTTAGTCCTAGGAGGGAGTATGTAATGGCCAACACTGGTAGGATTTTTCCTTCATGCTTGATATGTGTATTGATGTGTGGATATAAAATGCATAATATTATTCTATTATTTATAGTTACACTTTATGCTTTCTAAAAATAAATTATGCAACTTTTAGAATTGTTGGAAATTTTGAGTAATTATGTTTTCATTGATGTCAAGTGCTTAGCGAAAGGTAAAGTTCATAATGGTACAATGAATTTAGCAAAAAGAAATGGTTATAATATTTTATATTATAAGCCAAAGTGTTTGATTTAAAAGTTGTGCTATGGGCTCAAGAAGTTAAGGATTTAAATTATTTAATATTTAAATAATTTAAATTAAAGATTTAAATAATTTAAATTTAAATATTTAAATATCCTAATTAAAAGTTTAGATTAAACTTTATAAAAATAATAATAATATTTTTCAAAGCTTCAAGCTCCTACCCGCCGACGTGTGGAGCAGAGAAGAGTGCTAAGCACTTCGTTCGATCAAAAAAGGAAGGGAATAATTCAAAGTAGTGGTGGAAGAATTTCCACATAGGTGGCTAGCCTAGTTGGTTGTGATGCTAGCAGTAGAGCGTTGGTGAAAGGAATATTTCATGTTCGAATCCCGTAGATGCTTTTTGCAGAGTAAGACAGTTGAAACGCGATTTCTTTAGAGAGAAGGTATAAGATAAAGTGTGGGCAAGATTATTTCAAAGCGGGTGGCTAGCCTAGCTGGTCACTAGGCTAGCACTAAGGCACTAGCAGGAAGAGAGTCACGGGTTCAAACCTCACGATCACCATTTTGCTAGGTAGAGAGGACAGGTTGTTCATGTGAGCACGTTTACAAGTGAAGAAGGAGATAATTAATATTTTCAAGGTATGAGGACTTAATTTTTGTTATTATAAAATTTTAAAATGTTATGTGGTATGGATAAATAAGGAGTTGTAAATTTTAGTTGGGTTATGAGATTTGAATTCAAATATTGGAGTTATAAGGTGTAGAAAAGGAATATTATTTTGTAATATGCTTTTTAATATGCTGAATTTTAGGTTGAGGGTATTGGAGTAATAAGGTGTAAAGGGTGATGTTATTTTTTATAATATTTTGAAGGGAATTTGTTAAGATAACTTGTGTGATGTAATGCATGGTCCTTGATAATAATAAAAGAGTTATTTTTAGAATTATTTGAGCATCTTATTGAAGAAATTTAATAAGGATAAATTTGTGATATCTAAACATTGATATTGTCAAAGAGATTGAGTGTGATTGAGACAGGTTTTGAGGTCTACTCTTCATCAAGAAAAAAGGTATGGGCACATATTTCTTGTGAGTGATTTTTTGATGTTGTGAGTGCTAATTTGGAGAGAAAATGGTTGTTTGATAAGCATTGTTGAGTTTAATTGTTAAATATTTTTTTGAGTGAAAGTTTATGATAAAAAACTTGTTTGATAATCATTGTTAGAAACATTGAATGAACCTTCATATGCATGATTACGGTTTGTAAAATATCATGAGTATCATTGTTATGTGAAGTTGATAACTATATTGAAACTAGGGTTTTTACAAGATCATGAGTATCATTGTTATGTGAGATTTTTTGATAAGCATTGTTGGAAATAATTGAGTGAGTGTTCATATGCTTGGACTAGGGTTTGTAAGCAAGGAGTGTTTCATTGAGTGATTTATTGAGTGGATTTGATTGATCCTAGTCATGAGAAAGTGTTGAAGTGATAGTTCAAGTTCTGTGAAACAAATTGTTCTATATTCTAAATTGATTTGAGAAAGAGATTAAATTGATTAAGCATTCTTGTGAGTGTGAAGCATATTGAGTCTCTAACAATTCTCTATATGTTTATGTGAGATTAAACAAGATTCTGTGTGAAGCTTATCTAAGTTATTGAAGAGGATTTTGTGTTAAATTGAGTTGAGTTGAGTAAGATTTTATGGAAGCTTACAATACAGATTTGAGATAAGTTCTAGTGAGAACTTGAGCAGATTTGAGGCAAGTCTTGGTGAAGACTTGTTGAGAATATTGGACAAGTTCTAGAGAGGACTTGTGGATAGATTAGTGTGAGCTTTTGTGGAAGCTTACAAGGCATATTTAAGATAATTCTTTGAGAAGACTTGTGAGCAGAGTTGATTGATTGATTTGTTCAAACCTTGAGTTAAGATTTGGGGAAAATCTAGTAGAGTTAATTTGTGATTGAGTCAAGCTTTGTGTTAAGGCTTGAGGACAGATTTGAGGATAGAGTTTAGTGTATATTTGAGGATAGGTTTGTGCCAGACCAAAATATAGAAATTGAGCAAATTTGTGCTATATTGAAGGACTGTGTTTAGTGCATATTTGAGGAAAAATATTGAGAATATTTTTGCTATATCGAAGGATTGTGTGTAGTGCAAATTTGAGGATAGATATTGAGCATATTTGTGCTAAACCAAAGGACTGTGTTTAGTGTAGATTTGAGATAGAGTTGAGAGCAATATTTAGAGGTGATAAAGTATATAGGATGATAGTATCTAGTGGATAAATGTCCATTAGCCAAGGCAGTGAAGGAAGGTCTTCTGAGTGAGGGCAGGAGTCTTTAGTGGATAGAGATCTATAAGCCAGTGTATTAGAGGTAGAATTTCTTCTAGAAGATCACCAACCAGAGTAGAGGATAAGGAGTTCTCTTGTGGATAGTGATCCATGAACCAATTGAGGAGATTGGTGTCTCATGTGGATAGATATCTACAAAATTGATTAGGGGATTGATGTCTCCTTTGGAAAAAAGGTCCATAAACATTGTAATAGGGAAAGGTTTCCCAAGATATTTGTTGAGAAAATTTTAGTGAAATATTTTCTCTATGGAGTAGCCCACATTGGGTTAACCACATTAAATTGGTGTCTCTATTGTGTGTGGTAATTTGTGCATTGCTTTGATTACTATTTTTGATATTACCATTAATATAGTGTATAATATTGATTGGGAAAGAAAAGTAAAAATTGGTCTTATACTTTTCACACCCCCTCTTAGTATAAGCTTGTGTTATTCAAGAATATGGTGCTCTTGATGAATTTTATGTTTGCAAGACCAGGTACTCTCATGGGTGGATTAGTATGAGACAACCACCAAAGTTGAGATAAAAAAGGAAATTATGGATGAACTCTCATCGATATTTGAAGGGTAAAAAACCTCATGTAAATGCATTTGCATATGTTTGATTTAAATGCATCATTTGGAAAGGAGGTTTCTATTAAAGCAAAAGAGTTATTTTTAGCAGGTGGGTGATAACATTGCAATTATAGTAAATCCTCCTGCTTAAGGAAATTGTTTGTGCATATTATTGATGGCATCTTAGACTTGCAAATTATTATTGGGATGCATTCATGCATGTGTTTTGAAGTATGGAAATTGTTTGGTTAATAATTTTATCAAGTTAGGTATTAATAATTAATACTTAAAAATAATATTGATGTTAATGGTTAATATTAACATTTGATATTAATTAAATCAATTCTAGGAGGTGAGTAATTGATTTAATCCTAATGTTAGTAAATAACACTAGCATTAGAAAAAACAATTGAATTAATAAGATAGTGATTTAATTATTAAATCTAGACCTAAGGGTATTAGTGAATTAAGGTAAGCTTTAATATTTTAAAACTTTAAGGGGAAATTCATTAAATAAATAAAGTTCATAGTGTTGGCGAGTTGGAAAATTGAAAACATTGGAGTAGTTGGCAATGTTGGAAACCTTTTTTTAATGTAGTTTTTAAATGTTACTCTTGTGCATAATAGAATGACATGCAAGAAAGAAAATACATCCTTCTTTGATCTTTCTTTTTGGTTCCTCTCGAAAAATATGTTGGGGGGGATTGCTAATTTTTGAGGGATCAAAAAATTGGAAGGAAGAGATGGAGGGTGAAGAATTATGAAGGAGAAAAGGATTACATGTAGTAGCTAATTTAGAGGTATTTTTTCTCTTGGTTACAGTTTAAAATATTATAGCTTTATCTATTTGATATGCTAGAAAATATCATTAGACGATAAGTGTATTGTTGTTATTCATTGATTAATAAATTTTATGGCATACATAGTTGCATGCATGGTTGTTTGCTATTGCAATTGCTTGTGTTTTAAGTTTGGAGTGTTGTTTCTAAGCTCTAGAAATCCTAGCTCATGGTAATCTTGCTTTTAGTGACCAAAACTAGGTTTTGGAGGCGTTTGAGGGTTGTTATGGTTGGTTTTGCTTTCACCATATATGAAGCTTTAAGTATGTGATACCTTAGTCGAGTTATTTTTACCTTGTTATAAGCTTTTCTTCTAAGGATCCATCAAAAAACCAATAGATTTAAGAAGTGTGGGGTGAGTGTGAGGTAAATTTACACCACCATTGTTTTTTAACAACATTACAACCAATATTTCAACATCTTGAAGTTGTCCTTCGATGTTGCCAACCTTGTTATTGTCGTCACTTACCAAAATCCTTTAGTATAGCATTCTATTGTCCACTTTTTTTATAGGTTTCTCCATCTAACATCCCAATATAGGATAAGAGAGAGTCTTATCCACCTTTTATTACAGGACTCTTTCATTACCATAATTGTATTTGTGATCATTATCATTAGATAACTAGATAGATGTTTTTAAAAATTTATGGTGCCTATGTATAGTTATCTACGTAAATGCTTTGGATTAGAGCAATATTTATTACAGTGATAGGTTTTAGGGGATCTTATGTATCTAATATTGGTCATCGTGTGTAGTGCATGCATCAATGCTATTGGAAAAATTAACCCTTGGAATTGTATTCTTCTTCCTATCCTAGGCCGCCCAAAACCTAATTGTTTAGAGTTAGCCTAGTAGTATGCATTTTGGACATTTATTTATTCTTTAACATTAAGTTTTATATTTGGGTAATACAGTGTGTATTATATATATAAATAGTGGATGTAAATTAATAGATTTTATTAGGGAATACATGGAGCTATTAAAGGATAATGAATACCCTTTTTACATTGTTATTATGTATGATTAACTAATCAATAGTATGTGGAGTTTTTGAAATAAAATTATTATTTTAGAAGGAAGGTATTTGCCTATATAATAATGATTAAATATTTTATCAATTTATCAAGTTGTAGTATTGAAACTATTAATTAATGTTGAAGTATTCCATAAATTTTGGTTAAATACAAAGGTTATAAATGGGTTCAATAATGGAGAAAATAATGAAATATATCTTTATGAGAGTTATTATTTGAATGCTTTAGTAGTGATATTTTACAAAATAGATGAGGCTTGAGTAGCTAAGGAATCTATAAATTGAGAGAAGTATGGGATTCTCACTATGTTTATGCTTAGATTTGATTTGCATAATGCATGCATTTGCATTGTTATATGTTTTTTGCATAGTGCATGTAAGAGTTGTCCTGATCCCTGAAATTACTTTCAATGTTCATTAGAGAAGATCCAACAAGTGAAAGGCCTTTAGAAAAATATGAGACTAGAGATTATTTATGTATTAAAATATTGAAATGTAATATTTTTGGGATGAGGATTATTATGAGTATCATGATTATGAAGAAGGAATAAATATTTTGTGAATAATATTCTTGTTATATTATTTGATACTTGTTCAGAGAATGGAAGATTAATTATTGTTGTTCTTTTATGATTCTTGGTAAAAGTTAGTTATTTGTAATATAGAAAGGATGTGAATCAAATCTATTTGATGGATTATGGTGATGATTCATTTAGATGTTGATTTTTTCCTTTTCATTATAAATAAAGAAAATGTTAAATTCTAGTATTATGATTTGAGAAGTATTTAAATTTCTAGTCTTTAGCAATGTGTTATGTTGAATTTAATTATGATTTAGCATTTTATTTCCTTTTGGAGAGATGTTAATAAATGTTAAGACTCTTGGGTTTGGGAAGGGGTTTTTGGACATGAAATTAGAGCCATATTAGTAATCCCTTGAGCCTAGATGAACCCAATTCCTAGTTGAGTTGCAATGAGGCAATAACTAGGTATTTGTGAATGATACACCCTAAATGGTGAGGCTTGGGTGGCCCAAATAAGTGATGATTTTGGATGGTTCTAAGCAGTGAGACTTGGACATATTCCTCGTAGTAAGACTTGGATGTATTCCTAGTGGTGAGGCTTAAGAATCATAATGGTGGATTGGTATGGGACAATCCATTGAATCATTCACAAGACAATATAATGGTGGTACCTTGTAATGAGGCAAGAGTGACCATGATCATTACCAAGTGAGTGGTAATGGTCTTAGTTAGCTCATGGTGAGGTGAAGCTAACTAATCACTAAGGCATCATACCAGATTAATCCTACATAGATATACTTATGTAGGGTTAGGGAATAGGTATCCCCCTTTAAGTATTATGGGCCTTAAAGTATAATTCCTACATCATGGTCAAGTTGTCCTATACCAATGAGGGTATGGGAAAAGTGGGGGGACAACTGATGGTATTTTTTCTAAATGGTGAGGTTTAGAAGAGTGAACCCCAAAAGTACATGGAGTTAGCCACTCCTATCCACTTGATGATAATAAACTCAAAATGTGGTTATGCCTTAATATTGATAAAATATATAGGGTCTTATTTGAGTTAATCCTTGATAAAATATATATCTCTCTCCCTTGTGTCAAGTTTGGTGGATTGTTACATTATATATATTTTGATTATATAATGTTTTACATGATAGTATTATAATAATTTGATAATTATAGATATATTATTTAATAATATTTAAATTTAAATATATTTTTTAAATTTTTATTTTAACTTAATACAAAGTACAATAGGTGGTACAACAGGGGCCACACTCCCAGGGAAAAGTAATAGGAGGCCTCCTTCCTTGTGATTTGAACTCAAGTCTCCAATATGAAATGCCAATGACATATAGTTGGGGTGTCCCCACATGAACCTTTTATACAATTTTAAAATCTATAACATAAAAAAAAAAAACTTTTATTTATATTAATAAATGTATTTATAAAAATAATAATAAAAAAGGTAATGTGTTTTAAAAACATAATGTGCATAAACATGCAAAGATATATTATAAATTTAATATATTTAAGTGTTGTTTAGTGATAATAAGTAGCTAACCCAAGGGCTTGTGCATTCTAAAAAGGTAACTATTAGAAAGGTTAATACAAGAGATTTTTTATATAGACAACTAGTGCAAAGGAAATAGCTATAGAATTTATAGATAAGGTATTTTCACAACTTAAAATAATAATTAAATGAAATAGAATGTTGATTATTTTCTAAAAAAATATTTGGATTTTTTTTTAATGTTTAAGAAATTAAATTTTATAATATTTTAAATGTTCAAATACATTATAAATTATTATAATGAAAAATTGTGTTTTTTTATGTTATTTAAAATCTAGCCAATTTTGATTTTTTTAATGACTATAAAATATAGTTTTCAAGTATTTACATATTTTTCTTTACATTGGATAATTTTAATGAGTGTATTAAAAAGATGTAAAAGATATACAACATTTTGCTACACAATTTTTTAATGACTATATATATATTTTTTTGTGTTAAAACCATCCATTAATTTTTTACTTATGTATTTTCCCTCCCTCTTCTATATCAATTTCATATTAGCCTAAGAACATAGACTAGTTATTATCTTATGGTTTAGTGGTTGGTATAAGGTAAGAGCTCTATGTATTTGTTGCCTTTTGGTCAAGTGGTTGATATAAGATAGGTTTAGAGACCTATATATATTTAACTACCTTAATCCATCACAAAATCAAAGTAAAGAAAACTAAACTAATGAATACTATTGCCATAAACATTGTAATAATTTTTGAGTGACTAGTTATGGTAGTTGTGTGTCCATTAAAATAAAAACTTATTATCATTCTTAAAAAAAAAATTAAGATTGGGAATATATTTTTCAATTAAAAATTAGTTTATCATTTAAATCTTATATTATGGAATTCATAGGCACAAAAGCTACCATAAGTTAAAATTTACTTAAAGTACAAAAACACGACAATATGGTAATCTAATAAGCCAAAAAAAAACTAATAACTAGATGAAACCCAAAATATAAGACTTAAGGTGTATATCCTTCCTATTCCTGATCTTTACTCTTTTCCTTCTTGTTCTTGGTCTATTATTTGCATCTTCCAACTCTAGTTAATTAATAACATGTTTGAAATACATGTGAGAAACTCAAATTGATTGCCACCAGGAGAGGCCTTATAATGAGATCTTATAACAAGTCTAGCATATAATCTAAAGGTAAACCTCCATCTAATGTCTTAAACATACAACTCTAAAGGAAGAGAGAATTTATCCTTGGTAAAGATAATATGATCTGCATTCCACCCTATTACTTTGGTCTTTAGAATAGTTACACATTTTGATATGCCCTTTATGCCACTAGACAACTTGATTAACTTCACTTATACAAATAAAGAGCCTTCTCTAACTTCAACAGTTGTTGAAACTTTGGATATGAAATATAATTTAATGTGAGGATCATTCATTCTTGCTCTAATATGGGCACTAAATTCTTCAAGAACATAACCTTCTATAATTTCATAGTCATATTTATAAGTCGATATATCCCTAACACTTTCTTGGGAGTCTATGGGAGAAAATAAAAATAATGAATTTATCTAGATCTTCACTATTGGAACCTATTATGAAAAACTTTCTATTTTAGGTTAGATCATTTCAAGAAGGGTTTTGTCTCTATACTTGGCAACTTGATCCTAAACTATTATAATGAAAGAAGGTAGAATACCCTAATATTTAAGAACCCCAAGAAGTGGGGTCCCATTGATACATGTTGCTATGAATCCTATTATGGATCACAAAATCCAAACATATTAGATACCTTAGAGAATATTTTTCTATATTTATCTCTGACTCACCTTTCATGAAATCACTTTACTTTCTTGATGAGTAAATTTTAGAAGAATACCAAATTCCTAAAATTCCATGTGAGATTCAATTTTTCGTGACATCTAAGGTGTCTAAGGATGCTAAAAGTCATTTTACTATCCAATATATTGTCATGTGTGATCCTCATAAATCATCAAAGGGTAGTGAAACACTTGCTCTCCTAGGATATGAGACTTTTGATTTCTCCTTAGGGAGAGAGGATCCTATAGCAAAAGGGGAGGAGATCCTACAACCAAAATATGAGATATTTATGTAGGAGGATGAACATAAAATAGAAAAAAACTAAGCTTACAAGGTATAAAGAAAACTATGGAGCACCTTTTATGAATAAGTATTCCTCTTTGAAGATGAAATCTAGGAAATAGACTCTATTCAACAAATGGAGAAGGATTCACCAATGACTCCTTAAAACATCCAAGTAATTATAAATAATTAGGATACATTGAGTGACTAAAAATCCATGGTCCTAAAAATAGGATATTTTCCTACTCTTGGGAAGTACAACTAGGGTAAAAATTGTATCCTAATAGAATGATACTCTAAAGGATAACATTAAATTGGTAAGAACCAAGGTTCTTACAATTTGTATGACTGTGGAAGAATGGATTGAAATGCAGATAAGTGGAATAAATAAAATAATCACAGTTGTAAATGAATCACTTTTTATTGATGGTAAACCAATCAATGGATCTATTAAAATATATTCTTTGATGGATGGTAGAAAACACCCATGCGAATGCATTTATATATCTATCCTAAGTTGTGATGTGAAAGGACATGGTGCATAATTATATTAATGGATAAAATAATGTGAAGAGTTAGGATTAGAGTCTTAACATGCCACCCTCCTTAAAAAGAGCTTTGTCCTCAAAGCTCAAAGTGAGAATCTTCATCCCTTGTTTTCCAAGTAGTAGGTGCTCATGTTCTTGCACCATTTTAATATCATCATCTCATAAGCAGGGATATTGGGAAGGTTGAAGTGTTGGTGGGGGATAGGTAGGAATAATAGGAGGACTAGAACGATCATAGGGGAAACATTTATTGTATTTTTTTAGTGGTTTGGAGAGAAAATAAGTGGGCAACCATTTTTTTGCCTCCTTTACGAACAACTTTCTCCATGTGATGAGAGCTTGCTAGTGGAGAAGGGCCGGATTTTATTCCTTTAAGAGTATATGCTTGGTCCTTTTGTGTGGATTTCATCCATAAGTCACCAAAGTCCCATCGGATTTTTTTGAGTGTTCGTAACCATTGTACTCCTAAGACGATATCACAACCTCCCAAGGGAATTGCATACATGTCATATTTCATGGTATAGTCATCCAAGGTGAACTTAATATTTTGGCATTTCCCTTTATAGGTGATCCTTCCCCCATTACCAATCATGACTTCAAAATTATTGCAAGGATGTATAAAATAGTTGGCTTGCTTTACCACACGTGGGTCGATGAAATTATGGGTACTTCCAGAGTCAATAAGTATGGTAAGGTTTTGTCGTTTGAAGGTTCCTAGGACTTTCATAGTTTGGGGAAAAAAATTTCCAACAAGGGCATTGAAAGAAAATTCTAGTGGACCTTTGGGGCTATCATCAGGTGTATCCACCACTAGTTCGACCTTTATCTCCTCTTCATCATTTTTTGATGGAAAAATAATAGCTACATCTAGAATATGTAATTTTGGTGTAATACATTTGTGATTAGGTATGAATTTCTCATCACAATAAAAACAAATGCCCTTTTCTCTTATTTCCTTCATTTCCTCCAAGCTAATTCATTTAATTGGCATGACTCTATTTAGTTTTGGGTTGGTGGAAGTATTTTGTGAGTCTACTTTAGATAGGTTTCCTAGTCAAAGTTGGTTATTGATTTTTTCTTTCGCCATCTAGGCTAATACAATAGTGTGCATCATGTTGATAGGATTGAGCATTTGCAGTTCTAATCAAATTTCTTCCTTTAGGCCACTAATGAAGAAACTTTGGAAGAATGATGCATGTAGTCCCAAAGTAAGATTTACCAATTTCTTAAACTTAGCTTGGTACTCACGTATTATAGTGGTTTGGTGGAGTTTGGTGAGAGCCCCTGCGAAATATTCAAATTTTCTTGGGCCAAATCGTACCATTAAATTTTTTGTGAACTCGGTCCATGTAGGAGTGTCATTTATCTTTTCATACCATTGGTACCTTTGAGTAGCAATTTTTTATAGGTGGAAGGATGCAATGCAGACATTTTGGGTTTTTGGAATTTGATATAGAGAGAAATATTGGTCAACTCGATATATCCAATTTGTGGGCCTCCATCAAATTTTGGAAAATCTAGTTTTGTGGTTTGAGGTAGGATTGATGTTTGTGGTCCTTCGAGTAATACTTTTGGTGTTGAGATCTACTGGACAGCTTGCATTAATGCCATATTTTGTTGTACCATGTCCATAGAGTGATTAGTGGTATCCATTTTCAGGATAACTCTATATTAGTGGCATCCAATTTTATGGTTAAATATGCTATTTTATCACTATTTTTATTTCAAAATTATCTTACCATTTATTAATAACTTGCAAGACTTCTTTTGTAACATTTTTCACAATGTCTTGTGATCTTCTTCCTTCTTCCATGGTATGGTTTTTACGGGTTTACAACTTTCTTGGCCTTGGTTGCAAAATATTGCAATTTTTTTTGAAAAATTACAAAAGTTGCTAAATGTTGCTATCATTTTTTGAAAAAGTTGCTAAATGTTGTCAAAAAATTGTTTGCAATTTGCAATTTTGCAAATATTGCAAATGTTGCTAGCAAATTTTGAAAAAGTTGTTCTAAGCAATTTTTGGTAAAAAAATTTAAAAATTTTGTTTGCTCCTTTAATTTGATTTTTTCTTTGGTGGTAACTATTATGAATGATAGGATGACCAGGCATTCATCGACGGGATGACAGGGCATTCAAGGTAGAATCGGGCATGTGGACCGAGGTGACAAAGATGTCACAAGCTGACAGGGGAAGGCAACAATGTGTGAGCAGCTGGATGGTAGAGGGATGGTGAGCGATGCAGTGATGATGAGATTTTTATTAACCAAGCTAGTGATCAACATTCGACAAAGGGCACACACTACGATGATGATACAAGTGGCATACAAGGGTAGGTTTATGCGAGATTCAAAGGAGCACATGATCGAAGTCGCATAAGGCTAGTGTAGCCTTCGTCAATTTAAAACCTTTGATTTCATTTTTCTAGTGAATGTGGGATTTAATCCCACAATTTAATTTTACATTAATATGCTAACATTTTTTAGAGTTGATTTTCTAATTCCGCGATCGTCGAAAAATTAAGAACTTTAATTTTTGACCTTAATTGATAATTTTTTTTTTGTCGGATATTAACTCTTCATCAAATTTTTTTATGAGTTGTTGGAAGATGTTTTCAAACCTGGTTTGAGCTTAAATTCATGTTTTTCAAGATTTATTGGTCAATTTTAGATTATCCTTGATATTTCAAGTGGAGATCACCGATCTATATAATATTTGATTGTTTCCTTCGGTCTCAAGATGTTGATGTTTCCTGGTCTCTTTTGGTTACGTCATTGTTCATCTAAAAGATATTTTTAGAGGTTGATTTGGTAGATTAACTTATCTCTTTGTGTGCTAGAATGATTGTGATATTTTGTGAAAGTTTATATGAGATGTAGGTGTAATACGGTGGACCTGCTAATGATACAATTTGTTGGAACAACTTTTGAATGAGTGATAGTGAAACAATTTATAGTGGTTGGAAAAGACTGACACGAGTCAGGACGATTGTGAATGGTTCCTTTTGGACACCGCTCTGATACCAGAATGGTAATAACTAAGGTTCTTACAATTTATCTGACTATAGAAGAATGGATTGAAATACAGATAAGTGGAATAAATAAAAGAACCATAGTTGTAAATGAATCACTTTTTATTAATGGTAAACCAATCAATGGATCTATACAAATATATTCTTCGATGGATGGTGGAAAAAACCCATGCGAATGCATTTATATATCTATCCTAAGTTGTGATGTGAAAGGACATGTTGGTCCATAATTACATTAAAGGATAAAATAATATGAAGATTTATTATTAGAGTCTTAACATTAATTGACATAGAGACAACAATAAAAGGGACCATCATTGTTGATTGATATTATATCGCTTGCTTGCTTATATTTAGTTATACAAATAGAATATCACCTTCAAATTCAATCGTGGAATGAGATAAAAGGTAGAGAGGCTACCATAGTTATAGAAATATCAATGTCCACTTGTACTTCCCACCACAATAAAAAGTAAATGGATGTATCAATTACAAGGCAAAAAGTAGATCATGAGGGAATGATAAGATAAAAGGTCATTTTAACTTCCCTGAGTGTGACACCCACTCAAGGTTTTAATTATTTTGGTGAAGAAACATACTGTCTCCAAAATATCCCTATGAATCTCTAAGTCAAGGAAGCCCCTCTAGAAAAGGCCCTCTCTATGCATTGCTAATGTTATCTAGCTTACTATGTTTACATAGGTGTTGGAAAAATATTGAATTGGAATATTGGAATCGGAAGGGTTGGAATCTATTTTTCTAAGTCGATGAATGGAATTGTATATCACTCAGAGAGATGGTTGTTTCTATATATTCCCTCCCAAAAAAAAGGAAAAGAAGAAAAATAAAAATAAAGATAAATTCCATATCACCTGGGTAAAAATCTTGCAAGAGACATTTAGGTCCCTATTTATTTATATATGTTTCCTCTAAGATTGTTTAAAAATATTTTTAAGTAAGTTTCTCCTACAAAATTGATAAGATGAAATTCCAAGCTGAGAATGTAGTGATATCAAAGCAATGTTCGAGATCCAAATTATTTTAGGGTAAGTATGATTTTTCTTCCTTCTAACCCCACAACCCAATGGATAAGGCATAATTTAAGATGAACCTTGTTAACAGTCTAGTCTTAGAGATGGCATCATACATGAGATTTTTGATGAATCAAGGAAAATAAGAATAAAAGGATAAAAATAAATGATGGATAAACCTAAAGAGAAGTGCTTTGAAAGTTTATAAGAAAATGAGTGATAGGAATAGAAGTTTCTAATCTAGAAGTATAAAATTATTTTACCATATTTTTCACAATTGCCTTCAATTCATTTTCACCCCATCTCTTCTAATCCCCTCTCTATTTTCTCTTTCCTTTAGATAAAAATAATTATGGACAAAATTTAAAAGAAGGACATTGAAAATTTACAAGGAAATGAGTCATAGGAATGGTAGTTGCTAATATAGAAGTATAAATCCATTCTACCATATTTTCCACAACCATATTCACTTAAATTTCACCCCATATCTTCTAATCCCATCTTTATTTTCTCTTTTCTTATTTATTCTACTCCCACTTCTTGAAATCCCCTAATTTATTTTTTTATGCCCATCCCATCCTCAAATAAGTGTATCCCTAGTCTTAAGGTGACCAATAGGTTTTCCTATTTAAAATATAGGGTTCTTTCATAAGTTGACTCCACTCTAGTTTTTCCTATCATCATTCATGCTATTACATATTATTCCATCCACCTTGCATCTATCCTTTGGTCCCCCATATAACAAGTGTTACTATTTTATTGTATGTGTCATCAATTTAATTCCCTTATCATTCATCATCACTTAGTCCACACCATCACCCATGTTGTTATGTCAAATTAGCCTCCTTATCTTCATTGGTCCACTAGTCCCCATAGGTATAATGATACTCCTCCCCATGTAGCATAAAATCATTTCAAGGTAATTTATACTATGAATGGACATATCAGTATTGGAATCCATTAGTTGTTCTCTCACCTGGTAAAAAATGAGCTCCTGATACAAAATATAGAGAGTAAATATTAGGTACTATACAAGGGTTAAGAAAACAAATTAATCAAAACAACACCAATGAAAAGAGATTTAACATCTACTACACTGATGATCCACCAATTTTTGTTGATGAAAGGAATATAGGAGCTATTGATAATCAAGAAAATTTCAATGTACAATATGAAATTCAATATCTCATTGGTGGGACAAGCCAAGTCCCTGTGGTACCATGTGTGTTAAGGTGCACCTCAAATATCCCAATAAGTGTGATACCTTGCTCTTCAAGGTATTCAAGTAGATGGAAGAGGAGTTAACACCCAAGGAAAAGTACACCAAAGAACTTCCCATTCAATGAAAAAAATGCAGTTGGATAGGTCAAATGAGAAAATACTAATCATGCAATAGGAGATATCCTACATGCAAGGGAGACCCCAACAATGCAAGCTACCTATGATGCCCTTGGAATGATAGTTAAATAATTGATAAAGGAGATGCAAGAACTACTAAATAAAGGATTATAGAGAAAATCAAATTGGAGGTGTTCATAGATAGTATCACCTGGTGCTTCAAAGGAGATTATTGAACTAGAAATCCAACTATGAAAGTCAAGAAATTGAAGAGAACCAAGGGAAAGCCCCTTGTAGGATAAACATGAGTAGTTGGTATCAAATACCACTATGCAAATTATCAAAAAACACCCTTACACACTAATCAAAAGGAAGTTTTGAAACTGTTACCCTAGAGCTAAACAAAGGTGATCCATAAATTACTAATTTCATAATAGGGATTCCATGTTTGAAGACTCCATACCCAAGGATAAATGCCATATTTGGGGTCTCTTTCAAATTGATCTTGGAGCCATGTGATGTTGTCATAAATATATTAGCTCAAATACTACTTCTAATTCTAAGGAATTAGACAAATAAAATAGATTTTGCAAACCTAATAATATCATTGCAAAATAGCAAAACTTGCAAAATTGTTAAATTTTGGTTATCTCCAAAATGGACCGATTGGTTCAAAGGAGTGATTCACTTGTAAAATAGGGTTATTTGCTTATAAAATGCACCAATTGGCTCAAGGAAGTGATTTTCTTGCAAAATGGACCTATTGGATCAAAGGAGGGATTCACTTACAAAATGGTTGGATTGGCTCAAGGGAGAAATTAATTTGTAAAATGGACCAATTAGCTCAAAATATTTATTGTTTTCCAAAATAGACCAATTGGTTCAATGAACCAATTTGCTTACAAAATGGATTGATTAGATCAAAAGAGGGATTCACTCACAAAATAGACCGATTGGCTCAAGGGAACAATTAACTCAACAAATGGTGTCAATTTGCTTGTAAAATATGAGTGAATCACTTGCAAATATGAGTAAATCATGTTAGAATATTATTTTAATGTGCACTATGCCTTCCTTCAGCTTGACACTTGTTTTATTTCCAATTTGAGTTGGAGTTATGTGTCTTCTGCATGACACTTGGAGTGGAGATTATGACACTTGTCAAATCTCACTCATAGATTGGATGCCTATATATTGTAACACTTTTGTCAATACATTGTGCATTTTACTTTGTTCCAACATCTGGTATCAGAGTGATGAGATCCATCTATGGGATTGGGGTTTGAGTATGGAGTCAGGGATTATGCTCTCCACTCATTGAGTGGATCAAAAACTAGAAGCTCCTCCATTGTGAGCATTGTTTTTTTAAAAAAGGATTTTTTGTTTCCCTATAGTCGTTGATGACACCGTCAAGGCTCTTTCAACATCGTTGTGAGAAAAATATTTTTAGTGTGAGTGTGTTACTAGAAACATTCCAAGTGTATAGCAGTTGAGAAAATTTCTATCACCGCTAGTGGTATGCTGCTATTTTTTCCAGCAATGTGACATTGGCATTTCGCTGTGAAATATAATATCTTAGCACTATTTTACCTACGACTCCATTTCATTTTTTTTGTATTTGCTGGCCCTCCAAAGAGTAGTGGACATTGTTATGATGGATAAAGTTGCCTGAAGACATAGTAGGCAGATAAAAATTATAGTGTTGATGATCTAGTCAATGAACCACCAAGCTACCACAGATCTACTTGATATCACTAGTTGTAGAAAATAAAATGGTAGATAAAAATTTCTTAACTAGGAAAACTATAGCCTGATAATTCATCTTGTGTGCACCCTCAACACCACTGCCATTCCATGTGAGATGATCTATGAGAAAAATTATTAACAACGGTTACCACAATAATTTTTGTAGTTTTAGATCCATGTTTTTCTATGGCTATCAAGGCTAAGATTTGCAAACATGGCACACAGCCTCCTGGGAAGCGATGAAATCAGTTTTGGTAGTTTGGAAATTTTTTTGGTTGGCATTTTCCCTCGTCCTGTGAGGACTGTTTAATTCATAAAGATACCATAATATTATCGCCAGTGAGAACTCAAAGCTCGATGATAGAGTGAAGGCCGATAGTTCATTGCAGTCTTCAATTTTGGGTTGTGGATTTTTTGCTTAGACTCCTATTGTTATTTTGCCATCAAGAGATAGAAATACTTCATGATGCAACATAATAAGTGATTCTTGTGTCTGGTGTGGTGTATCCTACTTCTAACGGTGCTCCTGGTCATGTTGCTATTGTTGTGTAGATAGGAAGACGTCCATCCTAGAACTATAAGGTACTATTATGGATGAACCATTGGAAGCTCTAATGGTTGCGAAAGGACTTTAATCAGGAAGTGTGATGTTGAAGTTTTTCACACCCCCACTCAATGCACTTTCAAATGACCCATCATTGGGTTTCATAAGACTCAAATTTTTCAAAATCCCACACCCCGACGTAGTGTAAACATCAATAACAAAAACAACGATAACTAGGAGCAAGATCTGGACATGTTTATCCTCATGTGGATATTTATTTCACCTTTGTGTAGTTTTACAAAAGTCTTAAAAAAATGATAGAACACACCCGAAGATCATTATTTTCTTTGAAGAAGACACCCAAAGCTTTGCCACCATTGCTTCTGCAAATCACACCGTCGATAACTACTTGAAATCTCATGATGACATACTGTTGAATATGGAGGAGGTTGATCTAGAGTTTGAAGGAAAATGCCACTTTCTCACGTGATTTTAATAGCATTATCGAATACTTGTCGGGCATGGGGTCAAGTTGCACATGATTGCTGATGACTACTGATACTTCTATCATTTCAAGTTTTTATTTACTTCTATGAGATCACTGTTTGATTTGATTTGAATGGAGTCTTTATTATTGTTTTATTTTAAAAATTTCCATGCAAGTGACCCACACAAACCCCACATGGGCTAGTCCTGCAAAAGTACATATGCACAAACAGACCCATTTTAAAAAAAAAATGCATATACCCATGTAAAGGGTATTTTACGTTGCATTTTTGGGGGAAATTATCTTTTACTGCTGGAATTATATTTTTTTAACAAAAGGGGCACAATTAGTCTCAAGGGTATTATAAGGTTCTATTGGTGTCGGATTCAATAAAAAATCTAGACTTAAGCATTCTTTTGCTGGAGTAAAACTCGGATGGGTGACTAATTGGGAAGGCCCAGAGCTACACAAACTTAGAGGATCATTGTTTTTTGCATTTTTGAAGTAGCTATTTATATCCTAATATAGGCTTATATAGTTGTTGAAAAGGATTTTTTGAGGAGGATCTATTGGTGCAGTCATTTTCTAGTTTTGAAACCATTTGCTATGCTAAATTGTAGTTTGAATTTCACATTGCAAAATAGAGTGTAGCTTCGGTTGTATTCGACACTCTTGAATAGAAAATTTGGTAAACTTGAAAGGGGTTCTTTTTTAAGTCATTAAGGGAATATTAGGCCAAAATATTCATTGAAGTTGGCAAATTTGGAGGTATTATTATCATTGAAGGCATTGATATTGTATCACTTTTTTAAGGCATATTTTGAGGTTAATCTTTGGCCAAATTTTCTAATACAATCATCAACTAAAGGGGTGATTTAGGGCCCCTTACCGCTTGCTTGTGGAGTACTTTTGTGGCTTTGTATTGGCCACTTTGTGTTTTGTGTTTTCCTCTCTTAATTTGGGCTTGTTCTTCATTTTAATGGTTGCTATAACCCATGCATGTTTTTTGGGGTTTACATAATTGTAATCAAGTGTAGTTCCTTTGCATATACACTTGAAATTTTTGAAACATCTACAAGCAAACAAGCACACAAGCATCTTGTAATAACATCTAAGCACCTAAACTTTTATCACACTATTATAACAAATTCTCAAAAGGTAAGAGATTAAGCATTGTAATAAGTAGTTTCACTTCTTACTATTTTTGGGTGGAAAAGGGTACTTGTGTTCAAGTTATCCCTCCCACTTTTGGAACCACTTGATGATTTAGAGTGGAAAACTAGGCAAACCCTCCTTTGGATTTTAAGTGGTGTACCCTAGATTTTTTTTTAGGGCTCTAATTTGGCATTTGTATTTCTTATTTCCTCCTTTTTTGAGCTCCCTCTTCTCTCAATCCTTTTCTAAATCATGGCTACTACAAATCTACTAAGTGGTCTCAATAAAAAGCTTGAAGGAGCTCACTCTTTTGAAAATTAGAAATATGAAATGGAATCTATCTTAATGATGAATGGTATGTGGTATTTTGTAAGAGATATAAAAGATAATGAAGACCCACTCACAACATCCAAAGAACCTATAGCAAAAGCACTATTTGAAAAGAATTCCAATATAGCTTTAAGTCTCATCAAGCTAGCTATAGGAATTCAATGTAGAGAAACTATAAGGATTGCAACTATACCTAAAAAATCTTAGGATGCTCTAATAATATTGATAGGCCAAGTCAAGACAACATTGCATAATCTTTATATGAAAGGCTTACTAACTGATTACCTTATGGAAGTAAAGTCAATTAGGAATGATTTCTTAGTTGCTGGTAAAACTCTTGATGATAATGAGTTGATTCATATAATGTTACATGGACTTCCTTCCAAATTTCACTCCTATGCTACAACATTAGATCTAAGTGGTAAAATAATGAATTCATCACTTAAGGAGATTTAAATTCTACTTAAGAAACATGAACAAGCCCTAATAAAAGATGAAGAGATTGAATCCTCATTAGCAACTTTTGCCACCAAGGCATCCTTATAGCATAGACATAACAAGGATCCAAATCAACAACATCAAAATCAAAGAGGTAGATAGCATCAGAGATACCCATAATAGCCATGTCAGTAGTAGCATCAACAACCATGTCAACAATACCAGTAGTAACCATGTCAGTAGTACCAACAGTAGCCACATCAGCAACAACCACAACAGTATAATCACCAGCCAAATCAACATCCAAGATGGAAAACAAGACCTCCCCAAGGGAGTCATCCTAATAGAGGGCTTCAAAAAAATAATCAACAAGGGTATGATTATTGTGGCAAATGGAATCATAATATCACTAATCGCTATCAAAGACAAAGAGATAAAAGGGTTCCACAAGATAATAATCTCAACGTATTGTATGCAGTAAATCAAATTAGTGTTGAAGATAAATATTGTTGGTATATAGATTCTGGAGTATCTAAGCACATGATAGGAAGGCAGGATTGGTTGACCAAGGTTCACCCTACTTCTAATCAATTCATTACTTTTGGTGATGAAATTATCCTTCCCATTGAAGGTGTTGAAGAGGCACTACTTGCTTTGCATGATGGAAATAATGTTCCTACAATATATGTCTTGTATGTACCTGGCTTTAAAGGAGCCTACTTTCTATTGGGCAACTTATAGATAAGGGTTATACTATCTATTTTGAAAAATACAAGTGCTAAATTCAGGAACCAATTGGCACTGCCAAAGCCATGGGATTCAAAAAGGATGGTGTTTACTACCTCCTTACCAAATTTGTAACTCAAAACTCTTTGCATACAAATACTACTTTTTCTTTGGATTACATGTGGCATGAAATAATGGGGCATTTAAATTTTCATAATCTTCAAATGATAGCAAGAAAATGTTTGGTAAAAGGACTTCCACATCTTAAGGAGTCTAAATGATTTGTTGAGCCATGTGTTATTTCCAAACACCATAGACAACCTTTTGATTCAGGAAAGGCTTGGAGAGCCAATAGACCATTGAAATTAGTTCATTCATATATTTTTGGGCCAATGTCTATTCAATATTATACTAGTGCCAGATACTACATAACCTTCATTGATAATTACAACAAAAAGGTATGGGTATACATAATTCAATACAAATGGAAAGCCCTTGATAAGTTCAAGGAATTCATAGCACTTATTGAGAGAGAAAGTGGCTATGAAATCTCCACATTAAGATCAGATAATGGTGGAGAATATGTCTCTAAAGAATTCTTCAATTTTTGTAAGTACCATGGGATAAGGAGATAGTTCACAACTCCTTATACCCCCCAACAAAATGGAGTAGCTAGGAGGATGAATAAAACAATCATAAATAGAGCAACATCAATTTTACTTGATGCTACATTACCTAACTCATTTTGGGGAGAAGTTGTTCTTACTACTGCATACTTGACTAATAGGTCCTACACTAAGGCCATACATGATAGAACACCTGAAGAAATGATGCCCTATGTGGTCCATTTAAGAGCCTTTGGATGTGATGCCTATGCTCACATTCATCATAAGAAAAGAAATAATTTTGATGATAAGAGCAAAAAATACATCTTTGTTGGCTATAGTGATAGTGCCAATACCTATAAGTTGTATGATCTTGTTTCCAAGAGGATTTTTTATTTAGGGATGTTACCTTTCATGAGTATCTCCCATATAATACTCCTCCTATGAACCCCACTTTTGAAGTAACTAATGAAACAGTTGCTCCCTTGATACCTACAATATCATCTAGTCCTTCCTCTTCACTCATAAATCAAGAAATTCTTCCACATGAAGAAATCCCCATAAATGGTCCATGTCCTCCATATACTTCTACTCCTCCATCTAATGATCAAGCCACATCATACAATACTTTACCTATGTGGGTTCAAGCCACCATATATGAATCCCAAAGTCATTTGCCCACTTATACAGGTAAAATTCCTTTAGCCCTCAGACTCCAAGTGAATTATACCCTCATGACCAAAGTCCTTAGCCAACCTAAACCTTATAATATCAAAGAAGCACTTTGTGATCCTAAATGGGTTCTTGCCATGGATCAAGAATTGGATTCCATTGAAAGGAATCATGCATGGGAGTTAGTTTATTTACCCTAAGGCAAATATACCATTGGCAAAAAATGGGTGTATAAGGCAAAGTATAAAGCATATGGTTCATTAGATCGCTACAAGACTTGCCTAGTAGCTCAAGGCTATAAGCAAAAAATAGGGAATTGATTATGAGTAAACTTTTTCTCCTGTGGCAAATATGACTACAATCCACACAATTATTGCTTTAGAAGCTCAAAAGCATTGGCCTATATATCAGATGGATGTCAAAAGTACATTTCTCAATGGTAACTTGAAGGAGGAAGTGTATGTGAACCAACCACAAGGGTACACAGTTGAAGGTCAAGAAAAAAAGTCCTTAGATTGAAGAAAGCTCTATATGGATTGAAGCAAGCACCCCAAGCTTGGTATGCAAATATTAAATCCTATTTTATCAACCTTGGTTTCACTAGATCTGCAACAAAATCTACTCTTTGTGTGAAACATTGGAAGGACCACATCATTTTGTTTACATTGTATATGGATGTGTATCGTTCCAAATTTTTTGCACCCTTACCTTCAGGCTAAAGGATCCACGCCCGAAAGGGGGATGCGAGAAGGATGGGACGGTACCTCGGACTGAGAGGCCCTTTGAAGGTCCCGCCTCTCGGGGGAGGGGTATTAAGGTGATTTTTCGACGGATGGTGGGGTTCACCAGGAAACGTTTAGTGGCAGTTTCCACGCCTAGGTTGGGAATGAGTTTAATGTGTTCAATTTTAGCTTTAATCATCCAAGTCCTAGGTTTGGCCAAATGAATCTAAGTTGTTCTATATGAAAATGCAGATTTAAATGAAGACAGAAAATAGATTTAAGCAGAAAACACAAAGAATAAATTAAGTGAAGAAATCCATACCTGGTTCCGGATGTCTGATGGAGGTTCTAATTTTTGAAGCAGTCAAGATCGTCTGGAATTTGACAGGATCGTCTCCGATCTGACAGGATCGTCTGAGATCTGACGAATTCATCAGATGAATTCGTCAGAGACCTGCAATCAGAGAAATGGACACAGAATACAGAAAATGCAACTATGCTGATAAAGGAAAATGATGTGAAATGACAAAATGATGTTAATAAGATAATCCCAAATAGAAATGCAAGTAAATTATCATGCTTTAATAGCTAATCATGATTTTATTATGTACTTAAGCTATATGGGTGAACTCCAAGATGCAGAATAGCAGAAAATAACAATAAACTGATCTAAATGCAGAATAAAATAGCAGACGAGAAGAGAAAAATGCAAACTCTGGGCAGTAATTGCCCCCAATGTTGACTGCAGTCGAAATCGTCTCGAATTGGGACGTGATCGTCCGAGATTTGTACAGGATCGTCTGCGACGATCTGAGCTTGCTCCGGCTGAAGAATGACAAAGTTCCTGCAAGAAAATCTGAAAAGCACAAATGCAGATAATGATCCAGGGTATTATAATGCACGCAAAGATCGAATTACAGGGAAATTCAGCCAGGGGGATGTCAAGGGGGGTCCTAAGGTTTAAATAGGCTTAGGAGGGAGGTTAGGAGGTTGGAGATCATCCTAATCTGGAAGATCTCCAATGGGGGAGGTCTCTAACGACGTAGACACGCTTCTGCCCAGATTAGAGACGCCATTGAAACAGAGGCTAATTATGAAAAATTAGTTTTGGGATGAAATCGTCTGGACGTTCTGCTCTAGACGAATTCGTCCGATCTGAGGCGATATCGTCTGATCGGCGATGATATCGTCCAACGATAAAAACAAACTCTAAAAATGGTGCAAAAAATGAGGAAATGGGTAGCAGGCGGTTTTGGAGCGGTTTGGGGTTAAAATTTGAATTTGAATTATTACTAAGGTAATTTTAATTATTTACTAAGTTTTACTACGCCAATTTTAGGGTGCTACATTTTGCCCCCTCTTTAGCGAATTTTTTGAAGAAAATGCGTTAAAGATGAGTTCTTCTCGATCTACGAGAAAGCAAAAATTATTCCCATTTTTAGGCGATGATTCTAGGTCGAATCGTACGACAACTTACTATGGTGCCCCCTCCGTGTTTTTACCCAAATCGAACGTTTGAGGTAAAAACATGAAAAAGCAAAATTTTAAAATTTTTTTAATTGTTTTTGAATAAAATTAAGAAAAATAGGGTAAAACCCTAATTCATTGTTACTGTTCATTTTCCTGGTTTCTAGAGCTCTGTAGACAAGATGGTCGAGACAGCGCACAGATCGACAGAGGTCCGGCGTGGGCTACGGGTAAGGGTCCAAACTTAATTTAGAATGCTTTAATTTTGAATTTCATGCTTTTTAGATTAATTTTGAATGATTTTTGAGCATCGCGGCCGTTTTTGGGCCGTCAACGTCGTCGGGACGAAATCGTCTCAATTTCGTCGAAATCGTCTCGATATCGTCGATTTCGTCCAAGGGCGAAATCAACGATATGGAGACGATTTCGTCCAATAAGGGATGATTCCCTCTTGCAAAATCGGAGATGAATTTGCTCAAATTGTGGACGATATCATCCAGTAGATGATATCATTATTTGTATGAAATTGAACTTGTTTTACTTGCATTTTTAATCACTGTTTTATTAATGATTTTTATTGTTTTGTTGTTTATGTTGCAGAGAGGATTACTAAAGAGCAGAGAATGGAAATACGATGAGCTGAGGGATGACTTGGCCGCTCTATCTCAGGCAGAGCGAGATCAGTTGGCTCAAGTCAGCTTGCAGCATGTGGTAGATATGCCACAGGTTTCTACAGATATGGGGCTATTGACAGCCCTAGCAGAGAGGTGGTATCCGGGTTCTTCTTTTCGATTACCGACAGGGGAGATGACTCCCACATTGGAGGATGTATGGAGGATTTTGAGGATCCCCATACAAGGATGGCTAATAACTCCCATGGCCAATCAGGGCCACGTGATGATGCGACTATGCGAAGATCCGAGCTTCACCCTAGAGAAGGGCGAAGTGAACATCGAGTCGCTACGCCAGATGCCTGGGGCATCTAGACCGACACAGGTTTTGTGGGGTGGTAGGTGGTCTATTGCTATGCCATCAGAGTGGATGCAGAGTACCATGGCTACCGACAGATGTGGTCTATGACATGAGAGACCATGAGTACAGGTTTGCTTGGGGGAGCTTTGTACTATGTCGATTGTATAGGATCCTGCATGGGGTCGTATACAAGGGCGGCCGATGTCTGGTCATGACATCATTACTATAGGTTTGGTGCTGGGAGCACATCATGGTGCGAAGGCCGGTAGGGCTCCCACTGATAGGGATTGATGGGGAGAGGCCCCGAGCTTTCTACTGGTGGCTCCGAAGAGGGTCACAACGGTGGATAGATCTGCCAATGTCTCGGAGACTACTTGATGACCTTGTCTCCGACCAGATCACCTGGAGGCCTTGGAGAGATCATCCAGGGTGGGCCGAGGATGGACAGGAGCTGGCTCACGTTAGGCGAACCTGTTGGCTGAGGATGGAGAGGGGAGAGGTGGAGCTCCATCGCTATGATCGAGTTTTGAGGTAGTTCGGTCTACAGCAGGGGATCCCATCTCTCAGAGACTACGAGTTTTCTCGGACCATCTGGGATAACACTACAGTCAATGGGGCTCCAGATATGCAGCGCTTCTGGAGTGAGGACATGGATGATGCCCCCATTCAGCTAGTGGATGGGGATGACATAGGGGTTGCTGATGGCTACGATGCCTGGTACGCAAGCATCCGCCCTCCTCGGATGATGAGGGCTCAGGGTCTGATTCATGTAGTTGTGCATCGGATGGGGAGGCGATACCAGGCGGCCATTGAGGTGGCACAGGGTCACAGGGGGAGAGAGCAGAGGAGGCCACAGGCTCAGTAGAGGCCACGGTAGCGGGAGAGGAGGGAGGAGAGACCCCCTTCTCCATGGAGAGAGAGGCCACCATCGCCCGATAAGGGCAAGGGTGTCGAGGTAGGAGAGAGTAGCGAGATGGCTACTCTTTGGGTAGAGACTGTTCATCTCTAGGCTCAGGTGTAGACTTTATAGGATGAGGTTGCACGACACCGAGAGGAGGCCACACAGCTCAGAGATGAGGTCGCATGCCTTAGAGCATGGAGCGGAGGGGCGAGCACTCGGGACTTAGCATGGGCTATTGCCCAGATCACATTCTATCAGATGCTATACCACCATATGGTACCAGAGGGGTAGAGGTTACCGCTATCGGCCCATATTGCGGAGCCTATCATGATGAGGTCATCGAGGACATCATCACGATCAGAGTCCAGGACTCATAGCACCACATGGACTACGATGGGGCCACCTCGTCCACCTCAGGGTGGGGGAGGAGATGAGGCTGAGAGCTCGAGGGGTTCTCGAGGCTAGCTGCTATAGATTGCACTGCATAGATTGATACATAGTGTTTATTATTATTTTTTTGATAGAGGATTGAGTATGCCGAGGTACAGATTGTGGCATACCGATCCAGTTTTGAGATGATGTAGATATTGTTGATATATATATAGATGAGATATTTTTTGATCATATGACTTGTCTTATGTGTTTGTATGATGCTTTAATGTTTTGGTGTGATTGATTTGATGATTCATGTAATTATGTCATTTGGAAATATTATGGTTTGAATGTCATGCTTTTAAAATTTAAATGAAATAATCTGATGTAAACAATTGGTGGTTGTTTGTGGGATAATTTGATAAAAATAAAAGGGACTTCTAACAATAATTTCAAAGGACATTGTCGCTATTATAGACCATTTCATGGAGTCGCCGCTCACTCGGTCGTCAAGCTAATCCTGGTATAGAAATATTGTTAAAAGTAAAAGAGTGCTTAAGAGACTGTCTTAAGACTTTGTTGTGATGATGCAAATGATGATGATGATGGTGATTTGTTTTCAGATTTCCATGAAAATATTATGCATGAAATATTTTAAAATGACTTTTGCTAGGCATAAATTCCTAAGTGTGATAAAATTTTTGAATAATTCCCTAGGAATTATACCATCATTGCAAAATTGAAGTTTTGACATAATGACATGAAATAGTAACAATGTGCGTTGATTTAAAACATAATTGTGTAACATAATGATTTAAGTCATATGTTTTGATGATTTTTAAATAAATGGAAAATAAAATTGGTACAATGGTTTGCGCTAGGCATAGAATATTTAGGTATAAACTTATACCATCATCGCGAAATCCAAAGAAGAAAATAATAGTTTTATTGCATGGTTGATTTTTAATTTTTTGAAAATAAACAGAAAATATAAAGATGAGGACTTGCGCTAGGCATAAAATTCCAATTTTGGTTTTGGAACTATACCATCATCATGAAAGTCAAAAGTTATATATAAATGTAACTTTATTGCATGTTTTTGAAAATGATTTTGATTTTTGATAATGCATGTAGTTGTCTTTATACTAAACAACTGTTCTTCAAAGAAGAAAATGAAATTATTCCAAACAATTTGCAAAAATATTTCAAAGTATCTTAAAGACAAAAGTTAGATTTATAAGGAATCCCATGTGCGTATGTGAGTTCATTTCCGATCTTGATTTATCATAATGATACACAAAATCTCTCAAATACAAATGTGTGTGCAATTGCATTGTTCATTTACCAGTTTTGAGCAAGATAATTTGATACAAGTGATTTGAATTAACCAAATAAGTGTTCATTAACCATGATTTAGATGCATATAACCATACCAGACTACTATGTAAGTCGGGTTATCAAGAGCTAGCTAATCCATAAGCGGACATAGGTCTGTACAAAAGAAGGTCGCTAATGTGACAGACATATCACCACGCTAGGAGTTACCCAAGGCCAAGCGGGTTGGGCACAAACCACCTGTTATGGGGCTTACCTCACAGTTTTCGAATAATTGAGAATTCCAAGGATTCAAGCTCATCAACCCTTCTTTTCTTTTCAAGGGGTAGGGAAAGGGATTTTATTGCATTTTGCTTTTGCTTCTTTTTTTTTTTTTTTTTGTACTTTTGTATTTTTGCTTTGATATTTGAGATAATGCTGAAATAACCTTTTTCTTTTTCTCTTTTTCTTGAACTTTTCTTTTCTTCCTATGCTAGGGATACTTGCTCGGATTAGCTGTAGAGCAAGGGATTTTTATTCCGGGTAGGGGTGAGCTTGTCCTTTTGTCAATTCTCAAAGATTCTAGACCATGTGCATGATAGGATAGCAGGGGAAACTTTTCGCTCAAGAAACCACTTCTACTATGTAGCATAGCATGGACATTACAAATATAATCATTTTATTGTGAAAGGATATGCTTGGTTTAAGTAAATAACAAGATCAATTCTCTGTGCTCAAACTTTATTTAATTGAATTTTGTGGACTTTGATATAAGAGAGATTAGTAATCATGCCAAATAAAATCAAGATATTTATTTTTGTGTTTGTAAAAGTGAGGGATTCCAAATAAATGCTAATTTATCCAAAATAATTTGAAAATATAACTGCAATACTTTAAGAAGAAATATATACAACAAATATTTTTGAGGAGTTTGATAATTTTGACTCTCTCTTTCTTTTATTTTTTTGTTTGGTGAAAGAGTCAATAATATTGTTGTTTTTACTTTTATTTTGTTTGTTTTTGTTTAAATGGTTTTATATATATTTTTAAAATGAGACAACATGCAAAATATATACAAATGATGAAATGACCAAATTTTATGCGTAATATCGCTTAAGATGCATAATATTCATAGGTTCTTTTAAATCTTTACCATCTAAGGTAGCTAATTTGTATGCTCCCGATTCAAATTTAGCAGGTGATAATATATGGTCCAAGCCAGTTGGGCTCAAATTTACCTTTAAGGTCTTTAGTTGCATTAGTATTTTTTTTATTTTCTTTTAAAACAAGGTCGCCGACCTCAAAGGATCGATGACGAACTTTCTTAGCATATGATCTTTTAAGCTTGTTTTGGTAGGCACGAAGATGCTCCAAAGCATTGATGCGCTTTTCATCTAGGAGTTCCAACTGACTGAGTCTGCCAGCTCGATATTCATCTCCTACTTCGGTGTCTTGAAGTAGTAGAGCCAAAGAAGGAACTTCTAATTCAAAGGGAAAAATAGCTTCAGCACCATAAACCAAGACAAAAGGTGAAGTTCCAGTGGGAGTTCGAACGCTAG
The DNA here is from genome assembly GCA_028583015.1 of Wollemia nobilis. Taxonomy (NCBI): domain Eukaryota; kingdom Viridiplantae; phylum Streptophyta; class Pinopsida; order Araucariales; family Araucariaceae; genus Wollemia; species Wollemia nobilis. The sequence continues at coordinate 1,438,740 of JAQPPZ010002524.1, forward strand.
TGCGATATGCCCACAAAGCAGGATATAATTGAATGTGCCAGTCGTGGCCAGATTTATTGACCAATATTTTAAGAATTTTGATTAAGGTTTTGTTAGAAGCTTCTGCTTGACCATTACCCTGAGGATAATAGGGAGTGGACCAACGATGTTGAATCTTATATTTTTGGCATAATTTCTTAACATCTTTATTTTTGAAACAAGTTCCATTGTCTGAGATGAGATTTGCAGGAATTCCGAACCTACAAATGATTTGATTAAAAATAAATTTAGAGACTTGTGTTCCAGTGCAGGAAGCTAAAGGCATAGCTTCAACCCACTTCGTGAAATACTCAATGGCGGTTATGATGAATTTGTGTCCATCAGATGACACAGGATTAATTTTGCCAATAATGTCTAAGCCCCATTTTGAAAAGGGCCAAGGAGATGAAATAGCCTGCAGTTCTTGTGCAGGGGCATGGACAAGGTCAGCATGTTTTTGGCACTTGTCGCAATGGCGCACATAATCATGTGCATCATTCTCCATGGTAGGCCAAAAGTATCCTATCCTAAGGAGCTTTTTAGCAATGACACTACCACTGAAGTGTCCTCCACAAGATCCATCGTGGGCTTCACTCAAAGCTGATTTGGATTCTTCTAGATTCAAACATCTTAATAGGATACCTTCAAAAGATCTCCTATATAAAGTATTGCCAATTATTACAAATCGACTTGCTCGTCTACGTAATAACCGACGTTGGTTTCTATTAGAACTAGCAAGGAAAGTCCCATTTTGAAGAAAATCAAATATATCCATATACCAAGGTTCAGGAGTAGTTTCATTGATTAGAAACACATCCAAAGGTTCTAAGCATGACTTATTTGAAGTGGGTTCCTGGAGTCGACGAATAATGATGGTGGCATATTCGTCATCTAACTCCAAGGGCAGAAGAGATGCAGCTGCGGCCAAAGCGTCAACCGCACGGTTGCTAGTTCGAGGAATAGCTTCCAAAGTAACTTTATCAAACAAGGATAACAATTGCAAAACATATGCTTTATATGGGCATAATTTATCATCTCTGGTCTGATAAACTTCATTAATTTGGTTTATAACAAGTTGAGAATCACCAAAAACTAGTAGATGTTTAATTTTTAGTGCCAAGGCAGCTCGTAATCCAAGGATTAGAGCTTCATATTCAGCAAGTATTATTAGTGCAAGCAAATGTTAATTTGAAGGACAGAGGAATGATGATGTTTTTGTGGAGATATTAAAATAATACCCGCACCAGCCCCACTCATGCATCGGGCTCCATCAAAGTATAAGGACCATTGTTCAATATGGTCTGCCTCTAATTGAAGGCATTCATCAGGAAACTCAATGATGAGGGGATGGGTAGACTCTAAGGGTGCAGCAGCTAATTGATCTGCTATGATTTGACCCTTAACAGACTTCTGTCCTATAAACGTGAGTTCAAACTCGCTTAGAGCAAGAACCCACTTTGTTGTGTGACCCGATAAATAAGGTCGACTCATGAGATACCGCAAGGGATCATATTTGGCAATGACATACGTTTTTTGACTGAGCATATAATGGCATAATTTTTGCGTAGAAAATACGACTGCTAGACATAATTTTTCTAATGAGGTATAACGAGTTTCATAACTGATGAGGGTTCTGCTAATGTAATAATTAGCACGTTCTTTCTTCTCATCATCAAGCTGAGCTAACATAGCTCCTAAGGCAAAATCAGAAGCAAAAATATACAAGATAAAAGGATGATCAGATCTAGGTGGTGAAAGCACAAGTGGGTTAAGGAGGTATTGTTTGAGAAGTTCAAAAGCTTCCTTACATTCATCGTCCCAATTAAAAGGGACATCCTTCTTAAGAAGCTTAAGAAAGGGACCGGTTTTGTCCACCAACTTATCGATGAAGCGACGGATAGCTTGAAGCTTACCTTGTAAACTTCGTAACTCAGATATATTGGTAGGTGCGGGCATATCAGTGATAGCCACAATCTTGAGAGGGTCAATTTTGATACCACGTAAAGAAACTAAAACCCCTAATAATTTATCGGACTTGACTCCGAATATACATTTAGCAGGATTTAATCGAATAAGATATTCTCTTAACCGATCAAATACTTTTCTTAAATCATCTAAATGATCATCTTCATTAATAGAGTGAGCTATAATATCATCTACATAATCATGTAGGATATCATGCATCATGTCATGAAAAATATAAGTCATAGCTCGTTGATAGGTTGCACCTGCATTCTTTAAACCAAATGGCATCACTTTCCAACAAAAGGTACCCCAAGGGGTAATAAAGGCTATTTTAGCCTGATCTTCAGGAGCTATCCTGATCTGATTATAACCAAAAAATCCATCCATTAGGGACATCATTCCACTCCCAACAGTAAAGTCAATGATTTGATCCATGTTTGGAAGAGGAAAATCATCTTTAGGGCATGCAACGTTAATATCTCTAAAGTCTGTGCAAACCCTAACTTTGGTAGCTTCTTTCTTGGTGACTGGAACTACATTTGAGATCCATTCAAACATAATCAATAGCTTGTATAAAAACAACATTCAAGAGTTTTTCTAACTCCCCTTTGACTAGCAAGGCCACTTTGGGATGCATTTTTCTAAGTTTTTGTTTAACAGGTTTAGCATCCGGATGGACTACTAGGTGATGCATGACTACGGAAGGGTCTAAACCTGGCATATCTTCATATGTCCAAGCGAAGACATCTTCATATTCTTTAAGGAATGCAATGTATTGCTCTTGTTTTTCTTGACTTAATTCTGATCCAATATTGATTATGTGGGGATTATCCTCAGTTCCAATGTTAATTTTAATGACGTTTTCTACTTCCATGTGTAGATCTCTTTCAAAATTAGGTGGGGCGGGTGAAACGCCCAATTCTTGTAATTCTTTTAAGGTTAAGTTGGATAATTCATCTTGAGGAGTGGTGGCCTCAAGCTGGGCTATAGTAGGTATAGAACCATCAAAATAAAAACCATTGTGTAACAACTCTTCAACGGAGACATCATGGAAAATATCTCCTTCCAACTCATCATCGGATTCAACAATCAATTCAGGGTAAGCTATGGATAGCATATTGCAGGTAAATGACTGATATTTTAGAGGCAAATCATCACGCCCATCTAAATAATCTTGATAACATATGAGTTGATCATCATCTTCAAAAGGGAAGGGTTGACCCTTACTAGGAAATAGGCCCACACCACATCGGGCGGGCCATGGCTCTACCTCAATAGGTTCTTTCATACCATTTTGGAAAGGTCCCAAGCCTTTCCCTTTATATCCCATTTTAAGCATTATGGGTTTAGCTTTGATATATTCATTAGCAAGATAGCATCTAGCATATCCATCATAATGAGTTTTGATGTTTCTGGGTATTCTTCCCCAGTCATATCCCTTATAAATGAAGGCACAACTCCCGACTTGGTAAGTACTTCCCATAGGTTGTGGGAGGCCCAAAGTACGAGGAGATGGTGGCAAATTACTTAAGATAATGGAATCTTGCATAGAAGCATTTGTTTTTTCTGATATAAGAATTTTAGATAAATCAGGTAAGAGTTCATCAGAAAGAGCATAAGATGTAGAAGGATCATTCCCTATATCTTTAGATGTGGAAGGTATGATAGATGTAGATAATGTGGAGGTGTTAATAAATGGGTCTATAGGTTTTGAAATTATAGGGATGGAACATGAAGGATTGGTTGTGGATTTAAGATCCTTTTGAGGTTCTAGTGTGGTTTGTTTAGAAGATGGTTGAGTTAAATGTATAGGTGTAGTTGATGGGGTAGATGATGTTATGGGTGTGTGTTTCACACGTTTAGATGAAAAATAAGAATTAGGATGTGTGGATGACAGAGCGGGGCAAAATTGCACTCCAACGGGTTCTGCCAAAGCACACATATCAAAGGGTCTAGGATCACCATGGATAGTGACCAACTGGTTTTTAAATTCAAATTTAACACACTGATGTAAAGTGGAGGGAACCGCTCGCATCGCATTGATCCAAGGGTGACCCAAAAGTATATTGTATGATGCAGGGCAATGTACAATAAACACGGTTGTATCTAGGGTTCTAGGACCAACTTGCAAGGGTATAGTAATGACTCCACAGGTTTCTTGTGTTTCGTCATTGAAAGCTTTGATAATCATATCCGTTCTTTTCATTTCATCACTTCTAAACCCAAATCTTTGGTAGAAGTCAAAAGTGCATATGTTTAAAGATGAACCATTATCAATCAAGACTCGTTTAACAACTACATCTCCTATTAGGGCGGTAATATATAAGGGGTTATCCTTATGTAAACTATGTTGTGGTATATCTCTATCTCGAAAGTCAATACAATCAACTTCTCGAGTGATGATAGTATTGGACATGGCTTCAGGTTGAATATTTTGAGGTACCATCATTTGGCTTAATGTAAGCATTAACTCATCCCTATGGGTAGGAGAAGATCTTAACAAATCCAAAAGGGAAATTCTGGCTATAGTATTGGATAATTGTTCATTAATATTGTAAGGAGGCTTAGGTTGAACATTAGACATATGATTCCCTTTATTGGGATTTTTCAAAACAAATGGAGCTGATCCATCATTCTGAGTTTGATCCTGTTGAGAGTTTTGAGCCTGTTGTCTGGTAACAACTCCGATGGTACCTACAATGTTATATTGAAGACGTTGAACTGGTCTCGGTTGAGCGTTTATGGCTTGTTCATTAGGAAGGAACTGATTAGAAGAGGGTCGAGTAGTAACTCTTCTAGGAAATGGTTCTTCCGGAACCATAGCATCTATGATAGGTTGAATAGGATCTGATTCATTTTCAGAACTATTCGATTGATTTGAGGTGATGTCTATTTCACTTTCAGTATCCGATTCTACATCACTAGGATCCGGTGTTTGAATATTATGTAGGGGCCTGGTCGTGACCATGGATAAAGTTGTGCCAAATATTTGAGGATCCTGAATAGATAATTGTCCGCTAATAGTCCCTACATATCGGGTAGGAGGGGGAACATTATGATGTTCGATTTGATTAGCCACCTCTTTACCATGTTGTGGTAAAGGATGTTGAAATATATCTAATGATTGATTAGCATTTTGATTCTGATTTTGGGGAATGTTCTTTTGAGCATTATTAGGAGCATTTTGTTTAGGTTGGAAGGCTTGCACCTCCATTTCATTATTATCAATCAAGTCTTGTATTTTATGTTTTAATATTTTACAAGAGTTTGTAGAATGTCCAGGTCCTCTATGAAAATCACAATGTAAATCAGCTCTGTATCCGGGTATAGTTGGATCAGGTTCCTGGATAGCTGGTAATTGAATCAAACCTCGTGCTAGTAATTGAGGGAGAATGGTTGATAAAGGTTGATTCAATCTAGTAAATTCTCGAGGAGGTTTATCAGGAGGTTTTAATATAAATTTTTCTGTTGTCTTCGTTGTATTGATATTAGCAATGTTTCTACTATCAGTGACTCCGTCACCTACAACTTGTTTATTTTTATACTGATTTCTGGATGTTTTCTCATCATCTTTCTTTTTGAGCTGACCTCTCCTAATGAGAGCATCTTCTACCCTTCGAGCTAAGTCTATAGCTTGATCGAAGGTGGTTAAGGTAGCAGTTGATAACTCATAGGATATTTGTTCTTGCAAATTATTAATAAAAATATCCAACATTTCCCTATAAGGTAGCACAAAGTGCAGTTTTCCTATCAACTGCCTCCATCTAGCTAAGAAATCAGCAAAACATTCCTCTTTGTCTTGTTTTAAGTTGTACAAATCTTTAATGGTGACATGCCTCTCGATGTAGGCACTAAATTGATGGACAAAAGATTCAGCTTGTTTCTTCAAAATTTCTCAAAGAATGAGTGGGCAATTGATAGTACCACTCCAATGCCATTCCTCCTAAACTTTTTGGGAACATTTTTAGTAATAGCAAGTCATCATGTGATATATCATGACATGCTATCCTAAACATGCGAAGATGCTCTATGGGATCTTCAGTTCCTTTATATATAGGCAGGACGGGCATGGGAAAGTGTTTAGGGTATGGTTGTGCTACAACTATGGGATCCAAAGGCTGACTACACATCTCTCGATAATTGTACGAGGGATGGTAGGGATCTATCTGGTCCATGCGGGAAGCTAACTGTTTCACCATGGCTTCCAGATTATTGGTTTGCCCACCATATTGGTTCGGTAGGGCATTAATATGGGATTTGTGAGCATATGATGGAGGGACATGAAGATTAGATGCTATATTGCTATTGTGTAAATTGTTGGTAGGAAGGGTGTTATGAAGAAGTTTTGAAGTTGTATTATGTTGTATCCCAGATTGTTGAAAATTGGTGTTTGGCTTCATTTTAGGTTTTTGTCGATTTGAAGCATATTGATCAATAGTTTGGCGAAATAAAGTAGTGAATGAAGGTCTCTTTTGTGTGGGAATGATTTTAGGCTCAATAACAGGTTCCTTAGGGGGTTGGGTAACCTGTTGTTGTTGCATGTTCTGAATCATAGTGACCATATCTCTATTGGATGGTCCAGCTTTATCACTTTCTTGATCAACAAAGGACAAGGGATTAGTGTGTATGTTAAACATATCTTCCATGGCTGCTTGAGTGTCACTAATTTGTCCTCTATCAATACGAACTGCCATATTAAGAGCACCAATGTTATTATTGAAAAATTTCCAGAAATGATCTAAGTTATCAAAAGCAATAGTTCCATCTGGAGCCATTCTAGGGGATGAGGATCCTTCCTCTTTAACATTTTCTTCTTGTTCATCTACAACAAGCTCATCTTTTGGCTGTTCTAGAGTTTCTCCTTCTGGAATTGGATCCTCAGGAAGGGCATTTGGGTTTTTTGTTTTCTTTCCTAACCAATCTTCTTCTTCTTCTTCTTCTTCAGTTTGTTTACCATTCCTAAGTCTAGTCATTGTGCTTAAATTTAGATTTCAGCAAATATATATATATAAAATATATATATATATATATATGCAACAAGCTTAAGAGGTATATATTTTAATTATATACCTACTATAGTATTTAAAATAAAATGTTTTGGTTTTGTTATGTTTTTGGTTTTTCTTGTTTTTTTCTATTTTTGTAACAATATTATAAAGATAACAAACAACACACTAAATGCAAGAAATAATAATAATGAAAGCAATGATCTAGTTTTCTATAAACAATTTATAAATATCATTAACGGGCTCAAGTTCTTCAGGAGTCATGAAATGTTCTTCTTCAAATTGAAAATTTTCTTTCAAGAATTTGACAAAAAGTGCTATAGTGATATTATCTGTCTCAGACTCTGGTTGGTAGAAATAAAGTTCGTGGCAATATTCTCGATATAACACAGCTCTAGGAACTCTCCTCCACCTTTCCCTATCCGTAAGAACGACCTCTTGATCTTCTACATGACCTAGGAATTGGTGTATAACAACTGCGTTCTCGAGGTATTCCTCGAAGGTGAACAATTCTGAAGACACAAGAGCTCTCCTATAAGCTAACCACCTATGGCAAGCTCTCTGAAGTTCATGATAAAAAATGAGTTGATGAGGATCCAGGATTCTATCTAGGACAAACCTCTTGATTTGCCTAAGTTCAGTTGACCTAGATGAAATGATACCTAGTCTCCTATTAAGTTCATCCCACAAAGGTGGAACTCTATATGTTTGAGGCACACTAAGCACAGAATTAATTTCTATGGCTACTAATTGATTTTCAACATTTATAGTAACTGCTAGTCTTTTCTTAGGAGCTACCATCTAAACATGATATGCAACTTAGTAGTTTTCTAATGATTTTAAATGCATCTATGTTTTTTGTTTTTTTTTTTTTTTCAAAAGGTTTTAGTTTCACGTCGGGTTCACCAAAATGTATCGTTCCAAATTTTTCGCACCCTTACCTTCAAGCTAAAGGATCCACGCCCGGAAGGGGGATGCGAGAAGGATGGGATGGTACCTCGGACTGAGAGGCCCTTTGAAGGTCCCGCCTCTCGAGGGAGGGGTATTAAGGTGATTTTTCGATGGATGGTGGGGTTCACCAGGAAACGTTTAGTGGCGCTTTCCACGCCTAGGTTGGGAATGAGTTTAATGTGTTCAATTTTAGCTTTAATCATCCAAGTCCTAGGTTTGGCCAAATGAATCTAAGTTGTTCTATATGAAAATGCAGATTTAAATGAAGATAGAAAATAGATTTAAATAGAAAACACAGAGAATAAATTAAGTGAAGAAATCCATACCTGGTTTCGGATGTCTGATGGAGGTTCTGATTTTTGAAGCAGTCAAGATCGTCTAGAATTTGACAGGATCATCTCCGATCTGACAGGATCGTCTGAGATCTGACGAATTCGTCAGAAATTCGTCAGAGACCTGCAATCAGAGAAATGGACACAGAATACAGAAAATGCAGCTATGCTGATAAAGGAAAATGATGTGAAATGACAAAATGATGTTAATAAGATAATCCCAAATAGAAATGCAAGTAAATTATCATGCTTTAATAGCTAATCATGATTTTATTATGTACTTAAGCTATATGGGTGAACTCCAAGATGCAGAATAGCAGAAAATAACAATAAACTGATCTAAATGCAGAATAAAACAGCAGACGAGAAGAGAAAAATGCAAACTCTGGGCAGTAATTGCCCCCAATGTTGACTACAGTCGAAATCATCTCGAATTGGGACGTGATCATCCGAGATTTGTATAGGATCGTCTGCGATGATCTGAGCTTGCTCCGACTGAAGAATGACAAAGTTCCTGCAAGAAAATCCGAAAAGCACAAATGCAGATAATGATCCGGGGTATTATAATGCACGCAAAGATCGAATTACAGGGAAATTCAGCCAGGGGGATGTCAAGGGGGGTCCTAAGGTTTAAATAGGCTTAGGAGGGAGGTTAGGAGGTTGGAGATCATCCTAATCTGGAAGATCTCCAACGGGGGAGGTCTCTAACGATGCAAACACGCTTCTGCCCAGATTAGAGACGTCGTTGAAATAGAGGCTAATTATGAAAAATCAGTTTTGGGACGAAATCGTCTGGACGTTCTGCTCCAGACGAATTCGTCCGATCTGAGGCGATATCGTCTGATCGGCGACGATATCATCCAACGGTCAAAACAAACTCTAAAAATGGCATGGAAAATGAGGAAACGGGTAGCAGGCGGTTTTGGAGCGGTTTGGGGTTAAAATTTGAATTTGAATTATTACTAAGGTAATTTTAATTATTTACTAAGTTTTACTGCGCCAATTTTAGGGTGCTACAGGATGATCTTCTCATTACAGGTGATGACACAGAAGGAATAAGATTGCTCAAGGAGGACTTATGTAAAATTTTGAGATGATAGACTTAGACCTCCTTCACTATTGCTTAGGCATAGAGGTATGACAACAACCTGGTAAGATATTTATCTCACAAGCTAAATATATTCAATCTATATTGGAGAAGTTTCACATGGAGGAGTGTAAGCTCTCCCTCACTCCCATGGAAACCAGGTTTAAATTGGTTAATAGTTATTATGAAGAAAGGGTTGATGGCACCCTTTACAGGCAGCTAGTTGGAATTTTTATCTACTTAACTTCAATTAGACCATATATTTCCTATTTAGTTGGTCTTATTTCCATATTCATGCAGGATCCTAAGAAGATCCATTGGATAGCAGTTAAGAGGATTTTGATATTCTTCAAGGCCACCCCACCTCATGGCCTTATGTACACCATCATGTGATGATTTTTATTTTATTAGGTATACAAATTCAGATTGGGCTAGTTGTCAAGAAACTAGAATATCCACATCATATTATTGTTTTCAGTTGGGTTAGGGCTCTATTTCATGGAGCACAAAGAAGCATAATATAGTTTCATTATCTTCAGTAGAGGATGAATATAGAGCAGTATTTGAGGAAAATAATGAGGAAATTTGGTTGAGGGAATTACTTCAGGACATTGGGTTATTCATATATGGTCCAACATATATATAGTGTGACAATCAAAGTACCATCAAGATGATCAAGAATCTAGTTTTCCATACCATAATAAAGCACATTGATATCCATCATCACTTGATCAGATAAATGGTCCAATAAGACAATATACACATGGAATATGTACCAACTCAATATCAAGTGGCTGACATCTTCACCAAGTCACTTGGGCAAGACAAGTTTTCTCAATTTAGAAAATTGCTCTATGTATGTAATAGAATTCAACATTAAGGGAGAATGTTATATAATGTTGACTTATTTTTTTTATATAGTTAGGATAGTGCACATTAAGGGGAAATGTTAGAATATTATTTTAATGTGCACTATGCTTTCCTTCAGTTTGACACTTGTCTTATTTCTAATTTGAGTTGGAGTTATGTGTCTTTTTCATGACACTTGGAGTGGAGATTATAACACTTGTCAAATATCACTCATAGGCTTGATGCCTATATATTGTAACATATTTTGTCAATACATTGTGCCTTTTACTTGGTCCCAACAAATCACTCACAATTATGAGTGAATAGCTCAAATAGATATAAAAATGAAAATCAACATGGATCACAAGGACAATCTTCTAAAAAATAACTTTTTAGTGTCTTATGGTGCACTAAGCATTTTTTGAGCTTTTTAAGCTTGTTAGAGGAGTAATTAAAGGTATGTAACTTTTGGAGGTTTAACATTTTACTAAAGTTGCTCCAAAATATTACTTTTACTAGGAGTAATTTTTTTCACCCTAAGTAATTCAAGGGTATAGTTTTACTATAAATAGTGTCCTAGGGCCTTCATTGTATTAATTTTTTGGTCATAAAAACTCAAAGCTACACTATAAAAACCACATTATGGTTTGTACTCATAAGGTTTTAAGAAGTTGGAAAGTCCTTTGCATCCCATTAGATGCATCACCTCATGGTTTATCAAGTGTATGGTGGTTGGATATTGCTCTTCTAGTCACTCTTGTCATTAACTTGTCAATTTCATAATCAAAAAATAGGTGGACATTGATGTTATTGGAGTTCTCATGTGTTGATTGACCACATGCTATCCTTGGTATGGTGTAACAATTTTATTTACTTTCATCCCTTGCACACTAAATTTTGTGCATTTACTTTTTGCACTTTAATTTCTCATTTACTTTCATGTGTTCATTTATTATTCAAGCAAATAGTTAGTTTAGATTAGATCTAAAATAAGGATAGCAAGGAGTCGACCTAAATATAGAGTTAGGATAAGACCTATGGAAAACCCTTAAAATCTAGTTGAAACTTAGATTTGGGGGTCCAACAACTAAAATAGAAATCAGTTTGATTCCCTAAATCAATAGGTACATAGGATCTAGTATGGATATCTACCTCTTGGTGTATATGAGGCCAATAAAAATGTTATAACATAAAAAGTGTCTTTATGATGGAAAAGTATTATATTATATTGGAATATTGTGTTTTCCTAACAAGGAATTAGCACAAGACACCAAATGGACACACAATCTACTTAGGCAATATAAAATTCCTTTGCTTGGGTAATGTTTAGAAACTACTTTTTCTATACCAAGTAGTGGTGTATTTGAGTGAAATCAATGCCACTAGGATATAAAATTTTCTCTTTCACCATAACTATCAATATTCCTTGGACTAGATGATCATTTATATAATTATATGTATGGTTATCCTTTCCTTTACCATATTTGATGATAAGGTCAAACTATTGTAATTGAATCATTCATTTTAGGTGTCTTGCATTCTCTAAGTATACAAAAATTGTAAAGGCTTATAACAAAAAAGGATTATTGTATCCTTAGTAATTATGTAACAATGCAACTATTGAATAACCTACAAAATGACATACAATTCCTTCTCATAGATAGAACTACATTTAATTTCATCATTGAATGTCTTTGACTAGTAAGAAATAGATTTCCATGTTGAATGGGATGTCCAAGTATGTAGTTTTATGCACTTGAATCTATCTCAAAAGTTAAAATAATGTTAATAGAACAATAGTTAGCACTAAATATAGGCATTTCCTTAGGGCTTCAACTATATCCCATTGGAAAGTTATCCATAAAAATTTTTCCCTACCATTCATGATATGATGAAGTGCCTAGGAAACATGTGATAAACTAAATATAAACTATGATAGAAGTTTTTAAAACCCTCAAAACTTGAGTTTGTTTAAGTTTGTAGGAAAATGATATTCTTCTTTGACACACATTGTAGTTGGATTTACATGTATACCTTCTTATTGATAATGTAGTCTCATCTCTATGACGTAAAAGGTATACTTATCCATGTTAATTTGGTGCTTGTTTTGGTGCATTATATCCAAAACTTGGTGCATATGTTCTATGTATTCCTCCAAAATATTATTAAACACACAGATGTCATCTTAGTATATGACCATGAAGGAAACCATAAATTATCTCCTTACAATAATTTGTATATTCATAAATATTGTAAGATCATTAGTCAAGCTGAATTGCATAACCAACCGCTTGAATAATCCACTATAGAAAGGTCAAGACCTGCCACATAGAAACTTATAAATTCTATCGATGGACACTAAAGGCCCTCTCATTCTTGAATAATATATTTCAAATAATAGAGGGATTGACAATAATCTAATTATATCCTAACTTTAGATTTATTTTAGTGCAAATTGATCTTCCTAGATTTAATCAAGAATATCATTGATGCAAGGTAATGGATACCTATTTTCATTAAAATATTATTGAGATCATGATATCCAACACACATGCATCATCAACCATACTTATTTGGTGCCTAGATATTGGTAAAAATACATGGGAAAGAGTTGGGTTGGCTCTTATCTTGGTCAATCAACTTTTGAATTTGTTAATATATTTTATTATTTTCCCATGTAGATTTATAATATAAAATATTGTTGGGTAGTGGTAATCTATAGATCAAATAAATTTAATTAAAATTAATCAATAAAGTGAAATTCCCAAGTATCCTAAAACACATAAAAATAAGGCTAAAGCAATATGTTCATCTACTAGGATTGCACTAGGATTTTCAAATTCTAGATTGGAAAAGAAAACTTCTTAGCATTAAGGGTATTGAGATGGAACTTAAGAAGTACAAACTTATATGCATAATAAATCAACTTATTAAATTACTTAGTAAGTACAAGCATCAAATTTTTTTAAGGTAGGCACTTAGATATTGATGCATATGGACCATTTCTAAGAGTAGTCTTGGTTGATTGCTTAACAATAAAAGAAATACATAGTATTTTGAATAAGATATTACAATTATCTAATGGAATAATGTCACAAGTGATAGTGTTGTGCATCGGAGTCATACCACACTGAAACATGCACTAAAGTCTAGAAGCATAGACACTTGATTGTATTCTAAGCTATGGTGATTTTCTTACTGATAGTATCAATCATGATATATATATGCTTTTCCTTATCCCAATGAAGGGTATGAAACATGTTCACATTCATCAAAATCATTTATGGTTAAGGTCTTACCATTCCTTTGATAACTTATGCTTAGGCATGTGATGTTTACCTCCTCACTTTTTGGTTTTTGCATGTAATTATTGATATCTAGTTGATCCGCCACAGAATTCTATTGAGATTTGTAATTAGTATAATGGTGAGTTTGCATCTTATGGTTATTGTAAATTTTATTTCTAATCTTTTATTTAGGTTTTCCTTGAACATTAAGGGGATTTTTTGAGTTTTTATACACTACATATACCTTGGGGCATGACACCATAGGAGGATTTTGCAATAGGTAGTTTCTATATTTGTATATTGCACATTAGAGGTACAAGACCTTTCTACTTTGTTCAAGATTTATCCTTCAAAATTATCAAAAATCAAGAAGCTTGCACCAAGGTTTTGATGGTTAGGAATTCAATATCTTAGTGGATGTGGTAATGGAGTCTATCGACATGTTTGAGAAAATGATGCATTTTTTTGTTGATATGTAGTTGCATGAGAAGTTCATTGAGGTCATTAGTACAATATTGAATATTTTACTCACAAGTTGTTATAGTTATTGAAAATGTAATGTGTTTTGTTTATAATGATGAGATGGATAAAAATGAGCAAAGTATAAGTTTCACAAACTTTGTCTAGTTTTCACTAGAATTTTTATCTTCTTCCAGCTTCAAGATATTGGATTTCCACAAATATATGATTGATATTGATATCTTTAAGGTGACTAAAAAAATATTAGTCCAGGAAATGATTTGAAAAGAAATGTATTTCTAGTTGTTAAAGCTAAAGATTCAAATTTTTGGCATTATTCCAACATAAGAAGGATAAAAATGTCAATATTGGTTGAGAAACTGATTGATGGTACTCCCATGTTGATCATGAGATCCCAAGAAACCCATGGTGTGGTTTTTATTATAGAATGTGCCCCAACCTTATTTGGTTACATTTGAAAAATTTAGCACTTGTCCTAGTGCAATATAAGTAGTGATGTATTGTGGCTTTCACTAAAGAGTATGGTCATCTCTTCATGCAATTTTTTTATGTTTGTATTACTAAGGCACTACGTATTTCATGGTATTGATGAGTATCATTCTTATCATCATTTAATTTTTAATATTTGTCAAATCTAGGGCGGTGTCCAAGGCTATCTACAATAGAAGGTTTGGGTAGATTACAATTCAAGCATTCAGTTCACAAGCATTTATTTAGTGAAATAGATGTTGGTTTAGCCTTTTTGGTGTCACACTAAACCTAATCTGCATGAATTGAAACTACTTTAATTGCAAAATTGAAAATTACTTCTAAGACATGAAATTGAAAGCTAATTACAATTGTAGGAAAGTAAATCATAGAATGGAAATCTTGCTGAATTGAAACCTAAATTACATTTACATAATTGAAACAATTAAATGGAAAAAATTCTTTGAAATGGAAATATTCATGCTCAAGGAAATTTGCAAACATATGTTAATGCACTACTACAGAAGGTTGTTAGATTTCTTCTGTAGTAACTGATAAGAAATAAATTTTCTAAAATTGACAATTTGCAAAAAATAGGAAACAAAATAGGGTAAATCACAATTGTCAGTTGACTTAACACATTCTGCATAAAATCTTACTTGAAAGCATAAAAACATCACATGAACTAAAATAGGGGTTAGTCTAATCAACAACAATAGTAAACAAGAATTTTGGTAAAAATGCTATAATAAAAATATCAGAAAACCTGTCATAAACAGTCCTTCCTCCAGGTCTGAAAGTGGGCCCTTGCTCTCTAATCCAGAAGAAGGTAAGAAAAACACTTCCTAACTACTTAAAATGATCACTCAACTCACAAAATAAACATGAAAAACTCTGCACTTTATTTTGACTGTTAAGTCATACTAAACTATTACAAAGAAAACACTCTTCAACTTTTACGTACACTATTCTATTGGCTGCTTCAACTCCTACTACCACTACTAGCTCAACCAATGAGGGAGCTACCTATTTATACTATTTTATTACAAATATGCCTCGTTTACATCTTCAACTGCATTGTTGTTTACTAGTGATTTATTACCAAACTACAATAGACTTAGTCTAAATTAAGACAGGATTTGCTACAGTATCCATTCATTGGCTCTTTGGTGCATTCAAAATGGTGGGAACAAGCTGGCATGGATTGCACACATGTCCTCATCTTCAAACACCTTATTCTAGACAAATTGGATGCAATCTTACTTGTTTGGGCTGAAACAATTTATTTCCCTTGTCATTTTGGAGATCTACATAATATCTGCTAGCAGAGATACTATTCGTGCATAGTTGCAACCAAAACACCTAAAAAATTCACTCCAAGTGGATAGGATGTCTTTCCTATCCCTACTCCATTGTTTCCAATCGCTACTTCTTATTTATGTTGACAAATTCCATGCCATCCTTTAAAGTGATAGGTGGCTAGAATTTGTATGGACTGTACCTGCACTTTTCTAGTTTGTAGCAGAAACTTTGTTGTTGTCCATTTAAACCATGTGGGAATGCATCCAAGTGGGTCAAAGGTCTTATTTGGTCCCCATGAACACATTCCAACCATTTTTGCTTGCCCTTTTTGACTTCTTCAAGGTGCTCCTTTAATGTGACAATTGGCTGTTTTTTATATGTTGCACAAAACCTATCAATGCCCTATTTTGCAACAAAGACTATTTTGGCACCATTCCACCTCAGCAACTCATTTTAGATGAGAAAAACCATATGAAATGCTTCAGCTAATCACAAATTTCAACACATTTTATTTTTCTATTAATTTATTTATGCTATTTTCCACTAAAATCATGCAAAAATAGTCATAAAATGCTGAAAACAATCAGAAACAGGGGTACAATACTTCTAAACATAAAATCATGCAAAAAAATAACAAATAACATATTTTAATCAACTATTTGGAAATTAACTTTGTTATGTTTTATAATATGGTAGTTTTTATATGTCAAAAATAGTGCAAAGATGAGGTATTATTTGACCTCATCATTCCCCCCCAACTTAATCTGATGCATGCCCTCATGCATCCTAGCAATACTCAAGTCCAACCTTTTGAAAAACATCCTCTATCAACCACATGAAAAATATTGAAATTGCTAATCATGGTTGAAATGCCAAAATTACTGCAATTTGTGAAAAATGCTGAAAGTATGGAAATTGCTACAATTTTTTAGAAATGTTGAAGATGCTACAATTTTTTAAATTTTTGCAATTTTTGAAAAATATTCAAAAATGTATAAATTACTTAAAAATTTTAAAGTACTTCAATTTTTGAAAAATGTTGATGTTCAGATTTTGTTAAAAATTTGAAATTGCTGTAATTTCTAAAAAATGCTGCAAATTTTGAATTTGTTGTCATTTCTAAGAATTTTGAATTTTGTTGTAATTTTTTGAAAACTGCTAAAAATCTTGAAATCTGAGAATTATTGCAATTTTTTAATTTTGCACTTCCAACTTGCAATTCTTCAATTTTTGCGCTTTCACCCTTCAATGTTGCAATTTCTACAATTCTTGCAGTTTTGTCTCTTTTTCTGCCTTTCCATAGTTTTAGTGTTGCAAGGTACCTCTTAAAGGCTTGGTAGCATGTGATTCATCTTGCAATAGCCTCATTGTGTTTTTCTAATGGAACCATATCTAGAAGATGCACTACTACTGGTGGAATTTTCTATTTTGACATCATTTCAACCTGAATGCCTATTTCTATTGTTTGCACTTTTGAAACAAAATTGATAAAAATTTGATTTTGAATCTTCTTGAGGGGATGTACTTACTTGTATTGGGGTTGCTTGAGCTTCAAGGACCTCACTTTCTGATGTGCTTTACATTTTTTTCACTATGGCACTGTATCTGGGCTTTTTGACACAATTATGCTCATTTCGAAGTTGTCTCTACTCATTCTGAAGATGCATCTAAAATTTTATAAATGATGTGGACTCCCTATAGCATCCATGATCCCCTTATCAATTTATTTTAGAGGTGTACTCTCTATTTTTTTTGTTGTTCTACTGCAGTAGTAACCAAGGCAAAAATAGAAATATCAGGCTCTTGCTCTAGGGTGGCTTGCTCAATTTGATGAGGCAATTATGGAATGTGTTCTTGTGTTGCCCCTTCAAAAAATTACTCTCCTAATTCAAACAAAATTACTGTTATCTCCTTCTAGAATTAGGATTTGTATGTTGATTTTGTAGTTTGTGCCATTTTCCTTTTAATTCTCTCATTTCTTGCAACACCTAATGAACATAATTTTTTCAACCAGATTCTTTCTGGTGGATCTTCTCGGCTATTGTGTACCTATTTTTTCACTAGTTGGTTTATTCTTGTAGTTTTGCTTCTATTTTTGTAGTTTTGCTTCTATTTTTGTAGTTTTGCTTCTAATTTTGCAGTTTTACTCTATTTTTGTATTTTTTCAACTGCACTTTTAATTTTTTTTCTTGCTATTTTGAAACCAACTGCAATTTTTTAGCAATTCTGTGATTCTACACATTGTGAAGCACTCTACCAGTAATGTGTCAGAATTTTGCTTGCAACTATGTAGTTATGCTGCTAGACTAAACTTTTCATGCAACCAAGGGTAGGATAGGGTGTTTCTTGACATTTTGAACAACATGTTCCATTTTTTAATTTACCAATATTTTATAACATTTCATGCCAAATACTGATTATCATACACTACATGCTAAATGCTTACTATGACTAAATGCAAGAAACACATACCTTATTGTCCTAAAAATTTATCATACACCTTACAAAATGTTGCTTTCGATGACTATTAGCTAATTTTTCTAAAAAAAAAACAACACATGTGCAGTTGGTGATATTTGTACAATGGTGGAACAATTATGGGTAGGTCATCAAGACAAACATACCGAAAACTGATTTTCATGTAAGCCTTAATCCAGCAGCACCTTCAAAAAGGTTTTCACTACTAAATTTTTCATTTTTTCTTTCATCGTTTTTCATTTTTTTCATCTTTTTTCATCAGAAAAGGCTGCCATTTCTAGTTTTCAACAACTTCTATCTCTTTTTTTCAAGTGCTTCAATGAGATAGAATGTCTCTCATGAGGCTTCAATGAGAGATAATGTCTCTCATTTTTATTTGGATAAGAACAATCCTTATTCCCAAAAAACACTATATGAAAACATCTTTTTCTACCTAAAAGTAGCAACAATGATGCAACCTTTCTTTCCAGATGAGTAGTAAGAATCTTCTTATGTCATCATTGCCTCCTTATTACTGGAAATGAAGTATTGACTTCATTGTTCCTCCTCCCTACTAAAATTGATGCATGTCCTCATGCAT
Organism: Wollemia nobilis; assembly: GCA_028583015.1. Lineage (NCBI taxonomy): Eukaryota > Viridiplantae > Streptophyta > Pinopsida > Araucariales > Araucariaceae > Wollemia > Wollemia nobilis. The sequence continues at coordinate 1,457,543 of JAQPPZ010002524.1, forward strand.
CCGCATTTTGTGGAACATGCCTTATGCTGCAATTTTTTTCTTTTCTCTCTCTTTTTTTTATTTTCTCTTTTCCTTTTTTTCTTTCTTTTTTCTTTTCTCTCTTTTTTTCTTTTATTTTTTTTCGTGATTCAAATATATGATCATTTTGAATCTCTGTCATAAGAGGAAGCCTCTTCTATCATATGCAAGTTTGACTGTGTGAAATATCGAGCAAATTCCACCTTTGTTAGTGGCTTATGGTACAACTGTAAATGATGTCCATTCACCAATAATGTCCTCCTTAAATCATCAACCGAAGAAAGTTGAACAACTCCATTCTCAAACACTTTTGGTTCATCCTTGCTACTCCTAATGTGATCATCATGCCACATTTTCTATTTTTGTTGAATGAACTTTGTTTGGTGAAGTGCCTCCAACCAAAGTTCATCCAATGCATTCAACTGCAAAATTCTCTTGTTTTGTACCTGCAACAACTCAATGCCAACTTCTAAATATGTATGAAGTGTTAGTAAAGCATTAGGATGTTGGATCAATGTATCAAACAATTTTGCTTCCTGGTTTTTAGTCAACCAACTATTGATATTCAAAGGCTATTTTGGTTGTGTTTCAATTTGTTTTATACCAGGATGTATTGAATTGATTCTTGGAAAATTATGCATTAATGAATTAAGAGAGCAATGGTGTGGTAGAAAAGAATGGAAAATGTGTGTATCTTTATCAAAAACAATTCTTGAAGGAATTAAATTTGATAAATGACAATGAAAAGATGAGAAAAAATGATGTCATCCATGTGGTAAATGAAGAAAACTATTTTGTATTGGAATGGGTGACAAATGTTCAGGATTTTGTTTTTCATCATTCCATAGTAATTGTTGAACAGTAATTGGTTCATCTTTAAAATCTGAATTTAGAACATTTTCATCAAAAATAAACTTTTTGGATGAATCCAACTCTTCTACATTATCCTTTACAACTATGGAGGCCAAAGTTGAAATGTTCTTTTCATTTTCCTTATGTGATTCAAGAAACCATGGGCTTCCTAGACAATCATACTTAGGTGGAGTAAGTTTTCCTACAAGCAAGTCTACTAATTTTCCACCTACTTGTATGGTTTTAGGATATATTTTCTTCTTTTTTCTTGGTTTCTTAAAACACATTTCTTGAACAATATTATTAATGATTGGTACATCTTTAATAGCTTGAAGTAAAGGGATTGTAATAGTTAAATGTTTTAATTCCTTTATCAAATCTGATTTCAAAGATGTTAGTTTTGATATTTCAAACTGTTCAAGATATGATACTTTCTTTGATGAGTCATCTTGTGGGAGATTTTATTTTTCTTCTTTTTGTGGTTCTTTTTGTTGTTTCAATGTAGATGGGTTTTCATGTTTCTTTTCTTTAGGTCCCATTTCTACATTGATAAGTGGAATAGGTTCAAGAAGTGGTTTTCTTGAACACAATTGAGTGTTATCACAATCACTCACATTTATTATGGTTGTATTTTTTGATTCAGCCATAGATATAGGGGTTACCTATTTAACATTATTTGGATTGGCCACAGGTTGAGCTAAAAATAGAGGTTGTTTTGCTTGTTGTTGTTGTTGTCCTTGAGAGATATTATGGGTATGAGTAGGCAACAAATTTGGTTGTTGTTTTTGATATTGTTGTTGCCCTTTGTACAATTTTTGTTGTTGTACCCATTGATGTCCCTGTATTTTTGGTTGCAACCATGGTGGATGTTGTTGATTCCATTGTTGTTTCATCCATCCATGTTGAGACCACTCTTGGGAATATGCCCATGGTGGTTGACTCCAATGTTGTTGAAGTGGACCTGAAGTAGACCATGGCATATACCAAGGATTATTTCCCCAATGTGTAGGAAATTGAGAAGCATTATGATATGGAAATTTAAGAAAATTATCCCCTTGTCTTTGTCCTACAAAATTGAGTTCTTTCATAGGTTGAGATTGTTTTTCAAAGACACTTTTGAGTTCTAGTAACATTTGACATTGATCTGTGGGGTGTCCTTTTTCACAAATGCTACATGTAGCAGATATAAATATTTTGTTCAAAGGACATTCATGAAGAGAGTGCTTCTCCTTACATTTTGAACAATAGATGGCTAAATATTCAGTAGATTCATTCTTTTCATCTAATGTTTTATCAAGATGTACTAAAATATCAGCTTTTATATTAGCAAACTCTTTCATGCATTCTTTCAAATCATTTGTGTTATTACCAGTTTTGTGTTTTCTATGCCTTGAATGAGAATAATTTTTATAGAGTTTAATGATTTCCTAAAATTCAAGTGTATGTGCATCTCCTCTTCCCAAAATATCCAATACATCTCTAGATTCATCTTGTAGTCCCCTTAAGAATATGACTTTGCAAATTTCAGGTTCAACACTTCCACATCTCTTATGAACAAAAGAAAATTTGTCTAGATAGTCTTCTAAAATTTCATTTTCCTCTTGTTTCATTCTAAGTAATTCATCATTTTGATTCTTGACTTGATAATATTCTTGGTATCTCTCCAAAAATATATTTTCCATTTCATCCCAAGTTTGAATTGAATCAGGTGCTAAGGTGATAAACCATCGTAGGGTTGATTCTTTAAGAGTGGAAGGAAACAATTTGAGCTTTTGATTGTCATTAGTGTAATCATAAGCTTGACATACAATCTTAAACTCAAATAAAAACAAATCAAGGTCTTCATATGTAACTCCCTTAAAATTTGGTAACATAGAAGGTGAAATGACTTTCATGGGAGAATTTTGATTAGGATCTAATTGAATGGGATTTTGAAAAGTTTTGGTAGGTGTACTAGTTGCACTAGGGTGGAGCACATTACTGGCTCTCCCTAGATTCTCTTGTGAGCCTACCATTATGGGTTCCCAACAACAATTATAAATCCTATTAAATTATCCTGATTGTATGGATTTGTCAAGAGAAAGTGGTGTTGAACTACTGATTTTTCCTCCTTGTAATGATTTCTCAAAGGATCCTATAGTTCTTGAAGTAGATGATTGTGATTCTTTGAAAATTCCAATATTTTTGGAAATCATAAATTCAGACAACTTTGGCATGGATTCAACCTCTTGTCGTGAAATTTTTCTTCCTGTGGTAGGTAAAGGGTTTTTAAGAAACCATCCTTCCCTTAACCTATTCATTCTATGCTTGTTTTCTAAATGTTTCTGAAATGCAACTATCAACAACTATTTCTTATGCCAGTTGTTACATTTAGGTTTTACTCTGAAGTTCACAACTTAACATAATAACAATTATTTGACTGCTTTTACCCTCTAACAACACCGTGATCCCCAAAAATGGTGCCAAAAATTATGAGTGTCATTATTATCATCATTTAATTTTAATATTTATCAAATCCAGGGTGGTGTCCAAGGCTATCTATGATAGAAGGTTTGGGCAGATTACAATTTAGGCATTCAGTTCACAAGCATTTATTCGGTGAAACAGATGTTGGTTTAGCCTTTTTGGTGTCACACTAAACCTAATATGCATAAATTGAAACTACTTTAATTGTAAAATTAAAAACTACTTCTAAGACATGAAATTGAAAGCTAATTACAATTGTAGGAAAGTAAATCACAAAATGGAAATCTTGTTGAATTGAAACCTAAATTACATTTGCAGAATTGAAACAATTGAATGGAAAAAATGCTTGAAATGGAAACATTCATGCTAAAGGAAAGTTACAAATAGCTGTCAGTGCACTGTTGTAGAAGGTTATCAGATTTTTGCTACAGTAACTGAAAATAAATAAATTTGTCATTTGACTTAACACATTCTGCATAAAATCTTACTTAAAAGCATAAAAACATCAAATGAACTAAAACAAGGGTTAGTCCAATCAACAACAGTAAATAAGAATTTTGGCAAAAATGCTACAGCAAAAATATTAGAAAACCTGTCATAAACAGTCCTTCCTCTAGGTCTGAAAGTGGACCCTCGCTCTCCGATCCATAAGAACGTAATAAAAACACTTCCTAACTACTTAAAATGATCACTCAACTTACAAAATAAACATGAAAAACTCTGCACTTTATTTTGACTGTTAAGTCATACTGAACTGTTACAAAGAAAAAACTCTTCAACTTTTACATACACTATTATATTGGTTGCTTCAACTCCCACTACCACTACTAGCTCAACCAATGAGGGAGCTACCTATTTATACTATTTTATTACAAATATACCTTGTTTACATCTTCAACTGCATTGTTTTTTACTAGTGATTTTTTACCAAACTGCAATAGACTTAGTCTAAATTAAGATAGGATTTGCTACAGTATCCATTCATTGGCTCTTTGGTGCATTCAAAATAGTGGGAACGAGCTTGCATGGGTTGGAAAAGGTCTATCACACCTATCCTCATCTCCAAACACCTTCCTCTAGATAAATTGGGTGCAATATTGCTTGTTTGGGTTGAGCCATATTATTATTATTATTTTGGATGAAAAAGCCATTATATTAATAAAATAATGTTTAATCATACAAAAAAGGGTGGGTGGGATTAGCACACCCTATAAACCAATACATTAACCATTGTATTTAAGAGTATACAAGAGTGTCAGAAACAGCCCATAAACTGCCAATAACAACTGCCAAAACAGTATTAAATATGCATTCAAAAAGAAAGAAGCCGAGAAATTACTGCCACCTAGAAGGGGAAGGAAGATGCACATGACTCATAATGTAGGGTGCATTCCCCCAATGATCCATGAGGGTATGCAAGTACTGCAACTCCACCTATACTTTTTTAACCTGTACTTGAATCTGTAACCAACAATCAAAGAATATATCATATTTATCAACAACAGAGAAGACATGTCCGACATCTTGCTGAGAAAAAATAGCTCTATTTCAAGACTTCCATAGATAAAACAAGGTATCAATTCTAAAAATATTCCAAACAACATCCAAGTTGAAGGAAAAAGCAATAGGGTCACCCAAAATAGCATGCACCCAAGTAAAATCCTCCTGCATAAAAGGTCTAAAAATTTCAAGAAGCCACTCCCAAGATGACTGAGCCCGATCACAAGACCAAAAAACATGTAGTAAATCTTCTGCTTGTCCACAAATCGGGAAAATGAGATTATGAACACCCAGATGCTTGAGCCTACTGCCAACGAGTAACCCTTGATGTAAGAGACTCCAAGCAAAAAAACTCTGTTTAGGTTCAATATAAGTAGCCCAAGCAATCCGAAACCTCTTATTCCATTGGGAGGGAAGAGAGACTAAATTCCATATCAGAGTGAGCTTATCAACCATTGGAACTTGTGGGGTGAGCCATTTGTAACCAAGATGAGCTTTATATTGCAAAATAGGAAGCTCCTTAGGCCAACACCAATCTGACCACCAAGTTTTTTGAAAATGCTTATGTAGTTTGCTCCAAATAGAAAATGGAATACTATCAATAACCACCTCATAAGTGTCTCTATCACCAGGATTTAAATTATGAATTTGACGAAAACTTTCCCAAGGTATCCAACACCTGGCATGTCGGGAGAAGAAATCAAAAATGGAAGCAATACCACACTTATAGAACCTCTGTGCTCTGACCCACTGCACCAGAGCTAAGGGAGAACCTTGCCAAGTGATAATAGGAGACCACCAAATATTCATGGAAGACAAAGAGGCACCTGCTTTGCGAAAAATCTCTTTCCAACTAAGCCAAGGTTTGAAGGCCTCCTAGGCTTTCCAAATACTCTGAATGACAAAATAACCTTTAACTTTAATTGGGACAGAGGCAGTAAGAATGGATTGCAATTCCACCCTTTCCAAATTTTCTTCCCCTGAAGCAAACAAGAATAAATGCAATGCCTAACCAACACTTTCCAAGATTCATCCCTAATTAAAGATCGGGTGATCCATTTAGCACAAAGGGCAAGACCTTGTCGATGACAATCAAACAAACCCATGCCTCCACAATCCTTGGGCAAACAAAAAATTTCCCAGGCTACCCGAGTGAAAACCTTGCTTGACAGAGTCTTTGGCCCACAAGAAGTCTCTCAGAAGCTTATCCAGTTTTTTATAACAAGATTTGGATGGAACCCAACAAGATGAATAATAGACATGGGTAGTGGCTAAAACCTTAGAACAAATCTAAAATTTTCCTTCCAGAGAAATTTTCTTACTAGTCCAGTAAGAAATCTTCTTTTCCACTTTATCAATAACATACTACCACAATTGAGCAGAGGAACCATGAAATGCAAAAGGAATTCCAAGAAATTTAAACACCTCACCTAGATGAATCCAAGTCCATTGGAATTGATGTAACCATTTTGGCAGTTGAGATTGAGATTGTTGAAAATAGGATTTTTTTTCCATTGTATAGAAGAACCAGAGGCTAACAAAACACCTCTAAGTAACTAATAGCCGAGGAAAGGGATTGCTCATCTTCTTGAAGCATTAAGAAGGAATCATCTGCAAAATGACCATTGACCAACTAACGATCAGAATTAGGGAGAGCAATACCCTTGATTAATCCTTGATCCATATTATGGGCCAACAAATAGCAAAAAGCCTTTGTAGTAAGAATGAAAAGAGATGGAGCAAGAGGGCACCCCTGTCTCACAGAGCAACCAAGATAAATTGACTGAGATTGACTATTATTCAAGGTAAGAACAGCTGAAGCATATTTAAATAACATAAGAATGGTGCTCACAAATACTGGCCCAAAACCTAGAGCCTGAAGCATGGCAGTTATGAAGTACCACTCCATCTTATCATAGGATTTCTCAAAGTCTATCTTAATGAATAAAGCATCTTGTTCAGAATTTCTTGCCCACTCCATACCTTCCCAAATAGCAAGAACATTATCAAGAATGTATCTTCCCTTAACAAAACCAGTTTGTTCAGGTCTGACAATCAAAGGCAGAATAGATTTAAGCTGTATTTTCCCTATCATTTTGGAGATCTTTAGAATATCTACCAGTAGAAATACTATTTGTGCATTGTTGCAACCAAAATGCCTGAAAAATTCACTCCAAGTGGATGGGATTCCTTTCCTATCCCTACTCCATTGTATGCAATCACTACTTATTTATTTTGACAAATTCCATGACATCCTTTAAAGTGACAAGTGGTTGGAATTTGTATGGATTGTACCTACACTTTTCCATTTTGTAGTAGAAACTTTGTTGTTGTCCGTTTAAACCATGTGGTAATGCATCCAAGTGGGTCAGAGGTCTTCTTTGGTCCCCGTGAACACATTCCAACCATTTTTTCTTACCCTTTTTTACTTCTTCAATGTGCTCCTTTAATGTGATAATTGACTATTTTTATATGTTGCACAAAACCTGGCAATGCCCTATTTTGCAGCAAAGACTATTTTGGCACCATTCCACCTCAACAACTCATTTTAGTTAGAAAAAAACATATGAAATGCTTTAGCTAATCATAGATGTCAACACATTTTATTTTTCTATTAATTTTCTTATGCTATTTTCCATTAAAATCATGTAAAAACAGTCATAAAATGCTAAAAACAGTCAGAAATAGGGGTACATTACTTCTAAACATAAAATCATGCAAACAAATAACAAATAACATATTTTAATCAACTATTTGAAAATTAAATTTGTTATGTTTTGTAATATGGTAGTTTTTATATGTCAAAAATAGTGAAAAGTTGAGGTATTATTTGGCCTCATCAGGTATCATTTAACATTAAATAATAGTTCATGGGCCTTTTTGCATGCAAGTCAAATTGGAGGAGGATATGACTCTTTCATGTACATGACTTCGCATATATTACCTTCATTGTGGAGTTGTAGTGACTCAATACTATAACTTGGATCCCTTGACTTGACATTTGTGCTCATAAATAAAACTATTAAAATATCAATATCTCATAGAGTTATTATTGATTCAAACTTCACATGATTTGGATAAGAGAGTTTTAAAAAATAATACAAATTTATGACCCAAAAATCATATTGACAAGTACAAGTATCTTCTAATGCTTTTAATGTCATTCTTAATGAAGTACACTAGTTTCACATATTGATTGATCATGTCTATTCATTAACATGTATTATACTTTGTGTAGACACCAAATTACAACCATTAATCCTCCATCCTAACCATCCCACCACCCACTTGTCCACCATACACCTTTCCCGCCATCCATTTAGCCACTTTTAGCCCTTCCCGCCTTCAAAAGGCCCACTTAAGCCCTTCTCACCTTCAAAAGTCCCACTTTAGCCCTTTCCTCCAATTTTCTAACCCAATTGGGCTTATTTTAATATTATTTTATATTTAATATAATATTTTATATTAGATTATAATATATTTATTATAAAATATGTATTTATAAACCCAATTAACCATGACCGTTTGATCTAATCTAATCTCCACCGTCCATATTCATTAATCCATGCCACATCTAAAGTGTAATTTTAGCCTTAGGATCTAATTTAATCTTAGCCACACGATTAAAAGTGTTAAGCTAAAACCCTAAGAAAACCCTAGGCTAAGTTATAAATAAGAGCATTCTCAAATGCTCAACCCTTGGAATGCACTGGAATACTTTATGCCCTAGAGAGACCATTGAAGAGATCCTTGTGAAGTAGAAGGTTACAGAGCTCTGAATATTTTCACCATCAAATCCCCTCATGTTGATCCAAACCCTAGCTTGCTGTAAGTCTCCCTCCATTCCAGTCATTTCCCCATCCCTCACTCATTGCTACCGTCATCACGCTGCTATCTTGAAAATACCATTCCAAATCTGTTGTGTCACATATGATGTTGCTGCCAGGGCATCATAACAATTATTTGCATCATCAAATATAGCAAGGTAAATCTTTGATTTGTGTTTTTATTGCAAAATTTGTAAGTTTTATATGGAATTATATTATTGTGCAGTTAGGGTTTTATTAACATTAGAGGGTCTCACTCTGTGGAGCCCTCATAGGTGTTACTAACATATTTTTCTGTTTGTGTGCATGTAGATTTATAGGTTTCATTTACTATTGGATAGTTGTTGAAGCTGGAGTGGTCTAGAATCGGATACCTAGAAGCCCACTCACACTGTTGGGAGAGGAACACATTCTGAAGACACTGATTTCTGTATAGCTAGGGTTTTAGAGAACCCTAGAAAATCTATAATTTATTGTATCAAATTAACTCTGTTAAGGCAGATCAATTGTAATAGGGATTTTTTCATCCCCCCGCATTTATTGAAATATATTTCATTTTGTGCAATTGTCTTGTCTGTTTGAGTTAGTTTCATTTATTTATTGCATAGTGTCATGTTTTTAGCTTCACAAATGATGATCAGACCCCACAAAGGTTTCATTTAATGATTTTATTTATTTTTCTAACTTTATTTTGCTAGTTTGTTACAGGGTTTTCAGGGACGAAAAACGTACAGGGACGAAAAACGTACATGGATGAAAAACGTATCATTTTCCTGCATAACATACCCTGACTGTTTTGGACATATCTCACTCATACAAAGTCATATTCGGCTTAAATTTTAAGGGTAGTTTCTTGAAACATCATAACACATCTCCATAAATTTTCAAATCAATTGGAGTAGCATAGATCATACAAATATCTCACCATGTAGGAATTTTTGTAAGTCATTTATCCATTTTGTTTGCTCATTTTGCTTTACATTTTTTGGAGTTTTCTACTGTGTTTTTCATATTATGGATAGAAAATGAATATACATTAATAAATCTGGAAAATAAATCATAGTAGATTGCATCTAGGGTATTTTGTGCATACATTCACATATTTTAAATTTCTTATTTTAAAATCTATAAATCTAAGTGATTGCTTGCATATTCTATTTGCATTGGAAACAAAAGAGCATTATTTAGATTCTACATTATTTTAGGAGTTAGAGATTGCTTTATTTTACACATCTAAGTAGGAATAGTACTTAGACACAAAAATTAATCTTGCCCTAGGTTGGTCCCTTTGGCAGAGAGGTGGACGAACCCTTCGGTTGCTCATTTGGTATCATTTGTAGGTAGGGGGTCTTGAGCGGTGTACTCCACTCTCTTTAGGTGAAATTTGCATCCTGATATTGGCTTCTGATTTAGATGAGTGAAATTAGTGGTCTTTAGCATTGTTTGAACACAATAAAGAATGGAAATTTTTTTACATTTATCACACACTACATGTGGCACTTTTAAACAGTAGTGGTTGGATTTCATCACCAGCCATTTCTTGAGATTTGGTGATGGTGGCAGTCATTTCCATCCATCAATATCTGCCCTAGACACCTTAGGTTACCCCCAAGAAAGCTTTTTGGAGGTTATTACCAACAAGAATCTCGTTTTCCTAGCCAGCCATAAATTTTCACCTTTGTTTTTTTTATTAAGCAATATTAGGGTACATCAAAACACACAAGCCTATCACTCTAAAAATAATTTCACATTAACAAAGAAATAATTAATGAACGAGGTAAGCCACATAATGTGAAACTTAGCATTGATTGTTTTCTTTCATTTTAAAATTTTGTACAAGTCTTTCAGTTTGTGTTTATTTTGATAAGCTATAAATTTTGGTTTAAATACTTTATGGTATTAACAAGACATCAGAAGAAAGTAATAAACCAAAACCACTTAATGGAAAACATTCCCCATTCTCCCTCTACTTCGGTGGTAAACCCATCTAGTGTGGTACAGACTACTTCGTCTGGACCTCCATATCCATTCCTTCCACAAAATATGGAACAACACACAACCCACATAGACATGGATAAAGTGAATGCCATATATAGGTCTTCCAACTATGTCTTATAGCCCCTTAGCCAAGAGGGTTTTGAAGAACCTGAACTGGTTGCATCTTTCCCAACCCAAGGACATCCTAATTTTGCTTATGAATATGGTATGCCTTCTTCCCCGATACCATCATATCAAAACCCAAACCCTTCATTCACCAACACCAACACCTATTCAAACCCCTTGTATGAGGAGTATGTCAATGCTACCTCATAGGTACCCACCCCCCGAGTTGCCACATCAAGTGCAACTTGCTCCATGCATATTGCCTCCAATCCATCCTCATCAATCCCTTCATCCTCCAACCTAGCCATGACCATGTCCCTATCCACCATGTCAGATCAAGAACTTCAGGACACATTAGGTCTTGTGAACATATTGCTCTTACAACATAGAAAGGCTAAGCAACAAGTTCATGAAGACCCTATGCTCCATGTTGTTCCAACCCAACCGATAGTAACCAATAAAAACCCAACTTGGATACCCCAATCTTCGGTGGTGTCCATTTCCATGCCTCCATAAACCCATTCTATTCCTATGAGTCCACCCATCCATAGTCCTCATACATCATATTCTTTTCTTCATTCACAATCATTTCCTCACCAACCTCATCATCATCAAACTCATTCGATAACCCCAATTCATTACATCTCCAACAACACATTCAATTTCATCCATTCATCAAATATCAAGTCACTCAACAAGCCAACAAAGGATTACAATCAAATTGTCAACACACTAAAATTCTACAACAAATTTTAACTCGACTCACTAACATTGAGTTACAGTTGAGTCATCTTCAAGGTCAGCAACCACAACAGTTGAAACATCCAAGTTCACAATCCACATCTCAGGTTTTTACACCTATACCACAAATTCAAAGTCCAACACAATCAAACACAAGCACCAAGCACCCCAAAAAGCCTCATCGCAACTACACAAGACTTTCATAATCTTATGCAACCATTTTTCAAAGGCTTTATGAAGCACAAAAGATTGTACTACCAAAAATCAAATCAAGTGATCTTAAAAAGCCACATGGAAAAAATTATAAGGAACACTTATACTATCCTTATCATCGACAATCAGTCCATAACATCAACAATTGTAAAATATTCAAAAATTTTGTCCAGGACCTTATTGATCTGAAAATCTTTTCCACAAATAGTCCAACCAACTCATTTGACCAGGTTATCAGTACCAACTCATTCATCAAGGAAAGCGAGGACTCTCAGGATATCACATCCTCCTAGTCATCTACATCACCAACCAAAAATCTCCAAGGTTCGTAATCCCTTTGGTCACATTCAATTGTAAAAGGCCCCAAAGGGTCTTAACCCCTTTTGTCACATTCAATTTTAAAAAGCCCCAAAGGGTCTTAACCCCTTTGGTCACAATAAATTTCAAAAAGCCCCAAAGGTCCTAATCCCTTTGGTCACACATCAATTTTCAAAAATCTCCAAAGGTCTTAACCCCTTTGGTCACATTCAATTTCAAAAAGACCCAAAATTCCTAATCCCTTTGGTCACACATCAATTTTCAAAAATCCCCAAAGGTCCTAATCCCTTTGGTCACACATCAATTTTCAAAAAGATCCAAAGGTCTTTACCCCTTTGGTCACATTCAATTTCAAAAAGCCTCAAAAGGTCTTAACCCCTTTGGTCACATTCAATTTCAAAAAGCCCCAAAGGTCCTAATCCCTTTGGTCACACGTCAATTTCAAAAAGCTCCAAAGGTCTTAACCCCATTTGGTCACATTTAATTTTCAAAAATCCCCAAAGGCCTTAACACCTTTGGTCACATTCAATTTCAAAAAGCCCCAAATTTCTTAACCCCTTTGGTCACACGTCAATTTCAAAAAGCCCCAAAGGTCCTAATCCCTTTGGTTACACATCAATTTTCAAAAATCCCCAAAGGGTCTTAACCCCTTTGGTCACACATCAATTTTCAAAAAGCCCCAAAGGGTATTAACCCCTTTGGTCACATTTAATTTTAAAAAGCCCCAAAGACCTTAATCTCTTTGGTCACATTCAATTTCAAAAAGGCCTAAAGGTCCTAATCCCTGTGGTCACACATCAATGTTTAAAAATCCCCAAAGGGTCTTAACCCCTTTGGTTGCACATCAATTTTCAAAAATCCCCAAAGGGTCTTAACCCCTTTGGTAACATTTTCAAAAAGTCCCAAAGGCCTTAATCCCTTTGGTCACATTCAATTTCAAAAATCCCCAAAGGCCTTAACCCCTTTGGTCACATTCAATTTCAAAATTCCCCAAAGGCCTTAATCCCTTTGTTCACATTCAATTTCAGAAAGCCCCAAAGGCCTTAATCCCTTTCGTCACATTCAATTTCAAAAAGACCCAAAGGTCCTAATTCTTGTGGTCACACATAAATTTTCAAAAAGCCCCAAAGGGTTTTAACCCCTTTGGTCACACATCAATTTTCAAAAATCCCCAAAGGGTCTTAACCCCTTTGGTCACATTCAATTTCAAAAAGCCCTAAAGGCCTTAATCCCTTTGGTCACATTAAATTTCAAAAATCCCCAAGGGCCTTAATTCCTTTGGTCATATTTCAATGTCAAAAAGCACCAAAGGCTTTAATCCCTTTGGTCACATTTCAATATCAAAAATCTCCAAAGGTCTTAACCCCTTTGGTCACATATCAATTTCAAAAAGCTCCAAATGTCTTAACCCCTTTGGTCACATTCAATTTCAAAAAGCCCCAAAGGTCTTAATCCCTTTGGTCACATTCAATTTTAAAAAGCTCCAAAGGTCTTAACCCCATTGGTCACATATCAATTTCAAAAAGCTCCAAAGGTCTTAACCCCTTTGGTCACATTCAATTTAAAAAAAACTCCAAAGGTCCTAACCCCTTTGGTCACATTCAATTTCAAAAAGCTCCAAAGGTATTAACCCCTTTGGTCACATTCAATTTCAAAAAGCTCCAAAGTTTCCTAATCCCTTTGGTCACATCTCAATTTTCAAAAAAAAATCCCAAAGGTATTAACCCCTTTGGTCACCTTCAATTTCAAAATGCCCCAAAGGTACCCAATTCCTTTGGTCATAAGCTTACTAGGTTAGGGGGAGTAGAACAACCCGAGCCAATGAACATCATACACTTGAAAGCGTTCCATGCTTACTATGATTACTATATATGTATATATAGACATGGATAAAAAATAAATCAAAAACAACAAAAACATTTGCATACACATGTTTTCATATAGGTAATCTTTACATGCATTTTTCAAGCTGGCATTCATACATATAGGTATTTTTACATACATACTTGCATTCATTACATTTCACATGCATTCCGCTATATTCATTCATTGTACAAATTGCATTCATCCCATCCCATGTTCAATGATCTTGCATAGTAATGATGATATGGCCATAAACAAAAAGTCAAGTTATAACAATTGGGGGTACCTAGTTTAAAGCAATCATGTGACTTTCACAAAAGACATAAGCCAAAAATACCATATGTCAAAATCACAAAGCCTATATTTTCAATCACTCAGTCATTACTAGTGTAGCAAGCAACATCCAAACGGATTTTCAATTTTCTTTAGGACCAAAAACACACTTTACACACTAAGAAAGTCTTGAGCATTGTCGATTGATTCTGAATATAATCCTAAACCAACCACATTTCCTCACATCTTAAGAACATTTTGATTTAAGGAGGATTAGTACCATACTTGGGTAGCACCCTGAGGCAAAAATTAGATATCCCTTTCTTGTCCCATCATGCAACATAGTCCAAAAATAGTGGTTTTCACCACTACCATAATTTTTCTCCAAACATAAACATAAAAACATAGAGTAGTAAGGATAGGGTCAACATTCTCATCACACTTTGGTTGAGAATCTGATTCCCCAAATATCTATATAAAATTAACAAATTGAATCCAAAACACCCCTGATCTCTAAAGTTTAAAGGATCGTACTACATGTCCCTGAGAAGGATGGGTAGTCATCCCCAAGACCTGAAAAATCAATCCCATTGGACTATGGAGTGGGTCTCCATCGGGGCTATAGATGATTTACTAGCAGTGGAGTAAGCTCATGTGAGGCGACATGTTTCTCAAAAAAAGAGAAACCTCTGACCGCACATAAGGATAGGCTAGTCTCTGGGTCATCTCCATAACAGTTCATACCTAATTTACTCATAATGGGTTAATGAACTTCACATGCACACACACTGGTGCTTTATTGGATAGGGTCATGGCTAGGTTGGAGGATTAAGGGGTTGATGAGGATGGATTGGAGGCAATGGGCATGGAGAAAGTTGCACTTGATGTGGCAACTCGGGGGGTGGGTACCTGTGAGGCAGCATTGACATACTTCGCATGCAAGGGGTTTGAATAGGTGTTGGTGTTGGTGAATGAAGGGTTTGGGTTTTGATATGATGGGATTAGGGAAGAAGGCATACCATATTCATAAGCAGAATTAGGATGTCCTTGGGTTGGGCAAGATGCATCCAATTTGGGTTCTTCAAAATCCTCTTGGCTAAGGGGCTCTAAGACATAGTTGGAAGACTTGTAGATGGCCTTCACTTTATCCATGTCTATGTGGGTTGTGTGTTGTTCCACATTTTGTGGAAGGGATGGATATGGAGGTCCAAACGAAGTAGTTTGTACCACACTAGATGGGTTTACCACCGAATTAGTGAGAGAATAGGTAATATTTTCCATTAAGCAGTTTTGATTTATTACTTTCTTTTGATGTCTTGTTAATACCATAAAGTATTTAAACCAAAATTTACAGCTTATCAAAATAAACAAAAACTGAAAGACTTGTACAAAAATTTAAAATGAAATAAAATAATCAATGCTAAGTTTCACCTTATGTGGATTACCTAGTTCATTAATTATTTTCTTTGTTAATGTGAAATTCTTTTTATAGTGATAGGCTTGTGTGTTTTGATCTACCCTAATATTGCTTAATAAAAAAACAAAGGTGAAAAACTATGATTGGCTGGGGTAACGAGATTCTTGTTGGTAATGACCTCCAAAATGTTTGCTCGGGGGTAACCTAAGGTGTCTGAGGCAAATATTGATGGATGGAAATGACTACCACCGTAACCAAATCTCAAGCAATGGCTTGTGATGAAATCTAGCCACTACTATTTAAAAGTTCCACGTGCAGTGTGTGATAAATGTAAAAAAATTCTCATTCTTTATTGTGTTCAAAAAATGCTAAAGACCACTAATTTTACTCATCTAAATCAGAAGCCAATATCAAGATGCAAATTTCACCTAAAGAGAGTGGAGTACACCACTCAAGACCCCTTGCCTACAAATGATACCAAATGAGCAACCGAAGGGTTCGTCCACCTCTCTGCCAAAGGCGCCAGCCTAGGGTAGGATTAATTTTTGTTTTTTAGTACTGTTCCTACTTATATGTGTAAAATAAAGCAATCTCTAACTTCTAAAATAATGCAGAATCTAAATAATGCTCTTTTGTTTCCAATGCAAACAGAATATGCAAGCAATCACTCAGATTTAAAGATTTTAAAATAGGAAATTTAAAATATGTGAATGTATGCATAAAATACCCTAGATGCAATATACTATGATTTCTTTTCCAGATTTATTAATGTATATTTATTTTATATCCATAATATGAAAAACATAGTAGAAAACTCCAAAAAATGTAAAGAAAAATAAGCAAAAAAAATTGATAAATGACTTACAAAAAAGCCCATATTTTGGTGAGATGTTTCCATGAAATATTCTACTCCAATTGATTTAAAAAATTTTGGAGACGTGATATGATGTGTCAGGAACCTACCCTCAAAATTTTAGCCAATCAGACTCTGTATGAGTGAAAAATGGTCAGGTAGTTTGTGCAAGAAAACGGTATGTTTTTCATCCCTGTATGTTTTAAAAAATCCTACATTTTGGTGAGACATTTATATGATCTATTCAACTCCAATTGATCTACAAATTTTTGGAGACGTGCTATTATGTTTCATAAACCTACCCTCAAACTTTCAACCCAATATGACTTTTTATGAGTGAGATATGGCCAAAACAGTCAGGGTAGTTTGTGCAGGAAAACAGTACGTTTTTCATCCCTGTACATTTTTTGTCTCTGAAAACCCTGTAACAGACCAACAAAATAAAGTCAGAAAATTAAATCAAATCATTAAATTAAACCCTTGTGGGGTCCCACCATGATCACCATTTGTGAAGCTAAAAACACGACACTATGCAATAAATAAATGAAACTAACTCAAACAGACAAGACAATTGCACAAAATGAAATATATTTCAATAAATGGGGGGGAGCTGAAAAACTCCCTATTACAATTGATCTGCCTTAACAGAGTTAATTTGATACAATAAATTACATATTTTCTAGGGTTCTCCGAAACCCTAGCTATACAGAAATTAGTGTCTTCAGAATATGTTCCGCTCCCAACAGTGTGAGTGGGCTTCTAGGTATCCGATTCCGGACCACTCCAGCTTCAGTAGCTATCCAATAGTAAATGAAACCTGTAAATCTACATGCACACAAACAAAAAAATATGTTAGTAACACCTGTGAGGGCTCCATAGAGTGAGACCCTCCAATGTTAATAAAACCCTAACTGCACAATAGTAGAATAACATACAGAACTTATAGATTATGCAATAAAAACACAAATCAGAGATTTACCTTGCTGTATTTGATGATGCAGATCATTGTTATGATGCCTTGGCAGTAGCAGCAGATGTGACACAGTATATTTGGAATGGCATTTTTAGGGTAGCAGCATGATGACGATGGCAGTGAGCGAGGGATGGGGAAACAGCTAGAATGGAGGGAGACCTACGGCAAGTTAGGGTTTGGATCAGCTCTCACAAGGGGATTTGGAAATCTTCATAGCTCTGCAACCTTCTGCTTCATAAGGATCTCTTCAATGTTCTCTCTAGGGCATAAAGTATTCTAGTGCATTCCCAGGGTTGAGCATTATGAATGCTCTTATTTATAACTTAGCCTAGGGTTTTCTTAGGGTTTTAGCTTAACACTTTTAATCGTGTGGCTAATATTAAATTAGATCCTAAGGTTGAGATTACACTTTAGATGTGGCATGGATTAATGAAGATTGATAGTGGAGATTAGATTGGATCAGACAGATGTGGTTAATTGGGTTTATAAATACATATTTTATAATAAATATATTATAATATAATATAAAATATTATATTAAATATAAAATAATATTAAAATAAGCCCAATTGGGTTAGGAAATGGTGAGAAAGGGAAAAAGTGGGCCTTTTGAAGGTGAGAAGGGCTTAAGTGGGCCTTTTGAAGGCGGGAAGGGCTAAAAGTGGCTAAATTGATGGTGGGAAAGGTGTATGGTGGATAAGTGGGTGGTGGGATGGTTAGGATAGAGGATTAATGGCTGTAATTTGGTGTCTACACTTTGTCCTCCATAATCCATCAAAGGATTTTAGTTGCTTACTAGACATCATTTCATCATCATAAGACTTGAGAAAAATAGAAATCATATTAAAATAGGATTCATCTAAAATAATAATAGGAAGTTAAGTGTGAAAATTAAAAAAAAAAAACAAGTTATTCAATTCATAGTTTTTTTTTTAAAACACTTTTAAGATGGAAAACAGTTCCCTAAGCTTGCCTTGCTTGAAAGAAATTTAAGTTTATATTTTTAATATTACTTTTAAATTATTCAGGAACTTATGGATTTTTAGCCAAATTATATCACAGGTCCCAATCTCCAAGATCTTAATTAATAAAAATATTGATGCATACAAATCTCTGATCAATATAAATCAATCACATTCATGAAATAATAATAATATTTTAATATTAATACTTACAATTTTATTAATCAAATATATAAGATCTCTATTACAATTTATCTTTGATTCTCTAATACAATACACAGAGCTTTACCTCCATAATAAAACCTTAGAATATGACTCTTCAATACTTGACTTTTACTCTCCTCACATCTCCGAGAGATGATTCCTTTCCTATTACACACATATGACAAATCTCTCATGTCTCTTGACTTTCCATATTTACTGTATACTTAACACATACACACATGAATCTTGACTTACCTATATGATACTTTGTACACTATCACATATTACACACTTGCACACTTTATTATATGATACTTGCACTCTTCTCACACATTTACACATACTTTAGGGGAAATATAAATCACACTTCCTAATCTAATAACTCATCATAATATAATATTTACAAATGTACAATTGTACCCTGGGGGTACCAAATAATGTAATATTCTCCAGTACAAACCATGAGGACTTGGCATAGTGGTGAGAGGGGGGTGCTTACTATGAAGAGGCCAAGTATTGTTGAATGTATCCTAGTCTTGTTTGGTTGCATTTGAGAGATTTAGCATTTGTATTAGTGCAATATAAGTAGCAATGTGTTGGATTTCACTAAAAAGTAGGGTCACATCTTCATACAAAATTGTTATCTTTGAATTCTCGAGGCACTATGTATTGCATGGTCTCATTTAGCATTATCAAATAGATTGTGGAATTTTGTGCATGCAAGTCAAATTGGATAAGGACATGACTCTTTCATGTACATGATATCATAGGAATTTCCTTTACTATGGAGCTATAATGATTAAATATCATAACTTGGATCCTTTGATTTGATATTTTTGCTTACAAATAAAATTATTAGAATGTCAATCTCTCATAGAGTTATTGTGAGTTCAAACTTCTCATGATTTGGAGAAGAGAGATTTTATAAAATATTAATACAAATTGTTAATCCAAACACTACTTTGACAAGTAGAAGTATCTTCTAAAGATTTCAATTCCATTATGAATAAAGTATGAAAGTTTTAAATATTGGTTGATCATGTCTATTTATTAACATGTCTCACCCTTTTTGCTCCTTCATAATCCATCAAAGGGTTTTAGTTGCATACTAGACACAATTTAATCACCATAAAACCTAAGAAAACATAAAGCATATGAAAATAGGATTAGCCTAAAAGAATGCTACGAAGTTTAATGTGAATATAAAAATAAAATTTAAATGAAAAAACAAGTTATACTATTCATAGTTTGATTGTTAAAACACTACTAAGATGGACAAAAGTTGCTTAAGTATGCATTGCTCGAAATAAATTCAAGTTTCTATTTTCTTATCTTACGTTTATAAATATAAAGAAACCATAAGGACTTGGTATAGTGGTGAGTGGTGAGTGCTTGGCATGAAGAGGTCATGTTTCCTATTCCTATTCAATTGCATATGAGAGATTTAACACTTGGTCTAGTGTAGTATAAGTAGCAATGTGTTGTAGCTTTTGCTAAAGAATATGATCACCTCTTTTTGTAGAATTGTTGTCTTTGGATTCTTGAAGCACTATTTATTGTGTTGTTTCATTTGACATTAAAGAATAATTTATGTACTTTTGTGCATGTAATTCAAATTGGACGAGGATATGACTATTTCATCTACATTATATCATATATATTTACTTCATTATGGAGATATAATGATTCAAGATCATAATTTGGATCATTTGATTTGACATTTATGATCATAAAGGAAACTATTAGAATGTCAATCTCTCATAGAGTTATTGTGAGTTCAAACTTCTCATGATTTGGAGAAAATAGTTTTTTTTAAATATTAATACAAGTTTATAATCCAAAAATCACATTGACAAGCATAAGTATCTTATGATGCTTTCAATAGAATTCTTAATGAAGTATTCTAGTTCCACATATTGGTTGATCATGTCTATTTATTAACATGATTTAAAGCATATGAAAATAACATTAACCTAAAAGACTACTAGAAATTTAAATGTAGAAATACAAATGGAAATTTTATACAAATAAACAAGTTATATAGTTCATAGTTTGACTGTTAAAACACTCCTAATATGGACAAAAGATTACTAGAAATTTAAATGTGAAAATAAAAATGAAAATTTTATACAAAAAATAAGCTATACAATTCATAGTTTAATTTTTAAAACACTCTTAAGATGGAAAAGTGCTCGTTAAGCTTTCCTTGATTGAAATAAATTCAAGATTGTATGTTTTTATCTTACTCTTAGAATTACAATGAAACCATGAGGATTTCGCAGAGTGGTGAGTGGAGAGTGCTTGGTGTGAAGAGGTAATTTTCCCTAGTCTTGTTTGGTTGTATTTGAGAGATTTAGCACTAGGCCTAGTGCAATATAAGTAGGAGTGTGTTGTGGATTATCCTAAGTGTATGGTCACTCTTCATGGAAATTTTTTTCTTTGGACTCTTGAGGTACTATGTATTGCATGGCCTCATTTGGCATACAAGAATAATTTATGGAATTTTATGCATGCAAGTCAAACTAGGAAAGGATATGACTCTTTCATGTACATGACATCATAGATATTTCCTTTCTATGGAGCTACAATGATTCATGATCATAATTTGGATCCTTTAATTTAAAATTTGTTCTCATGAAGGAAACTATTAGAATTCCAATCTCTCATAGATTTATTGTGGGTTCAAACTTCTCATAGTTTGGAGAAGAGGGTTTTCACAAAATATTAATATAAATTGATAATCCAAAAATCACATTGACAAATGAAAGTATCTTTTGATGCTTATAATGTCATTCTTAATAAATTATGCTAGGTCCACATAATGATTGATTGTGTTTATTCATTAATATACCTCAAATTCCATTCTCCTTAATAATTCATCAAAGGGTTTTAGTTGCTTACTAGACACAATTTTATCATCATAAAACTTGAGAAAAATAGAAAGCATATGAAAATAGAATTAGCCTAAAAGAATTCTAAGAAGTTAAATATGAAAATAAAAAGGAAAAGGTTATATGAAAAGACAAGGTATACATTTTAGATTTTGATTGTTATATGCTCTTAAGATGGACAAAAGCTCCTTACGTTCACCTTGCTTGGAAGAAATTCAAGTTTGTATTTTTATCTTACTTTTAAAATTATAAATAAACCATGAGGACTTGGCAAAGTTGTGAATGGGGGTACTTGGTGTGAAGAGGTCATGTGCCCTAGTCTTGTTTGGTTGCATTTTAGAAATTTATCACTTGGCCTAATGTAATTTAAGTAGCAATGTGTTTAGCATATGAAAATAGGATTAGCCTAAAATAATAATAGGAAGTTAACTATGAAAATAAAAATAAAACATTTATATGAAAAAATAAGTTATACGTTTTATAGTTTGGTTATAAAAACACTTCTAAGATGGACACAATATCCTTAAGTTCACCTTGCTTGGAAGAAATTCAAGTTTATATTTTTTATCTTACATTTGAAATTATAGAGCAACCATGAGGACTTGGAAGAGTGGTGAGTTGGGGGTGCTTACTATGAAGAGGTCAAGCATTACAGAACGTGCTTTAGTCTTTTTTGGTTACATTTGAGAGTCTTAGCACTTGGTCTAGTACAATATAAGTAGTGACGTGTTGTGGCTTCCTCTAAAGAGTATGGTCACCTCTTCATATGGAATTGTTGTCTTTGGATTATTGATGCACTATGTATTGCATGGTTTCATTTAGTATTAAAGAATAGTTTGTGGACTTTTATCAATGCCAATAAATTTGGATAAGGATATGACTCTTTCATGTATATGAGATCATAGGAATTTCCTTTGTTATGGAGCTATATTGATTCAAGATCATAACTTGGATCCTTTAATTTAGCATTTGTGTTCTTAAAGGAAGCTATTAGAATGCCAATATCATAGTGTTATTATGAGTTCAAACTTATCATGATTTGGAGGAGAGAAATTTTACAAAAGATTGATACAAATTGATAATTCAAAAATCACTTTGACAAGAAGTATATTTCGATGTTTTCAATGCATTATTAATGAAATATGCTAATTTCACATATTGGTTGATCATGTCTATTAATTAACATGTATTATACTTTTTCCTCCTTAATAGTCCATCAAAGGGTTTTAGTTGCTTACTAGACACAATTTTATCATCATAAAACCTGATAAAAATACAAAGCATATGAAAATAGGATTAGCCTAAAAGAATGCTAGGAAGTTAAATGTGAAAATAAAAATAAAAAATTTGTACAAAAAATAAGTTATACAGTTAAGAGTTCGAATGTTAAACACTTTTAAGATGGTCAAATGCTCCTAAAGTTCACCTTTCTTGGAATAAATTCAAGTTTATATTTTTATCTTGTAAAATTATAAAGAAACCATAAGGATTTGACTTGTGAGTGGAGGGTGCTTGGTGTAAAGAGGTACTGTGCCCTAGTCTTGTTTGGTTGCATTTGAAAAATTTAGCACTTGGACTAATGCAATATAAGTGGGGATGTGTTATGGCATCCTCTAAAGAATATGATCATCTCTTAATGTAGAATTGTTATCTTCGGATTCTTGAGACACTATGCGTTGCATGGTCTCATTTGGCATTAAAGTAGTTTGTGGACTTTGGTGCATGTAATTCAAATTGGGTGAGGATATGAGAATTTCATGTACATGATATTGTAGTTATTTTATTTGTTGTGGACCTATAACGATTCAAGATCATAACTTCGATCCTTTGATTTCGCGTTTGTGCTTACAAAGGAAACTATTAGAATGTCAATATCTCATAGAGTTATTATGGGTTCAAAATTTTCATGATTTGGAGAAGAGTGTTTTTACAAAACATTAATACAAATTGATAATCCAAAAATTACTTTGACAAGCATAAGTATCTTCTGATGCTTTTAATGCCATTCTTAATTAAGTATGCTAGTTGCACATATTGGTTGATTGTGTCTATTCATTAACATGTCTCACACTTCTTTCTCTACCACAATCCATCAAAGGGTTTTAGTTGTTTATTAGAAATAATTTTATCATCATAAAACTTGATAAAAATAGAAAGCATATGAAGATAGGATTATACTAAAAGAATGTTGTGAAGTTAAATGTGAAAACAAAAATGAAAATTTTATATGAAAAATAATATATAGGATTTAGAGTTTGATTGTTAAACACTCCTAAGATGGACAAAGCTCCTGAAGCTCACCTAACGTAGAAGAAATTCAAGTTCATATTGTTTTTATCTTACTTTTGAAATTATAAAGTAACCATGAGGATTTGGAAAAGTTGAGTGGTGGGTGTTTGGTGTGCAAAGTTCATGTGCCCTAGTCTTATTTGGTTGCATTTAAGAAATGTAGCACATGGTCTAATGCAATATAATTAGTGATGTGTTGTGGTGTTCACTAAAGATTATGATCACCTTGTCATGTAAAATTATAGTCTTTGGATTCTTGAGGCACTATATATTGCATGGTCTCATTTTATATTAAAGTAGTTTGTGGACTTTTGTGCATGCAAGTCAAATTACGTGAGGATATGACCCTTTCATGTACATGACAACATAGATTTTTCATTTATTATGGAGATATAATTATTCAAGACCATAACTTGGATCCTTTGATTTGACATTTGTGCTTACAAAAGAAACTATTATAATGTCAATCTATCATAGAGTCATTATGGGTTCAAAATTTTAGAGAAGTTCACAAAACATTAATACAAATTTATAATCTAAAAATCACTTTGACAAGCAAAAGTATCTTCTGATGCTTTCAATTTCATTCTTAATGAAGTATACCAATTTTACATATTGGTTTATTGTGTTTCTTCATTAATATGTCTCACACTTTTTTCTCCATCATAATCCATAAAAGGGTTTTAGTTGCATATTAGACACAATTTTATCATCGTAAAACCTGAGACAAATAGAAAGCATATGAAAATGGGATTAGCCTAAAAGAATGCTACAAATCTAAATGTGAAAATAAAACTAAAAAAATTATATGAAAAAAAATTATATGATTTAGAGTTTGATTGTTAAACACTTCTAAGATGCACAAAAGCTCCTTAAGCTCTGCTTTGCTTGGAAGAAATTCAAGTTTGTATTTTAAAATTATAAAGAAACCATGAGGGCTTGGTGGAGTGGTGATTGGAGGATGCTTAGTGTGAAGAGTTTATGTGCCCTATTCTTGTTTGGTTGTATTTGAGATATATATGGCCTAGTGTAATATTAGTGATGTGTTGTGGCTTCCACTAAAGACTATGGTCACCTCTTCATGTAAAATTGTTGTCTTTAGATTCTTGAGGCACTATGTATTGCATGGTCTAAATTGGCATGAAAGAATAGTTTATGGACTTTTGTGCATGCAAATCAAATTGGGAGAGGATATGACTCTTTCATGTACATGACATTGTAGATGTTTTTTTCACTATGGAGCTATAAAGATTCAATATCGTAACTTGGATCCTTTCATTTGATATTTGTGCTCATAAAGGAAAGTATTTGAATTTCAATCCCTCATAGAGTTATTATGGTTCAAAATTCTCATGATTTAGCGAAGAGGGTTTTTACAAAACATTAATATAAATTGATAATCCAAAACTCACATTAACAAACAAAAGTATCTTCTAATGCTTTCAATGATATTCTTAATAAAGTGGACTAGTTTCACATAATGGTTGATACTTGATCATGTCTATTCATTAATATGCCTCACATTTCATTCTCCTTAATAATCCATCAAAGGGTTTTAGTTGCTTACTAGACATATCTTCATCATCATAAAACTTGAGAAAAATAGAAAGCATATGAAAATAGAATTAGCATAAAAGAATAGTAGGAAGTTAAATGTGAAATAAAAATTAAATATATGAATAAAAAATTTATACAATTCATAGTTTGATTGTTAAAACACTCCTAAGATAGACAAAAGCTCCTTAAGCTCACCTTGCTTGAAAGAACTTCAAGTTTATATTTTTTTAATCATACTCTTAGAATTGCAAAGAAACCTAGAGGAGTTGGTAGAGTGTTGAGTGGGGAGTGCTTGGTGTGAAGAGGTCATGCTCCCTAGTCTTGTTCAGTTGCATTTGAGAGATTTAACACTTGGCTTAGTGCAATATAAATGGTAATATGTTGCGGTTAAAGAGTATGGTCACATATTCATGCGGAATTGTTGTCTTTGGATTCTTGAGGCACTATGTATTGCATAGTCTCATTTGACATTAAAGAATAGCTTGTGGACTTTTGTGCATGCAAGTCAAATTGGATGAGGATATGATTTTTTCATGTACATGATATCATATACATTTCCTTCACTATAGAGCTATAAGGATTCAATATCATAACTTGGATCCTTTGATTTGATATTTGTGCTCACAAAAGAAAGTTTTTTAATGTTAATCTCTCATAGAATTATTGTGGTTCAAACTTCTCATGATTTAGAGAGAAGGATTTTTACAAAATATTAATACAAATTGATAATAATTTAAAAATCACATTGACAAACAAAAGTATCTTTTCGTGCTTTTAAATGTCATTCTTAATAAAATATACTAGTTCCACATAATGGTTGATGGTGTCTATTCATTAATATACCTCACATTTAATTCTCCTTAATAATATATCAAAGGGTGTTAGTTGCTTACTAAACATAGCTTCATCATCATAAAACTTTAAAAAAATATATGAAAATAAAATTAGCCTCAAATAATACTGAAAA
Organism: Wollemia nobilis; assembly: GCA_028583015.1. Taxonomy (NCBI): domain Eukaryota; kingdom Viridiplantae; phylum Streptophyta; class Pinopsida; order Araucariales; family Araucariaceae; genus Wollemia; species Wollemia nobilis. The sequence continues at coordinate 1,483,830 of JAQPPZ010002524.1, forward strand.
GTTAAATATGAAATAAAAATAAAACAAATTATGTGAAAAAACAATTGTTAAAACACTTCAAAGATGGACAAAAGATCCTTAAGCTCATCTTGCTTGAAAAAAATTCAAGTTTATATTTTTTTAATTTACTTTTAGTAAAAAAAAAAAAAAACCACACAAGGGCTTGGCGGAGTAGTCAGTTAAAAACTTTGCTATAATTCAAGAGGTCCAAGGTTCAAACTGCAGTATATGTGCATCCCCTATTGATAAGCTTTAATAAGCTTTGACAGAGTAGTTAGTTAAAAACCTTGCTATAATTCTAGAGGTCCAAGGTTCAAACTGCAGCATATGTGTATCCCCTATTATGAATAAGCTTAGGTCTTAGCCTTATAAAGAGTCATGGCTGAGATAAAAATTCTCAACCCTAAATGTTAGTCGCAAATATTTCTTACCAGTCAAAAAAAAAAGAAAAAGAACTTGCTATAAAAAATCAAAGATTTGAGTATACAAATTCTCAACCTTAAATGCTAGTTGCAAATATTTCTTACCAATCAAAAAAAAAAAAAAAAAAAACTTGCTATAAAAAATCAAAGATTCGAGTCTCAAGTTTTAACCTGTATGTTTAACAATTCAAAAAATAAAAAAATATCCTTCACTCTTTGAAAGCATATATAGTCCCTAAGAAAGAAGGTTGAAAATAATACATGAATGGGGGAGTTGGAGAGAAGTGGGTAGTTGAAACTCTCGTGTTGGAGAGGCTCCAGGTTCAAATCTCTCCCTCTCATATGTTTACGGATATGCTATGTAATAGTTAGTAGGGTAGTTATTAGGGACCCTACTGGAGGTGTTTATCCACCCGCTTGATGTAATAATGAGCTTTAATGAAAGATTCGACCAACATTAAAAAAAAAAATTAACATATTCAACAATTTATTAAAAAATAAAAAACTAATGAAAGATTTGACCAACATTAAAAAAAAAAAAAAAAAATTACATGTTCAACAATTTATTAAAAAATAAAAAACACGAATAAACTTTTTTAAAACCTATAAGAGGCAAAACAAAACAAAACAACATTTCCGTTTCCGGGACTATTCAACAATTTATTAAAAAATAAAAAACTAATGAAAAATTTGACCAACATTATAAAAAAAAAAAAATTTACATATTCAACAATTTATTAAAAAATAAAAAACTAATGAAAAATTTGACCAACATTATAAAAAAAAAAAAATTTACACATTCAACAATTTATTAAAAAATAAAAAACACGAATAAACTTTTTTAAAACCTACAAGAGGCAAAACAAAACAAAACAACATTTCCGTTTCCGGGACTCGGGAACCCGGGTGAGAGCCGAGTATCCTAACCAACTAGACTACAACGGATGTTATGATTTATAATTCTATTAATAAATACAAAAATAAAAGTTCAAAGAAAAGGTCCCTAAGAAAGAAGGTTGAAAATAATACATGAATAGGGAGTTGGAGAGAAGTGGGTAGTTGAAACTTTCGTGTTGGAGAGGCTTTAGGTTCAAATCTCTCCCTCTCATATGTTTGTTTATCACCCGCTTTATGTAATAATGAGCTTTAATGAAAGATTCGACCAACATTATAAAAAAAAAAAAATTAACATATTCAACAATTTATTAAAAAATAAAAAACACGAATAGACTTTTCTTCGATGAAAGATTCGACCAACATTATAAAAAAAAAAATTAACATATTCAATAATTTATTAAAAAATAAAAAACACGAATAGACTTTTTAAAACCTACAAGAGGCAAAACAAAACAAAACAACATTTTCGTTTCCGGACTCGGGAACCCGGGTGAGAGCCGAGTATCCTAACTAACTAGACTACAACGGATGTTATGATTTATAATTCTTATTAATAAATAAGAAAATAAAAGTGCAACGAAAAGGAAAAGGACACACGCCGAAAAGACCCGGGTGAGAGCCGAGTATCCTAACTAACTAGACTACAACGGATGTTATGATTTATAATTCTTATTAATAAATAAGAAAATAAAAGTGCAAAGAGAAGGAAAAGGACACACGCCGAAAAGACGAAAATATGTAACACATACTGATCATACGTCGCCTGAGAGATTCGAACTCTCGCGGGGAAACCCCATGTACTTAGCAGGCACACGCCTTAACCACTCGGCCAAAGCGACGAAGTTGTATTGATGTTGCTATATTATTGATTTAATGAATCATAACAATTGCCCTTACGTCGAGAGGAGTTGAGAAAGGTGTGAACATCTTCTAAATTTTTTATTAATACGTGAGTTTAACTATCAAGATTTTAAATTTTTAAATAAAGGTTGTATATAGGCAATGAAATTAAGCGAAAAGAAAAAATTTTCATTGCTTAAATAAGGACTAGTTTTTATAGGTTTAAATGTGAAACAAGTAGATGGACAACGTCCAAAGAACAATAGGAAGAAATGATATGTACTCTATGCACATAGCACATGGGCAGTAGAGACAGAGAAACACTTCATTTATAAATGCTCGAGTTTTTCAAATATTCGTGGCAAATATTTGAAAAACTTGAAAACGGGTCTATGGCAGAGTTATTTGAAGAGACTAAAATAAAAAAAAGTTATAGAATTGTTAACCCAAATCAGTAAAAGAAGGAACAACCTTCTTAAAGATATTAAAGATCATATGATACTAGCTTAGATATAAATGATATATATCTAAAAACGCCGAGAGTTATCAATCCCGAGGCATCTATCTTTAGTTCGCTGTTTTAGTTTAAATATTTTAAATATTTTTATTAATGTCGGCTTTTTTTAATTTAAAAAAAATTGTTTACGACGTGACATGTATGACCTCTTTACCTCCCATCCCTTGTCTGCCATTGTAGGAACGCCTCTCGACGTAATGATTTGAGTAGTTGTACTTCCATATTTGAGGTTCCATAGACCATATTTGGGTCTCATGTACGTAATTAAAATCTTTCATTTCATTGTTTAAAAAAAATGTAGGGTAGAATAGTATATTATGATAATTAGAATGTAGTCAATAATCATATATCTTTAATAAATAATATTTTTTTAGGTAAACAATATTTTTCATATAGCTGGATAATTATATGTTAACTAAACAATATCTTTCGTATTATTGAACAAACAATATTTTCCATAAAGATTATTTCATGTGACCGTTGCCTACAATTAAATCTTTTTTATCTTTTGGCTGTCCCAAACACACCCATGTCCCCATGTCGGTTTTGTTTTATTTTCATAAAGGAATTAAAACAATATTTTCCATAAATATTATTTCATATGACCTATAAACTTCCCAACAATTAAATATTTGAACCCTTTTAGTCGTCCCAAACACACCCATGTCACCATGTCGGTTTTGTTTGTATTTTCGTAAAATAATTAAAGGAATTTGGCAAAGACAACAACAGGGATATATATGGACTACTTTCTATGTGGAGTAGTTAGTAAATGACACTTGTGGTTTGAACTTTGCACTTGTCAGTTATTAAAGAGTGTGGCTGTAACCAACTCTCCTATGCATAAAAAAAATGGCACCTTTGATTTTTAAAATAATTTTTTAGTTTTTATTATGTAAATTTTAATTTTGATTTGTTTTTTTTTAAATAAAGATAATAATTTTAACATGGTTCACTCGAGGGCTAGGTGGATTGGCAAGTGCTTATCGGCATTTACTAAGAAGACACCTAGTTTCAAGGGACAACCTGTTTGTAAAGGTAGTAGTCTGATATGAATCCTTGGAGCGTAAGACCAACGATGATGATATGAATCCCAAGCGATCGGTGGTTCCCTTCATGTCGAGTCAACAATAATAGATTTGATGAAAGCAACCCTGTGGTTTGAACCCTATACTTGTCTGTCACTAAAAATAGTGTGGTTGTGACCAACTCTCCTATATAACCAGACAAAAAAATTTAACATGGTCGAGAGGTCCAAGGTTCAAATCGAGACATGGGCGAGTGTGTGTGGTTGGTGTGTGTTAAATTCCTTATTGATAAGCATAGCTCTCGTATTTACGAGAGGTCATGGTTGGGAGGAGACTGCACAGTCGTTGGGAGGAGATTGCACAGCCGTGTGCATTGGTCGTAGGGGTTTCTCACTCTAACCAAATCAAATAATAATAATATTAACATGTTAATAATCATTATAATTTAGATGACTATCCCATGGGCATGCCCATGCATAACCAGTAGCCCGATCTGACTCCTCTGCGTGTTGCACCTGACTGATGACGACGATCTGTTTCTTGCTTGTCGGACGATCCCCTTCATGCCACGTGTTGAAACAGACTAACAAAAAATGCAAACCCTATGCATCTGATGGTCCCCATCTCATGTCGGGTTACCATTAACAACATGGTGATGTGTTGGAAGCCTTCCTTGATAGTTTGAACCTTGCCATCGTAGCTATGAGTTACTAAAAATTGTGATTGTAACCAATTCATCTATGTAACAAAAAAAAATTATAATTTAAATGACTAGAGTTAATTTTTTTGAATAAATACTACTTATATTACTTAAAAAAAGAATTCAAAGACCTATTCCATTAATCCTGGATATCAATATCGAAATCAAAATTTATAATAATACTAATTATAATTATTATTGGGAAGACTAGAGTTAAAATTTTAATTTGTAATTGATTCAAAATAAGTATATAGGTGACATTGGCTACATGTTTAGTCAATTCTCATTAGCAGGATTTTTCCAAACAACGCACAACAGACGTCCTGTTCTCGATCGAGGTCTCATCAACTGCCACGTCTGGTGCATGCACAGGGAGGTTGGGGACATGACAATTTTACCTACAATGATGGATGGAATGCACAGCCAATTCAATCACCATCATGTTCTCCACCCAGAGGTGCCCGGGATGAGTCGGTGGAAGTTAATGGTGGCACACAGGATTGTGCCTGGAATGCAGGGGATATAAGTGCACATAATCGCCAGCTTGATAGATCTCGAGGATAGGGCTGGGGAGATTCAAATTTTCATGAGGATCAGGGACACACAGATGGATTACCGCATACCTTGGCCATTCCATGTGTAGACACCAAAATAGCACCAATCCGATTATGTGACTACAAACACTAATCACATTGACACACACAGCCTTCAGGGCAGCCCTCAGAGGTCAAACAGTGGTCCTAGCCACTTACACAACAATTTTGGAAGGTCAAAAAGTAATTTGGCACCTCCAGACATTTTGCTTCAAATCCGCCGTCAGCCCCTTTCTTTTGTTTTATGTCATGATATCGCGACAACCTTTCGCCTTGCGCCAAGGTTTTCGTTTGTTGTCGCGATATCGCGACAACCATTCTGCCTTTGTGTCATGTCGCGCGATATCGTGACAGTCGCGACGTCACGATGTCGCGCTGTCGCGATGTCGCAATGTCGCGACTGTCGTGATGTTTGCGATGTCGCGACAGTCATGATATCGCGACAACTCCTACCCTGTGCCCTGGCTTCTTCTTGGCGTCGCGATATCGCGACAAACTCATACCTTCACGCCTGGCTTGAAGTTAAACAATAAAAGCGGACGTTAAACAAATAAAGGTGGACATTAAACAATTGGTAGTGGAAGTCAGTCAATTACGTGGGCCGTTAGAGGACTGTCATAGGGGCATTCATGAAAGCCCAAGTCATGGAGGACTTTCCTCTCTCATGGGAAGACATGACCGCCACATGGCACCTATGACCACCACATGGCGCTTATGCATGCCTATCCAAAGAGACCCCCTGGGTCTATAAAATGGTGGACTTTTCCCACCCAAAAGAGGAGGAGAAAAGAAACGTTTTGAGCAACGAAGCCCTGCCTGTTTATCGCCAGACGCTCTGCCTTCGATTCACTCTTATCGCATCCGTGATCTCTTCTACAAGGGAGGTCATTGGGTGTTTATGGAGAACGTGAATCCGGATCCATGGATCCATCAATTCATCGACAAAGCTTACTGTTCTATTTTTATTTCTTTTGCATAATGACTTCGGGATTTTGATTGCAAGCATATCAACATGCAGGTTTTATTTCATTTCACTCTCACCAATATTTGTTTTAATCATCTGATGTTTTAGGATGATGCTTCATCGAATGCTTCATTTTAACACAGGTGCTACTAAACTCTTTCTTTGTTGTTTCTTTGAACGCAGGAGAAGCGACAAGGATCGAGGACTCTTCAACACAAGCGACGACAACACTTTGGCCCGCCCATTTTACATGTGGGCACGCGAAAGGAGAACTACTAAAGACGATTGTAACTAAAACATGCTAACGCTCCTAGCCCCGGGAAGGGGAGGAGATGGATTGTAACCGAATTTGGAATCATATTAATAAAAAGGGCTGTGCTCCTGCTTTCCCCTTTTACGTTTGGTGTTGATTCGATTACATTCGTTGTATTTCATGCATCCAGTTAGCTTTGTTTGTATTGCATCTTAGTATTGTTTTTCTTTCGAAATCTCGTGTTTTCAATGGCGATCACGGTGGGACCCTGTCCCCTGCATTTTTGAGATCAAGAAACTGATCGAAATTTATGTTTTTGTGCTTGCAGGTATCGGGCCGAGAATAAAAAACAACCGATTTGGGCGGAAAAGACAGTCGATTTGGGCGAAAAAGAGGTAACGGTTTCTAACTGTCCCTGTCATTTTCTGTTGTGATATTTTTATTTTCTGTCATGTTTGCCTTCTTAGGGAAAGAGGTTGTTGCCTATTTCATTTTTAAATAAAAAGAACCACACACACTTCACATGGTAAAATTAAACCAAAGAGCTGGTCGTAAAACCCCAGCCCTTGATCAAGACCATCGATGGATTTCATCACCACCTTGGCTTGATTTTGCATCCATTACCCCGATTGTCACTGTTGTTAGGCGTAAATCCTGACGAAAGCTGACCGAGTGTTGCTGGGGTGATTCCCAGCACGCGAGGATAAGTCTTCTATGGTAGGTGCCATTAACAGGACAATCCCCCTTTCGTACCGCCTACGTACCACGTACCATCTGCTCTCACGTACCTATAGTCTCCCTCTCGTAAGGGCGGGTATATAGAGAGGTTGGTATATCGGCCTGGTTGGTATATTGAAGGGGCGACCATCTATGGGAGTCATATGAGCCTTCATTATGCATTTAAACGTTCTTCAAAAACATTCAAAAACAAAAACAAAATCATCAAAACACACTAAAACCAGTCTAGGACACACCATTAATCTTTAAAAGAGATAATCACCATTTGTGTATGTGTGTGTTCATTTCTGCTTAGTGTAACAAAAAAATAAAAAAAATCATAAACAAAAGATAAAAATCTACGCATTTTGTCACTCGCTCCAAAAGCTCCAAGGATTCCCGATTCGCTTGGTCACTCCAAAATGCCCCAAAGGTGTCCATGAACCCTTTGGTCAACCCAAAAGCACCCTGAAGGTGCCCATAAGTGATGCAGGAGCATCCAACAAAATATGGGAAATCATTTTTTTCCCTAAATTTTAGTGCATCTTGTCGGGGCCATAACTTCTCAACCGTAGCTCCGTTGTGGAAATTTTGGGGTGTGGGGATTTTTAAAAAAAAAAACCTAGAGTTGTATTTCCCTAGAAAACCAGTTTTCGGGGCCAAATTCCATCATCTAGGGCCCCGAAATTAGGTTTTAAAATTGCTCACCTAATTTTTTTACGCTTTTTGAGTTGTTCAAAGGTTAATATCTCCTAATGTATTTAGAGTTAGGACTTGAAACTTTATTTATGGCTTATCTATTGTAAGAGGGATGCACACACCAATTTTGGGCCCCATATGACTCATTTCAATTTTTAGGGTTTTTAGAGAGACATCGTCATGGTGCTCACCCGTAGCCAAGCCCACTCACGGGAAGACACTGTGGAGAATGTCCAAGGAGGCACGAGTCACCTCCGTTACAATCCCAAGGATTTGGTCATACCACCTTGGCGACCTGACACAAAAGGTAGTCCCCTCCACACCTTAAGGGAAAGGGACTATAGGGACACCTCTTCTAGGGGCACCCCTATTCAGCATAGCACCCAGCACACACCCTTCCATGAGGGGTACATCAATAGGAGAGCTCCCTTAGATGCTCGCTATGAGTGGTCACCACGTGACGAAGCGCTAGGTCAACATAGGGTTCGACGGGAGGAACCGCATGATTACACTCTCCCTCCTTCACCCCCTCTAGTTGTCAGGACTACAAAGACAAATCCAGAGCACAAGGCTCCTCAGGGGCGAGCCAACTCCACCCATTCCATTTTCACTTACGAAAGAGAGCACGAGGAAAACCCTTACCTTCCTCAAAAACAATATACATCACGGGAGCAATACGCCTCCGCACCTACTAGATACCATGGTCACACACTGAGGCCAGAGCCTCGGATAAATGCCACTACCTCCAATAGAGGGAGGCAGCCTATAGAGATCTTGGATCACTACGACCGAGATAGATATCTAGGAGAGGCATCTAGGCCTTCTAGACATGAGGCGGTAGGACCAACTATCTTAGAATTTGCCGAACATGTCGCCCATCGGGCGCAACTCAGGCAACTTGAGCGAGAGCGACTATAGTTAGAGGAATTGTACCATATTAACAAAGAGCGCCTTCAGTGCCAGAAGGATGAGTTGTTCCAACACACTATGCAGGAGAGGACTCCAACCCCTCACACGCATAAGACAAAACATTATGAGAGGCACAACCCCTGGGTGCGAGACAAGTCTCTGCAACCTTATCGAGCACCACCCCCGATGCCTCCTAGACATGAGCGGGAGGCTACTCCTATAACCAATGACGGGCGCCTTCCTCAGGAACCCACTCAAGTTTATGGGCCACCCTTAGAAATTCATCAAGAAGCCTCTAAGGAATCAGAGCAAGAAGAAGAGCGGGATGAAAAGCCCTACCAAGGCATGGGGGGTGCTATCTGGCCACCCCTCCATAGGCCCCAAGTTCCTCAACAAGAACCAACCAAAGAGGAGGAGCCCAAATCCCCTGATACAAGCAATGCGCTGCCAGAGCACTTAGAGTTGGTCGAGACCAAGATTTTGGGGCTCCTAAGACCCAACTTACGTGAGACTCCTCTCAAAGAGGATCAACCCCTGGTTGTAGGGCTACCTGATGATGCAGTCCTCCATGTTTTAGAATCTCTAGATTCTGATGAGCTATACTCACTGGTCGAAGGTGAGGATAAAATAGAGATAGCCCACAACAATCACATGTGACAACATCGACATCCCATAAATATCGATGAAGCAATTCAACAGATAAACATAATACTAGGGCATGAGTGGCGCGTTAACCCACCGCAGTGGGACCAAGCATTACATCCACCACTTTGGGCACACAAAGATCAACTTCCGCCCAGAGGCCCTATAATGACATCAATGCCGAGGGTAGACCCTGTCTTCCTATCCGCACATAGGGATGATCCATTCATGCCCATACCTCCAGAGCCAGATCCGGAGCACAAAGACCATCAAGCTGGGGGTACCTCTATCCCATGAAGAGCCATAATCCAAACCAAAAGCTCCAAGGATTATCACAATCGCTTGGTCAAAACCCAAAAAGCTCCAAGGATTATCGCAATCACTTGGTCACCCCAAAAGCTCCAAGGATTATCGCAATCGCTTGGTCACCCCAAAAGCTCCAAGGATTATCGCAATCACTTGGTCACCCCAAAAGCTCCAAGGATTATCACAATCGCTTGGTCACCCCAAAAGCTCCAAGGATTATCGCAATCACTTGGTCACCCCAAAAGCTCCAAGGATTATCGCAATCACTTGGTCACCCCAAAAGCTCCAAGGATTATCGCAATCACTTGGTCACCCCAAAAATGCCCCAAAGGATTCTCGAAATCCCTTGGTCACCATCAAGAAAATTCAAAAACAACAAAAACCATCAAAATCTCAAAAAGAAATTTGCATCTCATTCTCATGCATACTTCATCAATCAAAGCACTACATAATAGCTGCATTAACCATTACATCCATATATCGCACATTTGTTGATCATAGGAGTCAAAGGCACCATGGACTGTCATTACTTAGCAAGCATACCATTTTTCACATTTTCCATACAATATCGCAAAAACAACACCATACATAGAGTCACCATATCATAAGTCAGGTTGTCATTTAATGTATCTAGAGTTTTCGTCATTTAGATGTCGTTAAATTTCTAGCCAAAACTATACACAGTCAGAAAGATTTTACAAAGGTAGAGTCATACTTGAAATACGCCTTGTTACGTAGCATCCCAACACAAATTAAAACACATAAAAATTCCCAAGTTGTGTGAACGAAAGATGACACCTGCAAAGCAATCCGGGTCACCATAAGCAAAATGGCTATCTTGCTCATCCCCCAGTGTGAATGACCCCATGAATGCTGAGAGTTGGCAAAAGGACAAGCATCTTCCCTACCCAATTCCCTAAGAATCCCAAAGTTCTCAAAATAGTTGCAAAACATCAAAAATTTGCAAAAAGTCAAAACACCAAAATTTGACATCCCACAGTGCATACATCAACAGGCACAAACAATAGTGATTCTCATCACTCCATATCCAAAGCCCTTGCTCAAAAGAAAAATCAAAATAAAATAAACAATGATTTTTATCACTACAATCGAGCAAGTATCCCAATACAATTGAAGAAAAGAAGGGAGTTGAACTTGAATCCCTGGAACTCTCAGTATTCCAACAGGTCATGAGGCAAGCCTCAGTACTGGTTTGGTTGATAGCCTATCGGTCACTGGCGGTAAACCTCTCGCATGATGATATATCTATCACATTAACTTGTGTATAGATCAATGTTTGCATGTGGATGAGCTAGCTTATGGTATCCTAGAAAACAACACAGATTAATCTAACTAAATACAATAAAGGAGTTAGTGGAGCTAGTTAGGTGATCCTCAGTATAGGTTCGGTTGAAAGCCCATCTGACACTAGCGGTATCCTGATAAATACCACATAAATGAACTCAATTGCACACACAGGGATGTGAAATAACTTGGTCAAAAACAAGTCCGATTCATACCTTGTTCAAAAGTCTTGTAAGATAAAGTACAGCCTTGGCTAGGTAGTTAAAACAGTCTGAATCTCAGAAAAACTTAGCTACATTTCTAAACCAACTGTGCTACTTTTCATCCTTACAATACAATCAAAAAATACAAAAAAATAAAAACCACATGCATACATACAAAGTCATCTACCACAGCAATCACATAAAAACAAAATCACAAAGTCCTAAATAGTCTATGGTGCCCTAACCAAACAAAACAAATTCATTTCATCCATTACATTTTGCATATCACATATATATCAAAAACATTTGCATTAATCATACCATATACATCCATTACCATTAGCATGCATCCATCAACATCAATCATTGTGCATAACATAAAATCATGACATATACACAAAGCAAGAAAATCCAAACAACAAAAACATCACAAAAATGCAACACAAAAAAAAACACAGCAATAAACATTGCCAAACAAGAGTGCTCTTGCACTTAACCTCTTGGCATAGCAAAACTGATGTCGGGGTTTACATTGTCACTATCCTACTCCCTAAGAAGGCTACCATAGCCGGACCGCTCCACGGGAGGTCGGATTTTTGCCAATTTTAATCCCAAATGGCGTCACAAAAACAACAAAACAACAAAAACATCACAAAAATGCAACACAAACAACACAACAATAAACATTGCCAAACAAGAGTGCTCTTGCACTTAACCTCTTGGCATAGCAAAATCGATGTCGGGGCACAAATTGTCACTATCCTACTCCCTAAGAAGGCTACCATAGCCGGACCTCTCCACGGGACGACGGATTGTTGACACTTTCACCCCATTATGGCATCACCAAAAGGGTTTTTACCCACCAAAAATAGGTCCAAAAGTCGAAAAACTGCTTGCACATTCAACGGACAAACATCTGAAGGCACCCTAACCTAAGTCACCTTGGGTCAAGCGACTCGTCGCTTTTCTCATGGCGGTCATTCCCTCATCGATTCGTCGCTTGAGGGGGTAGTCACACTTAGTCACCAATCAACAAACACACACCCAATCAAGGCAATGGCATGCATTCAAAGAATCATTGACAAAGACAATCACGCTCCTGCTTGGGGCGATAAACAAGCAACAATCACAAATCGATCAAACGCGATCAAACGCTTGGCATTCCCGAAGCATGAACTCAAGGTTCCCCCATGGATAAAAGGTTGCGCCCTTTGCCTATTCATGACTGATCAATGTCTAAGTTCAAGTCACACCTCACCAAAATAGGTTAATACTTGAAATCAAATTCCTTAGCTCGTCAGAAGCAAGGATTCAAGAATGCATGCCCTTTCCATACTTGGGGCATCACAAGTTGGTTAGGTTACTAAGAAACCCTAATCACTAGTGCTTTGGTTATCTATTTTTGCTCAGCACTGCATCACCCGTAGCACTTTCCAAAAAGGGGCATCTGTAGACACAAAAATGGCACCAATCCGATTATGTGATCTGCAAACACTAATCGCATTGACACACACAGCCTTCAGGGCAGCCCTCAGAGGTCAAACAGTGGTCCTAGCCACTTACACAGCAGTTTTGGAAGGTCAAAAAGTAATTTGGCACCTCCAAACATTCTGCTTCAAATTCTTCGTCATACCTTCGCGCCTGGCTTGAAGTTAAACAGATAAAAGCGAACGTTAAACAAATAAATGTGGACATTATAAAATTGGTAGTGGAATTCAGTCAATTACGTGGGCCGTTAGAGGACTGTCACAGGGGCATTCATGAAAGCCCAAGTCATGGAGGACTTTCCTCTCTCGTGGGAAGACATGACCGCCACATGGCACCTATGACCACCACATGGCGCTTATGCATGCCTATCCAAAGAGACCCCCTGGGTCTATAAAATGGTGGACTTTTCCCACCCCAAAGAGGGGAGCAAAGAAATGTTTTGAGCAGCGAAGCCCTACCTGTTTATCGCCAGACGCTCTGCCTTCGATTCACTCTTACCGCATCTGTGATCTCTTCTACAAGGGAGGTCATTGGGTGTTTATGGAGAACGTGAATCCGGATCCATGGATCCATCCATTCATCGACAAAGCTTAGTGTTCTATTTTTATTTCCTTTGCATTATGATTTTGGGATTTTGATTGCAAGCACATCAACATGCAGGTTTTATTTTATTTCATTCTAACTAACATGCAGGCTTCAAAGTATTCTGAGTCCTCCAATTTGTTGTTTTAATCATCTTCTGCATGCATGCTTTGTTTGTTTTACAGATCGAATGCTTCATTTTAACACAGGTGCTACTAACTCTTTCTTGCTTTGTTTGTTTTATGGATTGAATGCTTTATTTTAACACAGGTGCTACTAAACTCTTTCTTTGTTGTTTCTTTGAACGTAGGAGAAGCGACGAGGATCGAGGACTCTTCAACACAAGCGATGGCAACACTTTGGCCCGCCCGTTTTACATGTGGGCACACGAAAGGAGAACTACTAAAGATGATTGTAACTAAAACATGCTAACGCTCCTAGCCCCGGGAAGGGGAGGAGATGGACTGTAACCGAATTTGGAATCATATTAATAAAAAGGGTTGTGCTCCTGCTTTCACCTTTTACGTTTGGTGTTGATTCGATTACATTCGTTGTATTTCATGCATCCAGTTAGCTTTGTTTGTATTGCATCTTATTATTGTTTTTCTTCCGAAATCTCATTTTTTCACCATGTGACTCCAACGTAGATGAGCAGCCACAAACTTTCTGATTGCATGGAAGTTTCACTGCCTGTTTCATTGATGTTGCCTAGTTTGTAGTGAGCTCTGGTTTGTGGTTTCCCAACCTGTGGTTAGGGTTGGTTTGTTTCTTCCAGGGGTGTGATCATTGCCACCCGCCACTTTTTTTCATGTTAAACTTTATTATTAATATAATTTAGCTTTTCATAAAAAAAAAAAAATATATAGGTGACATTGGCTACATGTTTAGTCAATTCTCCTTTATGTATCAATATAAATAATACTAATAATAATACAAGTTAATCCAAAACACTTTTAAGACATATAAATCAATAACTAAAAATACTTAGAAAACATGAACTAGAGAGTAGTTGTTTCTTTATAGTTGTAGTGTTTACGATCATGTTATTATTTTTTTATTAAATGTATTGGAGTGATATGATATATTTTTTATTTGAATTTTATTATTACTAAAACTTATATAAATAGTTAAAAATAATATTTTTTAAATAAGTTTTTATTTGAAAAATTATTTTTCCTTTTAAATAATTTTTTTTGATGATTTCATAAAAAATGATATTAATATTATTAAGTTCAAAACTTTTTAAGCAACACACGTATAATTGTTAAATTGTTGTAATACCATTATGTGATCATGATGTAACACGAGTGGGGCCTGTTTCAACCTTATATAACCAAATTTAAAAAAACAAATCAAAGCTTTCATGTTTTAGTTTCTTGTGTGTTATACCTTTCCCTATTTGAATGCCTTGCTCTTGGATGAAAGAGCATGTAAAGGAGCTATCACTTTGAAGAATAATGGTATGAATTTTTCTAAGTGTTAAACTACACCAACAAAGATCCTTGCTTCAATGATATTGGTGGGTGTCCACCTTAGAATGGTTTCAATATTTACTATATCTACTTCCAGTTTAGCTCCACTATAAAATATCCAAATATACAACACTTTACTTTTACAAATTTATATTTTTTAAGTTGACTTTCAACTAATTTTGCTTCAAAGATTTCAAAAATTTCTCTAAATAAGTTAAATGATCTTCCCAATTCTTATCGTAAATAAGAATACCACCAAGATAAATAGTTACAAAAGAATCAATAAAAGGATTAAAAACATCATTTATTACCTTCATAAAGGTTGTTGGCGCATTGCATAGACCAGATGGAAGCACTAACCATTCATATAATCCTTTCTTTGTCTTGATTGTTGTCTTCTAAGTGTCTTCCTCCTTTACTCAAATTTGGTCTTATCTAGATTTGAGATCAAGCTTGGTAAAGCACTTTGTTTCATGGATTTGATCAAATACATCATCTATCTTGGAAGAGGATAATTGTTCTTAACTATAATATTATTGAGGGGACTGTAACTAATGTATATTTTCCATGTGTCATGCTTCTTTGGAACAAGTACTATTGGAAGGCTACGTGGGGAATTACTTGGATTTATAACTCCTTGATCCAAGAGTGCTTGGATTAACTTTTCATTTTCTCAACTCTCTATAATAGATTGTTAGTACAACCTCATGTTAGCAAGCAATAAATCGAGTTGTAATTGCATTTCACGTTCCACCTCCCTCTTGGGGGCTTACCCATTATCTCTTAAAACATTGCTTGAAATGCTTGAAAATTGCTTGGAGTTGTCTTCATTTTTGGGTAAGTACTAAATTGGGCAGTTCCCACCTCTATTTGTCCTTACTCTTGCTTTATATTTAAAAATAAAAATAATATTTTACTTGCATTTATCAATTTATTTTCTTGGTTGGATAAAATCAAAAAGATCTTTTGCTTATCCCTAATATTCATTGATGATAAATAGCTTACTATCCTTTATGAGACTATATGTTTGTTGTATTTTCATGAATAAAACATCCCTTGCTCGCAACCATTTATGTATCGGTTGGAATTTATTTCTATTTTATTTAGTGAGATATTTTGGTGACTACATACTCCTTTATATCATGCATATTATTTTTGTGTCTTATTTTTTCTTATCTAGACAATATGTTGATTCCATTTGTTTCTTCAAAGCATTTTAAAATCTGACATGCTACTAAAGTGGGTGTGAATATCCATTATTCGATTGCTTGTCTTTAACAATTTTCTTTTCTATGATACTTCCAAGAGATATCATTGTTTAGAAGTTGTTAGAAGAATATTTGTGTGGAGTTGACATTTTTTAAGGTTTTGCTTGTTAAAACCCTAGGTGGACTTTGATTGTGAGGATCTCACTAGTTGTAGCAAATTTTTTCTAAGAGAAATATTCACCGACTAGTTCCTCTTGGATTTCTTAACACTCAATGTGTTATTACTTTTTTATTTGACTAGATGGATGCCCTCACCATAAAATTGAGTTCTTTGAGGTTGTTCAAAAAACTTATTTGTCTTTTACAAGTTTTTTAAAAGAATCAATTTTCTTTTATTCTTTAATTTAGTTTAGATGCAACACAAATGAGAGGACAAACTACAAGCTAATTGAGGAATAAAATAAGCTAAATACATTTTGAAAGCCCTTGAATACTAGAAATGTCATGATTAGACATTTGTGCATGGAAAAGACCTCTAAGCCCCTTGAAAAAATAGTTTAAATAGTCCAATAATAATTTTACTATATTGACAAGAGAGGAAGGCTTGATTGGTTACGTCAAAGAAAAAGGTTATGTGGGGCAAACTATGATAGATATGGATGAGTTATCAATATTTTTGGATTCTTTGTAAAATTCTAGGGGGTCTAAGTTCAACCTTTTTTATTGTTTCACCTCTAGGTACTTGTTTAATTACATTGGAAATTTCTTCTTTTTCCTTCAATTGTTTAATTTTGAATTTGAAAAATGTAGAATATTCCATAGAAGGAGGGAAAAGTGATAAAATTTGACATCACACTTGACTATGAACTAAAATCTATTGATGTGGTAGTAGTTGTCATGATAGTCATTAATATGGTAGAGTCTAACATGGTAGAGGTCAATGTGACAAACAAGATGAGGTAGACATCAAAGTATAGGTATAAAAGGATTTAACCAATAATATTCTTCCAACTCATCAAACCATATATTCTAGCACTCGTACAATTAGCAACAAACATGGTTAATTATAGATTCTAGAAGACACCAAAATTTGACATGTGGTAGGCTTTGGTTCATTGGTACTCTATCCAATGACTTGTATAATTAGCATCCTAGTGGTAGCCCATTGCAAACAAATAACAACTCAAGTAGTTGTTCATTTAGTATATTGGACATCCACTTCCTTTGATGAGTGGATTACATATTTAGGGGTGACTCAACACATGACCGAGCATAATTATGTTCTACATGACTATAGTACACAATATTTTGAGTAGCATGTTGTTATTGAGGATAATTCTTATTTGTAAGTGGTTGGATATGGTGAGGTAAGAAATGGTTCATCATTTGATGAGGTATTTCATGTTCCTGGTGTAGGTCCCATTTTTTTGTCTATTTATTGCATCATCCATAAAAATAAGAAGGTAGATTTTTGGCTATATCAATGGGTGATTAAGGATATTGTCTTAGGGTATTGTGATGAGTTAGATAAGATGTATGATTGGGCAATCAACTGAATCCTCCTTCCTCTTCTCAAAAGAAATATTTTATCACTATGGTGGCACAAATAGATGGTGTTAGTCAGTTATGATATCATAGACTTGGGCATCTTGGCTATGGGTCATATACATGAGTCATCACCAATTGGCTATTGGGATTCCTTCTATTTCTTCTAGTGATGTTTGTAAAGTGTGTGTTTTGGGGAAGTATTATCAAGAGTGATTTCCCAATGGGATTGTTACACAAGCTACAAGACCATTGGAGCTTACTCATAGTGATATTTATGGGTCCATAGGTACACTATCTCTCTTCACAAACAAAAAATTTCTTACCTTCATAGATGATTTCTCTTATATATATATGGTTGTACAATATGCATACGAAATATGAGATAATTAGAAAGTTCAAGGACTTCAAAGCACTTATGTATAATTAGTTCAAGTAAAATATCAAGTAATTGAGGACAGCGAAGGAGGTGAGTATGCGAGTAATACTTTTTAAAAAATAATAATTCTCCTTGGTATTATTTTCTAGAAAATTATCCATTACTTCCCATATCAATATGAGGTAGTTGAGAAGAAGAACAAGGTGATTATGTAAATGGCTAGATACATGTTGTACATTATGGGGATGGAGCTTATATTTTGTGGTAAAGTAGCCACTTGTACAATAGATATCATTAATCAAAATCCAATTCAAGTTGTTTAAGGTATGACTTCTTTTAAGAGATTGATAGGTAAAAAACTTGACATGTCTTAGTTTTGTACCTTTGTATTCATAGCATATGACCATTGTAGCACCCTAAAATTGGCGCAGTGAAACCTTAATAATTACAATTACTCTAGTAAATAATTCAAATTCAAATTTTAACCTCCAAAACCGCTCCCAAACCGCCGCTTAATCCGTTTCCTCCTTTCCCGTGCCATTTTTAGAGTTTGTTTTGACCGTTTGACGATATCGTCGCCGATCAGACGATATCGCCTCAGATCGGACGATTTCGTCTGGGCTAGGACGTCCAGACGATCTTGTCCCAAAACTAATTTTTCATAATTAGTCTCTGTTCCAACGACGTCTCTAATCCGGGCAGAAGCGTGTCTACGCTGTTAGAGACCCTCCCCCATTGGAGATCTCCCAAATAGGGATGATCTCCAACCTCCTAACCTCCCTCCTAAGCCTATTTAATCCTAAGCCCTCCCCTTAGCATCCCCCTGGCTGATAATTCCTGTAACTTGACTTCACACGCATTAAGACATCCTAAATTGCTATTTGCATTAGTTCTATCCAAATTTTGTTGCAGGTACCTTAGTGTTTTTCAGTCGGAGCAAGCTTACATCGTCGCAGACGATCCTGTTCAGATCGGAGGCGATCCTGTCGAATCAGAGATGATTTCGTACCAATGCGAGACGATTTCGACTGTAATCATCATTGGGGGCAATCAGTGCCCAGAGTTTGCATTTTCCTCTCTTCAATCTGCTGTTTTATTCTGCAATTAGCTAGTTTATTTATTATTTTATGCTATCCTGCATTTTGGAGTTCACCCATCTAGATCAAATGCATAATTAAGTTATAATTGTCATTAAATCAGTATAATGCATTCATGTTTCTGTTTATAATTTTTAGTTTGATATTGTTATTGTCATTTTACATTGTTTCCCTATGTTAGCATTGTTGTATTTTCTATGTTTTGCACCTATTTCTCTGTTTGCAGGTCTCTGACGAATTCGTCAGATCTCAGACGATCTTGTCTGATAGCAGACGATCCTGTCAAATCAGAGGTGATCCTGACTGCTTCAAGAATCAGAATCTTCATCAGACATCCGGATCAGGTATGACCTTTTAATATTGCTTAATTTCTCTATTTTTTGTCTTAATTCTGTTCTCTGTATTCATTTAATCTGCATCTTCATATAGAATAGCTTAGATGCATTTTGGCCAAACCTAGGACTTGAATGTTTAAGGATAAAACTGAACACATCAAACACATTCCCAACCTAGGCGTGGAAACTGCCATTAAATGTTTCCTGGTGAACCCACCATCCATCAAAAAATCACCATAATACACCTCCCTCGAGAGGCGGGACCTTCGCAAGGCCTCTCAGTCCGAGGTACCGCTGCCATCCTTTTCACATCCCCCTTCTGGGCACGGATCCTATAGCTTGAAGGTAAGGGTGTGAAAAATTTGGAGCGATACATTTTGGTGAACCCGACGTGAATGCATTTAAAACCTTTTGAAAACAAAAACAAAAAAATATATATGTATACAAGAAAAACAAAAACAAAATCATCATTTCAAGTTTGTATGTTTTAGATTCAATTCTAAATAGTAGATATTAAATATTACTTTTAGAAGTACTAAAGAAACCATGAGTTTTTACTCAAATCAATATGAGCCCATCAGTAATGTTGGAAGAATTCAGCCAAATACATTTGTTGATTATGACCAACCTCATCCCTATTCAACATCACCTCCATCACACTTTTCTCATTTTTCATCCATAACCCAACAAGACAATCCCTTTTCCAATCCTCTTCATAACGATATTATCTATTCTCCCATATATCCATATTATGTCTATCAATCCACATATAATCCTCCTCCACCATTTCAATATTCTTCTTTCAATACAACACATCCATTTCAACAAGAAAATACTTATTCTTCCAATTCTACCATGCACTCACCTCATACTTCGCAATCTTCCTATCATCATTCTACCCATAATAAAGAAAGTAGAGGTGAGAAACCATTAGGTCCTTTTATGACTGAACTCCTAAGGCACATATCAAAAACCTCTCGAAAACCTTCATCACGTAAATTTACAAAGCTCAATCAACCAATGGATATAATTCTCAAGTATTTACTTGATACAAATAAGATTGAACTCCCTTCCATAAGACAACCTGATACCACAATAGATTGGTTTAAACTTGAGCTACATTGTGAATATCATAGAGTAGATGGACATATGACACAAAATTGTAAAGATTTAAGATGTGCAATTCAAGATTTGATTGATAAGGGTCTTTTTAATATAAAGGAATTACAATCTACAACTGATTATAAATCTCCAGTAAACAATCAAACTCCTACACAACAAATACCAATAATCAATCAAGACATGGGGATCTCCCAAGAACCCCTATTCAATTATCAACAACAAGAAACCAATCAAATATTGCATGTTAATGTGTCCCATCATGATGATATTATTAATATTGTAACAAAAACTACAAATGAGCAACCTCAAGTTCAATCAACTCAATCTGATATTCAAGATATGGATTCCTCATTTGACCAACCTTCAAAACTATCTTTGGCTCTAGAGAATGATCCAAAATGGAATGTAAGCATAGAAAGCTCATCTTTAGAATCAAAATCTCAATCTGAAATCCACTTTGATAGCCAACAACAAGTGATTAATCCTCAAGCAAAGATATCCCTTTTAGAAGTATTACAAATTTATCACAAGGAAATTTTGTTCAAAATACCTAGCCAACAATTTGTTCCTCATCATATTTTCTCTAAGAACATAATTAATGGTGTAAACCCTCTTGAGGTTAACCATATTTCATTCTATGATGAGGATATTCCTTCCTCTACTCCACAAGAAGACTCCTATCTTTACATTATCGGATCTAGTAAAGAAACACATGTTAAAACTATCATGGTAGATAATGGCTCCTCTCTTAATTTATGCACTTATCAATTATTCCAAAAACTCAAAATAAAGGAAGAAGATATTAATGAATCAAATGTTATTATAAAATCTTTTAACAATGAAATTCAAGAAGCTCAAGGTACTATAATTCTTCCCCTTAATATTGGATCCAAGATCCTGGATACTTTATTTTATGTAGCATATTGCCCTTCATATTACAACCTACTTCTCAGAAGTCCTTGGATTCATACGATGAGGGTTGTCCCTTCCACTCTTCACCAATGTTTGAAGTTTGAACTTGCAAATAAAATTGTTACCATACATGGTGACCCAACACCATTTGAAGAATATTTAACGGTTGAAACATCAAGTTCTATACATTCTCTATTATCACAATTATCTTCTATCCATCACTTTTCTTCATCCATATATGATCATCCTTGTTTACCAAATAACACCCATGCATATATTTTATATATGCTCCCTCCATCTTATCAAGACTTGGAATATAGTGATAAGAATGAAGAACCTTCTTATCCTTCTTACATTTTATTTTGTAACATGATCAATTTTACACATATAAAAGTCAAATCTTTTGCTACATTATTCTACATTATAACAAAGCTTTTGTTATCACTACCTTTTATTCATCACCTTCTGTTCTTACCTTCAACTCAACCAGATTATCCTTCAAAACCTCCTTTGATTTTGAAGCAACCTTAGACATGCTATACTCAAATAACCTTGTATAGTGTATATAGATCATCTTGTATATACCACCAATTTCAATTCATAAATTAAAATCAAAATACAAAAAAATCAAAATCCTCAAAATCTTCAAAAAAAATACTAATGCAACTAAGGACCTTAAAGGTAAATTTGAGCCCAACTGGCTTGGACCATACATTATCACTGCTAAATTTGAATCGGGAGCATACAAATTATCTACCTTAGATGGTAAAGAACTTAAAGAACCCATGAATATTTTGCATCTTAAACGTTACTATGTATAAATTTGGTCATTTCATCCTTGTATATATTTGTTTAAAATATTTCAAAATCACTATCTTGTATTTCTTTCAATTTATAAATTCAAAAACACCAAAAACATTCATAATCATCAAAATCTTCAAAACTATTTGTTGTATTTATTTATGGCACTTGTTAATTCTTTCAAAAATAAATATAAAAATAAAAACAACAATATTCTTGACTCTTTCGAAACCAAAACAACATAAAGAAGAAAGAGAGAGTCAACATTCTCAAAACTTCTCAAAAAGTATTTATATATATCTTCTTACAAATGTTGCAGTTATATGTTTCAAATTATTTTGGATAAATTAGCATTTATTTGGAATCCCTCACTTTCACACTCACAAAAATAAATATCTTGATTTTATCCGGCATGATTACTAATCTCTCTTATATCAAAGTCCACAAAATTCAATTAAATAAAGTTTGAGCATAGAGAATTGATCTTGTTATTTACTTAAACCAAGCACATCTTTTCACAATAAAATGATTATATTTGTAATTTCCATGCTTTGCTACATAGTAGAAGTGGTTTCTTGAGCGAAAAGTTTCCCCTGCTATCCTATCATGCACATGGTCTAGAATCTTTGAGAATTGGCAAAAGGACAAGCTCACCCCTACCCAGAATAAAAATCCCTTGCTCTACAGCTAATCCGAGCAAGTATCCCTAGTATAGAACAAAAAGAAAAAGCAAAGTTCAAGAAAAAGAGAAAAAAAAAATGTTATTTTATATCATTACAACAATGTTTCAAGCATTATCTCAAAAATCAAGCAAAAAAAGCAAAAGAAAGCAAAAGCAAAAGCAATAAAATCCCTTTCCCTACCCTTTGAAAAGAAAAGAAGGGTTGATGAGCTTGAATCCCTGGAATTCTCAATTATTCGAAAACTGTGAGGTAAGCCCCATAACAGGTGGTTTGTGCCCAACCTGCTTGGCCTTGGGTAACTCCTAGCGTGGCGATATGTCTGTCACATTAGCGACCTTCTTTTGTACGGACCTATGTCTGCTTATGGATTAGCTAGCTCTTGATAATCCGACTTACATAGTAGTCTAGTATGGTTATATGCATCTACATCATGGTTAATGAACACTTATTTGGTTCATTCAAATCACTTGTATCATATTATCTTGCTCAAAACTGGTAAATGAACATAGCAATTGCACACACATTTGTATTTGAGAGATTTTGTGTATCATTATGATAAATCAAGATTGGAAATGAATTCACATATGCACATGGGATTCCTTATAAATCTAACTTTTGTCTTTAAGATACTTTGAAATATTTTTTTGCAAATTGTTTGGAATAATTCATTTTCTTCTTTCAAGTACAATTGTTTAGTATAAAGACAACTACATGCATAATCAGAAAGATCAAAATTTCTTTCAAAACCATACAATCAAAACAAAAAATATATATATATATATATATATAAATATATATATATATATATATATATTATCGACTTTCGCGACGATGGTATAGTTCCAAAACCAAAATTGGAATTTTATGCCTAGCGCAAGTCCTCATCTTCATATTTTCTATTTATTAAAAAATCAACCATGCAATAAAACTATCTCTTTTTGGATTTTCGCGATGATGGTATAAGTCTATACCTACATATTCTATGCCTAGCGCAAACCATTGTAACAATTTTTATTCCCCATTTATTTAAAAATCATGAAAACCATATGACTTAAATCATTCTATTATACAAATTATGTTTTTAAACAAAAAGCATGCACATTATCACTATTTCATGTCATTATGTCAACCTTCAATTTTGCAATGATGGTATAATTCCTAGGGAATTATCCAAAAAATTTATCACACTTAGGAATTTATGCCTAGCAAAAATCATTTTAACATTATTTCATGCATACTATTTTTATGAAAATCTGAAAACAAACCATCATCATCATCATTTGCACCATTGCACCAAAGTCTTAAGACAGTCTCTTAAGCACTCTTTTACTTTTTAACAATATTTCTATATTGGGATTAGCTTGACGACCGAGTGAGCGGCGACTCCATGAAATGGTCTATAATAGCGACAATGTCCTTTGAAATTATTGTTAGAAGTCTCTTTTTATTTTTTATCACATCACATCACAAACAACCAATTTGTTACATCAGATTATTTCATTTAAAATCTTACAAGCATGACATCCAAACCATAATATTTCCAATGACATAATTACATGAATCATCAAATCAATCAATCAAACATTAAAAGCATCATAAAAATACATAAGACACAAGTCATATGATCAAAAAATATCTCATCTCATATATATATCAACAATATATACATCATCTCAAAACTGGATTGGTATGCCACAATCTGTACCTCGGCATACTCAATCCTCTATCAAAAATAATAAATACTATCATATCAATCTGTACAATGTCGTGCAGTAGTCTAGCCTCGAGAACCCCTCGAGCTCTCAGCCTCATCTCCTCCCCCGCCTTGAGGTGGACGAGGTGGCCCCATCGTAGTATGAGTGGTACTACGAGTCCTAGTCATCGATCGGGACGAAGTCCTCGATGACCCGATCCGGATCGGATCTACGATGTTAGCCGGAAGTGGTAATCTCTCCTCCTCTGGCACCATCTGATAGTATAATGTCTGGTAGAAAGTGATCTGGGCAATAGCCCATGCTAGCTCCCAGTGCTCGCCCCTCCGCCCCGTGCTCTGAGGCGTGCAATCTCATCTCTGAGCTATGTCACCTCAGCTCGGTGTCATGCAGCCTCCTCCTACAGGGTCTGCACCTATGCTTGGAGACGGACTGTCTTCGCTCGAAGAGTCATTGTCTCGCTACTCTCCCTAGTGTCAACACCCTTGCCCTTATCGGGCGATGGTGGCCTCTCTCTCTGTGGAGAAGGGGGTCTCTCCTCCCTCCTCTCCCACTGTCGTGGCCTCTCCTGCGCCTGTGGCCTCCTCTGCTCTCTCTCATCGTGACCCTGGGCCGCCTCAATAGCCGCCTGGCATCGCCTCCCTATCCGACGCACAACTACATGAATCGGACCCTGAGCCCTCATCATCCGAGGAGGGCGGATGCCTACGTACCAGGCATCATAGCCATCGGCTACCCCTGCATCGTCCCCATCCACTGGCTGAATGGGGGCATCATCCGAGTCCTGACTCTAGAAGCGCTGCATATCTGGAGCCCCGCTGACCGTAGTGTTATCCCGGATAGTCCGAGAAAACTCGTAATCCCTGAGAGATGGGATCCCCTACGTAGACCGAACTATCGCAAAACTCGGTCGTAGCGGTGGAGCTCCACCTCTCCCCTCTCCATCCATAGCTAGCAGACTCGCCTGATGCGAGCCAGCTCCTGTCCATCCTCGGCCCACCCTGGGTGCTCTCTCCATGGCCTCCAGGTGATCTGGTCTGGGACAAGGTCATCCAGTAGTCTCCGGGACATCGGTAGATCAATCCGCCGTTGTGACCCTCTCCGGAGCCACCAGTAGAAAGCTCGGGGCCTCTCCCCATCAATCCCTATCAAAGGAAGCCCTATCGGCCTCCGCACTGCAATGTGCTCCCAGCACCAAACCTGTAGGAGCGATGTCATAACTAGACATCGGCCGCCCTTGTACACGACCCCATGCAGGATCCTGTACAGCCGACATAGAACAAAGCTGCCCCAAGAGAACCTGTAACCATGGTCTCGCATGTCGTAGATCACATCTGCTAGCACCCATGGTACCCTGCACCCACTCTGGTGGCACAGTAGAAGTCCACCCACCACTCCGGCCAAAACCTGTGTGAGTCTGGATGCCCCAGGCATCTGACGCAATGCCTCGATGTTCACTCCGCCCTTCTCCAGGGCGAAGCTCGGGTCACCACACAACCGCATCATAGCATGGCCCTGATTGGCCGTAGGAGTGATCAACCGTCCTTGTATGGGGATCCTCAGAATCCTCCATACATCCTCTAATGTGGGAGTCATCTCCCCTGTAGGTAACCAAAAATAGGAAGAACCCGGATACCACCTCTCTGCTAGGGCTGTCAGTAGCCCCATGTCTGTAGACACTTGTGGCATTTCTGCCACATGCTGTAAGTCGGCCTGAGCCAGCTGATCCCGCTCTGCCTGTGATAGAGCGGCCAAGTCATCTCTCAACCCATCGTATTTCCATTCTCTGCTCTTTAGTAAACCTCTCTGCAACATAAACAACAAAACAATAAAAATCATTAATAAAAACTCAAGTGATTAATAATGCAAGTAAAATTAGTTCAATTTTATACAAATGATGATATCGTCCACTATTGGACGATATCGTCCCAAATTTGAGCACAATCGTCTTCGATTTTGCAAGCCGAAATCGTCCCTAATTTGATGAAATCGTCCCCCTTTCGTCGATTTCGCCCTTAGACGAAATCGGTGAACTTGAGACGATTTCGTCGAAATTGGGACGATTTCATCCCGATGACGTCGACGGCCCAAAAATGGCCGCGATGCTCAAAAATTGATCAAAATTCACCTAAAAAGCATGTAAATTCAACTTAAACCATTCTAAGCTAAGTTTAGACTCTTACCCGTAGCCCGCGTCGGACCTCTGTCGATCTGTGCACTGTCTCCACCATTTTTGCTTGCAGAGCTCTAAAAACCAGAAAAATGAACAGTAAAAATGAATTAGGGTTTTACCCTATTTTTCTTAATTTTATTCAAAACACAATTAAAAACATTTTAAAATTTTGCTTTTTCGTGTTTTTACCTCAAACGTTCGATTTGGGTAAAAACACGGAGGGGGCACCATAGTAAGCTGTCGTACGATTCGACCAAGAATCGTCGCCTAAAAATGGGAATAATTTTTGCTTTCTCGTAGATCGAGAAGAACTCATCTTTAACGCATTTTCTTCAAAAAATTCGCTAAAGAGGGGGCAAAATGTAGCACCCTAAAATTGGCGCGATGAAACCTTAATAATTACAATTACTCTAGTAAATAATTCAAATTCAAATTTTAACCTCCAAAACCGCTCCCAAACCGCCGCTTAATCCGTTTCCTCCTTTCCCGTGCCATTTTTAGAGTTTGTTTTGACCGTTTGACGATATCGTCGTCGATCAGACGATATCGCCCTAGATCGAACGATTTCGTCTGGGCTAGGACGTCCAGACGATCTTGTCCCAAAACTAATTTTTCACAATTAGTCTCTGTTCCAACGGCGTCTCTAATCCGGGCAGAAGCGTGTCTACGCCGTTAGAGACCCTCCCCCGTTGGAGATCTCCCAAATAGGGATGATCTCCAACCTCCTAACCTCCCTCCTAAGCCTATTTAATCCTAAGCCCTCCCCTTAGCATCCCCCTGGCTGATAATTCCTGTAAATTGACTTCACACGCATTAAGACATCCTAAATTGCTATTTGCATTAGTTCTATCCAAATTTTGTTGCAGGTACCTTAGTATTTTTCAGCCAGAGCAAGCTTACATCGTCGCAGACGATCCTGTTCAGATCGGAGGCGATCCTGTCGAATCAGAGACGATTTCGTACCAATGCGAGACGATTTCGACTGCAATCATCATTGGGGGCAATCAGTGCCCAGAGTTTGCATTTCTTCATCTTTTTTCTACTGTTTTATTCTGCAATTAGCTAGTTTATTTATTATTTTATGCTATCTTGCATTTTGGAGTTCACCCATCTAGATCAAATGCATAATTAAGTTATAATTGTCATTAAATCGGTATAATGCATTCATGTTTCTGTTTATAATTCTTAGTTTGATATTGTTATTGTCATTTTACATTGTTTCCCTATGTTAGCATTGTTGTATTTTCTATGTTTTGCACCTATTTCTCTGTTTGCAGGTCTCTGACGAATTCGTCAGATCTCAGACGATCTTGTCTGATAGCAGACGATCCTGTCAAATCAGAGGCGATCTTGACTGCTTCAAGAATCAGAATCTTCATCAGACATCCGGATCAGGTATGATCTTTTAATATTGCTTAATTTCTCTATTTTTTGTCTTAATTCTGTTTTCTGTATTCATTTAATCTGCATCTTCATATAGAATAGCTTAGATTCATTTTGGCCAAACCTAGGACTTGAATGTTTAAGGATAAAACTGAACACATCAAACACATTCCCAACCTAGGCGTGGAAACTGCCATTAAATGTTTCCTGGTGAACCCACCATCCATCAAAAAATCACCATAATACACCTCCCTCGAGAGGCGGGACCTTCGCAAGGCCTCTCAGTCCGAGGTACCGCGCCATCCTTTTCACATCCCCCTTCGGGCACGGATCCTATAGCCTGAAGGTAAGGGTGTGAAAAATTTGGAGCGATACAACCATATACCCAACTATATTTGAAAGAAGGTACTAAATAGTCATAGATGCATTTTTGTGTCATATTTTGTTAACTCTAAGGCTTATTTGCTCTAGGATCTTGAGTGGTAAGATGTTTCTATTTGACAAGATGTGATTTTTGATGAGGTTCTTCTAGTAGCTTCTTTGAGTCCTCTTCATACTCTTTTAGTTAATGATCCTTTTTATCTAGTTCATTCAATGATTCTTGATGCTCCAACAAAGATTCTTATTAGAATTATTCTAGTTATTCCAAATTTATTCATATTCTTATATTTTAATTGGGTCTTATGATTTGACTTATCTTTTGACAATACCATCTCTAGCACCTTCATTTTCAAATTCCATGACATATGAGCTTGATCCTTATAAGTATTGTGTGAGCAATATGGATGTTAAGGTTGATGAAAATTTTGGTTTTGATTCTTTAGTTTTGGCTTCTAGTGTTGCTCCACTATAGGATGTGCCATAGTATTCCACAGTTCATCTAAGAGCCAAATAAATTTGGACACTCCTTTAGGATACTCAACTTATTCTCTTCTAGGAGTTTCATTGGAAGGGTCCCTCTTAGACCTTGATCTCAAAGGTTGATGAATATAGAGATACCCTCATCTATTCCCAGGTCAAGGATCATATATAATAAGAGGATGTTATGCTTGTTAAAGTATAAGTCCTTGATAAAGAATCAGAAATAAAAGCTTGTTCCTCTTCTAGAAGAAAATAATATTTTTAGGTGTAAATGGATCTACAATACCAAGTAAACCATTTATGGTCAAGTGGATATGCATAATGTATGCCTTGGTGCTAAAGGATTCTCTCATAAGGAGGGAATTGACTACTTTGAGAAATTTGATCCAATTGGTCATATGTATTCTATTTGGATTATTTTTTTTCTATATTTTATTAATACTATTAAAAGGTACATTAGAAATATGGAAATGTTCCTTCCTTTATGGTGGTCTTCAAGAGGAGATATACATGCAATAGCCATCCATTTTAAGATTAATTGAGTGATATCCATGTTGTTTGACCATGTTATTGTATAGGCCTAAGCAGGAACCTAGAGTTTAGTATGAGAAGATCAACCCATTATTTTTTTTTATTATGAGTTTTGATATTATGAGGTAAAGCATGTTGTCTACATCAATCACAAGTATGGTTAGACATTGGTGATTGTGTTATATATTGACGATCTACTTGCTACAAGAAATTTTCTCTCCTTGATTTATGAGATGAAGTCATGGATTCATTATACCTTTGATATGATAGACTTGGGATATTTACATTATCTTTTGGACATTTAGGTTGACCAATGATTTTTTAGGATCACTATCTCTTGGTCCAAGTATACCTTGGACCTTCTATAACACTTCAATATGGAGGATTATAAATCTATATGGACTCCATTTTATTCTATATTAAATCTATGAGAATATTTCACTACTTATTTGGTGAATGCTAACTTATATTAGTCTCTTATGGGGTTCTTATCTACTTTACTCATACTCAACCAAATATTACATTTGTTGTCAACTATTGTTACCAGTATATGCATGCACCTTGTGAGGGTCACTTGATAGTGACAAAGTAGATCCTTTGATACATTAGAGGTATATACCATATGGGTATTCACTACTTAGATTTACTTTTATTTTGATAGGTTTTTGGATGTATTAGAATTATGATTTGGACTAGTAAGGCTCCACTACCAGGTTTTTTCTCTACCTTGGCTTTGGCCTGGTTTGTTCATGTTGTAGACCATAATACACTATATTTGACTATTTTATAAAATTTAAATAATATGATTTAAGTGAGTCTATCAAGAACCTTTAATAGATGTTCATGATCTTGGAGCAAGTGGGTGTTCCTCAATATTTTCCAATCACTCTTCATTATGATAATTGAAGCACTATTAAGCTTATTCACAATCTAGTATTTCAATAATAAACCAAGAATATTAATATTTGGATGAACTATGTGCAACATATTATGCTCATGAGATGTTTTATCTTGTCTTTGTGTCATCAATAGAGTAAATTGTAGATATCCTAACCAAGGTCAAACCTGAGATACCTTTTGTGATACTATAGGAGCATATTGGAGTATAAGAGTATTTTTTAAGAAGGAATGAATGATAAGAGTCTTTATTCATGTCACTTATTCAAATAAAGGGGTAATGTTAGAATATACGGTATTAAGCTTCACTTAAGACTATAATCAACTTTTGTATTATATTATTTATATATGCCCTTTGGACCCTTGTAAATTGTATATAGATCAATATTTTATAATATTTTATTACTTAAGCTAAATATCAATTTCTTAACCTTGACCTAAATGTCTCATGTAAGTGGGTATTTATACCCATTACAAACAATAATTCCATCATTAGTTGGAGACATCTAGGCATGTGAACTTTTTGGGGCTTTGCTTTATGCTTGAAAATACCAAACATAATCAATTTATTTATCCTTACCACATTGTTAAGGGTATACCTATGTGCTTGGGACTCTATTTTGATCTACTAAAGAAGTATTGGAAATATTAGAGATTAATAAAGAGGTAACTTTGTTGTTGGAAAAATGCTCCAAAGGCCCTCAAAAATTCAAAACAAAATATTTACTAGAAAAAATGATTTTTTATTTTTAAATTTTTGTATCTAAAACACATCTCTAGCTATGTTGATACATCAATACAAAATAAAACACAAAAGAAAAAATTATATGTATGTAATTTTAATTGAATATGCACTTTGTAACTTATGGAAGATGAATCACCACATTTCCATATGGGTTGACCTTCTAACTCATGGAAGATGAACCACCACATTTCCATATGGATGATCTTCCCTATTCAATACAATGGATTTACAAAATAACAATTATTATATAAAGATAGATGTATCCCTAACTATAATAAGCATGAGTATTGGATCCAATGTTATAGTCTCACATCTCTTCTTAGAGATTGCTTGCTTTACGGTCTATTTTCTAAAAACCAAAATTATTATGCTATTTTGCTTATATATTTTTATGTTAAGGTTTGTTATACTCAATTATTTTTTAATTGAATTATTTTGTGATCTTCCTTAACTCAAAATTCTAAGTTTTGGATCAATGGTATTAGAGCAATTTATCTTTTGAGTGTACATCCATAATTTGAATATTAGGATATCAAAAGTTTGGTTATCAAATGCAATATTCTTCATGAGCCACACACTATATAACTATGAAGAAAGGCATATATTTATTAAGAAATATGTGTATTCCACTACAAAATATCTAAGGATATTCATATATTATCTATCATAGACTAAAACAATAGTCTTTATAGTGCATCCAGATGTAATATCTACTATCTTGCATAATGAAGTGGGAGATAAAAGAGTTAGGTGGATCAAAAAATCTAGGAATTTGACATTGAAATTAAGCCCAAAAAAATTGTAACAATAAGATATTTATGTGAGAACATGAAAAAATATCACACTAGTGATAAAATAGTATTTATAGTTGAAATAAGAATCCAAAAGGACAAGTTGATGGTCAATGAAAAGCATGATAGATGCATGATATAATGGAGTACATGAATATTAGTGATATTGTGAAAGGCTTAACATCAAAAGAGAGGAAAGTTTTTAGGAAAAAATATACAATACCTTAATTGAGACCTATTCCAAGAAAGGTGTGATGGTGTATTCCTAAGATGTGTCAATTAAGAAAAAGTGAATGACCTATTGTATAAATATTATGATGAAGACATTCATTACTCAACCATCCAATGAATAATAAGATCCTAAGGGTGGGGTATTACTATCCAAAAAAATTCTCATATACATTTTAGTGGGTCAAAAACTAATTTATCTCCCTAAACTAATGACCAAAGAGCGAATTACTCTTTTTAATAGCTAGAAAATTTTTAACCTAATATGGCACAATGAAAGTTGTAATATAACATGGATTTATTTGGGACATCAAGTAAAGGCATAAAGTAGTCCCTATCAACTCATCTACAATAATAATTGAAGCTCAAGTATAGGCGATGCCATCAAAAGTGAGGGTTGCATAAGAATAAGTATATCCTTCAAGGAATAAAATGCCCATAACGAGGAAAATAGTGATTGAGAAAATACATGACCCCTACAACAAGGTTGATAAAAGTAAGTGTAAACAAACACCATGCACTTTCAAGAAGGAGGTAATTTTTGAGAACGGATCCTAGCACTAGCTCTTTGAGCATTAATTAGATTAGACCTTAAGGCTAGGTATGTTCTTGGTGCCACAAGTGTGGGACTACCCTAAACTATGTGTTGGTGCATGTGATAGAAACAATCATATTATTAGAGTGCATTCATAGGAAGATCCTTCTATTATTCTATCTATCAAAGAAGTTTAGATAATTATGTATGCTAAATATAATTGAGAACAATACGTTTATTACTTTCCCCAAGGCTAGTTACATTATTTTAGGATCTTTAATGAGAAGAAATAGGTAAAATTTCTAGCCCAAAAAAGGGAGAAACTTGATTAGGCATGAGACTTTGAACTACCTCTAAAATTATAAAAATTCAAGTTTTATGCCCAATAAGCTTTGTTTGGTCTAGAAAGAATGATGGGAAATTGACCCATGAACGGGTCAAGAAGGAGCACATAGAAATGTTGCATGTGTAGACACCAAAACCTAGCCACTTATTGTCCATTCAGGTCTCCCCACCATTTCCACCCATTATTCATATATATTTACATATATTTAATATATAAATATTTAAATATTAATATTTTATAAATATATTTATATAAGTGAATTAATCCCAACCATCCGATTTCACTTAATCCTATTCATTCATCCACATAAATCCATGCCATAACCTAGATTTAATCTCCACCCTTCTTCACATTTTAATCTTGATTACATAATTTGTGTCGTCAAAACCCTAATGTGCCCTAGGTGAGATTATAAGTAGGAGTCATTTTGATGGCTCGAGTTCCCTAAGCAATTCATACCCTAAGTTTTCCCTAGAGTATACAAGTGCTCTCACCTTTTTTCCTCGCTTTCCATAGCCCCCACATCCGTTGTCACCTCCTTTACTTAACAAGATCTACTTATGCAGACTTTCCATTCATCCATCGAATGCCTTTAGGTGCTCCCTATCATTCATGAGTACCTCCTGGCACTTCTCCACTATAAAGTACCTATGGATATCATCCATTATTCTCGAGAACCCATAGGTGTTTCCTATAGCCACCAAGCATCCATGAGCATTTTACATTAGATTTTTACAACCCTCCTAGACCTCGGGTGATGCTAGGGCATTATTGCACTAATATATTGCAATAAACTACATCAGACCAGAAAACAACAAGCATCGTAAGGTAAATATTTCATTTTGGTTATTATTTTAATATTCTTCATATTTGCATGCAGTTTCATTATTGGATAGCTAGGGTTTCATTAATTTTTGAGGGTCTCACACAGTGGAGCCCTCACAGTTATTACTAACTCTATGTTATCATCTTATGTGTGCAGATCTAGAGATACATAGGCATTGAGTAGTTGTTTAAGCTGGAGTGGCCCAGTATTGGATAACATGAAGCCCACTCACTTTTGTTGGGAGTAGAGACGCATTTTGAGACACCACCAACATTGTAGCTAGGGTTTCGGAGAACCCTAGCATTGTGTATATTTGTATCAAGGATTCAAATATTATTATTGTAACAATGGAGTTTTGAGGCTCCCCCCATTAATATAAAAATCATTCATTGTGTGATATTATATTTTTGAGTTTAATTTATATCTTGTTATTTGGTGTTGCATTTTTGTCTCTTCAACATGTAGTAAAAAATGATTCTAGATGCATCTAAATTCTACAAATAGCTTCTTATACCATACATTGCATGAAATACTAACTAAATAATTTTAGGAATTCAAAGCAATTAAACTTTACATCATACCTCATATTGATGGTTTTATGCCAAAATAAGCTTGATTTTGAGGTTTGTAACTAGATAAGGTGGGGTTAGATGGTAAGCCACTGCCAATCTATGATAGCATAAAAGTTCCATACAAGGGTGATGGAAAGAGAAATCATGAATTTTATGAGATGGATTATGAACCATATTAGGGGGTTGAAGGGTGATGTACCAAGTTTATTCAATAAATATGAAGCATTAATAAGATCAATGGAACAACTAAAATAGGAGTTCTACTTGGGCAAGAGTCAATTGTTCTTCAATTTGTATGACTTCTCAAGACTACCCTTTGAGTTACTTGCATATATGTCACACTGCATTTTTTATTTATAATTTGTATTTGACATTTAGATAATGTAAGCCATAGGTCTTTAAAAAGGAAAAATAAGTCAATTTTTACAAGTTCAAGGATAAGTTCAAGATGATCACTCCTCTAGTAAAGGGATATCACATTCAATTGGAAATTTTTTTGGAAAGCCTTAGGCTAATAATACTGCAAGTTTATTGGACCTATGATCCTAAAGGCACCTTTTTTTTTTTTTTGGTAGATAATATACTATAGTATTAATATCGAGTTTTACAGGTTGACCCAAAACCTTTTACAAAAATCATCCCAGGGTTGTTGATGAACATATCCTTACTAAGGATCCTATATATGTAAAATGTACATGTCACTAAAGCCATTACATCCAATAAGGCACATAGCTTGTTATCAAAAAGAAACTTCCCATACAACATTTTGGGTATACCCCAAGAAAATACACATGCATCATAATTACAAAAAAGAAACAGACACGGATCCATTCCTTGAGACAATGGAGAAACAAAAAGCTGCAAACACACATAGCAGAGTACTGAAAAAAACTCCCACAAGCTCTGTATTGATAGTTAATCTTAATAATTCTTTGGTAATTGCTTTCTTCCGTATATGACATGCTTTGGTACCACATACTATCTTGGCCAATCAACCTTGGAGAAGTGAACCTATTGGCTAGATTTATGGCAATGGCTATCTGGTGGTCCATGTGGCTTTGGTTCGAAGTCTTATATTGTCATTTATTTCCTTCCCTGTGATTATCAACCAACCTCAAATTACTAATATGACATGTGACTATCCCCATTAGTCTTTGTGGTATTTCCAAGTAGCATCCACAAAGACTGACAGCTCAGATAATTTTTATTGTGAGTCCAATTCAAAAAAGAGACGAGAATACTCCTAGCATTCGAACTTACAGTGCCTTCCCTGTTGGTAAATTCGACTATCATTCTTGGAATTATTGTTGAATAAGCTCCTCTACTTCACTCGGGACACCGTGTTCCCATTTGAAAAGTTTGTCACCATCAACACCCAAATTGGTCAGCTTATCAGTAATTTTGTTAGCTTCCCAAAAGACATGTTGGGCTTTTCTGTCCTGTTTTCCATGGAAAAGGATCCTAGCCTCTTCAACAATTTTTTTAAGCCTCCAAGGAGGTGTTTTCCAATTATTGAGGAGATTTATAACATGCATAGAGTCTCCTTCTATGATCAAATTGCATTCTAAATCTTGAGTCATTTGAAGGCCTCTCCACATAGCTCTAGCTTCAGCTTTGTTGTTCGTCCTTGTTCCCAAATATTTGGAAAATGCAAGCATCATATTCCCATTATGATCTTGCACAATGCCACCAGTGCCTGCTCTGCCAAGATTTTCCTTAGATGCTCCATCAAAATTAAGCTTAAAACAACCCGTAGGAGGTGGAGACCACTTGACATTGGCTCTGGGGTTGACTACCCTAGGAACAGACTCATGTAACAAGGTTAAGCGTAAAGATTGAGCAATCGTTGTCTCCTGTAGATGAGGTTTACAACTATAAAAAGGGATAAGGTTCACATTCTCATTGGCAAAGGATAGAATCTTGGCAATGATAGTTTTATGATCATGGATAGACTCATTAAAGACTCTATGGTTCCTTTCTAACCACACCTGCCAAAGATAGTGATTGAGACAAATTTTCCACATGTATCTAAGTCTTTGGCTTGAAAAGGGGTAAGGCCACTGGACGAACAAATCAAGTATGATGGCTAGTTTAATCCATGAAATATTGAAGGCCTAAAAATCCCCACTTAGGATAGTCAAGGAAAAAGGGCACTCAAGGAAAAAGGGCACTCAAGGAAAATATGATAAATGGTCTCCCAATTAGCCCTACACAGATAACAATGATTAGTGATACAAATAACTTTATGCATCATATTATCAATGGTTAGAATTCTTCCTTGGATAACTAGCCATGAAAATACTGTAATTTTTGGAATTAATTTTTTTATCCAAACT
The DNA here is from genome assembly GCA_028583015.1 of Wollemia nobilis. Lineage (NCBI taxonomy): Eukaryota > Viridiplantae > Streptophyta > Pinopsida > Araucariales > Araucariaceae > Wollemia > Wollemia nobilis. The sequence continues at coordinate 1,520,385 of JAQPPZ010002524.1, forward strand.
AAGTCCTTTTGGAGGATAAAATCCTTGTCATCAAGTAGAAGCTTGTAAGCTGATTTAACAGTGAACTGCCCATTTTTCGTAGGAGCCCAGGTCACTTGATCTTCCTTGGGTCTCATGGGGATAAACTGTTGCTCTGAATATGTTACAAAGATCATTTGATTCAGCTTGAAATACCTGAATTCTTATTTGTTTCCACTTCATTCTACCTCTATCCTCAACCATATAATCGAAGATTTTTTTGCCAATGAGTTCTTCCGTGATATCTCTAATTCGGGCTAAGTTAGGATATTGCATTAGTGGTTCATTGTTAGCGTACTACATTGTTATAACCTTATTTGTCTTATTAACGCAGTTGTTATATGGTTATAACAACATGCTATTGTAGCCGGTTGGTTTCCGGCAATATTGTTCTTACTGTATTATTTATACGTGAGCTGAATAATAAACAAGTTACTGATTTCTTCATGGCATCAGAGCCACTCGAGTTTTTGGCGAGGTGATAGCAGGGGAGATTTTTTATCGCAGACGCACTGTGTCATCTCCCTGCCGTGCAGTCGAGCGTTTTTTTTTTTTTTTAATTTTTTGTCGCGCGCAGACGTGCGACAGTTATCGCGCATCCACGCACGACTCTGGAGAGGGCGGAGGCCCCTGTAGCAGCGTCGAAGAGTTAAAAAAAAAAAAAAAAAAAATCGCAGACGCACTACGGCAACGACGTCCGGAAGCACGGACGCGAGGGAAGGACGGGGGACCCCGTGTCACATGTGAAGCTGTGTGCGAAGTGATATGGTTACGTCGCATTCTGACAAGTATGGGCCATCCATCAAAATCTCCAATACACTTGTTCTGCGACAATCAGGGTGTTCTGAACCTCGTCAAGAATCCAGTCCATCATGAAAAAACAAAGCACATTGACACACAATGTCATTTCATTCGAGAGGAAGTTCCAAAGCATCGAATTCAGCTTCAGCACATTCCCATAGATGCTCAAGTTGCAGACATTTTCACTAAGGCACTTGGACGTGTCAAATTTGAATTGTTTCGCAACTCACTTTGTATTGCAAAATAATGTAAGGGGATGTCCACGTATCGTATGATCTCTAAATTTCAACTATAGTCTCCCTCACGTAAGGGCGGGTGATTTTTGTTGATCTTTCTAAATACCTATAGTTTCCCTCACGTAAGGGTGGGTATTTTGTACGGTATATTGGCCTAGCAAAAGGTATATAGAAAGGGGGACCAATTTGGTGATATAAGGAACCTTCACTATGGCCGCTGTTGCAAAGTTGATGACTGATCCGCATCGGTTATTGAAAGGTCCAAATTATACACCATGGAAACATAAGATGAAGGCTATTCTCCAAATGGAAGATTTGTGGGATATTGTTACTGGAGTAGCAACCGAGGCCTTCACCAATAGCAAGATCCATAGGTCCTTCAACAGATCAGATTGCTTTTGACAAGAAAGACAGTAGAGCAAAGGTGCTCATTTTGTTTTCTGTTTCAGATGAAGTGCAACCTCATATAGCTGACAAAGCAAGTGGTAAAGAGGCATGGGATGCCCTTAGAACCATCTATGAGGGGAAGAATGAATCCACCATTCTTCATCTTCAACAACAACTTCATAACTCCGAGTTTGAGGCGGAGGGTGAAACAGCTTGAAATCTTTCTGTGCAGAGTGTCTGAGTTGAAAGAGAAATTGAGTTCTCTCGGAGATATTGTGGACGAAAAGCTTCTCATTTCACTTGTGATGAGAGCTTTACCTTATTCATTTGATATGTTGATAACCTCCATCCAGGTGTCCCAACGACAAATTACCTACATCGAGTTGGTCAATCTGCTCCAACAACGGGAGGCACGCCAACTTCACAAGGATGATTCTTCCAATACAGCCCTATACACCAACAGGCAGGGTTCTAGGAAGAAAGGTAATGGGCAAAAAGGAGGCAACTTTTAGAAAGGAGGAAATTCTCAACAGAATACGAAAGGAAAATGCAAGCAACCTCAACAGAATAAGAGGTGGTGCAAGATCTGTGAGAAAGACAACCATGACACCAACAGGTGTTGGCATAAGAACAAGCAAAAAGGCCAAAACAAACCACAAAATAAAAACAAGTAACCCCAGGTGAATGTTGCTGTTGAAGAATCTGACTCAGATTTTGAATGGGCACACAAGGTGCTCATGAATACCACAGATTCCACTCAGAGGGATCCTATTTGGTATGTCGATTCTGGAGCTAGTAAACATATGACTGGCGACAGATCATGGTTTGAATCATTTGTGGCCAAGGAGGGCAAACCTGTCACCATTGCTGATGATAAAACCTACGGGGTTCGGGGAGAGGGTACAGTTCGATCACTCTTCCTGATGGCAAGTGTCAGATTGACAAGGTCCTCTATGTTCCGGGATTGGCCAACAATTTGTTGTCAGTGACACAAATCTTGGACAGAAATATGGTTGTCAACTTTCATGTTGAGAATGGAAAGAAGTGTTGTACAATTACCAGGAAGGGTAAGCGATTGCAACAGACTTCATATAAGCATGGCTTATTTGCACTAGATGCTATCTCTACTCCACATGTTGCCATGACTGTCTCTACCAAGGAGGCAACTTCCCTATGGCACAAGAGATATGGGCATCTTAGTTCGGCTACTTACTTGAGCTCGGCAAGTATGAGATGGTAAAGGGTCTTCCTTCCCTTTCTACCACATTGCCGATGTGCTCCGACCGCTTGGCGAGGAAAGCAGCATAGAGTACCATTTGAGAAGAGCTCTACAAGAGCACGAAAACCTCTGGAGCTAATTCACACCGATCTATGCGGTCCTTTCACACCCAACAGTGTTGGAGGGAAGAGGTACTTTCAGTTATTCATAGATGACTACTCACGAAAGATGTGGGTTTTCTTTCTCAAACTGAAATCTAAAGCTTTCGCATTCTTCCAACAGTTCAAGAAATCCGTTGAGAAGGAGTCAGGGGCTTCTATTAAAACCCTCCGCTCAGATCGAGGGGGAGAGTTTACCTCTAATGAATTTTTTGCATTCCTAGATAAACATGGGATCAAGAGACAGCTTAACAATCGCCTATACTCCTCGAACAGAATGGAGTTGCTTGAGAGAAGGAACCGTTCTATCATGGAAATGGTTCATTGTATGCTCACGAGTGCAACTCTTGGGCAACAATATTGGGCGAAAGCTGTCACCACTGCAGGTGTATCTTTTGAATAGGGCACCCACAAATGCCCTAAAAGGAATGACTCCACAGGAAGCATGGAGTGGTCGAAAACCCTCCATATCTCATCTACGTATTTTTGGGTGTCAAGCTTTCATGCACATACCGAAAGAGAAAAGGAAGAAGCTAGATGAGAAAACACTGAGATGTATTTTTTTGGATATTTCGAGCACTCTAAAGGATATCGGTTGATAGATCCTTTGACCAAGAAAATTCATATCAGCAGAGATGTTGTCTTTGATGAAGCTTTCACATCACAGAGCACATCTACGAGACACCAGGATATTGTGGAACCAAAGGAAGAGGAGATTCCTTCGTCAACACAGACAGGAGGTCTTTCTACATCTTCTTCACCACCACCGAAGCAGAATCCTAAATGGTGTACAAATACAATCAGAGATGCAAATTTATCCACTCCTCCCAATTTGAATTTGGATAGACCTCGTACACGCAGTATGGCTCAAAAGGAAAGAGAAGCAAAAGAAACTGGTGAGGTTGATGATCTTTGTCAATCTTTTGAGGAACTTTCTGTGACTCCAAGTAGAGAAGTTGAGGATATGGATATTGATGATGACAGGGCATTCATGTCTACCATAGATAGTCTTGAACTTGCATCAGTGCAAGATGCTCTTAGTGAGCCTCAGTGGAAGGCCGCTATGGATACAGAGTATGAGTCTCTGATGAAGAATAAAACTTGGAAGCTTGTTGATCCGCCGCATGGAAAGAAACCTATTGGCTGCAAATGGGTATACAAATTCAAGTACAAGGCGGATGGAACAATTTATAAGCATAAGGCCCGACTTGTTGCAAAGGGCTATGCTCAAAAGGAAGGCATCGACTATGAGGAAACTTTTGCACCTACTGCTCGGATGACCACAATTCGGGTTATGTGTGCTATGGCAGCACAATAAGGGTGGAAAGTTCACCAAATGGATGTCAAAAGTGCCTTTCTTAATGGTGATCTCTAAGAAGAAGTCTATATGACTCAGCCTGAAGGATTTGAAGTGGAAGGCCAACAAGCAGAAAGTTTGCAAATTGGTCAAATCCTTGTATGGTCTGAAACAAGCTCCTCGAGCTTGGTATATAAAAATGGACAATCACCTAATGCAACATGGATTTAAGAGATGTCCGTCAGATGCAAACCTCTATTTCAAGAAATAGGGTTCTGAGATAGTGTTGCTTGTACTCTATGTGGATGATCTGCTCATTACAGGGAGTTCAGAAGATATGATCTCTACTGTCAAAAGAAACTTGTGCAAATCTTTTGAGATGACAGATCTCGGACTTCTCCATTACTGTCTTGGTCTGGAATTCAGCTAGAAGGAGCACACCATCAAAGTGTCTCAGAAAAAGTATGCCAAGACATTGCTCAATAAATATCGCATGATCGATCGCAAGCCAATGGCAACTCCTATGGAGAATGGACTTCGATTATCGCGATATGATGACTCACCTCGGGTAGATGGCACTCTCTATCGACGGTTGATTGGGAGTCTCATATATCCGACCAATACTAGGCCGGATCTCGTATTTGCTGTAAACTATCTTTCGAGGTTCATGCAGGAGCCTAAGATTACTCATTGGAAAGTAGCAAAATGTGTTCTTCACTATGTCCGTGGTACTATAGAATATGGCCTAGAATACAAGAGGAACGACAAATTCTTCTTGCAAGGATACACGGACTCCGACTATGCCGGATCATTTGATGATCGCAAGTCAACTTCTGGATACATTTTTCATCTGGGATCCGGTCCTGTCTCTTGGCACAGCAAGAAGCAACAGGTGGTTTCTATTTCTTCAACAGAGGCAGAATATCGCACCGCACGTGAAGCTGTGTACGAAGTGATATGGTTACGTCGCATTCTGACAAGTATGGGCCATCCATCAAAATCTCCAATACACTTGTTCTGCGACAATCAGCGTGTTCTAAACCTCGTCAAGAATCCAGTCCATCATGAAAAAACAAAGCACATTGACACACAATGTCATTTCATTCGAGAGGAAGTTCCAAAGCACCGAATTCAGCTTTAGCACATTCCCACAGATGCTCAAGTTGCAGACATTTTCACTAAGGCACTTGGACGTGTCCAATTTGAATTGTTTCGCAGCTCACTTTGTATCTTTGTGGGTGCCCTATTCAAAAGATACACTGCAGTGGTGATAGCTTCTGCCCAATATTGTTGCCCAAGAGTTGCACCTGTGAGCATACAACGAACCATTTCCATGATAGAACGGTTCCTTCTCTCAGCAACTCCATTCTGCTGAGGAGTATAGGCAGTTGTTAACTGTCTCTTGATCCCATGTTTATCTAGGAATGCAAAAAATTCATTAGAGGTAAACTCTCCCCCTCGATCTGAGCGGAGGGTTTTAATAGAAGCCCCTGACTCCTTCTCAACGGATTTCTTGAACTGTTGGAAGAATGCGAAAGCTTCAGATTTCAATTTGAGAAAGAAAACCCACATCTTTCGTGAGTAGTCATCTACGAATAACTGAAAGTACCTCTTCCCTCCAACACTGTTGGGTGTGAAAGGACCGCATAGATCGGTGTGAATTAGCTCCAGAGGTTTTCGTGCTCTTGTAGAGCTCTTCTCAAATGGTACTCTATGTTGCTTTCCTGCCAAGCAGTCAGAGCACACTGGCAATGTGGCAGAAAGGGAAGGAAGACCCTTTACCATCTCATACTTGTTGAGCTCAAGTAAGTAGCCAGAACTAAGATGCCCATATCTCTTGTGCCATAGGGAAGTTGCCTCCTTGGTAGAGAAAGTCATGGCAACATGTGGAGTAGAGATAGCATCTAGTGCAAATAAGCCATGCTTATATGAAGCTGTTGCAATCTGCTTACCCTTCCTGGTAATTGTACAACACTTCTTTCCATTCTCAACATGAAAGTTGACAACCATATTTTTGTCCAGGATTTGTGTCACTGACAACAAATTGTTGGCCAATCCCGGAACATAGAGGACCTTGTCAATATGACACTTGCCATCAGGAAGAGTGACTGAAACTGTACCCTCTCCCTGAACCCTGTAGGTTTTATCATCAGCAATGGTGACAGGTTTTCCCTCCTTGGCCACAAATGATTCAAACCACGATCTATCACCAGTCATATGTTTACTAGCTCCAGAATCGACATACCAAATAAGATCCCTCTGAGTGGAATCTGTGGTAGTCATGAGCACCTTGTGTGCCCATTCAGAATCTGAGTCAGATTCTTCAACAACAACATTCACCTGGGGTTTCTTGTTTTTATTTTGTGGTTTGTTTTGGCCTTTTTGCTTGTTCTTATGCCAACACCTGTTGGTGTCATGGTTGTCTTTCTCATAGATCTTGCACCACCTCTTCTTCTGTTGAGGTTGCTTGCATTTTCCTTTCGTATCCTATTGAGAATTTCCTCCTTTCTGAAAGTTGCCTCCTTTTTTCCCATTACCTTTCTTCCTAGAACCCTGCTCGTTGGTGTATAGGGCTGTATTGGAAGAATCATCCTTGTGAAGTTGGCGTGCCTCCTGTTGTTGGAGCAGATTGACCAACTCGATGTAGGTAATTTGTCGTTGGGACACCTGGATGGAGGTTATCAACATATCAAATGAATAAGGTAAAGCTCTCATCACAAGTGAAATGAGAAGCTTTTCGTCCACAGTATCTCCGAGAGAACTCAATTTCTCTTTCAACTCAGACACTCTGCATAGAAAGATTTCAACTGTTTCACCCTGCCTCAAACTCAGGTTATGAAGTTGTTGTTGAAGATGAAGAATGGTGGATTCATTCTTCCCCTCATAGATGGTTCTAAGGGCATCCCATGCCTCTTTACCACTTGCTTTATCAGCTATATGAGGTTGCACTTCATCTGAAACAACAAACAAAATGAGCACCTTTGCTCTACTGTCTTTCTTGTCAAAAGCAATCTGATCTGCTGAAGGACCTGTGGATCCTACTATTGGTGAAGGCCTGGTTGCTACTCCAGTAACAATATCCCACAAATCTTCCATTTGGAGAATAGCCTTCATCTTATGTTTCCATGGTGTATAATTTGGACCTTTCAATAACTGATGCGGATCAGTCATCAACTTTGCAACAGCGGCCATAGTGAAGGTTCCTTATATCACCAAATTGGTCCCCCTTTCTATATACCTTTTGCTAGGCCAATATACCGTACAAAATACCCGCCCTTACGTGAGGGAAACTATAGGTATTTAGAAAGATCAACAAAAATCACCTTCCCTTTCGTGAGGGAGACTATAGGTGAAATTTAGAGATCATCCTTAGCCCACTTGTCATTCTAGAAATTTATCCTCTCACCATTACCTAAAACCCATATTAAATCTTTTTTGATGATTTCCTTACAATTAAGAATTGCTTTCCAAAAATCAGAACTCTGATTGGAGCTAAGTGTTGGAAATTACCATTAGTAAAAGGTTAAAAATTTGATTTTAACTGGGGTAAAGGTAACTTACCTTTTACCTTACTGGACGGCAGTGGACGGCAGCATTTGGGCGGCAAGAGAATTCCTTCCATCCTTCTTTTCCCCCAATTTCTCCTTTCTCCCTTTCTTTCTCGAATAGGTTATTTACCGCCTATTTAATCTATGTAACCTAAGTTTGAAGGTTAATGCAATAATTCCTTTTTTCGTAATCACTCACCTTTCACATTTGGTATCAGAGCGGCGCGATTCCCGAGGCGGTGGGGCCCGCAGTTCGAGGCGGCGACACGGATCTCGAGGCAGCCCGTAGGAGCCGAGGCGGCACGGATCTCGAGGCGGCCCGTAGGAGCAGTCCGACATGCTTTTCGAGGCGTTGGAGGAGCTGGACGAGGCGGCCCGTAGGAGCAACAGATCCGCATGATTCTCGAGGCACTGTTGACGTGGCATCGATGCGATTCTCGAGGCGCTGTTGACGTGGCGATCTGCTGCGATGAGACTAATGTGGCACGACACGTGGCGATGTGTGACTGGTGCGCGGCCCGAGGTGTGGTGACGTGGCACTGGTGCGCGGCCCGAGGAGGGTGACGTGGCGATCCGCAAAGTGTGCACTGACGTGGCGCTGGCGCGTGGCCCGAGTGGTGACGTGGCAAAAGGAACCTGCGTGTTCGTGACTGCCCGTAGGCAGTCAAAGTACAGTAGGTGTTTAGTTATTTTTAAATAACTAAAACATCGCCCTACGGGCGATGTGGGACAATTAGTCCCAACAATTTTTAAGCTTCGCGCCGAAGCGCGAAGCCAACACTAGCTTCGCGCTCGACGCGGAAGCCAAGGGGCGGGGAGCACGCATTGCTCCCGGATCAGCCCGGTAGCGCAGCGGCTACCCTCAGCCCTGACACCCGCGAGGTCGCAGGATCGACTCTCGGCGGGGTCGATAGATAGTTAAATTTTTTTTAATTAAATTTAAAAAAAAAAAAAAACTAATGAATAGTTTAAAAAATATATATAATATTTTTTTTGTGTGTGTAATTTCCTAAGAGGAAATTTCTGTTCATTAGTTTTTTCAAAATTTTTTTTTTTTCAAAGTTAAATGAAATTTCCTAAGAGGAAATAATTGTAAAGTTTTTTTATAAAAAACTTAGAAAGTTAATTTTTTTTATTACTATTTCCTAAGAGGAAATCTTTGTAAAAGAAAATTTCTGGGAAATTTTCTTAAATGATAAGATCGGAAGGTTGTTATCATGCCCTCTGCAAGTTGTTATTGAGAACAACTCCTGAAAACTTTGATAGGCACGTGAAAACACTAGGACTTAATACAGTTTTTTCACAGTTGCAAAACGCGGTTATTGCACACCAGAGAAATCCTGATCAAGGATACGAAGCAGATTCAGAAGATAACTCCTTTGGCAGCAAGTTTGAACAATCTGACACAGTTGCAATTGCTCCACAAGGATCAGAATATACTCATTATAGTAATTCAGTTGAAATCCTACAACCTCCTTCTCCTGAAATAATATTGATCAGTGACGATGATGAACAAGTCGGCGACAATTTTGTAATGGCTGAACAAGTTTGAGTTGTTTATGATTTTAAATCAAGCAGGGCTTGATAGTTTGTAAAGTCTTTTTTGCAATAAGACTATAAAAGAGAGGTTTCTTGTTTTAGTAGATAAATGGGATCACATAATAATCTACCAATTCCCGAATTCAGAGGGGATAATTATGAGTATTGGTCCATCAAGATGAGGACATTACTCATCGAAAAAGGACTATGGGATATTATTGAAGACGGTTACATTGCTCCAACAGATTGGACTACCTTAAGTGCAAATGATAAAAAGATCTACAAAGATGCACAGAAAAATAATTCATTTGCCTTATACCATCTTCAATCAGCATTAGATCCAAGTATCTTTTCGAGAATTGCATCTTTCTTAACTGCAACAGATGCATGGAATGCCTTGAAAGAAGGATTCCAAGGAAGTGATAAAGTAAAGCAAGTCAGGCTTCAGACTTTGAAAAGAGATTTTGAAAATCTCAGAATGAAGGAAAATGAAAGAGTTGGAGACTACGTGTTCGAGTTAAAGCGGTAGTTGATATGATGCAAACTTTAGGTGAAGACACAAAAAATGAAACAATTGTGAAGAAAGTGTTGAGAACACTTCTTCCTAAGTGGAATCACATTGCAATCATAATTGAAGAATCCAAAGATCTTTCTACTCTTACATTTGATAGTTTGATTGGATCATTAACATCACATGAAGAGCGACTTCAAGGTGCACCTTCAACAAGCTATGGAGGTGATGACAAAGCCTTCACTTCGAATGAAAGTGCAAGACGAGGACAAGGAAGAGGCCGAGGCAGAGGTCAACAACAAAGAGGCAAGGGCCAAAGCAACTCCTACAGAGGAGGTAATCAAAACAGAGGTGGAAATCAAAACAGAGGAGCCAATCAGAACCAAAGCGGCAATGCAGGCCATGGAAATCAAGGACGAGGAAGTAACAAGACTAAAACAACTTGTTTCAATTGTGGGAAACAAGGCCACTTCGCTCGGGACTGCTGGTCAAAGTCTACAAAAGATCAAAGCAGTCAATATGGCTCATTCTACGGAGAAGAAGAAGGTCCACCAAACCTTTTTCTCTCTTATGGACAGCCAGATCAAAATCTAAATGATACATGGATTTTGGATACTTGGTTGCTCCAACCACATGAGTGGCAAAGAAAATCTCTTTGCTACATTAGATTCAAATTACAAATCTCATGTTAAGTTAGGGGATAATAAATCCTTGCAAGTTGAAGGCATAGGAGCTATGGAAGTTCCAACAAAAGAAGGCCTTAAAAATGTGAATGACATATACTATACTCCACAACTACAACACAATTTGTTAAGTGTTGGCCAAATGATGGAGAAGCATTACAAATTAGTTTTTGATGAAAGAAAATGTACAATCTTTGATAAAAACAATTGTAACCGGGTCATCACTGAAGTACCTATGACAAAGAATAGGTTGTTCCCTCTAAAATTTGGTGAGCCCGGGGGAGCTCAACTTGCAAACATTGCTATTACAAATCCAAGTGAATTGTGGCACTTGAGATATGGTCACCTCAATTCCGCTAGCTTGAAAATGTTAACATCACAAGCTATGGTGACGAGGACTACCAAAAATTCCAGAACATAAAAAGGTATGCGAAGCATGTGCTTTGGGAAAGCACTCCGAGAACGAAGTTTCCAAGAGGCCGAGCGTGGAGAGCAAGCTATCCTCTTCAGCTAGTACATTCGGACATCTGTGGTCCAATGCAAACAAAGAGCCTTGGAAACAATTCTTATTTTCTAACATTCATAGATGATTATTCTAGAATGTGTTGGCTTTATTTTTTGAAACACAAAGATGAAGCATTTGATTGCTTCATAGACTTCAAAAATAATGTAGAAAAGCAAAGTGACTACTATGTCAAATGTCTTCGCACTGATAAAGGAGGAGAGTACTCCTCAAATGAATTTCTTCATTATTGTAAGCAAAATGGGATAAAAAGGCAGTTCACCACTGCCTACACCCCATGAAGAACGGTGTGGCTGAGAGAAAGAACCGCACCCTTGTTGAAATGGCACGAACAATGCTTCAGGCAAAACATCTCACAAACAGCTATTGGGCAGATGCAGTGAGAACAAGTGCATATATTCTAAATAGAAGTCCGACTTCTAGTTTAGATGGTATCACTCCTTATGAAGGATGGTACGGTAAGAAACCAAATGTCAAACATTTCAGAGTATTTGGTTCTTTAGCATATGCACACATTCCTGAGGAGAATAGAAAGAAGCTTGATCCAAAGAGTCAAGCATGTGTTTTTGTAGGGTATTGTGATTCAACCAAAGGGTATAGATTGTACAATCCCACGACACATAAAATCATTATCTCCAGGGGATGTAATTTTTGATGAAGGGGGAGAATGGGGTCATAAAAAATTTGTTGATTTTGACTCTAATTCGGACAGTTCTACATTAGTACCTCCCACATTGGTACAACCCAAGAAAAGCGAGTGTAAAAAGTCCTCCTCCACAAATTCCACATCGGGAAACTTCATCAAGTACATCAAGTGGTACACCAAGTCCAAGAAGGAATTTGTTGGCACCCCCAAATTCTCCAAAATGATTTCAAAGATCTGTAAGCGCTCCAAGCCCGATGGATATTGATTCAGTTTCTCAAAGGAAAGAGACAAATAGAGGAAAGCGCATATTGCAGAGTCATCCATCTACTCAAATGTTGGATAGGAATTTCCAACAAAGATACACTAGGAGTCAAGCTAGTGAGATGGATGACATTTTGTCAAGACTTGAAAATCTTCAAATGTCAGGGGATGATGAGTCTCATGAACCAAGGGGTGATGTAGTCAATTATGCTTTGTTGGCTGCTGCACAACTAGAACCTTCTAGCTATGAAAAAGCATGCACTGAAAATATATGGCAAGATGCCATGGAAGAGGAAATATCCTCAATTAAAAAGAATGATACTTGGGAGCTTGTGAAGCTTCCCAAGGGAAAAAAATGTGTTGGATGTAAATGGGTCTATAAGACCAAATTCAATGCTGATGGGAGCATTGAAAGGCACAAGGCGAGATTAGTAGCTAAAGGTTTTACTCAGAAATATGGAATAGATTATGAGGAAACCTTTGCTCCGATTGCTCGACAAGAAACAATTAGAAGCTGTTCTTTCCTTGGCAGCCCATAAAGGATGGAAAATTCAACACATGGATGTGAAAAGTGCATTTTTAAATGGATACCGATAGAAGAGGTGTATGTTCAACAACCTCAAGGTTTCCAAGAACCAGGAAAAGAGAACCTTGTTTATAAATTGAAAAAAGCACTTTATGGCCTCAAGCAAGCACCAAGAGCATGGTACTCACGAATTGACGGCTATTTCAGCAAATATGGTTTCACAAAAAGCAAGAGTGAACCAACATTATACTACCTGAAAAATGGAGTAGATATCCTCATAGTTTGTTTATATGTGGATGATCTAATATTCATGGGTAGTAATGATAAAATGAATATGGAGTTCAAAAACTCCATGATGAATCAATTTGAGATGAAGGATCTCGGATTAATGAGATACTTTCTAGGAATGGAAGTACATCAATCAAAGAATGGGATCTTCATATGTCAACAAAAATATGCTCATGACATGATCAAGAAATTTGCTATGCAGCAGTGCAAATCAACTGCAACACCAACTGGACATGGAATCCAGCTAAGCAAAGAAGATGGAGCACCAAAAGTTGACTTGACCAATTATAGAAGCATGGTTGGGAGTTTAATGTTTCTCACCAACACTAGGCCAGATATACAGTATGTTGTTTCTCTTGTATCACGATATATGGCATGCCCATCCGAGCTGCATCTTCAAGCAACCAAACGAATTTTACGATATGTAAAAGGTACATTGGATTTTGGAATCCATTACCACAAGTCTAACTCTGTGAAGTTATTTGGTTATAGTGACGACGATTGGGGCGATAATATAGATGACAAAAAATCTACATCGGGGAACTATTTTAGTCTAGGTTCGGGACTAATAACTTGGAGTTCCAAGAAGCAATCTGTTGTAGCATTATCATCTACGAAGGCTGAGTACATAGCCATTACTCATGCCGGTACTCAGATCCTCTGGTTGAGGAAAATCCTTGAAGAGATTGGCGAAAAACAAATTGGTCCAACCAAACTGAATTGTGATAATATTAGTGCCATACAGTTGGCATATAATCCGATCCACCACAAAAGGTCAAAACATTTTGATATGAAGTATCACTTCATAAGAGATATGGTGGAACAATAGACAGTTGAGCTTCAATATTGTAGCACTTTGGATAATCTAGCAGACATCTTCACCAAAGGCATGGCTAAAGCTCAATTTATAAAGTTGAGAGACTATATAGTTAGTCCTCTCAACTTTAAGGGGGAGAATGTTGGAAATTACCATTAGTAAAAGGTTAAAAAATTGATTTTAACTGGGGTAAAGGTAACTTACCTTTTACCTTACCTGGACGACAGCATTTGGGCGGCAAGAGAATTCCTTCCATCCTTCTTTTCCCCCAATTTCTCCTTTCTCCCTTTCTTTCTCGAATAGGTTATTTACCGCCTATTTAATCTATGTAACCTAAGTTTGAAGGTTAATGCAATAATTCCTTTTTCCGTAATCACTCACCTTTCACACTAAGTCACTTAGAAATTCCATATTTTGAAGATACTTTCATTTGATGATAGTTTTCCATTCATTTTCTTCACCAGAAATGAGACACCATGCCTACTTAGCTAGTAAAGCTAAATTTATATGAGCAATTCTCCTCAGACCTAAGCCCCCATTTTCCCTGGGTCTGCACACTTTGGTCCATCCTACAAGGTGTATCCTTTTTTCTCCTTTGATCCATCCATAAAAATTCTTTTTGGAGTTTCTCAATTTTTGAAAACCTTCACAGGGGCTTTGAAAACGGAGAGGAAATAGACTGGAATGCTCGAAAGAGAGGCCTTAGTGAGGGTCAACTTTCCTACTTGAGATAGAAGATGACCTTTCCATCCAAAAGTTTTTTTGAATTCTTTCAATAACCCTGTCCCACATTGACTCTCTCGGAGAACCAATGAAAAGAGGGAGACCAAGATACGAAGTGGGGAGGTTTGCTATATCACACCCTAAAATTTTTGCAATCCTTCCTTGCCTCTGAATGGGGGTGTTCAAGAAATATAACTTGCTTTTACTGAAATTAACTTTTTGACCAGCAATGTCCTCGTAGAGTTGCAGGATGTATTTAATTATTTTGGCCTCAACCACTGATGCCTTAGTCAATATAAGGGTATCATCGATGAATTTTTGGTGAGAAACAACCCTAGTGAGAGATGTTGCCTTGATTACCGATATTAGCCTTGAACTGCAAGCATTTTTTATGGTTTTGCCTAAAGCTTCTGCCACAATGATGAATAACATGGGGCTGATAGGGTCCCCCTGTCAAATTCCTCTATGACTTTGAAAGTAACCAACAGTTGTTCCATTAACTAGAATCGAGAACCATGCTTTAGAAATATATTCTTTGATCAAATTAACCCATTGGTGGTGAAAACCAAACTTAAGGAGGACAACAATCAGAAAGTCCCAATTTAGCCTATCAAATGCTTTGTTCATATCAAGCTTGAGGGCAAAAATAGACTTGTTAGTCTTATGAGTAGAGTGCAGAGCTTCATGAACTGTGATAACTCCATCCAAGATTGACCTACCCTGGATAGAGCTTCCTTGGCATGGATCTATGATGCGGGGCAGAATATCTCTCATTCTATTTGCAATGGATTTAGTTAGGATCTTGTAAGAAACATTGCACAGACTGATTGGCCTGAAGTCAGCCATAGATTCAGGGGTTTGCTTCTTAGGAATTAGAGAAATAAAAGTAGATTTGATACCTTTTGGGATATGATTGCTTTCTTGGAATTCTCTGACAGCAAAAATTACATCCTCACTTACGATGTCCCAAAAATCTTGATAGAAATGAGGGGGAAAGCCGTCGGGTCCCGGGGCTTTGTCTGGCTCCATGCTAAACAAGGCTTCCTTAATTTCCTCATCAGAAAAGGGAGCTAGAAGCTTAAGGTTTATATCCTCATTTATTATGCTAGGAATGGATTGCAAGAGAATATCTTTGGCCTCCTCATTGCACTGCGATTCCTGACCAAGGATAGAATTGAAATAAGTTATTGCCTCCTTTCTGATTTCTGTTAAGTCTTGAGTAATAGAACCATCTACTTTTTTAAAAAAAATTATCTTGTTATTGCTTCTATTTCTAAGTGTGGTGACGTGAAAAAACTTGGAATTTGAATCTCCATATTTCAACCAAAGAGCCCTTGATTTTTTCCTCCAATAGATTTCCTCACAGGCCAAAATGTTATGAAACTCTGCTAGTTTTGTTCGTTCCTCCTGCCTAGTAGTTTCATCAGCATCACCATGTTGGATCCTCTGATCAATTATCTTCAAACTTTCAACAACCTATTTTTTATTTTCAAAGAGGTTCCCAAAGACCTCTTTGTTCCAATTTTGAAGCTTTTCCTTAACAAACTTTAATTTGCCAGTAAGTTTAAAAGTTGCACTACCCCTGATAGGCTGCTGCCACCACTGACTTAAGTTATCTCTAAAACTGGAATGTTTGATCCACATAGATTGAAATCTGAAAGGTTTCTTGAAGGACAGAGAGTTAGGGATCTCCAAAAAAATGGGATTATGATCAGAGGCAATTTTAGGAAGGGCTTGCAGGGTAGAATCACCGAACAAAGTTGTAGCCTCCTTTGATAGAAAAAACCTATCAAGCCTTTCTTGAATGAGATGACATCCTATCCGTCGATTGCTCCAGGTATAATTCACTCCTCTAAGTTTTACATCCATCAACATGTTGGAGTTCACAAAGTCATTGAACTCATCCATGCTCCTAATAGGTGGTCCATTTCCACCCATTTTGTTTGAAGGGTAAAGAGGAGTGTTAAAATCCCCAACTAGAATCCAGGGGACATTATGGAAGATTTCACTCAGATTGCCTAAGTACTCCCACAGTAGAGCTCTCCCTTGAATTGAAGTCGGGGCATAAATATTTGAAAGGATCCACGACCTATTGTTATTTATTTCCTTAAATAAAACACTAATAACCCTATCATCTTTCTGAATAATGGTGCCTTCTACTATCCGGGGATCCCACAAAGTCATAAGGCCTCCAGATGCTCCTCTGGCTGATTTGCAAACCATCTCCCCTTGATTCCAGATTTTTTTTGCTATTTTTTTTTACTGAATCTCATCAATTTTTGTTTCTTGCAACATGATAATAGTTGGATTCACTTGATTTCTTATTGCACTGACTTCCCTGTGTTTGGGCAGGCCATTGAGGCCTCTCATGTTCCATGAGAGGAACTTCATTTAGATTGTTTGGGATTTCTTCCTCTCCCCCTCCCTTGAGGGGGTTTTCCTAATTTGTTGTCTTTAGAACCCGAAATAACTTGTTGAAACAAGGTTCTCTATTTTCCATTGGCAATGTCATTATCAGTTTTAATTTTTTGATGCTCAGCATTTGATATTCTCCCTCTTATTTTTTCACTGCCAAAATCTATAGGAGACTTCACAGTGCTCCTGGTTTGTTTAGGACTAAACTAAGGGGAGGTAATTTGTTGCAGAACCAGACTGCCATATTCCTCAGTCTGAAGAGTTTCACATATCTCCACCCCTACATCCAAATCTTCTCCTTTTTTCCTGTATTCCCCTGGTCTGTGGGACGGCCCCTCAGTAGGATTCACTTGGCTCCTAGTGATGATGTTAGGGAGATGAGATTTTTTATTTTCCAATGCCTTAACTTTCTTCCTAAGTTCTTCAACATTAGGGTTTGGCTTTGGGATGCCCACTGGGCTTGAAGTATTTCTAGCATTGGGGTTTAAGGATCCTGACTTGGATGTGGATTCTAGAGATCGTGCATTAGGGTTTGGATTTGTGATGCCCACAAGGCTTACAGTAATTTTAGCATTAGGGTTTGAGGATCCTGACTTGGATGGGGATTCGAGAGAGTTAGAAAGGTTAGCCTAAAGGTGTTGGGATTCCATGTCTTCTGATAATCCTCCTACTCCCATATTGGATAGAATTGAAAATTTATTTGAAACTAGAGGATTGGAACTTACCTAAGTATTTTGGTTGCCAACAACCTGTTGTTTTCCTTTGTCTTGTTGGGACCCTGCACCCTCTCTTTTTTTTTTTGGTAGACATAGTTTGCCTGATTGAAATCACCTCTACCAGGGAAACTCCTCAAATTTCCTCTATCTAGCATTCCTTGCTTCTGCTTTTCTCTATTCATTTCTAGGTTAGGGCATTGATTGCATAGATGTCCTTGATTTTTACATTCTGCATAGAATGTCGATTTGTTCTCGTATTCTACCGGCTATTTTCTATAGTATTCTCCATACTCTAGCTCCACAAACCTTGGCAATTCATTATTCAAATTAGCATTTATGCATATTTGTGCATGAGTCATCCTTGTCCTGGCCAAGGTCGCATGGTCAATGGAGATCAGGTCCCCTATAGTTATGGCTATGCCCTGCAACCAATATTCATTGAAGAACTAGGTAGGTAGACTTGGGAGACAAACCCAAATAGGGGCAATGTTAATATTTTTCTTTTCAGGGTCAAAATATTCACCCCATCATCTGAGAAAAAGGCTCCTTTTGCCTAGAAACCAAGGACCTCCTGTTAAAATGCGGTTAGCATCCTCCATATTGTTAAAATAGATAATGAAGAACCCTCGAGTTAGAGCTACCAACTCCAAGCTGCCTACCAGTCGCCATTTACCCATCGCCCAAGCCCTGATAGTCTCCATGTCCGGCCTACCTCCCAAAAACTTGCCTACCAGGGAGAATTCTTCCATTAAAAGAAAAGGGCTCATGGAACTTGTCGGGGCTGAAATTTTATTATTTACTGGAACTAGGGGCGGAAGAGAGAGAACCTCATTTCTTTTTCCTCTAAGAGTCTCAGCAAAATACAGCCACTTCTTGGGCCCCGCATTGTCCTTCGTATCTTTTTTTTTGGGGTCTTTCTGAGGAGGGTCGGGCCCCCATGTGATGCCCGCCTCCAAATCTACCATAGCCTGACCACCTTCCTCTGGATCCTCACTTGATCCATGCTCGAGGTTCCCACCCACCCCTTCCATACCTGCTCTACCTCTACCGCCTTGGCTGAGATTCCTGCCCAGAAAATTCAAACCCTCACTCCCGCCGCACCCGCTAAACCTCAGCTCACTCATTCCTCTTGTTGAAGGAGAACGAATTGTATTTCCAGAAAGGCACATTTTTGAATGTTAGCTTTTAAGCTAAATTATCTCAAGTCCTAATATATTTGAGCCACACTATATTAGGTCCTAATATATATAATCAAGAGTAGAATTAAATATAAGAGCAATCAAAATATCTATTGGCCAATATAAATTATAATAACATTTAAAATAATATCAAATATAAATGTAAATGGCCAAAATAATTCATGTAATAACATAAAAAATACTTATAATAGAATTTCTCAAAATATGCATACAAGTTTCAATATTATTAATTCTTGAAATGGTTATCTCCTTTAGAATATTTTCCAATACAATGCATATATCTTTGTCTACATAATATAGACATAGAAAGGTGGCTCTTCAATACTTGACTATTGCACTCCTTACACATCCGAGAGTTGCAACATTTCATATTCTTTACATAATACAAGTCTCTCATGTCCTTTTGCTTCTCATATTGCCACTTGTATACAATTCTCTTAACTCTCTAACCACATGTGCACTTAACTCTATGACACTTGCACACTTCTACATGATACTTACACTTCTACATGCACTCCTAATACATGACACTTGTTCATATTCTCACATTACATATTTTCACACTTACATACATGACACACATGTAATTTATCTTATTACATACTTGCACACTTATATACATGAAACTTGTGTATATCTTGTGCATTACACACTTGCACTCTTACTTACATGACACTTGTTGTAACAACCCCAGTTGTCACTACTCAACCATTAAGATTTTTTTATTATTTTACAATCATGTTTCAATGATTCCACCATAAGAGGAGAATATATTCATGATCTAGATGAATATATTTCAGCGGATAATTAAGTTCCATTTACCAATTAAATAAATTCCCATACATTTAATTAATTGAATAACCAATTTGCCTTTTAATATAATTGTTAAGTCTTTAGATAGGTCTATTTCTAAACCAGTCATAGTTAATCATCATCTAAGTTACAATAACATGAATCAAAATAATACCTTAATTCATTACTCAAATTAACCATAGATTGATAATTAAACATAATATTATTTGCTTATAAAAGTATTCCATCTATCATTGCATGATTGCATAACACATTTCATCATAAGCAATTAATATTTAAATAGCTTCTCATGGTAAACCAAATACAACATCCATACATAGCATTGAAAGTAAATTATAACATTCATGTCAACATCATTTGCAAACCACAAAATATAGACACAACATATATCCTGGGAACCCTCACGGGGAATAAACCCAACCTCCAAAATATGTTTCTCCTCTCATTTCATAAACTAGAATATCATAGTTACAATTTAGAAGACATCCCATGGATCCTTTCTAAAACATGTTGGACATTTTGAGTCCCTAAGTCAAAGTTGTCATTGATGTCACCAGATGAAGTCATCATTAATACCAAATATTTCAGCAGGAAACAAAGGGGATAAAAATGGTTATTTGATATCCAGGAAGAAGGCCAAAGATCAAGTGAAACAGTGCAAAAGACAAAAGTTAAAAAGGAGTTATAATATTTATTTTATAAATTATTTAAATTCAGTGTGAATTTAAATTTTATAAATAAATATTAAAGTTACTTTATCAAAGGTATAATATTATACTAGTGGTTATTATAATATTAAATGTGCCATGGTGAAAACCCAAATAAAACATTTATAATTCTTATTATAATGTTTTATAAGGCAAAAGTGGGTTTTATAAAGTCTAAAGATATTTTAATAAACCCAAAGTTGGGTTTTAATAATAAAAGGCTTTTAAGCCTTATAATTTCACGGATGTTCAAGAAGGAGCTATCACCGACGTATTAAGGTTGGCAAGAAATTAATATAAAAGCATTTCCAAAAACCATTGGCAATTACCCTTGCTCGAATATCGAATTAAATGCGAAGAAGAGGAAAGAGCTCATGAAAAAAATTTTCGTTCACTACGAAAAGGAGAAAAGTAGAAGGTGCACGATTTGAGGGCACATAGGCCAGATTGGCCTAGCGGTGCATTGATTTGTTTGGATGCAGGAGGTCCCACGTTTGAATTGCAGGTAGTGCAAAAGGGAAGACGTGTTTGGCACCCAAGGCGCACATGGTTTTTATTGAAGGCGCATGTTTTTGCAAAGGATAACAAGCACGTTGTGCTTGTTGGTTGTTGTGCGAGTGCATGGCTCGACGATGGATTTGGTCGTGGCTAAGGTGCTTAGGGAAGGAGGAGATAGAGGGTTTGAAACCCTCCAAGGTAAGTTTAATTTTTGTAAAGTATTTTTAATTGCCCACGTGGAGTTATAAGGGTGTTATATGATGTGTTAAGCCTTAGGGAAATTAAAAGGGGGTTATGATTTAATTTTATTTTATATAAGGCTTGCATAAAGTTTTTTATTAAAGTGGATTTATTTTAGTGGGGCAATTTAATTAAAACTTGTCATTAGGGGTTATGAGGAGTTTGTGAAGGATAGTATTGACATTATTGAGAATCAAGGTTATTGTGAATTAATTTCTCATAAAAGGGGTTATTTCTTTTATAAGAAGACTATGGTGAAAATTATTATTGAGTTGGAGTAATAAGGTGTTATTGAGTTATTATTTTTGTATTGTGGTATTACTCAAGTCTTCTAACCCTTTTGTGATTGGAAAGAGAAATTTATGAGAGTGGCATATTTGTGAGAACAACTCCTTGGCATCAAAAAGGTATGGGTAAATTCCTTCTTGGTTGAGTTGATTGATTGGATTTATTGAAAATTAAGTTTGGAGTGAAAAGGACTTGATTAGGGTTTCCTTTTCAAAAGTGGTTGAGTTATTGCTTCAAGGTTTTCTGATTTGAGAGTTGAGATTAAAACCTTGTTTTATTAGCATTGTTGTTGAGATCATTGGTTGAGTGAAGTGTTTGAGTTAATGCTTCAAGGTTTTCTAAAATTGAGAGTTGTGATTAAAACATTGTTTGATGAGCATGGTTGTTGAAGTGAGTTGTTATGCAAAGAACTTGAACTAGGGTTTGAAAAGATCATGAGTATCATTGTTATGTGAGATTTGTTGTTGAGCATTGTTGGAAACATTTTGAGTTGGATGATACATGCTTGGACTAGGATTTGTGAGCAAGAGTTGTTTCTTGAAGTGATTGGTTGAGTAGAGTTGATTGAGCCTAGTCAAGTGGATGTATGAAGTGATTGATTCAAGTTCCATAAAATAAACTATTCTATATTTTGATTTGAGTTTATATTGAGTTTTTAGAATAGAACATATTGAGTCTCTAACAATTCTCTTTATGCTTCTATGAGATTGAGTTGATAAAGTGATTGAGTTTTGAGAATAGAATATATTGAGTCTCTAACAATTCTCTTTATGCTTCTATGAGATTGAGTTGAGTTAAGAGATTGAGTTTTTGAGAATAGAACATATTGAGTCTCTAACAATTCTCTTTATGCTTCTATGAGATTGAGGGACAAGTGATTGAGTATGAGTGAGCTTGTTGAGCCCCCATAGATATTGGACAAGTTCTAAGTGGACTTGTTAAGCAAATTTGAGGCAAGTCTTAGAGAGGACTTGTGGACTAATTTTGTGTGAGCCTTTGTGGAAGCTTACAATGTATATTTGAGCAAGTCCTTGAGAGGACTTGAATGAGCATAGTTGACCTAGTTCTATGTGAGACCTGTTGAGTAAGATTTGGACAGGTTCTGTGTGAACTTGTTGAGCAAGATTTGAGATAGAGTTCTATGTGGACCGATTGAGAGACAGATTCTGTGCTGGACTTCGAGTAGAGTTGTATAGGTTTGAGTGGACCTATTGAGTAGATTTGGAGAGATTTTGTGTGGACCTTTGAGGATAGGTTTGTGCAGGATCTAGTGAGATAGAGATTGAGCAAATTTGTGCTAGACTGAATAAACTATATTTAGTACAAACTTGAGAAGATTTTTTGAGCAGATTTTTGCTAGACTTAATGAACAGTGTTTAGTATAGAATTGAGAATATTTGTTGAGCAGACTTGTGCTAGACCGAATGTACTATGTTTAGTGCAAGAGATTGAGAAGAGATGTGCTAGACCTACTAGACTATGTTTAGTACAATATTGAGATAGAGCTTTGGAGGTGACAAAGTAGAGAGGACAGAGTCTCCAGTGGATAGAGATACATCAGCCAGGACATTGAGGATAGGTCTTCTGAGTGAGGACAAGAGTCTTCAAGTGGAGAGAGATCCACCAATTAGTGCAATGGAGGTAGTGTCTTCTAGAGGATCACCAGCCAGAGAAGAGGAGAAGGAGTTCTCCTATGGATAGAGATCCACAAACTAGATTTAGGGGATCAGCATCTCCTTTGGACAGAGGTCCATAAACATTGTAATAGGGAAAGGATTCCCAAGAGATTGATTGAGAAAATTTTAGTGAAATATTTTCTCTGTGGATGTAACCCACATTGGGTGAACCACGTTAAAATTGGTGTCTCTATTATGTGTGATGATTTGTGCATTGCTTTGGTTATTTCTATTGATATTGCCATTGATTATATTGATTAATACTGTTTGGGAAAGAAAAGTAAAAAGTGGTCTTATACTGTTCACCCCCTCCTTCCAGGATAAGCTTGTGTTCTTCAATTGGTATCAGATCTGGTTCCTTCGAAAAGGGTTTAAAAACTTGAAGGAAGATCTTGCAAGAACACAAATGGCAAAGAAAGGCAAAGGCAAAACCATGAGACACAAGAAGAAAAGAACACACATGGTCATGAAAGAAAAGGAAGATGAGTTTAATATTGTTGTTTTGGGAGGAAAAATGGAAATAGATTCAAGAGATGAATCAAGCAGTGGAGAAAATATCAAATTGATAAAGTTTTGTACCATATGTGGGAACACAGGTCACCATGCAACTTACTGTCCACAAGAATGTTTTATTTGTGGTCAACTCGACCATGATGCAAGTTATTGCAATGGGTTTAGTAGCGATGAATATGAAGATGATATTTTTGGAAATGAAACCCTAGAGGTCGGTTCAAGAAAGGATAACAGGGACAATCAAAATAGGTATGAAGAAAAAACTCTACTTTTAGTATTAGCTCCTATAGAAGATCAAATAAATAAAGAAGAGGAAGATTCAAAAAAGAAAAGGAGGAAGCCACTCTTAAGGAACTTGTTGAATTGAAAAGAGAGAATTTAGAATTGAAGGCTCAAATACAAGAAGATGAGAAATGCAAGACAAAGCTTCTACAAGATCTCTCTGACTTGAGAGATAAGGTTGAAAAGGCAAGAAGAGTTGAAGAAGGTATGATTGAAAAGTCAAAGGTAAAAAGGATAGAATGTGAAAGACTTATGGTTACTCTTGAAGAATTAAAAAGGGAGAACTCGGGATTTAAATTTCAAGCTCAAGAATATGAGAAAGCAAAAGCAAAGTTTCTACAGGACCTCACCAACTTCAAAATCAAGGTTGAAGAGGCAAAAAGGATTGAAGAAGGTATGGCTAAAAAATTAAAGGTAAAAGATCTA
The DNA here is from genome assembly GCA_028583015.1 of Wollemia nobilis. Classification (NCBI taxonomy): domain Eukaryota; kingdom Viridiplantae; phylum Streptophyta; class Pinopsida; order Araucariales; family Araucariaceae; genus Wollemia; species Wollemia nobilis. Next base: position 1,544,339 of record JAQPPZ010002524.1, read on the forward strand.
GAGTGTGAAAGATTAGAACATGAGATAGTTTCACTAAGGATGGAAGTAAAAGGTTCTAAGGACAAGCTACACAAGTTTGAGGAAAATTCAAAGACTTTAGATAGGATTATCAATGCACAAAGGTCATCAATCACCATAACAAGACTTAGTTCTAAAGAAGAAAAATAGGATCACAAGTACAGGGAATCAAAAAGATACAGGCACCAAAAGAAAAGCAAGGATGGACAAAGCAGACAAGGAAAGAAGTTCTTCCAAAGGCAAAAGAGAAGCTACTATGTGGATAATGCAAGTAAGTACTCAAATGATAGTGATGCTAGCTTTTCAGACAATGATAGAGATGAAGTCCTATTTATGATTGAAGAGAAAGAACCAGTTAAGAAAAGGACTCCAGTTATTCTCAAGTGTTTTAGATGTGGTAGATTTGGACATCTTGAAGATGATTGCACAAGGGATGGTTATAGTTTTAGTGATGATGACTATGAAGATGCACTTGAAAGACTAGATGAAAATCTTCTAATGGCATTAGAAGAAGAAGTGAGTGATCCTATAGAAGACAAGCCAAAATAAAGTAATGATGTGGACAAAGGTAAAAAATAGAGTATTATTCAGTAGAGAATGGTTATGATCTCAAGGGAGAACTCATCTATGCCCTTGACATGGTAAAGAAGGTAAGAAAGCAACACTTTAAGCTTGAAATTCAGTTTCAAGAATGTGATGAAGAAAGATTATTGCTCATAGAGGATTTAGAAAAATCAAAGGCTAAGGCAAAGAAGTTCAAAGATAAGTTAGAAGCAAAGATCTTGGAATGTGAGAAGTTAGCACAAGAAGTGGCTCTACTAAAGGAAGATGTAGAAGACTCCAAGAATAAGCTATACAAGTATGTAAACAATGCAAAGAGTGTGGATAAAATAGTCAAGATACAAAGAGGAGCAACAAACAAGACAGGTCTTGGTTCTAAACAGGTACAAAAGAAATGGGAAGAAAAGTCTACTTCAAGTCTTGAAGAAGAAGAAACTTTAGATGAAGATACATCAGAAGAAGACAATGTAAGAGGGAGTGAGACATCAGAGGATGAGTTGGACAATAAAGAGTTCAACAAAGATAGGAACAATGCACATAAAATATACATATGGAACATCAATCAAAATAGGAGACCAATGAGGTCAAGACAAGGAAGCTTCAATGGAAGATGTTTTTCATGTCACAGGTTTGGGCACATGGCTTCATAGTGCAGGACACATGAAAGACAAGAATATGGGAAAGGACAATTTTTTCATGGGTATTGCTACTCATGCAATGAGTTTGGTCACAAGGCAATGAATTGCAGGATTCATGATAGAAGAGGATATGACTTCACTAGGATAAATCCTAAGATATTTGCACCTCCAAGGAATAATAACATTAAGTGTTATAAGTGCAATAATGATGGTCACACAAAAAAATGGTGTAGAGTAGACATTCCAAAAATAGGTATGAACAAGAACAAGAACATGAACAGGAACAGGAACAGGAACAGGAATAGGAACAGGAACAAGAACAGGAACATGAATAGGAACATGGATGAGAACATGAACATGAACAAGAATAGGAACAGGAACATGGATGAGAATAGGAATAGAAACAGGAATGATGACAGGAACAGGGATGATGACTTGGATAGAAACAATTAAAGGATTCAAAAAACTCAGAAAAGAAGAGAAAAGGATAAAGGTAAAGAATAGTGCTTTCGGGGAGTAGAAATACTCCCACCCTAGAATTAACCACCTCATGAGGAGGTGGGGGAGGGGCTAAGCTAAGAGGCTCATTCTTAGCCTCGAGCCCCAAAGGTGACCCTTTGCCATTGATGTCAAAGGGGGAGAGATTTGTGTATTGGGGAGAGATTTGATATTTGAGAGAGCATTGAGACTAGGGAGCAATGTCCCAAGGGGAGCAGAAGGAAAAATAAAGGTCAGGTTTCGGTAAGAAGAGTATGGGTTGCCATCAATGACAAAGGGGGATATTGTTGGACATTTTGAGTCCCTAAGTCAAAGTTGTCATTGATGTCACCAGATGAAGTCATCATTAATACCAAAGATTTCAGCAGGAAACAAAGGGGATAAAAATGGTTATTTGATATCCAGGAAGAAGGCCAAATATCAAGTGAAACAGTGCAAAAGATAGAAGTAAAAAAGGAGTTATAATATTTATTTTATAAATTATTTAAATTCAGTGTGAATTTAAATTTTATAAATAAATATTAAAGGTACTTTATCAAAGGTATAATATTATACTAGTGGTTATTATAATATTAAATGTGCCATGGTGAAAACCCAAATAAAACATTTATAATTCTTATTATAATGTTTTATAAGGCAAAAGTGGGTTTTATAAAGTCTAAAGATATTTTAATAAACCCAAAGGTTGGGTTTTTAAAAATAAAAGGCATTTGAAGCCTTTATGATCTTCACCGACGTTCATAGAAGAGAAAGGCTAGCGCCGATGTATTAAGGTTGGCAAGAAATTAATATAAAAGCATTTCCAAAAACCATTGGCAATTACCCTTTGCTCGAATATCGAATTGCATGCGAAGAAGAGGAAAGAGCTCATGAAAAACATTTTCGTTCACTATAGAAAGGAGAAAAGTAGAAGGTGCACGATTTGAGGGTACATAGGCCAGCTTGGCCTAGCGATGCATTGAGTTGTTTGGATGCAGGAGGTCCCACGTTCGAATCATAGGCAGTGTGAAACGGAAGAGGTGTTTGGCACCCAAGGTGCACACGGTTTTTTATTGAAGGCGCACGTTTTTGCAAAGGATAACAAGCACGTTGTGCTTGTTGGTTGTTGTGCGAGCGCGTGGCTCGACGATGGATTTGGTCATGGCTAAGGCGCTTAGGGAAGGAGGATATAGAGGGTTTGAAACCCTCCAAGGCAAGTTTAATTTTTGTAAAGTATTTTTAATTGCCCACGTGGAGTTATAAGGGTGTTATATGATGTGTTAAGCCTTAGGGAAATTAAAAGGGGGTTATGATTTAATTTTATTTTATATAAGGCTTGCATAAATTTTTTTATTAAAGTGGATTTATTTTAGTGGGGCAATTTAATTAAAACTTATCATTAGGGGTTATGAGGAGTTTGTGAAGGATAGTATTGACATTATTGAGAATCAAGGTTATTGTGAATTAATTTCTCATAAAAGGGGTTATTTATTTTATAAGAAGACTATGGTGAAAATTATTATTGAGTTGGAGTAATAAGGTGTTATTGAGTTATTATTTTTATATTGTGGTATTACTCAAGTATTCTAACCCTTTTGTGATTGGAAAGAGAAATTTATGAGAGTGGCAAATTTGTGAGAACAACTCCTTGGCATCAAAAAGGTATGGGAAAATTCCTTCTTGGTTGAGTTGATTGATTGGATTTATTGAAAATTAATTTTGGAGTGAAAAGGACTTGATTAGGGTTTCCTTTTCGAAAGTGGTTGAGTTATTGCTTCAAGGTTTTCTGATTTGAGAGTTGAGATTAAAACCTTGTTTTATTAGCATTGTTGTTGAGATCATTGGTTGAGTGAAGTGTTTGAGTTAATGCTTCAAGGTTTTCTAAAATTGAGAGTTGTGATTAAAACATTGTTTGATGAGCATGGTTGTTGAAGTGAGTTGTTATGCAAAGAACTTGAACTAGGGTTTGAAAATATCATGAGTATCATTGTTATGTGAGATTTTTTGTTGAGCATTGTTGGAAACATTTTGAGTTGGATGATACATGCTTGGACTAGGGTTTGTGAGCAAGAGTTGTTTCTTGAAGTGATTGGTTGAGTAGAGTTGATTGAGCCTAGTCAAGTGGATGTATGAAGTGATTTTTCAAGTTCCATAAAATAAACTATTCTATATTCTGAGTTGAGAAAGAGATTGAGTTATGATAATAGAACATATTGAGTCTCTAAAAATTCTCTTTATGCTTCTATGAGATTGAGTTGAGAAAGTGATTGAGTTTTGAGAATAGAACATATTGAGTCTCTAAAAATTCTCTTTATGCTTCTATAATATTGAGTTGAGAAAGAGATTGATTTTTTGAGAATAGAACATATTGAGTCTATAACAATTCTCTTTATGTTTCTATGAGATTGGACAAGTTTTGTGATCTTGTTGAGAAGATTTGGATAGGTTCTGAGTGGACCTATTGAGCAGATTTGAGCAAGTTCTAGAGAGGACTTGTGGACAGTTTGGTGTGAGCTTTTGAGGAAGCTTGCAAGGCAGATTTGAGATAAGTCTTTGAGAAGACTTGAGAGTAGAGTTGATTGATTTGTTCAATCCTTGAGTTAAGGTTTGGGGTAGATCCAGCAGAGTTGATTCAAGCCTTGAGTTAGGGCTTGATAATAGATATTGAGGATATATTTTTTCTAGACTGAATGAAATGTGTTTAGTACAGATTTGAGAGTAGAATTTGGTGCAGATTTGAGGATAGGTTTGTGCCAAACCAAAGATAGAGATTGAGCATATTTGTGCTAGACTTAATGAACTGTGTTTAGTACAGACTTGAGAAGATTTATTGAAAAAAATTGTGCTAGATCGAATGAACTGTGTTTAGTACAAACTTGAGAAGATTTGTTGAGCAGACTTGTGCTAGACCGATTGGACTATGTTTAGTGCAAGAGTTGAGAAGAACTTTGCTAGACCGACTAGATTGTGTTTAGTAAAAAATTGAGACAAATCTTTGGAGGTGATAGAGTGGAGAGGATAGAGTCTCCAGTGGATAGAGATCCATCATACAAGACATTGAGGACAAGTCTAAGTGAGGACAAGAGTCTTCAAGTGTAGAGAGATCACCAGTCAGTGCAGTGGAGGCAGTGTCTTCTAGAGGATCACCAGTCAGAGCAGAGGAGAAGAAGTTCTCCTATGGATAGAGATCCACAAACCAGATTTAGGGGATCAACATCTCCTTTGGACAGAGGTCCATAAACATTGTAATTGGGAAGGATTCCCAAGAGATTTATTGAGAAAATTTTAGTGAAATATTTTCTCTATGGAGTAACCCACATTGGGTGAACCACGTCAAAATTGGTGTCTCTATTGTGTGTGAAGGTTTGTACATTGCTTTGGTTATTGCTATTGATATTTCCATTCATTATATTGATTAATACTATTTTGGAAAGAAAAGTAAAAAGTGGTCTTATACTGTTCACCCCCCCTCTCAGTATAAGCTTGTGTTATTCAAAACAATAATATAATTAAGGAACCCACTATTCCTTTTTAGATCATGATGCAATTAAGGAAATCTCATTTCCTTTTTCTAGGTCATCAATTTAAAACTTAAGAATCTTACACATTATTATATATGTTTATGAATGATCATTGGACTCATATTAAGGAGAAATATTATCGACTACCAGAGGGAACCCCATAAATTCCCTCGAGAATGAATTCCCCATTCATTCTCCTCTTGGCTACATTCCATTTCTACCAAGGGTATTTCTAAAATTCACTTATACATAAACCTTAATTTTCTACATCTCTTTCACAAATTGGTAAAAAGGTTTATAAAGTTGTCTACAATTTTGTAACCCCTTTACTACAAAATTGAACTAGAATTGTCATCAAAATTTCTACCAAAAATTGCTTCCATACATTAATTAAATTACCATCAAATTGATCTTGGATGGTAATCATTATTCCATAATTACATTCGGTGTCATCACATTTAATCAATTTTTGATCTACAAAATTTCCCAATGGTTGACACAATTACTTTATCGATTTGGATCCATAATTTCCAATCTCATTCCAATGTGTTACCACCAATTGATTCGGAAGTCAATACTATTATTATGGAAAAAAGGTCATAGTATTTTAGATCCAATGGTTATAGCAAGTATATCTAAAGGTCAGATTAGTTACACTTCATAAGCACCAAATTCACTGGTCATTTACTTCTTCCAAACTCAATGATCCTTTACTTCATCCAGTTCATGTTTTAACAAAAACAGGGTATAACTTAACCTTGTTAAGTAATTCCCTTAGTTTATAAATTAATTTGGTTTTAGTACAATAACTATTAAACTTCAATAGTAAGACCTTTAAATTTTAAACCAAAAGGGTGGGTTTACATAGCAACATTCATAAATTAATATATCCAATGGTCATATTTTAGTAAACTCTCGATCACATATTAATAACCTCTAGTGGTCACTTGACCACCTCTAACGATCACTTGACTCTAAAAACACCCAGTCGAACCAATGGTCAAATGGTGGATTTGAATCCAAAAAATGTCGCCATGTGGCAGCATCGACAACTGGAACCAACTAGCCATCACTCGTTGGTCACTAGTGATGGTTATTCTATTAGGTAATACACGTACATTTTAAGTTTTTGATATCCTCCCATAGGAGTGATATGGGATTAAATGATCCCATCAATATTTTAAAAATGTTTAACTATTAACAACCTTCAACAAGTAGAAATGGTAATATAATAACTCGAGCAACCCACTAAGAAGTTTACAAGTGTTGAAATCATGATCAACCATGCGTATGCTAATTAGAAAGTCTAACCACCAATGATTCATCCTCGACCACCTCCACGTGGTCGAGTAGCCTATTGAGTAAATTTCCTTTTGGAGCTTAATTGGTACCCCAACATGTCCCATGTGGGATAATTTTGGCGTAAGTCTTTACAGATACTATCGCTTATGCAGGGCAGAGCATTCTCCCACACCTAGATCGCTTAGACATCAACCATGAAAGGTTTGTAATTTCTCCAAAACTTCCTCATAAACTCAGGCCCAATTCTACAAATGATAGTGGAGGATGCCAAGCTCTAAACACTCCTTGGGTTTGAATCTTGTTCAACTGATGCATAAATAGGTGATTGCAGGGTATTTACAAACACAGATTAGAAGTTAAGATGAAAAATAAAAGGGGATTAAATCTATTTTTTGGTCAAGAAATTTGATACATATAATTGTAGCTAAATACTGCAACACATTCGAAGGTAAAACAAAGTCAACCATATTTAAACAGGAGACTACAAAAATGAGTACGATCGTGCTTAGACATGATAAGATTGCTTTATCCTACTTGTCTGACATTGAATAATCATAAGGGTGAGATGCTCACCAGATCAATTCGAACCTACTTGACCACTAACTAGTGGTCATCCAGACCATCGTGTCTACTTGGCCTTGCCTTAGTCATGACAACGATGATAGTTGAATTAACTAGATAGTGTGCTTATGATTAGTGGAAGTAAATTGGTCAGAAGTGTCAGTAGTGGTCAAATTGGTTCCTTATAATTGTGGCAATTGCCACTATTAATTTTTATTAATTTATATCCACACTTAGGGAAGTTTAATAATAAGTACAATAAATGAATCTTATTGAGATAGAGGTCTGTTCTAACAGGGTTTAATTCAATAGTTCATATCACCTATAGATCTGGAATGATAAATTTATTTACAACTTTAATTGAAGCCACTTGCTCCACATATAAACCCAAATGTAGCTACTACCCAACTTAGGCAGCTATTATCAAAGTTATTAAGCAACTTACAATTTCTATAGTGTAGTTTAAAGAATATATAACCAAGCATTATGAATATCCAAACTAGTATAATACTTAGCATTGGTATTCAAATAGAGCATAACAAAGAATTCGATAGTTATAAAACCTTGAACTCCTTAAGATTTTATTATCCTTGCTTGTATCATATTCCTCCTTGCTTGAATCCTTCTATTCTTCCAATAATACCTCCTTATTCAACTAGGAAATATCTCAAGCCTTCTGGTTTCTGATCCACCAAGGCGGAGAGCATACTCCTTAGGCTTCCAAGAATTCCTAGCTCCCCTCTCTCCCCAAGAGGCTCTCTATTTATAGGAGAACTCCACCTCTCATGAGCCAACTAGTGGCCTATTAAAATATTATGCAAGAGGTGTTATATTATACTAATTATATTCATTCCCACCACCCCCATGTGATTGGGAATCAATTTATTCATTCTTAATTTGGGGAAAGTCCAAGATAGGTGGGTGCATGCCCCTTCTTGTTTTTGTGTCCCCTTATGGCCAACATCCTACATTCTTGACCATATTTAAAAATAGGGAGAAGAGTATCTCTTTTATTTCCACTAAACCTATTAGGCCATGAGATGATTAAAATAATCATTCAATATTTAAATAATACTAGTGCCTAATTTGATCCAATCAGAATTGGACATCTAATTGCATTCATAATTAAATGCATTTAAATCTAATCCAACATGATTAGTTGAATTTCAAAACCAATTATTTTCTTCCAAAACCCTACAAGATACCTTAATTAGAGTTTTGTAGTAATATTTAGGGTTAACAACCCCTTATATAGGTATTAATTGATCCCTTTGATCAATTAATATACTTTGAAAGGGTTTAAGGGGAACGGGTCGTGACATACACCCCCCTTGGATTAAACACAATCCTCTATGTTTTGAACAATTACCTTAGTGAGTACATACATTCATGCAAAACTAGTATTTATCCCTCTATTTTACAACCTGAGTCATCAAATTTTTCTTTACTTTCAGCATCTCATTCTTGATGGTAAGCTACATCTTCCATCCATGAGAGTACCTGGACCTACAAAAATGCAATATATCAGCAGTACCATGTCCTTTAAGCAACAAAAACATCCATTTTGCATAGCAACAAGTATTGAAGACATCATCAATATACAATCTCATCACAAAGATTACAACTTTAAACCATCTATTATTGCACAACAGCTGAATCTAGAGAACTGCAATAATAGAATTTGCAAAATGGTGTTACAGAGATATCATGAAATTATGCTTTTGTACTATATTAGACATAAAAAGTCTCATTAATTTTATCAAAACTCCCACCAAGGAGTATCACAGTATAATTTGTTAACCCTTAACATGAGTTAACCTGATAAAATTAAGTGTCAACAAAGACACATCATAATTTTAGAATCTCAATTTAGGATATTCACATATATCCTAAGATGCATTTTGGCAACCTTTTTGCCATCACCAGAGCATCCACCCAGATGTCTCCTGGTTTATATCATAAAAACATGGAGAAGTCCCATACCTTCTCCAAGAATGGACACCAATCCATCCTTCAAATTCCTTTAAATTTTCCTTTAGTTAAGTTCACTTTTCATAATTACAACAACATACAAACAAAAATCAATGTTCATTCATTGGTGATATTAATAAATTCCTTTGAATCACACAATATAAATTTTAAACTAATTAAATTCATTATGAACAAACAATATTCATATAGTATTTTGTTTTCTACAAACAGAAATATAAAATTTCAAAAGTTTGCTAATTACATTTATGCCTCATCCTTGGCATACATACCCTACTTCAAAGTGGTGGCCTACAAAGTGGTGGCTGAATGGATCTTAGGGTTGGTGCTCCTTGGTCCGTTCCTCACTCTATGTTGTACCGATACTTTCAGCTAGAGAGGGTGGTGGAGCAATTGTTCCGCATCGCTTCTTGATCTCTACCTCGGGTTGTTCTTCGAGTTGCATGAGTGGTTCTTCTTCTCCCATGCTATGTATTAACAACTAGTTGTGGTGGGGGAAGCATACCGTGGTTCAATAATGTAACAAAATAAGATTCCAAGAATGCAACATTAAATTCTTCCCTTACTTGACGAAATTGTGGGTTTTCTGTATACATTGTTGCCATCGTTGTTGCTCTCCAATTATTTCTTTGTATTAACTCTGATCTGAGCCTATCTCGCTTTGCTATGGTAGCATCTCTCTCAGCTTCTAACCTTATTCTTTCTTGTGCCCATATATCTTCCTGGGCATGTTGCACAAGAGATTCCCTCGTTGTTTCTTCAACTGCTCTTCTAGATTTTCTCATTACTATATCTCCTATTGTAAATGCCCTTTCTTCTTGTTTAGATCTGGCACTACTAAATATCAATTCCTTCCTTTTAGGGTATATGCATCACTAGATCGGTAAACAAAAGCAAAAGGATCATAAAACATACAATGGGATTTACTCCACTTATAACTAATATCATCCAGGCAAATCCTACCATAAATATAATTGTATTGGACGTCATGAGTAGTTGAAAGGATTAAAATCTTATAAGTTATTACATACGATCAATTTCTAGATTTTCATCATTGATCAAAGTGATTATCTGGTTCAATTTTCAACATATCAATCCTATCCATTCATTTAACCGATCGCATCTTGATGATCCCAAGGTGGATCATTCAACTTCCATGATGCATTTCTTATTCGGCTTGATTGTCCTATTGATGATTTTGTTTTGACTGATCAAGGGCTCATTATACCTCTTCAATTCTTGAGGTAGCACGTGTCCTTTCATATTTATGTAAAGTCCTATCATTGCCCCTTCAATGGTTCCATTAGTTGATTTTGTGCACACTTATTTTGGAGCCTTATCTTCAGGTACCTTTTTCAAATCCAGCCATAAGTACTTATTGACATCAAGCACATTATCAGAAAGAAAGAAATATTCTCTTAACTTCTTTTCGATAGGAAACTAGTTCAGAGAGTAGCCAACATGTTTTGCTATGAAGAGGATCAACATGAGTTTTATGACTCTTTTGTTTGGATTCCCCAAAATTTGCTTCGATAGAGAGAAGGGTTGTAGAATTTCTTACAAGGCCAAGCTATCAAAGCTCGTAACGCTCTTATATCCATGGATCAGATATATTGTGAAACCTTTATTCAAGATTCACACTGTGATGTTTGGCTAAGAAACAATTCACATAATTATTTAGCTTTTGAAAGTCCTTTAAGTCATTTTGAATGGTTCGATAGATTCTTTAGTTGGCCAAACTAGACTTTCCATGTCCGATTTGGAGATTCTTGGTTATCTCCTATAAGAGATCCTCTAAATATTCCCTTTGAGTTTCTACCTCAATGTTATCTGGATGTTGTCAAGAAGTATGTTCCCACTGGAAAGGCTACTTTTAATAGCGAGCTTTATCAGAGTCTTCTTTATCAAAGATATGTACAGACTCACTTATCATGGGAAATTCAGAATAGATTCTCTCAGACTCGGTGTCTGACATAAATGGATCTTATCTTGTATGGACATCATGGTACTCCTTGGCCATATTATGTATTTGATAGATACATTACAATTCACTACAATGTTCCACCTCCATTTATCTATTTAGAGCATAACTTGTCTCTAGTTGAAGATTATGATAGCTTAGATTTTGATTGAGGATATGATGGTTTTCATCTTACCATCGCTAATATGTCCAGCTCCTAGTTCTGGCCAATGACCATATTTGTATTCAAAAACTGCTTAATTTCTTCTATCAATAAAATATTCAATTGTTGGTTTTCTGTGTTTCATCCAACTATTTTATGCTCCAGTTTTCTTTGGAAAATAATACCACATGCATGGTATAATGGGTAGTTCCTGATTTAAATAGTGTAGCACACCTCAATACATTCGACCACCACCCGGGTGGTCGGGTGGCATACTTTACTACTGAGCTGGGATACTCGAATTAATGGAGTTGTTTGGTGGAGTTCTGATACGACTCTCCCAAAATTTCATGTCAAGAAAATATTTTTGGTGAAATTTGGGGTGGTTTCCATGCTTAAATGTGTCCTTTCTCTCTTTCACCATACTAGGGTTTTAGGTTCTGGTGTTGTTGGATGGCTTCCCTGTTCAACTATGTTGAGTGTACAAGGGTTCCACCATTTCCTACACCATAGCCACTGATTGGAAAAACCCAAAGTGTATTGTAACATTGATCAAAAATCTAAATAAAGAAAACATTGTTTTGTTTATCTCTTGATCTTAAATTTCTAGTAGTTAGTTTTCAATTTCATTCAACTAACTTGTATTCACATCCTATGATTATGATCTTTAATGACTCTAAACTAAATTTAGTCGTTCTCAGCTAGAGTTTTGTCTTTTTGCTTTTATCATTGGGTTTTTATTAATACCACATGCACCACTTCACACCAATTTGTTATGCTTAAATAACACAAAGCGCATCTACTAGATTACGACAAAGCAAGATGATATTTTCAACCGTGGTAAAGGTTCAGGTTGCGACTATCTCTAGGTGAACCATTGCTAAAAAAAATAGCAATCCTCTAGAATTCATCGTGGTTGAGATGTTCAGCTTCTTGGCCAAAGGTCAAATTGTAACAAGAATTAATTAAAGAAAACATTCTTTTAATTTGTCTTGTGTACTACAATATGCCAAATTTAGATATAACCAGAATTTAGTCCAAGAACATCTATAGTCCGATGATTGGTAGTTCTGCGACTATGCTCTTTTGACTGTATCAAAATTACTTTGGCATAGAAGATCTTTATCTCCATTAGGCCATCTCTAGTGGCTAAATTTCAACTCACTTGAGCTTTATCATTCAATTCTTATTCACATAATGTTCCACTTTGAGCTATTTAGCCTAGACTCTTAGCAATTAACAAGTTATCCATAATAATTTGATAACCTTAGTTCAAGTGATCCTTTAGTGAATTTTATTACCCTTGAGTTCTTTCTTATTCTCTTTAGTCCCTATGTCAAGACCAATCAATCTTAGGAAATTTTTAACACTCTTATCAATATGACTAATGCATGAGTAAATTGAAAGTATCTTCATGTGGTTTTCTTATAGATGAGTATCCAAGTAAGTCCAAGGGTACACTTCATAGGAATACAACATGGCCGGTGTCTATCCCATGGATAGAACTAGCCAACCCCCTATAACGACTTACAGGTAAGGTTTCTTTACATTGCAATTCGAAATTCTCTTGTCTATTTCAATGGAAACACCCTTTTCCCTACTAGTTTAAATCAGAAATTAAACTAATCTATATGTTAGGTCTCTTTCAACCCGTACATTAGGTGTATGCCTTGAATATTAGCTTGCTCTTCCTTAAGGATAGAACAACAATTATTGCAATGCTTAGCTATACCATATCAACAATAGTTAGCTAAGGGGTTATCACACAAACCCACATAGACTTGTGAATGTCTACCATTATACCTTACTTGATTTATTCAACTATAATCTCCACAAAATGAGATAACATTCACATTTTCCCTCATGATTATTCTAGGCAAGCAAGGATATGTAATAATTTTTCCAACTGAATGCAACTAGACATAATACATTCTGCATAATGTAATTTTCTAAAGCATCCACCATTCAAATGAAGGAAATCCCATACTTTTCTAAGACTGAAAATCTCATTTTCATCTCATATCATTTTCCACAATGATATGCCTTTGAAACAAACATTATTACAATCAAATTTTACCAATCATACTCTTGCCATATAGCAGGAAATAATATTTCCAAATGGGGTTAATTTACTTATTTCCCACAACTTATAAAATATATTATCTTCCCCAGATAATATCAATGTTGCACCAATTCATGCATTGTTCAATTTCTAGGTATGCTTATAGCCATTTAGCCTAGAAAATTTTAGTAATTAACATGTTAATTAATGGTTTTAATCCACCATAGCTCAAGTGAGCAATCAATAGTTTGAACCAATCCTATGGTTCTTCTTTGCCCATATATTTTGCTAACCTGGATCTAAAAAGAATCCACTAGTTAGCCTAGGCTCTGATACCAATTGTAACAACCCTAGTTGTCACTACTCAATTGTCTCAACGTTTCCACCACAAGAGGATAATATATTCATGATATAGATGAATATATTTTAGTGGATAATTAAGTTCCATTTACCAATTAAATAAAGTCCCATACCTTTAATTAATTGAATAACCAATTTGCCTTTTAATATAATTGTTAAGGCTTTAGCTAGGTCTATTTCTAAACCAGTCATAGTTAATCATCATCTAAGTTACAATAACATGAATCAAAATAATACCTTAATTCATTACTCAAATTAACCATAGATTGATAATTAAACATAATCTTATTTTCTTATAAGATTATTCCATCTATCATTGCATGATTGCATAGCACATTTCATCATAAGCAATTAACATTTAAATATCTTCTCATGGTAAACCAAATACAACATCCATACATAGCATTGAAAGTAAATTATAACATTCATGTCAACATCATTTGCAAACCATAAAATATAGACACAACATATATCCTAGGAACCCTCACGGGGAATAAACCTAGCCTCCAAAATATGTTTCTCCTCTCATTTCATAAACTAGAATATCATAGTTACAATTTAGAAGGCATCCCATGGATCCTTTCTAAAATAATAATACAATTAAGGAACCCACTATTCCTTTTTAGATCATGATGCAATTAAGGAAATCCCATTTCCTTTCTCTAAGTCATCAATCTAAAACTTAATAATCTTACACATTCTTATATATGTTTATGAATGATCATTGGACTCATATTAAGGATAATATTATCAACTACTAGAGGGAACCCCATAAATTCCCTCAAGAATGAATTCCCCATTCATTCTCCTCTTGGCTACATTTCCTTTCTACCAAGGGTGTTTCTAAATTTCACTTATACATAAACCTTATTTTGTACATCTCTTTCAAAGATTGGTAAAAAGGTTTATAAAGTTGTCTACAATTTTGTAACCCCTTTACTACAAAATTGAACTAGAATTGTCATCATTTTTTCTACAAAAAATTGCTTCCATACATTAATTGAATTACCACCAAATTGATCTTGGATGGTAATAATTATTACACAATTACATTCGATGTCATCACATTTAATCAATTTTTGATCTACAAAATTTTCCAATGTTTGACACAACTACTTTATCGATTTGGATCCATAATTTCCAATCTCATTCCAATGTGTTACCACCAATTGATTCGAAAGTCAATACTATTATTATGGACCAAAGGTCATAGTATTTTAGATCAAATGGTTATAACAATTAGATCTAAAGGTCAGATTAGTTACACTTCATAAGCACCAAATTCACTGGTCATTTACTTCTTCCAAACTCAATGATCATTTACTTCATCCAGTTCATGTTTTAACAAAAATAGAGTATAACTTAACCTTGTTAAGTAATTCCCTTAGTTCATAAATTACTTTGATTTTTTGTACAATAACTATTAACCTTCAATAGTAAGACCTTTAAATTTTAAACCAAAAGGGTGGGTTTACATGACAAAGTTCATAGATCAATATATCTAAGGGTCATATTTTAGTAAACTCTCAGTCACATATTAATAACCTCTAGCGGTCATTTTACCACCTCTAATGATCACTTGGCTCTGAAAACACCCAGCTAAACCAATGGTCAAATGGTGGATTTGAGTCCAACAAAGGACACCATGTGGCTGCATCGACAACTGGTTTCAACTAGCCATCACTCATTGGCCACCCTCAAGTTATGGTTATTCTATTAGGGAATACAAGTTCCTTTTAAGTTTTTGATATCCTCCCATAGGAGCAATATGGGATTAAATGATCCTATAAATATTTTAAAAAGGTTTGACTATTCATAACCTTCAACAAGCAAAAATAACAAGATAATAACTCGAGCAACCCACCAAGGAGTTTAAAAGTATTAACATCATGATCAACCACGCGTATGATAATTAGAAAGGCTAACCATCGTTGATTCATCCTCAACCACCTCCATGTGGTCGAGAAGCCTACTGAGTAAATTTCCTTTTTGAACTTAATTGGTACCCTAACATGTCCCATGTGGGATAATGTTGGTGGAATTATTTACAAATACTATCGCATACGCAGGGTAGAGCATTCTCCCACACCTCGATCGCTCATACGTCAACCATGGAAGGTTTGTAATTTCTCCAAAATCCCCTCACAAACTCAGGCCCAATTCTACAGATGATAGTGGAGGATGCCAGGTTCTAAACACTCCTTGGGTTTGAAGCTTGTCCAACTGATGCATAAATAGGTGATAGTAGGATATTTACAGGCACAAATTAGAAGATAAGATGCCAAATCAAAGGGGATTAAATCTATTTGATGGTCAAGCAAATTGATACGTGCAATCACAGCCGAATACCTCAACACATTCGAAGGTAAAAAAAAGTCAACCATATTTAAACAAGAGACTACAACAATGAGTGCGATCGTGCTTGGACATGATAAGATCACTTTATATTACCTGTTTGGCATTAAATAACCGTAAGGTTGAGATGCTCACCAGATCAATTTGAACCTACATAGATGATAAAGGAGATATAAATTTTTAGTCTCCATGGTAGATATATTCGAATCCAACGCAGTTTAAAGCTTGCTTTAAGGTTGATTTTTAGAACACTGTGAATATTACACAATAAATCACTCCACCGTTGGCTTCTCATCATAGGCCAACATAGGTGACTAACCTCAAATTGATGTCTTGATTACTCCTCAAGGGTCATTTCAAAAAAGTTCAAAGTTTTATTACTACGCAAAGCATCTGATCGAGTTATACTCCAAGGTGGATATCCCACATTCACCGTGGGATGGCACTATAGTACCATATAGGGAGTGACGATCCCTTACCTACTTGACCACTAACTAGTGGTCATCCAGACCATAATGTTCGCTTGGCCTTGCCTTAGTCGTGATAATGACGACGATTGACTTAACTAGGTAGGATGCTTATGATTAGTGTAAGTGAATTGGTCGGTAGCATCAACAATGGTCAAGTCGGTTCCTTCGACTTGTGGCAATTGTGATGAGGATTGATGTTTGATCCCTCATATGACCCCTCTAGTAGTTCCTAGCTAGGTTTGCATAGTTTATTTCTTGCAAATTAATAATTGTAAGTGAGTCTCCTTCTCACATGCACTTGTGGGCACTAGTTATCTTCTAGTTGTCATTTAGAGTGTTAGTTAGTAAGTGTGAACTCAAAGTAGGAAGTGTGTACTTCAAGATAGCTAAAATGGATCTTCTAGTTAGCATTATTCCTTTCCTCTTAACTTAGAAGTTACGTGCATTCTCCCTTGCACTTTTGTAGCTTATGGTTAAGCATATTGGATCAAATCCATGATTTGATGGGTTTGGTTATGTATTTTGGGCCATTAGTGCCTATATAATGAGTTTGTAAATAATATGAAGTTAGTTGGATTTTCAATCCTTTTCATTGGTATCAGAGCCTAGTTCAAGTTTACACTAGGGCTTGTGAGGTGAGAGGATAGGAGATAGATTAGTTTTTCTTATGAGAAACTTGTTTTCATTGAGGACTCGGTTCAAGCTCAAGGGGAGCTTGAAAACCATACGTAGAAGGAAGTTCCTTAGGCGTCAAAATCCTCGTTCCAACTTTCTCCGTATGCTCAAGAAGTATAGGAGAAGTTTACCCCGATTTCTTTCCTACAAAAATCCCTTGGCAGGGTTGGATTTCTCCTACGGTGAAATGCGAATTAGGGAGCCTGTTGTTCCCGAAGTTCCTGCCATTTTGGAGTCTTGAAGATCGAGCATCATCAAACTAGGTCGTGTGTCGACTTAGATCTGGTTGCCTTTCAAACGCTGGTCGTGTGTCGACTGGATCTTGAAAGGAGAGCTACTGAAGGACTTTTGGTGATAGGCAAAGAGAATTAGCAATTTTTAAGAAATTTGAAGGTATTTGCCTTCAAATAATTGCTAATAATTGTAATAGTTTAAGTTTTCTGGTTTTCTAAATTAACCCACCTGGTTAATTTTTAAAATTTTCTTAGTTTTTGTTAGAAAGCTTAAGTTTTAATTAATATATAATATTTTTATATATTAATTAAATTTAGATTGTAAAAAAAAAAATATATTTTTTTTTGCAAGTCCCTCGGCCTCCATCTCGGCAGGGCGAGGGCTAACCTACGCAGGCAGCTCGGCTGAGTCAGCGTCGCCGCCTGTCGACGTCGGCCATTGGACGTCCGTCGACCGACAGACCTTGCCTGTCGGCTATCGACGGACGTCGGCCGACGTCCAACACAGCCGACGGGAGGTCGATTGTGTTACGCCATGGCTGCCAGCCCCGATGGCTCTGTCAAGCCTACCATGGCTGACAGGCCTACAGAGGTCTGTCGGGCCTACCACAACTGATAGGCCTATAGAGTTCTCATAGGCCTACCATGGCTGATAGCCTGGAAACTTTGTACCACCTATCGTGGCTGATAGGCCTAACGAGTTATGTCAGACCTTCCACGACTGACAAGCCTGCAGGGCTTTGTCAGTCCTACTGCGGCTGATAGGCTTGCAAGACCTTATCAGTCCTGCCAAGGCTTCTAGGCCAATAGGAAAGTCTGCCTACCTGCACGAACTATAGGTGTAGACTTCCACGTGCTCCACAGCCGATGGAACGTTGACTATACCACGTCCTCTGCTAGCAACCGACAGACTGCTACCTGCACGTAGCTCGAGGCTACCACAGGCCAGGCACGAACTTTTATGCAGATTGGCACTAAAATTTTTGTACCAGGCACCTCCATTTTTTGCATGAAGGCATGATTGGCTACCTCGAGAAACATGCCAGTGCAGTCAGCCAGACAGACATAGCCAGTGGAGTTCAGTTTACTGTGGGTAAACTTGTAATTTTTTTTAAATTTTCCTATTCTAAGGTTGCATGTCATAATTTTTATTTTTATTAATTTAATTTTTAATAATTTAAGTAAATTAATTAATCTTTGATTAATTATATTTAATTTTTACTTAAGTTATTTTTAAATTAATAAAATATAAATTGTCAACCTTAGGTTAGTTTAAATTTTTAAATTTTTAGCCTTAGGGGTAATTTTCAGGGCACAACATTGTAACAAGGAATCTTCAAATTTTCCTTGATTTTTAAGTGCTTTTCCCTTTTTACTTCTGGCTTATACCCGGTCCCACATGGCTTCTGACTTGGCTGCCCAAGTGGCAGAACTTGCACATGTTGTAAATGCTTTAGCAGATAAGGCTAATGATACTACCATGGCAGAAGTTCTTGGTAACCTTGCAATGAAGGTAAATGACATTTCTGTCCATAATGCTTCAACTTCTGCTAGTGATTCTCGCCTGAGAGTTCGTTGTGAAGTGCCACTTTATGATGGATCCCGAAACCCTGAAGTCTTGAATAGTTGGATTCTTGACATGAGTTCTTGGTTTTCTTACACTCAACTTGCAGATGAGGATATGGTTCCATATGCTAAACTCAAACTTTCTGGTTTAGCTAAAGTACTTGTTGAACGAAAAAGAGGTCATGATGAACTCACCTCATGGGATGAGCTTGTAGATTGTCTTAAGACCAATTTTTATCCTTCCAATTATTCTAAGGAATTGGTCATTAAATGGTTTCGATTTCGACAAAGTACTAATATGACTGGTGCGAGAATATATCTTTCAATTCAACGGGTACAGGATACTTTTGAATGTGGAGGAAGATATTAAAGCTTTGATTCTCAAATTTCAAAGTGGTTTGTTGGAACATTTGTACAGGGAAATAATGTTTGTTTCTATGGACACATTGGATTCAGTTTTCAACCAAGCGCAACTTGCGGAGGACAAGTTTAAGGCGCATTCGCAGGCATTCCGCACACCTGCTACTCAAGTGGTTGCAAACTCATCAAAAGGGAATAATTCTTTCTCACAAAAGAAGAATTTTGCTCAAAAGAAGAATGTTTCTTCTCCATCTCCTTCTTCTCCTTCCCCTTCCGCTTCTACTCCCTCTTCTTCTTCTTCTTCTTCTAAACCTTCTTCTTCTTCTTCTAAAAAGTTTTGTAACTATTGTAAGAAGAAAGGTCATGAAAAAGCTGATTGTTTTAAGCTTAAAAAGAAGAGTTTAGTCATTACTACTCAAGAGGAGGATGCTCCCAAAGGTCCCCTTGAGTCAGTAGGAGAAAGTAGAGTATACACGAAATTACGAGGTAAGCTCAATGAAGTTACCTTGGTAAATGTAAGTTCATCAGAGGGCGCTCGTGATGCTTTGTTCATCACTCGAGCTCATTTGCTCCATAATTTTGCAACAGATTGTATAGTGGATAATGGCTCGCAGAAAAATCTAATTGCGAGGTCCATTGTCGAGCGTTTGAAGTTACCTATGGAGCCTCATCCTCAACCTTATTCTTTGGGTTGGAAGGATAGTGGAAGAGGCTCAGAAATCACTCACACTTGCACATTAAAATTTGCACTTGGCCCACATTTCATAGATCAAGTCACTTGTGATGTGACTCCTATGGATTGTTGTGGGATTTTGCTTGGACAACCTTTTCAGTATGATAGGAGAGCTGTTTATGATGCTTTCAAAAGAACCTACACACTTCAAAAATATGGTCAGGTTTTTCTCATTAAAAGCACCAACACTCCTAACATCATTCTAAGTTCCAAGCAAACAAAAAGAGTAATTAAAAAAGGTGGTGATGTTGCTCTAATTTTCATTCGCTCTCAAAACACTTCTACATCCACATCCATTCCAAAGCAACACTCTTCAATGGATAAAATATTGCAAAGTTACTCACACATATTTCAGGAGCCAAAGTCTCTTCCTCCAATTCGCACAATTAATCACAACATTGAAATCATTCCTGGTTCTTCACTTCCTAATGCTCCCATGTATAGACAATCTATTTTGCAAAATGAAGAAATAAAAAGGCAAATAGAAGATTTGTTGTCTAAGGGTTTCATTAAGGAAAGTACTTCTGCTTGTGCCTCACCTATTTTGTTGGTTCTTAAAAAAGATGGCACTTGGAGATTGTGCATTGATTTTCGTGCTTTGAACAAAATTTCTATAAAGAATAGATATCCACTCCCACGCATTGATGATTTATTAGATCAGCTCCAAGGAGCTAAGTTCTTTTCAAAAATAGATCTCAAAAGTGGATATCATCAAGTGCGTATCCAAGCTGAGGATACATGGAAGACAACTTTTAAGACGAAGATGGGCCTCTTTGAATGGTTGGTCATGCCCTTCGGTCTTACTAATGCTCCTGCAACCTTCATGAGGTTGATGAATGATGTATTTCGTGATGTACTTGACAAATTTGTAATAATATATCTTGATGATATATTGATCTTCTCAAAAACTTGGGAGGAACACCTTAGGCATATCCATCATACCCTTGATCTTCTTGCGAAGAATCAATTATATGCCAATTCTTCCAAGTGTTCTTTTGGCAATACTTCAGTTTCTTACCTTGGTTATGTGATTAGTGAAAGTGGAATTCAGGTAGATCCCACCAAAGTTGATGTTTTACTTAAGTGGTCCCCTCCTACAACTCTCACTGAGTTAAGGAGTTTCCTAGGACTTGCGAATTTTTATCGCAAGTTCATTCCTCAATATTCCACCCTTGCAGCTCCATTGCATTATCTCACTAAGTCTAAAGTTCCATTTCATTGGGAGAAAAGCCAAGAGATTGCCTTTGAGAAACTCAAAAAGAAACTTTGTACAACACCTGTGTTAACTTTACCCGACCTCTCTCAACCTTTTGAGATTGAAACGGATGCCTCTAAAGTTGCCTTAGGAGCTGTGCTCAAACAGAATGGTCATCCAGTTGCTTATCATTCAGAAACTTTTTTGCTGCTAAGTTGAACTATTCTACATATGACAAGGAGTTGTATGCATTAGTTCAAGCTATCAAGTACTGGAGACATTATCTTTTGGGAAAAGATACAGTAGTACACACTGATCATATGCCTCTCAAGTTTTTACAATCTCAAAGTAAAATTGAAGAATCAAGACATATGAAGTGGGCCTCTTACCTCCAACAATTTCACTTGGTGATCAAGTACAAAAAGGGGAAGAGTAATACTGTTGCTGATTGTTTGAGTAGGCCTCCTGCCGCTCTTGCCTTAACAGTTATGTCCACTTCACACTTGGGATTTCAGACTTGGCCTAATCAGTATTCACAGGATCCTGATTTTGGGAAAATATTTGAGCAAGTGAGTAAGCCTTCTTCTTCCAATTTGCATCCTTTCCAAGATTTCTACATCAAAGAAGGACTTCTTTACAAATTGGACAAGGTTTGTGTTCCTTGTGAGCCTAGAGTGTCACTTCTTAAGGAAGCTCATTCTACACTTTATGGTGGTCACTTTGGGAAGCACAAAACACTTCATCACTTGCAAAGATTTTTCTATTGGCCTAAAATGCGGAGGGATGTGTTGAGATTTCTCAAACAGTGTGCAGTTTGTTGTCGCTCAAAACCAGCTAACAGGAAGTTTGGCTTAGGCATGCCTTTGCCCATTCCTTCCCATCCTTGGGAAAGCATTTCCATGGATTTGGTTAGTGGTTTTCCTATGACAGTGCGACAACATGATTGTGTGTTCGTGGTGGTTGACAGATTCAGTAAGATGGCTAAGTTTATTCCATGCCGCAAGACAAGTTTTGCAGTAGACTTAGCCCAATTTTTCTTTGACAACATTTGGCGTTCCTTTGGTCTACCTACCAGCATTATATCGGATCATGATTCACGCTTTGTGGGTCACTTTTGGCATTCTTTGTGGAAAATTTTGGGAGTTTCCCTTAACTTTTCCATCGCCTATCATCCATAGTCCGATGGGCAGATCGAAGTGGTAAACCGTACCCTTGTGCAAAGTTTACGAATCTATCATCACGCTTCACCAACAAAGTGGGACTTGAGTCTCACTCATATTGAACATGCCTACAATAGGGCCCTACATTCTTCTACAGGTCATTCACCCTTTGAGGTTTGTATGGGATTTCAGCCCTTGGCACCTTATGAGTTACCTTTGTCTTTGCCTTCTCCTGTCACTTCACATCTTCAGAAGGAGCAAGACAAGGCACACTCATTTATTCAGCACTTGCACAATCTACAATCAAAGGTGGTTGAGATTTTGCAAAAGACACGAAGACAACAAAAAAAGGCCATGGATCGACATCGAATTCCTCATCCATTTCAGGTTGGTGACAAAGTTTGGTTGCATCTTGACAAGCGACGTTTTATTGATAAGACTCATAGTAAAATCAAACCGATTCGCTATGGGCCTTATACTATTCTTCAACAGGTGTCCGAGAATGCTTTCCACCTTGATCTTCCCGCACACTTGGGAATTCATGACGTCGTCAATGTAGATCTTTTGAAGTTGTACTTTGACTCTACATTGGAGACAACACCAGCTATCAATCATCCTATGGACGTGGTTCCTGATTCTCAGTTACCATTGGATTCTGATCAGATCTATGACACAAAGACTCGACAGACTCGCCAGGGGTCTACCACCTCATATCTTGTGGCTCGGCGAGGACAGCTGCCGCATCAGGCTCGTTGGATTTCTTTTCATCAGATGTCCCGTGACTTTCCTACTCTTCTGAAAGCATTGGAGGCCAATGCTTCTATTGTGGGGAGGCATGATGAGGATTGATGTTTGATCCCTCATATGACCCCTCTAGTAGTTCCTAGCTAGGTTTGCATAGTTTATTTCTTGCAAATTAATAATTGTAAGTGAGTCTCCTTCTCACATGCACTTGTGGGCACTAGTTATCTTCTAGTTGTCATTTAGAGTGTTAGTTAGTAAGTGTGAACTCAAAGTAGGAAGTGTGTACTTCAAGATAGCTAAAATGGATCTTCTAGTTAGCATTATTCCTTTCCTCTTAACTTAGAAGTTACGTGCATTCTCCCTTGCACTTTTGTAGCTTATGGTTAAGCATATTGGATCAAATCCATGATTTGATGGGTTTGGTTATGTATTTTGGGCCATTAGTGCCTATATAATGAGTTTGTAAATAATATGAAGTTAGTTGGATTTTCAATCCTTTTCAAATTGCCACTGTTAATTTTTATTAATTGATAGCCACACTTAGGGTAGTTTAATAATAAGCACAATAAACAAATTTTATTAAGATATAGTTTTGTCCTAACGTGGTTTAATTCAATAGTTCATATCACCTACAGATCTAGAACGACAAATTTAATTTCAACTTTAATTGAAGCCACTTGCTCCACATATAAACATAAATGTAGCTACTCCCCAACTTAGGCAACTATTATCAAAGTTAGTAAGCAACTTACAATTTATATTGCATAGTTTAAACAATATACAACCAAGCACTATGAATATCCAAACTAGTATAATACTTAGCATTGGTATTCAAATAGAGCATAATCAAGAATTTGATAATTGTAAAACCTTGAACTCCTTAAGATTTTCTCGTCCTTGCTTGTCTCATATTCCTCCTTTATTGAATCCTTCTATTCTTCCAAGAATACCTCCTTCTTCAACTAGGAAATCTCTCAAGCCTTCTGGTTTATGATCCACCAAGATGGAGAGCATACTCCCTAGGCTTCCAAGACTTCCTAGCTCCCCTCTCTTCCTAAGAGGCTCTCTATTTATAGGGAAAATCCACCTCTCATGAGCCAACTAGTGGCCTATTAAAATATTATGCAAGAGGTGTTATATTATACTAATTATATTCATTCCCACCACCCCCATGTGATTGGGAATCAATTTATTCATTCTTAATTTAGGGAAAGTCCAAGATAGGTGGGTGCATGCCCCTTCTTGTTTTTGTGTCCCCCTTATGGCCAACATCCTACATTCTTGACCATATTTAAAAATAGAGAGAAGAATATCTCTTTTCTTTCCACTAAACATATTAGGCCATGAGATGATTAAAATAATCATTCAACATTTAAATAATACTAGTGCCTAATTTGATCCAATCAGAATTGGACATCTAATTGCATTCATAATTAAATGCATTTAAATCTAATCCAACATGATTAGTTGAATTTCAAAACCAATTACTTTCTTCCAAAACCCTACAAAATCCCTTAATTAGAGTTTTGTAGTAATATTTAGGGTTAACAACCCCTTAGATAGGTATTAATTGATCCCTTTGATCAATTAATATACTTTGAAAGGGTTTAAGGGGAACGATTTGTGACACTTGTGCATATCCTTCACATAGACACTTACATAAAAGGAAAATACAAATCACTCACCTAAACTATAGAATCAAACCCTAATCTACTACATATTTATATTTATACCATAAAGGCACCATGGTAGTACATTAATCTATACCAGATAATGTAATATTCTCTAACATTGAATGCTTTGTTAGAAAAAGGATTAAGACATATATGTCCATTAAAGAAGGGCTGCCATTGAAAAAGAAGCAAACCTAGACAAGGATAAAGCTAAATCCAAGTTTTATTATCCATGAGCTTATTAATATTGGAATTTACACTTGTTTCTAGAAATGAACATAAACAATCCATCTACTAAAACCTTATATAGAAAGTTTAAAAATGAAAAAAGAGAAAAATATAGTGGATACTTATAGGTACCATAAATAATCACTATATTATCCATATATAAGAATCGCAACACTTTGATTTAATAGATGGAGTCATTGAAGGTATTTATACCAATACCAAAGCCCTAATTATATAAAAGAGTTTAACCTAAACTGACATAATAAGAGGATTTTAAGGTTAATTAAAAGTTATAATATGAGTTTAACCATAACAAGGTTAATAGTGGATCATATCTCTTACATAATAAAATATTACAATAAATTAAATACACTTGTATAATAATTATCCTTAGGCCTATACAAGATTACATCATACAATGTCAACATTAGATATAATTCATATTACACTCTCAATACCTCTTTATAATTTGAACTAAGGATCCAAGGAGAGAAGATATTTGTGATAGTAAATACCTTCCCCCATAATGTATTCTCTAGTGGGTCGTTACACTTGAGGAAGACTCATCTAGATCCCCCTCATAATCTAAAATCCATTGATGCAAAATTACCTTTACACAAGAATATCTTTAGGCTAGACCATATTAATTATTATCACTATTAGAAACTCCCACAAATATCCAAAAAACACTTCTACTAGGACTCCAACTAAGGAAGAGAAGTCAAGAATACCGCCTCTATAGAAAAATTTCTTCAATTTTCTATAGTTGCATAAGTTAAATCTTAGAAGCATATCTTTCCATTTTACAACATACATAACCTTGTTTAAATACTTTGGCTTACCCTTAGGCCACATAATTTTTATCATCAACATATGTTTTGTATGGACTTATTTATGAAAAGAGCCATTACAAACTTCCAAGAGTACCTAGACAAAGAATAGAAGAACTAAGAGATCATGAATGATTAGACATCCATGAATAAGTTGAATGAATAGCCTAAAGGAGGAAGAGGGATTGAATAAATCACACTCTAAATTTTTTTATTTTATGTCTTCAAAAGACACAAAAACTACTACAACTATAACAAATCCAACCACATCTCCCAAAAAATAGACCAAATATTTTTATTACATAAAATATGCTAAATTTTCTCTTTCAAAATAGGACAATAGACCTTGAGGACTATCCTATACAATTTAGCCCCTAACATTATAATAGGTCCATAAATCGATATTGCTAATTCATAAGTTTGAAAAATCGTATGATTTGAAAAAATTATCAAAACACTTTTGTATACAAAATTTGTGGCCTCTAAAATTTTTGCCCCAAAAAATCCCAAAAATAAAATAATTAGAGACTAAAACCTTAAATAAATGATGTCTAATCTCAGGCCACCATAAATTTGTATACTAATTTATAGGTATTTACCAATTTATTTGTGTTTCCTGGACATCACTAAATTGTCACTCAATTTGTGATTGTTATGTCATCTTGTAGTTGGATAAAAGGGTACATACATGCAAAGAAGTATCTTGGTGGCACATAGAGGTGCCATAATGGTCACCATGTTTGTAAAAGGGTCCACATCATTTTTCAAGTATTGTAAATACACTTGAAGGAAATTTAACTTGCTCTTCCATATTCTAAGATGCTTCACTAACTAGACGGCCAACTCTTATGTTGAGGCCAAAGATGCAAATCCCTATAAAGGGATCAAAATACCCATTTTTTCATGAGCAAAATGAAACAAAGAATTAAACATGTGAACTCATGCTCCCAACATGTTTCATCTATCCACCATGGTGTCAATCATAGCCACCTACTTGAATATGGAGATTAGCCCTAACCAACCAAGGCTTCATCTTAAAAAATGAAAGGGTTCAATATTTAAAACCATGCCTCCTTCCTCTAGTGAGTAAAATACTAAAATAGGTTTCTCTTTATTAGGTTGCCACAACACCAAAGTTGTTGGAATATGTAAAAACATATGATTTTTAGAACATTTCTAAAGGTAGAAAGCAAAAGGAACCAGCTTTAGTTTGAACTTGAGACCTCAATCCTTCAAACTCCTTATGCAAAATTGTATATTGAACTTGGTTGCCATTCTAGATAGAATGACATGTGTGTCTTCTTTGTAAATAATGTATCATACCAATCATTATGGAAGGGTGCCAAAAAGGTATGTGAATTCAAGTATCATAAATTAAAATTTAAACTTTTGTGTGTGAATTTTAATATAGGGCTATCATATATAGGAAATTTAACTTCTATAGATCCAAAAATGATTATCATTGTTAACAATAAAGTAGATCAAACTCTATAGATCTAAAATAAAGTCCTCTTCAATAACAAAAAATACAATATTGTATAAGGCATGTATTCTAAAAAATGAATGGAAGAGTGAAAAAATATCCATGGAAGAAGATCTCTTTGCTTCATATGCCAAACATTCTTATGAGGTTTTAAAGAGTAATTTATCATAAAGACCAAAATAAGGATCAGAGGCTCTAGATTACCTTTCTATGTGATCAAGTGATGTTGCTCCATACTCTAATACCATGATGGAATTCAAACCTATTTCTAGAAAAAATAGAAGAAATCCATCCACTCAAATATTATACAAAAAGAATTAAAAAGGACAAAAGAGAAAAATATATAGTAGGCAACATAAATAACCACTATATTATATATAGATAAGAGTCACAACACTTCGATGTAATGGATGGAATGGTGGAGGTATTTATACTAATATCAAATTCTCAATTATATAAATGAGTTTAACCTAGGTTGACAAGAAAGAAGGATTTAGGGGTTATTACAAGTTATAAAATGGGTTTAGCAATAACAAGGTTTACCACAACCCATAGGGATTCCATAATAAAATATTACAATAAAAATATACAATTATAGAATGATTTCCCTTAGGTTTATACAAGATTACATCATACAATATTGACCTTGTACATAAACCAAATTGGACTTTCAATACCCTCCTCCCTAGATTACATTATATACAAATGAAAGGGTTATAATAGATTTTAAATTAGATAGTGAGGTGAACCATCTCATCATAAAAACCTTCCTAAACTATAACTAAAGCTTGACGAAGATACTAGCCTAGAGGATACAACACATAAGTCAGTATCACACTGTCCATTTGATGTAGATTTATCTAAAGGATAAGACAAGTTCCATAATAAAGAGAAAATGAAGAGAAATAAATCTATGCTAAACACCTACCTGCATCCCTTATATCACATATTTTTACAAGTTTAGCTAGCCTACTTGATTGGTAGTGTAGTCATAAAAGTAGCAGCTAGCACTTGTTGAGCATGCAAATAACACATTGTTAAGGGTAGGAAAACATATTTGGGATAGAGATATGTTTCCTCTTGAAAGGGAAGTGTTTCCCCCAAGCATTGGATATGCCAATTCTTGGATAGTGTGGATAAACTCAAAGGTCATTAATAACTATTTCTTCAAGGGGCCTTTGTTGGTTCTGACTCAAAAGAAAATTCTTGGGCATAATTTATTTGAAACCAAATACTTAACTATCTAAAAATAATTCTAATGCATTGATATTGAAACAAAAATGAGTTGAGTGCAATTAAAACCGAAGATAAATTTTAAGCATTGTAAATTGTGATTGCTCAATACATAGCATTCATTTCATTTAAGATATATCACACACATATTACAACAATAATTTTGAAGCTATAAGAAATTTTAAAATACACTTTAGGAAACTATCTTCAATGCTTCGAATGAAAATTAATCTACTCCTAATATAAATAATATCCAAAGAAAATTCAAAGGTTTGAGGGTAAGAGAAAATAAAGAAAAACAAGCCAATACTACCCTGAACTCTAGTTCCAATCTAGTAAAGCAATAATTATGACTTAAACCAATTTTGACCTAACCAATAATCACATAGCCTGAGATTTGAGATGGTGTAATATTCAAAGGATAAATGGACTATGAAATGAATTGAGTGCAATGTGTAAATTGAACACAAAAAATTTCAAATAAGCCTTGTATTATAAAAATAATTTTTGAGTACATGAATTCAGATTTGTCCACTTAGGTGGATTAAAAGAAGAGAGCATATAATAATAGAAGCTTGGTTTAGAAATACCATTTAACTACAAGCATATAATACAAAGGAAGAAGGAAGCTAAAGAGGCTATATAACATATGTTTTTTGACCTTTGTAACCACATAATGAGCCACTATTTATACAGTTTTTTTACCTTTAGTTAGAGTTACATTTACAATTAAAAACCTATTCAATTCCATGATGTGCTCCTTGAGGTTACATTCCAACCATACTACAATCGTGTGTCATTAATTTACATGACACTTAGGAATTATAGAATGGCCATACCTAATTAACTCTCCATTACTCTACAATATCTAGGTTGATCATTGATTTCCTATATCTTCCATCTTGCATGATTATATTTACCCAATGCATGTCTACCATATTTATGTAGCCACCAACAAATATTTTGCAAAATAAAAAATAAAACAAAGGTTAGAACTTTAGTACTTGTAGAGGGGGAAAACTGCCCTACTACATAGATTCTTAGTTGGATCTGTTGGGAGTTGAGGTGACTATGAGGGTGTGTTGTATTCTCTACACTCGAGGGCTTGGGGATTGAAGGGTTCACTAGGAATGGTTTAAGGACTCACTCCAAGTCTGGGGATGGAATTGTTTTATGTGTAATTTGAACAAATACCTATGTTTGACCTTTCTAAAATCTAAACTATAAAAATTAAAGAACAATACAAGACAAGAAAAAATGAAAGAAGAAAATAAACTAACCCTAGAATGATTCTTTATTTTTAGTGATAACTAAAACCCTAACTTGCAATAAAAGAGATTTTTTTTTTTGAACAAGGGTTTTAGATAATGCACAAATAAATTTAACCCTAGGATGCAAGACTACATGCTTTTATTCTTTCAAATGCCTAGAAATAGAAGACCAAATATTTTATTTTTCTTTTATGATCAAAATATAAAATAGAAAATACCAAAGGAACTCACCAAATAGCCTAAATATATACTAGGGAACTTACCTAATTTGATGGTTTATCCTAGCTTTAACTTGTGTTCATAATATCCAAATAGCTTCAACCTATGAAACAATTCACAAAACCCTAGAAAATTTTATTAACATTTGGGGGCGTGCTTAGGCCACTATATGACTAATATTGGAGGCACAAAATTCAAGTCCCCTTGTTCCTTTTAGTTGGCCATTAAAAAAAATGATCTTTGACCTTCGAAACAAGCAATAGTGAGATGGAATGGACATGCAATAGTGAAATGAGATGAAATAGAAGAAAGGTGATAGAAAGCTAAAATGCAAGTAGCAAACTAGGGTTTCGGAAAGTAAAACTTTACCCATAAGCCCTAATTGACCAAATCATACTTTGTAATGATGGGGTATAAATTTAGCTTTCTAAATTCACACCCTATATGGGTAGAGAATGAATTTGGTTTAGATGCACTTTTTGGGTCCCAAAACACCAAAAAATGTAATGCAAAACAACAAAAAACATAGCTAATGACTAATAATGCAAGTGAAGAACTTGGTTAGCTAATGGAGGAAGCAAGGATTAATAATAATATGAAGGAATCACTCTAGATTTCTCCAATCATCAAGAATCCACTTGATCCCCAAGGGCAACCAACACCACAACAATAAAACAATAAAAATAACAAATTGCAAGAGAAGAGCACTGGTTAGTAAACAATAAGCGAGTTAAGATCTAAAAATTCTTCAAAAATATTGATTGAGAGAAAATATGGAGTCCAATCCTTTATTTATAAGAAGTTTGAAGGGATAAAAAGGCAAGAAAATGAAATATCATCATAGGCAAGGGTCGATACCAAAACAGGTTGATGAGGGGTGGGTTTTTGAGGGAAAAACCCCTAGAACACCAAATTCATGCCTAGTAATTACAAGGCACGAATCTAGTAAGCTAATTTTATGTTTTGTATGGACTAGGCACAAATTTAGTAAGGCTAGAGAAAAATAACAAAGAAAGAGAGGAAAAGGAACCTAAATTTGCACTTGGTAAGTTTGGGTGGCTTCCTAAGGATCTAAGGAAATATTGACTCATTTTGATGGATCATTTTTCCCCCTTTGATGCACTTATGGCCAAGTAAATGCATAAAAGAAATATGTAGACCTATATGGGTAAAAATAGTGAACACACACGAAAAAGGGGTGGTAAGGATGCTAGTGTACCACATAAGTAGGAAACACCTACCATGGGCACTGATGGGAGTAGTATAAAACATGCAATATTGGGGGGTTAGATTTGCATGGGGATCATATGTGCTAACCTGCTTGTACAAGATGCTACATGATATTATGTATAAGTGGTATACATGACTGATTTGTATGATAGTGCTCCAAGTGTGGTGTTAGGAGCACATAGCAATATGGAGATCAAATGCACTACTAGGGCCATTGCCCAATGTGGAGTAACCAATAGTATATAGGTGGACCTAACACTACGAGTGTGACATAGGAAATACATTGGTGTCTTACCACTAGGGACATGAGTGATAGATGAGATGTGGGAGCATTAGATCATATGGTGACCATGATTTCTACACCTTGGCTGGATGGAGGACATAAAGGACCTAGCTTGAGTGAGAAGGATTTGGGGGGTCATTAATGAGAAGGGCAAGTGATAGCTATACTAATTTGATTGGGTACAGTGCCATTTAAAATTTTTATAGGATATTCCAAACCTTAGGGACTACTAGTTTAGGAGGGTGAGGAGGGGCCCACCAAGAGTCAAAGATACTCTTGATGTGGACAGATGGGTAGAGGAGGACCTGGATAACCCACTATACATGGATCCAAGGATAGATGACATTAGAGTGACATTCAACTATAGGATATAGTATGAGATAATTGTACCCTTGAGGATCTTCCCACTAGTATCAGTGTAGAGATTCCAGGTTATGAGTCAACGAGTGCAACTAGCACTTTGAGAGGTCATTCAATGCACCACAAAGTAGGAGTAGAGGGGTATAGTCCCATAAAGACCAGACTATGCATAGGTTTATATGGATATAGATATGCCTAGGAGGGGGATGATCACCATATTTGGTTTAGGGGGAGGGGGAACTATAGGATTTGCACCCATAATTCCATAGGCAAGACCCAACAAGGCTGTAGGTCTAGGGGAGCAGGTAAGAGAGGTAAAGTTACTATTGGCCATAGTGGTAAATATGCAAGCATATATGGATACCATCTACATAGCACTAGACCAATCCTGAGTAGAGTGGGATATGATGAGGGCTAAGGCAGAGTGCCTCAAAGGGGTAATGGGATAGTTGGAGCGAGAGTGACAATAGACCCAGGTAGAGGGGATGGTTGTCATTACAAGAAACCAATAGAATAAGGGAGGCCACCTATTGCTGGTGGATCTATAGAGGATGAAGGAGTCATATGAGATGGTGGTATGAAGGGAATCCTACAAATATATGGTATACTTCCATGTTGTTCCAATAGATTAGAGGGTTTCTCTACCATCATCCATATGATCACAGAGTCACTTGTAGTTGCAAGCTTGATTGGGTTCATGATCTATGTACATGGTTCCTCCACCACCTCTAGTAGGTGGAGCAAAGGGAACATGCTCACATGGATAGGTCTGGGATTAGGATGACATGCAAATTTTGATTATGGTATGTACCTCTAGGGATGGTCAAGTGTGCTAAGCTCTCTACAATGGCACACTGATCGAATGACATGCACTTAGTGTTTTCAAGCAATACAAACTGCTTTATTTTATTGTGTGTTAAATGTGTGTGATGTTTTATTATGGTTTTTATTATTTTTATGTTTTTATTAATGCATTATGATCATGAAAATAATGAATGCAATGCATGATGATCCTAACTAAATGAAATGTATGAATGAATCTAACTAAATAAAATGTAATCTAACATGTAAGCTAAAATTAATGCAAAATAAAATGCATGAGTGAGCGGATGAAAGGAATAAAGAATGAAAAGATAAGGGGACAACGATGGAAAAAGAGAGAAAGGCTAAAGAAGAAGAAATCAAAACATCAAAAGACAAAAAAGAAAGGAAAGGAAAAACAAGAGCAAAATCCTTGTAAGGATGTGTGCTTGTAAATAACCGAGATGGAGGTTGCCCCTCATGTGTGGCCATGAAGCTATCTAGAAGATTTATGCTCACAAAGGTGGATAGGTGGGGAGTGATACCTTCTATGAGTGTAGTGCTCGTTGATGGCCATAGATGAAGAGATATCCACTAGGATGTGTGATCACAAATGACTAAGATGTAGGTTACCCTGACATGTAGTCATGAAGCTTATTCTATGTGGGGTAAAAATATGTGATTGATTTTGCCAAAATGAGTACTAACCGATAGCGATGTGGATGCAAAATATGAATGAGCAGAGTGAAGTATGACAAAAGAAATGTGAGTGTGTGCGTGTGTTAGAAGAAGATAGAAGAAAGTAATATAAGCAAGAAGATAGTTTGCATGTGCATCCCTAGTGAAATTTCAAAAGCTAAGAGGTGTGCGTAAGATAGTCAGTGGCCATATGAATACCATAAATGATATCCATGTGATATCTACCCTATCTCACAAGGACCACATAACACTCAAAATACTAATAGGTGTGAAAAATAAGGAACGTGTATCCTTTATCTTAGGGAGGGTAAGAAATAATTAAAACTTTCAAGAACAAAGGACATACAATAGAATAACGACTATATCTCTTGACTTGGAGAGAAATTTGATGATAATTTTATAATTTCAAGGTCAAGGAATATAGGGGAAGAACAAAGAAGAAGAAGAAGAAGAGATGGACAAAATGCAAAGATGAAAATGCATGGAGATGAGCCCTAAGTTGGGGATTCACTAGGCATCAGAGCCTAGTGTGAGTGTAATGCATGTGAGATAAGATCTAACTAGGTTTCATCACTTTCTATCCTCATGAAGTTCTTAAAAATCTATATGATAAAGAATTCATGCAAATATGGTCAAGCAACAATGCAATTATATGACAAGCAGAATGCAAATGGAACAAAATATCAAACAAAACCATGTAAAGTATGATAGGCAATCATGCAGTATGAACAAGTAAACCAAATACGGTATGAAAACTAAGCTAAATGCAATATAAAAAATGTAGAGTGTTAAGTTATGAATAGTATATCTTTAGATTGTTATAATCACAATGACACTGAGAGGGGGGGTGAATCAGTGTGTTCTTTAAAAACTTAAAAGCAATTTAGACTTTTAAATAAACAGCAGCAGATTAAAACAGAAATAATAAAAGTACTAAGAGCATCACACATAACACGGCATTTTAACGAGGTTCACCGATGTGGCTACTCCTCAAAAAGGACTGCTTGGACTACCATCCAAATCCAGTCAAATGCAAAGCTCCAACTTTACATAATCATTCACCGGCACCAACTGGTAAGAGGCACCAACCCCTAAGTTTTATCTGCTACAACAGAATGGAGCACCAACTCCAATTTTTCCAGCACCAACTGGAAAGAGGCACCAACCCCTTTTTCAAGCTACAACTTGAAGATAATAATAAAAATTGTAGAATGTAAACTTTCACCTCAATTATCACGATCTGCTATTTTTTTGCGATCTGCTGCTTGTCGGCATTCGACTGCTGCTGTGAAAAATGATTCGCACTTTTTCAACCACTCCTCTATATCTCTCCGCGTTCTCTGCTGCAACTTCACAGAAATATCACTTCTACAGCCAGCACACTGTCATTTCACACTCGGAACACGACTTCTGCATACCGCGTTCTTATCTTCTCTTCGCACCACTCACCTTGCTGCACCCGAACTTCATACACATATATCACATCACGCTGCACCTTTTAAACTCGAAGAACCCTTGCTTTTATAGAAGAAATTTTAGAGGCAAACCCTAGAAGAACGTTGACTGAGAAACCCTAGAATTTGTCAGCTGCCAAACCCTAAAATCAATCGGCCCAAATTTAACTTTGTCGGCCTCAAACTCTTCTCCACCTTCGTTACCTTCCTGTAGCTTATTGCCGCGAAATAGTAACACGTCGGCCCTTTTTAATTTAATTTAATATTCTAATTTAAATTTTTAATAAAATAAAAATTTAAACTAAATATTTAAAATTAAATATCTTCAACTAGGGGCATCTTTTTCAACAAAACGAAGAGCCAACTTGGGTTTTAAGAAAAACCCATTTCAAGTCTGTTATCCACTGCATCCTTGGATCTGACTTCCTGTGTTGACAACAATGACAATCCTTCTTGCTCAACAATCTCCCCCTTTGGAATTGTTGGCAACACCTGTATACATTTTTGTAACTCTTCTCCCCCTTTGTCAATAATACCAAAGGGCTGCTGAGACTCTCCCTGTGTCCATCCTCAATCTTCTCAGGCACAGTTTGACTCCCCCGAGTCCATCCTCACACTTCTCAAGCACAATTTGACTCCCCCTGAGTCCATCCTCAAACACTCAAGTGCTCCCCCTGAGAAGGTGATCCCTGTAGCTAGTCACTTCTTAGGAAGTGTGACTACTCCTAATTTGCTTCGAAGATACTCAAATACTTCCTTGGGCAAAGGTTTTGTAAAAATGTCTGCTACTGTTACGTAGTTGGGACATAGTCCAATCTGACTTCTCCTTACGCAACTTTGTCTTTCAAGAAATGATACCTTATAGCAATATGCTTTGTCCGTGAGTGCATTCTTGGATTCTTAGAAATGTTGATTGCACTGGTGTTGTCACACTTTACTGATATTGGTTCACTAAAATTAATACCAAGATCTTTCAAGGTCTGTTTCATCCACAAAACTTGTGTGCAACATGTTCTTGCTGCAATATACTCTGCCTCAGCTGTAGATAAAGACACTGACTCTTGCTTCTTACTGTGCCATGCAACCAATCTATCCCCCAAATAGAATGCTCCTCCACTGGTACTCTTCCTGTCATCAACACATCCAGCCCAATCTGCATCTGAATATGATATAAGAGTGAAATCTTTGCCTCTTGGATACCACAATCCATACTCCATGGTGCCTTTGAGATACCGAAAAATCCTTTTAACTGCTGTTACATGAGTCTCTTTGGGACTGGCCTGAAATCTGGCTACCATGCACACTGCCTGCAAAATATCAGGTCTGGTTGCAGTTAAATATAGTAAGCTTCCTATCATTGATCTATACATGGTTTGATCTACAGGTGGAGATTTGTCTTCTTTACTTAACTTACAGCCTGTTGTCATGGGAGTCTTGGTGGCTTACTATCCTCCATAGTGAACTTCTTTAACATCTCTTTCACATATTTGATTTGGGAAATGAATATACCTTTCTCATTACGATTAACTCTGTAGTCCCAAAAAATAAGGCAGGTTCACCAATCATTGACATTTCAAATTCATTATGCATCTTGTTTGCTAGGTCTTTACAAGATTCATCTTTGTTGCTACCAAATATGATGTCATCCACATAGACAACAAGAACAATGAGATGCCCATCTTCTATTTTCACATACAGATTGTTGTCCACTAAACCTTTCTTGAATCCCTGTTGAGAGAGATAATTATCTAGCCTAGCATACCATGCCCGTGGTGCTTGTTTTAATCCATACAGTGCCTTCTTTAATCTGCAGACAAGGTTAGGATCTTCACTGATTTGAAAGCCATCTGGTTGTTCAATATAGACTTCTTCTTCAAGTTTCCCATTTAAAAATGCGGATTTAACATCCATACGATAAACTACGAAGTTCTTGTAAACTGCTAGTGCCAAAAACATCCTAATAGCTTCTAATCTAGCTACTGGTGCGAAAGTCTCTTCAAAGTCAATCCCTTCGACCTGTGCATAGCCTTTGCAAACCAGTCTTGCTTTATTTCTAATGACCTGACCGTTTTCATTTAACTTGTTGCGAAATATCCATTTAGTGCCGATTACATTCTTGTTTGCAGGTCTAGGTACTAACTCCCAAGTTCTGTTCTTTTCAATCTGATCTAACTCTTCATTTATTGCCTTCATCCAGTTGTCATCTTTGCTTGCTTCATCTATGTTTTTGGGCTCAATGCTGGATAAAAGAGAGTAATTACTTATTACTTTCTTTCTTGTCTGAATGCCAGCTGTGGGATCTCCAATTATTTGGTTTCTAGGATGATTTTTCTGCCAATTGCCCATTCTAAATTTTTTATTTTCTTGTACCTCTGAGCCATCCGATAAGTTATCTGCATCAGTCGTATCTGTATTTTTTGTGTCATGTACTTCATCTCCTTCAATGACTTCTTCGTAGATTGGATAGTTTTCTTGAAAATTAACTATTTGTTTCCTCCCTTCATCGAATTTAACGTCTGCACTGTCCACAATTTTCTTGAGTCTCTTGTTGTAGCATTTGTAAGCTTTGTTGTGTGGAGAATAACCAACAAACACACCTTCATCTGCTCTATCTTCAAACTTTCCAAGATTGTCATCTATTTTTCCGATGTAGCACTTGCAGCCAAATACTTTGAGATGTTTTGTTGTTGCTTTCCTACCAAACCATGGCTCATACGGAGTTTTGCATTCATGAGTTCTTAACATATACCTGTTACCGAATGTATCTTCGTTGTGTGAACTGCTTCTTTCCAGAATCTATCTGCTATTTTGCTTTCTGCCAGCATGGTGCGTGCCATTTCTTGAATTGTTCTATTTTTCCTCTCTGCTACACCATTCTGTTGAGGAGTTCTAGTTGCTGAATATTGTCTCCTGATGCCATATTTTTCACAGTATTCTAAAAATTCATTCGAAATAAATTCTCCTCCTCTGTCTGACCGCAAGCATTTAATCCTTTTCCCTGTTTCATTCTCTACCAGCTGTCTGAAAGTTCTGAACATTTCAAAGGCTTCTGATTTATCTTTTAAGAAGAATATCCAAGTCATTCTGGAAAAATCATCAATGCACAGCATAAAGTACTTGTCGCCGTTTATGCTTTGAGTCCTCATGGGTCCGCATAAGTCTGTGTGAATAAGTTCCAAAGGCCTGCTAGTGTGATGTTCTTTTGTTTTAAACGAAACTCTGGTCTGTTTACCCTTCTGACATGAAGCACACATACTATTTGCAGGTTTTTTAATGATTGGAATATCTCTCACTGCTTGTTTAGCGCTAACTCTTACCAGATTATCAAAACTTATGTGTCCAAGCCTCTTATGCCACAACCAGTTCTCTTCTTCTTGTCCCATGAAACACATACCTTCTAAAAATTTTGATAGTGTGTACAGATTGCCAGACGTCCTTGAGCCGGTTGCTATTAATTTCCCGTTCTTTGTTTTTCGACTTCACAACCACTGCTTCTTGAACACCACTTCATGTCCTTTGTCACGAGATCCGACTCACACTTAACAGGTTATGTTTCAGACCATCCACATATAGAACTTCTTCGACTTGATTTTCCCTTCACTTATTTTGACCGATCCTTTACCTATTATTTTGGCTCCATCATTATTGCCGAACTTCACAGAACCACCCTCATATTTCTGAAGATTTTCAAATTTTTGTCTATCACCTGTCATATGACTTGAGCAGCCACTATCAAGAATCCACGGTACATATTTATTCTGAGCTCTAAAAGCAGTCTGCACTATTAAGGATTCTTGTTCTTTCCTGAATTGTTTCTTTTGTTTCCATTCTGTCTTAACTATGTTGTTGGGTTCTAGCTGAGATTTTCCCTTTTCAGAATTTTGCATATATCCTTCAGAAGAACTACTATTGTGTTTTGCCTTATATGGTTGAGTTCTTCTTTTACGAGGTTGAAATGAAACGAGACATACTACGGCAATTTACGGCAATATGCCCAAAGTTGTGACACTTAAAGCACTCTCTTGCATAATTCATTAAAGGAGCAAACGCATTTCTACTAGTGAAACTTCTTGGACCTATATTGTATTTGCAGTCAGCAATTTTATGCCCATAATTATTACATTTAAAACAAAAACCATAGAAATAATGAGTAAACCTGAAAGATGGTCTTGGCCAGGTTGTTGCTGGAGCCTTGGATCTTCTATTCTTTTGATGTGTGACCTTAGTAAAGCCATCATTGTCAGCTGTCATTTCAAGTCTGGCATTATATCTTTCTTTTGCCTGATTCGTTTTACTTTCCATAGCCTGTTTCTTGTCTTTGTTCTTTTCACTTTCAACATTGCTTGTTTTTGGTTCAGTTGATGATTCTCCTTTAGTAAAGCCGAGACCAAATTTGATGCCTGTGGATCTTTGATCGCTCAAAATTTTGTCCAGTTTCATCGAGCTTTCTTCACGTTTTAGATGACAGTTGATTTTTCGATCCAGCTCTTGTATTTGTATTCGGAGACTCACATTTTCTTCTTCCAATTTGCGGGAGTGGTCTATCTTCATAGAAACTTGTATTTCCAGATCTTGAGACATTTTCTTGTATTCTTCGATCTGTGTTTTTAAGCTGGCAATAATGTCGTTTGCATCCTTAAGTTTCCTTGTCGGTTTTTCATTCTTCTTTTTCTCCGATTCCCATTCCGTAAGAGCGAGACACTAGCTCACCCTCTAAATCAACTTCAGCCTCAACTTCTTCAACTTCGGGAGTTCATCCCCTCTATGTTCTCTGATTCGTCTATTTCAAACGCCATAAAAAGAGCCTCACCTGTTCCTTCTTGAGTCTTCATTGGAACTGTCCTCTGAAGATTCTACATTTTGGGAGATAAAGCTTTTCTTATTAAACTTACCTTTTCTGAAATTTGATTTCTTCCTCCATTCTCCTCTTTCTTGATGCTGAGTTTCTTCACCTTTGTTTTTGTCATTGAAAGGACATTTGGTAGCAAAGTGTCCAATGCCTCCACATCTGAAACATTTAAGAGGTAGCATTCCTTTGTATTTTCCTTTTCCTTTCTTTAGCTTTCTTACAAAATTTGCTTCCATTATATCTGAATCATTTTCTTCTTGATTCATGTTTTGTGCTTTTGCCTTTTTGAGCTTTGAAGGCTGCTTCTCTATCTGTGGGATTAGACTTTCCTATTCTCATTTCAAAAGCGAGTCAAGGACCCATGCATCTCATCCATACTAAAATGATTTAAGTCTTTGGCTTCTTCTATGGCGAAGACTTTAGAATCAAATCTAGGAG
Organism: Wollemia nobilis; assembly: GCA_028583015.1. NCBI lineage: Eukaryota > Viridiplantae > Streptophyta > Pinopsida > Araucariales > Araucariaceae > Wollemia > Wollemia nobilis. The sequence goes on from JAQPPZ010002524.1 coordinate 1,584,493, forward strand.
GAAGTGATCTCAATACCTTTTTCACAATAGCAGCATCGGTTAATTCTTCGCCAAGACCTCTGATTGAATTTGTGATCCCATTGACTCTTTGCATGAAAGTCTCTATGTTCTCATCATTGTCCATCTTTAAAGATTCGTATTGAGCTCGGTGTGCTTGAAGTTTAGCCTCCTTGATCCTGTCATCTCCTTCATGAATTTTCTCTAGTTTATCCCAGATCTCTTTTGTTGATTCACAACTTATGACTTTGACTAGCTCACTGTCAATTAGTCCACACATAATAGCATTTCTTGCTTTTGAATCATATTCAAATGCCTTTTTACCTACAGTGTCTGTTGGAGCGGTGGCAGGAGCTTTGTAACCATTGACTACCGCACCCCAGATGTCAAAGCCCAACGCACTGAGATAAGTCTGCATTCTAATTTTCCAGAACGCATAGTTTGTCCCATCAAACATTGGTGCTTTGTTCGAAGAGAATCCTTCACCACTTGCCATTGTGTAAATTCCAAGATCACCTTAGCTGTTTAAGCCTCTTCAGGGGTACTTGGCTCACGATACCAATTGTTATAATCACAATGACACTGAGAGGGGGGTGAATCAGTGTGTTCTTTAAAAACTTAAAAGCAATTTAGACTTTTAAATAAACTACATCAGATTAAAACAGAAATAATAAAAGTACTAAGAGCATCACACATAACACGGCATTTTAACGAGGTTCACCGATGTGGCTACTCCTCAAAAAGACTTGCTTGGACTACCATCCAAATCCAGTCAAATGCAAAGCTCCAACTTTACATAATCATTCACCAGCACCAAGCGGTAAGAGGCACCAACCCCTAAGTTTTATCTGCTACAACAGAATGGAGCACCAACTCCAATTTTTCCAGCACCAACTGGAAAGAGGCACCAACCCCTTTTTCAAGCTACAACTTGAAGATAATAATAAAAATTGCAGAATGTAAACTTTCACCTCAATTATCACGATCTGCTATTTTTTTGCGATCTGCTGCTTGTCGGCATTCGACTGCTGCTGTGAAAAATGATTCGCACTTTTTCAACCACTCCTCTATATCTCTCCGCGTTCTCTGCTGCAACTTCATAGAAATATCACTTCTACAGCCAGCACACTGTCATTTCACACTCGAAACACGACTTTTGCATACCGCGTTCTTATCTTCTCTTCGCACCACTCACACTGCTGCACCCGAACTTCATACACATATATCACATCACGCTGCACCTTTTAAACTCGAAGAACCCTTGCTTTTATAGAAGAAATTTTAGAGGCAAACCCTAGAAGAACGTTGACTGAGAAACCCTAGAATTTGTCAGCTGCCAAACCCTAAAATCTGTCGGCCCAGATTTAACTTTGTCGGCCTCAAACTCTTCTCCACCTTCGTTACCTTCCTGTAGCTTATTGCCGTGAAATAGTAACACGTCGGCCCTTTTTAATTTAATTTAATATTCTAATTTAAATTTTTAATAAAATAAAAATTTAAACTAAATATTTAAAATTAAATATCTTCAACACCGGGGCATCTTTTTCAACAAAACGAAGAGCCAACTTGGGTTTTAAGAAAAACCCATTTCAAGTCTGTTATCCACTGCATCCTTGGATCTGACTGCCTGTGTTGACAACAATGACAATCCTTCTTGCTCAACATAGATGCATTATATTTTTTGGTTCAATCTCTTTACCATCCAATGGGGAACCTACTTAAGGTGCATCAAAGTTACCACATTGCAAAATAGAATGTCAGTGGGATAAGGCGATCCCTCATCCTCATCACTCCACTCCAAGCCTTAATTATCTAAATATTTAGCATAAGTAATAAGGTGATAATCATTATCAAAGGGTATTGGTTGGTTTTTATTAGTAATGTAGCCTACACCACATTTACCAAGCCAAAGCTCAACTTCTAAAGGCTCTTGAATACCTTTTTTGTTGTGGCCCCAAACCTTTACCTGTGTATCCCATACTAGATAGGATTTTTTTGGAAAGTGGGTAATTATTGGACAAGTAACAATGGGCAAAATAATACTCTACATGAAGAGGGTTGCTACCACATATAATTTCTTTGAGAGACTCCTATGATTATAAAGGTACACATGCCAATGTGTAAAAATTCACCCTTCTTATAGAGTAAACCCATAGTCCTTGGTAAAGGTGGTAGCTTGGAAAGATATAGAAGAGATTATTGAAGAAAAGGATTGACTTGATCCTATGATGAAACATTGATTAATGGTTCCTCATTCACCTTTATATTTTCAAGTTGCTTGGTGATGTGATATGAAGAAACTGATGGATATAGATTGAGATCAGATCGAGCTTGCTCAACCATTGAACAATATTGGAATGGATGAGGGTCGCCTAGAATGGTGACAAGTTGATATTTGAATTTGAACTTCAAACATTGTTGAAAAGTAGAAGGGACAACCCTAAATGCATGAATTCAAGTGCATCTAAGAAGATTAAAAAATATAGGTAAAGATACCACATAGAACAAGGTATCTAAGATATTAGGTCCAACCTAAGGATGAGGGTTATAACACTGTAGGCCTCGTGGGACTCATTGTTGAAAGATTTGATGATGATATTAAACTTAGTTGAATCTTCCTCTTTTAATCCAAAATTTTGGAAGAATTGAGAAGTGCATAGACTGAGATAGGGTTATGCATAAGGGGTTGGGCTGAAATATCCTTGTAAAAAAATTGTGGATCCATTACGAATCCCTAGCGAATCGAGGCCAACATCATGTTAGAGGACATGGCGAATTATCTTAATTTTTTAAAAAAAATTGAAAAAAATTGGTGAACTGAATGAAAACACAGTCTAGGAATGGATAGGGTGAAAACACAGCTCGATTTCATACCAGGTAATAAATAAAGCTATAAAATGGATCGGGTGTAAAACATGGACCGATGATCGATCGGGTGGAAAGCAAGAACTGATGATACAAGATGGATAAAAATCAAAGCATGGCCAATAGCCCAGATGGAAATCGAGGACTAGGTAATGAATCAGATGGAAATCGAGGATCAGCTAATGACCCAGGTGGAATTCGAGGGTCAGCTAACAGGTCAGGTGAAAAATGAGGTCTAGATAGTGGACTGGGTGTAAATCATAGACTAACCTACAACCTAGGTGGAAAATGAAGTTTAGATTGTGGACCAGGTGTTTATCATAGACCGGCCAATGACCTAGATGGAAACCATTGACCGACAGACGTCTCAGATGGTAACCATAGTCCGGATAATGGACCGAGTGAATTTTGAGGTCCTACAAATGGATCGGGTGAAAATGAAGTTTGACATATCGATCAGGTGGAATGCAAGATCCGTAACTAGACCAATGTTTACTCTACCATGTGTCAGGTGATCGGTCAGCCTCATTGAATATCGAATAACATTCTACCATGTGTCCAAATCCTATCATTTCTATCTATAAATAGACATCAAGAAGTCATTTTTTTTGTTACATTCCTACGATTGCTCTCGAACTCTTCCCAATACACTATCACCCTACACTCTTTGCAATCCAGTTTCTCCTTTTAATTTATCAATGAACAATGGCCAATACTACCACCTCTACTCAAATTGCCATTGGAAATTTAGTTTTCAAGAACACTGCTTGTACCACAATGATAGATTTGTCAAACACCCTTGGTTATGACAATGCATGGCTATTTGCATCAGGTTTGTAGCACTTGCTAACAATTCCATAGTTCAAGACCAAAAAACACCTTTTATAGAGTATCATTGATGGTTACAACCATGACCATGCAGCAGTGACTATCATATTTCAGAATAAATAAGTGTCATTCACCATCACACCTTCGGACATACAGAGGTTAACAAAACTTCCACACAAGAGTTTTCCCGTCGTATCTCCAAGGTTCTCAATGGGTAAGCATGATAAAAAATACTTGGAGGATGAATACAATCTTCCCTAGAAAGTGGTTTAAGGTATAATTCTCATCAATTATTTCTATTATTGTTCAAAATTTAACATTTTTTCATCTATTTTTTTGATGTAGCTTCTATGGCTAAGTTTAAGAGAGGCTTAAAAAGCAACTACATTGAAAATAAATCTCTAAAGGCCATTATTGAGTTCTTCCATGCAAAACTATTTTTTCTTGGAAGAACATAACTTACATTATGGGTATTGACCTATATTGGTCAGACCATTTAAGGCATGTAGATCAACTAGTGCACGTACATTTTAGAATGCATCATAACAGAGTTGCATGATGTCGGGACAAAGGAAGTCAAAATGGTGGTGACCGTTAACTTTATTTTAGCTTTTTTTTATGAAATTTTTCATGATTTAAAAAATACTGAATTACCAATAGTATTGCATCCCACACTGCTAAACTTGGGTACGTGTTTAGAGGAATTGAGGGTAAGTCCATGTTTCACATCCATTTTTTTAATATATTTTAGCTCTATTTTTAGTTTTATATTTTTTGCACCTAATTATAGAGAAAGGTAGTGAAAAAAACTAAAAAATAGGATGTTGGTGTAAGGGGTCACATGCATGAAGCATGTGGTGATTCTAAAGAAATTTAAGTAGAATCATCACCATTATCGAGGCCAGCAAAATGTAGATGATAGGTTACTCCTTCTCATCCACATCCATTTGGAAATCGATCTGAATCTAGTCAGATCAACCATCCTAAACGTAAGTTTCACTTTCAATATTTTATCAGTATATTTATTAGTGTGTTACATAAAATTATAATAAGTATTATAAATTTTTTCATATTTTCAGAATTGCGCACAACCCCTGGCCACAACATTGTACATGAGATCCAATCGTCATCAGGTAAATTATTCTCTTTACTTGAAATTAAAGTTTTTTTTTTTTTTTTTGAAAATAATTTTGGCAATTTCTTATTTGAATGTCAGGTGGCTCTCAATATCAAATCGTGAGAAGCTAGGAGTAGTAATTCATGAGGCCACTACCAACATGATAACAACCACAAGTGCAAAAAATGAGATGCCAAATCAATATGGCTTGTGGAAGGGGAAAAATAGTTATGCAGCCAAGATCGCAAGGTGTTTTCCCCACATTTTTATTTAACACAAGTGAAGTACTAGAGGTGTCAACCGCAAATGTTGGATTAGATAATATCTTTCTTGATGATGAATTTTTTTGCAAGAAAACATTGAGGGTTTTTAGGTAATAGATGTGTTTGAAGATACACATGCAGAGGTAGAAGAAACAACACCCACAATAGCTAAGCAAATAGTATCTTCTCCTGCTATGGAAGCCCATTGTCATCCTTAATCCGAGGATGACAAAGTTAAATTTGATATTCAATCATCTATGAGTGATGGTATTGAAGCAACCCTCCAAGATAGGGTGCTTAAATATTTACAAGTTATGAAACAGTGGGAAATTTGGGCTAAAGTGCTTATCAAGCAAATAAATACCCGTTATAAAAACTTTAATAGAAGGGAGACTCTTTTTTATCGATATGAGAATGAAATAGAGAAGCTTAGTGGTCTTATACAACAGACCAGATCAATATTAATGACATGTAGGACTTCATATGATGATGGAATTTTAAATACTATGTTGAATAGAATTTAGAACATCAATTTTGAAGCCCAAGCGTACTATAACCAATGGGATTTCAACAAGAAAACTATTGAAGTTGCTTTAGTTGCAAGAGATGTGGTTGAGGTAAGAATTTAGATGCATATTTTTATTTTGCTAACTCTATTAACTTATGTCATAAAAATGTTGAAGTTGCTTATATTATGTTATATAACTCTACTAATGTTTTTTTCCTTTTGCAGTTAAATTTTGAAAATTTGAAATTATAGGTTCAGAGCATGCGAGTCAACATAGAGGCTGCATTTTTTTTTGGAAACAACCATTATTATGAAGAGAACAACCCAAATGAAAGTAAGAGATAATAACATTCTCATAAAATATTTATGGGATAAATTTAAAGTGGATTCGGATCTCCTGATAAGGGAAGGACTGGAGAAAAATCTTGGTTTTAAAGTGCTTCAAGATCCTACCAAAGAAGAAGTTGGGCTATTGGAAAATTTTAAGAAAGGAGAAGAAATTTCAGTCAGATCCAGAGCACTTCCAACACCTAGTGTAGAAGAAGTAGAAAAATTAATAGAATAGGTAGGTCCAAGAGAAACCTTAGGTCCAAGACAATCATTGACAAAACATATAGAATGTCAAAAGTAGTTTGAAAAATTTTCATGTTGAAAGAAAATTTTGTTGTTTTTCAGAACAGTTAAATACATTGTAATATATTTTAAATCCATATATGAAGAAGGCAATTTACAAATTTTGTATCCTCTTTAATTTTGTGGTTCTTCCTATTTATATTATTTTGATACATTTTTTGATTATGACAATACAATTTTATATATACTATACTAATCTCAAACAAAGAAAAAATACAATAATTCAACAATATACGAATATGAATGCAGTTAAAATCAATATGAATGCTCATCTTATCCAAAACTTTGGCAATATGAATGCAGTTAAAATCATTTCAAAAACAACAATACTCATACATTTGTAATCGGTTATGAAATACAATGATATGTTATAAATCATAAAACATATAATTTGAAAGATAATGTTGTGTTATAAATCATAGTTACAATTCAAATAGATCAAACAATCTTGTGATGACAAATAAACACAAATTCATATTGAAAATGAAAATGATAACTAAAAAATTCATATTTATTAATGTTGTAAATACTTGTAAAAAATTACAATTCAGGTAATTAAAACAAACAAATACTATGATATAAAAGCAATTAAAACTATTTCAAAAACAACAAAGGGAAGAACATGAAAACTTCTTAATAATCAAATTTTGTGAAATCTAACAAATATGATACAATATTGTGAAATTTGATATCAAATCAATTCCAATTTATTGTGAAATACAGGAAAAATCATAATACTGGTTAAATCACAAATCAGATAGCTGAAACAAATAATGTTTAGCTTGTCCATAATCTCTATTATGAAATATGATGTCAAATGAATTCAAATTGTGAAATACTTGAAAAATTATAATACTAAAAAAATCACAAATCATGTAGCTTAAAAAAATATTTTTTAGCTTGTTCAGCTTCATTATGAAGCATAGTGGATATTTGTGTCTCCACAATCTAATCATTGAAAGCATCATTATCTTCCATATCGGTAATATTAAACACACTCCTATTTGCAAGGGAATTTCAGAATGCAATTGCTCTGTCATAGGGAAAATTTTCTAACTAATAGGATGATACATAAATTCTCAAATAATTTTCTTAATTTTTGTCTAGCCTGTTGCGAAGCTTAGATTTCACAAAATATAGTGCATTGAAAACCCTCTCATATTCCACTGATCCCAAAATCATTGTTTGACATAATTCATATAAATAGAAGTATTCACTTATAGTATCTTGTAGGATACTACTTGGATACAATTTTTACCACAAATGTGCAATGGAACCAGTATCATGGATGATACTCAAAAGTTATTTTTGCCCAACCATTGTTCTTCCAAAATGTGGTGACTGTTCTTTCAAAATATTTTTGTTGAGTATACCATTGATTTTAACACCATTCATTTCCATAATTTTACTGAAATGCTAAATAAGTATCATCATATATTTAACAAACAACTCATTTATAGAATTGAAGTTACTATTAGAAGTCCAAAATATAGGGTTAACCATACCCATGGCCTAAAGCAACTCATCTATCTGAAACTGATCATCTCACTTGTCAAATATTTTGCTATATTGGACAAATTTGTTCTAGTTTTTTGTAATACAACATGAAATCTATTGTGTGTTACAGAAACTTGTTCAACACCGTCCATACATATACTTGATTACCTTTCAAAATAATAAAGAGGTATCAACTTTCCATGATTGTTAATATAAATATGATCATTGATATCAAACTTCAAAAAGCTTTATGGATCGTTCATGTTTGTCAATGTATTCCAACTTTGAAACAAGGGATATTTAAAATCTTCTTTGAACACATATAAATTTTAAATAACAATACATATTTTATATCTCATCCTTATGAAATCAACGATATAGATGGATATCTCTTGTGCAAATTTAATCAATATACTCATTTCTTGTAACATTGGAAGAATACCACATAACGTCAGTAGGGTTTCAAAGTTAGTCAAACAAAGAAACAAATATTTTGCCTTATCAAATCCTTGACTACTTGCACACATAAACCCTATTAATGATTGATATTCTATAAAAACTCTATGTGTAGGTTGATACAATGAAATCCACCTTGTATCTACATATTTTAACATTTTTTTTCCTTCTGTAACTCCTAGTGCAGACTATTGAAACTCTGAAAATATTTTTGGACTACAAAAAAAATAAGAATTTATTTCATGAATGAGGTCTTCCACTCTCACAACATTTTCAAAAGTGCTCATGATTTTATATGCAAGATTCACTCTATGAGCCATGCAATGAATGTGTATCATATATGGTGCAATTATGGTTTGCAGTCGAACATAAAGGCCAGTCCTATGCCCTTGTATTATATCAGCTCCATAATCTCCAACACATATTAACTTTGAGGGTATGTTTATGTCATTCATTGCCACAATATCTTTTAAACTAGTCACAACAATATTATAAATGTTTTTTGCATTTGACTTTAAACCATCTTATGTAATCTTAGCAAACTAGGTTGCCTAACATTATTTTGAAAAGTATACACATGCATACAAATCTATGATGTGTTGTCCACAGTCGTCACCTCATCAATAGATACTAAAATGAATTTGTGAAGTTTTACTTTCTCCCTCAGGTCCTCCTTCTCTACTAATGATAGACATTTTGTCATTTCCCAACCACTTCGATTAGACCAATGGCAACTTGATTTTTTTGCAAACTAGCTAGCTAAAACAGGTGCTTATAATCAATAAAATTGGACATGGATCTACCCTTCTTGAGAATACTAAGTACAATAGCAAACTGTAAAATTTTTCCCCTAAGGTGATCTTTTTCATTTTTTGAAAATGGGCTTCAATCATTGCACCTTTCTCAACAAGAGATTGTTGTTCCTTTAAATGATTGTCATATTCTATTGCATATATGACATGCATACATTCTGATGCATCCTTCCACCTAACTATTTTATTAATTTCACCATCACTTCCTTTAACTTTTACATAAAATTTGCCAACATGTTTTTCTATTGTGTCTATCTTATTTTGCAACCTATGCTCCTTGCCCAGTTTCCAACTATAAATTTTGCATCTATATACTTTACATCGACTTGGTTTTCATTAGTTAGGATAGGCTATATCCATGGAAATTGTTCTTCCCATTCATTCTTAAATTCCCTTCCAATAGCCTAGTTAAATGCCTTCCAATTTTAATTTTTTTTTCTTGTAGATTCAAAATAAGTTTGTAATGTATTTGATTTATCACTTTCATTTTCAACTGACATATTATTTTGAGGATTATCTTTAAGTGCTTTTTGGATGTCATTATTAAGAGAATTTTCATTATAAGTCATCTCTTGGTGACGAATATCTTAAAGCAGAGGCATATTAGGGTCCATAGGGTATTTTGCATAGTAGCATACAATATTATTCTTAATTATTTTTTAATTTAACAAAATAAACTAACAAAAAAATATATGATTTATATCATCATGCAATATGGCTAGAGGCACCTAACCATTTGAGGAAGAAAGCATTATTTAAACTAACAAATAAACCAAACTGTTAAGTAGTCAAAAATCATTTATACCTTGAATTTACACAGATGTCAATGGCTCACTCGATTTCAACATATGGCTAAAACAATTCAAGATACTCTTTTTAGATTTGGCCCCCTTCTTTGCATCTCCAGTAGGTGACATTTTACTTGTAAAGAAAATATTTTTCAATTTAGAAAATTAATAAAATGTTGAAGACATCTTACTTCTGTGAAGCCTTAATATAATATTGTAATTAGAATAAACGTATAGATGGTTGGGAGAAAATAAATACTTGTTTCCAATCATTCTTTACTATGATTTTTTAGAGTATTCAAATACTCTATTTTATAGAGATAGTACTTGTAACTAATAAGAGCAAAAAAACAATCAATATAAAATTTAAAAAAAGCGTAAGAATTTATTTTGTTTATGCGAGATTTAATCAGAGATACAAATGTTGAAAAATATAAAATTCTAGTACAAAATGGACAAGAAGTAGAGCATCACTATGTCCATAAAGAACCAAATTATTTACATATTTAAAAATATTGTAACAGAAAAGATCTTAATGGAAATAGAGAATCAAAGAGTTTTAACATAGATAGAAAATAGGGTAAAAAATGAAGAACAGAGCATTGTCTTATTTTCAGTAAATAATAAAAAAACACCAAAAGAAAAACCAACAATTAGATGAAAACAAACATATCTTATTATTACAAGTGCTTCAACTATTATTCTCTATAAAACCAAAATACATAGGATCACAGATTCAAATGTCTAAAGATAAATAGAGTACCTATTGTAGGAAAAAGGTCCATATGAGAAGAGACCCACCAGGTCGTTCATGCAAGAACCAAGGATCGATAGTCAGTTCAAGGGGAAAAAAGGTCCACGGGTGGTTGGTCCAGGTGAACGATCGATTCGGATTGCGGTCTTTTAGAACAAAAAATCGATCTAGGTGGAACTAGAAGACCGATAATCAATTCGGGCAAAAATAATGGTCGGCCATCGAACTGTGCTTAACAGGAAGTCTAACAATTGGTTCGGGTAGAAGAAACAAACCGACCAATAGTCCAAGTGGAATAGGTAGTTCACCAGATGGCTCGATTGGAACTAGTTGTCCAACAATATGTCTAGGTGGAACAAGTAGACCGACTACCGATCTGGGTGAAAATAACATTTGGTCATGAGGCTGGGTGGAGAACTATGTCATGTCGATTAATGTACATAACTCTTTCCAACTATCATTGCGAGTGTAGAAAAGGGTTCAGTTTTAGTCTGAGTATAGTTTTGATCTGAATCGATTTGTTTCTATACAAGGCTAAAGTTTAGTGGAATCTGCAACAAATCAAATGTTTTAGTTCATATTTTTACTTTAGAGTTTTACTTTTTGAATGTTATAAATTAAAACTATCTCTGGCGTGTTACTTATATATAGTGGTATAGTTAGAGAATTTGGTGGGATAATTTAATTTTTTTTTTTAAATTTGGCAAAAATGGTCCACAACTTAGGTGGGAGTGTCGACGAATTTAAAAAAATATGTAATACTATTATCAACGTACAATGAATCGAAACTTCAAAAATTTTTGACCTCAAAAATTTCGGGTGAAATGGATGACATACAAGGTCCCCAAAAATCATAAATTTGCATTTTTTAAAATGCTAATATTCGCCCAATTTGTGAATATTCGCCACTGTGCATAACGCTGTACTGAGATAAGAACCATTGTCTATCAAAATATTCTTGATAATTTTTTTTCCAATAAATGTAGTAATATAGAGGGAATAATCCCATCTCAAGTCCAAGGAAGGAATATCGTCATCCAAAAATGTGATATGATGTATCCTAAGAGAACCTACAACATCAACTATAACATTAGGGGAAATATCTTGAGGAACATATTTTTGTCTTAGAATCTTCAACAAGGCTTTCCTATGAATAGGAGAAGTTTGTAAAAGCTCTAATAGGGGAATCTTAGTTGGGGTACTGTTAGTCAAAAAATGACTAACTACAAAAAAATAGCTGATGCACCTTTTTGCATATTTTCCAAGAAGATCAAAGTGGCCCATATGCTAAAGATCAAAGAAAAAGCAAAACACCGCAAGGAGGAAAAAGTGTCGCGATATCGCGACATGTTGCATTTTCGCGGTCCAAAGCAAAGGGAAAGAGCAAGGAGGAAAAAGTGTCGCGATATCGCGACATGTTGCATTTTCGCGGTTCAAAGCGAAGAGAAAGAGCAAGGGGGAAAAAGTGTCACGATATCGTGACATGTTGCATTTTCGTGGTCCAAAGCAAAGAGAAAGAGCAAGGAGGAAAAAGTGTCGCGATATCGTGACATGTTGTATTTTCGTGGCTAAGAGCAACAAAAGGGAGCAAGGGGCAAAAGTGTCGCGATATCGCGACATGTTGTATTTTCATGGCTAAGAGCAACAAAAAGGAGCAAGGAGGAAAAAGTGTCTGCTGATATCTGACATGTTGCATTTTTGCGGCTAAAGAGAAGAGAAAGAGCAAGGAGGAAAAGTGTCGTGATATCGTGACATGTTGTATTTTTCACGGCTAAGAGCAAGAAAAGGAGCAAGGAGGAAAAGTTCGTCTGATATCTGACATGTTGTATTTTTGGCTAAGAGCAACAGAAAGGAGCAAGGAGGAAAAGTGTCACGATATCGTGACATGTTGTATTTTCGTGGCTAAAGAGAAGAGAAAGAGCAAGAAGGAAAAAGTGTCACGATATCGTGACGACTGTATTTTCAGGCAAAAGAGAAGAGAAAGAACAAGAAGGAAAAAGTGTCGCGATATCGCGACATGTCGCATTTTCGTGGCCAAAAGAGAAGAGAAAGCACAAGGAGGCAAAAGTGTCGCGATATCGCGACATGTTGCATTTTCGCGGCTAAGAGCGACAAAAGGGAGCAAGGAGGCAAAAGTGTCGCGATATCGCGACATGTTGCATTTTCACGGCTAAGAGCAACAAAGGAGAACAAAGAGGCAGAAGTGTCGCGATATCGCGACATGTTGCCTTTTCGCGGGCAGAAGAGCAAAGCAAGAGACGGACGTCGCGATTTCGTGACATGTCTCATTTTCGTGGGAGGAGGCAGCAAAAGAGCAAAGTAAGAGACGAATGTCGCGATTTCGTGACATGTCTCATTTTTGCGGTGGGAGGCATCAAAAGAGCAAAGTAAGAGACGAATGTCGCGATTTCGTGACATGTCTCATTTTCGCGGCTGGAAGCGGCAGAAGAGCAAAACAAGAGATGAATGTCATGATTTCGTGACATGTCTCATTTTCACGGTTGGAGGCGGCAAAAGAGCAAAGCAAGGAAAGAATGTCACGATTTCGCGACACGCCAGCTGTAAAGGAATAGAGTATATTTTTGGCAACTGGGGACATGCACTGACATCAGGTGCTGATTTCTGAAGAATGGTCTATTGATTATAACCTGGTAGGTCCGCTGGATGATTGCAGAATAACAGGCTCATCTAAAATTAGCCAGAAGGAAATCTATCCAATCTACGAGAAATCCATTGTATATTATTAGAAACTGCAGACAATTACTTGTAATTGATTGAAGAAATTAAATGTACGTAGTAGAAGATACTCTTTTTAGGGTATAAATAGGAGTGAGTCGACCATGAAAAAAGGTCGGCTCTTGGACGTTTACAAGCTTGATGTACATGTACTGGATTACAAGCAATAAAATATTTCTTCTTCTGGCTTTCGAAACTTCTGTGTGCAAGTGTATGTATCTGGTGTTTTAACTTTTATTCATTCTAAGTTTTATAATGTATCTGTTCTGAAATCTGGACTATGCACGTATAAATCTTGTTTCTAGAGTTGAACATTAAAAGATATTTACATGCTTTTAGACGAACATCTAAAAGTCACACTCAGGAATTCATGTTTTCTATAAAGAAGATATAAAGAAAACTCGAAAGTAGTAATCTGCATCATCAATGTTTGTTGTTGTCCAATCTGTACCATGAGAAAAGTTTCTAGCTTAGGCTATATTTCCCTTATCTCTTGTTCCCCTTTTCTCTAAAAAACTCAAAGGAACCAGCCTTCTCTGGAGACTAGACAGATGATCTCAAGCAAGATCTGTCTATTCAATGTTGGCAAAGTCTAAGGCGCAACACTATTAACCGAAGGCAGATTTTGTTCCAACAGTTTTTGGCACGCCCGGTGGGACCAACAATCCCATAGTATTGTATAAGTTTTGGTGTTTTACCTTAAGAGCCTTTTTGTTTAAAAATCTCAAGAAAAACCACCTGGCGACTCCGTTGCAATTTAGACCATAAAAGAAAGACCTTGTCTAAAAACCTTCTGGTTATATAGCCATATGATAACCAGATCTCGAGCTAGAAACTCTGAAGAACCTATCGAGTTCTTTGAACTACATCTCGAAAGCCTAAAAGCACACCCTGTGCTAGCCGCATGATCAAATCTGCCCGACACCATTAGCACCTCTTTAACACCCGTTGTAGGAGCATCTGCAAGCAATCCCATAGCGGTTGTAACTCCTTTAGCAATCATGGCAGCCGCCCCTGCCCCAACGCATCTTGTGTGGAATCAAACTGGCCCTTTGAACTTGGGAACACACCACCAAATTCCACAAGCTGCACTAAAAGCATTACCGACCTTTGACGAAATAGGAAAAATAGCAGATGAGCACTGTTTAGATGTATCATCGCTAGCATCTGTTTACAACATCACTCAGGAAGATGTAATGGTCAGATTGTTGATTATATCTTTGAAAGGAAAGATGCTCTATTGGTACAGAGTGCTTCCCATTGGATCCATTACTTCTTGGGAAGTACTGGTCGGCCGTCTGGTCGATGAATTTAATATACATGCGGATCCTTTCACATTGCTGAATCAATTCACTGTCATTGAGAGGCATCCACAAGAAGAAATCCAAGATTTCAACATCAGATTTACCAGAACTCGTGATAGAGTACCGCAAGGCCTAAAGCCCATGGAAGAACAAGCTATATGCTATTATTTAAGGGCTTTTGATTCAGATCTCAGTATGATAATAAGGCAATCCCGTGTAACCACTTTTCCTGGGATCTATGTAGAGGCAACAAAGGGCGAAGCTGATCTCATCGCTACAAAAAGATATCCATCAAAGAGTCTATTGCCAATTGTACCAGAGCTTTCCCAAGCGTCAATCTCTAAACTGCCTGTACTCCCATCAACGCAGGCCCTCCCAGCTATAGTTGCACCTCCTACATTCCTTGCATTACCAGCCACACCCCTTGCATCAGCTCCCCCCAATGATCAATACACGACCATAATTGATACAATGAAGACATTGTCAAATGAAATGGCGTCCATGAAAAAGAGAGAGGTGGAAAGGAATATCCAAGCAAGAAGATTTCCATAGATACAAAAGGAAGGTGCTTCGACAAGTGGAAGGGTACAAGAGAAAAAAAATGTGGTGTATGCAAATGAGACAGGAGATAATGGAGAACCCACTAATTTTGATTACTGGTGTACCACTTGCAATGATCCTCATGGAGAAGATTCATGCATGATTCATCAACATCATGTGCAAGCGGTTATTAATGAAAGAGCCAAAGAAACCGGCAAGGGACAGGTGAACATAATCAGAGAGGTGCACCACAATTTGGCAATGCCATCAGTGGAGCAAGTATCGGTCCTGACAAGATCGGGAAAAAATTCATTACAAGTTGACCCTAAGGAACTCCAACCACTAGGTTTTCCTCCTGCCCCCAGGGCAACTCCGCAGAAGAACCAGTCCAGTGAGGAAAGACGTTCTGACCCTCCTCAGACTTCTGTGACTACACCAAGAAAAGAATTTCCCCCTAGAAAAGGGAGCGAGGCTCAAGAGCAAGCGAAGGAAAGACTCAGATTTCCTTCATTGACAAAAAGGCAAAGAACAGAAGCCACGCAGGTCTATAGAGACAAATACGATGCATCTACTAGTGGAAGGGAAAAGAGTGCTGAGGTATCCCCCACTGCAACCCTTTCGTTCAACATTGCAGAAGAAATGAAGAGGACTCCTTCCAAGATAAGCATGTATGATGCACTGCAAATTCCTGGTCAGATTGACCTCCTCCAAGAGTCCCTAAATTTAAAAAATGATGCCTCCTTCTCAAATGTCGTACAAGAAAATGTGGTGCCAACCTCTGGGAAAAATAGACCGCCCCCATTCTATCTATCTTTGCAAATGGAGGGGTGGATAGTTCACAATTGTATGATTGATTCAGGGGCCGCAACTACGGTGATGCCGAAAGCCGTATGTGACATAATGGGGATGGAATATACTCGAAGTCATCCTGGTGTGTTGCAATTAGATGGTACTCCAGTAAAAACTATCGGGGTGATCAAAGATATCCCTATTCAACTCCACAGAATGCCAGAAGCAGTCGTCATACAAGAAGTAGTCGTTGTAGATTTAGAACCATATTTCGGTATGTGTTTATCCAGAGAATTCATGGCCAAAATGGGCGGTTATCTGTCTCTAGATTATTCTCATTTGGAGGTACCTTTCAAAGGTAAAAGAGTCAAGATCTACAATGAAAAACCATCTACTTTCCACGTAGAAATACTGGAGGAAACAACTACCATCAACATGATGTCTGAAGAATTGGAAAACATCGATTTAATGGAAGAAACCCTGGAGGAACTCCAATCTGAGGATCAATTTTCAATGAAAGACTTCAATGTTATGATAGAGACAGAAATGGGAAGCTATTCCATTGAGAAACCAAAAAAGCTCCCTATTGTTGTCCCTAAAACAGATGATTTGGCCAACCAGTTATGGAAATTGTACTTTGATGGGTCAAGGTGCAAAAATGGAGCAGGAGCTGGAATCGTTCTGATTTTGCCTACTAGAAAAGAAAAAGTCTTTTCATATAGGTTGACATGGAGTTGCACCAATAACGCAGCTGAATACGAAGCCTTGTGTTTGGGACTCAGGAAAGCTAAAAAACTGGGTGCAAAATAGCTGCTGATCTATGGAGATTCAGAGCTGATCGTTAAACAGGTTACTGGCAAATGCATTTGTAAGCAACATTACCTAAGGGCTTACAAAAACAAAGTGTTGGATCTATTGGAAAATTTTGAAGCACTAAACATGAAATCCATTTCCAGAGAGAAGAACACACATGCAGACCTGTTAGCATCAGTAGGATCAAATTTTTGCCCTGTCAGCAATGTTATTCAGAAGTCTAAAATAGTTAGACTTATATACAGGCCTTCTATGCCTGACAAGGACATTTTTTGGCAGGTATTTGAGAACGATGAGCAGATCCTAGATTTTTTGATTCATGAGATGAATTGCTCTACAGATAGAGCGTTACAAGAAGAGGACGAAGAGAGCCTTATTCAATTGAAAAACAATCATATCCCCAGGAGACTGATCACCCTGGAGAGCCTTTTCGACAATAGCGACAGAGTTGTAGGTCGAAAGATCAAGGTTGATGAACGTCGGTATAAGGAAATAGAACTAGAACCGGGAAAAATGATCAAAGTAGGGACCGATTGTACAGTGGTAGAACTAGAACAAATAAAATAGTTATGTAGAGAATATCCAGATATAATAGCCTGGACTTATAGTGATCTGAAAGTGTACAGGAAAGAGGTCATTCAACATACCATCGAACTAGAGGAAGGAGCTAAACCTTTTAGGCAGAGGTAGAGGCCTGTGAATCCTAAAATTGAAGCCTTAATGAAACAGGAGTTGTTAAAACTCCTGCAGGCTAAGATAATATACCCAATCAAGCACTCTACCTGGGTGGCAAATTTAGTTCCAATTCGCAAGAAAAATGGAGAAATACGACTATGCGTCGATTTCAGAAATTTGAGCAGAGCCTCTTTAAAGGATCACTATCCTTTACCCTAGATTGACCTAATCCTTCATACTGTGGCAGGGGCAGAAAGGTTTTCTCTGTTAGACGGCTTCTCTAGTTACAATCAAGTTTGGGTGAGAAATGAAGATCAATATGGATGGGTTCTATCCATCACGGTGAATGCTTTTCACCTGAAATTGTATTTCCAGTAAAAGCTACAGATCACCATTATATGTACAATATATTATAAGTTTGGAGTTTTGTAAATATTTCCCTTTTTACGGCCTAATAAGAATCATTTTTTGCGGACTATCGGGGTCTGATATTTTGAAAGAAATCTGGAGGGAAAAATTTGAATGTTCAAAAATCTGGGGCTACCGCGTGATCGCCTGAAAATGATGGCGGATAGGAGGAAAAGACAAGAGTATTATTCAAACCTCGTCTAGTGATCAAGAGCCTCAAGATACAGAGGACGACTCAGGGAAAGAGACTCAGGAAGGCGAACCAGCCCATACAACTAAAGGAAAAACCGATGCAGATGCTCAGAGCGTTGAGCATGAAACTTCACAGAAGGAAGCCCCACACGGCCCACCCAGTTCGGCTCAAGAAAGCCAAAAGAGTGAAAACAAAAAAACAAACTTTGGTTAAAAAGGAGATCTTGACGGTAGAAGAGCAGCAGGAGAAACAAGTTATAAACTTGGACGAAAGTGATGAAGAAAATGAAAATCCTGATGCAAAAAAAAATGCAGAGTGAAGAAATTGTCGTCAGTGAACATGAAGGAGAAGAAGGACACCAACAACCAGCCCAACCGAAAATAGGTATGCTTTCTTCACTTTCTTCTTCTCATTCTCCTACTCATTCCCATTGTAATTCTCCTTCCTTTTCTAAAATCGACAAAAATATAATGTCCTTGCCAAAGAATTACCTTGTTCTCCCAGAAATGGCAGCATCTTCTCATAGTCCGCTAAATATTGGGTCCGTAGTTGCTCCCATTCCATTTCTCCCTAGAATTGACATCCCAGCGGTTGGAGTTACAACTTCTCAAGGGACTGAGTCACAGTCCACCATGGCCAAGATTGAAAATCTAAAAAGGGTGAGCAGGAATGCATCCTTTTTCTTTTATCTTTGTTTTTCCACTCGAAATTTTACTTTTCGCAGCTGTGCTGGTGACTCCGTTTCCCAATGGATGAAGGCCTGGTCTCTATTTTTGTGAGCAAAAATTCCCCTAGAAGGCGCCAAGAATGTTAGTCAAAAAATGACTAACTACAGAAAAATAGTTGATGCACCTTTTTGCATATTTTCCAAGAAGATCAAAGTGGCCCATATGCTAAAGATCAAAGAAAAAGCAAAACACCGCAAGGAGGAAAAAGTGTCGCGATATCGTGACATGTTGCATTTTCGCGGTCCAAAGCAAAGGGAAAGAGCAAGGAGGAAAAAGTGTCGCGATATCGCGACATGTTGCATTTTCGCGGTTCAAAGCAAAGAGAAAGAGCAAGGGGGAAAAAGTGTCGCGATATCGCGACATGTTGCATTTTCGCGGCTAAGAGCAACAAAAAGGAGCAAGGAGGAAAAAGTGTCACGATATCGCGACATGTTGCATTTTCGTGGCTAAGAGAAAAAAGACAAGGAGAAAAGTGCCGATATCACATTGTATTTCACGCTAAGAGAAAAAAGGAGCAAGGGGAAAAGTGTCGCGATATCGCGACATGTTGCATTTTCATGGCTAAGAGCAACAAAAAGGAGCAAGGAGGAAAAAGTGTCGCGATATCATGACATGTTGTATTTTCGTGGCTAAAGAGAAGAGAAAGAGCAAGAAGGAAAAAGTGTCGCGATATCGCGACATGTTGTATTTTCATGGCTAAAGAGAAGAGAAAGAGCAAGAAGGAAAAAGTGTCGCGATATCGCGACATGTATTTTCATGGCAAAAGAGAAGAGAAAGAACAAGAAAGAAAAAGTGTCGCGATATCGCGACATGTTGTATTTTCGCGGCTAAAGAGAAGAGAAAGAACAAGAAGGAAAAGTGTCACGATATCGCGACATGTATTTTCACGGCAAAAGAGAAGAGAAAGAGCAAGAAAGAAAAAGTGTCGCGATATCGTGACATGTCGCATTTTCACGGCCAAAAGAGAAGAGAAAGCACAAGGAGGCAAAAGTGTCACGATATCGTGACATGTTGCATTTTCATAGCTAAGAGCGACAAAAGGGAGCAAGGAGGCAAAAGTGTCGTGATATCGTGACATGTTGCATTTTCATAGCTAAGAGCAACAAAGGAGAACAAAGAGGCAGAAGTGTCGCGATATCGTGACATGTTGCCTTTTCATGGGTAGAAGAGCAAAGCAAGAGACGGACGTCGCGATTTCGTGACATGTCTCATTTTCGTGGTGGGAGGCAGCAAAAGAGCAAAGTAAGAGACGAATGTCGCGATTTCGTGACATGTCTCATTTTCACGGTGGGAGGCAGCAAAAGAGCAAAGTAAGAGACGAATGTCACGATTTCGTGACATGTCTCATTTTCACGGCTGGAAGCGGCAGAAGAGCAAAACAAGAGACGAATGTCATGATTTCGTGACATGTCTCATTTTCATGGTTGGAGGCGGCAAAAGAGCAAAGCAAGGAAAGAATGTCATGATTTCGCGACACGCCAGCTGTAAAGGAATAGAGTATATTTTTGGCAACTGGGGACATGCACTGACATCAGGTGCTAATTTTTGAAGAATGGTCTGTTGATTATAACCTGGCAGGTCCGCTGGATGATTGCAGAATAACAGGCTCATCTAAAATTAGCCAGAAGGAAATCTATCCAATCTGCGGGAAATCCGTTGTATATTATTAGAAACTACAAACAATTACTTGTAATTGATTGAAGAAATTAAATGTACGTAGTAGAAGATACTCTTTTTAGGGTATAAATAGGAGTGAGTCGACCATGAAAAAAGGTCGGCTCTTGGACGTTTACAAGCTTGATGTACATGTACTGGATTACAAGCAATAAAAGATTTCTTCTTCTGGCTTCCGAAACTTCTGTGTGCAAGTGTATGTATCTGGTGGTGTTTTAACTTTTATTCATTCTAAGTTTTATAATGTATCTGTTCTGAAATCTGGACTGTGCACGTATAAATCTTGTTTCTAGAGTTGAACATTAAAATATATTTACATGCTTTTAGATGAACATCTAAAAGTCACACTCAGGAATTCATGTTTTCTATAAAGAAGATATAAAGAAAACTCTGAAAGTAGTAATCTGCATCATCAATGTTTGTTGTTGTCCAATCTGTACCATGAGAAAAGTTTCTAGCTTAGGCTATATTTCCCTTATCTCTTGTTCCCCTTTTCTCTAAAAAACTCAAAGGAACCAGCCTTCTCTCGAGACTAGACAGATGATCTCAAGCAAGATCTGTCTATTCAATGTTGGCAAAGTCTAAGGCGCAACACTATTAACCGAAGGCAGATTTTGTTCCAACAAGTACTAACTAACTGTTGTTGAATTTTGAATGAGACTTTAGGTTATGGTTTCAACACTAAAGGTGGATTTTCTACTCTAGTGCTCCTTTTTTGGGTACTCTTCAAAACTAAGGGTGGTTTTGAAGGTTATTTGGATATAGAACTTATCTCCTACTAAGATCATTGAGTCTATTTTTCTTGAGCTTGTTGCCTTGTAGTTGTTACTATCATACCAACCATATTATTATAGGGAGGTGGCACATTACTATATGACACTTGATTAGTTGTGGGTGCTTGTTGAGTAGGAGGTTGATTTTTTGTTGGAGGATTAGGTTGAGGACCCTCTATAACAATGTGATCTTCATAAATTAAGTCTTGAACCACATGTTTCAACCTCCAACATGAATTTGTCATGTGCCCCTCCACTCTATGATATTCATAATATTAACTAGGCATATACCAATTAATCTTGGTATTAAGTTACCTTATGGGAGGTAACTCAATCATATTTACTTCCAAAAGTCGCTTTACGACCATGTTCATGGGCATGTTGAGTCTTGTAAAATTCCTTGGTGGGGATTTTTTAGTTTGGCTACGCACCATCTTTTGTAGGGTGTTAACAAAACTTTTAACAAGCCTACTATCTATTACCCCATCATCGACTACATGCTTGTTCTTATACAAATTTTTCATGGTCCTATATTTTTCTTTCTTTGTCTTTATTTGACCTCTTCAAATAAGGGCTTGATCTACCTTCCTTGTCAGATCTATTGCTTGGTCAAAGGAGGTGATAGTTGTTGTTTCCAATTCATAAGATCTTTGCTCTTATAAATTTTCAATGAAGATCTCTGGCATGTATTGAGGACGTAAAGTATATCTCAATTATCCAACTAGACTCCAACAAGAAAATTTTTAAAAAAATTTCATTTTTACCTTGTTTCAACATATAGAAATATTTCGTAGTCATATTTTTCTCAACATAAGCTCTGAATTGCTGAATAAATAATTTTGCTATCTCTTCAAAATTTCTCAAATAATGATGAAGCAGTTGATAATACCATTCCAATGCCATACCACCAAAGCTCTTAGGAAACATCTTTAGCGATAACATATCATCATATATAATATCATGGTATGTTGTCCTAAACATCCTTAAATGTTCAATAAAGTCCTTTGTTCCCTTATAAATAGGTAAAAATAGCATTAGAAAATTCTTAGGTTAGGGCCTAGAAGTGATAATAGGGTCTAAGGGCTTATTGCATATTTTCTTGTAGTTTTAGGTGAATCTTGGAGGTTGTATCATATCCACTCAAACCAATTGCTTCACCACACTTGTTAAACTTTGTACATCAGGATTGTTGTGCAATTACTGTTGGTTACCTAGGGGAGGGATGTAGGTAGGATATTGAAAGGGAACTTGATCAATGTTGGAGGAATTGACACTATTTTGGTATAGTTTATGATATGTGGTATCTTTTTGTGAAGGATAATTGACATTTGGTGGAATAGAAGCATGAATATTGAGATGTGCAAAAGGAGGAGGAAATTGAGCATAATTTTGGGATGCACTACCTATTAGAGGAGCCTGTGGAATTTTCCCAATATTGGTGGTCATGGTAGTAGCACATATTGGTTTATGAAAAGTATTAACATGACATGAAGATTCAAACAAAGGGTTGTTATAAACATTCCTAGGAGATATGGTAGGAGGAGGAGGCATCCCACCTCTTTTGAGTCGGTATTTCTTTTCCATAGTCTTAACCAAAGCCTCCTTATGGTGGTTTATAAAACCCATATATTATAAAATTATATGAAAGTGAAGCCTCTATTAGGCCCCTCAAAAGTATCAAAGTTGTTACTAGTTGTAGAGGGGAAAAACTGTGCACTGCGTACAATTCTCGATTGGATCTACTAGGAGTTGAGGTGACTGCAGTGGTTGTTATATTCTCTAAACTTAGGGACACAAATGAATGGGTTCACAAGGAATATTTTTTGTATTTTATCCTAGTCCAGGGTGGAAATGTTTAACTTTGATTTAAACAAACAACTATGTTTGACCTTTCTATGCTAAACTATGGAAATGAAAGAAAAATGCAAAACACACAAGATGCAAGAAGAAAATATCTAACCCTAGTATGATTCTTTAATTCAACGATATCTAACCCTAGGTTGCAAGAAATAAAATTCTTTTTATTTGAGCAAGGACACGAGTGAAATGCACAAACAAAACTAAACCCTATATGCAAAACTATATGTATTTTTATTTTTAAATGCCTAGAAAACAATCAAATATTTTTCCTATTTTATTTGTAACCTAGGTGTGAATAGGAATAATAAAAGTAAGTAACACACAACATAAGAGATTTTCCAAGGGAACTTATCTAATACGATGTTTGATCTGAGATTTCTCTTGCATCCAAAATATCCAATAGTTTCAAATTTGAAAAATAACTTCACAAAAACTCTAGAAAATATGGTCAATGTTTGGTAGTCTAATTAGGTCACTATAAGACTAAGCTTGAAGGTGCAGCAATCAAGTCCCCTAGGTCCTTTTAGTTGACCATTTATAATAAAAATGAGCTTTGAAATTTGGAACAAACACAACATAATATGACATTATAAAATAGTAAATATGATGCAAAGAGAATAGATAGAATGCGTGAACAAGAATGCAATTTTAAAAACTAGGGTTTGGAAATAAATAATTGCCCCCAAGCTAATATGATATGAAATGCAAGTGAAATAGAATGATAATAGTCAAAACAGAACACAAATAAAGATGAAATAGTATGCAAAATGAAACCCTAGGGTTTTGGGATCAGTCTAACCAAACCGAATCCATGCCTTATAAATTATCAAGCATGGATTCAGTAATAGAAAGTAAAATAGGTGTAGAGTACCTAACTAATGAAAATAGGATTTTTATCGAATCCACATCTTATAGTAGATAGAGTGCAGATTTGCACAAGAGGACTTAAAACCCAAAATAGAGATAAAAAATGCAACAAAACACAAAATAAGATTAATAAGTGAACTAATGGATGTAAAGAAACAACTTGGTGATCTTGTAGAAGAAGCAAGAGCAAAGGTGGGAGATATCTCCTCCATCAAGAAGACAAGTTATCATCAAGGCTTTCTCCACTTGCAAAATCACAAGGAACACATCAACAACAAAACACCACAACACTAAGAGCATCAGAAGATTGTACAAGAATCCAAAAGAATCGTTATTTCACATGAACTTTCTCAAAATTGCTAGCTTGATCAATTTTTATTGTGGCTCCCAAAAAGGAGATTCAATCCCTTTATATATAAAGAGTTTGGAGGGCTAAAAGGTAGTAAAAATAAAACTTAACCTTGATTATCCCAATGCCCCAAAAGGGTCAACTTAAAATTTAGTTTTTTATAAAAAACCTAAATTTACCAAATCTACACCCCATAAATTTTCAGGTGTGGATTTGGTAAAGATCAATAAAAACAAGGTAAATAATAATACAAATTGGTCAAAACCGCTCCTAGCATGTTTAAGGGCCTCCAAAAGAAACCTAATAAAAAATGACTCATTTGGGTGGATTAATTTTTTGTGTCTACACTAGTTTATTCATGTTATTCCTCTTTTGCATCTAGATTGGGATTCTCCCTATCAATCTGATCATCTTCTTGATGAATTTGATTAGATTCTAAAATATTACGCTTACTCCTAAGGATGGGAACTATTAGGAGGAAGATAAATGATAGAGGAGAAAACTATCAAAAGACACACAAGAAGACTTTAGGATGTTTGTAATGTTTTCTAATTCTAAGTAAACAAAGTTAGTGGTCTTCCTTAAAGTTTAAAAAAAAAAATGAAGAGGCTTCCTATATTGACCACTAATATGTGTGTTCACGTTGGTTTCACCAAATATGTAGAGGAGGAAAACTACCTTGTTGTGTATGATTCTCATCTGGATCCACCAAGAGCTAAGGTGACCATAGGGGTGTGTTATATTCTCTACATTCGAGGGCTTGGGGATCGAAGGGTTCACCAGGAATGGTTTAAGAACTCGCTCCAAGTCTTAGGATGGAAATGTTTTATGTGTGATTTGAACAAACACCTATGTTTGGCCTTTCTAAAATCTAACTATGAAAATGAAAGAACAATGCAAGACAAGCAAAAATGCAAGAAGACAAGAAACTAACCCTAGAATGATTCTTGATTTTTAATGATGACTAAAACCCTAAATTGTAATAAAATAAATTCCTTTTTTTTTTTTAATTTTGAACAAGGGTTTTAGAGAATGCACAAAGTTAACCCTAGGATGCAAGACTACATGCTTTTATTCTTTCAAATGCCTAGGATTAGAAGACCAAATATTTTATTTTTCTTTTATGATCAAAATATAAAATAAAAAACACTAAATATACTCACCAAATAGCCTAAATATATACTAGGTCACTTACCTAATTTTATGGTTGATCCTAGCTTTAACTTGTGTCTAGAATATCCAAACAACTTCAACCTACAAAATAGCTCATAAAACCCTAGAAAATTTGATCAATGTTTGGGGGCCTACTTAGGCTGTTATATGGCTGAGCTTGGAGGTGCAATAGTCAAGCCCCTTGGTCATTTTAGTTGACCATTTGAAAATAAAATGATATTTGACTTTTGGAACATGAAAAAGCAAGATGGTATGGACATGCAACAATGAAATGAGATGAAACTAAATGTAGGTGATAGGAAGCTAAAATGCAAGCAACAAAGTAGGGTTTTGGGAAGCAAAAATTTATCCCAAGCCCTAGTTGACCAAATTAATGCCCTATTATGAGGGGGAATGAATACGACTTCCCAAATTTACATAATGTATGGGTGGGGTATTAATTTGATTCATATGCACTTTTTGGGTCCCAAAACATTGATGTAAAACAATAAAAAATAGAGCTAATGACTAATATTGCAAGTGAAGAACCTGGTTAACTGATGGAGGAAGCAAGGAGTAATAAGAATATGAAGGAAGCACTCCAGAATGGTAGATTTTTTCAACTTTCAAGGCCTCCACTTGATCCCCAAGGGCAACCAACACTACAACAAGAAAACAACAAAAACAACAAATCATAGCATAAGAGCACTTGTTAGTGAACAATAAGTGAATTAAGATCTAGAATTTTCCAAAAATATTTATTAGGAGAAAATAGGGAGTGCATTACTCTATTTGTAAGAGGTTTGGAGGGCTAAAAGGGTGAGAAAACGAAAAATTCACCATGGGCAAGGGTCGACACCAAAAAAGGCTGACAAGGGGTGGGGTTTTTGAGAGAAAAATACCTAGAACACCAAATTCATTCATAGTAATTATAGGGCACACATTTGGTTATCCAAATTCATGCATCATATGGACTAGGCATGAATTTGGTAAGGCTAGGGAAAAAGGACAAAGGAAGAGATGAAAAGGGCTCAAAATTTTCACTTGGCAAGTTTGGGTGGCTTCCTAAGGATCTAAGGAAAGATTGACTCATTTTGATAGGTCAATTTCCATGTCTAAAATACTATTATTTATTTTTTTATTTTTCAAAGTATTGATATTTTTTTATTAAATTTTGACGGTTAAAACCCCTCGAGTGCCAATCTAAAATAGTCATCTTTATGCTCTATTGGGTTTAGGGAGAATGACTTAAAGCCATCAATGTTCCTCAATAATTTAATCTTCATATTTAAAGTTGGTGCTTACATTTTCTTTGGATATTTGTCAAGATTTAAATATTCGATATTGTTTTTTGAGGCTATTCAAGGGGTGAATCTTGGTCATCTGAGATTGCATGATTTTAAAATGGCACCACTTATCATCCAATATTTTCTATTGGAGATAATATAGAGAGTTATCCTTTTAATTGGTACATGTTGTGGCTGCTCCACAACACACCCCAAAATTGGGGACCCACCTTTTTTGCACACTTTCCAAGAAGATTGCAGTGGCCCAGATGTTAAAAAGACAAAGAAAAGCCAAAAATGAAAAGTTGTCGCGATATCGCGACATGTTGCTCCGTCGCGGCAAGAAATGAAAAGTTGTCGCGATATCGCGACATGTTGCTCCGTCACGGCAAGAAATGAAAAGTTGTCGCGATATCATGACATGTTGCTCCGTCACGGCCAGAAATGAAAATTGTCGCGATATCGCGACATGTCACTTTTGCGGCTCGACAAGCAATACAGTGGAACAAAAAAGTGTCACGATTTCATGACATGTCACGTTTTCATGGCCAGGAGCAACAGAATGCAACATGATGAGAAAATGTCATGATTTCACGACGTGTTGTGAAATCATGGTCAAAGCGGTCAAACAGAACAAGATGCCAAAAATGTCGCGATATCATGACATGTCTCATTTTCACGATGCAAGACAAAGAATTAAGTTGAAGACTCAAAGTTGTCATGATATCGTGACATGTTGTGTTTTCGCGATGTTTGATGGGTAAAATAGCCAAGTACAGAAATTGTCACGATTTCGCGACATGTCATGTTTTTGCGACTTGTCATGAAATCACGGTTAAAGCAGGCAAGAAGAAGTATTGACCAAAAATGTCATGATATCGCGACATGTCATGAAATCACGGTTCATAGAGGAGAGAGAAGATAAGGCGCTAGAATTGTCGCGATATCGCGACATGTCATGAAATCACGATCAAAAAAGGGCAAGGAGAAAAACGTCACGATATCGTGACATGTCAAGTTTTCACGACAGGAAAGTGAGAAAGGAATAAAGGAAAAAGTTGTCACGAAATCGTGACATGTTCGCTTGATCATCAAAGAGATGAAGATAGAAAGTGTCACAAAATCCTGACATGTCTCATTTTCGTGATTTCAGACTACAAGCTAAGCAAGGGAAAGTATTAAGCAAAGTTTAGAAAAAGTGTCACGATTTCACGACGAGAATGATGAATGAAAAATGTCACGATTTCATGACATGTCGCATTTAGCACCCAAAAAAAAAACATCACGATTTCATGACAAGTTGCATCTTCACGCGCCGAAAGAAAAATGTCATGATATCATGACATGTCTCATTTTTGCAGTGCATGAAGGCGGACAAGGTTTGATAAAAATGTCACGATATCGTGACATGTCTCATTTTCACGATACAAGAAGAAGAACAAAGCTACGTATAAAAATGTCACGATATCATGACATGCTATTTTTTGTCATGATTCATGGTGGGCCATTACAGAATGTGTAGGGAAGTGTTGAACACGTGTCACAGAGGCATAGGGGCTATGATAACGCTTCAAGATCGATGGTTACAATTCGTAGAGAAGACCAAACGTTTCAAGCCCGAGCAAAAAGCCAAAATAATGAAGCGGGAAGACGAAATGAATCGATCTGGGAGATGAAACGAAGCGTCACAAGGCGAAGCAGAGAGCCATAGCAGAAATTTTAAAAGTAGAAGCATAGACGGTACAAGGGTCAAAAACCGCTACGAGCAGAGTTGCAGAGTTGAAGGTGATAGGCCATTCTGGGCCTGCTTTTGGAGCATTTTCCTCCACTTTTTCTGGTTTTGATAAAACTAGAAACATTCTATCATTGTAAATCGATACATTCTTTTTAATACAGAATTACGAGAGTTGCATCTCATTGACAAGAAAGGAGTTATTTTCTGCATGCAAGATTTAATGTTTATTTTTCCCCTTTTAGATTTCTAGGCTTATAGGTGAAGTTTAATGCAAGTTCTCTTGGTTGCTTCATGCGAATGTCTAAATCTGAAAACCAAAGTTAAAACCCTAGAAACCAGCACCTAACTTATCTGGATTGTGCAAGTTTGCAGGTTCAATAGGTTAGGTTGTATGCAGAAAACCTCATTATCTTCGGTTTTGTCAAAATAGGATCGTAGCACTCTGAATGTACTTTAGTTTCATTTTCTTTGCATTTTATTTTCATTTTTTCTGCACTTTTATTTTCAGAAAGTTTAACTTTATTTTAATTTACAGTCATTGAAATAAAATACTTGAAAATCTATCAATCAAAATAATAATTTCATCATTAGATTGATTCACATTGAGTTCATTCTTATTAAATGAACAATCATTAAAGTTTTGAAATAAAATAAACCAGCAGTGCCCCTTGTTTACAGTTACTTGCAATCACTAAGGTATTCCAAGCATTCAAATTGAATATTATTATTTATGCAAAATGCTAACATAGCGGAGACCTTGGAGAAGTTATTTATTTAATTTCTTTGCAAGAGGGGATTTGGAACTCAAATCCTATCGGAGAGTGTGTTTTCACAATCGGGTGAAAATACCACTCAACAGATTGGTGCTAGAAGGAGGGCTTGAATTGGTTTACTTTATTTTTTTGATTCAATGTTTTTTGATTGTTCATACAGAAATAATGTGTTTTGATTTGATTTTGAAATTATTCTTTCAATCTCATTAACGGCTATAACTGCAACATTTTTTTGTGTTGCAGGTTTTCTTGGAGGTATTGAGAGTTTTGTCAGCAAAGCTGGACCCACCGCGTCGTATCGCAACTAGGTCCAAAACAACTGGGGAAACCATATTCCATGACCTTTCACTCACTTGTACTCCAAGAAATAAAACCAAGCAAGTTGTGAACCTACCAGATAGCCTTGTCACAGAAGATCTTTTTGTTTCAGGAGCACCGAGCGGACCTGCACCGGTGGTATCAATTGCCACTAGTGTACCTATTGTCAGTACCATTTCCACCACTCTTGTAGGGTTATCCTCATCAATTTTGAATCAGATGGCCCAACCTCCACCAGCTCCTTGGTACGGAGCTAATAATATTCCCTTGAATATTGCAGGGGATATCCATGAAATCCCTAAGAACATAGAAATATTCTTGCCCAAATATAAACCAGATGGCCCAAGGACTACAGAGGAGCATATCCAGGCCTATAGGGATGTTTTGATAAGGTTGCAAGTCCAACATGAAGATGTGGCTTGCAGAATTTTTCCCATGAGCCTAGACCCAGTGGCCTATGAATGGTATATTTGCTTACCTACTGGTTCAATCACTTCATGGACACAAATGGAGAATGCCTTTGTCAATCAGTTTAGGTCACCTTTGGATCCCACAACCATCTACAATCAATTTATTACATGCAAAAGGGGCCAGGGTGAACCAATCAGAACCTTTAATCAGAGATTCCAAAAATGTTATAATAGAGCAGTTCGACATTTTGCCATAGACCCCGCAGTAGCTTTACAAATCTATTTTGGGGCATTGGATCCGATGACAGCGATGTTTGCAAGGCGAAATCCTCAAGTCACCACGCTCGCCTTAGCTTACAATGAAGCTATGACCATCGAGCAACAAATGACACCACAGGGCTATGGGTTTCCCCAGATACCTATGATGGGACAATATGGTCCATATGGTCAAGCTCCCATGGTAAATCAGATCATGGCACCGCAAATGCCAAACATGAATGCTTTCCCATATCAACAACCATATCCACCAACACCTGCCTATGCACCCATTCCGATCCAACCGATCACATCCATTCCACCCGTTCTCGCATTTTTGCAAAATAGTCAATCGACTATGCAAGGAACCGACCAAGTTAATTCTCAGGCTATAGTTCCTTTCCCAAATCCAATGCCGATACAAAGTGTGAATCCATATACGAATCAAGTTCCTCAAAATCTGACTCAAATGTTAAATCAAGATCTCACCAATTATGCAAACCCCACGGGAACTAACAATAATGTAGCTCCACCGAAAGAGATTTATTCGGATGTTGAAGAGCTCAAGAAGATAGTTCATAAACTGAGTAATGACATGGTTCAAAAATAGAAGTATGAGTCCCATGCCCCTCACCCAAATCAAAATTTTAACAATAGAGGGAGACATTGGAACACGAAGCCAAACAATGGAGGTGTACCTGCCCCTATTGCTAATCAACTAGATACTTCTACAGGACCCAGTCAATCCAGTTCCCTTCTGAATCTTTTTGATTTTGCATGGGAAAAGGGGTGCAGATTGCACAATACAAAGGAGCACAATGAGAGGAATTGTCCTGAAATCGCAAGATACACTCATTGTCTCCAAGCCCAAGTAGATGACCTGGAACTTGTGCCAAATGATGGTCCACCCCAACATCAAGATGACAACATTATGGTGGTGGAAACTTTATACCATCAAGAAGGTGAGAGTGAGGAAGAGGAAGATGAAATTTTGGAACAGGAGGTGCAAGCTTTTAGAGAGTTTAGAAAGGGGAATCACGGATATCATTTGAGAAGTAAATTCAAAGCCCCTAAAACATCATCAACTCCACCAAACAACTCTATCCTTCCTCCGGATACTAAGGCGGATAATAATCCTCCTCCTCCACTAGGAAGAGAAACGTCTAAGGACACGCAAAAGATAGTCAAACTTGAAAAGTCAAATTATGACATAGTGGAGGATCTAAGGAAATCCAAGTCGAGCCTTTCATTTTTAGAGGCGGCCAGGTTGCCTGGCCAAAAAGAAGCATTGATAAAGGCTCTGGACTCACCTAATCAAGTATGGAAGGGAAAGGAAGTTGAGTCTCATTTGATTTTACGAAAGGAGAGACGGGATGTCCCGCCATTTTTATTGACTCTGAGAATTGCTGGTAAGAATTTGCATAATTGTTTGGTAGACACGGGTGCCACGAGCAATCTCATGCCTTCAGAGATATGTCAAATGCTAGGCCTACAGCCTGTTTCATCCAAATGCAAGGTTTTGCAATTGGATCGATCTGAGGTAAATGTGGTAGGGACCCTATATGATGTCAAAATTCAACTAAATTCTGAACCCAGGGTCCAACAAGTGGTCGACATTTTGGTTGTTAATATCCCAAGTAGATATGGAATGCTACTTGCAAGGGATTGGATGAAAACTTTGAACGGCTATTTTTCAACCGATTGCTCACATATGTGGCTACCCTGGAAAGGAATCGCGAATCAAATCAGAGTAGAAAATGAACCGAGGCTTAAGGAAATCATAACAGAATTTAATAAGCCAAATGAAGTTCAGTTTTCTGAACCAGAGTTGGGGGTTTATGCATTTGATGTTGAAGAAGCTACCGAAGAGCCTAAAAGGGAAACATTTCATGGTAGCTCTCTTGAGGGAAATAATTTCATATGGTTGCTTAGGTTTGATGGATCCAAATCCAAACAGGGAGCAGGAGCCGGAGTCGAGCTCACTTGTCCAGGAAGTAAACCATTATTTGTTGCCTATAGATTGCAATTTCCTTGCACTAACAACATGGCAGAGTATGAAGCACTTATCTTTGGTTTACAACTGGCGTTGAGCAAAAAGGTTAAATGCTTGAAAGTATTGGGAGATTCTGAATTGGTAGTCAAACAGATTAAAGGACAATATACATGCCATGATAAGAGACTGAGCCTTTATAGAACTAGGGTAATGGACCTCATTGAGGAATTCGACGCTTTCAATATAGCCCTTATTTCTAGAAAAGGAAATCGCATAGCAGATTCTCTTGCAGTCACCGCAAGCATGTTAAATCCAGTTGATATAAAAAGGTGTAAAAAGTTCTCCATCGAATTAGTTCCTTGTCCATCGATACCTGATAATGTCAAGAATTTCCAAGTTTTTGAAAATGATAGACACATATTCAAATTTGTCATGAACTCAGGTATTTTTGAAAACCAGGTGATTGATGAGGAGCAAAGATGGCAAGAAGAAGCAGAAAACGAAAGTGAAACTACATGTCAATCCAACAAAATACCTAAAGACATAGTTTCATTGGAGAAAATGTTCGATATGGGATACAAGGCCAGAAAAGGAAAAAAGGTTCCACTCCCTAAAGATGCTTGTGATCTAATTAATATAGGGAGTGCAGACAATCCATGGGAAGTGTACATCGCAAAGGCATGTACAGCTGAAGAAAGAGAAAATATAATACATGCACTAAAACACTACGTGGATTGCATTGCTTGGAATTATAACGAATTGAAAACATACAACCAAAACGTCATTACACATACCATCCCTCTAAAGCCGGACTCCAAGCCTTTTAGACAAAGACAACGAGTTGTTAACCCGCTATTGGAGCCCTTAATAGAAAAGGAGGTCAAGAGATTATTGGAAGCAAAGATTATTTTTCCTGTTAGGCACTCAACCTGGGTTGCTAACCTCGTTCCGGTGAGAAAGAAGAGCGGAGAGATTAGGCTATGTATAGATTTTAGAAATCTCAACAAAGCCTCTCAAAAGGATAACTATCCATTGCCATCCATTGATGAAATTTTACAAACAAGTGAATGGATCTGAAATGATGTCTTTTCTTGATGGATATTCTGGATATAACCAAATTCTTATTCATCCCAATGACAGGATGAAAACAGCCTTCACAACCAAATGGGGGACATTTGCCTACAGAAGAATGTCGTTTGGACTGTTAAATGCGGGTGCAACATTTCAACGCACCATGGACTATGCATTCAAAGGGCTTATAGGCAAGTGTATCATTGTGTATGTGGATGATATTCCAGTATTTTCAAAGAAAAGAGAAGACCATGTCAAGGATTTGAAAAAGGTTCTTCAAAGATGCAGAGAGCATGGAATTTCTTTAAATCCCAAAAAATGCATCTTTGGAGTAACGGAAGGAAGACTACTTGGTCACATCATTTCAAAAGAAGGTATATCCATTGACCCAGAAAGGATAGAAGCTATCCAAAACTTGCCTCTCCCGGGTAGTAAAAAGGAGTTGAGATCTTTCTTCGAGCAAATTAATTTTGTGAGGAAGTTTATTTCAAGCTTCGCTGAGATAGCCAAACCATTGAACAAGATGCTCAAGAAGGATGTAGATGTCAGATGGAACGAGGAAAGTAGGGTGGCCTTTCAAAACATTAAGGATGCCATTTCTAGAGCCCCTGCCCTCATAAGTCCAGACTATTCTAAACCTTTCTATATTTATGCTTTCGCATCGGAACACTCTTTTGCGAGTGTCTTGACCCAGAAAGGTGAAGATAGCGCAGAAAATCCCATAGCATTTTTAAGTGCTCCTTTAAAAGATGCTCAATTGAGGTATTCTATCCTCGATAAGCAGATGTACGCACTCTTTAAAACGGTAAAAAATTTCGACATTACATTGTGCACAGCAGAGTTTTTGCCATTGTGCCTGACCCTGTTGTCAAGACTATGTTTTTACAGAACGAGCTAGGTGAGAAAAGAGGTAAATGGATTTCTACTATCCAAGAATTTGATCTTGAAATCCAACCCATGAAACTAGTTCGAGGACAGGGACTTGTGAAGACGATTGCTGAGAATAATCCGCAAATGACATGCCAATATTCAAATGCAGAATACATTTCTAAGGATGACTGGTATGTTGACATTGTGCATTTTCTATTAAACGGTAAGTGTCCATCCAATTTGAATTCCACTCAAAGAAGGGCTTTAAGACTTAAATATATTAATTATCTGATTAGATCTGGTGTTCTGTACAGGAAAAATCATGAGGGGATCTACTTGAGATGCTTGAATAAAGAAGAAGCTGCCAAGGTTTTGCAAGAATTTCATGGGAAATATGGAACTGGCCATGGTGCGGCAAATGCAACAGTGCATCAAATCCTGAGAGAAGGATACTATTGGCCTCACATTTTTAAAGATGCACATGCTCACGTAAGATCTTGCCATATCTGTCAAGTAGCTGCCAATAGAGAAAGAAATGCAGCCATGCCATTACAACCTGTAGTTGAGATGAGACCATTCGCACAATGGGGATTAGATTTCATTGGGGTTATTAACCCAAATTCTTTAGATTCCCATAAATTCATACTAACGGCTACAGATTATTGTACAAGGTGGACAGAAGCAATTCCTACAAAACATGCCACTACAGATGTGGTAATAAAATTCCTTGAGGATCATATCATAACAAGATTTGGAATGCCTGATTCTATTGTTAGTGATAATGGTAAAGCTTTTGTCTCTACTCAATTTGCAAATTGGGCATATGACAATAGGGTAAATTTAAAATTTGCATCTAACTATTACCCGCAAGGAAATGGTTTGGCAGAATCCTCAAACAAAAATTTGTTGAATATCATTAAGAAATTACTGGAAAAGAACCCTCGAGATTGGCACAGCCAGTTAAAGTTTGCTCTTTGGGCAGATAGGACCAGAGTAAAAGAATCAATAGGGAATACACCCTATCATTTGGTTTATGGGCAGGACCCAATTTTCCCAGCGAACTTGAAGCTGCAAACCCTGCATTTCATGCAAGAATACTTGGGAACAGATAACCACATTGAAGCCAGATTAAGTCATTTACTGCACCTTGATGAAAAAAGGGAAGAAGCCATGCTTCACATGAGTAAACACCAAGAGGTTGTTAAAAGATGGTTTGACAAAAGAGCTAAAATTAAATCTTTCAGGATATCAGATTTGGTCTTACTATGGGATAAAAGACATGAAGAGAAGGGGAATCACCAAAAATTTGATTGTCTTTGGTTAGGCCCTTATCAGATTTCGAAAATCCTAGGGAAAAATACCTTCAGATTAAGAACTTTAGACGGGAAGGATCTGACGTTACCAGTTAATGGGCATGTTTTAAAGCACTATTTTAGCCCTTAAGTCGTAGGAGATTGGAATTATATCTTTCTGTTTTGGTATGAATTTTCAAGTTTTTGTTTCTTTTTATTAGGATTTAAGTTGTGTGTTTTCATTTGACATGTTTTGTTTGTCTATATAAAAAAAAAAATGATGAAAAAGTTGTTCTTTGAGATGTTAACTTATGCTTTAGATCAGGGAAATATGGAACATTGGAATTATGTTGTAGAAAGCTCCGCAAGAAACACAAATAGTTTAATAATATCGTTTGAAACTTGTGATGCATGAAGTAGTCAGTTTTATATTTTTTATGGCAATACTCCATCTGCAATTCAAAGGGCAATGCATTCATATTACATCTCACTTTGCATATACATGCCATCTTAGTTGCATATGCATTTCAGATACAAATCATTAAAGTGTGTCAAATCCTCTTAGGGTTATTCTATAACATAAATAAGAAAAAATCCTAAGGTTGGGAACTGAGGCCCGAGATATCTAGAACCAAGCACATTTTATACACATTAAAAAGGATCTTGAGCAAAATGATCAAAACCTTGCTTGGAAGAAAAGGTCGAGGCGAAAGAAGTATTTCATGTCTATCCTATTATGCAACATGATCCTTAAAACAGTGGTTTTTACCACTTCCATAAAGCTTAAAGCCTAAAATCGAGTAGTAAGGATAGGGTTAAATCCTCATCGAACTTAGGTTGAGGATCCAACTCCCCAAAGCTCTGATTTGACCTACATGGAGTAGTAAGGATAGGGCATAATTCTCATCTCGCCTAGGTTGAGAATCTGATTCCCCAAAGCTCCTATGTCTCATTTCATCATAAATCTTGGATTGGAAGGATCGTACTACATGTCCTCTGCAAAGGATGGGTAGTCATCCCCAAGGTCCAAGAAATAAAAACTAAATATTTCCCATTTCATTTAATATTGGATTGGAAGGATCGTACTACATGTCCTCTACAAGGATGGGTAGTCATCCCAAAGGTCCAAGAAATAAAAACTAAATATTTTCCATTTCATCTTAATATTGGATTGGAAGGATCGTACTACATGTCCTCTGCAAAGGATGGGTAGTCATCCCCAAGGTCCAAGAAATAAAGAAATGAAGCTAAATCATGGATTATGGGGTTAAGTATGCCCATGCGTGGCAGCATGTCTTGTCTAAAAACAAGACCACTGACTATTCAAACGGATAGACTAGCATGACCATTTCATCCATAACTGGTTAAATTATTTTGCTCAAAGTGAGGTAATGAATTCCAAATCAGAGTAGTAAGGATAGGGTTAAACTCCCATCTCGATTAGGTTGGGAGTCTGATTTCCCAAAGCTCTGATTTCACTTTCACTTGCACATGGGTTCAAGATAGTAGTGACTCATAACCAACTTTGGGATCTAATAAAGCAATTCATTATACATATAGTTGATCCTAAGAGGGTTTGATAATCTTAAATGTTTGTGTATGATACTAGAAGGTCTAAGCCTTTATAAAAGCAAAATCTCTAAGCATATTTATCAGGTTACACAAATCATTCACAATCTCACATATGCATTCATGTAAAACTGACAATGGAATGTTGATCAATTTCAAACGATAGAAAATGGAACACATTGCACACACCGAGCTGATACTTAATGATTCTAATGTTTCATGTATTTCTGATCTATCGGCATTTGTTTATGTTTTATGTGCTAACGCCTGTATTCAAGTATGTATTTTTTCAGGTTAGGTTCTCACCGAAATGCTCAGGAGCATTTCCCAGCAGAGTCGCCATTTGTTGTGGCTGCTCCACAACACACCCCAAAATTGGGGACCCACCTTTTTTGCACACTTTCCAAGAAGATTGCAGTGGCCCAGATGTTAAAAATATAGAAAAGCCAAAAATGAAAAGTTGTCACGATATCGCGACATGTTGCTCCGTCGCGGCAAGAAATGAAAAGTTGTCGCGATATCGCGACATGTTGCTCCGTCGCGGCAAGAAATGAAAAGTTGTCACGATATCATGACATGTTGTTCACGCCAAGCAAAAAAAAAGTGTCACGATATCACGACATGTCACTTTTCATAGAAAAGAAAGATGAGAAAATGTCACGATTATCGCGACATGTTGTGAAATCGCGATCAAAGCGGTCAAAAGAACAAGATGCAAAATGTCGCGATATCGCGACATGTCTCATTTTCATGATGCAAGACAAAGAACTAAGTTGAAGACTCAAAGTTGTCGCGATATCGCGACATGTTGTGTTTTTGCGATGTTTGATGGGTAAAATAGCCAAGTAAAAAAATTGTCGTGATTTCACATGTCATGTTTTCATGACTTGTCATGAAATCTGGTCAAAGGAAGAAGTTACCGAAAATGTCACGATATCCTGACATGTCTATGAAATCATGGTTCAAAGGAGAGAGAAGATAAGGCACTAGAATTGTCGCGATATCGCGACATGTCATATAGCAAAAGGCAAGAGAAAAAAGTCGCGATATCACGACATGTCGTGAAGAAAGTGAGAAAGGAATAAAAGAAAAATTGTCACGAAATCGAGCATTTCAACGAAAGAAGATGAAGATAGAAAGTGTCACGATATCGCATGTCTCATTTTGACCAAAAGCTAAGAAGGGAAATGTCACGATATCTGACATGTGCAGAAAAGTGTCACGATTAGAAAAGAAAAATGTCACGATTTCCTGACATGTCACATTTCCACAAAATAGAAAACGATCGTGATTTCATGACAGGTTGCATTCGCGGCCCAAAGAAAAATGTCACGATATCATGACATGTCTCATTTTCCATGCATGATGCGAACAAGGCTTTTGACAGAAAAATGTCATGATATCGTGACATGTCTCATTTTTGCGATACAGGAAGAAGAACAAAGTTGCAGATAAAAATGTCATGATATCGCGACATTATTTTTTTGTCATGATTCATGGCGGGCCATTACAGAATGTGCAGGGAAGTGTAACACGTGTCACAGAGGCGTAGGGGCTATGATAACGCTTCAGGATCGACGGTTACAATTCATAGAGAAGACCAAACGTTTCATGACCGAGCAGAAAGCCAAAATAATGAAGAAGCGGGAGATGAAACGAAGCGATCTGGGAGATGAAGCGTCACAAGGCAAAATAGAGAGCATGGCCAGAAATTTTAAAAGTAGAAGCAAAGATAGGTACAGGGGTCGAAAACCGTTGCGAGCAGAGTTGTAGAGCTGAAGGTGATAGGCCATTCTGGGCCTGCTTTTGGAGCGTTTTCCTCCACTTTTTTTGGTTTTGATAAAACTAGAAACATTCTATCATTGTAAACTGATACATTATTTTAATACAGAATTACAGAGAGTTGCATCTCATTGACAAGAAAGAAGGAGTTATTTTTTGCATGCAAGATTTAATGTTTATTTTTTCCCTTTCAGATTTTTAGGCTTATAGGTGAAGTTTAATGCAAGTTCTCTTGGTTGCTTCATGCGAATGTCTAAATCTGAAAATCACAGTTAAAACCCCAGAAACCAGCACCTAACTTATCTGGATTGTGTGAGTTTGCAGGTTCAATAGGTTAGGTTGTATGCAGAAAACCTCATTATCTTCGATTTTGTCAAAATAGGATCGTAACAACCTGAATGTACTTTAGTTTCATTTTCTTTGCATTTTATTTTCATTATTTTTGCACTTTTATTTTCCAGAAAGTCTAACTTCATTTTAATTTACAGTCATTAAAATAAAATACTTGAAAATCTACCGAAATCTGAAAATAAAATAATTTCATCATTAAGATTGATTCACATTGAGTTCATTCTGATTAAATGAACAATCATTAAAGTTCAAAATAAAATAAACCACAGTGCCCCTTGTTTACAGTTACTTGCAACCACTAAGGTATTCCAAGCATTCAAATTGAATATTATTATTTATGCAAAATGCTAACATAGCGGAGACCTTGGAGAAATTATTTATTTAATTTCTTTGCAAGAGGGGATTTGGAACTCAAATCCTATCGGAGAGTGTGTTTTCACAATCGGGTGAAAATACCACTCAATAGTGCATTTTGGTGAATTACCACTATCTTCCTAGGTTAATCATAGCCATTAGATAGATATGAAAGGTAAATCCTAGACATTCCTTGGAATGTTTATCCTATTTTTTATCGCTCAATCCTATCCGTTTGTGTTGTTTCAAGGTTTGATCTTGTTTGTTGGAGTGCCCACATGATCATTGGCTCATGTCCCAAGATTCTTGGATTAATATTGATCATTGGTATCAACATAACATTTAATCCTGATTGTCAAGATACCTCGAGATTAATTTCACCATCTTATTCTTAAACAATGGTCATGGTATCATTGAATCCTGGCTATTGGAGTCATTTCAAGGATAAAATAATGGCCATTGAGGATTAATTTTATGGATTGGGTCCATATGTTGTGACATGTTGAATCTTATCTTATGGCTCACATTTAACCCTTATAACTAAATCTCAAATTTTCATCATATGTTAGGATTAGATCTAGACCATTGAGGTGTGTTGTAAACACAATGGGTATTGCTTAACTTTATTCAACTTGACCTTCTATGGTATGTTGGATTTTGGTAGGGTAAATCTTATGCATTATATAGGCCATAAAAGGTATCCTCAAATGTGATTTTATCCTAATAGTCCATACCAATCCACCAAGTAGATCTCAATAATCCATGTTGTGTGATGCAAAGATCTAGGTTATTGATGCTTCCTTGATTAGTTAATAGAGCATGTGAGTTTCTTTGACAAATTATAGATTGTTGATGAACCTCCTCCAATCATTCTAATCTGTTAATGTTTCCTTGGGAAATATTTAGATAGATTAGCTATGTGGCAATGGATTAAATCAGGTCCCTCAAAGTTTTCTCCTCGATGATTATGAGACATTATTCTATCATGTAGGATCATGCTTAACAAAAACCTATTGATGACTTAGATTAATAAATGATACGAGAGTAATTATAGACCATTGATTATGGGAGAACCTTATTGACACATATGCAATATCATGCTTGGATAAGTCAATATGGTGAGCTCACTAGCCACATGGGAAATTTGGATGACCAAATAATCTAGGGATTATTCACATCTTACTTCCATTGGTCGAGAGGTTTGGAGCAGAATTCATCCTATCCATTGGATATATCATGGAGAATTATCCTATCCATTGCTTATAATGCTTACCCTTATTACCATTCAATTTTATCTATCCAAGTTGCTGCAAGGCTTGATTTTAAGCAATTTCAATATGCTAAAACTATGGAATATATGCATGTGAGTACCCCTTGAAAAAATTATTTTGAGTCTGACTTAATGGGAGGGGTTATTTTATATTTAGAAAAATATAATTACTATACATAGTCATGGAAATAAACATCTCAACAAGCTCAAAGAAAGAAAAAATTGGGTTGTATTTAAAATATTAAAAATTGTAAACAAACCCAAGAAAAAAAAAGAGAAGGCTTACCCAAAATTTTAAAAATGGATCCCCAATCCATGCAGATTGGGGTGTGTTGTGCAAGTGCAACAAAAAAACTAAGGTTGGTAAATATAAATCGTTCCTTGAGATTCTAGTGATAATATAAAATAATTATGAGGTTGCAAGACCTTCAAATAATCAAGATAAAAAAAGAGAAAGGGAATAAAGGGATA
Organism: Wollemia nobilis; assembly: GCA_028583015.1. NCBI lineage: Eukaryota > Viridiplantae > Streptophyta > Pinopsida > Araucariales > Araucariaceae > Wollemia > Wollemia nobilis. Next base: position 1,625,672 of record JAQPPZ010002524.1, read on the forward strand.
TAACGATAACCTTGAAGAGGATGATACAAGAAAATGAGATTTTATATTCCAGGGAATATGCAATAAGAATAGAAGTCATTGCTTTATAGGTACACATTGTGTCCATCATTTCTCCTAGAAACACTTTCACCTTCTTTCCATCCCTAAATTCTTATATTCCTTTTAATCTTATCTCTTTCTCTCCTACTTATTTTACCTCTCCTTATGTTCCCCTAAATTTTGTTGTGGTTGTCACATCATTAATAATCACATCCATGGTTTTGATAATATTAATAAGACCCCCCACATCTATGACAAGGTCATTACCATCATCATCATTGATAGTAACCATTCCACCATATTCTTTCCTCCATAACCCAAATTTTTGATGCTAGTTATTCCATCACCATTAATGTCTCCATCAACTTACCCTATTATGACCTCTATCATGTTTCCTCACATACTAATATCCCAACCTTTTATATCCCCCATCACCACTCAATTTGTACATCATTCACATCCCCTCCCAAACTGATAGTTTTATTAACATCACTCACTAGGTAAGCATTGTTGTATTAATCCATTCCATTCTAGCATTAGAAGGAGTCCCTAAGGTAGGTTAGACTACACTCAAAAGGCAATTGGACCCTTAGAAAGTTATACAACATCTAAGTGTAATAAGCATAGAAGTGACTAAGATGTTATAAGGATCTAAGGGATAAATCAATCATAATATCACCAGTATATAGGCTTCCTCATCTATTGCCCTATTCTTCTCCAATCCCAATGGGTAGAAAATGGAAGCATATTATCAATTTCTAAAGCACTACAACTATACAAAAGTAGATCAACTATTGCATTATCTAACTATGGAACTAGGGTATTTGTTTTAGATATCAATAGGGTTGCTCCACTTCAAATCACACAAAGGACAAAAATAATTACACAAAGTGATGATAATTAAGCATGTAAAAGTGATTGAAGAAGTAAAAAATTATAATAGAGAATCCAAGAATAATGATGAAGTACTAAAAAAAATGAAATTCTTCACTAAAGAGAATTTGGGTGAGATCACCCATGTGCAATAGGCTTCAAGGAAGCAAAGAAATAAATTGATAACTTAAAAAACTGGAGTAGAAGAATAAGGAAAAAATCAAATGACATTGAATATAGATGAATTAAAATGAGAGTTTGCTTAGGAAAGAGACCGATTGAAGCAATATTTAGAGAAAGATAAGAAAAACCTCCATATTTAATTGGATCAATTAAGGGATAATGCATTGGGTTAAAAATACTATAAGAAGAAAGATATACTTAACCTTAGATAAGCAAATTAAAAATTGGAAATGAGAATAAAAAAATGTGGAGTTCAATGTCTTATTATTATATTGGGTTAAATGCTTATGGGATCAAAGACACGTCCAAGTAACACATTCCAGAGCATATCTCATGTACCTCAAGAAGAGTGAAGCATTACTTAACAAAACCTTGAAAACAATAAAATAAGTAGAAATTGAGTTGGAATCTAAGGCAAAATATGCTAAGGTGTTACAACAATTATATAAGGCATCCATTGGTAAGTTAAAATAATTAGGCATATCTAGCAAGAGGATAATAATTTCCTAGTTAAATAATATGTCTAACAAGTAGAGAAAATTGGAAGGATGCAAAATCATCCATGGTTCCCTAAAAATATCCATAGAGAAAATGAAAAATAACATTAGTCATTGGAAGATGAATTGTCTAACCTTTTTTTTATTAAATGAAGTTTCTCACATATAAATAGATGGATATGATTACTTAAGACGAAAAAACAAAAATAGACATGCTAGTTGAGAGCACAACAATAGATTTTTTAAAAAGAGTCCTCAAATTGGAAAGATTGTTAAAAAAATAAAAGAAAATAGAAAACCAGAGAGATCTTCCTATAGATATAAAAAAAATTGGTTTTTGATGGATTCTATGAAAATCCCTTTAGATGTAAACTAGCATGTATTGTTGAATTTGTTGCCACTAAACTAAAAATAAGAAAATCCCCATAATTTTATAAACTTTGGTATGAACCAGTTCTAGAGTTAAAGACTCTACACCTAAGAATACATGTATTGTTTGAGATCTCTTACTAGTAGAACTTGATGTCCCTATAAGTCACTATAAATATAGTAGTATAGCTACCACCACTACACTCTACCAATAATAACAACCATATTGATAGAGGTAGAGGTAAAATATCCAATGATTCCATACAAAATAGAGACCAAAATACAACCTCAACAAAAAGGTAGAATGAGGTACAACTTCAAATATTGACTAAGGTATGGCAAGTGTAATTTGTTTTAGAAAGTGTGATTTGAGTGTAGAATTGGTCAAGTCTAGCACAAAGCAATGCACCCATAGAGCTAGGAGTAAATCACTATCACCTTGGGAGAATACATAATTATCATCATGAAGAGCAAATCACTTCCTAATGCAATATATTTGAAAAAGTGGGAATTTTGGCATACAAAGTTTGAAGTAATGATATGAAAAGAAACCTTTTATCTTCAAGTACTACTAGATAAACTAAAGCTATAAAAGCCATGTAGAATTATTTTAGAGGTAATTTTGGTTAACTAAGCATCAATTTTTATAAAAGATATTTCCAAATTAGAACTTACTAAGATCATAATTATTTTACCTTAGTTGATAACGGAGTTAAAAATTTTCCATGAATAATTATGATACTCAATTATAAGTATACTTTGGATATGTTTGAAATAATAGAGCTACTTCTTGTGATTGAAGACTATAATATCATTTTGAACTAAAATTTATGAAGAGATTGTGCATGGATTATATGAGTCAACTATGACTATGCAAGTCTTTGTATGCTTAAAAGTGATATATCATAATTATTCCTTACACATAATTCCCTTGACACTTACCCAATTCACTTTTTGGCCACCTTGCACATTGCATGTTGACTCATTCCCAACTAAATTATGTCTAGACTATTTTTTGATCTTTTAAGATCCAAATGGATGAATTATGAGATGCAATTTTGTAGCAACATGTAAAACAATGTAAATAACCTTCACAGTAAAATTTGTATTATTTTGACTCCTAATAAGAGATAAAATAAGAATATATAATAAATTAAGTTTTTATATTTGAAGTACTCAAATAGATGTATTTAAGGATGAAATTTATACCATGAATAACTATTTGAGTCTATTTCATCGTCAAAAGGAATAACTCAGTTTGGACTTTATTTATACGAATTATGTCAAAAATATTACTCATTTGTCTTAATTGTTTATTCCTAGTTTTGGGGGTTAGATTATGTATTTTGGGATAAAATTTATCTAGAGCATTTTTTCTAGCATTAGGAACCTCCCTATATTTTGTTTTGAAATCCAAATTCATTTAAAAGATTCATATCCAAAAGATGATGTTATCCTATTTAGGAATCTTGTCATGTTACCATCACTTAATAATTAATACTTGACACCATCTTGTCAAGTTTCTAAGGGATCTCTAGACACCTAATTTTGAGTGCACCATTAAGTTCTTGAAAATTACCAACATCTCCATAAAATAACCAATCAAACATCTAAATCAATTCAATCATATTAAATATTAATCTAGAAGCATTTATTGCTATAAAACTAAAAGTGCTAGGACTGAAGTGATAGCATCGATGGTGCATTTGCTTTCCTAGCAACACTTACGAAAATTTTCAAATTTTACCATTTCTTTCCTAGTCAAGCCTGGCAATGGTCATATAGCACTAGTGTCAAATATTTTGGCATAATTATCACTTATGATTCTAATGCTACTGAATATAAAAATAGAAAAAAAAAATCATAGCAAGCAAGTCACCCATTACTTGCAAAAACTAGATCGAGTTGTTCTAGCCATGTCTCCTATCCTAAACATGTATTGGTCTTGGAATTCACCAAGCCATGCAAGCAATGCCACCTATCTAGATACAATTCTTGATGGATTCCTTGGAGGATATCCCAAAATATCCTCAACTTCCTATAAAATCATCCCTTAGGGGACTTAAAGCAAATAAACATTTTTCAATAGTGAAGCTCTACCAAGATTTTTTTTCATGTATGTGATTCTTGATAGCAAAATTCTACAAAAACCATCTCCTATATACACTATCAGGTAGAAAATCCTTGTCAGAATTGGAATCCATATGATACTATATGACAATAAAGCTCTGCTATATTCAAAGGACAATAGCTTATGCTTTATGGTCTCTATTTGTTTTATTATCTCAAGCAATAATGCACCCTCATATTTTCATTATGTTTTGAAGCATCTTACAACGATCTTGTGATTACAAGCCTACTCATACCTCTCTAGTTGTTCCATTTCATACCTCAACTTATCATTTTTGTTTGTTGTTTTATAATCATTTCATCATTGCCTGCTAACTTTACCCTTATCTAACATCCAACTTGTCTATTTACTGTCACATGGATTTATGTTTTGGCATCAATAAACTTTACCTATTTGTATCTATCTAAATATCAATATCCTTATCTTAGTATTTTTATGGTAATCATCCTATTAAGTTATAATAATATTATCCCTATCAATTAAGTAGTTCAACTACTATTATTTGGCTATCAATTTTATCACATTTGCATATTTCATTTCCAATTTGTTTACTATCTTCATCAGAATCCTTGCACCATCCTAGTTTGGGATTCTCATTGAATCACTCATAATATCAAAGAGTAATTCCTTAAAAGACTCACTTTATTGTATATACAAGTGGGGTTGCAATATTAATGGTGTTATTTTACTCCATTTTTAGTATAGCAAAAAACTAAAACTCTATAATTGTAGTTTATCACCAAGAGTGAAAGCACCATGACTTGGCAAAAGCATCAACAATGCTATTGCTCTCTAGTGGTATTTTTTCCATTGATCTTACAAGTCATAATTATGGCTTTGTAATAAATTTTATCTCTATTTTCTTGAAAATAATCTGATGATGATCAAGGGAGCTACATATTCTTTAATGATCTAGGAAGACCCCTCTACTACTAACTCAATATTTTTTTATTAATTTTATAGGTTTTTAGAAAATGGAAATCCTTACTGAAAGTATCACCAAATAGCAATAGAACTAGTAGTGCTTCTACCTCCTACCAAAATTTCTTCCATTGAGGTAGAATATAGGTAAAAATTTGTAGTTTCATCCTTGTTATTCTAGATTAAGGAAACTATATTTTGATTGCTTTATGTCTACATTTACCATTCTATGTTTTTGTTTTGATCGTTAAATGATCAAAAAGGAAAATTAATGAAATGGTTGTACTTATCAATATTAGGGGACAATCCACAGTCTTGCATAGCATAAAATTTGAATTGCATTGTAGCCTTTAGGGTTTTTTTGACTACATTATCTTTTTAAACCCTTGCTCCAAAAGTAAATTGTCTTTTAACTTCATCAAAATCGATAAGCATATAGTTTATAGTTCTTATATATTGTACTTTGTTAATTCATTTGTAGTTAACATAGGATCACATTAAGGCTATATAGTCAAGGGAAAAACTTAAGGATACGCATACATGCACTCTAAATTGAATCCATCAAACATAGTCTTAATCTCACAACTATCCCTATCCTCAAGGTAAGATGTTGTAGATCTGATACCCCACAGGAATAAGGGTGCCAATGCACCTAGTCCCATAGGTCAAGTCAAAGGCCTTCATGAATTTCCTCTCTCAAATTTTTGGTGGACCTGACATGAACATCACTATGGGTCCCAAGATTCTTTCTTAACTAAGCCAAATTCTAATCAAATACTAAAACATATTAAACCTTAAATAAGACCATTAAATTTATTTGTGTAGTAAGAACAAATAAAATACAAATAACTAGAAACTAACAAAATAATAGTTCTATCAAGGATTATTTATAGTCTTCTAAATAAATATCATATGAATTACCATATTATAATGAATATATAGCAAGCTTGGTTTGCTAGCCACCCATATAGGGTCACATATGTACTTATTCATAATAAGGAGTATATTATAGTGGGCTAGAGGGATTCATAAGGACATACACTATTATCCCCCAGGCCACATATCCATGAATTACTAGCTTATAATGTATATAGCGATCCTAGGTTTCTAGCCACCCACATAGGGTCATGTATGTACTTATGCTTAGTAAGGAGTATATTGTAGTGGGATAGTGGGAGTCATAAGGAGATACACTATTACCCATCACATACCATCTTAGGCCATATATCTAGGAGGTCATGTTGGTGTAAAATTTTCCTATGGTTATGATTGTGCCCATGACCTTGCCAACATTGAGTAGACATACTAAGTGTCAAGAGGTTCCATCTAGTCTCTAGAGAAGGTTGGTTCCTTGGTGGTTTCTTATTGGAAAAGAGGAGATGGATTTACTTAAAGAAATGGAAATATAGTTGTAGCTAGAGATTTTATCTTGGTACAGATTAAACAACAACAAATATAAATACATATACCCTTAAATTCTAAGCATTCGATATATCTTCACGTAGAAATCATAGTTCTTTAATGTGATTTAGACATTAATATAACACATACTTATATCAAATATTTTTCTCTAGCAATACTTTTATATCATGCATGAGTCCAGATAATAGATCAAATACAACATATATCTTAGTAATGTGAAAAGAGCCATCGAATGTTAACACATACACTTGCACATAATAAACTAGAAGCCAATAGAAGCCTATATTATTGCTTGAATATAGAGTACATACATCCAGTATTGTAAATGTCTAAGAGCCAACCCTCATTCAGGGTGCACTCCCTATTATATATACTCTATGATAAGTATATTTTGATAGCTAACAAATATTGACACAAAATCAATTACTACAAATGTGCTACAAAATGCACCAGTATGTTTTGCATGGCTTCTTATTGGTTCAATCAGAGAATCGAATCACCAATGGCAAGAGTTTAGGATTTGATGCTTCAATCACTGTATGTTGTTGATTGCCGATATTTTATGTTAGTTGCCAACACATTTTTATAGAGGAATATCATTATGTTTCTATTTACATATCTATTCTACGAAATTCTAACATGTAAAATCATGACATTTCTTATACCTTCTTCATATTCTGCTTTTGGACCATGAAACTCTAACATGTCATGAAATCTTAAAATTTCTCATACCTCTTTGGTTTTCTACTATTGGGCTTGTGAAACTCTAACATGTCATGAAATCATGATATTTCTCATGCCTTCTTCATTTTTTGATCTTGGGCTCGTGAAACTCTGACATGTTGCAAAATCGTAAAATTTTTCACTCCATTTTTTGATCTTGGGGTTGTGAAACTCTGACATGTTGCAAAATAATGACATTTCTCATGCTTTCTTTATCTTTCACTTTTGGGCTCACAAAAATCTATTATGTGATGAAATCGTGGCATCTTGCCTACCTTAGTCTTTTTCACCCCTTTATTTCACAAAAAATGGAAAATAGGTTCAACTCCCAAAAAACCTCTGCTATCTTCGGGGTAGTCTTTCTAGACTAACATTATTGGCACCTTCCTAGGAATTTTCCTAGAAAAAATATTAGAATCCAGGACCTTCATCCATTGGGAAATGGAGTCAAAATAATATGGAAGAGGAAGTTTTGGAAAATCAAACAAAATAATTACTTGAATAAGTAAAGCATTACCTTTCAAAATACCTCTTATGAACTTATGTATACTTTTACTACTATTACATTAAAAACTTAGTAATTTAAACTTTTTAGAACCTACTCATGGCTGACTGTTGGTCCCACCCTCTGTCAACTATCTCTGATTAGTCTACTTGGACTTTTTTTGTGTTTCTATCATCTTGATAACTTCATTGTAAGTGAGGCAGAATTTCTTCCAAGCTTCATCATTAGGGTCTGATGATTCCATGAACAACTGATATATACTATAATTCTTCCACTTTATCATGAGACACTATCTTGTACCTCAAAATTAGCTCCTATAAATAGGACTTAATCTGTGTGATATTTTGAACCAAAGAAAACACACATGTTTCCTCTTCGAGCTCTTACGAACCCTCTATCTCAGATTCATAATCAATAAAAGATCTTAGGGATGTTGTGAGTGCATTTTCACTTAGAACATTTAAATTTTCATCCCAAATATATGGAAGTCCACATTTTTTTGCTAGGTTTAAATGCTTTACTAGTCCCTTAGCTTCAGATTCTAACTCCAGAAGGAGTTTTACCCCTTGATTTACAAGTTTAAATCTTCTGAAAAAACTTTTGGCTGCAATTTTAGCTAGAGATCAAGCTTCACTTCGGATCTTGGTAGCGATGTTTTTGGGCATATTATCATATAGGACTTGAATTTTCATTGCATCATCTGATATTACCTATAAAAATCTTACTGAAGCTTTTAACTCATCTCAGACTACTTCAAGCACTTCCTTTACTTTAGCAAAATATATCAATACAAACCTTGCTCTCAAACTAAGAAGCAATATATCTTCAAATATTTTTGTCTTCACTGCTTTAGATTTTTCTTTTGACAGACCATGTACTTCATTCTACTTCTCCTGGATCTGTTGTTGAATTTCTTGTATTTGTATATTTAGGGATTGAATATGTTTAGTCGCTTTCTTAATTTCTTATTTATATTTGGCTACCTCACTCGTAGCTTCATTGAATATGTTCTCCCATATTTTAACCTCTAGTTTCAAGGTGTTTTCCATCAATTTCTATTATTGCAAGGTAGATTCACATTCTTTTTTGGCTTCTTGCTCTTTGATGAATTTTTTCGTAAAATATTCTCTATGTAAGTAAATAGTTCCCAGGAAAGCTTGGATTATTCCCCATTTTTCTTGCATATGGAACTAAGTGATGTCTTCAGTTACACTCTCCACTTGATAGTCTTCTATCATCATATCACCCTTAGTCTTCTTCACTTTCAGGGTCAACTTCACCTTCTTATACTGCATAGTGGTGGGGTCGAGCACTATAATTTATTGTGTATGATATGGAGCTTTAGAGGCTTTTGTAGAATGGGATTCCCACCAATCTAAGGCATTTTTGTTTGCCTTCCTCAGATATTTCAATTTTGAAAAAGTTGGATGATTTTCAGTAGTTTTAGTAGAGGTGGACTTCATAGTCAGTATGCATGCACCGGGGAGAAATGGGGTTAATACAAAAGTGGTACTCCCATCCAAAGGATCAACTATAGGGTGAGCAAGTAACTCTAAAGATTGGCCATCTTTAGATTGAATTTGTCAGGATGATGCTGGCTCTAGAGGAAGAAACCAGTATTTCAAAGGAAACATTATATATTTCTTCGAAATAAGAATGGAAGGAGATTTAACTTGGGCATTATTAGGAAGAGAAGAATGAGAGAATAGAGAAGTCATACCTGATATTATTGGAAGTATGCATTGGTTTTCATCTTCTACTATGTGATCTTCATTAATCTTGTCTACATCAGAATTTTCAAGCTCATCTTGTTGGGGGATTTTGCTACTTCTTATTTTTCACCTTCATTCTCTTCAACATATGTGTCTTCTTCCAGGTCTATTATATCAACATTTAGGGAAATTTCCGCACACTGGCTCTTGTTGTGTTCAAAAATCTCTTTTTTAACAATGATATTTTCATAAATGACTATGTTTACTCTTTCTTGAGTAAAGTAGGCATTATTATCAACTAATTAATTTTGAGCTTCTTCATGTACATCATCATTTGTAGCTATTTCAACATTTTGAGAAGCATCTCCAGTATCTTGAGTAATTTGTTGATTGTCTCTAATAATTTTAGAGTGTTCAACAATTTCTTGCTATTGATCTTCGCTACTTTGTATGGCCTCTACAACTTTTTGAGCCATTTCAACTTGTCTACTTCTTTTTTGTTGATCTTATGCTATGGATTTTAGTTTTTTTTCTTAGTTCCAAGAGGTACTTCATCTAATTCAATATCAGAGGTAGAAGGGGGAATGAATTTTAGAGCCTTTGAAGATACGACTCTACCTTTTGATGGATCTATGCCAAGTGCCAGATGATTTTCTCTTCTCTCCGCATGCAAGGGTTTAGTCATTCCTTGCCCATATTTTCCTAGTCCCTTACCATCATAACCCATATTGGCCATCATTTGGGTTGATTTTACATACGTTTTTCTTTGTTCCTTTGTGAAGATGGTTTTAGTGGACTTATTTTTAGATGACCTAAGCCTTGTTTGTGCATGGGATTTTTGTTTCTCAAATGCAACTTCCTTGCCTTTACTCGGGTCTACTTTTTATTTTTTAGTAGCTTCAGGGCTTACCTCTTTCCTGCCGCCAATGCTGGGGGGTACTTTTCTGGTGAAAGTACCTGACCAAGTAGCTTAATAATAATCATAGCGGATCAAAAATTCAAGATCATTGTTAAAGGGCCACCTCAAATCAATCATATTAGTTTGGACCCTCATCATTCACCATTCATGAATTTTCTCTACTATCCATTCTACCCCCTTCTTCTACATCTTATTTATAGTTTTTTCATCCAAGACGTTCTTAGAATTATCCTTGGGGTTATAATAAACCACATGTTCATAGAAATCATGTCATGGAGGTAGTGGTTGCATTCTCTCTATATGCCATTCTAATGCCTTATATTCAGCATTATTTCTACAATTTTCAATGTCCTATCTGGGGAACATGTGGTAGTTTTTTACTGGGGTTTTGTTCAAAATAGCTTACCTTTCTACAAATCTGTTAATGGGGTTATACCTCCATGATTGTGGTATTTCTATCAACCCTAATTCCATTAGATATTGAGCAATTTTTTCATGTTACCCTTTATTTGAAACAATAATACCTTCAAACTAGAATGACATTGTACACGTACCAGTTTTACCTATACCTATACCATATTTGAAATTTATTTGTTTAGTTTGCCTAACATATTCCAAAGAAAATAATCTATCAGTGACATAATACGGGAGCAAAAAAGGTTTTCCAGTAAACCCATATAGTCTAATAACAACTCCCTGAGTGAGGATGAACCAATCACCCTCCTTTGCATGTTTGTTTTGTAAAACTTTTATAGCTTTTGGGTTTAACCTACTTATTTCTCCATACATAATATTTAGGGCTGGCCCCAATAATTCTCTATTAAAATTATAATAATATTTCCTCTTATACAAAACATTAGTCCATTTGTATATAGGCAAGGTTCTCCCTTTCTCATATTTATCATTTACAGAAATGAAAGCTAGCTCCTGAGCCATAAAATAAAAGAAAACCCATACTAAATATGAAGAGAATTTGAAAGAATACTGAGAAGCTCTTTTCATCGAAGACAAACCCTCATAAACTTGACAAAAAATATATCCTAGCCAGTTGAAAAATATGGGCCTAATACTCCCATTCATAACTGAATAATCATAATTTTTAGGGTTTGATAAGCAATTAACAAGTACAATTTAACACCCATAAACTTTTTCATTTGTCTTCAGGCCTGCCACCATAGCTAAAATAGAAAATAGTCCTAGATTTTTGAAGTATGTCAGAGGAATGAGGGTTTCAAGCATTGTCCCTCTAGTAGGTGGTTTCTTTAATTGCATTGCTAGGAATTTTTTTATCTTCTCAGATGGAATAAAATATTTTTCCTGGTCTACAGGGTCAAAATATTTTGGCTCAAGAGTGGGTACATGAGTGGTGACATAAGAATTAATGAAAGCATCAGGGCTCAAGGTGAAAATGGCTCTATCCTAGGAGTTTTTAATAGTATTTTCTTTGGTGTTATAAAAAATAGAAATAGCTTTAATCAATTCAGGACAAGGGTGAATGAGAATATACACATACCAGTAGAGTAGAGCATTGAATGCAAAAGTAGCAAGAGAATATATAGTGATGCCTATAGCCATTATTTCTTCAATATCTTTCTAAATTTTCTTTAGAAGTTTCCATGTTACAACAGTATCACAAATTTTGGCATCCTTATCGATAAATTTCTCGCCTACTTCATCTTCACATCTCATTATCAAAGAAACAGAAGATGACGTTGTCATTGCTAATTTTTTATTATTCTTCTTGGGAGCCATAAAAAGATGCTTACAGAGTTTTTATGTACTCGGTTTGAACTCAAGAACAAAAATAACAAGTTGTAGAGAAATTCATTCAAAAATGAATTAGGGTTTCTTACGTAGATTTAAAATATTATGCATAGATTTCATTAAATATGGTTGGTGAGCTCATATTTCCTGAATCTTCTTGAGCGTTGTATCTGATAATTTCTTGCATGCTAAATTCTCTAGCCAATCACTGACCTAATGCATTAAATTATAAATTACACTTTTCAAGGTCTTGATCATTCATGAAAGGAGTTGTTGAGCAAGGTGCAGCGATAGTATTGTCATTATTGTCAACACACTCAGATGGACAGGTTGATGCAATGGACATTTATTCAGAGGTTGTTCAAAGTATGTACAGTGGTTTTCAATGCTTATGAGGATGTTTTTTATGTTTAGGTGAAGTTGTTATAGGTTGTTCGTGCAAATTTACAAAAGTTGCAAAAATCATCAAGAAGTTGTCAAAGTAGCAAAATTGTTAGTTACAAAAATCGTCAAAGTTACAACAACATAAATGGAATGTGTTGGACAACACAAGATACTATTTAGAGGTTTTTTTATCATTATAAAGTGTGGTTGTAGTTTTGGAATGGTCGGTTTCTTCGTCGGTGCATTGTTGGTCAGTTTCATGCTTTATGTGAGGTGTAAAATCTGCATCGGAGGTCAGTTTATAGGAGGAAGATTAAGAAATATATGAGTAATTGGACCTCAAATGTTTTAAAAAAGGTATATGGATATACTAAGAGCTTAAGTTTTAAATTTCAGCCCAAACGGAGTCCATAAGAAGAAACGGTGAGCGTTGCAAAATGGCTCTGGAGCATTTTTTTTAGTTTATGTGACAGGTGTAAAATCAGCGTCAGAGGCCACTTTGTCGGGGGTACTGCGAATAATACATGAAATTTATAAACTGAAATTTAAAATTAAGGTAGTTGGTTTATCCAAGAATATATGTTTCAATTTTTAGCTCGTTTGGAAATTTGAGGAGGAAGTTATGACTGTTACAAAAAGCCCTGTCAGCTCTTTTTGGTAATTTTGGTAGTTTCTAAGAATATAACGGTTGAGTGGTACTTTTGTGTAAATGAAAAACAATAAGCTGCATTTTTTAATGTGAAACATATATATGTTTTAAAATAAAATGGAGAAGAGGTTTTTTGAGAAAAAAGGACTGTCGGTGCATGTTGTGAAGAATTTTTTTCTTTGGAATTTTGATTGAAAAATGTGCAAGGTGTGAGATAATCAATGTGCAGAGTTGAGAAGATTGAAAAGGTTAGATAGAAGATTTTAGAGGAGAATATTTTGAGCTAGACCACTCAAGGTATTTTTATGAGATTTAAAACTTTTATTAGAGCTTTTTAAATTTGTCGGGTCGATGCTTGGAAACAGGGGTCGGTGCTCCTTGTAGTTGGTGCTGCTAAAGTTTAGATTCGTTGGTGCCATTCCCTACAGTTGGTGCTACAAAAATATTGTAAAGAAAAAATATTTTTGAGGAATAATTTGGATGGGAGTCCAAACAATCCATTGGCACAATGATTTCCCACATCGGGTTTCCACTATAAATTTTGTGTTATGTGATGCATGTTTGTGTGATTGCTTGTTTTGATTTGATTTCATAGTTGGATTAAATTTTCAATACACACCGATTCATCCCCCCTCTTAGTGTCATGCTTAGTTCAATAATTGGTATCAGATCCAAGTTTCTAAATAGGATTAATCAGCTAGGGTGATCTTGGAAGTGACACAATGGCAGGTGGTGAAGGCTTCTCATCAAACAAAGCACCATTTTTTGAAGGATCTAATTATACATTTTGGAGACTTAGTATGCATACATATTTTTGTGCTTTGGGATATGACATTTGGGATTCAGTAAATAGTGGATACATAATACCCACCACTTCTCCAACCGATGTTGTTGGTAATAAACTATTTGAGAATGACTCAAAAGCAAAGAATGCTATCATGTGTGGATTAGTGGACAACGAACTGGTAAAGATTATGGGTTGTAAAATGGTAAAGGAAATATGGGACAAACTAAAGAGCATTCATGAAGGAGACATTAAGATCAAGGAGGCCAAGTTACAAACACATCGAGCTCAGTTCGAAGGATTAAATATGAATGAGGATGAGAATATAGAGGTATATATGCTAAGAGTTAATGAAGTCATTAATTTGATTAGAGGACTCGGTGAGGCAATTGAAGATTCTGTCATCATAAAAAAGGTATTAAGGTCCCTTCCCCAAAGATTTGATTCTAAAGTTTCAACTATAAAAGAAGCTAAAGATCTAAATTATTTTAGTATAGATGAGATGCATGGTTCTTTGACTGCATATGAGATGAGAATAGGAAAATCTAAACCCACAGAGAGAGAAACTGCTTTTAAATCCCAAAAAAATATGAAAGTAAAACAAGAATCTAAGGAATAAGAGACATCAGATGAAATGGAAATAAGCTTTGTTTGAAAACTAAAAAGGGGAAAAGAAAAATATAGAGGAAAATTACCATTTAAATGTTTCAACTGTGGAGGTGTTGGGCATTTTGGAGATAAATGTCCACTTAATAAGAATAACATAAGTGATGAAGGATCGCATGGAGAAAGAAGTGACTGGAAGAAAAAATAAAATTTTAGAAAAGGCAACGTCAAGAAGAAAAGTTTCATATCTAAGTAGGTTAGTTCATCAGAAGACAGCTCCTATGAGGATTCTAAAAAATAAACATGTGAAGCTCTTTTCATGGTATTCGAAGAAGAAAAACTAGAAAAAGAACAAGAATGTGATGAAGAAGAAATTGATGCAGAAGTGAATTTGGAAGAGGAACTAATTGCAACTCTGGATGACTTGAAATGGAAAGAAAAAGAGCAACGTAAGGAAGAAAAGAAATCCTTGATCATACAGACAAAATTTAAAGTGTAGAATAAATCTACACCATGGATACTTGATAGTGGATGCTCTAGTAATATGACAGGTGACAAACAAAAATTTGAGAAGCTACAACAATATGAAGGTGGTTCAGTGAAATTCAAAAATAATGATTGAGCTAAGATAGTTGGCAGAGGTTCAATTAAGATCAGTGACAAAAAAATTAGGTCAGAAGAAGTCTTGTTTGTGGTTTGTCTAAAGCATAAATTGTTGAGCGTAAGTCATATTTGTAATAGAGGTCATGATGTGATCTTTAAGAAGTAGGGTTGTGAAATAAGAAAGGTAAATAGTGGGAAGTTGATAGCAGCTAGATAAAGGACATCTGGCAACCTATACACTCTCTCAAAGACTTTAGAAGGAGATTGCTTGATTATACAAGAAGAAGAGAATTGGTTGTGGCACAAGAGGCTCGGTCATATCAGTTTTGACAACCTAGTAAAAATCAGTTCAAAGAAAGTAGTGAGAGATATTCCCACCATTGGCAAACCATCAAATATCATTTGTGCTTCATGTAAAAAATAGAAGCAAACTAGAGTCTCATTTAAAACAAAAGAGTACTACACGAGCAAACCTTTGGAACTAGTACATACTGATTTATGTGGACCCATGAGAACGCAAAGCATAAACGGTGACAAATATTTCATGTTGTGTATAGATGACTATTCTAAGATGACATGGGTATTGTTTTTGAAGCATAAATCAAAATATTTTGAGATGTTCAAGGTTTTCAAAAACCAAGTTGAGAATCAAACAAGAAAAATTATTAAATGTTTAAGGTTAGACAAAGGAGGAGAGTTCACTTCAGAAGATTTCAAAGAGTATTGTGAAAAATATGGCATCAAGAGACAGTTTTCAGTAGCCAGGACACCTCAATAGAATGGTGTGGTAGAAATAAAGAACAGGATAGTATAAGAAATGGTATGGATTGTGCTGACTAAGAGCAAAGTAGCAGATAGATTTTGGAAAGAGACAGTCCATACTATAGTATACATCCAAAATAGGTGCATGTTGAGGATGCATGAAAGAAAAACTCCTTGAGTTGTGGTTCGGTAAAAAGGCAACAACAAGATATTTTAAAGTTTTTGGCAACAAGTGTTACATCAAAATAATTGAAGAAAACCTTGGTAAGTTTGAATATAGAGCGGATGAAGGTATTTTTCGTGGCTATTCATCAAAAAGCAAAGCTTACAAATGTTACAACAAGAGGCTAAGAAAAATTGTGGAAAGTACTAATGTTAAAGTTAATGAAGGAAGGGAACGAGTAATTAGCTATGAAAAGAACTACCCAATTTACGAAGAGGTCATTTAAGGAGATGAGGAAGAGGAAACATAAAAAAAACCAAGAATTGATTCAGAGGATTCAAAAAGTGATTCAGAATTGGAAGAAAACAAGAAATTCAAAATAGGTAGTTGGTAGAAAGATCCTCCTAGAGAACAAATAATTGGAGACCCCATAGTTGGTGTTTAGACAAGAAGAAGATTAGTTAGTAACTACTCTTTACTATCCAACATTGAGCCCAAAAATGTTTCCGAAGCAAGAAAATATGAAAGTTGGGTAAAGGCAATAAATGAAGAATTAGATCAGATCAAGAAAAATAAGACTTGGGAGTTAGTACCAAGACCCGCAAATAAAAATGTAATCGATACTAAATGGTTCTTTCGAAATAAATTGAATGAAGATATATAGGTAGTCAAGAAAAAAACAAGATTGGTATACAAAGGGTATGCGCAAGTTGAAGGTATTGACTTCGAGGAAACCTTTGCACCTGTGGCCAGACTAGAGGCAATTAGAATGTTTCTTGCTTTAGTAGTTTACAAGAATTTCAAATTTTATCAAATGGATGTGAAATCAGCATTTTTGAATGGGAAACTTGAAGAAGAGGTTTATATTGAGCAGCCATATGGTTTTCATCTTGGTGATGATCCCAACTTGGTTTGCAAGTTGAAGAAAGCGTTATATGGCTTAAAATAGGCACCCCGAGCATGGTATGCAAGGCTAGACAATTATCTTACTCAGCAAGGGTTCAAGAAAGGTATGGTGGACAATAATTTGTATGTCAAAACAAAAAATGGTCATCATATTGTTGTTGTTGTATATGTAGATGATATCATATTTGGAAACAACAAAGATGAGTTGTGTAAAGATTTAGCAAATAAGATGTAGAAAGAGTTTGAAATGTCAATGATTGGTGAACTTTCATATTTTATCGGATTGCAAGTTAATCAAAACGAGAAGGGCATATTTATTTCTCAAATTAAATATGTGAAAGAGATGTTGAAAAAGTTCACAATGGAGGATTGCAAGCTAGTTAGCACTCCCATGATGATAGGTTGCAAGTTGAGCAAGGATGAAAAATCTCCACTTGTTGATCAAACTATGTACATATCAATGATTGGGAGCTTACTATACTTGATAGCTACTAGACCAGACATTTTGTAGGCAATATGCATGGTAGCACGATTTTAGGCTAGTCCCAAGGAGACTCATGTGATAGCAGTGAAGAGGATTTTTCGATACCTCAAGGGTACTATGGAGTATGGGTTATGGTATCCGAAAGGTAAGGACTTCACCCTTATTACATATTCAGATGTAGATTGGGCAGGATGTGTAGATGATAGGAAGAGTACCAGTGGAGGTGCATTCTATCTTGGTGATAATATTGTTACATGGCATAACAAAAAGTAGGAGTCAGTCTCATTATCCACAGCAGAGGCAGAGTATATTGCAGTGACATCATGTTGTATACATGTACTTTGGATGAAACAAACTTTGAAGGATCTTGGAATAAATTTTAGTGAGCCCATATCGATCATGTGTGATAATACAAGTGCAATCAATATCTCAAAGAATTCGATTATGCATTCTCACACAAAACATATTGCTATCTGGTACCATTTTTTGATGGAGAAAGTTGCGAAAGGTGAGGTTAAGTTGGATTTTGTTCCAATAACAGAGCAAGTAGCGGATATCTTCACCAAACCATTTCCCAAGGAAGTCTTTGAGTACCTTCATAAGAAATTGGGAGTGGTCACACTTCCCAAGAATTGACTAGCTATCGGGACCACATTCTTAGGGGAGCATTTGTGTCTTTGTTTATCTTTTTGCTCATGTTTGTGATTCTTGCTAAGTGTAATAATTTTTGCCTAAGAATGTTGTGCATGGACTCAGGGGGAGTTTGTAGTAGCCATTTGGTCTTGTTGTCAAAGGGGGAGAAGAGTTACAGGAAATTGTGCGTGTGTTGCCAACAATTCCAAAGGGGAAGATTGTTGAGCAAGGTGCAACGACAATATTGTCATTGTTGTCAACACACTCAGATGGATAGGTTGATGCAGTGGAAAATTGTTCGGAGGTTGTTCGAAGTATGTACAGTGGTGTTCAATTCTTATGAGGATGTTTTTAATGTTTGGGTGAAGTTGTTACAGGTTGTTTGTGCAAATTTGCAAAAGTTGCAAAAATCGTCAGGAAATCAAAGTAGCAAAATTGTCAAAGTTGCAAAAATCGTCAAAGTTGCAACAACGTCAATGGAATGTGTTGGACAGCCCAAGATACTATTTTGAGGTTCTTTGATCATTAGCAAGTGTGGTTGCAATGTTGGAAGGACCGGTTGCTTCATCGGTGCATTGTTGGTCAATTTCATGCTTTATGTGACAGGTGTAAAATTTGCATTGGAGGTCACTTTATAGGAGTAATATTAAGCAATATGTAAAAAATTGAACCTCAAATGTTTTACTAGAGGTAGCTAGATATACTAAGAGCTTAAGTTTTAAATTTCAGCCCAAATGGAGTTTGGAATAAGAAACAGTGAGCGTTTCAAAATGGCTCTAGAGCACTTTTTCCAGTTTATGTGACAGGTGTAAAATCAGAGTAAGAGGTCACTTTGTCGGAGATACTATGAATAATTCATGAAGAGTTAAAATCTAAAATTTAAACTAAAGGTATTTGGTTTATCCATGGATATATGTTTCAATTTTTAGCCCGTTTGGAGATTTGAGAAGGAAGTTATGACTATTACAAAAAGCACTTTCAGCTCTTTTTGGCAATTTTGGCAGTTTCTAAGAATATAACGGTTGAGTGGTACTTTTGTGTAATTGAAAAAAAGAGTTTTATTTTTTAATGTGAAGCATATATATGTTTTAAAAGAAAAGGGAGAAGAGGTTTTTTTGGAGAAAGGACTGTCGGTGCATGTTGTGAAGAATTTTTTTCTTTGGCATTTTGATTGAAAAAATGTGCAAGGTGTGAGATAATCAATGTGCAGAGTTGAGAAGATTGAAAAGGTTAGACAGAAGATTTTAGAGGAGAATATTTGTGAGCTAGACCACTCAGGGTCTTTTTATGAGATTTAAAACTTTTATCAGAGCTTTTTAAATTTGTCGGGTCGGTGCTTGGCAATAGGGGTAGGTGCTCCTTGCAGTTGGTGCTACTAAAGTTCGGGTTGGTTGGTGCCATTCCCTATAGTTGGTGCTACAAAAATATTATAAAGACCAAATATTTTCAAGGCTATATTTTTATGGGAGTCCAAATAGTCCATTGGCACAATGGTTTTCCCACATCGGGTTTCCACTATAAATCTGGTGTTATGTGATGCATGTTTGTGTGATTGCTTGTTTTGATTTGATTTCATAGTTGGATTAAATTTTTAATACACACTGATTCACCCCCATCTCAGTGTCACACTTAGTTCAACAGAGTCCCTTCTTGCTAATCATTGGAAGGCTACATGGTAGATTTCAAATTTGAACCATTACATCTCAAAAAAATGGCATTTTTATCCCCTTTTCTTTTTTTTTATTTTATCTTTTTGCTGGTTGACCTTGGATAGTCATGAAATTATGATAAAAACTATTACAAGCCAAAAAACTTTGAAATATTTACAAAATACTATATAATATACAAAAAATTCTCTTTGTTCATTCAAAGTAGAGTTTTAAGTGAAAATCATTCACTGTTATGGGTTAAATTACACCCCACAGATATTTTAGCTAAAATGAATTAAATTACTTCTCAACAATTATCTCAAAGGGACCATCCCAAAGTACGTCAAATTTCTAGTGGTTTCTTGGTTTGGATTTTCTCTCATTTCACTTCAAAAATGAGTTGCCAACTTTAAATTTTTTGATATTAGTCTTTTTGTCAAACCATACTTTGGTGTCTACCATATGTCTCTGATGGTGATTACAAGACCGATCTCTCTGCTCTTCTAGTTGTAGGAGTTGCATCAATCTGGCTTCCATTGGTTGGCCTTCCTCATCATCTATCTGGTTGAGTAACTTCAAAGCTGGTATTTCCATATGTATGGGTAGGACAACCTCTTTACCATAGACCAAGGAATATGGTGATGTACCAATGGATTTTTTAATCAAAATCCTATCAGTCCACAATGCTTGGTTTATTAGGGAGTGCCAACTTTTCTTGTTATCCTTCAAAGTCCTCTTCAGGATTCTAAGAAGATTTTTGTTTATGGATTTTTCCAGGCCATTTCCCTGTGGGTAGTAGTTGGATGAAGTTTTTAATTTTATACCATATTTACCAGTAAATTCAATCATCTTTACTCTGATGAAAGTTGATCCATTGTATGTAACCAAGGCATCTAGTATGCCAAACCTTGTGATCAAGCTTTCTAAAACCTCAATCACTACTTCCTGATTAGTTTTCTTGGCAGGAATTACTTCAGCCCACCTGGTAAAATAATCTATAATAGTGAGTATATATTTGTGACCATCTGATGAATTTAGATCTATTGTACCAATAAAATCTAACCCCTACTATTGGAAAGGCTCTTCAACCTGTATAGATTTTAGAGGCATAGGAACATTTTTGTTCCTCCCTACACATCTCTGGTATTCTTCATAGCTTCAGGTTATCTTAAAAGTATCTAAGAAAATGGAAGGCCAATAGCATCTTATTATGAGTATTTTTAATGCAATAGTTCTTCCTGAATAGTGTCTCCTAGATAGACCTCCATGAAACTCTTTCAACACCTTTTGTTTTTTATATTCTCTTAAGTATTTTAGTAGTACACCTTCTATGTTTTTTCTATACAACCCTTCTGATAAAAGGGTGCATCTTAATGCATAGGTTTTGTACCTTCTTCTCTATGAAGCATTCAGATTTTTAGGATATATTCCAGTCTAAAAATACTCCATGAGGTCATTAATCCAGTCAGTATTTTCTAAATTTTGATTTGGATCTTAATTCAACATTATATTTGAGTGGGCCGCATGATCATTCGATGCCTACTTAGCTAACTCTTGGCACAAGGCTCTACCTATTACTATTTTGGTTGGGTGTATTTCTACATCATATTCTTGTATTTTTGTCACCCAACCAACTCTTTTTTCATCAAGTTCTTCTTGTATTATAAAATTCCTAACATCAGGATGAATCACATAAACAATAATTTTGCTTTGTGATAGGAAATGTTTGAACTTATTCAAGGATTTCATGATGACATATACTTGTTTCTCAATAAAATTATATCTTTCCTCATGATCATGCATGGTATACTTAGAAAAACTATAGGTCTTTCTTCATTGTTAGCTCCCTTTTAGGTGAGAACTACAGCATAGCTTTCTTGTTCCTCGATAGCATATAAGATAAAACAAATTGAGTTGTCAGGGTTAACAAGCATAGGCGCTTGAGTTATTTCCTCTTTTATCTTTTAGAAAGCATATTTCCTTGGATATTTCCATTTGAACATAGCATCATTATTTAGTAGTTTTGTCATTGGTTTGACGATTTATGCAACATTTATGATAAACTTGCGTACAAAATTTATCTATCCAAAGAAATATTGTAATCCTTTCTTGTTTTTTGGCAAAGAGAGTTTTCATGATGCTTTTACTCTATCAGGATCTATGTCCAATATAACTTTTAAAATGACATGACCAAGTAGAATGCCTTCTTCTACAATGAATATGGATTTTTTTAGGTTCAAAGATATCCCAAATTCTCTATATTTTTCAAACACCTTCTCAAGATGTTCTATATACTATTCTTTATGGTGATAAAAGACTATCATATCATCTAAATAGATGATTATGACCTTGTTAGCAAGTTCTCCAAAAGCTACATCCATTATCCTTTGTAAAGTTGCTCCTGCATTAGACAATCCAAAAGGTATCCTTTGATAGGCGAATATTCCCCACTTGATGGTGAAGGCAGTTTTATATTGATCTTCATCTCTGATCCATACCTGATTGTAACCAGAGAAACCATCCAGCAAGGAAAATATTTATGCTCCTACAACTATGTGTAAAATTCGGTCTATCTACGGAAGTGGATAATGATATTTGAGTGAAGCTTTGTTCAGGTTCCTAAAATTGATGCATAGCCTAATGTCCCCATTTTTTTTTTGAACTGAGACTAAATTAGCTACCCAGGTAGAATGTTTAATAGGGTATACTATCTTAGCTTGAAAGAGTGTTAACAATTCTTGCTTCATCAATGCTTCTATATTTGGATTCACAGGCCTTTGCTTTTTCTTGAAATATTTAGCACCTTCCTCTAACTCAATGGTATATTGTATAACCTCTGTCCTATACACTTTAAGATAAATTTACACCCAAGCAATAATATCTAGAAATTTCTTGCACAATTCCCTGATTTGGTTTAACTCTTCTAGTGTACAATTAACTCCAACCTTGATCATTTTACCGGTTCTAGTTGAACTTATTTATATCGACGTTTATCAACCTTTATTTTATGGCCTACTGCTCTGTCATTATTGTCAAAAAGACTCTCAAGGATGATCAGTCCCTTGGGAATATGATTATTCTTCGATTGAATCAATCCTTCTTCTTCTTCATCTTCCAACATTCTACCACTTGAGCAATTCATTTCATAGATTAAAATCTAATATTTGCTTATCATTTTTGAAAACTTGCCAGATAATATTTTTATCTGGCATGGAGGGTCTATATATGAGTCTCACCATCTTAGAATTCTAAATGACATTGTTGATGGGGCAAAAAATTGCTCCTACAAATGTCAACAAGTCAGCGTGGGTGTTTTTCTCTCCATGGATAGACTTAATGTTCAGAGCCTCAAAGGCTTCCAGAAGGTCCCACACCTTATTTTTGTATACCTTTAGATAATGTTGTTTACTTGTTCATTTTTTTGTGACTTAATTCACGATAAGCTCTGAATCTCCATGAAATTGTAATTGCTTAACTCCTAGTTTTTTAGCCTTTCTCAAACCTAGACAAAGTGCTTCATATTCTATCGCATTATTAGTGCAACTCCACATCAACCTGTAAGAAAAAATTCTCTCCTTGCCTGTGGGGGAGATTAATACTATTTCGAAACCAGCTCTGTTCTTGCACCTAGATCCATAGAAGAAAAGCTTCCAGAGTAGACTAGTAGGTTCATCTTCGTTGCAGGCAGGAGTCATTGGTATTTTATTTATTTTTATAATGGAATAACTTCCCATCTCAATTTTTACAATGAAATTGAAATTCTTCAGAGAGAACTAGTCTTCAGT
Organism: Wollemia nobilis; assembly: GCA_028583015.1. Classification (NCBI taxonomy): domain Eukaryota; kingdom Viridiplantae; phylum Streptophyta; class Pinopsida; order Araucariales; family Araucariaceae; genus Wollemia; species Wollemia nobilis. Next base: position 1,649,138 of record JAQPPZ010002524.1, read on the forward strand.
TTGAATATCTTCCAAAGTCTCTTCCATTTCTTATTTCATCATATTTACAGTACTAGATTCTTCTATCTTTTATATGTGAAAGGTAGATGGTTTTTCATTAAAAATATTTATCCTTCTACCTTTAAAAGGTATTTCCATATGTGAGTAGTCTAAAGATAGATATCCTCCTATCTTGGTCATGAACTCCTTGGATAAATGCATGTCGAAGTATGGTGCTAAGTCCACTACTACCACTTCTTGTATGACTACCATTTGAGGCATTCTATGAAGCTTAATAGGGATATATTTGATTACCCCTATAGTATTGATTGGGGTGCCATCCTGTTAGATTTATAATGTGCACTATGTCTATTATTTGACACTTGTCATGTTACTTGACATTTATCATATATTGATATAGGTCTCCTGCCTATATATTGTACTATCTTGTATCAATAATATATTTCATCTGTTTCTATTTCTAACATTTGATATCAGAGCAGGCTTTCCCTGCCCTATGAAAACCCCTTGAGGAGGGATTTTCCTCATGGAAATCCCCCCTCCCCAATTTCCCCCTCATATTTTCCCATTTTATTCTCCATGGTTCAGGGAGTATGCTCTCCACATCTATGGATCAGAAACTAGAAAACTAGATTGGAGAAAGAGAGGGTTTCATGGCTGCCCCTGAAGCAATCATTGCTTGGAGCCATGAATTTTATGTATATTTTTTTATTTTTTCTTTAATGCAGGTAGCAAGGTTGCGGATCTCATAAGGACTGGATTTTTTTTAAAAAGTTATGGGTTCTACGTGACGGTGGAGGTGTCTTTGATGACAATGATGAAGATGCATGGGTGCACCATTCAAATTTTAGAAGGATGTCACACCTATAGGAGTCACAAAAGGTCTGTAGGTGTAGTGCAATGGTAGTCTTTCCCAACTGTATTCCAACGAGCGAAGAACAGTTCGGTGATGGTCTGAAGATCTTGTATTGATACTATTTATGTGCAAATCAATATACGACATCAGTTTTGCAAATATGACCTTTGCAAATGCACCTGCACTATGGACGTCATCGTATGACTGTGAATTGTTGTGACTGTAACTATGCAAGATGATAGTGATATATTTTTCATCAAATCAGTGCTCTACTAATAAAATGCTCATTCGTTGATTATCTTGTGGTTAATGTTATTGTCCTATGACCAGAAGAATCTAATGATTCTCACAAAAATCAAAATGATGTCATTTTTCATGTTACACTCAGATATTTTTGGTGATATAATTTAAAGCATGTATGTGCAGAAGTTTTATCGCAGACATGACGATGGTGCATATCAGACAGTTTCAGTAACTGCTTATAGTTTTCAAATATAGAGATATAATTACCAGAGCTATATGGAGGTTTCAAAAAAGCTAAGCATTGCACAGAGGAGCCTTGGGAGCTCACAGGAACCAAGAAATTTTGGGAAGGCAATATCAAATCTAAATCCCCATCAAAATGTAGTGTAATGGCAAGAAGCTCCTTGATGAAATGTTGTAGCACATGTCAAAAATCCCACTATTGTCAGTGACCATATTTAGATTCAAAAGATGCAACCTGATGCAAGTGGCAAGTATCCATATTCAGGCTCTTTGGATTATTTTGTGAAAATATTCAAGAGCGAATCAATGGAGCTCGGGTGATGGAGTCTCGATTGACGGTGAAAGAGAAGTGAGAAGAACTATATTTATGGAGGTGTTTGAGGAATTAGTATGCCAAAACATCTATGTTTTATTACTACGGTGCTCCTAGTGCTTGTGATACGAATATAATGAAACTTTAAAAGATCCAAATCAACTACATGGAGATTGGGTAATTCGAGGTAGCAGTGAACTGTTGCAATTTCATTATTTTTATTGTGCTTGGGTGATGTTGGGGGGTGATGGTGGCCAGTTGGCATGCTCTGGTTTTTTTACCTTAGTCAAACAAGATCTACAGCCCCAGTTGGAGCATTGCGCGATGATATGCTCATGATTTATGCTAGTTGGAGAGCATATTTCATAGACGTTGAACGACTTGTTTTTTTTGGTTTGAGGAGGATGTTGTTTCAAACTTGTTTGATTAACCATTGGAGTTGTCCTTATTTTATAGCCTAGCAGTTACAACCAATATATTCTATCTTGACTACTCCAATCCTTGATCGTGGATGTCCCGTGTGTGAGCAATATATGATTTATGGAAATCTACAGTTTGAGGCAGATATGTGGTGGATGTATGCAGATGGACGGTGGACGTGCAATGATAATGTGTTGTTGTGTCATCGAGTTTATCCTTGCTCTTAATCATGCCATTAAAATCGTGGTATAGTTTTAGGATTTTCATTGATATTATTCCCTATGATGAAGCGTCAATGCTAAATGGAGTTTAAAAATTTCAAAGTTTTCTATTTGATGAAGCTTTAAATTTAATCTTTGCTCAAAAGTGGTGGTTGAATAGCGACAATCTCAATGTCATGGAGGGATTTATTTACATGGGGCTAATGTATTTATATTTTTTAAGAGCCATACAAGGGGTAGACCACGTTTAATGAAGAGACATTTGTTTAACCAAAATTTCATTGATGTTGCGCTCCAATTATCCATTCCGTGCAAGTTGACGGTAGATCTCTTGAGCATGCGATTATTTTGTCATGCATATGGTGGCCCAAAAAATCATGAGAAGGATTGAAGAATATTAAAAAAAAATATGTGGTGGAGTGGATCTGTTTCCACGTGGAGGAGGTAAGTTTTTTCTGCCATGTCCTACCAAATAGTGTTATTGGAGAATTACCATTATCGTAGCCAGATCTATGTGGTTGTCTTTGGCAGCACTCTGATAGCTTGTTGCTACCTTGGATTTGTGTAGATATAGCTTATTTATGCAGATGACCAAAGGGTGAGCTTGGCATTCATAGCAGAGAAGGTGATTTCCAGTTTGCAAGTTGAAGAAGGAGATTTGGGGTGAAATAACGGATCCATTGTTTATTTTTTCCACCTGATCATTTATGTGCAGATATGATGTTTTTAGTTGTTGTTCGGGTCTATAAACTAGAGTGGTTGCACTGCCAAATATGCATTGAAGAAGTAGGTGCACACACATACTACCACGTATCTTTATTTTTTTTTGTGTTGCAGGCAAAAGTACGAAGGAGAATGTGATACTGGTTGTGACACCAGAGGTGTTCCAAAAATGCAACCCCATAGTATGGGTCCATATATTACCCCATTGTGTGCAATTGAAGACAAAGGGGTCATCGACTGTGGGCCCCAATTCAGGGGAGAATGCTTTAAAACCTTTTTTAAATCATCCCACATTTTTAAATTTTATTTTAAAATGTTCATGGGGTTAAAGATGACAAATATATTTTAATTAGGGGTATACTTCATAAAGTGAAGGGAATTTTTTTAGGGACTTAGAAGTCCTTGTGAAAATGTTCAAGCATTTAATTTGATTGGGCAATTTTGTTTCTTTTTTTTTCCACATGGAGAGTGGAAATGTTAAAGAAGCATGATGTTGTTTTTCCACATATGGAGGACCTATTCAAATTTGACTATAGTCTTATATGTAGTCGTTGGAAAGATTTTTTTGAGCCAGATCAAATGGTGGGGTCCGTTTTTAGTTTTGAGGTTGTTTCATTAGCATTTTTTTAGCCTCAAAGTTTTGTGCCTTGGAGTGCACTCTCGATGGAACCCGACACTCCCAAAGAATTTGTAAGCAATCCTAGTATCTAGTAACCTTTTCTATAGCACCTAGAGGATGCAGCGACTGGTTACCCATGCATTCTGATAGGATGAGGAGGTCACCATAAGGACACTTACTCTAGGGACTATAGACCTAGACACCCTATACTCTATCTGAGGTATTTTTAGATCAACTTTTGAAGACTACAAATGAAGACACTTCAAAAAATTCTCTTTTTTCTTCTTCTTCTCCTCCACATTTGGATTCTATGGCTCATTTTATTGTATTTCATGGCTCGTATTTCCTTTGTATTAAGGTGCATTTTTGGCAGATACCGACACCTTCTATATTGAGTTCACCATGAGGGGGATGTTATTCATGGTGTATCTAGTCAGTGACCTATGAGTGGCAACATACCTGGAGGATGACCTGTAGAGGTAACATACCTAGAAGTGGTTGATCCTGAGGCACACAGGATAACCCTAAGGCACTTAGATGACTGACCTAGTGGCAATAGATCCAAGGTAGTGGCTAACCCTATGGCAACATATCGAGATGTATACACCGTTGATCTAGAATTATTCACAGTTGGAGAGCCAAGCGCAAAGAGCATGATCCTAGACCAAATCAACAATAAAGGAGGATGATAGGTTTCTTTTAGAGAATTCAACATTAAGGGGGAATGTTACCTAATGTTGACTTTTTTTTATCTATAGATTAGGATAGTGCACATTAAGGGGAATGTTAGAATATTGTTAATGTGCACTATGCCTCTTTTAGTTTGACACTTGTCAGTTTATATTTCTATAGTTAGGATAGTGCACATTAAGGGGGAATGTTAGATTTGTAATGTGCACTATGCCTATTGTTTGACACTTGTCATGTTACTTGAAATTTGTCATATATTGATATAGGCCTCCTGCCTATATATTGTATTATCTTGTATCAATAATATATTTTATTTGTTTATGTTCCTTACCTAATCTTGACTTGTTTTTTCTCTATAGATTAGGATAATACACATTAAGGGGGAATGTTAGAATATTGTTAATGTGCACTATGCCTCTTTTAGTTTGAAACTTGTCAATTTATCTTTCTATAGTTAGGATAGTGCACATTAAGGAGGAATGTTAGATTTATAATGTGCACTATACCTATTTTTTAACACTTGTCATGTTACTTGACATTTGTCATATATTGATATAGGCCTCCTACCTATATATTGTACTATCTTGTATTAATAATATATTTCATCTGTTTTTGTTAGAATATTATTAATGTGCACTATGCCTCTTTTAGTTTAACACTTGTTAGATTATCTTTCTATAGTTAGGATAGTGTACATTAAGGGGGAATGTTAGATTTATAATGTGCACTATACCTATTTTTTGACACTTGTCATGTTACTTGACATTTGTTATATATTGATATAGGCCTCCTGCCTATATATTGTACTATCTTGTATCAATAATATATTTCATCTGTTTTTGTTCCTAAAACATCCAATTGTAGCACTCCTAGGATACTTCTAGTGTACTCCATTTCTATAATGATGAATACATTTATTTTGGTATTACTGTAGTAGCAGCACCTGATTATATCATGTAATTATGTACGACCCAACCTTCCATTTGAAGAGATAGATAAAAGGGAGGTGGTCTATTTTTTCCAGTAGTAGATGTGAGGTTGGTCTGAACTGTATTTGAGTAGGATGGGTTCCTACATTTATTTTTTATTAACCTTAAATATTCCTGCAAGAGATCAATTTGACCAAGAAACCGTAAGGTATCATAAATGCTTGCTTCTGAGGGGGTCTTCTTCATTTCTTCTACTATATTAAAAGAAAAAGAGTCAGTTTTTCTCTCTTTCCTTAGTAAATGCATCATATCTACTTCTGTATCCCTAAGTTGCTTCCATTCTCTATCTCTTAGTTAGAGAAGGAAATATTAACCTCTATTTTACCTATTCTTGAGTCTCAGCCTCCTTTTGCATGACAAGTTCTTTATGTAATTTTAACTCGATGATCTGGATAGGGATTTGGGACCTTTTTCATAGGGGATATCTCTTTTAGATAGAGTCTTAGAAGCAGGAGGAAAATGCTAGAGGTCTTGAGGATCTACTTGTAGGGGTTTTTTACCCAATCTTGTTAGGATTGCAACCTGTTCAACTGAAAGCATCATGAAATTATGATTTGTTTCTCTGATCATGTTTACATGTCCTTTTGAAGTCTTCTCCACTTTTTCAATAGCTATATTCTGTACATAGTGTTGATGGATCATACATGAACTTTATCCATGTGGGTCATTTACATGTAGAGCACCAGTAATCCAAATTTGTATGAGTTGCAGACTCTTCATCATCATTTAAATAAACTACACTTGACCTCTTTTGACCTTTATTGCTTGACAAAGTTGTATCTCTCATTACATGAGGAAATAATCTTGGTTGAAAACTCCTTTTATATTCCCTTATTTTCATTGACATAACCTCATTAGTCAAGTTCTTCATTGCTGATTGTATGTCTAGTAAGATGAAAAGTTGGGATTCTTGAGCTGTCTAAATAGGTTGTGTAGGTAATGGAGGAACTACAGGAATATGAGGTAATGCCAAAAAATTATGAGGCATTTGTATTGTTGGGATAGATGGTTGTCCACTCCATTTTTGAAGGTTTATGCTTGGGTAATGAGAATAAATTGAAGAGCTAGCACCAAACACTTGAGGGATGTTTGGGAAAATTGGCATTACCACTTTTGGTGGAAATATTCCAGTGGTAATGAGATCTTTCTCTGCTTTGTATGCTTCTTGAAAACTATTAGGGAAGGTGAAAACCTAATATTTTTGTATGATCATAATAATATTAGAGTCAAAATATCTCAAATAATAATATATAGCTTGTTCGCTAGTTGGTCTCAAACCATCAGACACTCTTTCCCAAGTACGACTGAACCGAATATTGAAATCAATGATTTCTTCTTGAGGATGCTTTTGAATGATGGTAAATTGAATGAGTAGGGAGAAAGGATCTATATGTTGATTAAATTCATCTACCAACTTATGTGTAAGTTCAGCCCAACTTGTAATATATTTAATAGGAAGCGGTCTATAACAATAGAGAATTTTTTCTTTCAAATAAATGACCAACAATCTAATAATTACATCTTCTTGAGTGATGTTGTATATGACTGCAAAAGAGGTAACATCTAAACAATGTTCATAAGGTTTTTTTCCTGTGCCATCATATGAAGGCAAAAATTTCAAAGGCATAGCAAAAAATAGATTCTAAGCCGTCAAGTTTAAATGACCCGTGTGATTCTATATGAGATAAGTTGGAGAAGGAGCAACCATTGTAGCTATTGTGTTTTTTTTCATCGTAGAACTACTGAAAGTTGCACTTGAGGATATGACGATAATAGGGTTGGGCAAAATAATAGGTACCAGGGTGGTAATACTGGTTGTAGGTGGGTTTGATCTAGCAAACAAAATTGGATGAACCCTAAGGCTACCAAGATGTAACTCGAAGAACTCAATGGGCTCTTCAAAATTTCTTGCTTTAGATTTGGTTATCATATATGTAAAAATTTGTAAATTTTAACCAAAAAAGTGGATAAGGTATTTCTTAGGTCTATACCTTCAGATAGAGTCACTAAAATATTAATTTAGATCTATAAAGAAAAAATATAAACACCGGACCTTATACAATATTGTGGGACTCTGGTCCCATCGGGCATGCCAAAACTTGTTGGTGTAAAATCAACCTATGGTTATGATTTCACCCACGACGTTGCCAACATTAAGTAGACAAACTAAGTTTCAAGAGGTTCTGTCTAATCTCCAAAGAAGGTTGGTTTCTTGGTGATTTCTTATGAGAAAAGAGGAGAGGTATTTACTAAAAGAAATGGAAATATAGTCGTAGCTAGAGCTTTTCTCTTAAAAGGTAACACTTTACTTATTCAAGTAATTATTTTGTTTGATTTTACAAAACTTCCTCTTCCACATTATTTTGAATCCATTTCACAATGGATGAAGGTCCTGGATTCTACTATTTTTGCTAGCAAAGTTTCTCGAAAGGCACCATGAATGTTAGTCTAAAAAGACTACCCCGAAGATAACAGAGGTTTTTTGGGAGTTGAACTCGTTTTCTATTTTTTATGAAATAAAGGGGCAAAAAATACTAAGGCATACAAGATGTCGTGATTTCGTAACATAATAGATTTTCATGAGCCCAAAAGTGGAAGATAAAGAAAGCATGAGAAATATCACGATTGTGACATGTCAGAGTTTCATGAGCCCAAGATCATAAAATGAAGAAGGCATGAGAAATGTCATGATTTCGCAACATTTCTCATGCTTTCTATATCTTTTACGTCTAGGCTCGTGAAAATCTGTTATGTCATGAAATAATGACATCTTTCTTGCCTTAGTCTTTTTCGCATCTTTATTTCACAAAAAATGGAAAATAGGTTCAACTCCCAAAAAACCTCTACTATCTTCGAGGTAGTCTTTTTAGACTAACATGTCACTTCCATGTATCATTGTTGTCGTATGTATTGGCTATCTCTCATGTATCGATAATTCTATAGAAAAGGGTTAGGTATACTAAGACATTCAATATATGGTGAGGGACATAAGGTGTATATGTAATATTGGATATATCAAGAGAAGGAGACAAGGTTTCAAAAATATCTCCCATTTCTTCTTTAATCAATGCTCAAAACAATTAAGATACCAAGGAATTCCTCCTCTCTTTCCTAACCCTAAACATATGGTTAAGAAATGTTACCTAACTCATAATGTTACATATAAATTAGCTACCATATTTGATCCTCCTACAAGGTATCATGACAAACATATTGATCTTGAGGACCCTACCTTCAATCAAGAAGAATAAATCTTGACACCTCAAGGTTCTTTGAGCCTCACCTAAGAAGAATATGGATGATTAGTCTTAAAATATACAAGCCATATGATCCACTTCTTGCAAAAGCATAAGAAGTTATAGAAGCCTTCCTAAGAGGAGGAGGTAAAGCCCTAGGTACCTGTTGGAGCAAAATCTGTCTTTGGTTATGTTTGCGCCCAAGACTTTGTCAACATTGAAGGACCAGGTGAGAATAGAGTCTACCTGGTTCGATCTCCAGAGGAGGCTGGTTCCTTTATTTATTTTAGGGAAAAGGGAGAGAGAAGAAAATGCATAAAGAGAGGGAAATATAGATAATGCTATAGGATTAAAATAGTTTAGATTAAACAACAACAACAAGTACTATCACAACCTATTGCAGATAAGCATAATAAAATCTAATACAGAAACTCAAACCCTCGATGAATATTTTAAGCTAACACAGCTCTATTTACGAAGTCAAATTGTAGATCTTAACAGAATATTAATGTAGGAATCCAGATCCAGAATTGATGCAGATTACATTCAAATCAGGTTTAATTAGCTATAGACAACACATACATACTTGATTTCACAACACCAATGAGCCAAGAACCAGAAGGTAGATATTTGTTTAGCTTTCAAAAGTCTATATACATAGCCTTGTAAACGCCTAAGAGCCAACCATTTGTTTGGGTCACTCATTCTATATATAAGAGTTTTACATAATAGAAAAATGAAAGTTGTTACAAAAGTATGCCCGTAGGCTCATTCTAGTACAGGAAGGAGTTAAGGAGTGATGGAGCTTCTAACTGAAATAGGTTGGGATATTCTTGTTACATCAATATTTATATAATCTTCCATATTTCATGGTCTTTGTGGCCTTCAAAATATCGTGCCATCATGAATTTTGGCCATCGCTTGGTCCTTGGCCATCAAAATGTTGTGCCATCATGACTTTTGGCCTTAGTCTACTCCTTGGCCATCAAAATTTTGTGCCATCGTGACTTTTGGCCTTAGTCTACTCCTTGGCCATCAAAATGTCATGCCATCATGACTTTTGGCCTTAGTCTGCTCCTTGGCCATCAAAATATTGTGCCATCGCAACTTTTGGTCTTGGTCTACTCCTTGGCCATCAAAATGTTATGCCATCATGACTTTTAGCCTTAGTCTACTCCTTGGCCATCAAAATGTCATGCCATCATGAATTTTGGCCTTAGTCTACTCCATGGCCATAAAAATATCATGCCATCGTGGCTTTTGGTCTTAGTCTGCTCCTTGGCCATCAAAATGTCATGCCATCATGACTTTTGGCCTTAGTATGCTCCTTGGCCATAAAAATGTCGTGCCATCACGACTTTTGGCCTTAGTCTTCTCCTTGTCCATGAAAAGGTCGTGCCATCATGACTTTTGGCCTTAGTATGCTCCTTGGCCATCAAAATGCCATGCCATCACAACTTTTGGCCTTAGTCTTCTCCTTGGCCATGAAAAGGTCGTGCCATCGTGAATTTTGGCTACCACTTGGTTCTTTCCCTTCAAAATGTTGTGCCATCACGACTTTTGGTCCTGGTCTGCTCCATTACTTCCAAAATGTCGCACCATCACAATTTTTTATTTCTACACTTAGTATTTGGAGGGGATTATTCCTTCTTTCCCTAGATGTGGTTATTTTGACCAACATTCTTGGCATCTCTTGGGGTAATTATGTCAGCTGAATGTAAGAACCTAGAGCCTTTTTCCATTGGGGAACAGAGTCAAAAAAAATAACAATAAAAATAAGGGGAAAGATACCAAGTAGACAAGAAAAATAAACAAAAACTTGCTTTGAAGCGATCATTCTTATAGAGTGCTTCCACTAGAATTTCTTGTTTCCCTTTGAACTAAAGATAGTGCGTTGTCAAATGAAGCCTTCTTGGCTTTTATTTGTTTCTTATTTTCTTGTTTGTTCTTCTCTTGACAACTTCATTGTAGGTGGCGTAGGTTTTTTTCTAGGTCTCTTCGTCCATATCAACCTTTTCCTTAAAGGTGAGATGCAGGTATTCTAGCTCTTTGACCTTGTCATACGATAAAGATTTTTCTTTCAAGCTTAACTCATGTAGATAAGCGTTCATCTGGGTGATATCCTGAGACATGGTGAACATTGAATCCTCTTGAACTGGCTCTTACCAACTATCAATCTCTGATTCATCTTCTAGATGCTTTCTCCAAGAGACCTTCAACTCTTATTTTTCCAGGAGCTATAAATTTCTATCCTAGAAGCTAGACATGCCATCATTTTTGGCTATACCCACATGTTTGGAAATTGCTTTAGCTTCTGTCTTTAGTACATTATCCTCATAGATTTTATTATCAACTTATGTCTCTTGAAGAAATTTCGAGCAACCAATTTGGCCTGATACCAGTTTGCATCATGAGCTTTGTACCCTGCTATCACCTGAGTACTATTCGTTGGGACCTAAATTTTATTAGTAGTTGACACCTTGTCACCAAGAGTTGGATTGATGCTTGGAACTCGTCTTCTACCTGGCTTAGCGTGCTTTGAATTTTAATTAGGTACGCTAATGTGAGTTTAGCCCTGAAGACTATTTGGTAGACCTTTTAGAGCATCTCCTTGCAGACTGCTTTTGCTTTCTCCTTGTTCAGTCCACTAGTCTTTTATGCACTATTAGATAGCTTCTGTTTTAGGTCTTCAACTTGTTGCTGCAATATTTGAATTTATTCATTGGCCTTCGCTTCTTTATCTTTATAAGGAACGACCTCATCAAATCTTTCTTCCCACTTCTTATCTTCATTTTTCAAAGCCCTCTTTGTGATTTTTTACTGTTGAAGGGCTTCTTCTAAATGCTTCCTTGATTGCTCCACTCGAAGGAATTTTTCTTTGTAATACTTTGTGTTTAGGTAAATTGTCCCCATATGAGATTGAGCCTTGCTCCACTCGTCATCCATGGGCAGTTGAGTCATCTCCTCTTGAGTAACCTCAGCCTGGTAGTCTTCCAAAGTCATTTCTTTTTCTAGTTTTTGCACCAAAGGGGTCATCTTCAGTGTAGACCGTTGCATGTTGATGGGATCCAACATTGTTCCTTCTTGAACATGGGCTAAATCTATAGAGCTTTGGAAGCTCCATGAATTCAACCATGTGGCTACATTGAGACTGGGCTTATTCAATTTTTTGAATTTGACGACAATGGGGTTGTTTGTGGGGGAAGCAGTCTGCATGGACTGAAAGCTTAACAAGTTGGCAGAGTTTGAGAAAGGAGTGGTGGCTAGGGAGTCTTCCATACTTAATTTTCTAGAGGGAGACTCCTCATGAGCAGAGGGAGACGCTGGTGGAGTTTGATGAGCAGAAAGGGTAGTTTGATGAGGAGGTGATGGAGGAGGTTGATGATAGGGGGATGGAGGGGGCTGTTTAGAAGACGATGGATTACCCTGTCTCTCAAAATGGGAAGGAAAAATTCTCTGGGAATGAGGAGTATCAAGGTCAATGGGATACATACCTGAGGTCTTTCACGGAGTGACGTCTTTGGTTCCCTATGACTTCTCGGGTAGGCTTCGACAATCTGTTTTAGACGAGTCATGTTGAGTGGTAATTTTACCCAATTGTGAAATTACACTCTCCCTTAGGGTTTGGACTCCAAAACCCTCTCTTGCAAAGAAGTTAAACAAAAAACTTCTCCAAGGTCTTCACTATATTAGTATTTTTATGTGTATTAGTAATATCAAGAAAAATATATCAATTTAATGCTAGGAACACCTTAGTGATTGCAAGTAACTGTAAACAAGGGGCATGTGTTGGTTTATTTTACCATGCTACTTTAATGATTGTTCATGAAACCAAATAAAAGTAAATGTTAATTGGCCCTCATATGACCACGATGTAACCTTAATTCCTTTTATCTTGAATGATTTTAAGGTAGATTTTATCTTCCTTGATTAAGTGGATTTTAACAAGTTTTATTTTGCACTAAATCCTACTTTAAAGCATGAAATAGTAGATTAAATCTATTTATGAATGTGAATTTAAAATGATGAATAGACTCCTTAAATGTAGCTTCTTATCATGAAGATAAATATAGCTTTTGATGTGATTAATAAACTATCCCTCTTTGGTGAAATTAATTTTCACAAAGAGATAATAATTTATTGCCCTAAAGTAAAGGCTTCAAAATGTCATTTAATTATCCCTCTTTAATGAAATAATTTTCATAAAGAAGAATAATTTCATGTTTTAAAAATAACAGCCTTTGAGGTAACATATAAAATTACCTCTCTTTAATGAAATCAGAATTTTCATGAAGAAGGGTGCATTTATTGCTCCGAAAATAATGGCTCATGAAATGCCATGAAAATTTCCCCCCTTTTATGAAATTGAATTTTCATAAAGGAAAAGTCATCTTGTGCCTATGAATGAAATGCAGAAATTAAAAATCTGATTTACCTCCAAAACAAAAAAAAAAAATCAGATTTCCGAAATTATAAAAACCCTTAAAAATAGCAGTTTTCAAAAATTATTATAAAATCGAAATGACCTTGGAATGAGTCCGAATCTGTTGTGTATTGAAGATTGATATTCATTCTAGGGCTCCATGTAATTATTTTTGTCATTTTATTTTTTTACGATTTTTATTTTAATGCCCGAAAATTTAAAAACTCTATAAAATAAAAGTTGGAAAACTGAAAAAAGTAAAAAAAATGCAGACATGCAAATCTTTGTCAGTTTTATAGCACCCCGTCTTACAAAACAGAAGATGTGAGAAACTCATACATGCAACCTAGTCTATTCGACCTGCATTTGCACAACCGAAATAAACTAAGTGCTAGCTCCTAGGGTTCAGAAATAAATTTCAGATTTCGACATTCACATGAAGTAACCAAAAAAATGCATAAACTTCATCTATAAATCTGGAATCTGAAAGGGAAAGATAAACAATTAAATCTGAGCATGCATGAAAAATCTCCTTCTTTCTTGCTAACAAGGCCTAAATTTCTGAAACAATCCTTGCATTAAAAAAATATTTTCATTTTACATCCAAAATTTCAGCAGCATTCTGGCCTTCTCCCAAAAAGTCCAGCCCCAGTTTCCTCCTCGAACGTTGCATTTAAAGTTTTCTGAAACCATCATTTCGCCTCCCTTTCTTGTCTATTTGTTTCATCTTCTTTGACCTCCAATGACTTCGTTTCATTTTCCCATGGGCTTCATACAACCTCTTTTCCTTTCTTTTCGGTTTCCCCCAAATATCTTTTTCAATGGTTTTTGTCCCTGCTCATAATTTTTTCTAATAAAACAAACAAATTATTCCACATCATAGCACAATCGAAGCTTTTGGTTTTATTAAAACCTTGGTTTTTGCTTTTCCAAGTTTTTCTCTTGGTGGACGTTGCATACGTTTGGCATTGTTTTGAAAACCGTTTCCCCTTGTTTATAACCATAAAACAAGGCCCTATATGACTATAAGTTTTTTTTTTTTAAATCCATATGGCCTTATCAATATTATACATTCTCGAATCATGATGGTCCTTTCTAAAAGATATTGCCATCACCTTAATACCACCCCTTGACGAATATTATTACATGGTTTTTATTACACCCCTTTAATGATGAACATGCATGGCTCCACCTGTAAGCCTTCCTTTCATTGTTGGTTACCATACTTGCCATATTTGGATCCTAGAAATTTGGACTTCAATCCTTTGCACACATTACGTAATGGCGCTGTATGCAATGCGGTAAGCTCCATCAGTGAAAACTCATATTAAAATGACCATAACCGGACCCTTCTCCTGTCAGATTCCACACTGTTTGTGATTTGGATACTATCTCAACCTTCCAAATCGTTTACTGTTATTCCTATATTGGAATTATGTTCCACTGTAATACGTCTTCTATGGCGGCAAATTCTATCTCTGGCAGACATAGACCGCAGACTCTAAGCTTGTACTGCGCTCCATTTTTATTGCCATGCTATCCCGGCTATGGTTCCATATTTGGATTGTGAAACTGCTGCTGTACCCCCATGTGTTCATCGTTCACCGTGAATCTTCCCGAACAACCCTAGTGATGATCTCCGACCTCTATGTTCCCGTTGCATCATCACTTTCGGAGTAGACTGGTCCACTGTTGTCACCTCCAATCGATTTGTTCCTGTTGCTAAGAAATATGTGGGTTCGAGCTCTGTTCGCAAATGTTTTCCTCAGTTGCTGATCTGGAAAAATATGCCATTATAAAACCCCTTTTAGAAACTTAACAATATTTAAAATAATTAACATTTTAAAACTAAAACTTTAACACTTCTATTTCTTATATATATATATATATATATATATATATATATATATATATATAATTCTTATTATTTTTATTTTCGTTATTATTTAAACCTTAAGCTTATATATATATATAAACTTATATTATTATTTTTATTTTTATTTATTTTTTGTTATTGTGAGAAACCCTTATGGTCTGAGTACACGGTTGAGAATCTCCTCCCAACTATGACACATTATAAAGTTGAGAGTTATAATTATTAATAGGGAATTTAACACAAAGCCACCACACACCACTTTTTAACTATTATTATTATATATACGAAATATATAGCACCTGGGGTGCAACGCAACGATTCGGGCTTTGGCTCTTATTTGGGAGGTCCAAGGTTCAAACTTTGCGGGCTTTGGCTCTTAAGGTTCAAACTGTGGGTGTGTGATGGCTTTGTGTTAAATTCCCTGTTGATAAGTATAGCTCACTCTGTACGGTCATAGGGGTTTCTCACAATAACCTAACCAATATATATATATATATATATATATATATATATATATATGAAATATATATAATAATAGTATATATATATATATATATATATATATATATATATATGAAATATATATAATAATAGTATATATATATATATATATATATATATATATATATATATATATATATATATTTTATTATTATTATTATGTTTTACTTTTTTTCATTTATTTATTTATTTATTTGTTGGCATTAGCTTTTTAATGGTTAATAAAGCCAATGATTTATTATCATTTTTTTATATATATTATTATTTGAAACAGATATATGAAAAAAAACACAAACAATCAACAATAAGATTGATAACAACAAAACTTGACAAAAACAAAAAAAATTGCAAACAACAAATTTGACGAAAACTCGACGACACAAAAGTGACAATAAAAAGTCATCGATAGAAAAGAAATCGTTGACAAGAAAAAACATCGATAGAAAAAGTAGTCGACAAGAAAAAATCATCGACAAAAAATAAACAACAACTGCAAAACCCAACACAAAGAAAAACCATTAGGCACTTAAAAAAAAACCGCAAACATCCAAATACCAAAACAAAAAGGTGGGTCCTCAAGTTTTGGGGCTAGTTGTGGAGCAGCCACAACAAGTCATCAACCTCAGTTGTTGTCCTTGTCAGGGATTGCACCTCACCAATAGTTTCTTTTATACCAGGATTTTTTGTGGAGGGAGGTTTCTCAATTGTTTTCAACCCTTTGTTCGTCAGTCCCCTATTTCTCAGAAACTTGCTCAATCCTTTGTTCATCAGTCCCCTATTTCTCAAAAACTTGTTCAACCCTTTGTTCTTCAATCACCTGCTTTTCAAAAACCTGCTCAAATTTTTGTTCGTCAATCTTCGGTTTATTAGGAATTTGTTCAGGATTATATCGTGTTTCCATTTGATCTCTAGTGTCCTCTTGTTCCTCTGATTCTATGTGTTCCTATGATTCTTCGTCTTGTTCTAATTCTTCGTATTCTGACTCCTCTGAGGATGTTTCAATTATTCTCCTTTTCTAGGGGCCACCCTTCTCTAACTCTGTTTTTCTTTTCCTGTGCTCAATTTGAGCACTATCATCTAACTCTGTGTTCGATCTTGAAGGAGGGATGAATGCTCGACATATTTTCTTTGGGGTTTCCATTTGTTCAACTACTATTGCTTTCCCCTTATATTGCTTTGTGCTACCCTCATCTTATCTGATGGGGATGCCATCAATTCCCAGGGGAATTTCGTTTGCCAGAGTTTCAGACCATTCTTCACGATTTGCATCGTACTACGTGTAGAACTCTATGTCCATCTTCAAACCGTATCTGGTGAATGTTTGGATTTAGCATCTCATTTTCCACCATGCTAATATTTTAGCATGATCCCATTATTACCCTCTTTTCTTCATTCTTTTAATGATTTTCTCAGTAAGCTTGTGCTTTGGGTTCGAGGCTGGGCTCCAATCTACCAAGTGCTCATAGAAATCATGCCATGGAGGAAGTGGTTGCATCCTCTCAACGTGCCATTCCAACAGCTGGTCTTCGCTGTTGTTCCTGCCCTATTTGTCAAGTTGCCTATCAGAGGCATGAAATTGCTTGAAAGGAGATTTTTCAGGGTGGCTGCCTCTGGGTGAATTTGTCTTCAAGGTCGTACTTCCACTTGTGCGGTAAATCTACCAATTTTAGGCTTTTTAAAAGTTGATCTATTTGCTCATGATCTCCCTTTTTTGACACTGTCACTCCCTCATATTGAAAAAGCATGAGGTAAGTGTGTCTCCTTTCAGAACCTATCCCATATTTGTTGTTAATGAATTCGGTTTGCCTTATGTACTCTAGAGAAATAATCATTTAGTTATGTAGTAAGGCAACAGAAAAGGCTTCTCTGTGAAGCTGTAAAGCCTGATCACTACACCATGTGTAAGGACAAACCAGTCCCCTTCTTCTGCATGGGGGTACCTCAAAGTGTTTTCCATTTGTTTAGGAATTTTGGGTATTTTGCCATTTATGAGCTTCAAATCAGAGCCCAAGAATTCCATATTGAAGTGGTAATATGAACCCGCATTTGAAAGAAGCAATGTCCATTCACACACTGGTAAGTGTTCCCCATTTTGATCCTTTGTGGTGGTTGAAATGGAAACTAAATGCTTGGCTTAGAAGAAGAAAAATATCCAGACTAAATACAAGGAATACCTGAATGTATCTGGAATTTCCCTTTGTATCTTGAAGAGGCCTATGTGCAGCTATTGGGCCAAGTACATTGGCCAGTCGAAGAAGATAGGCACCTTTCCTGGCTATGTGTACGCTTTGTCGTAGAACTAGGGAATTGATATACATTGCACTATTGTGATCTGCCACCCATAAACTTGGGTGTCATCCTTCAATCCTGCCACCATGGCCAGCATAGAAAAGAGTTCTTTATTCTTGAATCGTGACAGGGGAATGGGGGACTTGGGAATGGATTTCTCTGAAAGGGTATCTGACAGGTTCTGTTGCAGCCCTGATGTTTGGGACATTGGTGTAAAACTTTGCAGAATTCGATGGACGAAACCGTAGCTTTTATTCCATAGGCAAAGACGACCCTAATCGTATCTGGGTCAAGTGTGAACATGGCTTCCCCTTTGAAATTTTTTACCATCCTATGTTTTATGTCATACATTCTCACCATTGCCTAAATTAGCTCTGGATGGGGGTGAACTTGGGGGCAGACATACCAATAGAGCAAATAATGGTACGAGAAAGTGCTTGTATTAGACGAAGAGATGTCTGGGGAGATTCTTGTAGCTATATCCCTCCAAATTTGCTTTGGATCCTTCCATGTTAATTTTACGTCCGTGATATGAGCATCGATGTCTACGAAGCTACTCACTTTATTGCTTGAGATTCTCTTCTTCTTAGAGGGTATTGCTGAAGAACTAGCAGCAGGGGGTGTGGCTGCCATAATCGTTCATTGTATCTTGGTAGTAGCCAGGAGAGTGAAAAGTAGTGTTGCAGAGCTCTCTAAATAGATACAAGAAAAGTAGAAGGTGAAGAAGGAAGATGGAAGGTGGGTGACAAAAGGGCTATGCATGCTCGCGTCAATATGACATGCAATAATTGTCAAACTAATGTGGTATGATTTTGGTTGGTGGTGATTTCAATGCAGATTTTGAATATTACTTGAAGCCTTGGCCTGCATGCTAGTATTAAAAAAGCTACTAACTGTTACTTGTCATTTTTTATTGGGACCAATGATCTGCTCTACCACTGTAATGGGATAATAAATTGGCACTGCTTCCATATTGGGCCAATAGATTTATACCATTTTTTCTTTGTGCCAATTGGCAGATACGACAGTACCTCAAAAAGAACACCTTTTATAGTTTTGAGGTTATTGCTTTTATTGCTAACAATACCTTGCCATTCTGACTTGGAGTTATCTACTCCTTGTAATGATGCCAAGTTGTTTATGATGTGGCACCTTTTAAAAGGATCTTCCCTTCTATCTGAAGTGGCATCCACTACCAGTCTCATGAGTGCCAACTCTGTCGTGATGCCCAACTGTCCAAAAGTCGCACCATTATGACATTTTCATTGAAGGGATGCTCGGCTGCCCAAAAGTCACACGATCACGACATTTTCATTGAAAGGGTACTTGGACACCAAAAAGTCACACCATCATAACATTTTCATTGAAGGGGTGCTCGACTACCCAAAATTCACGTCATCATGACATTGTTTATTGAAGGGGCACTCGGCTGCCCAAAAGTCATGCCATCGTGACATGTTTCTTTGAAAGGGCACTTGAACACCAAAAAGTTGCGCCATCGCGACATTTTTCTTTGAAAGGGCACTTGGACACCAAAAATTCATGCCATCATGACATTTTTCATTGAAAGGGCACTTGGACACCTAAAAATCGTGCAATCACGATATTTTCATTAAAAGGGCACTTGGACACCAAAAATTTGTGTCATCATGACATTTTCATTGAAGGGGCACTCGACTGCCCAAAATTTGCGCCATCGCAACACTTTTCATTGAAGGGGTGCTCAGTTGCCCAAAAGTCGCACCATGGTGATATTTTTATTTGAAAGGGCACTTGGACACCAAAAATTCATGCCATCACGACATTTTTTTTAAAGGGGCGCTCGGCTACCCAAAAGTCATGCCATCGCGATATTTTTCTTTGAAAGGAAAAGGGAAATGCATATTTACATAAAAATACATACAAGGGGAGGAGGAACTTATTCCTTGAAGTATAGCTTCATATGAAAGCCATTCATAGGGATAGGTTGAACATGGCCCTACTCATATTTCAACTGGAAGGAGTTGTGTTGCTTTTCTTCTATTATCTCAAAAGGGCCTTCCCAAAATGCATCAAATTTATCATGATTTACAGGTTTAGACTTCTTCTCATTCCATCTGAGGACTTAGTCTCCTACCTTATATTTCCTTAGGGTAGTCTTATTTTCAAACCATCCCTTCGTAGCGATAGCATGTTTTAGGTGGTGATCATAGGCCTGTTCCTTTTGCTCTTTTGAATGTATAAGTTGGATCAACTTATTCTCATTGGCTCTGCCTCTTTTGTACCAGCTTGATTAAGAAGCTTTAAGCCGGTATTTCTATATGTACAGGTAGGACTGCTTCTTTTCCATAGACCAAGGAATAAGGAAATGTATTGATAGACTTCTTGATAGTTATTCTATCAGCCCATAGTGCTTGATTTATCAGGGAGTGCCAACTTCTCTTGTTGTCTTTCAAAGTTTGTTTCAAGATTTTGAGCAAGTTTTTATTTGTATATTCAGCTAGTCCATTTCCTTGAGGATAGTAGTTTGAGGATGTTTTCAAATAAATACCGTATTTGTATACAAATTCAATCATCTCGTAACCTATGAAGGATGAACCATTATCTATGACTAACGCCTCTGGGATATCGAATATGGTGATCAAAATTTCCATAAATTCTATCATGACCACTTGGTATACTTTTTTGGTGGGTATTACCTCTAACCATTTTGTAAAGTAGTCGGTGGTTGTCAGGATATACTTATATCCGGTGGACGAGTTGGGTTATATTATTTTGATGAAATCCAGTCCCCATTATTGGAAAGGTTCTTCAACCTGGATGGAATTTAGGGGCAATGGAGCATTTTTGTTTCTCCCAACATACCTTTGGCATTCTTCACAACCTCTAGTTATTTTGAAGGCATCTGCAAATATGGTTGGCCAGTAGCACCCGGTCCTGATGATCTTCAGGGCAGTGGTTATCCCCGAGTAGTGTCTTGATAATCCTCCATGGAACTCTTCTAGGATCTTCTGCTTTTGTTCTTATTTTATGCAACGAAGTACTCCATCCAAGTTTTTTATGTACAATCCTTCAGGAAGTGGGGTGTACTTCAAATCCTGAATCTGATACCTTCTTTTTAAGGAATTAAATTTTTTGGGCATCTTCTAGTTTGGAAGTATTTGATCAATTCATCTGCCTAGTATAGCCGTTCTGAGGGTTGATCATCATTTGATGTTTCTTCCTGAGTCTGGTAGGCTATGTACTCTGGTGAAGCATGCTTGGCAAGTTCTTGGCATAATGCTCTACCTCTTACTAGCTTGGTCGGGTGTATTTCTACATCATATTCTTATATTTTGGTCACCCAACCAGCTCTTGTGTCACCAAGCTCTCCTTGTATGATGAAGCTTTGTACATCGAGATGGATGGTGTAGATTATTATCTTGCTCTGTGATAAGAAATACCTAAAAAATTTTAGAGACTTCATTATTGCATATATCTATTTTTTAATGAAGTTATATTTCTCTTCATGTTCCTGCATAGTTTGACTCAGAAAGGCTATGGATATTTCTTCATTTTCAGCTCCTTTCTATGTGAGTACTATCGTGTAGCTTTCTTGTTTGCCTATAGTATATAAAATAAAATCCTTGGAATAATCTGGATTTACTAAGATATGGGTTTGAGCTATCTATTATTTGATCTGCTGGAAGGCTTGTTTACTTACATTTTTCCATTTGAACATGACATCCTTTTTTTTAAAAGCTCTGTCATTGGTTTGACGATTTATGCAAAGTCAATTATGAATTTACGTACAAAATTGATCTGGCTAAATAAATACTACAAAACCTTTTTGTTCAAGGGGAGAGGAAGATATAACAGTGCCTTCACTTTGTTATGGTCTATGGCTAGACCAGTATTAGAAACAACATGACCAAGTAGAAGTCCTTCTTCTAAAGTGAAAATGGACTTTTTGGGATTTATGGAAATACCAAACTCCCTACACTTTTCAAATATGCTTTTGAGGTGTGCTATGTGATCTCCTTTCTGGTGAGAGAAAATTATCATGTCATCTAGGTAAATCACTATTATCTTATACACCAATTCTCTGAACACTACATCCATAGCTCTTTGGAAAGTTGCTCCAACATTGGACAATTCGAAAGGCATTCTCTGGTAAGCAAACATTCCTCACTTAGTTGTGAATATGGTCTTAAACTGATCTTCATCTTTGACCCATACTTGATTATATCCAGAGAAACCATATAGGAGAGAAAACCTTTATGCTCCTTCTATTGTGTGTAGAATCTAATTAATCTATGGAAGGGGTAATGATATTTTAGAGGGCCTTGTTAAAATTGCAAAAGTCGACACACAACTAGATGTCCCCATTCTTCTTTCTGAACGAGACCAAGTTAGCAACCCATGTCGAATACTTGATTGGATAAATGATTTTTCCCTCGAGGAGTTTCAGTAGTTCCTATTTCATTAAGACTTTAATTTTTGGGTTTATTGGCCACTGCCTTTGTCGAAATGGTTTTGCACCTTCCTCAAGTTTGATCATGTGTTGGATCATTTCTTTTGAATAGAATTTTAGGTCTCTTTAGGTCCAGGCAATGATGTCAAGGAATTCCTTACACAATTCTCTGATTTATTCCATTTCTACTTTCGTAGAGTTCACTCCCAATTTGATAGCTTTGTCAGGCTCCATTTGAGTTTCTTTGTATCTATGTTTGTCGACTTTCATTTTGTGACCGGATGACCTGTCATTATTGTCAAATAGGCTCTCAAGAATAACCAATCCTTTCAGAATGTGGTTTTTTTTAACTGGATGATATTCTCATCTTCCTCATCTTCAGCCATTCTATTGTTAGAACAATTCATCTCATGAATGAGGAAATCCACTATTTGTCGATCGTTCTCAGAAACTTGCCAAAAGATGTCTTTATCTGGCACAGAAGGTCTGTAAATCAGCCTGACTATTTTAGACTTTTGGATGAAATTGCTTATAGGGCATATGTTTACCCCTACCGAAGCAAATAATTTTGCATGAGTATTTTTTTCTCTCGGAATTACCTTTATATTTAGAGATTCAAAAGATTCTAGTAGATCCCAGACTCTGTTTTTATAATCTTTAAGATAATTTTTCTTACTCACATTTTTCAATAACTTGATTCACTATCAACTTAGAATCACCAAAGATCTATAGTTGCTTTATGCCCATATTTTTAGCCTTCTTGAGGCCCAAACAGAGCGCTTCATACTCTACTGCATTATTGATATAGCTCCAGGTTAACCAATAAGAAAAAACTTTCTGCTCACATGTTGAGGAATTAAGACAACACCCGCTCCAGCTCCATTCTTACATCTGGCCCCTTCAAAGAAAATCTTCCAAAGCTAATTAGTGGGTTGGTATACCAGAGGGGGATCATTAGGGTTAATATTATTAGGTTTCAGAATCGTATAACTCCTGATGTCAGTCTTGATCATATCATTGAAATCTTAAAGGGAGAACTGGTCTTCTTCCTGTAATACATTGAGAGCTTCTTCCATCAATTTTAGGTCTTCTAGTTCCTCTATCATCATGTTCATTATGGTGGGTTGTTTACTTTCATCTTCAACCTTTTCTATATGGAAGGTTGATGGTTTTTAATTGAATATTTTCACCCATTTTTCTTTGAATAGGATTTCCAGGTGTGATAAATCTAGAGATAGATATCCTCTTATCTTGGTTGTGAACTCTATAGAAAGGAACATACCAAAATAAGGTTCTAAGTCCACTACTACCACTTCCTATATGATTGTGAGTTGGAGCAGACTATGGAGTACTATCGGGATGTCTTTGATTACCCCTATAGTTTTCACAGGGGTCCTATAGAAACTAAAATGTGGTAAACCCGATTAAGCATCCACAAACAATGATCAAATTGACATCATATGGCCCCTTGGGCAGCCCTCGGGAGGCTCACAGTGGTTCTAGCCACTCCAGAAAGGGTTTTGGAGGCTACCGACCCAATTTTGGGAGGTTTTGGCCCAAAATTCACCACCGTCCCACCCTGGGATGGTGGTAGATTCCCATCATCCCACCCTGGGATGGTGGTGAGCCCTCGTCCCAGGGTGGGACGGTGAGCAAGTTTGACCCATAAAAAGTCAAATCTGGGCCAAATGGCACCCAAAAACTGCCATTTAACCCACCAAATAGAGCATGCAGGGTAGAGGACACTGAATCCTCATGACACACATCATTATGGAGGCCAAAAATGGATATTCTCTTCCCCATCCAGTGCATGCCTCCCATTTGACAAGTGGCGCCTCCTGCCATGCATGCCCTTGCATGCCTTTTTGCACATGAGCCCCTTTGGGCTATAAAGTGGATGCAATTTCCACACAAAAACACATATAGAGAGGAGTTCTAGGATATGCAATGGAGTGCTTCCAAGATTTCCCCTCACCTTATTGCACCTTTTTGCCCTCGAAATCTCCCTTTTGCCAAGGAGGTTACCGGTGACTTCAAGAAGGTAATCCGAGCATAACTTTTCCATCCGGGTGAATTTCTTCACCAAATTCGATGAAAACACACCTTAGGTTGTTTAGGAACATATTCTAGTGATTTTGTAACAAAAAGTGGCCAGATTTGGTGGGTATCCCCTCCTAGGGTGCCCCCCAAATAGTTGTAGTCACCATCGCCCCCCGGGATGAGGGTAAATTATTAAGAAATTTCTTTACTATTTTTAATTATTTATTTTCTAAATTATTCCATGATTCTACAGTTCAAATTTTCAGGTCATTTGGAGTTAAAATGAAGGAGTTATGCTATTTTTAAGTTTTTAGGGCTCGTAGGGCCCATCCGGGCACCCCGAGTTTGATGCAGGTGGATCCGGGATCCAATTTGAAAATATGATCATATGGGTTGTCTTGAAATGTCACTTTATGCATACTGACCAAATTTCATGAGTTTTGGATAAGTGCAGGTTCGATATTTTGTTGTCTTCCTTTTCGTAGGTTGTAGGCGGGCGTGCTAAATCGAGGGGTCTACGGATGCAATTTCTGATATTTTTTGGGTGATATCCTCCCAAAACATCCTCTTTAACATCTCTACAAATTTTCAAGTCATTTGGATATCATTTGATACACTTTTAATTCATATGCCATTTTGCCCCTATGGGGATTGCATGTTTTCACCATACACCCTTGCTATTTGACCTCTTTTGCTTCCTTGTGTGTAGGTGCAGGTCCTTAGAAGGCTTTGGGAAGCAATATCAGACATCATAGAACCTAGATACAAGCAGATACAGCATTGGCTCGCCCACCTCGATTGTGGGTACGCGGAGAAACATTGGATGTGCACCTGATTCCATGAAAGACTTGGTCTTTGGGCACCCAATATTGTAAAAATTGTATCACATTTTGAGCCCTCAAGGGGACTGCTGTAACCTTGGATCTGATCCAACAAATTAATGAGAAGAGACTTGCTTTGATTCATTTCCTTTTGTTTGGTATTCTTTCCTTTTCACATGCATGCTTCCTTTTTGATGCTCATGAGCGATATGGGGTAGATACACATATTTTTTCACATAATTTGGTGCACCATTTTTCCCTAATTCAGTGGTGATCATGGTGGGACCCTTTTCCCTTTTTATTTGGGTGAAAATTTGACCTCTTTCTTGCATTTTTGCCCTTTTTGTGTTGTAGGTGCTCCCCTCCCCACCCTGGAACGGTGGCAGAGGCTTTATCTGGCACACCCTAGGATGGTGGCTTCACCATCCCACCCTAGGATGGTGGTGAGGCTTCTAATCACCCCACCCTAGAGCGGTGGTGAAACAGAGAGATTTCTGCCCAAAAATTCAGAATTTGGAGAGCTCAAAATGGACAAAGTAAGTGCCTAAAACCTCTATTTTTCTGCTACATTTTTAGAGACTATCAAAAATCAGTTTTCTTGCTTCATTTTCTTGCATAGAAAGGTTAAAATTTACATTTTTACTTTTCTTATAACATCACATAGCAAAAGGAAGAAGAAAAATCAAAAGAAATTTGAAGTAGCAATGCATCTTTATGGCTTGATTGCTTGTGGCTTACCCAATGGGTAGGTTAGCATTTAGGGCTTGCATCTATAAGTGACATTTGTAGGTTCCTTTTATCCTAGATTTTTGAAATTAAAACACACCTATTGCATGCATTTAGTGAATGATCATTGAATGCTTCTTTGCTTACTTTCTTTGGATTAAAAGGAACCACACACACTTGCACGTTCCACTATAACATTGGTAAGGTTGGATTTCATCACCAACCCCCAATTCAGACTGGTGATGTTGGATTTCACCTCCTTCCACCAGCTTGCCCATATATGTCTTAGATAGAATAGGGCACTCTCTCAAGATGGAATAGGTCACTAATGTTCAAACTGCCTCCCACTATTGGAAACATTGTTTCAGAGTGGAAGAGCTAGGCGAACCCCCCATTGGGATTTAAGCGGTGTACCCTAGACTCTTTTGAGAAATCATGTTTGGCACTAGTGTCCCTAGTCACCACTTTGGTTGAGTTCCCTCATTCTAATTCCACAACAAGAGCAAAGAACAACAACAAATCTAAACACACTGAAACCAATTTAGGACACACATTTAATCAGTAAAAAGATAATCATATTGTCTACTTTGTGTGTTTCTTTGTTATCTGGGACAAAACCCTAACCCTAATTTTTCAAAAAATAGGGTTTCAAAAAAAAAAAAAAAAAAAAATTTTTATAACAAAAAAGTTATTTTGGTTTTATTTTTACTCTATTTTTGACCCCGAAAATAGCGAAAAACTGCACTAAAATAGTCATATAGTGGGCTAGACAACTCCAAAAAGTGCCAAATTTGTTTTGTTGTCTTAGTTAGCCCATAGTGCACCTCTCCTAGAAATTTTGAGTCCTAAATCTTCACGGTTCAAAATTTCCCAAAAATCCTAAAAGTGGGCATTTCCCCACAGGCCCCAGTTAGCCAAATATTCCAAAAATACAAATTTTTGACCCAAAAATCAAATTTTGGAGACCTAGCCCATTATGATCAGCTCATCGCACTGATCATTTTGATATATAACACTTATAGCCTTTTTTGGAAGTCAAAATTTTCTTTAGTGTGGGTTTCCTTCAAGGTTTGCCTAGTCAACACATCATGACAACTATGCATGGCCGAGCTCGATCATGAGCTAGTGAAGTAGAAAACTTTAGGAGAGGCCTTGAGCACCATCATTATAGGTATGAGGATCTCCTCACTCCTGCATGGAGCCCTGATAGTAGTCACCTTCACTATTCTCCTGAGGATCTCATCATTCCTGCACGACACCCTGAAAGTCATCGTGAGGTCCACTCCTCACATAGAAGACCCGACCACCAAAGTACCTCTACCAAGAGAACATCAATGGGTTACCCACATGATCAAGTGGATTATTCGGTTAGCCAACACCGATTCCAATCACAAACCAGATATAATCAGCCTTCCAAAGGGCCTAGCAGGGAGGTCTACACTCCCTCTACATCGTGGTCTTCACCACCTAGAACTCCCATCCAACAAGTGTTAGCAACCCGGAGTAGGCCTGTGCGAAGTTCGCATGCACCATCAACAAAAGTGACCATGAGCAAGCTTCTACTACAGTCCTCCAAATATTGGGAACCTTTCATGAGGGTCTTGGATTCCATTGAGGTACAACATCATGACTCTGATGCTTTCACCAACTTTATGGAATACATACAAATGTACAAGAAGCCTGCTATATCCTTTCAAAATCATGAGGTCAAACCCGTGCCTACCAATTCACCAGATCCTACTTTGCATATCATCGCGAGTATCAATAGGGTCCCCTATAAGCGAGTATTGGTTGACACAGGTTCCTCGATAAACATTATTACCACAACTTCACTAAAGCATCTCAACCTTCCATCCTCATGCATTGCACCTTCCAAGTTCACATTACAAGCATTTAATGATGCTTTATCCTCCACTATGGGTACAATAATCCTACTTGTTGAAGTTGGACAAAATACTGTGCCTACATTGTTCTACATCTTGGAGGGTGAAAGACAATACAACATACTGCTTGGAAGACCATGGATAAGAGATATGGAATGTGTTCCATCTATAGTGCATCAATGCATTAAATACATTGATGAAGGTAAGGTACATGTGATCAATGTTGACCCAGACCCCTTCAAGTATTATAAGTAGGTGGATCATCCACAAAGGCCTATAGTGTCACCCAAGCATTTGGATATTAAACCCAATGACTTTATCCAAAGTCCAGATGCAACCCCATGGTTAGTCATGAAGTTACCTTCACCACCACCGCTAGTACCATCCTCTATCTTTTCAAGCAAGGAAGGATCAGAAGAGCCAACTGTAGAAGCTCCCATAGCTATCATAAATACACCTATAGAAGATCTTATCACTCCTACCAAAAAGGAGGAAGAACCCACTATTGATACGGATGAATCAAATCATATCATACCATATTCACCCACCATAGTTGAGGACACAATTCAATTGACCTACCTAGAACTCGATGAGTGCATAGTACCCAATGTTGCATTCACACCTATCATCGAGTCGATCAAAAATCTAGGTAGTCCCCCTACCAAGTTTCCACCCATTGATAGCATTCTTGATGCACCCTCCGAACATGGAGGCCAAGCAGATCATCTTGGACAAGTTGATGAGGTAGCCATAACTTGTTCAAATGCAAATGCATCTTCTCATGAGTTTGTGGGAATGATCAATGTGATGACAGAGAACCAAAGTCCTCTGAATCCATCTATGCAACTTGTGACTCCACCCAAAATCCCATCCACACCATAGGAGATACCATTGATGGATTCGGTCACACCTACTCCATCTCACTCAACATCTCCACAAGATCAAGAGCCGATGTACCCCCTAGACCAAAGTGGGGGTAACCCAACTACCATAGTTGAAAACTCTGAGTTGGAACATGAGCATGAGCCAAATCAAGAACAAGAACATGTGGATATAATCGCTAGCTCCAATCATCATGAAGCATCCACATCTGCTCAGACATTAGGGACTTTTTATCCACCCTCGATCAACTATCTCCTAGCTCCCACACCTAGTTCACCTCCACCAACTATCAGTTGCCATCCAGGTTCTTCAATAGTCATCCAGTCATCGCCCCTGCCAGTTCCACAACATATCTTGGATAGGCTAGCCAATGTGGAGTTACACATGAATCAACAACACAATGATTTACAATAGATCTTGAGTCAACTCACAAGCATTGAGGTACAATTGAGTAATCTTAAATCTCAACCCCCTGAGTATCTGGACCAACCAACTCCTATGCAATCCAATATTAAGTCTCAAACAAATCAAGGGCTAAACCGACAACATCACCCTAAGCGACAATTTACGTCCATTATCGAGTCCATGGACTCTTTGTTTGAGTGCCTCTTAGTAGCTAATGTGATCAACCTACCTGAGTGTCGACCTATCAATCGAAATGCACCAAAGCCCAAAACATATCGCAAAGACCTATATTGCAAGTACCATAGGCAAAATGGGCATGACATCCATAGGTGCTTCATGTTCAAACACCTAGTACAGGATATAATCGATAGGAATGATCCTCAAGTCCAAGATCTCATTGATGAGGGAGCTTTATCCATGAGTGGAGAACTCATTTCACCCCATCAAAACATGGGCATTACCCAAAATCCCCTAGCACAATTGGGGGGTCAATTTCTATTGCTCCTTCTAGCCAAGACAATAACATTGCACCAATCATAGTACATACTAGGGGTATCCAAGGTGTAACACCTTCCCCACTATTTACATCACAAGCAATGAAGCAAACTGGGGATTCTAAAGGTATCACACCTTCCTCGCTTCCTTTGATCACCACAAATGTTGGGGGTATACAAGGTATTGCACCTTCCTCCTAAGAACACAAAGTAAGCAAAGTTACAAAAGGCTCCAAGGGTATCTACATACCACTTGGTCAACCCATAGCACCCCTAGGTGGTCTATAACTATCTAGGTGACCCCAAAAGGCTCCAAGGGTATCTACATACCACTTGGTCAACCCATAACATCCCTAGGTGGTCTATAACTATCTAGGTGACCCCAAAAGGCTCCTAGCGGGTTTCACCATCTAGGTCAAGTAAAAATGCTCTAGACTATCTACGATCATCTAGGTCAACCCTAAAAGCCCCAAAGGCATCCATAAGCCCTTTGGTCATAGCCAAATACCCCTAGGTAGTTATAGACACTTTTTAAGTGTCATCCCACATCTAGGTCACCCAAAAGGCTCCTAGTAGGTTCTCACCATCTAGGTCAAGTAAAAATGCTCCTAGACTATCTACGATCATCTAGGTCAACCCTAAAAGCCCCAAAGGCATCCATAAGCCCTTTGGTCATAGCCAAATACCCCTAGGTAGTCATAGACACTTTTTAAGTGTCATCGCATGTCTAGGTCACCCAAAAGGCTCCTAGCGAGTTCTCACCATCTAGGTCAAGTAAAAATGCTCCTAGACTATCTACGATCATCTAGGTCAACCCTAAAATCCCCAAAGGCATCCATAAGCCCTTTGGTCATAGCCAAATACCCCTAGGTAATCATAGACACTTTTTAAGTGTCATCACATCTAGGTCACCCAAAAGGCTCCTAGCGGGTTCTCACCATCTAGGTCAAGTAAAAATGCTCCTAGACTATCTACGATCATCTAGGTCAACCCTAAAATCCCTAAAGGCATCCATAAGCCCTTTGGTCACAACCAAATACCCCTAGGCAGTCATAGACACTTTTTAAGTGTCATTGACATTCTAGGTCACCCAAAAGGCTCCTAGCAGGTTCTCACCATCTAGGTCAAGTAAAAATGCTCCTAGACTATCTACGATCATCTAGGTCAACCCTAAAAGCCCCAAAGGCATCCCTAAGCCCTTTGGTCACAACCAAATACCCCTAGGTAGTCATAGACACTTTCTAAGTGTCGTTGAATGCCTAGGTCACCCAAAAGGCTCCTAGCAGGTTTTCACCATCTAGGTCAAGTAAAAATGCTCCTAGGCTACCTACGATCATCTAGGTCAAACCTAAATGCCCCAATGGCCCCCAAATAAGCCCGTTGGTCACATGTATATACATATCAATCAAAAATTCAAAAACATCATCAAAACATCAAAATACAAAAACATTGCATCGCATTGCACTTTCATACATATATATCAATCAAAATTTCAAAAAAAAAAAAACATCATCAAAATTTCAAAATTTCAAAAAAATATTGTTCCATCAAATTGCATTATCATTTGCATTTGGCATAATCATCATTGGCACTTTACATTTTTAGAGTGGCTCATACATGTCTAGCATTAAAATAGTACACTAAGTATAATGCACAATCAATGGTGTCAAGGTTATCACTCAGCTCATTCCATAGTTACTTATCATTTCCATCTACATTTCATACATTTCCATAGTCATGTCCATTCCCTCCACTTAGTCATTTATTTTTAGAATGTCATTAAGGTTTTCGGTCACTTAGCCATATCTAGTTTCTTCTCATATTTTGTAGAAGGCTAGTGAGATTTTTAGGAGGTAGAGTCTTGCTGAGATCGTGCCTCGTATACATCAAATCCCAACACATTTCACACTAATAAATCCAAGTTTATGAAAGGAAATATGAAACCCACAAAGTGGTCTAGGGTACCTTGAGCGAAAAGTTTATCCTGCTCATCCCCCTGTGTGAATGGTTCAAGAATGCTGAGAATTGGCAAAAGGACAAGCTCTTCCCCACCCAATTCCCCAAAATAAATAGTGGTTTTCACCACTATCAAAATTTCCAAACACCCTTGATCCCTAAAGTCATAAGGATTCATACTACACGTCCCTATGAAGGATGGGTAGTCATCCCCAAGGCCTAAAATATCAACACCATTCCAAAGCAAAATCCCAAAAGCTTCCCATCAACATTTCCAAACACCTTTGATCCCTAAAGTCATAAGGATTCATACTACATCCCCCGAGAAGGATGGGTAGTCATCCCCAAGGCCTAAAGGATCAATGCCATCCACAAGCCAAAAATCCCACAAGTTCAACTTTGAAATCAAAATCCTCAAAAAGCAACAATAAAAAATAATAGTGG
Organism: Wollemia nobilis; assembly: GCA_028583015.1. NCBI lineage: Eukaryota > Viridiplantae > Streptophyta > Pinopsida > Araucariales > Araucariaceae > Wollemia > Wollemia nobilis. The sequence continues at coordinate 1,680,863 of JAQPPZ010002524.1, forward strand.
TTATCACCACTACTCAAACCCCTTGCTCAAGAGAAAAAAAAAAAAAAAAAAAAAAATTATAGTCACTAAAAAGAGAAAAATAAACAGTGATTTTCATCACTATATATGAGAGCAAGTAATCCCAATCAATTGAATAACCAAAAGACACCTGAGCTTGAATCCCTGGAATTCTCAACATTTGAAAAACCATTTAGGTGATCCTCATTACAGGTTTGGTGGATAGCCTACTTGTCAATGGTGGTATCCTAAATGCATGATGATATGTCTATCACATTAGCTTTGCGTGTGTATAGACCAATGTTTGCATGTGGATGAGCTAGCTTTTGGTCACCTATACTACCTAGTGGTCTAATCCAACTGAGTACAAAACTTTGGATTGTGGCATTCATAGAGTGATCCTCATTACAGGTTTGGTGGATAGCCTACTTGTCAATGGTGGTATCTTTATGCATCTCATAGGAATGAACTCACTTGCACACACAGGGATATTGAGTATCTTGGTCATCCTAATAGATTCATACCTTGTTAAAAAGTCTTGCACAGTTAGTATACAACTTTTGATCAATTTACTAGAGTGTTTGAGTTTCGTGGAAACCTCATGAACATCTTCTAAACATCATATCACTTCACCACATTCATTTTAATTACATTATTCACAAATCCATTATATAGTCTCAAGACAACATTACACATGAATTGATGCATTCTATATCATCTATGGTACTAGCATAATATGGCATATAGTCATCCATCTCATCATACATCCATACATGTACAAAATCAAATCAAATCACATTAAAACATATGCATACATGATAGACATCCATCGTCATATCATAGATCAAATAAAAATATTGCATATCATCAAATGACATCATAGCACAACACATGCATCCATTAATGCATCATAACACCTAATGCACCTAATGGTCCACAATCACACAATTGCACATCACACAAATATTTTCAAGCATCAACTGGGGCATTATTGGTACCATACCTCCCCTAATCATCGATCAAACAGTTAAGCAATCAATTTCAAAAAGCCCCAAAGGTATCCATCAACCCTTTGGTCACCCCAAAAAGCCCCAAAGGTATCCATCAACCCTTTGGTCACCCCCAAAAATCCCCAAAGGTATCCATAAACCCTTTGGTCACACCCAAAAAGCCCCAAAGGTATCCATAAACCCTTTGGTCAATCCCAAAAAGCCCCAAAGGTATCCATAAACCCTTTGGTCACCCCCCAAAATCCCCAAAGGTATCCATAAACCCTTTGGTCAACCCAAAAAGCCCCAAAGGTATCCATAAACCCTTTGGTCAACCCAAAAGCCCCAAAGGTATCCCTAAACCCTTTGGTCAATCCCAAAAATCCCCAAAGGTATCCATAAACCCTTTGGTTACTCAAAATGCCCCAATGGCATCCAATAAGCCCATGGGTCAAATGCATATACATATATATTAATAAAAAATAACAAAAACAACACAAAAGCCAAAGAAAAGGGTTCAACACCCATTAAAACAAGCCAAATATGATGGAATTCATTCAGGGTCAAGATGGAATGCAAACTTCTCATGGATTCATGGACAAGTTACTACTTCACTCCCCAAGAAGGCCATTATGGCTAGACCGCCCCACGGGAAGGAGGTTTTCAACTCTTTGCTTCCATGAAATCTCCATAGCATCATCCAAATCCTTTCAAAACTGTGCCATTTTTCAATGAGAACAACTGAAGGCAACCTTAACAAACGTCATCTGGGTCAAGCGACTCGTCGCTTTTCTCATTGGTCATTCCCTCATCGACTCATCGCTTGAGGGGGTAGTCATGCTTAACAAATTCATAATAAAAAATCAACAATTAAACACTCAATCATGCAAGTTGCGTTCATCCAACGAATCTTTGACAAAGACAATCATGCCCTTGCTTGGGGCAGAAAACAAGCAAATATCTCAATTAAGCACATAACAGTGCAGATGAACCTACCTGTTGGTAACCTCAAAAGTTACCAAAATACTTGGTTTTCTCTAAATGCCTAGGGTTATAAGTCCCTTGAGCATACCTGGAAGCTGAAGAGAAACCAAGACCAATGTCTTTACCGAGTCAGAAGCAAGGATTCAAGAACACACGCCCTTTCCATGATTGGGGCATCTAAAGTTGGTTAGGTTATCGAGTAACCTTAATCATTCAACATTTTGGTCATCTATTTTTGCTCAGCATTGTGCTGCACACAATGCATCTCAAAAAGGGGCATCTGTAGACACTAAAATATGGTAAACCCGATTAAGCATCCACAAACAATGATCAAATTGACATCATATGGCCCCTTGGGCAGCCCTCAGGAGGCTCACAATGGTTCTAGCCACTCCGAAAAGGGTTTTGGAGGCTACCGACCCAATTTTGGGAGGTTTTGGCCCAAAATTCACCATCGTCCCACCCTAGGATGGTGGTATATTCCCATCATCCCACCCTAGGATGGTGGTGAGCCATCATCCCAGGGTGGGACGGTGAGCAAGTTTGACCCAAAAAAAGTCAAATCTGGGCCAAATGGCACCCAGAAACTGCCATTTAACACACCATATAGAGCATGCGAGGTAGAGGACACTGAATCCTCATGACACACATCATTATGGAGGCCAATAATGGATATTCTCTTCCCCATCCAATGCATGCCTCCTTTTTGACAAATGGCGCCTCCTGCCATGCATGCCCTTGCATGCCTTTTTGCACATGAGCCCCTTTGGGCTATAAAATGGATTCAATTTCCACACAAAATTAAACATATATAGAGAGGAGTTCTAGGATATGCAATGGAGTGCTTCCAAGATTTCCCCTCACCTTATTGCACCTTTTTGCCCTCGAAATCTCCCTTTTGCCAAGGAGGTTACCGGGTGACTTCAAGAAGGTAATCCGAGCATAACTTTTCCATCCGGGTGAATTTCTTCACCAAATTTGATGAAAACACACCTTAGGTTGTTTAGGAACATCTTCTAGTGGTTTGGTAACAAAAAGTGGCCGGATTTGGTGGGTATCCCCTCCTAGGGTGCCCCCCAAATAGTTGTAGTCACCATCGCCCCCGGGATGAGGGTAAATTATTAAGCAATTTCTTTACTTTTTTTAATTATTTATTTTCTACATTATGCCATGATGCTACAGTTCAAATTTCAGGTCATTTGGAGTTAAAATGAAGGAGTTATGCTATTTTTAAGTTTTCGCAGGCTCGTAGGGCCCATCCGGGCACCCCAGTTTGATGCAGGTGGATCCGGGATCCAATTTGAAAATATGATCATATGGGTTGTCTTGAAATGTCACTTTATGCATACTGACCAAATTTCATGAGTTTTGGATAAGTGTAGGTTCGATATTTTGTTGTCTTCCTTTTCGTAGGTTGTAGGTGGGCGACGCTAAATCGAGGGGTCTACGGATGCAATTTCTGATATATTTTTGGGTGATATCCTCCCAAAACCTCCTCTTTAACATCTCTGAAAATTTTCAAGTCATTTGGATATCATTTGATACACTTTTAATTCATATGCCATTTTGCCCCTATGGGGATTGCATGTTTTCACCATACACCCTTGCTATTTGACCTCTTTTGCTTCCTTGTGTGTAGGTGCAGGTCCTCAGAAGGCTTTGGGAAGCAATATCAGACATCATAGAACCTAGATACAAGCAGCGGTGGCATTGGCTCGCCCACCTCGATTGTGGGTACGCGGAGAAACATTGGATGTGCACCTTGATTCCGTGAAAGACTTGGTCTTTGGGCACCCAATATTGTAACAATTGTATCACATTTTGAGCCCTCAAGGGGACTTCTGTAACCTTGGATCTGATCCAACAAATTAATGAGAAGAGACTTGCTTTAATTCATTTCCTTTTGTTTGGTATTCTTTCCTTTTCACATGCATGCTTCCTTTTTGATGCTCATGAGCGAGATGGGGTAGATACGCATATTTTTTTACATAATTTGGTGCACCATTTTTCCCTACTTCAGGTCCCATCTAGCTATAATATTCTAGGACTACTTCTTGCATATTACATTCCCATGATGTCGCATACTACTTTGGGCATCACAGTGGTTGTAGCTCCAGAGTCTATCATGCAATTGTGAACAACCCATCCTTCCATTTGGAGAGATAATTAAAATTGGGGAGTTCTATTTTTTCCTGAAGTGGACATTATGCTTTCTTGTGCATAATCCATCTGAGTGGGGGTCTTGTTATTATTTTTCATAGACCTCAAGGACTCCTGCAACAAATCAATCTATCCTGGAAGCTGCAAAGCTTCATACATAGTTGCTTTAGAGGGAGTTTTCTTCATTTATTCAACTATGTTGAATGGGAGGGGTTCAACACTCTTTTCATTTTTTTTTACATCATACTTATTTCTATACCCCTAAGTATATTCAATCCTTTGAAATTTAGTAAGTGAAGGATATCTTAATTTATCTCTTGCTTGTTCCTATGTTTCAGTTTCTTTCTGCCACGGTGCTTCCTTGTAGGTCTTTGTATATTTATGGCTTGATCTAGAAGGAGGTTTTCCATAAGAATCCTTTTTTTCAATGATGTTCCTCAATGACGAAGGTACTTTCAAGGGGTTGAGATCTTTGGGGTCAAATTGTAGAGGCTTCTTTCCTAACCTAGTAAGGATAGCTATTTGTTCTACAAAAGGCATCATGAAATTCTGATTCTCTTCTTTAATTATGTTCACTTGGCCCTTTTGGCTTCTTTCAGCATTTTCCTCGGCTACATGCTTTACTTGATTCTGATGAATCATGCAAGAATTCTCGCCATGAGGATCATTGCATGTGGAGCACCAAAAAATTGATTCGACTGAAACATTGTCAGGCTCACTGTCTTCATTGGCATAAATCATATTGGATTTATCATAGTTCCTAGCACTTGTAGAAGCTTGATACCTAGTCACTTGTGGAAACCTTATTGGTTGGTAATTCCTTTCTACCTCTATTCATTCCATGGATATGAACTTGTTTGATAGAGTCTTATAGGAAGATTGTAAATCTTGTAGAACTACCATTTGGGGATCTGGAGTTGATGGGACCATAGCCGTGGGGAGTGCAGGGATGGGGGAAAGCATTGGGAGCATAGGAGGAGCTTGAATTGATGGGATGGTAGGCTATCCAGTCCACTTGGGGAGACTGTTATTATTTGGGTAGGTGGTGTTTGATGCCTAAGGTAGATTTAGAAAAATAGGCATCGTGGATTTGGGCGGGAAATGACCAATAGAAATTAGGTCTTTCTCTACCCTTTGTGCTTCTTGATAAACCTTAGGGAAAGTGTGTACATGAGACTGTATAATTGCCATACTTATATTTGAATTAAATGCTCTCAAGTAATAATACATTGCCTATTCATGAGTTGATCTCAAACCATCAGGTACTCTTAGCCAAGTTCTACTGAATCTGATATTAAAATCTAAATTCTCCTCTTATGGATGTTTCTGAATAATAGTGAACTAGTTCAGTAGGGAGAAGGGATATATCTGCTCATTGAATTCTTCCACTATTTTTCCAGCAAGCTGGGCCCATGTAGCTATGGACTGATTTTCAAGCGCTTTATACCAATAGAGCATTTTCCCTTTCAAGGAAATTACTAGTAATATTATCATAACATCTTCTTCCTGAATTTCATGGATGGGGGCCAACATAACCACATCTAGACAATGATATAAGTTGTCTTTCCAGTACCATCATACTGGAGTAGATCTTTTAGGTTTGATGCAAGAATTGGATGTTGAACTACCAGGTTCAATGGGCCTATATGTTTCCATGTAGGGTAAGGCAGAATCGACAGATTCCCAGCCATTGCAGTTGGGTAGATAACTGGAGCTAAAGTTCTGCTAGCGTCAAAGCTAGGGAGGGATACAGGGGAAGTATCAGAGCATTTTGATTTGCTTATGTAAGCATAAGTTATTCTAGAAACCAAAATAGGGTTAGCCCAGAGACTACCAAGGTGCAGTTCGAAGAACTCTATGGGTTCTTCTAAATTTTTTGCCTTAGATCTGGTTATCATGAAATACGGTTCATGACCAGATTCTAGGTAAGGTATTTTCTAAGGTTCTCTTCTAGTGCAGAGTCACCAGGTGATTTAAAAAGCTATTCACTAGGGCTTTGATATGTATAATGCATGGGATTTGTGTCCCACTGGGTATACCAAAAACTATTGGAGCAAAATCTACCTTCGATTACATTTGCGCCCAAGACTTTACCAAATTTGAAGGACTAGGTGAGAACAAAGTTTACCTGGTTTGATCTCCAGAGGAGGCTGGTTCCTTTTTTTTTAGGGAAAATGGAGATAGAAGGAAATGCATAAAGAGAGGGAAATATAGCTAATGCTAGAGGATTAAAATAGTACATATTAAGCAACAACAACTACTACTATCACAACCTATTGCAGATAAGCATAATAAAATATAATAGAGAAACTCAAACCCTCGATGAATATTTTATGCTAACACAACTCTATTTGTGAAGTCAAATTACAGATCTTAACAGAATGTTAATGCAGGAATCTAGATCTAGAATTTATGCAGATTACATTCAAACCAAATTTAATTAGCAATAGATAACACATACATACTTGATTTCACAACACCAATGAGCCAAGAACCATAAGGTAGATCTTTATTTAGCTTTTAGAAGTCTGTATACATAGCCTTGTAAATGCCTAAGATCCGACCATTTTTTTGGGTTGCTCATTCTATATATAAGAGTTTTACATAATAGAAAACTAAAATTTATTACAAAAGTATGCCCGTAGGCTCATTCTAGTACAAGAAGGAGCTAAGGAGTGATGGAGCTTATAACTGAGAGAGGTTGGGATATTCTTGTTACATCAATCTTTATATGATCTTCTAGACTTTGTGGTCTTTGTGGCCTTCAAAATATCATGCCATCGTGAATTTTGGCCACCGTTTGGTCCTTGGCCATCAAAATATCATGTCATCATGACTTTTGGCTTTAATCTACCCCTTGGCCATCAAAATTTTGTGCCATCATGACTTTTGGCCTTAGTCTGCTCCTTGGCCATCAAAATGTTGTGCCATCATGACTTTTGGCCTTAGTCTGCTCCTTGGCCATCAAAATGTCATGCCATCATGACTTTTGGTCTTGTTTTGCTCCTTGGCCATAAAAATATTGTGCCATAATGACTTTTGGCCTTAGTCTGCTTCTTGGCCATCAAAATATCGTACCATCATGACTTTTGGCCTTAGTCTACTCCTTGGCCATCAAAATGTCATGCCATCATGAATTTTGGCCTTAGTCTGCTCCTTGGCCATCAAAATGTCATGCCATCATGACTTTTGGCCTTAGTCTGCTCCTTGGCCATCAAAATGTCATGCCATCATGACTTTTGGCCTTAGTCTACTCCTTGGCCATCAAAATTTTGTGCCATCGCGACTTTTGGTCTTAGTCTGTTCCTTGGCCATAAAAATGTCATGCCATCATGAATTTTGGCCTTAGTCTGCTCCTTGGCCATCAAATTGTCGTGCCATTATGACTTTTGGCCTTAGTCTGCTCCTTGACCATCAAAATATCACACCATCATGACTTTTAGCCACCGCTTGGTTCTTTGCCTTCAAAATATCGTGCCATCATGACTTTTAGTCTTGGTCTGCTCCATTACTTCTAAAATATCATGCCATCATGACTTTTAATTTCTACACTTAGTATTTGGAGGGGATTATTTCTTCTTTCCTTGGATGTGATCATTTTGACCAATAGTACCTCTATAAGGGATGACACATTTTGGGATCATCCCTAACAACCCAATTCAAATCCCTTGATAAGTCAATTGAATCCATCCTAAAGGTCCATAAACATGAATCTCAATTCATCAACATCTCACTTCATAAATTTAAATCTGCTTGTTATCACAACATTAATGAATTTTAGAAAAAAACCCCTCCCATATCCATTGGTAAATCATTCATCTTTGCCTACACGTAAAGAGTTATTGTAGGGTTGTAGTGAAGTCTCACTACAATCCAACCAAATAAGGGTAATTACATCTAAAGTTGACTTAGAACCTTGTGTAGAATGAAAAATCCTCAAATTATTGCTGACCACCAGGAAGCCCTTACCATAAAATCACCAAAGGCTAAGAATGGGTGTAAAAACCCTTAAGTTGTATGGCCAGGATAACCATCAAATCTTAACAGTTAACAACCTACAGTTTTTCCTTTCATCCTTTTTGGTGATAATTCTATTGGACAACATTGTAGATAGCATCTCATGAGAATTTTTAGTGATAACTAAATTAGATCTATCATTGGTGGTGGTTTGATCCAAGCAACTGTGAACAAGCTAGTGAGCCTAGCTATCATCCATATTTGTTTGGATTCATGACTACTAATCCCAATCCATTATCTTCCCACCACACATAGAGGACATATTCATGGGGGAGAATCAGTTGAAGGACAATTAACAATTGTAGAGAATGGATGAAGACTCATAGGATTTGATCATCAAAGCTTCTAAGAGACATTTATTCCACCATATTTAGTAAGGATTCCCCTTGGTAAAGCTTATCTACACCAATGACTCCTTTAGAAATGATTGCAATGCTTAATGACAATAAAATTATAGGCATATGGGAGTAATTCAAGTCAGATATCTCATGGACTAAAAAAATGTCATCATCTACAGTTTGCATCTCAGGGGATTCCTGATAATTTTACCTTGAAATAACCTAGGAGAAGATCAAGAGTCAAAATGAAAAGCTGGTAGAAAGCAAAGAAAGAAGTATCAAATCTATAATGGAAATAAAAGGGTCCATCTAAGTTGAACTAGACTAGAAATTTTAGATGGACCTCACTATTCAAGTTTCATGAGTTAGAATATAGAAAATGTCCTAAAGGCATAAATAAAGAATGAATATTAGAAGGTCAAGAGTTTTTAAAAAAATTGACCAAGACAAAAAAGGAAAAAAATTCAACAACACAATCTCAAGACTCGATAAAGTGAAAAGAAAAAAATAAAGATGCAAGAAAGGGGAGATGTTTTATGGTTGGGAGTTTTTAAAATATCTAAAGAAAATAATGAGGAAAAGTTTTGACAAGCAAATTATACAAAGCAAAAAGCAATTGAAGAACAGGATACCAAAGGATCTGACAAAAGGAAAAAATAAGAAAGGGCTCCCTCAAATTACTTTTAACAAAGCATCCAAACTTGAAAATGAAATTTTTGAAGTTTCGATGCAGGAAGAAATTTTTTGGGGAAGAAACCAAATGCTCTTGAAAATTAAGTGTGATGTAGCTAGAGCAGAGGGGTCAAATCAAATTATAATGATGCACAATTTACCAAATGAGCCATATCTAATACACCATTATTAGGGGAAGGTAAGGATTACCTATTGATATCATTTTAGCTCAGAAATCCAAGAAAAATAGGTGGTCTATTGAAGATAAAGTCATGACTCCTACAATAGAGGCAATCCCAAGATCAACAAGAGTAGTGAAAGAAGGTGCTTCCATTCAATTTTCTAAGATCCCATGAAATATTAGTGATTGTTATAATATCATACAAAAGGAATTTATCCTTATTTTGTAATCTATATATAGTAGTTTTATTTGCATTATAAAGGATTAATCAGTTGTATAACTTTCCCTTCATTTTCCTATATATAACACTACTTGGATTCTTTAGTGGTCTTGTAGGTTTGCATTTGAGCCCCCACTTCTAACATATCTTGTATTATTTCCTATTCATATATATGCTTGAGGTTGTGACTATTTTATTTTTGTCATGTTTCATTATGTGCATGCATTTATGTGTTGTATATTGGAGTCCATGACTAACAAATCTATCTCATTTTCTTTATATACAAAATTGTGCTTAATATTCTAAGAGTAGGAAGTGTTCATATTAGGATTGTTATTGCATTACACTCGAGGATATTGTGTAGAGGAATATTATTTGGATCTTAGTGCATCTCCCCCTTGTATTTTTTGGATAATAAGGGGTTGCCCATCCTTGAAAAATTACATATCTCTTCTTTAGAGCTTGAGAGTTTACAAATAGATAGACTTATCATCTCAATTGAGATACTATAGCTAGAAACATACATCATTTTACATAAAATGTCTAAATTCTTGATTTTCAATTTTTGGATCTTTTCAAATTTCTGTACGAATACAATTAATCCAAAATTTAATATCTTTCTTGACATTTTCCTATAGAAACCTTCACAGTTCCAAAACTTCACCTCTACTGTCTATGCCTTGCATCTTAGTAGAGTAATATTTTGAAAACATCGCACTATCATAGTCTGCTTTAACAAATATGGATTTTTAGTTTCCTTCTTGAAACACAAGTGCAACCACACAAATTATAATAAATAGTCAAAATGAAAACACATTATTTTTACAAAATAAAGCGGATATTACCAATGGAAAACACTAAAGTAAATCTTAATCATTAATTGATTCAGGCAATCAACATTTTTTTTTTAGCTTGAACTAAACTTTATACTTCCTCTAACCATGGAAAGGAGAATTTAACTTCATGATCCTCAATCAAAATCCCTCTATTTTCTAGCTTATCTACACATTTGTTTCCTTCCCTTAATATATGTGTAAACCTCGATTTCTTCAAACTCTTTAGCAAGATCTTGAATTTCCACAATTATCTCTTGTATGTTTAATGAAGCCTTTGCTTTCCTCAAAATTGTATTTATTACTATGAGATAATCACCTTCCATTCATACTCTATTCCATTTTATTTGTTTACATATTTTTAACCCTTCTAAAGTCACCCAAGCTTCAGCTTCATTATTTGTCTTAAGTCCACTATTGAAAGCATAATAAGATAAAATAGCTCCTCTATTATTTCTAATTATTCCTCCTCTTGTTGGTCCTGGATTTCCTTTAGATGTTTCATTAAAATGTTAGCTTTTGATGCAGTATGCAATGGGAGATAGCAATCACAAGATGCAAAAATAATATGAAATAAAGTAAATCTACAAGATGACTAAAATATGCTATAAATAGAAATGATATAAATGAATACAATGTAGCTATGGAAGAAATGAACACTCTATGAATAATGCTACCAGACTACATTACACCCATCTCCAATATGGATGAATTTATCTAATCTATGCTCTACGATGTTGTATATGATACTCAATGCGATGCTCTCTGATCTATAACAATGAGGACATTATATAGTAAGATAAGTTCCTTGGTCAACATTGTATCTAGTTGTGCAAGGGATAACTTGCACATATATAGATTACACATTGACATTTGTGCATTTATTACATTGCATGAAGAAACTAGGTAACTTCCCCCTAAATTAATCTAATGTCCTAAGTATGTACCTTGGTAGGTATATTTACATGATTTAAATGATGTAACATAATCTATTTCTAACACCCCCATGTTTTACATTATTTGGTTATTGAAGACTTTAGTATTCAATGTGGATCTTCTTCCATTGGATGGATTTGAATGGTTCTTCATATTCAGTTGTTTTAGTTTTCATGTCATGGCTTTTGATCTTTTCCAAATATTTATCTCTTGATTTCAGGCATCTTTGATGAAAAATTATTCTCATGATTTTATATGTCATGAGTGGATCTAAATTGGTTCTCCTTTATTTTGTACCTATGTAAGACTTGTTTCTCTGTCCTTCATAAGTTTCAACCTTGAGCTCAATGTTAGTAGATCCATATGAAATAAGTTCTTGTAGATAGCAATTTACTATTTGTAGTAATATTATTTCATAGCCCTTATAGTACCTGTATTTGGAATGACAGGAAAAAGATAAGTGATTTATCCCATTACAATATCTGCATGGATGGAAACTTCAACAATTGGTTTTTTCATGACCATATTGATTGTAACAGGTGCACAACGGAGGTGATCTAACAATTTTAAAGTTTATTTTAGGAACATCATGCTTGTCTATTTCCTTGATAAGACCTTTTAACCATATGTGCAAAATTGAAGCTATTCCATATTTTCCTTTTTGTATAAGGTTTTGTTGATCAAATTTTCATGGTTTGGGTTTCCTTTGGTACACTAGTCATTAGACTCATTGGATGAATCTTCCTTTTCAAAGCTACTAATTTCATAACTTATTTCACATTGTATTTATTCTTCCTTTACTTTGCCCTTTTCATCATTGTAATCCATCAGGTTTTTAATCAATATTGGTATTTTTCTTATTCCACTTCAAATATTGTTGCTCAGCATGCTAGTGGTCATTTGTATTACCTGAATTCTTTGGGATAGAGTAGTCTACCTTATGAATCCCTGTATTAGGATATATAATTCCTTATTGAATTATATAAGCTTGATTTTGATAAAACCTTTATTAATCCTTAGGTTTGTAGGCTTCATGTTGTAGACACCTAAAATGTGTCATGCTTAGGGGAGCTACTCACATAGACACATTCATAAGATCAAATGACATAATATTGGACTTTCCAAGCATCAACTGTGGTTCTCACCACTCATTTGAGGTCTTTTCAAGCCATCCAAGCCTATCTTCTCAAGCCAAGAGTGACCAGATCTTAGCTACTCAAGCCTAGAGAGTCCAGAACTCAGTCCCTGCAGATGACAGTGGCTAGATATTAGTCGCTGTAGATGACAATGGCTAAACCATAAAAGTAGTTTTGCTGATAAACAGGCCTAATCACTAGTGGAAGTGGTAGTCTGAATGCAATAAAGGTGAGCGGGAGTAAATTTGCATTCCTTTTCATGACCAGTTCACATAGGAGACTTGAGTTTGCATTTAGACTTTAGTTAATTGGCCTCCAAACATAGACAAATGACAAAAGCTTCTCATGCTAATGACTAGTTTGCATAGAAGACTCAAGTTGGCAGTTAGATTTTAGTTAACTGGCCTCCAAAAATAGAAAATACAAAAATATTCTCATGATAAATTTCACTACGCATGATAAATTCATTCCTAGGGCTTGGACATATACGTAGTGTTTCACATTATAAAAGGGACAGACCTAAGAGCACCAAAAGAGAGAAGATTTTATGAGAGAGATCTTGATCCAGATAATTTATCCTAAATTTATTAGGACATGTCATTGAGGAGAGCTTTCAAGGCTTGGATAGTTCCCTTGGATATCACGTGTATGGCGAAGCCCTAACAAATTGGAGAGCATAGCAACCATTATTTCAACATCGGATACAAGATTTGATCCATATCTTTGGAGCAAAGAGAACAAGAGTCACTTTAGCGATCGCTATCTTGGACAGTGGCCCGCGGGCTTAGCTTAGGGTTTTAGACATTAGACTCATTATTTTTAGCATATCATTAGCATAACATAATTTCATTCGTTCACAGTCATAGTATTATTCTAATTTGAACTTGCTTTCATTTGTTATATTCATTGCTAACAACCTCATCCGGGGAGGTATTCTTGGACATCTAAGCGTGTGTTGTTGTTTCATTGCTTACAGGGCCATAGGTTCATCGGACGGAATCTGCAACATACGAGAGCAAAAGATATCCCTCTAAGAAATAGGCCTAGAGAAGGAGGCATTTGTAAGCCCTCATAAATTTTCGTGTATGAAACCGGGAAGCTTTTGAAAGCGCACCACCTCTTTGTGAAAGGGGTACTCTTTGCCTATTTGTAACCTTATTGTATCGAAATGGGTATCCCTAAGATATACCAACATGTAACCGAGTTTTAATATAAATAAAGAGATCCATCTTTGTTATTTTCATGTTATATGATTTTCATTGTCTTCCATTTCATTTTGGGTTTTTAATACATTGCAAGTAGTGTAAAAAGAGCGGTGCATGCATACCGGGGTCACTACAGATGGCGATCACGATGGGACCTCCACTAATTTTTCATTTTCTACCTAAATACTAACTTAGTTTTGTATGCAGGTCTAGCCACTCTGAGCTACAATAGCTAGAAATCAGCTGCTTTGAGCTACAGCGACCAATAGAGCTTTATCCACTCCCACTAACGATGACCAAGAACCAGCCACTCTAGTCAACAACGTCTAGAATTAGAGAGTAGTAGAGGATAGAAACAGGGTTCCCTAAGCTGGATTAAAGGTTGGTACAACCTCTCTGATAGTTTATAGCTTTTTGTTTGCTTCTGTGTGTCTAAAATAGAGAACTTAAAGCACATTTATGTTTGGAAATTGAAAGGATAAAAGGAGAAATAATTAAGCATTTTGCATATCTTAGATCTTTTAGATTTCCACTAGGTATTTCTTGTAACAATGGCTTATGCCTAAAAATTTTGCCCTATAATCCAATGTGCTAGACATTGTAAGTTGTTTGCTTGCTTTAAGGCCCTGCTAGAGGCCATAGTTGCATGAAATAAAGTGCGCTCATACAAATCATAGTAGTTCATGCATATTTTTGAACATTGAAACATATTTTTGTACTTAGGCATATAGAAAAGACTCATCACTACTATATGATGCAATTTATGTTATGCAAGTTTAAAATGAACACCACACACACACGTCTCATTTAAACAGTGGGGAGTTGGATTTACTCACCAACCTTCAATTCAGTCCAGTGACATTGGAATTCATATCCTTCCACTGGTTTACCCCATAGAACTTCCTAGAAATGGATTTAGAAACTTACTTATAGTGATACTAAGTTACTTGTGCTCAAATTATCTCCCACTTTTGGAACAATCATTGATTCAGAGTGGAAGAGCTAGGCGAAATCCCCATTGGGACTTCAACGGTGTACCCTAGCTTCTTTTGAGAAAAACATGTTTGGCACGGGTGTACTTGGTTGTCACTATGGATGATTCATATCATTCTTAATCCAAGAACAAGAGCAAGAAATCAAAATAACAACACATCAAAACACACCAAATAGTTTAAGGCACACTTAAATTGGTAATCAAGATAAAAATTTGTTTGGTATTGTGTGGCTATTCCTAAATTACAACTCAAAAGATCAATTCATAGACAACATGGTCAAAACAAGAAGTAAACACCCTCGGTCTGATACCGAGGGAGAGACTGAAGCAACTCATACCCATAGGTAGAGTCGTAGCAAAATTGAATGACCTAACCATAAGACCGTGAGATGTAGATCCGTGAGCCTAAGGGGTGATAACTCAACCCTTGGGGTATCTCCTCAAGAAACCCCAAGTAGGGAACCACATCATGGAACAAAGTCACATAAATAAAAATAGGCTTCACAACCATCCTCAAAAAGGAGACATGAGGAGACCTCAAGGGCCTCTTCTAAACACACAAAAATATCTCAAAGGCGTGAGGAAGCTTCAAGGGCTTCCTCCTCACATGGACATAAAGAAGGTTCTAAAATTATTCTTCACATAGGTATGATGATACTGCTACATCTCCATCCACATGGAGAAAACATGTCACCACAAAGCCCTCTTCATCAAGAAGATAAGAAAGAGTTGCAACACCTCAAGATTCACAAGAAACATATGAAACAGGTTTACCCACTGAAGGGAAGGAAACTAGAGCCACATATAGTCATGGGAATTAGATAGAAGAAACCCTTCACACAAAAGGAAATATTCCCATGTACTATGATCTCATAGGATTGAATGGCATCCCATGAGACCAGCCATGGAAAACAAGACAACTATACAGGTTGTATCAATTTCCTACATGACCAACTCAAAGAACTATAGCTACTAAGAACTCTGCATCTGGAAGATCACAAACTGTGACTTCTAATCACACTTCTCAGTCTGGGGGTACCTCAGAGTGACCTCATAGTAGACGTATGGATTCTAAGCATAGGGATACTCAATAGTACATTGAACAAGTCATATTAGCTAGCAAGAGTACAAGTACAGTAGAAACCTTCTCAAGGAATCTGTGAGTCAAGACAACAAGAATAGATTCAGATAAACATGAGTCTTCTGTGATAGTGCAAACTGACTAGGTAAGACAGTTAGAAAATCCATTACGTAAGTAGCAAGAGCTGGTGGAAGCTCTCAAACAAGATAAACAAAGAGAAAGACTCTTGCACCAACATGAGTAGTGCTTAAGAGAGCAAGTTGAGCGACTAGCTCTTAGAAATTTACAGATAAATGATGATAACCATAAAATAACTAGACGTGTTGACTCACCTCAGGAGAGTCACACTAGACAAGATAGCCCACAATAAAATCACCCACTAAACCATGAACAAAATCCAACTAGTTGGGAAAGGGATCACAATCCTGAGTCCCCTTATAAGAGGGAGGAAAATAGAACAAATCAAATGGATAGAGAGTTACCTCCATTGCCACTGTGAGTAGGCCTATAAGAGGAGGAAATTCGTGCATCAAAGGTATTTCAAGAAATTTCTAAAAATATAAAAGCCTTTGAGAAACAAGAAGAAACTGGGAACTTGCCAACATTGACCTAAATACACAACCAACCATTGTGCCCATCAATCCCTAGCCCTCCATATCCTAAGCACTTTGAGATGCCTAGGTTAGAAAAATTTAAGGGTGAAGAGGATGCACAAGAGCACGTCATCAATTTTATCAACGCATGTTTTCATCTTGAAGACAATGATGCTCTCATGCTAAGAACATTCATAATGACATTTTTAGGTGTTGCCACTCAATGGTTCAACCAACTAAATAAGCATAACATAACCAAATTTGAACAACTAGTAAATGCATTCCTAAAGCATTTCTTCTTTTGTTCTAAGAAGAATGTTAACCTTTTAGACCTGGCCAACTTGAAACAGTATGATAATGAGTCAGTAATGGATTGTGGGAATAGATGGAGAAAATTCATGGCAAAGTTGTCATTCTTCATTCCCACAAAAGAGATCATTCGTATGTTCACCAAAAGTTATTCTAAACACATCTCCCTCTTGCTACAACTTCAGCAGTATCCTTCTTTTGAGGAAGCTTTGGCATAGGCTAAACTCATCGAAGACATAAAAGTAGATGAGGGAACCATTAAACTTTGAAACAAAAAGGAGTCGAGCAAGAATGGTAAGAATGACAATTACAAGCAGAAGCAGGGCAACCCTACTCTAGTCAATCAAGTCATATTGGCTACACCCAAGGATAGGGGTGCACAATAATCCCATAACTATCAAGCACATCCCTCACCATTCAATTACAACCAAAGGAACAATCAGGGGTGAAATAGAGAACGCAAGCCACCTTGCTATTTGCCTCTGACAGAATCAATGCAATAAATCTTTAATTAGTTGAGCGAGGCCAGGAGGATCAGATTTCTTGATATACCTCTTATAGATCCGAACCATCCTAATCCAAAAGGATATAGGGAAGATCAATTTTACCCTTATCATAGGATACTGGGACATGACATTAAGGCTTGCGTTGGTTTTAAGCATCAAGTGCAAAACATGATTGAGATGGGAGAACTCAAAGTTGACAACCCATTGGCTCTTGATAATAGAGACATGGGTATATACAAAAAATCATTGCCAAATCATGGGGTCCCTAGAGAGCAAGGGGCCCAAGTCAATAAGGTTCAAGCTGATATACCTACCCACGGATACATTGGGATGGTTGAGATTGTTAACATAGCAACAAGGACTAGGTGGTATGGTCAATCGTAACCTCTTGCAGCTCCCATGAATTTTCCAGCTACACCTAGGCAGAGGCAATACAACCTTACAGGTCCACCAACACAACCTGTGGTAACTATCTGAAGTATATTGGAGCAAAACCTACAAACGAATCTAGCTAAGTTATCCATCTATAAGCTCATACAACAGTCCCCAAAGAATAGGGAGACTCTAATGTAAATTTTAAGGAAAATTGAGCTCCAACCACAAGATGCGAATGCATTCACTCACTTTGTGGGACAAGTACAAGAATGCCAGGAACCTGTAATTTGATTCTATGATTATGATATTAAGATAATACCTACTGCCTTACTAGACCCTCTGCTAAAAATTGTGGTGGCAATCAACAATTTACCTTTCAAGAGGGTCTTGGTAGATACAGGTTCATCAATAAACATCATTACAACAACAAAAATATGTTACGATAAAATAGGTAGTATATTGCATTATACTACATAGGTTATTACATTTATTTTTTTACTGCATTACCATTTAGATATTTACTGTTCCATAATATCTACTAGTTAACCCAGGTTAGATACCTGCAATATCCCTAGGTTAGATATTTTAGGTTAGTGATTTAATCATATTTCTCTATCCTAGGTTAGTTGTTAGAATCACGTATCTTCAGCTATTGTTAGCATGATTAGTTAGCATGATTAGCATAGGTTGTCCAATATCCTATTTTGTAATCTATTTAAGACCTACCTATCCTAATGTAAGGCTAATTCTTGATTGGAAATTATTGGCTAATCATTTGCTCTCAATTTTCTTGCATCATTGGTATCCGAGCCATACTTTTTGCCACCATACTCGGCATATGGCGATAGGTGATTCTCGCTTCACCCTGGCTAGGTCAATATGACATTATAGGGCCTAGGAGGCGAGTCGACTGGCTAGGCTAGATCTACATCGGCCTATGTGGATAGGTAGATCATTTTTACATGATCATCATCTTGGCCTTTGCTGTGGGAGCCCACAGTCGATAAAAACGCTTTTTACCATCTTTGTGGGCCTACGCAAACCACTGCGGCCATGCAGTGGCAGCTAGAGGCTTCCCACCTTGGCTCCCATAGGCCCATACGGCCCGTAGACCCACGTGGGCCCAGGAGCCATGTGGTGTCCACTCGAGAAATCTACAAGGGTAGGTGCACCTTCTCTTTCCTAGCATGCCATAGGGTTTAATCCCCATCAGGATATGTGAGGGTAGGAGACCCTCCGATCCCTGATCTCTGTACAAATTTCAAGGCAAATATTGAGTCGACATGTGGACCGAGCGATAGGCAGCCCTCACAAGCATCCATCTCGAGGTGTCTATTCTAGCCCTCACAAGGTGACATGTGGCACTCTGGGCCATGCGCCACCCAAAATCTACCCTAACACATGGCGGACTACCACTGGACAAATGCAATGACTAGACAAACCCTTTGGTGCCACGTGGTGGCGACAAAAAAGGGTGGACGCTCTAATGTGGATTGCCTGCAGGCAATCGACCATATAAGGGAGGAATCATGCTTATAAAGCCTTTGCATCCCGTAGCGGGCTGCATGTGGGATTAATCCCATGAACCTTCCATTATAGCGGGAGGCTTCGATAACACCAAGCATCGCGGCTTAGGTTCCAAGCCAGGCGGTAGCTTGGTTGGCCAAGGCGACCGCCTTGCACCCACCAGGTCACGAGATCAACCCCGAGCGCGTCCCATAAGCAAGGTTTTGCTTATTTTACAAGGTTTTATTTATTTTTTTTAATTTTTCATGTTTTCTAAAGTTTTTTATGGTTAAAATTATATGTTTTTTAGTATTTTTTTTATAATTAAGCATTTTTTTTGGATTTGAAAGTCAATCTATTTTTTTTCCAAAAATTGCTTTATTATAGAATTAATTTAACTATTAAATATATTTTTTAGCATTTTAAACTAGGAAATTTGAGAAATAAGAAAAATCAAAACCTTCCTTTTTTTTTTGCAACTATAGCCCAAATTTTCATTTGTTTTCTTCACACATGGAGATAAAGAGACAAAAAAACAATTTTTAGGTTGCACAACAAAAGAATTTCTTCAACACATTTTTTTGAAAATATTATCCTCAAAAATTTCTATAGTTTTCTTCACCCATTTTGGAGATAAATAGACATAGAAACTCACAAATTCTATTGCAAAACAAATAGCAAGCCATCATTGAGGGAGATTAAAAGGAAGTCTCATTTTTCCCAAAACAACAAATTTTGCTTTTGTTCTCTCCTTCACGAAAGGAGACATAAAAACATTAAATAGCACATTTTTTGTTGTTGTAAAATTTGAGCTCCATCAAACCAATTTTTGCTCCTCATGCTAACCTATTGAAGACAAAACCAAAGTCGTGTGTCGACTGGTCTAGAAGCCTTTCAAACACGGGTCGTGTGTCGACTTGTCTTGAAAGGAGTGCTCTAATTTTTCAATTTTGTAAAAATTAAACGGGGGAATAGAAGTCATATCTTGTGATTCTAAATTTTTTGCAAAATTGTAAAGAGAAAGGGGGGATATTTCAAAGCAAGAAATGTGCATTCTAGATTGTACTCGACACCTTATTTAAAAAAAAAAAAATTGACTATTCTAGGTGCATTTTCGGTTGCATCCGACACCTAGAGTGATAAAAATTTGGGTTGCTCTCTTGTTTTTTATTATTGCACTAATAAATCATGTTTTTTGTGTGTAATTAAACAATCAGATAGAACATTGAAGAAGCATTTCACAAAACCCAAACTTCACTCCAAATCGTGCTACACCTTGCACAGGTTAAAAACAAGTCAATTTTATTCCCCATCAAAAGGTCAAAATTCAAAACATCTTGATTAACTCTCTTTGTTTGGCTTAATTTCCTCAAACTTTCCATCCTTATTGAAGGATGTTAAGGCAGGTGCCATTAAATATCCTAGAGAGCATAATCATAAGTCTTTCAAAACCTACCCCTTTAATTTGCTCTATTTGTTTGGCTTAAAAACCTCAAGATTTTCATACCTTGTTAAGGGTGTTAAGGCAGGTGCCATTGAATATCTTCTAGAAGAAAATTAAAACATCTTCCATATACTCTTTTGAGGGTATAGTGCAAGATACAACCATCTTAGTCCTATCAAATTTGAAACCTTCACCATGGCCATGATGCACAAGTATCTCCCTGAGAGCCAACTGCTCAAAGGTTCAAATTATTCTGCATGGAAGACTAATATGAAAGCTATCTTAACTATAGATGATATTTGGTCTATAGTGGATGGAAGTGAAACTAGACCTCAATCAGCAGGAGCAGATAAAACAACATTTGATAAAAAGGATAGAAAACTATCCTTAATAATCTTGCTAGCTATTACTAATGATATCCAACCTCATATCAGTGAAGCTAAGAATTTTAAGGAGGCATGGGATGCCTTAACCACCATATTTTTGGGGAAGAATCAATCAACCATTCTTCACCTCTAAACATAGCTTCATACTCTTCATATGAAATCAGGAGAAACAGTACAACTATTCCTCTGTAGAGTGGCATAATTGAAAATAAAACTGCAATCCTTAGGAGAAAAAGTGGAAGACCAAGTCTTGACCTCTATCATTTTGAGGGCTCTTACCGACTCCTACAGAATTTTGATAACTTCATTAAAAGTGTCTGGAAGGATAGTGACTTTTGTCGAGTTGGTAAATATGCTTCAAACAGAAGAAGCTAATCAACTCCAAAGAGATGAGGCATCAAGAAATGCTCTTTTCTAAAATAGACAAGGTGGTAAGAAAAAGTGGAATCAACAGAAAGGCTATTCTTCTAATAAAGACAAGGGTAAAGGCAAAGAGACTCAGAAGAAGAAGCAGTATTGTAAGATTTGTGACAAGGACACTCATAAAACCAAAATATGTTGGTTTAAGAACAAACCGCCCAATGAACAAGGAAACAAAAATGGCAAAGGCAAACCAAAGAACAAGAATAAACAACAATAGGGACACATTGCAACTGAAGATTGTAGTTTAGACTCTAAACAAGCACACAAAGTGCTCATGACACATATAGATTCCCCTCACAAGGACACTATGTGGTACATAGATTCAGGTGCTAGTAAGCATATGACTGGCGATAAGTCCTGGTTTGAGACATTTGAGGCTCGAGAAGGTAGACCGGTCACCAGTGTTGATGATCAAACCTATCGAGTTCAGGGAGATGGAAGTATTTCTATCTCCCTTCTAGATGATGAATGTAAAATTCAAAAATTTCTTTATGTACCAGGATTGAAAAATAATCTCTTGTTAGTTCCACAAATCCTGGACAATCACATGAATGTCAATTTCAATGTGGACAAAGAAAATAAATGTTGCTTTATCACCAATAAAGGAAAACAGATAGCAATAAGTTCATACAAATATGGTTTGTTTGTCTTAGATGCAATTACCTCAACCCATACTACAATGGTAGTAACCACAAAAGAGACCACATCTCTATGGCATAAGATATTTGGGCATTTAAGTTCAGGATATTTACTTGAGCTAGTAAATATCAAATGGTGAAAGGACTGCCTACTCTTTCATCTACTTTGCCAATGTGCTCATATTGCTTGTTAGGAAAGAAACACAGAGTGCCCTTTGAACCTAGCTCCTTTTAAGCTAAGGGACCTTTGAAGTTGGTTCACACAGATTTGTGTGGTCCCATGTCTACTAGTTATGGAGGAAAAAGGTATTTTCAATTGTTCGTCAATGATCACTCATGCAAGATGTGGGTCTTCTTATTACAGTTGAAGTTTGAAGAATTTACCTTTTTTCAACAATTCAAAACGCTTGTTGAGAAAGAATCCATATGCTTCATTAAGACCCTCCATTCAGATCGAGGGGGGAATACACATCAAAGGAATTTTTCTCATTTTTATAGACTCATGGGATAAAAAGACAGTTAACCACAACCTATTCTCCTCAGTCAAATGGAGTTGCTAAGAGAAGAAATCGGTCCATTATGGAAATGGTTCGATGTATGCTTAAGGGAGCGAATCTTGAGCAAATATACTAGGATAAAGCTGTTCAAAATGCATTATATCTTCTAAATAGAACACCCACAAGGGCTCTTGAAGGTATGACTCCTCAGGAAGCATGGAGTGGAAGGAAACCCTCCATATCTCATCTACGAGTATTTGGGTGTAAGACTTTTATACATATACCTTAGGAGAAAAGAAAGAAATTAGATGAGAAGTCCCTACCATGTGTTTTTTTGGATATGATAATTCTCAAAAGGCTATTGATTGATAGACCCATTTACTAAGAAAATACATATCAGCAGATATGTAGTGTTTGATGAAGCTTTCACACCTAACACTACATCAGTATACCTAGATGATGAGGAGCAACAACCACTTCCTTCTCCAAAATATAAAAATCCTCCCAAATGGTATACAAGCACAATGAAATATTCCAAACTCACTTCCCCACCTGATCTTACTCTCAATTTTCCAAAGACACGAAGCATGACTCAACAAGAAAATACTGAAGCATCCACTTTAGTTGATGATCTTTGTGCATATTTTCAAGACCTTTTTGTTGATAGAGAGCTAGCAAGGGAATATGATATGGAAATATATGAGGAGAGGGTTTACTTGTCATAATTTGATGAAAATGAACCTTCTACAGTTGATGAAGCACTTAGACTACCTCAGTGGAAGGTAGCTATGGATGCAGAACATAACTCCCTCATCAAGAATAAAACATGGAAGCTAGTAGATTTGCCTAAATGAAATAAACCCATAGGTTGCAAATGGGTTTACAAAATCAAATATAAGGCAGATGGTACCATAGGCAAGCATAAAGCCCATCTTGTGGCAAAGGGCTATGCTCAAAAGGAAGGCCTTGATTATGAGGAAACCTTTGCACCCACTGCAAGGATGACCACCATTCGAGTTCTTTGTGCTATGGTAGCACAATTCAGATGGAAATTACATCAAATGGATGTAAAAAGTGCCTTTCTAAATGGTGACTTAAAAGAAGAGGTATACATGACTCAACCTCTAGGATTTGTTGAGGAAGGCCATGAGCAACAGGTTTGTAAATTGGTCAAATCATTATATGGGCTTAAACAAGCCCCAAGAGCATGGTACATTAAAATGGATAGTCACCTATTGCAGCACGGATTAAATAGAAGTCCATCTGATGCAAATATCTATATCAAGAACACAGGTTCTGAAATAGTGATTCTTGTATTATATGTAGATGATCTGATAATCACTAGAAATTTAGAGAAATTGATTAAAGTCGTGAAAGATGACGATCTAGGACTTCTCCACTACTGTCTTTGTCTTGAGATAGAATAGAAAAAGAATCATCTTAGGGTGACTAAAAAAAAATATGCCAAGACTTTAGTAGAAAAATATCGTATGACTAAATGCAAGCCCAAGGCAACATCGATGGAATTAGGACTTCAGTTATCACGGTATGATGACTCACCATAGGTAGATGGCACACTATACAGATAGATTATTGGAAGCCTTATCTATTTGACCAATACTAGACCAGACATTACTTATGTTGTAAACTATCTTTCTCGTTTCATGCAGGAACCAAAAGTTTCTCACTGGAAAGCAGCTAAGAGGGTTCTTCACTACATTCAGGGTAGTGTAGATTATGGTCTAGAGTATAAGAAGAATAACTCATTCTTATTATAGAGTTATACTGACTCTGACTATGCTAGATCCCTAGATGACAAAAAATCAACATCAGGATATGTATTTCATCTTGGATATGGTCATGTCTCATGGCATAGTAAAAAGCAACAGGTGGTTGCTTTATCTTCAACATAGGCAGAGTATCGCATTGCATGTGGAGCTGTGTGTGAAGCGATATGGTTAAGTCACATCTTGGCTACAATGGGCCTACCAAAGAAAATTCCTATTCACATGTTTTGTGACAACTCAGGTGTTTTGAACTTGGTCAAAAATCCAGTCCATCATGAACGCACAAATCATATTGACACAAATTGTTATTTCATTTGTGATGAGGTTCCTAAACACAACATCAAGCTCCAATACATTCCCACTGACGAACAGGTTGCTGAAATCTTCACAAAGGCACTTGGACGTGTCAAATTTGAGCTATTCCTAAATAAACTTTGTATATCAAAGTAATGTAATAAAGGGGGGATGTTAGGGTAAAATAGGTAGTATATTACATTATACTACATAGGTTATTACATTTATTTTTTTACTGCATTACCATTTAGATACTGTTCCATAATATCTATTGGTTAACCTAGGTTAGATACCTACAATATCCTAGGTTAGATATTTTAGGTTAGTGATAAATTAATTATTAGTTATCCTAGGTTAGTTGTTAGCATCACGCATCTTCAGCTATTGTTAGCGTGATTTGTTAGCATCATTAGTGTAGGTTGTTTAATATCCTATTTTTTAATCTATTTAAGACCTACCTATCCTAATATAAGGCTAAAGCTTGATTGGAAATAATTGGATAACCATTTGCTCTCCATTTTCTTGCATCACAATAGAGCACCTCAAGATACCCAAGTCCAATATCGTTCTAGGAGCTTACACATTGAGAGCTTTGAATGATGCTTTATGCAATACTATGGGAATGATAGTCCTATTCATCAAGGTGGGGCATAAGACCATCCCTGTGATGTGTCATATCTTGGAAGGAGCTATTGAGTACAACATCCTCCTAGGGTGTCCTTGGATAAGGGCCATAAAATGTGTTCCTTTGATCTTGCACCAGTGTGTCAAGTATGTGCATGAAAACAAAGTCTATGTGGTTCTAGCCGATGAAGAGCCTTTTAAATACGTCCATCAGGTGGACATTCTAGGAGAATTTGTAATTCCTTCTACCCACTTGTACGTAGCACCTTCATCTCCAACCACACAAATAGATAAAAAATACAAAAGGGTAAGAAAAAACCCGTGCACGTTAACACCTCCTGGTGCACTCAAAATAGTCAATGCTTCTAAAGTACCATCAACATCAAAACCAAAAGATAATCAAGAATATAAAGGCACCCTTAGTCGAGGAAGAAAGGCCCAAGGAAGTGCCAACTGTAGCCATTATTGAAATGCCAAGTCCTATGGAAGAAGGAGATCTTCAAGATCAAGATGAAGATAGTGATTACCATCCTACTTCGCTAGTGTCATTCGTAGGGTCATCCACATCGCATGCATCAATACACTTGGCAAGCATAGGCATAGGGGAGTACCTTGTGCAAAAAATTACCTTTATGCCTATCATTGAGTCTACACAAGACATGGGAAGACCTAAGGACTTGAGGCCACCAGTGGGAATAGTGGTTCCACTTGGAATCCCTCCCAACCAAACCAATTTTGTCTATGTCGACCTGGACTGCACCCATAAGTCTTTAGACGTAGAAGAGGATTATGATAAATTATTCATGGTTAATGTTTGTTACCTCTCTAATCTCGAGTTTTCTCTAAGCTACTTTGAGCGTTGCCATTGGCATGGCTATGGCCTTGGTATATATGAGCAGGGGCACAGGCGACCATACGAGCCACAATATCAGCTTCCCTTTGACAGGTTTGGGTTAGGCTATTATATTGGAGGTCGAGATGACTCTCTTGCAGCAACATTGGATATATTAAGCTTAGGTTTAGGAGAAGACATCAATTTCATTCCTTATCACCCCCTAAGAACAAGAAATTTGAGCAACAGACAAGTGGCCACGGTGAACATATCTCCACCAAAAATTTATCATCCAAACATCTCAATTGATTCCACCCCAATAGGATACAACTCATGGGATGAGGAGAATGGATATGAAGCAAGTGATGATGAGGCGCAACTTGGCTTAGCCTACCATGGGCCTCACTATTTACAAAGATTCACATGGTCCATCCATAATGAGAGTGGGTACATATCAGATGAAAGTGACTATGAATCAAAAGACTCAACAGAAAGAGCCTACTTAGGCCTGAGCCATAAACCCTTGACTTTGGGGCAAGAGACAAATGCAAATGGATTCTTCATAAGTGATGAATAATATGAAGATGAAATGGAGATGGCCTACTTGGGGCCAAGGCATGAGCCCCTTGTCTTAGGGCCGCATACCAATGCTAACGGTTTCTGGATAAGTGATGACGATTTTGACTCCAAAACTGAGATGGCTTATCTTGGGCCTCGCCACTTGTGGCAAGTTGACATGTTGGTAGAGAGAGAGGTGGCACTCCATGCCATAGACCCTCATCTACAATTTTTGGGGAGACCTGTTGACCTAGCTGCCATTCACCAGATGGTCAATCCCCCTCCACCTACATTCAGAGAGTGATTAGAGCCCAATGATCCTATTATCCACCCTGCTCATGGACCAGATCCATAAATTCCCATTCCTCCAGAGCCTCATCATAAGTATGGAAGGGAAACCCCTGAGATAAGATTGCACCCATGTGGTCCTAGAGATTTCATCCCATCCATCAATATGATCTCCATTGATTTGACCACTCCACTTCATAATCCAGTAGATCCTACCAAATCATTGCATCTTGATATAGAGGCTATTGATTGGGATCATGCTAATTCACCCATAGAGCCTGAAGACCTCTTCCCCAATGAAGAGATGTTACAGCCATTCCATTTTGCACCAGGCTGTGCATATGATGTCTTCCATGTTGGTTTGGAACCTGAGTCAGTAGGTCCTATAAATCCCATCGATGACATTCATTTGATACCCACGCCTCATCAACTAGAGGATGGGTCACATATGGCTATAGAAGCAACTTTCGAGGTGGACATCAGTGATGATCCTACCCAACCAAGAAAATTCAAGTTCAGAGAAAGTCTATCTCTAGAGGAACAAGCCATCCTAATTCCTCTCCTCAAAGAGAGGCCAAATATTTTTGCTTGGACTTACAAAGACATGCCAGGGATAGATCCAAAGTTAGTCATTCACAACCTTTCATTGGATCCCATGAAGAAGCCAGTCAAGCAAAAGATGAGGAAAATGCATCCAACCATCACTTTGATGGTGAAGAATGAATTGCAAAAACTATTGGATGCAGTATTCATAGTTCCTATAGACTACCCTGAGTGGGTGTCAAACATGGTACCCATGGGGAAACCCGACGGAAGAGTTCGTATCTGCACAGACTTCAGAGATTTAAATAGGGCAACACCAAAGGATTCATTCCCGTTGCCAAACATAGATGCTCTTGTAGATGCAACCGCAGGTCATGAGATGCTCTCCCTAATGGATGGTTTTTCTGGATACAACCAGATCCGGATTAAGCCCAAATATCAACATAAAACTACTTTCATTACTCCATGGGGAACATTCTATTACAAAGTGATGCCATTTGGTCTCAAAAATATTGGTGCCACATATCAGTGGGCCATGACATACATATTCCATGACTATATGCATAAGATCTTAGAGGATTACATGGATGACTTACTGGCCAAGTCCCTATTGTGGCAAGAGCACGCTGAAGTCCTTAGACAAGTCTTTGATCACCTCATAGAACACAATGTCCGATTGAATCCTAAGAAGTGCGTATTTGGCATAACTTCTGGAAAGCTTTTGGGATTCATCGTATCCAAGAGAGGCATCGAAGTCGATCCTACAAAGGTAAAGGCTATATTGGAAATGGCCACCCCTACCAACATTAGGGAGCTGAGGAGCCTACAAGGCAAGATAGCATCCATCAAAAGATTCATCGTGCAATTATCAGACAAATGTCGACCTATGAATCGGTTGCTATGCAAGGAGGTCCCCTTTCATTGGGATGAAGAATGCCATCAAGCCTTTGCAGAGATCAAAACTTATCTGGCAACACCGCTAGTATTGGCTCCACCAAGGCCAGACATACCATTTTTACTATATATATCGGCTACTGATTTTGCATTGGGCACCATGTTAGCCCAAAAGAATGCACAAGACAAAGAGCAAGCCATATATTACATTAGTCACACCTTGGTGAGTTATGAGCTAGGATATGCGTATGTCAAAAAGTTGTGTTTAGTAGTGGTCTTTGCAACTTGAAAGTTGTGACACTACATGTTGAGCCATACGACCTACGTCATATCAAAACAAAATCCTTTGTAGTACATGATGAGCAAGACATATCACAATACATGTACCACAAAGTGGATCATGCTATTGATAGAATTTGATCTAGAGTTCATAAGCCAAAAGTCCATCAAGGGACAAGTCATAGCAGATCAATTAGCAGAGGTGCCTCTTCAGGATAACAAGCCTCTCACCATAGAATTGCATGATGATGTGGTCTTTGCATTATCAGATCCACTAGAACTCGAAGAACCTAAGAGAGAAAGAGACATGTCATTGTTCTTCGATGGTTTGAAGTGTGAACAAGGGGGTGGAGTAGGGATTGTCTTTATCACACCGTAGGGCGCTCCATTGCCCTTATCATTCAAACTAGACTTCCCATGCACAAACAACAACATAGAATATGAGGCATTGATCTTGGGACTCCAAACAGCCGTAGCAATGGGCATTAAAATATTGAATATCTTTGGTGACTCCTTGCTCATAGTAAACCAAGTCAAAGGACTATTTCAATGCAGGTGCCCACTCCTGAAGACTTACAAGGAACTTGTTGACACCTACCTAGCCCGGCTGGAATGGTATGACATCGAGGCAATCCCTCGTACGTCAAATAGATTTGCAGACACCATGGCCTCTTTGGGATCCTTAATCCCTCAGAATCCATCTACTGATTTTACAACCATTCATGTGAAAGTGCTTTCACACTCAGCAATACGTCATGAAGCTTTTGACAATCAAGAATCAGTCAACATGATCAACATCGAACCAAATCAAGATTGGTCCTTCGTAGCTAGATATTTCTTGCAAATGGCACCTTGGGGGTCTTTGATCTCCCAAGGACCTATGGAGTGTGGTGCAACCATACACCATAGAGTTGTTCCTCAATCCGTGTTCACTAGCTCAGGAATGCAGGAAAAGCAAGCCATCTTTTCTATAGAAGTCATGGCTTATCAAGATTGGCTTTCCCAACTACGAGACTTCCTAAAACTTGGAATAGTACCTCAAGGTTTGTTGCATACTGAAAGGTGAACGTTCAAATAGAAAGCAACAAGATACATCTTGCTAGGAGAAATCCTCTATAGACGAGGATATGATGGAGTATTACTCCGTTGTCTTGAGCCCCAGGAAGCATCCTGGGCAATTTTGCAAGCTCACGATGGCACATGTGGAGGGCATTTCAGTGGCATGGCCATCATTAAGCGCATCTTGAGAATGGGTTACTATTGGCCCACCATGGAAAATGACTGCTATGAGTATGTCAAGAAATGCATTAAGTGCCAGCATCATGCAAATCTAACGCACTTACCATCGCAAGCCTTGCAACCCATCCAGGCAAGCATGGCCATTCTCATAGTGGGGACTAGACTTGATTGGGAAGATCTCACCCCCATCCTCAGGCCGACACACATTCATCATAACAGCCATAGAATACTTCACTAAATGGGTTGAAGCGATCCCCTTAACATCAACAACTGGACCAAGGATTGTGGAGTTTATACTCCATAATATCATAAGTCATTTTGGGGTCCCTTCGAAGATAATATCGGATAATGGGCCATATTTCAAGAACAAAAATGTGCATGCTTTAATGAAAAAATACCATATTCAACATAGTTTTTCAATACCTTATTATCCGCAAGCAAACGGGCAAGCAGAAGCCTCAAACAAGACAATAGTCTCCATCTTGAGGAAGACGGTGCAAGACAATCACAAGGATTGGCACATGCAATTGCCTCTTGCACTATGGGCATACAGGACTAGTATACGGATGCCCACTAGGGCAACACCATTTTCACTAGTGTATGGCACTAAGGCCATCATGCCACTAGAGTTGGAAATTCCAACTCTACGCATAGCATTAAAGGACTTCATAGATGATGATGCCACATGGCAAGGCCGCCTTGATCAGTTGATGCTTCTTGATGAACGTCGAGTCAATGCTTTAGAGCATCTTCACATTTACCAAGATCGCCTTGCGTGAGCTTACAATAGTAAAGTCCACTTAAGGGAATTCAAGGTTGGAGATCTAGTGCTCAAAGAAAACCAACAGAATTCGAATCTACCGCCGCATCTGTGAGACAAGTTCATGGTAAACTGGATAGGCCCATACATGATTTCACAGAGAGTTGGGCCTGGAGCATATCACCTTATATCATTAGATGGTGTTGAGGAGCTTGAACCTCTCAATATCATTCACTTAAAGGCATTCTACACATAAAAAACAAAAAACATTCAAATATGTCAAAAATACAAAAACATTCAAATATGTCAAAAATACAAAAAATTCAAATATGTCAAAAACACAAACAAATCATAAAAACATAAAAATTCAAAATACAATCAAAGGCTCCAAGGACATTCAAGCCACTTGGTCAAAATCAAATCAAAGGCTCCAAGGACATTCAAGCCGCTTGGTCAAAATCAATTCAAAATGCTCCAAGGGTATACAAACCGCTTGGTCAAAATCAATTAAAAATG
Source organism: Wollemia nobilis (assembly GCA_028583015.1). NCBI lineage: Eukaryota > Viridiplantae > Streptophyta > Pinopsida > Araucariales > Araucariaceae > Wollemia > Wollemia nobilis. The sequence continues at coordinate 1,711,897 of JAQPPZ010002524.1, forward strand.
CTCCAAGGGTATTCAAACCGTTTGGTCAACTACAATAAAAAAGCTCCAAGGGTAATTCATCCCACTTGGTCAAAATCAAAAATCTCCAAGGGTACTTCATGCTACTTGGTCAAAAACCAAAAATCCCCAAAGGCACAATAAGCCCTTTGGTCAAAATTAAACAAAAATACAAAAACAACATAAAAATAAAAAATACAAAAACAATTGCATCTCACATCTTGCATCCACATAATTGCATTGCATTTTCAAAACAATTACAATTGCATATGTCATGAGAGCCTTAAAAGTGATACCAAAGTTTGTCTCACAAATCATTCAAATCCATACCTCCATCAACACATGTGTGTAATTGTGTTTTTCAACACAACCATTATTTGTTGCTATACATAATATACTAAGGTTTTTCGGTTAATCAACCACACCTAGTGATCTTATCAAATTTTGTGGAAAACCATCTTGGTTAGTAGAAGGTAAGGTCTAGCCATGATAATGCCTTGGATATTCAAGATCCTGTCACTAATTGAAACACTAAAATCCTAGTTGGTACAAGGAAAATATGAAAGTTGCAAAGTGGTCTAGGTTACCTTAAGTGAAAAGGATCTTCCTTGCTTATCCCCCTATGCAAATGGTTTAAAGGTGTTGAGAATTGGCAAAAGGACAAGCTTTGCCCTATCCAAATCCCTTGCTTAAATAAAAATAAGCAAAAACCCGAAGCAAAGTACATATTCAAAAATCCAAGCATACATTCCAGATTTCAAAGCAATGATCCGATACACAAATCAAAGATTCCAAGAAACCTCGCTCAAAGAAAAATCAATAAAAAATAAATAGTGATTTTCATCACTACATATGAGAAAAATAAACAGTGATTATCATCACTACAAGAATCCTCGCTCAAAGAAAAATCAATAAAAAATAAACAGTGATTTTCATCACTACATATGAGCAAATATCCAAAGCCAAAAGGAAGAAAAGAAGGGAATGAAGCTTGAATCCCTAGAATTCTCAGCATTGTACAAAATCGGAAGGAGAGATCCTTACGCATGATGATATGTCTACCACAATTGCTTCATGCATTTGTGTAGACCAATGTTTGAATGTGGATGAGCTAGCTTAGGTAACCCAATATTGCCTAGTGGTATAGTCCAACTAAGTCCAACTTAGGATGAGATGAACACTTGAGAATCCCTGATCTTAGCAATGGGCTGAAAGAATCCTGCCTGACATCGAAGGAAATGCTTGAGTTCTATCTCAAAATATACAATCACTTGCACACACAGAGATCATGAATATCTAGGTCCATGGTAAAAGCCTTACTTTTCAAAAGTCTAGAGTGGTCAAGTAGACAGCTTGTTGATAGGGTAACTAGAGTGTTTGAATCTCCGAAAAGCCCCAAAAATTCTTACATAGCAACAAATCATATCATCATTCACACCATCACTTTCTTTATAAGATTCTATAAATTAGGGGGTATCAACATAGTAGGACAGATACCACATATATATTAGAAATAGTATATAGACGACCACTGACTACTTTATATATTTTAATTTACAGAAACTTATCAAGAAAATACATTACACACCATTACATCTCATATATGAATACTTAATCAATTCTTATGATAAGAGTGATTATTTAAATTCATGATTATTTTTTTACTTTCTATGGTATCACCCATTAAGATTGTCAATGTCATATGCATTCCTTATGTTTTAAGTGATTAGAGCATACAGGTTCGTTTATACCATCCCATCACATAAGTTAGATGCATACAATTAAAGCAAAATTAAACATGCATTTAACAATAACATCGCATCCACAAACACAAGTCATTAATCATCCATCATCACATCATAAAACATATAGGCAATATCCATTTGCATACAATCATGAATTCATCATTCATCATCAAAATACATCACATCATATCATCAAATCATATAAGCATCTACACATCCATATAAGCATCTACAATATCATCTATCATCTAACATATACATCAAATCATCATAATGCCATCATCACATCACATCATAAAACAAAATAACAACAAAAACATGAGCAATAAACGATACACATAATGAGTCATAATGCAAAGATATCATAAAAGTATGTGTGTCAATGGATATACAAAAATGCCCATGGGCTACAGTCATATAGGTCAGCCGACCTCAAAAATGAATCAAAACCAAGTGAACCATCAATCAAATACTGGGCATGCGCCCCCTGCAACACCGCCCCCTATGGATGGATCTCTGGGAGAATGGTGCGAGCTGGACCCTACTGGTCTCTCAGTATGAGTCCAGGCCCCATGACCAGGCCGGATGGAAGACTACCCTATGGTAGAACTCCTGCTAACCTGTGACCCACCTGTGGCTCCTCTCTCCCTAGGGATGGCTCCTAGCCTCCTGATCTACCTCGAGAGAGTGGCAATATGGGTTGCATCCTCAACAATCTGTACATCACTCTCATCCAGAAAACCCTATAGATGACTGATCTCATCCTCGAGAGCTACCCTCGAAGGACCCTCGAGAGTAGGAGGAGCAACAACAACCTACATCCGAGAAGCTCCTCCCATAGCGGCCTGCAAAGCCTGTATCTGGTCTGACAGCTGTGCTATAGTAGTATCCCTCTGAGCTATGATGGCATTGCACTATTGTACCTATATCTTGGCCGACTAGAGCTCAGCCTCCACATCATGTAGTTGTGCCCTAAGAGGAGAATCTCTCTCCTCAAGCTCCATCTCCTCCTCTACCTCCTTAGGAGCCTCCTACTCCTCCACTATCACCTGCTCTGCCTACTGGTCCCACGCCATAGTCCTAGCATGAACCCTACACCTCGATGGATCTACCCCATCTCTACCATCATCCTCTCGACCCAGACTACCCTCATCGTGCCACATCAGGTCACCCCACCACCATGCAAATGCATCTATAACTCCACTAGCTACTCTAGGATCAACAGTTGGGGCATCCTCCTAGCTCTGTAACCTATCGGGGAGGGAGGTCTCTCTCTGCTCTGATGCGCCTATACAAAAATGGTACTAATGGCACATCCTACTACAACCCATACTGATGAAGAACCCGAGAGTAGAAGAAGTACTCCTGGATGTTGACCTTGCGGTCAATGAGCCATCGCTCATACCGCATCCTAGCAGTAAAGTTGTTAGGGTCATCCCAAGCGGGACACTCATGATACGGGTGCCATATGACATCTCCAACTTGGAGTCCAATGAAAGTATCAGTATAATGAGGCAACTCCCCTACAAAAGTGTGGCTCTTGCACTCCTCGCTCCCTCTAGCCCATCTAGCACCATAGCACTGCATCCACCTATCCATAACTATGATCTTAATAGGAAGCCCCTTAGGGTGATCTACCCTAATGTGCTCCCATCCCTAGATCTGCAAGAGCCAACTATAGGCGATGCTGACATGACCCCTCTAGTGGATGTGGTACAACTCATCATAACATTGAGCCAATAGAGACCTACCCCACGCATAGATGATGGGTGCCTCACTGTCCATCAGGTCCTAAACCATCGCAAGGAGGTTCCAAGGGAACCTCAAGCCTGAATAGTCTAGGATAAGGACATTGTTGATGACCATCAACAACATCGCATGCCTCACTATGAAAACATGCTCCCGATACCAGTGGATGATAGACACTCCCCCAGACTTGGTGTCCTTGAGAGCATCCTCAGAGCGCCCTCCAAACACCCGAGTGAAGACGACCACCTGATCATTAGTGGCCAAAGAAACAATTGCCACCCCATCAAAAGGGATCCGAAAGATCTTGTACACATCCTCCGACGTAATGGTCATCTCACCGATTGAGAGGTGGAAGGTATTAGTCCGAGGGTCCCAGCGATGGGCCAAAGCCGTAAGGTAAGCCTGGTCCGACATAATATGAGGTAGTCTGGTAACATACTGGAGCCCGCGAGCCTTAAGCCACCTCCAATCCATGTCATCCAGAAGAGGTAGAAGGTCATTCATGAGCCTCGGGTCCCGAGCCCAAGTAGTAAGGATCTAAGCAAAGAAAAAGAAATATGAAACATAACTACAGTGCATCTAAGGCATAAATCCTAATAAAACATAAAAAAAATCTGACACTCTCCTAAATCTGAGCAAAGAGGGGGGAATAAATGCACCTAGGCGTGCAACACATGCTAAAGAGTAGTTCAAAATTCCAAAAAAATTATTAAACTATCTCAAAAAATCCAATAAAAAGCAAAAATTTGTGCAAAATTGGCTAAGGGGATTAGCTAGTCGCCTATAGTGCAAGATCGGCCTAGAGGCAACGGCCAAAGCCCAATGGTCAAATTTTTGACCGTTGGGGTTCAAACTTAGCCGCTCTGAGCGACAGTGGCCAAATTTCCACTGCTCTGAGCGATAGCGGCCGAAAGGTAACACGACAAACCCGTGAACCCTAGGCCATAAAATTCAAAAAATTAAAAAAAAAACAAAAATGGGGACCAACCCACCACTTAAAAACCTAAACTAAGCCTAACTACGGATTTCGTTCATTACCAACAGGTTTAGTGGGGTTCATTTACCATTTACTTAGTGAGGTTCAGTTTTACCCAAGAGCAAAAAAGAGGGTAGGGTTTGAAAGAATACCCGAGAAGCTCCGGCTCCTCCAACAGCTGATGCCTCACCCTGTGCAGCCATGTCCTCGACGCAGGTAACTTCAAAAATCGCAACTGTCGCTGTCTCACTAGAGCTCTAAAAAGTGAATTGATAGCAAATGAAAGTGACAGGTCAAAACCCTAAAAGTGCATTTTATATGTTTTCAAATTATGCCTTGGCCATTGCTGGCATCAGCGGCCCAAACTTCATGGCCGCTCAAGGTGACAACGACCACAGGCAGAGACTCAGAGGCCATTGGACCTGATAGCGGCCTACTCCACAGATAAAAACAAGAAAATTCCTTCCATAGGGGATAACAAAAACATTAAATAAATGCATTTTGATGAATTGAAGTCATCTTAATGACCAAAATAACAAAAAAAATTGCATATAAGCATAATCTCAAGCAGGCCTCGTACCTAGTTACTTACTCTATCCACTCGGTGATTGCAACGATTCACACTCCATGCATTTCGATGAGATGAGTAGGCTACCATAAGGCTACTTGGGGCAAAAGCATTTCATTTTGGAATTACGATGTGCCACCCTTCAATCCCGAAGAAGACCAAGATGGTCGGACTGCTCCACGGGTGTGAAAGGATCATCCTAATTCCCCTATGATACCAAAAACATTAAGCCAAAGTGATACAATATGAACATAAATAGAATCACTCATCCTAACTCCCTAAGAAGGCTATTGATAGTTGGACCGCTCCTCGGGATAGGGATGGATGATTATCATAAACAATTGGAATCACACTTGGATGTGGGATTGCCCATTAAAAGCAACAAATGCTAGAAAGGAACCAGATTAGTCATATTGGTCAAGCGACTTGTCGCTTCATTCATTGTCATTTCTTCACCAATCCATTGTGTGAGGAAGTAGTTCAAAACTTCAACATAATCATAATCAAAATCAACAAAATATCACTCGATCATAACAAAATCGTGTTCATCCTACGAATCATTGCATACAACAATCACAAATTTCCCTTGTTTTTTGGGAACGTAAGTAGACATGACATATTCAATTGTAGCTCTCCTACCGGTCGAAACTATTGTAGCAGCTAAAGCTACCCGATTGAGTTTGAGGAATGAGTGCAATTTAACATGCCCAAGCCACTGAGCTAAGTCCTCCGAACATTGAGGCAATGATTCAAAGGATGCACGCCATCTTGCATGATTGGGCCATCCAGCGTTGATCAGACCATTGATCACCATACACCCTACAAACAGATCAGTCTATATTTTTGCTCAGCGTTGTGTTTTCCACATAGCGCATCACAAAAAGGGGCATCTATAGACACCTAAAATGTGTCATGCTTAGGGGAGCTACTCACATAGACACATTCATAAGATCAGATGACATAATATTGGACTTTCCAAGCATCAACAGTGGTTCTCACCACTCATTTGGGGCCTTTTCAAGCCATCCAAGCCTAGCCACTCAAGCCAAGAGTGACCAGATCTTAGCCGCTCAAGCCTAGAGTGGCCAGACCTTAGCCATTGTAGATGACAATGGCCAGATATTAGTCACTACAGATGATAGCGACTAAACCATAAAAGTAGTTTTATCGACAAACAGGCCTAATCACGGGTGGAAGTGGCAGTCTGCATGCAATAAAGGTGAGCGGGAGTAACTTTGCATTCCTTTTCATGACCAATTCACATAGGAGACTTGAGTTTGCATTTAGACTTTAGTTAACTGGCCTCCAAACATAGACAAAGGACAAAAGCTTCTCATGCTAACGACCAGTTTGCATAGGAGACTCAAGTTGGCAGTTAGATTTCAGTTAACTGGCCTCCAAACATAGAAAAGACAAAAAGCTTCTCATGCTAACTCTCACTACGCATGAGAAATTCATTCCTAGGGCTTGGACATAGACCTAGGGTTTCACACTATAAAAGGTGCAGGCCTAAGAGCACCAAAGAGAGAATATTTTATCAGAGAGATCTTTATCTAGACAATTTATCCCAAATTTATCAGGACAGGTCATTGAGGAGAGCTTTCGAGACTTGGAGAGTTCCCTTGGAGATCACGTGTACGGTGAAGCCCTGACAAATTGGAGAGCATAGCAACCATTATTTCAACATCGGATACAAGCTTTGATCCATAGCTTTGGAGCAAAGAGGACGAGAGTCACTTTAGCGACCGTTGTCTTGGACAATGGCCCGTGGGCTTAGCTTAGGGTTTTAGACATTAGATTCATTATTTTAGCATATCATTAGCATAGCATCATTTCATTCATTCGCATTCATAGCATTAGTCTAATTTGCACTTGCTTTCATTTGTTATATTCATTGCTAACAACCTCATCCGGGGAGGTATTCTCGGACATCTAAGCGTGTGTTGTTGTTTCATTGCTTATAGGGCCACAGGTTCATCGGACGAAATCTGCAACATACGAGAGCAAAAGGGATCCCTCTAGGAAATAGGCCTAGAGAAGGAGGCATCTGTAAGCCCTCATACATTTTCATGTGCGGAACTGGGAAGCTTTTTGAAAGTGCACCACCTCTTTGCGAAAGGGGCACTCTTTGCCTATTTGTAACCTTATTGTATCGAAATGGGTATCCCTAAGAGGGACCGACATGTAACCGGGTTTCAATACAAATAAAGAGATCCATATTTGTTATTTCTATGTTATATGCTTTTCATTGTCTTCCATTTCATTTTGGGTTTTTAATACATTGCAAGTAGCGTAAAAAGAGCGGTGTGTGCATCCCGGGGTCGCTACACCTGTAATGAGAGTGTATACACCTAATGGAATTTTAGGTTTTGTAAAATTCTTATATTTTCCCAATGGATTGGCAACTTGATAATCTATGATAAATGCTGATATTACCAAGTTTTGTAGAATCCCTTATGAATCCCTAGGGATATAATATAGTATGCTTGAAAAAATAGTTCAATTTTTGGTTGATTTTGTAAGAACCAACTTTTATTATCCCTTATTGCTCCTATTGAACTAAGCACTTTTTCAATTTGAAGAGGTTTTAATGTTGGATTTATTTTGTCCCTTTTTTTTATGTTTTTGAGATAAGAAAAATATAAATCTCTAACCTTAGCAAAAACCTTTAATAACCTCTTTTAATATCCCTTTAGGATTTTAATTGTAGTGTATCTAATTTACAATAAGTCAATTTGATGTAGTAACCCTTATAACTCCCAAATTTTGGAAAATTAGACCACAATAATATTTGCAAATATTTTATAAATAATTTCCAGTAGAAATCCTTATTGCTCCTATGTTTAATATTGCAAATATTATATTTATATGATATATTATTCCCCTTTAAGATATGGCTTTCAATATAGTTAAATTCCTCTAAGTTTAACCTTATAACTCCCAATAAATAAAAGCATATTATAGTGGTAATAAAGCTTATCTTATATCATTCAATATTTTATGTTGTTTTCACTGTGCATGGGATGTAATATAGATGTTGCTGCTTTGGCTATTCCTCCAATGATATTTCTTGGAACCTTCATGGGATTTGATGTTCCAAATGTGGCACCATTAATGTCTACCTTTGACCTTCCTTGACCAGAGCATTGAAGGCTCTTTCTCACCTTGCTTCCATGCTATCGCTTGGCCCTGTGTGCATAGACCTTGGACGTAAATTCTTGTTGAATGCCTTGGTCGTTGATGCTCTTAAAATGGAGGATAATCTTGGTTTGAGTGCCAAGTGGCACGTCCATTTTCTTCTTGAGAACTTAAGGAGTAGAAGGTGCTAGAGAAAACTCATTTCCCTCTTTGAGTAATGTATGGACGTTATGTTCTTTAATGGAGTGCTTGGATTTCCTTTGGATAAGTGTTCCTCACATATTCATTGCACCAACCTATAGCTTGTAACTCCTTTGATGATGAAGATGAGCGCTCACGTGAGGAGATTTAGGGTCTTGTCTCGAGTGATAAATATCACTTCCTCCTTGTGCATGGGCATCTTCTATAACACTTATTCAACGTATCCTTCTTAGAGGTTCTTTAAAATTTGTAACATTCACAACTCCTTTTTCAATCAATTGCACTTGCTTGTAGATTGTTTCAGTCTAATTTTAGGAGCATCGATCTGGAGGCTTGAGCACTAAATTTCAACTTTGAAAATGTGAATACTGAAACACTCCAATGGTGCTTTTATCTTCCTATTTTCTAATTTTTTATATGTCATCCTTGTAGACAACATTTCTCTTAGTTATAACATCATTTTACCCCTTTTATTTTTCATCTTACCTCTTGTAGGTTCGATCATCCAAGATGAGGGAGTAATAGCCCTTAGAGTGACTCCTTTGATGTTCTTGGAAAGGCATTAGTGAATGACCATCTTCGATTGGTTTTTCCAAAAAAAATTGTGCCTTTGAGACACCTTAAAATATACCTCCTTTTTCTATATAAACCAGATTAGGATAGTGCAATGCAATGCAATATATTCATGTATAAAATAGCTTTTATTGCACCTTCTTTTGCACTCCTTTTTCAGGTCTGAATTTCTGATTTTGTGGTAAAATTTTGAATGCAATATAAGGGGTTTCGAGGTTGTCTCTTTGATTAGACACCTTCCCATTTTTTCTTGGATATTTTACAAATGAATCCAAGCTTGTAACCACTTGATAGAAGCTCTCTTTTTGTTGTATTTTTTTGCACTATTTCTTTGTAGAAAACTTATTGTGCTTTGAACTTGAGACTCACCAAGTCTCGTTCGAGGCTTCCTTTGCTGATATTTTGGTGGCTAATTTCTTCTCCAATTCTTGGAGGATTGAGCTAATTTTGTGGCTTCCCCAGGCCACTCAATGTTGCAGATCTCTGTGTACTAATAGTGTCTTTAGACACTTTGAAAATTTTTGTTTTTGTGCCTTTATCAAGAACACAAATAACAATATTTTGAGAGCAATAGGATAGTGCAAATAAATCTAATAAATTTTAACTTTTAATACACTAACAATTTCACCTTATAACTCCAATTAAATATTAAAATTAATGCACTTAATCAATTTACTGTAACTAATCAAGAATAATCTAAAATGAATCTTCAAAAATTATTCTGCAATTTCCTTACAAACAAAGTTGTAGGAACTTAGTCTTCTTTTGCTTTCCAAAGTAGATGATAGGTAGTTGATAGATATTTTTAGTGCATAAATGTATTCAAATCCTAATGTGCAAATGAAACTTAAAAGAAATTATTATATTTTTACACTTTTAAATATTGTAATCCAATGTTTCTTATTGTAACTTTAATTCAAATTAAGGTACTTTAATAAATCTGATAAGTAAACCAATAATGAATCTACTTACACCAATAGTTGCATACCTTTTTGTAATATTTTGTAGTTCTTCTTTCAATTCTGTAGAGGATGTAGATTTTGTTGCTTTATGTAAACTATCCTAAATAGTTCCTTCTTCACCAAAATATGGTCTTGAACTTTTCCTTTAATAGCCTATTATTTTGTGGTTTGTTCTTAATTTGCTATCTCCTACTTTTGTTGTAGATTTGAATAAGTCTTTGTCTCTAAAATGGTGCCTTTTTGCTATAAGAGGTAATATTTAAATTTATTGGATCTTGCGGGCTTCTCCTATCTTCAAGTCTTCTTGTCAAATTTTAGATTTAAATAGGATCTTCTCAATATTTTGAATGTCTTGAGGTCTTCACTGGATTCTTATTTTAGTATTCGACACTCCTTACCAAATTCTTCTTCTCTTTGGCTTGTTGTCGAATGACAACAATTGTACCAAGTCCACTATCAGGGGGTTCTCCTTGGTAGTGGATTTCTCCAATGAGTTATTCTTTGATGATTTCTTCAATAAGGCTCTCCAAGCCTTTTACTAGATGCTCGTTGAGACCTCCCCAAGGTATTTGATCTTGTAGCTTCTTTTGGTATTTCTTGAGATATTTTCTTCAACCTTCTATTCTTGGAAGTGTTGGTGGTGAGATCTTCCTCTAGATCTTTGCTTCTACTACTTTTGTTTGAGAAGGACTCTCCTAGTCCTTCTTATTCCAAGACTAGAATTTCTTCAATGAGATATCCTCATGATCTCTTTGCCTTCAGTTTTGCTTCAAGTGCTGGATTGATTTTGAAGAATATACTCTTCCTATATTTCTTGTAGGAATTTTCTCAAATCGCTAAATCTCCTTTCCATGCAACAAAGTATTAGTACTAAAATCTTAATCTGCTTATGAATTAGATACTCACTTCTAGAGTCTTCTTCAATATCAAGGCTTTTGTGGCCTTATTTAAATATCAAGGCTTCTATGGCATTTTCTTTAATATCAAGGCTTCTATGGCCTTTTCTTCAATATCAAGGCTTTTGTGGCCTTTTTCAGGATCAAGGTTGTTATGGCCTTTTTATTTTGGATTTAGGCTACTATGGCCTTTTCTTCTGGATCAAGGCTACTAGGGCCTTTCTTCTTGATCAAGGCTACTATGGCTTTTATTCTTGATCAAGGCTACTATGGCATTTTCTTCTTGTGTGAATTTCTCAATTTAGTAATGGAGATATCCTATCTCCTAACTTCACCATAACTCTTCTCCAAAAGTCTTCTTCCATAGTATTCTTTACTGAGGCAAGAAATTAATATTTTCACTATGAAGATACGCCGACCTTCAAGCAATGAATTTGACGTCTCCTAGCTTTCTATTGTAAGAGGAGTCCCAATATTATGAGAATTATATTTCTACAACAAAAGAAACTTTGGGAAATAGTTAAGAAATTCCAGATATCCTGAATTATATTCACTAGTTGATTTGTCAATATAGTAGATTGAATGCTAAGTCCTAGTCTTCATGAGTTTTTTGCAACTCTGTAGAAAGACTCTAGCCAAATGCAATCTCAATATTTCTAAAACTGAGATTTATTTTTATCCTCACATGTGGCTCTCCCTAGTTCTACCACCTAGACTCTTATAAGAGTTTTTAATAGTGATTGGTCCAAAGGCGTGTCAGGTTTATAAAAAAATTAGGCTCGTTGATAATGGTGGTTTTCCTATGGCTAGATCTATCGTAGCTCTTATACCACTGTTAGATTTTGATGCAGTATGCACTGGAAGATAGCAATAACAAGATGAAAAAATAATATGAAAGAAATTAAATCTATGAGATGATTGAAAATGCTATAAATAGAAATAATAGAAATGAATATAATGTAGCTATGGAGGAAATGAACACTCCATGAATAATGCTACTGTACTACATTGCACCCATCTCCAACATGGATGAATTTATCTAAGATATGCTCTATTATTTTGTATATTATGATCAATGTGATGCTCTCTAATATATGAAAATGAGGCCATTATAGAGGAAGATAAGTTCCTTGGACAACACTCAATGTAGTTGTGCAAGGGAAAACTTGCACATTGACACTTATGCATTTATTACATTGTATGAATAAAATAGGTAACTTCCCTCTAAAGTAATCTAATGTCCTAAGTATGTACCTTGGTAGGTACATTTACATGACCCAAATGATGTAATATAATCTATTTCTAACACAAAATTCAATCTAACGCACTTCACATATGGTGGTTTCCACTTTATATTCTTTGCCTTCTTTTTGCTTCTCTTTTACCCAACATCATAATTCCTTTTAATGACTTGAAACCATATATCAAGGCTCTCTACTTACAAAGTAGGGACTAGGTGAGTTGATAGGGTTGGTTTAGACTCTTCTATGGCTAAACTTATTTTCTTTTCCATTACCTCTAAACTGCTTTCCTTTCCTTTAAATATTCTTCTATTCCTTTCTAGCCATATAGTCCAAAGTATTGTATCTTTTGATATATCCTAGATTTTTTGTAAAGCCTCACTTTTATAAGTTCTCTACCATTGCTTTAACCAATCTTCAATTCTATTATTCATCACCATGCATTTACCAAACATATTAAGAATCCATTGCCATAGATTCAAAACTATTGAGCAATGTACCAAGATATGGTCTATAATATCCTCCTCATTATTACAAAAACACATTAATAGAGGCCATGAAAACTCCTTTTCATAATGTTATCCTAGGATAAAATTCTTCTATGACCTACTAGCCAAACAAACATTTAGACTTGAGGAATACTTGGGCTATCCCAAATATCTCTCCATATTCTAGTGACATTATTATTTTGTTGGTGTTGGAAATTATATCCACTTCTTGTTGTGTATTCTCCTAAGCTATTCAACTCCCAAATCAATTTATCCTTGGCTCCCCTTGAAATAATCATAGTTGCTATCTTTGTACTCAATTTCCTCTTAGCTTCAATGTATTGTATACTTGTAAAAAAATTATTCTTTCCATTTGTATCTTCCTTCTTGATCCTTGTACAAAATATTTTAAACCCTATCACCATATTTTTCTTGAAGTAATCTTATCCAAGGTTTCAAAATTGGATCTAAATTTAGTGGTTTTTTATGACACCAAGTATCTATCCAAATAGAATTTTTTACTCCAATTACCACCATATATATTAAACCTTTAATCATAAGATCAATAGTTTTCTTTAAACCATTCCAAATAGTAGAACCATTTGGAAGAGAGAATGCAATAAATATTAAAATTGGGTCATTGGGATCAACATACTTAGAAGAATCATTACCCATTGTCTTTGACTCTATTTTTACAATCTCCAGATAATGTTTCCCCTAAGAGCTAAGTTTGAATCTGTAAGAACTCTTAAATAAATACCTCCCGTAGTTTTATCATCACACAAATTGATCCATTTCACCAAAGGAAAATTCCTTTTATCATGTAAACCTGACCATAAAAAGGATCGCACAATATAGATTAGAATTTTTTCAACTTATGGCATATAATACAATGATATATAATATGTTAGAATGGATTGTAAGACTGAATTAATTAACTGAACTCTTCCTGCTAATGGTTACCATATACCTTTACAAGATGGAATTTTATTTTAAACTTTAATAATAAATGGATTTCATAAATCTATCCTCATTATCCCCTCAAATAAAGGCATCCCTAGAAAAATTGTTGGTAAATTTACCTCCTCCATTTGAAGCAACCTACAAATGCTTACTTTGATATTAGTAGGAGTGTTAAGTAAATTTTAGACTAATTTTATTAACTTTTTACCCTGAACCTCTTTTGTACTCTTTTAAAAAGTTATTCAAAGCTCTGGCCTCATTTATCCTTGCCCTTCCAAAAAGGGTTGTATCATCTACAAACTATTGATGGGTGATGTTATAGATGTTATTACTAACTTAAGTCCACTTATAAGCCCATATTTGTAAGCCTTCTTTAAGTTCCTACTCAAAAATTCTACATTAATAATAAATAAATAAGGCGATAGAGGATATCCTTGTCTAAGACCTCTCTTGGATTTAAAAGATTCTATCACTAACCCATTGAACAACACTGAATAAGAAATTGTAGAGACACAAGCTTTAATCCATCTAACCCATTTCTTCCCAAAACTAAACTTATCTAAAACTAAAAAAATAAAATTCCATTTAACCCTATCATAGGATTTACTCATATCAAGTTTTAAGATCATTGCTTTCTCTTTTCTTGAAGCTACTGAATGTATAACTTCATGAGTTACTATGATCCCATCCAAAATTTGTTTCCCTTTCACAAATTCTCCTTGCTATTTTGAAATGATTTTGTCTAACAATAGCCTTAATATATTCACCATAACTTTGGAAATAATATTATATGTCATATTACATAGGCTTATGGGCCTAAATTAATCAAACAATTCAACATCCTTATTTTTTAGAATTAGGGTAAGATATGTTGCATTTATTTTATAAGGTATGTATTGTCATATCCCCCTTGTTAGCTTAGGTTAGTTTAGGATTTTTCCTTTTTTTTGTCTTTATTTTATGCATTTTCTCTAACCCTTTTCCCCCTGAAGTTGGTATAGTAGGAGAGTGTGCTCAAGATACAACTTAAAAGGAGTCATCCTTATAAAAACCCATAGGTGCCCAATTGAGCCAAACCTTGTACTCTCAAAGTTGCCTTGTTGTGTCACTTCATGCAAGATATGATAGTCTTGATTGTCTTGTCCCTACATTTAATATATGAGACAATAGGAGAGGACACCAATTTAATAGTATGCCTAGTGGGACCCAATTGATTCATCATTAGTCCCATAATCAAAAGAATATATAGGATCTAAATTTGGTGAGGGTCCTTGCTTACCTTCTTATTTTAAGCATCTAAAATCCCACTTGATAACTCTGATAAATATAAATATTCAAAATAAACCACACTAAAGGACATCATATTGATATTTTAGTGAATATCTTAGTCTATTAGCTCAAAGAGCACATATTGCATTCACCTAGAAACTCCACTCCAACCAAAGCACCCATAAGTGTATGAATGAGAGATCTTCCACCAGGTCCTTTGTTGCTGCAAATCTTCAAGATTTGGTTCCACCTTTTAACACCATTTCATGAAGAAGAAGAGATCAAGACCATAGTATGGCTGCTCCACCTCCACCCAGATCATTCATTGCTTGGAATGATAAAGGTCTTTTGAGACCTCCTACTCTGCATAAAGTATGGGATGAGATACCAATATCTATTATAAAATATCTCCCATATGTTACTAGGGAAGACTTGACTACTCCAATAGAGAATTTGAACCACATGGTGAGTTTGTATATGCTTCAAAATATATACGATCTAAATGTGGATCTAAGATTACTAGTTGTCTCATTTAGAGGTAAGGCTTATGAATAGTATGTCATGCTTCAACCTCACTCAATTGTTGACAAGTGTAAAAGTCCCAATATAGCCATGTCAGCTAATTATATTTATTATTATCTTGGGCCATAGATTTAGTTAGTTGGTCCTTGAGCACTAGAGTTAGGTTATTATTGATTTTATCTATAAATAGGAAGTATCTTTTATTAGTTTTGATCAATGGATAATTTGGATTTAAGTCACATCAGTATGTGTACAAGAATTTTCCCTCTCAAAATTTCTATGAGACTTTGCCCTCTCCAAGTGGATGTAGATTTTCTATTGCATTAATTTATTTCTAACATTTGATATTTGCATATTGCTCATGGCAATTTATTGCATATTGTTCATGGCATTTGAATCTGAATTATTATTGTTTGCATGTTGTTAATAATAGTTCAATGTTGAAGTGTTGTTGTGGATATTAAATATTTATGTGGTATTGTAACAAGTGGTTTTAGAGTTTAATTATAGAACTAATAGAAATTAATAAATATATTTGGTGTGTTGAAAATAAAGTTTTTAAATTTTTGTGAAGAAATAAAGGTTTTCAACATATTTCTTCTAAAAAGGTTCATTTGATTTTCCATAATTAATTAATTTTTTTTTAAGTATTTGGTGCAACTCCTCTCTCTACTTTATATTAATAATTCATTAGGTTTTTTCTAATTATTTGGTGCAACTCCCATCCCTACTTTATATTAATTAAGTTTTCTTGAATTATTCGTATAACTCCCATGGTTTTTCTCGCACTTTGCATCTCAAAGCATTGTGTTCCCTTGCATTTTCCCCTACCCCACATCTTCATGGTCTCACATTTCATTTTTTTAAATTATTTTCTCTTGTTTTGTATCTTCATGCATTTTGTTCCCTTGCATTTTTCCCCACCCCTATCTCCACGGTTTCACATTTCATTTTTTTAATTATTAACTCCTCCCTTTCATATTTCATTTTTTTAATTTATTAAACACCCACCCTAATTTTTTTAAATTATATAATCCCATTCTTTCTCATTTTTAAACCATTTCTCCCTAATTAATAAAATTATTTAAATAAACTTTTTAGTTTAAAAAATAAATAAATAAAGAAAAAATCATATATTAAAATTAATATTTATATATATAATAGGAGGAAGAGGAGAGTGTCTTGTGTCATCGGATCCTTACGAGAAACATTATTTTCAGTGTTCGTTTCTTCAAGCTATGAATGCATGAATGAACCCACTAATAATATTGGTTGGGCATGATTCAACGGTTGATTACAACATATTGTTACTTTAAAGGATGTGTGTATGAGCAAAAAGAAGCACCAACATAGAAATCCTGGTTTCTCACATTGACATTCCCACCTTTGAAGGTGTCAACCCTTGAGGATGGTTGGTTAAAAAGGAAGGCTTTATTTACTTGTACCATATTTTTGAAATAGGTCATGTAGTATTAGAATCTTCTAAGTTGAGTGCCCAAGCTTATCCATGGTTTTTATGCTATCTTTTCCAACATGACAGTCCTCTTTTATGGCTTGACTTCACGGGATGATCTCTCTAAAAAAATGATAAAGGATATTCCACATCATATGTGGTATGTCTTATGTAAGCTAAGCAAATGGGGATAGGGGAAGACTAATGCTCTAAGTTCACAAGTATCCTCACCTATACCCATAAATTGAATCCAATATTGGTGGTCTCTAACTTTTATTATTGCCTTGAGGATAAAATTCAAAAGGAATTTGACATGCACGATCATTATACTCTTGATGGACAGCATATAGCTCTAGTAGTAGAACAAAAGATCCAATATTTTGGTCCCCCATATAGATATAATATCAACCCTTGTTTTCCTTACTAAAATTTTGAGTGTTACACAAGATTCTTTATCTCAAATTTCGTTCACACCATCCCCAATATCAAGCATGTGAAGAATATTGTAACTTTATCTTGGAATATGGAAACACATCAGTTTATAAGGATGAATATTCATTACAACATAAGCAATTGATAGATCTAGGATAACAACTAGTAGAAGTGGATGAAGTAGAACTAGAGAATGATATTATGACTCTCTTTGTTCATGCACTTATAGGTTTCCAAGCTCACCATACTATCAAAGTATCGAGATTTATCAAACAATAGTGTGTTAATGTGTTGATTGATTCAAGTAGCACACATAACTTTATAGATACTAAGACAATAAAAATCTTGGGTTTGTATATCAATACTTCAATTCAATATAAATTTCAATTATCAATTGCAAATGGGCGTACTACTTAGAGTCTAGGTTGAATGACTAAAGTTAACATCCAAATAGGAGATTATATGTGGGTGGAAAATCTTTTTGCTTTGAACTTGGAAAGTTCAGATGTTATCTTAGTTAACATCCAAATGGGAGATTATATGTGAATGGGCAATCCTTTTGATTTGAACTTGAAAATTTCAAATGTTATCTTGGGAGCACAATATTTATCTCAACTCAGTGATGTAATTATTAATCTACAAAACTTATATGTCAAGTGGAAATATAATGGAAGGATCATTTATCATCAAGGAATTCAATCCCCTCCCTCCAAGATAGTTAGTTCCCATCACATGGAAAATATATTGAATAAGGAAGGTCTTGGATTATTTACCAAGTCAATTGCAAGGGGGTTCAATCCTTGGATCCATCTCTTTTAGGTCATCCATTAGATCTCCAAATAATTATGGATCCTTTTGAAGATGTATTTAGTGAGCCAAGGGGTCTACCTCCTAAGCACATACATGATCATGCCACCCATCTAATTTCATAAATTCAACCTCCTAATGTGTGTTCTTATTGCTAACCCAACCCCAAAAGTTAGAAATCAAGAAGAAGATCCCAAAAATATTAGAGCATGGAATCATTTATCCAAGTATTAGTCCATATTCCTCTCTGATGTTGATTGTACAACATAAGGATAAATCATGGTGCATGAGTCCTAATTTTTGTCCTCTTAACAAGATCACTATCAAAGATAAGTTTCATATCCTTGTTATACATGATCTATTGGTGCTAGATACCTCATTAAACTAGACTTGCATTTTGGTTTTCACCAAATTAGGGTTAGAGAAGAGGATATCCCTAAGAATGCTTTCCATACACATGAGGATCATTATGAGTTCCTAGTCATACCTTTTGGACTCACTAATTCTCCTTCCACTTTTCAAAGTCTCATGAACCATGTCTTTTATCCTTTTCTCCATAAGTTTGTCCTAGTTTTATTTGATGATGTTTTAATTTATAACATATATTGGTAGGAGCACCTAGTTCATATTGATAAAGTCCTTCATCTATTACAAAAGAAAAAAATCTTTGTTAAAAGGTACAAATGTGCCATTAGGTTCCAATAGGTAGAATATTTTGGATATATAGTATCTAAAAAATGAGTCAATGTAGATCTTAATAAAATAAAAACTATTCAAGATTGACCCTTGCCAAAATCCCTTAAAAAATTTATAAATTTCTAGGACTTAGGTTATTATAGAAAATTTATCAACAACTATGGAAATATTGTTGTGTCTCTCACTACCCTCACCAAAAATGGTGCTCTTGTTTGGACTAAAGCTACTTTATAGGCCTTCCAATATCTCAAAGAATTTATGTATTCCACTCTAATTTTGACCACTCCTAATTTTAGAAAATATTGTCATTGTGTGATGCTTTCAACATAGGTATTGGAGCCATTTTAATTAAATTCTAGGTAAGAATCTAGGACCGTCCACTTATGAGAAGGAAATGCTAGTTTTTTTATATGCTATAGAGAAATGGAAGCATTATTTCTTGAGTAGTGAGTTCATAATTAAGATGGACCATAGTAGCCTAAATAATTTCTTAGAACATTATCTCTCATACCTTGAATATAATAAATAGATGATCAAACTTTTGGATTATGATTTTATCATTGGATATAAGAAAGGTAAGAAAAATGTGGTGGCTAATGCTTTATCTCACAAATACGAGGATGATGTGGCTATCAATGCCATATCTAATCCTTGTCGACAATGGATTTCTAAACATTGAGAAGATTGAATTTCTAACTCAAAGATTGCTTAAATAATTTAGGATATGAAAATAGGATCATCATTGTATTCTTTCTTCTCATACTCTGATGGAATTCTTCACAAAAAATATCATATTTATCTTCCTCAATATTTGAATATTAAGTTAGGTCCGAGGTGTAGACCAATTGGTTCATCCAAACCCCATAAGGGGGGTGGAGGTCCAAGGTTCAAATCTCGGGCCTCACTGGACTGAATGCTTGTCCCTTTCCTAGTGCTTTCAGTGGCGTAAAAGGTTTAAAATGATTGTGGCATGGTGGTTATAGGGGTGGACTATGCGAAGATCTGTGTGGTGGCTTCCGTGGCGGACATCGCAGAATACTGTGGTGGCCATAAAAATCTAGACAACTTGCCCGGATTCATGGCGGCTACCGATTCCACCATGTAAATTCAAAAAAAGAAAAAAAAAAAAAATATATATATATATATATATATATATATATATATATATATATATATATATATTTGACTATTAAGTCAAAGATTCTCCAAGAATTGCATGCATATCCTTTGGTGGGACACTCAAGATTCTTGAAAATATACCAATAGGTGAAACAATCATTTTCTTGAAAATGATTAAAAGTAGATTTCAAGACATTTATGATTGAGTATGAGGTATGTCAATATAACAAATGGAAAATAGTTAAATCTCTTGGATTGTTGCAACCCTTGCTTATCCCTAATTGTCAATGGGAGCACATATATGTGGATTTCATTGAGGGCCTTCCCAAATTAGAGGGAAAATAATGATATTTGTGGTAGTAGATTGCCTTTACAAGTATGCTCATTTTTTGTTAGGATATCACTATTAAAAATAAGCACACACACAAAATACTAAAAAATAACTCAAATACATAAAATAACTCAATAACACTATGCAAAAATAAAATGCATAAATGGAATAATCTCACAATAACATAGAATTATAGGACTCTTCAAGGGGGCAACCTCCTTCAATATTTCATTAGCTTGCAAAAGGATGAATTTGTACATGGCTTCATATCTTTTAAATAAAAACTTCATGAAACCCTACCTAAAGGCTCAAGAGTTGGCTTACATGCAAAATGTCACTCGAGTTATAATCTCCTGCCTACCATTGGTTACAATCTTGATAAAAATGGTTACATGAGATGGTGCCACTTGGCTAGGAATCCTACTTACCACATACATTACAAAGTATTAAAAAATAATATCATAATGGGATCCCCCATGTTGGAAGTGGGTCATTACATAAGTAAATGAGAATTAAAAATGGAATTAGGATAGGATCCTAACATGTCCTTTCCATTCAAAAAGCTTTGTCCTCAAAGCTAAAAATGAGAGAACTGGTGTTGGAGCTGATGGAGAGACTCCCATGTAGCATCTTCTGGCTAGAGCCCACGGTACGAAAAAAGAAATTTTGTGATGGTAAAGTTGCGAAGAGTGGGAGTTCGATGATCCAATAATTATTCAGGTTTGAGTAATATGGACCCTTCTTCATCTAATTTTGGTAATGCCGAATGAACCTGTACCTATGTGCCCATAACTTTTTTGAGAGAGGAAACATGGAAAATAGGATGGAGCTTGGAGGTGGGTGAAAGAGCCAATTTGTAAGCAGTGGAACCAATCCATTGAAGAACTTGGTAGGGTCCATAGTATTTTACAGTTATTTTTTGGCATCGATGGAGTTTTAGATATGATTGTTTGTATGGCTGCAAGCGAAGGAAGACCATGTCACCCACATCAAATCTAAGCTCAGAACAATGTTGTTCAACCTATTGTCACATCTGATTTTGGGCCATGTCCAAATTCTACTTCAGATGGCAGATAACATCAGTATGTTGGCTGAGAGTAGTGTCAACTACCTAGATCTTGGAGCTACCTGGGATTTATGAAGAAGGCATGAGTGGAGGAAACCCATAAACGACCTCAAAAGGGATGATTTTGGTTGTTATATGATAGGAAGTGTTGTACCACCATTCATCCAAAGGAAGACACTTCACCCATTAAGTAGGATGATATGATGTAAAGCAATGAAGATAGATCTCCAAACATTTATTGATAATCTTAGTTTGACCATCTATTTATGGATGATAGACTTAACTCATTTTGATTTGATTTCCCTGCAACTTAAACAATTCTTACTAGAAATGACTAGTGAAGGTGGGGTTTCGATCGGACACAATGGAGGTGGGTATACCATGAAGGTGAAAAATAGAATTCAAAAATATTTGGGCAATGGTGGAGGCTGTGTAAGAATGGCCAAGGGAACAAAAATGAGCATAATTCAAAAGGTGATCCACCACCATGATAATAATATACTTACCACTAGATTTAGGTAACCCTTCTATAAAATCCATGGAAATACTAGACCAAAATTGGTCTGGAATGGGCAAGGGTTGAAGAGTACCCAAAGAATGTACCATTTCACCTTTCATCCATTGGTAGGTATCACAAGCTACTACAAAATCATGGATGTCCTATTTCATACCTTTCTAGAAGAATGTGCACTTGAGGCGTTCATATGTTTTAAGAAATATTGAATGGCCTATAGAGGGAGTAGTATGTAGTTCCTTCATGAAAAGCTCATGGAGTGGGATGTACGACGAAGAACAAGTTATTAGAGATAACGTAGGTCATGGCCATCCCAATTGTAGCCTAGGAATGAAGTAGGATCATCACGGAGTGATGCCACCAAAGCTTTCAAGTTTGTATCTTGAAGTACCTCCTATCGTAAGGAATCTATCCATTGAGGAAACACTGAGGAAATGTCATAGAAAATATTGAGGGCCTCAAATTGGTGAGAGAGAGCATCAACAACAATATTCTCCTTACCCTTTTTATAGGTGATATCATAATAATATCCCATGAGTTTGGAAATCTATTTTTGTTGTTCTAGGGTAGCAACCCATTGTTCTAAGAAGTATTTGAGACTTTGATGGTTTGTTTTAATGGATAAATGGCACCCAATGAGATATGGTCACCAATGGGTTACGACATGTAAGATGGCCAACATCTCCTTGGCATATGTATATTTTCCCAAGTTATGATTAGAGAGTGCCTTACTAGTGAAATTCAAGGGTCTCCCTTCTTGCATCAACATGGCCCCGATGCCATGACTGGAAGCATCACTTTCAATTATGAAAGGCTTAGAAAATTTGGCATGGCTAAAACTGTTGTTGTGGTCATAACACACTTTAATTCAAGGAAGGCTTGTTCAATGGGCCCTATCCAAGTAAAATAGTACTTTTTTAACATGGATGTGAGGGGGGATACTATTTTACCATAATTACAAATAAATTTGTGATAGTAACCTATAAGCCCTAAGAATACCCAAAGCCCCTTGAGAGTGCGAGGTTTTGGCCAATCCTGAACTGCCTGAATCTTCTTGGCATTGACCTTGATGCCATATTTGGAGAAAATGTGTCCTATATACTCCACTTCATTTATATCAAAGTAACACTTGGACCGCTTATCAAAAAGTTGATGTTGTGCCAACATTTGTAATGTTTGATCCACATGGATAAGGTGTTCTTCCCACGAGCGGCTATAAACCGAGATATCATCAAAGAAAACTAGGATGAACGTAGGAGAGGATGAAATATGTTGTTCATTAGGCTCTAAAATGTGGAAGGAGCATTTTTCAAACCAAATGGAATTACCAAGAACTCGTAGTGACGTTCATGAGTATGAAATGTAATTTTGGGGAAATCCTCATCCTTGAGCCTGATTTGATGGTAGCCAAAATGAAGGTCTAACTTGGAGAAGTACATAGCTCCATGTAATTCACATAGCAATTCATCCACTACTGGAATGGGGGATTTATCCTTGATGGTAATTTTTTTGAGCTCATGGTAGTCTATACACAATCATCATGAGCAATCCTTCTTGTAAACTAGTAAAACCGGAGAAGAGTAAGGGCTGGTACTCAATCGAATAACACTATATTTGAGAAATTCTTCTACCATATGCTTGATTTTAGATTTGAGAGAATGAGGATACTGATATGGTCTAATGTTGGGTGGTGCATTACCTAGTAGTAGTGGAATAGAATGGTCATGTGAGCGATAAGGTGATAGGGTAGTTGGTTCTAAAAAAATGCCATTGTGCTTGGTCAGAACAAGTTACAAATATGCTGGAATTTGATCCACTGTGGAAGTGCTTGGTTGAATTGAAAATATTTTTTCAATGACCCTGCGGGATGACTTTTTCAATAATTTATCCGTGCAATTGGAACTGATAATTTTGGAAGGGTCTATTTTGGCACCATGGAGGATGTGTGTTTGTCCATGTGAAAACTACATCCATAGTTTTGCAAAGTTATAGTTGATAGTGCCCAAGGTGCTCAACCATTGGGATCCCAACTGAATGTCACATCCTACCAATTGGAGGACAAATATGTCTTGCTTGAGTTCATAATCCCCCATATTTATTTTAACATTGCGATATTTACCTTTACAAGGTAAAGTGCCTCCATTTGCCACCATGACTTCAAAGGAATTGTATGTGTGTATATAGCAATTGGCCTACTTAGCAACTCAAGGATCAATAAAGTTGTGTGTACTACCTGAATCAATAAGAATAGTAAGGCATTGGCCTTTGAAAAATCCACAACTTTCATGGTTTGTGGAGTGGTAACCCCGGCAAGAAAAATGGATGAAAATTTTTGCTTGAGGGTCTTGGGTTTTCTCTTCTTGTTGATTTGATGCTTCAGCTATGTCACTGTCCTCATCACTATGGTCACTACTATCAGGTTCCTCTACATCTATTAAGAATAATCTCTTATTTGCACATCTATGCTCTTTCACAAATTTTTCATCACAATTATAACATAGCCCTTAGGCACGATGTGCATCCATTTCAGCTGTAGTCAGCCGCTTAGGAGCAGGAGGTTTATTATCAGTATTATTTTGGAACCAAGGAGGAAAGGGAGGTTGAGCTTGAGAAAATCATAGTGTTTGTCATTGATTTGAGAGTTTAGATTCAGCAAATCAGGCTAAACTGATAACATCCATCATGGTTTGTGGTTTAAACATCTTGACTTCAGCCTAGAGATCATCTTTCAACCCACTCACAAAACAACTCATAAAAAATCCCTCATTCAAGCCCCTTATTTTATTGGCCAATTTCTCAAATTGTGTCTGGTAATCATGAACTGTGGTAGTTTTTTTCAGCTTTGTCAATGCTCCTGTAAAGTCTTCATAGTCATTAGGGCAAAATTGGGTGAGTAGTTGGGACTCAAAGTCCTCCCAAGGTAGATAAGGGGTAGTGCCTCGTAGCCATTGGAACCAATGTAAGGCTTCATATTCTAAGTTGAAGGAATCCATCTGAACTCGATGATATATAGGGACATTGTGGAGTCTGAAGAATTAATCAACTTGACATAACTTATAGACACCTAAAATGTGTCATGCTTAGGGGAGCTACTCACATAGACACATTCATAAGATCAGATGACATAATCTTGGACTTTCCAAGCATCAACAGTGGTTCTCACCACTCATTTGGGGCCTTTTCAAGCCATCCAAGCCTAGCCGCTCAAGCCAAGAGTGACCAGATCTTAGCCGCTCAAGCCTAGAGCGGCCAGACCTTAGCCGCTACAGATGACAGCGGCCAGATATTAGTCACTGTAGATGACAACGGCTAAACCATAAAAGCAGTTTTATCGACAAATAGGCCTAATCACGGGTGGAAGTGGTAGTCTGCATGCAATAAAGGTGAGCGGGAGTAACTTTGCATTCCTTTTCATGACCAGTTCACATAGGAGACTTGAGTTTGCATTTAGACTTTAGTTAACTGTCAAACATAGAAAAGGAAAAAGACTAGTAAACCTTTCATAGGAGACTCAAGTTGGCAGTTAGATTTCAGTTAACTGGCCTCCAAACATAGAAAAGACAAAAATCTTCTCATGCTAACTCTCACTACGCATGAGAAATTCATTCCTAGGGCTTGGACATAGACCTAGGGTTTCACACTATAAAAGGTGCAAGCCTAAGAGCACCAAAGGGGGAGATCTTTATCCAGACAATTTATCCCGAATTTATCAGGACAGGTCATTGAGGAGAGCTTTCGAGACTTGGAGAGTTCCCTTGGAGATCACATGTACGGTGAAGCCCTAACAAATTGGAGAGCATAGCAACCATTATTTCAACATCGGATACAAGCTTTGATCCATAGCTTTGGAGCAAAGAGGACGAGAGTCACTTTAGCGACCGTTGTCTTGGACAGTGGCCCGTGGGCTTAGCTTAGGATTTTAGACATTAGATTCATTATTTTAGCATATCATTAGCATAGCATCATTTCATTCATTCGCATTCATAGCATTAGTCTAATTTGCACTTGCTTTCATTTGTTATATTCATTGCTAACAACCTCATTCGGGGAGGTATTCTCGGACATCTAAGCGTGTGTTGTTGTTTCATTGCTTACAGGGCCACAGGTTCATCGAATGGAATCTGCAACATACGAGAGCAAAAGGGATCCCTCTAGGAAACAGGCCTAGAGAAGGAGGCATCTGTAAGCCCTCATACATTTCCGTGTGTAGAACCGGGAAGCTTTTGAAAGTGCACCACCTCTTTGTGAAAGGGGCACTCTTTGCCTATTTGTAACCTTATTGTATCGAAATGGGTATCCCTAAGAGGGACCGACATGTAACCGGGTTTCAATACAAATAAAGAGATCCATCTTTGTTATTTTCGTGTTATATGCTTTTCATTGTCTTCCATTTCATTTTGGGTTTTTAATACATTGCAAGTAGCATAAAAAGAGCGGTGCGTGCGTCCTAGGGTCGCTACAGATGGCGATCACGGTGGGACCTCCACTGATTTTTCATTTTCTGCCTAAATACTAACTTAGTTTTGTGTGCAGGTCTAGCCGCTCTGAGCTACAATGGCCAGAAATCAGCCGCTCTGAGCTACAATGGCCAATAGAGCTTTAGCCGCTCCCACTAACGATGGCCAAGAACCAGCCACTCTGGTCAACAATGGCCAGAACTGGAGAGCAGCAGAGGATAGAAACAAGGTTCTCTAAGCTGGATTAGAGGTTGGTATAGCCTCTATGATATTCTACAGCTTTCTATTTGCTTCTGTGTGTCTAAAATAGAGAACTTAAAGCACATTTATGTTTGGAAATTGAAAGAATAAAAGGAGAAAGAATTAAGCATTTTGCATATCTTAGATCTTCTTTTAGATTTCCACTAGGCATTGCTAGGAACAATGGCTTATGCCTAAAAATTTCACCCTAGAATCCAACGTGCTAGACATTGTATGTTGTTTGCTTGCTTTGAGGCCCTGCTAGAGGCCATAGCTGCACGAAATAAAGTGTGCTCATACAAATCATAGTAGTTCATGCATATTTCTGAATATTGAAATGTATTTTTGCACTTAGGCATATAGGAAAGACTCATTGCTGCTATATGATGCACTTTATGTTACACAAGCTTAAAATGAACACCACACACGCACATCTCATTTAAACATTGGGGAGTTGGATTTCATCACCAACCTTCAATTCAGTCCAATGACGTTGGAATTCATCTCCTTCCACTGGTTTACCCCCTAGAGCTTCCTAGAAATGGATTGAGAAACTTACTTATAGTGATACTAAGTTACTTGTGCTCAAACTATCTCCCACTATTGGAACAATCATTGGTTCAGAGTGGAAGAGCTAGGCGAACCCCCCACTGGGACTTCAATGGTGTACCCTAGCTTCTTTTGAGAAAATCATGTTTGGCATGGGTGTACTTGATTATCACTATGGATGAGTCTTCTCATTCTTAATCCAAGAACAAGAGCAAGAAATCAAAAGAACAACACATCAAAACACACCAAACAGTTTAGGGCACACTTAAATCGATAATCAAGATAAACATTTGTTTGGTATTGTGTGGCTATTCCTAAATTACAACTCAAAAGATCAATTCATAGACAACATGGTCAAAACAAGAAGTAAACACCCTCGATCTGATACCGAGGGAGAGACTGAAGCAACTCATACCCATAGGCAGAGTCGTAGTAACATTGAATGACCTACCCGTAAGACCGTGAGACGTAGCTCCATGAGCCTAAGGGGTGATAACTCAACCCTTGGGGGATCTCCTCGAGAAACCCCAAGTAGGGAACCACATCATGGAACAAAGTCACATAGACAAAAAGAGGCTTCACAACCATCCTCATCAAGGAGACATGAGGAGACCTCAAGGGCCTCCTCTAAACACACAGAAACATCTCAAAGATGTGAGGAAGCTTCAAGGGCTTCCTCCTCACATGGACATAAAGAAGGTTCTAAAACTCATTCTTCACATAGGGATGATGAGACTGCTACATCTCCATCCACATGGAGAAAACATGTCACCACAAAGCCCTCTTCATCAAGAAGGCAAGCAAGAGTTGCAACACCTCAAGATTCACAAGAAACATATGAAACAGGTCTACCCACTGAAGGGCAGGAAACTAGAGCTACATCTAGTCATGGGAATCAGATAGAAGAAACCCTTCACACAAAAGGAAATATTCCCATAGACTATGACCTCATAGGAGTGAATGGCACCCCACGGGACCAGCCATGGAAAACAAGACAACTAGATGGGTTGGATCGGTTTCCTACATGACCAACTCAAAGAACTATAGCTACTAAGAACTCTACATCTAGAAGCTCATAAACTATGACTTCTAAGCACATCTCTCAATCTAGGGGTACCTCAGAGTGACCCCATAGTAGATGTACAAAGTCTGATCGTAGGGATACTCAATAGTACACTGAACAAGTCACATTAGCTAGCAAGAGTACAGGTACAACAAAAACCTCCTCGAGGAATCTATGAGTCAAGACAACAAGAACAGAGTTAGATAAACATGAGTCTTCTATGACAGTGCAAACTGATCATGTGAGATGGTTAGAAAATGCATTACGTAAGGAGCGAGAGCTAGTGGAAGCTCTCAAATAGGATAAACAAAGAGAAAGACTCTTGCACCAACATGAGCAATGCTTAAGAGAGCAAGTTGAGTGGCTAGCTCTTAGCAATTTATAGACAAATGAT
Source organism: Wollemia nobilis (assembly GCA_028583015.1). NCBI lineage: Eukaryota > Viridiplantae > Streptophyta > Pinopsida > Araucariales > Araucariaceae > Wollemia > Wollemia nobilis. The sequence continues at coordinate 1,740,306 of JAQPPZ010002524.1, forward strand.
GATAACCACCAAAGAACTAGATGTGCTGACTCACCTAAGGAGAGGTGCACTAGACAAGATAGCCCACAATGAAATCACCCACCAAACCATGAACGAAATCCAACTAGTGGGGAAAGGGCAAACATAACAAACCAGGATCACAATCCTGAGTCCCCTCATAGGAGGGAGGAAAATAGAACAAATAAAATGGATAGAGAGTTACCTCCATTGCCACTATGAGTAGGCCTACAAGAGGAGGAAATTTATGCATCAAAGGCATTTCAAGAAATTGCTAAAAATATAAAAGCCTTTGAGAAACAAGAGGCAGTTGGGAACTCGCCAACATTGAGTAAAATACACAACCAACCATTGTGCCCATCAATCCCTAGCCCTCCATATCCTAAGCACTTTGAGATGCCTAGGTTAGAAAAATTTAAGGGTGAAGAGGATGCACAAGAGCACGTCACCAATTTTATCAATGCATGTTTTCATCTTGAAGACAATGATGCTCTCATGCTAAGAACATTCATAATGACATTTTTAGGTGTTGCCACTCAATGGTTCAACCAACTACCTAAGCATAGCATAACCAACTTTGAACAACTAGTAAACGCATTCCTAAAGCATTTCTCCTTTGGTGCTAAGAAGAAGGTGAACCTTTCAGACCTGGCCAACTTGAAATAGTATGATGATGAGCCAGTAATGGATTATGGGAATAGATGGAGAAAAGTCATGGTAAAGTTATCATTCTTCATTCCCACAGAAGAGATCATTCGCATGTTCACCAAAAGTTGTTCTAAACACATCTCCCTCTTGCTACAACTTCAGTAGTATCCTTCATTTGAGGAAGCTTTGGCACAGGCCAAACTCATCGAAGACATAAAAGTAGATGAGGGAACCATTAAACTCTAAAACAAAAAGGAGTGGAACAAGAATGGTAAGAATGACAAGTACAAGCAGAAGCAGGGCAACCCTACTCCAGTCAATCAAGTCGTATTGGCTACACCTAAGGATGGGGGTGCACAACAACCCTAGAACTATCAAGCACATCCCCTACCAGCCAATTACGACCAAAGGAACAATCAGGGGTGAAACAGAGAATGCAAGCCACCTCGCTATTTCATGCCTCTGACAGAATCAATGCAATCAATCTTTAATCAGCTGAGCGAGGCCAGGAGGATCAGATTTCTTGATATACCTCTTATAGATCCCAACCATCCTAAGCCAAAAGGATATAGGGAAGATCAATTTTACCCTTATCATAGGATACCGGGGCATGACATTGAGGCTTGCATTGGTTTTAAGCATCAAGTGCAAAACATGATTGAGGTGGGAGAACTCAAAGTTGACAACCCACTGGCTCCCGATAACAGAGACATGGGCATATACAGAAACTCGTTGCCCAATCATGAGGCCCCTAGAGAGCAAGGGGCCCAAGTCAATCAGGTTCGAGCTGATATACCTACCCATGGATGCATTGGGATGGTTGAGATTGTTAACATAGCAACAAGGACTAGATGGTATGGTCAACCACAACCTCCTACAACTCCCATGAATGTCCCAACCACACCTAGGCAGAGGTAAGACAACCTTCCAGGTCCACCAACATGACCTGTGGTAACTATCTAGAGTAGATTGGAGCAAAACCTACAGATGACTCCAGCTAAGTTATCCATCTATGAGCTCATACAATAGTCCCCAAAGCATAGGGAGACTCTAATGGAAATTTTAAGGACAATTGAGCTCCAACCACAAGATGTGAATGCATTCACTCACTTTGTGGGACAAGTACAAGAATTCCAGGAACCTGTAATTTGATTCTATGATTATGAGATTAAGACAGTACCTACTGCCTTACCAGACCCTCCGCTAAACATTGTGGTGGCAATCAATGACTTACCTTTCAAGAGGGTCTTGGTCGATACAGGTTCATCAATAAACATCATTACAACAACAGCAATAGAGCACCTCAAGATCCCCAAGTCCAATATCATTCCAGGAGCTTACACATTGAGAGCTTTTAATGATGCTTTATGCAATACTGTGGGAACGATAGTCCTACCCATCAAGGTGGGGCACAAGACCATCCCTATGATGTGTCATGTCTTGGAAGGAGCTATGCAGTACAACATCCTCCTAGGGCATCCTTGGATAAGGGCCATGAAGTGTGTTCCTTCGATCTTGCACCAATGTGTCAAGTATGTGCACGAAAACAAAGTCTATGTGGTTCTGGCTGATGAAGAGCCTTTTAAATACGTCCATCAAGTGGACATTCTAGGAGAATTTGTAATTCCTTCTACCCACCTGTATGTAGCACCTTCATCTCCAACCACACAAATGGATAACAAAGACAAAAGGGTAAGAAAAGACCCATGCACATCAACACCTCCTGGTGCACTCAAAATAGTCAATGCTTCTAAAGTACCATCAACATCAAAACCAAAAGATAATCAGAAGCTAAAGGCACCCTTAGTCAAGGAAGAAAGGCCCAAGGAAGTGCCAACTATAGCCATTGCTAAAATGCCAAGTCCTATGGAAGAAGAAGATCTTCAAGATCAAGATGAAGATAGTGATTACCATCCCGCTTCACTAGTGTCATCCGTAGGGTCATCCACATCGCATGCATCAATACACTTGGCAAGCATAGGCATAGGGGAGTACCTTGTGTAGAACATTACCTTTACACCTATCATTGAGTCTACACAAGACATGGGAAGACCTAAGGACTTGAGACCGCTAGTGGGAACAGTGGTTCCACTTGGAATCCCTCCCAACCAAACCAATTTTGTCTATGCCGACCTAGACTGCGCCCATAAGTCTTCAGACATAGAAGAGGATTATGATGAATTATTCATGGTCAATGTTCATTACCTCTCTAATCCTGAGTTTTCTCTAAGCTACTTTGAGCATTGCCATTGGCATGGCTATGGCCTTGGTATATATGAGCAAGGGCACAGGTAGCCATACGAGCCACAATATCAACTTCCCTCCGATAGGTTTGGGTTAGGCTATTATATTGGAGGTCGAGATGACTCTCTTGTAGTAGCATTGGATAGATTAAGCTTAGGGTTAGGAGAAGACATCGATTTCATTCCTTATCACCCCCTAAGAATAGGAAATTTGAGCAATAGACAAGTGGCCACGATGAACGTACCGCCACCAAAAATTTATCATCCAAACATCTCAATTGATTCCACCCCAATAGGGTACAACTCATGGGATGAGGAGAATGGATATGAAGCAAGTGATGATGAGGTGCAACTTGGCTTAGCCTACCATGGGCCTCGCTATTTACAAAGATTCACATGGTCCATCCATAATGAGAGTGGGTACATATCAGATGAAAGTGACTATGAATCAGAAGACTCAATAGAAAGAGCCTACTTAGGCCTGAGCCATCAACCCCTGACTTTGGGGCAAGAGACAAATGCAAATGGATTCTTCATAAGTGATGAAGAATATGAAGATGAAATAGAGATGGCCTACTTGGGGCCAAGGCATGAGCCCCTTGTCTTAGGGACGCATACCAATGCTAACGGTTTTTGGATAAGTGATGATGACTTTGAGGATGAGACCGAGATGGCTTATCTTGGGCCTCGCCACTTGCGACAAGTCAACATGTTAGTAGAGAGAGAGGTGGCACTCCATGCCATAGACCCTCATCTATGATTTTTGGGGAGACCTGTTGACCTAGCTGCCATTCACCAGATGGTCAATCCCCCTCTACCTACATTCAGAGAGCGATTAGAGCCCAATGATCCTATTATCCACCCTACTCATGGGCTAGATCCAAAAATTTCCATTCCTCTAGAGCCTCATCGTAAGTATGGAAGGGAAACCCCTAAGATAAGATTGCACCCATGTGGTCCTGGAGATTTCATCCCATCCATCAACATGATCTCCATTGATTTGACCACTCCACTTCATAATCCAGCAGATCCTACCAAATCATTGCATCTTGATGTAGAGGCTATTGATTGGGATCATGCTAATTCACCCATAGAGCCTGAAGACCTCTTCCCCAATGAAGAGATGTTACAACCATTCCATTTTGCACCAGGTTATGCGTATGACATCTTCCATGTTGGTTTGGATCCTGAGTCAGTAGGTCCTATAAATCCCATCGATGACATTCATTTGATACCCATGCCTCATCAACTAGAGGATGGGTCACATATGGCTATAGAAGTGACTTTCGAGGTGGACATCAGTGATGATCCTACCCAACCAAGAAAATTCAAGTTCGGAGAAAGTCTATCTCCAGAGGAACAAGCCATCCTAATTCCTCTCCTCAAAGAGAGGCCAAATTTTTTTGCTTGGAATTACAAAGACATGCCAGGGATAGATCCAAAGTTAGTCATTCACAACCTTTCATTGGATCCCATGAAGAAGCCAGTCAAGAAAAAGCTGAGGAAAATGCATCCAACCATCGCTTTGATGGTGAAGAATGAATTGCAAAAACTACTGGATGCAGTATTCATAGTTCCTATAGACTACCCTGAGTGGGTGTCAAACATGGTACCCATGGGGAAACCCGACGGAAGAGTCCGTATCTGCACAAACTTCAGATATTTAAATAGGGCAACACCAAAGGATTCATTCCCATTGCCAAACATAGATGCTCTTGTAGATGCAACCGCAGGTCATGAGATGCTCTCCCTAATGGATGGTTTTTCTGGATACAACTAGATTCGGATTAAGCTCGAAGATCAACATAAAACTACTTTCATTACTCTGTGGGGAACATTCTGTTACAAAGTGATGCCATTCGGTCTCAAAAATGTTGGTGCCACATATCAGTGGGCCATGACATACATATTCCATGACTATATGCATAAGATCTTAGAGGATTACATGGATGACTTACTGGCCAAGTCCCTATTGTGGCAAGAGCACGCTGAAGTCCTTAGACAAGTCTTTGATCGCCTCATAGAACACAATGTCCGATTGAATCCTAAGAAGTGCGTATTTGGCGTAACTTCTGGCAAGCTTTTGGGATTCATCGTATCCAAGAGAGGCATTGAAGTCGATCCTGCAAAGGTAAAGGCTATATTGGAAATGGCCGCCCCTACCAACATTAGGGAGCTAAGGAGCCTACAAGGCAAGATAGCATCCATCAAAAGATTCATCATGCAATTATCAGACAAATGCCGACCTATGAATCGATTGCTATGCAAGGAGGTCCCCTTTCATTGGGATGAAGAATGCCATCAAGCCTTTGCAGAGATCAAAACTTATCTGGCAACACCACCAGTATTGGCTCCACCAAGGCCAGACATACCATTTTTACTATATATCGGCTACTGATTTTGCATTGGGCACCATGTTAGCCCAAAAGAATGCACAAGATAAAGAGCAAGCCATATATTACATTAGTCGCACCTTGGTGAGTTATGAGCTAGGATATGCGTATGTCAAAAAGTTGTGTTTAGCAGTGGTCTTTGCAACTCAAAAGTTGTGACACTACATGTTGAGCCATACGACCTACGTCATATCAAAACAAAATCCTTTGTAGTACATGATGAGCAAGACATATCACAATACACGTACCGCAAAGTGGATCATGCTATTGACAGAATTTGATCTAGAGTTCATAAGCCAAAATTCCATCAAGGGACAAGTCATAGTAGATCAATTAGCAGAGGCGCCTCTTCAGGATAACAAGCCTCTCACCATAGAATTGCCTGATGATGCGGTCTTTGCATTATCAGATCCACCAGAACTCGAAGAACCTAAGAGAGAAAGAGACATGTCATTGTTCTTCGATGGTTCGAAGTGTGAACAAGGGGGTGGAGTAGGGATTGTCTTTATCACACCGTAGGGTGCTCCATTGCCCTTATCATTCAAACTAGACTTCCCTTGCACAAACAACAACACAGAATATGAGGCATTGATCTTGGGACTCCAAACAACCATAGAAATGGGCATTAAAATATTGAATATCTTTGGTGACTCCTTGCTCATAGTAAACCAGGTCAAAGGACTATTTCAATGCAGGTGCCCACTCCTGAAGACTTACAAGGAACTTGTTGACACCTACCTAGCCCGGATGGAATGGTATGACATCGAGGCAATCCCTCATACATCAAATAGATTTGCAGACACCATGGCCTCTTTGGGATCCTTAATCCCTCAGAATCCATCTACTAATTTTACAACCATTCATGTGAAAGTGCTTTCACACTCAGCAATACACCATGAAGCTTTTGACAATCAAGAATCAGTCAACATGATCAACATCGAACCAAATCAAGATTGGTCCTTCATAGCTAGAGATTTCTTGCAAATGACACCTTGGGGGTCTTTGATCTCCCAAGGACCTGTGGAGTGTGGTGCAACCATACACCATAGAGTTGTTCCTCAATCCATGTTCACCAGCTTGAGAATGCAAGAAAAGCAAGCCATATTTTCTATAGAAGTCGTGGCTTATCAAGATTGGCTTTCCCAACTGTAGGACTTCCTAAAACTTGGAATAGTACCTCAAGGTTTGTCGCATACTGAAAGGTGAACATTCAAACAGAAAGCAACAAGATACATCTTGCTAGGAGAAATCCTCTACAGATGAGGATATGATGGAGTATTACTCCATTGTCTTGAGCCCCAAGAAGCATCCTGGGCAATTTTGCAAGCTCACGATGACACATGTGGAGGGCATTTCAGTGGCATGGCCATCATTAAGCGCATCTTGAGAATGGGTTACTATTGGCCCACCATGGAAAAGGACTATTGTGAGTATGTCAAGAAATGCATTAAGTGCCAACATCATGCAAATCTAACGCACTTACCATCGCAAGCCTTGCAACCCATCCAGGTAGCATGGCCATTCTCATAGTGGGGACTAGACTTGATTGGGAAGATCTCACCCCCATCCTCAGGCCGACACACATTCATCATAACGGCCACAGAATACTTCACTAAATGGGTTGAAGCGATCCCCTTAACATCAACAACTGGACCAAGGATTGTGGAGTTTATACTCCACAATATCATAAGTCATTTTGGGGTCCCTTCGAAGATAATATCGGATAATGGGCCATCTTTCAAGAACAAAAATATGCGTGCTTTAATGAACAAATACCATATTCAACATAGTTTTTCAACGCCTTATTATCCACAAGCAAACGGGCAAGCAGAAGCCTCAAACAAAATAATAGTCTCCATCTTGAGGAAGACGGTGCAAGACAATCACAAGGATTGGCACATGCAGTTGCCTCTTGCACTATGGGCATACAAGACTAGTATACAGATGCCCACTAGGGCAACACCATTTTCACTAGTGTATGGCACTGAGGCCATCATGCCACTAGAGTTGGAAATTCCAACTCTACGCATAGCATTAAAGGACTTCATAGATGATGATGTCATGGCAAGGCCGCCTTGATCAGTTGATGCTTCTTGATGAATGTCGAGTCAATGCTTTAGAGCATCTTCACATTTACCAAGATCACCTTGCATGAGCTTACAATAGTAAAGTCCACTTAAGGGAATTCAAGGTTGGAGATCTAGTGCTCAAAGAAAACCAACAGAATTTGAATCTGCCACCGCATCTATGAGACAAGTTCACGGTAAACTGGATAGGCCCATACATGATTTCATAGAGAGTTGGGCCTAGAGCATATCACCTTATATCATTAGATGGTGTTGAGGAGCCTGAACCTCTCAATATCATTCACTTAAAGGCATTCTACACATAAAAAACAAAAACATTCAAATATGTCAAAAAACAAAAACACAAAACAAAAAACATCAAAAATACAAAAACATTCAAATATGTCAAAAATACAAAAACATTCAAATATGTCAAAAATACAAAAAATTCAAATATGTCAAAAACACAAACAAATCATAAAAACATAAAAATTCAAAATACAATCAAAGGCTCCAAGGACATTCAAGCCGCTTGGTCAAAATCAATTCAAAATGCTCCAAGGGTATTCAAGCCGCTTGGTCAAATCAAATAAAAATGCTCCAAGGGTATACAAGCCGCTTGGTCAAAATCAAATCAAAAATGCTCCAAGGGTATTCAAACCATTTGGTCAACTCCAATCAAAAAGCTCCAAGGGTAATTCAAACCACTTGGTCAAAATCAAAAAGCTCCAAGGGTACTTCATGGCACTTGGTCAAAAATAAAAAAGCTCCAAGGGTAATTCATCCCACCTGGTCAAAATAAAAAGCTCCAAGGGTACTTCATGCTACTTGGTAAAAAACCAAAAAGCCCCAAAGGCACAATAAGCCCTTTGGTCAAATAAAACAAAAATACAAAAACAACATAAAAATAAAAAATACAAAAACAATTGCATCTCACATCTTGCATCCACATAATTGCATTGCATTTTCACATCCATTACAATTGCATATGTCATGAGAGCCTTAAAAGTGATACCAAAGTTTGTCGCACAAATCATTCAAATCCATACCTCCATCAACACGTGTGTAATTGTGTTTTTCAACACAACCATTATTTGTTGCTATACATAATATACTAAGGTTTTTCGGTTAATCAACCACACCTAGTGATCTTATCAACTTTTGTGGAAAACAATATTGGTTAGTAGAAGGTAAGGTCTAGCCATGATAATGCCTTGGATATTCAAGATCCCATCACTAATTGAAACACTAAAATCCTAGCTGGTACAAGGAAAAGATGAAAGCTGCAAAGCGGTCTAGGTTACCTTAAGCAAAAAGGATCTTCCTTGCTTATCCCCCTGTGCGACCGATTTAAAGGTGCTGAGAATTGGAAAAAGGACAAGCTTTGCCCTATCCAAATCCCTTGCTTAAATAAAAATAAGCAAAAACCCTAAGAAAAGTACATATTCAAAAAGCCAAGCATATAGTCCAGATTTCAAAGCAATGATTTGATACACAAATTAGAGATTCCAAGAAACCTCGCTCAAAGAAAAATCAATAAAAAATAAACAGTTATTTTCATCACTACATATGAGCAAAATAAGGTCATTCATGAGCCTCGGGTCCTGAGCCCAAGGAGTAAGGATCTAAGAAAAGCAAAATAAATATGAAATATAACTACAGTGCATCTAAGGTATAAATCCTAATAAAACATAAAAAATCTGACACTCATAAATATGAGTAGAGAGGGGGGGATAAATGCACCTAGGCGTGCAACACATGCTAAAGAGTAGTTCAAAATTCCAAAAAAATTATTAAGCTATCTCAGAAAATCCAATAAAAAGCAAAACTTTGTGTAAAATAGGCTAAGGGGTTTAGCTACTGTCGCCTACAATGGCTAGGATTTGGTCGCTAGAGGTAGCAGCGACCAAAGCCCAATGGTCAAATTTTTGACCATTGGGATTCAAACTTAGTCGCTCTGAGTAACAATGGCCAAAATTCTGCCGCTCTGAGCGACATCGGCCGAAAGGTAACACGACAAACCCGTGAACCCTACGCCGTAAAATTCAAAAAAATTAAAAATAAAAATAAAAATGGGGACCAACCCACCACTTAAAAACCTAAACTAAGCCTAACTATGGATTTTGTTTGTTACCAAAAGGTTTAGTGGGGTTCATTTACCATTTACTTAGTGAGGTTTAGTTTTACCCAAGAGCAAAAAAGAGGGTAGGGTTTGAAAGAATACCCAAGAAGCTCCGGCTCCTCCAACAACTGATGCCTCACCCTGTGCAGCCATGTCCTTGATGTAGGTAGCTTCAAAAATTGCAACTGTCGCTATCTCATCAGATATCTGAAAAGTGAATTGACAGCAAATGAAAGTGACAGGTCAAAACCCTAAAAGTATATTTTATATATTTTCAAATTATGCCTTAACCGCTGTTGGCATCAGCGGCCTGAACTTCGTGGCCACTCAAGGTGACAGCGACCACAGGCAAAGACTCAGAGGCCGCTGGACCTAATAGTGGCCTACTCTGTAGATAAAAATAAGAAACTTCCTTCCATGAGGGATAAAAAAAACATTAAATAAATGCATTTTGATGAATTTAAGTCATCTTAATGGTCAAAATAACAAAAAAATTGCATATAAGCATAATCTCAAGCAAGCCTTGTACCCAGTTACTTACTCTATCCACTCGATGATTGCAATGATTCACACTCCATGCATTTCGATGAGATGAGTAGGCTACCATAAGGCTACTTGGGGCAAAAGCATTTCATTTTGGAATTACGATGTGCCACCCTTCAATCCCGAAGAAGACCAAGATGGTCGGACTGCTCCATGGGTGTGAAATGATCATCCTAATTCCCCTATGATACCAAAAACATTAAGCCAAAGTGATACAATATGAACATAAATAGAATCACTCATCCTAACTCTCTAAGAAGGCTATTGATAGTTGGACCACTCCTCGGGATAGGTATGGATGATTATCATAAACAATTGGAATCACACTTGGATGTGGGATTGCCCATTACAAGCAACAAATGTTAGAAAGGAACCAGATTAGTCATATTGGTCAAGCGAATTTTTGCCTCCTTCATGGTCATTTCTTCACCAATCCATTGTGTGAGGAAGTAGTTCAAAAATTCAACATAATAATAATAAAATCAACAAAATATCACTCGATCATATCAAAATCATGTTCGTCCTATGAATAATTGCATACAATAATCACAAATTTCTCTTATTTTTTGGGAACATAAGCAGACATGACATATTCAATTGTAGCTCTCCTACCGATCAAAACTATTGTAGTAGCTAAAGCTACCCGATTGAGTTTGAGGAATGAGTACAATTTAAAATGCCCAAGCCACTGAGCTAAATCCTCTGAATTTTGAGGCAATGCTTCAAAGGATGCACACCATCTTGCATGATTGGGCCATCCAGTGTTGATCAGACCATTAATCACCATACACCTTACAAACAGATCAGTCTATGTTTTTGCTCAGCATTGTGTTTTCCACACAACACATCGCAAAAAGGGGCATATATATACATCTAAAATGTGTCATGCTTAGGGGAGCTACTCACATAGACTAATTCATAAGATTAGATGACATAATATTGGACTTTCCAAGCATCAAAAATGGGTCTCACCACTCATTTGAGGCCTTTTCAAGCCAGCCAAGCCTAACCACTCAAGCCAAGAGTGACCAGATATTAGCCTCTCAAGCCTAGAGCGGCCAGACCTCAACTGCTACAGACGACAGTGGCCAGATATTAGTCACTACAGATGACATCAACTAAATCATAAAATTAGTTTTGTCAATAAACAAGCCTAATCACGGGTGGAAGTGGCAATCTGCATGCAATAAAGGTGAGCGGGAGTAACTTTGCATTCCTTTTCATGACCAGTTCACATAGGATACTTGAGTTTGCATTTAGACTTTAGTTAACTAGCCTCTAAACATAGACAAATTACAAAAGCTTCTCATGCTAATGACCAATTGCATAGAAGACTTGAGACTACATTTAGACTTTAGTTAACTGGTCTCCAAACATAGAAAAGAAAAAAAGCTTCTCATGCTAACTCTCACTATGCGTGAGAGATTAATTCCTAGGGATTGGACATAGACCTAGGGTTTCACATTATAAAAGGTGCAGGCCTAAGAGCACCAAAGGGGGGAGATATTTATCCAGATAATTTATCTCAAATTTATCAGGATAGGTCATTGAGAAGAGCTTTCAAGACTTGGAGAGTTCCCTTGGATATCACATGTATGATGAAATCCTAACAAATTTGAGAGCATAGAAACCACTATTTCAACATCGGATACAAGCTTTGATCCATAGATTTGGAGCAAAGAGGACGAGAGTCACTTTAGCATCCACTGTATTGGACAATGGCCCGCGGGCTTAGCTTAGAGTTTTAGACATTAGATTCATTATTTTTAACATATTATTAGCATAGCATTAGTCTAATTTACACTTGCTTTCATTTTATATATTCATTGCTAACAACCTCATTTGGGGAGGTATTCTCAAACATCTAAGCATATTTTGTTGTTTCATTGCTTACAAGGCCACAGGTTCATCAGACAAAATCTGCAACATATGAGAGCAAAAGGGATCCCTCTAGGAAATATGCCTGGAGAAGGAGGAATCTGTAGGCCCTCATACATTTCTGTGTGCGGAACTGGGAAGCTTTTGAAAGCACACCACCTCTTTGCAAAAGGGGCACTCTTTACCTATTTGTAACCTTATTGTATCAAATGGGTATCCCTAAGAGGGACCAACATGTAACCGAGTTTTAATACAAATAAAGAGATCCATATTTGTTATTTATATGTTATATGCTTTTCATTGTCTTCCATTTCATTTTGGGTTTTTAATACATTGCAAGTAGCATAAAAAGAGTGGTGCGTGCGTCTCGGGGTCGATACATAACCACCCATCGACATCCTTTCCACTAAACTTAGGAAAATCTAATTTAGGCATTTTGAAGGTCAAATTATGGTCATAGTGAGTGTCTTCGGTTCCCCTTATTTGATATTTTGTTTCCCTTATTCGACCTTGTTTAGAGTTTTCAGCTTGGTGTTCAAATGTGAGAGTACCTTGCAATTGTGTCTCCACCTCTATAAATTATTTTTCTAAGTGGATTCTAGTGGTATCCTAATCCGTTCGGAGATCTTGAATATCTTCTCTTATGGTGTGGTTTGTAGTGGTCAAGTAGTCAAGGGCTTTTTGCATATCGTCCAATATTGTGGCAATTTCTAACTCCTTTTGTCCATGAGTACCGCTCACCATTGTGGGCCCTCTTTTACTCAGTTACTAAATTTAGATGTGGTATTTCAGGAGTTACTATTTTTAGTAAGGATTCAAAATTTAATTTGCAAAATGGATTGCAACACTGATTTTAAGATAGGGTCCACTTTGGTGGCTATTTTATCTAAGCACTCAATGAGGGGATATACTGAATTTCTTGACTTTTTGTGATCTCCTGTTGTTTGCAAGTCGATGTCAAGGTAATTTCTTCCACTTGGACTTAAAATTTTACTAGTGAGTCCTTGAGGGTCTTTGGTGCATAATAAAAAGTAGCTTCTATTCCAAAAAAATTAGATCAATTTGATTGACCGTTGAAACGTTATGGCCTTAGCAAGAAAAATAAAAAATTGTTATTTTTGGAAAATTAGTGCAAAATTTGACCAGGGGCTTCCAAGGACAATTTTATCTGGAATAGAGTGTAGAATTATATGCTAAATTTTTGAGTCAATCTAAGATTTGTGTGAATATATATCCCTATTTTTTTTTTGTGTTGCTGGTGTTAGTTTCTAATTTGGAGTTACAGTTCAAAAGTTGGGGTCTGGGATCAACTATCTCTAACCCATAGTCTGAACCTTGACCACCCTATCACTATCATGTTCCTTCCTATGTCACCTGTATTGTGGTTATTGACATGGTTCCTGTCACTGAACCTAGGGATTCTCTGACATTGACAGTATTTTTTCTGATATTGGAAGTCTATAATTTTGGATTGTTACAGAGGGTTGTTACTATCGATCTGACTATCTTTGTTACTGACTAGACTATTTTTGTCATTGTCATAACTATTCTATTTTTGACCACGAGCTATTGCAGACACTTAAAAATTTGTCCTGACTATTGGTGCATGCAAGTTTGTTTTTTGTGATAAGAAATGCCTTCTCTGTATGCTCACTTTTGGGGTTGTGAATGCAGGTTAGAAGAACAAGGACGGTGTTTATTTGCAGGTGGAAGTTATGTTTTTTAGAACTAGGGTACGCTAAGTAAGGGAGTATGTAATATCCATAGACCCTCTGTTATACCGTAGTGATGAACAATAGTGCTCGGATCAATATTTTAGACCACTACCCAAGGAGGATTCCACACATACCCTTGAGTACATTATCTACCTCTCTAACAGTATGGGAGGGTGATCGTTCAGGATATTGTGTCCCATGGACTATGGATAATACAAGGCCGAAAAGCTTTCTAATGGATAAATTTTTTAAACCTAGATTGTCTCTCAATACATCCAAATATGCATGGGAGCTCAAGTCCGTATGCGAGTGTTGTCTAAGGCTTGGGTATTAGAGCCTGATCGCCACTCACTTCACTAGATGCTTTATGGGCTATCTAGCTTAGCCAATAATGATAGCTTCTTCGTGATATTTTAAAACCCCTGGCATAGGGTTTCTAACCTACACAACTACTGAAATAGAGACTATATTTTTTTTGGATTTTTTAATAAAGAAAAAAAACAAACGAAAAAACACAAAAATTTATACCTAACAGGTGGAATGGCTAGAAAAAATTATCTCAGTTGTAGCAAAATTCAGCCTTGGAAAGCGCTATGATACTAATTTTTAGGATATCACTATTAAAAATAAGCACACTCACACAAAATACTGAAAAATAACTCAAATACATCAAATAACTCAATAACACTATGCAGAAATCAAATGTAAAAATGGAACAATCTCACAATAACACAAAAATCCCAGGCCTCTTCGAGGGGGCAACCTCCTTCAATATTTCATTAGCTTGAAAAAGGATGAATTCATACATGGCTTCATATCTTTTAAATAAAAACTTCATGCAACCCTACCTAAAGGCTCAAGAGTTGGCTTACATGAAAAATGCCACTCGAGCTAGAATCTCCTACCTACCATTGGTTACAATCTTGATAAAAATGGTTATATGAGATGGTGCCACTTGGCTAGGAATCCTACTTGCCACATACATTACAAAGTATTACAAAATAATATCATATGGGATCCCCCACATTGGAAGTGGATCATTACATAAGTAAATGAGAATTACAAAATGGTGTTAGGATAGGATCCTAACATTTTTGTACATTCTATTCAACAAGTAAGGTGGCCAAGGTATTTCGTGATTATGTTTTTGAGTTACATGGTATACCCAAAACCATTGTGAGTGGTCATGACCCTATCTTCACTAGAACTTTTAGAAGGAATTGTTTTGTCTTAGTGGTACCAAGTTGAGTATGTCCTCATATCACCCTTGGTTTGATAATCAAACAAAAATTGTTAATAAATATTTAGGTACTTACCTTTGTTGTTTTGCTCAAGAAAAGCAGTATCCTTGGGTCCAATGGATTTTGTTAGTAGAATTGTGGTACGATAGTTATTACTATTACCCCTTAATATGTTCCAATTTGAAGCATTGTATGGTCATAAACCTCCATCAATCATAAACCATGTTCCAAGATTTTCCAAAGTTGTCCAAGTAGATGATTTGTTACAATAATGATGAATTACACTTCAACTTCTTAAGGATAATTTTACCCAACCCCCGAATTGTATGAAGTAATAACAAGATTCACACAATTCTAAATGACAATTCAATATAAAATATATGGTATTTTTATGCCTATAACCTTACAAGCAATTATCCTTAAAGACCAAGACTAGTTAGAAGTTGAATACTTAATTTTATGGTCCCTACAAGGTGGCTTGTTGCATTGGTAAAGTAGCATATCAGTTGGAGCTTCAATTATCTTCTCTCATCCATCTAATTTTTCATGTATCCTATCTCAAATAGGTTATTGGCCAAAATATGCAGTTCTATATAGAGCTTCCATTACTCGATGAAGAAGGTCGAAGCACTCTTTAGCCTAAAGCAGTATTGTAGTCCAGATTTTGTCATATTCAATCTCAATAAATTTAAGAGTTTTTCATTAAGTGGTAAGACCTTATAAAATAATATGCTACATGGGATCTTGAGATCATTTTTTAAATTTTTTTCATCTTTAAGGACAAAGCTTTCTGAAGGAGAGAGCCATGTAATTGTCCTAATATAGCCATGTTGGCTAATTATTATTATTTGTATCTTAGGGCATAGATTTAGTTAGTTGGACCTTGAGCATTAGATTTATCTTATTATTGGTTTCATCTATAAATAGGAAGAATATGGATCATTAGATAATCTAGATTAAAGTCACCTTAGTATGTGTATGAGACCTTGCCCTCTCAAAGTGGCTATGATACTTCTCCTTATTTTAGTGGCTATGGATATTAATTTATTTGTATTTATTTATTTCTAGATTTGATATTTGCATATTGCTTGTGGCAATTAATTGCATATAGTTCATGGTATTTGGATCTAGATTATTATTATTTGCATGTTATTAATAATAGTTCAATGTTGAAGAGTTGTTGTAGATACTAAATATTTTTATGATATCGTAACAACTGGACCATATCATTTCCATATTTATACAAATATTAAAAGAGAAGGTGAATGGGGTATTTCTCCTATAATAATTATTGACCATAAAGAGAGCTCCTATGGAGGTGGTAGATGATATCAAACTCAAATTTCATAAGATAGCACAAAATACCTAAAGGATTCATCCTCTCATAGGTTTGGTATTCATAAACCATTTGAAGGCCTTAAATTCTAAAATATAATTAATGATTAAGATCATAGGTGTAAATTCCCTACTAGATGTGTATGGCATAGCCATCCAAGTTGAATATGATCAAATTTAGATTGGAAGGCTAGCTCCTAGGTTGCCTATGCCTTTGTATCAAAATGTGCAATCTCCATATCAGCCTTTCCTATTCATCCAACCAAACTTAGTCTAACCTATAGTAAATCATGCCCTACCTACTCTAGTGCCATCTACTTCAAATAAATAAGGGCTCAATGCAATGCAAATCTTGCTCAAGCTAGTTATCAATGAAATATTGACCATGATAAGGGAACATTATACCTAAATGTACCCATATCAAAACAACCCAATACCTCCTTTCTTTCAAGGGAATTATGGAAATAAGCCTCCATCCAATGGCTACCCTATACCCTAATTCTAACCTAATCAAGAAAATGGTCAAGCTTAGATCCAAAACTAGTAGATAGTGTCAATTTTGACCCCTTTATAGCAGGAGCCTCCCAATATTACAAGAAATATAGCCCCTGTTCATAATAATTACATAGATGAGTTTGCATCCTAGCACTACCCAAATTTAAATACTTGCTCCACCTAGGTTTATCCTATAAAATGTGCTCAACTTACTACAACCATGCCAAATGAAATGATGTCTTTCCAGACTTCTACATCTTATTCAAGGAATGAAGCTCAGATGTTAAATTAATCCATCCCTACTACCTCTATAATTAAGTCAAATTACCCTCAATTAGAGCAAATATTAGTCACTTGGGATGAGGAAGAAGTGCTCATAGTATATGATAGAGTAGGTAATCTGACAACCAACTTGCCTCAAGTTTGATCAGGTTATTTGATGAGGTATAAGAAGTGGACAAAAAAGGAGTAGGACAAGAGAAATATAATGGTCCTAAGCAACTATATTAAATAAAATATACCAAGTTAAAAACATCCTACCACATTTTCTTTAAATTCAAGTGCAATGGTACCTACTGCTAAAATCAAAATAAACAACTATATAGCCTTGAATGGTTAGATTAGATCCACTAAAACCAACCAAAAGACTTGAATATTTGTACCTCAAATAATACTATATCCCTAGGTGGTTGTTGACCAAAATATTTTAGAGATCTAGAGGCAATATATACCCCAGTCAGAACCATACAAAATTCCTTATCTAATTGGGGATAATTTGAGACTCCCATTATCAGCACATGCTACGTAAAGGGCTACCATACTTGGGTCATTCAATTTTATGGATCATATGAATATACCCACTATAATGGTACCAATACTAGATATCCTATCCATCCCTAAATATAAGTATCATCTAAAGAATATCTTGGAAGAAGAAGAAAAAGAGTAAGGTTAGCATCAAGCTTCCATAGTCCTATAGATATCAGTCCTTGGAGTAAGCAAGCCTAAGCCACCTCATTTTTATTTATCTCTCATATATAAGGATAATTTTATCTATAACTACATGGTATATTTTGGTGCAATTACATCTATTATACCCAAGGGAGTTGCAAATACATTGGAGCAAAAGTATCAACCCATGGACAGGAGAGTGGTATAGTTAGACAACTATGCGATCCAAATATTGGGGATAGTAGAAGAAATTTTAATCACTCTAAATGCTTGTCCAAGTGTGATTGTCATATATGACATTACGATAACTGATCTCCCAACCTCATTTTGCATTTTCCTCTCTAGATACTTCACCACTAAGCAGGGGGATATATGTATTTGGATTGATATCTCATGATCTTGAGGATTCAGTATATTACCAAGTCTAAAATCCAATTAGAACTACTTAACTTACACTTTATAGAATATTTACCACTATATGGACTAAATGATTATCAAATTCTAATTTTGGAAGAAGAATGGTTTGTGTCTTTGGTTGATGAAATGCATTCATTAATCCTAGATGATCAAATGGATCAGTGAGCGACTAAAGTATAGGATTCAAATCCTCCTAAAATGTATGGAGCTATGAGAACTAGGTTGAAACTCACATAGACACAATGTATTGACCCCCTTAGTATCATGCATATACTAAGAAAAAATGAGAAAGGAGTAGATATACATATCTTCATTTTGTATATATTATTGTATTAGCTCTTTTTGTTGTGTAGGATAATTTTCAAAACATAGGAATCGCTCGTAGTCTAAAAGGTTGATTGTCTTCTAATAGGATAAGGATGCATTTTTAGAGGTAAATCTCATGAATAAATCAAATACCAAGGCCAAATTCATTGAAAATTTAATCATAGAATCACATAATTTACAAGAGCACGAGCAAGCAAATTCCTAGAGGGGGAAAATTCCCTAGGAATATCAAGGATAGTTCTTGGGACCAACACCAATTAATTAAAATCATCGGATCACCCATTGTGTCAAGGGAACATAATATTAAGTTGAATAAAAATAATAGTTATGGGCCTATGCATAAAGGAAGGGTAATTTCACATAATGAAAATCCAATGTCGAGACAAAAATAACAAGATCTTCTTGCATCACCTTAACGGAAACAAGATAAGCTCAAGTTGGGTGAAAATATATCAGATAGGGGGAGACATAAATTCACAAAAAAAAGAATTTAATATTGTTAGGTACCTCTACCATAGGTAAAATTCTATAAAAATTACTATCAAGCATCGTTTTCTTGGCTCAAATGATGGTATGAGCTAAGTTTTGCACTCAATAGATAAGACCTTATTTCTTGGGTTCATCTTCTTCTGTAAGTATAGGACCTTGTGAGTCATTAAATCTATAGTGAAGTCTCAATATAATCTAGCCAAATAATGGTAATTACATCTTAAATTGACTCAAAATATTATGTAGAATGAAAATCCCTTGAACCATTGTTGACCACCATGAAGCCCATGCCAAAAAATCACCAAAGGTTGAGAATGGGTGTAAAAATCCTTAAATTGTATGACCAATCTAACCACCAAATCTTAATAATTAGTGGTCCACAATAATTCCTCTAAGTCTATTTGATGATAATTGTATCAGACCTCATCATTGATAGCAGCTCATAAGACTTTTTGATGATAACTAAAATAGATCTATCATTGGTGGTGGTTCACTCCAAATAGTGATTGCAAATGAGCTAGCAAATCTAGGTATCATCCATAATTATTTGGGTTCCTGGCTCCTGACCCCTCATTCATTATTTCCCCACTGCATGTACAAGACACATTCATGGGGTAATTAGTTGAGGAAAAATCAACAACTATAGGGAATGGATGAAGACTCATAGGGGTTGATCATCAAATCTCCTAAGAGACATTGATTTCACCACATTTAGTCAAGGATGTTTCCTGGTGATTTTTATCTTTAGGAGTTGATCATCAAAGTTACTAAGATATATTCATTCCATCACATTCAATCAATAATTTCATCTGGTGAAGCTTCTCTACACCAATAAATTCTTTAGGAAGGAGTCCAATGCTTAATAACAATAGATTTACAAGTTGTAGAAGGGGAAAACTACCCTACCATATATGATTCTTGGATAGATCCACTGGAAGCCAAGGTGAACTATGGGGGTGTGTTATATTCTCTACACTCAAGGACACAAAAGGATGGGTTCACCAAGAATGGTTTTAGGACTTGCTCCAAGTTTGGGGTGGAAGTGTTTGATGTGTCAATTAAGCATACACCTATTGTTTGGCATTTCTAAACTAAACTATGAAAAGGAAAGAACAATGAAAGACACACAAGATGCAAGAAGACAAGAACTAACCCTAGTATGATTCTATAATTAAATGATGTATAACCCTAATATTACAAAATAAATCCTTTGATAAAGGGTCCAAGGGAATGCACAAACAAGATTAAAATCCTAGATGCACACTATATGTTTTTATTCTTTCAAATACCTAGAACTTCAATCAAATATTTTCTTCTACTTATAATTTATATTTTTGAGCAGAAATGAACAAAAGAAATCACCAAACATCCTAAAAATATATTAGAGCACTTATATTATTTGATGATTGATCCAAGATTTATCTTGCATCCAAAATATCCAATGGATTTAAAACTACAAAATAACTTCACAAACCTTAGAAAATTTGATCATCATTTGGGGGTCTGCTTAGGATGTTATAAGACTAAGATTGAAGGTGTAGTAGTCAAATCCCCTTGGTCCTTTTAGATGATTTTTCAAAATAAAATTTGATCTTTTACCTTTGGAACATGCATAAATAGAGCAAAACAAATATGTAACAGTAAAATAAAATACAAATAGGATGGATACAACATAATGCTAAAAATACACAATGTAAATTAGGGTTTTGGGTGAGAAACTTACCCCTAGGTCCTAATTTACCAAATTTGTAACCTATAAATAGGAAGCATAAATATAGCCTACCAAATTCATGCCTTATATGGGTAGAGTACGAATTTGGTTCAAATGCCCTTTTCGGGCCTCAAAACAATGAAAAATTGAGCATGAAACGATAAAAACAAACTTGCAAAGAAAACTAAAGTAAATGCAAAACTTGATGAGCTGATGGAGAAAGTGAGTGATGAAGATATGGAAGAATCAATCCAAGAAGGTTTATCTATCCAATCATCAAGACTCCTCCACTCAATCCCTAAGGGTAGCAATCACCAAAGCATAAAACAACAACTTACAGTAGAACACTTGGTATCATGAGCAAATGAGTGAGTCGACAGTTAGAATCTCCTTAGAAATAATTAAACAAGCTTAGGGAATCTAAACCATTATTTATAAGAGGTTTGGAGGGAAAAATATGGGAGAAAATTAAATTTCACTATGGGTAAATGCCGACCCCAAAATGGGTTGACAAGGGGAGGGGTTTAGTGAGAAAATGCCTAGATTGCTAAATTCATGTCTTTTTATTATAGGGCATGAATCTGGAAATCCAAATTCATTTCCTATATAGACTGGACATGAATTTGGTAAAGCTAAGAAAACAAGACAAAGGAGGGAGGCAAAAGGGCCCCAAATTTGCACTTAGCAAGTTTGGGTGGTTAGCTAGGGATCTAAGTAAGAATTGATTCAATTTGATGGGTCAATTTTTTGTGTCTATATTTTTCCCTCTCTTTGATGCATTTATGGCCAAAAAAATACATCAAAGAAATATGTAGACTCCTATGGGTGAACACAAAAAGGGGTGGTCAGGTTTGGACAGAGGGGCGATGCAAAAAGGGGTGTTAGCTTGAACACCACAAATTTGCACATAAAATGAGATATTAGTGACATTAATACCTCTAAGGCTAGGGTGACCCATTGATTTTTAGAAGGAATACAAAATTCCAAATTAAAAACTCCAAAAAAGGTGAAGAAAGGGAAAAAATGCAAAAAAATAGTGAAAAATAGCAAGAGACAAGACAAGGAGAGAGAAAATAAAGAAAGGGAAGGGAAGAGAAGAAAGAGATGGGAAAATAAGGAACAGAGAGAAGAAAGGGAGGGAAAATAAAAGGGAGGTAATAAAAGAGGAAAAGGAGAGAAAAGAGGCTCATTTTCACCGCAAGAGCAGGAGAAAAGAGCTCTAGAGAAGAAAAGGAGAAATGGTGCTACCAACTCACCATGTTACTATGGCAAAGGGTGAGGCAAGGGCCATTGTTGATCGAGCAAAGGTATGAATCAAGATCCATTTGCTCATTTTTGATGTTGCACTTGCACACACAAAAAAAATTCTGTAATTTTTGCATTTTTTATTTTTTAAGCAATTTTAATCAAAATTCATCATCAACCATGAATTTGGTCATAGAGCACAAATTTGGTAGGCTACCCAATCCAAATTCATGCATTGTATGGATGGGGTGCAAATTTTGTTGGGAGGCATTGCAAAATTCATGCTCGGTTGTTCCAAGTTGTGCATTTGGTAGATTTTGCACAAAAGGAACTATTTTTTTAATTTTTATCTTTTTATGATTTTTAGATGTGTTGATTGATAACTGATAATTAAATAATATTCTTATGTAGCTAGATGTAATCAAGAGTATATACTGGTGGTTGACCACACTCAAGGATACTATGAGAGAGCTCACGGTGGTAGAGAGGGAGATGCTCGAGAACATGGGGCTATTGCACTTGGTAGAGATGCCTTGCATTGAGGTGGACCAAGCCCTACTAATAGATCTAGCAAAGCAATGGTATCCAAAATTATCCATATTATAGCTACCAATCAAGAAGATAACAATCATATTGGAGTATGTGTAGCACATCCTAAGGATCCCCATTAGAGGGAAGACTATTTACATGGTACGGGTGCTAATGATGGTATTATAGATAATGTCGAGGGACCCGACACATGTGATCTAGCAGAGTGGGTTCCATGTCAAAGAGATGCTACATCAATATGGAGTTGGGGCATTGATATTTATACTATGCAGAGTGGTGGTAGGGATACTGGTGTGCCATACCAGTAGGTGACACCTACCATGGACACTGGAAAGAGTAGTGGTAGACATGCGGGATCAGAGAGTGATATTTACATGGGTATTGTATGTGTTGTCCTATTTATATCAGATGCTACATAGCATTGTGTATAAGTAACATACAATGCTGATCTATAAGATGTTGCTCCATGTATGGTGTTACAAGAACATAGCAGTGAGGAGACTCAGTGCACTACTAGGACCGTTTCCCAACACAAAGTAACCAATAACATACAGGTGGATCTGACACTACAAGCATGAGCATAGGTTGTACATTGGTGTCTTTCCACTAGGGAGGTGGTTGATAGATAAGTTGTAGGAGCACAAAATTATATGGTAACCATAGAATCTACACCTAGGCTAGAGGGAGGACAAAAAGGATATAGCTTGAGTAAGAAGGATCCAGTGGCTCATCACTAAGAAGGGTGAGTAGGAGATATTCAGGTTTCATCAAGTACAGTGCTAGTTTGGAATTCTACAAGAGATTCTAGATCTAGGATACTACTAGTTTTGATGGGTGAGGATGGATCCACTAGGATGGAAAGGCACTCCTGATGTGGCAAGGTGGGTGGAGGAGGACCTGGATGACCCACTATACATGGATCCAAGGGTAGATGATGTCGGATTGGACCTCAGGCACAAGATATGGTAAAGCTATCGAGTAATACTAGTTGTGATTTATTTATGTGTTATGGTGAAAAAATGTGTGTGCTTATGTGTGATTGTTTTATTTATTTATTATTTATTTTATTTGTTTGTATGCATGGTGAATAGAGACATAATGGATGCAATAAATGAATCCTAAATGAATGATATGGAATGACATAAATCTAACTAAGTGTAATGTAGATAAAATGTAAACCTAAATGAAATGCATGGTCAAATGAAAACAAAGCTCCAAAATACCAAAATAAAAAGAAAAGAACAAAATCCTATGAGGATGTATTCTCGTAAATGATCGGTTTGGATTTTGCACCTCACGTGTGGCCATGAAGCTATCTTGTGAGGGTTGCAAGATTGCAAGCATGAACAAGGTGTATTTGTACCTACTATGGGTGTAGTGCTCATTAATAGCCATATAAAAGAAGAGATATACCCACTGAGATGTATGCTCATAATTGGTCGAATGGAGGCTACACCTTGCTCATGATCATGAAGCTATATGCTATGGGGTGCTAAAATGATAATTGACATTTCCAAAGCAATGAATACCCAATAGGGGTGTGGTTTGTATGAGAAGGTATATGAACAAAGACAATGGAGCAAAATAATAACCATATCCCTTGACTTGGAGAGTATAAGCAATGAAAATTTTCAAGGTCAAGGGATATAGAATGGCATGAGTGAATGCAATGATGGAAATGCATGAAGGACCCTAGGTTGAGGATTTTATAGGTATCATGACCTTAGTGAGAGTGCAATGCATGTGAGCTATAGCCTAACTAGGTGTCATCACTTGCTATTGTTGCAAAATCCCTAAAAATCTATATGATCAAGTAGTCTTGCAAATATAAACAAGCAACAATGCAATTGTATGACAAGTAAAATGTAAGGGAAAAAATGTTAGGTAAATCATGTAAAATATGATAGGCTATCATGC
Organism: Wollemia nobilis; assembly: GCA_028583015.1. NCBI lineage: Eukaryota > Viridiplantae > Streptophyta > Pinopsida > Araucariales > Araucariaceae > Wollemia > Wollemia nobilis. The sequence continues at coordinate 1,764,588 of JAQPPZ010002524.1, forward strand.
AGTTAGAATACGTAAACCAAATACAGGTTAGTTGAAAATGTAACACCATGCACATTTTTTTTATTTTTTTGGAAGAATATATTATATTCATTGATATTTAAAGTCAACACAAATTCCAAGTACCACCTATTTTAAGAAACATGATGGTGGTGCAAGGATCTGACCCATATAATAAAGGACTATGATGGAGTATATATTAGTAATTCTCATCACAAATGAAATCCCCCATAGTATATTCTTTGAAATATGTTGCATGAAATTCAATGCAAACTTTGACTATACCATACTTTTTTATGAAAGGGGGAGCAATTCCCAACTTTGCAAGATCTCAATAAGATAGAGGAACAAGGTCTCCTTGAGAACAAGGAGACTTAACATGCACAACACAAGGGATATACATGTCGAAGGAGAATCTATTATGGGAGATATTCTTATGAGCTATGTCACAAGGGGTATTCCTTTTAGTATTCTTCAGGGTCACTCTAAACTCAGGATACCATGTGGTTACCATATTGCAAAAAAGAATATTAGAGGGATAAGGAGGTCCCTCATCCTCATCACTCCACTCCAAGCTTTAATGATCTAAATATTCAGCATAAGTAACAAGATGCTTATCATTATAAAAGGGTAAAGTTTGGTTTTTATTAGGAATGTAGCCTACACCACACCTCCTTGACCAAATCTCAACATCCAAGGGTTCTTGAATACCCTTCTGCCATGGCCTCAAACCTTTACCTATATATCCCATACTAGATAGGATTTTCTTGGGTAGTGGGTAATCATTGGATAGTTAACAATGGGCAAAATAATGCTCGATAGGACAAGGGTTGCTATGATGGATCTTTTCTTTGAGGGACATACCTATGAAGATAAAGATACATGTGCCAATGTGTTCAAATTAACCCTTATTATGAGGTAAACCTATAGTCCTTGGTGAAGGTGGTATCTTGGCAAGATCCAGAAGAGGCTTTTGAATAAATGGATTAACTTGATCCCGTGATGAAACATTGATGAGAGGTTCCTCACTCATCTTTAGATTTTCAAATTGCTTGGTTATGTGAGATGAGGAAACTGATGGACATAAATTGATATCATATTGAGCTTGCTCAACCATCAAATAATATTCAAATGGGTGAGGGTCACTCAAAATTGTGACCAGTTGATTCTTAGATAAAAAATTCAAGCATTGATGAAAAGTGGAAGGGACCTCCCTCATTGCATGAATCCAAGGGCATTCAAGAAGAAGATAAAAATATGCAGGACAAGACACCAAATAGAACAAGGTATCTAAGATTTTAGGTCCAACCCTAAGGGGGAGGGATATAATGTTGTAATATTCTTTGGACTCATTGTTTAAAGCTTTGATGATGATATCATATTTAGTTATATATTCATATTTTAATCCAAAATTTTGGAAGAATTGATAAGTACATAAATTGAGGGAATAACCATTATCAATTAGAGTTCATTTGATAAAATTTTCTCCAATAAATATAGTAATGTAGAGGGAATAATTCCCTTGTAAGTCTGAGGAAGGCATATCATCATCCAAGAATGTGATATGATGTATCCCAAGAGAACTTACAACATTAGTCATAACAATAGAGGAAATATCTTGAGGAGCAGATTGTAGTATTAGAAGTTTCAACAAAGCTTCCCTATAAATAAGAGAAGTTTGCAAAAGTTCTAAGGGAGAGATATTGGTTGGGGTACTAGCTAACTACTATTTAATGTTGAAGGAGATTTTAGGTTGTGGCTTCAACACTAAAGGTGGGGTTTCTACATTCATGCTCCTTTTCTAGGTATTCTTCAAAACTAAGGTGGGTTGGATGAAAAATGTATCTCCTGCTAAGAATTTTGAGTTAGTTGCATCTGTGCTTGTTTCCTTATAGTTATGGCTATCATAACAACCACATTATCATAGGAAGGTGGCACATTCTGATATAACACTTGATTAACTACCTGCTAACCATTATTAGGGAGGGGTTCTTGAAATATCCCTATGTCTTGATTAGTTGTGGGTTCTTGTTGAGTAGGAGGTTGATCATTTGATGGAGGATTGGGTCAAGAACCTTCTATGACAAGTCCTCCTTCATCAATTAGGTCTTGAACCACATATTTCAACCTCTTACAAGATTTTATCCATTGCCCCTCCACTCTATAATACTCACAATGTTGACCAGGTTTATACCAATCAGTTGTGGTATTTGGTTTCCTTATGGGAGTTAATTCAACCATATTAGCTTCTAGAAGTTGTTATAGTATCATGTTCATAGGTATGTTGAGTTTTATAAAATTTCTTCATAGGGATTTTTGGGGTTGACTAAGAACCATCTTTTGTAGGGTATTAACAACACTGTTAATAGGCCTACTATCTGTTACCCCATCACCAACCACATGCTTTATATTGTGCTAATTTTTAGTGGTCCTATATTATTTTATCTTAAGTTGACCTCTTCCTATAAGAGCTTGCTCTACCCTTATTGCTAGATCTATAGCTTGGTCAAAATATATGATGGTTGTTGTTTCCAATCCATAAGATGTTTGCTCTTGTAAGTTATTAATAAATATCTCAAACATGTCTTGAGAAGGTAAGGTATATCTCAAGCGTCCAACTAGATTCCTCCAACGAGACAATAATTCTAAAAAACTTTCATCCTTAGTTTGTTTCAACATATAAGCATATTTCATAGTCACATTCTTTTTAACATAAGCATCCAATTGTTGAACAAACATTTTAGTTTTTTCTTTAAAATTTCTCAAAGAATGATTAGAAAATTGATAATACCACTCTAATTCCATACCAGCAAGGCTCTTAGGGAACATATTTAGTAACAACATGTCATCATATATGATATCATGACATGTTGTCCTAAATATTCTTAAATTCTCAATTGGATCTTTTGTTCCTTTATAGATAGGTAAAATTTGCATTGGAAAATGCTTAGGGTAGGGCCTAGAGGTAATGATAGGGTCTAAGGGTTGATTGTACGTTTATCTATATCTATAGGTGAAACTACGTAGTTGAATCATATCCACTTTGGAAACTATTTTTTCACCATATTTGTTAAACTTTGCACTTCAAGGTTGTTATGCAATGCCCTTAGGTTATCTAAGGAAGGGGTACAGGTAGGTTGTTGAAATGAAACTTGGATCAAGTTGGATAAAATAACACTATTATGGTATCGGTTATGATATGTGGTATCTTGATGGAGAGGATAACCAAAATTTGGTGGAATAGAAGTATGAATGTTGATATTAGCTGAATGAGGAGGAAGTAGAACATAATATTTATATGCACTACTAGTTAGAGGAACTTTTGGAATTCTTCCAATGTTGGTGGTCGCAATAGTAGCATATGTTGGTTGATGAGAAGGAATACTATGATGTAAGGATTTCAACAAGGGGTTGTTATAAACATTCCTAGGAGAGACAATAGAAGGAGGAGGTACCTCACCTCTTTCAAGTTGGGCCTCCTCATCCATAACTCTAGATAAAGTCTCTTTGTGGTGTTTTATGAAACCCCATAAATGATAAACTGATATAAAAGTGAATCCACCATTAGGCCCCTCAAAGGGATCATAGTTAGTATCAATTTAAACATGTTCTTGCTCTTCTTCATCAAGGTTAGGATTCCCTCTATAAACTTTATCATCTACTTGAGGATTTTTATCAGATTCTATATGCCTTCATTGACTTCTAAGGAATGGAGCCATTGGAAGAAGTGAAAGGACAAAGGAAAAAAACTAAGGAAAGACACACACAAGAAGATTCTTAAGATATTTTTAGATGTTTTTTGATCTAAACAAGTAAAATTATTGGTCTTGTTTAAATTTTTCAATAAAAAACAAAGGAATAGGCTTCTTATCTTGGCCACCAAGACATATTTTCACATCGGGTTCACCAAATATATAGAGGGGGGAAACTACCCTACCGCTTATAATTCTCTATTGGATACACTAGGAGTCAAGTTGATCTATGGGGGTGTGTTATATTTTCTATACTCAAGGACATGAAAGGATGGGTTCACCAACAATGGTTTTAGGACTCTCTCTAAGTCTGGTATGGAAGTGTTTGATGTGTCAATTAAGCATACACCTATTTTTTGGCCTTTCTAAACTAAACTATGAAAAGGAAAGAACAATGCAAGACACACAAGATGCAAGAATACAATAACTAGCCATAGTATAATTTTGTAATTCAATGATTTATAACCCTAATATTATGAAATAAATCCTTTAATCAAGGTTCCAATGGAATGCACAAACAAGATTAAAACCCTAGATGCACATTATATGCTTTTATTCTTTCAAATGCCTAGAACTTCAATAAAATGTTTTTCTTTTATAATCTAGATATTTGAGTAGAAATGAACAAGAGCAATCACCAAACAATCTAAATATCTATTAGGGTACTTATATGATCCTATTATTAATTGAATGTTTATCTTGCATATATAATATCCAATGGGTTTAAACCTACAAAATAACTTCACAAACTCTAGAAAATTTGACCAATGTTTGGGGGCTTGCTTAGGCTATTATAAGACTGAGCTTGGAGATGCAATAGTCAAGCCCCCTTGGTATTTTTAGATGACTATTCAAAAGCTTAATTTATATTTTACCTTTAGAACATGCACAAATAGAACAAAATAGATATGTAACAGTAAAATGAAATGCAGACAAGATGGATACAATAGAATGCTAAAAATGCACAATGTAAATTAGGGTTTTGGGTGCAAAAATTACCTCCAAGACCTAATTTACTAAATGTGCAACCTATAAATAGGAAGAAAAAAAATATATTACCAAATTCATGCCCTATACATTTGGGACACAAATTTGGTTCAAATGCCCTTTTTAAACCTCAAAACAATAAAAAACTAAGCATGAAATGGCAAAAATAGACTTGCAAAGTAAACTAAAGTAAATGTAGAACCTGATAAGTTGATGGAGAAATAAAGGAGTAATTAAGATGTGGAATAAGCACTCTAAGAAGGTTGATCTATCCAATCATCAATAATCCTCCACTTAATCCCCAAGGGCTGTAATCACCAAAGCACAAAACAACAAAACAATAACTTTTAGCAAAAGAACACTTGATAACATGAGCAAATGAATGAGTCAATAGTTAAAATATCCTTAGAAATAATTATAAAATCTTAGATAATCCAAAACCTTATTTATAAGATTTTTGGAGAGCAAATTGGGTGATAAATTGAAATTTCATTGTGGGCAAAGGCAGACCTCAAAATGGGTAGACAAAGGGAGGAATTTTAGTGAGAAAAAAAACCTAGAATACCAAATTCGTACCTTGTCATTATAGGGAGTGAATCTAGCAATAAAAATTCATGTCTCATATAGATCGAGCATGAATTTTGTAAAGCTAAGGAAACAAGAAAAAGGGGGGAGGCAAAAGGGTCCCAAATTTACACTTAGCAAGTTTGGGTGGCTACTTAGGGGTCTAAGGAAAGAATGACTCATTTTTATGGGTCAATTTTTTGTGTCTACATAGGAATATGGGAGTTCTTCAAGTTAAATATCTTACAGACTAAAAAAATATCATCATATGTAGTTTGCATTTCAAGGTATTGTTAACAACTTGCCTTAAAATAACTTGGGAGAAAATTAAGAGTCAAAATGTAAAGTTGGTAGAAATTAAAGAAAGAAGACTCAAATCTATAAGGGCAATAAAAGGCTCCATCTAGGTTGTACTAGTATAGAAATTTTATATGAACCTCACTATTTAGGTTCCAAGATTTAGAATTTGGAAAAGGTCCTACAGGCATACACAAAGAATGAATATTAAAATATTGGGAGTTTTCAAAAGTTTTGACCAAGACGAAAAGGTAAAAGTTTCAACAACACAACCTCAAGATCCAAAAAAGTGAAAAGAGATAAATAAAGATGTAAGGAAATGGATATGTTTGATGGTTAGGAGTTTTTAAAATACCAAAAGGAAATATTTAGGAAACGTTTTGACAAGCAAATAATACAAAGCAAAAAACTTCCAAATAACAAGACACCAAAATATATGATGAAAGGGCAAAAGAGGAAAGGGCTCCCTTAAAATAGTTTCGACAAGTATTTAGACTTGATCTTGGAAGTTTTAAAGTTCCAATGTAGGAGGAAAAAGAAGGGATTTTGATAAGAAACCAAGCCGTCCTAGAAATTAAGTATGATGCAACCAAGGTAGAAGAAGGGTCATATCAAACTACAAGGAATTAATAATGATGCATGAATTTCTAGAAAGGGTAGATGAGCCATATCTAATGCACCATTATTAAAGGAAGATAATGATTGCCCACTAATATCATTTTATATTATAAATCATAGAAAATTAGATGGTCTATTTAAGATAAAGGCATGGTGCTTGCAACAACAACAATAACAAAACTAAGAAGAGTAATGGCAAAAGGTGCCTCCATTCAATTTTCTAAAATCCCTAGAAAGAGCATCTGAAAGTATTATAATATCTTGCAAAATTTGGAGGGAATTTATCCCTGTTTTATAATCTATATATAGCAATTTTCTTAGCATTGTAAATGATCAACAAGTTGTATAAATTTCTCTTCATTTTCCTCTGTATAGCAATACTTGGATTCTTGAGTGGTCTTGTGGGTATGCTTTTGAGCCCCCACTTCTAGCATATCTTGTAATATTTCATATTCATATATACATGCTTGAGGACATGACTATTTTCTTTCTATATCATTTCATGTATGTGAATGTTCTTGTGTATACTGGAGGCCATGACTAACAAATATCATCTTTTTTCCCTTATACGCAAACTTGTACTTAACGTGTTGAGATGAGGAAGTGTTCATCTTAGAGTTGTCGATGCAATACACTAATGGTTGTTGTGTAGAGAAATATTATTTGGATCTTGGCACATCATCCCCTTATTATTTTAGGTTAGCTTATACTTTTTTATTTTTTTTGTCTTTATTTTATGCATTCTCTCCAACCCTTTTCCCCCTAAAGCTAGTAGATTATAATAGTGCACTCAAGATCATATCTTAAAAGTATTTGGCCTTGTAAAAACTCCTAGAGGTACTTGATTCATTCAAACCTCATGCTCTTATATTTGCTCTACTATGTTGCTTTGTGTGAGACACAATAGTATTGATCATTTGATCCCTATATTTTATAGTTGATACAATCATATAGGACAACAAGGACTTGTTAAGCATCTCAACAGGTAAGTACTAGTTACACTCTCAATAAAGGTGTACCACTAAGTTCCCCAAATTCCAATCCTTATTACAATTTATCCTTTATTTTTTACACTAATCCCATAAGTGCATGGATAGGTCTAGGATAAATTTTTAGCCTTACGATCCCTCATTATCCATCTTATAGCTGTTTTATCTCTAATATATTGGAAACTAATAATACGATGCTAGCTTTGACATATTCCTTTCTCATAAATCATAAATAGATCTCTCCTATCTCTCAACATGTTCCTTTTATCACAAAATATTATTTCTCCTAAAATTCAAACCTTAACCACTTAGAACAATTGAAATAGCAAATGATCATCATCTAGTCACAAGTACTCGTATGATGACTTGTACAACTAGCCTCTAGATCCTTTCATAGCTAGTCATCCTTTTCCACCTTAATTTAAAACACCCAAGGTATAAATATATAAGGAGAAGGAGGATCCTATTAACAACCTTAGATTATTTAGAATTGCTTGTAGTGGCATTGCTTATGATCCTAATTTTGCTACTAAAATTTTTCCTAAGTTTCATAGCTTCCCTATTTTGAAATGGTACTACTATATACCAAGGTATTTTTTGATAAGATTTAGGGATCTCATTGAAATATTTTTTAAGTAGTTATCTATTTATATTGATAAATAGGTCATCATTAGTGACCTATACCAACTCAAATAGTCTAAACATGAGAACATTTTTCAACTTCTTAGCAAGATGGAAAACCTAGTAGGAAGACTACAACATATACCCCATTGAGGGACTTTCTAGAAATTTTATAAGAAACCTTAATGAGCAATTGACCTTCTGCTTAGAAATGACCAATGTGTCTTCATTCAAATATTTAATTGATATGGCCAAGAGAGTGGAAATGACCCTTATAAAGTGGGGTAATTAAAGACTAAATATAATAAAGAGAAATAGAAGCCTTTCTCTAACCCAAAGAGACAATAGAAGAACAAAAATGTTGTAGGTGATGGAGTTATAGACTCATGATAATCCAAAAATTCTAGTACTACCATGAACCTTCAAAATATTATCTTAAGGAATCCTCAACAATATAAACCCAAAAGAAGGTACTCCCAACTAGACAAACCCCTTTCAACCATTCTAGAGAACAAAGACTGAATGATAGAGTTCATGCCTATTAAACCTATTGAATCAAAAGTAAAATGAATCCATGGTTTTATTCCAATGAGAAATGTGCCTTTCATGGCATCAATTATCATGTGAATGACCAATGCATAAGACTCAAGAATGAGGTCTAATACCTCATCGACAATGGCCAAATTGTTCTTAATATCTCTAACTCTTAGCCTTCTTCCAATCAAGATTTGTAAATATTCTAAAATATTCTACCTAATAATATTTATAATTATAACACAACAAATAACATTCAATATAGGAACACACCACCCCAAACCATGGGATGGTAAGAACCTCCATTCTACTAATCATATCTCTCACATTTATGCTATAACTAGACAACATAAAAATCAATCATCTAACTAGCATTCAAGGCCTTCTTTAGTCCTTAGTATAGAAAGAAATATTCCATCCAAAGAACCTCCTCTAGTCATCCAATTAAGGACAAATGCCAAGGGTTAGTTTTATTCTTTTTTGCAACTTGAAGACACCCCAACCAAGATCTCCCTCAAAATTCTAAAGTCTTCTCCAACTCATAGAGATATATTACAATTTTGAGTGAATAAATCGTTCCTCAAGACCTTAACTGTGATGATCTTACCTCTATAGTAGGTTCCATTAGGGTTAGCTACACTAGTATATCATTCCATGAGGATGATATCCCTCAATATTTTTTGGATGAATATCTTCCATTATACATTATAGGCCATATTGACAACAACAATATCAAATTAATTGTAGTTTACAATGGCTCTTGTGTCAATGACTATAGCTTGAAGTTCATTAGTCATTTGGAGCTAACTAAACAAGATCTAGAGAACTTTGATATTATTATTAGATATTTCAACAATGGGGAGCGTGAGGCTAGTTTCACTATAGTCTTACCCCTCATAGTCAAACCTCACACTCATAAAATTATCTTTAATTTTATGCTTTATGACTAAAGCTACAACATTCTTCTATGGATACCATGGATCTAATAGATATGGGTTATCTCTTTAACTCTCCACTAGTGTCTTAAACACAAATATAAGGGCAAGAATTATCATATTCTAGATAACCCTAAATTTCTTATCTATTGCTAGGTATTAAGGTAAAAAAATTCTAAAGCTTATATTTTTCCTTCTCTAAATTTATCTTGTGAATCATCATAGTCTTCTTCTTAGTCCCCTCTCACTAATGCATTGAGGTATCTCACTCTAAATAACAATAAAAATAAGAGTCAAAGTGCTAATCTAATCATCACTAAAAGTAACAAACCATATAATAACTAACTCATTATGGACCTAGTCAAGCTTCTTCTATCTCCTAAAACCTTTGGCTTACCCTATAGTAATAAAGATAAAATAATATGAATAGGAGGTTGCTCCTTCATTTGCATCAATACTACCAATGAGGAGAAAATCCAAGGAAATAAACCTTAGTCAATTGAGAAATAGTATGCTTCATGCTTTTTGTCTAACTTAGATCTCATTCCAAAATAGATGCTTTTCAACATAGGATATTGAGGCAAAGGGCTAGGCTTGTATGAGCAAGGCATCAAAGAGACCCTACATGATGAAGCTTATCCAGGTCATTATGGATTAGGTTATATCCCTATCCAAGATGATCCTTTCCCTTCTATCTCTTCTTTAAATTGAGAAGGAGAAGTTGATCATCTGGATTAGTGTGATAGGGCATCCCATGATGACACTATTTCTTTAAATATATTAGAATTATATAAGGATGATGACAATGAATCCTCATGTCTTGTAGACCCTAGCTTCCTAAATTTTCTCAATGTTTTGGTGTAAATTTCTAATCCTATCCTATCTTATGTTCATTGTTAATGAATATAGCTATGGGTAGGATGACATCATGAACAATCCTCCCTAAGATGGTCCCTTGGGCTATCTAAAATAGAACCATTTTTATTTTGAAGGATCCTTCCCCTAGATCACAAATATGGTTGTCTCATAGTGTATCAACAATGATCAACCAACTATAGATCCTACAAACTTAGTAAACCTGGAATACTACTAGCTCCCTTTCAATTAGAGGATGACTCTCACATTCTAATTGAGAAGACTATGGACATCAATATTGGGACTCCGCATGAGCCCAAGATCCTTAAACTAGGAAAATTCTTGATCCCAACTAATCATGAGGAATATAATAAGCTCTTAAATAAATTCAAAGACATATTTGCTTAGTCCTAATTAGATATGCCCAATATTTATCTATCCCTAGTTGTTCATCACAAAGTTTTCATTCCTAGTGCAAAACTTGTAAATTAAAAATATGAAAAATACACTTGAAATTCATACTTATGATAAAATATTAGCTCCAAGAGCTCCTCGATGTCAGGTTCATCAATGTCGTTGACTATTCTAACTAGATTTCTAACATTATACATATTTCCAAGAAAATAGGTAGCATTAGAATATACACCAACTTTTAGAACATTAACAAGTCATATCCCAATATATTTTTATAGGAAACCTTAATGAGCAACTAGTATTCTACCCGAAAACAACCAATATGTCTTCCTTAAAATATGTGATTGACATGGCCAAGAGAGTAGAGACCACCCTTATCAAATGGGTGTAATTAAAGACTAATTCCAACAAAGAGAAATATAAGCCTTTCTCTAACCCAAAGTGGCAATACAAGAACAAACATGTTGTTGTGATGGAGTCATAGACTCATGAAATTCCAACAATGATAGTGCTGCCATGAACCTTCAAAAGATTATCTTATGGAATTCTCAATAATAGAAACCCAAAATGAGGTAATCCCAACTAGACAAACCCCTTTCAACCACTCTAGAGAAACTCCTCAAATACTAAATGATAGACCTCCTACCTATTAAACCTATTGAATCAAAAGGCATAAAAATGGTAAAATGCCAAAATTAAAATTTATCCTTTGCCTATCTTCTACCTCAACATAGATACAATATACATACAATAACAAAGTAAAGGGGGGACTCAAATGATTGTATACTATTTTCTATGACTGCCTTATTTTTTGGATAAACTCTTTTATATTAATAATAAATAGTTAATACATAAGATGATAAACAAATTTCAATAAATATAGATATATGATATATGCAAAAACAAAAGCACAATTGGTGAGGATTCAAGTAAAGTAACTTAGTATAATGACATATCCAAATTCAAGATGATTAGATATGGTTTTTTGACCTAAAAAATGTTAGATCATCTCTTGTAGGGAAAAGAATAAATTGAACTTTTATGGGAAGTAGTGAACAACATTAGTATTTATGGGGATTATCATTATCTAGACACATGACATAGATCCCTAGTTTGACAACCAATCCCTAGTTCCTCTTATGGTGAATTATAAATGAATAAAAGATAACCAAATATAGAAGCATACAAGCTAAGCTACATAAAAACATAACATAATGAATAGAAAAGTTAAAATACATACAGAGAATAAATAATGCATAGATGAGTGATCATAGATATCATGATGCAAGTTGCTAGATATTCATAGGTCATGAACTAATGATAATGTTTCTTGTTATTGCACTATGGTATATTTGCTTACACACTTGATAAATGGTTTGTTTAGTTATTCATGCTTCAAGTTGTTGATTGATTAATTATTATTATTCTCATTATCATCCTTACCTCTTCTTTAGATATGGTATTTATAAATGAGGTTCAAATATTGCATTTTTAGACCATTATAGGGGATACATCATTTGACTAAGATGCTACCTACCTATTATTATGGTTACTACATTACAATGGCTAAGAATGATATTTGTTTGAGGTCTTTCATTGATACTTGATATGGTTGACTAGGGCAGACTTATCTGGAAAATCATGGTGAAATTCCTAAAATAGGTCAATCATTTAAATATATTGGGGAAGCATCCTAGTATTTCACCTATAATCGCTAGGTAGGAATATCTCATCCTATATTCTAATTCAAACCACTTGCATTGGGTCAAAATGCATTAATTTTTGCTTATGGCATAGTGCGCTAACTTGTAAAGGTAGTCATCCTCTACTAGTATTAGTTTTCACCATGTCCTATCACCTAACATCCTAGGAGGTCCATGATAAGGATAAGAGATGCACGCATTTTTGATATGATCAACAAGCAATATGATAGGTAGGTTTAGTTCAATTGGTTTATGCCATGATAATAGGTCAACTATCATGAAGAGGTTTCACTTGTTTAATGTGAGAGTGGATTTGTGTCTTGGAGGTCAATCCATACCTCAAAGACCTTTTGGTCCTTGGAGACCATTTCAAGGTATGGAAAGCATGAATAAGTGTATATTTAGTAGATGCAAGTTGCACGAGAATAGAAGTAGTGTGGATAGATCATTGAATTCTATGGGAAGGAATAATGCTTTTTATTTAATTGTTAATTAAAGGTTTTAGATACACAAAATTGGGTATTCATATTTTTCCCTCTTTTATGTGTGCATTAATTTGATGGGCACCCCAAAAATAATTTATACTTTATCCAATTCCACAATGGATAGTTATCATATATAAATTAATTAATTTTACAATGGCCAATAATAAAACATAGATCAACAATAAATTTTACCTAAGTTATACCCCCTTGATTTCTTGAGGGATAGGGTCTGAAAGAACTTGAAAAGGAATGAGAGAACAAAGGGGATTACTTTGAGAGAAAGAAAACATATAAAAATGGATAATGAGGAATGGGTAGGAAAAAATAAGTAGAAATAATAAGTGAATGGCCAATGATGACAAAACATGAGGAAGCATATTAACATAACAAAGGATAAAGTAAGTGACAAGACCATTAAGGTATGTGAATTAAGACAACCAGTGGGGAGATCAAGAAAAAATCTAGTGGCATGTGTTATGTAATATATTGCAAGGGAAAATACAAACTTATGGAGACATGTGGCATGCATGAGTGGAGTGATATAATGAAATGGAAAAAAAGAGGTTGCATGGGGAATAGGTCCATGATATTGAAAAATAAAAATGGGTAATCTATAGCAGATGAGTGAAAGTGAAGGTGTAGACATGATGACAACCAAAGAAAAATTATCATAAGTAGAGGAAGCACTAGAGTGAGTAGGTTGGATGGCCTATTTTTTTTGCTAAATGGATTTGATTATTATTTGATGATGGAGTTTATGGCAAATTAGCATGATGGGCATAGTAGGGTGTGTGGTCTAGATATAGAAACATCAAAAGTAGCTATAGCATGGGTGATAGGTTTGCAAGTAGAATGGCAAAGACATTTTCAAGAGGTGTAGCCTACACAACATGCTCATGAGGTATTATTCTTGCCATAAGAATACAATTATTGTGAAGTAATTGATGATCGAACAATTGTGAGAATGCCATTATCATAGCCTTATGATATAATTGCTTTATATGTGTTGAAATACTTCATATATGACAAGTAGTTTTTAGTTATCATGGGACATTACTTTATATTTATAATTTATTTCAAGAAAAGGCATGAAGGACATAAGTTATATGTACCATACTACCTATCAATGAGTTTTCATTATAAGCAACATGGAATAATATGGAGTCTTTCACAACAGGTTTTGGTGAAGGTGTTAATATTGGAATATCTAAGAGGTATAAGAATGAGTTGGGATATATGGATAGTGGAAGGACATAGTGTTTAGGTAGCACACTAAAGAGATATGCAACAAGCAACCAACCAACCAAAGTGGGAGTCAAAAAAACAACAACAAAAAAGGTTATGACAAGAGGAAATTGAAAGGGATGGATCAAGTGGAGATACATTGGGTGGGAAGAAGAATTTATCCTAGATGGAGACTATATATGTTGAGTCAAAAATATTAGAATAACACAAGAGGAAAGTAGTTATGTGAAAGGTAAGAACAAAAATGTTGACAAAGGATGAAAATGCAAAGGAACGACTATGGAGGATCAATGAAAAATCATCAAATTGGAGGTGGAGGTACAAAATTAGAAGGAAAATACAAGATCTCAATCAAAAGAGAAAAAATAGAGGTATGGTAGGACTGTCAAGGGCATGAAGAAGAGCAAGAAGTAGGGGTGTATAATTCATGGAATCTATAAGTGATAACAACTATAGGTTAGGTGTCCTATAGGATGGTTATCATGACCAATGTGGTTGGGATGCTATCACAACTAGCACATTTAATAACACAAGCTATAATAGTAGTGGATGACAAGAGGTGAGAATTTAAGAAAGTAGAAAGGCATTTGGAAGAGCGAATAGGGATACTATTGGTGAATAATATAAGCTAGATAATAAATTGGAGAAAAATTATGAGGAAATAGAAAATTTGAAATAAGAGAAGAAATGTGATCAGAGCTAGAGTGGATGCAATCACAGAGAGGAGTGTTAGGATGGCTAGACTTAGATTTTATTGCTTATAGGAATCCATTGTGCATTTACATGTTAATGATGAAAGAACATTGGATTCTATTCAATATTTCAAAGGCATTATCAAATTTAAGCTACAAGATAGACACATTAGAGAAATTCTATGCACTATTTTTCAATAGTGTCCTAGAGCATCAGTATTTTCTATACGAGATGTATGTGCACAACATGGCAGTGCAAGGAAATATAGAATGGAATATGAATCCATTCATGGGATACATCTAGTTGAGGGAATTCATGTCCATAATGGTGGAAAAAGTAGGGTTTGGGCACTAGTGGGAAGAGTAACATTAGATAGAGCAATAGGTAATATTAATGGGGTAAGGGAAGCCTGAAGTTCCTAATTTGATCATGGTAATTTTTAAGATATGTGGAGAAGTCCCAGGAAGATCCTAGAGGGATGAAAGATGTATTTGCAATGGTATAAAGAGATAACATAGAATTTTGAATATGAATCTCTATATGGGAGTTGGTTGTGGTATGCTATAGTATAGAAGGTTTTACTAATACAAGAACCAATATCCTCAACAAACTAGTTAGTAGCAGTGACCCAAGATCATCGACTGGCAAAATTATTGAGGGATGCAGAGTTAGGCTGGATCATGCTTCAATTTTGATTTTTGATCCTTTGGTATTCAATACCTCATTATCGGGGACCATGGGTGGCAAAAACAGTATAAGTAAGAGAAGAGTTTGAAGGTTACGTAGCGCCAAAGGGATTCTTGGTGAGAAACAAAGTGAGACATGTAGGCTCATATGATTTCATCCAATGGCTTGAGGACAATTAGTTAGTGTAATGGAGAAGAAAAGGATGTTATTATAATAGAGAGAAAGGATAATGATATAATGTAAGTGAAGTGATGTGAGTTTGATGAGATATGCATGTGAATGTAAAAGGAATATGATGATGAATAAGAATGTTATGAGATTTTTTGTTTTGGGGGTGTATAAATGTAATGGCAATAAATGTGTGTATAAAGTGATGAATGAGTGAACTAATGTTGTGAATAAATAAGTGTAGAAAAAAATAAATACAAAGAAAAATATAGTGTAAATGTACAGGTATAATATCAAGATAGATAAGGAAAATGTATCAAATAGAGAGAGGCCATTAATAAAAATTAATTCTATAAGTAAAATAAAAGTGCAAAAAGAATGAATAAATAAGACATGCAAAAATTTACTATTAAAGGAAAATGGAACCAAATAAGGGTAATGGAACCAAAAAAATTGATTTATGAAATTATTTAGAGTGGAGAAAGGGCAAGAAACAAAAAAGCAACCAAAAAGGAAAAAAATGATAGCACAAGATGAGGGTTGGAAAAAATAGAAAATTAAAGGTGATAGGATAGTTGAGATATCTTGGGCATGTGAAAGCATGACTTGTAGAGTAGGCAAAGGGTTGAAGAGAGATATAAGTATGAGAGTGTCACAAAGGATATTGATATTATATAAATGAGAATATATAATTGTGATTTTTCAAAAAATACACTATTGGTGGGACACAAATCATGAGGAAAAAATTGACCATCAAGAAGTTTAAATGATAGGGAAAATGCAATAAAAGGAAATAAAAATTCAAAATATGAACATGACAAGGAATGAAAGAAGTTATGACAAGGGGGAAGAGAACTCAAAGCATAGGATTATTTGATGCTAGGAATAGGAGCAATAATATGCAAGAAGGACCTGTAATGTCGAAGGCAAGGGGAAAGAAGTCCCACCAATAGGATCCAAATAACATTGTAGAGCTAGAAATATATTTAAAAATGTAGAGAATTTTTGAGTAGGAGGGATGGATGGAATCTTGTAAAAGTCTCAATGGATATCCTAAGGGGATCACAAAATATTTTGCCATAAATTTTAAAAATGGATGAATGAGGGTTGAAGGAATAGAGATAGAAGTGTCATGAGAAGCTATGGCTAGGGTTAAAGGATGATGGACAAAGGGTTCACGTGGTACGTGAATAGGTAATCAATACATCTATTTCAATACCATATGATACATTGGCCCTATTTTGTTTGAAGTATTTAACCAACACCAAAAGATACTCAGTGTTGGTAGGGTATCACCTATGGTTTTTGATACATCCAAAAAGAGAAGTAGGAGAGGAATCGAAGATTAACCTGCTATACTATTTAACATTATTGGTAGAATTTGTGTGCAAATAGTATCACTAAAGTAAAAATAAATAAGTTCTAACTTACTAGGGTTTAATGACCTTGTTAGTCACATATGTGATGGGGCCACAAGAACCACCAAGGAGCACATTGTGAGCATCAACAAGCAGTCTACCATGGAAAAGGCAACGAAGTGAGCAATGGTGATGAGACAATGAGAGTGAAAGAAGGAGCCTAGTGGGAGGGTTAGAAGAGGATCAAAATTAGAACAAAGGGGAGCTACCAAGGAACTAGAGAAAGTAGGGGATGCTAAGTGGATAAAAATAGTAGAGGGTCTAAAAAGGATGTAACTAGATTTAAAAGCTAAGAAACAATAGATGAAAACTCTAGAAGTTCAATTTAGAGAATTGTGAATACAAGTGGCCAAGTTCAAAGGAAGTATGGACAAAGTTCAAGATGAGGAAGTGGATCAATTGGACAACATGGGTCAGGGTATCCATGAAGGTGCACCTAGACCATCAGTGGAGCAAGTGAGTGTGAGTTTGGAAAAGGGGGAGGAAATGCAAAAGCATGGACAAGTCAAAAAGAAATGATAGAAAATTTAGTGGAGGTTTTAGATACATAGGAATGGGTCTTGAGCCAAGGGGTACCAAATAAGGGAGAGAAATATAATGATGGATCACATAACAAGATCAAAGTATGGATGAAGAATAGATAGTTTGAAGCATGGAATGAATTTGGAACATAGAGGTAGAGCAAGCAACATGGAGCATGGAGTGAGCTTGAACAATGGAGCAAGTGGTATGGATAATGGAGTAAGCTCAAAGTGTAGAGATGAATCTGATGATTAAAATCATGGAGTGAGCTCAAAGCATAGGCATACATTTGGAAACTTACAGCATAAAATAGGCTCAAAACAAGAAAATTGAAGCATGAAGTAAGCTCAAAGCATGGATGTGGATTCAACAACTCAAAGCATGGAGTGAGTTTAGGGAAAAATTCCCAAAGGATATATAGGGAAAAATAAATAGTGAGAAAGTGAACAGTCCCATGAGGCAAGTGAAAGAAGCAAAAGCAAATGAAGAAACAAAAAGAGAGAGGATTTGAAATATATAGAGGGGAAAAAAATAGAGTAAGAATATTGGAGTACAAAAATGGATAGTATGGGAGAGTATGAACATTTTTTTGTGATTAAAAGTAGGACAAGGAATAAGGTATGGATCTATTTTATGAGGGACAAGGTAAGGAAGCACCATGCCTTAGTCGATTATTCATGTAGTGAGTTATCATACATCAGTGATAACACCAAGAGCCTAAATGAGAGGGGAACTAATGATTTAATGAATGGTGTGAAGCATGGAGAAAGGGAATCAAGAGAAGAAACAAACAAAGGCACACAATTCTAGCATGACCAATCTAGATCAAGTTATAAAAAATGGCACACACATTGCAAGGATGCACAGAGCAATGATGGAAAGGGGAGTAATGAAAGTTATATATAATAGGATGGGGATCTCATACATCATGTGGAAAAAATATGAGAATATATTATGGTAGAAAGAATAAAAATAGAAAATACATTGATAAGAGTAATAGGAGCAAATAAATCGGCTATGGAAAGAACAACAAGAGTTGTTGCAGTGGGAATGAGAAGGATCAAGAGATAACTACCCTATATGCAAGTTCAAAAGAAGCCTAGAAGTGAATGCAAACCATGGGGATCTTGATATAAAAGTTGATAGAATACAAGCAATCAGTGTAGTTGTACTATATCATGCTCTGAGAGCATGTCATTTTGTACCAAATAAGTAGGATAATCTTAGGGATGACGTAGAACTAGAAGGACCATAGGAATTCAAGGATGCATACTACTCAAGTATGTCACATCACCAAAATTTGTTATGCAAGTTATATCTCCACAACTATGAGATGCCATAGAGGATGGGGTGGATGTTGAACCCTATCTTGGAGGATATACAACTATGAGTGTTTCTATCAACAATGTAGATAGAGGTAAATAGAGTGAGTCAAGAAAATAAATATAGGTTTTGGAAGAATATGAAGGGGTTTATAGTTTGGGTGGAGAATGTTGATCTTGGGGAGATGCTCAAATTCTACAATGTTATAATGAATGATGTGTGAGCTTGAAGGCTGAGTTGATCCAACAATGTTTGTAGTGATTTCAAGTCATAACCATTGAGCTAAGAGAGGAAGTGCTTGAGGGTAATATTAATAGGTTTGATAACCTACCTGTAGCACTATGGCAAAGAGATATAATCTTAGCACCAAATTGGGTGGTGACATGAATAAGAGTTACATGGTTAGTATCAAGTTTATGAGAGCATAAGCTAGAATGGATAGATCTAAGATTTAGGTTTCCACTAGTGTGGTATCAAGTACAATTCTATCAAAAAAAAATTGAGGAGAACATGGAGGATATGCAAGATGTGTATGAAAGAAACATTGTATTCTATGGCTATTTCCTAGGTGTGGATGCATTGACGATAGAGGTATATGATTTTAGTAACTAGGTATCTCAACAATGGGGCAATAGTCATAAAATAAGGTGAAGAAAACAAATGTATTTTTATGACAAGAAGGAATAAAAATGATGTTAATGTGATTGCAATTTTGAGAGTGGATATATGTGAATGGGTGATTAATAACTTATGGCTTGCAAAAGGGTAAAATGTATGCACATAGTCTAGAACCTATAATAAACACAAATGTTAGTAGAAAATTTTTGTAAGAAATGAAGTAAACAATGTAAGTCAGGGTTATCCATAAGAGGTAGGACCCGAAAGGTACTTATAAAAAAATGGTGAAACTATTTCGAAACGATGGCGAAATCTGTCGAACTGCATGTATGTTGGCATGGCGAATGATTTTAATTTTTCTCAAAAAATTGGCAAAAAAGGGTGAATTTTAAAGTTTTTTCGGACCAGGCCAAAAATATACCGGCTACGTTTAAAATCTTGGCAAAATCTTGGACGCGAATTGTGGTCCGGTCATGGAACGGATGCATAATATGATTCGATTTCGGACCGGATGCATTATATGGTCCGGATCCGAACCGGATGCATAATATAGTCCGGCCTCGAACGGGTTGCAAAACATGAAACGGTCTCGAGTCGGGTGCATAATAAGTATCGGTCTCGAATCGGATGCATTTTTATGATTGACAACATTCAAAATTTGGGTATTCGAGTAAGAGATATGATATGGCATCTAGTAAACATAAGGATTGTAGCACGACGCAACTTATCGCTATTGACGTTGTTAGGGGGAAAACACATGCAATATTGGCAAAGTTGATCCCACATAACTATCTATCCCACATAACTATTTATCCCACATGATTTAGTGTACTCTAATTTCAAAGCTTAAATAAG
This sequence comes from Wollemia nobilis, assembly GCA_028583015.1. NCBI lineage: Eukaryota > Viridiplantae > Streptophyta > Pinopsida > Araucariales > Araucariaceae > Wollemia > Wollemia nobilis. The sequence continues at coordinate 1,784,868 of JAQPPZ010002524.1, forward strand.
AAACTTCCTTCATAGTAAAGTAGGCGAAGATTCAAGACAAGAAGGGTGGCCTCTTTCTAACGGGTGTAGTAGGCAAGAAATCAACTACACTCGTCAAGAAGAAGACCAACGTGTCTTGTCCTAGATCTTAGCCTTTTACGACCATGGACCGGATGCAACGGATGGATGCATTTAATGTCATGATGGTACAATGGTCCCAGACATCGAAAGAGTGCATTTATGCATCCGGAATCGAGCGGATGCATTTATGCATCCGAGCACCGAGAGGATGCATTTATGCATCCGGGCATTGGGCGGATGCATTTATGCATCCTGGTACCGAACGATTGCAAATTATGCAACCGATTTAAAATCGGAGCATACTATGCATCCGGGTGTCAGACGAGTGCATATTATGCGTTTGGGTGTCGGGTGGATGCAAACCATGCTCCAACATTAAACCGGTTGCATAATATGCAACCGCTCCAGTACCTCCAGATGCATACTATGCTCCGGCGTTAAACTGGATGCATATTATGGATCCGATCGTTACCCAAAACATAAAATGCATCCGGGATAATGCCCGACTTATGTTTAATGGTCGGATGCATATTATGAACCGGTAGCATAGTTTAGTCCGACCGCCACCGTACTGCCATGTGTCTAATACTGCATGTCTCATCCTGCATGTCTAATACGATGTTGCCACATGTCAAATATGTTTTAAGTCTATAAAAGGGCATCAACAGTCATTTTCCCATTTCATTTCTACGACAGCTACAACCAGAGCTAACCTTTCTGATCGACCTTTCAGTTTCCATTCCCAATCCTTTTTCTTCCACTTCCAACTACTTCCAATGGATACCCCTTCCACAATCCAACCAAAATTCAAGAATTTTGCGTGCACTTTGATATCAGATCTCATGACAATGCCAGGGATGAACTTTTAGTGGTTGTATAACGTAGGTTTATCAACCCTCATTTCCATGCCACATTTTAGAATAGACAAAGTGCTCCTGCAACATATTATCTCTGGTTATGACCATGACAAGGGTACTGTAAGCATTAATCTATGATCTAAAAATATTGTTTTCAGCATCACCCCTGCAGATATTCACAGATTGATAGGTCTTCCATTTATTGGTTTTAATCAAGTGTCGCCGAGGACACAACTTTCTCCAGATGACAAAGAACACCTCGATAACAATTACGGTCTTTCATCAAAAAATTTGGTAGGTATAAATCTTGTTAAATGTATTTTATTAATTTTCAATGTTTTAAATTTCTAAATTGACATCAAATTTTTTTATGCAGCTTCTAATGCCAAAACAAAAAGAGGTTTAACGATTAACGATGTTAACCATAAAACTCTGAAGGCCATTATCGAGTTTTTCCAGGCCAAGCTTATTCTATTGGGAAGACCAAAAATTTTGTTTTGGGCACTGTATTATATTGTTCAGTCTAAAAAAAATCAAAAGTTTGATTGGTGTACCTATATTTTTGATCGAGTCAGGACTGAGTTGCACGCGGTCCAACTTGCAACCGCCAAGACTCAGCCCCCCAAGACTCAGCCCATTGTGGGCAGTGTAAATTATCTTTTAGCTTTATATTTTGAGTCTTTTCATAATTTGTCAACTGCTCCTGTACCAACTGTTATGCATTCAAAACTACTGTCTATTGCCATGACACCAGAGGAATTGAGGGTAATAACTACATCATTGTCTTTGACATACTATTTTATAGTTTACCATATTTATTTTTTTAAATTTTTTTCATCTATATGCAGGCGAAGGCAAAAATTTCAAGGACTAAACAGATTGCTGCCAATAGGGGTCACAAGCCGGAGCAAACAGGTGATTCTGAAGATACGGGCTCTAAAGCAACACCTGTTACTATGCAGAGGTCACACAAACATGCCAGGCAAGTAGCTACTCATGGGGTGTCTCGTACACCTAGGTTTGCACAAAATGTGGAAGCCGAATCTAGTGTGGCCAACCCCTCCCCCAATGCAGAACAATTGCATCACATTTCATCTGGTAAATCTATGATTCTATGTGTAGTTAATTAAAATTTAGATTTCTTTTTATTTTAAGTAGAATTGTAACAAAAATTTTTTGACTGTTTTCAGTTGATTCTCGTGATCAAGTAGTAACATCACAAGTTAGAGGGCATATGCCGCCACCACCTCCTCCACAAGCATCACACTCATCGGTTACATGCAATCAGCAATAGGGACAGTCACCCGTTACACGCAATCAGCAATAGGGATAGTCACAACCTCAACCTATGCGAGGGCAAGTCGATGTTGGAAAATGTTTGTTTTCACAAGCCACTTCGCGAAGTTCTGGGCATGGGATTTCACAACCATAGAGATCACAAAGACCAACACCAAGTTTGGTGGGAATTGGATTCTCTCAGTTTACATTTTCTTCAAATTCATAGGCACCTGAATGTTCTGGACAGGGATTGGAAAATATTCCACTTGATGATGATTACATGATGCAGGGCCCGATTGAAGGCTTCAGGGCAACATATGTGCTTAAAGATAGAGCACGAGAAGAAGTCCCTACAGCTCAGCAGACATCAGAACCACCCACCCAAGGAGACAACTGTCATCCTCAAGGTCCTCAAACTAAGGATGATGTTGTCAATTTTAATGAAAATATTTCATTGGCAGCCAGTACCGAGTCAACAATTCAGGAGTTTGTTTTGAAATATTTGCAGGAGTTGAAAGAATGGGAATATCGGGAAAAGGTCCTTATTAAGGAAATTAATGCCCGATATAAAAATTATGAAAAAAGAGATTCTATTTATTCTTTAGTCAAATATGAACCTGAAAAACTTGATGGCTTGCTAAAACAGGCTACTTCAGGAATAGTTAAATCTGATTTTATTTATGAAGATGATGTCTTAAATGTTGTTGTTGGTAGATTGGAGAATGTTAATGCTGAAGCCCAAGCATTTTACAACTTATGGGCTTCTGATAAGGACAGGGTTGCAGTTGTTGAGGCTGCAAAAGAGTTGGTTGAGGTAAAAAAGTTATATATATTCCAATTTTCTATTGCATTTAAATTTTTATATTTCTTGAAAATTTGTAATAATTTCAATATATCCCTTTTGAATAAAGTTTTCAATTTGTTTTGCAGTCAAACTTTGAAAACTTGAAAACACGGGTTAAGAGCATGGATGTCAATATTCTTACAGCAAAATCATGTTTGATGAAATCAATGGAAATGAAAAAGAAAATGCAGTCAAATATTGCAGAAAACAATAAGTTAAAAAAAATCATCAGAGAGAAGTTGCATGAAGATCCAGAAATGGTGCTTGATAAAATGAAAGAAACACTTCCAACAATACTTGAAGATCCAAACAAAGAAGAAGTTGCATGTGTGTCAAGTATTGTGAAAGTACGTGACAACCTTGTTAGAGTTGGAGCACTCGCCAGAAGAAACAGAAGTTGATAAAGGAAAAGAAATGGCAACTCCAAACACTAGTGAAGCATCCATGCACCAATCAAAAAATTGAAATTTGAAAATGTTGACAATGTTTTTAAAAGACTGAAATATGTTATTTCTATTTGAATTTGGTATGTGATATTTGAGACTTGAGTTTGAAAATGTTTTCAAAATACTGCAATATATTAATTTCTCTTTGAAAATTTTATGTTATATTTGAGTTTACAAATGTTTGAACGATGTAATTTCTGTTTGATAATGTTTTAAAAAGATCTGGAATATTTATTTTCTGTTTGAAAATGTTATGTAGTAGAGTTAGAAAATGGTATGTAATATTTGGGTTTAAAGTGTTTGAAAGATGTAATATATGTCTTTTTGAAATAGTTAATTTGTAGTTATGATGCACAAAATTTGGGTTTGAAAATGTTATGTAATATTTGAGTTTGAAAATGTTATCTAATATTTGGGAATTTTTGTTTGAAATTGGTATGTAAAATTTGAGATATGAGTTGGAAAATGTTTTAAAAAAGATTGCAATATATTAATTTTTGTTTGAAAATGTTATGTTATATTTATGTTTACAAATGTTTGAATGATGTAATATGTTTCTTTTTGAACTAGTTGATATGAAACATTCTGTTTGAAAATGTCATGTAATTTCTGTTTGATAATGTATTAAAAAGACTGGAATATTTATTTTCGGTTTGAAAATGTTATGTAGTAGAGTTAGAAAATGGTATGTAATATTTGGGTTTAAAGTGTTTGAAAGATGTGATATATGTCTTTTTGAAATAGTTAATTTGTAGTTATGATGCACAAAATTTGGGTTTGAAAATGTTATGTAATATTTGAGTTTGAAAATGTTATCTAATATTTGGGAATTTATGTTTGAAATTAGTATGTAAAATTTGAGATATGAGTTGGAAAATGTTTTAAAAAATATTGCAATATATTAATTTCTATTTGAAAATGTTATGTTATATTTATGTTTACAAATGTTTGAATGATGTAATATGTTTCTTTTTGAACTAGTTGATATGAAACATTCTGTTTGAAAATGTCATGTAATTTCTGTTTGATAATGTATTAAAAATACTGGAATATTTATTTTCGGTTTGAAAATGTTATGTAGTAGAGTTAGAAAATGGTATGTAATATTTGGGTTTAAAGTGTTTGAAAGATGTGATATATGTCTTTTTGAAATAGTTAATTTGTAGTTATGATGCACAAAATTTGGGTTTGAAAATGTTATGTAATATTTGAGTTTGAAAATGTTATCTAATATTTGGGAATTTATGTTTGAAATTAGTATGTAAAATTTGAGATATGAGTTGGAAAATGTTTAAAAAAAGATTGCAATATATTAATTTATGTTTGAAAATGTTATGTTATATTTATGTTTACAAATGTTTGAATGATGTAATATGTTTTTTTTTGAACTAGTTGATATGAAACATTCTATTTGAAAATGTCATGTAATTTTTGTTTGATAATGTATTAAAAATATTGGAATATTTATTTTCGGTTTGAAAATGTTATGTAGTAGAGTTAGAAAATGGTATGTAATATTTGGGTTTAAAGTGTTTGAAATATGTGATATATGTCTTTTTGAAATAGTTAATTTGTAGTTATGATGCAAAAAATTTGGGTTTGAAAATGTTATGTAATATTTGAGTTTGAAAATGTTATCTAATATTTGGGAATTTATTGTTTGTAATTGGTATGTAAAATTTGAGATATGAGTTGGAAAATGTTTAAAAAAAGATTGCAATATATTAATTTCTGTTTGAAAATGTTATGTTTCTTTTTGTACTAGTTGATATGAAACATTCTGTTTGAAAATGTCATGTAATTTATGTTTGATTTAAAAATATTGTAATATCTAATTTTGAACGATGTAATATAAATCTTTTTGAACTAGTTAATTTGAAATTTTTTGTTTGAAAATTTTTTAAAAGACTGCAATATCTAATGTCGGTTTGAAAAATATATGATGCACATAATTTGGGTTTGAAAAAGATTGCAATATCTAATATCTAATTTGTAGTTATGATGCAATATCTAGTTTTGTTTGAAAACATTTTAAAAAGACTGCAATAGCTTATTTCGGTTTGAAAAAGTTATGATGCACATGAAAGTTATGAAAAAAATAATTCATTTAAATAATATAAATCTGGAACAATATACAGAAACTTGCTATCAAACCAATTTGTGTTTATCATTGTCAATGAAATGAGAGTTCAGAAACTAAGACCCAAACATAAAATTTTACAATCTACAAAAATGATTTAAGCCATGTAATTTTAAAGCAATAACGTGATTTAAAAAAACAATTCCTTGAAATAATATAAATCTGGAACAATATTCCGAAATCTGCTATCAAATCAATTCGTTATTATCATATTCCATGAAATGAGAGTTGAGACACTAAGACCCAAACATAAAATTTTACAATCTACAAAAAATGATTTAAGCCATGTAATTTTAAAACAATAATATGATTTAAAACAACAATTCATTGAAATCATATAAATCTGGAACAATATTGAGAAATTTGCTATCAAATCACTTCGTGTTTATTATTTTCAATGAAATCATGGAAAATTATCACTATGGAAGCTGAAACATATCAGCTTGTCCAGAATCATTATGAAGCATAGCAGAAATCTGTGTCTCCACCATCTGATCACTGAAAGCATCATCATCATCGTTATCAATCGTATTCAACGTTCCTCTTCTGTCTACCAAGGAACTCCAGTATTCCAACGCCCTGTCATACGAAAATGTATCCAACTGATATGAGGACACATAAATTCTTAAACAATTTTCTAAATTCTTGTCAAGTCTATTGCGGATTTTAGATTTAACAAAAGCAAGTGCACTGAAAACTCTTTCATCTTCGATTGACCCCAAAATCATTGTTTCACATAATTCATATAAACGAAAGTATTCACTTATAGTATCTTTTAAGACTATGCTTGGATACAATTTTTGCCACAAACATGTAGTGGAACCAATCTCATGGATATCTGTCATAAGTGATGTTTGCAAAACCATTGTTCTTCCAAAATGCGATGACTGTTCTTTCAAAAGTTCATTGTTGAGTAGACCATTAATTGCTACACCATTGACTTCCACACTCTTACTAAAATGGTCAATGAGATTACCCATATATTTAATAAACAACTCATTTGTAGAACTGTATTCAGTACAAGGCCCCCAAAACATGGGGTTAACCACACCCATGGACTCAAGCAACTCATCTCTCTAAAACCGTTCTCTTATCTCACCTATCAAATTTTTTGCTATATTTGACAAATTACTCTTTGTTTTCTATATTACAACATGAAATCTATTATGTGTTACAGGAACTTCTTCAAAATCTTCCACAACAATACTTGATTGCCTTTCAAAACAATAAACAGGTATCATCTTTTCATGAACATTAATACAGAGATGATCATTGATGTCAAACTTCAAAAAGCTTTTTGGATTGTTCACGTTTATCAATGTATTCCAACTATCAAATACAGGTTCTGTAAAATCTGCATTAGACACATATAATGAATCAAGAAGCATGCATATTTGTTTTCTCATCCTCATAAAATCAATGATATAGATAGATCTCTCTTGTGCAAGATTAATTAATCTATTCATTTCTTTTAACATTGGAAGAATACCACATAATGTCAAAAGTGTTTCCAAGTCAATCAAACGGAACAACATATCTTTTGCCTTATCAACTATTATGTGATTTGCATGCATAAACCCTATCAGTGATTGATATTCTACCAAAACTCTCTGAGTAGGTTGAAACAGTGAAATCCATCTTGTATCCACATCTTTTAACAATTTTTTCCCTTCTGTAACTCCTAGTGCAAATTGTTGAAACTCTGTAAATCTTTTCGGACTTAATGAGAAATAAGAATGAATATCACGAACAAGGTTTTCAACTTTAGCAACATTTGAAAATGTGCTCACAATTTTATATGCAAGATTTACTCTATGAGCCATACAGTGAATGGGGATCATATATGGTGCAACTATGGTTTGGAGTCGAACACATAGACCAGACCTATGACCTTGCATAATAGCAGCTCCATCAGCTCCAACACAAATTAACTTTGTTGCAATGTCTATATCATTCATTCCCGTAATATTCTTTAAACTTTTAACAACAACATTATAAATATTTTTTGCATTTGAACTTTCCAACATCTTATGTATTCCCAAAAAAATAGGCCTTCTAACATGATTTTGAAATGTGTACACATGCATGCAAATCCAAGAAGTGTTATCCACAACTATTACCTCATCAATAGAAAGTGAAATGAATTTGGCAAGTTTTACTTGCTGCCTTAGGTCTTCTTTCTCAACCAAAGATAAACATTTTACCATTTCCCAACCACTTTGGTCTGACCAATGAGAACTAGGAAGGTTTTGCACATTAAAAAGGCATAATAGCTGCTTATAATCAATAAAATCGGACATTGGTCTACCTTTCTTGAGAATATTGTAAACAATGGCAAATTGCTTACTTTTTGAAGCTAAAACAGTCTTTTGTAATTTGTCAAATTGGGCTCCAATTGTTCCACCTTTCTCAACAAGAGATTGTTGTTGCTTTAAGTGATTGTCATATTCTATAGCATATCTTAAATGCATACATTCTGATGCATCCTTCCACTTAACTTCTTTACTAACTTCACCATTACTTTTTATAACTTTAACATAACATTTGCCAGCATGTTTTTCAATTGTATCAATCTTGTTTTGAAGCCTATGATCCTTACCAAGTCTCCAACTGCAAATTTTGCATCTACATTATTTTTCATCAATTTGGTTATCCTCAATCATGACAGACTCAAGCCAGGGAAATATTTCTGCCCATTCTTTCCTAAATCCCCTTCCAAGTATCCAGAGAGATGCTTTTCTTTTTTTGGAATTTTTGGTTGAAGATTCAATTGACGATTGTAATGATTTTGATTTATCACTTTCATTTTCAATTGTGATGTCATTTTACGTGTTGTCATCAGGTGTTTGTTGGATGTCATTTCTAAGGGGATTTTCAATGAAAGTCATCTCTTCTTGGGGAATATCTTCAAGTGGAGGCATATCAGGATCGACAGGGTATTCTGCATAGTAGGATACCATAATATTTTTTATCACTATTGGATGAAAAAATTTACAAAAAAATATACAAATCGTCAATCAAGCACATACTGGGAAGTAAAAAATCATTTGTACCTTGAATTTGCATAGATGTCGTTGGCTCGTCGCATTTCGAAGTTTGGCTAAAATATTTGAGGATACTCTTTTCAGCAGAAGATTTGGTGCCCTTCTTTCCATCACTGGGTGACAATTTACTAGTGACAAAATAAAGTTAAAGAGGGTGTATTTTTTGGAGGCCTTTAGATATTATTGTAAATAGAATAAACAATTGTTGGGTAGTAAATTATACATACTTTTTTCCAGCCATTCTTTATTGTGAATTTATCAGTTTATGCCACTAGTTATTATTCTGGTGAAAGCACTCTAACAGAGAAAAAGAGCATCAATATGTCAATAGAGAACCAAAGCATTTACTTATGTATAATCTTAGCAATAAAAAAAGATCTTAATTAAAACTAAGAATCAAAGCAAAATAGAGAAAACAAGGGAACAGACTCAACAGAGCAATGACAAAACAGAGAAAAAAAGGGAACACACTCAACAGAGCAATGACATTCAAAACCTGGAAAAATAACAAGCAGAACATGGCAATATAAAGAAAAGCAGAGAAGTGACAGAGAACCTAGTGCTAAAAGATATTATGTCCGTATGCAGAGATACTGGTTTCGGTCGAACGCAGACAATGATCCTAGTAAACACAGGTCCGTCCGATTGCACGAAAGTGTCCGAACTTAGAAATGGTTTCGTCCGATTGCACAGAAGTGTTCGAATTCAGAAATGGTTCCGTCTCATTGCACTAAAGTGTACGGATTCAAAAATGGTTATGTCCGACTGCATAAAAGTCCCACCCGATTGCGCGGTTGTATCCGGAAGCATAAAAAGTCCACCCGGTTGCACGATAGTGATCGAAAGCTAGGAAGGCACCACACGGTTGCTAGGAAGGTTACGGATACAAAAGTGTTTGGTCGGTTGCACAACAGGTTCTGTCCGGCTACAAGAGAGAATCTGATTTCGTTCGATTGTAGAGCAGGACACAGATCCATCCGGTTGCAGAGTAGGCTACAGTTCCATCCAGCTACAGAGCAGGACATAGTTTCGATCGGTTTTAGAATTAGTCTCGTTCGGCTACAGAGTAGGACACAGTTTCGATCGGTTTCAGAATTAGTTCTGTTAGGCTACAGAGCAGGACACTGTTTTGGTCGGTTGCAGAATTAGTTTCATTTGACAGTAGAACATGACACTGTTCCGTTTGGTTGCTAAATTTGTTGTGGTCGGTGGCAAAAAAGGTTTCGATGTTGTGACGAATTGTGTAGGTATTTTCCCTAGGGTGTTAATTATATATAGAGGTATACTTGGCGATTTTGGCAGGATAATTTAGAAATTCTAAAATTTTAGGGCTAAAAGGGTACTTTATTTAGGCGGGATTACTTGCGAATTTTTTAAAATATTCATGATACTCTCATCAAAGGACGGCTAACCGACACCAAAATTTTTTTTTTTCTCAAAAAATTTGGCTACATGGCCGACGTCCGGGTCTCAAAAATTTTGCGAATTTGAATTTTTGAAAATGGGTTTTTTCGCCCCAATGGCGAAGTTCCTCCGCTATGCATAACGTTGATGTAAGTAATAAGGTCACCCAAATGGGTGTTTTAGAGTATTCTGACCTAAAAAAGTGTTTTAGAAGTAATGCTCACCCAAAAGGGTGTTTCATAAGTATTCTCACTCAAATGGGTCTTTCACAAGTATTCTCATCCAAACGGATGTTTCAGAAGTATGCTTACCCAAATGGGTGTTTCAAAAGTATGTTCATCCAAACATGTGTTTCAAAAGAGTAAGAGAAAAGAAAATCTTACCCCCAATGGATTTAACATAGGGCCATGCTTTGACTTATGAGTTTAGGGAGGAACTTAATTGGGTCAAAAATTTATAGAGTATAGAGGACTAATGAAAGGGATGCTCCCTGAAGTCATCAAAAAAATGAAGAGATATGGGATGAAAGCTATAATATAGGGTTTGCATTAGTAGATGCTTTCAATAGGCAAAAGGTATGTATTTGAAAAAGTGAAAAGATAATATATATATATATAGTGGTAAGAGGAAGACACATGTGTTAGAGAATTGTACATCACACCATTATCTCCTAAAATTATCTACAATGTCGATATAGAACTGAGCGGATAACTATATCATACATACCAAAAAAATTTATAAGTAATAGTACTAAAGGGTTACAATAAATGAGCAAATGACTACAACAACCAATTAATAATAAAGGACATAATACATGAGTGGGTAAAGGGACATCCAAAATATTAAGGAATCTAGAAGTAGAGGATGAAGTGTTGATATATGTATATGCACCTGCAAATAGAGGTAGTTAAAGATCATGACAAAAAAACCACATCCTCTCCTCTATATTCTAAAATATTTAGAAAAACCATCATAAAAGCAATGTGAATAAATGCCAAGGAAGTCATAATATACATGAACCTATTCTGCAAAGTAATTATCTAGATATATTAGAATATTGAAAGATAAGTTGAGGCATCAAAATGTGATCCTGATGTATTTATTGATGATGTATAAATAACAACATCAAGTCATCCTCAAAATTCTAAAATATCAAGAGAACCAATCCCAAAAGGAAAAGGATGAGGCATCAAGGAGGTATGCTATCTCCGTGACCTAGTGCATAAATGCAATGTAAGTATTGTAATTTGCTATCTAGAATCATTATTACCTCATTGTAAGGCCTCCATGATGCTTAATAGATGATAAAAAAACTAGAAAATCATGCAATCAGGCATATGAAAGTAGGCAAAACATGTAATATAAGGAAACAAATATACAAGCAACCATGTAGGTAGGCACATGAGTAGGTAAACATGCATAATCAAACATAAGAAAAACATAATCAAGCATAATATTTTTTAAGATGCATTATATTAATGGGTTCTTTCAACTTAATTCCATCAAGAGTAGACAAACGATATACCCCAAGATAAAAGTGGTAATAATTACAAAGGGGCCAATCCAATTAAGTTCAAACTTTATTTTAAATTCATCATTAGCATGAGTATTCTTATGATTATATTTAAGGACTAGGTCACCAAACATGAAGGAACAATATCATACCCTCTTATGATAAGTTAACTAAAGGAAATTATGGTAGACTCTTAGGTGTTCTAAAGAATTGATATGATGCATGCCAAGAAATTCCAGCTAGGCAAGATGACCAACATGGTATTGGTCACTAATGATGGAGTCCTTTAGGAGGAACCAAAGGAATAGGACCTCAAGCTCTAAGGGTAAAACTACTTCGGATCCATATACCAAAGCATAAGGTGTTGCACTAGTCAAGGTACAAACAATGGTATGATAGGCCCAAAGAGTAGGATAAATTTGGATATGCCAATCACATCCATTCTTATTAACAAGATTTTTGATAATCTTAATTAAATTTTTGTTGGACACTTCTGCTTGACCATTATCTTGAGGGTAATAGGGTTGTAGACCACTTATGTTGGATCTTGTATTTAGCACAAAATTTTTTGATATCTTTATTTTTAAAAGGGGTGCCATTTTTCAAGAGGATTGTGGAAGGGATACCATAGAGGTAAATAATCTGGTTAAGGATAAATTTGAATACCTATACATCAATGATAGAGGATAAAGTTATGGATTCAATCCACTTAGTGAAGTATTTAGTAGTAGTAATGATAAATTGATGACCATTGGAAGAGCATAGACTAATTTTGACAACAATGTCCATACTCCACATAGAGAAGGGCTAGGGATCAATGATGGGTTAAATATTTTGAGTAGGAGCATGGACCCAATGATTACATTTTTGACATTTCTCACACTTCTTAACATACTAAAATACTTCTCCATACTAGCCGATAATAAAACATCCAAATAAGCTTATGAGAAATTGTGATGCCACTAAAATGCCCATCGTAGGGGCCATCATGGACATCCTGGATGGTTGCTTGGGGTTCGTTAGAAGCAAAATAGTGAAGTAATATACCATAAAAAGAGTGATGGTATTTTATCACCAATGATTACATACAACAAGATCATTTGCAAAAATTCTTGCATTTATGAAGATCAAGACTTTCAAGGATAAAGTCATCCTAAAGGAATGCAAAGAAGTGAGTATACCATGGATCCTCGAGGGTAGAGCCATCAACTGAAAGAACCTCAAGGGGTGTAAGGCTATCAAAAGTGGTAGTAGGCTTTTTTATTTGGTGAATAACAATGGAAGCCTACTCATACTTAAGTTTTAAGGGTATTAAATATGTTGTGGTAGCCATAGCATTTGCCTATCATTTGCTAGAATGAGGGACGACTTCAATGGTGATTAGATTAAAATAAGATAGAAGTGTGTCAAAAATCACTTTATAGGGATCCAACTTATCATATTTATTCAAATACACACTATTAATGTGGTTAATAACTAGTTGGTAATCACCAAAGACAAATAAAATTGTATTGTTTAAGGCAAGTGCAACATGAAGACCCAAAATAAGGGCTTCATAATCAACAATAATATTGGTGCAATAAAACTAAATATTAAATGATAGAGGAATGAGTTTCTATTATAGATTTTTCAAGATAATATCAACTCTTGCATCTATAATACAATGAGAACCATCAACGAAAAAGGTACAAGTGTCATGTGGGTCAGCCTCAACGGAGAAGATAGTTGTAAAAAAAATTGACAACCAGAGGACGACTATCTTCCAAAGGAGATGTAATTAGTAAATATATAACTGCTTGGCCCTTGATGGAATTATAATTAAATAATTATAGGTAAAACTTGATAAGATACAAGACCCATTTAGCAATATTTCTAGAAAAGTGAGGTTTGGACATTAAGTGCCATAGAGGATCTATCTTGGAAATGATAGGTTTTTTGGCTAAGCTTATAATGTCAAAGATTCTAAGTGTAAAAAACAATAGCAATAAAAATTTTCTCTATAGAGGTATAGCGGGTTTCATAGATAGTTGAGGTATGACTAATATAATAAATGTCATGTTTCACGATGTTGGTCATCATGTTGTGTTAGTATAGCACCTAAAGCATGAAAAAAAGTACACGTGTATAACAATAAAGGTTTGAGAGGATCAAGTGAAATCAATATATGTGGGGATAAAATATATACCTTTAAAGCCTCAAATGCCACTTGGCATTCCTATCCCAAATAAAAGTATTATTCTTATATAGAAGCTTAGAGAATGATTGAAATTTATCTACAATCTAGACAATAAATCTCCTAAGATCCTGAATATTTCCTTTAAAATATGCAATTAGATTAAGTTCTTAGGAGGAGGCATATCAATAATTACCTTAATTTTTGTTGGATCAATCTCAATCCCTCAACGGGAGATAATGAAACCTAACAATTTTCCCGAGGTGATATTGAAGACACACTTTTATGGATAGGTAGATGTTGTAAGCTCTTAAGCATTCAAATATGCACTAAATATCATGAGTATAATATTTGTGATTAGATGATTGGCCAAGAATATCATCAATATAATCCTCAACAATGTCATGCATCATATAATGAAAAATATACATCATGACTTATTGATATGTGGTATCGACATTCTTAAGACCAAAACGTATGACCTGCTAGAAAAACATGTCCATTAAGTGGTAAAGGTAATTTTGACCTAATATTTGGGAGCAATAAAGATCTAATTATATCTAAATAATCCATCCATAATGGATAGAATGTTGTAACCAATAGTAAAATATGTTATCATATCAATATTAGGTAAAGGTAAGTCGTCCTTCAAATAGGCTACATTAATGTCATGAAAGTCAGTGTAAACTCATATAGTTTTTTTCTTTTTTAATGATAGATATGAGTTAGAAATCTAATAAAAATAATCAATGGATTTGATGAAATTTATGTCTAGGAGATTTTGCAACTTATCCTTGACAAGAAGAGCAACCTTAGGGTGCATCTTGCATAGTTTCTACTTAATTGGTTTAGCTTCAGGACAAATGACTAAGTGATCAACAACTAGGGATAGATCTAACACAAGCATATCAATATAATTCCATGCAAAAATATAATGAGATTCTTGGAGAAGGGTCATATACTCCCTATATTCATAGGGTTTTAGGGTAGCACCTAACTTAAGGATTTTGGGTCAACATAAATTCCTATGTTAATATCTGTAGATACCTAAAATTAGTCATTTTTGTAACCATCTAATTAAACTCACATTTCACCCTAATATTCCACCTAACACCCACCTTAAATGCATAAATCCCCTTTCACACCCTATGTGGTTTAAATTCAAATTTAAAATTCACATGGGTGGCCCAAAGTCCACATTCATTAAATATACGTATTAAATTCTAAAACCTCTTTCACACTTAGTAAAATGTCCACTTCATATCTTGGGTACCCTCCCCTCTCCCTCCAAAAAATCTATAAATATCCCCTCTTTCCCTCCATTGAGCATCTATAAAAATACTATCAAAGCGCTGCTCAAATTTCATTTGCCTCTCCTTTTTTGGATCCTTGAATTTATGAATGTAGGTATCTCCTTCAGAAGAGCTCAAAGACCAAAATAGATTTAAATTATTTTTGGTAACTTTTACTAACTATTTTTATGATTTTGGTAGCTCTTATTTTATGATTACGAGCTTCATCTAGAAAGACCCAATAGAAGTTGTTGATAGTCTATCATGGATTTGTATGCAAGAATTTGGAGCAATGTGATATCTAAGATGATCAAGCAAATCAAGCCATAAACCCATATAAAGCTCTTGTGTGTGACCGAGGAGAAGATAAAAGGTGTTATCTAATTTACTTGTATATAAAACCCTCTCTCTCAAGGAGGTCTATTGTAATCGAAATTGGTATTTTGTAATCAATCGAAGTAAAACATTCTTATTGCAATATAAATAAATAATTAAATAATTTATTTTCTCATTTACATGTGTATGGTGCATTTCTCGGGTTACCTCCCCTTCCCCCAGTGTGCCTTCCCATCCCCACCTCCCTCCACACACACCCCTTCCCCCACACACCCTCCCCTCCACACTTCCCTCCATGCACCCTCCCCTCCCCTTCCCCCCCACCCCACCCACAAAAAAAATACTCGTGGCCTATTTTCCCCAACCATGGGACTTCCTCTTCATCTACGAACCTTAGCTACCACCCATACCCCCTTTAAACCCTAACCCCTCCCCCCTCCTTTACGGGCCTCTCTCCCATAGCCCCTCCCTTTCCCCATCGTGGATGCACATCAACGCACGAACCTTCCTTGCCCCCATCGTGGCCCCAATGAATAAAAAAATCACACACAAAGAGTGAATATAAAAACAAAATCACACATCCATATAAACTATAAAAAAATAAAAATCAAAAATCAAAATAAATAAATACATAAAAAAATAAAAAAAAATATAATATATTAAAATTAAAAAATACAAAAATAAAATAATTTTTTTTTAGAATAAATTTTTCCTCGGGCATTGAATTTCAGCTTTGAAATTTGTATTGTAGAGCCCTTCTCAATAATTATCTATACACAATCATTTGGTTGCATTGTAGGTAGTAATTTTTCATTATAAGTAGGCATTTTCAAAAAAAAAAGAGCATATTTTGCATTAACATTTCTATTATTTGCATTTAGCTTAGGCAATTTTTGAATTTTTGCATCTTAATTTTTACTTTTTCATTGCAAATAGTCATCAACCTGCCCCCCCCCAAAAAAAAAAAAAAAGCTATTGGAACCTTAAAATTAAAGGAAATGCAATCACAAGTATTGAAATAAACATGCAATGTTATAACTATGATAATGGTAACTTAAAATGCATGAAAATATGATAGGAAACTTCATACAATGCTCTAGAAATGCTCATATAAGAAATCTCACAATAATTACAATGCTTCTCTAATGGATTTTACCACTTCATATTAACAAAATAGAGCTACATTGTGACTACTACGACTATAACTTATGCACTCCAAAATCTACTCTCCTCAAACACTCACAATGAGACATTTATATAGGAAGATAGATTTATTGCCTCTTACTCAACCCTAAGACTCATTTACATGTGGACTACATGCACATTTACATCATTGCACATTCTAACAATTGTGCATTTATTAATTTACTCTAATAAACTATTTATCTCCTAATATAAACCTAATATAAATATGTACCCATGAAGGTACATTAGTAAAGAACCAAATGATGTAATATATTCTAACACCCCCTGTATTACATTATTTAGTTTTGAATACTTTAGTCTTCAATACAGATCTTTCTCTTCAGATGTTCTTTAGCTTGATCTAGTCCTTTGTATTATATTGAATTGGTTCCTCTTCTTATTTATTGGAGTCAGTACTTTCACCAGATTCTTGCAAGAGTACTTTCTCTTTGTTTTTATGCTTGTCATCATTCTCTATGTCCTGTATAGAAGCTTCTAAGCATACACTTAGAGCATCATGATAAGACTTTGTGTTAGTAGAACTTGAAGTACTAATACTGCATGAGGATTAAAATATCTTTGTTAGGGATCATCCATTTTTATTTTTAGTTTAAGTAATTCTATCAGTCCTCTATGTTCTACATTTTCATTCTTATAACATTTTAATGTAAGTAGTGCCATATATAATATGCTTCCATATTCTAAAGGAATTTGAATGTCATTTTTTCCATTATCAATTGCTTCAGTGAGTTGAGCATGTAGATAATGTTCCATCATTTCAAAGTTGTCTTTTAAAGCTTCACTATGTATCCTTTTTGAAGTAAGGTCTAAGTTTCCTTCAAAATTTATAAGTGAATTCTTGATTTCACTTTTTATGATACTTGCTTTTTCCTTTCTAATGGTGTTGTTCATATCATTGTTTACTTCATTCTTTGAGGTTGACATATTTTATCTTCCTTTTTGGTTTGGATCTTGTAGTGTTAACCTTTATAGTAGTCTACCTTATATCTCCCTAGTAATGATATATGCTATAAATATGATTCACTTCTATCACTTGCAACCAACTATTTGTAGAAAGCTTTTAGAAATACAATTTCAAAGATAAGAGTTCAATATCTTTAGTTGGATTGTCTATGTCCTTCTAAATCAATCTTCCAACTATAATTTTTATGCAAGCAATATCTTAATCTCTTCACTCCCTTTGATCAATGCTTATGGAAAAATTTTAAACTTCTAATATGTAAGTTTTGATGTAGAATTCCTTTTCTCTCCCAAGTTTAGAAGTTTTAGTAAGTTTATATGTTTGCAAATACTAATCTTATGACTCTTTATTTCAATATTTGCAAATACTTGAAGCAATAATGAAAAATAATTAAAATACTTCTACTTTGTATTCTGTTCTTAAGGTAATCAGTCTTCTTTCTAGGGATTCTTACAACTCCTTATAACTCCTACTATTTAATAACCCTAGAGTATTATCCTTAGCTGATATCAACCTTAGAAATATGGACCTTAATCCCACTTTCAATCTTACAATAATATTGAAGTGTATTCTTACCTTCCAAGCATTGAGTCTGATGTGCAATATGACTGTAATAAATGCAATTTCTAGAGTAGTAATGGTTGGTGGTTGACTCCTTCCTTTTTACGTATGTGTTATCAATCCTCTAGCTATTTTTCTCCTTACATGCACTTTGGACCTTATCTTCTTCAAATGTATTGCTCTCGCTATCGTGTGCTATATGAATGTATATGATGGATATTCTTTTGGTTTTGACTACAACGTAGGTGGATAGTGCCAAGTGGTATGTAACGTCTACAGTACCTTCCAAATTCAACATATTCATCAAGTGGCGATAAGACTCTTTTTCTTCCCTTTCAATGTTTTGTCTATGATTTCCTCATCTAACATCTCCTATAGGACGTTACTCAAATGATAGTATGTGCTCAATCATGGTTTATTTTGTTGTATGTCTAAGTTATCTTCAACATGTGGTATCTATCTCTTGATTGCATAAAATGTGTCTTCTCCATGTGGTAGGTGTTCTCTTCTACTACACTCTAATCTCCAATATCTTATTTTAGCTTGCTTCAATGCTCGCTTCACTACAATTCTTAATGTTATTCCTTTTTGTTTACGAATACCTTCAACTATTTGGTGGCTATAATTTTTTGTCTCTTCCTTCTTTGTTCCAAGTGGAGTCTCCTTTTCTTTAGTATGAAATACTCTCCCAATGTTCCTTTTCCTTTGAATATATTTTACCATAGAATGTCCTTCGTATCTTTATCCATAAATCTTTCTTTCCAAATGCTTGATGATGTTGTGAAGGTTTTGTGGTGCTCAACTGGTGGAATCAATGCCTAACATCTTTCTGTGCTTAGTTGGTGATTCATCCAAGATAATACTTGGGTAATACACCTTTGTTTTCACCTTGTAATTTTCCTTTCCTTTCTACATCAGTGTGCAATGGATGATAGCCTTATTACTATAGAACTTTGTGCTATCAATAGATAATGAGCTCTTATATCCTTTTATGTTGCAGGTTTATGTTTGTTGTAGGAGCTATATTTACTAGCATATTGTGATGTCTTTTGATACCTTGAACCTTGTCTTATGTGGACCCTTTTGTTGGCTCTCTTCCTTGCTCTTTTAACCTGCTAAAATGCTTGCTTTGTAGACATTCTTTGCTTGTTGATGCTACTACACCAATGATATCTTCCTTTCCTTGAGAAAGCTTCAATTTTAACTCCCTTTGAATGGTTCTTTCTACTATGCAAACATAGAGTAGAATTATGTAGATGTTTACCCCCTTGTGCTCTCAAATGGAGCCTCTTGACTTCTTGAAATGTAGGCTTCTACTTCCTTTACTAGCTGATATAGATTGAAGCCAATGTTACCTTCTATCCTTTGGCAATACCTTCCTTGCTTGGTTTTATTCTTACTCTTTGCAACCCAATATTTTCACTAATATTTGCACTATATGCAAACTTGTAAGGTCTTTTTTTACTTAGAATGATATCAATAGAATGTTGATATGTTTCTTTCTCTCAAAATATATCTAACTTCTATTATGTTTTCTATGTGCAGGTTTGAACCTTGTAGACTATAACTTCTGCACTTATCTTGAAGACTTGAAATGAATACTATTCTATGCAACCCTTGAAACTTTGAAACCGGTGCTTTATAACTTTAATAAAAATCCAAATATAAAAAGCTCAACTAATGAACTTTTGCACCTTTTGTTGCATACATTTTTCCTTGTAGATGATGATGATGATAGTGACTTTGGTCACTTAAATTTGTTACCTTTTGTAGATGATATTGCAGCTCTTCTAGGCTGTCCAAAATAGCTCTCTTGCTCACCTTCTTGCAGCTTCAATACTTCACTAATATGCTGCCCAATACTGTAACTTGGTGGCTTAAATGCTCCTTCAAGATGTACCTCTGAAATCTGATCTTTAGCAGCTACTAACGCTGCCCAAATTGCTGCCTTTTTCTATCCTCAAATCTGAAAATTTTCATATTGTAAAGCAGTCAATACCTTCACTGAAATGTTGTCCTTGAATCCCAAAAATTTTGTAGGATACTCCTCCAAATCGCAGCTGAGATGTTCACTCAAGAACCCTTCAATGATGGTCCCCAAATATCTTAGATTTGATGGTTTTTCTATCTCCTTTCTCTTACCGAATTCTGACTTCAAACTAGATCTCCTCCTCAAACAATATGACAATATTGAGATCTATTCCAAACTACCTTGAAATTTGACAATCTTCTTTCCAAACCTTCTCCTTTGGGCTTGTTTTCGAATGGTGACAATTGTCCCAATTCCTTAGCTATCATGAGCTTCTCCTTGGTAGTAATTTCTCAAGTGAGTTCTTCTAGGAACTCCTTCAATGAGGCTCACCAAGCCTTCTTCTTATTTCTCCTTGATACCTCTCCAAGGTCCTCAATCTTGCAGCTTCAAAACCTTCAATGAGACCTTCCTTGGCCTCTTCAATCTTCAACTATGGAAGTTTCATAGTGAGATCTTCTTCTAGGATCTCCTGAATCTGCTACTACTAAAATCTGCAATAGAAATTTTGTTAGTTCTTCTCAATGCTCAATCTTCCACTATGGAAGTTCTTCAATAGGGCCTTCTATGGACCTCTTCTTCAATGTGAAGTTTTCAATATTCAATGGAGATCACCAATCTCCAATATTCACTAGGACTCTTCTCCTTGAGTCTCTTCTTCCTTCAATGGGGTCTTCTTTCTAGGACCTCCTTCCTAGATTTGCAATCTTCAATGTGGCTTCCTTGGCCACTAGATCTCTCCTCAAACTTTCAACTAGGAGTCTTCAATTTGCAAATCTCTCAATGAGACCTTTCTCCTTAGGCCTCCAAATATTCAATATTTATTTTTCTGCAACAAAGAATTAATCCCTACACGAGGAAAGTACATCGACTTTCAAGCAACAAAGATGAAGTTCTTCTCTATCTATTGTAGGAAGCTTCCCAACTTCTGAGAGTTAATTTTCTGCAACAAGAAAAACTTAGATGATAGTAATCCAATAATTTTTCTGAATATTTTCTCTCTTATAATAAAATATTAGAGATGATAATAAAAATTTCTATGACTCTATAGAAAATAATCTTCACTAGTTGGATTGCCAATCTAGTGGATGCAATGCTGAGTTCTAGTCTTCACAAGTTTTTGCAACTCTATGGAAAAACTCTAGCCAACTCTTATCAATCAATCATGTGGATTTCTCTACTTCCTATTATTCTACCTAGAGCTTCTTCTATCAAAAATCTATTGTGATGGTATTTGCATGCAGCGATGCACAATGGTTGATCCGGTTTGCAAATACTCAACAATAACAATGGTGATCACTTGTGGTTTTCCTTTGATCCATCGTGGCTCTAATACCATTGTTAGATTTTGGAACCTTAAACTTAAAGGAAATGCAATCACAAGTATTGAAATAAGCATGCAATGTTATAAATATGATAATGGAAACTTAACATGCATGAAAATATGATAGGAAACTTCATACAATGCTCTAGAAATGCTCATATAAGAAAGCTCACAAAAATTACAATGCTCCTCTAATGGAGTTTACAACCACTCCATATTAACAAAATGGAGCTACATTGTGACTACTACTACTCTAACCTATGCACTCCAAAATCCTCTCTTCAAACACTCACAATGAGGCCTTTATATAGGAAGATAGATTCCTTGCCTCTTACTCAACCCTAAGACTCATGTACATGTGGACTACATGCACATTTACATCATTGCACATTCTAACACTTGTGCATTTATTAAATTACTCTAATAAACTATTTATCTCCTAATATAAACCTAATCTAAATATGTACCCATGAAGGTACATTAGTAAAGAACCAAATTATGTAATATATTCCAACCAAAAAATCCAACACAAACTACACACACACTTTGCACATTATTTTTTGCAAGATTTTACAAGGATAATAAATACTGACATTGGACTTCATCCCCAACCATTGATTGTAATTATTAATTTTGGCTTTCATATCCAACCATTGATTGGACCCCTAGATGCCATAGTATTCCCTAGAAGTGGTTTTTAAACCTCATCACCAAAAAATCCCCTACTCTTGAGATTACCTTAGGGTAGATTAGGTTAGACATCCTTTGACCACAAGGCTTAGTAATTAGTGGATTTGTAGTTTTTTTTTATGTTCAAGCTCAATTGAGGGTGAAGAAAAAACTAGGGTAGGCTGGTAATAGGACTTAGACAATGTTACCTCTCTTAAGAGGATAATTTTATCCCCTTAGGATACCCAAAGCCACAACCAGCATCCTAGGAAGCCTTTTTAGTTGTTTTTGTACCATGTCTCATTAGGGAGGTGGGCATAAACACACCCTTGTAGATTGCATTTCACCATACACCTATAGTTCCTAGGTTCAAGGTACATCAAATACACCACACCCAAATAAAAATTAAAAAAATCAAAATAACAAAAATAAATAACAACAAAAATAAATAACAACAAAAACCAAATTAAAAAAGAAAACACAAAACAAAACAATGCAGGTTCCTTCTTATCATTCTTCTTCTAATTTGCTTCAATATCAAACTCTACTCACCAATTCTTTAGCTTATCCCTTTGTGCCACAAGGGCCTATCCATAATATCCACCAACACCCTCGTGCCTCATATGCAACTCATATTCCTCAACCACCGCTTCAAGGACCAACTCCTCATCAACCACCAACCCCTCAAGGCTCCTATTTCACTCAAGGATCATCATGGACTTCTTGTACACTAATATTCCATACACCCCACATCAAAATATGTATCAATGGCCATCACCATAGCCACAACACCCTCAACCATCACCTCACCAATACCACATACTACCAAACCAATATCAACATGATCCTAATCTATATCAGCCTTCCCCTCATCACTACCAATATCATCCTAATCACACCACATCACAAATAACATTATCACTTGATTTGGATGACACCACCAAATCAATGTTATCATAAACTTGATCAATCCACAACACCCATTCTTGGAATCAACGTCTATCCAAGACCCTTGCCTGAGATCATCATGAACCCTACTCTATTAGGGTAAAATGCATAATTTATCTTCTCAACACAAACTTGAATCAACTTTGATTCACTACATTTCATTCCAGGTCTACATACCTATGCCACAATAAAAGTGGAAAAACTAACCAACCATGTACAATCAATTACAGCATCATGAGGATATCGACACATGGTTATTTCATTTTCCAACTCTAATGTGCTCAAAAACCTATCAACAACAAGGTTCAAATATATTCATCGCTTTCATCACTAAGGCATCTCACATTGGTTAAAATTTGAGACAATCCTAAGTCTCTTTCTCAAGTGTCACTTCATCCCTTTACATCCATCATTGAACATCCATCATCATCCTATTGCTCATAAATTTCACCTTTCCCACTCTTTCCTCCTCCTCTAGCCTGGGGGACTAGTTCACCATTCAAAGCAAATTCTAACTAGGGGGTTCACCCTCTATTTTTTCTTCTTCCTACCTTCCCCTTGGTATGAGGGGGACGTCATACCTTCCTTCACCTCCAATTTTATCACATTTCATCATAACTACAACAAATCCCACACTACACACACAATCCACTCACATTCAATATTCAATCAAATCACATTCACTCTTTAATCAATCCAATCTATTTCATTTATCGATGCTACTTTGATCATTTTTTGGTTCATTTAGCCCATTTTTTTTGGTTTGGTTTTGTTATCTTAATCAAGGGCATCTCCATCATTGTATTTGTTCTACCTCTTTGTATTCTCATTACTACCATGTTCTTTGTTATAACCCGCATTTTTCTTAACACTACCCATATGGCACCTTGTCTCTTTCAAAATCTTGGTTCATAGAATCTCTAGGTTCTTTTGGTCACTCAACCATACCTAGTGTCTCAATAAAACCTTCATTGAATGTATTCTAGTCTTTGCATGCTATAGGCCTTTTCTGGTTACCTCGGGTGTTCTCTTGTACCAAGAACATATCACATATTAATCAAATTTTAATTTTAGAAAATATGACACCATATATCGCTCTGGTCATAAAGAAAATGATTTCCCCTACTCATCCTATCATGTGTATAATCCTAACCTAAAAATCCAAATGACATATATGTTACAAAAAATCAAATCAAACATCCAAAAAAATCATCAAAGTTAAAATCAATGACATATATTATCCTGTATCCTTGGGTATTTTATACATCTCCATCGGGGCTATAGATTCCTTGTTTGCAATGGAGCAATATTGAAGGATTATGGGGTTATCTCCATCGAGGCTATAGATATTTTATTGGTAGTGGATTATACCCTCTATGTGGTGACATATCTATCATATTAGTGAACTTCTTTTGTACAAACCTCTGATTGCTTACAGATGAGCTAGCTTATAATGGTTTGAGTTGCAAATAGTTGGTCATACCTCACTAAAAATTAGTAAATGAACATTATTGCACACACTTTGATCCCTGGGACGCTTGACTTGTTATACTTGTCTTAGTATCTTCAAGCACATTCTTTATTAGTAGATGAGTTTTATTGATGTCACTAGGGTGTTTGAGCTTCTTGAAAGCACTTCGAGATTCTTCCTCCTTGAGACACATGAACTGATAAGTTGTGTCACCTTCACTTCTCCATTTTTCTCAATCCATGCATATGATGCATATCACTTCTCCTATAGTCATATTATTACCATTTTATTGATGCCCTTGATTAATCCATTAACATCATGAGTAGTAATACATGTCTAAGCACTTTTCATGCAATAACTAAACACACATTCATACATTTATTCGGTTATATCTATCACATTATCCAGAGTCAGTTCTTATCTATTATAATTCTATTATCTAGAACATATACCATGTATAATTCAATACATATTTATCATCATCCACCATTTGCATCATAATTCATCCCATCTAATACATCACAGTTTTCTAATCACATATGTCTATCCAAAATTACACATCAAATAAAAAACAATCACTCAAATCAAATCAAACACATAAAAAAACAAATCCTCCAAAAACAAAGAGAGTCCTTACACATCATTATCCATGCACTTCAACATATCATGTCCATGTCATTTCATATGTCATATCTATACAACCCCATTTCATCATTTAACACCCAAACCTAAAATACATGCATAACATCATCCATACATCACCTCATATCATGGCATCCACCTACTCATCAACATATTTCTATCATGAATCAATCAACTGATCCTTCACATATCTATGCCCATACCTCATCCTTATTTCAACAAAATAAAAAAATAAAAATCTTATAGCGATTACAAAATGGAGACCTCTCAAGCCTCAACCAAAAATATCCTCTCAACTAGGTTTAAAATATTGCATCCTTTTGTTAAAGGTTGCACCCTTTGCCTCACATTCACATCTCACAATAAATAACCTATGAGGTTTAAATTGTTGTGTCCTTTTGTTAAAGGTTGTGTCATTTGCCTTGCATTCACATATCAAAATAAATCAATTGCCAAGTTCAAAAGGTTGCATCCTTTTGTCAAAGGTTGCACCCTTTGCCTCACATTCACATCTCACAATAAATCAACTAAAAAATTCAAAAGGTTGTATTCTTTTGTCAAATATTACACCCTTTACCTTATATTCACATATCAAAACAACTCAACTACCAAGTTTAAAAGGTTACATCATTTTGTTAAAGGTTATACCCTTTGCCTCGCATTCACATCTCATTAAAAATAAATTACCAAATTTAAAAGGTTACACCCTTTACCTCGCATTCAAATATAAAAATAAATAAACTACCAGGTTCAAAAGGTTGCATCCTTTTGTCAAAGGTTGCACCCTTTGTCTCACCATATCAAAAATTGCATTCTAATTAAAAAGCTCCAAAGGTATCAAACCCCTTTGATTAGATTTAAATTTTAGTTCAAAGGCTCCAAAGGCACTAAACCCCTTTGGTCAAATTAAAATTTTAGTTCAAAGAGTTCAAAGGCACCAAACCCCTTTGTTCAAATTTCCTTTCACACAATTTACTTGCTTTCTATATTAGATTTCCATTCATGCAATTTACCTGCTTTCATAGATTAGGTTTCTTGCACATTAAATTAGATTTACTTTCCTACATTAGGCTAGATATTCTTTCTTACACATTAGACTAAATTTACTTGCTTTCATAGATTAGATTTACTTTCATGTAATTTATTGCTTTCATAGATTATATTTACTTTCATGTAATTTACTTGCTTTCATAGATTAGATTTATTTTCATGTAATTTAATGCTTTCATAGATTAGATTTACTTGCTTTCATAGATTAGATTTACTTTCCTATAATTTACTACTTTCATAGATTAGATTTATTTTCATGTAATTTATTGCTTTCATAGATTAGATTTATTTTTATGTAATTTATTGCTTTCATAGATTAGATTTAATTTCATGTCATAGACCTTCTAGCATAGGTCCTCGAGTGAACCTTGTACCTAATGACCTAACCTAGTACACCTAGTGGTTGTAGTGATTTTTTATCCATGAAATCCAATTGGATGGGTAAATTACCATAAGAACACTTTTAAAAAATAAAAAATAAAACAAAAACAACACAACACTATTTTCCTTCCTTGCCTACCATATTTTATTCTTTGCCTATCCCCATTTCCCATTCCACCTTTTATCAATCGGCTCATCGTTGTCATCAATTTTGTCTTCCACATAATCACTACTTTATGAGGTAGATAATACCCACAAAATTCAATCCTAAATAGATCAATATCCAAACATCCATTTACTGACTTGACATCTATCCAAGAACCTTACCCGAGACTATCATGAACCCTACTCTATTGGGTCAAAATGCATAATTTCTCTTCTCAACACAAACTCTAATAAAATTTGATTCGCTACACACCATACCATGTATGTAGTATTTCTACATGTCTATGCTACAATCAAGGTGGCAAAACTGACCGACCACCTATAATCAATTACAACATCACGAGGACATCGATCGCATTGTTGGTTCATTTGCCAAAACCAATGTGCTAAAAAAAAATTCAAAGACAAGGTTCACAAATATTTTTTTATTCCATGATTGGGATATCCTACATTTCTCTTGATTTGGGGTAACCTTACATCACCCTCCTCAAGCACCCATTCATTATCATGTGTCATCAATCCAACTAACTAGGTGTCATTTATTTTTGCATTGCATTGTATTTTCACACAACATGGTACAAAAAGGGGTATTTATAGACACCCAAAATTAGTCATTTTTGTAACCATCTAATTAAACTTGTATTTAACCCTAATATTCCACCTAACACTCACCTTAAATGCATAAAATCCCTTTCACACCCTTTGTGGTTTAAATTTGAATTTATTCGAATTTAAAATTTACATTGGTGGCCCAAAGTCCACTTTCATTATATATATATATATATATATAATTATCAAACCCCTTTCACACTTGGTAAAATTACCACTTTAGATCTTGGGTACACTCCCCTCTCCCTCCAAAAAAATCTATAAATATTCTCCCTTTCCCTCCATTGAGCATTTAAAAAAATACTATCAAAGTGTTACCCAAATTTCATTTGCCTCCCCGTTTTTGGATCCTTGAATTTGTGAATGTAGGTACCTCCTTTGGAAGAGCTCAAATGCCACAATAGATTTAAATAATTTTTGGTAAATTTTACTGACTGGTCTTGTGATTTTGGTAGTTCTTCTTTTATGATTATGAGGCTCATATAGAAAGGTCCAATAGACGTTGTTGATAGTCTATCGTGGATTTGTATACAAGTATTTTGAGCAGCGTGATATCTGAGGCGATCAAGAAAATAGAGCCATAAACCTATCTAAGACTCTTGTGTATGACCAAGGAGAAGATATAAGCTGCGATCTAGTTTATTTACAAAGAAAACCCTTCCTTTTAGGGAGGTCTATTGTAACCGAAATAAGTGTTTTGTAACCAATCGAAACAAAACATTATTTTTGTAATATAAATCATTTTTTTTTTTGTGCATTTATTGGATTACAATATCCATGGTGTCTTCGATAAGAATATGAGAGTCATTTTTTATTTGAGGAGTGGAAGGTAAGATCTCTAAGTCATCAAGGTCCATGGGATTGATAGAAGAGGATTTAGGAATGTACGAGATAGAATAACTAGTCATCATAGAATTGGAATATTTTGTATGTGAACTCAAAATGAACAAATTAGAAGGTTTAGTTATTATCTTGGATAGGCATCAATTAATGATTAGCATGGGAGAAATAAGGGTGATGCAATATATGTTAGTGAGGCTAGTGATACAATGGATTTTGGGCATAAGGAGATACTAGAGCTCTCTCTCATCCTCCTCACACCATTGGGAAACATGAAGAGAGATATTATCCATGCAAAGGGGCTATGAAGGGGGATTGTCAACAATGATAGAACTGGTCGATGGAAGAAAAGTTAATAGTTTGATCTTACTAGGGATGTAACCAATCCCACAATGACCAAGTCAAGCGCCAGCTTCTAAAGGCTCCTTAATGCCTTATTCATGTCAACTAAGGCCCTTCTCAAGGTACCCCATGTTAAGTATTTTCTTAGGGATGGGACAATCAGGGGATAAATAATAGGATGCATATTGTCTCTCAGGTGAAAATATATTTTTGCTATTTATGTGATCATTGTTAGAAGTACCATCACACAAAAAAATAGCTTATAATCTATATAGTTGAGCCCTTAGTTATGGGTCATCCATAGTCATGTGGTGAAGTGAACTAAGTGGTAAGATAAGACATAAGATCAGGATGAGCTTTAAGGTGGATTGTCCTAGAATAATTAGATGGTAAAGGGATAGGAACGGGCACAATAGGATGATCTAGCAAGGATTTCTATGAGGTTGTAGCTTGAGGTATGGTTGAAGATGCAAATTATAAAGTACAAAAAAATTTTGAGACTAATATCATCTACCAATAAGAAAATGGTAATCAGTAGGGATATACACTAGTTTACCTTGATATTCATACTTAAGGAACTGATGATAAGTAGAGGGTATAAATTGCATGTCATGAATCCATGGTCACCCTAAAATGATGTTATAATAGGTTTCATAGGGAATGACATATATTAGGGTATGAAGCACATGGGGACCCACTTTTAAAGATAAGAAAATAGTACTACAAGCTCCTTGATCACTGCCATCAAAGGTTTAAATGATCAACTTTGACTTTTGTAAATCATGTTGTGTTAGGCCAAGGTGATGGATAAAGTCCAAATTAAAAATATTGAGGCCAAATCCATTATCCACCAAGACCCATTTAATGTATTTTTCTTTGATATAACATGTGATATGTAGGGATGATCCTGGGAGAGGATTGATGTGGGAATATTGATTTCATGAAAGGATATAAGGTGATGGCCTCCCAAGGTCTTAACAATATTAGTGATATCATCAAGGGATAAGTATTATGAGAACACTCACTCACTAAGAGGAGCATGTCATGGTGAGTAGGAGATGTTCTAAACAACTCTAACAGGGAAATCTTAGCAAACACATTCTCTAGTTTTTGGCATAGATCATAAAATCTAGTAGGAGTGATGGGGATGATAATGGAAGACCTATTTGATAAGAGGTTCTTGTATTTCTTTTGGAAATATATGGGAGGTTGGGGAGATAAACTAAAAGGCTTATCTTTCTATTGTTGTCGGGTGATTGCATGTACAAAAACCATATAGACCATATTTTGATAGGTCACATTATTGGAAATCCTTTTATTATGATTGGATAGGGGTTTTTAAAAAATCTCAATGTCTTGGTTAGAGTAATAAGACTAAGAATTGGACTCATTGATGATAATCTTACTTTCATCAATTAGATTCTAGGTAAGGTTATGCAAGGTATTACTCCTATCAGTCTTATGACCCACCACTTTATGGAAATCATAGAATTTATAAATATTGTACCAGTGAGGTGTACTTTATGATAGGTCAATCATTTTTGGCTATGGAAGGTTGATTAACTTGGCATGAAGGATTTGAGAAAGGGTAGAATATTAAGACAATGCTAGTCTAATAAAATTTCTATTGGAATTTTATTGCTTGGATGAGGTGATCTATTGGGTTGCAAGGGTTATCACATTCACATTATTTTCCTAATAAGTGTTAGCAACTCCATCACTCACAATATTCTTGTTCTTATACTAGTTATTGGGTTTATCTTCTTATTTCTAGAATTTGAGTTGACCTTTGTGTATAATAACAACTTTGAATTGCCTAGTACTATCGATTACAACCTCAAAAGTGGGAATGGGGATAATTTTTATATGGTAAGACAATTATTCATGTAAACTACATATAAAGAAATTTATAATATCTTTAGGTGGAGGAATACACTAAATATTGCTTATGAAGGCTTTCCACCTATCTAAGAATTTTGTAAAAGAATCATCCTTTGCCTGCTTGATCTGATAAAGGTCATCAATAGAGACACACTCTTTGATATAGATAGTGAAATATTGGATAAAAAAATATGCTAGTTGACAAAAAATGGGGTAACGGGGTAACAAACAATAACATTCTAGGGCTCCATATCCAAGGCTGGTAATAAAAAGTCATAGGAATACAAACTCATCATGGGTAACAATAGCATAAACAATCTTGAAATATCAAAGATGACTAATAAGGTCAATCATCTATAGAGATAGAACTG
This sequence comes from Wollemia nobilis, assembly GCA_028583015.1. Taxonomy (NCBI): domain Eukaryota; kingdom Viridiplantae; phylum Streptophyta; class Pinopsida; order Araucariales; family Araucariaceae; genus Wollemia; species Wollemia nobilis. The sequence goes on from JAQPPZ010002524.1 coordinate 1,815,705, forward strand.
ACATACCTCAAATTTCTTAGGGAAGGATTGACATAGGATATCAAGGCAAAGGGCTAGGATTGTATGAGTAATGCATCAAAGAGCTCCTACAGGATGAACCTTGTCCAAGTCTTTATGAGTTAGGTTATATCCCCATACAAAATGATCATTTTTCTTCTACCTTTTCTTTAAATAGCAAAGAATAAGTTGGTCATATAGATTAGTCTGATAGGGTATCCCATGATTACACTATTTCTTTAAACATATTGGACTTGTATGAATATGATGACAATGAATACTCATGTCTTATAGATCCTATATTCCTAAATTTACTCAATTTTTGGTATAAATTTCTAAGCCTATTCTATCCTATACTCATTGTTAATGAATATAGCTATGGGTAGTAGGACTCATGAACAATCCTCCCTAATATGGTCCCTTGGATTATCTAGAATATAAATATTTTTATTTTGAAGGATCATTCCCTTAGATCACAAATTTTATTATCTCACAGTATATCAATAATGATCAACCAACTATAGATCCTACAAACTTAGCAAACCTAGAATACTACTAGCTCCCTCTAAATTAGAGGATGAGTCTTACATTATAATTGAGAAGACTATGGACATCAAAACTGGAACTCCACATGAGCTCAAGATCCTTAAACTAGGAAAATTATTGACCCCAATTGAACATCTTGAATAAATTCAAAGACATATTTGCTTAGGCCTATGCCAATATGCCCAATATTGATATATTCCTAGTTGTTCATCACCAAGTTTTCATTCCTAGTGCAAAACTTATAAAATAAAAATATGAAATATGCTCTTGAAAGTCATACTTTTAATCAAATATTAGCTCCAAGAGCTACTCAATGTTAGGTTCATCAATTACATTGACTATTCTAACTATATTTCTAATATTATACCTGTTGCCAAGAAAATAAGTAGTATTATAATATACACCAATTTTTAGGACATTAACAAGGTATACTTTGGAGTAAAAAATTATTCCTTGTTAATATCCTACCATAGTGTGCAACATGTATCTAGCCATTTACATAATCACCTTGTCCTTCTTATCAACTATCCCATATTGGTATGGGTAGTAATGGATAGTCTTCTAAAAAGTAATACCAAGAAGAATTTTTTTTTTTTTTAAATACATTACTCAATACTCACCTCCTTCATTGACCTCAATTACTTGATATTTTACTTGAACTAATTATCCGTAAGTGCTTTGAATTCCCTGAACTTTCTAATTACCTCATCTTTAGTACAAATAGCATACAACCATACATATCAAGAGAAATAATCAATGAAGGTAAGAAATTTTTTGTTTGTTAAGAAAGATAGTGTACCTATGGACCCATAAATATCACTGTGAGTAAGCTCCAATAGTCTTGTAGCTTGTGTAAAAATCCTATTGGAAAATCACTCTTGATAATGCTTTCCCAAAATACATCCTTTATAAACATCACTAGGAGAAATAGAAGGAATTCCAATATCCAACTGGTGATGATTCATGTATATGATCCATAGTCATGATGCCCAAATATATGATACCATAACTGACTAACACCATCTATTTGTGCCACCATAGTGATAAAATATATTTTTTGATAAGAGGAAGGAGGATTCAGTTTATTGCCCAATTATACATCTCATTTGAATCATCACAATACCCTAATACAATGTCCTTAATCACCCATTAATATAGCTAATACTCTACCTTCTTATTTGTATAGATGATTTAATAAATAGATAAAAAATGGGGCGTACACTAGGAACATGAAATACTTCATCAAATCATGAAGAACCATTTCTTACCTCACCACATTCAACCACTTACAAAGAAGAATTATCCTCAATAACAACATGCTAATAAAAATGTTATGTACTATAGTCATGTAGAATACAATTATGCTTGATCATTTGTTGAGTCACCCCTAAATATGCAATCCATTCATCAAAGGAAGTGGATTTCCAATATGCTAAATGAACAACTACATTTGTTGCTATTTTTTTGCAAGGGGCTACCACTAGGATGCTAATTATACAAGTCATTGGATAGAGTACGAATGAACTAGAACCTACCACATGTCACATTTTGGTGTCTTTTAGAATCTATAATTCATCATGTTTGTTTCTAATTGTACAAGTGCTAGAAGAGATGGTTTGATGAGTTGGAAGAATATGATTAGTTAAATCCTTTTTATACCTATACTTTTATGTCTACCTCATCTTGCCTATCATACCATGTTAGACTCTACCACATTAATGACTACCATGAAAACTACTACCACATCAATAGGTTTTAGTTCATCATCAAGTGTGATGTCAAATTTTACCACTTTTTCCCTCTTTTGTGGAATATTATACATTTTTCAAATTCAAATTTTAAAAATTGAAGGAAATAGAAGACATTTCCAATGTTATGAAACAAGTACCTAGATATGAAACAACAAAAATTTTGAACTTAGACCCCCTATAATTTTGCAAAGAATCCAAAAATATTGATAATTCAACCATATCTATCATGGTTTGTCCCACATAACCTTTTTATTTGACGTAATCAATAAAGCCATCCTCTCTTTTCAATATAGTAAAATCATTATTGGACCATTTTAACTATTTTTTCAAGGGGCTTAGAGGTCTTTGACATGCACAAAAGTCTAATCATGGCATTGCTAGTATTCAAGGGCTTTCAACATGTATTTAGCTTCTTTTTTTATTCCTCAATTAGCTTGTAGTTTGTCCTCTCATTTGTGTTCCATCTAAACTAAATTAAAGAATAAAAGGAAATGGATTCTTTTAAAAAACTTGTAAAATATGAAAAAAAAATTTAAACAACCTCAAATAACTCAATTTGATGGTGAGGACATCCATCTGATCAGAGAAAAAATTAATAACACATTGAGTGTTAAGAAATCCAAGAGGAACCAATCGGTGAATATTTATCATAGAAAAAAATTGCTACAACTAGTGAGATCCTCACAATCCAAGTCCACCTAGGGTTTTACCAAGCAAAATTTTAAAAAATTGTCAACTCCACACCAAGCATCTTCTAACTACTTCTAAACAATGATACCTCTTGGAAGTATCATATAAAAGAAAAATTTTAAAGATAAGCAATTGAGTAATGGATATTCACACCCACTTGTATAGCATGTCAGATTTCAAAATGCTTTGAAGAAACAAATGGAATCAACATATTGCCTAGATAAGCAAAAATAAGACACAAAAAAAAATTGCATGATATAAAAGAGTGTACGTAGACACCAAAATATCTCACTAAATAAAATAGAAATACATTCCAACCGACAAGCAAGGGGTATAAATACCCAATTACAAAATACCTTTATGCCAAAGATAAAGAACTAACTTTTAGGTTAAGTAATAAAATATTACAATATATTGATACGAGAGGAGCCTCGTTACATTTTTCATGCTTTTACGATGAGCTCTACCAATAATTAAAGTATTCATCATTATTTTTCAAGGGTATACTAGAGGAACCTCATTACATTTTTCATGCTTTTACTGTGAGTTCAAATTCTCCTCTTGTGGAGGGAGAGAGGAAAGGGGGATGACGATGGGCGGGAAGTCCTCTGCGGGAGAGCACGGGAGCGGCAGCATTTCGAACCATGGGCACAGCGGAGCGGGCGGAGGGCACCCCGGTTCTGGTGATGCGGAGGCGTCCTTGCCAAATGAAGAAGAACGGATTGACGACGGTGTCAGTCGGGGTAAGGACCCACCAGAAAAATGGGGGGGTGGGCCACAGAAGTCGTATGCCCAGGCAGCGGCTTCAGAAACCCTAAGCGGTTTTTTTACCAAGGAGTTGTTCCCGGCTGGGGATGAGCTGGACATCCCGACGGAAGTACTCTCAAGCTTCGTGGAGTATGAGAAGTATACCCTCATAGGTAAGTTCATTGGTGGTCGTCCCGACATGGAGACCATTCGCAAGTGGGCGGCAAGCAAATGGAGGACCTCTGGACATATGGAGTTGGCGGCCCTATCCCGGGGTTTTTTCGCTATTAGACTGAACAACAAGGAGGACTACTGTAAAATCTTGGCTGGCGGGCCATGGTTTCTGGGCCGTAGAAGTCTGTTCCTTAGGAAGTGGGGCATGGACTTTAATCCTGATACCCAGAACATCAACATTGCCCCAATATGGGTTAGGCTCCCGAGTCTTCCCCTCTTCGGTTGGCATGAAAATGTAATAAGAGGTATTGCTCGCTCCATAGGGGAGTTGGTCACCATTGACCCTCCCACCCGAGCTCGAACAAGGTTCGTCCAAGCCCATTTTTGCGTGTTGACGGATTTGGAGGCGAAGCTCCCATCCTCCATCACTCTCCGGTCTGGAGGCACCGTTCTTCACAAACAAGCTATTGTCTATGAGAATAGGCCAACTTTCTGCCCCCAGTGTCGTTCTCAAGGGCACCTCCAGTCCAATTGTCCTCTTCAAAAACCGAGTAAGCAGAAGCGTGAAACCTGTAACCCCCTGGAACATGGCGAAGGACAGGCGAAACAGTCAAATCTTCCAAATGCGATGGGCCATGAATCTCTAGGCCCCTCCAGGGACCACGGCGATTTCTCCCAGCCTGTTGAGAATTTCACCCACCAAACGGACCCTGTGCAGTTTGGAGCAAAAACCCAGCTAGGAGCAGACTCCCGTCTGGAAAGCCATTCGCAGGAGGAGAAGGATTGGACTCCCTCCCAAAATATCACTCAATCTGATTCACCCAAGCTCCAGGACCAGGGCCACCCCGATTTCAATTCACAAACATTGCTAGAAGACTACCTCCTAGGTAGGAGGGGTGAACAGTCTGGTCACATTAGCCCTCGAAATACGAGGAGCCAAAAACAGAGTGTAGATTTTGGTAGTGAGAGGAAGCAGGGTCGTCCTCCTAACAAAGACAGGCGAGACAAAGAGACAGCGATAGATGTTGCTAATGGAACCCAACGTCTGCTGGTTCTGGATGATTTCGATACTCAGACGGACGAAGCGCATGTACCAAAACCTCCCCCCAACAAGGGAGGGGAGGCAAGAAGAACCTCAAGCTGTCCAGATGAAAGTTCTCTCATGGAATGTGAGAGGACTGAACGGAACAGCCAAACGAAGGTTAGTGGCTGATCTCCGAAAGAGGACTAACCCTTCCATCCTAATTTTGCAAGAGACCAAGACCGATGCTATCTCCTCTGATAGAGTTGCTAAGGCCATTTGGGCCAAGGCAAAATTTTTGTACAGCCCTGCAGTGGGAACAGCGGGAGGGCTCATGGTTCTGTGGGATCCAGTGAGTGTTGAGGGCAACTTGCTGTCAATTTCCAATAGGATTATCAATGTGTTGTTCCATTCCAAAACTACCAATTTTTCCTGGATTCTGTCCAATGTTTATGCTTCGAATTCTGCCACGGAGAGAGCAGAAATGTGGAAGGCTATTTCCCAGATGAGGGAGAATTTTAGTAATTTTCCTTGGGTCTTAGGGGGTGACTTCAACTGTCCCCTTCACCCATCGAAAAAAAAAGGAGGGTCTGACCATTCAAGCCGCAGCTTGGAGGACTTTAGAGATTTTGTCTCTACTAACAGCCTGCTTGACATCGAACTCAAAGGAGCATCCTTCACGTGGAGCAACAGAAGGATTGGGAGCAGCCTGATTCAAGTCAAGCTCGACAGATTTTTCATTTCCCAAGAAGCTATTCCCATCCTTGGCGGTGCAACTCTCTCGACCCTACCAAGGATTGGGTTTGACCACAACCCTATTTTTTTGGAGGTGAACGACGGGCCCATTTTTAAGACCCCCTTTAGATTTGAATCCATGTGGATTTCTCACAAAGACTTCAAAGGATTGGTTTCAACGTGGTGGCAACAGGAGGTGGGAGGAAACGCCCCTAAGAGAGTGGCTTTAAAACTCAAAATGGTCAAAGAGAGGCTGAAAATATGGAATAAAGAGGTTTTTGGCAACATTTTTGAGTCCAAAAAGTCCATCTCGGACAACCTAAAATTTTTGGAGGAGAGGATGGAGCTCGAAGGTTACACCGAGGGTCTCAGGGAGGAAGAACGGAGTCTTTTGGTGGATTACCATTCTACTCTTGCAAGGGAGGAAACCTTCTGGCGCCAGAAATCTAGAGACCTTTGGTTGAAGAATGGAGACTCCAACACGAGGTTTTTCCACGCGTCTACCATGAGGCACAGAGGGGCCAACAAGATCAGAGAAGTGTCTTGCAAGGATGGGCGTGTAACCAGGGAAATAGAGGAAATCAGGAGCGAAGCGGTTGATTTTTTCAGGACTTGCTTGGCACTCCTCCCGACAGCAACATTCAGGTCCAAAAATCGTTGCTTGCCAACTTTTCGACTAAAGTCCCCCACGAGGTAAGCATCAAGCTTCTGGAACCTTTTTCCTCGTCTGAGATTAAAGAAGCTTTGTTCTCCATGCAACCAGACAAGGCCCCTGGCCCCGATGGTTTTCCCCCCCATTTTTTCCAAGTCATGTGGGATGTTGTGGGTTCGGATGTGTGCGAAGCTATTCGGGACATACAAGCTTCCAGATCCATCCACCCGAAACTCAATTCCACCTTTCTTGCTCTCATTCCTAAGTCTCCAGCCTGCAAGAGTTTCTCTGACTACCGGCCCATCAGCCTGTGCAATGTTTTTTACAAGATCCTCACCAAGTCTATAGCCAATAGACTGAAACCCGTTCTCCCTCTCCTGGTTGATCCTTGTCAGGGAAGCATTGTTAAAGGCAGAAACATTCTTGATGGTGTCATCACTTTCCATGAAACTCTTCACTCTAGCTTACCGCTCCAAGAATGCTGCTCTTTTTCTTAAGCTAGACATGAACAAAGCCTTCGACCGGGTTGATAGAAGGTTCTTGTGTGCTGTCCTCCTCAAGTTCGGCTTTCATCCCCACTGGATTGACCTTGTATGCAGTTGTATATCCACTCCCTCTTTTTTTGTCCTGATCAACGGGTCCCCAGTCGGGTATTTCCAAAGCGCCAGAGGCCTCAGACAAGGCGACCCTTTGTCTCCCATCCTCTTCATCCTTTTGGCGGAGGTTTTGAGCTGGTCTTTGAAAGAGGCTCTTCGTCAGAACAAGATTTTCGGCATTCTGTCGACTTCTAGAGTTGAACCTGTCACTCATCAGCAATTTGTGGATGACACCCTCATCTCCACTGGGGCATCTGTTGCCCAGGCCAAATCCCTCAAGCGGATCCTTTCCCGTTACGAGCAAGTTGTCGGGCAAAAGGTTAATTACATCAAGAGCAAAATTTATTTTATTAACACTCCCCTGCGTAGGCAACTCCGGATTGCCAGAATTTTAGAATGCACCATTGACTCCCTACCTACGTCTTATCTGGGGTTGCCCCTGTCTTGCAATGGCCGTGCCAGTGGAGGTATGTGGAACATGATCCTGGAACGCCTTCACAAGAAACTTGGCACTTGGAAGGGCAAACTCCTGTCGCAAGCCAGGAAAGCCACCCTTACCAAAGCTTGTCTTCAGGGGATCCCAACCTACTTTATGTCGGTGTTCATGCTTCCAGTTTTTGTTCACTCCAAGATCGAGAAGATTCAAAGGACCTTTACGTGGTCTGGCAATGAAGAAAAATCCATAATTCCTCTTGTTGCCTAGGACAAGGTTTGTTCGCGAAAAGACCAAGGCGGCTTGGGGATGAGGAGATCAAGACTTATGAACTCAGCTCTGATCGCGAAGCATGCTTGGAGGATCCTAACTAGTGACCCGGTGGAGTGGGTTAAGCTGGTCAAAAGGAAGTATCTTGGCTCCAACTCTTTTTTTGACGTTGAGATCCCTCCTGAAGCGTCGACTTTTTGGAAATCTGTGCTCCAAACCCGTCATTTGATCAGCTTGGGAGCTCGTTGGATTTTGGGTGATGGCAACCTCATCCTCTTTTGGAAGGACAGGTGGGCGACTGAAGAAGCCCTTGGCTTGAGGGCGGACCTTGCTGGGCTGAGAGAACAAACCGACCCAAACTCCCAACTCAGGGTGGTGGATTTCATAGACCGGAGCTCCCGTCTCCCTCGGTGGAAACTTCCAGGTGTGGAAGGGTTTAATAATGAGGTTGCCTTTATGGCAAACATCCTCCAATCGATTTTAATTCCATCTGTTAGGAGGACTGACAGAATCATCTGGAGTGGTACGGAGGATGGTCTTTTCTCTGTTAGATCAGCCTATGAGTTTCTTACCAACGAGACTGCCCTGGATTATCGGTGGAAAGTTGTCTGGAGGAAAGGGGTCATCCCTAAAGTGAACTTCTTTGCGTGGATTGCTTTTCACAACAAAGCCTTAACCATTGACAACCTTCACAAGAGGGGTTTTGCCTTCCCCAACAGGTGTTACATGTGTTTAGCGGAGTGCGAGACGAGGGACCATTTATTCCTGCACTGCCCCTTTTCCCACTCGGTCCTCAGCATTGTCCTATCCTCCTTCCAAATCCTCTGGTGCTCTCCCCGATCCCTCAGAGATGCTTTCCATCAATGGCCTAATCCTTTCAAGAATCCTAAACTCCGCTTCCTCCTTGAGGCCTCCTTCCACCATTCCATTTGGCAAATTTGGTTAGAAAGGAATGCCGAGTCTTTGGCAGAGCCCCAAAAGTGCCTCCTTGTGTCGCTCAAAGGGCCTTATCCTATGCCATTGAGAACTCTAATGTTGTTCCCAGTCCCCGCCCCCATATTTCGATCGAAGAAGCGATTTTCAAAAGGATGAATCTCTGCCCATTTTTGGAAGCTGTTACAGGCCCTTGTCGAAGAAGTGTTAGATGGACCAAACCCCCTGTGGGATGGATTAAATTAAATTTTGACGGAGCGGCAAAGGGTAATCCTGGGCCCGCTGGTTCAGGGGGTGTTGTTAGAGATCATGATGGGAATCTTGTGGTGGCCTACTGTGAAGAGTTGGGCTCTCAGACGAATCACTATGCCGAAGCCCGAGGCGCTCTGAAAGGAATCCAGATCCTCTCTGAGGATCCTCGGCCTCTAATTATTGAAGGAGATTCGCTCAACATTGTGAATTACCTCCTAGGCACCAAAGACCCATCCTGGAGGGTCTTCAACATCGTTCTTGAGGCAAGGTCGCTACTTTCCCAACGTGGCGGGTGGAAAGTAAGTCATATCCTTAGAGAAGGCAATCGCGTGGTTGACCACATGGCCAACAAAGGGCTCGCGACTACGTGTCCGGTCGTGTGGCGGTCTCGCTTCCCTTCAGAGGTGGAAAGAATTGCCAGAGCAGATATCCCTTCATGAGGTGTTCCCCACGCAGATTTTGGAAGGTCAAGAGGACCAGGATTAGTTGTTTCTGGTGTTTGGTTGTTGTGCTTCCGATCTCCATGTTCCAGTTTCTTCGGCTTTTTCTTGTTGTTTTCCATGTTTTTTTCAGTTTTGTTATATGGTTAATCAGGCTTAAATGCCCTTTTTGTAGCCTCATGGCAATCAGTCTAGGGTCTGCTTTTCTTGCAATTCGGCTTATATTTCCAGCCAGGAGGCATGATACATCATTAGAAGTATGGCTAATTTTGTACATAAGGTTTTGGGATCCTCTATAAAAACCCACTGTTAATCTATTAAAATAATTACCAAAAAAAATATATTACAATATATTTAACTTTATGAGGTGTACAAGGGTCCAAAGGGCTATACAAAGAATGTAATACAAAAGCTGATCATAGCCTCAAGTGACTCTTAGCACCATATATTCTGAAAATAAAAGCATCCTAAAAATGAAAATTAAAGGCAATAAGAAAGCTATCATAGTCACAAAAGAAACTTAATAAGCATTGATGTATGAATCATATATGGAAGAGGAGCTTGTATTTTCAATCTTGCATAGTTTCAATTCACGAGAAGCTTCTAATAGGGAGAAAGAAGCAAAAATTCAAGAGTAAAAAAGAGACTATTCATATTGAAGATACATGTTAGGAAAAGTAATACGAATGCTACCATATATTTTGATTCATAAAAAATAAAAATAGATATATTTTTTTAAAGAAATGGTGGACAAATTAGGACTACAAACCATCAAGCATTCACATCCATATCCTCTTAGATGGTTGCACAATGATATAGATATGCAGGTAACCAAATTATGTTAGGTAAAAATTGTTGTCATCCAAATTTGTTGGTGAAGATTTGTGTAACGTGGTTCTATTAGATGTACGTGAGGTGGTATTAGGAAATTCTTACTTATGGGATAGGGATATTTTGCTCATGAGAAGATAACAAATATACAGTCTCATAAAGGATAGTAAGCCATTTATCATCAATGAATATTAGGGATAAGTAAAAGATCTCTTTGATTTTATCCAACCAAGAAAAGATATTGATAAATACAAGTAAAATATTATTTTTATTTTTATTTTTAAATGTAAAGCAAGAGTAAGAACAAATCAATCACTATCTTTGGCAGGTGTGGTTAGAAAGAAACCATAGAGTCTTTAATGAGTCTATCCATGATCATCAAACTATCATTGCCAGGATCCTATCCTTTGCCAACGAGAATGTGAACCTTATCCCTTTTGATAGCTGTAAACCTCATCTGCAAGAGACCACGATTGCTCAATATTTAAGCTTAACCTTGTTAGATGAGTTTGTGCCTAGGGTAGTCAACCCCAAAGCCAATGTTAAGTGGTATCCACATCCTACGGGTTGGTTTAAGCTTAATTTTGATGGAGCGACTAAGGACAATTCTGGCATAGCAGGCACTAGTGGCATTGTGTGAGATCATAATGGGAATATGATGCTTACATTTTTTCAATATTTGGGAACAAGGACGAACAACGAAGCTGAAGCTAGAGCTATGTGGAGAGGCCTTCAAATGACTCAAGACTTAGAAGGTAATTTTATCATAGAAGAAGACTCTATGCATGTTATAAATCTCCTCAATAATTGGAAAACACCTCCTTGGAGGATTAAAATAATTATTGAAGAGGCTAGGATCATTTTCCAGGGAAGACAAGATAGAAAAGCCCAACATGTCTTTCGGGAAGCTAAAAAAATTACTGATAAGTTGGCCAATTTGGGTGTCGATGGTGACGGACTTTTCAAATGGGAACACGGTGTCCCGAGTGAAGTAGAGGAGCTTATTCAACAAGAATGCCAAGAATGATAGTCGAATTTACAAACAGGGAAGGCGATGTAAGTTCAAAGGCTAGGAGTATTCCCATCTCTTTTTTTAATTGGACTCACAATAAAAATCATCTGAGTTGTCAGTCTTTGTGGATCTTTGCTTGGAAATACCACAAAGACTAATTGGGATAGTCACATGTCAGATAACGTGGCTCCTAGTCATCTTAGTAATTTGAGGTTGGTTGATAATCACAAGGAAGGAAAGAAACGACAATATAAGACTTCGAACCAAAGCCACGTGGACCACCAGATAGCCATCGCCATAAATCTAGCTCCGGAGTTCACTTCTCCAAGGCTGATTGGCCAAGATAGTATGTGGTACCAAAGCATGTCATATACAGAAGAAAGCAATTACCAAAGAATTATTAAGAGTAACTATCAATACAGAGCTTGTGGGAGGTTTTTTCAGTACTCTGTTGTGTTTTTGCAGCTTTTTGTTTCACCATTGTCTCAAGGAAGTGATTCGTGTCTGTTTCTTTTTTGTAATTATGATGCATGTGTGTTTTCTTGAGGTATACCCAAAATATTGTATGGGAAGTTTCTTTTTGATAACAGGCTATGTGCATTACCGGATGTAATGGCTTTGGCGGTATGTAGATTTTACATATATAGGATCCTTAGTAAGGATATGTTCATCAACAACCCTGGGCTGATTTTTGTAAAAGGTTTTGGGTCAACTTGTAAAACCCGGTATTAATGCTATAGTATCTTATCTACCAAAAAAAATAGAGGTGGAAACTGCCGAATTTAGTACTTACCTAAAAATGAAGACAACAAATCCAAGCAATTTTGAAAGCATTTCAAGCAATGTTTTAAGAGAAAATGGATAAGCCCCCAAGAGGGAGGTGGAACATGAGATGCAATTACAACTTGATTTACTGCTTGCTAACATGAGGTTGTACTAACAATCCATTATAGAGAGTTGAGAAAATGAAAAGTGAATCCAAGCACTCTTGGATCAAGGAGTTATAAATCCAAGCAATTCCCCATGTAGCCTTCCAATAGCACTTGTTCCAAAGAAGCATGACATATGGAAAATGTACATTGGTTACAATCCTCTCAATAATATTATAGTTAAGAATAATTATCCTCTTCCAAGATAGATGATGTATTTGATTAACTCCAGGAAACAAAGTACTTTACCAAGCTTGATCTCAAATCTAGATAAGATCAAATTTGAGTAAAGGAGGAAGACACTTAGAAGACAACAATAAAGATAAAGCAAGGATTATATGAATAGTTAGTGCTTCCATATGGTCTATGCAATGCGTCAACAACCTTTATGAGGGTAATAAATGATATTTTTTATCCTTTTATTGATTCTTTTGTAACTATTTATCTTGGTGGTATTCTTATTTACAATCAGAATTGGGAAGATCATTTAACTTATTTAGAGAAAATTTTGAAAGTTTTGAAGCAAAATTAGTTGAAAGTCAACTTAAAGAAATATAAATTTACAAGGTAAAGTGTTGTGTACTTGTAGTTTTAGTAGTGGAGCTAAACTCAAAGTAGATATAGTAAATATTGAAACCATTCTAAGGTGGACACCCACCAATATCATTGAAGTGAGGATCTTTGTCGGTGTAGTTTAACACTTAGAAAATTTTATACCATTCTTCTTCAAAGTGATAGCTCCTTCACATGCTCTTTCATCCAAGAGCAAGGCATTCAAATGGGAGGAGGTATAATAAGAAGCACACAAGGAACTAAAACATGAAAGCTTTGATTTATTTTTTTTAAGTTGGTTATATAGGGTTGAAATGGCCCTACCTGTTACGTCATAACCACATAATGGTATTAAGATAATTTGACAATTATACATGTATTGCTTGACAAGTTTTGAACTTAGTTATGTTAATGTCATTTTTGATGAAATCATCAAAAATATTATCTAAAAAAAATATTATTTTCAAAGAAAAACTTATTTTAAAATATATTATTTTTAACTATTAGTATAAATTTTGATAATAATAAAATTCAAATGAAAAATATATCACATCAATCCAATACATTTAATAAAAAATTAATAACATGGCCATATACACTACAAATACAAAAAGAAATTACTTTCTGCTTCATGTTTTTTAAGTATATTTAGTTATTGATTTATGTCTTAAAATGTTTTTAATTAACTTATATTATTAGTATTATTTATATTGATACATAAAAAAGAATTAACTAAATATGTAGAAAATGTCACGTTTTTAAATACTTATTAGAATCAATTACAAATTAAAATTTTAACTATAATCATTTAAATTATAATTATTATTAACATATTAAAATTATAATCTTTATTTTTTTTATTTCAAAAATGAAAACTCTAATTTAGATAATTAAAATTAAAATTTTTAAAAATTCCAGAGGTACCATTTACTACAAGAAAGAATAGCCTACTCCACATAAAGGGTAGCTAGGATATTTCCATGTTGTTGTATTTGCCAAATTTCTTCAATTATTTTATGAAAATACAAACAAAAAAAAAAGACATCATATCATGGGTGTGTTTGGGACGAGCAATGCATGGCTTCCAGATTGAAAGGTTAAAGGTAAAAGGAAAAATAGATTTAATTGTTAATAAGGTTAAATGATTTTTATACAAGATATTATTTACTTAACATATAATTATTCAAAAATATTATTTAGCTAAAAATATTATTTATTAAAGATATATAATGTTTTTTTTTTTATGAGGAACCTTTTATAATATATTATTAATTTTAACCCATAAAATGAATTTAAATAATAAATTTTTATTTAAAATTTTAAAGTATTATGTAGTCAATGTATCGGCAAATTCTTGTTCGTGTTGCATTATATACGCTCAGTTGGGTGTTGCATGTCATACCACGCCATTTAAGGCTGGGAAATATTACTTGGGTCTTGTCACGAATTTGCATTAATATCGCCTAGGGCGGTGTTCTATCCTATTTAAATTGGTGGCCACCCTAATGGCTAGCTCAGTTGCTATTGAGCCGGTTGGGGAGAGCAATGGCGCTAGGGAAGCACCCGAGAAAGTTTATCCCGAAAGTGTTTCACAAGGTAAGAGTACTATCCCTATTGTTTCCATTCCCTTGCATGAGTTTCATAATGCTTGCCACTGGTTTGAGTCACATACCCTTGTCGGGTATTTCTTGGGTAGAATTCCCAATGATACCCTCATTAGGTCCTGGGTGCAACAAGTTTGGGGTCCGCATGGTGTGATAGTTGAGAATGTTCAAAATCTCACCAAGGGTTATTTCCTTTTTCGCTTCCCTGATCCTGCTCAAGCTCAAAAAGTGTTAGCCAAAGGTCCTTGGACGGTGAGAAATTCCCTGTTAATTTTGCAATCTTACACTTGTGACTTCACAGCCAGTGACCAAGTTGAGCTGGAAGTTCTTGTGTGGATTGAGTTCTCGGGTTTACCTATCCCCTTTTGGGGTTTTTTGCAAATGCTCACCTCTTCCCTCGACAAGTTTGTATGTCTTGAGCCTGAACGGTTTTTCTCAGCTCGCCCTACCAAGCGGGCTTGTGTCAAAGTCGACCTCACCAAAGACCTGCCGAATTTCATAGATATCCAGATTGGTGATACCTCCATTAGGCAACCTGTAGCCTATATCAATTTACCAAATACTTGTTATTGTTGTCAGTCTACTGCTCACAAGATTCAAGATTACCCACTGATGGAGTGGAAGTTCAAACAAACCCAACCCCCTTTGACTACCCTGGTAGCTCAGTCTAACGGGGCCTGGGAATGCCAAGGTGACTGGAAAACGATTACTACCGAAAAAATCATGCTTCTAAGCACTCTAAGTAGGCCAATCCCTCTATGCAACCTACTCAGACCAGGCCCATTGATACCCAGGTTATGCAAGCCCCCACTAGCTCTGTGTAGTCTTCTAAAGCCATCACATCGATTGTCGTTAACATGCAGCCCACCATGCAAGTTGTAGGGGTCCCGAATGCTACTTTGACCGCCCCTGTAGTTACTCAGCTACCATATTTTTTAGCTTCTCTTTGGTCTGGCCCTCCATTCACCTCGATTATTGTGGAGGCTCGTCCCACTACCATGCCAGATTTTTCATCGATGGTGCCCACATACTCCATGGCTACGAAGGAACAAGCTTTTAAAGTTCATCATTCTTGAAGCCCCTCGAGGGATAGCTTGGGCCTGAGCTTTGACAAGCATCACCAACGCGATGAGTTTGTTCTCCAAATGTCCTCGGGCGAGGGTAATTTCAGTGGAGGCACTAATTCCTTCAGTTCGCTTCGGGGCCTAGGTGATTCAGAGGATGTCATGGATATTATGAATCCTGACAAGTCCTCATGATTTTTTTCTCATGGAACGTGCGAGGACTGACGGATCCAGTCCGTAAATACCTGGTCCAAAGCGAGCTGGTGAATGTTGCTCATTTGCATGGAGCTTTTGACTTTCTATGTCTGCAAGAAGTTAAGATAAGTGATTTCAATATGTAGTGTGTTTGTAATTTTCTTAGTCCACGTAGCATGTTTTATTCTACCAAGCATTTGCCTGGGAAAGGAGGAGTTGTCACTATCTTGGCACCCAAGTGGCAGCCACATGTGGTGACTTGGGGTGTTGACCCATCCCACCAAGTTGTTTGGATTTTACTTGAGATTAGAGGGAAGTCGTTTGGGGTGGTCAACATTTATGCCTCTAACGATGCTTCGATTAGGAGCTCTCTTTGGTGATGGCTAGCTTTCTCTCTGCCTCTAGCCACTTGGGTTTTTTGTGGTGATTTCAACATGGTAGAAAAGGATTCGGATAAAATTAGTCACTCTCCAAGATGTTGGTGCTCTGGCGAACGGGAGGCCTGGTTTTTTATGAAAAATAAGTTGCATCTATTTGATCCAAACTCCTGCTTTACGTCCTTTGATTTTCCTTAGGAGCTCTGGTTTACTTGGTCGAACTTCCAAGCTGAGTCAGCCAAGGTCCTCGAGAGGTTAGATCGGGCGATGGTCTCTGAAAGTGATTCCTTTTATTTTTCTCATTTCAAGCCCTCGACCCCTTTTGTCACAGCCTTGCCTGACACTACTCTTTCAGACCACACCCCCATTTTGTTTGTTATCGACATGCAACATACACAACCCAAAGTTCACTCCTCTCAGTTCTACTTTAATGTTTCCTTTTTGCACAGTCCAGCCATGAAGGCCCATATCTTTCGAATCTGGAACTTGCTCCCTCGATCGCAGGGCTCTCTAGGCTGGATTAATTGGTGGAACTTTGCTATCCAATGCACCACAAAAATACTGTGTATTTTAGGGGTGGACATTGTAAAATGCAGAAGATAAGCTAATTCAACTTTGAAAGAAGAGCTCCATAAAGCTTATCTCAAGCTTGAGAATTCTCCATATAATATAAATCTTCAGTCTCATGTTGCAGCCTTGAGGCATGAACTTAAGAAAGAGGAATTATATGAAGCTAAGGGAGCTCAGCTTTGAGCTCGCCTACATTGGCTTCAAATTGGAGATAGAGTCTCTAAGGAATTCTTCAAAAGGCTTCGACCTCCTGCTCAGCATTCTCAATTCCATGCCATTCAAATGGAAGCAGGGAGGTTCACTGCACTTTCAAATATCATTAAGGCTTTTGTTCATCATTATCAGGGAGTTTTTGCTTCTCAACCTCTTAATGATGAGCATCAACAGGCATTAGATGAATGTTGTTCTGTTGTTCCCTGTAAGCTTTCTCCCGCTCAAGTGGAGTTGTGTGATACACCTTTATCCTTAGAGGATCTTAAGGAAGCTTTGTCCCTCATGGCCAATGATAAAGCCCCTGGATTAGATGGCTTTCCTTGCAAATTCTACAAGGAATTTTGGGACATGCTAGGTCCATATTTGCACAAAGTTTACCTGGAAGCCATACAATGTGGAACTCTAGGAGCCATCATCAACAAAGGGAATGTTAAGTTCATTCCTAAATCTGGTGATCCTAAACTGTTTACCAGTTGGAGGTCTATCACCCTTTTGAATGTGAGCTACAATATTATTGCTAAAGTTGTTGCTCGTAAGCTTTGGCCTCTTCTGCCTCTGATAGTCAGACCTGAACAAATTAGGTTTGTTCAAGGAAGATATATTTTAGATAATGTGCTTGCAGTTTGGGAAGGTATGGAATGGGCCCGCTCCTCAGGACAAAATGCTCTATTTATTAAAATTGATTTTGAAAAAGCATATGATAAAATGGAATGGTATTTCATTACCTCTATGCTTCAAGCATTGGGCTTTGGTCAGTTTTTCATCAACACAATTTGCATGCTTTTTCAAGATACCTCTGCTACTCTTACCTTGAACAATTATCAATCGAAATCCATTCAACTAGGTCGGTATGTTCGGTAGGGTTGTCCTCTCACCCCCTCACTTTATATTCTTGTTGCTGAAGCTTTTGGCTACCTTTTGGCACATAAGGTTTCTCAAGGGAGCCTTAGAGGCATCTCACTCCCCAATTCTAGCCTTCAGCTGGTTAATGGTCACTTTGTCGATGATTCCTTTTTTACTATTCAAGAAGATGAGCAGTCCTTGTCCTCAGCCATTTACTGTTTGAAAGTCTTTTGTAAGGCCTCTGGTTCTAGCATTCAGTGGAGGAAAACCTCCTGCTATAGATCTTCCCCTGATCCAATACCTGATTGGCTCGACCATTATCAATGGGGATGGATCCAACCAGGTGAAGTATTTAAATTTTTGGGGATCCCTTTTGCTTTTCTTGGCTCTTCTGCACAACTTTGGCAGCATGTTACTCAAAAGGTTGAGAAGAAGTTAGCCTACTAGTCGTCAAAAAAACTTTCTTTGGTAGGAAAGTTTCAAATTTATTCTAAGGTTTTGGCTACCACTCATGTTTATTATTCTTCTTGTTGGGTGCCCTCCAAGGCTTGTTATAAGAAACTGGATAAGCTCTTACGAGACTTCCTGTGGGTAAAATATGTTATGAAAAGAGGCTTTCATAGGGTGGCATGGGAGGTGTGTTGCCTACCCAAATCCTATGGAGGTATGGGCCTTTTTGATTGCCAAAGACAAGGTTTTGCTTTATGTGCTAAATGGATTACTCGATCCCTCACAGGTAATGAGCACTAGAAAATTCTCATTCGACATTGCTTGTCTTATGGCTTACCCTATGGAAAAAAAATTTGGAAGGGGTTGAGCCTTCAGACTATTCTTACTACCCCTGTTCCTATAAAAATTTAGGGTTCCTTTGTTATCAAGAGTATTTGGAAAGCCTGGGAGGCGCTTAAACCCTGGCTATGTTGGAAAGGAAAGGATCAGAATTCAGGGGCCTCTCTTCAGGACATGAATGTCTGGTGGTCTCCTACTATTTCATGGCAAGGTATGTCGTTGGCTCAAGTTCAATGGGTCAGAGCTCAACATTTTTATAGGAAAGGAATTGCATCTCTGAAGGATTTTTTCTCGTGTCAAACCAGGAGTTGGATACCCTGGGATATTTTTAGGCATACTTACAGTCTCAGAAATGAGGATAAATAGACCTATGATGTTGTCATAGATAATATTCCTTTCTCCCTTTGGAGCAAGTTACATAAGAGGTTCCAAAAGCCTTGGTGGTCCGATTGGTGTTGGCCTAAGAAGGTCCCTCTAATTCAGTACAAATCCTAGCTTGGGTATAATCTGGCTTCTTGGTAGAGACCCCTACGGGTTCTCACTGTTAACTACTTCAAGGATACGATATTCAATCAATTATTTAACCATGCATGTATAACAGAAATGGAATAGAAGCTATAAATGAATGAATCCAATGAAGGAATGATAAATCAAATCTAAAAACAATATTGCCACTCAAGGAGGGCAGATCCCCACCACAGTGGGCAACAATTGCGAAATCGCAGATGATAAGTTTAAATTCAATAGATGATTAAAATTAAAAATCCACACTTGGATATATACAAATAATAATTAAAAATGGAATAATATAGCCGATGACTATATTAATTGGGGTATGTAACATGACTCCCCTCCTCGGAAAGCTTTGTCCTCAAAGCTGGAAATATCTAGAAAATACTTTCAAGTTTCCATGTAGCGTCTTCTTCGGGTAGGTCCTGCCATTTGATGAGAAATTCTTGAATGTGACGATATCTCAGTATGCGTGTTCTGCTTTGTAAAATTGCTTCAGGTTGTAGATATATACGCCCTTCTTCATATAGTACTGGTAATTCTGATTGAGTCACCTTCTTGAGACATGAGACATGAAATACTGGATGTATACGTGATGAAGGAGGAAACTCTAATTGATATGTCACTTCTCCAATGTGACACATAATTTTGTAAGGACCATAAAATTGAGGAGCCAACTTCTGACTGGAATTGATCTTCAATGATAACTGTTTGTAGAGCTACAAATGTAGGAACACCATATCATCAATATTGAATTCTCTTTTCAAACGGTGTGTGTGTTGTTGTTGCTTCATATAATTTTGTGCTTGGGCCAAATTGTATTTGAGAATGGTGAGCATTGATTGTCGTTGTTGAAACCAATCATCTACTTGGGCCACTTTGGAGGATCCTGGTACATAATCTGCTATTGTTGAAGGCTTAGTTTACAATGCCTCAAAAGAAGACATTTTGATGGAGTAATCGTAAGAAGTGTTGTACCACCATTCTGCCAACGATAGCCACTGACTCCATTTGGTACCACTATGTCAAAATAATTCCCTCCAAAAATTGCTAGTGAAGATGGGATCTCGATCACTTACAATTTTTTTTGGCATGCCATGTAATTTGAAAAGTGAGCCCATAAATGCCTTAGCCACTTTGCTTGCTGAAAATGGATGTTGTAAAGCCTGAAAGTGAGCATATTTGGAGAGACGATCAACTACCACAAAAATTATTGTCTTGCCTACTGATTAAGGAAGTCCTTCAATAAAATCTATGGAAATATGTTTCCATTGACGATCAGGAATGGGTAATGGTTGAAGCAACCCTGGTGATTTAACTGTTTCTTCCTTATTGCATTGGTATACTTCACATTCAGCTACCCATTATTTGAATTTTGCTTTTAATCCTTTCCAACAAAAATATTGTTTAACCTGCATATAAGTTTTCAAAAAACCCGAATGCCTTGTTGATGGAGAAGCATGTGACTCCTCTAGAATCCTTAATTTTCTTGTCGAATTGTGTGGAATGTATATGTGATTCTTCTTTCTTAATATTTTGTCTTCATAGGAGAAAAGAGGGTGCTTGGATGAACCCAATGACAACTCTTGAATTATTTGAGTTGTTTCACTATTGGACACCCATTCTTCTTGTACCTGAGACACCCATTGAGAACAAGGACCTAACATAGCATTAATGATCACTTCTTCTTCATGTTTTCTGGATAATGCATTGCTGCTACATTTTATTTCTCTTTCTTATACTCAATAATAAAATCATATCCCAACAATTTAGTCAACCACTTGTTTTGTTCTGGATAAGAAAACCTTTGTTGTAAAAAGTGCTTGAGACTACTATGATATATTTTTATAATGAAACGACTACTAATTAAGTAGTGTCTCTATTTCTCCACTGCATGTAGAATAGCCAACATTTCTTTTTCATATGTAGATCTTCCAAAATTATTTCTCGAAATTTGTTTACTTTAGAATATCAAGGGATGACCTTCCTGCATTAATACTGCCCTAGTACCTGTTCCTGAAGCATCACATTCGATGACAAATGGTTTGTGAAAATCTAGAGTAGCCAAAACTGGAGTAATACACATTGCTTCCTTGAGAGCCTTGAAGGCTTGAGTGGCTGCTTCTGACCAATGAAAAGCATCCTTCTTTGTTAATACTGTGAGAGGGGCTACAATTTTACCATAGTTATGCATAAATTTGTAGTAGTAGCCAGTGAGACCCAAAAAACCATGAAGTTTCTTGATGGTTTTAGGTAAATGCCAATCTTGAATTACCTTAATATTATTGGGATCCACTTTAACACCTTCTTAGGATACTATATGACCCAGGTACTCAACCTATTGAACACCAAAAGATAATTTAGAGCATTTGACAAACAATTTTTCCCTATGTAGTATATGAAGAACCCTTCCCACATGCAACAAATGATCCTTCCATGATTTACTATATATGAGTATGTCATCGGAGAAGACTAGGACAAATTTGCAGAGGAATGGACGAAACATCTGGTTCATGAGACTTTGGAATATATATGGAGCAATAGTGAGACCAAAGAGCATGACCAAAAATTCATAATGACCTTCATGGGTTCGAAAAGTTGTTTTGGGAATATCTTCTTCCCTAACTCTAATTTGGTGAAACCCTGAACGTAAGTCCAATTTGGTAAAACAATTTGTACCATGTAGTTCATCTAATAGATTGTTAATGACCGGTATAGAGAATTTATCTTTGATGGTGATTTTGTTAAGAGGATGAAAATCCGGACACATATGCCAAGAATTGTCTTTACGACGGGCCAGGACTACTAGTGAAGAGCAGGGGCTAGTACTGTGATGGATGACTCCATGTTCTAATAGTTCTTGGATAATTTTCTCAATTTCTATTTTTTTAGGTTGGGGATATCGATAAGGATGAGAATTAGAAGGAATAATGCCTAGAACAAGGTGTATGGCATGGTCATGGGATCTTTTGGGAGGTAGACCCTTTGGTTATTGGAAGACCTCATCATAGTTGGTCATAATACTTTGTAGATCCTCTGATTGGATTTATGGCGTATCTTGTGCTTGCATTTCCATACAATTAATTTGAGCGATGAATCCATAACTACCTTTTCTTAATATTTTTTCTATGTTGTGTGAACTTACTATATTTGATGGAGGTGTTGGAATTCCTTGGAGGCAAATGGTCTTCCCATTTTCTTTCCATTCAACAAAGTGCTTTTTGTAATTAAAACCGACCGTGGTTTCCATTTGTTCTAGCCATGCGACTCCCAAGATAACTTTTGAATTCCCTAAATTCATAACAAAAAGAGGACCCTGCCAAGTATAACTTCCCATTTTTAATGAAATTGAAGACGTTTTACCTATACATTGAGCACCCGCTTGTAGTTCTAATTTAAAATTTATCTTGGTTGGAGGAGTGGATGTGCAATTTTAATGCCTTGGAGAGCCTTGTGTCAATAAAGTTGTGAGTACTAGCTTGAATCAATTAATACAATTACCTTCCTTTGTCGAATGAATCCTGCCACTTTGATTGTGTGGTGAGCTGATAACCCCATAAGAGCATGTACTAAAATTGCCATAGTACCTTCCTCAGCTACAACCTCATCGTATTCAATTTGGTCTTCATCTATGGGATCATCAGGAAAGTTGTTCTCCTCTATTTCTTCAATTTCCTTGTCAACGTATTCAATTTGAAAATTCTATCGTGGCACACATGTCTGATATTTTGGATGATGATTGCGATATTTGTAGAAAAAATATATTGATGGTTTATCGTTTCTATGAAAATAATTGTTGCGGTATTGACCATATGATCACGTCGTGTGGATGTTCCCATTTGCACTTTCTTTTCTGCCAACTTGGTAATCCTTATACAATCATCCATCTTGGATGGATATTGTAGATCCACTTAGACTTTCATATTCTATTTCAATCCATTTCTAAAAGCAGCTATCACTACCTCGGTCTCCAAATTTTTTGCATAGGAAAGTAGGCTAGTGAATTCTGATATATAATCCATTACTGATCCTGTTTACTTAAGTGATAAAAACCGCACTATGTAAGAAGATGTGGATCCTTCGTCAAATATCTTAAGAAAATATTTGGTGAAATCATCCTAGTAGATGTTGTTACCTTGCTCGCATTTGAGCCATACAAACCATTGATAAGCTTCAGTACCGAGTCTGGAGGCAACAAAATGAACTTTTTCTAAATCTCAAATTTTGTATAAGTTTAAAATGCCTTCCATTTTGGCTATCCATCCACGTGGATCATGACCCTCAAATGTGGGCATATCAATGTGTGGCCAATTGACCCCACTAGGACCTCTAGGTTGTTGGTAAACTTCATCTCTATCTTGGTCTTCATTGTGTCTATTTCTATGGAAGCGATTTTGGGTAGGACCTCTTTGTTGTTCACAAACTTCCTCGTTTCTTAAATTCTCATTATTTCTTTGTCCATTGAAGTGATTTAGGGAATGATCATTATGACCTCTTTGGTGTGTATAGGCTCCATACTGATCCTCATTGCTCCAGTGGTTTGGGCTAGGAGGATTTTATTGGATTTTTCTATCCAATAGTTGGGACATCTTGTCATTCATGCTCTTAATACTATCTACTAAGGATAGTAAGACCTCGTTAGTGACCTTGGGGCTTCCTATTTCCTCTTGTGTGAGGTTCTCATGGGAGGAATTTGGGGAGGGATTGGATGCCATTTTGTTAAACAATGGATGACCTGGGTTAAAGCTAGTAATTCCTAAAGGAGAAGAAGAATTTTGTGTACCTTTGCTTCTAGGAGGTCTTCTTGGTGATTTCAAGCTCCCTTTGTTTGAGTTATCCGAACTTGACAATCGCCCGTTTGGTCCTTTTGTCCACCTTTTGCTCATGCACTCTTCAGAATTTCTTGCTTATAAGCTCCTATGCTTTAATTTTCTATAAAGTCTTGGTTGACTTTGACAAAAATTTTTATTATTATTTGCTTTATTATCACTCCAACTACGACGCGGATTTAGTTGACCCCTTTTTGAAATTGACAATTGAATTTGATACCAATGTGACAGTTTGACACCTGTTTTGACACCAATGTGATGGTTTGACACCTGATTTGATACTGGATTGAATTTTGTGACACTACTTGAGTTATAACACCAACTTGACACTAAACGATGCACACTTGACACAACAGCGTATGGAAGGATAGATGACCATGACACAACTACACTTTAGCAAGGATTGGACGTTACCCCAATAGCTACCATGACACGCGATCGAGACATGAATCTGACTCAACGAAACACGTGGACGAAAGGACATGACCGTAGGACTGAACAAGAATGCAAAGAATTAAGTTGAGGAACCAACACTAAGCATTTAGAACAATCGGGAACCAACATGGGACAACTAGCGACCACACAAGACCACTGAACAAGAATGCAAAGAATTATCTAAATCGGGAACCAACATGGGACAACTAGCGACCACACAAGACCACTGAACAAGAATTAAGTTGAGGAACCAACACTAAGCATTTAGAACAATCGGGAACCAACACGGGAAAACTGGCAACACACAAGACCTGACACGGGAAAACTGGCAACATGGGATTAGCTTACACGTGAAGGGAATATGGGCTTGCGTGATCAAAGTCACACCCTTCTATTTGCGAGCAAACCCTTTTAAACCACCTCATACCCACAATACGGTGAATGTGGGATAATTGCCCCACTGTAGAAAAAAATATAATATTTATTTACTTAGTACCTTGGCTTATAACAATATGCGATTATTTTTTCTGCGTTCCGATTGGCTGGGCAATTCACGAACGAAACAGGATGTCGATGGTTTGTATTCAAAATTTTTTGATCAATTTATTCGATGATTTTAGAAGTCGTAGACATCACTGTTCCCTTCTCGAGACACAGTCGTATCCGTTTGTTACACGACTTGGTAGCTGGCTTGCTTGTGATGCACTGTCTTTGCAATTTTAATCGTGATACCCCGCTTACCACAGAGTATGACTGTTGCGTTGTATTTCGTTGATACTATGCTCGACAGTTATGTATTTCTTTGATATTATCCAAGATCGTGCAGGTTATGCCCATGCTGGTGCACCCAAAAATCGTTTGCCTCACGCTGTGCATGAACTGATGCGAACATTGAACATAAGTTTACGCTCACTCATCCCTTGGAACCTGATACCACATGGTAGAGACCCTTACGGGTTCTCACCGTCAACTACTTCAAGGATATGATATTAAATCAATTATTTAACCATGCATGTACAATAAAAATGGAACATAAGCTATAAATGAATGAAGCCAACGAAGGAATGACAAATCAAATCTGAAAACAATATTACCACTCAAGGAGGGTAGATCCTCATCACTATGGGCAACAATTATGAAATCGTATATGATAAGTTTAAATTCAATAGATGATTAAAATTAAAAATCCACACTTGGATATATACAAATAATAATTAAAAATAGAATAATATAGTCGACAACTATATTAATTGGGGTATGTAACATGACTCCCCTCCTTGAAAAGCTTTGTCCTCAAAGCTGGAAATATCTGGAAAATACTTTCAAGTTTCCATGTAGCATCTTCTTTGGGTAGGTCCTGCCATTTGATGATAAATTCTTGAATGTGATGAGATCTCAGTATGCATGTTCTGCTTTGTAAAATTGCTTCAAGCTGTAGATATATACACCCTTCTTCATCTAGTACCGGTAATTCTGATTGAGAGTGAAATTTTTGATCGATAACCTTCTTGAGACAAGAGATATGAAATACTGGATGTATATGTGATGAAGGAGGCAACTCTAATTGATATACCACTTCTCCAATGTGACGCATAATTTTGTAAGGACCATAAAATCAAGGAGTCAACTTCTGACTGGACTTGATCTTCAATGATAACTGTTTGTAGGGCTGCAAACGCAAGAACACCATATCACCAATATTGAATTCTCTTTTCGAACGGTGTGTGTCTTGTTGCTGCTTCATACGATTTTGTGCTTGGGCCAAATTGTATTTGAGAATGGTGAGCATTGACTATCGTTGCTGAAACTTGGGCCACTTTGGAGGATCCTGGTCCATAATTTGTTACTGTTGGAGGCTTAGTTCCATACAATGCCTCAAAAGGAGACATTTTGATGGAGTAATGGTAAGAAGTGTTGTACCACCATTCTGCTAACGATAGCCACTGACTCCATTGATATTGTTTATCCTAAACAAAACATCTTAGGTATGTACCCAAATATTTGTTAACTACCTTTGTTTGGTCATCTATTTGTGGATGGTATGCAGAAGATATATTTAATTTAGTACCACTAAGTCGAAATAATTCCCTCCAAAAATTGCTAGTAAAGATGGGATCTCGATCACTTATAATATTTTTTGGCATACCATGTAATTTGAAAATTGAGTCCATAAATACCTTAGCCACTTTGCTTGCTAAAAATGGATGTTGTAAAGCTTGAAAGTGAGCATATTTGGAGAGATGATCAACTACCACGAAAATTACTGTCTTGCCTGCTGATTTAGGAAGTCCTTCAATAAAATTCATGAAAATATATTCCCATTGATGATCGGGAATGGGTAATGGTTGAAGCAACCTTGGTGATTTGACTATTTCTCCCTTATTGCGTTGGCATACTTCACATTCAGCTACCCATTGTTTGACTTATACATTTAATCCTTTCCAACAAAAATATTGTTTAACCTGCATTTAAGTTTTCAAAAAACTTGAATGCCCTACTGATGGAAAAGCATGTGACTCCTCTAGAATCCTTAATTTTATTGTCGAATTGTGTGGAATGTATATGCGATTCTTCTTTCTTAATATTTTGTCTTCATAGGAGAAAAGAGGGTGCTTGGATGAACCCAATGACAACTCTTGAATTATTTGAGTTGTTTCACTTTTGGACACCCATTCTTCAGGTAACAATGCCCCATTCAACGACTATATTAATTGGGGTATGTAACACTTACTCCTTAGGTCCCCATGTCACATAGGCTAAATGTTAAATGGGATTTGGTCTCCTCACCCTCAAGGTGGAGTTTATGTTTTTCCCAAGTCTAGGCTTCATATATTGAGCCTAAACAAAGTTTTTTGTTTGGAGTCTTATTCACCAAGGACTTCCTCTAGGAAATAGACTTAAGCAACTAGGTGTTCAGAACCCTACCTGTCCTTTTTGTGGTGAACCTGAGGATGTGTTGCATATTTTTTGGTAATATCGGTGGGCTTCTCTTGCTTGGAAATGGCTCCTGGAATTCTTTCAACCTTTCATGCAAAGTCCCTTCTTATGGCCTCACGCTCTTCTAGGGGACCCCATTGATTTTTTTGACAATATTGAACCAGTGTGGAATATTTTTCATATTAGTACTATCTTCCATTTGTGGAAAACCACAAGCAAGACAATTTTTACACAACTTGACTCCACTCTGATGTTTTCTTTCGCTGACAAGTATGTTATTTTTTATGACTGCTAGATGTAGATTTTTGTACAAGTGGACAAAGTGAATGTTGAGTTGCAACACCTTCATGCTCTGATGGATCATTGGGGTAATACCCCATGCACGGTTAGTCGTGTCCCTCCCAATTCCTCGAGAAGCTCCTCCAGGTTTCGTTCTCGTCCCCGTCGAGGTTCTCAACGCTTCACCCATTCTATGACGGATAAACACTGGTCTCAAGCCTCTCAATATCGTAGATGCTTGGATGATGGAGCTGGTCCTTCCTCTCGCCAGAACTCTAGGTGGGATGTTTGTCCTGCCGCTTCTAAGCTAGTTGTTGGGTGGGGTGACACTGCTACTACTTCGGTTGTTGTTCGTCATACCGATGCACCTGCCACTCCTCAACAGATTTTGGTTGGTGGTAATGCAAAAGAAGGATGGAATATCCCAGTCTCTTCAGATGGAGGTTGACAGTATCTTAGCGAGGAAGATAACATCCATCCCGCTCCTTGATCTTTGTTTAATGATTATGTCTTGGGATGTTTGTGTAATGATTGCTCGCGACAACGTGTAGTAATGTTTTTTGACCTCTATTTTTAATGGGGAGGTGTGATTTCTTCCACCTAAAAGCTTTTATGGTTTATGAGGTGTGCTAATTCCATCTACTTTTTATATAATTAATCTTAATTTAATTAATATAAATTTTTTAATTCCAAACAAAAAAATTAAAGTATTTATAACATAAAAAGAAAACAAACAAATTTAAAAGATGTTCACACTTCTCTCGACTCCTCGAGTCAAGGGCTATTGCTATGACTTCAATAAATGATATTAAAAATAAAAATATGGAAATAACATGACAACTTCGTCGCTTTGGCCGAGTGGTTAAGGCGTGTGCCTGCTAAGTACATGGGGTTTCCCCGCGAGAGTTCGAATCTCTCAGGCGACGTATAATGAGGAGGTGTATAAATGCTTTTCTGCGTCTGTCCTTTTCGTGTTTTATTTACCGTTGTTTCTGATTCGACAGTAAATATATTCCGTCTCCTCGGATTCTTTATATATGTGCTGTAGTAGCAATAGTTCAAAATATCCGTTGTAGTCTAGTTGGTTAGGATACTCGGCTCTCACCCGAGAGACCCGGATTCAAGTCCCAGCAACGGAAATGATGTAGACTTCCAAAAAGTCTATTCATGCTCTTTTAATAAATTGCTGAATAGGTTAATTTTTTCATATAATTCATGTTTTATTTTCAACATTCTTTATATACTCTTTTCATACTCTTTTAATAAATTGCTGAATAGGTTAATTTTTTCATATAATTCATGTTTTATTTTCAACATTCTTTATATACTCTTTTCATATAATTTATGTATTATTTTCAACATTCTTTATATACGCTTTTCATATAATTCATGTATTATTTTCAACATTCTTTCGTATGGTCTATATACGCTTTTTTTAACATTCTTCCTTAGGGTTTTTATATGCTTTTCAGAAGAGTGAAGGGTATTTATTTATTTTTTTAAATTGCTGAATAGGTTAATTTTTTCATATAATCCGTGTATTATTTTCAACATTCTTTCATAGGGTCTATATACGCGTTTTTAACATTCTTCCTTAGGGTTTATATATGCTTTTCAGAAGAGTAGAGTGAAGGGTATTTATTTATTTTTTTAATTGTTAAATATATAGGTGAAAACTTATATATATATATATATATTTTTTAAAGCGATTTTTTTTTGAAAGCGGAAAATTTTTTGTGGGGCCGCCTTGGTCTGAGAGACCACGAACAGGGGGTTTTACATCGTCAAAGTCATCCGGGAGTCGCACCCGACCTTGCCCGCACCAACATTATCAATTGGATTTTGGGTACCCAATTCAACTTTTGGTAGGGTGGAGATTTGAACCTGGGACCTCCCTTGGAGGATTGCCCTCTCCTCTCCAACTCACCTACAACACCTGGGTAGGTGAAAACTTATATAATTCATGTATTATTTTCAACATTCTTTGTTAGGGTCTATTTACGCTTTCACAAGAGTGAAGGGTATTTATTTATTTTTTTAATTTTTAAAATATATAAGTGAAAACTTGAAACTATAATTTTATTTTTTTATAACATGGTTTTTTCTTTGATTGGTTAGAAATTTTTGTCACTAAGATCCAATATTTTTATTTTACTTATGATCTTATAAGATCAAAAGTTAAGCTTTTGAGTGGTTAGAAATTTTTGCAACTAACATTTAGGGCTGAGCATTCCCACCCAATTATGACCTCTCGTAAGGCCGAAAGTTAAACTTATCAACAAGGCACACACATGTTGCGGTTTGAACCTTGAACCTTCTAAATTATAGCAAGGTTTTTTTTTTTTTGGTAATTATTTTAATAGATTAACAGTGGGTTTTTACAGAGGATCCCAAAACCTTATGTACAAAATCAGCCTGGTTGGAATGTGCATCATGCCTTGTGGCTGGAGGAATAAACTTGATGACAGAAACCAAAAACTGCTAATTGCCCGAAGGCTATAAGTAGGGCCCTTATGTCTGAATATCCTGGAAACAAACCACATTTTACCAAGGAAAACAAAAATACTAGCTGGAGAAATTTGACCATCGAAAGCAAAAACAACCAAACCAAACAAATGACCTTCTGAAGCGAGGAGAACATCATGAGAGGATATCCGCATTGGCCAAACTCACCACCTCAGACGGGAAGCATGAGCGCCACACAACAGGACACGTGGTCACAAGCCCTTTGTTGGCCATGTGGTGCGCCACGCGATTTCCTTCCCTGAAAATATGGCATGCCTTCCACCTGTCACGTTGAGAGAGGAGCATCCTAGCCTCAAGAATGATGTTGTAGACCCTCCAAGACGGGTCTTTAGAGCCTAGCAGATAGTTGACTATATTGAGCGAATCACCTTTGACTATCAAAGGCTGAGGATCCTCGGAGAGGATCTGGATACCTTTCAAAAAACTTATGGCTTCAACATAGTGGTTAGTCTGGGCACCCAAATCTTCACAATAAGCCGACCACGAGATTCCCGTTATGATCTCTAACCACACCACCAAAACCGAGCGGGGCCGGGATTGCCTTTGGCCGCACCGTCAAAGTTTAATTTAATCCAGCCTACGGGGGCTTGGTCCAAATAACATCCCCACGCCGAGACTTAGAAACACCATCAAGAATAGGGAAAAGGCCCAAACTTTGGAAGATCGCTGCTTCGCCAGGAAGGTGGGGACGGGAACTAGGAACAACTTTAGAATTATCAATGGCGAAGGATAAGGCTCTCTGAGCGACACAGGGAGGTACTCTAGGGACCTTGCCGAAGACTCTAGAATTTCTCTCTAGCCAAATCTGCCAAATGGAGTGGTGGAAAGAGGCCTCAAGAAGGAAGCAAAGTTTAGGATTCTTGAAAGGATTGGGCCATTGGTGGAAGGCATCTTTGAGGGAGCCGGGGGAGTGCACCAAAGGATTTGAAAGGAAGACGGAGACGGTCTGAGGACGGAATGGGAAAAAGGACGAGTGCAAAAATAAGTGGTCTGTCGTCTCACAATCAGCTAAGCACAAGAAGCACCTGTTGGGAATAGCAAAACCCCTCTTATGGAGGTTGTCGATGGTTAAGGCTTTATTATGAAAGGCAATCCATGCAAAGTAATTAACTTTAGGAATAATACCCTTCCTCCAAATCACTTTCCACCGGTGATCCATGGCAATCTCGCAAGTAAGAAGGTCATAGGCGAGTCTTGACAGAGAACGGACCATCCTCTCGTGCCACGCCGGATGATTCTGTCATCTCTTCTAACGAGATGGAATTAAAACAGACCGAAGAATATTAGACAAAAAAGTCATTTCATTGTTAAAGCCGTCCGGAGTCGGAAAATTCCACCGAGGGGGAAGAGAGCTCCGATCAATGAAGTCCGCAACCTTGAGTTGGGAATTTGGATCCACCTGGGCTTTCAGGCCAGCAAGGTCCGCTCTCAACTCGAGAGCTCCATCAGTAACCCACCTGTCCTTCCAGAAGAGAATGGAGTTGCCATCACCCAAAATCCAACGAGCACCAGAGTCGATCAGAGAGCGGGCTTGAAGCACAGATTTCCAAAAGGCAGACGCTTCAGGAGGAATCCCGACATCAAAAAGAGAACTCGATCCAAGATACTTCCTCTTAACCAACTTGACCCACTCTGCTGGGTCATTAGTCAGGATCTTCCAAGCGTGCTTAGCGATCAAAGCAGTGTTCATGAGTCTTGATCTCCTCATTCCCATGCCACCTTGGTCCTTTCGCAAGCAAACCTTATCCCGGGCCACAAGAGGAATTCTGGATTTTTCTTCATTGCCAGACCACAGAAAGGTCCTCTGAATCTTTTCAATCTTGGAATGGACAGAAAGCAGACGGCATGAACACAGACATGAAGTAAGTTGGGATTCCTTGGAGACAAGCTTTGGTAAGGGTGGCTTTCCCAGCTTGCGACAGGAATTTGACTTTCCAAGTGCTCAGCTTTTTGTGAAGACGTTCCAGGATCATGTCCCACAAGCTTCCATTGGCCCGGCCATTACAAAGCCAGAGGCAAACCCAGATAAGACGCAGGCAAGGAATCAATAGTGCATTCCAAAATTCTGGCTATGCGGAGCTGCCTTTGCATAGGAGTGTTAATAAAATAAATTTTGCTTTTGATGTAATTGACTTTCTGTCCGGCAACCTTTTCATAATGGGAGAGGATTCGCTTGATGGATTTGGCTTGAGTGACGGACGCCCCAGTGGAGATGAGGGTGTCATCCACAAATTGCTGATGAGAGACAGGATCGACTCTAGAGGTGGGAAAAATGCCAGAGATCTTATTCTGACGAAGAGCCTCTTTCAAAGACCAACTCAGAACCTTAGCCAGAAGGATGAATAGAATAGGAGACAGAGGGTCACCTTGTTTGAGGCCTCTGGCACTTTGGAAATACCCAACAGGGGATCCGTTGATTAGAATAGAAAAGGAGGGAGTGGATATGCAACTACTGACAAGGTCGATCCATTGAGGGTGAAAACCGAACTTGAAGAGGACAGCACAGAGGAACCTCCTGTCAACTCTCGTCAAAAGCTTTATTCATGTCCGAGCTTGAGGAAAAGAGCGAGCATTTTTGGAGCGGTGAGCAGAATGGAGGGTTTCATGGATGGTGATGACACCATCGAGAATGTTTCTGCATTTCACGGTGCTTCCCTGAGAAGGACCAACCAAGGAGGGAAGAAGGGACCTCAGACGGTTGGCTATGGACTTGGTTAAGATTTTATAAAAAACATTGCATAGGCTAATGGGACGATAATCAGAGAAACTTTTGCAGGGCGGAAGACTTAGGGATGAGAGCAAGAAAGGTAGAATTTAGTTTTGGATGGATGGATCTGGAGGCTTGAATCTCCTGAATTGCTTCGCACACATCCGAACCCACAACATCCCACATAACTTGAAAAAAATGGGGGGGAAAATCGTCAGGCCCAGGCGCCTTGTCTGGTTGCATGGAGAACAAAGCTTCTTTAATCTCAGACATAAAAAAAGGCTCCAGAAGCTTAGAGCTTACCTCGGGAGGAACTTTGATTGGGAAGTTATCCAACAAAGATTTCTGAACCTGGAGATCACTGTCGGGAGGAACACCGAGCAGATCCTGGAAGAAGTCAACCGCTTCACTTCGGATTTCCTCAATATCCTTGGTAACGCGTCCATCCTTGCACACCACTTCCCTGATTTTTTTAGCCCCTCTGTGCTGCAAAGTTGACGCGTGAAAAAACTTCGTATTGGAGTCTCCATTTCTCAACCAGAGGTCCCTAGATTTACGGCGCCGAGAAAGTTTCTTCCCTTGCAAGAATAGAATGATAATCCACCAAGAGCCTCCTTTCCTCCTCCCCGAGGCAATCGGTGTAACCTTCGAGCTCCATTCTCTCCTCCACCAATTTTAGGTTCGCGAAATGGACCTTTTGGACTCAAAAATGTTGTCGAACACCTCCTTGTTCCATGTTTTCAAATTCCTTTTGATTAACTTGAGTTTTAAGGCCACTCTCTTGGAAGCGGAACTTGCTACCTTCTGCTGCCACCAGGCTGTAACCAACCCTCTAAAGTCCTTGTGAGAAATCCACATGGACTCAAATCTAAAGGGGGTTTTAAAAATAGGCCCATCAACCGTCTCCAAGACAATAGGATTGTGATCAGACCCAATCCTCGGTAAGGCCGAGAGAGTCGCCGCACCGAGTATGGGAATAGCCTCTTGGGATATGAAGAATCTGTCAAGCTTGACTTGAATAAGATTGCTCCCAATCCTCCTGTTGCTCCAAGTGAAGGATGCCCCCTTGAGGTCAATGTCAAGCAATTTATTGGTAGAAACAAAATCTCGAAAGTCTTTCAGACTGTGGCTAGAGTGGTCTGATCCTCCTTTATTTTCAGATGGGTGAAGAGGACAGTTGAAATCTCCCCCTAGAACCCAAGGGAAATTACAGAACGTTTCCCTCATCTAGGAAATAGCCTTCCACATTTCTGCTCTCTTCGAGATAGAGTTTGGGGCATACACATTAGACAGGATCCAAGAAAAGTTAATGGCTTTGGAATGAAACAAAACATTGATAATCCTGCTAGAAGTTGAGAGAAGGCTGCCCTCAAAAATCTCTGGATCCCAAAGAATCATGAGACCGTCTGCCGTTCCCACCGCAAGACTGGAGAGGAATTTTGCCTTAGCCCAAATGACCTTAGCGGCTCCGGCGAGAAGAGATAGCATCGGTCTTAGTCTCTTGCAAAATTAGGATGGACGGATTCGTCCTTTTTTCGAGATCGACCACCAATCTCCGTTTGGCGGTTGCATTAAGCCCTCTCACATTCCATGAGAGGACTTTCATCTCAACGGTTTGATATTCTTCTTACCTCCCTTTCCTTCTTTGGAGGGGAGGTTTTGGGATAGACGAGTCACCCATCTGGGAATCAGAATCATCCTGAAAAAGCAGCCGTTGAGTACCATTTGCAACATCTGTCGCCGTCTCCTTGTCCCGCCTGTCTTTATTGGGGGGACGACCTTGCTTCCTTTCGCTACCAAGATCAACACCTTGCTTTCGGCTTCTCGTATTACGAGGGCTGATATTACCAGACTGGCTCACCCCTTCTTCCTAGTAGGTAATCTTCCAGACACATTTTGGGACTCGGGGTGGTTATGGTCCAAGATTTTGGGTGAATCTGCCTGTGCGGTGATTGGTGGAAGGGACTGGTCCTTCTCCTCTTGTGGTCCAAGGTGAGGGCTTGCACCACACGGCTCGAAGACCGTTTGGGGGGAGACTGCTTCCACCAGGTGGGAGGATTCGGGATGGTCCCTAGATGGGCCTGGAGAATCATGCCCTTTTGCAGCAGGGAGCTTTGTCTGACCTTCACCGTGTTCCAAGGGGTTGCTGGAATCCCGTTTCTTCATCCCTGGATTTTGAAGAGGACAGTTGGACTAGAGGTGCCCTTGAGAAATACACAGGGGGCAGAAAGCCGGTCTGTTCTCATACACAATGGATTGCTTGTGAAGAATGATATCTCCAGACCGGAGAGTGATGGATGATGGAAGGTCAGCCTCCAAATCTGCCAGAATGCAGAACCGAGCTTGAACAAATCTGGTTCGAGCTTTGGTGGGAGGGTCAATGGTAACCAACTCACCAATGGAGCGTGCAATTCCTCTGATTACATTTTCATGCCAACAGAAGAGGGGGAGACTCGGGAGTCTAACCCATATTGGAGCAATGTTGATATTTTGGGTCTCGGGGTTGAAGTCCATACCCCACTTCCTTAGAAAGAGACTTCTGCGACCTAGGAACCAGGGACCACCAACCAAGATTTTACAGTAGTCCTCCTTGTTATTCAGTCTAATCGTGAAAAACCCCGGGTTAAGGCCGCCAACTCCATGTGACCAGAGGTTCGCCATTTACCTGCCGCCCACTTGCGAATGGTCTCCATGTCGGGACGGCCGCCAATAAACTTATCGATGAGGGTAAATTTTTTGAATTCCACAAAGCTTGAAAGAATTTCTGCCGGGATGTCCAACTCGTCCCCGACAAGAAACAACTCCTTGGAGAGCAGACCGCTAAGGGTTTCTGAAGCCGCTGCCTGAGCGTACGACTTCTGAGGTCCACCTCCCCATTTGTCTGGTGGATCCTTGTCATGACCTACATCCTCTTCGGTTGGAGAGGACTCCTTAGCGCCCCCGATCTCTGACTGCCCTCCCTTCGCCCTGCTGTGCCCTTGGTTCAGTCTGTTGGCGTTCCCATGCTCTCCCGCAGAAGCTTTCCCGCCCGCTGTCATCTTGGCCGTATTATGGTTAATATTTTAAGTCAAGTATCTTATACCAATTATAGCAAGGTTTTTAAGTGACTACTCCGCCAAGTCATAAGAGTGAAGGGTATTTGTTTTTTTAGTTGTTAAACATATAGGTGAAAAATTATATAATTCATGTATTATTTTCAACATTCTTTGTTAGGGTCTATATACGCTTTCACAAGAGTGAAGGGTATTTATTTATTTTTTTAATTGTTAAATATATAGGTGAAAACTTGAGACTAGAATTTTAATTTTTTATAACACAGTTTTTCTTTGATTGGTTAGAAATTTTTGTCACTAATGTTTAAAATAGAGTATTTTTATTTTACTTATGATCTCTCATAAGATCAAAAGTTAAGCTTTTGAGTGGTTAGAAACTTTTACAACTAACATTTAGGACTGAGCATTCCCACCCCAGCTATGACCTCTCATAAGGCCGAAAGTTAAGCTTATCAACAAGGGACACACACATGTTGCGGTTTGAACCTTGAACCTTTCAAATTATACCAAGGTTTTTAAGTGACTACTCCGCCAAGTCTTTGTGTGGTTTTTTAAAACTAAAAGTAAAGTTCAAAAATATAAACTTGAATTTCTTTCAAGCAAGATGAGCTTAAGGAGCTTTTGTCATGAATCCAAAAACAAAATTTTTGCATAATGAGGTGATCATACTTTTTAGCAAAATTCATAACACACTACCATTTATATTGCACTAAGCCAAGTATTAAATCTCCCCAATGCAACCAAACAAGACTAAGGCTTATGACCTCTTCACACCAAGCACTCCCCACTCAACACTCTACCAGCTCCTCCTGGTTTCTTTGTAATTTTAAGAGTAAGATAAAAAATATAATGTGAATTTCTTCCATGCAAGGCCAAATTAAGGAGCTTTTACCTATCTTTAAAAGTGTTTTAAAAATTGAACTATGAACCATATAACTTGTTTATTTGTAAATTTAGTTTTTATTTTCATATTTAACTTCTTACTATTCTTTTATGTTTTTATGAGAAAAAGGTAAAATTTTTATTGAAAAAACTTAAATAATACATTTACTGTTGATAGCCTGCCTTTCTTGGTAAGGCTTAAAATGTAGCACAACTTTGTTCCTTTGACTGTCCAACTTTTAGAAGTTTAGTCTCTGTTGGATGATCCCTAAAGGTGTTCTATTTATCCTTTCCTTTTGAATCCATAGACTTCATCTTGAGTCTATAAAACCCTCTTTCTATTCTTATCCTTCCTTTCTTAGTTCCCATATTGCAGTTGTTTCTGAAGTTGTGTCCATATATCTGCTTCATCCTCTGCCATATGAGAGTCCTCTTGGGTTTTAGCCTGCACTGTCTCTAAAAGTTTCCTAATTAGAGTGCCCCAAATTATTTTCTCTTGTCTAAATTCCTCATTGAAAATCCTGTTATCTCATTCTAACCAAATTTGCCAGTAGATGAAACTCAAACCCAAATCCCAAGTCATCTTCAAGGTATTTGATTTGAATCTATTGGTCTTACAATAGTTCCAAAAGTTGTTCTCAGTGAGAATGAATATTTTTTATTGACAAAAAATATTGTACCACAAACTCTAGACTGTTGGGGCATAAGGACATAAAAAGGATGTGGCCCATTGTTTCCTCCTCTTGGTGACACATTACACACCAATTGCGTCCAATAAATCCATCTCCTCATGTTATCATGAGTCATAATATTGTTATGTACAACCAACCACATAAAGCAATTTATATTTGGCCATCCTTTGGGTTGCCATAATTGCAACCAAGGGGGCTTTGGACCGATTTGAGTGCTTTGGATAATATTTCTATAATCTTCTTTAATAGTATATCTAATTGGGTATGTCCCCAACCAAGTTGATCAGGTCCATTACTCCTTGGCCACTTTCTTCTATCCAAGATTTCTTTCAGTTCTCTTTTCTCCTCAGCCCATTCTTCTCTCAACTCCTCTGGGACTTGCCACTAACTAAGATTATCCTGCAGTTGATCTGGTATCTTAAAATAGTGGCTTATGATATTCCACCCTTTCCTCTGAAATTTTTCCTTGAGTCCTATTAAGTGGGGTTATTGATCAATTATGGGGAAGAAATATTCCCAAGAATCATCCCACAGTCTAGCAGTTTTGTCATCTCCCACTTTCCAGTATAACCCTTCTTTGATAAGTGATGCTCCTTTCTTTAGAGATTTTCAGGTCTCTGACCCCTCTCCTGCAACTGGAAGACAAAAAAGATATTTTGTATTTTGTGATGGATAGTATTTAACTTTCAATACTTTGCTCCAAAGTTGGTCAGGATGAGTTAGCCATCTCCAATAGAACTTGGTTGTTAGAGCTTGGTTGTTTGTCATTGTTCTAATTCCCAAACCTCTAAATTCCTTAGGCTTGCAAACCTTGTCCCAACTGACTAGTGCCCTTGTGTAGTTACCTTGCACTCTAGACCAAAGAAAGTGTCTCATCATCTTGTCCAAATGTTTTAGGATGCTCTTTGGGGCAACCAAAATGGAGAATTTATACACTGGAATTGCTTGTAAAACTGATTTAAGCAATGTTACTCTTCCTCCAAAATTTAACCACCTATAGGTCAAATGCAAAAGTTTCGAGTGGATTATGTCTCTTATTGATTTCCAATATTTATTTTTGAGGCCCTTCTCTGTTAAGGGGATACCCAAATATTCTAAGGGCAGTGACGCCTCTGACAATCTGAGGATGTGGGTTATTCATTCTCTTAATTTTTTTCACATAAAAAAAAACCACTATTGATTTTTATTCATTTAGTAGTTGTCCAATAGTCGCTATGTAGCACTCCAACATTTTTCTGATATTGGTTGCTTCTCTTATTGTTGGTTCCCCCCATATTCCTATGTCATCCAAAAATTGGAGGTGAGTAATCTTTATGTTCTTGCTTATTCTTACCCCTGGAATGATATTCTCTGTTTTTCACTTTTGTATGAGTCTTCCCAAGCCCTCCGTAAAAATGATGAAAGCGGATCCCCTTACCGGATTCCTCTGGAAGCTTTGAATAGATGGGATGGATTACCATTTATGAGCACTAAGAAATAAATTGTAGAGATGCATTCCATAATTCTTTTTATCCATTCTTCGCTAAAACCAAATTTTTGTAGTATTTGGGCTAAAAATTCCTAACTTACTCTATCATATACCTTGGATAAATCTAGCTTAAGGAACATACATTTGTTTCCCTTTTGGCAAAGCTCGTAAATAGTTTCTTGTGCTATCACAACTCCATCCAAAATTTGTCTACCCTACATAAATCCCCCTTATTTTGGAGAGATTAATCCAGGTAAGATTTGTTTCAACCTATTTGTCATCAATTTGCTTATGATCTTATAAACCACATTGCATAGAGCAATTGGTCTATAGTTAGTGAGATTTTCCATATCTCCACATTTCGGTATGAGAGCCAAAAAGGTGTGATTCAAGGCTTTAAGGATTCTTCCACTAGTCCTAACTTCTTCTACTGCTTGGGTTACATCCTTTGTAATTATATCCCAACAGGCTCTATAGAACTCTACTGGAAATCCATTTGGACCTGGGGCATTCCCTATATACATATCAAAAACTATTTATTTAACTTCTTCCTTTCTAATATCTCTTAAGAACTCCTCATTTTATTTCTGTGAAATTTTTTTTGATAGGTAAAAGTAACTTTATTTACTTTACGGGTTGGAGGGTCCCGCCCCTTTGTACATATGGATTATCCCTAACCGGGAAGACACTGCCCAATACCCAGGGGGTATGGATACGCCAACAAACAAAACCGTGCCAAAAACTAACACAGAAAACAACAGAGGGGTCTTTTCGACCACATACAGTATCATCCACATAAACAAAAATCCAAAAAACTGGGACCACCAAGCCCGCGCACATCATGAGCCAAACACCTTAGTTCCCAGTCTTCTGGGATTTACCGCTCTCTTCATTTTTGGTACTGTCCCCGCCAGGCAAGAGAGTTTTTAGAATAGCAGGGAGTCTTTTGAGCTCCTCTATGGCACTGGTCATGAGATTGTTCCCTTCACGTTGAACATTGGCCATCGTCTGGAAGTGGCCAATCACCTCGTTGATGCGGGTCAGGGCCACAATATTGGTACTAAGGCCCTTTGGTGTTGAGGAGACACCGTTGGGGTGGCTACAACCACCATTGTTTGTGGAGCTAAGATGGTGCTGAGGGCAGGGTTTGCTCCTCCTTGGTATTGAGGAAATATCATTGCTCACATAGCCAGGGCTACGATCTAACATAATTCCCTACATCATATTTGACTTTTCCAGTGATCTCGCATGGGAAACTATTTTCCCAAACCATTAAGGAAGTTTGAAGGATGGCCTTATTGGCTAGAGCATCGACTACCTGGTTAGCCTCTCTATATACATGATTGATGCAGTTCTACTTCTTGTCGATGAAGTCTTTTTGACATTCCTGGACAATGTTCAGGATGTTTTTCCCACCCTTGGAGTTATTTTGAACCAGTCCCACAATAACTTCTGAATCACCTTCGAAGATGATGGGGTTATTCATGGATTTGCATATGGTGATGCATCTCCAGAGAGCTCTAGCTTCGGCATAGTTGTTGGTCTGGGTACCCAGGTTTTTGGAAAAATCTCGAATGATGGTTCCGTTGTGATCCCTAACCACCCCTCCTGCTCTTGCCTTACCCGGATTGCCTTTGGAGGCACCGTCGAAGTTAGCCTTCAGCCATCCTTGGGGGGAGGGATCCATTTGGCTGCATTTCTATCACTGTGGGGCTCTTTGACTTTGCAGCAGTCTTGGGGGATCTTGAGGACCCTAAACAGGTGGCCTTCTATTCCATCCTAGGGAATTTCTGGGCAAGGAATGAGGCTGCTATTTTTTGTTGCAAAAATCAGGGCTCTTGACGCAACTGCTTCGTGATCCCTGCAGTCTTCATTGAAAATCCTCCTGTTGCATTCCAGCCAGATTTTCCAGGTAGTGTGATGGACCATAGACTTCCACAGAAATTTTAGTCTCAGGTTCTTGAAGATATCAGGCCATTGGACAAACATATCCTTAACCATTCGTGGCCTAAT
This sequence comes from Wollemia nobilis, assembly GCA_028583015.1. Lineage (NCBI taxonomy): Eukaryota > Viridiplantae > Streptophyta > Pinopsida > Araucariales > Araucariaceae > Wollemia > Wollemia nobilis. The sequence continues at coordinate 1,856,252 of JAQPPZ010002524.1, forward strand.
CCAACAAACCTGCAATTTGTTGACCACCAGGGAAAACACGTTGCTTGTGAAAGGACAATCCATGAGAATGTGTTGGGTAGACTCCCAAGCTTGCTCACATAGGTAACACCTATTAGGGACAATGACTCCCCTACGCATCATATTGTCCATAGTAAGGAGCTTGTTATGGGCAGCCAACCAATAGAAGTGAGCGACCTTAGGGATTAGGGCTTTAAGCCATAAAATTCTTGCTAGAGTCTGACCGTTGTTAAGGTTGACTTCCCTGGTACTACTCTCAATGAACTGGGCTGCAGATTTGACAGAAAAATTACCCTCAACCGTGCCTTTCCAGTAGTGTTGATCTTTGATCTGGGATTGGGGGACAAAATTTGCCCTCATGATCGCATGGATCTCTGTCACTGCGTTGATGATAGATTCGTTCTTGAGTCTGAACTGCACTTTCTTCCATAATTTGACACCCTGGTTAGAGGTGATGAAGTCTGCTACGTGAGTCCCATACTTGTTATCTATCAGGTGTTTAATTATAGCCAACCTCTGATATTTTATGAGGGGGTCTTTTCTAGCCCAGGCATCTTCCTAGAAGTTGATATCTTTGCCATCTCCCAGCTGCCACCAGGAACCCTGATGCAAGAGATTTTGGGTGAGGGTTATGGACTTCCAAAAGTGAGAACAGTTGTGAGGAATGTCCATCTGGAGGAAATATTGCTGTTGGAGATATTTTCTCTTGACTATGTCCACCCATTCGAGATTAGCATTGGTGACGACCTTCCAAGCTTGCTTAGCCAGAAGGGCTAAATTGGAGACATTGATGCACCTCATTCCTAGGCCGCCCTGGTCCTTGGGGGAGCAGACCTTGTCCCAGGCCACCAAATGGAACTTCTTCTGATTGTCACTCCCTGACCACAAAAACTGCTTCTAAATTTTTTCAATGGTTTCACCCACTGCCGCTGGGATTTTGAAGACAGACAGGAAAAAGGTGGGAATGCTCTACAACACAACCTTGACTAGGGTTGCTTTCCTAGCACTGGAAAGGAGAGCACCTTTCCACCCTGAAAGCTTTTTATGAATCCTGTCAGTGACATTCCTCCACATGTCTTTGAGGGGTCTTCCTTTAAACATGGGTAATCCCAAATAGGTGGTCGGGAAATCTGTGATGGAACAACCCAGAATGCGAGCGATCTTGCATTGTCTCTTGGGGGGTATTGATGAAGAACAACTTGCTTTTTACATAGTTAACTTTCTGCCCAACTGCATCTTCATAGAGGTTGAGAATGGTTTTTATACCTTTGGCATCGAAAACTACTGCTTTGGTGGCCAACAGGGTATCATCCACAAATTGTTGGTGGGTAGAAGGCATGAGACCAGTGGCAGCCTTGATGCCTGATATTAAGTTGTCGGAGCATGCCTTCTTGATAGCTCTGCCTAAACTCTCTGCCAGAATGATGAAAAGAATGGGGGACAATGGATCACCCTGCCTGAGACCCCTGAGGCTGGGGAAGTATCCAACAGTAGACCCATTCACCATCACCAAAAACCAAGAGGATGAAATGCACTTATAAATAAGATTTACCCAAGATTCATGGAAGCCAAACCTGAGAAGGATTTGGGTAAGAAATTCCCTGTTGACTCTATCAAAGGCTTTGTTCATGTCTAGCTTGAGGAAGAGGGCAACATATTTAGAGATGTGGGCGGAGTGAATCAGCTCGTGGATGGTAATTACTCCATCAAGGATATTGTGGCCTTTGACAGTGTTGCCCTGGCAGGGGTCGATGATAGAGGGGAGAATGCTAGTCAACCGGTTAGCCAAGGCCTTAGAGAGGATTTTATAGGTGACATTACATAGGCTAATGGGATGGTAGTCTGAGAGGGAATGGGGATTCTCACCTTTAGGGATCAAAGCCAAGAAAGTGGAATTGACATCTCTGGGGATGGTTTTGGTGGCCTGCATTTCCTTGATAGAATTGCACAGATCAGAGCCAACAACGTCCCAGTAGGTTTGGAAAAATCTCGGCGGGAAGCCGTCTGGCCCAGGGGCTTTATCTGGGTTCATGGAGAAGAGAGCTTGGTGGATTTCTTTATGGGACAGAGGGCTGAGGAGGAAAAGGTTGGTTTCCTGGGAGATGATGGAGGGAATGTTGTCCAGAAGGGCCTCCATGGCATTCTAGGATTGGGTCGGGGAGGAGGCAAGGAGGTTTCTGAAGTGACACACTACTTCTTCCCTGATCTGAAGGATGTCTGAGGTGACAGACCCATCTTGCCTGGCCAAATTTTTTATCCTGCTTGAACCCATGTGCCTTAAAGTGGATATATGGAAGAACTTCGTATTGGAGTCCCCCTCCTTGAGCCACAACTGGTGGGATTTTTGTCACCAAAAAGTTTCCTCCTTGCTGAGGATGTTGTGATAGTCAACCAACAGTTGTTGTTCTTCAAGACGGAGTTGGTCATTGCCTGAACCTTTCTGGAAGTTGTCTTCAATCTGGCTGATTCTAGACTTGACCTTATTCTTTGCTTCAAAAATATTCCCAAAAGTTGTCTTGTTCCAGATCCTCAGATTACTTTTGATAAATCTGAGTTTCTGCATGAACTGATTGGTGGCTGACCCTGGGAATTTCCTCTTCCACCAAAGTGCAATCTGATCACGGAGGTCGGGATGTTGGGTCCACATGGACTCAAATATGAAGGGGGTTTTGAACTGGGATTTGGTGCCTGTTTCCATCAACAAAGGGTTGTGATCAGACCCAATCTTGGGGAGACCTATCAAGTTAGCATCCCCAAAAATGGGGAGGGCTTCCTGGGATAAAAACACATGGTCAAGGTGCTCTTGAATAAGACTACTTCCTTTCCTCCTATTGCTCCAAGTGAAAAGAGAGCCTTGAAGCTGAACGTCCATGAGGGCATTAGAATCTATGAAATGATTGAGATCATTTGTGTCCCTATGGGAAACCATGGTTCCTCCCCTTTTATCAGAACCGTACAAGGGAGAGTTGAAATCCCCTGCTAAAACCCAGGGAATTCCATCAAAGGCTTGCCTCATCCATGTGAGTAAGTTCCATAGAGCCACTCTGCCCTGAGGGGAATTTGGGGCATAGACATTAGTCATTACCCAGGAAACCTGGGAGCTGAGATCCTGAAAAAGAATATTACTCAGTATTTCCTGCCCTGAAATGAAGTTGCCTTGCACTATAGTGGGGTTCCACATGCATAACAGGCCTCCAGCTGTATCGGACGTCGGGGAATGAATACACTCACAGTTTTTCCAGATATTTTTTGCCACCCTGGGTGACCATTGATCATTGAGTTTAGTTTCTTGGATGAAAAAAATAGTTGGGTTATGTTCTCTTCTCATGGTTGCAACCACTCTCTGCTTGGCTGCCCCATTTAGTCCTCTTGCATTCCAAGAGAGGACTCTCATTTAGAACTTTTGGGGATTTTTTTGCCCCCTTTTCCTTGCTGCGTAGGGGGTTTGGTTCTCCGGGCTTCTTCCTTGGTGCTCGTTTCGGTCTCCTGGAAAAGGGTTTTTTGAGTTCCATTAGCTATGTCTTCTGCAGTGTCCCTGGTTCTTCTATCTACTTCTGATGGTCTACCTTTTTTCCTTTCCCCACCAACATCCATCTGAGATTTTCTGAAGCTACGAGTTTGTTTGGGACTCCATTTCTCGGGGGAAGGTTGATCCAGGTCTTCGCTGTCAGAGTCCACAGGATCGTAAAAAGTGGGCGAGGCTGGAGATCTGGACTCCGAGGGAGGAGAACCTTGAGGGGTGGGCACCTGGGTAGGGAATTTTAGGGGTGAGCTACAGGGGGAGCGGGGGAGGGGGAGGTGGGTGGTTGGATCGACTGGGAGACAGCCTTGTGGGTCTGGGAAGACCTGGGTCTAGGGCATTGGGCATGATCAGGATTAGGGTCTAGGTTTGAATCAACAGGGATTTCACCCTCCTCAACATCTTCAGAAATGCCAAAATATTTACGCGCATCAAATTTATTAGCAACAGTAATAGAATGACTTGCCTTTGGAGGAGGAGAGTTCACCCGCGAAGTGGCTTGATGTTCGATGCTCGAAACACGCTTTTCTGGGTCTCATCTGTAAATCTGCTTCAGGCGGTCCTCGGCCTGGATGTCCATGCTCTTAGTTCGGGTCTTGGGACACTGGGGTTGCAAATGTCCTTGGGTCTGGCATTCAGGGCAGAATGTCGGTTTGTTTTCGTAGATCAATGGTTGCCTCCATTTGAAGTCTCCATAGATGAGGTTCAGGTGCTCCGAGAGATGACTTTCCAAGTTTACATTGATGCAGATTCATGCCTGAGTTAACCACGTTCTCGCTCGGGTGGCTGGGTCGATGGCCACGAGATCCCCGATGGCTTTAGCTAACCCTCGCAAAGCATCTTCATAGAAGAAATGGGCTGGGAGATTCGGGAGCTTCACCCAGAGCGGAGCGAAATTGATATTCTAGGAATTTGGGTCAAAATTTGGCTGCCATTTTTTTAAAAATAGACTTCTTCTGCCGAAAAACCATGGTCCCCCGGATAAAATGCGTTCTGCGTCCTCTGTTGTATTGAGTTGGATCATGAAAAATCCTCGGGTCATGGCCGACAGTTCCATATTTCCCCTTATTTTCCATTTGGTCGCTGCCCATCTGTGAATCGAATCCATATCTGGCCGACCTCCTATGAACTTCCCTACCAGGGAGTAAGAATCGCGTGATTCGAAATCTTCCATGAGGCTTTTGGGGCATATGACATCGCAACCCTGTGTGACGAATTCGAAGATAGGGTTAGGTTTCGATTTTTGCTTGTTCTGGAGCAGCTCTGCAAACGATATTTTTCCCCCATGGCCTCCGCTTGAGGTTGAAACCCTGGTTCCATTGGTGCTCCCGAGATTATTGGTGATGTCATACAAAATCCCGAATCCTCGATCAACAAAATAGGGCCCGTGCTCGAAGGAGGACCGCTCGCCTCTACACCACGCATAGACTTAGACCCGTCTGCCTCCTCACCCTGTGTCATCATGGTTGTGCCCTTCGACACTCATCCGAATCGCGCGGGAGATACGCCTCTACTGGCCCTCGAATTTTCGTTGTCGTCGCAACAAACCTTGCCTAGACAAAAATATTCGAAAGTCGCAGAGAAATTCATCGTCACTCCAAATATTTCGATCCAAGAATCATATTTGTTTCTGTGAAATTAACATTGGTATGCTTTCTAAAATTTCCTCTTGGTGCTAAGTGGAAAGGTGTGGATTTGCAATAAATAAAGTTGAAAAGTATTTATTTGCAGTTTCTTGCATACCTAGGGAAGTAGTTTTCCTGTTTCCATCCCTTTTCGATAAGGCATCAATCCGATGAAAGTGATTAAGTGTTGTGGCTGAGTGATGGAAAAAAATTGTATTCATGTCTCCCTCTTGCAGCTAGATTATTCTTGCTTGTTGTCTCTAGTAGGCTTCCTCTTTCTTGTCTAACTCTTCTTCCTCTTGCATCAAAATACTTTATTTGTGGAGAAGCTCTTCATAGACAGGTTTTGAGCGGATCCTTTTTGCTATTTCTTGCACTTGAACTGAAATATTTTCTCTATGTTGCTGGAAATCTGTCCAATGATATTTACTCTATTTTTTAATTTACCTTTGATAAACTTTAATATAGAGTGAAGCTGAAATTGTGTTATCCCATGTTTTGGTTTTTCTTGTTCCCACCACTGTTTCATTAGCTCTGGTAAGTAATTTTTTTAGAGCCAAAAAGTCTTAAATCTAAAAGGACGAGGACAAATCTTGACTGTGGCATTTTTCCTATGTAGATAGATATTGAAAAATGGTCAGATGCTAACTGGTTCAAAATTTGTGATTTACAGTGCCAAAGGGTGGATACTTTCTCTCCCACAAGAAACCTATCTAATCTAGATTTGATTGTGAATGCTCCTTTTCTCTTATTAATCCATGTATTACTGCATCCTGGTGGGGGTATGTCAATCAAATCTAGGTACTCTGATTGATCTAGCAACAACCTATCCTTCTCATTGAGCTGGTTCAAACCTCATTCCTGATCCTACACTAAAATTTTAGCATTGAGATCCCCTACCACTATCCAACAGTCTTTCGAATGGGTTTCCATCAACTGTTGTACTACCTTCCATTGGATTTTTTGAGCTCGTACCTCTATCATACCGTAAAATTCAATTATCATCCAAACTAGCCTAGAGTCACTCTCTCTAAGTCTAGTCATGAGGATTCCTTTGGCTGAAGCTGATTCCATCAATTGGAAGCATTTTTTATTCCACAAAGTGGTAATTCCTCCTAAAAATCCTTGAGAGGCTTGGGCCATAAAATATGCCCACCCCCAACATTTCTTGGTAATATTTTCCATAGCTTCTAAGGAATTTCTAGTTTCCTATAGCAAAACCACATCTAGGTTGTTTTTTAAAATTATTTTCTTAATAGCCAATTGTCTAGGGTGGTTGTTTAAACCCCTTACATTCCATGTGTTTATAATAATTGAGGGTATGTACTGTAGAAGTTGGCAATGGAATTCACCAATACAAATTCTCTCATTTGTTCTCCTTGTTGCTATATTTTTTCCATATTTGTTTTTCTTCCCACCCTTTTTAAACTTGCATTCTTTGGTCACTTCTCTATCTGGCTAATTCCTAGTGTTGGCTTTTATCTATTTTTCTCTTCCACTCCCATAATCATATCTTTTGATGGATTTTGATCTTGAAAATGCACTATCATTACCCCTACTATATCAATTTGTTGAAATATAGATATCTCTGGTGTTTGTTGTTGCTTTTCCCAATCCCCTAACAAGTCAATTTTTTGGGGCCTAGATGTCCGATTCTTGTTGTTATGTCATAATCTCCTGATTTTCTTGATTTTCCAATTTTAAAATTTTGAGCAATTATAATTTGGGAGGGGTTTGTCTCCTATGGGATGGGGGTGTACTCTCGATGGATCTATTGTTCTCCTTCTTGGTGTTGGCCCTTGTCATTGATCGGTTCCACCTTTGAATCCTCTTGCCCTTCCATTGGATCATCTAATTTAAGGATTTCATATTTATTAGAAGATGTCCTCCAATATGGGTGTTGGTTCATTTTTCTTGCTTTAGTTGGATTTCGTCCTCTTGCTTGATAATTATTTCTTTGGACTCTCCTTGTTACTATTTGAAACCCTTCATCATTTTATTTCTATGGGGGAGGGTTTTCAGGATTAATTTTAGGTTGATGCATCTCCTCTCTCCATATTTAAGGGTATTTTATTACCAGATACCCATAATCATGGTAATATCTACACCTAAAATGAATCGATTCATAATCCACTTGTTGACTCCATGTATTTCTTCCCACTTGAAATTCAATTTCTATCGAGAGTGGCTTTTCTAGGTCCATATCCACACATATCCTTGCATATGTTGTTGATCCCCCCTCTATTGATTCTTGTGATCTTCATATATGTGCCCAGGAGGTTACCAATCATCTCAAGGATATACTCTCTCCAAAATTCAAGTGGGAAAGCAAAGAGATTTAGCCATATTGGGGCGGCTGATGGCTCCACACGAAGATTGAATGTAGGTCACCGGGGTTGCATGAATAAACCTGCCAGTCCAATGTTGTATGGTCCCCCTTCAACAGCCTTGTTCCTATCTAAAACCAATATAAAATCTACTACAAAGTACCCATTTTAAAGAAGCAAAATATCAACTTCTCCTTAGGGAACCGAATGTTTCCTTTCCCAGTTGTATAAGAAATGATGGGATGGCCTCAACCCCACAAATTTACAAATCAAAGCATGGGTGGATTTGTACATGATGTCTTCTACAATTAATTCTTATGCAATCTCAAGGACATGAATTGAGTCTGCTTGATGAAAATACCCATTTATTTGTGTTTACTCTAGTTCTGTATCTTTTTGTTTGTTAGATTACTACATTTGTTTTCTAGCTTGTGCCTCTATGTGGACCTCTCTCCTACCGTTACCCTTAACTATTTCTGTAAAAGATCGTTGGTTGAAGAACACATCTCCCTGAATGACTTGTGAATCATTAGTAGTACAAATTTTTAGGGATGCTATGTGGGTTATATTTTTGCTTATCTTCTCCTTAATATTTCTAGCACTATTTGATGGCCCACCAGGGTTGGGGGCCACTAAAAACCATGAAAAATCAAAAAAATCTTAACAAGTCACACCAAGAAAAAATAGACAAATTAAAAGTACCTGCAATTATTCTAAACATAGTTTGATGCAAATAAGTCCTAACCTAAGCCTTGCATTCTACCATCACTTTGCCTCAAACCCTAGTTCTTACTATTCTTTTATGCTATTGGTTATATGCTTTCTATTTTTTCTCAAGTTTTATTATGATGAAGATATGTCTAGTAAGCAACTAAAAATATTTGATGGATTATTAAGGAGAATGAAATGTGAGGTATATTAATGAATAGACACGATCAAGTATCAACCATTGTGTGAAACTAACCTACTTTATTAAGAATTTTATTGAAAGCATTAGAAGATACTTTTGTTTGTTAATGTGAGTTCTGTATTATCGACTTATATTAATGTTTTGTAAAAACCCTCTTCTCTAAATGATGAGAATTTTGAACCATAATATCTCTATGAGGGATTGACATTAAAATAATTTCCTTTATGAGCACAAATATCAAATCAAAGTATCCAAGTTATGATATTGAATCTTTATAGCTCCATAGTGAAGAAAATGTCTACAATGTCATGTACATGAAAGAGCCATATTCTCTCACAATTTGACTTGTATGCTCAAAAGTCCTCAAACTATTATTTAATGCAAAATTATACCATGTAATACATAGTGCCTCAAGAATCTAAAGACAACAATTCTACATGAAGAGGTGACCATAGTCTTTAGTGGAAGCCACAACACATTGCTACTTATATTACCATCGACCATAAATATCTCAAATACAACCAAACAAGAACATGATACATAACCTCTTCACACTAAGCATCCCCCAATAACCACTCCACCAAGCCCTCGTGGTTGCTTTATAATTTTAAAATACAAACTTGAATTTCTTCCAAGCAAGATAAGCTTAAGGAGCTTTTGTGCATCTTAGAAGTGTTTAACAATCAAACTCTAAATCGTATAACTTATTTATAATTTTTTTAGTTTTATTTTTACATTTATATTTGTAACATGCTTTTAGGCTAATCCTATTTTCATATTCTTTCTATTTGTCTTAGGTTTTATGATGATAAAATTGTGTCTAATAAGCAACTAAAACCCTTTGATGGATTATGAAGGATAAAAAAGTGTGAGACATATTAATGAAGAAACATGAGAAACCAATATATAAAATTGACATACATCATTAAGAATAGCATTGAAAGTATTAGAATATAATTTTGTTTTTCAAAGTTATTTTTATATTATCAATTTATATTAATGTTTTGTAAACTTATCCAAAATTTTGAACCCATAATAACTCTATGATATATTGACATTCTAATAGTTTATTTTATAAGAAAAATGTCAAATCAAAGGATACAAGTTATGGTATTGAATCATTATATCTACACAATGAAGGAAATATCTATGTTATCATGTACTTGAAAGAGTCATATCCTCACCCAATTTGAATTGCATGCAAAAAAGTCCACAAAATAATTTAATGTCAAATGAGACCATGCAATATATAATGCCTCAAGAATCCAAAGACAATAATTTTACATGACGAGGCAATCATACTCTTTAGTGAACACCACAATACATCACTAATTATATTGCATTAGGCCATGTGTTACATTTATTAAATGCAAACAAATAAGACTAGGGCACATGAACTTTGCATACCGAGCACCTAACACTCACAACTTTGTAAAATTCTCATGGTTACTTTATAATTTCAAAAGTAAGATAAAAACAATATGAACTTGAATTTCTTCCCAGCAAGGTGAGATGAAGGAGCTTTTTTCCATCTTAGGAGTGTTTAACAACCAAACTCTAAATCATATATATTATTTTTTCATATATATATTTTTTCACATTTAACTTCACAACGTTCTTTTATTCTAATCCTATTTTCATATACTTTCTATTTTTTTAAGTTTTATGATGATGAAATTATGTATAATAAGCAACTAAAACCCTTTGATGGATTATGATGGAGGAAGAAGTGTGATACATATTAATGACTAGACACAATAACTAATATGTGAAACTAGCATACTTCATTAAGAATGACATCAAAAGCATCAGAAGATACTTATGCTTGTCAAAGAAATTTTTGGATTATCAATTTGTATTGATGCTTTGTAAAAGCATTCTTCTCCAAATCATGAAAATTTTAAACCCATAATGACTCTATGAGAGATTGAAATTCTAATTGCTTCCTTTATAAGCAGAAATTCCAAATGAAAGGATCCAAGTTATGATAGTGAATCATTATAGGTTCACAACAAAGGAAATAACTATGATGTCATGTACATGAAAGAGTCATATCCTCGTCCAATTTGACTTACATGCACAAAATTCCATAAACTACTTTAATTCCAAATGAGACCATGCAATACATAGTGTCTAAAGAATCCAAAGATAACAATTCTACATTAAGAGATGATCATATTCTTTAGAAGATACCATAACACATCACCACTTATATTGCATTAGTCCAAGTGCTAAATTTCTCAAATGCAACCAAACAAGACTAGGGCACATGACGTCTTTACATCAAGCACCCCCCACTCACAATCCAAATCCTCATGGTTTTTTTGTATAATTTTACAAGATAAAAAATGTAAACTTGAATTTATTCCAAGCAAGGTGAGCTGAATGAGCTTTTGATCATCTTAGGAGCATTTAACAATCAAACTCTTAATTGTATAACTTATTTTTTGTAAAAAAATTTCATTTTTATTTTCACATTTAACTTCCTAAGTTATGATATTGAATCATTATAGCTCCATAATGAAGAAAATGTATACGATATCATGTAGATGAAAGAGTCATATCCTCACCCAATTTGAATTACATGCACAAAAGTACATGAATTATTCTTTAATGCCAAATGAGACAATGCAATAAAAAATGCTTCAATAATCCAAAGACAATAATTTTGCAAAAAGAGGTGATCATATTCCTTAGCAGAAGCTACAACACATTGCTACTTATATTACACTAGGCCAAGTGTTAAATCTCTCATATGCAACCAAATAGGAATAGGAAACATGACCTCTTTATGCCAAGCACTTGTCACTCACCACTCTACCAAGTCCTTATGGTTTCTTTATATTTCTAAAAGCAAATAGAAACTTGAGTTTCTTCCAAGCAATGCATGCTTAAACAACTTTTATCCATATTAGTAGTGTTTTAACAATCAAACTATGAATAATATAACTATTTTTTTCATATAAATTTTTATTTTTATTTTCACATTAAACTTCATAGCATTCTTTTAGGCTAATCCTATTTTCATATCCTTTATGTTTTATCAGGTTTTATGATGATAAAATTGTGTCTAGTATTCAACTAAAATCCTTTGATGGATTATTAAGGAGGAAAAAGGGTGAGACATGTTAAAAAATAGACACGATCAACCAACATGTAAAACTATCATACTTCATTAAGAATGACATTGAAAGCTTTAGAAGATACTTCTACTTGTCAAAGTAGTGTTTCAATTATCAATTTGTACTAATATGTTATAAAATCCTTCTTCTCCAAATCATGAGAAGTTTGGACTCACAATAACTCTATGAGAGATTGACATTCTAATAGTTTCCTTTGTAAGCACAAATTTCAAAGCAAAGGATCCAAGTTATGATCTTGAATCATTATAGCTCCATAGTAAAGGAAATACCTATGATATCATGTACATGAAAGAGTCATATCATTGTCCAATTTTACTTGCATGCACAAGAGTCTACAATCTATTCCTCAATGTTAAATGAGACCATGCAATACATAGTACCTCAAGAATTCAAAAAAAAAAATGATGAAGAGGTGACCCTACTCTTTAGTGAAATCCATAATACATTGCTACTTATATTGCACCAAGCCAAGTGTTAAATCTCTCAAATACAACCAAAAAAGACTAGTGTACATTCTACAATACTTGGCCTCTTCATAGTAAGTACCCCCCTCTCACCACTCTGCCAAGTCCTCATGGTTTCTATTATAGAATATTACATTATTTGGTACTATGCTAAAGTACCCTTAGGGTACAATTATACATTTGTAAATATTATATTAGGATGTGAGTTATTAGATTAGGAAGTGTTATTTATATTTCCCCTAAAGTATGTGTTCATGTGTGAGAAGAGTGCAAGTGTCATGTAATAAATTGTGCAAGTGTGTAATATGTGATAGTGTACAATGTATCATATAGGTAAGTCAAGATTCATGTGTGTATGTGTATCGCTCCAAATTTTTTGCATCCTTACCTTCAGGCTATAGGATCCATGCCCGAAAGGGGGATGCGAGAAGGATGGGACAATACCTCGGACTGAGAGGCCCTTTGAAGGTCGCGCCTCTCGGGGGAGGGGTATAAGGGTGAATTTTCGATGGATGGTGGGGTTCACCAGGAAACTTTGAGTGGCGCTTCCACGCCTAGGTTGAGAATGGGTTTGATGTGTTCATTTTTATATTCAATCATTCATATTCCTAGGTTTGGCCAAGATGAATCTAAGCTATTCTATATGCCAATGCTGATTTATATGGATACAGAAAGCATGAATAAGTGCTAAACACAAAAAGTGTGCTAAATAAGACAGAATGTACCCGATTTCGGATGTCTGATGAAGATTCTGAGGTTTGTAGGAGTCCAGATCATCTCAAATCTTACATGATCATCTGCAATTGCATAGAATCATCTCGGATCACATTCGGTCATCTGAGATCAGACGAGATCGTCATCGACCTCAGATGAATTTGTCAGAAACCTGCAATCACAGAAACAGATACCAAAGACCAAAAATGCAACTGTAAAAGCAAGGGGAAATGATAGAAATAATAGTAAACCTGCCTAAATGATAGATCCAGATAACAATTAAAGGAAATGCATTAATTTAATAATTTATTTTAACTTTATCATGCATCTATGCTAAATGAGGTGAACTCTAGAATGCAAAAATAGAATAAACTAAGTTAATGCATAAGGAAATAAAGAGAGAAGATAAAAAATGCAAACTTCAGGCTCTAATTGCCCCCAATCTGGATTGCAGTCGAGATCGCCTCCAATCGTACGAGATCATCGCTGATCTATGACAGGATCGTCCAAAATCGTCTAGAATCGCCAACGACGATCCGAGCTTGCTCCAGCTGAAAAATAGTAAAATTCTTGCAAGAAAAACTTGAAATACACAATGCAAACAATGGTGCGAAGGTGTTCTAATGCACGAGAAACTAAAGTTGCAGGGAAAATCAGCCAGGGGTGAACTAGGAAAATCCTAAGTTTATATAGGATTAGGGAGAGGTTAGGAGGTTGGAGATCACCCCAATTTGGGAGATCTCCAACGAGGGAGACTCTAACTGCACAGACACGCTTTCTGCCCAAGTTAGAGAAGTTGTTGAAACAGAAGCTAATTATGAAAATTTAGTTTTGGGATGAAATCATCTGGACGTTCTGTTCCAGACGAATTCATCGATCTGGGATGATTTCGTCTGATCGGCGACGATATCGTCCAACGGTCAAAACAAATCCTAAAAATGGCATGAAAAACTAGGGGTGAGCGGTTAACGGGCGGTTTTGGGGTTAAAATTCAAATTTTTATCTTTTTACTAAGGGTTTAACTGCACCAATTTTAGGGTGCTACATTTTGCCCCCTCTTTAGAGAATTTTTCGAAGAAAATGCATTAAAGATGAGTTCTTCCCGTTTTACGAGAAAGCAAAAATTTACTCAATTTTTTAGACGATGATTCTAGGTCGAATCGTACGACTGCTTGCTATGGTGCCCCCTCCGTGTTTTTACCCAAATCGAACGTTTGAGGTAAAAGCATGGAAAAGCAAAATTTTAAAAAATGTTGTTTTTTTAAATAAAATTAAGAAAAATAGGGTAAAACCCTAATTCATTTTTACTGTTCATTTTCACTGTTTTTAGAGCTCTACAGGCAAAATGGTCGAAACAACGCACAGATCGACAGAGGTCCGACACGGGCTACGGGTAAGGATCTAAACCTAGTGAATTATGTTTTTAATTTGATTTGTGTAATTTTTTATTTAAATTTTGACTATTTTGGGGCATCACGGCCGTTTTTAGGCCGTCGACGATGTCGGGACGAAATCGTCCCAATTTCATCAAAATCGTCCCTAGATCGTCGATTTCGTCTGAGGGCGAAATCGATGGAATAGGGGCGATCCCGTCCAACAAGGGGCGATCCCCAAGTTGAGAAATCGGAGATGATTTCAGCCTACAAAGGATGATTTGACCCAATTTAGGATGATATCATCCAATGGTGGATGATATCATCATTGTTTTTAGAAGATTAAATTAATTTAACTGATTTTAATGATTATCTATTGATGATTTTTATTGTTTGATTATTTATTTTGCAGAGGGGATTACTAAAAAGTCAAGAATGGAAATACGAGGGGCTGAGGGATGACATGGTCACATTAAATCAGGCAGAGCGAGACCAACTGGCACAAGTCAAACTACAACATGTGGCAGAGATGCCACAAATACCGACAGACATGGGGCTACTGACAGCCCTAGCAGAGAGATGGTATCCGGGGTCGTCCTGCTTCTAGTTATCGACAAGGGAGATGGCTCCCACTTTAGAGGACATATGGAGGATCTTGAGGATCCCCATACAAGGGTGGCTGATGACTCCTACGGCCAATCAGGGCCAAGCTATGATGAGGTTGTGTGGAGACCCGAGCTTTGCCCTGGAGAAGGGCGGAGTGAACATTGAGTCTTTGAGGCAGATGCCTGGGGCATCTAGGTTGACTCAGGTTTTGTCAAGGGTAGTGGGTGGCCTACTGTTGTGCCACCAAAGCGGGTGCAGATTACCATGGCTCCTTTCATATGTGGTCTGTGACATGAGAGACCACGGGTACAGATTTGCATGGGGCAGCTTTGCATTGTACCACTTGTATAGGATCCTACACGGGGTCATATACAAGGGAGGTCGATGTCTGGTTTTGACATCGCTGCTACAGGTTTGGTGCTGGGAGCACATTACGATGTGGAGGCCGGTAGGGCTTCCACTGATAGGGGTTGATCGGGAGAGACCCCAAGTTTTCTATTGGTGGCTCCAGAGAGGGTCACAGCGGTGGATAGATCTGCCGATGTCACGGAGGTTACTAGACGACCTCATCCCTGACCAGATCACCTGGAGGCCATGGAGAGAGCATCCAGGGTGGGGAGAGGATGGACAGGAGTTGGCTCGCATCAGGTGAGTCTATTGGCTGAGGATGGAGCGGGGAGAGGTAGAGCTCCACCGCTATGACCGAGTTTTGAGGCAGTTCAGTCTACAGTAGGGGATCCCTTCTCTCAAGGACTATGAGTACTCTCAGACTGTCTGGGATAATACCACACTGAGCGGGGCTCCAGATATGCAGCAGTTCTGGATTCAGGATGCTGATGATGCTCCCATTCAGCCGATGGATGGGGACGACGCTAGGGTCACAGATGGGTATGATGCCTGGTACACAGGCATCCACCCTCCTCAAATGATGAGGGCACATGTTGTTGTGCGACGGATGGGGAGGCAGCACCAAGCTACCATTGAGGCAGCACGGGGTCATGGGGGGAGAGAGTAGCGATGGTCTCCGCAGGAGAGACGCCAGAGGATGCCACAGGCTCCGCAAAGACCATAGTAGATAGGGAGGAGGGAGTAGGGATTCCCTTCTCAGCAGAGGGAGAGGCCACCATCGCTCGATAAGGGCAAGGGTGTCGAGGTGGGGGAGAGCAGTGAGATGGTGGCTCTTCAGGCTGAGAATGCCTACCTATGAGCTCAGGTGCAGACTCTGTAGGATGAGGCTACATGGCTTAGGGCTCGAAGTGGAGGGGTGAGCATGTAGGAGTTGGCGTGGTCTATTGCTCAGACCACGTTCTATCAGGGAGTATACTTCCAGCTGGTTCTAGAGGGCTAGAGGATACAGCTGCCAACCGATATTGTGGAGCCGATCAGGATGGGATCATCGAGGACATCCTCATGATCGACGGTGAGGACCCAAGACACAGTACAGACCTCTATGGGACCACCTCCGCCACCTCAGGGCAGGAGAGGATATGAAGTGGAGAGCTCGAGGGCTTCTCAAGACTAACTGCTATAGACTGGATTAGATATATTTTTGAGAGGATTGAGGATGCCAGTGTATAGATTGTGGCATACCAATCCAGTTGTGATATGATGTACAGATATTTTGATATATATATGTTTGATTTTTTTGTGATATGACTTGTCCATATGTTTGATGATGCTTCAATTTTAGAATTGTTGATTGATTATTCATGTAATTATGTCGTTTGGAAATAGTATAATTTTATGTCATGCTATAAAATTTAAATGAAATAATCTGATGTAAACAAATTGGTTGTTTTGTGGTGTGATTTGATGAAAAATAAAGGGACTTCTAACAATAATTTCAAAGGACATTGTCGTTGTTATAGACCATTTCATGGAGTCGCCGCTCGCTAGGTCGTCAAGCTAATCCCAGTATAGAAATATTGCTAAAAGTAAAAGAGTGCTTAAGAGATTGTCTTAAGACTTTGTGTTGTGATGATGAAAAATGATGATGGTGATGATTTGTTTTCAGATTTTCATAAAAAAAATATTATGCATGAAATATATTTAAAAAATGATTTTTGCTAGGCATAAATTCCTAAGTGTGATAAATTTTTGAACAATTCCTTAGGAATCATACCATGGTTGCAAAATGGGATATTGACATAATGAAATGAAATAGAATAATGTGTTCATTCTTTTTAAAGCACAATTGTGTGACATAATGATATAAGCCATATGTTTTTGATAAATAATAATGAATGGGAAATAAAATTAGAACAATGGTTTGCGCTAGGCATAGAATTATAGGTATAGACTTATACCATCATCGCGAAATCCAAGAAAAAATGATTTTATTGCATAATTGATTTTTGATTTTTGAGATAAACAAAAAATATATAAGATGTGACTTTATTGCTAGATGGTGAATATGTTGTTGAAAGAATTTTTGGATTTTTGAAAACAATGTATGTAATTTTTTGTATACAAAACAAATGTTCTTTTAAATAAGAAGATAAAATTATTCCAAAATATTTGCATAAATATTTTAGATTATCTCAAAGACAAAATGTAGATTTATAAGGAACCCTCATGTGCAGATGTGAGTTCATTGCCGATCTTGATCTATCATAATGATACAAAAATCTCTCAAATACAAATGTGTGTGCAATTGTATTGTTCATTTACCAATTTTGAGCAAGATAATTTGATACAAGTAATTTGAATTAACCAAATAAGTGTTCGTTGACCATGATTTATATGCATGTAACCGTACCAGACTACTATGTAAGTCGGGTCATCAAGAGCTAGCTGATCCATAAGCAGACATAGGTCTGTACAAAAGAAGGTCGCTAATGTGACAGACATATCACCACACTAGGGATTACCCAAGGCCAAGCGGGTTGGGCACAAACCACCTGTTATGGGGCTTACCTCATAGTTTTCGAATAATTGAGAATTCCAGGGATTCAAGCTCATTCACCCTTCTTTTCTTTTCAAAGGGTAGGGAAAAGGGATTTTATTGCTGTTTGCTTTTTCTTTTCTCTTTCTCTTCTTTTTTTTTTGTATTTTTGCTTGGAACTGAGATAATGCTGAAATATTGCTGCGATGGTACAAAATAATATTTTTCTTTTTCTCATTTTCTTTGACTTTTCTTTTTTTTCTTCCTATACTAGGGATACTTGCTCGGATTGGCTGTAGAGCAAGGGATTTTTATTCTGGGCAGGGGTGAGCTTGTCCTTTTGTCAATTCTCAAAGATTCTAGACCATGTGCATGATAGGATAGCAGGGGAAACTTTTCGCTCAAGAAACCACTTCTACTATGTAGCATCATATTGAATTTGCAATGAAATCATTTTAATGTGAAAAGATATACTTGGTTCAAGTAAATAACAAGATCAATTCTCTATGCTCAAAACTTTATTTAATTCAACTGTGGACTTTGATATAAGAGAGATTAATAATCATACCAAATAAAATCAAGATATTTATGCATGTGAGTGTGAAAGTGCGGGATTCCAAATAAATGCTAATTTATCCAAAATAATTGAAAATATAACTGCAATACTTCAAGAATTGATAGGTGCAAAAATAAAAGATGTTTTTTTTGAAGATTTTGATGATTTCGATTTTGTTATGTTTTTTATTTTAATTTATGAATTGAAAAGAATAAATAATATTACTGTTTTTGAATTTTTTTTTTTTTTGATGATGGAATTGGTGGTATATACAAGATGATCTATATACACTATACAAGGTTATTTGAGTATAGCATGTCTAAGGTTGCTTCAAAATCAAAGGAGGTTTTGAAGGATAATTTGGTTGTGGTGAAGGTAAGAACAAAAGGTGATGAATAAAAGGTAGCGATAACAAAAGCTTTGTTATAATGTAGAATAATGTAGCAAAAGATTTGACTTTTATATGTGTAAAATTGATCATGTTACAAAATAAAATGTCGGAAGGATAAGAAGGTTCTTCATTCTTATCACTATCTTCCAAGTCTTGATAATATGGAGGGAGCATATGTGAAAGATATGCATGGGTGTTATTTGGTAAACAAGGATGATCATATATGGATGAAGAAAAGTGATGGATAGAAGGTAATTGTGACAATGGAGAATGTATAGAACTTGATGTTTCAACCGTTAAATATTCTTCAAATGGTGTTGGGTCACCATGTATGGTAACAATTTTATTTGCAAGTTCAAACTTCAAACATTGGTGAAGAGTGGAAGGGACAACCCTCATCGTATGAATCCAAGGACTTCTGAGAAGTAGGTTGTAAGGTGAAGGGCAATATGCTACATAAAACAAAGTATCCAGGATCTTGGATCCAATATTAAGGGGAAAAATTATAGTACCTTGAGCTTCTTGAATTTCATTGTTAAAATATTTTACAATAACATTTGATTCATTAAGATCTTCTTCCTTTAATTTGAGTTTTTGGAATAATTGATAAGTGCATAAATTAAGAGAGGAGCCATTATCTACCATGATAGTTTTAACAGGTGTTTCTTTACTAGATCCTATAATGTAAAGAGAGGAGTCTTCTTGTGGAGTAGAGGAAGGAATCTCCTCATCATAGAATGAAATATGGTTAACCTCAAGAGGGCTTACACCATTAATTATGTTCTTAGGGAAAATATCATGAGGAACAAATTGTTGGCTAGGTATCTTGAACAAAGTTTCCTTATGAGAACTTTGTAATACTTCTAAAAGGGATATCTTTGCTTGAGGATTAATCACTTGTTGTTGGCTATCAAAGTGGATTTCAGATTGAGATTTTGATTCTAAAGATGAGCTTTCTATGCTTACATTCCATTTTGGATCATTCTCTAGAGCCAAAGATAGTTTTGAAGGTTGGTCAAATGAGGAATCCATCTCTTGAATATCAGATTGAGTTGATTGAACTTGAGGTTGCTCATTTGTAGTTTTTGTTACAATATTAGTAATATCATCATGATGGGACACATTAACATGCAATATTTGATTGGTTTCCTGTTGTTGATAATTGAATAGGGGTTCTTGGGAGATCTCCATGTCTTGATTGATTATTAGTATTTGTTGTGTAGGAGTTTGATAGTTTACTGGAGATTTATAATCAGTTGTAGATTGTAATTCCTTTATATTAAAAAGACCCTCATCAATCAAATCTTGAATTGCACATCTTAAATCTTTACAATTTTGTGTCATATGTCCATCTACTCTATGATATTCACAATGTAGCTCGGGTTTAAACCAATCTATTGTGGTATCAAGTTGTCTTATGGAAGGGAGTTCAATCTTATTTGTATCAAGTAAATGCTTGAGAATTATATCCATTGGTTGATTGAGCTTTGTAAATGTACGTGATGAAGGTTTTCGAGAGGTTTTTGATAAGTGCCTTAGGAGTTCAGTCATAAAAGGACCTAATGGTTTTTTACCTCTCTTTTCTTTGTTATGGGTAGAATGATGATAGGAATATTGTGAAGTATGATGTGAGTGCATGGTAGGATTGGAAGAATAAGTATTTTCTTGTTGAAATGGATGTGTTGTATTGAAAGAAGAATATTGAAAGGATGGAGGAGGATTATATGTGGATTGATAGACATAATATGGATATATGGGAGAATAGATAATATCATTATGGAGAGGATTGGAAAAGGGATTGTCCTGTTGGGTTATGGATGAAAAATGAGAAAAGCGTGATGGAGGTGATGTTGAATAGGGATGAGGTTGGTCATAATCAACAAATGTATTTGGCTGAATTCTTCCAACATTACTGATGGGCTCATATTGATTTGAGTAAAAACTCATGGTTTCTTTAGTACTTCTAAAAGTAATATTTAGTATCTACTATTTAGAATTGAATCTAAAACATACAAACTTGAAATGATGATTTTTTTGTTTTTATTTTTCTTGTATACATACATATATATATTTTTATTTTTTTATATTTTTGAATCAGAAATATGCCTATGTTATTCACGTCGGGTTCACCAAAATGTATCGCTCCAAATTTTTTGCATCCTTACCTTCAGGCTATAGGATCCGCGCCCGAAAGGGGGATGCGAGAAGGATGGGACAATACCTCGGACTGAGAGGCCCTTTGAAGGTCGCGCCTCTCGGGGGAGGGGTATAAGGGTGAATTTTTGATGGATGGTGGGTTCACCAGGAAACTTTGAGTGGCAGTTTCCATGCCTAGGTTGAGAATGGGTTTGATGTGTTCATTTTTATATTCAATCATTCATATTCCTAGGTTTGGCCAAGATGAATCTAAGCTATTCTATATGCCAATGCTGATTTATATGGATACAGAAAGCATGAATAAGTGCTAAACACAAAAAGTGTGCTAAATAAGATAGAATGTACCTGATTTCGGATGTCTGATGAAGATTTTGAGGTTTGTAGAAGTCCAGATCATCTCAAATCTTACATGATCATCTGTAATTGCACAGAATCATCTCAGATCACATTCGATCATTTGAGATCAGACGAGATCATCGTCGACCTGACGAATTTGTCAGACGAATTCGTTAGAAACCTGTAATCACAGAAATAGATACCAAAGACCAAAAATGCAACTACAAAAGCAAGGGGAAATGATAGAAATAATAGTAAACCTGCCTAAATGATAGATCCAGATAACAATTAAAGGAAATGCATTAATTTAATAATTTATTTTAACTTTATCATGCATCTATGCTAAATGAGGTGAACTCCAGAATGCAAAAATAGAATAAACTAAGTTAATGCATAAGGAAATGAAGAGAGAAGATAAAAAAATGCAAACTTCGGGCTTTGATTGCCCCCAATATGGACTGCAGTCGAGATCACCTCCAATCGTACGAGATCATCGCCGATCTATGACAAGATCGTCCGAAATCGTCTAGAATCGCCAACGATGATCCGAGCTTGCTCCAGCTAAAAAATAGTAAAATTCTTGCAAGAAAAACTTGAAATACACAATGCAAACAATGGTGCGAAGGTGTTCTAATGCACGAGAAACTAAAGTTGCAGGGAAAATCAGCCAAGGGGATAAAGTCAAGAAAAATCCCAGTTTATATAGGATTAGGGGGAGGTTAGGAGGTTGGAGATCACCCCAATTTGGGAGATCTCCAATGGGGGAGACTCTAACCGCGCAAACACGCTTTCTGCCCAAGTTAGAGAAGCTATTGAAACAGAAGCTAATTATGAAAATTTGGTTTTGGGATGAAATCGTCTGGACGTTCTGTTCCAGATGAATTCGTCCGATCTGGGATGATTTCGTCTGATCGATGATGATATCGTCCAACGGTCAAAACAACTCCTAAAAATGGCATGAAAAATGAGGGTGAGCGGTTAACGAGCGGTTTTGGGGTTAAAATTCAAATTTTTATCTTTTTACTAAGGGTTTAACTGCGCCAATTTTAGGGTGCTACAAGTATGTGTCAAGTATACAAGTGAAGATGTAAATCCAAGAGATATGAGAGGTTTGTCATATGTGTGGAAGGTAATGTATACGATGTCATGTACATGAAAGAATCATATCCTTCTCCAATTTGACTTGCATGCAAAAAAGTCCATGACCTATTCTTTAATGTTAAATGAGACCATGAAATGCATAGTGCCTTAGTAATGCAAAGATTAAAATTTTGCATGAAGAGGTGACCATACTCTTTAGTGGAAGCCACAATACATCACTACTTATATTGCACTAGGCCAAGTGCTAAATTTTCCAAATGTAACCAAACAAGGTTGGGGCACATTCTATAATAAAATCCACACAATGAGGTTTCTTGGGATCTCATGATCAACATGGGAGCACCATTAATAAATGTATAAACCAATATTTATATTTTTATCCTTATTATGTTGGAATAATGCCAAAAATTTAAATATTTAGCTTTAGTAACTAGAAATAAATTTCTTTTCAAATCATTTCCTTGACTAAGATTTTTTTTTTCACCTTAAAGATGTCAATATCAATCATATATTTGTGGAAATCCAATATCTTGAAGCTGGAAGAAGGTGGAAATTCTAGTGAAACTTGGAAAATTTTTGTGATTGTAGACATGGAAAATTGACCCACTTTAGTGGGCAATCTTCCTTGAACCCTCTAAGAGGCCTCCAACACTTGCCCAAGGCATGGGATAGGCCCCTTTCCCTTTGTTTCTCCCTTTTTCCTCCTCTATGCGAAATCGCGCCCGGTTAAGATGGGGCGCGACTTCGCATAGGCGAAGTCGTAGTCGACCGAGATGGGGTGCGACTTCACCTTTTTAGGGTTTCTCCCATAGAAACCCTAATTCTTCTAGCTGGCATGTTTTGGCATCGACCTTCCTGGGTTTTTCCTGCTCTTTTCATCTTCGAGCTCGCTATAAAAGGAGGGTTTAATCCCTCATTTTAAGAGAGACAGGATTTACATGATTTCTACATGCGATTATTCTAACACGCTCGCAATTGTTTTCTATCTGCTTCCTATTCTTCTGCAAGCAAGCTAACACTTAAGTGCAAATTTTATCTTCTGTTGCATTGATTTGATTTGTTGTTCGCTCTGGTGGATTCGTGTCGTAGCCCGAAGGAGAGATTAACTACTTGGAGGTCTCGACCCTTCTACCTGCTTCTACACCATTCACCAGGTGTTTTTATTTGGTTTAAGATGTTTGCATTGCATTTCATATTTTATTTTTATTTTCTTCATATCTCAGGTGAAGTCACACAAAGTATTAATAGGGCATGACCTCACAAACTCAAACTTAGGGTTCTTTTTCTATAGAGGTAAAATCGTGCCCGAACTAGACGGGTGCGACTTTGCCTTCTATATTGTCATGCTAACTCTTTGAGGAGCGTGACTTTACCTAGAGTAAATATAGGGGTAATTTAATATTTCTAACTGCATGATAACATTTTAGACTACATTTTGATCATATTTGCATACTCTATATTCTATTTATATTCTATTGCACTATTGTTTTATGATTAATATCCAAAGGTCAATTTTTGCTTCTATTCTTAAAGGTCATATAAAAGGACCTAGGGGGCTTGACTATTGTACCTCCAAGCATTATTGTACAATGGCCTAAGTAGGCCCCCTAACGCTAATTCCATTTTCAAGTGTTTCTTAAGTTATCTTGCAGGAACAAGAATTATTGATATCATTGGACAAGAGGATGAAAGCTTGGATCAACCACCGATTAAGATAAGTGTTCCCATTA
Organism: Wollemia nobilis; assembly: GCA_028583015.1. Lineage (NCBI taxonomy): Eukaryota > Viridiplantae > Streptophyta > Pinopsida > Araucariales > Araucariaceae > Wollemia > Wollemia nobilis. Next base: position 1,880,107 of record JAQPPZ010002524.1, read on the forward strand.
AACTATAGGTTATTTTTTGAGTGCTTATAATTTTGTTTCAAACCCTAGATCTGATTTTATAGAAATATATTTAATTAAGTTCTAGGCATTAAAAGATAACAACATATAGTGTGCATCTAGGGTTAATTCTATTTGTGCATTCTTTCTTGAGCCCTTGCTTAAATATTATTTATTTAAAACCCTAGGTTAGAAAGCATTCAAAGAAAGAATCATTCTAGGGTTAGCTCTTGTATTTTTGCATTCTATATTTCTACATTGTCCTTTATATTTCATAGCATAGATCTAGAAAGGCCAAATCTAGGTGATTGTCTTTAAACTGAACACATCAAACATTCTCAAAATTCTAGAGGACTTGGAGTGAGTCCTTAAACCATTCCTAGTGAACCCTTCCCCTCCTAGCACCGAGTGTAGAGAACAACATAGCCCTCATGGTTCACCCCATAAGGCTTTCTATCTTTATGGATCCAACCTTTTTGGGAATTATACATGGTAGGGTAGTTTTCCCCCTCTACATCTTTGGTGAACCCGACGTGAACACCTCCTTTTCTTGTAAAATATTAATCAAGATCATTAATTTTGCTTGTGTGTGATTGAAAACCTTTAATAACATTATTAAAACCCCTACATTAGTGTTTTCCTCCATCCGTCTTCACTCCTTCTAATGGCTCCTTTCCTTAGAAGTCAGTAGAGACAACTGGAATCTGATTATGTTCCTCCAAAAGATGATCAGATTGATAGGGAAGACCCTAATGTAGATCCAGAAGATCAGAATGATATGGATATGGAAACTGATACAAATTTTGATCCTTATGAAGGACCCAATGGTGGGTTTGTCTTTTCATCATTTGATCATATTTGGGGTTTCATGAAAGCTAATAAGGATAAGTTGTTGGAATGTATAGAACGAGAAGCTCATCTTGAAAAAGAGGGTGCTCCTCATTCTCCTCCAATTAGGTCTCCTTTGCTTAATCAGGATAACCCTACATCCCAATCAATGCATTTTGATAATCTGAAAAACCAAGTGACTAGTACCATTACTACAACCACCAACATTGGAAGGAATCTACAAGTCCCTCTAATTAGTAATGGCACCCAAAATTATCTTCAATTTCCTTCTCAATATCCAAATGTCAACACTTTTTCTTCTATCCCACCAAATGTTAGTCATCCATTTTCACAAAGCATCATAAATAATAAAAGTATCCAAATCCCCAACTTAAATCCTCAATATACATACATCCCTTCTTTAGGGAATCTAGGGAACACACATAGCAGTAATCCAGAAGTGCAAAGTTTGGCAAATATGGTAAAATAGTTGGCTTCAAATATGGAAATGATTCAGCCTTCAGGTTTCACTTACAGTTATAAAGAGATGTGTAATCAGCCATTGGATCCCATTGTTGCTGCTAGACCTTATCCTAAGCATTTTCCTATGCCAGTGTTACCAATTTACAAAGGGATAGAAGATCCAATAGAGCATTTAAGAAGGTTCAGAACAACTTGCCATGATCTCATTTATGATGATATGTTATTATTGAAAACTTTTCCAAAGAGTCTTGTTGGCATGACATTAGAATGGTACTATCAATTGCCTAATTATTCTTTGAATAATTTTGGAGAGACTGTAGAATTATTTGTTCATCAATTTAGTGCATATATTGAAAAAGAAGTATCAATGAAAGATATTTATAATTTAAAGTAAAATAAAGAAGAGATTTTTTCAAAATTTTTAGCTCGTTGGAGAAGTTTAGTGGGTCGGTTAAGACATCATATACCTCAGAAAGATATGCTTGACATATTTATTGGTAATCTGCAAGAACAATTATCTTATGCACTAGAGACTACTATTATCACATATTTTGATCAAGCAATTGAGTTAGCTAGAAAAGTGGAATATGCCCTTATTAAAAGAGGCCAACTTAAGGTTAAAGAAGATAAGCCCACTAAATCTTAGCATAAGAATAAACACACAGGAGGTGATAGTGATAGTAGGCCTATTAACAATGTCACTAATAGCCTACAACAAAAGATAATACTTCAAAAACCTCCTCAAAGGAATTTTACAAGGCTTAACATATCTATGGAAGTAGTTTTGAAGTAACTTTTAGAAGCCAAGGCAGTTGAGTTACCTCCCATAAGACAACCAGATACTACAACTCACTAGTATAAAGTAGGTCAATATTGTGCATATCACAGAGTAGAAGGACATTGGATGAATTCTTGTAAGAAATTGAAGCATGTGGTTCAGGATTTGATTGATGTAGGGTGTATTGATTTGAGGAATGCTCAAATGATTAACAATCATATTCCCACTCAACAAGCTCCAACTACTAATCAAGACATGGGAATATTCAAAGATCCACTACCAAAACATGACCAACAAATGGTAAACCAGGTGGCTCATCACAATGAGCCCCCATGCCACAATAATGTGGTCGGTATGGTTGGAATAACCACAAGGAAACAAGCTCAGAATCAATAGAATCAGCAAGGACAAAGTTTAGTGTCGCATCCCAGCTCAGTTTTAAAGGAAAATTAGAAAAAGGATTCAACTACAAGGATTCCACCGTTAGTGTTGAAACCACAACCCAAGATTTCATTTGATCTTCAGAAATAGTTAGCTAATACTCCGAAAAAGATATCAGTTTTAGAACTTTTGCAGACCTCTCCTGATCATAGAAATGCTTTGATGGAATTTTTAAAGCAGCAATCGGTTCCTCCAGATATTTTCCCTGATGCCATAGTTGATGTCGTAGGTTCTTTTGGGATACATCATGTTTCATTCTTAGATGATGATAAACCTTCCTCAAACTTACATGGAGATTCTTCACTTTACATCACTGCACTTGTTGGGGATACCCTTATCAAACGAGTCTTGATTGATAATGGCTCCTCCCTCAATTTGTGTACATATCAATTCTTTCAAAAATTTGGTTTAAGAGAGGAAGATTTAACAAAAAATGATATCATCATAAAAGCTTTCAACAATGAGTCCCAAGAGGCCTGTGGTGTCATTTCTCTTCCCCTCAGAGTTGGACCTAAAATATTGGATACTTTATTCTATGTGGTACATTGTCCTGCATATTTTAATCTTCTTCTTGGGCATCCTTGGATCCATGCAATGAAGGTCATCCCTTCTACTCTTCATCAATATCTCAAATTTGAATATGGTAATCAAGTTGTCACCATTCTGGGTGATCCTCGACCATTTGAATTTTGTTCAAATATAGAGTTAGCTCAATCTGAAGTCAATTCATGTCCTTCTATTTCTTCAGCAATTTTACCATGTTCCTCATCTCAAATCTCAGAATATTTTCAAAGTCTAAAAGTGAGTGAGGAACATACCTCCAATTGGTCATCTATGGATCATGATAATCAGTTTCTTCAAGAACCTCTTCTGGATCTAGCCAAGCTACCACCTTCACCAAGAACCATGGGCTTACCCCATAAGAAAGGTGATGTTGTACACTTTGGCACATGTACCTTTATCTTCAGAGGAACTACCTTTGAAGAAAGGATTCATGGTAGCAACCCCTCTCCTAGTGAGCGCTCTTTTGCTCAATGTTACCTCACTAATGATTACCCTCTTCCTAAGAAGATCCTATCTAGTATGGGATATGTAGGTAAAGGTTTGGGGCCACAACAGAAGGGCATTCAAGAACCCTTGGATGTCGAGATTTGGCCTGGGAGATGTGGCATAGGTTTTATACCTAATAAAAACCAACCTTTACCATTTGAGGATGATGACCATCTTATAACTTATGTAGAATATATGGATTATCAGAATTTAACAAAGAATAAAAATAAAATTAAAAATGATGCTTCTCCTTTTTCTTCAAAAATATTGTTTTGTAATATGGTTGGTTCTATTCATTCTAACAATAGACCTACTATTGTAAAAGAAAATCATGATTTGTTATATGGTGTTTCTTATGTTAAAAAGAATGGTGTTGTTCAAAAATGTAATGATTACCATGCCATGACTATCAAAAGAGAAGCCTTAGAGGAATTCCTCTATAGTTTTCATTATCGAAAGGACATCCTTTCTAGGGATCTCCTCAATCCGATAGATCATGGCATGCTTAATCATTATAATAAGATAAATGGTGCATTTATATTTTGCATTGAGTATAATTCTACTCACTCATAATTAAAAAAAATCATCATATTAGCTGCATTTGCATCCACCTACTTGCTCATATTGCATTATTGCCTATCATACTTGCATGATTGCTTGACATCTAAAAATAACTTGCATGATTGAGTATCATAAAATTGCATGGTTGATTGTTCATGACTTCCTGATCATGTAGATTTCTGAGGATCTGGTGACAATGGCACATGATGATACCTAGTTAGGTCATAGCTCACATGCATTGCACTATCACTAGGACTCTGATGCCTAGCTAGATCCCCACCTAGGGATTCTTCTTCCATATTCTCTTTGGTGTTGTTTCTTTCTCCTTATTTCTTCTTGCTCTTGTAAAGACACAACTTTATTTTATTCTTCTCTTCGACCTCTTTTTCACATTAGCACACACTCACAGTGTCCTCTATATTCTCAAAACCCCTATCTGGGATAGCACTTGCAAAAATTTCATATTACACCCCACATGGGATACTTGTACATCCTAGTGGGTATTACATCATCTATGATCTTCTATCGGGTCATACTCTCTTTTGACTCAATAGGCTCAACACCCCATTATAGGATAAGCTCCTTGGTCGGTATCAGTAGACCTCGACATACATCCTAGTAGGTAATCACCTCACAATAATCAATAAGGGAGCAACCACCCATAGTGGGTCAGACTCTAAACATTTTGCACTTCAAGCAAGTGCTAGGCCCATAGCGGGTTTAGCCCTTTTTTTTGGTATGATCCATAATATTTAACTACACTAGTTCCTTGCAACCTATGCTAGTTTTATATTGTGAATCGCTCATCCTTCTCTATTTCAGATGGTTGACCTTTGGATCTTCTTCTTCTTCTTCTTCTTCTTATTCTTCTTCTTTCTTCTTTTTCTTCCTTCTCCTTCTTATTTCTTCTTCATATTTCTTCTTCTTTCCTTTTCATCCATGCATTTCATGTAGTTTTGCATTAGGATAGTTTTTGCATACATAAAACATAAAACATAAAGTAATGAACAAAATAAATTAAATCATCATACATGTATAACACATAAAGTAAAATAAAGGAGCAACTCTGTATTACTCGAGATAAAAAGAGATACAACTTAGTGTCTGGTTGGTGTACCACAATCTAGACTCGATACACTCAACCTAGGGATGCACACCATAATCCAAAATTAGTGTGTCATCTCGATCCCTAGCCCTAGCTCTAGGAGCCTGCTCCCTCTAGCCCACCCTAAGGAGGAGGTAGCCTAGGTTATTGCATGCCCATAAATTATGTAGCTGACACTATCCAAGATCGAGATCATGACCTACTAGCCGACTGGAGGGATGGAGGGAGTGGCATCCTCTACTCCATCGAGACCACTGCATAGTACACTATCTCAAAAAATGTAGCCCATTGAATAGCTACCTCCAGCCTCTCTCCTATCCTTCATAACTCCACCTATAAGAGTTAGGCTCCATCACTCGCTTGGCTGCTCCCGATGATAGCCATACCCTCAACCCTAGCCCTCTGATGCTCCCCATCCAGATGGGTCACCTCCCCTTGGAGTCGATCAACCTTCACTCGAGCTGCATCCCTCTCTACCTCTATGACACTCAATGAGCTCCATAGTCCCTCTAGCCTCCTAGCCCTATCCTCCTAGATCTGGGTCATCTACCCCTATAGAGTCACTACCTATGCTCGTAGCTCCTCTATCTCTCCTCATCCCTAGTCTTGGCCAACCACTACTATAGATGTCGAGGCCTCTCTAGGATCTCCATCCTATAGCCTCTTGGCCTCTATGGGGGCAACTCTCTGTCCCTACCTCCTCGACTCCTACAGAGTTGGTGGTCTCCACCACCAACATAATCTAAGCACATGTCTACCTCTACCTAGGTCTATAGGACCCTACTATACCCTCTCTATGGCTCAGTGAGCAACCTCTCAAAAATCCCACTGCATGCCTAGGCTCATGACCTAGCACCTCTATATTGGGATAGGTGAGGAGATCCTCTAGGGTACAACTCCTCTATACCACCACCTATACCCGACAACCACTCCTACATCATCTACCCTCAAGTCAACATAAGGAGGGTCATCCAAGTCCTCCTCGACCCACCTAGTGAGGTCTAGCTCACCTCCAACCCCTACTGGGTCTTGATATACCCTTCGATACTAGTAGTCCCCTAGGTCTGGGACTCCCTACAAGATCTTGAGCTACCTCAAGACTCTATCAAATCGAAAGACCTCTAGCTCACCCTTCTCTATCATCAGCCATCTCATCCTCCTCACCCTAGCTAGCTCCACCCTATCCTCAGCCCATCCAAGGTGAAGATGCCATGATCACCAGATGATATTCACCTCTCGAAGCTCATCGATCACCCACCTAGCTAGTGGTAGGTTCCCAACATAGGCCCTCATAGACCTCTCAAGGGACCTCAACCACCTATATGCTATTGGTCACTCTAGGTTGGGTAGTGGACCTAGTAGTGCATGTGGCCTCTAAACTACTATGTGCTCCCAACACCACACCTAGAGCAAAGTCATACAGACTAACCCTGTACATCGCTTATACACGATGTTATACAACATCCTATACAAATGGGCCAATACATATGGGCCCCATGCAAACCTCACTCCCTAGTCTCGCATATCTACCACTACTCCTACCATGGCCCATGATAGATGTCACCTACTAGTATGGCACATCAGTAGCCCCACCACCACCCCATAGAGCATGATCATCAGTGGGTCTACCCCATATCTACCCACCAGATCATCGACTACAATGGTGCTCTCTCACACCTAGTGGGCCCAACCTCCTAAAAATAATAGTGGTTGGCCATCCTCATACCCTATAAACTAATTCTCCCTTAATGGGAATGCATAAAATCTACCACACATCCTCTAGTGTGATAGTCAGCTCCCCTATTAATAATCGGAAGGTGGATGACTCTAGGTACCATATCTCTGCTAGGGCTATCAACAAAGCCCTATCTATCTCAATGTGAGGCATCCTCACTAGGTGGCCTAGCCCCATCACCTCTAGTAGAGCCATATCCATCGACCCAATGCATCTAGCTCCACCTCCAATGAGCTCGCTCGCCACTCCCAACTCTTGAGTACACCAAGATACATCCACAAAAAGAAATAAAATTTATCAATCTCATAAATTTAATAAAATCATAATAAAAATAACAACCAATTAAAATTAAGTATTATGTTAGCTTGCTTGCCTTTCCCTCTTCTTCTTCTTTTTTATTTATTTTTTCTTTCTTCCTTCTCTTTGGTGAAATTGCACCCCATTTTTGGATGCATGATTTCATCGAAGCGAAATTGCACCTCTCATTTAGGAGACATGATTTCATGAAATCATACCTAATTTTCATCAAGCATGATTTCACCATGCGTCAACCAGGGAAAAATCATGGCCAAGCCATGAGGTCATGCCTCGATCGAGCACAAAAATCATCGCCCTTCATGATGATATATTTTCTAAAAACCCCTAAAATCTAGAAAAACATGCAAATTTAAACAAAAATTTGCATAAAAGTGATGGTTTTTAGGTCTACCTATGCTCGGTCCACCTCTACATTGGCCTCACCTCTCGCAATCGCTGAATGGTGCACCAGTAGCACCATCACCATTTTTCCCCAAAGCTCTCTTTTCCTCCTTTGCATGGTGAAAATGAATTAGGGTTTTACCCTTTTTCACTTTTAACCCTATTTCTTTTTACCCTCTTTTTCTTCATTTTTTATTTTTTTCTCTCTTCTTCTATGTCTACCTTTTCGAGTTGTTATGAGGAATGTCTCCCTCACAAAACTCGAGGGGGCACCCTGACCTATAGAGGCATTAAAGTCCCTAATGCCTCGATTTACATGTAAAACAAGAAAGTGTTCGGAATGACACCATTTTTGCACCATCCCTTTCTTCTAAACCAACTACCCCATTTCTTGTTGTTTCTTGTTTGAGTGTGTGTTTACATCTCTTCTTTGACACATTTATTAGGCCATAAATGCATCAAAGAGGGGGTAAAATGTAGACACGAAAAATTGACCCACTTTAGTGGGCAATCTTCCTTGAACCCTCTAAGAGGCCTCTAACACTTGCCCAAGGCATGGGATAGGCCCCTTTCCCTTTGTTTCTCTTTTTTCCTCCTCTATGCGAAATCGTTAATATGGGGTGTGAATTCATAGAGGCAAAATCACAGTCGGTCGAGATGGGGTGCGACTTCACCTTTTTTAGGGTTTCTCCCATAGAAACCCTAATTCTTCTAGCTGGCATGTTTTGGCATCGACCTTCCTAGGTTTTTCCCACTCTTTTCATCATCAAGCTCGCTATAAAAGGAGGGTTTAATCCCTCATTTAAGAGACATGACTTGATGATTTTTACATGTGATTATTCTAACATGCTCGTAATTATTTTCTATCTACTTCCTATTCTTCTGCAAGCAAGCTAACACTTAAGTGTGAATTTTATCTTCTACTGCATTGATTTGATTTGTTGTTCGCTCTGGTGGATTCGTGTCATAGCTCGAAGGAGAGATTAACTACTCGGAGGTCTCGACCCTTTTGCCTACTTCTACGCCATTCACCAGGTGTTTTTATTTGGTTTAAGATGTCTGCATTGCATTTCGCATTCTGCTTCTATTTTTCTTGCATCTCAGGTGAAGTCGCACTAGGTATTAGTAGGGTGCGACCTCGCAGGCCCGAACTTAGGGCTTCTTTTCTGTAGAGGTGAAATCATGCCTGGTCCAGATGGGGCATGACTTTACCTTCTGCATTGTCGCACTAGCTCTCTGAGGAGCGTGACTTCACCTAGAGTAAATCTGGGGGTAATTTGATATTTCTAACTGCATGATAACATTTTAGACTGCATTTTGATCATATTTGCATACTTTGTATTTTGTTTATATTCTGTTGCACTATTATTTTATGATTAATATCCAAAGGTCAATTTTTGCTTCTATTCTTAAAGGTCATCTAAAAGGACCTAGGGGGCTTGACTATTGCGCCTCCAAGCATTATTGTACAATGGCCTAAGTAGGCCCCCTAACGCTAATTCCATTTTCAAGTGTTTCTTAAGTTATCTTGCAGGAACAGGAATTGTTGATATCATTGGACAAGAGGATGAAAGCTTGGATCAACCACCGGTTAAGATAAGTGTTCCCATTAAACTATAGGTTGTTTGTTGAGTGCTTATAATTTTGTTTCAAACCCTAGATCTGATTTTATAGAAATATATTTAATTAAGTTCTAGGCATTAAAAGATAACAACATATAGTGTGCATCTAGGGTTAATTTTGTTTGTGCATTCTTTCTTGAGCCCTTGCTTAAATATTATTTATTTAAAACCCTAGGTTAGAAAGCATTCAAAGAAAGAATCATTCTAGGGTTAGCTCTTGTATTCTTACATTATGTATTTTTGCATTGTCCTTTATCTTTCATAGCATAGATCTAGAAAGGCCAAATCTAGGTGATTGCTTTTAACTGAACACATCAAACATTCCCAAAATTCCAGAGGACTTGGAGCGAGTCCTTAAACCATTCCTGGTGAACCCTTCCCCCTAGCACCGAGTGTAGAGAACAACACATACCCCATGGTTCACCCCATAAGGCTTTCTCTCTTTGCGGATCCAGCCTTTTTGGGAATTGTACGTGGTAGGGTAGTTTTCCCCCTCTATAGTGACACTTATACTTTGCTCATTTTTCATCCATCTCATCATTATAAACAAAAAACATTACATTTTCAATAATTATAACAACTTGTGAGTAAACTATTCAATAATGTATTAATGATCTCAATGAACTTCTCATGAAACTACATATCAATAACAAAATGCATCATTTTCTCAACCACCTCAATGGACTCCATTACAACATCCACTCAGAGATTGAATTCCCAACCATCAAAGCCTTGGTGCAATATTATTGATTTATGATAATTTTGAGGGATAAATATTGAATAAAGTAGAAATGTCTTGTACCTCTAATGTGCAATATATAGATACACCAGAATATAAACTACCTATTGTAATATCCTCCTATGGTGCCATACCCCAAGGTATATGTAGTGTATCAAAACTCAAAGATTCCTCTTACTATGAAAGAAACCTAAATAAAATATGAAAAATAAAATGTAAAATCACCATAAGATACACACTCACCATTATACTAATTACAAATCTCAATAGAAGTCTTTAGTGGTTCAACTAGATGTCAACAATTACATGCAAATACCAAAAAGTGACAAGAAGGTAAACATCACATGCCTAAGCATAAGTGATCAAAGAAATGGTAAGGCCTTAATCATCAATGATTTTGATGAATGTGAATATGTTTCATACCCTTCATTAGGATAACAAAAAGCATATAGATCATGATTGATACTATAAGTAAGAAAAACACCACAACTTAGAATACAATCAAGTGTCTAGGCTTCTAGACCTTAGTGCATATTTGAGTATGGCATGACTCCAATGCACAATACTATCACTTGTGACATTATTCCATTAGATATTTGTAATATATTATTCAAAATACTATGTATTTCTTTGGTTATTAAGTAATCTACCAAGACTACTCTTAGCAATGGTCTATATGCATCAATGACATGACCTATCAATACCTAAGTGCTTGTTAGTTTTTGAAGCTAAATAGTTAAGATAAAATTCACCAAAATATCAATAATAAAGTTGCAATATGATATATATGATAATGGTAATATTCTAGAAGTATAAAACTTAGAAATAACTTCAAAAATCACTCATAAACTTGCCATTAACAAATGCTCACGAAAATAGTATAATAGCTTTGGAAGTATCAAGTAAGTGTCAAGTCATGTCACACCTTACATATTACATATATAATGTAATGTGACTCTTCATATGGAGTACTCTTGAACTTGAATCTTCTAGAGACTCTTCCACTTCCTATTCTATGAACTCATGTTCACATGGACAACTATGCACATTTACAATATCAAAATACTTTGCACACTTTAATAATACTTGTGCCTTTATTATAGTACATAAAGTAAATCATAACTTCTAATATATAACACTTTTTCCTAATCTAAGGATGTACCCAAGGTGGTACATTAGCATGTACCAAATAATGTAATATATTCCAAAACCCCCTGTATTACATTATTTGGTTATTGAAGACTTTAGTCTTCAATATGGTCTTTTTCCTTTTGTTGAAGCTTGTGCTCTTCTTTTCTATTTTCTTCATTTTGCTCCTTGTTTGTATTCTGATCAAGCAAATGATTAGTATCTTCATAAAATGTTACTGAAAGGGCTTTAGCTTCATGTTCTTCTGTAGTCTCTTCTAATTCTTGCATTTCCTGTATCTCTTGGACTAAGTGTCCCTTTTGATTTCCTTATCTATATTGTAGTTGGAGTGGATTGTATTGACATTGGAACTATTGCTGAGGTGGTCTATATTGATTTTGATATTGTCTTGGTTGAAACAATCTATTTGATTGATTTCCTAAATTTTTTTGGTTCCCTTGATATTGATTCCTTGGATTGAATCTACAATAACTTGTACTATGACCTCTTCTCTTGCAAATCTGATAATATCTATTTTTTTTTGTTCTTTGAGAATGTAACGATATTTTCTTGTTGATTATGTTTTGAGACTAATGCATTATTAGTAATTTCATATTTGATTGAATTCTCCACTTCATATTCTTATAGTATATTAACCAATTCATCAAATGATGTATCCTTACTCAAGATTTGTAAATATGTAACCAAGTGCTTGTAACTTTCAAGAAGTGCTCTTAGAATTACTTGAACAAGAAATTTGTCTTCTACCTTCTCTCCTAGGGTTAATAACTTTCCCTTTATATCTGCCACTTTTCTTAAAAACAACTCTATACTTTCACCATTGTTAACCTTTAGAGAGTGCAATTGAGTTTGAAGATCTAAAATGACGGCTTTATTATTTCCTTCAAATATTTTGGATAGAGTATTCCATGCTTATGTATAAGTTGATGCTGAACTAATATATGGTTGTATTTCATATGTAATTACAAAATTTATGATCATGAGTGCTTTTGCTTCATCTTCTTCATATTTTTGAATCTCCCTAGCATCTTCAGTAGGTTTAGTTTTTGCTCCTTTAACTATCTCCCAAAGTTTTTCTACTATCAATATCGATCTCACTTTATTTTTCCATGAGGTATAATTAGGACCCTTAAGTAGTTGAGATTCTAAAAGGAAGAATTTATGAGTTATCATGATTAAAATTTGTAGATGTGCTTAGAGCTCCCTAATATTTATGCACCCGCAACATCCAGTGACACTTTCCTGATTTAGCCAAATTAAAGTTCCAACTTCCCGGGGTCATAACTTTTGATCCGGATGTTCGTTTGAGCCCGTTTTTTTTTTTAAACACAAAATTGAGTTGACCTCATCGTGTTCAGCAACGTTGTCATTGAAGTGGCCATTTCATCATTTTTTAGGGCCCTGAAACATCACCTAGTGGCCAGAAATGGGCTCGAAAGTTTTTTTTCTAGTTTTTTTTTTTTTTTTTTTTCAGTTTTTCGGTATTTAATAGCTTTTGTTGCATGAGTCAGTCTGGGGAGATATTTTAAGAAAGTATTAATTTTGGAATAACAGATGCATGATATTTTTTTTGGATCCATCTGAGTGATAGTTTAGACTTACTAAAAATAGTAAGTCTTGATACTTACTAAAAATAGTAAGTTCATGTTAGGTTAGGTTTTTGGTGGATATTATATGTAGGAAGTGATTTCATTGTAAGGGGATGGAGATCCAAGGAAATAATAAAATTCAAGTTGCAAAATTGTTGTTTTCCCATTGATTTTGCTTGTGTGTTTGAGAATCAATACGAATCTACATCATTTGGTATCAGAGCGGGTAAGATCTCGCTAGTGGAGATATCATACCGTCGCCTAGGAGAGGTCGAGCTAACTATACTCAGATGAATAGGCAGATAGAAGATCTGCATGAGGAAGTAGCATGACTAACCAATGCGATTGACCACATGATGGAGAGACGCCCCAGCTTACATTCAAATCTAGGGTCTAATGACGAGAGTGCGGTAGGAGAGGACATATCTGAAGCAGGCTCAGAACACCCAAGAGAGGAGCCATGTTTTGAAGGAAAATTACTCCTAGCCTTGGATGGAATTCGAGGGAACTGAGATAATATCAAGATCAAGGTGTCTGAATATGCTGGTGGGTTAAAACCAGAGGAGCTCATTTACTGGGTGAATAGTATGGAAAAATATTTTGAATGGAGTAATCTCACTAAGGAGAAGAGGGTGAGGCTTGCATGTACAAAGCTGAAGGGACATATACTGATTTGGTGGGACCATCTATAGAAGGAGGGACAGAATAATGGAAAAGAGAAGATTAGGACCTGGGATAAGATGAAGAAGAAGCCTCAAGAGAAGTTTATGCCTATTGATTATACCCAAAATTTATTTTATAGGTCTCAAAACCTTCGACAGAAGGATCTCAGTGTGGAGGACTACACCAGTGAGTTCTACAAGTTATCTATACGGGTAGCACTTAATGAGATAGAATATCAGAAGGCTGGGAGGTATGTGAATGGTCTAAGCTATGCTATTCAAGATGAGTTACGCATGCATCACACTCCTATAGTAGATGCAGCATATGAGTTAGCCATGAGAGCCAAAGATAAGATAAAGAGTAGGCTAAGAAATTGAAAGAGGGGATCTACATCTTCCTCAAGTCATGGGTGTGGTGGATCTAATTTTTCCAAGGGTAAATCTTCTACGCATGTAGAAAAATCATAACAAATTGGACTGGAGCATGATGCCTACCGAGGAGGTAGAGGAATTTCGAGAGGTAGAGGTAATGGGGGAGGTCGCACTGGGAGTGGACCACCCAGGCCCTTTATCTACTACAATTGTGGTGAGGAAGGTCATAGAGCACCTGAATGCCCCCACTATGATACTGAAGAGTGGGGAGGCCAAGATAGAGTTAATCTGGTTGATGAAGAGGAGGAATATGAAATAGAAGTTGTTGCTGATATGGGCAAAAGTCTCATGATACGAAGGACATTGATTGCTCCAAAGAAGAAAAATATACGGGCAAAAAATAGTGACGAATCATGGCTGTGTACAAACATTTTATGAACAAGATGCACCTCAGGAGGAAAGGTATGTAAAGTGATTATTTATCTTGGTAGTTGTGAGAACATGGTATCAAATGTTATGGTTGAGAAAATGAATCTACCATGTGAGAAGCACCCAACCCCCTATCGATTTTCATGGGTTAAAAAGGGGAATGAGGTGACTATTGATAAGAGGTGTCTGGTGAAATTCTTAGTTTAGAGTACCTATAAGGATGAAGTGTGGTGCGATGTGATTCCAATGGATGCATGCCATATTTTTTTGGGGAGGCTGTGGGAATATGATAGGAAGACCTCCCATGATGGATTTCAGAACACATACATAGTTTGGAAGGAGGGGGTAAAGGTAGTTTTGTCACCTCTAAAGGAATGTGGTGTTGTGGCTGCTCCACAACGTACCCCAAAATTGGGGACCCACCTTTTTGCATATTTTCCAAGAAGACCGAAGTGGCCCATATGCTAAAGATCAAAGAAAAAGCAAAACACCGCAAGGAGAAAAAGTGTCGCGATATCGCGACATGTTGCATTTTCGTGGTCCAAAGCAAAGAGAAAGAGCAAGAGGAAAAAGTGTCGCGATATCGCGACATGTTGCATTTTCGCGGCCAAAGAGAAGAGAAAGAACAAGAAAGAAAAAGTGTCGCGATATCGCGACATGTTGCATTTTCGTGGCCAAAAGAGAAGAGAAAGAACAAGAAAGAAAAAGTGTCGCGATATCGCGACATGTTGCATTTTCATGGCCAAAGAGAAAAGAAAAAAAAAGTGTCGCGATATCGCGACATGTTGCATTTTGCAAAGAGAAGAGAAAGAACAAGAAGAAAAGTGTCGCGATATCGTGACATGTTGCATTTTCATGGCCAAAGAAAAAAAGAAAAGTGTCACGATATCGTGACATGTTGCATTTTACGGTCCAAAGAAAGAGAAAAAGAAAAGTGTCACGATATCGCGACATGTTGCATTTTTGCGGCCAAAGCAAAGAAAAAGTGTCGCGATATCGCGACATGTTGCATTTCTCGATTCAAAAGAAAGAACAAAAGTGTCGCGATATCGCGACATGTTGCATTTTCACGACTCAAAAGAGGGCAGAGAAACAAAAGTGTCGCGATATCGCGACATGTTGCATTTTCGCGACTCAAAAAGGGCAGGCAGACAGAGAAACAAAAGTGTCGCGATATCGCGACATGTTGCATTTTTGTGACTCAAAAAGGGCAAGCAGGCAGAGAAACAAAAGTGTCGCGATATCGCGACATGTTGCATTTTCGTGACTCAAAAGGGGCAGGCAGAGAGACAAAAGTGTCACGATATCGCGACATGTTGCGATTTTTCCAAGGGAACGAGTAGTGGACAGTGCGTCCGATATTAGTGATGAACACCAGGATAGTGAAACCGAAGACTGCATAATGACGTAGACCTATAAGGAATAAATCGAAGATTGAATAAGGTAATTTGTCACATAAGGACAAAATCCAATGAATAAGACAAAACGTTACATAAGGAATCTTTAATGATTTGAAATCATTTAAGATGGTCGTTACACATGGAAGGAAGCGGACGCATGCCCATGTGGAGAAAAGGAAACATTTTTTTGAAATCAAACGAAAAGTGAAGAAAACCAAACAGAGGAAGCCAAACCATGGGAATGAAATGAAGGGCCACAAAATAGAAATGAAAAGCTTTTTTGGAAACCAAAACACATGCATGCACAAGGGAAGGTGAAACGAACAACCATTGGAAAATGAAACGAAAAGCTTCCTGAAAATTTTAAATACGCCAGGCAAGGATGTTTTGAGGGGTTGGAAACTGTTGCAAGCAGAGTTGCAGATTTGAAGGCAAGAGGGCCATTATGGACCTGTTTGGGCTATTTTTCTTCCATGGACTGGTTTGGGAAAACCAAAAATTTCTATTATTGTAAAATGACAAATTTTTAATACAGAAAATTTTAGAAAGTTGCATCTTATGGACAAGAAAGGAGGAGTCATTTTCTGCATGCAAGATTAAATGTCTATTTTTCCCCTTTTCAGATTTTAGGCTTGTAAATGGAGTTTATGCAAGTTTTCTTGGTTGCTTCATGCGAATGTTTAAATCTGAAAACCTCATTTAAAACCCTAGGAGCCAACACTTAGCTTATCCGGATTGTGCTTGTTTTGCAAGTCCAATAGGTTAGGTTGCATGCATGAAAACCTCACATCTTCGGTTTTGTCGGAATAGGATAGCATCAAACTGAATGTATCTTGTGTTCCATTTTCTGCATTTCATTTTCATTTTTCTGCATTTTATTTTTCCAGAAATTTTAACTTTTTTTTAATTTTCAGGCATTAAAATAAACATTTAAAAAATTTCAAAATCCAAAAATAATTTCACCATTGCGTAGGTTATACTTCAGACTTCCAATACGCACTTTGAAATTTCATTTTCGGAGTTGTTTAGTATTTTTAAAAATTCATCGAAGTTGTTGTTTTATTACAGATTTTAAAAAATCCGAAAATAGAAAATTTCCATTTTAAGGTCAAATTTCATTTTTTCAGTTTCATTTATGTTTTGCACTCATGAGCCTATGATGACATTCCCTTCATGAAAATTCCAATTTCATTGAAGGAGTTATGTTTTATGGCATTTTCACAAATTTCCATTTTGGGCCTAAAATTGCCCTCTCTTCATAAAAATTCTAATTTTACGAAAGAGGGGTAATTTGAGCATTACATTGAAAAAAAAAAAAAAAAAAAAAAAAAAAAATAAAAAATTAAACTACATCGTGGTCATATGAGGGCCAATTCACATTTGCTTTATTTTGGTTCAATGAACAATCACTAAAGTTTCATGGTAAAATAAACCAACATTGCCCCTTGTTTACAATTACTTGCAATCACTAAGGTGTTCCAAGCATTTAAATTGAATATCTTTATTTGAGATTACTAATACACATATGCAAATGCTAATATAGCGGAGACCTTGGAGAAGTCGTTTGTTTAACTTCTTTGCAAGAGGGGATTTGGAACCCAAATCCTAAAGGAGAGTGTACTTTCACAATTGGGTGAAAATACCACTCAACATTTTGGCGCTAGAAGGAGGGCCCGAATTGGTTTATTTCAGTGTGATTTAAATGCTATAGGGATTTAAATTTTGAATATTTCATGCCCTATTGATTATTATCTTTAGCCCTCTTTTAACAATACAACCTTGTAGTGTTAAAAGGAGGACATGAATTGCTATGCATTGTTCTAACGCTTTTGATTGTTCATACAGGAATAATGTGTTTTGATTTGATTTTGAAAAATTTTGGTCTTGACTAACGAGGTTGTCTCCATGCAATTACTTTCATTTGATTTTAATGGATACATCTCTTGGTTGATGCTAACATGATTATTCATACGTTACATGTTTGATATTTGCTAGTCATTTCATGCTTATTTGTAAGGAATTATTTTGTCTAAAATGTATTTGTTGTCGGTATTATGCTCTTCACTTGCGTGTAATGCGATCTTGTGAATCCGAAAGCCTACAACACTAGGAGTATGCTCTTCACTTGCGCATATGCGATCCGGTGAATCAGAAACTAATTTACATTTTTAGAATATTGCTTTGTCATGGTTCCTTCTTTTATTCATGACTAACAAATTGGTTTTGAAGTTATTCTTTGAGTTTCATTAATGGCTACAACTGCAGGAACGTGGTATGGGATACATGTTAATCCTTTGAACATTAGTGGAGATTCTCATGATTTACCCAAGAACGTAGAAAAATGTTTGCCCAAATTTAAACACAATGGTCCAACATTAGCCGAGGAACATATTCAAGCCTATGTGGATATCCTAGTTAGATGGAATGTCGAACATGAGGATGTGGCATGTAGAATGTTTCCTGGAACCCTAGATGAGGTGGCATATGATTGGTACATCAATTTACCCACTGGTTCTATTACATCTTGGACTCAATTGAAAGATGATTTTATCAATCAATTTAGGTTGCTCATTGATCCTCTCACGATATATCAACAATTTACTTCTTGCAAAAGAGAACCTAATGAGCCTAGTGAGAAGTTTCAACTTGAGGTTTCGAAAGCTTTATGCGAGATTAATTTCTCCCTATACTATTGAGGAAAGTGGTGCTCTTCAAATATACTTTCGAGCATTGGATCCATGGTGTGCCATATTTGTTAGGATGAATCCCTTGGTTACTGATCTTGCATCGGCCTACATAGAAGCTATGATTGTAGATCAACAATTGAGGCCACAAGGTTATGGAATGGAGCAATCAACTATGGTAGGACAACTAGGGGCTTGCAATCAAACCTCGATGGTAAATCAAGCGTGGGCACAACAAAATTTGATATCAAATGTTTTTCCCTACAATCAACTTTATCCTACCATACCAACTTATGCTCCCACATGTGCTTATACAAGTACTTCCATCCATCCAACTATGCCTCAATTAGAGAATCATGTGGTCACCCATGGAACCATTGCAACAAATGTTCAAGCTTTGTCCATGGGTATCAATCCAACTAATCCTACTACTTCTACCACTCAACCCAAAGAGTTCGCATCGAAAGTAAAAGAGCAAAAGAAAGTGGTTAAGAAGGTATGTAGGCATGTTCCACCACAAAAATGAGCACGTCAATGTATGCATCCAAATCATCCTAGGAAGAAAATTCATAATGTCCGATCTTAATGATGTTTCATGTTATGCTTCTTCAAGCGATACAAGAGATTTTGAGGTGACTCACGTTGAAGTAAATACCTATTCGAAAAGTCTTGAAGAGCATGAAGTTTTTGGAGAAGAAATTCTATGGATGGGTAACAAGAAGTTGGAATCAAATGATCACCATCTTGTTTTGGAAAAGAAATATCTAGAATCATTACCCAAAAAGGAGGATTTGGATGAACGAACTTATGTGGATATGATTTGGTCAGATGTACTTGCAAAGGATTGGAGCAACTATATGACACGGAATTCAAAAATCGATCCCATTATAGAAGCTCCTAAGCCATCACAAGTGGCTGAAAATGAATTTGAAAGAAAATCAACAAATGAAGTTGAAGACATAATCGAATTTCACCACTTGTTCTCGAAAGACACTTTGGATGATGTTCTCGAAAGTGATGACCAAGAGGATCCACACCTTCCAAATTGTGATAAAATTGAATCATGGGTTACAAATTTGGATTATGATAGCTTTACCAATTTGAATTCAAGAGATAACCCACTTTTGGAAATAACTGGACCATCTAAGGAAGGTGAAGATGAATTGGATGAGAAACATGTTGATGAATCAGAAGATGAAGAAGAAGTACTTGAGCGTCACAACTTGAAATTGGAAGATGATTACTATGATTCATGGAAGAAATGGGAAGAATATTATCAATCTAAATCTTCTAACAAACTTGTTGTGTCAATTAATATGCAGGATAACTCAATTGCTTCCTCACATGAGGATACTATAAATCCTGTACAATTTGAGAAAGTTTTGGAAGAGGAATTCGAATCTCATCAAATTTTGGAACATGATAAGGATTCTACAACCATGAATCAAGAAAGAGAGTCACTTGCTTTAGATTCCTTTGAAGGAAAAGAAATTGAAAATCTTGATCCACTTACTTGTGCTACAATGATTATGCCATTTCAAAATGAGAAAATTACAAAACCTAAATCATTTGGGTTTGATATCATTGATGATCCAATTGAAAATCTCACGTTACCCAAAACAACCCAAGTGATTGATCATGGAAATGTGTTAGTTAACCCACCCCTAGATAGACAAGACTTATGGTTTGAAAGGGATGGACATATGTTCAATTGGGTACCTAAGTTTGGTGCCTTTGATAAACAAATCATGGAGAAAGAACAAGTGCTACATGATGATGAATGTCATGAGAGAAAAGAGGAATTTTCAAATCCTCTTCAAGTAAGGTCAAATGAAAACATGCCAAAGGTAAAATCTCACCTTTTTGGTTTCACCATGCAAAATTCGAATGAAGGTTTGCCTAATGAATGGTTTGATTCAAATATTATTAATGTTATGGCTTTATTGAATGAAAATGAAAGCTTATTTCTACACCATGAATCAAAGTGTGGAATGGACATCTTAAAGAATAGACATAAAGGAATTGAATATCAATCATTGTCTAATCAATTTGAAAACTTGAAACTCCACCATAGGATTATTAATGAAACTAAATCAAATTGGTATGGTGAGAGGGGCAAGTGGAAGTTTGTTTCTTTGTTTGGTTTGATCTTGTTTTTGTTGGATTCCTACAAAACTTGGTATGCGTATCACGTCATATGTCTTTTAAAGAATTCTAATCAGGTTTGGGATCCGGGAAAATGATAATCCAAACTTTTGCACCATCTTGTATTATATTGTACATTTGTATATACTTTTGGTTTTTGTGTTTTGGTTTTGGATTGGATCTCATTTTGGTTTTAAGTTTTGTGTGTTGGTCCTTTGGACACTTTTGGTTTGTCTTGAAAAAAAAAAAAAAAAAAAAAGCGAGATGTCAACTTATGTCCTTATGAATGTTGACTAAGACTAAGAGAATATGAAACATCGGAATTGTATTGCAGAAAGCTCCACGAGTATCGCAAACACATTAAAGAATATCGTTTGGAACTTGTGATGCATGAAGTTGTCGGTTTTACAAATTATGGCAAAGTAGGTGGTATACTCCATCAGCATTTCAAAAAGAGCAATGCATTCATCCATATCTCATGTTACATTCGACATTGCATATACATTTCATCTCGGTTGCATCTACATTTCAAATACAATCATTGAAAAGGTGTCGAATCCTCTTAGGGTTATTATATAACATATATTAAAAGGATCCTAAGGTTGGGAACTGATGCCCGAACTATCTTGAACCAAGCACGTTCTACACATATTAAAGAGGATCTTGAGCAAAATGGTCAAAACCATACTTGGAAGAAAAGGTGAGGCGAAAGGAGTATTTCGTGTCTGTCCTATCATGCAACATAATCCTTAAAATAGTGGTTTTTACCACTCCTATAGTGCTTAAAGCCTAAAATCAGAGTAGTAAGGATAGGGTTAAATCCCCATCGAACTTAGGTTGAGGATCCAATTCCCCAAAGCTCGATTTGATCTTCATGGAGTAGTAAGGATAGGGTCTAATTCTCATCTCGCTTAGGTTGAGAATCCGATTCCCCAAAGCTTCTATTTTGCCTCCATCATGCTTTAAGAAATTAAAAGCATGATCTACACTCAAGAACTTGAAGTTCCAAAGCAAATATTTTTCATTCTACTTTTATTGCATCATTGATATTGGATTGGAAGGATCGTACTACATGTCCCTTGCAAGGATGGGTAGTCATCCCCAAGGTTCAAGAAATCAAAAGTAAAGTCAAATCCTGGATTATGGGGTTGATCTCCACCGGGGCTATAGACGCTGACTGGCAGTGGAGTATGCTCATGCGTGGCAACATGTCTTGTCTAAAAGCAAGACCACTGACTGCTCAAACGGACAGGCTAGCCTGACAGTTTCATCCATAACAGGTTAAATCATTTTGTTCAAGATGAGGTAATGAACTCCAGATCAGAGTAGTAAGGATAGGGTTAAATTCCCATCTCGCTTAGGTTGGGAATCCTATTCCCCAAAGCTCTGATTTCACTTACACTTGCACATGGGTTCAAGATGGTAGTGACACATAACCAACTTTGGGATCTAGTAAATTAATTCAGTATACTCATATTTGGTCCTAAGAGGATTTGACAGTTTTAATATGTTTGTTCATGGTACTAGAAAGTTTGAGCCTTTGCAAAGCTTGTTATATCTCTAGCATCTTCACCATACGTTAAATCCTACAAGAATCATCCATAACTTCTCATACGCACGAATCATAAGTGAAAATGACAATGGAAAGTTGAACGAGTTTCAAACGATAGGGAATGAAGCACATTGCACACACCGAGCTGATGCTTAATAATTCTAATGCTTCATGTATTTCTCATCTAGTTTCATTCTTGGGATATTTGTTGACGCTTGTGTTTGAGTTTTGAAGGTGTTCAGGTTGAGTTCTCACCGAAATGCTCAGGAGCATTTCCCAATAGAGTCGCCATTTGTTGTGGCTGCTCCACAACGTACCCCAAAATTGGGGACCCACCTTTTTGCATATTTTCCAAGAAGACCGAAGTGGCCCATATGCTAAAGATCAAAGAAAAAGCAAAACACCGCAAGGAGAAAAAGTGTCGCGATATCGCGACATGTTGCATTTTCACGGTCCAAAGCGAAGAGAAAGAACAAGAAAGAAAAAGTGTCGCGATATCGCGACATGTTGCATTTTCACGGCCAAAGAGAAGAGAAAGAACAAGAAAGAAAAAGTGTCGCGATATCGCGACATGTTGCATTTTCATGGCCAAAGAGAAGAGAAAGAACAAGAAAGAAAAAGTGTCACGATATCGCGACATGTTGCATTTTCATGGCCAAAGAAGAAAGAACAAGAAAGAAAAGTGTCACGATATCGCGACATGTTGCATTTTCATGGCCAAAGAGAAGAGAAAGAACAAGAAAGAAAAAGTGTCACGATATCGCGACATGTTGCATTTTCATGGCCAAAGAAAGAAAAAAGTGTCACGATATCCTGACATGTTGCATTTTCACGGCCAAACAAAGAAAAGTGTCGCGATATCGCGACATGTTGCATTTTCGCGACTCAAAAGAGAGAAAGAAACAAAAGTGTCACGATATCGCGACATGTTGCATTTTCATGACTCAAAAAGGGCAGGCAGAGAAACAAAAGTGTCGCGATATCGCGACATGTTGCATTTTCACGACTCAAAAAGGGCAAGCAGGCAGAGAAACAAAAGTGTCGCGATATCGCGACATGTTGCATTTTCGTGACTCAAAAGGGAGGCGAGAGAAACAAAAGTGTCACGATTATCGCGACATGTTGCATTTTCCAAGGAAAGAGTAGTGGACAGTGCGTCGATATTAGTGATGAACACCAGGATAGTGAAACCGAAGACGCATAATGACGTGGACCTATAAGGAATAAATCGAAGATTGAATAAGGTAATTTGTCACATAAGGACAAAATCCAATGAATAAGACAAAACGTTACATAAGGAATCTTTAATGATTTGAAATCATTTAAGATGGTCGTTACACATGGAAGGAAGCGGACGCATGCCCATGTGGAGAAAAGGAAACATTTTTTGAAATCAAATGAAAAGTGAAGAAAACCAAACAGAGGAAGCCAAACCATGGGAATGAAACGAAGGGCCACAAAATAGAAATGAAAAGCCTTTTTGGAAACCAAAACACATGCATGCACAAGGGAAGGTGAAACGAACAACCATTGGAAAATGAAACGAAAAGCTTCCTGAAAATTTTAAATACGCCGGGCAAGGATGTTTTGAGGGGTTGGAAACGCTGCAAGCGAGTTGCAGATTTGAAGGCAAGAGGGCCATTCTGGACCTGTTTGGGCTGATTTTCTTCCATGGACTGGTTTGGGAAAACCAGAAATTTTTGTTATTGTAAAATGACAAATTTTTAATACAGAAAATTTCAGAAAGTTGCATCTTATGGACAAGAAAGAAGGAGTCATTTTCTGCATGCAAGATTAAATGTCTATTTTTCCCCTTTTCAGATTTTAGGCTTGTAAATGGAGTTTATGCAAGTTTTCTTGGTTGCTTCATGCGAATGTTTAAATCTGAAAACCTCATTTAAAACCCTAGGAGCCAACACTTAGCTTATCCGGATTGTGCTTGTTTTGCAAGTCCAATAGGTTAGGTTGCATGCATGAAAACCTCACATCTTCGGTTTTGTCGAAATAGGATAGCATCAAACTGAATGTATCTTGTGTTCCATTTTCTGCATTTCATTTTCATTTTTCTGCATTTTATTTTCCAGAAATTTTAACTTTTTTTTAATTTTCAGGCATTAAAATAAACATTTAAAAAATTTCAAAATCCAAAAATAATTTCACCATTGCGTAGGTTATACTTCAGACTTCCAATACGCACTTTGAAATTTCATTTTCGGAGTTGTTTAGTATTTTTAAAAATTCATCGAAGTTGTTGTTTTATTACAGATTTTAAAAAAATCCGAAAATAGAAAATTTCCATTTTAGGGTCAAATTTCATTTTTTCAGTTTCATGTTTTCATCTCATGAGCCTATGATGACATTCCCTTCATGAAAATTCCAATTTCATTGAAGGAGTTATGTTTTATGGCATTTCACAAATTTCCATTTTTTGAGCCTAAAATTGCCCTCTCTTCATAAAAATTCTAATTTTACGAAAGAGGGGTAATTTGAGCATCACATTGAAACATCGTGGTCATATGAGGGCCAACTCACATTTGCTTTATTTTGGTTCAATGAACAATCACTAAAGTTTCATGGTAAAATAAACCAACATTGCCCCTTGTTTACAGTTACTTGCAATCACTAAGGTGTTCCAAGCATTTAAATTGAATATCTTTATTTGAGATTACTAATACACATATGCAAATGCTAATATAGCGGAGACCTTGGAGAAGTTGTTTGTTTAACTTCTTTGCAAGAGGGGATTTGGAACCCAAATCCTAAGGGAGAGTGTACTTTCACAATTGGGTGAAAATACCACTCAACATGTGGACAGAGCGAAACTTTGCTTACTACAAAGAATTTTTTTATAGAAGCGAAAGAAGTTGGTTGGTGTTATGCCTTAACAGCCAAGAAGGTCACAAATGAAGAAACTATCATACCACCAGTGGTGTCCAAGTTGTTGCAGGAATATGTTGATGTCATACCTGATGAATTACCAGTTGGGCTACCACCGAAGAGGGACATCCAACATCATATCAAATTGATCCCTAGGTCAGCTCTTCCAAATCAAGCAGCCTACCGATCAAATCCAACATAGAATGCTGAGTTGAGAAAACAAGTAATAGAACTGATACAAAATGGATTGGTCAGGGAGAGTATGAGTCCTTGCGCTACTCCTGCACTTTTAACCCCAAAGAAATATGGATCATGGTGGATGTGCATGGAAAGCAGGACCATAAATAAGATTACTATAAGATACAGGTTCCCAATGCCAAGGATTGATGATATGATGGATGCTTTAGTAGGGGCTAATTATTTCAGTAAGACTGACCTATGAAGTGGCTATTAGCAGATCAGGATCAGAGAAGGGGATGAGTGGAAGACAACTTTCAAGACTCAAGATGGATTATACGAATGCTTGGTGATGCCATTCGAGTTATCTAATACTCCCAGTACCTTTATGCGATTTATGAATGGAGTGCTGCGGGAATATAATGGTAAGTTTTTGGTTGTTTATTTTGATGATATCTTAGTTTTCAGTAAGACTAAAGTAGAGCATGTGCACCATTTGAGGTTGGTGCTAGATATATTAAGAAAAGAGAAACTATATGCCAATTTGAAGAAATGTAGTTTCCTTCAAGAGAGTTTAGTATTTTTGGGGTTTGTAGTTTCAAGGGAAGGCCTCAGGATGGATGAGGAAAAGATAAAAACAATTTTTGAATGGCCTATCCCGAGAAATGTAACAGAGGTTAGAAGTTTCCATGGCTTGGCAAATTTTTACAAAAAGTTCATTAGGAATTTTAGTAGCATTGTGGCTCCCATCACAGAATGCACCAAGGGGAAGGAATTCGTATGGACAAAGGCAGCAAGAGGAGGCTTTGAGATTCTGAAGAAAAAGGTAACCACCACACCTATTTTAGTGTTACCTAATTTTAGCAAATTATTTGAGGTTGATTGTGATGCATCACATATTAGAATTGGAGCTATGTTGAGCCAAGGAGGGCATCCAGTAGCATTCTTCAGTGAGCAGTTGAATGAGGTCAGGAAAAATTACTCCACCTATGATGTTGAATTCTATGCTATTGTGCAAGCATTAAGATACTGGAGACATTACCTATTATCCAAAGAGTTTGTACTCTTCACGGACCATGAAGCATTAAGGTATGTTAATTCCTAGAAAAATTTGAATAGTAGACATGCAAAGTGGGTATCATATTTACAAGAGTATGAGTTTACTTTGAAGCATAAATCAGGAAAACATAATAAGGTGGTAGATGCCTTAAGTAGGAAGGTAATGTTGCTGACTACCATGGAGAATGTTGTGGTAGGATTAGAGAGTATCAAGATTTTATATGAGGCTGATGCTAAATTTGGACAGGTTATGGCACAGTATAAGAATCCAGTAGGGGGTGTCTAGTAACATTTTTGTAGAATATGTTATGCAAGATGGTTACCTATTTAGAGGTAACCAATTATGCATTCCTGTTGGTTCCATGAGGGAGAACATCCTGAGAGAGATGCATAGTGGAGGTTTAGTTGGACACTTTGGGGTGGATAAAACTATTGCTCTTGTGGTGAAGTATTATTGGCCAAAGATACGAAGAGATATAACCAGGTTTGTATCTCTTTGTAGAGTCTGTCAGATGGCTAAAGGCCATGCCCAGAATATCAGGTTGTATATGCCTTTACCAGTTCCCACAGGACCTTGGACTGACCTGAGCATGGAATTTGTGTTAGGACTTCTGCGTACCCAGTGAGGTAAGGATTCCATATTTGTTGTTGTTGACAGGTTCTCTAAGATGTCTCACTTTATCCCCTGCCATAAAACTAAAGATGCCACAGGAGTTGCAGTCCTATTTTTTGATGAGATTGTGCATTTGCATGGCATCCCAAGATCTATCACTTCGGATCGTGATGTCAAAATTTTGGGCCACTTTTGGAGGACATTATGGAAGAAGCTTTATACCAAGCTCCAGTTCAGTAGTGCGTATCATCCACAGACTCATGGATATACAGAGGTAGTGAATCGAAGTTTGGGTAATATTTTGAGGTGCATAGTTGGTACAAAGCCAAAATAGTGGGATCGAGCGTTACCACAAGCAGAGTTTGCATTCAACAACTCAGTAAATCGCTCAACAGGAAAGTCCCCATTTTATATTTTTTATGGCCACAATCCCCATGGTGTGCTTGATTTAGTGGAATTTTCAATTACTGAAACTGTTAGTGATGATGCAGAGGCTTTTGCAGAACATATACATAAATTGCAAGAGGAAGTTTGATAGCAGTTGCAGGAGAGTAATGCCAAGTATAAAGTAGCAACAAATGTACATAGGTCAGCAAAGATGTTTTAGGAAGGTGACTTGGTAATGTTCCATCTTCATAAAGAAATATTTCCAAAGGGCACATACAATAACCTCAAAATGAAGAAGATTTGACCCTGTAGGATTCTTCATAAAAGGAATGACAATGCCTATGTGGTCGAATTGCCAGAGGACCTAGATATCTCACCGATCTTCAATGTCTCTGATCTGTACAAATTTCATGGAGATATAAGGGATGTTGAGGTACCAAAAGTAATAAATTGGGTGCAATAGATTACCAAGAAGAAGAATGATCATGTTGATCAATTCTTGGATAAGAAGGTGATCACCACACGCAATGGCAACTACAACAAATACTTGGTACTGTGGGAAGGATTATCATCAGCTGAAAGTACCTGGATTTTTGAAGGAGAGCTGAAGAATATTGCGCAGGATAATCTTCAAGAATTTCATCTAGAGAACTCGTAGGATTTGAGTTCTTTTCAACCAGAGGAGAATGATGCACCCGCAACATCCAGTGACACTTTCCTGATTTAGCCGAATTAAAGTTCCAACTTCCCGGGGTCATAACTTTTGATCCGGGTGTCCATTTGAGCCCATTTTTTTTTTAAATGCACAAAATTGAGTTGAAATCACTGTTTTCAGCAATGCTATCATTGAAGTGGCTGTTTTGATACATTTTTAGGCCCTAAAACATCACCTAGTGGCCAAAAATGGGCTCAAAAGTTTTTGTTCCAGTTTTTTGGTATTTAATATCTTTTGTTGCATGAGTTAGTCTAGGGAGATATTTTAGGAAAGTCTTAATTTTGGAATAATAGATGCATGATATTTTTTTGGATCCATCTGAGTGATAGTTTAGACTTACTAAAAATAGTAAGTTCGTGTTAGGTTAGGTTTTTGGTGGATATTATATGTAGGAAGTGATTTCATTGTAAGGGGATGGAGATCCAAGGAAATAATAAAATTCGAGTTGCAGAATTGTTGTTTTCCCATTGATTTTGCTTGTGTGTTTGAGAATCAATACAGATCTACATCAAGTAGTAAACTAAAAACAATTTTGAATGCAATTTTCCAAAACTCTAAAACATTAAGAATATAATTTCTTTTAATTCTAAATTTCTCAATCCTATGTTGATGTTGAATACCTTATAAATTCAAACTTAGAAATTTTGGAATTCCATAAAAGAATATTTACAAATTTTATAAATTTAATTTGATGTTAAAAACCTTATTACTCCAATATAATCAAATGGCAAATATTTCAAAAAAGTTTTGTAAATTTAAATAATCAAATTACAAAAATTTTAAACTTATTTATTTAACTCCCTCAAACCAAATTTTAGTTCTTCATAAAATTCTCAAATAACATTACTTTTATTTCTAAGGTTTCAAATATTGATTTTCATCCCTCCAAAATAAACAGTTTGACTTTTATCCTTAGAAAATAATAATTGTAAATTTATCTCTCCCTTATACCTCCTATTATGTGCTTATAAATAAACTTAAATAAAATGAATTACCTTCAGCCTTGAACGTGGTAATTCTCTTTGGTCAATAGTGGTTGACCATATCCAAACATACATTCTCCTTTCTATGGAATCTTTGCTATGCTTTGGCTCACCTTGAAATATTATTCAATCTCCATTTTGATTGACCAAGTGAATTTAGTCTTTACTCAAGTCCTCTACAATGTACCTAGTCTTTGACCCTTTGACTCTGTATGTGGCTTGAATATCTCTCCTACAATTCCAAGTGGTGTATCTCTTCTTATTCCCACTCAAACTTCAATAAATGACTTCACTTACACCTGCTTCTATTTTCAACGTATCTCTACAAATATGCACTTCAATTTTAATCTTTCCCTCATTAAAAATATGTTCCCTCCTTGATATGGGTGCTTGAAATCCTTCAAACCTACTGATATCCCAAGTTATATGTGCCACATGGTCCTTAAAATCTTCCAATGCTCTAAATTTATCTCCTTTATTCTCCTTAAGATCATATAACGTATTCTTGCCTGGGAGGATGATAATATGACACTCTAGCCATTACTATTACCAAGTGTCTTGCTTTTAAATAAATATTTAATGATTTTTCAACCTTGGTGCTTATTTGATACCTAAAATGTTTGCTAGCTTATCCTTTGTCTTCTCTAACACGTGTTTGTTGCATGTAACATATCCACCAATCCTCAACATTTGTAATTTGCCCTCATTTTTAGTCCTATCTTCTTTATGTATATTTTGCACTCTTTTGTAGAGAACATATTTGTTTGAAATTATTGGGTGAAACTGAATAACTTACTCAATATTTTTATGGTGGCTCATATTTAGACTATAACAACCCGAACCTAACACACCTGGTTGTCCATAATCTAACTCACTAGAATCATAGAGAAAATTTTGATCGGTATCAACGTTTTAAGCAAAATATAAGGAGAAATTTTAATAGTCACCCAACATTTTATTAGTATGAAGGCATAGTGAAACTCACTTCAGGAATTCTAACCATTACAGACGGTATCCTAAGTGGTCAATATTGGCCAGATCCTGCAAGAGGTACCTTTTTTTGATCCCATATTCTCCTTTCTTGAGAGCATGGGTTCACGGTAGGGGTCGTCCTCTAGGTCCCATAAAACCTAGAGGGTGGACACATAATTCCCAATTCCATAACATGAAGGACTAGGTTTATCTTAACCCAAGTTTATCCAAAAATAAATACATGCAAGAAGTTAGCGTAAAATATACTTTGTGCCTAGTTGAGAATCTAACTACGCTTGGAGTCAATTAGGGCCCACCATTACACTAGCTTAGGTCCTGGTATCTCTTGCCAAGGCTTGATTAACAACGAGTCATCCCATATCAACTTGTTGCTGAGTTCACCAACATTGGCATCCTGCTAGCTATCTCCTAGCACTAGTTTCTTTTAGTCATATCTAAAATGTGCATTGGACAAGTGACCCATCACTGTACTACTTGTCTGAAAACCTAGAGGTGATGTCCCATACCACCCTTCGTTACCATCCCATATTGACCTTACTTGTCAAGAGTGCAGTCGCTCCCGATTTGCAATATTTTCCTAACTTGCAATCATCGGTGTTGGGTGTTATTGTTTCACCATCCTTCTCAATGGAAAAATTACCATCCCTCTTGATGGTTAGGTAGAGTTTAAGGAGGGTTAAACATGGTCTTTGGGTTATTTCTCTATAATGTGAACTCACAATTTTTACTCTTTCATCTAGTTAAAAACTAAATTATTATAAAACAATTATAAATACTTATAAAAAATATGTTGGAAATTAAGCCAGTTAAAAGGAGTAAAAAATTTGTTTGCAACGGTAAGCTTTGGATCTTACCCTTTTACCTCCTTGGACGACAGCTGACTGGGCAGGTAGTTTGACTTGGACGACAACTGACTGGGCAGATTGGACGGCATGGGCGGCAAGGCGGACAACACCAAATTCCCTTTCTCCTTTCCTCCCTATTCTTCTTCTTTTCCTAACTTCTCCTATATTCCCTAAGGTTGTTTAATCAACCACTATTTAAACTTTGTAATTCTTATGTTTCCAAGGTTGAATATAATATTTTTGCATTTTCCTATTGCTCCTAATTCTCACGTGCCCACATCTGGTATCAGAGCCAAAGTCGAAGAGGGTGCTAGAACCGAGGTCGATGGAGGAACCAGGCTCGAGGACCGAGGTGGAGGAACCAGGTAGCACGAGCATCGAGGTGAGGTCGAGTGGGGCCCATAGCATGCAATCCAAGGTGAGGAAGGCCCATGATTCATGAACCGAGGTGAGGTCTAGAGCAGGCCCGCACAACAAGCATGCGAGGAGGAGCAACTCAGAAGAACCAACCGGAGAGCACCACGTGGCGAGAGGAGAACAAGGCTGACGTAGACTGGATGACTCAGAACTGATGTAGACCAATTACGTGGTAGAAAGATCGATTACATGGTAGAAGGAGGACAAGCAACGTGGCAACAGATGATAGGCTCAAAGGAAGCAACGTGGCGGGGAGCGATTGCTCGAGAAGGAGGTAAAAGGGTGATCACTGATTGCCCGAAGGCAATCGAGTGAGTATTCACTCGCTGAAGGTTTTAAACACCTTCATCGCCCTCCGCATGGTCGATGTGGGACAAAAATCCCAATTTTTTTAATTAAAGCATGATCGAGAGAAGTATAAGGAAGGCAAGCTTCCCTTGCCTTCCCGTCGAGCCGCGTAGCTCGACTGGCTCGTGGAGCCAACCATAAGGTGCCCGCCTTCCTGCAGGTCATGGGTTCGAAACCCAACGATAGTGAAAGCTTGAATTTTTTTTATTTTTGTTGAAATCGGATCCGAAACAGAATATACTTGTAATCTTGCCCTTGGGTTCTCATCGACAGTGGTAGCCGAGTTGGTTAGGATGAATTCTTGCATGAAATAGGTCACGGGTTCGATTCCTACGAAGGATAAATTTTTTATATAAAGTTTTTTTTATATATTATTATTAAAATTAATTATATTATATTTAATATATTAACTATAATTGCTTTTCTAAAGTTTTTTTAAAGCAATTATTTTTTAATCTATTAAATAGTAATATATATTTTTTAATATATATCATATAAGAAAGAAAGACATTGTCTAAGAGACAATTATTGTAATCGAAGGATAAATTTTTCACTTGATTCAAGGAATCATAAACTGTAGAACTTTTGTGTAATAAGCCTAAGAGGCTTAGTTTTTTTTGTAAAAGAGACAAAAGATCCAAATTGTAAAATTGTAAAGAGGCATTGATGATAAGACCAAATGGTTGTTATCATGCCTTATGTGCAATTCTAGCAAGAGAAGGTGCAGAGAGGTTTGATGAAAAAGTAAGAGGTTATGGGCTCAACATTGTGTTTAGCCAACTTCAAAATGCAGTGATAGCACATCAAAGGCATCCTGACTTAGGGTACGAGGTAGACTTTGAAGACAACTCATTCAGGAGTCAATTTGAACAATCGAAATCTGTACAAGCTGCACCACAAGAATCAGAGTATACACACTACAGTATTTCAGTGGAAATCTTAGAACCAGAATCACCAAAAATAATATTGATAAGTGACGACGAAGAAGAAGTAGCAGATAATTTTGTGAATCAAGAGATAGCATCCCCACATCAAGAGGAATAAACAGTGAATGATAGAGTAGAACAAGTCAGATTTGACTTAAGTTTGTAATCTCTTCTTTCTTCCTTCTTCTTCTTTCCTTCTTTCAAACAACAAAGTACTTTATTGTAACCATGAAATAAAGAGAGTTTTTTGGTAACTATGGCCTCACACAATAGCTTACCTATACCAGAATTTAACGGTTATGACTATGAGTATTGGTCTATAAATATGAAGACCTTGCTCATAGGAAGAGGTTTGTGGGACATAATAGAAGAGGGCTACACATAACCCTCAGACTGGACAACACTAAGTGCCGCAGACAAGAAAACATGAAAAGAAGAGAAAAAGAGCAACTCTTCTGCTCTTTCTCATCTCCAAGCTGCATTGGAGAAAAGCATATTCCCTAGAATCGTCGCTTGTACAACTGCACAAGCTGCATGGAAAGCATTGAGTGATGGATTCCAGGGTAGTAATCAAGTGAAGTAGGTAAGGCTTCAAACACTGAAGAGAGATTTTGAAAATCTTTGAATGAAAGATGATGAAAAAGTCGATGATTATTGTGTTAGAGTAAAAGCAATTGTGGATAAAATGGTTACACTAGGCAAAAAAATCATGCCTGAGACAATTGTAACAAAAGTGTTGCGAACACTTACACAGAAATGGAACCATATTGCCATAATTATAGAAGAATCCAAAGATCTTTCCCTTTTAACATTCGATGCATTAATCGGATCGTTAATGTCACATGAAGAGAGGTTTCCTAAAACTCCTTCAACCAACTACGGAGGCAATGATAAGGCCTTCACTTCCAATGAAAACAATGGAAGAGGATGGGGAAGAGGTCAAGGCAGAGGCAAGCAAAGAGGTAGAGGCAGAAGCAACTACAGAGGAGGCAATCAAAATAGAGGAGGCAACCAGAACAGAGGAGGCAATTCCAACAGAGGAGGCAACTCATACAGAGGAGGCAATCAACAAAGAGGTGGAAATCAAAATCGAGGAGGAAATCAAGGACAAAGTGGAAATCAAGGGCGAGGAAGTGACAAGTCAAAATCAGCTTGTTTCAACTGTGGCAAGCCAGGTCACTTCGCTCATGACTACTGGTCAAAATCTTCACAAGGCAACAGTAGTCAATATGGTAATTATGGAGAAGAAGATGATACCTCTAATATTTTTCTTTCATATGGACAATCAGAACACAATCTAAATGACACATGGATTCTGGATACTGGTTGTTCAAACCACATGAGTGGCAAAGAACATTTATTTGCTACTCTAGATTCCACTTATAAATCCCAAATCAAATTAGGGGATGATAAGACATTGCAAGTAGAGGGTATTGGAGCCATGGAGGTTCCAACCAAAGAAGGACTAAAGAAAGTGCATGACATCTATTACACTCCAAAGCTCCAACACAATCTGCTAAGCATTGGACAAATGATGGAAAACAATTACAAGCTTGTATTTGATGAAGGACAATGTATCATTTTTGATAAAAATAATTGTAATCGTGTCATCACACAGGTCCCCATGACCAAGAACAGGTTATTCCCTCTCAAATTTGGTGAGCCAAGAGGAGCTCAACTTGCAAATGTAGCTATAACAAATCCAAGTGTGCTTTGGCACTTGCGATATGGTCACCTTAATTCCGCTAGCTTGAAACTTCTCACTTCTCAAGCTATGGTGACAGGACTTCCCAAAATCAATGAACAAAAGGAGGTCTATGAAGGATGTGCTTTGGGAAAGCACTCAAGGTCGAAGTTTCCAAAAGGACAAGCGTGGAGAGCCAGCTATCCACTTCAGTTAGTACATTCAGACATCTGTGGACCAATGCAAACACAGAGTCTCGAAAACTATTCTTATTTTCTCACTTTCATAGATGACTTCTCTAGAATGTGTTGGATTTATTTTTTGAAACATAAAGATGAAGCTTTTGATTGCTTCATAGATTTTAGAAACAATGTAGAGAATCAAAGTGGGAATTATGTAAAATGTCTTAGGACAGATCGAGGAGGTGAATACTCCTCAAAAGTATTCTTGAAATATTGTAAAGCAAGTGGGATTAAAAGGCAATTCACCACTGCCTATACCCCACAACAGAATGGTGTGGCCGAGAGAAAGAACCGCACCATAGTTGAAATGGTGAGATCGATGCTTCAGACTAAGCATCTAACTCATATGTACTGGGCAGAGGCTGTAAGAACCAATGTATATATTCTAAATAGAAGTCCTACTTCTAGTTTAGATGGTGTCACTCCTTATGAGGGGTGGTACGGAAAGAAACCTAATGTAAAGCACTTCAAAGTGTTTGGTTCTTTAGCATATGCACACATTCCTGATGAGAAAAGGAAGAAGCTTGATCCAAAGAGTCAAGCTTGTATATTTGTAGGGTATTGTGAGTCTACAAAGGCATATAGACTCTACAATCCCAAGACTCATAAAGTTATACTCTCCAGGGATGTAATTTTTGATGAAGGGGGAGAATGGGGTCATCAAAGAATTTTTGTTGATGATGAGTCCCAAGATGTAAGTTCTTCACAGGTACAACAGGTGTCTCCAAAGAAAAGCAAAGGCACGCCACCCCCTCCAAGCCCAAGCAGGAGTACTACATCAAGTACTTCAACCGCCACTCCAAGTCCTTCTCCACAGAGATCAGTAAGTTCTTCATCGATGGACATTGACAGAGACTCTCCATCAAGAGGTAAAAGAACATTACAACATCATCCATATTTTCAAATGTTGGATCAGAATTTCCAGAGAAGATTCACTAGAAGCCAAGCTAGTGAAATGAATACAGTTTTGCAACAACTTGAAAATTTGCAATTGTATGGGGATGATGACTCCCATGATCCTAGGGGAGATGTAGTCAATTATGCTTTATTGGCTAGTACACAGCTAGAACCAACTAGCTATGAGAAGGCTTGTACTCAAAATGTATGGCAAGAAGCCATGAAAGAGGAAATAACCTCTATAAAAAATAATGATACATGGGAGCTAGTAAAGCTACCCAAAGGAAAAAATTGTGTTGGATGTAAATGGGTCTACAAGACCAAGTACAATGTTGATGGAAGCATTGAGAGGCATAAGGCGAGACTAGTAGCAAAAGGTTTTACTCAAAAATTTGGCATTGACTATGAGGAAACCTTTGCTCCTGTTGCACGACAAGAAACAATCAGATCAGTTCTTTCCTTAGCAGCCCATAAAGGATGGAATGTTCAACACATGGATGTGAAAAGTGCTTTTCTGAATGGATACTTGATAGAAGAGGTTTATGTTCAACAACCTCAAGGTTTTCAAGAACAGGGAAAGGAGAACCTTGTTTACAAATTGAAGAAAGCACTTTATGGCCTCAAGCAAGCACCAAGAGCTTGGTACTCACGCATTGATGGCTATTTCAGCGAGTATGGATTCACGAGAAGCAAAAGTGAACCAACTATGTACTACCTAAAGCATGGAGTAGACATTCTCATAGTTTGTTTGTATGTGGATGATCTAATATTTATGGGTAGTAACAATAAAATGAATATGGAGTTCAAAAACTCCATGATGAAACAGTTCGAGATGAAAGATCTTGGTTTAATGTGATACTTCCTAGGGATGGAAGTGCATCAATCAAATAAAGGGATCTTCATATGTCAACACAAGTATGCTCGAGACATGATCAAGAAATTTGCCATGGAGCAAGTGCAAATCAGTTGCAACTCCAACTGGACATGGGATCCAATTGAGCAAGGACGATGGAGCATCAAAGGTTGACATGACCACTTACAGAAGCATGGTTGGGAGTCCGATGTTTCTCACCAACACAAGGCCCGATATTCAATATGTTGTTTCTCTAGTTTCAAGGTTTATGGCTAGTCCATCTGAGCTGCATCTACAAGCAACTAAAAGAATCTTAAGATATGTAAAAGGTACATTGGATTTTGGAATCCATTACCAAAAATGTAATTCTGTGAAATTAGTTGGCTTCAAGTGATAGTGATTGGGGCAGCAATATAGATGACAGGAAATCTACATCAAGAAATTGTTTTAGTCTAGGATCAGGACTAATTACATGGAGTTCCAAGAAACAAACTGTTGTAGCATTGTCATCGACTGAGGCTGAGTATATAGCCATCACACATGCTAGTACTCAAGCCCTATGGTTGAGAAAAGTTCTTGAAGAGATTGGAGAAAGTCAAAGTGGTCCAACTCGACTGTATTGTGATAACATAAGTGCCATTCAGTTGGCATACAATCCAGTCCACCATAGCAGATCAAAGCATTTCGATATGAAGTATCACTTCATTCGAGATATGGTGGAACAACAGATAGTTGAGCTTCAATATTGTAGCACTTTGGATAATATTGCAGACATCTTCACCAAAGGTATAGCTAAAGCTCAATATATAAAGCTGAGAGACTGTATAGTCAGTCCTCTCAACTTTAAGGGGGAGAATGTTGGAAATTAAGCCAGTTAAAAGGAGTAAAAAATTTGTTTGCAATGGTAAGCTTTGGATCTTACCCTTTTACCTCCTTGGACGACAGTTGACTAGGCAGGTAGTTTGACTTGGATGACAACTGACTGGGCAGATTGGACGGCATGGGCGGCAAGGCGGACAACACCAAATTCCCTTTCTCCTTTCCTCCCTATTCTTCTTCTTTTCCTAACTTCTCCTATATTCCCTAAGGTTGTTTAATCAACCACTATTTAAACTTTGTAATTCTTATGTTTCCAAGGTTGAATATAATATTTCTGCATTTTCCTATTGCTCCTAATTCTCACGTGCCCACATAATAAGAGAATGACAACAAGTAATCTATTTAAATTAAAAATAAATTTATTTAATAGAAAATAGTAAAACTTTATTAATAAAATTTTTCATAATCAATTAGTTAGTCGAAATAACTAGAGCAATAGCTTCTAATCTAATTTTAACCAATAATACCCTTAAAATGAGGATACTATAAATTTATTCTACACCATCGAAATGCATTGATATGGCAACTTAAATAATCCCTATACCTACTTTTTAGATGAAGAAATGACATCATACTTTAATTGAAAAAATAATGCTAATTATTAATAAGCAAAAAAAAACTTTACTCAAATTAATCTAACTAACCCGCTTTATGAAATTATTCAATCTTTTTCATGAACAAAATTTTACATTACAAAAGATATATAAGAACCGATCTAAATTTGATCATTTAGCACAAAGAAGAAAACCGATAATAATGATATTTATTATTGACATCTAAAGGAACGAGTACATTGAAAAAAAAGATTAAATCTTTACCCTAATATGTAAATTGGCTATCTAATGACCCCATTTTTCTCGTACCACCATTATTAAGTAGAAATATATATATATATATATAAATAAAAGGTCTTGTATTATCAACATGTATTTTCAATATTGTTGGTTGAGTCGAGTTTGTAAGTAAAGGTTGCTTTATAACAATAAAAATTATTATTGCTCTATCCGGTAAATTAAATATGAGTAGAAGATATATATTTGTACTCAACAATTTGGTTTACAAAGGAATGTCTTCTACTTATATTTAATTTACCGGATAGAGCAATAATAATTTTTATTGTTATAAAGCAACCTTTACTTACAAACTCGACTCAACCAACAATATTGAAAATACATGTTAATAATACAAGACCTTAGATTGATCAGAGCAATTACTAAGGTATCCACTGACGAAGGAAGAGGTTTTTGGACTCTATTTACTAAAGTTGGGGTGGCTACAAACATAAGTGAACACAATGAAATATAATATTGGTCCAACTTAATAATTTTTATTAAACACAAATGTTTTTTAAATAATTTTGAAATACTAAGAACATTCTATTTACTTCAAAAATTTATTCCTATAAAACTTAAGAGAATTATCACTATGCAAGGGAGATGACCGAAGTGTCTAGATTTTGAAGGATGATTCCTAAAGTACACATCTCTTATTGGGATAAGTTAAATTGGGTTGAGTGCCGCACACCTAAGACGCACTACTAGGTTACACTATTGGCCACAAAGTTTTCCAGAGATGGCAAAGGAATAACCACACAGTGAGTTAAGGAAATGGTGAGGCCCTCAAATAGGTTTAAAGTTAGTTGTATTGAACATAATTTCTAAAGTAAATTCGTTACTTAATTCACACCTACAACCACAGGTATTATTGATATTTCAAACACATTTAAGATACAAGTTTGGATGTAAGCTATCAAACTTCATAATAGAGAAAATGATAATTGATGATTACTAATTTATTTCATCCTTCATACATTAATACTTTCTTTATTAATACTTTCTTCAGAAGTTGGTATCCAAAGATATTATCCAGCTAAATAGTTACCTCAAGCACTATGCATTTGGACAAGAGCCAAACACATCAAATTTAAGAATAATAAAATATAAAAATTATGACTGAATAGAGAACATGCATACGTCTCAAGCACCTCCACAAAGAGACTTTAGATAAATAAAGTTAATTACACTAAGGGTATCTTAGTCCAATTATTGAGCTTAAGATAATGGCATCTCCAAAGCAAATATGTAAATAGAGTTTATAACCATTCTATTAAACAACAATTCTATTGTTTAAAATTTTCAATATTTTAAGAAATAGTTGAATAAACCAAATCCCAATCGGAGACATCTTATAAAATATCATAACACATATTTGTTTTCCAACATAGGAAGCAATTGTATTTTGCAGATAGTGTTATTGGAAGTCATTAGAAACTCCAACGCGACTTGCTAGTCCAAATCTAAGGAAATAAATTTGATTACCAATGCTAAAACCAACTCTTCAACTTTATATGGCCTTCTTCCATAGCCAACCAGTACAAGTTTACCCGCCAAACAGTTCACCTTGATGTGATTGGCAAAAATATAGAGTTTTTAACATGTTTTGGGTCAACACGACCCCATAACATATAGGGATATATTATTTTCTATATGCACTATTATGCATATACATTCATGCGAATAGTGAAATCTACATTACCATCCTATTTACCAGAATGCATCTAATAACACTAACATTAATATTCAAAACCAAAAAATTTCTCATATTATATAATTTTCATTCTTAGTTCTAACATAAAAAATCCTTAATTATAAATCCAACCAGACTGCAAACACATTCTAATTAACCAGGAAATACAATAGAGAGCTCATGGTTCTTTTAGGAGTTTTGGTTCCTTTTAGGGATATTTTTTCAATTCTTTTACTCAGACTTAATCGTGTAACATACAAACACTTAATCTCAAAATATAACTTAAACAAGCAATCACAAAATATTAATCACATTATCCACACAAAATTCCTGGATTCAACCAAAAGACGCAAGAACTCTGACCTAAGTTCTCTGAGAAGAGCTTCCACCAACCGTCACTGATCTTCCTTATCTTCATTCTTTTCTGTTTTCGTAGAGTAAGAGTCCCTAGGTCACCACTATTCTCATCCTTATATAGAAAATATATGACAATCTTCTTTGAACAGGTGGAAGAACCCATGCAAACACCCATCTCGTATGTGTGTGAGATGGTGGTTGACCTTAAATCTTATATTCTAATTTTAATTTTTGTATTTTTTATTACATTCAAAGACATGGTAATAACATTTATAAAGTGATATTTATTATTTATTCATTTTATTATTTTTATTTATTCTATTATATATATATATATATATATATATATATATATATATATATATATATATATAATTTTTAAACCTTAAATTATAAATTAAAATTTAGAATCAAACATGTATCAATGTAAAAAATCTATTTTTATCAATATAAAATATACCAAAACAAGGTAAGGAACACATATTGCAAGAAATATCTATATGGATGCAACTACATGATTGCACTTTTTGTGAGCTTTCATATACTCACGAGTCATGGTGTTTTTTCACACCACCATTAAATCCCTCCTTACCTCATGTAGACAACCTCTATCTTTCCGCCTGAAGGAGGGTACCTATTTTCCTACAAACACAAATTCCATCAGTAGTACCATATCTTAGAAGTATAAACACAAATTAAAATAATAACTAGTCTAGTGGGTTATTACATAGATGGTGGTGGCTCTCCCTCAAATGATAATGGCTTTGCCTTCTTGGAATGTGGTGGTGCTTCCTCGTATGGTGGTGACTTCCCTTTGAATGATGATGAATTTTTCTTGAGCAACAACGACACTCTCTATTCCAACAAATGCTTTCAATTCAATAGTGGCACTCTCTACTCCAATGGATGCTTACACTCTTTCTTTGGACCATGGCTACTTAGTGTCTTTAGAAACTGAAATAATCTACTTTATTTTTAATCCTTGCTCGGTCTTTAACTTAGACAAATGCTCTTACTTTATTCTCTTTACTCTAATAATTTTACGTTGTTTAGATGCTAGCCTCCCTGTGCTTTTATGATGCTTAGTATTTCTATAAGATGATGCTTTTATGTGGTGGATCTACCACCATTTTTGGTGGCTCTTATTCACCAATGCATTTTGCAACTTTGGTCCTCATCTTGGTGTCTTTAGACACCTTAA
The DNA here is from genome assembly GCA_028583015.1 of Wollemia nobilis. Lineage (NCBI taxonomy): Eukaryota > Viridiplantae > Streptophyta > Pinopsida > Araucariales > Araucariaceae > Wollemia > Wollemia nobilis. The sequence goes on from JAQPPZ010002524.1 coordinate 1,921,106, forward strand.
ATCTACCTCAATTTTGAGCATTATTCGACCTTTCTCTTAACTACTAGAACTTAGAATATATCTGCACTCTTATGGGCTAAAAACAACATTCAATAATAATGTTATATTCTTCTTATTTATCCTTTCTAAATAAACTTTTATTTTGTTAGCTTTTCAGGATAAATGCAGTGGAAGATATCTAACACAGGTCCTAATAAGATGCAATAAATATGAAAGCAAGTGAATCTGCAATATGACTGAAATATACTATAAATATAAATTATGGAAATACAATGCAATATGGAGGAAATGGTCACTCCATTAATATGAGCTAAAGAGCTACATTGTAATCCATACAAGAATACTACTACTATCTACTACAATGCACTTGATAAGAACTTGATATGATCTTGATATACCACTATGAGTCCCTTTATATAGGAAGATAGATTCTTTGGCCAACACTCTACCTAGTTGTACAAGGGGACACCTTGCACATTACAACTTGCATATTGCCACTTGTGCATTTATTACATTACTTGAAGTAACTAGCTAACTTACCCCTAAATTAATCTCCTACTCTAACTATGTACCTAAGGTGGTACATTTACATGACCCAAATGATGTAATATACTCTAACTCCAACATACTTAGATATTGTTGTTTTAATCTTGCAAATCTTAAGATGTAAACATTATCAAATCCTTTATGCTTGAATACTATTTTCCAACTTCCTTCTTAAAATTAATAAAAGTAATATGTTGCTCTCAAATGCTTAATATAAACCTGATTTAAATGCTTCAATAATAAACATATGTTGCACTAATATCACATACCTTTTTGATGTCCTTTTTAGATAGTTTCTTTGGTGATTTGATTCACCCTTTAGCAACCTCAATCTTATAAGTTTTTCACCTTTACTCTGCTTCACTTTGCTATTCTAAAACTTGCCAAATTTGTAGCTCTAATTGCTGCTCAAATTTGAACTTGCTTGCTGCCTAAAAACTCTCTCAAATCTGTTCCAAAGTTCTTCAAAATTGCAGCTCTTTCCTTCTTCTAATGTTATCCACAAAAAACTGATTTTGTGGCTCCAAATATTCTCCAAAATCTATACCTTTGAATTCTAAAACTTGTAGCTATTAGTGCTGCCCAAATGTTGTTATAAACTCTGCAACTTTCCAATCAACTCCTCTATTTTGTTGTCCAAAACCTGCAATGAATATCTCCAAAATGTTGTCTTATTTTTCTATCTCAACCCCTTCAATATCCTATTCAAGGGCACTCCAAAATATACCCAAAAAATTCCAAATTTGCAGCTCAATACCTTATTCAATTTATTATCCTTCAACCTTTCAAAATTTACTTCAAAAATCAGCAAACTTCTCTTATCAAATCAACCTTCAAAAATATGGTGGCTGTCCTTAATTTTTCTAAAACTATAGTCTCTTCAATCTTCTCTTCTCCCTCAATATTCTTGTTGAATTATGGCTTCAAATTTGATCTCCTTCACCTCAAGAATCCAAAGACAATAATTTTACATGACAAGGTGATCATACTCTTTAGTGAACACTACAACACATCATTGATTATATTGCATTAGTCCATGTGCTACATTTATTAAATGCAACCAAATAAGACTAGGGCACATGAACTTTGCATACCAAGCACCCACCACTCACAACTTCACCAAATCCTCATGGTTACTTTATAATTTCAAAAGTAAGATAAAAATAACATGAACTTGAATTTCTTCCAAGCAAGGTAAGTTGAAGAAGTTTTTTTCCATCTTAGGAGTGTTTAACTATCAAACTCTAAATCATATATATTATTTTTGCATATAAAATTTTCATTTTTGTTTTCACATTTAACTTTACAACATTATTTTAGTCTAATCCTATTTTCATATACTTTCTATTTTTCTCAAGTTTTATGATGATAAAATTATGTCTAATAAGAAACTAAAACCCTTTGATGAAATATGATGGAGGAATAAGTGTGAGACATATTAATAAATTAACACAATCAACCAATATGTGAAACTAGCATACTTCATTAAGAATGGCATTCAAAGCATCAAAATATACTTATGCTTGTAAAAGTAATTTTTGGATTATCAATTTATATTAATGTTTTGTAAAAACCCTCTTCTCCAAATCATGAAAAGTTTGAACCCATAATAACTCTATGAGATATTGACATTCTAATAGTTTCCTTTGTAAGCACAAATGTCAAATCAAAGAATCCAAGTTACGATCTTGAATCATTATAGGTCCACAAAAAAAGAAATAACTATGATGTCATATACATGGAAGAGTCATATCCTCACCCAATTTGATTTGCTGCGCAAAAATCCACAAACTATTGTTTAATGCCAAATGAAACCATTCAATACATAGTGCCTCAAGAATCCAAAGACAAAAATTCTGCATGAAGAGGTGACCCTACACTTGAGGGAAATCCACAAAACATTGCTACTAATATTGCACTAGACCAAGTGTCAAATATATCAAATGCAACCAAACAAGAACATGGTACATGACCTCTTCATAATAAGCACCCCCACTCACCAATCCATCAAATCCTTATGGTTTCTTTGTAATTTTAAAAGTAAGATAAAAAAATATAAAATTTAATGTCCTCCAAGCAAGGTTAAATTAAGGTGGTTTTATCTATCTTAAGACTATTTTAAAAATTGAACTATGAACCATATAGCTTGTTTATTCGTATAATTTTTTTTTCACTTTTAACTTCCTAGTATTATTTTAGGCTAATTCTATTTTCATATGCTTTCTATTTATCTCAAGTTTTATGGTTATTAAATTGTGTCTAGTAAGCAACTAAAACCCTTGGTGGATTATTAAGGATAATGAAATGTGAGGTATTCTAGTGAAAAGATACAATCAACCATTATGTGAAACTAACATTCTTCATCAAGAATAGAATTAAAAGCATAAGAAGGTACTTCTATTTGTCAATGTGATTTTTGGATTATCAATTTGTATTAGTATTTTGTAAAACCCCTTTTATCCAAATTATGAGAAGTTTGAACCACAATAAATCTATGAGAGATTAACATTCAAATACTTTTATTTATGAGCTTAAATATCAAATCAAAGGATCCAAGTTATGATATTGAATTGTTACAGTTTTGTAATGAAGAACTTGTCTATAATATGTATGATCCTAAAAAGCATACACCTAATCTAGTAACAATTGAAAATCACATAAAGCATACAAGAATTGATGAATTTGCAAATAACCAAAAGAAAGGTTTCTTTTATTAAATTTCAAGTGAATCTCAGTTACAAATCCATCCCTCTTAGGGATACCCAATGTGATACAATGTTACAATCATAAGAAATCCCTCACAAGGGTAGGTGCATTCCAATATGCAGAGCCTTTTAGAATGACATGAACTGCTCCAAGGTGTCGATGACCTTCTTCTCCATGATTAGAGGTATTTGTTGCCTTGCATGTCAAAACCCTATTAGTCCTACGTGCAATAAACAACAAGAAGCATCAGTAATAAAGGATGCCTCTCTTGATGAGGCTTTTTGAGGAAATTGCATGAAAAGATGATGTTACTAGCATATAATCAAGAAAGTGCAAGAAAGCTAGTAAACCTATGCAAAACATGAAAATATTCTATGAAACATGTAAAGGAAAAGCATATGTATCTATCTAATGGCCTAATTATGAATTTGAAAGCATGGAAGCATGAAAAAGATTCATTAGTATCCTAGTTACAATATTGAAAGCAAGACAACTAAACAAGCTAATTCTACCGATCAAAAATCTCTAATAATGCAATTAAACCTAAATTATGCTTAATCTAATGCCATTAACAAATCCTACGATGAGAAAGCAAGGAAATCAGGGATGATACCCTAACCGTGGCTCTGTGGCATGGTGAGCACTATTAGCCATGGCTGATAGCCATGATGGAGCTTGAAGTGTGCTTGTCCTCCAATTCAAGGGCTAAATCTCTGAATCCTCTTGCCAAATTGATGGTCAAGGGTCGCCTCTGTGTCCTCTGATAGATTTGGTGGTTGAATTGCTCCGATTGCACGTGAAGTGGGTGTAATTGCATTTCTTGGCTCTCCTAACCTCCTAGGACCTCCATGGCTTGAATTGCCATTTCAATCTCTCAATTAAGGGTAAGAAAGCAATGTCACAATGCAATTAGGTGAGTGTTGAATTCGATAGGGCTTCACTGCTCAAATTCGCCTATGCATCTCTCTCTCTCCCAATTTGGATGGGGTTCTTATAGCACCTTGGAGGGCTATGTCCTAGCTTCATGAGGAAGCCAAGATCAAGAATGGGTAGTTAGAGCAGTTGGAAGGAAGCTTCTCGATCATTCCACCCCCAAACCGCTCGGATCTGCAACCAATTGGCCATTTGGAACCAAATTTGAATCGGTCAAAGGCCAACTAATTTTTGATGCTAGCCATGGCTCTGAGGCATGGTCAACACTGCTAACCATGGGTGTCAACCATGGTTAACACTGATTAGGCCAAACTACCTAATTGAGTGGTTAAAACCACTGCTATACCTTGGTATTTGTCCAAGGTCTTCCATATGGTCTTCTAGCATGTCCCATATGAGTAGTCGCCTCGACATGATGTGTTTTAGGTGTCTACAGATGCCCCTTTTGAGATGCATTGTGAGATCGAACAATGTTGAGAAAAAATAGACCTCCTAAAATGATGTCATAGGTTGGATGATGATCATTAGTCTGATCAACATTAGATGCTCAAGGTCCAACAAAAGGATGCGCATCCTAGAATCATTGCTTCCAACTGGATGGAAGGCTTAAATTTGCAAAGCTTTGGCAAGCTCCAGCGATGATCGGGTAGCTCAGGGCTACTATAGGCTTTCGCACCATATAGATCCGAAAGGAGGAGAGCTACTAACTTAACTATCATATTTGCTTTTTTCCCTAGCAAAGGGTAAGCTTATGATAGTCATTGGCAATGATTCGTAAGATGAACATAATTTTGACAAGATCAAGAGATCTACGATCAAGGGATCTTCTATTGACTTTGATTATGATTATGATATTATGACTACCCCCTCAAGCGATGAGTCGATGAGGGTAGGACAATTAAATGAAGTGACGAGTCACTTGACCACTATGAATGACTTTGAACAAAATAAGATTTAGCATTTGATAATTGATTAGGCCTAATCAGCTATGATTGCAACTATTAAGAGTAATTGTACATCTCTATCCCATGGAGCGGTCCAGCCTTAATGGCCTTCTTAGGGAATCAAAATGATAGCAATTCCAATTAGGCATGTGTTGAATCATATTGTTCGATGATCTGCTGAAAGTGTCATAGAAGAAGTGATATGATTACTTCATTCCCGTGGAGCAGTCCGATTGTCTAGGCCTTCTTAGGGATTGAAATGAAGCATATCAATTCAATGATGACCAATTTGCCCCAAATGTCCTTATGGTAATTTACTCATCTTGTCGGATTGCATGGAGCACAAGTCACTACAACCACCAAGTGTATAGGGTAAATTACTAGATACGAGGTGCATTTGGCTTTTAGTTTATCTGATTTTTTTGTTATTTTGTGAATTTTTTTACAATTCTGGTCAGGTGGGTATTTTTAATTCATCATTTTTTAGCTCCTCATGATGGGATTTTTTAGCATTTATTATAGTTTGCTAGCCATGCTTGGCAACAACAACTAGGTTTTCAAAATTTTCTAGCCACGGGTGACAACCACGATCAGCAAACCCTAGTTCTATGCCTACGGGTGTCAACCATGGTCAGGAAAAAAATAAGAAATATTTAAAAAATTTCCTATCATTTTTGACATCATTTTCATTTGATAGCTTGCAAATTTGAGCGCTCTGAGAGGTGATTCAACAATTTTGATATGAAGTGCTACTAAAAACTCGACCTCACTACCACCTAGAATGATGGCAGCCCAACCTGGAGGAGCCGATGCGACTAAGGTAGAAGCACACAAAACCCTCGACCATTTTATTTTACCAGTTTTAAAATTAACCTCACTAATTAATGGGTTAAATGAACCTCATTAAACCATCGGTAATGAACCTCACCCTAGTTAGGTTTAGCTTAGGTTAGCTTAAGGGGAGGGATATTTAATTTTGTTTATTATTATTATTATTATTTTTTATTTTTTAGGAATGTAAGGATGGGAAATGACCTGAAAAAGTCATCTCGCCTAGCCATGGCTAGTAGGCACGGTCCCCAATTGGAAAATTGGGGGTCATGACTATCAGCCATGATGGGATTCAAAATCCAATGGTCAAAAATTTGACCGCCTCCCTGACCACGGGTCTGAGCCATGGTTCACAACTTTAGCAAATTTTTTTTTTTAATTTTTAGCAGATTTAATTGATTTTTTTATTTTTAAAGTGCATTTTTCCATTGTTTTTGGTGTTTTGAAATTTTTTAATTTGTTTGATATTTTCAAGCTTATTTTTTGATGTTTATGGTTGATTTTTATTTATTTTTGCCTTATTATTCTACTTTCTATCAGACCCTGACTACTAGGGCGAGGGAATCAGAGATCCTTCACAACCTACATGATACCCTTTCTCAAGTGGATCAGGCATGGTTTAAGGCTATAGGATTTGGTTATGTCTTATGCCTCCCTTCCATCAAGGTCGATCAGGCCTATATGACTGCATTGGCCCGATATTGGGATGCATGGACCAACACCTTTCACCTACCTACAGGTGAGATGACCATCACTTTGGAGGATGTCTACCGCATCTTTCGACTCCCGCTCGATGGTGAGGCCATCACATATTCATCGATCGATGCGAATAATGCAGTATTTGATCATATTTTTGGCCACCACAGTGAGGTAGCACAACAGCACTCAAACCACGGAGGGGTCCATATTGAGCATTGGTATAGACAATAGGTTTTCACTGAGCGAGCATCTTCATGCACCTGATTGTGCAGATCATCCTACCTGACACATCTAGAGTGAGGTTCCCATGGAACCTCCTAGCTAGGATGATGGAGGTCCTAGCGAGTCCTACTGATCATCCCCTGATCCTATCCTAGGGGAGTGCCTTATTAGCATAGCTCTATAATGAGTTGTACCAGATTACACAGAGGAGTAGAGTTGGCATCGACTATAACTTACTACTATAGATCTAGGGGTGGCAGCACATCAAGATCGAGCATCCCATTGGCCTACCCCATGAGATTGGCACCATTGAGGAGGTGCACCAGTGCTATGCGATATGCTAGCCTCAAGAGTAGGAGGGCTTCTAAAGTAGGTCTCACATAGGGGACCTAGCGCACTACATCGGATGGTTCATAACACTACAAGTAGATCAGATTGAGTGGCACCCATACTTAGACTACCCTCCATGGATGGAGGTTGATGACGCTATGTTGAGCATGCAGAGATAGATGGCTCCTTAGATGTAAGTCCGAGGTATGAGAGTTATTCTACTTCTCTCATATCACCCGATAGTTTGGGATCAGGTAGGACATTCTAGAGCTACCTACTATCTACCATCACCTCACTTTAGAGAGGGACTTGACATGGCCTAGGGTGACTCCACTAGGTGATGAGGATGATGAATTTTAGGAGTCAAGTTTGATAGATGCAGGGACCACTCCTAACTATGACACTTGGTGGACCCTCAAGGTATGGTGAGGCTTTGAGGGCCCCTTAGGTAGGGTAGTTGATGATGTTGTAGAGGGTGCAGAGGGCATAGAGGTCGATCCTCATGAGCATCGAGTCCATCAGAGGACTGAGGGTGGATGGGGTGAGGGATATATAGAGGATGCACCTCCAATTGAGGAGGAGGATGATGCTCTCGAGGAGGGTGAGGCACCACCTAACAATGAGATTGGGTAGCTCAGGGCCTAGGTTGCTAGCCTACAGACTCAGGTAGGCTCCTTACAGACACAACTCTTACATTAAGACACCACCATTGCCACTTTATAGGAAAAGGTGGGGGATCTCTAGTCTTAACTCATAATAGGGTAGACTCAATGGTGTAACTACGAGGAGGAGAAGACCACTCTATAGGCTAGGATCACTACAATAGATACAGAGATCCAGAAGGTTATAGGGCAGTGCATCCTCCTACAGTCATAAATAGATGCTATGATGGCACATATTTCTACACTCTAGAGTGGGAGGTTAGATCCCTCATCATCATAGGTTTCTCTAGCACCTCTAGCTACTCTAGCATAATGCCAGTAGTATAGGGATTAGCAGGGTTGGACCAGGGAGCAGATATCAAGAGACTCTAGGCCCTGGTGTAGTAGCACATCGATGATGGTGCATAGAGTGCTGCCTACATCTCTACTCTGAGAGGAGCGATTGGACTACTCGAGGGTGAGATTCTAGAGATACCCATAGCTTCAGGGTCTCAGAGGACTCACACTCGAGAGATAGGGCAGTCATCAATGAGCTCCAGTCATAGATCTCATAGGTCAGAGAGGACCTCTGGTGCCAGCTCTAGGAGGACTCACAGGGATGGTAGAGGCGACGATGAAGCCTCTAAGGCTGAAGGCATAGGTGGTGCTACTTAGTACAGATATCATAGATGTTATTATACCATTTTTATGTGTAAGGTCGAGGACCTACATAGATGTAGCCTACGGTATTTTTGACACATGTCAATGTACTATCTATTATCTATTTTTATACACACACACATATATATATGATCTGACATTGAGACTCATTATATGTGCAGTTTATTATTTTTATTATTTTATATTTTATGAGATGCATATGGATGCAATGTTTAGATGTGATGTTTATTTTATGCTATATGATGTGATGTATGGATGACATGCACTAGATAGATGATGAATGTATGATTTTAAATGCAATGATATATATGTGTAGGTGGACTACTTATGATGAATGTATATGAATATGATATATGATGTTTAAATGCATGTTTGATTTATTGTACTTGTATGCATTTAATTTATGTTGTTATGACATAATCTATGCCATGTATGTATTGCATAATTCTTTTCTTTGATAATATTTTTTCTGAAATGGATATGTATGCTTTAATCTCTTAAAACATCATGTATGAATGCAATATGAGTTTGAAAATCTGATGGATGACACCACAGAATGTATAACAATCATGAGATGTAATTGCTATATCTTATTATATGATTTGATCTATTGGGCACCCATATGTGAGATGCAATGATGTATTGTTTCTATTCATAAGCTTTTGTAAATTAAAATAATATGTATAACATAGTCAGTGGCCGTTTAAATATCATTTTTGACATCCATCCGGTATCTAGCCTATATTACAAATAATTTCTAATAAACAAACTCTCATAAAAGAAAATTGATTTTTGATGATTGCATTGAAAATTGTTTGCTGCTATTTGGGAATTTTTGAGGTTTTCCATGAGACTCAAACACCCTAGTTGACTTATCAAAAGTTGTATACTGACCATACTAGACTTCTGAAACATAAGGCTTTCACTAGGATAGACCCTAACTATTCATTATCCCTATGTGTGCAAATGAGTATATTTAGATAAGGCATAAGCATACCCCGATGTCAGGCGGGATTCTTTCAGCCCATTTCTAAGATTGGGGATCCTCAAATGTCTATCCAATCCTAGGTTTAGATTTTAGTTGGACTAGACTACTAGGCGATACAGGACACCTGAAGCTAGCTCTTCCACATTCAAACATTGGTCTGCACAAAAGTGAAATGCTAATGTATCAGATATATCATCATGCGTAAGGTATGGTAGTATTGATAATTCCAGGGATTCAAGCTCGCCCCTTATTTTCTTTAATTTATTGGGATACTTGCTCATGTAAAGTGATAAGAATCACTATTTATTTTGTACTTCTATTTTAGTGATAAAAACCACTATTTATTTTGTACTTTTTTTATATATATTTTTTTATTTGAGCAAGGGATTTGATACTGATAGGATTTCACTTTGAATTTGATCTTGATTTGATTTGATTTCTGAGGATTTAACTTTGGAATTTCACTTGGGGAATTCATTCTGGGATTTTGCTCCTTTATTTGTAAGCAAGGGATTTATTCGGGTAGGGGGTAAGCTTGTCCTTTTGCCAACTATCAATATTTCCTGAACCGTCCGCACAAGGGGATAAGCAAGAATAAAATTTTCACATCAGGATACCTGGTCCCACTTTGTAGCATTCATCTTTCCCTAGTCCTTATTAGGATTGTTTAGTTTGTTGATTAGTGATAGGATTATGATATGCTAAGGGCTATACAAACTAGACCTCATCTACAAAAGCAAAGCAAGATTTCTACCAAACTCTTGAGAAGACCACTAAGTATGGTTGAATGACCAGAAAACCTTAGTATATTCTTCATAGCAACAAGAAGGGTTGTGTTGAAAAACATAATTACTCACAAGGGTGAATAGATCATAGATGATAGTGCAAAGATGCATGATTGAAATACAAACGTGGTGTCATTTGTAAGATTGTAAACACAAATTATCCTAATGCAAGTGTGATGGATGGATATGCCTAATGCAATGCAATATGAAATGCATGTGGTAACTAGAATGCGATGATGCAAATGAAATGCAATGATGCAAATGAAATGTAATGCAATATTTTTGAATTTTGATATTTTCCCAATTTTTTAGATTTTATTACTTTTTAATTTGACCAAAGGGCTTACAGATGCCTTTGGAGCCTTTTACTGGATGACCAAAGGGCTTACAGATGCCTTTGGGGCCTTTTGATGGTTTTAGGCATAAAATGCTTTAAGGTGAAGGATGTTGAGAGGTTCAAGCTCTTCAACCCCTTCCAACGATGTTAAGCGATATGTCCCAGGTCCAATCTTCTCAGAGATGATATAAGGACCTAACCAATTAGCCATAAATTTGTCTCACATTTCTGGTGGTAGATTTGAGTTCTGTTGGTTCTCTTTCAGCACAAGATCACCAACCTCAAAGTCTCTCAGATGGACTTTGTCATTGTAAGCTCATTTTAAGCGCTCTTGATAAACGTGAAGATGCTCCAGGGCATTCATGTGATGTTCATCAAGTAGCATCAATTGATCTAGGTGAGCTTGCCATGTGGTGTCATCATCGATGAACTCTTTCAATGTGATGCGCAACATTGGAATTTCCAACTCTAAGGGCATAATGGCCTCAGTGCCATATACTAGTGAAAATGGAGTTGCCCTAGTGGGTGTCCGAATACTAGTCCTATAAGCCCATAATGCAAGGGGTAGCTGGATGTGCCAATATTTGTGGTGCTCTTGTACCATATTTTTCAATATGGAAACCACTATCTTGTTTGAAGCTTCAGCCTACCCATTTTCCTATGGATAATATGGAGTCACAAAACTATGTTTGATCTTGTACTTAAACGTCAAAGCTCTCACAATTTTATTTTTGAATGACGTTCCATTATCCAAAATTATCTTGGATGGTATCCCAAAATGACTTATGATATTGGTGAGTATGAACTCAGCAATACGTGCTCCAGTTGTCATTGTTAATGGGATTGCTTCCACCCACTTAGTAAAGTACTCAGTAGCCATAATAATAAATGTATGTCAACCCGATGATGGAGGAGAGATCTTACCGATGAGATCCAAACCCCACTGAGCAAATGGCCAAGCCGCTTGAATGGGTTGTAAGGCCTATGATGGTAGGTGCACAAGATTAGCATGATGCTGGCATTTAATGCATTTCTTGACATACACATTGTAATCCTTCTCCATAGTGGGCCAATAATAACCCATGCGAAGGATGCACTTGATGATAGCCATGCCACTGAAATGGCCACCACACGTACCATCGTGAGCTTGCAAAATTTCCCAAGATGATTCTTGGGGCTCAAGACAATGAAGGAGAACTCCATCGTAGCTTCGATGATACAAAATATCTCCTAACAAGACATACTTTGTCACTTTCTATTTAAATGTGTGCTTCATGACATGCGATAATCCCTGAGGGATTACACCAAGCTTAAGGAAGTCGTATATCTATGACATCCAGTTCTGATAGCTCTCAACCTCAACTGACAAGACAACATGTTCCCCCTATGGTTCAACATTCACAAATGTAGACTGGGAAACAACCTTATGGTGAATGGTAGTACCACTCCCCGTAGGATCCTACGAGATCAAAGACCCCCAGGATGCTCTCTTGAGAAAATATCTAGCTCTGTAGAACCACTCATGGTTTGGTTCTACCTGAATCATGTTGATTGACTCTTTGTTATCCAAAGCTTCACATTGCACAATAGAGTGTGACAATATTTTTACATGGATGGTAGTAAAATCAGTAGATGGATTCTGAGGGATTAAGGATCCCAAATATGCCATAGTATCTACAAATATATTCGATGAATGAGGGATTGCCTCGATGTCGTACCATTCCAACTGAGCTAAATATGTATCAACAAGATCTTTGTAAGACTTCAGGATAGGACATCGACACTAAAAAAGTCCCTTCACTTGGTTAACAATGAGAAGGGAATCACCAAAGATATTTAACCTTTTAATCTTCATGGTGATAGCTATTTGGAGGCCCAAAATTAGGGCTTCATATTCAACATTATTGTTAGTGCAAGGAAAGTCCAACTTGAATGACAAGGGCATAGGAGCACCTTGTAGTATGAACAACACTATTCCTGCACCACCCCCTTGCTCACACTTCGAACCATCGAAGAACAAGGTCATATCAGCTTTGTTATCTAGTTCTTCAAGTTTGAGTGCTTCTGATAAGGCAAAAACTGCATCATCAAGAAGCTCAATGGTGAGGGGCCTACTATTTTCAAGAGGTGCCTCAGCCAGTTGATCAACTATGACCTATCCCTTAATGGAATTTTGGCTAATGAATTCCAAATCAAATTCTATCAATAGCATGATCCACTTTGTAGTACATGTATTATGATACATTTTACTCATCATATACTACAAAGGATTTTGTTTTGATATGACATACGTCGTATGACTTAACATATAATGTCATAATTTCTTTGTAGTGAACACTACTGCTAAACACAATTTTTCCACATATGCATATCCTATCTCGTAACTCACCAAGGTTCGACTAATGTAATATATGGCCTGCTCTTTGTCTTGCACATTCTTTTGGGCTAACATGGTCCCTAATGCAAAGTTAGTTGTCGATATATATAGCAAAAAGGCTCATCTAGTCTTGGTGGAGCTAGCACTAGTGGTATTACTAGGTATTGCTTAATCTCAGCAAAGGTTGCTTGAAAGTCCTCATCCCAATTGAATGGGACCCCCTTGTGTAGTAGTCGATTCATGGGTCGACATTTATTCGATAACTACGTGATAAATCACTTGATGGATGCTACTTTGCCCTGAAGGCTTCTTAATTCCTTGATATTCATGGGAGGATGCATTTCTAAAATTACCTTTACCTTTGTTGGATCAACTTTGATGCCTCACTTTGAAATGATGAATCCTAAGAGCTTTCCTGAAGTTACGCCAAATACGCACTTCTTAGGATTCAACCTGACATTATGCTCTATCAAGTGATCGAAGACCTTTCTCAAGACCTCAACATGCTCTGAACGCAGCAATGACTTCGCCAATAAGTCATCGATGTAATCTTCCAAGATCTTATGCATATAGTCATGAAAGATATATGTCATAGCCCGTTGATATGTGGCACCAACATTTTTAAGACCGAATGGCATAACCTTGTAACAAAATGTCCCCCATGGCATTATGAACATGGTTTTATGTTGGTCTTCGAGCTTAATCCAAATTTGGTTGTAACCAGAAAAACCATCCATTAAGGAGAGCATTTCATGACCCATAGTTGCATCTACGAGAGCATCTATGTTCAGCAATGGGAATGAATCCTTTGGTGTTGCCTTATTGAGGTCTCTGAAATCCGTACAAATATGGATCCTTCCATCAAGTTTTCCTACAAGCACCATGTTTGATACCCATTCTGGATAGTCGATGGAAATGACAAACTCTACATCCAATAGCTTCTGCAATTCATATTTTACCATTAAGGCTACTATCGGATGCATCTTCCTGAGTTTTTGCTTGATTGGCTTCTTTGAAAGATCTAGCGAAAGGTTATGAGTAACCAATTTTGGATCTAGACCTGGCATGTCCTTATAAGTCCAAGCAAAGAGATCAGGTCTCTCTTTCAGTAGAGGGATGAGGTTGGCATGCTCATCAGGAGATAAAATTTCTCCAAATTTAACCTTCCTTGGATTGGTGGGATCATTACTGATATCCACTTCAAAGGTTTCCTCTATTGACATGTGGGATCCCTCCTCAAGCTGATGAGGCATAGGGATCAAGTGGATGTCATCTACTAGGTTTATGGGTTCCACATTGGAAGCATCCTCAACATGATAAACATCATGTGCACAGCCTAGCACAAAGTGAAAAGGTTGCAACATTTCTTCATTAGGGAAGAAATCCTTAGGCTCTAGTGGTGAGTCAACGTGATCCCAATCGATAGCATCTACATTCAGACACAATGGCTTGGAAGGATCGGCTGGGTTGTGAAGTGGAGTGGTCAAATCAATGGAGATCATATTGATGGAATGGATCATGTCTCTAGGACCACGTGCATGTGACGCTAAATTTGTATAACTTCCATCCCTGAGATGTGGTTCTAGGGGTATGGGGATCTCTGGATCCGGTCTATGGATAGACTCGAACATAGGATCGCTAGGCTCAAGGAGCTCTCTAAATGTTGGTGGATCAGGGAAGACCATATGATAAATCCTATCCAAATTAGGTGGTCTTCCTCTGAGGTGAGGATGAAGATTGATATCTCTGTACATATCCTCTATAGTGTACGATGCATTACGATGATGCAAGTAAGGAGGTCCTAAATAGGCTCTCTCTATTTCATCTTCATCATCACTATCATAATGAAAGCCTTCACCACTACCTACTAGCACTAAGGAGTTAGGGAGATGGGGCCCCATGTAAGCCAACTCTTGATAACTACTATCGCTCATGGAGGATTGATCATCCTCGATGACTATCTCTGAAGGTAATAGATGACATAAATTAAGAGGGCCTAGATAGGCCAACTCAGTCTCATCCTCATATTGCTCACTATTTGAGGACTCACCATTATCATCCATGCCATACATGCAGCTAGGTCCCCCTCTCTCAGAGATGGACTCTACTATGTCCTCATCAGAATGATATTCTGACTCAGAGTCTACTATTGTACCAACATTGTGAACTCGTAGGCCTATGTCATCAACTACTGCATAGATTTGTTCACCCAAGTTATCTCTTGGGATATGCTCTAGATCAGTATCCACCAAGATATCTTCATGATATGTCTCAGGTGGTTCCATAGTGACATAAGACACTATCTGGTTATCCCAATGAAATATGGAAGGATTGGGGTGATAAGGATTAATATCGACTTCCTCCCCCAAACTGAGGTACAAGTGGTCCAAAGATACCATGAGTAGTTCATCCTATCCTCTAACATGATATCCTAACCCGAACCTATCTATAGGCAACTGATATTGTGGTTCATAAGGCCTCCTACACCCCTACTCAGATAATCTGAGACCGTAACCATGCCAATGGTAACATTCAAAATATCATAAGGTGTACTCTGGGTTAGAGAGATAATGCACATTCATAGTGAATGGCTCATCATCATCTTCATCCATGGGGGTGCGAGATGTAATCTGGTCGAGCCCTCCATAAATAAAATTAGTTTGGTTAGGAGGCACCCCCAATGGTACCACCATCCCTACGGGAAGGTGATGGGCTCACGGTCAGCCCATATCCTATGCAGTCTCGATGATCGATGTGAACATCACATTCTACATGATATACTCCCCCAATCTAGGATTAACCAAATGAACTATCACCTATGGTGCAGATGACCCTACTGAAGATGTAGGTGAAGTAGGTTGAGGTGCCTCTTCGACTTCTCCTTGAGCATCCTCTACTTCCATGGGAGTAGGAACCTCGATCACAACTAGTTTGGGTGCTCACTTTATCTCTTTTTTACCCATATTTACTTTTAGCTTCTCATCATCCCGATGCATTATAGATGCAGATGGTCTAGTAGAAGTAGTTATCATGTGCTCCGATCATTGAGATGTGGATATTGTAGGTTTTGCACACACTTCCTTCATTTTACCTCCTAGCTCTTTGATTGATGTCACTGGTCATATGTCCAGGTGCATTGAGGGGAGCATAAAATCCCTCAGAAAATCAGCTAGATTCATGTATTTGAATGGTTCCTCATCTGAAGGTACCACGTGAACCTATCCCTCATGAACGTATTTGATACACTGATGGAGAATAGAGGGGACACAATACATTTCTCTTATCCAAGGCCATCCTAGAAGTATATTATATTGCATAGCACCTTCAATCACATGACACATCATGGGGATGGTCTTCAGCCCCACCTAAATAGGTAAGACTATCATGTCGATAGTTGAGCATAATGCATCATTAAAATCTCTCAACATGAAGGCAGAAGGTATGATATGCATCTTTGGTAACTTTAGGTATGTTAATGCCTTGGTCATGATAATATTGATTGATGATCCTATATCAATAAAAACCCACTTGAAGGGTATGTGATTCACACATGCAATGATGTGGAGCGGTGGGTCCATCATGATAGTGGAAACCATCTTGATTTCATGATCATAAAATTGTATGACCGACTCCTGAAACTATTGCACATGTCCCACAAAGTGTGTAAATGCTTTAGGATCCTAGGACTACACTTCTATGGACCTTAGAATATCCATAAGCATCTCCCTATGCTTGGGAGACTATTGAATCAGCTCATAAATCATCAACTTTGCTAGAGTTATCTATAGGTTTTGGACTAACCTACTCTTGATTGTCACCACCGGTCTAGTTGGTGGGCTTGGTACATGTTGGGTTAGCCTTGGAGGAGGTGCAACATGGACTCTAATAGGAGCTAGAGGTTGATTTGGTCTCTCATACCTCGCATGTCTTGTGATGACATTGACCATTCCGATGAACCCATGGGTTGGTGGTTCGATTCGTACTTGATTGACTTGGCCAACATTGTTCCTAGGTACCTCATGGTTGGGTAGAGGATTCTTGTAAATCCCCATATTTTGATTATCTAGTGCTTGTGGATTATCCACAAGAAGCGTACCTTTTTCAATCATGTTTTGCACTAAATGTTTGAAAGACCAACATACCTCTATGTCATGACCTTTCATTCGATGAAATATGCAATATTGATCATCCTTATACCCCTTAGGCTTGGGTTGATTAGGGTCTATCATTTTGATCTCTGGTAAGTTTATTGCCTTTGCCTCGCATAGCTGATGGAAGATCATTGTCAATGATTTTGATAATTGTGTAAATATGTGAGGAGGGTATCTCTCTTTGTCCTTACCCCTCTAGTTGTTGCATTGATCATATTGCATAGGGAGAGGTTGGGCTTGATAATTTTATTGTTGCTACCCCTTATCTCCTTTCTGAAGGTTTAGAACCACCTGATTGATGTGAGTCGGCTTGGCCTATTGTTTCTTAGTGCTTTTCTTGTTCCATTCCTTCCTATTTTTGAGTTTCAAGTTACCCTCCTGTAACTTGATATCCTCAATCACTTTGGCTTGCGCCAAAGCCTCTTCGAACATTTGATACTACTGCAATTGTAACAATAATGAAATGTGCTTTGCACAACTTTTCATAAACATCCTAGTTAGTTCAGTAGTAGGGATGGAAAATGGTAGCTTTGCCATCATCTTTCTCCATCATTTCCCATAATCCATAACTGGCTCATCATCATGTTGCATTAAAGCAGCCAGCTCAGATAAGTTCACCTTCTTCTTGATGCCAAAGGAGAAGCGTTCAAGAAATGCATCAGCCAGTTGCTCAAAATGGGTGATATTGTGCCTCTTGAGTTGATTAAACCACTCCTAGAGCTGGGCCTGAGAGGGTCATGATGAAATTCCATAGGAGTAGGGCATCATTGCTTCCAATATGAAAGCACATGTCTAAAAATCTCGTGACGTGCTCCTGAGCATCTTCCTCTCCTCTAAAATTTTCTAGCTTAGGCATTTCAAAATGCTCGAGATAAGTTAGAATAGGCACTGACGGGCATAAAGGTTCATTATGAATCTTATTCAAGGTTGGCTTTTGATAAGTTATTCCTTGCTTTTCTATAGCTTTGACCTTTTCTACCAAGACTTTATAAGCCTACGAAGATAAGAACTCCTCTTCTATGGATTGCCTTGGAGGCACCTTTGGAGGTACGTTCCTCTTCGATCGAGGTGAAGGATTAGGCTCATCCTCCTCTTCGACTTGGGAGATTTTGGGATACTCTTGATCTAATTCATCTCCCACTTCTTCTTCGTACTACCTATGCCCATGATGCTCGAGTGGAGGGCACCCATCTCTATGTTGGGATGTGTAGCGAGTATGGGTATCTATATACTCAAGGTGCAAATCGGGTTGTGAAGCAACTCATCTATCAATGCGCTCCCTATGCTCACTACAAGGATGTAAACCAACACTGGCCAGTCGATCCTCCCTCTCAACATACTCCTTTTGATCAAGGATGCATTGTTCATGCATGCATTGTTCATATAAACATTATCTTATGAACCTTTGCCTCTGAGTGTTCTCATTTTTGAGGTATTCTTGCTCTGCATGAACATCCTCCAATTGGTCTTGGAGGATCTGACATCTCTGCTCTAACACCAACTTGTGAGATCTATCTATATGATCAACCATATGAGGCCTCTAGTGTGTGCACTCTATTCGAGTGGCTTTATGGGTGTGTCCCCCAATGGACTGATCTACTACGCTCTTGCCCTTATCTATGAAGATGGCATTCACATCCAGATATTGCCTAAACTCTATGCCTACATGAGATGCAGGGGCATGCATATCTCGAGAATACTTGGAGCACTCTCTAGGTTCTCTGATAGTCCTAATGGTACTACCGCTATGCACACTCATAGAGTGAGAAGGCATAGGAGTAGGCTTGTAACCTAGCTACCCTAGAACCTTACCCAAACCATCCAACTATCTGCTATACCATGGCTCATGAGGTGGTGTACCATTGGCTCCCACTTTGGATACATCTATGGTGATCCTACAAGGCTCACCCTTATTGGGAGTTTGAGTGGGCCTACGCTCGAAAGTGGCCCTATCCATTTACCCCTAAATGGGTGGATCCTAAACTCATCTATACTCAGATGTTGGGGGCTTCAAGCCTCCCTTAGCTACAAGGATGGAGGGGTACCAATCTGGATCCCTCGATGACATACTCTTTAGTAGATCCCATGGATGCACGTGGAATGTGATCATGATAAATACTAACATGTTTAAAACCCCCATGTTGGGAAGCTCCATGCTCTGATCTATGTCTCGAGGAGTGTCTAGTAGCTCCTCATACTAGGGTAGTCTCAACAAGATCCCCATACATAGAATTATCCCCTCTAATACTCATCAAATGATGTTCGGGAGGATTCTATGATTGAGGGTGTTGCACATCTTGTTGTGCATTGGGTGGAGCTTCGACCTCGACCTCGGATCTATGCCTAGGTTGGCCTCTCCATGTAGCCACCATAGTGAATATCCTATGTCTAGATTTAAATTTTATTAGCACACAAAGAATACAATGGTGATTATCTCTTTTAAAGCTTAAAGTGAACCCTAAACTATTTGATGTGTTTTGCAATTTGTTGTATCAATAAGTAACTCTCATCATGTTTTCAAATATGTTGATGATATACTCAATTGTTAAAGGGCTTTCACCTGTATACTCATAGCTCGACAACCTAGCTATGAACTCCAGGTCACGTAATCCCCCCAAAATGTGGAGATGAAATCCACACTTGGGCAAGGAGCACAGGTCCTACCGATCCTCACCCCGACACCCCATGTGTAGTGATACACCTCTTAGAAAAGGAATGCATGCTATTTTGCATGGGCTACGGATGGTTCTTGGAGTCGGTATTGGTCTAGTAACAAAAGGTTCAAGGGAGTTGGGCCAACGGATGGAAATCACTACCATCATCATTGAACCCTACTAGTGGTTGGATGTGACTTCCAACTCACTAGCATTTAAGTGTGTCATGGTGTGTGTGGTTCCTTTTATTTTGCATGAAATTAAATGCATAAAACAACACTCATGACTCTTCTATATGTGATGCAAATTAAAAAGAATGTTTAACTTTCAAAAGTATGCATGATTAAGCTATATGACTTTTCAAAGCAAATGCACACTAATGACAATGATGAAGTGGCCACTAGATGGGCCTCACACAAGCAAACCAACATACAAGAAGGGCCTAGACCACTGGAGACTAGGGCGGACTGCACTCAGAGGTCCATTGTTCCTAGCAGCGACTAGTAGAACCTAAGAAAAAGACCTAGGGACTCAATGCATTTTATCCTTTTTGTCGCATTCCCTAATTATGCTAGCAATTTTGACTTTCTGGAAAAACACAGATAGAGAAATAGGGAAAATCAGAGAAAAATGGATCCTACCTTAGATCCTCATCCGATTAAGCTTTTTCTCCCTATTGTACAATCTATCAGTTGCTCATCGCGAATCTGTGGCATGGCTGAGACTATTGCCCATGGGTCTATGTCACGATGACAACTTTTGATCATGGTTATCAACCATGGTTAGCACCTATCAT
Organism: Wollemia nobilis; assembly: GCA_028583015.1. NCBI lineage: Eukaryota > Viridiplantae > Streptophyta > Pinopsida > Araucariales > Araucariaceae > Wollemia > Wollemia nobilis. The sequence continues at coordinate 1,941,727 of JAQPPZ010002524.1, forward strand.
CACAAACCCTAAAATTTAGTGATCTATGGTATTTAATGTAGAATTCCCATCATGATCACCTTCTATACGATCCTAAAAAGCATACACCTAATATAGTAACAATTGAAAATCACATAAAGCATACAAGAATTGAAGAAATTGAGATAACAAAAAGAAAGGTGTCTTTTATTAATTTTCAAGTGAATCTCAGTTACAAATCCATCCCTCTTAGGGATACCCAATGTGATACAATGTTACAATCATAATAAATCCCTCGCAAGGGTAGGTATAATCCAAATACCTTTTAAAATGACATGAACTGCTCCAAGGTGTCGATGACCTTCTTCTCCATGATTAGAGGTATTTGTTGCCTTGCATGTCAAAACCCTATTAGTCCTACATGCAATAAACAACAAGAAGCATCAGTAATAAAGGATGCCTCTCTTGATGAGGCTTTTTGAGGAAATTGTATGAAAAGATGATGTTATTAGCATATAATCAAGAAAGTGCAAGAAAGCTAATAAACCTATGCAAAACATGAAAATATTCTATGAAACATGTAAAGGAAAAGCATATGTATCTATCTAATGGCCTAATTATGAATTTGAAAGCATGGAAGCATGAAAAATATTCATTAGTATCCTAGTTACAATATTGAAAGCAAGACAACTAAACAAGCTAATTCTATCGGTCAGAAATCTCTAATAATGCAATTAAACCTAAATTATGCTTAATCTAATGCCATTAACAAATCCTACGATGAGAAAGCAAGGAAATCAGGGATGATACCCTAACCATGGCTCTATGGTATGGTGAGCACTGTTAGCCATGGCTGACAACCATGATGGAGCTTGAAGTGTGCTTGTCCTCCAATTCAAGGGCTAAATCTTTGAATCCTCTTGCCAAATTGATGGTCAAGGGTCACCTCTATGTCCTCTGATAGATTTGGTGGTTGAATTGCTTTGATTGCATGTGAAATGGGTGTAATTGTATTTCTTGGCTCTCCTAACCTCCTAGGACCTCCATGGCTTGAATTACCATTTCAATCTCTCAATTAAGGGTAAGAAAGCAATGTCACAATGCAATTAGGTGAGTGTTGAATTCGATAGGGCTTCGCTGCTCAAATTTACCTATGCATCTCTCTCTCTCTATCTCCAATTTGGATGGGGTTCTTATAGCACCTTGGAGGGCTATGTCCTAGCTTCATGAGGAAGCCAAGATCAAGAATGGGTAGTTAGAGTAGTTGGAAGGAAGCTTCTCGATCATTCCACCCCCAAACCGCTCGGATCTGCAACCAATTGGCCATTTGGAACCAAATTTGACTCGGTCAAAGGCCAACTAATTTTTGATGCTAGTCATGGCTCTGAGGCACGGTCAACACTGCTAACCATGGGTGTCAACCATGGTTAACACTGATTAGGCCAAACTGCCTAATTGAGTGGTTAAAACCACTGCTATACCTTGGTATTTGTCCAAGGTCTTCCATATGGTCTTCTAGCATGTCCCATATGAGTAGTCGCCTCGACATGACATGTTTTAGGTGTCTACACAATATCACATATATGAAAGAGTCATATCCTCTTCCACTTTGATTTGCATGCACAAAAGTATACAAAACATTCTTTAATGCCAAAGTAGACCATGCAATACAAAGTACCTCAAAAATTTGAAGATAATAAGTCTACGTGAAAAGTGACCATAGTATTTAGAGGAAACCACAACATATAACTTCTTATATTACACTAGGTCAAGTGCTAAATCTCTCAAATTCAACCAAAAAAGGCTAGGGAAAATGACTTCTTCCCACCAATAATCCTCTACTCACCACTTCACCAAGTCCTTGTGGTTTATTTATAATTTTAAAATTAGGATAAAAAATACAAACTTGAATTTCTTCCAAGCAAGGCAAGCTTAAGAAGATTTTGTCCATCTTAGAAGTGTTTTAACAGTCAAACTATGAAACATATAACTTATTTTTTATATTTAATTATCACATTTAACTTCCTAGTATTATTTTAACATAATTCTATAGTTACATGCTTTCTATTTTTTCTCAAGTTTTATGATGATGAAGCTATGTCTAGTAAGCAACTAAAACCCTTTGATGGATTATTAAGGAGAATAAAATGTGAGGCATATTAATGAATACACACAATCAACCATTATGTGGAACTAGTATACTTTATGAAGAATGGCATTGAAATAATTAGCAGATACTTATGTTTGGCAATGTAATTTTTGGATAATAAATTTATATTAATATTTTAAAAAAACTCTCTCCTCCAAATCATGAGAATTTTGAACCACAATAACTCTATGAGAGATTGAAATTTGAATATTTGTTTGTGAGAATGAATATCAAATCAAAGGATCCAAGTTATGATTTTGAATCCTTAAATCTCCATAGTGAAGGAAATGTATACAATATCATGTACATGAAAGAATTATAGCCTCATCCAATTTGATTTGCATGTATTCTATGAATAATATGGCTTACTTTTCGTATAATTTTTTTTTTCACATTTAACTTCCAAGTATCCTTTTAGACCAATTCTATTTTTTTATACTTTTTTCTTAGGTTTAATGATGATGAAGTTATATCTAGTAAGCAAATAAAACCCTTTGATGTATTATTAAGGATAATGAAGTGTGGGGCATATTAATGAATAGACACGATCAACCATTATGTGAAATTAGCCCACTTTATTAAGAATGGCATTGAAAATATCAAAAGATACTTTTGTTTGTTAATGCTAGTTTTCGATTATCAATTTATATTATAGTTTTGTAAAATTCCTCTTCTCAAAATCATGAGAATTTTGAATCACAATAACTCTATGAGAGATTGAAATTCAAATACTTTATTTTGTGAGAAAAAATATCAAATTAAAGGATCCAAGTTATGATTATGAATCCTTATAGATCTATAGTGAAGGAAATGTATACGATATCATGTACATGAAAGATTCATATTGTTAAAATCCTAATATATCTATTTGGTTATATTGTTTTCACCAATATTTGCCATTGATTTAATATTAATAGTGTAGGTTGATTTATCATTGTTCATCTATCATCATTCTAATTCATTTGTAGTATTGCAAGGACTAAGCCCTCCTTAGTGGTGAAGGACTTAGCCCTCCTAAAGTGGAAAGTAGTTGATTTAATTCCTTCTCATTTGATTTACATTATTGTTGGAAATTAAATTGATCTATGCATTAGAAGATTCTATCTTCGTATTCCATGCAGTATAACATTCCATGTGGTATCATATTAGGTGGTCTTGGTGTAGACCTATGGGTGAAACATCTCCATTCTTCCAAAGATAGTCGGGTAGCTCCAGTCCAATTTTTTCACAGTGTTAAGGTGAGCGCAGCTCCAATGAACATGGTTTGTAATCACAGGAAACAATTGTCGCACATAGCTCCTGGTTTGCATAAAAAAAATTATTGGGTAGAACCTTTGAAAGAATTAATCATCATTATCATAAGGTACCAAGAAACACAGGGTGATTAAATTCCTCAGCTTAAGCAAATTAAAACATTCAAATCATCGCAGATACAAAGGAGTGCATGCATGAGTACATATTATAATTCAAACTGGCAAGATTTTATTAAGCAAGCATAAATGATGTCAACACGATTATTTGCTTCAAATTAAAGCATATTTATCAAATAAAACATGCTATATAATGGAATAAGTGGGAGGACCCTTCGACGTTCATAAAAATTACTTCAGGATGAAGAACACAAGCTTATACTGAGGGGGGGTGAACAGTATAAGACCAATTTTTACTTTCTTTCCAAATCAATATCAATTAATGTCCTTAATTACAATAACCAAATATAGCAGTATGCATTAATAACTCAGATAGCAGTAGTAAGCAAGAGCATAAGTCACCACACACAATTGAGACACAAGATTTAACGTGGTTCCCCCAATGTGGGGTACTCCACTAGATAATATCCTTATAATATTTCACACAAAAATAAGGATCCTTATCCAAAACAATGATTTATTTGATCTGCTCAAAGCTAGGCAATAACAAGTTCACACAGAACTTGTCCAAACCTGAATAACAAGCTCACACAGAACTTGTCCAAAATTGAATAACAAGTTCACACAGAACTTGTCCAAATCTGAATAACAAGCTCACACAGAACTTGTCCAAAACTGAATAACAAGCTCATATAGAACTTGTCCAAAACTGAATAACAAGCTCACATAGAACTTGTCCAAAACTGCTCTAGCAAGCTCACCAAGAACTTGCCCAAATTTTCTCTAGCAATATCACCAAGAACTTGCCCAAATATGCTCTAACAAGCTCACCAAGATATTGTCCAAATATGCTCTATCAAGCTCACCAAGAACTTACCCAAATATACTCTAGCAAGCTCACTAATAACTTGCTCAAATCTATCCACAAATCTATCACAAAACTATCCACAAAGCTATCCATGAAGCTATCCAAATCTATCCATAAAGCTATCCCAAAACTATCCATAAAGTTATCCCAAAACTGTCCATAAAGTTGTCCACAAAGCTGTCCAAAACTGTCCACAAAGCTGTCCCAAAACTGTCCACAAAGCTGTCCCAAAACTATCCACAAAACTTTCCATAAAGCTGTCCAAAAACTATCCACAAAGGCCTTCTCAAAGGCTCAATCAATCATGCTCAAGTAGCACTCAAATCTCATCCACAAATCTATCAAGGCAAAGCTCAAATATGAACTCAACAATGAATGGCAATGTACTCTTCAATGGATGACAACAATGATCCACAACTCAACTCAACTCAAATCAACTCATAGAAGCATAAAGAGAATTTTTAGAGACTCAATATATTCTAATCTCAATCTCAACTCAACTCAACTCAAACCAATATCAAATCAACTCAAGTCAACTCATAGAAACATAAAGATAATTGTTAGAGACTCAATTTGTTTTAATCTCAACTCAACTCAAATAATAATTATGAAATAGTTTGTTTCATAGAACTTGATCAATCACCTCACACAATCACTTGACTAGGCTCAATCAACTCAACACAACCAATAACCACAAGGGACTACTCTTTCTCACAAAAACCCTAGTCCAAGCATGTATCAACCAACTCAAATATTTCCAACAATGCTCAACCATAAATCTCACATAACAATGATACTCATGTTCTTTTCAAGTTCTTTCACAACCAATGGGCTTCAACAACTATGCTTATAAAACAAGGTTTAAACACAACTCTCAAACCAGAAAACCTTGAATCATTCAACCAACCACTTTCAAAAAGGAAACCACAATCAATCCTTTTCACTCCAATGATATTTCAGAAATCAACCACCATAAACAATCAATAGGAGAATGTGCCCATACCTTTTTGATGCCAAGAAGTTGTCCACAAAATCTACCACACTAAACACAACTTTCCTTTCCAATATCAATAAGGGTTAGTGGACTTCAAATAATAATCACAAGATAAGCATAACTCAATTTACACATTTTTACTCCAACTTAATAAACACATCCACCAAAGTCCTTTTTAATAAAACCCTTATCAAAAATAATAATCAATAAGGCTCTCAAAAATATTTTATATCAACTCCTTATTTCTCCTAAATCTTAATTTTCAGTTTCATGAATATCAAAATAAATCAACAACTCATCCACCTCTGAAATAATAATCACAACCCTTATAAAAATAAAGTTTAATTAAAAACTTTAATTATTCCTTAACCACCTTAATACTCCTATCCTAGGGCATCAACGAAATTAATTAGAGCAAAACATAATTAACTCCTCAAGGGGATTTGAACCCCCAACTTGCACACACCATGAGTACCTTAGCTGCGGCTAAGGTTGCCACATGAGCTAGTCATTCGTTTGAAAGTAAAAGGCACGACATGCCTTAAGTCCTTCCTCCCTTCCATGCAAACCAAAAGCGCTTCAAGATCTTTCCTTCCAATGCCTTCGAATGTAGTCAAGGAGATTCGAACCTTGACATAAAGCGCTACCACACACCTTAACAAAAAGCCAATTGCCAATGCGCCACTCTGCCCACAATGTCTTGGGATTTCGACCAACCTTGGATTTATTTGTTGTCTCCCTTTTCAAAATGATTTTCGCACGAGCTCTCTTCGGATGCTTAGCCAACGATTAACACGAGCAAGGATTAATTTCAAATGAACCTTAGGATCCCCATTTATATAGTCTTCTCCTTATTTTATATGACATCGACACATTATTGATTTGCCCTCTTTCTGTAGACATCGGCACTAACTTTAATTTTAATTTTAAAATTTAAATTTTAATTTTAAATAATTAAAATTTAAACTAAATATTTAAAATTTAATATCTCCATCACCGGGGCATCTTTTTCGACGAAATGAAAGGCCAACCTAGGTTTTAAGAAAAACCCATTTCAAATATGCTATCCATGGTTTTAAATAAAACCTTTTATTTTTCCTGCCTTGGTTTTCACAAAAATCCTAAATTTATCCATGCTTTCCAAAATATCATCTACCCTACCCAGGTGTTGTAGGTGAGTTGGAGAGGAGAGGGCAATCCTCCAAGGGAGGTCCCAGGTTCAAATATTCACCCTACCAAAAAGCTAAATTGGGTATCCAAAATCCAATTGATAATGTTGGTGCGGGCAGGGTCGGGTGCGACCCTCGGGTGACTTTGACGGTGTAGAACCCCCTGTTCGTGGTCTCTCAGACCAAGGCGGCTCCGCAAGGGGTTTTTCACTTAAAAAAAAAAATATCATCTACCCATAAAAACTCAATGTGATCCATATGACATCAATGATTCATGTGACATCAATGACAACATAGAATAACTCAAATTTCCAACACGGGAGTCCCAAATGGCTAAGCAGGAGTAATCCGATGTCCACTTAGATTCCATCCGAAAGAAATTGTACTTACCCAAATTTTTTGTGCCCTTACCTTTAGGCTATAGGATCCATGCCCGAAAGGGGGATGCGAGAAGGATGGGACAATACCTCGGACTAAGAGGCCCTTTGAAGGTCGTGCCTCTCGGGGGAGGGGTATAAGGGTGAATTTTTGATGGATGGTGGGGTTCACCAAGAAACTTTGAGTGGCAGTTTCCATGCCTAGGTTGAGAATGGGTTTGATGTGTTCATTTTATACTCAATCATTCATATTCCTAGGTTGGCCAAAATGAATCTAAGCTATTCTATATGAAAATGCCGATTTATATGAATACAAAAAGCATGAATGAATCCTAAATATAAGGAATATGTTAAATGAGAAAGAATGCACCTGATTCCGGATGTCTGATGAAGATTCTGAAGCTTGTAGGAGTCCAGATCATCCCGAATATGACAAGATCATCTGCAATTGTATAGAATCATCCCAGATCATAGTCGATCATCTAAAATCAGACAAGATCATCATCGATCTGACGAATTCGTCAGATGAATTTGTTAGAAACCTGCAATCACAGAAACAGACACCAAAAACCGAAAATGCAACTGCAAGAATAATGCAAAATGATAGAAATGAGAGTATAAATGCTTAACTGATAAATCTAGATAGCAGATTAAAGGAAATGCATTGTTTTAATAACTTATTTTAACTTTATCATGCATTTATGCTAAATGAGGTGAACTCCAGGATGCAGAATGAAAAATAATCAAGCTAATGCATAATAAAATAAGGAAGGAAGATGAGAAATGCAAACTCAGGGCTCTGATTGCCCCCAATCTAAACTGCAATCGAGATCACCTCCAATCATACGAGATCATCACCGATCTGTGACAGGATCATCCAAAATCATGTGGAATCACCTGCGACGATCCGAGCTTCCTCCAGCTGAAGCACAGTGAAAACCTGCAATGAAAACTTAAAACTACGAGTGCAAACAATGGTAGATAGGACGTCTTAACACAACAAAGCTAAATGGCAGGGAAAATCAACCAGGGAGAGAGTCAAGAGAAGATCCAGGGGGATAAACTGAGAAAATCCCAGTTTATATAGAATTAGGGGGAGGTTAGGAGGTTGGGGATCATCCCAATCTGGGAGATCTCCAACGGAGGAATCTCCAACTGCGCAGACACGCTTCTGCCCAAGTTGGAGAGGTTGTTGAAATAGAAGCTAATTATGAAAATTTGGTTTTGGGACGAAATCGTCTGGACGTTCTGTTCTAGACGAATTCGTCCGATCTAGGATGATTTCATCTGATCGACGATGATATCGTCCAACGGTCAAAACAACTCCTAAAAATGGCGCAAAAAATGGGGGAGCGGTTAATGGGCGGTTTCGGGGTTAAAATTCAAATTTTTATCTTTTTACTAAGGGTTTAACTGCGCCAATTTTAGGGTGCTACATTTTGCCCCCTCTTTAGCGAATTTTCCGAAGAAAATGCATTAAAGACGAGTTCTTCCCGATTTACGAGAAAGCAAAAATTTATTCCATTTTTTAGACGACGATTCTAGGTCGAATCGTACAATTGCTTGCTATGGTGCCCCCTCCGAGTTTTTACCCAAATCGAACGTTTGAGGTAAAAGCGTGGAAAAGCAAAAAAAAATTTTTTAAAAAAATTGTTGTTTTTAAATAAAATTAAAAAAAATAGGGTAAAACCCTAATTCATTGTTACTGTTCACTTTTGCTGTTTCAGAGCTCTGCAGGAAAAATGGTGGAAACGACACACAGATCGACAGAGGTCCGACGCGGGTTGCGGGTAGGGATCTAAACTTGACATATTATGTTTTTAATTTGATTTGTGTGATTTTTAATTTGAATTTTGACTATTTTTGGGGTATCGCGATCGTTTTTAGGCCGTCGATGACGTCGGGACAAAATCGTCCCTATATCGTCGATTTCGTCTAGGGGCAAAATCGGTGAAATAGGGGTGATTCCATCCAACAAGGGGCGATCCCCAAGTTGTGAAATAGGAGACGATTTCATCCTACCAAGGACGATTTGACTTAATTTAGTACGATATCGTCCAATAATGGACGATATCATTTTTTTTATAAGATGAAATTGATTTAACTGATTGTAATGATTATCTATTAATGATTTTTGTTGTTTTATTGTTTATTTTGTAGAGGGGATTACTAAAAATTTGGGAGTGGAAATACGGGGGCTCAGAGACGATGTAGCCACACTCGACTAGGCAGAGCGAGACCGACTATCGAAGGTTGGGCTACAGCATGTGGCAGAGATGCCACAAATACCTACAGACATGGGGCTACTGATAGCCCTAGCAGAGAGGTGGTATCCGGGGTCATCCTGCTTTCGGCTATCGACAGGGGAGATGGCTCCCACTCTAGAGGATGTATGGAGGATCTTGAGGATCCCCATACATGGGTGATTGATGACTCCTACGGCCAATCAGGGCCATGCCATGATGCGACTGTGCGGAGACCCTAGCTTCGCCCTGGAGAAGGGTGGAGTGAACATCGAGACATTGAGGTAGATGCCTGGGGCATCTCGATTGACTCAGGTTTTGGTAGGGGTAGTGGGTGGCCTATTGCTATGCCACCAGAGCGGATGCAGGTTACCGTGGCTACTCTCAGATGTGGTCTGCGATATGAGAGACCATGACTATAGGTTTTCTTGGGGTAGCTTTGTACTATGCCGCTTGTATAGGATCCTATACGGGGTCATATACAAGGGAGGTCGATGTCTAGTACTGACATCACTGCTACAGGTTTGGTGCTGGGAGCACATTGCGGTGCGGAGGCCGGTAGGGCTTCCACTGATAGGGGTTGACCGGGAGAGACCTCGGGTTTTCTATTGGTGGCTCCAGAGAGGGTCACAACGGTGGATAGATCTGTCGATGTCCCGAAGGTTGCTAGATGACCTCATCCCTGACCAGATCACCTGGAGGCCATGGAGAGAGCATCCAGGGTGGGGAGAGGATGGAAAGGAGTTGGCTCGCATCAGGCAAGTCTTCTGGCTGAGGATGGAGCGGGGAGAGGTAGAGCTCCATCGCTATGACCGAGTTTTGAGGTAGTTCGGTCTACAGCAGGGGATCCCTTCTCTCAGAGACTACGAGTACTCCTAGACTATCCGAGATAATACTACACTGAGTGGGGCTCCAGATATGCAGTGATTCTAGAGTCAGGATGCTGACGATGCCCCCATTCAGCTAGTGGATGGGGACGATGCTGGGGTCATAGATGGGTATGATGCCTGGTACGCAGGCATCCGCCCTCCTCGGATGATGAGGGCACAGGGTCCGATGCACGCTGTGGTGCAACGGATGGGGAGGCGGTGCCAGGCTACCATCGATGCAGTGAGGAGTCTTGGAGGGAGGGAGCAGTGATGGTCTCCTTAGGAGAGACACCAAAGAGTGCCACAGGCTCTAGAGAGACCGCAGCAACTAGAGAGGAGGGAGGAGGGACTCCCTTATTAGCAGAGGGATAGGCCACCATCACTCGATAAGGGCAAGGGTGTCAAGGTGGGGGAGAGCAGTGAGATGGTGGCTCTTCGAGCGGAGAATGCCCACCTTCGGGCTCAGGTGCAGACACTGCAGGATGAGGCTACATGACTCAGGGCTCGGAGCGGAGGGGCGAGCACTCAAGATCTGGCATGGGCTATTGCTTAGACTGTGTTCTACCAAGGATTGTACTATCACGTGGTTCTAGAGACCCAGAGGATACCGTTGCCAGCCCCCATTGCGGAGCCGATCATGATGGGATCATCGAGGACATCCTCATGATCGATGTTGAGGACCCACGATACAGCACGGACCTCGATGGGACCACCTCCTCCATGCCAGGGTGGGAGAGGAGATGAGGCTGAGAGCTCGAGGGCTTCTCGAGACTAGCTGCTTTTGACTATAGACTGTATATTTTTGAGAGGATTGAGTATGCCAGGGTATAGATTGTGGCATACCAATCCAGTTTTGATATGATGTACATAATTTTGATATATATATATATATATGATATTTTTGTGATATGACTTGTCCATATGTTTTATGATGCTTTAAATTTTGAATTGTTGATTGATTATTCATGTAATTATGTCGTTGGAAATAATATAATTTTATGTCATGCTGTAAAATTTAAATGAAATAATCTGATGTAAACAAATTGGTTGTTGTGGTATGATTTGATGAAAAATAAAGGGACTTCTAACAATAATTTCAAAGGACATTGTCGTTGTTATATGACCATTTCATGGAGTCGCCACTCGCTAGGTCGTCAAGCTAATCCCAATATAGAAATATTGCTAAAAGTAAAAGAGTGCTTAAGAGACTGTCTTAAGACTTTGTGTTGTGATGATGAAAAATGATGATGGTGATGATTTGTTTTCAGATTTTCATGAAAATATTATGCATGAAATATTAAAAATATGATTTTTGCTAGGCATAAAATTCCTAAGTGTGATAATATTTTGAACAATTCCCTAGGAATTATACCATCGTTGCAAAATTGAATGTTGACATAATGAAATGAAAATAGAAAAAGGTGTTCGTTCTTTTTAAAGCACAATTGTGTAACATAATGATGTAAGCCATATGTTTTTATGAATTAAATAAATGGGAAATAAAATTAGAACAATGGTTTGCGCTAGGCATAGAATTATAGGTATAGACTTATACCATCATCGCGAAATCCAAAAATAATTTGCATAATTGATTTTTGATTTTGAGATAAACAGAAAATATATAAGATGAGGACTTGCGCTAGGCATAAAATTCCAGTTTAGGTTTTAGGAACTATACCATCATTGTGGAAGTCGAAAGTATATATAAACGTGACTTTATTGCTAGATTTTTGAACATGTTTTGAAAGAAAATTTTGGATTTTGAAAAAAAATGTATTTAATTGTTTTTACGCTAAGCAGATGTTCTCAAATAAGAAGATGAAATTATTCCAAAATATTTGCATAAATATTTTAAATTATCTCAAAGACAAAATGTAGATTTATAAGGAACCCTCATGTGCATATGTGAGTTCATTGCCGATCTTGATTTATCATAATGATACAAAATCTCTCAAATACAAATGTGTGTGCAATTGTATTGTTCATTTACCAATTTTGAGCAAGATAATTTGATACAAGTAATTTGAATTAACCAAATAAGTGTTCGTTGACCATGATTTATATGCATGTAACCATACCAGACTACTATGTAAGTCGGGTCATCAAGAGCTAGCTGATCCATAAGTAGACATAGGTCTGTACAAAATAAGGTCGCTAATGTGACAGACATATCACCATGCTAGGAGTTACCCAAGGCCAAGCGGGTTGGGCACAAACCACCTGTTATGGGGCTTACCTCACGGTTTTCGAATAATTGAGAATTCCAGGGATTCAAGCTCATTCACCCTTCTTTTCTTTTCAAGGGGTAGGGAAAAGGATTTTATTGCTTTTTGCTTTTTCTTTTCTCTTTCTCTTTTTTTATTTTTTTGTATTTTTGCTTGGAACTGAGATAATGCTGAAATATTGTTGCGATGGTACAAAATGATATTTTTCTTTTTCTCATTTTCTTTGACTTTTCTTTTTCTTCCTATACTAGGGATACTTGCTCGGATTGGTTGTAGAGCAAGGGATTTTTATTTTGGGCAGGGGTGAGCTTGTCCTTTTGTCAATTCTCAAAGATTCTAGACCATGTGCATGATAGGATAGCAGGGGAAACTTTTCGCTCAAGAAACCACTTCTACTATGTAGCATCATATTGAATTTGCAATGAAATCATTTTAATGTGAAAAGATATACTTGGTTCAAGTAAATAACAAGATCAATTCTCTATGCTCAAAACTTTATTTAATTCAACTGTGGACTTTGATATAAGAGAGATTAATAATCATACCAAATAAAATCAAGATATTTATTCATGTGAGTGTGAAAGTGCGGGATTCCAAATAAATGCTAATTTATCCAAAATAATTGAAAATATGACTGCAATACTTCAAGAATTGACAGGTGCAAAAATAGAAAATGTTTTTGAAGATTTTGATGATTTTGATGTTTGTTATATTTTGGTTTTAATTTATGAATTGAAAGAATAAATAATATTACTGTTTTTTGAAATTTTTATATGAATTACTAAAATGAAACAATATGCAAAATAACAATATATACAATGATGAAATGACCAGATTTATGCATAATAGCATTTAAGATGCATAATGTTCATAGGTTCTTTAAGATCTTTACCATCTAAGGTAGCTAATCTGTATGCTCCCGAGCTGAATTTGGCAGTGATAATATATGGTCCAAGCCAGTTGGGCTCGAATTTACCTTTAAGATCTTTAGTTGCATTAGTATTTTTTTTATTTTCTTTTAAGACAAGGTCGCCGATCTCAAAGGATCGATGATGAACTTTCTTGAGGTATGCTCGTTTAAGCTTGTTCTGGTAGGCTCGAAGATGTTCCAAAGCATTGATGCACTTCTCATCTAGGAGTTCCAACTGACTAAATCTGCCAGCATGATATTCATCTCCTACTTCAGAATCTTGAAGTAGTAGAGCCAAAGAAGGAACTTCTAATTCAAAGGGAAAAACTGCTTCAGCGCCATAAACCAAAACAAAAGGTGAAGTGCCCATGGGAGTACGAACGCTAGTTCGATAAGCCCACAAAGCAGGATATAATTGAATGTGCCAATCTCGACCAGATTTATTGACCAGTATTTTGAGGATTTTAATTAATGTTTTATTAGATGCTTCTGCTTGGCCATTACCCTGAGGATAATAGGGAGTGGACCAACGATGTTGAATTTTATATTTTTGACATAATTTCTTGACATCTTTATTTTTGAAACAAGTTCCATTATCCGAGATGAGATTTGCAAGAATTCCGAACCTACAAATAATTTGATTAAAAATAAATTTGGAAACTTGGGTTCCAGTGCAAGAAGCTAAGGGCATAGCTTCAACCCACTTCGTGAAATACTCGATGGCGGTTATGATGAATTTGTGTCCATTAGATGACACAGGATTGATTTTTCCAATGATGTCTAAGCCCCATTTTGAAAAGGGCCAAGGAGATGAAATAGCTTGCAGTTCTTGTGCAGGTGCATGGACAAGGTCAGCATGTTTCTGGCACTTGTCGCAATGGCACACGTAATCATGTGCATCATTCTCCATGGTAGGCCAAAAATATCCTATCCTAAGGAGCTTCTTAGCAATGGCGCTACCACTAAAGTGTCCCCCACAAGATCCATCGTGGGCTTCACTTAAAGCTGATCTAGATTCTTCTAGATTCAAACATCTCAGTAGGATACCTTCAAAATATCTCCTATATAATGTATTGCCAATTATTACGAAGCGACTTGCTCGTCTACGTAATAACCGATGCTGGTTTCTATTAAAACCTTCAGGGAAGGTCCCATTTTGAAGAAAATTGAATATATCAGTGTACCAAAGTTCAGGAGTAGTTTCGTTGATTAGAAACACATCCAACGGTTCTAAGCATGATTTATTTGAAGTGGGTTCCTAGAGTCGACGAATAATGATGGTAGCATATTCGTCATCTAACTCCAAGGGTAAAAGAGATGCAGTTGCAGCCATAGCGTCAGCCGCACGATTATTAGTTCTAGGAATAGCTTCCAAGGTAACTTGATCAAATAAAGATATTAATTGTAATACATATGCTTTATATGGATGCAATTTATCATCTCTGGTCTGATAAACATCATTAATTTGATTTATAACAAGTTGAGAATCACCAAAAACTAATAGATTTTTAATTTTTAGTGCCAAGGCAGCTCGCAAGCCAAGGATTAGAGCTTCATATTCAGCAGTATTATTAGTACAAGCAAACATTAATTTAAAGGACAGAGGTATAAGATGTTTCTATGGAGATATTAGAATAATACCTGCACCAGCCCCACTCATGCATCGGGCTCCGTCAAAGTATAAGGACCATTGCTCTGGATGGTCTGCCTCTAGTTTAAGGCATTCATCAAGAAACTCAATGATGAGGGGATGGGTAGACTCTAAGGGTGTAGCAACTAATTGATCTGCTATGATTTGACCCTTAACAGACTTATGTCCTATAAACATGAGTTCAAACTTGCTTAGAGCAAGAACCCACTTTGTTGTGCGACCAGATAAATAAGGTCGACTCATAAGATACCGCAAAGGATCGGATTTAGCAATAACATACATTTTCTGACTGAGCATATAGTGGCATAGTTTTTGTGTAGAAAATATGACTGCTAGACATAACTTTTCTAATGTTGTGTAGCGGGTTTCATAACTGATTAATGTTCTGCTAATGTAATAATTGGCATGCTCTCTTTTCTCATCATCCAGTTGAGCTAACATAGCTCCTAAGGCAAAATATGAAGCAGAAATATACAAGATAAATGGGTGATCAGGTCTAGGTGGCGAAAGCATAGGTGGGTTAAGAAGATATTGTTTGAGGAGTTCAAATGCTTCCTGACATTCGTCGTCCCAATGGAAAGAGACATCCTTCTTAAGAAGCTTAAGAAAGGGTCCAGTTTTATCCACCAACTTATCGATGAAGCGACGGATAGCTTGAAGCTTACCTTGTAAACTCCGTAATTCAGATATATTTGTGGGCATGGGCATATCAGTGATAGCCGTAATCTTGAGAGGGTCAATTTTTATGCCACGTAAAGAAACTATAACCCCCAATAATTTATCGGACTTAACTCCAAATATGCATTTGGCTGGATTCAATCGGATAAGATATTCCCTTAACCGATCAAATACTTTTCTCAAGTCATCTAAATGGTCATCTTCGTTAATAGAACGAGCTATAATGTCATCTACATAATCATGTAGTATATCATGCATCATATCATGAAAGATATAAGTCATGGCTCATTGATATGTTGCACCTACATTCTTCAAACCAAATGGCATCACTTTCCAACAAAAGGTCCCCCAAGGGGTAATAAAGGTTGTTTTAGCCTCGATCTTCAGGAGCTATCCTGATCTGATTATAACCAAAAAATCCATCCATTAAGGATATCATTCCACTCCCAACAGTAAAATCAATGATCTGATCCATATTGGGAAGAGGAAAATCGTCTTTAGGGCATGCAACATTAATATCTCTAAAGTCTATGCAAACCCTAACTTTGGTAGTTTCTTTCTTAGTTACTGGAACTACATTCGAGATCCATTCAGCATAATCAATGGCTTGTATAAAAATAACATTCAGGAGTTTTTCTAACTCCCCTTTGACTAGTAAGGCCACTTTAGGATGCATTTTTCTAAGTTTCTGTTTAATAGGTTTAGCATCCGGATGGACTACTAGGTGATGCATAACTACAGAAGGGTCTAGACCTGGCATATCTTCATATGTCCAAGCAAAGACATCTTCATATTCTTTAAGAAATGCAATGTATTTATCCTATTTTTCTTGACTCAATTCTGATCCAATGTTGATTATGTGAGGATTATCCTCGGTTCCAATGTTAGTTTTTATGACATTTTCTACTTCCATGTGTAGATCTTTCTCAAAATTAGGTGGGGCGGGTGAGACACCCAATTCCTGTAATTCGTCCAAGGTTAGCTTGGATAACTTGTCTTGAGGAGTCATGGCCTCAAGCTGGGCTATACTAGGTATAGAGCCATCAAAATAAAATTCATTATGTAATAATTCCTCAACGGAGACATCATGGAAGATATCTCCCTCCAACTCATCGTCGGATTCAGCGATCATCTCAAGATAAGCTATAGATAGCATATTACATGTACATAGCTTATTCGTTAAACACAAAGCATCACGCTCATCCAAATAATCTTGATAAGATATGAGATGGTCATCATCCTCAAATGGGAAGGGCTGACCCTTACTAGGAAATAGGCCCACACCACATCGGGTGGGCCACGGCTCTACCTCAAAAGGTTCTTTCATACCATTTTGGAAAGGTCCCAAACCTTTCCCTTTATATCCCAATTTAAGCATTATAGATTTGGCTTTAATATACTCATTAGTAAAATAACATCGAGCATATCCATCATAATGAGTCTTGATGTTTCTGGGTATTCTACCCCAGTCATATCCCTTATAAATAAAAGCACAGCTCCCGACTTGGTAAATACTTCCCATAGGCTGTGGGAGGCCCAAGGTACGAGGAGATGGTGGTAAATTATTTAAAATAAGGGAATTTTGCATAGAAGCATTCATTTTCTCTGATATAAGAATTTTAGATAAATCGGGTAAGAGCTCATCAGTAAGAGCATAAGAGGTAGAAGGAACATTTCCTACGTCTTCTTATGCGGAAACTATGCCTTTGGTGGATGTAGATGGTGTAGAGATGTCAATGGATGGGTCTATTATAGGTATAGAAGTTATAGGAGTAGAACAAGAGGCATTGGTTGTGGGATTAGGATCTTTCTGAGGTCCTAATGTGGTTTGTTTAGAGGATGGTTGAGCTATATGTAGAGGTAGAACTGATGGAGAAGAAGTAGATGGCATTGTGGGTGTGTGTTTCACACGTTTAGATGGATAATGAGAATTAGGATGTGTGGATGACAGAGCAAGGCAAAATTGAACTCCAACAGGTTCAGCCAAAGCACACATATCAAAGGGTCTAGGATCACCATGAATGGTAACCAACTGATTCTTAAATTCGAATTTAACACATTGATGTAAAGTTGAGGGAACGGCTCGCATCACGTTGATCCAAGGGCGACCCAAGAGTATATTGTATGATGTAGGGCAATGTACAATAAACACGGTCGTATCCAAGGTTCTCGGACCAACCTACAATGGAATGGTAATAACTCCACACGTTTCTTGTGTTTCGTCATTGAAGGCTTTTATGATCATATCGGTTATTTTCATTTCATCACTTCTAAACCCAAATCTTTGGTAGAAGTCAAAAGTGCAGATGTTTAAAGATGAACCATTATCAATCAAGACTCTTTTAACTGCTACATCTCCAATTAAGGCAGAATATATAAGGGGTTATCCTTATGTAAACTATGTTGTGGTATGTCTCTATCCCAGAAGTCAATACAATCAACTTCACGAGTTATTATAGTATTGGCCATGGCTTCGGGTTGAATGTCTTGTGGTACCATCATCTGGCTTAATGTAAGCATTAATTCATCTCTATGTGTAGGAGAAGATCTTAAAAGGTCCAAAAGAGAAATTCTAGCTGTAATATTTGATAGTTGTTCATTAATATTGTAAGGAGGTTTAGGTTGAACATTAGGTGCCTGATTCCCTTTATTAGGAACTTTCAAAACAAATGGAGTTGATCCATCGTTTTGCATTTGATCTTGTTGAGAGTTTTGAGCCTGTTGTCTAGTAACAGCTTCGATGGTACCCACAATATTATTCTACGGATGATGAATGGGTCTCGGTATAGCATTTATGGCTTGCTCATTAGAAAGGAATTGGTGAGACGATGGTCTAGTAGTGACTCTTCTTGGAAATGGTTCTTCTGGAACCATATAACTTGTGATAGGGAGAATAGGATTCGATTCATCTTCAGAGCTATTCGATTGATTTGATGTGATTTCCATATCACTCTCAGTCTCATATTCTGTATCACTAAGATCAGATATCTGCATATTATATAGAGGCCTGGTTGTAACCACGGATAAAGTTGTGTCAAAGGTTTCCAAATCATGAATAGGTAAATGCCCACTAATAGTCCCTACATATCGGGTAGGAGGGGGAACATTATGATGTTCAATTTGATTAGCCACTTCCTTGCCATGTTTTGGTAAAGGATGTTGAAATATGTCCAATGACTGATTGGCATTCCGATTCTGGTTTTGGGGGATGTTCTTTTGAGCATTATTAGGAGGATTTTTCTTAGGTTGAAAGGCTTGCACCTCCATCTCATTGTTATCAATTAAGTCCTGTATTTTATGTTTTAATATTTTACAAGAGTTGGTAGTGTGTCCAGGTCCTCTATGGAAGTCACAGTGTAAATCATCTCTGTATCCGGGTATAGTTGGATCAGGTTCCCGGATATTTGGTAATTGAATCAAACCTCATTCTAATAATTGCGGTAGAATGGTTGATAAAGGTTGATTTAACCTAGTAAATTCTTGAGGAGGTTTATCGGGAGGTTTCAGTATAAACTTCTTCGTTGTCTTTGCAGCATTAACAGTAGCAATATTTCTACTATCAGTGACTCCATCACCCACAACTTGTTTATTTTTATATTTATTTCTGGATGTTTTCTCATCGTCTTTATTTTTAAGTTGACCTCTCCTAATGAGAGCATCTTCCACTCTTCGGGCTAAGTCTATAGCCTGATCGAAGGTGGTCAAGGTAGCAGTTGATAATTCGTAAGATAATTGCTCTTGCAAATTATTAATAAAGATGTCCAACATCTCCCTATAAGGTAACACAAAGTGCAATTTTCCTATCAACTGTCTCCACCTAGCTAGGAAATCAGCAAAGCATTCATCTTTGTCTTGTTTTAAGTTGTACAAGTCTTTAATGGTCACATGCCTTTCGATGTAGGCACTAAATTGATGAACAAAAGACTCGGCTATTTCTTCGAAATTCCTCAAAGAATTAGTGGGTAATTGATAATACCACTCTAATGCCATTCCTCCTAAACTTTTCGAGAACATTTTTAGCAATAATAAGTCATCATGTGATATATCATGACATGCTATCCTAAACATACGAAGATGCTCTATGGGATCTTTCGTTCCTTTATATATGGGCAGGATAGGCATAGGAAAATGTTTAGGATATGGTTGTGCTACGACTATAGGATCTAAAGGTTGACTACACATCTCTCGATAATTGTACGAGGGACGGTAGGGATCTATCTGATCCATGCGGGAAACTAACTGTTTCACCATGGCTTCAAGATTGCTAGTTTGTCCACCATATTGGTTCGGTGGGACATAGGCATGGGATTTATGAGTGTATGACGGTGTAACATAAGGATTAGATGCTATATTTCTATTATGTAAAGTGTTGGTAGGAAGAGCATTATGAAGGAGATTTGTAGTAGTATTATGTTGTATCCTAGATTGTTGGTAATTGGTGTTTGGTTTTGTTTTGGGCTTTTGTTGATTTGAAGTATGTTGATCAATAGCTTGGCGAAATAGAGCAGTAAATGATGGTTTCTTTTGTGTGGGAATAACCCTAGGCTTGCTAATAGGCACTTTATATGGTTGGGTAACTTGTTGTTGTTGCATGTTCTTGATCATAGCTGCCATATCCAAATTGGATGGTCCAGCTTGATCACTCTCTTGATCAATAAAGGACAAGGGATTAGTGCGTGTGTGAAATACATCTTCTAGAGTTGCTTGAGTGTCACTAATTCGATCCTTGTCCATATGGACTGCTCTATTAAGAACACCAATATTAGTATTAATGAACTTCCAGAATTGTTCCATGTTCTCAAAAGTGACAGCTCCTCCCGGAGACATTTTAGGGGATGAGGATCCTTCCTCTCTAACATTTTCTTCTTGTTCATTTCTTACAACAAGCTCTTCTTCTTGCTGGTCTAGGATTTCTTCTTCCTGAACTTGGTCTTCAGGAAGGACATCTGGGTTATTTAATGGTTTTCCTAACCAATCTTCTTCTTCTTCAGTCTGTTTTCCATTCCTAAGTCTAGGCATTGTGCTTAAACTTAGATTTCAGAAAATATATATACTTATATATATATATATATATATATATATATATATATATATATATATATATATATATATATGCGATAGGTTTGAGAGGTATATATTTTAATTATATACCTACTATAATACTTAAAAGGGAAATGTTTTTGTTTTTTTTTGTTTTTGTTTTTGTGTTTTATAATATTATTATAAAGATAACAAATAGCATTCTAGTTGCAAAAAGAATAACAATAGTAAAAAGAATGACTTAGTTTTCTATAAATAGTTTATGGATATCATTAATAGGATCAAGTTCATCAAGAGTCATGAAATGCTCCTCTTCAAATTGGAAATGGTTTTTCAAGAATTTGACAAAGTGTGCTATGGTAATATGATCTACTTCATACTCGAACTTGTAAAGATAAAGTTCATGGCAATACTCTCGATACAACACAGCTCTAGGAACTCTATTCCATATTTTTCTATCCGTAAGAACGACTTCTTGATCCTCTATACGAGATAGAAACTTATGTACTACAACTGCGTTCTCAAGGTATTCCTCAAAGGTGTACAATTCGAAGACACAAGTGCTCTTTTATCTGCTAACCACCTATGGCAAGCTCTCTGAAGTTCATGGTACAAAGTCACCTGATCGGGATCCAAGATTCTATCTAGGACAAACCTCTTAATTTGCCTAAGTTCTGCAGATCTAGATTCAATAATACCCAATCTCCTATCAAGTTCATCCCACAAAGGTTGGACTCTATTTGTTTGAGGTACTCTAAGCACAAACGTAATATCTATGGTTGTTAATTGATTTTCAACATTTATGGTGACAACTCGTCTTTTATTATAATCTACCATCTAAGTCTGATATGCAATTTTAACAATTTTCTAATGATTCTAGATGTTCTTAATAATGCATTTATATTTATATTTATATTTATTTTTTTTTTGTTTTCAAAAGGCTTTTAGTTTCACGTCGGGTTCACCAAAATGTACTGACCCAAATTTTTTGTGCCCTTACCTTCAGGCTATAGGATCCGTGCCCGAAATGGGGATGCGAGAAGGATGGGACAATACCTCGGACTGAGAGGCCCTTTGAAGGTCGCGCCTCTTGGGGGAGGGGTATAAGGGTGAATTTTTGACGGATGGTGGGGTTCACCAGGAAACTTTGAGTGGTAGTTTCCACGCCTAGGTTGAGAATGGGTTTGATGTGTTCATTTTATACTCAATCATTCATATTCCTAGGTTGGCCAAAATGAATCTAAGCTATTCTATATGAAAATGCCGATTTATATGAATACAAAAAGCATGAATGAATCCTAAATATAAGGAATATGTTAAATGAGAAAGAATGCACCTGATTTCGGATGTCTGATGAAGATTCTGAAGCTTGTAGGAGTCCAGATCGTCTCGAATATGACAGGATCGTCTGCAATTGTATAGAATCATCCCAGATCACAATCGATCATCTAAAATCAGACAAGATCATCGTCGATCTGACGAATTCGTTAGACAAATTTGTCAAAAACCTGCAATCACATAAATAGACACCAAAAACCAAAAATGCAACTGCAAGAATAATGCAAAATGATAGAAATGAGAGTATAAATGCTTAACTGATAAATCTAGATAGAATATTAAAGGAAATGTATTGTTTTAATAACTTATTTTAACTTTATCATGCATTTATGCTAAATGAGGTGAACTCCAGGATGCAGAATGAAAAATAATCAAGCTAATGCATAATAAAATAAGGAAGGAAGATGAGAAATGCAAACTCAGGGCTCTGATTTCCCCCAATCTAAACTGCAATCGAGATCACCTCCAATCGTACGAGATCATCACCGATCTGTGACAGGATCATCCGAAATCATGTGGAATCGCCTGCAACGATCCGAGCTTCCTCCAGCTGAAGCACAGTGAAAACCTACAATGAAAACTTAAAACTACGAGTGCAAACAATGGTAGATAGGATGTCTTAACATAGCAAAGCTAAATGGCAGGGAAAATCAACCAGGGAGAGAGTCAGGAGAAGAGCCAGGGGGATAAACTAAGAAAATCCCAATTTATATAGAATTAGGGGGAGGTTAGGAGGTTGGGGATCATCCCAATCTGGGAGATCTCCAACGGAGGAATCTCCAACTACGTAGACACGCTTCTGCCCAAGTTGGAGAGGCTGTTGAAACAGAAGCTAATTATGAAAATTTGGTTTTGGGACGAAATCGTCTGGACGTTCTGTTCCAGATGAATTCATCTGATCTGGGATGATTTCATCTGATCGGCGACGATATCGTCCAACGGTCAAAACAACTCCTAAAAATGGCATGAAAAATAGGGGGAGCGGTTAACGGGCAATTTCGAGGTTAAAATTCAAATTTTTATCTTTTTACTAAGGGTTTAACTGTGCCAATTTTAGGGTGCTACAGAAATTCATTCGAATCATGGAAGATAATAAATGGTGCTAGAGGAAATTTCATTTGGATTATGCCATCAAAATTTTTCCAAAAAATCCTAAAATCATTCAGTTTGCCACTTCAGCCAATCGTGTACCAGGCGAGCAAAAAATATTATTGTGCATACGAACCAATCAAATTAATTAAAAGAAAAAATCCAAGTAATAAAAATTTATCTCAAATCATAAGGTTTTATTATCAAATTCTTTTATTCATCACCCAGAGCTTAGGGTTTATCCCACATTCAAAGGATAATAGCACAGTTGGTCTTTATATTCACTAAAAGGTACATAGTTATATGTGGCTTCGGCCACACACGAGCCAACTCTCGCTCCTTGCGTAGACCGTAGCCTAACCCTCTTCCCACTTGTCCCAGTTTTTAGTCTCATGAATCGTGTCACCTCGATTTAATCATATACAGTTATCATGTCCTTGTCACCTCACGTGTCCAATTGTGCTTAGTCATCAAAACCTATGTCTCATGTAAGGCATCATTAGGTCATCTAGCTTCATGTTGTCACTTCCTTATCTCTTGTCCTATAGCACACATGTCCCATATCTTGTCCTATAGTAAGTCTCGGTTGTGTCCTCACCCTTATCCATTTTTGGTTAAGTTGGGTGTGTCCCCTATGTCGTGTAGCTGGTCATGTCTCCTCGATCATTTAGCAAGGCCATGTCTACCATAAAAGTCATGTTTCCACTGGTCGTATCTCCTCTATCATGTAGTGAGGTTGTGTTTACCACAAAAGTCATGTATCTACTCTATCGTGTAGCATCGATCGCTAAGTCACATAAAAATACTCACCCACAAGCGTAGGTCGTGTTGTCCTATAACATGTCGGTCATGTCATAATACATCCCTGTCAGCAAAATATCCATTGGAGTCACCCTACTAGCCATTGTGAGTCACCCCTACTAGCCATTAGTGGTCAATTAAACTTGAACTCTCACAAGTTATCCATTGCAAGTCCTCCTTAAGAAACTAGCCATTAGGATAAATTAACCGTGGAAATACAAAAATAACTCTGCAGTTGGAGCGAAGGTTTCATAGTGGTAGCAAAATTTGATAAACAAACCCAATTTTTGTCCAATTAACCAAATTTTTTACAGAGTTTAAAGATAATTTTTTTAAGCATAAATTGTTGGCAAGTGCATGAGCGGAAGGTGGTCTAAAGTTCCAAATAGGTGACTGTCTAGCACGGATAATACACATGAAGGATCATTGAAATCACCTAGAAGACCTCCAAGAAACAAAGGTACACAATATAACTCTCCTTTACACATTAATATTTTTGACCCCAACCATCATATTATGAACTCCATGGCTCCTTCCAACTCATCCCATGAAAATATCACAAATAAGGAAATGGTAAACACCAATGCTAATAACCAAGATATCCATTCTAGTATAGCTCACCTAGTGACTAGTATGAATTCCATGAGTGCAATACTACAATAAGTTTTGGAGATACTAAACCAAGAAGCCCCTCATTCCCCACATAACTACCATAGAAGACATGCTAGTGAGGATAGAGATACAGAGGAAGATTATCACTGAGAAATATGGCCTATAGGTGTTAATATCCCATGTGCTAATATGCCTATATTTGATGGTAATGATCCATGTGGTTGGATAGCTAAAATGGAAGGCATTTTAGAATTATATCGGGTTCCCGAATCTGAAAAAGTTCCTTATGCCTCCTCCAAATTAGGCACAAAAGCTTACCAATGGTTTTATTGGCAAAAACAGGACCATAGTCAACCCATCCCATGGCATGAATTCAAAACACTTTTTCTCAAGAGATTTATGAAGGGTCTTCATCCTCATACATGGTTCGTTTGTTGTCACTTAAAAAAATGGGTTTAGTAAGAGATTATATTTTAGAATTTACTAGTCTACTTCATTATACAGGAAACTTACCATCTGATGTAGTGGTATCAAATTTTAGACATGGTTTGAAAGAGAGTATTCAAATTGAAGTGGACCTAAATGATCCATAATATTTAGATGACAACATAAATATTACTAAGTTGGTTGATAAAAAGGTGTAAAATTAGACACTCTTCCGATGCGACTCTTATAATCATCCTCAAAATCGCAATAATTCCTTTCGTAGAAATGATCAACCATCAAGATATTATTGCTATAAATATCACAATCACCATCCAAAATATCAAGCATGTATACCAACACAAAAATTTTAAATGTAATATGATAACAGGAAAGACGAGGAGGTAGAAGAGGATAGCATTCCATAGGATCCTCCTGTAATCGAGGAAAAAAATTAACAGAATGAAGCAACATGCAATGAAGACACTATGTCTATCTTAGTACATGCTCTTATGGGATTAATATCTCACCATACAATCAAGGTACCAGGATTCATTCGACAGAAAAGGATAAATGTGTTAATAGATTTAGGTAGTACTCATAACTTTATTGACATAAAAACTACAAAGGCATTGAACTTATACATTCACTCCTCTAATCAAGATAAGTTTCAAGTTTTGGTTACAAATGGAATAAATGCTCAATTTCTTGGTAGAAAATCTTTGATCTTGATACAAATGGGTAGTTACACCTGGCAAGGAATTCTTTTTGTTATAAGTTTATAAAATTCAGAGGTTATTTTGGGAGTTGAATGGCTAGAAAATTTGGACACAGTCATTTTTAATTTTAGAAAACTCTTTATGAAATGGAAAGAAAATGGAAGGACCATTTGAATCCAAGGAATTACAACTCCTCCATAAAAAATAGTGAGTTATCATAGTATGGCTAAAATATTAAGGAAAGGAAGTCATGGATTTATAGCTCAAATCAATTGTTTGGAAAAGCAAGCATAGGATATCCTCGAAATTCACTCAAAAGATCTTCAAGATATTGTGGCTAACTATGATGATGTTTTCCAAGAACCAAAAGGACTACCTCCAAAATGATCTCATGACCATGCTATACACCTTGTTATAGGAAGTCTTCCTCCTAATGTCCGTCCTTATTGTTACCCTCAACCTCAAAAAATAAAAATTGAAAAAATTGTCCAAGAACTTTTAGAACATGGAGTCATTCGTCATAGCACTAGTCCTTATTCTTCACTAGTAGTTTTAGCCCATCGTAAGGACAATTCTTGGCGTATGTGTCCTAATTTTTTTCCTCTCAACAAAATCATCATCAAGGATAAATTCCCTATTCCTATCATTGATGATTTATTAGACGAATTGCATGGTGCAAAATGTTTTATAAAATTGGATCTATGCTCTGGTTTTCACCAAATTAGAGTGAGAGATGAGGATATTTCCAAAATCACCTTTCGTACTTGTGAAGGTCACTATGAATTCTTGGTCATGCCTTTTTGTCTCACTAATGCCCCATACACATTCCAAAGTCTCATAAACCATGTGTTTCATCCATTCCTTCACAAATTTGTCCTAGTATTTTTTATGACATTCTCATATATAGTAAAACTTGGAAGGATAATTTGATGCATGTGGGAAAGGTTCTTCATATTTTACACAAGGAAAAACTTTTTGTCAAACGCTCTAAATGCTATTTTTGTGTTCAAGAAGTTGAATACTTAGGTCATATTGTTTCTCATAAAGGTGTTAAAGTGGATCCTAATAAGATAAAGGTAATTCAGGATTGGCCTTTACCTAAAACCCTCAAGAAACTTCGTGGTTTTTGGGTCTTACCAGATACTATCACAAGTTTGTATGCAACTATGGTAAAATTGTAGCTCATATCATGGCTCTCACAAAAAAAATATGCTTTTAATTGGTCTGAAGCAGCAACTCAAGCATTCACGGCTCTCAAAGAAGCAATGTGTACTACTCTAGTTTTGGCAACCCCATATTTTCAGAAACCATTTGTGATTGAATGTGACGCTTTAGGAACATGTATTGGGGCAATCCTAATGTAGGAAGGGCATCCATTGGCATTTGAAAGTAAACAAATTTTAGATAAAAAATTGGGAATATCCACATATGAGAAATAAATGTTTGCTATTCTACATGCAGTTGAGAAATGGAGACATTACTTAATCAGTAGCTACTTTATTATTAAAATGAATCATAGTAGTCTCAAGCATTTTATAGAACAAATATTTTATTATCTAGAGCAAAACAAGTGGTTAAAAAAATTGTTGGGATATGATTTTGTTATAGAGTATAATAAAGGGAAAGAAAATGTGGCAAAAAATGCATTATTGCGAAAATATGAAGATGAAGTGGTTATCAATGCTATTTCAAGTCCATGTTCCTAATGGGTTTCTTAGCTTCAAGAGGAATGGTTTTCAAATATAGAAACTGCTCAAATAATTCAGGAATTGTTGTTAGGATCATCCAAGCATCATATTTTTTTCTATGATGAAAAGGTACTAAGAAGAAAGAATAACATTTATATTCCACATGATTTTATAATCAAATCAAGGATTCTGGAAGAATCGCATGCTTTTCCATCAGTAGGAAATTCAATTTTTTGAAGACATATATGCGGGTAAAACAATCCTTTTATTGGAAAGGATTAAAATCCAAGGTTAAAACATGGGTGGTTGAATTTGAAGTATGCCAGTGCAATAAGCGTGAAATAGTCAAATCACCAGGATTTCTTCAACCACTACCTATTCCAGATCGCCAATGGGAACATATTTCAATGGAAATTATTGAAGGTCTTCCTAAATCAGAAGGCAAAATAGTAATTTTTGTGGTAGTGTATCGACTCTCCAAATATGCTCACTTCAATGCTCTACAACATCCATTTTCAGTAAGTAAAGTGGCTAAGTTATTTATGGATTCAATTTTCAAATTGCATGGAATACCTAAAAATATTGTAAGTGACCATGATCCCATATTTACTAGCAATTGTTGGAAAGAATTATTTCATATTAGTGGTAACAATTTGAACATATCCTTTGCATACCATCCTCAAACAAATGGCCAAACTGAGATAGTTAACAAATGTCTGTGTACCTATCTAAGATTTTTTGCTCAAGATAAACAATATCAATGGAATCATTGGATTTCCTTGGTAGAATGGTGGTAAAACACTTTCTACCATTATTCCATCAATATGTATCCATTTGAAGCATTGTATGGAGTCAAACCACCAGCAATAGCAGATTATGTTGAATGTTTCCCCACCATTGACTTGAGGTAAGGAAGAGAACCCTTAAAAAATAATAGAGAAGAAGATAAACAAGTTGAAACTATCGAACTCGTTTCGGCCATATCTCACTCATCCGGACTCGGATTGAGCTAAAATTTTGAGGGTAGATGCCTAAAAACCCTAGAACGTCTCCACCAATTTTCATATCATTTGGAGCAACACAGATCCTAGCACATCCCTATGTGTGAACGAGATATTTGGCAAGCGGCTATGCGAGGGTTTCATCTGGGTTGAGTGCAAGCAGCTCCAGAGGTTGGTTTTTAGGGCCTTCGGGCCCTAGCGGCCAATATTTTTGTGGTTTATGCTCAATATTTTAGCAGGAAATGTTGCAGGGGATCCAATATGGGTTAGAAATTTATCTTTCAATAGATCATACTGTGAACTTGAGTGACAACGACTTCCAATTTGCTGCACAAAAGAAAAGTGAAAACCATACCTTTCCACGACGTCTAGGGCAAGGATTAAAGAGATCACGAAACAAGTTTCAAGCAGTTGATCAAAAAATGGCTCATATCTCAAGTGAATCTGGTGCTAAGGTGCACCCACAAAATAATTCTACTGTGAAAACCCCTGTCAAGGGTAAGAATTTTGAAGACTCAGCCCCAAAAATGAATTTTAGGGATGCCCTTCATGGTGGACAGCCTCAGCCCAATGCTAATATCAATCTTAGGGCTTCCCATAAACCTCTAAGAATGCCTAAGATTGATCCAAGGAAAACGGAGTCAGGATGTCTTAAAGCAGCTGATGGAACTCCTATTGTTAAGCTTGATATGGGTAACATTCAGACTGGCATTGAAGATTTGGAAAAAAGAGGACTAATTTGTCGGTTCGTGGGTTTTCGTCCGAGTCTATCTCCTTTCAAAGTCTGGGCTGCAAAAAGCTGGAAAACTAAAGGTGAGTTACAAATCTCTATTTATCCAAATGGTTATTTTCTTGTTTTATTTGCTAATAATGAAGATAGAGAGAAAACTTTTCAAGGGGGTCCTTGGTTTTTTGGAAGGGTAGGGCTTTTCATGAAGCCCTGGCATACTAAATTTAAAGCCGAAGAAGAGATGCCTTCTATAGCTCCCGTGTGGGTTAGACTCTTTGGCCTCCCTATTGAATTTTGGAATCCTACTATTTTTTCTTCAATTGGAAACTCTTTAGGAACTTTTATGATGACTGTTGATTGTACTCAAAATTTTGAACATATTATTTATGCTCGGATTTGTGTTTTAATGGATTTTGACAAACCCCTACCTAAAAAGATCACATTACAATTTGGGGAAGACACTTGGGAGCAAGTAGTGGACTATGAGAACATTCCTTTTCATTGTAGAATTTGCCATGAATATGGTCATTTGGCCAGTGCTTGCCCAAATAAAATTCCTGATCAAAAGAAAGAAGATATAAACTCAACAGGTTTCCAAATACCTAAGAAGAAGAACACTCAGAAAAAACTAGTTATGAAGGATCAATCAAAGTCATCTGCTAATATGTTTGAAATCCTTTCCACAAATGATGTCCCAAGTGAGGAAGAGGAAATAATGGAAACTGAAATCTTAGAAACACAATTTAAATATGAAGGGAAGAACTCAGAGACAAACCAACAAATCAAAGGTTTTCAAAAGAAAAAAAGGGAGAAAATTTACACAAGAAAAACAATCTTTCAAATGTCAAAACTTCAAATAATGCAGGTCCCAATATAGACTTCGTTGAACCATCTAGTAAAATTTTGGCTGTGTACGAGCATTCTTCAAGGTTAGAAGCCATCTCAGATTCAATTGGAATAAGTCAAGAAATAGGGAAAAAAAATTGAAGATGGATTCTAATCAAAAAGCAGGTCGCAAGACCAATCAATATCATATGGTAAAAGAAGGTGAAAAGCTTGTAGAGGAAGGTAAGATTAATGCCCTTCCCAACTTTTTTAGCCCTGGTATTAATGAAGATCATCACTTGGAATATTAGAGGACTCAAAGGGAGTCTTTCAAAACAAAATGAAATTAGAAGAATGATTCAGATAAATCATCCACATCTTGTTTTCCTTCAAGAAACAAAGATGTCAATGGAGGATATGGACTCAATTGCCGGTAAAATTTGGCCAGCTGGAAAAGTGGTTTCCCTCAGTTCCCAAGGGACTTCTGGTGGCATTGCTTGTCTTTGGGACCCAAAAGAGGTAGTTATTCACCATATGGTTGGCAGTTGGGGTTTGTTGGCTATAGCTATTCAAAGTAGACATTCCAACCAAATTATGCTCTGCATTACTATTTATGCTCCGACTTCTTTGGAGGAAAAAAGAAGACAGTGGAAGGATATTACTCATATTATCTCTCATTTTCCTGAAGCTTGGATCTTGATCGGAGGAGATTTCAATACCATCCTCTCTCTGGATGAGAAAAGGGGGGAAATAGAAATTTGGACAAAAGCACCGACCTCATGAGCGAATATATTGCAAACCTCCATCTTGTGGATATCCAACTGGATAATGGCCTTATGACTTGGTCTAACAGAAGGCAAGGCTTAGCTTGTATAATGGAGAGATTGGATAGGTTTTTGCTCTCTAAAAATTTCTTAATCCATGGTCACATTCCTAAAGTGAAGACTCTTAATAATGTTGGTTCGGATCATTGGCCAGTCATGGTGGAAATGTGGAAAACCAATGTGAGTTTCTCTCCTTTTCATTTTCAATTAATGTGGCTTAGAGACATTTCCTTCAGACCTCATGTGCAACAATGGTGGAAGGAAGGTAAACCTAGGCATGGGACTAAGATGTTCTATTTTGCCAAAATACTGCAATACATTAAATCCAAAATCAAGACTTGGAACTGGAAAGAGTTTGGGGATGTTCATAAAAAAAACATGAAGTTATTGCTCATCTTGAAAATTTGAATAAGAAAATCCGTTTAGATGGCCTCACAGAGAAGAGAAGTGCAGATGAAATTAAACTCACAACTCAGTTAGAGGAATGGGAAAAAGAGAAGAAATCTTATGGAAGCAAAAATCTAGAATTCAATGGCTCAAAGAAGGAGATCGAAACACAAATTTCTTCCACAAATCTCTTCTAGCTCGAAGATCTCACAACTTTATTTCTTCCTTAAAATCAGATTCTGGAGATGTTGTTTATACTTGGGATGGCATGAACTCTATTGTTGTTGATTACTTTTCCAATATTTTTGCTGCTACTCCTCTTGACTCAACTTCACAACAAAATGTTCTTCAAGCAATCCCTTCTCTTATCACTTCTGAGGAGAACTCTATTTTGACTTCTCCTATTACTATCAATGAGCTTCAACAAGTAGTTTTTAAAATGCAAAAAGGGAAAACCCCAGGTCCCGATGGTTTTCCCATTGAGTTCTACCAAGAGTTCTGGGATATCCTTCATGTTGATTTATTAGAGGTGGTGGAAGAAGCCAGGAAAGCCAAAGAAATTTTGAAGGTTATCAATAAAACTTATATTACTCTTGTTCCAAAAGCTCAAGAGGTTGATCATATCTCAACTTTTAGACCTATTGCTTTATGTAATGTTCTTCTCAAAATCATTACTAAAATCATGGCAGAAAGGTTGAAGCCTCTTTTGCATAAGATTATTTCCCCAGAGCAAGGGGGTTATGTGGAAGGACGTCAAATAGTAGATGAGATAGTTCTTGCTCAGGAAGCCATCCATTCCATGGATATGCAAAAATCTCCTTCCATGTTCATTCGGTTAGACTTATCCAAAGCTTATGACAGAGTGGATTGGCACTTCCTTATCAAAGTTTTGAGGCAATTTGGTTTCTCTAAGGATTGGATGGATTGGATTATGGGATGTATCTCTTCAGTTTCCTACTTAGTTCTTATCAATGGCAGGCCTTCTCAGTCATTCCCAGCTTCCAGAGGTATTAGGCAAGGTGACCCGCTATCCCCTTATTTATTCATCATTCTTGTTGAATGCTTGGGTAGGACTATAACCAAAAAGAGGGAAAACAAAACCCTTGAGGGAGTTACCATTGCTCATGGAGCTAGACCTATCTCTCATCTTCAATTTGTGGATGACTCTACTCTTTTAGGTAAAGCTACGGTTAAGGAAGCTTCTAATATTAAGCAAATCATTAGCTATTTTTCTAAGGCTATCAGGCAGTTGATCAATGAAGACAAATCTAAAGTTATTTTCTTTCACTGCTCTGCTAGACAGGAATCCATGGTCTTGGATAAATTAAGATATAAGAAGACCTCCCTTCCAATCACTTATTTAGGTATTCCCATAAATATTCAAAGGCAAAAAAATAAATATTGGAATTGGTTGTTGGACAAAGTCAAGAAGAAAATTGGAAAGTGGACCAACAAGTGGCTTTCTTCCGGGGGTAGAATCACCTTGGTAAAATCAGTCCTTCAAGCTATTCCTATTTATGTTTCTTCCATTTTGAATATCCCAAAGGTTGTTCTTCGAGAATTGGATCAAATCAGTCATCGTTTCCTTTGGAGTGGTACTAAGGAGAAAAGAAAATGGGCCTTGGTGAAATGGGATACTTTATGTCTTCCTAAGAGTGAAGGGGGGTTAGGATTCCGGTCTTCTATTAATAACAACAAAGCTTTAGCTGCTAAATTATATTGGAGGATGTTGCATAACCCCAATGCTCTTTGGGCCAATAATCTCTGTGCTAAATATGCTGAGAACAAAAGTCCTGAAGACCTTGTTCGCTATCAACTTCCTACCAAAGGTTCTCCCATTTTAGCAGTTCTTAAGACTGGTGAGGATTTGATAAAGAAAAAATTATTTTGGATCATTCATAATGGTCAACAGGCAAATTTTTGGACAGATTCTTGGGATGGTCACAAGCCTTTGATAACTCGGTTTCCGATTGGAGGCCTTGGATGGAGGAGCTTCACCGAGCTAATTGGATAAAGGTGGCTAATTACTGTCGGTACCATACTGGTAATTCAAAGGTTGGTAGATATTGGATCCCTATTGAGGACTGGCCTATTCAAATCCTAGAAAGGCAAAGACAAGATATCCAAGGCATCCTTCATATGAGATCCCTCTCTTGGTCCCATGAAAAAGATTGTTTTGGATGGAACAACACTACTAAGGGTGAGTATTCAGTTGCTCAAGGTTATTTGACCTTATGCCATAATAATCCCAACCATTCTTCTCACATATTTTCTCGATTGTGGGCTCAAAAGCTTTGGCCTAAGGTGAGGTTCTTTAATTGGCTTTTATTGCATCGTAGGGTGCTTACCGGTGAGCAACTTATGAAGCGTGGTTTTCATGGCCCTTTTAGATGTGAAATGTGTGAAGAGAATGTAGAAACTCTCAACCATATTTTTATTGAGTGTACTTTAGCCTCTGAGCTATGGAGGAGAATGGCCACTTTACTTGGCTTACAATGGTCCAATTTTTTTACTTTTGAACAACTTTGGAGGGATTGGCCTAATCAAGAGGGTGTTGATCATTTTATTAGGTAGTTAGTTTGGATGGGTTCTACCATTCTTCTTTGGAATATTTGGAATGAAAGGAACAACCAAATTTTTAATCAAGATAGGAAGGATATTCACTATATTTGGCAAAATACCATAGCCAACTTAGTTGAATCAGTCCATCAACTCCTTAATCACCCCCAAAACTCCCACCAAAGATGGGATCAAGTGATGCAAAGATTGAAGATTAAATATTCTAAGGGCAACCAACTTAAAGGGAATGTGAGTATTAGTAAGATGGATAGGACAAGAAATTGGCAACCTCCTCCTAAGGATTTTGGAAAAGTCAATACTGATGGAGCCTCTAGAGGGAACCCTAGAAAAGCCAGTGTGGGAGGAATTGGTAGACTTTCAGATGGCTCCCTGGTTTTTACTTTTGCCGAGAATTTGGGTATTCTTTCCAATAACCTTGCTGAGGGGTATGGTATCCTCGAGAGGCCTTCAGGAGGCTACTAAGGTTGGATGGGAAAAGGTGTTAGTTGAGTCCGACTCTCAACTTATGATTAATCTCTTGAAGACTCCTTCTAAGAATCATAAGGTGGATTGGAGAATAAAAAGAATTATTGAGAAGATTCAATTAATCCAGATGGGATTTTTGAAAGTTGATTACAATCATGTGGTCAGAGATCAAAACAAGAGTGTTGATGCTTTAGCTAATTGGGCTTTGGACAAAGGTGATCTTACTTGTTATGGCCACCCTCCTAGATGGTGGGCTTCTCAAATTAGGGAAGCTCTTCTTTCTATCATTTCTTTGGATGGCTCCAGTTCTGAAGGTACCTAGTTTCTTCTTGCTTTTTTTTTTGCTTCTCTTTGGTTCATTCAGTTTTTTTTAGTTCCCTAGCTCATTCTATTCTTTATTTTGTTTCCTCTATTGATTCTTGCCTTAATAGTCTTCTGGTCTAGATAGGTCATTGTTATGTTCAATTTTTTTTTTTTTTTTTTTTTTTTTTTGTTTTTTTTTGTTTAGTTTTTTAAGGTGGGTGGGTTCTTTTGTTTTGTTTTGTTTTTTGTGTTCTTTGTGTTGTTTTTTGTTGTTCTTTTATGTTTTTTGTTATTGTTCTTGTGTTTTTTTCGTTCTTGTTCTTGGGTTTCTCTTTGTTTGTGTTAATTCGTGTTTTTATGTGTGAGTGTTTTCTATGTTTTTTGTTTTTGTTTATTGTCTGTTGTTGGTTGTTTTTTATTTTTTTTATTTTTATTTTTTAGGTTTTGGTTGTGTTTATTTTTCATGTTTTTTTTTGGGTTATGTCTTTGTAGTGTTCTGTTGTTTTTGTCTTGTTTGTGTTTTGTTATGTGGTTCTTGTGTTTTTCTATGTGGTTCGTGTTGTGGTTTCTTTTATCTTATTGTGCGTGTTTGGTTGTGCTTTTGTTTTTGACACACTCAAGGAGCATGTTTTTTATTTTATTTTATTATTTTTGTTGTTATTTACTTATTTATTTACTTATTTTTAAATTGGTTTTGTGTGTTTGTTTGCTCCTTGAGTATGTCAAAGGTGGTAGGCCAGGTCCGAGTCCCGGGCATTTTTGGCGGAATGGATACCCCTGCCTCCTTGGGTCTTACCCGAAAGTGGCATCCCTTTTGGGATGTTTTCCACAAATAAAAAAAAAATAACAGATTATGTTCCAGGTTCTTCCAAAGTGGCCCAAGTAGACGATTGGTTCCAACACCAATAGTCAATGCTCAACATTCTCAAAGACAACTTGGTCCAAGCACAAAATCACATGAAGCAACAACAAGACACACTATTCTGAAATACAATTTAATATAGGTGATATGGTTTTCCTACATTTGCAACCCTACAAACAACTATCATTGAAGATCAAGATCAGTCGGAAGTTGGCTCCATGATTTTATGGTCCTCACAAAGTAGTGCTTCGCATTGGAGAAGTGGCATATCAATTAGAGATTCCTCCCTCATCACATATACATCCAATATTTCATGTTTCCTATCTAAAAAAGGTGATCAAACAAAAAGTACATTCTTAGTCAAAATTACCAGTCCTTGATGAAGGATCTATATATCTCCAACCTAAAGTGATTTTAAAAAGTAGAACACGTATGCTTAGATCCCGTCACATCAAATAATTTCTCATAAAATGGCAGGACCTACTAGAAGAAGATGCTACATGGGAACCTGAAATTATTTTCCAATCATTTCCAGCTTTTAGGACAAATCTTTCCAAGGAGGGGAGCCATGTTACAACCCTAATATAGCTAGTTGGCTATATTATTGTTTTCACCAATATTTGTCATTGATTTAATATTAATAGTGTAGGTTGATTTATCATTGTTCATCTATCATCATTCTAATTCATTTGCAATTATTTCAAGGACTAAGCCCTCCTTAGTGGCAAAGGACTTAGCCCTCCTAAAGTGGCAAGTAATTGATTTAATTCCTTCTCATTCAATTTACATTATTGTTGATAATTAAATTAATTTATGCATTAGAATGTTCTATCTCTGTGTTCCATGCAATAGAATGTTCCACATATCCTCATCCAATTTGACTTGCATATGCAAAATTCCATGAACTATTATTTTTATGCCAAATGAGACCATTCAATACATTGTTCCTCAAGAATTCAAAGACAAAAAACTTACATGAAGAGGTGGTCATACTCTTTAGGATAATTCGAAACACATCGCTACTTATATTACACTAATACAAGTGATAAATCTCTCCAATGAAACCAAACAAGACTAGGAAAATGACCTCTTCACACCAATCATCCTCTACTTAGCACTTTGTTAATTCCTTGTTCTTTCTTTATAATATTAAAAAATAAAAAAATACAAACTTTAATTTCTTCCAAGCAAGGTGAGCTTAAGGAGATTTTGTCCATCTTAAGAGTGTTGTAACAATCGAAATATGAACAATATACCTTGTTTTTCATCTATATTTTTTATTTTACTTTCACATTTAATTTCCTAGTATTCTTTTAGGCTAATTATAATTTCATATACTTTATATTTTTTCTTAGATTTTATAATGATGAAGTTGTGTCTAGTAAGCAACTTGAACCCTTTAATGGATTATTAAGGATAATTAAATTTGAGGTATATTAATGAATAGACATGATAACCATTATGTGGAACTAGCCTCCTTTATTAAGAATTACATTGAAAACATCATAATATACTTTTGTTTGTCAATGTGATTTTTGAATTATCAATTTATATTAGTATTTTGTTAAAACCCTCTTCTCCAAATCATAAGAAGTTTGAACCCATAATAATTCTATGAGAGATTACCATTCTAATAGTTTACTTTGTGAGCACAAATAGCAAATCAAAGAATCCAAGTTATGATCTTGAGTCCTTATAGTTCCATAGCGAAGAAGATGCATTTGATATCACATATGCTTACCCAATTTGACTTGCGTGCATAAAATTACATGAACTATGTTAAATATCAAATGAGAGCATTCAATACATAGTTCCTCAAGAATCCAAAGATAGAAGATCTGCATGAAGAGGTGACCATACTCTTTGCAGACATCACACACATAACTACTTGTATTGCACTAGACCAAGTGCTAAATATCTTAAATGCAATTAAACAAGAATAGGGCACATAACCTCTTTACACCAAGCACTCTCAACTTACCACTCCACCAAGTCCTCATGGTTTCTTTATAATTTTAAAAGTATGATAAAAAATATAATCTTGAATTTCTTCCAAGCAAGGCAAGCTTGAGGAGCTTTTATCCATCTTAGGAGTGTTTTAGCAATCGAACTATGAATAATATAACTTGATTTTTAATAAACTTTTCATTTTTATTTTCACATTTAAATTCCTATTATTATTTTAGGGTAATTCTATTTTTTTCCATCTCAGGAGTTTTTTAACAGTAAAAATATGAACTATGAACCATATACCTTCTTTTTTTGTATATTTTTTTACACATTTAACTTGCTAGAATTATTTTAGGCTAATTATATTTTTATGTGCTTTCTATATTTTCTTATGTTTTATGATGATGAAGCTATGTCTAGTAAGCAATTAATACACCTTAACGTATTATTAAGGAGAATGATATGTGAGGCATATTAATGAATATAAGTTATTTTTTTTTTAAATAAAGGGGCAAAAATTTATTGATAAAAATTTTGGATTATAGAGTACAGTTGGGCTTCCAACCAGGACTCCAATAAAAAACCAAATGGGCTAAAACCACTAGACTAGAATGATACCCGAAGAAGACAACAAGAACAAACCACATTAAGTTTGTACATCCTTGTGGATCAACTCCCACAGGCATTGAGAGTCCCCAGACGAGAGACTCTCCTAGTTATTGATACTCCAAGGATCCAACAGCTCAGAAGACCTTTTGGTCAGGTAATCAACAACCACATTTCATTCCCTTAGAATGTACATAAAGGATATAAATTCGAACTCTTCACTCATTTTAAGAATTTGAACGGCTACAGAGGCCAACTGCCAATTAAATTCCTCCACCCTTTTACTATTTAAAATATTAACCACAATTTGAGAGTTAGACTCGCAAATAATTCTACGCCAGCCAAGATAAAACCCCCTCTATAAGGCATCAAGAATTGCAAGAGCTTCCATAAAATTGTTGGAGTGAACACATTTATAAATGGAAAATAAAAAAATGATACCACCAATAGAATATCTCCCAACACCACCAATGCTAGAATTTCTAGGATTACCCATGTATTATCCATCAGTATTAATTTTTAAAACTCCTCTAGGAGGTGGCCTCCACCTACCATCTCTCCTAACCTTCTTGTTGAGCTGAGGAACCCTACTAGGGCTAGAAGAGTTCACACCATTCCCAAAGAGACCAAGGGCTTACTGTACCTTCTCCTCCCTAGAATCCAAAAGAGGGTCCATATCACATTTGCTATGGATGGTTTCCTAAGCCATATACATGATCCTTTTCCAGATCTATTGAACAACCAAATGACTGCCCTGAAATATGTGACGGTTCTGTTCAAGCCAAATCTACTAGATGATGCAAGAAGGGCCTAAATTCCAAGACACTCTAAGGAAGGGGGCCTTGGCTGGAGGTCTGCCTAGACTACTCCAAAACTCCACCAGGGACAACACATGAAAACATGGATGGTTCCAGGCACTCCAGAAACGGTGCCAAATGTCTCTAGAAAAGGAGCATTAAAAAAATAAATGAGAAGAGTCATCCTCATTCTTACCGCAAAGGACACAAAGAGAGGGACCTTGAAATTGCCTCTTCCTCACATTATACCAAGGCATTTATTACGAGCTACCAACCAGAGAAAGAAGTTACATTTCGGCCAAGCAAATTTGTTCCACACCTTTTTCCACCAAGTGACAAGAAGACTCCCATACTTTTGCTTATCAAGAACCTGATAACCACAGGCTACCGAGTAGGTTCCCTTGGGATCAGGGTTCCAAGAAAAAATATCTTTACCCCTCAATTAAAAATAGGATCTCCCTATAAGAATAAGAGCAAGCACCTCTCTATCCTTGGAAAGTCCCCCCTGGGGCTATTCTTGCAGATCTTTGCACCTATACATCTCCATATTTCCAAAAGACTAGATTTTTTTAAATTCCTCCACAGGATACCAGCCTACTTCCAAGAAAAAAATACTTAGGGAACGTAACCTAGGATATTGATTCAATATAGGAGGGTGGCCATCCCAATAATCCTCCCAAAAAAGAGCATCTGATCCTTGATTGCAAATTGAGAACAAACCTTACTTGATTAAATTATCTCCTCTTTTCAGAGTGTGCCAAATAACTGAACATTTCCCAACCAAGCTGACTCTAGGGATCTCAGTCTCATAAATGTCTCTCAAGTATTTACAAGATAATATTTTAACCCAAATATGATCTTGAGAGGTACACCATCTCCAATAAAGTTTTGCAGCCAAATCCTGCCCAAAAAGAGTTGTATGTCGCAACCCAAGGCCTCCCTCTTGCACCGACCTACATATAGAATCCCACCTAACCAAACTCCATTTAGATTGATCAAGTTTTCTAGACCATAAAAATTGTCTTGACAAAGCATCCATGTCCTTGATGAAGTGAGAGGGAGCTATTTGTATAAAACATCTATAAATGGGTAAATCTTGAACAACATATTTTAAAAGCAACACTCTACCTGTAGTGGATAGCCATATGAAATTCTAGTGATTCACCTTCCTTCTAAACTTATCAAGCATAGACTACCAAGAATATCTAGGTAGAGGATGAGATGAAATTGGAATACCAAGATAAATAAAGGGGGAGTCCCAACCTAGAATATTAGAATGCGAGCAATCCTAGCTTGAATAAGAGGAGGGGTATTGAAGAAGAAAATAGAAGACTTATCCTCATTAATCAACTATCCAGAAGCACCAAGATATATGTCAAGAGACTGTCTAATATTTCTAGCTTCCTTGATAGTGGAAACTCCCAACAAAGCAGTATCATCAACAAATTTAAGGTGGGAAAGAGGTGGCAAACTACTATCCCACTTCCACCCCTGAATGAGACCCTGCATGACTTAAGACTTGAGAAATCTTCCCAACCCTTCCGCCATAATGATAAACAAATAAGGAGATAAAGGATCTCCTTGCCTCAATACCCTTGAGGCCTCAAATAGCTTTGATGGCTCATTATTAACAAGAACATAGAATGAGGAAGAAGAAACACAACTCATCACCCATCTAATCCATTCCTCCTCAAATCCAAAAATAGCAATAAATTTCTGAAGAAAGGACCATCTGACCCGATCATAGGCTTTGGCCATGTCCAACTTAATGAATATAGTTTTCTCCTTAGAATTTTCCATCGAGTGAATAGCTTCTATAGCAATAACAACCCCATCCAAGATTTTTCAGCCAACAAAAAAACATCCTTACTCCTCAGAGATGATTTTTCTTAACCATATCTTTAGCCTCTCAGCAATAATTTTTGTGATGATCTTATGCACATTGCAGAGAGCAATAGGCACAAAAAAGGTAGCATTTAGGGCCCTTAGCATCTGTTTATTCTTTTGGGACTCATGGACCACCTCTAGAAGATCAAATTTGATTAAATCCCAAAAATCTTGATAAAACTCAATCGAGAATCCATATGGACCTGGGGATTTTCCTTTTTTCATCTTGAATACAACATTTTCCAACTCCTCAAGGTAAATTGGACCCATAAAGTGCTCATTCATCTCTATAGAAACAATCACTGGAATACAATTTAGAATAAACTTTTCATTCTCATCATCTGAGAGGGAGTCCTCCTTGAAGAGAGAGGAAAAATACCTCTTAGTCTCTTTTGAAATAAACCTGAAAGAAGAGAGCAGGGCACCCTGAGAATTCACAATAGAGGTAATCAAGTTACCATTACGGTGAGCCTTAACTGAGTTATAAAAGAAGGTTGTGTTCCTATCCCCTTCTTGAAGCCAATCTACTCAAGTTTTTTTTTTCTAAAAAATTTCTTCCCTCAGTTCCCATTTAGTAAGGTCTTTCGCAGCCTCAGATTCCTCAACAAGAAGCTCCTCCATGAATCCCTAATCTCTAATATTCCTTAAAGCTTCTTCCATCCTCCTAAGAGCTGTCAACTTAGCCAAGGAAAGGTTCCCAAAATTTAGTCTATTCCATCTCTTCAATTTATGTTTTACAAATTGTAGTCGCTTCATAAAGGAATACATAGTGGTGCCATGAGGAGGTTTGTCA
This sequence comes from Wollemia nobilis, assembly GCA_028583015.1. Classification (NCBI taxonomy): domain Eukaryota; kingdom Viridiplantae; phylum Streptophyta; class Pinopsida; order Araucariales; family Araucariaceae; genus Wollemia; species Wollemia nobilis. The sequence goes on from JAQPPZ010002524.1 coordinate 1,982,908, forward strand.
GTGGTCCACCAGCCTCGCATGAAATCATGAAGCTTAGGATCATGAAGCCACATAAGTTGAAACTTAAAGGAGGAATTATTCTTTAGCCCTAACTCCAAATCAGAGAGTTTGATAGCAAAATTATTACATCCACTACCCTCCAAAATCACAAAACTAGCACTTATGTTATTACCCATCCAATAACTGGATAACAGAAACCTATCTAGTCTCTCTGAGATGGAAGCTTCCCCACACCTTCTATTGTGCCAAGTAAATATCCCATTATCTGGCTTGATGTCAACCAAGTTTAGGGCCTGGATATGAGCACTGAAGATAGAAGAAAAAGGCTCGAGATGGTCCACCCCACCACGTTTCTCCTCCAAACAAGTGATAGAGTTGAAGTCTCTAGCTAAAATCCATGGGTACAGGGGAGCTAAACTTCTCACAAAGCAAATTTGCTCTCACAAATTCACTTTACCATTGTAATCAATAGGAGCATACACATTTGTAAGTAGGATGGTTTCACCAGATTCATTATCATGCCCGACCATCAAAATAGACCATCTACTGGAAATCCAAGTAAGAGGGGATATCTTAATTGGTTTCCATAAACAAGCGATGCCACCAGCATATCCACATGCACCAATACATTGGCATTACCCCCTTCTCTACAAATTGGGAGCAATATTGAACATACTATCAGTAGCCAATTTAGTCTCCTGAATAAACACCACATCCGAAGAATGCACACGAACCAAATCACGAACAACTTTTTGTCTGGGGATGTTGTTCAACCCCTTACATTCCATGAGAGGATAATAATTTTTGGGGGTTAGAAAAATGGGAGTCCAATGTTCTCACCAAGCCTGAATCCACCAAATTCTCCCCCATTAACTTAATTTTATCATGGTCCTTCCGACCCACATTCATATTCTTATACGAAAAACTTTTTTAATTATTTTTCGCTGCAATCCCAACACCGTAGGAGTTTTACAGTCCAAGGATGACTGCATCAGTGCCTGATTAGGAGAGGGCATAACTAAATATGTACCACTTTACAAAATAGTTTCCCTTATAGGGCTAGATCCAACCATGTCACCTATACTCAGATCCAAAGCCCTTTGTTCTTCATTTAAACCCCCTAGATTTGATTCCTTAAGTTCCACCTCAAGAAGAGACATCTGATTCGGCCTTGTTATATTTGCATCAGGTAGTGACGTTTCAAGTATCTCCATGCACTGATAAATATCATCTAATATTTCAAAATGGTTGAGTAGAGCATCTCGCTGGCTATCCTTAAGGTCTTTGTTTGCCCTTCGTACTCTATTTCGGGTTTTTATCGAAACAAAACCTTCCTTATCCCGTTCCCCTTCCTTTATCGGGGCTTTTACTTTATCCAAACTTTGTCCAAACCGAGAGGGCCCAGGATTTGAAGCCACGGGTGGGACAAACTTAGGGTATTTTATTTGCAGGTGGCCATATTCATAGTAATTTTGGCAATGAAATGGAAGAGCTTCATAGTCAATTTTTTGAACCCATGTAGTCGATCCAAACTAAATTTCAATAGAATCTAGAATAGGATTATTTAAATCAATTTCAACACAAATACGAGCAACAAAGATTACCCTTTTATCCATTGTCTATTTTGACGATCCAATCGGCTTCCCAAGCAGAAGGGAAACCTTATGAAAGATATTAGTTCTCCAAAATTCCAACGAGAGCCATGGAAGTTGCACCCATACTGGAACCCATCATGGTCGCTCCTTTGATGGGTTGAAACCCATATTATGGGGTTTAAGAAAGATTCCCACTTGGTTATAGAAATAAATACCCCCTTAAAATGCTTTGTTACGATCTGCAATACAAGAGAAAACACCATAAAATAGTTGTTCGCACTTAGCATCACCTCCACATCTCCTTCAGGATTCCAAGTCTTCCTAACCCAAGCCTCCACAAAGGGGAGAGAAATTCGAATGCCCAAAAATTTACCAATAAGGGCATGTTTGGTTAGATACTCCACATATTCTACCATCGAGTCTGGTTGAACCACTAGAACCGGCCTAGCTTCACATCATTTCAAACATCCATTGTTCTTTAATAAGTAGTTCCCTACATGCACTAGGAAATCTTGTTCCTTCTAGTCATTTTTAGATGAAAGAACATCACGAGCATGCACTCTTTGTGTTGGACCCAATGCCATCATGATATTCCTCCAATTTTTTAGACCTCCTTCGGAAGTTGCTGCCATCCTCGCAGAGCAGTTTTTCTTCATCAAACCCTAGCAGAGTAGTTTTTCCTCATCAAACCCTAGCAAAGCCTAAAAATTAACATTATTATTCATGAATATAAGTCATTTAAAGCAAGGTAACCTTAAGGAGTTTTTTTATATCTTAGGAGTGTTTTAACAGTTGAACTATGAACTATATAACTTGTTTTTTTGTATATTTAATTTTTTTCACATTTATCTTCCTACTATTATTTTATGCTAATTCTATTTTTATATGCTTTTGATTTTTTTTCTCGAGTTTTATGATGATGAAGTTATATATATTAAGCACCTAAAATCCTTTGATGGACTACTAAGGAGAATGAAATGTGAGGTATATTAATGAATATACACCGTCAACCATTATATGGAACTAGTATATTGATTAAAAATGGCATGGAAAGCATTAGAAGATACTTTTGCTTGTCAATGTGATTTTTGGATTATCAATCAATTTGTATTCATGTTTTGTAAAAATACTCCTCTCTAAATAATGAAAAGTTTAAACCACAATAATTATATGAGATATTAACATTCAAATACTTTCTTTTGTGAGCACACATGTCAAATCAAATGATTCAAGTTATGATATTGAATCCTTATAGATCTATAGTGAAGGAAATGTATATGATATCATGTGCATGAAAAATTCATATTATTTCCTAATTTGACTTGCATGCACAAAAATCCACAAGCTATTCTTTAATACCAAATTAGACCATGCAATACAAAGTGCCTCAAGAATATGAAGATAATAATTATGCATGAATATGTGACCTTACTCTTTAGCAAAAACCACAACACACTACCATTTATATTGCACTAATCCGATTGTTAAATCTCTCAAATACAACCAGATAATACTAAGGCTCATTACCTCTTCACACCAAGCACTCCCCACTCACCACTCTACCAACTCCTCTTAGTTTCTTTGTAATTTTAATATTAAGATAAAAATAATATAAACATCAAGTTCTTTCAAGCAAGGTGAGATTAAGGAGCTTTTGTCTATCTTAGGAGTGTTTTAACAATTGAACTATGAACTGTATAACTTGTTTTTTTTGTATATTTAATTTTTATTTTAACATTTCACTTCCTAGTATTTTTTTACGCTAATTCTATTTTCATATGCTTACTATTTTTTCTCAAGTTTTATGATGATGAAGCTATGTCTAGTAAGCAACTAAAACCCTTTGATGGATTATTAAAGAGAATGAAATGTGAGGCATATTAATAAATATACATGATCAAGTATCAACCATGATGTGAAACTAGCATGCTTTATTAAGAATGGCATTGAAAGCATCAAAAGGTACTTCCATTTATCAATGTGAATTTTTGATAATCAATTTATATTAATGTTCTGTAAAAACCCTCTTCTCGAAATCTTGAGTAATTTGAACCACAATAACTCCATGAGAGATTGAAATTTAAATACTTTCCTTTGTGACCACAAATATCAAATCAAAGGATCCAAGTTATTATTTATAACCTATATAGATTCAGAGTTAAGGAAATGTATACAATATCATGTACATGAAAGATACATATCCTCATCCAATTTGACTTGCATGAGCAAAAATCACAAACTATTCTTTAATTCCAAATGAGACCATTCAATACATAGTGCCTCAAGAATCCAAAGACAAATATTTTGCATGATGAGGTGACCATACTCTTTAGTAGAATCTAGAACACACCACAACTTATATTGCACTATGTTAAGTTCTAAATCTCTCAAATGCAACCAAATATAGAATAGGTCTCATGACCTATTCACAATAAGCACCCCCCACTCACCACTCCATCAAATCCTTGTGGTTTCTTTATAATTTTAAAAGTAAAATAAAAAATATAAATTTGAATTTCTTCCAAGCAAGGCAAAATTAAGGAGCTTTTGTCTATCTTAATATTTTTTTAAAAATCAAACTATGAACCGTATAACTTGTTTATGAATATGAATTTTTTATTTTTATTTTCACATTTAACTTCCTAGTATTCTTTTAGGCTAATCCTATTTTCATATTCTTTCTATTTTTCTCAAGTTTTATGATCTTAAAATTATATCTAGTAAGCAATTAAAACCCTTTGATGGGTTACTAAGGATAATGAAATGTGAGGCATGTTAATGAATAGATACAATCAAACATTATTTGAAACTAGAATTCTTCATTAAGAATAGAATTGAAAGCATAAGAAGCTACTTCTATTTATCAAAGTGATTTTTAGATTATCAATTTGTATTAGTAATTTGTAAATATTGTTTTATTCGAATCATGAGAATTTTGAACCACAATAAATCTATGAGAGATTGACATTCTGATACGCTCCTTTGTGAGAAAAAATATCAAATCAAAGGATCCAAGTTATGTTCTTGAATTATTACAGCTTCATAGTGAAGAAAATATCTACAATGTCATGTATACAAAAGAGTAATATCCTCTTCCAATTTGACTTGCATGCATAAAATTCCATGAACTATTCTTTAATGCCAAATTATATAATGCAATAAAGAGTGCCTTAAGAATCTGAAGACAATAATTCCACATGAAGAGGTGACCATAGTCTTTAGTGGAATCTACAACACATCTCTACTTTAATATGATTTCTATTTTTTCTCAAGTTTTATTATGATGAAGCTATATCTACTAAGCAACTAAAACCTTTTGATGGATTATTAAGGAGAATAAAATGTGAGGTATATTAATGAATATACATGATCAAGTATCAATCATGATGTGAAAATAGCATGCTTTATTAATAATTGCATTGGAAGCATTAGAATATACTTCTATTTGTCAATATGATTTTTGGATAGTCAATTTATATTATTGTTTTGTAAAAACCCTCCTCTTCAAATCAAGATAATTTTAAACCACAATAACTCTATGAGAGATTGAAATTCAAATAATTTATTTTGTGAGAAAAAATATCAAATCAAAGGATCCAAGTTATGATTTTTAATGCTTATAGCTCCATAGTTAAGGAGTTACCTAATATGGCATAACAACTAAAAATAATGCAACAACAACCTATAACAACCCACAATTAGTAGTTAACTCATGAATTGTATGTTGAGTGGTTTTAACCATTCAACTTATTATGATCCTAAGAAACTATGATGATAATATATTTATAACATTCCCCCTTTATTACATCATATTTTATAGTTTCTTAGAGAGGAAATCTTAAAATACCTCAACTTAACATGTGTAAGAGACTTGGTGAAGATGTTTGCACATTGTACCTAAGTAGGGAAAATTGGACATGAATATTGTGTTGTTGAATATGTTCTATATGAAATAAAACTAAACTTAAATGTGTTTAGTGTACTCATGAAACATTAGATTACACACACACTCTAAAATACCTTCATTGTCATAGAACATGGTTGTTGGTTTAGTTTGTGGTACTCCCATGCCTACTTACATACATTTCAACCATGTTTTCTCATTGATAGCTCCTCTTACGACACAATATTCTACTTGTGTGGAAGATCAACCAATTGTTTGTTGTTTATTACTTTCCCATTATATATATTTAGATCCTATAAAGAATACATAACCAAAAGTGGATATTTGATCATTAATACATCATGTAAAATCTACATCTATGAAGATAATTAAGATGAATCAATTGCTCTTCTTACATTCTAGACCATACTCAATACTACCAGATATATACCTTAAGACCCACTTTGATTCCTTTTAATGTGTTACTTTTGGTTATTGCATGAATCATGAGATGTAATTTACTACAAAGCTAATATTTGACCTAGTGTCTATTACGTAAATGAGACTTCCAACCAACTTACTGATGGAGAGGAGTCAAACTACAAGAGTTATAGCCATGGTTTCATAGGAATCATCATGGGATTACAACAATTCATGTGATATAACCTCAATAATTTTCTTGGCATATTTTATTTGTTAGACAAATATGTAATGATGTGTATGCCACACCTCTAATGCAAGACAAAAGTCATATCAATGAGTTTTTCAAGTCATCCTTTATTGTAAGGATAATTTTCTCAGAACAACCTATGATGACCAAATCATCTACATATACAGTGATGGTCACAACATCTCCCTTGCCCTTTGTGGTATACATTTGGATCATATGGACTTCTATTAAAACTATGTTTTTAAAATATTCATCTATTTTTTATATACTAGGCTCAAGGAGCCTATTTGAGACCATAAAGAGATTTAATCAATTTATACACATTTATTTCTTATCTAGGTGTAAAAAAACCCTTTGGTTTAGTCATGTAGACTTTTTCCTTTAGGTATATATTAAGGAAGTCACTTTTGACATCCATATGATGAATCCTCCATCTAAACTATGCAACTAGAGATAGGATCATGCTAATGCTTTTTATCTTGTTTGTAGATGCAAATGTTTCTTCATAGTCAATGCCCTCTTTTACATATAGACCTTGGATACAAGTCATACCTTACATTTATCAATACTATCATCCAACTTATAATTGGTCTTGAAGATCCATATGCATCCAATGGCCTTATTCCTTTATGGAAGATCAACAAGCTACCAAGTCTTATTCTTCATTAATGCTTGGTATTCGGTGTCCATAGAATCATTCCAAGACTTAGAATTAAGATATTCCTAAACTATAGATGGTTAAAAATTCTATACAATGGTGCTCATTAGGGGTATATTTACCTTAACATGAATAATTTTACTTGTCCTCGATCTTATGCTAGATGTGTTTGGATCTCCATTTATCCCTGAAGCTCTTAATGTGCTATTGAACCACTTGGGTACTTTTCATATGTAATGTGGTGGAGAAAATTGGTCTGCATCACCATAATTATTATCTTTATCATTATTGCCCCAAAAATTTGTTAACATCTTCTTCATTACTATGAAGTACTATAAAAATATAACTAGATGAAGATTCCTATGAAGAAGATGAAAGTGACTAATTCTTCTCATGAAAAATGAAATACAACTAATATTCATTTCTTGGTAGTTATATTAAATAATTTGTAGGCTTTTTATTCATCATTGTAGCCTAATAGAATGCATATATGAGACTTTTCATCCAATTTATGTCTCTTCTTATTTGGGATGTTCATTTATATTATACAACCACAAATATTAAGATGTGAGATTAATGGCTTGTATCCAATCCATGCTTCTCTAGGAGTGATGTGATCAAGTTCTACAATAGGGGTGTGATTGAGCAAGTAAACTATAGTATGTAGTGCTTCTACCCATAAATAATGTGCAATTTGAGAATATTTTATCATGTAATGAACTATTTCCATGATGGTTCTATTCCTACATTTAGCAACACCATTCTATTATGGTTTGTAAGTTAATGTTATCAGCAAAGTCATGTTTTTTTAAGAGAGTATGAAAATTAATGTTGGTAGAATCTCTTTTGGTTTGAGAATATCACACAGATCCAATGATCTATGAATATCTTGACTTGAACCTTAAACCCTTCGAAGTAGTAAAATAATTCATCCTTTTTATGCAAGAAAAATACCCATATTTTATGAGTATGATCATCAAAAAAGAGTTTAAAATATTGGGTGCCATTAAATCTTGGAGCCATGGGTCCAAAAATATTGGTATGAACCAGATTAAGAGGCCTTTTGGATTGAGATGTTGAAGAACCAAATGGATCTCTATGTTGCTTTCTAGCTAAGCAACAAGGGAAAATTTGAGTATACTTCTTCAAGGAAGGAAGACCTCGAACTAGATGCTTCTTTTAAAGTGCAATAAGATGGTCAAAAATCAAATGACCATATTTTCAATGTCAAAGTGATGCAAAAATATCAAATTTGATAAATAATGCTTGGTTGACATGATGCACTATATGAAGCTTAAACATTTTTCCATTCCTTTATCATTTAAAGCAATCATAAAAATTTTAGCCTTGTCATGAATGAGACATATCTTGGAGTCCTATAATTTATCAAACTCAACCTTCAAAATATGGTCAAGTAATTGGTTGGCAAAGAACATATTCGTAGTGATCCCTAGAACATACAAGAATTTTGTTATCTTACATGTGTGTGACCCAAGTCATAAATTGACATCTCCTATGCTTTTGATATCATAGGATGTGTCATAACCTAGGGAGACCTTTCCTATATAATTAGAATAATCTAGAGACTTGAACTAGTCTCTTCAATTGTCCATATGTTTGGTTGCTCCAAAATCAATATATCAAACATTATTAGGATGACCAGATTGATCATGAGCAACATCACTATATTCTTTTTCTCTTGATTGATTGGATTAGTATGTTGTTTATATTATATCTTCATTTTTCAATTTTAAATTCTCTTATAATTTGATGACTTCTTCTACTACAATACTTTGCTTAAGGATAGGATCCATCTATGAAAGGATTGTGCCAAAATTATTTCAAAGTGTGGCCATTTTTATCATAAAGTGCATGCATTTTGTATCCAATAATTGTTTCCTTGATGTTAGAAATATTTTTGAGATATTATACCTCTTTTGATTGGATTATTCTCCTTTTTATTTGAAAGGAGAACATGGTCTTTATCTTGTGATGTATGAGAGTCTTTCATATCTTTAAATTGATTCACCAATTTTTCAAAAGTTAGATTTTTATAAATGATATTTAGGGTTGTCACAAACACATTATACTTGGAGGGAAGAGATATCAATATAATGGAAACAAGTGTGGCATTACACATCATTTATCTTAAGGCTTTTAGGAATGCATACAAACTCTACAACTCATCTTAGGATAACTCAAGCTTTTTGCCATGTTTACCTGTTAGAAAATGAACTTGACTTTAAAGGAACAAGATTTGGTTATTATTATTTACCTCAAATATTATTTGGATCTTATCCCACGCATATTTAAATGTGGTTGAGTCATGAATGGATGGTTTAACTTCATTAGTGTAACAACCCATGAATACGAAAAATAAGAAAAACACACAACAAAAAAGGTTCATATAATTATTTTTGATCAAGGAGAAGGATTCATAAATCCCTATCCAACATTAGACCAACTTAATGTTTGACATCCCATAATATTCTTAAGAACCATACCACATGAGATTCCCCTCACACAATTTCATTCTCCGTAGGCCTATCTCATCTCATGCATGTAATTCCATCCATCTCACCATTATTGATGAACTAGACTTACCACCCTCAATCATTGGAAGGTATACACACATCTCCATACCACACAAAAACCATTATGTGTGGGCATGCTACGTATATTGCGAGTTAAACTATCAATATCATCCTCTGACAAACTATCTTAACTCTTGGTATGAACTTCTAAATCTAGATAACCCATCTCCTGAAGGGGGTCTTAAGCCCTTAGGTCATCTTCTAAGTTCACATAGAACTTGCAACATAAGAACACCAAGGAGGAATCTAGATACTAAATCTAACAAAACAAGAAAATTTAAACAAGCATGAACATTCATAAAAAGAACCATGTGATAGTAATTAAATAACATTACAATAAAAAAGGGGAAACAAAATATAATAATAAACAATACTCATTTAATCCATTGGGGAAATCTCCCTATAAATCTATTCTATTGCATGATCAAGCAAGAAGTAAGGTAGAGAGTAAACTTGCGAAGTAATCCATCTCATGACTTTGGTCCTCCCACTCTTCCATCGATCAAGTGAGTATAGTAGGGGATCATTTTACTCATGGATCCGGATAGACATGCTTCTAATGTATTTACTTATTTATTTTCCAAATTGCAACTATACAATTAACCCAAGCAATTCAACTTTCTAATGCATAGATATTATCATAGAGCTTCCCTCTCTATGACCCCTCTCACCCACTTATGAGAGTCATCCTACCATGCATCCCACATTATGCTTTATTTGCAATAAATGATCTAACCCTCATTTAACAATTAAAGTCCCATACCCTTAACTGTTTAAAGCACTGGGTTCTTTCATATTATTTAAATCAAGCAAACCATATTTTAGTTTGTACCACAAACATTTCTCCTCATTTCATAAAGCAATGTCCCATACCCTCATTTTACAAATTAACCATAACATAATATATTTCCCATTCCATTTCATAAAGAAATGTCCTATACCCTCATTTCACAAAATGAAACATAAATACATTAATTTCCATAAAATCCATTCCATTTCATTTCATAAAGCAAGGTCCCATACCCTCATTTCACAAAATGAACCATAACATAATATATTTTCCATTCCATTTCATAAATCAAGGTCCCATACCCTCATTTCATAAAATAAAACATAAATACATTAATTTCCATAGAATCCATTCCATTTCATTTCATAAAGCAATTTCCCATACCCTCATTTCACAAAATGAACCATAACATAATATATTTCCTATTCCATTTCATAAAACAAGGTCCCATACCCTCATTTCACAAAATGAAACATAAATACATTAATTTCCATAAACTCCATTCCATTTCATTTCATAAAGCAAGGTCCCATACCCTCATTTCACAAAATGAACCATAACATAATATATTTTCCATTCCATTTCATAAAGCAAGGTCCCATACCCTCATTTCACAAAATGAACCATAACATAATATATTTTCCATTCCATTTCATAAAGCAAGGTCCCATACCCTAATTTCACAAAATGAACATGCATAATATAAATTATATTAGAATTCTACCACCAAGGGAACCTTCTCCTAAGATGAGCTCCCTACTCGACTAGAGCCTGCAGGGGATATTTACCCACCATCCTACGGTCGTAATATAGTGCTTCCAATATGCTATGCGTACAACCCTCCAACTTTAGGTGCACAGCAATAGTGAGCTACGCTCAATGATGAGCTATGCTCGGCTATGATCAAACCATAACATAACTATACCATGTCCATGAGCTTCAGTCAACCACTACAGAGGAAAAAAGCAATGCTCAACCACCACAAAGCTATTAATAGAGCTAAATAAGTGGTGAGCTTTGCTCGACCAATACAAATGCAGTGAGTAATGCTCAACCAATAGAGCTACTAGCAAAGCTTATAATAAAGATAAAAAAAGTGATGAGCTTCGCTCGACCACTACAAAGGCAACGAGCAACACTCAGCCAATAAAGAGCTAAAAAAACTTAAACAAGCAACAAGCTTCGCTCAACCACTATAAAGGTAGCGAGCAACACTTAACCAAAAAATATACTAATAAAGCTTAACAAGCGGTAAGCTTCACTTGGCCACTACAAAGGTATCAAGCAATGCTCGGCCAATAGAGCTACTAACAAAGCTTAACAAGCAGTGAGCTTCACTCGACCACTACAAAGGTAGTGAGCAATGCTCATCCAATAGATCTACTAACAAAGCTTAACAAGCAGTGAGCTTCACTTGGCCACTACAAAGGTAGTGAGCAATGCTCAATCAACAAAACTACTACTAAATCTTAACAAGCAGTGACCTTTTCTCAGCCACTACAAAGGGAACGAGCAACACTCAACCAACAAAGCTACTAATAAAGCTTAACAAGATATGAGCTTCACTCGGCCACTACAAAGGCAACAAGCAATGCTCTACCAATAGATCTACTAACAAATCTAAACAAGCATCGAGCTTCACTCAACCACTAAAAAGGTAGTAAGCAACGCTCAACCAATAGAGCTACTAACAAATATTAACAAGCGATGAGCTTCGCTCAGCCACTACAAAGGAAGCGAGCAATGTTCTACCAATAGATCTATTAACAAAGCTTAAATAAGTGATGATCTTTGCTTGGCCACTATAAATGCAATGAGAAATGCTTGACCAACAGAGAGCTAATAAAGATTAAACAAGCAATAAGCTTTGCTTAGCCACTACAAAGACAATAAGAAACACTCAACCAACAGAGAACTAACAAAGCTTAAACAAATGGTAAGCTTCACTCGACCACTACAAAGGCAGTAAGAAACACTCATTCAACAGAGAGCTAACAAAGCATAAACAAGTGGTGAGCTTTGAATACACACTTATCGCTTGCTTTGCTCAATTTTGATGGTCACTCGACTGAGTTTGACACCCCACTTTCTCGTTCTCTTCCTTTTTTTTTCTCTTTCTCTCGTATTTTTTTGCCCTCCTTTGCTTTTCTCCCCTCCTATTTTTCCTTAGTTATCCTCTCTCTTTTCCTCAACTTACATCTACCAACCACTGTCATTACTTTCACATCCCTCCCTTCGTCAGGTGGTAGAGGAGACATCCCTTCCTCACCTTTTCACCATGCTCTGCATTGAAGTCTCTACCTTTACGTATAGGGAACCATCCCCTCACTCTGGTGGAGCCATTCTTGTGTTAACGGAACCACACCTCTTGCCAGCTAGGCTCTGCTTTGGTTGGCCCGCCCAATTTTGAGGTAAGAAAAAATAGATTTCATTGCCTCTTTTCTATTCTTTTATTTAAGAATACACTCAATTATCAAGAAATTATGAAGACAATTCATTCTTTCCAAATTTCCATTGCCAAGGTGAAGTGTCGAAGTAAAAGATAAATAAATTTGAGCACAAAAAAAGAGAGATCTTTCCATCAATTTAGTCACCCGTCTCTACCTCAAGAACTTATGATAGCTACTAGGCCATTAGTCTAGGGCTTAGGGTGGCTATGTATTTATGATTATCCCTAACTGAATGCATGCCTATATGAAGGTATTTATCCTTGTTACCTTCGAGTTGTCATATCATCATTTCACCCAACCTCAAGTACCCTCATATTCATTGGAGGACTCAACTTCTTTCACTTATGAGTGCACTTGATCCTACACATTGGTAATTTGTTAGCAGTAACATATCCTTCATTATCTAGTAATATTACATAACTACTTTATTGCAAAAAAAATGAGTATTGAAGCATCACTCTTAAATACATTGTTTCTTCATTTCAAAAGTCCATCCGGGAGGGTCATGCCATCCTCCCCCACTAGTACTAACGTTCTTGTCGGTGTTGTTGTTTCTCTTTTTTTTTAAACATAGGTAATTGTATCCAAGACACGATATAATACAACAAAAAAACAAAATTAACTTTAGAGTTCATCAATTATAAAAGGAAAATTTTTCTTCATATCTGCCACATTTTCCCATGTGGCATTTCTTTTCGAGAAAAAGTCCCACTGGACCTTACACTACTCAAGGGCTTGATTTCGCATAGCCTTAGAAAAAAAATCGAGAATTCTCACTGGCATCACTTCAGTTGCTTTTGGGTTTGCCATCTGTAAATTAGAAACATCCCATGCATGGTCAAGATCAACAACATATTTTCTAAGCAAATATATGTGGAAAATATCATGGATTTTTGATAAATTATGAGGCAAGGCAAGTCGGTAGGCAACCAGAATTATTTTCTTTGTGATCCAATTTTGTGGATTTGATCACACTTTTCATTGGTTTGACTCTTAAGAACACTTTATCTCCCATCGAGTACTCTTGGGGAGTCATTTTTAGATTGACATAACTCTTTTACCTATCGAAAGCTTCCTTTAGACTTTGCCTAATTACCTTAATTTGTTCCTCCATTTCCTTGACCATTTTTGGTCCAATCACAATTCTATCTTTAGGATTGTCCCAATACAAAGGTGTTCTACACTTTCATTTGTACAAAGCATCGAAGGGTGCCATCCCTAATGAATATTGGTATCCATTATTGTAGGTAAATTCTACCAATGGTAGAAAATATTCCCATCAAGTCTTGTGATATATGCAATACATGCAAAGCATGTCCTTTAATACTTGGTTTACCCACTCTGTATGACCATCTATTTTAGGGTGGTATTTTGAACTCATGTGCAATTTTATGCCTATTTCCTGGTGAAGGGCTCTCCAAAATTTATAAGTGAACTTGGAATCCCTATCCATGATTACTTCTAGAAATCCATGCAATCAGAACACTTCCTTGATAAATTTGTTAGCCACTATTTGAGCATCATCATTGGTGCTCCCAAGCATGAAGTATGCGACTTTGGTCAATTTGTCAACCACCACAAAAATTGCATCATGTTGATATTGGGTTTTTAGTAGACCCACTATGAAGTCCATCGATACGACCTACCATTTCTGAGTAGGTATATTATGAGGGTACAAATAACCTAGGGGATGCTTGAATTCCGCTTTGACCTTCTAACATTCAAGGCATTGGGCTACAAAATCTATAATATCCTTCTTTGTTCCTACCCAGAAGAAGGTCCTCTTCAAATTTTCCCTCATTTTTACCCCTCTGGGGTGAGCTGTATAAGGAGATCTATGGGCTTAATTAGCCTCTTGAATATCCTAATTTTGGTATGATGACTTTTCCTTTATAGCACAAAAGGTCATCTATCACCCCAAACTCCTTATTGGTCTTAGGATCTTTGCTCATTCTTGCTCGAATTTCTTGGTAATACTCATCCTATTTTTGCTCCAGCCTTACTTGGTCCATGAGTTGTACATGACTCCTGGTTAGGGTTGCTATGTATCTTCTAATAAGAGCATCTACCACTTTATTTAATTTCCCTTTTATATAATCAATTTCAAAGTCATATTGAGCGAGAAACATGACCCACCTTAATTTCCTTGCATTGAGTATTGGTTAGGTGAATATAAAATTTAGGCTTTGATGATTTATTTTTAATTTAAAGGGTCTTCCTACTAGATAGTGGCACCAAATATTTAGGGCATGTACTATAGTGACTAATTATAAATCATGAGTAGCATAGTTGACTTCGTGCTTCTTGAGCTTCCTTGAGGTATAAGCCACTACAGACTCCCCTTGCACTAGTACTTTCAACTCTTGCATCTTAATGGGCAACATCCTATACAAAAATCAGTGAATTGGTTCTGCTCCTAGTATAATATCAATGGTGAAGTCAAATTCTTGTACTGGAGGAATCCTTGGTAGATCCTCAGGAAATACATCCTAGAATTCTTGAAAAATTGGGTAAGTCTTAGAAATTTATCCCTTTAGGTTCTTTTTAACTTCATTCATCTTTACCACATAGACAATCCCTCCTTTCTTGAGGGTTTTCTTTAATTGCATAGTTGACAATATCTAGGGTTTAAATACCCCTTGTTGGCTATAAATTTATCGTCTTACCTCACCTTTCTCGGAATACTCGATCCATCTATCTTGGAAGTTGACTATGGCTTTATGGGCCTGAAGCCATTCCATTCCTAAAAGTACATCAAAGACATGAAGTGGGGCTACATATAAGTATCCTTCCATAGTTTTCCTGATTAAGGTAATTTCCATCATTAGGAAACATTGGTTTACAGAATAGGTCTAACCAGATACATACTCAACCTTCCATCCATGAGCCAAATACCCTAGCCTTTCTAGTATATCTTTGGCTAGCTTACAAGAAATGAAACTATCAGTAGCTCCACTATATATTAAGATATTTACTTGCTTGTCAGAAATCTTACCTCTTATGACCAGCGAAGTGGTCTAACCTTCAAGTTTTTTATTCCCAGTTGTAGCTCAAATCTTATGCATTGGTTCCTTTCCTTTAGTGCTAGGTGTGCTTGTCCTTGGTCGGTATGGGCATTGGTTAGCAAAGTGTACTCCTTGGTAATGATAGCATCCATCCTTGGGTCATTATTTCTTTTTTTCTTCTACTCGTCATCCTTAATTGTTGGAATAGGGCCTTGTGGCTTCTGTGAAGGGGGTTTAGCATCATTGGGTTTGTGGCCTTTCTTATTTTTTTTTTTAATTTCTTTAGGCCTCCATTGAATTTCTTCTCTAGATTTTGGGGATTTTTAACCTTTCGTTCTAGCTTGGCCTCCCACTTTACAAACCCATTTCTATTCCTCTTCTTCAAATAACACCATTCTTGATCAATCAAGATTTTATATTTGTAACAGAAATGTGACTCTGCTTTCTTTGCCATGTCATATGTCTTTTGCAATGACTTAGGTTCCTGCATCTCTACATCATGCTTCAGCCTTGATTGCAATCCATGGATAAACTTATGAATCCTTATTTTCTTGTTATAGGTGGGTACATATTTTAGCAACTTTACTAGCTTCCTATAGTATATATCCACTAAGTTGTTTCCTTGCATTATACTGGTGAACTCCTAAAATTTTAGAGCATAGAAATGCTCTGTGAGGAACCTCTTCTTGAAGATATCTACAAATTGTTTTCATGGAATGTCTACCAACTCTATTTTGGTTTCTTCATAAAAAGTCTCCCACTACTCTACGGTAGCTCCTTCAAGGTAGATAGTGGCCCAAACCATTCACGTTCTTGAGGAATATCCTTTTACTATAAATAAAACTTGTAGCTTCCTTAACCAAGCCTTAGCTGCATCCCCCTCTCCTTCTCCATAAAACTTGGAGATACAGATATTCTTTAGGTATCTTACCATATCCTTCTCTAAGAGGATTCTTGCTTGTTTTTTTCTGCTATCTGTCCCTCAACTTGGTTGACTTTCGAATCTCTATCCTGTGAATTTTGATTCACCATAGTTTGAAGCACTTGCCTTAATTAGTCTTTTAAATCAGCAACTATAGTAGTAAGTTATTGTAATCCCATATTGGTATTTCCTAGATCCTCATTCTGTATCTCTTCTTTGATATTACTTTTTTGAGTCTGTCTAGGTGGAGGTCTCTCTATCCTGGCCTTAGGTGGTATCTTGATCTGGTTCCAACCAAGAAGAGAATTAGATCCTAGTTTATTTACTGATTCACTAATTCTCAACCACATTACAGAGTTCTTTCTTTCCAATCATTAGAAATCTAGTTAGGACAAGGTTCCAAGTTTATGATGTAACATTGAAACCAAAGCCCATACTAAGGTATAACAACATTCATATCCCTTTAGGACAGATTCCACTTAGATTCTAAATGAGCAGAGACCCTAGGTTATTCCATCCCTTTTTTCTTAACCTTAAGCAGGATTTCATTGGACATACCCGAATCCTTTTTACATATAATAAGCTCTATACCCTTGAACCTAGAGCTTTGATACCAAATGTAACAACCCATGAATACAAAAACAAGAAAAACACACAACAGAAAAAAAAAATTCATATAATTTTTTTGATAAAGGAGAAGGATTCATAAATACCTATCCAACCTTAGACCAACTTAATGTTTTACATCCTCTAAGTTTCTCAATAACCATACCAGATGAGACTCCCCTCATGCAAGTTTATTATGTATAGGCCTATCTCATGTCATGCATGTAAATCCATTCATCTCACCATTCTTGATGAGCTAGACTTACCACCCTCAATCATTGGAAGGTATACACGCATCTCCATATCACACACAAACCATTATGTGTGGGCATGCTACGTACATTGCGAGTTAAGCTATCAATCTCATCCTCTGACAAGCTATCTTAACTATTGGTACAAACTTCTAAACCTAGATAACCCATCTCCCTAAGGGGGTCTTAATCCCTTAGATCATCCTCTAAGTTCACCTAGAACTTACAACTTTATTTTATTTTATTTTATTTTTAAAACCACATAATAACACCAGAGGAATATAGATACTAAATCTAACAAACAAGTAAATTTAAACAAGCATGAACATTCATAGAAAAGAACCATGTGATAGCAATTAAATAACATTACAATCAGAAATAGGAAACAAAATATAATAATAAAAAATGCTCATTTAATCCATTGGGAAAATCTCCTCATAAATATTGCATGATCAAGCAAGAAGTAAGGTAGAGAGCAAACTTGCAAAGTAGTCCATATCTTGAATTTGGTCCTCCCACTCTTTCATCGATCAAGTGAGGATTTTGGAAATTTTGAGTCCCTAAGCTAAAATTTTGTCATTGATTTCAAAAGGTTATTTGATGTCAAAAGGATCTATGATGGTATGCACTATGTTTTGTGAAAGTGCAAGGAAGGGTTTTTATCAAAACCAAGGCAGGAAAAATAAAAGGTTTTATTTAAAACCATGGATGATAGATTTGAAATGGGTTTTTCTTAAAACCCATGTTGGCTTTTCATTTCATCGAAAAATGTGCCCCGATGATGGAGAAATTTAATTTTAAAGGTTTGGTTTAAATATATATTTATTTAAAATTTAAATTTAAATTTTAAAATTAAATAAAAAGTTTTCTGCCATGTTTACCTACATCATGATGGTAGTTTAAAAGTGTCGACGTTTCCAAGCGAAGGGAAAGGCATATAAATATGCCACCAAGTTTTTAAATCGATTATCCTTGCTCATTGATAATATTGTGTGGGATATGCAAAGGAAAGAACTTGTGTTTTGTTTTATGTGATGCAGCGAACAGTTAAAAGCAAACAACGATCACTTCCCAAATATCATTGGGAAGCATGGCCTAGTGTCAGCTTGGATTGTGCAAAGGTGTTGATAGTACGGAGGTTGTGAGTTTGATTTTTGCGAAAATCATTTTAGCATTGTATTGGTTGAATCGTTGTTCATTGTTTAAAAAATCATGGGTGAAAAGAAGAAGCATAAGGAGCACAAGGTGGAATAGATTCCACATGGGAAGCTTAGCCCACTTGGTGGGCGGAGGGAGTGCAAAGGTGCACTCATTGCAGGTCTTGGATTCGAGTCACCCGAAATCCGTTTTTGCATGGTTTGTTGTCATCGCATTCTTTGGAGCCAAAAAAAATATTTTATTTTCTAAGGTATGCCTATCGCCGCAATTTTTGGAGAATTAATAATTAATGTTTTAATTTATCAAATCTAAGGTTTCAAGCACCATTATTGAGGGTATACTATGGTGATGTGATTTATGAGTTTTGGTTTATATTTTGCACTATTTTATGTGGAAATTTTTGCATTAAGGAGCTTAGTGAGTTGTGCATTAATGCAAAGTGATTTTTAGGAGAAATAAGGGAATGGTAAATGGTTGTGGTGATATTCATGCTATGCTTAATTAATTGAGGAAATAATTATTTTTAATTATTTTCTAGTGGTGGATGTGATTTTTGACTAGGAGAAATAAGGTGTAAAAGGTTATGATATTTATTTTGTAAATTCTCCTGACCCTCATGAAGTTTGGCAAGAGAATATTGTGATTGTGGCAGATTTCCAAAGAGGCTTCTTCATCTTCATAAAAGGTATGGGCACATTCTCCTATTGAATGATTTGGGTGGTTGATTTCTAAAAATATCATTGGAGTGAAAAGGATTGATTGTGGTTTCCTTTTCAAAAGTGGTTTAGTTAATGCTTCAAGGTTTTCTGAATTGAGAATTGTTATGTGAAGAATGTTTTATAAGCATTGTTGTTGAAGCCCATTGGTTGTGCAAAGAAATTTAACTTGAGTTAGAAAAGAACATGAGTATCATTGTTATGTGAGATTTGTTGTTAAGCATTATTGGAAACATTTTGAGTTGATTGATACATGCTTGGACTAGGGTTTGTGAGAAAGGGTTGTTCATTGAGGTGCTTGGTTGAGTTGAGTTATTGATCCTAGTCAAGTGGATGCATGTGGTTGTTCAAGTTCCATAAAACAAACTATTCTATGATATTTATTTGAGTTGAGATTGGGATTTGAGTATAGAACATATTGAGTCTCTAACAATTCTCTTTATGCTTCTATGAGATTGATTTGAGTTGAGATTGGATTTGAGTATAGAACATATTGAGTCTCTAACAATTCTCTTTATGCTTCTATGAGATTGATTTGAGTATAGAACATATTGAGTCTCTAACAATTCTCTTTATGCTTCTATGAGATTGAGTTGAGATATTGATTGAGCATTAAGTATAGAACATATTGAGTCTCTAACAATTATCTTTATGATTCTATGAGATTGGACAAGTTCTATGTGAGCTTGTTAAGCAAATTTGAGATAAGTCTTTGAGAAGGCTTGTGGACTGATGTTGAGTAAGATTTTGTGGAAGCTTGCTATGCAGATTTGAGTAAGTCCTAGAGAGGACTTATTGAGCAGATTTGAGCAAGTCCTAGAGAGGACTTATTGAGAAGATTTGGACAAGTCCTAGAGAGGACTTATTGAGCAGATTTGAGAAGGTTCTATGTGGACCTATTGAGCATATTTGAGCAGGTTTTGTGTGGACCTGTTGAGCAGATTTGGACAAGTTCTAAGTGAGCTTGTTGAGCAGATTTGGACAAGTTCTAAGTGAGCTTGTTGAGCATATTTGAGAAGGTTCTGAGTGAACCTATTGAGATAGAGCTTTGGAGGTGACAGAGTATAGAGGATAGAGTCTCAGTGGATAGAGATCCAACAACCAATACAATTGAAGATAGATCTGAGTGAGGAGTCTTCAAGTGGAGAGAGATCCACCAGTCAATGCAATAGAGAGATAGTCTTCTAGAAGATCACTAGCCAGAGCAGAAGGGGAAAGAGTTATCCTATGGAAGAGATCCATGAACTTGAGATTAGGGTATCATCATCTCCTTTGGATAGAGGTCCATAAATATTGTAATTGGGAAGTATTTCCAAAGAGATTGAGAAAATTTTAGTAAAATATTTTCTCCATGGAGTAGCCCACATTGGGTGAACCATGTAAATTGTGGTGTCTCTATTGTGTATGGTGTTTTGTGCATTACTTTGATTACTGCTATTGATATCACTATTTATACACTGCATAATATTGAATTGAAAGGAAAAGTAAAAAGTGGTCTTATACTGTTCACCACCCCTCTCAGTAAAGCTTATGTTCTTTAGAGGATAGTAGGATATTGGGACACTCATGGATCTTGGTAGACATGCTTAAAATGTATTTACTCATTTATTAGCCAAATTGTAACCATACAATTAACCTAATTAATTCAAATTTCTAATGCATAGATAAAATTATAGAGTTTCCCTCTCTATGACCCCTCTCACCCACTTATAAGATTCATCCTACCATGCATCCCACATTATACTTTATCTGCAATAAATGATCTAACCCTTATTTAACAATTAAAGTCCTATACCCTTAACTATTTAAAGCACTGGGTTCTTTCATATTATTTAAATCAAGCAACCATATTTTAGTTTGTAACACAAATATTTCTCCTTATTTCATAAAGCAAGGTCCCATACCATTATTTTACGAATGAACAATAACATAATATATTTTTCATTCCATTTCATAAAGCAAGGTCCCATACCCTCATTTCACAAAATGAAATATAAATACATTAATTTCCATAAAATCCATTCCATTTCATTTCATAAATCAAGGTCCCATACCCTCATTTCACAAAATGAAACATAAATACATTAATTTCCATAAAATCCATTCCATTTCATTTCATAAAGCAAGGTCCCATACCCTCATTTCACAAAATGAGCCATAACATAATATATTTCCCATTCCATTTCATAAAGCGAGGTCCCATACCCTCATTTCACAAAATGAAACATAAATACATTAATTTCCATAAAATTCATTCCATTTCATTTCATAAAGCAAGGTCCCATATCCTCATTTCACAAAATGAGCCATAACATAATATATTTCCCATTCCATTTCATAAAGCGAGGTCCCATACCCTCATTTCACAAAATGAAACATAAATACATTAATTTCCATAAAATCCATTCCATTTCATTTCATAAAGAAAGGTCTCATACCCTCATTTCACAAAATGAACTATAACATAATATATTTCCCATTCCATTTCATAAAGAAAGGTCCAATACCCTCATTTCATAAAATGAAACATAAATACATTAATTTCCATAAAATCCATTCCATTTCATTTCATAAAACAAGGTCCCATACCCTCATTTCACAAAATGAACCATAACATAATATATTTCCCATTCCATTTCATAAAGCAAGGTCCCATACCCTCATTTCACAAAATGAAATATAAATACATTAATTTCCATAAAATCCATTCCATTTCATTTCATAAAGCAAGGTCCCATACCCTCATTTCACAAAATGAACCATAACATAATATATTTCCTATTCTGTTTCATAAAGCAAGGTCCCATACCCTCATTTCACAAAATGAAACATAATTACATTAATTTCCATAAAAACCATTCCATTTCATTTCATAAAGCAAGGTCCCATACCCTCATTTCACAAAATGAACCATAGCATAATATATTTCCCATTCCATTATGTGTGGGCATGCTACGTATATTACGAGCTAAGTTATCAATCTCGTCCTCTGAAAAGCTATCTTAACTCTTGGTACAAAATTTTGAACCTAGATAAACCATCTCCCTAAGGGGGTCTTAAGACCTTAGGCCATCCTCTAAGTTCACCTAGAACTTACAAATTTTTTATTTTATTTTATTTTGAAAAGCACATAATAACACCAAAGGAATCTAGATACTAAATCTAACAAACAAGTAAATTTAAACAAGCATGAACATTCATGGAAAATAACCATGCGATATCAATTAAATAGCATTACATTCATAAAGGGGAAAAAAAATATAATAATAAACAATACTCATTTAATCCAATGGGAAATATCCTTGTAAATATTGCATGATCAAGAAATAATTAAGGTAGAGAGCAAATTTGTGAAGTAGTCCATCTCTTGACTTTGGTCCTCCTGCTATTTCATCGATCAAGTGAGGATAGTAGGAGATTAGAACACTCATGGATCTGGATAGACATGCTTCTAATGCATTTACTCATTTATTTACCAAATTGCAACTATACAATTAACCCAAGCAATTCAACTTTCTAATGCATATATATTATTATAGAGTTTCCCTCTCTATGACCCCTCTCACCCACTTATGAGACTCATCCTACCATGCATCCCACATTATGATTTATTTTAAATAAATGATCTAACCCTCATTTAACAATTAAAGTCCCATACCCTTAACTATTTAAAGCATTGGCTTTCCCCCTCGTTTCTATCAAGCTTTTTGGGACATCGTAAGTGAGGATGTAATTTTTGTTGTCAGAGAATTCCAAGCAAGCAATCATATCCCAAAAGGTATCAACTCTACTTTTATTTCTATAATTCCTAAGAAGAAAACCCCTGAATCTATGGTTGACTTCAGGCCAATCATTCTGTGCAATGTTTCTTACAAGATCCTAACTAAAGCCATTGCAAATAGAATGAGAGATATTCTACCCCGCATCATAGATCCATGTCAGGGAAGCTCTGTCCAAGTCAGGTCAATCTTGGATGGAGTTATCACAGTTCATGAAGCTCTGCACTCTACTCATAAGACTAACAGGTCTATTTTTGCCCTCAAGCTTGATATGAACAAAGCATTTGACAGGCTACATTGGGGCTTTCTGATTGCTGTTCTCATTAAGTTTGGTTTTCACCACCAATGGGTTAATTTGATCAAAGAATGTATTTCTAAAGCATGGTTCTCAATTCTAGTTAATGGAACAACTACTGGTTACTTTCAAAGTCGTAGAGGAATTTTGCAGGGGGACCCTATCAGCCCCATGTTATTCATCATTGTGGCAGAAGCTTTAGGCAGAACCATCAAAAATGCTTGCAATTCAAGGCTAATATCGGGAATCAAGGCAACATCTCTCACTAGGGTTGTTTCTCACCAACAATTCATCGATGATACCCTTATATTGACTACGGCATCAGTGGTTGAGGCTAAAATAATTAAATACATCCTGCAACTCTACGAGGACGTTGCTGGTCAAAAAGTTAATTTCAGTAAAAGCAAGTTATATTTCTTGAACACCCCCATTTAGAGGTAAGGAAGGATTGCAAAAATTTTAGGGTGTGATATAGCAAACCTCCCCACTTCGTATCTTGGTCTCCCTCTTTTCATTGGTTCTCCGAGAGAGTCAATGTGGGACAGGGTTATTGAAAGAATTCAAAAAAAACTTGTTGGATGGAAAGGTCATCTTCTATCTCAAGTAGGAAATTTGACCCTCACTAAGGCCTCTCTTCAGAGAATTCCAATCTATTTCC
Source organism: Wollemia nobilis (assembly GCA_028583015.1). NCBI lineage: Eukaryota > Viridiplantae > Streptophyta > Pinopsida > Araucariales > Araucariaceae > Wollemia > Wollemia nobilis. Next base: position 2,006,938 of record JAQPPZ010002524.1, read on the forward strand.
TCTCCGTTTTCAAAGCCCCTGTGAAGGTTTTCCAAAAATTTGAGAAAATCCAAAAAGAATTTTTATGGACTGGATCAGAGGAGAAAAAAAGGATACACCTTGTAGGATGGACCAAAGTGTGCAGACCCAAGGAAATGGGGGCTTAGGTCTAATGAGAATTGCTCATATAAATTTAGCTTTACTAGCTAAGCAGGCATGGCGTCTCATTTCTGGTGAAGAAAATGAATGGACAGCTATCATCAAATGAAAGTATCTTCAAAATATGGAATTTCTAAGTGACTCAGTTCCAATCAGAGGTTTTGATTTTTGGAAAGCAATTCTTAATTGTAAGGAAATCATTAAAAAAGGTTTAAGATGGGTTTTAGGAAATTATGAGAGGATAAATTGTTGGAATGATAGGTGGGCTAAGGACGAACCACTGACGCAATATCCTAACTTAGCCCGAATTAGAGATATCACAGAAGAACTCATTGGCAAAAAAGTATATGATTATATGGTTGAGGACAGAGGTAGAATGAAGTGGAAAAAAATAATAATTCAAGGATTTCAAGCAGAATCAAATGATTTTTATAAAATTCTCGGGAAATAGTTTATCCCCATGAGACCCAAGGAAGATCAAGTGACCTGGGCTCCTACATAAAATGGGTAATTCACTGTTAAATCAGCTTTCAAGCTTCTGCTTGATGACGAGGATTTTGTCCTCCAAAAGAACTTAGTTTGGATAAAAATTTAATTCCAAAAATTATAGTATTTTCATGGTTGGTTATCCAAGGAAGAATTCTAACCATTGATAATATGATGCATAAAGGTATTTGTATCACTAATCATTGTTATCTGTGTAGGGCTAATTGGGAGACCATTTATCACATTTTCCTTGAGTGCCCTTTTTCCTTTACTATCCTAAGTGAGGTTTTTCAAGATTTCAATATTTCATGGGTTAAACCAACCATCGTACTTGATTTGTTCATCTAGTGGCCTTGCCCCTTTTCAAGCCAAATACTTAGATACATGTGGAAAATTTGTCTCAATCACTATCTTTGGCAGGTGTGGTTAGAAAGGAACCATAGAGTCTTTAATGAGTCTATCCATGATCATCAAACTATCATTGCCAGGATCCTATCCTTTGCCAACGATAATGTGAACCTTATCCATTTTGATAGTTGTAAACATCATCTGCAGGATACCATGATTGCTCAATGTTTAAGCTTAACCTTGTTAGATGAGTCTGTGCCTAGGGTAGTCAACCCCAGAGCCAATGTTAAGTGGTCTCCACCTCCTACGGGTTGGTTTAAGCTTAATTTTTATGGAGCATCTAAGGACAATCCTGGCAGAGCAAGCGTCGGTGGCATTGTGCGAGATCATAATGGGAATATGATACTTGTATTTTCCAAATATTTGGGAACAAGGACGAACAACGAAGCTGATAGCTATGTGGAGAGGCCTTCAAATGACTTAAGATTTAGAAGGCAATTTGATCATAGAAGGAGACTCTTGCATGTTATAAATCTCCTAAATAATTGGAAAACACCTTCTTGGAGGATTAAAAAAAAAATTGAAGAGGCTAGGATTCTTTTCTAGGGAAGACAGGACAAAAAATCCCAACATGTCTTTCGGGAAGCTAACAAAATTGTTGATAAGCTGGCCAATTTGGGTGTCGATGGTGATGAACTTTTCAAATGGGAACACGGTGTCCCGAGTGAAGTATAGGAGCTTATTCAACAAGAATGCCAAGAATTATAGTCAAATTTACCAACAAGGAAGGCATTGTAAGTTCGAAGGCTAGGAGTATTCCTGTCTCTTTTTTGAATTGGACTCACAATAAAAATTATCTAAGTTGTCAGTCTTCGTGGATGCTGCTTGGAAATACCACAAAGACTAATGGGGACAGTCACATGTCATATAACATGGCTCCTAGTCGTATTAGTAATTTGAGGTTGGTTGATAATCATAGGGAAGGAAATAAATGCCAATATAAGACTTCGAACCAAAGCCACATGGACGACCAGATAACCACCACCATAAATATAGCCAGCAGGTTCACTTCTCCAAGGCTGATTGGCCAAGATAGTATGTGGTGCCAAAGCATGTCATATACGGAAGAAAGCAATTACCAAAGAATTATGAAGAGTAAGTGTCAGTACAGAGCTTGTGGGAGTTTTGTTCAGTACTCTGCTATGTGTATCTGCAGCTTTTTGTTTCTCCATTATCTCAAGGAAGGGATTCGTGTCTATTTCTTTTTTGTAATTATGATGCATGTGTGTTTTCTCGGGGTATACCCAAAATGTTGTATGGGAAGTTTCTTTTTGATAACAAGCTATGTGCCTTATCGGATGTAATGGCTTTGGCGGCATGTAGATTTTACATATATAGGATCCTCAGTAAGGACATGTTCATCAACAACCCTGGGCTAATTTTTGTAAAAGGTTTTGGGTCAACCTGTAAAACCCGGTATTAATGCTATAGTAGCTTATCTACCAAAAAAAAATATTTAAAGCATTGGGTTCTTTCATCTTATTTAAATCAAGCAACCATATTTTAGTTTGTACCACAAAAATTTCTCATCATTTCATAAAGCAAGGTCCCATACCCTCATTTTACAAATGAACCATAACATAATATATTTCCCATTCCATTTCATAAATCAAGGTCCCATACCCTTATTTCACAAAATGAAACATAAATATATTAATTTCCATAAAATCCATTTCATTTCATTTTATAAAGCAATGTCCCATACACTCATTTCACAAAATGAACCATAACATAATATATTTCCCATTCCATTTCATAAAGCAATGTCCCATACCCTCATTTCACAAAATGAAACATAAATATATTAATTTCCATAAAATCCATTCCATGTCATTTCATAAAGCAAGGTCCCATATCCTCATTTCACAAAATGAACCATAACATAATATATTGCCCGTTCCATTTCATAAAGAAAGGTCCCATACCCTCTTTTCACAAAATGAAACATAAATACATTAATTTCCATAAAATTTATTCCATTTTATTTCATAAAGCAAGATCCCATATCCTCATTTCACAAAATGAACCATAATATAATAAATTGCCCATTCCATTTCATAAAGCGAGATCCCATACCCTCATTTCACAAAATGAAACATAAATACATTAATTTCCATAAAATCCATTCCATTTCATTTCATAAAGCAAGGTCCCATACCCTCATTTCACAAAATGAACCATAACATAATATTTCCCATTCCATTTCATAAATAAAGGTCCCATAACCTCATTTCATAAAATGAAACATAAATACATTAATTCCCATAAAATCCATTCCATTTCATTTCATAAAGCAAGGTCCCATACCCTCATTTCACAAAATGAACCATAACATAATATATTTCCCATTCCATTTCATAAAGCAAGGTCCCATACCCTCATTTCACAAAATGAAATATAAATACATTAATTTCAATAAAATCCATTCCATTTCATTTCATAAAGCAAGGTCCCATACCCTCATTTCACAAAATGAACCATAACATAATATATTTCCTATTCCATTTCATAAAGAAATGTCCCATACCCTCATTTCACAAAATGAAACAAAATTACATTAATTTCCATAAAATCCATTCCATTTCATTTCATAAAGCAAGGTCCCATATCCTCATTTCACAAAATGAACCATAACATAATATATTTCCCATTCCTTTATGTGTGGGAATGCTATGTATATTGTGAGTTAAGTTATCAATCGCATCCTCTGAAAAGCTATCTTAACCCTTGGTACAAACTTCTGAACCTAGATAACCAATATCCCTAAGGAGGTCTTAAGACCTTAGGTCATCCTCTAAGTTCACCTAGAACTTACAACTTTTTTATTTTATTTTATTTTTAAAAGCACATAATAACACCAAAGGAATATAGATACTAAATCTAACAACCCAGGTGTTGTAGGTGAGTTGGAGAGGAGAGGGCAATCCTCCAAGGGAGGTCCCGAGTTCAAATCTCCACCCTACTAAAAAGTTGAATTGGGTATCTAAAATCCAATTGATAATGTTGGTGCGGGCAGGGTGGGTGTGACTCCTGGGTGACTTTGACGGTGTAGAATCCCCTGTTTGTGGTCTCTTAGACCAAGGCAGCCCCACAAGGAGTTTTTTGCTTAAAAAAAAAATCTAACAAAAAAGTAAATTTAAAAAATCATGAACATTCATAGAAAAGAACCATGCGATATCAATTAAATAGCATTACAATCACAAAGGGCAAATAAACTATAATAATAAACAATGCTCATTTAATCCATTGTGAAATCTCCTCGTAAATATTGCATGATCAAGAAAGAAGGTAGAGAGCAAACATGCGAAGTAGTCCATCTCTTTACTTTGGTCCTCCTGCTCTTCCATCGATCAAGTGAGGATAGTAGGGGATTAGGACACTCATGGATCTAGATAGACATGCTTCTAATGCATTTACTCATTTATTTTCCAAATTGCAACTATACAATTAACCCAAGCAATTCAACTTTCTAATGCATATATATTATCATAGAGCTTCCCTCTCTATGACCCCTCTCACCCACTTATGAGAGTCATCCTACCATGCATCCCACATTATGATTTATTTGCAATAAATGATCTAACCCTCATTTAAAAATTAAAGTCCCATACCCTTAACTGTTTAAAGCACTAGGTTATTTCATCTTATTTAAATCAAGCAACCATATTTTAGTTTGTACCACAAACATTTCTCATCATTTCATAAAGCAAGGTCCCATACCCTCATTTCACAAAATGAACCATAACATAATATATTTCCCATTCCATTTCATAAAGCAAGGTCCCATACCCTTATTTCACAAAATGAAACATAAATATATTAATTTCCATAAAATCCATTCCATTTCATTTCATAAAGCAAGGTCCCATACCCTCATTTCACAAAATGAACCATAACATAATATATTTCCCATTCCATTTCATAAAGCAATGTCCCATACCCTCATTTCACAAAATAAAACATAAATACATTAATTTCCATAAAATCCATTCCATTTCATTTCATAAAGCAAGGTCCCATATCCTCATTTCACAAAATGAACCATAACATAATATATTGCCCATTCCATTTCATAAAGCAAGGTCCCATACCCTCATTTCACAAAATGAAACATAAATATATTAATTTCCATAAAATCCATTCCATTTCATTTCATAAAGCAAGGTCCCATACCCTCATTTCACAAAATTAACCATAACATAATATATTTTCCATTCCATTTCATAAAGAAAGGTCCCATACCCTCATTTCACAAAATGAAACATAAATACATTAATTTCCATAAAATCCATTCCATTTCATTTCATAAAGTAAGGTCCCATACCCTAATTTCACAAAATGAACCATAACATAATATATTTCCCATTCCATTTCATAAAGCAAGGTCTCATACCCTCATTTCACAAAATGAAACATAAATACATTAATTTCCATAAAATCTATTCCATTTTATTTCATAAAGTAAGGTCCCATACCCTCATTTCACAAAATGAACCATAACATAATATATTTCCTATTCTGTTTCATAAAGCAAGGTCTCATACCCTCATTTCACAAAATGAAACATAATTACATTAATTTCCATAATATCCATTCCATTTCATTTCATAGAGCAAGGTCCCATACCCTCATTTCATAAAATGAACCATAACATAATATATTTTCCATTCCATTTCATAAAGCAAGGTCCCATACCCTCATTTCACAAAATGAACCATAACATAATATATTTTCCATTCCATTTCATAAAGCAAGGTCCCATACCCTCATTTCACAAAATGAACATGCATAATATAAATTAAATTAGAAGTCTACCACCAAGGGAACCTTATCCTACGATGAGCTTCCTACTCGACTAGATCTTGTGGGGGATCTTTACCCACCATCCTACGGTCCTAAGACAACACTTCTAATCTACTATGCAAAAAACCCTTCAACTTCGGTCGCATAGCAACAATGAGCTATGCTCAATGATGAGCTATGCTTGGCTATGGTCAAACCATAACATAACTATACCATGACCATGAACTTGGCTCGACCACTACAGAGGCAGCGAGCAATGCTTTGCCACCACAAAGATATTAATACAGCTAGACAAGTGAGCTTCACTCGACCACTACAAAGGCAGCGAGCAACGCTCGACCAATAGAGATACTAGCAAAGCTTATAACAAATCTAAAACAAGTGGTGAGCTTCACTCGACCAATACAAATATCGTGAGCAATGCTCAACCAACAAATAGCTAACAAAGCTTAAAAAAGTGATGATCTTCGCTCAACCACTACAAAGGCAATGAGCAACGCGACCAACAGAGCTACTAACAAAGCTTAACAAGTGGTAAGCTTCACTCAACCACTACAAAGCAGCGAGCAATTCTCAACCAATAGAGCTACTAATAAAGCTTAACAAGGGATAAGCTTCACTCGACCACTACAAAGGCAGTGAGCAACACTCGACCAACAAAGCTACTAACAAAGCTTAACAAGCAGTGAGCTTCGCTCGACCACTATAAAGGTAGTGAGCAACACTCAGCCAATAGAGCTACTAACAAAGCTTAACAAGTACCAAGCTTTACTCGACCACTACAAAGGTAGCGAGAAATGCTCGGCCAATAGAGCTCCTAAAAAATCTTAACAAGTGGTGAACTTCGCTTAGCCACTACAAAGGCAATGGGCAACGCTTGGCTAAAAGAGTTACTACCAAATATTAACAAGCGATGAGCTTCGCTCAGCCATTACAAATGCAATGAGCAACGCTCAACCAACAGATCTACTAACAAATCTTAACAAGCGGTGAGCTTCGCTCAACCACTACAAAGGTAATGAGCAATGCTCGGAAAATAGAGCTACTACCAAAGCTTAACAAGTGGTGAGCTTCGCTCCACCACTACAAAGGTAACGAGCAACGCTCGAATAATAGAGATACTAACAAATCTTAACAAGCGGTAAGCTTCACTCAACCACTACAAAGGTAGTGAGCAATGCTCGACCAATAGAGAGCTAATAAATCTTAAACAAGCAGTAAGTTTCGCTCGACTACTACAAAGGCAGTGAGCAACGCTTGGTCAACAGAGATCTAAAAAAGCTTAAACAAGTGATAAGCTTCACTCGGACACTATAAATACAATGAGTAATGCTTGACCAATAGAGATCTAACAAAGCTTAAACAAGTAGCGAGTTTTGAATACCAACCTATCACCTGCTCTGCTCAATTTTTATGGTCACCCGACTGAGTTTGGTACCCCGCTTTCTCATTCTCTTCCCTTTTTTCACTCTCACTCCCATATTTTTCTGCCCTCATTTGTTTTTCTCCCCTCCTATTTTGTCTTAGTGATCCTCTCTCTTTTCCTCAACTTTCATTCGCCAACCACTGCCATTACTTTTGCACCCCTCCTTTCATTAGGTGGTAGAGGAGACGTCCCTTACTTACCTTTTCACCATGCTATACATTGAATTATCTTCCTTTACATAGAGGGAACCATCCCCTCACTTGGGTGGAGCCAGTATTGCATTAATATATACATGCCTTTGCCAGTTAGGCTCTACTTCGATTGGCCCACCTAATTTTGAGGTAAGCGAAAATATATTTCATTGCCTATTTTCTATTCTTTTATTTAATAATACACTCAATTATCAATTAACATAAATCTTACCATTTTATTTAAAGGCCGCCTAAAATAAGGCATTTACAAATCTAATTATCCTTTAATTAAATTCACCTTTTATTTAAAGGAATGATTATTTAAGACATTATTTTATTTAAGAATAAATCTATTTATTTTCTAAAATAAATTTACCATTTATTCAAATGAATGACTATCTAAGACATTCTTTTATTTAAGAATAAATCTATTTATTTTCTAAAATAAATTTACCATTTATTCAAATGAATGACTATCTAAGACATTATTTTATTTAAGAATAAATCTATTTATTTTCTAAAATAAATTTATCAAGAAGTTATGAAGACAGTTCATTCTTTCCAAATTTCCATTGCTAAGGTGAAGTGTTGAAGTAAAAGATAAATAAATGTGAGCACAAACAAAGAGGGAGATCTTTCCATCAATTTAGTCACTCGTCTCTGCCTCAAGAACTTATGATAGCTACTAGGCCATTAGTCTAAGGCTCAGGGTGGCTATTTACTGATGATTATTCCTAATCGAATGCATACCTGTATGAAGGTATCTATCCTTATTACCTTCAATTTTTCATATCATCATTTTCCCCAACCTCAAGCACCCTCATCTTCGATGAAGGACTCAAATTCTTTGACTTTCGAGTGCACCTGATCCTACACATTAGAAATTTGTTAGTAGTAACATATCCTTCATTATCTAGTAATATTACATAACTACTTTATTGCACAAAAATTGAGTATTGAAGCATCACTCTTACATACATTTTTTCTTCATTTCAAAAGTCCATCTGGGAGGGTCATGACAATTAGAGATGTTAAACATGATGATAAAATGATACTTCCTATCTACTTTATCAATATTTAGTTGATCATCATCATCTATGTCAGCATGAGTATTGGACCCATTTACAAATTCCCACACTTCCTCAAACTCAAGTTAAGTTTTGTGTTTAGTTTTCCATGTACAGTAATTATTTCCCCATAATATATTAAAATTAGGTAATAGAAATTTGATGCACTACTAACCATATTGAATCTTTATAAAACTAGAAATTTCAATTCCATTAGATCATCCTTGGAAAGAACTTTCCAATGAGTATTATAAGTCTATACTCACAAAAACATAAGTGCCTCAAATTATGAGAAATCAACAATGTTTCATCAAGAAAAATAAATATGGGGAGTTTGAAATAAAATTCCTACCAAATTTTGTTTAAATCAAAGAATATTTTAGTAAAATATTTCAATCAATCTTATCCTTTAAAAATATTTGCATGTCGATAAAGTGCTTCACCATATTTTTTTTAAGTGAAAAACCTCTTATGGGGATGCCTTGGTCTGAGATACCATGACCAAGGAATTCTACACCGTCAAAGTAACCCGAGAGTCACGCCCAGCCCTGCCCACACCAACATTATCAATTGGATTTTGGGTACCCAATTCAACTTTTTGGTAGGATGGAGATTCGAACCTCGGACATTCCTTGGAGGATTTTCCTCTCCTCTCCAAATTACCTACAACACCTGGATAAGTGCTTCACCATCTTGCTTCACATTAACATGTCAATGTTAGAATAAATTTTAAGTATATATTAATATACCCCCACCATGCATATGGGATTAATGTAGTGTTGCCTTCAAATAGAAAATACCCCTAGGCTAATATGAATGGCAAACTATAACAATCATATGCCTATAAAACTCTATTTTAGCTATCACAAGAGATGGTAATTTCATCCTAAAGACCCTTAGGCACTTACTAAAGTGAGAAATGAAATTTTAAAGCAATAACTCTTTCATAAATCTATTAGACGAAAGTTGTGAAGTACTCTCTTAGGAAAGTACTCTCTTTTCATATGCATTTCTTGGTGTATTTGATAATTTAGTAGAGTCATATCTCTACAAGTTTAAAAAATGTGAGAGTGAACTATAGATCAAAATATGGCCCAGAGATTGAAGTATACAATTTTGAATTTACACATAGCTACTGCAAACTATCTTATAGAATATCCCATGAGCCTTCTTCCTTAGATACCATAAAATTTGAGTTGCTAACAATAAATATAAAGTGTAAAGCCCATCCTAGTCCAAATCAAAACTAAATGAAGAACCTTTTTTGAGAAAGATTTATTTTACAAATATTACTTTGATATTTATCTTGGTTTGGTTCTTTACAATCTACTCTTTTATAGGTGCTATTGGATGGTGTATTACAAGGAAAAAAAAAAAGTAGACAAATAAAGAGAGCAACATCATGTATATGAGAGAGATAATCATGTACTCCTCTAATCAATATCAATGGGCTTTTCAATAATAAACAACTCCACTCTTTATTTCATTCAAAAAATACCATGTCTATGCTTATACAAATCTAAGGCTTCAATATTTTACAAATCTAGGGCTTGAATTTGAGCAATTTAAACAACGGTGATACAAGGCACCCTTATAATATTGAAACTAATCATGGACCATACCATGGTGGGGGAAGTGAGATAAATATTGATATATGGGCCTATGTGGCTATTAAAAGGTATGCAATTCTTTGGCATAGTGCAGGCCATGTATTGAGCACACAAATTGAAACTCATTTGCAAAGTCAAAGTCCTTAGGAAAGAAAACTACAAATATCCATAAGAAATAGATATACTTCCATATAAACTACCCGATCCTCCTCACTAAGGTGCTATACTTGTTAGAAATCAATCCAATCAAGCAGCTAGTCATGTAAGAAAACATAAATCCACTTACTATGATCTTTAGCTAATGCATGAGAAAATTTCCAAATATCATCTTCTTTATTTGGAAGTGATGACTATGTATTATGAAGTGGTGGTAATGGTGGACTTGAATTGAGATAAACAGATATACAACTATTGGCCAAGGATTAAAAATATCCATAACTACTAGAATTTAGTAATAGTCAAAAGAAATGAATCACCAAGGATAAAAATCATCCTATGGATACCATTCCAAGAATATTCACGAGTAATTTTATGAAATATATTATGGAATAGCCACAAGACTGAATGGAATTTTTATACCATTCTGATAATCACAAAGATGGGCTCAAATGTGTGGTTTATCTTGAACGAGTAATTAGCTAGACAACCTTATGGATACCACTAAGAGTAGCCAATAGGGAGCGACTTTGGGACATAAATAAGTATTTCTTCACTATTAATTAGAGAAAAACAATTGGGCAAGGGTGATTTTCCATAAATGATGGGCTTACATGTTTTCACCATCTTGCATATCAAATTCTCTAGCAAAGTTATCAAAAAAGTGCTTTGGATACCCTTAATGTTGAATCAATAGGAAGATCTCATGCTCTTCCTATTAAAATATTGAGCCCAATGGATCATAAGGAGACATGATTCTTCCTTAAATTTCATTTGTGACCATTGTTGGTGAAATTATTTAATGATTTATTTCATTAATCAAAGGTTATTTTAATACATAAGGAGTTTCCTAATATGGCATAACAACTTGTAATAAGATGACAACCTGTAACCACCCACAATTGATAAATAAATCATGAATCCTGTGTTGAAGTGGTTATAACCACTCAACTTATTATGATGCTAAAAAACTATGATGTTAATAAATTCCTAATATATTTATATTGTGTAGACTTTATTTTAGAATCTTGAATGTCCCTTATTTATAAACAAGCTTATGGATACTTGTTGGATGTGAAGTTTAGCTAGAACATGAGTGAAGGTATCATTTTATATAAAATTAAATCTATATTTTAAATGACCACTTTATTCATGACACCTCTATAATTATACAAAAGAGGAATAAAATATCTAGCAAAATCTTTAGTTTCTAGTCACTTCTTCTTTTAGCCTTTATCTTTTCCATCCAATAGAAGTTTGAATCAAGAAATTATCCTAGCTTCTAATTGAGATTTTGAACCCCCCATATGATTTTCAACAAGGTTGGAATAAATTTCCAATAACTTCTCCTAACCTCTAGATTTAGGTCATCTTCCCATTATAGTCATAAAAAAATACTACACTAATCTAAACTTACATGAAAGTAAATTGTGGAAAGGAAAATGCATGAAAATTAAAATGTAGAAATAAAATTGCTTGTATATTTAAGAGTGCGAGGCATTTAAGAAAATATGGATTTTACATCATAGTGAGGAAAGTGTGATAAACCAACACATAAGAAGTTGAATAACATCAGTGTCCATCCATTCATTAGGTTATAAAATTGATAAGCAAATGACAATATGGAGTAGAAGGGTCATGCCACAACTACCATGCACTTGACAAACCAAAAGGGTAGTGCTACTAATGGAATGCCTAAGGACTTTCCAATTTATTACAACCTCATGAGTATAAAGCACAATGTAGGTTTCACAAAGTGTAGCTCTAATTCTCATGGCCAAAATATTATTACAATGAGGGCCCTAGGCCCCTATTTATAATAAAAGTTTACCCTTGAGTTACCTAGGGTGAGAAACAATTACTCCTAGTAAAAGTAAATATTTTGGGGTAATTTTAGCAAAATGTTGCACCACCAAATATTCCATACCTTCAATTATACCTCTAATAGGCTTAGAAGGCCTCCAAAATAACTTAGTGTGCCACTACATGCCAAAATGTTGCTTTCCAAAATATTTCCCTCAATATTTGTGCCTTCAATTTACCTCTCTAATTGTTTGAGCAATTTTCTTTAACTTAGTGATTGAATAATGTGCATTTATAAGTGGATCAACCACTTTTACTGGGTAAATTGATCACTCAAGTCAATCGGTCCTTTTTCAGTAGCAAGTCTCTATTTGGAATAAATCAATTGTTTTACAAGCAAATCAGTCCTCATCCATACTTAATCAAGGATTGAGAATTTTATGACCCTTTTGCTTCCCAATCTCTATTGCTACATTATTCTCTAAAATTTAAAAAATTTACAAAGGTAGTTTTGAGGTACTAAATTTATGCCAAAAATTCATGGGATGACAAGCATGATTGTCATAATATCCTAGAGACCACCTTTATATTTAGGCATAAAGTCTATAAAAATTGGTACCTTCATGGGAAAATGATCAAAATTAGTGATTCTCTTGATTTGGTCCTTTGTGGTAGTGATCCTAGCAACTTCTACCACTCACTACCATATTGTTAGAATTTCCCAAGAATAGACATGCAAAGCATTACAAGAAATATGAAGAGAAGAGTAGAACTGATTGATTTATTCCATGGATCAACTTTGTATAAATAGCAAAGTTGATCATTGAGAGTCGTTGGATTACAACAACTCATCAAATCTGAACTAGTCTAAACTGAGAGTTCACCGACTCATGGAAGAGTGGTAACTCAAGTAAGTCTATCCTAGTAGAACTTAAGAGAATAATTATTTATTCTAACACCCCCCTTAAGTGATACTAGGGGTGAATGTAACAAATGAGTCCCGAAAATAGGGCCTGATGAGGTACTCATGTACAATGATTCTTTTTGAAGAGATGGTAAAAACCACATGGAAAAAACCATCTATCAAAAAAAGGAAGAGGCATGTCTTCGGATGGTAAAGATTGTCCTCATTGAAAAAAAAATGAGTCCCATCAACGCCTGATGAGGTACTCATGTACAATGTCATTACATATATGAGAGATGGTAAAAAACCACATGGGAAAAACCATCTATCAAAAAAAAGAAGAGGCATGTCTTCGGATGGCGAAGATTGTCCTCATTGAACAAAAAAAATGAGTCCCGACAACTGGGCCTGATGAGGTACTCATGTACAATGTTATTACATATAGGAGAGATGGTAAAAAAACCACATGGGAAAAAACCATCTTCCAAAGAAAAGAAACAATAAGAAGAAAGGAGAGGTGAAAACCTCTTTGTGTACCTTCTAATGCATCTGCCTTACCCCAAGTTTCTCTTGCAACTGAATGTAACGCGGAGAAGGAAAGGATTTGGTGAAGATATCTGCAATTTGATTTTCTATGGGAATATAGTCCAAGTGTATTTCCCCTCTCTAAATATGTTGTCGAATGAAGTGCATGTGAATTTCAATGTGCTTGGTACGTTGATGCTCAACTGGATTATGGGCAATATGAATTGTGCTCTGATTATCACACCAAAGAGTAATAGGTTTGTCATGGGAAAAACCAAATTCTCTTAGTATCTGACGAAGCCAAAGAGCTTCCTAACTTGCTAAAACTATTGCCCTGTATTCTGCCTCTGTAGATGATAATGCTACTGCTTGTTATTTTTGCATGACCAAGCAATTGGTGAAGAACCAAGACAAAAGACATAGCCAGAAGTTGAACATCTATCTTCTACTGAACTTGCCCAATCAGAATCTGTGTAACCAATGATATCCATGGATTTTCCTTCATATAAGAGCCCAAATTGAGTAGTTCCTTGCAAGTAGCGTAGGATTCTTTTTGTTGCTTGCCAATGGCTGAAATGAGGTTGATGTGAGAATCTAGATATCAAGCCAACAACATATGAAATATCTGGGTGAGTATGAGTGAGGTATAATAGACTCCCTACAAGTTGTCGGTATAGAGTAGCATCACATAGAGGGGATGTGCAGGAAGTACTTAGAGTGACTCCAGACTGAAAAGGTGTAGAAGAGGGCTTACAATCAGTCATCTTAAACCATTGAAGAAGGTCTAGAGTGTATTTCTGTTGACACAATGAAATTCCTGCATCTATTTGATTTATTTGAATCCCAAGGAAGTAATGAGCTAAACCCAGATCAACCATTTCAAATTTTTTAGAAAGGGAGTCTTTGATAGTCTGAATGTGAGAGATGTCACTACCAGTGAGTAGTAGATCATCAACATAGAGAACAAGTAAGGTGATTTTCTCTTCATCTCTCCAAATGTAGACTGTGGCATCAGACTCACAATGAGAAAAACCTGAGGAAAGAAGGAAGGAGTCCATTTTTTCATACCAAGCTCTAGGAGCTTGTTTGAGGCCATAGAGAGATTTCCTTAGTCTACAAACAAGGGAGGAGTCTTGAGTGAATCCAGCAGGTTGTTCCATGAATATCTCCTCTTTTAAGTCCCCATGTAAGAAAGCACTTTTAACATCCATCTAAAAAATAGGCCATTTTTGGGAAGCAGCTAGTGCAAGTACCAGCCTAACAAAATCCATTTTGGCAACTGGTGCAAAGGTTTTAGAATAATCAATGCCTTCAATTTGTGAGAAACCTTTAGCTACCAAGCGAGCTTTGTGTTTGTCAATTTTTCCATCAGGTCCATACTTAGTTCTGTAAATCCATTTACAACGAACTAACTTCCTTCCCTTAGGTAGAGGAACTAAATCCCAAGTGTTGTTTTTGATTAAGGAAGAGAATTCATTCTCCATGGCATCATCCCATTCTTTTATTCCAGTTGCTTCCTTGAAGGTTTGAGGATCTATGGAGATGGACTGACACACAAGACCAGAACCTATGGTGTTGCCTAATCTGGATGATGGAAGATTTTGGATGTAAGGAGTGGCTTCTTCAACTATGGTGCGGGCCCATTTTGGCATTGTGGAAGGAGTAATTGGAGTGGCAGGACTTTGAGTTGGAGTTTGGAGTATAGGATCCTCATTTTGGTCATTTTGATCATTTATCTCCAAAATGGGATCTTCATTATATTGAGGCTCTAATATTGGAGATGGCTCAAGAGAAATAATGTTGGAAGAGGATGGTTGAGGATATTTATTAGGGAATGTTTCATCAAATTGAACATTTCTATGAAAAAAGACCTCATGAGTTGTGGGATCAAGAAGCCTGTATGCTTTCATTTCCTCACAATAACCAACAAAGATGAGTTGTTTGCTTTTCTTATCTAGAGCCTTCCTTTTCTTCTTTGGGATATGTGCCCAAGCAGTACACCCAAAAATTTTGAAGAAAGAGACATCAGGTTTTGATCCAGTCCATGCTTCCTCGGGAGTCAAATGGTCAAGAGCTTTGTGAGGTGTGCGGTTTTGAATATAGTTTGCACAGTTAATTGCCTCAGCCCAAAAAACTGTTGGAAGATCTCTTGAGTGAAGCATACAGTTTGCCATTTCCTTTAAAGTTCTATTTTTCCTTTCTGCAATGCCATTTTGCTATGGATTATGGGAGACTGAGTGTTGATGAATTATGCCATGACTTGAGAGGAAAATTGAGAACTCATTACTGAAGTATTCCCCCCATTATCTGTATGAATTTGCTTGATTTTGCAAGTGGCTTGATTTTCAACTAAGGCCTTGAAGATTTTGAAGTGGGATAGAACATCACTTTTGTATTTTAGAAAGTAGACCCAAGTTCTTCTGGAAAAATCATCAATGAAGGTTAAAGCATATTTTGCTCCTTTGAAAGAAGGTTCTGGGAAGACCATCAAGTCACTATGGATTAACTCTAGAGGGGATGAGGCTTTTTGAGAACCACTTGGGTGGAAAGGATCTTGATGTTGCTTTCCAAGAGCACAACCAGGACATACTCCATCAATGGAAGAGACTTTTGGCAACCCTGTTACCATTTCATGGGTGTTCAATTCCTTTAGGTAGTTATAACTGAGATGTCCAAACCTTTCATGCCAAATTTTGCTTTCAAGATCTCCATGTGCAACAAAACAGGAGGCCCCTTCTAAATTTTTGAATCCTTTGAAGTGAAATAGGTGAGTGTTGTGATCAATATCTCCTTTTGCTATGAGAGTGTTTGGTTCTTGAAAGTCTCTTATCTCAACTCCATTTGGTGAGAAGAGAATTGTTTTACCTTTTTAGAAGTACAAATCTGATAGATGGAGAGGAGATTTGTAGCTATGTTTGGGACATAGAGAACATTTTTGATATAACCACCATCAATGGATATGTCACCTTTTCCTTTGACTGGGATGAAGGATGAGTCACCAACTTCTATGCTACATGTTGAACTTGAGGAGATTGAAGTGAATGACTCATCTGAGGAAGTCATGTGATGAGTTGCTCCTGAATCTAGAACCCAGTATTTTGATGAAGTTTTTATAGCTCTGCCTTGAACATTTAAGGCTTTTCCTATCTACTTCTTAGTGTCTATCTTGTGATCCTTCATTGCTGCCTCTAGTTGTTGTAGTCTTTTCCAACATTTGTTCATAGAATGACCATTCTTTTTGTAGTGAGTACAAGTTATGGGACTTCTTTCTTTCTTTTTGAATTTTTCTTTAGTAGAGGTTGATGCTACTAAGGCTTTTGAGGAAGAGGGAGAGATCTCATATTTTGCAAGTTTTGTTTCCTCTCTAGTTAGCCTATCACAAAACTCCTCTAAAGAGGGCATTTTAAAACTTGTACCAAGTGCATCTTTTGTAGACAAAAAAGTGGTAGCAAAAATTTGAAACACTCCATTTAACTTAGAAAGAATAAGATAGATGCATTCTTCTTCTATTTTATCCTTGCCACTACCTTTTAGTTGAGTGAGGACTTCTTTAAATTTGGTGAGAAAGTCAACAATATTGTTGAAGTCTTCAGGAGATAATGTTGTTAACTCTGCCTCTAGCTGCATTGACCTTATTTTATCCACTTTACCAAACAAGTTCTTTAGTTTTTCCCAACTTTCAAATGGGGTTTTACATTCAGAAATGTGAAACCATAAGCTTTCATTTACATTTGTGCTTATAATACCCATTGTTTCATACATCTTCCCTTTATGAACAAATTTTTCATATTCCTTTTCAAATTCAGGTTGCTCCTCTTCTAGCAAGTGTGTGAGCCCTTTTTGAGAAATGAAATTTAATATTTTTGGCTTCCATGTATGATAGTTATGAGGGGTGAGAGGATCAATTGTATTCATTTTGCCAAAAAAAATTGAAGTGAACCAATAATTCCCCCCTTTAACTTCAAGTGATTTAGTGAATACAATGAAGTTGTAGCAAAAACTTTTGTAAGGAAGGAAACATAAGCCTGATTATAATACCAATCTCCTCAAAATACCCACCCTTACGTGAGGGAAACTATAAGTATAGAGGAGATTTTGGTAATATGAAGTTAGGCTTATGAAGCAAGAAATATTGACCAGGCCTTTATACCTTATCTTCTCAATTACCCACCCTTACGTGAGGGAAACTATAAGTAATGAGGAGATTTGATACGTGGAACATAGGCTTATGAAGCAATTATAATCAGCCAGACCTCTATACCGTACTTCTCAATTACCCGCCCTTACGTGAGGGAAACTATAAGTAAATGAGAAGTCCAATACGTGGAACATAGGTGATTATTTTGTCAAAGTGCTCAATAGAATGTGAGTGCTTGGTTTTCTATTTTTTTTAGAAAAAAATTTAATGCAGTTCCTGGTTTAAAAATCAGATTCAGCTGAAAGAAGAAGAAGAAGAAGCACAAGCATGAAGTGGTCAGGAAGGTGCCACACAAAAATATCTGTAGAGACTGCCAATCAAAATGGACACAAGAAGATAGCTTCCCCCTTAAAGAATCTAGCAAAGCAATAGGTGCATTGAGCACCATAACCCCCCTCCAAAAAAAACTTTTTATTATTTTTATTTACAGTTTTTGAGGATGAGTCTTTGGTAGGCTTTGAGAATCAGATAATGATTCTGTTACAATAGCATTGCTTCAAATCTTTTTTTTTTTTTTGGAAAAAAACTGTGTTCGGATAATCAAAGAGCGGTAACTATCGAGTTTTAGCGATGCAGATCGAGTCCAGCAACACGAACGCTCCTTTGAGACTCCATCGAACACTCCTTTTAGTCTTCACAGTACCTCAAGGTGTAAAACAAAGTGGCTTTGGAAAGAACAAAGCACCCTTGAGTCTAGCAAACAGCTTTTTAGACATGCACATTAAAAACAAATGACGTATCCTAATGCCTAGAGAAATCTCGTTTGAAAGTGAATGTCGATCCTTCTTGTCCTCTTTGCTTACTGGATATCCCTATGCAATATCCACAAATAAAAAAAAAGAGGAAAAAATATTAGGTAGTAACACCACTTCTTGATGTCTACGCTTATCACACGATGGTCGCTGCAATCAGGTGTCGCACCACTGTATGTTGCACAGTTAGAAGATAACAATGCAGATAGCAATAACAATGTGAATTATTTGTTAATACGCAATGGTATATATAAATTTTATGTGCGGATGAGAGAAATTGAGGCTGCGCTAATCAGGAAGGGTGTCCAACTGAACACGATGTTAAACCCACACCGAGCTTCGTAGATGAGTGAAGAACTAGTTGCCAAATGGCTAGTTGATTACGTGAACCTCTTCAAATGGTAGTAGTTCCTCGAATTACATGAACCTCGAATTATGTGCAAATATCATAGAGAAGTCACGAGTCAAGGAGCTCGCACATCACAGTGCACTGTGCTATGCCGGGAAACCTACTACAGTCATACTTTGTGTCTCCCACTCTCGGTAGATCTATTAAGCCCGTTGAAAAATCATCAAAACAACAAATGTGATGAATGAGATGTGAGATGAGATGTCAGCCCATTAGTTGACTGTCGATGATTTTATCGAGGTATTGGAATGCCCTCACTATTGATGAACTCTGTTGGGGTATTAGAATGCCCTCACACATAAATGGTCAGACTTACCTGAGTCAGCATAAGAGGAATATCAAGATGTGCCATCAATGGGCAGGCAAAAAAATTAAAAAAGGCACATCGAAGAAAGTTTATTTCATAAATAAGTCTTAAAGTGTCATATTAAAATGATCGAATACCTCTTTTAATTTATACACAGCAATAAGAAACTTTCAACAAAAAAGAAGCTATTTTGTTGACATAAAATTAATGGATATAATAGATGACTACTCTAACACTTTCAATCAAGCTGAGTTAGTAAAAAGAGCTATCCAAAAAGAGTCAGACCTCGAATACTTGAATGCATGTAAATTTTATCCTTGCTTTCAACTTTATAAACAATATTTGATTAGAAAAAAAACATGAAACATATTGCTTTCAACGAAAATAAAATGAGTTATTTTGTTGAAAAAAAATATTTGGCTTTATAGAGAAGAAATGCTTTTACAATATGTGAGAAAAGTACTATTCCTTCTAAAAGTATAACCAAAAAAATTCCAATCTTTCAAAAAAAATGTAGATATGCAACAAATATATCTCATGTCAAATATTTGGCCTCTCTTTGTGGAGACAAAGAAGGTTTCAAGAAAGAAGACAAAAAGATAATGAACCATTCAAGAAGAGCCTTCAAAAAAAGAATGCTAGCAAAATCTATCCTCCTCTGATACCATGTTAGAATTTTCCAAGAGTAGATATGCAAAGCATTACAATAGTTTGAAGAGAATAATAGAACTGATTGATTTATTTCATGGATCAACTTTGTATAAATAGCAAATTTAATCATTGAGAGCCATTGGGTTATAACAACTCATCAAATCTGAACTTAGGATAAACTGAGAGTTCACCTGACTCATGGAAGAGTGGTAACTCAAGTAAGTCTATCCTAGTAGAACTTAAGAGAATAATTATTTATTCTAACACATCTATCAATTACACACTCCAAAAAAATTTGCCTCCCCCATCACATCCTCGAATTTTCTTATCTATAATTCTTCATGCTAGCTCTTATCTTTTGGCATAGATTAGATTTAACCTCTCTTATATTTTAGTTGCATCCCCATGGTTGACTTAGATTTTTTCCTCCTTGTTCATAGCATTTATGATATCATCATTCAATAAGTGCTTTCATTTATAAAAAATGTTAGGCATCTTAGTAGTAATTAACCTTTGAACATCTTATCCATTTATTGAACTTGCATTTTCAAATATGTCAGGTTATCTTTACAAGTCTACAGGTTCTTCTAGACATTTGGTATTTTTCTTAATTTTTTGACTAGCTCTCTACAATCTATACCTTATTAATGTGCCTACATTATGGCCATTAATGCAAGGAGTTTGATAACCGCTTGATATTAACCCCTTATAGATAGTTATCCTTCCATATGTTTGATGGTCTTATCAATTTGTTCTAGTCTTTATTATGTAAAGGAGATAAAAAATAAGTACTCATATGCATTATTTATTTCCTCCTAGAGGGACTTGATCCTTTGGATATCTTGAGCTACTTTTGGATCTACAACTATATCTACTGGTTTTGAGGCTATTAACTCTACAATACATGGATATGTCTTGTTTAGGTTCTTTTGGAGTTGATTGTGTTCCTCTATTAACTATTGATTGATGTATTCAAGACCTTGTTGGATTTTCTAAGCTTCAACAAGTTGGAGTTTTAGGTCCCCAACTTGCTTCTTTAGTTGATCCTTCTTAGAAACTTCTTTATTTAGACCTTCATTTTCTTGTTGGGAATGATCCCTTTATTTTTTTTAGCTAGGACAACTCTACCTTAAGTTCTTTGTTCTTGATCTATGTTACTTCATCATCAACTATAAGGTAGTCATATTTTATAGCCACACCAAGCATGAGCTAGCCATCCAACTAGACCATTTGCTAGGGGCCCATATGTTCTAGACTTCGATTACTCTAGTATTCAAGTCAACAAGAGCTATCACTACCCTGGTGAGGTCAATTTTAGTAGCCTCAACAAAGTGCACCTTGTTTCCCTTTCTTTATAATTGTGACTAGAAAAGTATTGAAGCCTTGGAGGTCCTTTCACTACGTATTGTATTTTCTCTTTCATATTTCTTCTTGAGTGGTAAGGATTTTAAATGCCTTAATGACATATATCTATTCATATTTTAATGCAAAGGCCAAGCTTGGCCTACAAGCCATTATCATTTATGGGGGATCTCCTACAGAATCAACTCCTTAAGCTAGGGAGGTGGGTATCATTACCTATAGAAGAAGTTGTCTAGCTTAGTATGGTGAGCATTCTAATCATATGGAAGTGGATAGTATAGCAAAATGGATCACCTCTCCAATAATGAAACCATATCTTTCAAATCCATTACTACTTTTTATGGTTATTTATCTAATTGTTGAACTAACCACTTCTAGTGTTATCAATTTACTAAAATGGTTATCTCTGGCACTACTCTTTTATTGAGCTTAAGTTTATGAGTGATTATATTGGATGTAGATTCACTAATTATTTTCTCTTTTTATGCTATTTAGGTTTCCATTATCCTAGATGGTGAGAATTTGGCATAAAATGAATCATCTTTGGTACAACCTCATCCTCTATGATGCAAATATTTTATGATCTGTGTACCTTAGCTTATAGAGTGCCTATAAACTTGAATGATTAAGGTTGATATCATGGTATTTTCATCCTCATTCTTTGTGTAGAAGGTGTGCCACTCTAGGGTATTAGTCCTTTGAATCTTATATTTGTACCCATGAATGCTTTCTAGAGTAGTTAGTATTATCTCTTCATCCAAGTTTACCTCATATTATATATTTTATCATTTCTCACTAGAAAATAAGTTGTATAGATTTTTGTCCTTAATGGCCTGTTTGAAAATTTCTTTTGGGTCATAGAAACAATGGTTTCTAAGTTTCTTAAGATCCATATTTCTCAATAACACCTCTATTGCT
The DNA here is from genome assembly GCA_028583015.1 of Wollemia nobilis. NCBI lineage: Eukaryota > Viridiplantae > Streptophyta > Pinopsida > Araucariales > Araucariaceae > Wollemia > Wollemia nobilis. The sequence goes on from JAQPPZ010002524.1 coordinate 2,029,052, forward strand.
AAGTGGAACCCGTATAGCTTAGAAGTGATGCTCACTATTTGTTGATTGAGTGGATAGTAGGTGGTTTTCTTGTACCCCTTAAAATACTTCAAGTCCACATAGTTGAATTGCCATACAATCCAAGTTAAATAAATAGTTATGCACCTATGCAAGTAACTTGAAAGGTTTATATGAGAAGCCATAGATATGGATGAATGATATTGTCCTCCCTAAATAGAAATATTTTCTTGATCCTTTCCATCTATTATTAGTTTTCTTACCTCATTTATCAACCTCGGAACTCTTCTCTTGAATTTGTCTATGATGACCTCATACACCTCATCATAGAAGTAGTAGGTATTTTTTACTTCTTGACAAGGTATATCTATGCACTCCATGATTATTAGAGGTTGTCTATCTGAACCTACTTCGTCTAGTTGGAGAGTCAAAAATTATCTTTTATTCTAGTAAAGGATCAACCATACTAAGTAGGAGACATAGTTGAACTTCCTTTCCTCTTTTAATTCCTTTAGTTTATTACCCATTTGATCTAAAATATACATAACATAGTTAATCATTTGGGAGTGCCTTAGATAGGTTACTATATCATGCAATAGGGATATTTACCCCTCATAGATATTTTGGTCACTTTTGTTTCCTAGGACTATGACTATCCCCAATATTATCATTTGGACATCTACCTTTAGTTGGATTGACTCTAATGAGATATTGAATGGATGGTAAGCTTGGATTTTTCAAGCGGTTAGGAAATCCCACCAATAATTATTGGGATATTCATAATACAAGTCTTTTTGTGTCCTAGGGCTATAAGTGATCCACATAATCAAATTATCAATAGTTTTTGCATATTTCTTATGACTCCATGTCTTATATAAAAGGTATATTTATTCATTAAAGAAGCCTTTAACTCCTTATTGCAAGGTCATAATTTTTTACTACCACCTTTAACCACTCTAGGAAATTGCATACTTGGGGTGCTACGTTCATTGCCAAATTCAAATTCTAAATTCTACTTATGATCTATGAGTCTGTATGGGGCCCTAGGTTAAATTTTCTAAGGACCCCTTTCTTACTTACCCTATGGGGTGTATGTAATTACCTTGCTCCACTCGTTGGTATGTAACATCAAAATACTCTTTTGGCCTCTTTGGATGTCGAGAGCCATGTCTCTTCCTATTTTATCTCTTCTTATTTTGTAACTGCCTCCATCACTACCCAATCTCCCTTGATGTGATAATAATTTGTGAGAAAGCTATACTAGTGGATGGGAAAACAACTGTGGAAGGTGGTGAGACAAGTTGTGCTTCAAACAATGAAGGGTTGTTGGATTTAGAAGCAATATCCATGATAAGAAAAATATGGAAAATAGGAAAAATGGAAACATTAGGCAAAAGCAAACATTTGACTATTTTTATAGGAATAATTTGCTCATAAATTTGGAGTGATTTTCTCACAAAAATGGATTTATTCACTTACTATAGGTGCCTAGAAGAATCAATGAAGGGGAGTAAATCTACTTGGAAAAATAGAGTGATTTGCTCAAGGAAATGGAGAAATTCTCTTGTTGAAAGGAACTCTAAAAAATAATAAAAAGAGAGTGATTCATTCATTCGTTTAAAGTAGTTTGCTTTTAGGTTAGGATAAACTCACTTGTTTTACCAAACTTAGAGAAGAATTTGAAAAATTTTAGTACAAAAAGGATAGTTTATATGTTCCAAGAAAACCCATCAAGGTGGGGAGCCTAATGGGCTCAACCTGAATGAGGGTTTTTTTTTCAAATGGCACTATCAAATAGCTTGAGTATGGTGTAGCATTAGAGTACAATGTAATATAGAGGGTAACATGTCAAATTGAGGCTCTTTGAAACCCCAAAGGATTTTTAAGGTCCCAAGAACTTCATATAAGGCAAGGGTCACTCAAGCAGGGTGATCAACCTATTAAGGGTTGATTGGCCCTCATCTCTAGTTGGTGTGGGGGTATCCCTTTAGGGTGACCATAATGCTTGATTATAGCAAGAAATTTTATCACTAGAAGTGAGTTATGTGCTTGCTTTCCACCTTTATTTTTTGAATATTAACATACCCATGATGAATCATGTTGATTAGGAAGAGAAAACAATTTAGACACTAGTCAAGAAGTGTATCAGAGGAAAAGGAAATTAGAAATAATATTAGTATAAGTAAGAGTGAGAAGAATATATGTCAAATTAATAATCATTACTATATACATACATATTACTTTGGTCATAACTTTTGTCACTGTCGAGAGTAAAGATACTACCTATTTATGACATAGACAACATTACTCCTTCCATGGAAGTAAGCTTGTACGTGTTTACACCAACAATATTAGTAATTTTATAGGACTCATTCCATAATAAACCATCTAGTGTACCCCTAGTTTTGCTTGATCCTCATCCCATTTGGTCTCCTTTATACTCCATCTTTCCATATTTTTTATTAAACCATATTTTGATGTATTCTTGATGTTGTATAGTTTTCTTAAAGGTCTTTTCACTCTCTTCTTCTAGTGTGAATAGTGAATTTAGCCTTACTTGGATGGATTCAACATTGGTATTCTCCAATTTGAGTTGTGATATTTTGAGGGAAGAGAGATCTAGATTTATTTTTAACACCACCTCCTTATCATAGACTATCTTGTAATAGGATTATCTGGTGGATGCTTTTGGCACCACTTTATATGCCTATAATGTTTTATGTAACTTTATATGCTAGTCATTTTGTGACTCTAAGATGGTCCTTTTTAAAATTACTAATGATGTTTTTGTTAGTTGTCTTAGCCAACCCATTACCCTACGAATGGTACCTGAATCATATTTTGAGTGAAAGTTTGTACTCTAAAGTAAATTTTATCACTTCAACCCCCTTGAATTAAGTGGAATTATCTATGACTTAAGCAATAGGCACCCTAAATTTGGTAATAATATCTTCATGTAATTTCACCATTTTCTATTGATTAGTTGTCTTAGCCAATATTGATTCAACCCATATGATAAAATAATCTATCATAGTGAGGATACATTGAAGTCTTGCACTTGATAGAAGCTTAATTTTATCTATGAATTCAAGACCCCGTTGTTGAAATGGTTCGATCATGATGATATTTTTCAAAGGCTTTCAACCCTTTTGGTACTTGACCTATTATCATTTATCTATACATGTTAATAACCCATATATTTCCTGCGCTGATATCTATCTCTTCTACTAGAGTGACTTGATCTTCAAAGGTCATCCTTGCCAACCTCTCACATAAATCTCTTCATTTGATCAATTTAGTGGGTTTAATCTCAACATCAAATTCTTGAATTGTGTTGATTCATATAACCTTATTGTCTCCCAATTTGTCATGTACTATAGCAAAACAAACATAAAAGTATACTACAAAATAAATAGTCTTTGATAAAGTTCTTTAGATATTTCATGATGGAAAATACCTACTTTTCAATCAAAGTAAAATTCTCTTCATAGTTATAAAGATCTTGGTTCATAAAGGATATGGGATGTTCATCCTCATCATATTTTTGGGTTAGGATAGTCATAATGCTTTCATATATACCAAATATATATAGCCTCAAATCTTTGGATAAATCTATATTGATTAGGACTAAGGATTTCATGATAGTGTATTTGACATTTTGAAATGCTTTCTTTCCTTCATCAATATAATTTAGGAAAGTGTCTTTATTTAATATCTTAGTTGTGGCCCTAACCATTTGGGCAATAAAATAAGTGACAAATTGGGTTTGCCTAGGAATAACCTAATCCCTTTGACCAATGTGGTCAATGGTATGTTTTGGATGGCTTTTATTTGATCATGATCTATGGCTAGTCCCTCTTTTGATTATACTTGTCCTAACAATTTTCCTTCTTGGACCATAAAAATATCCTTCATTGGATTAATAGAAATACCAAACTCTATACACCTCTAGAATATTGAGTCGGTATGGTTGATGTGCTTACTCCTAGTCTTGAAAAATACCATTAAACCATTGAGATATATGAGAATAGTCTCACCTATGAGCCTAGAAAAATCCATATTCATAGCTCTCTAGAAGGTTGTTCCTATGTGCAAATGACATTCATTGGTATGCAAAGGTTTACCACTTGGTGGTGAAAGTTGTCTTATGTTGGTCTTCATATTTAACCCAAATATTATTGTATTCAAAGAAACCATCTAGGAGAAATAATATTTGTTACCTAGCTATCTTCTACAAGATCTAATCGATGGTGGGCAATGGATAGTGGTATTTTAAAGAGGTTCAATTCAAGTTGCTAAAGTCAACACATAGCCTTATATCTCAGTTTGTCTAGTGTACTAGAACCAAATTAGTAATATAGTAAAATGTTTGATTAGAAATATAATCTAAGTGTGTAGAAGATTCAATAATTATTTCTTCATCATATCTTCTATATTTGGATTTCCTAGTCTATTTTTTTATCTAAAATGTTTGGCATCGGGCTCTAGTTCAATAATATGCTTGTGAGAAGGGGGGTAAAAATAATCATGAAGGACCTATTTTCAATAATTTCTTCTCCTTTCTTACCTCAAGGATAGGGATAGTTTGTGAGCTTAATTCTAACATTTTGTGGATTAGTTAGAAAACACCTACCTTTCTCATAACCTTAATTTAGTTCTATAATAGCTACATATGCATCAAGAAATGCAATAAGCAAGACCTAATAAAATAAAATGATTTTGATTTTGATGATGAAGGAAAGGTGATTTTTCTATGCAATAGCAAGTATTCAACAAGGATAATGCAAGTAAGCCTAATGTAACTATATGTGATTTTTATTTCAATGATATATAAGATTAAAGATGGTCCCCTAAAAATTTGTGCTAAATAGTTCATTTTTGTCCCTTGTATTCTTAATGAATAGACCAAAAGTACAAAGGCAAAAATTGTTAGCTTTTGATGTAATGAGCACTAGGAGATAGCAATCACAAGATGAAAAATAATATGAAAGAAATTAAATCTTCTAGATGATTGAAATATGCTATAAATATAAATCATATAAAAGTATAAAATGTAGCTATGGAGGAAATGGATACTCCTTTAATAAAGCTACTGAATTACATTTCACCCATCACCACTGGATGGTGATACACATATAATTGTACTATGCCCTAAGCTACACTATTTGACTATGTCCCTTGACTCTATATATATCTATCAATGAGGCCTTCCTTATATAGGCAAAATGGGTTACTTGACCAACACTCTACCTAGTTGTGCAAGGTATAATTTGTACATATACAACTTGCACATTGACACTTGTGCATTTATTACATTGCATGAAGTAACTAGATAACTTCCCCCTAAAGTAATCCAATGTCCAAAGTATGTATCTTGGAAGATATATTTACATGACCCAAATGATGTAATATACTCTATTTCTAACACCCCCTTGTATTACATTATTTAGGTATTGAAGACTTTAGTCTTCAATATGGATCTTCTTCTTCATCTTGATCTTTGTACTCTTCTTCTGCATTCTTCGTATTCAGGTTCAATAGGTAATATGTATCTTCATATGATGTAGAGTAAGCTGTATTTGAAGCTTCTTATTTTATTGGATGATCTTTGGCTTGTTCATATTCTATCCAACCACCTTTATAGTTCTTGCAAGTATCTTCATTTGGTTCTGATTTTTGATGAATGAGTAGGGTACAGTGCAATTGTCCTCTCATTCTTTTGTGCTTGCCTTTTTAGTGTCTTGGTTCCTTTTCTATTGCTTCAGTCTTCATGGCATGGCCTCTTATAGTATGGCTCTTCTTTATTTTTCTTCTTCTTATCTTCTTATGATTTTGCGTTGGTGCTAGTGAAACCTTTGATTTATGAGAAGTTAGTCTATCATCACAATATTATTGTTCTTTATTGCCAGCTTGTTTCTTGTGTTGAATAAGTACAAATACAATTAATGATAGATAAATCATCATATATTCTTCTGATGAAAATATAACCAATCTTTGTGAGTTCCACCATGTTGTGAAGAGAATTTATGAAGATAATTAATCAAATACTGTAAAGATACCTTCTTTGGCTTCTTTAAGAAATGAGGAGAATTTATCTTTATTGTTAGAGGGTAGATACTTGTATCCTTCTAGAATATCTATTAAGTTCTGAGAGTAGAATTCTACTTCATGGAATAGTTCTTCATTATTAAAAGTCTTTCTCAAAATTTCATCCATGATAGATCTTTGAAATAGTGATTCTTGCTATTTGAAGTTTGATAGAATCTTGATAGTCTATCTTATAGCTCCCTAGTTTTAGGATATATGATTCCTAATTGAAGTATATAAGCTTGATTTGATGAAACCTTTATTAATACTTAGGTTTGTAGGCTTCCTTATGTCTCCCTATTAATGAGTATGAACACCTAATTTTAGGTTTTGAAGAAAGCTTATATCTTCCCAACTTGATAATATTTAAATTATTATCAAGTTTTGTAGAATACCTTATGACTTCCTAATTATTTTGGAGTATGATATAGTGCTTTTATAAGAAATATAATTCAATTTTGGTTGATTTTATACAAATTTTGTAAAGATCAAAAATCAAATTCTTAACACCTTATTACCCCTATTTAACTAAGCACTTTTCAATTTTTGAAGAGGTTTTAATGTTGGATTTCATTTATCCCTTTTTAGAAGCTTTGAGACAAGAAAATTATAATTTTCCAACCTTAGTAAAAAACCTAATAACCTTTTTTTATATCCCTTGGATTATTTCTAATTTCCAATAAATAAATTTGATGTAGTAACCCTTGTGGCTCCCAAATTTGGAAAATTAGAAAATTAATAATATTTACAAAATGTTAAAGAATTTTAATCCAAGTAGGATTCCTTATTTCTCCTAGGTTAAATTATAAATATTAGTTAATTTTGATAAGTTATCCCTTATAGCTTTTGCTCTCAAAATATAAGATTTAACCTCAGCTTATAACCGTTATATCTCCAAACATGAAAGCAATAATAAAATGGGATTAGAACTTACCTTTTGGATGCTAAATCTCCTCACTGTTCGATACTTTATTTAGTTGGATATAACAATATAATAATCACCTTAGGTGCTAGAATAAATGGAGTTGCCTTTGAATTGCTTTTCTTCAATGTTGGAACATAGATGTAAAAATAAGAAGGTTTGACCTTCAAAAATAGAAGCCTTTAATTCTCCTTCCTTCCTTCCACGATGTGCTTTGGATGGCTTTGACTGTGCTTTGTTGTGTATTGGACTTTGGACTTCTAGTGCCTTTTATGGATGAATAATCATGGGCTTTGTGACACATGTCACACCCATTACAAATGAGCGCTCCTCTCCTTCTTTAACGTACCAATTTCTTGTTCAATTATTTTTTGATCATTCTATAATATATGGGCACTCATGTGGGTACTTGTGTGAAGCTTATGAAGAATAACAAGTGTCACCACTTCCTTGATATTCCTTGTAACTCTTGTGTGAGGTTTCTTGAGCGTTGAGAGATGAAATGGTGCCTTAGAAAGTTTATTCCAAGTGGCATTCAAACTCTCTATATGAAGTCCTTCCCTGTAACGTCTTCCAAAGAGAATATTATAACTCCTCAAATCCTTTTGAATGTCATTCCTTTGCTTTGCTATGTTTCTTGGGTAGCAAGAAAACTTTTCTTTAGCAAGTGGATTGACGATGCACTATGGAGCTTTGAATATCGATTTTGGTGCTTCCTTTGGTGGACAATCTTCACCAAGTTAAAGAGCTTGAATGTAGCACCTTTGCTCATTTTATTCTATGCCTCCAATGTATTGATTCCTATGTATATTTTGACATATTTTCGTAGTATATGTGCACTCTTTTAATCTACATAAATATAGTTTGATGATGGCCTTATGTGGGCTTTTATTATGTAGGTGCGTTCATCCAATATGAGCCCTTTGAGTGGCTCCTTCTGCTTGGAAATAAGAGTGCTGATGTTCGGCCTTCCTTGGTTTATTTACCCTGTAAATATTGTGTCTTTTGAGGCACTTTAAAATCTGCTATTTTGTTGTAAAAACCATATTGGAGTAGTGGTATAATATGTATCATAAATTGTATATAAGGCTTATTTAATGTATCTTCTTTTGCACCATTTTTCCAGATCTGAAATTTTGGTTTTATGGAAGAATTTTCCTACAATATAAGGGTTTTGAGGTTGTCTTTTATGAGTAGACACCTTCCACTATTTGATTGGAAACTTTGATAATAAATATAAGCTTAGATAATAGTAGATAGAAGCTCTTTAATTGATGTAATTTTCTGCACTTTCTTTCCTTGCATCTAATTTTGTAATGCTTTGGATTTGAGACTCATCAAGTCTCAATATTTGAAGCTTCTATTTCTATTTTTTGTTAGTTGTGTTCTTCTCCATATTTTTTGAGGATTCTAACCTATTTTTGGTGGCTTTACTTAGCCACTATGAGTTGCAAATTTTGGTGCTTTAATAGTGTCTTTAGACACTTGATACATATCAGATTTTGTGCCCTTCAAAAACACAAAACTAATTTCTTTTGGGAGTAGTATAATGGTGAAAATAAATCTAATAGAATTTATTTTTAATGCACTAAAAATTTTACCTTATCACTCCAATCAACTCTCAATATAATGCTCTTAATCAAATTTACTGCAACTAATCAAGAATAATTTGAAATGAACCTTTAATAATTATTCTATAATTTCACTACAATTTAGTATTGTAGGACTTAGTCTTCTTTTTCTTTTTTCAAAGTAGATGATAGATATTTGATAGAAGCAATTCTAAAATCTAATCAACTCCCAATTAATGTGAAAATAGACCTTAAAAATAACCTTTTTTCCTTTTGCACTTTTGAAGACTGTAATCCAGTTTTCTTATTGCAACTTTAATCCAAATTTAGGTGCTCTAACAAATCTTATAAGTAATACAATTAATGAATCTACTTGCACTAAAATTTGCTTACCTTTTGAAATTTTCTATAGCTCTTTTTCCACTTTTTTAGAGGATGTAGATTTTGGTTTCTAGGATCACCAAGTTGATGCTTCGAGTAGGATCTTGCAGCTCTTTGTAGACTATCCTGAAAAACTCATTCTTCACCAAATGTTGGTCTCAAAATTTCTTTCACAAGCCTAGGATTTTGTGGCTTGTTCTCCTCCTTCTACTATAGATTTGTAGAAGCCTTTATCTCTGAAGAGTTGCCTTCTTACTATGAGAGGTAATCTTCAAATCTCCAAGATTTGGTGAGCTTCTTCTATCTTCAAGTCTTCTTGTCAAATTTTAACTTCAAGCGGGATCTTCTTCTCGGATTTGGCACTCCTTGCCAAATTATTCTTCACAAATTTGGTGCACCTTGCCAAATTCTCCTTCATGAATTTGACACTCCTTGCCAAATTCTTCTTCTTGGATTTGGCATTCCTTGCCAAATTATTCTCTTGGGCTTGTTTTCGGATGACGATAATTGTCCCAAGTCCTTCACTATCAGGAGCTTCTCATTGGTAGTGGATTTCTCCAATGAGTTCTAAGAAATTTTTTAATGATCTTCAACAAGGCTCTACAGGCCTTTTTTTATATTCTTCTTGAGACCTCTCCTAGGTCTTTGATCTTGCAACTTTTGATGGTCTTCCTTAAGAACTTATCTTCAACATTCTACTCTTGGAAGTTTTGGTGGTGAGATCTTCTTTTGGATATTTGATTCTATTTCTTTTGACTTCGAGCAGGACTCACCTAGTCCTTCTGATTTTTATTTTAAGACTGGAAGTTCTTCAATGAGATCTTCTCCTGGTCTCTTCATTTTTGCTTCAAGTGCTGAGTTGATTCTAAAGAAGATACTCTTCCTAAATTTTGTGTAGGAAGTTTTCCAACTCACTGAATCTTCTTTCCCTGCAGCAAATATATTAGTACTAAAATATTTAGTCTGCTTCTAAATCAGATATTCTCTTTGAATTCTTCTTCAGGATCAAGGCTTATGTGGTATTTTTTAGTATCAAGGCTTATATGGACTTTTTTAGTATCAAGGCTTCTGTAGCCTATTTCAATACCAAGTCTCATATGGCATTTTCCAGTATCAAGACTTCTATGGCTTGTTATTCAATTGTTAAGTTCTTCAATACAACAATGGAGATCTTCAGTATCCTAACTTCACCATGATTTTTCACTAGAAGTCTTATTTCATAGTATTTTTCTCTTGCATAAGGAACTAATATCTGCACTATGAAGGCACATTGACCTTCGGGCAATGAAGTTGGAGTCTCCTAGATTTCTACTGTAGGAAGATTCCCAATCCTTTGAGAATTAATTTTTTGCAACAAAAGAAACTTCAGGCAATAGTTAGAAAATTCTAGAACTCCTAGATGATCTTCACTAGATGATTTGTCAATCTAGTGGATTAAATATTGAGTCCTAGTATTCATGAGTTTTCCTTGCAAATTTGTGGAATATAATCCATTCAAATATAATCTCAATATTTCTAGAGTTGATATTTCTTTCAATCCTAACTTTGTGACTCTCCCTAATTCTACCACCTAGACTCTTTTGAGAGATTTTGATAGTGGTTGGTCCAATGGCACATTAGTTTGACAAAACACTTAGGCTCAATGAAAATGGTGGTTTTCCTATTAACATACATAGACTAGATCTATCGTGGCTTTGATACCATTGTTAGCTTTTGATGTAATGAGCACATGGAGATAACAATCACAAGATGCAAAATAATATAAAATAAAGTAAATCTGCTAGATGATTGAAATATGCTATAATAGAAATTGTATAAAAGTATACAATGTAGCTATGGAGGAAATGAACACTCCATTAATAAATCTATTGAACTACATTTCACCCATCACCATTGGATGGTGATACACACATAACTGTACTATGTCCTAATCTACACTATCTAACTATATCCCTCGACTCTATATCTATCTAAAAATGAGACCTTCCTTATATAGGCAAAATAGGTTACTTGGCCAACACTCTACCTAGTTGTGCAAGGGACAAGTTGCACATATACAACTTGCACATTGACACTTGTGCATTTATTACATTACATGAAGTAACTAGATAACTTCCCCCTAAAGTAATCTAATGTCCTAAGTATGTATCTTGGAAGATACATTTACATGACCCAAATTATGTAATATACTCTATTTCTAACAAAAATAGATACAAAGAAGACAAAATATAATCTAAGAATCTAAATGCTTAAAAATACAAGATAGGGATTAGAAAACCTGATTTTTCTACCACAAAGACAAAAGTGATACAATACTACAAAATCATTGTTGGTCCCGTAGAAGCACTGTCAATGTTATTCCTTATTTATATCACTTTCATTCACCTATAAAATAGATATAAGGGAAATGGATTAGTAGTAAAGGAGTTTACCTAAGCTAGAGGATAGTATGGGAATCCCTTGACCAAAATAAAACCCCTATTTAGATATTGGATAAAAATATATAAACTTATACAAATAAGTATTGTGTGCTTAGTGGAAAAAGTGCCATTAAGTGAGTGATATTTCTATTGATACTTTTTTGACTAAGAAAACTTTTCTTTTTATGACTATGACTATGACTATGTTTCTACAAAAAAGAGCAATAACACCATTGAACTAGCAATTCAATAGCATGTTTTCCTATGTAGATAATATAATGATGTTTCGATGTAAGATTTATAATTTTTGTATGTGATGCAATGAGCGTCACTAAATAGGAGCTAAAAAGGCCCTGATATATGTAGTAAGACAAAATGATTGCTTGTGGAAATGTAAACTAGTGATATAAAAAGACAAGATGACAACTAGATGTAACCATGGTAATAAAAATTAAAGTTAATAAGCTATCAAATCTAAGAGTAGAGAGATGCAATATGAAGGTAATAACAAGAACTAAGAAGAGGAGAGAGCACAACCCCAAGAAAAATTATAGTCCCAAGATACCAAGGTTGATTTCCCCTTGTGTTGAGGAATCTTGATGAGCTTACTTGTTGCTTAAGGATTTTTGAGAGCTTGAGAGATTAAGATGCTTAAGATATTGAGAGTTTTGAGAGATTAAGAGTTTGAGATGCTTGAGAGATTGAGATCTTGATATGCTTGAGATATTTGAGAGATTGAGATGTTTGAGAGTTGGTTATCCTTTACAATATCATGGTATAATTTTGATAAAATTTTGTAATGTTTGAATATTGATTGCATATTTTTTCTAGAGCATTGTTGCTTTCAAATAACCATATGAATTGAGCTCCTAAGTGTTGGATTTATAGGAATACATGGCTCCTTAAGAAATGGTTGCATTGAATATTATATGATTGGTAAAGGGAATATTTTGAAAGGGGTCTAAGAAACAATAAAAGGATGGACAATTAAAAATGACATGTTTTGGGCTTTGGATTTTGGCTAGGGCTACAAATCAAATTGATGTGACTTTTATTTTTACTGGGTTGCTTGGAAGGTAGTAATTATAATTTTTTAATTTTTTGTGTTTGATAGTCAATAGTGTTAGCAATGCTAATGGTCTATCACATTTTCCAAGATGGCCATTGCTAGTCAAATAAAATTAAAAATGATAAAAATTTCAAATTGTGCAAAAGCACTACTAGGGAGAAAAAGCATCACCAATGCTTTTGCTCATCTTAGATATTTTGCATCTAAATAAATAAATGCTCTAATTTTAATTTCATGATAACTAATTTCATTTGGATTCTTTATTGGCTAATTGATGAAGATGTTGGTAAGTATGGAGGTCTTGACAATATGCTCAAAATTGGGTGTCTATATTTACCTCTTTTTGATGCATTTATTGAATGATGAATGCATCTAAAATTGACATTAATTCCCTAGGGTTAGTGATGCAAGATGATTTAGGATTTTTATTTATTTATTAGAGAGGATGTTATATTTTATCTTGTTGACAACATTAAATATTATCATTTCCTGGTACCCCCTCAAGTTTTAGAGGGAAAATCAAGTTTGAATGAGGAAACTTTACTCGACCATTATTCAAACTAGTGTTATTCTAATGATAGATGATAAATTATTGAATTTGGCTAGAAAGGGTTGGGGGTAAAAAGGGAAGGGTTTAAAAACCAAATCATTTTTAATTTTGATGAAATTAAGAAGGAGCTTTGGACCCCTTGATTCAACATGACTTTGATGGCTCAACACAGGTGACACCTACATCAAGCACATAGGATGAGACCACCCATGGAAAGAGGAGGACCTTATGTCTAGGTAAGAATAAAAAAGTGACAAAATATAGAAATTTTTATCTCAAAAAGCATGCACAAAAAAGGTAACACTTTTGTGCCAATGCTTGCATAAGTCAGTAACGATGCTTTCACCATGCCATAGTGTTTTTGACATCTAAGTGGTGCTTTCATGACCTACTAATACATATTCCACTTGATGGGACTTTTTTCAAGGGGTGGCACTTTTTATTTCCTTAGAATATTTCTCTTTGTGGTTGGTTTTGCAATCTTTAATGGTATGGGTGGTCTGGTTTGACCTGAGGATGCAAAAAGTTTTTTGCAAGGAGAGACAACCCCACACTTAGGAGACAATTTAGGGGCTACTTTATAAATTTGATAATGCACTTCTAGCAATAGTAGGGTTGTATCATGTGGCTCTAATGCCAAATATAGAGTTTGACCAAGCCTTGTTGAAAGCCCTAACCAAGAGATGGTATTTGAAAATGAATACCTTTTAGCTACCCTATAATGAGCTCATGGTCACACTTGAGGATGTTTCAGATACTATGGGTACTAATCAGAGGGGCATCAATCCATATGATTCAATACTAGTGACAAAGTCTAATATGGTGGATAGGAATACAAACCTCTTAGTTGTAAGATTTTGCATTGACATTAATGTTTCCCATTTTGGGTGTTACTTGGATTGATAGACCACTTTATTATACACTTTGGTTTTTGGTGTCTTGATCGATGATACCAACATGTGAGTGGTCCTCTAGGTATGAGGAGAGATGAGAGTAGATATATTGGAGAACTAGATAATATTTGCATGTGGATCTAATGATATTAGCAATTTTTGTACCACTCTCTCATAAGGTCATGTTTTGAGGAGGGAGGAGATTGATTTGTTGCACATAACTCTAGGTGTGGGCTTAGGAGCACATTACTATGATGAGGCCACCAAGGCTACCAGGTAATTCATGACCCTAGGGTTAGTAATGGTTACTAAATATGATATTAGACCATTTGTCCCTTGAGAGTGATCATAATTAGCCTATGCATATGAGAGTGGATATCGATCAATAGGTATGATAGAAGGGTGTGGTGAGAAGCATCATCCCTAGTGAGATGGTATAGGGAGTACCAAAGGTAGAGATAGAGATATACAATGATAGTAATAACATTAGTTATGGCATTAATGATATCATTATTGATGATTACTATAGGTAAGGTGAGATTCAATAGATCACCTCAGTCTACCATGAAAGTAGAGAGACATCCTAGTTGGGTAGGATTTGAGATTACAAGTTGTATTGGTAGCATCCTAGACAAATATGACAACACAAATGGATAAGAAGGATTAACTAGTGAGTTAGGTCTTAATATTATAATAGATAATACAAAGTATAACTATGAAGAGAGATGTAGTGGTAGGGAAGTCCACAATAATAAGAGGAGATGGTGATAGTCAATTGGTATAGATTTTTCTAGGCTAGATGGATGTTGGTCAACAGAGACATGAAATGAAGTTGGATCATATGTGGGAAAATGTAGAGGTAGAGATCGAGTAGGTGACCTACTACTAGATTGCATGCCATGTAGCAATCCCATCATATTATCATTTTCCTTCACCTATGGGGATATAAACACACTCATAGTCTATGATGCATTACTTGTAGAGGTCAATGAGGATGCCACCACTTCTAGGAGGAGCAATGAGAGCACCAAACGCTAGATCATAGAGCTATCTACCCCTATAAGGATTGATTTTGCATATTATACTTTGAGGCTTTGATGTATGTTATATTATAATATTTTGATGTACATAAATATTCTACATGCACACATATATATATATGTGTGTGTGTGTGTATTTATAGACCCATTATGTGTGATGGATTTAAATATGATGATTTATACTTTGGTTATGATTGATTTGATATTATGTGTATGTTTAATTATTATTAAAGCTTAATGATGTGATTGTTAATTTGTATGATTGGAATGTAATGATATTAGATTTAATTGGATAGGATTAGATGTTACTAATTAGATTAAATATGATAATAATTTGATGGTTTGTAATTGGTAGATTTATTACTTTATTTTAGGATGGATGGTAAATGTAATTTATGGTTAATATTATGATGATTAATTTAGGTTATGGATAGTGAATGATTTATGATTTGATTAAGATTAAATGCAATATTTTTTTTTGAAAAAGGTGAAAATATTATTAAGAAAATACATCCAAAGTTAAAATCATTGGCCTACCACTTTTTGCCAAGATCCTAATAAAACTAACTCTAACATATTCTTGGACCATAAATTTCTTAGTGTGATACAAATAACAAGAACTCCTATCCTAATTACAATTTTAGTTAATACTTATTTAGAGAGCCCAAATTACCTTCTCCCTCATCCCATGACATTGAGGGCCATCCCAAATTGGGACTAAGAGTGCTATAAGCAACAACATGATGTCAAAACTGAGTCTAATCATCATAATCATCTAATCTAGTCCATCACACTTCATTGCCTAGATCCCTATTAGCTAGTAATAAAACTTGTTGGCTCACCTCCATCCAATCTACAATATCCCTATTTTTATTAGACTTCAACAAGTAACCAGCAAGATGCTTGTTTATTTTTTATCCAAAAAGTAAATCGCAACATCCTTTCCTCTACCTACATGAACTAGAATGGCATATTCAAACTATTTCCAGATGGATTTGATCTGACTCACTATGTTCTTGATTTTCCACACACTCAATTTAAAGTTCCTAATCTCATTTATCAACCACCCTAAAAATTTGTGAGTCAGACTCCACTATGATATTTTAAAATCCATTCTCCCAAGCATTGAGAGAGCCTTATATGATAGCAAAATCTGCTATTTCATTAGTTGTTTCTACTAATAGGCCTTCTAGTTTTCAATGAAGGACCTTCCCCTTATAGTCTCTTCAGAGGAAACCAATGCCTATTGCCCTTGGGTTATTCTTGGTTGCTCCATCTATGTTGTTTTTTTCATAGCCTCGGGGTGGGGGTTGCAAAGCCTGAGTCTTCCTTATGGATGCATTCTCTCCCTCCTAATTTTTTGACTCCTCCACATGAGCTTTTATAATTTCTATGGCCTTGTTTATTTTTTTGTCAAACTAGCTCTATCAGAGTGAATTCCTCTCTAAAAATATTGGTATTTATTTCTAGCCATATGTACCACCAGATAAAACTCAAACCCAAATACCAACCCAACTAAACTAATTTATTTTTAACATTATTCATTTTTAGACCTTCCATATATGAGTAAGTGTTAACTGACAATTGAGATAGACCTTGAATACATCAACCCATCAACTCCACAACTCCAAGGTAAAATCACACTAGGAGAGCAATTGATCTATTATCTCCTTCTCGGTATTGCACATGATACATTTAGAGGAGCCATGAAAACCTCTCTTTTGTAAGTTATCATAGGTGAGGAAGCTCTAATGCATAACTTTTTAGGAAAAGAAATTAATTTTTGGCCAACCCTTTGCCAACCATACTCTATCCCATAGAACATCTAACAACATCAGTGTGGAGGGAGCAAATCATTATAACCTTCCTAAATTGTAAATATGCCAAAATTCCCATGACCCTAAGATATAATATCATATTCCTCATCTCCTTTAATGTGGCATTGATTCAATATCCTCTCTATTAGTGGCACCAAATTTAGAGAGATTAGGATTGACCACTCTTTCCATTGCTTTAGTTGCATAAGAGAGAAGGTCCCAATTTACCTTGTATGTAGATAGCATGTTGTCTTGATCCAACCTCTAGCCTCAAGGATCTATTGAAGGGGCTATAATTTTAGAAATTTTTAAATTAATGGGGGGTATTGATCCTAGGAATCAATCCAAAAAAATTCTTTATGCCTTCTACCAAGTTTCCAAAATAGTCTTGGTTTTACCACTTTCTCCCATAATTTTTGAACCTTACAAACAATAAAACATTGGCCACCTATAAGGACACCTATAAGGATATAACTTGCTTGCTTATGAGGAATATTAAACAAATACTTACTAGTAATGGCTTTGCTAAACAATGCTCTTGATTGGAGATCCATCTCCAATAAATCTTGTCTGCTAGAGCTTGGTTACTCAATGTTGTTTTCAAATTCATAATCCTTTGCCTATTTTAAACTAGCATATTTTATCCCAAGTTACTAGATACCATAGATTACCCATCCTTGGGTCATACCAAAGGAATTTTTGCATGATTTATTTCAACTCCTTTAGGATTCCAATCAGAGTAGCAAGGATAGAGAGTTGGTAAATTGGCATTCCTTGAACCACTAATTGAAGAAGAGCCACTCTTCCTCCAAAATAAATCCAATGATTTATATTCACACTAAATTTTCCCACTATTATTTTCCATTCTACCACCTTTAGCTTCTTATAGTTTAGTAGAAACCCTAGGTAGTCTAATGAGAGGGAGCCTTGAGAGAATCCTAAGATGTTTAGAATGTGATCTTGGATCCCCTTTTGGTATTAAATAACACTACCTTGGACTTGTTTGCATTCACTTCCTAGAATACAGCTTCTAGATATGTATTTAAGGTAACTTTGAACACTCTTGCCTCCCTTGGCTGCCCCCAATAACCCTGTGTCATCCACAAATCATAAATGGATCAGATTCATCATTCCTACTTGCACTCTTGAGATAACTCCTTGTTACCTATTCTTGCAAATAAATCTACCTAGTCCTTTAGTAATAATAATAAATAGGTACAAGGATATAGGATCTCCTTACAAAATTTCTTTGATGGCCTAAAAGGGAATCAAGGGAATACCATTGATGAGGACTGAGAAGGTGGCCAAAGAGACACAACTCATGATTAACTCTCTCCAACCCTGACAGAAATAAAATTTCTCTAACATTCAATCTAGAAACTACCAAGGTACACTATCATAGGACTTAGACATGTCTAATTTGATAAAAATACCTCTTTGACCTTTTTTATGCAATGTGTGAATTTCTTCTTGTGCAAATATTAATCCATCCAAAAATTTTGGCCCTCCACAAATCCTCCTTGCTCCATAGAGATATATTATCTAGTACCTTCTTGAGCCTTTTAGCCATTATTTTTATAATGATCTTGTAGACTATATCGTAAAGTGCAAAAAAGTGTGAGTGTCTAAGGTTGGAAGCATATCCCACTTTAGGAATAAAAACAAGAAAAGTATGGTTCATAGCCCATAATATGCTTTTATTTGCACAAGATTCCTCCACTACCTTAGTTACATCCTCCGCTATGTCATCCCAAAAATCTTAGAAAATTTCAATCGAGAACCCATCATGGCCTGGGCAATTTTTGATTCTCATGTTGAAAATTATGTCTCTCACCTCCTCTAAATCCATTAGTTCTAAAACGGGCCTAGTTTTGTTCAATTGTTATAATCTATGGAACACAATTAAGTATCTCATGTTGCACTACAATCTTATGATGGGAAAAAGAAGAGAAAATATTTTTAAAGTAGATATTTGTAGCTTGCTACATACCTAGGATAGTGTCCATCACATTACCATGAAGGTCTTTTAGGTTGTGCAATGTGTTGGAGTGTCTTCTTAATGAATCCAACCAAAGATTAGTGTATTGATCCCCCTCTAGCACCCAAAAAGTTATAGATATTTGTTTCCAATAGATCTCCTCATGTTTTTCTATAGTCTTTAACTCTTTTTTGACCAACTCATCTTCCTATTTCAAGTTTTATATGCTTGTTTTAATCCAAAAGAGTATGGCTAGCTCCTCCATACTAGCAACCATTGGAACCCACTGAAGCTAAAAGTATGATTTATTATTTCTTTTCCAGATTTTGATTTGGGATTTGACATGTTGGAGTGGTAGGGCACCCCTCCCACCAAACATGGATTTTATCCCTAATTTCCTCATTATCTAGCTAAAATTTTTAAACTAGAATGGTCTAAAGAAATATTTATGGCCCATATCCCATTCCAAGAGAATTGTAAAGTGGTCTAATTTTGTACAATTGAGGATTTCCAACCTAAGTGACCATTACAGAAAAACCTCTTCGAACACTAGGAATATATCTACCTTTACCTTCCTATTTTCCAACCTTACTTGTCCAAGTATGAGAAGGTCCTATATATTGGACATCAATAAAATTGAGTTGGTTTACTTTAGATATCATAAATCTATCCCCTTGATCAAAATATGGCATGCCCCTTCCTGATCCCTAGATGAAAGCTTAGCATTGAAGTCTTCCATCATTATCCAATTCACCTCTTCCTTTCCTATCGTACTTGCTTGTAAAACTATACATTGGAGGCATTGCTCCCTAAAATATTTTCAACCATAGAATTTTGATATCAAAAAAAGTTCTCCCAAACTCTATCTCTTGAAGAGAGATGTAAGATCATCCCTTCTTGCAATATGATTAATTGTTGGCCATTTAAGAGGGTTCCACAAAGTCATTATAGCCCTTGAAGCACCCTAGGACATTGCAACCATATGCTTTGTTTATCTCCATATTTTCCTAGCTATTCTATCCATAACTTGTAAAGAAGATTGTGTCTCTTGAAGGAGAATGAAATATGGATGATAACTTTCAATTAAATTATGAATAATAATTTGATGAGACCTATTGTTTAAGCCTCTGATATTCCAATATTGTACAATCATTAGGAACCCAACACCCAGTAAGTATCGATCTACTTTACATTCCTTTGGTTTACTTGCTACTCACCTTCCATTGCTAGATGCTCTACTTGTTGAATTCTAGGAGTAGACTTACCTCTATATTTATTTTTATCTTTCATTGAGACATCCCTGTCAACCAATACCATAGCAAAATTGAGGTTCTCTAAATTTGTTATGGCAATATGGTTTGGAGTTAGTTGGATATTGGTCTTGTTGAGCATGCATATGATAAATTTTCAAGGACAAGCCAACATTTGGAATAGAAATATTTTCCCTCTTGAATTGGAATTTTGTTTCCCCCAAGGTTCAAGTAAGCTAGGTCTTGGTTGGTGTGGATAAACTCAAAGGTCATTGATAATTGTTCCTTTAAGGGGCCTTTGTTGGTTTGAATCAAAAGATAAATTTCTTGGGCACAATTTTTTAAAAATAAATTGCTTGACTATCTAAAAAATAACTCCACTACATTGCTTTTACAACATATCTATGAGAACTAAGTGGAATTTAAACTAATATAAACTAAAAATGCATTTAAACATAAATTAATCTACTCCTAATCTAAACAAGTTTCAAATAAAATTCGAAGGTTTAGGGGCAAGAGAAACTAAAATAAAACAATCAAGTACTATCCTAAACTTTATCTCCAATCTGGTAAAATGATAATTTAGACTTAAACCAATCCTGATACAACTAACATTCACACAGATTAAGATTCTAGATGGTGCAATATTCAAAGGAGAGAAAGACTTTGAAATAGACAAAGTGCAACCACCATCAACATGCACAAATTGAACACAAAATTTTAAAAGCCTTATATTATAAAGATAGTTGTTAAGTACATTTGTTTCTTGATGGTGGTTGCACTTTGTCTATTTCAAAGTCTTTCTCTCCTTTGAATATTGCACCATCTCGAATCTCAAGCTGTGTGAATGTTAGTTGTATCAGGATTGGTTTAAGTCTAAATTATCACTTTACCGGATTGGAGCTAAAGTTTAGGATAGTACTTGATTGTTTTCTTTTAGTTTCTCTTGCCCCTAAACCTTCGAATTTTATTTGAAACTTGTTTAGATTAGGAGTAGATTAATTTACACAAATAGAGCTCAAAACAATAGCAAGCCTGGTTCAAAAAAATCATCTAACTACTACGACAAAATGCCATAAAAAAAATAAAACTAAGGGTCAACTAATAGATGGATTTTGATCCCTATAACAGACTAGTGAGCCACTATTTATACAATTTTTGGCCTTCACATAGAATTATATTTGCAGCCAATTACTATTCATTTCTAGGATGTGCTCCATGGAATTGCTTTTATTCATACTATTGCCATGTAGGATTTCTTTCAACCATACTATGGTCATATCTCATTAAATCTTCATTTGCACAAGGCTTGGGAAATCTGAAATGACTATGCCTCGTTAAGTCTCCATTACTATGCAAAATTTAGGTTGACCATTGATTTCTTATATCTACCATCTTGCACGCTTATAATTGTCTAGTCAACATTAAAATCCCATGTCTACCATATTTAAATCAACCACCTTGAATATCCTATAAAGCAAAAACAAAAAACAATGTAGACGTTAGAAGCTACTATTAATTTTTTTTTAATATGTATGTTTTATTTTTATTATATATATATATATCATTCATGTTTTGTTTTTCCTTTTTTAATTATTTTGTTTTATTTTTTTTTTGTTTTTTTAACTCATTCTCAAGGAATAATTTCGATTTTTTTCTATATTTTTACTCTTTTCAAAAAAAATTCCTACAATATTTGGCTACATTTTTAACATTTTCAATAATTTCTCTATACTTTCTAGTAATTTCTATATTGGAAATTTTACCCTTTTTATATTTCCAACTGCCAATTTTAATTTCTTATGGTCGAAGACTAAATTGCAATTGTCAAGGCAATTTCCCATTACCAAGGTTTAATTTTTAAACTAACATATTGTTGGTCAAACTTTCCAATGGTTGGGTGTTAAATTTTCATTTTCGAGGTATTTTCTTATGCTTACCGAGCTTCTAGTTTCATTGGCATTGGCATTTTTATTTCCCCATGTCTAGATTTTGACTTCATGAAATTTAATCCTAGGTTTGTGCTTTTGGCTGCCCAAGTCCAGGATTTGCTTTCAATTATCGAGTTTTTGATATTATGCATATTGCATGTTTGAATGAGTTCTACTTACATTATTAAGATAAAATTTTGGCCTTGGATATTTTCATCCATTACTAGTGTTGAGGTTTTATTTTCATTGGCATCAATATTTTCTTGTGAGTGTCTAATGCTTCCCATGTTATTTTCCAATCATCAAGGTTTACTTCATCGTCTTTTATTTTCTTCCAGCAATTAATAGGTGTTTTGGTGCTAGTTTCCACTTATCGGAGTTTAAATTCATTGACCTCAATGTTTCCTCACCAATTCTTAGTGGTTTCGATGCTAAAAAGGTTTTAATTTATTTATGGTTTTTATTGGTTGGTTACTAGGCCTTTTGGATGTGAAGTTTCCATATTTTAATTTATCTTCCCGGTTGTTGAGGCTTCCAATTAGAATTTCTTTCAATTTTAATTTCCCCTCCCATGGCTAAAATTAACGAAGTTTGGATTTAATTGCTTTTGCGTCCACTTTTAGATTTTACCAACTTGTGTTTTATTAGAAATTCAATTGGACTTGCTCTTTTCTTACATTCATTTGAACTCTTTATTTATCAGTACTTTAGTTTTATTGCCATCCATATTTTCTCATAAACCTTTGGTTAAGGCAGTTTTACCAAATTTGCACTTGCATTTACCTTGGTTGTGATAGCTTGGATAGCCTATGGAAAACAAGCACTTTTAGGACTTGAACCTTATCAAAATATAGTTAATTTATATATGTTGGAAATATTTTTTCAAGTTGCATCCACTAGAAGTGATTTCATAATTTTTTTTGAGTATTTCAAGAGATATAGGGCCCAAAAGTGGGATCTACATGATTAGGTAGTCATTTCAATCCAATCAGTGTAAATGAAAAAATTAATCATTTGGGAGGTGAATTCTTTTCGAAAGATAGGTAAGTTTCTACTTTTTTAAAATATATTTTTGAAAGGCATTTAATAAAAGTGATTCCACTAGATTTTATCAAGTATTGAAAGAGATATAGGGTCCAAAAGTGAAACTATTTGCGTTGCCAAGGGAAAATGCTAGGTTTGTAATACCTGTATTTAAGCAGTTTTGGGGGCTAACGCAATGGAAATATAGGTAAATGAGTACTTGTTGGAAATATTATTTAAAGCCTAGTATATTGGGAGAGGTTATTTTCAATTTTTTTTAAATTACCAAAAAAATGAAAATAAAAATTGTAACAAAATTTGGGCACCTATAATCAAAATATTTTAGCTAAAAACACTAAGTTTTTTGGATGATTGGCTATCATGCACTAGCCCAAGCAAAGAAGAGAAAAATCATCAAAATTTTAAAAAATGGGTTCCTAGTCCATGTATATTGGGTTGTGTTGTGCAAGCGCAACAACAAATAGTGACTCTACTAGAAAATGCTCCTGAGTATTTTGGGAATAGAAAGAACCCTTACTAGAACAATGAAACTTCAACCAATAAAACCAAAAAAAATGGCATCCATCCAAGGCTAGGGTTAAGTAAATTCACCTAAAAGTAACACTCCATTTAGTCTTAGCAAAAGTGTGTGCATGAATTCATTCTCATTCTAGAGTTAGTTAAAATTTTCCACCATAGTTTGTAAATGAGGCTAGTTCACCCTTGAGTGCACATTGGTCTACTAATGATGAGTTTTATCACATAGGTAGACAAGTCACCATCTATAAAATATTTCTTTACTTCCAACTAATCATTTATAACACTGATAGAGGTATCTCTAATTCAAATCTATATCTTGCTCTAATATAAGGGAGGATTTCATAGCCTTGATAAAGGTTATCTAAATCACCCAAGCACTTGAGCCTTCTATTCTTCTTCTTTTTTTGAAACCCAAAAATTTCACAAGAATTGGGGTTTGCTTTTGGGTTGGGGATCACTATGGTAGACATGAGGGTGAACATTCAAATGATTTTTGCCTAAGAACTAAACTACAATGGTTTTATCCTCTTGATCTGGAATCTTCTTAAAAAAATTATTATGAAGTTGTAACATCCCTTCGCAATACTTTCAAGTTAACTTGTTTTACCCCAAAAAAATGGATATACACCAAATGAATGATTAAGCTAATATTAGCTTCATTGATTTCAAAGTAAGACCTATTGGGGTTTGCTTTTGGGTTGGGGA
The DNA here is from genome assembly GCA_028583015.1 of Wollemia nobilis. Taxonomy (NCBI): domain Eukaryota; kingdom Viridiplantae; phylum Streptophyta; class Pinopsida; order Araucariales; family Araucariaceae; genus Wollemia; species Wollemia nobilis. The sequence continues at coordinate 2,053,226 of JAQPPZ010002524.1, forward strand.
TAACTATGGTAGACATGAGGGTGAAAATTCAAATGATTTTTGCCTAAGAACTAAACTACAATGGTTTTATCCTCTTGATCTGGAATCTTCTTAAAAAAAAATTATTATGAAGTTGTAACATCCCTTTGCAATTCTTCAAGTTAACTTGTTTTACCCCAAAAATGGATATACACCAAATGAATGATTAAGCTAATATTAGCTTCATTGAGTTCAAATTAAGACCTATTATCTCCAATCTATGTAGAAAACACTCCCCATTAGAGTAACCAATAGTTGGTTGTATTTGACTAGTCTAGGACAACCAAAGGAAAGCACAAGGTAAATAAAAATTTAAAAAAATAAAATAAAATAAAGCAAAAATAGAAAAGGAATGAAATAAGACCAACACACCAAAACTCAATATAAAAAACTATGTATAGGGCTTATTTATAGGGTAGGACTAGAATACTCTCATGAACTAAAGTAGTGTTTGAGGAATTGCCCATTCATTGATAATGTGGAATCCTCTCTAGTTAGGATTTACAACTTGAAGGTATTCTCTCCTAGTATCTCTAATATCTGAAAGGGACCTAGCCAAAGGATGTCAAAATTTTCATGGTCTCCTTTCTTTTCATGGCTTTATCCCACAATAACACTAGATCAACAATTCTAAAGGATTTTATTTTGGCCCTCTTATCAAACCATCATTTTACTAGTTATGGATGCTTACTAAAATATTGCAGTGCATCTTCCCTTTTCTCATCCAAACTCATTAAATTTAATAGTTTGGCTTCCATCCTATCATTTGTTTCTAAGTAATATTTCATGAATTACAGGATAAGGATCTTGAGGTTGGTGGGAAAGATAAAATCTAGGCCATAAACCAAATAATAGATATATATACCTAATGAAGAAGTAATTCTTGTTTTGTTTGACCATAATACGTACTTCAAATTATTATGTCAATCCCTAAGATTTTTATCCAAAATTTTCTTTATTATTTCCAATAGGTTTTTGTTAGTTGATTTTACGACTTCATTACCTTAAGGATAGTAATTTGAAGAAAATTTTAGAGTTATCGTATTATCATAATTCCATTCAAAAAATTGCAATGAAGAGAAAACATGGTCATTATCACATACCAGAGCATATGACATCCCAAACCTAATCATAATGTTATCTTCAAGGAACTAGATCACGATATTTATTGTGTAATTTTGGAATGCTTGAGCCTTTATCTAGTAGTTGTAGTAATTAATGGCATTCAATATGGTTGGATAATGAATTAGGATTAATTACACCAAAAAAGTTCAATCCCTATTGTGTAAATGGGTGAGCTTTAATCATTTGTTGTAATGGCATGGGATAATTCCTTTTTTGGTGAGCTACAATTTGGCAGATATGATATGATCAGACATATGCATGAGTATTTTTAAAGACATGGGGCTAGTAATAACCAGTTATCAATATTTGGTGTGTTGTGTAATTTCCTGAGCCATGTTTAGTTTCATATATACCATGGAAATATTTGAGAACTTCAACAAATTCTTTTTGGCTTAAGCTTCTTAGGTAAATTCCCTCATGATTTTTCTGGTACAAAATTCCTAATTTTATCATTAAATTTGCACTTTTGAGATGTAGTGCTCTTCTTTGGGTGGAATTCAAGTGACCATGACATACTCTATTTAGTAGATAATAAACATTAACTTGATATTATTCATCATTTATAACCTCTTTCATAGAATATTGTTGGCATGAAATTTGAGGGTCAACTTTAGCTAATGTTTTACTTAGTCATTATCCTCTAACAATTCTCATATACTGGATTTCTAAATCCAATTCTTGAAAGATAGAAATCCATTTGCCTTTGCATTCTCCTAGATCATTCTACATTAGCATTTTTTTCACACCTAGATCAGGCACTGTTGCAAACACTTTTCTATGTAGAATATAATATCATAATTTCTTTACAACTTTGATCAAAGCAAAGACTTGTTTATCAATGACTAAGTATCTAATTTCATCATCTTTCAATGGTGATGTTATAGAAGTTATTCGTCTCTCATATCCAGTTTTGTACTCTGAGTTAAAATACCAGTAGTTGAATCCTCAAATGCAAATAAATAAATATATTAAAGTTAAGTATAATCAATATTGATTAATACATGAGATTCATGATTGCCTTTTTAGTTTCTTAAAAACAACTTACATTTCTCCAGTCCATACAATCTTGGAATCTTTTTTATCATAGCATTTAGAGGTTGGACTACTTCTACAAAGCTAGAAATGATTTTTCTTACAAAATTAATTTTGTCGAAGAAATAATTTAGCTTCTTTTTGCTTCCAGGAAGGGGAATTTTTTGAATTGCTTCAATTATGTCTTGTTCAATGGAAATACCAACTAAAAATAACATGCACTAGGATTTTTCCTTCTGTAACTCGAAAAATACTCTTTTTGAGGTTTAGTGAAATTTCATGCTCTCTACATCTTTGTAGTACCTTCCTTAAATATTCCATGTGGTCTACGTGCATTTTAGAAAATATAGGGAGGTCATCCATGTATATTACAATACATTTTCCAATGAGACCCTTAAAAGCAATGTCCATAACCCTTTGGAAATTTGTTCCTGCATTGATTAGACCAAAAAACATCCTCTGATATGCAAACATTCTCCATTTGGCAGTATTTGTAGTTTTAATATTAGTCTTGAGGTCGACCATTACCTAATTTTACCTTGAATAGCCATCTAGAAAAGACATCATCTAAGAGCTATTCACCATTTACATTATTTCATCCAAGAGGGAAGATAATTATCCTTCTTGGATGCTCTATTAAGATTTCAAAAATCTACACATAGGCATATTTTCGCCTTCTTCTTATGAATAGGTACCAAATTTGCAACCTAGGTAGAATGTATTATCAAGAAAATAATGTGGGTTGTCAACAATTTTTGTATCTCCTTGAGAATAAGAAACTCTAACAATGGATTCACTAGTCTTTGCTTTCGCTAGAAATGTTTCATTCTTGGATTCAAGGAAATGGTGTGGGTAATGATAGATGCATCATAGGTCTTCAAATATTCATAGATCCATGTCATAACACCTCAATAATATTTTAAATCTTGGGTTATTCCTCTTTCAAGCTTTTTCCAAGAAGATATTTTGAGGATTCTTAGTACTTCATAAATTATAAGCTTTGTATAATTCCTTTTTAGATGAAGTAGTATGTTGTTTGCAAGTATGATAATCCATATCAAATAGGCTTTCCAAAGAAACTATACCTTTTGGAATGGTATTTTCCTTCAAATTCAATTCACCTTCTTCATCTAGATATGCATAGTTTTCATCTTCCTCATATATGATATGAGCTTTGAATAAACTAGAGTAAGTGATAAAACCTACTATATGTTTGTCATCCTCTAACACCTAAAACTTTTAGACATTATTTCGTATGTAGGGAGTGGCAATAAATTCTACTAAGAACTACTTTATCTTAGAATAGCTAACTACTTCTAGAGTACTTGTTGCTACTACCGATGAATTTGCAATGTGATTATTTTTACATAAAATAGTTTGAATATTGAAAGCATCAAACTCTTTAATTAAATCACATACCCAACTATAATAATTTGAGAGACATTTTCATAACAGACATACTAGTTTCATGCATGCTTGATCACAAATTCAGAATCTCCTAAGACACGTACATATTTGAATCTCTTCTTAATGGTAAACTACAACCCATGAATCAATGCTTCATACTTAGTTGTATTGTAGGTGCAAGGCAACTATAGTCGATAAGCAACAAGATGTAATTTGCCTTTGGGGTTGACCAATTCAACTTGGATGCCATTGTCATGCTTCCATTTTGATCCATCAAATTTGAGAGTCATAGTTGATCTTCAGTTACTTTTTTTCTAGTTGGTGAGATCTCTACTACGAAATTATTCTCTCAAGTTTTATGTTCCATTGCCACAATGTAGACTCCTAATTTTGGTTTAGTATATAGAATCTTATTGATGTTGTTATACTTTGTGATGAGATCCTTTAGACTTAGCTCTCTTTATACCTATATTTTATTGGTTATGCCATGCCAATGAAACCACATATATGAAAAATAGGTTTCCATATAACCATTCAGGATTCTAGACCAATCATGAATGAGCAACATCCCATACACATTTAGGATATTCAAAACTTGGATATCAATACATTTTTGTATCGGGGGTTCATTAGCTAACTATATATGGATCTAATTCAACACCCCAACCACATTCACATTTATTTTTTCCAACTACACCACCTTTTTTTTTAAGAGAGAAAGAGTCAATCCTAATTTTTGGTTGACCACATACGAGATCACATTACCTAAAGCACCTAAATCCATAAGACAACTATGTAAGATTTTTATAGCAATTATAATAGTCAAAAGTAAAGTAGGGGATTCTACCTTTTATTTGTATATTCCCACCTAAGCATCAATAGTATTTTCCAAGTATTTTTTATTTTAACTAGAAAGTGTTTTAAGCAATAAATCAACTTGGTCAATTAATTGAACTACCTCAAACAGAGAAATATCCTTGATTTTCTTAAGATATTCAATAATATTATATCTGAAATTGTTTTGATCTATGATTTTATATGCCTATGGTAATGGCATGTTGGGTTTTGGGTATGCAAGCACTATGGGAGCCTTAGGTGATATTGGGTTCTTGTTGGCCAGATCATCAAGTGGGATGGAGGTTTTGTTAGGAGGTGTAGAAGAAGTCATTAGTGCTTTCTCTTTGCTCTAGAGAATATATATGTTACCTCCTTGAAACTATCAGTAAGCTTGCATCTCCTCTTCTAGGTATTCTTTAGGTTCCTCTTCATCTACTCTTGAGAGTTCATATGTCTCTAGAACTAAGGTTGTCCCTACATTATGATTACCTTGACTCCTAGAATCTTTATTAGTGGACACTAGTTCCAAATTTTCCATCTCTTTTTGGATAATATCCAAAGAAATTTTGAATTTTAGATAATTTTAGATAGTTAGTTTCGCCATGTTGAGTTCTGGAATGGACCCTACACCAATTGGGCAAAACAAGATCTACCAAGTAACTAAAGTACCTAGGTTATTATTTGATTGACTTTAGTTGCCAAAAATTTTTGGAACTCCATTATTTGGGTGAGTGTTCCATTGACGGTTGGTCCTTTGGAAGTTAAATTTATGTTGGTCACGAATCTACCTAGTACAAAATCTATGTTTTGTGCACCCTAGACCCATGCAACATTGAAAGGCCGAAGAATAGAGAAATATCCTTCAGGCCAATCTCCAGAGAGGGTTGGATCCCTTTCTAATATACTCTAGTTTAAAGCTTAGGGTAATAGGAAAGAAATGGGAAAATATGGCTATAAGCCGGAAGTGTAGGATGGGGATAGACTAACAGCCAAAATTCAAATCAAGCAGTGATTAGCATACAATAGAAATGAAAGCACAGGAACTACTTACAGTTTTGCAAAGACAACCTCCAAAGAGCACCTCAGTATTCACTCCCTCACCAGCAAAAATTAAGTTCAAATGTAGAATTTAAATGCAGAAAATAATGGAGATGAATGTATTCAGAAATGACATACAGAAAATCATCAAATGCAACACCATTCAAAGAACCAAAAGCTGAATGTCTTTCTATTGATGTAGAAAACTTAAAGTGTTTTTCTGCAGAGTGTCTATCCTCCCTTTTTTTACATGAAAAATGATTAGTATTTATAGAGGGTTGCACCTCTTTCATTTAATGCACATACAAACAAAATGTTGGTAGATCAAAAACCAACGTGAATAATTTCCTCCTTGGCATTAGTGATGTTCCAATAAAAACATTCTTCATGGAAACAATGATCCTGCTTTGGTGGGAGAATCACATGAGAAATTGGCATGATTAAATGATGGAAAGTAGCCTCGAGCATCGGTGCATTGGGACACAACGAAGTTGCCTGAATATCGAGAGCTTGGTCATTGAACTTGTGTTACCCCTGTGCTTTGAAACTCCACCTTCGCCAAGAAAGTCCACTGAGTATTAATTTTATCTTGAAAAGCAGCAAGGTCGGTGGGTGGTGCATTGGAAATGAACAAGAATGGCATCTAATCTTACAAATTCGAAGCAAAAATTCTGGAAACGTGGCTTGCATTGCTTCAAAAATTAAATTCCATCATTCCTTGACCCTTCTCGAGAGAATCTACAAAAATGGCACCTTGGGAATCAATGCCTCTGAGAATAAATGCAAGGGATTAATTTCACCCAAAAATGGGGTGAAAAGCCTTTTGAAGCATTAATGGGCGACAACAGAAATCTGCTCAACATCTTGGTGATTTCGCTCCAAAAGAAGATTACAATTTGAATTACGATAAAATTTTACTAATTTCACCCCTTCTGGGAGGTGACAAGGATTTTCGCCCCCTTTGGGAGGTGATGTTGACTTTGACTATTGATGGGCACGTTACAATCTTCTTTCACCCGAAGTTCATTTGAAAATCTTAATTCACCCCTGGAGAGGTGAAACTACATGGCACCTCTCAACAGGGGCACCTTTGACTTTGACCAGGCCATTCACTTTGCACCAAGCGCTATTTTTATTTTCGCCCCACCATGGGTGAAACCATTAAACATATTAAAAGAGGGCCCCACTTCATCACTTCAAACTTGCTTTGAAAATATTTAATATTGCCTTTCACCCCAAAGAGAGGCGACAATGAGTTTTACCCCTCACTTGGGGTGAAAGCATTCTACTCCATCCTTTTAAATTTTTCCTTTGTTTAAACTTACGACTTTCACCCCTTTGCTCCTGTTGGGGTGAAGTCACTTGTCTTTATTACGTTTCACCTCCAAGAGGGGTGAAAGTGGTTTTCACCCCTCAATTGGGGTGAAACTAATCTATTCCCCCTCTTCCTTTTGAACTTCCTTCTTTTACGACCTTCACTCTCTTCTGGGGTGAAATCACTTTTGGGGTGAAAACACCCAAGTTCATCTTCTTCCATATAATTCGACCACTGATTCAAAACCAAGCACGTCTTCATTGCTTTTGCCTCATTTCGGATGAAATCACCCTTTTGTTGTGCTTCACCTCTAAAAGGGGCAAAAAGGACTTTCACCCTTCACTAGGGGTGAAACTAATTTGCTCTTTCATTTTTTGGCGCTTTTCCTTTTACCCATTCTTCTACTGACTCTTTTATCCCTTAAAGCATTGTATAGCACATTCCTCCATTACAAATTACTTTTGTCTTCAATTTTTATTTACAGTAATATTATTTTAGAATCAAAAGGAGAAGAACGAAATAATAAAAACAATTACAGCGAACTGGAAATGATAAAAACTATGGCATTTTTCATCAATCATCCTTGAAAATTTTACAATCAAAATTTAATGTGGTAAAGTGACAAAACTACCAATATTTTTGGTGGCTCTTAGGGTATCCATCTCGCATGGATGCAATCGATCCTAGGCCTTCATCCATTGGGCTCAGGTGTTAGCTCCTCTTGGTGCATCAGACTACTTATTGCTTGCTTTAACATTCTGCTCCTCGACCTCCTTTGCTGCAGCCTCTTCCTACTCTGAAATATGCATGACTATAGCCTCATACACTACAATGGCCTCAGACCAAGCATCTCTATTGATCAGCTCCCAATCATTAAGTGAATCCACAAGGTACCTAAAAGTCTCCACCTACCCCATATCAATGTAATTTACCCATTGGCTGAGCTCCAACAAGCCATATTCAATGCATGTAAGTTTCCTCATCAAGGGCAACACATGGTCTTCAGTGAGAGGCTCATCCCAATCATCGATTTCTGAGGCATCATCAACAAAAATTGCCCATACTGCTTCCAGGTCCTCCTTTGATAGAATGTTCCCCTTATCATCAGTGAAACTAGGGAAACCATTATCGGCCACTGCATTAAAGTAGAGTGTTGAAACTCTTTTCTCCTGCTCAAACACATCGAGTAGCTTACAAGCCTCCTTAACGTGATCTAGCTTAGAAAAATACTGGTGCAATATAACTTTAGCATTTTCCCAAGCTCGGGCCATGTTGCTCATGGGATGGAATCTAAGATCCGATCTAGCTAGCACCTGAATTTATGTTGTTACTAGGATGGGCTCTAGGTGCTCTTCGTCATACTCCACTATATGTCGACCATACGAGATGACTGTTTGTATCTCCTGAAGGTACATGAGGACCTATGTTGCCTTCACTACCATGGTTTTATAGTCAACGAGCAACTGACTGCATGCCTCCTTGACCTTTTCCTTGGTCAAAACAATTGCCTATGTTGCTTTCATGGCCAACTGATCCTACAAACTCTGGAGTTGGCCTTTCAAGGCCTGAACCTGCTATTCTGCTCCTTCCTTGGCCTCCTGGTGCTTTTGAACTATCTTCTCCAAATATTCTACCTTCTTCTACCAAAGAGTCACCTTTGACTTTGTAGATTCCAACTGTGCTCAATTTTTAGCCAAAGTCTCCTCCAACTCGGCGATCTTCACCTCAACCTCAAAAAACTCTTCTTATAGTGCTCACCATGCAGGTACAAGGAGCTCATATCTACTTGAATGTTCCCCATCTTCTCCATAGTGTTGATCTTTGTAAGGTCCTCGGTGATGAGCTCATAAGTGTAGTCACTCAGAGCCATCTCTCCTTGAGGCTTCTGGACCTAGGGGAACATTTTCACTGTGTGGGCCTCCATAGTGTTAGGATCAAAAGAAACTTTCTTCAATGACTTTGCTGGCACCTGAGCCTCCTTTATTTTGTGGCTCTTCAACCACTATGATGAACTCAGGTGAGCTTGGCTGATCTTCACTACAATAGGTTATTCTGGTACAACCTCCATCTCTAATTTGGGCAACACCTGCAGCTCCAAAAATGGGGTAAAAGGGAAATGAGCCTATTGTGGATTCGGCTCAAGGGAAGTGGAAACTGGCATAGTGGGAATGGTTGATGGAATGGAGATGGTAGTGGGAATGGAAGCAAGAGGTTCGACTATGGTCACACTCACTCGAGGAGGAGCTTGTGTGCTTACAACCATAGTGGAGGTTACTGGAATGGAAGATACAGGAAGCAAAAATGGGTTTGAGGTGGATGCAAAAGAACTGAAAGAAAGGGAAGTAGAAGAAATGGGAATAGAAGAAGAGGGAGCATTGGTGACTGGTGGCTGAGAGATAGGAAGTAAAATTGAGGTGGAAGGCATATCGAATGGAGGTGAAATAGAAGTAGAAACTAGAGGATGAGAAATGATAGTCACCAACTGCTCGAGAATAGGAGAAGAGAGAGAAAATGTACCTTCGGGCTCCGACACCATTTGAGCTGATGAGGATGAAGGTGGTTGTGACACTGGCTCCTTTTCCACCTGGTCCTTTGGTTCCATCGCAATTTCCTCCTCAAGATTTATAATCTCGACACTTTGGCCCAATGGCTCTATCTGGACCAAGGGGATAGCCTCTAACACTTCTGTCTGTACAACCAAAACTGTAGGAGGAGGGTTTGATGAAACTACGCCAGTCCTCGACTTCTTGGAGATCTTTATAATGGGTAACTTTTCCCGCTTACTTCTCACTCAACACTGTAGTGGCTCCTCTGACACTTGTCCTTCTTCCTCTTCTACAAGTGGTACCTCTTGGGCCACGAGTTGTTCTTTTTTGGCCACACTCTCCTCACTGCTATATTTTTGAAAACTTTGAGGTACAATACCAGCGAAAGTGACCGCTTGATAACTGGTGTAAAACTCATCATAAATGTCTAAAAACATTTCATCCATCACCAGGCCATATGGCGACCCAGTTTTTCCTCGATGGGCCCTCATAATCCACTAGTTAGTAATCTTCTCTTCAGACCAATCGGGAAGCTGCTCCTTCATCTAACTGAATAACCCTAGAGGAGGAATCTGATGCTTATGCATTGCAGGGTTGTACTCGACCTCCATCTCATAAAAGTCATGCCATGGTGGGAGCGACATCATATTTTCCATGTGCCATTCCAAATCATGCCCCTCCAAATTATTTTGGTGTCGCTCAATGTCTGGCCTAGGGCAACAATGAAAATTCTTGGCCTTAATTAGCATCGTGAAGTGACCCAAAGGATCATACTTCCACCACTGTGGCAACTCCACCATACCGATGTCATAGAGGGCTTCGGTAATTAATTGATTCTGGCCCACCTGGCTCACCTCAATGCCTCCAAAGTGAAAAGGCATAGTGCACATGGTTCTTTTTCCTCATCCTACCCCATAAACATCATTGATAAAGTCATGTTGGCGAATGACTTCCAATGCAAAAAGGTGTTCTATGGTAAAATACGAAAGAAGAAATGGCTTGCCAGTATAGCCAAAAATGTGCAGAACGATGCCCTGCGTTAGCAAAAATATGTCGCCCTTCTCCCTTGGGATGATTTCCTCTCTCATCGCCCTTGGTACCCTCTCACATTTGCCAAAAATTAGCTCCAGGGTAGGGCCCACAAACATGCGGTTAAAATTATAAAATGATTCTTTTCTTGACAAGCTCGAGGTCCACAAATACACTGGCAATCTCCTATTTTCTCTGTCAACTTGCTTAACTGCTATGAAGAAAAAATATTGATACATGTGAAAGAAGAAATACCATATTAAGAATGATGTGTGCTTGAACGCCATGGTTTCTTCACTCTGCATTTTCTCCAGCTGGGTATGCATCCTTCTAGCAATGTAGTCAGCCCAATCAAAGAAAATTGGGTTTTTCCTCACCATCATTGCAGTAGGGGCATAGAATTCAACCTGAGAAATGCACTGCACCAATATTGCCTGCCACTTGTGCACTATCGAATCAGTCGGGAGGCCCACAACCCAAGCCACCATAGAAAATAAATTTGGACTCTTGAAATCTATTAATGGCTTCGGTAAAGTCGGTAATTCACCATGTTGGGGTATCTTTATCAGCTAGTTCTCCATAAACCGGTGCAACGTTACTGTCGACTGATACTTCTCCTCCTATTCACCAAGATGCAATATCTTAAAAACAACATCGGAAGGAGGTTTAATCCCACAAGCAAATGCCTCCCGGACATCATTAGATGAAATAGTAAATAATACATCTCCGTTTGCATTCTGGATAGCTCTGGTGGTGGGATTATAAAATCTTGAAATTACCTCCACCAACTCTGGGTAAAAATGGACCGGTGTGCACAAATACCAAAAAAGTTGAGCGTGATATGCGATAGTGAGAGGGCTTTCTGGTGTCAACCCCTATCTGACTGCAACATCTACATCCTGGCACAATTTCTCAATGCCTTTATTCGAAATAATGCAATCTCCAACCTGAGCTAGCACGTCGAAATATGGATCCAGGTCAATATTTTTATTTTTCCTGGCTTTTTTAGACTTCTTGCCTCCCTCAACTTTTTTCTGCACCTTCTTTGGCTCTATGGTGCTCTTCGGCTCTATAGCTTTTCTCCCCATATTTGACAATTCTTAGACGCCTAGTAACTTTTGCAGCCAAGCAACAATGCGGCAACACTCTAGAATATAAAAGAAATTTTTACCTTCACACCACAGATGCTCCAAATTTATAAACTGTGCCTTCAACTACCGGATTTAATGCATGTGCTACTTTTTGGAGAAGTTGGGTGAATGTGCATCTTGATTCCCTCGCTAGGCATGATTTTTAATGATTTTTTCAACTATCATTAACTATCTTTCACCCAAAATCTTCCTCGAACATTGTGCCTTAGCCACCTTCAATCTTGAAAAGTGCAACCTAGATGTCAACGGCTAGTCCTAGGAATGAGAAATGCTACGTGTCAATGATGGATGCTCCTCGGGATGAAAATAAATTAATTTTTCCACCCTAGAACTTCAAAACATCAATCTGGGGTGAACTGGTAAAATTAAACTTCTTCGGGTGCACTTTCTTTCCCGAAAACGTCATTGGATGCTCCGGAATTGTTTTATACCTTCAAATATATTCACTGGGTGAAACACCTTTGCTAAAAATTTCACTAGGTGAAAATCATCTTGCAGTTTGCCTCTTCATTCACCCTGCATTCAAAAAATCATCCTTTCCTCTTGCTTGGCAAATTCATGAACCTAGCTGTCCTTTTAAAATAAATCTTCTTCTCCAATTTCATCCCAAAAAGTGCCTTGCTAAAAAAACAAGCTTTAACTGCCAGAGCTTTAATCGAAAAAGCATTTAAAAATCAATTTTGCCTTCCATTGCCGGAAATGCTTTTCTTTAACTATGAGTTTTCCTTGAAATGCATATGATTTTTTATGTTTTTCTTATCCTTTGTTTTTTTCTTTTTTGGAGTTCATTCTGCAACTACACTTCGCCCCTCAAAATAAAAACTGCATGGCAAAACTTCCTCTTTTCTTAGCTTTTTGCTTCTTTTAGCTTTTTACTCTCTTTATATATATATATATATATATATATATATATATATATATATATATATATATATATATATATATATAAATTTCCTCTTTCCCCTCACTTGGGGCGAAAGTAATTTTTTTATATTATATGGTTATTCCTCCCCTTTTTACTTCGTTAATAAAATAATTTCACTTTTCTCCCAAACTCACTTTGCCAAAGAGCTATTTTAATGATTTTTGCCACTGAGGATGTGCTTTCGGGGTGAAATCACTTGTTAGGGGTAGAATAAGATCACTCATTTTTTTCTCTTTTTGAAAAATAAAATAATATAAAAAATAAAACATTTGTACATATATACATACTTGCTTTTGGAATTTATTAGTGATAATAAGCCTTCAAATGAAGACCATTTACCGGAATCGGAAATTCTCGACCATCCATATCCTGGAGATGATAGGCATTAACTGAGTTCACCCCCAAAATCTAAAATGGACCTTCCCATATAGCCTTGAACTTATGATGCTTGCCAAGCTTTGCTTTATCCGTGTTCCATTTTAACACCAGATCACCAACTTTGAATGCCCTTTCAGATGTCTTCTTGTTGAACCATTTCTGTGTCATCCTAGCATGTTCCATGAAAGCATTGTATGCCTTCTCTCTTTCTTCTTCTAGTTGTAGGAGTTGTGCTAGTCTCACGCTCATAGGGTCAAATTCGTCATTCTCATTGATGAGCATTTACAAGGTTTGGAGGACAGGCAACTCAATGTGTATAGGTAAAACTGCCTCCTTACCATACACCAGAGAATAAGGGGAAGCCTTGATTGATTTCTTGATCGAGATGTGATCTGCCCACAAGGCTTGGTTCAGCAATAGATGCCAACTCCTCTTGTTGTCTCCAAGGATCCTCTTTAAAATTCTCAACAAGTTCTTATTTGTAGATTCGGCCAAACCGTTCCCCTGTGGATAGTAGTTAGAATATGTTTTCAGATAAATTCCATACTTACCTATGAATTCACTAATTTTAGCATCGATGAAGGGGGTCCCATTATCTATCACAATTGCATCCGAGATGCCAAAGCGGGTGATTAACCCCTCTAGAAAGGAGATAACTATGGCATGATCTACTTTCTTAGTTGGAATGGCCTCCACCCATCGGGTGAAATAGTCTATTGTAGTCAGAATATACTTGTGTTCGATAGAAGAATTGGGATCAATAACCTTGATAAATTCTAAGCCCCATTGTTGAAATGGTGCTTCAACTTGTATGGGATGAAGGGGTAAATATGCCTTCCTACTTCTACCAACATATCTCTAGCAGTTATCATAGTTCTGACTGAATTTGAATGCATCTAAAAAAAGAGTAGGCCAAAAATAGCCTACCTTTGATGATCTTAAGTGCCATGGGCCTCCCTGCATAGTGGTCTGCTGATAGACCGGAGTGAAACTCCTCTAGAATCCTCTATTTCTCTATCTCCTTAACACATCTGAGAAGGACTCCATCAATATTTTTGTGGAACAAGTTGCTTGGCAACAACACATACTTGAGGGCTTGCAATCTAAATCTCCTTCTCTATGAGGAGTTGAGGTGTGATGGACATCTCCTCGAGTTAAAATATTCAACAAGGTCCTCTATCCAATCATGATCGACCGAGGCTTGATTAGCGAGATTACTCTCACTTAGTGTATTATCAGACCTGAGATCAACTGATTGAGAGGTGGCGCTCTTAGCAAGCTCTTGGAAGAGTGCTCGACCATGAACCAGCTTAGTTGGCTGAATCTCTACATCAAACTCCTAGATTTTGGAAACCCAACTAGCTCTCTTATCACCAAGTTCACCCTGAATAATGAAACTTCTGACATCTGGATGAATGACATAAAAAATTATCTTGCTCTACAAAACAAAGTGCCAAAATTTCTTCAGATATTTCATAACCGCATAGACTTGCTTCTCAATAAAATTATACTTCTCCTCGTGCAACTAGATGACTTGGCTTAGGAAAGCAATTGGTTGTTCATCTCCATCTCTCTTTTGTGTGAGCACAACTGCATAGCTTTCTTGCTCACCCACAACATAAAGGATAAAATCCTTTGAATAATCTGGATTGATCAGGATAGGGGCTTGGACAATTCTTTCTTTGATTTCCTAGAAATCTCACTTTCTCTACTCTATCCACTTAAAATATGTATTCTTCTTAAGGAGCTTGATCATCAGCTTCACAACTTGAGTGAAGTCTGCAATGAAATTTCAGATAAAATTAATTTATCCAAAAAATGATTGTAGTTCTTTCTTATTGGTCGGTAGTGGCAACTTCAAGAGAGCTTCAACTATGGCGGGATCAATGTCTAACCCTTCCTTTGAAATCACATGACCTAGGATTTTCCCCTCTTTAACAACAAAAATTGATTTCTTGGGGTTGATAGAAATTCCAAACTCATGATATTTCTTGAAAACCTGTCTCAGGTGAGAACCATGCTCTTTCCTATCATGAGAAAAAATAGTCATGTCATCCAGATATATCACAATAATGTGATTCAACAACTCACCAAAAGCTACGTCCATTGCTCTCTGGAAGGTAGCGCCGACGTTTGACAAATCGAAAGGCATTCGTTGGTAGGTGAAAGTGCCCCACTTGGTAGTGAACACCATTTTGTGCTGGTCTTCATCCTTCACCCAGATTTGGTTGTAGCCGAAGAAACCATCTAGCAGTGAGAATATTTGTGCTCCAACAACTACATGAAGGATCTGGTCGATCCATGGCAAGGGATAATGGTCTTTCAGTGATGCTTGATTCAAATTATGAAAATCCATGCACAAGCGAATGTCTCCATTCTTCTTCTACACTAGGACCAGATTCACCACCCAAGTTGAATGTTTGATAGGATATATGATTTTTACCTCCAACATCTTTAGTAACTCTACCTTCATTAGTACCTCAATATTTGGATTAATAGGCCATTGTTTTTATCTAAAGGGTTTTACCCCTTCCTGCAACTTGATGGTATGATGGATCACATATTTGTTGTAGCCTTTAAGATCATGATAGCTCCAGGAAATAATATCTAGGAACTCATAACATAACTTCTTAATTTGTTCGAGCTCCTCTGGAGAGCAATCTATTTCGACTTTGATTATCTTGTCAAGTTCCAACTTCAGCTCAGTATACTCTTTCTCGTCCACTTTGATCCTACGCTTTTCTACTCTATCATTCTAATCAAAGAGGTTCTCAAGAGTAATCAATCCTTTTGGGATGTGATTATTTCTGAGTTGGATTAAACCCTCAGCTTCATCTTCATCCAACATCCTTCCCTCCACACTACTGGCTTCTTTAATCAAAAATTCACAATCTACTCATCGTTGTCAAAAAATTGCCAGTAGATATTTTTGTCAGGGACTGAAGGTCTATAGATTAACCTTACAGTCTTAGTTATCAAGTTCGAGTTCGTATTCGAGTTTGACTCCCTTGAAGTTCAAAAAAAATTCATGTCTAAAAATTCGAAATAAAATTCGACATCAAATTTGATATATTATAAATGTGCATATATGAGCACATAATATTTTTTTAATAAGATATAAAACAATTTTTTTTTAATTTAGCTCCACAATAACTAGAAATAAAAATAACAATAATAAATTTTAAAAATTGAGTATTTGTCCTTAAATTGTTTGATTTACTAAATCATTAAAAATAATAAAACTGGATATATCTTTTGCACACAATTTAATGTTGGAGTATTGAATGGACTAACCTTATTCTTTATGCCCGTAAATTGCTTAATTTAAATTACTTTTACATAATATTTTTTTAATAAGATAAAACAATTTTTTTTTAATTTAGCTCCACAATAACTAGAAATAAAAATAACAATAATAAATTTTAAAAATTGAGTATTTGTCCTTAAATTGTTTAATTTACTAAATCATTAAAAAAAATAAAACTGGATATATATTTTGCACACAATTTAATGTTGGAGTACTGAATGGACTAACCTTATTCTATATGCCCGTAAATTGCTTAATTTAAATTAATTTTACACCCGTAAAGATTACATAGTTTAAATATTTTTCAATGGTTTTAAATTTTAATAAAATTAATTTTTCGTGTAAACTTCCCATAAACCCTCCCAAAAAAAACTGGAGTGCACCATTTGCAACACGAAGCCACAAACCGCATGTGATAGGCCTTCGTTAAAAAAAAAAACATATTATATTAACATGCCTAAATTTATGACGACCAAAAAAATCGTGCGGGCCTTTTTTTCTTATGTGTGCCTATATAATATTTTACTACGATGAATTTAAAAAAATTTTATCGAATATATTCGTTAAAATTTTAAATTCGACGAATTTCAAACTTCATCCCAAAAATTTGCTAAATTTGATAACTAAGCTTACAGTCTTGGGTTTCCTTACCACATGCTCAACAGGAGAGAAGTTCGCACCAAGAGATGCCAAAAGATCTGCATGTTTATTTCATTCTCGCAAAATCGCTTGAACATTCAATGCGATAAATGACTCAAACAGATCTCATACCTTATTGCGGTACACCTTTAGGTAGTGCTGCTTCGAAATGCACTTGTTGGTCATCTGGTTGAAAATTAACTCAAAATATCTAAAAATCTACAGTTGTTTGATCCTGAGCTTTTCTGCTTTCTTCAGGCGTAGGCACAGTGCTTCGTACTCGGTGGTATTGTTTGTACAGCTCCAGGTCAAAGGGTACAAATATGTCTTTGATACTATTCTAGCTTTGGTACCATTCTTGCATATAGCACCATCAAAGTATATTTTCCATAATTAGTCAGGGGTAGAACCTAGATCGTCAGACACCTTTGGTTCAACCTTCTCAGGCTTAGTAATGCTGTAATAGCCGATTTCGGTCTCCATCATTATGTTGAAATCAAGCATTGAAAATTTATCCTCTAAATGAAGCTCATTTAGAGCTTCCTCCATCAGATGCACCTCCTCTAGTTCTTCAGTCACCATATTGACCAAATCTATAGCCTTTTCTTCTTCTTTAATATTTTTAATATGATACATGGAGGGATTATCATTGTAAATCCATATTCTACTCCCTCTGAATGGAATATCTAGGTTAGAATAGTCTAGAGACATAGCCTCCTAACTTGGCTGTGAACTCCCTTGATAGGCACATGTTGAAGTATGACTTCGAATCTACCACAACAAATTCTTGAATGACAATTATCTGGGGTATGTTGTGTAAGATAATTGAGATATCTCTAATCACCCCCACCATTTTGATAGGAGTGACATCAAAATGTAGGATGCCTGGGCTGCTTCTTGTGTATTCCATGCCAATGATTTCACAAACTGCCTTTGGCATGATAGTTGTCACTATGCCAGAGTCAATCATACAGTTGTGTACAATCCAACCCTCAATCTTGAGAGACAGATAGAAAGGGGGAGATCTATTTTTTGTCATGGTAGAAGTGGGCAGCACTTGAGCTAGTACTGTCTGCATAGGGTTTTTCCTCTTATCCTTCAATGATTCTTACAATAGGTCCACTTTTCCAGGAAGTTGCAGTGCATCATAGAGGCTCACCTTTGCGATAATCATCTTCAGTTATTTGATAATATTGTATGACTGTACGTTGGGCTCCCTTCCTTCACTAGAAAAATTGTACTTGCTTTGATACTATTGTGTAGCTTCTACCCTCTGATGCTTGGTCAAGGACAGGTATTTGAGCCTCTCCTTCACTTTTTCTTTCATTTCTATATGCATTTGTGTGGTCAAAGGTTGCAAAGTTGATAATTTTACTTGCTATATATCCTTCATTGGTGTAGGTAAAATATCCTTCAACAAGACGGGCTTGTCTGTCTTAGGTGTCGATACATACACTTTCGCTTGAAATTACCTCTCTTTGTTTTGCATATTCTACTTAGTAGGTACCTCCAATGGCTCCATTTTAGTTGGATCTACAGTGATAGGCTTTTCTCCATATCTTGTGAGACCTAAAACTTATTCAACAGAAGGGACCATGAAGTTATGATCAACTTTTATGATCATGTTGACTTCACCACAAAAATAACTATCTTCCAGTATCTGCACATAGTTCAAATGAACCATGTAGGTGTCTTCACCATGTAGGTCATTACAGTTAGAACACTATAATGTTCTCTCTAATAGGCCAACTTCCTCATTTGCAAGCACAATAGTACCCACTTTAGGATCTTTGCTGAGAGTAGCTGCTTGTTCTCTGGTGATTGGTGGTGGTTGAAATCTCCTTGGCTAGAAATCTCTTTTAGCCTACTTTATTTTGATCATCGTAATTTCATTACCCATCGCTCTTATGATTGAATTCATGGACTGCAACTCCTTCAACACCTTGTCTTGTGGATCAGGGTTTGAGGGTGTTCGAAGAGTTAGTAATGGTAATCAAATAGGTGGATATGGCAGTGTCGGGAATGGAACTGGGGTTGATAACTGTAGAATGGTTGGATCAGGGAGTTGAGGGATAGAAACTATCATCATGGTTTGATATGTACTTATATTCCATGAATTGGATACATGGGTGACATAGGAAAAGGTTAAGAAGATGCATTAGCATACAAATACTATAGAAAAATAGGGAAAATAGACAAGGCCATTTTTGGTGAAAGCTTACCGATAACAATCATATCAACTTCAATATTTTGTACTACAAAATATAGATCAAGGAATGTATTGACATTGTACTATCGAATGGCCATACTGATGTCAAATTTGAAAGCTCAGAGGTAGTAAAAGGTTGTTTGTTCAGGAGTCGACAAAAGACCATCAGGAACACTATGCCAAGTTTGGGCAAACCTGACATTGAAGTCCATAATTTCCTCCTACGGATGCCTTTGAATAGTAGTGAATTGATGCAATAGGGAGAACATATTTGCTTGTTCATTGAACCCTTTGATTAGTAGTTCAGCCAACTAGTCTTAGGTGGTTATGGTGGTAGATTGTAACGATCAGTACCAATAAAGCAATTTTCCTCAAAGAGAGAGAACAAGTAATCTTACCAGTATATCATAATTTATGTTGTTGTGTATCATCACCAAGGTAGCTACATATTGAACATGCTCATAATCAGTCTTCCCTGTATCGTTGTAGGTTGGTAAAGCCTTCATCATCACTTATGGGATTGGATTTTGAGATTGCAGATTTAGAGGTCCGAAATGGTTCCATGTTGGAAACTACCTTGGTGGCTATGGTGGTGGATTTTGAGTCATGTGGACTGGTGTGTGTGGTTGAGGAGGTGGAAAACTGGTGGTTGTGCTAGTAGGACTTGAAGGAATAGAAAAAACACCGGCTAACCATGAAGATGTTACACTTGATGGGATAACTGGAGTAACTAACCTAGGGTGTTCTCCTAGCACTTGGGTGTCAAGTTCATAAAACTCAATGGGATCTTCTAGATTTTTAACCTTTGATCTTGTGATCATGAAGAAAGCTTTCGCTCACTTCACGTTCGAAGGCTTCTAGGTAGATCTGAGTCACCAGATGTTCTAATCATACAGTACAAAAGTGAACATCAAACCTTAATACTATTGAAGGTGGAACCTTTTGAGAATCCCATAGGGCATGCCAAAAATTGTTGGTCACGAATATGCCTAGTACAAAATCTACATTTTGTGCATCTTAGACCTGTGCAACATTGAAATGCTAAAGAACAGAGAAATATCCTTCAGGCCAATCTCTAGAGAGGTTTGGATCCCTTTCTAATCTACTTTGGTTTAAAGCTTAGGGTAACAGGAAATAAATGGAGAAATATGACTATAAGCTGAAAGTGTAGGATGGGGATAGACTAACAACATAAATTCAAATTAACAGTGATTAGCATACAATAGAAATGAAAGCACAGGAACTACTTACAGTTTTGCAAAGATAACCTCCAAATAGCACCTCAGTATTCACTCCCTCACCAACAGAGATTAATTTTAGATGCAAAATTTAAATACAGAAAACAATGGATATGAATGTATTCAGAAATGACATATAAAAAATCATCAAATGCAATACCATTCAAAGAACCAGAAGTTGAATGTCTTTTTATTAACGTAGAAAAATCAAAATGTTTTTTTGTAGAGTTTCTATCCTCCATTTTTTTACATGAAAAATTATTAGTATTTATAGAGGGTTGCACCTCTTTCATTTAATGCACATACAAACAAAATATTGGTAGATCAAAAACCAACGTGAATAATTTCCTCCTTGACAATAGTGATGTTCCAATAAAAATATTCTTTATGGGAACAATGATCCTGCTTTGGTGGGAGAATCACATGAGAAATTGATATGATTAAATGATGGAAAGTAGTCTCGAGCATTGGTGCATTGGGATGCAGCGAAGTTGCCTGAAGATCGGGAGCTTGGTCATTGAACTTGTGTTACCCCTGTGCTTTGAAACTCCACCTTCGCCAAGAAAGTCCACTGGGTATTAATTTTATCTTGAAAAGTAGCAAGGTCGGTGTGAGGTGCATTGGAAATGAATAAGAATGGTATCTAATATTGCAAATTCAAAGCAAAAATTCTGGAAATGTGGCTTGCATTGCTTCAAAAATTAAATTCCATCATTCCTTGACCCTTCCCAAGAGAATCTACAAAAATGGTGCCTTGGGAATCAACGCCTTTGAGAATAAATGCAAGGGATTAATTTCACCCAAAAATAGGGTGAAAAGCCTTTTCAAAGCATTAATGGGAAACAACAGAAATCTGCTTAATGTTCTAGTGATTTCGCTCCAAAAGAATATTATAATTTGAATTGCAAAAAAAATTTACTAATTTTGTCCCTTCTGGGAGGCGACAAGGGTTGTTGCCCTCTTTAGGAGGTGATGTTGACTTTGACTATTGATGGGCATGTTACAATCTTCTTTCACCTGAAGTTCATTTGAAAATCTTAATTCACCGCCTAGAGAGGCAAAACTACATGGTGCCTCTCAATAGGGGCACTTTTGACTTTGACCAGGCCATTCACTTTGCATCAAGCATTATTTTTATTTTCACCCCACAATGGGCGAAACCAAAAAAGAGGGCCCAACTTCATTGATTCAAACTTTCTTTGAAAATATTTAATATTGCATTTCACCCCAAAGAGATGCGACAATGATTTTCACCTCGCACTTGGGGTGAAAGCATTTTGCTCCATCCTTTTAAATTTTTCCTTTGTTTAAACTTACGACTTTCGCCCATTTGCTCCTGTTGGGGCAAAGTCACTTGTCTTTATTACATTTCACCTCCAAAAGGGGTGAAAGTTATTTTTCCCCTCAATTGGGGTGAAACTAATCTATTCCCCATCTTCCTTTTGAACTTCCTTCTTTTACGACCTTCCCTCTCTTCTAGGGCGAAATCACTTTTGGGGCGAAAATACCTAAGTTCGTCTTCTTCCATATAATTCGACCGCCGATTCAAAACCAAGCGCATATTCATTTCTTTTGCCTCATTTCAGGCAAAATAACCCTTTTGTTGTACTTCACCTCTAAAAGGGGTGAAAAGGACTTTCGCCCTTCACTAGAGGTGAAACTAATTTGCTCTTTCATTTTCTAGTGCTTTTCCTTTTACCCATTCTTCTGCTAACTCTTTTGTCCCTTAAAGCATTGTATAGCACATTCCTCCATTACATATTACTTCTGTCATTGATTTTTATTTACAGTAACATTATTTTAGAATCAAAAGAAGAAGAACAAAATAATAAAAACAATTACAGCGAACTGGAAATGATAAAAACTATGACATTTTTCATCAATCATCCTTGAAATTTTTACAATCAAAATTTAATGTAGAAAAGTGAAAAAACTACCAACAAGTTCCTATTTTGAGTATTTTTATTTGCAGATGGGTTTTGAGGAAATTGCCTTTGTAATTAAAGCATATCATTGCCCATTTTCTGAACCATCGTTTATATATTTTCTAACTAAGGATTTGAGTAATTAGGTTGACTTGGTCTTGGTTGACCTATTACATTATTTACAAGTGTAGATGTATTCAAGAATGTAAGGTCGGTTGATTATTTGTTGGATGTGTATGATTAAGATCATTTTTTATGGTCACCTTATTGTCCAGATAGGTTGGAACAATCTGTTGATTGTTCACATTAGGCATCATTTGATTCAAGGGTATAAAATTTAAGGGTTGATTCTAGTTTTGATACATGGCTCCTAGCAATGGGTTTAACATGGGAAGGTGTTGTCTAAGGGTTTCATTTATTAGTGGTATTTGGTTATAAAATTTTGGTTTTCCAAATGAAGGTAATTGACCCAAACTAAAACCTTGAGGTATTAATTGTTGTTCAACAACTACAACCTCACTATATGCCATGGGCAAGTTTGTGATTTGTGGGGCTCTCCTTACAAACATAGAAGTTAATGGGTCCAAATCTCTAAGATACATTTAGATGACCACTTTAGCTATGAGGATGTAGGGTGTATTAACTTGTTGTATAATCTATGAAACCTAGTTTTGAATAGTCTTAGGTGTTTACTAGGTTTCTTATGGGTAAGAGTAAACTCATGATAGATCATAGCTGGATTAGCAAGTAATCTGAAATTTCTAATAGATGTTACCTCTAACCAATCCCAAAAATTAATAGCTCCTAAAGGTTAGTTGATGTAATGATCATAATAAAACTCATCCAATGTGTGTGGAAACATGCTATAGGCAACATCCTCATGTTTAATCTATAAGCAAGTGAAGGCATCTTTGTATGCCTAAATGTGTTCTTCAACTAATCTTGTTCCATAATACCTATACCAAGGGAAATATATTTCAACATTATTCAGCATATCATGTGCAAACCCTGGTATGTTCAAATGGCTACTTCCTACTAACCATGGAGTAGGATCTTCCATTGGTGGACCTTGTGGAATGGCAAAAGGATCAACAAAAGATATAATAGATTCAAGATAACTATTGATTATTTGAGGAGTACTAGGTTTAACTTTATTAAATTTGGATCTTATGTATGGTAAAAGGCTTATAAAATTAATGCCACCTATAGACAGCTTGGATTTAGAGATTATGACTTTAGGTTCTAGCTTTGACATACAAGATATATAACATAACATTATACAAAAATGTGTTCCCTCTTGAAAGGAAATTGTGTTTCCCCTAAGGTTTAGATAAGCTAGGTCTTGGTTGGAGTGGATAAACTCAGAGGTTATTGATAACTATTACTTCAAGGGGCCTTTGTTGGTTTGACTCAAAATATAAATTTCTTGGGCACAATGCTTTAAAATTAAATTTCTTATTTATCTAAAAAACAACTCCACTACATTGATTTTACAACATATATATGAGAACTAAATGGAATTTAAACTAATGTAAACTGGAAATGCATTTAAAAAAATAATCTACTCCTAATATAAATAGGTTCCAAAGAAAAATCAAAAGTTTAGGCATAGGAGAAAATAAAACAAAACAAGTCAATATTACCTTGAATTTTAGCTCCAATTTGGTAAGGATACAATTCTAATTTAACCCAATATTGACCCAATCGACATTCACACAACCTGAGATTCAAGACAGTACAATATTCAAAGGAGAGAAAGACTTTGAAATAGATAGAGTGCAACCACCATCAACATGTATAGATTGAATACAAAAAATTCAAAATCCTTGTATTATAAAGATAGCCAATAAGTACATTTATTTTACATTTACCCACTTTAGTGGATTACAAAAGCAAAGTTGAAAATAATAGTAGGCCTAGTTTAGAAAACCATCCAACTACCAAGAGAAAATGACATGAAATAATAAAGCTAAGGGTCAACTAATAGATGGATTTTGACCCCTGTAATAGACTAGTGAGCCATTATTTATACAATTTTTGGCCTTCACATAGTTTTACATTTACAATTAATTGTATTTATTTTCAAGACATGCTCCATGGAATTGCTTTTAGTCATACTAGGGTCATGTGGGATTTATTTTAGCCATAGAGTGGCCATGACTCATTAAATATTCATTTACATGATGCTTGGGAACTCTGGAATGACTATGCCTCATTAAGTCTCCATTACTTTACAAAATCTAGGTTGACCATTGATTTTCTATAGCTACTATCTTGCACGATTATACCCAATTAGCATTTTAATCCCATGTCCACCATCATGTCTATCATATTTAAAGCAACCACTTTGAATATCCTGCAAAGCAAAAAGAATGTAGATGTTAGAAGCTACTATTATTATTTTTTAAATATATGATGTTTTATTTTTTATTTATATTTTTATCTTTATATATATAGATAGATATTTATGTTTTATTTATTTTTTCTATGCTTTTTTTTCTCTTTTTTTAACTCGTGCTCTAAGAATAATTTCAGTTTCCAACTATATTTTTACTCTTTTCAGCAGTGTACCACTTTTCAACAATATTTGGCTGCATTTTAACCTTTTCGACAATTTCTTTACACCTTCCAACAATTTCTATATAAAAAATTGTACCCTTTCTATATTTTCAATTGTCGAGTTTAATTTCTTATGGATATAGACTAAATTTCAATTGCCAAGGCAATTTCCCATTACCGAGGTTTAAATATCAAACTAACGCATTATCGGTTAAATTTTCCAATGGTCATGTGTTAAATTCCCATTGTCAAGGCAAATTCTATTGTTGGGGTATTTTCTTACACTTATCAAGCTTTCAATTTCATTGTCATTGGCATTTTTATTTCCCTAGATCCATATTTTGACTTCCTAGAATTTAATCCTTGGTTTGTGCTTTTGGTTTCCTGAGTTTGGACTTTGCTTTCACTTACTGGGCTTCTAGTATTATGCATTCTACACGTTTGAATGAGTTTTACATACATTATTGCCACAAAATTCTAGGTCTGGATATTTTTCATCCATTACCAGGGTCAGGGTTTTATTTTCATTGGCATCAATATTTTTCCATAAGTATTTGATGCTTCCATGTTATTTTCCAATCACTAGGGTTTACTTCATTAACTTCTATTTCATTCCAACAATTTTTAGAGGTTTTCGATGCTAGTTTCCACTTATCAAAGTTTAAATTCATCGACCTCTATGTTTCCTTGCCAATGTCCTAGTGGTTTTAGTGTTGATGAGGTCTTAATTTCTTTATGGATTTTTGGTTGGTTACTAGTCCTTTTGGTTGTTTGGTTTTCATATTTTAATTTTCCCATTTGGTTGTCAAGGCTTCTAATTAGAATTTGTTTAAATTTTAATTTCCCCCTTCGATGGCCAAAAATAATGAAGTTGGGATTTAATTGCTTCTATTTCCACTTTTAGATTTTCCAACTCATGTTTTATCGAATATCAAGTTGGACTTGATCTTTTCTTTTTTTTGGTAATTTGGAAATATTATTTATAAGGGTTTTAACTAGGTCCCCACCCCAGATGTACAAACATTTATAGTAGCCGGGAATTCTTTGATACTACAAAATCCCTTTCTAAAAGGGATGGAACCACTAAAAAAGTACCATTCTCGTGCATGGAAGACAACAGACAAAATTCCCTCGTAGGGGATATTAAAGCCGATAGATTCGTACTGCAAGCCCACGCAAGGGCTGAACGACATAGACAGAAAAAAAACAAGGATAGGGCTAAGGCCCTTACTAAAGATAGAAAATATTAAAACACAAAAAACCAAGGAGTCAAAATCCTGTGCACTACCACCCGAATAGGGATATCTGGAAACTTGCATGATGATACAGGTTTGAAGCAGGTCATGGATCAATCTCCAAGACCTCCTCACCTACATTATCAGGGTTCTACTGGAGGGCGTGTTTCAAAGCCGGGCTCGTGCTTTCAAATGCCATGATGAAGATTCTAAGGAACATTCTTGTCAGCCGATTTGAAATTCCAGAGGTCGGATCTGAATCCCCACTGACGTCGTCCCCCTCCAGGGGAGGGGTAGATTTTGGCTTGACTTGGCCTTGGGTTTTTTGGTGCAGGATTATCTTCAGACATGAGGGGAAGCCTCTTCAGTTATCACCCTACGCTTGCCAAGGGGAGTCTCTATACCAACCGAGGGAGCAGAAATCGATGGAGAAGCAGAGGTTTTGGTAGGGGATGCAGTAACCTTGGGAGGGGAGGCAGAGGGATTGACTGGAGAAGTAGAAGGTTTGGGAAGGGAAACGGGGGGATTGACAGAGACAGAGGGTTTGGCTGGAGAAGTAGCATCACTAGCAGGGGTGGTGGGAACCTCTTCACTATCCAAGGGCTCACTGGACAAAGAGTGAGCAGGGCTTTGGGAAGGTGGACAATGGGGGGCTCGACTGCAAGGGGGTCGCCACAATGGGGGGATTGGGCATGACGTGGTAAAATATAATGGTAAAAATACCCTTGTGGGATGGAAGGGAAGATTTTTATGGGCAGTAACCATGGAAAGACGAATGGAATGGTGAAGAAACCCTGGGATATTCATGGGTTTGAAACCTCTGATGTGATTAACTAGGGCAAGATGAAAACTGACCATCAATTTTTTTGAGTCATCACAAGCCAAACACTGCATTAGAGTCATAGCGATAGTGGGAAAAGGATCATGGAGGGACTCTCTCTTCAGGGCCATGTCGTCCCATAGGAAGTTTTGGTAATTTGGGAATCCCTCCAGTTCTGGCTCCCAATAGTGCTTATCACAACGGACCAAACGACCCGTCAGCGGCAAAGGTGTAATCTCTCCAATTAGTTGAGGAGTAACCTTGAAGTGAATATTTTTAAAACATACATTTCCATTCAACCAAGTGTAGACAAAATCTACAGTAATGTCATCCTCAGCTCCATAAAATTTGGAAAGCAGGGTAAAGAGCCTGCAGCCTTGCAGAAAGGCAATTGATAGAGAGTTGAGCTAGAGAGAGCTTGGTTCTACGAAGGCCATGGAAAAAATGGATGGACTAAAAAATAAAGGTGGCAGAGGGGAGGCAAAAATTGGCTAGAGTAACAGCTTGCATGCGACGACAATGAACAGACGATGATCAAGGGATAAATAGGAGGAGGTAAGCGGAAGGGTCAAGTTGAGGAGTGGATGAAGGACAGGTGTACAATCAACTGCCAATCTGGGGATGACAGGGATAAGGAGTGGACATTGGGATGACATCCACACAGGTGATGATGATGTTAAGGGAGGGAGAAGCCGACATGGCTTGTGGAGGGAGGGCAAGCAAGGGAGCAGTAAAAATATTTACAATAGGATATGGGGAAAACATTGGTAAGCAACAAGTGTGGACAGGAAATCCCACTCATAGTTATGATTAGGATGGGTGTCGATAGACCAACTAATCATGAGGTGGTAAAGCACCATGCTCCATAGGGAAAAACAATGGAGGAAGACCTGGAGAATCACCTACACAACATTGGAAACAAACATCATTAGTTAGCGTGGAGACCCTTATAGGACTTGCCAAGTGCTTCCGTGAGTGCCAACTGAAGAATATCTAGCAGGGGGAATCATGCCACACCATCATTTGCGTCTAACCTATGCCCCAGTTGGATAACTTATTAGCCAGCTCATTTGCCTCCCTGTACACGTGGTTCACTTCCACCTTGACATGCTGATGCAACCATTCCCTACTTTCTTGGATCAGTGGTCTTATGTTCCACGGGGTATTTCTGTTGAAAGTGATGTAGTCGATGATGTTTAAAGAATCCCCTTCAACAATAATTTTGAGGCAAGTGTTTCTGATCAATTGGAGACCATGCCACAGAGCCCAAGCCTCGACCACATTTTTGGTTTGATGGTGAACATTCTCTATGAATACCAAGACTATCTTCCCAAGGTGGTTTCGAATAGCACCCCCTGCTCTTGCTAGACCCGGATTCCCTTTAGATGCCTCGTAAAAATTAAATTTTAACCATCCCTCCGACGGGGGATTCCAACAAGCTTTTAGGTGAGGGTGGGGAGTAGAAAGGGGCAAGGTGGGGATGGGAATGTTGAGGGAATTTATTATGTTGGATTTCCCCTGGCTGAGCGAGACGCTTGGCCAAGGGAGAAGTTGAAAAATTTTAGAAGCATAGGCTAGGGATTTAATGGTCATGGAAGTAGGGTTGTTTGAGGTGGTGGAAAAAACCTTGTGGTTCCGCTCTAGTCACACCTACCAGATAAAGTGATGGAGGAATATTTTCCACAAGAATGCCGTATTGGGATGTCGAAAGGGGGTGGTTCATTGGGTGAACAACTCCACGAGGGATTTAGGGTGGGCACACTGAATGTGGAAGGTGGAAAAATGAATTTTAGGCCTTCCCTAGCAAAATCACACTCAACTAGCAAGTGGTTAATTGATTCCCAATTGGATAAGCAAAGGTGCCATATGTTGGGGACCAGGATTCCCCTCTTCATGAGGTTTTCAGTGGTGAGGGCTTTGTTTTGGATAGAAGTCCAAGAAAAGAAATAAATTTTAGGGATAAGACGCTTGATCCAAACAACTGTGAAAGGGATCGAGGAGTCACGGGGGCTAACCAGGAGGGAGTGAGCTAACTTAAACAAGAAATCCCCACTATCCATCCCAGCCTAAATCAGAATATTCAGGGTAGAAGAGGTGGGAATTATGGTAGTTCTAAGAAAATTTTACATATGGTCCCCCGCCCTACCTGGGAAGGTCTTCCACTGACCCTACCTATCAATGTAATATTTCACCTTGATTCCCCATCTTCTTTCTAGACCCATTCTAATTTTAGCAAACTTAGGGAACTCCTTGAGGGGTTTATCTTTAAGCCACGTGTCTTCCCAAAAGTTGATGGATGATCCTTTACCTAGCTACCAACAGGAGCCTTTGATGATGAGAGGTTTTGCTTGAATAACAGCCTTCCAGAAGGCAGATCCATTAATAGGGATGTTACTATCCATCAGAGACATATCTTTGAGATGCTTGCTTTGGACCGTTGAGACCCATTCCACTTTGAAGTTTGTGAATAGTTTCCAAGCTTGCTTTGCCAAAAGGGCTAGATTCATGTTTGCAGACCTTCTCATCCTAAGGCCTCCTTTGTCCTTCGGTTGGTAGACCTTATCCTAGCTCACAAGATGAAATTTTTTGGTGTTTCCTGGACCTGCCCATAGGAATTTCTTTTGGATTTGCTCAATTTTGAAATGAACCAAAGTTGAAGCTTTGAAAACAAAAATGAAATAGATTGGGATGCTTTGGAGGACCTCCATGGTAAGGGTTGCTTTAGCTTCTTGAGATAGAAGGGAGCCTTTCCACACTTCAAGCTTACATCTTATCCTATCAATAACGTTGTCCCACATTGACTCTTTCGGTATTTTGGTGAAAAGGGGTAGACCCATATAAGAGGTGGAAAAATCTGTGATGCAACATTGAAGGATGCGAGCAATATTCCACTTCATGTTGCCTGGGGTGTTGATAAAATAACATTTGATTTTAAGGTAGTTGATATCTTGGCCTGTAGCAGAGGCGTAGGTATCAAATATTCCTTTGATGGATTTGGCTTGTATAATGGAGGCTATGGTGGCAATGATGGTATCATCAACAAACTACTGATGGGATAGGGGAGGGGATTTTGAAGAAGCCTTTATCCATGTAATCCGCCCCATCACACATGCCCGCTTGAAAGTTCTACCCAGGGATTCAACAAGGATAATAAACAAGAAAGGGGATAAGGGATCTCCCTGTATGATTCCTCTGAGCTTAGGGAAATAACCAGTAGCCGAACCATTGACTAAAATTGAGAACCATGGATCTGAGATTCATCCCTTAATGAGGTTAATCCATTCTGAGTGAAAATCAAACCGAGATAGGACTTTTAGGAGAAAATCCTTGTCCACCCTGTCAAAATCTTTGCTAATATCTAGTTTTAGGAACATGGTCGCTTTCTT
Source organism: Wollemia nobilis (assembly GCA_028583015.1). Lineage (NCBI taxonomy): Eukaryota > Viridiplantae > Streptophyta > Pinopsida > Araucariales > Araucariaceae > Wollemia > Wollemia nobilis. Next base: position 2,083,345 of record JAQPPZ010002524.1, read on the forward strand.
GTTACACAGGGTTGAGTGGAGTGTTTCATGGAGGGAAATGATGTTGTCAGTAATGGATCTTCCTTCAACTAAGCTACCTTGGCAAGGATCAATGATGGAAGGGAGAATTTTATTCAATATTTGAGCGAGGGACTTGGTAAGGATCTTGTAGATGATGTTGCACAAACTAATAGGCCTGAAATAATTCATGGTTTTGCATTGGGGGTTTTTAGGGATCAGGGCAATAAAGGTGGATTTGGTCCCTCAAGGGATGATTTTGGTGATTTGAAGCTCCATGATGGCATTGCAAATATCTTTTCCCACTATATCCCAAAAAATTTGAAAGAAGCAGGGAGTAAACCCATCCAGGCTTGGAGCTTTATCAGCCTTCATGGAAAATAAGGCACTCTTGATTTCCTTCTCAGATAGGGGTTGGATTAGGGATGGATTCATTTCAAGGGTGACCAAGGGGGGAATTTTTACTAGCATGGCAACCTGGGCTGTAGTGTTGGTGGGGATGGCATCACCCATCATGTTATTGAAAAATTAGGAGGCTTCCTCTCGGATCTTGAAGATATCTTGAGTGATAGTTCCATATTCGAGGGTGAGCTCCTTGATCTTGTTTGTGCTTATGTTGCATAAAGTAGATGCATGGAAGAACCTTGTATTAGCATCCCCATACTTGAGCTAGAGAGCCTAGGATTTATATCACCAGAAGGTCTCCTCTCTGGCAAGAATGTTGTGATAGTTTTCTAGAAGTTGTCTTTCCTCATTCCACATTTGAGGGGTCCACTGATCATGCTGGATTTGTTGTTCTAACGTTTTGAGTTGGCTTAACATTTCTTCTTTTGTGGACTTGATCTTTTCTTACCCTTGGTTGAACTCTCTATTTACTGATACTTTAATTTTATTTTCATTTATATCTCCTCATAAACCTTCAGTTAAGATAATTTTACCAATTCTGCACCTACATTTGCCTTGGTTGTGGTAGCTTGGACAACCTATGGAAAACAAGCACTTTCAAGACTTGAACCTTCTCAAAACATAAGAAATATTAAACCTATTGGAAATCTCTTTTCAAGTCTCATCCAATGGGAGTAATTTCATAATTTTTTATTGGGTATTTCAAGAGATATAGGGCCCAAAAATTGGAGCTATGTGATTAAGCAAGCATTTCTAGCCAATCAATGTAGATGGATAGCATGCTAAAAATTGATCATTTGGGAGGTCAACTCTTTTTAGATGATAGGAAAGTTTAAAAAATTTGGAAATATATTTTTGAAATACATCTAATGAAAGTTATTTCACAAAATTTTATCAAGTATTAAAAGAAATATAAGGTCCAAAAGTGAAACCATTTGTGTTATCAAGGGGAAATTCTAGGTTTGCAATTCCTATCTTTAAGCACGTTTGGGGGATAATGCCATGGGAACATAGGCATGTGAGTAGTTTTTTGAAATATTATTCCAAGCCTAGTCTAATGGGAGAGGTTATTTTCCATTTAAAAAAATTTACCAAACACACAATAGCAATAAAAATCACAACAAACTCAAGATAAACAAAAATTGGGTACCTATAATCAAAAGCTTTCAGCTTGAAATAACTAAATTTCTTGGGTGATCGGTTATCATTCACTAGACCAAGAAAACAAGAGAAAAAATCATCAAAATTTTAAAAAGTGGTTCCCTATTCCATGTAGACTAAAGCATGTTGTGCAAGTGCAACAATAGGTCTCCAATACTAGTTGAGTTTTACTCTATTGGACTACTTTTGTATTTTTGGAGGGTAAATATTTATTTTGGGATTATCCCATTACAAATATAAAATTCTCCATGTCCATCAGGGTATTAATAATTTCATACCTATTTAGGTTTCTTTCTTCTATCTAGTTTGATCATGCTACCTTATTATTTTACTTCTTCTTCCTCTTAGGTACTTCAAAACCCTCTTTTAGTGTATTTAGGCTCAAGGTTATGTGCTAAGATTCTACCTTCTTCTTAGGTATCTTAACGTCATTGTCATTAGCCTCCAATGGGATGGGATTATTTTGGATATTATTGGAGCAAAAAAATGCAAGATGTTCATGCTTATGATAAATCCTACACTAAAAGGGGATCACTTCATAGTCTACTTGCTAGATCTAGGTTAAATCCCCCATATCTATTTCTATTTCAGTTGGCAATGGGTGATTAAGATCCATATCAACACAAATCCAAGTATAAATGGCTAAAGCTCCCATCATCGTATCTCTAGCTACTCCTAGATAGCATCCCAATAAATTTGTAATCTCTCAAAAATTGGTTTACACCAATATTCTATTAGTAGAGCATATAATTGAACCCAAATAGCGATTACAATGGGTTTCATTCATGGATCAAATCCTAGCTTCTATGGCTACACAAAAATAATTGCTACTCAATACCTTCTCTTTCCTAATTTAAAATATTTATCCATGTCTGCTCTTAAAGAGAAACTCACTATATAGTATCCATTATTGATAAGAGATATTTAAATTTTCCCTAAAGGCTTCTAATTCTTTTGAAACTAGGAGGACATAAACCCTAGATATGCTCTGATTCCAATAAATTTGTAGATTATATCATGGTTACTCTTTTACAAATTATTTTTAACCACTAGACTATGTTCAATAACAAAGCAGTCTAGGGAAGACAACCATTAACTTTGGATTGGAAAATTGCATCTATTGGCTTCTTGGTGGTAACAATAGAGAAGATGCATTTTAAAGCATCGCTTCTCAAAGATTCATCCTTAGCTTCTTGTCTCTCCCACTGCATCTACAAAGGACCACTTGGGAGAATAGGATAGAGGGGGGGCCCTATCTTGGCCCTCACATGTAGCCATGGGAAGTCCGAGAGCAATTTCAAACCCTACTTAGAGTGTTGTGGTAAAATCCTAGTTGAGCATCCAAATCCTTTGAAAACTTAGCTAAGGAATTATAAGTTAAATGCAATATTGCTTTAGTGATCATATGATGATGATTCAATGATTAGACACGGTTTGATGTTATTGATTTGGATATGATAATGATTTATAGTTTTTTATCTATTTTTGATAGTGGAAAATGATCACATGATGAAGATATATAGATGTATGCTTAAGATTGAAAAATGATGTGCCCAAGAGGATTTTGGATAATGTTGTGAGATACTACTTTGGCATAAAATATATACAACTATGTACAGGACAAGGATTATCCTAGGAGGATTGTAGATAATTTACCCAAGGGGACTTTAGATTAGAATATTTGGTACTTTAGCTAAGATACGAGAGATATATGTAGCTATATATATAAATTTGCTTAAGTAGACTTTATTTAGCATTGGGATTTGCCTAGGGGGCTTTAGTTAACTTTGAGATTTTCCCAAGGGGACTTTAATTATCTTGTTATGATATAAAGTATGTACAACTATATGAAAATATGTAAAATAAGGATTAGAGGTTTACCTTAAGGGGTACTTCTAGCCTAGATAGAAAATACAAAAATATAATTTTTGGTGCCCCTAGAAGGAGTGTTTTATAAATTTTTAAAATTTTATAAAATTGAATTGAATTTAAATAAATAATTAAGGGAGTTCTACTTTGCTAAGAGTACTTCTAAGTTATATTTTTCCAAAGGACTTATGATTTAGCTTTGCCTAGAGGACTTCTCAATTTGTTTTGAATATTTTTCTTCAAACAATTTCTTAAAGGATTTCTACTCTAATTGATTCACCTCATAGAAAAACTTTCACAGAGGACTTTTGACTAATTATCAATGTGACAATAGATTATGCCCCAAAATGGGAGGAAGAACTCGTTATCAACATGTCACCCCCATGTATAGTGGTACATAGGATACATGAGATGATATGAATGACCTTGTATAGCACCTATGAATCTTATAGTATTCATAATGTAAAAAGAGATTGATGATAAAGAATATTTGATTAGATAGAGTGTGTTGGGGACTAAAAAAATATCCTTACATTGAGATCCATGACCATCCACATGTGGTTTATTGATTGTGTTCAATGCTTGTACCTTTCATGGAGTGCTAGTCCAAGAAGTCCAGGGAGCATGGGATGTGGCTTCTTTAGATGAACTCTAGGACTTTATACTAAGGTCAGCTCCTTGTTTGAATTTGATCTTAAATGCACTTTCCTTCCTCTTTAGCTAGCCTAGTCTATTGAGTTCTTTGCTAGGGAAAAGAGATAGAGAGAGAAAATGGTAAAATCTAACTAGCCCAACCTATTGGTGGTGATGCACCAAAGATTAAAAATTCCATATTAGATATCAGTGATATTAATAAACACATGCATCAACACACAATAGCTAAGAATGAACATGGTCACCACTATATATGACTATAAATCAAATGATCTCCTATGAAATTTAGGTTACATACTAGTCATAACCTTCCATAGAAAGATACATGCACACAAAAACCATGAAAAAAATTAGAGTAGTCATAGCTCCTTACATTTATATTAAAGTGTAGTCATAATAATATATAATTGAGAGAGGCTCGATAGCCTATACATGTAGTGACTCAAGGCTTGATTCTATACTGATATACAAAATAAAAAGTGAGGTAAAAAAATGACTAAGGCTAGATACTAAGCATAAGAACACAATTTTCCTCCTTCTCCTATGTGCTTCCTAAATGGCTAATTATAATATCTACATCAAAATTCAAAATTAATTTTTTTTTCCCAAGTGACTATGGGTAGGAGTGCCTACATCATTCTTGGTTTTTGATCCAAGGGAACCATGCTACATTTATTTTTGGAGGATTTAGATCTATTTGAGGGTCTAATAATTATAAATGCTCCTACAATTGATGCAGTCTCTTTGGAGATGTGTCATTTAATGAACCCACATTTTCCCTAGGTGGTAGCTTGCAGACACAACTATGATGGTTGTGGCTTTACCTCTTTCTAGTTATGCTCTTTCTCAGTATATTTTCTCCCTTCTAGGCTAGCCTTTTTGGCAATGACTTGCTTCTAAGCCTTTGTTTTGATGGTCTCATGCTATGATATCTTCCATTCTTGTATTTCCTACTTGTCTCGTAGTCTGGTTGATGTTTATCTACCCCTTTTATTACCAATAAGTTGAATATACCTCTATAGGAATTACCAAACTTTGTTTGATGGGCATATTTTAAGTTTTTTTTTGTTTTTGCATGCTCTTATTATGTCTCTCACCATGATTCCTTTGGGTATTATGTATGTGGATTAACAAGATCAAATGATCCTATTGAATCCTTACTTGGTTCATCCTCTCCACCTCCCATTTTTTCTCTAATATCCCTTGGTCTTCCTTAGTCGATATGTTGCTCATGCCATTATGTAACTATAGATAGGTATATGCAGTGCTGCAAAACAATTACTAAAAGAGAGTGGATCGATCTTGGGACCCATCCTCAAGTTAGTAAATAGGCCCAAGTGCATCAAGCTAATAGAGGTCCTATCATCAAAGGAACCCTTTTAGTTACCATTGAAATGGTTTTAGGGCTCCTATTGATGGTAATATGTGATGTAGTCATCACCAAAAAGGTTTTGATTCCTTTTTGGTTTAGTTTGGGTGGTTAACCTTACCTTTTGATGTGGGGAGCTTTAAGCATGCTAGCATTCTCTAGTGTAGACCTTCCATTGTTGGTAGCTTCTTCAAATCAAATGCTTGATATGTAGAGGGGACTTCAAGGCCTCTTATTTTGCTTGGTTTTGAGTGGTAACCTTGATCAAAAATTCTCTCCTAGGTGAGGGGTCTTCCCCATGTAGTGACAATTTACTAAATTTCTAAGGACTCACAGGGGACTTCTGCTTGCAAAAGTTGAGGAACCCAAAAATGGTAGCCTTATCCTTTGGGCATGAAGTCTACGAGGCAAATCTAGAATTTAAAAATGAAAAGAGAAAGACCCTTTGTTGGGTTTTCTTGGGAGTACATAGGATGTATCAAGAGTAGACCTCTTTTTATAAACCCTTTGTTGATAAAGCATTGAGAATTGAAGCCCTTGTCCCATCAATCCTCCTCAATATTTCCCATGTAGCTAAATCAATGATGGTATAGTCACTCATCATATCGTATAATGCTTACCTACAATAGGTATCTTTTCATTAATCTGAGGGTTACTTGGAACTTGAAAGAAACACATAGAATGATTTTATTTGGTCCTTCTCATTAATTATTGGTCCTCTTATATTCATGAAATCTTATTTTGATCATGCATGTGGCATGCTTTCCAAAAAATAGCCTTGTACAAGCATTTTAACTTTTTTCTCCTCTTTTATAGGTTGCTTATTTAGTTTAGCTAATAGTTATAGCACTTGGATTTCACTACATTTTATTTTAATGCTAAGTATTTATAGTATGATACATAGTCTGATGAGTTCCCACACACCAACTACTATATGCATGACTTCCTCATCAAAATCAATAATATCTAGATCAAAGTGAGTCAAACTTCTGCCCATCTTGGTTATTCAAATCCTAGGCCATGTGATCCCACAACCTCTGGTATGGAAAAATTCTCTTGGACTATGTAAATGTGTGCTTTAGTTAGCTTAAGCCCATTACCTAGGTTTACCCCCCATATTTTGGTGGCCCACTCATCCATCTAATCATACTAGGGTATTTACTTCATCCCTTATTATCTTGGATTCTAATTCTTCTTCTAAAGATAGGAAAGTCCATTCCCCTTTTTCTTTGGCCATTGGGACATGTTCCACATGATGCATGTGAAAGGCTTCAAAGGGGACTTTCATTTTGGTACCATAGTACATTCTCAAGAATATGTGAATCTAGTCCTAAGAGAGGTATCCCCTAAAATTTATAGTGAAATCATGAGAGAGACATAAGACAAAGGATGTGGGTAGATCAATCACTACTACCTCCTGAGTGATAGTCACATTAGAGAATGTGCATAGTGAAATTTGTAGGTCCTTGATGAGATTGAGGATAGGGATCAGAGATCCATCAAGCTACACCACCCTTTGTTTAATCAGTTCATGGGTTAGCTTTAAAGCATCAACCACTCTTTTAGGCATGACTAAGGTATTTTCTCCAAAATCCATTAGGAAGTTATGGATGAGCGTATCTCCATACTTGAGCATTAGAAGTGTAACAATCCTCCTAGTACGACTATTGCTTAATTTATGTATAGATGAACTGATAAGTTGTACATTGCTTTTTTCTCCTAAAACGTGGTACTACTGATAGCTTCTATGATTGTAGGAATAGGTACACTTCTTCAATAGGCTAATAAAGGTTGATTCTAAAAGTTAAAATGGGAAATTATGGTGGTGGGGTATTTGCATTAATAAGGATGAAAAAAGCCTTATCAACGATACGCTCGTTAGTGGCTCATGATTACATGGAAGCTCAATTGCATTTGCATTCATATAGGTGCATTATGTATGTGTGTTTTGCATCTTGAGTATGTGCTTTGAATGTTTTGCATCTTGAGTGTATGCTTTGAAATTTTAATACAAGCTTTATGTTTACCTCTAATGGATTAAATACCTATATTTCAACCTCCAATGGTTGGTTGTCATCATATTGCCTAAAGGAATAAGATTGAAGGTATAAACATAAGTGGAATTTGTTTCTATAATTGTTTGCTCTCTTATCATTATATTAGAAAGCTAATTATAAAAGAAGAAGTCATTTTAAAAATTATATTATAAATTAGAATGCTAAAATTCATTGGATAAATATAATAAGAAACCAACCCTTAAAAATGCATGTGTATGGTTTGGTTCTTTCGAAAAAATCCTTCTCCTTTGCCTTTCAAACTTGGGTGGATGTTTATGTATACACCTAGAGAAAAATGCCTTGGCGAGTTGGCCACTCCCATGCACATCTTTGCCTATAATTAGTTACTCAAGAAAGGCTAGGGGGTATGTTAGGATATATGTGTCTCTTCTGGTAATTGGGGAAGGGAGGGAGAATAAAATGAGGATGGTGGAATTCTGCTACATGTAACAGGTCTCTTTCCTTCTTTTAAATTTTAGCAGGTGTATTTTATTGTTGATATTCTTTCTTGAATACTGAATTGTGCTATTACCAAGTAAGTTAGACCATAAGGGATTCATAGTGTAATTTTTACTGATAAGAGTAATGGATAACCAAATGTTTTAGAACGTATGGCCAAGTTTATCCATAGGTGAGACTTTTGGTGTTGCTTAGTTGCACAAAACTATTGTGTAAGCCTTCCCCCTTCCCCTTACCTAATTATAGGGTGCTATCCATCATTGGAAGGAGTGATACTTTTTGTGATAGACATTACCTTATCAAAACTTGGGAAAAATATTGAAAATCTATTAAGCCCAGCTTATCAAGTGGCATCTGCCATCGTGTTATTATGATATTTTTTGATTGCTCGAAATTTGGCTAATGTGACAAATTTTTCATTCTTTGGGTTAAACCAAAAAAAAACATTAAGATAGATGTTACTCTATGCCTGATAGTTGCCACCATCCGGAGTGCGCACCCTTATATATACATATTTATATCGTAGAAGAAATTTTAGAGTAGGTTTTGTATACTAGTTGATTTTATACAACAATACACCTAATTTATAAGACTCATTTTGCTTTATAGAAAAGTAAGGAATATGAAGTATTTGATAAATTGTTTTTAAAGCATGCCAATTAAACCTAAAAAATCATTCATATAACTATATGGCTGAGAAATAGCTAAAATAAGTTTTGTATTGAAGTTTACATATTTGCATGGACTGAAAAGTAGAAGAGAAAGAGGTATTAAAGTGCTTATACTTTTACATGATTGAAAAATGTTCCTATTGACACTTTTTGTCACATTATACAAGGGGTGGAAGAATAGCAAAAATTTTGTATGATATTAATTATTACCTTTTAAAATGTATGTAAGTTATAGCAATTTTGGTTTTCCTAGCCATTCCCCTTGTACACCAAAGAAGATAGAAAGAGCTTCGCAGCTAGGATAGCTTCACTGAGGGGAGGAAGAATAAAATGAAAAGAACTTCGGGCCCGAGGCATTTCAAAAGGTTACTTCGGGTGGAAAATCAGCGAAGCAATTTTGCCGAAGAAAAACACGAGGAAGGCGCCAGAAAAAGCTTCGCACCCGAAGCATTCCCAAAAGCGTTTCGGGCGAAAGTTTTGCGAAGTGACTCTCCCGCCGAAAAGAGAAAATCCAAGACGCAAGGCGAATTGGCTAAGGCAAGAAAAGGACTTCGGGCCCGAAACATTTCCAGTGATCACTTCGGCCCCAAATTTTGCGAAACAGTTTTGTCAAAGAAAAACACGAGGAAAGCGCCAAGAAAATCTTCGCACCCGAAGCATTTCCAAAACTACTTCGGGTGGGAACCTAGCGAAGAGATATTCAAATGACAACTCCGCCCGAAGAAGGAAGGCCCAAAAATCAAATTCCAAAGTCGCTAAGGCAGAAGAACTACTTCGGACCCGAAGCATTTCCAAAGGCTACTTCGGCCCAAAAACTTGCGAAGCGGATCTCGAAGCAAACATTGAAAATGCTTCGCCAGAAAATCACCGAAATACCCACTTCGGGCCCCTCCGCTCGCGAACCATTTCTGCTTCGGCCACAGGCCTCCCGAACCATAGTTTCAAAGAAATATCGTGGCGAAGCATTTCCTTGAGGCATAGGCGAAGTAATTCAACCAACGAAGTAGTAGAGCATGAAGGGCCCCACCAAAAGAGATCTACTTCGGCACTCAAACCTCCCGAAGTTGTGCCGCGAAGCTCAACTATCCAAAGTACCAAACCCAGAGGAAGGATCTGCTTCGGCCCAAACCCACCGTGAAGCAGAATTGCAAGAAGAGATCCAACGAAGCGCTTCCAAGGCACGCACTTCAAGCCGGGTACTTTCCCGAGGTGGTCAGTTGCTTCATAAATGCATTTTTCCTTGCCCGACAAGTTCGTCGATCATTTTGGGCAATTGGACCCGAAGTACCAATCCAAGAAGGAGAACCCGTCAAGCACGGTGGCTACTCGAGTATTGCACCCAAAAACTAAGGACAGTTCAAGCGGCCCATTGAATGCCTATTTCCTCGATGGACCCGATTGCAGTTGCTATTTTTAGTAGCCGATTTGAGAGATCAGTCGCAGCAACCGCGAGGAGCCGACTTCTCGAAGCTCGAGGATGCACTTCATCGATTTTGTGATAATGACTCAGAGGGTCGGGTCCTCTATAAAAACCCAAGTATTGTAATGTAAAAGGGGGGGAACTATCTGCTAGAAAGTCTGTTGTAACTTGATGTCCTACGATTAATACTAAGAGACTTTGAGCTCAATTCTTCTCTTTTATGCTGCCTTCTGTGCTTGATTCTTCTATCTCTCCTCGTTTGTATGTTGGATGCTGAACTCTGCGTCCGGTGTGCGATTGGGGACAGTGTCCTAAAACTCGTTCGGAAGGATACATAGGAGTAGAAAAGTGTTGTATTGGCTTTCTTTTATGCTGCCTGCCTTGCTTGATTCTTTTATCTCTCCTCGTTTGTAGACTGAGATGCTGAACTCTGCGTCCGGTGTGTGATCGGGGACAGTGTCCTGAAACTCGTTCGGGAGGATACATAGGAAGGTTGATACTACGTTTCTTTCATTTTACTCTTGGTGTTCCTTGCTGCTATTCAAGTTGTCTGTTAGCGATCGTGCTTCCTGTTCTCTCCCACCTGAAATCACCAATCTCTCTTCCCTTAACCCTTTTTATTTTATTTCTCTAACCCTTATCCCTTTTATCTCTTTCCTGCACTCTTGTCTTCAAAACACCCAAGTAGTTTAGCATAGGAGCCGGCCTTTCTCCGGAGATTGGCACGAGGGGCATCTCTTCCCTTCGGCCTTTCAATGTTGGTCCAGGTCTAGGGCGCATACACTTACCCAAAATCCTTACCTAGGCGGATTTGATGACCAACAATTTTTGGCACGCCCGGTGGGACCCGACTGTGTCTGTCTCAGAAAGATCCATAACCAGTCAAGGTCCCATATTTTAATGCACAATCCCATTTCACCGGGGCCACTAGTTCTAACCAGTTCCCGGTGTGACCCGGTCAGTCTCACCTGACTAGTGGTAGTGAGATCTGATGCTCTCATTACCGAAAGACTCTTAGCATCTGGCGACTCTGTTTACCCAAAAATCTCTAAGTCGTAAAGACCAGTATACAAATCTGTGCCTTCATGGCAAAAACCCCCATGTTTTAAGGAAGTCCGAGTTGGTGAATCTCTGGCTTGCCTCCATCTGGTAAAATCACCTGGCGACTCTGACTGAGCTGAAGATCCAGATTTCTTGATCGTAGGCGCCTTTTTAAATCTGAAAGAAGACATCCCAGAGGAGTTAAGGTTCGGTGAGCAGCCTTGACCTCACAAGCGGAGAAAGTATGCTCACCTGGCAACTCCGACTTAGTGGCGAAGACCGTGATCTCTGCAGGCCACTGCTATAATGGAGAGGGTATGCTATCCCAGCTGGGATGATCGTGGCCCTCTGAATCTCTCAAGTTACCATGAAATTCCCGAAAGTGCCTTGAAGACAGTGACAAAATACGATGGCACTAAAGGAATGGCCTTAGAGCACCTTGAATATCTTATTGATTTAAGGTCCATCTTTGACATAATCCACGAAGATGTCATGGTCAGGCTCCTGTTCCTATCTCTGGAAGGAAAGGCACTGCAGTGGTACAGACTGCTCAGGCATGGAAGCATCTGCTCATGGGATGACTTAGCGGGAGCGCTACTCGAAGCATTTGATGGCTCCCAAGATCCCTTCCAGCTTTTGATGTACCTCTACACCATCAGGAGAGCACCTCTGGAGAGCGTTACAGACTTCAATGTCCGATTCTGTAGAAGTTGGAAGAGAATTCCAGGAGGGGTCCAACCGACGCCCGCCCAAGCCCACCTCTTCTATGTTCGGGCCTTTCACCCGGACATGGGCCTCCTCTTACTGCAATCAGGAGAACGAAGGTTTCCTCAAATTTTTGAGGAAGCAGTACGAGCAGAGCAGCTCCTGCTCCTATCTGGAAAGTGGCAGTGGGGGGAAACTCCATCACTTCCTCCAATAATTGCTGCTCCTGTCTATCCCGCATAGTATTCATCATGGCAGACCCTTCATACTGAGCAGATGCCTGAGTTGCAGTCGTTTGTAGCTCAAGAGGCGGGTTCCATCCAAGCCCAACAATGGCAATATGCAAGCTTTGCTCCGGCAATGAGCAACATGGTTGCTTGCAGTCTCCATCAAGAGATGGGCCAAGGAGAAGAGCAGACTCAAGTGGTGGAACCTGAGAACAAAGAGGGCACATTTTTGCACCCTTTTTGTGTCCCAGTGGATGGCACATAGGCATTCAGCCAGAGTCCATTAAGCATGCCTCATCAAGAAGCTGAACCTGAAGAGACCCTAGAAGATTACTCCTTGCCGGAGGAGCCCTATTACCCCATCGGGAGGATGGAAGAACCTGTACCCAGCCCACAGTTAGTGGATTCATTTGAATTTTGGTATTGGTTCCAGCCATCACCACAACCAGTACCCACAAGAGGCCCCTCATGCGGCGAACTTCTTCGCCACATCATTCATCACCAGTATGGGTACCGGCAAGAGTGACAACCTGCCACGCTGCACTCTATTCGCAACATGGACAACTTCGGGAGGAAGTGATCCGAACCTCAAAAATCAACTAAAGTTCAATCGGATCTGGTCTGGACATTGCAGGTTTGTCGGATAACCACCCGAAGTTGAATTTATGGTGGCGGCATGCCGATTATGTCACAAAAAAAATTGTGTTGCTCAAAGACTCAGGTCGAGTTTTACTTCGGTAGCTAATATAAAAAAAAAAAAGAAGAGAAGCTAGGGGACTGGGCGTACGAATTAGCTGACAGAAAATAGCTCGCAGCAAATTTTGTTGGCCGAGCAAGACTCAGACCGAGGTACGAAGGGTGCTTCGCCAAGAAGAGTCCAAGCGAAATAGTTTTCGAAGGAGGACCGACGAACCACCTTCTACGAAGAGAACTACTTCGGGCCCGAAGCGTAGAAAACCGGCTCGCACCAAAGGTTCGCTGCGAAGCATTTCAACCCTGACCTCGACTTCACCAACCCAACGACGAAAAAGGCAGGGGCATTTAAAACGTGCCTAGGGGAACGTGTCGACAGCCACCTTCAAAAGCGTCCGAAGTGGGCGAGTTAAATGAAAAGGTGGTGGGTACGTCCTCTAGGGATTCGATTAGGGGAAAAGTTCATGCTCGGGTACAAAGTGGCAGAGGGTCACGCTTCCAAAGCAAGCCGCAATCATCATAACACACACCCGTGTACCACTCCACCATGCGACGAATTAGACGAAGCGACGCGAAGTTAATTATGGCAAGTGCCATAAATACTGGTGGTTGCCTTCTAAGGCTATATAACGTAGACTCCAGCAGTGGAGAAGCTACTTGCTCAACGATTCATGCAGACTTCGTTGTCAACCTACAAGCTCTTCCATCCTGCGCTTTCAAGCCTTCGAACCCCAGCACATTGCAGACTTCGCCGCCCTAAGCATCAACCATGGGAAAGAAGAACTCCAAGGAAAAGGGAAAGGAACCAGAAGTGGTGGCCCCCGAACAGCCAAAGGCAAAGGGCCATGACAAAGGGCCAAAGAAAGTTGATTTTAGCCGCCGCCCTGAGAAACAAGTCATGGGAGAAAGAGAGGATTCTGGGGATGAGCAACCTGAAGAACCGCCAGTTGATGCGTGGGATAGGATCAGAGACACCAAGCTATCGAGGAGCATAGCTGAACTCAGGAACACCATTGAGTTCATGAAAAGCAGGCTCTCGGCAGACAACAAAAGAGCTGCCGCTTACTACTCCCAGATATACTGGTATCTGATGCCCCCCACACATCACTGCCTCGAGCTGATTGATGCCATCATGCAGAACTATCAGCCCACCTCCAGGCAAGTGGTAGACGCCTTCGGCCACAAGCTATTCTCCATTCTGAAGGAAGATGTCCAGGCAGCCTTTGCGCCACAGCAGGGCCCTCCTAAGGGGTACACAGTTCGCAACGTTATTCTTAGCGAACAAATGGAGAGGTTCACGTCCTCCAACTACATGATCAATTTCTTGCAGCAGAGCCTCAAAAGTGGGCTCCCTTCGGGCAAATTGCCCCAAATGCCCCTACCCTTGGAGGCCTTCAAAAATGCCGACATCTTCTCCATCATTGCATGGGTGGCAGGCCTATCTACCGACGCTTCGGTGCACCCGTGGCAGGTGTCTTTGGCTGAGTGTATTTCCAGAGGGGAATTTTATGCCCCTGATGCTTCGAGGCCGAGCACCAACCCAGTATTTTTTGACTGGGCAGAATGGGTGGCCAGGACCCTACATACGCGGCTCACCAACATGAAGAATGCTGGGACAAATAAGTACTTCTCGCCTTGTTCTCTTCTTGTTTGGTTATTTTTCTTTCATGTACATAAAATTTTCCCTTATGTTGCTATTATGGCAAGCGGCGAGGATGGAAGCCCTCTCCCCGTATACTAGTGGAACCTTCTCCTATTGAAGATGGAGTCCTATTATTCTTTTAACCAACAATTTTTGGGACCCGCAATGCACATGCTAACAGGGTCTTCCCCTCGGGTTCCCCTCCTCCTAAGGGACAAGGTGGTACAAGAGAAGAGGGGAGACATTTTTCAGCTGACACAGGGGCTCGTAATTCGCATATTCGGCTTCGTAGGGAAGCCTTTCCTACTGCCAGTCTATCCCTCCGAATACCAGTTCGCATTGGAGGTCGCTCAACAGAGCGATGCAACAAACGCCATTTATGGCCATGGACGAAAATGGGCTCACACCTGTGATTTCCCTTTCAAAATGGGAGTTATCGAGGTGTTTGCCCTCAACCAAAATGTTTTCTTGGAGGAGAAACTCGCCAATTTTGGCCTAGTCCAACTTCCTCAGCAATGGCTCTATGACCCCTTGGGGGTAATGAGGGACCATCTTCGATTCAAGAACTTCCACGCTTGCCCCTATCCAAAAATTGTGGAGCAAAGGAACAATCCTAATGGGAAGGATCTGGAGTGGCACTTGGAGAAAATGGAAACGCTACCTCCCCGGCATGAGTTCTACCCGATGGAGGTCGCATATGACCCGGTTCGGCACCCTCTCCCGAGCCCCAACTCCACCTTCTGGAAGAAGGCAAAAGATGATTTGAGGGAGGCAGTGAAAGATTGGGACGTGGCCCAGCTAAGAGAGTGGTGGATAATGAGGGTCCATCACCGAAAGATGAATTCTTATGGTTTTTTGTCATCCGACAAGGACTTCACGATGGCCTATGAGGCCAATGCCGGGACATGGAAGCCCCTGTCCTTCGTCGACCTCATTCCTCCAGCTATCCCAGGTTCGGGCGAAAGCCCAAAAAGAGAAAATAAGACTTCGGGGCCAAAGAAGGAGAAGAAGGCCAAAGCCACACCACGTAAATCACCTCAGGTACCTGTGGGAGGCCAAGACACGAGTTTCGAAGAGTCAGAACAACCGCTGGTGAGAACAAAAAGAAAGAGGCCAGAACAAGGCCCAATGCCCCCGAACTATCCGAAGCGACCCCGTACAGGTTTTTAGAGTGCCTCCACTGAACGACCTACACCAGGTCCATCCGAAACAAACATTGAAGGCGTAGCGCCACCAAGCGCCGAAACCGTCCCGGATATCAATGTCATCAATGTGGAGGAACTCCTCCAATCCGAAGGGGACGCTGAGGCAGAAACCATGGAGGTTGAAAATGCCGAGGCAGAGAAAGAACAGGAGACGGCTGCACTTGAAGTCACTACGACCGCTTTGCCAGGAGGGCACTCAGGTACGCATTCTCCACCCTTTGCTCAGGACTCACCCATGTCCACTGTGGCCACGACCGAAGGTTCCCATCAGTCCCCCCTGCAGGGCCACTCATCCCCTCACGCGTCACCCGTGGCTAGTCCAAGTCCATCCCACAATCCCGACAGGGACAAGTCCATCGATCCTACTTCACCTACTCATGCTGCCATTCCCTTGGTCGTTAGTAGAGGTGGGGATGCTACTTCGACGCCGAGTCCCACTTCTCACGATGTGGCCCCCATCCAAATCCCCACACCCACCCAACCTTCCGAGGCATCCCCCATCCATTCCCTATATTTGTTCACTCCTTCGGTCGGAGATCCAGCCTTATTCGAGTCAGAGATGTCCTTGATCAAGGAACGCCCCCTTGCCGAGAAGCTGCTCCGAGCCCGACAAAATACCGACAAAATACTGAAGGAGGCGAGGAAAAGAAGAGGGCGCGCGATGGCTCAGGTTGAAAAATGCATCGTGTTTGATCTGGAAGCCGGGAAGATGCACAAAATCAAGAAGGTCCCTAAGGTACAGAAGCCTCTGGATGAAATGACTCCAGCAGACTATGATTACCAGGAAACACCTAAGGACCTGGTGCATCTGAATGTGGATAACGAATCGGCATCCATGCATGTCCGAATCGAGACCTTTAGAGCGCATGCTACCATTGCTAACCAGCGCAGGTTGGAGGCGAAAACCGCCAATGTCAAACTAGAGGAAGATCCGGCAAGGGTTCGCTCCAAGTTGGCAGATGCTGAGGAGCAATGCAAAGCAATGAAAAAAGAAGCACGTGCTCTAAAGTAGCAAATTCTATAGACTCCAAGTGTACAGAGGAGAATCAAGCGCAGAGACAGGCCAAAAATGATTTAAAGGCCAAAGAGCTTGAAGGCAAAGTCACGCAAATGCAAGCTCAACTGTACGAGAAGGAAGACCTATCGATGTTCGACAGGAGCAGGATTAAGGAGATTCGCGCGCATCTACTTAAGAATTTTAGGTCTCGGTGTTCCAACGCCCTTTCCATATTGACCTACGTCACCGAAGCCCAGCGTGCTATTGCCGAGGGAGGGCCGATTATTGATGAAGTCACGCAGAAAGCCAGGAGCCGGCTCAAGTTGGCCTTTGACGTCCAGAATGCTAGATATCAGGACCTGTAGGTCACTGCAATGACCCGGACAGCTAGGGACTGGTCCACGGCCCAGGCCACGGTTCGCGCCTTCTTCTCCAAGGTGCGAAAAGCTCAGAAAGCTAGAAGCCTCCAGGACATTTTTGACAATGAGCAGCGTGCCTCAATGAATTATTTTTAGGACCTTTCTTCCTTGGGTTTCCCGAGTTTCACAGACGATGACGGAAATCTTCTGACTAAAGACGAGCTCAAACCAGTCTGGCTTCAGTTCGAGAGCGATGTCTCAGAAATAGACGGGTGGGCGGAGCCGATCTCAGAGGGGCAGATAACCGACTTCATCTTGAGACACTGCAAGATGGTAGCATGCCTAAACGATCTATTCATCAGGGCCAAACATGCTGACATCGGGCAAATTGATCGTTTTCACATTCTAGTAAAGGCATTGCAAGATCAGGAGCCTTTTCAGAAGGGTGCCTGGGCTCATGTCCGACGAACGATGAAACGTATCCGGGATCACCTTGAACCATCACCGCAGCAAGAGGCCGTGCCAGAGGAAGCCGCACAGGAAGAAGAGGAAGAGGAATCAGAAGGAAGAGCAGAGGCAGAGGAAGGGCAAACCGCAGAAGCACCCCAGGAGATAGAAAAAGGAGAAGGGTCTGAGGGGGATCAGTGACTCAGCAGCCCAATGGATCAGGGCTAAAGGGTTCTTTTGCCGAGGCGAGCTCGTCACCCCACGAGCCGCCAAGAATGTTGACACTTTTTGTCACATTATACAAGGGGTGGAAGAATAGCAAAAATTTTGTATGATATTAATTATTACCTTTTAAAATGTATGTAAGTTATAGCAATTTTGGTTTTCCTAGCCATTCCCCTTGTACACCAAAGAAGATAGAAAGAGCTTCACAGCTAGGATAGCTTCGCTGAGGGGAGGAAGAATAAAATGAAAAGAACTTCGGGCCCGAGGCGTTTCAAAAGGTTACTTCGGGTGGAAAATCAGTGAAGCAGTTTTGCCGAAGAAAAACACGAGGAAGGCGCCAGAAAAAGCTTCGCACCCGAAGCATTCCCAAAAGCGTTTCGGGCGAAAGTTTTGCGAAGTGACTCTCCTACCGAAAAGAGAAAATCCAAGACGCAAGGCAAATTGGCTAAGGCAAGAAAAGGACTTCGGGCCCGAAACATTTCCAGTGATCGCTTCGGCCCCAAATTTTGCGAAACAGTTTTGCCGAAGAAAAACACGAGGAAAGCGCCAAGAAAATCTTCGCACCCGAAGCATTTCCAAAACTACTTCGGGTGGGAACCTAGCGAAGAGATATTCAAATGACAACTCCGCCCGAAGAAGGAAGGCCCAAAAATCAAATTCCAAAGTCGCTAAGGCGGAAGAACTACTTCGGACCCGAAGCATTTCCAAAGGCTACTTCGGCCCAAAAACTTGCGAAGCAGATCTCGAAGCAAACATTGAAAATGCTTCGCCCAGAAAGTCACCGAAATACCCACCTCGGGCCCCTCCGCTTGCGAACCATTTCTGCTTCGGCCGCAAGCCTCCCGAACCATAGTTTCAAAGAAATATCACGGCGAAGCATTTCCTTGAGGCATAGGCGAAGTAATTCAACCAGCGAAGTAGTAGAGCATGAAGGGCCCCACCAAAAGAGATCTACTTCGGCACTCAAACCTCCCGAAGTTGTGCCGCGAAGCTCAACTATCCGAAGTACCAAACCCAGAGGAAGGATCTACTTCGGCCCAAACCCACCGTAAAGCGGAATTGCGAGAAGAGATCCAGCGAAGCGCTTCCAAGGCACGCACTTCAAGTTGGGTATTTTACTGAGGTGGTCAGTTGCTTCATAAATGCATTTTTCCTTGCCCGACAAGTTCGTCGATCATTTTGGGCAATTGGACCTGAAGTACCAGTCCAAGAAGGAGAACCCGTCAAGCACGGTGGCTACTCGAGTATTGCACCCAAAAACTAAGGACAGTTCATGCAGCCCATTGAATGCCTATTTCCCCGATGGACCCGGTTGCAGTTGCTATTTTTAGTAGCCGATTTGAGAGATCAGTCACAGCAACCGCGAGGAGCCGACTTCTCGAAGCTCGAGGATGCACTTCGTCGATTTTGTGATAATGACTCAGAGGGTCGGGTCCTCTATAAAAACCCAAGTATTGTAATGTAAAAGGGGGGGAACTATCTGCTAGAAAGCTGTTGTAACTTGATGTCCTACGATTAATACTAAGAGACTTTGAGCTCAATTCTTCTCTTTTATGCTGCCTTCTGTGCTTGATTCTTCTATCTCTCCTCGTTTGTATGCTGGATGCTGAACTCTGCGTCCGGTGTGCGATTGGGGACAGTGTCCTGAAACTCGTTCGAAAGGATACATAGGAGTAGAAAAGTGTTGTATTGGCTTTCTTTTATGTTGCCTGCCTTGCTTGATTCTTTTATCTCTCCTCGTTTGTAGACTGAGATGTTGAACTCTGCGTCCGGTGTGTGATCGGGGACAGTGTCCTGAAACTCGTTCGGGAGGATACATAGGAAGGTTGATACTACGTTTCTTTCATTTTACTCTTGGTGTTCCTTGCTGCTATTCAAGTTGTCTGTTAGCGATCGTGCTTCCTGTTCTCTCCCACCTGAAATCACCAATCTCTCTTCCCTTAACCCTTTTTATTTTATTTCTCTAACCCTTATCCCTTTTATCTCTTTCCTGCACTCTTGTCTTCAAAACACCCAAGTAGTTTAGCATAGGAGCCGGCCTTTCTCCAGAGATTGGCACGAGGGGCATCTCTTCCCTTCGGCCTTTCAATGTTGGTCCAGGTCTAGGGCGCATACATTTACCCAAAATCCTTACCTAGGCGGATTTGATGACCAACAGTTTCTACTTTTGCATGACTAAAAAATGTTTATACAATTATGTGGTTGAGATATGTGGTGTATCGAAGGATGTCAATATACTGTGTATTATGCATGTTTGGCTAAAAAATGTTTATATAATTGTGTTTGGTGAAAAAATGTTTATACATTTGCATAGCTGAGATATGATATGTAATGAAGAGTTTCAACTATCTATTTGCATAGCCAAAATACATTATGTATTTTCATGGTTGAAATATATTAGATTTGACTAAAAAGTGTTTATACAATTGTGTGGTTGAGATATGGTAAATATTGAAGGTTGTCAAAATACTATGTATTTTACATGACTGAAATATGTTAGGTTTGCATATACCTTGAAGTTCGATATTCACAAATTTGTGTGCCATGTATTATGTTATCTATGTGATGAGATATGTATTGGAGTACGCTATGTATTGAAAAATGTTTCTCACTCATTTGCGTATGCATTGGAAAGTGTTGTTTTCACATCTGCATGGCTATGACATGTTATCATTATTTTTGGGTGATCACAAGTAATGTGCTTAAATGTGAAAAGTATATGCATATAGTGCATTTTAGGAATTTAGTCTATGCATTCATAAGCATTGAGCATTCATAAGGAAAAATTGAACTTAGTTAAATTTACAAACCCATTTTGGCTAAGATAGTTGCCCTTGCCTGGCAAACTCATTGACCTATAATTATTAGGTTATAACATTCCATGGATATTAATTTTTGAGATATGTTATAAGTTTCTACTTGTAGGTTTCAATATATAGAAAAATGCTTGAAATGGAAACTCGGTTAACACGTTTTAGGTGATTAATATTTAAGTTGAATGAATGGTGAATCAAAATTTTGTATGGATTAAATTTATCTCTACAAAAGGTTAAGTATACCTTTTACTATCAAATACAATTATATTTCTCATGGTTGGTTTACTCTAAAAACGAATATTTAGTAAATAGCCCCTGGATGAAAGAAATGATTATAATATCTTGGTTGCGAAAAGAAGTAATTATATAATCATTAAACCTTTAAAAAGAAAAATTTTAGCAGACATGTAGTTGCTTTAGTGGTTAATATGATGGTTGTTTCTTAAGTGGTTTTGTGTTCAAACCCCTTGAGGGTGGTTTTGTTGATGTAATTTGTAAACGTTCTCCTAAAAAAATTAAATTTGGATGATATGAGGATAATAAATCACAATAAAATAAGTATGATTATTTCTATGTTTGGATTATTATGAAAGGTAGCCTTGCTTAGGTATGTTAGATTTCCATTAACATAGTAATAGTTATACATTAGTGGAATGTGTTAATCTTCTTTAAAAATTTGGAATCTATTTTTAAGAAGTTTTCAATTTGAAATGTAAAATCTTGATGCGGGAGTTATAATTTTATCTTTTAGGTTTGCATTTGAATTGTTTATTACGCCGAGAGGTGTTCCTACAATGGTAGACAGGGGGTGGGAGGCAAAGAGGTCATACATGTCACGTCGTAAACAATTTTTTTTTTTTTTTTATTAAAAAAGTCGACATTAACAAAAACATTTAAACTAGCTTAGATTCTAAAAACGCTGAGATATATCAATCCCGAGACGCCTATCTTGGAGATAACACCCCCAAAAAATGAGATAGGCGCCTTGAGATTGATAACTCTCAACGTTTTTAGATATATATCCTTTATATCTAAGCTAGTAATACCATGTTTTCCAGAAGTGAAAGTGTTATCTTTTGACACTTGGAAGGGAAAGTTTAGAGATTAGTTAGTAATAAATGCTTTTTGAATCTTTGTGATAGTATCTTAATAAATAGAAAGCTCATACCTTATGTTGCATGTTAGAGAGTGAAATAGTATACATTATGAGTAATTTCATGTTTTATTTAAGTACTCTATGTTTCATGTTATGTGAAATATAAACTACTAAAGGTATGGCCTCTCCTTAGTAAATTAGGAAACTCTTATAGCATAGGAAAAAAACCTCAGTCATTGGGATGATAGTAAGAAAGCCTTGAATATAAACCCACCCTTAAACCTTAATCATTAGTGAGGATGATATGGAACATAGAACCTATATTTGTTTAAAAGTAAATCAATACACCCAATACCGTTGGATTGTGGGTATGCAACCAATGTGATTTGTGAACGGTCATTTTCTAATAAACCAAGTCTGAACAAGTAACGAGGGGGGGTATTAAATGTTTTCTCTAGGTCATTGTACAAGTAGTACGGTAGTGGATCTTGTGTGAGATTGCCAAATAAGGGTCTTTATGGAAGGACTATGTCTTTAGGATAAGGTTACTTGATGAGGGAAAATCTTGGTGGGAGACCTAGTGCTTCAAGATAATATTCCTCAATGGTTTGGTATGGGACGAATCATTTTATTTACAATATCCTTAAATATTCCATGATCAAAACTAGGTGAATGGCATGACCTTAACTGCCTATGAATCTAGATATCTATCGAGATATATGGTATCTAGTTAAGCATCATAGCATTTTTATGCTAAAACCCTTACATGTATTCTAAATATATAAGTTATACTATACTCGAGGTTACCATTAAATATATAAGGATGGGAGTTATGCATCTCCCTCTAGGTGTTATGGTCCCTAGAGGATAACCCACACCATGATTCTTGATTCATTAGAGGAAATGGGTGATATATAGGATCACTAAATGGCACCTTCTATGGGGATCGGATAGTATCACCCAATTGGGAGTCCATATGTAGTGATCAAATTATCAAAAGTGGCTATTCATGTTGCATACTGATACAAAAAAGATGCAAAAACTAAACCTTGAAAATGAAAAAAAAATTACCCATGTCAACCATCTTACTAGTTGCTTGACCTTTAGATGAGTTTGAACGTTACAACCAGTGTGCCTTGATTGGGTTGCCATAAGAAAGGTTGCAACTTAGTCTTATTAGACCTAGACTGTGTTAGCGTACTGTTTATTTGTTTGTATTACATTATTTAGATGTGATGTTACACTGTTACAACCACGTAACAATTTCGTTTTGCCGATGTGCTATTCCCGGCACTTGTAACTATTATTTAAACCTGCATTGCTGAATAATACAAACTGATCCGTATTTCTACATGGCATCAGAGCCAGTTCTGTAAGTTTGCTGGGGAGCAGAATTTTTTTTTTGCAGAGGCATTTTTTTTTTTATAACACCGTGCACAATCGCGTGACGTTTCATGCAGGCGTTTAAAAAAAAAAAAAAATCACTGCGAAGTTTGCAGTGATTTCTACCTGCAACGAAAAAAAAAAACGTCCAGCACGCAGGTGGACGGCCGCAGGAAGCAGCACACCCAGCGTCGAGGAGGAGGACACACAGCGTCCCCCCCCCGCGCCGGACAGACAGCGTGGATTGCGCACTTCCCCCCCCGCGTTGGAGGAGGATGACAGGGCACAGACCGCCGCGACGTCCGAGGAGGACGAGAGGGCGTCCCTTCCCCCCCCATTGGAGGAGGGCTGACGATGCAGCACGCCGTCCGAGGAGGAGAGACAGGGCGGCCTACGCACGTCGCTTCCCCCCCCTCGTTGGAGGAGGGCTGACAATGCAGCACGCCATCCGAGGAGGAGCGCGGCCTACGCGCGCGGCCCCCCCGGTAGGAGGAGGACGCGGACGTCAGTCGCATCGAGCGCTGCTACGTCCGAGGAGGAGGACGGAACACTGCGCGTCGCCCCCCCTCCCCCGCTGACGCAGTGAAGAACACGCAGCGTGGGACTATTTTTTTTTTTTTTTTTAAAACAGAAGACCACCCCCCCGGAACGCGCAGCAGCATCTAAGCAGCAGCGCGTGGAGGAAGCTGTAGCAGCGAGGCCAGCCAGTCGAAGGCCGCTGTAAAGGAGGAGGCACGAGCTGAGGAAGGATAAAGGAGAGGAGCTCCACTGATCCTTCCGGATCAGCCCGCTAGCTCACTTGGCAGTGAGCTGTGCGGTAAGGCTCAGGGAGCCTGCAGGTCGGGGGTTCAAATCCCGCCGACTCCCCCAAGGTATAAATTTTTTTTCAAAGTCATTTTTTAATTATTATTTTTTAATTAAAATTTTTAATTTTATTTTTTTATATAGTTTTTTAACTTTATAAATTAAAATTATAATTTTAATTTATTTTTTTATAAGTTTTAAAACTATATAAATTAAAATTATTTATTTTAATTTTAAATATATAATAATTATTAAAAATGCTTTGTTAAAGGAATTTTTTTTAAAGGGGGATATTTTTTTCAAAAAAAATCAAAGGGGGATTGTGAGTAATTTTTTGAAAAAGCAATTTGGCGAATTGTAAAAGGTGCATTTTCGGCTGTGTCCGACACCTTGTGGGTTATTCTTGTGGGCAGTTTTTTTATGTTGTATGTTGCATATTTCATTTTTGCACTATAACATTAAAAACTTAAAAGCAAATTCACTCCCTAAGTCCCCGGAATAATTAAAACCCATCCGTGCAATTTATTGCACTGCAGCGTTCGGTATTTGTGATACCTCTGGCCAGCACTTACAGGTAAAGCTATCGTGATTTGGCTACTGTATCCGCCGCCTAATATAGCTGCTACAACGACGTCTGAGCTTGTTCTCTATAAATCATCGGGGAGAGATAAGTTAGCCATTTTTGCATTTTTTTACTCCATCCACTACCCTTTATCGCACTTGTGTTTAGGCGTAAATCCTGACGAAGTATTCTTCATAGTGTTTAGGGGAAGTTACGCCCCACGCATGAGAAGAATCTTCTATGGTAGGTGCCATCAACAAGGCGATTCCCTTTCAGCACCGCTTATGTTCCACGTATCGTATGATCTCTAAAACTCACCTATAGTCTCCCTCACGTAAGGGCGGGTGATTTTTGTTGATCTTTCTAAATACCTATAGTTTCCCTCACGTAAGGGCGGGTATTTTGTACGGTATAACGGCCTAGCAAAAGGTATATCGAAAGGGGGACCAATTGGTGATATAAGGAACCTTCACTATGGCCGTTGTTGCAAAGTTGATGACTGATCCGCATCAGTTATTGAAAGGTCCAAATTATACACCATGGAAACATAAGATGAAGGCAGTTCTCCAAATGGAAGATTTGTGGGATATTGTTACTAGAGTAGCAACTAGGCCTTCACCAACAGCAGGATCCACGGGTCCTTCCGCAGATCAGATAGCTTTTGACAAGAAAGACAGTCGAGCAAAGGTGCTCATTTTGTTTGCTGTTTCAGATGAAGTGCAACCTCATATAGCTGACAAAGCAAGTGGTAAAGAGGCATGGGATGCCCTTAGAACCATCTATGAGGGAAAGAATGATTCCACCATTCTTCATCTTCAACAACAACTTCATAACCTGAGTTTGAGACAGGGTGAAACAGTTGAACTCTTTCTCTGCAGAGTGTCTGAATTGAAAGAGAAATTGAATTCTTTGGGAGATACTGTGGACGAAAAGCTTCTCATTTCACTTGTGATGAGAGCTTTACCTTCTTCATTTGATATGTTGATAACCTCCATCCAAGTGTCTCAACGACAAATTACCTACATCGAGTTGGTCAATCTGCTTCAACAACAAGAGGCACGCCAACTTCACAAGGATGATTCTTCCAATACAGCCCTATACACCAACAAGCAGGGTTCTAGGAAGAAAGGTAATGGGCAAAAAGGAGGCAACTTTCAGAAAGGAGGAAATTCTCAACAAGATACGAAAGGAAAAGGCAAACAACCTCAACAGAAGAAGAGGTGGTGCAAGATCTGTGAGAAAGACAACCATGACACCAACAGGTGTTGGCATAAGAACAAGCAGAAAGGCCAAAACAAACCACAAAATAAAAACAAGCAACCCCGGGTGAATGTTGTTGTTGAAGAATCTGACTCAGATTCTGAATGGGCACACAAGGTGCTCATGACTACCACAGATTCCACATAGAGGGATCCTGTTTGGTATGTCGATTCTGGAGCTAGCAAACATATGACTGGCGACAGATCATGGTTTGAATCATTTGTGGCCAAAGAGGGCAAACCTGTCACCATTGCTGATGATAAAACCTATAGGGTTCAGGGAGAGGGTACAGTTTCAGTCACTCTTCCTGATGGCAAGTGTCAGATTGACAAAGTCCTCTATGTTTCGGGATTGGCCAACAATTTGTTGTCAGTGACACAAATCCTGGATAGAAATATGGTTGTCAACTTTCATGTTGAGAATGGAAAGAAGTGTTGTACCATTACCAGGAAGGGTAAGCAGATTGCAACAGCTTCATATAAGCACGGCTTATTTGCACTAGATGCTATCTCTACTCCACATGTTGCCATGACTGTCTCTACCAAGGAGGCAACTTCCCTATGGCACAAGAGATATGGGCATCTTAGTTCTGGCTACTTACTTGAGCTCAAGCAAGTATGAGATGGTAAAGGGTCTTCCTTCCCTTTCGCCACATTGCCGATGTGCTCGACCGCT
Organism: Wollemia nobilis; assembly: GCA_028583015.1. Lineage (NCBI taxonomy): Eukaryota > Viridiplantae > Streptophyta > Pinopsida > Araucariales > Araucariaceae > Wollemia > Wollemia nobilis. The sequence continues at coordinate 2,109,544 of JAQPPZ010002524.1, forward strand.
TGGCAGGAAAGCAAAATAGAGTACCATTTGAGAAGAGCTCAACAAGAGCACGAAAACCTCTGGAGTTAATTCACATCGATCTGTGCGGTCCTTTCACACCCAACAGTTGTGGAGGGAAGAGGTACTTTCAGTTATTCGTAGATGACTACTCACGAAAGATGTGGGTTTTCTTTCTCCAACCGAAATCTGAAGCTTTCGCATTCTTCCAAGCAGTTCAAGAAATCCGTTGAGAAGGAGTCAAGAGCTTCTATTAAAACCCTCCGCTCAGATCGAGGGGGAGAGTTTACCTCTAATGAATTTTTTGCATTCTTAGATAAGCATGGAATCAAGAGACAGTTAACAACTGCCTATACTCCTCAAAAAAATGGAGTTGCTGAGAGAAGGAACCGTTCTATCATGGAAATGGTTCGTTGTATGCTCACAGGAGCTACTCTTGGGCAACAATATTGGGCAAAAGCTGTCACCACTGCAGTGTATCTATTGAATAGGGCACCCACAAAGGCCCTAAAAGGAATGACTCCACAGAAGCATGGAGTGGTCGAAAACCCTCCATATCTCATCTACGTATTTTCGGATGTCACGCTTTCATGCACATACCGAAAGAGAAAAGGAAGAAGCTAGATGAGAAAACACTGAGATGTATTTTTCTTGGTTATTCTGAGCACTCTAAAGGATATCGTTTGATAGATCCTTTGACCAAGAAAATTCATATCAGCAGAGATGTTGTCTTTGATGAAGCTTTCACATCACAGAGCACATCTAAAGTACACCAAGATATTGTGGAATCTAAGGAAGAGAAGATTCCTTCGTCAACACAGACAGGAGGTCCTTCTACATCTTCTTCAACTCCACCGAAGAAGAATCCTAAATGGTGTACAAATACAATCAGAGATGCAAATTTATCCACTCCTCCCAATTTGAATTTGGATAGACCTCGTACACGCAGTATGGCTCAAAAGGAAAAAGAAGCCAAAGAAACTGGTGAGGTTGATGATCTTTGTCAATATTTTGAGGAACTTTCTGTGACTCCAAGTACAGAAGTAGAGGATATGGATATTGATGATGACAGGGCGTTCATGTCTACCATAGATGATCTTGAACCTGCATCAGTGCAAGATGCTCTTAGTGAGCCTCAATGGAAGGCCGCTATGGATATAGAGTATGAGTCTTTGATGAAAAATAAAACTTGGAAGCTTGTTGATTTGCCGCATGGAAAGAAACCCATTGGCTGCAAATGGGTATATAAAGTCAAGTACAAGGCAGATGGAACAATTGATAAGCATAAGGCCCGTCTTGTTGCAAAGGGCTATGCTCAAAAAGAAGGCATTGACTACGAGGAAACTTTTGCACCTACCGCTCGGATGACCACAATTCGGGTTATGTGTGCTATGGCAGCACAATATGGGTGGAAAGTTCACCAGATGGATGTCAAAAGTGCCTTTCTAAATGGTGATCTCCAAGAAGAAGTCTACATGACTCAGCCGTAAGGATTTGAAGCAGAAGGCCAAGAGCAGAAAGTTTGCAAATTGGTCAAATCCTTATATGGTCTGAAACAAGCTCCTCGAGCTTGGTATATAAAAATGGACAATCACCTTATGCAAGCATGGATTTAAGAGATGTCCGTCAGATGCAAACCTCTATTTCAAGAAACAGGGTTCTGAGATAGTGTTGCTTGTACTCTATGTGGATGATCTCTCTCATTACAGGGAGTTCAGAAACTATGATCTCTACTGTCAAAAGAAACTTGTGCAAATATTTTGAGATGACAGATCTCGGACTTCTCCATTACTGTCTTGGTCTGGAATTCAGCCAGAAGGAGCACTCCATCAAAGTGTCTCAGAAAAAATATGCCAAGACATTGCTGGAAAAATATCGCATGACTGATTGCAAGCCAATGGCAACTCCGATGGAGAATGGACTTCAGTTATCACGATATGATGATTCACCTCAGGTAGATGGTACTCTCTATCGACAGCTGATTGGGAGTCTCATATATCTGACCAATACTAGGCCAGATCTCGTATTTGTTGTCAACTATCTTTCGAGGTTCATGCAGGAGCCTAAGACCACTCATTGGAAAGCAGCAAAACGTGTTCTTCACTATGTCCGTGGTACTATGGAATATGGCCTAGAATACAAGAGGAACAACAAATTCTTCTTGCAAGGATACACGGACTCCGACTATGCCGGATCATTTGATGATCGCAAGTCAACTTCTGGATACATTTTTCATCTGGGATCCGGTCCTGTCTCTTGGCACAAGAAGAAGCAACAGGTGGTTGCTATTTCATCAACAGAGGCAGAGTATCGTGCCGCACGTGAAGTCGTGTGCGAAGTGATATGGTTACGTCGCATTCTGACAAGTATGGGCCATCCATCAAAATCTCCAATACACTTGTTTTGCGACAATCAGGGTGTTCTGAACCTCGTCAAGAATCCAATCCATCATGAAAGAACAAAGCACATTGACACACAATGTCATTTCATTCGAGATGAAGTTCCAAAGCACCGAATTCAGCTTCAACACATTCCCACCGATGCTCAAGTTGCAGACATTTTCACTAAGGCACTTGGACGTGTCAAATTTGAATTGTTTCGCAGCTCACTTTGTATTGCAAAATAATGTAAGGGGATGTTAGTATAGCTATTAGTTATTACATTACCCAAATAATGTAATAAAGGGGGATGTTAGCATACTGTTTATTTTGTTTGTATTACATTATTTAGATGTGATGTTACACTGTTACAACCATGTAACAGTTCCGTTTCGCCGGTGTGCTATTCCCGGCACTTGTAACTATTATTTAAACCTGCATTGCTGAATAATACAAACTGATCCGTATTTCTACAGACTGAATATTTTTAGGATAATTTTTTCCTTCTATTTACTAATAATCTTCTTCTTCTACAAAGTTTCTTCAATTTGCTTTATTCATTCTAGTAGAGTGAGGATATCCCATAATGGCATAGGTACAATGGACCTCTTTAAGTGTTCAACCATATTGAAATATTCTAGTGGCTAAACCTTTGGTATGTTTCTTGGGATCCACTAGGGTCTGGGTCCCTCAACACCAAGGTTAGATGCTCAAACTAACTCTAGTAGAAGTTGCTTTGGTACAAACTATTTCGATTTTGATCACTTCAACTCTTCTTGGTTTGTCTCCCAAGATTGACTAATTTTTAGGCTATTGACTCCCTATGTTGGACCTTGTTGCTTTTGGGCCTCTTTGATTTCTCTCCTCTTTCCTCTTGTGAGAACACTGGATTCTATTTGGATTTGGTTGTTTGCTGGTAAGCTTATATGTCTAGGAATGGTATAAAATTCTCCATCATCCCATATTACCAATGTCTAATTTGGTGGCTCGGTCCCCAATATTATGGAGTATTTTGAGGGTATATTTTGAGTGTTTGGTTCCACTACATAGACCATATATTCATGATATGCATGCTAATATATGGGGTACATCGCCTATTAAAGCTCTTCAAGACCCAAAAAGTATAGCTCTAGGTATAGTTGTTACAGATGAGGACCATATATTTTACCAAATTTTGGGGTACTTGCTACATGGGGATGAGTATAGGTACTATTTATCACCTAGAATATTGAGGTGGATTAGACTCCCTATTGTATTGAGAGGGGTACTTTTGATAGCCATTCAAGGGATATCAACAACCATGGTTATTGTGTTGGTAGGGAGGTCTTGGATAATTATGACAAGTAAACCTTTGGAAGTTTTGTTGGTACATGAGGGATATAATTTTGTTGCTCATGTCTCTCATAGTGCTTTACAATCTCTCTATTTCTATGAATTGGGAGACCTAAGGGGTTGTATTAGGAATAGGCAAAGGTGTTTGCACCAAGATTTGACTTGAGGTAAAGGTTGATTGGAAGGTGGTTTATTACACCATCGAAAGGGGTTGATATGGTGGTTGAACATTGGGAAAGAGAGGCATGGGAAGCCTAGGGTCTAACCTTCCAATTTGGTAGAGTTATATTTTGGCTTGAATGGCTATCCTGTAGGTTGTCAATAGTGAATTGCCTCCTCTAGACTTTATTAGCAAAACTATTTTGAATTAAATTCCTTTAGATAGTAAATAAAAACCATACCTCGTAAGGGCTAAATTTTCTCTATAATTCTATACCAAAAATTATGGAATTTTTTATTGAAGTCATCCATAGATTTCATGGTATCTCTTTTTGTGGTCGCCAACTGGTCCAATAAAGATACTTTGTCTATCTTCTCTCCAAACCTATCCATGAATAGGTTTCCAAGTTGGTCATAATCAATGATAGAGTGTAAAGTGAGTGAGATATACCACTCTCTTACTTTACCTTTGAAGGAGGCTACCAAAAGTATTAACACCACATTCTATTCTCCAATGTTGTACAAAGTGCACAAGTTGACCATTTATCAAATATGCTTAATGGGAGTCATTATGTCTTCTCTAGTGAAATATGGCAATGACTTTAGCATAGAAATTGGGATCTCATACAAAGTGGCCAATGTTATCAATGGTTGTAGGGTACCTCTATCATTCCATGTTGGTATCCTTATATAGTTTAAGTTTTAAGTGGAAAGCATGTTTTGACATTGGTCTCTTCATCTATTATCAAAGTTTAGAGGGGTTAAAATCAATTGAGGATTTGTTCTTGCATTGCATCTTATGGTAGGCCCTAAGTTCATGAATGAAGAGCTTGTCATCTACTACTTTGTTTGGATCCTATTATCTTTTCTTGTATAGTGGTACCACCAATTTGTGAACACTTTTTCTCAAAAGACAAAGGTTCTCATCATAACCTCGATATGGATTATGAAAGGAAATTTCTTTAGGCTTTTATTTTGTAGTAAATTTTCCAAGTGAATGCAACTTGTGCTCTAAAAGTAGATAGAATAAGTCCTTCACCAAAACCTCAATCTAGCATCCTTATTAGTGGCTTCTTATGTATTTTTATTCTTGAGTAAATTCATCAGGTGAATCTTCTAGGTTCTCTATCAAGTTGTAAAATGAGACCTTCACTATAGCCTCAGTCTATATTCTAATCAAGGGAAAAATATAATAATTCAAGTTCCACTAAGTATTCCAAAAAACTATTGGAAACCAAAAATGGTCCTTATGCTTTTAGTGCCACAACCACCCACATGTGGTTCATCAGGTGTGTCCAATGCTCACACCAAATTGAAGAACACAAGCTTATACTGAGAGGGGGGTGAACAGTATAAGACCACTTTTTATTTTCTTTCCCAAATAATATTATCCAATATAATCAATGGTAATATCAACAATAGTAATCAAAGCAATGCACAAATCATCACACACAATAGAGACACCAATTTTACGTGGTTCACCCAATGTGGGCTACTCCATGGAGAAAATATTTCACTAAAATTTTCTCAACAAATCTCTTGGGAATCCTTCCCTATTACAATATTTATGGACCTCTGTCCAAAGGAGATACCAATCCCCTAATAAATTTCGTGGATACCTATCCATAGGAGAACTCTTTCCCCTTTGCTGGTTCGTGGATCTCTATCCATAGGAGAACTCCTTCTCCTTTGCTCTGGTTGGTGATCCTCTAGAAGACTACTGCCTCCACTACACCAGCTTGTGGATCTCTCTCCATAGAAGACCTTTGTCCTCACTCATAAGACCTCTATCCTCACTACCTGGCTAATGGATCTCTATCCACTAGAGACTACTATCCTCTTCTCTATCACCTCCAAAGCTTACTCTAGCTCAATCTCTATCTCAAATCTGCACTAAACACTATCCTTCGGTCTAGCATAAATCTGCTCAAAATTCTATCTTTGGTCTGGCACAAATATACCCTCAAATCTGCACCAAACTCTATCCTCAAATATATCCTCAAGCCTTAACACAAAGCTTGATCCAATCACAAATCAACTTTGCTTAGATCTGCCCCAAGCCTTAACACAAAGCTTGAACAAATCAATCAATCAACTCTACTCTCAAGTCTTCTCAAAGACTTACCTCAAATCTATCCACAAGTCCTCTCAATAACTTGCTCAATATGCTCTCAAGTCTTCACCAAGACTTACCTCAAATCTGCTCAACAAGTCCTCTCTAGAACTTGTCCAATCTGCTCAACAAGTCTTCACCAAGACTTACCTCAAATATTCTCAACAAGTCCTCCCTAGAACTTGTCCAATATGCTCAACAAGTCTTCACCAAGACTTACCTCAAATCTGCTCAACAAGTCCTCTCAAGAACTTGTTCAATCTACTCAACAAGTCTTCACCAAGACTTACCTCAAATATGCTTGTAAGCTTCCACAAAAGCTCACACAAATATGTCCTTAAGATTTCACAAAAGCTTACTCAACTCTGTCCTTAAGTCCCCTCTAGGACTTACTCAAATCTGCTCACAATATTTCACCTCATAAGCTTTCACAAAAGCTTATTCAAATCAATTGCAAAACTTGCATACAAAACTCAACTTAATCTCTTTCAGAAAAACCTCTTCAATCACACAAACAAGTTTCACTCATAATCTTGTTTAACCACATAAACATATAGAGAATGATTAGAGACTCAATATATTTCACACTCACAAAACACTCAATCACTTTCAAACTCTATTTCAAATCAATTTAGAATAAAGAATAATTTGTTTCATAGAACTTGAACTATCACCCCAATGCATTCAACCAATAATGCTCATCCAACTTCACTCAACCATCCACTCAATGAAACACAACTTGCTTTCAAACCCTAACCAAGTGTTTCACTATACTTCCAATAACTCACACTATAGAACTCAAACCTTGACTCAAGATGATTCTAAATTCACATAACAATGATACTCATGATCTTTCACAAACCCTAGTTCAAGATAGTTCTCAACTTCACATAACAATGATACTCATGATATTTCACAAACCCTAGCTCAAGATAGTTCTCAACCTCACATAACAATGATACTCATGGTCTTTCAACATCCACAAATCATGCACATTAAAACTCACTCAACATTTCCAACAATGCTTATCAAACAATCCTTTTCACTCCAACTTTGCATTTCACAACATTCAATCCAACAATATTTCACTCACAAGGAAGATGTGCCCATACCTTTTGTTTTTATGGAGATTTGCCTTCAAAACCTATCTCAATCACAATCAAATCCTCTTTACCAATTTCAAGGTTAGATAGAAACAACCTATCTCAAAATCTCCACAAATATCCTCCTCAAAAATTAATTCACCATTACAAAAATTAACAAGACTCAAGTACACCTTATTATCTCCAAACTTCTCAAAATATCTCTCAACACTTAAAAATCAATTTCCTTTATCAACTTCAAACTATTCAATGCATAGAAGACCAAGTTCCTTTATAACACCTTATAAACTTCCCATAAAATAATATTCAATCCTATAAAATTAAATCCTTTTTCAACCCTTATTACTCCAACCTTTATTTATTTTTCAAAGCACAAAATAATATAAAATATCCAAATACCCTTATGACTCCCTAACTTTCACCAAGGCGCTATCTAAAACTCACATGGCCTTAATGCATATGCGCTTCCCAACCTTGGCGTAAATTAAAACTCAAATAAAAAATATAATGCTTACCTTATACACCTTGGCCCACGTGCAAAATTAATAGTGCACGCCTTGGCTGCGCTTTGAACCCATGACCTTGCTACCACCGTTGCACTCTAGCCGAAGCTAGGTAGCCATTGGGCCACACGCCCACACAAACACTAACACCAGCGCACTCCTCCTTGTTACCTCCGCAAGTTTCGATGAACGAAAACAAAATGACTTCCCTCTCAAAATGACTGCACGGGGATTTGAAACCCCAACCTCTACCCTATGAATGTCTTAACTCTGCCTTGGCCACCAACTGTGCTAACCAGCATTATGGATATGCTCTAGTTGCACCACATGCATTTAATCATTCGTCTGCCCTCCAAAGCCTTTAGAAACATGAAGTCTCTTCTTCCTCACAACAAGCAATGCACGATATTAGCTTAGACTTTGGTATTCAAAAATGCATGGATGGGGTTAATTAAAAAATTAACTCCCCTTTATATATGCATTGCTTTTTGCGCTCGACGTCGGCTTTAATTCAAATTTAAAAATTCGAATTAATAAATTAATTTATAACCTTTAACTTTGGCACCCAAATTTATTTAAATTAAAATTTTAACCTTTAGGTTAAAATATTTTAATTTAAATAAATTAAATTAAATATTTTGCAAATTGCTCAATGGGTCTTTCGAGGAATAAATTATTTTTAATAACTCCTTGGACCTGTTTTCTTCATCTCATCCTTTTTCCCAGAATATTATAATATTAAATATTATAATATTATTATTGCCTTTTAAACCTGCTTCTCCTTCCTTGGGACTTCAACCTTTTAGGCCACTTTAGGCATATAATATTAAAAATAAATATTATATCCTATTCCTTTAAACCTCTTCCTTGCCTTTTGGAAAAACCACTTGATGACATTAATGATGACGAAACTGAAACAACAAACTCTTGACAACTCTTGACATCAATGACAACAAATCTTGCTCAAATTTCCAACAATCTCCCCCTTTGTCATTGATGGCAACCCTTTTTCCTTTAACCATTTCTTTTACCTTTTTCAATTCTACTCCCCCTGACTGAATGCTCTCCCCTAACTCAAATCTCTCCCCCTTTGACATCAATGGCAAAGGGCCACCTTTGGGGCTTGGGGCTAAAGATAAGACTCTTAGCTCAGCCCCTCCCCCACCTCCTCTCTTTGAGGTGGTTAATTTTGGGGTGGGAGTATCTCTACTCCCATCATACACTGATATTTACCTTTGTCCACCTTCTTCCTCAACCGATCCTTCTGATTCCTCTGAATATTCTTGTTCCTGCTTGTCTCTGGAAATTCTGCTCTACACCACTTAGCCATATGCCCAACATTATTGCACTTATAACACTTAATGTTGTGATTCCTTGAAGGTGCAAATGTCTTGTAGTTCCTCCTGGTGAAGCCATATCCATTCCTATCATGAACCCTGCAATTAATTGCCTTATGACCAAACTGATTACAAGAGTAGCAATACCCTTGAAATAGATGCCCATTTCTAAAATTCCTTTTAGTGAAACCATATCCCTATTTTCCATGTGTCCTGCACTGTGTAGCCTTGTGACCAAACCTGTGACATGAGAAGCAACGTCCATTGAAGAACCCTTGCCTTGACCCCATTGGTCTCTTAGTCTCTTCTTCCCTGTGATATTTCCTGTTCCATCTGTTCCTCATTTGTGCATTGTTCCTTTCCTTGTTGAACTTTCTATTTTCCAACTTATCCTCAGAAGTCTCACTTTCTCTTACACTCTCTTCTTCTGAAGCTTCTTCTTCTTTGGAGCTTGAGATTGACTCCTCTCCTTATTCTCTATGTTCTTGTTCAAAACCAAGTCCTGTCTTGTTTGATGAAGATCTTTGTACCTTGATAATCTTATCCAAGTTCTTTGAGCTTCTCCCAAACCTGTGTAGCTTGTCTTTAGACTCTTTTACTTCCTTCCTTAGTGAAGCTACCTCATGCTCTATAATCTTTCACATATTCTAAGACTTTTCACCTCTAATTCCTTTTTCTTTTCAAATCTCTCCTTGTCTTTAGCTATTGAGTTGGTTAGATCTTCTATAAGCTTTCCTTTCTCTTCATCACATTCTTGAAATTGAAGCTTGAGTTTTGAGTTCTGCTTTCTTACCTTTCTTAATTCCTTAAGAGAAGAAATAAGCTCACCCTCAAGATCAACTTCTCCTTCCTCTAATTCTGCCTCTATTCCTTTTAAGATCATCTTCATTCCTTTCTGATTTATCTTCAATAGAAGCACTTCCTTCTTCTTCTATTGCCATAAGAAGACTTTCTTCTTCTAGGTCTTCAAGAGCATCTTCATATTCATCTTCACTAAAATTGAATCCATTCCTTGTACAACTATCTTCAAGATGACCAAAGTTACCACACCTAAAACACTTGAGAATTATTGGTGCCCTTTTTCTAACATCTTCTTTTTCTACTGTTAGAAATAGAATTTCTTCTTCTTCATTATCTGAGGACCTTTCATCACTATCACTTGAACTCTTACCTACCTTATCTGCATAAAAACTCTTCTTATGCCTTTGGAAAAACTTCTTTCCTTGCTTGCCTTGTCCATACCTACTTTTCTTTTGATACCTGTGTTTTCCTGTTTCCCTATTCTTGTGATCATGTTTCTCTTCATCACTGCTATTTCCAGCTTTTGGACAATCAGATGCATAGTGACCATATTTACCACATTTGAAACACTTAACTGATTTCGTACCTTTATACTTTCTTGTGTCCTTGTTCCTTCTACCATAGTTTGCTTCTTCATCACTGGATAACTCATTACTTGAATTTGACTTCTTACCCTTTGTCTTCTTTGTAAATTTGAAGGTTGCTTCTTTCTGGGGGATAGGCTCATCTTTTATTCTCATCTCAAAATCTGTGAGAATTCCATGTAACTCATCCCTTGTCAAAATTTCAATATCTTTTGACTCTTCTATGGCTGAAATATTTTCACTATACCTCTTAGGGAGTGACCTTAAAATCTTTTGACAAACATCTGTTTCTTCAACTTTAAACCCAAGTCCTTGCATGGAGTTAACAACCTCATCCACACGAAGTAAGTATGTAGCAATATCTTCCTCATCCTTCATATTTAGGTCTTCAAATTTTTTCTTGTGATTTAGCAATTTTGCCATTTTGACCTTTTTATCTCCCTCATATATACCTTTCAGCTTTTCCCAAATCTCTTTTGCTGATGTGCAATGCATAACTTTTACAAACTCTATTTCATGCAAACCATTTAATATTCCATTCATTGCCTTTGAATTATTCAATTGTAGGAGCTTACCATATTTATCTATAGGTGGAGTAGTTGGTGGTGTGTACCCATCCTCAACTGCTTGCCATATATCATTTCCTAGTGCCATTAGGAAAATCTTCATTCTCACACTCCAAAATGCATAATTGTTTCCATCAAACAATGGTGCCTTATTCCCTAAATATCCACTCTGAGAATCCATTTGTGTTCTTGTAAGATTTTCCTTCAAGCTATTAAACTCTTCCGAAGGAACCCACTCTGATACCAATTGAAGAACACAATCTTATACTGAGAGGGGGGTGAACAGTATAAGACCACTTTTTACTTTTCTTTCCCAAAAAATATTATCCAATATAATCAATGGCAATATAAAAAATAGTAATCAAAGCAATGCACAAATCATCACACACAATAGAGACACCAATTTTACGTGGTTCACCCAATGTGGGCTACTCCACGGAGAAAATATTTCACTAAAATTTTCTCAAAAATCTCTTGGGAATCCTTCCCTATTACAATATTTATGGACCTCTATCCAAAGGATATACCAATCCCCTAATCAAGTTTATGGATATCTATCCATAGGAGAACTCTTTCCCCTTTTTTGGTTCATGGATCTCTATCCACAAGAGAACTCCTTCTCCTTTGCTCTGGTTGGTGATCCTCTAGAAGACTACTACCTCCACTGCACTAGCTTGTGGATCTCTCTCCACTGAAGACCTTTATCCTCACTCAGAATACCTCTATCCTCACTACCATGGATAATGGATATCTATCCACTAGAGACTATTATCCTCTACTCTATCACCTCCAAAGCTTTATGCTCAATCTCTATCTCAAATATGCACTAAACATTGTCCTTCGATCTAGCACAAATATGCTCACAAGTCTATCTTTGGTCTAGTACAAATCTATCCTCAAATCTACACCAAACTCTATTCTTAAATCTATCCTCAAATATATCCTCAAGCCTTAACACAAATCTTGATCAAATCACAAATCAACTCAGCTTAGATCTGCCCCAAGCCTTAACACAAATCTTGAAAAAATCAATCAATCAACTTTGCTCTCAAGTCTTCTCAAAGACTTGCCTCAAATATTTCCACAAGTCCTCTCAAGAACTTGCTCAATATGCTCTCAAGTCTTCACCAAGACTTACCTCAAATTTTCTCAACAAGTCCTCTCTAGAACTTGTCCAATCTGCTCAACAAGTCTTCACCAAGACTTACCTCAAATCTACTCAAAAAGTCCTCTCTAGAACTTGTCCAATCTGCTCAACAAGTCTTCACCAAGAATTACTGTTATGAAGCATTAATCAGTCAATTTATATTCAACATATTAAATGGGTTACATTAGGCTAACAATAGCCCAAAACAATCGAGCTAATAGCTCTAACCACTAACAAATAATTGCTAAAAAATAATAACAAATATTCGCTTAAAAAAGTGGTTAAGTGAACCTTAGGTAGATAACTAACTACCCTAATAACCAAATGAGGTAATAAATAGAATTACCATAGTAACTCTAACATCCCCCCTTATTACATTATTTGGGTAATAATATAATTGTCCCAAAAAATAGTGAAGAAGAAGAGAAATGAAAGAATGGTGGCTCGTGCTTTGTCTTTGACTTTGGCTCTGGCTCATGGCTCTGGCTTTGGCTCTAAGCGTACCTTTGGATTTGTACCTTTGGGTCTATCTCAGGATCTGCCTATGAATCTACCTCTGGATTATTGCCTCTGGATCTACCTGTAGATATGCCTTTGGAACTTTGTCTTTGGGTCATCTTTAGGTCTATCTCTGGGTCATTATCTCTGGGATTGCCACTCAGTTCGTCACTAGATTTGCCTTGGGGTCTACCATAGGTTTTACCTTTTTGGTAGAAGCCATAAAACATTTATTTCATCATGGTCCATTGTGTGATATCTATCCATCCATAATCAATATGAACCTTGTTGGCCATTTTCATTTTATACCAACATCTTGAAGAAGAGTGATTCGTACATCCACAAGAATCACAAGGATGTAATATCCAACACTTAGCTGCAACATGTCATGTTATTTCACAATGATTACAACAGTGCTTTGTAGGAGATTTAGGGTTTACAAACATGGTTTTACTGGTACTTTCTTGTCCAGAATAGCTAAGTTCTTCATTCTTTACCCTGACATTTAGCATTATTGGAATTTTAATGCCTTGTTCATGTTTACCTAATCTCTCACCATTGAATCCCATTTTCTTCATTAGTTTGGATCCATATCCTTTGGTGTGTTTTTCAAAACACCCAATTTCATCATCTTCATCAATGTTTTTAACAATATGGCATTTGTCACTATTGATGAGATTATGGTGCTCATTTTTAGGAGGTTCAATTTTTAAGTCACTAGTGTCACAAGAAAAATCTGCTACTATGATGAGATCATTTGTGCTACAACTAATATCTACCATATAAGGTAGGAGGTCGCATGTATCACAACAAGCATTGGCCATCATGGGCTCAAGGTCACATGTGTCACAACAAGCATTCGCCACCATGGGTTGAAGGTCACTTGTGTCACTACAAGCATCGACCATTAGGGGTTTGACCTTTGTTTCCTCACTAATGTCCCTTTTCACTTTACATTGTGCAATATCAAGAGCATAAAATGACATGTATATTCCCATTACAGCACCAATAGGGATTAGAACACCATTTTTTTATATATCTACACAATACACAGAATCATTGATTATGGCATCTACACCATTCCGTAGTGTGAGAAATGTGTCATCTTCATAAAAATCCATCCCGTTCATGTGTGGGGAAAAGTATGGGCCTTTAACTGATTTAGCAACATCAGTTGGTTTTGAGGTAGTTTCTTTGATCTGCCCATATTTTAAGGTGTTAGTCTCTGCCAAAAATGCACCTTTTACAATGAAATTTTACAAAAATAAATATCTAAGGTGTCGGTCACTACCGAAAATGCACCTTTACAAGGATATCCCCCCTTATTTTTGCAAAATTATATCCCCCTTGGGTGGAGAAAAATGTTATCTCCCCTTAGTGCAAAAAATTGCAACTTTACAAAAAAATGCCTTGAAGGCAAAGGTCAAACAATGTCAAACAATTTCACCACAAAAATCCCCCTTGAAGGACTTCAAACAAAAATAAATTTGCTATTTATGAAGCCTAAAAAAGTAAGATGGTGATGACTTCTAGTTTGCTGATTGCCTTGAAAAAAATGCTTGCCCCCCTTTTCTTTACAGTTTTAACAAATTCTCCTTTTCTTTGAATGTAAGTTGCAAAAATAAAATTTTATCAAAAAAATTAATTAATAATAAAATTCATTTAACTAAAAAAATCATTAAATTTAAAAAATAAATTATTTTTTAATTAAATGTATATTAAATTATTAAAAAAAAATGATAAAATTTAAATAACATTTGCAAATTTTTTTTACCTTCGTGGGATTTGCACCCACAACCTATCATCGGGTTGTGCTTTAGCGCTCGACATAGCTACCACACAAGCTATTGTTCAGGTTGAGACCTAAGGGAAAACATCCCTTACTTTAACAGCTGCAGCACTCGAGGGACGGATGGCACGCCGCTCGCTTGTGCGACTATCCTCCATGCTGGTTGTGGTGCACCGCTCCTAGCGTGCTTGCTTGCTGAGATCTCCACCGAGGCGACGCGTCCCTCCTCACGGTGGTGGTGAGTGCTGTGGCGGCAAACCTTCAAAATTTTCACAACACCATCCTCATCTGCGGGTTTGTAGGAGTTGACTCTAAACAAGGCAATAACAAAAATTCTATCATCTCCTTGTGGTCGCCTATTATTCTAACAGATCATCACTGTTGCGCTTGCCACTGCAAATTTCACAATTTGAAACAACACATGTCACTTGCACATGTGATTATTGTGCAAACATGGTGTCTCCTAGTCTCTATGTTTGTGCTCTTCGAGGGCTGCTTTTGCCCTCGATGCAGGTTTTAGATCATGCGTTGTGTGGCCTTGGATCAAGCATCTCCAGGATCGCACGTCATTTGCAATACCTTTGCTTCTAAACAGGCTGGTAAGTTGTAGTGTGATCAAAAAACTATACCAGAAGGGGTTGTTCTGGTTGTTGAAATGCACTTGCAACAAACCAGCACGTCAACAACTAGAAATCGAACAGATGAGAGTGACAAACTCTCCAAGACTACGCTTTGCTATGCAACCATAAATGGTCCCGATGACATATCTAATTTTAGGTTCGACGCATGCTAGGGCCTGTAGGTTTTAAAGGGATCCAAACAATGTTGGATGACATTGACCATTGAATGACTACGATCAGCTCCTCTATGGATCAAAATTTCTCCTTCCTACCGCAACAAGCTTCTACAGCAGAAAACCACATCTATCGTTTGTCTCGACAACTAGTGGTTGCAGCTGGCTTGACAAAAACTCAAAAAAGAAATAAAAAAATAGTCATTATCTCTGTCAAAAAATCCACTGCAAAGATGATGGCTTTGTGTTTCAATGTGAGAATTTATCCCACATTTAAGACATCTTGGGATAGACAGGCCTTTAAAATGAAAAAATATTAGTAGCTTTAATGTCCACCTTATGGTGTACGGTACCAACTTCAAACCTTCTGTCACCATCACGTCCACGTTGTCCAGTCTCACCTGTCTCGCACCAACCAAAATATTTAGTGTGCCTTAGGTCCAATCAGCCTCTAGGTTCCCATCCACATACCCAGTCACGTCCTTCCATGCATTGGGTTATGTGGTCGCATGCCATGGTCAAGCCGACTGTGAGTCCCATCCGAAGGTCATGGAAGTTCTTCATATTAGGTCCCATCGAGGGTTGTGAGTGTCGTCCGAAGGACTTCACGTCCAATTTTACTGAGGTTCGTTCTCTGTCCTAGGCCTGTTAGGGGTCCGCTACATTTCTCAAGGTTGCGCGTCTAGCCCAAATCTTGTCCTCCGTGTCCTTCTTAGGAGTCCACAAGAAAAAAAAATTATGGACTTAGGTCATTGGGTAGGGTCTTAGATTAGATCCAATCGTCCTAACTGATGTCAGATATGGTCTATCAAAAATAGACAATAGATAAATCTCTTCATTAGATCCACGTATCCATCAAGGGTCTAGTCCCCCTCTTAGCTCCTGGAATCGATCCGTTATTATGGGTCCTTCGATTAAAGGTGTGCTGAAGCAGTCGATACATAGATTCAAACCAAACCAAGCCTCCATAATGGAAACGAGGCCAAAGGTACGTTTCCAAAGGTATATGGATGACTGCTACATAGATTCAAACCAAACCAAGCCTCCATAATGGAAACGAGGCCAAAGGTATATGGATCTGATACCATGTTAGGAAAAGCATTAATGAGTCGATTGATATTCAACATATTAAATAGGTTACATTAGGCTAACAATAGCCCAAAACAATCGAGCTAATAGCGCTAACAAAGTGGTTAATAAAACCTTAGGTAGATAATTAACTACCCTAACAACCAAATGAGGTAATAAATATAATTACCATAGTAACTCTAACACTTACCTTAAATCTGCTCAACAAGTCCTCTCAAAAACTTGCTCTATCTTCTCAACAAGTCTTCACCAAGACTTATCTCAAATATGCTTGTAAGTTTCCACAAAAGCTCACACAAATATGTCCTTAATATTTCACAAAAGCTTACTCAACTCTGTCCTTAAGTCCCCTCTAGGACTTACTCAAATCTACTCATAAGCTTTCACAAAAGCTTTCTAAACTTTGTCCTTAAGTCCTCTCTAGGACTTACTCAAATTTTCCCACAAGCTTTTACAAAATCTTGCTAAACTCTATCCTTAAATCCAATCTAGTACTTACTCAAATATATCCACTAGATTTCACAAAAGCTTATTCAAATAAGTTGTAAAACTTGCATACAAAACTCAACTTAATCTCTTTCAGAAAAACCTCTTCAATACCACAAACATTTCCACTTAGAATTTTGTTTAACCATAGAAACATATAGAGAATGATTAGAGACTCAATATGTTTCACACTCACAAAGTACTCAATCACTTTCAAACTCTCTTTCAAATCAATTTAGAATAAAGAACAATTTGTTTCACAAAACTTGAACTATCATCCCAATGCATTCAACCAATAATGCTCATACAACTTCACTCAACCATCCACTCAATGAAACACAACTTGTTTTCAAACCCTAACCAAGTGTTTCACTATAATTCCAACAACTCACACTATAGAACTCAAACCTTGTCTCAAGATGATTCTAAATTCACATAACAATGATACTCATGATCTTTTACAAACCTTAGTTCAATATAGTTCTCAACTTCACATAACAATGATACTCATGATCTTTCACAAACCCTAACTCAATATAGTTCTCAATCTCACATAACAATGATACTTATGGTCTTTCAACATCCACATATCATGTACATTAATACTCACTCAACATTTCCAACAATGCTTATCAAACAATCCTTTTCACTCTAACTTTGCATTTCACAACATTCAATCCAACAATATTTCACTCACAAGGAATATGTGCCCATACCTTTTGTTTTGATGGAGATGTGCCTTCAAAACATGTCTTAATCACAATCAAATCCTCTTTGTCAATTTCAAGGCTAGATAAAAACAACCTATCTCAAAATTTCCACAAATATCCTCCTCAAAAATTAATTCACCATTACAAAAATTAACAAGACTCAAGTACACCTTATTATCTCCACACTTTTCAAAATATCACTTAACACTTAAAAAACAATTTCCTTTATAAACTTCAAACTATTCAATACATAGAAGACCAAGTTCCTTTATAACCCCTTATAAACTTCCCATAAAATAATATTCAATCCTATAAAATTAAATCCTTTTTCAACTCTTATTAATCCAACCTTTATTTATTTTTCAAAGCACAAAATAATATAAAACATCCAAAAATCCTTATGACTCCCTAATTTTCACCAAGGTGCTATCTAAAAGTCACGTGGCCTTAATGCATATGCGCTTCCCAAACTTGGTGTAAATTAAAACTCAAATCAAAAATATAATGCTTACCTTATACACCTTGGCCCACGTGCAAAATTAATAGTGCACGCCTTGGCTACGCTTTGAACCCATGATCTTACTATTGACCCTGCACTCTAGCCGAAGCTAGGCAATCATTGGGCCACACGCCCACACAAACACCAACACCAACACACTCCTCTTTGTTACCTTCGCATGTTTTGACGAACAAAATAAAATGACTTCCCTCTTAAAATGACTATGTGGGGATTTGAAACCCCAACCTCTAACCTGTGAACGTCTTAACTCTGCCTTTGCCACCAACTGCGCTAACCATCATTATGGATACGCTCTAGTCACACCACATACATTTAATCATTCGTCTACCCTCCAAATCCTTTATAAATGTGAAGTCTCTTCTTCCTCACAACAAGCAGCGCACGATATTAGCTTAGAATTTGGTATTCGAAAATGCATGGATGGGGTTAATTAAAAAATTAACTCTCCTTTATATATGCATTGCTTTTTGCGCTCGATGGCAACTTTAATTCAAATTTAAAAATTCGAATTAATAAATTAATTTATAACCTTTAACTTTGGTGCCCAAATTTATTTAAATTAAAATTTTAACCTTTAGGTTAAAATATTTTAATTTAAATAAATTAAATTGAGATTTTTCAAACTGCTCAATGGGTCTTTCGAGGAATAAATTATTTTTAATAACTCCGTAGACCTATTTAATTCATCTTGTCCTTTTGCCTAGAATATTATAATATTATTATTGCCTTTTAAACCTGCTTTGCCTTCCTTGGGACTTCAACCTTTTAGGCCACTTTAGGCATATAATATTAAAAATAAATATTATATCCTATTCCTTTAAACCTCTTCCTTGCCTTTTGAAAAAACCACTTGATGACAATAACGATGACGAAACTGAAACAACAAACTCTTGACAATTGTTGACATCAATGACAACAAGTCTTGCTCAAATTTCCAACACTAATGTGGAGCACCAATACAAGAAGTTCAAGAAGCATGGGACATGGCTCCTTTAGATGACCCTTATAATTTTTTTACCAAGTCCAACTCCTTGTTTAGATGTTATCTTCAACACATTTTACTTCCTCCTAATCTAGCCTAGTCTATTGGGTTCTTTTCCAAAGAAAGAGATAGAAAAAGTGATAAAACCTAACTAGCATAACTAGCCTAACCTAAGGGTGGATATGCTCCATAGATTACAAATTTTATTTTGGATATTAGTGGAATTAGTGAACACGTGCATCAAAACACAATAGCTAAGAATGAACTACAACTACAAATCAAATGATTTCCTATAAAAACTAGGACAAATACTAGTCATAACCCTCCATAAAAAAATATATGCACATAAAGATCAGGATAGAAATTGTAGTCACAACTCCTTACATTTATATTAAAGTGTAGTTAAAATCATATTTAATTAAGAGAGGCTCTAAAACCTGTACATGTAGTGACTCAAGGCTCGAGTCTAGACTAAATAAACAAAATATAAAGCAAGATAAAAAATTCCTAAGGCTAGATACTAGGCATAAAAACAATTTCTTCCTCCTATGTGCTCCATGGATGGTTATTTATAATATCCATATCAAAATTCAAATTTTAAAATTTTTCCCAAGCGACTATGGGTGGCAGTGTCTACGTTATTCTTGGTTGTTGAGCCAATGGAACCCTGTTGTATTTATTTTTGGAATATTTAGATATATTTGAGGGTCTAATAATTATAAATACTCCTATAGGTGGTGCAGTCTCTTTGGAGGTGTCATTTAATAAACCCACATTTTTCTCTTGGAAACTTGAGCCTGGGTGGTGGCTTGCTAACAAAGCCCAGTTTTGGTGGTCATGGCTTCACCTCTTTTTGGTTCTACCCTTTTTCGGCATATTTTCCCCTTTCATACTATCCTACCAAGTTCTAACAATAACTTGATTTTGAGCCTTCCTTCCAATGGTGTGGTTTCTCTGGTATCTCTCGTTCCTACATTCCTTGCTTACTTTCTAGTCTAGTTTATGTCATGTTCGATCTTGCCCTACCCCTTTTATTGGCGATAAGTTAAAAATACCTCTATGGAAATTAGTGTACTTTGTTTTATGGGCATATTTTAAGCAATTTTTAGCTTGTGAATGCTATTTTTATGCATCTCATCACAATTCCTCTAGGTAATCTATATGTTGATTACAAGATCATACAATCCTATTGAATCCTTACTTGGATCATCCTCTCCTCCTCCCCTTTTTCTCTAATACCCCTAGGTCTTCCTTATTGGATATGTTGTTTGTGCCACTAAGCAACTACACTTGGGTATATGGAGTGTTGCAACCTGGTTATCAAAAGAGGGTGGCTCAATTTTGGGATCCATACTCCAAGTTAGCAAATAGGACAAGGCACACCAAGATGATAAAGGTACTGCCATCAATGGAACTATTTTTGTTATCTTTGGAAGGTTTTTGGAGCTCTTTTTGATGGTGGGATTTAGCTTAGTCACCACCAGAAAGGTTTTGATTCTTTGTTGATTTAGTTCTAATGATTAATCTTGTGTTATGGCATGGGAAGCTTTGAGCATGCTAGTAGTCTCTAGAGTAGACCTTCCCTTGGTGACGTCTTCATTAAATTAGCTACTTGATATGTGTAAGGGAATTTAGGACCTCTTATTTTGATTGGTTTTGGGTGGAAATCCTATTTAAAACTTCTCTCTTGGGTGAGGGATCCACCCCATGTAGTGAAACTTCACTACAAAGTGTTTGATCTAATAGCACATATAACCTCATTGTATTTATCATATGACAAGGGGTTGAAGAGATAAGATATGCTAAGATTAATCTTCCAATTAGCACCTATGAACCTTATAGTATTCATTGTATGACAATACGTTATGGGATAAACTATTTGTTTAGATAAAGTGTTTGATTTAATGACACCTATGAATATCACAATATTCATCTTGTGAAAAGGGGTTGAAGAGATAAGAGATGATAAGATTGATATTGTCATCAACACCTATGAACCTTGCATATCATGCAACAAGAGGTACTAAGATAGAATATTTATTGAATATGAAGTTGGAGATAGAGTCAAGGCTATTATGAGAGATTTCAAAGATAGATTATGTTGTATGAACCAATGATTCATTTACAATATGAAACAAATAGGATATGTCATTGTAGATTATGTTGTATGAATCATGATTAACTTACAAGATGAAACCCATATGATCTATATATCATTGTAGATCCTTGAATTCATATGCAACAAGCAATCCAAATAGATATGTGTGTGTGTATATAGGTAGATATGCAGTCAGGCAGATGCAAGCAAGCAATGACTAGTCAAAAACAAATAGTCAAACAATGTAGACTTAGATATAATATTATTTAAGATTCATTATTTTTTTAAGTTCTTTTTTTTCAAGTTGTTGGTCACAAATCTGCCTAAGTACAATATTTCATCACTTGTGCGCCCTAGACTCGGCCAACATTGAAAGGTCAAGGGAAAAAGAAATTTCCTTCGAACCGATCCCTAGAGAGGGTTGGCTCCCTTACTAAATTCTACATTGTTTGAAGACTAGGGATGCAGGAAAGAAATTGACAAATAACTGAAAGAAAGGGAAATATAGCCACAGGCCGAAGTGTAGAATTTGGGGGCGGACTAACGAAGAAAAATTCCACCAAGTTTTATAACAAGCATATAATAAAATGAAAGCAGTAGAATTTAACTCACACCTTTGTAGAGATAACCCCCGGATCGCATTTCAAAATCTACTCACTAACCAGCAACGTTTGAATTCAAAATGCAGAATTCAAAACTTAATAGCAAGAGCATGAGCATAAACATAAATGATTTTAAAAAAAAGAAGGAAATCACACACATAAGAATGCTTGCAAATTTCAGAAGCCAAGTCTCTTCTATTGATGCAGATAACTTAGAGATTTTTCTTGCAAGTCTCTTCTATTAATACTAATGAATTTGATTAGTATTTATAAAGGTTTTCACCTCTTTCATTAAATACATGTGGAGGCAAAGTGTCGGCCACTCAGCCACCAATAGCAACAAATTTCTCCTCGACCACAACAATGAACCAATGAGCAAATGCCAAATAAAATAACCGATGATTTTATCACATGGCATATCAAGCTTCAACGACAAATCATCGGTCCAGTTGCAATCTCCATGGTGGCGCCTTGGAAATGCATGCCCACGAAGTGGTCGATGCCTCAAAAATGAACAATATTGCACTGGAATCAAGAGCACATGCTTAAACTTGGTAGCTTCAGCGATCATATTACATCAACAATTATATTTATCAATATTAATCTCTTTTCAAGGAAGATTTGCACCAAACTTCACCCAAAATTACATCCATAGGAAAAAGTGTTCAATGTGTGAAAACACTTTAAAAAGAAAAACAATTTTCGAACAAAGATTACAACAAAATTCCAATGTGGAACCAATGATTACAACGAAATGTCAATGTGGCACACTACAACAAAATTCCAATGTGGCAAAAATGCCAACATTTCTGGTGGCTCACGGGGTATTCAACTCGCCTGAATGTAATCGATTCTAGGACTTTATTCATTGGGTATAGAGTTCCCACTTGCGTACTGCATCTGATGGTTAGCTATTTGTATCAGCTTCGTCTTGCTTTTTGAGATGTGTTGTGGTGGATTCATATATCGCAACTGCTACAGCCCATCCATCTATGGTAATCACCTCCCGAGCTTTGAGAGTACCCACAAGATATCGAAAAGTCCCAACCTTTTCTATATCAAGATGTTTGGCCCTTTGACTGAGCTCCAATAATCCAAATTCAATGCGAATGAACTTTCTCATTAATGGTAACACATGCTCTTCGATGATGGGCTCCTCCAAATTATCAATATCTGAAGTATCCGTCATGAAAACAACCCATAATGTATCCAGGTCTTTCTTTGCCAGAATATTTCCTTGATCATCAACAAAACTAGGAAAACCATTATCTACAAGTGTTTCAAAATAAACCAATAAAATACGTCTTTCATGCTCAAAGGTCTCTTGCAACTGATGAGCTTCTTTAATCAGATTCATCTTGGAGAAATAACTGTGTAATGTGATTTTAGCACTCGCCCAAGCATGGGCTATATCACTCATTGGACGCATCTTGAGATTTATTTGAGTCATTGGTTGGATCTTCATGGCCATTTCCAATTTTGGCTCTAAATCTTACTCCATGCTATCTATTATAGGTCCACCATATGAAACAGCTACCTGAACATCCTAAAGGAACAAGAGCACTAATGTAGCCTTGGTCGCCATTTTCTTATAATTAGTCAACATCTGACTGCGATCTTCCTTAATATTGTCCTTGGTGAGGGACACAGAGTGCATTGATTTTGCTACCAATTGATTCTGCAAGTTCTGAAGCTAGTCCTGCAGAGCTTGAATTTTTAGTTGTGCTTCCTTCTCGGCTGCTTGAAACTGTGTAGTTGTCTGCTTGCTCTCTGCTATGTCACTTTCCAAATGCATCACTTGTTGCTGCCACTGTTGAGATTCAAATTGTGCTCGCATCATATTTAGCTCTGTTGTTCCTCTAAGGCTTCCTCGAGCTTTTTGATTTTCTCTTCAACCTGAATGAGAAGATCCTTGTAATGTTCTGTCTACAGATACATGGAACTTGATGCCTCCTGTATGGTGCCCATGTGCTCAACTGGATGCTTCTTTATGAGGTCCTCAGTGATATCTTGGTATGAATAGTCACTAGATGTCATTTCTCTTTGAGGTTTTTGAACCCGAGGAATCATGGTCACCGTGTGCTTCTCCATTGCTATGGGATCAAAAGTCACTTTCTTTACTGGTTGTGTCATGGCTAGTGAATCCTTTCTCTTACAATTCTTCCACAACCTAGATGAACTTTGTTGTGCCTTGCTGAGTTTTTTTGCTATTGAGCGCTCAGGTAGCAACTCTATCTCAGAGACTAGTGGCTCCTCCATGGCAAAAATTGGGGAAGAGAGAAAAATAGCTTGTTGGGGATTGGATTCAACCATAGGAATGGAAGTGGAGGGGATCTCAGCTACGCTTACTCGAAGAGGTGCTTGCGTGCTTATGGAAGAATGTGAAGGTATGGAAGATGAAACAGAGGGTAATGGAAGGGCAAATGGATTTGGGGCAGATGCAAATGAACTGAAGGCAAGAGAAAAGGATGGAATGGGTGAAACTGAAGAAGCACTAGTGACCTGTGACTGTGGGACAGAAGTGGGAATGGGAGAAGTGGATGTGAAGGGAGGTGAAGTAGACATAGGAACTGTGGATGAAAAATAGTGGTCACCAAATGCTTATTAATGAGAGAAGAAGAAGGAAAATGCATACCTATGGGCTCCTCTCCTTTTGTGCTTATGATCATTTGAGCCGATGGTAAACATTGTTGTATCACAATATTTTCTTCTCCTTTATATTGTTCCTTCCCCATGTTCAGATCAACCGATGTCACCATTGAATCAGAGTGTGTTGGCTCAATTGCTTGTGATGAAGATTGTTTTATGCTCAGCGCAGAATATGCTCCACTCCTAGGCTTCTTCGCTATGTGAGGGAAAGGAATTTCCATGGCTGCACTCCTTTTATTTTGTAGAAATTGCTCTTGCTCTTCCTCTTCAATAACAATCCTCTTTTTTTCCAATACCTCCACTTGTCCGATCATTTCTTGTTCTTTACCTGGACTACTAATACTTTTAGGCACCAAATCAACAAAGGAGAGGGGTTGATACTTCTCATAATTATCATCATAAAT
This sequence comes from Wollemia nobilis, assembly GCA_028583015.1. Classification (NCBI taxonomy): domain Eukaryota; kingdom Viridiplantae; phylum Streptophyta; class Pinopsida; order Araucariales; family Araucariaceae; genus Wollemia; species Wollemia nobilis. Next base: position 2,134,184 of record JAQPPZ010002524.1, read on the forward strand.
ATTTGAAAAAGAATCATCTATAGCCATCGAAATCTCATGATCCACCAATTGGTAATATTTTCATCAAACCAATCAGGCAATTTGGTATTCATTTGCTCAAACAAACCTTCAGGAGGAACCTGTTCTGAGTGATTTGCAGGATCATATTCAACCTCCATTTCATAAAAATCATGCCAAGGAGGAAGTGACATCATCTTCTCTACATGCCATTCAATGTCATGCCCTTCAATATTGTTCCTTTGTCGCACAATATCTTCTCTAGGGAAACAATGAAATATTTTTGCCTTGATGAAACTGGCAAAAATACCCAAAGGATCATACTTCCATCGTTGGGGGACCTCAACCAATCCATGATCATAGAGTGTCTCAGCAATCAGTTCATTCTGGCCACACTGAGTAACTGTGATATCACCAAACTTGAAAGGCATAACACATGTATTTTTTTTTCTATTACCTGACCCATAGGTATCATTTATAAAATCACTTTTTTGAGCTACTTCCAAGGCAAAAAGATGTTCAGTTGTAAAATATGGTAGCAAAAAAGGTTTACCAGTAAAACCATACACTCTAACTACCACGCCTTGGGTTAGTAAGAAAACATCACCTTTTTTCTGATCAACCACTTCTACTTGTAGGGCCCGAGGCACTCTGTTTCATACTCCATACATTATCTCCAAAGCAGGTCCTAAAAACATTATGTTGAAGTTATAATAGGACTCGTTCTTGGAAAAACTCTGAGTCCATGAGTATACTGGTAATGCTTTTCCTGCTTCATCTGTCTTGTTTATTGCTACAAAAGCAAAACGAGAGTGCATATGGTAGAAAAAATACCATGTCAAGAGGGAACAATGCCTAAAGGTAAGATCTTTTCCATTTTGTACCTTTCTCAATTGTGAATGTATCCTCATTTCTAAGAAACTTGCCCAATCAAAGAAAATTGAATTTAGAGTTGTTGTCGTGGCAGTTAGAGCATAAAACCCTGGCTGTGAAATGAATTGCACCAATGATGCTTGCCACTTTTGTACTGCAAAATCTGAAGATAATCCTGTTAGCCATGCTATCATTGAATACAAATATGGGCTCTTGAAACTTTTCAATGGTGTCGGTATTTTTGGCAACTCTCCCAATCGTGGGGTCTTTAATAACTGGCTCTCCATGAACTGTCGCATCTGAATGGTAGGTTGATACCTCTCCTCCTCCTTAAAACTAATTTTTTTTAATGTAGCAAAAGATGAAATTTGTGCACCGCAAGCAAACGCATCCTGTATGGAACTAGCCGAGATACTAAACAATACTTCTCCATGGGCATTTTGGACAGTTCTTGCAGCAGTGTTGTAGCATTGTGTGATTGCCCAGATCAGCTCAGGACATGGATGCATAGGTGTACACAAGTACCAGGAGAGATAAGAATGAAATGCTATAGTATGGGAACTCCCAACAGACATATGTTGTGCAGCAAACTCAGCATCTAGATGCAGTCTTTCTACTCCCTTGTTGGTGATATTGCAATCTTTAATCTGTCTCAAGCGATCATCATAAGGTTTCAGTTCCATATCTTCAAAATTTTCTTCTCGAGCTCTTCGCGGCTTCTTCGTGATCTCAGGCCTTTTTTGTACATTCACCTTCTTGGCCTCTGTAGCTTTCCTCCCCATCTTTAGCTTCCTTTGAATATGCAACAACGAACAACAAACCCTGGAGCAAAAGGGATTCGCAAGACTTCGATATAGGAACCCTGCAAATGCTTTGATTGAAAACAAAAGGATGGGCCTCCTTTTTATAAATTTTCATACACATCCGTTGGAAAGCTTTCTAATTTCATGGGCACCGCATGCATTCCAATGATGCTTTTATTTTTTTATTTTTATGCTTCTTACCACTTCTTGAAATGCGAGAAGTGGTAGTTTTTTTTTTTTTTTAGAAAGTGTAATGAGTGAGCGGAGTGAGAAATGGTAATGAGCGGAATTTACGGATAGTGCAGCACGGAGAAGGGGGGTGCATGGGAAAAAAGACGAGCGAAAGGATTTAAATGCATAATGGTTTTTCTTATTTTAGTATCATTGCTTTTTTTTTTTTTGGAATGGAAGCGGAAAGGATGGAAAAGCGAACGAGGAATGAGCTTTCCGGAAAAGAGAAAAGCGAAGCAGAGGACGGGTTGTTTTTGCTTTTTGAAGAGATTATTTTTTATTTTTTATTTTTTAAATGGCCGAAATGGTTTATTCGGGGGACGGAATGGGAATTTCGGGACCCGAAATAGTGTTTTCGGGCGTTCGAAATGAGTATTTCGGAAGGATAACGAAGACTGTGGATGGGGAGTGGTGGAAGACATGTATATTGGGAGGTCCGAAAGGGCTTTTTTGGGACTCGAAATAATGTTTTCGAGGACCCGAAAAGGCTATTTCGGGGGGAATATGAAGAAATTTCGGGCATGCATGAGCACGTTAATTTTTTTTTTTTTTAAATAATGGAAGGGGGACCCGAAAAGGGTATTTGGGGCGGGAGAAAAACGAGCTCGGGAAGCATGCAATTTTTTATTAATTTTTTTTTGTTCTTTTTTTTTTTGGTTGACTAGTCAAAGGGCGGAAAGGGTTTCGGGATCCCGAGAACACTATTTCGAGATCCGAAAAGGGCGTTTCGGGCATGGAGGAACGGGAGGGACGGAATGAAGTTTTTATAATATTTTATTTGAAGTCCGAAATGGGTATTTCGGAGGCCCGAAAAAGGAATTTCGGGTTATGTCTTTTCTTATTTAAAAAAAAAAAGGTTTGGGAGGGAAAATTCAAATTTCGGAATTTGAATTTCGAATTGAGCATGGAGGGAGTGGAGATTTTTTTTTTTTTTTTTTTTAAATAAATTTCTTGCATGGGGGAGTTGGGAAAAAAAACGCAGCCAAAATCCAAAAAACAAGGGTTCCAAGGTAAGGCCATGTTTTAGAGCGGAAAGCGGGAAAAATGCAAGCCTTTGTTTTTTTTTTTTACACCTCCAGAACCTTGGACCCCCTAAACACCTCATCCAACTTGATTTTTTTGGTTTTCAAGTTTTTAAAGAACTCCCTAGTTAAGCATAACCTTCCTAGAGTAGTACTCGGATGGGTGACCTCCGGGAAGTCCCGGGCTCTGCACACTTTTTCATTTTTTTTTTTTTTTACTGATAATAGGCCTTCAAATGAAGACCATTAACTGGAATTAACAGTGCATGACCAGAACTCGTTTCGGCCATATCTCACTCATCCGAACTCGGATTGAGCTGAAATTTTGAGGGTAGATGCCTGAAAAACCCTAGAACGTCTCCACCAATTTTCATATCATTTGGAGCAACACAGATCCTAGCGCATCCCTATGTGTGAACGATATATTTGGCAAGCGGCTATGCGAGGGTTTCATCTCGGTTGAGTGCAAGCAGCTCCAGAGGTTGGTTTTTAGGGCCTTCGGGCCCTAGCGGCCAATATTTTTGTGGTTTATGCTCAATATTTTAGCAAGAAATGTTGCAGGGGATACAAGATGGGTTAGAAATTTGTCTTTCAACAGATCATACTGTGAACTTGAGTGACAACGGCTTCCAATTTGCTGCACAAAAGAAAAGTGAAAACCATACCTTTCCATGGTGTCTAGGGCAAGGATTAAAGAGATCACGAAATAAGTTTCAAGCAGTTGATCAAAAAATGGCTCATATCTCAAGTGAATCTGGTGCTAAGGTGCACCCACAAAATAATTCTACTGTGAAAACCCCTATCAAGGGTAAGAATTTTGAAGACTCAGTCCCAAAAATGAATTTTAGGGATGCCCTTCATGGTGGATAGCCTCAACCCAATGCTAATATCAATATTAGGGCTTCTCATAAACCTCTAAGAATGCCTAAGATTGATCCCAGGAAAACGGAGTCAGGATGTCTTAAAGCAGCTGATGGAACTCCTATTGTTAAGCTTGATATGGGTAACATTCAGATTGGCATTGAAGATTTGGAAAAAAGAGGACTAATTTTTCGGTTCGTGGGTTTTCGTCCGAGTCTATCTGCTTTCAAAGTCCGGGCTGCAAAAAGCTGGAAAACTAAAGGTGAGTTACAAATCTCTATTTATCCAAATGGTTATTTTCTTGTTTTATTTGCTAATAATGAAGATAGAGAGAAAACTTTTCAAGGGGGTCCTTGGTTTTTTGGAAGGGCAGGGCTTTTCATGAAGCCCTGGCATACTAAATTTAAAGTCGAAGAAGAGATGCCTTCTATAGCTCCCGTGTGGGTTAGACTCTTTGGCCTCCCTATTGAATTTTGGAATCCTACTATTTTTTCTTCAATTGGAAACTCTTTAGGAACTTTTATGATGACTCGTTGATTGTACTCAAAATTTTGAACATATTATTTATGCTCGAATTTGTGTTTTAATGGATTTTGACAAACCCCTACCTAAAAATATCACATTACAATTTGGGGAAGACACTTGGGAGCAAGTAGTGGACTATGAGAACATTCCTTTTCATTGTAGAATTTGCCATGAATATGGTCATTTGGCCAATGCTTGCCCAAATAAAATTCTTGATCAAAAGAAAGAAGATATAAACTCAAAGAGGTTTCCAAATACCTAAGAAGAAGAACACTTAGAAAAAACCAGTAATGAAGGATCAATCAAAGTCATTTGCTAATATGTTTGAAATCCTTTCCACAAATGATGTCCCAAGTGAGGAAGAGGAAATAATGGAAACCGAAATCTTAGAAACACAATTTAAATATGAAGGAAAGAACTCAGAGACAAACCAACAAATCAAAGGTTTTCAATAGAAAAAAAGGAGAAAATTTACACAAGAAAAACAATATTTCAAATGTCAAAACTTCAAATAATGCAGTCCCAATATAGACTCCATTGAACCATCTAGTAAAATTTTGGCTGTGTATGAGCATTCTTCAAGGTTAGAAGCCATCTCAGATTCAATTGGAATAAGTCAAGAAACAGGGAAAAAAAAATTGAAGATGGATTCTAATCAAAAAGTAGGTCGCAAGACCAATCAATATCATATGGTAAAAGAAGGTGAAAAGCTTGTAGAGGAAGGTAAGATTAATGCCCTTCCCAATATTTTTAGCCCCGGTATTAATGAAGATCATCACTTGGAATATTAGAGGACTCAAAGGGAGTCTTTCAAAACAAAATGAAATTAGAAGAATGATTCAGATAAATCATCCACATCTTGTTTTCCTTCAAGAAACAAAGATGTCAATGGAGGATATGGACTTAATTGCCAATAAAATTTGGCCACTGGAAAAGTGGTTTCCCTCGGCTCCCAAGGGACTTCGGTGGCATTGCTTGTCTTTGGGACCCAAAAGAGGTAGTTATTCACCATATGGTTGGCAGTTGGGGTTTGTTGGCTATAGCTATTCAAAGTAGACATTCCAACCAGATTATGCTCTGCATTATCGTTTATGCCCCGACTTCTTTGGAGGAAAAAAGAAGACAGTGGAAGGATATTACTCATATTATCTCTCATTTTCCTAAATCTTGGATCTTGATCGGAGGAGATTTCAATACCATCCTCTCTCTGGATGAGAAAAGGGGGGGAAATAGAAATTTGGACAAAAGTACTGACCTCATGAGCGAATATATTGCAAACCTCCATCTTGTGGATATCCAACCAGATAATGGCCTTATGACTTGGTCTAACAGAAGGCAAGGCTTAGCTTGTATAATGGAGAGATTGGATAGGTTTTTGCTCTCTAAAAATTTCTTAATCCATGGTCACATTCCTAAAGTGAAGACTCTTAATAATGCTGGTTCGGATCATTGGCCAACCATGGTGGAAATGTGGAAAACCAATGTGAGTTTCTCTCCTTTTCATTTTCAATTAATGTGGCTTAGAGACATTTCCTTCAGACCTCGTGTGCAACAATGGTGGAAGGAAGGTAAACCTAGGCATGGGACTAAGATGTTCTATTTTGCCAAAAGACTGCAATACATTAAATCCAAAATCAAGACTTGGAACTGGAAAGAGTTTGGGGATGTTCATAAAAAAAAACATGAAGTTATTGCTCATCTTGAAAATTTGAATAAGAAAATCCATTTAGATGGCCTCACAGAGAAGAGAAGTGTAGATGAAATTAAACTCACAACTCAGATTAGAGGAATGGGAAAAAAGAGAAGAAATCTTATGGAAGCAAAAATCTAGAATTCAATGGCTCAAAGAAGGAGATCGAAACACAAATTTCTTCCACAAATATCTTCTAGCTCAAAGATCTCACAACTTTATTTCTTCCTTAAAATCAGATTCTGGAGATGTTGTTTATACTTGGGATGGCATGAACTCTATTGTTGTTGATTACTTTTCCAATATTTTTGTTGCTACTCCTCTTGACTCAGCTTCACAACAAAATGTTCTTCAAGCAATCCCTTCTCTTATCACTTCGAGGAGAACTCTATTTTGACTGCTCCTCGTTACTATCAATGAGCTTCAACAAGTAGTTTTTAAAATGCAAAAAGGGAAAACCCCAGGTCCCGATGGTTTTCCTATTGAGTTCTACCAAGAGTTCTGGGATATCCTTCATGTTGATTTATTAGAGGTGGTGGAAGAAGCCAGGAAATCCAAAGAAATTTTGAAGGTTATCAATAAAACTTATATTACTCTTGTTCCAAAAGCTCAAGAGGTTGATCATATCTCAGCTTTTAGACCTATTGCTTTATGTAATGTTCTTCTCAAAATCATTACTAAAATCATGGCAGAAAGGTTGAAGCCTCTTTTGCATAAGATTATTTCCCGCAGCAAGGGGGATATGTGGAAGGACGTCAAATAGTAGATGAGATAGTTCTTGCTCAGAAGCCATCCATTCCATGGATATGCAAAATTCTCCTTCTATGTTCATCCGGTTAGACTTATCCAAAGCTTATGACAGAGTGGATTGGCACTTCCTTATCAAAGTTTTGAGGCAATTTGGTTTCTCTAAGGATTGGATGGATTGGATTATGGGATGTATCTCTTCAGTTTCCTACTTAGTTCTTATCAATGGCAGGCCTTCTCAGTCTTTCCCGGCTTCCAGAGGTATTAGGCAAGGTGACCCGCTATCCCCTTATTTATTCATCATTCTTGTTGAATGCTTGGGTAGGACTATAACCAAAAAGAGGGAAAACAAAACCCTTGAGGGAGTTACCATTGCTCATGGAGCTAGACCTATCTCTCATCTTCAATTTGTGGATGACTCTACCCTTTTAGGTAAAGCTACGATTAAGGAAGCTTCTAATATTAAGCAAATCATTAGCTATTTTTCTAAGGCTATCTGGGCAGCTTGATCAATGAAGACAAATCTAAAGTTATTTTCTTTCACTGCTTTGCTAGACAGGAATCCATGGTCTTGGATAAATTAAGATATAAGAAGACCTCTCTTCCAATCACTTATTTAGGTATTCCCATAAATATTCAAAGGCAGAAAAATAAATATTGGAATTGGTTGTTGGACAAAGTCAAGAAGAAAATTGGAAAGTGGACCAACAAGTGGCTTTCTTCTGGGGGTAGAATCACCTTGGTAAAATCAGTCCTTCAAGCTATTCCTATTTATGTTTCTTCCATTTTGAATATCCCAAAGTCTGTTCTTCGAGAATTGGATCAAATCAGTCATCGTTTCCTTTGGAGTGGTACTAAGGAGAAAAGAAAATGGGCCTTGGTGAAATGGGATACTTTATGTCTTCCTAAGAGTGAAGGGGGGTTAGGATTCCGGTCTTCAATTAATAACAACAAAGCTTTAGCTGCTAAATTATATTGGAGGATGTTGCATAACCCCAATGCTCTTTGGGCCAATAATCTCCGTGCTAAATATGCTCGAGAACAAAAGTCCCGAAGACCTTGTTCGCTATCAACTTCCTACCAAAGGTTCTCCCATTTTAGTAGTTCTTAAGACTCGGTGAGGATTTGATAAAGAAAAAATTATTTTGGATCATTCATAATGGTCAACATGCAAATTTTTGGACAGATTCTTGGGATGGTCACAAGCCTTTGATAACTCGGCTTCCGATTGGAGGCCTTGGATGGAGGAGCTTCACCGAGCTAATTGGATAAAGGTGGCTAATTACTATCGGTACCATACCGGTAATTCAAAGGTTGGTAGATATTGGATCCCTATTGAGGACTGGCCTATTCAAATCCCAGAAAGGCAAAGACAAGATATCCAAGGCATCCTTCATATGAGATCCCTCTCTTGGTCCCATGAAAAAGATTGTTTTGGATGGAACAACACTACTAAGGGTGAGTATTCAAGTGCTCAAGGTTATTTGACCTTATGCCATAATAATCCCAACCATTCTTCTGACATATTTTCTCAATTGTGGGCTCAAAATCTCCAGCCTAAGGTGAGGTTCTTTAATTGGCTTTTATTGCATCGTAGGGTGCTTACCGGTGAGCAACTTATGAAGCGTGGTTTTCATGGCCCTTTTAGATGTGAAATGTGTGAAGAGAATGTAGAAAATATCAACCATATTTTTATTGAGTGTACTTTAGCCTCCGAGCTATGGAGGAGAATGGCCACTTTACTTGGCTTACAAGTGGTCCAATTTTTTCACTTTTGAACAACTTTGGAGGGATTGGCCTAATCAAGAGGGTGTTGATCATTTTATTAGGCAGTTAGTTTGGATGGGTTCTACCATTCTTCTTTGGAATATTTGGAATGAAAGGAACAACCAAATTTTTAATCAAGATAGGAAGGATATTCACTATATTTGGCAAAAGACCATAGCCAACTTAGTTGAATCAGTCCATCAACTCCTTAATCACCCCCAAAACTCCCACCAAAGATGGGATCAAGTGATGCAAATATTGAAGATTAAACCTTCTAAGGGCAACCAACTTAAAGGGAATGTGAGTATTAGTAAGATGGATAGGACTAGAAATTGGCAACCTCCTCCTAAGGATTTTGGAAAAGTCAATACCGATGGAGCCTCTAGAGGGAACCCTGGAAAAGCCAAGGTGGGAGGAATTGGTAGACTTTCGGATGGCTCCCTGGTTTTTACTTTTGCTGAGAATTTGGGTATTCTTTCCAATAACCTTGTTGAGGGGTATGGTATCCTTAGAGGCCTTCAGGAGGCTACTAAGGTTGGATGGGAAAAGGTGTTAGTTGAGTCTCGACTCTCAACTTATGATTAATCTCTTGAAGACTCCTTCTAAGAATCATAAGGTGGATTGGAGAATAAAAAGAATTATTGAGAAGATTCAGTTAATCCAGATGGGATTTTTGAAAGTTGATTACAATCATGTGGTCAGAGATCAAAACAAGAGTGTTGATGCTTTAGCTAATTGGGCTTTGGACAAAGGTGATCTTACTTGTTATGGCCACCCTCCTATATGGTGGGCTTCTCAAATTAGGGAAGCTCTTCTTTCTATCATTTCTTTGGATGGCTCCAGCTTCAAGGTACCTAGTTTCTTCTTGTTTTTTTTTTTTGCTTCTCTTTGGTTCATTCAGTTTTTTTAGTTCCCTAGCTCATTCTATTCTTTATTTTGTTTCCTCCGTTGATTCTTGCATTAATAGTCTTCTGGTCTAGATAGGTCATTGTTTTGTTCATTTTTTTTCTTTTGTCTTTTTTGTTTTTTTGTTTAGTTTTTTAAGGTGGGTGGGTTCTTTTGTTTTGTTTTGTTTTTGTGTTCTTTGTGTTGTTTTTTGTTGTTCTTGTGTTTTTGTTGTTTTGTTTTTTTTTATGTTTTTTGTTATTGTTCTTGTGTTTTTTTTGTTCTTGTTCTTGGGTTTCTCTTTGTTTGTGTTATTTCATTTTTTTATGTGTGAGTGTTTTCTATGTTTTTTGTTTTTGTTTATTGTCTGTTGTTGGTTGTTTTTTATTTTTATTTTATTTTTTTTATTTTTTAGGTTTTGGTTGTGTTTATTTTTCATGTTTTTTTGGGTTATGTCTTTGTAGTGTTCTGTTGTTTTTGTCTTGTTTGTGTTTTGTTATGTGGTTCTTGTGTTTTTCTATGTGGTTTGTGTTGTGGTTTCTTTTATCTTATTGTGCGTGTTTGGTTGTGCTTTTGGTTTTGACACACTCAAGGAGCATGTTTTTTATTTTATTTTATTATTTTTGTTGTTATTTACTTATTTTTAAATTGGTTTTGTGTGTTTGTTTGCTCCTTGAGTATGTCAAAGGTGGTAGGCCAAGTCCGAGTCCTGGGCATTTTTGGCGGAATGGATACCCTTGCCTCCTTGGGTCTTACCCGAAAGTGGCATCCCTTTTGGGATGTTTTCCACAAAAAAAAAAAAACAAGTGCATGACCATCCATATCTTGCAAATAAAAATAATTAACTTGATTGGCACCTGTGATTTGAAATGGACCTTCCCATATTACCTCGAACTTGTGATGTTTTCCAGGCTTTGATTTCTTTTCATTCCACTTCAATACAAGATCGCCAACCTTAAAAGTCCTTTCAGAGAACTTTTTACCAAACCATTTCTTTGTCATCTCAGCATGTTCTATAAAATCCTGGTATGATTTCTCTCATTCTTCTTCCAACTGTAAAAGTTGAGCTAATCTCATGTTCATAGAATCAGATTCATCATCCTCATCATCAATCAAATGCCAAGTCTGGAGGGTCGGTAATTCAATATGAATTGGCAAAACTGCTTCTTTGTCGTATACCAATGAATAAGGGGATGTCTTGATAGATTTTTTCATCGAGATGCGATCAGCCCACAATGCTTGATTCAAAAGTAGGTGCCAGCCCCGCTTATTATCGCCAAGGGTCCTCTTGAAAATTTGAAGCAAATTCTTGTTTGTAGATTCAGCCAAGCCATTCCCCTACGGATAATAATTAGATGAAGTTTTCAAATAAATTTCGTACTTACCTACAAATTCACTGATTTTGGCACCTATGAAAGGAGTACCATTATCTGTTATAATCACATCTGGGATACCAAAGCGAGTGATCAACCCCTCAATAAAAGTGATGACCGTGGCTTGATCTACATTTTTAGTTGGAATTTGCTTTAGTCCATCTAGTGAAATAGTCGGTTGCAGTCAAGATGTACTTGTGACCAACAGATGAGTTAGGATCAATGACCCCGATAAATTCTAGGCCCCATTACTGAAATGGTACTTCTACTTGAATTGGGTGAAGAGGTAATGATGCATTTCTGGTTCTATCGATGTATCTTTGACACTTATCACATTTTTGACTAAATTTGAAGGTGTCTGTAAAAAGAGTAGGCCAAAAATAGCCTGCTCGAATAATCTTTAATGCCATGGGTCTACCTGCATAATGACCTCCCGATAATCCATAATGGAATTCTTGTAGAATTTTCTCCTTCTCCGATTCTTTGACACATCTAAGAAGAACTCCATCAATATTCTTATGAAACAATCCATTTGGCAACAAGACATACTTGAGGGCTTGTAGTCTAAATCTCCTTCTCGTGAGAAATTCGGATGTGAAGGACATTTGCCATAATAAAAATATTCAATCAGCTCCTCTATCCAATCTTGATCCACTATAGAATGATTGTCAAAATTACAATTATCTACTACATCCTCATACTCATGAATTGTGGATCCAGAGGAAGCATTCTTTACAAGCTCTTGGCACAATGCTTGACCTCGAACAAGTTTGGTTAGTCGGATCTCAACATCAAATTCTTGAATTTTAGAAACCCATCCAACTCTCCTATCTCCAAGTTCTCCTTATATGATAAAATTTCAGACATCTGGATGAACAACATAAACTATTGTTTTACTCTGTGAAACGAAGTGCCAAAACTTCTTCAGAGATTTCATTACCGCATACACTTGTTTCTCAATGAAGTTATACTTCTCTTGATGTGGTTGGATGACTTGGCTTAGGAAAGCAATCAGACGTTCATTTTCATCATCTCCCTTCGTGTAAGCACCATCGCATAAGCTTCTTGTTCACCAATAGCATAAAGGATAAAATCCTTGGAATAATCAGGGTTCACTAGGACCAGAGCTTGAGTGATCCTTTCTTTGATCTCCTCAAATGATTGCTTCCTCTGCTCGGTCCATTTAAATTTAGCATTTTTCTTTAAAATCTCTGTCATTGGCCTTATTACTTGAGCGAAATCTGCAACAAACTTTCGAACAAAATTAATTTGCCCAAAAAAATATTGCAAATCCTTCTTATTGGCTGGCAATGGAAGCTTCAAAAGAGCTTGGGCCCTAGCTGGATCAATAGCTAGGCCATTTTCTAAAATTACATGTCCTAGGAGATTTCCCTCCTTTACAGAAAAAATTGAATTTTTTGGATTAATAGATATGCCAATTCTTGGCATTTTTCAAATATCTGCCTTAAATGATATCCGTGCTCCTCCCTATTATGAGAAAAAATAGTCATATCATCCAAATAAATCACAATAATGCGATTTAACAACTCACCAAAATCCACATCCATTGCCCTTTGAAAAGTTGCGCCAGCATTTGAGAGTCCAAACGGCATTCACTGGTAAGCAAAAGTTCCCCATTTTGTGGTGAACGTTGTTTTATGTTGGTCCTCATCCCTGACCCAAATATGGTTATACCCAGAGAATCCATCCAACAAAGAGAATATCTGAGCTTCCGCAACCACATGAAGAATCTGGTCAATCTGAGGCAGAGGATAATGATCTTTTAGCGAGGCTTGATTCAAATTTCGAAAATCAACACATAGGCGAATATCTCCATTATTTTTTCGTATCGGGACCAGATTTGCCACCCAAGTTGAATGCTTGATGGGGTAAATGATTTTTGAATCCAACATTTTAAGAAGCTCTGCCTTCATCAGTACTTTAATCTTGGGATTAATTGGTCTCTGCTTTTTTCTGAAGGGTTTCACCCCATCATGCAACTCAATAGTATGTTGTATTACATCTTTGTTATATCCCTTCAAATCATGGTAACTCCAAGCAACTATGTCAGGAAATTCATGACATAAATCTTTGATTTGTTCTAACTCCTCGGGAGTACAATCCATCCCAATCTTTATCAATTTTTGGGGACCCAACTCCAGTTCAGTATACTCCTTCTCATCTACTTTGATCCTATGCTTCTCTACCCTATCATTTTGATCAAAAAGGCTTTCAAGTGTAATCAATCCTTTTGGGATATGATTATTCCTTAGTTGAATAAGCCCTTTGGCTTCCTCCTCATCAAGCGTTCTCTCTTCCATAGTACTCGCTTCTCTTATCAAAAAATTTATAATTTGTTCATCACTTTCGAATACTTGCCAATACATGTTCTTGTTCGGGACCGAAGGTCTGTAAACTAACCTTACGGTCTTAGGTTTCCTCACTACATGTTCAATCAGAGAGAAGTTTGCTCCATGAGATGCTAGAATATCAGCATGCTTATTCAACTCTCATGAAATGGATTGAATATTCAATGTTGTGAAAGCCTCAAACAGGTCCCAAACTTTGTTGTGGTATGCCTTGAGATAATGTTTCTTGGAGATGCACTTGTTCGTTACTTGGTTCACAATCAATTCAGAGTCACCAAAAATCTACAATTGTTCAATTCCTAATTTTTTTGCCTTCTTCAAACCTAGGCACAATGCTTCATACTCAGAAGCATTGTTAGTACAACTCTAGGTCAGTCGATATGAATATGTTTTTTGTAGGCCAGAGGGAGAAATAAGAACAATCCCTGCTCCCACACCATTTTTACATCTTGCTCCATAAAAATACAACTTCCATAATTGATCGGGCATAGAGTCTTGATCAAGAGGCATCTTTATTTCAACCTCTTCAGGATTTGTAATGGAGTAACAACCAATTTTAGTCTCCATCATGGCATTAAAACCGAGCATTGAAAACTCATCCTCTAAGCGAAGCTCATCCAGAACTTCATCCATCAAATCAGGATTTTCCAATTCTTCTGTTATCATGTTGACAGAATGTGTGGACTTTTCTTCTTCTTCCATATTCTCTATATGAAAAGTAGAAGGCTTCTCATTGTAGATCTAGATTCTTCTTCCTTTGAAAGGAATCTCCAAGTGAGAATAATCTAGAGAAAGGTAGCCTCCCAGCTTAGCAGTGAATTCTCTCGACAAACACATACTCGAAATATGGTTCCAAATCAACCACAACTACCTCTTGAATTACTCGTAATTTGAGGCATACTATGTAGAACAATAGGAATATCCTTGATTACACCCACTATTTTCATAGGAGTCCCGTCCAACTGCAAGACACCATGGCTACTTCTTGTATACTCCATACCCATGACTTCACAAATCGCCTTTGGCATGACAGCTTGTCGCGACACCGGAATCAATCATGCGGATTGTGCACTATCCAACCCTCCATCCTAAGTGACAAATAAAATGGGGGTGGTCTATTTTTTCCAATGGCTAAAGTAGTTAATGTTTGAGCAAAAATCGTCTGGGTAGGATTCTTCTCATTATCTTTCATAGACTTCAATGATTCTTGTAACAAATCAACTTGCCCAGGTAATTGTAATGCATCATAGAGACTAACCTTGGCTGGAATCTTCTTCAATTCTTCAAAAATATTGTATGTAGATGCACTAGACTCCCTCTTTTCAACAGTGGCTTCATATTTGCTCCGATATTGTTGAGTGGCTTCTACCCTCAGTATTTTAGTCAAATATGGGTACTTGAGCTTTTCTCTGGCTTGTTCCTCTGTTTCGACTCTTGCTTGTGAAGTCGAGGCTTTTTGTTGCAATATTTCCTTTGCTCATTGTGGCAAAAGATATTTTAATAGAATGGGTGAATCTGGCTTTGGTATTGAAGCATGAGCTTTCACTTGTACTTATTTCTTCTCATTTTTCATCTTCAGATCAGTCGGTACCCTTAATGGTTCCATCTCTGTTGGATCTACCGTGACTGGCCTCTTCCCAGTTCTCGTGAGAACTGAGACTTGTTCTTTAGATGGAACCATAAAATTATGATCTACCTCAATAATCATGTTAAATTGTCCTCCGGAAGAGCTTGCGGCCAATGTTTGTACATAGTTCAAATGAACCATACAAGTCTCCTCACCGTGTGGATCATTACATGTAGAGCACCAATATGTTCTTTCTGCAGGGCCAACTTCCTCATTCGTCAACACAGTCGGGTTCTTCTCAGGCACTTTGCTTGTTGAAGTCGCTTGTTCTCTAGTGATCGGCGAAGGTTGAAATCTCCTAGGTTGGAAATCTCTCTTGGCCTGCTTTCTTTCAATAATTGTGATTTTATTTCCCATTGCTCTTATAGCTGAATTAGTAGATTTTACCTCTTGTAATAGCGTTGTGTAAGGATTAGGATTTGAGGGTGCAAGAGGTGCTGGTATAGGTAGAGGTGCTGGCGATGCAGGAAATGTTGGGAATGAAGTGGGAGCTGGTAATTTTGGAATGCTTGGTGCAGGCAATTGTGGAATAGTTGGAGCAGGGAGTTGGGGAAGCTGGAATGGGTGCGATCTGAGGTGCACTTGAGCTCCATGATGGAATAGGATACATGGAAGGCATAGGCTATGAAAATGAACCAGAATACAAATGTTGAGGAAGATCAGGTAAGATAGGCATTGTTACCTTTGGTGGAAGCCTACTTATGGCAATCAAGTTTTCTTCCACCTTTTGTGCTTGTTCGAACATCTCTAGGAATGTAGTCACATTGGACTATCGGATAGCCAAGCCAATGTCTGTGTTAAAAGCTCTGAGATAATAGAATGCAGCTTGCTCATGAGTGGGCCGAAGACCTTCGGGAACTCTCCGCCGACTTCCGGTAAATCTGACATTGAAGTCTGCTATCTCCTCCTACAGATGCCTTTGAATTGCATTAAATTGATGCAACAAGGAAAATGGATTGGCTTGTTCATGAAAGTTTTGTATTAACAGCTCTCCTAATTGATCCCATGATGCAATAATGCCTGGTTGCAACGATCGGTACCAATACAACAATTTCTCTCTTAGTGACAACACCAACAATTTTATCATCACGTCTTCATCTGTTATGTCATGGATGGTTGCGAGGCTACATCTTTAATATGCTCATAAGCAATTTTACCAATACCATCATAGGTCGACAAAGCTTTCAAAGCAGCTTGAGGGACTGGATTTTGTGCCTGTAAATTCAAGGCTCCTGAACTATTCCATGCCGAGAACTACCTTGGTGGAGGATTTTGGGCCATTTGGACTGGTGTGTGTGGTTGAGGAGGTGGAAAACTAGTAGCAGTACTAGATGAACTTGAAGGAAAAAAAAATACACCAGCAATTTGTGAGGATGTTGCAGAGGACGTAAGTGGTGGGGAGACCAACTTAGGGTGTCCACTTAATTTTTGGTTGTCAAGTTCAAAAAACTCAATGGGATTTTCAAATTTTTTGGCCTTCGATCTTATGATCATGAAGTACAACTCTCACTGTCTCCACGTTCGAAGGCTTTTGGGTAGTGCTGAGTCACCAAATGTTCTAACTATACAACATGAAGGCGAACATTAAACCTCAATACTATTGAAAGTGAAACTTTCAGGGTCCCACCAGGCGTGCCAAAAACTGTTGGTCACAAATCTTCCTAAGTACAATATTTCATCACTTATGCGCCCTAGACTCGGCCAAAATTGAAAGGCCGAGGGAAAAAGAAAATTCCTTCAAACCGATATCTAGAGAGGGCTGGCTCCCTTACTAAATTCTACACTGTTTGAAGACTAGGGATGTAGGAAATAAATTGACAAATAACTGAAAGAAATGGAAATATAGCCACAAGCCGAAGTGTAGAATTTGGGGCAAACTAACAGAAAAAATTCCACCAAGTTTTATAACAACATATAATAAAAGGAAAGCAACAGAATTTAACTCACACCTTTGTAGAGATAACCCCCAAATCGCATTTCAAAATCTACTCACTAACTAGAAGAATTTGAATTCAGAATGCAGAATTCAAAACTTAACAGCAAGAGCATGAGCATAAACAGAAATGATTTTAAAAAAAATAAGGAAATCACACACATAAGAATGCTTGCAAATTTCAGAAGCCAAGTCTCTTCTATTGATGCAGATAACTTAGAGATTTTTCTTGCAAAATATCTAACCTCTCTTTTACAATAAGAATTTGATTAGTATTTATAGAGGTTTTCGCCTCTTTCATTAAATACATGTGGAGGCAAAGTGTCGGCCACTCAGCCACCAATAGCAACAACTTTCTCCTCGACCACAATAATGAACCAATGAGCAAATGCCAAATAAAATAACTAATGATTTTATCACATGGCATATCAAGCTTCAGCACAAATCATCGGTCCAGTTGCAATCTCCATGGTGGCACCTTAGAAATGCATGCCCACGAAGTGGTCGATGCCTCGAAAATGAACAATCTTATACTGGAATCAAGAGCACATGCTTAAACTTGGTAGCTTCAGCGATCATATTACCTCAAGAATTATATTTATCAATATTAATCTCTTTTCAAGGAATATTTGCACCAAACTTCACCCAAAATTACATCCATAGGAAAAAGTGTTTAATGTGTGAAAACACTTAAAAAAGAAAAACAATTTTTGAACAAATATTACAATAAAATTCCAATGTGGCACCAATGATTACAACGAAATGTCAATGTGGCACACTACAACAAAATTCCAATGTGGCAAAAATGCCAACACAAGTATGGTAAGGTGATAAGCACACAAACTATACTTGGTAGATATGATGTATGGACCTATCTAATTAGGCTCAAATTTACCTTTGAGATTAATTTTAGCATTGGTGTTTTTTATTTTCTTTAAGAATAAAATCATCAATTTCAAAGAATTAGGATTGTACCTTTTTTTTGTAGGTATATTTAAGCCTTTGTTGGTAGACCCTTAGATTTTCTAAAGTATGTATCCATTTTTTGTTAATAAATTCTAATTGGTTGAGATAGGTTTGATGATATTTATCTCCAATAGAGGTATCTTGTAGCAAAATCCACAAGGAGGGAACTTTCATTTGAAAAGGGAAGATTGATTTGATTTTATAGACCAAAGCATCGGGTGTTGTGTCAATGGAAGTTTTAACACTAGTGTGATATGTACACAAGGCAATATATAACTAGAGATACCTATCTCTACCAATTTTTTTGACAAGCTTCTTGATGATTTTGACAAGAGTCTTGTTAAAAGCTTCAACTTAGCCATTGCCTTGAGGATAGTAAGGCATAGACCATTTGTATTTAATCTTATATTTAGCAAAAAATTGTAGACATCCTTATTCTTAAAGGGTATTCCATTGCCTAAAATTAGCAAATAAGGGATGTCATAATGACTAAGGATCTTGTTAAGGGTAAACTTGAAGACTTGGACTCTAGTGGTGGAGGTTAAAGGCATAGCTTTGACCCACTTGGTAAAGTATTCAGTAGCCATGATGATAAATTTTTGTCCATTGGATGACATTTGATTTATATTTCTCTTTGTAAAAAAATAGGATATCTTATACAACTACTCAAATTAATACAAGATAAACCAAAATGCTTAAATTAGGATAGTATAACAGTAAATTAATAATAAAGAGTTGAAAACTATCTCAATCCAAGCATAATAAAATGGAGCATTCAAGGACAATTACAATAATATTATACACACAAGTACAAAATCTAGGGCTGATCCTATTGTAGTAAAAATAATTAATTGACACCTACGGCATCAAAGGCTATATTATTTAGAAAATAAACATGATAAACAACTCATGACCACCAAATTTTTCTTGCAACCTCACCATAGTAAATAAAGAGAGATTATGCTTGGGATATTTACAAAGGGTTTGATTTGCCTTGCAAAATAGTCCTCAAATGGTAATCAATGACCTTTGGCTATGAATCTTGATAGAGTGTCCCATTCTCATCCATGGAAGGCAGTGAACCAATGAATTATGGCTTTGGTTGTACCTATAGAAGTAATAGAGAGAAAGAGATTGAAATAGATGTGCGATATGGCAAAAATAGAGGTAGAAAGCTTCAAAGCAATATTAACAATCATAATCAACAAATGAATGTATGGTTTTTTATAACTAAAGAATGGTGAGATAACTTTTCTTTTGGAGTTGGTGACTAATTTTCTCCATTTTTGAGGTCATAAAATTATACATTTCAATCCAAATGATGCATCATTCAAACCCTAGGTGTAAAAACATACTAGAATCTTGATTGTGCAAAAAAAATCTAAAATTTATTAAACAACCAATCTCCCCATGTAAAGTGGAAATCTGGCACCATAAATTTTAGGACATGTGCTTCTAGGGGATGCATGTCAAAACATCTCTTAATCGTGAATCTATCCTTAATTTTAGTTTTTAGAAAAGTTAGGAGGTCAAAATATCAATAAAATGGTAACATGGCATGTTGTCATTCTACCCAAAGACTAACAAATATAATCCACCTCTTTCCCATAAATAGGAGGATATGAATCTCCACCACCTATAAAGTTAGTTATTAGTGCTCTTTTTACAAATACATATTACCCCTTCCTAAGGACCATGGGTGACACCACAAGGGATAGCCAATCATGAGTCCTTAGAAAAATAAGAAAATAAAAAGAATAATATACAATAGATGAAACAATAAAAACAAAAATTCTATGCTACAGAAAAAAAACAAAAAATATATATAATTTTTAATACTACTATATATGCAAAAATACAAAAAATGTAAAAATAGTATAAATATACAAAAACATAGCCAAAATTCTAAAGTAGAGGACAATATACTTGATACTTGCCTATATATGTCCCTAAAAAAAATGCTTGGAAGAAATTAGTTTTTTTTTGCCCCATGTGGTTTGAAATGAATCTACCTATAAAAATGCCCAAAGCACTAAAATATTCTAGTTGGGTGAAAAATGAGTAAAAACAAAGAGTCTAGATGATTCTCAAGCATGCCAATACCCCTACAAGCATAGTGCTTTTGCTATCCCTACAAAACTTGTGAAAAAATAATTTTTTACAATAAAATATTTAAAAATATAGGATGATGGCACTCGGTGCCTCATGTACCATATTTTTAGATATATATGATATTCCTTTATGGAACATTTGATTTGTGTACCCTATAATGGATTTTCTATTACAGTTATGGCATATATTCATTATTTGTGTAGCATTCAACGAAATGCCTACCTATGTGCTTGACATATACTTAGAAATTGTGTAGCATTCGATGACATGTCAAAAATTGGATGACACATACTCAAGATTTATGTAGCACTTGATAACATATCATTTTAGGATTTGCATGTATGCTTTGATTAGAATTCAAAATCATGCATCAATGAGATACCATGTATGATTTTGGTAGCATTTAGAGACATGTATTAAATGAAATTTAATTGATCTAAAGCATAAAATACTTGTGTACCATTTAGTGATATGCTTGTAAAACACTTTCTCCCTCAAAAATTGTCCATGCATGGGGTGGTATGCCATTCATACATGCCACCAAAGTATATGGGTTGCATGTACTATCCAAAAAGTATCAAGAATCAACATATACACTTGTCACTACAACAATGAACATTGGAAACATCTAGTCTATACCATGTACAATCATAAGTATATGATCTTAATCCTAGCATAAACTATAATATAGGCATAGGTGGAAACTATGGAATTAAATCATGGAAAACCATTGTTATGGAATGGCCTAGGGGATTCCAACCTACACCATGAATAGTATATAAGTATATGTTCCCAAGTCCAACTCACACCCTAGAACTTATGATGGATGCATTGCTTAATAAGACATGCCCACCATGATAAGAGAATAAGAAATATAAGGTTAAGGAAAAGTGGGCTATATATGTATTGTATCTTGACCAAATGGAGGGAGATCCCATGGAAGGAAAATTCACCATGCCCCTCCTACAAGGGGACTCACCACTATAGTATTTAAATAATCATATTATTTAACAAGACATGTTTACCACTATAATGGAACACCAAAATGATTGATTTATTGAAATTTTTGTGTTGTGTATTGGATGAAAATTGTAAGTTGATGTTGCCTTGGTATTTGGATCACATCGGATATGACATGGGTTAAACTAAATTAGCTACTTTATAAAATTTAAAGCAAGGTACTAACATAGACAATAAATACTTTGAACACATCATGATGCCCCTTAGTGGCAAGAGCAACACCATGATAGAGGAAGACAAACAAAGAACAAACAAATTCAACAATAATAAATGACAATAAAAATAGACAAACAACACAAACCAACAAGGAAAACTAGAAACGACAAACAAAAATAAAAAATAACCTAAACCAAGTAAAAAACAGCTAACAAACTAGGACAACTAGGATTGCCACTTTAAGTGGAAAATCTTAGTTAGGAAAGAAAAACCACTCAAAAATGTAAATTGTAAGCTAAAACTAGTAGAAGACATCAAAAAAATTGAACAACTGAGATCATCAATTGATGTAGAAATCATGGCCATAATAGGAAGAGATGTTATAAAACACATGAATATATGTCAAACTAAATAATGCATAGGACTAACACTTACAAACAAATAGTCAAATTGGTAATGTGAAAAACAAGGTACAAAAGGAAATAGGTAAACCAAGAAAACACAAATACTATTTAAATGACATTATAAGGGGCTATGCACAAAAGTGTTTGACCTACATAGAATTGGTTGGTTCTCAAATCCATCCATTATTTTCAATTTCGTTGTATTAAATCCAAATGTTTTAATAGTTTATGGACCAAGCCATTTTTATATAAACTTGTCTTGCACTTCTTATGCTTAAGATTAATCTGAAGAACAAGACCCCAAATTGAAATCATCATGATAGACTTTCGTATTATATTTATTGGAAACATGACTCTTATAGGCTCTATTATGCTAAATAGAACGTAGACACCTCTCATCAAGAGTAGTAATCTTGGCAAGATAGGCTTCCCTATACTCATGATGATACTCATCATGACAACAATTTTTTAAAAGAAACATGCAAAGAAGGAAATTCAATTTTGAGTGGTAAAATAACCTCAATACCATAAAACAAAGAAAAATGGGTTTCCCTATAGATGTCTAAATACTATTTTGATACAACCACAATGTGGGACTTAACTTTAAGTGTCAATATTTCTTTGATTCTCTAATTATATTTTTCAATATGTTTATCCAAATATTATTGCTAGATTTAGCTTAACCATTTTCTTATGAATAGTAAGACATAAAAATGATGTTGAATCCTTAATGGAGAAGTTAAATCTTGTATTTTTTATTTTAGAAAGAAGTATTGTTATCCAATATGAGAGCATATAGGACACCAAAACAACACATAATCTAATTAAAGATAAATTTAGATATGGTGAGAGTTTTTTTTGTCAATGGCATAGCTTCCACCCATTTTGTAAAGTATTATGTGGTTGTGATAATAAACTTGTGTCTATATGAGGACATAGGAGAAATAGATCCAACAAGTTCAAGACCCTAAGTGGAAAAAAACCAAGGAGACTCAATGGGATGAACCTAGTTAGAGGTATGAATTTCATCTTTGTGAAACTGACGCTTATCACAAGATTTTATTAGGAATTATTATATAATAATAGTTATTTATATAATTTGAGTAACCACTCAACTCATAGTTCGTATGGTCTACTATAGAACAGAGGTATAACCACCACCATAGTCCATGTGATCATGGGATAAAGTAGTTGCAATTTGGTTATACCTAAATAAGGCATCTTATCTGTTTTAAATACCTATCATTGAATAATACAAAGCATTCAAAGCTTAAGTTCTAGCATGTGGTATCAGAGCAAGTAGAAGGAAGAAATAATTCTCCTTTTGATTCTCTTCTAGCTTCAACATAGAGAAAACCAAGGTGCACTCTATTTGAGAAAAAATTCAAGATTGAGATAAGAGGTTTCAAGGGTAAAATTACCTTGTGTTAAATCATCACCATGAAGAGAAATTCCATGGTTGAATTAAAAGTATTTTAGGGTGGAAAACCCTTGCCAAAGGTATATTTAAGCAAGAAAAGGAAGCTATTGAAATATCCATAAAATATTGAAAGAAAGCCATTTGAAGCTCCTTTTATACAAAGAATATTTTGAAAGAAAATTGAAATAGCCTATTGAAAAGGCATTAAAAGAAATTTGAATAAAATAAATTTAAAATGAAAAGGCTCATATAGCCAATTGAAATTGTTTGGATAAAAAGGGATAATATTATAGCCTATTGAAGTCTATTTAAAGGCAATTTAAAAAACAAAAATCAACAGGGCTCATAATATAGCCAATTGAAGTTTTAAAGTATTTTGAAAAATAAAATTGATGAGCATTCAATAAGAAAAAACATTATTGATATTCAAGTAGTCAAAGACCTACAAAAGATTAAATCAACAAATAGTCTAGTTCAAAGGAAAAGGGAACATGCAAAAGTAGCGACTAAATTACAAAAGGAAGCTCCAAGAAGTGTGAGGAAGTTTGTGAAATATCATATTGAATCTACCAGGTAATTAACTAGATGTTTGTCAAAATTGAAATTATTCTAAAGAACAAATTTACAAACAGTTTTTGAAGAACAAAGTGCATGTGTACTAAACTTAGCAAAAGTGATAACAAAGATACCTATAATATAGTGACCGAGCAAAAATAGAACACTCTAACTAAAATAAATAGCTAGAAATGAGTGGTGCATAAATATGTATGAAGCAAAGGGAACCCATGGACATCTATTCAAATAATAAAATACAAGCATAACATGAATGTCAATAACCCATGTAACTGATATTGATAAGAAGGCATGATAAATTGAACCACCATGACGGAGAACCGGGAACCAACACTTCAAGAAACTTGTCTTTTCATTAAAAATTAAAAAAAAATATATATTTTATAGGCTTGAATGAAACAGCCTGCAGGCTTTACAATGGCCGACTTCGGCTCTGTTCTTCCACTGTACTACCTCCCCTGTTCTCCGGTCCACCATCCTCCCTATTACAAAATTTTGGGTTTTTAACGAGGTCCCGGTCCTCTAGCAATTAATGCCCCGCCTAAAACAAAGTTTAAACTTCAATTTTCCCCCTCTCCGAGTTTTCAAATATTTTTATCATAAATGGGCAACTGCCCGATCTGCACTGCTGCTTGCAATAATGGCTTCCCATACCCTGCACTGGCCGCTTCGCTCAGACCGTACTCTGCACTGCTGTTTTGTCGAAAAAAAAAAATCCTTCCAAATGGTGGTTCTCCCCCTTTAATGCACGCGGCTGTCAAATTTAACTCCCGATACGTGGCCTTCATCTTTAATTTCTTACACGTAGCCAATCGTGCGTAATTCTTCTATGACTTCTCCATGTCGGCACACGTGTCCTCCTCAACTGCCATGATACACGTGGCAGTCCACGTGTCGAAATTGGCCTTGCCCGACCGTCCGCTTTCCCCTTTCGGGCCTTACCTTGCTCTTTATTTTCCTCAACTTCCGTGGCTGTCCAATGTTGTGCCACGTGTCGGCCTTTGGTTGGCCGCGATATCGTGACAGGTCGCGAAATCGTGACCTGTCGCGATATCGCGACCGGAAGCGCCTCCTCTACGTCGAGCCCTTTGGGGTCGCGAAACCGCGACAAGTCACGATTTCGTGACCCCCTCTTCTCCTTCCGCCTTTGTTTTGAAGACCGTCGTGATATCGCGACGTCGCGAAGCCTCCCCACACTACATTGCAAAACCGTCGCGATATCGCGACAACTTACACTCCTCTCCGCTGCCTTGCAAAACGGTCGCGATATCGCGACGTCGCGATATCGCGACGGAACCCGCCAAACAATACACTGCAACTTTTGGGGTCACGATTTCGCGACCCCTCTCCCTTTTGCCTTAAAACTTCCTCCAACCAGGAATTGCCCCACAGAACCTTCCTCAACACTGAAATTAATCGATCAAAATGCAAATAACTTAAAAAAGAAACTTGTAAGATGCAAGGTTGCTTTACTGTCTCCGGATGCTCCTGCATCAGACACCCGGGGTAACAAGAGAAGTGACCTTCACTTCTAAGTTGTTCGGTCTGCTTCCTTTGCAAAATCTTCGAACACTCATCAACCTTTACAACTTGCTCAAATCCTGTTTCCTGGCAGAATTTTCTGCCCTCTACCAGACAAATTCTGGCATTACTGCACATTTTCTCATCTTCGGTCTGCAATGGCTTCAACTTGTGCCGCACTCCATCTTTCACCAAGGAGTACGTATTTGCACGTCCATCATGCACTGCACTCCGATCAAATTGCCATGGCCTGCCCAACAGCAAATGGCAAGCATCCATGGGGAATACATCACACAGGACTTCATCCTGGTATCTCCCGATCTGGAACGTGACTAAACACTGTTCCCGGACCCAAGCTCGGTGGTCCTTCCGCAACCACGCAATCCGATACGGGTGTGGGTGCCTCCTTCTCTCCAACTGCAACTTAGTAACCATCTCCTCGAAAACTAAGTTGTCTGTACTTCCATTGTCGATGATCACATTGCAAACTTTGCCTGCACTCTTGCATCGGGTACGGAATAGGCTTCTCCTCTATTCAGATTTGTCTTCTTCCACCAGCATGGTCCTCCTCACAATCATGGCTTCTCCCTTTTTAGCTTCTTCAGAATGCTCTGAGTCAGCATCTTCAACTGCCACAACTGCTCTGGCAGGACCCACTTGCTTCTTGTTTGTTCTTTCTCGATGTTGTGGACACTCAAATGCATGATGCCCTTCTTCACCACAGTGGAAACATGTTCCACGAAATACTCCCCTTTCATTCCCGCGTCCAGATCTACCCCTTCCTCTCGGGTAGTTATCATTCTGAACTTGCGGTTTTGGGTCTTCATCTTCTTCTTTCTGACCTCGGCTGCTGCTCTCCTCTTCTTTCTTCTCTTCCTTTCCTTCTTTCTTTCCACCGTTCTTTCCTCCCGGTCCTTTTACTTTTTGCTTGCTGTCAAACTTTCGGTTCAGCTTTTCTTCCACCTTTAAAGCAAATTGGTAAGCATCTTCAATGGTGCTTACCCGAACCAAACTCAACTCCTCCTGCACACTCGGTCTCAACCCATTAATGTAACGGGCCACTTTTTCCTTGCTTGCTTCCAAATGCCTGGTTCTGATGGAGATTTTGTAAAATTCCTCCGTGTATTCTTGAACTATTCTGTTCATCTGCCTCAAGCTTTGCATTTTTCGTAACAGGTCCAGTTCATAGTCAACGGGGATGAACTGTCTTTTTAATTTCTCCACCATTCTATCCCACCTGGTTATCCGCTCCTTTCCTCTTCGGTTTCTCTCCAACTGTACCCCCTTCCACCAAATGCTGGCATGACCCTTCAGTCGGGTCTTAGAAAATCTGACCCGGTTAGGGTCTTCAACTTCTTCGTATTCGAAATATTCTTCTAAATCATTCACCCAGTCTATCAACTCCTCTGGGTTCAAGTTCCCAAAATACGTAGGAACTTCTAACTTCGGCCTCTTCCCGATCTGGGATATGGCCTTGTACAATCTGGCCTGGGCCGGATCTACATCTTCTTCCTCTTCTTCAAACTCATTCTCCTCTTCCACTTCATCCTCACTATCTGCATCCCTTCTCGGCTCACGTCCTCTGCGTAGCTCTTCTTGCAGGGCCTGGACTTGCCGCTGCAATGCCCGGAAATCTTCCGCTGCCATGCCTCTTCCACCCATCGGGTTTCTTCTCGGAGGCATCTTCACCCAAACTCAAACCCTCCCACACGTCCTGGTACAACTGCCTCTCTCCTTCGACGGTCTGTTGTACGCTCAGGAACTCCTGCTCTGATACCACTGACGGAGAACCGGGAACCAACACTTCAACAAACTTGCCTTTTCATTAAAATTTAAAAAATATATATATTTTACAGGCTTGAATGAAACAGCCCGCAGGCTTTACAATGGCCGACTTCGGCTCTGTTCTTCCACTGTACTACCTCCTCTGTTCTCCGGTCCACCGTCCTCCCTATTACAAAATTTTAGGTTTTTAACGAGGTCCCGGTCCTCTAGCAATTAATGCCCCACCTAAAACAAAGTTTAAACTTCAATTTTCCCCCTCTCCGAGTTTTCAAATATTTTTATCATAAATGGGCAACTGCCCGATCTGCACTGCTGCTTGCAATAATGGCTTCCCATACCCTGCACTGGCCGCTTCGCTCAGACCGTACTCTGCACTGCTGTTTTGTCAAAAAATCCTTCCAAATGGTGGTTCTCCCCCTTTAATGCACGCGGTTGTCAAATTTAACTCCCGATACGTGGCCTTCGTCTTTAATTTCTTACACGTAGCCAATCGTGCGTAATTCTTCTATGACTTCTCCATGTCGGCACACGTGTCCTCCTCAACTGCCATGATACACGTGGCAGTCCACGTGTCGAAATTGGCCTTGCTCGACCGTCCACTATTCCCCTTTCGGGCCTTACCTTGCTCTTTATTTTCCTCAACTTCCGTGGCTGTCCAATGTTGCGCCACGTGTCGGCCTTTGGTTGGCCGCGATATCGTGACAGGTCACGAAATCGTGACCTGTCGCGATATCGCGACCGGAAGCGCCTCCTCTACGTCGAGCCCTTTGGGGTCACGAAACCGTGACAAGTCATGATTTCGCGACCCCCTCTTCTCCTTCCGCCTCTGTTTTGAAGACCGTCGCGATATCGTGACGTCTGAAGCCTCCCCACACTACATTGCAAAACCGTCACGATATCGCGACGTCGCGATATCGCGACAACTTACACTCCTCTCCGCTGCCTTGCAAAACGGTCGCGATATCGCGACGGAACCCGCCAAACAATACACTGCAACTTTTGGGGTCGCGATTTCGCGACCCCTCTCCCTTTTGCCTTAAAACTTCCTCCAACCAAGAATTGCCCCACAGAACCTTCCTCAACACTGAAATTAATCGATCAAAATGCAAATAACTTAAAAAAGAAACTTGTAAGATGCAAGGTTGCTTTACCGTCTCCGGATGCTCCTGCATCACACCATCAAGAAAGTGTTGAAGAAGATTTTTTAAAGAGAATTGGAGGCTTGCACCAATAGATCATCATCCATCCAAAGGTAGAAGGTGAAAACAATAGCTTAGGAGACAAGCATTAAGGAAATAGGAGGTTCATAGAGGAAGAAAAGAGGAAAGATATAATACTGAGAAACATGCAAGGAATAGGATTGAGCAACCATATCATTGAAAATAGGACCAAGCAATTGTGTCATTAGAGAACAAGTTTGAGAAATTGTTCCACCAAGAACATGCCTTTATAGGCCTACATTGACTTTTTAAGTCAAATTTTTAACCACCAGCAGAAGTAGAAAATCAAATTTAAAATGATGAAACATTCAATCTAATCACGTGAGAAATCATCAAAGAAATGAAGGTTAATTCATAAAATAAAGGTAAAATCAATTTTGTCATAATGTGATTAAGGTTCAACCTTACGCAAAAAATTAGCCAACCGAGTTAAAGTGCATATTAAAATCGAAAGTCTTTTTGAGTAAAAGACAATTCCAAAAAAAAATAATAGTTTATTCCTTTAAAATTTTAAAAGGAGAAAATTATCTTTTGGAAGTGAAGAAGAATTATATGGAAGGAAATATTCAAGGAATATTCTTTAGAGGAAGAAACATTCCCTCTAAAGAAACACAATTCTCTCCAGTTTTTAAAGCATCAGTTAAAACATGAGAATAGGCATATATAAACTCGTTGAAAAGAGCATTATGAGGTGGACTCATTAAAAGAAGAAAATTCACATTTTTAAAACTTTACCATGGATAGCAGAGCATCAAAATACTTGTTACTTGATTCTCAATTGTTGATAGGAAACAACTATTCTTTCTATAAAACCAAACTCATGATACAAATTGAGTTTGAAAAAGTTTGGAAAGTAGTAGATGGAAGCATTACCCATCCTACTATAGAAGGAGAAGATAGAGAAACGTTTGACAAGGTAAACAGAAAGGCAAGACTCGTCATCATATTTAGATTAATAGATGAGGTCCAAGCATATATTAGAGATATAACCACAACAAGGATACATGGGAGAAGTTGAAGACAATATTTAAATCCAACAATTAAAATTATATTTGATTCCTCCAAATTCAACTCCATTTTCAAAAGATGAAGAATTGAGAAAACCTAGAAGGATTCATGAGGAGAATAACATAATTGCAAGCACTAGGAATTCAAGTACCCAATGAAATGTTAGTTTCTATTATTTTGAGATCATTCCCATCCAAGTATAAGGTTTTTGTGACTACACTAAATGTTACTAAGAAAACACCAAGCTTTGAGAAGTTGATGAAGCTACTTCAAAAATTAGAGGCCTTGTATACTATAGAGGGAGAAAAATAACTACTAGTTGTAATTAAAATAGAGAAGGAACCATTTAGAAGAGGCATGAGACCTCCATAGTGCTTCTAATAAAGAATTTTTTTTTAAATATATCATAGAAATGATTCTCAAAGAGGTAATTTCCATACACAAAAGATGTGTGATCATTGTGAAAGAAATGGATACACCATGAGGGATTGTTGTCATATTCTATTCAAAAATGGATCACCTTCATGAGAGATGAACTAGGAACAAGAAAGGTCATATTTAGAAAATCAAAATTGGATTTGGAGAAAGGTACACCAAATTAATATGGCTAAATAAAATCAATTCAAATAAAAATAAGAAGGAATAAAGAAAATTAATAAGAAAAATGTGTGTTTGTTGCACAAGCAAAGATAAGACAATACACCAATGTGTGGTCAAAAAAGTTAAATGCATTCAAATCATCCAAATTATTATTGGTATAATGCAACTAGGAACATCAAGGTTCAAGGATCCAAGAGTGAAGAAGTAAACTTAGAATATTATTCTTCACCATCAATAGAAGTACTTGAAGAAAAATATGAGAGTGAGGAATTAGTGCAATAAATAATGAAGAATCAATAATTAAATGCACACCAAAGAAAGTGATATTGCATTGCATATCACAAATAATATCTTCTATATATGAAAAATGCAAAGAAGTAGTAGAAGAAGATTGATCTAACTCCATCAAGTGATATTCAAATATTGAAATGGAAATTAGTTTGAATAGAGGATATGACAACACAAGAAATATAGGAAACCAATAAATTATGTGATAGATATAGGTTGGATGGTAACACATCATACTAAATATCAAAAGGAGCTAAAATATCACAAGAAAAAATTAATCAAATAATTGAAGCCATGGAAAAGAGGAAAGAATTAACTGATCTCACCTCAGTAGAAGATATTGATCAAGACAATATTTGGGAACAAGTCTACACAACTAGAAAACACTTAATCCCATCAGGACCTATTTAATGAAGATCCTCCACATTGATGAAACATACTTCAAGCATTGTGAAGAACATGAACTTATACTGAGAGGGGGGGGTGAACAGTATAAGACTTAACCATTTAATAATTTTAATTTCAGATAGCAGTGGCATCAACATAATATTAAACAAGAAAGAAAACATCACACATAGAAGACCCATTTTAACGTGGTTCACCCAAGGTGGGTTACTCCACGGATAAAACTTTCCTCTAAAAGTTATATCAAAAATCCTCTGGGAATCCTTCCCAATTACAATGTTTATGAGCCTCGGCTCAAAGGAGATACCTTCCCCTAATTCTGCTTTGCTGGTGATCCTCTAGAAGACCTCTATCTCCTCTGCCCTTAGCAAGTGGAACTCTATCCATAGAAGACACCTGTCTTCCCTGCTCTGGCTGGAGATCTCTGTCCTCAACTCTGTCACTACAAAGCTGGTCCTCTTATCTGCACCAAACACAGTCCTTCGATCTGGCACAATTGTCCTCTTCCTCTATTCTTTTTTGCACTTGGTCGAAAGCAACTTTTCACTATCTGTGCAACTACAGCAGCACAGTCTTCTCAAAATACAGCAGCACTATCTTCTCAACTTCTGTGCAAACACAGTAGTGCAATCTTTGCAAAATGCAGCAGCACTATCCTTGCAACTTCTACGTAAACACAGTAGCGCAGTCCTCGCAAAATACAGCAGCACTTCGGCTATCGAACTCCTCACTTCTGCACACTGTCTCCGAATGTCACAATACCAACAGCTTCTGCTCCTTTGCACATCCATCGCAGCACAGTCTTCGCATACTCTACTTTCTTTACATAGCCTGTGTAAATACTGTAGCACTTGATCAACTTATGCGCCTATGTGCAACCATAACAGCACCCTCTTCGCACAGTCTGCTTCTCCTCGATCGAACTTCTTCCCACACTCTGCTTCTGCAAAAATTGCACTTCGAACGCACACTTTGATCGATTCGATATGACTGCTCTTTGCGCACAGCAGACTTCTCTTGCGCAAACTCGACACTCACATTCGATCCCTGAAACTCGAAAATAGTCCTCCTTTTATAGCAATAATTCATGATTAAATTCTTGATCTTAGTCGGCTGTATATCCCTAAAACAATCGTTGGCTGCACAACCCCACACTTTGTTGGCTCAAGGTTAACTCCGTTGGCTTCAACCGCCTCTGTTGTTCTGTAGCTTTTCTAGCGTGAAACTTCAACATGTGGTGATATCGCTACGCCTTTGCCTGTCGTACACCTTGTATTACTTGTTGTCACGAAATCACGACACTACTGCCTGTCGTGCGCCTTCTTTGGTCTGTTGTCACGAAATCATGACACTACAGCCTACCGTACACTTTCACTAGCTTGTTGTCACGAAATCGCGACATTGTAGTCTGCCTTACACCTTGCTTTAGCCTATTGTCATGAAATCACGACACTCCCTGACTTTGCTGACGTCATCATGTCTTCTGTCACAAAATCGTGACACTGTAGTCTTCATGACCTTCCTCTCCGCTTTTGTCGTAAAAATGCGACACTCCTTCCTTTTGTTGACGTCATCATCATTCTTGTCATGAAATCGCGACGCTTTAGTCTGTAAGGCCTTCTTCTCTGCTCTTGTCGTGAAATCGCGACACATTTGCTTTGCTGATGTCATCAGCAACTCTGTCACGAAATCATGACATCATCTCCAACTGCAAGCTGCTATCTCAACCTATCACGAAATCGCAACGCTTCTGGCTTCCGTACGCTTTCTTCACTGCCTGTCATGAAAACGCGACAACTTACACTACGGACTCTTTCTTCTGCACCATGTCGCGAAATCGTGACATTTTTCTGTCCGTACAGTCTCCTTTGCAGAATGTCACAAAATCGTGACACTTTTCTTTCTCTGCCTTCCTGCACCGTCCGAGTCGCGAAAATGCGACATGTCGCGAAATCGTGATAGTTTTGCCTGCTTTGCCTCTGCCTTCCAGCATGTCGCAAAATCGTGATAGATTTGCCCGAACTTTCTCTCTCCTAAAACATGTCGCAAAATCGTGACTGTTTTGCCAGCTTTGCCTCTGCCTTCCAGCATGTCGCAAAATCATGACAGTTTTGCCAATGCTTTCTCTCTCCTAAAACATGTCGCGAAATCGTGACAGTTTTGCCAGCGCTTTCTCTCTCCTAAAACATGTCACGAAATCGTGACAGTTTTTCCAGCCGCCTGCATACTTTTTCTAACTTATCTTTTTCTTGATCTTTTGCAACTGGGCTACCCTGATCTTCTTGGAAACTCACTGTCCATCTGAAACTTTCACCAATACACATTCTTTGACATCAAACCATATTGCTTCAAGACCTTCTTGACATCAATGACAACATCTACACTTAGAGCAAGTGCAATGTACCCAAGGTACCCAAAATTGCCAACACATTGAAATTCTCAAATAAATTATTTTGTAATAAATGTATTTGGAGTGCAGTATCAACAAAACCTGACACTCATAAGTATTTAAGTAGTATGTCTACATTAAGGGGGAAATTTCTCTCTATCCTACATCACCCTTGAGATTTTCATCAAGTCAAAATATTTAAAATAGAGCTTTGACTATGAGGTGATAATGGGGGAATGATAGGATTTATTACATCATAGTAGGTATTTATATAAGTTTATTAACCATTCAAATCATGGTTTGTATTATCTATTGTAGGATAAAGGTATAACCACCATCATAGTCCATGTGATAGGGCATTTAATCTAGCAACCCTTCACAAGGTCCATGAATTTAGTATAGGAAAAATGTAGTTGCAATTTTTTTATGCCTAAATAAGCCTCCTATGTACTTAAATACCTATCATTGCATGATGCAAAGCTTAAGTTCTAACAAATTTAATATGCTTATTGGTGTCAACTTCCATTGTTAGCCAAAAGTAACCCATTGTTAATATTTTATGTGTTATGGAATGACCATTAAATTTTCCGCCATAGGCACCACTATGAACATCAGATAGATATTTAGGCACCTTATCTTCTATAAGATATCATAAGATAACCCCATCAAGATTATGGTAGTATAAAACCCCACCAAGGACAACATATCAAAATGCTTTATTATGAATACAAGCCTACTACTTACCATTAGTTATTGGTCGATAAGATTGGTTATAAAAAAAGAATAAAATGGTGTTATACCAAGGATAATCAAGAGGGATTTCATGGTAAAGCATTGATCTTGATTGCATGCACATCCACCATGCCATCAGTGATAGAAATTACATGTTCATCAAGCACATTTACCACAAAATTAGTTTCAGTAATATTCTCATGTGCTAAGAATTTGTTGGACAAAGGTCTAAGAAGTCACCCTCAACATTTTATCTCCTTGGGTAATGTTGAATGGAAAAGGACTCAAAAAGATTGATCAAATTTTTAGCCACTTGGTTGTAAGGAATAAAATGGGGAGCTTTGACATCATATTCACTAGCAATCTAACAAACCATAATGTTTGAGTCATCTAACACTTTGATGTGTTTGAAATTTTTGTTGAGTAGTTATGAGATATATAATTAAAGCCTCATACTATAAAACATTATTAGTGATACTATAAAAATTTAAGTGGAAGGCCATAGGAATAGCTAGGCCAATGGGAGACTTAAAAATATGCTAGCTCCTACCCCAAACTCATTGCTTACTCCTTCAAAGTGAAGTATCCAAGTGTCAGGGTGGAGGTCTTCATTAGATTCTTAGAAATAGGAAGGTGTGCTAGATTTAGATTTAGCCTTTGTTTCATGATACCTCTCGACAATATCATAGGATTCTAATAGGGCATTTTCTTGCTAGATAATTTTATAAGGAATAGCCTTTTGAATAAGACTAGAGACAATGAAGGAAGGAAATATGACAAATTCATGAGGAGCACAAGATATGACCATTATATCCTCAGCATGCAATACCTCCTTTTACGATTGCACTAGGTTAGGAGCTATTGCCAATTAATCAATAATTAACTAATATTTAATATTTTTGTGTAACAATACAAAGATCAAATTCTTGCATCATAGTGATCCATTTTTGTATGGGGTGTCACTAGAGATGTAAGGATTTTGTAGAAAGTGTCTTAGGGGGTCAATTTTAATGACTACATAAGTTTTCTTGCAACATGTAATGCCTTAACTTCTTACATGTAAAATATATGGCCATGCAATATTTCTCCATGGTAGTATATTGGGTTTCTACTAGAAGCATTATACAACTAACATAGTACACAATATAATCCTTATTATTATCATCCTATTGAGTAAGGACCACTCCCAAGGAGAATTGAGTAGTGAAGGTATACCAAATAAATGGCTAATCTAGGCTGGGTGGGCAAAGAGTTGAGGGTCATAGAAGAAATTTCTTGAATTTTATAAAGTCATTATTACAAATTTCATCTTGTTTAAACTCAACATCTTTCTTAAGCAAGTGATTCAATGGAGAACCTTTGAAAACTAACTTAGGAATTAGCCTTCTAATATCTCTAAGCTTTCCTAGGAAGGATTTTATAATCTTTAATAATTCATAGTGGAGGTATAGCATCAATAGCTTGGATCTTATACTAATCAACATCTATGACCCTATGAGACACCATAAATCCTATTAGCTTACCACTAGTAACACTAAATACACACTTCTTGGGACTAATTCTAAACCTTATAGTGACATAATCATTCAAAAATTACATGAAGGTTAGTTGGATGGTTATTTCACTTCTTAGCATTACCCAAGAGGTAATCTACATAATATTCCACCATATTTCCCATTAAATCATAAAATACCATTGTCATATTATAAGTAGCATTGACACTTTTCAACACAAAAGGCCTGACAACATAATAATGTTTCTAAGGGTGTGGTAAAATTTAGTTTAGTTTGATTCTTAGGGGGAATTTGAATCTGGTTATACCCTAAATAGTCATCCATAAAGGACAACATTTAATTCTCTATGAAAGAATCAACAATAGTTCCAATTGAGGGTAAATGAAAGTTATCCTTGGGATAAGTTAGGTTGTTGTTTCTAAAATCATAGCAAATATAGATAACATTATTTTCTTTCTTTTTTATAGGAAAAATGTTAGATATTCATCCCAAACGATCAATACATCTTATAAAGCTAGCTAAAACAAGATACAGATGCAATTGATGGAAAGAGGCTACGTAAGGGTGCTACATATGTGACCTACATAAACCTATCTATTGTTATCAAATCTCTTTTATGCAATAAATATGCTATGCACATTGCCAACTCAACCAATGTTGTGTATGTTGTTGAGACAGTCAAGCGAATATAGATTGTAATTCTCCATAATAGGACTATGGTTGATCTTATATCAATTTTTTATGTAGTTATGATTATGCATTGTAATAAATTTATCTTTTCCTTAAGAAAAGGATAAATATATTCATAGTGATTCACACAGTTTTCAAACTATTTAGATTATAGGTTATTTTGTTATATATTTTTAGTGTCCAAATTGAACTCATTCAACCATGTAACAAGAAAATGTTGAAATTTCTATTGTAAGGAAATAATGTAAAAGTATATATTACAAAGCCTTCAACGGTAGAAGGGTTCAGACATAGGAGAAGAAAATGAGGAATATTGTTACAACCATGTTACATTGTACGAGTTTATATGGAATTTGGAATAAAAGAGTAAATTATCATCATTGTTCATCTTCTTCCATGAGTATGATAACATAATTATTTATTTCCTTTATGCTTCATTTGTAGTAGTTGTAGCTTCATTTTCTTTCCTGCACACATGAATTAGAATGCATAAAGTTAGTTTAATGAATATAAATTTTTGAAAGATAAAATAGAGTAAAAAGAGGAGGAGGTTAATAATAACCTTGACACCCAGGTGTTGTAGGTGAGTTGGAGAGGAGAGGGCAATCCTCCAAGGGAGGTCCCAGGTTCGAATCTCCACCCTACCAAAAAGCTGAATTAGGTACCCAAAATCCAATTGATAATGTTGGTGCGGGCAGGGCTGGGTGCGACTCCCGGGTGACTTTGATGGTGTAGATCCCCTGTTCATGGTCTCTCAGACCAAGGCAGCCCCGCAAGGGGTTTTTCGCTTAAAAAATAATAATAATAATAACCTTGAGGAGGTATGGCCCACTCCAAAAGGTTAGTACCTAGATCTCTTCCTCCAAAAATACAGTAGATGTATTTAGGACATAGAAACAGATTAGAATATAAATTTATCAAACTACATATCATAGAACTATAGGATATATCAGGATAAATAAATGTATAATTAGAATCATAAAAAGTGGATCCACACTTAGTTTAGCTCATAAATGCATTCCTTAAATTAAGCATATTTTTAAAATTTTCATTCATTGCAAACTTTCTTTTATGCAAGAAACTAAGAAAAAAGAATAAGAGATCAATAATTAGAAATATGGATATCTCTACGGGATAACTATTCTTTAAATATGGTTTGATAATTAAGTGTATGAGACAATACCACTAAACATTTTAGCGTCGTTGCCAGAGAGAATAGTGCCATAAGTTCTTATTAGAGACTGTTAGATTGAGTGAGAAGGAGGCTTTATCTGCATGCAAGTTAGGAGTGGCACAACAAGTTCCACTAAGTGTTTTATTTTCAGCATTTTGTAGTTCCACTTTTTTGGTTTCAATTTCGTTGTTTCTCAAGTTAGAATTTAATTTCAGCAAAATATTTTCAAAAATTTATGGTCATCACATCTTTGGTTTGGAAACTTTACTTGCATTCAAGTCAGGGGTTATTTAAACATTTTTTTTATTTAATTTTAGCAAATTATTTTTAGAATTTTGTGGTTGTTACATATTTGGTTTTGGAAACTTTACTTGCATGCAAGTCAGAGGTGCGACAAGATCATACTAAGTTTTTCTTAAGCAAAAGTAGTGGCAACAATTTAGTATTTATTTTAGTGTTTCTCTTTTATTTAATTTCAGCATTTTATGGTTGTTGCATCTTTGGTTTGGGAAGCTTTACTTGCATGCAAGTCCGAAGTGCAATAATATCATACTGAGTGTTTCTTAAACCAAAGTAGTGGCATCATTTATTAAGTTAGTATTTGATTTAATTTCCGCAAGTTATTTTTAGAATTTGTGGTTGTTACATCTTTGTTTGGGAAACTTTACTTGCATGCAAGTCAGAGGTGCGACAAGATCATATCGAGGTTATCTTAAACTAAAGTAGTGACAATATTTCTTAAGTTAGTATTTATTTTAGCATTTCAATTTCAGAAAATTATTTCTAGAGCTTTGTGGTTGTTACATATTTAGTTGGAAGCTTTACTTGTATGCAAGTCATAGGTGCAACAAGATCATACCGAGTGTTTCTTAAACCAAAGTAGTGGCAAAAATTTTATTTTTCTTGCTGCATTAAAATTGACTGTTGAATTTTAGATCTGATTTTAATAGTAAATTGCTTCTTTTGAAAAAAAAAAGAATTTAGTTGTTATCTTTGAAATTGCATTTTTCTCAAAAAAAAAAGAAGAGATTTTTTTAAATTGAAAAAAGAGAGAAGTATATGCTGCTAATGGTGGAAAATTGCATTAGTTAGTCTACATTAATAGACCTTGGGAAAATACTTCCAGAACAAGAAATCAAACTACTCTACGAACAAGACATAGGATAATTCTGGGAACACCTTGGTTTTATTAAGCAAAGGTTAGAATAATTGGGAAATATTAAAAGAATCAATATAACTAAAGCCTTAGGTACAAATTATCACTCATCCTACCTTGACCTCTTGATAAGTTGTGAATGTCGGTTAGGGGATAGAAAAGCAAGCATAAACCCATACACATATCCCTGGGAGCATTACTTTGAGGATTCCCGTGTTGCCCATAACTTAGTAGATTTAGAAAATAGGTAAGTGAGTCTGGAATTTAACAGAAGGTACCAAAGAGCCCCTAGGATTATACGCTTCAAAGAGTTATGTCAAGACTTACAATTTGAAAATCCTACCATTATACAAGGACAAGCCTTCATTACCCAATTGATTCATCTTTTAAAGCAAGAATTTGCATTCGAGGAAGAACATTATATGACCCATGAACAACTAGATCCAATCAATGACATCCATAAGCTATTCAATGGAGGTGAATGGTTTTAGTACACTTAAACCTATTTATAGAGATTAGGAGCATTGTTCAAATCTTGTCCCAACCATGTGAATAGAATATGTGTGCAAGAAGATGATTTATATAACATCATTTAGGTAACACATGAAGAACCTTGTGGAGGTCATTATGTAGCTCAAAGGATAATTAGTAAAATACTTCAAATAGGTTATTTTTTGCCTGCTATGCATAGATATGCTCATAGGTTTGTTGATCGATGTGATGCTTGTCAAATGGCTAGCAAACCAACATCCACAATGGATATGCCTTTAGTACCACAAATAATGTTTGAACCATTCGAGAAATGGGGAAATGACCTTGTTGGGCCAATAGATCCCCCAAGTAAAGGCAATAATATATTTATATGTATAGATTATGTTACTAAGTGGGCTGAAGTAAAAGCCTTACCACGAGCACAAGCTGAGCTCATAGCTGATTTTATTTTTACACACATCATGCAACATTTTGGAGCACCTAAAGAATTGGTTTTAGACCAAGGGTCTCAATTCATATTCAAAGTGATTGAGCATTTTATTATAATATATCAAATCAAACATAAGAAGGCATTGCCATATCATCCTCAAGCTAATGGTCAAGTAGAGGTTACAAATAGAGAACTTGAAAAGATTGTAACACAAATTGTAGCCACCAATCAGGTTGATTGGGTAGAGAGGTTTAAAGAAGTTGCATGGGCCTACAACACAACTTGAAAAACCTCCACAGGGCTATTACCTTATGAAATTATCTATGGGAAGTAAGCCATTATTCCCATTGAGTTTGAAATTGAAACTCTTCGCACAATGGTAAAACTTGACATGGATTTGGATCAAGCACAAAAGCCTAGGTCGAAACAATTAAATGTTCTAGATGAAAGAATATTTGAGGCACTACATAGGATAAAACTAATACAAGTACCAAGGAAAAAAATGGTATGATAAAAATATTATACCACAAAATATTTCAACCAAGAGATTGGGCCTTCCTATTTGATTCTTGCTTCCAATATTTCCAAGGAAAGCTAAGGACACGATGGCTTGGACCCTATGAGATTGAAGAAAAAATTGGGAATGGTACAGTTAAACTTAAGCCCATTGATAATTCAACATAAAGTTTATTGGTTAATGGACATGGGCTTAAGCTCTATACGAAGCCATTATCTAAAACAGAATTTTTAAACCACCTTAAGCAACAAGTTGATTTGCAGTGCATTTTTGAAATGCAATCAACTACCATCAAATAAGAACTTCTCTTTCTCTATCTAAAGCAACATAACACTATTAAAATAAGAAATAAATTCTTGCTTTGTAGTATAGTATATACTAAGTAAATAATTGAAATCATTAAAAGAATGTAGTATAATCAATCCTCTTTTTTGGATGTATAAGTACCATTAAATAAGATGGATGACAAAAATCTTTACACTACTTGACC
The DNA here is from genome assembly GCA_028583015.1 of Wollemia nobilis. Classification (NCBI taxonomy): domain Eukaryota; kingdom Viridiplantae; phylum Streptophyta; class Pinopsida; order Araucariales; family Araucariaceae; genus Wollemia; species Wollemia nobilis. The sequence continues at coordinate 2,173,949 of JAQPPZ010002524.1, forward strand.
AATGAAAGAAGCTTATCATGGAACAATAACATTTATTTCTTGAAAATGAACTAGAAGGTCACACTATGTTCTTTAAAAATGCTTCCTTTATTTTATGATGGAGTTCCAACATAAATATTTATACTCATCTTATCATTCATCACTTTCACTCACAATACCAAGTTTTAAGAAGAAAGTCGAATTCAGTGTGTGAAGATATATTCTTACCTTATGGAAGGGAGGTCATGTAGTTGTAATGGTATCATAAATTAATGAAACAAGATAGTAAAATACTTTATTTCCTATTTCTCATATGAATAAAGAGAATGAAAGGATAGTAAATAAAGGATTACATTTTCATCCAAATGGTTATGCAATCTGATTCCCCAAAGTTCTAATCTCTTCCCTAAGTAAAAGAGAGAGTAGTAAGGATAGGATTACATTTTCATCCAGATGGTTATGAAGTCCAATTCCCCAAAGCCTTAGATATTCTTCGTTATGGAGAAGAGTAGTAATGATAGGGTGACAATTCCCATTAGGACTTTGATAGAGTGGTTGGGAATCCAATTCCCCAAAGCTTTGCATCCCTTGAATTTAAAAGAATATATATATATATATATATATATATATAATAAAAATGGGGTAATAAAATGATAAAACAAAGATGATACCAGAATGACTATCTTACTTTCTTTTTCTAAATAGGTTTTGAATGTATCCACAATTGATAAGACCTATTTCTGCAAACCAAAGTATTGATGATTGACATTAATTTAATCTTATCATAATTTTTGAATCATGAGGAGCTCCACAATGATAATAAAGAAAGTAGAACATAGAAATTGATCTCTCTAGGACATTAGAAAGGTTTGTTATGTAACCCATGGAATCTTTTATCAAATTTCAAGGAAGACATCAATATTTTTGCAAAACATCTTTGATATTGGGAACAAACAATCCTATTTCAAGAAGATTTATTATCCTACAATCTTGTTTAATGGCTTAGCTTGAATAAGTAGTTGATATATGTAAATAAGTAAACACCCCATATTCATAAACAAAATAAATAAAATGGGATCTTTAAATAATAAAATTAAAATATAAGAATATATATTTATACATATAATATAAATCCTTGTGAATAAAATTTTCTCTCCTTGTATGTTTTGGATATATAACCAAAAATTCAATTTGGGGAGAGAAAGGAAAAGCAAAGGAGTAATATAATATTTGCTATAATATAGTTTGGGGGAAGAAAGAAGAAAAAAAATGAAACAATTGAAATATTTTTATAATATTATCTTTTGTATTATGTTTATGTAATATACGTCTGTAACCCGTTTCTATAGGTTAATTATGTAGTTCGTTTTTGTAGGTTAATTATGTAGTTCATTTTTGTAGGTTAATTTTGTAGTTCATTTCTGTGGTTAATTCTATAATTCATTTTCGTAGTTTAATTCAGTAATAAGTCTTTGTAGTTTGTTTTCGTAGTATATTCTTGTAGTACATCTTCATAGCATATTCTCTATGTGTATGATCTTAATGAATTTTCATCAAAATACCATAACTTAAGTCATATTTCTAAGTAAGAGCAAAAGAAACAAGACTCTACGGGATATGAAACACATAGAAACCCTGACGAAGTGTCTAGCATCTACGGGATATATGTCATTTTATGAGACTAATTGCATAAAAATGAATTAATATATAAAATATATATGCAACAATTTAACAAAATGTGCAATGTTCCCATGAAATCTTAGTGCGGATGTTATAAATACAGGTCTCATATTTCAGAAGATCACGATTTATCATCACGAACGACATAAACATAAGCACAACACATTCATTTTTAAGTAAAGGTTATTCGAAAGAGATGATATAAAAGGAATACGTGGATGCTCCTAAGCCAATAGTTGGACAAGGGCATTCACACATAACACTACATGTCAAAATACAAATATCCATGTGAAGTGTGATTCTTTGATGTCGCCTAGAAAAGGATTCCTCATTGGAAGAGTAGACATGTGTCCAAATCGTAACTCTTGAAATCATAATGCTAAAAGTAGAGAGTTGGCTAAAATATAAATGTTATTTTGAGGTATTCATGATTGAGTGATTCAATGCACATATAATATATACATGAATGACATCATGATATGGACCACGAAGTAAAACTATGAATGAGAGTTCAAAAGGGTAAGAAACTTTTAATTGAGAGGTTTTTTCAAACACAAGTATGTTACTAGCCAAACACTATAAACCATGTTTTGATGTCATAAAAGTGGATGCCTCGATGTATATTTATCATGGGGGAATATGAATACAAGTCTTGAATGACTTGTGATGAACACTAGCTCATACAATATATTTAAATCAAATGATTCAAAGTCAGACTCACAAGCTCTATCATATCACACCATGAGATCTTGAGATCAATACCATTTGTGAGGTGCAAGAAGAGTGTATCAGGTATGGTTTATAGTCAAGCAACATAGGGAGGTATCATCGATAAATAGATACATACAAAAAATTTATTGTAAAGACAAGTTAGTGAAAATTGATGACATCATCACAGAAGGGACTCCTACATTTGAAATGCACCACTCATATCTCATTTTTTGCATTCCAAAACCATTTTAGGAGGCCAAAATTGATGGAAATATCATCGAAAACGATGAACAATGATGAAATATGAGATTCAATCAAATTTTATGATCAACGAATGCAAACCTTGCTATGGTATCGCATGTTATGACATTCCTTTGACAAACGATGACCAAAATACTTAGTGATTTTTAGAATTGCATGTCTTAGAAATTACAACTTAGGGTTTTATAATTTCATCATGGTATGGTGGTAACATTACCCTCTTCAAAGGGGTTATTACCTTCAAGCATCGAACACAAAGACACTTGTCACACAACAAACCATACGCGTAAGCATTATAGATAACAAGGTTTGTTGCAAACAATAAGGACGAATGCCATAGATTGAAAACCAAAATTGTTGATTAAAAATATTGAACGACCATGATTCCACTAGCAAAACTCACCTAGGGATATTGAAGAAAATCCTTAATTTTTACATTGTATTTGTTTAGGGTTCAAAAATTTGTCTAATCGACTATAATTCCACCTAAAAACATTGCACAAAGGATGAGTTAGGACAACAACAAGTTTAGGATTGAATCTCATTGGGTAAACATGACAAAATATTCAGAAGCATACACCAAAAGGATGTGAACATTTGATGAACCAACTAAACCATGTAGAGCAATGACTGTAAGTGCCAAAAGTAGTCTAAATTTTTAAATTTAAGAATTTTGTAGAGGATTCTTGTGCGTAAATTAGGACTTCTACAAAATTGGTAGTAAAATTTGTATATTCAAAATTGAAGGCTATTTGTCATAAAATTTTTGCATAAAGCATCTTCTTGAACCAATATGAGGGTATAGTGCAAAAGGGATTTCCAAACCTAAACATTATTTAAAACCCCCTACATCTACACCTGTAGTAAAATTTCCAAGCAACCATGACAAAACCCTCATTCCATAAGAGAAGTGAACCCTCCTCAATTGCTACTTAGATGTCGAGCGACTTTGTAAAAAAATTATTTTAGAGGCCCTAACCTGATTTCAAGGCCATGACCAGGGGGTGGCCAAACGATTTATTTTAAACTATGACTCCAACTCCATGATTACCCATGTTGTTGGGGTAAGGGTAGTAATAAGCCCCAATTTGATTTTCGAGGTTCTCCATATACCTGAGGTTGGGCAAAAATACTTCAAGTCTAAATATAAGGGTGTTGCTCAACTTGTCGAGAAGTTTAGGGAGAGATGTGTTGTAATTAGGGATAGAGAAGTATGGATAAAGGGTGTAGCCACCTTATCCTTCCCACTCAAATAGTAGGAAGTGACCACCCTTATTATGAAATTATTTATGGTTGAAGGGAGGTTATCTGTGTATGGGGATTATCATCTAAAACTCCTCATCAATCTCAAATATCATGATCGAGAAGACTATATAGTAAATCAGCCATACTTCTTGTATAAATATCTAAAAACTACCATTGAAAGAGTGCAAACAAAAAATCCAAAAGATAAACCTAAAATTCACCTCATTGCCTATCACAACCTAATCAAGCTACTTATTCTACATAAAATGTATGACACAAGGGATACCTGGGATAGTATAGTGGAAGAATTTAATCTATCAGCCTACTCGAATGAAGAAGAGTTTGAACAATATGCTAGCTCTGAAACTAGTGATAGCCAAGAGGAAGATGAACCACTTATGTTTAAAAGGGCCAAATGGGCTAGAACCACCAAGTCTTTCAAGCCATCCTTGCTTGCAGAGATCAAGAAAACACGGTTTGATGTGTTTAACCTAAAAAAATATGAAAGAGGTGAGACTTCAGAATGACTTGCTAGCCCACAACCGAGCCCTGTGGCTACAAGTCCCCAACAGGATTCGATCGACGTCCTTGCCCAAGTCTACACTCAATAAAACCAACTCTAGTCATAGTTGGAAAACTTTTGTAGGGAGTTTGTAGAACATGCAACCCTAGTGGATAAAGCTATATCCACTCAAAATGAGCTTCTTAGGCAAATATCCATATAAATTAGGGAAAATGCAAATAAATCGATTGAATAGGCCTCTCAACCGCCCATCTCTAGTGCCTCACCCAATAAGATCTCAATAGAAAAGATAATATGATCGATAAATTTTAGCAAGCATTTTGCTTTATCCCAGATGTTTGATGGGGATAACTCACCAATGCTCTCTTTGATGTTGGGGGAATTCAAATTTCAAAAGTGCATTGCTCCTCCTACACATGGCACACATATCAACCCTTTGATACCAATCGTAGAGCTTGAAATCCTATTGGATGTTGATAAGGTGATAAATATGATCATCAAATCGGTGGGACAATAATCCCCACTAGAAAGAAAGGTGAAACCAAAATCTCTACGTGACGTAAACCACGTGGTAACAAGCATAGGATAAGGATAGGAGGACATGGCCTATTTGAAGATCATGACCACCGAGCAGCAACTGAACCCTAAAGCCGCTAGAGCACAAGTTTGAAGAGTCAAGCGAGAGAGGCTAAAGATAGAGGATAACCCCAGTCTAGTTCAAACTTAATCCCATATTAGAGAAAAAATATTTAGTTTTTAAAAATGTTATTTGAAAAATATTTTCATACACTACAGACCGTTGATTATATTTTTTGAATATTTGTATATGGTATGTTTTTATGTTTTGATTTAGCAGAATTATTTTTATGCATGAGGACATGCACCCCCTTTAGTTTGGGTAAATGATGAGGGCAGGAATTTAACTGTGAAATATAGTTTATTTTCGTATTTTAACTGCAATTTTTAGGACATACATGTATTTTGATCAATGAAATATATGTTTTTATATCATTTCAAGATGAATATTATTTGTAGTTACTATGTCTTAAATAACTCTTATTTTACATGAATCTCATGGAAAGTGTTGTGTTTTAAGTAGGTAAAAAGCTACAGGTGTTCTATGGAATACTGCTATAGGAAAGTGCAACAAAGATAGTCTTTAGGAGAATGTGGCTAAAATAGGCTACAAATGCGATTGATGAAAAAGGCTAGAGAAGGGCGCTACATATACGACCTCCAAAAAATTGTCTATTGTTAGCAAATCTCTTTTATGCAATAAAGATGCTACGCACATTGCCAACTTAGCCAATGTTGCATATGTTGTTGAGACAATCAAGCGAATATAGATTATTATTCTTCATAATAGGACTATGATTGACCTTATATCAATTTTTTATGTAGTTATGATTATGCATTGTAATAAATTTATATTTTCCTTAAGAAAAGGATAAATCTTTTCGTAGTGATTCGCACAGTTTCAAACTATTTTTTTCAATGCATTTACACATGTTTTTATGAGGGGTCATGGTCCCCTCATACTGAGTGGGGTTTGAACCTTGGACCTCTCAAAGAGAGGCCAAAGCCCTTACCACTACAGTAAGCTTACAACTTTCAATTTCAATGAGTTTATACAAGTTTTTATGAGGGGTCTTGGTCCCCTCATACTAAGTGGGGTTTGAACCTTGGACCTTGAAAAGAGAGGCTAAAGTCCTTACCATTGCAGTAAGCTTGTCGCTTAGTTTTCAAACTATTTAGATTATAGGTTATTTTATTATATATTTTAGTGTCCAAACTAAACTCGTTCAACCATGTAACAAGAAAAGGTTGAAATTTCTATTGTAAGGCAATAATGTAAAAGTATATATTACAAAGCCCTCAACATTAGAAGAGTTCAGACACACGCAAGAGAAGAAAAGGAATATTGTTACATCCATGTTACATTGTACGAGTTTATATGGAATTTGGAATAAAAGAGTAAATTAACATCATTTTTCATCTTCTTCCATGAGTATGGTTACATAATTCTTTATTTCCTTTATGCTTTGTTTGTAGTAGTTGTAGCTTCATTTTCTTTCTTGCACACATGAATTAGAATGCATAAAGTTAGTTTAATGAATATAAATTTCTAAAAGATAAAATAGAGTAAAAAAAGGAGGTTAATACTAACCTTGAGGAGGCAGGGCCCACTCCAAAAGGTTAGTCCCTAGATATCTTCCTCCAAAAATACAGTAGATGTAGTTAGAACATAGAATAATATTAGAATATAAATTTATCAAACTAAATATCATAGAACTATAGGATATATCAGGATAAAAAAATGTATAATTAGAATCATAAAAAGTGGATCCACACTTAGTTTAACTCATAATTGCATTCCTTCGATTAAACATATTTTCAATATTTTCATTTATTGCAAATTTTCTTTTATGCAAGAAACTAAGAAAAAGGAATAAGAGATCAATGATCAGAATTATGGGTATCTCTATGCGATAATTATTCTTTAAATCTAATCCGGGTTTGACAATTAAGTGTGTGAGACAATACCACTCAACAAGGTGGACATGTTTTTCCTTCCTTTGGGGGGTAGTGACATTGTGTTAGGAACTCAATGGCTTTGCACCATGGGGCCAATAAATGTTGGACTTATTTGAGATATGAATACAATTTATAGAACATGGGAGGCAATACACTCTCTGCATGACCACAAGTCCTATTCAATTTAGCTCATATTGCATGAATTTTTTTTTGGGAAGTCATCTCAGGGGGTGGTGCAACAAATTTTGTGCTATAAACATCAAATACTAATGATACAATTTAGTTAGTTGAATTATAAAAAAATATGGATAAACATGCCCCTGTATTTGCAGAACCACAAGGGTTACCACCATGGTGCTCCCATGATCATGCCATCGAGCTTGTTCTAAGAAGCTTATTGCTAAACATTTTTTCCTATTGATACTTGCATATGCAAAGGACCAAAATTGAGATGGTATAGAAGTTACTAGTGATAAAGGTCATTCAATTGAGTATTAAACTATATTCTTCCCCAATACTATTGGTTTGTAAGAAAGATGGATCTTAGCAATTATATTTGGATTCCAAAAAGTCAATAAATTACCATCAATGATAAATTTTCCATTCCCATCGTTGATGATTTATTGGATGAACTCCATGGTTATCACTGATGATTTATTGATGAGCAATTATGGTGCTCACTTCTTCTCAAAGTTGGATCTTCGTTCAAGTTATCATTAGACTATATTGCAGGAAGAAGATATTTCAAAAACAACATTTTACATTTTTGGCAAGCATAAAAAAGGATAGCAAGAGCTTTGTTGTAGAATGTGACACTTATCAACATGTTAAGGGAAAAATTGTTCACACACTAGGCACACTCCAACCTCTTCTAATTTTGGAGACCATTTGAACAAAAATTTCTATGGATTTTATTGAAGGCTCCCAAAGTCTAAAGGCAAAATAGTCATTATTATAATGGTGGGTTGTCTCTTTAAGGATTCACATTTATGTTCTCTATCCCACCTTTACAAGGCCTCAATTGTTGTCTAAATATTTCTTGATTTAATTTCCACCTTCATGGCATACCCTAGTCCATTGTATATGATCGTGACCCATGTTCCCTAATCATTTTTGGCAAGAACTATTTAAGTTGCACGAGACACAACTCAAGATGAGCTCAACATAACATCCATAGACCAATGGATAAACTAAAATTATCAAGAAGTGCTTAGAGACTTATCTAAGTTGCTTTGTATTTGAGAAACCATCTCATTGGGTCAAATGGCTTCCTTTGGCTATATGGTGGTATAATGCTTCCTAGTGTTAGGGCTTCAGGACCAAGATGCACATTAGTGGGAATAATATATGGGAAAACTTAAAGCTACACACATCAAGTTGAGAGAGGAAATTGATCAATTAGTCTGGACAAATAATGGAACTATAGAGAGTACACTCTAAAATTAGGGTATAAGACTTAATTAGAAGATAGCAATGACGATCTAGCATGGTGGTGGAAGATAATTTTGAAGCAAAACGTCTTTTTGAAGACAAGACTATTCCTATGACTTGCCATGAAAAATAAGGTTCTTACATGGGATGTATTACATAAGAAGAATTAGAATGGTCTAGGAAGGTGTCATTGTAAGTCTAACAATGAAACAAATGATCATTTACTAGTTGCTTGTTCCTTTATTAGATAGGTTTGGAGGGAGGTTATAGCACAGTTAAAGCTTCCTATAGGATGGCAAGAAGATTCCTTAGGAGAGTGCTTAAAATCTTGGTTTGAAAATAGGTCATACAAAGGTTTTATAGCTCTCCCATTTTTTGTGTCTTGGGGAGTATGGTTATCTAGGAATGCAATAATTTTTCAGGATAAGGAGAAGCCTACTTGGTAGGTCTCCTCCCAAATCATTGGAAGTTTCAATAACTATAAGGTTTTGGCAACAACAAAGGTAAACAAACAAATCATCCCTCCAAAGATTGATAAATCAGGGGCTGGGGATTTTTTGATGGGGCTAGACAAGGGGTCCCTGGAGTTTGTGGAGCAAGAGGATTACTATATATTTTTGACTCTCATTATTTTAAATTCAAGGCTATATTGGGAGAAGGTTCTAATAATTATGCTAAAATTATGGCCCTTAAATTGTTGGTTCAGTTGGAAGAATCAAAAGGAATTTAAAAAATATAAATTTACGGAGATTCACAAGTGGTAATAAACTGGATGCTTGGTGTTTTTATAATGGAAAACATGATTCTACAACCCATCTTCTCTTAAATAAAAGAAGTTGTGGATCAAAGTGAAACTTTTACTTTTTGGTATATTTATAGAGAACTGAATAGAAAAGTAGATGAACTCTCAAAGGAGACATTTTAGATTGATCTAGGTACGTGCTTAGTTCATGAATTCAATGAGGGTAATGCACTACAACTGGTCCAAATCTCTATCTAGGAGGATTAATACACTCTAGTTAAAGCAAAGACAAATAAAGCAAACTTTTCAAAAACTCATATTTTAGTGATTTAAAGGATACTAGTTGACAAATTGGGAAGGTCTCTAAGGATATAACTTAGCATGATAGAGATAGCTAGTTGAGATGTATAAAAGACCTGACTTTTAGGTCACTATTTAAATTTTGAAGAAATGCCAAAGAGGCATCTAAAGAATGTAATTTTATATTTACTTAATATAAAATTACGATTTTTTTGAGGGAAAAAAATACTTCCTATCATTTCACCAAGATGACACTATATGAAGCAATTTATGGACAACCACCATCATCACTCTTATCATACATTCCAAATAGTTTCAAGGTTGAAGCAATGGATTCCACTCATGAAGTGTGCACAACTATTCTAAAATCTCAAAGATAATTTGGTCATGGTAAATAATCATATATGACAAGTAGATCAACATCATTCTGAGCACTATTTTAACATCGAGGATATGATTTTCATATGCTTATAGCTTTACAAGCAGTCATGGCTAAAACTTTATGGCAATTTGGAGTTAGCACCAAAATTCTATGGATCATATAAATTAGAATGTTACCATAATAGGTTGGTACCATGGTCTACAAGTTAGAATTATCATTTTCTTCCGCGATAAAGCCAATTTTCCACATCTTATCTTTAAAAGGTGGTCCCTAGCAACCGTACATAGGTCTAGTCCACACTACCCTAGTTGAATAAGGAAGGTTTAATCATCTTAGAACCCGAGAATATTCTAAAATTGACGTACATGTATACTTTGTAACCACCCTCTCACTAATGTCCTAGTAGAATGGCATGGACTATAGTTGTTTCCTCACCTCAAGCTTCTTGAAGAGGGAGGGCATGTCAGGACCAAATCTTAACTCAACTATTGCTATTGTCTAATGTTAGTGTTATGTTTGCACCACAAGCTCCTAGTGTATATGGGCCCATGATGATGTAACCTTTATTTTTATTATAAGTAAGAGTTAGTGGCTCAAGTCATCTCTTTCATGTGGTTCGACCCTTGAACATTTAGGCCAGGATAAAAAGAATTTATATAAGGACATGGTTTGAAGTAGAAGACATCTAATATTTTCTCATTTTATATTGGAGCTTTGCTTCTAAGGAGGTTACTCCCTCAAAGAAGCCTATAAAATCTATTTCACTTGATTAATAGTTACTTTCATTCAATTATTTTTCATGAGTACTTTTATACTTTCATTTCATCATCATTTAGGTATTTCCAATTTATGAGCATTCCCATTAGTTCGTGTATTGCTAATTCAGTTATGCTTATTTTTATATAAAACTTTCTAACATATCACGATATTTTAATAAACCACATAATGTTACCATAACTAATAGACCACATACTCATATTATAACATTTTTATAATTATAAGATATTGTTTGTCAAGATGTAAATATAGGTTCTAAAACTACTTTAAATATTCCTATTAACTCAACATAATAATAAAAATAAACTAGAATAATACAACATTATTTGAGTGGGTCTAATACTAAGACTTTGGAACTCTAAAGAGGACATTCAAGGTTTGAATCATGGAGGGTAGGGTTGTACACGGTGCTTTAGTATATAAAGATGGTTAGATGACCATATGTTAAGTAAATCACATCCTCTGTAAAATTTGTCCCATATAACCTATAATCTTTAAGATTTATTTTTATTTTTATTTTTATAATAAATAATAAAAAATTATTAACGTTAATTAATTTTTTAAATATTAAAAAACACCATATAAATGTAGACGACGAGGGTGGCCATGGCAAAGTCATGGCAAGAAGGCAGGTAAGGTTTTACACAATTCTTGGGCGTGTAAAAAGTTTTTTTTAACAGTAGTTGTAGTTCTAAGAAACAGAGGAAAACAGAGGGGAAAATCCGTTTATGTGGGGAGTTGGAGAGGAGTGGGTAGTTGAAATTCTTGTGTTGGAGAGGCTCCAGGTTTAAATCTCTTCATCTCACATGTTTGCCGATATGCTATGTAATAGTTTACTAGAGACTCTACTGGTGGTGTGTTTATCCACAGCTTGATGTAATAATAATAAGTTTAATGAAAAATCAACCAACAGACATTAAACTCTGATTATTATAATTCTTCCATTTTTATTTTTCAGTTAAACCTGGTGATTAACTGTAGTAGTAGTTATAGTTGATCGAGTGTTTATTTGTAAGTTATTCTAACTCATCCTCTAAACCTTTCGAATCATGTTGACTTCAAGTTTATCAAAGAAGCAAGCAATTATAAAGTTTAATTATGCAATTTGTTTTTACAAAACTCTATATATTTTGAAAATAATTATCAAGAAAATGAATGTTGAGAGGAATTTGTCCCAATTGCAGATATCCACATACGACGAACGTAAGCTCTAAGCAAGTTTTCTGCAATCTACGTGGATCAAATTCAAGATAGATTTTTTTTTAATGGTTTGCATTAACGCATTTGGAATCTATGAATTTTATATAACCAACTCCACCGTTATATTGTTTGCTGATCTCAATAAGATGAACCATTTCTTTGTATCTTTCATATAATCCATCATAGGGTAGGGTTGTGTTATTTTACACTTTGGTTGGGTTTTCATTTGAACCTTATGAACTGTCCCCGTTGATCTTAATCAGGGAGGGCAGGGTTCAGCTACTAAGAAATGCCAATTAAGTTCGTTTATTGCACAATGTTAAAGGGAGAGGGGGAAGACTTAGGGGTCTGTCACATGTAAGATAATGTCTTCCAATTGAAATTGCAGAGAGGGGGATTCTGAAAACAAGAGAAGACAGAAATAAATAAGTGGGTACTGAGGATATTACGAACATGACAATCTGGGGACTGCATAGCTCAGAGCTTACATAATTTTAAGGAGAACTTTCGCAGTAGCAGATGATGGTGAGAATGGCTTTGGGAAATAGAGGAATGTACATGATGGTAATGGGTTTTGGTAGAAAATTGAAGCAACTGAATCTCTCCAGGCTGATAAGCCAAGGAGAAAGAAACGGGTGTTGTGATTTACAAGCAAGAGCAGCAGCAGTACTGGCAGATGCAGCCCTTGGAGCAGGCAACGAGGCCAATTTAACTTGGCCAAAGTTCGAACACGATAACGAGCAAAGAGGAAGAGATATACAGAGAACAGAAGAAAAAGCTGAAACTTTGGAAGCAGAACAACCCTTAAAGATGAATGGTAACGAAGAAGAAGAAGAAGAAGAAGAATTGATCACCAATGTATGCACGGTATTGAGAGAGCATCATGCCAAGGGTCGGTGGAATTATCTTAAAAGAATGTATCCACAAGGACTGAATGCAGAGCAAGTGATAAGGATTCTGATCAAGATAAGAAACAAAGCCCATCTGGCCCTCAGTTTCTTTGAATGGGCAGGAAAGCAAAGGGATTTTAGGCACACCATAGAAACCTACTGCACAATCATTCACATAATTGCAAAAGCAAGAATGACTCGGCATGCACGGGCCCTTATGCAGAAGGTTCTGGTCGAAGAAAGCAGGTCTAGCAATGCAGAATCTCAGGCATTTGGAGCACTTGTCAGGACTTACAGAGCTTGCAATTCTTGTCCTGATGTATTTGACATGCTAATCAAGGCATACTTGCAGGCAAGAAGGATTGATAGGGCTCTTGAAATTTTTTATCACCTTAGGGACCAGTCGTTCTTTCCCACTGTGGGCACTTGCAACAAACTGCTTCATTCTGTGGGGATTTGGAGTGGATCAGATGCATGTTTGGAGTTGTACAGGGAAATGATTGAGAGCAAAATTACTCCTAATGTTCAAACTTTTAACATCCTGATGCTAGGACTTTGTAGGGATGATGAGTTGGGGCTTGCACATGAGATATTTGCTGAAATAGAAGAGGCAGAATGTTCTGCCAATCTTTTCAGTTACAATATTTTAATGGGTGCACATTGTAGAAGAGGAAACACCCATGATGCTATGATTCTTTGGGATGAAATGACCCAGAAAGGCCTAATGCCAGATATTGTCTCATACAATACCCTTATTGGTGGGCTTTGCAGGAAAGGTAAGATGCAAGAAGCAGAGATTCTTTTAAACCAAATGTTTGATAGGGGCTTGGCTCCTTCATCCCTCACTTACTGTACTTTTATTGATGGGTATTGTGAAAGTGGCAATGTAGAGGAAAGCATAAAACTTTATAATGAAATGACCAGACATGGTCTTGTTCCTGATGCTGCCACATATGCTAAAGTCCTTGAAGGATTATGCAAGAAAGGCATGATGAATGATGCAACCAGGTTTTTGCTCAAAATATCAAAAAGGGGCCTTAATCATACCCGATCTACGTATACCACTTTGATTTGTGGGCACTGCCATCAGGGGAATTTGGAAGAGGCTTTGAAAGTCCAGGATGAAATGGCACGAATGGGCTTAGAGCCTGACATCAACATGTATAATGCCTTCATCACAGCATTTTGTAAAATTGGAGAATTAGCAGATGCTCAGAAACTTATACAGGAAGCATTAGAAATGGGGCTGGTTCCAGATAATGCTACTTACAAAGCAGTTATTGATGCGCTTACAATAAATGGCAACACAGATGATGCTCTGAAGATAAAGAATCAAATCGTCGAAAACAAAGTTGAATTTGACATTGACAAAAGGAATATATAGAATAACTGCAAGAAGTTGATGTAGAAATTATAATGAAAAGGGTGGCAGCCAATGATTGTATTGCATCTGCCTGTATTTTGCTAAAATTGCAATGTCAAGAAAGATGCTTGACAGATAATTTGAGATTACTTAGAAAAGGTACTGTATATTACTTTAAGAAATTGAAAGTGCATCTGCTATACTCCTATGATCTTATGGCAAGTCCAAATATCTCCAACATCTTCATGTCTTTATTCTTTCATTGTTCTTATATACTGTATAGCAGCGTTTGGTTACAGGTTCAAGTAATTATACTGAATCCTTGTTTGCAGCAGATGCATCCTTCCTCAAAATGTTCATTGGTGGAACTAAATGTTTTTAACCATTACACACATTGATAAATGAAGGCAAAAATCTGATCCTGTATTTTGTTAAAATTGCAATGTCAAGAAAGATACTTGACAGATGATTTGAGATTACTTAGAAAAGGTACTGTATATTACTCTAAGAAATTGAAAGTGCATCTGCTATACTCCTATGATCTTCTGGCAAGTCCAAATATCTCCAACACCTTCATGTCTTTATTCTTTCATTGTTCTTAAATACTGTATAGTAGTGTTTGGTTATAGGTTCAAGTAATTATACTGAATCCTTGTTTGCAGCAGATGCATCCTTCCTCAAAATGTTCATTGGTGGAACTAAATGTTTTTAACCAGTACACACATTGATAATGCAGGCAAAAATCTGATATCAGCAATCAACTGTTTTGTTAAACAGTACTGCACCATCCTTTATTTATGCATGCATGATGCATGTGAGGAAAACACTAGACAGGTTTAGATGATGGACATCAAATTTGTTAGAAATATTAACCCAGATTTCACGCCTCAGCCGGACTGCGCTCGCGCAGTCAGGGATCCCGGCAAAAGTTTGACATGACGTCGCACCTACCCTCTGACAGATGTGACGTCTGACAGATCCGATCGCCACAGAAGTTAATGCCAGTTCGGCGATTGGTCAGAAACCCTAGTTGAGGGTCTGTCAGAACCTGTCAGAGGACAACCCCTATCTTCCTCTCCCCGCGGCTATATAAGGCAGTTCGGGTCTTCAGACAAGCGCGTGGAAAGAGAGCGGAGAAAGAGAGGAGAGCGGGAGGTAATCTGGAGAAACAACAGAATAGGAGACGAGATCGTTTTAGTGAGCAGTGTGGCTCATCTGTTTAATGTCCGAGCAGCAGGCTCGACATTTGTTTTCCGTCTCAGTTTATCCTGCAGCTTTAGTCTGCAGATGTTAGTCTTCCTCAGTTGAGGATTTTTGTAACCCTCGTCTTATATGAATAAAATTTGCTGTTGTTTAAGGCATCTGTAGGGTTTGCAGTTATCTCTGTGTGCTAAAATCTGTTGTTCTCTATACAAATTGCCTTAGTGCGATTTCTTTCGGGTTCTACAAGTTTGAGCTCAGATCTGAAATATTGCATTCAGATTCGGTGTTTTTCTCCTCCCTTACAGTTCTTCCCAAGCCAGGGAAACCAACGCCGTAGCCGCGCAAGCCTCCGGACAGCAAAAGTCTGCAAGGCAAAAATTTGGCTAAGTCTGGAGCTGTCCTCCCAACTTCGCAGCGAAGTCGGACTTCACTGCCTTTGACCAGCGCAACCCGACTTCGCACCTTTGACCAGCACAACCCGACTTCGCACCTTGATCCGTGTGCAACCCGACTTCGCACCTCGGTCCGTGCGCAACCCGACTTCGGGCCCTCCCTACTTCGCACTTCGCACTTCGCACTTCGCACTTCGCAGTTCGCACTTCGCACTTCGCACTTCGCACTTCGCTCCCTCCCGGACTTCGGCAAAAGAAAAGTTTAATTAAAAAACTTCAAAATTCAGTTCAAAGCTTGAGCTCTAATTGCTAGCTTGAAATGGTGAAGTTGAAGAAAATTTAGGGTTTTTTTCATTTCTGCAATGGAAATAGTAAGAGTTATGTAATGCATTCCAAATAGAATCTTAAATTCTGACTGGTAGTCTAATCAGGGCAAGCTGAGGAACTTCAGACTTGAACTATGCAAAATCTGGTTTGGGCAATGGGCATACATCAGTGAGCTTTCTCGTAGAGTCATGAGCACATACAAGGAAAGGTATTTTAACTGTTAACAGTGAAGTTTCAAAGAAAAGGAAGCCCGCTGTGTGCTCAAAGGTCTCCTCTCTCGGATGCATATTCACATTTCAAGATTAATGTTAATGGAGGCATTGCTGCTACTGCTATCAAATAGAGTGTTGTCAAGAAGTGCATGTGTTTGTTAGGGAGGGGAAGAGGCTTGGGGTGCCATCATAATCACTAATTCTTATTAGCTTCTATATAACTTCTGAAACTGCTTTCAGGCAACAGTTTTAAAAAACTAAAAGAAAAATAAATAACTTCAGCAGTCTGGTTTTTAAATTCTTAAGGAACTATTAATAGTTCCCTGACCTGGTAAATTAGATCTAGCAGAGTCTAATACACCAGTAATGGACACCTTATAATTACTTGTAGAGTGTGAATTCACAAAGAATGACTTTTGTTTTTGGTTGTTATTGGTTTTGCTGTAGCAATACCAATGTCTTATGCATTTCTTCATTTTTGCCAGATTAACTTGTACACTATGTGCATTCCTTTTTTTTCCCTGCCACTCTTGCTGATAAGTAGTTGAATATCATGCCTAATTATGATGCATCTAATATTTCCTATATACATGTGTATGTTCTAAGAAGGTGACGTTGTAAAGTATAATGAATACATGTCTATACAGAATTAACAAAACAAGGAATCTGGAAAGAATTGATTCAAATGAAAATTGTGAATATCTCTCTTTCTCCTGAAAGTTTATTATATGCAATTGAAATTTTTTTGCTTGTACATTTTATTGTCTCTACTATACATATGGCTTGCTCTTTGTGTGGTTTAACCATCTCAACCAAGTTACGATATAATTAAACTGTCACAAAAAGTATCTGAACAGCGTAATTTTGTTAGTCTGATTTCTCAAATGACTCTGAAAATGTCCGTAAAATCTTGATAGAATATCCACAAATTCTATAGGACTATTATTCATTAATTGTGTTGAATACATGCACAACATTTTATGATTAAACTTTTGAAAATGCTACTCTTGATATATAATCACTGACTTTTGCTTTTTGCAAGTCCATAACCTTCATAGAATGTCCGATGGCAAATATTGGTTTAATTTTCATGCTGACCTGTTTACCTCTCTTTTTGCAGCTGACTGCCACAAGCAGGTAGTTCAATTGTCTCTATTTTGTGACCTGAATTTGCTGAATGTGTATTACTTTAGGTTGTCTACAATACGATCACATAGAATTCACATTACTTAATAGTAAAAACACAGTAACTAGTCTATTGATTGTTGATTTAGCATCTTTTGAATCCTTAACACAGCCCCTTATTGGACATTACTCTTCATTGATATTATATATTTAGTTACTGTAAATTTTAAAGGGAAAACTAGGGCATCAGTTGGGTAGACGAAGTACTTTCTGGTTGCTGCGGAATTGAAGACAAGATTGCTGCCCCAGGAGGGCCCAATGGGGACGCCTCCAGATCCTCTTTTAGATAGACAAAGTTCGTTTGCAGATTTGTTGAAGGAAAAATCTCCAACAGAGACTGAAGAAGCACAAAAAACTGCACTAAAAATGCTCTTTACGGCTGCTGGAAAAAGATCAACATCTCAAAGAGTCAATGGATGCTTGCCACAGTCGAAATCAAGGCCAAAGATTGTCATTGAGCAGAGGATAGTAGAAGAAACAGTCTTATATAGAGCCAATCATGACCTGATCTGTAAATTCATGGGTATTCGCCCTACCTTGAATTTTTTGCATTCGTGGGTTCGGCAAAACTGGGAGCCTCTTGGTGAGTATTCTTTGTGGTTTATTAGTAATGGATATTTTATTGTTAGTTTTTCCTCACTTGCCGACAGAAATAGGGCTTTCGAATCGGAAAAGAGGAATCATGGTCCGGCAGGATTATTTGTTCAGCCCTGGAGAGTGGGATTTGATCCCCGAATTGAACCCACTGTTGTCCTGGTTTGGATCCGTTTGTATGCACTCCCAATGGAGTTCTGGAGTGAGCAGGTATTGGAAATCATCGGTAATTCCCTTGGAAGATATTTGGGTGTTTCTAGAGACACAATGGAAGGAAACACAACCGTTTATGCTAGATTATGCATGGAAATGGATCTCAGCCAGCCTTTGTCGACAGAGGTGGAACTCGAACTTGCAGGACTATCTTGGATTCAACAACTGGATTATGAGGCGTTGCCCTTCAGGTGTAGAGTTTGCCACAAATATGGGCATTTGGCCCGGTCCTGCCCAAACAATATGAACACAAAAATGGAGGCTCCTCTAGGAATGTCGAATCTTCCTAAGGAGGGTAAGTCAACAATCAATAAAGAAGCAGCCAACATTTCTCAGGGCGGAGAAGCACAAGGAGATGGTTTTGAACAGCCCAAAAGAAGGAGAAGGCAAAAGAAAAAATATGGTAAAGAGCAAACCCAACTCAAGCCCTCAAATAGGTATGAGATCTTCAAGACACTAGTGGAGCAGGAAGAAGAACAATTCATGGAAGGAGTGGATGGGAATAATGAAAACAATAACAGCCATGTTCAAGCCCCTCTTTCGGCTCCTCCTATCCTAGAGCAGGTAATAGAGTGCAGTGAGTTACCACAATCAGAGATTGCAGGGGCATTGATAGTGCATAACCAAGAGCAGCCGATAATAAAGGATGTCATCATGGGTGTGGCAGAAAAGAACAGAGAAAAGCCAACTCTAGGGATAAGCCAGGTGGAGAAGAGATCAAATAATATCAGCTCTCAAGGAGTGGGTAGAAAATCAAATAAGGAATTGATAGCAGCTCAAGGAGACAAACTGATCACTGGGGGATTGGTGAGGCCAATAGACTCTTACTGGTCTCAAGGTAACCAATGATTATACAATCATGGAATATTAGGGGTTTAAACAATAGAACCCATCAATCTGTTGTTCGAAGACTCTTAGAAAAAAGTAAAACAATTTTTTTGCTTATCCAAGAGACAAAAATGTCGTTGGATCTTATGTGTAAAACAATAAATAGACTTTGGAGGGGTGTTGGTCATATGGAAGTGGCTGCCCAAGGGGCCTCAAGGGGGATAGTTACCTTTTGGAACTCTCTTGAATGGACGACAATAGAACATATAGCTTGGAGGGGTGTCCTCACATCACATTTTAGGAACAATGTGACAACTGAGCAGGTTTTAATCACAAATTTTTATGGGGCTCAAAACCTAGATGGTCAGATTCGTCAATGGAAAGCGGTGCATAATATGAGAGTCTCGAGGGAGGAGTTAGACTGGATTGTTGTTGGGGATTTTAATGCTAAATTATCATCTAGAGATCAGGAAGGGGGAACCCCAATTTTGGATCCAGGGGATCGGCTTATGATTGCCCAAGTCCATGCATTACACTTGGTGGATATTAAATGTCCTAGAACCAACTATACTTGGACTAATAAGAGGAGGGAGCCACATAGCAGGAAGGTGAAGTTAGACCGTTTTTTGGTTTCAGAGGAGGCGTTTGTGAAATGGAATCTAAAATTTCAGATTTTGGAGGGTCCAGTTTTGGATCACTTCCCCATTCTGTTGGAAGGGGGATCAAGATAGGGCAGCATCACAAACCATTCAGATTTGAAAACTTTTGGTTACAAAAAGAGGAACTTCAAAAGAAAATCCCACAATGGTGGGAAGAGGGACGCCCGACATATGGGACAACAATGTTTAGATTCCACAAGTAGCTTCATTATGTCAAGGATCAACTAAAACAATGGAGGCGAGCTAACAAGACGGACTTCCAGGTCCAAAGAGCTCCATTGGTGGCCAGATGGGATGAGGTGCAAAAACACTTCAAGGAAGGAACAATTACAGAGCAGCTCAAAGAAGAGGATGATGCATTGCGTAAAGCGGTTGAGGACATTGACAACCAAGAGGAGATCTACTAGAAATAGAGAGCAAGAACCACTTGGTTATTGGAAGGTGACAGAAACACCAAATTTTTCCATCGGGCTGCTTGTGCTAGGAGACAGACGAACAAGATGGAAGCTCTTCAGGATGAGAACGGGCACTCCTTTGATACAATCCCAGGTATGCATTTCCATTCAATGGATTATTTTGCTAAATTGTTTAAGGAAAGTATGGTGCAAGATGAAGAGGCTCAAAAAGAAGTTCTTGTTGTCATACCCTCTATTATCTCTGAAGAAGAAAATCAAGCCCTACTTAAACCCATTGATAGAGAGGAACTGAAGAAAGTAGTCTTTGGAATGAGTACAAGAAAAACACCAAGTCCAGATGGCTTCCCAATTGAGTTTTTTCAGACCTTCTAGGACAACTTGGAGGAGGATGTAATGGTTGTTATAGAGGAGTCCAGAGGTAGTAAAAGAATGCTTAAAGCATTAAATCATACATTCATTGCCTTAATTTCGAAAGGGGAGGAGGGGGTGCATATTTCAGATTATAGACCTATTGCCTTATGCAATGTCATATATAAAATAATCACGAAGGTAATGGTTGAGCGGCTAAAACCTCTCCTACATAGCATTATCTCCTCGAAGCAAGGGGGTTTTGTAGAGGGCAAGCAGATCTTGGATGGTGTGGTTCTAGCTCAAGAGGCAATCCACTCAATGCAAAAATCTGGCAATAGAGGAATGTTCATAAAATTGGATATGTCAAAGGCTTATGATAGGGTGGAGTGGAGCTTCTTGTCAAGGATGATGGCAGCCTTCGGTTTCTCTCAGGATTGGATAGAATGGGTCATGAGTTGCGTTTCTACTCCGACATACTCAGTGTTAATCAAAGGCCTTCCCTCGCAACCGTTTGGAGCCACTCGAGGCCTTCGTCAGGGAGATCCTTGTTCCCCTTATCTTTTTCTCATATTGGTTGAAGGCTTGGGTAGACTCATCTTGAGGAGAAGACAACAAGGTTTGCTAACAGGTATCAAGGTGGGTGAGGAGGTTTTGACTCACCTACAGTTTGTGGATGACACAAGATTGGTGGGAGTGGCCAACTTCAGGGAAGCAAGAATGATTAGAGATACTCTTAATGTTTACCTTAGGGCCACAAACCAAGTCATCAATGATAAGAAATCCAAAGTGGTCTTCTTCAATCTTGATCGAAGGCTTCAGGACAAAATTTTAGAGATCTTGGGATTCACGAGGACTTCTCTCCCAGTGGTATATTTGGGGGTCCCTTTGCATTTTAAAAACTGAAGATAGATATATGGAGGAATATTTTGGATCGTATCAAAGAAAGAATTAACCATTGGTCTCACAAATGGTTAACCTTTGGGGGTAGATTAACTTTTTTGCAATCAGTCATTCAGGCCATGCCAATTTATAAATTTTCTATCCTTGCTGCCCCACATACCATATGGAAAGAGTTGGACAAGATGGCTAGAAAATTTTTATGGGGAGGAGTAAAAGGAGAGAGGAAATGGGCCTTAGTAGGTTGGGAGAAAGTAAGCCAGCCCAAGGTAAAGGGAGGTTTGGGACTGAGGAGATCAAAGTTAAATAATAAAGCTTTGTCTGGAAAGCTTTACTAGAGGTGGATCTCCCAACCAACTTCTTTATTCAATAGAGTTTTAACTAGTAAATATTTGGGACAGGTGAACCCGAATGAGGTGAGTCATTTCCTTTTGGATGGTAATGGGTCCTTAGTGTGGCAGGCTCTAAAGTTAGGATCTCAAGTAGTGAAAGATGGATTATTTTGGAAAGTGGGGAGAGGGGAGAAGGCACGATTTTGGACAGATTCATGGGATCAATACCCACCTATCATTGCTGAATTCCCAGAACTGCAACCAGTAAAAATAGCCATGGAAAGCAAGGGTTGGATCCAGATTGAAAGTTATTTCAACACTAGTCAACTGAGGGATTATAGGTTTAAGCAGTTTAAGAAGTTGGATGAGTGGCCAATTCCAATCCCTCCAGAATTGACACCCATCATGACTAAAATCTTGGCAAAAAGATTTCTCACAAGTAGAGATGAGGAGGATGAATTAGCTTGGGGCTATGGGAGCCTTGGAGTCTACATAGTGAAGGATGGATATGATAAGATCCTTCCAGAACCTCCTCCTCATGCATATCAAGTTGAGGATTGGAGAAAGATTTGGTAGTCCAAGGGTTGGCCGAAAGTAAACTTCTTTGCTTGGCAGTTCATGCACAATGGAATTCTTACTTTTGATAATCTGAGATGTAGGGGAATCGTTGGTCCATCTCAATGTGTTTTATGCTACAAGAGTGAGGAAACATCTGACCACTTGATGTTTGAGTGCCCGTTCACGCGCCAGATCTGGGAGCGATGGTTTTTAGCTTATAAAATCTGAGCCAATGGTGATTTGAATCGGATTAATATTTGGGAAAGATGGAAGAGGGGTAGATTTAAATCTGAAGCTCTTCGTATCGGGTGGAAGCTTGGATTAAACTTCATTTGGTGGCAAGTGTGGTTGGAGAGAAATGGTAGAATTTTTAGAGAAACCTTTTCATCCTTGGATGGCGTTTGGCAGGTCATTTGGAGCAAAGTCACAGAAACTGTGGCAGTGTATGCTAAAGAGGAAACTCAGGCTGATATAGGGACGATGGAGAAGGAAGCCGAAGTGCAAGAGGGGCAGGACAGAGCTAGTTGGAAACCACCCCCAAAAGGTTGGATTAAAATTAATACTGATGGAGCTGCAAAAGGCAATCCGGGTAGAGCTGGAATTGGAGTGGTCTGCAGGAATCATGTTGGGACAATGCTCTATTGGGAACTGCAAGGCCTGGGCAGGGCCACGAACAATGAAGCAGAAGCCTTAGCTATCAAATCTGCTTCTATCTGGGCGGTAAGACAAGGTTATAGGAGGATAATCATAGAATCAGATTCTCAAATCTTGGTAGGAGCTCTGGATTGCATGAGGAACTTTGCTTTGGAGACATGGAGGTTGAGGATTCTTGTCACCCAAATTAAGGAATTGTGGAGGGAATTAGATGATGTGATTCCGATTTATGTGGGTAGAGCTCTGAATAAAGTGGCAGACTTCCTGGCTAAGATGGGTACCGAGAAGGAGGTAGGGGTTCAGTGGCACAATGGCATGGCTATTGAGGATGAGAGGATTAGGCAAGTTGGTGAGCAAATCCAGTGTTTAGCTAATTTGGACAGCCATTGCAGACATATGGTTTAGGAGATTTGGCTCCAATGCAGATCTCCTTTTACTGTTGTAAACAGGTGTTCTCGTCGGCTAAGGCTGGGAGGAGTCTCATCCCAACTTGTAAATGATCTTGTTTTAATATAATTTTTTCAAATTCTTTTTCAAAAATACCATGTACATGTAAATATTTAGGCTTATGGTCCAAGAAAATGGAGTAGCAACCAGTATATTTGGTATGTTACTCCTATGGTCTAACCACAAGATCTTTGTTTTGGAGTCTTGGTTAATATGGATAAGGATTACACCTTCAGTGCAACATCACTTAAATGAATCATGCTTTTCATCGTGAGATTGTGTTTTTCCCACTCTGTTCCATGGAAGGATCCATAGTTGGAAAACTCACAACTTGCAATAAACTCAGCACCCCAATTTTGGAGATTTTATCGGAAATTTGGGAAAAACTCGGCCAAAACAAAATCAAAGAAATTTATTCAATTTAAAGAAAAAACCATTTTAAACGACAATTGGAGATCAAAAAACCAATTTTATATTAGATATTCATAAAAAAGAGGAAATTACAATACATGATCATCAAATCTGACCAAATACATCATAGTATCATACAAATGCAAAATTTCAAAAATATTGCATTGTTCACAGTTGAAGAAAAGAAAAAATGCAAAAACAAGGCCAAATGGCCTTCTAAAATTTATTTTCCTGCCAATTTTTGCTAAATGTCCAAGGCTTGCCAAGTTTGCCGCGAGAAAATATTGAGAAATCGCAAGAAATATTGCTGCGACTTGTCGATTTTCTTGGAGTAGAGAAACAAAAAACTCGCTGCCCGCAATTGCAAGAAATTGCGGGAAACCAACAATTTTTCTAACTATGGAAGGAATCTTTCTAGGGTCTGCAGGAAACATTTTTACTCTTGGATTCAGATATACAGGCTAATAAGACTTGGTCAAGAGAGGTCCATTTGTTGGAGGTGAGTAGAATTTCCATAATTAGAGTTTTGTGCTAACGGTTAAGTTCATGAAGAATATTATCATATGATAATATTGTGTCTTGAATTGTTCATGATCACAGGAATTCTACCTTCCAATTCTTGGTCTTCTCATTTGGATATCTTAAACCAACTCCTCTTAGTTTTGGTAAGTAATCCATGATTGAATATCATCTGTTTAAAGGAAAAATGTATGAGGGTTACTGGGCTGATTTTAGGAGGCTGTCAAGGCATTTTCTACATGATATTAAAGTTTACAGCCACCAAGACATAATGAAAGTTGATGCCCAACAAAGGGTAGTTACAATGCTTTTCTCATCGCTTCTTGTCTTGCTACATTTCTCTTTGTTTTCTATTGGCCGTACCTCTACAATGCATGCTATTTTCAGGGGATTATATTGGCTTATTTCCTTCAACTGCTTAGGCAGATGTATGTTGACCACATTCATCACTATAATATGAATTTTATTTTATTTTTCCTGCCCAGCCACACTTTTCTGAACTCATCTTCCCATTGAATCTTTTATTGGTGCTGTATAGTTTCAGAGAGCATTTCTCTTTGCCAAAAGAAATAATCTGTGTTTCATGTAGTTTCTGGACTGTATCAAATGGGCAATTTGGTGTCTAGACTCATGTGATCTGAGTGGGATTTGGTGAGGTAAAATGCCTCAAAATTGTACTGATTAATGAGTCTACACTTCGGCTCATGCAAGGCATGGAGGGACAGCCTCCAATCTTTAAATTAAAACAAAAGGATCATAATAACTTAAGAAAAACACTTAAAAGAAACTCTTGTTTACAGTTTTTTCACTCTCTTTCCAGTTTCACTCTCAATCAACCACAGCAGCAAACTCTTTTTCTTGCTCCTACAACAACAATTTGCAAAGTTTTAGAAGGAGCTAGGAGCTAGGCTTTGCTACTCTGATACTATGTTTATAATAGCACAGATATGGAAATCCATGAAGCTTGTACTTTGGATATGGATTAAAGTTGAATACACAGCCCAACTTTCTTCCCTTTGGCTGCAGTCATATATTTACTTGCAGATTGATTGATGTAATTGGTATAAGTATAGACATGCTTACTTTTTGCATCTCATTTATGTTACTTTGCCGTCAAATGTAAAATAATTGTTTTTTTTTTTATTCTTTTTAAAAATCTGCCAATTTTTTTTTCTTTTGTTACTTATTGCTGAGTCTTGCCCCTAATCCAAAAACAGACTTGCAGAACCCAAGCTAAGTCCAATCTCAATACTATGATATGAACTGATCCTTGTACAAGAATTTAATTGATGATCCAGAAGTCATTGTCTATCCTGTGTAGTTTTTTTTCTTTTTTTTTTTTGGTAACTTGCCTTTTATCATCCAAAAGTCCACCATCAAATTTTCTTGTGTAGTCATTATTATGGATTGTCTCTAAGTTTATCTTTATTTCTTTTTTGGCTTTGTCTTCTGCTAGAGGTTAATGATGCAACTCTCAGGGGAAGACTGTTTGGCAAAATGGTGGTTAATAAGATCAAAGCACTACAATGAGCAAGGTGTTTGACATCATAAAAAGTGGAAGGTTGGAGGCTTGCTTGAGAACGCTTAGCAAAGATTGCTAAATCTTTCAATCTTTGATTGTTTGACAATATCCAGAAACATTTGGTGTGGGATCTAACTTTCAATGAATGGTTATGGATTTTTACATTTTGTATCAAGAAAGCTCTAATACACCTTACTGTGAAAGAAGGGTTCATGGAATTGTAGGACTTGGATTTGTTCATCTTTGGTTTGCTATATTTTTTTATCGTGTTGTATGCTGCTTCTAAATACAACGACACTTTGGATTTTTCTGAAGCTAGTAGGTCCCAAGCATCGTTGGAAAAATCGCAGGTTTTCCACAATTTCTAGTGAAATATGTGAGAAATTGCAGGCCATGATAAGAAATTGTGGGCCATGATTTCTCGCGAAAAATACAAGAAATTGTGGGCTGCAATATTTTTTTTTTATTTCTTGGTGACAAGAAGATCGCTAACTCGTGGTGATTTTCCTGTAGTTTCTCACCAATTTGCAGCAAAAAGCAGCAAATGAACTTTTTAAAAGCAAATTTGGTCCCATTCTTCCATATTTTCTTCTCTTCTGCTCTGAAGGAAATCTTGTCAGAGATCAAACACCAACTTTAAACCACTTTTGGAGATCATAACAGCAAATTTTACACAATTGCATATGTAAATTAATCATTTGAAAAATAAAATTTTGATTTATGGTGGGAAGATTATGGTTCAAAAACACCTAATTTGAGGAGGATGGCTATCTGCATCTTGAGTCATCCTTGTAGCACTTCTGGGTATGAACACAATTGGTCTCTATTTGCGGTCGTACACACAAGGAAGCACAATATGTTGACGGAGGAGTGTCTCAATGACCTTGTGTTCATACATTACAATCTTTGGCTTTGCACCAAACAAGTGGAAACAAATGAATCCCATGAGGCGATTGACTTGGATAAGCTAGATCCACTAGATTGTTGAGAGTCCGCCAAATACCGAGTTTACCATAGAGGACATCAAGGTACTAGA
Organism: Wollemia nobilis; assembly: GCA_028583015.1. Taxonomy (NCBI): domain Eukaryota; kingdom Viridiplantae; phylum Streptophyta; class Pinopsida; order Araucariales; family Araucariaceae; genus Wollemia; species Wollemia nobilis. The sequence continues at coordinate 2,200,724 of JAQPPZ010002524.1, forward strand.
GGCAGATGCAGAATATTTTAGAGGATTGGAGGAGATATGCCATGATGATACCGTACCTGAGGAGCCTCAAGTTCAACTACTTGTCCAAAGCCAAGACCAACCATCTAGTTTTAGGGAGAGGAGAAAATAAAAAACAATTTAAAACCTGCTTTATATTTTGAAATTTTGAATTTGTATGTTGTATTTAGTTGGATTTCATGATAAAGAACTGCCATTATACTCTTTTTTATGGATATCTAATATAAAATCAACTTTCAGGTTGTCCAATGGTTGTTTAAAATGTTTTTATTTCTTTAATTGAATTTTTTTTGGCTTTTTTTTGCCTACTTTTCTCGAATTGATAAAATCTCCAAAATTTGGATGTCGAGTTTATCCCGAGTGTAGAGGGGGAAAATTGCCCTGTCGCGTACGATTCTCGACTGGATCCGCTGTTAGCTGAGGTGACCGCGGGGGTGTGTTATATTCTCTACACTCGGTGACTTGGGGATCAAAGGGTTCACCAAGAACGGTTTAAGGACTCACTCCAAGTCCAAGGATGGAATGTTTGAGGTGTATATTGAGCAAACACCTATGTTTGGCCTTTTTAAAAATCTAATCTAAAAAAATGAAAGAACAATGCAAGCAAACAAAAATGTAGGCAAACAAGGACTAACCCTAGTATGATTCTTGATTTTCAATGATGAAAAAACCCTAACTTGCAAATAAAATAAATATTTTTCTTTTAGCAAGGGCTTGAGAGAATATACAAATGGGTTTAGCCTAGAGTGCAAACTATATGCTTTTATTGTTTCAAATGCCTAGTAATCAAGTCAAATATTTTCCTTAATTTATGATCTAGGTTTTAAAACAGAAATGGACAGAAAGCAAACCGCAAACAACCTAAGAGATTAACTTAGAGCACTTATCTGATCCGACAGTTGACCTTAGCTTTTAACTTGCGTCCAAATGTATCCAATTGCTTCACAACCTGCAAAATAGTTGGTGGCAGCGTAATAACAAACAAAAGGATGATGATCTCCACAAAATGGCAAATTCCTCCTCAAGGCTCCCACACTTGTCCACCAAGAGCAGAAAATAAACAATAGAGCAACAATAAAGCTTGATCTTGTTAGAAGACAATCACCCTTCAGAACTTAGGATCACTTGGAAAACTCACAGTCCTCTTGTGAAAAGCTTAAGTTAAAAACTTCTTCTAGCACTTCTAGGAGAAAAGAGGATCCAAACCCTCTATTTATAAGAGGTTTGGAGGGAAAAAGGGCAGGAAAACAAAAAGACAACTTAGGGGAGGGCCAACTGTGAAGTTTATGAACTAAAAAGTTACAAAAACTATTTTTTCCTGAACCAACCTTTGTGACAACAGTTACAAAATAGAGGCCTTAAACTTGTGCAAATGAGCTAAAATTTTGTGAGTATATTCTAAACATCCATACCTATCCAACGGTTCAAAAATCGCATTAATTGGAGATGTAAATCAAAAGTCACACGCTCTGCAGGTTGACTGATTTTTCCAGGTCTGCACACACTTTTTGAGAGAGGAGATGAACCAAAGTTGTTAAAACTTTAAAACAAACCCATAACACTTGCAAAATATTTATTCAGCTTCTCCTCACGTTTTTACACTTGCTTCTATGTACCATATAAAAAACTACATGTTTTCTCTATCTATAACCCTTGGAATGACTTTCCAAGTAACCCAACAGTCATGGAACATCAAAAGACTCTAAGAATTTTCCTATACCACAAAATCCGGGGCACACACTTTAAGATATAATATTTACATTACAATAATGTATTAATGCTTAGCATCAATCTCCAACATACTCCCCCTTGATGCTAAGTGGTGAAACTACTCTATCTCTTAAATACAAAAATTATTCTTTAGCAACTCCTTTGGTAAACAAATCAGCCAGTTGTTCCTTTGTGTTGCAGTAGACAAGATCAAAAAACTTCTTTTCAATGACATATCTAATGAAATGATACTTCAATGCAATGTGTTTTGTCCTACTATGATGAACCAGATTCTTGGCAATCTTGATGGCACTAGTGTTGTCACAATTGATAATCGTAGGACTGTCTTGGACTTCTCCAATCTCCTCAAGCATCTTCCTCAACCAAAGAGCTTGAGTGCTTGCTGTTGTTGCAGCAACATATTCAACCTTTGTGGATGACAAAGCAACAATGCTTTGCTTCTTGGAACTCCATGTGATCAGCCCGGAACCAAGAGAAACAATTTTCGGATGTAGACTTTCCATCATCTAAACAACCTCCATGATTTGAATCACAATACCCAACAAGCTCCAACTTGTTGTTAGCAAAATAATGTATTCCAAATTTTGAGGTTCCTTTCACATACCGATGAGGGTCGTTGATCATTCATCATTTAATCATTATGTGTGTCAATCCAGGGCGGTGTCCAGAGGCTGTATACGATAGGAAGTGTCACAGTTGCAGGTCCAGTTTATCGAAGAACAGGTTTTATTGGTGGATCAGTTAGCATTTGGGGGTTTTTTTGTGACCTTTAACTCCTAAGAATTGAAATTAACTCCTATTTACTTTTGCAGAAACAAAATTACAGGAAATGAAATTGCAGAATCTGGAAATGACAGAAAATGAAATGTTGCTAAATTGAAATGACAGAAAAGTAAAGTGCAGGAATTTAAAACACACACACTCTTGCATGAAAGTAAATCAACTAGAGAATGTCAAAATAGAATTTCAACTACTGCAATACTGAATCAACAAAAACTGCCAAATTGCAAAATGACAAGATATCTGGAAATTGTTGTGTAATGCAAAATTGAATCAACAATTATTGTAAAACCGCAAAATGACAAATATCTGGGAATTGCTGTAAATACAGAAAATGTTGTCCACTGCTGAAAACTGTATTGAAAACTACTAAAGAAATGACAACTGGCAGAATTCTGCTAACTCGTCGCAAGCAAGAATTCAAGGAAGAAATTCTCGTCAGAATCGCCTTCCTCTCGGCTCGCAAGTGGCCCTTGCTTCCAGAACCAGAAGAAGGTGAGGAGTTATGCTAAGATAATCTAGCTGTTAATCATCAACCTCAACATGCCAATTGAAAACTGAAGATTGCACCTTTTTATTCAATCTGAAAATGCATTACAGTAATGTAGGAAAAACCTACAAATTACTGTTCTGCTATAGGAAAACTTTACTCTATGCTAATTTCGATATTCTATTGCCTATCTATCTATATGTCTATATGCTCGACCATCTGGGAGCTTTATTATTTATAATATAATACTGATATGCTTGGTTACTGCTTTGTAGGGATTTACAACTGATTACATAACTGTTTCCTAGACTACAAGAATTTACTTTGTCAAAACTTTATCCATTCATTATTGTTGGGCTGCATTTGTTGAGGAAATCACATTAAGATAAGATGGGACAACCTCCTGGTCAATTTCCAATAATTTCCTCCACTGGTTTATCGCTTTTTGACCACTTTCAGTTGTTCCTGCACTATTCCCTATTCCTGCGCCGCTTATTCCTGCACTGCTCCGGAACAACAGGCAGGTGACCATTTGTTGCTGATCTGTGCTCCAAACGCGTAGGGAGTAACGTGTTGACTTTCCTCTCTCTCTTGCACACCCTTCTGCATTGGTGGCATGTGCTAGAGTGACTGATTCCAAGCCCTGTTGTATATGTACAGCTGGCTGGAATCATCACAATTATGACCTGTTTTCCTGCATGATCGACTACAATGGACAAATTCTTGGCGCCCTTTTCCATTTGAATTAGTTTAACCAAAGGAACACAATATTACCAAGCATCAAATATTCAAACAAGGTCTGAATTACTATAATACTACTGATTAATTAACTGAAAAACAGGTGAAATTGCAGTAAAAACAGTAAAACAGAGTATATGCACTTTGTCATTTCAGAATTTGCAAACATCATTATATAATGCATTTTTCCATAATTAACATAAAAATCATAGTAAAAAGGGTAAGTCAAATAGTTAAAATGTATCAAAGAGTGTTCATGGATGAGGCAATTCCTGGCCTCATCATTCCCCCCAACTTATGGTAATGCATGCCCTCATGCATTTTGTATAGCGACAGCGGCACACAGATCCAGGTCTAGACATATTTCATGAAATTTGAGTAATGCGCCACCAATTTTATAGAATCCACCGATCGCTTTGATGGATCGAAACCACCGTTGGAAGTGCATATCAGTCGTGGGTCGATATCAAAGTAGGGGACAGGAGTAATAATTATGGGCATCCTATATCTCAGACCTATCCAAAGCTCCTTGATTTTTGATATAATTTGGGCAATGCTCTCTGCCCTTCTCCTTGACCACAACAAATTAGTGGGAGAAATTGGCTCTCTTTTTTGTAGAGAGATAGATAACTCACCCCATCTGTTTTTATAGGCTGCCACAACATCATCAAAGAAATATGCACAAAAGTTCTGAAATTGGATTATACATTTTTGAAGGTTCCCTAGATAGAGTTGTTTCATTCTGATATCCCTCATGAAGGTATAATGAACATTTGTACAATCCCTATGATTCAGGGGAGCAGGTCTGATAAGTAAAACAACTTGTGATTCCAACTCCTTAGTTAACTTCTTTTCTGTGTCCCAATAAATCTGATTTTGCAGAGTGTACATGAAGGCTCTAAGTTGTAAGTCACCTGTATAAATGTGAGGCAGAAACATACTTTCTGTTGGCAAAAAGAAATTATACAAAAATAACTCACATAAAAGGTTTTGTTGCTCTCACTGGACTCTCGCATAAATGCCTCTATGAATTCTTCAGAGTGTTCAACCGATGAGGCAGCTCGAAGCAAGTCTCATGATTTGCCAGCGAAGGTATCTCTCCTTGAGTAGGAGGCTATAAAACCTAGGTGGACTTCTGCACTGTATTGCATATTCTGCAATCTGACATACATCCTACACTTGTGTTTTTAACCTATTCACCTCTATTTCCTTCTCTACTAATTTGGCTGCTTCAGAGTTTAAAGTGGCAACCTTGCCCTCTAACTGGTGACACTGAGTCATCCAATATGCCAGGTCTTCATTGTACCTAGTTAAAGGCACCGTGTCCGGGGGTATTACAATAGGTTGCATTTGTGCCACTATATTCACTTGTACACCAACTTCCACAGTTGGTATTACAACAAGCAAATATGTTTGTGTTATTTGTTCTGTTGTAATAGCAATGAGAGGAGAGAGTGTGGATACCTGATCTTGTGCTGCAGCCTCTTGTTCCTCTATAAAAGGTGTCTGTGTTTCCTATCAAGTGCATGATCATTTGTCGGCAGAATTCTTGATGGACTCTCATCATCGGATATTGTCATTCCCTGCTTCCTCTTTGTCGTGTGATCTTTGTGCAGTGCTATGTTTGCTTCAGAATGTTTAACTAAGTCTAAGAGGATCTGAGCCCATTCATCAGGTGATGCTTCCGATAACTCTATAGATTAAAATTCTAGTTGAGACAACTGGTTCCAAAAATCTTGAATTTTTTGCTGAAGTAGATCAATTTGTTGATCCTTTTGTTTTATGGTCTCTTCAGCTTGCTCAATCCAATGGGTATGGGTTTTAATAACACTCTTTGCAACATGCAATTGAGTGTGGATATCGATTTCCTCTTCAGACTCAAACTCATAATACTGCTCAGAATCAGTATGCATTAAAACATGCACATTATCTTCAACTGGTTCAGAATCAAATTTTAGCGGCTCCTCAAAATCAGAGTCAATATAATCAACTAATGGACATACAGGGCTTATTGAAGTTTCATCCATAGTTGTATCCAGTTCCATTGTCTGTATCCCTATGTCTGTCATTTCTATTTCAACATTTGGTTCCTGTGCATCCTTTGTTCTGATTTCTCCTTCATTTGGGTCTGTGATATCTATTAGTTCTTCCGCGGGGTTTTAGTTTTCTCGATGCTAGCGAACCTTCTTAACCCTGTAGACCCTGGATACTTCTTAGCAAGTGCAGGTTTTGGATGTTCCGGAGCAACTGCAGATGTTGCTATTGTTTCAGGAGCAGATTCCAGAGCAGGTGCATGTATGTTCACTTGCACTTCCAATTTCCCCGTTGGATTGTACTGTATCTGCAAATGTTACCCTTTTTCTTTTTGAATGAGAACTAGATGTGGATGTGTTGAGTGGTATTTTCACCCGATTGTGAAAACACACTCTCCGATAGGATTTGGGTTCTAAATCCTCTGCTTGCAAAGAAATTAAACAAGTAATTTCTCCAAGGCTCCTGTTATGCTAGCATTTTGCATCTGTGTATTAATGATCTCAAATAAAGATATTTAATTAAAATGCTTGGAACACCTTAGTGGTTGCAAGTAACTGAAAACAAGGGGCACTGTGGTTTATTTTATTGTGAAAATTTAGTGATTGTTCATTGAACCCGAATAAAGCAAATATGATTTGATCTTTATATGACCATGTCATAATCTTCAAAATGAAATTTGATGAAATGCCATAAATGATGGAATTATTTATGGATTTTGAAGTTTTTTAATTTTTTTAATTTTATTTTAAAGCTTGAAAAATTAAAGTTGGAGCTTCTGGAAAATAAAGTGAAAAAAAAAAAAATGCAAAAGAACAAGAAATTAAAATTGCATTCAACTTGATGCTATCCCGTCCTGGCAAAACCGAAGATGTGAGGTTTCCATGCATGCAACCTAACCTATTGAACTTGCAAAACACGCACAATCCAAATAAGTTAAGTGCTGGTCTTTGGGGTTTTATTGTGATCTTTCAGATTTAGATATTCGCATGAAGCAACCAAGGGAACTTGCATTCAACTTCACCTATAAGCCTAGAAATATGAAAAGGGGAAAGATAAACATTAAAACATGCATGCAGAAAATAACTCCTTTCTTGCCAACAAGATGCAAATTTCTGAACACTCCTGCATTAAAGATAAATCCTGTTACAATAGCGAACATCTCGGTTTTCTCAAAACCAGAAAAAAAGAAAAAACACTCCCAGAGGGCCGGAATGGCTTGGCTCGCCTTAGGCACTACAACTCCCCCCGGCGGTTTCCGACCCTTGTGCCAATTTGGCGCCTCGCGTTTATACTTTCTCGGGCAATGCTGCTCTATTTCGTCTTGTGGACGCCCTTCGCCATCTTCCGTATCGCCCTTTCACCTTCCCGCCTTTTCGTTGCTTTGAATTCATGCTCGATGCCGAAACGCTTGATCTTCTCTATGACTTGTAACGCTTCTGCAGCCTTTACACATGTATGCCACGTGTTTCGCATTTTTTTCATGTTCTGTAACGGCCCCATGAAAATCGCGACAAAAAAATAGCATGCAGCTTTGCTCCTCTACCTTCATCGCGAAAACGTGACATGTCGCGAAAACGCGACATGTCGCGATATCGCGACGTTTTCCTGCCAACAGCCTTTCATGCCTTCATGCTCAGTGAAATGGCGACATGTCGCGATATCGCGACAACTTTCCATTCCGTACACTTTGCTGTTTTTCTATCGCGAAATCACGACAACTTTCCATTCCGTACACTTTGCTGTTTTTCTATCCTGAAATCACGACACTTTTCTCTTCCGTACACCTCGGCTGCTTCCTGTCGCGAAATCGCTACGCCTTTTCACTTAGAGTTGTCTTGCGGCAACCTGTCGCGAAATCGCGATGTTTTTCACTTGGTACGCTTTTGGCTGCAACCTATCGCGAAATCGCGACGTTTTTCATCTGGTACGCTTTTGGCCGCAACCTGTCGCAAAATCGCGATGTTTTTCATCTCCGTATGCCTCGGCTGCTTCCTGTCGCGAAATCGCGATGCTTTTCCGTTTCGGGCCCCTTTGCTATTTCTTGTCGCGATTTCGCGGACGCTTTCTCGCTTGGTGTCCTGCGTTTGATCGGGTTTGACTCCGCGATTTTGTGACATGTCGCGATTTCGCTACCATTTTCCATTCGCCCTTCTCTCTCCTATTTGGACGCGCGGCGGAGGGGGCAAAGTGTCAGTGTCGCGCGATATCGCGATCACTTTTCACTTTCCCGTCACACGCAACACGTCGCGAAATCGTGACACTTTTTCATTTTCGGCCGCGATCGCGCAACACGTCACGAAATTGCGACACTTTTTCATTTTCGGCCGCAACCGCGCAACACGTCGCGAAATCGCGACACTTTTTCATTTTCGGCCGCCACAATCACGTCGCGGAATCGCGACACCTTTCCATTCCCGATCGCACAACACGTCACGAAATCGCCGACACTTTTTTCCCCATGGCGCCACATTCGCGAACGCTACAATCTCGCCACCACGTCACCATACCACGACATCCTTCAATCCCCACCGATATCCTGAAAGCAAAAAAGGTGGGTCCCCAGGGTGTATTTGGGGGGTCGACCCCCACGGACGCTTGTTGTTTCCGAGTTCGTGAAGATGGGGGACCATCTAGAGAAGGAGAAATTCTAATTTCAAGGGTTTCTGGACTAGGGTTTTCTGCATAGTCTTCCTCTGCTTCTTCTTCCTCTGATGAAGGATTAGGGTCATTTGTTTCTACCCAAGGGGCAAAGAAGCGGTCAAAATTTCTAGGGTTGCCCCTAAAGTGATACTGGAAAATCAGTTTGATGAGCCCATGGTGCTTAGGGCTTCCCTTCCCTGATTGGTATTTGATGGCCATAGCCTTTAACTCCTGATAAAGATATAAGGGCATATTAACCCTACATTCTGGTTTAACTGCTCCATGGCGTAGATGGTTGAGGATACGAAGGTGTGGGCCAGATACAACAGGAAATTGGCCGTCACAAGTGATGTATCTCATAACCCACATTGCAAATTCGTTCCAAGGGACTGGTAAACTAGGTCTTTTTACCCCCTTACAAACATTTCTATGCATTAAGAACTCAATTTCTCCATCCCCTTCTTCCTTAAACTGATTAACTAGGTCATTTAAAATATTTCTCCCACTTTTACAATCTGCAAACCCTGAAGAGGTAATTCGGTGATTTGGCTGAGTATTTTGGGAGTTACCCGGATAGTCATCCCGTTAATGTGCACTCGATTGTTGCGGAAGGTGCGTGCGAATTCTGTCGCCAAGCCCTCGGAATAGCCGTCAAATTTTCGTAGGAACGGCATAAATCCTCCATCAGCGAATATTTGCAGGGATGCGGGGTCACTTTCCAGGTAGCTAATATTTTTAGGTTCGGCTCTGATTTTCTTTCCCCCCATGGCGTAATTTCCTGCCTTCGTTCCGTAGTTTCTGTAAATTGGTGGACAGATGAGCGTGCGTCTGGTTTAGGGTTTCAATCGTCATAGCAGGAATAATAGCAGCGTAGGAACTGCTTCGGAACTTGCAGCATAATGATGTGGCAGCGCATGTGAAGTTACCACCCGTAACTTCGCTCATTTTTGTTATGGACGCCAGCTGTCACATGCAACCGTGAGTCGGTGACCTATATTTTTCCTTCTAAACCAATTAACTCACCACAGGCCACGTGTCATAAACAATTTTTACACATAATTTCATTCCTGCGCTTAGTGATTTATTCCTGCGCTCTGGGATATAAACAGTTTATTCCTGCGCTTTGGAATATAACAGGTTATTCCTACGCTTCCCTATTCCAGCGCACTTCTATTTTTTTTCATTCTAGAGCAGAATTAGGCAGAGGCATTACTGACAAGGACTTTCCATGTTTGATTCCCCCTTTTTACATGCTTTTATACTAATCAAGGATATATACACTATATACTAATGATTTACATTATTCGAAGAATGAAAAAGACACATACCTGTTATAACCATTTTATCTACATTTCGAGGTGCTCCTGCTGAGATTTCCAGCTAATCAATCTTTAAACTAAGGTAGGTGCAATCTGAAAATAGACGAAACAACGGTCATGAGACAAGACCGAACAATGATAGTGAAACCAACTAGGTAAACATGCCGGAAAACCGGTTTTCATGTAAACCCAACTCAGGAGTGCCTCAAAGAGGTTTTCACTTCCTGAATTATTATTTATTATTTTTTTATCAAATTCTTGTGTCAATCTGCTGAATTTGGTATGGAAGAAGTGTTTTCTTCCCAAATGTGTACATCCAAACTTTCCACTTGCTTGAGAAATTCTGCCCTGTTGTATGGTTTGTGGTACATACGAAGACGATGTCCATTCACCACCAACTTGCGTTGTGAGTCATCAATAGGTGTAAGATGAACAACTCCATTGTCAAACACTTCCTCAATTTGGTAAGGTCCAAGCCATCTGGTCTGCAACTTTCCAAGGAAATCCTTGTATTGTGAATCAAACAACAAGGCCCAGTCACCTTGCTAAAATTTCTGCTGCTTTATGTGACTATCATGCCACATCTTCCGCTGTGCTTGGATTATCTCCGTCTGATGTAGTGCATCCATGCGCAGTTCATCCAATGCATCAAGTTGCAGAATACGATCTTCTTGTGCCTGTGACAGATCAATACCTACTTCCAAAGCAGTTCGAAGAGTTAGTAATTCAAACTCAATAGGCAAAAGCGGTTTTTTTCCATAGACCAATTCATAGGGCGTAAATCCAGTGGTAGATTTCCAAGTGGTATTATAAGCCCAAATAGCTTCTGGTAATTTGTCTAGCCAATTTCTTTTATGAACTGCTACGGTTTTGGTCAGAATTCATTCTAATTCCCTATTGGTCACTTCAACTTGGCCATTGGCTTGTGGATGATAAGGTGAGGATTTTCTCGTGTTTGACTTGATAGAGGTGAGTGAAGGCTTCAATAATTTTGGAAGTAAATTGGGGTCCGTGATCTGTGGTGATAGATTGTGGGGCTCCAAAACGCAGAAAAATCTATGAATACAGAAAATCAGCAACTTTTTCTTCTCTAGCATGTTTAAAGGCACGAGCTTCTACCCATTTGGTAACATAATCAGTACATACCAAGATATGCACTTTGCCTTGGGAAGGAGGATTAATGGGTCCTACAAAATCTAAACCCCATCTTTCAAATGGTTTTGTTCCTATTTGAGGTTGTAATGGCATTTCATTAGTAAAGGTAGGTTTTCCCATTCTCTGGCAGGCATCACAATGTCTAATGTACCTCTTTACATCTTTATGCAAAGATGGCCAATAATATCCGGTTCCCAAGATTTTGCGAATAGTGCTTTTGACTGAATAATGCCCTCCTGATGGTTCATCATGGCATGCCCGTAGGATATCATATACTTCATCCTGGCGGATACACCTACGTAAAACATGATCAGGACTGCATTTAAACAAGTAAGCCCTCTATCCATTGAAAAGAAGAACTTTGCTTGATTAACTGTTTCTTTTGTTTGGGGGTAAAGTGAAGAGGAATCTTCCCTATAGCTAAGTAATTAGCTATGTCTGCAAACCATGGAGATTGTACAGAGACAACAAACAACTTTTCATCTGGAAAGGTATCTTCCACCACTTCCCCTGTATCTGCATTTGGTATTCTTGACAAGAAATCTACAACTACATTAGATTTCCCAGGCTTGTTTACTATGGTAACATCAAATTCCTGCAACAGAATCAACCAACGAATAATTCTTGCACTAACCAATGGTTTATTCATCAAATATTTGATTGCAGTATGATCCGTATGGATGAATACTTGGTACCCTATGATATAGTGTCAGAATTTGTTAATAGCATAGATTACAGCCAAGAATTCTTTTTCAGTGGTAGTGTAGTTTTTCTCAGCTCCTGTCAAGTTTTTACTGATATAATAAATAGCATAATGTTCCCCATTTTCAATCTGTCCTAACACAGCTCCAATAGCAGTATTGGAAGCATCAGTTTGAATATGAAAAGGTAACTCCCAATTAGGACCTCTTAATACAGGTGGAGTGGTTAACTTTTCCTTTAAGTCTTCAAAAGAAGTTTGACATTCAGAAGACCAAACAAATTCAGAATCCTTCATGAGTAGAGCAAACATAGGATTTGCTATAGTACTGAAGTTAGCAATGAATCTGCGATAAAAACCAATGTGCCCTAAGAAACTGCGTACATCAGTTTGAGTTTGTGGAGGAGGGAGGTTTTTGATGACTTCAACCTTCTTAGGATCAACCTTGATTCCATAAGAAGAGATATGATGTCCAAGGACAATTCCTTCCTCCATCATTAAGAAGCATTTCTCAAGATTCAGAGAGAGGTGGTATGTTTCACAATGAATCAACACTTTTTCAAGCTGTTCTAATGCATATTCAAAACTATTTCCAAACACCGTGAAATCATCCATATAAATTTCAACACTTTCATTGGTTAAATCAGAAAAAATTGCTAAAACAACTCTCTGAAATGTTGCTGGAGCATTACATAAACCAAAGGGTAAAACCCTGTAAGCAAAGGTTCCCCAAGGACATGTAAAGGTAGTCTTTTCTTGATCTTCTGGCGCAACTTGTATCTGGTTATACCCGCTGAAACCATCAAGAAAACAGAAAAATTTCTTTCCAGCAAGGGTATCCAATACTTGGTCTATGAATGGTAATGGGAAATGATCCTTATGTGTGGCCTTATTTAACTCCCTATAATCCACACATACTCTCATTTTACCATTTTTCTTTGGAACAATGACCAGTGGTGAAACCCATTTACTGTCTGAAATTGGATAAATGAATCCAACATCTAAGAGTTTTTCAATTTCCTCTTTCACAATTTCCTTTAGAGCAGGATTCAAGCGTCTCTGAGGTTGCCTTACTGGTTTTACGTTTTCTGTGTATATCCTATGTGTACATACCTCAGGATGAATGCCTGTCATGTCTTTATAGTTCCATGCAAAAGCTTGAACATGTCTTTGTAAGACTGCAAATAATTTGGTTTCCTGGTCCTCAGTTAGCCGACTATTAATGTTCAAAAATTTACTTGGCTGGATTTCAATTTGTTTGATCCCTGGATAGATAGAACTAGCTGCTTCATAGTTACTGATTAATGCATTTAATGGACAATGATGTGGCTGTAGAGTATGAAATACTCTAGAATCTATCTCAAAAATGATACCTGGTGGAATCAGAGGACATTTGAAGGTGTTAAGGAGATGATGATGCCATCCATGTGGTAGAATGAATGATCTTTCCTGATTAGGCATGGATGACAGAAGTTCTGAATTTTGTTCCTCCTCTTGCCACAACAACCGATGAACAAGAGTTTGATCATCAGTTAGTCCTTCCGATTGTAATGTTTCAATTAGGACAGTTTCATTCTCGAATATTTCTCTCTCAGGTGTAGTGATTTCCTCAATATGTTCTTTTACTACAACTGTAGCCAAAGTGGCAATGGTTTCTTGTTCTTCATCAGATTCAGGATACCAAATTTGTCCAAAAAATTTAGTTGAAGGTTGAGCTGGTGGATACAAATAAATTTTCTTTAGGTCAACACCATTAGAAATGGTCATTTCCCCTGACCTGCAGTCTATAAAAGCAACTGCAGTAGCCAACCAAGGTCGTCCTAGAATGATAGGGTATCCATTGACTGATTTTCTAGGCTGCAACACTAAGAAGTCTACAGGATATTCCCAAGAAGAGACTTCAATGGCTACATCTTCTAGGATACCTTCAGGTTTAGCAACGGACCTATCTGCCATTTCCAAAACTGTGGTGGTAGGACTGAGATTCTTGAGCTGCAATTTTTGCATTGTGTCCTTAGTCATAACATTAATTGCAGCTCCAAGATCAATTAGCACATTAGGAATTTGCATTAATCCAATAGTAATTGTAACTATTGGACTACCGGGGTCACTATATTTGGGAGGAACTAGTTTCCCGGATAATAAATCAGCTAATTTTCCTTCTACCTGAACGGTTTTAGGAAAGGCCTTCTTTTTACCAGGTTTCTTGATACATAACTCTTGAATAGTTTTTTTGAGTGAAGGCACATCCCTTATTGCCTGCAACAAAGGGAGAGAAATTGACATCTTTTTAAGTTCTGTCACTAATTCTGATTCAGGGGCGGTATCAATATGATCAAACCTTTCAGGGTATGGTAATGCTACTGGAGAAGATTCCTGCATTTTTTTGTTACTTCTTCTTTTTGTTTTTGTTGCATTGTCTCCTGATTTGGAGGTTCTTGTTTCTCACTTATTTCTTCAATGGTGGGTGGAACAGGTTCAGGTAAAACCTTCCCTGAACGCAGCTGGATGTTACTACAGTCAAGTACATGAACTGCAATAGAGTCTTTAGACTCAACCTCATAAACAGGGGTTGTTTGTCTGGTATTATTTGGGTTAGTCACGAGCTGAGCTGGGAGTGGAGGTTGTTTCACTGGTTGCATTTGTTGATGTTGTGTTCTTCCCTAAAAATTTGGATTAGGAGCTGGCAGCAAGTTTTGAGCTTGCCCTTGATACCTTTGTTGTCCTTGATATGGTGGATATTGTTGTCCCCATCTTTGTCCTTGTTGTGTCCACTGTGGATGAGTTGCATTCCAAGGTGGGTTCATCCATCCAGGATGTGACCAATCTGGAGGAGCTGTCCAAGGTTGGTTCCAAGGTTGTGCAGGGACTTCTGCATGTCCCCATGGCATGTTCATATTCCAAGGAGATTGTCCCCAATTTGGAAACCGAGGAGCATTGGGATATTGTGTATAGCCACCACCGGATCTCTGCCCAATAGCATTAAGTTCTTCTGTTTGGGTGCCTAAGACAGATTTTAGATGAGGCAACAAAGGACATCTATCTCGTTGAATGTTCCTTGGAACAAATTCCACAAATAGAAGTTTTGTTTAAAGGGCAATCCTGCAAGGCATGCTTATTCCTGCATCTCGGGCAATAAATTGCCAAAGGTGGTGTAGAATTGGGTTTTATGTTTCTCTCACCTAATGCAGAATTAAGTTGAACAAGGATATCGATTTTTAAATTAGCCATTTCCTCCATCAACTCCTTTATGTCATTATTGCCAGAATTCCGTTTCTTTCTCCGATGGTGAGTACGGGAATAGTTTCTACATAACTCCACAATATCTTCAAGGTCAAGTTGATCTATGTCTCCTTTTCCCATTAAATCTAACACTTCCCTAGATTCATCCTGCAATCCTCTTAAGAAGATAGGCTTTAAGAAATCAGGTTCTACAGGACCACATCTCTTTTGGACAAAGGCAAAGCGATCAAGGTAATCCTCTAAACTCTCATCTTCTTCTTGCTTGATCCGAAACAACTCATCTTTTCTGTTTCGTACTCGACAGTAATCCTGATATTTATGTAAGAATGCAGTCTCCATGTCATCCCAAGTATGGATTGAATTAGGTTCAAGATTACTCATAAACCATCGGAGAGCAGCATCCTTAAGCGTAGAAGGAAACAATTTCAATTTTTGATTATCATTTATGTAGTCATAAGTCTGACATAACACTTTGAATTCAAACAGAAATTGATCAGGATCTTCTGAAACAGTTCCCCTAAAAATTGGCAATATGGATGGAGAAATAGTTTTCATGGGAGCATCTAGAGCTGGATCCAACCGTATGGGATATTCAAAAGTCCTAGGAGGATCATCAGCATACCCACCTGGTGGTGGTGGTGCTGCTGCCATAGTTATTTTCTTTGAGTTTGATGTGGATGGTTCAGTCTTAAGGGAATGTTTAGCAGAAAGTGCTGCCAAAAGTTCTTGTTCTAATCTGTCCAAAGCTTCAGTTGGTGAAGAAGGTATTTCTTGCTCTGGCAATTCTTCATCTGATCATGAAGAACGCCTTGGTGGTTCAGAACTAGTTCTGATAAACCTCCCTCTTTCGTCTCTTGGCCTATGCATTCATGCCTATTCAGTAAATAAACTGAAATACAATATTTCAAAAATTGTAACACAATTCTTGACCTGTGTCACTTTTCCTAACAACACCGTTTGTTCCCCGACAACGGTGCCAAAAATGATGAGGGTCGTTGATCATTCATCATTTAATCATTATGTGTGTCAATCCAAGGCGGTGTCCAGAGGTTGTATACGATAGGAAGTGTCACAGTTGCAGGTTCAGTTTATCCAAGAACAGGTTTTATTGGTGGATCAGTTAGCATTTGGGGGTTTTGTTGTGACCTTTAACTCCTAAGAATTGAAATTAACTCCTATTTACTTTTGCAGAAACAAAATTGCAGGAAATGAAATTGCAGAATCTGGAAATGACAGAAAATGAAATGTTGCTAAATTGAAATGACAGAAAAGTAAAGTGCAGAATTTAAAACACACACACTCTTGCATGAAAGTAAATCAACTGGAGAATGTCAAAATAGAATTTCAACTACTGCAATACTGAATCAACAAAAACTGCCAAATTGCAAAATGACAAGATATCTGGAAATTGTTGTGTAATGCAAAATTGAATCAACAATTACTGTAAAACTGCAAAATGACAAAATATCTAGGAATTGCTGTAAATACAGAAAATGTTGTCCACTGCTGAAAACTATATTGAAAACTACTAAAGAAATGAAAACTGGCAGAATTCTGCTAACCTGTTGTAGCAAGAATTCAGCAAGAAATTATGTCAGGAACTGCCTTCCTCTGGCCTGCAAGTGGCCCTTGCTTCCAGAACCAGAAGAAGGTGAGGAGTTATGCTAAGAGAATCTAGCTGTTAATCATCAACCTCAACATGCCAATTGAAAACCGAAGATTGCACCTTTTTATTCAATCTGAAAATGCATTACAGTAATGCAGGAAAAACCTGCAAATTATTGTTCTGCTACAGGAAAACTTTACTCTATGCTAATTTCGGTATTCTATTGCCTATCTATCTATATGTCTATATGCTCGACCATCTGGGAGCTTTATTATTTATAATATAATACTGATATGCTTGGTTACTGCTTTGTAGGGATTTACAACTGATTACATAACTGTTTCCTAGACTGCAGGAATTTACTTTGTCAAAACTTTATCCATTCATTATTGTTGGGCTGCATTTGTTGAGGAAATCATGTTAAGATGAGTTGGGACAACCTCCTGGTCAATTTCCAATAATTTCCTCCACCGGTTTATCACTTTTTGACCACTTTCAGTTGTTCCTGCGCTATTCCCTATTCCTGCGCCGCTTATTCCTGCACTGCTCCGAAACAACAGGCAGGTGACCATTTGTTGCTGATCTGTGGTCCAAACGCGTAGGGAGTAACGTGTTGACTTCTCCTCTCTCTTGCACACCCTTCTGCATTGGTGGCATGTGCTAGAGTGACTAATTCCAAGCCCTGCTGTATATGTACAGCTGGCTGGAACTATCATAGTTACAGCCTGTTTTCCTACACAGTCAGCTACAGTGGACAAATTCTTGGTGCCCTTTTCCATTTGAATTAGTTTAACCAAAGGAACACAATATTACCAAGCATCAGATATTCAAACAAGGTCTGAATTGCTATAATACTACTGATTAATTAACTGAAAAATAGGTGAAATTGCAGTAAAAATAGTAAAACAGAGTATATGCACTTTGTCATTTCAGAATATGCAAACATCATTATATAATGCATTTTTCCCATAATTAACATAAAATCATAGTAAAAAGGGTAAGTCAAATAGTTAAAATGTATCAAAGAGTGTTCATGGATGAGGCAATTCCTGGCCTCATCACATACCTCAAAATCCTCTTGGCATCCTTCATGTGATTTTGTGATGGTTGATTCATATATCTAGAAACAAGTGAAACAACGAAAGCAATGTCTAGTCTACTAGTGGTAAGGAACATAAAGCTTCCAATCATGCTTCTATACAACTTCTCATTAGCCCTTGCAAAACCATCATCTCTACACAATGATTCACCATGTGCAATAGGAGTCCAAACCGGTTTACAGTTTTGCATCTCATATTTCTTCAATATATCATTCACATACTTAGCTTGGCAAAAAAAAATTTCACCATTTCCTTGAAACACTTCAATCCCAAGAAATTATTTCATCAAACCCAAATCAGTGATGTCAAACTCACTCATCATGGAAGTCTTGAAATCAACCAACATCTTGTTATTTGTCCCCATGTAAATCAAATCATCAACATAAAGACATACAAGAAGAATGTCCTCACCTTCCTTTTTGAAGTAAAGAGTGGGATCATTTTTGCTCTTCTTGAAACCATACTCTTGAAAATATTTGTCAATCCTAGAGTACCAAGCTCTAGGTGCTTGCTTCAGCCCATACAATACTTTTTTCAGTTTGTACACATGATTTTCTTTACCTTTCACTTCATAGCCTTGAGGTTGTTGCACATAAACCTCTTCTTCAATGTAGCCATTCAAAAATGCACTTTTAACATCCATGTGATACACTTTCAACTATTTTTGGGCAGCCAAAGAAAGAACCATTCGAATGGTTTCTTGTCTTGCTACGGGTGCATATGTTTCTTCATAATCCATGCCAAACCTTTATGTAAACCCCTTTGCAACCAACCTTGCTTTGTGTTTTTGTATGCTGCCATCACTGTTATACTTTGTCTTGAAAATCCACTTGCAACCAACAACCTTTTTTCCTTTGGGCAACTCAACAAGTTCCCATGTATCATTATTTTCTATGGAATGAATTTCATTCTCCATTGCTTTCACCCAAACATCATTAGTACTTGCATATTCAAAACTAGAAGGCTCAATTGAAGATAACAAAGCATAATGCATCATCTCACCTTTGGGTTCTTCTTCATCATCACCATACACATGTATATTTTCTAGCCTTGTAACAATTTGGTCCATCTCTTGTGCTTGACTCCTTGTCAACCTCTTCTCAAAGTTTTTATCTAGAATTTGACTTGGTGGATGAGATTTCAAAGTTCTTTTACCTTTTCCTTGCTTTGGACTTGAGGAAGAATCACTAGTACTTGGACTAGTGGAACTAGAACTTGTGCTTGGGCTTGAAAGTGGGCTAGGAGGAGGTGAGGGAACACTTGGTGGCTGTCCCCCAACTGTTATTTCTTCTTCATCAACCATGGCTGCACTTTTTCCTTTGTTGTCCACTATTTTTTGATGACCATACACTCCCCCTTCATCAAAAATCACATCTCTAGACAATAAATTTATGAGCTTTTGGATCATACAATCTATATGCCTTGCTAGTTTCGGAATAGCCAACAAAAATACATGCTACACTCTTGTCATGAAGCTTCTTTCTAACTTCATCATTCACATGTGAAAAAACAAGACACCCAAAAATCTCTCAAATGGCTAACCGTGGGTTTAGTACCATACCATGCTTCATGAGGTGTCATTTTATGGAGGGCTCTTGTTGAACATCTATTCAAGATGTACACAGTTGTATCAACCGCATAAGACCAATATCCATTGCTCAAACCCTTGGTCTTGAGCATGCTCCTTGCCATTTCAACTATGGTTCTATTCTTTCTTTCAGCCACCCCATTTTGTTGAGGTGTATATGCAGTTGTATGTTGTCTTTTAATGCCATTTTGATTGCAAAAATCATTGAATTATTTTGAACAAAACTCTCCTCCACGATTAGTCCTCAAACATTTGATTTTATGACCACTTTCATTCTCAACAAGTGCTTTGAAAGTCTTGAACACCCCAAATGCATCATCCTTGTGCTTCAAAAAATAAACCCAACATTTCCTTGAGTAATCATCAATAAAAGTGATGAAATAAGATGACTTACCCAAACTTTGTGTTTGCATAGGCCCACAAATATCGGAATGAACTAGTTGAAGAGGATATGAGGCTCTCCATGCCTTACCTTTAGGAAACTCAGTCCTAGCATGCTTTCCCAACACACATGCTTCACACACATCCTTCCTCTCTTCAACTCTTGGAAGCCCATTCACCATGCCTTGATTTGACAAAAATTTCAAACTCTTGAAATTATAATGCCCAAATCTCAAATGCCATAACCAATTCTTATCTTCAAGTGCCAAATTTGCTAAGTTCACACCTCCCTTGTTACCAAAATTCAAAGGAAACATTTTGTTTTTAGACATAGGAACAATTGTGACAACACGGTTCCTATTACCCTTATCATAAATAATGCATTCACTATTGTCAAACACAACTTTGTAATTCTTTTCAACAAGTTGTCCAACACTTAACAAATTATTCTTCAGATTTGGAGCATAAAAAATATCATTGATTCTTTTTGTACCTTCTTTTGTTCCAACCTCCATGGAACCTTTTCCAACCACTTCCAAAGAATTATTGTTTCCAAGCATGATTCTTGACTTAAAACTCTCATTAACATCAACAAACAAATCATTTTTCCCATTCATATGATTAGAGCAACCAAAATCCAAATACCAAACTTCATTGCTAGTCTTTTCCACCATATCACTAGTTAAGAAAATATTACCTTGAGTGTCTTCATCTTCACAAACATAATGTGCCCTTTTATCCTCATTTGCAGTCTTTGACCAGCAATTTTTAGCAAGATGACCCTTCTTGTGGTAGTTGTAGCACTCCACATTCCTTAGATCAGTCCTTCCTCTACCTCTTCCTTGGTTAGAAGCTCCTCTTCCTCTTCTAACTATTCCTCTTTGTTGATTTCTGCCTCTTCCTCTACTGGAACTGCCTTCATCTTCATCTCTCCTTGAATGTTTTGCCTCAGAATTGAAGGCATTCTCCTCACTCTCCTTGGTGGTTTCTTTGAATCTCTCTTCATGTGACATGAGAGACCCAACAAGATATTCAAAATCCAGCTTTGACAAGTCTTTAATTTCTTCAATGATAATGGCAACATGGTTCCATTTTGATGTGAGAGATCTCAACACCTTCTTCACAACTACCGGTGTTTCCAAAGTTTCACCAAGAGTGGCCATTTTATTTACCACATCTTTCACTCTCATGCAGTAATCTCCAACACTTTCAGTCTCCTTCATCTTCAAGTTCTCAAACTCCTTTTTCAAGGTTTGTAGCTTGACCATTCTCACTTGGTCACTCCCTTGGTAAGCCTCTTTGAGAGACTTCCAAGCTTCTTTGGTTGTTGTAGTAGCAACAATTCTTGGAAATAAGCTCTTGTCAAGTGCAGACTGAATGTGATAGAGGGAAAGAGAGTTCTTCTTCTTTGCTTCCTTCTTGGTTGTCCTATCATTGCCTTGTAGTGTGCTCCAATCAGTTGGTTCTACATAACCATTCTCAACCGCCTCCCAAAGATCCTTCCCTATCAGCAAAGTTCTCATTTTAATGCTCCAATATTCATAATCCTGACCACTAAATTCTGGAATGGGTAGTGAGTTGTTCAAGTTGGCCATGACACTCAAACAAGAAAAATTGAAGTCTTCCTTCAACAAACTCATGCAACAAGTTCGCTCAAACCCTTCTCAAAACCTGAGCTCTGATACCATGTGAAGTTTATGAACTAAAAAGTTGCAAAAACTATTTTTTCTTGAACCAAACTTTGTGACAATAGTCAGAAAATAAAGGCCTTAAACTTGTTCAAATGAGCTAAAATTTTGTGAGTATATTCTAGACATCCATACCTATCCAACGGTTCAAAAATTGCATTAATTGGAGTTGTAAATCAAAAGTTACATGCTCTGCAAGTTGACTGATTTTTCTAGGTCTGCACACACATTTTTGAGAGAGAAGGAGATGAACCAAAGTTGTTAAAACTTTCAAACAAACCTAGAACACTTGCAAAATATTTATTCAGCTTCTCCTCACATTTTTACACTTGCTTCTATGTACCATATAAAAAACTAACATGTTTTCTCTATCTATAACCCTTGGAATGACTTTCCAAGTAACCCAATAGTCATGGAACATCAAAAGACTCTCTAAGACTTTTCCTATACCACAAAATCTATGGCACACACTTTAAGATATAATATTTACATTAAAATAATGTATTAATGCTTAGCATCAATCTCCAACATTGACGTCTTGAGGGTTGGTCCAAAAAATAGGATTTTTTAAAAGAAAACCCTAACTTGTCTAAATCGCGCCCCATAAGAAGCGACCGTGATTTTGGCAAAGCTAGAAAAAAAGGAGAAACAAGGGGGAAGGAGGCCTAAACTTGTGCTTAGACAAGTTTGAGGACCTTCTCAAGAGTTATAGGGAAAATGACTTACTTGGATGGGTCAATTTTCCATGTCTACATTTTGCCCCCTCTTTGATGCATTTATGGCCTAATAAATGTGTCAAAGAAAGATGTAGACATCTATGGACGAAGAAAGACAAACAAAAAGAGGGTGGTTGGTTTAGAATAAAGGAGTGGTGCAAAAATGGTATACTAATGCCTCTCAGGATGGGGTGCTCCCTTGAGTTTTGAAATGAATGTCACATTCCAGAGGAAATACAAAATGATTGACTCAAAGGAAAATAGAGTGAAAGACAACAAAAAAAGAGTGCCAAAGAGAAGATAAAAGCAAAAAAGAAGAATAAAATTCAAAAGGGGTGAAAACCCTAATTCATTTTCATTGCATGAAGGAGAGAAGAAGAGCTCTAGAGAAAAATAAATGGTGCTACCCACTCACCGTTTAGCCATTGTGAGGGGCGAGGCTAGCATAGTATCAAAGTGAGCATGGATAAGGACTAAAATCCTTCCTTTAGACTTGGCTATATTAGGATTTTTAGCTTGCTTTGCAATTTATTTGTATTTTAGAAGAAATTATCGCACATGATTTGGGGGATCGACCGTTATTTCGGTTGGTTCATCATGGTGATTGAAATCGTGCCCCAAAAATGCATTGTGTGATTTTATGAAATTACGCCTTGCAAGTATGGGGCACGATTTTAGAAGAAGAAGAAGAAGAAGAAAGGCAAAATCATGCCTCGTTCGCAAAGAGAAAAACAAAGAAGAAAAGAGATGAATGGAGAAGAAAGAGAAATAAAAGCCCAATATAAGGAGAAGATGTTGCTTTTTGTTGTTGTGCAATGAATTTAGGTTATGCTTACATTATTATTATTCATATGTTATATATATATGTTATTTTTTTATTTATGCGAAACTAATTAAAATTTGGTTATGTTTTTTGTTGTAGCATGACGTACTTGAGAGCCAAGAGTGGTGATCGAGTTACTTGGAGGAGGAATTGGAGGGTCTCTCATAGGCATACAGGGACATTCTAGAGGCAATGGGACTACACCACCTGGCGAATATACCCTAGGTTGAGGCGGCTAGAGCGCTACTAACAACGATGGTGGAAAGGTGGTATATGAAGTTGTCGACCTTTTGGTTACCAACTAAGGAGATGACGGTCTCACTAGAGGATGTGTGATGTATCCTACACATCCCCATAAAGGGGAGGGGGCAGTTTACAAAGCCCAAGGGTAGCAAGCGACACTACAAAGACTATCAGGGGACTAGGCCAGCCAGGTTCGAGAGAGTCAAATTTTGGTCGATGAGTTAGTGGGGCGCTATGTTGTCGATGCTTTTATGATCATGCTCTGTGGGGTGGTGATGAGATTCTTGGTATGCCACATGAGTAGACAATACCTGCCATGAGCAGTGGTAGGAGTAGTGATAGACATGTAAGACCAACGGGTGCGATTCGTATGGGGTTCATATGTGTTGGCCCAATTGTACAAGACTTTGTGCAATATTGTGTACAAAGAGCATATAGGGCTAGTATATACGATGTTGCTCCAGGTCTGGTGTTGGGAGCATATAGCGATCAAGAGATTGTACGCACTACCAGGGCCATTTCCCAACATGAAGCAACTAACAATATACATATGGTCCATGAGCTTTGAGCGAGTCAAGAGGACATACACTAGAAACCTGCCACTAGGGAGGTGGGTAATAGATGAGCTACGAGAGCAAGGGATTATTTGGCAGTTGTAGCATCTACACATAGGATGGATAGAGGATGCGGAGGAGTTGACTCTGATGAGGAGGGTAAGGTGGGTCTCTATAGAGAAGGGTTAGTTGGAGCTCTTCAAACTTGATCGAGTCTAGCGGTAGTTTGGTATATTTTAGGAGATACCAAACATGGGTGACTACTGGTATAGGCAGGTATGGAAGGGCCCATCAAGAGTCAAAGGGGACTTTGATGTGAGGAGGTGGGTGAAGGACCTAAATGACCCATTCTATGTGGATCCAAGGGTGGATGACGTCAGGGTGGTTCTCAAGTACTGAATATGGTATAGGGGCGTTATGCCCCCGAGGATCTCCCTACCATTTCCAGTGTAAACTAGCACTTTGAGAGGCCACTCGATGCACCACAAAGTAAAAATAAAGGGGTGTAGTCCCATCGAGATTGGCTCGAGCACAAGTTTATGTGGAGATAGTGATGACCACGAGGGGGAAGATCACCATCTTTGGCTCAAGGGGAGGGGGCACTACAAGAGGTGCCCCCATGATGACTAGGGTTGGGCCAAGCACAGCGGTCGGAGAGGTATCTACATCAATGATAGTTGAGTCAAGTAGGATCATGGGTCAAGGGGACCCGATGAGGGAGATAAAGGTACTATAGGGATGGAGAGCGAATATGGACCTACTCTAAGAGGATAGGTCAAGAGGATCAAGGGGCTACATAGTGCCTTGAGCATGATACTCATAGAGCGGGATACGACACAGGTTGAACTAACCACCTTAGGGGTGAGGTGAGCCGGTTGGACAAGGAGTGATAGCAGGATCGGGTAGAGAACATAGTTGTAGGTGTGAGTAGTTAGCTAGGTGAGACAATATACCTTCTATAGGATCAGCTACAGAGGATAGAGGAGAGGCAAGAGGTGTTAGTACAAAGGGAGACCTTCTATCAAACTCTATATTGGTTTTATAAAAAATTTGTGCCCCAGCCGAAGTCACGCCCTGTAGATATAAGGCATGATTTTAAAAAGAGAAAATAAATAAAAGAAAGAAAAGAAAATAAGAATGAGAAGAAGAAACAGAAGATGAATAAGGTCAACAAAGTAAAATGATGCTCAAAATATGATGTTTGAATCACCATATATCGTGAAATATCAGCGTGATAAAACGATCATGACCAAGCAAAAACAAAAGAAATGGAGAAGGACCTTGTAAGGATGTATGCTCGCAAATGATAGATATGGAGGTTGCCCCTCACGTGTGGCCATGAAGCTATCCTGTAAGGGGTGCTCATCAGTGTGGCCAAAAATGAAGAGGTACCCGCTAGGATGTATGCTTGCAAATGGTTGAGATGGAGGCTACCCCTCGTGTGTGGCCATGAAACTATCCTATATGGGGTAAAATATGAGATTGATTGTACCAAAATGAGTACCACCTAATAGGGGTGTGGTGTGTGCAAAATATTAATGAGCATAATGAAGCATAAGGTGAGGGTGTGTGTGTTGGAATAAGACATAAGAAAGCAAGAAGAAAAAGGTACAAAGATAGTGTGTGTGCATCCTTAGTGAAATTTCAAGAGCTAAGAGGTATACGCAAGAAAGTCAGTGGTCGTATGAGTACCATAAATGATAGTCATGTGGTATCTACCCTATCTTACGAAGACCCCTTAACAGGTGAAATATCAAGAAGGAAAAGGTGTGAGCAAAAGCATAAGCAAAAAAAGTGAAAGTAGATAGAAGAAGGAATGTACATCCTTTATCTTGGTGAGGATAAGAAATGATTGAAACTTTCAAGAAAAAATGACATACAAGAGATGAAGAACTATATCCCTTGACTTGGAGAGAAATTTGATGATCATTTTATACTTTCAAGGTCAAGGAATATAAAATAAGAAAAGATAAGAAGAAGAGATGGACAAAATGCAAAGATGAAAATGTACGAATATGAGCCCTAGGTTGGGTATTTACTAGGAATCAAAGCCCTAGTATGAGTTCAATACATGTGACCTAAGACCTAACTAAGTGTCCTCACTTGCCATCCTCACGAAATCCCTAAAATATAAATGATCAAGCAGTCATGCAAATACGGTCAAGCAAAAATGCAATTATGTGACAAGCATAATGCAAAGTGGAACAAAATGTCAAGAAAACCATGCAAAATATGGTAGGCAATAATGTAGTATAACAAGAAAACCAAATACGGTATGAAAAATAAGCTAAATACAATATGAGAAAATGCAGAGTGTCAAGTTATGCATAGTATTTCTTTAGATGCATTATGTTCTTTGGTTCATTAAGTTCTTTACCATCTAAAGAAGCTAAACAATAGGCCCCTGAGTCGAACTTGGTAGTTATGATAAAGGAGCCTAACCAATTGGGCTAGAACTTGCCTTTCATATCTGAGTGAGCATTGGTGTTCTTTTGGTTCTCCTTGAGGAGAAAGTCCCCAACCTCAAAAGAATGATTGTGAACTCTCTTGGAATAAGATCGCTTGAGAATGTTTTGATAGGCTCAAAGATGCTCTAAGGTGTGAATGCGCTTTTCATCCAGCAACTTCAATTGGTGCAAATGATAGTTGGCATATATTCTAATTGTACCTTCTATCTTGACAATATGGACAACAATGCAAGGGACTGATCCATCAAAGTGAAAACTATTATGGAGGATATCTTAGTGATCCATAGCACAAAGAGGATCGTCCACAACATATTCTTTGAGAGTCATTGCACAAAATTCATTGCAAAATATGATTGTGTCATCCTTCTTGACGAAAAGGGGAGAGACTCCTAACTTCTCAAGGTCTTTATAAGACACAGGAACAAATTCCTCTTGAGAACTAGAAGACTCGACATGTGCAACAGAAGGGACTGACCCGTCAAAGAAGAAGTTATTTCAGAGGACATCCTCATGATCCATATCACAAAGAGTATCACCTTCAACATACTCTCCTAGGGTTGCAACTAACTCAAGATGCACCAAAGTTACCACATTGTAGAAAAAAATGTCAGTGAGATAAGGCGGTCCCTCATCCTCATCACTCCACTCCAAGCCTTTATGATCAAAATATTCAACATAAGTAATAAAGTGATCATCATTATCAAAGGGTAAAGGTTGGTTTTTATTAGGGATGTAGTCTATACCACATCTCGCTGGTCAAAGCTCAACTTCTAAAGGCTCTTGAATACCTTTCTAGTTGTGGCCCCAAACATTTACCTATATATCTCATAATAAATAGGATTTTTTTGGGAAGTGGGTAATCATTGGATAGGTAATAATGAGAAAAAGAGCGCTCTATAGGAAGAGGATTGTTACCACGAATATTTTCTTTAAGGGAAACTCCTGCAAAGATAAAGGTACACATGCCAATGTGTACAACTTCACCCTTATTATAGGGTAAACCCATAGTCCTTGGTGAATGTGGTAGCTTGGAAAGATCCAAAAGAGATTCTTGAATAAAATGATTGACTTGATCCTATGATGAAACATTGATTAGTGGTTCCTCACTCACCTTTAGATTTTCAAGTTGCTTGGTGATGTGAGATGAGGAAAATGATGGACATAAATTGAGATCAGATTGAGCTTGCTCAACCATTGAACAATATTGAAATGGATTATGGTCAACAAAAATGTTGATAAGTTGATCTTTGAATTTGAACTTCAAACATTGATGAAAAGTAGAAGGGACAACCCTCATTGCATGACTTAGAAGCTTCAACAAGGCTTCCCTATGAATAGGAGTTTGCAAAAGCTCTAAGAGAGAGATCTTGGCTAGGGTACTAACTAACTATTGTTCAATATCAAAGGAGACTTTATATTGTGGCTTCACCATTAAACGTGGATTTTCTACTCTCGTTCTCATTTTTTAGGTACTCTTCAAAACTAAGGGTGGTTTCAAAGGTTGGTTGGATGTAGAACTCGTATCCTGCTACGATCATTGAGTCAGTTGTGCTTAAGCTTGTTGTCTTGTATTTATTGCTATCATACCAAACATATTGTTGTAGGGAGGTGGCACATTACAATATGACACTTGATTAACTACTTATTTCCCATGCTTAGGTAGGGGGTCCTAAAAGATCCCTATGTCTTGATTAGTTGTGGGTGCTTGTTGAGTAAGAGGTTGATTGTTTGTTGGAGGATTAGGTTGAGGGCCCTATATAACAAGGTAGAATTTGTCAATTAAGTCTTGAACCACATGTTTCAACCTGTTATATGAATGTCATGTGTCCCTCCACTCTATGATACTCACAATGTTGACCAAGCTTATACCAATTAGTCATGGTATCAAGTTGTCTTATGGGAGGTAACTCAATAATATTTTCTTCCAAAAGCTACTTTAGAACCATGTTCATAGGCATTTTGAGTCTTTTGAAATTCCTTGGTGGGGGGTTTTGAGGTTGGTTAAGCAACATCTTTTGTAGGGCGTTAACAACACTGTTAACAAGCCTATTATCCGTTACAATCACCAACTACATGCTTGTTCTTATACTGATTTTTTGTGGTCATATATTTTTTCTTTGGCTTAATTTGATCTCTTCAAATGAGATATTTCTCTACACTTCATGCTAGATCTATTTCTTGGTCAAACGAGATAATAATTGTTTCCAATTCATAAGATATTTGCTCTTGTAAATTTCCAATGAATATCTCAAGCATGTCTCGAGGAGGTAAGGTATATCTTAGTCATCCCACTAGACTTATCCAATGAGACAAGAATTATGAAAAACTTTTCTCTTTGTCTTGTTTCAACATATAAACATCTTTCATAGTCACATTTTTCTCAACATAAGCTCTGAATTGCTAAACAAACAATTCTACTATTTCTTCAAAATTTCTCAAAGAATGATGAGGTAGTTGATAATACCATTCCAATGCCATACCACCAATGCTCTTAGGGAACATATTTAGTAACAGCATATCATCATATATAATATTATGGCATGTTGTCCTAAACATCCTTAAATGTTTAATTGGATCCTCTGTTTCCTTATAAATAGGT
This sequence comes from Wollemia nobilis, assembly GCA_028583015.1. Classification (NCBI taxonomy): domain Eukaryota; kingdom Viridiplantae; phylum Streptophyta; class Pinopsida; order Araucariales; family Araucariaceae; genus Wollemia; species Wollemia nobilis. Next base: position 2,229,338 of record JAQPPZ010002524.1, read on the forward strand.
AAAATCGATATTGGAAAATGCTTAGGGTAGGACCTAGAAGCAACAATAGGGTCTAAGGGCTAATAGCACATTTTCTTGTAGTTGTAGGTGAAACTTGGAGGTTGAATCATATCCACTATTAAAACCAATTGCTTCACCATATTTTTCAAACTTTACATATTATGATTGTTGTTGTGCAATGCCCCTAGGTTCCCTAGGGGAGGGGTATAGATAGTTTGTTAAAAGAGAAATTGACAAATGTTGGAGGTATTGACACTGAAATGGTATGGGTTATGACATGTGCTATCTTGCTATGAAGGATAATTGACATTTGGTAGAACATAATCATGAATGTTGATATGAGTAGAATGAGGAATAAATTGAGCATATTTTGGGATGCACTACCAGTTGGAGGAGCTTGTGGAATTCTCTCAATGTTGGTGGTCATAGTAGTTGCATATGTTAGTTTATGAAAAGGATTAACATGATGTGAATATTCAAACAAGGGATTGTTATGAACATTCCTAGAAGATATGGTTGGAGGAGGAGGCATCCCACCTCTTTAGATTCGGGCTTCCTCTTCCATAGCCTTAACCAAATACTCCTTATGGTGTTTCATAAAACCCCATATATGATCAAATGATGTGAAAGTGAAGCCTCCATTGGGTCCCTCAACAGGATCAAAGTTAGTGTTAGTTTCTTCAGATTATTCCTATTTTGTATCTAGATTGTGATTCTCCCTATCAATATGATCATCTTCTTGAAAATTTTGATCATATTTTAAAAACTTTTACTTACTCCTAAGGGTGGGAGCCATTACGATAAGGAGAAATGATAGAGGAGAAAATTAACATAAGACACACAAGAAGATTTTTAAGGTGTTTTTAATATTTTCTAATTCTAAGAAAACAAAATTAGTGGTCTTGCTTAAACTTTTCAAAAGAAGAAAAAAGGGAGAGGCTTCCTATCTCGGCCACTACGACATGTTTTCACATTAGGTTCACCAAATATGTAGAGGAGAAAAATTGCCCTGCCGTGTACGAGTCTCAACTAAATCTGTTGGGAGCTGAGGTGACCGTGGGGGTGTGTTATATTCTCTAAACTTGAGGGCTTGGGGATCAAAGGGTTCACCAAGAATGGTTTAAGGACTTGCTCCAAGTCCAGGTATGGAATGTTTGATGTGTATATTGAGCAAACACCTATGTTTGGCCTTTCTAAAAATCTAATCTAAGAAAATAAAAGAACAATGCAAGCGAACAACAATGCAGGAAAATAAGGACTAACCCTAGTATGATTCTTGATTTTAAATTATGAAAAAACTCTGACTTGCAAATAAAATAAATCCTTTTCTTTTAACAAGGGCTTGAGAGAATGCACAAATATGTTTAGCCTAGAGTGCAAACTATATGTTTTTATTATTTCAAATGCCTATAAATCAAAATAAATATTTCCCTTAATTTATGATCTAGATTTTAAAATAGAAATGGATAGAAAGCAAACAACAAAAAATCTAAGATATTAACTTAGATCACTTATCTAATTCGACGATTGACCTTAGCTTTTAACTTGCATCTAGATGTATCCAATTGCTTCACAACTTTCAAAATAGCTAGTGGTAGTGAAATTATAGACAAAAGGATGAATATTTCCACAAAATGATAGATTCCTTCTCAAGGCTCCCACACTTGTCCACCAAGAGCAGCAAATCAACAATAGAGCAACAATAAATCTTGATCTCGTTAGAAGATCACTTGGAAAACTTGCAGTCCTTCTCTTGTCAAAATCTTAGGTTAAAAACTTCTTCTAGCACTTCTAGGAGAAAAGAGGATCCAAACCCTTTATTATAAGATATTTGGAGGAAAAAAGGACGTAAAAATGAAAATACAACTTAGGGGAGGCCCGATGTCTTGAGGGTTGGCCCAAAAAATAGGTTTTTTTAAGAGAAACCCCTAACTTGCTAAAATCGTGCCCCATAAGGAGCGACTATGATTTTGGCAAAGCAAGAACAAAAAAGGAGAAACGAGGGGAAGGAGGCCTAGACTTGTGCTTAGAAAACCCTCTCAAGGGTTCTAGGGAAAATGACTCACTTGGGTGGGTCAATTTTCCATGTCTACACCGAGTTGTAATTTTTGAACTATAGTCCCAGGTTTTAGGCATTGGACTTTGGCAGTCTAGGTAGTATGATTAATATTTCTCCAATGATGTCCAAAGGCATCGATCTTATGACCCTTAATAAAATTTTACTTGTATACTTAGCTAAATTTAGGCATTCAACTATTTAAAAGGAATTTATAATTTGTTCATAAATAAAAACATCAATTTCAATAAAAACAAATGCAAAATAGCTGACAAACAATAAAAATCTCCTACATATAACATCAAACAAGGCAGTGTATCTCTTGCATATAACACCAAACAAGGCAGTGTATCTCCTGCATATAACACCAAACAAGGTAGTGTATCTCCTGCATATAACACCAAACAAGGCAGTGAAACAACGTAGTAAGGGCCTAGGAAGAGGAGATAAACCCTTAACAAGTTGGAAAATATACATTCATATAATTAATAATAATTTTATAAAATTTTCAAATGGCATGAGTTTAACTGGTTAGGTTTTTCAACGTTTAAGGACAAGACTCAGATTTGTTGTGTGGGACTTGTTTCAATCCCATTTAACCAATTAAAAATAAAATAAAAATTAAATTTAAAATTTTCAAAAGTAAGGATGCCATGCTTGTAATAGAGTTCATAAATTCAAGAGGTGGTTGATGAAAGAGAAGGTTTTAGTATACATCGACTCAGAGTAAGAAGTGACTTTAAAATATGATATTTGGTTTACTAATAAAAGTAAACTTGCATCTATAAATTTCTAGACTACCACAACTAATAGAACTTTTATCAACCTCAAAAGTAATAATAGCAGAACTCATGTAGTTACTTCGCTTAAGTAAGATCTATCACATAAGCTTTGATTTACTTTGCTTAAGACTAACCTATCACATAAGCCTTGATTTACTTTTATTATGACAAACCTATTACATAAGCCTTGACGAGACCTCTGTGATATATCATAATAATGTTATTCTTTGATTTGGATCTATGTAATGCTCATTTCTACTATTCCACATCAAGTACATCAAGTGAAAAAGCCATGCCTAGCGAGAGGAACATACATCCTATATGTTGGTAATTATCATGACGTTTCTTCATTTGACCTATATTAGATGGGTAGCATTTCTCAAGAATTGTTTTACATATCATACAACTTCACTCTGTAATGTCCCATCTCTAAGCAGTTAGCAACATTCTTGTGGATTAGCCTACTACTGGGTTCCCGTAGGCTAGTGGAGGTGATTGGGAACCCTATTAGGGTTTTGTTCTTTGATTTTTGTGCTTTGCCAACTTTCTTCTACCTTTTTATGGGGGCAATTTGGAATTGTTGACCATCACTTTCTATTTTTATTAACTTATTATTTTTAGTAAGTTGGATTTTGGTTAGTCAGTGGTGATGGTGAGTGGTGTTCCTTGTTCAGAGAGAGTTAATTCTTGTGTTTTTTGGTGGTTCGAGTTGTCACTTGCTATTTTTAGCTACTTACTATTTTAAGTAAGTATGGGTTATGGTCATCATCTTGTTATGGGTTTGCAATGAGCTAGTTTCAAGGTCTATTTCTACTCAGTTGGTCAATTATTTATTTTTGGAGGAGTATTATTTAATATGTAATGATTTCCTAAGTTAAATTAAATATTCAACTTATGGTGTTATATTAAATAATAAAGTAGCTTATTTTCATAAGTCAAGTGAAATATTTTATTTTAATGAAAAGTGACTTAGGGATTTTATTAGAGGGGGTTGACTTGGAAAAGTAATATTAAAATATTAAAAATTCACCTCAACCTTGATCAGGGCATCGGATTTGGAGATATAAGGAGAAGTGAAGCTCATTTTCTGATCATTCGAGTAATTTCATATTTTTCTCTCTGGTGAGAACTTGCAGCTTTGAGGTAGAGTTTTCATGGATTTATGAGGACGAAAACCCTTGCAAGGAACATTGATTTTGGATGTGAAAGACCATTCCCTGAGAAATCATTAGTCAGTTTCATTCAGAGGCTGAGATTTGTACTTCATTGGGGATTTTTAGAGTGATTTTCATTGCTTCAGCATAGGGTCTCAGATTTCATCAGATTGCTAGTGTGATGATTTTTGGGGTTTATTGTTCATCATTTTTTGGTATGGTCATACCATATTGAGGGTCACAGCTCTTGTATCGATTGGTATTTGGTTTTGGGTTTTTTAACTCAAGCTTTGGCAAGGTGGGGCGACCTCTTTGGAGAGTTTGGAGGTGCAAAAAATAAATAGTAAAATTTAATATCAAATCACCCTCACGGAGCTGCACTAGGGTTTGAGAGAGGGTTTTTGGTTTGCAAATTAGACCTAAGTGTTGGATGCCATCTTTGCTATTTGGAGACTATTGTTGCTGACATTTCCTTCATGGGTTGTTGTTTCTGGTGTCAACTTTAACTTATCCATATTCTAAACTTAATATTTGTAATCAACTATATTGAGGGTCACAGCTCTTGTATCAATTGGTATTTGGTTTTGGGTTTTTTAACTCAAGCTTTGGCAAGGTGGGGCGACCTCTTTGGAGAGTTTGGAGGTGCAAAAAATAAACAGCAAAATTTAATATCAAATCACCCTCACGGAGCTGCACTAGGGTTTGAGAGAGGGTTTTTGGTTTGCAAATTAAACCTAAGTGTTGGACGCTATCTTTGCTATTTGGATACTATTGTTGCTGACATTTCCTTCATGGGTTGCTATTTTTGGTGTCAAGTTTAACTTATCCATATGCTAAACTTAATATTTGTAATCAACAAACTGGATAGTTGATCTTGTGCTCCTCTTGGTAATAGACTAAAAAAATCCATGCATGTTGTTGGAGATTCATTATTTGATTATGGGAATTCATGAATATTGATTTAATGAAGTTTTAAGTATTTGGGTTTGTTGCTTGCTTCTATATTTTATTATGTTATCATATTGGTTTTCCATATGAACTTTACAAAAAAAATTGTAGACTGGGAGGGTGGGTTATTACGCACTCGTAGAGGATATAATTGTACCTTGGGCTTAGATAGATTAGTGAGGCTTAACTTAAAATGAATTCATAAAAATATTGGAAGGTATACATTTGAAACAATAAGCTTGGTGGTTAAGAGTCTTATATACCAATTAAGTTTGGTGGTTAAGTTGCGATTTATAGCTACCATTCATTAGCAATTTCTAATTTTCTATTAAAGTTTGTTCCAATATAGTATACAAGGCATTTAAATATGACAAGTGGCTAGGAAGACTTGAATATAACAAATGGATTTTTATAACTTTATGATGCAACATGACACTCAAATTTTGAAGCAATATGAAACCTTTGGTCTACATCTATAATGTTTACAATATACAATAGTAATGACTCATGTATAGCCATGTCAAATATATTTAATTTATTTGGCTCAACTTATAGTTTAATATTGAGTTTACCTTTAAGCATTAGGGTTAGGGTTGTTAGTTGTTATGAACCTCAATTCTTATTAACAAAAACCATTCATTATTTATGCAAAATATCAAACATCCATCCACAAATAATTATTCTAAAAAAATCCACATAAACAAACATAGATATAGATAATACCCTCAAGGTAGGACAACACCAATATCATTCCTTAAAGAAGGAAATCACTCTAGATCTACTCCACGAAACAAGAATGTTACAAAGAATACTCAACATTGCTTGATTACAATGACCATATACCTTCTTTATATACCCATTTTCTTAAACCCTTATCCCACTCAATATTATAATATAACCAACCTTGGGTTATATGTGGCCCATGCCAACTATCCATAATACCCATACAATATAATATTATATTCTCATATTCCTCTTCCTAGGTACCTAACATTCCACCCCCGTCATAAATGTTTCATCCTCAAAACATAAGAAATTAAATAATATGATTTGCTAAACAATGTTAGCAATTAGTAACAATATTTATCATCCCTCCATCCAAGTGAAATATTGAATGGTAGTGGTCTACGATGATGTCATACGACCATTGTGCCACATGAACATCCAAAACTACTTTGTTGACTTCATGCTTCGATTACTCTACTTTGATATTTTGAATGATGGGTCCATTTATTCCTTGATGTTGTAGAACCACTTTGAATTCTAAAATTACTATACTTCTTTTCCAAACACTATCATACTTCATGACTTTCTAAATCCATGTAGATCCATACTAATGTTGATGCCCTAAGCCCTACCTCTAATATTATTGCCACTTTTGGTTATTCGGATGGTGATATGCTGCAACCTTAACATGTTATATTACCTTTAATTATTTATCATTTGTTTCTTCTCTTTTAAAGTTTTCTTCATGTTCTTCTCTCTTGTTCTCTTATTTTGGTGCTTCCTTGTGTGCTTCTAAGAAATCTTCTTTAGACTTTGCCATTGTTTCTTCCATGGACTCTACTGCTGCTACTTCTTCCATGGACTCTATTGATGTTGCTTCTTCCTTTTATTATGCTATTGTTACTTCTATAGATTCTTTTATTGGTTCCTTAACTTGTTCCCCTATCATAACTACTTCTTGCTTATCCTTGGATCCCTTATCCTTATGTTGAGAAATATCTTGTAGTGTTATCTTCTTATTCTTGTACCAAAGCTTCATAAACTTATTTTACACATTAATGTTAAAAATACCCAAAGAATGCAACCAAGGATAACCAAGAACAATATATGTGTCATCCATCTCAATAGTAATAAAATCTAAATGTAAAACATATTTATCTATGGTGATCTTCAAATCTTAAAATATTTGAACATTACCCTCAAGATGTATTTTTTTTATTTTCTTTGCCTAGAATTGCAACCTCTTAGCAAAAGAAATATTAATTATATTATATTTATCATTAGGATTTTTAGAAATAATAACCTTTTCCTTCTAAATGTAACCATGAACCTGCAAAATAAAATTTTTAGATTCAAATAAATCCTTTTGAACAATGTATGGCCTATTTGTCACCAAAATTGTGGTACCCTCAAACTCCACACTATCACCCTTATGTTTTTCTTCTATCATTCTCTTGAATTTTTCCAACTCTCTTTTTAATTCATTTTGTTCATCCTAGAGCCTAGCTCTCTTCATTTTTTCTCCAATCTCCATTTTCTTAAAAATACAACTTCAAATTCTTCTCTTTTGTATATAATATTATGGGCACTATCAAAGTTCATATAGTAAGAAAAATATTCCCCTTGCAAAGAACACCAAAGCTTGTGTTTCCATATATATTCAAGAAAATTTAAAAACCTAAAATTTTTTAACCATTCTCTAGTAGTATCACTATCATCATCTCTAGTGAATATTGACAACTCCATGACCTCAACCCCAAAATATTTTTTCAAAGCAACTAGGGTTAACTAAACTAGGGTTTCTCAAAAACAAAATTTCAGCTATTCCTTTCTATAAAAATTAGATGAAGATCTACAAATCAAGTGGCATTATCTCAGCTAGTTAGATTCCTCAATATTTAAGGAGACCAAGGTTCAAATATTTCCAAGCGATACATGGATAATATCCAAGATTTGTTGTAATACCACTATATGGTGATGATGTAATATGGGTGAGGCCCATTTCAATCCCATATAACTAATTGAAAAAACAATTAGATCTGTAAAAAATAAAGATAAAATAAACTGCAACTAATTTGCTTACCTCCAACTGGAAAATATCTTCATATTTCATTTTCTAGAAAAACATGATTGAAAAATCGTCACTACCCTTGTTCTAGATGATGGAATTCATAGGGTTTTTTCTCTCTAAATATTACTTAGATTCCTCATATGACCACTTATTTTAAAGCTCTTCAAATTCTGGACAAAATGGCACAAGAATTGTCTGAATCAAACAAGTTTACACCAAGTTATGGCTCCCACAAAATAATATGTTTTTTTCTAAAAAATATCGCTCTAACACTATCCTTGTTCTAGATGGTTAACTTCACAAGGTTTTATCTCCCTCAATACTACTTTGATTCCTTAATATAACCACTCATTTAAATCTCTTTAAAATCCAAATAAAATGGAATAAGAATAATCTGAATTAGATAAATTTTCACAAAGATATGGATTTCCAAAGATAAGATTTTTTTTGGAAAAAATCTACCCTAATTCTACAATCCACAAAAACACAATACCAACTTTTCTAGAATCTCTACTTTGATATCACTTGTTATGAACCTCAATTCTTATTAACAAAAATCATTCATATTTTATGCATATATATCAAGCATTTATCCATAAATAATTATGCACAAAAACAATCCATGAAAATAGACAAATATAGATAAATCCTTGAGGTAGGGCATCACCAATAATATTCCTTAAGAAATTCACTCTAGATCCACTCCATGAGCCAAAATCATTACAAATAATACTCAATATTGTTGGATTACAATGATCGTATCTCTTTATACATCCACTTTATTTAACCCCTATCCCACTCAATATTATAATATAACCAACCTTGGGTTATATGTGGTCCATGCCAACTATCCATAATACCCATACAATATAATATTATATTCCCATATTCCTCTCTCTAGGTGTCTAATATTAGTATAGTAGTCTACATATGGAAAGAAGTATGTTCTAGTTCACCAACATTCATATATTCCTTCTTTAGTCACCTTGTGTACGCATAAGGAATTTTATCCTCTCCAATTAGCCTATGAAATTCTACCCTTTTTAAGAAGTGTGGACTTGGAGTTATAATAAAAATTTAGATATGATTTCTTCATTGGATTTGTCATTGTTAATTTTGTGGATATCTCTTGCTTTTATTATATTATAAATTGTGGAATTGTTATGGATTGTTTTATTTTATCTTACAAATTTCATTACAGGTAGTATCAAAGCATCAATTTTGGCTACTTGTGGAAGGGGAATTAAGAGAAGCAAAAAATAAAATACCTGTAAGCAACCATTTCCAACAAATCTACACCTAATTATAGGTGATTTTTGTCCATTTTTTGCTTCACCCAACTTTTGTTATTAACCTCTCTTCTTATTTACAATAAATCATTTGGCAATATACAAAAATATCAAATATGCATCCATAATAACAATCCACAAAACAAAATAGAGATATACAATACCCTTGAGTTAGGGCAACACCACGAATACTTCTTAAGAAAGGAATCATGCCACAAGATATCCACGCTCTATAAGCTTACATTATTTACAAATAATAGTTGACATAACTTACTTTTACAATTGAGGGTACATCTTTCTTTATACAAGAATATGATGGTTCACCTTCTATGAGTTAGGTCACCCATGTGGTGATTCACCTTCCATGAGTTACAAAGTGTATAATATTATAATATGACACTATCTTATATATTATTATAATTTTATGTGTTATCCATGCTATAATATAATATTATACTATATTTCCACAAGATTATACTTAGGTACCTAACATTTCATCCTCCTTAAAAAAATATTTCATCCTTGAAACATAGAAAGAAACTAAATAATATGATCTTCCAAGCAATGTTGTCAATGATGGTTTTAGCAGCATTCCATCATATCAAGAGAAAGAGAGGAAGAAGAGAAAGATAGCTATACAACTTCTTATTATTGAGAAAGAAGTGATACAATACGAATGGAACTATGAGGCCCTTTATATAGGAATATGGATTCCTTGGCCAACACTCTACCTAGCTGTACAAGGGGACACCTTGCATATTACAACATGCACATTGACACTTGTGCATTTATTACATTGCTTGAAGTAACTAGATAACTTCCCCTAAAGTAATATTCTATTCTAGTGATGTACATTACATAACCAAATAATGTAATATATATTCTAACACCCCCTTGTATTACATTATTTGGTATGAAGTTCCCTTGAATTGCATAGATGATCTCTGAATGTTTGAAACTTGGTTTTTCCAAGTGCTTTTGTAAAAATATCTGCTAGCTGATCTTCTGTAGAGACATGCTTGAGGATGATATGATGGTTCTAAAAATTTTCTCTAATGAAATGACATTGAGCTTCAATGTGTTTGGTTCTTTCATGTATAATTGGATTTTTGATCAGATTGAGTGCTCCTTGATTGTCACAAAATATCATGGTTGGGGTTTGTTTGATCCCCATATCTGATAATATGTATTGTAACCATAAGGCTTCACAGGTTGTGTCTCTTGTTGCTTGATATTCTACTTTAGTTGATGATTGTGCCACTATATGTTATTTCTTACTGTGCCAAGATATGGGTCCTGACCCAAGATAGAAGACATATCCTGAGGTAGATTTTCTATCATCGATAGATCCTGCATAATCTGAATCTGAATATCCCTAAAGGAAAAAATATTTGACATTTCTTATATAGGTTAGTCCATAATCTGTAGTTCTTTTGACATACTGCAATATTATTTTTGTAGCTTTCCAATGACTTTCTCTTGGTTCTTGCATGAATCGTGAAAGATAATTTACTGCAAATGCTATGTTTGGTCGACTATTTGTTAAGTATAGAAGACTTCCAATTAACTAGCGATACATAGTTGTTGAGACCAATGGTGTTTCATAATTTTTGGATAATTGAATCCCTTGTTCCATTGGTGTATCTTTAGTATTACATTCTTTCATTCTATACTTTTCAAGTAGAGCTTCTGCATACTTTGATTGAGTAATAGTTATCTTGTCCTTTCCTTGATGAATCTCTAGACCAAGACAATAGTTCATTAGACCTAGATCAGTCATTTCAAATGCTTTTTCTAGATTCCCTTTGATGTCACTTATTAATTTTTCAGAACTTCCAGTAATTACTATATCATCTACATATACTATGAGAATAAGTATGTCATTTCCAACCTTCTTGGTATATAAACTGGGATCTGATGTGCTTCTTTTGAAGTTATGTTGTAATAAGTGATTGTTGATCTTTATATTCCATGCTCTAGGAGCTTTTTTTAAACCATACAGAGATTTGTTCAATTTGCATACCTTATTTTCTTATCCCTTGATGATGAATCCTTCTGGTTGTGACATGTAGACTTCTTCTTCTAAGTCACCATTAAGGAAGGCACTTTTTACATCCATCTGATGAAGTTTCCAACCCTGATGAGCTGCTAGTGCACAAACTATTCTGATGGTAGTCATTCTGGCTATTGGTGCAAATGTTTCTTCATAATTGATTCCCTCTATTTGAGTATATCCTTTGGCTACTAGTCGAGCTTTGTATTTTTCAAGTGTTCCATCTACTTTGTACTTGATCTTGTAAACCCATTTGCAACCTACTATTTTCTTTCCTGGAGGTAGTTTTACTAGATCCCATATCTTATTCTTTTGAAGTGAAGTATATTCTGATTCCATAGCTACTTTCCAGTGTGAATCACTCAGTGCCTAAAGTGTCGATGTTGGTTCCACTGTATTACTTAGCATTCCTCTATTCATTTTGGTCAAGCTTCGAGTTTGAGGTCTCGTGGTGGTAAGATCTGGCATTCTTTCTAGATTTGATTCTTTGAGAGTATCTCTAAGCCATATTGGTTCTTTCCTTGAAGGGATTGTAGATGCATCGGTATCTCATTCTTGAGACTCTGATTCTGACTCCTCACTTGTTGTGTCTTCATTAGAGAGATTTAGAAGAATTTTTGCATCATCACTGATTTTTTCTGTCTTAATATTGACATTTTCATCAAAGATTACATCTCTACTAATGTAAACTTTCTTTGTATATGGATCCAATATTCTATACCCTATAGATTCATTGTCATAACCAACAAATATCCCTACCATGGTTTTGTCATCTAATTTTGTTCTTTTTTGTTTTGGAATATGCATGTAAGCTTTACACCCAAAAATATTCAATTTTCCTATATTTGGATTTTGCCCTGACCATGCTTCTTCTGGTGTAATATGTTTGAGTACTCTTGTTGGTAATCTATTTTGTATGTAGACTATTGTTTGCACTACTTCTACCCAATATTGATGATCAAGTTGAGCCTCCTTCAACATACATATCACCATTTCCATTATTGATCTATTCCTTCTTTTTGCAATTCCATTTTGTTGTGGTGAATATGTTGTAGTAAGTTATCTTTTAATTCCATTTTCTTCTAAGAATGAGTCAAATTATTTTGAGATAAATTCTCCTCCTCTATCTGAACGAAGTGCTTTTATAGTCTTACCTGATTCCTTTTCAACTTGAAGTTTGAATTGTTTGAAACGGCTAAATACCTCTGATTTGTACTTCATGAAATATACCCACATTTTTCTGGTGTGATCATCAACGAATAATTGAAAGTACTTATGTCCTCCAATGCTATCAATTTTCATTGGTCCACACAAATCTGTATATATTATTTCCAAGGGTTGTTGAGCTCTGTGTTGATGGAGTTCGAAGGGAATTCTATGTTGTTTTCCTGCTAAGCATTCTGGACATACAGTAGCTTCTGGAGAGAAATTAGGTACTCCTTCAACCATTTGGTACCTGAATAGTTCTTTCATTGAGGATTCACTAGTATGGCCTAGTCGCTTATGCCACAACTCTGATGTTTCGACTAAAAAGGCTAAGTGAGTAGCAATATCTAGAACAAATAGACCATTTTTATAAGATCCTGATGCTATCCTCTTTCCTTGTTTAGAAATGTGACATTGTTTTCTTCCAGTGAGAACTTTAAACTCAATAGTTATATTTTGATCCATGAGTTGGGAGATGGAAAGAAGATTAGTAGTTAATCCAGGAACATATAATACATTTTTTATTATCCCTTTTCCTTCTTTTAGGTTCACTGAGATGTTCCCAATTCCCTTTACCTCATATGTTTTACTATATGCTACAACAACTGGCTTTTCATTTACCATTTTTAGGGAATTGAACCAATGAATATTTCTAGTCATGTGCTTACTTGCTCCTGAGTCTATATACCAATAATCCATGGTATCTCTTAAAAACTAGGACCTTGTTGAATTCCTTATGTCTCCCTAGTGTTTTTGGATATGCTATATGATAGATAAAGTGCTTTTGAGAATAGTAGTTCAATTTTGAGTTGATTTTGTAATATTTTGTAAGTAGCAAAAATCAACTTCTATTACACCTTATTACTCCTATTGAACTTAAGCACTTTCTAATTTGATGAGGTTCTATTGGTTGGATTTATTTTGTCCCTTTAATATGGTTTGAGACAAGTATGCCAATGTATTTCCAACTCTTGATTTTTCTTAATAGACCTCCTTTATAGCTTTTGATATTTAATGTTTAATGTTTCTAAATTCCAATTATCTACTTTGATGTAGTATTCCTTATAACTCCCTAATATGGAATATTAGAAAATAATATAATATTTGCAATAATAGGATTTTTAATTTCCAAGTTGAAATTCCTTATTCCTCCTACTTTATTATTTGCAAATATAAATATTTTGTAATATGCTTGCTTAATATATTACTAATGCTAAGTGAATGAATTGCAATAGTAAATATAATTGCCCTTATAACTCCTATATTTCTTAATTTATAGCAAGCAATAAATAGTATATGATTTACCTTCGTATTCCTTTTGCTTTGATGTTGTGAGGTGGCAGATTTGAATTCTTTGAAATGGCAATTAATGTCTTCTTTGATCAGCGCTGAAATTTCCCTTAGGTAGAGCTTCTTTTCTCTGTAATCGGGCTGGTATTCTCAGTCTTTATGATGTATTCCTTGGATGAATTGGATGCTATATTACTTCTTGAATGAGGCGATATCTTGGTTGATCTTATGATAGTTTCTTTAATGATAGCATTCTCCTTCGAATGGCACACAAATTTGAATTAGCATTCTTCCTCTGAATATGCTTCACACCATTCAATGCTAGTCTTCTCTTTGACCTCCGGTGCTTTCCTCCTTCAATATGGATGCCTTAAATAGGATTGCTTCCTTGTGACTTTCAAACAAGTGTCACTTGAGCATTACTTTGTAGGTGTTGATATTCCAACGTATGCAATGATGAGTTTGGTGGTAACCTCCCAAAGACTTGTAACTCCTCCTGGGTGAGCATTGGAATATTTATGAACGTTGGATGCTTAGAGCTCTTGTGCCAAGTGGCACTCATGGCTTATGCATGTAAGCCTTTCTTCTAACGCTCCAATGATGGGCGTTGATGCCCTATATTTACCTATATCTTTGAAATGTGTGTTGGCTTGCTATGTTTCTTGAAATGCAAGCAATCCCTCTTCTCTGTTTGCACGTTGTCTTGATGAGGATAATGGATGGCACCAGTTGTATTGCTTCTTGGTTCTATGGTGCTCTTCAATGGCGGTCCTATGGTAACTTTTTGTGCTCTTCAATGGTGATCATTCTCTCCAAGTAGAAACCTTGGGTATAGCACTTCTTCCTTTGTATTTCTATGCCTATAATATGTTGTTTGTATATTTTTTATAATAGCCAATTGCTAGCCTTTTTTCTTGGCTTTGATAGTGCCTCTTCTACGTAGATAATCTCCCTATGTATGCTACCCTTTTCTCTACGTAGACTTGGATGGTAATGGCTTATTATAATAGCTCCAATGTTGCAGGTGACACGCTCGCTTCTAGGGTTGGATTGGACGTGGAGAAATGGTGTTTTTAAACACCTTGATTCTTAGACGTGTGAGATCTTCGATGGCTCCTTCCTCTTGGTCAAACTCTACCCTTCAACCTGCAAAATATGACGTCTGCATTGCTTCCTATAAATATGATAGCTTTTGTCCTTTAAAAGGAACAAAAGAGGTGCTCTGTAATAGTTAGATTTGCACCAATATGAAGGATATTTTTTATGAAATCCTTCTTACCTCTTTTAATCTTCTTCCTTGGATATTTTAATGATAGTTAATCCAAGCTAATGAGATGTTGTTTTTGAAGTAAGGATTTATGCACTCTACACTTAAATGAAATCCTTATATTCTCCTTGAATCTTGAGACTCACCAAGTCTCGATTTGAGGCTTCTTTCAAGGATATTAATGGTGGCTTCTTTCTCCACCTTTTTTCTTGTAATGGTGGCTTCCTTTGCCCATGCAGTGCTATAGATTCTTGTGCTAGTTTTGTGCCTTTAGTAACACAAACTAATTTCTTGAGAGTAACTAGTTAAATATCAACTAGTATAGTGCTATAATGGATTAATAATGCACTTTTAATGATAATAAACTCTCAGAATAAATTCTAATGCACTTAATAATCTTCTACAATTTTTCACTACAATCAATATTGTAGGATGTAGTCTTCTTGCTTTCTAGATAGATAATAGGTAGATGATAATTTTATTTCTTTTGAAAATATCCAACTCCTATTAATGTGCAAATATATCTTAAAATGAATTCTCCTTTTTGCACTTTCTAGAAGACTATAATATGACTCTTTGCAACTTTAATCCAAATATGGTGCTTAATGGAATTTGATAATGAACCCTAATTTAAGTTCAACTGATTGCACCCTTGTTGCTTACCTTTAATGGCTTCTATAGTAGATGAAGATCTTGGTGTTTTGTTTCACCAAGTTGTTGCCTTATAGTGGATGAATTCGTAGCTTCTTATTAGCTATCTAGAATAGCTTCTTGTTTCACCAAACAGAGGTACTAAACCTTCTGTCTTGAGCCTTAGGTTTGGTGGCTTGATTCTTCCAGTGATCTTTGAGCTTCTATTGTAGATTTAATGAACTCCTTTTTGGGCTTATTGTCGGATGGTGATAATGGTTCCAATTATTTCACAGTTATAAGCTTCTCCTTGGTAGTCTTCGATCAACAAAGGAGATCACTAATCTCCTGTTTCTCATAGACTCTTCAATAGAATCACCGTGGCTATTATACCACTGATGATTTTAGAAGTATTCCATCATATCCTGAGAAATAAATATAGCTATATAGATTTTTATTATATAGAAAGAGTGATACCATACGAATGGAACTATGAGGCTCTTTATATAGGAAAATAGATTCCTTGGTCAACACTCTACCTAGCTGTGCAAGTGTACACCTTGCACATTACAACATGCACATTGATACTTGTGCATTTATTACATTGATTGAAGTAAGTAGTTAACTTCCTCCTAAAGTAATCTCTACTCTAACTATGTACCATAGGTGGTACATTTACATGACCCAAATGATGTAATAGATTCTAATTCTAATAGTCAATTATTACCAATATTGAATATTCCTCCATCCAAGTGAAATCTTGATTGATGATAGTTTATGATGATACCAATTTTCCCTTGTGCCACTTGAATATCCATACTAATTCTTAGGTTCCATTTATGTCCATCATAGCTCCTTAGATGCTCTTTGTCTTGTCTTTGTTGAGGAATATTACATTATTTGGTACATGCTAATGTACCCCCATGGTACCTTCATGGTACAATTGTAAATATATAATAGATTAGGGTTGAGTCTATAGTTTAGAGTGTGATTTATATTTCACCTTTTATGTAAGTATCAATGTGCAAGAAATGCACAAGTGTCATGTAAAAGTGTATAGCTCCTTTGATGCTCTCTGCCTTGTCTCTGTTTAGGAATATTACATTATTTGGTACATGATAATGTACCCCCATGGTACCTTCATGGGTGAAATTGTAAATATATAATAGATTAGGGTTGAGACTATAGTTTAGAGTGTGATTCATATTGCCCCTTTTATGTAAGTTTCAATGCGCAAGAATTGCACAAGTATCATGTAAAAGTGTAGATTGAGATAATGTGCACAAGTGTCATGTATGTAAGTGTTCAAATATGTAATGTGAGTGTGTATAAGTTTCCCAAATTAGGAGTGCATGTAGAAGTGCAAGATTCATGTATGCAAGTGTCTCAGAGTCAAGTGTCCATCTAATATGCAAGTGGCAAGATGATAAGCCAAGAGTCATGAGACTTTGCATATAGAGAACAATAGTCAAGTATTTGAAGAGTCACATTACTATGGATATGTTATGGAGATAATGCTCCATGAGAAAGCAATCCAAATCCAAATCCAACTATCAGATTGCAGAGTTTTAAGAGGAAGAAAAATAATAAAGCTTGTATACAATTTTTGAGCAATTAATATTGTAAGTTTTCTTCATGCATAGTTCATGAATGATTCAGGCTATTTACATTCATATTTGATTATTTAAATGAATGTTTATTTTAGTATTATATAGGCTTGTGTAGTCCTAAAATTTTCACACTTTTTTCCTTCAAGCTAATGGATCCGCACCTCGAAGGGGAATGGGAAAATGATAGGTCTACACCTCGGAGGAGAAGCACTTGATGTCGTGCCCTCTTTGGTGATTATCAAAGAATTGGGTGGGTTCACCAAGAAACATTTGTATGGTATCTTCCACATCTAGGTTGGGAGTTGTTTTATGAGTTCATTTTAATTCACTCACATTCACCTAGTTTGGTCAAATGCAACTAAAATAATACTATATGCAATTCTATTTTAAATGAAGACAATGCAGAGCAAAATATAGCAAATATAGTAGATGCAATGCTAAATTAAAAGATATTTCAAGACTTAATCGATGTGGATGTTTGATTTGGAGCTTTTATACCTGATCCAGGTGATATCGAACGATCTGATATGGTATCGGCCGATCCGATATGGTATCGAATGATTGATACAGTCAAAAACCTGCAACTACACAAACTAATGCAAAAATATGGATTTCAAAGCAGAGCACACATTTGATTAAACATGGATTGAGTTAGGTAAGATGCAAAATATGCAATACTCGAATGAAATCAATATGAATCTATGCTATGATTGCAAAAAAATACAAATATGATGCTATAATGATAAATATAGGATGTAATGATAGAATATATGCTTAAATGAAATGATAAACAACATGTAAGGTCTTCTGGATGCAAAACAAAGTGAGAGAAATGCAAATAGTGATCTGAAGATGCCCCCAAGTGACCTGTAGATGATATCAGATGAATTTTGATGAAATTGGATGTTCGATATCATATCATACCAGTCGATGCACAACTTCATATCTTCAAAATTATAGTAAATAATGAAATAGTGAATATGCAATGGGATTAGGGGGTGAAAAGGGCCAGGTATCAGCATTAGGATTCAGGGGAGATCCAGGAAAAGTGTCTGGATTAAATAGGCATAGGTGGTTTTTGGGGGGTTATGCTAGAAAACAAGGGAAGTTGTGCTTTCCCTTATTTTGGATGATATCGGTTGACCCGATACCGTAACGTTCGCACCATTGGCCAAATACGGCCAAAGACGGTTACAACAATTTTTATCTTTTTGCTGTTTTGGGCAACTTTTGGTTTTGGACAAAATTGGATGATTTGATTTTGTACTAAGCAGGTCCGATATCATACCGGACGTTTGATATCATTCAGATAGAGCCTATATCGTCAAGAGGTTAAAACAAATTTGATATGGGTTCGAGAATCAAGGTAAGAGGTTGGAAAGTGGTTTTAATATATTTTTTTTAATGTTTTGGACTTAAGGTAAATTGACATGGGTCAATTTTAGCCTATTACATTTTGCCCCCTCTTTAGCGCATTTTTTGAAAAAAATGCGTTAAAGAAAAGATGGCGTGTTTTACGAGAAAACAAGAATTTATTGCAAAAATTGTTGAAGTTTCAAGTTTTACTGTAAACTGCATTAGGTGTGATACCCCCTTTGATTTTTTGTGCCAAATTCTATATTTGGTGGAAAACTCAAAAATTTTGAAATTTAGGGTAAAAGTGAATAAAATAAAATAATTAGGGTAAAACCTAACTCATTTTTATTTTACTACTAATAAACTTTTGCTCTGGAGAGAAAAATGGTCGAGGTCACACACCTCATTAACTCAGTGTGAACAAGAGTAGGGAGCATAAGGGTAAGGATTGTAAACCTCTTTAGCTTAGAAATTTTTATGTTTTAGTATTTATTTTTTGTAAATTTTAGGTTTTTAGAGCACGACTATCGTCTCACAATTGCATCGATGATATCAGGCTAATTTTTGCAATATCGACGCGATTTTTATGATATTGAGCCTTCCGATATCATTAAAATGGGTTTGATTTTGACAATATCGACCTGATTTCGATGATATCGAGTAAGCCGATATCACCAAAATGGGTCCGATATTGATCAAAATTGTTTAATATTACAATTTTAGGTCCGATTACAACTATCAATTGCTAATTTTTCTTATTTTTTTGTTTATTTGTTGAAAAAAACCAGTTTTGAATAACAAAGAGTGGAGATACAGTGGTCTCCAAGAGGACTTAGGTACCCTCCCAGTTTGAGACATGTGGCAAAGATGCCATAAATCCCTACAAATTTGAGGTTGCTAACGGTATTGGCCGAACAATGGTATATGAGGTCTTCGTGCTTTCAGTTATCGATAAGGGAGATGGCCCCAACATTAGAGGACGTGTGGAGGATATTGAGGGTGCCTAACAAGGGTATATTTATAGTTGCATTTGGAAATTAGGGCCAAACGATGCAACGATTGTCTAGAGATTTGAGCTTTTTGATCAAGAAGTGCAGAGTTAGTATTGAGAGACTCAGCTAGACAGCTGGGATCTCTTGATTGATATTGGTTCTCAATGGTACAGTGGTAGGGTTACTATAATGCCATCTTAGTGATCGTCACTTACTGTGGACTCTAGTAGAGGTTATAGCTAACATGAGGGATCAAGATCTATGATTTACATGGGGTCCATACATTTTGTGTCGGTTGTACATGACTCTATTTAGGGTTTCTTACATATGAGGTGCAACATTTATGCTTACCTCTTTTCTATAAGTATGGTGTTGGGAGAACATACTAGTGAGGATACCTGTAGGGCTACTTTTTATGGGAGTGGTAACAGAGAGGCCTAGAGTGTTTTACTGGTACTTGCATAGAGAACATCTAAAACGGGCTAGCCTCAACACAACTAGGATGTTAGTGGATGAGATGAATGTAGATGACATATGGTAGAGGCCTTGGAGAGAGCTTCCAAGGTGGAAAGAGGATGGATTTGAGTTGGCTCACGTGAGGTGAGTTATCTAGCTCTGGATGGAGCGGGATGAGGTGGATCTACACTGTGTAGACTAGGTTATATGATAGTTTGGGTTGTAGTAGGACATCCCTATGACTAAGGATGTCATATTTTTTAGGGTGACATGAGACACCATGATAGTGAGTGGTGCTCCAGACATGGATCACTTTATGTATCCTTTACCAGATGATGATGTGGTGGCCATGGTAGAGGCTGATGATGCTAGAATTACTGTGAGATATTTGCAATGGTATACTAGCATTCATACTACATGGATCACCAGTGTAACAACCCAAGTCAACCTACTTGGCTATCAAAGCACTAGAAAAGAAAATTTTAGTTTATACTTCTAGTACAAGCATGCAAAAATCCTCATGAGTGTCATTCCACTACAGTTGAAATACTCAAGGGATCATGTGTGGCCAACTTAATTATAAATTGCCTTATAATACTTCCTCTCTTTTTCCAAGAGTCCAAGTGTTTCCAAGGGTTTCACTTCCAGGGCCCATATCACCTCGAAGTGGTATGCTTAATTCCCTACATCTCGATACGAGATGCTAGCATTAGCATGCTGGAGCTAGATGTATATCCATCATCCTTGGAATACATCTAGGGTCTACCACTACCCTGGTAGTTACCTGGAGCTCTTGATAGCATAATATCCCATTCTATTATGCTTACAACACATCCTTGGTCTTTAGAACCAAGGGCTTCCTCTCTTGTACTAGTGTGGTTTCGCTTAGGAAAAAGGCCCATTTTTATTTTCCCTTACCTCCCATATTAGCCTTATCCAGCTAAGAGTATGGTGAAACCCCTTGAGATGTTGCCTACCCGCAATAATATTCGCATAATTTGTCGAGATGTTGTCTTTCCACAATAATCTTCGTGTAATTAAATGACTCTTAGTTTAAGGATTTATATTCTAAAATATTTCAAGGTAATGCACACACACTTTATAATTACAATATTTTCCATTTGCTTGAACGATTCATATTACATTTACAAAGTCTAATTTGTTACATAAAGAAGTCAATATTCTTTAGTGTAAAATACTCTTAAGAAAACTCAAGAAAAGTAGTCTAAAATTCGTTACATAACTCAAGAATTCGATAATATTTAGAATAAGTTTCTCTCAAGAAAAGTAAATCATTTTTATTTTGAGAAATTGGTTTCCTAATATATAAAAGATATTAAAGATGGGTTTAGCTCTCATAAAATAAAGAGTCTGAAGAAAGATTATGAATTATCAAGTTTAACTTGACTTGTTTTACCAAGTGTATATATATACATCGTATGTGAATAAAATTTCTATGATTCCCTAAATAATTTAAGATTGGACTTGCTTCCTTTTATCGCCCAATCGTATTTAGTTAAAACAAGCAAAGTTTAAATGTTTTCAAGCAATTGGGCCCTCTAGTTTACGAAAGGCTATTTTACGATGTGTATTATTAAACGTTAAAGGTGCGCCTGTTATAATGACGTGTTTGCATCTGATAAGAAGTAAAAATTCTCCTCGCCTAAAAAAATTAATGATGCTATTGCATCATTCATAAGGAGCAAGACCACTACGTTGACATTTATCTTATTGAAGGTTATACTAAGAATACGTGAATTTGTCTCTTAAGAGACTATCAATCTTGTACTTTGTCATTTTTCATAGTTTATTTTTATGACAACTTTAATAATTTATTTACCTACTAACTGGCTCCAAAACATCATTTGAGACATAAACCCCCGCCCCTTCTATGTCTTTATTATATTTAAATTAAGGCTTTCAAGGCTTGATTTCCAGGTTTCGCATTATTCTTTCCTACATCGTTAACGTGTTTTCTTCCATTAATCCTATTTGGTCAACAAGACTTACTATGAGACATTCATTTTTCATTAAAATTTACCTTACTCATGTCTAGCATGAAACCGCGCCAAGGCTTATCTTTCGCTAATCTCAGGGAGTGTATGCATTTTGTCGTTTATAACAGATGCGTAATCATGCAGTCCTACGACTTACTACCAAGTTTTTCCTATAATTATGCCATTCACTTACCCAAATGGAAAACTTTACGCTAGATTGAATTATTATTGTTCCTAAGAGGCAATATAGGTTGTAGATTGTAATCGCTATACGTATGTATGAAGCTTATTATTTTGTATCACTAATAAGCAATCAACTTAGTAGTTGTTTCATATACGTACTGATAGCAAGCTATATTGATTTAAAATTACTCAACATTTGAATAAGAATTAATATAAAGACACCATCGCCTCTAATAAGATAATATAATCTTTATCACGTTAATCCAAGAGAACCATATATCACTTAACATTATGAAACAAGAGTTCTCAGCATTGATAAAATAAAGAGTTGTATTACTATCCATACTTTTCTTTGGCATACAACGGTTATTTGTACACAGTTTATACTACACAACATTCAAAGTCCTCAGGTATCATTAGCTTACATCGACAATGATTAGCAAGTTAACCCAATCATGTATCCAAACTTTACAGCAGCAAGCACTTGCACCCACCGCCCAGTTGCTATGGCTTTAGTGACAAGTATCACCTTATCCGTGCAAGGGATTCAGAGCATCCAAGAACTAAATGTATGCATATTACCCTATTATGCAGACAAAGTAATGCATCTATCGAGTTTTATTTTAGAATCATCTAATATCCTAATTCATTATATAAAACCTCGTTAAATAAAAAGAAGTGAATCGTTTTCATTAGCATCTTTAACCTTATTCACACAATTAAATATCTAGCAGGTATATTGCATTCATAATAAAACAAAAATAAAACTTGCGAACACCATACAGTTGTAGCAGATTCCTACAAAGAATAACAAAAGATGCTTTTATAAAGAAGAAACTACCTGTCAAAGCAAAGCTATCTTCACAATTAAATTTGAAAATGGTGGTCCACAATTCTATCGAACACACTATGCACTCCTAACTTCTCTCAAGCTTCCTTTCGGTGATCGATTAACAACAACATATCTTCTGTGTTTTGATCTTGATCTTAAATATAATAGTTGTGATATCTAGCCTGCCAACACCTAGATTATATTCACCATGAAGGTTTCCAGATGGCCAAATATAGCACGACATATCTTTCTGCCATAATATTTTAATTAAAATGACTTTTATTATTCTATTATTATTTATTATATATTTTATATTTACTTTATTCTATAATATTTGTTTATTGTTTTATGCCTATGCTTTTTAATATTTACATTTAATATAAATATGTATATTTTAATAATATTATTTGTGTTAAACTATTTTAAATTTAGCCCATAGCAAAACACAAAAAAATCCTATAATGTGTCTACATGAATGCATCTACATGGGCTGCTAGTGAGCATACTTCCTGTAGGGTTCTTTGACCCTAATAACGATGAACACACCATCGCTCATCATTTCCCTTGCCTTACCTTTCTTTGACTATCAACTAGAGAGAACATCCATCTTCTTGAACAACTTCCATTCACAACAAGACATATTCCTGCATCCACAAAAGATTTAGCAGTATCTCATTCTTATAAATAAATAAGCAAGATTACAACTAAATTCTAAAGGATTGTTACATACTCCCTTCCTAAAACTAAACGCAATCCCTGCATTTACAATGTAGATAGAAGACATCATAATTAAACATACCATTAACAGCAAAAATAATAACATGGCAATGAAACTCAATTATATACCATACACATCAAAATATTATAATTGTGTAATCTCAAAATGTATTTGCTTCATTTTTCAAAAAAAATGGAAACTGTCTTTTTATCATATCCACATTTTCCCACGTGGCATTATTTTCATAGTACTGGTCCCACTGGACCCTACATTTCTCTATGTTCTTTTTCCTTAAATGTTTTATCCTCTAGCCAAGAATTCTAAATGATCGTACTTCAATGCGTAGGGGATCGTTCATCAACAAGTTGTCAACATTCCAAACATGAGAAGGATCAGGCACATATTTCTTGAGGAGAGACACATGGAAAGTATCATGGATTTTTGACAAGTTGGGAGGTAAGGCCAATTTGTAGGCTACTGGGCTAATTTTATCAATGATGGTAAAAGGTCCTATATATCTTGGGCTGAGTTTGGAGGATTTGATGGAACTTTTGTTTGGTTTAACTCTTAGTAATACTCTGTCTCCCATAGTGAATTCCCTTGGAGTTATTTTAAGATCAGCATAACTCTTTTGTCGATCAGAGGTCTCCTTGAGACTTTGGTAAATTTCAGTGAGTTGCTTTTCCATATCCTTTAACATATTTGACCCAATCATTACCCGATCCTCCAGATTGATCCATGATAATGGCATTATGCACCTTCTCCCATATAGAGCCTCAAAAGGAGCCATTCCTAATGAATCATGGTACCCGCTGTTGTAAGCAAACTCTACCAAAAATAGGTAGTCTTCCCATTTTTTTTGATGGTCCATGTAGTACATTCAAAACATATCTTATAAGACTTGGTTTAATTCTTCTATTTTTCCATTAGTTTCTGGATGATATGCAGTACTGATATTGAGTCTTGTCCCCCATGCTTGGTGCAATGCTTGCCAAAAATCTAATGTAAATCATGAATCCCTATCTAATATGATAGTATCTAGGAACCCATGTAGCCGTACCACTTCACTGGTAAATTTTTGAGCCACCGCAGGAGCCCCATATTTAACATTCTTGGGCAGGAAATGTGCCACTTTAGTTAGTTTATCCACTACCACTAGAATAGCGTCATGCTGGAACCGATTCTTAGGCAGCCCAACTATGAAATCCATAGATACAACCTGCCATTTATATTTTGGAATTTCATGGGAGTACAAGTATCCTATAGGATGCAAATGTTTTGCCTTTACTTTCTGGCATTCCAGGCATTTTGCCACAAATTCAGTGATATCCCTCTTCATCCCTGGCCAATAATAATCCCTTCTCAAATTTTCATGCATCTTAACATAGCCTGGGTGTGCGGAGTATGGAGCATAGTGTGCCTCCTGTAGTAACTTGCTTTTGAGGTTCTGGTCATTAGGTACTACCATCCTATTTCTAAAATATAATGTGTCTTCCCGGATTCTAAATTCTTTTGCTTTTTTAGAACCTTGTTGTATCAATTCTCGGCACTTTTGAGAAAATTCATCTTGGAATTGTAGATTTTTATTTGTTCAATTATATCAAACTGACATTGTGTCATAGCAGAGATATGTCTTCTCCTACTCAGAGCATCAGCTAGCTTGTTTTCTTTTCCCTTAATGTACTCAATGCCAAAATCATATTCTGCTAAAAACTCCATCCAATGTCTCTGCCTAGCATTGAGCATTGGCTGAGTAAATATGTACCTCAAGCTTTGATGATCAGTTCATAGCTCAAAAGGTTTTCCTAGTAGGTAGTGACACCACATCTTAAGAGCATGCACCACTACTGCTAATTCTAGGTCATGTGTGGTGTAATTCAGTTCATGTTTCTTAAGTTTTTGAGATTCATAAGCTATTACACCATCATCTTGCATGAGAACCCCATTGATCCCTTCTATGGAAGCATCGGTGCATACAGTAAATGGAACTTTAGGATCTTGTATTTTAAGAATTGGTGTAGTTTCTAAATTTTCCTTGAGTGTCCTGAAAGCCTCCTCACAATGTTCGGTCCACTTAAAAGCTTTTCCCTTCTTATGCAAGTTGGTTATAGGATAGGCTATTTTGGAAAATTTCTTGATAAAGCATCGATAATACCTAGCCATTCCCATAAAACTTCGTACTTTAGACACATTCATTGGGGTAGGCCAATCAATGATGGCTTCTATCTTCTTTGGATCTACAGACACTCCTTCAGCTGAAATTACATGTCCCAAATATTGTACCCGGGGAGTGTAGAACTCACATTTGGATAGTTTTCCATATAACTGGTTCTTTCGTAGTACTTCAAGAACAATCCGCATGTGTTGATCATGTTCCTCTCTACTCTTGGAATAGATCAGTATATCATCTAAAAATATCAACACAAACTGATCTAACTATTCCTAGAAAACACTATTCATAAGGTTCATAAATTCTATTGGGACATTAGTCAGGCCAAAAGGTAGGACTGTGAATTCATAGTGGCCATACCTAGTCCAAAAAGTTGTTTTGTGAGTATCTTCTTCTCGAATCCTTAACTGATGATATCTAGACCTAAGATCAATTTTTGAGAAGATCGTAGCTCCCTTCAACTGATCAAACAAGTCATCTATTCTGGGTAGTGAGTATTTATTCTTGACGGTCATCTTATTGAGCATCATGTAGTCAATACAAAGTCTTAAAGATCCATCCTTATTCTTAACAAAAAGAACTGGTGCACCCCATGGAGAGACACTAGGTTTTATGTGTCCTTTCTCCAACAGATCCTGAAGTTGTGTTTTGAGTTCCTGCAACTCTATTGTGGTCATTCTGTAGGGTGCTTGGGATATTGGTGTAACACTAAGAAGAAGTTCTATTGAGAAGTCAAATTCTCGTTTAGGTGGTAATCAATGCAAATATTTAGGAAAAACATCCCAAAAATCATTTAGCACCGAATAAGTCTAAAAAATACTTATCTCAGACTCAATCTCCTCTTTCTTATTAAGCTTGACAACAAAAACTCTACTACCCTTCCTAATGGCTCTTTTAACTTGCATAGTTATCAGTAGATGTGGTTCCACTGATTCACGTCCATAATAAATTTGAATCCTTTGCTTAGTGTTATCAGTGAAATCCATCCATATTTCTTCAAAATTTAGCAATGCCTTATGAGCCTTGAGCCAATCAACTCCCAATATTATGTCAAATGCATGCAATGGGGCTACATACAGATGCCAACTAGTCTTTCCCAAAGGTAATATTATTTGAGGATCAAATAAACACTGATCTACAATATAGGTTTACCCAGAGCCATACTCAACCTTCCACCCATTAGCCATAAATCCAGGTTTTTTTGGTATGTCTCTCAAAATATTTGGAGAAATAAAACTATCAGTAGCTCCTAAATCAATCAAAATTCTTACATCTTTATTATAAATTTTACCATTTATTAGAAAAGGTATAGCTTGACCACTGAGTTTAGAGTTACCTGTTGCAGCATAAATCTTATGAACTGGCTCTGCAGGTTCTTTTCTTCTATCAACTCTCATAGGACACTTATCAGCATAATGAGGCTCCCCACAGATCCAAAAACCAGTTTGAGGTGCCTTCTCTCTTTTATCCCCATCATTTCCTTCCTGGCCACTAGTTCTAACTTTTTTATCATTTCTATTGTAATTTCCCTTATCCTGGCCTCCACGGTTGTTCTGATTTCTATTCCCTTGGTATTTATTCTTGCCTTTGTCAAATCTATTCCTATTCTCATTTTATCCTTTGTTATTCTTATTTTTATCCCATCTAGCTGAGCCTACATTTTTCTTCCTTTGTAGTTCCTCTCTGTCAGAGGTCTTCTGATAGTAAGCCTTTTTGGCCTTGTAATTTTCTTCATGTTGATGAGCTAGATCACAAGCGGTAGTCAAAGATGTTGGTTTAAGGATAAGAAATAAGTTTCCAATTTTCGAATGAAGTCCCATAAAAAAAATTTGAACTTTAATTTCAGTTCTTTTTTTGTACTCCGACATATACTTAAGTAACTGTATGAATCGCTGGTAATATTCAGTAATAGTCATGTTGCCTTGAGTCTGTCTGGAAAATTCCATAGTTTTCTCTAGATAGAATTAGGGCGATAGATATCTTTCCTTAAATGCTATTATAAATTTTTCCCAGGGCACGTATGCAGCTCCTACATTATGGGTTTTCCTATATGTATCCCACCAATTTGTAATAGCTTCGATCAATCGAAAGACTGCGTAGGAGGTTTTTTATTTGGAAGAAAGAGTTCTGACTGCAAAATATGCTTCCAAGCTATTTAGCTATCTTTCAGCTTCTTCCCCATATCCCTTGCCATCAAATTTGGCTATGTCTATCCTACGCATATCTTTGTCTAATTCTGACCCTACTTGTTTTCTTCCAAGGTCCACAGATGTTTCTTCACTAGCAACTATCGATTCTTTTCCTTTGGACAAGTTTTCTATTATCTTCTGCTGTTGTGAAATCATCTCTTGTTGCTGCAATAGTTGAGCCTTTTGGTGTTCCATATGCTCTAGAATTTGTGCCTTTTTTGAGCCATATGCTCCATCATCTGGGCTCTTTTCTCATCCATTTTCTCTTTTTGGTGACTCATATGTTCTTGCATCAGTTGCATCATCCAAGTCATTTTGTCTTCCTTTGGCATAGGCTCATTTTCCCTCCTTATCACCCGATGGGGCTCTGTAGTTTCCTCTATAGCTCCTATCCTTACAAATTTTCTAAGGATTCGCTTAGGATTCTTGGCTAGCCCTTCTCGTTGTGTCGTTACCGATCTCTTTGAGGAACTAGCTCTTAATCCGGATGTCATTGCCTGTTTCAGAAAGAGCTTTAGTTAATTAATTTTGTTTTGGTTTTAGAACCTAGTGTAATTTTCTATGATATTCTAAAAGTTTTGTTTATCTAAAAATTATATGCTCTGATACCAAATGTAACAACCTAAGTCAACCTACTTGGTTGTCAAAGCACTAGAAAAGAAAATTTTAGTTTATACTTCTAGTACGAGCATGCACAAATCCTTATGAATGTCATTCAGCTGCAGTCGAAATACTCAAGGGATCATGTGTGGCCAACTTAATTATAAATTGCCTTATAATACTTCCTCTCTTTTTCCAAGAGTCCAAGTATTTTCAAGGGTTTCACTTCCAGGGCCCATATCACCTCGAAGTGGTACGCTTAATTCCCTACATCTCAATATGAGATTCTAGCACTGGCATGCTGGAGCTAGATGTATATCCATCATCCTTGGAATACATATAGGGTCTACCATTACCCTGGTAGTTACCCAGAGCCCTTGATAGCATAATATCCCATTCTATTATGCTTACAACACATCCCTGGTCTTTATAACCAAGGGCTTCCTCTCTTGTACTAGTGTGGTTTCACTTAGGAAAAAGGCCCATTTCGATTTTCCCTTACCTCCCGTCTTAGCCTTATCCAGCTAAGAGTACAATGAAACCCCTTGAGATGTTGCCTACCCACAACAATCTTCTCATAATCTGTCGAGATGTTGTCTTCCCACAATAATCTTCGTGTAATTAAATGACTCTAAGTTTAAGGATGTATATTCTAAAATATTTCAAGGTAATGCACAAACACTTTATAATTACAATATTTTCCATTTGCTTGAACGAGTCGGATTACATTTACAAAGTCTAATTTGTTACATAAAGAAGTCAATATTCTTTAGTATAAAATACTCTTAAGAAAACTCAAGAAAAGTAGTCTAAAATTCGTTACATAACTTAAGAAGTCGATAATATTTAGAATAAGTTATCTCAAGAAAAGTAAATTGTTTTTATTTTGAGAAATTGGTTTCCTAATATATAAAATATATTAAATATGGGTTTAGCTCTCATAAAATAAAGAGTCTTAAGAAAGGTTATGAATTATCAAGTTTAACTTGACTTGTTTTACCAAGTGTATATATATACATCATATGTGAATAAAATTTTTATGATTCCCTAAATAATTTAATATTGGACTTGCTTCTTTTATTGCCCAATCGTATTTTGTTCAAACAAGCAAAGTTTAAATGTTTTCAAGCAATTTGGCCCTCTAGTTTACGAAAGGCTATTTTACGACGTGCATTATTGAACATTAAAGGTGCGCCTATTATAATGATGCCTTTGCATCTGACAAGAAGTAAAAAATCTCCTCGCCTAAAAAAATTAATGGCGCGGTTGCGTCATTCATAAGGAGCAAGACCACTACGTTGACATTTATCTTACTGAAGGTTATTCTAAGAATACATTAATTTGTCTCTTAAGAGACTATCAATCCTATACTTTGTCATTTTTCATAGTTTATTTTTAAGATAAATTTAATAATTTATTTACCTACCAACTGGCTCCAAAACATCATGCAGGATATAAACTCCCATCCCTTCTATGTCTTTCGTTATATTTAATTTAAGGCTTTCAAGGCTTGATTTCCAGGTTCGTACTTTCCTTTCCTACATCGTTAACCTATTTTCTTCCATTAATATTATTCGGTCAATAAGACTTACTATGAGACATTCAGTTTTCATTAAAATTTAGCTTACTCATTTCTAGCATGAAACTGTGCCAAGGCTTGCCTTTCGCAAATATCAGGGAGTGTATGCATTTTGTCATTTATAACAAACGCTTAATCGTGCAGTCCTACGACTCACTACCAGGATTTTCCTGTATTTACATCGTTCGCTTACCCAAATGGAAAACTTTACGCTAGATTGAATTATTCCTTTTCCTAACAGGTAATCTAGGTTGTATATTGTAATCGCTAGATGGCTGTATAAAGCTTATTATTTTGTATCACTAATAAGCAATTAACTTAGTAGCTATTTCATATACATACTGATAGCAAGCTATATTGATTTAAAATTACTCAGCCTTCGAACAAGAATTAATATAAAGACATCATTGCCTCTAATAAGATAATATAATATTTATCATGTTAATCCAAGAGAACCATATATCACTTAACATTATGAAACAAGAGTTCTCAGCATTGATAAAATAAAGAGTTGTATGGGCCGCTGGTGGGCGTACTGCCTGTAGGGTTATTTGACCCTAATAATGGCGAATACATTGCTGCTCATCATTTCCCTTGCTTTACCTTTCTCCGACTGTCAGCTGGAGAGAACATCCATCTTCCTGAATAACTTCCATTCATAAAAACACATATTCCTGCATCCACAAAAGATTTAGTAGGATCTCATTCTTATAAATAAATAAGCAAAATTACAACTAAATTTTGAAGGATTGTTACAACCAGGTTGAGGCGTGCAGTTCATCAGGCAGTTGATCTGGTTGTTCGATAGTGATGCTCTACTGACCATAAATAGAGGACATAGGTACCCCCTAGGGGAGGACCTTGCACTAGAGGAGGGCATCTGATACAGAGGATGACTAGATTAGAGAGGGTCTCCGAGATAGAGGAGAGGTCTAGGAGGGTGGAGGAGGATAGGAGAGCATCTTCTCAATAGGAGGTGAGACCTGATTCACTTATGGTTATGGAGGTGGGAGAGCAACGATATGGCAGCTCTATGGGCAAAGAATGCGAGTCTGAGGGAGGAGATCGTGACTCAGAAGACTCGGATCTAGACTTTGAAGATAGATATTGTACAAGCACAGGCTCAAACAGATAGGGTATCTATTTCGACATCTTCCCAAGTAACTCATTCAATAAGGAGTGGTTCAAGGGATGAGACAGCTCGAGCTCTTCAGCGGGCAGTTTTTTATTAAGCATTTTAATTTATGACAATGCTTGCAAATTAAAGATAGCCATTTTCCAAGGAGTTTGTGACTCCAAGTTGCTCGAGATTAGTGTCTCACTCTACATCTAGGACAGCTTTAGAGGTACCACAGTTTTGACCACCATGACCCCCTAGTGGGGATGACGAAGTTGAGAGCTCTAGGGGATCGAGGGGAGTATAAGGGTGATAGACTGAGGTAGATTTTGTGGTATATACCTTAGTGACTGAGTATGATGATTTTGGAGATTATGGCATACCAGTTGGCTTCATTTTGTACTTATAGATTTTGATATATATATATATATATATATTGATATTTTTTTGTTTATGCAACATTGTATGATTTAATTGGATGATTTATTGCATTTTATTATGATGGTTATGTTACATAATATTTTGTAATTATGCTTTGATTTTTTTGAACATTTTTTATCATGCTTAACTTGAAAGGAAATGATTTTACAAAGTGTTTTTGGAAAAAGATGTTTTTGTGAAGTGATAAAATTGATGGATTAGCAATGAACCTCATGTTGTGGCTGCTCCACAACGTACCCCAAAATTGGGGACCCACCTTTTTGCATATTTTCCAAGAAGACCGAAGTGGCCCATATGCTAAAGATCAAAGAAAAAGCAAAACACCGCAAGGAGAAAAAAGTGTCGCGATATCGCGACATGTTGCATTTTCGCGGTCCAAAGCAAAGAGAAAAGCAAGGAGGAAAAAGTGTCGCGATATCGCGACATGTTGCATTTTCGTGGCCAAAAGAGAAGAGAAAGAACAAGAAAGAAAAAGTGTCGCGATATCGCGACATGTTGCATTTTCGCGGCCAAAAGAGAAGAGAAAGAACAAGAAAGAAAAAGTGTCGCGATATCGCGACATGTTGCATTTTCATGGTCAAAAGAGAAGAGAAAGAACAAGAAAGAAAAAGTGTCGCGATATCGCGACATGTTGCATTTTCGTGGCCAAAAGAGAAGAGAAAGAACAAGAAAGAAAAAGTGTCGCGATATCGCGACATGTTGCATTTTCGTGGCCAAAAGAGAAGAGAAAGAGCAAGGAAGAAAAAGTGTCGCGATATCGCGACATGTTGCATTTTCATGGCCAAAAGAGAAGAGAAAGAACAAGAAGGAAAAAGTGTCGTGATATCGCGACATGTTGCATTTTCATGGTCCAAAGAAGAGAAAACAAGAAAGAAAAAGTGTCGCGATATCGTGACATGTTGCATTTTCGCGGTCCAAAGCAAAGGAAAAAGTGTCGCGATATCGTGACATGTTGCATTTTCGTGGTCCAAAGCAAAGGAAAAAGTGTCGCGATATCGCGACATGTTGCATTTTCGTGACTCAAAAAGGGCAGGCAGGCAGAGAAACAAAAGTGTCGCGATATCGCGACATGTTGCATTTTCGTGACTCAAAAAGGGCAGGCAGGCAGAGAAACAAAAGTGTCGCGATATCGCGACATGTTGCATTTTCGTGACTCAAAAAGGGCAGGAAGATAGAGAAACAAAAGTGTCGCGATATCGCGACATGTTGCATTTTCGCGACTCAAAAAGGCGAGCGAGCGAGAGAAACAAGAGTGTCGCGATATCGCGACATGTCGCATTTTTGCCAAGGGAAAGAGTAGTGGACAGGTGCTGATATTAGTGATGAACACCAGGATAGTGAAGCTGAAGACTGCATAATGACGTGGACCTATAAGGAATAAATCGAAGATTGAATAAGGTAATTTGTCACATAAGGACAAAATCCAATGAATAAGACAAAACGTTACATAAGGAATCTTTAATGATTTGAAATCATTTAAGATGGTCGTTACACATGGAAGGAAGCGGACGCATGCCCATGTGGAGAAAAGGAAACGTTTTTTTGAAATCAAACGAAAAGTGAAGAAAACCAAACAGAGGAAGCCAAACCATGGGAATGAAACGAAGGGCCACAAAATAGAAACGAAAAGCCTTTTTGGAAACCAAAACACATGCATGCACAAGGGAAGGTGAAACGAACAACCATTGGAAAATGAAACGAAAAGCTTCCTGAAAATTTTAAATACGCCAGGCAAGGATGTTTTGAGGGGTTGGAAACTGCTGCGAGCAGAGTTGCAGATTTGAAGGCAAGAGGGCCATTCGGGACCTGTTTGGGCTGTTTTTCTTCCATGGACTGGTTTGGGAAAACCAGAAATTTTTGTTATTGTAAAATGACAAATTTTTAATACAGAAAATTTCAGAAAGTTGCATCTTATGGACAAGAAAGGAGGAGTCATTTTCTGCATGCAAGATTAAATGTCTATTTTTCCCCTTTTCAGATTTTAGGCTTGTAAATGGAGTTTATGCAAGTTTTCTTGGTTGCTTCATGCGAATGTTTAAATCTGAAAACCTCATTTAAAACCCTAGGAGCCAACACTTAGCTTATCCGGATTGTGCTTGTTTTGCAAGTCCAATAGGTTAGGTTGCATGCATGAAAACCTCACATCTTCGGTTTTGTCGAAATAGGATAGCATCATACTGAATGCATTTTATTTTCCATTTTCTGCATTTCATTTTCATTTTTCTGCATTTTATTTTTCCAGAAATTTTAACTTTTTTTTAATTTTCAGGCATTAAAATAAACATTTAAAAAATTTCAAAATCCAAAAATAATTTCACCATTGCGTAGGTTATACTTCAGACTTCCAATACGCACTTTGAAATTTCATTTTCGGAGTTGTTTAGTATTTTTAAAAATTCATCGAAGTTGTTGTTTTATTACAGATTTTAAAAAATCCGAAAATAGAAAATTTCCATTTTAAGGTCGAATTTCATTTTTTCAGTTTTGTTTTGCACTCATGAGCCTATGATGACATTCCCTTCATGAAAATTCCAATTTCATTGAAGGAGTTATGTTTTATGGCATTTCACAAATTTCCATTTTTGAGCCTAAAATTACCCTCTCTTCATAAAAATTCTAATTTTACGAAAGAGGGGTAATTTGAGTATTACATTGAAGGTCTTTTCTTCAAAGCACTTAATTGTTCATCTTGATGAAAATTTGATTTCATTTAAGAGGGATAAGTTAAAGTGACATTTAAAGCCCTTTATTTAAGGCCATAAATTATTGCCTCTTTGTGAAAATCTATTTCACCAAAGAGGGATAGTTTATCGATCATATTGAAAGCTATCTTTATCTTCATGATAAGAAGCCATATTTGGACTTAATAAAGAAGATAAAATCTACCTTAAAACTCTCAAGATAAAAGGAATTAAGGCACTACATCGTGGTCATATGAGGGCCAACTCACATTTGCTTTATTTTGGTTCAATGAACAATCACTAAAGTTTCATGGTAAAATAAACCAACATTGCCCCTTGTTTATAGTTACTTGCAATCACTAAGGTGTTCCAAGCATTTAAATTGAATATCTTTATTTGAGATTACTAATACACATATGCAAATGCTAATATAGCGGAGACCTTGGAGAAGTTGTTTGTTTAACTTCTTTGCAAGAGGGGATTTGGAACCCAAATCCTAAGGGAGAGTGTACTTTCACAATTGGGTGAAAATACCACTCAACATTTTGGCGCTAGAAGGAGGGCCTGAATTGGTTTATTTCAGTGTGATTTAAATGCTATAGGGATTTAAATTTTGAATATTTCATGCCCTATTGATTATTATCTTTAGCCCTCTTTTAACAATACAACCTTGTAGTGTTAAAAGGAGGACATGAATTGCTATGCATTGTTCTAACGCTTTTGATTGTTCATACAAGAATAATGTGTTTTGATTTGATTTTGAAAAATTTTGGTCTTGACTAACGAGGTTGTCTCCATGCAATTACTTTCATTTGATTTTAATGGATACATCTCTTGGTTGATGCTAACATGATTATTCATACGTTACATGTTTGATATTTGCTAGTCATTTCATGCTTATTTGTAAGGAATTATTTTGTCTAAAATGTAGTTGTTGTCGGTATTATGCTCTTCACTTGCGTGTAATGCGATCTTGTGAATCGGAAAGCCTACAACACTAGGAGTATGCTCTTCACTTGCGCATATGCGATCTGGTGAATCAGAAACTAATTTACATTTTTAGAATATTGCTTTGTCATGGTTCCTTCTTTTATTCATGACTAACAAATTGGTTTTGAAGTTATTCTTTGAGTTTCATTAATGGCTACAAGCTGCAGGAACGTGGTATGGGATACATGTTAATCCTTTGAACATTAGTGGAGATTCTCATGATTTACCCAAGAACGTAGAAAAACGTTTGCCCAAATTTAAACACAATGGTCCAACATTAGCCGAGGAACATATTCAAGCCTATGTGGATATCCTAGTTAGATGGAATGTCGAACATGAGGATGTGGCATGTAGAATGTTTCCTGGAACCCTAGATGAGGTGGCATATGATTGGTACATCAATTTACCCACTGGTTCTATTACATCTTGGACTCAATTGAAAGATGATTTTATCAATCAATTTAGGTTGCTCATTGATCCTCTCACGATATATCAACAATTTACTTCTTGCAAAAGAGAACCTAATGAGCCTGTGAGAAGTTTCAACTTGAGGTTTTCGAAAGCTTTATGCGAGATTAATTTCTCCCTATACTATTGAGGAAAGTGGTGCTCTTCAAATATACTTTCGAGCATTGGATCCATTGTTTGCCATATTTGTTAGGATGAATCCCTTGGTTACTGATCTTGCATCGGCCTACACAGAAGCTATGATTGTAGATCAACAATTGAGGCCACAAGGTTATGGAATGGAGCAATCAACTATGGTAGGACAACTAGGGGCTTGCAATCAAACCTCGATGGTAAATCAAGCGTGGGCACAACAAAATTTGATATCAAATGTTTTTCCCTACAATCAACTTTATCCTACCATACCAACTTATGCTCCCACATGTGCTTATACAAGTACTTCCATCCATCCAACTATGCCTCAATTAGAGAATCATGTGGTCACCCATGGAACCATTGCAACAAATGTTCAAGCTTTGTCCATGGGTATCAATCCAACTAATCCTACTACTTCTACCACTCAACCCAAAGAGTTCGCATCGAAAGTAAAAGAGCAAAAGAAAGTGGTTAAGAAGGTATGTAGGCATGTTCCACCACAAAAATGAGCACGTCAATGTATGCATCCAAATCATCCTAGGAAGAAAATTCATAATGCCGATCTTAATGATGTTTCATGTTATGCTTCTTCAAGCGATACAAGAGATTTTGAGGTGACTCACGTTGAAGTAAATACCTATTCGAAAAGTCTTGAAGAGCATGAAGTTTTTGGAGAAGAAATTCTATGGATGGGTAACAAGAAGTTGGAATCAAATGATCACCATCTTGTTTTGGAAAAGAAATATCTAGAATCATTACCCAAAAAGGAGGATTTGGATGAACGAACTTATGTGGATATGATTTGGTCAGATGTACTTGCAAAGGATTGGAGCAACTATATGACACGGAATTCAAAAATTGATCCCATTATAGAAGCTCCTAAGCCATCACAAGTGGCTGAAAATGAATTTGAAAGAAAATCAACAAATGAAGTTGAAGACATAATCGAATTTCACCACTTGTTCTCGAAAGACACTTTGGATGATGTTCTCGAAAGTGATGACCAAGAGGATCCACACCTTCCAAATTGTGATAAAATTGAATCATGGGTTACAAATTTGGATTATGATAGCTTTACCAATTTGAATTCAAGAGATAACCCACTTTTGGAAATAACTGGACCATCTAAGGAAGGTGAAGATGAATTGGATGAGAAACATGTTGATGAATCAGAAGATGAAGAAGAAGTACTTGAGCGTCACAACTTGAAATTGGAAGATGATTACTATGATTCATGGAAGAAATGGGAAGAATATTATCAATCTAAATCTTCTAACAAACTTGTTGTGTCAATTAATATGCAGGATAACTCAATTGCTTCCTCACATGAGGATACTATAAATCCTGTACAATTTGAGAAAGTTTTGGAAGAGGAATTCGAATCTCATCAAATTTTGGAACATGATAAGGATTCTACAACCATGAATCAAGAAAGAGAGTCATTTGCTTTAGATTCCTTTGAAGGAAAAGAAATTGAAAATCTTGATCCACTTACTTGTGCTACAATGATTATGCCATTTCAAAATGAGAAAATTACAAAACCTAAATCATTTGGGTTTGATATCATTGATGATCCAATTGAAAATCTCACGTTACCCAAAACAACCCAAGTGATTGATCATGGAAATGTGTTAGTTAACCCACCCCTAGATAGACAAGACTTATGGTTTGAAAGGGATGGACATGTTTTCAATTGGGTACCTAAGTTTGGTGCCTTTGATAAACAAATCATGGAGAAAGAACAAGTGCTACATGATGATGAATGTCATGAGAGAAAAGAGGAATTTTCAAATCCTCTTCAAGTAAGGTCAAATGAAAACATGCCAAAGGTAAAATCTCACCTTTTTGGTTTCACCATGCAAAATTCGAATGAAGGTTTGCCTAATGAATGGTTTGATTCAAATATTATTAATGTTATGGCTTTATTGAATGAAAATGAAAGCTTATTTCTACACCATGAATCAAAGTGCGGAATGGACATCTTAAAGAATAGACATAAAGGAATTGAATATCAATCATTGTCTAATCAATTTGAAAACTTGAAACTCCACCATAGGATTATTAATGAAACTAAATCAAATTGGTATGGTGAGAGGGGCAAGTGGAAGTTTGTTTCTTTGTTTGGTTTGATCTTGTTTTTGTTGGATTCCTACAAAACTTGGTATGCGTATCACGTCATATGTCTTTTAAAGAATTCTAATCAGGTTTGGGATCCGGGAAAATGATAATCCAAACTTTTGCACCATCTTGTATTATATTGTACATTTGTATATACTTTTGGTTTTCGTGTTTTGGTTTTGGATTGGATCTCATTTTGGTTTTAAGTTTTGTGTGTTGGTCCTTTGGACACTTTTGGTTTGTCTTGAAAAAAAAAAAGAAAAGCGAGATGTCAACTTATGTCCTTATGAATGTTGACTAAGACTAAGAGAATATGAAACATCGGAATTGTATTGCAGAAAGCTCCACGAGTATCGCAAACACATTAAAGAATATCGTTTGGAACTTGTGATGCATGAAGTTGTCGAGTTTTACAAATTATGGCAAAATAGGTGGTATACTCCATCAACATTTCAAAAAGAGCAATGCATTCATCCATATCTCATGTTACATTTCACATTGCATATACATTTCATCTCAGTTGCATCTACATTTCAAATACAATCATTGAAAAGGTGTCGAATCCTCTTAGGGTTATTACATAACATATATTAAAAGGATCCTAAGGTTGGGAAATGATGCCCGAACTATCTTGAACCAAGCACGTTCTACACATATTAAAGAGGATCTTGAGCAAAATGGTCAAAACCATACTTGGAAGAAAAGGTGAGGCGAAAGGAGTATTTCGTGTCTGTCCTATCATGCAACATAATCCTTAAAACAGTGGTTTTTACCACTCCTATAGTGCTTAAAGCCTAAAATCGGAGTAGTAAGGATAGGGTTAAATCCCCATCGAACTTAGGTTGAGGATCCAATTCCCCAAAGCTCTGATTTGATCTTCATGGAGTAGTAAGGATAGGGTCTAATTCTCATCTCGCTTAGGTTGAGAATCCGATTCCCCAAAGCTTCTATTTTACCTCCATCACGCTTTAAGAAATTAAAAGCGTGATCTACACTCAAGAACTTGAAGTTCCAAAGAAAATATTTTTCATTCTACTTTTATTGCATCATTGATATTGGATTGGAAGGATCGTACTACATGTCCCTTGCAAGGATGGGTAGTCATCCCCAAGGTTCAAGAAATCAAAAGTAAAGTCAAATCCTGGATTATGGGGTTGATCTCCACCGGGGCTATAGACACTTGACTGGCAGTGGAGTATGCTCATGCGTGGCAACATGTCTTGTCTAAAAGCAAGACCACTGACTACTCAAATGGACAGAGCTAGCACTCGATAGTTTCATCCATAACAGGTTAAATCATTTTGTTCAAGATGAGGTAATGAACTCTAGATCAGAGTAGTAAGGATAGGGTTAAATTCCCATCTCTCTTAGGTTGGGAATCCTATTCCCCAAAGCTCTAATTTCACTTACACTTGCACATGGGTTCAAAATGGTAGTGACACATAACCAACTTTGGGATCTAGTAAATTAATTCAGTATACTCATATTTGGTCCTAAGAGGATTTGACAGTTTTAATATGTTTGTTCATGGTACTAGAAATTTTGAGCCTTTGCAAAGCTTGTTATATCTCTAGCATCTTCACCATACGTTAAATCCTACAGGAATCATCCATAACTTCTCATACACTCAAATCATAAGTGAAAATGACAATGGAAAGTTGAACGAGTTTCATGTTGTAAATGTGAACAGGGATTCACCTAACTAGGCTTAGAAAGATCCCTTTCCTAAGCCTAAGTGTGAACACACCCTACATTTGTCGGCAATTTTTGTCGGCAAATTCTCGTACCTTCTCTCCTAATATCCCTCCTAACTTCTTCCTATTTTCCCTCCTCCTTATCCCTCAGTGAATTCTTCTTTCCCCTTATCCCTCCAACTTCCTTATCCCTCCGCGCCTTTCTTTCCCCTATCTTCTCCCTCCTTATCTCCTATTTCCCCTTATCTCTCCTTTGCCGACTTTCCTCCTATTCCATTTCTATATATTATGTAATTCGAATATGTTGCAAGGTTGAATGCTTCAATTTTAATAAAGTTGTTAATTTTTCTGCATTTTTCTGTGATTTGACTGCGTTCGGGTTCAATATCTGGTATCAGAGCCAGACTTCGTCGTCTGACGGGCACGGTTCCCGAGGCGAAGTGAGGTCAGCGCGGGCACGGTTCCTGAGGCGCGACCAGGCGCGCATCCCGAAGTAGTTCGCAGCAGGGCTCGAATCTCGAGGCGGATCGCGAGCAGGCTCGGGCACGCATCCCGAGGCAGTTCGGGCACGGATCCCGAGGCGAAGGTGGCAGCGGCACGGCAGTCGAGGCGACACGTGGCAGTGGCACGAATTCGAGGTGACAGATACGTGGCGGTCGGAGCTACGACACGTGGCGGTGACGATTGGCGACGGTGGCGTGGCGACGGCGTTGTGATTTGGCAAAATTCTGCCACGTGGAGAGGCAGGTGGGTCCACGTGGCATGCGGCGATTGACGAGGTCGACGGCAAAATTTGGTCACAGATCGACCGCCCGAAGGCAGTCGAATTAAACACTGTGGGTTTCTGGTTTTAAACCCTGTCGCGTCCACAGCGGTACGCATGTGGGATAAACCCACATCATTTTAAAAAAAAATATCGTCGTCGTATAATAAAACCTCCTTCATTTTTATTTCTCGTCCGTGGCGTTTGGCGTGACGGTCACGAGTTGTTTGCTTGAGAGGAGGTGCGGGGTCGAAACCGCCGCGCGAAGGAAAACTTTTAAATTTTTTTTTAAACGTGTCGCCAAAGACATTAAAGGAAGCTGTGGCTTCCTTTCTCTCGAAGTAGTCGCGTGGTCAAGTGGCAGAGGGACTCGCTCAACACGCGATGGTACGCGGTCGAATCCCAGCGTAAGAAAAGGTAAATTTTTTTTTAAATGTTTTTAAAGGTTTTTTAATTTATTTAATAATTTTTTATATTATTTTTTTAAAATTATCTTTTTTAATTTAAATTTTTTTTTAAAAAGGTAATTTAAAAAATAATAAAAAGGTTATTAAATTTATTTAAAAAAACTTTTAGAAAACATTTAAAGAGAATTTGTGAAAGGAGGAATAATGTGCTTGTGGAAATGGTAGATGTTCCGATCTGAAGGAAGTTATCATGCACTTATCTCTCTTTTGAAGAGAGAATCGTCGGAATCCTTTGATGAAAGGGTTCGCCGAACTAGTCTTCACACTGTGTTTAGTCAGTTGGAGAATCAGGTGATTTCTCACCTAAGAAAGCCAGATTCAGGATACGAAGCCGACTCCGAAGACAATATCTTCGGACGAGAGAATTGAAGAATCCGACTTTGTGCAATTTGTTTCGGATGTTCAAGCGGGTGCCGATTGTACACCGGGTGTACCAACGGATGAAGTGAGTGTGGGCTATACACCACGCTCTCCCGAGCACGATCCGACCCGGCGGAAGCGAGAAGAAGAAGAGGAAGAAGAAGAAGAAGAAGAAGAAGCGACGACGACGGCGAGATCCGGTGGAAGTGAAATACGAGATTGTCATCATTAGCGAGCGATTACGAAGGAGAACATAGATGCACTAAGAAGGCGAGATTTGATTTGA
The DNA here is from genome assembly GCA_028583015.1 of Wollemia nobilis. Lineage (NCBI taxonomy): Eukaryota > Viridiplantae > Streptophyta > Pinopsida > Araucariales > Araucariaceae > Wollemia > Wollemia nobilis. The sequence continues at coordinate 2,271,012 of JAQPPZ010002524.1, forward strand.
ATCATTAAATTATTTTGTATTGCTTTGTATTTCCAGTTTGCCTCAATAAAAGTACTTGTTTGCTTTGAATAAAAAGTTGTTTATTACGCAATGGCTGCAAACACTAGTCTACCTATCCATGAATTTAATGGTAGTGACTATGAATCTTGGTCAATAAAAATGAAGACTTTGTTGATAGGAAAAGGTCTTTGGGATGTAGTTGAGGAAGGTTATACAGAACCAACTGCTGTTGAATGGGCAGCATTTTCGAATGCTGATAAAAAGACAAGAAAAGAAGCACAAAAGAATAATGCTTTTGCTTTATATCACATTCATCCTGCTTTAGACAAAACTATCTTTCCTAGGGTTGCATCATATGTCATTGCACAAGATGCATGGAATTCCTTAAAAGAGAGCTATAGAGGCAGTGACCAGGTGAAGCAGGTAAAGCGCAAACCTTGAAGCGAGATTTTGAGAATCTCAAGATGCGGGGAGAATGAAAGAGTCGATGATTCTTGTGTGAGAGTAAAAGCAGTAGTCGACAAAATGGTCACACTAGGAGAGGATATCAAACCAGAGATGATGGTGAAGAAAGTGTTGAGAACACTTCTTCCAAAATGGAATTCTGTAGCAATAATTATTGAAGAATCAAAAGACTTATCCACATTGTCTTTTGATGCATTAACTGGATCACTTCTCTCACATGAAGAGAGATTGCAGGAAACTCCTACCACCGGTTATGGAGGAGATGACAAAGCTTTTGCCACACATGAAGGAAGAGGTAGAGGCCGAGGCGAGAGGTCAACGAGAGAGGCGGAGCGGGGAACAATCAAAGAGGGGGAACTCCTAACGAGAGGAGGTTCATCCAATAGAGGTGGAAACCGAGAATAGAGGAGGACAACGACAATACGAGAGGAAAACAATGCGGAAAAGGAAAAGGAGGAGACAAATCAAAGCAAGTTTGCTACAATTGTGGCAAACCTGGCCATTATGCTCGTGATTGTTGGTAAAAGACTTCACAAGGAAGCAACAACAACCAGAGTAGCAGTCAGTTTGGGAATTTTGGAGAAGAGGAAGAGTCCTCAAATCTCTTTCTCTCTTATGGCCAGACAGAGCAAAATTTGAATGATACATGGATTTTGGACACGGGGTGTTCAAATCACATGAGTGGCAAAGAAGAACTCTTTGCTAAGATAGACTCCTCATACAAATCCAGCATTCGGTTGGGAGATGACAAGTCATTGGCAGTTGAAGGCATTGGAGCTATGGCGGTTCCAACAAAAGAAGGCATAAAACATGTAAGTGATATCTATTACACTCCTCATCTTCAACACAATCTGTTAAGTGTTGGTCAAATGCTTGAAAAGAATTATAAGTTGATTTTTGATGAGGGTAAATGCACCATTTTTGACAAAAACAATAGTAATAGAATCATTACACAAGTGCCAATGTCAAAAAATAGATTATTTCCTTTGAAGTTTGGCCAGCCAGGAGGAAATAAGTTAGCAAATGTAGCTATTACCAATCCAAGTGTCCTGTGGCACTTGAGATATGGTCACTTGAATTCTGCAAGTTTGAAATTGCTAACTTCACAAGCAATGGTAGTTGGACTTCCCAAAGTTCAAGATAGTAAGGAAGTCTGTGAAGGGTGTGCCTTGGGCAAGCATGCCAGATCGAAATTTCCTCGTGGACAAGCATGGAGGGCCAACTATCCTCTTCAGTTGGTACATTCAGACATCTGTGGTCCGATGCAGACCAAGAGTCTAGGTAATCACTCTTACTTCCTACTTTTCATTGATGATTGCACAAGAATGTGTTGGATATACTTTTTGAAGCATAAGGATGAAGCATTTGCATGCTTTGTTGATTTTAAAGCAAAAGTTGAAAGTGAGAGTGAATATTCAATAAAATGTCTTAGATCAGATAGAGGAGGAGAATACTCCTCTAATCGGTTTTGAATTTTTGTAAACATCATGGCATCAAGAGGCGGTTCACAGCTGCCTACACTCCCAACAGAATGGTGTAGCAGAAAGAAAGAATCGCACCATTGTGGAGATGGCGAGATCAATGCTTGAGACAAAGCATTTGAGTAATGCATATTGGGGAGATGCAACAAGGACTAGTGTTCACATCTTGAACAGAAGTCCTACTTCGAGTTTGAAAGGGAAGACACCTTATCAAGCCTGGTATGGTAAGAAACCAAATGTGAAGTATTTCGAGTATTTGGTTCATTGGCATATGCTCACATTCTGATGAGCTGAGAAAGAAGTTGGATCCAAAGAGTCAGGCTTGCATTTTTGTAGGATATTGTGAAAACACAAAGGGTTATAGACTCTACAATCCTACAACTCGAAAGATTGTGGTGTCAAGGGATGTGATTTTTGATGAAGGGGGAGAGTGGGGTAAGCCCCAAATATTCAGTGATGTTGAAGCCACTGATGTAGTAGCTCAGCAGGTGCAGCCACAGCTACCACAAAAAGGAAAGCAGTCTCCGCCCTCACATCCACCAAGTCCATCTTCAGATTCAACTGCTTCTCCAAGTCCTTCTCCTCAACGATCAGTTAGTTCCTCACCAATGGATATTGATGTTCCATCCAAAGGTAAGAGAACTTTACAGTATCATCCATCCTCTCAGATGTTGGATAAGAATTTTTCAAGAAGATATACTAGAAGTCAGGCTAGTGAAATGGAATCTGTTTTACATAGATTAGAAAGTATGCACTTGTATGGTGATGATGAATCACAACAAGAACCCAGAGGAGATCAAGTTAACTATGCATTGTTAACTAGTGCACAGCTTGAACCTTCTAGTTTTGAGAAGGCATGTACTCAGAAGATTTGGCAAGATGCCATGGAAGAGGAGATAACCTCTATAAAAAACAACGACACTTGGGAGCTCGTGAAGCTTCCTAAAGGAAAGAAATGTGTTGGCTGTAAATGGATCTTTAAGACCAAGTTTAATGCTGATGGAAGCATTGAGAAGCATAAGGCAAGGTTAGTGGCAAAGGGTTTTACTCAGAAGTATGGAATAGATTATGAAGAGACATTTGCTCCTGTAGCAGACAGGAGACAATCAGAACAGTTCTTGCCTTAGCTGCACACAAAGGATGGAAAGTCCAACACATGGATGTGAAGAGTGCATTTCTCAATGGTTACTTGACAGAAGAAGTGTATGTTGAGCAGCCACAGGGATTTGAAGTGCAAGGTAAATAACACCTTGTTTACAAATTGAAGAAGGCACTCTATGGCCTCAAACGAGGCACCAAGAGCTTGGTACTCACGCATTGATGGGTACTTCAAAGAATATGGGTTCACAAGGAGCAAAAATGAACCCACACTTTACTACCTCAAGCAAGGTAAAGACATTCTCATAGTTTGTTTGTATGTGGATGATCTTATTTTTATGGGTAGTAATGGAAAAATGAATAGGGAGTTCAAACACTCCATGATGACGCAGTTTGAGATGAAGGATCTTGGACTAATGCACTACTATCTGGGAATGGAAGTTCATCAGTCAGATACAGGGATCTTCATCTGTCAACATAAGTATGCTCAGGACATGATCAAGAAGTTTGCTATGGAGCATTGCAAACCAGTTGCAACTCCAGTTGGACATGGGATCCAATTAAGCAAAGATGATGGAGCACAGAAAGTTGATGTGACCACTTTCAGAAGCATGGTTGGGAGTTTGATGTTTCTCGCCAACACCAGACAGGATATTCAGTATGTTGTATCTCTTGTTTCTAGATTTATGTCTAACCCCTCGAAGCTGCATTTGAAGGCAGCTAAAATAATTTTGAGATATGTGAAGGGTACATTGGATTTTGGAATCCAGTACCATAAATGTAACACTATCAAGCTTGTAGGCTTTAGTGATAGTGATTGGGGTAGCAATATTGATGACAGGAAGTCAACATCAGGAAATTGTTTTAGTCTTGGATCAGGACTAATAACTTGGAGTTCAAAAAAGCGAGATAGTAGTAGCGCTATCTTCAACGAAGCGAGTATATAGCGGTTACTTATGCTAGTACTCAAGCCTTGTGGTTAAGGAAAGTACTTGGAAGAGATTGGAGAACGACAAAGTGGTCCAACCGAGAATCTCTTGCGACAACATCGGTGCCATTCGGTTGGCATATAATCCGGTCCACCATAGCAGAACCAAGCATTTTGATATGAAGTATCACTTCATCGAGAGATATGGTGGAACAAGAAATTGTTGAGCTTCAATACTGTCACACTTTGGAGAACGTTGCTGACATCTTCACCAAGGCGATGACAAAAGCTCAATTTGTAAAGCTGAGAGACTGTGTAGTCAGTTCTCTCAACTTTAAGGGGGAGAATGTTGTAAATGTGAACAGGGATTCACCTAACTAGGCTTAGAAAGATCCCTTTCCTAAGCCTAAGTGTGAACACACCCTACATTTGTCGGCAATTTTTTGTCGGCAAATTCCCGTACCTTCTCTCCTAATATCCCTCCTAACTTCTTCCTATTTTCCCTCCTCCTTATCCCTCCATGAATTCTTCTTTCCCCTTATCCCTCCAACTTCCTTATCCCTCCGCGCCTTTCTTTCCCCTATCTTCTCCCTCCTTATCTCCTATTTCCCCTTATCTCTCCTTTGCCGACTTTCCTCCTATTCCATTTCTATATATTATGTAATTTGAATATGTTGCAAGGTTGAATGCTTCAATATTAATAAAGTTGTTAATTTTTCTGCATTTTTTCTGTGATTTGACTGCGTTCGGGTTCAATATTTCAAACGATAGGGAATGAAGCACATTGCACACACCGAGCTGATGCTTAATAATTCTAATGCTTCATATATTTCTTGTCTAGTTTCATTCTTGGGATATTTGTTGACGCTTGTGTTTGATTTTTGAAGGTGTTCAGGTTGAGTTCTCACCGAAATGCTCAGGAGCATTTCCAGACAGAGTCACCATTTGTTGTGGTTGCTCCACAACGTACCCCAAAATTGGGGACCCACCTTTTTGCATATTTTCCAAGAAGACTGAAGTGGCCCATATGCTAAAGATCAAAGAAAAAGCAAAACATCGCAAGGAGAAAAAAGTGTCGCGATATCGCGACATGTTGCATTTTTGCGATTCAAAGCAAAGAGAAAAAGCAAGGAGGAAAAAGTGTCATGATATCGTGACATGTTGCATTTTCACGGCCAAAAGAGAAGAGAAAGAACAAGAAAGAAAAAGTGTCGCGATATCGTGACATGTTGCATTGTCGCGGCCAAAAGAGAAGAGAAAACGCAAGGAGGAAAAAGTGTCGTGATATCGCGACATGTTGCATTTTTGCGGCCAAAAGAGAAGAGAAAGAACAAGAAAGAAAAAGTGTCGTGATATCGCGACATGTTGCATTGTCGTGGCCCAAAGAGAAGAGAAAGAACAAGAAAGAAAAAGTGTCACGATATCGCGACATGTTGCATTGTCGTGGCCAAAAGAAAAGAGAAAACGCAAGGAGAGAAAAAGTGTCGCGATATCGCGACATGTTGCATTTTCGTGGTCCAAAGCAAAGAGAAAAAGCAAGGAGGAAAAAGTGTCGCGATATCGCAACATGTTGCATTTTTGTGGCCAAAAGAGAAGAGAAATAACAAGAAATGCAACATGTCGCGATATCGCGACATGTTGCATTTTTGCGACCAAAAGAGAAGAGAAAGAACAAGAAAGAAAAAGTGTCACGATATCGCGACATGTTGCATTTTCGTGGTCCAAAGCAAAGGAAAAAGTGTCGTGATATCGTGACATGTTGCATTTTCGCGACTCAAAAAGGGCAAGGCAGGCAGAGAAACAAAAGTGTCACAATATCACGACATGTTGCATTTTCGCGACTCAAAAGGGGCAGGCAAGCGGAGAAGAAAAAGTGTCGCGATATCGCGACATGTTGCATTTTTGCGACTCAAAAAGGGAAGGCAGGCAGAGAAACAAAAGTGTCGCGATATCGTGACATGTTGCATTTTCGCGACTCAAACAGGGTAGGTCGATAGAGAAACAAAAGTGTCACGATATCGCGACATGTTGCATTTTCGTGACTAAAAAGGGATAGTGCGTCTGATATTAGTGATGAACACCAGGATAGTGAAGCTGAAGACTGCATAATGACATGGACCTATAAGGAATAAATCGAAGATTGAATAAAGTAATTTGTCACATAAGGACAAAATCCAACGAATAAGACAAAATGTTACATAATGAATCTTTAGTGATTTGAAATCATTTACGATGGTCGTTACACATGGAAGCGGACGCATGCCCATGTGGAGAAGAGGAAACATTTTTTTTTAAATCAAACGAAAAGTGAAGAAAACCAAATATAGGAAGCCAAACCATGGGAATTTAACGAAGGGCCACAAAATAGAAATGAAAAGCCTTTTTGGAAACCAAAACACATGCATGCACAAGGGAAGGTGAAACGAATAGCCATTGGAAAATGAAACGAAAAGCTTCCTAAAAATTTTAAATACGCCAGGCAAGGATGTTTTGAGGGGTTGGAAATTGTTGCGAGCAGAGTTGCAGATTTGAAGGCAAGAGGGCCATTTTGGACCTGTTTGGGTTGTTTTTCTTCCATGGACTGGTTTGGGAAAACCAGAAATTTCTGTTATTGTAAAATGACAAATTTTTAATTTTCAGAAAGTTGCATCTTATGGACAAGAAAGAAGGATTCATTTTCTACATTCAAGATTAAATGTCTATTTTTTCCCCTTTTCATATTTTAGGCTTGTAAATAGAGTTTATGCAATTTTTCTTGGTTGCTTCATGTGAATGTTTAAATCTGAAAACCTCATTTAAAACCCTAGGAGCCAGCACTTAGCTTATCCGGATTGTGCTTGTTTTGCAAGTCCAATAGGTTAGGTTGCATGCATGAAAACCTCACATCTTCGGTTTTGTCAGAATAGGATAGCATCAAACTGAATGTATCTTGTGTTCCATTTTCTGCATTTCATTTTCATTTTCTGCATTTTATTTTCCAGAAATTTTAACTTTATTTTAATTTTCAGGCATTAAAATAAACATTTAAAAAAATTCAAAATCCAAAAATAATTTCACCATTGCGTAGGGTATACTTTAGACTTCCAATACACACTTTGAAATTTCATTTTCGGAGTTGTTTATTTTTTTTTAAATTCATCGAAGTTGCTTTTTTACTACAAATTTTTAAAAAAAATCCGAAAATAGAAAATTTCCATTTTAAGGTCAAATTTCATTTTTTCAGTTTTGTTTTGCACTCATGAGCCTATGATGACATTCCCTTCATAAAAATTCCAATTTCATTGAAGGGGTTATGTTTTATGGCATTCTCACAAATTTCCATTTTGAGCCTAAAATTACCCTCTCCATAAAAATTCTAATTTTACGAAAGAGGGGTAATTTGAGTATTACATTGAAGGTCTTTTCTTCAAAGCACTTAATTGTTCATCTTGATGAAAATTTGATTTCATTTAAGAGGGATAAGTTAAAGTGACATTTAAAGTCCTTTATTTAAGGCCATAAATTATTGCCTCTTTGTGAAGGTCTATTTCACCAAAGAGGGATGGTTTATCGATCACATTGAAAGCTATCTTCATCTTCATGATAAGAAGCCATATTTGGACTTAATAAAGAAGATAAAATCTACCTTAAAACTCTCAAGATAAAATGAATTAAGGTAGTACATCGTGGTCATATGAGGGCCAACTCACATTTGCTTTATTTTGGTTAAATGAACAATCACTAAAGTTTCATGGTAAAATAAACCAACATTGCCCCTTGTTTACAGTTACTTGCAATCGCTAAGGTGTTCCAAGCATTTAAATTGAATATCTTTATTTAAGATTACTAATACACATACACAAATGCTAATATAGCGGAGATTGTACTTTCACAATTGGGTGAAAATACCACTCAACACCTCAAAAGAATGTTGTGTTGTTATATGACCATTCGTGGAGATCAATGCTCGCTAGGTCATGAAGCGTATCCTGTTGTGAGGAAGTTTTGTATTGCTAATAATAGAAAATATTTTTGGGCTCAAGAGTAACCTTGAGGCTTGTGATGATGAAAAAGGATGGTGATTCCTTTAAGAGGAATCGATTTTGGGAAAATAGGTTGATAGAGATTGTATTTGTGAGAAATATAGAGTGATTTAAGCATGAAAATTTGGGAAGGATGACTTGCGCTAGGCATAGAATTCCTAGTATGAATTTTGAAGTGAGAGTTATTACTAGGAATTATACCATCATCGCGAAGTCAAAATGCAAATGCATGATAAGATGATTATGTGTGATTTGAAATGCAAGTTTTATTTGAAAATAAATCATTATGTTGCATGTTGAAAATTTTGAAGACAATATATACTATAATTGCTAAAATGAAGTGATTTGTGGGGATTAATGCAAATGGTTACAAAAACTGATGTTTTCTAGCAAATTTCAAAGAAATATTTTAAATTATTTCAAGGATAAAGTCAAATTTATCAAGAACCAGTGTGTGATGTGTGAGTTCATTATCCATATTGATTCACATAATGATACAAAATCTCTCAAGGATCAAATGTGTGTGCTTTGTGAAGTTGATTTACCAATTTTGAGTGAGGTAATGATACAAGCCAACTTTTATGAACCAATGTGTGTGCAAGTGAAAGATTCGTTAACCATGATTTTATGCATGCAATTGTACTAAACTACTATGTAAGTCAAGTCACCAAAAGCTAGCTAATCCATAAGCGTACATTGGTCTGTACAAAATAAGGTCGCTAATGTGACAGACATGTCACCATGCGTAAGGATACCACCATTGCCAAGCCGGCTTGATGCCACCTAACCTGTAATGAGGATCACCCCATGGCTTTCGAATAACTGAGGAATTCCAGGGATTCAAGCTCATTACCCCCTTCTTTTATTTTGATTTCTTTGAGTAGGGATTCTTGTTCATTTTGTTTGTGAACAAGGGGATTTTATTGCTTTTGTAGTAAGACTACTTTTTCTTTTTTTTTCTTTCTTTTTTTTTTCTTTTCTTTCTTTTTTTTTTCTTTTTTTTTCGGGATACTTGCTCAGATTAGACAAGGAGCAAGGGATTTTATTTGGGTAGGGGGGAGCTTGTCCTTTTGCCAATTCTCAGTATTCTAGACCATGCGCATAATAGGATAGCAAGGGAAACCTTTCGCTTAAGGAACTAAGACTACTATGTAGTATCATCTTTTGAATTTGCAAAAATCATTTTAAGATGTGAAATGTGTTCTTGGTTCAAAAGGTAGCAAGACCAGTTCCCAAAACTCAAAATTTTATTTAGTGAAGTAATAGTGATTTTGGTTCAAGAGAGATTTATAATCAAAATTACAAAATCAAGATTTAGTAGAAATGTGAATTAGGTGAGTGGTTCAAGATAACTTTTGAGTTTATCCGAAAGAAAATGAAATATAACTTGAATTTTGGAAAACAACAATTAATGATGCAAAATGATGACTTAACAACAATTTGACATATTTTTAATATTTTTCATATTTTTTTTTTTTATGAATAAAATATATGATAATTGCAAATTGAATGATAAAATATATGAAGAAGCTATTTACAATTATATACAATGATGGAACTTTTATTTTTATGCATAATATCTCTTTAGATGCATGATGTTCATTGGTTCTTTGAGATATTTTCCATCCAAAGTAGCCAAGCGATATGCACTAGATCCAAATTTTGTAGTGATGATGAATGGTCCAAGCCAATTAGGTTGAAATTTACCTTTAAGGTCTTTTCTAGCATTAGTATTTTTCTGATTTTCTTTAAGAACTAGATCACCGATCTCAAAATATCGATTATGAACTTTCTTTGAATATGATCTTTTGAGTTTATCTTGATAAGCGTGAAGATGTTCTAAAGCATGAATGCACTTTTCATCTAGAAGTTCCAACTGACTTAGTCTACCAGCACGATATTCATCTCCTACTTCGACATCTTGAAGTAGAAGAGCTAAAGAAGGAACTTCTAATTCAAATGGGAAGATGACTTCAGCACCGTAAACCAAGACAAAAGGGGAAGCACCTGTAGGAGTGTGAACGCTGGTTCGATAAGCCCACAAGGTGGGATATAATTGAGTATGCCAATCATGACCTGATTTATTAACCAATATTTTTAAAATCTTGATCAAAGTTTTATTGGATGCTTCAACTTGACCATTTCCTTGTGGATAATATGGAGTGGACCATCGATGTTGAATTTTATATTTTTGATAAAGTTTCTTAATATCTTTGTTCTTGAAACATGTTCCATTATAAAAAATAAGTGTTGATGGAATCCCAAATCTACAAATAATTTGATTAAAAATGAATTTAGATACTTGGGTTCCTATGCAAGAAGCTAGTGGCATAGCTTCTACCCATTTTGTAAAATATTTGGTTGTTGTTATGATGAATTTGTGGCCATCTGAAGAGATGGGATTGACTTTGCCAATGATATCTAGGCCCCATTTGGAAAAGGGCCAAGGAGAGGATATGGCTTGAAGTTCTTGAGCAGGAGCATGAACAAGGTCTGCATGTCATTGACACTTGTCACAATGGCGCACATAATCATTGGCATCCTTTTCCATGGAAGGCCAAAAGTACCCCATTCGTAGGAGTTTTTTAGCAATAGCACTTCCACTAAAGTGGCCTCCACAAGATCCATCATGGACTTCACTTAACACCTTCTTAGACTCATCTAAATTGAGGTATCTTAAAATAATACCTTCAAAATATATTTTATATAAAGTATTTCCAATAATCACAAAGTGAACAACTCGCTTACATAACAACCTACGTTGGTTTCTATCTAATCCTTCTAGAAAAGTCCCCTTTTGAAGGAAGTTAAAAATATTTGTATACCATGGTTTTGGAGTTATTTCATTGATTAAAAACACATCTAAAGGTTCCAAACAAGATTTAGATGAGGTTGGCTCTTGAAGTTGATGAATGATGATCATAGCATATTCATCATCCAATTCTAAAGGTAATAGAGAAGTGACAACTACCATGGCATCTACAGTACGGTTGCTAGTACGAGGGATAGCCTCAAGAGTTACTTTCTCAAACAAAGAGATAAGTTTTAAAACATAATCTTTATAGGGATGAAGTTTCTCATCTCGTGTTTGATATACATTATTGATTTGATTTATCATGAGTTGGGAATCTCCAAAGACTAATAAGATTTTGATTTTTAGAGCTAAAGTTGCTCGTAACCCAAGGATTAGGGCTTCATATTCTATAGTATTATTTGTGCAAGAAAATTGAAGTTTGAATGATAAAGGAATAAGTTGCTTTTGTGGAGATATTAATATGATGCCTACACCTGCACCATTCATACATCTAGCTCCATCAAAATATAAGGACCAAGATTCAGAATGATCTTCTTCTAAATTAAGACATTCATCAAGAAATTTGATGTTTAAAGGATGAGTAGACTCAAGAGGAGCAGCAACAAGTTGATCGGCTATGACTTGGCCTTTGATAGATTTTTGACCAATAAATGTGAGTTCAAACTCACTTAGAGCAAGAACCCATTTAGCTGTGCATCCTGATAAGTAAGGTCTACTCATCAGATATCTTAATGGATCAGATTTAGCAATGACAAATGTCTTTTGGCTAAGCATATAATGGCATAGCTTTTGTGTAGAAAACATGACCGCCAAGAAAAGCTTCTCTATGGGTGTGTAATGAGTTTCATAACTTATTAGCATTCTACTTATGTAATAAGTGGCTCGTTATTTCTTATCATCATCAAGTTGAGCCAACATTGCTCCTAATGCAAGCTCAGAAGCAGAAATATATAAGATAAAAGGGCATTCTAGTCTAGGTGGAATGAGTACTAGAGGGGTAATGAGATATTGCTTAAGAGCTTCGAATGCTTCTTGGCATTCATTATCCCATTGAAAAGAGGTATTTTTCTTAAGTAGCTTAAGAAAAGGTTGAGTTTTGTCTACCAATTTATCGATGAACCGATGGATGGATTGAAGTTTGCCTTGCAAACTCCTTAATTCTATTAGATTTTTAGGTGGTGGCATATCGATGATAGCCTTAATATTGATGGGATCTACCTCTATGCCATGCATAGAAATGATAAATCCTAACAATTTTCCATATTTTACTCCAAATACACATTTATTTGGATTTAGGTGAATTTTGTATTCTCTAAGTCTATCAAATACTCATCGTAGATTAGCGATATGATCTTCTTATTTAATTGAGTGAGCTATGATATCATCCACATAGTCATGTAGAATTTCGTACATCATGTCATGAAAGATATAAGTCATAGCTCATTGATAAGTTGCACCTACATTCTTTAAACCGAAGGGCATTACTTTCCAACAGAAAGTTCCCCAGGGTGTAATAAAAGTGGTTTTAGGTTGGTCTTCAGGAGCTATTCAAATTTGGTTATATCCTAAAAACCCATCCATAAGGGATAACATTCCACTTCCAACTATAAAATCAATAATTTGATCCATATTCGGGAGAGGAAAATCATCTTTAGGACATGCAACATTGATATCTCTAAAATCAGTGCATACTCTAATTTTAGTAGCTTCTTTCTTGGTTACTGGAACAACATTAGATATCAAATCAACGTAATCGATTACTTGAATGAACTCAACATCCAAAATTTTTTGTAATTCATATTTAACTAACAATGCTACTTTAGGATGCATTTTTCTAAGTTTTTGTTTTACAGGTTTTGCATCTGGGTGCACCACTAAATGATGCATGACTACAGAAGAGTCTAAGTCGGGCATATCTGCATATGTCCAAGTGAAGACATCAAAATATTCTATGAGGAATGCAATATGTTGACTTTGTCTTTCTTCACTTAATTCAGCTCCAATTTTAACTAAGCGAGGGTTGGTTTCGGTCCCAATATTGACTTTTAGAATATCTTCTATTACAATATTCAAATCTCTTTCAAAATTAGGAGTGGGTGAGACACCCATTTCTTGGAGTTCCTCTAAAGTTAACTTAGCTAATTCATCTTGTGGGGTAGTTGTTTGAATGTGGGCTATACATGGTATAGACCCATCAAAGAAAAATCCATTCCTCAAAATTTCTTCAAGAGAAATATTGTGAAAAACATCTCCTTCTAAACATTCATCTAGAGAAGCAATCATTTCAGGATATGCTATTGACAACAGGTTACAAGAATGTATTTTCTTATTTGCTTTTAAATATTCTTGATGTTTCAAGTACTCTTCATATGTCACAAGATGGTCATCATCATCAAAAGGGAAGGGTTGAGTTTTTGTAGGGATATAGCCAATACCACATCGGGTAGGCCATTCCTCTATTTCTAAAGGTTCATATATGCCATTTTCAAGAGGACCTAGACCTTTACCTTTATAACCCATGTTACACATTATCTGTTTTGACTTCACATATCCATGAGAAAAATAACATCGAGCAAAACCATCTTGATCAAATGTAAAGCTCATTTGAATATTAATTTTTCCAGGATCATACCCTACATAGATAAAGGTGCAACTCCCTATATGATAGATGCTTCCTTGCCTTCGTGGCAAGCCTATCATTCAAGGAGATGGTGGTAATTGGGACAAGATAATAGAGTCTTGTACAACAAAATTAGCATGTTCTATGGTTGCTAGTATTGTAGATAAATCTGGTAAAACTTCATCTAAAAGGGGATACGAAGTAGAAGGATTATCTATTTTAGTTGTGGTACAAGGTGATATGGGTTTAGTTTGTGAGGGAGGATTTTTAAGAGGGGTAGGATTTGTTGAAGATAAAGTAGGATAGAATGGGACGTCGATTGGTTCTACCATTGCACACATATCAAAGGGTCTAGGGTCACCATGGATAGTGACCAATTGATTTTTAAATTCAAATTTGACACATTGATGTAAAGTAGAAGGGACTACTCTCATTGCATTAATCCAAGGTCGACCTAGGAGAATGTTATATGATGCAGGGCAAGATACAACAAACACGGTCATGTCTAAGATTCTTGGACCAACTTGCAATGGGATTGACAACACTCCACAAGTTTCTTGGGTTTCATCATTAAATGCTTTGATGATCATTTTAGTTTTCCTTAAATCTTCAGCTCTAAATCCAAATATTTGAAAGAAATCATATGTGCATATATTTAGTGATGAACCATTATCAATCAAGACTCTTTTGACACCCACATCCCCAATTAGGGTTGTAATATATAAAGGATTATCTCTATACATGCTTTGAGGAGGAATGTCTTTATCGTGAAATTCTATATAATTTGTATTATGGGAAACTACAACATTGACCATAGTAGTGGGTTCTATATCTTGAGGTACCATCATTTTGCTTAAGGTACCCATTAATTCTTCTCTATGTATAGATGAAGTTCTTAAGAGATCTAGGAGAGAAATTATGGTTGTAGTATTAGCTAATTGTTCATTAATATCATAGGGAGGTTTTTGTTGTGGTTTTGATAGATTATTTCCTTTTATGGGTGCTTTTAACACAAATGGAGGTCTTTCTTTATCAGTTGTTTGAGTTTGTGATTGGGAATTTTGATTCTGAACTTGTTGCCTAGTGATGACTCCAATAGTACCCACAATGTTGTTGGTTTGTGAGTGACCCAAATGAGATCTAGCAGTTGTTGCCTATTCAATTGGAAGTATTTATTGAGAGGAAGGATGTGTAGTCATTCTTCTAGGAAATGGCTCTTCTAGAACCAATAAGTCTGTGATAGGAAGGATTGGTTCTGACTCATTTTCGGAATTATTTGAATTATTAGAAATAATGTCCATTTCACTTTCCGTTTCACTTTCTGAATTACTTCTTGTATCTTCTGAAGATGAAAATTGAAAATATTGAATTGGCCTAATTGTGATTGTAGATTGAGTAGGCACATAAGAAGTTTATGGATTTTGATATGGTAAGAAATTGTTGATGGTTCCCATGTATCGAGTTGGGGGAGGGACATTCTTGTGGTCTAATTGATTCACAACTTCTTTACCATGATTGGGTAAAGGATTTTGGAAGATGTCTAAATTTTGATTAGCATTTTGTGTTTGTTGCTTTTGAGCATTGTTTGGAGGATTATTGTTTGGAGGGAATTTTTCTACTTCCATTGCACCTTTATCAATTAGATCTTGTATCAAATGTTTTAATATTTTACAAGATTTGGTTGAATGTCCATCCACTCGATGAAAATTGCAATGTAAATCAGCTCTATATCCAGGTAAAGTGGTGTCTAGTTGTCGTATTTCTGGCAATCGTATCAAACCTTCTTCCAATAATTGGGGTAGAATCAAGGTTAAAGGTTGGTTCAATCTTGTGAATTCTCATGGAGGTTTATCAAGAACCTTTAATACAAATTTCTTTATGGCTTTAGCAATATTGATATTTGGAGTGTTTCTACTATCAGTAACTCCATCACCAACCACTTGTTTGTTTTTATATTGGTTTTTGGAAGATTTATCTTCATCATTCTTCTTGAATTATCCTCTTCTAATAAGGGCTTCTTCTACCCTTCTTGCTAAGTCTATAGCTTGATCAAAATAAGTTACTGTAGTAGTGGTGAGTTCATAAGATAACTGCTCTTGTAAGTTACCGATGAAGATTTCTAACATTTCTCGGTGAGGTAAAGCAAAGTGTAATTTCCCTAGAAGTTGTCTCCATTTAGCTAAGAATTCCACAAAACTTTCATCTTTTCCTTGTTTTAAATTATATAAGTCTTTAATGGTAACATGCCTTTCTATGTAAGCACTAAATTGATGAACAAACATTTCTGTAGTTTCTTCAAAATTTCTCAAGGAATTGGTTGGTAATTGATAATACCATTCCAAAGCCATGCCTCCGAGGCTTTTAGGAAATATTTTTAGTAACAACAAATCATCATATGAAATATCATGACAAGTTATCCTAAACATACGAAGATGTTCAATAGGATCTTCGGTCCCTTTATATATCGGAAGAACTGGCATGGGGAAATGTTTAGGATAAGGTTGGGCAACAACAATGGGATCCAATGGTTGACTACACATCTCCCTATAACTATATGTGGGATGATAAGGATCTATTTGATCTAAGCGTGAAGCTAATTGTTTGACTATAGCTTCAAGTCCTTGTGGTTGCTCACTAAATTGATTTTGTGTCATCATATTGTTATGCATTTGATGATATGATTGTGTCGCCATATGAGGATTTCCAGTAGAAACACTATTATGTAGAGTATTTGTAGGAAGAGTATTGTGAAGTTTATACGGAATCGCATTTTGCTGAATTTTCTATTGATTTTGTATTTTTTTAGCCTTTTGTGATGTGGATGCTTGTTGATTAAGAGCTTGAGAGAAAAGGGAAGAAAATAGTTGTTTTTGTTTGGAGGTAGTTTTGGTGTTCACAATAGTAGATTGTGTTGCCATGTTTTGATTGATGTTTTGAGATGGATCATCTTGATCATCATCTTGCTCTATTCTATTCATGTATGTCAATGGATTTGTGTGCATTCAGAAAGCAGATTCTATAGCTGCCTCCATTGAATAATCTCCTTTTGGGAGTAAATGTTCTATCTTTAAAACTTGATTGATATCATCTATATTACTTTTTAGAAATTCAGTAAAGTGTTGGATAGATTTGAAACTAACATTGCCTTGAGGGTCTATTGTAGGCTTCATAGGATCTTCTTCTTCTTCCCCTTCTCTATTGTCATCCTCATCTTGTTCCGTAAGTCTATCATCTTCAATATGTATCTTATCATCAAGATTTTCTTGATCTGGCTCTTCTACGAAGCTAGATTCTATTTGTTTACCATTTCTTAAGATTCTAGGCATTTTGCCTTTGGATATTTTGTTTTCAGTGGTATATATATATATATATATATTTTGAAATTTTGGGTATATATGTTATATATATACCTATATGAAATATTGTAGATATGTATATATATATATATATTTTTTTTTTTTTTTTTTTTGAAAAGAAAGTAAAAATAAGAATTATAATATTCTAGATAATAAGCTTAGTCTTCTTGAAAGAGTTTATGAATGTCATTGATAGGTTCAAGTTCTTCAGGAGTCATATAATGCTCTTCTTCAAATTGAAAGTTTGCTTTTAGGAATTTGAC
Source organism: Wollemia nobilis (assembly GCA_028583015.1). Taxonomy (NCBI): domain Eukaryota; kingdom Viridiplantae; phylum Streptophyta; class Pinopsida; order Araucariales; family Araucariaceae; genus Wollemia; species Wollemia nobilis. The sequence continues at coordinate 2,288,060 of JAQPPZ010002524.1, forward strand.
AAAGTGAGCTATAGTAATGCTATCAATTTTAGAATCTTGAGAATAAAACCATATTTCGTGATAATATTCATGAAAATGGACTGCTCTAGGAGTTCTCTGATATCTTCTCTTATTTTCCAAAACTATCTCTTGATCTTCTACGTGTGCAAGAAATCGGTGTACAATTATGGCATTTTCAAGATAATCCTCAAAAGTGTAGATAGATGAAGAGATGCTTGCTCTCTTATCAGCTAACCACCTCTCACATGATCTTTGTATATCAAAGTAATGAGAATAGTGATCGGGTCCCAGAATTCTAGCTATGTTGAATCTCTTGATTTGACTAAGTCTTTGTGTGTTGGCTTTAATGATGTCAAGTCTTTTCCAAAGTTCAGCCCACTCTTCTTGAGATGGGATACTAGAGCGTTCAACTACTAAAGATATTTCTTGTGTAGATAATAGTGTTCTAATGTCTATAATTGTAGATCTTCCTATATTGGAATCTACCATCTAAGAAATGAATCTAAAACATACAAGTTTAAATGATGATTTTTTTTATGTTTTATGTTTTTGAATCAGAATGATGCTTATGTAGTTCACGTCGGGTTCACCAAAGAATGTAGTCCTAAAATTTTTGCACTCCTTTCCTTCAGGCTAATGGATCTGCACCTCGAAGGGGAATGGGAAAATGATGGGTCTACACCTCGGAGGAGAAGCACTTGATGTCGTGCCCTCTTTGGTGATTGTCGATGAATTGGGTGGGTTCACCAGGAAACATTTGTATGGCAGTTTCCATGCCTAGGTTGGGAGTTGTTTGATGAGTTCATTTTAATTCACTCACATTCACCTAGTTTGGCCAAATGCAACTAAACTAATACTATATGCAATTTTATTTTCAAATGAAGACAATGTAGAGCAGAATATAATAAATATAGTAGATGCAATGCTAAATTGAAAGAGATTTCAAGACTTACTCAACCTGGATGTTTGATTTGGAGTCTTTTCTACCTGATCCAAGTGATATCGAACATTGTAGGGTGATATCGAACATTCGATCTAGTATCGATCGATCCGATCTGGTATCGGATGACCCGATACAGTCAAAAACCTACAACTACATAAATTGATGCCAAAATATGGATTTCAAAGTATAACATGCATTTGATTAAACATGGATTGAGTTAGGTAAGATGCATAATATGCAATACTCAAATGAAATTAATATGAATCTATGCTATGATTGCAAACAACAATGCAAATAGGATACTATATTGATAAAAATATGATATAATGATAGAATATATGCTTAAATAAAATGATAAACAACATGTAAGGTCTTCTGGATGCAAAATAAAGTGAGAGAAATGCAAACAATGGTCTGAAGATACCCCCAAGTGACCTACAGATGATATCGGATGAATTTTGATAAAATCAGACGTTCGATATCGTATCATACCAACCGATGCACAATTTTAGATCTTCAAACCTATAAAAACAAGGAAATAGTGAATATGCAATGGGATTAAGGAGCGAGAAGGGTCGAGGATTCAAAGGGAGATCTAGGAAGAGTGCCTGGATTAAATAGGCATAGGTGGTTTTGGGGGGTTATGCTAGAAAATAAGGGAAGTTATGCTTTCCCTTATTTTGGATGATATCGGTTGATCCGATACCGTAACGTCCATGTCATTGGCCAGATACGGACAAAGAGGGTTACAACAATTTTTGTCTTTTTGTTGTTCTGGGCAATTTTTAGTTTTGGATGAAATCGGACGAGTCGATTTCGTACTGAGAAGGTCCGATATCATACCGGATGATCGATATCATTCAAATAGAGCCGATATCATCAGGAGGTTAAAAATAAACTTGATACGGGCATGAAAATCGAGGCAAGAGGTTGGAAAGTGGTTTTAATGAATTTTTTGAATGTTTTGAACTTAGGGTAAATTGACATGGGTCAATTTTAGCCTATTATAGCTTGATATACATATTAATTTGCTCATATTATTCTACTCCTCATATTATTATTTTAACCTTTAATATTGTGGCTATTTTATATTTGGTACATTTGATATTTTGTGGTAGTAAGGCTTAAAAATCCAACAGTTTCCAGAATTTTGCCTCTTATGGTGGTGTGGATGGCCACCATACTCCAAACTTAGCCTAATGTTCTACCTTCTTTGACTCTTCCACATTTTGTACCTCTACTTTTGGTTTATCCTTTGATTTTGCTTCTTTAACTACTGCCTCCTCCTTAGACTCTATTTTAGTTTATTTCACTTGTTCTTCAATTTGTTCCCCTACAATAGCTTCATGTTTTTCCTTACATAGAAATATCTTGTAATGTTATCTTCTTCTTCATGTATTCATAAATTTATTTTACACATTAATATTAATACTACCCAAAGAATTTATCTATGGACAACCAAGAACAATATCCACATCACTCATCTCAAAAGCATGAAAAGCTTAATGTTGGACAAGATGATGAGATACTTTCTTTGGTTTGGAGTGCAGGGTAACCACACAAAGGTACTAGTAAGTTGGGACAAGGTTTGCAAGCCTAATTAAGTTGAAGATTTGGGAATTACAACAACAATGCCAAACAACCAAACTCTAATATCCAAGTTGTATTGGAGATGGCTAACTCATCCTGACCAACTCTGGAGCAAAGTATTGAAATTTAAATACTCTTCCTCACAAAATAAAAAATATCTTCCTCATATTCCAATTTTAGGAGAGGGATCAGATACCTGAAAAGCTCTAAAGAAAGGAGTATCACTTATCAAAGAAGGGTTATACTAGAAAGTGGGAGATGGCAAAACTGCTAGACTATGGGAAGATTCTTGGGAACATTTCCCCCCTCATAATTGATCAGTACCCCCACTTAATAGGACTCAAGTAAAACTTTCAAAGGAAATGGTGGAATCTCATAAGCCATTATTTTAAAGTTCCAGATCAACTGTAGGACAATCTTAGTCAATGATAAGTCGCAGAGGAGTTCAGATAAGAATGGACAAAGGAGAAAAGAGAACTGAAATAAATATTGGATAGATGGAAGTGGCCAAGGAGTAATGCACCTGATCAACTTGGTCAAATAAGGTTATATAAATATTATCCAAAGCATTCAAATTGGTCCAAAGCCCCTTGGTTGTAATTATGGCAACCCAAAGGATGGCCAAAGATAAATTGTTTTATGTGGTTGGTTTCATATAATAGTATTATGACTCAGGATAATATGAGAAGACGTGGATTTATTGGATCCAACTGGTGTGTAATGTGTCATCAAGAGGAGAAAGGGTCGCTTCCTTTTTTGTGTCACCAAGTGGAGGAAACAATTTAGAGTTTGTGGTACAATATTTTTTGTCAATCAAAAAGATCTGTTCCCATTGAGAATAACTTTTGGTACTATTCGAATACCAATATATTCAAATCAAATACCTTGAAGATAGCTTGGGATTTGGGTTTGGGCATCTACTGGCAACTTTGGTTGGAACGTAATAACGGGATTTTCAATGAGGAATTTAGACCAAAGGAAAGAATTTGTGACACTTTGATTAGGAAACTTTTAGAGATAGTGCAGGCTAAAACCTAAGAGGACTCTTAGATGGTAGAGGATGAAGCGGATATATGGACACAACTCCAAAAACTATGGGAACTAAAAAAGGAAGGATAAGAATAGAAAGAGGGTTTTAAAGACTCGGGATGAAGTCTATAGATTCAAAATGAAAGGGTAAATGGAACACCATTAGGGGTCATCCAACAGGGACTAAAACTTCTAAAATTTGGACAGTTAAAGGAACAGAGTTGTGTAGCATTTAGAGCCTTGCCAATAAAGGCAGGTTATCAACAGTAAATGTATAATTTGAGTTTTTTCAATAAAAATTTTACCTTTTTCTCAAAAATAAAAGCATGAAAAGCTTAATGTAAAACATATTTATCCATGGTGATCTACAGATCTTCAAAAAAATTAACATCCTTTGTTTTTAATTTTTGTTGTTAGAATTTGCAAATTATTATCAAAGTCCTTACTGATGAAGTTATGCTTGTTGCTAAGGTTTATAGAGACAATAAATTTTTTATTTTGAATACAACCATGAACTTGCAAAATAAAATATTTATATTCAAATAAATCTTTTTGAACACTATCACCCTTATCTTTTCTTTCTACCAATTTCTTGAAATTTTCCAACCCTCTTTTTAAATCCTTTTTTCATCCAAGAGCCTAGCTATTTTTTCATCAATTTTCTCCAATCTCCATTTGCTTAAAATTACAATTTCAAATTCTTCTCAATGCAATTTCAAATCCTTACCATATGTATGTAATATTATGGGCACTAACAAATTTCATAAACCAATATAAAACTTCCCCTTGTAAATAAACACAAAGCTCACATCTCCATAAACAATTAGAAGAATTTAGTGACTTAAAACTTTTCAACCAATTGCAAGCATTACTATCATCATTTCTAGTGAATATTGGCAACTCCATGACCTCAATACAAAATAAAAATTTTACTAAAGCAGATAGGATTTTAAACAACCAAAAATTATCAAAAATAAAATTTCTCAAATCTCATTTATTCATTCCAAAAAACAATTAAATCTACATTTTTTTTCAAAATAAAACAAACAACAACTAACTTCCCATGACCTTGGGTAAAAAATATCAAAGGTATTTTGGTGGGATATGCATCCCATGCTCTCTCATACTTCCTAGGAATAGTTCCCCTGCACAAGACATAGGGCACAAGATGCACCCACTCAACCAAGGTGATGATAGACGTTGAGGTCGCAACTGCAGTATTTCATGATGCCTAAGGAGTGCAAGGGGGTCACTCCTGACCCCAAAATAGTTTAAACTAGCATGCCTAATAGGATACAAACTTTGATACTTTCATCCCTTGATCCAAATCTTAGGCCATAGCTTTGGTGAAGTCCATGGTCACCAACATTTTGAAGCACTTTGTAGATTCACCTGGTGACTTCATTGATAAAGAAGAATGTAGAAGAAAAGAAGTCATCATCCCAAATGAGGTTATAATGGAAACCTCTATCTATCTAGCACTTTCACCCGCCTAGAAACTTCCTCATGACAATAATAAGAAACTAAAGGAGCAACTAAAAGAAGCACAAAGTCGAGCCCTAACAAGAACCATCGCCCTCAGCCAACCAATCAAAATAAAGGAATTAGAGTGAATGTATTTTTGGCAGTAATTTGACATGGAAGAATCAAATTCCCTTGGTTACCTTGGTTTCTCATCATTCTTAGGATCTGGTTCTTAAAGAGGCTTTGGATTCGTTGTTGAAGTTCATCAAAGAAAGTATATTCATTGCATTGGAGCACTTATAGCACATTGCTATACACCTTAATGTGCATAATATCACAACATATAATATAGTCCTCAGGCTACTGGTGATATATTTCAAAGGGAAGGCTTGGAGGTGGTATGTATCTCTTCTTGCACAGTCAATAAGGGATTAGGAGTAGCTAGCCATCCAGCTGATGGGTCATTTCAAGGAGGAAGGACCCCTACTACTAGATTACTTGATAAACATCAAGAAAAAAATTGTAATACAATGGAGGACTTCAATGCCTAGTTCCATGAAACTTAAAAAAAAACTCTCAGGCAAGATCAAACCTTCCCCAGGTATGGCACTCATATTTTATCTCAAAGCTTTACTTCTAGATATTTCCATAATTATCAAATCTCAATGGGGATTCTCTCCCTATTGCCTATCATATTTCCCTTAAAGTAGAAGATGATCTCCTTATAGTAGGTATATTTCCCCAAGACTCACAAAAAACTTCTTTCCACATACTTTGATCCATATCCCTTCTCCTTTGCATCCAAATCTTAATCCCCCTACCTCCTACCAACCACATGTCCCCCCAAGAAAGACCCATTGGTGCATGGTTACTCAATGCCACATGCCCACTCTAGAGGTCAATTTCTATAGGATGAACAATCACCAAAGCAAATGCAATCAGGTTTCCCACAAGAAACTAAAACCAGGTCTGATAAATACCTTTAGATAAGTAGAACCACTAACAAAGTAAAGACATCAAATCCTATGGAAGCACTATAAATGCAACCATCGACTCTACTAAATGATACTAGTGACAATGTTCAAGTCTCCTCGAGATGACCCAAGACTCAATTAAAACCAATTAAGGGAAGAAATCAACGATAAGAGAAAATGGAGATAGAAGAACTTGAGTAGGTAGAGATGGAACTACCCCACCTGATCTAGAGATATGGAGAAAAACTGATCCAAAGGTGCCAAATAGGCATAATTTACACCTCCTCCTTGCTTAAAGTAGTGGCCCAAGCATTAAATATGACCTGATATTTGACTAAAGGGGATACAAATTAGATAGGCAAAGGTCCTAGCTTGGTGATTGATCTCCCATTATAGAACTATTATGTCTTCCTCCAGATCCCTCATTAGACACCGTTAGGGGACCAAAGAGCTATACAATATTTTGAAGATCTACAAATTGGAGGTGAAGTGAGGTCCTACCCACATACAAAAAAAAAAACCAAGAATAGACACAAAGATGGGGACAACCCCAAAAAAAATGTGGAAGAATAAAAGGGGAATCCACTTCACTAGATAAAGCACCTAGTCCACAAAAGGAAGTGAGGCAATACAAATATTTGGAAGTTAAATTAAATGATATTTTTTTATCAAACTATAGGATAAGTTTCAGGTGCTAAGGAGGACCCATTGGCCTCTATAGGCCTTTGTACAAATAAACTATTATTTTTTCATAGAACTACCAAGTAGAGCAAAACATAAGTAGATTTAGATGAGCAAAAAAGGAGCTAAAGTCACACGAACTTAGAGGATAAAGTAATTAGGATCAAGGTATGTTTAACATCCCCTCAATATCTGTAAGACCCCTTTTATTCAGCTAAAGTATTATCTCCATACCAAATAAAAAGAAAGCTTGGAAGATAATGGCATCCCCAAATCCTAGGCACGAGGGAATGAGTCTTTGCATGACCATCTAAAATCAACTAATCAAAAGGATGAAGGTGAACATTAGGAGTTGTCCAATCAACATGGCCTATAAAGCAAGGCACACCTCATCTTGGCCTCCATAGAATCTTGAGCAAAGTGACCTCCAACATATTTCTTTTTTAATACATGCCACTATTGTAGAAGCCTTTGAATTTAACCAGATCATACTCTATGCCCAATGGATAAGGCATCCTCCTTTGGGTTCCTAACTCCTACTAGTAGGAGTTCCCCTGTGAGTCACCAAAACTATAGTGAAGTCTCACTATAGTGGGAAAATCTTGCTCCTAGAGGTAATTTTGACTAAAGCACCTACCTAAAGTTGATATGAAGGGGCTCAACACCCCTACTACTTATGATGCAGTTGAGAAGGAATCGATTTTGCCAACTGATCATGTGCTTAAAACTCACTTCACCATGAATCTCAACCCAACCACTATGCTAGAATCAAGCAACAACTCAATAGCCTTTTCAATGGTGGCTAAAGTAGGCTTTAATAATATTTGGAATCCCCTAGCCATTTTGGTGATGGCTAATGAGAAATCACTTTTATCAAGGGCTTGCCTTAATCAGAGCTCATGGCATTTTCTTGTCTTCAATGAGAAAATCCTTGAATATTGGTATATCCCCTTAGCCAAGGAGACACTTCAGTCCTATGTATCATTCTAAATTAATACCACTAGTGAATCCTGAATACTAATGTCCTCCCATTGGTTAAAGTGGAGGAGTATCGAGGAGACCAAGTGAAGAGATAACAATGCAAGCCTTCCTCCTTTTTAAGGGAGGGCTTGATACCCAAAGATCAAAGAAGAATAGAGTAGCCCAAAAGGATTTCAACTATGATGTTCCTCCTTTTTCTTCTGGTTTGTTGACCCCACAATAATCTTCCTATGATACATGGTGGAAGAGGAGTCCTCAAAAGCAGAGCAACTCAAAAATGATAATTGTCATCCCACGGGGTGGATTGAAGGACATCTTCACCAAAGAAAATTACTAAGAGTGTGGATGAACCAGGTTTCACACCAAAAATCCAAACCAAGTCGTAATGACTAGACACAAGGGAAGGGATGATGATCTAATTTTAGTCCTAATACTCTACAACTGGACATAGTTCTTGAGGCAAAAATTGAAGCATTAAAGTGGTAATAAGGACAACCCAAAGGACAATGCATGCTCAAGACATCAACGATGGATGATCATAAAGATATGATCATGGAGAGTTTTTACAAACCTCTAGAGCCTATTAATAATTTATTATTGATGTTGACTTACCTCAAAAAATTTTGAAGTCTTACATATCTTTAGGAGGGAATACCTTTCCACTTCTTATAAATATTTCTCATTTTCTCATTGTAAAGCATTGAAAGACCTCTATCCTTCTAATAGGTGATTTCTTTCATTCTCCTCTATATCCTAACCTAGCTCAAGCCATGCATGACCTATCAAGTAATTTCTAAATCTCTTCCCTCTACATGCATGTAACTCGAAGTTCATGTTAATAAGAATCTATGACACTTTACTTATTTTTTTCTTGGTCATGGCATGGGTGTTTTTTTTTTACTACATGTTCTCAATAGGGTCCTATGTTCCTCATGCATTGTTGGTTGTTATGCATGTGTTCATTCAAACTGTTAAGGTACCAAGGGGTATTATTCTTTTTCTTTGGTACATTGCCACCCCTTAGGCTAGTTTAGATAGTTTTACGTTTCTTGCAATTTACCTACATTCCTTTACTTTCCTATAGTTTATCACTTTATACAATTTATTTTAAGTTCCCTTTCCCATTTCTCCTTCTGAGGTAGCCTAGGCTAGGAGGAGAGTAGCGTAGATGGATAAAAATAATGAGTTCCAAATAAGATACCCAAAATAAAGGAACCATCCTTGGGTAAAAAATCTTGAAGGTCATTTGCTGGAAGTCACGTCTCATATTCTCCTAAACTTCCCAAGATTGGCACACTTTTACAAGGTATAGGGCATTAGATGCACCTGCTTGGCCAAGGTTACGGTAGACATAGAGGCCACAACTATGGGGGTTGCAACACCTAGGTAGTACAAGGGGGTCACTCCCAATACCCAATAGTGTGTGATCAATAAATACATGAGAAATCAAATAACTTCAATGTACACTGATTCATTAGATTATGAAATTGATAAGAAAATAACAAGATGGGCTAAAATGGCTAGCCATAATTACCACACACTTAAAAAACTAGGAGGGTAATACCACTAATGGAATGCTTAAGGACTTCCCAATTTCTTACATTATCATAAGGTCAAAGCACAATGTGAGTTTCACATAGTGTAGCTCTAAATTCTCATGGTCAAAAGATGATTATAACGAGATTGTTAGACCACTATTTATAGTAAAGTTTATCCCTAAGTTACTTGGGATGAGAAATAATTAAATCCTAGTAAAAGTTAGTATTTGGAGGTATCTTTAACAAAATGATACACTACAAAATGTTTATACCTCTAATTATTTCTTTAATAGGCTTAGAAGGCCTCCAAAATGACTTAGTGTGCTACTACATGCTAAAATACTACTTTCTAGAAGATATGCCTTGGGATTCATACCTTCAAATTTACACCTCTATGGATTTTGAGTGATTTGTTCTAGTTAGCAAGTGAATCGATCTATTTTTATGATGAAATCACTCCTAAAATCCAATCGATCCATTTTTACAAGCAAATCACTCCTGCAAGTTGATTGATCTATTTTATGAGAAAATTTCTCCTTCAAAGCAATCATCTATTTTATGACATGGATGATGGTGTGGGTTGAGTGGTGATGAATGATGGAGGGATTGAAACGATGACAAATAGGGTTACACAATGACACTTGCGATGTGGGGTAACAAAGGATGGATGTAGAGGGTTGGAATAGTTGGTGATAACATGAATATTGATAGTGAAAAGTGGAGTGGAGATGACTTATGAAACAACCCTACATTTTGAATAAGCATACCTTCTAGTGGCCCTAATACTAGGGTTGTACTTACTTGAGGTAGGATGGGTACATTAAGAGAAATTAGGGGGATTCAAGAAGTGGGAGTAGAGTAAATAAGACAAAAAGATATAATAGAGAGGAGAGTAGAAGAAAAGAGGGTTAAAGTGAAGTGAATATGGTTATGGAAAAGGTGGTAGAAGAAATTTATGATCCTAGATTAGTGGATTTTATTATTGTCACTCTTTTTATTTGTCAACCTTCATTTCAAACCCCTTATCTTGAGGGTTATCTATAATTTATCTTTATCCTTTTATCCTTCATTTCTATGAGTCATCAGAGGTCTCATGGATTGATATGTTTTTACCAACATTTATGTTGATAATCAGGTCTATTTTAGACCCAACCTCATCCTTTGGCTATAGAGTTCAAATACATACCCTACCTACCTTAAAATAATATGGATCTCAAACATTTTCTTGAGATAATTGTATTCCTAGGTTGGCATCTCATATTATTAGCTTTGTGAAAGAAACCATTGATCTTAGAAATATCTTCAACCAATATTAGAGGAAAGGGATGTAAATAAATGGGGATTCGAGTGTCTTTTGCAATATTCTCACCCAGGTGAGATGAGTATTTTCTATTTATTTATTTCCTTTTATGTGGAAGAAGGTAAAATGAGAAGAATAAATTTATAGAAACAAAAAATTATCACTTTGATGGAAATACAGTTCATTCATTAGCTCAAGAAAATAGTTGACCACCCTTCTAATGTTGATGGTGCAACTAAGGATTTCATAAACATAGGAAATATGGAATGACATTGGCATTTCTAAAAATTTGATAGCCTCTATACCGTTTCCCTCTTTCCATGATAGATTGTGGTGGATATTATTGGTCTGGATAATCAACTTTATGCAACCAAGGAACACAACATCACTCAACAATAATGGTTATTTTTATTTTTGTCCCTCAACCAATTAAATGGCATCCTTTAAAACATCAAAATATTTAAGTAAAAAAATTATTTTAATTATACTTCCCAATATTATAGGAAAATACCCCATTTCTAGAATTATGGCTTCTTTTTCACTTAGTGTAGCCTAATTACCTAGAATAATCTTAGGAGTCATAGATGATTCCTTTTTATTTGCAAAGAAATGTTTGCTTCTAGGCCATAATCTTTAAATAAGGATCTAATAAGGTTTCTCTAGCCCATGTAAACCTTTCCTTACTCAAATTTAAGTTGTATATTTCATATATTGGCTCACTTTCTTCTTATAATTTATGTTTGACTTATATTATCAATGCCAACTCTAATAAAAATGCATCATATTTTGGTTGAAAAAATGTCTCACCTTCCTTTGATTATTCATAAGGATCGCACATGATGACATCTCGAAGGGAAGATGACATTTGATAACCTTAGGTACCCTAGGTGTTCTAGGAACTTGGTAATTTTTTTGAAATCTAATCTTCAAAGAAGTAAAATGAATTCATGAAAGGGGATTCACAAGTTCATTTTTTCATACTTTGTAGTGTTTCCTTCCTCAAATTCTAGCCCAATTTCTCCTTCCATCACTTTTGGACACTGTAATTCATCATTTGAGGGAGATTGATTTTGGTTGTTGGTATAATAATTGAAAGGAACATTGAAAAAATGTAAAACACCAAACCAAGCCACAAGTATCAATGGGTTGAAGCAACACCATATTAACCAAAATAGAGATACTGAAAAATAGAAACAAGATAATGCAAGCTAATACAAAAACTGCAATATCATATCATATGTCAAAATTTATTGTAAATACAATGGAGAAGCCTTGCTTAAATAGGCGAGGAAGATCCACTACAGTCGTAAGATCAACAAAGATATAAGGATTAATATCCATTGTAAAAACATGGAGGTGCAATATGATCCATCGAGAAAAGATCTCAACCCTCCAAATGTAATAAATGAGTGTAACTTCCTAGGAATGCCAAATATCCTCATAATATCTAAATAAGATAAAAATAAATATCCACACATAAAGTGGGTGGGGAAAAATAAAGTAAATTTATATAGAAATAAAGTACCTAGGTGAGCATAAGCTAGATTCTAAACACCAATTCTAACACCCAACCTCAAGTGAAGCTAGGGATAAAAAAGAAGTGGCATATCCACAATATGAGTCTCGATAACAAGGCTTGATCAAGTACTCATGTACAATATGTATCCAAAATATCTCAAACCCAAAGGAGGGAAAACCACATGGGAAAAACCATCTAGCTAGAAAGAGATAAGAAGAACAAAGGAAGGTGGCCTCATCCACACCCTCCAATGATAACTTTCTTTATCCCAAGCATCTCTCACAACAACAAAAAAATGAGGAGATGGAAAAAGTTTAGTGAAGATTTCGATAATTTATTGTTGAGTGGGAATGTATTCCAAGTTGATTACTCCATCCTAGATAAGTTGTTGAATGAAGTGCATATAAATATCAATGTGCTTGGTGCTATGATGCTCAATAGGCTTGCGAGAAATATGTATGGTACTTTGGTTGTCACACCAAAGTGAAGTACTGCATTGATCTTATGAGAATTCAAGCTCTATTAAAAACTATTGAATCCAAAGAATATCTTGACTAGACCATAATGTTGTTTGGTATTCTGCCTTTTTCAATGAAAGTGCAATAGTTGTCTACTTTTTGTATGCCCAATCAATATGTGAAGCACCAAGGTAGAAGACATAACCAAAAGTAGACCATAGAGTATCAACACAACCTACCCAATAGAAATATGTATACCCAACCAACTATAAATACCCCTTAGAAAAGTGAAGCCAAAAATATGAAGTCCCTCAAAGATACTGCAAAATATACTTGGCAGCCTACCAATCACTGTCATGTGGATCATGTGAAAATTAGAGGACCAAACCAAATACAAATAATATATCGGGATGGGTGTGAGTTAAGTAAATCAAACTCCCTACCTACTATCTCTAAATGGTGGTATCAACTCTGGGAGTAGAACATGTAGCACTCAAAATAACACCTAACTGAAAAGGAGTAGGAGGTGGCTTGCAATCAGCCATTCCAAATAACTGAAGCAAATACAATGTGTGCTTCTACTGACAAATAGAGATCCCTTAATCTAACTATGAAATCTAGATCCCAACGAAAAGTGTAGACTTCGAAGATATATCATCTCAAAATGCTTGAAAAGAGAGCATTGCATAGCCTAGATGCATGAAGTAGAACTACCTATGATCAATAAATCATCAACATATAAGACAATGATGATGATGTCCTCTCTATCTCAAAAAATCTATAGGAAGTGTGTAAGGAGCTCTAGATAAAATTCTCACTTTGGAGCAATCAACACTTATCAAAACAGAGCATGGAGGAAAACTAGCTTAACTTCCATCATTTAATGAGTGGTCAACACCCACTTAATAAAATGGATTGGTTTTAAATAACCAACACCCATTTAATAAAATGGGTTGGTTTTAAATAACCAACACACATTTAACAAAATGGGTTGGTTTTAAACTACCAATACCCACTTAATAAAATGGGTTGGTTTTAAATAACCAACACCTATTTAATAAAATGGGTTGGATTTAATTATCAACACCCATTTAAGAAAAGGAGGTTGCAAGAATTTAAGAAAAAGGGGGCTACATGCATTTAATGAAAATAACTTTCTTTTGACACTTAGTGGTAAATTTTTGCACAACACTCAGTGGCAAATGGTTGCACAACATTGGGTGGTAATTTAATTTTTACATAGCATAGGGTGGTAGAGTTTTCAGAATAGATTGTGGAAAATTAATGTAGAACACATGGTGACAAATTGATTTCCAAATCTATAGTGAAAGAACAAAAAGAGAAGAAAAGACATCAGAGGATGGGAAATAGATTTGGAGAATGGAATATTGTAATGTAATACCACAGTAAGGATTGTAATCAAATTATTATTTCCAGTAAAAATTTGCAACAATCTCTTTGACCATGGTTTTACCCATTTTGGGATTTCCATGTAAATTTGGTTTTTCTCTTTAAATTGTGTATGTTTTTTTTAATCTGAGATTATTACTATTATTTACCTTAATTGCAAAAATTACCAAATTAATACTAACACATAGAAAGAGTTGATCTCTTTGAAAATAACTAGACAGCACACCAATGGTTGTATTCACGCTATGAATTTATGAAGCGATTTCTAGTTCAAGTTTCAAAGATCCTCAACCATAAATTAAGCATAAGGATTAAGCAAGATCCATAGATCTATATGTAGAGGTGAATCCATAGTGTGGCACTTTACAGATCAATTTTGGTATCAAAGCTTATTTTTCTAAATAACTATGTATGCAAAATAGAAGATCTCAAGAAAAGTACTTAGCCCCATACAACCCAGATATTAGGAGAAGAAGGATCAGATTTGTGAAAATGGCATATCAATCAGAACCTAACTCTCCAAAAAAATCCAACAAGGAATTTCAAATAATATTTCTTGAAATGGAAAACACTCTCCAAAACTTGATGGAGTTGGTGCTTTCTCAAGAAGAAAGAAAATCAAGGAAGAAAAACAAAAAATTAGATTTAGAGTTTGAGATTGATTCTGGTGCTTCCAATGGTGAGAAAATAGATATTGAAAAATCCCACTCCAAACAACCTGAGAATATCTCATCACAACCCTTGATTGTATATCCATTCAAAATGGAGGTCAAAATTGATATTCCAACCTATGAAGGGGAGTTAGATCCTGAAAAATTAGATGGATGGCTGAAGAAATTGGAGGTTTACTTTAGTACTAAGTCTTATACATAGATACAATAGATCATATTTGCTAGATTAAAACTAGGTGGTCATGCTCTCACATGGTGGGAGGCATACTCAACTGGATTGGCAAGAAATCAATAGCCAGTTGTGGAAACATGGGCAAAATTTGTGAAGGCTATAAGAGCTTGGTTTCATCCTATTGGCTATCAATAGAAGGAGAAGATATGGATATTTCTAAGATAGAGGCAGAGCCAAATAGTCCAAGAATACACCACAAAATTCAAAAAACAAGTTGTGTTAATGGGTGTTAATATTCGCGATGCTCAAATATTTAAGAAATATAAGTGTGGTTTGTCTTATCATGTCAAGATAGAACTAGAATTATTTAATATCAAGGACATTGATGAGGCATGCATTAAAGCCACATACCTGGAAATGAGGGTCATAAATCCAATGAAAGATACCAAGGCATTAACTTCATCTTTATTCTCCAAGCCTGCAAAGAAAACCAAGGGTTCTAGGAGTAAAGGTAAGAAAAAATCAAGGGCTATAACCACCAAATCACAAAAGGGTGAAAAATATTGCAAGGAGTGTAATGTTGATACTCATTCAAGTGAGGATTGTTGGAAGCTACATCCTGAAAAGAGGCCAAAATAGGGGAACAAGGGAAAGAAGAAATATGCCAATTCTGCTAAAAATGTTGAGTAGGAGGAAGAAGAGTGTTTTGAGGAAGAGGATGAAGGAAAGTTAGTGTGTGCTACCAGAATTAAGCCTTTAAGGTAGGAATAGACCTTTACGAAGGAGTAACAAGCTTCAGAGGCCAAGAAAGAGGAATTATTTTGGATCTACATACAAGTGCAAAGGATGAAATTTACAAAAAAATTTGACAGTGGATCCCAATAGAATTTTATTTCTAGGGATATAGTGAAGTAGTTGGGATTTAATATTGGGGATCATCCACAACCATATCTATTGGGATGGATGCAAAATAATATGGAGCTACAAGTAACCAAGCAATGTACTTTACAGTTTTCTATCAAAAATAAATTTCATGATGTAATTACTTGTGATGTAGTACATCTTGATATTTGTCAAGTAATTTTTGGTAGCCCATATTTATGGGAAATATATGCTTTGTTTAAGTGGAGGTGCAATTTTTGGGAGTTGAAGAAATGTGGAATAACCTATGTGATTAATTCTAGCAGGTTGGAAAATAAATTTCATCTTGTGACAGTACAGCAAGCCAAGTATTTGGTAAATGTAAGCAAGAGATTCATGTTATTGGTGATAAGATACGCGAATAGTAATGTGCAGTTCAATAAGGAGGTGGAAGCAACCAACTGTGCTCCCCAAAAAAAAAAAAAATTGGAGACTTTTTCTTTTGAAGAGTATAAGAGGCAGTATGAAGAAGATGTTGAACTTGGGAAGAAGTATAAGGACTTGAAAAATGGAGTGCAAGGCAAATCCAATAAGGTTTTCCATTTAGAAAATGACTCATTGTTCAAAGAGGAAAAATTGTATGTGCCCAAGGGAGATAAATGCTTATGGTATGAAACTAAATAGTGCGGAAGGAGGAATCATTTTTATATTGAATCGCTTTTTGATTGTAAGGTAGAAAAACCCACAATAGACTTAATTAATATATTTGTTCGATGATGCCTTATTATCATATTTGGATTGCATTTAAATACCTAGTCTAATAGTTGTAAGAGTGAAGGGTTGTGACCCTAAAATATAATTAATAAATAATATAAGTATTAGGGTATGTTAGGAGGGTCCTAACATGCCACCCCCCTTAAAGGAGCTTTGTCCTCAAAGCTGGAAATTTGGAAATTGCTGCTGGATATCTTGAAAATTTTCCCACGTTGCGTCTTCTAAAGGTAGACCTTTCCAATGGATTAAAACTTCCGTGATATCGCGAGTACGAAGGTGACGAGAGCGGCGATCCAAGATAGCTTCTGGCTCGACTAGAAGTACTCCATCATCGGAGAGTTCAGGGAGAGTGGTTTGTGTCGTGATATGGGCTCCAACTGCGAGCTTAAGGCAAGATACATGAAATACGGGGTGAAGTTTGGAAGAGGGAGGAAGCTCTAGTTTGTAAGCAACGGTCCCAATACGTTGGAGAACTTTATACGGCCCGTAAAATTTGGGTGCTAACTTCGGAGAACCTTTTTGTTTAAGAGAGGATTGACGGTAAGGTTGGAGACGTAAGAAAACCATATCACCCTCGTGGAAACTACGTTCGCTTCTATGTTGATCGGCTTGCTGCTTCATGCGATGTTGGGCGGTGTGTAGGTTCTCTTTTAGGATCCGTAGTATGTCATCTCTATTAGCAAGTTCTGTTTCCACCGCATGGACTTTTGTAGTCCCTGGAATATAGGAAGTGAGGGATGGTGGTGTTTGACCATATAGTGCTTCATAAGGAGTCATTTTGATGGACGTATGGTATGAAGTGTTATACCACCATTCCGCTAGTGAAAGCCACTTTACCCAATGGAGTGGTTGAGTGGAAACAAAACATCGAAGGTATGTTTCCAAGCATTTATTTACAACTTCTGTTTGGCCATCGGTTTGAGGATGGTAAGCGGAGCTCATACGAAGTTGAGTACCTTGTAATTTGAACAATTCCTTCCAAAAGGTGCTAGTGAAAGTTGGGTCGCGGTCACTAACAATTGTGGAGGGCATACCATGTAATTTAAAGATGTTATCTAGGAAGAGGTGGGCTATAGTGCTAGCGGTATAAGGATGAGCCACGGAACAAAAATGGGCATATTTAGATAAACGATCAACGACTACGAAAATGGTTGTTTTTCCTCCTGATTTTGGTAATCCTTCAATAAAGTCCATAGAAATATCTGCCCATGTTTTGGTGGGTATAGGAAGAGGTTGAAGTAATCCTGGAATAGCGAGGGTCTCCCCCTTTTGTCTTTGGCAAACTTCACATTCTTTTACAAAGTTTTTGATGTAATTTTTCATTCCTACCCAATAGAAGGAGGTAGTGGCTCTTTTATAGGTTTTTAAGAACCCTGAGTGGCCTGCGATGGGTGAGGTATGTAACTCATGAAGAAGTTTTTCACGATAAGTTGAATTGGGGGTGAGGACCATCCTCCCTTTGTATCTTAATATATTGTCCTTCCAAGTGTATGGAGGTTTGCTACTAGGATTATGTTGAAGTTGTTGAATTAAGGCGTGGATAGTAGGATCATTTATCCATTCTTCATGCACCTCATCTACCCATTTAGGAATAAGGGAGGAAAGAGCATGGACTTGAGGCATATCTTCAAATTTTCTAGAAAGTGCATCGGCTGCCATGTTGTCCTTTCCCTTTTTATATGTAATTTCATAATCATAGCCAAGAAGTTTAGTAACCCATTTTTGTTGTTCCGGGGTATTAGTCCTTTGTTCCAAAAAATACTTCAAGCTATGATGGTCAGTGCGTATAATGAAATGTTGGCCAATAAGGTAAGGCCTCCAATGTTGAATAGCATGGACAATCGCCAACATCTCTTTTTCATACGTAGAGCGAGCTAAATTCTTAGGAGAAAATGCTTTGCTTATAAAAGCTAGAGGCCTTTCATCCTGCATGAGTACGGCTCCCATTCCTATTCCTGAAGCGTCACTTTCAATGACGAACGGTTTAGAAAAGTTGGGCATGGCTAGAACAGGGGTGGTACACATTGCAGTTTTCAAGGTGATAAAGGCCTCATCCGCTTTAGACGACCATTTGAAAGCATTTTTCTTAAGTAATGTTGTTAGAGGAGCAGCGATTTTACCATAATTTTGGACAAATTTTCTATAATATCCCGTTAGTCCAAGAAACCCACGTAGAGCTTTTAAGGTTTTTGGAATAGGCCAATTTTTCACCTCCTCGATTTTGGAAGGATCTACCATAACTCCTTCCTTTGAGACAATATGCCCTAAGTATTCAATTTCTTGTTTTCCAAAGGAACACTTTGATATTTTTGCATAAAGTTGATTTTCCTTCAAGATTTGGAACGCTTGTCTAACATGGTCCAAATGTTCTTCCCATGTTTTGCTATAAATCAAAATGTCATCAAAGAAAACTAATATAAATTTACGAAGAAAAGGGTGAAATACCTTATTCATTAGACTTTGAAAGGTAGAAGGAGCGTTGGTCAGGCCAAATGGCATCACCAAGAATTCGTAGTGCCCTTCGTGAGTGCGAAAGGCCATCTTAGGAATATCCTTTTCATTGACTCGTATTTGGTGGTAGCCTGACCGTAAGTCTAACTTGGAAAAATAAGCTGCCCCGTGGAGTTCATCTAATAGCTCGTCTATGACCGGAATAGGAAATTTATCTTTGATGGTCATTTTATTAAGCGCTCGAAAATCGACACATAAACGCCACGAGCCATCCTTTTTTCTAACTAAAATAATTGGAGAGGAGTAAGGGCTTTTGCTAGGTCTAATGACTCCTGCCTTAAGAAGCTCTTGTACTAATTTCTCTATTTCGGTCTTTTGGAGGTATGGATAACGATAAGGTCTAATATTAGGAGGTTGATGCCCTGGAAATAGTGGAATAGTGTGATCGTGACTTCGTTGTGGAGGTAGTCCTTTTGGTTCATTGAATACCGCCTTATGGTGGTCTAAAATATTTTGTAACTCTGGTGTCTCGTCTTCTTTGTGACTAGGTTGAATTGAAAATAATTGGGCGACCATTCCTTTGTTTCCTTTTCGGATAATTTTCTCCATTCTATGCGAGCTGACGATTTGGGAAGGTCCTGATTTTAGGCCTTGGATAATATAGGTTTGGTTCTTTGCTTTGAATTTCATCCATAGTTCATCAAATTCCCATTGGACTACGCCCAAGGTTCGTAACCATTGTACGCCTAGTACAATGTCGCACCCACCTAGGGGTAGGACGTACATGTCGCCTTTCATGTTATAAACCCCCATAGTTAGTTTTATATTTCTGCATTTTCCTTTGCATGCAATTTTTCTGCCATTTCCAATCATCACTTCGAAGTTATTGCAAGGGTATATAAAACAATTTGCTTGTTTAGCCACCTTTGGATCGATAAAATTGTGCGTGCTACCAGAATCTAGGAGCACGGTAAGGTTTTGTTTCTTAAAATACCCTTTAACTCGCATTGTTTGAGGGGCAAAAAATTCGGCAAGGGCGTTGAAGGAAACCTTTGGTGCATTTTCTTCGTCACTTTCAAGTGTGTTGGATAATACCTCTACTTCGAGTTCAGGTTCCTCTTCGGTAGAATTCCCTTCCTCTCGTGGCATCTAGAATATATAATTTTCGTGAGGCACATTTATGATTTCTGTCAAATTTCTCATCGCAATGGTAGCAAAGACCCTTAGCTTGTCTTTCCTTCATTTCCTCGAAACTCAGACGCTTAATTGGTAGAGCGGGGTTAATTTTGGGGGCTGTGTAGGAGTTTTGGGTTCGTCCATTTTGCATTGGTTTGGGGTTGGTATAAGTGTTTGATGGTTTCCCCCAAGTTGGTTTTGTGAACCGATTCCGTGCCTTGATTTTGTCCTCCGCTAATTTCGCCAAGCCGATGGTCTCTAACATGTTTGTAGGGTTATACATTTGCACCTCTATTCGAATTTCTTCTTTTAATCCGCTGACAAAACATTCTTGAAAGAAGGCAGCGTCTAATCCGGATGTTCGATTAGCTAGCCTTTCAAATTCTGCTTGGTATTCGCTTACCGAAGTGGTTTGGCATAATTTAGTGAGGGCCCCTGTAAAGCTTTGAAACTTGCTAGGGCCGAATCGCACTAATAGATTCTGTGTAAAGGTTGACCACGTCGGAGTGCCGTTAGTTTTCTCGAACCATTGGTACCATTGGATGGCATCGTTTTCCAAGTGGAAGGAGGCGATATGCACTTTTTGCATTTTCCGGAATTTGATTTAGTGAGAAATATTGCTCTGCTCGGTAGATCCAGTTTGTAGGGTCTCCTCCTTCAAATTTTGGGAAGTCTAATTTGGTCGTCCGTGGTAGAATGGAAGTTTGTGGACCTCCTAACATTGCTCGGTTTGATGACCCGTTGTTGGTTGAATTTGCATGTGGTGTTGCCTGATTTTGACTGATGGCATCAAGTTTAACATCCATTGCAAATATTTTCTCGAAGAGTTCTCTTGTGTTACGGGTATTCTCCTCTCTTTCCTGTTGAACTTCTTCAACGAGCCTTTCGTGTTTCTCATGAATGGAATCCAGTGATCGTCGTCCTTCAGCCATTGCGGTTGGTGTAGGTAACGATCAATATGACTTGGTACAGGTGAGCAAAAAAATAAAAAATAAAATAAAAAAATTTGGTGGGCAATGCCCTATCAACTTTTTGAATTTGGTGCTCTCTGTTATTTAACAGGTAGCTTGTAGAGGCGTCAGGGTCGAGAGCGCACGGTGGTCGATAGGCGATAGGCAGAAGGCCGACTGACAAGGCGACAGCAAGCGATCGAGGCGTAGGGGTGGCAATCGAGAACACGAGGAGTCGGCGGGCGGTGCGAATTTCGAGGAAGGACTGGGTAGCGGTTGGTTCGCATGAGGTACGGGGGAGGTGTGACCGAAGTCACGTTCTTCCTTGTGCCTTTTGGCGCTTATAAAGCGCTACAAAGACGTAGCACCGCGAATGTGGGACTTTAGTCCTTAAAAAAAATTAATTTTTTCCTTTGCATTTCGGACGTCGAAAACCTTGATGCTGCGTTGAAGATTTTAGCTTTTTCAAAACAGCCACCGGTCACCACGCGAAAGGTCGAGCAATTTGGGTGTAAGACAACTTAATTCGTACCTTAGGAGAAGGTTTAATTTTCTGCGAGGATTATGACACGGATCCGTGAAGCGTGAATGTTGTTTGCGTCCTCGCGAATGTGGACTGGCTGAAATGTGCGGTGGGAAAAATTTTTAATGGTGAATTTGCTCCTTGATCTAGCTCTGATCCAGATGGTATGAAACTAAATAGTGCGGAAGGAGGAATCATTTTTATATTGAATCACTTTTTGATTGTAAGGTAGAAAAACCCACAATAGACTTAATTAATATATTTGTTCGATGATGCCTTATTATCATATTTGGATTGCATTTAAATACCTAGTCTAATAGTTGTAAGAGTGAAGGGTTGTGACCCTAAAATATAATTAATAAATAATATAAGTATTAGGGTATGTTAGGAGGGTCCTAATAGCTTACAACTAATAAGGGAAGCTCACACATCACTAGTTGCTGGTCATTTTAGTGTGCACAAAATAGTAGCTAACCAGTAACGATATATCTACTGGTCCAATATGCAGAATGATGTATCTAATTTTATTTGTGGATGTTAAAATTGTATCTCAAGCAAACCCAGCAATCGTAAAGGTAAAATGCTAAGCAAGGCAAAATGAATATCCAAGAAGTAAGCGGAGAAACAATATTTTCATCTGAATAAAGATGATTTTGAGGGACAAAAATCCTCCAATGGGGGAGGTCTTGATCATGAGATCAATTTAAAAAACATCTACAGGAAGTGTGGAAGGAGCTCCAAATAAAATTCTCACTTTGGAGCAATCAACACTTGTCAAAACAGAGCATGGAGGAAAACTAGCTTAACTTCCATCATTTAATGAGTGGTCAACACCCACTTAATAAAATGGGTTGGTTTCTGAAGGTCTGAGGTGTAGATCAATTAGTTCTACCAATCCCTGTAAGGGGGGTAGAGGTCCAAGGTTCCAATTTTGGACCTCGGCGAACTGAACGCTTATCCCTTTCCTAGTGATTTTAGCAGCGTAAAAGGTTTAAAATGATTGTGGCATGGTGGTTATAGGGGCGGACTACACAAAGATCTGTATGGTGGCTTCTGAGGTGGATAGTGCAGAATACTATGGTGACCATAAAAGCCAGACAGCCTACCCGGATTCATGGCGACTTCTGATTCCACCATGTAAATTCAAAAAAATTTAAAAATAAAATGAGTTGGTTTAAAATAACCAACACCCATTTAATAAAATGGGTTTGTTTTAAATAACCAAAACCCATTTAATAAAATGGGTTGGCTTTAAATAACCAGCACCCATTTAATGAAATGGGTTCGTTTTAAATAACCAATACCCACTTAATAAAATGGGTTGGTTTTGAATAACCAACACCCATTTAATAAAATGGTTTGGATTTAATTATCAACACCCATTTAAGAAAAATATGTTGCAAGCATTTAATAAAAATAGAGCTACACACATTTAATTAAAATGGATTTCTTTTTCACAACACTTAATGGCAAATGGTTGCACAACATTGAGTGGCAAATGGTTGCACAGCACTGGGTGGCAATTTAGTTTTTACACAACACACTGTGATAGAGTTTTCAGAATAGATTATGGAAAATTATTGCAGAACACATGGTGACGACTTGATTGTCAGATCTACAGTGGAAGAACAAAAAGAGAAGAAAATACATCAGAGCAAGGGGATGAGAGTTGGAGAATGGAATATTGTAATCTAATACCACAGTAAGGATTGTAATCAAGTTATTATTTCCAATAAAAATTTGCAAAAATCTCTTTGATCGTGGTTTTACCCATTTTAGGCTTTCCACGTAAATTTGGTGTTTCTATTTAAACTATGTGTATGTTTTTTTTTAATCTGAGATTATTGCTATTATTTACCTTAATTGCAGGAATTATCATATTAATACAAACACATAGAAAGAGTTTATCTCTTTTAAAATAACCAGACAGCACACCAATGTTTGTATTCATACTGTGAATTTACAAAGTGGTTTCTGGTTCAATTTTTAGAGATCCTCAACCATAAATAAGCATAAGGATTAAGCAAGATCGGTGAATCCATAGTGTGGCACTTTACAGAACAAGTTTGGTTCTAGAGCTAATTTTTTGAAGAACTGTGTATGTAAGGTAAAATATCTCAAGGAAAGTACTTAATAGCATACAATCCAGATATTGGGAGAAGAAGGATCAGATTTATGAAAATGACAGATCAATCAAAACCTAACTCTCCAACAATGTCCAGCAAGGAATTTCAAAGAAGATTTCTTGAAATGGAAAACACTCTCCAAAGTTTGATGGAGTTGGTGCTTTCTCAAGAAGAAAGGAAATCAAGGAAGGAAAAGAAAAAATTAGATTCAGAGTCTGAGATTGAGTCTGGTTCTTCCAATGGTGAGAAAATGGAGGTTGAAGAATCCTACTCCAAAAAACCTAAGAATATCTCGTCACAACCCTTGATTGCAGATTTGTTCAAACCGGAGGTTAAAATTGATATTCTAGCCTATGAATGGAAGTTAGATCCTAAAAAAATAGATGTATGGCTGAAGAAATTGGAGGTTTACTTCAGTACTAATTCTTATACAAAGGTACAGCAGATCAACTTTACTAGATTGAAACTGGGTGGCCATGCTCTCACATGGTGGGAGGCATACTTAGTTGGATTGGCAAGAAATCAACAGGCAAGTGTGGAAACATGGGAAAAATTTATGAAGGCTATAAGAGCTCAATTTTAATCTATTGGCTATCAATAGAATATGGAGGATATATGGTTATTTTTTAGACAGGGTCAGGGCCAAAAAGTCCAAGAATACACCACATAATTTAAAAAATAAGTTGTGTTAATGGGTGTTAATCTTCGTGATCCTCAAATATTTAAGAAATATAAGTGTGGTTAGTCTTATCAAATCAATACATAACTGGTATTATTTGATGTCAAGGACATTTATGAGGTATGCATTAAAGCCACATACCTGGAAATGAGGGTCAGAAAGCCAATGAAAGATAATAAGGCATTAACTTCATCTTTATTCTCTAAGCCTACAAAGAGAACCAAGGGTTCTAGCAGTAAAAGTAAGAAGAAATCAGGGGCTACAACCACCAAATCACAAAAGAGTGAAAAATATTGCAAGAAGTGTAATATTGATACTCATTCAAGTGAGGACTTTTGGAAGCTACATCCTGAAAAGAGGCCAAAATGGTGTAACAAGGGAAAGAAGAAATCTGCCAATTCTGTTAAAAAGGTTGAGTAGGAGAAAGAAAGGTGTTTTGAGGAAGAGAATGAAGGAAAGATAGTGTGTGCTATCAAAATTAAACCTTTAAGGCAGGATTAGACCTCTAATAATGAGGAACAAGCTTTAGAGGCCAAGAAAGAGAAATTATTTTGGATCTACATACAAGTGCAGAGGACAAAAGTTACAACATTGTTTGATAGTGAATCCCAACGGAATTTAACTTTTGAGGATCTAGTGAATTAGTTGGGATTGAATATTGTAGATCATCCACAACCATATCCATTGTGATGGGTGCAAAAGGATGTGGAGCTATAGGTAACCAAGCAATGTACTTTACAGTTTTCTGTGAAAAATAAATTTCATGATGTAATTACTTGTGATGTAGTACCTCTTGATATTTGCCAAGTAATTTTTGGTAGACCATATTTATGGGAAAGAGATACTTTGTTTAAGCGGAGGCATAATGTTTGGGAGTTGAAGAAAGGGTGGAATCACCTATGTGATTAATTCTAGTAGGTTGGAAAATAAATTTCAGCTTGTGACAATGCAGCAGTCCAAGCATTTGGTGAATGTAAGCAAGAGATTCATGTTATTAATGATAATGGATATAAATATTAATGTGCAGTTCAGTAATGAGGTGGAAGCAACCAACTCTACGCCCCAACAAACGAAGAAATTTGAGCCTTTTTATTTTGAAGAGTACAAGAGGTAGTATGAAGAAGATGTTGAACTTGGGAAGAAGTACAAGGAGTTGAAAAATGGAGTGCAAGGCAAATCCAATAAGGTTTTTCATTTGGAAAATGACTTGTTGTTCAAAGAGGGAAAACTCTGTGTGCCCAAGGGAGATAAATTCTTACATCTGATAAGGGAAGCTCACACATCACTAGTTGTTGGTCATTTTAGTGTGCACAAAATAGTAGCTAACTGGCAACGATATGTCTATTGGTCCAATATGTAGAATGATGTGTCTAATTTTATTTTTGGATGTGAAAATTGTAGCTCAAGAAAACCTAGCAACCACAAAGGTAAAATGCTAAGCAAGGCAAAATGGATCTCCAAAAAGCAAACGGAGAAACAATATTCTCATTTGAATAAAGATGATTTTGAGGGACCAAAATATTCTAATGGGGGAGGTCTTTATCAGGAGATCAATTTAAAAAAATCATCTACAAGAAGTTTGGAAGTAGCTCCAGATAAAATTCTCACTTTAGAGTAATCAACACTTGTCGAAATAGAGCATGGAGGAAAACTGACTTAACTTCCATCATTTGTCAACACCCACTTAATAAAATGGGTTTTTTTTAAATAACCAACACCCATTTAATAAAATAGGTTGGTTTAAAATAACCAATGCCCATTTAATAAAATGGGTTGGCTTTAAATAACCAACACCCATTTAATAAAATGGATTGGTTTTAAATAACCAAATGAAGAACACAAGCTTATACTGAGAGGGGGGTGAACAATATAAGACCACTTTTTACTTTTCTTTCCCAATCAATATTATGCAATGTAAAGATAGCAATACCAATAGCAGTAATCAAAGCAATGTACAAATCACCACACAAAATAGAGACACCACAATTTACGTGGTTCACCCAATGTGGGCTACTCCACGGAGAAAATATTTCACTAAAATTTTCTCAATCAATCTCTTGGGAATCCTTTCCCTATTACAATGTTTATGGACCTCTGTCCAAAGGAGATACCAATCCCCTAAATCAAGTTTGTGGATCTCTATCCATAGGAGACACCAATCTCCTAATCTCTGCTCTAGCTGGTGATCTTCTAGAAGAACTGATGCCTCTACTGCACTGGCTAATGGATCTCTATCCACTGAAGACTCTTGTCCTCACTCAGAAGACCTATCCTCACTACCCTGGCTAATGGATCTCTATCCACTAGAGACTATCATCTTCTATACTCTATCACCTCCAAAGCTTGCACTCAACTCTGTCTCAAATATGTACTAAACATAGTCCTTTGGTCTAGCACAAATCTATCTTCAATATCTGTCTCTGGTCTGGCACAAACCTATCCTCAAATCTGCACCAAACTCTATCCTCGATATCTGTACTAAACATAGTCCTTCGATCTAGCACAAATCTACTCAATATCTATCTTCAAGCCTTAACTCAAAGCTTGACTCAATCTCAAATCAACTCTATTAGATCTGCTCCAAACCTTAACTCAAGGTTTGAACAAATCAATCAATCAACTCTACTCTCAAGCCTTCTCAAAGACTTATCTCAAATCTACTTTGTAAGCTTCCACAAAATCTCACACTAATCTATCCTCAAGTCCTCTCTAGAACTTGTCCAATTTGCTCAATAAGTCCTCTCAAGAACTTAACCAAATATGCTCAATACTCAATAGTTCTCACAAGAACTTATCCAAATCTACTCATAATCTGTATTGTAAGCTTCCACAAAAGCTTACCCAAATCTATCCACAAGTCTTCTCAAAGACTTACCTCAAATCTGCTCAACAAGTCCACACTAGAACTTGTCCAATCTCATAGAAACATAAAGAGAATTGTTAGAGACTCAATATGCTCTATACTCAACACAATGCTCAATCACTTTCAATCACTCTTTCAAAAACATACAGAGAATTGTTAGAGACTCAATATGCTTCAACTCAATCACTTTCTCAATTCAATTCAGAATATAGAATAGTTTGTTTTATGGAACTTGAACAATCACTTCACACATCCACTTGACTAGGCTCAACCAACTCTACTCAACCAATCTCTCAATGAAATAATCCTTGCTCACAAACCCTAGTCCAAGCATATGATCCTTCACTCAAAATATTTCCAACAATGCTCAACAACAAATCTCACATAACAATGATACTCATGTTCTTTTCAAATCCTAGTTCAAGTTCTTTGCTCAACCAATGGCTTCAACAACAATGCTTATAAAACAAGGTTTTAATAATAACTCTTTATTCCAGAAAACCTTGAAGCATTAACTCAAACACACTCAATAAGGAAGCCCTAATCAAATCCTTTTCACTCCAAACTTATTTTCAGAAATACACTCACATTCATCATTTTTACACATGGAAGAATTTGCCCATACCTTTTTCTTGATTGGAGAAAGTCCTCTCAAAACTGCCTTCAAACAATACCTTCTTATTTGCCAAGTACCAAGGGTTAGATAACAAGTGTTATACTTCACAAATACAAGGATAGCTCAATTTCATGATACACCTTATATCTCCATCTCAATAGCAATATTCAACAATAATATTTTCACAAAATAACCCTTTCAAAATACACCTTCAATTTCTCAATATCACAAAAATTGATATCACAAATCAATTTCAATCTCCTAAGGTAAAAATAATATTTACCCTAGTAAAACTCTTATTTACCACCTAGGTAAATAATCCCACTATTTTCCTTATGTCTCCCTAACCTTAAGGAAAATAATTAAATTGCATATACAACCCTTATACCTCCTAAACCTTAGCACATGTCAAAATTAAAAATTAAATTAATAAAAACCTTGGCAAAGTCCCCTTCCACAAATTTTGGGGATTCGACCCTGCGTCTTTCTCCTCGGCTGGCGCCTTGGCCGTGGCTAGCTAGTCGTGTGAGCCAAGCGCTCCATGTGCTAGCTTAAGCGCCTTGGTCGCTTTGTCTTCCCACAAAGGCCTTAGAGCCTTTGGCTCCTCCCTTTGCCTTGCCACTTGCTAAGACACACGATGCGCTCCCTTTACCTTGCCACGTGCCAAACCACACGACGTGCTCCCTATTGTCTTGACTTTCATTGACCCCACAATTTTTGCAAGTGCATTCAAATTATTTTTTGTTTGCTAAGGTTTGCATTTCGTAGGGTTTAAATACCCTTTATTGCCTTTGCACTTCACGTCGGTGGATGTTTTAATAGATGACATCGATACTTTTATAACCTTTATAATTTATAAATTATTTAAATTCTAAAAGAATTTAAATTTTATAAATTATATTTATAAACCTTTGACTTTAATAAAAATTAAAGCCTCCTTGTATAAGTAATATTTATTTATAAAATTTAAATTCAAATTGAATTTAAATATTTTATAAAATAAATATTAAAACCTCCTTTAGCTTTTAAAAAAGCTTCCTTGGGTTTTTATGAAAAACCTTTTAATTTGCTCATCCATGGTTTTAATAAAAACCCGCCTTCATTTGCTTCCACATAATATTAAAAATATTATGAAGCTCTTTTGCCATTAACCTTTGCATTGTTCTTCTTGACATCAATGATGACTTTATTCCTTGACATCAATGACAACTTAACTCAAAATGTCCAACAATCTCCCCCTTTGTCATTGATGGCAACCCAAATTATTTTTACCAAAAACTTGACCTTTCCTTTGTTCTGCTCCCCCTGGGACATTGCTCCCCCTAGCTCAATGCTCTCTCCTCTTTACTCAAATACCAAATCTCTCCCCCTTACTCAAATCTCTCCCCCTTTGACATCAATGGCAAAGGGTCACCTTTGGGGCTCGGGGCTAAGAATGAGCCTCTTAGCTTAGCCCCTCCCCCACCTCCTCTTGAGGTGATTAATTCTAGGGTGGGAGTATTTCTACTCCCAGAAAGCACTGTTCTTTACCTTTATCCTCTTTTCTTCTTATCTGATCCTTCTGATTCCTCTGACTGTTTCTTTCCATGTCCATGTTCCTGTCCATGTCCATTTTCTTGTTCATGTTCCTGTTCTTGTTCATATCCATGTTCCTATTTTTGTTCCTATTCCTGTTCTTGTTCATACTTGATTCTGGAATATCTGCTCTACACCACTTTGTTGTGTGACCATTATTATTGCACTTATAAAACTTAATGTTATTATTCCTTGGAGGTGCAAATATCTTAGGATTTCTCCTAGTGAAGCCATATCCTCTTCTATCATGAACCCTGTAATTCATTGCCTTGTGACCAAACTGATTACATGAGTAGCAATACCCATGGAAAAGTTGTCTGTTCCCATATTCTTGTCTTTCATGTATCCTACACTGTGAAGCCATGTGCCCAAACCTGTGACATGAAAAACATCTTCCATTGAAGTTTCCTTGTCTTGACCTCATTGGTCTCTTAGTCTCTCTTGACCTATTATGATTGTTGTTCCATCTGTATCTTCTTTGTGCATTGTTCATGTTCTTGTTGAACTTTCTGTTGTCCAACTCATCCTCAGATGTCTCACTTTATTTTACATTATCTTCTTCTAAAGTGTCTTCATCTGAAGTTTCTTCTCCTCTAGAACTTGAGGTTGACTTTCCTTCCCATATCTTTTGAACCTGTTCAAATCCAAGACCTATTTTGCTTGATGTAGGCTTTTGTATCTTGATGAACTTATCCAAGTTCTTTGAGCTATTTTTGAACCCTTTTAGCTTGACTTTGGAGTCTTCTAAATATTCTCTTAGTAGTGCCACTTCTTGTGCTAACTTTTCACATTCTAAGATCTTTGCTTCTAACTTATCCTTGAACTTCTTTGTCTTAGCCTTTGATTTTTCTAGATCCTCTATAAGCATCCTTCTCTCTTCATCACATTCTTGAAACTGAATTTCAAGTTTAGAGTTTTGCTTTCTTACCTTCTTCACTGTGTCAAGGGCATAGATAAGTTCTCCCTTGAGATCATATCCATATTTCTCTGAATATTCCTCTATTTGTTTACCTTTGTCCATATCTTTATTTTCTATTGGCTTGTCTTCTATAGGATCACCTTCTCCTTCTTCTAGTGCCATTAGAATATTCTCTTCTGGTCCTTCAAGTGTATCTTCATATTCATCATCACTGAAACTATAACCATTCCTTGTACAACTATCTTCAAGATGTCCAAAGTTACCACATCTAAAACACTTGAGAATTACTTGAGTCCTTTTCTTAACTTGTTCTTTTTCTTCAATCATAAATAGGACTTCATCTCTATCATTATCTAAAAAACTAGCATCACTATCACTTGAGTACTTACTTGCCTTATCCGCATAGTAGCTCCTCTTTTGTCTTTGAAAGAACTTCTTTCCTTGTCTGCTTTGTCCATCCTTGCTTTTATTTTGGTGCCTATATCTTTCTGATTCCATGTTCCTGTGATCCTATTTTTCTTCACCATTGTTATTCTTAGCTTCTTGAAAATCTGTTGCATAATGACCATACTTTCCACAATTGAAACATTTAACAGATTTTAGATCTTTAGATCTTCTAGAATCCTTATCCCTTCTACCATAATTAGCTTCTTCATCATTGGATGACTCATTGCTTGATTCTGACTTCTTACCCTTTGTCTTCTTGATTGCTTTGAATGTTGCTTCTTTCTGGGGATTAGGTTCCTCTTTTGTTCTCATCTCAAATGTTGTAAGAATACCAAGCAACATATCTCTTGTCAAAGAATCACCATATTTTGACTCTTCTATAGCAGAAACCTTTTCACTGAATCTTTTTGGAAGAGTTCTTAAGACCTTATCACAAACATCTGATTCATCAACCTTCATTCCAAGTCCTTGCATATCATTAACAACCTCATCAATTCGAAGTAGATAAGTACTAATATTTTCCTCATCCTTCATTCTTAATGTTTCAAATTGTCCTTTGAGATTTCGTATCTTTGCTTTCTTAACACTTTTATCTCCTTCATATATACTTTGCAATTTATCCCACATTTCTTTTGCAGTTTGACAATGCATAACTTTCATGGACTCTGTTCTATGCAAACCTCTCAAAAGTGCATTCATTGCTTTTGAATTGTAATGTTGTAGGAGCTTACCTTCCTTATCTGTAGGTGGATTAACTAAGGGATCGTATCCAATTTCAACTGCTTCCCAAATTTCATTGCCAAGTGCCATCAGGTAAATCTTCATTCTCATACTCCAATATATATAGTCACTTCCATCAAATACTGGTGCTGAATTGTCTGAGGACACATTCTTAGAATCCATTGTGTTCTTGTTATCTTTTCCTTCAAGCTGTTAAACTCTTTCGAAGGAACCCGCTCTGATACCAATTGAAGAACACAAGCTTATACTAAGAGAGGGGGTGAACAATATAAGACCACTTTTTACTTTTCTTTCCCAATCAATATTATGCAATGTAAATATAGCAATACCAATAGCAGTAATCAAAGCAATGTATAAATCACCACACAAAATAGAGACACCATAATTTACGTGGTTCACCCAATGTGGGCTACTCCACGGAGAAAATATTTCACTAAAATTTTCTCAATCAATCTCTTGGGAATCCTTTCCCTATTACAATGTTTATGGACCTCTATCCAAAGGAGATACCAATCCCCTAAATCAAGTTTGTGGATCTCTATCCACAGGAGACACCAATCTCCTAATCTCTGCTCTAGCTGGTGATCTTCTAGAAGAACTATTGCCTCTACTGCACTGGCTAATGGATCTCTATCCACTGAAGACTCTTGTCCTCACTCAGAAGACCTATCCTCACTACCCTAGCTAATGGATCTCTATCCACTAGAGACTATCATCTTCTATACTCTGTCACCTCCAAAGCTTGCACTCAGCTCTGTCTCAAATATGTACTAAACATAGTCCTTCGATCTAGCACAAATCTATCTTCAATATCTATCTCTAGTCTAGCACAAACCTATCCTCAAATCTACACCAAAATCTATCCTTGAATCTATACTAAACATAGTCCTTTGGTCTAGCACAAATTATCCTCAATATTTATCTTCAAGCCTTAACTCAAAGCTTGACTCAATCTCAAATCAACTCTACTAGATCTGCTCCAAACCTTAACTCAAGGTTTGAACAAATCAATCAATCAACTCTGCTCTCAAGCCTTCTCAAAGACTTATCTCAAATCTGCTTTGTAAGCTTCCACAAAATCTCACACTAATCTATCCTCAAGTCCTCTCTAGAACTTGTCCAATTTGGCTCAATAAGTCCTCTCAAGAACTTAACCAAATCTTCTCAATAAGTCCTCTCAAGAACTTATCCAAATCTGCTCAATAATTTGTATTGTAAGCTTCCACAAAAGCTTACCCAAATCTGTCCACAAGTCTTCTCAAAGACTTACCTCAAATCTGCTCAACAAGTCCACACTAGAACTTGTCCAATCTCATAGAAACATAAAGAGAATTGTTAGAGACTCAATATGCTCTATACTCAACACAATGCTCAATCACTTTCAATCACTCTTTCAGAAACATACAGAGAATTGTTAGAGACTCAATATGCTTCAACTCAATCACTTTCTCAATTCAATTCAGAATATAGAATAGTTTGTTTTATGGAACTTGAACAATCACTTCACACATCCACTTGACTAGGCTCAACCAACTCTACTCAACCAATCTCTCAATGAAATAATCCTTGCTCACAAACCCTAGTCCAAGCATATGATCATTCACTCAAAATGTTTCCAACAATGCTCAACAACAAATCTCACATAACAATGATACTCATGTTCTTTTCACACCCTAGTTCAAGTTCTATTCTCAACAACTCACTTCAACAACAATGCTTATAATCCCTATACTCGGATCTCTGAGCTATGATTCGCACTGGGGAGGATTAGACATTTTTCGCAGGACTGCCCAAACTTCCGAACTCATTTTGGCCATATCTCACTCATCCGAACTCGGATTGAGCTAAAATTTTGAGGGTAGATGCCTGAAAAACCCTAGAACATCTCCACCAATTTTCATATCATTTGGAGCAACACAAATCCTATAACATCCCTATGTGTGAACGATATATTTGGTAAGCGGCTATGCGAGGGTTTCATCTGGGTTGAGTGCAAGTAGCTCCAGAGGTTGGTTTTTAGGGCCTTTGGGCCCTAGCAACCAATATTTTTGTGGTTTATGCTCAATATTTTAGTAGGAAATGTTGCAGGGGATACAAGATGGGTTAGAAATTTGTCTTTCAATAGATCATACTGTGAACTTGAGTGACAACGGCTTCCAATTTGCTGCACAAAAGAAAAGTGAAAACCATACCTTTCCACGACATCTAGGGAAAGGATTAAAGAGACCACGAAATAATTTTCAAGCAGTTGATCAAAAAATGGCTCATATCTTAAGTGAATCTGGTGCTAAGGTGCACCCACAAAATAATTCTACTATGAAAACCCCTGTCAAGGGTAAGAATTTTGAAGACTCGGTCCCAAAAATGAATTTTAGGGATGCCCTTCATGGTGGACAGCCTCAACCCAATGCTAATATCAATATTAGGGCTTCTCATAAACCTCTAAGAATGCCTAAGATTGATCCCAGGAAAACGGATTCAGGATGTCTTAAAGCAACTGATGGAACTCCTATTGTTAAGTTTGATATGGGTAACATTCAGACTGGCATTGAAGATTTGGAAAAAAGAGGACTAATTTGTCGGTTCGTGGGTTTTCGTCCGAGTCTATCTGCTTTCAAAGTTTGGGTTGCAAAAATCTAGAAAACTAAATGTGAGTTACAAATCTCTATTTATCCAAATGGTTATTTTCTTGTTTTATTTGCTAATAATGAAGATAGAGAGAAAACTTTTCAAGGGGGTCCTTGGTTTTTTGGAAGGGCAGGGCTTTTCATGAAGCCCTGGCATACTAAATTTAAAGCCGAAGAAGAGATGCCTTCTATAGCTCCCGTGTGGGTTAGACTCTTTGGCCTCCCTATTAAATTTTGGAATCCTACTATTTTTTCTTCAATTGGAAACTCTTTAGGAACTTTTATGATGAATGTTGATTGTACTCAAAATTTTGAACATATTATTTATGCTCGAATTTGTGTTTTAATGGATTTTGACAAACCCCTACCTAAAAAGATCACATTACAATTTGGGGAAGACACTTGGGAGCAAGTAGTGGACTATGAGAACATTCCTTTTCGTTGTAGAATTTTCCATGAATATGGTCATTTGGCCATTGCTTGCCCAAATAAAATTCTTGATCAAAATAAAGAAGATATAAACTTAGCAGGTTTCCAAATACCTAAGAAGAAGAACACTCTAGAAAAAATCAGTAATGAAGGATCAATCAAAGTCATTTGCTAATATGTTTGAAATCCTTTCCACAAATGATGTCCCAAGTGAGGAAGAGGAAATAATGGAAACTGAAATCTTAGAAACATAATTTAAATATGAAGGAAAGAACTCAGAGACAAACCAACAAATCAAAGGTTTTCAACAGAAAAAAAAAAGGAGAAAATTTACACAAGAAAAACAATATTTCAAATGTCAAAACTTCAAATAATGCAGGTCCCAATATAGACTCCATTGAACCATCTAGTAAAATTTTGGCAGTGTATGAGCATTCTTCAAGGTTAGAAGCCATCTCAGATTCAATTGGAATAATTCAGGAACAGGGAAAAAAAAATTGAAGATGGATTCTAATCAAAAAGTAGGTCGCAATACCAATCAATATCATATGGTAAAAGAAGGTGAAAATCTTGTATAGGAAGGTAAGATTAATGCCCTTCCCAACATTTTTAGACCTGGTATTAATGAAGATCATCACTTGGAATATTAGAGGACTCAAAGGGAGTCTTTCAAAACAAAATGAAATTAGAAGAATGATTCGGATAAATCATCCACATCTTGTTTTCCTTCAAGAAACAAAGATGTCAATGGAGGATATGGACTTAATTGCCAGTAAAATTTTGCCAGCTGGAAAAGTGGTTTCCCTCAGTTCCCAAGGGACTTCGGGTGGCATTGCTTGTATTTGGGACCCAAAAGAGGTAGTTATTCACCATATGGTTGGCGAGTTGGGGTTTGTTGGCTATAGCTATTCAAAGTAGACATTCCAACCAGATTATGCTCTGCATTACTCGTTTATGCCCCGACTTCTTTGGAGGAAAAAAGAAGACAGTGGAAGGATATTACTCATATTATCTCTCATTTTCCTAAAGCTTGGATCTTGATCGGAGGAGATTTCAATACCATCCTCTCTCTGGATGAGAAAAGGGAGGGAAATAGAAATTTGGACAAAAGTACTCGACCTCGTGAGCGAATATATTGCAAACCTCCATCTTGTGGATATCCAACCAGATAATGGCCTTATGACTTGGTCTAAAGAAGGCAAGGCTTAGCTTGTATAATAGAGAGATTGGATAGGTTTTTGCTCTCTGAAAATTTCTTAATCCATGGTCACATTCCTAAAGTGAAGACTCTTAATAATGTTGGTTCGGATCATTGGCCAGTCATGGTGGAATTATGGAAAACTAATGTGATTTTCTCTCCTTTTTGTTTTCAATTAATGTGGCTTAGAGACATTTCCTTCAAACCTCATGTGCAACAATGGTGGAAGGAAGGTAAACCTAGGCATGGGGCTAAGATGTTCTGTTTTGCCAAAAGACTGCAATACATTAAATCCAAAATCAAGACTTGGAACTGGAAAGAGTTTGGGGATGTTCATAAAAAAAACATGAAGTTATTGCTCATCTTGAAAATTTGAATAAGAAAATCCGTTTAGATGGCCTCACAGAGAAGAGAAGTGCAGATGAAATTAAACTCACAACTCAATTAGAGGAATGGGAAAAAAGAGAAGAAATATTATGGAAGCAAAAATCTAGAATTCAATGGCTCAAAGAAGGAGATTGAAACACAAATTTCTTCCACAAATCTCTTCTAGCTCGAAGATCTCACAACTTTATTTCTTCCTTAAAATCAGATTCTGGAGATGTTGTTTATACTTGGGATGGCATGAACTCTATTGTTGTTGATTACTTTTCCAATATTTTTGTTGCTACTCCTCTTGACTCAGCTTCACAACAAAATGTTCTTCAAGCAATCCCTTCTCTTATCACTTCCGAGGAGAACTCTATTTTGACTGCTCCTGTTACTATCAATGAGCTTCAACAAGTAGTTTTTAAAATGCAAAAAGGGAAAACCCCGAGTCCTGATGGTTTTCCTATTGAGTTCTACCAAGAGTTCTGGGATATCCTTCATGGTGATTTATTAGAGGTGGTGGAAGAAGGCAGGAAATCCAAAGAAAATTTGAAGGTTATCAATAAAACTTATATTACTCTTGTTCCAAAAGCTCAAGAGGTTGATCATATCTCAGCTTTTAGACCTATTGCTTTATGTAATGTTCTTCTCAAAATTATTACTAAAATCATGGCAGAAAGGTTGAAGCCTCTTTTGCATAAGATTATTTCCCAGAGCAAGGGGGATATGTGGAAGGACGTCAAATAGTAGATGAGATAGTTCTTGCTCAGGAAGCCATCCATTCCATGGATATGCAAAATTCTCCTTCTATGTTCATCCGGTTAGACTTATCCAAAGCTTACGACAGAGTGGATTGGCACTTCCTTATCAAAGTTTTGAGGCAATTTGGTTTCTCTAAGGATTGGATGGATTGGATTATGGGATGTATCTCTTCAGTTTCCTACTTAGTTCTTATCAATGGTAGGCATTCTCAGTATTTCCCAGCTTCCAGAGGTATTAGGAAAGGTGACCCGCTATCCCCTTATTTATTCATCATTCTTGCTTAATGCTTGGGTAGGACTATAACCAAAAAGAGGGAAAACAAAACCCTTGAGAGAGTTACCATTGCTCATGGAGCTAGACCTATCTCTCATCTTCAATTTGTGGATGACTCTACCCTTTTAGGTAAAGCTATAGTTAAGGAAGCTTCTAATATTAAGCAAATCATTAGCTATTTTTCTAAGGCTATTGGGCAGTTGATCAATGAAGACAAATCTAAAGTTATTTTCTTTCACTGCTCTGCTAGACAGGAATCCATGGTCTTGGATAAATTAAGATATAAGAAGACCTCTCTTCCAATCACTTATTTAGGTATTCCCATAAATATTCAAAGGTAGAAAAATAAATATTGGAATTGGTTGTTGGACAAAGTCAAGAAGAAAATTGGAAAGTGGACCAACAAGTGGCTTTCTTCGGGGGTAGAATCACCTTGGTAAAATCAGTCCTTCAAGCTATTCCTATTTATGTTTCTTTCGTTTTGAATATCCCAAAGGTTGGTCTTCGAGAATTGGATCAAATCAGTCATCGTTTCCTTTGGAGTGGTACTAAGAAGAAAAGAAAATGGGCCTTGGTGAAATGGGATACTTTATGTCTTCCTAAGAGTGAAGGGGGGTTACGTCTTTGTAGTGTTCTGTTGTTTTTGTCTTGTTTGTGTTTTTTTATGTGGTTCTTGTGTTTTTCTATGTGGTTTGTGTTGTGGTTTCTTTTATCTTATTGTGTGTGTTTGGTTGTGCTTTTGGTTTTGACACACTCAAGGAGTTTGTTTTTTATTTTATTTTATTATTTTTGTTGTTATTTACTTTTTTTAATTTGGTTTTGTGTGTTTGTTTGCTCCTTGAGTATGTCAAAGGTGGTAGGCCAGGTTCGAGTCCTAGGCATTTTTGGCGGAATGGATACCCCTGCCTCCTTGGGTCTTACCCGAAAGTGGCATCCCTTTTGGGATGTTTTCCACAAATAAAAATAATAATAATGCTTATAATCCTGGTGCTTTCAGCGACGTAAAATTTTTAAAATGATTGTGGCATGGTGGTTATAGGGGCGGACTACACGAAGATCTGTGTGGCGGCTTAAGGGCAGACAGCACAGAATACTGTGGCGGCCATAAAAAGCTGGACAGCCTGCCCAAATTCGTGGCGGCTACCAATTCCACCATGTAAATTCAAAAAAAAAAAAAAAAAAAACAATAATGCTTATAAAATAACTCTCACATAACAATGATACTCATGTTCTTTTCAAATATTAGTTCTTTACTCAACCAATGGCTTCAACAACAATGCTTGTAATACAATGTTTTAATAACAACTCTTTATTCCAAAAAACCTTGAAGCATTAACTCAACCACACTCAATAAGGAAGTCCTAATCAAATCCTTTTCACTCCAAACTTATTTTTTAGAAATAAACTCACATTCATAATTTTTACACATGGAAGAATTTGCCCATACCTTTTCTTGATTGGAGAAAGTCCTCTCAAAATTGTCTTCAAACAATACCTTCTTGTTTGCCAAGTACCAAGGGTTAGATAACAAGTGTTATACTTCACAAATACAAGGATAACTCAATTTCATGATACACCTTATATCTCCATTTCAATAGCAATATTCAACAATAATATTTTCACAAAATAACCCTTTCAAAATACACCTTCAATTTCTCAATATTACAAAAATTGATATCACAAATCAATTTCAATCTCCTAAGGTAAAAATAACATTTACCCTAGTAAAACTCTTATTTACCACCTAGGTAAATAACCCCACTATTTTCCTTATGTCTCCCTAACCTTAAGGAAATAATTAAATTGCATATACAACCCTTATACCTCCTAAACCTTAGCACATGTCAAAATTAAAAATTAAATTAATAAAAACCTTGGCAAAGTCCTCTTCCACAAATTTTGGGGATTTGACCCTGCGTCTTTCTCATCGGCTAGCGCCTTGGCCGCAGCTAGCTAGCCGTGTGAGCCAAGTGCTCCATGTGCTTGCTTAAGCACCTTGGTCGCTTTGTCTTCCCACAAAGGCCTTAGAGCCTTTGGCTCCTCCCTTTGCCTTGCCACTTGCTAAGACACATGATGCGCTCCCTTTACCTTACCACGTGCCAAACCACATGACGTGCTCCCTGTTGTCTTGACTTTCGTTGACCCTGTAATTTTTGCAAGCGCATTCAAATTATTTTTGTTGGCTAAGGTTTGCATTTTATAGGTTTTAAATACCTTTTTTTTCTTTTGTTCTTCACATCAGTGGATGCTTTAATAGATGACATCGACGCTTTTATAACCTTTATAATTTATAAATTATTTAAATTCTAAAAGAATTTAAATTTTATAAATTATATTTATAAACCTTTGAGTTTAATAAAAATTAAAGCCTCATTGTATAAGTAATATTTATTTATAAAATTTAAATTCAAATTGAATTTAAATATTTTATAAAATAAATATTAAAACCTCCTTTAGCTTTTAAAAAAGCTTCCTTGGTTTTTTATGAAAAACCTTTTAATTTGCTCATTTATGGTTTTAATAAAAACCCGCCTTCATTTGCTTCCACATAATATTAAAAATATTATGAAGCTCTTTTGTCATTGACCTTTGCATTGTTCTTCTTGACATCAATGATGACTTCATACCTTGACATCAATGATAACTTAACTCAAAATGTCCAACACCAAAACCCACTTAATAAAATGGGTTGGTTTTAAATAACCAACATCCATTTAATAAAATGGGTTGGATTTAATTATCAACACCCATTTAAGAAAAGGAGGTTGCAAGCATTTAAGAAAAGGGGGCTACATGCATTTAATGAAAATGACTTTCTTTCGCACAAAACTTAGTGGTAAATTGTTACACAACACTGAGTGGCAAATGGTTGCACAACACTGGGTGGCAATTTAGTTTTTACACAACACAATGTGGTAGAGTTTTCAGAACAGATTGTGGAAAATTATTGCAAAACACATGGTGATGACTTGATTGCTAGATCTATAGTGGAAGAACAGAAAGAGAAGAAAAGACATCAAAGCAGGGGAAGCATAGTTGGATAATGGAAGATTATAATCTAATACCACAGTAAGGATTGCAATAGAATTATTATTTCTAATAAAATTTTGTATAAATCTCTTTGACCGTGATTTTACCCATTTTGGGGTTTCCACATAAATTTGGCGTTTCTCTTTAAACGATGTGTATGTGTTTTTTTAATCTAAGTTTACTGCTATTATTTACCTTAATTGCAAGAATTACCAGATTAATACTAACACATAGAAATAGTTGATCTCTTTGAAAATAACCAGACAACACACCAATGGTTGTATTCACACTGTGAATTTATGAAGTAGTTTTTGGTTCAAGTTTCAAAGATCCTCAACCACAAATTAATCATAAGGATTAAGCAAGATCCATAGATCTGTATGTAGAGGTGAATCCATAGTGTGGCACTTTACGGATCAAGTTTGGTACCAGAGCTGATTTTTTTGAAGAACTGTGTATGCAAGGTAGAAGATCTCAATGAAAGGACTTAGCCCCATACAATCCATATATTGGGAGAAGAAGGATCAATCTGTGAAAATGATAGATAAATTAGAACCTAACTCTCCAACAATGTCCAACAAGGAATTTTAAAGAAGATTTCTTGAAATGGAAAACACTCTCCAAAGCTTGATGGAGTTGGTGCTTTCTCAAGAAGAAAGGAAATCACATAAGGAAAAGAATAAATTAGATTCATATTCTAATATTGATTCTTTTGCTTCCAATGGTGATAAAATGGAGGTTGAAGAATACCACTGCAAACAACTTGAGAATATTTCATCACAACCCTTGATTGCATATCCGTTCAAAATGGAGGTCAAAAATGATATTCCAGCCTATGAAAAGGAGTTAGATCCTAAAAAATTAGTTACTTTAGTACTAAGTCTTATAAATAGGTATATCATATCAGCTTTGCTAGATTAAAACTAGGAGTCCGTGCTCTCACATGGTGGGAAGCATACTCAGTTGGATTGGTAAGAAATCAACAGCCAGTTGTGGAAACATGGGCAAAATTTGTGAAGGTTATAAGAGCTCAATTTTATCCTATTTTCTATCAAGATAATATGGAGGAGATATGGTTGTTTCTAAGATAGAGGCAGGGCCAAACAGTCTAATAATACACCATAGAATTTAGAAAACAAGTTGTGTTAATGGGTGTTAATCTTCGTGATCCTCAAATATTTAAGAAATATAAGTGTGGTTTGTCTTATCAGATCAGGATAGAACTGGCATTATTTGATGTCAAGGACATTACTGAGACATGCATTAAAGCCACATACCTAAAAATGAGGGTTAGAAAGCCAATGAAATATAATAAGGCATTAACTTCATCTTTATTCTCCAAGCCTACAGAGAAAACCAAGGGTTCTAGCAGTAAAGGTAAGAAGAAATTAGGGGCTACAACCACCAAATCACAAAAGGGTGAAAAATATTGCAAGGAGTGTAATATTGATACTCATTCAAGTGAGGACTTTTAGAAGCTACATCCTAAAAAGAGGCCAAAATGGTGGAACAAGGGAAAGAAGAAATCTACCAATTCTACTAAAAAGGTTGAGCAGGAGGAAGAAGGGTATTTTAAGAAAGAGGATGAAATAAAGGTAATGTGTGCTACCATAATTAAACCTTTAAGTCAGGAGCAGACCTCTAAGAAGGAGGAACAATCTTCAAAGGCCAAGAAAGAGGAATTATTTTGGGTCTA
Source organism: Wollemia nobilis (assembly GCA_028583015.1). Taxonomy (NCBI): domain Eukaryota; kingdom Viridiplantae; phylum Streptophyta; class Pinopsida; order Araucariales; family Araucariaceae; genus Wollemia; species Wollemia nobilis. Next base: position 2,329,875 of record JAQPPZ010002524.1, read on the forward strand.
CATACAAGTTCAGAGGATGAAAGTTACAACATTGTTTGACAGTGGATCCCAACAGAATTTAATTTTTGAGGATCTAGTGAAGCAGTTGGGATTGAATATTGTAGATCATCCACAACCATATCCATTGGGATGGGTGCAAAATGACTTGGAGCTATAGGTAACCAAGCAATGTACTTTACAGTTTTGTATGAAAAATAAATTTTATAATGTAACTACTTGTGATGTAGTATGTCTTGATATTTGCCAAGTAATTTTTGGTAGCCCATATTTATAGGAAAGAGATGCTTTGTTTAAGTGGAGGCGCAATATTTGGGAGTTGAAGAAATGTGGAATCACCTATGTGATTAATTCCAACAGGTTGGAAAATAAAGTTTAGCTTGTGACAGTGTAGCAAGCCAAGCATTTTGGGAATGTAAGCAAGAGATTTATGTTATTGATGATAAGAGATGCAATAGTAATGTGCAGTTTAGTAAGGAGGTGGAAGCAACCAACTGTACTCCCTAACAAAAGAAAAAATTGGAGCCTTTTTCTTTTGAAGAGTACAAGAGGCAGTATGAAGAATATGTTGAACTTGGGAAGAAGTACAAGGAGTTGAAAAATGGAGTGCAAGGTAAATCCAATAAGGTTTTTCATTTGGAAAATGACTTGTTGTTCAAAGAGGGAAAACTTTGTGTGCCCAAGGGAGATAAATGCTTACAACTGATAATAGAAGCTCATACATCACTAGTTATTAGTCATTTTAGTGTGCACAAAACAGTAGCTAACCGGTAACGATATGTCTATTAGTCCAATATGCAAAATGATATGTCTAATTTTATTTGTAGATGTAAAAATTGTAGTTGGTTATGTAAAGCCAACCCATTTTATTAAGTGGGTGTTGGTTATCTAAAACCAACCCATTTTATTAAATGGGTGTTGGTTATTTAAAGCCAACCCATTTTATTAAATGAGTGTTGGTTATTTAAAACTAACTCATTTTATTAAATGGGTGTTGGTTATTTAAAACCAACCCATTTTATTAAGTGGGTGTTGGTTATTTAAAACCAACCCATTTTATTAAGTGGGTGTTGACCACTCATTAAATGATGGAAGTTAAGCCAATTTTCCTCCATGCTTTGTTTCGACAAGTGTTGATTTTATTGTAGATGATTTTTTTTTAATTGATCTCCTGATCAAGACCTCCCCCATTGGAGGATTTTGGTCCCTCAAAATCATCTTTATTCAGATGAGATAATTGTTTCTCTGCTTGCTTCTTGGAGATCCATTTTGCCTTGCTTAGTATTTTAACTTTGTGGTTGTTGGGTTAACTATCAACACCCATTAGGAAAAGGAGGTTACAAGCATTTAATAAAAATGGGAGTACATGCATTTAATGAAAATGGCTTTATTTCGCACAACACTTAGTGGTAAATTGTTTCACAAAATTGAGTAGAAAATGGTTGTACAACACTGGGTGGCAATTTAGTTTTTACACAGCACAGTGTGGAAGAGTTTTCAAAACAAATTGTGAAAATATTGGAGAACACATGGTGACGACTTGATTGCCAAATCTGTAGTGGAAGAACAAAAAGAGAAGAAAATACATCAAAGCAGTGGGAGCAGAGTTGGAAAATGGAATATTGAAATCTAATACCATTGTAAGGATTGTAATCGAATTATTATTTCCAATAAAAATCTACAAAAATATCTTTGACCATGGTTTTACCTATTTTGAGGTTTCCACGTAAATTTGGTGTTTCTCTTTCAACTATGTGTATGTTTTTTAATATGATATTATTGCTATTATTTATCTTAATTGCAGGAATTACCAAACTAATACTAACACGTAGAAAGAGTTGATCTCTTTGAAAATAACCATGCAGCACACCAATAATTGTATTCACGCTATGAATTTACGAAGCGATTTTTGGTTCAAGTTTCAGAGATCCTCAACCATAAATTAAGCATAAGGATTAAGCAAGATCCATAGATATGTATGTAGAGGTGAATCCACAGTGTGGAACTTTACAGATTAGACAATGATGATAATGTCCTCTCTATATCTCAATGTGTAAATTATAGGATCAGAATGGCATCTCAAAAATCTAAAAGATAGAAAAAAATAGTCCATCTTCTCATACCAAGCCTTGGGGGCCTATCTATGGCCATAAAGTGATTTTCATAATCTACACACCAATGAATAATCCTAGAAAAATCATGGAGGCTACTCCATATATATCTCTTCTTGCAAATCTCCATGCAAGAAGATACTCTTCACATCCATCTGGTAAACTAACCAACCCTGTGATGTAGCAATAGAGAGTATAAGACAAACAAAATCCAAATTGGTGATAGGGGTAAACATCTTGGAGTAATAAACCCCTTCAACCTATGAAAAACCCTTCACTACAAGTCAAGCCTTATACCTATGAATGGACCCATATATTGCATATTTGGTGCAATACACCCATTCATATCTCACCATTTTTCTTCCTTTTGGAAGAGGAACCAAATCCTAAGTATGTTTTTTTATTAAGGAAGAATATTCATCATACATGGCATCATCCCACTCCCAAATGCCATGGGCCTCATCAAACCTCTATGGATCAACAAAAACTACTTGACAAAGTAACCCCTACTAGAATTAGAAGTATACCTTGAAGGTGGGATACCTTCAATGAAATGTGATGCCTCCTCAACTATAGTCTGATCCCATATAGGTATGGGGGTAGCATGTGCAGGAACCTCTACAACTGTCTCAACAATGCCCTCATCCTCACTTTGATCATCATCAAAACAACCATCTTCAAAGTGAAAAGTAGATAAGAATGGAGGAGTAGAAAGAGTGGGCTCAGTTGGAGAATAATTTTCATCAAACTGGACATGATTTTGAAAAATAACTTCACGTGTATCTGGATCCAATAATATATAAGCCCTCATATCCTCACAATAGCCAACAAAAATGAGTGGCTTGCTCTTTCTATCCAAAGTTGTCCTTTTCTTCTTTGGAACATGAGCCCATGCTTGACTCCCAAAAACTTAGAAATGAGAAACATTAGGCTTGGTCCCTATCCAAGCCTCCTTTGGAGTCATCTACTCAAGAGCTCATTGATGTGTATGATTTTAAATATAATTCACACAATTGAATATCTTGACCCAAAATTTGGGAGGTAAATCTCGTGAGTGCATCATACAATTTTCTATTTCCTTGTGTTCTATTTTTATCTCAACTACACTATTCTTCTTTGGTGTATGTGGGATAGAGTGTTGATGTAGAATCCCATGAAGGTCCAAAAAATCTAAAAACTCCCTACTAAAATACTCCCCCCCATTATCTGTGTAATGCTTCTTGATGCAACTCAAAGATTGATTCTCAACAAAAGCCTTACAGCCTTTGAATGTGGTAAAAACTTCACTCTTGAAATTGAGAAAATATACCTAATTTTTCCTTGAGAAATCATCAATAAAGGTGAGTGCATACTTAGCTCCCAAAAAAGGAGTGGGAAAAACCATCAAGTCACTATGCACCAACTCAAGATGGAAAGAAGCTCTCTTGGACTTACCTTTGGAAAAAGGATCTTGATGTTTTCCAATTACACAACTTGGAAAAACTCCATCAATACAAGATACCTTAGGTAATCCAATGACCATATCATGAGTGCTTAAATCCTTCAAACATCTGTAATTGAGGTGGCCAAATATCTCATGCCAAATCTTGCTTTTTGAATCTGCATGATCCACCAAACAAGTACCTCCAAGTGAAGAATCAAAATCCTCAATGTGATAAAGATATTATCTATGGTCAGCAACAACTTATGCAACAATAGATTGTGGGTCACTCAAATCTCTAATCTCAGCTCCTTGAGGTGTAAAAAAAAAAAAATTTCCCCCATAATGCCAAATTTGGTAAACAAAGAGAAAATTGGTGGAAATATTTGGAACATAAAAAAATTTCTTAATGCATCCACCATCAACCTGTATGTCACCTTTTACCTTAACTAAAATGGAAGAAGAATCTCCAACCTCAATTCAAGATGTAGAAGTAGAACACAAGGTGGCAAATAACTCCCTATATGAAGTCATATGATGAGTTGCTCTAGAATCTAAAATCTAATCCTCAAAAATAGCCTTAGATGATATCTAAAAGCATTCAAAGCCTTGCCCTTATCTTTTGAAGGAGTGAAGGATGTTTTTTTATTCCTAAATGCTTCCTCTAAGTCTTGTAACTTTTTCCAACACTTGTCATCAAAATGACCATTGACTCCACAATATGAACAAGTAACATTTGATCTATTTTTACTTTTGGACTGCTTAGGTTTATGATTGGACTCTTTGGAGGATGACTCTTTTTTATGTGACTCTTTGGGATTTTTATGAAATGAAGGAGAAGGGAAAGGATTAGGTTAGGACATAGACTTGTATTTTCCCTTGCCTTTGGAAGTGGAAGTGGAGGATGCAACAAATGCTTTATGTGAGGAGGTGTAATACTCAGAGTTAAGAACTTTGGATTCTTCCCTCAAAATATTGGCATAAAACTTCTCAAAAGTAGGCATTTTGTGATCAAAATCCATGGAATCCATATTGGAAAAAAATGTGGAGGTAAACATATGGAATGGACACCTAAGTTTTGACAAGATCATGAAAATACATTCTTCATCCATTTTAGTTTTTCCACTACCTTTTAAAAGTGTGAGAAATAATTAAAACTTAGTGAGAAAATCACCCATATATGAAAAATCATTTGGACTAAGAGTACTAAGTTCAGCATCAAGATGTAAAACTCTCAAAGTGTCCACTTGCCCAAATAGCTTCTCAATATTCTCCCAAATTTGAAAAGGAGTGTCACAATCATTAAGATGAAACAATAGATTGTCACTCACATGCATCCCAATTAATCCCTTACATTCATCCATTTTGTAATCACAAATAAACTTATGATACTTATTTGTAACTTCAGGTAGCTCTTCTTGCATTAATATTGATAACCCTTTAGATTGAATAAGTGTCATCATGTGTGGCTTCCATATGTGATAATTATATGAGTTAAGTGGCTCAAAATCCTCTAAACCTATTTTTCAATCACAAGAAATAAAATGCAAGATCCACAAATATGGTGTTCAAATCGACACCAAGACACCCCACCCAAATTCAATGCTTCCAAAAATAAGAGTCCCCCAAAAATCAAATGCCTTTATAATTCAGGCATTACAAAGAGTATATGATCAGATCTGATTTTTACAATCACTAAAATTTTGCAGATCTAAAAAGAAAAAAAAATGAGTAACAACTTCACAAAACAAATATTTTACAAAGTTGTTTTCAAATACACAAAATTGCTAGCAAAATACGTTTTTTTTTAAATGTATTTTTAGCAAACCTTTTCAATAACTTAAATGTAGATCTAAGTTTGAAATTTGAAAAGAACTTAGAAGAAAAAAAGATAGGTTGTAGACCTCAGAAAACCATATCTGCAACAAGCAACTTCAAGAATTACAAAAAACCAGATATTTCATGGACTATGTGTAAGAAAAAAACCCACATACAAAAAAATAAATTTATATACGACAGTGGCCATTAGCAGTGGAAAGTGATTAATGGTGGTCAAGTGAACAGGTTTGTCAGTAGTTCTACAACTATTAAAATAGCCCACAAAAAACTCCAAAAAAACTTTCAAAAAATAAAACTTTTTTTATCAATCCCCGTGGTTAGAGGGGTCAACCAAGATGCAATGAAGGGATAAAAAGGATATAGAAGCTATTTACAAAATAATAGAAGAAGAAAAAAATCAATTTTCACTTTTTAGGGCTTAGAAACCTCCAATATCCAACTGCAAAACCTTCAACATGATCCGATTGCATAAACCTCAACAATGGATGTTTCCAATAGTCCTCAAAGCTTTGATACCATGAAAGAAATGTTGGAAAAATATAAAACACCAAACCAAGCCACAAGAATCAAGGGGTTGAAGCAACACCACATTAGCCAAAACAAAGAGACTAAAATATAAAAATAAGATAATGGAAGCTAACATAAAAAATGTAATATCATATCATATGTCATAATTGATTATGAATACAATGGAGAATTCTTGCTTAAATAGACAAGGAAGATCCACCATAGTCGTAGGATCAGCAAATAGATAAGGATCAAAATCCATCGTACAAACAGGGAGATGCAATATGATCCATGGAGAAAAGATCTCAACCCTTCAAATGTAATCAATGAGTGTAACTCCCTAGGAATTCCAAATATCCCCATAGTATCTAAATAATATAAAAACAAATATTCACACATAAAGTGGGTGGGAAAAATAAAATAAACTAATATAAAAATAAAGTACCTAGGCAGGATATCCTCATTCATTCTCTCCATAGGCAAGATATCCTTAAACGATAAATCAAATCCCTTATATTGTGACTCAATTTTTGCTCCTATTGTAGGCTCTTTCCTTCCAAGGGGAAGGTAAGCACTTCACACTTTTTCTATAGACTCTGATTCTATATCTAAGGAAGGATCAACTAATTCACAATCTTCTTCATCCTTTGCTTATTTGCCTTCAAAATCCTTATTTTCAATCTCAAAGATTTCTTCAAACCATAGGAGAGATGGTCCTTGATGGAGAGGTGGGAGGGTTCACTATAAGAATTGATAACCTTATTTTACTAGAAGCTTCCCTCATCATCTTAGGTCTCTTTTCTATTTGAATTGGGTATGCTTCCTAAGGAGTAGGGTGAGGACACATTAGGGAACTATTTACCATTGCACTTGGAGCAGGGAGATAATAACCACTCATTTTAGGTGCTTTAGGTATTACAATAGGGTTGTGTCACCTTAACTTGGGATTCAATTACCTAATTTACCATTGATTGATTTACCATGGATTAACTAGTTATTATTAGATTGAAAACTATGGGTTGATTCACCATTGTAGGATGACTTGATTCTTGTTTAATTGTTTTCTAAGCATAGAATATTTTTGAAGTGCATGATGTAGGATTATGGGGTGTTTTATAGGTAGGGCTCTAGAAAATTGCATTCATAGTACTCAAACTATTGTGCAATTGATTAATCACTAGCATATTTTCCTATTGGATCACTTTAACCTGAAGGGACTCATTATAGGCTAGAACCTCCTCACGTGTAGGGGTCAGTTGGTCTTGTTATTGAGTAACTACCCATTGAGGCTCTTACATGTTTGCTTATTGAATTATTCAATCTCATCATATGATTCCTTTATCCATTGAAGTATCATAATTATGCTCTTGAGATGGTACAAAAATTGTTGCTCTTAGGGAACTTGTTGATATAGTGGAACCACTTGTTGATCAGTTTGAGCCAAATAATAAGGACGATTTTTTTGCACAGACACCATTGGATTTTGTTGTTGAATCAACTAAGGTTGTTGGGGGTACTTGTCCATATTGCATCTTCCCACATGATATTTTGTATATAGGTTGCTTTTTTTGAGTATATGGTGGTTGTTGGGGATATTGGATCTATTATTGATTTTTTGCAACTTGATAACTTGGTCTCACCACATATTTTTGTATGAATTATTGCAATGGTTGATGAGGCTATATATTTGGTTAGTTCTACTGAAATTGTTATTGATCCTGAGGAATTGAAAATTTTGATATATTTGAGGACTTCGAACCAATAAAATATATTGTACCATCTAAGGATTCCCCCATGATTGAGTTTTCATAATGTTGCTTGAAGCCCAAAAATATCAAAGATATGATCAAAGCTCATATGATTCCTCATGTTCAGGGGGAAAGGTTTGACGAAGTGCCCCAATTTTTATGTGTGTGTGCATGTGTGTGTTGAGAAGAGAAGTTGAAGAGCAATACTTAAAAAGTTTTGGTCCCAAATAAGATTATTCTTTATTGAAAGAAGAAAGAGATAATATCTAATATGGAGATTTTTGTGGGAAGGGTTATAATTGATACTTTTAATATGAGATGTGATGAGATCTAACAAAATCTATATAATGTAATGTAATGATATTCACTATGATGATGAACAAATCAAATATCAACAATATAATTAAACTAACATAAGCATTGGAATGTATTGTAGTAGCTTTTGAAATGCATTTTAAAATCTATTGTAATACATTCTAATACATTCTTGCAATAATCTCCATCTTGCAAAGCTTCATCCTAGATTCTCTAGCATACGTACCTACGTAGATAGAGTTTTAGGATGAAAGTTTGTAAAAATTCAAAAAACTACCTATGGAGCAATTTGCTCATAATTTTGGAGTGATTTGCTAGCAAAAAATAACTTGAAAGAATTTTGCATGTGGAGCACTATTTAAGTAGAGTGTTTTGCTTGAAAAATTCAAGTGATTTGTTCATTATTTTCTAGTGATTTGCTTAGTAATTATGAACATAGAAAAATTTTAGGAAGAAAGGGTTCAATAAAATCATCTTAAAATTGAAGCAAATTACCTTTTCATGATGGAGGGAAAAATAAACTTGTCTTTCCTAGTAAATTACTTTTCAAATTCAAAGCAAATCACTCATCAAATCTAACTTGGAGATATTTTACTATTTTTGAAGTGAATTGCTTGTTGATTTGATATTTTTATAGAATGAATCATAAGTGCATTTTATTTGTGAAACATGCATATAGGAGGTCAGATTCAAGTTATGATGATGCTCATATGCTTTTGTAATTGTCATCTTTGCAAAAAAATTAAAATTATAAAGTTCATATTGGATTTGCCATTCATGAAGTACTTACAAAATTTGAACATTAATAACAAAATTGATGAACTTAAAAGTCAATTTGAAACTAGAACTAGAAAATCAAGTTCCTAGCTTTGGAAGATTGCTCTGGATTCAACCTGTGGAAGTGCAAAACTTTTGGAATGAACCACTCACTTAAATAAAATAAATCCCTTGCCAATGTAAGTGAATCAATTATATATGTTCGCTAAATTGACTTAGTGAATTTCCAGGCACTTTGCTCAAAATGGAGAGAATCACTTCCTAAAATTAGACTTGATAAAGACTTCCTCAATTTTGAGACAGCCAATTCATTTGTGATGAGTGCAATTTCAATACAAAAATTGAGGCATTAAGTGCAATTTGGGTAAAATAAGTGTTTTTTCCACTAGGCATGCTAGAAACTATGTTGAACCAGGGAATTGTCTTTACTTCTCAATAAGATTTGTGTCTCAATTCTAGTTTCAACAAAGTTGGAAATAATTGCCAATGGCTTCTACCAACCTCTGGATTTAGGTTGGATTCCCACTATTCATTGTTGAATACTCCTATGCTAACCTACACACTAACTTGCATTAAAAGTAAAATGTAAAAAATAAAGTGCAAAAATAAAAATGCATGAAATTTTAAGGGTGTGAGTGATTCAAACAAATAAAGTTTTAAACCATAGAAAGGAAAGTATGTGATAAATTGATACATGAGAAGTTGAACAACATCAAAGTCCACCCATTCACTATATTATAAAATTGATAAGAAAATAATAATATGGGCTAAAAGGGTTATATGTCACGATCGTCGTGTACTTGTCAATCTGGGAGGGTAGTGTCACTAATGGAATGCTTAAGGACTTGCCAATTTCTTATGATTTCATAGTATTGCTCTAGATTCTCATGTTCAAAAGATGAATACAATGAGGGTCTTAGGCCCCTATTTATAGTAAAAGTTTACCCCTAAGTTATGTGGGGTAAGAAACATTTACTCCTAGTAAAAGTAAATTTGTAAGGGTATCTTTAGCAATATTGATGCACCACCAAATGTTGCATACCTCTAATAGGCTTAAAAGGCTTTCCAAATGACATAATGTGCCACTACAAGCCAAAATGTTGTTTTTCAAAATATTTTCCTATGATTCATGTCTTCAAATTTATCCCTCTATGGCTTGTCGAGCAATTCATTCTAGTTAGTGAGCAATTGGTCTATTTTTACAAATAAATCGTTGGCATTTACAAGTGAATCACTCCTATTAGCCAATTGGACCATTTTTACAAGTAAATTGCTCTTGCAAGCTAATTGGTCCATTTTGCAAGTGAATCACTATCATTTATGAACAAATAACTCCAAGAAGCCAATCAAACCTTGAGTGAATCAACACTTGAGCCAATCGACAATTGATTCAATCAACACTTGAGCAAATTGACACTTGAGTGAATTTGCACTTGATTAAATTAACACTTGAGCTAATTGGCACTTGAGTGAATTTATACTTAATAAAATTAGCCCTTGAGAAAATTGGTACTTGAGTGAATCTATAGTTGAGCAAATCAACACTTGATTGAATTGGCCCACTTCGGAAACTTAGCCAAAGCTTTTTAATTTTGAAAACTTTTAATATTTTGCAATGTTGTCCCTATGTTTGCAAAATCCATTTTCTATGGCTAATTCCTTGGAAGTAGAAGGTAGTAGTTGAGATACTATAATGACATTATGATAATGGGAAAGCATTTATTATTATTACTATACAAATACTTTAGACTTTTAATTTCTGATAGAACTTCTCATGTCACAGGAACAAGAGGATATACTTACCAAATTGCACAAGGATCTAATGTGATTGCCCGCTTAATAGAAAAAAGAAAAAAATATTATAGAGGTAAGGTATTTTTGTATTAGAACTAATTTTTAATATTATATTCATTTGTATATTTATTCTTAATTTATAATGTAATTTAAACATGAGTTCAAAATATATTTACCAAATATTAATTTCAACTGTAGATACTAAGCTATAAAAAACTAATGTTTTCCCATAACAATAAGAGAATGAAATAAAGAATGTATTATGGTCACAAATCCTTTAAGAAAATAAAAATAAAATCCTAACAAAACTTTTATTGGTAGTGAATTAAGAGTATTTTCACTTTGAAGAAAGAAAATCCAATTAAAGTTCATGTAATGAATGGTTTGATGATGAGTGCAAAATAGCTCAAAAAAGAATGTTAACTGCAAATATAAATGATAAGACATGTTGGATAAAAGAGTACCAAAAACCCTATTGAATTTTTTGTAATTTAACCTTATTAGTCCAAGACCAATAGTGACGAAGTACCTATAGTTACTCTTGATGTAGCTTAAGGGAAAGTAATATGTAAGCCTTTAGGAATCTTGATGTAATCCTATGAGCATTCTATATGTAAGCCTATGAGCATTCTTATAAGTAAAACTACAGGCATCTTCATGTAAACCTAAGGGCACCCTTCATGTATTCACCCTTTGTAATATTTGGTTAATCCACCTTCATGGATAACCTTGATTAAAGAGTATAATTTATTATTATTATATTATTATAAGCTAACCTCAAAGTCAAGTTAATTTCAGATTGAGGTTAGCTACTCAATGGGTTTTTTGGGTATTATTGTAAATAGCCCCCAAATATTGATCATTTGGATGATAGTGTGATATATGAAAATATTGTGAGGGTTCCTTCAGGTAGCCACCCTTTATTCTTTTTCTCAAATTGCGTTGTTTATCTCTTTCCTTATTTTTTGTCTATGCACTCTTCTATTTTGCTCTTCTTTATTTTTTGAACATTATTGTGGTGAATGGATGTTTTGGGATGGTTTTTGAAAATATTGTAAATTTCAACATGGTATTAGAGCCAAAATGAAGCAACTTCACTCAATCACTTTAAAAGGTTGTATAGGACAAAACATGGTAGATATGGATGAACATCATTATCATTGGATTACTTGTGAATTTTAAGGGGATCCTCATTTAGCACTTTTCTAATGTTTTTTATTTAATGTCTTCTTTTTTCTTTTGAAGATTTTTTCCTTTTCCCTCCAAATTTTAAATATTGAGATGGAATATTTGGTTGCATGATGGGAGAGGATGAGGCATCGCGTGGCTATTTTGGAAATATTTTTAAATGATGGATTTATTCTCTAATTTCACTTTAAGGGTTCACCAATAGCAACAATGCAATGTTAGCCCGTCAAAGATGCAAGTATATTTGAGTCCCAACGAGAGGCATGCTCCTTTTTAGAGGAATAATCAGTTTTTGCAAGTATATTACTAAAACACCCTACCATTATGTGTGTTCATGCCCATGAGGTAGAAATAGGATGTTTGGCTATCTTGTCTTATGTCTTAAGTTCAAGACACTTGTTTCTCATTTTTTAACCATTGATCTCACAAGAGGTCAAAAAAGACAGAGGATAACCTACATTTCAAATGGTGCACATAGGGTGTGTGGTTATGGCACATAATCCTAAGGGCTTACCATGTGCAAAGAGCTAGGTTATAATCTCAATATAACAATTTTTTCTCTCTATCTTCTCCTCATCTCATATTACATAATATTTTTCTATTCTCATACACATCCATGATATTGTGGCTATTGAGAGGGAGAATAAAATGTTTACACCCAACTAACCCAGGGTTAAACCCCATCATCAACATGGGATACTTTTATGCATATAAATTAATTTTATATATATGTATGTATGTATGCATGTATGTATGGAGGTCAACCAACCATATATTTCTAGATGTTGATACCTGGTTTGCTATTGTCATCCTAGTTGGCAATCCTATAAATGAGTGACATCAATAGAGGTGGAAGCTAGAGGTGATGGGTGAAAACTTTTGATTGGTTGGTTTTTCTCCTCATGTCTATCATTCAATTTTTTGTTCTCCTTTTAGCTCTAATATATCCAAAAATTTTGAGGCCTTAACTTATGCATACAAAAGCATTTTGGGCATGTTTTTTATATTGCATAACTTTCTGAGCTTTATAGAATGGTGGCATTAGTTCAAGGACTAGTTTCTATTTTGTGTGAGTTTTTTTGTACAAAATGGACCTAGTTGTTTTAAATACTTTCCTAGTGCTTCATGATTCAGTTTTCTCTTGAGATTAGGAGATAAATTATGATCACCATAATGCATATTGAATATTTGCTCATGGGAAGTTCAACATCTTTATCTAGGAGGTAAATTTACGACTTCATGTTTGGGGAGAGGTTGATCAAGTTCATGTAACTTTGGTAAGAGAAGATAGCAATATCTATTGGTTGATACGAGCATTCATTATGGGGGGATATGTATCATCTTTAACGTTTCCTCTCTTACCCAGGTGTTGTAGGTGAGTTGGAGAGGAGAGGGCAATCCTCCAAGGGAGGTCCCAAGTTCAAATCTCCACCCTACCAAAAAGCTGAATTGGGTATCAAAAGTCGATAATGTTGGTGCGGGCAGGGTCGGGTGCGACTCCCGAGTGACTTTGACGGTGTAGAACCCCCTGTTCGTGGTCTCTCAGACCAAGGCGGCCCCGCAAGGGGTTTTTCGCTTAAAAAAAAATGTTTCCTCTCTTTGGTTCCTTAGTTCAAATTATGGAGAGTGTTGAATATTTGTAATCTAACCTTATTAGGCCAAGGCTACCAATGATGAATTACCTAATGGTACTCTTGATGTAGCTTAAGTAAAAGTGTTATATAATCTTTTGGACATCTTGATGTAAACCTACTAAAATCTTTCCATGTAAGCCTATGGGCATCTTCAGCCTAAGAGCACCCTTCATGTATTCACTCTTAGTGATATTGGTTAATCCACCTTTATGGATAACCTTGGTTAAAGGATATAATTTATTATTTTGTATTATTCTAAGTTAATCTCAAAGTCAAGTTCATGTCAACTTGAGGTTAACTACTCATTGGTTTTTTTTGGTATTACTATAAATATCTTTCAATGATTGATCATTTTAGTGTGATATATGAAAATATTGTGGGAGTGCCTATGGGTATGCATCCATTGTTTTTTCTTCCAAATCGTGTTGTTTATTTCTTTCCTTTAATTTTTTCTATACGCTCTTATATTTTAATCGTCTTCCTTTTTTTGCATATGATTATGGTGAATGGATGTTTTGGGATGTTTCTAAAAAATATTTTGAGTTCCAACAAAATCTTGTGTAAAAAGAAGATCATATCCCTTAATCAAAAGCAAGCAGATATAATTAAAAACTTAAATCAAAATCCTCAAAAAAATTGTAGTTATTCCATGAAAATTATTCCATGAAGCATGCAATTGGAGGAGATGAAAGAAAAGGAAATGATTGCATATTTTTGTGGAATTTATTAAAAGGAATACATGAGAAACAACAAGTATATTTCTCCTATCAATAACCTCAAAGTTATTTCAAAACATGAATGTAAACATGGGTATTAAGCATCTTTCCAATTGAAAAACACATGATTCACAAGGTTTGATACCTGAGATGATTAAAATCAAGCAATAGGGATGGGTTTACTCTGAATTAGTGGGTTAGGAAGGTTATACTTTCCTACAAAAAAATATATAAAATTTTATAAAAAAGTACAAAATATTGCTGGTCAATAGCCTTTTTTCCAAGCTATTAAGTATTGTATTAGTAAAAAATAGTAAATAGGTTAAAATAAAAAAGGTCCTCTACTCAATTTAGTTTTCGACTTGAACACTATGATTGATTATCTACTTGTTCTTAGAGCTATTGTTTGATAAAACACGATAAAAATCATGTCACTTATCTTTGCTTTATGGATTTTGCTACATGCATAGTATAAAATTATGGAAAAATAAAAAATATTTCAATTGATTGGAGACAAGCAAAACTATGCCTATATGAAAAATTTATGGTAAAATTGACAATACAAATAAATGCCATCAAGTAGCACAAGCTCAATTGATTAAATTCCTTGACTTTCAAGGAGGTCCAAGTTTCAATCTTGCCAAGTGATACATACATAATTTCCAAGATGTTGTAATACCATTACATGGTCATGATGTAATATGGGTGGGGTCCGTTTTAATCCCATATAACCAATATAAAAAATAATAATAATAATGAATTACAGAGATGAAACCAATAAGGTCATTATCAATAATAATATTGGTGTAAAGCAAGGTTCCCCTCTTTTACCAACATTATTTGGTTTATTTATAGATGCATTAGATCATTGGCTCATAAAATATGGAGGAATTATTTCCATTATAAGTTCCACTTTATTACTGTCCGTTTATGCAAAATATGTATTATTCATAGAACATAAATATATCTAACTATTCTAGATAAATTTTGAAGCTACTTTGAAATGAAAGTTAATGTAAGTAAAATAAAAGTAATTATTATTGGCTCTCAAGATAAAGACATAATTATCACATTAAGGGTGAGAAATTACAGGTGGTTCCTTTATGCAAGTACTGGGGACCTGCTAGCTACAATTGAAAGGGATATGTAGAAAAATACATAACATGAGATTTTAAAAATTCTTTTTGTCATACTACATAAATGTTACAAATTTAGTCATTGAAAATTAAGAAAATTCATTTTTAAAACATTGATACAAACAATAATTCTAAATGGTGTTCCTCTTTAAGGTCATTACCTATCAAAAGAAGTTTGGAAAAAAGTTCGAGAATCTAGAAATATTTTTTTCTAGAAGAACTAGAGATTAAGATTGAAACTCCTTATCCTATGATTTTAGCAAAAACAATAATGTTACCATTCAAAAGCGAAGCATTATGTCAACTACATGTGTGTGAGATAGAGAGCATATGGATAAAAATGGATTACCCATCAAACAATACATGTAACTCAAGAGAAATGTTGATTTCAAAATAATATGAAATTGATTAAAAAATAGGCACTTGGTAGAAGTTTTTCTATTTCGTTATATGTGATTGAAGTGAGCTCCAACCATATTACATCATGAATATGCTACCATAGTATTTCATTAAATCACGTAGTGGTATTTCTTAATTATGCATACATTGTATGATAATATTTAAAGTCGGAGTCTTCACCTTAAAATTTCATGTTTTTAGTCAATTGGGATTATGCCCTTTGATATATTAATGAAATATATTAACCAAAATACTTATCAAAAATTTGATACTTTATATATATATATTCTTTAACATAACTTAATGAGGATATGAGATTTTACTAATGTGAGATCAACCCAATGATATTCAATAAAGAGCATAATCACCTCTATGACAATATCTTAATACAAGAAAGATATATTATTAATCAATTTAGCCTAAAATTTCTCATCATTTTGTAATCAAAACATAAAGATGAAAAATATTAATTAAGAATAATGTATATGTATGCAAGGAGAAGTTGAGGATGAAAAAAATGTGATGTTACATTATCTTACATGCCAATATCTAAGGCAAAAGCACATGTTCTAACATGGTGAATTAATCAACTCATGTTAGTTATTAAGTTTACCATCTACAAGAGTGAGTGAATATGGTAAGAAAGTTTTCAAACATCACAAAATGAAAATAGACAATATTCTTGTAGTAGTATTGAGTGAATTGTATTAAGCTCTATAAAAAAAGGAAAATTTTATTTGTGTAATATGTTTTTCTCTTTTCTTTTTCATCCCATAGATCCTATTAGGTCTCCCATCAGTGAAATTAAAAAACATTTCATTTTATTTCATTGATAGAGATGTTGTGAAGAAGTTGGGCTTGTATGTTAACACTTCAAATAATTATGATGTCTTGATAACAAAAGGCCAAAAAATCTTGTATAGGAAGAGTATGTAATATTAAAATTACTATGGGTAATTATTTTTGGATCAAGAATCTGTATTTGATGGATTTAGGAGGTACAAATATTATCCTATATTATCAATGGTTGGATTATTCAGGTTATGTTACTATAAATCCCCAAAAATTATATGTACAATGGACAAATAATGGGAAGCTCATTAAATTTTAGGGGGTGTAGCCACCACCTTCCAAAGTGGCCAATTCACATCAAATAGAATTTTTTGAGAAAATGTAGTAAAGGTAAATTCAAATAATCTCTTATCTACATAAGTTGAAGTTAAAGCATAGCATTCGAAATATATTCCTTCTAATATGTCATCCCTCCTCATCAAGTATGAAAAAAATTGAACTCAGAGGACTTCTACGCAAATGCATGATCATGTTATACATTTGGTTTTGGGTATCCATTCACCCAACGTCATCCCTTACAAATATGCATAGCCATGGAAGATAAAAATAGAGGAGTGGGTACCAGAGAGCTAGGGTTTTGACGGCCAAGATAACGGCAGGCAAGAAAGCTTCTGCGAGAGAGCACGAGAACGCCAACAGACTGAACCAGGGGCACAGCAGGGCGGAGGGAGGGCAATCAGATATCGAGGGCGCTAAGGAGTCCTCTCCAACCGAAGAGGATGTAGGTCATGACAAGGATCCACCAGAAAAATGGGGAGGTGGACCTCAGAAGTCGTACGCTCAGGCAGTGGCTTCAGAAACCCTTAGCGGTCTGCTTTCCAAGGAGTTGTTTCCTACCGGGGATGAGTTGGACATCCCGACGGAAATTCTTTCAAGCTTTGTGGAATTCAAAAAATTTACCCTCATCGGTAAGTTTATTGGCGGCCGTCCCGACATGGAGACCATTCGCAAGTGGGCGGCGAGGTAAATGGCGAACCTCTCGGTCACATGGAGTTGGTGGCCTTAACCTGGGGTTTTTTCGTGATTAGACCGAATAACAAGGAGGACTACCGTAAAATCTCGGTCGGTGGTCCCTGGTTCCTAGGCCGCAGAAGTCTCTTTCTAAGGAAGTGGGGTATGGACTTCAACCCCGAGACCCAAAATATCAACATTGCTCCAATATGGGTTAGACTCTCGAGTCTCCCCCTCTTCTGTTGGCATGAAAATGTAATCAGAGGAATTGCACGCTCCATTGGTGAGTTGGTTACCATTGACCCTCCCACCAAAGCTCGAACCAAATTTGTTCAAGCTCGGTTCTATGTTCTGGCAGATTTGGAGGCTGACCTTCCATCATCCATCACTCTCCGGTCTGGAGATATCATTCTCCATAAGCAATCCATTGTGTATGAGAACAGACCAGCTTTCTGCCCCTAGTGCAGTTCTCAAGGGCACCTCCAGTCCAACTGTCCTCTTCAAAATCCAAGGATGAAGAAACGGGATTCCAGCAACCCCTTGGAACACGATGAAGGTCAGACAAAGCACCCTGCTGCGAAAGGGCATGAATCTCCAGGCCCGTCTAGGGACCATCCCGAATCCTCCCACCCGGTGGAAGCAGTCTCCCCCCAAACGGTCTCTGAGTCGTGTGGTGCAAGCCCTCACCTTGGACCACAGGAGGAGAAGGACCAGTCCCTTCCCCAAATCATCGCACGAGCAGATTCACCCAAAATCTCGGACCATAACCACCCCAAGTCCCAAAATGTGCTTGGAAGATTACCTACTAGGAAGAAGGGGTGAGCGGTCTAGTAATATCAGCCCTCGTAATACGAGAAGCCGAAAGCAAGGTGTTGATTTTGGTAGCGAAAGGAAGCAAGGTCATCCCCCCAACAAAGACAGGTGGGACAAGGAGACGGTGGCAGATGTTACAAATGGTACTCAACGACTGCTTTTTCAGGATGATTCTGATTCCTAGATGGGTGACTCGTCTGTCCCAAAACCTCCCCTCCAGCAAGGAAAGGGAGGTAAGAAGAATATCAAACTATTGAGATGAAAGTCCTCTCATGGAATGTGAGAGGGCTTAATGCAGTTGCCAAACGAAGATTGGTGGTCGATCTCGAAAAGAGAACGAATCCGTCCATCCTAATTTTGCAAGAGACTAAGACCGATGCTATCTCTTCGCCGAGAGCTGCTAAGGTCATTTGGGCTAAGGCAAAATTCCTCTCCGATCCTACGAGTGGGAATGGCGGAGCGGTCTCATGATTCTTTGGGATCCAGAGATTTTTGAGGGCAGCCTTCTCTCAACTTCCAGCAGGATTATCAATGTTTTGTTTCATTCCAAAGCCATTAACTTTTCTTGGATCCTCTCCAATGTGTATGCCCCAAACTCTATCTCGGAGAGAGCAGAAATGTGGAAGGCTATTTCCCATATGAGGGAAACATTTTGTAATTTCCCTTGGGTTCTAGGGGGAGATTTCAACTGTCCTCTTCACCCATCTGAAAAGAAAGGAGGATCGAACCACTCTAGCCACAGTCTGGAAGACTTTCGAGATTTTGTTTCTACCAATAACTTGCTTGAAATTGACCTCAAGGGGGCATCCTTCACTTGGAGCAACAGGAGGATTGGGAGCAATCTTATTCAAGTCAAGCTTGACAGATTCTTCATATCCCAAGAGGCTATTCCCATACTCGATGTGGCAACTCTCTCGGCCTTACCGAGGATTGGGTCTGATCACAATCCTATTGTCTTGGAGATGGTTGATGGGCCTGTTTTTAAAACCCCCTTCAGATTTGAGTCCATGTGGATTTCTCACAAGGACTTTAGAGGGTTGGTTACAGCATGGTGGCAGCAGAAGGTAGCGAGTTCCGCTTCCAAGAGAGTGGCCTTAAAACTCAAGTTAATCAAAAGGAATTTGAAAACATGGAACAAGGAGGTGTTCGGCAACATTTTTGAGTCCAAAAGGTCCATTTCTGCAAACCTAAAATTGGTGGAGGAGAGAATGGAGCTCGAAGGTTACACCGATTGCCTCAGGGAGGAGGAAAGGAGGCTCTTGGTGGATTATCATTCTATTCTTGCAAGGGAAGAAACTTTTTGGTGCTAGAAATCTAGGGACCTCTGGTTGAGAAATGGAGACTCCAATACGAATTTTTTTGACGCGTCAACTTTGCGGCACAGAGGGGCTAACAAAATCAGGGAAGTGGTGTGCAAGGATGGACGCGTTACCAAGGATATTGAGGAAATCCGAAGTGAAGCGGTTGACTTCTTCCAAGATCTGCTCGGTGTTCCTCTCGATAGTGATCTCCAGGTTCAGAAATTTCTGTTGGATAACTTCCCAGTCAAAGTTCCTCCCGAGGTAAGCTTTAAGCTTCTGGAGCCTTTTTCTGTGTCTGAGATTAAAGAAGCTTTGTTCTCCATGCAACCAGACAAGGCCCCTGGGCCTGACGGTTTTCCCCCCATTTTTTTCAAGTTATGTGGGATGTTGTGGGCTCGGATGTGTGTTAAGCAATTCAGGAGATTCAAGCCTCCAGATCCATCCATCCAAAACTAAATTCTACCTTTCTTGCTCTCATCCCTAAGTCTTCCGCCTGCAAAATTTTCTCTGATTATCGTCCCATTAGCCTATGCAATGTTTTTTATAAAATCTTAACCAAGTCCATAGCCAACCGTCTGAGGTCCCTTCTTCCCTCCTTGGTTGGTCCTTCTCAGGGAAGCACCATGAAAGGTAGAAACATTCTCGATGGTGTCATCACCATCCATGAAACCCTCCATTCTTCTCATCGCTCCAAAAATGCTGCTCTTTTCCTCAAGCTGGACATGAATAAAGCTTTTGACAGAGTTGACAGGAGGTTCCTCTGTGTTGTCCTCTTCAAGTTCGGCTTTCACCCTCAATGGATTGACCTTGTCAGTAGTTGCATATCCACTCCCTCCTTTTCTGTTCTAATTAACGGATCCCCTACTGGGTATTTCCAAAGTGCCAGAGGCCTCAGACAAGGTGACCCTCTATCTCCTATTCTATTCATCCTTTTGGTTGAGGTTCTGAGTTGATCTTTGAAAGAGGCTCTTCGCCAGAATAAGATCTCTGGCATTTTTCCCACCTCCAGAGTCGATCCTGTCTCTCATCAGCAATTTATGGATGACACCCTCATCTCCACTGGGGCGTCCATCACTCAAGCCAAATCCATCAAGCGAATCCTCTCCCGTTATGAAAATGCTGCCGGACAGAAAGTCAATTATATCAAAAGCAAAATTTACTTTATTAACACTCCTATGCGAAGGCAGCTTCGCATAGCCAGAATTTTGGAATGCACTATTGATTCCCTGCCTGCGTCTTATCTGGGTTTGCCTCTGGCTTGTAATGGCCGGGCCAATGGAAGCTTGTGGGACATGATCCTGGAACGTCTTCACAAAAAGCTGAGCACTTGGAAAGGCAAATTCCTGTCGCAAGCTGGGAAAGCCACCCTTACCAAAGCTTGTCTCCAAGGAATCCCAACTTACTTCATGTCTGTGTTCATGCTGCCTGTTTCTGTCCATTCCAATATTGAAAATATTCAGAGGACCTTTCTGTGGTCTGGCAATGAAGAAAAATCCAGAATTCCTCTTGTGGCCTGGGATAAGGTTTGCTTGCGAAAGGACCAAGGCGGCATGGGAATGAGGAGATCAAGACTCATGAACACTGCTTTGATCGCTAAGCACGCTTGGAAGATCTTGACTAATGACCCAGAAGAGTGGGTCAAGTCGGTTAAAAGGAAGTGTCTTGGACCTAGTTCCCTATTTTATGTTGGGATTCCTCCCGAAGTGTCTACATTTTGGAAATCGATGCTTCAAGCCCGCTCTTTGATCAGCTCTGGTGCTCGCTGGATTTTGGGTGATGGCAACTCCATTCTCTTATGGAAGGACAGGTGGGTTACTGATGGAGCTCTCGAGTTGAGAGCGGACCTTGCTGGCCTGAAAGCCCAGGTGGATCCAAATTCCCAACTCAAGGTTGCAGACTTCATTGATCGGAGCTCTCTTCCTCCTCGGTGGAATTTGCCAGTCCTGGACGGCTTTAACAATGAAATGACTTTTTTGTCTAATATTCTTTGATCTGTTTTAATTCCATCTCGTTAGAAGAGATGACAGAATCATCTGGCGTGGCACGGAGGATGGTCTGTTCTCTGTCAAGACCGCCTATGACCTTCTTACTTGCGAGATTTCCATGGATCACCGATGGAAAGTGATTTGGAGGAAGGGTATTATTCCTAAAGTTAATTACTTTGCATGGATTGCCTTTCATAATAAAGCCTTAACCATCGACAACCTCCATAAGAGGGGTTTTGCTATTCCCAACAAGTGCTTCTTATGCTTTGCTCGATTGTGAGACGACAGACCACTTATTTTTGCACTCGTCCTTTTTCCCATTCTCGTCCTCGGCACTGTCCTGTCTTCCTTTCAAATCCTTTGGTGCACTCCCTGCTCCCTCAAAGATGCCTTCCACCAATGGCCCAATCCTTTCAAGAATCCTAAACTCCGCTTCCTTCTTGAGGCCTCTTTCCACCACTCCATTTGGCATATTTGGCTAGAGAGGAATTCCAGAGTCTTTGGCAAGGTCCCTAGAGTACCTCCCTGTGTCGCTCAGAGAGCCTTATCCTTCGCCATTGAGAATTCTAAAGTTGTTCCTAGTTCCCGTCCTCGCATTCCTGGCAAAGCAGCGATCTTCAAAATTTTGGGCCTCTTCCCTTTTCATGATGGTGTTTCTAAGTCTTAGCGTGGGGATGTTATTTGGACCAAGCCCCCTATGGGCTGGATTAAATTAAACTTTGACGATGCGGCCAAAGGCAATCCTGGCCCCGCTGGTTCTGGTGGTGTGGTTAGAGACCATAATGGGAATCTCGTGTTGGCTTATTGTGAAGATTTGGGTGCCCAGACTAATCACTATGCTGAAGCCAGAAGTGTTTTGAAAGGTATCCAGATCCTCTCCGAGGATCCTCGACCTTTGATAGTCGAAGGTGATTCACTCAATATAGTCAACTATCTTCTAGGCTCTAAAGACCCATCTTGGAGGGTCTACAACATCATTCTTGAGGCTAGGATGCTCCTCTCTCAACGTGATAGGTGGAAGGCGTGTCATATTTTCAGGGAAGGAAATCGCATGGCAAACCACATGGCCAACAAAGGGCTTGCGACCACGTGTCCTGTTGTGTGGCGCTCGTGCTTCCCATCTGAGGTGGTGAGTTTGGCCAATGCGGATATCCTCTCATGATGTTCTCCCCGCTTCAGAAGGTCATTCGTTTGGTTTGGCTATTTCTGCTTTCGATGGTCAAATTTCTCCATCTAGTATTTTTTTTTTCCTTGGTAAAATGTGTTTTGTTTCTAGGATATTCAGGCATAAGGGCCCTACTTGTAGCCTTCGGGCAATTAGCAGTTTTTGTTTTCTATCATCAGTTTTATTCCTCCAACCACAAGGCATGATGCACATTCCAGCCAGGCTGATTTTGTACATAAGGTTTTGGGATCCTCTATAAAAACCCACTGCTAATCTATTAAAATAATTACCAAAAAAAAAAATAGAGAAGTGGGTACATGACATATTACAACAAGGTATCATTCGACCCAACACCAACCCTTATTTATTGCCAACTGTCATGGTTAAGTAAAAGAACAAATATTGGAGGATGTGCCTAGATTTTTGTTCCTTCAATAAACTTACCATCAAAGAAAAATTTCATATTCCTTGTATTCATGATTTATTGAATAAATTGCATGGGGATTAATTTTTCATTAAGCTATATTTGAGATCAAGATTTCATCAAATTAGAGTCAAAAAAGTATATACCCAAAATAACTCTTTAGACTCGTGAAGATAATTATTAGGTTTTGGTTATATCATTTGGTGTCACTAATACCCCAACCATATTTTAAAATCCTAATGAACTTAGTATCCATGCCTCTCTTGTAGAAATTTGTCTTGGTACTTTTTGATGATATTTTGATCTACAACTAATGGGAAGAGTGTTTGCAGAATGTGAAGTAGGTGCTTAAAATACTTGAGGAGGAGCAAGTGTTTATCAAGAACTCCAAATGCTCCTTTGGAGTTTATAAGGTGGATTATTTGGGTAGCAATTTATGTAGAGAAGGCATGAAAGTATATCTCTAGAAGATTCAATCAATGTAATACTCACCCATTCCTAAATCCATTATCTTATGGGCTTTTTGGGTCTGACAAGACATTATTCGATATTTATAAAGAAATTATAGCATATTTGACAACACTTACCAAGAAAGATGTCTTTGTTTGTACAAAATAGGAGGCTAAGTCCTTTAATGCTTTAAGAGAGGTAATGTGTTCAACTTTGGTTTTGGTTACTCAAGACTTCAACAAACCATTTTTTTTAGAACCTAATGCTTTAGTAATAGTTACCAATGTAGTGTTGAGGCAAAATGGTAACCCTCTGGCTTTCAAGAGGAAATTAACTTTCTTGGAATAATCTAGGAAATCAAATTATGGTCATCTTACATGCAACAGAGAAGTGGAAGTCTTATTTTGTAGGTAGATATTTCACAATTAAAACAAATCACAATAGCCTAAAATATTATTTGAAGCAACAAATATCTTGTCAAAGATAGAATAAGTGGTTAACAAAATTTTTAGGGTATGATTTTGAGATTGAATATAGAAAGAGAAAATAAAATATGGCAGCAAATGCTCACTCTCAAAAAATATGAAGACTCTACCACTATCATGTTATCTCTTATCCTGCTCTAGTTTAGATTGAGCAGAGCTTGTGAGAAATGGAAAACTAAAGTTGGGAGTTCTCAAATTATTAGCAATTTTAAAGCAGACAAATCATGATACCAAGATTTCTCATGGTCACGTGATATTTTGAGGAAGAAGGATTAGGTTTTATTGATTAAATAATCAAAGGTAAAAGACAAGATCCTCCATGAGTTGCATGTATCAGTAGCTCATTTTGGTTTCAAATCTAATCAAAGGGTGTGCTAGTCTCTCTCATAAGGTATTGAAAGCAGTTGTAAAATAATTCATAATAGAATGTGAACTGTGTCAAAGCAATAATGGGTAATTATGAAAGACCAAGTATTGTTGCAGCCAATCTCAATTCCAAAAAGATAATGAGAACATAATTCTATGGATCTCATTAAAGGTATACCTAAATTAGAATGGAACCCAATGATTTTTTTTTATGAATCACTTTTCCAAGTAATGCATCATCAATTTTCAACGAGTAAAATAATTAAGGTATTCCTAGATCAAATCTTCAAATTATGTAACATCTCAAAAACTATTGTTTGTGATCAAGATCCCATATTTGTGATCAATAAAATTTAAGTTTATATTTAGGGTAGTCCTTGATTAAATAGCCTTCATGATACAAAAAGCACACATTAAGATTATTGAGATAAACAACTGCTTGAGTAGACTCAAAAGCAAGACTCAACAAGCAAAGAGAGTTTAGAAGAGACTAAGTTGGACTAAATTTTCATGCAAGCAAATGGGTGGACACAAAACCTAGCAAATTGATCTCTAGTTTATACACCACACAATCTTCCTAATTGATCTTTAAAATTTCATCTCTCAAGGGATTCTTGGTGGGAAACACCAACAATGACAAAGGATTGTATTGAAAATTGGGAAAAGGCTCTCCATGGGAAAAGGGAGAGGTAACTCATCCATATAATTATACTTACTCTGACCGATCACCACAAGACAAAAAAAAGACAATTTTGAAGAGTGAAAAGTTTGTGTCACAATAAACTACAGTCCTTATGGTTAAAACAAGGGAATAATACTAAGGAAATGATAGAAAAATTATAGACTATACACAGATACTGCACCCAAAAGTTGAGCATAAACTATTGACTCTAATCATCTCTTTCACACTTAAATGTTTTTATTATTTAAATTTGACATTGTTCTCTCATTGGAAATTACCATTCATAAGTTTAAATGGTTACGGTGCCAAAAGCTTCTTTAAATTTTTACTTTGTCTTCCCCTTAAAAGTGTTTTAATCTTATTCCATAACAAAGAAGAAAAACAAAGAACGTTTCCACCATGAGTTTTTTTTAATGAAAGAAATATTCACATGGGTGGTAAGGATTGGACAGTTAAATTTGTCTAAGCAAATAGTGGAACAAACATTCAATTTAGAATTATTTCAAAAATTCTCTAATAAAAAATAAAAAGAAAGGAACAAATAAAAAACAAAACCAAAAGGAAAGGGCCCAAATAAAATGGAAAATTGTTTTAGCATCTACAAGTCCAAGGCTTTTCCTTTGAATCCAAAGCCTTCTAATATGAAGAAAAACATTTAGTTTGAACTAAAAATAAAAATAAAATCTACCAGTTTGGATTTATTTTGGATGAAGTGCTTAAAATATTAAATCTATCCAAAAATGAACATTAGAAGAACAAGAAGGTATTGATGTTGAATCTCTATTGAAAAATAATTACATATTTGGAGAAGAGGATGATAATAATATTTTCAAGCATTTCCAAAACGTTCCAAGAGCTCTACTTTCAAACAATAATGTTTAGTATAACATCAAAGTCAAGATAATAATGTGAGATTCAAATATATTGGCAATCTTGCTCAATCATTATACCTTTTGCTAGTTCAAAATGGGTTACTTAAAATGTGAGATTTTTAAAATTTTACTTATGTATAACTAGAGATTTTTCCAATTGGTTTTGGATTTATACAACCTCTTTGATTTGAGTAATAATTTAGTGACAGTTGATCTTTTTTTGAAAAAATGAAAAATATATTATATTTATAGAAACTGTATTACAAAGTAAAATGAGCTTGACAGGAAATACGGGAGAAAAAAATCCTCCACCAATCCCTCCTGGCTCAAAAATTACCCATCCCTCTATCTTCATGTTGTTTCACTCTGTGGCCTAACTGTGATAGATTCATTAGAATCACTAGCTGCTCTTCCTATTCTGCTATCTGTTTGTACCACCTCTCGCATCCCTTGGATTCTTTGGTACCAGCTTATCTGATCTTCCATCTGAGAGTCCACATATTGCCCTTCCTCCAGTTCTTTTCCCCATTTTGCTAAATAATCTGCCACTCTATTTCCCTCTCGCTTGATATGTGTAATAAAAACATCCTGAAAAACCTTCCAAATCTTTTGAACTGCTTCCACCTTCCTTCTCTCGCCAATTCCCAGCACCTGAAAGGGTCTTATAGGATCCAAGATTCCAGCCCATATCTGAGAGTCTGTCTCTATCCATAGCTTATGTAAATGTAGATTTGCAGCTATCATTGATGCTGACAAGATCACCTGTCCTTCTGCTTCATTATTTGTTGTCTCCCCCATACCTTCTGCTCTCTAGTACACCTGTTCTCCTTTCCAATTTCGTATGATAATGCCAAAACCAGCTTTTCCAAGGTTTTTAGTAGAAGCCCCATCTGTGTTTGCCTTCACCCACTCTCTGGGAGGAGGTCTCCACTCTATGTTATTTGAGGAGATCTCACCTGCGCATCCAACCCTTAATTGTTTTTCTTTTACAGTTATTCCAAAGCTCCGTAAAATAGTCACTTCCTCCATTTCTATGTTTGTTTCCTCCTGTAATCTAATAGACAGTGTTTCCATTACCTTACTCATAATCCTCTCCCATACTTGCTCCCTTGTTCTGTGCTCTGATCTAAATATGCGTGCATTTCGTTCTAGCCATAACTGCCACCATATGAAGCTAGGCCCCAACTTCCATGCCATTTTCATTGTTTTAGTCTTAAAGTTGCACTGTTTCCATTTCTCATAAAAGCTTTCCTGGCTCTCAAAAATTTCCCAATGTTGTCTCATCTGCCTCCACCAACTGATCCATATGTCTTTAGCAAAAGAACACCCAAAAAAGAGGTGATTCAAGGTCTCCTCTGCTTTTCCACACAACACATTTGGAAGGCCTGTAGAAACCTCTTTTTCTCAGATTATCAAATGTCAAGCACTTTCTATGGTTAATCAGCCATGAGAAAATGTTAATTTTTGGCCATCCTTCCTTTTGCCAGACAAATGTCCATGGAAGTGGTGCTGGGGTAATCTCATATCCACAAACTACCTTGTATCCCTCCTTTGCCTTATAGATTCCCAACTTGCTTCCTCCCCATCCAAGCATATCCCTCGTAGAACCATCCTGAATTGGGTGTCTTTGGAGATGTCTCCATAGTTTTTCGGTTAGTTCCTCTGTCCCCCTCACTGGCCATTCTCGGGGATGTTTCCATTGTAGTAAGTCTGGCACATGTTGATTCCATGATTTCATATAGGAAGAGGCTTTCCACCACCCTGCCTTTTGGAGCTCTGCTTTCCAACTCTCCATCTCTGGGAATGTCTGAATAATTGGTTGAGATTGATTCCATGAATCCTCCCAAAATAGAGCATCCTTTCCATCCCCTAACTACCAATATAGGTATGGCTTTATTAACTCCTGGCCTGCTTCCATTGTTCTCCATACTATAGATCCCTCTCCTTCCACTTTGTGTCTTGGGATGTCTTTCTCAGCCACTCCTGGGTAATATTTAGCTTGTAATAGTCTACTCCATAAGCCCCCAGTAGTTGTAATCCATCTCCAATATAACTTCCCTGCTAGTGCCTTGTTGCTTTGGGATGCTGATCTTATCCCCAATCCTCCTTGTTTTTTTGGTTGACATATCTTCTCCCACCCAACTAGTGCTAATTTTTGTTCTTCCCTTGCACCTGACCACAAAAACTTTCTTGTGTGTTTATCAATATCTTTCAGAATTCTCTTTGGAGCCTGAAGTATGGAAAATTTATAAACTGGGAGAGCTTGTAGCACAACTTTAATCATTGTAAGCCTTCCTCCCAAGCTTAGCCATTTGTGTGTCCAATTGCTCAACTTAGCTTGAAGTTTGTCAATCAGCCCTTTCCACTCCTTGCTTTTTGTTTTCTTTGCAGATAGAGGTACTCCTAAATACTGTATGGGTAAAGGAGTTTCCATGAAGTTCAACAATTGTATAATTTTATCTCTCACCCTCTTCGTTGTATTGAAAAAACTATTTGAGATTTTTTTCCATTAAAAGTTTGCCCTGTAGCTTGAGTATACCCATCTAAAATTTCTTTTATGTTTCTTGCTACTAGGAGATTGGCTTGACTAATAAGAGTTGTATCATCCACAAACTGGAGGTGATTTATCTCAATCTGAGAACTGATTTTCAGACCCCTTAGCCTCCCCTCTTGTCTCCCTTTTTTTAACAGTCTCCCTAGACCCTCTGCATAAAGGATAAAAAGGTAAGGGGAAAGAGGGTCCCCTTGCCTCAACCCCCTTCCTGCTGTGAACATGGGAGAGGGACTGCCATTTACCAGAACTGAGAATGATGTGGTCTGTGTACAGGCTTTTACCCAATCTCTCCACTCCTCTGCAAAGCCCATTTTTTCTAAAATCCTTTGCAAAAAAGACCAGTCTACTCTATCATAGGCTTTAGAAAGATCTAATTTAATAAACATACCTGGGTCCTTTTGCTTGGACATTGTGTGTATCACTTCCTGTGCCACTACTATTCCATCTAGAATTTGTCTGCCTTCAACAAAACCACCTTGCTCACTTGAAATCAGATTTGGTAAAAAAGGTTTTAACCTCTCTGCCATAAGCTTTGTTAATATCTTGTATACTACATTACAGAGTGAAATAGGCCTATAATTATCAATTATCTCACTAGGTGGGCCCTTAGGAATTAAAGTGATAAAAGTATGATTCAAGGCTTTTAACATTTGCTTACTCTGTCTGATTTCCTCCAGTGCCTCCACCATTGCTTGGCCCACAATTTCCCAAAAAATTTGATAAAATTCAATGGGGAATCCATCTAGTCCTGGGGTCTTTCTTATTTGCATTTTTTGTATGATCTGCGATGTTTCTTCCAGAGAAATTTCCTCCATTAATAATTTATTATGTTCTGGTTTGACTAATTGTGGAATTGCCTCTAGTATCTTCTCCTACCATATTGCATTCAAATTTTCATTGCTACTAAAAAGAGTATGGAAGTACTGATTTGCTATAGTTTTCATTTCACTTCCACTGGTTTTTACCTGACCCATCATATCTGTAAGACCTGTAATTCTATTTTGTTGTCTTCTAGTTGTTGTTGTCTTATGAAAGAAAGTTGTGTTTTGATCTCCCTCCTTTAACCATGTAACTCTGGCTCTTTGCCTCCAATAGATCTCTTCTTGTTCCTCCAAAGCTTCCTCTCTCCTAATAATTTCTGCCTCACGTTGCAACAGATCTTCCGTAATAGTTCCTTGTCTTATCTCCTGAGCAATCTTCTCCTTCTGATCCTTGATTTCATTCTTTTGGATTCTAGTGAGTTCCTTCTTGTGTTTACTCCACTCCTTTAGTTGGGTCCTAACATATTTCAGTTGTTTGTGAAGTTTGAATTGGGCTGTCCCAAATCTTGGTTTCCCTAATTCCCACCACTCCTTTATGTGGTCCCCCAACTCCTCATCTTTCAGCCACCATAGCTCAAATTTAAAAGTTCCTGCAACTTTATGATTATCTTCTTCTATGGTAAGGCTTACTGGAAAATGATCTGAAGAAAGCCTATCCATGACCCTCGATTGATGCTTGGTATGCAGGTATAGTTCCTCTCCCATGAAGAAATGATCCAAGCAAGATTTGATTGTCTCCCCTTCCTTTCTTCTATTTGTCTAGGTCATGGAGCTATCCACAGTTGGGATATCTATTAGATTCATTTGACATGTTATTGATGAAAAAAACCTATCCTTTTCCTCCAACATGGATCTACCTCCTTGTTGTTCCTCTATTCTAAGCTTTGCATTGAAGTCTCCTCCCACAATCCATTGGTCCTCCGGGTAGTTGTCTCTGAAAGTCTGGATGGCTGCCCATTGATCCCTCTGTGCTCTGACTATCTGTGCTCCATAAAAATTAACTATAGTCCAATTTTTCCCACTTTCCCTATTTTGTAACCGGACCATCAACACCCCTCTCGTAGAGGCCCCCTATCGCTAGGAACAGTTGGTGATTCCACATAGTGGCCAATCCACCTGATTTCCCTTGTGTAGATTGAGTAAGGATCTCTCCTTTTTGCCATATCCTCCTATTTATTTTTTGTAAGTCTTCTCCTTGCATTTTGGTTTCCTGTAACAAAACTATATCTGGACTCATATCTATGATAATGTTTTTGACTGCCTTTTGTCTGGGGTGACTGCCTAAACCCCTCACATTCCAAGTAATTAATATCATTGAGAATTAGGAGAGAAAAATCAGCCATCGATTTTACCTTTCCATTCTAGCTCAAATCTCTTCCCTGTTCCTCCATATTTTCCTTGTTTGACTTCCTCCCTACAGATTGGTTCGGTTTTTGTTTCTTCTCCACTTGATGAATCCCTAAAGTAGGGTTGTCTTTGTTCTTATTTCCTTCTTTCATCTCTATTTCCTGAGTTAAAACTATCCCCTGCTCTATTTCCCCTCCTCTGGTCTCCCTCGTGGGCTGAATCTCCTCTTCCATGAGAGAGGTTGTGTCTGGTTCTGCTCCTTGCTTGTTCCATGACACTAGACTGGAGTATTGTTCCTGATCTACCGGTGTGACTTGTTGGGTATCCTCCTCTAATCCTTCCATTTGAAAATCCCCTTCTGTTTCCAAGCTTCCCAGTTGTTTGAATATCTCATATCTATTGTTTGTTCTTCCCACTTTTTCTCCTTGTCTCTAGTTATTGTGCTGATTTCTTTTGTTTGGCCTTTTGATTACTTTTTGGAAGCCCTCAGAGTCTATTGGGCCTTTCCCTTCCTTCTGATTTACCTTCTACTGAGGAGATTGGCCCGCCATGTTAATATTTGCTCTTGTCCCCTCTTGTTCAAATTGATGATCCTTAACTGTTGGGCACATTCTAGCCAGATGTCCATGAGCGTGGCACACCCGACATCTGAATGGAATAGCCTCATAATCCAGTTGTTGGTGCTAGACAAAATCTCCTATTTTTAGGTCTATCTCTGTTGGAAGAGGTTTACTGAGGTCCATTTCTACACAAACCCTAGCAAACATTGTCGATCCTCCTAAAATTGTTTCTCTTGATCTACCTTGATAATGACCTAGTAAGTTGCCTATTGCCTCGAGTACCTCCTCTTTCCAAAATTCAAGGGGAAGGGCAAATAATCTTACCCATATTGGTACCGCAGTCGGTTCCACCCTCGGGTCGAATCCCATCTTCCATGGTTGTAGGAATAGTCCCGTTGGCCCGTGATGATACGACCCTCCCTCAAATACTTTTTGTCGGTCTGCCATTGATGTGAACTCTACAAAAAAATACCCATTTGGGAGAGTTAGAATTTCGTATTCTCCTTCTAGATGCCATTGTTTCCTTATCCACGTGTGAAGGAAGTGCACAGACGGTCTGAAACCCACGAATTTGCCTATCAGGTTGTGTTTTGTCTTATAAACTATATCCTCAGCTATCCAGTCCTCAAATATTTCCAATACTGGTATTTCCTTTGCTTGTGGTAAACATCCATTCACCCTTCTCGACAGAGAATCCTCCTTTTGTCGCTTCCCCATGGTGTTTATGATTGTCCTTGCCTGTGTTTGACAGTCATTGAAGCTATCTTGGGTACCACATAGCTTCTCCCGGTATGAGATTCCTTGTTTTGGAGGATTTGGTACCGAAGTACCTATGTCCCCCATTCTTGGTCGTGATCCGTACTATTGAAAGACCCTCCAACAAGATTGATCCTCTCTGATGGTGTTTTTTGCATGAAAATGTTCTCCAGGCCTCTACCCTAGCCTCTGAAACCCTAGTTCGATTCCTCAGACCTCCAATGTCTTTAATTTAAGGGTTTTCATAGTTTTTTCTTTCGATTTTAATTCTAAATGTAGTTTATAATAGAATTCTACAAGAGAATCGACAGTATCTCCATCATTTTATCCCTGTGGGTACGGTTTCAAATCCGAAAGACTACCACTGTACCCCACCCCACCTCAGTAAACATTTACTCCAAGTGAGGAGAACCCCGAAGGAGCTCGAGATTGGAACCGTCGACCTCAAGCTGACAAACACTAAGCGGAAACGATTTTTAATTATTATCATATTAAAATGTTATATAAACATATATAAAATATTAATATATATTTTATTTTTTTATACATAAGGAATTGGTTACATCTACACTATTTTTAGTAACTACCAAATGGAGGATTCAAACCATAAAAACTGCCCCAACAAACTTATACCACTTTGTTACATACAAATCACATTTATGTTGGCTACAACCTATATTCATCTAAAACTGTTTCGAATACAACTGCCTTGATTTTTCTACGATAATCCACATGAAATAAAAGACCTTGAAAAGACATCTACACTAAGACAATAATTGAGATGCAAAAGGGAAAAAATAAAATAAGATACACTGTTGCAATCAAGTAACTACATAATTGAAATGATATTTTGCTTTGTCAGAGTAGAATAATTGGACATGTTTTCTTAAAAGAAGACATTAGTTTTACTTTATGCGGTAATGTTATAGGTGGTTTTTTAGTGAAATAATTAATGTCCAATCCTAACAAGTAATAAGCCATATTATGGAAGTTAATTGTCATCTTATAAATTTGCTCTAATCTTCATGCCCTGAAATCTACATAATTGAAAGAATATTCTGCTTTGACAGAGAAGGATAAATGTACAAGTTTTGTTAAAAGAAGACATCGGCTTTATTTTTTGCACTAAGTTATAATTGTTTTTTTCATATAAATTTAATGTTAAATTCTAACATTTAATGAACCATCTTATAAAAGTCAATTACCATCTTATAAATTTACTCTAATCTTTATATTCTATTACGCAAGTTTTTTATTGGTTGTTTGGGATTAAAACTCTACTCATATTACATTGTCACTACATAGTGGTATTATGACAACTTGACAATTATGCATATGTAACACTTGACAAGATTCAAACCAAGGTCTCTCCTTGAAAGTTGAAGAATTTAACCAATTTACCTCACGCTATTTGATTTAATTGTAGCCGTTCACCCATGGGATTTAAACCTTGGTTTATGGTGTGAAATGTTTTTGTTCCCAACCACTTGCTCTAAATCCCACGGGCAGAAAGGGTAATGTTGCCCATGGAATTGGAATTTTGGTCAGACTTAATTACAAATTATTGTTAAGAAATATAAAAGATCATTACAGTGTAAATAATTGAAATTCCGATATAACCCTCCTAATATAGTAATATTGGAATCATTGGGCATTAGCTCAACAGGTTATATTCCTCAATTCTCAAGGAGACCCAAGCCAAGCAATAAATACGTAACTGCCAAATTATTGTACTACCACTATATGGTCATGATGCAATATGGGTGGGACCCATTTAAATCCCATATAGCCATTAAAAAAAATATGCTGTACATTTCATTCTCATAATCCTGACATCAATAGGCATGTCTTTTTAGAAGAATCCAAACCCTGAATAATTCAAATTTTCTACAAATTGGGATCATCTGGAAGCAACATTTTGCTAGACATCACATTGGAAGGGATAAATGCTCCAATTAAAAAACAATAAAAAGAATAACTAATACCTGTCAAAAACAATTAATGACAACCTCAAAGTCAAATATATAATTAAAGCGTCCACAAATTCCTTTGTGCTGTTACTTGACATTATGCTTTCTTATAAATCAGTAGAAACAAAATTGGGCATTATAGCTTTATTTCTTTGCAAGATGCACGTTCAAAGCAAAAAAGCAGGAACAGGAAACCAAGAGTTACAAATGGGTCCACAGTGCAATAATGCTACAAATCAAAAGGAATGGAATTGTTCCTTCTGAAAAGAAACTTCAGTGTGTCCATTTTCAAGTTTACATGTAATTCAGTCTCTTTCTGGAGCCCTCGGAGAATAAACCAGAAAGATCCCTCCGAGAATAAACCTAAAGATCAAAAATGGAGTAGGCTGTATACCATTATCCAAGAAAGCTGCCCAAAAACATAGATGAATCATAAGATTTATTTTAAAAAAATAACATAAAAACCACCAAAAAACAACCAAGCTAAAAACCTGAATAATTTGGATATGATTTCTTTGCAACCTTGACAGAAATAAAACGATTCTTAAGTCAAATTTCAAGTATCAACAGAGATGACACAACAGTATATCTGCTTCTCTGTACATATTGACTTCAATCAACTTTTGAATAATGGCTAAAATCCTAATGTCATCAATGAAATCTTACCAAGAATAGTGTGATGGATGCAAACATTCCCTCTTGAAGAAGTGTTCCATGCCCACCAAATTCCTCCTCGTCAACTTTCAACACAATATGATAATACGTATACACAATACCTGAAGACAACAATAAAAATCTGAAAGGCGAAGCTTAATTAGAATTCATGGAACATAGCAGCACATCAAAACTTCTAAAGCTGCTTTCAGCAATTAAAAATATTCAAAGACATATACAATAACCTTGTCCACTACAATTCAAATAGAAAGACTAATGTGAGAGAGCAAAGATGATGCTCTCAATAGACGGAAAAATAAGTAGTTAGTCGTCTATCTTGTATTATTTAAATCTGTGTCAAATTTGAAACACTATAACTTGGTTGAAAGTATCAAGAATAACACTAACAAGCATGTGAAGAATGCATCTCCAAACTAGGTCATTGCAATTGAACAAATATTCATTATACAATTTTTGATAGAAGCATGAACACTCTCCTTGCTTTATAATCAATTTAAAGCAATCATTCTATCATGAAAACAATATGGTCGCTCATCAATTGGGAAAGTTTTCAAACAAATCCTTACACAACCAGGCCTTCATATTTACATTGCAGGAAACCTATGTTCTATGGGGAGTCATCCTGGGATTTGGGGACCCTCTTGGAGACACATCCCAACATCCAAAAAGGATCCTGCCAACCCAAAAAGCCATCTTGCTGTCCGTCCTAAAACATCATGAAACGTAACAAGAAACTTTACTTTTGGTCTCTTTAGCATGAGTCATATCAAGACATCTCTCTAAAAACAAGTTCAAAAGAACTTCAATGGTTGTAGCATTGTTAGATGAAATTGAAATAATATGTTTGACTATGGAATATGCAGGCACCTGCCATTGATCCTATATGTAGAAGCATCTCATTGTAAGTCACATCTACACTGGGTGCTAATAAAATTGAAGATTCTATGATTCATAAGGGATGTCTCTGTTAATTACTTTATCTATCTAGCTGCAAGCTTACATCCTTCAGAAATTCATAAGATATAGCAACAATTTGTTTTTGAAATGAAGGAAAGTGTAAATATTTTTCTTAATACCCTATACTGTCAGACTAGGTAGACCCGCATACAAAACAAAAAAAAAAGGAAAAAGTCATAGGCATGTGGTATACTTTGCTGTTTATGGAAGGTATTTGATGCCCTCATTTATTACTTATCAATTATCAGTCATAGTCAAAGACTCAATTACCTCAAAGAGGAATTTAAGATTTATTTCAGGCAAAGTTCAAATGACGATGAGGGTTGTTGAGAAATGTAGCTCGAACAAGAACTTCTTGCAGAGGCTTCGGTATGAACGTGCTAGAAATGGTTCGAGACATTTCGAAGATGATGCAGAGGATGATATGGCATAATGGGATCCACATAGAAGACTGGAAGAATCTACATGGCACTTGGTGGATCAGTTCAGGAGAAGTACCTCATGGACAAAGCCAAGTTGTGTCTTAGGTTTAGATTTCCTATTATTTAATTTCCTCCTATTATTTGTAAAGTGACCACTTAGGAAAAGTGGGAACTAATTCTATTTTGTAATTCACTTTAGAAGGGGTCAAAGTCTTTTATCTTGAAGTTGACTTAGACTAAGATTTCATCTGGTCCGTACGTCTCAAGATGAGATAAGATCTAATCTTAATTAGGGTTAAAGAGATTAGGGTTTCTATTCAAGCATAAAAGGAGAAGGGCAAGAGTGCTTAAAGGAAGAAGAAGAAGAGCAGATTGCTGAAGAGAACTGCAAGGTTAAGAGGAGAGGAAGAGTGATTTGTTGTCTAAGAAAGGCAGAAATAGAGCAGGCCATCTTGCTGTAGTTGTACCCTCATCTATTGTGTAATACTTGTATGTTCAGAAATTTATTTTGCTTCCGCTGTTCATTTTCCAGCTATTGTGTGATTGTTGCATGTACAGAAATTTATTTGTCTTTAAATAAATTCAAGATCTGATTTATTTAATGGAAGAAACATAGGACAACAGTCATCTAGGCTTAGGAAAATTTACATGGTATCAGAGCTTTACTGTGATTGAGATCCTCAAGGGTTTACAGTAGTAGATCACTGTTGGATAGAAAGAACCAGCAGTTAGAGGGTTTCATACTTTTGCTTGAAGGACTAAGCTTATTTGCAAAACAGTTTTTTTAAGTCTTTCATATCAGCTCTGAAAGTTTGTGCAGCAAATCTCATAGATGGCAACAGCTAGCCTCAAATTTGAGGACAGTTGGAAGGTGCCTCCAATTTCTTGCCCTAGAAAGTCAGGGTAATGTTCTTATTGGAAGAGAATGATCTCTAGGATATTATCAAGGATGTTGTGACTCCGCCTACAGATCTACAGCAGTTGGCAGCTCACAAACAGAAGGAAATGAAGGCCAAGCGGATGATCTTGTATCCGAGAAGACTACGGCAAAGGAGATATTCGATGCCCTGGTTAGCCTCTACCAGAGCAAGAACATAAACAGGACGATGATATTGCGAAACAAACTCAAATCTATAGAGATGACCAGATCTGACACAAATTACCTGATGAAGATCACGCAGATTCGTGATCAACTGGTAGTAGTTGAGGAGAAGGTTGAAGACACAAAGTTGGTGAACGTGGCACTAAATGGTTTCTTAGCTTCATGGGAACCATTTTTCAAAGGCATCTGTGATCGTGAGCACCTTACCACCTTTGAGAAACTGTGGGATGATTTTATCTAGGAGACTCGGATGGAGTCAAAGGCCAGCAAGAAAGGTGGTGATGATAACCTAGCCCTCTTTGGGTAATCCAAGAAGGGCAGAGGTAAAGGACCCAGCAAGTGTAAGGTAAAGAGTGAGTAGTCAACCTCAGAGTCAGGGAAGAAGGACTTGAGCAAGATCAAGTGCTTCATTTGTCATAAGCACGGCCATTATGCATCACAGTGTCCACACAAGAAGAAAGGCAAAGAGAAGCAACAACAGATGCAAGTAGCAACCTCCGCAGAAACTCAGATGAGCGATTTTGCTGCCAAATTCGAGAAGGATTTCTCATTGGTGTCTTGCCTTTCTACCAGCACGGTTCCGAGGGATGCTTGGTATGTGGACAGTGGGGCATCTTGGCACATGACATCAGCCCGGCTGTGTTTTACTAGTCTATAAGAGCAAGACTCAAGGGTTCAAGTTGAGCTTGGTGATGATGCCAATGTAAATGTAAGACTAAGGTAAGCTTAGATTAAAGTTAGGCCAAGGTAAAAATTGACACAGAAGTAATCATAGGCGAAATATTCATTAAATTAACCAGCTTAAACATTACATTAAATTAAACCTTATATAGGCTTAATACAAGCGGAATAGTAGGGAAGGGAGGTTGGAGGAAGATCGGGAGGATTAGAGAGAACGAAGGAGTAGGAAGTGGAATGGGAGGTGGCAGCGGGCGTGGGGAGAGGAAGGAAGTGGAGTGATAAGGGAAAATGGACGGCAGGAAAGGAGGAAGGACAATGGAGGGATAAGGAGAAAATAGAGGTGAGGGATAAATAAAATCATGCCGACCATCAGACAAGTTTAGCCGACAAAAGGTAAGTGAGTTCACACTTGCTTAGAAAAACTAGATTTTTCTAAGCCTGTTTAAAGATAAACCCTGTTCACACTTGCTACATTCTCCCCCTTAAAGTTGAGAGGACTGACTATACAGTCTCTCAGCTTTACAAATTGAGCTTTGGCCAGCGCCTTGGTGAAGATGTCCGCGACGTTCTCCAAAGTGTGGCAATAGTGAAGCTCAACGATATCAGTTTCCACCATATCTCCGATGAAGTGGTACTTCATATCAAAATGCTTTGATCTACTATGGTGGACAGGATTGTATGCCAACTGAATGGCACTGATGTTGTCACAGAATATTCTAGTTGGACCACTTTGTTGCTCTCCAATCTCTTCTAATACCTTTCGTAGCCATAGAGCTTGAGTACTAGCATGAGTAACCGCTATATACTCAGCTTCTATTGAAGATAGCGCTACTACTGTCTGCTTCTTGGAACTCCAAGTTATTAGGCCCGAACCAAGACTAAAACAGTTACCCGAAGTGGATTTTCTATCATCAACATTGCTGCCCCAATCACTATCACTAAAGCCTTCAAGCTTGATAGTATCACTTTTGTAGTCCTGGATTCCAAAATCCAATGTACCCTTCACATATCTCAAAATCCTTTTAGCTGCCTAGCAAATGCAGCTCGGATGGATTAGACATAAATCTAGAAACAAGAGATACAACATCTTGAATGTCCGGTCTGGTGTTGGCGAGAAACATCAAACTCCCAACAATGCTTCTGAAAGTGGTCACATCAACTTTCGGTGCTCCATCATCCTTGCTTAATTGGATCCCATGTCCAATTGGAGTTGCAACTGATTTGCATTGCTCCATAGCAAACTTCTTAATCATATCTCGAGCATACTTAAGTTGATAGATGAAGATCCCTGAATCTGTCTGATGTACTTCCATTCCAAGAAAGTATTTCATTAAGCCAAGATCCTTCATCTCAAATTCCTGCATCATGGAGTGCTTGAACTCCATGTTAACTTTTTCATTACTACCCATAAAAATGAGATCATCCACATACAAACAAACTATGAGGATGTCATTTCCTTGATTCAAGTAGTAGAGCGTGGGTTCATTTTTGCTTCGATGAACCCATAATCTTTAAAGTACCCATCAATGCGTGAGTACCAAGCTCTCGGTGCCTGCTTGAGGCCATAAAGAGCCTTCTTCAGTTTGTAAACAAGATGTTCCTTGTCTTTCTCTTCAAATCCCTGTGGTTGCTCAACATACACTTCTTCTGTCAAGTAACCATTTAGAAATGCACTCTTTACATCCATGTGTTGGACTGTCCATCCCTTGTGTGCAGCTAAGGCAAGAACTGTTATGATAGTCTCCTGTCGGCTACTAGGAGCAAAAGTCTCTTCATAATCAATTCCATATTTTTGAGTAAATCCCTTTGCAACTAATCTCGCCTTGTGCCTCTCGATGCTTCCATCAGCATTAAACTTGGTCTTGTAGACCCACTTACATCCAACACGTTTCTTTCCTTTAGGAA
The DNA here is from genome assembly GCA_028583015.1 of Wollemia nobilis. NCBI lineage: Eukaryota > Viridiplantae > Streptophyta > Pinopsida > Araucariales > Araucariaceae > Wollemia > Wollemia nobilis. Next base: position 2,369,552 of record JAQPPZ010002524.1, read on the forward strand.
GCTTCACCAACTCCCAAGTGTCGTTGTTTTTTATAGAGGTGATCTCCTCTTTCATGGCATCTTGCCAAATATTTTGAGTACAAGCCTTCTCATAACTAGAAGGTTCAAGTTGTGTATTAGTTAACAAAGCATAGTTAACTAGATCTCCCCTAGGTTCCTGTTGGGAAACATCATCACCATACAAGTGCATATTTTCTAATCTTTGTAGAACAGAATTCATTTCACTAGCTTGACTCCTAGTGTATCTTTTTGAAAAAAATTTATCCAACATCTGATATGATGGATGATTCTGTAGAGTTCTCTTACCTCTGGATGGAGAATCGATGTCCATTGGTGAGGAACTTACTGATCTCTGCGGAGAAGGACTTGGTGAAGAAGTTGAATCAGAAGATGAACTTGGGTTTATGGGAGGAGACTGCTTACCTTTTTGTGGTGTCTGTTGTTGCACCTGCTTAGAAACTACATCATTGGATTCATCATCACTGAAAATCTGGGGCTTACCCCATTCTCCCCCTTCATCAAAAATCACATCCCTGGAAAGCACAAACTTTCTAGTCCTGGGATTGTAGAGTCTGTAAGCTTTTGTATTCTCACAGTATCCTACAAAGATGCATGCCTGACTCTTTGGATCGAGCTTCTTTCTTAGCTCATCAGGAATGTGAGAATATGCCAGTGAGCCAAACACTTTGAAATACTTAACATTTGGCTTTTTACCATACCAAGCTTGGTAAGGTGTCTGCCCTTCCAAACTTGCAGTAGGACTTCTGTTCAAGATATGTACGCTGGTCCTGGCTGCATCTGCCCAATATGAATTAGTCAAATGCTTCGTCTGAAGCATAGACCTTGCCATCTCCACAATGGTGCGATTCTTCCTCTCTGCGACACCATTCTGCTGTGGAGTGTAGGCAGCTATGAACTGCCTCTTAATGCCATGTTGCTTACAGAAATTCAAGAACTCATTAGAGGAGTATTCTCCTCCCCTATATGATCTAAGACATTTTACAAAATATCTACTCTCACTTTCAACTCTTGTTTTGAAATCGACAAAGCATTCAAATGCTTCATCCTTATATTTCAAAAAATATATCCAGCACATTCTAGTAAAATCATCAATGAAGAGTAGGAAGTAAGAGTTGTTACCAAGACTCTTGGTCTGCATCGGACCACAGATGTCTGTATGCACTAGCTGGAGTGGATAGCTGGCCCGCCATGCTTGTCCATGAGGAAATTTTGATCTGGCATGCTTCCCAAGAGCACACCCTTCACAGACTTCCTTACTATCCTGAACTTTAGGAAGTCCGGTTACCATCGCTTGTGAAGTTAGCATTTTCAAACTAGCTGAATTCAAATGACCATATCTCAAGTGCCATAGGACACTTGGATTGGAAATAGCAACATTTGCTAACTTATCTCCCCCTGGCTGGCCAAACTTTAAAGGAAACAATCTATTCTTTGACATTGGCACTTGTGTAATGATTCTATTACTTTTATTTTTATCAAAAATAGTGCATTTACCCTCATCAAAAAGCAACTTGTAGTTCTTTTCTAACATTTGACCAACACTTAAAATATTGTGTTGGAGATGGGGTGTGTAATAGATATCACTTACTTGTTTGACGCCTTCTTTAGTTGGAACTGCCATGGCTCCAATGCCTTCAACTGCCAATGATTTATCATCTCCCAATTTGATGTTGGATTTGTATGAGGAGTTTAGAGTAGCAAAGAGCTCTTCTTTGCCACTCATATGGTTTGAACACCCAGTGTCCAAGATCCATGTATCATTCATGTTCTGATTTGCCTGACCATAAGAGAGAAAGAGATTTGTGGCCTCTTCCTCTTCTCCAAAATTTCCAAACTGATTGCTCTGGTTGCTACTAGTTCCTTGTGAAGTCTTTTTCCAACAGTCACGAGCATAATGGCCAAGTTTGCCACAATTGTAGCAAGATTGTTTTGACTTATCTCCTCCTTTGCCTCTGCCTGATTGTTTTCCTCTATTTTGTTGTCCTCCTCTATTATGTTGTTCACCTCTATTTGAGAATCCTCCTCTATTCTGATTTCCTCCTCTGTTAGGAGTTCCACCTCTCTGATTATTTTTGCCTCTACCTCTATACTGTCCTCTGCCATGGCCTCTACCTCTGCCTTCATGAGAAGCAAAGGCTTTATCATCTCCTCCGTAACTTGTGGAAGGAGTTTGTTGTAACCTCTCTTCATGTGAGAGAAGTGAGCCAATTAGGGCTTCAAAAGACAGAGAAGTTAGGTCTTTGGATTCTTCTATAATTATGGCAACTGAATTCCACTTAGGAAGAAGTGTCCTTAACACTTTCTTCACTATAACTTCAGGCTTTACATCTTCTCCTAAAGTGACCATCTTATCTACTACGGCTTTCACACGCACGCAGTAATCACCAACCTTTTCACTCTCTTGCATTTTAAGAGTCTCAAACTCTCGTTTCAAGGTTTGTAGTTTAACTTGTTTGACTTGGTCACTACCCCTATAACTTTCTTTTAAAGCATTCCAAGCAGATTCAGCAGTTATAAAAGAAGCTATTCTAGGGAAAATACTTCTATCAAGGGCGGCTTGGATATGATAAAGGGTGGAAGAATTATTCTTCTGAGCTTCCTTTTTAGCCCTTTTATCAACAACATTCAAAGCTGCCCAATCAGCAACAGTAGGTTCAATATATCCCTCTTCAATCACATCCCAAAGACCTTTGCCTATCAAAAGAGTTTTCATTTTAATTGACCAATACTCGTAATCACCACCATTGAACTCAAGGATTGGTAGACTAGTATTGGATGCCATTTTAGAAAGCAAACTTTATTTCAACTTCAAACAAGTAGTACAAAGAAGTACAAAATAGATCACTGATTTAAATCAAATCTAGCTTTCTTAATATGCTCACTGATTTGGCGTTCTTCTTCTCGAGGATCACCCAAAACTGGAAAGGTGAAATTGTCTGCTTCGTCGTCACTAATTATAATGACTTCTTGTGCTGCTGCTGGCTCATAACATCTTTTGAGAACATTTCGTTCTTCAATTGCAGGTTTCACCTCCACTGGTTCTTCTTCCTCTTCTTCTTCTTCTTCTTCTTCTTAGTTCTGAATCAGGAGAGCGTGGTGTATAGCTCTCACTTGTTTCTACTTCAAGCACTGCAGGTGTATAACTGTCACTTGATTGTCCTTCAGGTACTATTTCAACCGTCTCGGATTCAACTATCCTTTGCCCGAAGATATTATCTTCAGAATCCGCCTCGTATCCAGAATCTGGTTTCCTCAGATGAGCAATCACTTGGTTTTCTAATTGGCAAAACACTGTATGAAGTCCATACCGCTGGACTTTCTCGTCAAAGGAATCAGGTGTCTCTCTTCTCAACAGAGAGAGTAATGCATTATAGCATCCGGCTGACCGGATCATCTACCCAGAATCACACCGTATGAACTGGGTTACAACTTAATATGATGCCAAAAAAAACTTTTTATCTCAAAATATCTTTGCACCCTTTTATTTTTATAAAAAAAATTCTAAAATTTGTTTTAATAAAGACCTTTTAAAAAAAATTTAACAATTTCCTATATATATATTTTTAATTATTTTTTTTAAATAAATGGATATTTAAAAAAACATAATAAAAAATATATATAGAAATTACTAAATTATTTTTTAAAACCTTTTAGAAAAAACAAATAATAAAAAAATTAAATAAAAAATAAACCTTTTTTTTTAAATCCCCGATGAGATTCGAATTGTTGACCTCCGCCGTCTACCCGGCAGTCTTAGCCGCTGCACCACGCGGCTGCTGTGGTAGAAAATGTCAAAAAACAAACTTGAACCCTGCTTATCGGTGAAGTACCAAAAAAAATAAAAAACCTTTTATTTTTTTACCCCGACGGGATTCGACCCCGGGTCTCTTCTCTGCAAGCGGGAGACTTGACCGCTAGACCACCCTAGCCGGATGGGAGGAAGAAGGGAATAGTATATACTTCTACTGGGCGGCTAAAACATTTTTTTTTAAATTTAGTCCCACATGCAGTGGGAGATGGGTGTTTTTAGGCTTTATCAAAGCCTGCGAACACACATTAGGTCGATTGCCTTCGGGCAATCGATCTATCCAACCTTTTGCCCTTTCCTCGACCAGATAAGCTCCGCCACGTGGCACACTCGGTGCGCTTCTACCACGTCAGCTCCCGGCTCGTCCACTGCTCGCTATGCCACGTCAGCTCCAACTCGTCCACGTCAGCACGCTGCTCGCTATGCCACGTCAACTCTCGCTCATCCACGTCCCCCTCCCTATGCCACGTCAGCCTCGATCCACGTGCTCCCATCGACTTCGCCGCTCCGTTCCACGTCACCATTCGCCTAGCTCCTCGCTAGTTCGACACCGCCACGTCAGCCTATTGTCTACGTCCAATCAGATCCTCGAGATCCGTGCACTCCTCGAGATCCATGTGCGCTCCTCGAGATCCATGTCCCAGTCGCTCCTCGAGATCCATACGCCAGTCGCTCCTCGGTCTACTACGCTCGACTTTCGTGCCTTACCTCGGCCCTCGAGATCCGTGCCCCCTCTGCTCTGATACCAGTGTAAATCTAAGACTAAGGTAAGCTTAGATTAAAGTTAGGCCAAGGTAAAAATTGACACAGAAGTAATCATAGGCGAAATATTCATTAAATTAACCAGATTAAACATTACATTAAATTAAACCTTATATAGGCTTAATACAAGCGGAATAGTAGGGAAGGGAGGTTGGAGGAAGATCGGGAGGATTAGAGAGAACGAAGGAGTAGGAAGTGGAATGGGAGGTGGCAGCGGGCGTGGGGAGAGGAAGGAAGTGGAGTGATAAGGGAAAATGGACGGCAGGAATGGAGGAAGGACAATGGAGGGATAAGGAGAAAATAGAGGTGAAGGATAAATAAAATCATGCCGACCATCAGACAAGTTTAGCCGACAAAAGGTAAGTGAGTTCACACTTGCTTAGAAAAACTAGATTTTTCTAAGTTGTTTAAAGATAAACCCTGTTCACACTTGCTACAGCCAAGTAGCCAGTTGAAAGAATTGGTACCATTCCTTTTCGACTCCAGTCAAGGAACTCTTTAGACTTTGATGATGTTCTATTTGTTCCAGGTCACAAGAAGAACTTGCTTTCAGTTTCGGTTATGAAAGATAAGGGTTATGCAATAGAGTTCAAGAACCAACATGTCCTTATTAGACCAAAAGAATCTAGCCCAGAAACAACACAAGTGATAGGGGTTAGGGAAGGCAATCTATATAGGTTGTAGGGTGAACCTATTCAAGCCCTAGTTCATAGCGATAACAACTTGTGTGAGTTGTGGCACAAGAGGATGGGGCACTTGCATCATAGAGCTTTGCCTATTATGAGGGAGATAGTCACAGGTCTTCCAGAGTTCAGCATTGAGCAGCAAGGAGTATGCCGAGGGTGCACGCTTAGCAAGCATGCCAAGGCTGCTTTCCCAGACAACGAGCATAGGTCTAAGGAGATACTAGGTCTAGTACATTCAGATATTTGTGGACCGATGTCAGTAGCATCAATAGGTAGTATGTACTATGTTTCCTTTATTGATGATTTCTCTTGCAAGACATGGATCTACTTCTTAAAGACCAAGAATGAAATCTTTAGCAGGTTTCAGGAGTTCAAAGCACTGGTAGAGAATCAGACAAGGAAGAAGATCAAGGTCTTGAGAACAAACAATGGGGGTGAGTATACCTCCAAGGAGTTCGATGGTGCCTGCAAGTAGGCAGGAATCAAGAGGGAACTGACTGTTCCATACAACCCACAGCAGAATGGAGTTGCAGAGCGAAAGAATCGATCCATCATAGGGGCTGCTAGGGCCATGATTCATGACCAAGACTTGTCGATGTTTCTTGGGGCAAAAGCATGCAACACAGTAGTCTACATCCAGAACAGGTGTCCTCACAGGATCTTGGAGGACAAGACACCAGAGGAGGCTTTCATTGGTGTGAAGCCAAAGGTGAGTCAATTCTGCATCTTTGGATGTCCAGTTTATATCCATGTTCCGATAGAGAAGAGGACCAAGTTGGAGCCCTCCAGTAGGAAGGATTTATTTGTAGGTTACAGTGCGACTTCAAAAGCTTACAGGGTCTATATTCCAGAGCAGAGGAAGACAGTAGTGAGCAGGGATGTAAAGTTTGAGGAGGACGTTGCATCCAGGAAGTCCCATGAGCCTATTCCAGTGATAGAGAATGAGGAGCAATAAGCTCCGAAGGTTGAGCCAAGGTCACCAAAGACACCAGTGGTTTCCAGTTCAGGACAGCAGCTTTCAGGTGAGGAGGAGGAGACATTAGCCCCTTACAATTCTATCAGGAGACCTCGATGGCTCACAGGCTCTAGGTTTTATCTGGCCACCACATAATATTTACATGGGGTTATGTTAATGCAGATTGTGAGGGAGGGTGCATCGCTTCCTTCTCCACCAAATATTTATGCATAAACAAAAGGGAAAGATGGAGCTAGCAAAAGTCCCAATGAAGCACAGAAACTTCCACAAGGGTCATCCAACTGATATGCTAGCCCTGGCGAATCTATTCTCTGGTAAAAGACTAGGAGAATGTTTTTGCTACTGCAGCCAGATATGTTTTACATTGTGTTTACCAGTGCAGAGAACAGAAGCTAAGTCTTTGTGAATGACACTTACATGAGGGAACAGCACAATTTCACTTATCAAGTCAAAGAGCTCAAGAAGACACCATCTATAGCTCCAGTCTGGATAAGGCTTCTAGACTAGTCAATGGGGTTCTGGCATACAGTAGTTCACCTAATAGAGAAGTCCCTGTACACTTATCTTCTGAGGTCTAAACAAACAAGACACATGGCCCAGCAGAACTACGCTAGGATATACTGAAGTTTAGACTTGAGGAATCCAATATAGTTGTTAGACTACACTTGTAAGCAACTAAAGAAAGGCACTGCACATGCAAGCTATTGAGAAAGGCACCAAGTCTAGTGCAATCCTTGTTACTGATCTGAAGTGAATAAGTGGAACTCGGAGAACAAAAGTTCAACTAGCTAAATAAGTTAATAACTGCTGCACTCATTTACCAATACATCTTAATCTATCAGGATGATCAACCAAAAAATTTCACAGGATACAGAGTGGAGGAAACCATGGGGGATCTTACAGGCATCTGTTCAAAAATAAAGCAAGCCAGAACAACGGACCCCTCATAGCCCCTGTCATGCCTCTGAGGATATCCATAAGCCAAAAAGAAGGGAATATTGAGTAAAGATCATTTAAATCTAATAAGCAGGTGGGAGAAACATTGAGAGAAAGGCAGTTCCACTAAAGAGGCTTCCTCCTAAGAAAAGGGGGCCGACACCAACATCTATGACCTTGCAGCAACATAGTAAAGATTTTGTTGCACCATCATCTATAATATTGCAGTAAAGTAGTCAAGATCTAATTGCATTACTTTGAAATGTTGAATGTTTGAACAGATCTAAAGGTGGTATTCATTCCAAGATAAATACAAAGAACGTGGACAGTCCCATCAACAACTTGTTCTCTTTTGAGACATGTAAGAAATAACTAATAAGTGTTCCCTAGAACAAAACGTCGAAACATCAAATGACTATATATATAGCCTGCATATATCTTTATTTGATCTCCAATCTTACAAATATCAAATGTGTCATCTGTATGTGTCAAGATAGTTTTAATCTTTATACATACTTTTAAGAAACAATAATTTCTGGAATTTCAAGAAATTCTAGCTATCACACTGATTTTGCACCTATGTGTTTGACAACCTTGTAACCAAATGAAAAGAAAGAAATCATGTTCTTTCCATGCAGAGTTTATAAATTTTACAGTCACACTAAAGGCAATCACCTGTACATATTACCTAGTCATCACAGTGAGTGATGATATCAAAATTGCACAACCGAAATAATGTAATAATTGGGATAGCATCGAAGAGGCATAAATTTTCCATGCAGGTACCCTTGATGGTCATGGTTGCTCAATTTTAAGGTGATAATAGTCAGGTTCTTCCCATTAAAGACTTGATGGTGTTGCTGACTTGAGGTTTGTCGATTATACAAGTTCATATTGGATAGGTTATACTGAGATATCTATATATCAAACTACACCTTTGGGCTGGAATCAAGAATTATATTATGTAGCCAAATACAAAATGCAAGCAACAGTAGCATTGTCATTAGAGAATCTGAGAACCTGAATATAACACAGAAGCCAACTCAGTATGTGAGAAAATATGGCTTAGAAAAATTCTAGAGGACACTGACATACAACAAGACAATCTATTACTTCTACAATAATAAATGTTAGAACAAAGCATACAGAGAATATTAAAGATGGAGAAATATTAAGTCATTCATCGCAAATTGAACAACCAAGTGGCAGGCAAGTCATCCATCACAAATTGAACAACAAAGTGACAAACACATTAACTAAATGTCTTTGAAAATAACATGCAAAATCGAGAACATCATGGAGTTAAAGGCAACAAGACAATCACTAAGGGGTATTGAGGTTAAACTGACAATGATCATTTTATTTAAATGTATGTGCCATCTTGCCTTTCACGTTATGTGAGCAGGCGGCACACTAAATGCAAGAAGCCCCACTGCTAAAAGGATGAGTCATACAATTCTACAAGCTTCTATAAGAAGTAATTCATTGTATCGTACTAGAAGCTTCCAGGAAAGTGGGTTATTGTGTCCAAAGACAACTTTCTATCTTGTAATTGGATTTGTCCAGAATCTAGAAAATTGTGGTCCTTTTCATTAAGAAAAGTAGCTTCTAGTCCATATTATGTGGCTAACAATGCTATAAATATAAAGCATTCACTGTAAAAGAATCCATTTAAAAACATGTGTTTCTGTACCAAGAACTTACACAACAATCCAAATAGCACCAACTAAGGGAATAGCACCCCACAATAGACCACATATAAGTCCAATAGCTTGTCGAATCCAATGCAGCACATCTCCAAGTTGATCCTGCATATGCAAGTAAAATCAGGTTAAAAAATGAATACATGACAACAAACAAGAAAGTGACCATAAGTCAAACACATTAATAAATAAAGTATGCAATGTTGATTAACTAGAAAGAAATACACTCTACCAACCACCCACACATACCAAGTAAATTGTATATATTATTTTATTAACTAGTGTTGCATCTAAACAGGTAAGGTATCAAATACCAACACAGCAAATTTTCAAAATCCCCTAATAAGGATACGGCTGGATACAACAATAAATATAAAAAAGCATTGAAAAATCCTCCATGAATTTTTATAATTCTCAAATTATATTATGTAAAAAAAATTATGTTTTTATCTATATTAGATAGATAAAGTATAAATAAAATGTACACAATATAAGTTATTTTCAATGCTTTTTTGTATCTAAAAGTCAGTTTTTAAAGTATCGTATGTTCATTATTCAATCTCAAGTCATAAAAAAATCCAAATGTATTGGACAGAACCCATGTATTTGGATATATTTGGATACCATATCTAGAAATTATTCTATCCATATTCGTATCTGATATGCAGATATAGTCATCCTGGTAGGAGTGCCCGATATAGTAACTCAATTATTATATAGTTATAAAACACACATGCTCGACACACACACATTTGATAGAAGTCATCTACCTTAAGAACAGTTAAAATGTCAATGATATAATGTCTTTCTATGATCCACTTTAGTCAGCATCATGTAAAATTCTATTACAGGAAAGAGAGGAGACAGATATTTGATTGATTCATTGGTCGTTTTGATTTTGTAGGACTAGCGGACCAGTTAAGTCTCCCTCCTGATTTCAATATCCTCTGCTTTTGTGGCTGGCCATGCCAAACATTGTGCTGAATAATGATTGTTAACGACACTTCTTTGCAAAGAAACAAGTACTTTTGGAAGAATTTGGTCATCATCAGCTGCATAAGAGCAAAGCCTGGCAATGTGGCAAGTATATTATTTGGAAACTATTCATGGCAAAATGGTTTGATCTAAGTTTCCAAATGAGTTTCACACGAGTTATGAACCAAAAGTTGCAACTTCTTAAAGAAGCCAGAATTTTGCAATGGAAACAATACATCATCTAGCATGCTCCACAAAGTCTGTCTTGGAAATTTGCTTGTCAAAATCCAAACATATATTTGAATAAATTGTCAGCATTCTACAAGTGAAAACTGCAGTTAATATAGTCCAATAATCAAGGCACCTACCCTTTGAATTTCTGCTGGGCCCACAAGGCAGATTTGTTTTTGCTTTCACCTTATTTTAATTGCTAGCAGTGTTAATTGCTTATGGTGGAAGTTGATATCCATGAAAATAACAGTAGACTTATCATGCATACTTGGATATCCTGCTTTCCAATAAAGGAAGAGCTGCCCTTATCTACACCAAGTTCAAAGTTTGCGATCAACTCTATATCACTTGCTTTTTCACTTCCACTGGAGGTTCTTCAGCTTGAATGTTAGAAGTACTTCCTTTTCATCCCTTGTCAGGGGAGTACCTTTGTGTCAATAAGGAAGGTTCAGAAAAATGGAACTGAACAGATATGTACTCCTTCTGACATTCATAAGCACACTCTCTCATCATTTAGTAGAAAATGTAAATGGCTTCCTCTATTTCCTGATGCCCCCATCCCAAAAAATATCATGCAGCACACATATTGTCTCTATGTTATAAAGCAGTTGCCGTCTGCTGCCCCTGGAAAAATGGGCTGCCGCCCTACCATATCTGCTGCACCTGGAAAAATGGGCTGCCGCCCTACCATACCAGAAACCTGCCCCCACAATTCCTGCCAACCCTGCCCCAGAATCATCATGTAACATAGTGTAAAGCTTTTATAATCTCCCTCAGGCCAGTCAGCTGTGTGATATCTGGCACGACAGAAATCTTGATACTCTTTGCTTCCTTTAACAGACGCTTCAATCCTCACAAATGCATAACTCTTGGGACTCTCATACTACTCTTAGAGTCTTGAGAATAAGTGGATTGCAGAAGAAGCGTGTGGCTTCAGTCCAAAAGCATGCAGCACACCTAAAAGAAAAGAAATCAACCTGAATTGGACAAGAAGACATATGGCAATAGCTGCAAGCTTACTGCAGTGGTAAGGGCATTGGCCTCTCTTTGAGAGGCCCAAGGTTCAAACCCCACTCAGTATGAAGGGACCAGGACCCCTCATAAAAACCTGTGTAAACTCATTGAAAAAAAGAAGACATATGGCAACTAGAGGACCAAGCACTACTCATTTGATTTGGACGCTTGTGGCCCATCAGCAAAGAATCTAGCAGACTGGACTTAAAATTGCTGTCAAGTGCCTGGTGATATTGACACCCTGTTAAGGGCTTGCCGTTATTCCACAATCTTATTCAAAAATAAAATTGACAAGGTCGTTGTAAATGATCATACTCGACCATTGTAGTCCAGACTCTATCCAAACCAGTTATTTGATTAACCTCATAATTGTACAATTCTCAATTTCTGTGATGAGTTGCATGCTAAGATGTTTGATCAAAATATTCACAGACAAGGAGCCATACATGTTGAACTTAATGCTGGGTCAAAATTAAGCAACATACCTAATTTTCAGCATGACAATGTTGAACAAGTAGAAGAAACTGCATTTAATAAAGAAAGGAAAAAGAGGACCTGTGCAAGTGTGAGGGTTGTGAGTTTTCATGTATTAAGTAGTTCGAACATTAAGGGAAAAGGTAGAGGCGATAAATTAGAATCATGGAATACTATAATGATATGTGATAATTATCAAATGACTAGGAAGAGACAATACCAAGTTCAATATCTTTTTAATACTATTACTAAAGTGTTGTTTAATGAATTATGGTAAAAGTGATGAAATGAAAATGAATATAAATTGCAAAAAATATCATCTAAAATCTATAAATAGTGGCATTACAACATCCACATGTGTGGAAATCATGTTTGTGATCAAATATAAGGCAGTTATGCTATGCTATTTTCAAAATTCTCAATGTGGCCTGTAAGTCTCACTTCATAAGTTAGACTATTCACCTTAATTAACTCAGATGTTATTTCTTATGAGGATCACACAGAAAATGTACTACAGGGTTCCATTCTACCAAAATCTAACAAACAAGTTCATGCTTGAACTAGAGGATTCATTATGATGCTCAGTCTTCTTAAATAGAAATGAAATTAGATGTAATCTCTAACTCCTGCTCAAAATGCAGATCAGAAATTTTGAAGATTATAGACTGAGATTGGATAAAAATTGGGGACATATGCACTGTATTACAGATGGCAATGCACCCCCAAAAGACTTGTTAGAGTATTCAAATAGAAAGCATAAATGGTTAACAATCCTAGCTTTCACAATCCCAAGGGATTCCAACAAAAGATGTTTAACAAATGCGGCAAATCTTGCATCCTATTGAGTCATTAATGCAGTGAGCAGAGTACAGGAGAAAAGGAATTTATGAGATCTGAAGAAATAATGAAAACCAACCCATACACATCTTACAATCATTTGGATGACTACCTTTAAAAGTCCGCTGCTGACTAGTATAGGCATCAAATAGATTCTTTACATCCAAATTCCAATGCCAATTTTTAGATGTTTGCCAACCTCTATTTTGACAGCAAACATAATTTTGCCTATTGTGTGTTAACAGTACCGTCACTCATTACATTAGCGCATAAGCAATGCAATGATCAATTGTTAAAACCATAGTCCTTCAGAGAACAAGAAAGCTCACAAGAAGATAAGACAGGTGTTTCGGTCTTAATAAAATCTTCCTACTGCATGGTAAAATTCAGATCACGCCAAAACCATAAATCCACCAAACTTTCTTTCACGCAAAACAATATCCTATATAACGAGGTAATAAAAATGGGCAATATTTGTAAATAGTGTAACCCAAGTTCAATCCCCTCCATTACAGTAAGGTGGCAGACAACCCAGTGAAATAACCACTACTACAATTTTGGGTCAATATTTTATAGAATGATGATTGAACAGTGGCAAAAACCCAACCAAATGACGTGTGACCTAGGCATCAACTGAATCAGTGGCAAAAACCCAACCAAATAACGTGTGACCTAGGCATCAACTGAGTCGGGGCAGATCAAATGGCAGGATCTCAACTGGTTAAATACTTTGAATTTCAAGGCTGTGATTCAAATCCAAATCTTGCAAAAGAAATGTGCCTAATTGTCAAAGATGATGTTGTAATACTATGATAACGTCACCCTATAATACTGGTGGAACCGGTTTCGACCCCATATAACCAATTTAGAAAAAAGAAAAAAAATAAGGCATGGGACAGATGTATTCTAATCCAATATCAGCCGAGTTTGGTCAATAGCCTGCACAGAACATTACATTTTACCTACATGGGTATTGACAACAGTTCTAATCTACGAAAGCAATGATTAAAACCAAAAAGGAAACAAAAAGAGCTTGAAGGGGACTTCTGAATACCTTATCCCAGGAAGCCTGTGGATCCAACAACTTAGAAAAGGAAAAGGGTGCAGCATCCCCATGGTGCTGTTGGTGAACCGTCCCTGACTTCAAAGAAGACGATTTCTCCTTCATCTTGACCGCCTTCCCTGTACCCAAATCAACTCCACTCCTCTGCAATCCACCAGATTCACTTCCACAGCATACCTCCCCTCCTACCTCCTACACCAATTCCATTCAGCTCCCAATAAATCCAAAAAAAAAAAAAATTAGTATTTTGTTTTCCTTCTCTAGGGAGTACCCTTAGAAGAAAAACAACTGCCCACAAACTAGTCCAATACAGAAGTCACCATACCCAAGTTTTTCCAATCATTTAAACCCAACCACAAAAAGAAAAAAATAAAAGTAAAAAGAGGGAAAGGATTTATATATAATATGAATGAGGTAGATCTAACATCATTGCAACGAATCTAACCTGTGATCGGCCCAACTTTAGTTCCAGCGGATCAAGCGAGAGCTAAGCCCCACAACATAGGATAGGATCCCATAGCATAGCATAGAATATTATTTGATTATATGTGGAGTAGGGATTCGTTTGTGCAAAGGCAGCAGGACAAACTTTTTTTTTTTAATTGTCAGGGAGGATCGTAGGTGGCGTTGGAAAAACTGAATAAAATATTAAGTTGGAGGGATTCTTGAGCAGGGCATCAGTCCCGAAATTTGGGAGAACTAGAGGGTTATGAAAATGAGGAGAACCCACCTTTGACCTTTGGTGGGTGTCTTTATTGACTTTTGGTGGGTGTCTTTATTGTCCACTGTTCCTGAGATTGACGAAGACGAACGTCCTTAGGTGAAATAGGAGTTAAATCTTGGAGGTTTTTTTTAACATTTACATAGGGGAATATGTGATAACTAGGGATAGTAAGGAAGATCATTGTCGACGTATATTTAAGTTTAATATTGGATTCACACAACCATTATTTTGTAGAGTTAGGAAAACATTTAATGGTTTTTAAGGATTTTTTTAATAAAAGTAATAAGTTTTCAAAGGTAAAGTGGATTGGTAATTGTTTGTTTAGTCAAGTATTTACTAAGAAGAGATTTTGGTTCAAATTTTGGGGACATGCATGTTGTAAAGGTCATAGTCTGATATGAATCCTCTAAGTAAGCACTCGACCAACAATGATACAAATCTTAAGCAACTGGTGGTCCCTCAACAATAACAAGGTGGTGTAGGCTTGTTGGGAGCAGTCTTGTGGTGGTTTGAATCCTATACTTGGTAGTTACTAAAAATAGTGTGGATGTATTAATATTTTTTTTTTAATTGTAAAGGCTTTTATCTTAATTTAATATAAATTTACATTTTTCATTATAAAAAAAAGTGTGGATGTAACCAACTCTCCTATGCATCCATATAAAATAAATAAATAGCAAGTTCATTCACACATGTACATAAATCTTGTGGTGGATTGAAGTTGATCAAAGCTTTAATTACTATTGATATTATAAACTTATAAATTTTATTTTTTATATTTTAATTTATTTTAATTGTTAATGCAAGTGAAGTTTATTATTTTTTATTTAAATTTTTAGAAAGAGTAATGAATGAGTATTAGAGTGTGAGCAAGGAACAACCATTTGCTTTTCTTTTTTTATATCTTTGGAAAAGTTTTAAAAGTAAAGGATTGTTATGAGGAAAAGCTTGGTAGCATAATAACAGTTCCTCAAGGGTTAGGTGAATTGGTAAGTGCTTGTCTGGTCAGGCATTTATCAAGAAGACATTCAGTTTTAAATTTCGGGTGTTGCATGTTTGCAAAGGTAGTAGTCTGATCTGAATCTTTTGAGTGCATGCTAGATCGATGATGATGGTATGAATCCTGAGTGATTGATGGTCCCCTTCACGCTAGGTCAACAATAACGAAGGGGAATAGGTTTGGTGGAAGCAACCCCTGTGGTTTGAACCCTGCACTTGTCAGTTACTAAAAATAGTGTGGTTGTGACCAACTCTCCTATGTAACCAAAAAAAAAACATTGAAAGTTTAACTAAAAGTAAGTATGCCCTAATGGATGTCCTAGTTACGGATAAGAGGAAGAATAAATATATATCAAATCCTATATAGGTACTAAGTGTTACCCCATAAGTAGTTATCAAGGATGAGATGATTGAGCATGGCATAACAATTCTTAAAACTAGAGGATTAATACATCCATAGGCCAACTGCTAAGGGAAAAAGGCATTCTACACAAACAAAAAATTAAGTGATTTTATTTAAGTTTAAATAAAATAAAATAAATTAGGTGAAAATTTGGTAAAGGAGGTGTTTACATCTGATTCACCAAATATGTACACACATGAAATTAGGGATCTATTGGCTAAGCTTGTAGGGGGCTACTCTCAATGTAAAGGAGTATAGTGTCAAGGTTTATGCTTGATGTGATCTGTATGAAACACCTAAGTTTGTCTTCACGGACTAAGTGTTATGGTAAGAAATAACTTGAAATTAAAAATACAATTAAACAAGGATGCATGCAAATAAAGGCTAATTTATGTGCTTTTCACTTTCATGAAAGCTAATCCTAAATTTGCAAGAAAATAAATCATTTTCTTTCAAGCAAGGGTCCAAGAGAATGCACAAACAAGACTATCTTAATGCAAATTTGCATGCAATTTGATTTAGATGCCTATATTAATAGGAGATAAACAAATGAATTTTTAATTATAATTATTTAAATTATAAATAAAAATTATACCCTCGTGCCAAGCTTTGGAAGAGAAAACTAAGGCATCAGTTGGGTAGATAAAGTGTTTTATGGTTGCTGCGAAATTGAAGACAAGATTGTTGCCCCAGGATGGCCTAATGGGGACACCTTTGGATCCTCTTTAGAGAGACAGAGTTCTTTTGCAGATTTGTTGAAAGAAAAATATCTAGCAAAGACTGAAGAAGCACAAAAACTGCATTAAAAATACTCTTTACGGTTGCTAAAAAATATCATCTCAAAGAGTCAATAGATGCTTGCCACAATCAGAAACAAGGTCAAATATTATCATTGAGCAGAGGATGATAGAAGAAATCACGATCTGATTTTTAAATTCATGGGTATTCGTCGTACCCTAAATTTTTTGCATTCCTGAGAGCCTCTTGGTGAGTATTCTTTGTGATTTATTAGTAATAGATATTTTTTTGTTAGTTTTTCCTCACTGACAAAAATAGGGCTTTTAAATAAAAAAAGAGGAATCATGGTTTGACAATATTATTTGTTCAGCCTTGGAGAGTGGGATTTGATCCCTGAACTGAACCCACTATTGTCTCGGTTTGGATCCATTTGTATGCACTTCTAATGGAGTTCTAGAGTGAGCAAGTATTAGAAATCATTGATAATTCCCTTGGAATATATTTGGGTGTTTCTAGAGACACAATGGAAGGAAACACAATCGTTTATGCTAGATTATGCGTGGAAATGGATCTCAATCAGCCTTTGTCAGCAGAGGTTGAACTTGAACTTGCAAGACTATCTTGGATTCAACAATTAGATTATGAAGTGTTGCCCTTCAGGTATAAATTTTATCATAAATACAGGCATTTGGTCTGGTCCTGCCCAAACAATATGAATACAAAAATGGAGGCTCCTCTATGAATGTCAAATATTCCTAAGGAGGGTAAGTCAATAATAAATAAAGAAATAGCCAACATTTCTCAAGGCAAAGAAGCATAGGGAGATGGTTTTGAACAACCCAAAAGAAGGAGAAGGCAAAAGAAAAAAGATGGAAAATATCAAACCGAACTCAAGCCCTCAAATGGGTATGAGATCCTCTAGACACTAGTAGACAAGGAAGAAGAACAATTCATGGAAGGAGTAGATGGGAATAATGAAAACAATAACAACCATGTTCAAGCCCATGGAAGGAGTAGATGGGAATAATGAAAACAATAACAACCATGTTCAAGCCCCTCTTTCACCTCTTATCCTAGAGCAGGTAATATAGTGCAGCGATTTACCATAATCAAATATTGTAGAGGTATTGATGGTGCATAACCAATAGCAATCGAATATAAAGGATGTCATCATGGATATAACATAAAAGAATAGATAAAAGCCAAATCTAGGGATAACTCAGGTGGAAAAGAGATCAAAGAATATCAACTCTCTAGAGGTGGATATAAAATCAAACAAGGAATTGATAGTAGTTCAAGGAGATAAACTAATCATTGGGGGATTGGTGAGGCCAATAGACTCTTACTAGTCTCAAGGTAACCAATGATTATAAAATCATGGAATATTAGGGGTTTAAATAGTAGAACCCATCAATCTGTTGTTTGAAGACTCTTAGAAAAAAGTAAAATAGATTTTTTGCTTATCCAAGAGACAAAAATTTCATTAGACCTTATGTGTAAAACAGTAAATAGTATTTGGAGGGGTGTTGGTTATATGGAAGTGGTTGCGTAATAGGCCTCAAGGAGGATGGTTGCATTTTGGAACTCTCTTGAATGGATGACATTAGAACATATAGCTTATAGGGGTGTCCTTACATCACATTTTAAGAATAATATGATATCTAAGCAAATTTTAATCATAAATTTTTATGGGCCTCAAAACCTAGATGGTCATATTTGTCAATTGAAAGCGGTGCATAATATGAGAGTCTCGAGGGAGGAGTTAGACTGGATTGTTGTTGGGTATTTTAATGCTAAATTATCATCTAGATATTAGGAAGGGGGAACCCAAATTTTGGATCTAGGGGATCGACTTATGATTGCCCAAGTTCATGCATTACACTTTGTGGATATTAAATCTCCTGGAACTAATTATACTTAGACTAATAAGAGGAGGAAGCCATTTAGCAAGAAGGTGAAGATAGCCATTTTTTGGTTTCAAAGGAGGCATTTGTAAAATGGAATCTATAATTTTAAATTTTGGAGGATCCAGTTTCAGATCGCTTTCCTATTCTTTTGAAAGGAGGAACCAAGGCAGGGCAACATCACAAACCATTTATATTTGAAAACTTTTGGTTATAAAAAGAGGAACTTCGAAATAAAATTCCATAATGGTGGGAAGAGGCTTCCACATGCAACTTCATTATGTTAAGGATCAACTAAAATAATGGAGGTGAGCTAACAAGATAGACTTCTAGGTCTAAAGAGCTCCATTGATGGCCAGATAGGATGAGGTTCAAAAACACTTCGAGAAAGGAACAATTACAGAGTAGCTCAAAGAAGAGGATGATGCATTGTGTAAAGCGATTGAGGACATTGAAAACCAAGAGGAGATCTATTGGAAACATAGAGCAAGAACCACCTAGTTATTAAAAGATAACAAAAACACCAAATTTTCCATCGAGTTGCTTGTGCTAGGAGACAGACAAACAAGATAGAAGCTCTTCAAGATGAGAACGGGTACTCTTTTGATACAATCCCAAGTATGCATTTCCATTCAATGGATTATTTTGCTAAATTGTTGAAGGAAAGTATGGTGCAAGATGAAGCGACTCAAAAATTCTACTATCATACCCCCTATTATCTCTGAAGAAGAAAATTGAGCCCTACTTAAACCCATTGATAGAGAGGAACTAAAGAAAGTAGTCTTTGGAATGGGTATCGAAAAAACACCAGGTCCAGATGGATTTTCCAATTTATTTTCAGACCTTCAAGGATAACTTGGAGGAGGATGTAATAGTTGTTATAGAGGATTCCAGAGGTAGTAAAAGAATTCTTAAAGCATTAAATCATACATTCATTGCCTTAATTTCAAAAGGGGAGGAGGGGTGCATATTTCATATTATAAACCTATTGCCTTATGCAATGTCATATATAAAATAATCACAAAGGTAATGATTGAGCAGCTAAAACCTCTCCTACATAGCATTATTTCCTCAGATCAAGGGGATTTTATAGAGGGCAGACAGATCTTGGATGGTGTGGTTTTAGCTCAGGATGCAATCCACTCAATGCAAAAATTTGGCAATAGGGAAATGTTCATAAAATTGGATATGTCAAAGGCTTATGATAGGGTGGAGTGGAGCTTCTTGTCAAGGATGATGGTAGCCTTCGGTTTATTTTAGGATTGGATATAATGGGGCATGAGTTGTGTTTATACTCTGACATAATCAGTTTTAATCAATGACCTTCCCTCGCAACCATTTAGAGCTACTCAAGGCCTTAGTCAAGGAGATCCTTGTTCCCCTTATATTTTTCTCATATTGGTTGAAGGCTTGGATAGACTCATCTTGAGGAGAATATAATAAGGTTTACTAACAAGTATCAAGGTGGGTGAGGAGGTTTTGACCCATCTACAATTTGTGTATGACACAAGATTAGTGGGAGTGGCCAACTTTAGGGAAGCAAGAATGATTAGATATACTTTTAATGTTTACCTTAGGTCCACAAACCAAGTCATCAATAATAAAAATCCAAAGTGGTTATTTTTAATCGTAATCGAAGGCTTCGGGACAAAATTTTAGAGATCTTGGTATTCACGAGGACTTCTCTCCTAGTGGTATATCTGGGGGTACCTTTGTATTTTTAAAAATTGAAAATAGATATATAGAGGAATATTTTAGATTGTATCAAAGAAAGAATTAATAATTGGTCTCACAAATGGTTAAGCTTTGGGGTAGATTAACTTTTTTGTAGTTAGTCATTCAGACCATGCCAATTTATAAATTTTCTATCCTTGTTTCCCCACATACCATATGGAAAGAGTTAGAGAAGATGGCTAGAAATTTTTTATGGGGAGGAGTAAAAGGAGAGAGGAAATGAGCCTTAGTAGGTTGGGAGAAATTAAGCTAACCCAAGGTAAAGGGAGGTTTGGGAGTGAGGAGATCAAAGTTAAATAATAAAGGTTTGGTTGGAAAGCTTTAGTAGAGGTGGATATCCCAACCAATTTTTTTATTCAATAGAGTTTTAACTAGTAAATATTTGGGACATGTGAACTCGAATGAGGTGAGTCATTTCCCTTTAGATGGTAATGGGTCCTTAGTGTGGCAGGATCTAAAGTTAGGATCTTAGGTAATGAAATATGGATTATTTTGGAAAGTGAGGAGAGGGAAGAAGACATAATTTTGGACAAATTCATGGGATCAATACCCACCTATCATTGTTGAATTTTTAAAACTGTAACTAGTAAAAACAATCACAGAAAGCAAGGGTTAAATCTAGATTGAAAGTTATTTCAACACTAGTCAGCTAGGGGATTATACGTTTAAGCGGTTTACAAAGTTGGATGAGTGGCCAATTTCAATCACTCTAGAATTGACACCCATCATGACTAAAATCTTGGCAAAAATATTTCTCACAGGTAGAGATAGGAGGATGAATTAACTTGGTGCTATGGGAGCATTGGAGTCTACACAATAAAGGATGAATATGATAAGATCCTTTCATAACCTTCTCATGCATATCAAGTTGAAGATTGGAGAAAGATTCGGTAACCCAAGGGTTAGCCAAAAGTAAATTTCTTTAACTGGTAGTTCATGCACAATGGAATTCTTACTTTTGATAATTTGAGATGTAGAGGAATCATTGGTCCATATTGATGTGTTTTATGCTACAAGTGCGAGGAAAATTTTGACCACTTGATGTTTGAGTGCCCATTCACATACGATATTTGGGAGCGGTTATTTTTATCTTATAAAATTTGAGCCAACAGTGATTTGAATCGGATTAATATTTGGGAAAGATGGAAGAGGGGTAGATTTAAATCTAAAGCTCTTTGTATCGGTTGGAATCTTGGATTAAACTTCATTTGGTGGCAAGTGTGGTTGGAGAGAAATGGTAGAAGCTTTAGAGAAATATTTTCATCCTTGGTGTTTGGCAGGTTATTTGGTGCAAAGTCACATAAACTTGCTAAAGAGGAAACTTGGGCTAATATAGGGATGATGGAGAAGGAAGCTGAAGTGCAAGAGGGGCAAGACAAAGCCAGTTGAAAACCACCCCTATAAGGTTGGATTAAAACTAATATTGATGGAGCTAAAAAGGTAATCCAAGTAGAGTTGGAATTGGAGTGGTCTACAAGAATCATATTGGAATAGTGCTATATTAAGAACTGCATGTTAGCTTCTGATGTAACAAGCACTAGGAGATACCAATCACAAGATGCATAATAATATGAAAGAAAGTAAATTTGCTAGATGACATAAATATGTTGTAAATAGAAATTACATAAAATAATACAATGTAGCTATGGAGGAAATGAACACTCCATTAATAAAGCTATTGAACTACATTGCACCCATCACCAATGGATGGTGATCTACACAAAACTATACTATGCTCTAAGCTACACTATCTAACTATATCCCCCAACTCTATATATGTATTACAATGAGGCCTTTCTTATATAGGAAAATAGGTTCCTTGGCCAACACTCTACCTAGCTATGCAAGGGACAACTTGCACATTAACACTTGTGCATTTATTACATTGCATGAAGTAACTAGATAACTTCCCCCTAAAGTAATGTAATGTCCTAAGTATGTACCTTGGAAGATACATTTATATGACCCAAATGATGTAATATACTCTATTTCTAACACCCCCTTGTATTACATTATTTGGGTATTGAAGACTTTAATCTTCAATATGGATCTTCTTCTTCTTCATCCTAAACTTTGTACTCTTCTTCTGCATTCTTTGTATTCAGGTTCAATAGGTAATTTGTGTCTTCATATGATGTAGAGTAAGTTGTAGATGAATATAAAGATTCATATTTCATTGGATGATCTTTGGCTTATTTAGATTCATCTTCCTTATCTTTTATCCAACCACCTTGATAGTTCTCTTTGCAAGTATCTTCATTTGGTTATGATTATTGATGAATGAGTAGGGCATGGTGCAATTGTCCTTTCATATTTTTTGTTTTTGATCCTTTTATGCTTACCTTTTTGGTGTACTAGTTTTTTCTAGCTGCTTCAGTCTTCATGTCATGGCCTCTTTTAGTATGTCTCTTCTTCCTTTTTCTTCTTCTCTTCCTATGATTCTGCTTTGGTGCTAGTGAAATCTCTGCTTTATGACAAGTTAGTCTATCATCACAATAGTATTGTTATTTATTGCCAGCTTGTTTCTTGTGTTGAGTAAGTACAAACACAATTAATGATAGATAAATCATCAGACATTCTTCTGGTGAAAATATAACCAATCTTTGTGAGTTCCACTATGATGTGAAGAGAATTTCATGAATATAGTTAATCAATGTTGTAAAGATACCTTGTTTGACTTCTTTAAGAAATAAGGAGAATTTCTCTTTGTCGTTAGAGGGTAGATAATCGTATCCTTCTAGAGTATCTATTAATTTTTTAGAGTATAATTATACTTCATGGAATAGTTTTTCATTATTGAAAGTTTTTCTCAAAATTTCATCCATGATAGATCTTTGAAATAGTGATTCTTGTTATTTATTAGAATTGAAATTTGATAGAATCTTGGTAGTCTATCTTATAACTCCCTATATATGATACCTTATTGAAGTATATAAGCTTGATTTGATAAAAACTTTATTAATACTTAGGTTCGTAGACTTCCTTATGTCTCCCTAGTAATGAGAGTATGAACACATAATTTTAGGTTTTGAAGAAAGCTTATATCTTCCCAACTTGATAATATTTGATAGATATTATTATTATCAATTTTTGTAGAATGGCCTATGACTCCCTAATAATTTTGGAGTATGATAGAGTGCTTTTGTAAAGTATAGTTCAGTTTTGGTTGATTTTGTACAGTTTTTGTAAAGATCAAAAATCAACTTTTCTAACACCTTATTGCTCCTATTGAACTAAGCACTTTTCAATTTTTAAGAGGTTTTAATGTTGGATTTCTTTTGTCCCTTTTGAGAAATTTGGAGACAAGAAATTTATAAATTTCCAACCTTAGCAAAAAAAAACTTAATAACATCTTTTGTAACCCTTAGGATTTTATTCAAGTGTTTCTAAATTCCAATAACTAGTTTGATGTTGTAACCCATAAACTCCCTAATTTGTAAAATTAGAAAATTAATAATATTTGCAAAATGTTAAAGAATTTAATCCCAAGTAGAATTCCTTATTTCTCCTATGTTAAATTACGAATATTATTTCAATTTGATAAGTTATCCCTTATGGTTTTTGCTTTCAAAATATAAGATTTGACCTTGGCTTATAACCCTTATATCTCCCTAAAGTGAAAGCAATAATAAATGGGATTTAAACCTTACCTTTGAACATTGTATCACCGCACTGTTTGGCATCTTTTTTTGCTGAATACAACAACACTTTAATGTCCTCCTTTGGTGCTAAAAATAATGCTTATGCTTTGGAATTCCCTATCTTTAATGCTGGAACGTAGGTGCTGCAAATATGGAGAGGTTTAACCTTCAAGACCAGGAGCTTTTAATGATTCCTCTTCCTTCCTTCCACACTACACTTTGCTATGCTTGACTGCTTTGGACTTGAGCACCTTTTTATGGAATAAAGGTCTTGAGCTTTGTGACAAGTGTCACATCCATTACGTATAAGTATTCCACCTTTATTAACGTATCAATTTCCTTCTTTAACGCTTCTTGATCACTATGTAACGTACGAGCACTCATGTGGGCACTTGTGTGAGGCTTGTGGGAGATAACAAGTGTCACCACTTCCTTGATATTCCTTATAACTCTTGCATGAGGTTTCTTGAGTGTTGAGAGATGAAATAGTGCCTTAGAAAATTTATGCCAAGTGGCATTCAAGCTCTCTGCATGAAGTCCTTTGCTATAACACTTCCAAGGAGAATATTATAACTCCTTTTGTATGTCTTTCCTTAGCTTGCTTTGTTTCTTGGACTACAAGCAATAGTTTCTTTTCCAGCTGAATTGATGAGGTGCTATGGAGCTTTGAATGGTGATTTTAGTGCTTCCTTTGGTGGATGATCTTCTCCAAGTTTAATATCTTGAATGTAGAACCTTTTCTCTTTGTCTTCTATACCTTCAACATGTTGATTCATGTGCTTCTTTATAGTGTAGATAGCCTCTTGTTATGTTATTTGTCCAACATTGGTAGAAGTAGATTTTGACGCCTTCTCTTTGTAGATGAGCACTCTTTTTATCTATGTAAATGCAGCTTGATAATAGCCTTATGTGGGCTTTGATTTTGCAGGTTCATCCATCCAAGATGTGCAGAGAGTGTGCCCTTTGAGTGGATCCTTTTGCTATGGAAGAAGAGTGCTAACGTTCAATATTCCTTGGTTGTCTTACCCTATACATATTATACCTTTTGAGACACCTTCAAATCTGCTCTCTTCATGCGTATAACGTATTGTAGAAGTGCAATATCATGTAACCTTATATGTATATAAAACCTTCTTTATGCACCTTTTCTTTCACTCTTTTGCAAGTCTGAAATTATGGTTTTGTAGCAAATTTTTGAATGCAAATATGGGGGTTTTGAGGATGTCTCTTTGGCTAGACTCCTTACCCTTTTTGCTTGGATACTTTGATGATAAATTCAAACCCTTAATGATGTAGATAGAAGCTTATTTTTAGCTATAATTTTCTCCGTTTGTATCATGCAATTAACCCTATAATGCTTTGGATTTGAGGCTCACCAAGTATTAATATTTGAAGCTTCTTTTTCTGCCTTTAGTTAGTTTCTATTTGGATTGTACTAACCTATTTTGGTGGCTTCCCTTGGCCATTATATGTTGCAGATTTCTATGCTTTAATAGTGTCTTTAGACACTTGATTCAAATCAGATTTTGTGCCCCTCTCAAGTACACAAAACTAATCCTTTTTTAGAGTAGTAGAATAGTGCAAATGAATCTAATAATATTTCACTTTTAATTTACTAAAAATTTCACTTTATCACTCCAATCAACTCTCAAGATAATGCACTTAATAAATTCACTGCAACTAATCAAGAATAATTTGAAATGAACCTTCAATAATTAATATGAAATTTCACTACAATCAATATTGTAGGACTTAGTCTTCTTTTTCTTTTTTCAAAGTAGATGATAGGTAGTTGATAAATGTAATACTGAAATCTAATCAACTCCTAATAAATGTTCAAATGAACCTTAAAAATAAATTTTATCTTGTGCACTTTTTGAAGACTATAATCCAAATTTTCTTCTTCTTGTAACTTTAATCTAAATTAAGGTGCTATAACAAATCTGATAAGTAATCCAATTAACAAAATTATTTGCACAAAAAATTGCTTACCTTTTTAAAGATTTCGTAGTTCTTTTGTTGCTTCTATAAAGGATGTAAATATTGGTATCTACGATCACCAAGTTGTTGCTTTGAGTAGGATCTTGCAGCTTTTTGTAGACTATCCTAAACAACTCCTTCTTCACCAAAAGATGGTCTCAAACTTTCTTTCACAAGCCTAAGATTTGGTGGATTTTTCTCCTCTTGTGGTCTCCTACTATAGATTTGGAGAAGTATTTGTCTTTGAAGTGATGCCTTCTTGTTGTGATAGGTAATCTTCAAATCTCCTAGATTTGGTGAGCTTCTTTTGTCTTCAAGTCTTCTTATCGAATTTTGACTTCAAGCAGGATCTTCTTCTCAAGATTTTGATTGTCTTGAGGTCTTCACTAGATTATTCTTCTAGGATTTGGCACTCCTTACCAAATTCTTCTTCTCGAATTTGGCACTCCTTGCCAAATTCTCCTTCTCAAATTTAGCACTTGGGCTTGTTGTCGAATGGCGATTATTATCCCAAGTCCTTCACTATCAGGGGCTTCTCCTTGGTAGTGGATTTATCCAATGAGTTCTCCTTTGATGATTTCTTCAATAAGGCTCTCCTAGCCTTTTAATGGATGCTCATTGAGATCTTTCCAAGGTCTTTGATCTTGCAGCTTTTGTTGGTCTTCCTTGAGACCTTCTCTTCAACCTTATACTCCTGGAAGTGTTGGTGGTGAAATATTCTTTTGGATATCTAATTCTCCTGCTTTCGAAAGCGAGTAGGACTCTCCTAGTCCTTCTTCTTAATCTTCCAAAATTAGAAGTTCTTCAATGAGATATTCTCCTCATATCTTCATTTTTTCTTCAGGTGTTGAGTTGATTCTAAAGAAGATACTCTTCCCAACTTTATTGTAGAAAGTTTCCCAACTCACTGAATCTTCTTTTCATGCAACAAAAATGTTAGTACTAAAATATTAATTCGCTTATGAATCAAATATTCTTTTCGAATTCTTCTTCAAGATCAAGGCTTTTTGAGCCTTGTCAGTATCTAATATTCTATGGCCTTTTCAGTATCAAGGCTTCTGCGGCATTTTTAGTATCAAGGCTTCTATGGCATTTTTAGTATCAAGGCTTCTGTGGCCTTTTCAATATCAAGGCTTTTGTGGCTTCTTCTTCAACTGTGAAGTTCTTCAATCCAATAATTGATATCTTCAGTCTCATGACTTCACCATGAATCTTCACCAGAAGTGTTCTTCCACAATATTCTTTTCTTGCACAAGGAACTAATCTCTGCACTATGAAGGCACGTTGAACTTCGAGCAACGAAGTTGGAGTCTCCTAGCTTTATATAGCAGGAGTCTCAATCCTCTAAGAATTAATTTTTTGCAACAAAAGAAACTTTAGGCAATAGTTAGAAAATTCTAGATATCCTGGATGATTTTCACTAGATGATTTGTCAATCTAGTTGATTGAATGGTGAGTCCTAGTCTTCACGAGTTTTTATTGCAACTCTATAGAAAATACTCTAGTCAAATGTAATCTTTGTATTTATAGAATAGATATTTCTTTCAGTCCTCACTTGGGCTCTCCCTAATTCTACCACCTAGACTCTTCTGAGAGTTTTTGACAATGGTAGGTCCACTAGTGCGTCAAGTTGACAAAAAAAATCATGCTCAATAATAATGATGGTTTTCCTAGACTTACTATGGATAGATCTACCGTGGATCTGATACCACTGTTAGATTTTGATGTAATTAGCACTGAGAGATAGCAATCACAAGATGTAGAATAATTTTAAAGAAAGTAAATCTGCTAGATGACTAAAATATGTTGTAAATAGAAATGACATAAAATAATACAACATAGCTATGGAGGAAATGAACACTCCATTAATAAAGCTCCTAAACTATATTGCAACCATCACCAATGGATGGTGATCTACACATAACTGTACTAGGCTCTAAGCTACACTATATGACTATGTCCCCTGATTCTGTTAGAGTATCTTTTAAGTTCTACTAGGATATTCTGTTTGAGTTATCACTCTTGTTGAGATTGATAAACTCCTAGTTATGATTAGATCAGATCTATTAGGTTGTTGTAATCCAATGGCTCACTGGAGATCAACTTTGCTATTTATGCATAGCTAATCTCATGGAATAATCAATCAAGTTTTTCACTTTTCTAACATGGTATCGGAGCGGGCTTTCCCTGCCCTGAGCCTGAGGAGCTTTTCCTCATGGAGGGATTTCCCTTATGGAAATCCCCCCCCTCATTTTTAGGATTTGAAATTTTTTTAGGTCTAATTTTTTTCTCCAAAGTATTCTCTTCACTTGCTAAGTTGATCTTGTGAATGAGAAACAAAGGGAATTTTTTTTGTGGCCTGCATCTGAAAATGAAGTTTCCCTTCCTTGTCTGTTTTGTCGAATAATGTAGGGAGATGAACAACGATGGTGACCTTAGGTCATTTTTTTTTATCATATTATGATAGTTTTTTATCAAATTCAGATAGTGTTTTCATCTGATCTGCCACGTGATATACGGTGAGAGTTGTTGTTGAACAAGAGGTGAAGTAAATTCAGGTCGTTGTTGAATGGACAAGGGGTGAACAAATGGATGTGTTGCTTCTGTTTGCTTCAACTTGATGCCTGCTCATATGATGATGTCCGATCAACTTCTGGAGTTGAACGTGATAGTGTTATTGTTGTTATTTTAATACAATGAGTTGCTATAGTTTATCTAAAAAGTTTTTGTGATCGAATTGCAGACCATTGGTGTTAAATATGAAGCTAATATTGAAGCAATCTCCTTGCCGGCCGACTTCATCATGCGCATCGCGTGCTTCATGCCCAGTACACTACCTTTAATGTCATGCACAACATGGGGGGACTTCTATCCATCGTAACTGGAAAGAGATCATGGAGAAGTTTGGTAAAGTTCAAGTGGATCTGCAGTGAAACTAGTTAAAAGTTGATGAAATTCACGGAGGATTCGACGATGCTCAAAAGCTAGAGTTTATGGACGCGTGATTTTTTTTAGAGCGCACCATTTCAAACCGAAGAAAATCTGGCAAAGTGAAGCGCAATATCTTGGCCCTACTACGTATCTTAATGGCGCTGCACGCCTTGTGCATGGTAATGGCACTACGCAGCTCGTCTTTATATTAGCAAGAGAATTGCCCATGTGGAGTCTCTATATGCATATTTTTGTAACGTTGGGGAAAATACATTTTTTTCTTGTTCTTTTCCGAAGATTTGTGCACCGATGATTTAGCACGAATGATTGATGTCTATTGCTAGAGAAGGATGCCCATTGCAGTAGAGTTGATTTTATGATGAATTTATTAATGACAAAATTGTGTTATCCCGAGATGCTTCTGTTTCATCCATGCAGAAGAGCAAATTGTTTTAAATCTATGTTTTAAATCTTGTTCTATTTTGTTATCTCCGTCTGGTGCCATATTTATGGTGAGCAGCGGTGATAACAATTTCACTATTGCTAGTGGTGATAGCAAACTACCCATTCAAATGATCCTCCAACAAATTCCAACAATTTTGGTGAGATTCCAGTTGATTAGCATAGTAGTTCAGCCGAGCTGAGGTGAAAGAAAATATGTGCACTTGTAAACTTGCGATGTCTGATGAATGTTGTTCTCATTCAAATTATTGCAGCACAAAATTCCCAAAGATGACGTCAGGTGGGAGTTGTGTTTCAGCCATAGGAGGATTTTTTTGGTAAGTATATGATTTTTCTGAGGATGCTGAGAGCATCATGGTGCACTTTTGTACACTATACTATGTACGGTTATTTATTTTTGTTGTGGAAGAGTTTGTTTTTTGTTTCATGCATTAGTTCTATGATGAAGAGCATCGATCAGAAAGAACAATCGGGCCGATCATGTTTTTATGGCAAAATTGGTGGTTTCTAGGTATTGCATCAATTAAATGGAGTCTCTTGAGCCATATGGTGGTGCAAATATCATGAGTCGTACGATGGTGTCATCCAACGAAGGAAATTACAGCTTGATGCAACACTTGAAGACTGACGTCAACTTGTTGAATTTTTTTGAGTTTGGCTTTGGTACAGAATGACGTGTAGTGTTGACCTGGACCTCATTAGTTTGATACTGCCAATGCCAGTTGAATGCACGATTTATTTTCGTTGATTAGATTGAAGGCACATCGCGAATAGGATTCCTGAAGCATTTGAGGAAAATGGAGAATTTTGTGGTGTTGTATGTCCGTCAACTGGGAGACGTCGATGACAGCTAAAGTTCGGAGGGCCTGACCGCTCGCTAGAAGAAGCTTCATGGTCAAATACCATGATTCTATTTTTGTTTGGCCAACTTTTAAATGTTTTTTTCAAAATTAAAGTATAAGGGTCACATTTGTTATTTCTTATTTTCCACCAATTTAAAATTTGCCATGTAAAACATTAAAAGAAGATTCCAGAATATTCCCTTGTGAGGGGAAGGAGAAGTTTTTTTCCTACAAATGAAGGATATTTTGAACACGATAGGGGTATTTATAGTCGTCGAAAAGGTTTTTTCGAGCCGAACACAATGGAGGTAACCATTTTCAGTTTTAAAACTATTTTCCACACTTTTTTGTGGATCGAATATTATTGTATCATGGAGTGCATTCTCGATTGAACCCGACACTCCAATATCATTTGGTGCCCTTTTTTTGTTGTTTGTCCATTTTTTTGGACATTTATCAGCCCATTGTGTCCATATAGGTGGTAACCACATACTCATGCTTGTGAAGTCGATTTGGACTTCCCTAGCGATTCTTGTGGTTCTTTCCACACTATCTTCACACATATTTTCGACAAGTCTCTATTTTTTTTGAGACATCTGGTGCGTCCTTTGCAGATTTCTTGATGGAAGTTGTCCTAGAGGGGGTTGAAGAGGACATCTTCCTTCCTCTCCATCCTCCATGCACATCTTCCTTCTTCTTCTTCTATTCTGGTAGGTGGTTTTCTCCCTTGGGGTTTTTTCATCATTCCCTTGTTTTGTTGTTTGTCCACGAGTTTTGGAACTTATTTCAGCCCATTGTGCTCATATAGGTGGAAACCACATACTCATGCTTGTGGAGTCATTTTGGACTACCCTTACAATTTTTGTGGTTCTTTCTCCATCCTATCTTCACACTCTTTTTTTGTGAGACACTTTGGTTTTACGAGAGTTCTCTTTAGTGATATTTCTTCCTTTTGATCACATATTGTACATGAGTACCTTATCAGGCCTTGCTATCGGGACTCATTTATGTGGCTATACAATCTCTATTGTACATGAGTACCTTATCAGGCCTTGTTGCTGAGACTCATTTTCTGTGGGTATGCCACATCTTGTTTATTCCTTTTTTCACTTACCCCTAGTATCACTTAAGGGGGGTGTTAGAGTATCTTTTAAGTTCTACTAGGATATTATGTTTGAGTTATCACTCTTGTTGAGATTGATAAACTCCTAGTTATGATTAGATCATATCTATTAGGTTGTTGTAATCCAACGGCTCACTGGAGATCAACTTTGCTATTTATGCATAGCTGATATCATGGGAAAAGACTTTTAGAGAGGAGATGAAAAGAGAAGATTATTGTAT
Source organism: Wollemia nobilis (assembly GCA_028583015.1). Taxonomy (NCBI): domain Eukaryota; kingdom Viridiplantae; phylum Streptophyta; class Pinopsida; order Araucariales; family Araucariaceae; genus Wollemia; species Wollemia nobilis. The sequence goes on from JAQPPZ010002524.1 coordinate 2,400,740, forward strand.
TGTTAGGATCTCATATCAAGATATTGTAAGGAATGGCTTTCTTCCAATTAGAAGCATTGTACGGTGTTGCCCTACCTCAAGGTGTAGTATGCAAAAATCGTACACCTAAGCAATTATATGAAATCAAATTTAAAGCGTAATCATGTAACCATTAAGATAAAGACAAGAAATAAAGAAATGGTGTCCTCATTAATATTTTATCAATTCCATGAAAAGGATATTACAATGATATACCTATGAGGGATTGAATACCAATTTGATACAACTTTACAAATCAAGAAACATGGTAGGTGCAACACGTAGGATCTTTGCAACGCTCAAACTAATTTTGGAAGGAGTTTCTTGTGACCTTCGCTAGAAAAAATGAAGATTTGAAGAATCTTTGTACTGTATGCTCCTGCCAAGATCTACAATTTGCACACAATAACACTTAAAAGATATTAATAGCATTGTTAGAGCCTTTAATGATGAGGCCCATGATCATGATAAAAGAAAGCATTAAAGAAACTAAAATTTGATAATATGCATAAAATTGAAATAAAAATGTGCTAGAAAAAGATTAAAATATTGTTAAGACTACTGAAAACAAGAAAAATAGGGAAATCAAATCTTGTTAAGAGGCCATCCTCAGACAGAGCGGTCTGATCTGTTGGTCATCCTAGGGTAGGGTGATGGTACCTGTGGGCCACCTCAAGGCGAGGTGGTCATTGAACTGTGAGTGATTCCTTCGTAACCGGTGTAGGGCAACGTCTGGTTTCGATTTGCAAAATTGATGTTCAAGGGTTGCTCTTGAAGCACGATTTAATTACAAAAATTAGCATGAAATAAGGGTGTTGGTGATGCAAAAGTATTGAATTTGATCTTCAAGCTTTGAGATACTCCATTGTTGCACTTGGAAGCTCCATGACTAAAACCCAATATCACTTTGTTGCTTATGAGAGTAGAATATCTCTGGTATTCAATTCGATAATACTTTGTTATCATCCAATTGCTCTATTTTTCATGAAGGCAAGGTGTCTTCTTATAGATTTTCCAAATGGGAATCTTGGCTTGTAGGAGAAGCCAAGAATCAAGAAATGGTTAGGATCTAGGAAGACCAAACACCAATTCTAGAACCTTCTTGCACTTGACAATTGATTCTTAGCTATCCTTTAACTGATTTTCCTTTGGCTTGGGAGCCTGAGTTTGTTATAGGCACGATCATCACAGGGTAGGACGATCGTGACTGCTGGCCATCCCAGGGTAGGGTGGCCTATGGAGGCCATCCCTGAGTAGGATGGTCTAGGCTGCAATAGGTAATTTACCCCTGTTTGAGTGGTGAAAACCACTATTAATCCCTAAGGCTACCCAAGGTGGATCATATGGTCTGAAAAGGTGTCCATATAGGTAGTCTCCTCAAAATTATGTATTTTAGGTGTCTAAAAATACCCCTTTTTGGGATGCATTGTGTGAAAGCACAACATGGAGCAAAAATAGATAACCTAAAGTTAAATTGAAGGTTGATTGATGTTCATTGATCTAATCAATGTTAGATGTCCCAATCATGAAAAGAGCATGCATCTCTAAATCATTGATTCAGACGCAATTAAAGAGCTTAATTCAAGTAACCTTTCATTGAGGTATACTTGATCTTGGTACACTATTTCAATGCAAGAATACTAAGATATCTATTTAATTTAATTTTTTACCTAAGCAAAAAGGGCATGTTTGTCTTTGTCAATGATTCATGGACGAACACAATTAGCATGATTGAGTGTTTGATTATTGATTTTGATTATGAATTTTGTGATTATATAACCACTCCCTCAAGCGACGAGTTGATGAGGAGATGACAAGTGATGAAAGTGATGAGTCACTCGGCCAAGATGACTTGTTTGGGCTTTGTAAGACTATAACAAATGTGAAGGGAAAACTCTCCTTATAGTAGTGATTTCGACCATTATAGGTAATTGTACATCTCTATCCCTCAGAGAAGTCTAGCTACATGGCTTTCTTAGGGAATTAAGGTGATAACAATTCAATTTAATTTAGAGGTAAATCACTATGTTCAATGATCTCTTGAAATTTTATAGAAAAATGAAATGTACGCCTCGTTCCCTTGGAGCAGTCCGTCCACATGACCTTCTTGGAGATTGAGGTGAGATCACTTCGATTCGATGATGAATTATTTTTGGATTTAAGTGGCCTTATGGTAACCTACCCATCTTACCGGATTGCATGGATAGCAAGTCGTTGCAACCACCAAGTGTATAGGGTAAATTACGAGGTACGAGGCTCACTTGAGATTTTTGGTTTATTGATTTTTATGGTACTTTTTAGACTTTTTGATTAAAACTAACCATTAGATGTTGTTAAATGCCCCAGTTGATATTTGTGATGCTCACAAAATGATTGCATTTATTTCCATTTTGAGGTTGTCTTGGGGTAGGACAGTGGCATTTTGTAAATTTTGGGGTCATCCCAGGGTAGGACGGTCGCACCGAAATGCGATCGCCCCACCCAAGAGCGGTCTTAGAATTTGAAAAATATAAAATCAAATTTTATATATTTTTGATGTTATTTTTACAGTTGGCAGTTAGGAGAAAAGGAGAGGTGAGGTGGAGGAGAGAGTTTATGAAGCAAAGCGCTGCTGGAAATCCAAATGAAAGCTACCATGGATCAACCAGAGGCGTAGACCAGTGGAGGAGCCAATGCTAGAAAGGTAGAAACCTTATTCCTGCTCTTGTGATTTTGTAATTTAAAAATGAACCTAATTAAGTAACGTGTAAAATTGAACCTTACTAAGCGGTTGGAAATGAATCTCATATTAGATTAGGCAGTCTAAATTAGGCTTAGATTTAATTTTTTTTTTAATTTTTTAATGCTTTAGAGCATTTTTTTGGATGTCGTTGTAGGGTCGTCCTGGGCAGGGGTGACTCCCCTTTGGTAGCTTGGGGGTCGTCTTGGGGTGGGGAGGCCTCATTCAAAACACAATGATCAAATTTTTTACCATTAGGGCAGTCATCCTAAGGTAGGGCAACCTCACTTATAGATCATCTCAGGATGAGGCGATTGTATTTTGAATGCAAATTTATTAAGTTTTTTGAAACTTTTTCATCTTTCTTTCTTTTATTTTTTTTGAATTTTTGTTGATTTTGTGATTGTTGGGCTTCAGATATTGATGGCTTAATATAGGGTACCCAATTTATTTGAGGAGTTGTGAGGTCCACTCAAATATGAGGATTGGGTGTGGTTTGAGGTGATTGGCCTCAAGCAGGTGGTGCACATTACCACAGTAATGTCAGATCAGGCATATTTGATGGCCCTAGCTGATCGTTGGGACAACGAGACCAACACTTTCCAATTTTTAATTAGTGATATTATGGTCACTTTAGAGGACTTCTATCGAATATTTTAGATTCCTATCGAGGGATGACCCATCACCTCCACTCCCCTTCTACAATGGGCGAGAGTACTTAAGAGGATATTTGGAGCTTAGGCAGATGTTGCACTATAGTAGATGGACCATGGTAGGGTTTTGATCAAGGCATGGTATGATGCCTAGGTATTTACTTGATGATAGCTAGTAGTGATGTATGTCATATCGAACATCCTACTATCGAATTCTTCAGGAGCGAGGTTCATGTGAAACATCCTTGATATAGTCCAAGACTTGATTGAGTGTGATCCTCAGGAGCCTATCATCATGGCGAGGGGTAGCACCCTATTGGCTCATCTATATTATGAGTTGTACAAGATTCAACATTGGGGTTGGCTTGGTATAGGTTGCAATATCTTCCTTTAGGTTTGAGGATGGAAGCATATCCGGGTAGAGCGAACAATGAGACTGCAAGTTCCATGAGCTGAGATGGTTGATGATGATATTGGATATATGGCTCGATGGATATGAGACTAGGAGATAGGTCAGATCCAATCATAGGCTGGTATATTGTCCCATTATACAAGATATTTAAAGGGATTACGACCAAACCAAGTGGTTTAGAGGCCCTACTTGGGTTGCCCTCATTGGGTGGAGGCAATGACATACCTAAGGTGCGTGAGGTGCAGACGGTGGCTTATTGGGTATCATGACATTGAGTGGGAGTACTTTTAGTACTTTCACATCAGATGATAGTTCAACATTTACCAGGATATTCCAGAGGAACCCCTCATATATCTTCAATGAGAGGATGAGACACAGTTGGTGTGGCCTTGAGTAGAGGCACTTGCAAATGAGGAGGGCCCAAAAATGGTAAAGATAGGACTAGCAAATCTAGGTTCCAGTGCAGAGTATGATATCTTGTGGGTGACTCAGTTATGGTAGGGGGGTGGTCCGATGGGCAGTCCTGCTGAGGTGGCAATGAAGGAGGATGTAGATGAGGCTAGGTGATAAGTACATCATCAGACATAGGGGAGTGGGAACATCCCATAGAGGGGGTAGAGGAGCCATAAGAGGAGGGCGAGGTGGATGAAGATGATCCTATAGATGAGGTAGCTTAGCTGAGATCATGGATACAAACCTTATAGGGGTAGCTAGCAGAGCGAGAGACTATCCTTGAGATAGTTCAGAGCCAATTTAGCAGTGGGTAGCAGTAGTGGAGGGGATTCACTGAGGAGAGGGATCTCCTCAAGACCTAGGTAGACACTACATAGGTAGAGATTAATAGGGTGATCGCTAAGAGGGACAAAGTTATATCAGAATGAGACACTATGCAAACCTAGATGGTTGCTCGCATAACGAAGAGGGATGCTAGGACAACAAAGCAGGATGCTTTACAGGCTCAATTGATCATCGTGATTGCAGGTCAGGGATAAGTTGTAGTAGGTACGTAGACTATAAGGGATGTTGCAGGGTTGCAAGCCAAGGTGACTAGATTTATGGTCTTGTTTGGATAGTATAACACTCAAAATCAATCTGACATAGTGTATATCCTATATTTGGAGGGTCAGGTAGCTCTACTAGGCGATGATTTACCTGAGAGATATTCAACAGGGGAATCTCAGAGGAGTTGATACATAGAGTCAGGGCAGTCATCTGCTAGACTGAGTCATAGATCATCGGCTAGGCCCAGTCACATTACAATAATTGCACAAGAGAAATCAGTGGGCAATGGATCTAGGCAACACCGCTAGGATGAGGTCGATGGTGGAGGAAACTCTAGGGGTGCTGGCCCTGCTTGACATACTCGATATACTGATTCTTTTTGGGTATAAAGTATGAGGACCTACATAGTTTTAGCCTACAGGCAGTTTTGTATCACTATGTACCCCTCTTTTATATATATATATATAAGATCATGTCTCTCATGTTATGGTTAAGTCTGTATAATGTTATGGTTTTATATTATGTTATGGATGCAGTGATGGATGTGATGATTAGATGACGTATTGATTTATACATACGATGTACTAATGATATGCTATGATTAGGTGATGGATGTATGACTAGATTTTATAGTCTAGATGTATGGATGCACTATTATGTATGTGTATATGGATGCAATGTTTAATATTAAAAGCATATTTTTTAAATTTATTTAATTGATTATGCATTTAATTCTTGTTATTGATATGATGAATATAATGTGTATGTTATGCATTAATTTTTATGTGGATGTTCTAATACAAATTGCACATGTATGCTTTAATTATTTAAAACATAATGATTGAATTTAAATTGTTTTTAACAAACTAATGGTAGACGCCACAAAATGTATAAAAACCATAAACTAAGATGTTAACCTTATCACCAAATTTATACATTTGTATGTGAATATGTAAGATGAAACATGTAAAAATATAGGGGTTTTCCCCATAATCTTTTGCCAATTAAAAGGTTTGCATAAAATAGTTACTGGTCGTCTAAGTATCATTGCTAATATTTATTTGGTATCTATCCTATCTTATGAGGATCTCTTAATAAGAAAAATCTCATAAGGAAAATTATAAATTTTTATGAGATGATTAAGTGTTATGAGATAATTGTGAGGTTTTCATGAGACTCAAACACCATAGTTGATTGATAAAAAGTTGTATACTGACTACACAAGACTTTTGAAAGATACAAATCTATGAGAAGACCTAGATATTCAATATCCCTGTGTGTATATAGTGTATGCATTTTGATGATGTATAAGACAACCTCATTGCCAGGCAAGTTTTATGCAACCCATTGTTGTAATGAGGATCACCCTATGGTCATCTTATCCTAAGTTTGGACATAGTTGGACTAGACTACTAGGCAATACAAGCCACCAAAAGCTAGCTCAACCATAAGCTAACATTGGTTTGTACAAAATAAGGTTGCTAATGTGACAAACATATCGCCACGCATAAGGCTACTCCATTTCTAGGCGGGTTTCATTCAACCCATTACTGTAATGAAGGTCGCCTCATGAATTTTTAATAATGAGAATTCTAGGGATTTAAGCTCATTACCCCCTTCTTTTATTTTGATTACTTTGGGATACTTGCTCATTGATAGTGATAAAAATCATTGTTTTTTTTTAGAGCAAGGGATTTGCTTAGTAATAAAATCCCTATTTCTTTTGTTTTGTTTTGGGAACTTGCTCATTTTGTGGAAGAGCAAGGGGATTATTTGGGTAGGAAGGAGCTTTTCCTTTTGTCAATTCTTAGCATCCTATACCATGTGCATAATAAGATGAGCAAGAGAAACCATTCTCTTAAGGTGGTAAGGATTACGTTGTAGTTATCATCATTCCTTATTCAAATTTGAATCTTAATGTGTAAAATGTGTTGGGATTTTGAGATATGCATTGTACTATCAAAACAAAAACTTATCTTCTAAAGCCAATATAGCTTTTTGCAAAATCTAAAAAGATAACTAGGGTTGGTTGAATGACCGAAAACCCTAGTGATCACTCTATAGCAACTCACGAGATGTGTTAAAAAACACAGTTATTCACAAAGGGGGCATATGGATTATAGTGACATGTGAATTCGTGATTAGCATACAAACATGGTGTCGTTCATAAGGATGTAAACACAAACTGTCCTAGGTGCAAGTGTTAATGGATGAGGGTACCTAAATGCAACTAACCGATATATACGATGAAATGCATGATAACATAATGCAAATATTTTTATATTTTGACGTTTTGTATTGTTTTTGTGATTTTTGATTGTTTTGATTTAATTTTTTTGTCATGTGTAAAATGCCCATAGATGAAGAATATTGAGGGGTTTGGGCTTCTCAACACCTTCTAGCGAAGTTAGGCAGTAGGTTCCTGACCCTTTTTTTTGTTATGATAAAGGGACCTAACCAATTGGCTATAAATTTATCTCTTAGCTAAGGCAATAGGTTTGAGTTTTGTTGGTTCTCTTTTAGCACAAGATCCCAAGATTTAAAGTCCCTCAAATGGACTTTAGTATCATAAGCATGTTTAAGATGATCTTGATAAATGCACAGATGCTCGAGAGCATTAACTCGTCATTCATCAAGAAGGGTCAATTGATTGAGGTGAGCTTGTTGCGCGGTGTCATCATCAATGAAATCTTGCAATGACACGCGTAGTTATAGGATTTATTATTCCAAGGATATAATGAATTCAGCGCCATATACTAGCAAAAATAGGGTTACCCCAGTGGGTGTTCAAATGCTAGTTCGATAAGCCCATAAAGCTAGAGGCAGTTGAAGGTACCAATATTTGTGGTTTTCCTTTACAGTTTTCTTCAAAATGGCTACTACAATTTTATTTGAGGCCTTTTCCTGCCCATTAGCTTATGGATAATTAGGTGTGATAAAGCTATGCTAAATGTTATATTTAGACGTTAAGGCCCACACATATTTGTTCTTGAATGATGTCCCATTATCTGATATGATTTTGGATGGAATACCAAAACAACATATAATATTATGGAGTATGAACTTCGTAATACGAGCTCCAATCGTAATGGTAAGAGGGATTGCTTCCACCCACTTAGTAAAGTATTTTGTAGTCATTAGAATGAACGTGTGATGGCCTAAATATGGGGGTGAGATTTTCCCTATTAAATCAAAGCCCCATTGGAAAAAAGGCTATTAAATTAAAAGATGTTGACATTTTATGCACTTACTTACATATGTGCAACAATCCTTTTTTCAAAGTGGGCCAATAATAACCCATTTGTAAGATGCACAGCGATGGCCATGCTACTGAAATGGTCATCGCAAGTACCATCGTGAGCTTGCAAAATCATCCAAACAGACTCTTGGAGCTTGAGACAACAAAGGAGAAGACCATCGTAGCTCCAATGATAGAAAATATCTTCTAACAAGATATACTTGGTTACTTTTTGTTTAAATGCTCATTTTACAGCATGCACAATCTCGAATGGATATTACCAAGTTTCAAATAATATTTTAATTGATCGAGCCAATCTTGATAAGCTTGGGCTTCAACTGATTGAACAACTTATTCCCGTTGTGACTCATCACACATAAATACGGATTGGAAAACAACCTTAAGGTGAATGGTTGTGCCATTATCTATAGGACCCTGTGAGATCAAGGACCCCCATGATGCTTGTTTTAGAAAGTCTTATACCTTGGAGAATCAATTTTGATTCGGTTTGATCCTAATCATATGAAATGATTTGTTGTTATCCAAAGCTTCACGTGCTATCATTGATTACGATAGTGTTTTAACATGGATGGTTGTAAAATTGTTGAAAGGGTTTTGCGAGATTAGAAATCCTAGAGAAGCCATTGTATCCATAAAGTGATTGGACGTACGAGAGATTGCCTCAATGTCATACCATTTTAGTTTATCTAGTAATTTATCCACTATATTTTTATAAGCTTTCAAGATAGGACATCTACATTGATAAATGCCTTTGAATTGGTTAACAATGAGCAAGAAGTCATCAAAGATATTAAGCTTTTTAGTCTTCATGGTGTTAGTTGTTTGGAGATCCAAGATGAGAGCCTCATATTCAGCGTTATTATTGGTTTAGGGGAAATCAAGTTTGAAATACAAGGGCATAGGAGCTCCTTGTAGTGTGAAAAATATAATTCTTGTACCAACCCCTTGCACGCATTTGGAATCATTGAAGAACAAAGTCATGTTCGCTTTATTTTTTTATTCTTCGGGTTCAAGTGATTTCGACAATTGGAACATTGCATTATTGGGTAGCTCAATTACAAGAGGTTTATCATCTTGAAGAGGAGCCTCTACTAGATTATCAGCTATGAATTGATCTTTAATGGATTTTTGATTGATGAATTCAAGATCAAATTATGTCAATAGCATGATCCACTTTGTGGTTTGCGTATTATGATATGTGTGACTCATCATATACCACAAAATATTTAATTTTGAAACAACATACGTTGTATGATTTAACATGTAGTGGCAAAGCTTTTTGGTAGCGAATACCACTACTAAGCAAAGCTTCTCAACATATGTGTATTTTAGCTCATAACTGACCAAGTTTCGACTAATATAGTAGATAGCTTATTATTTATTTTCCTTGTTCTTCTAGGCCAACATGGTCCCTAAAGAAAAATTTATGGCTGAAATGTATAACAAGAAAGGTACACGTGGTCGAGGTGTAGCTAATACTAGGAGTGATGCCAAGTACTGTTTTATCTTGTCAAAGTCCTTTTGGTACTCCTCCAATTGAATGGGACCCCCTTTTGCAATAATCAATTCATGGGTTGACATTTGTCCGATAATTGCGCTATGAAGCATCGGATGGATGCGACTTTTCCTTGCAAGCTGCGAAGCTCTTTAAGGTTAGTGGGGGGAAGCATTTCTAAAATTGCTTTGACCTTTGTGGGATCTACTTTGATCCCTTGCTTGGAGACTATAAATCCCAAAAGCTTTCCTGATGTGACTCTGAATATATACTTTTTAGGATTTAGCTTGACATTATGCTTTATCAAGCGATCAAAGACCTTTCGTAAAACATCTGCATGCTCTTCACGCAAGAGATATTTGGCAAGCAAATAATCTATATAATCTTCTAAGATCTTATGCATATAGTCATGAAAGATGTATGTCATGGCCCACTGATAGGTTGCACCAACATTTTTAAGGCCAAATGGCATAACTTTATAACAAAATGTTCTCCATGGCGTGGTAAAGGTTATTTTATGTTGATCTTCGGGCTTGACCCGAATTTGATTATAGCTTGAAAATTGGTTCATAAGGGATGACATTTCGTGACCAGCATTTGCATATACTAGAGCATCAATATTAGGTAAGGGGAATGCATCCTTGGGAGTCACTTTGTTAAGATCTCTAAAATTCGTACATATATGAATTCTCCCATCAGGTTTTTCTACGGGTACCATGTTAGATATCCATTCAGGATAATCAATCGATTGGATGAATTTCACATCCAACAATTTTTGTAATTCATATTTCACCATTAATGCAATTGTTAGATGCATCTTGTAGAGCTTCTACTTGACCGACTTAATATTTAGGTCTAGTATATGATTATGTGTGACCATATTTGGGTCAAGACCCAACATGTCCTTATAAGACCAATCAAATATATCACTCTTTTTTGTCAATATAGTTGTGATAATGGCACGTTCCTCAATAGATAGACTCTATCCCAATTTTACTTTCTTAGGATTGTCAGGATCGTTGCCAATATCTATATCGAAATTTTCCTCAATTGACATATGAGATCCCTCCTCAAGCTAATGAGGTGTAGGGATCAGGTAGATATCATCTACTAGATTTGGAATATCTATCATGTAAAATTCAATCTTTGTGTGACAGACATCTTGAGTTGGCCCTTGAGGGAAATGGAATGGTTGTAGTATCTCTTCACATGGGAAGAACTCCTCGGGTGATGGCAGCGATGCGACACGATAAAAATCAATTACCTCATGATTAAGGTGCAATGACTTTGAAGGGTCATTGGGGTTATAAAGAGGTGCAGTTAGGTCAATGGAGATCATGTTTATGAATGGCTGGTAATTTCCATTCTTGCTCAGGGAGAACCTATTAATTATGGATGGCTCTACATGTGCTAGATGTGGCTTAGGGAGAAATTATATTTTTGGATTCGCTCTAAGAGTAGATAAGATGATGGGATCCTCTAGCGATAGCAACGACCTCCAGTTAGGTGGGGGAGGAAACACCCTATGATATATCATCTCGGTTAAAAATGGGTCTAACATGATTGGCATCTCCTCTATAGTTTTTAAGGTGATGCAAGTAACAAGGACCGAGGTATACTAATTTTTTTCATCCTTTTACTCATCATATTCTTCAATCCAGTCATTCTCAAGATTATTTTCTAACTTAGACTCCTATTTTTGGTTAGTCTCTTCGAATGATTCATTGATATAATCAAGAGGCTCAATGAAAACCATTGTAATTGGGAGATTATCTCCCAATAGATGAGAATGGCCAGGGTCAGCGTATTCATTCTCATAAATATCTTCCCCAAAATCTAAACTTAGGCATTGTAAGAAGTCAACCAAGATCTCATTCAGCATGCGAATGGAATACCCTAAACCAAATTGTTCTATGGATAATTGGTATTGTAGTACATAGGGTGTTCTAAGACCTTGATCATAAAGACCTAGGCAATTTATCTATCAATGGCAATGGTAGAAATATCACAGAGCAAAATTTAGATTTGACATGTAATATATGTTTCCTACGAATGGTTTGTTGTTGTGGCTAATCATAGGAGACTGATTTATGGATTGATCAAAACCCCCATATATGAAGTTTATTTGATTAAGAGGTATCCCTAGGGGTACGATAGTTCCAATTGGAAAGGAGGGAACACGAGGTCTTACCATATCTTATGTGGACACAATAATTTGTGTAAATGTCACATTTTGCACTAAATATTCTACGAGATCTAGGTTGGCCAAGTGAATTGTCACTTGTGGTGAGGTTAATGACGATGTTGATGAAGGGGATGTGGGGTGAGTTAATTCATTATTTATGGTAGATGATTATTCCTATTCCATAGGAATAAATTTTTTTATCATGGCAATGTTGGGGATGATTGCTAGAATATCCTCCATAGGTGCCTTCAATTTCTGTTCAATCAAAGGACTCGATGACGAAGAAGAAATATCTGGAGAAGCCAATGGTGGTTGTGGTGAAGTGGATGGATCAGTAGGTACTAATTTTGGTGGGTGCTTTGTACGCTTGAGAAGCTTGGTCAGATATTCAGATGCATCAAGGGTAGAACAAACTCCCTTGGATTACTGACATGATTTACGTACTTGAATAGCTCGTCATCCTATGACACCACATGAACTTGTCCTTCGTGTTCATACTTAATACATTGATGCAATATTGAAGGAACACGTTTTATATCTTGGATCCAAGGGTGACTGAGCAATATATTATATTGCATATCTCCTTTTAGCACATGGCACAATATGAATACCATTTTTAGTCCCACCTGGATAGGCAGGACTATCGTGCCAAATGTTGAGCATAGAGCATTATTAAATGCTCACAACATGAAGGTAGACGCTACAATATGCGATGTGGGAAGGCTCAAATGCTCCAAAGTGGTAATACTCTCTTGTATGGGATCCCGTTGATGCAAGTGATAATATGTAACAGGAGATCTACTACATTTATAGGTACCTATTTTATTTCGTGATCATAGAAGGTTACCATAGAATCCTTACATTTTTGCACATGCCCTACAAAGTTCGTGGACATGTTAGGATCTCGAGGCTGAAGCTCAATGGATTTTAAGATTTCCATAAGAGCTTCCCTATGTCTAGGTGATTGTTGGATAAGATCATATATGGAAATATTTGTCGATGCCATTTGTAAGCTTTGCATAAGCCTACTCCTGATTGTTATCATTGGTTGAGGCGGTAGACCTTAAACAAGGTTTTGAGCCGACAAGGGCTAGGGTGCATAAGGGATTCAGATAGACACTGTAGATGGTGCAACTTGATCATACCTTATATTTCATGTTACAATATTGATCATACCTACAAATCCATGAGTGGGTGGATCCGTATGGATTTCATTGACATTCCTTGTCTGATTGTCCTTGACCTCATGAGTAGGCAAGGGATATTTAAATATGCCCATTTATTGATTGTCAAGGGAAAGAGGGTTGTAGATTTGTAATTGGTTCTTATCCAACATATTTTGCAGTAGATTATTGAATCCATAGCATGCTTGTATATCGTGATTGTTTTATAGGTTATAAACACAATACAAATCCTCTCTATACCCCTTACATTTTGTGTGGGTATGATCTAACAAGTGGATTTCAGGTAAGGTAATAACCTTAACCTCACATAATCTATTAAAAAAAGATGTTAGAGACTCAGGTAGTGGTATATAGGTGCAATTAGGGCAATGTGGCTTATCCCATACTTGGTTTCATTGGTACTGATTGTTATATTGTGTTGGAGGGGGTTGAGCCTGATAATTAGGTTACTGGGGTGTTTTCTTTTTTTTAAGCACATTCAAAACAATTTGATTGATCGAAGCTGGTTTCTATTGAGTGTAGTTTTTTTGAGGGTTTTTGTTCCAATCCTTTTTCTAGAGTTTTATATCCCCTTCATGGACCTTTATGTCCTTAATAAATTTGGCCTACGCCAAAGCCTCCTCAAATATTTGGCATTGTTGCAGCTGAAGAAGTGATATATGTTTCAAGAAAATTTTGGTAAACATTCGAGTAAGTTCTACAAATGGTAGTAAAAGGCAATTTAGACATTACCTTTCATCATCTATTTCTATAATCCTTAACTGGCTCATCGTCGAATTGATGAAGGTTTGACAAGTCAATTAGGTTGGTCTTCTTTTTGACGTCAAATGAAAAGCGTCCCAAAAAGGCATTGTTAGCTGTTTGAAGCTAGAGATGTTATGTCTTGGTAATTGATTATACCACTCTAAGGTAGCACCAAAGAGCATTATTAATAAAGTTCTCAACAACAAGGTGTCATCATATTGTAGTTGGAAGCAAAGGTTTATGAAACTTGTTACATATTCCTATGCATCGTCATCTCCTTTAAATTTATCCAATTTTGGCATTTTAAAATGCTCTGTATAGGGAGGACATGGAACCAATGGGTGAAGGGGTTGATTTCATAATTGACTTAATGTTATATTTTGATAGCTTGTCCCTTGCTTTTCTAGTGACTTAATTCACTTTGTAAGGACATTATATGGATGAGATAATATGATCTCATTCTCTTGGATTGATTTCCTAGGAGGAGGTGGAAGATTCCTGTTAGTTCAAGGTGGTTGAATGTAGTCATCAACCATGTCTTCATAGAGTGACTCAGGATAAATTTTATCCTAGTACTCAGGCTCTGGCTCTTCATAAGCCTCATATTATGGATGATTTAGTAATTGATGTTGTCACGATCGAGAATGATGAAGAGACATATGAGGAGGATGATTTCCCATCGGCCTAAGAGGCAACTCATATCGTTGCACAGTGCACTTGGTGTTATCTTGGTGTCTATATGTTCTAAGTGTAGGTATTTTCATCGTAGGATACCCTATGTGAATGTTCCTCATGCAATATTTGTTCATGAACCCTTTCTTCACGCAGTCTATGTTCATACAACCTCTAACGGTGTAGTCTTTTTTGTTCAACGTGTTCTTGCTCTAGGCACTCTATATCATTTTGCAACTCATCCAACTATAGTTGAAAAAGTCACTCTCATTGACTGGTATTTGGCCTAAGCAATTGATCTATCCTATCAATTGCATGAGATCTATGGGTTCTTGTATTAATATGAGGGGATTTAGCTTGTTCTGTGAGTGCAATATGAGTAGTTGTCCTTTTCCCACATTCAAGGAAAGTCGCATTAACTTGATGTTCAACCCTAGGAATGTCACCTTCATGCAAATATGGTGTGGAAGTATGATGTGTCTATGTGTAACACTCTTCACATGTGTGAATAGGGTGCATTAGGTCTTTGTCTCACTCATCTTCAAAGTGGGTATGAATGGAAGAAGTTGCTCTATGAGTAGCATGCAGGTCGTATCTATCTAGATGATTAAAATTCCTACTCATCCAAGGACGATCGAAAGGAGTAGCCACCTCATCTAAACTAGGTAAAGGCATATATCCTACCCCATGCTCAGATGGAAGTGCAAATCGATTAGGGACAAAATTTCATGCCACTCCTCTACTTGGCCCCTCAATGGGTAGATCATGTGTAGAGGCAGCACGAGATGAACGTGGTCTAAGAAGATCATCCTCTTGATCGCGTGGAGTCCCATAGGTATCATCCTATTAGGGATGCCTCGATGGTCAGATCTCCCATGGGTGGAATTATCACCATGATGACTGTTAGACCATCGTTTAGGTAGGATCAAGTTTATTGGATTGTAGCGGAGGCGTTCTGGACCTCCTTGTAAATTATTTGTAGCATCAACTTATGACTGAGCATGGATATGTGTAATGATCATTATGTGTTGATTAAGAAAATAATAAAGAAAATAAGAAAATTATATAAATTATTATCTCATTTAAATATTCTTTGTAAATCCTAGACTATTTGATTTGTTTAATATTTTTTTGTTATATTGCTCTTTTTGTGTTTGCTCTTGTTGTTGATGATATACTCAGTTTAAGGGTTTTTACCTGTATTCTCTCACACACTGACTTGATGATGAATTCCAAACCGTGAAACCCACCAAGGCTTGGTGATGAAATCCAAGCCCAATGAGGGAGCCCAGGTCCTACAAGTCCTCACATCATGGAGGTTCTTACATCAACCTTGGAAAAAAATAGGGTATGAAATAACAATATACAAGATAATGAGGTGGAGATGAATATCACCGTTGTTAGTCTTGATCAATGGTTGGGTGTGAATTTCAAATCGTTGATGTTTAACATATTACGTGGTGTGTGTGGGTTCATTTTATTTATGCAAAAATAAATGCAAGCATAGAGCATTTAATAATTTTTTTACTAATGCATAGCAAAATTGACATTTTAATTTGTAGATTCCTAAATGAAAGAATGAATAATTTTAGAAATCTAAAAATTCCAAACCCTAATATGATATCAACCTTTACACAGGTAGCAAACACACAGTCCACACAATAAGAAAACAAAGATCCTCTTTGTGAAAAATGATCTACAATAGAAGTTGTCAAACATAGAGGCAGTTAGAAATAGGGATCACCTAACCTCGGGATGGCCAGAAAAAGAGGTTGCTTGACCCAAGTATGGTCAAGAACAGACTAGTTTAAAATTTAAAATTCTTCTACCAATTTTCTAATTAAACATGCAATTTTAACTTTCTCTATGAAAAGCAGAAAAATTAGGTACAACAAAACTTATAGGTGAAGCCTACATCCGATGAAGTTGTTGTTTTTGAATTTTTTGAATTTTTCTCTAGGGTCATCTCTGGGTATGACAGCTATGACTATGGGTCATCTCAGGGTAATACGGTTGCACCTACTGACTGTCTCAGCCCATGACGATGGTACCTACAATTCAATAAAATCAAGAAAAACAACAATTAATAACAAAATTTGTAAAAATTAGTCAAAGTCTGGCTATGATTGCCACTATAGTATGCAAAAATCATACACCTAAGCAATTGTATGAAATCAAATTTAAAGCTTAATCATGTAACCATCAAGATAAAGACAAAAAATAAAGAAATTGTGTCCTTTTCATTTATATTTAATCAAGTCCTTGAAAAGGAGATTACAATGATATCCCTCTAAGGGATTGAATACCAATTTGATACAATTTTATAAATCAAGAAACATGGTAAGTGTAAAACATTGGATCTTTGCAACCCTCAAACTAATTTTGGAAGGAGTTTCTTGTGACCTCCGCTAGGTATAATGAAGATTTGAATAATCTTTATACTGTATGCTATTGCCAAGATCTGAAATCTACACACAAGAACACTTAAAAGATATTAATAGTATTGTTAGAGCCTTTCATTATGAGGCCCATGATCATGATAAAATAAAACATTAAAGAAACTAAAATTTGATAATATGTATGCATAAAACTGAAATAAAATTATGCTAGAAAGAGATTAAAATGTTTCCAAGACTATTGAAAATAAGAAAAACAAGAAAATCAAATCTTGTTTGGAGGCCATCCTTAGACATAGCATTTTGATCTGTTGGTCATCCCAGGATAGGGCGACGGTGCCTACGGGCTTTCTCGGGGCGAGGTGGTTGCTAAACTGTGAGTGATTCCTTCATAATTGGTGAGGGATGATGTCTGGTTTCGATCTACGAAATTGATGTTCAAGGGTTGATCTTGAAGCACAATTTAATTGCATAAATTGACATGAAATAAGGGTATTAATGATGCAAAAGTATTGAATTTGGTCTTCAAGCTTTGATATACTCCATTGTTGCACTTGGAAGCTCCATGACTGAAATCCAGCAACACTTTGTTGCTTATGAGAGTATAATATCTCTGGTATTCAATCCGATAGCACTTCATTATCATCCAATTGCTCTCTTTTTCATGAAGACAAGGTGTCTTCTTATATATTTCCAAAATAGGAATCTTGGCTTGTAGGAGAAGCCAAGAATCAAGAAACGATTAGGATCTAGGAAGACCAAATGCCAATTCTAGAACCTTCTCGCACTTGATAGTTGATGCTTAGTTGTCTTGTAACTAATTTTTCTTCGACTCAGGATCCTGAGTTTGCTATAGGTGTGGCGGTCATAGGGTAGGGTGATCATGACTGCTGGTCATCCCAGGGTAGGGTGGCCTCTAGAGGTCATCCTTGGGTAGGACGGTCTAGGCTACAATAGGCAATTTACCTTTGTTTGAGTGGTGAAAACCACTATTAAGCCCTAAGGTTGCCCAAGGTGGGTCATATGGCTTGAAAAGGTGTCCATATAGGTATTCTCCTCAAGATAACATGTTTTAGATGTCTACACAAGGGTTTGATTATATTTTTGACTAACTTGGAGTTATATCTATGTTTCAGTGTAAAATTGTTATTGTGCTTAAAATTTGCAGATGAATGTTGTTTTTGGTTGAATAATAAGGGGTTGTACTTAGGTCTACCACCCTTGGAAAATTACAAATCTCTTTTCTAGAGGTTAATATTTTACAAATAGACACAATTCTAATCTCAATTGAGATGCTATAGTTAGAAACTTACATCATTTTACATAAAATGTTTGAATTCTTGATTTTTATTTTCTAGATCTTTTTAATTTTTGTATGAATACAAATATTCCAGAATTCTACATCCTTTTTAACATTTTTCTATAAAAACCTTCACAATACCAAAACTTCACCTCTATTATCTATGCATTGCATCTTAGTAGAGTAATATTTCTAAAACATTGTACTATCATAGTCTGCTTTACCAAATCTGGATTGCTAGTTTCCATCTAGAAACACAAGTGCAACCACAAAAAATATAATAAATAGTTTATATAAGAACACATTATTATTACAAAATAAAGCAAATATTACCAATGGAAAACATTAAAGTAAATCTTAATCATTATTTGATTCAGGCAATCAACATTTTCTTGTCATCTTTAGCTAAACTTACTACTTCCTCTAACCATAGAAAGGAGAAATTAACTTCATGACCCTCAATCAAAACCCCTCTATTGGCTAGCCATTTTGCACATTTATTTCCTTCCCTTAATGTATGTGTAAGCCTAATTTCTTTAAAATCTTTAGAAAGATCTTGAATTTCCATAATTATCTCTTGTATGTTCCATGGAGCATTTTATTTCCTCAAATTTACATTTATTACTATGAGAGAATCACCTTGCATCCATACTTTGTGTTAGATTTTGATTCTATATTTAAGGAAATGCAACCACAAGAACTTAAAATGAGCATGCAATATTAACTATATGATAATGGCAATATACTAAGCAGGAAAAACTTATAATAAACTTCTGCAATAACTCATAAAATTACCATTAATGAAATATCACAAAAATAGGATGTTCATACAAAATGTGGAGATCTTAAATGCTCCATGCTTCATACAAGTTCTACATTGTGTCTAACTTGTATTCTACTCTCCTATCTATTCTCCACTATCCTTTATGCTCACTCTCTCTTCTATCACTCTATCAAAGGCCTATATATAAAGAGATATGTCTCTTGGCCTTTCACCTACCTATGACTCTTCATATTCCTATTCTATGACTCATGTACATGTGGACTATGTGCACATTTACATCATCAAGTACTTTGCATATTATAACACTTGTGCATTTATTACATTGCATAAAATAAATACTGAAATCCTAATCAAAGATAAAATTCCTAACCTAAATATGTATCCAAGTACATTGGCATGTACCGAATAATGTAATATATTCCAACACTTTATTCCATTTTATTTATTTGCATATTTTTAACCCTTCTAAAGTCGCCCAAGCTTCAGCTCCATTGTTTGTCTTAAATCCACTATTGAAAGCGTAATGAGACAAAATCTCTCATCTATTATTTCTAATTATTCCTCCTCCTCTTGTTGGTCTTGGATTTCCATTATATGCTCCATCAAAAATAAACTTAACCCACTCCACATCTAGTGGTTTTCACTTTATATTCTTTGCCTTCTTTTTCTTCTCTTGTACCTAACATCATAATTCTATTTAGTGACTTGACTCCATCTATCAAGACTCTCTGCTTCTAGATTAGGGTATGGGTGAGTTGATACGGTTGGTTTAGACTCCTCTATGTCTAAACATATCTTCATTTTTATTACCTTTAAACTACTTTCCTTTCCTTTAAATATTCTTCCATTCCTTTCTATCCATACAGTTCAAAGTATTGTATCTTTTGATATATCCCCTATTGTTTGTAAAACCTCACTTTTATAAGTGCTCTGCCATTGCTTTAACCAATATTCAATTATGTTAGTCATCACTATACAATTACCAAACACATTAAGAATCCATTGCCATACTTTCCAGACCATTGATGAATATCCCAAGAGATGGTTTATACTCTCATCCTCCTTTTTACAAAGAACACATTGAGAGGGACCATGAAAACCCCTTTTCATAAGGTTATCCCAAGATAAAATTCTTCTATGATCTACTAGCCAAAAAAATATTTTAACTTTACGAATGCTTGGACTATCCCAAATATCTCTCCATATTATAGTGATGTTACTATTTTGTTGGTGTTGTACATTATATCCACTTCTTGTTGTGTGTTCTCCTGAGCTATTCAACTCCCAAATCAATTTATCCTTGGATTCCCTCAAAATAATCATAGTTGTTATCTTTCTACTTAATTGCCTCCTTGCATCAATGCCTTGTATACTTGTAAAAAAATATTCTTTTCATTTGTATCTTTCTTCCCGATATTTGTACAAAATGTTTGAAACCCTATCACCATATTTGTCTTGAAGCAATCTCATCCAAGGTTTCAAAATTGGATCTAAATTGAGTGCTTTTTTATCACACCAAGTATCAATCCAAATAGATTTTTTTTCTGTAGTTCCCACCACCCATATTAAACCTTTAATCATTAGATCAATATACTTTTTAAACAATTCCAAAGAGCAAAACCATTTGGTAGAGATAATGTAGTAAATACAAAACTTGGGTCATTGGGCTCAACATACTTAGAAGAATTCTTGCCCATTGTCTTTGGCTCTCTTTGTACAGTCTCCATATTAATTTTCCCCTAAGAGCTAAATTTACATCTATAATAACTCTTAAACCAAGATCTCCCCTAGTTTTATTATCACACACCTTGCTCCATTTCACCAAAGGAGATTTCCTTTATCACGTAAAAATGACCATAAAAAGGATTGCATAATATAGATTAAACTTTTTTCAACTGATTTTGGCATAGAATACAATGACATATAATATGTTGGAATGGCCTGTAAGACTAAATTAATTGTACTCTTCCTTCTAACGATAACCATCTACCTTTACCAAGCTAGAATTTTATTATGAACTTTACTCATAACTAGATTCCATAATTCTATCCTTATTCATCCCTCAAATAAAGGCATCCCTAGATAAGTTGCTAGCAAATTTGCCTCCTCCATTTAAATTAACCTACAAATTCTTACTTTGATATTAGCTAGAGTGTTAAGGAAGTAAAATTTGGATTTTTTCCTATTAACTTTTTGCCCTAATGCTCTTTCATATTCCTTTAAAAAGTTATTCAAAGCTCTGGCCTCATTTATCCTTGCCCTTTCAAAAATAGTTGTATCATCTACAAATTATTGATGGGTGATGTTATCGATGTTATTACTAACCTTAAGTCCACTTATAAGCCCATATTTTTAAGCCTTATTTAAGTTCCTACTCAAAACCTCTACCATAATAATGAACAAATAAGGAGATAGAGAATATCCTTGTCTAAGGCCTCTCTTGGCTTTAAAATATTATGTTACTAACCCATTGACCAACATTGAATAAGAAACTATAGAGATAAAAGCTTTAATCCATCTAACCCATTTCTTCCCGAATCCAAAATTTTCTAAAATTGCAAAAAGAAAATCTCATTTAACCCTATCATAGGCTTTACTCATATCAAGTTTTAAGATCATTGCTTTCTCTTTTCTTGAAGCTACTGAATGTATAACTTCATGAGTTACTATGATCCCATCCATAATTTGTCTCCCTTTCACAAATCCTCCTTGCTCTTCTGAAATAATTTTGTCTAACAATGGCCTTAATCGATTCTCCATCACTTTGGAGATAATATTATAAGCCATATTACATAGGCTTATAGGTCTAAAAGAATCAATAATTCAACATCCTTCTTTTTTAGAATTAGGGTAAGATATGTTGCATTTATTTTATAAGGTATGTATTGTTTTACCCTAGACTGTTCCACTACCACCAATAAATAATCCTTCACTATATCCCAATTATGTTGGTAAAACGTTGTAGAGAGCCCATCCGGACCCGAGGATTCATCCTTATTAAAATAAAAAATAACTAAATGAACTTTTTCTAGAGTAATAGGCTCCATTAGTTTTCTATTGTCTTCATTTATTATAATTGAAGGAACATCTTGAAGAAGTTTATCATTAAGAACTTTAGTCTCTTTTGATCCTAGAATTTTTTGATAAAAAGACTTTACCTCTTTTCTTATTTCACTCTGATCTTCAATACAAACCCCTTCTATTGATTTAATTCTACTAATTCTAGATGTTGATCTCTGTACTATAGCCATCCTATGAAAAAAATTGTATTTTTATCTTCTTTTTTTAACCAAGTCTATCTTGATTTTAATCTCCAAAATTTATCTTCCTTACTCAAAATATTATGATATTCACTAAGCAACTTCCTTTCCTCCGAGCTTGGATTATTATGATCACCTTTTTGAAATTTTGAAAGTTTATCTTTTAGTTTTTTTTTCTAAAAAATATTTCCAAAAGCATTATTGTTCCATTCTTTTAATCTAGATGTCATAGATTTAATTTGATTTGGAAGAGGATACAATCCATCATTACCTAAAGAATTTCACTTTTGAGCTATCATATAAACAAATTTAGAGTTGTCTTCCCACATATGCTCATATTTAAAATATGATATTTTAATTCACGTACCATCATTTTAACTCTTATTGGCCAATGATCTGAACCAATATTTGTTAAGGTATTAATTTTAGCACAAGTTCCTTCATCTAGCCAATGATCTGAGAGTATACATCTGTCTAATTTTTCTACTATTAGCAAATGAATGTTGTTATTTCAGTAAATGTTTATGTAATAATAAATTAGGTTCATAACAAGTGGTATCAGTGCACTTTCTAGGGTCATGTACTACTACAAAAGTTTTGGTTGTCTATTAACTATTTGGATATGGATTTCGATGCTTCATAAGCGTCTACATTAGGCTAATAACCTCTTACAATATTGGGTGTAAGTACTAACCGCTTAACTGGAGGAAGTACTCGGGCTATTAATTTCTCTAAAAATAATTTTGAGGAGTACCCCAGGAACCCCAGAGTAACAGGTTTGGGGGTGTTGCCAATGAAAATGGTCAATGGCCCCACACCTTATTAGTAGTATTTTACCCTATGAGTGTATACAAAGAGTTTTCATTTAGAGGTAAAACCATGGTTGGTTTATTATTATCCTTAAGAAAATATTTTTGGTAATAAAAGACCGAAACTCACTTAGATAACCTTTATGGCTAGTGAGATTTACCTCAAGCCACTAGAAAGCCATAGTCTAGGGCCTAGTTCATTTCTAGAGTTTTCAGACATGTGCCATATAATCATCAGCAATAAATTCAATAATAGTTTTTGCAACAATTTCTACTACTTCAGTAGAGCTCTACCAGACAGTCTGAGAAAAAAATCTACAGTTTGGTAATACTTTAGAAAAAAATCCACAATTTGGTAGCAATTAAAAAAAAGGGTATGTAGTTTGGTAACAGTTTGAAAAGGAGTAATGTGGTAGTAATCCAAAAGTGGTAGTTCATTTGTTTTATAAATGTTTTTTTATAGTTTGGTAACAATTTAGGGAAAAAAAATCGTATTTTGAAGGTAGTTCACAAAAAAAAATGTCTATAGAGAAGGTCATTATCAGTTGTTGGAAGTTCATAGTCTACAAGTCATTAAAAGTTGTAAGTTGAGTGAAAAATAAAATAAAAAAGAAGTCCATAGAGAAGGTCATTATCAGTTGCTATAAGTATATAGTCTGTAGGTCATAGTGCTAGTTTAAGTGCAGATTTAATTATTTATTGAAAGAAATATAGCATACTTGAAGAATTTAAAAAAAAAATCAAGTTTTGAAATTTTTGGATTTGAGGTCATGGAGTTGCCAATATTCACTGAAAATAAGATATTGATATTCATGAATGGTGGATGAAGTTTAAATCTCTATATTTTCATGATGATTATTGGAAATCCAACCTTGAAATATTTTTAGACAAATAAGCTCTTTCTTGGTGGGTAGGTTTTACTAAGAAAAATCAAAATTACACTTGGGATGAAATGGAATAAGCATTTTTTAGTCAATGAGACACATATAACAAGATAACTAGTTTGAAGGTCACCATAAAAGACTATGTAGAAGAAATGAATAGCCCTAAAAAAGAACAAAAGGAAATTTAGGGAGAGTTAATTTGCAATAAATAAGCAAAAGAAACAACAATGATGATAGTGTGGAGACAGAGGGAAGCACAACTTGGATGTGGAGTCAAAAAGTATTCAAAAGGATCTGTGCCTACCACAATGCATAGAAGAAATAAATAAAATAAAAAAATAAACCAAATGTGTAGAAGAAATAAACAAGCAAATAATTTATGAGAAATTTGCAAAATAAAAAGAGAAGGATGATAGTGTATAGATTGAAGGAAGCACCAAAGGTTGTGTAGAAAATTTTGAAAATATGAAAAAGTTGACAAAAGAGGTAAATAGGCTTTAGGAGGAACATAAAAAATGAATAAAGAGGACATGATAGAAGGAAAAATTATAGATTATAGCACGCAAGTTGAAAGAACCACATTGTTGGTATTAGATAAGTCAAAGAGTGGTTAGAGGAATTTGTTCAAGTTTAAAAAGTTTATTTTGCAAGTTCATGGTTGCATCCAGAAGGAAAAAGTTCTTATTTCTTGAAACCCTAGCAATAGATGCAATGCCATTAATATATCTTTGGCAAAGAGGTTATATATTGAGGCAAATAAAATCAAAGAATTACAACTTGAGGGTATGGATGTTCAAATTTTTGAAGATCTGAAGATGACCATGGATAAATATATTTTACATCTAAATTTGTATGCTATTGAGATGGATGACGTGAACATTGTTCTTGGTTATCCTTGATTAAAATCTTTGGGTACTTTTAATATTAATATACAAAATAACTTCATGAAATTTTGGTACAGGAAAAAGAAAATAATAGTACAAGATATTTCCTAGTGTAAGAAGCAAGAATCCAAGGAAAAACAAGAAGCGGTTATAGTAGGAGAACAAGTTGAGAAATCAATAAAAGTTTCAAAAGTTGAACCTATGGAAACAACATCCTGAGAAGAAATAATAATAAATATTTAAGAAACTATGTCAAATAACAAGAAAATTATGAAACAAATTGAAGAACCAAAAGAACCTAAAAAAGAAACGAAGGATGAGGCAGTAGCAAAAATAAAAGAAGAAGCAAAAGCAAATTCCAAGAATGAACCAAAATATGGGAGCATGATAGAGGAGCATAACAAAAAATAATAAAATATTGAAAAATTAAAGCTAACAGATCATCAGGTTAAGGTTGCAATATATCTCCACCCACAACACCAAGAGCGGAAACAAGCTTGGAGACATGGCTTAAGGAAATAAAATTATGGCTCTACATGGAATCAGAAGGGCAACAACTATGGTAGTGTTTGGAAAAGAAAGCATAGTGACTCTAATTTTTAGAGTGGTGCAACAACATCAAGGAATAAATTGACCCATCATTTGAGTTACTAGAGTAGAGCAGGAAAAGTGTGGAGCCAACAAAGTAGTCATGAATACTCAAGTGGCAAAAGCAAACGAGTATGGATGAAAAGGAGTAATATTTATTGCCAGCAGAAAGATACATATAACACATGGAACCAAGGGATTACTTACAAAAATTTAAATGGCAGAAGGGTATATCAACATCAACAAAGACCACCATCAATTAGAGTTTCACTGGAATGGATGGATGATTGAGATCGTTACCAATTCACAAGAAGGCTCAGAAGATCATATTGTTTAGTCTATTCTTATGTTTTGAGGATAAAATATTTGGTAAGGGGCATGGAATATTGGGTACCCAAGATAAGTATTTAATATTGTAATATTGTATAAATATTATAATATTATTTTAGATGTAACTATACCACATGTATGGATAAGTGGGAGTGGCAAGTAGTTGGGCATTATAAATATGGGTAAAGACTCATAGAGAGGAGATAGGAAGAGAAGAATAATGTATTGTTAGGATCTCATATTGAGATATTGTAATGAGTGTCTTCCTTCTAATAAGGAGAATTATATGGTGTTGCCCTACCTCAAGGGTTTGATAATGTTTTTAATTAGATTGGAGTTATATGTGTTTCATTATAAAATTGTTATTGTGCTTAAGATTTGTAGATGAATGTTGTTATTTTAGTAAATGTGAGTAATATTTATGTAATAAGAAAGTAGGTTCATAACAACCTAAAAATGTGTCTGATGAAGAAATTGAGGAATATCTAGGAGCTAGGGGATCAAGAATATGGTCATGTTGAAGCTGCAAAAAGATCATGAAACACTCAAATTAAAGTAAAATACTTGCAATAAAAAAAAAAGGGGATTAGACAACGAATAAAATAATAACAATGATCAAATAAAAGTATTATTAGATAAAACAAAAGCAAATGTGTGAAAATAAGGTAAGGGAAAGTGATAACAACCAAGGGGAGGTAGTGAAATCTCTCACTTTACCCCAAGACACCTTCAAAGCACCAAGATGAGAGCAAATTAAGAGAAAATGAGGGATTGAGTGATTAAAATGTATATTTCCTTAACTTGGAATTGCTTGTTATGGAGGGGACCCAAGGCATCAATTTATAGATCTCATGGCATTGGGAGGAGGAGCTTGGAGAATTTAATAGTGCTAAGAGAGGTAGCAAAAAATTTAAAATTCAAATCTTACATGAGGAGAAGGTGGATCGAATAATATCTTTGGAGGATGCAATAGATAATGGGTACCTGAGGAAGATGGTTCCATAAATGGTGTAAGGCTCAAAGGGGACAGAAGATCTGATATTTTAGGTTTGATCCTCGAGTCACAAAATAATTCCTTAGCTTTCCATACTGCAATACTACAGATTTTACCATTGCAAGTCATCCAGACAAGAGTGAAAAATGTTTTAAAAATTGAGTGAGAATGTTCTAGGTGCAAATATCACACCTTATATTCACCACTTGTGATTTTGCCTGAGCAGATAGAAGGCTTAGAAATTGAGGTAAAAAATGTTGAATTTTTTTTTTACAAGCTATATGGATAGCTTGACAAGTTGGGTAATCCAATTTAAGGTATCTACATAAGCAATATTAAGGCTAGTAATAACATCAACAACATCACCCATCAATAGTTTGTAGATGATACAACCCTTTTTGGGAGGGTAGGGGAAAATGAGACTAAAGCTTTGAATAACTTATTAAAGGGATATGAAATAGTATCTAGGTAGAAATTTAATGGGACAAAATCTAAAATTTACTTCCTATATAGTCCAAATAGAATTTGAGCAGAGATATGCAGGTTACTTCAAATGGAAGAGGTAAATTTGTCAACAACACATCTAGTGATGCCCTTATTTGAGGTGAGAATGAGAATGGAATTGTGGAATCTAGTTATAAGTAAAGTTCAAAATAAACTATCAACATAGAAAGGTAAATGGTTATTGCTAGTAAGAAAAGTGTGGTTAATTAAATTAGTCTTACAGACCATTGCAACATATTATATGTCATTGTTCATCGGACTAAATGTTTGTCCCTTTCCTAGTGATTTCAGTGACTTAAAAGGTTTAAAATGATTGTGGCATGGTGGTTATAGGGGCAGAGTGCACGAATAACTGTCTGGTAGCTTTCGAGACGGACAACATAGAATATTATGGCAGCCATAAAAGCTGGACAACCTGCCTAGATTCGTGGTGACTACCAATTCCACCATGTAAATTAAAAAAAACATATTATATGTCCTTGTATATTATGCTAAAATTGGTACAAAAAAGAGTAATCTATCTTGTGCATTTATTTTTGTCATCAGAATTACATAATAAAAGGAAATTTCCTTTGGTGAAATGAAGCAAGGTGTATGGTGATAAAACTAGGGGAGGTCTCGATTTAAGAGTTCTTATGAATGCAAACTTAACTATAAGAAGAAACGTAATTTAGAGATTGTATAAAGAGATTCAAATACAATGACCAAGAATTATTCTAAGTACATTGAGCTCAATTACCTAAGCTTAATATTTATTGCATTCTCATACTACATGGTTTTGCACTTTGGAATGGTTTAAAAAAAAACCAATTGATCTAGAGATTAAAGGTCTAAGATGGGTGGTGGGAATTAGAGAAAACAATTATTTTGGATGGATACTTGGTGTGATAAAAGACTACTCAATCTAGATCCAATTTTTAAACCTTGCATAAGATTACTTCAAGATAAATATGGTGATAGGGTTTCAAACATTATGTACAAGGATTATGAAGGGAAATACAAATGGAAAGAATATTTTTTTTACAAGTATACTGAACATTATTTCTAGGAGGCAACGAGTAGAAAGATAACAATAATCATTATTCAGAGGAGAGATGAGGATAATCTAATTTGGAAGTTGAATAGTTCAAGAGAATACACAACAAGAAGCGGATATAATGTAAAGTACCAACAAAATAGGAATATCGTAAAAATATGAAGAGATATTTGGGATAGTCCAAACATTCCAAAAGTCAAAATGTTTGTATGACTAGTAGGTCATAGGATTTTTTATCTTGGTATAACCTAATGAAAAGGGGTTTTCATGGCCCCTCACAATGTGTTTTATGTAAAAAGGAGAAGAGTATAGACCATATCTTGGGACACTGCTCAATAGTATGAGAACCATGGCAATGAATTCTTAATATGTTTGGTAAATGCATGGTGATGAATGTTATAATTGAAGAATGGTTAAAGTAATGGCAAAGCACTTTTAAAAGTAAGACATTACAGTATGGGACACATCAAAGATACAATACTTTTGGCATGTGGCTAGAAAAGAATAGAATAATATTTAAAGAAAATGAGAGCAATTTAGAGGTAATGAAAAGGAAGCTTTGTTTAGTCATAAAGGAGTCTAAACTGGCCTTATCATCTCACCCAATCCCTAATATTGAAGTAAAGAGCATTGATATATGGATTCAAGTAATCAATTGGAATCATGATGGTGGGTATAGGAGAAACAAAAGGGAGACAAATAATATAAAGTGGAAATCACTAGAAGCAAAGTTGGTCAAATTGAATATTGATGGACCATATAAAGGAAATCCAAGACCAACAAGAGGAGGAGGAATAATTAGAAATAATAGGGGTAAAATTTTCTTACATTATACTTTCAGTAGTGTATTTAAGATGAATAATAAAGTTGAAGCTTAAGTGGCTTTGGAAGGATTTAAAATATGTAGACAAATGAAATGGAATAGAGTATGGATGGAAGGCAATTCACTAATAGTAATAAATATAATTATGAGGAAAGCAAAGGGTCCATGGAACATACAAGAGATCATTGTGGAAATGCAAAACATTATTACAAAGTTTGAAAAAATCAAGTTTATACATATGTTAAAGGAAGGGAACAAATGTGCAAATATGCTAGCCAATAGAGGGGTTTTAATAGAGGATTTTGAACATAAATTTTCTTTTTCATGGTTAGAGGAAGTAGTAAGTCTAGCTAAATTTGACAATAAAATTTTGAAAGGAGTAAATTCAAATTAATGTTCTAGAGGACTACAAAATATTTTAGGGGATCCATTTATAGATCAATGCATTGGAGGAAACTAACAATCCAGATTTGGTAAAGTGGACTATGATTTTGTGAAGCAAGTAGAAGTTTTGTATGTTGAAGCAGAAGAAGATGACATCAGATGGACTTCATGGGTCAATGGATTATTTGAGTTATTGGTTGGATTATGAGATAGAGTATGGATTGGAACTTTTAAATTTTTGAGATTTATTAAAACAATACCATTATTATTTGTTAAAATATCCTTATAATATGAATATGACTTATTTCATAACTTATTAAAATGATAAAGACTACTAAACAATTTATTATAATAATACCATTATGATATGTTAAAATATCATGATAATATGAATGAGATTCATTTCATAGCTCATTAAAATGATACAATGTTTTTTTAACTGATTATTTTGAATTAAAATGAATTTCACTTATATTATATAATGACCCATAGTTTTGTTATTATGCATATATCCCTTGATAAGACTTAAAAATAAACTTTTTGAGATTGTTAAACTATTTATTATAGTTCTTGTGGTTGCCCTTATGCTCCAAGAAGGAAACAAACAATCTAGAGCTAGTAAAGCAAACTATGATAACACAAATTTTTGAAAATATTACTCTACTAAGATGTAGTGCATAGACAATGGAGATGCAATTTTAGTGTTGTGTAGACTATTATAGGAAAATGTCAATAAAGATGCAAAATTATAGAATATTTACATTTACACAAAAAAATAAAGAAGATTCAGAAAACGAAAATCAATAATTTATACCTTTTATGAAAAATATGTAGGTATCTAGCTATAGCAACTAAATTGAGATGATAATTGATTATGTTTGTAAGCGTCAAGCTCTAAATGAGAGAGTCATGATTTATCAAGGGTGGCGACCTGAGTACAACCCTTCTTCTCCAACAAAAAAAGCATTGTAAGTCCTATAGGTCATGGTTAACCTTGATATGGTTAAACCCACCTTATAAATTAAACCCCTCTTGTTATGTCAACTTAGGTTAAACTTGATTATGTATTTGAGTCTTTTGTATTAGTATAAATACCCCCACCATTCCATCCATTGTATATGAATGTTGTGATTCTTATCTATAGGTAATATAGTGGTTATCTATGATGCCTATGAGTTCCCACTATATATTTCCCTATTTCATTTTTTTTATGCTTTTTATATAAGATTTGAGTTGATGGATTACTTCTATTTGTTTCTATAAATAGGTGCGAATTCCATCACATATTATCTAGTTTAAAATATAGAGATAAAATAGTAGGTTGCAAACCATGGTTTATGGGTAGGATTGGCTTAAATTTAGGACCATGATTGTTTTTTATATATATAGATAAAAACTTTTGAAATACTTTTGGATTAGGTTGCATCTTCTAAGCTATTGTATCAACTTGTCGATAAGGATTTTTTTTTAAATATCGGTGATATTCTAGGGGATTTCACACAAGAGGCATTGACTTTCAGGGATGAAATATGGTAACATATACATATGTATTTCCATGGATATTTTCAAAACTTTTTTATATTCTATTGCAAGTAAATATGAATTGATATAATGGGTTCACCAATTGGACTATGAAAGCATTACACTGATGTTGCATATGCCATAAGACTATATAGGACAAGAGTTTATACAATAAAAAAATAGTCAAAAAATAGTGAAGATTTTTTGTCATAAGATAAATCTAAAATTGAAGTAAAGAAATTAGATTGTAGTGGTGGATTTGATAAAGGATTACCTATTTTCAAAATATTTACAAAGAAATATCCTCTACCTCATCAAATGACAAAGGCCATCATGGTTCATTTAGAGCAAGCATTAGAAGAAACGAAGAAGGATGCACATAATGATAAGTTATAATCTACAAGTTAAAATTTGAAGGAATTAAAGCTACAAAGGAAAATGCAGAGATAATTTTCAAAGAAAAAAATGAAAGAGGTCAAGTATTTATCTAGGCAAATCATCTCCTTCTAATAAAAATGAAAGTAGTATGGAAGATATTTCTTGTACTCTAGGGTATTTAGGGTAGCATAACAAATAAAGTAATACAGAGGTTGTCCATTTCATTTTAGGATTGATTAGGTAGCATAAAAAGAAAGTATAGAGGTGATCCCTTGTACTTTATGGTTTCCATGGACACATAGAAAATTAAAATATTTTGGAGGTTATTCCTTGTAATTTAGGTTCCCCGTGACAAAATAAAACTGTAGAAAATAATTCAAATTATGAACAATATGAAAAAAAAATATTGATGAGGATGAAAAAATTGACATAAATGAATGAAAGAGATAAATGCCTAAAAAATGAGAACAAAAAGTAAAAGAAATCCATAGGAATATTGGCTTGAAAAGCTAAAGTTTTTTTGGGGGGGAGAGGGAACCCTTCAATAAAATTCTATCTTCTTCAAATAACAAGGGTGTTAAGTTTTTATTGATTAGATATTTTGCTTTCTTTGTCAATCTAAATGACCTTGAGATACTACTCCTTAGTAATTTAAATGTATAAGGAAATGACAAATGCATTGGGGGATATCATATGTAAAAAAAATTGGATAGATTATTGTTAATAAATAGTTGGGTAAAAATAGAGTGTACAATCTCTTTAAGATTTCTATGACAATCAATATTTTATCACAATCATGTTATCTTCATATATTACATACTTAATATTTGTCATAACAACCCATTATATTATAGTATGTAACAATACGGTCTTGATATGTTGTGGTGAGGATCATGTATACAACTTAGTTCAAAAGATAAAATAGCTAAAGGGGTAGAAAAAGATTTGGAAGATCAAATCCTTTGGTAATGCATTTAAAATAAAGGAGAAAATTAAATATAAGCTCAAGGATCTAGAAAAAATGATGGAAAACCATAAAATGGATCAACATACTTATTTGTAAGAAAAAATACTAACTAATTATCATAACATATTACAAAAGGAAGAATTATATTGGTTTTAAAAAACCCAAGATAGATGGATGAAAAATGTAAAAGGAATTATACAATTTTACATGCTATTTCCAAAACTAATTCTTTCATTGTGTTAAAGAAAAACCACTCCAAATGGAACAAATATTGAGAAAAAAGAAGAGGTCAAGAAAAAAACAACCAATTATTTCAAACACATGGGATCAAAAGTAAATTAGGATAAGGGGACCCTAAGTGATATTTTACAAAACATTCTATCGATTTTCATATGGATATTGGATCAAACCTTGATGAAGATCTTGATGACAGTTTGTTAGAGCCAATTTTTCTTTCTACCTTGATAAGATGCCTAGTCTTGATGATTTATTACAATTTTCTTTAAAAAAAAATGAGAAATGTTGAAGAGTTATATGTTGTATATAATAGAAGAGACTAAAAAAAAGAAGGCTATAGTAAGTGATATCAATGCAACCTTCATTGCATTGTTTCAAGAAAAATTGAGAGAAAACGTTTTGATAATTTTTGTTTGATAAGTCTCAACAAGAATTTTTTTTGGTAGATAAGATACTATAGCATTAATATCGGGTTTTACAGGTTGACCCAAAACCTTTTACAAAAATCAGCCCAGGGCTGTTGATGAACATGTCCTTACTAAGGATCCTATATATGTAAAATCTACATGTCGCCAAATCCATTACATCCGGTAAGGCACATAGCCTGTTATCAAAATGAAACTTCCCATACAACATTTTGGGTATACCCCGAGAAAACACACATGCATCATAATTACAAAAAAAGAAACAAACACAGATACCTTCCTTGAAATAGTGGAGAAACAAAAAGCTGCAGACACATAGCAGAGTATGGAAAAAAACTCCCACAAGATCTATATTGACAATTACTCTTAATAATTCTTTGGTAATTGCTTTCTTCCATATATGACATGCTTTGGGACCACATCCCGTCTTGGCCAACCAGCCTTGGAGAAGTGAACCTGTTGGCTAGACTTATGGCAGTGGCTATCTGGTGGTCCACGTGGCTCTGGTTCGAAGTCTGACATGTGATTGTCCCCATTAGTCTTTGTAGTATTTCCAAGCAGCATCCACCAAGACTGACAGCTCGGATAATTTTTATTGTGAGTCCATTTCAAAAAAGATATGGGAATACTCATAGCCTTTGAACTTACAATGCCTTCCCTATTGGTAAATTTGACTATCATTCTTGGCATTCTTGTTGAATAAGCTCCTCTACTTCGCTCGGGACACCGTGTTCCCATTTGAAAAGTTTATCACCATTGACACCCAAATTGACCAGCTTATCAGCAACTTTGTTAGCTTCCCGAAAGACATGTTGGGCTTTTTTGTCCTGTCTTCCCTGGAAAAGGATCCTAGCCTCTTCAACAATTGTTTTAATCCTCCAAGGAGGTATTTTTCAATTATTGAGGAGATTTATAACATGCATAGAGTCTCCTTCTACGATCAAATTACCTTCTAAGTCTTAAGTCATTTGAAGGCCTCTCCACATAGCTCTAGCTTCAGCTTCATTGTTCGTCCTTGTTCCCAAATATTCGGAAAACACAAGCATCATATTTCCATTATGATCTCGCACAATACCGCCAATGCCTGCTCTTCTAAGATTGTCCTTAGCCGCTCCATCAAAATTAAGCTTAAACCAACCCGTAGGAGGTGGGGACCACTTAACATTGGCTCCGGGGTTGACTACCCTAGGCACAGACTCATCTAACAAGGAAGCTTAAATATTGAGAAATCATGGTCTCCTGTAGATGAGGTTTATGGCTATCAAAAGGGATAAGGTTCACATTCTCATTGTTAAAGGATAGGATCCTGGCAATGATAGTTTGATGATCATGGATAGACTCATTAAAGACTCTATGGTTCTTTTCTAACCACACCTGCCAAAGATAGTGATTGAGACAAATTTTCCACATGTATCTAAGTCTTTGGCTTGAAAAGGGGCAAGGACACTGGACGAATAAATCAAGTACGGTGGCTGGTTTAACCCAAGAAATATTGAAGGCCTGAAAAACCACACTTATGATAGTCAAGTAAAAAAGGCACTCAAGGAAAATGTGATAAATGGTCTCCCAATTAGCCTTGCACAAATAACAGTGATTAGTGATACAAATACCTTTACGCATCATATTATCAATGGTTAGAATTCGTCCTTAAACCAGCCATGAAAATACTACAATTTTTGGAATTAAATTTTTTATCCAAACTAAGTCCTTTTGAAGGACAAAATCCTCGTCATCAAGCAAAAGCTTGTAAGCTGATTTAACAGTGAACTGCCCATTTTTCGTAGGAGCCTAGGTCACTTGATCTTCCTTGGGTCTCATGGGGATAAACTATTACTCGAGAATGTTACAAAGATCATTTGATTTCGCTTGAAATCCCTTAATCCTTATTTGTTTCCACTTCATTTTGCCTCTGTCCTCAACCATATAATCGGAGACTTTTCTACCAATGAGTTCTTCCGTGATATCTCTGATTCGGGCTAAGTTAGTATATTGCGTCAGTGGTTTGTCCTTAGCCCACCTATCATTCCAACAATTTATCCTCTCACCATTGCCTAAAACCCATCTTAAATATTTTTTGATGATTTTCTTACAGTTGATAATTGCTTTCCAAAAAGCAGAACCTCTGATTGGAACTGAGTCGCTTATAAATTCCATATTTTGAAGATACTTTCGTTTGATGATAATTGTCCATTCATTTTCTTCACCAGAAATTAGGTGCCATGCCTGCTTAGCTAGTAAAGCTAAATTCATATGAGAAATTCTCCTCAGACGTAAGCCCCCATTTTCCCTGGGTCTGCACACTTTGGTCCATCCTACAAGGTGTATCCTTTTTTTCTCCTCTGATCCAATTCGTAAAAATTCTTTTTGGAGTTTCTCAATTTTTTGGAAAACCTTCACAGGGGCTTTGAAAGCAGAGAGGAAATAGACTGGAATGCTCTGAAGAGAGTCCCTAGTGAGGGTCAACTTTCTTGCTTGAGATAGAAGATGACCTTTCCATCCAGCAAGTTTTTTTTGAATTCTTTCAATAACCCCTGTCCCACATTGACTCTCTCGGAGAACCAATGAAAAGAGGGAGACCAAGATACAAAGTGGGGAGGTTTGCTGTATCACACCCTAAAATTTTTGCAATCCTTCCTTGCCTCTAAATGGGGGTGTTCAAGAAATATAACTTGCTTTTACTAAAATTAACTTTCGACCGGCAGCGTCCTCGTAGAGTTGCAGGATGTATTTAATTCTTTTGGCCTCAACCACCGATGCCTTAGTCAATAGAAGGGTATCATCGACGAATTATTGGTGAGAAACAACCCTAGTGGGATATGTTGTCTTGATTCCTGATATTAGCCTTGAAGTGCAAGCATTTTTTATGGTTCTGCCTAAAGCTTCTGCCACAATGATGAATAACATGGGGTTGATAGGGTCTCCCTGCTGAATTCCTCTACAACTTTGAAAGTAACCAACAGTTGTTCCATTAACCAAAATCGAGAACCATGCTTTAGAAATGCATTCTTTGATCAAATTAACCCATTGGTGGTGAAAACCAAACTTAAGGAGGACAAAAATCAAAAAGTCCCAATTTAGCCTATCAAATGCTTTGTTCATATCAAGCTTGAGGGCAAAAACAGATATGTTAGTCTTATGAGCAGAGTGTAGAGCTTCATAAACTATGATAACTCCATCCAAGATTAACCTGCCCTGGACAGAGCTTCCTTGGCATAGATCTATGATGAGAGGCAGAACATCTCTTATTCTATTTACAATGGCTTTAGTTAGGATCTTGTAAGAAACATTGCACAGACTGATTGGCCTGAAGTCAGCCATAGATTCAGGGGTTTGCTTCTTAGGAATTAGAGAAATAAAAGTAGAGTTGAGACCTTTTGGGATATTATTGCTTTCTTGGGATTCTTTGACAGAATAAATTACATCCTCACTTACAATGTCCCAAAAAGCTTGATAGAAACGAGGGGAAAAGCCATCGAGTCCCGGGGCTTTGTCTGGCTCCATGCTAAACAAGGCTTCCTTAATTTCCTCATCAAAAAAGGGAGCTAGAAGCTTAAGGTTTATATCCTCATTTATAATTCTAGGAATAGATTGCAAGAGAATATCTTTGGCCTCCTCATTGCACTGTGATTCTTGACCAAAGATAGAATTGAAATAAGTTACTGCCTCCTTTCTGATTTTTGTTAAGTCCTGAGTAATAGAACCATATGCTTTTTTTAAAAAAAATATCTTGTTATTGCTTCTGTTTCTAAGCGTGGTGACGTGAAAAAACTTGGAATTTGAATCTCCATATTTCAACCAAAGAGCCCTTGATTTTTGCCTCCAATATATTTCCTCACAGGCCAAAATGTTATGAAACTTTGCTAGTTTTGTTTGTTCCTCCTGCCTAGTAGTTTCATCAACATCACCATGTTGAATCCTCTGATCAATTATCTTCAAACTTTCAACAACCTATTTTTTATTTTCAAAGAGGTTCCCAAAGACCTCTTTGTTCCAAGTTTGAAGCTTTTACAAGATGACTTATCACATTTTTTATAATTATGGTAAATACACACATTCTAGATTGTATTAATTTCAAAGTAAAATATGGGTTTATTTTTAGTAAGCAAATTCTTGATGATATAATAATTCTATATGAGGCTACACGTTATATTTAGTCCATGAAAAAACTAGGCATACTTGTAAAATTGGATAAGATCAAAGCTTATGATAGTGCGTGTTGAAGTTTACAAAATGTTACTATAAAAAATTTGATTGTGGTTAATGTTAGCATTTGATGAATGAGACATGAGATATAACATTACAAGATGCAAAATAAGATGCCTTAAAGTAGATCTGCTAGATGACTGAAGTATGCTGAAATATAAAAGATATAAAAAATTACAATGTAGCTATGGAGGAAGTGAGCACTCCATTAACAAAGCTACAAATCTACATTATATCCATCACCAGTAAATGTGTGGAACACAATCCACTAACCTACAATATCTAAAAATATCTCTTGGTTGTCCTATCTATCTATCTAAGAGGCGATCCTTGTATATGCAAAATAGAATGTGTGCCCAACACTCTAACTAGTTGTGCATATGACACCTTGCACATGTACAACTTGCACATGGATACTTGTCCATTTATTACAATGCATGAAGTCACTAGATAACTTGCACAGGAAGTAATCTAGGTATGTATCTTGGAGGATACATTTACATAACCCAAATTATGGAATAGACATTATTTCCAACACCCCCTATATTACATTATTTGGGTATTGAAGGCTTTAGTCTTCAATATGGATTCTCTTCATATGCTTCTGCTTGATCTTCATTTGCATTCTTCGTATTCAGGTTCAACAGGTAATTTGTGACTGGAGCTTCTTCCTTGGCTTTGCCCTTGATTTTGATTTTTGTGTTCTTGCTGGAGATTGATCTACTATCAGGCTCTTGTGAAGATGATTCTCCTTTCTTGTGTATATAAGATTCTGAACAAGTACTTAAGGCATAAGATTTTAATTAGTAGAACTAGAAGTATTGATGCTACATGAGGATTGAAAAAAATCCAAGATATGATTCATCAAGTTTTGACTTCTTTTTGAGCGATTCTATCATTTCTTTTTGTTCTTCATTTTTTCCTTATAGTGTTTATATGTAAGAAATGCCATGTATTATATGCTTGCAAAGTCTAAGGAAAGTACAATATCACCTTTTCCAATGGTAATTGCTTCATTGATACACTATGGAGATAGCATTCCATAGTATCAAAATTATCTTTTAGGGATTCACTATGGATTATTTTTAAGCTAAATCTAACCTTCTTTCTGATTTCATGAGAAGAGTCATGATTCCAAGTTCTATGGCATTAGTTTTTTAATTTTTTTAGCACTCATTAGTGGAAGTAGACATTTTTATATATAGCTCCTTGATTGAAATATATATATATATATATAAGCTTGTTTTGTAAAAATATTTATAGATCCTTAGATTTGTGGAATACCTTTTAACTCCCACCTAATTTTTAGATTTTAAAGAAAGCTTATATCTTCCCAACTTGATAATCTTAGATAGATATTAATGTTATCAAGTTTTGTAGAATGCCTTATGACTCCCTAATGTTTTGAAGTATGCTATAGTGCTTTTGTAAGAATATAGTTCAAATTCGGTTGATTTTGTACAAGTTTTATAAGAAACAAAAATCAACTTTTAACACCTTATCACTTCTAATTGAACTAAGCACTATTTAATTTTGAAGAGGTTTTGATGTTGGAATTATTTTGTCGCTTTTTAGAGATTTGAGACAAGTAAAAAATAAATTTATCCAACCTTAATAAAATCCCTTAATAATCTCTTTTATATCCCTTGGATTATTTCTAATTTCCAAATAAAAAAATTGATGGAGTAACCCTTATGACTCCCAAGGTTTGGAAATTTAGAGAAATGATAATAATATTTATAATATAGTTTAATCCAAGTTAAATTCCTTATTCCTCCTAAGTAGAATTGCAAATATTAAAATAATAAGATAAGTTACCCCTTAAGCTTTCAAAACCCTAAGTTTCAATATTATTTTATAATCCTTATAACTCCAACTTATGAAAGCAATGAATAATGGGATTTACACCTTACCTTATACATAATATCTCCTTGATGTTCGGTGCTTTCCATGACTAAATATAACAATGTCTTAAGTGTACCTTAAGCATTTTAATTAATGGATATTCGATGTGAATGATGTACGTAGGCACTTAGATGTTGACCTTCCAATAATGGGGAGCCTTTAATGCTCCTTCTCCTTTGTCTTCCACGTTGAAGAACATTTTTGCTTCTTCTCTCATGACCTTGACTACACTACGTTTGTCCTTCAAACATCTTGACTGTGCTTCACTCTTGCATGCTAGTCTTGGACTAGAATATGCCTTTTAAGCTAGATGGAACATAGGCATTATGATAAGTGTCAAATCCATTATGAGTGAGCGCTTCGTTCTTTATGTAATGCTCCAGAATCATTCACCAACACTTCTTGAAAACATATCGGCCCTTGTGTGAAGTTGATAAATGTAACCAACTGGTACGTCTTTGCTTGTAACTCCTTCATAGAATCCTCTAGAACGTTGAGAGGAGTTATGACTAAAATACCAAGTGTCATTTCTGCATGGAGACCCTTCTTGTAACGCCTTTGAATATGGAGATTATAACTCCATAATATTTTATCTTTCTAATGTTGCCTTGGCAGCAAGCAATATTTTTTGTAATGCCTTCAAGGATGGAGATTATAACTCCATATCTCCTTTTGTTTTCCAATGTTGGTTGGGCAGAAACCAAACTATCTTTTCTGTAGGTAAATGGGTGATGCGCTACGGAGCTTGGATGGTAGTTCTATGCTTCCTTTGGTGAGTGGTCTTCTCCAAGATTGAGGCCATGAATGTAACACCTTTCTTCCTTTATTTTATACCTCCAAACACATTGATTTTGTTGATGCTAATTTGACATCTTTTTGATATTGATATGCACTCACTTGACTATGTAATTGTGGCTCATGGATGATCTAAAATAAGCTTTACTTTTGCAGGTGCGTACGTCCAAGGATGAGCTCTCAAATGGCTTCTTATAGCTTGGGAGGAGGAGTATTGACATTTAGTCTTTAATGGTTGTTCTTTTCCCTGTTGGAAAAACATGCCCTAATATGGCATTTTCAAATCTGCACGTATGCTGTCAAAAAACAGATTGGAGGAGTGCAAGATTATGTATTATATTTTGTAATAAGGCTTTTAATAAACATTCTTTTCCACTCTATTTCTATATTTTTAGATTCTAGTTTTATGGTAGATTTCTTGCAATATAAGGGTTTGAGGTTGTCTTTGACAATAAACACGCCTTCCCCTTTTTACTTGGAAACTTTTTATAGCAAGTCCAAGTTTCAATAATAGTAGATAGAAGTTCTTTTAATTGATGCAATTTTTTTGCATTATTTTATTTTTGCATTAACTTGTAATGCTTCTCACTTTCATAAGCTTCTATCTCTGTTTTTGGTTAGTTATGTTCTTCTCCAAATCTGGAGGATTCTAACCCTTATCGGTGGTTTCTATTGGCCACATCAAGTTGCAGATTTTTGTGCTTCAATAGTGTCTTTAGACACTTGATACAAATCATATTTTGTGCCTTTCAGGAAACACAAAACGAATTTTCTTTTTTAGAGTAGTATAACAGTACAAAATTTTTAATTCACTAATATTACACCTTATCACTCCAATCAACTCTCAAAGAAATGCACTTAATAATCTGCTACAACTAATCAAGAATAACCTAAAAAGAATATTTAGGAGTTATTTTGCAATTTCACTACAATCAATGTTGTAGAAATTTGTCTTAGTTTTAAATAATAGATAATAGGCAGTTGATAGAAATTAATTTAGAATCTAATCAACTCCTAATAAATGTGCAATTGAATCCTTCAAAAAAAAAAAAATCCTTTGCACTTTAGAACACTGAAAATTTGATTTCCTTTTTGCAATTTTAATCTAAATTTAGGTGCTCTAATAAGTCAATAAATAGTTCATTTTAATGAATATTTTTGCACCATAAGTTGCATACATTTTTTTGTAGCTCTTCTCCCACATTTGTAGAGGATGTAGGCCTTGGTTTCTAGGAACACCAAGTTGCTACTTCTAGTAGGATATCCTTCATAATTCCTTCTTCACCAAATGATGGTCTCAAACTTTCTTTTATGAGCCTAGGATTTGGTGGCTTGTTCTCCTCTTGTGTTCTCCTCCTTCTGCTGTAGATTTGGAGAAGTCTATGTCTCTAGGATGGTACCTTCTTATTGTGAGAGGTAATCTTCAAATCTCCAAGATTTAGTGAGCTTTTTCTATATTCAAGTCCTCTTGCTGAGTTCTGACTTCAAGCAAGATTTTATTCTAGGGTTTGGCACTCCTTGAAAAACATTCTTCTTCCTGAATTTGGCACTCCTTGCAAAATTCTCCTCTTAGGCTTGTTATCGGATGGTGACAATTGTCCCATGTCCTTCACTATCAGGGACTTCACCTAGATAGTGGATTTCTCCAATGAGTTCTCAAAGAACTCTCTTGATCTTCAGTAAGGCTCTCCTAGCCTTTCTTGGATGCTTGATGAGACCTTCTCAAGGTCTTTGATCTGGTAGTCTCTGATGGTCTTTCCTTAGACCTTTTCTTCAACCTTCCATATTTGGAAGTGTTTGTGGTGAGATCTTCTCCTGGATCTTTTGATTCTGCTACTTCTAGCTTTGAGCAGGACTCTCCTAGTACTTCTAGAAAATTTTAGATTCAGGAAGAAATGGTTAGATGGATTAAAGCTTCTATCTTTATATTTTCTTATTCATTGTTGGTAAATAGGTTAGAAACATAATATTTTAAATCCAAGATAGGCCTTAGACAAGGAGATACTTTGTCTCCTTACATGCACATTACTATGGTAGAGGTTTTGAGTAGGAACTTAAAGAAGGCTTACAAATATGGTCTTATAAGTGGACTTAAGGTTAGTAATAACATCGACAACACCACCCATCAACAATTTGTAGCAACCCTTTTTGGAAGGGTAAGGATAAAAGAGGCTAGAGCTTCGAATAAATTTTTAAAGGAATGCGAAAGAGCATCAGGGCAAAAATTTAATAGGACATAATCCAAATTTTACTTCCTTAACACTCCAGCTAACATCAAAGCAAGAATTTACTGGTTACTTCAAATGGAGGAGGCAAATTTGCTAGCAACTTATCTAGGGATGACTTTATTTGAGGGGAGAATGAGGAGAGAATTATGAAATACATTTATTAATAAATTTTAAAATAAACTTCCAAATTGGAAAGGTAGATGGTTATCGTTAGCATGAAGAGTGCAGTTAATTAAGTCGATATTATAGGCCATTCCAACATATTATATGTCATTGTATACTATGCCAAAATCAATTGAAAAAAGTTTAATCTATATTATGTGATCCTTTTTATGGTTAGGTTTACATGATAAAAGGAAATTTCCTTTGGTGAAATGGAGTAAGGTGTGTGATGATAAAACTAGGGGAGGCCTTGGTTTAAGAGTTCTTATAGATGCAAACTTAGCTCTTAGGGGAAAAGTAATCTAGAGATTGTACAAAGAGAATCAAAGACAATGGGAAAGAATTCTTCTAAGTAAGTATGTTGAGCCCAATAACCCACGTTTAATATTTAATGCATTCTCTCTACCAAAATATTCTACTCTTTGGAATGGTTTAAAAAAATCTATTGATATATTAAAGGTTTAAGATGGGTGGTGGGAACTGGATAAAAATTTTCTATTTGGATGGATACTTTGTGTGATAAAAAACCACTCAATTTAGATCCAATTTTGAAACCTTGAATGAGATTGCTTTAAAATAAATATGGTGATGGGGTTTCAAACATTTTGTATAAGGATTAGGAAGGAAGATACAAATGGAAAGAATATTTTTTTACAAATATACAAGACATTGATGCTAGGAGGCAATTAAGTAGAAATATAACAACTATGATTATTCCAAGGGGAGCCAAAGATAAATTTATTTTGGAGTTGAATAGCTTAGGATAATACACAACAAGAAGTGGATATAATGTAAAGCACCAATAAAATAGTAATATCACTAGAATATGAAGATATATTTGGGATAGCCCAAGCATTCCTAAAGTCAAAATGTTTGTTTGGCTAGTAGGTCATAGAAAAATTTTATCCTAGAAGAACCTTATGAAAAAGGGTTTTCATGGCCCCTCTCAATGTGTTTTTTGTAAAAAGGAGGAGGAGAGTATAGACCATCTCTTGGGACATTGCTCAATAGTCTGTAAACTATGGGAATGGATTCTAAATATGTTTACTAATGCATTGTGATGAATAGAAGAATTGAATATTGGTTAAAGCAATGGTAAAACACCTATAAAAGTGAGGCTTTACAAATAATATGGGATATATCAAAAGATACAATACTTTGGACTCTATGGCTAGAATAGAATAGAAGAACATTTAAAGGAAAGGAAAGTAGTTTAGAGGTTATGAAAAGGAATATATGTTTAGCCATAGGGGAGTCTAAACCAACCCTATAAACTCATCCAATCTCTAATATGGAAGCAGAGAACCTTGATAGATGGAGTCAAGTCATTAAATGGAATTATAATGTTGGGTACAAGAGAAGAAAATTGAATTTTTATGGAGCATCTAAAGGAAATCCAGGGCCAACAAGAGGAGGAGGAATAATTAGAAATAGTAGAGGATTTTACCTCATTACACTTTGAATAGTGGATTTAAGATAAATAATGAAGCTGAAGATTGGGTGGCTTTACAAGAGTTAAAAATATACAAACAAATGAAATGGAATAGAGTATGGATGGAAGGTGATTCTCTCATAGTAATAAATACAATTTTAAGGAAAGCAAAGGCTCCATGGAATATACAAGAGATAATTGTGGAAATTCAAGATCTTGCTAAAGAGTTTGAAGAAATTAGGTTTACACATACGTTAAGGGAAGGAAACAATTGTGTATATGGCTAACCAATAGAGAGGTTTCAATTGAGGACTGTAAAGTTATATTCTCCTTTCCATGGTTAGAGGAAGTAGTAAGTTTAGCTAAAATGAACAAGAAAATGTTGACTATCTGAATCAAATAATGATTAAGATTTACTTTAATATTTTCCATTAGTAATAACTACTTTATTTTATAATAATAATGTGTTTTTATATAAACTAAATATTATAATTTTTGTGGTTGCACTTGTGTTTCAGGAAGGAAACCAACATTCTAGATTTGGTAAAGCGGACTATGATAGTGCGATGTTTTGAAAATATTACTCTACTAAGATGCAATGGATAGATAGTAGAGGTAAAGTTTTGACATTGTGAAGGCTACTATAGAAAAGTGTTAAGAAGGATGTTGAATTCTGGAATATTTGTATTCATACAAAAAATTGAAAATATCCAAAAAATAAAAAATCAACAAGTCAGACATTTTATGTAAAATGATGTAGGTTTCTAGCTATAGCATCTCAATTGAGATGAGAAGTGTATATATTTGTAAGCTATCAAGCTCTAAATAAAAGAGTTGTAATTTTTCAAGGGTGGGAGACCTGAGTACTTCTTATTATCTAGCAAAAAAAAAATATTGCCTACATCCAACCTAGGTGACATATTCGATCTAAATAGTTGAAATCCTTATTCCATGGTTTTAAGCCTTTGTCATATTTTATTTTCATCATATAAGCGAATACACCACTTGTGACTATTGTAGGTAAAATATTCATTAGATATCCATTCAACCCTAGGTTACCTTACTAGCCTAGCATATAATATGTTCAACCTTGATCTATGCATCCTTTTATGATTCCTATTAACCCCTAACTTTGTTCTTGTTCTTTGACAATTAGGTTCTATCAATTTAACAAAATCATTGTTTATATACCTTTCAGGTGGTGAATTTGTCATAGATATATTGACATCCATTTCCAAGGCTATCAATCTCAAATTTTGTGTATAAATAGGGGGCTCAACTATGCCAATTAGGAAAATAATACACTTATTACTATTTGGTAGGCCCCCAAAATTTGATGCACACCTTTTTTGTTTCTTTTACAACTTTTAGTGAATTCACCAGTTGTAATATTTCCAAGTGATGTATTCAT
This sequence comes from Wollemia nobilis, assembly GCA_028583015.1. NCBI lineage: Eukaryota > Viridiplantae > Streptophyta > Pinopsida > Araucariales > Araucariaceae > Wollemia > Wollemia nobilis. The sequence continues at coordinate 2,445,723 of JAQPPZ010002524.1, forward strand.
CATGTAGTGTATTCATGCACAAGTGACGTATTCACACCAAGCACCAAAATAGGTAAGTACATCTTATCCTCCTATTTTCAATTCCTATAATAGGTTGTTGTGCGGAGTTTTATGCTTGTATATATATTATTGTTTTATCTTTATAAATACATATAAAAGGAAAAATAAAATGAGCGTTTAGTTTAAATTTCGTATTTTTACTCTATTTTCTTATGCATTTAATTTAAATTTGGATGTAGCAAGCATTAATATTAATTGTTTGTTTGCATCTTCTTGAATCATTGCCTTCTAAAATAAGAAAAAAATGTTTTATTTTCCATAGCATAGATAGCACTCATCAAAAGTGAAATCACATATAGATTAGTACCTTATATTTTGCATTTTGTATTCATATTGCAATGCATTACCATCTTATGCATCAGTTCCTAGGATAGACTACAACCTAGGTGTTTGCTAAATTGAATACATCAAAACTAGATTAAGGAAATATTTAAGCCCTTGGTGAATCCAAAATCCCCTGCCAAAGATAGATAGCATGAAGTGCAACCTAACTATGGCTTAGAAACAAGGCTCTCTTGTTCAATTGTGGATAACCCTTGAGGGAACGTATTCGAGACCAACACCCCTATCCACCTTTTAGCATCCCACATATTTGGTGAACCTGATGTGAATACATCACATGGGTTTCTATCCAAAACCTTTGGCCTAGGAACTTATCCTTAATTAACATAAATAATAATTATATTTTAATAAAGATCATTTAATCTTGTTTGCATAGCATAAATCACATTAAATCAAGATAACAATAGCATAACCAAATTGTTAGTCCTATTGGAAGAAGGTTAATGACCCCTTAAGTAAATTGATGTACAAACTATTGGAAATATGTTGAATATTTTTCATGTTATTATGGTGGGGTTAAATCTAAAAGGTACTAGACACTCTCCATGTATCCTCGTCGGGGTTCATGGTTTTTTAAGCTATTTTTAGACCCATATGGGTTGTTTAGGGTTAAATATTTGAACCCTGGTTTTTTTCCCATGGTATTGTAAAATTTGTTCTTGTGTTGTTATTTAATTGCACTTGCATGAGGGTTTGAAGTGAGATGAGATATGAACATTATTGTATTGGAGATGGTTAAATTTATACAATAAGGAGATATTACTATGTTGGGTTTTTTCCCATAAGGGTTTCCTAGGTAAAATATTGTGTCATGTGTGTATTTGTTATCTTCTTCTTTTTCCTTTGATTATGTATTTACTATTATTCTAAATTTAGTTTACCAAGACCTTTTGCTCTTCATTTGGTATTAGAGCTAGGATTTAGCTTTGTTCAAAGAGTAAAGGTTTCAACCTTGTGATAAATTAATTCTTGAGTAGGAGTCATATGCAAAAGAATTTGGGCAAAGAAAAATAATGAGAAGCACATGGGTAGAGATTGAAAATTTAATACACACAATTTTGAGTTATGGAAACTCAAGATGGAGGATCTATTGGTTGATAGAGATCAATGGATTGCGATCTTAGAAATAAAACCAACATCAATGATAGATGAGGATTGGCTAAAAATTGATAAGAAGGCAAGGAGCTCTATCAAATTATACTTATATGATTTGGTATTGTTGAATATATCGATAGAGACCATGATAAAGTTATTATGGGATAAGCTGGAAACTTTGTATTAGATAAAGTCACTGGTAAATAAACTCTTTCTCTAGAAGAAGTTGTATTCACTTCAAATGAATGATGGTGACTCTATGGCTAAACATCTGAATGCTTTTAACACTATGGTAAGTTAATTAAACTCTATTGAAGTAAAAATGGATGAAGAGGAAAAGTGTATTACTTTACTTTATTCATTACCTGATTCATGGGATAAAATAGTTATGGCTATCACCAATACTACTTCTACATTGAAAGTAGATATAGTAAGAACATTACTTTATGAGGAAATGAGATGAAAATCTTATGAGGATTATCATAAAAAATATGCCTTGGATGTAAGAGGTCATTCTCAATAAAGAAGACAAAATAAATCAGGAGAAATAAAATTGATATCTAGGGGTAAATATATTTCTCAAAAAAAGAGGAAATGTTGGAAGTGTGGTAAAATAGGGCATTTTAAAAGAAACTATAGATCTAAAAAGGTTGATAATAGTCGATCATATGATGAAGGAACTTCTACAAAAACAAAGACCACAAATTAGATTCAGGGGACTTATTCTTAACTGGAACGTGCTCAAGTGAATGCCATAACTCATGGTTGATTGACTCAAGTGCTTCATTTCATATGACTCCTTATAGAGAGTGGTTTTGTGAATATGGAAAGATAAATGAAGGTGAAGTTTTCTTGGGAGACAATTTGACATAAAGGATAATAGGTTGAGGAAGAGTCAAGTTGAGATTAAAATATGGAAGAATTAAAACCCTTTCTAGTGTGTTGCATATTTTGGATTTGGCAAGGAATCTAATATCTATGAGTAAGATGAATGATGCGGGTGCGACTATGGTATTCAATAAGGATAGCTTCAAGATATTTTACAGAGTCATGGTGTTGGCAAGGGGAGTTCGTACAGGAACTTTCTTCAAACTTAAGGCTAGCACTATAAATATTAATTGCAATAACTCTTTAGTTGTAGAGGAGAATAATACAATAGAAGTGGCTCTAAGTATTTTTGTAGTGAATATAATGTTGTGACATCAACGCATGGGGCATATTGTTGATAAAGACCTTTGAACATTAAAAATGAAAGGTATGGCTGAAGGAATTTCTATTTACCCATTAAATTTTGATTTTTGTGAGCACTATATTTTTGGAAAGCAAACCCGAGTCAAGTTTTCTAGTAGTGCTACAAGATCTAAAGGAATTTTGCATCTAGTTCACAGTGATGTGTTTGGACCTGCAAAAGTACCATCGTTAGGTAAATTTATCTATTTTGTTACATTTATAGATGACTTTTCAAGAAATATTTGGGTATATTTTTTACGAAACAAATATGATGTTTTCAATCAATTTAAATATTTTAAGGATCTTGTAGAAAATCATATAGAGAAAAAGTAAAGGTTTTGAGAAGTGATAATGGTGGTGAGTATTGCTCTAATGAATTTGAGTAGTTTTACAAGGACTGTGGAATAGAAAAACAGAAAACAACTTCATATACTCCACAATAGAATGGAGTTGCAGAACAGATGAATAGGACATTGATGGATAATGCCATAAGTATGCTAAGTGGTTTAGGGTTAGAAAGAAAAATCTAGGCAAAAGCCATGTTAACTACTTGTTACCTCATAAATAGAGCTTCTACCTTAGCTTTGGTGGACAAGACTCCACAGGAAGTGTGGACTGGTAAGAAACCCTCTCTCAATCATATAAGGGTTTTTGGTTGCGATGCTTATATGTATGTCCTAAAAGAGAAAAGGACTAAGCTAGACTATAAATCTAAAAAATACATATTTATGGGTTATAGTATTGGTGTTAAAGGATATAAGTTGTGGAATCCAAAAACACAAAAGATTTTTTACAATCATAATGTGATCTTTAGAGAAACAAAAGGGGTTCTGAAATAGAAAATGCAACCAAGAAAAGAACCTGAAATAGTTTAAGTAAAATTGGAATAGGAGGAAGAACTTGTGGTAGAACCTGGTGCTATAGAAGAAGATAAAATACAAAGATATTTTGAAGAGGAAAATTTAAAGGAAGAAGGTGAGGAGGAAGCTGAAGATGCAAAACCTGGAACTCCAAGTTTGAGGTATCAAATTGAGTGAGAAGACTCCCATAAAGGTATAGCCCTTCAAATATTTGTTCTACATTTAATATATCGATTACTGATGAAGAATCCAAGATTGTAAAGGAGACACTTTTTTCAAATGAGAATAAGTCTTGGAAAAGGGTTATGGAGGAAGAAATGGAATCCTTGGATAAAAATAAGATATGGGACTTGGTGAAATTACCCCCTAGAAGAAAATCGGTTGGTTGTAAGTGGGTATTCAAGAAGAAGTACAATGTAGAAAGAAAGTTGGAGAAGTACAAGGATCACTTGGTAGCAAAAGGATTTTCTCAATTTGAGGAAATTGACTTTGATGAGATTTTTCTCCTGTGGTTAAACTAAATTCAATTAGATTTTTGTTGCCTTTTTCTGCTACCTTTGATCTTGAAATAGAACATATTGATGTAAAGACATCATTTCTCAATGGTGAACTTGATGAAGACATATATATATGTCACAACCATAATGCTTTAGAGTAAAAGGTAAGGAGGACTTGGTATGCAAGTTGAAAAAGTTCCTTTATGGTTTGAAGCAATCTCCAAGAATGTGAAACCCAAAATTTGATAGGTTTGTTTTGACACTTGGGCTTGAAAAAAATAAAGTAGATCCATATGTGTATTTTAAAAAAGAAGGTGAAACTTTTGTTATCGTTGCTTTGTATGTGGATGACATGTTGTTAAGTGGTAACAATAAGGAGATGATAAAGTTACTAAAATTGGCCCTTCCTCCTCAGCTGGTAGGCACTGCAGATGATCCCCTTGGAATGGGGGTCACTTTTTCATTTGTCTACCCCTTTCCTTGCTACTTGGTGGGGTTCTTTCTAGTTCCTGTAATCTGGGACTTCCTTGGCTTTTTCTAGGACATCCCTAGGTCCTGTCTCATTTCCCTGGCACTTATTTTGCCCTCCTCCTTAGTTTTCTGGTGTTGCAAACAATCTTCTTGGGTTGGGAGGGTCCATTATTCTCTTGTTTACCCATTTCCATACCTTTTTGTGGGGTTTTATTTTGGTGCTTGTGAACTGGTACATCCTGGGGTTTTATGGGATGTCCCTGGTTTTTTCCTGGATCCTTCCTTAGGATTCTTGAGTTCCTTCAGGAATCCTTTTCCTTCTTCTTGCAAGGTCCTATTTGGAGCTAAGGATCAGAGGTTCTTCTGGTGCAGTGTGTTGTGGCTTGGGTTTTCGACTTTATGAGCAACTCTTCACAGTATCTTTGGGTTTTTGGTTGCAGGTTTGATGGTGGGTTCTCAAATTTTTATGGCTTGGGGAGGGCCTCTATGCTGATTATTATTGTGTTGCTATGGGTCATCCTCTTCTAGATCCCTGAAGTTGCTTGTCGATGGTGTTGGAGGTTGTTGTGGAGTTCTTGCTACTTTTTTGGCCTATGGTGGGGCATTGTGTTTTTTTTGGCAGCTCGTGCTTCATAGTTCCTCTATTGACGTTTCTTGGAACCTCCCCACCTTTTTCCCTTGGCTCACATTTCTGCATTATTGTTTCCTCTGTCTCCCTTGTCCTCTAAGTAGTTTTCCTTGTTGCAATGAGATTTCATGGCCTCTAGAGTCCCATGGTTATTATTCCACATTTAGGCCTGTACGAGATGGCGTTCCCTACTATTGCATCCTTCTAATGCATCCCTATGTATCCTTAGGCACGAATATTCTGCATTTCCTACTTTATTTTCAGTTTTAATTTTTTAAATTGTTGTGGTGGGCGGGCCACCCCTGTTTCAAATTTGTTATGGGTGGGTTTGCCCTGTTTTAATTTTTCTTAACACGTGCGGTATGGCCATGATCCTCTTTTCCATCCTTTCACACATGATATTTGACCTAGGCGGGATGGCCCTATCCTATTTTTCAATTAAAAAAAAATCAAAAACTTTAATTTTGTCCTATACGACTATCCTTTAGCCTTTCCTGTAAGGATGTCCTGAATGGCCATCCTATTGTTTTTAATTTGGTTTATGTTGTTCTTATCTACAACCTTCTTGAGGTCTTGATCATTTTTTCTTTTGACTTGATGTAATCAGGTTTTGGGTCCCTTGATAAAAACCCACTTTAAATATTACTGATCAAAAAAATAAAGTTACTAAACTCTTGAAAATCTTCTGAATTTGACATAAGGATTTGGGTGCTGCAAAATTTATTTTGGGTATGTAAATAATAAGGGATCGTGCAAATAGAAAGTTATAGTTAAATCAAAGAAAATATGTTGATTTCATACTACAGAAGTTTAGGATGCATGATTGTAAACTAGTATGTACTCCATATCTTATTGGTCAAAAATTATTTGTTGAACAATGTCCTAAAATAGATGAGAAAATTGAAGAAATGCATCATGTTCCTTATGCTAGCATTTTTGGTAGTTTGATGTATGCAATGGTTTGTACTAGACCTGATATTGCACATTCAATGGGAGTAGTTAGTAGATATATGTCCAATATAGGAAAGGAACATTGGACTGTTGTGAAGAGGATCTTCAAATATTTATGTGGAACTTTAGATTATGTTATCTGTTAACAAGGAAAATATGGAGATAGTAAATCTATGAGGTTTTATGGATGCTGACTGGGTTGGAGATCTTGACAAGATAATATACATGAGTGCTTATTTGTTCAAACTATTTGGAAGTGTAGTAAGTTGGATGAGTAAAAAGAAATCAATGGTTTCTTTATCCACAATAGAGGTAGAGTACATTGTAGCAACTCATACCTGTAAAGAAGCAGTGTGGCTATAGAGGTTGTGTTCAACATTTGGTATTAAGTAGAAGGCTATGAGAATTGACAGTGATAATTAGAGTACAATAGTTTTGACCAACAATCTTGGTTCTCATGATCGATCAAAACATATTGATATCAAGTATCATTTTGTGAGAGAGATGGTTGAAGGGAATTGGGTGATGTTGGAGAAAGTTGATACAGAGAATAATGATACTGATTCATTAACAAAGGTTGTACCTTTCTCACTAAATTTCTTAGTGTAGAATATCTATGGGCATGGTTGCCATTGACAGTTGACAATGGTAGTTTTCAAAATGTTTAGCCCACTCTTGTTTGTATCATTGTGGCATCTTCAATTTGGGAGTATAGGCAAACTTTTCTCATCGTCTCTTATGTGTTTGCTTGCCTAGACACTTTGTTTAGGTGGTTTGGATTGATGTCTACCCTGTGCTTTCCTATCATATTCACTCTTTATAGAGATGTCTCTAGTTTGGAGATAAATGAGTCATGTTGAATGCTTTGTGGGTCATCCTTCTTCGTTGTACCTAGTGGCTTGAGATCGGATCTAATTATCTTTTTACCTAATTTTTTGGAGCTCAATTTGGGGTATGCTCTTCTCTCTTAGCCTAGTTTTGCATTGGAATACCAACCTTTTTGTTCTTAGGGTAGCACCTGGTCATTCTCAAGTTTTTATTCATTATTGTTATGTGGGAAACAACGTTGGTGGTTTATTCTTTGATAATCGTTTGTTGGTGGCATACACGCAAACCAACATTAACACTTGGTTGTATGGGCTAATTGTTGGATTGTTTTGTTGGTGGATGAGCTAGTCGTTACCTGTGTTTCAATTGACCATTGGCGTTTGATGAGATTTGATAGTGCTCATTAATTTTATAGTTAAATTCCTATGTTAAAAGAGAATATGATTCTATTTATGTTGTTAGCTTTCTTTATGTTAAGATAAAGAATGAATTTTTTTACTATGAAATTTATCCTTTATAGCATGAAAGATAAAGCTTGCTTTATATTAGATAAAGGATGTATCTTATGTGAAGAACGCTTTGTGTTAAAGAAAGTTGTTTAAGTTCTTTATTCAGTTATAAAGAAAGTTAAATTGATTGTTCTTTCTTTAAAGTTGAAGAATGCTTTAAGTTAGAGAAGTTGTTTAAGTTTTTTGTTTAGTTGTTATAAAGAAAGTTAAATTGATTGTTCTCTCTTTAAAGTTGAAGAACACTTTAAGTTGGAGAAGTTGCTTAAGTTCTTTCTTTAACTGTTATAAAAAAAGTTAAACTGATTGTTCTTTCGTTAAAGTTGAAGACCACTTTAAGTTGGAGAAGTTGCTTAAGTTCTTTATTTAATTATTATAAATAAAGTTAAATTGGGTGTTCTTTATTTAAGTTTGAAGAATACTTTATGTTAGAAATTTACTTAAGTTCTCTCTTTTGTAAGTTGGTTTTGAAAGAGAAACTATTATAATGATTCTTGAGACTTGTGTGAGTTAAATAATCATTACAAAGAGAAGTATGGGTTTTGATTTTGAATGCTTAAATTGGTTTTGAAAGAGAAACTATCATTATGATTATTGAGACTTGTGTGAGTTAAAGAATAATTACAAAGAAAAGTATGGGATTATCTTGTTTTGATTTTGAATGCTTAATTTGGTTTTGAAAGAGAAACTATTATAACGATTTTTGAGACTTGTGTGAGTTAAAGAATCATTATAGAGAGAAGTATGATATTCTCTTGTTTTGATTTTGAATGCTTAATATGGTTTTGAAAGAGAAACTATTATAATGATTCTTGAGACTTGTGTGAGTTAAAGGACCATTGTAAAGAGAAGTAGGATTCTCTTCTTATAGCTTCCTTATGTTTTATGCATGGATGTTTGCATAGTAGGGCATGGAATGATTTAAGTTGCACTGCATATAGAGTTGTTCTAATCCCTAAGTATACCTCATAAGTTGTGGGTGGATCCCCTTTCAAGAAGAAGCTTGTTGATTGTGCATGGTTAAAGAATCATTAGGAATGGCTTCATAGTACTTTGAATGTTTAGATGTTGTGGAAATCAAAGGTTGTGTAAATATTGAGTTGTTCAATAAGTTTTGTAAACTTTATTATTGTACAATCTAAAATATTATGTTGCTTTAATGATATCTTGGGTTTTGTACATTATGTGATTTGAACAAACTATTTGGATAGATATTATTGAGTTCTATCAACTCCAGGAATGCATCTTTATGTTAGATACTTGGATTATCATGTTATGCATCTTTGTTATTGGAAAACATTTGATTTAAAGCTTTATGTCAAGCATTTGAATTATGCATAATAAGGGCTTTATTTTAAGAGGCATCCTTGTTTATATTTTATAGCATTTTGGATTAAATGGAGTATGGCTTAATTTAAAAGCTCAAAATGATGTGATGTATGTTGTTTTTCTTTATAATTAAGCAAAGTATTATTTTAATATAATATTGTCTTGGGGTGGTTATATTATCTTGTGGATCTGATTCAATAATTTAAAGCCCAATATTGAGATGAGTTGTGTGAATGCAATACCCAGGTAAGCCTAGAAGGATTTGCAAGTATGCAATAGCTAGGGACTCATGAACCTGGAAGGAGTTGTGCAAATACAATAGCCAAGTCTTCTTGTAAATCAATGCACCTTGAATGAGAAGGCTTGGGTGTACTCTAACTAAGAATAGTGGAACCATTCACAAGATAGTAATGGTGATCCCTTAGTTAGCCCATGGAGGTGTGGTAACTAAGTGTAGGATCATGTTAGTTGTTGGTGAAGTGAAAATAACCTTAGTTAGCCCATGAAGGTGTGGTAACTAAGCACCAAGGCTCTACACTTGATTAACTTGCCTAGATGGACTTAGAGTCAGGTTAGGGAATAGGCATCCCCCTTTAAGTGTTATGGACCTTAAAGGATAATCCCTATATCATGGTCAGATGGTCCTATGTCAATGAGGGTATGGAAAATATGGGGGGACCACTTTTGAAGTCCTTCTAAATGTGTAGATTTAGTAAGGTGAACCCCATAAACCATGGGAGTTGGCCACTCTTGTCCACTAAATGTTGTTTGTAGTGATTTATAACTCAAATGTGGTGAAGCCTTGTATGCTGAGATAATTAAAATAAGGTGTCTTCCTTGGGAACCTTTGCTTGTAAGTGTTCCTTTTAAAAAATAAAATTGGGTTGTTACACTTTTTATCTTTGGTGACTCTCAACTTGTGGTTAATAAGATAAACATTTATCAAACTAGAGATGATAATCTAAAACCTTACAAGGATATTATTACCGAGCTCTTGTCCACGTTTGATAAGGTAACCATAGATTTTATCCCTAGATCCTCCAATAACCATGTAAATGCCATGGTCATTGTTGCATCCCTTATCCCCTTGGAGTTAGAAGTTCAAGCAATGATTATAATTTGACAACTCTGAGATCCCACAACCCTTAGCTCTAGCCTCATTCCATTAGATGTCCTAAACTTTGGAATTTTTTAGCCTAAGCCTTGGTATACGAATATTTTTAACTTTCTTAAAGATGGTTTGATGCCTAATGACTTAGACCACAACTAGCAAAATATTTTGCAAAAAAGAGTGTGCCAATTTATCATAATCAACAATACTTTATATCAATATTCTTTCAAGGGCATCCTCTTACAATGCCTTAACTTTAATGAAGTCCAACAAGACCTTAATGAAGTACATGAAGGATCATGTGCAGGCCATTTTAGTGGTAATGCTATTGCTAAGAAACTCCTTCAAATTGGCTACTATTAGCCTTCCATGGAGAATGATGCATGTGACTATGTTTGATGTTGTGACAAGTATCAATACCATGATAGCCTTGGTCATGCTTCTTCTTAAAACCTTCATCTTATTTCTTCTCCTTGGACATTATTTAGGTGGGGATTGAACATTATATGGAAGAGTAACCCCACATTGTCTAATGATCATAAGTTTATCATCATGGCTACAAAATACTTTACCAAGTGGATAGAAGCCATACTCCCAACTACAGTGATTGGAGCTTAAGTATCTAAGTTCATCTTCAACCAGATCCTTTATAGGTACGAGATTCTTTAGTAATAATATTTGATAATGGAACTCCTTTCAAGAACAAGGATGTCCATAAAATTTATGCTAAGTACAAGATTCAACACAAATGGTCAACTTCATATTACCTTCAGGGTAATAGTCAAGTCGAAGCATCCAATAAGTCCTTAGTTAAGATCCTCAATAAGTTGGTAAGTAATATCAATTGTGATTGGCATATCTAGCTATACCCTACCTTGTGGGCCTATAATACAAGTGTATGAACTCTTACAGGTGCAAAACCTTATATCTTGGTCTATGGCACTGAGACAGTGTTCTTCGAGCTAGAAGTCTTGTCCTTTGTGTATCTTGTTGCAAGATGCCTCATTCGATGATGAGTATCATTTAGATCATTTAAACCAATTGGACTTATTGGATAAAAAGCACATAATGCCTTAAAGCATCTTCAAACCTAAGAGAATAGGCTTAAGTGAATTTACTCTAAGAAAGTTTGCACTCATTCTTCTAAAGTTGGGAACCTTATTCTCAAAGAAAACCAAAAGAACACAAATACTCGAACATGTCTAAAAGGTAAGTTTTAGCCCAATTTGCTAGGACCTTTTTTCATAATGACCAATTTTAGCTCAAGATCCTATTGTTTAGAAACATTAGATGGTAAAGAGCTAAAAGAACCAATAAACTTAATGCACTTAAAATATTATTATGCATGAATTCACATCATCTCTTTTTGGTTCTCCCTTTGTTGTTTGTCTCTTTTCTTCCCTTGTTTTATTGCATCATTTTCTTGCTCATACTATATGACTTCCTATTATACATTGCCTAGACTGCTTGACACACTTTTTTCTTTTGCATCTTATGCTTGTCATATAGATACTTGTCTACTTGATCATACTTGCATGGATGCTTGATCATATAGATTTTTGGAAACTTTTACAATGAGGTAAGTGATGAAATATAATTAGGTTTTAGCTCATATGCATTGCACTCATACTATGTCATTTATGCTTAGCAAATCCCCAACCTAGGGCATGTTCCTTGATCTTGAATATTTTAATATTCTAAATTTCTTCAAGTCAAGGGATACGGTTCTTCATCTCTTATATGTCCTTTGTCCTTTGCAAGTTTTCAATCATTTCTTCTTTTCTCCAAGACATGATATTTGTTCCTTATTCTATTTGCGCATTTTATTTTGGTCACACTTTACCTTATTGATCTTTCAATTGTTAAGGGGTCCTCATAGGATAGGATAGATATCATATGAATATCATTTATGGTGTTCATACTATTCTACGCACATCCCTTAGCTCTTGAAATTTCAACAATAACACACATATACACATTGTTTTTCATCACATTATTCTTCTTATCTATATTTGTTTTCTCTAGAACATGTACACACAACACCTTGTTGCTTTTCTTTGATCAATATTCTTCTCTTCTTCAGTGAGCTAACACCCCTATCAGGTTACACTCCTTTTGACCATTTATATATTTAACACCCTAATCGGGTTACACTCCTTTTGGCTTAATGAGAACTACCCCCATTGTAGGATAGCTTTATGGTTGTCAACGAGCATCAACCTTCACTTAGGCCATTTGTCAGCACACATACTAGTAGTTATTGCTCCACATATAGCCACTAGTGAGCACACACCCATAGCAGGTATCACTCCATCAACTTGTTTTTTCAATGAGTATAACACCTTTATAGGATAGCTTCATGGCCATTCATGAGAACCACACCCATAGCAGGTTTCACTCCATCCTTAGCCATTTGTGAGAATACATCCTCACAAGGTTTTGCTCCATATTTTATTTTTCACTTAGCTTATGATCATTTAATCATACTGACCCCTTGCGGTCTATGTTGATTCAAATATATTTTAATCATACTCTAACCATATTTTTATTTCTTTGACCTTTTATTGACCTTCTTCTTCTTATTTCCCCCTTTCTTATCTTCCTTTTTCTTTTCCTCTTTTTTCCAAATTCATGCCTTGTCCTCATAGGGCGTGATTTCGCTTTGAGATAAATTCACAGTCAATTTTTACGAGGTGCACATTTTCTTGGAGTGTTGTTTTTGTTTCTCCTTCTGGTTTTTCTTCTTCTTTTCTTTCTTATGACACCTTTTTATGCTTTCGATCCAGTCATCTATTCATGTATTCATTAGTTAAGTTCATATAGTATGCATTCTTTAGTTACATGCATGTGTTATATCTTCATGCATTTGTTCTTCGTTCATATATTCATGCATAATCAAAAAATTGTAAGCACATAAAATTCAAACACATAATTATAATTCACATGATATATTACTCAAAATAGACCATGTCAACTAGATTTGTGTGCCACAATATAAGCCTAGCACACCCAACCATATCCTAGCCTAGGGATGCATGCCACACTCAAAACTGGCATGTCATCCCAATCCTTGACCTAGATTTGTGATCTAGTCTCCTCTACTCCACCTGTTGGAGGTGGTCCTTGTGTGGGTATGTTCACAAACCATGAAATAGTCCATGACTTGCTTTGTGAATGTAAGGAGGTTGACGGAGGCACCCTCTGCTTTGCTGGCACTACTTGAAATTATAGTGCTTGGTAGAAAGTCTCCCTTCATACATATACCTCAAACCTCTCTTCCTCCCTTTGTAGTTCCTCATGTAGTAGTCAAATCCTCTTACTCTATTGATTACTAGTGATGATATCCATTCCCTTAGACCAAGCCTATTATCTCTCCTACTCCAGTTAGCTCATATCTCCCTTGAGGTTTCCTACCTTGGCCCTTGTCATGTCTTACTCTGAGTGTCATATTTAGGGCACCTCATAGCCCCTCTAGTCTCTTTGACTAGTTCTATTATAGCAGGCCCATCTCCCTTTACATAGTCACCATCCTAGCCTACAGTGCCTTCACCTCCCTTATTGGGTCATCCTAACCTATGGTCCCACTAGATCCTTTTGTTATCATTGTGAGATCATATCCCATTGTCCTACTTGGCATGGCCTCTATCATTATGGGGCACCTCCTGATATCCCTACTCCCCTTGTGCTTGGGATGGTGATGGTAGTCCTCACAGTTATCACCACCTCCACCCAAACTTGCACTCATGTCTACCTAGGTGGGTCTACTCCCTCTACCATTGCTCAATAATACATTGGATAGCCTTCGAAGTGTCAGCTATGTTTATCGATCCATGATTTGGTGCCTCTACACTAGCATCGATGGAAAAACCCTTGGGGGCATAATGCTCCTAAGCCATCTCCTATACCTGAAAGTCACTCTAACATCATAAACTCTTGGTTCAACATAGAGTGGGTCATCTAGATCCTCCTTGAACCTCACCATATTAGGGTATCCTCTAATCCTTTATGGGTCCCTTTGCACTCGTTTGAACCAATAGTCTCCCAGGTCTGGTATCTCTTATAGTATTCCAAATTGGTATTGTACTCGATCAAACCTATATAGTCCAGCTCACCCATATTTATAAAGTCCCACTAGATCCTCCAAACCCTCACCAACTCATATCCATCCTTAGCCCATATAGGGTGTATACACCATGGTCACCAAATGATCCTATGCTCGCATAGCTCATCTATCACCTGCCTCCCTAGTGATAGGATGCCAACATATATTATTTTGACACATATCAAGCCCACCTGTATGATACTACATGCTTTGGGTTGGCCAGTGGCCCTATAAATGCATGTAGTCTCTAGACAACTATGTGCTCCCAGCACCACACCTAGAGCAATGTAATGCAGACTAGTCCTATCTATCGCTCTGTACATGACATTATACAATGTCCTATACAAGCGGATCAACACATAAGGACCCCATGCAAATCTAACTCACTAGTCTCACATATCTACCATGACCCCTACCAATGCCCATGGAAAGTGTTGTCTGCTTTGAGGTACACCAGGAACCCAACCACTACCCCATAAAGTATAGTCGTTAATGTGTCAACTCCATATCGTATAAGCATCTCATCTACATAGATTTCACTTTGCTATATCTCATAAGTCGAGTCTCCCAACAATATGTTAGAGTTACTATGTTAGTAACTACAATTATTACCTCATTTGGTAATTTGTAAGATTCACCTAGGTAGATTTAATTTATCGCATGGTAAAAAGTAGCTTGTTACTTTTTACCACTAGTATTTACCTTTTACTAGTTACCTAGGGTTAGTCATTGTAGTCATTTTTACTATGTAATTAGGTTAGTGGTTAGTTGTTACACACCAAACCTAGCCGTCGGCTAGGTATTCCAAGAGTATAATAATTCATATATATATTAGTTAAATTATTCCAAATTATAGGATCGTTTTTCATTATCTAATCTCTGCAATTCGGCATTGCCTTCACGGCAAGATCTGCCCTCCTAGTGGCAATAGAAATTTTATTGTTATCCGCTTCTTTGCATTTTTCGTATTCGGTTGTTTTATTGTTCTGTTGCATGGTTGAATATTAATAATTAATTCATTTATAGAAATCCCGAAGGCGTAGCCTTCCATGTGGTATCAGTCTAGCGATTCAGAGGGTGTCCTCGGTCTCACAACGTTCGCCAATATTGTGCAGAGTTCTGTCGTGCAACAATAGCAGGTTACAGTCCGTGGAGATTACCAGCGTCTATAGTAAGCTTTTCGACGGAGTTTACAGGCGGTTCGTGTCAATTTCCCAGCCACCATTCGTTAAATCCTTGTCCCATAACTACAGCAACGGCACCCAGGGTCTCCATTCCTTCCTTCGCATCCAAAATCCGATCGCCAGCCGTAAAATTGTGCACAGTCCATCAACACCATTCGCAAGCTTCGTCGTCCAATAAAAATTCGTGAAATATTCAATTAATCGGGCAAGAGTAAGGTAGATTGTTTAATTTATTTGCTGACGTCAGATTATTTTATCCGCTGCATTGGGATTAATTTCTTTATCCCACATCGGGCATACACTGTTCAAACAAGGGTTTAAATCGAATACGTCACACCTTCTACGGTGTGACTTCGGTCACACTTTTGGAGCCTCTGCAGTTGTTCGTGTCTTGTCGTCCATTGTCCGCATCTTGTCGTCCTCTGTTCGCTATCCGCGTCGTCTCGTCCCTGCTGTCTGCGTCGCATCGTCCTCTATCTGTTGTCCGCGTCGTCTCGTCCCTGCTATCCGTGTCGCGTGTTGTTTAGTCTTCCGTTCCATTCGCGTGTCTTTCATCCCACTCGTGTCTCATGTGTCATTTCGTCGTGTCTCACGTGTCGTTTGGTCTTCCGTCCTGCTCGTGTCTCGCGTGTCATTGGTCTTCTGCTCCGTTCGCGTGTCTTCCGTCCCGCTCGTGTCTCGCGTGTCGTTGGTCTTAGCTGTCAAATTGCTGAAATTGTCTAAATAAATAAATAAAAAAAACTGTTGAAGGTTGTGGTCACGGAGGCCATCCAAATCCGCATCGCAGTTGGAGCGACAGTTGAAGCGAAACCCAAATTTTTGCTAGAGTCAACCAATTTTGCTGCAGTCCAAGCTCAAAAGCTTCTAAACCGGTTATGCTAACTAATGCATGAGCAAAAAGTGGAACAAAGGATCTGACGGTCGATTATCAAGCTCGGAGACGACCAATAACAATGCAAGAAGACCTCATCGAAGCCCAGGTACAAAAAATTCTCCTTCTCCTTTCAAAATTGGTAGTTATAATCCACATCATCCACTGGTAGACCCTATGGCTACTAATCCTCCCCCAACTCACGAAAACATCACACAAGGAAACTCAAGTAACTCAGCCATTTCTAACGATGAATCTCTTCGACTCTTACTAGAGGGTATGAACGAAATTAGTCTCAACCTAAAATCCCTAGTGCGAGCACAAAACCAGCTTAATCCCAATACTAATCCCAAAAATCACTCCCATGCCCAAAGGAATGAAGAAAATGTCGATCATGATGATGATTGGGAACAGCAAAGAGGTGATTCGGATAATTACAGGGATCGCTATCATAGACAGCGGTATAACCAAAATCAAGAAAGGGATACGGGTTATCACCAACCGAGAGGCCCTAATAATTTTCCACGCATTGATATGCCCACTTTTGAGGGTCATGATCCTCGTGGTTGGATAGCCAAAATGGAAGGCATTCTTGACTTATATCAAATTAAGGAAATTGATAAAGTCCCTTTCGCTGCATCAAAATTAGGCACTGAGGCCTACCAATGGTTCGTATGGCTTAAACGAGAGAAAGGAGCTACTATTAACTGGAGAAAATTCACTACCTCTTTTTTAGAAATATTTGATGAAGGAGCTACATCATCATACACGATAAGACTGTTATCTCTTAAACAAGAAGGATCGGTTAGCGAATTCGTTTTGGAGTTTACCAGTTTACTACCATACACTTTAGACCTCAGTCTCGACATAGTGGTAGGAGCTTTTCGCAATGGATTGAAAGAAAATATTCGAGTGGAGGTAGACATGCACAATCCCACCTTGCTCGAACGATTGTATAAGAATAGCTAAGCTGGCCGAGAAGAGAAATCAGTTGTCTGCACGGCGTGACACTTATAGTCGTCCTTTGTATCGCAACAATTCCTTTCGTAGAAATGATCAACCATCAAGATACTTTTGCTATAAATGTCGCACTCATCACCCCAAGGAACAAGCATGTGCCCAAAAACAAAACTTTCATATTGAAGGCGATCAATATGAAGGAGAAGAGGAAGAACCTTACCAACCAGAAGAACCTATGCCAGAAGACCTACCAAGTACTCTAGAAGAAAAAGAAGAGGATACAATGGCGATCTCCATGCATGCCCTCATGGGTTTAACCGCCCACCATACCATCAAGGTACCAGGATTTCTCTGCCAAAAAAAGGTGAATGTGCTAATTGATTCTGGTAGTACCCACAATTTTATCGACATCAAAACCGCAAAAGCTTTGAATTTATTCATTAACTCTTCCAACAAAGACAAATTCCAGGTTCTAGTGGCCAACGGGGTGAACGCACAATGTGTTGGTCGCACATCTCAAGTTTCCATAAAAATGGGAACTTATACCTGGTTTGGATCCCTTTTCGTCATGAATTTGGGGAACTCTGATGTCATTTTGGGAGTTGAATGGTTGGAAACATTAGACACGGTTAGCTTCAACTTCAAAAAATTATTTGTGGAATGGAAGGAAAACGGACGAGTCATTCGCTTACAAGGCATTACTACTCCTCCATCACAAATGGTGAGCTCTCATAGTATGGAGAAGATGTTAAAAAAGGGTGGATATGGGTTTATAGCCCAAATTAATTGTTTGGAAAAACAATCTCAAGCAACTTCGGATATTACTGCTCCAGAGTTACAAGACATCATAACACATTACGAAGAGGTTTTCCAAGAACCTCAAGGATTACCACCTAAATGATCTCATGACCATGCCATCCATTTGATTCCAGGGAGTGTCCCACCTAACAATCGTCCTTACCGCTATCCTCAACCACAAAAGACAGAAATCGAACAGATCGTTCAGGATTTGTTGGATCATGGAGTCATTCGTCACAACACTAGTCCTTATTCCTCACCTGTAGTTTTGGCTAGACAAAAAGATAACTCTTGGCGTATGTGTCCTGACTTTCGTTCTCTCAATAAACTCACTATCAAGGACAAATTTCCTATCCCTGTCATAGATGACCTACTAGATGAGTTGCATGGTGCAAATTTTTTTACAAAATTAGACCTTCGCTCCGGATTTCACCAAATCCATGTTAGAGAAGAAGATATTCCCAAAACTGCTTTTCATACTCATGAAGGTCATTACGAATTTTTGGTCATGCCTTTTGGTCTCACCAATGCACCATCCACATTCCAAAGTCTCATGAACCAAGTGTTTTGTCCACTCCTCCATAAGTTTGTGTTAGTTTTTTTTTATGATATTCTCATATACAACAAAACATGGATGGACCATTTACATCATGTGGATAAAGCCCTTCACATTTTACACAGAGAAAAGCTATTTGTCAAACGTTCCAAATGTTCCTTTGGTGTCCAAGAAGTCGAGTATCTTGGTCATATAGTCTCACACGAGGGTGTCAAAGTCGACCCCAATAAGATTAAGGCAATTCAAGAGTGGCCCTTACCTAAAACCATCAAGAAACTTCATGGTTTTTTGGGTCTCACGGGCTACTATCGCAAGTTTGTACAAAATTATGGTAAGATTGCAGCACCTCTCACCGCACTCACAAAGAAGGATGCTTTTCGTTGGTCGAAAGAGGCCACTCAAGCCTTCGAAGCTCTTAAGAAAGCCATGTGTACAACTCCAGTATTAGCAACTCCCAATTTTCACAAACCATTTATTATCGAATGTGATGCATCAGGAACAGGAATTGGGGCTATATTAATGCAAGAAGGTCATCCGTTGGCATTTGAAAGTAAATAGCTTTTCGAGAAAAATTTGGGAAGATCAACATACGAAAAAGAAATGTTGGCTATTCTTCACGCAGTAGAAAAATGGAGACACTACCTAATCAGTAGTCGCTTCATTATAAAAACAGATCATAGTAGCCTCAAACATTTTCTTGAGCAAAGGTTTTCATATCCGGAACAAAATAAGTGGTTAACCAAACTGTTGGGCTATGATTTTGTTATCGAATACAAGAAAGGGAAGGAAAATATAGCCGTCGATGCACTGTCCAGGAAATATGAAGATGAAGTAGTCATTAACGCTATTTCAAGTCCTTGCTCCCAATGGGTGAATCAATTACAAGATGAATGGTTGTCCAATAGCGAAACTGCTCAGATACTTCAAGAATTATCTATAGGGTCCTCTAAACACCCTTTGTTCTCTTATGAAGATAAAATCCTCCGAAAGAAGAACCGCATTTACATTCCACACAATTCAGAACTCAAATCGAAGATCCTCGACGAATCACACGCTTCTCCATCAACAAGACATTCAGGATTTTTGAAAACATATTTAAGGGTCAAACAATCATTTTGTTGGAAAGGATTAAAAGCAGAAGTCAAACAATGGGTAGCAGAATGTGAAGTTTGCCAGCGCAATAAAGGAGAAACAATCAAATCACCAAGATTGTTACAACCATTACCCATCCCTGAACGGCAGTGGCAACATATATCCATGGATTTTATTGAAGGTCTTCCAAAGTCAGAAGGCAGGACAGTAATCTTCGTCGTCGTAGACCGGTTATCCAAATACGCTCACTTTCAAGCTTTACAACATCCATTTTCCGCAAGCAAGGTGGCAAAGGTATTTATGGATTCAATTTTCAAATTACATGGTATGCCAAAAAATATTGTAAGTGATAGAGACCCCATCTTCACTAGTAACTTTTTGCGGGAATTATTTCGACTTAGTGGTACCAAATTGAACATGTCTTCAACCTACCATCCACAGACAGATGGTCAAACGAAGTAGTTAACAAATGTTTGGGTACGTACTTAAGATGTTTCGCTCAAGATAAACAATACCAATGGAGCCATTGGTTAGCATTGGCAGAATGGTGGTACAACACTTCTTACCATTACTCAATTAAGATGTCTCCATTTGAAGCATTGTATGGCACCAAACCTCCAACAGTCACAGATTACGTACATGGATCATCCAAAGTAGCCAAAGTGGATGATTGGTTCCAACAAAGGCGATCTACACTCACCATCCTCAAAGAGAATTTAGTCCAAGCACAAAATCGTATGAAACAACAACAAGACTTGCACCGATCAGAGAGAACTTTTAATATAGGTGATTGGGTTTTCCTAAAGTTGCAACCTTACAAACAATCATCGTTAAGGATAAAGTCCAGCCAAAAGTTGGCTCCACGATTCTATGGTCCCTACAAAATTGTGCGTCGCATTGGAGAAGTAGCCTATCAATTAGAGCTACCTACATCATCACGAATACACCCGGTATTTCATGTTTCATGTCTCAAAAAAGTAATTGGTTAGAAAGTACAAAGTCAATCAGAATTACCAATGCTCGATGAGGAAGGACGCATACATCTCCAACCTGAAGATATACTACAACATAGAATCCGAAGACTGAGATCACGTCAGATTCAAGAATTTCTCATTAAATGGCAAGATTTACCGGAGGAGGATGCCACATGGGAACCTGAAAGTATCTTCCAGACATTTCCAGCTTTGAGGACAAAGCTTTCCGAGGAGGGGAGTCATGTTACACACCAAACCTAGTCGTCGGCTAGGTATTCCAAGAGTATAATATTTCATATATATAGTAGTTAGATTATTCCAAATTATATCATCGTTTTTATTATATAATCTCTGCATTTCGGCATTGCCTTCACGGCGGGATCTGCCCTCCTAGTGGCAATAGAAATTTTATTGTTATCCGCTTCTTCGCATTTTCGTATTCGATTGTTTTATTGTTTTGTTGCATGGTTGAATATTAATAATTAATTCATTTATAGAAATCCCGAAGGCGTAGCCTTCCATTAGCTACCTTCATGGGGGGGTAACCTTTACGCGTTAGTTAGCATGAATTAGGGATATTATTCCCTAAATATTTCTAAGGCTATTTCTAGCCTAATGTTTGTACTATTTAAGACCTTGCATTATTAATAATATGGTTAACGCTTATGCACCAAATTCTTACATTGGTATCAGAGCACCTCATGAAGTTGTACCTATAGAGTTGGGACAAGGGCAGAGCTAGATCAAGGGGACACAAATCTTGAAACGGGACCCCCCTGGAACTGCTTCTCAGAACGTATTCGAAGGAGGATCCAGAGCAAGCACAACATGCTTCCCAAGGCATGGTGTGGACTGTTGGACACGCATCTTGAGGTGTATGTTGGACTTTTATTTTGGTTGAAAACCTATGACCTGCATAAAAATTTCTAAACCCGAAGGCCAAAGGAGGTGACTGCCAATATGACCTCGCAGAATCGAGCTGACAACCCGCAGGCATTGACAACCCCGTAGGGCCTCCTGATGAGCTATCAGCCCCATCCGACAAGGGGCTAACCCCCTTACGGTGTCTTGTCAAAAAATTCAACCAGTGATATCCTACTGGCACCACAATCCAGCTCCTCCTAACGACTTACATTGGAAACTTTGACGCTGACAAGTTTGATACCTCCACTGTCACATGGATATTTTCTGACCATGTAGTCATCAACCTAACAATCAAGCGCACGGATCACCAAGCACGATACTGATGTCAACCTAACAACTGTTTATAGTGCGAAGCATGAGATTGACAGTCAACTCCTACTAATCGGTATGAAAACCAGAGAACCACCTAGCGGATGTGATTTTTGAGATATTCTAAGCTGGATCACGTAGCATGCAATTCGAGGTAGCCATGTGGCGGTGAGCTGGCACTAACTAGACATGTGGCGCATGTGTGCAAGTTGATGTGGCGGTGTTGAGGTGGCAAATCTAGCTATGACAAGTGGTGAGTTTTTGGTGTCTTATGTGGCAATATCTGAATGGACATGTGGCATCATGCATGGCGACTCCTAATTAGAACATGTGGTATAGCTAGTGCATCGTGAGCTCGTCTGCATGGCAAAGTTCCATTAGTTTTTGGTGGTAAAAGGACATGTTAATTTCATTGATTGCCCAAAGGTAATCAGTAGTATATATGAGCTTTATCAGTTTTAAAAGGTGCATTCATCCACAGTAGGATGAATGTGGGACTAAATGTCCCAATGTTAAAAAAAAAACAAACTGCAAGCCTCACGAAATCAAAAGGAAGCGGCACTTCCTTGCTTCTAAGCACGATATACTAGGGCAACGGTGAGTTCTCCTGTTCCTGTGCGTGAGGTTTCGAGTTTGAACCCCGCGCACAACATTTTGCAAAAGAGATGCATTAAAAACATATGCGCTAAGGTAAGGATTTTTTATTTTTTAATTTGTTTTATTTAAATTAAAAGTTTTTTTATATATTTTTTATTTTAATAATTTAAATATAAATTATGTTTATAAAAATCATTTTTTTATAAATTGATTTTTTTCAAAAAAAACATAATTTTATTTTTATTATTAAATTTAAAATTTATGATTAAATTTTTTGTTTAAATTTTTGCAAATTTAAAAATTTAAAATTAAAAGAAAAGGAGGGACCTATATTTTGCAACTTCAATCAAAGAGGGCTTTTGTTTTCTCCCAAAAAGGGGATATAAGACATTTAAGAGCACCATTTTTTTTGCAAATTAGGGAGCCCTAAAATCTTCTCAAACCTTGTTAATTTTGCAACATCAAAGGGGGACAAAATCAAGACATTTGATTCTTTCTTGCAAAATTGGAAAACAAGGAGACACAAAATTTTGTAAAATTCAAAGGCAAAGTGTGCATTTGTTTTCTCCAAGGGGGGATATAATACATGAAATTGCACATTCTATTTTTTTGCAAAATTGAGAAGAAATTGAAGACCTTGGGTCCATAAAAACCAAGTCGTGTGTCGACTGGTTCTGGAAGCCTTTCAAACGCGGGTCGTGTGTCGACTTGACTTGAAAGGAGTGCTATTTTGTTAATTTTGCAAAACAAAGGGGGAAGACAAGAAATTGTATTTCTTTTGCAAAATTGTAACACAAAGTGAGGAGCACTTAAAACAAAATCAAAACTTGTTAAATTTGCAACACAAAAAGGAAAGGCAATTGTTTTATGCCACATTCTTTGCAAATTTGAAAAACAAGAGGAGACATAAAATATCAAATTTTTGCACAACACAAATCCAAATTTTGTTGCAAAAGTTAGTAATAAAGGTGCATTTTCGATTTTACTCGACACCTTTATTACAAATTGGCAAATTAGGTGCATTTTCGGTAGTGACCGACACCTAAGTGATAATAATTTGTGGGCACTCTTTGATTGATTATTGCATTTACTTTCTTGTTTTATGCAATTATAAGTCACAAAATCAAGAGCACTCAAAAACCCCAAATTTCACAAATAATTGTGTAAATCATTTGCACAAGTATAAGCCATTTGTAAAATTGATATTCTCTCCTTACAAACCCTAAAATTCACTCTTATTTGTTTGGCTCAATATCCTCAAACTGATTATTCCTCTTCAAGAGGATTTTCAGGCAGGTGCCATTAAATATCTTTTTGAGTGAATTCTCTTTCACTTCTTATTTGTTTGGCTTAAATATCCTCAAACTGATCATCTTTCTTCAAAGAGAGTTTTTAGGCAGGTGCCATTAAATACCACTTAAGAGTGAAAGAAAGATCATCTTAGTGCAAATTCTAGAACCTTCATCATGGCAACTATCAACAAATACCTAAATGATACACAATTGCTTAAAGGTCCTAACTATTCAACATGGAAAACTAAGATGAAAGCCATCTTGACTATAGAGGAAATGTGGGATTTAGTAGATGGCACTAAATCAAGACCCACATCACTAGGAGCAGATCAAAAAGCATGGGATAAAAAGAACAATCGTCTTCTCATGTTGATCCTCCTAGCTACTACTGATGAGATCCAGCCTCACATAAGTGAAGCTAAAAATGGTAAAGATGCATGGGATGCACTTTGTACCATTTTTGAAGGCAAGAATCAATCGACTATTCTAAACCTTCAAACACAACTTCATACACTCCATATGAAGTCAGGAGAATCAGTAGAACTATTCCTCTGCAGAGTGGCAGAACTGAAGTCAAAGCTAAATGCTTTAGGAGCCAAAGTAGAAGATACTATTCTGACTTCAGTAATATTGAGGGCTCTTCCCGAATCCTACAAGATGTTAATCACATCCCTTAATGTATCTCAAAGATCAGTCACCTTTGTGGAGTTAGTCAATTTGCTTCAAACGGAGGAAGCAAATCAACTCCAAAGCGATGAAGTGTCAAACAATGCACTTTACTCAAACAATCAGGGTGAAAAGAAGAAAGGAAACTTTCAGAAGGGAGGATCATCTTCAAAAGGTAAGGGAAAGAAACCTCAAAAGAAGTTTTGCTCGCATTGTAAAAAGGACAACCATGACACCAATCGGTGTTGGTTTAAAAACAAGCAAAACAAAAATGGCAAAGGCACATCACAGAAGCAAAACAAAGGCAATGTTGCTAGTGAAGTGTCTGATTTCGATTCTGATTCTGGTTCAGAAAGAGCACACAAAGTGCTCATGGCTAAGACAATATTGTAAAGGGAAACAAATTTGTCACCTTAGGCAAGCACCATTTACACTCTCTTTTTAGGCTTCATAAATAGCATAAGTTTTTGTTTGAAGTACTTGCAATAAAGGGGTGATTGTACCTCTTTTAGGCTTCATAAATAGCAAACTCTCTTTGTTTGAAGTACTTGTAACAAAAGGGGGAATTTTCTAGTGTAAAATTTGCCTAGGAGGCAATCTTTGTAAAAGCCTTAACAAAGCTTCATGAGTTGCACATCTTTTGCAATTAAGGGGGGATAAACATTTATTTTCCTACTTCACACAATTTTTTGTAAAAAGGGAAGAAGACTTATAAGGGTGCATTTTCGGCAACGACCGACACCTTAGTCACACTTCTTTCAAAAATTCCATTACAACATGTTTTGCAACAAGGGGGAAAACTTATAAGGGTGCATTTTTGGCAACGACCGACACCTTAGCTACCTTATCAAAACTTTTGCAAAATCATATTGTAAACAGAATGAACCTCGTATGAAGTGATCTACTCTACTACACCTAGCGGTTGCAGCGGTTGGTTACCCATGCAATCCGGTTGGATGACAAGATTACAATAAGGACATTCATTGATGTGAAGACAAAGTGAGGAATGACCCACTTTTTGCTTAGGAGCAGCCAGAGCACTGTGACAAAGCAAGAACCAACAGATCAACATCTTTTTCACTGTATTGGGATAGTTATATACATTACCCAAATAATGTAATAAGGGGGGATGTTAGAGTTACTATGTTAGTAACTATGATTATTACCTCATTTGGTAATTTGTAAGATTCACCTAGGTAGATTTAATTTACCGCATGGTAAAAAGTAGTTTGTTACTTTTTACCACTAGTATTTACCTTTTACTAGTTACCTAGGGTTAGTTAGTCATTGTAGTCATTTTGACTACGTAACTAGGTTAGTGGTTAGCTACCTTCACGGGGGGCAACTTTTACGTGTTAGTTAGCATGAATTAGGGATATTATTCCCTAAATATTTCTAAGGCTATTTCTAGCCTAATGTTTGTACTATTTAAGACCTTGCATTATTAATAATATGGTTAACGCTTATGCATCAAATGGGGATGTGCAATATCCACCACATATCATATCCCATATTGATAACTAAAAGGTAGATGGCTTTGGATACCATATCTCTACCAGCATTGTCAATAGCACTCTATCTACCTTCACCTACGATATCTCTGCCAGGTGTAGTAGCCCCATCACCTTGGAGTGTCCCTCTCTATCATTGTGAGCTATTGTAGCATCTCCTCTAAGGAGTTTAGCCACCACTCCCTACTCTCAAGTACATCGTACTACAAGCAAAAATAGTAATAAACTTTTAATTAGATCATTTAAGCAACAAAAAAAAAATCATAATTTAGATGATCAACTAAACTCACTCTCCTTTTCTTCTTTTTCCTCTTTCTTATTTTTTTTCTCTTTCTTATTTTTCTCTCTTTTATTTCAAATCCATGCCTTGTATTTTTGAGGTGCGTATTCATGAATCCATACCTTGTATTCCTAGGGTACGAATTCGGTCACCATAATATTTCAACCAAATTCGTGTTAGGGTCTCATGCGAATATTTTCTCTAAAAATAAAAATAAATAAATAAATGCTTAAAAATCCTAAATCTAACCTAGTCTATAAGTTGGGTTTTGATCCTTACCCTTGCTCGCTTTGTTGTTGTGTTGGCCTCACCTCTCGCAAAGGATGAGTGGTGTATGGAAAGCACCATTTGTTATTTTTCTCTAGAGCTCTTTTCCCCTTCTTCATGCGGTGAAAATGAATTTATTTTCACCCTTCCTCCCCTTTTATCCCTCATTTTATCTCACCTATTTTTTCTTTAAGTTTGCTTCTCTTTTCTTTTGTGTTTGTCGTTTTGATTTTCTTCAAGAATTCTACATTCCTTTTGAAACTCGAGGGGGCACCCTAGCCTTAGGGACATTAATGTCATTAATGCCGCTTTTAGTATGTCAAATTTCAAAGTGTTTGGAATGACATCAATTTTACACCATCCCTCCATCTAAACCTACTACCGCTTTTGTGTTAGTTGTTTTTCGCCCGTAGGTGTCTACATCTTTCTTTGATGCATTTATTAGGCCATAAATGCATCAAAGAGGGGGTAAAATGTAGACATGTAAAATTGACCCATAAAATGAGTCATTTTCCCCTTAGATCCCTAAGAAATCCCTTGAGATTCTTCTTCCTTTTGCTTTGCTTTTTCTCCTAGCCTTGTCGAATTCATAGTTGTTGAAGATGGGGTACGAATTCAACAAATTTGGATTTTTTCTCTTTAAAAGCCCAAGTTTTTGGCTAACCTCTATGATGTCGGATCTTGGTCAAGGTTGAATTTTATTTTCTCACCTAAGCCCCTCCAAAATTCCTATAAATAGAAGGATTTTGACTCCCTTTTAGAGAGATAGATAAATATCTAGATGAGATCTATCTTCTTCTAATGCTCTCAAAACTTAATGCTTTTGAAATGCTCTGGTGCTCTACTTTTGGTGTGTCTCTTATGATTTGTTGTTGGGGACAAGCAAGTGAAGAATCCTTAACGATAGATTTTGTACATCATTTTTCTTCTAAAGAGGGAGGAAAGGCCTTCCACCTTGGCTATTGCCTTTACTATTACTTCTTCCACAAGCTTATCATGTTTCTTCTATGCATTTTAGTTCTTTAAATCCATAATTATTAGTTGTTCATCATTTTTTGCATTCATAGATCAGTTTTTAAACATCCTTTTGTGAATTTGCACCGCTCCCTTATGGGGTAGAAACTCGATAAAATCGTTGGTTTTGCAATTTTCTTCTTTGTTTCTAAATTGATGCTTGCTAATTACGGGGTGTGAATTCAGTCACAATAGCTTAAGGGCAAATCTTTGCTCCCAAAACCCTAGTTTTTCATTTGCATATTTATTTTCCATTGCATTAATTTTGTTTGAACTCTATTTTCACTCTTGCATGCTTGTTATATCTTATCTTGCTTGTTCCCATAGGTCAACAATTATTTTCATTTTAGAACAATTAACTAAAAGGACCAAGGGGCTTGACTATTGCACCTCCAATCTTAGTCACATAGAAACCTAAGTATGCCCCCAAAAACTAATCAATTTTTTCAATGTTTAGTAGTTGTTTTGTAGGTCTTACCGAATTCACGATTGGTGTTTTTGGGACACGAATTCAAATTCACGATTGGACATTTTGGGGCGTGAATTTGGCTAATATCGATTGTTGGATCAAGTAAATGTTCTAATAGCTATTTTAGGTTGATTATTGTGTACTTGTGTCTCCTATCTATTTTTTGTAACTAAAAGGATAAAAAAATAAAAGAAAAACATATTTCTTGCAATTTTAGGGATAGTCTTCATTGAAACTAAGAATCATTCTAGGAATAGCTCCTTGTTTGCTTGCATTGTTATTTGCCCTACATTGTTGTTCTTTTATTTCTAGCTTAGATCTTAGTCAAGACCAAACTTAGGTGCTTTGCTCAATAAACACATCAAACCTTTCATCTCAGACTTGGAGTGAGTCCTAAAACCACTCCTAGTGAACCCTTTGATCCCCAAACCCCTAGGTGTAGAGAAACATAGCCCCGCAGTCAACTTGTCTCCCAGTGGATCTACCGAGAATCATTTGTGGGGGTTATCTTCCCCCTCTACAATTGTATCTTTTGGTATATCCCATATTATCTATAAAACCTCATTTTTAAAAGTGTTATGCCATTGCCTTAACCATTCTTCAATTATATCATTCATCACCATGTATTTTCCAAACATATTAAGAATCCATTGCCATAGTTTCCATACTATTGAGCAGTTTCCCAAGAGATGGTATATACTCTCTTTCTCCTTTATACAAAGAAAAAATTATGAGGGGCCCTGAAAATCCCTTTTCATAAGATTATCCTATGATAAAATTCTTCTATGACCTATTAGCCAAACAAATATTTTGACTATAGGAATGTTTGGGCTATCCCAAATATCTCTTCATATTCTTGTAATATTCTTATTTTTTGATGATTTATATTAAATTCCACTTCTTGTTGTGTATTATCCTAAGATATTCAACTGCCAAATCAACTTATGCTTGGCTCTCTTGAGAATAATCATTGTTTTTATCTTTCTACTCAACCGCCTCCTAGCATCAATGTCTTGTATACTTATAAAAAAATCTTCTTTCCATTTGTATTTTCCTTCTTGATCCTTGTACAAAATGTTTGAAACCCTATCACCATATTTATCTTTAAGTAATATCATCCATGGTTTCAAAATTAGATCTAGTTTGAGTGGATTTTTATCACACCAAGTATTCATCCAAATAGAAATATTTTCTCTAGTTTCCACCACCCATTTTAAACCTTTAATCACTAGATCAACTGATTTTTGTAAATCGTTCCATAGTGTAAAACCATTTGGTAGAGAGAATGAAGTAAATATTAAACTTGGATCATTGGGCTCAACATACTTAGAATAATTATTGCCCATTGTCTTTAATTCTCTTTTTACAATCTCCAAATTACTTTTCCCCTAAGAACTAAGTTTGCATTTGTAAGAACTCTTAAACCGAGACCTCCCCTAGTTTTATCATCACACACATTGCTCCATTTCACTAAAGGAATTTTCCTTTTATCATGTAACCTAACCATAAAAATGATCGCATAATATAGATTAAAAAAATTTCTATCAATTTTGGCATAGTATACAAGGACATATAATATGTTGGAATGGCATGTAAGACTGATTTAATTAGTTGCACTCTTCCTGCTAACGATACCCATCTACATTTCCATACCATTAGTTTATTCTAAACTTTAATTATAATTGGATTCCGTGATTCTATTCTTATTCTCTCCTTAAATAAGGGCATCCCTAGATAAGTTGTTGGCAAATTTGCTTCCTCCATTTGAAGTAACCTGCATATCCCTGCTTTGATGATAATACAAAAATATTTAATTACTAACTTACCCATCAATAAACCATCACCTTATTTTTGAAGTACATTCATTTGATACATTTACTAAATTATTCAACAAAACTAATACATTTTATTCATAATTATAATTTTTTTTTTTTGTTGGTTAAATTTATATTAAAATGGGTTTTTATCAAGGATCCCAAAACCTGATTACAACAAGTCATCAGATTTCATCAGGAAAAGCCACAGGAAAGGCCGCAAGAAATCCCAAGGATGGACTTTAGGAAAGGCTTGAGGAAAGCCAACAGGAAAACCTCCAGGAAGGCAAAAGGAAAGCCTTTAGGATGGAAGAAAAGAAAACACGTGGGAAACTAAAATTTGAAAAACCCACCTAGCGAGAAATAGAAAAGGCAAAAATTAAACGGTCAATCCTGCCTAAATATAAATTTGAACAATCCCATAGGCAGGAAAATGAAACAGATACCAATCCACACCGTGGAAACCAAAAACTGGGAGAAATTAGCATCCCATGCAGGGGAATACCAACAACTAGGAAAGAGTAGCATCCCACATAGGGGAGAACTAGAACCCGGGCAAAAAAAACCTAGAAACACAAAATCCCCTTGAGTAATAGGAAGGGAACATGAAACCGCATCAAACCAGTAGGGAAATGTTGGGAAACAAAAAGCATTACAACAAAAACCATCTTAAACTATAGGGTGGAGCAATGAAATTATAAATACATAGAATCCTGCCAAATAAAGGATGGAAAACAAGAAAGGATGCCAAAATATCAAACAAAATAAAACTACATCCCTAACAAGCTTGGAAAGTGGAAAAGTAGTCTGAGGATCTCCATAGGCCATGAAATCCTCCTACAGTGAAGAGAGGAGCCACCGAAGATGCTAGCCGAGCAGAGGAAGTAGTAGATGTAGAAAAATAAACTGCAAGAAAATATAGGAAAGTTCCCAAGGAAAACTAAAAGGAAGGAGTCAAAGGGAACACCAGCTATAGATGTTAAAAATAGGTCATCCCAGACAAAGAAGATGCAACCAAAAGTCCCAGATATCCTTCAACACCTCCAACAAATAGCTTCAGGGAAACAGATGAGGAAGTCCAATAGGAACACAACAACAAGCAAACCAAAGGCCCCCGACAAGGCCATGAAAAATACTGAGAAGCCACCGAACTAACAACACCAATCCCAAAGAGCAGAGTCACAGTAGAAAGCACATGGTTCCCCTAAAAACCAAATAGATGTTGTGCAAAACTGCTCATGAAGCCACTTTCCCACAACCATAGTAATTTGAAGCTAGCATCAAGAGGACACCTAAAAAACCCTAGGAAAATTTTGAGAAATCCAAGGAAATAAATCCCTAAAGCAACCTATAAAACCCAGGGAAGGTCCTAGGGAAAACCCAAAACCATCCCAGAAACGAGACACCAGAAGAAAACCCCACCAAAATAAAAGTAAAAGGGCAAACAAATGGATAAGTGACCTCCCACCCCAAGGAGATCGTCTGCAACACCATCCAACCAAGGAGGAAGGGTTAAGGAAGTGCCAGGGAAACTAGGGACAAAAACAGGGACCTAGGATAGGGCTAGGGAGGGATTTAGGGAAGTGGAGAAGGACTTCCCAAGGAAGTCCCCTATAGAGCCCCTTTCATAATTATAATTATTATTTTTAATTGGTTACATGGAATTAAGATGATGCCACCTACATTACATCAATTACATAGAGACATTACAAAAATTTGGCAAGTATACATATATTGCTTGAAAGAATTTGAGAACCCAGGTCTTTTTCTTGAATGTTGAGGAATATAAACCATTGAGCTCATACCAAATGATATTCATAATTTTAATTGTTATTTTAATATACATTAATCATTGTGTAATTTTAATATATTTATTTATTATGGCAAAAGACTAATCAAAACACTATTTTTCAATTGAATATTTTATTTTATAGTCAATATTAATACTAATTATTGATAACTTAAAGATCATCTAAAAAATACCTAATAATATCATAACTCATTAGTCAACTCATGAACAAAATAAGTAAAGTAGTTCTTAACATCCATATGATCATAGGCTATATGAGATGTTCAATAAATATGTTTTTATTCAATTAACACCAAAATAAATATCTATAATAAGATCATAGTTCATTAATCATTAACTCATCCACAAAGTAAGTAACGCAATTTTTTACTTCCACATGAACAACTCCTACTCTTACCAAAAGTAGGCAAGAAATACCTCAAATAAGATCATAACTCATTAATAATTAACTCATCAACAAATTAAGTAAAATAGTTTTTAACTTCCACAAGAACAACTCTTACTCTTGCCAAAAGTATAAAAGCTTTTCAAGTTTACAAAGCCAACTCATTCAAGAAAAATAAAGTAACTTAAGGTGTGCAACCCTATCCCTATCCTTATTGAATTTGAATTGTAACCTTAAACCTTTGATTATAAATTCTAAAATCTTAAAAATAAAACCATTCAATTTATATAATAAAGAGAATAATGTTACATCTAGTAATTAAGTATTTTCTAATTATTAATTTACCCATAGAAATATATATATATATATATATTTGCTTGAGAACAAGGGGTTGTACTCAGGTCCCCCACCCTTGACAAATCATAACTCTATTCTTTAGAGGTTAATAATTTACAAACAAATTCAATGCTCATCTTAGTTGAGTTTCTATAGCTAGATACCTACGTCATTTTTCATAAAATGTTTGACTTCTTGATTTTCATTTTTTGGATCTTCTTTAAATTTTTGTGCGAATACAGATGTTGTAAAATTCAACATCCTTCTTATTGATATTTTTCTACAATAGCCTTTATAGTATCAAAACTCCACCTCTCCTGACTATGTATTGCATCTTAGAATAGTAATAATTATGAAATATCACATTATCATTGTCCACTTTACCAAATCTTGATTGCTAGTTTCCTTCTTGAAGCATAAGTGCAACCAGAAAAATTGTAATAAACAATTTATGTGAAAACACATTAATGTTATAAAATAAAGCAAATATTACCAATGGAAAAAATTAAAGTAAATCTTGATCATTATTTGATTCAAGCAGTTAAAATTTTCTTGTCGTGTTTTAGCTAAACTTACTTCCTCTAACCAAGGAAAAGAGAATTTAACTTCATGATCCTCAACTTAAACCCCTTATTGGCTAGCATATCTGCACATTTGTTTCTTTTCCTTTATATATGTGTAAACATGATTTCTTCAAACTCTATAGCAAGGTTTTGTATTTTCACAATTATATCTCGTATGTTCCATGGAGCCTTTGCTTTCCTCAAAATTGCATTTATTACTATTACTGAATCATATTCCATCCAAAATCTATTCCATTTCATTTGTCTACATATTTTTAACCCTTCCAAAACCGCCCAAGCTTCAACTTTGTTACTTGTCTTAAATCAACTATAAAAAAGAGTAATGAGACAAAATATCTCGTCTATTATTTTTAATTATTTATCCTCCTCCTCCTTATTCTGTATTTGCTTTAGATGCTTTTTCAAAAATCAATTTGACCAACTCCATGTCTTGTGGTTTCCACTTTATATTATTTGCCTTCTTTTTGTTTCTCCTATACCCAACATCATAATTCCATTTGATGACTTGAATCCATCTATCGATGCTCTTTGGTTCTAGCTTAGAGATTGGATGAGTTTATAGGGTTTGTTTAGACTCCTTTATGGATAAACAAATCTTCCTTTTAATTACCTCTAAACTACTTTGATTTCCTTTAAATATTATTCTATTTCTTTCTAGCCAAATAGTCCAAATAAATTGTATCTTTTTATATATCCCAAATTGTCTATAAAACCTCACTTTTAAAAATGTGCCCTACCATTGCTTTAACCATTCTTGAAATTCTACCATTCATCACCATGCATTTACTAAACATATTAAGAATCCATTATCATAATTTCTAGACTATTAAGTAGTGTCCCAAATAGATGGTCAAGAACACATTATGAGGGACCATGAAAACTCCTTTTCATAAGGTTATCCTAGGATAAAATTCTTCTATAACCTACTAGACAAATAAATATTTTGACTTTAGGAATGCTTAGGCTATCCCAAATATCTCTCTATATTCTTATGATATTCCTATTTTGTTGGTGCTTTACATTATATCTACTTCTTGTTGTGTATTCTCCTAAGTTATTCAACTTCCAAATTAGCTTATCCTATGATCCTCTCAGAATAATCACTATAGTTATCTTTTTGCTCGATTGCCTTCTGGCATCAATGTCTTGTATACTTGTAAAAAAATGTTTTTCCATTTTTGTCTTCCTTCTTGATCCTTGTATATAATGGTTGAAACCCTATCATCATATTGTTAACTGTTGAAGCTTTAAACTTAAAGGAAATGCAATCACAAGTATGGAAATAAGCATGCAATGTTATAACTATGATAATGGCTAAATAATATAAATGAAAATATGATAGAAAACTTGATACAATGCTCAAGAAATGGTCATATATGAAAGCTCATGAAAATATACAATGCCATGCAATGGAGATCACTACCTCTCCATTTTGCAAAAATAGGTCTACATTGTATCTACTAATACTCTACCTATACACTCCAAAATCCTCTCTCTTTTCTATTCTATGAAAGCCTATTTATAATGAGTTACAACTCTTTACCTTCAATATTCCTATGACACCTCACTAATCTATTCTAAGGACTCATGTACATGTGGACTACATGCACATTTACATCATTGCACATTCTAACACTTGTGCATTTATTACATTGCTTTAATAAAGTACTTAACTCCTACTATATTCCTAATCTAAATATGTACCCATGAAGATACATTAGTAAGGACCAAATAATATAATAGATTCCAACACCCCCCTATATTACATTATTTGGTTTTGAAGACTTTAGTCTTCAATATGGATTTTCATCTTTTGCATTTTCTTCAGCTTGATGAGGGTCTTATGTAATATCTTTAAGTTACTTTGCATTGTATTCCTCCTTGATATGATTTTTCTTCTTTATCTTCTTTTTCTTCATTCTTGTCTATGATGTCACTTACTACACTTTCATAGGTGGTTGTATTATCACTTGTTTTCTGCATGAGTATTTTCTCTTTGCCTTTGTCCTTCATATTACTATCCTTGTTGTATACAAAGGCTTCTGAACAATCACTTAAGGTATCATGATAATATTTTGAGTTAGTAGAACTTGAAGTATTAATACTACATGAGGCTTGAAACATTTTCTCTAAGAAGGATTCATCTATCTTTGTTTTCACTTTGAGTAGTTCAATTAATTATTTCTGCTTTGTATTCTCTTCTTTGTAGTTTTGAAGTGTTAGTAGAGCCATATATAAAATACTTCCAAATTCTAGTGGAACTGAAACTTCTTTCTTTCCATTATCAATTGCTTCAATGAGTCTAGCATGAAGATAGAATTCAATGGTTGTAAAATTTTCTTCTAGTGTTTCACTATAGATCAATCTTGAAGCAAGATCTAAGTTCTCAGTTTTGTCTAGTAGATTCTTGATTCCAAATTTGAGTTTGACATCTTTATCCCCCTTTTTATTAGTTTGAGTGGATATTGGTTGACCTTGTGAAAAATATTGACCAATGGAGCTCTAGTACTTTAGATTTTTTGTGAATACTCTTAGTATATCCTTTGAAGTAGTCTACCTTATAACTCCCTAATAGGATAATTAAATGCTCTTCTTCAACTTTTAAAGAGATTCTATAAGTTTGTAAAAATATTCTTTTATATCTTAAATGATTGAGTGATCAAAGGACTTTGATAGTATACTTAGCTTTCTAGTTTTGCTTTGAGTTAAAACCCTTTTGTCTCCCTAGTAAAGTGATGATGTTCAACTTCTCTAAAGCAACTATTTTATATCTCCTTGTAGAAAGCTTAATGATGCAATTTTCATAAGATAAGAATACAATATCTTTAGGATAATTAAGTTGGATTTTATATGTCTCTTTAATTTGAATATGAGACTAAACCAAAATTTCCAACTAAAACTTGACTTCTTTCTAGCCTTGTAGTTTCTAAATTTATTATGAATTCAATTTGGAGTAGAATTCCTTATATCTCCCTAGTTAGAAATTTAGAATAAATATGTATTTGCAAATTAAGTTTCACTAACCTTATAACTCCTTGTTAAATATTTGTAAATAGTTGAAGCAATAATAATAAAAATTTTACTGTTTCTATTTTCTACTTCCTTCTCAAGATAATAAAAATGCTTTCTAGAGATTAACACCTTATTACTCGTATCATTCAACATCTCTATAGTATAAAGCTTAGTTGATTTCAATATTAATACACTTAGAATATAACTCTTACCTTTAATTTAGACTTGCAAGCTCTTTGTAATCAACTTGAACTCCTGTGACTTGATGGCAGTTGACTCCTTGTCAACTTTGAGATGCAACTTAAAGTTTTTACTTCTTTCTTCATCGATATGTGTGCTTTCTCCAACATATATATTCAAATATGTGAGCATCTAATCTCCTTGTTGAATGTGCTCTCCTTCACGCTTCTATTCAGGAGTCAATTATTCTCTTCTTCAATGTTATTTCGCTTAGCCTTCGAGCTTCTATCTCACTGGTGGACATGTTCTTCCATGACGTAAATTGCTTTGGTCTGTAATCTTCTATCTCTATTGTGTATGTTTATCTTTGATGTAGTTGTACAAGTCTAAGCATGTTGGCAAATTGAGTTATTTTATGTTTTCATTGATGTCACATGGATCATTGATGTCATATGGATCACATTTGAGTTTTGGTGGTAACAACACTTCATAAATAATCATTTATGATATTTTGGAGAGCATGGATATATACATATTTTTTGTGAAAACCAAGGCAGTCAAAATAAAAGGTTTTATTTAAAACCATGGATGGCATATTTGAAATGGGTTTTTCTTAAAACCCAGGTTGGATTTTCGTTTCATCGAAAAAGGTGCCTCGGTGATGGAGATATTTAATTTTAAATATTTAGTTTAAATTTTAAATTATTTAAAATTTTAATTTTAATTTTAAAATTAAAAATAAAATTATAGTGTCGACGTCTAAAGAAAGGAGGAAAGGCATATATTAAAAATAATAGCGCCGACATCTAAAGAAAGGAGGAAAGGCATATATATATATATATATATATATATATATATATATATATATATATATGCCACCAAAAGTTTCGATAAATCCTTGTCCTCGATTTTTGAATGCATTCGAATTGATAACGTAATGCAAAAAGAGCCTATGTGTTGAAGCGTGTGTAAAGAGGCGTGTGAAGGGTTTACGAAATTTGGGTCCATTGAAGAATCATTCGCGGAGGATAACCAAACACATAGGCACCTTTGGCCTAGTGGTTCGTGTGTTGTGTAAGAAGCAGGAGGTCCTGCGATCGAGTCTCGCCGGGGATGCTTGTTGTGTTGAAACGCTCGAAGCGTTTTTGAGTTTTTGAAGGGCGCAAAATATTGAGGTATTTGTTTTGGTTCGTGCTCCTTTGAACACATGAGGGCATGTGGCCCAACGGTGGCTTGGTCACGATTAAGGTGCTGAGCGAGGAGGCGTCAAAGGATCGAATCCCGTCAGGGACACAGGCAAGTTAATATTTTTTAATATTTTATTTTTTCTAAAGTTGCCCTAGGAGAAATAAGGGTTATGATGCACTTAAGAAAAAGAGAGATTTCTGGTGATGTTCTTTTGGAAGTATATCATATTATATATCATTGGAAAGCTTATGTCGAGGGCTATTTGATTAACTTGCTTAGAGGGAGAAATAAGGTGTGTGTAAAGAGATGTTTCTGATTTTATAAAGAGGTTCAAAAGTGAAGGTTGCTTTGTTCTTTTTCAAAGAGGATTAATTCTTTCATGAGGGGACATGCTGTGTTTTATTGAGTAAGAGTAATAAGGTGTTATTTGGATATTATTGTTGTGTTATTAATCATAATCCCTAACCCTTATTGAAAGTTGAAAAATAAAGTTTGTTGAGTGTGGCAGATTTAGTGGACAACTAATAAGGCATCAAAAAGGTATGAGCAATATTCTCCATTGACTTTGTTTATAGTGGTTGATTTCTGAAATATCATTGGAGAGAAAATGATTTATTATGGTTCCTTTTTGAAAGTGGTTGGTTGAATGCTTCAAGGTTTCTGGTTCGAGAGTTGTGTTTAAACCTTGTTTTATAAGCATTGTTGTTGAAGCCATTAGTTGTGTGAAAAACCTGAGATGGGGTTTGAGAAGAACATGAGTATCATTATTATGTGAAGAATGTTTTATAAGCATTGTTGTTGAAGCCCATTTATTGTACAAAGAAATTGAACTTGAGTTAGAGGAGAACATGAGTATGATTGTTATGTGATATTTGTGGCAGCTTTTGTGCATGATTTATTAAGCCTTTGAGAAGGCTTTTGGGATAGATTTTTGGATAGATTTGTGGCAACTTTTGTGCATGATTGATTGAGACTTTGAGAAGGCTTTTGGATATATTTATGGACAGATTTGTGGTATCTTTTGTGCATGATTGATTGAGCCTTTGAGAAGGCTTTTGGATAGATTTCTGGACAGATTTGTGGCAGCTTTTGTGCATGATTGATTGAGCCTTTGAGAAGGCTTTTGGATAGATTTGTGGACAGATTTATGGATATATTTAAGCAAGTTCTTGGTGAGCTTGTTGAGAAAATTTGAGCAAGTTCTTGGTGAGATTTTTGAGCAAATTTGAGCAAGTTCTTGGTGAGATTTCCAGAGCATATTTTGAGTAAGTTCTTGGTGAGCTTGTTGAGCAGATTTGAGCAAGTTCTTGGTGAGTTTGCTAGAGTAGATTTGAACAAGTTCTTGGTGAACTTGCTAGAGCATATTTGAGCAAGTTCTTGGTGAGCTTGCTAGAGCAGATTTTGAGCAAGTTCTTGGTGAGCTTGCTAGAGCATATTTTGAGCAAGTTCTTGGTGAGATTGCTAGAGCATATTTTGAGTAAGTTCTTGGTGAGCTTGTTGAAGCAGATCAGTGGATTGCCTAGCTGAGTAGATTAGTGAATTACCTTACTAAGAAAATCAGTGGATTGCCTACCTGAGCATATTAATATTGCCTACCTAAGCATATCAATGGATTGCCTACCTAAGCAGATCAATGGATTGCCTAGCTAAGCATATCAGTGAATTGCCTTGCTGAGCAGATCGGTGGATAGCCTAGCTTTGAGTAAATCAAAGTAATCATTTGTATTGGGATAAAGATCCCTATTTATTTATGAAATATTATAAGGAGATTATCTTGTGGAATACCCCACATTGGGGGAACCCCGTTAAATCTTGTGTCTCAATTGTGTGTGGTGATTTGTGCTCTTGATTACTATTGCTATCTATGTCATTAATGCACATTGCTATATTTGAATATTGTAATTAAGGATGCTAATTGATATTGGTTTGGAAAGAAAGAAAAAAGTGGGTGTTATACTGTTCACCCCCCCTCTCAGTATAAGCTTGTGTTCTTAAATTGGTATCAGAGTAGGTTCCTTTGGAAAGGCTAACAACTTGAGGGTAGATTCTACAAGAACATAGATGGCTTCATAGAATGGATCATATAAAAATAAGGCTCCACTATTTGACGATAACAATTATGCTTTCTGGAGCATGAGAATGAAGAACTACTTGATATCATAAGGATATGAGGTATGGCAGATGGTTGAAAAAAAGTATAAGGTTGAAGGTGATCCCGAGGCAGATAAGACTATTAGGAAATTGGTTGAGATCAATGCAAGGGTAATGAATTGTATTTTGAGTGGGCTACGTGAGACATATTTTGTAAAGGTCATGGTATGTAATTCAACTAATGAAATGTGGACCAAGTTGCGGAATACCTATGAAGGATATTCCAAGGTAAAGTTGGTAAAACTACAAACTCGTAGAAAAATATTTGAGGAATTGAAAATGGAAGATTATGAAGATATAGAAAAGTTTTTATTTCAATTTGATGAGATTACTAACACCATGAAAGGTATAGGATTTGAGATGAAAGAATCAGAAGTTACTCAAAATGTTTTGAGATCACTTCCCATGAATTATGATGCAAAGGTTTTAGCAATAGAAGAAAAAATGGATATCAACAAGCTAACAATGGAAGAACTACAAGGAACTCTCACAACTTATGAGATGAGGATAAGTAAGCATCAGGTTCCAATAAAATAAATTGCATTCAAGGCTTCAGATAAAAAGAAAGGGAAAATTTCATAAACAGATAGATATTCAAATAATGATGAGGAAGCTAACTTCATCAAAAGGAAAAAGGACTCAAGGAATTACAGAGATATGAAGAAAGTCAAATGCTATAAGTGTGGTGATTTTGGTCACTATGCAAACAAGTGTCCACATGAAGAAAACAGTGATGATGAAAAATAGGGTCACAGAAGAAAAGAATATGGAAAGCATAAGCATGACAAAGATGATAGACACAAGCAAAGCAGGTATGACAAGAAAAAAAAATTTGTAAGATAAAGAAAACTTTCTACATTGAAGAAGCAAGTGATAGCTCAGATCACAGTGATAAATACAAGTCAGATGATGAAAAGGAAGAACATATATTCCTAGGAATAGAAGGTGA
This sequence comes from Wollemia nobilis, assembly GCA_028583015.1. NCBI lineage: Eukaryota > Viridiplantae > Streptophyta > Pinopsida > Araucariales > Araucariaceae > Wollemia > Wollemia nobilis. Next base: position 2,485,906 of record JAQPPZ010002524.1, read on the forward strand.
AATAGAATAGTGCTTTGTGTGTGGTCAAAGAGATCACAAATCAGGATATTGCAATGGATTCAGTGATAGTGAAGATGATATGACACATCAAGGAAATAGGTATGGTCAAAGAAATCATGAAATTTTGTTTGCTATAGAATACTATAATAATCTTAGTGACAGTGAAGATGAAGAAGTCTCAATTTTGGTAATATAAAAAGAAGAGGAAGGTTCCAAAGCACCAAAGGTCTAATATTTCAGGTTTGGGGAATCACACTCAAAAGGAAAGGAATTTCTAAAATATGAAAGCAAGGAAGCACCTAAGTTTTATGAAGAAAGTTCCAAAATTCCTATGACTCCAAACATTCAGTTTGGATCTTGTTTTGAGATATGTGAATCAAGTTCAAAAGGAAAAGAAATTCTTGAAAAGGAAAGCAAGGAAGAAATTAAGGAAGAGGATTTAGATACTACAAAGAAGGTTCAAGGATACAATGCACAAGTCAAAATTGATCACAAGGATAATGGTCAAGAAAGGTATGAGGAACCATGGCATGAACAAAGGGATTTTCAAGGACATTATTTTTCTTGTAATGGATTTGGAAACAGGGCTATACACTGCAGGGTTTATATCAAAGAAGTTTGATTTTGCTAGAAGAAACTTCAAAGGAAGAAGGTATGGTTTTCAGGGACATTGCTTCTCATGCAACAGGATTGGTCATAGAGCTTCTCAGTGCAAAGAAAATGAGCAACGTGGTTTTGGATTTAGAGCTGCACAATTTAGAAGTCATGGTCATAATGATTATGAAAATAGAACTTCACAATACAGGGTTCGGGGAAAGGAATGGATATGGAAATTATTTCAAGAAAGAATTTAGGATATGGGCACCATCCAAAGGCTACAATATCAAGTGTTTTAATTGCAATAACTTTGGACATATTGCAAAATGGTGTAGGACTAAATTCCAAACAAGTTTAAGACAAGAAGGTCAAGCAATATCAAGGCAAGAAGGTCAAACAGGTTCAAGACAAGAAGATCAAGTAATTCATAAAGAGAAGGATATCAAAAAAATATGGAAGGAAGTTGACAGAGGAAAGAAACAATGTAATATGGGAGTAAAAGTACTCCCACCCCAAAATTAATCACCTCAAGAGAGAAGGTGGTGAGGGGGCTATGCTTAAGAGTCATATATTTTAGACCCATAGGTGTCCCTTTTGCCATTGATGTCAAAGGGGAAGAGATTTGAGTTAGGGGGAGCAACCTCCAAAGAGAGCATTGAGTTAGGGGGATCAGCCTCCAAAGAGAGCATTGAGTTAGGGGAGAAGCCTCCAAAGAGAGTATTGAGTTAGGGAGAGCAACCTCCATAGAGAGTATTGAGTCAGGGGGAGCAACTTTGATTCTCATAGATGGTTTTTGCAGTGATTGTGATGATTTGCATTAGAGGTGTTTCCATAAATACCAAAGGGGGAGATTGTTGGAAATTTGAGTTATTTTATGTTGTCATTTATGTCACATGGATCATTGATGTCATATGGATCACATTTGAGTTTTGGTGGTAACAACACTTCATAAATAATCATTTATGATATTTTGGAGAGCATGGATATATACAGGTTTTTTGTGAAAACCAAGGCAGGTAAAATAAAAGGTTTTATTTAAAACCATGGATGGTAGATTTGAAATGGGATTTTCTTAAAACCCAGGTTGGCTTTTTTTTTCATCGAAAAATATGCCCCGATGATGAGATATTTAATTTTAAATATTTAGTTTAAATTTTAAATTATTTAAAATTTTAATTTTAATTTTAAAATTAAAAATAAAATTATAGTGCCGACGTCTAAAGAAAGGAGGAAAGGCATATATTAAAAATAATAGCACCGACGTCTAAAGAAATGAGGAAAGGCATATATATATATATATATGCCACCAAAATTTTTGATAAATCCTTGTCCTCAATTTTCGAATGCATTCGAATTGATAACGTAATGCGAGAAGAGCCTGTGTGTTGAAGCGTGTGTAAAGAGGTGTGTGAAGGGTTTACAAAATTTGGGTCCATTGAATAATCACTCGTTGAGGATAACCAAATGCATAGGACCTTTGGCCTAGTGGTTAATGTGCTTTGTAAGAAGCAGGAGGTCCTGCAATCGAGTCTCGCCGGGGATACTTGTGTTGAAATGCTCGAAGCATTTTTGAGTTTTCGAAGGGCATAGAATATTGAGGTATTTGTTTTGGTTCGTGCCCCTTTGAACACGTGAGGACATGTGGCCCAACAGTGGCTTGGCCACGGTTAAGGAACTGAGCAAGGAGGCATCAAGGGATCGAATCCCGTCAGGGATAGAGGCAAGTTAATATTTTTAATATTATATTTTTTTCTAAAGTTGCCCTAGGAGAAATAAGGGTTATGATGCACCTTGAGAAAAAGAGATATTTCTGGTGATTTTCTTTTTGGAAGTATATCATATTATATATCGTTGGAAAGCTTATTTCGAGGGCTATTTGATTAACTTGCTTAGAGGTAGAAATAAGGTGTGTGTAAAGAGATATTTCTGATTTTGTAAAGAGGTTCAAAAGTGAAGGTTGTTTTGTTCTTTTTCAAAGAGGATTAATTATTTCATGAGGGGACATGATGTATTTTATTGAGTAGGAGTAATAAAAATGTTATTTGGATATTATTGTTGTGTTATTAATCATGATTCCTAACCCTTATTGAAAGTTGAAAAAGAAAGTTTGTTGAGTGTGGCAGATTTAGTGGACAACTAATAAGGCATCAAAAAGGTATGAGCAATATTCTCCATTGACTTTGTTTATGGTGGTTGATTTCTAAAATGTCATTGGAGAGAAAATGATTAATTGTGGTTTCCTTTTTGAAATTGGTTGGTTGAATGCTTCAAGGTTTTCTAGTTTGAGAGTTGTGTTTAAACCTTGTTTTATAAGCATTGTTGTTGAAGCCATTAGTTGTGTGAAAAAACCTGAGATAGGGTTTGAGAAGAACATGAGTATCATTGTTATGTGAAGAATGTTTTATAAGCATTGTTGTTGAAGCCCATTGATTGTACAAAGAACTTGAACTTGAGTTAGAGAAGAACATGAGTATCATTGTTATGTGATATTTCTGGCAGCTTTTGTGCATGATTGATTGAGCCTTTGAGAAGGCTTTTGGGATAGATTTCTGGATAGATTTGTGGCAGCTTTTGTGCATGATTGATTGAGCCTTTGAGAAGGCTTTTGGATAGATTTCTAGATAGATTTATGGTAGCTTTTATGCATGATTGATTAAGTCTTTAAGAAGGCTTTTGGATAGATTTCTAGACAAATTTGTGGTAGTTTTTGTGCATGATTGATTGAGCCTTTGATAAGGCTTTTGGATAGATTTGTGGACAGATTTGAGAAAGTTCTTGATGAGCTTGTTGAGAAGATTTGAGCAAGTTCTTGGTGAGCTTGCCAGAGCAAAATTTGAGCAAGTTCTTGGTGAGCTTTCCAGAGCATATTTTGAGTAAGTTCTTGGTGAGCTTGCTGAGCAGATTTGAGCAAGTTCTTGATGAGCTTGCTGAGAAGATTTGAGCAAGTTCTTGGTGAGCTTGCTAGAGCATATTTGAGAAAGTTCTTGGTGAGCTTGCTAGAGCTTATTTTGAGTAATTTCTTGGTGAGCTTGCTAGAGCATATTTTGAGTAAGTTCTTGGTGAGCTTGCTAAAGCAGATCAGTGGATTGCCTAGTTGAGCATATCAGTGAATTGCCTTACTGAGTAGATCAGTGGATTGCCTACCTGAGCAGATCAGGATTGCCTACCTGAGTAGATCAGTAGATTGCCTACTTGAGAAAATTAGTGGATTGCCTAGCTAAGCAAATCAGTAAATTGCCTTATTGAGCAGATCAGTGGATATCCTAGCTTTGAGTAGATCAAAGTAATCATTTGTATTGGGATAAGGATCCCTATTTCTTTGTGAAATATTATAAGAATATTATCTTATGGAGTACCCCACATTGGGGGAACCACGTTAAATCTTATGTCTCAATTGTGTGTGGTGATTTGTGCTCTTGCTTACTATTTCTATTTATGTCATTAATGCACATTGCTATATTTGGATATTGTAATTAATGACACTAATTGATATTGGTTTGGAAAAAAAGTAAAAAGTGGGCGCTATACTGTTCACCCCTCCCTCTCAGTATAAGCTTGTGTTCTTCCAAGCACTTGATGAGTTACTTGGGTATTCTCCCTCGATCTATGTGTTGCTTCACTTAATCAATGCACCTTAAGATCTCTTCTTCGGCTTCTAGTTGATGTCGCTTTTATGGATGTTATACAAGTGCTTCTTTTTTAGGGTGTCTCTCTGACTTGAAATGTAGTATGCTATGGATAATGCCAAGTGGTGTTAGCATTATATTGCTACTTCAAAAATGCTTTCACTCCTTCTTCCAATGCCAAATGACAAGTGGTATTAGGTAAGTTAATAGATTCCTTCAACATCCCTAACCTGCGATTGATGCCTCTTTAGGAGCGTTATGTGAATAATATCCAAGGATTCTCCTTTGCTCGAGTTGTCCTTGATTTCATGGTGAATGCATGCAATACCTTCTCTTCACATGGTGCAATTCATTCTCTTCTTTTGTCGTAACTGATGCAAGTTATTTGAATGCTTGTTTTCTAACCTTCTTGTTTTGCTTCCAATATTTATTTTGATAGGATAATGATGGTTATTCTCCAATATTTCTATGGTATAAGTAGTTACTCTTCCAATACTTCAATTGAGTGTTGATCAAGGCTATGATATGGCTTTAGGTGATGAGCATCCTTCTTCAAAATTGAACCTTCTTTGAAACTGAAACATCCTTGTTATTTACATTGTACGACGATCGATGTATCTCCTCCTTAGAATTACTGAGTTTGCCTTACAATTTGTGATTGCTTTCATTTTGGATACCTAGGTTGAATGGGATGCTTGCTTTGGTGCAAGTTGTGTGGGTAGAATGGTGGCTAGACTTGGTGCCAACGTAGCTTCTTCTAACTTAAGTTTATGGATAGAATACTATGATGCCTTCACAGTTGTGATGTGACGTCTGACGCTTGGAGGTAGACTTTGTTGTGCTCCTTATATTGCCTTCACCAAAGGCTATCAACTATGTAATATACCTTTCAATGTACCTTATTTTGGCTTCACCAAAGGCTTCCAATATGTAGAACGTATTTTGCTTGACATCCTTAGCTTAGCTAATAGTTTCTCCTACCTTTTGCTCAATGATCCTTCAATGGATACGTATTATTAGAAGTCTAAAAAAATCACTTTCTTCACCTTTCTGTTAATGACTTCTCTTCTTGATTTGAGTGAATAAAATGCAGGTAGATGATGTCCGAGATATCTTCCTTTGTCTTGGATATACTTCACTTTTCAAGATCTTGTTGAGTGGCTCTAAATAGATGCTTGAAAATGTTCAATGCAATGGTGTAGATGTTTGCCCCCTTGTAATATCCAACTAACTCTCTTGGCTTCTCAAACTGATGGTTAATACTCCCTTTGTTGAAGAACACAAGCTTATATTGAGAGGGGGGGTGAATAGTATAAGACCACTTTTTACTTTTATTTCCAAAATAGTATTAATCAATATAATAAATGGCAATATCAATAGCAATAACCAAAGCAATGCATAAATCATCACACATAATAGAGACACCAATTTTAATGTGGTTCACCCAATGTGGGCTACCTCCACAGAGAAAATATTTTTTCTAAATATTTCTCAAATAATCTCATGGGAATCCTTTCCAATTATAATGTTTATGGACCTCTATCCAAAGGAGATGTTGATCCCCTGACCTCAAGTTCATGGATATCTGCCACATGAGAACTATTTCTCCTTCTCCTCTGGCTAGTGATATTCTAAAAGACTCTATCTCTCTGCTACACTGACTGGTGGATCTCTTTCCACTTGAAGACTCCTCACTCAGATATGTCTTCAATTGTCCTGGATGCTAGATCTCTATCCATTGAGACTTTGTCCTCTGTACTCTATCACCTCCAAAGCTCTGTTAATAGGTTCACTCAGAACCTCCTCAAATCTGCTCAATAGGCTCACTCAGAACCTGCTCAATAGGCTCACTCAGAACCTGCTCAAATATGCTTAATAGACTCACTCATAACCTACTCAAATCTGCTTAATAGGATCACTCAAAACCTACTCAATAGGCTCACTCAGAACCTGCTCAAATCTGCTCAATAGGCTCACTCAAAACCTGCTCAAATTTGCTCAATAGGCTCACTCAAAACCTACTCAAATCTGCTCAATAGGCTCACTCATAACCTACTCAAATCTACTCAATAAGCTCACACAAAACTTGTCCCAATCTTCTCAATAAGTCCTCTCTAGGACTTTCTCAAATCTACATAGCAAGCTTTCACAAAAGCTTACACAAAATCAGTCCACAAGCCTTCTCAAAGACTTACCTCAAATCATCTCAACAAAATATCAACTCAATCTCATAGAAGCATAAAGAGAATTGTTAGAGACTCAATATGTTCTATACTCAAATCCCAATCTCAATTCAAAGTAATCTCAAATCAGCTCAATCTTATAGAAGCATAAAGATAATTGTTAGAGACTCAATATGTTCTATACTTGAATCCCAATCTCAACTCAAAGCAATCTCAACTCAGCTCAATCTTAACTCAATCTCATAGAAGCATAAAGAGAATTGTTAGAGACTCAATATGTTCTATTCTCAAGGCTCAATCTCAACTTAATCATAATATAGAATAGTTTGTTTCATGGAACTTGAACAACCACTTCATGCAACCACTTGACTAGGCTCAATCAACTCTACTCAACCAATCACTTCAAGAAACAACTCTTTCTCACAAACCCTGGTCCAAGCATGAATCAACTAACTCAAAATGTTTCCAATAATTCTCAACAACAAATCTTACATAACAATGATACTCATGTTCTTTTCTAACTCAAGTTCAAGTTCTTTGCATCACCCATTGGCTTCAACAACAATGTTAATAAGACAAGGTTTTAATCACAACTCTCAATTCAGAAAACCTTGAAGCATAAACTCAAAGTACTTCACTCAACCAATGGTCTAAACAACAATGCTTATCAAACAAGGTTTAATCACAACTCACAATCCAAAAAACCTTGAATCATAAACTCAAAGTACTTCACTCAACCAATGGTCTAAACAACAATGCTTATCAAACAAGGTTTAATCACAACTCACAATCCATAAAATATTAAAGCATTAACTCAACCACTTTCGAAAAGGAAACCACAATTAATCCTTTTCACTCCAATGATATTTTAAAAATCAACCACCCAAATAAAATCAATGGAGAGTATTACTCATACCTTTTTACGCCTTATGAGTTGTCCACTAAATCTGTCACACTCAACACACTTTTTTTTTCAACTCTTAACAAGGGTTAGAGATCTAGAGTTATAACACAACAATAATATCCAAATAACACCTTATTACTCCTACTTTATTTTAACATCCACCAAAGTTCTTTTTAAAAGAAAACCCTTACTCAAAATAACTTTCACTAAAAATAACTTTATCAAAAACCTTATTACTCCTAACAATTTCAAAAAATCACAATAAAAATAATTCACAACTCAAACAGCCACCATGACCTTATTCTCTAAGGTTACTCAACAAATCAACTAACGAAGCACCTTTACCCCTTATCACTCCACCTCAGGCAATCCAAACAAAAGATTAATAAAAACCTTAATACCTGCCTCGAGGGGGATCGAACCCTCGTCTTACCCCAACGCAAATGCCCTAGCCGTGACCAAGCTACCGCACGAGCTACGGGCTCGTTGGTGAAAAAGAAGCACCACCCACTTCTTATCCTTCACCCTCTTCCACCAAGTGAAAAGTATGTGCCTTGGGCACCTCAACAGAACAAAGCCAAAAATGATGCTTGCGGGAATCAAATGCACAACCTCCTTGTCACCAAAACCTTTGCACAATCCAAGCTGCCACTAGGCCATGTTGCCCAATGTGTTTTGGGAAGTGGTCATTGTCTCCCTTTAATGTTCGTTGCGTCACTTAAACGAAAAACACGAGCTCTTTTTCTTTGCAAATACCAAGCGCAAATATCAACAAGCAAGGATAATGAGTTAAAAAATTCAATGGCATATTTATATGCCTTCCCTTTACTTTGGAAATGTTGGCCTTTTTGAAACTTCCTTCATGACGTCGGCGGATAAACTTTTAATTTTAATTTTAAAATTAAAATTAAAATTTTAATAAATTTAAAATTTAAACTAAATCTTTAAAATTAAATATCTCCATCATCGGGGCACCTTTTTCGATGAAACAAAAAGCCAACTTGGGTTTTAAGAAAAACCCATTTCAAAAATGCCATCCATGCTTTTATATAAAACCTTGAAAATTAAATTTCTCCATCACCGGGGCACCTTTTTCGATGAAACGAAAAGCCAACTTGGGTTTTAAGAAAAACCCATTTCAAATCTGCCATCCATGGTTTTAAATAAAACCTTTAAAATTAAATTTCTCCATCATCGGGGCACCTTTTTCGATGAAATGAAAAGCCAACTTGGGTTTTAAGAAAAACCCATTTCAAATCTGCCATCCATGGTTTTAAATAAAAACCTTTTTCAAAGCTTCCCTTGAAGCTCCTTTTGGAACCAAATGCCATGCATCCCTTCTTGAACCTTTGATCAAAAACCTTTGCTTCTCATGAAGCTCTTTGTGAAACACAAACATAGTGCTTACTTACATAGATCCTTTTGACATCAATGACAACTCTTAGCTTAGGGACTCAAAATGTCCAACAATCTCTCCCTTTGTCATTTATGGCAACCCATATCCTTTTACTAAAATCTGACCTTCTTTTTTGCTTCTCCTAGGACTTTTCTCCCCCTGGCTCAAAGCTTTCTCAAATATCAAATCTCTCCCCATATCAAAAATGTTCCTCAATATACAAAAATATCTCCCCCTTTGTCATCAATGACAAAGGGTCACCTTTGGGGCTTGCATCTAAGAATGAGCCTCTTAGCTTAGCCCCTCCCCCACCTCCACATGAGGTGGTTAATTTTGGGGTGGGAGTATTTCTAGTCCTCGAAAGCACTGCTCTTTTCATTTACCTTTTTCTCTTTCTTTTTGAGTTTTCTGAATCCTCTTACTATTTCTTACCAAGTTATTATCCCTGTTCCTATCATCACTTTTGTTCCTATTTTTGTTCTTGTTCTCCTACATGTTCCCATTTATGTTCTCGTTCTCATCCTTGTTCCTATTCCTGTGCATTGTTCCTTTCCTTGTTGAACTTTCTATTGTCCAACTTATCCTTAGAGGTCTCACTCTCTCTTTTACTTCTTTTGACTCTTCTTCTTCTCTGGTGTTTGACCTTGACTCTCCTTTTTCTACTTCTTGTTTCCCTTGTTCTTATTTAGAGCTAAGTCATGTTATGGTGACTGATGACTTTTGTGCATTGATAGTCCTTTCCAAGGTCTTTGAATTTTCCTCAAACTTGTGTAGCTTTTCCTTAGAACCTTTTACTTCCAACCTTAGTGAAACTATCTCATGCTCTAATCTTTCACACTCTAGATCTTTTGTTTTTAATTTTTTGGCCATACCTTCTTCATTTTTTCTTGTCTCTTCAACTTTGATTTTGAAGTTAGTGAGTTCCTGTAGAAACTTTGCTTTTTCTTTCTCATCTTCTTGAGCTTGAACTCTTAATCCTGAGTTCTCCCTTTTTAGTTCTTCAAGAGTAATCCTAAGCCTTTCACATTCTATCTCTTTTACCTTTGGCTGTTTAATCATACCTTATTCAACTCTTCTTGATTTTTCAACCTTATCTCTCAAGTCAGAGATATCATGTAGAAGCTTTGTCTTACATTTCTCATCTTCTTGTAATTGAGCCTTCAATTCTAAATTTTCTCTTTTCAATTCAATAAGTTCCTTAAGAGTGGATTCCCCTTTTTATTTTTCTGAAGCATCTTCTTTTTCTTCTATTACTAAAAGTAGAGTTTCTTCTTCATACATGTTTTGATTGTCCCTGTTATCCTTTCTTGAACCAATCTATAGGATTTCATTTTCAAGAATATCATATTCATCATCACTGCTACTAAACCCATTACAATATCTTACATCATGGCCAAGTTGACCACAAACAAAACATTCTTGTGGACAATAAGCTGCATGGTGACCTGTGTTCCCACATCTAGTACAAAACTTTATCAGTCTGGATATTTCTCCACTACTTGATTCATCTATTGAATCTATTTCCATGTGTCCTCCCAACACAAAAATATTAAACTCATCTTCCTTTTCTTTCATGACCATAGGTTTTATTTTCTTCTTGTGTCTCATGTTTCTACTCTTGCTTTTCTTTGCCATTTGTGTTCTTGTAGGATCTTCCTTTAAGCTGTTAAACTTATTTTGAAGGAACCGACTCTGATACCAATTGAAGAACACAAACTTATACTAAGAGGGGGTGAACAGTATAATACCACTTTTTACTTTTCTTTACCAAATAGTATTAATCAATATAATTAATGGCAATATCAGTAGCAATAACCAAAGCAATGCACAAATCATCACACATAATAGAGACACCAATTTTAACGTGGTTCACCCAATGTGGGCTACCTTCACAGAGAAAATATTTCTTCTAAATATTTCTCAAATAATCTCATGGGAATCCTTCCCAATTACAATATTTATGGAAATCTGTCCAAAGGAGATGTTGATCCCCTAATATCAAGTTCATGGATCTCTTCCACAGGAGAACTCTTTCCCCTTCTGCTCTAGCTAGTGATCTTCTAGAAGACTATGTCTCTCTGCTGCACTAATTGGTGGATCTCTTTCCACTTGAAGACTCCTCACTTAGATCTATATTCAATTGTCCTGGCTGCTGGATCTCTATCCACTGAGACTATGTCCTCTATCCTCTATCGCCTCCAAATATTTTTCAATAGATTCACTCAGAACCTCCTCAAATCTGTTCAATAGACTCACTTAGAACCTGCTCAAATTTGCTCAATAGGCTCACTCAGAACCTGCTCAAATTTTCTCAATAGGCTCACACAGAACCTGCTCAAATCTACTCAATAGGCTCACTCAAAACCTACTCAAATCTACTCAATAGGATCACTCAAAACCTACTCAGAACCTGCTAAAATCTACTCGATAGGCTCACTCAGAACCTACTCAAATCTGCTCAATAGGCTCACTCGGAACCTGCTCAAATCTGCTAAATAGGCTCACTCAGAACCTGCTCAAATCTGCTCAATAGGCTCACTCAAAACCTGCTCAAATTTGCTCAATAGGCTCACTCAGAACCTGCTCAAATCTGCTCAATAGGCTCACTTAGAACCTGCTCAAATATGCTCAATAGGCTCACTCAAAACCTGCTCAAATCTACTCAATAGGCTCACTCGAAACCTGCTCAAATCTGCTCAACAAGCTCACACAGAACCTGTCCCAATCTGCTCAATAAGTCCTCTCTAGGACTTGCTCAAATCTACATAGCAAGCTTTCACAAAATCTTACACAAAATAAGTCCACAAGCCTTCTCAAAGACTTTCCTCAAATTAGATCAACAAAATCTCAACTCAATCTCATAGAAGCATAAAGAGAATTGTTAGAGACTCAATATGTTCTATACTCAAATCCCAATCTCAATTCAAAGCAATCTCAACTCAGCTCAATCTTATAGAAGCATAAAGATAATTGTTAGAGACTCAATATGTTCTATACTCAAATCCCAATCTCAACTCAAAGCAATCTCAACTCAGCTCAATCTTAACTCAATCTCATAGAAGCATAAAGAGAATTTTTAGAGACTCAATATGTTCTATTCTCAAGGCTCAATCTCAACTCAATCATAATATAGAATAGTTTGTTTCATGGAACTTGAACAACCACTTGACTAGGCTCAATCAACTCTACTCAACCAATCACTTCAAGAAACAACTCTTTCTCACAAACCCTAGTCCAAGCATGAATCAACTAACTCAAAATGTTTCCAACAATTCTCAACAACAAATCTTACATAACAATGATACTCATGTTCTTTTCTAACTCAAGTTCAAGTTCTTTGCATCACCCATTGGCTTCAACAACAATGCTAATAAGACAAGGTTTTAATCACAACTCTCAATTCAAAAAACCTTGAAGCATAAACTCAAAGTACTTCACTCAACCAATGGTCTAAACAACAATGCTTATCAAACAAGGTTTAATCACAACTCACAATCCAGAAAACCTTGAAGCATAAACTCAAAGTACTTCACTCAACCAATGGTCTAAACAACAATGCTTATCAAACAAGGTTTAATCACAACTCACAATCCAAAAAACCTTGAAGCATTAACTCAACACTTTCAAAAAGGAAACCACAATCAATCCTTTTCACTCCAATGATATTTCAAAAATCAACCACCCAAATAAAATCAATTGAGAGTATTACTCATACCTTTTGATGCCTTATGAGTTTTCCACTAAATCTATCACACTCAACACACTTTTGTTTTCAAATCTTAACAAGGGCTAGAGATATTGAGTAATAACACAATAATAATATCCAAATAACACCTTATTACTCCTACTTTATTTTAACATCCACCAAAGTTCTTTTTAAAAGAAAACCCTTACTCAAAATAACTTTCACTAAAAATAACTTTATCAAAAACCCTTATTACTCCTAACAATTTCAAAAAATCACAATTAAAAATAATTCACAACTCAAACAACCACCATGACCTTATTCCCTAAGGTTACTCAACAAATCAACTAACGAAGCACCTTTACCCCTTATCACTCCACCTTAGGCAATCCAAACAAAAGATTAATAAAAACCTTAATACATGCCTCGAGGGAAATCGAACCCTCATCTTGCCCCAACGCGAACACCCTAGCCACGACCAAGCTACCGCATGAGTTGCAAGCTCATTGGTAAAAAAGAAACGCCACCCGCTTCTTATCCTTCACCCTCTTCCACCAAGCGAAAAGTATGCGCCTTGGGCGCCTCAACAGAACAAAGCCAAAAATGATGCTTGCGGGAATCGAACGCACAAACTCCTTGTCACCAACACCTTTGCACAATTCAAGCTGCTACTAGGCCATGCTGCCCAATGCATTTTGGGAAGTGGTCGTTGCCTCCCTTTAATGTTCATTGCATCACTTAAACGAAAAACACGAGCTCTTTTTCTTCATAAATACCAAGCGCAAAATATCAACGAGCAAGGATAATGAATTAAAAAATTCAATGGCATATTTATATGCCTTCCCTTTGCTTTGGAAACGTCGGCCTTTTTGAAACTTCCTTCATGACGTCGACGAATAAACTTATAATTTTTTTTTTAAACTTAAATTATTTAAAATTTAAACTAAATATTTAAAATTAAATATCTCCATCACCGGGGCACCTTTTTTGATGAAACAAAAAGCCAACTTGGGTTTTAAGAAAAACCCATTTCAAATCTGCCATCCATGGTTTTAAATAAAACCTTTAAAATTAAATTTCTCCATCACCGGGGCACCTTTTTCGATGAAACAAAAAGCCAACTTGGGTTTTAAGAAAAACCCATTTCAAATCTGTCATCCATGGTTTTAAATAAAAACATTTTGTAAAGCTTCCCTTGAAGCTCCTTTTGGAACCAAATGCCATGCATCCCTTATTGAACCTTTGATCAAAAACCTTTGCTTCTCATGAAGCTCTTTGTGAAACACAAACATAGTGCTTACTTACATAGATCCTTTTGACATCAATGACAACTCTTAGCTTAGGGACTCAAAATGTCCAACATTTGCAAGTTGAGATAAGTTGGAGTTAATATTGCCTTCTATCCCTTGGAAATTATTACCTTGCTTGGTTACTTTCACACTTACTAATCCAAGCTTTCCAATAATGATTTTGCACTATAGAATATGCAAATTTTTAGAGTCTTATTTTGCTTAGAAATAATCAATAGAATGTTGATATGTTTCTTTCTCTCAAAATATATCTAACTTCTATATTTTTTCTTGTGCAGGTTTAAAACTTGTAGACAATAACTTCTACACTACCTTGAAGACTTGAATGAACACTATTTATGCAACCTTTAAACCTTGAAACTAGTGCTCAATAAACTTGATAAAAAACTAAATATAAAAGTTCAACTAATGAACCTTTTGCACCTTTGTTGCATACCTTTTCTCCTTTGTAGATGATGATGATGATGGTGGTGATTTAAGTCACCTAAATTGCTGCATTTTGTAGATGATATTGTAGCTCTTCTAGGCTATCCAAAAATAGCTCTTTGGCTCACCTTTTTGCAGCTTTAACACTCCACTAATTTGCTGCCCGAAACTATAATTTGGTGGCTCTAATACTTCTTCAGGATGTACCTCTAAAATCTGATCCTTAGTAGCTACTAATGCTACCCAAATTGCTGCTTTTTTCTATCCTCAAATATGAAAAATTTTAGATTGTAAAGTAGTCAAAACCTTCACCAAAATGATGTCCTTGAGTCTCTTAGATTCGGTGGTTTCTCTATCTCTTTTCTCTTGTTGAATTTTGACTTCAAACTTGGCCTATCTAATGGCCTTCTTCTCAATATTCTTACTATCTTGAGGTCTACACTTTTCTTCTCTAAAATTTGGCAAGCTTCTTGCCAAATCCTTTTCTCTTGGGCTTGTTGTCGGATGGTGATAATTATCCCAAGTTCTTTATCATATACTTCTCCTTGGTAGTAAATTTCTCCAATGAGTTATTCTAGGAACTCTTCCAATGAGGCTCACCAAGCCTTCTCCTTGTTTCTCCTTGAGACCTCTCCAAGGTCTTCAATCTTACAGCTTCTAAAATTTCAATGAGACCTTCATTGATCTCGTCAATCTTCAACTATGGAATTTTTGCAATGAGATATCCTCCTTGGATATCCTAAATCCACTTCTAGTAAAATATTGCAATAGAAATTTTGTTAGTCCTTCTCTATCCTCAATCTCCCATTATGGAAGTTCTTCAATAGGTCCTTCTATGGACCTCTTCCTCAATGTAAAGTTTTCAATCTTCAATAGAGATCACCAATCTCCAATGTTCAATAGGACTCTTCTCCTTGAGTCTCTTCTCCCTTCAATGGGGTCTTATTTCTAAGACCTCCTCCTCAATTTGCAGTTTTTAATGTGGCTTCCTTGGCCATTAGATCTCTTATCAATCTCCAACTTGGAGTCTTTAATATACAATTCTTTTAATGGGACCTTTCTCCTTAGACCTCCAAATATTCAATCTCTACTCTTCTGCAACAAATAACTAATTCCTGTGCGAGGAGAGCACATAAAATTTTAGGCAACGAAGGTGAAATTGTTCTTTATCTATTGTAGAAATTTTCTCAACTTATAGGAGTTAATTTTTTGCAACAAAATATTAGAATTTTTTTTTTTTTACAAATCTATAGAAAACAATCTTCATTGGTTGGATTGCCAATCTAGTGGATTCAATGTTGAGTTCTAGTCTTCACAAGTTTTCTGCAACTCTATGGAAAAACTATAGCCAATGGTAAATTTTAGAAATCTGAAAATGAGATCTACAATCTCCTCTCAATATCTCTTGTGGCTATCTTTATTTCCTATTGATCTACTATGTGCTTTGATACCACTGTTATCTTTTGAAGCTTTAAACTTAAAGGAAATGCAACCACAAATATGGAAATAAGCATGCAATAGTATAACTATGATAATGGCTAATTAATATGCATGAAAATATGATAGAAAACTTGATACAATGCTCAAGAAATGCTCATATATGACAACTCACGAAAATATACAATGTCATGCAATGGAAATTACTACCTCTCCATTTTACAAAACTAGGTCTATATTGTATCTACTACTACTCTACATATATACTCTAAAATCCTCTCTCTTTTCTATTCTATGAAGGTCTATTTATAATGAGATGTAACTCTTTGCCTTCAATATTCCTATGACACCTCACTATTATATTCTAAGAACTCATGTACATGTGGACTACATGCACATTTACATCATTGCACATTCTAACACTTGTGCATTCATTACATTGCTTTAATAAAGTACTTGACTCTTAATATTACTAGTCTAAATATGTACCCATGAAGGTACATTAGTAAGGACCAAATAATGTAATATATTCCAACACATATTTATCTTGAAGGAATCTCATTTAATGGTTTCAAAATTAGATCTAGATTGATTGTTTTTTTATCATACAAAGTATCCATCCAAATGAAATTTTCTCTCCAGTTCCCACCACCCATCTTAGACCTTTAATCATTAAATCAATTGATTTTTTAAAAACTATTCCATAGAGCAAAACCATTTGGTAGTGAGATTGAAATAAATACTAAGCTTGGGTCATTAGGCTCAACATATTTACTTAGAATAATTCTTTTTCGTTGTCTTTAACTCTCTTTGTACAATCTCCAAATCACTTTTCTCCTAAAAGCTAAGTTAGCACGTGTAAGAACTCTTAAACAGAGACCTCCTCTAGTTTTATCATCACACACTTTGTTCCATTCACCAAGGAAATTTCCTTTTATCTGTAAAAACTCTTAAGTTGAGACCACAAAAATGATCGTATAATATAGATTAAAATTGTTTCTATCAATTTCGATATAGTATACAAGGACATATAAAATGTTGGAATGGCCTATAAGATTGATTTAATTAATTGCACTCTTCTTGCTAATGATAACCATCTACCTTTCCATGCTAGTAGTTTATTATGAACTTTACTTATAAATGGATTCCATTATTCTATCCTCATTATCCCCTCAAATAAGGGCATCCCTGGATAAGTTGTTGGTAATTTTACTTTTTCCACTTGAAGTAACCAATAAATTCATGCTTTCATTCTAGTTGGGGTGTTTAGGAAGTAAAATTTGGATTTTGTCCTATTAACTTTTTGCTCTTATGCTCTTTCATATTCCTTTAATAAGTTATTCCAAGTTCTGGCTTCATTTATCCTTGCCCTCCCAAAAATGATTGTATCATCTACAATTATGGGTGATGTTGTCGATGTTATTACTAGTCTTAAGTCCACTTATTAGCCCATATTTGTTAGCCTTCTTCAAGTTCCTACCCAATACCTTTGCCATAATAATGAACATATATGGTGATAAAGGATCTCCTTGTCTAAGACCTCTCTTGGTTTTAAAATAATCTATTACTAACCCATTAACCAACATTGAATATAAAACTATAGAGACACAAGTTTTAATCCATCTGATATATTTCTTCCCAAATCCAAACTTTTCTAATACTACAAAAATAAAATCCCATTTAACCCTATCATAGGGTTTACTTATATAAATTTTTAATATCATTGCTTTCTTTTCTTGAAGTTGTGGAATTCATAACTTCATGAGCTTCTATTATCCCATCTAGAATTTATCTCCCTTTCACAAATCCTCCTTCTTGTTTTGAAATAATTTTGTCTAATAGTGGTCTTAACCAATTCACCATCACTTTGGAGATAATCTTACATGAGGCTTATGGGCCTAAGAGAATCAAACAATTTTGAATCCTTCTTTTTTAGAATCAGGGTAACACATGTTGTAGAGAACCAATTAGACTTGGGGATCTATCCTTATCAAAAGAGAAAAGAGCTAAATGAACTTCTTCCAAAATAATAGGTTTCATCAGTTTCCTATTGTCTTCATCTATTATAAATGAAGGTACTTCTTGTACTAGTTTATCGTTAAGAACTTCAAACTCCTCTAAACCTATAATAAAGGCAAAACAACCTTGCTTCCTTTTTTATTTCAAACCCCTTCTACTAATTTAATTCTACTAATTTTGGATGTTAATATTTGTACTATTATCATCCTATGAAAAAACTTTGTAGTTTTATCTCCTTTTAACCAAATCCGTCTCAATTTTAATCTCTAAAATTTCTCTTCCTTACTCAAAATATTATGATATTCACTAAGAAACTCCCTTTCCTCTGAGCTTGGATTATTATGATCACCTTTTTAGAATTTTGAAAGTTTATCTTTTAGTTTTTTCTTCTCAAAAATATTTCCAAAAGTGTTATTATTCCATTCTTTTAATCTATATGTCATTGATTTAATTTGTTTTGGAAGTGTATATAA
This sequence comes from Wollemia nobilis, assembly GCA_028583015.1. Lineage (NCBI taxonomy): Eukaryota > Viridiplantae > Streptophyta > Pinopsida > Araucariales > Araucariaceae > Wollemia > Wollemia nobilis. The sequence goes on from JAQPPZ010002524.1 coordinate 2,503,962, forward strand.
CCCATTGTTTCCTAAATAATTCCATGTTTATGCTATCATATCAACAAATTAGATGGTATTCCCACAATTACTCATATTTAAAATATGATATTTATTTAATTCACTTATCACCATTTTAACTCTTATTGGCCAAATGATTTGAACCAATCCTTGTCAAGGTATTAATTTTAGCATAAGTCCCTTCATTTAGCCAATGATTTTTCTACTATTAGCTTTTAGCCTCTCCTATTGTTGGTCCAAGTATAGTTTTATTATTTAAACTCAACCTCCCATAGATTATAGTTTTGAATAAAAGTTGAGAAATCTCTCGTACTTCGGGTTAGTTTCTTAATTTTCCTAAACTTTTCATCTAGCTTGATTACAACATTAAAATATCCTATTGTAATGAATTGGGTTCCTTGGTATTTACTTCTCATAAAGGCTTCAATCCCACTCCATACTTCTAATCTGCCTGATTGAGTTGTAGATCCACAAACATTGTTAAGGATGAAACTAATATCTTCAAAGTAGCATGTGACTAAAGAGGATATCCAATGCCTAGTTTTATGAATGGTTACATAGGAGGTTCTAATAGGATTCCAACATGTTAGAATTCCTCCTGTCACTCTTTCATAATCCACAACATCCCATTCACATATTTCCTATACTAATTTCATAGTTTTGGAAACTTCTTTTTTAGTCATTTTAGTTTTTTGGACACAAAGGATGTTAGGCTTGTTAGGCTTGTTATTTAAACAAAGTTCCCTGATACACCTATGATTTGAAGGAACATTAGCCTTTATATTTCATGAGATGGTAATAATGTTTCATTAGGGGCTACTGGCCCTGCCTACAAGTTACCAATATAATTTTTTTGTTTGGTAAAGAGAATTTCAACCAACTTAGTTTGTGTTCCTTTCTTTATGCTTGTTCTCTCTTCCTTGGATCTTGCTTGATAATTTGAGGGTTTTCCTCTTTTTGCCTTGCATGTATCAAGAGAAGGTCTTATTATTCTATTTCTCAATATTATTTCACAACTTTATTTTTCATTAGATTTATCCTCTCTTAGCTCCACTACAAAAGCTTTTGACTTGTCCTACTCACTTTTTGGTATTTCCTTATTAATGGCAAAGAAATTAACATCTAACCGTGTATTTTCTCTACCAATTTTCTTCTCCTAAATGATGCATGGTACTTCAAGAGAGTATTCAAAATTTTATGAGATACATTCCTTAGATTCATCAAGATTTTTCTTCTCTAAATTAGGATCATATTGAATAGATGATTCCTTATTAATATTATGAACCTGTTGTATTGTGTCCTCTAAGCTCTCATCTTCTTTTTTTTCAAATGCTAAAGCCTAAAAAGAATTTAAATTTCTTCCAATATCCTTCATTGTTGGTCTCCATTTTTTATTTACTTTCATTTATCTAGACCTATTTTTTTGGTAGTTGAAAACCATCCTCATCCTTATCCATTTGTAAGTTTCTCTTGATGTATTCTACGTATGTTTTTGTTGGACTCTTCTTAGGGCATGATATCTCAATATGCCCCACCTCATGACATATTCTACATCTAAAATATATGTTTTCATAATCTATGATTTGGATCAACAACTTACCCCCATACTTAAGAATGGTTCATTTTGGTAAAGGTTTACTTATATCAATCATGACTAATATCTGAGCATAAATAGCCAACAAACCATCTTTTGTAGTTTCTAAAATTTCAAGGAATTCCCCTAGAGTGTTGCCTACTACCTTGAAGGTATCAATTTACCAAAATTCAATAGGCAACCCATACAATCTAACTCGGATTGGTACTAGGGATATATTTACATTTTTAGATGCAAAGCTTTCATACTAGCGGGTAAGGAAGAGTCCTGATCTTCCCATAAACCAAGAACCACCTTTTAGGATTCTATCTCTTTCCTCCCTGAAATAAAAACTGGTTAAGAATAAACCTTTGAAAATAAAGGATAGACTCACTTTTAGAGACTTCCAATTCTTATCAATTCATTTTCTCAAGGTTGAAGCCCTTGACCAAGACCCATTAAATTTACCAAAAATTACCCTATATTTGAGCAACGAGGATCGATACTTATAAGGCCCTTACTAGCCTCTACTATTGGAGATGATTCTAAAAATTTAGATATAAATCAGTACATGGGGAGAAAACTAAAGTCAAAAGTTACTAAAATTTACCAAAATATCTTATAGCAATTATAATATTTGATAAAAAACCTATAATAATTTACATGCAAAATTTTTAAGATAAAGAAGGGGAAACATAAACTTGGCTAAACAATTCTATACCTAGATATAACCTACCTCATTGAAACCTTAGCCCTCCATTATTCCTCCCATCATCTGAACCTTGGTTGACAGATATCTGTAAGTTGATTTTTTGCGACTTGAAAATTTGTCATTGCCCTTGTTTTAGATGGCTGACTTCACAAGGTTGTATCTATCTCAATATTGCTCAAATTTATTTATATGACCACTCCTTTTAAAGCTCTTCCAATTCCACACAAATTGGTCCAAGAATCATCTGAATTAGACAACCCTTCAAAGATATGACTATTAAAGGATGATATATTTTTTTTTAATTTCCCTGATGCTTATATGTAAATTAAACTAACCATAAATATATTTAAATTTTTATAGATTAGTGAAATTGAAAAACTTAAAATCTCTTCAAAGATATGACTATTAAAGGATGAGATTTTTTTTTTCTAATTTCCCTGATGCTTATATGTAAATTAAACTAACCATAAATATATTTAAATTTTTATAGATTACTGAAATTGAAAAACTTAAAATCATTCCAAATGATAATGGCTTTAGGCGCTCTTTTTGGAGACCCAGGTTCAAACCACAACGTGTGTGCGTGTGTTACCACATGAACTTTGGTTTTCATCATGAGGAAACACCCGTGTCAAGGTGCATGTGTGTGTAATATATTTAATAATATAAAAAACTACCATTATAAAATAGCACAACAAATTTGAATTGCTAATTACTAGCATATAATAAAATGAATAGGTTAAAATTTTAAAATCATGAACATGAATAGGTACAAAGTGAGAGAGGAGAAATAAGATAAATGAATGTTATTGACTATTGAATCTTTGGTTTTTGGTTAGGTTTTTTAGATTTCTCTATTAGTTTTACTATGGTACCCAACCTTGACGAGCTAGTGAATAGTGTTGGCATCGTAGAAGGGATTGCATGTGACAATAACTCCAATGAAGCATCCAAGGAAATTTGCCCTCAAAGCGGTCCACAAGGTAACTCTTCCTCCCCTTATGTAGTTCTTCATTTTTTTAATTTCAATGATGCATGTAAATGGTTAGATTTATTTACCCTGGTTGGGTATTTTGTGGGTCATATCTCTAATGAATCTTCTTTGTGGGCCTGGGTAAACTTCCCTTATGTAGTTCTTCATTTTTTTAATTTCAATGATGCATGTAAATGGTTAGAGTCATTTACCCTAGTTGGGTATTTTGTGGGTCATATCCCTAATGAATCTTCTTTGTGGGTCTGGGTGAACACAACTTGGACTCCTCATGGAGTCAAGTTAGAGATGATACAAAACCTTATGAAGGGCTTCTTTCTTTTTTGCTTCACAAAATCTACTCATGCCAAGGCGATATACGAGCATGGGCCATGGTACATGCAAAAGCTTATTGATTTTTTTTCACCATGGACCTGTGAATTTTTTGTTTTTGAGGAAAGTACCACTAAGGTCCCCATTTGGATTGAATTCCTTGGTCTCCTACTTCCCCTTTGGCCCTTCTTGAGCCACATCACATCTCCTTTGGATCATGTTGTTCTTGTTGAGTTAGACAAGTTTTTCCATGCATGTCTGTAGAAGTGTGCATGTGTAGAGGTTGATATATCCTAGGATCTTTAGGAATCAATTGATATTCAAGTTGGTGACTCTACGATTTCATAATGGATTTTGTACATCAACTTGCCCAGTACATGCTTTCGTTGTCAATATTTGGAGCACAAAGTGAAATATTGTTCCCTTATTCCACATAAATAGGACAAGGAAAGCCCCACTTTGTCTAGTGCACCTGCCCCTTTGACAAAGAAGATGGTTGGACAACAGTGAGTGGGAAAAATAATATGCTTTCTACAATTTCTAAGGGTGCGTAGCCAAAGATAATTTTGGCACCAACATCCAATATTGTGGACAAGACAAAGGACATATATACATTTTCCCCCCACCAACATAGAGTAATAACAAAGAGGATCCTCAACCTTGATAGAACCATACCCAGAGGGTGGAAACCATTGTTGCTTCTCAACCTATGGCCAAATCCAGCTCTTCCACACTCTCCCTTGGTGGGCGCTTGGTGTTCTTGTATCTTGAGAAGAGGAGAATCAAAAGAAGAGTCTACACTAGGTAAAAGAATGCATATGTCCAACATTCAGTTGGGCAACTATACCTCAGATTCCTCCACAAACTATAGTGTTTTGGAGTACCTTGACAATGAGGATATGATGTTAGACTTCCTCCCTCAATGAAATTTCTCTCATGGACTGTTTGGGGTCTAACGAATTCCAATGAAAGTTTGTTGTTCGCAAGGTTTGCCAAAATTTTATAGATCTGGAAATTCTATGTTTACAGGAAATTAAAGTTACAGGTTTTTTGTTGTCCTCGGTGTGCCTAGCCATTTGGCCAAATAGTCATTTTCTACATAGTCGTCATGAACCAGGTCGAGGTGGCATCACCACCTTAGTGGTGGCACAATGAAAACCCTATCTAGTGGACCATAATTGTGATTCCACCAATCGAGCATTATGGGCCATGTTTAACATTAATAATCATGCTTTGGGGGTAGTAAATATTTATGCTTCCAATGATGTCATAGAAAGAACCCACCTTTGGATTTGGACTGTAGACTCATTACCTTGGATCACTTGGGTCTTATGTGGTAACTTTAATATGATTGAAACTACCTTATATAAAAAGGGGGCCATCACATGCATTGGACAATCGATGAAAGGGTTGCATGGTTCTATCTATGACAAAAATTAGGGTTTTATGATCCCAATGTTAGCCAATATCAATCACACCTCATTTGGTACATGTGGTATAACTTGTCGAGTGGCACTAATAGGATCTTCAAACAAATCGATTGGGAAATGTAAATAGGGCAACCCACATTTAATTTTGGTGATTGTTATGGACTGCTTGTGAAATCGATGCCTTAGATATCCTCTAGGATCACTCCCCCATAAGCTTTTGCATTGAATGGTAAAGTAGTGGGAGCACCTCTTTTAGTAGCCAGTGATATTTCAACATATCATTACTTTGTCATTAGCCTTCTCTGGCCCACATTCGCCACATGTGGAATCTGGTACTACGTTCCCACATGAAAAACAACTGGATTGATTGGTGGTAGTGTGGTTGAGCGCACCACGCATTTTCTACGCACTTATGGACACCAACTAGCACTTTTTTATTGTCGGTCTTATGAGGTGACCTCCTCCAACTAAAGGCAAGCCTCCTTGGAGCTAGAAGCTCAACCTTGATCCACTTCTCTCCAACTACAGGTGGCCAAGCTCAGACATGAGCATCATATGCAAATTGTGGAGCGCAACTCAAAGCCAGATTTCATTGGCTCACTTAAGGGGACAAAGTTTCCAAGGAATTTTTTCAAAGGATTAGAGGTTGTGAGCTAGCTTAAAGAATCAAGACCATTCGAGAGGGACAAAGAGTTCTTTTTGCACCCATTGATATTGTGCAAGCCTTTGTACGACACTACCAACAAGTGTTTATAGGACAAGACCCTTCACATGTTGAATATCTTGCTATATAACAATGCACAAGTGTCGTTCAAATTTAGTTATCCTCCTCACAAAGGGCTCTCGGTAACCATATTTTATCTATTTACGAGCTTAAGGCAATTGTTTTCTCTATGGCCAATGATAAAGCTTCTAGCATGGATCTGTTTCCTTGTGAATTTAATAAAGCCCTTTGGGATACAATGGGTTCAGATCTTCATCAACTCTACTTGGAGGCCCTTCAATCTAATTCCTTGGGCCATTGATCAATAGAGATAATATCAAGCTCATTCCCAAAGTTGGGGATCCTGAGGATATTTGCAATTGGAGATCAATTATTTTGCTCAATATATCCTATAACATCATCACCAAAGCTCTTGTGCTCAGATTAAGAAATATTTTACCCTTCATCATATGACCATAGAAAATTGGATTCCTGAAGGGGTATTACATGTTGGCCAACATCATTGTTGTTTGGGAAGGGATGGAGTCGGCAAGAAAGTCTTAGCAGAAAGCCTTGTCCCTCAAAATTGATTTTGCTAATGCCTATGATAAAATTGAATGGCCCTTCATCTTGTCTATGTTACAAGCACTAGGGTTTGTCCCTACTTTCTTACACATTATCAAAATGTTGTTTATAGATGCTTCAACTTGCATTACTATTAATGGCCAACAATCATATTCTTTTGGTATTTTTAGATCCATCAGGCAAGGTTACCCTTTGGCCCTTGCATTATATATGTTAACAATTGGTTGTTTTCTTGTAAATGCTATTACCAAAGGTGGGGTGAAAGGCATGCCATTACTTGATACTTCTCAGTGGTTAGTTAATGGCTATTTTGTTGATTGACTCTTTTCTTACCCTTATTGAAGAAGAGGATAATGTGGGGCAGTCCCTTCAGTGTTTGAACACTTTCTACTTGGCATATGGTTTCGATATTCAATGGCAAAAGACCCAGTGCTACAAGCAATAATTTTTGCCAAAACCCTCTTGGGTCAATTGTTATGGTTGGAAGTGGATTCAACATGGTGAAATGTTTTGGTTTATTGGCATCCCTTTTGCCTTTCAGTCCTCTTCCTATACCCTGTTGCAATATGTCCTTGCTAGGGTGGAAAAGAAACTTCATTAATGGCTTCTTAAACCACTCTCTCTAAAATAAAAATTCCAAGTGTGCTCCAAGATTCTAGTCGCCACCCACATCTACTATTCATCATGTTGGGCACCATCTAAGAACTCTTACAAAAAATTGGAGAAACTTCTCAAAGATTTTGTGGGCCTCGTCAGAAGAGAGAAAAGGTTTTCAGATAGCCTAGGAATTTTGCAGCCTCTCTCGAGAGTCCGATGGATTAGGTCTTCTGGACACCCTTTGCCAAGGTACAACTTTGTGTGCCAAATGGGTTATTAGGGCTATTCAAGGCAATAAAGCTTGGAAATTTTTACTTTGACATTGCATAGTTTATGGATCTCCATACGAGATAAAATACTGGTAAGGGCTTGGCCTTCACTCCCTCGCAATAATGAAGGTGCTTGTGCAAATTTAGGGCACCTTTATAGTAAAAAATATTTGGAAAGCTTGGGAAACTCTTAGACCCTAGCTTCTCTAGAATGACAATGACTTTAGTAAGGGGCTTTCCCTTAACCAACAATCAATCTGGTGGTCCCCCATTTTTACCCACCAGAGTCAACTATTAGCCAAAGTTCCTTGGGTTCGGGCCCTGCGATTCTTTTGTAAAGGAATCAAGGTCGCTTATGATATCTTCTCCAAACGAACCAAAAGTAAAGGATATGTCAACATGGTCTCGCCCGAGATGCTGCACAAGATTGGGGTTAGAAGCCTTCGCCCATGGTGGAAAAATTGGAAGTGGTATCCAGACACTCCATTTATGAGTTACAAACCCTGTAAAGGATACTCTGGGCTTTCCCCTCACCTTCCAATGATTCTAAAGTTGAACGAGCAATCGAAAATTTGGTCAATTGGTAAAGAATGGCAAAAACGTTTTCTCACAATTTGGGATGTAGTGCTCGAGCCTAAAGTGGCTCACTTCCTATGGTGCCTCCTTTATCAAGGTTTATTGATGGGAGAACATCTTGTGCATTTTGAAATAACCTTTTCCAAATGTCCTTTTTGTTAGCACAAGGAGTCCATTAAGCATTTGTTTTGGTATTGTTCTAGAGCAACAACTTGGACTTGGATACATGACTTTTTCAAACCTTTTCGACTTGAAACATTCTCATGGCAAATAATATTTTTTGGGGATAAGACCAGTATGCCAACGAACATTGAGCAAATATGACTTTTTTAGAGCATAAATTCTCTTTGATATTCGAAAAAATCATAATTCTACTATTTTTTCTACAAAGCAAATCTTAGCATTTTTTTTGGTTTATTCCAAAACTTTAATTTGCTCTAATGTTCTACTTTAGATCCAAGCTTAGGTTAACAAGATTGTCCTTGAAGTCTAGTTACTTTTTTGGATCATTGGACGAATGCTCCCTACATGGTGGCTTGTGTTCCACCTTCTCCCCCATGAAGGCAGTCCTCATCTCAACCGATGATGCTCCTAAACAACAAGGCGATGGATTTGGTTGGAAGCTTGTGTTAGCAACATAATCTAAATCTCATATTGATTGGGGCAATCCCTCACTAAGGCCCCCTCTCTTTGCTGAGCCATCCCTATGGCAACCTAAGTGTTAAACACATTTTTGCTTTTCTCTTCTTTTATTGGAGTGTTAATTGTCTTGTAGTTTTCCAAAACTGATTGGTTTTCAAAAAACCTTATCACATAGACTTTATAAGATATGCTTCCATACCACCCACTTTTTATGAATTATGTGTTCTTATTATTTGATTTAATAATATCAAATCACTTTAAAAAAAAAAAAAAAAAAAAAAAAACTTGGCGAAGTGGTGTGTGGGACAGGAGTTTAAAAAATTTAAAATTTGGACACTTGATATTATGCTTCCTATTCTGTCTAATATTATTTATAAAAAACAAATTGAAATTCATACAACCTTTGGCGCGGGAGGCAAGCCATTCAAATGTGGCGCCATTTGTGAGCAGGTGCTTACTGTTGTAGGCAGAAGTAGAACAGAAAGAGGCCGCAGTTTCAGCCATGGACTACCACGACGATGACGACTTGGACCTGCTTCTCTCCCTCTCTCAACATGACGACGAGGATGACGACGATCACCGAGTCGCAGAGACACCTCCCCGTCGCTATGCTTCTCCATCGCCATCAGGTACTATTCCACTTCTTTTCATTTTGCAAACCTTTCTGTAATTTTTTTTTTTTATGAGGTCATTATTCATTTGGGATCTGGGTGTCTTTCATAGGTTATTTTTCTGACGAAGACATGCCCAGGTCCGGGAAGCCCCTGGGCATGGTGGCCTTCAAAGACGTTGTCAGGGATTCTCTTCACCAACAAGAAGAAAGAAAACCGAATATTATAAATCCACCTGCAACTTCTCGCCCTGCCAAAACACGAAGCAATCCTTCAAACCCTCACTGTACTAGCGATATCGAGGTGGAAAAATATTCTGGCTTGCGAATCAGGTCTGTCTCTAAATGCTTTCATCTTTCTTTGTCTTTAAAAACATAGGGTTTTACTAGGCGGAGGGATTGTTTTATTTATTTATTGTTGTTATTTACTTGTATATTCTCCACCCACGGCAGAGGATAGCCAATAGGGCCCTTACTGAAGACATTAAAAAATCTTTTTTTTTTTGGTTAATATTAACGATGGCAGCGAGCATGTTTAATCTGTATTTGGGACATAAAATCCTTTCCATCTTTCTTTCTTTTTATATAACAGGTTAATATACGACCCTTATTTCTTATTATTGACTTTAGAGGTGTTGCATGGAACAATTTTAACCACTTGGAGAAAGTAGAGGCCACAAGTTAAACCAGAGAGCTATAATATACAGGCAAACTTTTAAGCTGTGGACAATAGGTGACCAAAAACATTAGGCACCATGTCTTATCGAATTGCCGCCATCAAAGCACAGAACCTCTGCAATGATGGTGATGCATGACTCGAGGTAAGTCACGACACAAGGGAGTCTGACAGGCCCGCCAGGCTTGCTGGCTTGGCTGTGACCTAAAAAATTCACCTTTTCTTTTACCTTCATCATATGGATGTTTGGATCAAAATTCATGCTTTGCATTGATAGGGCTTAAAAGAGCAAGATATTGACATCAATATGACTACAGCAGAATAATACCTTTCTATCATTGTCAAGAGTTAAACAGTAAATAAGACAAATTGTGACCTAAAGACTGCCCACAGACCAGCAAGAGTGTCTAAGAAAGAAGCATGGATGCTACCAAGAAGGAATGAGCTTAATGAGTCCCATTAAAGGTAAATGAATAACATTAAGGATGATTTTTTCTGCACAGCCATTCAACCATAAGAGTTTTTAAGATCTTGTAAAATAGGGGGCTTAAAGAAAATTGCTTTTTTTTTTTTGAAAAGCTTAAGTTGTTGTGTGTGGTTGTGTCAGAGAATGTTTCTCCCTTGTTAGACCTTTTTCAATGATTTCAAGAGGCTGTTGAAACTTCTTGTCCTATCATGATCAGCAAAAGCATTCTCAAGATGAATGTCATCAGCTCACAAAAAGTGATCTTTCACTTTGACAAGTCTTGAGAAATGACGAGTCAAAAGGAGTGGCAGCAACTTCCTAACCATGTTTCAATTTTAGTTGATCTATCTTACCTGCATTCTAGCATATATTCAATTTGATGTTTTTGTCAAGGTTGAGGGCAATGGAATCTATTATATTTGAAATAAAATTAAACTTTTTCTGAACCATCTCTCAACCTCCTTTTATTTTATTTTATTTTCAAAATTTTCTGATTGAATATACATAACACTTTCTTTTTGTCAAACTAACATTAGTTCAGCTCTAACTCAGTGCACATTTATTTTGAAAACTAGACCTGTCCAAGGAAGCGAACCCTTGTTCTCATTGTTAGCTGGTGAAATTCTGTCTTGTCATCTAGGGCTATGAGGTTGGAATGACTGGATTCACACTAGCATAAATATTAAATAATTCCATGATTGCATTTCAGTATTTATGCCATCTCTTGTTTCTCAAGCTTATAACTAACTACTTGAACAATCTATTTCTTGTGCATATGTCATGTTTTTGGTAATAACACTATTCACATAGTGTTGTTTTGCAATATAAATTAATGGATAATCATGATTTGATGTTTTGCAGAAATCGACTGGTGTCAACCATGAGCATGACTACACGGTTTTCTGATGTCAGATTCATCCGTTTGCAGGCAATTAGGTAACGCATTATCTGCAGTAATTTCTCAAAGCTTCAAGAGTGCTATTTTGTTTCTTGGATAGACATTAATGTTTATCTTGAACAGAACTGCAATGGCGGGTGACAACATTACAGGCTCTTGGGCAACAGTTGGTGTCCTGACAGAAAAAGGAAATCCCAAATTAAGTAGTACTGGCAAGAATTTTGCTATTTGGAAACTAGCATCACTTGATGGGACTGTTGTTTCTCTGTTTCTGTTTGGTGATGCATATACTCGTCACTGGAAGGAAACACCTGGGAGCATCTTATCAGTTTTTAATGCTAAGGTTCGTCGTGAGGATAAGGTGAGATTCTATCAAGTTCTCTCTTGTTAGTTCTGTAGCAGTTTACTTGGATGTGGTTTAGTTACACCTTTCATTTTATAAGAGTTCCACAGCATGTTCTCATAATGGAACTGCCTGCATCCTTGTTTACAATCCAATCCAGAAGACAATTCCAAGAACTATCCATCATCATCATCAAGATGGGTTTGTAAAACCCATGTCATGCATAAACCATTTACTTATGAGAATGATATGGGCCATTTAAATGCAAATATACTTAGAGCACATGAAATGTGTGTTCACCTAGAGAGTGGCTTTTTCTGTGTAGGTATAATATTATACTAGTACCACAGGACTTGCAAATATGCTTATTCTTTACACTTTACTTAGACAACAAAACAATATAAATTATGCTGGTAAAAGTTGCCTTATATTAAATATTATATGGACATTTAAGGATTGAGCATGGAAATTGATGTCAATTGCCACTGTTTCATTGTGCCTTTGTAACAATATCAAGCTTCTGCCAGGATTTTACTATTTAGCATGTTTTGCAGCTTTTGGCAAAATAGCATAATTCAAGCTGTTGAAAGACAATATAGTTACTTATTATTATTATTATTTTTTCAATTGGTTATATGGGATTGAAACGGGCCTCATTCGTATTACACCATCACCATGTAGGGTTATTATAACAAAGCTTGGATCGCCTGGATCTCCTCCTTCAACATTGATCAATCTAACCGGTTGAGCTAATGCCATTTGTTACCTATTATTATTATTATAAGCTATATGTGGCTTCTATTGGAGGCCACTCCCATCAAAATAATAATACATTATATTTATTGTTAGGTCAATTTTTTTTTTTCTGATTAGGGTAAATACAAGGTTTTTTTGAAAGGGCCGATACCTTTTCTCAATTGGGGGCATATTAGGGGCCACCCTCTCCGTGATTCGAACTTGGGTATTTTGGATGAAAGCCCAAAGGCATACCAATTTGGTGTCCCAATAGGGACTTGCGGTTAGGTCAATTAAACCATATCTAGCTTGCCCTTTTATCAAAGATATTCTTCATTTCCTTTTCTATCAATTCCTTATTTTCTTCAAACTGCTATGTTTCTGCAATCAGCTCCTTGACATTGTTTTCATTAAAAGATAAAATCTCTATTGGCTAGTTGCCTTGAACTTCACCAAGATGAAGATCAACATCGCCATTGGTTTAATTATTTGTTGCCTGATTTCCTTCTCTATAGATATGCTCACTTTGAAGAGATTGCCTCCAACAATAGTTGATGAACATTGATGATAGCGTTATTTTTAATCCAATCTTCACATCCATATTTCTTGACAACATTAATGATAATTTGTGAATCCCCCTCAATTGAAATATATTTCCATCATTTTTCAATTGCAATTTTGATCCTTGTAAGAAGTGCCCTAGTCTCTGCATAATTGTTAGTTGAAGTTATATGTAATTTTGAGTAAGTGAGGAGAATTTTGCCCTCATTATTTTGGAAAACATTGCCTCCATCAACTTTTCCTAGATTTCCTTTCAAAGCACCATCAAAATTAATTTTGATAAACCCAATTTTTGGACATTTCCAGTTGCTATGGATTGAAGCAAATCCTTTGAGTTAACTCCATTGTTGTAGATGACCCTTCTATGTATATTCAAATCCTTTAACCAAGAGGCTAGCATTTCTTTTTCCCAAGGTTCCACAAGCTTGGGGGACGGGTTTCGGGGGATGGCAGGTCGATTTTAGGGGACGGTTGGGGGGGACGGCTGGTATAATACTATAAAAATTGATTTTTTTAGAAATTTAGAATAATCTACACATTCAAAATTCTACACCCAACAAAAATGATATTTCATATTAGTAATCAATTATGTAAGTGCAGCCATTCATATGCATATTAGTTACTAACACATAAGTGCAGCCATAATTGAGTCATTTTCATATTCATATTAGTTACTAATTGCAGCCATTTAATTGTTTCAAGTTCAACAACTATAACTTGAAGGTTCAACCAAGGATATCAAGTGCAAACAATGTTCAAACAGTCATCATTTTAAGTAATAACAATCATCATTTTTTCAGCCACCAATGTTCAAACAAAGACTGTCATTTTTTAAAATTTTCAGTCACTAACTGTTCAAATATGACAACAATCAGAAATCAGAAATACTCATAGTATCAATGCTCATTTACAACAAAAAGACTCAAAAGAGTATACAATGTACATCATAAAACTAAATTAGTAAATACTAAAATAGTAAAAATAGGAATGAGATTGTATGGAACTCCTATGGAACTTCTATTGGGCTATCACTATCAAAATCTGTATCACTATTTGATGAGCTGCCCTCATCATCTAAGTGAAGATCCTCCAATGAAACTCCAACCAATCCCTCATGACTCTCATCCTCATCAATCTGTCCTGCATCCTTTGGATCAACATCCCATTGTGTAGCTGGAGATTGCTTGTACTCTGGCTTAACTCTCTCACGAAGACGAAGAGAGCTATGCACTGCAACTAGCTTCTCCGCTCTACGAGAGGTAAGCCTATTCCTCACATTGTGGATAAAGCTGTATGTAGACCAATTCCTCTTAGCAGCAGAGGAACTAGCAACCTGTGAAAGAACCCTAATTGCAAAATGTTTCAAGTTAGGTGTGTTGTCCCCATATAGCTGCCACCATCCAATGGGATTTCTTTGGGCAATGGTAGCCCTATCCTCCCTACACTCTGGGTGGCTGAAGCGAGGGCCCTCGAGATTAGCAAATTTGAGCCACTCATCTCTAAGAGTTGAGCCCTCCTCCCTCGCATATATCTTTCTAAGGGCATCCAAAAACCCTTCTCTCACCTCTGGATCCTCATGGGGAGGCACTCTCCTAGGCCTAGGCTCATACCACTTTGGGTTTATTGCATATGCTGCCATATGAAGGGGGGTGTTCATCCTATCGCACCTCCTCTGTATAATAGGCCTGATGTACGCCTCATAGAATAATAGGGATGGATCTTTAGCAAAAATGACTTTTTTAATCTCCCCCAACATGTTGTCAAAAGTCTCATAGATTTCTCTTAGACTAGGAGCATCTGTGTCAGCATATCTGATGACAACAACAATTGGGGCAACAAAAGACACAATATACCTACAAGAAATCAAAAACAAAATTTAGAAACTTAGACTATATGTCACATTGTCATATGAGCAATCCAATTTGAAACAAAAAATGAAAATTGAAAAATCATAAATGACATTTTGGTTTCTTACTTGGCTTGAGTCCACCAACTATCATCCAATGTTTTGTCTCTAATTTTTTTCCCCTCCTCTGTCCTTGATTTCGGCCACCTCTTCCACTCCGTGCATACTACCATGGATTGTAGAGCATCTTGCACCTCAATCATCCTCTCCAATAAAATGAAGTAGGTGGCGTATCTAGTGTCTCTTGGTTTGATGAACTCCTTCTTTGAAAAGGATCGAAAGAGGGCCAACAAAGTGTGATGGTTGCAAATGAACATTTGCATATCTCTGGTTTGTGCAACCATAGCTTTCACATTTGCATATCTCTGGTTTGGTTTCCCTCCTCCAAATTAACCTCAAATGAACCTGATGCACTGCTGGCCATGTTTTATGTTGAAATTAAAATATAAAATTTGAAAACAGCTTGGAAGAGGTAAAAAAATTTGAAAACCTAGTGTTGTTGTTGCCTGCTAGTGCTGTTGTTATTTCTGTTGTTGTTGGCTGCTAGTGTTGTTGCTATCTCTGCCCTTGTTGTCTGCTATTGCTGCCTCCTTTTGTTGTTGCTTGCTGCTGCTATGCTGCCCTTGCTGCCTACTGCTGCTGCCTCCTTTTGCTCTCCCAACTCTCTTTTTCTTCTTCACTTGAAAGATGAGTAAGTATGAGTAACTTGAAAAGTTTTTGTTTTCACTTTATATAAGTTTCTTTTAGGTTTAGGGTTTGGGGGGGGGTGAGACTTAAAATGGGTCCCACCCCTACCTTTTTTTTTTTTATTAATTTTTTTTTTTAATTTCCCCTTTGGGGGAGGATGCCCAGCCGTGGGGGACGGTTGGGCCCCATTGGGGACGCTCGGGCTGTCCCACCCAGTCGTCTTGAGGGACGACTCGAGCGTCCCCAATGGGGCCCACCCATCCCTAGGGACAGCCCGAGCATTCCCAATGGGGCCCAACCCTCCCCAAGGACGCCCAAAAAAGGGGATGTCTCGGGACGGGAGGCCACAGGCCTCAGCCGTCTCGGGGACGTTTTCCAGCCGTCCCCCAAAAAGGGGGATGGGGGGAAACGTTCCCCTTGTCGCCTCTCGTGCTGGGGGACGGGGGGAATAAGGGGATGCGTCCCTGTGGAACACTGCTTTTTCCGCACTTGAGACTTCCCATGATGAGCACCATGTTTGTAAACGTTTTGCAAGAAAAACAGCCATACAGTTTCAAACTTGGGTATGATTTTGAGATTTATTTTTAAAATTTATATTATTTCTTTCAACCCATAAATTCTAACAAATAATGCAAGATCAATCCTACATAGAACACATAATGCTTTAGCTTTGAAATAATTAATTTAACATTTCATCAACTTTTTCAATACTTATGGAGCTACCCAATATATTTTCATATTTTTGAAAAAGCAGCCTAGAATGGTGTAAGCAAAAGGACAATGAAGAAATAAATGGTCTCATGTTTCTATATCCTTCTCACACAAGGCATATCAAAAAGGTCCACGATAACCTCTTCTTTGTAGACTCTCTTTTGTAAGATTCTTGTTAACCAAAAGAATGTTGAGGCCTTAGGGAGGGCCTCTGGTGACCAGACATTCTTTCAAGGAAATCCAGTGCTACCGGTACGGTTCCCCTAGACCCCAGACCCGTAACCGATTCGGATCCGGTTTCGATTTGACTGTGGGTCCGTCCAGGGTTCCGCCTGGGGGATCCGAATACGGCCGGGTTGTATCCGGGTCCCCCAGGCGGAACCCTGGATGGACCCCTTCTCCTATGCGAATGCCCTTCTCCTCTCCTCTGCAAATGCCCTTCTCTGCGAACCCCTGACCTTCTCTGCGAACCCTTGACGACATTGTTGCTGCGGAATTCCGGTGTGTGAATTGGGTGCAACAAAGAGCTCTGCAAGAGAAATCGAGAAAAACTTTGCAACCAGATCCTCATGCGCAGATCTATACCTACATGACATAAACCTGATTCACGGCAAACTCAAAGCAACCTTTATATTCGTTTAATTTTCTGTCCTTTTTTTAACCAAACAGCTATGCACTTTTCTTCTTAAACTTTTTTTTTTTTTTTTTCACGTTCGGCAAGCCTAAGTTAAAAGGGGTTTTCGAATGTTGAATCTAAAAAGTATATTAAAGGCAAATGATTTATAATTTGTTTTTTTATTTGGATAGAGTGAGAACGACCAAAGTTCAGGGTTGGTTGTTGAGGGTTGAGCATTCTTAGCATAGTCATGATTTTCATAAGATTGAGAACCACTATTTTTAATATACTTTAATATGACATATAATATACGTCATAAGTTACATTCTATTATTAATATACTTAATTTGAACATTATAATATAATAAATATACTTCTAACTTATATTATTAGTTATAACTTATAACTAATATAATGTTATGTACTAATATTAAACGTTATAATATAATAACTAATATTATAATACATTAGTTAAGCCTACCCAAACTAACTCACGAATATAATTGCATATATAATAATAATATAATATAATATTAATATATTTAATTTAGTCAAACGTTGATTCCTTAATAAAAAAAACTTCATATTCAATCATTTCCAAATAAAACATATAAGGTATCTTTATTTTATTTATTTATTTTTGAGTAATACTTCTTATACACATCCGTGGTGGGGATTGAACCGAGGTCACACCATAATGCAAGAGGTATCTTTATTTTTATTTTAAAAAGCATTTCATGTTGAAAGGACCTGGAAATTAAATAATGAATGATACTTTTACCTTGCGTACCCAACATATATTTCATAGACTTTTAAGTTCTATACTTTCACACTATACTCAAACTAAATAACCCTAAGTCTTTCTATTTATAATTTATTCTTTCACCACTTGTAAACGACACCAGACTTCAAAAGGGTTTGGCAATGCCTTGAAATAATTTAATAAAGTGACGTTATAAAACACAAGAGGTTATAACTTATAAGCCACTAGAAGTTATAAATTTTAATCTACAAGACTTAGGTATAACTTATACGCCACGAGAGGTTATAAATTTATATGTTGATTTAGTAAATTAATATATTATTTTTATTAAATTTTCTACGGCCGAACCCAAAACGAACCCAAGACAATTTTTTTCCCGTACCGACGAACCGGGTTCTTCGAACCCGAAACCGAATCCAAAACGAACCGGTAACATTGAGGAAATCATTAGAAATAGGAAATTTTGGTTGCTGTAAATCCTCATATCCCAACTAGGCGGAGTGTCCACCATCTATGATAGATTTCAAACCAACTCACCCTTCCACATAAAAGTAGGCAAATAGAACTCTTGAAGCATATTTTGAAGCTCATAAGCTATTTGCTTGAATTCCTTTCCTTCCACTAGATTACTAATAGAAATCCATGATTTGGACTTGTTGTTCACATTAATATAATCTTTGACTTGTGGACTTTTACAAGCTAGACATGTCTCAGCCAATGGTTGCCATTTTGAATTAGAAATAAGAAGATAAAAACTTCAACCAAGCATTGGACCAAAAATATGTGGAATTTCCCTCATTGACTAACCATTTAATAAATTTCTTTATCAATTGCAAAGTATCTGATAAGAATTTTCATGTTGGCCATCCTTTAAGTAGGGTTCATTTCCTAAATAATTTCATTGCATAAAGAGGACCTATATATGAAGTAACATTTTCACCCAATAATTTCATTGCATAAAGAGGACCTATATATGAAGTAACATTTTCACCTAATTCTTTCCTATATATGAAGTAACAGTTTCTATACTTGTTCTTCAATTTTTTGTATGGATACAAATATTCCAAAATTCAGCATCCTTCTTGACATTTTTTTGCGGCAGCCTTCACAATACCAAAACTTGACCTCTACTATCCGTGCATTGCACCTTAGTAGAATAATATTTCCAAAAATTCGCACTATCATAGTTCGTTTTACCAGATTTGGATTCCTAGTTTCCTTCCATAAATATAAGTGCAACCATAAGAATTGTAATAAATAGTTTATATGAAAACACATTAATGTTATAAAATAAAACAAATATTACCAATGGAAAATATTAAAGTAAATCTTAATCATTATTTGATTTAGGCAGTCAACATTTTCTTGTTAGCTTCAACTAAATTTACTACTTCCTCTAACCATGGAAAAGAGAATAAGTTTTTTGATCCTCAATTAAAACCCCTCTATTGGCTAGCTTATCTGCACATTTGTTTCCTTCTCTTAACGTATGTGTAAACCTAATTTATTCAAACTTTGTAGCAAGGTCTTGTATTTCCACAATTATCTCTTGTATGTTCCATGGAGCCTTTGATTTCCTCAAAATTGCATTTATTACTATTATTGAATCACCTTCCATCCATACTCTATTCCATTTCATTTGTTTGCATATTTTTAACCCTTCCAAAGCTGCATATTTTTAACCCTTCCAAAGCTGCCCAAGCTTCAACTTCATTATTTGTTTTAAAACCAATATTGAAAGCACAATGAGACAAAATCTCTCCCCTATTATTTTTAATTATTCCTCCTCCTCTTGCTAGTCTTGGATTTCCTTTAGATGCTCCATCAAAATTCAATTTGACCAACTTTGCTTTTGGTGGTTTCCACTTTATATTCTTTGCCTTTTTTTGTTTCTCTTGTACCCAACATCATAATTCTATTTGATGACTTGACTCCATCTATCAAGGCTCTCTGCTTCTAGATTAGGGATTGGGTGAGTTGATAGGGTTGGTATTGCTTTCCTTTCCTTTAAATATTCTTCTATTCCTTTCCAACCATATGGTCCAAACTATTGTATCTTTTGATATATCCTAGATTGTTTGTAAAGCCTCACTTTTAAAAGTGCTTTGCCATTCCTTTAATCATTCTTCAATTTTTCCATTTATCACCATGCATTTACCAAACATATTAAAAATGCATTGCCATAGTTTCCAAACTATTGAGCAGTGTCCTAAGAGATGGTCTACATTCTCCTCCTCCTTTTAACACACATTGTGAGGGGCCATGAAAACCCCTTTTCATAAGGTTATCTCAAGGTAAAATTCTTCTATGACTTACTAGCCAAACAAACATTTTGACTTTAGGAATGCTCAAGCTATCCCAAATATCTCTCCATATTCTTGTCGAATTCTTATTTTGTTGGTGCTTTACATTATATCTGTTTCTTGTTGTGTATTCTCCTAAGCTATTCAACTCCCAAATTAGGTTATCCTTGGCTACCCTTGGAATAATCACTGTTGTTATCTTTTTGCTCAACTGCCTCCTAGCATCAATGTTTTGGATACTTGTAAAAAATCTTCTTTCCATTTGTATCATCCTTTCTGATCCTTGTACATAATGTTTGAAATCTTATCACCATATTTGTCTTGAAGTAATCTCATCTATGGTTTCAAAATTGGATCCAAGATTAAGTGGTTTTTTATCACACCAAGTATCCATCCAAATAGAATTTTTTTCTCCAGTTCCCACCACCCATCTTTGACCTTTAATCACTAGATCAATTGATTTTTAGCTTTCACAATATGTTTCCAAATTGAGGAGCCTACTATACTTTTCACACTTTTTATGTGGTGGAACCCATTAGAGTTCAGATATTTGCATTTTAAGATTTGCTTCCATGGAGAGTTTGGCAAAGTGAGCAAAAATCCAAAGTAGCTTAGCACTTAGTTCCTTGCTAACAGTTGTTGCAGTCTCCCAATTGCCGTCTCTCTTGCCATAGGAAAGTTTTTAACATTGCATCTAATTTCTGCAAGATATATAAGGGTGCATGATACACCAACAATTGATATATGGGAAGACTTGCTAATATTTATTTAATTAAAATAACTCTTCTAGCCAAACTCAACCAACCATTGCTATACTGTTGTATTCTCCTTGACATATTTTCTATAATTACATTCCAAGTTTCTTGTTTTTTTTTAATGGAAGCCCATAGGAACATCTAGGTAGTTAAAGGTATCACTACCTTTGAAATTCCAAAATTTGAGAGATCTTTTGTTGTTGAAGTGTTTATAGTGTAAAATCTGCTCTTTTGGATGTTTATCTCTGCCCTTGTGGTTGAAGAGAAACAATCTAAAACTTCTTTGTTTAACCTGACATTCAGTTTTGTGGCTTCTTTCAAGAAAATAGTGTCATCTGCAAATTGAACATTGAGTGATTGTTCTATATCATGTAACTGCTCTAATTCCTTAGATTTCTTTCCTTTTTAATTTGGTCAGGGTCCTCCCTATTGTTTCAGCTAAAAGGATATAAAGGTAAGGGGAGAGAGGAAACCTTTGCCTTAATCCTCTAGTGGCTTTAAAGAAGTTAGCAGGTACTCCATTGATGAGAAGGGCTATCCAAGGTCCTTCTATGCAAGCTCTTATCCAGTCTATCATTTGAGCTGGAAATCCAAATTTGGTTAACACGTGTTAAAAAGCCAATGTCTACTTTGTCAAAAGCATTAGAAATATCAAGTTTAATGGCTATTCTTTTCTTTTTGGACTTGGCACTTGAGTGTAGGGCTTCATGAATCATTATAATGTTGTCATATATTTGTTTCCCTAGAATAAAACCCCTTTGTTCTGGCTCTATCAAATCATTAATCTTCCTTTTAATTCTATTTGTTATTATTTTAGTCATTATCTTATAAGAGCAATTGCACAAAGATATAGGTTTGAAGCTGTCAAAAGTAATTGCATTTTTTCCTGTTGGAATTAAAGCTAAGAAATTGGAGTTGATTGCCTCAGATAGCTTACCTCTTATCCTTGTCTCTTCTATCATTGCCAACGGGTCATCTCCTAGAATTTCATAAAACTGCTGATAATAATTGTTGGTGGTCTTGGAGCTTTGTCCTTGGGTAGTGGAAGTATAACTTCGTCCAACTCTTCTTTGGTTACTGTTGAAGAGAGATCTTCTCTGTCTCTATTTTTTAATAAAGGAGGAATGTTGCTCACGAGAGTTTTGAGCTTAGATTATAATGCTCACCTTTTTGGAATTTTGAAAGTTTCTCTTTTAGTTCTTCTTTCTTCCAAAAAAATGTTTCCAAAGGGGATCTTGTTCCATTGTTTTAATCTAGATGACATTGATTTAATTTGTTTTGGAAGTGTATACATCCCATTGTTTCTTGAAGAATTCCTTGTTTGCGCTATCATATTTACAAATTGAGGATGGTTTATCGACATTTGCTCATATTTAAAATAAGACCTGTCGACAATTTTGTCACATTGCTTGGAGGGGTAGTGGAAATCAAAATTTTGTAAAGTATTTTCTAAGTTTTCATGAATTTGTTCCCTTGCTTTCGAACATTTTTAAGTATTGCAACAATTTTGGATTTCATTTTTGTCCCCTTTGTACATAAGCTATATGTGTAAGATCTTCGCCACAAAGCAAACTAGGTTTAGGAGCTTTGCAGGAGAAAGAAGGACAGCTTCGCCAAGATAAGAAAACAAGAGAGCCCATATAGTAGCCCAAAATTTGCTAAGGCATAGAAGGAGCTTCGCTAGCGAAGCAGCTTAAACAACCGCTTTGGGTGAAGACTTTGCGAAGCGGTGAATGCAGAAATTTCTAAGTGTTGAGAAAGTGCTTCGCTAGAATTTAAGCGAAGCATCCGCTTCGGACCCCTCTCCTGGCGAACCACTTTTCCAAGCATAATCTACTTCGCCTTAGACCGCTGCGAAGCATCCACTTCGGCCAACTTTTGCGCGAAGCTCCCTCATTCGAAGCATTAATTAGTCAAAGAAATATTCTAAGGCAAGAATGCGCTCCGACCGAAAACCTCTTGAACGACTGTCTTGGAGGAGGTTCGCAGCGAAGCATTTTGTGGCCCATTGGTGATTGTCTGCCGCTTTGAACAAAACCCCCTGCGAAGCGGCATTCAACCCGTTTTTCTGGCGAAGTAATAAATGGTTAGGAGCTACGTTTTGAAAGGTGATCACCCCCGCTTTGGCCCACATCTGTTGCAAAGCGAGGCCCCGAATGTGAGTTTGGCGAAGCTCCTTCAAGGGCGCTTTTCTCAAGGGCACACACCCCTAGGCCGGGCGTTTTTCCGAGGCAATTGAGTTTTTCATAAATGCGTTTTTACTTGCCCAAAAGACCCGGTACCCATTTGTAGCAACGGGAAAAGAAATATCAGCCGTGGAGGAGAGCCAACGAGACTCGAAGACCCACTCGAGCACCGCACCCAGGAAAATCCAGGACAAGTCAGACGGCCCATAAATGCAGGTTTCCTCGGCTAATGCGGCCGTAATGGTTAAATGTGGAAAAGGATGTGAGAACTCAGTCGCAGGAGGAACAAAAGCAGATTTTCCAGGTTATCGAGGGCGTACCTCCAGATTTAGTGCATTAATAGCTCAGAGGGTCGGGTCCTCTATAAAAACCCACGAATTGTAATGAAAAGGGGGTGAACTTTTGCTAGAAAGCTACTGTAACTTGATTTCTGCAATAGATATTAAAGACTTTGGGGCTCCATTTCTCTTTTGTATGCTGCCTTCTGTGATAATTTCTGTCATTCCATTTCTTCATTTGCATACTGTAATTCTGCATCCTGAATTTAGGTGTGTGATTGGGGGTTGGACCCTGGAATTCTCCTGAAGGATACATAGGGGAGAAAATACCGTGCGATATTCTTTTTATGTTGCCTGTGGTTAGTGGTTTCTGTAATATTCATGTATTTTCCTAAGTGCTGTAATTCTGCAATCTGGATTTAGGCATAGGAAAATAGTTGAATCCTGGAACTCTTCCAGAGGATACATAGGGAAGTTAGCGTGGTGTTCATTTAAGTTTTATTCTTTGTATTTATTGCTGCTACTTCAAGGTATTAGATAGTAATCGTGTTGATTGGTTCTTTCCCACCGAATCATTTATATTTCTTCCCTTACTCCCTTTTATTTCTTTCCTGCACTCTTAGCTTAAAACCCTAGTAGTTTAGTAAAGAAGCCGGCCTTCTCCGGAGATTGGCACGGAGGGCATCTCTTCCCCTCGGCCTTTCAATGTTGGTCCAGGTCTAGGGCACGTATACATTGCAAAATCCTTTCCTGTGGCAGATTTGTGACCAACAAGACCTTTTTTGGAATTCACTTACCACCATATTAACTTTTATTGGCCAGTGATGTGAACCAATCCTTGTCAAGGTGTTAATTTTAGCACAAGTCCCTTCATCTAGCCAACAATTTGAGAATATGCATTTGTGCAATTGTCCTCTTCAAACTCAACCTCCCATAGATTATTATTTTGAATAAAAACTGAGAAATCTCTCATACTTTGGGTTATTTTCCTAATTCCCCCAAAATTTTCATCTACTTGGTTATGGCATTAAAATCTCCTATGATCATGAATCGGGTTTTTTGGTCTTTACTTCTTGTAGGCAGGCAAATTGATGTTTGCTTTTAATATATAAGTTTTGTTATTTGGGGTTATTTTGTAGTTGTACGCAAAGTGTTTGACGAAATGTGTGTACATATATTTAATAATGTTATAAAGTGGCAATGTCATAATGTGATAATGTAATGTGAAATATTAGCATGTACGTCAAAGTCATAAAGTGACTTATGAAATGAAATGTAAATGTAAGTTAATGCAAGTCAAATGTAATTTGGGAGAATGATGAGGTGTCAGGTAGTAGGAGGGTGTAGCTAATTTTTAATTGCATAAATAAGACTCTTCTTTCTTTCATTTAGGCATTCGTATAAATAAGACTGCCTGAAGTACTTAAAAAGATGAGATGTTTTTTTTGGAAAAATTTGCGTTAACGCTGCCATAGTTTGGTAATATGAGATTAATATTATAATATTCAAATTTTATCTGTGTATATATATAAAAAAAATAAAAATAAAAGACCATCACCACAACAAATGATACGAGCTCAACTGCTTAAATTTTTTAATGTTTAAAAAAGGAGATATAAGATGATCCTATAATGTAATTAATTGTGATATGCATGAAAAAATCTTTTTTCTAGTAAAAATTTGCATTTTCTTCATTTTTCTTTTGGCTGAGTTTTTGCCAAGTTTTTTTGAGATTTTTTGCTGAGTCCAAGTTTGAGTCAAAAATTGGCCATACTGAGTCTGCACTGACTTTGGGTTGCTCTACTTTAATTTGAATTTTGGGTTAAGATGTGAAACTCTTCACTCCCAACCAATTACTCTAAATCCCAACTGACATAGTTACCTATTCTTTTTATTATGCATTATTTTGGTTTTTAAAACTAAGTCTGACTGCCTTATCTTTTTTTTTTTTTAGGGAAATGAATTTTCTCTGAGTGTATTTGCAGTTGACCAAATTGTAAAATTGGGAACTTCTGTTGACTATGGTCTTTGTAAGGGGAAGCGGAAGGACGGAACACCATGCACAATGATTATCAATCGGTATGTTATGTAATCCTCTCAATTGAATTACTGTTGGTGAAATCTGAAACAATTGTCTTGATTGAATGCTTTTGTTTGATGCTTATATTTCAAGTTTCTATAAGCTTAACTACAAGTCAATTCTTCTTCTACAAGAAGTATTTGCCATCATTGTATTATGTTGACACATGCAATTCTTTCTTGAAAAAACATTTCTCAATATAAATCTTTGTAAGATTGTGTGAGTATGTATCTCTGAGATCAATATATATGAAAATTATTAGAAATTTTTAAGTAGGGTAAATATAGGAATTTTTTTGAAGGGCCCATAGCTTTCTCAATTGGCTTCACATCGGGGGCCACCCACATTGTGATTCGAACTTGGGTCTCTTGGATGAAAGCTCAAAGACATACCACCCTCCCCGTGATTCGAACTTGGTTCTCCTAGATGAAAGCTCAAAGACATACCAATTTGGTGTCTCGACACGGAAATGGAAATTATTAGTTGTTGCAAATTTTCCTTTTAATATATGTATATTGAATAGATGTCAATTCATGTAAATAATTTATCTGTAATGTGTATGAGAATTAGTTTTTCAATTATCTTATGTTACAACCTACAAGACTATTCTTGTCCACGCTTTATTACTAAAATGAACTTTTTTGGTTATTCTTTGATTGTATGCTTTTGTGTTGGTTAAAAAGGCTGAATATTGTGGTTGAAATGATTAATTATTGCTTTGTGAGCTTTATTCTTTGATCAAAAACATATGAAATTTCTGTTGCTTGGCATGATTGATGTTTGTGATTTTGAGCTATTCTGTCCTATGGCATTAATCAAGTGCATGAAATTCTAAAAGGGCTGTTTGCTTTGTTTTTTGTTAGTTCGATATATGCCTTTACTGATATTTTCTTTGTTTGAAGTAACAAAAAATAAAAGTATGGGAATTTTTGCAGCTTTGAACTGTCTACTTTTTCATTCTATTCTCAGTTCTGACCAATATTTTTGTTATGACATTTCTATTTCTCTTTTTGTTTTTTAATAAGGGTTTCTGCTTTTCATTTTCTACATGTGTGATTATATTTTCTGTTGTTTGTTTCATTTAGGGAAGAAGACTAAATATGCTTGGTAATTTGAAACTGACAGTTAGTCTTGTGGAGGAACATTAAATCTTCCATAATATGTGAGATTGAGGCAATTATATGGAAAGAACTTTGGTTACAATTTGATCTGATAACCTTTGCTGATTGACTCTGCAGATCTCGGGGGGCATATTGTCAATATCATATTGCTGTAAGTATTGGGTCGTGCACTTACATCAATATAATTTGTAGAAGATTTAAATAGACCTTCAAATGTTCATATGTTTTGTGTTACTTCTCATTGCAGGCAACACGCCAAAAATATACTACCAAACGTGCAGAATTAAGTGGAGGGTGAGCATCAGTTAATAACTTTTGAGCTGGCTTTAGTTTTTATTTTTAAAAAGTAAGGTTTTAAAAGGGTTCCCCTTTCCCTTTTACATTGACTTAGTCACATCAAGCTATCAAGCTATATAGCCTATTTGGTGCTGCCAGGATTTGAACCTTGGTGTGAGCTATGTCATCCATATGTCTCAACCATTGAACCATGGTCCCATTGGCTTGAGCTGGTTTTATTGGCTATTAGTTTTATTTTGTTATTTATTCTTTTGTGTGCAATCTATTTTCCTCTTCTACATGCTATGTAGGTGTAAATGACCCAAAATACAACATTTAATGGCATCTGAAATTGTGCTTTATAGAAATCTGTCAACAGCATTTCGTAAACCTCGCAAATCAGAAGGAATATATTTGGTGAAGCCTTTAGGAGAGAATTCTAATATCAATAAACCTAGCAGACCTATGAAAGTCATGTCTACAGATGATTTGAGAAAGACTCTCAGGTGAGTTAATTCTCCCTTTTTACTAAAGTAATTATTAAATGTTATGTTTTCTTCTTTGTTATGAAGCTTCTTAGATGCTAGTGGTGCCATATGTTTGGAATTTTGCACATATTGGCAGCAATGCAGACAAGGTGACAACAAAGCATCAGTCTCAGGGAATTAGGTTCCTTGCAACAGTGGCAAATGCAGGTATTCAATATTTTAGTCAGCTTAAAGAATAGCAAGTTTGCGAGCACTTAGATGTTTTGATAGTATCTGCAGTCAATAACAAGTTCACTTTGTTCCATGTTATTTGATTCAGAGAATGTAGAACCAAAGGCTACTATTGGCAAATCAGATATTCAAATGAAGAAAGTGAGACAATATGAGGACTATCTCAAGAAAAGGTTGGCATGCAAGTGCCATTTCCTGTTTCTGTGATGTTTATTTTAAAGATCAGCAGTAGAATGTCTTTATTGTAAGGTTCAACTCGGCTTGAAACTGTTTTCTTGGATTTTGTTCCAGAGCTTCCTCGACCATCAAGCCAATGGGAGTTGTTGGAAAGCAAGAACCTGAAGCCAAAAGGATGAAGACCACACACAATCCTGATGATCTGATTGAGTTAGACATTGATGTTTAAGATCATGGAATGGTGTGATTACACATCTTTATTTGTCGCATTCATGTCTGTGAGAGAAGTTTCATTCCTCCCTTGTGTATGGTAGATTTCTAATATGTCATATCTTTGATTGCAGGCACAGGTTTTGACCTTCTCTAGCTAGAGAAGGTGAATGCATATTTTATCATGTTTTCAATGAGCTGTTTGTCATAAAAGCTAAAACGATAGTTATTAAGGATATGATGAATGATTATTCTCATAAGATAAATACATCAGCAGCATGTTATTGTACGAAATGGAGGATTAACAACCCGCATCAATTATCCAATCTGGATCCTTTTGTTTGAGGTGTTGTGGGACTTCAATTTTAGCCCCAAATTTGCACTGTGCCTAAGAAATTTTATTCCTTCTAGTTTCAAGAAGTTGATTATTAATGTGAACCGTGGACATTGTATTGATTTTGTCTAAATTTATATTCATGTATATTCAATAACAAGAACTGGTAACCATTCAGACCTGTACAAGACTGTAGGGAAACCAATACTGGCCTGGAGATTCTTTGGAATTCCAATGACAGCAGTAGTTATTCTGTAAGAGTTCTTATAAGCGGTTCAGGAATTCCCAATGGCATGGTGCTAATCTCCAACAGATACAAAATTATAATTTGTGGGCAGATCTAGCATTACACTCTTCAGACCCTCCCAATTAACATTTATGATAGGTCTCCGTTGAAATTGACATATTCTTGTGCCTTAATTGTCCTTCTTAATTATCAAAAGCCAAGGGAAGTTCTAACTGGCATATTGTTGTTTGTTCATATACTTCTCTCCTGAACTTGCGTACAGCATTTTCATCTTTCAAAATGAATAACTTACTGTACTTATTTTGGCAATTCCTTGTGAATTGCATTTGGTCTATCATGCTTTCATGAATGAAAATGCATGTTCTCATCCCATCACAACTGTTCATGACAATTTTAATGATTGAAATGTTACTGTTGACAAAGGATATGTTGATAAAACCCGTGAAAATGAAAAAACCTAGAGCTATGTTTTCCTTCTCTTTAAGTTGTGTTTAAGGGAATTTAATATGGAGCACGTGGCCTTTGAAATATTTGATTCTTAGCTCCATATAAAGACTGCATCTGGCTGGTAGGCTATAATTCATGAGACTGAATTGAGCATAGATATTGTCTATCAATGGATTGATTAATTAAATGGAAATATAATGGGCTTAATGGTATACAAAAGCTTAAGTAATTGATATATGTTCAAATTGACAAAAGTCAATGAATTGTGCCTAGAAAAAAATATTTGTGCCTTGGTACTTGTTCTTGTAATTTTTTTACGGTAGAGGCAAAATTTGTAATGAACAAACACAAGATCATTCAACTTTTCCTGTGTAAGCTTATTGTGCTTCTTGGAGTGTATGTGCTAAAACATGTTTCAATTGCGCGCACAACTTGAAACGTTGCATGGTTGAGATAAAACTTTGATGGCAAAATGTTGTAGATTGGGTGTATATGCATCAAAGTCCTCCCATCATAAATCAAAAAACAACCAAGAAATAAAAATTTAATAATTCATATGTAAAATAAGTATTGAGATTATTTTTTTAAACAAAATCAAAAGACAATAAATAATAATTCAACAAGGGTTACTTGGCCTCATAGTTGACTTTGATCAAATGTACGAGGATGAGAATGTTAGAGTAATATTCTATTCTTTGGGATATTTACCTTTTTACTCTATTAGGTAAAATAGGTAGTATATTGCATTATACTACATAGATTATTACATTTACTTTTTACTACTTACCACGGAGATATTTATTGTTCTAAATATCTACTGGTAAACCTAGGTTAGTATCTAAAATATCCTAGGTGAGATATTTTAGATTAGTAGTTAGTTCATACTTCTCTACCTAGGTTAGCTGTTAGCATATTACTCTCCTAACGCGCTCTGTTAGCGTTATTTGTGCTATTTGGTTAATATTCCTATTTTGTAACTTATATAAGGCTACGACATTTCCAAGTCTAGTCTAATGTTGAATTATTAATTTATTTCATTTTGGAGCGAGTTATTCTCACATTGGTATCGGAGCAGGGGCTTACCTGGGTGCTGGAGAAGGCGAGAGACGCTCTTGTTCCACTGGAGAAGGCGAGAGACACTCTCGTTCCACTGGAGAAGGCGAGAGACGCTCTCGTTCCACGCGTTTCACAATAGGGTTTGATTCACGGAAGGGTTTGATTTATTTTTGTTTTTTATTAATTTTTCTAAACTCTCCTAAAGGTTCTTTCTCTCGTAAGATTAGTTTTGCCACTGAGAAGGTAGAAGATCGAAACTGCCAACTGGCCATCGAAGACAAGCCTCCGACGATCGAAACGACGTAGTCGACCGCATTAAGAGGGTAGGAGCGCCCTCTAGGCGACCAACTATTGGAGATATATTCTCCGGTGCATAGTCCTCAAACACGGGAAGTCGACGTTGGCCAGCCCCTGTGGGGCCGAAACCGGCCGACGGACGATCAGGAGGGCAGGCGCGCCCTCCCAGGTGGGAATCCAGCCACGTGAGGGCACGATTGCCCTCACGAGCCTAAACAACTGACAGGGGATAGCCCTGTCAGGACCCTGACACAACTGGACGCAATCTGAACACGAGGCGCAAACAACCAGGAATATACGTGGAATTTTATGCAACTAATGGACTGCCACCTAGATCGACGCGGGCACAACACGTGGACATCGAGACGTGGACCTGACACGAGCTCGGATCTTGAGACGAACACGTGGCATTCTGAGAGGGTTGACTGATGCCAACCAGGACTTGACAAGGTGGCAACATGCCACGCTGACGTGGACAAGGCAATAACGTGGGGGTCTTTAATTGGTCATGTGGGTGCCAAAAGGTCGTTAATCGTGACTGCCCAAAGGCAGTCAATATAAGAGGTGGAAAGACTTGTTTTTAAACAAGTCATTCTTTGTCGTGGGATAAATGTGGGACTAAAAGTCCCACATTTCTTTTTCCTGTCGCGTGGAAGGGCAAGCTTCAAATAGAAGTTGCCTTCCACTTACCTCTGTCGGGCGCTGTAGCCCGATTAGTGCAGCGGCCCGCGATAAGGCTCCCGACGGGAGGTCGGGAGTTCGACTCCCATCGAGGCCACCCCAACCTTCTTTTTGAAGGCGGGCACTTATGTGCCAAAGGTAAGTTTTCCTTATTTTATTTTTTTATTTGCTTTATTTAAATTACAATTTTTTTTTTGTATATTTTTTATTTTAATAATATCAATATAAATTATGTTTATAAAAATCCCATTTTTATAATTTGATTTTTAACAAAAACATAATTTTATTTTTAGTATTAAAATTAAAAATCTATGATAAAATTTTTATTTAAATTTTGCAACTTTAAAAATTAAAATTAAAGAAAACCAAGGGAACCTTTTTTTTTGCAACATCAACAAAATTAAGTGTTTTTGTTTTCTCCAAGGGGGATATAAGACATAGAAGAGCACCTACTTTTCTTGCAAAATTAGGAAACCCTATAATTCTTCTCAACCTTGTTAAAGTTTCACACTTGAAGGGGGATAAAATAAAAAATAACTTTGATTCTTTCTTGCAAATTTGGAAAACAAGGAATCTGAAAATTTTGTGAAATTCAAAGACAAAATGTGCATTTGTTTTCTTCAAGGGGGGATATAAGTCATAAAATTGCACATTTTTTTGCAACATTTGAGAAGAATTTGAAGCCTTGGTCCATCAAAACCAAGTCGTGTGTCGACTAGTTTTGGAAGCCTTCCAAATGCGGGTCGTGTGTCGACTTGTCTTGGAAGGAGTGCTCGATTTGTAAATTTTGCAAAATTAAGGGGGGAAGACAACATTGTACTTCTTTTGCAAAATTGTAAACAAGGAGGAGACATAAAATATCATTTTTTTGCACAACACAAATACACATTTTGTTGCAAAAATTAAAAGGTGCATTTTTGATTTTACTCGACACCTTCATTGGCAAATTAGGTGCATTTTCGGTTGCATCCGACACCTAGGTGATAAGAATTTTGAGGTCATTCTTGTTTGATTGTTGCATCATTTCTTTTTGCAACTATAAGTCATAGAATCAAGAACACTCCATACCTCAAAATTTCACAAATTTGTGTAAATCCTTGCACAAATTTAAAGCCACTTTTCACTTGATATTCTCTCCTACAAACAAAAACCCCTAATTCACTCTATTTGTTTGGCTTAATTTTCTCAAACTGATTATCCCTATTCAAGAGGATTTTCAGGCAGGTGCCATTAAATATCTTTTTGAGTGAATTATCTTTCATCTCTTATTTGTTTGGCTTAATTTCCTCCAACTGATTATCTCTCTTCAAGAGAAATTTTCAAGCAGGTGCCATTAAATATCACTTAAGAGTGAAAGAAAAACCATCTTAGTTCAAATTGTAGGACCTTCATCATGGCAACTATCAATAAATACTTAAGTGATACACAATTGCTAAAGGGCCCCAACTATTCAGCATGGAAAACTAAGATGAAAGCCATCTTGACTGTAGAGGACATGTGGGATTTAGTTGATGGCACTGAAACAAGACCCGCATCACTAGGAGTAGATCAAAAAGCATGGAACAAAAAGAACAATCGTACCTACTGATACTCCTTGCAACTACTGATGAGATCCAACCTCACATAAGTGAAGCTAAAACTGGTAAAGCTGCATGGGATGCACTTAGTACCATTTTTGAAGGCAAGAATCAATCAATTGTTCTAAACCTTCAAACACAACTTCATACACTCCATATGAAGTCGGGTGAATCGATAGAACTATTCATCTGCAAAGTGGCAGATCTGAAGTCTAAGCTTAATGTTTTAGGGGCCAAAGTAGAAGACACCATTTTGACTTCAATAATTTTGAGAGCTCTTCCCGAATCCTACAAAATGTTGATTACATCCCTTAATGTTTCACAAAGAGTTGTCACCTTTGTGGAGTTAGTCAATTTGCTTCAAACTGAGGAAGCAAACCAACTCCAAAATGATGAAGTGTCGAACAATGCACTTTATTCAAACTATAAGGGTGATAAGAAGAAAGAAAACTTTCAAAAGGGGGGATCATCTTCAAAAGGTAAGGGAAAGAAATCTCAAAAGAGGTTTTGCTCGTATTGTAAAAAGGACAACCATGACACCAATCGATGTTGGTTCAAAAACAAGCAAAACAAGAAAGATAAAGGCATAGCACATAAGCAAAACAAAGGCAATATTGCTAGTGAAGTGTCTAGTTCCGATTCTGATTCTGGTTCAGAAAAAGCACACAGAGTGCTAATTGCTAAGACATTATTGTAGAGGGAAAACACATTTGTCACCTTAAGCAAACACCATTTACTCTCTCTTTTTTACGCTTCATAAATAGCATAAGTTTTTGTTTGAAGTACTTGTAATAAAGGGGTGTTTGTACCTCTTTTAGGCTTCATAAATAACAAACTCTCATTGTTTGAAGTTCTTGTAACAAAAGGAGGGAATTTTCTAGTGTAAAATTGCCTAGGAGGCAATTGATGCAGGAGCATCCGGTGGCAGCAGAGCAATCTTGCTTCAACAGAAAAATGTCTAAGTGTTTGCCTTGATGTCGCGATATCGTGATAGAGAAGTGTCGCGATATCGCGACATGTTGCATTTTCGTGACTCAGGAAGGAGAGAGAAGGCACGAAGCAAAAATGTCATGAAATCGCGACATGTCGCATTTTCGCGACTCAAGAAGGAGAGAGAAGGCACGAAGCAAAAATGTCGCGAAATCGTGACATGTCGCATTTTCGCAACTCAGGAAGGAGAGAGAAGGCACGAAGCAAAAATGTCACGAAATCACGACATGTCGCATTTTCGCGACTCAGGAAGGAGAGAGAAGGCGCGAAGCAAAAATGTCACGATTTCACGACATGTCGCGAAATCGCGACCGAAAGAAGACCGGAAGGGCTAGAGGAGAAAATGTCGCGATTTCGCGACATGTCGCGAAATCGCGACCGAAGGAGCAGAAAGAAAGCAAGGAAACTGTCGCGATATCGCGACATGTCGTGATTTCGCGACCCGAAACAGAGAAAGAAAGCAGAGAGCAAAGATGTCGCGATATCGCGACATGTCGCGATTTCGTGACCCGAGAGGCAAAGAGGAGGCAGAAAGGAAAGATGTTGCGATATCGCGACATGTCGCGATATCGCGACATGTCGCGATTTCGCGACCGAAATGGAGAAAGAAGAGCAAGAGAGAAAAATGTCGCGATATCGTGACATGTCGCATTATCACGACCAAAAGCCGAGAGAAGGCTCAAGAGAGAAAAATGTCGTGATATCGCGACATGTCGCATTATCGCGACCAAAGGACGAGAGAAGGCGCAAAGGAGGAAAGATGTCGCGATATCGCGACATGTCACATTATCGCGACCAAAGGACGAGAGAAGGCGCAAAGGAGGAAAGATGTCGCGATATCACGACATGTCGCATTTTCGCGACCAAAGGACGAGAGAAAGCGCAAAGGAGAGAAAGTGTCGCGATATCGCGACATGTCGCATTTTCGCGACCAAAGGCGAGAGGAGGCGCAGGAGAGAAAAGTGTCACGATATCGCGACATGTCGCATTTTCATGACTCGAGTAAGGCAGGAAGGCAGAAAAGCAAAAGTGTCACGATATCGCGACATGTCGCATTTTCGCGACTCGAAACGGGCAGGAATGCGGAGAAGCCAAAGGTGTCGCGATATCGTGAGATGTCACATTTTCGCAACTCGAAGAGGGCAGGAAGGCTGAGGAGCCAAAAGTGTCGCGATATCGCGACATGTCGCGTTTTCGCGACCAAACAGAATGAAAGAAAAGGCAGGCGGTTACAGGGGCCGTTACAGAGGAAATGATCAAGCGGTAGGTATACCGAATGTCATCATGGGTTGACAGGCGGACAGAGTCTACAATGGTAGCACTGGACAAGCACGTGGCACCAAGGTGTAGTAAAAGCAGACGAAGATCAAGAGTTGGAGAGAAAGACGTTTCGAAAACCAAGCCAACGAAGAGGCATGAGAAATGAAATGAAGAGTCAAAAAAGGGAGACAGAGAGTCATGCCACAGATTTTAAAAGGGGAAGCGATGGCATGCACAAGGGGTTGGAAATGGCTGAGACAGAGTTGCAGACGTGAAGGCCAGAGGGCCATTCTGGACCTGTTTGAGCTGCTTTCTTCCAAGGTCGAAAAAAACAACGGAGACAGAGTTGCAATCGGAAAACTGCAGAGGCAGAGTTGCAGACGTGAAGGCAAGAGGCCCATTTTGAACCTGTGTAGGCTGTTTTTCCTTCCAGAGTTGGAAGTGTTGTAAGAGAAAAAGAAAAATAAACTACCTTTCGGGATAAAGGGGTTTATTTGACAGTCCGTTGCCATTATTGTAAATTTTTCCAAGTTTAATGAATCTGAGTTGAAAATTTGGGTGAGCAATTCTGGCTCCCCATCAATGAGATTTGAGTGTTCGGGGTGAGTGTATTTCGTGTCCCCATCAACAATATTTGTAAAATCCTTCACAAAGCTTCTTAAGTTGCACATATTTTGCAATTAAGGGGGATATACTTTCTTTTCTTCACAATTTTTTGTAAAAAGGGAAGAAGACTTATAAGGGTGCATTTTCGACAGCGATCGACACCTTAGTCATACTTCTTTCAGAAATTAATTACAACATGTTTTGCAACAAGAATGGGAGAACTTATAAGGGTGCATTTTCGACAACGACCGACACCTTAGCTACCTTATCTTTTGCAAACTCATATTGTAAACTGAATGAACCTCATATGAAGTGATCTATTCTACTACACCTAGCGATTACAGTGGCTGGTTACCCATGCAATTCGATTGGATGATGAGATTACTATAAGGACATTCGTTGGTGTGAAGACAAAGTGAGGAATGACCCACTTTTTGCTTAGGAGTAGCCAGAGCATTATGACAGAGCAAGAACCAACAATTCAACATCTTTTTCACTATATTGGGGTAGTTATATACATTACCCAAATAATGTAATAAGGGGGGATGTTAGAGTAATATTCCATTCTTTGGGATATTTACCCTTTTACTCCACTAGGTAAAATAGGTAGTATATTGCATTATACTACATAGATTATTACATTTACTTTTTACTACTTACCAAGGAGATATTTACTGTTCTAAATATCTACTGGTAAACCTAGGTTAGTATCTAAAATATCCTAGGTGAGATATTTTAGATTAGTAGTTAGTTCATACTTCTCTACCTAGGTTATCTGTTAGCATATTACTCTCCTAACGCGCTCTGTTAGCGTTATTTGTGCTATTTGGTTAATATTCCTATTTTGTAACTTATATAAGGCTACGACATTTCCAAGTCTAGTCTAATGTTGAATTATTAATTTATTTCATTTTGGAGCGAGTTATTCTCACATGGAAAAGGATGCCTTCACATTTCTTATAATCATGCATCTTAGAGTGTATCTTATTGATCATTTCTTCATTAGAGTACATGTGGTCAATGCATTATTGAAGGCTTGCCATCACCTCATAGTTGGCATGGAATGTGTTGGCATAATTTTTTTTGGAGTTGAGGTAGTATCCTGCTGTATGAAGAGGGCTAAGGAGCTGAGATGTCCATTGTTTGCCAATAATATCCCAAATGAGACCATATTTGGTTTGGGCATGTCCATAAAATGAGACAATTGTCTCTTGCCTATCCCAAATGAGACCATATTTGGTCTGGACATGTCCATAAAATGAGGCAATTGTCTCTCTTGCCTTGTTCATAGGCTCATATACATATGCTATTGGTGATTGTGTGACCAGGAGATAGGTAGGTTTAATCAAATTGATAATTGCATTAACATTTGCTTTAGGAATAAAGCATTCATTTAAATGGATTACAAAATAGAAAGAAAACTAATCTCTCTATATCCACGCTAACTGAACGCTAACGTAGGTAGAGTGTTAGGTTTAGAACTCTTACCTAGGATATTTAGGATTAACCATTAGATATTTAAGACAGTAAATATATACATGGTAGAAAGTAAAAAGTAGAAACCCAGGTGTTGTAGGTGAGTTGGAGAGGAGAGGGAAATCCTCCAAGAGAGGTCCCAGGTTCAAATCTCCACCCTACCAAAAAGATGAATTGGGTATCCAAAATCCAATTGATAATGTTGGTGCGAGCAGGATCGGGTGTGACTCCCGGGTGACTTTGACGGTGTAGAACCCCTTGTTCGTGGTCTCTCAAACCAAGGCGACCCCGCAAGGGGTTTTTCGCTTTAAAAAAAGAAAGAAAGTAAAAAGTAGAAAAGTAAATGTAATAATCTACCTATGTAGTATAATGCAATATACTACCTATTTTACCCTAACATCCCCCCTTTATTACATTACTTTGATATACAAAGTTTACTTCGGAACAACTCAAATTTGACACGTCCAAGTGCCTTGGTGAAGATGTCAACAACCTGTTCATCGGTGGGAATGTATTGGAGCTTGATTATGTGTTTAGGAACTTCATCACGAATGAAATGACAATCTATGTCAATATGCTTTGTGCGTTCATGATGGACTGGATTCTTGACCAAGTTAAAAACACTTGAGTTGTCGCAAAACATGTGAATAGGAAGTTTCTTTGGTAGGCCCATGGTAGCCAAGATGCGACTTAACCATATCGCTTCACACACAACTCCTCGTGCAATGCGATACTCTGCATTTGTTGAAGATAAAGCAATCACCTATTGCTTTTTACAATGCCATGAGATATGACCAGATCCAAGAAGAAATACATATCCTAATGTTGATTTTTTATCATCTAAGGATCCAGCATAGTCAGTGTCAGTGTAACTATGTAAGAAGAATGAGTTATTCTTCTTGTACTCGACCATATTCTACACTACCTTGAATGTAGTGAAGAACACGCTTAGCTGATTTTCAATGAGAGGCTTTTGGTTCTTGCATGAACCGAGAAAGATAGTTTACAACATAAGTAATGTCTGGTCTAGTATTGGTCAGATAGATAAGGCTTCCAATCATTTGTCTATATAGCGTGCCATATACTTGTGGTGAATCATCATATCATGATAACTGAAGCCTTGATTCCATCGGTGTTGCCTTGGGCTTGCAATCAGTCATACGATATTTTTTTACTAAAGTCTTGGCATACTTCTGTTGAGTCACCATAAGATGATTCTTATTTTGTTCTATCTCAAGACCAAGACAGTAGTGGAGAAGTCCCAGATCTGTCATATCAAATGACTCTTTCAAGTCATTTTTCACGGTGCTAATCATTTTCTTTGAATTGTCGATGATTATCGGATCATCTACATATAATACAAGAATCACTATTTTAGAACCTATGTTCTTGATATAGAGATTTGCATCAGATGGACTTCTCTTGAATCCGTGCTGAGGTAGGTGACTATCCATTTTAATGTACCATGTTCTTGGGGCTTGTTTAAGCCCATATAATGATTTGACCAATTTGCAAACCTGTTGCTCATGGCCTTCCTTAGCAAATCTTGGGGGTTGAGTCATGTATACCTCTTCTTTTAAGTCACCATTTAGAAAGGCGCTTTTTACATCCATCTGATGTAATTTCCATCCAAACTGTGTTGCCATAGCACAAAGAACTCGAATGGTGGTCATCCTTGCTGTAGGAGCAAATGTTTCCTCATAGTCAAGTCCTTCCTTTTGAGCATAGCCCTTCGCCGCAAGACAAAATTTATGCTTGTCTATGGTACCATCTACCTTATATTTGAATTTGTAAACCCATTTGTAGCCTATGGGTTTCTTTCCTTTAGGCAAATCTACCAGCTTCCATGTTTTATTCTTGATGAGGGAGTTATGTTCTGCATCCATAGCTACCTTCCACTGAGGCAGTCTAAGTGTTTCATCAACTGTAGATGGTTCATTTTCATCAAATGATGATAAGTAAACCCTCTCCTCATATATTTCCATATCATCTTCCCTTGCTAACTCTCTATCAACAGAAAGGTCTTGAAAATATGCACAAAGATCATCAACTGAAGTGGATGCTTCAGTCTTTTCTTGTTGAGTCATGCTTCATTTTTTTGGATGATTGAGAGTAAGATCAGGTAGGTGGATTTTTTTGTGCTCGTATACCATTTGGGAGTATTTTTTTGTTGCGGAGAAGGAAGTGGCTGTTGCTCCTCATCATCAAGGTATATTGATGTAGTGTTAGGTGTGAAAGCTTCATCAAACACTACATCTCTATTGACATGTATTTTCTTGGTAAATGGGTCTATCAATCGATAACCTTTTGAGAATTCATCATAGCCAAAAAAAACACATGGTAGGGACTTCTCATCTAATTTCTTTCTTTTCTCCTTGGGTATATGCATAAAAGCCTTACACCCAAATACCCGTAGATGAGATATGGAGGGTTTCCTTCCACTCCATGCTTCCTGAGGAGTCATACCTTCAAGAGCCCTTGTGGATGCTCTATTTAGAAGATATACTACAGTTTGAACAACTTCAACCCAGTAAATTTGCTCAAGATTCGCTCCCTTAAGCATACATCGAACCATTTCCATAATGGACCGATTTCTTCTCTCAGCAACTCCATTTGACTGAGGAGAATAGGCTATGGTTAACTATATTTTTATCCCACGAGTCTATAAAAATGAGGAAAATTTCTTTGATGTGTATTCCCCCCCTCGATCTGAATGGAGGGTCTTGATGAAGCATCCTAATTCTTTCTCAACAAGCTTTTTGAATTGTTGAAAATAGGTAAATGCTTCAGACTTCAATTACAAGAAGAAGACCCACATCTTGCGTGAGTGATCGTCGACAAACAATTGAAAATACCTTTTCCTCCACAACTAGTAGACATGGGACCACACAAATCTGTGTGAACCAACTCCAAAGGTACCTTAGCTCGAAAGGAGCTAGGTTCAAAGGGCACTCTGTGTTGCTTGCCTAACAAACAATCTGAGCATACTGGCAAAGTAGATGAAAGAGTAGGTAATCCTTTCACCATTTGATATTTACTGAGTTCTAGTAAATATCCTGAACTTAAATGCCCAAATATATTATGCCATAGAGATGTGGCCTTTTTTGTGGTTATTGCCATTGCAGTATGTGTTGAGGTAATTGCATCTAAGACAAAAAAACCATGTTTGTATAAACCTGTTGCTATCAGTTTTCCTTTCTTGGTGATAAAGCAACGTTTCTTTTCTTTGTCCACCTTGAAATTGACATTCATGTGATTGTCCAGGATTTGTGGAACTGACAAGAGATTATTTTTCAATCTTGGTACATAAAGAACTTTTTGAATTTTACGTTCTCCATCTGGAAGGGAGATAGAAACACTTCCTTCTCCCTGAACTCGATAGGTTTGATCATCAGCAATGGTGACCGGTCTACCTTCTCAAGCCTCAAATGTCTCAAACCAGGACTTATTGCCAGTAATATGCTTACTAGCGCCTGGATATATGTACCACACAGTGTCCTTGTTAAGAGAATATGTATGTGTCATGAGCACCTTGTGTGCTCGTTCAGAGTCCGAACTAGAATATTCAGCTGCAATGTGTCCCTGTTGCTGTGTATTATTGTTCTTTGGTTTGCCTTTGCCCTTCTTGTTTCCTTGTTCATTGGGTGGTTTGTTCTTAAACCAACATCTTTTAGTTTCATGAGTGTCCTTGTCGCAAATCTTACAATACCGCTTCTTCTTCTGAGTCTCTTTGCCTTTACCCTTGTTTTTATTAGAAGAAGAACCTTGCTGTTGATTTCACTTTTTCTTACCACCTTGTCTGTTCGAGAAAAGATCATTGTTAGATGCCTCATTTCTATGGAGTTGATTAGCTTCTTCTGTTTGAAGCATATTTACCAACTCGACAAAAGTCACTATCCTTCCAAATACTTGTAATGAAGTGATCAACATAATGTAGGAGTCAGGAAGAGCCCTCAAAATGATAGAGGTCAAGACTTGGTCTTCCACTTTTTATCCTAAGGATTGCAGTTTTGTTTTCAATTCTGCCACTCTGCAGAGGAATAGCTCTACTGTTTCTCCGGATTTCATATGAAGAGTATGAAGTTGTGTTTGGAGGTGAAGAATTGTTGATTGATTCTTCCTCGCAAATATGGTTTTTAAGGCATCCCATGCCTCCTTACCATTTTTAGCTTCACTGATATGAGGTTGGATATCATCGGTAATGGCTAGCAAGATCATTAAGGATAGTTTTCTATCCTTTTTATCAAATGCTGTTTGATCTGCTCTTGTTGATTGAGGTCTAGTTTCACTTCCATCCACTATAGACCATAGATCCTCTATAGTTAAGATAGCTTTCATCTTAGTATTCCATGCAGAATAATTTGAACCTTTGAGCAGTTGGCTCTTAGTGAGATACTTGTGCATCATGGCTATGGTGAAGGTTTAAAATTTGATAGGAGGAAGATGGTTGTATCTTGCACTATACCCTCAAAAGAGTATATGGAATATGTTTAATTTGCTTCTATAAGATATTTAATGGCACCTGCCTTAACACCCTTAACAAGGGATGAAAAGTTTGAGGAGTTTTAAGCCAAACAAAATAGAGCAAATTAAAGGGGTAGATTTTGAAAGACTTCTGATTGTGCTCTTTAGGATATTTAATGGCACCTGCATTAACACCCTTCAAGAAGGATGAAAAGTTTGAGGTAATTAAGTCAAACAAAGAGAGTAAATCAAGGTGTTTGTAGTTTTGGACCTTTGGGTGAGGATTATTTAAAAATTTGACTTTGTTTAACCTGTGCAAGATGTAGCACGATTTGTAGTGAAATTTGGGTTTTCAAGTGTGAAGTGCTCTTCAATTTTTATGATTGTTTAATTGCAAAATGATGTATAGTGCAATAATAAAAAAGAGAGCAACCCAAATTATTTATCACTATAGGTGTCATATGCAACCGAAAATGCACCTAATGAAGCCAATTTTTGAAAAAGGTGTCGAGTACAATCGAAAATGCACCTTTATTATTATAGAAAATCCCCCCTTTGTCTTTACAATTTTGCAAAAAATAGAAGCACAAATGTAACTTCTATCCCCACTTTATGATTACAAAATTGAGAAAGCAAGCACTCCTTTCAAGACAAGTCGACACACAACCCGTGTTTGAAAGGCTTCCAGACCAGTCGACACACGACTTGGTTTTTGTTTTCAACACTCAAAAGTTGGTGGTGCATTAGGATCAAAAGGCTCACGAATCCTCATGGGACCATAGCTTCTGTCCAACCCCTTCCATGGATCAATATAGATAAGTGAGTGAGGTATAGATCTACGATATTCACAAAGCATACGACGAAAATGTGATCGTGTTGTTTGCCTTCGTAATTCGTTTCTCTTTCTGATGATTCTTTGTCTACGAAAAGATTTCCTCACCCAAGATTTGATCTTCATGAAAACGTAGAAGAATGATGAAAAATCAAGAAAATTTTGATGAAATTGTAAGCAACAAAATGTGTCTTTGTTTCCTGTCTCTTTATCTCCACATGCGGAGAAAACTAAAGAACAACAATGGTTTAGTTGCATAAATAATTTGGCATTTGTATTATAAATTTAAATGTTATATATATAAAAATTTTAAAGCTTTTTAAAAGAAAATTTAACATAAAAATTTAAATAAAAAACATCAATTTAATAGTTAAACAAAATTGATATAATTTATGAAAAACTAACATGAAAAATTCTAATTTAAAACACTAAAAATAATAATTTTAAGCATAAAAATTTAAATAAAAATATTAATTTAGGCCAAAAACTATGAAATTTTCATAAAAAAAAATATTAACTTGCTTATGGTGGGTGCGGGAATCGATCCGTCGACTCCTGTTGGCCTAAGGCGTTCGCCTTGGCCAACTTACCAAGCCCATGGCTTGGTTCTCAGGTTGCGAAGCCTGAGATGTAAAGAAGCCTGCGGGCTTCTATGGAAATAAGTGGGATAAATCCCACATGCATCGTGTAAAGGATGCATAGGCATTCAAAGGCCTCAACGAGCACTTATGCTCATGATTGCCTTCAGGCAATCGAGTTCGGGCCTCCTTTTTTCGGTAGCCACGTGGCGCGGCAAGGGAGGTCCATGTGTCAGGTCGAGTCCCACGTGTCAGTCCAGTCCACGTGTCAGGTCGAGTCCCACGTGTCAGTCCAGTTCGTACCGATCAGATTCTAGGGGGCACGTGGTTAGAGTGCCACGTGTCACCTAGCTATTGGTCGAGTCAGATATGCATCGCCTCAGGGTGTGTGCAGGTCTGCGGGGAATGTGAGGGTGCTCCTTCCCTTGAAGGATTCCCTGCTTCGAGATCCATACTGTGGGATACGTGAGGGCGCTCCTGCCCTCTAGGCATTCTCGCAATGGCCTTGGGATCCATGCCCAAAAGGCCACGGGGAGTGTGAGGGCCTCCTGCCCTCATACGCTCCCGTGGTGGGGACTGCGGGCCCGCAGGTGGTTGCGATCCACGTGGGGACGAGAAAAAATCCCTGCGGGTTGCGATTACGACCAGTGTCAAAATGACCCTGCGTCGAGATCTGTGCCTTACGTTGGGATCCGTGCCCTACATCAGAATCTGCGTCCTACAGGATTAATAAATCCTAACAACAAATAAAATGCCAAAATAAAATAATCAAAACCTAGCGTAGGAGTATTAAAAACAGGCGTAGGAAATAATTAAGGGTCACCAAATTTGGTACCGTATTTCCTCGCTCTGTGGGAAATTTGGTGGGAAATATTTGCTCCAAAATCTTACTAGTTGCTACATATGTTGTTGCATTGTCTGTGATGACTTGGACAACATTCTCCACCTTGACCTCCATCACAACCTCGCAACCATTTTGACACTACTTGTGTCGATGCATCCATTGACTTAAGGAATGACGTTCCTCCTTTAGAAGCAACCAAAAAATTAATTAAGGTTCTTTTCCTCCCATTGGTCCATTGGTCCATCCATTAGATATGATAGTGCAACTTTTAGAGCTCCACAAC
Organism: Wollemia nobilis; assembly: GCA_028583015.1. Lineage (NCBI taxonomy): Eukaryota > Viridiplantae > Streptophyta > Pinopsida > Araucariales > Araucariaceae > Wollemia > Wollemia nobilis. Next base: position 2,547,401 of record JAQPPZ010002524.1, read on the forward strand.
TTTTTTTGGTCTTCAAGCACAACTTGAATTTCGTCCATGAATGCATGAAAGAGAGGGTCCTTAATATCATCATAAGTTGGTGACTTAAATCCTGTGCTGCAACTTGTAATGGCATCTACCATGCCTTGTTAGTATGGAGACCTTGCCACATTGAAGGGAAGGTTGAAAAAAATCAAAAACTGCCAATCACCTTCCTCATTGCCCTATGCCTCTCTTGGTTACATGCGACCATATCCTCAAGCATGGTTTGTGCCCCTAGCGCAAAATGTTCCACACAATAGAACTCATCAGTTAAACTCCTTGGATGTGCAACTGATGGACTCGAAATATCTTGGGGAAATCGGTTAAATGTGCTGCTTGCATAATTTGTAGTTGCACGACTTAAAATATTTCATAGTGTGGAGATCTCTCTCTCAAGTTTGGAAGAAGCAAAATGATGCAAAATGCAAAAAATATACTTTTTTTTATGTTGTTTTCTCTACTTGTGTGGTTGTGGTTTATTTTTTGGCAAAAAATTGTGAATCATTTTGTGCTATTTTTTTCAAGAACTCGACATTTTTTGAAATATGCCGATTTTGATGCATATTTAATCGTTTGGATTGTGAATCAAGAAAAATTGATGATTTTCCCAACTATGAATATGATTATAGAACTGCTATAAATAAAATAATAATTGTTTGAAACAACAAAGATAAAAAGGAAAATAAAAGAATATATAAACTTGAAATTAAAGTATTATTTGTCTTTTGACCAAGGCACGAGCAATATTTTTGATTTTTTACAAGGAATATATAAAGAAACCTTAAAAAATCATTTTGCATAGGAAAGTCATTGAATATTTAAGAATGGTGGTTAATTTCAAATTTCCCAACATTTCTTATCCACTCGATGAATCCATCTAAAAGGGACAAAAACTTCGTGTTCAACTGGTCAATGATTTGTGTATTATTTTTTTTGCTATAAACAATGCCTTCTTTTTACAAAACCCATGTAGGTTAGCTTTCTTTTTCCAAAACCTATGTAGGTTAGCCTTTAATAATTTTATGAATTAATGAATTAACAAGAGATTTTAGGGATACTATTTTTCATTTTTAACCTTAAAATCAATTGTTTTCCTACCTCTTTGATTTTATGTCCATTCTCTTTATTGATATCATTGAGACATTTTTCTATTTTGAATCTCTCTTACTTCTTTGCTTTAGTATATTGTCTTCCTTTACCAATGGTGTTTCATTGATGAATGTTGTCCCAATGTTGATTAAAGGTTTTTTCACAGAGGACATTTACATAATGTTATTTTTAATTAGGAAGTTCCCTTTATGGAGTTTAAAGCTACTTTTCTTTTGTTTACCAATTTCATAGGATAATCACTAAAGTGAAATCCACATTGCATTTGTTCTTATTTAGATATCAAGCTACCTTCTTTGATGTGCCTTGAACAAAATATACTCGTATTTATTTTTTCTTGTTTTTGGTTGTCTAACATTTTTTTTTGCTAAAAAACAAGGGGTTGTACTTGGGTCCCTCGCCATTGAAAAATCACAACTCTCTTCTTCAGAGTATGAGAGTTTACAAACAAATTCAATTCTCATCTCAATTGAGTTGCTATATCATTTTACATAAAATGTTTGAATTCTTGATTTTCATTTTCTAGAACTTTTTCAAATTTTTGTGTGAATACAAATATTCCAGAATTTAGCATCCTTCTTGACATTTTCCTATAGTAACTTTCACAATACCAAAACTTCACCTCTACTATATTTGCATTGCATCTTCGCAGAGTAGTATTTCCAAAACATCGCTCTATCATAGACGTCTTTACCAAATTTGGATTGCTAGTTTCCTTCCTAAAGTACAAGTGCAACTACAAGAATTGTAATAAATAGTTTATATGAAAGTATATTAATGTTATAAAATAAAGTAAATATTATCAATGGAAAACATTAAAGTAAATCTTAATCATTATTTGATTCAAGCAATCAACATTTTCTTGTCAGCTAAACTTAATAGTTCCCCTAACCAAGAAAAAGAGAATTTAACTTCATGATCCTCAATTAAAACCCCTCTATTGGCTAGCCTATTTGCACATTTGTTTCCTTTCCTTAATGTATGTGTAAACCTAATTTATTCAAACTCTATAGCAAGGTCTTGAATTTCCACAATTATATCTTGTATGTTCCATGGAGCCTTTGCTTTCCTAAAAATAGCATTTATTACTATGAGTGAATCACCTTCCATCCATACTTTGATCCATTTCATTTGTTTGTAAATTTTTAATGCAATATTTAGCTTCATTATTTGTCTTCAATCCACTTTTGAAAGCGTAATGAGACAAATATCTCTATTATTTTTAATTATTCCTTCTCTTGTTGGTCTTGGATTTCCTTTAGATGCTCCATCAAAATTAAATTTGACCAAATCCACATCTAGTGGTTTCCACTTTATATTATTTGCCTTATTTTTGTTTCTCCTATGCCCAACATCATAATTCCATTTGATGACTATCAAATTTTAATCCTCGCTACGTCAAAATATCATAGGTCCCAATATAAAGAAGCCATAGTATTATAGATTACGATATCAATAATGTAAAGTAGAACTATATATGTGAGCAATCAAATATATATCTAATAAAATAACATTCAATTATAATATCAAATATAAATGTAAAATGGGTAAAATAATTCATGTACACACATGAAAAATTCTTACAATATAAATTGCTCAAAAAACTATATACAAGCTTTATTATCAATGCTTGCTATATGGTGATTGCTATAGACTGTTTTACCTTACATTATATGGAGCTTTGTATCCATAATATAGAAATAGAAGGTGTCTCTTCATGTACTTGACTATTGCTCTCTATATGATAGCTCCCATGACGCGTGGCTATCATCTTGCCACTTGTATACTAGACTCTTCACTCTATATGCATACTTGACTCTATGAAACTTTCACACTTCTACATGACTCATACTCTCCTACATGCACTCCTACTACAAGACATTTGTGCACATTCTCATATTACATTTTTCACACTTACATACATGATACTTGTGCACATTCTCTCAATATACACTTGCACACTAACTTACATAACACTTGTACATATCTTGCACATTGCATTCTTACATGACACTTGTGCATTCTTGCATATTGCACTCTTACATGACAATTGTGTACATCCTCACATTACATTTTTTCATACTTACATACATGACACTTGTGCACATTCTCTCAATACACTCTTGCACTCTAACTTACATGACACTTGTGCATTTCCTGCACATTGCACTCTTACATGACACTTGTGCATATCCTACACATTGCACTCTTACATGACACTTGTGCATTTCCTACACATTGACACTTACATAAAAGAGAAATATATATCACTCATCTAAACTATAGACTTAACCTTAATCTATTACATATTTACATTTGTACCATGAAGGTACCATTGGGGGTACATTTGCATGTACCAAATAATGTAACACTCTTAAAAAATAACTTGACTCCATCTATCAAGGTTATCTGCTTCTAAATTAGGGATTGGGTGAGTTGATAGGGTTGGTTTAGACTCCTCTATGGCTGAAAAAATCTTCCTTTTCATTACATCTAAACCGCTTTCCTTTCCTTTAAATATTCTTCTATTTCTTTCTAGCCATAAGTTCCAAAGTATTGTATTGTTAGGATCCCTTCCTATTGTTATTTTATAATTCTCATTATTATGTAATGAACCACTTCCAACGTGGGGTATCCCATATATAATGTTATTTTGTAATATACGTGGCATGTTATGCTCCTAGGCAAGTGGGGCCATTTTATGTAACCATTATAAAGATTGTAACTGACATTTGGTAGAAGATTCTAGCTCGAGTGACATTTTGCATGTAAGCCAACTCTTGAGCCTAAGGTTAGGGTTTACATGAAGTCTTTCTTTGAAAAGCTATGAAGCCATGTACAAATCATCATTTTACAAGTTAATGAAATATTGAAGGAGGTTGCCCCCTCGAAGAGGCCTGTAATTCTGAGTTCTTTTGTGAGATTGTTCAATTCTGCAATTACTTTCTACATAGTATTATTCTGTTATTGCATGTATTTCAGTTATCTTTTAGTATTTTGTGTGTGAGCTTTATTTCAATAGTAGGTTCTTAACAAGAGGTATCAGAGGAAATAGAAGAAAGAAATGACTGAGCTAGGAAACTAAAATACCCTGACTGAACCAAAGAGAAGCAAAATCAAAGAAAAAATAAACTAGGTAACTATAGTGTTGGAGTCATCCAAAGAAAACATAAAAAGCAAAGCTTCCCTTATTTGTGAATCCCACCATATGGGAGGGTGGTCGTCGTAAGTAAGATCACCTTTGTCCAATGCACAATTTGCTAAAGCATCAACACTTCTATTCTATTCTTTGACCACATGATTGTAATCAACTTTCAAAAATACCATATGGATTAATTGAAGCTTCTCAACAATTATTTTTATTCTACAATCAACCTTATGATTCTTAGGAGTCTTCAGAAGATTAATCATGAGTTGAGAGTCAGATTCAAACAACACCTTTTCCCATCCAACCTTAGTAGCCTCTTGATGGCCTCTAAGGATACCATACACCTCAACAAGGTTATTGGAAAGGATACTCAAATTCTTAGCAAAAGTGAAAACCAAGGAACCATTGGACCTCTCCCAATGACTCTTTTACTGAAGGTTGTGTGGGAAAAAATTGAAGATGGAATGTTGTCCTAAAACCTTCTCTTGACAATGATGTCTTGAAAGGAGAGTTTAGGGTTTTGAGATGACGGTGGGCGGGAAGGCTTTTGCGGGAGAGCACGGGAGCGCCAGTAGATCGAACCACGGGCATCGAACCACGGGCATAGCAAGGCAAAAGGAGAGCAACCAGAGTCCGGGGGCACTGAGGAGTCCTTGCCATCCGAAGATGGTGTCAGCCATGGCAAGGATCCGCCAAACAAATGGGGAGGTGGACCTCAAAAGTTGTATGCTCAGGCAGCGGCTTCAGAAATCCTAAGCGGCATCTTCACCGAGGAGTTGTTTTTGGCCGGGGACGAGTTGGACATCTCGACATAAATTCTCTCAAGCTTCGTGGAATTCAAAAAATTTACCCTCATTGGTAAGTTCATTGGTGGTCGGCCAGATATGGAGACCATTCGCAAATGGGCGTCTGGCAAATGGAGAACCTCTGGTCACATGGAGTTGGCGACCTTAACCCGAGGTTTTTTCGTGATTAGACTGAACAACAAGGAGGACTACTACAAAATACTTGCTGGAGGTCCTTAGTTCTTGGGCCGTAGGAGTCTCTTTCTAAGGAAGTGGGGTATGGAATTCAACCCTGATACCCAGAACATCAACATTGCTCCAATATGGGTCAGGCTCCCGAGTCTCCCTCTTTTATGTTGGCATGAAAATGTAATTAGAGGAATTGCCCGCTCCATTGGGGAGTTGGTCACCATTGACCCTCCCACCAGAGCTCGAACAAGATTTGTCCAAGCCCGTTTTTGTGTCTTGGCGGACTTGGAGGCAGTCCTTCCCTCCTCCATCACTCTCCGGTCCGGAGGTTCCATTCTCCACAAGCAAGCCATTGCATATGAGAACAGACCAGCTTTCTACCCCCAGTGTAGTTCTCAAGGGCACCTCCAGCACAATTGTCCTCTTCAAAATTTGGGGAAGAAGAAGCGAGATTCCTGTAACCCCTTGGAACACGGTGCTGGTCAGGAAAAGCCTCCTGTTATGAAAGACCATAAGTCTCCAGGCCCATCCAGGGACCTTCACGAATCCTCCCACCCAGAAGAAGGAATCCCCCTCCAACCGGACTCTCAGCTGTGTGTTGCTAGCACCCTTCTAGGACCTCAGGTGGAGAAGGATCAGTCCCCCCCCCAACACACCTCACAGGAAGATTTACCCATACTTCAATACCAGAACCCTTTTGAGTCCAAAATTGTGATGGAAGATTACCTACTGGGAAGGAGGGGTGGCCCCCCCAAAAACACCACTCAGTCAGGTCCACCCAGGCTCCAGGACATGGGCCATTTCGATTTTAGCCAGTCCCAAAACTTGCTAGAAGATTACCTCTTGGGAAGGAGGGTCGTCAACCAGATCGGACATATGAGCCCTCGAATTACTAGGAGCCGAAAGCAAAATGTGGATTATGGAAGTGTGAGGAAGCAAGACCAACCTCCCAACAAAGACAAAAGAGACAAAGAGACGGCGGTAGACGTCGTGAATGGCACCCAATGTCTGCTGTTTTTAGATGACTCTGATACTCAGACGGGCGATGCGCATGTGCCTAAACCTCCCTTCCAACAAGGAAAGGGAGGCAAGAAGAACCTCAAACTATCCAGATGAATCTGAAGCAGACCCAGGAGCGTCAGAACTCAGAGGATCTAGAGGATTTGGACTAGTTGTGTTATGTCTGAACTCGGAGGATCAGGAGGATCCGAAATAACTATTTTCCTCGTCTGGTGTTTAGCTAGTTTTGCTTCTACTCTCCAATGTTTCCTTTTCTTCGGCTGTTACTTTTTATTATCCTGTTTAAATTTCGTTTTGTTTCCTGGTTAATCAGGCATAAATGCATTTTTTGTAGCCTCCAAGCAATTATTTTAGGGGTTATGTTTCATTTTCTTTGGCTATTACTTTTTGTTATCCTATTTAAATTTCATTTTGTTTCCTGGTTAATCAGGCATAAATGTCATTTTTGTTGCCTTCGGGAAATTAGTTTAGGGGTTACGATTTTTGTAATAGGCTTATACATAAAGCCAGGAGGCATGATGCAAGGCTGATTTTGTACATAAGGTTTTGGGATCCTCTATAAAAACCCTTTGTTAATCTACTATAATAATTACCAAAAAAAAAAAACCAAGAAACCATCAGAAAGCCTACCAATTCCTCCTGCACTAGATTTTCCAAAGTTCCCCGTAAAGGCTCCATCGATATTGAATTTTCTACAATCCTTATGAGGAGGCTCGCAATTCCTTGTTCTTTCCATCTTGCAATTACTTATATTCCCTTTAAGCCGATTGCCCTTAGAAGAGTTAATCTTCAATATTTGCATCACTTGATCCCATATTTGGTGGGAGTTTTAGGGGTGATTAAGGAGTTGTTGGACTGATTCAACTAAGTTGACAATGGTCTTTTACCAAATATAATGAATATCCTTTCTTTCTTGATTGAAAATCTGGTTGTTCCTTTCATTCCAGATATTCCAAGGTAGAATGGTAGAACCCATCCAAACTAACTGCCTAATGAAATGATCAACACCCTCCTGTTTAGGCCAATCCCTCCAAAGTTGTTCAAAGGTAAAAAAATTGGACCATTGTAAGCTAAGTAAGATGGCCATTCTCCTCCATGGCTCAGAGACTAAGGCACACTCAATAAAAATATGGCTAACAGTTTCCACATTCTCTCCACACATTTTGCATCTAAAAGGGCCATGAAAACCATGTTTCATAAGTTGATCATGTTGGAAATTTTGAGTAGTTGTGTTGTCATTGATGTTAAGAGTCAGTGTCAATGATGTCAAAATTCAGTACAAGGGATTGACAAAAGGAGCGTTAAAATATTTATATTTTAAGCTTAATATATTTGGTTTAAACCTTCACATGATTGGTCAAAATGTTGGCTAAATACCCTAAAGGAAGGAGATACCTAGGCCTAAAGGAAATAATATTATAATATTAAAGGTGTTAAGATAAGGCCTAAGGTTAAAAAGGAAAAACACCTAGGCCCAAAGGAAATAATATTATAATATTTATTATTATAATGTTAAAGGTTAAAATAAAAGCCTAAGGTACTCCAGATGTTGTAGGTGAGTTGGAGAGGAGAGGGCAATCCTCCAAGGGAGGTCCCAGGTTCAAATCTCCACCCTACCAAAAAGCTAAATTGGGTATCCAAAATCCAATTGATAATGTTGGTGCGGGCAGGGTCGGGTGTGACTCCGGGTGACTTTGACAGTGTAGAACCCCCTGTTCGTGGTCTCTCAGACCAAGGCGGCTCTGCAAGGGGTTTTTCGCCTAAAAAAAAAAATAAAAGCCTAAGGTTACTTATAAATTAATCATAATTTTTATATTATAATTAATTTATAATATAAATTAATTATAACCCTAAGTAAGGGTTGGGTGCAAAATATTAAGTTTAATATTTATCCCTGCCAATGTTCCAGCAAGGAAGGAATATGGTATTTATATTGTATGGTTTGAAGACATTAAGCAAGTCTCCGATTTTGTATATGCACAGGGCTAACAAATTATTCGATGCAATTTTTGTGAGCAAGGCATAGACAAAGCTTTTTATTTTTAAAAGCTAAAGGTGGACTATGGATGGATAAAGGGAGAAGAGTGCGCGTCCCTATTACCATCCGTACGGGTGGCCTAGTGGCAAGGATTGGCAGCATAGGGCTTAAGCGAAATAGAGGTTCCACATTCGATTCCCAGTGGCAGCAGAGGAAAGAGTTTTTGTTTCAAATAATTTTGGCACCAATGGAGGTTATGAAAGATGGGAAGCGTATTGTGGTAGTTGTGTGGGCGCATAGCCCAAGTGGTAGCCTATCCACGACTAAGGTGCTAGATAGGCGGTGAACACGAGTTCGATTCGCATGGAGTGCATGTTAGTGTTTGAGGCATGCAAAATATTTTTGATTAAAGTGGCTAAGGTATGATTAATTTTTTTATTATTTTTGCCATATGTTGATTAAGAATTAGAGATTATAAGGTGTGTGCAAGGAGTTTTGTTGGTGTAATTTGGTATGTATGGTGGGTTAAGAATTGAAGAGTATAAGGTGTATTCAAAGGACTTTATTATTGTAATTTGAAATTTATTTTGAGTTAGAATATTAAAGTGTTTGGAAGGTTGAAATTTGGATTGAAATATTCTATGTTGAGTTGGAGTTAAAAGGAGTTATAGGGATATTGTCATTTTGCTTGATTGAGTGAATGATCTATTGATTGGAGTTATTTTTAAGGAAGGAGTAATAAGGTGTATTTGAGTCTTGAAATTTTATTGTATTTCTTGTATGGTGAAATATTTGTTGAGGTAAAATATTCTTGTGGATATTTTGAGATAGACTATTGCTATCTAACCTAGAATTGGCAAAAGGATTTGGTTGTGAGTAAAACAGGTTTTGAAGACATATCTCCATCAAAACAAAAATGTATGGGCACATCATATTTTTATTGAAGTGTTGTTGGATTGAATGTTGTGAAATATAAGGTGGAGTGAAAAGGATTGATTGATAGTATTGTTGGAAATATTTGAGTGAGTTTTTATATGCATGATTGGTGAATGTTTAGAGAACATTGAAGGTAGAGATTGAAGATTATTTGAGTTAGGGTTTGAGACCCACATTGTGGTATTTGTTTGAAGAAGTATGAAAACACTTGTTTAGGGTTTGTGAGCAAGTTGTGTTTCATTGATTGAATGATTGAGTGAAACTTCTTGAGCATTGGTTTTGAGTGATATTGAAAGTGAATGTGCAAACATTAGAAATCAGATTTGTGAAAGCAACAGACTTAATGATTGAGTAGAACATATTGAGTTTTTGATAGAGTACATCATTATCTATATGTTCCAAAGGTTAAACAAATTCTAAATAGAATATGTCTAAACTGCTTCAAGTTAAGGGAATTACTTTGAAGATTAGACAAAGCAATTGATAGCATTATGTGCAAAATTTTTGATTGATTAAGCATATCTTGTGAGCTGTATTGAGCATGTGTTTCAGAAGATTTAAATAAGATTTTGTTACAGCTTAAGGACATCTTTGAATAAGCTTTTGTGAAAGCTTAAGGACATATTTGAAGTAAAATTTTGTGAAAGCTTGTAGGCATATTTGGGCAAGTTTTGGTGAAGACTTGTAGGTAGATTTGAGGTAAGTCTTGGTGAATACTTGAGAGCAGATTGAGAAATTTCTTGAAAAGGAATTGAGGGAAGATTTGAGGTAAGTATTTGTGAATACTTGAGAGCATATTGAGCAAGTTCTTGAGAGGAATTGAGGGCATATTTGAGGTAAGTATTTGTGAAGACTTGAGAACATAGTTGATTGATTGATTTGTTCAAGCTTTGTGTTAAGGCTTGGGGTAAATATAAGAAGATTTTATTTGTGATTGGATCAAGCTTTGTGGTAAGGTTTGAAGAAATATTTGAGGATAAATTTTGGTGTATATTTGAGAGCATATTTGTGCTAGACCTGAGTCAGAGTCAGAGCAGATTTATACTATACTTGGGACAAAGTTTGGTACAAATCTGAGACAAAGTTGAGAGTAAGATTTGGATGTGACAGAGTAGAGGATAGGAGTATCTAGTGGATAGATATCCATTAGATAAGGTAGTGAGGACAAATACCTTCTGAGTGAGGATAGAGGTCTTATGTGGAGAGAGATCCATAAGCTAGAGTAGTGGGGGTAGTAGTCTTCTAGAATATCATCAACTAGAGTAGAGGGGGAAGAGTTCTATTGTGGATAGATATCCACGAACTAGAGCTGAGGGGAAGGAGTTATCCTATGGATATAGATCCATGAATCAAAGCAAGGGGAAAGAGTTCTCCTATGGAGTTCCATGAAATAGAGAAATGGAGAAAGGTTTCTCCTATAGAGAGATATCCACAAATCAGAGCATTAGGAGATTGGTGTCTCCTTTAGATAGAGGTCCATACAATTTGTAATAGGAAAGTGATTTACAAGAGATTTATTAAGAAAATTTAGTAGAAATATTTTCTCCATGGAGTAGCCCGCATTGGGTGAACCACGTTAAATTGGTGTCTCTATTGTGTGTTATGATTTGTGTATTGCTTTCATTACTATTGTTAATATTACCATTTATTATATTGGATAATATTGTTTGGGAAATAAAAGTAAAAGTTGATCTTATACTGTTCACCCGCCCTCTTAATATAAGCTTGTGTTATTCAATTTGTATCAGAGCGGGTTCCTTCGTAAAAGTTTAAAAAATTGAAGGAAAAGTATATAGGAACACAGATGGCATCTCAGAGTGAATATTCAACAAATAAGGTACCATTGTTCGATAGAAAAAATTATGCATTTTGGAGTGTAAGAATGAATATTTATCTAATGGCATAAGGAAATGAGACTTGACAAGCAGTTGAGGATGGGTACACACCACCGGATACTCCTCCTATAGATAAATATGGTAAGCTCATACATCTGCATAATTCAAAGGCAATGAATGCAATATTAAGTGGTTTACATGAAGCAGAGTTTATAATGGGGTGGTGAAGTGATGACATGGCTAGAATTGTAGCTAGAACTATAGTTAGAAATATTATGAATATAGCGGGTGGGTGTTGTTAGGGTACTACGGGGTGGTAAAGTCCTAGGAGTGGTGCAGCACGGAGGACTGACAAGTTGGCTAAATGGAAAAGAATACTCTAGTTATGGGGTACGCTCATCGCGCAACATGTTGTGCACCAGGTTTTTGAATGATCTACACTCTTCGATATCGTGACCTGGCTAGCAATGGTAGATGCAAAATTGATTCTCATTGTAATTGCATGGTTTAGGACATGAGGGATCAATAGGTCAAATATCAGGTAGGTCAATAAGAACCTGGTGCATGAGATGATGGACCATTTCATAAAGGGACGTATGTGGAATAGGCATAGGATAGACATATGGATCTTCTATAGGTGAGCAAGGTATGGGTGAAAGACGATATGGTAATGGAGGCATGGGTCTGGGTTTTGGCATGGGTCAAGTTTAGGGTCAAGGAAGGGATCTACATGGAGGTGAGGGTGGACGGGTCATGGGAGACTGCTGTGGGTGGATGTGGCAATGACAGTGGCTCATCTACAACTCCAGAGCTTTGATACAGGAGATGAGATATTGTATCTCATGGTGTGGTGGCGATGGTATTGGGGAAGGGGGCGAGCGATATTCCAAGGTGAATGGAATGGATCGATGCATGGTATAAAAAGGATAAGGCTGTGATGAGGAAGCAACAAAGTGAAATGACTGTGGTGATTTTAAAATTGACTAGGGCGGTAAGCCTTGCAGTGGTGAAGGTGGTGTCTTAAGGACCGATGGCATAGGTGATGGTCCTAGGTAGCAATGCAAATGAGAAGGAGGGATGTTTGCATGACCAACTTGAGTAGCTTGGGCCACACAGGCTTGCAAATCCTGGGTGTAGGTAGATTCACCATTGGGAAGGGGAGCGGATAGAAATGCAGGGTGAGGTTGATGAGGTGTGTATTCCCTATTAGGTGGGTGGTAGGATCCTATGGGATTATGGGGGTGATTTGTAGGTTAATAGTGACATATGAGATCATCAGACGGATGGGAGGATGATCCCTATGTTTGAGGTTGGGAAGATTCCTCTTTGTCATCGAAAGAGGACATGGAAATCTGGTTGTCACCAGAGTGTAGCAAATAGAATAAGCCTCGCTAGCAAGGAGAATGATGTCGAGGTGAATTGTGGTGACCTAAACGAGATGAATGCGAGGAGCACCTAGTATGAAGGGAGGCTAGTGGTCGAGCGAGATCGGACGGTGTAATGGGTTTTTGTTGTGGCTGTAGATAGTCCTGCATGGTGGTAGGTGAGGTCGATGTAGAGCTCTCATGCTGATGATGTGAGTTTTGCAAAAGGAAAAATAGATACCCCGAGCATAAAAATAGCAAAAAGGTGAAATGTACATGTATAGAGAAATAATAAAGCAAAAATAACAAATTCATATAGTGATGTGCTTGGTGATTTATTTCTAACACTATTTGACACTCGTGATGGTGATTGTGTTTGTGAATCATGCATTGAAAGCACAAAGGTGTAAGATGTTTATGGGTTCAAGATCGTTAAGGACTTCAAGATTTGCCAAATGATATGCTCCTGAACCATATTTATGTGTGATAATAAATGGACCCAACCAGTTTGGGATGAATTTATCATGTTGCTGGCGAGGTTGACTTGTGATTTGTTGGTTCTCCTTGAGAACCAAGTCATCAATCTGGTATTCACACTGATGTACCTTATTATTGTAGGCACGATGAAGGTGATCTTGATATACTCATGTGTGCTCGATGGCATGGATGCGATGTTCATCGAGGAGTATTAGTTGATCTAGATGAGCTTTGCGCGTAGTGTCATCGTCAATAAAATATTTCATAGATACGTAAGGAGGGTATCTCAAGCTCAAGGGACATGATAGCTTCTGCCCTGTAGATAAGTGAAAAAGGTGTTGCCCCAGTAGGAGTATGGATGCTTGTATGATATGCCCACAAGGCTAGGGGCATTTGATTATACCAGTCCTAGTGAGATTCTACTACAGTTTTACGGAGAATAGAGAAGATGGTTTTGTTAGTGGCCTCTGCCTGGCCATTTCCTTGAGGGTAATATGGGGTTGAAAAGCTATGATGTATGTGAAATATATCGCACAGGGCTCAGATAATTTTGTTTTTGAAATATTTTCCATTATCTGAAATAATTTAGGAGGGAATTCCAAAGGGGCTTATGATATGCTCCATGATGAATGTTGCAATTTTGGCTCCTGTAGTTTGGACTAGTGGGATGGCTTTGACCCACTTTGTAAAATATTATGTTGTTGTAATGATAAATTTATGATTGCTAGAGGATGTAGGTGTAATTTTTCCAATTAGATCCATGCCCCATTAGGAGAAGGGCCACATGGACTGGATTGGTTGAAGTTCTTGGGATGGTAAATGTGTTAAGTTGGCATGTTATTGGCATTTTATGCAATGTTTGACATACTCACAGTAGTATTGCTCTATTTTAGGCCAGTAGTAGCCCATATGGAGAATGCGTTTGGTAATCACCATGCCACTGAAATGGCCACCATAAGTGCCATCATGGGTTTCTTGTACAACTCACTGTGATTCTTACAGTTCTAGGCAATGTAAGAGTATACCATCATAGTTGCGATGGTAAAGGATGTCCCCTAGCAAGGTGTAGCAGATTACTCTTTGTTTAAAGGTTTGGCATTGGGCATGGGGTAAATCACACGGTAGGAAACCTAGTTTGATGTATTCATTTATTTGTGAGAACCATGGGTCATGAGGTTCGATGTTTACCACATATACACCACCATCATCTATGGGAGGTGTGGGTGATATAGCAGATTGTGTAAGTGTATGAATGGATACAGATGTTATGCTGGACGTTGGATTTTGCAGGATAAGGGACCCTAAGGAGGCCATGGTGTTTGCAAAATTATTTTATGAGCGCGGTATGACTTCGAGGTAATACCATTCAAATTGGGATATGAGTTGTTGGGTGATCTTCTTGTATTTCTAGAGAATTGGGCAATTGTATAGCCAAATTTATTGCACTTGATTGACTATCAAAAGTGAATCGCCTATGATGTGGAGGCGTTTGATGTGCATAGAGTGTGCTTGTTTCAATCCTAGGATTAGGGCTTCGTACTCTGCATTATTATTGGTACAAGGGAAATCAAGTTTGAATGAAAATGAGAGTGGTTCTCCTTTAGGTGTAAAGAAGACAATGCATGCACCCCCAGTGTGGAGACACCTAGAATCGTCAAAGAACATGGTGAGGTCAACCACGAATTCTAGTTTGACATATTCCTCGTCTTCAGTTATGTGAAAGATGAAATCATTAGGAAGTTGAATGAGTAGGGGTTGATTGTCGATTATAGGGGCTTCAGCAAGTTGGTCAGCAATAACTTTCCCTTTTATAGACTTTTGAGATACGAATTCTAGGTCAAACTCGGTTAGGAGCATAATCCATTTGGCTGTGCGTGAGTTGTGATAACTTTTGTTCATCATGTATCGAAGGGGATTGTCTCGGACGATGAAAAAAGTTGTGTGGTTTAACATATAGTGTCTTAGCTTCTAGGTGGCGAATACTACTGCTAGGCATAGCTTCTCCATGTATCAGTATCTCATTTCATAACTAACTAGTGTGCGGATGATGTAGTAGATAGCCTGCTCTTTGTTGAGAGTGTTTTTTTGAGCTAGGAGTGTACCTAGCGCAAGTTCTATGGCTGATATGCATAGAGTCAGTGGTAATTGTGGGTGCGATGATGACATGACTGGCGGTGATGTAAGGTAAGTTTTGATAGTGTCGAATGTGACTTGATAGTTATCATCCCATTTAAAGTGTACTCCTTTTTGTATGAGATGATTGAATGGTTGAGATTTATCTGATAATTGTGTTATAAATTTGCGAATAGAGATAAGCTTGCCCTGGCTGTGCAATTGCTTTAAGGTGGTAGGAGGAGGCATCTCAATGATGACTTTCAACTTATTAGGATCTACTTAAATGCCTCATTGGGAGACAATGAATCCTAGTATTTTTGATGTAACACCGAACACACACTTTTTTGGATTGAGGTGCACGTTGTGTTCTAGTAGTCGATCAAAAATCTGATGAAGATCTTCGATATGGTCGACACGTTTATTTGATTTGGCTATAAGGTCATCTACATAGTCTTCCACATTTTTATGCATTAGATCATGAAATATGTAGGTCATGGCTCGTTGATAGGTTGCCCCAATGTTTTTAAGGCCAAAGGGCATGACCTTGTAGCAAAAAGTCCCCCAGGGTGTTGTGAAGGAAGTTTTATGTTGATCAGCTCGGTTGATCCAAATTTGATCATATCCATAAAATACATCCATGAGTGAAATCATTTCATGACCTACGATGGAGTCAATGAGGGAATCAATGTTGGGTAAAGGGAAATTTTCTTTGGAACAAGCTTTGTTTAGGTCACGAAAGTCTGTGCAAACCCGAATGTCATCGGATGGTTTGGGGATAGGGACCATGCTGGATACCCACTCGGGATAGTCAATGGGTATTATGAAATCAACATCTAGGAGCTTTTGGAGCTTGGATTTTACTATCAATGCGACAGTTGGATGCATGCATCGTAACTTTTGTCTTATTGGTTTGGCATTAGGATCTAGTATAAGATTATGCACTACTACGACAGGGTCAAGTCCCGACATGTCTTTGTAAGACCATGTGAACACTTTTATATACTTGCACAAGAAGTGTGTGAAAGTGATGTGCTCCTCGGGTGAGAGGCTAGCGGCTAATTTGAGGATGTGTGGATTTTTTGGATCATCACCGATATCTAGGTCGATAGAGTCTTCGATGAGCATGCGAGATCCATCACGCAACTATTTAGGGATAGGAATGAGAATGAAGTCATCAATGGCTTCACTAAACTTGTACTCATCATCTATGTAAATGCCTATGTGATAGACCTGAGGGGTTTGGAAAGATGTGGATTAGGAAGAGGTATTTGTTGCCCGAAAGATGTGAGGAGAGAGAAGATAGTCTCCAGGTGCTAGTATATGTGAGATGTGTGCTAGATCGATAAAGTTTGGGTTTGGGGTATCATATCGAATCTATTGGTGGCTGTAATTAATGTGAGAATGTAAATCTACCTCAACCATGTTAATCGATGTTGTAGGTGAAGTAGGTGGGATAGAATCTAATGATGGAGGTTGGATAGGTTGTGTGCATCCTAAGAGGCTCAAGGGAGGTCACAGGATGACTGGTGGTGAACAAGGATGAGAGGCTACTATCTATAACTGTCTATGTATAGGCAGGAATACATGTAGGCGTATTAGTGGCGGGTTAGGTGAAACTAGGTTTGGCTCTATAGGTGGTGGATCAGACGGGAGTGCGTCCGAATCTATGGGTGGTGTAGCAAAAGATAAGGTAGCAAAGTGTTATGCTAATATCTGAACATCATAGTGTAGACACCAAAACAGCACCAATCCGATTATGTGACTACAAACACTGATCACATTAACACACACAGCCCCCAGGGTAGCCCCTAGAGGTTAAACAGTGGTTCTAACCACTTACACAGTAGTTTTGCAAGTCAAAAATCAGTTTGGCACCTTTTAGACACTTTATTTCTTATTCGTCCCACCCGGGGACGAGTGCAAATTTGTACTCGTCCTACCCAAGGACGAGTATGGATTTGTACTCGTTTCACCCGGGGATGATTATTAGCGCTCGCTCCGGGGTGGGACGAACGCCAGGTTTGACCAAGCAAAAAGTCAGACCTCAGCGCATGACAACTCAGAACTACCACTCGGCTTTTCATGCATGACATAGGAGTGCAAGTGAGCTTTTCTAAAACACGCAAAGACATGCACAGAGGCGGTTAAGAAGCCCTTGATCAAGAAGAAGTCTTCTCTTCACAAACAAAAGCATTCATGCAAAGAAACACTTTTGCATGTTAATTCAAAAAGACCCCTTGGGTCTATAAAAATGGTGAGTTTTCTCACCCAAAAAGGAATATACAGAGAAGGAGCATTTTGAGCGACGAAGTGCTGCTAGTTCACTTACTGGCGATTTGTGCTTTCATAATCGTGGTATTTCTTTTAGTTTCATGTTTATGCTTTTGTCAAGTCTTTCATTTCATTTAGATTCATTTCAACCATCGTTAGATTCATCTTTTATTTTTCATACACAGGTGCTACTGACTTTCTTGTTTGTTTCTTTGAGTGCAGAGTTGCAACATTAGAGGAGCGGCGAGGAGTCTACCTTACCAACGCAAGTGGCGGCAACATTTGGCCCGCCCATTCCAAACGTGGGCATGCGGAAGGAGGAAGACTAGAAGCAAATTGTAGAGATCAATATCTAACGCTCCTATCCCCTAAAAAGGAAGGAGACGTATTGTAACACGAATTGAAAAGAAATATCAATAAAAAGGGCTATAGTTTATATTGCTTTTATATCTTGTGTTCATTCATTTGTGTTCTTTCCTTTTAATGCAATTTTGTTTAGTTTTTCCTTTTTGTTTTCGGAATCTCGTGCTTTCAATGGCGATCACGGTGGGACACTGTCCCCATGTTTTTAAAATCACAGAAACTGATTGAATTTTTGTGTTTGTGCTTGACAGGTACATTTTTTTTTCTGTGATCGTTAATCGTCTCTGCAAGGGACGATTTGTATTCTGGAAATCGTCTCACCCTGGGACGATTGTAAAATCGTCTCTGCGAGGGACGATTTCTGTTCTGACAATCGTCTCACCCTGGGACGATTGTAAAATCGTCTCTACAAGGGACGATTTCTGTTCTGTTAATCGTCTCACCAAGGGACGATTTTCTGTCTGCAACTTTTTAGAGCAAAATTTCAGAGGCAACTGGAGCAGGCAGAGAAGAGGTAGGGATTTTCATCATCTTTGTTGAAATTTTCTGTTTCTGTTTCTGTTTCTTTGACTGTTTCCATTTTAGCTTGCATTGCTTAGGAAAAGTCATTCATGCATGTTTCATTTTCGTTGGATAAAATGAACCTCACACACTCCACGAAACAATTTTAAACCAAGGAGCTGGTCATAAGACCCCAGCCCTTGATCAAGACCATTGGTGGATTTAATCACCACCTTGGCTTGATTTGCATACATTTCCTGATTGTCAACTGTTGTTAGGCGTAAATCCTGACGAAGACAGACCGAGCGTAGTTGGGGTGATTCCCATGCGCGCGAGGATAAGTTTTCTATGGTAGGTGCCATTAACAGGACAATCCCCCTTCCGTACCGCCTACGTACCACGTACCTTCTGCTCTCACGTACCTATAGTCTCCCTCTCGTAAGGGCGGGTATATAGAGAGGTTGGTATATCGGCCTGGTTGGTATATTGAAGGGGCGACCTTTTGGGAGTTATAAGAGCCTACATAATGCATTTAAACGTTCTACAAAACCTACAAAAACAAAAACAAAACACCAAAATGCACTAAACCAGTCTAGGGCACACCAAGAATCCTTAAAAGAGATAATCACGGTTTTGTGAATGTGTGTGTTTAATTCTATTTAGTGTAGACAAAAAAATCATTAAAAACAAAGATAAAAAAAATCTACGCATTTTGTCATTTTCTCCAAAAAGCTCCAAGGATTCTCGTAATCGCTTGGTCACTCCAAAATGCCCCAAAGGTGTCCATGAACCCTTTGGTCAACCCAAAAGCACCCCAAATGTGCCCATAAGTGATGCAGGACCATCCAACAAAATATGGGAAATCTTATATTTTTCCCTAAATTTTAGTGCATCTTGCCGGGGCCATAACTTCTCAACCGTAGCTCCGATTGACTTGAAATTTTACAGGGAGTTAGTTGGGATAATTTTAAACAAATATGATTCCCTAGAATCCTATTTGCCCAGAAAAGTCAGTTTTCGGGGCCAAATTCCATCATCTAGTGCCCCGAAATTAGGTTTTAAAATTGGACACGCAATTCTATGCACTTTTTGAGCTGTTCGGATGTCAATATCTCCTAATGTATTTAGATCTAGGACTTGAAACTTCATTTTTGTCTTATCTACTATAAGAGGGATGCGCACGCCAATTTTGGGCCCCATCTAACTCATTTCAATTTTTAGGGTTTTTAGAGAGACATCGTCATGGTGCTCACCCATAGCCAAGCCCAATCACGGGCGGAGGCTATGGGGAATATCCAAGGAAGAACAAGTCATCTCCATTACAATCCCAAGGATTTGGTCATACCACCTTGGCGACCTAACACACGAGGCAGTCCCCTCCACACCTTAAAGGAAAGGGACTATAGGGGTACCTCTTTTAGGGGCACTCCTATTCAGCATAGCACCCAGCACACACCCTTCCATGAGGGGTACAGTCGTAGGAGAGCTCCCTTAGATGCTCGCTATGAGTGGTCACCACGCGATGAAGCGCTAGGTCAACATAGGGTTCGATGGGAGGAACCACATGATTACACTATCCCTCCTTCACCCCCTCTAGTTGTTAGGACTACAAGGACAAATCCAGAGCACAAGGCTCTTCAGGCAGGATGAGCTAGCTCTGTCCATCCCTTTTTCACTTACAAAAGAGAGCAAGAGGAAAACCCTTACCTTCCTCAAGAACAATATACCGTGCGGGAGCAACACGCCTCCGCAATTGCTAGCTATCGGGATTACCTATTGAGGCCAAAGCCCCGGGGGAATGCCGCTACCCCCAACGAGAGGGAGGCGACCTATAGAGATCTCGGATCACCATGACCGAGATAGATATCTAGGAGAGGCATCTAGGCCTTCTAGACATGAGGCGATGGGACCAACTATCTTAGAATCTATCGAAGCATATTGCACGTCGGATGCAACTCACGATACTTGAGCTCGAACAACAACCGTTAGAGCAACCGTATCTTCTTAATGAAGAGTGCCTTCGGCGCCGGGAGGATGAGCTGTTCCAACACACTATGCAAGAAAGGACTCCAACCCATCGCATGCATAAGACAAAACATTATGAGAGACACAACTGGGTGCAAGACAGGTCTCTACGACCTTATCAAACATCGCCCTCGATGCCTCCTAGACTTGAGCGGGAGGCCAATCCTAATACCAATGACGGGTGCCTTCTTCAGGCGCCCACCCAGGTTCATGGACCACCCCTAAAAATTCTTCAAAAGGCCTCTAAGGAACCTCGAGCGAGAAGAAGAGCCGGATGAAATGATATACCAAAGCATGGGGGTGCTATCCAGCCACCCCTCCCAAGGCATCAAGTTTCCCATAACTTGCAACGGGAACAAATCAAACAGGAGGAGCTCAAATCCCCCGATACAAGCAATGCACTGCCCAAGCACTTAGAGTCAGTAGAGACCAAGATTTTGGGGCCACAAAAGCCCAACTCACGTGAAACTCCTCTCAAAGAGGATCAACCCCTGGTTGTAGAGCTACCTGATGATGAGGTCTTCCATATCTTAGAATCACCAGGTTCTGATAAGCCTGACTCTCTTGCCAAAGATGAGTCAGCATATGCAATAGTGCTATGGGACCCGTTCGAGTCTGACATCACTAATTCACAGGTGGTCCCCATGGATGAGCATCACAAAATTCTCTTAACATTACTCCCTTTGGAGGCTCCCATCGAGCCCGTGCCATTGCCAAAAAATCGGTCCCCCCGCAAAGCGCAGAACAACCCCATCGGGACCATGTCAATCTGCTCGAGCCGAACGAGCTTAGCATGTCGCAGATAGCTATCGGGGCCAACGAGGGCCTTTGGATCACCGACAATGATTACGAAGATGAAACTGAGATGGCTTATCTCAATCATGCACGATGGCACAATCACCCTGTCACCCATGACGAACTAATGGCCCAACTAGGCATAAGACTAGGGCATGAGTGGCGCATAGACCCAGCCCACTGGCATCACATGTTGATCCCACTCCTTTGGGAAGATCGCGAGCACCTTCCACCCAGAGATATCATAGCACCATCAGTGCCGAAGGCAGACCTTGCCCTCCTATCCGTGCATAAGGCCGATCCATTCGTGCCAATTCCTACAGAGCCAGATCCGATGCACAAAGATCATCACGTCTGGGGTACCTCTATTCCCTGAAGAGCCAGTGGGTTACACCAAATGCTCCAAAGGTGTCCATAAACCCTTTGGTCAAACCAAACGCTCCAAAGGTGTCCATAAACCCTTTGGTCAAACCAAAAGCTCCAAGGATTATCGCAATCACTTGGTCATCCCCAAAAGCTCCAAGGATTATCGCAATCTCTTGGTCACCCCAAAAGCTCCAAGGATTATCGCAATCTCTTGGTCATCCCCAAAAGCTCCAAGGATTATCTCAATCTCTTGGTCACCCCAAAAGCTCCAAGGATTATCGCAATCTCTTGGTCACCCCAAAAGCTCCAAGGATTATCGCAATCTCTTGGTCATCCCAAAAGCTCCAAGGATTATCGCAATCTCTTGGTCATACCAAAAGCTCCAAGGATTATCGCAATCTCTTGGTCACCCCAAAAGCTCCAAGGATTATCGCAAACTCTTGGTCACCAAAAGCTCCAAGGATTATCGCAATCTCTTGGTCACCCAAAAAGCTCCAAGGATTATCGCAATCTCTTGGTCATCCCAAAAGCTCCAAGGATTACCACAATCGCTTGGTCAACCCAAAAGCTCCAAGCGTTACCATAACTGCTTGGTCAACATAAGTATTCAAAAATCAACAAAAACAACACAAAAATCAAAATCACAAAAACATTTGCATTTCAATTCCATGCATAACAATAACATCATCAAAAATTACAAAAACAATGGCATTTCAATTCCATGCATAACAATAAAATCATCAAAAATTACAAAAACAATTGCATTTCTATTCCATGCATAACAATAAAATCATCAACAATCACACAACAAATTGCATTTCAATTCCATGCATACTCATAAAAAAAATCAAAA
Source organism: Wollemia nobilis (assembly GCA_028583015.1). Classification (NCBI taxonomy): domain Eukaryota; kingdom Viridiplantae; phylum Streptophyta; class Pinopsida; order Araucariales; family Araucariaceae; genus Wollemia; species Wollemia nobilis. The sequence goes on from JAQPPZ010002524.1 coordinate 2,569,550, forward strand.
TTACAAAAACAATTGCATTCCAATTCCATGCATTCTCATAAAAATCAAAATACAAAAATATAGGTTGCATTAAACATTGCATCCATCCCTTGCATACTTTGATAGGTCATACAAGTCAAAAGCACCATAGGCTGTCATTACTTGGCAATTCCATCATTTCCACATCAAATCCATTTCCATAAACGCATACATCCAGCATATCACCTTTTTATTTTAGCATAGTCAGTTGTTTCCTAATGTATATAGGGTTTTCGTCATTCAGATGTCTTTAAATTTCTAGCCAAAAACTGTACACAGTTCAACAGATTTTACACGGGAAAGTTTTACTTGGATCACACCTTGTTACGTAACATCCCAACACCAATTAACACACATATAATAATTCCTAAGTTGTGTGAACGAAAGATGAAACCTGCACAGTAATCCAGGTCACCATAAGCGAAACGGCTATCTTGCTTATCCCCCGTGCAAATGACCCTAGGAATGTTGAGAGTTGGCAAAAGGACAAGCATCCTCCCTACCCAATTCCCCATGAATCCCAAGTTCTCAAAAGTTGCAAAAACATCAAAAATTTGCAAAACGTCAAAACATTCAAAATTGACATCCTACAGTGCACACATCAAAAGGCACGTACAATAGTGATTCTCGTCACTCCCTATCCCTTGCTCAAAAAAAAAAAAAAAAAACATCAATAAAACAAAATAAACAGTGATCTTATCACTATAAAGAGCAAGTATCCCAATACAATTGAAGAAAAGAAGGGAGTCGAACTTGAATCCTTGGAACTCTCAGCATTTCGACAGGTCATGAGGCAAGCTTCAGTACCGGTTTGGTTGATAGCCTATCGATCACCGATAGTAAACCTCCCGCATGATGATATATCCGTCACATTAACTTGTGTATAGATCAATGTTTGCATGTGGATGAGCTAGCTTATGGTATCCTAGATAGCATCGCAGATTAATCTGACTAAATACAATAAAGGAGTTAGTGGAGCTAATTAGGTGATCCTCAGTACAGGTTCGGTTGAAAGCCCATTCGGCATCGGCGGTATCCTGATGAATACCACATAAATGAACTCAATTGCACACACAGGGATGTGAAATAACTTGGTTAAATTCAAGTCGAATTTAGCCCTTGTTCAAAAGTCTTGCGAGATAAATGTACAGTCTTGGCTAGTTAGTTAAAATATCTGAATCTAAGAAAAGCTTAACTACATTTTAAAAACAACTGGTACATTTCATTCCGTACATCACCATCAAAATATATGCAAAATACAAAAACACAGTTATCACATGCAAAGTCATTCCACAAAGTCATCCCATTAGTATAGCAAGTCAGTCAAATCTTGTACAGTCTATGGTGCATCGACACATCATCAACAACTCATTTCATTCATTCCATATCTATACATCATACAAATTAGAAACATCACATTCATAATCACCTCTGCATACATCAAACACATACATACAAAACACGCCACAAAAAAAAAAAAAAAAAACAACAAACACAACAAAACAACCAAAATATAAAAATGACAAATGCCAACAAAAACACTAAAAATTGTCGGACAAAAGTGCTCTTGCACTTAACCTCTTCGCATTAGAAAACTGATGTCGGGGTCTACCTTGTCGTTATCCTACTCCCCAAGAAGGCTACCATAGCCGGACCGCTCCACGGGAAGACGGATTTTCGCCAATGTTACCCCCAAATGGCATCCCAAAATGGGTTCACACCCACCAAAAATAGGTCCACAAAAAAAAAATCGAGAAATTGCTCGCACATTCAACGGACAACATCTGAAGGCACCCTCACTTAAGTCATCTTGGGTCAAGCGACTCGTCGCTTTTCTCATGTCAGTCATTCCTTCATCGATTCGTCGCTTGAGGGGGTAGTCACACTTAAGTCACCAATCAACAACAACACACCCAATCAAGGCAATGGCATGTATTCAAAGAATCATTGACAAAGACAATCACGCTCCTGCTTGGGGCAGCAAACAAGCAATAATCACAAAATTGATCAAACACTTGGCATTCCCGAAGCATGAACACAAGGTTCCCCCGTGGATAAAAGGTTGCGCCCTTTGCCTATTCATGACCGATCAATGTCCAAGCTCAAGTCACACCTCACCAAAATAGGTTAATACTTGAAATCAAATTCCTTAGCTCGTCAGAAGCAAGGATTCAAGAATGCATGCCCTTTCCATGCTTGGGGCATCAAGAGTTGGTTAGGTTACTGAGAAACCCTAATCATTAGTGCTTTGGTTATCTATTTTTGCTCGACGCTGTGCCATGCACAACGCTTCCCAAAAAGGGGCATCTGTAGACACCAAAACAGCACCAATCCGATTATGTGACTACAAACACTGATCACATTAACACACACAACCCCCGGGTAGCCCCCAGAGGTTAAACAGTGGTTCTAACCACTTACACAACAGTTTTGCAAGTCAAAAATCAGTTTGGCACCTTTTAGACACTTTATTTCTTATTCGTCCCACCCAGGGACGAGTGCAAATTTGTACTCGTCCTACCCAAGGACGAGTATGGATTTGTACTCGTTTCACCCAGGGACGATTATTAGCGCTCGCTCCGGGGTGGGACGAACGCCAGGTTTGACCAGCAAAAAGTCAGACCTCAGCGCATGACAACTCAGAACTACCACTCAGCTTTTCATGCATGACATAGGAGTGCAAGTGAGTTTTCTAAAACATGCAAAGACATGCACAGAGGCAGTTAAGAAGCCCTTGATCAAGAAGAAGTCTTCTCTTCACAAACAAAAGCATTCATGCAAAGAAACACTTTTGCATGTTAATTCAAAAAGACCCCTTGGGTCTATAAAAATGGTGAGTTTTCTCACCCAAAAAGGATATATACAGAGAAGGAGCATTTTGAGCGACGAAGTGCTGCTAGTTCACTTACTGGCGATTTGTGCTTTCATAATCGTGGTATTTCTTTTAGTTTCATGTTTATGCTTTTGTCAAGTCTTTCATTTCATTTAGATTCATTTCAACCATCGTTAGATTCATATTTTATTTTTCATACACAGGTGCTACTGACTTTCTTGTTTGTTTCTTTGAGTGCAGAGTTGCAGCATTAGAGGAGCGGCGAGGAGTCTACCTTACCAACGCAAGCGGCGGCAACATTTGGCCCGCCCATTCCAAACGTGGGCATGCGGAAGAGGAATTCTGAAGCAAATTGTAGAGATCAATATCTAACGCTCCTATCCCCTAAAAAGGAAGGAGACGTATTGTAACACGAATTGAAAAGAATATCAATAAAAAGGGCTATGATTTCCTTACATCTGTGCTTTCATTTCCAATTTATCTCTTTTCCTTGTTTTCGTGCATAGGATTAAAGCATTACATTTCGTCTTATATTGCATAGTTATAGTTTTCCTTTTACTTCCGGAATCTCATGTTAATCGATGTTGTAGGTGAAGTAGGTGGGATAGAATCTAATGATGGAGGTTGGATAGGTTGTGTGCATCCTAAGAGGCTCAAGGGAGGTCACAGGATGACTGGTGGTGAACAAGGATGAGAGGCTACTATCTATAACTGTCTATGTATAGGCAGGAATACATGTAGGTGTATTAGTGGCGGGTCAGGTGAAACTAGGTTTGGCTCTATAGGTGGTGGATCAGACGAGAGTGCGTCCGAATCTATGGGTGGTGTAGCAAAAGATAAGGTAGCAAAGTGTTATGCTAATATCTGAACATCATAGAACAAGGAGGTATCAGGCATAGGAGATTCTTGGAAGAAATCATAGGGGATGGTGACAGTTGATGTGGGTGAATGCATGTCTTCTAGCATGTCCATATCAATGTATTCTTTCAAGGTATGTGTTGGGTGCGGAGGATAGATCTTGGATCTTGTATTCTAATGTATAGACGACATTTGGGCGATAACGTATACCAGTTTTGTCGGTAGGTGATCGAACACGAGGGTTAATGGGTGTACGTAGGCCTTGCTCATAATGACCTAACCCAAACCCATGCCAATGAAAGCGTTGTAGGTAGCGCAAGGCAAATTAAGGTTTGGCTAGGTGTGTAATTGCATCACCAGAGCTAGATTATGGTGGTGAATAAGTTGGTGAGGGGATCAAAGAGTCTACTCCTGTATACACAAAGTTGGTGTGGTTTTTGCGACTTTCTAACTGTATGACGGTTCCAATAGTCAACACCGAGGCTGAGGGACAGCTAAAATCTTGGGTATATTGGATAGGGATGTCACATACGTGGGCATCACGTATGTTATAGTCTCCTAGGTCATTGTTTGTCATGGAGATGGATATGCATGGTGTGGCATTCTGGTGACTGGGGTGGCATATCCAAGTCAGATGAGGAAGGAGAAATTTGGGATTCCCTGATGGTGGCAGTTGAAGGGTGTGAAGGTTCATCCGAGCTGGGTGTTGGTTGTTTGTGTTCATGATGTTTGGTTGTTGTGGCTTGAACATGCTATTTTTTTTGTGTAGGGGATGGCATCGGTGTAGGTGCAGGGATGCATGGAGACATGAATGTCTTAGGTTTTGGTTTAAAGGGAAGAGGCGGTATCTATAGTGTAGGAAGGATAGGGGCTTCCATATGCGAGGGTGGAGGAGGTAATGTAATTAGTTGTGTGATGGGTGGTAATGGTGGTTGTGACACTGCAGGTGGAAATTAGAATGGTAGAGGTTGGGAGGATTGTGGAAGCCATGAGAATGGCAGTGAGGAAGGCATGGTATCAGTTTTAGGTCCCCCGACAGATGATGCTAATGGTGGAGATATCGAGGCTTGTGTTGTTGATGAACACTGGGATGTTGGGGTGGAATTGGAGAGGATACCGATGCTCCTACTGACTGGTGAGAAGATACAAGAAATAGTTGGGAAGATGAGAATGAAGGCATAAGGGGAAGATCTGTGACATTACAAATCTTAAAGGGGTCTCCATCGGCTGGGACATAGTGAACAAGTCCGTTGTGGACATACTTGAGGTAATGATGCAATGTGGATGGGACACACTGCATGTCTCTAATCCAAGGGCAACTGAGGAGAATATTGTATTACATTTCTCCTTGAATGATGTGAAATAGGATGGGGATCATACTGATGCCTACACGGATGGGTAGAACTATGGATCCTACGGTAGGTCTCATGGAACCATCAAAAGCAAGCAGGTCTAGGGAAGGTGTGGCAAAATGTGATGCAGGGAGGTGTAGGTGATTCAGGGTTGCTGTGGATATGATACTAATGGATGAGCCCATGTCAACAAGTACCCGCTTGTAGGTAATATCATTGATATTAGCTTGTATGTGGAGGGGAGGGTCGACTCCTTCACCAACGAGTTTCATTATCTCGTGGTCGTGGAAGCTAATTGAAGGTTGAAGGCATCATGGAATTTTACCTATGAAATTGACAAAAGCATTTGTGTCATGTGTCTCTAAGTCAATGGAACGTAGGATGTCATTCAACGCCTCACGATGGGGTTGAGACTGTTGTAGGAGGTCAAATATGGATAGCCACGTGGGGGCATTGCGTAGTTGATGTGTTAGAATACCACGGATGGTAATAACATTTTAAGGTGGTGGTGGTATGGTATTAGGCATTTGGGGTGTTTGTAGGGACGTAAACTGGACAGGGGGAGAAATAATAGGTATTTTATGGTGTGACGGGTACCATTTGTTTCTCGTAGTAAGGTTGATCATGCCTACCACTCCACGTGATGGAAGATCACACTAGATATTTTTGACTTGGCAGGAGGGCGCTGGAGGATTGTTTGGAGGTCTAGGGGGATTGGATCCTCTGTGATCCGGTAGAGGGTTTTGGAAAATTCCTAGGTTTTGGTTCTGCGGGGCTAAAGGGTTTGCTACCTGAATAGTGCCCCTATCGATTAGGTCTTGAACTTATCCCCGGAAGGAGCGACACGAATCGATATTATAGCCACAATGCCTATGAAAGGGACAAAAGAGCTACTCATTGTAGTCACGAGATTTAGGTGAATTTGGATCCAATGGGAAGATATCGGGTAGAACGAGATGGTTGCCCTCATAAAATCTATGTAACAGGGTTCAAATAAAGGTGTAAAGTTATGCGGTGGACCCTATGGGTGCATACCACGGTATTGTTGTGGTCGAGGTGGAATAGGCACATTAGCTTTGAGCGCTTGCAGTTGTGGTGTATAGGACAGAGGAGTCGGTACTAGTGCTAGGGTAGCAGTTGCGACTTGGTTGGTTTACTGTGGTCATGGGTAAGGTTGATTTGATATGGGTCTATTGAAGTGAAAGTTGGATTTATAGTTGGATTTGGCTCTCAAATTAATCTTCCCAGATTGCACCTTAATATCTTCAATCACTTTTGCTTGTGATATAGCATCTTCAAAAGTACAACTTTGGTGAAGTTGGAGGGATGTGGAAATGTGTTTATGGTAGCTCTTGGAAAAGAGTGTCACAAGCTCCAAGGTGGGGAGGCTATGGCTGAGATCATGAATAATCGCTATCCATCTGGCAATAAAATCAGTAATGGGTTCATCATCCACCTGTCGTAAGGCGTAGACATAAAAAAATGTGGTCTTTTTCTTGATGTTGATGGAAAAGTAATCTAAGAAGGAATTGGCCAGTTGTTCAAAGGTGTACAGGCTATGGCGTGGTAGCATGTTGTACCAATCCAATTCTGGCCCAGCAAGGGACAGGAAGAAGGCACACAACATAAGAGGGTTACTACTACGAAGCTGGTAATAGGACGAGTGGTAGTTGCTCACATGTTCTCTGGGATCTTCCTTACCTCTATACTTGTTGAATTTTTGTATTTTGAAGCGATAGGGATAAGGAGGGATAGGGACTGATGGATGTACTGGCTTGTTGCATAATTCATCATAGCAAGGCTTTTGTGGCCCGTAGCTATAGGTGCGTAGGTTCAACATTTTGACTTCATCTCACAAGAGTTGAAGTTCAGGTGTCATAGGAGTTGAAGGTTGGGCTATGGTAGGTTGACCCTGTGGATGTGGTGGATATTGGTATTATTGTTCTTCACAATACTGTGGGTAATACTATTGTGCTTGATCATGATAAGGCGAGTACTGGCCAACATGTGTTGTCATGTATATGGGTATGTTAGGTTGTGGGGAAGGCGTCTGTTGAGGGTAATAGTACTGTGATTGGGAAACATGCGATTATGGCATGGGTACTTGTTGGTTTGGAGCCTACTACACTGGTTGGGCCATGGGTGGCAATGACCAAACTAGAGGAGGCATAAAGAAGCTAGGTGTAGCTGGTAGTAGTGTATGGGTCGGTGCTACTAGTGCTAGGGGTGGTTGATACAAGGTATCAAAATATGGGATCTGTCTTTGCCCTGGAGGGTAGGAAGTAGGGAAGCTAAACTATGTGGAATAATTTGGTTGAGTAGGTGCATAAGTTGCTGATGTCGGTCCATAGGTAGGATGGATATGGGTAGTGGGAACCTAAAAAGGAATAGGTGGCGGTATCCTAAAGGTCTTCGTAGGCAAAGGTAGCCCCAAGGTTTGGGCATCATGCACTCTAGATACCTAGGAGATAGGCGAGAAAGCTGCTAAAAAGGTGGGATAAGCTTCTAAGGTAGGAGCTTGGGTTGAGGGGAAAGTTTAGGTGTACACTCATTCTTGGATTTGCACCTCTTGCTCCTGAAGAGGATGTTGGGAGGTACCCTTAGATATGGTGAATAACGACTCTTGTGAAGAGGATGGTTGGTACTCTTGTGAAGAGTATGGGCGCGAGGTTTGAGGGAATGCTTGTGGTTCCTGTTGGGTAGGGATCTATTGTGTAGTTTGGAAGGATGGATTCTGTCTTCCTACAGTGGATGAGGATGGGTCAGACACCATTACTATGATAGGGGAAAATGATACGACCTCAGGATGAGTATGGTTTAGAAGGGAGGAATCATTCTCAAATAGGGATTGAGATAGATTCTGGAAGAAGGGATGTGCAGAGGTGGGTGACATAGGTATGACCTCCTCATCTATGGTGAAGGCTAGAGGAGATTGTCCTGGTGCTATGTAGATCACATGGTCACAAAATATGGTTGGGGGATTAGGTGAGGATGGGGCTAAAAAGAGCAGGTAATATTCTACGAGTGAAGTAGCAAGAATTTCACTCAAATTTGACGTCTTCTCATGAGGCATCTTGTGTGTGAATTGTGCATCGGATTCTATGCATGAATCAGATGTGTCTATAATCCTCTCCTTAATTATTGAAGGAGCAAGAGTGGACTGACTAGAGGAAGGGGGAGGCGATTCGTCCATAGAGCATGATTGCTCATGCGCTCTACTACAAGTGACCACATGCATAGTAGCATGTGTCAAAGGGGATTTTAGGAATAAACCTTGTGTGATGTAGACTCAACTATGTCTATTGTGAGTGTGAAGTAAGTGACATGTTGTGTGTAGCAAAATAGTATATAGTGTGGTGTGTTGAGATCGGTCTGTGATCATGCAAACAACGGTAGACCGAAATCAATTCTAAATGCTGAGAAACTAAAAGTGTTATGTTCATTTTGTGTGTTGTAATGTTGATACTCCCTATGTAGAATCACGGGTAATGGAGTGAATACTATAGAAAATTAGGAATGTCATCAATAACAAACCTCCTACAACACCCAAATATGCACAAGATAGAATGGTACCGCAACGTGCGAATGGTGACCTGTATGGAAGGTGCAGTAAAATGGTATCCTAAAGGGGTGGAACTCACTATGCTGAAGCAAGTTCACAATGTCCTCTCATGAGAAGAGGTGGCACTGTATGAGACCTACTACCGACATACTCATGCTTTCCCTTCACCCTCAGGCGGGCTTAGTAAATAACTACAGTTACCAATTCCACAAATTATACAAGCCTTGTGGATGAAGGCGCTAATACTATCCCACTGCACAGGTAATCGTTGGTGATGAAATCCAGGGCCCAATCACAAAAGTGGGGAATTTTTTGGTGATGAAATATAGAAAACCGCTCCTTTGGGGTTGCTAGGTGTTTAGGGGGTGAACTGATGGAGAGTGAAACTCGATCCACACCAGTCTCGAATGATGGATTGGGGATGAAGTCCAATCTCACCACTTGTTTAAATACCACGTGAGTGTGTGTGGGTTTGTGTTTTTCTAATGGTGTATGCAAGATAAGAAACTAGCTACTTGCCTTTTCAAAAGAAACTAACCCTAATGCATTTTCAAAATAAACTAACCCTAATGCATTTTCAAAAGCAAATTATTAGATACTATTCTTTGAAGAGAAGTATTCTAGCCCTAAATGCCTTTTCAAAAGAAAATTATTAGATACTATTCTTTGAAGAGAAGTATTCTAGCCCTAAATGCCTTTTCAAAAGCAAATTACTCTACTTTTGAAAACATAGAAACATGCAATCCAAGTGTGTGGAGTGAAGGGGATTAGAACCCTGATTTAAACTTTTGAATGCAAAAATTTCTTTCAAACAAAGGAATAAGGGATTAGGAACCTTAATTTGTTGTTAGAATGCAAATACATTTCAAAATTAGAAGAGGGGATTAGAAACCCTGATTTACTTGAACATGTATAGTTCTTTCTAACAATGAAAGCTATTAGTGAAGTGAAATCAACGTAGGCTTGTGCTACATGCAAGATACAAAGACATATGCAAACTTATTTGAGAAATAAATTTTATGAACTTGCTGGAAAGTTGTAGGTCCTAAAAATTTCAAAAACCCTAATGCTTTAACCACTTTGCAATGAACCCAAAACTAGGCCTAGTAATGGTCATTCAACTAGTCAATTTATTTCTACTTCTAAAATTTGCAACAAAGGTAGCAAAAAAGAAAATACCTGCATTCTGATACTAAGGGAGGTTTTCTTAGCCCCTAAAAAGATCACCCCAGCTGATTTGGGGGTTTTTGAGGTGTCTGTGCTCAAATCGTGACCCAGGTTGTGAATTTGACCTAAATCACAGGGTGGATCATGAATCAGGTTTAGAGGCTTCAAATCAGAGATCCGATGGCCTAGGACGATTCCTAGGGATTTGGAGGCTTCAGTGAAATACAATTTTAGTACCTGCAAGACATAGAAACAGAGAATAATATTAAATTTATAAGGAAAATGAATCTAGCACTATCCATTGTGGGGGTCCCACCGGGCGTGCCAGAATGAAATGACAAGAAGTTGACATTTGATCTAACAATAAGTAATAACACAAGTCATTCAAAAATGTAATTCTTTATTCATGATAAATTTGATATCGGTTAAAAATAGGGTGAGTTCTCCTTTTTCCTTTCATGAATACACTATAGGCTTGATGCCTTCTTCTGATGTCCCTCAGTGTATGTGGGCTTCTTTGTATGGGGGCCACCGTAGGGTTGTTTTTTGGTGTTCTTCTCCTTCAAATTTGCTGAATAACTGAAAGAAAATTGCAATAAATTGTCAATACATTGGGGGCTTACCTTAGTTAGGTCCCATATTTATAAACACAAAATGATTGTAAAACCATAACAAAAATTGAAATAAAATGTGCAGAAGGTAATAATATGCTAAAACAAAGCTTACCTCTCAAATTTGGGGTGATTTGAGGCCTGTAGACCCAATTCATGATCCAGGCTGTGAATTTAGGGCAGATTCATAGGGCAGGTTGTGAATTGAGTTGTGATGCTCCTCTGGTAAGATCTCTTCGGTAGATCGGTCCTAAGGCAATTGGGGTGCCTCTGTATGTTGTCAGAATCCATCTGTGCTCTTCATAAATTGACTGTATAATGTTCACTCTTTATTTCTATAGAGTAACTGTGCTTTATTGAATTTGGAAATCATATCTTATTAGGGGTTTGGGACCCGTTATTTATAGGCAAAGGTAAGGTGCAGGGGGGGTTAGATAGACTAAACCTAGGTTTGATTTTGACTAGGGTTAGGTTAAGAAATGCTATGTGGCAACATCACATTCCTTATGAGAAATATCTCATCCTCACACATGTGTGAGGATGGATTAGGGCTAATCTTGATTAGGAGGTGTTTAAACCAATTTAAACATGATTAAAGAAATATCTCAACAAATCCTAATCTCACACATGTGGGAGGATTTTATTAAGGCTAATCAAGATTAAAGGTTCTTTTAATCAAATTTACCCTAAAAAGTGACTTAAGTGAAGTCAACATTAAATTAGAATTTGGGTATTGACTTATTAATTAATTTGGTCAACTAATACCCCATGGGGGCCTTAATTGCATGTGAATAGACCGTTGAATGATATTTCGATGTGATGGATGTAATTTGGAAGGCTTATGAGGGTTTAGGACCTGAAAGCTAGTGAAGTAGTATATGGAAGTCTACACGATGCTATGACAATCTATGGCGATCTACACATGACTACGCATGACTACAACCATCTATGCATGACTACAACAATCTACGCATGTCTATGATGATCTAAAATAGTCTATGCTGGTCTATGATAGCCTAGGGGTACCTAGGATGGCCTATGTAAACCTACAAGTGTCTAGAAGGATCTACAAGTACATAGGTATAGCAGTGTGCAACTTTTGGGTGTCTACATTAATAAACAACAATATGAATGTAATAACCTGAATCATACATGTATAAAGCATGTAGCACAACTTACAATATTAATTGCTCAAAATGTATGCAATCTTTATTACTCTTCTTTCTCTTAAAAATATAGCACTTGACTCTCTACACTTGATAATTGTATGACTAATTGAATATATCCAATGCTTCTCTATGGAGTACTATATATCCATAGTAGAATGACGTTTTGGATACTTGACTATTCCTTTCCATATGTCAAGTCTCATGACTCTTGGCTTCTCTACTTGACACTTGCATACATATGACTCTATCTTGTATGCACACCTAGACATGAATCTTCACTTGGCACACTCTAATATAAGGATACTTGTGCACATAAAATCACATTACACTTGCACACTTACATGACACTTGTGCATTTCCTACACATTACAACATTATATAAAATATTACTCACACTCTAAACTAAGATTCAACCCTAATCTAATATTTACAATATGTACCACGAAGGTACCATGGGGGTACATTAGCATGTACCAAATAATGTAATATACCCCAATAGATGTAAAGAGTGCATTCTTGAATAATAAGATTAAAGAAGTGTATTTGAAATAGCCATAAGGATTAGAGTGAAAGGTAAAGAAGGGCATCTCTACAAGTTTGAAAAAAGATATTATATTGACTCAAGAAACACCAAGGGCATGGTATTCAAGAATTGATGCATACTTCTTAAAGTGTAAATTTGTGAGAAGTAAGGATTAGACTACATTGTACTACAAAAGGGAAGGTGATGATATTTGTACTATTTGCTTATATGTTGATGATCTAATTTTCTCAAGAAGTTCATCAAGAATAAAAAGAGATTTCAATCAAGCCATGTTGCAAGAATCTGAAATAAGTGATTTGGTTTTGAAGCATTATTTTCTTAGCACGAAGTTTTTAGGAAGTTCATCATGAATGAAGAGATATTTAAAGCAAGTCATGATACAAGAATTTGAAATGAGTGATTTGGGTTTGAAGCATTATTTCTTTAACATAGAGGTACATCAAACACATGATGAAATATTCATTTGTCAATCGAAATATACACATAATATGTTGAATATGTTTGGCATGGGAAGTTGTAAAGATATTGCTACACACTTGCACAAGGTAAAATAATATGCAAATATGATGGAAGTTAAAGAGTGGATGAGAGGAAGTAAACAAGTTTTATTGGAAGCCTTATGTACTTAATAAGCACAACTAGGTATTATATATGTGGTCTCTTTAATTTCAAGATTCATGAGTGAGCCATTAGAAGATATATAAGATTAGCTAAAATAATTTAGAGGATGTGAAAGAAATTTTAGATTATAGAATCCATTATAATTTAGCTAATAAGATTCAGTTGGTTGGATATAATGATTTAGACTAGGTAGGCTCAATTGATGATAAGAAATCTATATTTGAAAACTACTTCTCATTGGGAAATGGATTGGTAGATTGGATTTTGAAAAAACAAGCAATTGTTGCACTCTTGACAACAAAGGCAAGGTATATAGGAGTTACATCAACAAGCACTACCTTTGAGGTAAATTTTAGAAGACTTGGGTGAAAAGCAGGAAAGACTAATTATCATTTTTGTGACAACATGATGCAATTAAAATGACTAAAAAATATGTTTTCATTTAAGATCAAAGCTTATTAAGCTAGAACATCATTCTATTAGAGACTTAGTTTAAAAAAAGTAAATTAAATTGAGACACTAAATTCAAAATATCAATATGTATACATTTTTACAATGGTAGTGGCAAATGATCAATTTATTTCACTCAAAAATAAATTAAAAAAAATTCCTATTCAGTATCAATTGGAATAATGTTAAAATTATGATACTTGAGTGAGACAAAAACCAAAATAATACAAGAATACGAAAAAATTAGAGTTACAAGTAAAATTCAAGAAAAGAAGAAATATTTTTACCTAAATTTAAAGAGAATGTGTAACACCAAAAGTCTTTTAAAACAACCATGAACCATTTTTTTTTATATATTTAAATATAATACTGTAGACACAAAAATCTAGGCATTTACAACTCACCACATAATTCTGCATAATAAAATATATGCCTAGATATAAACTTAGGTATATTAATTCATGTACACTTCACCCACATTGTACACCACAATTCTGCATAATAATATATGCCTAAGTCTAAACTTAGGCATAAAAATCCTACACATTATCCTATTTTCTATATTTTAATAAATCTGGAAAATCCCCCTAGGAAACCCTGCCTACCCACTAGACATGTGTCCTAGCCACCTCACCATTCCACCTTGCCACATCTCACACACCCTTATCCCCTTTATCCCTTCACATGGGATAACACTTACACCTCACTCCACTTACACCCACATCAACCTAGTTAAGTGAGACACCCTGGGTGACTCACTCTAACTGCCCCCTCCATTTGGTAGCCCAGGATTGCCACTTGGCAACCCTGGCTTGCCACCTCTCATTTCCCTCCAAAACCTAAAATTGCCTATAAAATCAACACCATTCGATAAATCAAGGGGGCTGGAAAATACGTTGTTATGCTATCGAAATCATTGTAGGGAATTGTAAATGATCATTGAGTTCAAGACATTGAGGTCCCCGATCTGAGTTTTTGAGGGTTCCTGCCATCTCTGCACAATCACGCATCCACGGTTACACAATCCCAACCATAGGCCCACTTTTTCTAAATCGCATACCCGCATTACACAATCACAACCGTAGGCCCAAATTTTCTAAATTGCATACCCACGTTACACATTCACAACCACAATCCTGCAGTTTCTAAACCACAAACCCATGGTTACACAATCACAACCGCGGGCCCGCGGTTCTACAGAAACTACCAAACTTGTTTTGGTCATATCTCCCTCATCCGAACTCGGATCGATCTAAAATTTTGAGGGTAGGTTATTGACATCCCCTATAACATCTCCACAAATTTTTAGGCCATTTGTAGTAGTAGAGATTAGTAAGTTATTAATTTGTTAGCAAGGAATTTCTAATTAGTATTGCTATGTTTCTTGTAAGCATTCCTTTCAAGGATTTTCATTTGCATTGATTTTCAATAATTTATACAGGTGCTTCTAACCCTTGTTTGACTTCCATATGTGTAGGACACAGGTATTTTAAGAGCTTCTGAAGCTAGGAGTAGTCCCCACACTGGATACCAAAGCCCACTCACCAATTGGATTGGAGCGAAGAAGACCAAAGACACCACAAATAATATGATTAGCCAAAGGGGTTTCTTTTCCCTCTTTGTGCTCATTGTATCATGTGAAAGCAAGCATTCACTTATTGTAATCATACCCCTATGCACTTGGGGAAAATCACTTGTAAAAAGGAGACTAAGGCTCCAATAAAATTCAATACAAAATCCTTTAATTCTGTAATTGCTTTTTTTCATTATTTTACTTGCAAGGTGTTGTCTTCTTTTTCTTACAAAATGGTGATCATGGTGGGACCTCCCAAGGGTTCCATTTTTTTTGCCTTGCTTTATTTTAATCTTACTAATCTTTGTTTGCATGTACAGGTGCTAAGGATTTGAAACGCACAGGAATTTGATTTTGAATTATTTAACCTATTACTGTGGAACCACGCATACGTGGTTTACCTTATGAGGAAACGCTCATTCATGGTTGCTGCATTGTTAAAACGCGGACCAATGGTTGAAATCTAGAAGGAGCATCAAAAGGAACACAGGTCTGTACCCTGTGCCATCTTTTGAAATTTTTCTTTAATGTTAGTTTTAGGTTGCATTTAAGTAGATTAAAATTCTTAGTCCTGTATGCCTTTGTTTGCATTTAGGTCTTAGGAATAGAAAAAATTACTTAAATATTACATTCATATACGAAATAATAAAGGTAAATAAAATGAGAATTGGCATATACATAGTAGGGAATAATCATCTTGCATATACCAAGTTAGAAATAACCTAGGTATTTCTTTTTTGGGGTTTGGGCCTATATTCGGCTTTATTCTATTGACAGAAAGGACCCGCACACCCGTGATTGGGATTTCCCCAAACGAACATGTGCAGTTGGCAAACTGCGTACCCGCGGTTTACCAGAACTAACCGCTCACCCGTAGTTAGCCCTGTTAAACAAAATTTGGCTGAGTCTTACCTAAATTTGCAATTTTACCCCTGATATGATTTTATCTGCTATTCTATGTCTTTCCTACTTTTTGCATTAGGCATAAAATCATAATTGCATGTTAGATTTGCATCACACAATATAAAACAAAACCTTCACACACACATGTATAATTAAAACATTGGTCCGGTTGGATTTCATCACCAACCCCCAATTCAGACCGGTGACGTTGGAATTCATCTCCTTCCACCGGCTTGCCCCCTAAATCATCCTTAGACAGGATAAAAGCACTCTTTAAGCTGGTATAAGTCATTGGTGTTCAAGCTATCTCCCACTATTGGAATGATTGTTGAATAAGAGTGGAAGAGCTAGGCGAACCCCCCACTGGGATTTAAGTGGTCTACCCTAGCCTCTTTTGAGAAATCATGCTTGGTGCTAGTGTTCTTAATCACCATCTTCATTGAGTTCTATTATTCTATTCCAAAAAGAACAAAATATCTTCAAAAACTTCAAAAAAAAATACACACAAAAAAAAACACACACACAAAAACACACCAAAAAAAAATTTCAAAAACTTAGTAAAAACTAGGGTTAAACACTTTGTATGTTTATTTGCATGGCGTGTTGTATTACATTGTACTTTATTTTTCATTCACATAGATTGCATATTAGCGTACGGTAGTAACTCATAGTCAAGCAAGAAAATTAGCATTGATCCAGAGTCAGTGGTCCTCCTCCATGGCCACCCAGTCTAGTGAGGCCCCAAACACTTTGGTGCTAGGGCAAGTCAACATGCCATCTACTATGTCCCAAAGCCTAAATTTAGAACCCTCTAGTGGTGCCCCCATTTCAAACATAGATATTATGCATAGGGCTACTCACACCGCTATTCCTGAGACTCCTAGGAGTTAATCACCTACCATAACCGATGATCGTGTCACACTTATAGACGTGGATGTAGTTAGGATATACCTGAGTGCAGCTAGAATATTTTTTCCATTACTACCATCACTTACCATTCCACCCCATACCATCCCATCATTCCATCAGGAAGTCACCTTCCCACACCCACAATAGTCTGGCCAAGCCTTTGTGAATCCACTTTTTGAGAACACTGCTACCACCATATCCCATACTCATTTGACATTATCTAATCAACCAACCCCCTTTATAAATCACCCATTAGTGTTGCTTCATAAATCCCTATGCCCATTCCATCCATAGCACCCATAAGCACCATGGTCCATAACCCCCCTCCTTTAGTAGCAATGCAATCTTCCACTTACCCACCATCAACATCCCATCAACCCCCCACTTTTTTCACCCAAGATCTGTATTGGGTGTTGCACCCCCCAAATATAACCATACCTACACATCCAATAAATCACATGTATGGTGCTTCATCAACACAACACACCATCATTCCACCATCTCCTCATCAACAACTACCATTTCACCAATGCACTATGCTCATTTTACAACAAATATTGAACCACCTCACAAGCATTGAGCTAAAATTGATTCATCATCAACTTCATCAAAATCACCCACCTCAAAAACCTCATCAACCTTGTCCACATGGCCAATCTTGTATAAATCATAAACCCCGTACTTGGACCCCTCTGTCCGAGCCCATGTCAATCATCTTTCAAAAGCTGCAAGATGCAAAAACAATCGTTTTACTTGACATACATCCTGCAGATACCAAAATACATAAACCTAGGTCATATAGGGAAGATCATTATTGTATCTATCATAGACAAGTGGGCCATGAAATCAATTATTGCAAAGCCTTTAAAAAGGTGGTCCAAGATCTTATCGACAAAAGGGTCTTTTACATTGAAAGTCCACTCATCGTATCTGATCAAAACCCTGATAGTCAACAAAACCATTATGGGGATACTCAATGCATCGCACCTTCCCCATGCTCATCAGGCATAAAACATTGTTTGGATACTCAAGACATCGCACCTTCCCCATGCTCACTAGGCATAAAACATTGTGGGGATACTCAATGCCTCGCACCTTCCCCACGCTCACCAGGCACAAAACAATGTGGGGATACCCAAAGCATCACACCTTCCCCATGCTCACCAAGCATAAAACATTGTGGGGATACTCAAGGCATCGCACCTTCCCCACGCTCAACAGGAAAAAAACATTGTGGGGATAATCAAAGCATCACACCTTCCCCATGCTCACCAGGCATAAAACATTGTGGGGATACTCAACGCATCACACCTTCCCCACATTCACCAGGTACAAAACATTGTGGGGATACTCAAAGCATCACACCTTCCCCATTCTCATCAAGCATAAAACATTGTGGGGATACTCAAGGCATCGTACCTTCCCCACACTCACTAGGCATAAAACATTGTGGGGATACTCAAAGCATCACACCTTCCCCATGCTCACCAAGCATAAAACATTGTGGGGATACTCAAGGCATCGCACCTTCCCCACGCTCACCAGGCACAAAACATTGTGGGGATACTCAAAGCATCACACCTTCCCCATGCTCACCAAGCATAAAACATTATGGGGATACTCAAGGTATCACACCTTCTCTGTGCTCACCAGTCACCAAACAATTTGGGGATGATTAAGGTATCACATCTTCCCCATTCAAAAAAAAAAAAGCTCCAAAGGAACCAAATACCTTTGATCAATTCAATCCAAAAAGCCCCAAAGGGGACACCCCTTTGGTAAAATAAAAATAATAATAATAATAAAAAAAATCTCCAAAGGAATCAAATCCCTTTGGTCAATTCAATCCACAAGGCCCCAAAGAGGACACCCCTTTGGTCAAATCAAAAGAAAGAAAAAAAAATCCAAAGGGGGTATCCCTTTGGTCAACTCCATTCAAAAGGTCCCAAAGGAACTGTTGGTCCAAAATATGCCACAGGAAAGGATTTTACAAGTGCACCCTAGACCTGGCCAACATTGAAAGGCTGGAAGCAAGAAATGGCTTCCAGACCAATCTCCAGAGTGGGCTGGTTCCCTTCACTATTCTAAACTTGGTTTAAGATAAGGGTTGCAGGAAAGAGATTTAAAAAACTGCGAAAAGAAATGGGAAATATGGCCACAGGCCGAAGTTATAAGACCGAGAAAATAGCAGCAGGAAACTTAAAAATGCAACAACAGCAAGTAATAAAAATTATTAACTTAAACCTTCGCACGATGTATGCAGGAAGACCCTCCAAAACTACATTCCAGAAATCATACTCTCACGACGGTACATAAATCCAATATGCAGAATTTTAATGCAACAGCCATGAAGAAATACAAAGCTATTAGAAATGCAATAGAACAGAAAGGAAATCACCCATACAACCGCTTGACAAATTAGAAGCCAACTCTGTTATTCCTGCAAATGCATCTCCAGTCTCTAGCAGAGAATTTTTCCCAACCTTTGTAAATGAAAATTACATTGGTTTTTATAGAGGGCCGTCCTCTTTGCAGCATTAAATGTTTGCCACCATCCTCCTCGTGATCTACAATTGTGCATTGGAAATTACATACACGATCCCTTGATTACAGCCTCGAAGAAACAAAAATTAAATGCAATGAAACGTTCGCGGTCCTTCATTAAATTTGGTTCTTCGAACATGTGCATGAAACCGTTACGACAATCCACGAACAACAGCCTCGAATGCATTAAATCTTCAATCTTGGTGGCCTGGGCGCGTCTTTTACTTTGAATGCCTTGGAAATCCGCAAATCATTAAATTCGGGTCAGCATTAAATCATCGGAAATCAAAAAAATCTCCTCGGGCATTCATACTATGTTCTGGCGGGAAACTGTCGCAGGTCGCGAAAACGTGACGGGTCGCGAAATCACGACGTATTTTCATGCCGTACACTTTTGTCACTTACACCCGCAAAAATGCTCCCTGTCGCACTGTCGCTACATCTTCGGCTTTGTCTTCTCTATCGCTAGCTTAATCCAGTGAAAATGGCACATGTAGCGATATCGCTATGCATTGCGGCCTTTGGCTATTCCTTCCTTCCTGCACCGCAAAAACGGAACATGCAGCGCATCGCTGCACTTTTTGGCACTTTGTACGGTCTCCTGGATGGGTCGCGAAAATGCGACGCCTTTTGCTTTTTGCATGATTCTCTTCGCACTCCGCCTTGTCGCCTAGAATTTGCAGCGAATCGCTGCATATTCTATACAGTTTGTGAAAACAGTCAGCGCATCGCTGCACCGCACTCGCCTTGTCGCCCAGAACTTGCAGCGAATCGCTGCACTTTCTATGTCGTTTGTGAAAACAGTCAGACACCCCTTTGGTCAAATCAAAAGAAAGAAAAAAAAATCCAAAGGGGGTATCCCTTTGGTCAACTCCATTCAAAAGGTCCCAAAGGAACCTAACCCCTTTTGTCAAAACTCATCTCAAAATGCTCCAAGGGAGGCACTCCTTTGGTCACATACAATTCAAAAGGCTCCAAAGGAACCAAACCCCTTTGGTCACATTTTTAGTTCAAAAACACCTAAAAAAAAAAACAAATAATAAATATAAAAAATAATAATAATAAATACAAAACACAAAAATATGTTCATACACATTGCATTTTTAATACATCGCATTCAAAATCCCACTTTCATTGCATTCACACGTTCCACTTTCATTGCATTCACACGTTCCACTTTCATTGCATTTGCACATTTGTATCGTTTACATCCATTCATGTCGCTTACCATATTAATTGTCATCCACTCAGGTTAGATAATTGTTCATTCACTAAGTCTTGTTGTATTAATTAGGGGCACCTACGGTCTAGCATTAGTCCAATTTCGCCATCTAAAACCATGTCAAAATAGAAAAAAAAAATTAAATAGCTGCAATAAAACCCCATAGCAATTTATTTATTTGGTGGTCTCTATTTTGAGGAATCTCTAGGGGTTTTCGATCACTCAACCACTCCTAGTGATTTAAGCAACCTTCAAAAAATATTTTGAATTCTTTTAGGACCATTGCACATATATACACTAAGCAAATCTTGAGTAATGGGAATTGATTTCAAAAACATTCTTGAACCAAACACAACTTCACATCTTAAAAATATCTTGTTTCAAATAGGGATAACACCATATTTGGTAGGAACCTTGAGGTGAAGAGAGGTATCCTTGCTTGTCCCATTATGCAACATAGTCCATGACAACAGTGGTTTTCACCACTATCACAATTGCTTCTAAATTCAAAAGGTAGAGTAGTAAGGATAAGGTACAATTCTCATCACACTTAGGTTGAGAATCCGATTCCCCAAAGCTCTAAAAATTTTACATCACACACCATTGACTAAATGGGTTGTAAGGATTGTACTACATTTTCAGTCAGATGGTTAAGTAGTCATCCCCAAAATTCAAGAAATCAAAAATAAAAATCATGGACTATGGAGTTAGCCTCCATCGGAACTATAGACGCTTGAATGGCAGTGGAGTACGCTCATGCATGGCGACATGTCTCTTTTAAAAGAGAACTCTGACCGCTCATACAGACAAGCTAGCTTCTTGGTTCGAACCATAACAGGTCTACCCAATTTACTCAATATGAGTTAATGAACTCAATTACACACACACTGGTTCTTTATGGTTTAGAGTCATTACCATGCTCTCTATTCGGTAAATGAATTTACTACACACACATTTGGTCCTAGAAGAATTAGATAATTTGAGAGAGTTTGTTTGATATACTAGGATATTTGAGTCTTTGCAAAACAATTCTAGAGCCTTTATCCTTAAGGCAAATAAATTCATAAGCAAGTTTCCATTCCATACCACCATCATATTCCCACACATATATCATAGTCAATTTCATCCTACAAATTGTGGTCAAACCATAGTATCGTATTGGTGCCCCTGATTAAGTAATAAAGGTAAATTTTGCTTAACAATGGTACATAACTTATTTGCATGACAATTAATAAGGTAAAACCATTCATTAATTTGCATACATCACCATCAATTACATTCATTCATAACACATTCGTTCATAACACATGCATTCATAATACATGCATTCATAACACATTCGTTCATAACACATTCATTCATAACACATTCATTTCATCACATGCACTAAAAAATTATTATAATTTGAACAAACCATCATTACACATGTACATAAACAATAACAAAAACACCAACTAGGGGGAGTTCAAGGTCTTACACCTTCCCCATCAAAAACATCAAACAATCAATCAAGCAACTTGGGGGAGTTCAAGGTCTTACACCTTCCCCATCAATAACATCAAACAAACAATCAAGCAACTTGGGGGAGTTCAAGGTCTTACACCTTCCCCATCAATAACATCAAACAATCAATCAAGCTACCCTAACAATCACATTAAACATTCACATTTCAAATC
The DNA here is from genome assembly GCA_028583015.1 of Wollemia nobilis. NCBI lineage: Eukaryota > Viridiplantae > Streptophyta > Pinopsida > Araucariales > Araucariaceae > Wollemia > Wollemia nobilis. Next base: position 2,591,562 of record JAQPPZ010002524.1, read on the forward strand.
ATATGTTAGGTTCAAAAGGTTGCGCCCTTTTGTCAAAGGTTGCATCCTTTGCCTCCCATTCATGAACACAACACATCCAATTCAATTCAGTTTCATGCATTCATCAATTCAATTCACTAGCTCAGATCCCCAAGTGAACCTTGTATCTAGTGATATACTCTAGTCAACTAGCGGTTGCAGCGATTGGTTATCCATGCAATCCGGTAGGATGAGTAGATTACCATAAGGACACTTGCAATTACGTCAATTCAAAAGGATCCAAAGGAACCCATACCCTTTGGTCAAGATTTTAATTCAAAAGGCCCCGAAGGAACAAACTCCTTTGGTCACAATCAAACCAAAAGGCTCCAAAGGAAACAAAGTCCTTTGGTCACATTCAATTCAAAAAGCTCCAAAGGAATCAAACTCCTTTGGTCACATTCAATTCAAAAGACCCTGAAGGAACAAACTCCTTTGGTCACAATCAAACCAAAGGCTCCAAAGGAAACAAAGTCCTTTGGTCACATTCAATTCAAAAAGCTCCAAAGGAATCAAACTCCTTTGGTCACATTCAATTCAAAAAGCTCCAAAGGAATCAAACTCCTTTGGTCACATTCAATTCAAAAAGCTCCAAAGGAATCGAACCCTTTGGTCAAACTCAATAAAATAAAATAAATAAATCCAAGAGAAACAAACTCCTTTGGTCAATTCAATTCAAAGGCTCCAAAGGTGCCTACCCTTTGGTCAAATCAGTCCAAAAAGCATCAAAGGTACCCAAATTGAAATTCCTTTGATAAAAAAATAAAAAAAATAAAAAAACCTCTCGTACATTCTTTCCATTTCAAAAACATAAAACACCAAAAACATTTCCATGCATCTTTTTTCATACAAAAAAAATATATATATAAAACACCAAAAATATTTCCATGCATCTTTTGTCGCACGAAAACAAAAAAAAACAAAACACAAAACAATCATGCATTCACCCAAAAAAAAAAAAAACAAAGAAAAAATCCAAAGGTACCTCAATTCCTTTGTTCAAAAACAAATTCAACAGGCTTTTGAAAGAATAGAAGTGCCCTCATCTCAACTCCCTAAAAAGGCCATACAGCTAGACTGCTCCAAGGGATAAAGGTGTACATTTCCTTCTTCCACTTAGCCTCAAGTGATCCTTGTATACAGTAACTTATCCTATATACCTGGCGGTTGTAGCGACTAGCAATCCATGCAATTCGGTAGGATGGATGGGTTACCATAAGGCCCTTGAAAGTGATTCACCTCATGCAAAGATTTTTATCATCTCAATTCCCTAAAAAAAGCCATACGGCTGGACTACTCCAAGGGATAGAAGTGCACAATTATCAACAAAGTTCAAAATCATAGTTGAAACAAAAACAAAAACATTTATTTCATTCCAACCATCATCATTTGTTTCATTGTGTTCATCATTTCATATCTTCTACATCGACTCATTGCTTAAAGAGAGACAAAATCAATAAATTTGAGTTTCATAATCAAAGTCAACACTCAAAATACTCAATTAAGCAAATTACGCTCATTAAAATGAGCATATTTTCTATGATTGGGGTAACACAAGTTGAATTTTATTTATGGCCATCTTACACAACTCCCCTTCAAATGCAAATGGCTACAAAAATATTACAAACCCCACCAAATCATCATCATCTCAAGTGAACCTTGTATCTAGTGGATTACCCTATACACCTAGCGGTTGTAGTGACTAGCAATCCATGCAATCCGGTCGGATGGGTAGCACCATAAGGAAACTCATTCAAACATTCAATATCAAATCACTATGACATTAAATCAGCTAGATCCCTAAATATTTGAGATATATGTGTTTAAAATAGATTTGCACAAGGTTATCCTTCAACCCCTTTCGTTGGGTCAAAAGTGGAAAACAACCAAAAACAACTTGGTAATAATAAAAAATCACTCGAGTATCAAATTCCCGAACGACTGGTTCCTTGAACCTATCATTTGGAAGGAATTGCTAAATTCAAAGTGGAACAAGAACTCCAAATGTGGTTAAAGATTTTACCATATATTTTGCACATCAACGGAACCAAAGGAAAATTTGCAAGAAGACACAAAATCCCAAACTTGGGGTATCAAGTTGGTCAAAATGACATACATTTGCATCACATCCACATCATTCAATCAACCACATCCTTTCATCATCCACATTTGGTCAATCGGCTCGTGGGTTTCATCCTTTACCCATTCTCCAATTGAGGGGGTAAGCAAAAAAAAAAAAATCAAAATGAAAAATAATCATCCATTCTTGTGTGTCGAGAAGATTTGAGTCCATGCATCCAATAAAGACAAGTGTCATTTGTTTTTACACCGCATTGTGCTTTACACAACACAGTACAAAAATGGGCATTTGTAGACACCAAAATATAGGCATTTACAACTCACTACATAATTCTGCATAATAAAATATATGCCTAGATATAAACTTAGGTATATTAATTCATGTACACTTCACCCACATTGTACACCATAATTTTGCATAATAATATATGCCTAAGTCTAAACTTAGGCATAAAAATCCTGCACATTATCCTATTTTCTAGATTTTAATAAATCTTGAAAATCCCCCTAGGATACCCTGCCTACCCACTAGACATGTGTCCTAGCCACCTCACCACCCCACCTTGGCACATCTCACACACCCTTGTCCCCTCTATCCCTTCACATTGGACAACCCTTACATATCACTCCACTTAAACCCACATCACCCCAGTTAAGTGAGACACCCTAGGTGACTCGCTCTAACTGCCCCCCTCCATTTGGTAGCCCAGGATTGCCACTTGGCAGCCCTGGCTTGCCACCTCTCATTTCCCTCCAAAACCTAAAATTGCCTATAAAATCACACCATTCGATCAAGCAAGGGGGCTATAAAATACGTCGTTACGCTGTCAAAATCATTGCAGGGAATCGCCAACGATCGTTGAGTTCGAGACATCGAGGTCCCCGATCCGAGTTTTCGAGGGTTCCTGCCATCTCTGCACAACCGCACATCCGCGGTTACACAGTCCCAACCGCAGGCCCGCGTTTTCTAAACCACATACCCGCGTTACACAATCACAACCGTAGACTAGTATTTTCTAAACCGCATACCTGCGTTACACAGTCACAACCGCAATCTTGCGGTTTCTAAACCGTAAACCTGCTGTTACACAGTCACAACTGCGGGCCCACGGTTCTGCAGAAACTACCAAACTTATTTTGGCCATATCTCCCTCATCCGGACTTGGATCGAGTTGAAATTTTGAGGGTAGGTTGCTAACATCCCCTAGAACATCTCCACCAATGTTTAGGCCATTTGGAGCAGCAGATATCAGTAAGTTATTAATTTGCTAGCAAGGAATTTTTAATTAGTATTTCTATGTTTCTTGCAAGCATTCCTTTCAAGGGTTTTCATTTGCATTGATTTTGAATCATTTATAGAGGTGTTGCTGACCCTTGTTTGACTTCCATGTGTGCAGGATACAGGTATTTGAAGAGCTACTGAAGCTAGGAGTGGTCCCCACATTGGATACCAAAGCCCACTCACCAATTGGATTGGAGCGAAAGAAGACCAAAGACACCACCAATAATCTGATTAGCCAAAGGGGTTTCTTTTCCCTCTTTGTGCTCATTGTATCATGTGAAAGCAAACATTCACTTATTGTAATCATACCCCTATGCACTTGGGGAAAATCACTTGTAAAAAGGAGACTAAGGCTCCAATAAAATTCAATACAAAATCCTTTAATTATGTAATTGCTTGTTTTCATTATTTTACTTGCAAGGTGTTGTCTTCTTTTGCTTACAAATACATTGTATTGTATAATTGAATATTGATGGAGTGCTTTTTAAAGTATTATTTTCTAAATCGATTTTCAATTTATTTTATTCTAAACTATGTTAATCTCTGTTTTAAAACACCACAATATCTTATAAAATATACACTAATAAAAAGTTGCTACTTCCTTTATATAATTCAAAAATAAATAAAAATAATATTTAATTAATTTTAAAATATATATTATACATTACAAATAAAAATAAATAAATAAAACTTCAACCAAAAAAATCCCTTAAAGAAACACATAGTAGTGGTATCATATCACACATGACCTTGCAAACTCAAACCTGGGTCTCTCCAAGTTTTATATTTAATTTTCAATTATTATTTTTATACATCCTTTAATCCGTAAGTAAGGGTGGTGTGTTGGTGATTGCGAACAGTTCCCTCCATTTGAGAGGTCCCAAATTTGAATCTTTATACAATTGTATCGTTCGAGTAGGTTTCAAAAAATTTATTGCGACTTCCCTCTAGACAGTGGTATATCCGAATGGAATGAAAATATCAACCATTTAAGAGTGGTTCTGAGGTTTCTCTACCCAAGAGTTTTGTCTCATGGGATAGCATAATGGTTAAGCTTTGGATCTTCTTTGAGAGGTCCAAGGTTCAAATCGTGGTGTATGTGTGTGAGTGTGTGTTAATCTCCTATTGATAAGCTTTCTCTCTACCCAAGAGTTTTGTCTTAGGGGATAGCATAATGGTTCCAACTTCGACTCTTCTTTGAGAGGTTCAAGGTTCAAATCGCGGTGTATGTGTGTTAATCCCCTGTTGATAAGCTTAGCTATCAACCTTACAAGGGGTTATGGTTAGGATGGGAATGGTTCAAGCTTTGGCTCTTCTTTGAGAGGTCCAAGGTCTAAATCGTGGTGTAAGGTCTAAATCGTGGTGTATGTGTACGGGTGTGTGTTAATCCCCTATTGATAAGCTTAGCTCTCGACCTTACAAGGGGTTATGGTTAGTATGGGAATGCTTAGTCCTAAGCGTTGGTCGCAAGGGTTTCTTACACTATCCAAATCCAAAAAAAATTGTAACATCTTTTGTCGGATACTTGTTCGAATTTAAATGTTGCAATTATACCCTAACCCATTAAGTAAAATGCACTACCATCCAACTTATCCCCTTTTGGGTATGTCATGGTTTGATCCTTGAACCTCTTTGAAGAAAGACCAAAACCCTGACCATTGCAATATCTTTGTCAACCTATCCCCTTCTAGGTACGTGGTTTGAACCTTGGACCTCCTCGAAGAAAGGCCAAAACTCTAACCAATGCATTATCTTTATCAAACAAAAATAATAATAAACCAAATATATATATATATATATATATATATATATATATATATATATATATATATATATATATATATATATATATATAATTGTTGGATAACAAGAGGTTGCGCTAGCGTCCTCCACCAATCACAACTCTCTTCTGCAATGCATGAAAGTTTTACAAACCTAAACCATTTTACATAAAATTTCTAAATTCTCTCTTCTTTAAGGCAGTGAAGTTTTACAAACCTACACCATTTTACATAAAATATCTAAATTCTTAATTTTTATTTTATGAAACTTTTTTGGATTAAAAATCAAATCCAACAAACAAATTGAAGGAGAAGAAAAAGTATTAAGTGAAACAAAATTCCAACATAAAAATATACTATTAGAAATAATTAGCTTGTATTGGAACAACATCACATTAACCGGTTAGAAAGCAAAACGACCAACTACTCCACACATACCGACTAAATGTTAATAGGCGTGAGGAGTCCCACATAAACGTTTGGAAGAAAGTTCTACCATGGAACCAATAGAACGCCAACAAACATGCTCTAGCGTCCTCCAGCTGCCTACGGCTGGCCTATTTAATTTTATATATTAAATAAACATTTAAAAAATAGTAATAATGAATATATGGAAAGGACCTCTTGCAAAAGTCAAACAAGCTTGAACACTGCAGAAACCGTTCTGGGATAAGAATAAGCTATTACAAATTTGTAAACGGTTTCGTTTAAATACTAGATTATTTCATCGTGATTACATCAAATAAATAAAACACCAATCAGGTCCCGTAGCTCAGTTGGTTAGAGCGTTGGTCTTATGAGCCGAAGGTCGCGAGTTCAAGCCTCGCCGGGACCACTAATCCTCACTTAAAATTTCATAACGAATTTTAAACGGAAAAATTACTTTTTACCTTTTAGAAAGAATAAAGAATCTAGTTAAAAGCAAAAACTTTTCAACTTAAAATCTTACGTAAAAGCAAAAAACTTTTCAGGTTAAAATCTTTTAAAAAATAGTAAAATTTTGATAATTTAGTGCTGATAAGAATTGATAAGAAATTCCCGTATATAAAAAAAAAAATTAATTGATAAGAAATTCCCGTATATCAAAAAACTTAATTGATAAGAAATTCCCCTATAAACAAAAAACTGACCCTCAGTTAAAAGTCAAATTTTGATAATCGGCTAGCAAATTAATATTTTGCATGCCAGGAGCATTATATTAAAACCAAATAAGTCTACCTGTAAGGACGCCACTTGCATGCAGTATTATATTAAAATTAAATAACTCTACCGGTAAGGACACCACTTGCATTATTGGTGATGTGATCCTGGTTCAATCCCCATGGTAGATGTGTATAAGAAGTATTACTAAAAAAAAAACCAAATAATTTGTTTTAAGCCTTTCACATTAATCATAAATTTGTTTTTTTTTTGTTACATAAGAGAATTGGTCACAACCATTTGTATTTTTTTTTGTTATATAGGAGAATTGGTCACAATTATTGTTGACCTAGCGTGAAGGGGACCACGGATCGCTCGATTTTTGTACCATCATCGTCAATACTCCACTAAACCTATTCTGCTTTGTTATTGTTGACTTAGCGTGAAGGGGACCACCGATCGCTCGATTTTTGTACCATCATCGTCAATACTCCACTAAACCTATTCCGCTTTGTTATTGTTGGCTTAGCGTGAAGGGGACCACCGATCGCTCAGTTTTTGTACCATCATCGTCAATTTGACACGCACTTAGAGGATTCAGATCATACTACTACCTTTGCAAACAAGCTGCCCCCGAGAATTGAACTTGGGTGTCTTCTTGGTAAATGCCTGACCAAACAAGCACTTACCAATCCGCCTAGCCCCCGGGGACATCCACACTATTTTTTTAACCAGCGGAGCTGTCTCCAACAAGCCTATACTAATCTATACTACCTCGTTATTTTATAAATTGTCGTGAAGAGGACCATCAACTTCATTAATCGCTCGAGATTTTTGTCGTCATTGTTGATTCAGCATGCACCAAACGGATTCAGAGCAAACTACTACCCGATGCTTAGGGACGAGCATTTCCATTCCAATTATGACCCCTCATAAGGCTTAAGCTAAACTTATCAATAAAGGATTAACACAACCACACATGTCATGGTTTGAACCTTAAACCTCTAGAAGAAGAGCCAAACTGGCTCCCGGTTGCGCTATCCCTTGGAACAACAGGCTAAAAACTTTAAAGGTTCTATATCTTTGGGAAAGCGCAATGGTTTGGACTTTGACTCTTCTTCGGGAGGTCCAAGGTTCAAACTGTGGCGTGGGCGAGTGTATGAGGGGATGGGTGTGTGGTGATTGTGTGTTAAATTCGCTGTTGATAAACATAGCTCTCAGTTTTACAAGGGATCATGGTTGGGAGGAGACTGAGACTACTTAGCTTTATCATATTAACCAAATAAAAAAAACTATAAAGATTCTCTACACAAATAAATAAATATTTATTTATGTATTTAGAAGGGGTCATGGTTGGGAGGAGACTGAGACTGCTAAGCCCTCTGCCTTGATTGTAGAGGTTTATCATGCTAACCAAATAAAAAAACATTAGATTAAAGAACAAAATATAAAAAAACATTAGATTAAAGAACAAAATATATTTAAAAAGAACGGATAAACATGTCATATGTCACGTGTCTAACACCATCAGCCAAAAAATATCCCCGTCAATAGAGCTGGAACCAAGCAAACAAATTACAGTTATTCAACACTTCTTACAGAATGAAACCAACCCTTAAAATGGTGAAACACAACATAAATAATAAAAAAAAAAAACTATAAAGGTTCTCTACATATTTGTATGTATTTAAGCTATGATAAAAACTATGTCTTTTCTTTTTATGTAAAAAAACATTAGATTAAAGAACAAAATATATTTAAAAAGAACGGATAAACACGTCACACGTCACGTGTCTAGCACCATCAGCCAAAAAATATCTCCGTCAATAGAGCTGGAACCAAGCAAACAAATTACAGTTAGTCAACACTTCTTACAGAATGAAACCAACCCTTAAAAGGGTGAATACACAACATAAATTAGGCATAGCAAAATAACCTTGAAACCCTAAATTGTAGAAATGTAACTCCAGGGACGAGGTAGAATTACGTTTTCCCAAGTAAAATTACGTCTTCCCGATGCAAAATTATTGGAACTTTTGGGCCAGATTGATGAAATCGTTTTTCAAGTAAATGTCTTCATCTTCTTTCCATTGTCGAGGATTATGAGAACGTGAAAACCACACAAAAGGGAGGGAACTTTAGATTTTGCTTTCTCTGTAGGAACTGTCAATTCCATCGATGATGGCTCTGCATCCAACGACATATCCTCACTGTCGTTGAGATACTCCAACACACTGTAGTTGTTACCCAACTGAACATTGATCATATAAAGTCGTTTATTTGGAGCAGCATCTTCTTATGTAGATTCCTTTTTCAGGTTACGGGAGCGTCTGACGTTAGCTGGAGGAAATGTACCAAAGGACTCTGAAGCAAGCACTACAAGGTTCCATTCACCCTGTTGATACCCAAATGGTTGTGTTATTCCCCTATTTACAAGTAGCTAAGCACTACAAGGCTCCATTCTCCTTGTACCCATCATGTTGATACCCAAATGGTTGTGTTATTCCTCTATTTACAAATAGTTCTCGGTCTTACGAGGGGTCATGGTTGGGAGGGGACTGCTCAACCCTATGCGTGGGTGGGTTGTAGGGGTTTATCACACTAACCACAAAATTTTAATAAAAAATTTAAAAATATAATAATTTTATTTGAAAATATATTTGTTTTTTTCTTTTTTGAATTTAGCGAAAAATTCTTTGCGGGGTCGCTTTGGTCTAAGAAACCACGACTAAGGGGTTCTACACGGTCTGAGAAACCATGACCAAGGGGTTCTATAATGTTAAAATCATCCAGGAATCGCGTCCGGTTCGATTCACACCAACATTATCAATTGGATTTTGGGTACACGATGTGCGTTTGGTAGGGTGAAGATTCGAACCAAAAACCTTCTTTGAAGGAATGCTCTACCCTCTTTAACTGACCTACAAAAATAAATGAAAATATATTTATTTAAATAATAAAAACCTTAATATAAATTAATAACATTAATTTTTAATATTTTTGTAGAAAACAAATTTAAGAGAAGAGGTAAGAATGATTAAAAAAAGAATTCTAAGCCTAATGATTTAAGATCATCAAACTTCAAGAAATAAAAAGAAGGAAATACCATATAATATGAGTAAGCATATGCACGATGACAAGTACTATTTAAAGAAAGGACATCATCTAAAAAATAAAAATGAAAATTATGCAAGGATAACGATTCTAATGATTTAGGGGTTTTAAAAAGTAAAGAATCAAATGACATCAAGTTCAAATTAGGAGGAATTTATATTTAAATAATATATGTTGTAATATTAATAGGTGATTATGAAGTAATATGGGTAGATCTATCTTAAAAAATGATTTCAATGTTTTTTATCTATTTTATTAAATTTATTATATAAATTTATTTTTTATTAAATTTATTTCTATCTTATATTTAAATCTTTCTAAGCAATACATGTTGTAAAAGAATGAATGGACTGTAGATTTTAATGCATCTTATCATATAGCCCATGATATCTCTATGTACAAAAATTTAAACAAAAGAAACTATTATTATTATTATTTTTTTGATATATAGAAGCAATGGTTACAATCACGATTTTTAGTAACTACCAGCACAGCTGGTAGGATTCAAACTATCTACGAAGGCTCCCAGGACTTCCACCGTCTCGGTACATGGTAACCCGGCGTGAGATGGAGACCACCGGACGCACAAGGGTTGCACCGTCGTCATCAATCTGGTGCACCACTCAGAGGAATCGGATCTGGGCTACTGTGTGTGCATGGGCAAGCCCGTGGGATTGGAACCTAGGTCTCCTCTCGGTAAGCCAAAAGAAACTATTATGGGTATAATGTTTATTATTAATTGGTTATATGGGGTCTTACAAGGGGTCATGGTTGGGAGGAGACTGCTCAACCCTATGTGTGGGTGGGTTGTAGGGGTTTATCACACTAACCACAAAATTTTAATAAAAAATTTAAATATATAATAATTTTATTTGAAAATATATTTGTTTTTTTTCTTTTTTGAATTTAGCAAAAAAACCCTTTGCGGGGTCGCTTTGGTCTGAGAAACCACGATTAAGGGGTTTTACACGGTCTGAGAAACCATGACCAAGAGGTTCTATAATGTTAAAATCATCCAGGAATCGCGTCCGGTTCGATTCATACCAACATTATCAATTGGATTTTGGATACCTGATGTACGTTTGGTAGGATGAAGATTCGAACCAGAAACCTTCTTTGAAGGAATGCTCTACCCTCTTTAACTCACCTACAAAAAAATAAATGAAAATATATTTATTTAAATAATAAAAACCTTTATATATTAATAACATTAATTTTTAATATTTTTGTAGAAAACAAAAAAAATTTAAGAGAAGAGGTAAGAATGATTAAAAAAGAATTCTAAGCCTAATGATTTAAGATCATCAAACTTCAAGAAATAAAAAGAAGGAAATACCATATAATATGAGTAAGCATATGCACGATGACAAGTACTATTTAAAGAAAGGACATCATCTAAAAAATAAAATTGAAAATTATGCAAGGATAACGGTTCTAATGATTTAGGGGTTTTAAAAAGTAAAGAATCAAATGACATCAAGTTCAAATTAGGAGGAATTCATATTTAAATAATATATATGTTGTAATATTAATAGGTGATTATGATGTAATATGGGTAGATCTATCTTAAAAAATGATTTCAATGTTTTTCATCTATTTTATTAAATTTATTATATAAATTTATTTCTTATTAAATTTATTTCTATCTTATATTTAAATCTTTCTAAGCAATACATGTTGTAAAAGAATGAATGGACTGTAGATTTTAATGCATCTTATCATGTAGCCCATGATATCTCTATGTACAAAAATTTAAACAAAAGAAACTATTATGGGTATAATGTTTATTATTAATTTTTTTATATGGTATTGAAGCTATCATGTTGTGACAAGATTTGAACTTGGGTCTTTATTATGAAATTACACTATTTTAACTAATTTAGCTCATGTTATTTTATTTATTTATTTATTTATTTATTAATAATAAGGAATTGAAATGTGTGTCATGCATACTAAATTATGAATACATTAAAGGGTATTTCAACCAAACCACAGTGATATTATAATTGATAATTATACATATATCATTTAGTAAGATTTGAACTTAGGTCTTCATATTACAAGTTCGTAGTTAATTACTACAACTCACACTATTGGATATCATCAAGACAATGTTTATATGGAAAATACTTGGAATAAGCTATAACTCAAAATGGAGATGTTAAGGTGGAGAATTGATAAATTATTGATGTCTATAATATACCTAAGTATTTGTTTAGTTTGATCATAAATTACTCAAGTAGGAAGAAAGTAGAATTTTAACTTTATGTTTGTAGTATTTGGTTAATTATTTATTTTATGATCTTAATCTGTAGTAAATTTTAAGTGTCCGGTTTATGAGTTTTGCATGTGATCTAATCTTGAATTATTCACAAAAAAGGTAAAAACTATGGCTAGGAAAGGACAACGAGATTCTTACTGGTGATGAAATCCAGCAAGTTTGCCCGGGGGTGACCTATGGTGTCTAAGACATAAGTTTAATGGATGGAGATGAATTCCACCGTCACTAAACTTCAAGCAATACCTGGTGATGAAATCCAGATATCAACTGTTTTAAATGCAATATGAAAATGCAATGAAATTTTTTTTTTTAAATGTTTTGATTATCTAATGTGTACATACAAGGCTATAAATCAAAAGTTCTAATGATCTAAGCAAGAGGCTACTGAAAACATGTCATTTCCTCTGAAGAAGTGGAGTACACCGTTTAAAACCCCCCTGCCTACCAATGATATCGGATATCAAAGGAGCAATCGGAAGGTTCGGTCCACTTCTCTGCCTGGAATCACCCAATGGCAGGAGTACTATTGACATCCAATCAATAGTCCTACTTAGATAATTAAAACAAATAATTCGTAGCTATTCTAATATGCAGCTAGGTATGCAATTTTTTTTTTTTTTTTAATGCAAGCAACAATCAATAATGCAATGCAAAGAAAAATGTAACTAAAAATAACTGTTCTTTTCCGGATTACTTAGTTTTTGTTCATTTTAAAGTAATGATCCGAAAAAGAAACAAAATATGGCGAGAAAAACCAAAAATGTAAAAAGTACAAAGACTTACTTGGAAGCCTACGCTTTTCTCAGAAACTGACTTCAAACGCCCACGGGAGTCTGCACAGGTTGAAACGCACCTCTGCGTTTCGTATTGGACTTCCAGACGCCCCTCTGCGTCTGCTGCATTTTTTGCAAGCTCAAAAACCCTAGTTCGCTGGAACAACAAATTTCGTAATTTCTGGAACCTGCAAAATGAAACAAAAAACAAGAACAGATTAGTAAAGCAAGTATTTAAAAATATGAAACCCTAGGGGGTCCCACCGTGATCGCCATTTGTAGATTAAAAATACACGCCAAACAGAAAGATAAAACCACAAGAATGGAATACAGGAAAGTTGCACAAAACAGACGATTTATATTAATCGATGGAGTTTAAAAACTCCTTTTTGAATACAACTGGGCCTGTAACCCTTTTTGTGATACAAAAATTACAAGTTATGCTAGGGTTCTCCGAAACCCTAGCTGGCACGAACGGTGGCACTTTCGAAGATCGTATCTTCAATCCCAACAGAGTGAGTGGGCTTTGTCGTATCCCTTGCTTGGACCACTCCAGCTTAATCAGCTGCCATCAATAAACTAGATCTGTCATCAAAAACCTGCACACATTAACACTATCAAGGAGTTAGAAATTAATGAGAGGGCTCCACTACGTGAGCCCTCAGAAACAATCTAAAACCTTATAAAAACGGAATGCAGAAAATCAATAACAGATTAAAACATAAAATACGGCTACTTTCTTTAAACTAATTTATACCTGTTCTCTGTTAACGTAGCTAGACCAGGCGACACCTGGAAGTAATGTTGTTGTCAGAATAGGCTGCGAAAGGCGCCCTGGTGCACTCGCCGAACGCCCGCGTGCTTCTGGATCTGGATTACAGACGTCGGTCTGAGTCTGTGGCTGAAGGTAAACGCCCGTGGGCACTTGTTAAACACCCGTGGGCACTTGGTAAACGCCCGTGGGCACTTGGTGAAGGGGTAAACGCCCGTGGGCACTTGCGACAGGAATGGGAGATTCTGCAGAGTGCTGCAGAAGGAATGGCGGCGAAAGCGGCGATGGAAGCGACGATGGATGCGACGAAAGGGTAGCGAAAGAGAGGAGATAACGGTAGAAGAATTAGAATCAGAGATAGAAGTAGCAAAAGACCTAGGCGAAGAAGATAGGTAGCAAACATAGGGTTTGAGCCATCAAAGTGACTCAATTTATAATCCACTCTTAGGGCACACTTTAGGGTTTTAACGACACTTTGAACGTGTGGCTAAGATTAAAGCGGATCCAAGGGTAGAGAATAAATCTTGGTTGTGGAATGGATTAAGATGGATGGACGGATGAGATTAAATGAAGGATGGACGACTCAGATTAAATCACTTAAACTATTATTTAAATATATATATTAAAATATATATATATATAAATATTAATTTAAATAAATTTGGGGATGAAAAATGGTGGGAAAGGTGAAATTGGGCCAAATAATGGCAAAAAAGTGTGAATTTGGGCCAAATAATGGCGGGAAGGTGGATGACCGACATGTGGCTGACAGGAAGGTATAGATGACTTGCAAGTGGTTGGATTTTGGTGTCTACACCTACAACTTGTACATTTTTTAATTTAGTTATAATGAGTACACATAATATTTTATGCGATACAATAAAAGCTTAAAGTCTTAATGATTATGTGATTTATAATCTTGACAAGTCATCATTTAAATAGATGTATTGATTAGAGAAAAATTATTACCGTCTAGAGATACTTAATGCCATGTTATTGTCTTGGAGATCAAATAACATCTACCTATATATATATATATATATTTATATATATCATACTTATACTACAACATATTCAAGATAAATCTAGGTCTTAATGGATAACATAGTGATTGTAGGAGGCGATGTGTTATATTAATGTTAAACCAGGGATATTTTCTAATTTTTTATTAAGGTTTTGTGCACCCAATTCGAGTTTCAACAAGTTTGGACTAGATTGTCAATGGCTTCTCTTGACTTATGGATTTAGGCTAGGTCCATGTTGTCCTTGTATAAAACCCTTATACGGATATAAACTAATATGCATGAAAGTAAAGTGCATAAAGAAAAATGCATGGAAAGCAAAATGCAAAAATAAAATCATTTGGAAGTTTATAGTTCAAGAAATATAGAGGAAAATATGGCTTTTACACCATAGTGAGAAAAGTGTGATAAGTCAACATATAAAAATCAAATAACATCAATGTCTACCCATTTTTTGATTATGAAATTAATAAGCAAATGACAATATGTGCTAGAAGGGCCATGCCACAATCACTATGAACTTCACAAAGTAGGATATCTCTACCACTGATGAAATACCTAAAAACTTGATAATTTATTACAACCTCATAAGTATAGAACACAATATGGGTTTTACAAGGTCTAAAAGATGGATACAATGAGGTCCCTAGGCCCCTATTTATAGTAAAAGTTCACCCCTAAGTTACCTAGGGTGAAAAATAATTACTCTTAGTAAAAGTAAATATTTGGGGGCAAACTTAGCAAAATATTGCATCTCCAAATGTTACATATCTTCAATCATATCTCTAACATGTTTATGTTGGAAATAGAGTTTATTCCATCATTTGGGTTATGTAAATGTATCCTCCAAGATACATACTTAGATTACTTCATGTGCAAGTTATCTAGTTACTTCATGCAATGTAATAAATGCACAAGTTTCCATGTGCAAGTTGTCCCTTGCACAACTAGATAGAGTGTTGGCCAAGTATCCTATTTTGCCTATATAAGGATGGCCTCTTAGATAGATAGATATAGAGTCGGGGACATAGTCAGATAGTGTAGCTTAGTGGATAGTGTAGTTCTGTGTGCCTCACCATTCATTGGTGATGGATACAATGTAGATCAATAGCTTTATTAATGGAGTGCTCATTTCCTCCATAGCTACATTGTAATATTTTATATGATTTATATTTACAACATACTTCAATCATCTAGCAGATTTACTTTCTTTCATATTATTCTGCATCTTGTGATTGTTATCTCCCAAGGCTCATTCATCAAAATCTAACAGTGGTATCAGAGCCATAGTAGATCTAGTCTATGTAGGTCAATAGGGAAACCACCATTATCATTTAGCCTAAGAGTTTTGTCAAACTGATGCACCATTGGACCAACCACTATCAAAAGATCTCAGAAGAATCTAGGTGGTAGATTTAGGGAGAGTCACAAAGTTAGGATTAAAAGGAATCTCAATTTCAAAAAATACTGAGATCATTTTTATCTAGAGTCTTTTCCACAGAGTTGTTAGGAAAACTCGTGAAGACTAGGACTCAACATTCAATCCACTAGATTGAAAAATCATCTAGTGAAGATCATCCAAGTTATCTAGAATTTACTAACTAGTGCCTAAAGTTTCTTTTGTTACAAAAAATTAATTCTTAGAGGATTGGGACTCCTCCTATGATAGAAAGCTAGGAGACTCCAACTTCATTGCTCGAAGGTCGGCATGCCCTCATAGTGCAGAGGTTAGTTCATTATGCAAGAGGAGAATACTATGAAAGAAGACTTCTAGTGAAGGATCATGGTGAAGATAGGAGACTAAAGATCTCCATTATTGGATTGTAAAATTCTATAGTTGAAGAATAGGCCATAGGAGCCTTGATACAAAAAGGCCATAGAAGCCTTGAAGAAGAAGCCACAGAAGTCTTGATACTAAAAAGCCATAGAACTTGATACTAAAAACGGTCATAGAAGCCTTGATACTGAAAAGGCCATAGAAGCCTTGATACTAAAAAGGCCATAGAAGCCTTGATACTGAAAAGGCCATAGAAGCCTTGGTACTAAAAAGGCCATAGGAGCCTTGATATTGAAATAGGCCACAGAAGCCTTGATCCTGAAGAAGAATTCAAGAAGAATATATGATTCAGAAGTAGACTAAATATTTTAGTACTAATATCTTTGTTGTAAGAACAAAAGATTCAATGAGTTGGGAAACTTCCTACAAGAAAGTTAGGAAGAGTATCTTCTTCAAAATCAACTCAGCCTTGAAGCAAAAGTGAAGAGATCAAGAGAAGATCTCATTGAAGAACTTCCAATATTAGAAGAAGAAGAAGGACTAGGAGAGTCCTACTCAAAGCCAAGAGCAACAAAATCAGAAGATCCAAGAGAAGATCTCACCACCAACACTTCCAAGAGCAGAAGGTTGAAGAAAAGGTCTCAAGGAAGACCATCAAAAGTTGCCAGATCAAAGACCTTGTGAAGGTCTCATCGAGCATCCAAAAAAGGCTAGGAGAGCCTTGTTGAAGATCAAGAGAGTTCTTTGGAGAACTCATTGGAGAAATCCACTACCAAGGTGAAGTCCCTGATAGTGAAGGACTTGGGACAATTATCACCATCCAACAACAAGCCCAAGAGGAGAATTTGGAAATGAGTACCAAATATGAAGAAGAATTTGGCAAGGAGTGCCAAATCCATGAAGAAGAATTTGGCAAGGAGTGCCAAACCCTAGAAGAAGATCCTACTTGAAGTTAAAATTTGACAAGAAGACTTGAAGATAGAAGAAGCTCACCAAATATTGGATATTTGAAGATTACCTCTCACAACAAGAAGGCACCACTTTAGAGACATAGACTTCTCCAAATATATAGAAGGAGGAGAACACAAGAGGAGAACAAGCCACCAAATCCTAGGCTCATGAAAGAAAGTTTGAGACCATCATTTGGTGAAGAAGGAGTTATTCAGGACATCCTACTTGAAGCAACAACTTGGTGTTTTTAGACACCAAGGTCTACATCCTCTACAAAGGTGGGAGAAGAGCTATAGAAAAAGGTAAGCAAATTTTGGTGCAAGAAGATTCATTAATTGGATTACTTATCAGATTTATTAGAGCACCTGAATTTGGATTAAAGTTGCAAGAAGAAAATTAGATTACAGTCTTCTAAAGTGCAAAAGGAAACAGATTATTTTTAAGGATTTATTTGCACATTTATTAGGAGTTGATTAGATTTCATATTAGCTTCTATCAACTACCTATTATCTACTTTTGAAAAAAAAAAGAAGACTAAGTCCTACAACATTGATTGTAGTGAAATTGTAGAATAACTCTTAAAGATTCATTTTAGGTTATTCTTGATTAGTTGTAGAAAATTATTAGTGCATGAATTTGAGAGTTGATTGGAGTGATAAGGTGTAATATTAGTGCATTAAAAGTGAAGGACTTGTACTATTATACCACTCTCAAAAAGAAATTAGTTTTGTGTTTCTTGAAGGGCACAAAATCTGATTTGTATCAAGTGTCTAAAGACACTATTGAAGCACAAAAATCTGCAACTTGTAGTGGCCAATAGAAGCCACCAAAAAGGGTTAGAATCCTCCAAAATTTGGAGAAGAACTTAACTAACCAAAAATAGAAATAGAAGCTTAAGAAAGTGAGACTTGGTGAGTCTCAAATCAAAAAGCATTACAAAGTTGAATGCAAGGAAAGAAAGTGCAGAAAATTGCATCAATTGAAAAGCTTCTATCTACTATTATTGAAGCTTGGATTTGTTATCAAAGTGTCCAAGAAAAAGGGAAAGGTGTGTCTACTCTTAAAAGACAACCTCAAAACCCTTGTATTGCAGGAAAAATCTGCCACAAAACTAGAATTTTAGATCTGGAAATAGAGTGCAAAAGAAGGTATATTAAAAAGCCTTATTATACAACATTATAATACATTATATTGCACTACTCTAATATAGTTTTTGATAGCAAAAGAGCAGATTTGGAAGTGCCACAAAAGGGCACATTTACTACAGGGTAAATCAGCCAACGAAGGCCAAACGTCAACACTCTTCTTCCCAAGCTAGAAGGAGCCACTCAAGGGCTCATCTTGGATGTACGTACCTACAGAATCAAAGCTCATTTCAGATCATTCAAGAGCTACATTTACGTAGACAAGTGAGTGCATATCTATTTCTAAAAGACATCAAAAATATACAAGGGATTCAACACGATTGGAGGCATAAAAGGAAGAGGCAAAGGTGTTACATTCATGGTCTCTAACTTGGAGAAGACCATCCACCAAAGGAAGCTCCAAATCATCATCCAAGCTCCATAGCGCATCGTCAATCCACCTACAGAAGAATAGCTTGCTTGCTGCCCAAGCAACATAGCAAAGCAAAGGAATTGAGGAGTTATAATCTCCATATTCAAAGATGTTACAAGAATGGACTCCATGCAAAAATAACACTTGGCATTATAGACATCATTCCTCTCTCAACATTCTAGAAACTCCCATGCAGGAGTTACAATGAAGCAGTGACACTTGGTATTCTCCACTAGCTTCACACGAGTGCCCATACATTTTTAGATTGCTTCAAGAGCATTGAACAAAGAACTTGGAGCATTACAAAAATAAGGGAGCGCTCACTTGTAATGGATGTGACACATGTCACAAAGTCCATGATCAATTATCCTTAAAAGGTATTCGAAGTCCAAGTTCAACATGTGTGAGTGAAGCGCAGTCAAAGACATCCAAAGAGGGAGTGAAGCACAGTCAAAGAAGGAGTGAAGGAGTGAAGCACAACAAAAATGTCTAAAGTGCAGCATGGAAGATAGGAAGAAGGAGCATTAAAGGCTCCTCCATTTTTGAAGGTCAAACCTTTAGTGCCTACGTACCAACATTCAAGACCAACTACTCCAAGGAATCTCCATTAATTCAAGTGCCTAAGGTACCACTTACATGTTGTTATACTCAGCCATAGAAAGCATCGAACAGTGAGGAGATTTTGCATCTAAAAAGGTAAGGTCTAATCCCATTTATTATTGCTTTCATAGTTGGAGATATAAGGGTTATAAACTAAGGTTAAAACTTAGATTTTGAAAGCAAAAGGGGTAACTTATCTTATTAATTTAATATTTGCAATTTTACTTAGGAGAAATAAGGAATTCAACTTGGATTAAATTATTTTGCAAATATTATTATCATTTTTCTAATTTTCCAAACTTGGGAGCCACAAGGGTTACTCCATCAAATTTATTTTATTGGAAATTAGAAATAATCCAAGGGATATAAAAGAGGTTATTAGGGTTTCTATTAAGGTTGGATAAATATATTTTTACTTGTCTCAAATATTCAAAAAGGGACAAAAGAATTCCAACATCAAAACCTCTTCAAAAATTGAAAAAGTGCTTAGTTCAATTAGGAGTAATAAGGTGTTAAGAAGTTGATTTTTGATTCTTACAAAACTTGTACAAAATCAACCAAAATTGAACTATATTTTTACAAAAAGCACTATAACATACTTCAAAACACTAGGGAGACATAAGGAAGTCTACAAATCTAAGGCTTGATATTAGGAAGATTTAAAATGGCATCTAACAAATTCTTCCTAGCAGAATCTCAACTTCTCAAGGGTCCTAATTATTTTTCTTGGAAAAATAAAGTGAAAGCAATTTTAGTATATGAAAAACTTTGGGATGTTGTCAAAGGTAAAACATAGAAACCTACCACAGGTGAAACAAAAATCCTAAAGTTTGAAGAAAATGATTCAAAGGCCTTAATGATAATAACTTTTGCTATCACTGATGAGATTCAACCATATATCAGTTCAGCCAAAACATCTTCAGATGCATGGATAAGCCTAGAAAAAATATTTGAAGGAAAGAATAAGGTAACTATTCTTCATTTGCAAACTCAACTTCACTCATTGAAAATGAATAGTGGAGAAAGTATAGAACTGTTCCTAAGGAAGGTAGCAGATATTAAAGGGAAATTGTTAACCTTAGGTGAAACAGTTAAAGATGAACTTCTTACTCAAGTAACCATGAGAGCACTTCCAGACAACTATAAGCATTTGGTAACATCTTTGCAGGTCCTAAGTAAAGATACTTCTTTTGATGATTTAGTCAATATACTTCAAGAATATGAAGTAGAAAATACTATGAAAGATGAGATGACTAACACTGCATTGGCATCAAAAGATAATCCATAGGGAAATATTGCTTCTTCAACAAGAGGACGGAAAACATGGTATTGTTAGATCTGTAGAAAGAAAGGACACAATACCAACTATTGCAGATATAATCCCAGAAACCAGAACCAAAGAAATCAGATAAATCATGGGAATCAGTTTGAGCCATGACAATACCAAAGGAACCCTCATCAACAGCAATTTCAGTGACCTACCAATTATCCTCAACTTGAATATCAGAAGAAAAATCAGAAAGGTCACCTAGTTCAGAGGATAGAAGAATTTGAAGAACTGGAAGAACCCACAGAGGATTTTGAAGTGAAAGCTCTATCAACAAATGTAACATACTACAGAGACACTAACTATTTGCTTGAATAGGTTACAAAGAATGCAGAGGAAGAAGACTACGAAGATCAAGCAGAAGATGATGAAGAAGATCCATATTGAAGACTAAAGTCTTCAATACCCAAATAATGTAATACAGGGGGTGTTGGAAATAGAGTCTATTCCATCATTTGGGTTATGTAAATGTATCCTCCAAGATACATACTTAGATTACTTCATGTGCAAGTTATCTAGTTACTTCATGCAATGTAATAAATGCACAAGTGTCAATGTGCAAGTTGTCCCTTGCACAACTAGATAGAGTGTTGGCCAAGTATCCTATTTTACCTATATAAGGATGGCCTCTTAGATAGATAGATATAGAGTCGGGGGACATAGTCAGATAGTGTAGCTTAGTGGATAGTGTAGTTCTGTGTGCCTCACCATTCATTGGTGATGGATACAATGTAGATCAGTAGCTTTGTTAATGGAGTGCTCATTTCCTCCATAGCTACATTGTAATATTTTATATGATTTATATTTACAGCATACTTCAGTCATCTAGCAGATTTACTTTCTTTCATATTATTCTGCATCTTGTGATTGTTATCTCCCAAGGCTCATTCATCAAAAGCTAATAGTTTAAAAGGCTTTCAAAATGACTTTGTGCATCACTACATGTCAAAATATCACTTTTTGGAAGATTTACTTCATGATCCACATCTTATTTTACCTTTGTGACTATTCAAATGATTCACTCGCGTCTAGCGGGTGAACCACTCATATTTGTAAGTAATTGACCACTTCTACTAAGTGAATGGTTCCCTTGAGCCAATCAGTCTTCTTTAGCAAATAATTAGCTATTGGAGATAATAAATTGGTTTTTACAACCGAATCAGTCCCTATCTATATTTAGTCAAATTTTGAGAAAAATTAACGAATTTTTTGGCATCCAGCTCTTTGTTGTTGTATTCTCCCTAACTTGAAAAAAAAATTAAATATAGTACTACAATACTACATTTATGGTGGATTCATAGAATGTCAAGCTTAATTAACATAAGATTTCAAATCCTGCCTTTATCATTGGGCATAGAGTCTACAAAATTGGAACCTACATTGCAAAGTTGTCAAAATTGTTATTTCTCCTCCAATTGGTCTTTAGGGGTAGTATCTCCAACAACTATTTTTTCTCATCATCATTTTGGAAACTATACTAATATGAGATATTTTGCATCCCCCATCATGTCCTCAAAATAATTTTCTCATAACTCTTTTTGTTATGCAGCTAGCTCATGTAGCTTGGTCTAAACTATTTTCAGACTCTCATAGATTTCAGTTGCATTCCCTTGGTTAGCTTGGTCCTTCTCTTCTTCAATCATGGCACTTAGAACATTGTTATTCACTATATGATTTATTTCATAAAAAAATATTGGGCATCCTGAAAATAATCAACCCTTGGATCTCCTTATCCATTTCTTTCACTTGGGTTCTCAAGGATGCCAAGTTGTCTTTGCAGCTTTGGAGGTTTCTCTGGACATCTAGGATTATTTTAATTACTTAATGTTTTGTAATCCATCCTTGGCTATTGTGCCTACACCATGATCATCGATACAAGGAGTCTTAGGAATTCTTGATATTTATCCCTTATATATAGTTGCCCTTCTAAATGTTTGATGATCTCATCGACTTGTTCCAAGTTTTCTTCTATGAAGGAGGTCAATCAAAAGTATTCATATGTGTTTTTAATTTCCTCCCTGATCTAGTCCTAAAAGGTCCAAATACTTTAAATTTCTTGAGCTAGCTTTAGGTTTGCAATAGTCTATGTAGGTTTTGAGGTCATCAACTTTATACTTTGTTGGACTTTCTTTTTAAGGCTCTCCTTAAGTCGGTTCTATTTTGTTATTAGTTGTTTTACAAATTCCTCAAACTTAGCAAGTCAAGTTTTAAGGTCCTCAATTGATCTTTCTCAAAGACTTCCTTCTTCAACCTCTCATTATCTTGTTGGATTTTGTACTTCTATGCTTTTAGTTGTTCTAATTCTACCTCTATTTCCTTGATTTTGATTTGTATTGCTTCATCCTCAACTGCAAGGAGACCACATTTCATTGTTATATCTATGTGAGTTAGTTAGCCAATCAAACCATTTGGTATGGATCCATATTGTCTATGTCCAATTAGGACACACTAACAATTAAGTTAGAAGAAGATGTTTCCACTATGGTGGGGTCAGCTTCAGTTGCCTCAACAAAATATGGTTTGTCTCCCTTTCTTGATAGTTGTGAATGAAAAAGCACTAAAGCCTTAGAAGCCCTTTCATTGAGTCTCTTGTATTCCTTATTCCATCAATTATTACAAATAAGTGCATCTAATGCCTTTATGACATCCTTGGATTCAACCTTATATACAAAGCTCAACTCAATCCCTTTGGTCACACAAAATTATGAGGGAGCTCCTATAGACCTAGCTCCTTGGGAAGTTCTAGTGGTTATCATTACCTATAGGAGAAGTTATTATACTTGGGATGGTGGGTGTGTGGAGGTGGATGATATAGCAATAGGATTTAATAGAGTGGTGACAATGGGGAATGAAGTGGAAATGGTGGGACTAGGATATAACACTTGTTTGAGTAGGGTGGATAAAAGACACAATATGGTGTGTGGGACTAATGGTTATGAGTCAATGGCTTGGATGAGGGGAGATGAAAATGATATGACAGGAATGGTTCCTATCACAACCATAACAATTATATGTGAGGTACCTCTTGGAGAACCGTGAGGTGGGGTACCTCCTCAAGAAATGAGTGTTACGTTGGTGGATGATGAGAGAAGTGTAATTAAATAAAGGAAAAGGAAAGAAGTGGTAATAGATAAAGAAGAAGGGGTAAAAAAAGGGTGGGATTAGGAATTAAATAGTAAAGGATTGAAAGAGAAGGGAAAGTGATGGATGTTGATAAGGAAATGAAAATAGGTGTTGTTGTTGCCATTAGACTAGATAATACCATTGAGAGGGGAGCCTCCTTGAGGGATTTCCCTCTCCTTAAGTTGGGTTGCCTATCTTTGTTGCTACTATTTTATTGTTATAGCCATCTCTTCAAACATAGGCCCATACTTATTGAACCCCTTATGTTCCTTAATTATCGTCTATCTGACTACTAAACTAACCACTGCTAGACTTGTTGGTGTAGTTGAGATGGTGATAATCGATGTTACTTGATCCTTGGCCTTAAGCTTATGAGGGGTTGAGGTTATAGCTACTAATTCCATTATGGTATTGTTCCTTTTGGCATCTTTTGGATGCCTCCTATCCTAGATGGAAAATATTTAACATCAATCAGATCGTCTCTTATGGTTTTGGTGATCATATCTATTTTGTACCCCATACTATAACATGCAAGGATATTTCAATCAGTATACCCAAACTTTGAAAGTGCCCCCAACCTTTTATGATTTAGCTTGATGTTAAGGTTGAAGTCATCCTACTGCTTACTATAAAATATGTGCTACTCTAGGGGGTTAGCATACCAACTTTGAATTTATTTATATCCTCGATTGCTTACTAGAGTGGCAAAGGTTATATCCTCATACAAGTTTACCTGATACTACACATTATACTTTTTTTCATGTGCAAAGAAGATGTCTATATCCCTAAGGATATTCTCAAAGATTCCTTTTCAGTCATAGGACCAGTGCTCTCTAAGTTGTTCAAGATCCATCTCTCTCAATATCGCCTTTGCTACTAAGTGGAACCCACAAAACTTAGGAGTGATATTCATGATTTGATGCTTGAGTGGGTAGAAGATGGTTTTATTTTATCCCTTGAAGTATTTCAACTCCATGTAGTTACACATATTCCATAATGAAACGTAGTATGGTACTTGTATAAAAAATCAAAAGGAATGGTTGAGAATCCATAAAGGCAGATGAAAGACTTGGCCCTTCCCAAGTGGAAATATACTTTTGGCTATTTTTAATCTATTATAAAATGCCTAATTATTTATCAGTCTTAATGCTTTCCCCTAAACATCTTCATTATGACCTCATGCACCTCATCATAAAAGCAACATGAGGTCTTTATTGCTTCTTACTAGGGTATGTCCATGTAGTCCATAATGGTTAGAGGTTATCCATATTATCCTACCTGGTCTAGCTAGAGGACAAGAGATAATATTTCTTCTAGTAAAGGATTAACTAGACCAAGTGGGAGGTATAGTTAAACTTCCTCTCTTAAATTATTTGAATTGAGTATCCATCTAATAAAAAATATACTTGGCATAGTCAATCATTTAGGGGTGCCCAAAATAGGTCTACATGGCACGTAATAGGGCCATATATTCCTCATAGATATTTTTTTAGCTCCTCTTACCTAGGACTATGAATATACCTAACATCATATGGATATATTTTTTGAATTGGCTCAACTCCAACATGATACCAAATTTTATTGGAAGGTTTCATTTTTTTAGGTAGGAATTTAGGTATTTCTATCAATAGGCATTGAATTACCTATAATAAAAGTCCTTTTGGGTCTTAGGGTTATAAGAGATTCACATGGGTAAGTCATCAACATATTCCTTATAATTCACTACCTATAATAAAATGTATCCTCCATCTATTGAGGGAGCCTGAAACTTCTTATTATTGGGTAATAGTTTTTAGCTATCACCTCTAGTATCTCTAATAGCTCTAGCCTTGTGGTACCATATTCATAGCCAATTATAAGATTATACTTATGCTTCATGAATCTATTTATGGGACCAAGTTGCATCCTTTAAGGAATTCTTTCCTCACTTTCTTGTGGGGTCAGTATAGCTTCCTTATTCCACCATTTAGTATGGATATTCAAAGTATTCCTCTATTATTTTAGGAGGTGAGGAGTCTTGTCTTTTCTTCTTTTTCTTTTTCTTCTTCTATGTCTACCTCTCTGATGGTCTAACCTATATTTATGTGATCGATATTAGTGGTAATGGTACAAGGGGTTAAGCAACAATTATGAAATGTGGTGAGATAGTTTGCACCTCTGGAAATGAAGGGTTGGTGGATGAAGATGTGGTGTTCATGGTGAGAAAATATTAAAAAATAGGCAAAATGATAAGAAATATGAAGAATGATGAATTTTCCCTCTTTTGTGCAAGGAGATTTTTGCTTACAATTTTGAAGCGATTCACTCATAAAAATGAGAAGTTCACTTGTTAGGGCATAAAAAAGGGGTGGGCAGAGTGAAAGTGATTTGTTTAGAAATTTTGAGTGATTTATTTGTCTAAATGGAGTGATTCACTCCTTGGATAGGGTTCTAGTAGGTGGTAATGGAGAGCAGTTCCCTAGATAATAGTAAGAGTTTCACTTGTTTGTTTGGAGAAAAGTTCTTATGTATTTATACTTAGTGGAAAATTCATTTTAAAATTTATAAGCTTATTTATCAAGGTGGAAAGCCCAATAGGCTTGACCTGATTGAGGGTTCGTGTGGATTTCAAATGAGGAGGGTGCGCTACATTTTTAAGATGTTGAAGGGAGTGTGACACATAATAAGTGAGGCCTCATAGTGCCCTTGAGGCTAATATAGGTCCCAAGCGACATGCACCCTATCCCTGATTTGGTGAAAGCCACTTGGGTGGGACGATTGACTCCTTAAAGGCTAATTTTCCCTCGCTTGTGATTAGCATGGGGTTCCCCTTTGGGAAGAGCTTACCAATTGCCTTTAGCAAGTGATTTGCTTACTTATATCAAATGAACCACTCATTAAAGTAAGAAAATCATTTTTTTGTTTACATTATCCTTAAATGAATTCATATACTACCTACTTAGAGAGAGAAAAAAGGATTTTAAACAAAAACCAAGAATCCCAAGAAATTAAAAAGAAGAAAATCGTGATAATAAAATTAAGGGGGGGAGACTATTTTCCAAGTTTAATATCCACTACTATGTACATACATATTATTTATTTTATAAATTGTGTTTCTATATAGAATGGAGATGTTGTCAATTCACAAATATATGCAACATTACTCCCTCCATGGAAGAAATTTGTTAAGGCCCACTCAATAATGAATCAAACTTCTAATATACCCCTATTTTTTCTTGATCTTCATCCTGTTTGAGTACAAGGTCTTATTTAAATTGCACTTATATAGCTCCTTTATCAAACCACATTTTGATGACTGCTTGATGTTGCACAATCTTTTTGAAGGCCTTCTCTTTTTTTTTTTATATCTAAAGTTAACATTGCATTTAATATTTCTTGTATGGATTTGATGTCAAAATATTCCAGTTCAAGCTACTATAACATTTGGAGGGAAGGGATCTCAAGGTTAATTGACAACACCGCCTCTTTTCTATATATTATCTTATAGGGACGTGACCTAGTGGATGGTTTTAGTGTCACTTTATTTATCAATAATATTTGATATAGCTTTGTATGGCAATCCCTTTGTAAATCTAATATGGTCCTTTTAAATATCCTTGTGATGTTTTCATTGGTTGATTTGGCCAATCTATTACCTGGAGGATAATAATTGGATAATATTTTGAGCAAACAGTTGTGCTCAAGGGTAAATTTTATCACTTTAGACCCATTGAAATAGATGGAATTATTTGTGATGATGGCGGTAGGTGCTCCAAATCTAGTGATGATATCTTCAAGTAATTGGATCACCATTTCTTAATTAGCCACTTTGGCTAGGACTGCTTTGACCCATTAGTTAATATAGCCTATAGTAGTAAGGATACATCCATGGCCTACACTCAACAATAAATTAATTTTACATATGAATTTGAAACCCCACTATTAGAATGGTTTAATCATGATGATAATTTTCAAAGGCATTGGAGATATTTTCCTTCCCTTGAACATACAACAATATTTGAAACCCTTGACCCATTGATAAAAATTGGTGAAAATAATGGGTCAATAATACCCAACTCGCATGATACTATGGGTTTTCATGGGTGTATATAAATGTCCTCCATCGTGGTATTGCTTTATTAGGGATCCTTTTTTTCTTTCTTCTATGAAATGAAGCAAAAAACCATCATATCCTTTCCTAATAGAACAATGTCTATCCAATGGTAGTGCAATACATTTTTTTTGAATTTGACCCTTATTTGGTTGTCAATCCCTTAGAGACCTACCTTGTAGCTATGTATCTACACATATGTATGAAGATAGGGGTATTTTTTTTGAAAAATTAGGGTTTGGTAAGTATTCAATTAGATAGGTGTTTGGGACCTTAATTGATTAAAGAAGTGGTTTTTGTAAGTATTCATGAAGTTAGGGGTAATTAAACCCTAAAACCTAAACCCTAAAACCTAAATCCTAAACCCTAAACCCTTAATTGATTATGAAGATAGGGGTATGAAGTGAGGGGTATGAAGATAGGGATATGAAGATAGGGGTATGAAGTGAGGGGTATGAAGATAGAGGTATGAATTGAGGGGTATGAAGTGAGGGGTATGAATATAGGGGTATGAAGATAAGGGTATGAATATAGGGGTATGAAGTGAGGGGTATGAAGATAGGGATATGAAGATAGGGGTATGAAGTGAGGGGTATGAAGATAGGGATATGAAGATAGGGGTATGAAGTGAGGGGTATGAAGTGAGGGGTATGAAGATATGGGTATTTTATTTTAAAAATTAGAGTTCATTAAGTACTCAATTAGATTAGGGTTTGGGACCTTAATACATTAAAGAAGTAGTTTTTGTAAGTATTCATGAATTTAGGGTTAATTAAACCCTAAACCCTAAACCTCAAATAGTAAACCTTAAACACTTAATTGATTATGAAGATAGGGGTATGAAATGAGGGGTATGAAGATAGGGGTATGAAGGGTATGAAGATAGGGGTATAAAGTAAGGTGTATGAAGTGAGGGGTATGAATATAGGGGTATGAATGAATAATGATCCTATAAAGAAGCATTGTTTAAATTACTAAAGTTAACATGTAGCCTTATATCCCCATTTTTATTATGTATCAGGACCAAATTGGCAACCTATGTAGAGTGTTTAGTTGGGAATATAATCCAAGCTTGCAAAAGCTTCAATACATCCATTACTACTTCTATATTTAGATTCACTAGTCTTTATTTCTATCTAAAAGGCTTGGCATCAATCTCTAAATTTTCTTCAACATATTGAGCCTCTCTAATTAGGAATGTTATAATTTACTCATTATTATTGAATATCTACTAGTGATCAGAGTTATTAGGGGTAATTGGTCTAAATACTACCTCCAAGTATTATAGTTTATCCCACATATTGTTGATGGGTTAAATAAAGTTGCCATTCCTACCAACTCATCTACCTTTGTGTTTAAATATCTAGTTATTGCTTTAGTTTCATATGAATTAATTTTTTTAAAAACTCTTAGACTCAATATTTATATTAGATGCATTGACTTGGATGTCTGACAGATGTTCTACCATCAAATTTTGTTGCTCTACTATGTTAGCTATATTGGACTCTAACTATTTACCCCTAACATAAATTTAATCCTACTCTTTTAGAGCATCCTAGAGTAGGTCCCATTGTCATGGTAAGGCTAATTATTATAGCATGCTAACCTTGGTTGATGTTATTTTCATCTCCTTGTGATATTGAATTTAAATTTGGTAAAGGGGTCTTCTTTTCTTGCCATGAAATTAAGATACTACTTAGAGTTCATGGCTTGTTCTTCACTAGTGACAGAGGGGTATTTTAGTCACCTTTTGTCTTCCTTTTGAAGTAGATCTCTTCCCTTATCACCTTCCTTCTTAGTGAATATACTTCTTGATTCCCATAATTACTTGTTATAGGTTCCTTTTCTTAATATACTCTTTGTTCTTTTATCGCTTATGTTTCTCCTCTCCCTTTCTGAGATGTATCTATTTATTATTTTTCTATGTTTTCCTTCTCTTTTTATTTTTCTTGCTATGCTATAATAGGTCTTCTATATTTTAATTGCAATTATTACCTTCCCCTTCTAAGGACTATCGTATATATTCTAGCTTTAGACTACTTATTAGCTAATTTCTCTTTAGAAACCTTCCTTTTACCCCTAGTTTCAATCCCTTGTTGATTGGCTCATAGAGCATTGTCTTCGAGATCTAATTCTTTGTCTATTTCCATAGTGCTAAAAATTGCTAGGATTGCATTTTTTAGATTAGGCAAGGTAGGAACTAATTATGAAGCCTAGGGCTATTGGTATATAGTAAAATTCATTATGGAGGCCATTTGACCTATGATGATAGCCTACTAAACCTAACACTATTAACTATACTAAAAAAATTGAGAATGTCTAATTTCACCTATACATTTAGTGGGATCATGTCTATCATAGTAAGGGAGACACCATGTTGGTTAAAACTTTGTGTGTATGTTAACCATATGATTGTGAGTCTAATTTACTCCTTGATTAACACCTTTCCAAGGAACTTGATATTTTGTTAGACAAGAGGTATTTCAAGGGTATCAATTCTATGATCATTGGCATTATTGCCTTGTAGTATTGTTTTGGTTTACCAAAGTCTTGATCACCTCCAATATTTCGTTCATTGAAATATTGTTATTGGAATCATTGCTAGAGTTTGACGGAGCATAGAGGACTAGAAGTTATGGTTGAAAGACTATAGTGGATGACATATTTTATCCAAGATGCATACTAATGTATAATAAACACTTGGATGGATATTAGGGATCAATGAAAATTTGTACATGGAATTTGGTATAGATGTGCTCTAGGAAATTTGGGCTACATAGCCTATTAATGGAGTGGGGGGTATGTTCCCTAATCGAATGAAAACATCCTCTCCTATAGTTGCTTCTTCAAATATTATAGCTAGTGTTTGATGATTAGCATTACAAACCATTAAAGCTAAGTAAAATTGTAAACCTTTGATATAATATGGTAATGCTTATTCTTCATTTGGCCTAACATTTTATGGAATTAGATTTAGATTCCTCAATAATATAGTATTAAAATCATGTATGTTTTCTTAAAGGTGTATAATTGAAATAAAATTGAGTACCCATTTTCCATTATACCAAATCTATGCATAAATCGTTCTACTATTGATGCTCAACTAATAATAAAATTGTCTAGTAATCCTCTATACCATAAAGCAACCTCATCATGAAGGAAATAGATTACTATATGCATTATTATGTTCTTCTTCTAAATGTGGTGAATTTGAGCATTGATAGTTTACAAAGGAGATCCTAATCCATATTGTTATTGTTCCCATGAAAGGTAGGTAGTGCTTTCATAGCTTCTAGGAGAGTAGGGGAATATACTACTAGG
This sequence comes from Wollemia nobilis, assembly GCA_028583015.1. Classification (NCBI taxonomy): domain Eukaryota; kingdom Viridiplantae; phylum Streptophyta; class Pinopsida; order Araucariales; family Araucariaceae; genus Wollemia; species Wollemia nobilis. The sequence continues at coordinate 2,622,570 of JAQPPZ010002524.1, forward strand.
TTTAACAATCCTTGGTAAGTCCAATCAAGAAGTTATTTTTGTGGCCTAGAAGGTGCTCATGGATTGTTTTGTTAAGGAGTAGGTTGGCCATACTATTATTTAGGAGGGGGTACATTGCATAACCATGAGGTAGATACAATAAGCATTAAGGATATGGATATGGGGGATAGTAAGACAAAGGATACTAAATTGGTAGATTTTGGTAAGAATAATGTTGGTTGGAAGGGGTTGAATATTCTATTGCAGAGGGGGGCAATTTGATCTCATCTATAAAATTTATTGGTTTTAAGGAGGTAGGACTTACACATTTTGTTGTGTCTAACTAATTGAAGACAATATTAACCCTTGAGTGTTTCCTTGGGATACTTGTAATCATGTTTGTCTAGTCCTCACTTGTGTATTTTGAGAAAAGTTCAAATTTAAGCCTAATAACTCTATGGACTAAGGATTTACATGGAGGGACGTTGGAAGTATTTTATAAACTAGATCTAGATGAGATCTAGGCTGGAAGAGTACCTATAGGAGGTTTGTTTTGCATGTCAAAGGTTGATAGTGGGTTGTAGAAGTGAGTTGTGAAAAGTGGATTATTCATAAGGTTGTACTTTATTGGTATATCATATAGAGAATTAGTGTGATCCAAGGTAGGGGTTAGACTAGACCAAGTTTGATTTGCTACAATCAATGAATAACTCATTTTTTGACTTAGGTAATTGATTTGCAATGGTATGAGGCTTTGGCTAAAAGTATAAATCATGGGATTTTTATCCTTTGATAGGATAGGACTAGATACCAAAATCTCTTTGAACTCGTTCTCTTGATACACCCATATGACAATTTGTTCTTTTCTCTTTTCCTTAACGTTTCTTTGATGGTACATGGCACTTGTTGGATAATATTACATTATTTGGTACATTCTAATGTAACCCCATGGTACTTTCATGGTATACTTATAAATATTAGACTAGGATTGAGTCAATAGTTTAGGGTGTGATTTATATTTACCCTTTATGTAAGTGTGAATGTGCAGGAAATGCAAGTGTCATGTAAAGATGTAATGTGCAGGACATACACAAGTGTCTTGTCTGTAAGAGTGTAAATATTTAATGTAACTATGTGCACAAGTTTATTAGATTAGGAGTGCATGTGGGAGTCCAAGAGTCATATAGAGATGTACAAATGTTATAGTATCAAGTGTTCATCAAGTATAAAAGTGACAAGTTGATAAGCCAAAAGTCATGAGACTTGGCATATGGAGAGAAATAGTCAAGTATGTGAAGAGTCACATTAATATGGCTATATTATGGAGATAATGCTCCATAGAATGTATCAAATAATAACATACAATTCATATATATCATCATTTGTTTGTAAGAGAAATAGGAGTAATAAAGCATGTATACATTTTGAGTAATTAATATTGTAAGTGTTTCTTCATGCATAGTACATGAATGATTCAGGCTATTTACATTCACATTTCAGTATATAAATGAATATTATAAGCCTTGATATACATATTATTAATATCGTATTATTCTACTCATCATATTATTATCTTGGCCTTTATTATTGTGGCTATTTTATGTTTGGGACCTATGTGATATTTTCATGATAACCTATGATATTTTTTGGTAGTATAAGGCTTTAAAATCCATCAATGGTATCAGAGATACCACCAAAATCTATCCATATTGATAGAGTTTATTGAAGCCACCATTGATTTTATTCATATTTGGTAAAGTCGATTAAGAGTATATCCACTTTGAAGGCAATGAGACTCAAACTCTATTTTAAAGGTCATATTGAGTAGAAAATGCTAGGGTCTTTCCACTAGGTTGAAGGAAAACCAATAAATACTAGGACTCAAAAAAATTAATAGATAGGTGAACCAACTGAATAATAGTTGGTTATTTAGGGATATAGCCAACCCTGACATTGATTTGAAGATTTGCAGATTAAAACCAACTTAGAAAAAAGTTGGAGATTCAGAGACATTCAAAGTCACCTTGATAATATATTGGATTCTCTAGTAAGGAGGAGAATCATATTGAGTTCTTAGGTGTGACCTAAGACATTATAAATTTTAGATAAATAGTTGCAGCAGAGATTAAGCTACAAAAGTGTGAGAAGCTTCCTATAGAAGATAGAGAAGAGTTTCAACTTCTAAGTGTAGAGAACAAAAGAATTAAAAGTTACAATGGATTGAGAAGCATTCAAAGCTTCCTAAGAAAGATATAAGAAAGCAACAGAAAAGGTTACAATGGATTGAGAAGCATTCAAAGCTTCTTAAGAAAGATTTCACAAATCAAACCTGAATCAAATTCAAAGCTTCTTAAGAGATATTCCATGAATTAAATATTTTTTATTAATAGTAGAAGGGGTTTTTAAGGGTCCCTGAACCTATTACAAGTAGGGTTTTGCAAGGCACCCCAAAACCTTAGATCTAGCAATAAGACATCAAGAAAGACTGAGTTGGATTCCATGAATCAAACCCAAAAATTCAATGAAGCAACCTCCTAGAAAATAAGTCATAGATTTTATCAAGCATATACAAAATATTGCCCCACGATCAAACCACCATGTGCTCAGGAATCTAAAGCACTGGAGAAAAATAGTAGAATAACAAAAATGCTACTGGTTAAAACAAATTTACAAATAAAAACCACCCAAACCGAAGCATTTTCTACCTAACAGGAAAGGAGAATAGGGGAATACTATCATCATGATCAATAAATCCATCCAAAAAAATATGTAATAGGACAACCCCTCATAACAACATTCATTTTAATGAATGAGTTGCATTATGTCTAACAACAAAAATTTCCTTTCTAAATCACAACTTTTGAAAGGACCAAATTTTGAATCATGGAAGAACAAAATGAAATCAATCCTAGTTGTAGAAAAACTCTAGGATATAGTTAGTGGAACAAAGACAAAACCTAGTGAGGATGATAGAGAAATACAAAGATTTGAAGAAGGTGATGCAAAAGCACTTATGTTGATAACATTTGGAATAATCGATGAAATAAAACCATACTTAGTGGAGCAAAAAATTCTAAAGAAGCATGGAATACTCTACGAAAAATATTTGAAGGGAAAAACAAAGCTATTATTCTCAATTTACAATCTCAGTTGTATTTCTTAAAAGTCAATAGCGAAGAAAGTATAGAACTCTTTCTTCAAAAAGTAGCAGATATAAAAGCAAAGTTGGTAACTCCGAGAGAAAAAGTAGAAGATAAATTTCATGTTCAAGTAGTATTAAAAGCACTTCCAATAAGCTATAAAAATCCAGTCACATATTTGCAAGTCTTAAATAAAGAAACTACATTTTATGACTTAGTCAACATTCTACAAGAATACAAAGTAGAAAACTCAGTCAAAGATGAAATGACCAATAATGCCTTGGTATCTAAAGATAATACACAAGATAATATTGCTTCAACTCCAAGATACATATCTAAATGGAATTTGAGATATTGTCAAATATATAAGAAAAAGGACTGTTGGTCATCAAATCCGCACAGGAAAGGACTTTCGGTGGGTTTGCGCGCCCTGGACCTGCGACCAACATTGAAAGGCCGAGAGGAAGAGATGCCCCTCGTGCCAATCTCCGGAGAAAGGCCGGCTCCTATACTAATCTACTTTTGGGGTTTGAGATAAGAGTGCAGGAAAGAGATAAAAGGAGTTCGGGTTAGAGAAAGAAATAAAAAAGGGGTAAGGGTTAGAGATTGATGATTCAAGGTGGGGAAGAACAGGAAGCACGATCACTCACTAATAACTCGAATAGCAGCAAAGAACACCAAGAATAGATGAAAGAAACGTAGTGTCGACCTTCCTATGTATCCTCCGGACGGGTTCGCAGGGTTCTCCTCTCTCTCTCGCTGGAATTCAGGGTTCAGAGTAACAGCGATTAAGAAGAGGGAATAAGAGAAACCTCGATCCACCAGGCAGCATAAAAGAAAGTAACAGAGACATTTTTCCTCTCCTATGTATCCTTCAGGGTGAATTTTAGGGTATAGTCCCCAATCGCACACCGGATTCAGGATTCAGAGTCTCAGTATACGAGTGCAGACAGACAAAAGAATTAAGCACAGAAGGCAGCATAAAAGAGAGAAATGGAGTACAAAAATCTTTAGTATTAGACGTAGGACATCAAGTTACAACAGATTTCTAGCAGAAAGTTCCCCCCCTTTTACATTGCAAAGCCTGGGCTTTTATAGAGGACCCGACCCTCTGAATCATTATTACAAAATGGCGGAGTACGCCCTCGGGCCCTGAGAAACGGCTCCTCGCTGCTGCTGAGGATGACCCCTCAAATCGGCTACCAAAACTGGTAATGGTGACCGAGTCAACCGGGGAAAGATGCATTAAATGAGCCACCTGGGTGTCCTCGGATTGCAGGTGCGGTGCTCGAGTGGCGGCCATGCTTGTCGGGCTCTCCTTCTCGGACTGATACTTCGCATCCAATTGCCAAAAATGAGCAGCGGGCTTATCGGGCAAGAAAATATGCATTTATGAGGCTCTATGATTGCCTCGGGAAAAATGCCCAACTCGGGAAGCATTCCTGGAAGCGCCTCGCTGATTTTCGCTTCGCAAAACTACTTCGGGGGCGTGGAGTGCCGAAGCCGATCCTCTGTTGCTTCGCTGGCAAAACTGCTTCGGCGATGGGTCGGGACAAACGCTTCGGGCCGATCTTCTTTTGAAACGGTGGTTCGGGGGAGTTTTGGCCGAAGCACTTTCTCGACTTATGCTGCTTCGGGAGAAATCTGGCCGAAGCGGATTTTAGAAATACTTCGGGCCCGAAGTATTTTCTTTGCCTTAGCCGATTCGGGCTATCTTTTCTTCTTCGATGAAGTTACTTGGATGCCGCTTCGCAAAATTTTCACCCGAAGTAGCTACTGGGAATGCTTCGGGTGCGAAGCGTTTCTTTTGCTTTCTCGGCAAACTTCTCGCCCGAAGTGATGATTTGAAGCGCTTCGGGCCCGAAACTCTTTTCTTTTCATTTTGTCCACCAGGGGGCGATAGGGAAATCAAAATTGCTATAACTTATAGACAAAGAAAAAACTTTCAATCAAACAAATATCATACAAAGTTTTAATTTTTTTGCCCCTTGGTGGAATGTGACAATATTGTCAACATTCTTGGCGGCTCGTGGGGCAACGAGCTCGTCTCGGTGGTAGAACCCTCAGCTTTCATCCATTGGGCCAGAGTCACCTCCAGACCCTTCTCCTTGTTCCTTTTCTGGGGATGCTTCCACAGCTTGTCCTTCTTCCTCTCCTGTCGCCATTGCTTCTGCTACGTCTTCGACCGTTGGCAATGGGGCCAGGCGGACGCGGATGTTTCTTAGGGTTCGGCGAATCTGAGACCAGACCCTTTTCGTGAACAGCTCCTGATCTCCCAGAGATTTGACCAAGGCGCGGAACCTATCGATCTGCCCAATTTTTGCATGTTGGGACCTGGTATACAGATCGTTTAGGGAAGCGGCGATTCTACAGTATTTCAGTATGTAATCAGCAACCTGCTTCTCTGTTATAGGTTCGGCCCACTCGTCTATCTCCGAGACGTTGTCTTCAAACTGCTGCCACTTCGGCATGATTTCTTCCTTGGCTAAGGGCTTTCCATCATCATCCGTGAAGCTCGGGAAGCCTAAGGAGAAGAGGTCCTCGAAGTAGCCCATTGACGCGTGCCTCTCGCTTTCGAATGCGTCCAGTAGGATTTTTGCCTTTTGAGCCTTCTTGGCTATGGAGAAAAAGGCGCGAACTGTGTCCTGGGCCGTTGACCAATCCCTTGCTGTCCGACTCATTGCTGCGAGCTTCAAATCTTGATACCCTGCATCTTGGACCTTCAGGGCCAGCTTGAGTCGGGCTCTGACATTCTGAATGACTTCTTCGATGATTGGTCCTCCTTCGACGGCAGCACTCTGGGCTTCTACGGTGTAAACTAAAACCGAAAGGGCACTGACAGCTCGAGACCTAAAATTCTTGAGCAGACATGAGCGAATCTCTTTGATTTTGCTCCTGTCAAATAGCCCTAGGCCCTCTTTCTCGTGCAGCTGGATCTGAGCTTGCAAGATCCTACTTTCAAGCTCCTTGACCCTCAAATCATTTTTGATCTGCCTTTGCGCCTGATTCTCAGCTGTGCATTCCAGCTGTGCTATCTACAGCTTTAGGGCGTGTGCTTCTTTCCGCATCAGTTTGCACTACCCCTCGGCCTCTGCCAATTTGGAGCGAGTCCTTGCTAGCTCCTCCTCCAGCTTGATGTTAGCACTCTCGGCTTCGAACCTGCGCTTGTTGGCAATGTTGGCGTGCGCCTTGAAGGTCTCGATTCCAATGTGCATAGAGGCGGACTCCTTGTCCACGTTCAGATGCTCCAGGTCCTTTTCTTTATCTTGATATTCATAGTCCGCTGGAGTCATTTCATCCAGGGGCTTCTGGACTTTGGGTATCTTCTTTACTTTATGCACCTTTCCCACCTCGAAGTCGAAGATGGCACATTTCTCAACTTGAGCGAGCGAGCGCCCTCTCTTCTTTCTTGCCTCTTTCAACATTCTCTCTGTGTTCTGTCGGGCTTGGAGGAGTTTTTTGGCCAAGGGGGACTCCCGTATTGAGGACAGGGTCTAAAGCCGAGGGATTGAACAAATATAGGGAGCTGAAAGGGATAGCTTCACCCGAAGGTTCGGCAACAGGGGTGACAGGGGCTTCGACGAGTGGGAGCACGTTATGTACAATAGAGGAATGGGCCTCGGGGTTCGGCACTGGACTATTAGCTTCACCCTGGTCGACGACTGGAGGATTGGCGGTGTGGCTAGGCGAAGTAACTTGGACGGGTTTGTCCTGGCCGAAAGACTCAGGGGGAGTGGTTAGGGGCACGGCGTAAGGAGGTGACTGACCTTGCGGAGGTAGGGTATACAGGTTAGAGCTTTTAGCCAGGGTCGGGGTGGACTTACGAGCAACCAGAGCATAGGATGAAGAAAACGTACCTGCCTGCCCTCCTGGCAGAGCGGCCATGGCGATCTCCTGGGTGATTGGCGTTTGCTCCTTCTGGGCTTCGGTACTCTCGGCTTCCATGACTTCCATGAGTCCCTCCACGTCAATGACATCTACGTTTGGGATTGCTTCGGCACTTGGTGGAGTTCCTCCGTCGTTCACTTCGGTCAAACCCGATACTGATCTTTCGGTAGGGGCGCTAGGCATACCTGTACGCGGTCATTTTGGGAAGTTCGGGGGTGCTTGGGTAGGTTCTCGCTCCTTTCTTTTCCTCCTCTCGAGGGGTTGCTCTGATTCCTCTATCGTTGTCTCCAGATCTTCGGATGGGCTCTTTAGTAAAGCTTTTGGCGCGGCCCTGACTGTTCTTTCCTTGGGGACATTATCAGTCTTCCTGGGGCCTTCATCTAAACTTGGAGTGGCCGGTGGAACGAAATCGACGAAGGACAAGGGTTTCCAAGACCCAATATTGGTCTGATACACAATTGCGAATTCCCTGTCCATTGTTAGAAGCCCGTAAGAATTCATCTTTCGGCGATGGACTCTCATAATCCACCATTCTCTTAACTGCTCCTCGTCCCAGTCCTTCAACTCTTCTTTTAAATCGTCCTTTGCTTTTCTCCAGAAAGTGGAGTCGGGAGTTGGGAATGGGTACTGGTCTGGGTCGAATTCGACCTCCATAGGATAGAAGTCATGCCAAGGAGGCAACGTCCTCATCTCCTCTAAGTGCCACTCCGAGTCCGTACCATTGGGGTTATTCCTCTGCTCCAGAACTTCGGGGCGAGGACAGACATGGAAGTTTTTGCTTTTCAAATGATCTCTCATCACCCCCAACGGGTCGTAGAGCCACCTCTGTGGTATTTGGAGCAGACCAAAATCAGCGAGTTTCTCCTCCAGGTATATGTTCTGCTTCAAGGCAAAGACTTTGATTACTCCCATCTTGAAAGGGAAATCGTAGGTGTGTGCCCACTTTCGCCCGTGGCCATAAGTTTCGTCGGTCGCGTCACTTTGCCGAGCAACTTCCAGGGCAAATTGGTATTCCGAAGGGAAAAAAGGCAGCAAGAAGGGCTTCCCTGTGAAGCCAAAAAGGCGGATCACAAGCCCTTGTGTCAATTGAAACACATCACCTCTTCTTTCCAGTACCACCTTATCTCTGAGGCCGAGAGGCACTCGAGGACTAGACCCTGTCAGAATGTGCATCGCAGGTCCCAAAAACTGTTGATTGAAAGGGTAATAGGACTCCGACCTCAGCAAGAGTCGGGTCCATTGATATACAGGCAAAGGGGTTCCATCCTTGTCAACTGGTGAAACATCACAATGGGGAAGGGCTTTATGTACATGAAAGAAGAAGAGCCAAACCAAGAAGGAACAGGGTTGGAAGTATGGCTCCTTGCTAGCATCCTTCATGGATGACAACCGCATATGCAGATTTTGGGCCACCCATTCTGCCCAATCGAAGAAAAGCGGGTTGGTGTTCGGCCGCGAAGCGTCGGGAGCATAGAACTCTCCTCTGGAAATGCATTCGGCTAGCGACACCTGCCATGGGCATACCGAAGTATCGCTTGACAAGCCCCCTACCCATGCAATGATAGAGAATATATCCATGTTCTTAAAGGCCTCCAGGGGCAGGGGCATCTGGGGTCGCTTACCGGAAGGAAGTCCGCTTTTGAGACTTTCACGCAAAAAACTCAGAATGAAGGGATTAGAGACGAACTTATCCGTTTGTTCGCTTATGCTGACATTGCGAATGGTATAGCCTTTTGGTGGCCTTTGCTGCGGTGCGAATGCTGCCTACACATCCTCCTTTAGAATGGAAAACAATTTTTTACCCGAGGCATCCAACACCTGCCTGGTTTGCGGTTGATAGTTCTGAGCAATGGCGTATATGAGCTCGGGGCAGTGATGTGTAGGAAGGACCAGATACCAATATATGTGGGAATAATATGCCATGGCCCTCTTGTTCTTCGTTGAGAGCCTACTTTTCATGAAATCGATAGTATATCGAAGCTCGGCCATAGTTTTTGAGAGCTCTGGGTCTCTGATTTTTGCCCACTTATCGACAGGTGGTTCTATACTGGGCTCATCATCGGACTCTTCCCTTCCTTCCATCACATGTTTTCCTGTGCGTGGGGGAGGATTGACCCTTCTGGGTGTCTGTTTCTTTTCTTTCGCGGCTCTCGCCTTCTCTGGAGTCGTCGTCTCTGGTTCTTTTCCCTTTCGCGTGGGGTTCTTCCTTCCCATTGTGAGCGATTGCAGCAGAATAGTTCAGCGCCTCAAAATAGTGAAACCTTTGATGCAGAAGCTCTTCGAGGTGATAGAATGCAGACTCGCCCCTCACACTTGCAAATGGTTTGTTCTTAACGGGCACCTGCATTTTATAGCTTCGGAGGGCAACCTCCGACATTTATGGCAACCACCGTAATTACTTCGCTGGCCTGGCCCGAAAGTGTCACTGCGGCATCTGATTGGCTATATGGCGGCGTCGTACATGGGGCCATGCAATTCGGTAGTTTGATTTTGTATCGAGGGCGCGGATCACTGCCACCTGGTGTTTTAGCATGGCTTTTGGGTTGACGGATTGCCTTGGGATGAGTGCCACCTCCTTCGCATTGAGTTTGTCTATTTCGGTCCTCTTTTGAGGCTATTGTCGGCATGTTCCCCGAGGCACATCTTAAATGTGTTCGCCCCAAAGAAGGGTTTGGAAAAAATACTTCACCGTGAAGCTCTTCTTCGGGCTGATTTTCTTCATTTCGGGCCCGAAGTTCCCCTTTGCTACGTTGTTGCTTCGGCTCATGAATACCGTCGACCGAAACCCATTTCATCGAGGAGGGCTTCGCCAAGAATTACTTCGGACAACGCCTTCGGCACATTTCTTTAGCGAAGCATTTTGCACGTCCTTGATCTACATGTGGTTTGGTTCTACGAGGATGAACTGCTTTGCGGCGAACTTCCTTTCGTCGGCTACTTCGGACCGGGACCCCCTGAAGGCGATTCCGATCACGCTTTGTGAAACCGAAGCCAGGAATCTAGCTTCTGCGGTTGAAGTGGCACTTGCTCTCCGCGATATTTTGAACAGAGTATATACAAAGCATTGAAATCCTATATACAAAAATATGTGCAAGATTTTTTTTTTTTTTTTGGAGTATACATATCTCAGCGATTGAAGATCTTCAGGTGAAGACCATTGACTGAGATTGGTAAAACTTGGCCATTCGCATCTTTGAGGATGAAGGAATTGGCCGAATTCACTTTTACTATTTCAAACGGTCCGTCCCAGAACGCATCCATTTTGTCATGATTCCCAGGCTTGGCCTTCCATGAATCCCACCTCCATACCAGGTCTCCTGCTTTGAATGTGCGATCGGATGATTTCCTTTTGAACCATTCTCGGGTGACCTCAGCATGCCGTGCGAAGTTCTGGTAGGCCTTTTCACGTTCCTCTTCTAGTTGTAGTAGCTGGACCAGGCGTTCCTCCATCGGGTTGGCTTCATCTTCTTCTAGCAGCTGCAATGCAGGGATTTCGATGTGAGTGGGCAGGATGGCCTCCTTGCCATATACCAGAGCGTACGGCGAAGTCTTGATTGACCTTTTGATAGAAACCCGATCGGCCCACAAGGCTCGATCCAGAAGGAGGTGCCAGGTTCTTTTGTTTTGATCAATCAGCTTTCTTAGAATCCTCAACAGGGTTTTGTTGGTGGATTCTGCCAATCCATTGCCCTGGGGGTAATAGTTGGAAGACACCTTGTGATATATCCCATACTTATATAGGAACTCATTGATCTTTGCGCCTATGAAACCAGGACCGTTATCTGTAATAATTGCTTCGAGAATGCCGAAGCGGGTAATCAATCCTTCCAGGAAGGCGACCACAGTATCTTGATCGACATGTTTTGTGGGAACTGCCTCGGCCCACCTGGTGAAGTAATCCGTCATAGTCAGAATGAATTTGTGCCCAGCGGAGGAGTTTGGCGATATGGCTCCTACGAAATCCAGTCCCCATTGCTGAAAGGGGGCCTCCACTTGTATCGGTCGGAGTGGCATCGAAGCATTTCTGCTTCGGTCGACGAATCTCTGGCATTGCTCGCACCTTCGGCAAACGGAGAAGGCATCGACAAAGAGGGTGGGCCAATAGTAACCCACCTTGATTATTTTTAGCGTCGTCGCCCTTCCAGAAAAGTGTCCTCCAGATAGTCCTGAATGAAATTCGCCCAGGATTCTCCTCTTGTCATCATCTTTTATGCATCTGAGGAGGACGCCGTCAATGTTCCTAAAAAATAGGCCTTCTGGGCGCATAGTGTATCGGACGGACCGCATCCTGAAATGTCTCCGCTACGAAGCATTCAGATGCGAGGGGCATCTGTCGGTGTTGAAATATTCCACTATCTCATCGACCCAATCTTTCTCAGCCTCTTCTTGATTAGCGAGGCATTCTCCTGTTGACAAGTCGTCCGACTTACAGTCTGTTATTTCGGCCGTCGCGTTCTTCGCCAGCTCTTGACATAGTGCGCGACCATGAACTAGCTTGGTGGGCTTGATCTCAATATCGAACTCTTGAATTTTGCTCACCCAACCAGCCCTCTTGCTTCCCAGTTCCCCTTGAATAATAAAACTACGCACATCGGGGTGAATGACGAAGACTGTGGTTCGACTCTGAGAAATGAACTGTTTGAATTTCCTGAGAGACTTCATTACTGCATGCACTTGACGCTCGATGAAATTGTACTTTTCTTCATGGGGGTTGATTATCTGGCTGAGGAACGCGATAGGACGTTCCTCTCCATCTTCCCCCTTTTGCGTTAAGACCGCTGCGTAGCTTTCAGGTTCTCCTATTGCATACAGGATAAAATCTCGGCTGTAGTCGGGGTTGATCAAGACTGGTGCCTGAACAATTTGGGCCTTGATTTCTTTGAATGCTTTCCTCCTTTCTTCTGTCCAGACAAATTCTGCGCCCTTCTTTAAAAGCTCAGACATCGGCTTAATGACTTGGGCGAAGTCTGGGACGAACTTCCTTACGAAGTTAATCTGACCGAAGAAAGATTGAAGGCCCTTTTTATCTGCTGGGATTGGAAGCTTCATCAGAGCTTCGGCTCTGTCAGGATCCACGGTGAGACCCTTTTCTGAGATTGCATGTCCCAGTAGCTTTCCTTCGCTGACTGCGAAGATAGACTTTTTTGGATTGATTGAGATGCCAAATTCTCGACATTTTTTGAAAATTTGTTGAAGATGTTCTGGGTGGTTTTCTCTCTTTCGGGAGAAGACGGTCATGTCATCCAAATAGATAACGATAACCTTGTTCAGAAGCTCGCCAAAAGCAAGGTCCATCGCCCTCTGGAAAGTAGCTCCCGCATTCGAGAGGCCAAAAGGCATTCGTTGGTAGGCGAATGTGCCCCACTTGGTTGTGAACGCGGTCTTATGCTGATCTTCGTCCCTGACCCAGATTTGATTATATCCAGAGAAACCATCAAGCAGGGAGAACCGTTGAGCGCCAGCCATCGAATGCAAGATTTGATCAATCTGTGGGAGAGGATAGTGGTCCTTGAGGGAAGCATGATTCAGGTTGCGGAAGTCCACGCATAACCGGATGTCTCCATTCTTTTTTCTGATAGGGACCAAGTTCGCTACCCAGGAAGAATGCTTGATGGGATAAATGATCTTTGCTTCGAGCATCTTTAGCAATTCGGCCCTCATCAAGACCTCGATCTTTGGATTGACCGGCCTTTGCTTCTGTCGAAAAGGTTTGGCCCCTTCTTGTAATTCGATTGTATGTTGGATCAGCTGCCGATCATATCCCTTGAGGTCATGATAAGACCAAGCCACGATATCTGGGTACTTCTTACACAAACATCGGATCCGTTCTTTTTCTTTCGAGGTACAATCGGTCCCGACCTTTATTACTTTCCCAGGTTCCAGTTCTAAATCTTGATATTGTCTGCGCACTGATCTGAATCCTGTGGGAGAGCGATCGATCATTTTGATCGAAAAGGCTCTCAAGCATGATCAATCCCTTGGGAACGTGGTTGTTCTTCAACTGGACCAATCCTTCATATTCTTCTTCATCCGGGCTTCGGTCCTCGACCGTAGCGGCTTCTTGGATCATGAAATTGATGATCTGCTCGTCGTTGTCAAAAACTTGCCAGTGTAAATCTCTGTCAGGGACAGAGGGTCTATAGATCATCCTTACAACCTTCGGCTTATGCACCATATCATCTACTGGAGAATATCGGGCTGCGATGGATGCTAAGACATCTGCATGTCGATTCTTTTCTCGTGGAACAGACTGTAGATTGAGAGATTCAAACTGGTCAAACAGGTCCCATACCCTATTGCGGTATGATTTAAGATAGTGTTTCTTTGAAGAGCATCTGTTGGTGACCTGGTTGCAAACTAGTTCGGAATCTTCGAAGATTTGAAGATGTCTTATGCCTAACTTGTCAGCTTTCTTGAGTCCCAAGCACAAGGCTTCATATTCTGCTGCATTGTTGGTGCAGCTCCATGTTAATCGGTAGCAATACTCCTTTTGCTCACCGGTCGACGAAATCAGAAGGATTCCTGCCCCAGCGCCATTTTTGCATCGGGCACCGTCGAAGAACAATTTCCATAGTCCTTCTTGAGCAGAAACCTTTCTTTCCTTTTTAGCTGGTTTCTCGAACTTGGCGATGGTGTAGCATCCCACCTCAGTCTCTATCATGGCATTGAAATCTGCCAATGAAAATTCATCTTCACAACACAACTGTGCGAGGGATTCCTGGACCAAATCCACGTGCTCTAGTTCCTCTGCGATCGTATGCACAGGGCCACTGCTTTCTTCTTCGGACATCTTCTCAACCAGGAACGTAGAAGGCTTTTCATTATAGATCTTCACCTTCTTCCCTTTGAAGGGGATCTCCAGATGAGTGTAGTCCATGGACAGATATCCGCCCAGCTTTGCCATGAATTCCCTTGACAGGCACATGTTGAAGTAAGGCTCAAGGTCCACGACTACCACCTCTTGTATGACTACGATTTGAGGTGTCTTATGTAGTCGAATAGGAATATCTTTGATGACACCTACAGTCTTCACCTGGGTACCGTCCAACTGGAGGACTCCGTGACTGCTTCGTGTGTACTCCATGCCTATTTCTTCGCATACCGCCTTCGGCATTACTGTCGTCGTAGCTCCAGAATCTATCATACAGTTATGCACGATATACCCTTCCATTTGTAAGGATAAGTAGAACGGTGGTGGTCTATTTTTCCCCGTGATGGACGTGGACAGGGTCTGCACCAGGGCGGGTGGCTCCGCCTTCTTTGTATTGATCCTCTTCAATGACTCTTGCAACAGGTCCACTTGTCCAGGAAGTTGCAGAGCATCATACAGACTGATTTTGGCTGGAATTCTCTTCAACTCTTCTACAATGTTGTAGGCTGGGGAGCTATGCACCTCAGGTTCCTTTCTTGGTTCGTACTTGGTGCGATATTGCTCTGTTGCTTTGACCCTTTGTCGCTTGGTGAGCGAGGGAAGCTTGAGCTTCTCCTTAGCCTATTCTTTGGTCTCCACCTGAGGTGGTTCGGTAGTGGCCTTTTGGGCCTTTTCCTTGACTGGAGCTGGCGGAGGAGCTTCGCTCGGGGCCGAAGAGGATGGTTGTCCCTTTTCAAATTGAGCATGTACCTTCAAAGGGGCCATCTGAGTAGCATCCACCTCTATTGACCTTTTACCTCCCCTAGTAAGGACTGCGACTGGCTCTTCCTCGCCGATTGACAAGTTCTGATCCAATTGTCTGATGACATTGACTTGACCGCCTTGGCTACTGCTTGTTAGCGTCTGCACGTAGTGTTGATGCAACATGCATGTATTTTCCTCATGAGGATCATTACATGTAGAGCACCAGTATACATGATCGAAAGTGCTTGGGACTTCTTCTATCGCAGCATTTCTTGCCGAAGCTTTCCCTTGATGGACCGCTTGATCTTTGGTAAGTGCGGGCGTGGGATAAGACCTTCTTGGTAGAAACTCTTGTTGCGCTTGCTTCTTCTTGACAACGGTCATGTCGTTGGACAAGGTCTGCACTGTGGCATTTAACGATTGCATTTCTTGCAATATCTTGGCTTGCATATCATCGGCCTTGGGAACTGATGGTAAAGAAGCCATGGTCGATATCGGAGGCAAGGCAGGATGTTGGAGGGGTGCTGGCAACA
The DNA here is from genome assembly GCA_028583015.1 of Wollemia nobilis. NCBI lineage: Eukaryota > Viridiplantae > Streptophyta > Pinopsida > Araucariales > Araucariaceae > Wollemia > Wollemia nobilis. The sequence continues at coordinate 2,637,725 of JAQPPZ010002524.1, forward strand.
TTGGAAATGTTGGAGTGATAGTGGGTGGCATAGTTGAAAGTGTGGGGAAATGTATCTGTGGAGCCGTGATCTACGACACAATAGGATTCGGGTTCCAAGATGAGATCGGATATGCAGGGATTGCAGAAATCTATGGAGCGACTGCGCTCGCATACTGGGCTTGAAGGAACTCGGGGAGTATGGGCATTGGCATTCTTTGAGGGAGTTTGCCTACGGCTATGAGGTCCGTTTCTGCTTTTTTGGCCAACCCATACAACTCTGGAAAGGTATTGACATTGGAGTACCTTATCATAAGGCCGATATCAGGATTGAAGGCCCGAAGGAAGTAGTATGCCGCGGCTTCATCAGTTGGGCGAAGTCCAACTGGGACTCTTTGCCAGGTTCGGGCGAACCTAACATTAAAGTCTGCAATCTCTTCTTGTGGATGTCTTTGGATTGAAGTGAATTGCTACAGAAGAGAAGTTGGATCGGCGGACTCGTTGAAACCTTGCATCAACTACCCGGCTAACTGGTCCCATCCCGTAATAGTGTCGGGTGGCAGAGATCTGTACCAATAGAGGAGCTTTCCTCTAAGGGAGAGAACCAGGAGCTTCACCATCACTCGCTCTTCTGTGATATCATGGATTGCCGCCAGGGAAATGATGTCCTGGATATGCTCTAGAGCAGTCTTTCCGGTTCCGTCGAACGTCGGGAGCTTTTTGATTGCCGCAGGCGGAACTTGCCCTTGGCCCGCAAGATTCAACGGTGACGAAGAATTCCATGCTGGAAATAATCTGGGCGGCGGTTGTTGTTGTTGTTGTTGTTGTGCCATATTTGTGCCTGGGTTCTGTGGAACAGAAGTCCCCGAAGTCCCTCTTGGGTTGCTTGTCGGAAGGCCAAAGGGAACGGAGGCACTAGGATGCTTCGGTGAGTTGGGAGGATTCGGAGGAAAACTAGTCGCTGTGCTATCGAAAGTTAGGCCTTGCTCGTCAACAACAACCTCTTGCGAGGATGTCCCGCGTAAGAGATATTCGGGGGTAACTAACCTAGAGCGTTCCCCAAAGGCATCGATATCGAGTTCAAAGAAATCGGTTTCCTCTCCTCTATTCCTAACTCTCCATCTTGTTTGCATGAAGGCACAGGCTTTAGTACTGGTCTTTACGACTTGAAGATTCTCGGGTAAAACAGAGTCGCCAGATGCTAAGAGTCTCTTAGTAATGAGAGCATCGATTCTCACTACTACTCAGGGGATGAGACTGACCGGGTCTCACCGGGAACTTTGTTAGAACTACTGGCTCCGGTGAAGACGGGCTAGGGATTTTCTCAAATATGGGACCTTGAGTCCCACCGAGCGTGCCAAAAATTGTTGGTCATCAAATCCGCACAGGAAAGGACTTTCGATGGGTTTGCGCGCCCTGGACCTACGACCAACATTGAAAGGCCGAGAGGAAGAGATGCCCCTCGTGCCAATCTCCGGAGAAAGGCCGGCTCCTATACTAATCTACTTTTGGGGTTTGAGATAAGAGTGCAGGAAAGAGATAAAAGGAGTTCGGGTTAGAGAAAGAAATAAAAAGGGGTAAGGGTTAGAGATTGATGATTCAAGGTGGGGAAGAACAGGAAGCACGATCACTCACTAATAACTCGAATAGCAACAAAGAACACCAAGAATAGATGAAAGAAACGCAGTGTCGACCTCCCTATGTATCCTCTGGACGGGTTCGCAGGGTTCTCCTCTCTCTCTCGCTGGAATTCAGGGTTCAGAGTAACAACGATTAAGAAGAGGGAATAACAGAAACCTCGATCCACCAGGCAGCATAAAAGAAAGTAACAGAGACGTTTTTCCTCTCCTATGTATCCTTCAGGGCGAATTTTAGGGTACAGTCCCCAATCGCACACCGGATTCAGGATTCAGAGTCTCAGTATACGAGTGCAGACAGACAAAAGAATTAAGCATAGAAGGCAGCATAAAAGAGAGAAATGGAGTACAAAAATCTTTAGTATTAGACGCAGGACATCAAGTTACAACAACTTTCTAGCAGAAAGTTCCCCCCCTTTTACATTGCAAAGCTTGGGTTTTTATAGAGGACCCGACCCTCTGAATCATTATTACAAAACGGCGGAGTACGCCCTCGGGCCCCGAGAAATCGGCTCCTCGTTGCTGCCGAGGATGACCCCTCAAATCGGCTACCAAAACTGGTAATGGTGACCGAGTCAACCGGGGAAAGATGCATTAAATGAGCCACCTGGGTGTCCTCGGATTGCAGGTGCGGTGCTCGAGTGGCGGCCATGCTTGCCGGGCTCTCCTTCTCGGACTGATACTTCGCATCCAATTGCCAAAAATGAGCAACGGGCTTATCGGGCAAGAAAATATGCATTTATGAGGCTCTATGATTGCCTCGAGAAAAATGCCCAACTCGGGAAGCGTTCCTGGAAGCGCCTCGCTGATTTTCGCTTCGCAAAACTACTTCGGGGGCGTGGAGTGCCGAAGCCGATCCTCCGCTGCTTCGCTGGCAAAACTGCTTCGACGATGGGTCGGGACAAACGCTTCGGGCCGATCTTCTTTTGAAACGGTGGTTCGGGGGAGTTTTGGCCGAAGCACTTTCTCGACTTATGCTGCTTCGGGAGAAATCTGGCCGAAGTGGATTTTAGAAATACTTCGGGCCCGAAGTATTTTCTTTGCCTTAGCCGATTCGGGCTATCTTTTCTTCTTCGACGAAGTTACTTGGATGCCGCTTCGCAAAATTTTCACCCGAAGTAGCTTCTAGGAATGCTTCGGGTGCGAAGCGTTTCTTTTGCTTTCTCGGCAAACTTCTCGCCCGAAGTGATGATTTGAAGCGCTTCGGGCCTGAAACTCTTTTCTTTTCATTTTGTCCACCAGAGGGCGATAGGGAAATCAAAATTGCTATAACTTATAGACAAAGAAAAAACTTTCAATCAAACAAATATCATACAAAGTTTTAATTTTTTCGCCCCTTGGTGGAATGTGACAATATTGTCAACAAGGACCATAGCACAAAAGTTTGCAAATACAACCAAAGAAATCAGTATCAAGGAAATTAGATGAATATGAATCAAGGTGGTCAAATAAAAAAACCAATACAACAAATATAGTATCAATATCAATATCAATACAATCCTCAACAACAACATCAATATCAATATCAAAACGTCAATATCATCCTTAGTATCAATATGGTCATCAACAAAAACCTTAGTTACAGTATAGAGAAGAAAATCAAAAAGGAAATTTAGCTCAAGAAATTCATGAAATTCAAGAATTAGAAGAAACATCTAAAGAAAATGAATTCAAAGCTCTTATAGTAAAATTCTTGGTAAATGAAAAGTTTCATTCTAAGGATACTAATGTTGTGGAAAATTAGAATACAGGAATTAAAATTGCATGAAGAAAATCTAGAAAGATCAAGACTAAGACTGAAAAAACAAAATAAAGACACAGAAGGAGAAGATCAAAAAATTAAAGAAGAATATAGAAAAATAAAAACAAGTGTTGGAACAAGAACCCAATCGATCACTTACTAAAGAATCTCACTTCAATATTGAAGACAAAGACAAAGACCAAGATTGAAGACTAAAGTTTTCAATGACCAAATAATGTGACACATGGGGGTTGGAGAATATTACATTATTTTGCATATGCTAATATACCCCCATGTTACCTTCATGGTACATTTGTAAATAGTAGATTAGGTTTGAGTCAATAGTTTAGGATGTGATTTTTATTTCTCTTTTATGTAAGTGTGAATGTGCAAGAAATCCACAAGTGTCATGTAAAGATGTAATGTGCAAGAAATGCACAAGTGTCATGTAAGTTAGAGTGCAAGTGTAGATTGAGTAAATATGCACAAGTGTCTTGTATGTAAGAGTGCAAATATGTAATGTAAATATGTGCACAAGTGTATTAGATTAGGAGTGCATGTAGGAGTCCAAGATTCATGTAGAGGTGTGTAAATGTTATAGTGCCAAGTGTTCATCAAGTATGCAAGTGGTAAGTTGATAAGCCAAGAGTCATGAGACTTGGCATATGGAGAGCAATAGTCAAGTATGTGAAGATTCACATTACTATGGCTATATTATGGAGACAATGCTCCATAGAATATATTGAAGAAATAAATACAATTCATATATTTCATCATCTATTTGTAAGAGGAAGAGGAGTAATAAAGCATGTATACATTTTGAGTAATTAATGTTGTAAGTTATTCTTCATGTATAGTACATAAATGATTCAGGTTATTTACATTCATATTTTAGTATATAAATAAATGTTATTTGATTTATCATAGGCCTTGATATACATATTATTCTACTCATCATATTAATATCTTGATCTTTATTATTGTGGCTATTTTATATTTGGGACCTATGTGATATTTTCAAGATAACTTGTGATACTTTGTGGTAGTATAAGGCTTAAAAAACCATTAGTGGTATCATAGCTACCACCAGACTCTATCTAGATTGATAGAGTTTATTGAAGCCAACATTATTAATTAATTTTATTCATATTTGATAAAGTCAATTAAGAGTCTATCCACTTTGAAGACAGTGAGACTCATACTCTATTTAAAGGTCATCTTGAATAAAAAAGTCTAGGGTCTTTCCACTAGGTTCAAGGAAAACTATTTAATACTAGGACTCAAAAAAATTAATAGATAAATGAACCAAATGAATAATAGTTGGTTAGTTAGGGATATAGCATACCCTATCATTGATTTGAAGATTTACAGATTAAAACCAACTCAAAAGAAAGTTGGAGATTTAGGGATATTCAAAGTCACCTTGACAATATATTGGATTCTCTAGTAAGGAGGAGAATAATATTGAGTTCTTAAGTGCAACCTATGATATTATATATTTCTATATAAATAGTTGCAGCAAATAGTAAGCTACAAAAGTGTGAGAAGCTTCTTATAGAAGATAGAGAAGAGTTTAAGCTTCTAAGTGTAGATAATAGAAGAATTAAAATTTGCAATGGATTGAGAAGCATTCAAAGCTTCCTAAGAAAGATAGAAGAAAGCAACAAAAAATGTTGCAACAGATTGAGAAGCATTCAAAGCTTCTTAGAGAGATTGAAGAAAGAAGAAGAAGATTCAAGTCATATTGACCTTGACATAGGCCCAAAAGGCCATTATAGAAAGAAGTTAAGAAAAGAAGAAGAAGATTAAGGTCATATAGACCTTGACATAGGCCCAAGAGGTCATTATAGAAATAAGTTAACAGTGAAGAAGAAGATTTGGGTCATATAGGCCTTGACATTGGCCAAAGAGACCAATATAGAGAAAGATACCCTTATAGTAAAAGAGAAAAATCTCTTATAAATATTCAGCTTAATAATCCAAGAAGAGCCAAGAAGGTAAATATGAATAAAAATTTTAATAGAGATTTGACTCAAGAAGCTAAGAAGATAAGGAAAATTTCTAACATTGTAGAAAGAAGTATACGACTATATTGAAAAGGAAAACAACCTACGTTAAGCCTATGGAGCATAAATAAAATATATATATTCAGTCTATGAAAGCACATAATAGAGCTACATGCAAATGAGAAGGATCATACGTCAAGCGGTCTGAACAATATATAAAAGGGGAAAGCATCTTATTTTTGTCTGCATTTTCTCACCAACAATATTTTCATCTTCACTCAAACTCCAAAATCTAAGAGTTAACAACAAAGAACAAGCAAAGCTCAAGAAGAAGCTAAGAAGTCTAACAATGACAAGCAGAGTCTAACAATGAGCTAGAGGAGTCTAACAATAGTCAAGCGAAGTAGACCCAAGGATAATTGTAAGTGGATCAGGCCTAAGGAGAAGTGCACAACAACTAAGAAGCTCAAGCAAGCTAAGGAGATAAAGCAAGTAAAGTTGAACAATGGCTTAGAATAAGTGCAAGCAAAGTAGGCCTAAGGATAAGTTTAAGTGGAGTCTAATAGTGAAAGCTAGTAGGCTAAGGAGAAGTGCAAGCAGAGTCTAATAATGGAAGCTAACAGACTAAGGAGAAGTTCAAGTAGAGTCTAAAAATGGAAGCTAGAAGGCTAAGGTGAAGTGCAAGTAACAATGGAAGATAGCGCGAGCTAAGGAGGAGTGCACAACAAATAAAATACCCAAGGAGAAGCACAAGCGCCTAAGGAGTCAAGAAAGTGTAAGAGACAAGAAATAACAACTAGTTGACACTTGGGAGAAATGAAAGAGTCAAGCAGTAATGAAATCGTAGGGAGTAACATATGTGCTTGGGAGAAATGGACATGGAAGAGCATGAGCATCCAGAGGAAGCTAAAGCGAGTCAATATTGGAAGCCACCAGAGTAATGCTTGGAATTTTGTCATGCTTGGGAGTGATTAAATAACCAACAAATGTGTAGAGTGAGCATCTTACCGGTAAACATTGGAGCTATGAGTGTTATGGTTACATATTTGAGGAACATTGATAGTGCCACCCAGGATGAGTTAAAAGTTTGAGAACACATGTTGAACATTCCATACAAGGATGAGTTTAAGAGCAAGCATTGATCAAACCACCTAAGGAGGAGATTAAATTATAGACACAAAAATCAAGCATTATAAACACTATTTAATTAGTCATAATTAATTAGTATATTTAATATTAACTAAAATTAGTTAATATTATTAATATGCATTTGTCTAAAGTATTAATTAATTAATTAATTAATTTATTAAATAATTGATTAATTATTACCTAAGCTACATGAACACTCACCCCTCCTCAATGGGACCACTCATCCTTCCATCCCCCATGACCACATCATTTGCAGTTCACTCCACTTCCACCTCCCATCCCCTATGATCGGTCACACGCAAGAAATAATCACCCTTTTTTCATAAATTGAACTCTAGTAATTTGCAGTTGTGCACATGGGATATTTCAACTTACACAATTGATTCAACAAGATAAATTAACTCAATATGCACATCTAATTCATCATGCACAACCAGTTTAATGTGCACACAAATATGGTGATAATAATGAGGTGAGCTTATCTTCTTTTTGCAAGCATGCATCTTTAGTGATAAATCAATGCAGAAGTGAAAAATCCATTAATCCCACTTAACTGATTGAGATCCCACCTCATCCATCCCCCCTAAGAATTCTATAAATTCACCCTCTTTGCCCTCATTACGATGAGGATGGTATATGCATAAAAGCACTTTTGAAATATTGAGCACACTTCGCACTCAAACACCCAAAGTAAATCTCGCGCATCCATCCTCGTCCTATTCCAGACCCTGATCATAACACCTTGTAGGCTTATATTTAGTTTTTTTTAGTGATAGAAAGCCGCAACATGCAACTGTTCGATCCTGGATGGTCTCATTCATGGTTGTCTAGACCCAAATGATCATCATCCAACCTACACATAGACTTCCAATCATAGCACGATACAACCCAACACAACACAATGTAGCAACAAAAATAGCAATGATAGTGAAAGAAGGGTAAGATCTATTTATGCTCTATTAAGTATTTCCCTTTTATAGATCTCCATTTCTTTCTATATCTCTAGTTTTTAATATGGTTTGAAAATCAAGCCTCAAATTGGGAGGCCCGATAGGTATTATTGACCAATTGTATTTTGCTTGGGTGAAGGTATACAAGTTCAAAGTGAGTAGACCTAGATGCAGTAGCATACCCAAATTTAGTAGTAGGAGACTCCAATGCCTGATCGTCTAACCGTAGATGATTGAAGATCGTAATAATTCGACACCCAAATGGTTAGAGCACACATCCATAAACCTCCATGATGGTCAACATGTAGAGATAGATCTAGTAGATGCAAATGTAGATGCAGACCTAGATGTAGCTACTTAGATCCAGCAAAAGCAATGGTCACAACAAACCCACCTTACAGTGTTGTAGCGACAAAAGGACTAAGGCACCACTATTATTTGTAAAAAGGAATCAACCCCCTAAACTCTTGTATAGCACCTGGGAGGGTCAATATTGTAATCAGATAGGACAAAAGCATACACACCTAATACATACATATTTTATTGCTTTTACATGGTGCATCTTTTTATCATCTACAAAAAGAAGCATTGATTTGAATCGTGTTAGCTTTTTAAGCTAAATACTAAAGATAAAATGACAATAAGATCTGAAATAAAATTGCAATATGAAACATAAGATAATATCAATATTCTAAATATATAAAACTCATAAATAACTTCGATAATAACTCATAGAATTTCCATTAACAAATGCTCACAAAAATTGTATCTCCATTGAATAAAGATCTCAAGTACCCATACTTACAAACACTCTCATACAACAATACATGTATCTTGCACACACACACATAGATACATATATAATGGAATGTGACTCTTCATATGGTGTACCCTTGGCCTTCACTCTCCTATAGACTCTTCATCTTCCTATTCTATGGACTCATGTGCACATGGACTATTATGCACATTTATATTACCAAAATACTTTGCACACTTGTGTATTTATTACATTGCATAAAGTAAATACTCACACTCTAATATAGAACACTCTCCTAATATAAATATGTACCCAAGGTGGTACATTAGCATGTACCAAATAATGTAATATATTCTAACACCCTTCTATATTACATTATTTGGTTATTAAAGACTATAATCTTCAATATAGATCTTCATCTCGACTCACTTTGCACTGTATGCCTTCTTGATCAGCTTCTTTCTCTTATTGCTTATCTTCATCATTGATGTTAGTTTGTAAGCTTTCTTATGATATCACATTGTCATTTGATTCCTACAAAAACATTTTCTCTTTGCCTTTGTCCTTCTTATCATAAGTCTTCATCTTGACCTGGTTTCTTTTCTTTGTCTTTGAATTTTGTTTTCATCTAGGATGGTCAATAATTAGATAGCCTTGTTGAACAAGTGATCTAATAACATCTCTAGTCCACTTTTGTTTTTTTTGTTGGTCTTTAAATAACCTTCTTGCCTGTTCTTCATGTCTATATCCATTATTAGAAAATACTCTAGAAATAATCTTTTGAAATATACACTGTAATTTGTATGTTAAAACCTTCTTAGATTTCAAGTAATATTTTTCCTTGTAATAACAAAAAGTAGATGAATGAGATCCTTTTCCACAATAGTTACAAGGATGTAAATCCCAACAATCAGATTTTCCATGACCTCTTCTATTACAATAAGTGCATTTCAAGTTTTCATTTGTTGTTTTGGAAAATTTAATTTCATATGTTTTCTTGATCAACTGATATAACCATGTGTGTATAGTTGAAGCAATCCTTCCTTTGCTTCTTTCATACATCTGTAAGAAGTTCTCTTGTTCTACATGTTTTGCTATATTTTGAGAATGATTCTTGAGTTTATTCTCAACATTATAATTGTCATCAAATTCTTCTACCATATTGTTAGAAGATATCTTTAAAGTATTTGTTCTTGTCAAATTATCAATTTGTGATTTCTCAAAAGTCCTTTTAAGCCATATTGGTTCTTCTCTTCTACTCACACTTTTTATATTGTGATTATTCTTTGAATCAAGTATGTCTCTATGCCATGTTGATTTCTTGAATCCTCTATACTTAATAAGTTCTTCCATTGTTAAAGAAATCTTCCTGATAACTTGCTAGTCTTAAAGGTGAAAACAATTTTGATAAAATTTTCAAATCTCTAAACCTCTGAGGTTGACTACCTTATGACTCCCTAGTTTTGAATATATTGTTTTCCAAAAACTTATGTTGAATTCCTTTTATCTCCCAAGTCTCAAGTAATATAATTTATTTTAATTATAAATTCATTAATATTTTTTTGGTGTTGAATTCCTTATAACTTCAAACTTAGAAATTTAGAAATTCTATAAAAAGATATTTGCAAGTTTTATAGTCCTAATTTGATGTAGAAAACCTCATTTCTTCAATTTTATCAAATTGCAAATATTTAAAATTATTTTGTAAACTTAAATAATCAAATTAAAACTTCAAATAAGTTCATTTAATTCTTCAAACCAAATTTCAAATCTTCATAAACTTTCAAATAGCAATAATCAGGTTCTAAGGCTTCAAATATTAATTTAAATTCTTATCTCTCAAAAAATAAATAGTTTCACTTTAACCTTAGAAAATAATAACTTTATGTAACCTTATACCTCCTATCTTGAGCATATAAATAATTTTAAATAGAATGAATTACCTTCAGTATTGAATGCATAAATTCTCTTGGTAAATAGTGTTTGACCATCTCCTAATTGGCACTCCTCCTATGTTGTACGTATGGAGTTCTTGATGTACTTTGCCTGCCTTGGAAATATTACTCTCTCTCTCCTCTTCGATTGGTCAACTACATTCCGACTTTATATATGTGCTCTAATTAATTCTTTTGTTGCAAAAGAATAAAAATTAATGCACACATATTTCTAGTTGTTGCAAATGAAATAAAAGTAATGCACACGTATTTCCAGTATTTAGTTTGACCCTTCAATAGTTTTGCTATATGTATCTTGAATGGCTCTCTTGCATGAAGTAAATGGAGTAACTCCTCCTTGGAATTAAATCAATAAGCTTCCTTGCTCTTTCTTCTATTTTTGGAGTTCTCTAAAATCAATCTTTCGCTATGCTATCTTTGATACTTTGAAACATACATTAATGTTTCCACTATGAATGTTTGAATTGCTTCAATGTTGTTTACCTTCCACTTCTCATGTGCCACATGGCACTTAATCTCTTATTTCACTTCAAATTTGCTTATCTTGCTCTCCTCAAGAACTTATAACATAACTCTGTCTAGTTTGGTGAAATAATGATACTTTGAGTATTACACTTTACAAGTGTCTCACCTCCATCAGAGATTCAAAATGTCTCCTTTATCCTTGTTGCTATCTTTTCAATTGTAATTTGACCTAGCTCATACTTTCCAATGCTTTATCTTCTCCACACACATCCCTTCAATGGATTTTGCATGGAATATTTTCTTCAATATTTAACACTTGGAATTTGCCCTAGTTTTCCAACGCTCTATCTCCTTTACGTACCTTCCTTCACTATATTTTGTGGAAATGTCTTGGTTACATTAATTTGAGCTTCTTAGGGAAAATATATGGTGTTGGACCTTCAACTTGGTGGTTTTATTTCACTTTTTTGGCGTTGGTTCTTCCTTGAATAATAGTGTCTCTTCCTTGAACTATGGTGACTCTTCCTTGAGCGGTGTTGGCTCTTTCTTGAACTATGATGGCTCTTGCTCGAGCTATGTGGATATTATAACTCGATGGTGCTTTTACTACTTCAAACCAATACCTCCTTCTTTTATTGCATGATATTTCCCTTATACACTCTAATATTTGCTCTACTTGGTCTTCTATTTGCTTAGAAAATGCCCTTATTCGGTTTCTTTTTACACTAATAAATATGCACTTTCATGGGCTTATAAAAACAACATTTAATACTAATATTATTTCCTTATTTTGTTAGCTTTTGATGAGTATATGAGATAGGAAATGCAACCACAAGATGCAAGATAAGCAAGCTATGATATCTATATGATAATGGCACTATAATATGCAAGAAAACAAAGAGAAACTTCTGCAATAACTTAGAAATATACCATTAATGAAATCTCACAAAAAATAGTACAATACAGTATAATGGAGGACATGAAAACTCTATAAACTAATTTTAAATAACTACATTGTACCACACTACCAGTCTATACTATGCACAATTAGAAATAGAGTATATTCCATCATTTGGGTTATGTAAATGTATCTTCCAAGGTACATACTTAGATTACTTTAAGGGGAAGTTATCTAGTTACTTCATACAATGTAATAAGTGCACAAGTATCATTGTGCAAACAGTCTCTTGCACAACTAGATAGAGTGTTGGCCAAGTATCCTATTTTACCTATTTAAGGATGGCCTCTTAGGTAGATAGATATAGAGTGAGAATTACATAGAGTGTGATATACATAGAGTGTAGCATAGTGTGTGACACCATCCATTGGTGATGGATGCAATGTAGTTCAGTAGCTTTATATTGGAGTGTTCATTTCCTCCATAGCTACATTTTAATATTTTATATTTCAGTCATTCAGTAGATTTACTTTCTTTCATATTATTCTGCATCTCATGATTGCTATCTCTCCATGCTTGCTACATCAAAAGCTAATAGTGGTATCAGAGCTATGGTAGATCTAGTTTATGTAGATCTATAGGAAAGCCACCATTATCATTGAGCATGAGCATTCTGACAAACTAACGTGCCACTAGACCAACCACTATCAAAATCCCTTAGAATAATCTAGGTGGTAGAATAAGAGAGAGTCATGAGTGAGGACTGAATGAAGTCTCAATTTATGGAAATACTCATACTATAATTGACTAGTATTTCCACAAGATGTTTAGAAAAAAATCATGAAGACTAGGACTCAGGATTCAAGCCACTAGATTGAAAAATCATTCAGTGAGGATCGTCCAGGATTTCTAGAAATTTACTAACTAGTGCCTAAATTTTATTTTATTTGTAGGATACAATTTCTTTGAGGATTGGGACTCCTATGACGTAAAACTAGGAGATTCCAAATTTGTTTCCCAGAGGTCGATGTGCCTTCATAGTGTAGATATTGGTTCTTTATGCAAAATAATAATATTGCAAAATAAGACTTCTTGTGAAGAGTTGTGGTGAAGTCAGGAGATAGAAGATCTCCATTGTTGAATCAAAGAACTTCACAAGTTGAAGAACAAGCCATAAAAGCCTTGACATAAAAAGGGCATAGAAGCCCTAGAGAAGAGGCCATTGAAGCCTTGAATGAGAATTCATAGAAGTATTAATACCAAAATATAATAGGAGCCTTGGTATTGGAAAGGCCATAGTAGAATTGATACTTAAAAAGGCCATAGTAGCCTTGGTACTGAAAAAAAAGGGCCATAGTAGCCTTGATCCTGAATTTGAAGAAGAATATCTGATTTAAAAGCAATCTTAATATTTCAGTACTAATACTTTGCTGCAGGGAAAGAAGGTTCAGTGAGTTGGAAAACTTCCTACAAGAAATTTAGGAAGGGTATCTTCTTGAGAATCAATTTAGCACCTGGAGAAAAATTAAAGAGATCAGGAGAAGATCTCATTGCAGAACTTCTAGTCAAGGAAGGAGAAGGAGAATAGGGACTATATGAGTCCTGCTCAAATACAGAAGAAACATATTAAGATATCTAGAGGAATATCTCATCATCAACACTTACAGTAGTAGAAGGTTGAAGAAAATATCTCAAGGAATACCATCAGAAGCTGATAAATCAGAGACCTTGAGAAGGTCTTATCGAGCATCCAAAAAAAGGCTAGGAGATCCTTATTGAACATATTCTCAAAGAATAAATTATTGGAGAAATCCACTATCAAGGAGAAGCCTCTGATAGTGAATGACTTGGGATAATTGTCAACATCTAACAACAAGCCCAAGAGAAGAAGAATTTGGCAAGGAGTGCCAAATATGAGAAGAAAAATTTGGCAAGAAGTGCCAAATCTGAGAAGAAGAATTTGGCAAGGAGTGCTAAATCTAAGAAGAAGAATTTGGCAAGGAGTGCTAAATCTAAGAAGAAGAATTTTGCAAGGAGTGCTAAATCTAAGAAGAAGAATTTGGCAAGGAGTGCTAAATTTTAGAAGAATATCTAGCTTCCTTACCAAATCTTAGAAGAAGATCCAGCTTGAAGTCAGAAATCAACAAGATGACTTGAAGATAGAAGAAGCTCACCAAATCTTGAATATTTGAAGATTACCTCTCATAGAAAGAAGGCATCGCTTTAGGGACAAAGACTACTCCAAATCTGCATCAAAATGAGAATAACAAAAGAGGATAACAAGCCATCAAATCCTAGGCTCATAAAATAAAGGTTGAGACCATCATTTGGTGAAGAATGAGCTATTCAAGATAGTCTACAAAGAGTTTCAAGGACATTATTATAGCTGCAACTTGGTGATCCTAGACACCAAGATCTACATACTTTATAGAAGCTATAAAAGAGCTACAACAAAAAGGTATACAAATTTTTAGTGCAAATAGGTTTATTAATTAATATACCTATTAGATTTTTTAGATGCACCTACATTTGGATTAAGGTTACAAATAGAAAATTGGATTGCAATATTCAAAAGTGCAAAAAGAAAAAGTTCTTTTTAGGTTCATTTGCACTTTATTAGGATTTTATTAGATTTCAAAAATGGTTTCTATCAACTACCTATGATCTATTCTGAAAAATAAAAAGATGACTAAGCTCTACAATATTAGTTATAGTGAAATTTTAGAATAAATCTTAAAGATTATTTTTAGGTTATTCTTGATTAGTTGTAGTGTAGCACCCTAAAAATGACCCATTATAAATTTGAACTAAAGAAAAACTACTTGTAAAAATGAGCCTCTAGTTGGTTGCCTCATTTTTCATGCCCTCCTAGAAAAATCGAGCAATCTGGACAAGATCGTACGTTATGATCCTGGATCGTATGATACGATCTTGGATCATACGATATGATCCCTGATCGTATGCATATGATTTTGCTCAAAACTAAAATTCTCAACTTAGCAAGGCGACAAATTTAGTTTTAACAATTTTTATGTCTATCTATGCAACTATATGACGGTTGCGGGATCAGATTCGTACGATCCCCAGATTGGAAGGAGTTGTAACCAAGTTATTTTAGCCCATTTTGGTTGATTTGATCATCCTATTTAACTAGACACTCTTCCCCATGGATTTCCCCCGGTGTAATTTGCATCTTGAATTTATTTTTGCATTTGAATCATAGAATTTTTGCATTAGGCCTAGGCACTTTCTGTTCTGTGCAGGATCGGAAGGATACGATCGATAATAGAACGATATGATTTTGCATCGAAAGCATACAATCTTGCTCAGATCGTACGATCTTGATTTGAGATCACTTGGGGGCAATCTCGAGTACTGGTTTGCATGTTTCAACTCTATTTTGTTTAGATATGTCATTGTAGCTATTATTTACAACATTTAGAATCTAGAATTCAAGCATTTACATTCGGGAGTTCACCAATTTTGCATATAGTTGCATATTGCATATAGTTTTAGGCATTTATTTGTTATTTAAATTTAAATACAACGTTCAATAGCCAACATTAAACCTCATTCATGCTTAAAAGAACAATAGAATCTCTTGTTTTTCTATTTTTGTACTCTACCCATGAAATTGCAATGTTTCAGTCAAGATCAGACTGATTGATCTTTGATCGGATGGTACGATCTTGAATCATGTTCGTATGATCTTGCTCTGTTCATATGATTTTGCTCTACTGTATATGATCTAGATTGCATTCAAAAATCAAAACCTTCATCAAAATTTCAGAATATAGGTCAGATTTTTTATTACTTTCTAAGCATTGTATTATCCATCTTAATTCTGTTTTTTGTTGTTTGTTGTCTACATGTGAATCAAAATTACATATAGCTTAATGTAGTTGCATATTGGCCAAAAATAGGTTATTGTGAGAATTTAAAAGGGAAACATAAAAACAAACTTCAAAACCTAGGTGTGGAAACTGCCATAAAATGTTTCCTGGTGAACCCTCAACCAATTCGTCAAAAAATCACCATAAGAAGGTATGATCAAGTACCTCTCTTTCGAGGTGTAGACCTATCATTCCCACATTCCCCTTCGAGGCACGGATCCATTAGCCTGAAGGAAAGGAGTGTGCAAATTTTAGACCTACATTCTTTGGTGAACCCAATGTGAAAACATTAGACATCTTTCTGATTTATAAAATAAAACAAAAACCAAAAATTAATAAAATTATTAGTTATATTTGCACATTTTAGTGAATTTCATAGATGGTAGATTACAACATAAGGAGAGCCATCCGAATTGATGTAAGTACAATATTATCAACCCAAGAATTTTCTTCATTAGGTAGTGTACCATACCCTAAGATTTGGAGAAGATTAGAAATTATAAGGATTAAAGAACCTGAACTTAAGAAAATTATAAGATTTGACTTGTCTAGAATCCCGGATCCCGATAGTGCACCTTTCTACTTTGACCTTCAAATAGCATGTGACAGGTGGCTAGCAGATAGTTGTCATTTCCCCAAGTCTTTACTCCTTTGAATATTATCTTGAGAATGCAAAAATGGTACATAAGTTTTTATCACGTGTGGAAAATCAAGAAATTATCTGAGACAATAAGAGAATATTTAATAGAGTCCCTAGGGTTGTGCTTTATCAAGAATATTTCCATGAATTGTACTTTTGCATGTCAAACTGTGAAGTCGATTGCATCACTATAGCTCATTTTATAAAATAATTAAAAGCCAACATTCAGTTTTAAGAACACTATATGACCCCTGAGGAATTGAAACCTGTTAATGACATCTATAGGATTTTCCAAGAAAATTAAAGTATAATATCTATAATATTATAATTTTTTTTTTGATTGTTGTATTGTTTGCAAGCCAAAAACTACCAAAAATCCAAAAACATAATATAATATATTAGTTAGGTATATATATAGCATATATACCCCAAGCATTAAGCACATATATATATATATATATATATATATATATATATATATAATTATATATCTGCAAGATAAAATATTTTAAGTAAAATGCCTAAATTAAGAAGTGGAAAACAAGTAGAACATGAACATATAGGAGAAAAAGATAAAGATAATCCTGAATATGAAGTTCGAATTGAAGATTATGTATCATCAGAATCAGATGAGGAAAACCATGATAAAGAAGAAGAAGTCTTCTATCATAGGCCTCAACTAGATGAAGAAGGCGGTCTTAAATTTATTTCCACACAACATTTCACTGAGTTTCTAAAGGACAATATACATGTCATTAACCATATCATACAAATAGAAGCTCAACTTCCTATAGGAGATTATTCAACGGAGGCTTCCATAGAGGTTGCTTTTCGATTGAATGGAAATCCAATAACATACATGAACAAAAATAAAAATCAAGCTGGCACATCTCAAAATATAAACCATAATTTGAATCAAAATATAGCACAACCACCACCAGTAATAGCTTCAAATTTCCAAAAAAAACAACCAGCTTTTGCCTCACAAAAGGTAGCACAGAGAATTAAGAAGATACACAAAATTAGTCAGAATCAGCAAAAGGTTCAATAAAACAAAATTCTTCATCAACTTCATAATACTCCTAGTAACACTCTACATAATAGTGTTTCAGTCGAGAATCATTATACAACAACTTATTATCAAGGACACAACACTATGATGCAACAAAACCAATTTGGTGGACGACAACAAGGACTTGAAGTCATGGTTAAACAATTAGCTTCAAGACTAGATCAAATGGATCCCTATTGTCCCTCTTATAGTTATAGAGAGATGTGTAACCAACCCTTGGATCTTATTGTGGTTTCCCAACCATACCCTAAGCATTTTCCTATGCCTATCCTGCCAATATATAAGGGAACCGAAGATCCTATTGAGCATCTTCACATGTGTAGGATAGCATGTCATGATATCTATCATAATGACTTGTTGTTACTAAATATGTTCCCTAAAAGTCTTGGAGGTATGGCTTTAGAGTGGTATTATTAGTTACCTACAAACTATTTAAGGAATTTTGAATAAATAGCATAGATGTTCATCCATATTTTTAGTGCTTATATAGAGAGACATGTGACTATCAAAGATTTGTATAATTTGAAGCAAGAAAAAGATGAGATTTTTGTTGAATTCTTGACTAAGTGGAGACAACTCTCAGGCAGATTACACTTTGCTTTCTTATGAACTCTCTACTGCTACAGTAACCACCTTTGATCAACCCATTGATTTAGCAATAAGGGTAGAAGAAGCCCTTATTAGAAGAGGCCAATTTAAGAAGAAATATGAAGATAAAGCTTCTAAAAATCAATACAAAAATAAACAAGTAGTGGGTGAAGGAGTTACTGATAGTAGGAATACTCCAATTGTTAATGTTGTGGAAACCTTTAAGAAAATTTTATTGAAATTTCCTGATAAGCCACCAAGAGAATTCACAAGATTAAATCAACCCTTAACAATGATTTTACCTCAATTATTGGAACAAGGCTGGGTACAGTTGCCTGAAATAAGACAACCAGATACTACTGCAGCTGGATATAGGGCTGGCTTACATTCTAATTTCCATCAAGTAGATGGAAATTCTACAAATTCTTGTAAAAGGTTGAAGCATGTGATACAAAACTTGATTAAAAAAGGAAAAATGGAAGTTCAACAATTTCCTATAAACAATAATACTCAAAAACCAGCAAATCAAAATGTAAATCAAAACCTAGATATTTTTTAACATCCTTATCTAACAATGGTAAAGAACTAGTAAACCAAGTAGATCATCACAATGTTCCTCATCCAAATCGATATGTGGTAACCATCGGTAGATTCTTACCACAACAAGATTTGCAAACATATTTATCTGTGGTCACAACTAGACCAATACAATATTTTCAATCATCTTTAAAGGATACTAAAAGTGATGTAGAAAGTGACACAGAAAGTGAAACTAGGAGTGAACTAGAGATTGCTTCAAGTAGTTCTAAGAATGAATAGAATCAAATCACTCCTATTACAGATTTATCAGTTCCAGAAGAACCATTTCTAAGAAGAGTAGCTAATAGACCATCATATCAGCAATGGATTTCAAATGAACAAGCATAAAATGCTAGACCCTCCTTTGGTAATCCTCAACATGGCAACATTGTGGGTACCATTGGGGTTGTCACAAGACAACAAGCACAAGTTCAAAATTCTCAACCACAAAGTCAAAATGAAAAATCAACTCCTTTTGTATTGAGAAACCCCACTAAGGGAAATAATGTGTTAGGTTCACAACAAAGAGCTCCATATGATATTAATGAACAATTAGCTACCATCACAATGAGAATTTCTCTTTTGGATATTTTAAGAACTTCCTCTATACATAGGGAAGAATTAATGAGAACTTTAAGTAAGATGATGGTACCTGAAGATATTGAACCTAATACTGTGGTGAATGTTGTGACTTTGGATGAAGCAAATTTCATAGATTTTTGTGACAAAGATATCCCTCCTAAAAGCATGTATAGAGATAATCCTTTATACATTACAACATTGATCAGATATGTAGGAATCAAAAGAGTTCTAATTGATAATGGATCATATTTAAATATATGCACATATGATTTCTTTCAAAGGTTCAGATTTAAAAAAGAAGATATGAAAAGTACTGAAATGATTATTGTAGCGACCCCGGGACGCATGCACCGCTCTTTTTACGCTACTTGCAATGTATTAAAAACCCAAAATGAAATGGAAGACAATGAAAAGCATATAACATGGAAATAACAAATATGGATCTCTTTATTTGTATTGAAACCCGGTTACATGTCGGTCCCTCTTAGGGATACCCATTTCGATACAATAAGGTTACAAATAGGCAAAGAGTGCCCCTTTCGCAAAGAGGTGGTGCGCTTTCAAAAGCTTCCTGGTTCCACACACGAAAATGTATGAGGGCTTACAGATGCCTCCTTCTCTAGGCCTGTTTCCTAGAGGGATCCCTTTTGCTCTCGTATGTTGCAGATTTCGTCCGATGAACCTGTGGCCCTGTAAGCAATGAAACAACACACGCTTAGATGTCCGAGAATACCTCCCCGGATGAGGTTGTTAGCAATGAATATAACAAATGAAAGCAAGTGCAAATTAGACTAATGCTATGAGTGCGAATGAATGAAATGATGCTATGCTAATGATATGCTAAACAAAATAATGAATCTAATGTCTAAAACCCTAAGCTAAGCCTGTGGGCCACTGTCCAAGACAACGACCGCTAAAGTGACTCTCGTCCTCTTTGCTCCAAAGCTATGGATCAAAGCTTGTATCCGATGTTGAAATAATGGTTGCTATGCTCTCCAATTTGTTAGGGCTTCACCATAAATGTGATCTCCAAGGGAACTCTCCAAGTCTCGAAAGCTCTCCTCAATGACCTATCCTGATAAATTTGGGATAAATTGTCTGGATCCTTGGTGCTCTTAGGCTTGCACCTTTTATAGTGTGAAACCCTAGGTCTATGTCCAAGCCCTAGGAATGAATTCCTCATGCGTAGTGAGAGTTAGCATGAGAAGCTTTTGTCCTTTGTCTATGTTTGGAGGCCAGTTAACTAAAGTCTAAATGCAAACTCAAGTCTCCTATGTGAACTGGTCATGAAAAGGAATGCAAAGTTACTCCCGCTCACCTTTATTGCATGCAGACTACCACTTCCACCCGTGATTAGGCCTATTTGTCGAAAAAACTACTTTTAGGGTTTAGCCATTGTCATCTACAATGGCTAAGATCTGGTCACTCTTGGCTTGAGCGGCTAGGCTTGGATGGCTTGAAAATGCCCCAAATGAGTGGTGAGAACCACTGTTGATGCTTGGAAAGTCCAATATTATGTCATATGATCTTATGAATGTGTCTATGTGAGTAGCTCCCCTAAGCATGACATATTTTAGGTGTCTACAGATGCCCCTTTTTGTGATGCGCTGTGTGGAAAACACAACGCTGAGCAAAAATGTAGACTGATCTATTTGTAGGGTGTATGGTGATCAATGGTCTGATCAACGCCGGATGGCCCAATCATGCAAGATGGCGCGCATCCTTTGAATCATTGCCTCAATATTCAGAGGACTTAGCTCAGTGGCTTGGGCATGTTAAATTGCACTCATTCCTCAAACTCAATCGGGTAGCTTCAGTTGCTACAATAATTTCGACCGGTAGGAGAGCTACAATTGAATATGTCATGTCTGCTTACGTTCCTAGCAAACAAGGGAAATTTGTGATTGTTGTATGCAATGATTCATAGGATGAACATGATTTTGATATGATCGAGTGATATTTTGTTGATTTGATTATGATTATGTTGAAGTTTTGAACTACTTCCTCACACAATGGATTGGTGAAGAAATGACAATGAATGAAGCGACAAGTCGCTTGACCAATATGACTAATCTGGTTCCTTTCTAGCATTTGTTGCTTTTAATGGGCAATCCCACATCCAAGTGTGATTCCAATTGTTTATGATAATCATCCATCCCTATCCCGAGGAGCGGTCCAGCTATCAATAGCCTTCTTAGGGAGTTAGGATGAGTGATTCTATTTATGTTCATATTGTATCACTTTGGCTTAATGTTTTTGGTATCATAGGGGAATTAGGATGATCCTTTCGCACCCGTGGAGCAGTCCGACCATCTTGGTCTTCTTCGGGATTGAAGGGTGGCACATCGTAATTCCAAAATGAAATGTTTTTGCCCCAAGTGGCCTTATGGTAACCTACTCATCTCATCGAAATGCATGGAGTGTGAATCGTTGCAATCATCGAGTGGATAGAGTAAGTAACTGGATACGAGGCCTGCTTGAGATTATGCTTATATGTGATTTTTTTGTTATTTTGGTCATCAAGATGACTTCAATTCATCAAAATGCATTTATTTAATGTTTTTGTTATCCCCCATGGAAGGAATTTTCTTGTTTTTATCTGTGGAGTAGGCCGTTGTCAGGTCCAGCGGCCTCTGAGTCTCTACGTGGCCATTGTCACCTTGAGCGGCCATGAAGTTTAGGCCACTGATGCCAGCAGTGGCCAAGGCATAATTTGAAAATATATAAAATGCACTTTTAGGGTTTTGACCTATCACTTTCATTTGTTGTCAATTCACTTTTTAGAGCTCTGGTGAGACAATGATAATTGCAATTTTTGAAGTTACCTGCATCGAGGACATGGCTGCATAGGGTGAGGCATCAACTGTTGGAGGAGCCGGAGCTTCTCGGGTATTCTTTCAAACCCTACCCTCTTTTTTTCTCTTGGGTAAAACTGAACCTCACTAAGTAAATGGTAAATGAACCTCACTAAACCTGTTGGTAACGAACGGAATCCGTAGTTAGGCTTAGTATAGGTTTTTAAGTGGTGGGTTGGTCCCCATTTTTATTTTTTCAATTTTTTTGTATTTTATGGCCTAGGGTTCATGGGTTTGTCATGTTACCCTTCGATCACTATCACTCAAAGCGACATAAGTTTGGTCATTGTCGCTCAGAGCAGCTAGGTTTGAACCCCAACGGTCAAAAATTTGACCATTGGGCTTTAGCCTTGTTGTCTCCAGCGACTAGATTCTAGCCACTGTAGGCGACAACGGCTAAACCCCTTAGCCAATTTTGCACAAATTTTTGCTTTTTATTGGATTTTTTGAGATAGTTTAATAATTTTTTTGGAATTTTGAACTACTCTTTAGCATGTGTTGCATGCCTAGGTGCATTTATTCCCCCCTCTTTGCTCAGATTTAGGAGAGTGTCAATTTTTTTATGTTTTATTAGGATTTATGCCTTAGATGCACTGTAGTTATGTTTCATCTTTCTTTTGCTTTGCTTAGATCCTTACTGCTCGGGCTTGGGACCCGAGGCTCATGAATGACCTTCTACCTCTTCTGGATGACACGGATTGGAGGTGGCTTAAGGCTCATGGGCTCCAGTATGTTACCAGACTACCTCATATTATGTCAGACCAGGCTTACCTTACGACTTTGGCCCATCGTTGGGACCCTCGGACTAATACCTTCCACCTCTCGATCGACGAGATGACCATTACATCGGAGGATGTGTACAGGATCTTTCGGATCCCTTTTGATGGAGTGGCGATTGTTTCTTTGACCACTAATGATCAGGTGGTTGTCTTCACTCGGGTGTTCAGAGGGCGCTCTGAGGATGCTCTCAAGGACACCAAGTCTAGGGGAGTGTCTATCATCCACTGGTACCGGGAGCATGTTTTCACAGTGAGGCATGCGATGTTGTTGATGGTCATCAACAACATCCTTATCCTAGACTGTTCAGGCTTGAGGTTCCCTTGGAACCTCCTTGCGATGGTTCAGGACCTGATGGATAGTGAGGCACCCATCATCTATGCATGGGGTAGGTCTCTATTGGCTTAGTGTTATGATGAGCTATACCACATCCATCGAAGGGGTCATGTCAGCATCACCTGTAGTTGGCTCTTGCAGATCTAGGGATGGGAGCACATTAGGGTAGATCACCCTAAGGGGCTTCCTATTAAGATCATAGTTGTGGATAGGTGGATGTAGTGCTATGGTGCTAGATGGGCTAGAGAGAGCGAGGAGCACAAGAGCCACACTTTTATAAGGGAGTTGCCTCATTATACTGATACTTTCACTAGAATCCGAGTTGGAGATGTCATATGGCACCCGTATCATGAGTGTCCCACTTGGGATGACCCTGACAATTTTACTGCTAGGATGCGATGTGAGTGATGGCTCATCGGCCACAATATTAGCATCCGAGAGTACTTCTTCTACTCTCGAGTTCTTCATCAGTATGGGTTGTAGTAGGATGTGCCATTAGTACCATTTTTGTATAGGTGCATCGGAGTAGAGAGAGACCTCCCTCCTCGATAGGTTATAGAGCTAGCTGATGAGGAGGATGCCCCAATTATTGATCCTGGAGTAGCTAGTGGAGTCACAGATGCATTTGCATGGTGGTGGGGTGACCTGATGTGGCATAGTGAGGGTAGTCTAGGCTAAGAGGATGATGGCAGAGATGGGGTAGATCCATCGGGGTGTAGGGTTCATGCTAGGACTATGGCATGGGGCCAGCAGGTAGAGTAGGTGGTAGTGGAGGAGTAGGAGGCTCCTAAGGAGGTGGAGGAGGAGATGGAGCCTAAGGAGAGAGATTCTCCTCTCAGGGCATAACTACATGATGTGGAGGTTGAGCTCCAGTCGGCCAAGATATAGGTACAATAGTGTGATGCCATCATAGCTCAATGGGATACCACTATAGCATAGTTTTCAGACTAGATACAGGCTTTGTAGGCCGCTATGGGAGGAGCTACCCGGATGTAGGTTGTTGTTGCTCCTCCTACTCTCGAGGGTCCTTCGAGGGTAGCTCTCGAGGATGAGATCAATCATTTACAAGGTTTGCTAGATGAGAGTGATGTATAGATTATTGAGGATGCAACCCATATTGTCGCTCTCTCGAGGTAGATCAGGAGGCTAGGAGCCATCCCTAGGGAGAGAGGAGCCATAGGTGGGTCACAGGTCAGTAGGAGCTCTACAATAGGGTAGTCTTCCATCCGGCTTGGTCATGGGGCCCGAACTCATACTGAGAGACCAGTAGGGTCTAGCTCGCACCATTCTCCTAGAGATCCATCCATAGGGGGCGGTGTTGCAAGGGGCATAGGCCCAATATTTGATTGATGGTTCACTTGGTTTTGATTCATTTTTGAGGTTAGTTGACCTATATGACTATAGCCCATGGGCATTTTTGTATATCCATGGACTTGACACACATACTTTTATGATATCTTTGCATTATGACTCATTATGTGTATCATTTATTGCTCATGTTTTTGTTGTTATTTTGTTTTATGATGTGATGTGATGATGGCATTATGATGATTTGATGTATATGTTAGATGATAGATGATATTGTAGATGCTTATATGGATGTGTAGATGCTTATATGATTTGATGATATGATGTGATGTATTTTGATGATGAATGATGAATTCATGATTGTATGCAAATGGATATTGCCTATATGTTTTATGATGTGCTTTATGATGTAATGATGGGTGATTTGGTTTTTGTGTTTATGGATGCGATGTTATTTGTTAAATGCATGTTTAATTTTGCTTTAATTGTATGCATCTAACTTATGTGATGGGATGGTATAAACGAACCTGTATGCTCTAATCACTTAAAACATAAGGAATGCATATGACATTGACAATCTTAATGGGTGATACCACAGAAAGTAAAAAATAATCATGAATTTAAATAATCACTCTTATCATAAGAATTGATTAAGTATTCATATATGAGATGTAATGGTGTGAGATGTATTTTCTTGATAAGTTTCTATAAATTAAAAGATATAAAGTAGTCAGTGGTCGTCTATATACTATTTCTAATATATATGTGGTATCTGTCCTACTATGTTGATACCCCCTAATTTATAGAATCTTATAAAGAAAGTGATGGTGTGAATGATGATATGATTTGTTGCTATGTAAGAATTTTGGGGCTTTTCGGAGATCCAAACACTCTAGTTACCCTATCAATGATTGTGTACTGATCATTTAAGGCTTTTGAAAATTAGGCTTTCATCATGGTCCTAGATACTCATTCTCCCTGTGTGTGCAAATGAATATATTTAGATAGAACCCATGCATTTCCTCCGATTTTAGGTGGGATTCTTTCAGCCCATTGCTAAGATCGAGGATCCTCAAGTGTTCATCTCATCCTTATGTTGGACTCAGTTGGACTATACCACTAGGCAGTTTTGAGTTACCTAAGCTAGCTCATCCACATTCAAACATTGGTCTATACAAATGCTAGGAGCTTTTGTGATAGACATATCATCATGCGTAAGGATTTCTCCTTCCAGTTTTGTGCAATGCTGAGAATTCCAAGGATTCAAGTTCTATTCCCTTTTTTTCTTCATTATGACTTGGGATACTTGCTCATACTTAGTGATGAAAATCACTGTTTATTTTGACTGATTTTTTTTTTTCTTTTGAGCAAGGGATTCTTGTAGTGATGATAATCACTATTTATTTTGCTTTTGATATTTTGAACTATGAATTTGGGCGTTGATGTTTGACTTTTGAAGAATTTGAACTTTCGATTTTGAGATTTGAATTTGACTTTGTTTAAGGATTTTGTTTTTTTTATAGAGGGGGGGGGGGGGGGGGGGGATAATCATTGATTTTTGGGTAGGGTAGAACTTGTCCTTTTGCCAATTCTCAGCACCTTTAAACCGGTTGCACAGGGGGATAAGCAAGGAAGTTCCTTTTTGCTTTTGGTAACCTAGACCACTTTGTAGTTTTCATCTTCCCATGTACCAACTAGAATTTAGTGTTGTAATTAGTGGTGGGATCCTGAGATATGCTAGGCTTTGTCACCACTAGACCTTATTCTCTACTAACCAAGATGGTTTTCCACAAAAGTTGATAAGATCACTAGGTGTGGTTGAATAACCAAAAAACCTTAGTATATTATGTATAGCAACAGATAATGGTTGTGTTGAAAAACACAATTACACACATGTGTTGATGGAGGTATGGATTTGAATGGTTTGTGAGACAAACTGTGGCATCACTTTTTAAGGCTCTCATGACATATGCGAATGTAATGGATGTGAAAATGTAATGCAATTATGTGGATGCAAGATATGAGATGCAATTGTTTTTGTATTTTTGATTTTTATGTTGTTTTTGTATTTTTGTTTAATTTGACCAAAGGGCTTATTGTGCCTTTGGGGATTTTTGATTTTTGACCAAGTAGCATGAAGTACCCTTGGAGATTTTTGATTTTGACCAAGTAGCATGAAGTACCCTTGGAGCATTTTTTATTGGAGTTGACCAAGCGGTTTGTATACCCTTGGAGCATTTTTAATTGATTTTGACCAAGCGGCTTGGATGCCCTTGGAGCATTTTGATTTGATTTTGACCAAGCGGCTTGAATGTCCTTGGAGCATTTTGAATTTGATTTTGACCAAGCGACTTGAATACCCTTGGAGCATTTTGATTGTATTTGAATTTTTATGTTTTTATGATTTTTTTTTTATTTTTTTTTTATTTAATTTTTGTGTTTTATGTGTAGAATGCCTTCAAGTGAATGATATTGAGAGGTTCAGGCTCTTCAACACCATCTAATGATATAAGGTGATATGCTCTAGGCCCAACTCTCTGTGAAATCATGTACGGGCCTATCCAATTTACCATGAACTTGTCTCGCAGGTGCGACGGCAGATTCAAATTCTATTGGTTTTCTTTGAGCACTAGATCTCCAACCTTGAATTCTCTTAAGTGGACTTTACTATTGTAAGCTCACGCAAGGTGATCTTGGTAAACGTGAAGATGCTCTAAAGCATTGACTCGACGTTCATCAAGAAGCATCAACTGATCAAGGTGGCCTTGCCGCGTGGCATCATCATCTATGAAGTCCTTTAATGCTATGCGTAGAGTTGGAATTTCTAACTCTAGTGGCATGATGGCCTCAGTGCCATATACTAGTGAAAATGGTGTTGCCCTAGTGGGCATCCGTATACTAGTCCTGTATGCCCATAGTGCAAGAGGTAATTGCATGTGCCAATCCTTGTGATTGTCTTGCACCATCTTCCTCAAGATGGAGACTATTGTTTTGTTTGAGGCTTCTGCTTGCCCATTTGCTTATGGATAATAAGGCATTGAAAAATTATGTTGAATATGGTATTTTTTCATTAAAGCATGCACATTTTTGTTCTTGAAAGATGGCCCATTATCCGATATTATCTTCGAAGGGACCCCAAAATGACTTATGATATTGTGGAGTATAAACTCCGTAATCCTTGGTCCAGTTGTCGATGTTAAGGGGATCGCTTCAACCCATTTAGTGAAGTATTCTATGGCCGTTATGATGAATGTGTGTCGGCCTGAGGATGGGGGTGAGATCTTCCCAATCAAGTCTAGTCCCCACTACGAGAATGGCCATGCTGCCTGGATGGGTTGCAAGGCTTGCGATGGTAAGTGCGTTAGATTTGCATGATGTTGGCACTTAATGCATTTCTTGACATACTCATAGTAGTCCTTTTCCATGGTGGGCCAATAGTAACCCATTCTCAAGATGCGCTTAACGATGGCCATGCCACTGAAATGACCTCCACATGTGCCATCGTGAGCTTGCAAAATTACCCAGGATGCTTCCTAGGGCTCAAGACAATGGAGTAATACTCCATCATATCCTCGTCTGTAGAGGATTTCTCCTAGAAAGATGTATCTTGTTGCTTTCTATTTGAACATTCACCTTTCAATATGCGACAAACCTTGAGGTACTATTCCAAGTTTTAGGAAGTCCCATAGTTGGGAAAGCCAATCCTGATAAGCCATGACTTCTATAGAAAATATGGCTTGCTTTTCCTGCATTCTCGAGATGGTGAACATGGATTGAGGAACAACTCTATGGTGTATGGTTGCACCACACTCCATAGGTCCTTGGGAGATCAAAGACCCCCAAGGTGTCATTTGCAAGAAATCTCTAGCTATGAAGGACCAATCCTGATTTGGTTCGATGTTGATCATGTTGATTGATTCTTGATTGTCAAAAGCTTCATGATGTATTGTTGAGTGTGAAAGCACTTTCACATGAATGGTTGTAAAATCAATAGATAGATTCTGAGGGATTAAGGATCCCAAAGAGGCCATGGTGTCTACAAATCTATTTGATGTACGAGGGATTGCCTCGATGTCATACCATTCTAGCCAAGCTAGGTAGGTGTCAACAAGTTCCTTGTAAGTCTTCAAGAGTGGGCACCTACATTGAAATAGTCCTTTGACCTGGTTTACTATGAGCAAGGAGTCACCAAAGATATTCAATATTTTAATACCCATTGCTATGGCTATTTGGAGTCCCAAGATCAATGCCTCATATTTCATGTTGTTGTTTGTGCAAGGGAAGTCTAGTTTGAATGATAAGGGCAATGGAGCACCCTACGGTGTGATAAAGACAATCCCTGCTCTACCCCCTTGTTCACACTTTGAACCATCGAAGAACAATGACATGTCTCTTTCTTTCTTAGGTTCTTCAAGTTTTGGTGGATCTGATAATGCAAAGACCGCATCATCAAGAAATTCTATGGTGAGAGGCTTGTTATCCTGAAGAGGTGCCTCTGCTAATTGATCTGCTATGACTTGTCCCTTGATGGACTTTTGGCTTATGAACTCTAGATCAAATTCTATCAATAGCATGATCCACTTTGTGGTACGTGTATTGTGATATGTCTTGCTCATCATGTACTGCAAAGGATTTTGTTTTGATATGACGTAGGTCGTATGGCTCAACATGTAGTGTCGCAACTTTCGAGTTGCAAAGACCACTGCTAAACACAACTTTTTGACATACGCATATCCTAGCTCATAACTCACCAAGGTGCGACTAATGTAATATATGGCTTGCTCTTTATCTTGTGCATTCTTTTGGGCTAACATGGTGCCCAATGCAAAATCAGTAGCCGATATATACAGTAAAAATGGTATGTCTGGCCTTGGTGGAGCCAATACTGGTGGTGTTGCCAGATAAGTTTTGATCTCTGCAAAGGCTTGATGGCATTCTTCATCCCAATGAAAGGGGACCTCCTTGCATAGCAACCGATTCATAGGTCGGCATTTGTCTGATAATTGCATGATGAATCTTTTGATGGATGCTATCTTGCCTTGTAGGCTCCTTAGCTCCCTAATGTTGGTAGGGGTGGCCATTTCCAATATAGCCTTTACCTTTGCAGGATCGAATTCAATGCCTCTCTTGGATACGATGAATCCCAAAAGCTTGCCAGAAGTTATGCCAAATATGCACTTCTTAGGATTCAATCGGACATTGTGTTCAATGAGGTGGTCAAAGACTTTTCTAAGGACTTCAACATGCTCTTGCCGCAATAGGGACTTGGCCAGTAAGTCATCCATGTAATCCTCTAAGATCTTATGCATATAGTCATGGAATATGTATGTCATGGCCCATTGATATGTGGCACCAACATTTTTGAGACCGAATGGCATCACTTTGTAATAGAATGTTCCCCATGGAGTAATGAAAGTAGTTTTATGTTGATCTTCAAGCTTAATCCGGATCTGGTTGTATCCAAAAAAACCATCCATTAGGGAGAGCATCTCATGACCTGCAGTTGCATCTACAAGAGCATCTATGTTTGGCAATGAGAATGAATCCTTTGGTGTTGCCCTATTTAAATCTCTGAAGTCTATGCAGATACGGACTCTTCCATCAGGTTTCCCCATGGGTACCATGTTTGACACCCACTCAGGGTAGTCGATAGGAACTATGAACACTGCATCCAGTAGTTTTTGCAATTCATTCTTCACCATCAAAGCGATGGTTGGATGCATTTTCCTCAACTTTTGCTTGACTGGCTTCTTCATGGGATCCAATGAAAGGTTGTGAATGACTAACTTTGGATCTATCCCTGGCATGTCTTTGTAAGTCCAAGAAAAAATATTTGGCCTCTCTTTGAGGAGAGGAATTAGGATGGCTTGTTCCTCTAGAGATAGACTTTCTCCGAACTTGACTTTTCTTGGTTGGGTAGGATCATCGCTGATGTCCACCTCGAAAGTCACTTCTATAGCCATATGTGACCCATCCTCTAGTTGATGAGGCATGGGTATCAAATGAATGTCATCGAGTAGGATTTACTCAGGACCTACGACTGGTCCAAACCAACATGGAAGACGTCATACGCACAACCTGATGCAAAATGGAATGGCTGTAACATCTCTTCATTGGGGAAGAGGTCTTCAGGCTCTATGGGTGAATCAGCGTGATCCCAATCGATAGCCTCTACATCAAGATGCAATGATTTGGTAGGATCTACTAGATTATGAAGTGGAGTGGCCAAATCAATGGAGATCATGTTGATGGATGGGATGAAATCTCCAGGACCACATGGGTGTAATATTGTTTTAGGGGTTTCCCTTCCATACTTACGATGAGGTTCTAGCAGTTTGGGGATGAATGGGTCCTCCCTATGCAGCATGTGAGTGGTTGGATTCTCTCTATGCATAGACTAATGGGGTCATTTGGCTCAAGGATCTCTTAGAATGTGGGCGAAGGGGGATTGACCATGTGGTGAATAGCCCCTAAGTCAATAGGTCTTCCGAGGAACCTTAATCCAGGATCTATGGCATGCAGTGCCACCTCTCTTTCTACTAGCTCGTTGACTTGTCACAAGTGGTGAGGCCCAAGATAAGCCATCTCGGTCTCATCCTCAAAGTCATCATCACTTATCCAAAAACCATTAGCATTGGTATGTGGCCCTAGAATAGAAGGCTCATGTCTTGGCCCCAAGTAGGCCATCTCCATTTCATCTTCATATTCTTCATCACTTATGAAGAATCCATTTGCATTTGTCTCTTGCCCCAAAGTCAAGGGTTGATGGCTTAGGCCTAAGTAGGCTCTTTCTATTGAGTCCTCTGATTCATAGTCACTTTCATCCGATATGTACCCACTCTCATTGTGGATGGACCATGTGAATCTTTGTAAATAGTGAGGCCCATGGTAGGCTAAGCCAAGTTGTGCCTCATCATCACTTGCTTCATATCCATTCTCCTCATCCCATGAGTTGTACCCTATTGGGGTGGAATCAATTGAGATGTTTGGATGATAAATTTTTGGTGGTGGTACGTTCACCATGGCCACTTGTCTGTTGCTCAAATTTCTTATTCTTAGGGGGTGATAAGGAATGAAATCGATGTCTTCTCCTAACCCTAAGCTTAATCTATCCAATGCTGCTACAAGAGAGTCATCTCGACCTCCAATATAATAGCCTAACCCAAACCTGTCGGAGGGAAGCTGATATTGTGGCTCGTATGGCCGCCTATGCCCCTGCTCATATATACCAAGGCCATAGCCATGCCAATGGCAATGCTCAAAGTAGCTTAGAGAAAACTTGGGATTAGAGAGGTAATGAACATTGACCATGAATAATTCATCATAATCCTCTTCTACATCTGAAGACTTATGGGCATAGTCTAGGCCGGCATAGACAAAATTGGTTTGGTTGGGAGGGATTCCAAGTGGAACCACTATTCCCACTGGTGGTCTCAAGTCCTTAGGTCTTCCCATGTCTTGTGCAGACTCAATGATAGGTGTAAAGGTAATGTTCTACACAAGGTACTCCCCTATGCCTGTGCTTGCCAAGTGTATTGATGCATGCGACGTGGATGACCCTACGGATGACACTGGTGAAGCAGGATGGTAATCACTATCTTCATCTTGATCTTGAAGATCTCCTTCTTCCATAGGACTTGGCATTTTAGCAATGGCTATAGTTGGCACTTCCTTGGGCCTTTCTTCCTTGACTAAGGGTGCCTTTAGCTTCTGATTATCTTTTGGTTTTGACGTTGATGGTACTTTGGAAGCATTGACTATTTTAAGTGCACCAGGAGGTGTTGATGTGCATGGGTCTTTTCTTACCCTTTTGTCTTTGTTATCCAATTGTGTGGTTGGAGATGAAGGTGCTACGTATAGGTGGGTAGAAGGAATTACAAATTCTCCTAGAATGTCCACCTGATGGATGTATTTAAAAGGCTCTTCATCGGCCAGGACCACATAGACTTTGTTTTCGTGCACATACTTGACACACTGGTGCAAGATCGAAGGAACACACTTCATGGCCCTTATCCAAGGATGCCCTAGGAGGATGTTGTACTGCATAGCCCCTTCCAAGACATGACACATCACAGGGATGGTCTTGTGCCCCACCTTGATGGGTAGGACTATCATTCCCATAGTATTGCATAAAGCATCATTAAAAGCTCTCAATGTGTAGGCTCCTGGAATGATATTGGACTTGGGGATCTTGAGGTGCTCTATTGTTGTTGTTGTAATGATGTTTATTGATGAACCTGTATCGACCAAGACCCTCTTGAAAGGTAAGTCATTGATTGCTACCACAATGTTCAGTAGAGGGTCTAGTAAGGTAGTAGGCACTATCTTAATCTCATAATCATAGAATCGAATTACAGGTTCCTGGCATTCTTGTACTTGTCCCACAAAATGAGTGAATGCATTCGCATCTTGTGGTTGGAGCTCAATTGTCCTTAAAATTTCCATTAAAGTCTCCCTATGCTTTGGGGACTATTGTATGAGCTCATAGATGGATAACTTAGCTAGAGTCATCTATAGGTTTTGCTCCAATCTACTCTGGATAGTTACCATAGGTCATGTTGGTGGACCTGGAAGGTTGTCTTACCTCTACCTAGGTGTGGCTGGGACATTCATGGGAGCTGTAGGAGGTTGTGGTTGACCATACCATCTAGTCCTGGTTGCTATGTTAACAATCTCAACCATCCCAATGCATCCATGGGTAGGTATATCAGCTCGAACCTGATTGACTTGGGCCCCTTGCTCTCTAGGGACCTCATGATTGGGCAACGAGTTTTTGTATATGCCCATGTCTCTATTATCGAGAGCCAGTGGGTTGTCAACTTTGAGTTCTCCCACCTCAATCATGTTTTGCACTTGATGCTTAAAACCAATGCAAGCCTCAATGTCATGCCCTAGTATCCTATGATAAGGGTAAAATTGATCTTCCCTATATCCTTTTGGCTTAGGATGGTTGGGATCTATAAGAGGTATATCAAGAAATCTGATCCTCCTAGCCTCGCTCAACTGATTAAATATTGATTGCATTGATTCTATTAGAGGCGTGAAATAGCGAGGTGGCTTGCATTCTTTGTTTCACCCTTAATTGTTCCTTTGATCATAATTGGCTGGAGGGATGTGCTTGATAGTTCTAGGGTTGTTGTGCACCCCCATCCTTAGGTGTAGCCAATACAACTTGATTGACTAGAGTAGGGTTGCCCTGCTTCTACTTGTACTTGTCATTCTTACCATTCTTGTTCCACTCCTTTTTGTTTTAGAGTTTAATGGTTCCCTCATCTACTTTTATGTCTTCGATGAGTTTGGCCTATGCCAAAGCTTCCTCAAATGAAGGATACTACTAAAGTTGTAGCAAGAGGGAGATGTGTTTAGAACAACTTTTGGTGAACATGTGAATGATCTCTTCTATGGGAATGGAGAATGATAATTTTACCATGACTTTTCTCCATCTATTCCCATAATCCATTATTGGCTCATCATCATACTGTTTCAAGTTGGCCAGGTCTGAAAGGTTCACCTTCTTCTTAGAACCAAAGGAGAAATGCTTTAGGAATGCGTTTACTAGTTGTTCAAAGTTGGTTATGCTATGCTTAGGTAGTTGGTTGAACCATTGAGTGGCAGCACCTAAAAATGTCATTATGAATGTTCTTAGCATGAGAGTGTCATTGTCTTCAAGATGAAAACATGCGTTGATAAAATTGGTGACGTGCTCTTGTGCATCCTCTTCACCCTTAAATTTTTCTAACCTAGGCATCTCAAAGTGCTTAGGATATGGAGGGCTAGGGATTGATGGGCACAATGGTTGGTTGTGTATTTTGCTCAATGTTGGCGAGTTCCCAACTGCCTCTTGTTTCTCAAAGGCTTTTATATTTTTAGCAATTTCTTGAAATGCCTTTGATGCACGGATTTCCTCCTCTTGTAGGCCTACTCATAGTGGCAATGGAGGTAACTCTCTATCCATTTGATTTGTTCTATTTTCCTCCCTCCTATGAGGGGACTCGGGATTGTGATCCTGGTTTGTTATGTTTGCCCTTTCCCCACTAGTTGGATTTCGTTCATGGTTTGGTGGGTGATTTCATTGTGGGCTATCTTGTCTAGTGCGCCTCTCCTTAGGTGAGTCAGCATGTCTAGTTCTTTGGTGGTCACCACCATTTGTCTATAAATTGCTAAGAGCTAGCCACTCAGCTTGCTCTCTTAAGCGCTGCTCATGTTGGCGCAAGAGTCTTTCTCTTTGTTTATCCTATTCGAGAGCTTCCACTAGCTCTCGCTCCTTACGTAATGCATTTTCTAACCATCTCACATGGTCAGTTTGTACTATCATAGAAGACTCATGTTTATCTGACTCTGTTCTTGTTGTCTTGACTCATAGATTCCTCGAGGAGGTTTCTGTTGTACCTATACTCTTGCTAGCTAATGTGACTTGTTCAGTGTACTATTGAGTATCCCTACGATCAGACTCCATACATCTACTATGGGGTCACTCTGAGGTACCCCCAGACTGAGAGATGTGCTTAGAAGTCACAGTTCATGAGCTTCCAGATGTAGAGTTCTCAGTAGCTACAGTTCTTTGAGTTGGTCATGTAGGAAACCGATCCAACCCATCTAGCTGTCTTGTTTTCCATGGCTGGTCCCATGGGGTGCCATTCACTCCTATGAGGTCATAGTCTATGGGAATATTTCCTTTTGTGTGAAGGGTCTCTTCTATCTGATTCCCATGACTAGATGTAGCTCTAGTTTCCTGCCCTTCAGTGGGTAGACCTATTTCATATGTTTCTTGTGAATCTTGAGGTGTTGCAACTCTTGCTTGCCTTCTTGATGAAGAGGGCTTTGTGGTGACATGTTTTCTCCATGTGGATGGAGATGTAGCAGTCTCATCATCCCTATGTGAAGAATGAGTTTTAGAACCTTCTTTATGTCCATGTGAGGAGGAAGCCCTTGAAGCTTCCTCACATCTTTGAGATGTTTCTGTGTGTTTAGAGGAGGCCCTTGAGGTCTCCTCATGTCTCCTTGATGAGGATGGTTGTGAAGCCTCTTTTTGTTTATGTGACTTTGTTCCATGATGTGGTTCCCTACTTGGGGTTTCTCGAGGAGATCCCCCAAGGGTTGAGTTATCACCCCTTAGGCTCGTGGAGCTACGTCCCATGGTCTTACGGGTAGGTCATTCAATGTTACTACGACTCCGCCTATGGGTATGAGTTGCTTCAATCTCTCCCTCGGTATCAGACCGAGGGTGTTTACTTCTTGTTTTGACCATTTTATCTATGAATTGATCATTTGAGTTGCAATTTAGAAATAGCCACACAATACCAAACAAATGTTTATCTTGATTATCGATTTAAGTGTGCCCTAAACTATTTGGTGTGTTTTGATGTGTTGTTCTTTTGATTTCTTGCTCTTGTTCTTGGATTAAGAATGAGAAGACTCATCCATAGTGACAATCAAGTACACCCATGCCAAACATGATTTTCTCAAAAGAAGCTAGGGTACACCACTGAAGTCCCAGTGGGGGGTTCGCCTAGCTCTTCCACTCTGAACCAATGATTGTTCCAATAGTGGGAGATAGTTTGAGCACAAGTAACTTAGTATCACTATAAGTAAGTTTCTCAATCCATTTCTAGGAAGCTCTAGGGGGCAAACCAGTGGAAGGAGATGAATTCCAACGTCACTGGACTGAATTGAGGGTTGGTGATGAAATCCAACTCCCCAATGTTTAAATGATATGTGTGTGTGTGGTGTTCATTTTAAGCTTGCGTAACATAAAGTGCATCATATAGCAGCAATGAGTCTTTCCTATATGCCTAAGTGCAAAAATACATTTCAATATTCAGAAAGATGCATGAACTACTATGATTTGTATGAGCACACTTTATTTCGTGCAGCTATGGCCTCTAGCAGGGCCTCAAAGCAAGCAAACAACATACAATGTCTAGCACGTTGGATTCTAGGGTGAAATTTTTAGGCATAAGCCATTGTTCCTAGCAATGCCTAGTGGAAATCTAAAAGAAGATCTAAGATATGCAAAATGCTTAATTCTTTCTCCTTTTATTCTTTCAATTTCCAAACATAAATGTGCTTTAAGTTCTCTATTTTAGACACACAAAGGCAAACAGAAAGCTATAAAATATCAGAGAGGTTGTACCAACCTTTGATCCAGCTCAGAGAGTCGGTGTTTTGACCTCTACTGCACTCCAATGTTAGTCGTTGTTGACCAGAGCGGCTGGTTCTTGGCCGCTATTAGTGGGAGTGGCTAAAGCTTTTGTAGACACCAAATCATAGCCACTAAACCTCCATCCTAACCATCCCACCACCCACTTGTCTTCCATTCCACCTTCCTGCCAATTATTTGGCCCAAATCCACCTTCCCACCATTTCCTAGCCTAATTGGGGTTATTTTAATATTATTTTATAATATTTTATATTTTATATAATATTTTATTATATTTTAATATATTTATTATAAAATATATATAAATAAACTCAATTAACCTTAGCCATCCGATTTCATTTAATCTCCACCATCCATTTTCATTAATCCATGTCACATTCAAAAAGTAATCTCAACCCTAGGATATGACTTAATCTTAGCCACACGATCAAAAGTGCAAGGCTAAAACCCTAAGAAAACCCTAGGTTGGATTATAAATAGGGTATTTTGCAAATGCCCAAACCCTAGAACCTGGAGATTAAGAGATATACTTGGAGAAGCATTTGTTGATGCCCTAGTGAAGCGGAGATAGAGAGAATTGAAGATCTGATGCCCTAGCTAAGCCAACAATACTTCTGCCATTCCAGCCATTGTCCATCCATCCTCGCTTGCCACCATAGCCATATTCCATCCGCCACCTCCATCGCCATCCTTCCTGATCTATTTTTGTAGATCTGCCCTACCTTGTGAGCATTGTGTCGAGCTTGTGAAGCTCGCTACAGAACTTGCGAAGCTCGCTAGAGCTTGCCAAGCGCCCACTAGAGCTTGCCCTATCTACAAGTGCACACCAGAGCTTGCCAAGCTTGCTGCAGAGCCTGCCTAGCACCTTCCAGAGCCTACGACAGTCCTAGGTGTGAACTAGAGCTTGTGAAGCTCATGTTAGAGCTTGCTGCGACACTAAAACGAAGATCTAAATTTGCTACACCACAAAATCTGCAACAACGAAGCAAGGTATATTTAGTATTATTTTATTTCATTTATTCGTTGGTTTGGCATGCATTTTAAATTGATTCTTAAGCTAGGGTTTTGTTAATGTCTGAGGGTCTCACACTGTGGAGCCCTCACAGGTATTACTGATGCTCTTGTGTTTTGTTTTGCATGCAGATCTATGAATTCAACATATTCTTTGATGACTATTGAAGCTGGAGTGGCCCCACATTGGATATTCAAAGCCCACTCAACCTATTGGGATCAAGGACACACTCAGATCTGAAGACACTTCTGTTATATCTAACTAGGATTTTGGAGAACCCTAGTTCCACTGTAAATTATTGTATCAAATATCCGCATTGGATACTGATTGTAACAAAGGAGTCTATTGGCCCCCCCATTGAATACATATTTCTTTTGTGCAATCTATTTTGTCTCATTGCTTTATTTTATTCTACCATTTTATTTTCAAGTGTCATGTCTTTGCATCCACAAATGGTGATCACGGTGGGACCCCACAAGGGTTTCATAATTTGATAGATCTACCTTGCTAATTTTTTGTTGTTGCTGTTGTTGTAGGTTTTTCAGAAAGCATAAAAATTGCCACATTCGTTGCTAGGGTTTTTGAAGCATTCTGCAGTAGTTCCAGGGATCACGCAGGCACCCTTCCATGCTTCATAGGCACTCTCCTGCACCTGAGCAGGTGCACAACTATGCCTGGCATTAATTTGAAGTAGAGCTGAGGCTTCCAAGTGAGTTACGTAACCCTAGTTTGCCATTCAACAATTTACATATTTTGTTTCTTGCTGCTATTTTTTTCACTATTTCTGTGTTCACATTAAGAAATCGGGGAAAGAATCAGTAGTAAGTTACATCTAGGGTTTTTGTGTGATTTAGGATATAAAATATACTTCTTGTTCTGAAATTGCAAGTCTAGGTGATTTGTCTGCATTTTTGAGTGCATATAAAATGCAAAAGCATCTTAGAGTTGCATTTTAGGGTTAAAAATTATTTCAAACTTGCATATCTAAATAGGAACAACATTTAGAAGCATAAAGTAATCCTGCCCTAGGTTGGCCCCTTTGGTAGAGAGGTGGACGAACCCTTCGGTGCTCTTGTGATTTTTATCACTTGTAGGCAGGGGTTTTAAGGGTGTACTCTATGCTCTATCGATGAAATTTATGTCTTTATGTTGGATTTTTATTTAGATTAGTGAGGTTGGTAATTTTTAATATTTTTTGCACACTATAAAGAACAAGGAACATAAAATTAATCAATCACACACTTGCACGCTGCACTTTTTAACAATAATAGTTGGATTTCATCACCAACTATTGCTTGAGGTTTGGTGACGGTGGCTTTCATCTCCATCCATCAAATATCTGCCCCTAGACACCATAGGAATACCCCCGAGCAAACTTGTTGGAGGTCATTACCAACAAGAATCTCGTTGCCTTGGCCAACCATAGTTTTTACCTTTGTTTTTCATTAAACAAGATTAGGCTACACCGAAACACACAAACCCAACAATTTTAAAAGGAAATTCACATTAAAGGAAGAAAATAATTAATGAACCTGAGGTAAGCCACACAAGGGTGAAACCTAGGATTGGTTGTTTTCTTTGCTTTATTTCTTTAGAAAGGAAATTGTTAATTTGTGTGATCTAGATTAATCTTGAATTTTTGGTTTAATTTCTTTATGGTGTTAACACGTCAACAAAAGAAGGTAATGAACCAAAATAATTTAATGGAAAATAATTCCCATGAGCCTGCTACTTCGGTAGCCCCATCCACTATGATTTAGACTACTTTGTTTGGATCAGCCCATCCATCCCGCTCTCAAGAGGAGTCCCATCCACTTAATGTGGAAGCCGCCACCACCTACATAGACATGGATAGAGTGCAGGCCATCTACAAGGCCTCTAACTATGTCATGGAGCCCCTTAGCCAAGATGATTTTGAAGAACCTGAATTGGCTACCACCTACCTTACCCAAGGATATCCTAATTCAAGATATGAATATGGTATGCCTTCCACCGTAAGCCAACCACCACAAAGCCCAAGTGTTCAAAACACTTACTTCACATCCACCTACACCAACCCCTTGTATGAGGAGCATGTCAATACCGCCTCGCAAGTCCCCAACCTTCAAGTTGTAACATCAAATGCAACTTGCACCATACCCATGACCTCTCATCTATCATCCACACCTCCATCATCATATTTAGCCAACATGACCATGTCATCCACACCTCCATCATCACATTTAGCCAACATGACCATGTCATCCACACCTCCATCATCTCATTTAGCCAACATGACCATGTCATCCATCCCTCCATCATCTCACTTAGCCAACATGACCATGCCTAATCTTCCATCATCATCAGCCCAACCATCATCTCATCCAACCTCAACCCCATCATTCGACACATGGTCAAATCAGGAACTCACGAATACATTAGGGCTCATCAATAGATTGCTTTCACAACAAACAAAAGGAAAGCAACCGGTTAACACAAACCCTATGACTCAAGGAGTTCCAACTCAACCTCCACTCGTCAATCAAAATTCCTCATGGGTCCCTCAATCCCCCATAGTGACCATCCCTAACCCACCACCACTCCACACATCCACCATACCAATCAACATTGCCACCAATCAACAATCCAATCCTTTCCTCCATCATCCTCATCAATCATCCCCATCCTTCAATCATCCATCTTCTCCACACACCCAACCCAATCCATTCCACAACACCATGTTGGTCACACCCCAACATCCATCATCAAGCCCATCAACCAACCACCACCTAATCCAGGGTCCTCACATTCCAGCAGAAGACCTTAGACTTCAAGCAATGCAAAATCAAATCGATTAGTTGATGCAAAATTCATCAGGAACAACGAGCCAAAATATCACATTAAGCCAACTGATCCATCAACCAATTCATCCATCGGTACCATCACCACCATATCCGACAGATTTTACGATACCAAAATTTGACAAGTTCAGGGGAACTGAGGATCCCAAAGAGCATGTGAGCTCATTTGTCCACGTATGTTTTCATATTAGCGATGATAACGCTCTCATGCTCTGAAAGTTTCCTCAAATGCTAGGGGGGATGCCATAGAATGGTACAATAAATTGACCACACATAGTATATACACTTTTGATCAATTGATAGATCTATTCTTAGAGCGCTTCGCCCTAAATATTAAAAATAAGGTATCCTTATCAGATATTTATTATTTGAAACAATGGGATGAGGAACCTATCTATGACTTTGGAAACCATTGGAGGGCAGTCATAACTAAATTGCCATTCTCCCTACCAATGGAAGAGATTATAAAGTTTTTTACCAAGAGTTGCTTAAAACCCATCTCTTGGATGCTACAACTAAACACTTATAGAACATTTGAAGAAGCTTTAGCACAGGCTAGTGTCATTGAGGAGATCAAAATCCAAGAGGGTGTCATTAAGCCTAAAAGGAAAGAATGGAAAAATAAGGGCCAATACCAAAATAACCAATCTGGCCAAAACAAATCCACACAAGCCTCAACGACTAACACAACAAACCAAGTTAATCAAGTGGTGATGAGCCAGCCCGTAGTGGCTCAAAAACTGGTGCAACAACAAATTTCATATCATGTGGTCCCATCAGTTACCCAAGCACCAATGGTTCAAAACATAATGCCAACTATGGAACAACCTATCCACCACCAATTCAATCGCCCCCAAAGACAATACACTCTGTTAAACGAGTCGTATTCATCCCTATTTAGAAGGTTGTATGAAACCAACAAATTAGCCTTGCTAGACATTAGGCCCCTTGATCCCACCAAAAGGCCTAGGACTTATAGAGAGCACTTGTTTTATCCATACCATCGACAAAATGGGCATGATATCAATTCATGTAATGTGTTAACCACTAGTTTGAAGATGGCATCGACCAAACTTTCTATCTATGAGCTCATTCAACAATCCCCTAGGCATAGAGAAGCTTTTATGGAAATACTCAAGTCAATTGAGTTAGAATCCCAAGACTCCAATGCCTTCAACAATTTTGTAGGGAGTTTTAGAACATGCATGGACCCATCAATCACCTTTTATGACTTTGAGATAAAACCAATGAGTTTAGAATCGGTGGACCCTCCATTACATATAATGTCCTTAATAGAAATAAAGACCTTCAAGAGAGTGTTAATCGATATTGGCTCATCAATCAACATCATTACTACCACTGCCCTTATCCATCTCAACTTACCACCATCCCACATTACCAAGTCATCACTCACCCTCAAAGCATTTAACGATGCTTTGTGTACCATAGTTGGTACTATCGTTTTACCTATAGAAGTAGGGGCCAAAACATTGCACACCATGTTTCACATCTTGGAAGGTGCCATGGCATATAATATACTCCTTGGTAGACCTTGGACAAGGGAAATGAAATGTGTCCCATCAATTCTTCATCAATGCTTAAAATATGTTCATGATGGACAAGTCCATTGCATCCCCGTGGATGTTGAACCCTTTAAGTATTGTAACTTCATTTCAAATCCCTATGAATCCATGTTACCTTCCACACATTTATTCTTGGCACCATCATCAGATCCATCAACGTCATCTTCCAATCCGTCTTCTTCCTCTAATCCACCTTCATCTTCTTCTAAGGCTCCCATCATAGAGGAGCTACCCATCACATCATCTTCTCAATCATCCATTTCTTCTTGTACATGTAATTGTGGACAAGCTTCCGTTAGCACATCATACATCATAAAAACTTCTTCCACTACAACCACTTCTTCTAGGCCATCTCATCATTCCACACCACCATCTAATCATGCCCCACCACCATCCAATCCAACTCCATCAGTTGATGTGTCACAAGTCAAACTTTTTGATTGCGACATATTTAATTCCTCGCCATCCACAACCAATCCAGAGCCATTCGAGCCTTCACCATCCACCTCATCAACCCAAGTCAAAGTCCACATCACCAATCTTGGTATAGGTGAGTATGTGGTCCAAGACGTCACCATCACCCCCTTAGCCATTCCAACATCCAAGGATTTTGGACATCCCAAAGATCGTTCTCTATCCATAGGTTCTGTCTACAACATGAGTACCGCTCCAAATAGCATTAAATTTATTTATGGAGGGTTGGATTGCTCAACTGGGGCAAACCCACCCGAAGAACTAAAAGAGCCTAGGCGTGCCAATATACCTCACGTGGAAGAGTTTCCAGCCAGATACTTCAACATGTTCCATTGGCAAGGTCAAGGTTTAGGTTCCCATGAACAAGGAATGCATGATATCCTAGATGTCCCATATAGAGGTGCTCATGATCATTCTGGATTAGGTTATACCCCATTGTCCTCCACCACTTCTCTTGAGCAAGCCTTCAAAAAGCTTAGCCTCAATGATGAAGATCCCTCCATGCATCCATTACCATCAACATCCTCTCTTGAATAGGCCCTTCAAGAACTTCGCATTGATGAAGTAGATGAGGATGATCCCATCAATTTCTCCTATCCGGTATTTGATTTTGATGATGAAAGTTATGAAGAATTTGAAGTCATGTCAAATGCTTTGATGATTCTGAAGAGGAATCACTCCCCATTGTCCCCATCACCCAACAGGAAGAGTTTTACCTCCGAATTTTTCCCATCCAACATCCCATTTTCTGCTTGCTTCTTCCACAAGAGTAAGATGATCCACCTGGAAATCCACCTTGAGCCCCACATAAGCCAAGAATTGTAACATATGT
Source organism: Wollemia nobilis (assembly GCA_028583015.1). Classification (NCBI taxonomy): domain Eukaryota; kingdom Viridiplantae; phylum Streptophyta; class Pinopsida; order Araucariales; family Araucariaceae; genus Wollemia; species Wollemia nobilis. The sequence goes on from JAQPPZ010002524.1 coordinate 2,680,792, forward strand.
ACATACAAAAAACATACAAAAAAAAAGAAAAAAAGAGAAAAATATTGCTCTGATGTTTCATGTTCACTATTATAGGGATACCACGCCTTGACATCGATTACGATTCAATTGTTCCATCTATGCATCCATCCTAGCCACCTTCCGTTCCCCTAAGTCAATATGAATCCTATTGACTTATTCACCCCGCTATATAATCCATACGATTTGGCTAAGCCAATTCCAATTGACAACATCCTCATTGACTTGGACCATATTTCCTCCCCACCCTCCCTCTCGGAGTTCATCCTATCCGAGGAATTGTTAAGGGCTTCAGCCTGTTACATTCCTCCTTCGCCCCCACCTTCACCCTCGCCATATTCAGCTAGCAGTCCCAAGGTTTTCCAGGTAGAGTTAGACAACGATAAGCAAGAGAGGCTAGATGACATCTTAGATGACTTCAATCTGATTCCAACACCACATCAACTTGAGGAAGGTTCACATATGTCCATTGAAGAAACCATTGACGTGAACCTTAGTTCAGATCCTAACAATCCCCAAATTGTCAAGCTTGGAAAAAGTTTAAAACCCAATGAACAAGAGCAATTCATTGCTCTCCTCAAGAAGAAGAAAGAGGTGTTTGCATGGTCCTACAAGGATATGCCTGGCCTTGATCCTGACCTTGTTGTCCACAATCTCACCTTGTGACCTAACGCCAAGCCGATCAAACAAAAGCTTAGAAGAATGCATCCTACCATAGCACTCATAGTCAAAGAGGAAATACAAAAATTGCTAGATGTTCACTTTATCGTCCCTATTGACTATCCTGAGTGGCTTTCAAATATGGTACCCGTTCGCAAGCCCAATGGGGGGATACGCATTTGCAATGACTTTTGAGACCTAAATAAAGCGTGTCCTAAGGATGATTTCCCTCTACCAAACATTGATACTCTTTTCGACACCTGTGCAGGCCACGAAATGCTTTCCTTCATGGACGGTTTCTCAGGATACAACCAAATTCGAATAAATCCTGATGATCAACATAAAATAACATTTACAACACCATGGGGAACATTTTGTTTTAGGGTTATGCCCTTTGGCCTTAAAAATGTAGGAGCTACTTATCAAAGAGCCATGACTTACATCTTTCATGATTACATGCATAAAATCATTGAAGACTATGTAGATGATCTCTTGGCTAAATCTAAAACCCGACAAGAACATATTGATGTTTTGGACAAGATTTTTGATCGACTGTTAGAATTCAAGGTGAGGTTAAATCCCAAAAAGTGTGTCTTTGGTGTTACCTCTGGTAAACTTTTAGGATTCATTGTCTCCAGGTGAGGCATTGAAGTGGACCCAAATAAGGTTAAGGCCATCATGGAAATGCCACCCCCAACTAACATCAAGGAATTGCGTAGCTTGCAAGGTAAAATTCAATCGATCAAACGCTTCATTGCGCAACTTTACGATAAATGCAGGCCATTTAACCACCTACTACAAAATGGGGTAGCATTCATATGGACAGATGAATGTCAAAAAGCATTTGATGACATCAAGCGTTATCTAACTTCACCACCAGTTTTAACTCCTCCTAAGCCGGGGGTCCCTTTCCATCTATATGTCTCAACCACAGAGGCTGCTTTAGGGATGATGCTTGCACAGAAAAATGAACAAAATTGAGAGCAAGCAATCTATTACATGAGTCGAACGTTGGTAAGTTATGAAACAAGATACGCTTATGTAGAAAAGTTATGCTTAGCGGTGGTTTTAGCCACTAAGAAACTTTGACATTATATGCTAAGCCAAACAACCTATGTCATAGCTAGAGAAAATCCTCTGTGTTACATGATGTCTCGCACTTATAACAATACCCGTACCGCTAAATGGATAATGTTGCTTACAAAATTTGATCTCGAATTCATTAGCCAAAAATCCATTAAAGGTCAGGTCATTGTCGATCACCTTGCAGAAGCTCCACTACCTAGTGATCATCCTTTGATTATTGAGCTCCCAGATGATTCGGTATTTTCAGTCACTAAAGAAGGAAAATATATCATTCCCGAGGAGGATGTCGACATCACATTATTCTTTGACGGATCTAAGTGTGAAAAAGGTCAAGGTGCAGGAGTTGTCTTTCACACACCACAGGGGATTCCCATCCCTTTATCATTCAAGTTAGACTTCTCATGCACAAACAACACAGCAGAGTATGAAGCCTTAATCTTAGGTCTTCAATCAACTATAGCTATGGGTATTAAGCGTATCCAAATATTTGGATATTCTCAACTTGTTGTAAAACAAGTAACAGGAGAATACCAATGCAAAGAACCTACCATTAAGCTTTATCATGAAATAGCAATGAAATTGCTATCAACATTCGAATGGTATGAAATCAATAACTTGCCTCGTTCGACTAACATATTTGTAGATGCAATGGCCTCTCTTGGATCCTTGATTCCAAATAATGACTTAGGAGAGGTACAACCCCTAATAATCTCAACAATCTCTAAAGCAGTCGTGAAGCGTGCTAACCCACAGGATGGAAAAGATGTTTGCTTTATCCACGTGAAATCATGTGAGCCTTGGTCAAACCCCATAATTGCCTTTTTAAAATTTGGAACACTCCCATCTGACATGTCTCGGTCTGCCAAATGTACCTTCAAGCAAAGGGTAGCCTGTTTCGTTCTCTTGGGTGACGTGTTGTATAAACAGGGTTATGATGGAATCTTGCTTCGATGCCTCAAACCAGAAGAGGCCCAAAGGGCTATAGAGGAAGCCCATGATGGTACTTGTGGTGGTCATTTTAGTGGAATGGCCATTGCAAAGCGTCTTTTACGCATGGGTTATTATTGGCCCACCATGGAACGTGATTGTTGCACATATGTCAAAAATTGCAAACAATGTCAATCACATGCCAATTTAACACATGTACCATCACAAGCTTTATAGCCTATATAGAGTCTTTGGCCCTTTTCACAATGGGGCCTCGATCTAATCGGTAAAATTTTGCCCTCCTCTTCAGGACAACATACTTTCATCATAACTGCCACAGAATACTTCACAAAGTGGGTTGAGGCAATCCCTCTAACCAGTACGACAGGACCTAGAATTGTGGATTTCATACTCCATCACATCATTTGTCATTTTGGTATCCCCTCTAAAATAATTTTGGATAATGGTAAGTCTTTTAAGAACAAGGATGTTAGAACACTTTGCGAGAAATATAATATCCAACATAGTTTCTCAACTCCTTATTACCCACAAGAAAATGGATAAGCTGAAGCTACCAACAAGACCTTAATTGCCATTCTTAAGAAACTTGTCAAAGAAAATCATAAATATTGGCATACACAAATCCCTTTGGCACTTTGGGCTTATCGAACAAGCATTCGAACACCGACGGGAGCAACACCATTTTCTCTGGTCTATGGAGCAGAAGCTATTATGCCTCTTGAGCTCGAGATTCCTTCCTTATGAATTTCCTTGCAAGAATTCATAGATGATGATACATCTAGACAAGCACGACTTGACCAACTCACACTCTTATATGAAAGGCGTGTCAACGCATTAGAACATTTACGAGTTTATCAAGACCGCCTCAAGCGTGCTTACAATGCTAAAGTCCATCTTCAAGAATTTCAAGTAGGGGATCTCGTCCTCAAAGAGAACCAACAAAACACCAATGCGTTGCCACATCTTCGTGACAAATTCACGGCAAATTGGTTAGGTCCATATGTACATCACTCAAAAAGTGGGTAATGGTACTTATAGGCTTGCCGATTTAGAGGGTAAAGAGGATCCTGAACCACTTAATGTTCTTCATTTAAAAGCATTCCATTGTTAAACGTGACACACTATATGTATATATACATGGCTAAAAAAAAAAAACAAACAAATTGCATGCTCTTACATAGGCATTTCCACATTGCATACATTTCATTTGCATTTAGGCATTTACATTCAATCATACATATTTCGTTACATTGTACAATTTCCATTTGCATATTAACAATCATTACACTAGGCATACACATTTGCATTCATCCCATCCCATGCTCAATGATCTGGCATAGTAATGATGATATGGCCACAAACAAAAAGTCAAAGTTATAGAAATTGGGGGTACCTAGTTTGAAACAATCATGCAACTTTCATAAGCCAACAACATCACATGTCAAAATCACAAAAGCCTAAAATTTTTAGTCACTCAACCATTACTAGTGTCGAAAGCAACCTCCAAGTGGATGTCCAATTTTCTTTAGGACCAAAAGCATAATTTACACACTAAGAAAGTCTTGAGCGATGTCAATTGATTCCAAACGCAATCTTGAACCAATCACATTCCATCACATCTTAAAAACATTATGAGTCAAGGAGGGTTAGTGCCATACTTGGGTAGTACCTTGAAGCAAAAAGGGATAATCCTCGCTTGTCCCATCATGCAACATAGTCCAAAGCAAAAATAGTGGTTTTCACCATTACCTCAATTACTCTTCAAATATAAGCATAAAAACATAGAGTAGTAAGGATAGGGTCATAATTCTCATCACACTTCGGTTGAGAATCCGATTCCCCAAAGCTCTATACAAAATTAACAAATAAAACTCCCAAATACCCTTGATCCCTAAAGTCATAAGGATTCATACTACATGCCCCTGACAAGGATGGGTAGGCATCCCCAAGGCCTAAAATATCAAATCCCATTGGACTATGGAGTGAATCTTCACCGGGGCTATAGACGCCTGACTGGTAGTGGAGTAAGCTCATGCGGGGCGACATGTCTCCTTGGTAAACAAGAAGACCTCTGACCACACATAAGGGCAAGCTAGCTTTAGGTAATCTTCATAACAGGTCATGCCCAATTTACTCATAGTGGGTCAATGAACTTCACATTCACACACACTGGTTCTTGATTGATAGGGTCATTGTCACACTCAAAGATTTGGTAATTGAACCTCACTTGCACACACATTGGTCCTAAATAAAGTTAGACAACCCAAGTGAGTTTGGTTGATAACACTAGTATGTTTGAGTCTTTGAAAATTTTGCCATACTCATTCCATATCAACATCCATATCTTCTTCCATGTCAAATTCCATATTTTCTTCCACATCAACGTCCATATTTTCTCCCACATCAATGTCCATATTTTCTGACATGTCCACATTCATGTCTTCATGGTAAGTCGAGTTGCAAAACATAACAAAACTGGGTACTCCCGATTGTCAAACAATGGACAACAAAAATGGCCAATAGTATTTCTGAACTATAATAGATCATATGAACAACATGCATTCCTATCATGTAAGTCTGCATTCATTTAGCATTAACTTGCATTAATCATATCAAATTCTCATAAGATTGCATATAGTTTACAGTCGTCATGCATTTACTTACAATAATAACTCATCATTAGCTTGCATACATCAAATCAAATAAACATTAGGCATATACATCATAGTCATTAGCTTGCATACATCATCATAAACATTAAATAAAGCATTGCATAACACATAAAAACATCCACACAACAAGACAACACGCATATATGAAAAGGCCATGTATATATATATAGAAGCGTCCAATATACAATAGAGTGCCAAGAAGGCTACAAAATGGAGCACCAAGGCTCACATGTACAAAAGAGTGCATATAAGCACTACATCAACTATCCATGAGAAGACCCCTGAGACCCGGGAGCCCTCGGCCTAGTACTCTGCCTCGACTCCGTCTGCCTCGATGGCTCGGCCATAGATGAAGAAGGAGGATCTGGCAAGGTGATGTGATGCTGCATACACACATCCTCCAAGGAATGTGTGTATGCCTCACTAGCTCAAAGTCATCGTAAGTCCTTCTGATGTCGTCGCTCCTTCACCAAAATATTTGCCTATAGCCTCGTAATTGTCTCCTGCTCCTAAGCTATAGTCGCCCTGGCCTCCCTATGAGACTCTAGCATAGTCTCTCGCTCCTCCCATACTCCCCCAGCCTAGCCACCTATATCTCACCCATATCCTCATCATCTCCCTTCTTTCTTAACCTCATATAGCTCCCTATAGTGACAAAAAGAGGCCCATGAACTCGAGGACCAAGTAGAAACTCACTAACCCAATGTCAAGGAATAACTAGTGCTATTAGGTAGCACTATATTGGCTCGCACAAACATGATCAAGGTAGGGAGTGCATCTAACTCCTTCGCCTTGTACATGCTTAGGTACAGTATCCCTCCATCCCCTATCTAGGCCTCCCGCCACTGATCCCCAAGCATCTTCTCCATCTTCGCCTTCTTATCCCTCCCCACCATCACCTTCTCTCCCTCTACTGGCACCTTGAGAATGCGATAAACATCCTCAAGAGTGATAGTAACCTCTCCAATCGATAGTTGGAAAGTCCCTCTATCCGGGTCCCACCTCTCGATCAAAGCTGAGAGGTAGCCCTCATTAGCCCTCACCACATCCAATCGGGCCACACCATCTAGGCCTACCCTACTCAACAGCCCCCAATCCTCCTCTGAAAGCTTCTTCCTCATCCTCAAAACGAGAGGAGAGAAGTGATGTCGAGGCTCAATATCCCTCAGCTGCAACAAACAAAAACACTTTGTTAGTTTTAAAAATTCAAAAAATTTAAAAAATTCAAAATTCAAAAACAAACTAAAAACAATTTTTTGCACAAAGGAAACAAAGGGTATTACCGGGACAAATGTTGCCTCCACTCCACCAGCAGCACCAAGGCCCTCTGTCGCCATCGCCTCTGCACACTCGCAAGCCTCACTTAGCTCACTAAGTCACTTCCCTCCTCAGACGCAACTTCTCAAAGTTTACAGCGCACAAATGAGCCTAAAAATTCCTCAAAAATATTTTTATAGCTTTAACTAGCGCATTCAGGTGCAGAGCTATGCCTAAACATTGCGGGCGCATGCAGGCACATGCGGGCACCTGCAGAACATGCCAGGCATAGGCGCGCGCCTGGTAGGAAAAGAGAATGAGGACAAAAACTCCTAAAATGATAGCTCCCATCATCAAATCTGAACCAAAATTCATCCATACATCATGTACATCATAAAAGTTGATTTTGTGAAATTACAAATAGTTTTGCATGCATATTTTTCGAGAAAAAGCAAAATTCTTCACAAATACATATTGCATTGCGAAAACATGCCAACCAAGGTCACATTTTCACAAAATCAACATCCCACAATTCTTCATCATCTACGTCATCACATTCTTCCATCATCATTATGCATATATCATTCATCATTTTTATTTTGTCCAGAGCCATCCAAGCGAACCTCGTATCTAGTATGTTATTCTATAAACTTGGCGATTGTAGCGATGATAATCCATGCAATTCGATAAGATGAATAATGTACAATAAGGACACTTGCTCATGATCATAATCAATTATCTCGTCATCAAAAATCACAATCACATTTGGCACCTCACATTTTGAATGCAACCTTGCCAAGAACAATTTGCTCGCAATCAATCATTGATGTCCTTGTTTGTGGGGCAAGAAAACATAGATAAATCAAAATCTCAAACACTCATTCATTCGACAATAGTCAAAGTATAGGACATGTCGGTAGGTTGATTGGTTCCATGATGGAATTGATGAAGAAATTTCTATAGTCACTACCCCACCCCTACGATTGACTTAGTCATCATGCATATTTCATACATTGCATACTCAATGACGCCATTATGGTAGCTTATTCAACAAGCATCGAATCATCCCAAAATTTGGGGCAACCACGTTACATTATGATTTTCCCATGATGGGATACATCTCACGTGATCATAACATCTACACTGGACAAATACCCCTCTCAACCGTTGGGGAAAAAATGGTATCACATTTTACATCATTCATATCGTCTACATTCACATGGTATCATACACCAACCCCTTCCCACCGTTGGGGCAAAAACATGGTATCACATTTTACATCATTCATATCATCCACAATCATTTGCATTTCACATCATTCATTCATCAATTGCACAAATTCACTACATCATTCATTTTCAATTGGCTTGTGAGATACATTCGTAACTCATTCGCCAATTGAGGGGGTAAGCTACAAAAACTCCAAAAAAAATTCTTTATTCTTTTGTCTTCAACATCAGTGCGCAAATCCAACAATAGAGAGAAGTTACTTATGTGCCCATAGCCCAAGCAAGTGTCTCATATTTTTGCACCACATTGTGTTTCACACAACATGGTACAAAAAGGGGCATCTGTAGACACCAAATCGTAGCCACTAAACCTCCATCCTAACCATCCCACCACCCACTTGTCTTCCATTCCACCTTCCTGCCAATTATTTGGCCCAAATCCACCTTCTCGCCATTTCCTAGCCTAATTGGGGTTATTTTAATATTATTTTATAATATTTTATATTTTATATAATATTTTATTATATTTTAATATATTTATTATAAAATATATATATATATAAACTCAATTAACCTTAGTCATCCGATTTCATTTAATCTCCACCATCCATTTTCATTAATCCATGTCACATTCAAAAAGTAATCTCAACCCTAGGATATGACTTAATCTTAGCCACACGATCAAAAGTGCAAGGCTAAAACCCTAAGAAAACCCTAGGTTGGATTATAAATAGGGTATTTTGCAAATGCCCAAACCCTGGAACCTGGAGATTAAGAGATATACTTGGAGAAGCATTTGTTGATGCCCTAGTGAAGCGAAGATAGAGAGAATTGAAGATCTGATGCCCTAGCTAAGCCAACAATACTTCTATCATTCCAGCCATCGTCCATCCATCCTCGCTCATCGCCATAGCCGTATTCCATCCGTCGCCTCCGTCGCCATCCTTCTTGATCTATTTTTGCAGATCTGCCCTACCCTACGAGCGCTATGCCGAGCTTGTGAAGCTTGCTTTAGAGCTTGCCCACCAGAACTTGCCCTGTCTACAAGTGCACACCAGAGCTTGCCAAGCTCGTTGCAGAGCCTTCCTAGCGCCTTCCAGAGCCTGTGACAGTCCCAGGTGCGAACCAGAGCTTGCGAAGCTCATGTTAGAGCTTGTTGTGACACTGAAACAAAGATCTGAATCTGCTACACCATGAAATCTGCAACAACGAAGCAAGGTATATTTAGTATTGTTTTATTTCATTTATTCGTTGGTTTGGCATGCATTTTAAATTGATTCTTAAGCTAGGGTTTTGTTAATGTCCGAGGGTATCACACTGTGGAGCCCTCACAGGTATTACTGATGCTCTTGTGTTTTGTTTTGCATGCAGATCTATGAATTCAACATATTCTTTGATGGTTGTTGAAGCTGGAGTGGCCCCACATTGGATATTCAAAGCCCACTCAACCTATTGGGATCAAGGACACACTCAGATTTGAAGACACTTATGTTATATCTAACTAGGGTTTTGGAGAACCCTAGTTCCACTGTAAATTATTGTATCAAATATCTATATCTGCATTGGATACTGATTGTAACAAAGGAGTCTATTGGCTCCCCCATTGAATACATATTTCTTTTGTGCAATCTATTTTGTCTCATTGCTTTATTTGATTCTACCATTTTATTTTCAAGTGTTGTGTCTTTGCATCCACAACTTTATTGGCCATTGTAACTCATAGCGGCTGATTTCTGGCCGCTATAGCTTAGAGTGGCTAGACCTGCACACAAAACTAAGTATTTAGGTAGAAAATGAAAAAACAGTGGAGGTCCCAGGTGATCGCCATCTGTAGCGACCCCGAGACGCACGCATCGCTCTTTTTATGCTACTTGCAATGTATTAAAAATCTAAAATGAAATGGAAGACAATGAAAAGCATATAACACATAAATAACAAAGATGGATCTCTTTATTTGTATTAAAACCCGGTTACATGTTTGTCCCTCTTAGGGATACCCATTTTGATACAATAAGGTTACAAATAGGCAAAGAGTGCCCCTTTTGCAAAGAGGTGGTGCGCTTTCAAAAGCTTCCCGATTTCACACACGAAAATGTATGAGGGCTTACAGATGCCTCCTTATCTAGGCTTGTTTCCTAGAAGGATCCCTTTTGCTCTCATATGTTGCAGATTCCATCCAATGAACCTGTGGCTCTGTAAGCAATGAAACAACAACACATGCTTAGATGTTTGATAATACCTCCTCGGATGAGGTTGTTAGCAATGAATATAACAAATGAAAGCAAGTGCAAATTATACTAATGCTATGAGTGTGAATGAATGAAATGATGCTATGCTAATGATATGCTAAACAAAATAATGAATCTAATTTCTAAAAACCTAAGCTAAGCCCGTGGGCCACTGTCCAAGACAATGGCCACTAAAGTGACTCTCGTCCTCTTTGCTCCAAAGCTATGGATCAAATCTTGTATTTGATGTTGAAATAATGGTTTCTATGCTCTCCAATTTTTCAGGGCTTCACCATAAATGTGATCTCCAAGGGAACTCTCCAAGTCTCGAAAACTCTCCTCAATGACCCATCCTAATAAATTCAATATAAATTGGCTGGATCCTTGGTGCTCTTAGGCTTGCACCTTTTAAAGTGTGTTAAACCCTAGGTCTATGCCCAAGCCCTAGGAATGAATTACTCATGCGTAGTGAGAGTTAGCATGAGGAGCTTTTGTATTTTGTCTATGTTTGGAGGCAAGTTAACTAAAATCTAACTACCAACTTGAGTCTCCTATGCAAACTGGTTATGAAAAGGAATGCAAAGTTACTCCCGCTCACGTTTATTGCATGTATACTGCCACTTCTTCCCGTGATTAGGCATGTTTATTAGTAAAACTACTTTTAGGGTTTAGCCACTGTCGTCTGTAGTGGCTAATATCTGGTCATTGTTGGCTTGAGCGACTAGGCTTGGATGGTTTGAAAATGCCCCAAATGAGTGGTGAGAACCACTGTTGATGCTTGGTAAGTCCAATATTATGTCATATGATCTTATGAATGTGTCTATGTGAGTAGCTCCCCTAAACATGACACGTTTTAGGTGTCTACAATTATTAAGGTATTTAATGATGAAACTCAAGAAACATGTGGAGTAATGACAATTCCATTGCAAGTTGTCCCAATAATTCTAGATATGATTGTGTTTTTTGTACCTTGTTTTGCATCGTACAATATTATTCTAGGTTGACCTTGGATCAATGCAATGAGAGAAGTGTCTTCCACATTACATCAATGTGTCAAATTTGAATTCAAAAATAAATTAGTCACCATCCACGATGATCCAAGGACATTTGATATGTGTACTGTAGCAAAGCCTATAGGGGTTTCGTTCTGTCCTGCTATGAATTCTGCTCATCCTAGTCCACTTTCATCATCAAGACCTTCTAAATCTAAATCATCATCACCTTCTAAATCCATATCATTAAAAGCATGACCTAAATCACCAACAACTTTTAAGTCATTATCATCATCATCTTCAAAACCCATATCTAATACATTTCCTAAATCCATAGTATTAGATCCACTTCCTGAGTCTACAGTGTTGAAATTCACAGCATCTAAAGAACTAGTTATGGAGGATATTCCTTCTACTTCATATGCTCTTTCAGATGAAGCATTATCAGACTTATCTTTAGTGCTTGCAAATATAGAAGTTAATTTTGCTACCCAAGATTCCTTGGTGTTATCTAAGTTATCTCTATCTCCCCGAACCTTGGGCTTACCAAAGAAGGGAAGCATTTACCACATTGGGAGGTGTGCCTTTGTGTATGCGGGGTATGATTGGGGAAAAATTTTAGTTGTAAAAGTTACAATTGATCAAGATGGATTTGCTAAGTTTTAATTTTCTGATGGATATATCAAATCAAAGCCAATGATGTGTAATATGGGTTATAGAGGTAAAGGTTTAGGACCTCATGAAACTGGTATAAAATAACCTTTAGAATTTGTAGATTGGCTTGCCCGATGTAGCCTTGGTTATATTTCCACAAAAATAGAATCATTCCCATATGAAGATGATGATCACCTTATAACATATCAAGAATATATGGAACAAAAAGAGCTCTTTAAAAAGGTTTATACTTACAATATGTTAACTGTAGTTTATCTAGAAATGAGTGCCTCTTCGGATGAATGTTTAGAAGGCGATATCTTTCATGATATATCTCTTGAGGAAGTTTTGAGGAATAAATTCTTCTTTGATGGATCTATGCCATGTATATCTCATGTTGAAGCAACTACTCCTCAAGAAGAACTAGCTAAATGCACATTAAATAAATGGGAGTATCACTCGCACCACCCAAATTTGAAAGAGATTTAAATATTGTTTTTGGAGATACCTTAAAAGTTAATATTGGAACAGAAGAGAACCCTCGCCTAGTCAAAATTGGATCAGAATTAAGTAAAGAAAAATAAAAGCTATATACTGAATTTCTCATAGAATATGCTGATATTTTTGCTTGGACATACGTAGATATGCCAGGCCTAGATTCCTCTGTAGTTATGCACCATCTAGTAGTGTGCCCTGATGCTACACCCGTAAAGCAAAAAATTAGAAAAATGCATCCTAAAGTAGCACTACTAATCAAAAGTGAATTGGAAAGGCTTTTGAATGTAAATTTTACACAAGCTATTGAATACGTTGAGTGGATATCAAACGTTGTTCCAGTGACTAAGAAAGAAGCTACTAAGATTAGGGTTTGCACTAATTTTAAAGATATAAATGTTGCATGCCCTAAAGATGATTTTCCTCTCCCAAATATGGATCAGATCATAGATTTCACAGTAAGGAGTGGGATGTTATCCCTCATGGATAGTTTTTCAGGATACAACCAAATCAAAATAGCTCCTGAAGACCAATCTAAAACAGCCTTTATTACCCCTTGGGGGATATTTTGTTGGAAAGTAATGCCCTTTGGGCTAAAAAATGCAATAGCAACATATCAAAGAGCTATGACATACATCTTTCATGATATGATGTATGATATTTTACATGATTATGTAGATGATATTATAGCTCGTTCAACAAAATAAGATGATCACATTAATGATTTAAGAAAAGTGTTTGATAGATTAAGAGAATATATGATACGTTTAAATCTAAACAAATGTGTGTTTGGAGTTAAATCAGGAAAATTATTGGGGTTTATTGTTTCTATGCGAGGTATAGAAGTAGATCCTCTCAAGATTAAGGCTATCCTTGATATGCCACCTCCTAGGAACATATCAGAGCTAAGAATTTTATAGGGAAAACTTTAATTTATCTGTTGTTTCATCGATAAATTGGTGGATAAAACAAGACCTTTTCTTAAATTAATTAAGAAGAATACTCCCTTCAATTGGGATAAAGAATATCAAGAATATTTTGAGAATATTAAGTAGTATCTTCTTACTCCTCCAGTGCTTGTTCCTAGACCAGATCATCCATTTATTTTATATATTTATGCTTCGAAACTTGCACTAGGAGCTATGTTGGCTCAAATTGATGATGAAAAGAAAGAATGAGCCACATACTATATAGGCAGAATTTTAATAAGTAATAAAACCCGATATACTACATTGGAAAAACTTTGTTTAGCAATTGTGTTTTCTATGCAAAAATTATGCCATTACATACTTAGTCAGAAAACATATGTTATTGCTAAGTCTAATCCATTAAGGTACTTGATGAGTAGACCTTACTTATCAGGATGCACAACTAAGTGGGTTATTTCTCTTAGTGAATTTGAACTCACATTCATCGGCCAAAAATCTATTAAAGGCCAAGTTATAGTTGATCAATTATATGTTGCACCTTTAGAATCTACTCATCCTATGAATATTGAATTTCTTGATGAGTGCCTTAATCTCGAAGAAGACCATTATGAGACATGGTCATTGTATTTTTATGGAGCTAGATGTATGAGTGGTGCATGTGCCGGTATCATATTGAAATATCCCCAAAAGCACCTTATCCCTTTATCTTTTAAATTACAATTTGCTTGTACTAATAATACTGCAGAGTATGAGGCTCTAATCCTTGGGTTACGAGCTACTTTAGCTTTAAAAATTAAAAATTTTTAGTTTTTGGAGATTCTCAGCTTGTGATAAATCAAATCAATGAAGTTTATAAAACACGAGATGATAAACTTTGTCCTTATAAATAATATGTTCTTAAGCTTATATCATTGTTTGAGAAAGTAACTTTAGAAGATATTCCTAGAACTAGCAACCGTTCTATTGATGTTATGGCTACGACTGCTTCTTTGTTGCCTTTGGAGTTTGATGATGAATATGCTACTATTATTATTCACCAACTTTAGGAACCTACCTCTTCTAATTCATATTTAGAACCATTAGATGTGTTTTTGATTGATGAAATTACCCCAAAACCTTGGTATACAGATGTCTTTAATTTTCTCCAAAGTGGAACCTTCCCAGAAGGATTAGATAGAAACCAGCGTAGGTTACTACGTAAGCGTGATGTTCGCTTTGTAATTGTTGGTAATACCTTATATAGAATATCTTTTGAAGGTATTCTATTAAGATGTCTCAACCTAGAAGCTTCTAAGAAATCCTTAAGTGAAGCCCATAATGGATCCTATGGAGGACACTTTAGTGGAAGTTCGATTGCCAAAAAGCTCCTTAGAATGGGATATTTTTGGCCTTCCATGGAAAACATTGCTAATGATTATGTGTGTCACGGTGATAAGTGTCAAAATCATGTTGACCTTATCCATGCTCTTGCTCAGGAACTTCAAGCTATATCCTCTCCTTGGCCCTTCTCTAAATGAGGTTTAGATATTATTGGTAAAATCAATCCTATTTCATCTAATGGTCATAACAACAACATAATATTTTACATGGGTTGAAGTTATACCTTTAACTTCTTGCACAAGAATCCAAGTTTCTAAATTCATTTTCAATCAAATCATCTATAGATTTGGAATTCCATCTAATCTCATCTCTAATAATGGAACATGTTTCAAGAACAAATATGTTAAGAAATTATGTCAAAAATATAAAATCCAACATAGATGGTCCACTCCTTATTATCCACAAGGTAATGGCCAAGCTGAAGCATCAAATAAAACCTTAATCAAAATCCTAAAAAGATTAGTTAATAAATTTGGTCGTGACTGGCATATACAATTATATCCTGCCTTGTGGGCATATTGAACTAGTGTTCGTACTCCTACAGGCGCTTCACCTTTTGTCTTGGTTTATGGTGCCAAAGCAGTTTTTCCATTTGAATTAGAAGTTCCTTCTTTATCTCTTTTGCTTCAAGATACTGAAGTAGGAGATGAATATCGTGTTGGCAGATTTAGTCAATTGGAACTTCTAGATGAAAAGTGTATCCATGCTTTAGAGCATCTTCGTGCCTACCAAGGTAAACTTAAAATATCATATGCAAAGAAAGTTCATAGTCGATCCTTTGAAGTTGGAGATTTAGTATTAAAAGAAAATAAAAAAATTACTAATGCAAGAAAATATCTAAAAGGAAAATTTCAACCTAATTGGCTTGGGTCATATGTCATCACTGCTAAATTTGGATCAGGTGCATATAGATTGGCTTCCTTGGATGGGAAATATCTAAAGGAACCCATGAATATCATGCATTTGAAGAGATATTATGCATAAAATCAAAAAATCACATAATTGTACATAATTGTAAATAAATTTCGTCATCATCTGCAACCCTCATACTATCAAAATAACGAAAAAATAAAAAATATATATGAAAATTTCCAAAAATATTTCAAATTTGTTAAGTCATTCATTTTACATCAGTGTGAGTTATCTTCTAGAAATTCAAGTTATATTTTATTGTATTTCAAATAAATTCAAAAGTTGTCTTGAACCATGCACTTAATTTACATCTTTAATTATTTTGATTTCATCACTTTGATTATAAATCTGTCTTGTATCGAAAAGCACTATTACTTAATTAAATAAATTTTGAGTTTTGGGAAATGATCTTGCTACTTCTTGAACCAAGAACACATTCTCACATCTTAAATATGATTTGTTTCAAAATTCGTAAAATGATACTTCATAGTAGTCTTAGTTCCATAAGAAAAAGTTCTCCCTTGCTATCCTATTATGTGCATGGTCTAGAATAATAGGAATTGGCAAAAGTACAAGCTTCCCTCCCACTCGAATAAAATCCCTTGCTCTACATTTAATTTGAGCAAGTATCCCAAAAAGAAAAAGAAAATAAAAAGAGAAAAAAAAAATAATAAAATAAAATAAAAGAATAGAAAATAAAATAAAGAAAAAGAAAAAGAAATAAAATCCCCTTGTTCAAAAATGGACAAGAATCCCTACTCTAAAAATCAAAAGAAAAGAAGGGGGTAGTGAGCTTGAATCCCTGGAATTCCTCAGTTATTTTAAAACCATGAGGTAAGCCCCATAACAGGTGGTTTGCGCCCAACCCGCTTGACCTTGGATAATCCCTTTTGCATGGTGACATTTATGTCACATTAGCAACCTTATTTTGTACAGACCAATGTCTGTTTGTGTATTAGCTAGCTTTTGGTAACTTGACGTACATCATAGTTCAGTACACTAGCATGCACAAAATCATGGTTAATTAACCTTTCACTCGCGCACACGTTGGTTCATTCAAGTTTGCTCGTATCACTACCTTACTCAAAATCGGTAAATTAATTTCATAAGCACACACATTTGATCCTTGAGATATTTTGTATCATTATGTCAAATCAAGATGGATAATGAATTCACTTATCACACACTAGTTCTTGACACATTTGAATTTATATTTGAAATAAGTTAAAATATTTCTTTGAAATTTGTTAGACAACATTTTATCATCATCCATTTCTTCATAGATCGTTCCAAAAGAACTTGTAGAACGAAATCATTTATTATACATTGCATTTTGACTTCACGATGATGGTATAATTGCTAGTACCTATTTTCTCAAATTTCACACTAGGAATTCTATGCCTAGCGCAAGTCATCTTTTTCAATTTTTAAATTTTAATCATTTTATATAGCACAAATAATTCATTATATATTGCACTCTGACTTCGCGATGATGGTATAATTCTTAGTAACTATTTTCTCAAATTTCACACTAGGAATTCTATGCCTAGCGCAAGTCATTTTCTCAAATTTTTAAGTCTAAACCAATCCATATTTGTTAATATTCTTAAATATGTGATACAAATGATTTGTTTTATATCAACTTATGTTTTCAAAATAAATAATTTTTCATTATCATGCATTGCATTTTGACTTCGCGATGATGGTATAATTCCTAGAAATTATCCTTTTCAAAATTCACACTAGGAAGTTCATGCCTAGCGCAAGTCATCCTCAAAATTTTCATGCTTAAATGCACCCAATAAACTTATCAAAATATTTCTTAAAAATCAAATTGTCTCAAAACCAAAAATCAAACATCACCATAAGCCTCAAGATTATACTTGAGCACCACAAAAACTTTTCTCTTATTAGCAATACAAACCTTCCTCACAACAAGATTTGCTTCATGACCTAGTGAGCACCGATCTCCACCAATGGTCATATAACAACACAACATCCTCCGAGGAACATTGCTAATCCATTTATTTCACAAAAACATATGTTCACAACATATTTTTCAAAAACATCTTTCAAATAACACATTTACAAAAACTCAAGTCCATTTTCATTTTAAGCATGATCAAAACACTTCAATTAAAAACATGATTATGATAAATTTAAACAATTCCAATCACATACAATCAAGTCATATAAAATGACATAAAACAAGAAGGTTATATATATATATATATATATATATATATATATATATATATATATATATATATATACCATATATATCTTGAAAATCCATGTACAAAAATAAAGATAAAATGGTATGCCACAATCCTCAAAACTTGGCATACTCAGTCAATGAAGATATAATACAAAAATGTGTCTACATGAGTCCACCCTAGACTCCTCTCGAGCCTCTAGAGCTTGTTGCATCATCCTCTCTGCTAGAGGGTGGTGGTGGTGGTCAAAATTGCCCTCCTACCAGTTATCCTAGAAGAAGTCGCCCTAGTAGTAGAGTGAGATGAAGGTCCTCTGCAAATAGGACCCATAATCTCAGAATACATAGCCTATCTCTGCTCCGAAGGAACTACTAAGAAGTATAAAGTCTGGTAAAATGTGGTATGTTGTATAGACCTCACCAGATTATCCCCCCTATCGCTCCTCCTAGAATGTGTAGTCTGAGAAGACGTCAACGCTGGAGCCGCATATCTCTATCCTACCTGACCCTTAGCCTCTGCCTCTAGATCCCAAATCCTAGATCTCAAGTCCACATCCTGTGCCTCTAGGGTCTCAATCCTAGTCTTCTAGGTGGCAATCTTCGCCCTCAACCTAGTGATCTTGTTGATAAGCAACACACCCCCACTGAAAAATGAGATTCCATCCTTAGAAAATTATGAACTTCCATTTTTGCAGCAGGGACCCTCTTGGTCATTTTCAGTTTTAAATCCATATTTTGCTTGCCTCCTTTTTAAAGTTGTGCTTTTTCTTGCATTTTAGCTGTGTTATCCAAGAATTCACTTTTTACATGCTAGAATCATTCATGCACAAGAAAATCTTGCACCGTTACCGAGAAAATCCAGAAAACAGTTGCATAATTCATCGAAAAAATCAAACTTTCCATTTTTGGTAGTGTCGCGATATCGCGACACTTCCATTTTCGGAAATGTCGCGATATCGCGACAGGTAAGTCAAAATGCGGGTAAGTGCCAGAAAGGTCGCGATTTCGCGACATGTCGCAAAATCGCGATAGTTTTTGGGAGAGAGAAGCAAGCTGTACGGAGGGCGCGATTTTGCGACATGTCGTATTTTCGCGGTAGGAGAGAGAAATGGGCTAGGGATGAAAAATCAGTTAAGTCAGAAACATGTTCCAAAATCATGGTCAACGCGGTCAACGCATGCAGGTAGGGGAACTGTCGCGATATCGCGACGTGTTCTAGAATCGCGGCTGAAAATCAAGAAGCGTACGGAGGCCAGGAAGGGTCGCGATTTCACGACATGTCGCGTTTTCGCGGTCGACGAGGGAGGAAGTTGCCGATGCTCTGGCAGGGTCACGATTTCGTGACATGTCGCAGAATCGCGATAGGAGAGAGAAAGTCATAGTTGACCTGAAAGTGCATTCCGACGAGAAACAGAAGGCTTCCTGGGGTAGCGACACGTGTCAAAGCGTGAATGAGACAAACAGAAGCCGACATGCAAGCTTACTTTGCGGTTTTTAATCTGTTTTTAATGTTTTAAGCTTATGATTTAATTAAAATGCTAATCTAATGCATCTTTTTGTCTTTCATGCAGGATTCCACCTGGCACTTACGGGACAATCGGGAAAGACCATAAAGGCAAAGATAAAGTGCGGATTTAGTCAAGGACCGCCATGCTAGAGGAAAAGAAGCCAGTAAATGCATTTAATGGAGATTTATTGCAGAATTGATAGCATGGAGACCATTTCAACTTCGGGATGGATTTGCGGAGATCGAATTGATGGAGAAGTGGTGACTCATCCGGCTCACCAGCAGAATTAATGAAAGCATTTATTTGCAGCTGCGAATGAATGCAAGTTGCATTTTATTTTATCTTCTACATTTATGGTAGCTGACTGCACAGATTTGCCGAAGGGTTAAGTTCTATTCGGACTTTGATTTTTAAATGGATTTTTATTGTAAAACCCGGGTCCTAGGGTTTAAGTGCGATAAGATTTAGGGTTTGAGCAAGATATTTTGGAAAATATCAGGGTCTGTCTTGAGTCTATAAATACAAATTCTAAATGTAATCGCAGGAGGCGGAGACTTAGAAATAAAGGCTTATAAGCAATTTCTTGCAAATTTTGTGAAATCCTTTGTTTCTGGACTTGGAGTTGATGTGCTTTAGCTTTTCTGTGATAGCATGGCCAGGAGCCTAATCTTTTGCAGAGTGTGATAAGTGTATTTTTTTTTGTTATCCGTTCCATTTAAAGTTTGTTAGATATATGCTGTAAATCTGCCATTGTCAAGATTAAATATCTTTGTTAGGCTTCAGTTGTTCTATTGTCTCCTAGGGGAAATTACAGATTTGAGGTTAAGTTTGTTCTAATTGCTCTGTCTTCACTGTGCGAGCTAGGCTGCCGGTGAAAGATACCGATTTTAACCAGCTGCCCTTGGATTTATGATTTTCTGCTAGATCTGTTTCACTCTGCCTTGTGCTCTTAGTTGAAAGTGATCTTAGACTGACTGGACACTTTCTTCTGGGATTTGTTCTGTTGTGAAGCTGATAGCATAGATAAGATTGACAGTTTGGGTTTACAATTGATGTTTGATAAACTTCTCTTTTCTGCCCTACCCTACCCTCTCTTTGCTTACCGTGAATGATCCATTTTTATTTTCTTTATTTGCCTTTTATTTAAATCTGCGGACCCATGAGAGCTAGATCAAGAATTCAAGTCAAATCCGATTGTCAACAACTTTTGCAACTATCGAACAAGTTCGAGAACCCCCGTAAGGTAACAGAAGCAGTCCATATCGAAATCTATTCCGAAGTGGAAAAGAGTGAATTGCCATTCGACCCAACTCTGTAACTCGCACCTTGGATAACCAGCTAGATCCTAAAGATGAGTGGGATCAGTCCCGTGGGTGTCTCCGGAGCTTTCCTTGCCTTCATCCTTTTTCCCGGGGTGTGCATGAAAGCCGGGCCAACACCTAATTGGCGCTAGAAGGAGGGCCACAGAACATCTGTTCTTAGTGCACTTGAGTTGAGAAATCCGACTATATGTGGAACTGTAAAGCTATATTTTATCCAAAGTCTGGTAGCCAATTTTCCCCTCCTCCTCAGCCAACACCTAATTGGCGCTAGAAGGAGGGCCACAGAACATCTGTTCTTAGTGCACTTGAGTTGAGAAATCCGACTGTATGTGGAACTGTAAAGCTATATTTTATCCAAAGTCTGGTAGCCAATTTTCCCCTCCTCCTCAACCAACACCTAATTGGCGCTAGAAGGAGGGCCAAACATCTGTTCTTAGTGCACTTGAGTTGAGAAATCCGACTATATGTGGAACTGTAAAGCTATATTTTATCCAAAGTCTGGTAGCCAATTTTCCCCTCCTCCTCAGCCAACACCTAATTGGCGCTAGAAGGAGGGCATGAACTCAGTTCAAGTATTGTAAGGGCATAATAGCAACATTTGAAGGACCCACAGTGAACTCCGGACAGTTTTTTTTTAAGTTGTCAGTACAGTTTTCTAAATTGTCAGTGCAGTTTTTAAATTGTCAGTACAGTTTTTAAAGTTGTCAGTGCAGTTTTTTAAAATTGCCAGAGAAGGCCTTAAGTTCAGTGGTTTGTTAAGAACAGTTCTATCATCACTTGCAGTTATCCAATTACAAATCAGAACATCACTGTCAGCCAAGTAATAATGGCAAATTGGTTGGGCCCCACCGCTTTGAACATTCCGGGTATAGCCCATGACTTGCCCCGAAGTCCAGAAAGATACCTCCCTAGGTACAAACATGATGGGACAAGAACTGCAGAAGAACATCTGCTAGCTTTTAAAAATGCTTTAAAATTGTTAAATATACAGCATGAAGATGTTGCCTGCAGATTGTTCTCGTTCACTCTCCAGGAGGGAGCTTATGACTGGTTTTTAAACCTCACCAGCAATTCCATTACTAGCTGGGATGATCTAGAGAAAGCTTTTATATCACAGTTTGGTGAAGTGATAGATCCCAGCATTTTATATCAGCAATTTTTCAGCATCAAGAAAGAGTCGGGAGAAACTGTCAGGTCTTTCAATATGAGGTTCCAAAGAGCTTACGGTAGAATGACTGGCCATTACATCCCAAATGCAAATCTGGCCTTAGAAATCTACAAGAATGCATTGGATTCGGTGACCTCTATTTTTCTCAAGAGAGACATTAATATTACAACCCTGGCAAGGGCTTATAAAGAAGCCTTAATTCTTGAAAGACAGCTAGGACCTCAAATTCTGAGCAGTCCTTTGATATCCTATGTTACACAGAACATGCCTGTTCCAGACCCCATTCCACATCATGAGTTAATGCCAACATGTCATGCTCTACCCAAGGAGACTACGTTAACTGTCACATCCACTCAGCATGTGCAAAATACAGAGAAAAGTTCTGACAAATTCAAAGTGCAGGTGCTTGAACTGAACAGTTGTGATATGGCACCACCCAAATCGAAGTTTTTCCTGGTGAGTTAAATTTTCCTAGAGATCAAAGAAATATTGATCTTTCTAGTTCACCCAAAAATAGTACAACCAGGGTTTCAGATTCTGTCACTTTTCCCGAAGAGACAGAAAGTCTTGTACAGACTCCTGTGGATGAAATGCAAGATTTTCAACAGTTCAAAAGAGACAGTTATGACTTGAAATGTGAGAGTCCAGAACTTAATAATGATCCTTCCTCATCAGAGGATGATGAAAGTGAGATTCAATCTCACTATGCAGAAGTAACTGAGGAGGATAGCATCATTGAGGATATGAGGGAACTTAAATCTGACATCACCCTCTATGAACTGCCTCAGATTGTTGGACAAAACATTAACTTGATTGAGGCTTACTTTGGACCACCTGTTGAATTTCAAGAAAAGGAGGAAAAGGTAGTAAATATGAATGTGGTCAGCCAACTTGGAATTGATGAACTGTCTCAACATAAGCCTGCAACTTCTGAACATAATGTCAAAGAGGAGGCTATAAACTGTGTTGATGCAGATATTGGAGTTTATGATTTGGCAACTGAAAAGATGGGAACGATTATAGCTCTAATCAATCACAACAATGATGTTTGGACATTGCACATTGATGAGGTTAAGTCTAAGCAAGGCTCAGGTGAAAAGGAAAATTGTAAGCATTCTGCTAGAGGGATAAAAATTGAAGTCCTGGATATTGAAGTAGTGCAGCAACCACAAAATGTTCAAGTTGTTAAGAACCAGGGCATACAGATAAAACATGATTTCTTTCAGTTGTCACATCAATTTGAAAATGTGGTGGTCTGGGTCTGTCAAGGTTTTAAAGTATTTGATCCTGGGGGTTTTTACATTCAGTCCTTTTGAAAGAACTCTGCAAACCCTTTAATTAGAAGCATAAACATGTTATTATATGATTTGTTTAATTTGAAGGAGTTGCAGATTTGTTTTTCAAATGGGACAGGGAAGACAGTAAACCCAAGTCTTTCCCAGATAGCAAATTTTTGAAGCACAGTCTGGAGTGCATTTCATCAACGGGACTCGAAAGGTAATTTTTTTTAAATTACTTGCATGGTCAAAATTTTTTAAAGCACCATTTCTCTGCTTTCCCAACTGCTGCATTTTTTGAGTATGAAGGGAAGTTGTAACATATGTATGCATTGTAAATAAGCTTTGAAGTTTTTCAGTTTTATTTCTTTGTCAGTGCAGTTTTTATTTCAATGTCTGAGTGCAGTTTTAATCTGTTTCAGTTTAATTTTAATGCTCTGCAGTTTTAATTTATTTGTTTTTCAGTTTATTTCTTTTGTCAGTGCTTTTTATTTCCTTTCTTTGTCTTTTTATTTTAGCTTGCTTTTATTTTAGTCTGTACAGTCTTTTCTTTATTGCATTTCTTTTTCTTTGTTATTCGTACGATTGCGATTGCGATTTATTTTATTTCAGTTTTAGTTTTTATTTTTTATTTTTGCTTCAGTTCTTTTAGTTTATTTTTTTTATTGCCTGTACAGTTTTTATTTTCTTCCCTGCTTTTCCTTTTCTTTGTTGTCTGTGCAGTTTTAATTTATTTGCTTCAGTTCTTAGTTTATTTGTTTTAGCTTAATTTTGCTGCCTGTACAGCTGTGCTTTGCATCCTTTGTAAATAGCCTTGCAGTTTGTTTTATTCCTTTGTCTGTACAGCTGTGCAGTTTTCAGTGTTTAGTTTATTTTATTTGCAGTCTATGCAGTTTTATTTTGTTTTGCTTTAAAGCCTGTGCCTGTCCTTGGAAGCCTGTATAAAGTCCTTTGGCTTCTAAAATTTTCTGTCCTTTGCCTCTGCCTGAGCAATCAATGAAAAGTCAGCCTGCTAAAAAATTGTTTTATTCCTAGCTGATAAATCATCAATCCAGTGCCTCCCCATTCTGCTCATTATTCTAATTGAGATAGTCTGCTTGCTCTGAACTGTGGAACTATTTTGTTATCCAGGATGAAGGTAGAGAGATGATTGGATCTTGTGTCTTACTTGCCACAGTTGTTTTAATGATAGAAAAACTGTTATCTTTGTTTAGTTGGAGGAACTCCCGGGGAATCCAAGAAAAGCTGGTTATAAGAGGGGACTATGGTTCATACAATTATTTGGGTGTCACCAGAGGCTATCAATGCCTAGACTGAAACAGTTCCAGATTGATCAAATATTAAAAGAAAATTGTAATTTCTCTAAGGTCTTCCAGATAGTGATATATTTCAAAAAGAAGAGAGATAAAAAAAAAAGAGATAAGAAAAGAAAAAAAAAAAAAGGAGTTATATGATCAAAAGAGGCAGCCAATATTAGATTCTGCCCTACAGTTGTAAATTGGGTCGTGTAAATCTAAAGGGTAACTCTGTCTAGGCTGTAAAAAGCTAAACTAGTAAACAGAGCTCTACTCGGTTTCCCCATTTACAATCTAGAAAAGTTGATTAATCCAAGTTTATCATTCAATTCAGTCATCCTTGAAGAAAGTTCTATACCTTTGTAATTGCACATCGAAATCTTCCTTGAAGTAATCCAGCCCAGTATGTCCTTGGGAAATTTTAACAGTTGGCAGTTAGTAGTCAATTTATTGTGAAGAATGCCTGTGGCAAGGCATGATGCATGGTCTTTTTGTTTTGAAACCAGAGTCTTGGGTTCTAAAATAGTGCTACTATTTTACCCGTGAGATATCGCCATTTGTTGATAAGCAACACACCCCCACCGAAAAATGAGATTCCATCCTTAGAAAATTATGAACTTCCATTTTTGGCAAGCGGGGACCCTCTTGGTCATTTTCGGTTTTAAATCCATATTTTGCTTGCCTCCTTTTTAAAGTTGTGCTTTTTCTTGCATTTTAGTTTGTGTTATCCAAGAATTCACTTTTTACATGCTAAAATCATTCATGCACAAGAAAATCTTGCACCGTTACCGAGAAAAATCCAGAAAACAGTTGCATAATTCACCGAAAAAATCAAACTTTCCATTTTTGGTAGTGTCGCGATATCGCGACACTTCCATTTTCGGAAATGTCGCGATATCGCGACAGGTAAGTCAAAATGCGGGTAAGTTCCGAAAAGGTCACGATTTCGCGACATGTCGCGAAATCGCGACAGTTTTTTGGAGAGAGAAGCAAGCTGTACGGAGGGCGCGATTTTGCGACATGTCGCGAAATCGCGACATGTCGTATTTTCGCGGCAGGAGAGAGAAAATGGGCTAGGGATGAAAAATCGGTTAAGTCAGAAACATGTTCCAAAATCGCGGTCAACGCGGTCAACGCATGCAGGTAGGGGAACTGTCGCAATATCGCGACGTGTTCTAGAATCGCGGCTGAAAATCAAGAAGCGTACGGAGGCCAGGAAGGGTCGCGATTTCGCGACATGTCGCGAAATCGCGACATGTCGCGTTTTCGTGGTCGACGAGGGAGGAAGTTGCCGATGCTCTGGCAGGGTCGCGATTTCGCGACATGTCGCGAAATCGCGACATGTCGCAGAATCGCGGCAGGAGAGAGAAAGTCATAGTTGACCTGAAAGTGCATTCCGACGGGAAACAGAAGGCTTCCTGGGGTAGCGACACGTGTCAAAGCGTGAATGAGACAAACAGAAGCCGACATGCAAGCTTACTTTGCGGTTTTTAATCTGTTTTTAATGTTTTAAGCTTATGATTTAATTAAAATGCTAATCTAATGCATCTTTTTGTCTTTCATGCAGGATTCCACCTGGCACTTACGGGACAACCGGGAAAGACCATAAAGGCAAAGATAAAGTGCGGATTTAGTCAAGGACCGCCATGCTAGAGGAAAAGAAGCCAGTAAATGCATTTAATGGAGATTTATTACAGAATTGATAGCATGGAGACCATTTCAACTTCGGGATGGATTTGCGGAGATCGAATTGATGGAGAAGTGGTGACTCATCCGGCTCACCAGCAGAATTAATGAAAGCATTTATTTGCAGCTGCGAATGAATGCAAGTTGCATTTTATTTTATCTTCTACATTTATGGCAGCTGACTGCACAGATTTGCCGAAGGGTTAAGTTCTATTCGGACTTTGATTTTTAAAGGGATTTTTATTGTAAAACCCGGGTCCTAGGGTTTAAGTGCGATAAGATTTAGGGTTTGAGCAAGATATTTTGGAAAAGATCAGGGTCTGTCCTGAGTCTATAAATACAAATTCTAAATGTAATCGCAAGGGGCGGAGACTTAGAAATAAAGGCTTATAAGCAATTTCTTGCAAATTTTGTGAAATCCTTTGTTTCCGGACTTGGAGTTGATGTGCTTTAGCTTTTACGTGATAGCATGGCCGGGAGCCTAATATTTTGCGAGTGTGATAAGTGTATTTTCTTTTGTTATCCGTTCCATTTAAAGTTTGTTAGATATATGCTGTAAATCTGCCATTGTCAAGATTAAATATCTTGTTAGGCTTCAGTTGTTCTATTGTCTCCTAGGGGAAATTACAGATTTGAGGTTAAGTTTGTTCTAATTGCTCTGTCTTCACTGTGCGAGCTAGGTTGCCGGTGAAAGATACCGATTTTAACCAGCTGCCCTTGGATTTATGATTTTCTCGCTAGATCTGTTTCACTCTGCCTTGTGCTCTTAGTTGAAAGTGATCTTAGGCTGACTGGACACTTTCTTCCGGGATTTGTTCGTTGTGAAGGCGATAGCATAGATAAGATTGACGAGTTTGGGTTTACAATTGATGTTTGATAAACTTCTCTTTTACGCCCTACCCTACCCTCTCTTTGCTTACCGTGAATGATCCATTTTTATTTTCTTTATTTGCCTTTTATTTAAATCTCCTGACCCATGAGAGCTAGATCAAGAATTCAAGTCAAATCCGATTGTCAACAACTTTTGCAACTATCGAACAAGTTCGGGAACCCCTGTAAGGTAACGGAGCGATCCATATCGAAATCTATTCCGGAAGTGGAAAAGAGTGAATTGCCATTCGACCCAACTCTGTAACTCGCACCTTGGATAACCAGCTAGATCCTAAAGATGAGTGGGATCAGTCCCGTGGGTGTCTCCGGAGCTTTCCTTGCCTTCATCCTTTTTCCCGGGGTGTGCATGAAAGCCGGGCCAACAGATCTCTACCTCGAGGTCTCCCATCCTACTGCTCTTCCCTACCTCCAGAATCCTCTTGCCCTTCTCGGGCAAGTCAGGTCCCTCCTCCTGTTGAGGAGATGCTCTCTCCTCTTGATGAGGAGATGCTCCCCCCTCCTGCTTAGGTGATTCTCTCCTCTCCTCCCTATGTCTCCTCCCTAGTCGTTCCTATCTCCTTCGAGGCATGTGGCCACCCCTAGTATGAGGTCCCTCTCATTTAGGGGGTACATGTGTCCTCTATCATCGCTGGCCAACTAGATGATCCACCTGCTCAAGAGTAAAATGAAAATGAATTAGTTTTATATTTTTCTTTTTACTATTTATTCATTTACCCAAAATTTTTTGAGTTTTTACCCAGATGTCCAAACTAACGTAAAAACTCGAAGGGGGTATCATTAGTAGCATACCTTAAAACAACTTACATAAAAACTTGAAATCATCAACAAAATTTGCAATAAATTTTTGCTTTCTTGTAAAGCGTGTTGTACTTTTCTTTAATGCATTTTCTTTGAAATTGTGCTAAAGAGGGCACAAATTGTAGCACCCTAAAAATGACCCATTATAAATTTACACTAAATACAAACAAATTTAAAAAATGAGCCTCTAGCTAGTTGCCTCGTTTTTTGTGCCCTCTTGGCGAAATCGAGCAATCTAGACAAGATCGTACAATACGATCCTGGATCATATAATACGATCTTGGATCGTACGACATGATCCCTGATTGTATGCGTACTATTTTGCTTAAAACTAAAATTCTCAACTTAGCAAGGCGACAAATTTAGTTTTAACGATTTTTTTCTGCAACTATGCGACGGTTGTAGGATCGGATTCGTCTAATCAAGGCTAGATTGGAAGGAGTTGTAACCAAGTTATTTTTAGTCCATTTTGGTTGATTTGATCAACCTATTTAACTAGACACTCCTCCCCTCTGATTTCCCTGGTGTAATTTATTTCTTGACTTTATTTTCGTATTCGAATCATAGAATTTCTGCATTAGGCCTAGGCGCTTTATGTTCTGTGTAGGATTGAAAGGATACGATCGACAATCAGACGATACAATTTTGCACTGGAAGCGTATGATCTTTCTCAGACTGTACGATCTTGCTCTAAGATCACTTAGGGGCAATCTCAAGTGCTAGTTTGCATGTTTCAACTCTTTTTTGTTTAGATCTGTCATTCTAGCTATTATTTACAACATTTAGAATCTAGAATTCAAGCATTTACATTCGGGAGTTCATCGATTTTGCATCTAATTGCATATTGCATATAGTTTTAGGTATTTATCTATTATTTACATTTAAATACAACATTCAATAGCCAACATTAAACCTCATTCATGCTTAAAAGAATAATAGAATCTCTTGTTTTTCTATTTTTTGCACTCTACCCATGAAATTGCAGGTTTCAATCAAGATCAGACTGATCGATCTCTGATCGGACGGTACGATATTGAATCGTATTCATACGATCTTGCTTTGTTCATACGATTTTGCTCTGATGTATATGATATGGATTGTATTCAAAAATTATAACCTTCATCGAACTTTCGGAATATAGGTCAGAGCTTTCGAATTACAGGTCAGATTTTTTATTACTTTCTAAGCATTGCATTATCCATCTTAATTTTATTTTTTGCTATTTTTTGTCTACATGTGAATCAAAATTACATATAGCTTAGCATAGTTGCATATTGGCCAAAACTAGGTGATTGCAAGAATTTAAAAGGAACACATCAAAACAAACTCCAAAACCTAGGCATGGAAACTGCCATAAAATGTTTCCTGGTGAACCCTAAACCAATTCGTCGAAAAATCACCATAAGAAGGTATGATCAAGTACCTCTCTTTCGAGGTGTAGACCTATCATTCCCAAATTTCCCTTTGATGCGCGAATCCATTAGCCTAAAGGAAATAAGTGTGTGAATTTTAGACCTACATGCAATATATTCTTAGTGCATTAATTTGATATTTGATTAGAGTGATAAAGTGTAATCTTAGTGCATTAAAAGTGGAAAAACTTGTACTATTACACTACTCTCAAAAGAAATTAGTTTTGTGTTATTGAAGGGCACAAAATATGATTTGTATCAAGTGTCTAAAGACACTATTGATGCACAAAAATTTGCAACTCATAGTGGTCTAAAGGAACCACTCAAAGAAGGTTAGAATCCTCCAAAACCTGGAGAAGAACATAACTAACCAAAAACATAAATAGAAGCTTATAGGATGAGACTTGGTGAGTCTCAAATCCAATAACATTAAAGGATTGAATGCAAGAAAAGAATTGCAAAAAATAAAAAGCTTCTATCTACTGTTGTATAAGCTTGGAATTGTCATCTAAGTGACCAAGCAAAAAGGAGGAAGTTGTCTACTTGTTAAAGACAACCTCAAAACCCTTATAGTGCAGGAAAAAATATGCCATAAAATCAAAAGTTTCTGATCTGAAATAAGAGTGCAAAAGGAAGGTGCATTAAAGAATATTTATGTACACATTATAGTACATATTATTGCACCATTTCAATCTAGTTTTTATAGTCTAAAAACAGATTTGAATCTGTCCCAAAAAGGGATAATAAACACAGGGAAAATAGCCAAGAGAGGGCTAAACGTAAGCACTTTTCCCAAGCTATAGAAGCCACTAAATGGGGCTCTTCAAGGACGCTTGAACCTATAGAAGACGTAGTATAAATAGAATATCAAATAGTGTAAAAAGCAGAAGATACAACATAGGAGATTATCAAGCAGTGGATAAAGCAAGCGAACATCAAAGGAAAGGAGCATTCGTACCAAAGCATTTCTACCATTGGTAAATGCTAACAATGGAGTAAAGAATCAAGGAGTCTTCATCCAAGTGCTACTATTCAGACTCCATTCAAGGGCCACCAAAGTTACTCCATATCTCCACCAAAGCTTTGCCACATCTCCATCATAGCTCAACCATTAGCTAGAGACACTTGAACATATACGTAAAATAGCAAGGATTAAGGTGGAAAATATATTTGAGTCTTCATATAAGCGTTGATAGAAAGAAAGGCATGCAGATACCACTTGTCATCAGTTGGAAGATACTCTATAACACTCACAAAGGAGACATTACACTTCTTGGCACCCATACTCCAAACAGTGGAGTTACACATAGCTTGGCATACGTTACAATAAATATAGCTTGGAGACATTGAGGAAGGAGCGTTACTTGGACAATGCTCAAGAAAGAATAAAAGAAGGGAACATTTTCAACTCAAGTGTGACACTTGTCACTAGTAGTGGAGTGAGTTCAACACCTCCACCAACCGAATGAAGAGCTTCCATGAGCATCTAAGAACTCATAAAGTGACACTTTTCACTCCTCCTACCTTGTATTAAATATGGGTTGGACTTTGGAAAGGAAGCAGCAGTTAGAAACACCAAACACAGCAGTTGGAAACACCAGGTGTGGTAGTTGGAAACACTACAAGCAACATTGGAAGCTACTCGATAGATCAACGGTAGAAGCTCAGCAATATTTTGGATGCTACACGGTAAACTATCAGTAGACGCTTGGTAGAAGTCTAGGTAGAATTTGGTATAAGTGACGATGGACGTTTGGCACCAGTTCGGATGCAATTCGGTAGAGGATAGAAGCAAGGTGAATATAGTTTAAAAACTCTTGGTCAACCAACATTCATAGAGTGCATTAAAGCCTTGGGAATCTACACTCAAGAAGGAGATTTTATAGCCTCATTCACCCGATGTCATAAAGGTACATAGCCTTAATTTCTTATTTGCTTTCAATTTCAAAAAGGGAGTTATAAGGTTATAAGATAAGGTTGATATATCATTTAAAATCAATCTTTGTTTGAAAGCAAAAAAATATATTTGCAAAACTTGGGAGCAATAAGGATTCTACTTGGGATTAATATTTTTAAAATTTGCAAATATTAATGTGTTCTAGATTTCCAAATTTGGGAGTGATAAGGTTTTTAACTTCAAACTAGTTTTTTGGAAATTAGAAAAACTTAAATAAAATCCCTAAGGATATCAAAAGGGGTTATCAAAAGCTTTTACTAAAGTTGTAAATTTATGTTCTTATCTCTGAAATTTCTCCTTATAGACAAAAAATATCCAACATTAAAACCTCTTCAAGTTTGAAAAGTGCTTAGTTCAATAGAAGTATTAAGAATATTAAAAGGTTTATTTTTTATGCTTACAAAATTTTGTACAAAAAAAAAAATTGAACTATATCTTACAAAAGCACTACAGAATACTCCAAAACATAACTAGGGAGTCATAAGGAATTCTACAAAACTTGATAATAATATTCTTCATAAATTATCAAGTTATGAAGATATAATATTTCTTAAAAATTAGGCATTCATAACTAGGGAGACATAAGGAAGCCTACAGGACTGATAAAGAGTTTATCAAATAAAGCTTATGTACTTCAATTAGAGAGCTACAAATTCTATCTTATTTTTTCTTTTTTAAATGGGTAAAGGAATGTCATATAATCATGAACACATGTGGTATATTGACTCAAGATCCAATCATCATATGATAGGAAATATACAATGGTTTGATTGTCTTGAAATTGCTAGAGGTTATAGACTAAGAATTGCAGATAGCCAAACATATCCTATACATGGATATGGATGTGTAACACCAAGCAAATCCTTTCCAGATCTTCTACTACAGAAAGTATTGTATGTTCTTGGATTAACATTCAATCTCATCTTTGTAAGCAAGTTAGTTGAAAACAACTATGTGATTAATTTTGGATATATGGATGGGATCAATACTTGTCTCATTATGAATCAATATGGCATAAAAGCAATAGGTTAAATCCATGAAAATACATACATCCTGAACTCAATGGAAATATCACAAGACATTGTGATGTTTCAAAAGGATACTAACATATTTACAGAGGAACAAGTTGAAGAAAATGAAGAACCAGTACACCAAAAAGGCAAGCACAATAGGATCAAAAACAAAAATATGAGAGAACATTTGCATCATGCCCTATTCATTCATCAACAACTAGAACCAGATAGAGATACCCACAAGGAGAACAATAGAGGTGGCTGCATAGAATACAAGGATATGAATATGAACAAGTCCTAAACCACCACTTGAAAGAAGAAGGATCGGCTCTAGCTTACTCTGCATCTTATGAAGACACAGATTACCTATTGAACCTGAACACAAAGAATGCAGAGATAGAAGACAAATTTTAGAAAGATGAAGAAGAAGATCCATATTGAAGATTGAAGTCCTCAATACCCAATTAATGTAATACAAAGGGGTTTTAGAAATAGAGTCTATTCCATCATTTGGGTTATGTAAATGTATCTTCCAAGGTACATACTTAGATTACTTTAGGGGGAAGTTATCTAGTTACTTCATGTAATGTAATAAGTGCACAAGTGTCATTGTGCAAGTTGTACATGTGCAAGTTATCCCTTGCACATCTAGATAGAGTGTTGACCAAGTATCCTATTTTACCTATATAAGGATGGCCTCTTAGGTAGATAGATATAGAGTGAGAATTACATAGAGTGTGATATACATAGAGTGTAGCATAGTGTGTGACACCATCCATTGGTGATGGATGCAATGTAGTTCAGTAGCTTTATATTGGAGTATTCATTTCCTCCATAGCTACATTGTAATATTTTATATTTCAATAATTCAACATATTTACTTTCTTTCATATTATTCTTCATCTCGTGATTGCTATCTCTCCATGCTTGCTACATCAAAATCTAACATACACTCTCTATATTATCTCCTCTCTTATTTCACTCACTATAATATGCTACAACCCTAACATAGCCGACTATGTTAGTTCCAACTGATTTACTTGATTTCATTATTTAGGTTAGGTTGAGTTATGAATTAATCATCTATCATATTTTATTCAAATTTCATTTGCGACATTCGCATACTTGCCTGTACGACGAGGGTGTGCCCACCTGAAGTGGTAAATCATTTATCAATTGATTTATTCTTCTTAATTTTTGATTTATTCATCTGAGATTTAAGTTGCGAACCTTTCGTTTAAATTGTGGTAACAGTATGTATTAATAAGGCAAGGAGTTGCCTTGCATTGGTATCATATTCATTCAATCCAGCCGTTGAACGGGGTCCTTCATTCTACGTCATGCATTTGGATTTTTTCACAACACATCAGGCATAGCCGATTAGACGTCAAAAATGGTGTTCGCCAAAGTAGCACGTCATTCGACAAACCACAAACTCATCAATTGCTTATTTTTTTAGTAAGTCAGTCATGTTGAGGGAGACTATTCCTTCGGGTCTTCACGTCACATTTCCTACCAGTTCAGCAAAGCAAAGAGATCTGATGTGGAGCTATGAAAAAAAAATTTCCAGTTTGTCTTCAACGAAAACCTAAAAATCCTCCTTGCGCCGTGAGTACCAATTGGCAGCCATAAGACAATGACGAAAAAAAAATATTTATATTTTCTAGGTTACACGCCAAACATCAATGAATTGCATTCGAAATGATAGTAGAAACCTTCGCAAATATTCGTGTCATCCAACTTTCGAAGACGTTGTCCAATAGGAAGGGAGCAATTAAATAAATTTCCATATATACTAAAGTTTAAAATTTTAAATTTTCTTCGCGTCGGGGACATTTATCCCACACGTGTTGTGCAGTGGGAAAATTTTGGTTTATAAGCAAAAATGGTCAACTAATTGAATGTGACTTCGATCACAGAAGCTAGCCTCCGTGTGCGTGAGCCCTCAGTGTCCTTTTTTGTTGACGTGTCATTGTTTGGATGGTTCAAAGTTTATTCCTCCTCCACGTTATCCTGGCATCTTGTTGAGTTCCCATGTGTCCTGTCCTCTCCGTGTCTTGTGTAGTCATTGTCCTGGTCATGTTTATTCTCGCCTTCACTTTCATTCGTGTCTTCGTTGGTCTCGTCAGCTATTTTCATGTTGTCTTTCATGTTGTATTCCGGTCTCGTCGTCATCTGTCGTGTCGCATCAGCTGCTTTCATTTGTGTCTTCATTGGTCTCATCAGCTACTTTCATGTCATCTTTCGGTCTTGTCGTCGTCTTGTCACGAGGTACTAGTGCATTCTTGGTGTCTTGTGGTCATTAGGTTCTCTCCTTAGGGGGTCCAGTACTAGTTGTAAGCTTCAGTTGTCGTGTGAATGGTTGAAAAAAAAATTTGTCAAAGAATTGTAACTAAAAGTATCCAAAGTTGCAGAATTCATCCACATTCATCCAAAATTATCGAAGAATTGTTAAGGAAGTAAGCTAAAACAAAACATTCAAATCCACGTCGTAGTTGGAGTGACAGTTGAAGCAGACAACAAACAAATTTTTGGCATAATTTACCAAATTTTTGCTGTAATTTGAAGCTCATAAGCAGGAAATTTTGACAGTGCATGAACATAAGTTGGATCAAAGGATATGACGGATGATTAATTAGCGTGGAAACTCCCAAAAATAGTGCAAGGAGAGCTCGTCGAAGCCAAGGTACAAAAAATTCTCCTTCACCATCTGGAATTGGTAGTTTTAATCCGGGTCATCCAAGGGTCAGCTCAATGGCATCCAATTCTTCGCCAGATTCCACACATGATAATGTCACCCAAATAGAAAGTACTCATCCAGCCATCACAGATGAAGTATTAAAAGAGTTAATAGTAAATCTTCAGAGGATGATTGAAAGTTTCAACGCCTCTCAGAAACCACCTCAACCAAATCCTTCTATTTCTAATCACTGGAGTACGAATGTCTACAATGATTATTACATACACCATAGAGGTCAAAATAGTCATTCCTTGACCCACAATGGTCACCAAAATATTGAGGATAGGGGTAATGAGGAAAATATTGAGTGACAAAGAGGGTTTTATAGATCCTATCACAATAACAACCAAAAACAAAGAAGTAATGAGGAACAAGATAGAAATAATGCCCACTCCCAACCAAGAGGTCCAAATGGAGTTAATCATCCATGCATTGATATGCCTACCTTTGAAGGCCAAGATCCACATGGTTGGATTGCAAAAATGAAGGGCATCTTAGAATTTTATAAATTTATGGACAAAGATAAGGTTCCTTTTACAGCAACCAAATTTGGTACCGAAGCTTATCAATGGTTTACTTGGTATAAACGTGACGATCCCCAAGATGCATTATATTGGGATACTTTCAAACGATCCTTTCTTCACAAATTCGATAAGGGTCCCACGGCTTCATACACAGTATAATTATTGTCACTCAAGCAAACGGGATCAGTAGGGTCCTACATTTCTAAATTCACCAGTATGCTTTCCTATGCAGAAAATATACCATAGGACATGGTAGTAGTAGCTTTTCAAAATGGATTAAAATCACATATTAAAGTTGAGGTAGACCTACAAGACCCATCCAAGCTGGATGAGTGTATAAGGATTGCTGACTTAGCGGAAACCAAGGCAAACATGGGCTCATATACATGACATGATTCATATGGTCGACCTCCATTCCACACCAACTCTTTTCATAGAAATGATCAACCGTCACGATACTTCTATTACAAATGTTGCAGTAAACATCAAAAATATCAAGCATGTACACCACAATTTTTTTTTAAAATGGAATATGCCGACCAGGTAGATGAAATAGAGGAGTACGACGCACCTGAGGATCTCCCAGTTGAGGACAAAAATACATAAGACGAAGTGGTTTCTAAAGAGGATACCATGACTATTTCAGTACATGCTCTTATGGGGTTATCTTCTCACCATACAATCAAGGTGGTAGGTTTCATTCGAAAGTAACGGGTGATGGTACTAATTGACTCCAGTAGTACCCACAACTTCATTGATGCAAGACTTGCGAGGACATTGGGTCTGCATGTATACTCTTCTAATCAGGATCGGTTTCAAGTCAGAATGGCAAGAAGGGAAGTTTCTCAATATCTCGGTAAGACGTCTCCAGTTTCACTACAAATGGGTACGTATACTTGGCAAGGTCCTCTTTTTGTTATGGAATTAGGAAATTCAAAAGTTATTTTAGGTGTTGCATGGATGGAACAATTAGAAACTACCATGGGTTTTAATCACAAACATCGCTTTGTGGAATTGCAAGCCAATGGGAGGACCATCCGTCTTCAAGGACTACCCACACCTCCATCAAAAATGGTAAGTTCACATAGCATAGAAAATTTGTTAAGAAGATATGGTGGGGGATTCATAGCCTGAATCAATTGCATAGAAAAATTAGAGCAAACTATGCCAGCAATCAAAGAGGAAGATCTCCAAAACATTGTCTCTAACTATGAGGAGGTTTTTCAAGAACCCAAAGGCCTACCCCCCAAAAAATCTCATGACCATGCCATACATCTAGTGCTTGGTAATCTTCCACCCAATGGTCATCCTTATCGATATCCCCAACCCCAGAAAATAGAAATTGAGAAGATTGTCCAAGAACTATTAGACCAGGGTGTCATCCGTCATAGTAATAGTCCTTATTCTTCACCTATCGTATTAGCTCGTCGAAAAGACAATTCTTGGCGTATGTGTCCAGACTTTCGTCCTCTCAATAAAATCACAGTAAAAGATAAGTTTCCTATTCCTGTCATTGATGATTTACTAGATGAAATACATGGTGCCAAATTCTTCACCAAATTGGACTTACGTTCAGGATTCCACCAAATTCGAGTTAGGGACGAGGATATTCCTAAAACAGCCTTTTGAACTCACGAAGGTCATTATGAATTTATGGTCATGCCTTTTGGTCTCACTAATGCACCATCTACATTCCAAAGTCTCATGAACCAAGTGTTTTGTCCATTCCTACAAAAATTTGTTCTAGTCTTCTTTGATGAAATACTCATCTATAGCAAATCATGGAAAGATCATTTAGTACATGTGGACAGAGTTCTCCATATCCTCCGCAGAGAAAATTTATTTATCAAAAGATCTAAATGCTCCTTTGGTGTTCATGAAGTGGAGTACCTAGGTCATATAGTATCTCATGAAGGTGTTAAGGTAGATCCCAATAATATTAAGGCAATACAAGATTGGCCCCTACCTAAAACCATCAAAAAACTTCATGGTTTTTTGGGTCTCACGGGATATTACCGTAAATTTGTGCGTGAATATGGTAAAATTGCAGGTCCTCTCACAGCCCTCACCAAGAAAGATGCTTTTCAATGGTCAGGAGTAGCTACTAAAGCTTTCGAGGCTCTCAAGGATGCCATGTGTACTACTCTAGTTTTGGCTATTCCATATTTTCAAAAACCATTTGTCATCGAATGCGATGCTTTAGGAACAAGTATTGGTGTAGTACTAATGCAGGAGGGTCATCCCTTGGCATTTGAAAGTAAACAACTATCAGGAAATTTTTTGGGTAAATCCACATATGAAAAAAAAATGTTGGCTATTTTACATGTAGTGTAAAAATAGAGGCATTACTTAATCAATAGCCGTTTTATTATTAAAACCGATCACAGTAGTCTCAAGCATTTTTTAGAACAAAGGTTTTCTTATCACGAATAAAATAAATGGTTGACGAAATTATTGGGATATGATTTTGTGATTGAATATAAGAAAGGTAAAGAAAATGTGGCTGCAGATGCATTATCTAGAAAATACGAAGACGAAGTAGTTATTAATGCCATTTCAGGACCATGTTCACAATGGGTATCTCAGTTACAAGAAGAATGGTTGTCCAACAGTGAAACAGCTCAAATAATTCAAGAATTATCTAAGGGGTCCTCTACGTACCCTTTTTTCGAATATGAGGGCCAAATATTATGTAAGAATAATTGTATTTACATCCCTCATAATTCACCAATCAAAGTACAAATTCTAGAAGAGTCACATGCTTCTCCTTCAGCAGGACATTTCAAGTTTTTGAAAACCTACATGCGGGTTAAACAATCCTTTTGTTGGAAAGGATTAAAGGTAGAGGTTAAGCAATGGGTAGTTGAATGTGACATGTGCCAACGCAATAAGGGGGAAACAATAAAATAACCAGGATTACTTCAACCGTTGCCTATCCCTAATCGCCAGTGGGAACATATTTCCTTGGATTTTATTGAAGGTATTCCTAATTCAGAAGGAAAAATGGTAATTTTCGTAGTAGTTGGTCGCCTTTCCAAATATGCTCATTTTCAGGCTTTACAACATCCATTTTCAGCAAGCAAAATGGCCAAGGTATTTATGGATTCAATATTTAAACTACATGGAACGCCCAAAAATATTATAAGTGATCGTGATCCCATATTTACCAGTAATTTTTGGAGAAAATTGTTTCAACTTAGTGGTACCAAATTAAATATGTCTTCTGCATACCATCCACAAACAGATGGTCAAACAAAAGTAGTTAACAAATGTTTGGGTACCTACTTATGATGTTTTGTTTAGGATAAACAATATCAATGGATTCAATGGTTGTCATGTGGTACAATACTTCTTATCATTTTTCCACTAAGATGTCTCCTTTTGAAGCATTATATGGAACAAATCCATCAACAATTATCGATTATGTACCGGGATCTTCCAAAGTGGCTCAAGTCGATGATTGGTTACAAAAGCGACAAGCAATGTTCACTATCTTGAAGGATAATTTGGTACAAGCACAGAATCATATGAAGTAGCAACAAGACAAGCATCATTCAGAATGGATATTCAATATTGGTGATATGGTGTTCCTACATCTGTAGCCCTACAAACAACTATCATTAAAGCTCAAATCTAGTCAGAAGTTGTCACCACGATTCTATGGTCCTTATAAAGTTATGCGTCGCATTGGTGAGGTAGTGTTGAGTGGTGTTTTCACCCAATTGTGAAAGCACACTCTCCGGTAGGATCTAAGTCCCAAAATCCTCTGCTTGCAAAGAAAGTAATTTCTCCAAGGTTCCTCTTATGTTGATTCTAAAACACCAATGATGCTGCTCACTGTAAATGCAGGGAATACCTTAGGGTTGCAAGTGGATGTTAACAAGGGGCACTGTAGTTCACTTTAATTTGGATTTGCAATGGACTCTGAGCTTTGATGGGTTTTCAATTATTTATTTAAATGACTGAAATTAAAATACAGAAAATAAATACGGGTTTAAAAATAAAAATAAATGCAAATGAATATGCAACTAAGCTACGTCCAGAGTATTGCCATCTTGATTGATAAAACCGAAGACAATGAGGTTTCTGCATGCAACCCAACCTACTGAACCTGCAAATTCGCACAATTCAGATAAGCCAGGTGCGGGTTTCTAGGGTTTCTACCGTAGTTTCAGATTTAGGCATTCGCATGAAGCAACCAAGAACACTTGCATTCAACTTCACCTATAAGCCTAGAAATCTGAAAGGGAAAGATAACACATTGAATCATGCATGCAAAAATGACTCCTTCTTTCTCATCAATGAAATGCCAACTCTCTCTATTTCTGCATTAAAATGATGTATCAATTACAATTACAGAATGTTCCAGGTTTTACAAATCCAGAACAAATGAAGGAAATTGCCCAAGTGCGGGCCCAGAATGGCATGAAGCCCTTGTCTCTGCAACTCTGCAAGCAGCAATTTCCAACCCTATCTTCAATCTGCACTTCTGGCTTTATACTGTCTGGCGTGGCTCTTCGATTCTCCCTGCGTCTCTTCGTTTCATCTCCCAGAATGCGCCTTTTCAAATTCCCGCCTTTTCGATGCTTTTACTTCATGCTCGATTCTGAAACGCTCGAAATCTGCCGCTGCATGTAACGCTTCTGCAACTCCGACACCTGTATGCCATGTGTCCTACATTTTCCGTGCCTTCTGTAACGTCTTCCTGTGAGAATCGTGACAAAAACAGCATGCAGCCCGTTCACCTTCCTGGCCGTGAAAACGCGACATGTCGCGATATCGCGACGCTTTCCTCGTCCGTACGTCTTCGGCCGCTTCTTGTCGCGAAATCGTGACCATTTTCTCTTTCGGACCTTCTTTTCGCAAACTGTCGCGATTTCGCTACCATTTTCTGTTTCGGGCCTTCTCACCGCAAACTGTCACGATTTCGCTACCGTTTTGACTCTGCACTCCTTTGCGCTCAATGCTGTCGCGATTTCGCTACCATTTTCCATTTTCGTACACTTGCCAATTTTTCGTCGCGAAATCGCTACGCTGCCTCCATCCGTACTACTTCGCTGCTTCGGAGCCGCGAAACTGCGACCTGTCGCGATTTCGTGACGCCTTTTCGCTTCATTCCCCTTTGCTGCTTTCTGTCACGATTTCGTGACCATTTCTGCGCATTATGCTTTCTGGTTGATCCTGTCGCGATTTCGCGACCATTTTGGCCTTTTGCCCTGTTTGACTGGTTCCTGTCGCGATATCGCGACGTTTTCTTGCTTCGTGCTCTTTGACCTCTTTCTGTCGCGATATCGCGACGTTTTTCCGCTTTGTGCCCTTTGACCAGTTTGACCCACGATTTTGCGATGCGTCGCGATATCGCTACGCCTTTCCATTTTGCCTTTCTCTCTCCTGCCTGGCCACGACAGAGCGACATGTCACGATTTCATGACACTTTTTCGTCTTCATTTTCTCTCTCCTCTTTCTGCCGCGATGGAGCAACATGTCACGAAATCGCTACGCTATTTTCATCCGTACAACTTCTGCAGCAACACGTCACGATTTCGTGACACTTTTTCATTCTGGCAGCGACGGAGCAACATGTCGCGATATCGTGACGTTTTTTCAATTTCGACAGTGACGGAGCAACATGTCGCGATTTCG
The DNA here is from genome assembly GCA_028583015.1 of Wollemia nobilis. Lineage (NCBI taxonomy): Eukaryota > Viridiplantae > Streptophyta > Pinopsida > Araucariales > Araucariaceae > Wollemia > Wollemia nobilis. The sequence goes on from JAQPPZ010002524.1 coordinate 2,721,701, forward strand.
CGACACTTTTCCTGTTTTGGCCGCGATGGAGCAACCTGTCGCGATTTCGTGACACTTTCTACTTTCCCCGAGTGGCGCCCCCACTCCCGCCCCCCCCCCCCCCCCCCCCCCCCCCCCCCCCCCCCCCCCCCCCCCCCGCCCCCCCCCCCCCCCCCCCCCCCGCCCCCCCCCCCCCCCCGCCCCCCCCCCCCCCCCCCCGCCCCCCCCCCCCCCCCGTCCCGGCGGCCCCCCCCCCCCCCACCCCCCCCCCACCCCACACCCCCCCCCCCCACACACCAACCACACCCCCACACCCACCCCACCCACACCACCCCACCAAACACCACACACACCCCCAACAACACCCAACCCCCCAAAACCCCAACCCCACCACCACCACGACCCCCCCGCGGCGCCCGCGACCGACGCCCCCTCCCCCCCACACCACCCCACCCCCCCCCCCCCCACACCACCCCCACGCCCGCCGAGGCCCCGGCCGCCGCTGCCGCCACCCACGACACCGCGACCCCACCCCCCGCCCAGGCCCCCCCCACCACCCACCATACCCATCCCCCCCACCCTCCCCCCCCCCCCACCCCCCCCCCCCACCCCCCCCCCCCCCCTCGCCACCGCCCCCCCCCCCCCCCCGCCCCCCCCCCCCCCCCCCCCCCCCGCGCCCCCCCAAAATCAGAACTTTGGGGAATCGGACTCCCAACCAACCGAGATGAGAGTTTAACCCTATCCTTACTATTCTCGATTTAGAGTTCATTACCTCACTTTAAGCAAAATAATTAAACCAATTATGGAAGAAATGGTCATGCTAGTCTAACCCTCTAGACAATCAATGGTCTTGTTTTTGAGGCAAGACATGATGCCATGCATGGGCATATCTAACCCCACAATCCAAAACTTATCCTCATTTCTTTGGACCTTGGGGATGACTACCCATCCTTTGCAGAGGACAAGTAGTACGATCCTTACAATCCAATATAAAGATGAGATGGGAAAAATTTATTTTTTTACTTCTTGGACCTTGGGGATGACTACCCATCCTGGCTAGGGACACGTAGTACGATCCTTACAATCCAAACTTTAGATGAAAAATATTAATTTTGTTGCTTAGACCTTGGGGATGACTACCCATCCTTTGCAGAGGACAAGTAGTACGATCCTTACAATCCAAGATTTACTATGAAATGAGACATAAGAGCTTTGGGGAATCAGATTCTCAACCTAAGCGAGATGAGAATTTATGCCCTATCCTTACTACTCCATGTAGGTCAAATCAAAGTTTTGGGGAATTGGATCCTCAACCTAAGTTCGATGAGGATTTAACCCTATCCTTACTACTCTGATTTTAGGCTTTAGGCTCTATGGAAGTGGTCAAAACCACTGTTTTAAGGATCATGTTGCATAATAGGATAGACATGAAAAGCTTCTTTCGCCCAACCTTTTCTTCCAAGTTAGGTTTTGATCATTTTGCTCAAGATCCTTTTTAATGAATGAGACGTGCTTGATTCTAGATATCTCAAGACTCAGTTTCCAACCTTAGGATTTACTTACATTTATGTTATAACACAACCCTAAGAGGATTTGACATACTTTAATGACATGTACTTAAGATGCATATGCAACTAAGATGAAATGTATGTAAGGTGAGATGGAACATGAATGCATTATCTCTTGAATTGCAAATGAAAATGATTTGTCATGCAAAACTGACTCTTTCATGCATCACAAAATCAAACAATATAACTTAAGATGCTTGTGGTACTTGTGGAGCTTTTACAAGATAATTCCAATATTTCATATTCTCCTAACCTTAAGCATAAGTTGACATCTCATTTTTTTATTATTATTATTATTATTATTATTATTATTTTATCAGAATAAACAAAACATGTCAATTGAAATCAAATCCACAACCAAAATCCTAGCTAAACTAACAATCCTAAACAATAAAAACAAAAAACTGAAAACTCCCACCAAAACCGAAAGAATAATATCAAAAAATCTCACAACCTAAGGGCTAAAATAATGCTTTAAAATCTGCCCATTAACCGGTAGCATAAAATCTCTCCCTTCTAAAGTTTTTAGCCTGAAGGTATTCTTCCCAAGAATCTCTCGAAATCTGATATGGGCCTAACCAAAGACAATCAAACTTTTGATGATTCCCTTTTTCCTCATGTCTTTTGTCCCATAGTAATACCAAATCTGAAATTCTGAATGATTTAACTTTGGCCCTTCTCGTCAAACCATATTTTGATAACTTCCCGGTGTTTATTCATGTGATTCATGGCCTCTTCTCTCTTTTCATCAAGGTGCAAGCAAATGACTTGACCCGGCTTCAACTTGATCATCTCGTCCCCAAGTACTCTTGTATGAAATGTAAGGTCTCGCAACTTCAAATTTGCAGGAAATATTGGGTCTTGCCCATAGACCAAATGATAGGGACTATTCCCTATGGACTCTTTCACTCTGGTCCTATCTCGCCCAAAGGGCAAACTTCAATTGGTCGTGCCACTCCGAGGGTTCTTTTCCAAAGAACTTCTTAATGGTATTCAACAAATTCTTATTTGAAGATTCGGCCAACCCATTTCCTTGAGGATAATAATTGGATGCAAACTTTAAGCTCACTTTGTTATCATATGCCCAATCTGCAAATTGCGTAGAAATAAACGCTTTACCATTGTCACTGACAATAGAATTAGGCATTCCAAATCTTGTTATAATATGGTCCTCAAGGAATTTAATTACAACGTCTGTGGTGGCATGTTTAGTAGGAATCGCTTCTGTCCACCTTGTACAGTAGTCTGTAGCTGTCAATATGAATTTATGAGAATCAAAAGAATTTGGGTTAATAACCCCGATGAAATCCAGTCCCCACTGTGCAAATGGTCTCATTTCAACTACAGGTTGTAGGGGCATGGCTGCATTTCTCTCTCTATTGGCAGCCACTTGACAGATATGACAAGATCGTACATGGGCATGTGCATCTTTGAAAATATGCGGCCAGTAGTATCCTGCTCTCAGGATTTGATGCGCTGTAGCATTTGCTGCACCATGACCAGTTCCATGTTTCCCGTGAAATTCTCGCAACACCCCGGCGGCTTCTTCTTTGTTCAAGCACCTCGGGTAGATACCTTCATGATTCTTCCCGTAAAGCACACCAGATTTCATCAGATAATTGATAGACTTAAGCCTCAAAGCTCTTCTCTCGTGTTGAATTCAGATTAGAAGGACACTTACCAATCAATAAAAATTGCACAATATCAACATACCAGTCATCCTTAGCAATGTATTCTGTATTCGAGCATTGGCCTGTTATTTGCGGATTATTTTCTGCGATCGCCTTCGCCAGTCCCTGTCCTCGAACTAGTTTCATAGGTTGGATTTCGAGATCAAATTCTTGGATGGTGGAAATCCATTTTCCTCTCTTCTCACCTAGTTCATTTTGTAAAAACATCGTCTTGACAACAGAGTCGGGCACGATGGCAATAACTCGTCGTGTACAATGTAGTGCCTAAATTTTTTCACCGTTTTAAAAAGTGCGTACATTTGCTTATCAAGGATCGAATACCTTAATTGAGCATCTTTCAGGGGGGCACTTAAAAATGCTATGGGTTTTTCGGCACTATCCTCGCCTTTTTGGGTTAAGACACTCGCGAAGGAGTGTTCTGATGCAAAAGCATAAATATAGAAAGGCTTGGAGTAGTCCGGACTTATAAGGACAGGGGCTCGGAAATGGCATCTTTGATGTTCTGGAAGGCCACTCTACTTTCCTCGTTCCATTTTACATCCACATCTTTCTTGAGCATCTTGTTCGTAGGTTTGGCTATCTCAAAGCAAAGCTAGAGATAAACTTCCTCACAAAATTAACTCCGCCCAAAGAAAGATCTCAATTCTTTTTTACTACTCGGGAGAGGTAGGTTTTGGATAGCTTGTATCCTTTCTGGGTCGATGGATATGCCCTCTTTTGAAATAATGTGACCCAAAGAACTTTCCTTCTCGTTACTCCAAAAATGCACTTTTTGGGATTTAAGGAAATTCCATGTTCTCTCCATCTTTGAAGCACTTTCTTTAAATCTTTGACATGGTCCTCTCTCTTCTTCGAGAAAACTCGGATATCATCCACATACACGATGATGCATTTGCCTATGAGCCCCTTGAATGCATAGTCCATGGCGCGTTGAAAAGTTGCACCAACATTTAATAGTCCGAACGACATTCTCTTATATGCAAATGTCCCCCACTTGGTAGTGAAGGCTGTTTTCATCCCGTCATCCGGATGTATAAGAATCTGGTTGTACCTGTAATACCCATCGAGAAAGGACATCATCTCAGATCCATTTACCATTTGTATAATTTCATCGATTGATGGTAGTGGATAATTATATTTTTGAGAGGCTTTATTAAGATTTCAAAAATCTATGCACAGCCTAATCTCTCCACTCTTTTTCTCATTGGAACGAGATTAGCCACCCAGGTTGAGTGCCTAACAGGAAAAATGATTTTCGCTTCCAATAATATTTTAACCTCCTTTTCGATCAAAGGCTCCAATAGCGGGTTAACAACTCGCTGTCTTTGCCTAAAAGGCTTGGAGTCTGGCTTCAAAGGGATGGTATGTGTGATAATGTTTTGGTTGTATGTCTTCAGCTCATTGTAGTTCCAAGCAATACAATCTATGTAATGTTTCAATGCCCGCATTATATTGCTCCTTTCTTCCTCTCGTACATGCCTTTGCTATGTACACCTCCTTTGGATTGTCTCCACTCCCTAGATTAATTGAATCACATGCATCTTTAGGGAGTGGGACTCTTTTTCCTTTCTTGGTCTTGCATCCCATGTCGAACATCTTTTCCAATGAAACCACGTCTTTAGGAATTTTGTTGGATTGATACGCAGCTTCAATTTCATTTTCTCGTTTCATCCCGCCACCTTTGCTCCTCATCAATCACCCGATTTTCAAAAATACCCGAGTTCGTGACAAATTTGAAAATATGTCTCGTCACTTTCAAAAACCCGGAAATTCTTTACATTATCGGGTATTGATGGACAAGGAACCAGCTCAATAGAAAACTTTTTACATCTTTTTATATCAACCGGGTTTAACATGCCCGCGACGACTGCAAGAGAGTCTGCTATTCGATTTCCTTTCCTGGAAATAAGGGCTATATTGAATGCGTCGAATTCCTCAATGAGGTCCATAACCCTAGTTCTATAAAGGCTCAGCCTTCTGTCGCGGCATGTATACTGTCCTTTGATTTGCTTGACTACCAACTCAGAATCTCCCAAAACCTTCAAGCATTTAACATGTTTGCTCAATGCTAGACGTAAACCAAAGATCAATGCTTCGTATTCTCGCCACATTGTTCGTGCAAGGAAATTGCAGTCTGTAAGCAGCTAATAATGGTTTACCTCCGGGGCCAGTGAGCTCGACTCCAGCTCCTGCTCCCTGTCTAGATTTTGATCCATCGAACCTGAGCAACCACGTGAAATCATTTTCATCAGAAGAGCTACCAAGACGTGCCTCCTCCTTAGGCTCTTCAGCTGCTTCCTCAACATCAAGTGCATAAACTCCTAGTTCTGGCTCAAAAAATTGAACTTCATTCGGCTTGTTAAAATCTGTTATAATATCCTTAAGCCTCGGTTCATTTTCCACTCTGATTTGGTTTGCAATTCCCTTCCATGGTAGCCACATATGTGAGCAGTCTGTTGAAAAATAGCCATTCAGAGTTTTCATCCAATCCCTCGCAAGTAACATTCCATACCTACTTGGGATATTAACCACCGTAATGTCCACAACCTGCTGAACCCTGGGTTCAGAGTTCAATTGAATCTTGACATCATATAGAGTCCCCACTACATTTACCTCTGATCTGTCCAGTTGCAGGACTATACATTTGGATGAAACAAGTTGCATGCCTAGCATCTTACATATTTCTGCAGGCATGAGGTTGCTCGTGGCACCTGTGTCCACCAAACAGTTATGCAAATTCTTACCCGCAATTCTCAAAGTCAGTAAGAATGGCGGGACATCCCTTCTCTCCTTTCGCAAAATGAGATGGGATTCAACTCCTTTTCCTTTCCACGTTTGATCAGGTGAGTTCAACGCTTTTATCAATGCCTCCTTTTGGCCTGGCAATCTAGCTGCGTCCAAGAACGAAAGGCTAGATTTGGACTTCTTTAGATCCTCCACTATGTCATAGTTTGGCTTTTCGAATTTGACTGTCTTCTGCACATCATTAGACATTTCTCTTCTGAGTGGAGGGGGAGGATTATTATTTGCCTTAGTATCGGGAGGAAGAATAGAGTTGTTTGGAGGTGTTGATGAAGTTTTAGGGGTTTTAGATTTACTTCTCAAATGGTATCCATGATTCCCCTTCCTAAAATCTCGAAAAGCTTGCACCTCCCTGTTCCAAAATTTTGTCTTCTTCTTCCTCACTCTCACCTTCTTGATGATATACAATTTCCATCACCATAATATTATCATCTTGATGTTGTGATGGATCCTCATTTGATACCAGTTCCAAATCATCAACTTGTGCCTGAAGACAATGAGTGTATCTCGCAATTTCAGGACAATTCCTCTCATTGTGTTCTTTCGTGTTGTGCAACCTGCACCCCCTTTCCCACGCCAAATCTGAAAGATTCAAAAGAGAATTGGATTGGCTAGGTCCTGTAGAAGTATCTAATTGATTAGCAATGGGAGCGGGTACTCCCCCATTGTTTGGCTTGGTGTTCCAGTTGCCTCCCTCTATTGTTAAAATTTTGATTTGGGTGAGGGGCATGGGACTCATACTTCTGCTGTTGAACCCCGTCATTGCTTAGTTTATGAACTAATTTCTTGAGCTCTTCGACTTCTGAATAAATCTCCTTCGGTGGAATCACATTGTTGTTAACCCCCGTTGGATTCGCATAATTGATGGGGTCTTGATTCAAAACTTGGGTCGGGTTCTGAGGAATTTGATTCCCGTATGGATTGACACTTTGAATCGGGGTTGGATTTGGAAAAGGAACTATGGCTTGAGGATTGACTTGGCTAGTTCCTTGCATAGTTGATTGACTGTTCTGCAAAAATGCAGGGACAGTTGGAATGGATGTGATTGGTTGGATTGGAATGGGTGCATACGCGGGTGCCGGTGGATACGGCCGCCGATATGGGAAGGCGTTCATGCTTGGCATTTGTGGTGCCATGAGTTGATTTGCCCGGGGAGCTTGACCATATGGAGCATATTGTCCCATCACAAGAATCTGGGTGAACCCGTAGCCCTGTGGTGTCATTTGTTGCTCGATAGTCATGGCTTCGTTATAGGCTAAAGCCGACATGGTGACTTGAGGATTACGTCTCGCAAACATGGCTGTCATGGGGTCCAATGCCCCAAAATATATCTCGCAAAGCCACTCACGGGATCGATGGCAAAGTGCCTAATTGCTCTATTATAGCACTTTTGGAATCTCTCGATTAAACATTCTCGATCGGTTCCCCTTGGCCCCTTTTGCATGTAATAAACCGATTGTAAATAGTTGCGGGATCTAAGGGTGACCTAAATTGATTGACAAAGGCATTTTCCATTTGTGTCCAAGAGGTGATTGAACCAATTGGCAAGCATATATACCATTCATATGCTATTGGATCTAAGCTCATGGGGAAAAGTCTGCAGGCCACATCTTCATATTGAACTTGCAGCCTAATTAAAACATCCCTATAGGCTTGGATATGTTCTTCTATTGTTCTTAGGCCATCTGGCTTGTATTTAGGCAAAAATATTTCAATGTTCTTGGGGATTTCATGGATATCCCCAACAATGTTCAAAGGAGTATTATTAGCTCCATACCAAGGAGTTGCTGGAGCTTGAGCCATTTGACTCAAAATTGATGAAGACAAACCTACAATAGCAGTAGAAATATTATTGACAATAGGAACACTAGTGGCAACTGATATTACGGGCGTAGATCCACTCGATGTTCCCTGGAGAAAATAGGTCTTTTGTGACTGGTGAGCTTACGACTTGCTTGGCTTTACTCTTGGGAGTACCAATAAGGTCATGAAAAATGGTTTCCCCGATTGTTTGGGACCTCGGTCGCAATACGACGCGGTGGGTCCAAACTTCGCCCGATGAAACCCTCGATTATTTCAACGAAAACCCGCAACAAAAGAAAGCAAAAGCTGTAGTTTAGCTGTTTGTGAGCTTTAAGAAAATATTTCAAAATTAAATCAAAAGATATTATTCATGTATGAAAACCAAAATAAAGTAAACCGATTCGGCCCTCCTTCTAGCGCCAATCTGTTGAGTGGTGTTTTCACCCAATTGTGAAAGCACACTCTCCGGTAGGATCTGAGTCCCAAAATCCTCTGCTTGCAAAGAAAGTAATTTCTCCAAGGTTCCTCTTATGTTGATTCTAAAACACCAATGATGCTGCTCACTGTAAATGCAGGGAATACCTTAGGGTTGCAAGTGGATGTTAACAAGGGGCACTGTAGTTCACTTTAATTTGGATTTGCAATGGACTCTGAGCTTTGATGGGTTTTCAATTATTTATTTAAATGACTGAAATTAAAATACAAAAAATAAATACGGGTTTAAAAATAAAAATAAATGCAAATGAATATGCAACTAAGCTACGTCCGGAGTATTGCCATCTTGATTGATAAAACCGAAGACAATGAGGTTTCTCGCATGCAACCCAACCTACCGAACCCGCAAATTCGCACAATTCAGATAAGCCAAGTGCGGGTTTCTAGGGTTTCTACCGTAGTTTCAGATTTAGGCATTCGCATGAAGCAACCAAGAACACTTGCATTCAACTTCACCTATAAGCCTAGAAATCTGAAAGGGAAAGATAACACATTGAATCATGCATGCAAAAATGACTCCTTCTTTCTCATCAATGAAATGCCAACACTCTGTATTTCTGCATTAAAATGATGTATCAATTACAATTACAGAATGTTCCAGGTTTTACAAATCCAGAACAAATGAAGGAAATTGCCCAAGTGCAGGCCCAAAATGGCATGAAGCCCTTGTCTCTGCAACTCTGCAAGCAGCAATTTCCAACCCTATCTTCAATCTGCACTTCTGGCTTTATACTGTCTGGCGCGGCTCTCCGATTCTCCCTGTGTCTCTTCGTTTCATCTCCCAGAATGCGCCTTTTCAAATTCCTGCCTTTTCGATGCTTTTACTTCATGCTCGATTCTGAAACGCTCGAAATCTGCCGCTGCATGTAACGCTTCTGCAACTCCGACACCTGTATGCCACGTGTCCTACGTTTTTCGTGCCTTCTGTAACGTCTTCCTGTGAGAATCGTGACAAAAATAGCATGCAGCCCGTTCACCTTCCTGGCCGCGAAATCGCGACATGTCGCGATATCGCGACGCTTTCCTCGTCCGTACGTCTTCGGTCGCTTCTTGTCGCGAAATCGTGACCATTTTCTCTTTCGGACCTTCTTTCCGCAAACTGTCGTGATTTCGCTACCATTTTCTGTTTCGGGCCTTCTCACCGCAAACTGTCGTGATTTCGCTACCATTTTGACTCTGCACTCCTTTGCGCTCAATGCTGTCGCGATTTCGCTACCATTTTCCATTTTCGTACACTTGCCAATTTTTCGTCGTGAAATCGCTACGCTGCCTCCATCCGTACTACTTCGCTGCTTCGGAGCCGCGAAACTGCGACCTGTCACGATTTCACGACGCCTTTTCGCTTCATTCCCCTTTGCTGCTTTCTGTCACGATTTCGTGACCATTTCTGCGCATTATGCTTTCTGGTTGATCCTGTCGCGATTTCGCGACCATTTTGGCCTTTTGCCCTGTTTGATTGGTTCCTGTCGCGATATCGCGACGTTTTCTTGCTTCGTGCTCTTTGACCTCTTTTTGTCGCGATATCGCGACGTTTTTCCGCTTTGTGCCCTTTGACCAGTTTGACCCACGATTTTGCGACGCGTCGCGATATCGCTACGCCTTTCCATTTTGCCTTTCTCTCTCCTGCCTGGCCGCGACGGAGCAACATGTCACGATTTCGTGACACTTTTTCGTCTTCATTTTCTCTCTCCTCTTTCTGCCGCGACGGAGCAACATGTCGCGAAATCGCTACGCTATTTTCATCCGTACAACTTCTGCAGCAACACGTCGCGATTTCGTGACACTTTTTCATTCTGGCAGCGACGGAGCAACATGTCGCGATATCGCGACGTTTTTTCAATTTTGGCAGCGACGGAGCAACATGTCGCGATTTCGTGACACTTTTCCTGTTTTGGCCGCGACGGAGCAACCTGTCGCGATTTCGTGACACTTTCTGTTTTTCGGCACGATGGTGCGATTTCGTGTCCCTTTCAACACTTATGCATTTTTTTCTCTTTTCTTCATTTTTAGCATCTGGGTCCCTGAGATTTCTTCTGCAAGCCTACAAAAAAGGTGGGTCCCCAATTTTGGGGTGTGTTGTGGATCAGCCACAACGGTAGCATATCAACTCGAGTTACCCCAATCCTGTCGCATACACCTAGTATTTCATGTTTTCTGTCTCAAAAAGGTGATTGGCCAAAAAGTACACTCTCAGTCAGAATTCCCAGTGCTGGATAAAGAAGGGCGTATCCATCTACAACCAGAAGAAGTGCTCCAAACCAGATCACGCAGACTCAGATCTCGTCACATCCAAGAATTTCTCATCAAGTGGCAGGATTTACCTGAAGAAGATGCAACTTGGGAATTTGAAAGTATTTTCCAGTCATTTCCAGCTTTGAGGACAAAGCTTTCCAAGGAGGGGAGTCATGCTACAACCCTAACATAGCCGACTATGTTAGTTCCAACTGATTTACTTGATTTCGTTATTTAGGTTAGGTTGAGTTATGAATTAATCATCTATCATATTTTATTCAAATTTCATTTGCGACATTCACATACTTGCATGTACGGCGGGGGTGTGTCCACCTAAAGTGGCAGAATATTTATCAATTGATTTATTCTTCTTAATTTCTGATTTATTCATCTGAGATTTAAGTTGCAAAGCTTATGTTTAAATTGTGGTAACAGTCTGTATTAAGAAGGCAAGGATTTTCCTTGTATAAGACCTTTATATAGGAATATAAGTTCCTTGGCCCTTACTCTACCTTTGAATCTATCCTATGACTCATGTATATGTGGACTACATGCACATTTACATCATTGCACATTATAACACTTGTACATTTATTACATGTTGAAGTAACTACTTAATTTTACTCTAAAGTAAACTCATAATCTAGTAATGTACCAAAGGTGGTACATTGATATGTACCCAATAATGTAATATATTCTCTAACACCCCCCTATATTACATTATTTGGGTATTGGAGACTAGTCTTCAATATGGATATTTGTCTTGGTTTTGGAATTTGAGCTATTATCTTTTGATTCCTTCATTATATTCTTTGTCTGGATCTGGATGAGTATCTTGTTTTGGTTCTTCTTCTTCTTCTTTAGTTTGTAGATGGCCAAGTAGTGCATAGTTTTGTTGTCCTCTCATTATTTTAATTTTAAACCTTCTATTTCTTCTTTTGCTTTTATGATATATAGGTTCTTCATTCTCACCAATTTGTTCTTCAGGAAATGCATTAGTATTGTTTTGAAATACAACAATATCTTGTGAAGTTTCGATAGAATCCAGAGAATATATATTTCTATGGATTGATTTAGTGGATTCAATCTAATTTAATATTATAATGTGACACATATGAACTCCACTTATGTGTCTGAAATAAATTACCCTTTTGCTCTTTACTATATTTTCTATTGAAGTAAGACTAGATGATAATCCAGGGATATATATTACATTATGTAGTAGAAAATTTGGAAATGATTCACCAGGTGTTACACTCCCATATCCATGTATGTGATAGAATTTTCCATCTATAATTTTTAACCTGTAATTTTTAGTGACTTCAAGATAATCAAACCATTGTAGATTTCCTGTCATATGATGACTTGAACCGGAATCAATATACCAAATGTCCTTTTTATTTTGACATATGAATTTTTTTTAGTTTGAAGTGATTTTGTATCTTTGATATGTTATATTGGATGGATTTTAATCTTGAGTCCTCTTGTAGTGTGCATTGTGATGAAATGTCCCTCTTGTTATTTTTTCCATTTTAGTATATGATATGATTCCTTTAGTTCTTTAGTATTTTAAGAACACTTTTGATAGATCCTTTGTAATATACTACCTTATGACTCCCTAGTTTAGAGTATGTGAACTACTTTATTAAAACCTTTTTAAGACTAAGGTTTTATAGGATCCTTATGTATCCCTAGTGATTAGAATATATTCTAATCTTGGTGATAGTTCACCTTTTGAGTTGATTTGGTAAAGTTTTGGAATGATAATAATCAACTCCTATTTCACCTTTTTTCTTCTATTGAACTATGCACTTATCAATTTGAAATTATCAATGGTTGGATTTCTTTTGTCCCTTTAGTATGAGTACGAGACAAGTGTAAGTAAATAATTTGAACTCCTTTAAGTATATAATGAATTTCCTTTTATACCCCTTAATATCCAATAGTTTAATATTTCTAAATTCCAATAACCTATTTTTGATGTAGTATACCTTATAGCTCCCTAATTTTTGAATATTAGAAATTAATAATATTTACAATAATAATATTGATTTTCCAAGTAGAAACTCTTATATCTTCTATGGTATTTAATTGTAAATATTCCGCCAAAGTGATTTGAAATACTATGGATATGATCTCCTTTGATTTGCTTTCAAATGTATTAAGGTTGATTTTTTCTCCAAAATAAATGATAAATAAACTCAACCTTATGATATACCCCTTATTACTCCTAAATGAAAGCAATTTAAATCAAAGTGAAACCTTACCCTATTAATGTTGTATCTATTTGAAAATGGTTGTTGTACTTCCTTGATGGCAGATGTATGACAGTGGCAATGAGTTTAATGCTCCTTTGAATCCTTTACTTCGTGCCTTGCACCTTGAATATGCTCTCAATCGCACTTTAATTCCTCTCTTACTTAATATGCTTCCATACCTTGCACTTCTAATTCAGTCAGCTATAAGTATGCTTCCACTCTCTTGACACAGGTGCTACGTGGCACAAGCGTTATTCAACTCTTTTGACTTCTTCTTATGCGGCACAATGTTGATGAAGGATTTTTTAGGTGATATGACACATGGTGTAGTAGTTCTTGAGCATTGAAAATGTAGGTGAGCACTCAAGATGCTTTCTTTGAGCGTTGGTTTAAATATGAGAGTGTTACTTAGTTGAGCGCTCTTCTTCCTTGAGTGTAGGCATTAGGGTTAAATATTCTCTTACACCTTTGTGCCAAGTGGTACAATATTCTCTCCTTGTTAAGACAAGTGTTTGAGCCTTCTTTGCATGCAATATCTCCTTCAATGTACCATTTTCATAAGGCTTCTCAACGTATTCTTACCAACTATTGCAAGCTTCTTTTGTCACAGTAAATTGTGAGATGGCTCCTTCATTTTTCTACCGAAGATGGATCATAAATTCTCCCAAGGTTGGCTCCAGATATAAAGATTCTAGAGCATTGCAATGGAGGTCTTATGGTGCTTCCTCTTGGTTGACATTTCATCCACGTTGGAACTTGGTAATACACCTTATTTTTTCCTTATACCTTACATTTTTTCCTTATAATATGCTATCCTTAGCACTATGAATTTATGTAGATAATATTTACCTTACGTAGGCCCTTAGTGTTGTAGATATGCTATAGATGATTGGTCCTTATGTAGTACATGTACGTTGCAGGTTGTCATTGACTTATGTGTTGGTTGTCCTCTAACACCTTGACGAGCTAGCTTTTGAGACTTATGAGTGGCTCTTCACTCAAGCACCAATCGATGGATATCGAGCCCTTCAGATGGCTCATTTCTTAAGCACCTTTGCTAGTGCTTATCCTTTGTAAATGATGGATGTTGAGCCCCTTTGTAATGGCTCCTCTTCAAGCACTTTTTCTAGTGCTAATGGTGTCCTCTTGTAGATAGAATGATAGACTACGCAGAGTGTCCTCAAGACACTTAAATTTTATCTTCCTTTGATGTAATATAAGACAAGCTTGGTGCTTGAATAACAACCTGTAATACCTTCTTATTTCCACCCGAAACATAAGACCCTCCTAGTATCATTTTGTAGCTCTCTTCACTAGTTTTTGTAGACACCTAAAACATGTCATGTTGATGAGACTTCCTATATGGACTCCCTGAAGACCAAATGACCCACTTTTGGTAGCTTTAACAGTGGTTTTCACCACTCAAAAAGGGACCTTTCCTTTTACAACCTAGGCTACACCTCTTAGGGACGGCCTCCAAAGACCATCCTACCAAGGTATAATCCCTAATCGAGGGCATCCTACCAAGGAACATCCCCCAGTCAAGGTCATCTCACCCTAAGATGACCACGCTAGAAGTGGAACAAAAAAAAGATAATCTATGTGGTCTTGCACCGTTGATTTCGTGCATGCTCGAGCCCAGTTTAGAATGCATGATTGAGCCTAGAATAGAAATGTGTAGGCTAATATAACCAAGTGGCATTGCATGGGATTTTAGAGAAGAGCATGTAAGCCACCTCTCCAACGCAAAGATTCTTTGATAATTATAGGTTCCTTTCAAAGGATCTATAAATTGGCATCTGCCCTCATTTGAAGATATCATCAGGTTTTTGAATTTTAAAGCAGTGAAGTGCTATCAGAATTTGACCATGGATCCTAGAGATTTTGCATTCTTCTCATTATAGAAGCTATGTCGTTGGCTCATTTCAAAGGTTAAAGGCCATACCCATACTTGGAGTGTAATCGTACGCTCCAACTTCAAATACTGATATAGACCCACCAATCTGCTTTCATGAAGCACACCAATCCATCAACCAAACCATAGATCAAACCAAGGAGTCACCCTGCATCAACCTTGAGAAAGAATTTATAGGTTAGCAGTTGTCTCTCCATGATATTTCCTATAGGTACGATCGTCCCACCCAGATGTGACCCGTAGGTACAACCATCCTACACAGAGATGACCTCCAGGGCAGTGATCCGTTTTCTTTATTTCTTGTTTTGATGAGTTTTAGTAGCATTTCTATTTATCATTTCAGCATAGTCAAAGTTTGTTTTACGTATTTAGTTACCTTGTTTTAATTGTTTATCATTTTTTACTTATCCTTTCATGCGCACATGCTATTAACCATTTTGTGTTCATTGTGTGTAGATTACAGGTTTTGTGCAAGTAAGGAGGAACGCAGAGTTTAACATTATCACCTCTTATCGAGATCACAAAGAAACAATTTGCAGGATGATTTATGGATGCAATAAGGCCGCATAGTGCACCAAAACTATTTTAGAGAGGGTCAAACCCTCGGATTGTGTATCTATTGTATCGCACTATTGAACTCCCTAAAGGGGATGTATTTGTAACTCATTTTGATCAAAACAAGTTATTATTAATATAAAAGGACCTGATTTATCATCTTCATATTTTTTCACAGTTTGTTACATTGCATGCTTTTGGTGTTCATTCATTTAGTGCTATCATTATTCCTTTATTATGCACTAGTTTTTGAGCATTTTAGTGGTGATCACGATGGGACGTAGTCCCTATTTTTCATAAACATTACTAATTGTTGTTATTTTTGGTGTTTTTGAGTTATAAGTACTGCCATCCCTTGCAAATATTGTCAATAGACACAATCGTCTCACCTCGGGATTGCCCTATGCTACAACCATCTCACCCTAGGATGACCTTATTCTGTAACCGTCTCACCCTAGGATGACCTTGTTATGTGACCATTTGACCCTAAAAAAACCTTTTTCTACAACCGTCCTAACCTGATATGGCCCCTATTTGAAGCCATTTTGACCTAAGACGGTCATACAGATGGCAAAACAAATTTTGAGGGCTCCACCCCCGAACCCCCTAACAAGAGAGCTCAATGAGCCCTCCTGTGAACCCCCTTTCTGGACACTCATCATTATGAATAGTGCACCACCATCCGCCTTAGATCAAAGAGTATAGAAATCAAAATGCCAGAACATTTTTGAATGTAGGCTCCCACGGTAAGTATCTGATCTATTCTCTACATTTCTGAGTGAAATTTATAAAAAAATTAAAAAGTTGCAGAGGTTATATAGAAAAGCATTATAGTTGAGCTTTCTTTCTACGACCACTTTTGGTCTAGATGGCCCATGTTCGTGATCGTCCCTCTATGGGACGACCTCTGTTGGTGATCGTTCCTATGTAGTATGGCCCCTATTTGAAGTCACTTTTGTTTGAGATGGCCCCTTATATGATGCATACTGGACTGTTTGCTTGCTACCTGACCCTGAGCTAATCATGTAGGGTTCTATATATTTTAGGTTAATGAAATTAAAATGTTCTTTACTTAGAAATTTAAAATTGAAACGTTAATTTGTATGCATTAGTGAAAGAGCTTGTTGTGGTGCAGAGGTAAATGTCCTGGGTGATGGTAGAGGCCGACCCAGGTTCCATTCCCCTTGTATCCATCCTGCAGATATATGGTATAGTTAGGAATATCCTATGTGCTGGTAGAGGCCGACAAGGCTCCATTCCTCCTATGCCCAACCTGTTGAAAGTGGCACCTTGAAAGGGGTGTTTTCCACTATAAATTAGTTAACTCAGGTGTTTTAGGTGAGTTGGAGAGGAGAGGGCAATCCTCCAAGGGAGGTCCCAGGTTCAAATCTCCACCCAACCAAAAAGCTGAATTGGGTATCCAAAATACAATTGATAATGTTGGTGCGGGCGGCTCGGCAAGGGGTTTTTCGCCTATAAAAAAAAATCATGGAGTGCTTGACGATTTCATTTTATTTTGCATAAAAATAAAAATAACCCCATAAACCATGACATATCTTAAATGTTAACGAGCTAGATTTTATCACCAGTTTTTAATCATTTTGTACCCTATTTTTGGCCAAAGCTGATCCAAGAACTATCATAGCCATGGAAAATAGCACACATTCCTCTTCAGAGGGTGTATCACTAACCACAGTGAACTGGGTGAGGACTGGTAGGACTTGGGCTCCCTCATCGGATTTGGATTTCATCACCAAACCCTAGTGGGTTTTACGGCTTGGACTTCATCACCAAGTCAGTGTGTGTGAGCATCTAGGTGAAAACCATTAAACTAAGAGATATCATCAACAAAAGCAAAACATGAACAAGAAAGAAACAACAACACATCAAAACACACCAAATAGTTTAGGGATTCACATCTAAAACTTAAATGAGATAATCATATTGTTTGATTGTGTGTTTCTTTGTTGTTTGTTTTGGGTAATCAAGACCATGGTAACTACACCCGACCAAGCCCGATCAAGGGCTAGTGCTATAGAATATTTTCAAGGAGGCATGGAATGCCTTTGCTTTAGTCCTAAGGATTTAGCCATTCCTAAATGGCATCCTAGTTTTTACAGAGAGTCTGACCTAGAGTAAGTCTCCATTCAAGATGAATCTACCGATCTTCAATATGATTGTAATGGTGACCTCCATAGTTAAGATACTTTTCATGCTCACCATAGACAAACCCTACAGCAAAGGGAAGGTCCTAGTAGAATGGTACCACGAGTTCACATTCTGACTCACCCTATACAACAAGTATAAAATTATCAAGAGTACACACCATGGACAATGTTGGATGATCATGCCACTCCTCTTGACTGTCCATGGATGAGTCGGTAATATACCTTTTTAGACATGTATGGCTCTCACCGTCTTGCTCGAACACCCTTGTCGGCTCACAAAATCCTAATCAATGAGGAAGAAAGGGATTTTGATCATCTCCCCACTCCTCAAAAAGAATATTCTATGCAATCACATTGCACCTCTACACCACCTAAGTATGTCAAGCTTACCTATAAGCTCAGACACTAGATCAACACAACCTCCCTCGATCGTGGAAAATGAATAGCCAACCATTTTGGAGCTATAGAGCAGGCCAAAGTCTTTCATATTAACATGAAGGTCAATTGGCCCTATACTACTGACCAACTAGAGCAAGACCTTAGGAATAACTCTAATAAATAAGTGATGTTAAACCAGCTATAGTTGGATAAACAGTGCTTGGATGAAAAGTATCAGCTAAGCCAATAGAGATTGTAAGAAAATAGGGTGTATCAAGAAGTGCTATACTAGGAAAAGCTACAAAAAACCATGCAAGAGGCGGTTCCCACCCCACGTACATATAGGCAGTAGTTACAACAAAAGTGCATGGTACACAAGCAAAAACTACCACCTAGACCTAATAAGAACCATTATCCTCGTGTCCCCCTCAACAAAATATGACCCTACAACATAATATCAACACTTCTCCATAGGAGCATGAAGCCTATGAAGACTTAGGGTCAAAGTATCAAGATCATGGGTACCCTGAGTCACATTATGAGGATATGGTCGATGACCAGAATCAGCCACCTTGTCCCATCAGGCATCTTCCACCTCCCCCTCCTTGAGGGTAAAGATGCGAAGATGAGTTCTTTTCTTCCGAAGCTTACAAGGTGTTCACTGAGCGTATTTAATCACTGGAAAAACAAGCTTTGGGTATGGCTTACAATAAACCCACACTAAGTTAACTTTGCAACAAACCACTGCACCATTCTATCCCATCTTCCCCATATTTAGAGCATTTTGAAATACCCAAGTTAGTCAAGTTTAAAGGGGATGATGATGCATAGGAACATGCCACCAGTTTCATGAACCTATACTTTCAACTTAAGGATAATGATGCCTTGTTGCTAAGAATATTCTTGATAACACTCTTAGGCCCAACCCTAGAGTGGTTCAATCATATTTCAAGGCATAGCATTCATAGGTTTGAACAAATAACAAATGCATTCCTAGAACACTTTGCATTCAGTTTTAAGAAAAAAGCTACCTTGACTAATTTGTACTATCTTCAACAATTTGATTATGAACCAGTATTGGACTATGGAAATAGGTGGTGAGCAATCATGTCAAAGTTGTCATTTGCCTTACCTATAACACAACTCACTCGTTTACTCACAAAGAGTTGTTCAAAACAAATTTCATTGTTGTTACAACTCCAGCAATATCAGACCTTCGAGGAAGCTTTAGATCAAGCTAAGGTCATAGAGGATAACAAAATTCAAGAAGGAGAACTTAAACTTCAAAAGTAGGAATGGAACAAAAACCTAAAAGGTAACCAAGCTCAACAGAAACTTGTAGCAGTTAATCAAGTTGTCTTAAATTTTCTAGGACCCGAAAAGCCAAATTTACCACAACAAGACAATTATCAGGCCCAATCCCCTCCTGCACAGTATAATCAGCCTCAATATAATAAATGGCAAAGGCAACATTATCATCAACCTCACAATTATACGCCATTTCCTAAGTCTTTGGCATCACTTTTTAATCAATTATGCGAGGCCAAGGCTATCGACTTACCAAAAATCTATCCCGTGGATCCTAATAAGATAAAACCCAGGTGGTATCAAGAGGATCAGCACTGTGCTTATCATTGAATAAACAGACATGACATTCAGTCATGTATCACATTTAAGAATATAGTATAGGATATGCTTGATGCAAATAAACTTTAAATCGAAAATCCTCTCGCACCCAACAACCAAAAAATGGGTATCTTTAAGGATTTAATGCCTACACATGAGGCATTGGTAAATCAAATTTGATAAGTAAATTAAATCCATACAGCCTGGACCATGCATGAGTTGGTAGGGATGATCAATATTATGACACAAAATAGGAGGTATCTAAATCAGGCTACACCACCTATAGCTCCAATAAGCGTCCCTTCCATGTCATAGCTTGTATCGTCAACAAATCCTATTCCAAGTCCACCACCTTGCCTGGTGGTGACTATTAAAAGTAGGCTTACTCAGAGCCTATAGACGGCATCGGCCAAACTTTCCATGTATGATATAATATAATAGTCACAGCCATACCACAAAACTCTAATGGATATTCTAAAGTCAATTGAATTGCAAATCCAGTACCCCAAATCATTTTTTAATTTTGTGTGGCATATTCAACATTGTAGAGAGCCTTTCATTACATTTCATGATCATGAGATCAAGGCAACTCCCAATATCGGGCCCGATCCTCCACTACACATCATCGCTAGTGTGAATAAAATTCACTACAAGTGGGTGTTGATAGACATAGGTTCCCCAATAAAATCATAACAACTAATGCACTAGAGCACCTTAGCCTTCCAACCTCACATATCGTAGCATCTACATTCACCCTTTGAGAATTCAATGATGCTTTATGCTCCACCATTGGCACAATAGTCCTTCCTATTTAGGTTGGGCTAAAAACTATTTCTACATTGTGCCATGTCTTGGAGGGTGTAATGCAGTATAATATATTGCTTGGAAGACCTTGGATGCATGACATGAAGTGCATCCCATCCATTTTGCATCAGTGTGTCAAATATATACATGAAGGGCAAGTCCATGTGGTTCATATCGATATTGAACCCTTTAAGTATTGTAATGTGGTGCATCATCCGCAAGAGTCTATCTTGACATCCATACATCTGGACATCAAACCTAATGATCCCATAAAAATTCTAGATCTGGTGCCACATTCCACCATTAAAACATCTCCATCCCTGCCATTGCCAACAATTTCTCTCGATATCCCTTCTTCCTCCTTAAATTCTTTGAGCGAGAAAAAGTTGAAGGGACCAATCAAGGAGATTCCTCCCTCCATTTCCACCATCCTATAATAAGATGCTCCAACTCCTATGGATGTAAAAAAATCATTTGTTGTTATGGGTGAGTCGAATCAAGCTATACATCCATCATCATCATCCATCCTGTTGCAGGTCACGATCCATTTAGCCAATCCTTGACTTGTTGAGTATTTGGTACAAAATATTATATTCACTCCACTCATTGAGTCCATGCAAGACATGGGCAAGCCTCGCTTGCCATCACTACCCATTGGTACCATTGTGCCCTTGGGGGTTCCCCCAAACCATATGAAATTTATCTATGGGGGCCTTGATGATTCCACAAGTCTATCACCTATAACGACGGACGATGATGAGCCATTTTCAAGGAATGCCACTTATCTATCAAATATAGATTTTGCCCTATGATACTTTCATCACTACTATTGGCATGGGAATGGTCTTGGTTGGTACAAATAGGGTCTTCGAAAACCTTACCAACCATAATATCAACTCCCTATAGATAAATTTGGCATAGGATACTCCGTACGTATAGTAGTTGAACTCCTTGCAGATTCCCTCCAATACCTAACCTTAGGATTTGGAGAAGAGATCGATGAGAATGATGCACCCCCAAGCTATTTTCATCTATTAGGAGACCATATCCTTGTTACAATAGTTTCTATCCAACTTCCTGACTCCCTCAATGACACACCCAAAGAGTATGAGGATGAGATAGAACTTGCATACCTCGGTCCTCGCCACAAGTCAATAGCCTCTTGAATCCATTAGTGAGGTATCTGAAGAGTCTGAGGATGTGATAGACTTAGCCTACCTAGACCCTACCCACATGCAGTGGATTAGCGATCAAATTCACATGAATTATCACTTGTTCTTTAATCGAGAATACATCAGTATTTGGATCTCTAATACATAAGAAGAGATCAATGAGCAAGAAGGGCATGGCCTAGCCAATGACCCTGAGAATGATTGGCTTGAAGAGGGTTGTGGATCCACTCAAGATCAAGATGATATGTCCATTTTCTCATAGGATGCATAAGTTGTTATTGTGTCTATCGATGATCTCAAGGAATTCTACCTTCATCTGTTTCCTATGGGGATGCCAATTTTATGACAACTACTATCATCAGAAGATCCAGTCATCTTAGATCCTCCTAGGCCTCATCCAGTCATTCCACCCTCGCCTTAGCCACGTCTAGTGCATTTGAGACCACCCATATATGAAATACCCTTCCCACCTGAGAATGGAAACCATCTGCCATCCATCAATATGGTTTTCATTGATTTGACTATGCCTCTCTATAACCCTAGTGACCCTTCAAAATATTTACACCTCAACCATTAGGCCATTGATTTTGATCACATCATAATTCTGCCATCACCCATAGAGTTCTTCCCTTGTGAAGAGATTTTATAGCCATTTCATTTCTAACAAGGATCATTCAAAGATGTGTGTCACATTGAGATCAAGCCTGATGAAGAGATCGATTCTCCAAATCCAACTGATGATATCCATTTGATCCCTATGCCTCATTAGCTTGAGGAGAGATTCCACATATCAATTTAGGAATCAATTGATGTAGATATCAACACCAATCCCACAGTTCCTAAAATTGTCAAGTTGGGACTCAATCTGTCCCTAGAGGAACAAGTCGTTATCATAGCTCTCTTGAAAGAAAAGAGAGAAGCCTTTGCTTGTTCATATAAGGATATGTTGGGTCTTGACCCGAGTTTGGTCATTCACAATTTGATGCTCGATCCAAAATTTAAATCATTCAACCAAAAGATTAGAAATATGTATTCCACAATTGCATTAATGGTTAAAAATGAACTTCAAAATTTATTGAATGTAGGATTCATCCAACACATCGATTATCCTTATTGGGTTTCTAATATGGTACCCATTAGAAAACTCGATGGGAGAATTTGCATATGCACAAATTTTTGTGACCTCAACAAAGCGACTCCTAAGGATGAATTTCCACTTCCTAACATTGATGCTCTAGTCGATGCAACTGCGGGATATGAAATGTTATCCCTCATGGATGGTCTTTTAGGCTATAATCATATTCGAGTCAATTTCGAAGATCAGCCCAAGATAGCCTTTACCACACCGTGGGAGATATTCTGTTACAAAGTCATGCCATTTGTGATGAGGCCTAGAAGTGCCTCAATCATAACATGTTTTGTACACTAAAAATGCCTATAAACTCTTATGTTTTATATGATATGTTAGTTAAGTTGATTCAATATGCTGTATATTACCCATTTTGCATGATCAATGTATTTGAAATATTATATGCTAATTTTACAGCTTTTTGCATAGTTTTATGTTCTTTTTGCTATGATTTGCTACAATGGGATATGCTTAGAATAATAGCAGCATTTCACTAATCATATTTTTATTTGTCTCAAGCATTTACTTCACCTAAATCTGGCAACAGTGCAAGCAAACTGTTGCTGTGCAGCAAAAACATGTCTTTCCCATGTAAATTCCAGCCAACTGTCCATAAATAGTAAGGCATGGAATTCACATGAGGAAAGGGATGAAGATCATTATAATTTGATCTTAGGAGATAACCCACCTGAGAGATGCAGAAGAAATCACTGGAAAAGCATACATTTGTTCATTTCGAAGTATCTTCGGAATGAACAGATATCTTTGGAATGAAGGAACACAGTATCTTCGAAATGAGCGGATCTTCGGAAAGAAGAATGCAGCGTCTTCGAAAGGAGCGGATCTTCGAAATGAAGCTTGCAGTATCTTCAGAATGAGCAATCTTCGGAATGAGAATGCAGTATCTTCGGAATGAGCGATCTTCGGAATGAGAACTGCATTGTCTTCAAAATGAAGCCACTTATCTTCGGAATGAAGAACAGAATGTGTTTTTGACTGTTGACCGATTTCGAAGCTGAAAAAGGGAAATAAAGGTTGGAAAAAGTAAAGAGAAATATCTTCCATCTGTCTTTGCCATCATTGCCGACCAAAGCCATCATTAAGGGAAAGATCAAGTTTTAGTCCTCTTCTAGGATAAAACCAGAATTTGTTGCAGCATTGTAGGATTAGATCTTTTGAGATATTATTTGTTTGTAATCAGATCATAGGATAGCTATAAATATTTCTCCCGTTCAGGTTGAGCCTAGTAAGTAGAAAAGGAGGTAGAAAATAGAGTAAAGAAGCTAGCAGAAAATACAGAGTATAACTAGAAATTGACTATTACAGTCTTGTAACAGTTTTTCAGCAGAATTCTTGTAATCATGTATTTTGATCAATAAAGTGCACCAGTTCTATTTCAAAATGCTTGTAAATGAGTGTGATTAAGATTTAGAAAAATATAGAGACTTACACCTTCTTTTGGACAAAGAGGCTGGCCACTTCCAGACCTACAAGGAGGACTAACAAAGCAGGTTTTTATTCTGATTTTGCTGCAGCATAATGAGTTGTAGAACTTGTTATTTCAATTGCTTGTAAATAGTTGAAAATATTTGCAGTATTAGTTTATTTATAATTAGATTAATCTTGTGCTTAAATTTTTAGTTGCAATCTTACTTTCAGCAAAGCTTCCACTTTATTTTCAGACTGTTATTTCCAGAATTCTACTGTTTTTCAGCAATTTCCTGCATTTTATGTTTTGCTGTCAAAATCTGAATAGAAGATTGACAACCTTCTGTTATAGAATTTTGATAGTTTTTATTTCTACATTAGATCTAGACTTTCATTACTACAAAATTAATTAGATTTCCTTTCTGCAATTAGGATCAAACTTTCAATTCTGCAACTGTTAATTCTACAATATAATTAGGTCTCATTCTGCAATTGTAATTAGGACTTCATTTCTACAGTTAATGATTAGTTTCCAATTCTGCAACTTAGATTAAGATTAAATTCATGCAATTTAGAGTTAGGAATGTTCCAAAACCCCCCACACAACCAGTTCCACCAATAAGACCTGTTGCTCTAGATTGACCTAAGTTATAGCTGTTTTACTTCTTCTCCCACAGATAGCCTTGTACACTGCCCTGGATTGATAGATTCATTGAGAATTAATGATGGTATAATGACTACGCATCAATTTGGTATTAAAAATGTTGGTGCCACATATCGACGGGCCATGACATACATCTTTTATGACTGCATGTATAATATCCTGGAGGATTACATAGATGATTTGCTAGCTAAATATTTGTTGCATCACGAGCACATAGATGTTCTTAGGAAGATATTTGATCGCCTCATCGTGCATAATGTTAGAATTAACCCCAAGAAGTGTTTCTTTAGAATTATATCTAGAAAACTTTTGGTTTTCATAGTCTCCAAGTGAGGCATCGAAGTTGATCCCACCAAAGTCAAGGCGATACTCAAAATGCTTCCCCCTACCCACCTTAAAGAGCTTCACAACATACAAGGAAAGGTAGCATCCATCAAATGCTTTATAGAGTAATTGTTGAATAAATACCGACCCATGAATCGACTACAAAACAAGGGGGTCCCATTTAAATGGGATGATGAGTGTCAAAAAGCCTCTGATGAGATAAAACAATATCTGGCATCCCTGCTAGTTTTAGCTCCACCTCGACTAGGTGTGCCATTTTTATTGTACATTTTAGCTACCAACTTTGCTTTAGGGACCATGTCGACCCAAAAGAATGAAGCATATAAGGATCAATTTGTTTATTACATTAGCTACATCCTGGTGAGCTACGAGCTTAGATATGCATATATTGAGAAGCTTTGCCTAGCAGTGGTATTTACCACTAAGAATTTGTACCATTACATGCCCAATCAAACCACGTATATCATATTTAAAGAAAACCCTTTGCGATACATGATGAGTTGAACATATCATAATAGTCATACCACAAGGTGAATCATACTATTAACAGAATTCAATGTTAAATTCATAAGCCATAAATATATCAAAGGTCAAGTAATTATTGATCAGTTAGCAGAGGCTCCTCTTCAGGATAATCAACCTCCTACCATCGAGTTGCCTGATGATGCAATTTTTGCATTATCCAACTCGCTCAAACCAGAACCAAAAAATCAAGCTGATATGATATTGTTCTTCGATGGTTCTAAATATGAGCAATGGGGTGGCATAAGAATCATGTTCTTCACACCACAAAGGGCTCCTATACCTCTATAATTCAAACTTGATTTCCCATGCACCAATAATAATACTGAATACGAGGCCCTCCTTTTGGGCCTTCAAGCCGATGTCGCCATGAATATCAAGAAGTTAAATATCTTCGACAATTCCTTGCTCATTGTCAATCAAGTCAAAGAGATCTATCAATACAAATGCTCAATCTTGCATTCTTATAAAGCCCTTGTGGATAAGATTTTAGCTAAACTTGAATGGTATAACATCGAGGCAATCCCTTGTACATCTAATTGTTTTACGGATACTATGGTTTCTTTGGGATCCTTAATTTTGTAGAACCCTTCAGATGATATTACCACCATTCATGTTAAAACACTTTTACAATCAACAATTTTGCATGAGGCTTCAAAAGATGACAAATATGTCCACATGGTTTATATTGAGTTGTACCACGAACGGTTCTCTCGCATACACAACTTTTTGACACATGCTTCCTGGGGTCCTTTTATCCCCAACAGTCCTTTTGAGAATATCACAATGATCCATCTTAAGGTTGTATCCCAAGTAGTATTCGTACGGGATGAATATTAACAGGAGTCAATAGTTCATTCAGTTAAGACTCAACAATGTCAAGATTGGTTCACCCAACTTAGATTTCTTAAAGCTTGGAAATATCCCATCGAGATTGTCGCATGTCACAAAATGAACATTCAATCAAAAAGCAACAAAATATGTCTTTCTAGGAGACATTTTGTATCGTCAAGGCTATGATGGCCTTCTCCTTCGTTGTTTAGAACCCCACAAATTTGCTTGGGTAGTTTTGCAAGCTCGTGATGGTACTTGTAGTGGCCATTTTAGTGACATGGCTATCGCCAAGCACATCCTCCAAATGGGCTATTATTGGCCTACTATGGAGAAACATTGTTGTGCTTATGTCAAGAAGTACGTGAAATGTTAGCATCATGCTAATATTTTACATGTACATTCTCAGGCCTTGCAACTAATTCTTTCGATATGGCCTTTTTGTAGTGGGATTTTGATTTTATTGAGAAAATATCACCCCCATTGTTGGGCCATCACACGTTTATCTTAACGACCACAAAATATTCTACCAAATGGGTGGAAGAAATACCTCTTACCACTACAACTAGACCAAGAATTGAGGAGTTCATACTCCATAATATCATATGTCATTTTGGTATTCCATTCAATATTATTTCAGATAATGGGCCTCCATTCAAGAACAAATATGTGCGAGCTTTAACTGTGAAGTATAACATTCAACACAACTTTTATACATCTTATTATCAGCAATCCAATGGGCAAGCAGAGGTATCAAACAAAATAGTCATTACCATTCTTAAAAAAATCATCAAATATAATCATAAATATTGGCATCTTCAACTGCCTCTTGCATTATGGGATTACAAAACTCCTTTTTCCCTGGTATATGGCACTGAGGCCATCATGTTATGGAATTAGAAAGTCCTTCATTGCGCATATCACTCCAAGAGTTCGTCGACGATGATACTGCGTGATAAGCTCACCTTGATCAATTGACCCTTTTTTATGAATGATACATTAATGCTCTTGAAAACCTTTGCATTTATCAAGATCACCTTAAATAAAAGCAACCAAAAACATCAAAAAATTGCAAAATACAAAAATATCGCATCATCAATCGTATTGCATTTCATCATGTATTTCTCATCATTACATTGATCTACTAGATGCATTAGGCATCTTCATTACATTTCCATTAGGATATGTTGTTCTCACACTACCACAAATAAGCACCACACTTGTATGACTATCATAAGTCTTAATCAACCTTATCCATCATCATCATTTATAGTTTTTCTTATGAGCTTTTGCTTATAAAGGGATCCTCGTTAGATAGGATAGATACCGGATGAACATCAGCAATGATGTTTAGATGGCCACTGATTATTTTACACACACCTTTTAGTTTACAAAATATCGTCAAGAAAACCCCACATTTCACATATCATATCATCCATATCCCATTTTGTGAGTAGCTATATTTTTTAACACAACCAATAAGTTGTTATGGGATGTTCATTAGGGTTTTTGATCATTCAGCCATTCCTAGTTACTCTTCAGATTTTGTTGAACGCTATTTTGGCTTTTAGAAGGTAGGGTCTTGCTTTGTAATACCGTGCATATCTCAAAATCCCAAACACATCCACACATTATAAGTTTGAACAAGGAAGGATGACTGTGGTGCTTACATTTAGGTTGTTTTGCATCTTAGACTAATTCATTATGTTTTAACATATAAACATAAACAAAACCAAAAAAAATTATATTAATGATATAATTAGTACATCATCAGTATATACATCTATGCATACATACTATAATATCTAGGCATACATTCATCATCCACAATTGCATCCATAAAGTGCATCCATGCATCACATAAAATAAAAAGCCCCAAAGGCACTTAAGCCCTTTGGTCAAATCATAACAAAAATCCCCAAAGTTACTTAAGCCCTTTGGTCAATTCATCACAAAAATACCCAAAAGGTACTTAAGCCCTTTGGTCGAATCACCATCCAAAAGTGGTAAAAGCATCTAATCCCTATGGTCACACCAATCAAAAATATTCAAAGGTACCCACATTCTTTTGGTCACACCAATCAAAAAGCTCCAAAGGTACCCACATTCCTTTGGTAACAATCAAAAATCTCCAAAGGTACCCACATTCCTTTGGTCACAATCAAAAGTCTCCAAAGGCACCTAACCCCTTTGGTCAAATAAAATTCCAAAAAAAAATTGAGTGAATCTCGTATCTAGTGATTTACTCTATAAACCTGGCGATTGCAGCGATTGGTTGTCCATGCAATTTGGTAGGATGAGTAAATTACCATAAGATCACTCACCAAAAATAATAATAAAATGGGTCAAAATCAAGGTTGTAATGGGGTCTTGTGCCCTTTAACTTTTTTTATAGCTCAAGTAAACCCAAATAAAATCATCTTAGTCAAGCGACTCGTTGCTTTCATCATTTTTTTCATTTCCTCATCAACTTGTCGCTTGAGGAGGTAGTCAATACAATACAAAATTCATAATCAAGTCAATAATCAAACACTCAATCATGCAAGTAACATTCGTTCAAGAATCATTGCCAAAGATAATCATGTCCTTTCTTGGGGTAGACAAAAAGCAAAAATTTCAAACAATACAAATGACTTGGCATTCGTAAGGCATGGAGGCTCATAGACCCGTAGTGTCTCGCCATGACTAAATTTTTTGCCAAGATCAAGTATACCTCCAAGTCAAATATCTTAGCTAAAAGGTTTAATAAAATCAAGTTCCTCAACTTGTCACAAGCAATGGTTCGAAAATGCATGCTCTTTTCATGATTGGGGCATCCAACATTGATCAGATCATCGAACATCATCAAATCTCAATTTGACTTTAGGTCATCTATTTTTTCTCGTGTTTTGTTTTCACATAATGCATCCCAAAAATGGGCATCTATAGACACCTAAAACATGTCATGTTGAGGAGACTACCTATATGGACTCCCTGAAGACCAAATGACCCACTTTGGGTAGCCTTAGGGCTTGAAAAATGGTTTTCACCACTCAAACCAGGGATATTTCCTTTTGCAACCCAGGCCACTCCTCCTAAGGATGGCCTCTAGAGATCGTCCTACCAAGGGATGACCCCTAATTGAGTTCATCCTACCAAGGAATGACCCCTAATAAAGGTTGTCTCACCCCGATATGATCACACCAAAAGTGGAACAAAAAAAGAGAATCCACGCGTGGGCTTGCACCATTGATTTTGTGCACGTTTGAGCCCAGTTTAGCATGCACGCTTGATCCTAGAATAGCACTATGTGGGCCAGGACAACCAAGTGGTATCACATGGGATTTTAGAGAAGAGCATATAAGCCAACTCTCCCATGCAAAAATTCTTTACTAATTATAGGTTCCTTTCAAAGGATCTATAAATTGGTAACCATCCTCATTTGAAGATATCATCAGGTTTTTGAATTTTGAAGCAACAAAGTGCTGTCAAAAATTTGACCACATATCCTCGAGCTTTTGAATTCTTCTCATCGTAGAAGCTATATTGTTGGCTCATTCTAAAGGTTGAAGGCCATACTCACACTTAGAGTGTAATTGCACGTTCCAACTTTGAAGACTGATCTAGACCCACTAAGTTGCTTTCACGAAGTGCACCAATCCATCGACCAAACCATAGATCGAACCCAAGAGTCATCCCACATTGGCCTCAAGAAAGAATTTATAGGTTATCAACCATCTCGCCCTGATACGGCCTACAGGTATGACCATCCCACCTAGATACAACCTGTAGGTACGATTGTACTACACAGAGACGGCCTCAAGGACAGTGATCTATTTTCTTTATTTCTTTTTTTGATGAGTTTTAGCAGCATTTATATTCATCATTTCACCATAGTCATATTTTGTTTTACATATTTAGTTACCATGTCTCAGTCATTTATTATTTTTTACTTATCCTTTCATCCGCACATGCTATTAATATTTTTGTGTTCCTTGTGTGCAGATTACAGGTTTTGTGCAAGGAAGGAGGAACACAAAGTTTAACATTATCACCTCTTGTTGAGGTCACGAAGAAACCCTTTGTAGGATGGTTTTTGGATGCGATAAGGCCGCATAGTGCACTAGAATTATTTTAGAGAGGGTCAAACCCTCAGATTGTGTATCTATTGTATCGTACTATTGAACTCCCTAAAGGGGATGTATTTGTAACCCATTTTGATCAAAACAAGTTATTATTAATATAAAGGACCCAATTTATCATCTCCTTGTTTTATCATAGTTTGTTACATTGCATACTTTTGGTGTTCATTCATTTAGTGTTATCATTATTCCTTTATTGTGCATTGGTTTTTGAGCATTTCAATTTTGATGACGACTTTTTTCTCCACACCTTGGAGGAATATCAACCTGTTTGGTGGCTTCTCTAGGCCACAATAATTTTTTGGTTTTGTGCATCGAATAGTATCTCTAGACACTTTGATATATGTTGATTTGTGCACTTTGGTTTTTCACTCTAGCTTAACAACCAATGCACATAATAATCATTTAAGAGTAATAGGTTTAATGTAGTTATGAATAACTAGAATAGTGCAATAATTTTTACCTTTGAAAAATCCTTAATGTACCAATAGTATCTCTAACTCAATACACTTAAGGATAATAATAATCTCACCTTATTTCTCCTTCAAAGTAACTTGTAAGATGCACTAATAGTAACTCTTAAAGAACTCTCAAATGCACTAATAACCTCTGCAAATTTCACTTAACAATAATGTCTTCTTTGATTAATAGGAAGATGATATTTCTCTCTATCAAAATATATCTAACTCATATTTTAATGTGCAGGTATAAACCTTAAAATAAACCTATCTTCTGCACTATCTTGATTTAAAATGAACCTTTCTCCTTGCAAATTTTAAACTCTAATAAGATGCTCAATGAAACTAAATAATGAACCAAATATAAGTGTTCATAAAATGAACCCTTTGCACCTAAGTTGCTTACCTTTAAGATCTCTAAAGATGAAGGATTTCTAGGTGATTAGATTCACCTTATTGCTACCTTTAACTGGATGAACTTGTAGCTATTATTGGCTATCCTAAATAGCTCCTCAACTCACCAATTCGTAGCTTAGTAACTCCTCTATCTTGCTGCTTGAAATTGTAGTGTGGTGGTTTCGATTCTCCTTCAGGATGCTCTTTGTAAATCTAAAGTTTTGTAGCTACTAATGTTGTCCTAATTACTACCTTTTCACTATCAATTTTTGCACTGAAATGCTATCCTTGAAACTCAAAATTTTTGTAGGGAACTCTCCCAAATCACAGCTAAGTTTTCCTTCAAGAACCCTTTCAATATTCTGCTGAAGATTCAGCAAACCCCTATCTCCGAATGAGCCTTCTAGTCATCTAAGACAATCTTCAAATATCCTAGATGTAGTAGCTCCTACTGTCTTTGTTATCCTTCAACCTCCTTGTTTAAATATTATTTAAATCTAGGCCTTTTTATCAAGAATTTTAAAGTCTTGAGGTCTTCACTAATCTTCTCTAAAATTTGGTAAACTTCTTTGCCAAATCTATCTTCGTTTGGGCTTGTTGTCGAATGACAATAATTATCCCAAAATCTTCCTTTATTAGGAACTTCTCCTTGGTGGTAAATTTCTCCAATGAGTTCTCATAGGAACTCGTATAATGGCCTTTTTTGAATTTTAAAAAAGGCTCTCCAAGCCTTCTCCTTGTTTCTCCTTGAGACCTCTCAAGGTCTTCAATCTCGTAACTTATTTGGTCTTCCTACTGAGACCTTTCCTTCAACATTCTACTATGGAATTGTTGTAACGAGATATTCCCCTCAGATCTCTAAATTTTGTTACTTCATGAATGGGATTTTTGCTAGTCCTTCTTTATCACTTCTAAGACTAGAAGTTCTTTAGTAGGACCTTTTGTGGGACTCTTCAAATTCTTCAGGTTGATTTCTTCACTTTGTTGTTTGTAGTCTTTGATGGAGATCACAAACCTCCAATATTTTTATGGACTCTTCTCTAGAGTCTCTTGAATTAATAGTAATGCTACTATGGCCTTTTCTTCTTCTGCACTCTACAGGTATGCAATATCTAGTAATGGGACCTTTTCTTCAGGCCTCCAAATCTCCAAATCTTTGTTCTTCTGTTTGTTGCTTCTGGTGCTAGATTGATTCTAAAGAATATATTATTCCTAGCTATTTTTTAGAAGCTTTCCAACTTTCTTTGAATCTCCTTTTTCCTACAACAAAGTATTAAGACTGTAATGGAGAAACTCTAAATCTAGATATAATCAGTCTTCACTAGTTTATTTGTCAATCTAGTGGAATTTATGCTGAGTCTTAGTCTTCACAAGTTTTTATGCAACCCTATGGAAAGACTCTAGCCAAATGCAATCTCAAAAATTCTTTAAATGTGATTTTTGGATTTATCTCAATCTCACTTGTGGCTCTTCTTATTTCCTATCGATCTATTGTGAGCTCTGATACCACTATTAGCTTTTGATGAGTATATGATATAGGAAATGCAACCACAAGATGCAATATAAGCAAGCTATGATATCTATATGATAATGACACTATAATATGAAGGAAAACAAAGAAATAAACTTTTGCAATAACTCAAAAATATGCCATTAATGAAATATCACGAAAATAGTACAATGTAGTATAATGGAGGACATGAACATTCCATAAACGGATTTTAAATAACTACATTGTACCACACTACCAATCTATAATATGCACTCTCTATATTCTCTCATCTCTTCTTTCACTCACTATAAGGCCTTTATATAGGAAGACAAGTTCCTTGGCACTTTACCTTTGACTCTATCCTATGACTCATGTACACATGGACTACATGCACATTTACATCATTGCACATTCTAACACTTGTGCATCTATTACATGCTAAAGTAACTACTCAAATTTACTCTAAATTAAAATACTACTCTAGTAATGTACCAAAGGTGGTACATTGATATGTACCCAATAATGTAAATATTATCTAACATATTTCTCCTTTTCAAGTACGATTTAACTTAGATCTTTGTTGTTTTATTTTTTTCGATTTTAGGACTTAAATGCTACCACCTTCTTTTGCTTGAAGACTCCCTATTTCAACTTCCTTTTTTAGAATTTAATAAATCTAATACGATGCTCTCAAATACTTAATGTAAATTTGATCTTAATGCTAAAATAAAAACCTTATGTAGCACCAATATCGCACACCTTTTTGGTCTCCTTTTGAAGCTAATTTCCTTGGTGATTTGATTCACCTTTTTTCTATCTCGATCTTGTAAATTTGTAGCTTCACTTCCTTTCACTTTGCTGCTCTAAACTTATCAAATTTTCAGCTCTAATTGCTGCCCAAATGCCAAATTGCTTACTGCCCAAAAATTCTCTTAAATCTGCCCTGAAGTTCTTCAAAAACATAGATCTTTCTTCTTCTTCTAACACTGTCCACAAATCCGATCTTTGTGGCTTCAAATATCCTCCAAATTTATTCTCTCAAACTCTAAAACTTGTAGCTATTAGTTCTACCTAAATATTAGTTCAAATATTAGCTTGTATAATGGAGATATTGGATAGGTTTTTGCTCTCCGAAAATTTCTTAATCCATGGTCACATTCCTAAAGTGAAGACTCTTAATAATGTTGGTTCGGATCATTGGCCAGTCATGGTGGAAATGTGGAAAACCAATGTGAGTTTCTCTCATTTTTGTTTTCAATTAATGTGTCTTAGAGACATTTCCTTTAGACCTCATGTGCAACAATGGTGGAAGGAAGGTAAACCTAGGCATGGGACTAAGATGTTCTGTTTTGCCAAAAGACTGAAATACATCAAATCCAAAATCAAGACTTGGAACTGGAAATATTTTGGGGATGTTCATAAAAAAAACATGAATTTATTGCTCATATTGAAAATTTGAATAAGAAAATCCGTTTATATGGCCTCACAGAGAAGAGAAGTGCAAATGAAATTAAACTCACAACTCAGTTAGAGGAATGGGAAAAAAGAGAAGAAATATTATGGAAGCAAAAATCTAGAATTCAATGGCTCAAATAAGGAGATCAAAACACAAATTTCTTCCACAATTCTCTTCTAGATCGAAGATCTCACAACTTTATTTCTTCCTTAAATCAAATTTTGGAGATGTTTTTTATACTTGGGATGGCATGAACTCTATTGTTGTTGATTACTTTTCCAATCTTTTTGTTGCTACTCCTATTGACTCAGCTTCACAACAAAATTTTCTTCAAGAAATCCCTTCTCTTATCACTTTTGAGGAGAACTCTATTTTGACTACTCCTGTTACTATCAATGAGCTTCAACAAGTAGTTTTTAAAATGCAAAAAGGGAAAACCCTAGGTCCTGATGGTTTTCCCATTGAATTCTACCAAGAGTTTTGGGATATCCTTAATGTTGATTTATTAGAGGTGGTGGAAGAAGCCATAAAAGCCAAATAAAATTTGAAGGTTATCAATAAAACTTATATTACTCTTGTTCCAAAATCTCAAGAGGTTGATCATATCTCAGCTTTTAGACCTATTGCTTTATGTAATGTTCTTCTCAAAATCATTACTAAAATCATGGCAGAAAGGTTGAAGCCTCTTTTTCATAAGATTATTTCCCTAGAGAAAGGGGGTTATGTGGAAGGACGTCAAATATTAGATGAGATAGTTCTTGCTTAGAAAGCCATCCATTTCATGGATATGCAAAAATATCCTTCCATGTTCATTCGGTTAGACTTATCCAAAGCTTATGACAGAGTGGATTGTCACTTCCTTATCAAAGTTTTGAAGCAATTTGATTTCTCTAAGGATTGGATGGATTGGATTATGGATGTATCTCTTTAGTTTCCCACTTCGTTCTTATCAATGGCAGGCCTTCTCAGTCATTCCTAGCTTCCAAAGGTATTAGGAGAGGTGACCTGCTATCCCCTTGTTTATTCATCATTCTTGCTGAATGCTTGGGTAGGACTATAACCAAAAAGAGGGAAAACAAAATCCTTGAGGGAGTTACCATTGCTCATGGAGCTAGACCTATCTCTCATCTTCAATTTGTGGATCTACTCTTTTAGGTAAAGCTAAAGTTAAGGAAGCTTCTAATATTAAGCAAATCATTAGCTATTTTTCTAAGGCTACTGGGCAGTTGATCAATGAAGACAAATCTAAAGTTATTTTATTTCACTGCTCTGCTAGACAGGAATCCATGGTCTTGGATAAATTAAGATATAATAAGACCTCCCTTCCAATCACTTATTTAGGTATTCCCATAAATATTCAAAGGCAGAAAAATAAATATTGGAATTGGTTGTTGGACAAAGTCAACAAGAAAATTGGAAAGTGGACCAACAGGTGGCTTTCTTCTAGGGGTAGAATCACCTTGGTAAAATCAGTCCTTCAAGCTATTTCTATTTATGTTTATTATGTTTTGAATATCCCAAAGGTTGTTCTTTGATAATTGGATCAAATCAGTCATCGTTTCGTTTAGAGTGGTACTAAGGAGAAAATAAAATGGGCCTTGGTGAAATGGGATACTTTATGTCTTCCTAAGAATGAAGGGGGGTTAGGATTTCGGTCTTCTATTAATAACAACAAAGATTTAGCTGCTAAATTATATTGGAGGATGTTGCATAACCCCAATGCTCTTTGGGCCAATAATATTCGTGCTAAATATGTTGAGAACAAAAGTCTTGAAGACCTTGTTCACTATCAACTTCCTACCAAAGGTTCTCCCATTTTAGCAGTTCTTAAGACTGGTGAGGATTTTATAAAGAAAATTTTATTTTGGATCATTCATAATGGTCAATATGAAAATTTTTGGATAGATTCTTGGGATGGTCACAAGCCTTTGATAACTCAGTTTCCCGATTGGAGGCCTTGGATGGAGGAGCTTCACCGAGCTAACTAGATAAATGTGGCTAATTACTATCGGTACCATACTGGTAATTCAAAGGTTGGTAGATATTGGATACCTATTGAGGACTGGCCTATTCAAATCCTAGAAAGGCAAATACAAGATATCCAAGGCATCCTTCATATGATATCCCTCTCTTGGTCCCATGAAAAAGATTGTTTTGGATGGAACAACACTACTAAGGGTGAGTATTCAGTTGCTCAAGGTTATTTGACCTTATGCCATAATAATCCCAACCATTCTTCTGACATCTTTTCTCAATTGTGGGCTCAAAAGCTCTGGCCTAAGGTGAGGTTCTTTAATTGGCTTTTATTGCATCGTAGGGTTCTTACTGGTGAGCATCTTATGAAGTGTGGTTTTCATGGCCCTTTTAGATGTGAAATGTGTGAAGAGAATGTAGAAACTCTCAACCATATTTTTATTGAGCATACTTTAGCCTCTGAGCTATGGAGGAGAATGGCCACTTTACTTGGCTTACAATAATCCTTTTTTTTTACTTTTGAACAACTTTGGAGGGATTGGCCTAATCAAGAGGGTGTTGATCATTTTATTAGGCAGTTAGTTTGGATGGGTTCTACCATTATTCTTTGGAATATTTGGAATGAAAGGAACAACCAAATTTTTAATCAAGATAGGAAGGATATTCACTATATTTGGCAAAATACCATAGCCAACTTAGTTGAATCAGTCCATCAACTCCTTAATCACCCCCAAAACTCCCACCAAATATGGGATCAAGTGATGCAAATATTAAATATTAAATCTTCTAAGGGAAACCAACTTAAAGGGAATGTGAGTATTAGTAAGATGGATAGGACAAGAAATTGGCAACCTCCTCCTAAGGATTTTGGAAAATTCAATACTGATGGAGCCTCTAGAGGGAACCCTGGAAAAGCCAGTGTGGGAGGAATTGGTAGACTTTCGGATGGCTCCCTGGTTTTTACTTTTGCTAAGAATTTGGGTATTCTTTCCAATAACCTTGCTGAGGGGTATGGTATCCTCGGAGACCTTCAAGAGGCTACTAAGGTTGGATGGGAAAAGGTGTTAGTTGAGTCTGACTCTCAACTTATGATTAATCACTTGAAGACTCCTTCTAAGAATCATAAGGTGGATTGGAGAATAAAAAGAATTATTGAGAAGATTCAATTAATCCAGATGGGATTTTTGAAAGTTGATTACAATCATGTGGTTAGAGATCAAAACAAGAGTGTTGATGCTTTAGCTAATTGGGCTTTGGACAAAGGTGATCTTACTTGTGATGGCCACCCTCCTAGATGGTGGGCTTCTCAAATTAAGGAAGCTCTTCTTTCTATCATTTCTTTGGATGGCTCCAGTTCTGAAGGTACCTAGTTTCTTCTTGTTTATTTTTTTGCTTCTCTTTAGTTCATTCAGTTTTTTTTTAGTTCCCTAGCTCATTCTATTCTTTCTTTTGTTTCCTCTGTTGATTCTTGCCTTAATAGTCTTCTGGTCTAGATAGGTCATTGTTATGTTCATTTTATTTTTCTTTTTTCTTTTTGTTTTTTTTTGTTTAGTTTTTTAAGGTGGGTGGGTTCTTTTGTTTTGTTTTGTTTTTGTGTTCTTTGTGTTGTTTTTTGTTGTTCTTGTGTTTTTGTTGTTGTTGTTTTTTTTTTTTTAATGTTTTTTTGTTATTATTCGTGTGTTTTTTTCGTTCTTGTTCTTGGGTTTCTCTTTGTTTGTGTTAATTCGTGTTTTTATGTGTGAGTGTTTTCTATGTTTTTTGTTTTTGTTTATTGTCTATTGTTGGTTGTTTTTTATTTTTATTTTATTTTTTTTAATTTTTTATGTTTTGGTTGTGTTTATTTTTCATGTTTTTTTTTGGGTTATGTCTTTGTAGTGTTCTGTTGTTTTTGTCTTGTTTGTGTTTTGTTATGTGGTTCTTGTGTTTTTCTATGTGGTTCGTGTTGTGGTTTATTTTATCTTATTGTGCGTGTCTAGTTGTGCTTTTGTTTTTGGCACACTCAAGGAGCATGTTTTTATTTTATTTTATTATGTTTGTTGTTATTTACTTATTTTTAAATTGGTTTTGTGTGTTTGTTTGCTCCTTGAGTATGTCAAAGGTGGTAGGCCAAGTCCGTGTCCTGGGCATTTTTGGCGGGATGGATACCCCTGCATCCTTGGGGTCTTACTCGAAAGCGGCATCCCTTTTGGGATGTTTTCCACATAAAAATAAATAAAAAATTTGCAACGTTGCAGTCAATTCCTCCTTTGTTTCGCTATCCAAAATTGCCTTGAAATTCTCCAAATTGCTAACTTATTTTTCTATTAAGTCTTCTTTTAATTTGTTGTTCAAGGGTACTTCAAAATCTGCCTAAATCTGCTCCAAATAGCAACTCTATACCTTCTTCAATTCATTGTCTTGTGACCCTTCAATTTCTACCTCAAAAAATAGCAATTGTCTTTTCAACTTAGCCTTCAAAAATTTTGTGGCTATCCTAAACTTCTAAAAATTATGGCCTATTCAATATTTCTTTATCCTTCAATCTTCTTGTCGAATTCTGACTTCAAATCTGATATCTTCCATTGTCTTCTTCCTCAATAATTTGAATGTCTTGAGATCTTCAAAATCTTCTCCAAGTTTTGGCAACCTTCTTGCCAAAATCTTCTTCCTTTTGGGCTTGTTGTTGTATGATGACAATTGTCCTAAATCCTTCTTATCAGTTACTTCTCCTTGCTTGAAATCTTCTTCCTCTAGCTATATTTAAATCTTATCCAATGGCCACTTCTTCAACTTTGTAATGAGACTTTCTCTAGCCTTCTTCTTCTTCTAATTCTCTTGAGACCTCTTTCTCTTGGGGTCTTCTAATTTTGCAGCTCCTCAATTATTCTTCTCAAAAATTCAATGAGACCTTTCTTTGGTCTCTCAAATCTTCCAACTATGGAAGTTCTACAATTAGATTTATTTCTTGGATCTCCAAAATCTATTGCTCCTCAAATATGCAATAGGATCTTTTCGTAGTCCTCCTTTATCTTCAATATTCAATCTTCTATGGGGACCTCCTATGTGGGTCTCCTCAATATTCAATGTCAATAGTCTTTAATATTCAATGAGTTCTCTTTCTTGGACCTCCTTAAACTTCAATGTCTACTCTTTTGGTGCAACTCAAAACTAATCCCTACACAAGGAAAGCACATAGACTTTTAGGTAACCAAATGTGAAATTCTTCTCTATTTGTTGTAGGAAGCTTCTCAACTTACAAGAACTAATTTTTTGTAGCAAAAAAATTACACAGTAGCAACCAAATACATTCAAAATTATAGAATTCTAAAACCAATAAACTTCACTAGTTATTCTCAAAACTAGTGGAAAGAAATCTATGTTGAGTCCTAGTCTTCACGAATTTTCCTTCAACCCTATGGAAAGACTCTAGCCAAATAGCAATCCAGAAACTTATTGAATATATCAAACTTTTCAATAGGACCTCCTTTTTGGGTCTCTTAGTATCATCAATGTCAAGGTCTATCTTCAAGACCTCTAATTTCCTTCTATTATGAATTTACTCTTGGAATAGGTAGATCTTCAAACTTCCCTAGATTTCTTTTCCATAGGTAATTTATTTAACTTCATTGGTTTCTCCTTAACCAGTGGAAATTTCCTTTGCGACTTTAAAACCTGTGCAATTCAAAACCTTGTTGTAGCTCTGATACTACTGTTAGCTTTTGAAGCTAAATACTAAATATAAAATAACAAGATCTAAAATAAAGTTACAATATGAAACATAAGATAATGATAATATTCTAAATGTATAAAACTCATAAATAACTTCAATAATAACTCATATAATTACCATTAACAAAATCTCACAAAAATTATATCTCCATTGCATAAAGATCTCAAGTAACCATACTTACAAATACTCTTATACAATAATACATGTATCTTGCATACACATACACATAGATACATATACAATGGAATGTGACTCTTTATATGGTGCACCCTTGGCCTTCACTCTCCTAGAGACTCTTCATCTTTCCATTCTATGGACTCATGTGCATATGGACTATTATGCACATTTACATTACCAAAATACTTTGCACACTTGTGCATTTATTACATTGCATAAAGTAAATAATCACACTCTAATATAGGACACTCTCCTAATCTAAAGATGTACCCAAGGTGGTACATTAGCATGTACCAAATAATGTAATATATTCCAACAAATCGACTAAGGTGGAGATAAAGGTAAGTAATATTATTGCATTTATTTATTTATTAGGAGTCATAAGGAGGTAGTTTATAAGCTGAAATATTATTGAAGATATTTGAGCTTAGAATTATATGATAAATTAAAAGCTTAGGAGTCATAAGGTATTTTTTATTGTTTTGGAAAAGTTAATAGGAGTTATAAGGAATTAAAGTTTTTATTTTAATTTTAAAAGTGTGGAGTGATAAGGATTTCTACATTTGTTAGTTTGTTTGATTATAATTATTTAAAATATATATTTTTTAAGTTTTTTCAATTTTTGAGAAAATTTGAAATTGAAAAACTTTATTAAAAGATTTTGAAATTTTGCAAATTTATTTTTGGAGCTAAAAGGTTTTCTACATCAAAGGTTAGAAAATTAAAAATTTACAAATTTCATATTGATATTATTTTCTAAGTTAGCAAGACATGAAGTTTTCTACCTCAAAGAAACTTAAAATTTTTGAATGAGTTCCATTATGTCTAACAACAAAATTTTCCTTTCTGGGTCACAACTTCTAAAAGGACCAGATTTTGAATCTTGAAAGAACAAAATGAAATCAATCCTAGCTATAGAAAAACTTTGGGATATAGTTAGTAGAACAAAGACAAAATATAGTAAGGATGCAAGAGAAATACAAATATTTGAAGAAGGTGATGCAAAAGCACTTATGTTGATAACATTTGGAATAATTGATGAAATACAACCATACTTAAGTGGAGCAAAAACTTCTATAGAAGCATGGAATACTCTATGCAAAATATTTGAAGGAAAAAACAAAGCTACTATTCTCAATTTGTAATCTCGGTATTCCTCAAAATGCAATAGTGGAGAAAGTATAGAACTCTTTCTTCGAAAAGCAACATATATAAAAGCAAAGTCGTTAACTCTAGGAGAAAAAATAGAAGATAAATTTATTGTTCAAGTAATATTAAGAGCACTTCCAAAAAGCTACAAACATCTAGTTACATCTTTGTAAGTCTTAAGAAACTACATTTTATGACTTAGTCAACATTCTACAAGAATACAAAGTAGAAAATGCAGTCAAATATGAAATGACTAATAATGCCTTGGTATCTAAAGATAATACACAAGGTAATATTGCTTCAACTTCAAGATACATATCTAAATGGAATTTGAGATATTGTCAAATATGTAAGAAAAAGGGCCATAGCACAAATTTTTGTAGATACAATCAAAGAAATCAGTATCAAGGAAATCAGATGAATATGAATCAAGGTGGTCAAATAAACAAACCAATACAACAAAGACAATATCACAACAACAACAATTTTAATCTCAATATCAACAACGTCAATAAAATCCCTAGTATCAATATGGTCATCAACAACAACCTCAATTACAATATAGAGAAGAAAATCAAAAAGAAAATTTAGCTCAAGAAATTTATAAAATTCAAGAATTAGAAGAAACATCTAAAGAAAATGAATTCAAAGCTCTTATAGTAAAACTCTTGGTAAATAAAAATTTTCATTCTAAGGATACTAATGTTGTAGAAAATCAAAATATAGAAATTAAAATTGCATGAATATAATCTATAAATATCAAGATCAAGAATAAAAAGAACAAAATAAAGAAGCAGAAGAAGAAGATCAGAAAAGTAAAGAAGAAGATAGCAAAAAAAAACAAGTGCTGGAACAAGAACCTAATGGATAACTTACTGAAGGTTCTCACTTGAAGACTAAAGACAAATATGAAGACCAAGGTTGAATACTAAAGTCTTCAATGACCAAATAATGTAATACAAGGGGGTTTTGGAGAATATTACATTATTTGGCATATGCTAATGTACCCCCATGGTACCTTCATGGTATATTTGTAAATAGTAGATTAGGGTTGAGTCAATAGTTTAGGGTGTTATTTATATTTCCCCTTTATGTAAGTTTGAATGTGAAAGAAATACACAAGTGTCATGTAAATATGTAATGTGCAGGAAATGCACAAGTGTCATGTAAAGATGTAATGTCCAAGAAATGCACAAGTGTCATGTAAGTTAGAGTGCAAGTGTAGGTTGAGTAAATATGCACAAGTGTCTTGTATGTAAGAGTGTAAATATGTAATGTAAAGATGTGCACAAGTGTCTTAGATTAGGAGTGCATGTAGGAGTCCAAAAGTCATGTAGAGGTGTGCAAATGTTATAGTGTCAAGTATTCATCAAGTATGCAAGCGGCAAGTTGGTAAGCCAAGGATCATAAGACTTGGTGTATGGAGAGCAATAGTCAAGTATGTGAAGAGTCATATTACTATGGCTATATTATGGAGATAATGCTCTATAGAAGGTACCGAATAATATAATACAATTCATATAGCTCGTCATTTATTTATAAGAAGAGGAGTAATAAAGCATGTATACATTTTGAGCAATTAATATTGTAAAAAAAATTTCATGCATAGTACATAAATGATTTAGGCTATTTACATTCATATTTTAGTATATAAATGAATTTTATTTGATTTATTATAAGCCTTTATATACATATTAATTTTCTCATATTATTCTACTCATCATATTATTATCTTGACCTTTATTATTGTGACTATTTTATATTTGGGACCTGTGTGATATTTTCAAGATAACCTATGATATTTTGTGGTAGTATAAGGCTTTAAAAAGCCATCAACATTATCTTTTATTTGGTGATCATTTTCCATTTTCTAAGAATTTGACCTTGT
This sequence comes from Wollemia nobilis, assembly GCA_028583015.1. Lineage (NCBI taxonomy): Eukaryota > Viridiplantae > Streptophyta > Pinopsida > Araucariales > Araucariaceae > Wollemia > Wollemia nobilis. Next base: position 2,764,886 of record JAQPPZ010002524.1, read on the forward strand.
ATTCGTAGGTTGGCATATTCATACCTACATGAATATAATTTTAGGGTCAAAATTTATAAAAAAATTATAATTTTACTTGTTAAATAATTCACTTGTAAAATTGGAGTGATCTACTCATAATTTTGGGGCAATTAACTAGCAAGAAGTAATTTTGAAAAGTGTTGTAAATGGAGTGATTTACTTTGAAAAGGTAGGCAATTTTCTTGCTATTTTTGAGTGATTTGCTCAAAATTTTGGGGCAATTAACTAGCATATTGCTTAGAATAAAATGTCTTTGAGACTATAGTGAATCACCTTCATGTGAGGGAGGGATGAAAAACTTGTCTTTCCTATTGAATAGCTTTTTAGACTTGGAGTAAATTACTTGTCAGATCTTTCTTGGAAGGATTTTACGATATTGGGGTGAATCACTCGCTTTTCATGAGCAAAGCATTACTTGTTTAAACTTTGGCAAAAATTGAGTCAAAATTTGTCTCAATTAATTTTTACCCATGGAAAATGCACATATGATGTCAGATTTGAGTTTTGATATTGGTTGACTGTCGTTGGAGTTATTGCAATGCAATTAAAAAAAAATCAAGTTTGTGTCAAAGTTACTATTCACAAATTACCTACAGAATTTGAGCACAAATAATAAAACATTGGTCAATATTCAAGTCAAGTTGAGATTGGAACTACAAAATTTAGTTCCTAGCCTTTGGATTCAATTTGTGAAAGTGTAAATTTTTTAGCAAATTGCTTGTTGAAATGGGATGAATCCCTTGGAAATTCTAAGCAAATTGCATGTTTTTTATGCCTTGGCAATTTTTTGATCTTTGCTTAAAATAAAGTAAATCACTTCAAAATTTAGAATGAATCATTTACTAATCTTAACTTAGTGATTTTTTTCTAATTTCAATCCAATCACTCCATCCATGATAAATGTAATTTGGCACAATATTCAATAAATTTAAAGCAAATCCAGGGGAAAATGGGGGTTTGTCTCACTAGGTATGCTAGAAACTATGTTGAATTGGGGAATTGTCTTGAATTCTAATTAAGGTTTTATTCCCTTAATATGAATTTCAATAAGGTTGGACATATTACTTTCTTCCAACCTCTATATTTAGTTCAACTCCTGATTGTCCTCATATAAAATCTTTATGCTAATCTAAAATTAATATGCATGAAAGTAAAGTGCAAAAAGATAAAATACATGGAAAGTGAAATGAAGAAATAAAATTGTATTGAAATTTAGAGCATAAGAAACTTAAAGCAAACACGTATTTTACACCATAGTAAGTGGAATGTGTGATCAATCAACGCATGATAAGTCAAAAACATCAATGCCTATTCATTTGATTGTAAAATTTATAAGCAAATAATAATATGGGTTAGAAGGGCCATGCCACAACTATCATGTCCTTATCAAATCAAGAGTGTGGTGCTACTGATGGAATGCTTAAGGACTTTCCAATTTCTTACAACATTGTAAGTACAAAGTAGGTGTATTTCACAAAGTGTAGCTCTAAATTTTCATGGCCAAAAGATGAATACAATGAGGGCCCTATACCCCTATTTATAGTAAAACCTAACCCCTAATTTACCTAGGGTGAGCCACTTAGAGAGGGCAAAGTCTTATATCCACTTAGATAGGGAAAAATATCTTATGCACAATAGAGGTGATCAAGATTCAAGAATAAAATATGATCTCAACTACAACATAACTCTTCCTATTTCTAGGTAAAACTGACAATAATCATAACCCTAATGCTCAAGGGTTGACTACCTTATCCTAGGGCCCAAAAAATGATAATAATGATAATAACATGACTATACTTAAATAATTACATGAATACCCACTCAAAAATATTTGTCATAAAATCCATAAATGAGTGTAAAATGTTCCTAGGCACCCACATTACATATTCTTCCAAAAGATCCTACCACTTGATGAAGAAATTTTGAATATAGCTACACTATATATTACAAACTCTAAACTTTAAAATTGATTCTTGAATAACACAAGCTTATACTGAGAGGGGTGGGTGAACAGTATAAGACCACTTTTTAACTTTTTTCTTTTACTTCAGAAAGCAATGCAATGAACCAATAGCAAAATCAAAGCAGTAATCAAACCAGTGTAAAAGTCATCACACAATTGAGACACCAATATAACGTGGTTCACCCAAGGTGGGCTACTCCATAGAGAAAATCTTTCACTAAATTTTCTCAATCAAATCCTTTGGGAATCCTTCCCAATTACAATTTTTATGGACTTCCTATCCAAAGGAGAATCCTTCCCCTAATCAAATATTTATGAGCCTCCTTCCCAAAGGAGATGTCCTATCCCCTAAAGAAGTATTTATGAGCCTCCTACCCAAAGGAGATGTCCTATCCCCCAAAGCTCTGGAAATGATACTTCAGATTATCACTGCCTCTTCTATCGCTAACAGGTGGAACTCCTTTCCATAGAAGACGTCGTATCCTCCTTGCTCTAGCTCTAGAGACTTCTGTCCTCACTGATCACCTCCACAACTGCTCATCAAAACCTGTACTAAACACAGTCAGTCAGTCCAGAACAAGTCCTCTTAAACTCTGTGACAAATCTGCACCAAACTCAGTCCTCTGGTCCAGCACAAATCTGCTCTCAAATCTTTGTCAGATATGTCCCAAGCTTAAGCCAAAATCTTGAACAAATCAATCACAACTGCTCACAAGTCTTCACCAAGACTTCATCAAATCTGTCCACAAGTTCTTCAACAAGAACCTATCCAAATCAGTCCATAAGTTATCTACAAAAACCTGTCCAAATTATTCCACAAGTTCTCCACAAGAACCTGTCCAAATTAGTCCACAAGTTCTCCACAAGAACTTGTCCAAATCTGTCCTAGCAAGCTCACCAAGAACTTGCCCAAATTAGCTCAAGCAAGTTTACCAATAAACTTGCCCAATGTGAACACACAAAGAGAATTGTTAGAGACCCAATGTGTTTCATCCAATCATATCAAATCAATCTCATAGAAGCATAAAGAGAATTGTTAGAGACTCAATATGTTTTATCCTTAAACTTTCAATCTCAACTCAAATCAATCTCATAGAAGCATAAAGAGAATTTTTAGAGACTCAATATGTTCTATCCTTCAACTCTCAATCTCAACTCAAATCAATATCATAGAAGCATAAAGAGAATTGTTAGAGACTCCATATGTTCTATCCTTCAACTTTCAATCTCAACTCAAATCAATCTCATAGGAGCATAAAGAGAATTGTTAGAGACTCAATATGTTCTATCCTTCAACTCAAAAACAAACTCTTTCTCAAATTAGAATAAAGATAGAAGTAGTATACTTTCACAAGATCTTGAACCACAACCCAACAATTGTCAATAATGCAATATCAAGGAATCAACTCCTCCAACATAGAACCATAACTTGCTATCAAACCCTAGCCAAGTTAGTTTTCAAGAAATCAAAACAATCTCTCTCTAAGCATCAAAAAGGGGTTTAAGATATTTCCAACTTCTCTCAAATGGGAATGCTCAACTTAACCACACAACCAAGTTTATCAAGCAAAGTACAACTTGATAAAATCAAATCTCAAAGGAGCAAGCCCAACTCATGTATCAAGTAAAGCATAACTTGATCAACTCAATCTCAATGGAAGCAATCTCAAAACCAAACTCTCAATAACCAAACAACTCAATTAGGGTTTCAACAACTTATAGCAATGGCATACGCTTCTCACTCAAAAAACCTAAAGCAAACTTCAAATGCTTCCACTCTCATAAACCAGAATTATGCAATAACTCATAAACTCATCATGATCTCATAATGCATAATCAATACTTTCACTTTCAGAAAATGAGATCCACTCCAAATAAGGAAATTTAATTTAATCCTTTCACTCCAAAATTATTTTCAGAAAACCATCAATCAATAATAACCATGGAAGAATGTGCCCATACCTTTACTTTGATGAAGAAGGAGAACTCAAAATCTATCACAACACTAACTCTCAATTTACCACAAATTAGATTTAGAAACAATGGAATAATGCACAATTATAAGAGTCCTAATAACACCTTATCACTCCAAATCATCAATAATCAAAACTCACAAATATACATTTCAACAATATTCCTTTACACCTTATAAATCCTACTTAATATATCACAAAATAACTTCAACCTCAAAAATAATTACAAGATAATATCCACTCAATAACTCCAAAGGCTTTCTAACCCCAATATGACATTAAGCACAATTATTCCTTAAACCCTTATAACTCCTAAAATACATTTAATTCTAACTGCATTTACCATATAAACATTAAGCATCAATAATAACAATGTCAAAGCAAGCCAAGGGCCGGTATGATGATTAAGGCTTTACCCAAGAGTTTTCTTTTGGTGACATTTCAATGTGAATAGGACATGGAAAGGACTCTCCAAGGAGGTCCTTGGTTTTTTGGGAAAAGGGGCTTGTATCTGAAGCGTTGGTCCCTCGATTTCAACCCCCAGACTCAGGTGCTGGATTTGGCTCCTATTTGGGTTAAGATGCCAAGATTACCTCTGCTTTTTTGGAATGAACAAATCTTGGCTGGGATAGCTATAGAGATTGGAGAACTAATAGCTATTGATCCTGCAACCTTGAGCAAAACAAGACTCCTTTCTGCTCGCATGTGTGTGTTGGCGGACCTGAGTAAAGAGCTCCCTAAATCCATTATATTGTCGTCTATGTTTGGCCTTCATACTCAGGTCTTTGAATATGAAAATATGTCTTTTAAGTGTAGTGTTTGCGGGAAGGTATGGCACCAGGGTATCCACTGCATTTCCAAGAACCAGCCCCCACTCCAAAATACTGCTCCTCAAACCCAGAATAATATCCCTCCCTCGCAGATCTCCATTCCTACCCAACATGGGCCTCAAGGACGTGGAGCTCGAAATCTGAATATCAGAGACCCTGTTCGCCCTATTGTAAGCAAGAGGCAATGTTATAACCCTCCTCCCAAAAATACCTATGCCCCGAAACCCTCTCACAGGGGAGTTGGTCCCTTTGATGGGAACCCTCAAGCTCAACCTGCTCCTAAGATGATACAGCAAGCCTCAGAGCCAAATCACAAAGGAAAGAACCCCATAGATCAACGCCCTAGGACAAGTAAGTTTGATTGGGTAATACGGGAGGCCTATGGAGGCCTCGGTGGAAGTGGTCCCATGTACTACAGAGGAATTTATGGGAAGAAATTCCAAGGAGATCAACATCCCAGTGGAGAACAGTTTTGATGCATTAAATCATCTGAAGGGAGATCATATGGATAGACAAGAAGTGGAATCTGAGGTAGAGGAGACTCAAGAGAAGTATTTAGAGGATAAAAATTAGAGGAAGGAGCAGGAAACTAATAATACGGGCAAGGATACTCAGGAGGAAGAGGTGAACCACCAAGATCAGTGTAACCCCAAAGCAGGGAAAAAAGAACCTACTAATCAAGAATCTAAGAGCACGGAATCATCTCCACTATCAAAAAGACCAGTTAACCTGGAAAGCCAGATTGTTACCCCAAAGAGCAAGACTGACCTATCCAAGATGGTTACTAGAAGCCAAGTGAATCCCAAGGAACCCCAGCCTAGAGCGGATGTATGGGGATATGGTTCGGTAGGAAGATGGAAACCTAGCAATGCCGCCTTAAGGCAGAAAGAAGCAGAGCGAGGAGTGGCTGATGGCACTCAAGCAGTATTGCTCTTTAGGGCGAAGGCTCGAGGATCCAAAGCCCATAAATGAAGATTCTTTCATGGAATATTTGCGGGAGTAATCTTGCAAAAATAAGAGCTTTGTATGCTCTTAGACAAGAACACACAAACCGGATATGATTTTACTGCAAGAAACTAAAATGGAGGAGAGTAGAGTTATTCCTTTTAAGAATAGGACTTGGCGAGAAGCTGAAGTAGTAGGCCAAGAGGCCACCTGGAACAACGAGGAGGGTTGCTTGGTTATGTGGAACAAGAATGTGATTGATAGTAGAGTTATTTTGATGTCTAGTTGGTTTATTTGTCTCTTATGTGTGGATAAAACCACGTAAGAAGAGTGGATCTTAACGAATGTATATGCTCCAGTTAGACAGGGACTGAGAAGGGTTCTTTGGAGTCAGCTATTTGAATTGAGGGAGACAGTCCCCAACTACCCTTGGATTGTGGCGGGGGATTTCAATTGCTACCTTAATCCTGCAGATAAATTGGGGGGCTCTCAAAGAATAACTGTTGATATCTACGAGTTTAGAGATTTTGTTGAGCAACATGAGCTGATGGATGTGGACCTATGTAGATTCTCCTATACATGGTCTAAAAAAAGATTGAAGGAAAACAAAATTCAGATCAGATTAGATAGGTTTCTTCTTTCTCAAGAATTCCTGGAGAGGTTTGGGGACTCTTCATTAACGACACTCCCAAGAATCGGGTTTGATCACAACCCAATTCTGTGGGAAACAGGGGAGGACTCTAAGAAAAGATACATCAGACCCTTTTGATTCAAACTTATGTGGTTCTAACATCAGGATCTCAAGGATCTGGTTGCCCAATGGTGGGACAAAAAGTTTAATGGTTCGAAACTGGCCCAAGTGGCATGTAAACTAAGGAATGTGAAGGCTAACATTAGAGAGTGGAACAAAACTTCCTTTGGCAATATTTTTGTTAAAAATGCGAGAACTAAAAGACAAGATCAATGAACTACGGGAGAAGTCGAAGTCGGAGCGACTTACGAGAGGATCCGAGAAACCGGGAGAGGGAGTCATTAGCGAATACCACACAATGCTAGGATTTGAAGAAACCTTTTGGAGGCAAAAATCCAGACTGCGTTGGTTAAAGGAGGGTGACAGAAATACAAAGTTCTTCCATGTCTCTACTCTTCGCCACAGGAGTACTAACAAAATTAAGGAGATCAAGATGGCCGATGGGTCTAACACCAAAGATATGGAAGACATAAGGAGGGAAGCGGTTGAGTACTTTAAATCGTTGCTAGAAGATGTAAATCCGACTATTGAAGAAGAGGACTCTCTGTTGGTAGCCATTCCACCCCTCGTAACTAAGAATCTTAATGGATTCTTACTTAGTCCTTTCACAAAGGAGGAAATCAAGAAGGTGGTTTTTGACATGGATGGTAACAGCTCCCAAGGACCGGATGGCTTCCCCGCAGCCTTCTTCCAGAATTTTTGGGATATCCTAGGCAATGATGTAGTGGAAGCTATAATTGAGGCTCAAAAGGACATGGAAATCCCAGAAGGAGTTAATGCTACATTTTTAGTCCTCATCCCTAAACTAGTAGGAGCAATGGAATTTTCCAGTTTTCGCCCTATCAGTTTATGTAACACTCTGATGAAGATTCTCACAAAAACAATCACCAATAGGCTGAAGGTTATCCTTCCTTTCATCATTGATATGAACCAAGGAGGCTTTGTGAAAGGGCGACAAGATGGTATCATCACAATTCATGAGGTTATTCATTCAATGGTGGCTAGTAAGGAAGCAGGTATGTTACTAAAGCTTGATATGAATAAAGCCTACGACTGGGTCTCATGGTGGTTCCTCACCAAGATTTTGGGTAAGTTTGGTTTTTGTCCCCAATGGATTAAGTTGATTTTTAGTTGTATCTCTACTACAATATTTTTTGTCATGGTGAATGGGTCACCCTCCGGTTATTTTAAGAGTGAAAGGGGTTGCGACAAGGAGATCCTTTGTCTCCATACTTGTTTATTATTTTAGCGGAAGCATTGGGTAGGAACATTTCAGCAGCAGTGGCAGATGGTCGATTGGAAGGTTTCAAACCAGCCTCAACAGCGAATCCAGTGTCTCACCAACAGTTTGTGGATGATACAATCATTGTGTCCAAAGCCTTGATGCCTCAGGCTAGGAATATGAAGAGAATTCTAACCAAGTATGAGATAGAATCAGGACAGTACATAAACTATAAGAAGAGTAGCATCTATTTCTTTAACACGCCTGGTGGGAGGGAGAAAAGAATAGCTAACCTCTTCGGTTGTGGAAAGGAGCTTCTACCAATGACTTATCTAGGCATGCCTATGTTCAAAGGAAGAATGAAGGCTACATTGTGGAACTCAGTCATTGACAGGATCTCCAAAAAGTTAGCAGGGTGGAAGGGCAGCCTTCTCAGCTCTGCAGGAAAAGCCTTATTAGTTCAAACTACTTTACAGAGCATTCCAATTTATTGCATGTCTCTATTTAGAATGCCTGTAAAGGTCCGAGCTACATTGGAGCAAATTCAATGCAACTTCTTGTGGTCAGGTTCAGAGGAGAGAAAGAGAATTTTTTTGGTAGCATGGAATCAGGTGTGTGCAAGCAAGGATCAGGGGGGCCTGGGGCCAAAGAGAATGAAAGAAATGAATCAAGCTTTGATTGGCAAACAGGTATGGAGATTTATCAATAATGATCAATTGGGATGGGTAAAACTTCTTAAGGCAAAATATATCAAAAATAATCAGGACTTCCTGAAATCTGATAATCTCCCTAGAGGATCCTATTTCTGGAATTGTTTGCTCGAATGTCGGGAGGTATTCAGGAAAGGCATCAAATGGAGAATTGGTAATGGAATACAAGTGGACTTTTGGCAAGACCCGTGGTTGGAAGAGGCCCCTCTGAAAGATAACTTAGACCTTCAGGTCCTCCAACATAAACTTTCGAAGGAAATGGGAGGAAAAGTAGGGGATTTTATTGTCGTAGCACAGGAAACTTCCTCTTGGAAGAAAATCACAATTCATAATCTGTCAGTGCAAGATAATGTGGCCCTAACCAAACTCAATGATGCTTTAAGGGTGTTCCCGATCATTCCTGGGGAAGGAAGAGACAAGGCGATTTGGGGCAAAACTACAAGTGGGATCTATTCAGTAAAATCTGCCTATAAGTTAATCCACTCGGGATTCAATGGTTGGATTTCGACTTCTATTATTTGGTTAAATAATTTAACCCCAAAAATAGCTTTCTTATTTTGGTTGGCGAGTTCAAAATAAGATTCGACAACGGATAATCTGCAAAGGAGAGGTTTCCAATTCATCAATCGATGTATCTTGTGTGAGAAAGCGATAAAATCTGTAAGTCATATATTTCTAACTTGTAAATTTTCTTGTACAGTCTTCCAAATGATCCTGTCCAAATTTCATATAGATTGGGTATGTCCAAATAGCATGTCTGACTTCTGCATACAGTGGGCTTCCCCCTTTCGAGTGAAACTTTTGACTTGGCTCTGGAAGCTCAGCTTACCCCATTTTTTATGGGGGATATGGAATGAGAGAAATAAGAGAGTATTTAAAGGACGTAAGAAAGATCCCAAGTTATGTGGTAATAAAATAATCAGAGCTTTGAAAGAAAATTGGAAAACTTTCTTCTTCAAAAATGAGACCATGTCTCTAAGGGAAAGGAGGATTTTGCGGAACTGGGGAGAGGAACTTCTAGACCTAGACATTACAACCAACCCACAAGATGGTGTCAAGTGGATGCCCCCCACACAAAAGTGGGTTAAGTTTAATTTTGATGGGGCAGCTAAAGGAAATCCGGGGCCTGCAGGAGCAGGAGGAGTTCTGAGAAATGAGGAAGAAAAAGTGGTCCTTGCCTTTGCAGAGCCTTTGGGAACTCAAACAAATCATTTTGCGAAGCCCGAGCATCGCATGCGAGCAATGAGAATTGCCAGACTTGAGGGTTATAAGGAAGTTATCTTTGAAGGGTATTCGCTTAATAATCAAGGCAATTAAGGAGGATAAAGACCCCAGCTGGACCATCTTGGAGCTTATCCTAGAAGCAAAGATTCATAAATCTCATTTGGTTAATGCTCGAATCCAACACACCTTCAGAGAAGGGAACCAGGCGGTGGATCTAATGGCAAATATTGCAGTTTCTGTTGGGGAGATGCAAATTTAGAAGGATAACTTCCCTCAAGAACTATTGGTGTTGGCTTCTAGAGAATAGCTAAGATCAAACCTGTTAGAGCATCAGGAGATCAGAGGGGTTGATGATGAGTAATCCGACAGATGGAATTAGGCAGAAAAGGCATCCCATTTGTTGGGGCCTGGGAGGTGACAAGTGTACAGTACAGCAACCTAGTGGTATTAGTAAGTGCTAGGTGTTGTTTGGTTTTTGTTTTATCTTGAATAGTCAAGCGACAAGTATAGGACTGTGGACTCTAAGTATGGCTTAATGTGGGTCTTAGAAAGATCCATTTTTTATTTTGATTATACGGGTTTGATGCTAGAACCAGCCCATTTTGACTATGTAAAAGGTTTGTGGACCTTATAACCACCTCTACCTTATACCAAAAAAACAATGTCAAAGCAATATTTCTATTTAACTTTATACCTCCATCCAATTACCAATAATAATTGCCAATTCAAATCAAATATTCCACATTATCAACAAAAGATTTACCTTGGCCAAAAATCAATTCTCCAACCTTAGGAGAAGTGTGGAGACACCAACATAAGCATCAAAGTGCTTCCTCATCCAAACTTGTGGCCCAAGGCAACTGTTGTACCACATGCACAATAATCCGCGACCAAAAACGAAACACACCCAACGCGAATCAATCTCGACATATCTGCCTAGCGAGCGCCTTCGCTCCACTGCCTCTGTAATTGGAGCACAAGTGCCCAAAGAAACTCTCAAGCACCACTCATCATTTTACCTTTCCTTTGCTCGCAAAAATTAAAGACAAACAAATTTGTCTTCCTCATAGGCATACGAAATCGAAACTTAAACACAGAGCAATACAAAACTCAAAAATCATAGAGCAATCCAAAATCGAAGGTCACAGAGCAATACAAATTCGAAGGTAATCACGCAAATCGAAGGTGTATTGAACCTTAGGAATTAATGCCCTTTAATAGTCTTTTGCATCCCATGCAAGTTGACGTCGGTGCTCCTTCCAAACAAACAACGTCGGCGAGGTAAGTCTTCTACATTGGCGCCGCTAAGGGTTTAGAAACCCTTTCAATAATAATTATTAAATTAATAATTATTATTTTATTAATAATAAACTTAACTTAAAACCTTTTCAAAGGTTTGAGTTAATTTATTTATTAATAATCAAAATGGAATTTTAAGGTTTTTTCAAGGAGCAAAAACCTTTTCATTAAGCCAAGATGGTTTTAATAAAAACCCTTAATGAGTCCAGATGGTTTTAAGAAAAACCTTTAACCTTGTCACCATGGTTTTAATTAAAAACCCTTAAACAAACATCATGGAACTTTCAAGATCTTTTTGGCACCAAACTCTTTTTGACAACAACCCAAATTCCTTTTGACATCAACACAAACTCCTTTTGACATCAATGACAACTCACAAACATGAAGCTAGGCAACATACCCAAAATTACCAACAATCTCCCCCTTTGTCATTGATGGTAAACCACTACTGAAATCACTGCCAACTGTCAAAAATGAAACCAACTGAAAACCATCCTCTGAAGCTTTGCTTCCCCTGAATCAAGGCTCTCCCCCTTACTCAAATCTCTTCCTCTTTGTCATCAATGGAAAATGGTCACCTTTGGGTCTCAAGGCTAAGAATGAGCCTCTTAGCTTAGCCCTTCCCCCACCTCCTATTGAGGTGATTAATTCTGGGGTGGGAGTAAAACTCTCATTAGGCATTGATCATCATCAGTGTCCATAGCTGCCTTTCCATAATTTTTCCTAATATCCTTGTCCATGTTCCTGTTCTTGTTCTTGTTCATATCCTTGTTCTTATTCCTATTCAAAACCTTGTTCCTGTTCATGTTCTCATACATGTTTCTATCTAAGCCATTATTTCTATTCCTATCATTATTCTTGTTCCTGCCAATATTCTTGTTCCTGTTCATAGCCCTGAACCTGTACCTTAGAACTTTTGCTCTACACCATCTAGCTGTATGTCCTTCATTATTGCACTTATAACATTTGACAATGTTATTCCTTTGATATGTACCTATTTTCTGAATCCTCTTTGTTGGACCAAACCTGTTCATGTTGTTAACCCTGCAATTAATTGCCTTGTGCCCAAACTGATTACAAGAGTAGCAATACCCTTGAAAGAAATTACCATTTTTGAATTTTCCATTAACCTGTCTTGCTTGAGCCCTGCACTGTGAAGCCATGTGTCCAAACCTGTGACATGTAAAACATCTTCCATTGAACTTTCCTTGCCTTGACCTCATAGGTCCTTTAGTATTTCTCCCCTTATGTTGATTATTGTTTTCTGATTTTGTGCTATCTGAATTACCATCTAAAAACTTACTCTCTGAAGTACTCTCTTCATCTAAACCATCTTCTTCTTGGGAGATCATACTAGATTCCTCAACCTGTTCCTTTTGTTTCTTTCCAAAACCAAAACCTATTTTATCTGTTGTCCTTATTTGATCCTTGATTATTGATTTTACCTTCTTGGAACTTTCTTCAAACCTATAAAGCTTCTCCTTGTACTCTTTAGTTTCCTTTTTCAAGGAAGCTACTTCATGTTTTAACTCTTTACACTCAAGAGACCTAGTTGCCAACTCTTATTTGAGTTCTTGTGTCTTTGCTATAGAGATATCAATATTCCCTATAAGCCAATCTCTTTCATAATGATATTCATCAAACCTATCAATAAGTCTAGCATATTTCTTTCTTTCTTTCTTTAACACATCAAGAGCATTAACAAGTTCAGCCTCAAGATCTACTTCTCCCTTTTCTGAAACATCCTCTATTTGTTTGCTTTTTGAAACATCAATATCCTTTTATGATTTCTTACCACTAGAGGTGTTACCTTCATCTAAAGCCATAAGAAGATCTTCCTCATAATTTTCTAAAGCATCCTCATACATAGTATTACCAGAATTCAAACCATCATTTGTACAATCATCCTTTTTTGTTAGAAATAACATCTCATTTCTATCATCACTTGAAGAACTTCCATCATCACTACTAGAACACTTACTTGCTTTTTATGTGTAGAAACTTTTCTTATATTTTTGGAAGTACCTCTTCCCTTGACTATTTTTCTCATTTATGTTCTTCCTTTGATACTTGTGCTTCTCAGATTCCCTGTGCTTATAATCCTGTTTTTCTTCATCATAATCATCCTTAGGTTTCAGACAGTCAGTAGTATAGTGACCAAACTTTCCACAATTGAAACATTTAACAAATTTCATACCTTTGTGCTTTCTTGAGAACTTGCCTTTCCTGTTGTAGTTTGCTTCTTCATCACTAGAAGACTCATCACTGTCTTCTTGTTGTTTACCCTTGGACTTCTTGGTAGCTTTGAAAGTTGTCTCCTTCTTAGGATCAGGTACCACTTTAGTTCTTAACTCAAAAGCTGCAAGTATACTATGAAGCTCATCCTTTTTCAATTTATCCAAATACTTGGCTTCCTCAATAGCTGAAATCTTTTCACTAAATCTATTTGGAAGAGACCTCATAATTTTATCACAAACATAATTTTCAGCAAGCTCAAGACCTAGTTCCTTCATGGAATTAACAATCTCATCCATACGAAGCATATAGGCACTAATATTTTCTTCATAATTCATCTTGAGTTGTTCAAACATATCTTTGTAATATCTCAATTTTGCTTTTCTAACATTTGCATCACTTGTATGAACCACTTGAAATTGATCCCACATTTCCTTTGTTGTATTACAATGAATCACCTTTGTAAGATCTACCTTTTGTAGACCTTTCAGAATTGCATTCATTGCCCTTGAATTGTTGTGATGTAGAAGTTTTTCATCTTTAGTAGTAGGAGGGAGCTTTGAAATAGTGTACCCAAACTCAAATTCTTCCCAAACTTTATTTCCAAGAGCCATTAGATGAACCTTCATCTTTATGCTCCATATACTAAAATCTGCCCCATCAAGAATAGGTGTTGAATTATCATTTGTAAAATCCATTGTGTTCTTTTCAAGCTTTTCCTTAAAGCTGTGAAACTCTTTCGAAGGAACCTGCTCTGATACCAATTGATGAACACAAGCTTATACTGAGGGGTGGGGGTGAACAGTATAAGACCACTTTTTAACTTTTTTATTTTACTTCAAAAAGCAATGCAATGAACCAATAGCAAAATCAAAGCAGTAATCAAACCAGTGTACAAGTCATCACACAATTGAGAAATCAATATAACGTGGTTCACCCAAGGTGGGCTACTCCACAGAGAAAATCTTTCACTAAATTTTCTCAATCAAATCCTTTGGGAATCCTTCCCAATTACAATGTTTATGGATGTAATGTTGGTGTGGGCAGGCTCGGGTGCAACTCTCGGGTGACTTTGATGGTGTAGAACCCCCTGTTCATGGTCTCTCAGACCAAATCGGTCCCACAAGGGGTTTTTCGCTTAAAAAAAAACAATGTTTATGGACTTCCTGTCCAAAGGAGAACTTTCCCCTAATCAAATATTTATGAGCCTCCTGCCCAAAGGAGATGTCCTATCCCTCAAAGAAGTATTTATGAGTCTCTTTCCCAAAGGAGATGTCCTATCCCCTAAAGCTCTAAAAATGATACTTCAGAAGATCACTGCCTCTTCTATCGCTAGCAGGTGGAACTCCTTTCCACAGAAGACGTCCTGTCCTCCTTGCTCTAGCTCTAGAGACTTCTGTCCTCACTGATCACATCCAAAATTGCTCATCAAAACCTGTACTAAACATAGTCAGTCGGTCCAGCACAAGTCCTCTCAAACTCTGTCATAAATCTGCACCAAACTCAGTCCTCTGGTCCAACATAAATCTACTCTCAAATCTCTGTCAGATCTATCCCAATCTTAAGCCAAAAGCTTGAACAAATCAATCACAACTACTCACAAGTCTTCACCAAGACTTCATCAAATCTGTCCACAAGTTCTTCAATAAGAACCTATCCAAATCAGTCCACAAGTTCTCCACAAGAACCTGTCCAAATCAGTCCACAAGTTCTCCACAAGAACCTATCCAAATCATTCCACAAGTTCTCCACAATAACTTGTTCAAATCTGTCCTAGCAAGCTCACCAAGAACTTGCCCAAATCAGCTCAAGCAAGTTTACCAAGAAACTTGCCCAATGTGAACACACAAAGAGAATTGTTAGAGACACAATGTGTTTCATACAATCATATCAAATCAATCTCATAGAAGCATAAAGAGAATTGTTAGAGACTCAATATGTTCTATCCTTCAACTCTCAATCTCAACTCAAATCAATATCATAGAAGCATAAAGAGAATTGTTAGAGACTCAATATGTTCTATCCTTCAACTTTCAATCTCAACTCAAATCAATCTCATAGGAGCATAAAGAGAATTGTTAGAGACTCAATATGTTCTATCCTTCAACTCAAAAACAAACTCTTTCTCAAATCAGAATAAAGATAAAGTAGTATACTTTCACAAGATCTTGAACCACGACCCAATAATTGTCAATAATGCAATATCAAGGAATCAACTCCTCCAACATAGAACCATAACTTGCTATCAAACCCTAGCCAATTTAGTTTTCAAGAACTCAAAGCAATCTCTCTCTAAGCATCAAAAAGGGGTTTAAGATATTTCCAACTTCTCTCAAATGGGAATGCTCAACTTAACCACACAACCAAGTTTATCAAGCAAAGTACAACTTGATAAAATCAAATCTCAAAGGAGCAAGCCCAACTCATGTATCAAGTAAAGCATAACTTGATCAACTCAATCTCAATGGAAGCATTCTCAAAACCAAACTCTCAACAACCAAACAACTCAATTAGGGTTTCAACAACTTATAGCAATGGCATATGCTTCTCACTCAAAAACACTAAAGCAAACTTCAAATGCTTCCACTCTCATAAACCAGAATTATGCAATAACTCATAAACTCATCATGATCTCATAATGCATAATCAATACTTCCACTTTCAAAAAATAAGATCCACTCCAAATAAGGAAACTTAATTTAATCCTTTTCACTCCAAAATTATTTTCAGAAAACCATCAATCAATAATAACCATGGAAGAATGTGCCCATACCTTTACTTTGATGAAGAAGGAGAACTCAAAATATTTCACAACACTAACTCTCAATTTGCCACAAATTAGAGTTAGCAACAATGGAATAATACACAATTATAAGAGTCCTAATAACACCTTATCACTCCAACTCATAAATAATCAAAACTCACAAATATACATATCAACAATATTCCTTTACACCTTATAACTCCTACTTAATATATCACAAAATAACTTCAACCTCAAAAATAATTACAAGAGAATATCCACTCAATAACTCCAAAGGCTTTCTAACCCCAATATGACATTAAGCACAATTATTCCTTAAACCCTTATAACTCCTAAAATACATTTACTTCTAAATGCATTTACCATATAAACATTAAGCATCAATAATAACAATGTCAAAGCAATATTTCTATTTAACCTTATACCTCCATCCAATTACCAACAATAATTGCCAAGTCAAATCAAATATTCCACATTATCAACAAAAGATTTACCTTGGCCAAAAACCAATTCTCCAACCTTAGGAGAAGTGTGGAGACACCAACATAAGCACCAAAGTGCTTCCTCCTTCATACTCGTGGCCCAAGGCAACTGTTCTACCACGTGCACAATAATCCACGATCAAAAATGAAACACGCCCGACATGAATCGATCTCGACACCTCTGCCTATCGAGCGCTTTCGCTCCACTGCCTCTGCCATTGGAGCACAAGTGCCCAACAAAACTCTCAAGCACCACTCGTCTTTTTACCTTCCCTTTGCTCACAAAAATTAAAGAGAAACAAATTTGTCTTCCTCATAGGCGTACGAAATATGAACTTAAACATAGAGTAATACGAAACTTAAAAATCACAAAGCAATATGAAATCAAAGGTCACAGAGCAATACAAATTCGAAGGTAATCGCACAAATTGGAGGTGTATTGAACCTTAGGAATTAATGCCCTTTAATAGTCTTTTGCATCCCATGCAAGTTGATGTCGGTGCTCCTTCCAAACAAACATCAACGAGGTAAGTCTTCTACATTGGCGCCGCTAAGGGTTTAGAAACCCTTTCAATAATAATTATTAAATTAATAATTATTATTTTGTTAATAATAAACTTAACTTAAAATCTTTTCAAAGGTTTGAGTTAATTTATTTATTAATAATCAAAATGGACTTTTAAGGTTTTTTCAAGGAGCAAAAACCTTTTCATTAAGCCAAGATGGTTTTAATAAAAACCCTTAATGATTCCAGATGGTTTTAAGAAAAACCTTTAACCTTGTCACCATGGTTTTAATTAAAAACCCTTAAACAAACATCATGGAACTTTCAAGATATTTTTGGCACCAAACTCTTTTTGACATCAACACAAATTCCTTTTGACATCAACACAAACTCCTTTTGACATCAATGGCAACTCAAAAACATGAAGCTAGGCAACATACCCAAAATTGCCAACACTTTTGGCTAGAGATTCATCCACCCTTCTTCATCAAGTACTATAAACTCCATCTAGGACGACATATTTTGACCAATGACCTATTTAAGATAAGAAACATAAAATACAAGGTGGATGCGAGAAGAAAATGGAAGCTTCAAATGATATACCACTTCATCAATGTGATGAACCACCTTAGGTGTTGTAAAAGTGAGAAGCAAACTTTTAACTAGACTTGGTCTTCAAGGATATTTGCTTATAGGTATGGAGTCACAAAAATACCACATCCTCCATGGTAAATTGTCACTCATATTAATGCAAGTCTTATTTCTACTTCGTGTAGTTTTGGACTTGGGATAAATTATTTTAAAGGAGTTATAGCACAAGTCGACATTGTTGTAGCAAATCATCCACTTGGTCCACCTAGGATGATCCTAGAATATAGTTTGTCAATGATGGAGGTTTTTGACCATACAATGCCTCAAATGGGCACATCATGAGGGAATAATGGTAAGAAATGTTATGCCACAATTTGATTGAAGAGAGTTAATTAACCTAATGATATTGTTTATCTTAGGCAAAGTAGCAAATGTAAGTACCCAAACATTTATTTACAATATTTATCTAGTCATTTGATTGAGGGTAAAAAGAAGAGGATATATTCAATTGAGTACCACTGAGATGGAATAATTCCTTTGAAAAATTATAGGTGAAGATAGGGTCATGATCGTTGACAATGGACTTGGGTATAACATGAAATTTGAAACTATAATCAAGGAATACCTTGGTAACCTTGCTAGCTATGAAGGGATGCTATGGGGCACTAAATGAGTGTAGTTTGAAAGGTGATCCATTACCATAAATATCATTATTTTATCCTTGGAGTTGGGAAGTCCCTCAATGAAATCCATGGATATGTGCTTCCATTGGCAATCAAACATAGGCAATGGTTACAACAAACTAAGAGATTTAAAAAATTTCTTTTTTTTTTATAACATGCCTCACATTTAGCCATAAAGGTTTTGAAATTTTCTTTTAATTATTTATAAGAAAAGTATTTCTTCACTAGCTAGTATGTTTTAAGAATTTGAAATGTTCAACTAGAGGATATGCACACAATTCTTAGAGAACACTACTCTTGATGATCAAAGTTGGGGGAAGATAAATATGATTCTTCTTGCAAATAAATCCATCAACATATGAGAAAAATGAAGGCAACAAAGAGTTGGGATCCACCTCATGAATGACATGAGCAATATTTAGGTTGAAAATTAATTTCTTTTGAATCTAGGAAAACCATTATGGGAGAGGGATAAATATGGTATTGATAATAAAAATATCCTCATGTTTGCAAGACAGAGCATCAACCACCACATTCTCCTTTTCCTTCTTATATTTTATGATAAAATCATGATCCAAGAGTTTTTTTAGTCATTTATTCCATTTTTGGTATGAGATCCATTATTCTAGAAAATAATTTTGGCTACTATGGTTAGTTTTGATGATGAAGTGTCACCCCAGTAAATAAGGACAATGTTTCTCTATGACAAGTAGAACAACTAATATTTCCTTCACATAAGTGGATTGATCTAGATTATTACCAGATATGTTTGCTTTCAAATTCCAAGGGGATCCTTCTTACATCAAAACAACTCTAATATTTATGCCTGAACCATCACATTCAATGACAATAGATTTGTTTAAATCAAGAGTAGACAAAGTGGGAATGGTACACATAGCCTCCTTTAGGGTATGGAAGGTTTTGGAATATGCTTTGAACTAAACAAAAGTTTCAAACTAAATAAAGGTATCCTTCTTAGTGAGAGCAATGAGAGGAGTGGAAATCTTGCTATAATTATAGACGAATTTCCTATAACACCTAATTAGATGTAAAATCCATAGTGTTGCTTGAGGGATTTAGGGAGGGGCCAATCTTGTATGAATTTGATCTTGTTAGGATCCACTTTGACCCCTTCCCAAGATATTATATGTCCCAATTATTCTACCTCATGGACCCCAAAAGAACACTTAGACCTTTTGACAAATAGTTTTTCTTTTTGTAAGAAGTGGATAATTTGTCTACATGAACTAAATATGATATTTCTAGGACTTGTAAACTAAGATGACATCAAAGAAGACTAGTACAAACTTGCAAAGAAAAGAATAAAAAACAAAATTCATGAGGCTTTAGAAAGTGAAAGGAGCATTGGTAAGACTAAAGGGCATGTCTAATAACTCATAATGATCCTCATGCATGCAAAAAGTAGTATTGGAAATATACTCTTCTTGAACCCTAATTTTATAAAAGGCAAAGCACAAGTTAAGCTTTGCAAAGTATTTAGCACCATGTAACTCGTCCAATAACTATAATAGGCATAGAAAATCATCTTCGATGGTGATCTTGTTGAGAGATAAAAAATTAGGACACGTGTACAAATATTAGTCCTTACGCCAAACCATAGATACCAAAGACGAATAATAAGTGATGTTTGAATGGATAATTCCTTGATATCCAACATCTCTTGGACTAAATTCTCAATATTAAACTCTTCGGATTGGGGATAGCAATAAGGATGATTGTTTAGAGGTTGATTGACCAATACTAGGTGGATGCAATGATCATGTTGGCACTTAAAGGGAATATCCATGGCTCATCAAAGATGTTTGCATAATAATAAATAATTCTACAATTCTATTGAAAGATCTAGAAGAAGCAACTCAGAAGACTAAATTTCCATGCAATTGACCTGGGCAAAGAATTCATGAATATTTTTCTTTAATATCTTTTCCATGTTGTGGGATGACAACCTTAGAAGGAGGTTAAATTCCTTGGAGACAAATGACATTGTTGTTCTATGTTCATTTGGTATACTATCATTGTAGATTAACAATAATATTGCCATGTTATAATAGATATCACACTCCCAAGATGTCATCTACACTAACTAGATTCATGGCAAAGATATGGCTAGACCAAGTATAATCACCCATTTGGATGTTAACCTTAGTCACATGACCCACACGCTAAATTGTGCCCCCATTTGCAATAAATACTTTGAATTTTTCATGGTTTAAGTATTGATATGTAATCCCAAAAACTTTATTGTTTTGTTGTTAATAAAGTTATGCATGCTACCTAAATATATTAACAGATTGAAACATTGACATTTGATGAATTGTTGGACCTTGATGGTATGGTGATCCTAGAGCCCCATTAGAGAAAACATGGAAAGATCCATGGTATCAACCTCATACTCAAAATATGTTGCTTTAGCTAGTATCTATTTTTCCTACGAAAATATTGTTCTTCATTTTTTAACATTGTCATTTCCTCTGTTTTCATGAGGAAGTTATGTTGATCTTCACAAGCCTAATTGCAGGAATGGCATAAATGATATTTGTAACAAAAAAATCCTTAGGGATGCTTATTATTACAATAATTGAAGTAAGGTCATTAAGAGTTAAAATCCCATTATGAGTGGGGATGGGACAATTAGGACTTATTTTCTATCTCTACAAAGTGTATGGATCATGCATATCAACCGCCCATCGTATTTCCTCCTTAAGGCCATGGCGAAAGGATAATACCATCACTACTAGATCCTAATGTAAGGTATAAGTGAGCATTACTATGAAATTTGCTCAACAATCCTCAACTAAACCTATTTGCTTGGTTTGCATCAAGTGGACCACACACAAAGTAGAAGAGTCCTTGTTTAATTTACAAATGAACAATGCATTGAACTTTTGCTAGTAAAGAGGGTGCTTGTGGCAATGAATATCCCATAATAACTACTAATGAGTATATATTTCCAACTTAGTAGCTACCAATATGAGATATCCTTTGTCAAGAATATGCAGTCAAAAGATGCTATCCATATTAGCTATCCAACCACGCAAATTTGTACCATTAAAGGTCAAGATGTTGATGCACAAAATGGGAGCACTGGGAGGTCAAGAAAGAAGATAAACAACTTTTTTTGAAAAGGGTTCAATATTAGAACCCTTGGTAGCATAGGGATCCATGTGACTACCTTGGGATCTTGGAGGTATGTGACCAAATAATCATTGCTAGTAGATGTTGGTTCCCAGATACTAGTGTCCCTTCAAATTTGGTGCTTATTGTATGCTCTATGACTATTGTCCAACAACTTTATGAAACTATTTATCAAGGGAACACTCTATAGGGATAATATACAAATAGATTTGGATGGACTCTAAGGTCTTTTGCATTTGAGATTGAACTTCAACAATGGAGGAAACCATATTCTCTAGGGTAGAGTTCTAGTTTTCTTGGGACTCAAGATAGGCACACAACTCAACATCAATTATTTTGGGTGGAGAATTACTAAGTAGAGGAAGGGAGATAGGAGGGTTGGTGGGAGAAGGTGAAGCCATTGCATATAACAAAGAAAGGACACACAGGTCAAAGCTATTGATACCTATAGGGATATTACGATACTTATTAATATTTTTGGGTTGATGCTTCTTTTTTCTCATGGACACATCACCAATATGAGCAATATACTCCACATAGTCGTTGATTTACAACTAACCAATATAAGTAATATGTTTATTCATACACCATGAGAAAAATAAAAACTTGAAAGAATCATTTGGAGCACTTTTGAGAAGGTGTTGCTAGAGACACCCCTTACTTTGATCGATTTGAAGAGACAATTGTGTTAACAAATCAACACTATTATCTCACAAGATAATTCCAAAGGATCTCACAATATTAAACAATAAATCACTCAAATAATACACAATAAACTCATTAAAATATTTATTGAAAAATATATTAAAGCAATGCATAAATGCAATGCTTATTCAAATACTTATTATAGATATTTATCTTCAATATATACATACATGAGACTCTTCATATGCACGAAACTTGAAATTTGCACTTATATAAAATCTTCATCTCCTCATACTCATGGGAGATCCAACTCTTCATATTTATTTCTTACATAATAATAAATCTCACATATTTACATAAAGATAAAGTCTCTCATGATTGCTCATAACTCCTTACTTCTAAACATGACACTTCACTCACATAACTCACACTTACTAACTTGACACCTCATACACATAACTCCTCACTTATTTACATGACACATATACTTAATAACATGACATATACTATAGACATGAATATTAAAAACACCCTAATCTAAAATATTTACAAGGTACCAAATATTGTAATAACTATAAAAAAATTTAATGAGAAGGATCTCCTACAAGGGCTCTAATAAACCTGATACCCAAAAAAATGTTTTGGAGATACTCCTTATTTTAAGTGGATCAAAGAGACAATCACAATGATATGGTTGTTAGCTTTTGATGATCTATATTTAAGGAAATGCAACCACAAGATGTAAAATGAGCAAGCAATGTTAACTATATGATAATGGAAATATAATATGCAGGAAAAGTATATGAGAAACTTTTGCAATAACTCAAAAAATAGCCATTAATTAAAGCTCATGAAAATAGTACAATGTAATATAATGGAGGACTTAAACACTCCATAAATAGTGTATGATCTACATTGTACCTACTAAACTCACTATACTTCCTAACTATCTAGCTCATTCTTAGAATCTATCAAAGGCATATATATAGGGAGATATGTCCCTTGGACTTTCATCTACCCATGACTCTTCAACTGCCTATACTATGACTCATGTACATGTGGACTACATGCACATTTACATCATTGCACATTCTAACACTTGTGCATTTATTACATTGCATGAAGTAACTACTCAAACATTAGTCTAATACAAACTCCTACTTTAGTTATGTATCCAAGGTAGTACATTGGCATATACCAAATAATGTAATATATTCCAACACCCCCATGTATTACATTATTTGGGTATTGAAGACTTTAGTCTTCAATATGGGTCTTCATCTTTCATATGTTCTTCAACTTGATCTGGTCCTTCTTCTTCTTTTGGTTCAATATTTGTGCTTTCTTCATTGTACTCTATGTTTGTATCCTGATGAGTATCTTGTTCCTTCCTATCATGCTTCCTCTTCCTTATTCTTATTTTTCTTTGTTTCTGTATTTTTACTAGAGGAATATCTTCTTTATGATGAGTTAGTATATCATCACAATAATATTGACTAGGATTGTTATTTTATTTCATGTTTTGAAAGAGTTCAAAAAAAATTAATGATAGATATATCATCAAGCATTCTTCTTATGTGAATACAACTATATTTTGAGTATTCCACCAGGCTTTGAAAAGTACTTCATGAAGATAACCAATTAATGTTGTAAAATTTCCTTCCTTTGCTTCTTTGAGGAATAATGAGAATTTTTCCTTTTTACTAGTGGACAAATACTTGTATCCTTCAAAGGTATCTATTAAGTTTTGAGAGTAAAATTCCAACTCATGAAATAGTTCCTCATTATTGAATGCATTCCTTATTATTTCATCCATGTTTCTTCTAGATTAATATTTGAAGTGGAATTCCTTATAGCTCCCTAGTGTTTTGAGAATACCTTGAGAATCTTAATGTTCAATCAATGGTTTTGATAAGAATTTAGTTTTTCCAAATCTCTAGGTAGAATACCTTTTAATTCCCAAGTATTTAGAACAATTTTGATGGAAATTTTGTATTTCAAAACCTTTGAAGTTGTCTACCTTATGACTCCCTAGTTAAGAATATGTGATCAAGTTTGATAAGAATTTTCTAATTCTCAAGTTTTGTAGAACCCCTTATATCTCCCAAGTATTTGAGTGTACTATAGTCTTGATAAAGTGCTTAGCTTCCTTTAGATATCCTTTTGAGTTAAATCCTTAATGTTTTGAAGATAATTTTAATATAATGTTCAACTCCTATTTCTCACCTTATTTCTCCCTATTGATATATGCACTTTCAATTTGATAATTTTCTTTATTTTTCAAGACTCTATAGTTGGATTTATTTTGTCCCTTCAATTTGTTTAAGAGAAAAGTATAAATAATATTTTCCAACTTTTAAGCAATGCTATGAAAACTTCTTGTACCCTTTAATTATCAATGGTTTAGTTTTCTAAATTTCAATGATCTAAATTTTTATGTAGTACTCCTTATATCTCCCTAATTTAGAAATTTAGAAAATGATAATATTTGTAAAATAATGCTTCAATTTTCAAGGTAGAAATCCTTATATCTCCTAGTTTAATAATTTGCAAATACTTTGATAATATTTGAATCTCAAATAATGCAATTTGAAATAGCTCTTAAAGATATAATCTCCTTATTTTAATTGCTTTCTAATCCACTAAGGTTGTAATTTCTTTATGTCTCCAATGCAATAATTAAATAGACTTAACCTTAGATGTAATGCACCTTATATCTCCTTGCACTTAATGGAAAGCAAATATTAAATTCAATGTAAATATACCTTCCTTGTAATGTGATATGCTACGTGTTGATTGACTTCTATCTTGACTTCACTTTCAAAGCTTTGGAGCGTTGTATTCTCTTTGTCTTCAAAGTATGACAATGAGCATTAAATGCTCTAGCATTCTTCTCCCTTCAATACACTTTAACCTGTGTAAGCTTGATGTGTGTGCTCTCTTTAGGTAGGGTATTGATACTCCTATTTCTCCCTTTGGAATGCAAGCCACATGGTACTTATGTTACCTTAGAACATATGTCTTCTTGTTAGGTGGCGCAGGGAGGTTACAAACTTGAGAGTGTGTTGATGCAAGCGTTATATCTCTCTATGGATGTTAGAGTAATTATTATTTATTCCCTTGTGCTTGTAAAAAGCATTATCAAAGCCTGTAGATAGTGGGTGGTGTAGGTACAAGCACTATGCATGAAATATTCCTCTTGAGGTGTTACTAAGAGTTAGTAAGCGTTCTTCTTCTTTGTGCCAAGTGGCACAAGATTCCTTTGATGGCTTGTGGAAAGTGGATCCTTCCTCCTTTGCATGTAACCAAGATCTTCAACATCCCTTATTTCCTTAACGATCTTCCAACTCCTTGCAAGTTGTTTGGATTCTTTTTTCAACTTGCTTTCTTAACATCCAACGTATGGTGGCTCCTCTCCAACGAAGGTGGTCATTCATCCAAGATCCTCTCCTCTTTCGCTTGGGTAACTCTTTGATGTTATTCTCCTTGTGTTATCCTTCTTACAACTTGCACTTTTATTGCTTTATGCTATTGGTGTTATGTTGTCCTTACTTAGACTCCTTGCTACAGGTTGCTTGTGCACCGTGAGTGCTACCTTCATGAGACTGTGACACTGAATTTGGTGTCTATAGACACCTTGAATGGGATGATATTGAGCCGTTATATGGCTTTATATCCTTTTATTATCTTGTACTTTAACCTAGTTAATATTGTCACTCGATGGCTATAATTTATGCTACTTTGGTGTCTTAAGACACTTCAATTTTATCTTTCCTTTTGCTGCTTTGTAAAAGACAAATATGGTGCTATTAAAACCTGAAATAAATCTATTATAAACTAAGATAGAATACCTTAGTTGCACCTAGATTTTTGAGACCTTTTAGTCTCCTTTTTGTAGCTTTCTTCCTTGACTTTAGTATGGCAACACCCTCTCTATTCTTTGGTGGTTATAATGCTCCTTTGACGACTTATTTTCACCAAAACTTGCTGTAATTTTTTTGCGTTCAATGGTGTCTTTTGACACTCCAACTCAACCTTGTTTTGTGCACTAATATTCCTTTCTTGCTTAATACTTAATGCACTTTTAATAGCTCTTATAAATAACTTGTATTAAGTACTATCAATTCCTCCTTATTACTCCTTTAAATCAACTTTCTAACATTAACTTACGTTAATATGTTTTGCAGGTTTCAAGATAATTATGCTACCTCCTTACTCAAATTGAAAATCTTTAAATTCAACCTCCTTATTACTACTTTGAATAACTCTTAAAATGGTGTTCTAAAGGAACTTAAATAATAGTTATATAATAAACTTTAATAACACCAACTATCAAACCTTATTTTGACCTCCTTGTAGTGATCTTGCTTGGCGATTTGGTTCAACTGTTTGCTACCCTAGTTTAGTAATTTTTGCAGCTTCAACTCCTTGATCTTTGTTGCTTTAAACTAGTCTAATTTGTAGCTTCTTCTTGTTGTTCAAATCAACTGCTTAACTCTCTCAATTTGCAACTTTGTAACTTTTTTAACTTGTTGCCCAAAGTTGTGGTTTTGTGGCTTCAACTCTCCTCCAAGAAGCCTTCTTGTATTCTAAAAATTAGAAGCTATTAATATTTCTAAAATGCTACCTTCTAACAATCCTTGAAACTCTAAAGTTTTTAGATTATAACACAGTCAATTTTTCCTTCGATATGTTGTCCTTGAAGGTTTCTAGAAGGAAAGTTTTAGCTGCAATTTGGAGGAGTTTCCTACCAAATTTGGGTTTGCTGTAGAAATCAGCAAACTCCTTTCTCCAAGTCAGCCTTCAAGCCTTCAATGAAAATATTCAAACCTCTCAAATTTGGTGGCTTCTTCTTGCTTCTTTCTCCTTCAATCTTATTGTCAAAATTTGACTTCAATATTGGCCTATTTTTTAGCCTTCTTCTCAAGAATCTGAATGTCTTAAGGTCTTTGTAAAATCTCTCCAAAATTTGGCAAACTTCTTGCCAAATACCTTGTTAAGAACCTGCAATAGTACTTAGAATGTAATGCAAAGAATCACTATTTGTATTGGAGTAGAACCCACAATAATATATATAAAATAATGTATTTGATGATTGATGTCCTAAAATGAATATGGTGATGTGCATAAATATGAAGGATGGGGTGCGGTTGGAAAGATGCACCCCCTACTAAATATAATTATAATATGTTAGGAGGGTCCTAACATGCCACCCTCCTTAAAAGAGCTTTGTCCTCAAAGCTGGAAATTTGGAAATTTCTGCTGGATATCTTGAAGAGTTTCCCACGTCGCGTCTTCTAAAGGTAGACCTTTCCAATGGATTAAAACTTCCGTGATATCGCGAGTACGAAGGTGACGAGAGCGGCGATCCAAGATAGCTTCTGGCTCGACTAGAAGTACTCCATCCTCGGAGAATTTCGGAAGAGTGGTTTGTGTCGTGATATGTGTTTCGACTGCGAGCTTAAGGCAAGATACATGAAATACGGGGTGAATTTTGGAAGAGGGAGGAAGCTCAAGTTTGTAAGCAACGGCCCCAATACGTTGGAGAATTTTATACGGCCCGTAAAATTTGGGTGCTAACTTCTGAGAACCTTTTTGTTTAAGAGAGGATTGTCGGTAAGGTTGGAGACGTAAGAAAACCATATCCCCCTCGCGGAAACTACGTTCGCTTCTATGTTGATCGGCTTGCTGCTTCATGCGATGCTGGGCGGTGTGTAGGTTCTCTTTTAGGATCCGTAGTATATCATCTCGAGTAGCAAGCTCTGTTTCCACCGCATGGACTTTTGTAGTCCCTGGAATATAGGAAGTGAGGGATGGTGGTGTTTGACCATATAGTGCTTCATAAGGAGTCATTTTGATGGACGTATGGTATGAAGTGTTATACCACCATTCCGCTAGTGAAAGCCACTTTACCCAATGGAGTGGTTGAGTAGAAACAAAACATCGAAGGTATGTTTCCAAGCATTTATTTACAACTTCTGTTTGGCCATCGGTTTGAGGATGGTAAGCGGAGCTCATACGAAGTTGAGTACCTTGTAATTTGAACAATTCCTTCCAAAAGGTGCTAGTGAAAGTTGGGTCACGGTCACTAATAATTGTGGAGGGCATACCATGTAATTTAAAGATGTTATCGAGGAAGAGGTGGGCTATAGTGCTAGTGGTATAAGGATGAGCTACTGGACAAAAATGGGCATATTTAGATAAACGATCAACGACTACAAAAATGGTTGTTTTTCCGCCTGATTTTGGTAATCCTTCAATAAAGTCCATAGAAATATCTGCCCATGTTTTGGTGGGTATAGGAAGAGGTTGAAGTAATCCTGGAGTAGCGAGGGTCTCCCCTTTTTGTCTTTGGCAAACTTCACATTCTTTTACAAAGTTTTTGATGTAATTTTTCATCCCTACCCAATAGAAGGAGGTAGTGGCTCGTTTATAGGTTTTTAAGAACCCTGAGTGGCCGGCGGTGGGTGAGGTATGTAACTCGTGAAGAAGTTTTTTCCGGTAAGCTGAATTGGGGATGAGGACCATCCTCCCTTTATATCGTAATATATTGTCCTTCCAAGTGTATGGAAGTTTGCTACTAGGATTATGTTGAAGTTGTTGAATTAAGGCGTGGGTAGTAGGATCGTTTATCCATTCTTCATGCACCTTATCTACCCATTTGGGAATAAGGGAGGAAAGAGCATGGACTTGAGGCATATCTTCAAATTTTCTAGAAAGTGCATCGGCTGCCATGTTGTCCTTGCCCTTTTTATATGTAATTTCATAATCATAGCCAAGAAGTTTAGTAACCCATTTTTGTTGTTCCGGGGTATTAGTCCTTTGTTCCAAAAAATACTTCAAGCTATGATGGTCGGTGCGTATAATGAAATGTTGGCCAATAAGGTAAGGCCTCCAATGTTGAATAGCA
This sequence comes from Wollemia nobilis, assembly GCA_028583015.1. NCBI lineage: Eukaryota > Viridiplantae > Streptophyta > Pinopsida > Araucariales > Araucariaceae > Wollemia > Wollemia nobilis. The sequence continues at coordinate 2,793,795 of JAQPPZ010002524.1, forward strand.
TGGACGATTGCCAACATCTCTTTTTCGTACGTAGAGCGAGCTAAATTCTTAGGAGAAAATGCTTTGCTTATAAAAGCTATAGGTCTTTCATCCTGCATGAGTACGGCTCCCATTCCTATTCCTGAAGCATCACTTTCAATGACGAACGGTTTAGAAAAATTTGGCATGGCTAGAACAGGGGTGGTACACATTGCAGTTTTCAAGGTGATAAAAGCCTCTTCTGCTTTAGGCGACCATTTGAAAGCATTTTTCTTAAGTAGTGCTGTTAGAGGAGCAGCGATTTTACCATAATTTTGGACAAATTTTCTATAATATCCCGTTAGTCCAAGAAACCCACGTAGAGCTTTTAAGGTTTTTGGAATAGGCCAAGTTTTCACCTCCTCGATTTTGGAAGGATCTACCGTCACGCCGTTCTTTGAGACAACATGCCCTAAGTATTCAATTTTTTGTTTTCCAAAGGAACACTTTGATCTTTTTGCATAAAGTTGATTTTCCTTCAAGATTTGTAACGTTTGTCTAACATGGTCCAAATGTTCTTCCCATGTTTTGCTATAAATCAAAATGTCATCAAAGAAAACTAATATAAATTTACGAAGGAAAGGGTGAAATACCTTATTCATTAGACTTTGAAAGGTAGAAGGAGCATTGGTAAGGCCAAATGGCATCACCAGGAATTCGTAGTGCCCTTCGTGAGTGCGAAAGGCCGTCTTAGGAATATCCTTTTCATTGACTCGTATTTGGTGGTAGCCTGACCGTAAGTCCAACTTGGAAAAGTAAGCTGCCCCATGGAGTTCATCTAGTAGCTCGTCTATGACCGGAATAGGAAATTTATCTTTGATAGTCATTTTATTAAGTGCTCGAAAATCGATACATAAACGCCATGAACCATCCTTTTTTCTAACTAAAATAATTGGAGAGGAGTAAGGGCTTCTGCTCGGTCTAATGACTCCTGCCGTAAGAAGCTCTTGTACTAATTTCTCTATCTCAGTATTTTGGAGGTATGGATAACGATAAGGCCTAATATTAGGAGGTTGATGCCCTGGAAATAGTGGAATAGTGTGATCGTGACTTCGTTGTGGAGGTAGTCCTTTTGGTTCATTGAATACCGCTTTATGGTGGTCTAGAATCTTTTGTAACTCGGGTGTCTCGTCTTCTTTGTGACTAGGTTGAATTGAAAATAATTGGGCGACCATTCCTTTGTTTCCTTTTCGGATAATTTTCTCCATTCTATGCGAGTTGACGATTTGGGAAGGTCCTGATTTCAGGCCTTGGATAATATAAGTTTGGTTCTTTGTTGTGAATTTCATCCATAGTTCATCAAATTCCCATTGGACTACGCCCAAGGTTCTTAACCATTGTACGCCTAGTACAATGTCGCATCCCCCTAGGGGTAAGACGTACATGTCGCTTTGCATGGTATAAACTCCCATAGTTAATTTTATATTTCTGCATTTTCCTTTGCATGCAATTTTTCCGCCATTTCCAATCATCACTTCAAAGTTATTGCAAGGGTATATGAAACAATTTGCTTGTTTAGCCACTTTTGGATCGATAAAATTGTGCGTGCTACCAGAATCTAGGAGCACGGTAAGGTTTTGTTTCTTAAAATACCCTTTTACTCGCATTGTTTGAGGGGCAGAAAATCCGGCAAGGGCGTTGAAGGAAACCTTTGGTGTATTTTCTTCGTCACTTTCAAGTGTGTTGGATAATACCTCTACTTCGAGTTCAGGTTCCTCTTCAGTAGAATTCCCTTCCTCTGTGGCATCGAGAATATATAATTTTCGTGAGGCACATTTATGATTTCTATCAAATTTCTCATCGCAATGGTAGCAAAGACCTTTAGCTTGTCTTTCCTTCATTTCCTCGAAACTGAGACGTTTAATTGGTAGAGCGGGGTTAATTTTAGGGGTTGTGTAGGAGTTTTGGGTTCGTCCATTTTGCATTGGCTTGGGGTTGGTATAAGTGTTTGATTGTTTCCCCCAAGTTGGTTTCGTGAACCGATTACGTGCCTTGATTTTGTCTTCCGCTAATTTCGCTAAGCCGATGGTCTCTAACATGTTTGTAGGGTTGTACATTTGTACCTCAATTCGAATTTCTTCTTTTAATCCGCTAACGAAACATTCTTGAAAGAAGGCCGTGTCTAATCCGGATGTGCGATTAGCTAACCTTTCAAATTCTGCTTGGTACTCACTTACTGAAGTGGTTTGGCATAATTTAGTGAGGGCCCCTGTGAAGCTTTGAAACTTGCTAGGGCCAAATCGTACTAATAGGTTCTGTGTAAAGGTTGACCACATCGGAGTGCCATTAGTTTTCTCGAACCATTGGTACCATTGGATGGCATCATTTTCCAAATGGAAGGAGGCGATATGCACTTTTTGTATTTTCGGAATTTGATTTAGTGAGAAATATTGCTCTGCTCGGTAGATCCAGTTTGTAGGGTCTCCGCCTTCAAATTTTGGGAAGTCTAATTTGGTCGTCCGTGGTAGAATGGAAGTTTGTGGACCTCCTAACATTGCTCGGTTTGATGACCCGTTGTTGGTTGAGTTTGCTTGTGTTGTTGCCTGTTTTTGACTGATGGCATCAAGTTTAACATCCATTGCAAATATTTTCTCGAAGAGTTCTCTTATGTTACGGGAACTCTCCTCTCTTTCCTGTTTAACTTCTTCAGCGAGCCTTTCGTGTTTTTCGTGGATGGAGTCCAGTGATCGTCGTCCGTCGGCCATTGCAGTGGGTAGATGAGAGAAATAGTGCAATTTGGTATTGTTTATTAACAGTAGCCTTTAGATCTTATTATGAACCGACATGAATTTCAGAGTGAGTCAGCACAACAGGGCCCGATATGAAGCACGAGGCGGGGTGGAGCGAATGCAAGGCAGCTGGCGGAGGGATTTGTTTTGAGGGCACACACTTTGATGACGAACAAGTGGCATACGAGGGTGGGTTTGCACGAAGTTTCGGAGGACCACGTGCTTCTTAGTAATGTGGGATAAAGGCTTATACGTCTTTCCCAGCGGACCGAAGGCTTCTACGTTTTCTCGGTTCGGTGATGAGGAAAACGTATAAGGTTATTTCCTGGCAGTTGAAAACATCTCGACTACGGCCGTTTAACCCAAAACTTTAACCTTTCTGGCGGTCTGAACTTTGTCGACGGTGGCCGAAAGCTTTCTACGTTTTCTCAACAATCGAAGAATTAATTAGACTTTGGTTAAACGAATTTTAATTTATATTTTTCACCGAAGTTCTTAATAGTTGCCAAAAAATGTTTATCCGTGACTAAAACTTTGATTTTGCTATTGATTTCCCACCGTCGATCTTGCTGTAAGATGTTTATATTATTTTCTTGCATTCGTCTGCTAGTTATCATCGTCGATTGTGCTATAAGGGTTTGTATTTGCTAACTTCGATATTCGTGTGATGCTTGTAAAAACACTCTGTATGCTCCCTTTGCTGGCGTGTGGTGACTGTATAACAGTACTATCAGTACTGGTTAAAATGTGTGTTGAACGAATTATCACCGAGTTTTTATTTTTCAGCAGAGTGACTATAGGGTGGAAGAAAATTTGTGTGTTGAAATAATTTTCACCGAGTACTGGTTTTATAATGTTTTTGGTTTGATTTTATTTTGTCGCCGTAAAACTTGACGTCTATTCTACGAAAACCCGGTGCCTATGACTGTGTATGCCATCGACGTGAGGACAGTGGGGAGATCGGTTTTCCGAAACCCTGTCGAATGACGCCTGTGCTAAGGAATTTGGAGGCAGCCCGTGAGATATCACGTTTTTTTTTTTTTTTTAAACAATTTATTGTATACGTAACTTTACCAACGGCAGTGGAATAATTTACCAGGCTTAGTGTCTCAGATAAGGAAAAAAAATTAGATAATGCAGCTGGTTGAAACTGGCTCTGTACCAAATGTTAAGAACCTGCAATAGTACTTAGAATGTAATGCAAAGAATCGCTATTTGTATTGGAGTAGAACCCGCAATAATATATATAAAATAATGTATTTGATTGATTGATGTCCTAAAATGAATATGTGATGTGCATAAATATGAAGGATGGGGTGCGGTTGGAAAGATGCACCCCCTACTAAATATAATTATAATATGTTAGGAGGGTCCTAACATACCTTCTTCCTTTTTGGGCTTGTTGTTGGATGGCGATAACTGTCCCAAATTCTTCTATCAAGAACTTCTTGATATCAATATTTTACCTTGAGTTCTCCTCAAGTCTTCTCCAATAGACTTCTTCTAGTCTCCTTCAATGGGGCTTTCCTAGCCTTCTCCTTCTTTTCTCCTTTCAATCCTTCTTGAGAGCTCTTCTATTGGATCTTTAATTTTTGCAGCTTCTGAAATCTTCTCAAGACTTCAATGAGACCTTCCTTGATCTCTCAAATATTTTACTATGGAATTTTTGCATTGAGATATCTTTCTTGGATCTCTAAAATCTATTGCTTCTAAAATTTGGAATAGGACCTTTGTTAGTACTTCTCTATCTTCAATATTCCAAATCTAGAAGTTCTTCAATGAGACTTTTCTCTTGGATCTTCTTCTAGAGTTGCTTTGCTCTTTCTTCACTCTGAAGTCTTCAATATTCATATATATATGAGGACCTCCTTCTTGGTTCTCCTCAATCTTCAATGTGGCTTCTTTGGCCTCTTCCTCTCTTCTCAATATTTTACTTGGAATCTTTAATCTGTAAATCTTGCAATGGGACCTTTTCCTTAGGCCTCCAAATATTCAATATTGAACTTCTTGCTTCAAGTGCTAGATTGATTCTAAAGAAGATGTTCTTCCTAGCTCTTTGTAGGAAGCTTCCCAATTTTTTTTGAATCTCCTCTTTTTCTGTAACAAAGTATTAGAAAATGATAATAGTAATTTATTTAAATCTTTAGATAATGAATCTTCACTAGTTGATTTGTCAATTTAGTGGAATCAATGTTGAGTCCTAGTCTTCACAAGTTTTTCTACAACTCCGTGGAAAGACTCTAGCCAAATGCAATTTCATAAATTCTGAAAATGAAATTTCCTATCTCCTCTCAATCTCTCTTGTGGCTTTCTCTATTTCCTATCAATCTACCTTGTGCTTTGATACCACTATTAGCTTTTGATGATATATATTTAAGGAAATGCAACCACAAGATATAAAATGAGCAAGCAATGTTAACTATATGATAATGACAATATAATATGTAGGAAAAGTATATGAGAAACTTCTACAATAACTCATAAAATAGCCATTAATGAAAGCTCACAAAAATAGTACAATGTAATATAATGGAGGACTTAAAAACTCCATAAATAATGCATGATCTACATTGTACCTACTAAACTCACTATAATTCCTAACTATCCAGCTCATTCTTAGCATCTATCAAAGGCATATATATAGGGATATATGTCCCTTGGCCTTTCATCTACCCATGACTCTTCAACTACCTATCCTATGACTCATGTACATGTGGACTACATGCACATTTACATCATTGCACATTCTAACACTTGTGCATTTATTACATTGCATGAAGTAACTACTCAAACCTTAGTCTAAAATAAACTCCTACTTTAGTTATGTACCCAAGGTGGTACATTGGCATGTACCAAATAATGTAATATATTCCAACAATGGTCTCCCACAAGGATCTCAATACACAAGGTATGTTTTTTGGAAAAAATGATAATGACTAATTCAAAATAATATAGAAGAAAAATGTATTGGAAGATGAAGCTGAAAAAGCTAACGAAGATTAATTGGGCAACAATAAGTAGAATTTATTGTTTAAGGGTCTAGAATGGCTTACATGCCCTTCTATCTCCTTTTTGAATTGCTAAGGAGACAAGTTTGATGCTCTAATACCATTTGTAATAAAACAACTTCTAGAAAAACAACAATAGCAATAACAATTCAATGACGTGAAGAAAAAAACATCCATTGGAATAATAACTCAAATTTATTGTTAGAAAATTAATAATGCAGGTACCATAATTTTCTATTATGAATCAATATAAGTCTTAGCTACTTAGAGAGGGTAAAGTCTCATAGTCACTTAGAGAAAACAAAGTCTCATATGTGTAATATAGACAACTATGATTCAAGTACAAAAGATGATCTCAAGTACAACATAAATCCTCTTATTATAGATTAAATAAACAATAACCCTAACCCTAATGCTCAAGGGACGACTGACTTATCTTAGGTCTTGAGCTAACAATAATAAAGATAGTTGACATGACTATATTGGAGCCATTACAAGCCTCCTTCATAAGTTAGAAAAATGTAAAATTCTCATTTTAGTTTTGCTTTGGTTGAAGATTAGAGGTTAAGAGCTTATTATTGCAATATCTGGTTGAATTTGGTCTAAAAGGGCTTCTCAAAAACCCTGTGTTACATTCATTACTCAACAAGTAGCTTGAAGGACTTAGAGTTATGGTTTTATCAAGTGGGTGTGTAAGAGAGACAACCAATGAAGCCATGAAAAATTATGTTAGTGCATTATTTTTCGATAGACTAAGGACTACTCTCAGTTCCATAATTTGCTATAGACAAAATAATACCAAGCAAGGAATCTACATTCTTGTGTGCATGAAGAAAACTAATGGACTCATCCTTAACAGAATGTTGACTACTCTTGTCCTTGGCAATTGTAAAAGATAGAGTTTGGTCTTGATTGCATTTTACATTCTATAGATTTACATCATGGAGATTAGACCACTTTGGTTATATTGTAGCATACTATTCACATATATATTGTAGGTGCCTTTAGAGCCTAGAACCCAAAATTCAAGAAATATATAAACATACCAATAGACATTACATAATGATGTCTCCATGGCCTTGATGGATTCTATAAACTATAAGTGAAGCATGGGAGGCACCCTATTGTTGTCCTTAGGGAGGCCCCAAAGGCAAGGGGTGAGATTCTCGTGGAGGGCTATAACTACAATGACAATGCATCCACAAAGGCATTACACATTAGAGAGTGTGATGGAGAAAGCAACGTTGAGACCAACATCATGCAAGCCTAGATGTGCCCCTTCCAAAAGCATAAGCAGGAATTTATATTTAAATGCACAAAAATGTCAAATTCTCTAACTATAAAAATAGAACTAAGTACATCAAATTGTTTAATGTTTTTCTTTGATAATATTTCTAATGATGTCTTCTCAACATTCTTGGGCTAAAAATCATAGTAGTAAAAATAAGAACAATTGATTCAACCAATAAATAAATACAACTTAGCTCCTCATCCTTGGTTTTTTAAACTTACATGACAACTTTTTTCTTTTCTTTTTAGAACTACGATTAGTACAAAAATGCTTTTGACATTGACTCTCAAAAAAAACTTTAACCTTACATCAATTGATTACTCAAATACTTTCTTATGAACTTTGAGCAAACAAAGATGTTAGAAATTGGTTTTGTGTATAATAGATGCTCTAATGCTCACAAAAATATAAATGATGCTAGAAATGAGTTTTGTGTATAATAGATGCTCTAATGCTCACAAAAATATAAATGAATGGTGGTGAAGAAAGCATGAACAAAAGACGATGGAGGTTCTAGAAAACATGCATCACTTAATGGATTACCAAATTGTTTTAATATTCTTGTTGCTATGTCAAATACTCTCTTTTAAAATGCTTGTCATCTATTTATATGGGCAACGTGCATTATTCAATCATTCAAACTTGAAAATTGAGACCAATTTTTATATTCATTTTTCAAATTAAAAAAAGTTTTCAATCATGAAAAACACAAAAAGACCTGCTTTATACTAAATCCTATTACATGATGATAGAAAACTTAACACTCAATAATAGTTGAGATCATAGTCTTTGCCTTAAACGATAAGCCTTATATATATTTTAATAAACATTTAATTTATCATTAAATATTTTTAAAATGAATTAAAAAATTATAATTTTATTAAATATATAATTAAAAAATTTAACCTAATTTATATCATTTCATATTATTAATTATATTTTTATTAAAATTATCTTAATATTAATTTTTCAAAATTAAAACCTTGGTGGTGCCAGTTTGCAAAGGTAGTAGTCTGTTCTGAATCCTCTGAGTGCGCGCTAGACTGACGACGATACGAATCCCGAGCGATCGACTGTCCCCATCTCATGTCGGGTCAACAATTAACAAAACAGATAGGTTTGGTGGTTGCAGTCTGGATGGTTTGAACCACGCGTTGGCCAGTTACTAAAAATAGTGGTTTTTTTTTTTTTTTTGGTTACATAGGAGAGTTGGCTACAACCACTATTTTTAGTAACTGGCAACACAGGGTTCAAACCACAAGGACTGCAACCACCAAACTTATCCGTCTTATTAATTGTTGACCCGATGTGAGATGGGGACCGCCGGTCGCTCAGGATTTGTTTCGTCTTCGTCAATGTGACACGCACTCAAAAGATTCAGAGCAGACTACTTCCTTTGCAAATAACACTTACCAATCCACCTAGCCCTTGGGGCTTACTAAAAATAGTGGTTGTTACCAACTCTCCTATGTAACCAAAAAAAAAAAAAAAAAAAAATCAAAATTAATTATTTGAAACTAAAATAAAAACCATCATTCCTATATATATATATATATATATATACCTTAACTACTTATAGTTCCAAGGGTTGGATAGATTGGTAAGATTTGGCTTATCAAGAGGAGACCTAGGTTTAAACCTTGGAGGTAAGCCTGCCTGTTTGGAACAAAGGTAATAGAATGTCCTAGATGACCCACAGTTCCAATTCCGAGCTACCAATGAGACTAAGTCGCTAATAATAATAGAAGTGGCGTTATAAAGACAGCTCCAAGTAACCGAAGTTATCAATTCTCCATCTATCAAAAAAATAAATAAAAAAATAATAATATAACTACTTACTTTTAAAGAATCTTCTTTCTACCTTGATAACACCTTCCGGTAGATCTTAAACAAATCACGGTGTATGGGCCCTCTGACTGCGTTCAAACGTTGCAAGTAATTCACGCAGAGGCCCTTGTCACGTGTGTTTGACCAATCAAACGTCTACACGTAAAAAGAGAATAATTTATCCTATTCCTATACAAAATTATGAATCTATTACCCCATCTTTTCCGAGACGCGTGGCATTCTAACTTCTCTCCAATCAAAACGTCGTACCCTGCCGATTTGCGTGAATTTACGTCCTCAAATTTTAGGCAAGCGAAGTTTCCGACAAAAAATCGTGTGGCCACCAAAATTGCCTTTTTATATTATTTTCTAAACCCACGCCTTTTTTTTAAAATATATATTTTAGCGAAGCGAAACGAAAGATCCCTTTTCCAGCTTTCCGGTTTCTAGAAGCGTGAACTGGCAACAGCCAATCAGCAGCAAAAGCTTCTGGAGGCTTCTACAAGTTCTCCCCATCACAAATTCCACGCAAGGACGATAGATATTTTCACGGTTCCCATCGCCGCCGGGGCCGGTGGAGATAACGGCGAGGAAGGAGAAGAGAGAACGGGAGAGCTTCTAGAGGCTTCTCCGCACATTGAACGCAGACGCAATAGCCGTTGTCTCTCGTTTTCTATGCGGGGAAGGGTTCGAATCTCCGAGAGCTTCTGTTGTCGAAGAACAGTGAGCTTTTTTAACAGGGGATTTCGAGCTGCCTCCTGCTGGGATTGTTCTCCACCGAATTCTTTCAAGGTCTGCGTTCATTCTTTTCTTTTCGTGTCTTTTACTTACGTGGCGAGTTTTGTTCACCATGGGTTGAAATCGATGCAGTTGTGTTTGAAATCGTCTTTCCGATTGTTTAAATATCGCAAAGAAGTGCTTTTCTTCTTTGGAAAAGAGGAATCCGGTAAGAAAGGCGCAGCATTAATGCCGCAGACGATTTCGTTCTTTGAATTTCCATTGGTTGGCGGCAGAGTGGGATAAACGTGTTCTACGTAGGTTTTTTTTTTTTTTTTAAAATAATAATTCTGTCCGAATTGTCAAGAAGCAAAACTATTTTGAACGTGTTATGGTTGATTTGTTTTGATCGGGGAAGTTAATGTATGTTCTGAGGTCTTGAAGGTTTCATTTTGTGTTCGAAGTTCCTTTCTTTTATATTTGTGTAATCGATGCAGTTGTGTTTGAAATCGGCTTTTCGATTGTTTGAATTTCGCAAGGAAGTGCTTTTCTTCCTTGGAAAAGAGGAATCCGGTAAGAAAGGCACAGCATTAATGCCGCAGAGGATTTCGTTCTTAGAATTTCCATTGGTTGGGGGCAGTGGGATAAACGTGTTCTGCGTAAGTTTTTTTTTTTTTTTAAATAATATTTCTGTCAGAATTGTCAAGAAGCAAAATATTTTGAACGTGTTATGGTTGATTTGTTTTGATCGGGGAAGTTAATGTATGTTCTGAGGTCTTGAAGGTTTCGTTTTGTGTTCGAAGTTCCTTTCTTTTATATTTGTGTAATCGATGCACTTGTGTTTGAAATCGCCTTTTCGATTGTTTGAATTTCGCAAAGAAGTGCTTTTCTTCCTTGGAAAAGAGGAATCCGGTAAGAAAGGCGCAGCATTAATGCCGCAGAGGATTTCGTTCTTTTTATTTCCATTGGTTGGGGGCAGAGTGGGATAAACGTGTTCTACCTAAGTTTTTTTTTTTTTTTAAATAATAATTCTGTCAGAATTGTCAAGAAGCAAAACTATTTTGAACGTGTTATGGCTGATTTGTTTTTGATCGGGGAAGTTAATGTATGTTCTAAGGTCTTGAATGTTTAATTTTGTGTTCGAAGTTCCGTTCTTTCATATTTGTGTTGGAAGATTTGCGGTGCGTTTTTCTTTTCTGAAAATTTGAATTGGCATCCTGCCGTTCGCAGGTGGCCCGCAAATTTGATTGTGAGAGTGTTGTGCTTGTATTCGGTGGATGCGTGGTAGGGAATACGGGGAAGAGAGTAGGCGTCGGAGTGAGTTTCCTGGCCGCCGGTAGATGATGAAATTACGGTGTATGCCTCGTGGTGGCCTGGCTGAAGGATCGTTGAGGCTCTCTGATTTATTAGGGCGGGGACGGCGGACCGAGTCCTTTGAGGTGGTTTTGGTCTGTCAACGGACTGCTTGTTTGTTTTAACAGGCAGGCAGGTGTGGAGCTGTGGTGACAAAAGGGCTCCGACACTCGAGTACAGACATGGACGACATGAAAGATAATTGTTTTTATTCCGTTCTGGGTTTGCAGAAAGACTGTTCCGCATCAGATGTTAGATGTGCCTACATGAAATTGGCTAAGGTAAGGCTCCGTTATAATTATTATTGGTTTTTAAATTTGAAAATTGCGGAATGATTATAACTCGTGAATATTGTTTGAATTTTAATGACTGTTGTTTACTTATGACAGAAGTGGCACCCGGATAAATGCGGTGCCAATGACTCTTCGGGAGACTCTACAAAATCAGAGTACGCAAAAACGCGATTTCAGGCAATTCAGGAAGCGTATTCAGGTAAAACTTGCTTGGTCAACGTGTACAAAGGTAGGATAAGATAAAATAGGCCTTATTAGCCCAAAAAGAAAGGAACCATCAACTATGTCTGTCACTAGAATAATATAGAAACATCTCATGATAGAGTGTAAAATCAAATATTCACAATTGTAATTGCATCATTTATCATGATCCAGTTAGTTACTAGTTCCCAGGTTCATGGCTGTTGAGTGGAAATATTTTCTTTTTGCTAGTTTGCATTGGTAGACCCAGAAGAATTGAGTACGTAGGCCTTTTTTCCTTAATAAATAAAATATATATTAGCAAATTATTGGCCTTTTCAAAGGAGGAATCCCTAACAAGTGACCTTTTCACCTTTTCCCATGGTGTGATTAGATCTCAAATTGCTTAAATCAAACTTTGTATTGAAAATTTGGCGTATGGTTCAAACTTTTACGCAATTTAAAAAAAAAAAAAAAAACCATAAAATCTGCCATGAATCTCACCTTCTGGGATATTGCCAATGTGTATTAATATGGTGAAAATGCATTTATATATTTTGAATTCAGAATGGATAAATATGTATATGCCGAACCTCCACGAAAACATAGGTCATATGAGATGATCTTCGTAGAGGCTGTTATTTACCCAATATATGTTTTTCCAACCAAACTTCGATTCTCGAAGTATCAACTCTACCCCATATTAGGTTCGAACCTTAAACCCCCTTTCAGAGTTCCAAAGTATTACTGTTAGGCCCACTTATGTGTAGAGAGAGAGGATTGATGGTTTTGTCCAAATTTTCAAAAACATACTGAGACATGAATAATACTTATCAGATGAGCCAAAAACCTGATTAAAATATATATATATATATATATATATATATATTTATGATGAAAGTAAACCAGAAGGGAGATGGTAAAACAACATCAGGCATCTTAGCAGCTGACAAGTGACATTCAAATAGTATTAGCATTATGAGGGCATGGATTTTGTAGGTTTTAGCTGAAGCTTGATTGCGATGATCTTGCTATCTGTGCCATAGCATGCTGCAATGGCACCTGTCTATTATATAGGGGGCGATGCCATTCCACTAAGGGCAAGATTGTGAAAGGATGTTCCAAAGATAACTTCATGGCCTTATGTTGGCCTGTAGCTTGTATAAACTGATAGTTTTGTTCCATTTGGAATTTAACAATCAAGAGGAATCCATTAGATCCCTTGGTTTGAATTAGAAAGGGTTTCTCTTGGTAGGTTTGGGCAGTTGAGAGTGCTTTGGAGTAGAGCACAGGCTTATTGGAAATATAATAGACTAAAGAATGTCGTTCATGGATGTGTGGGGATCAAGAGAGCCATGTTGCATAGAGAAGATCTTTCTATTGTCTAATTTTTGGAGAGGAAATACAAGTCTGTTTATCCATGTGTATTTTACCTGAGTGTTTTTTAGAATGTTAAAGATCTGTTGGCATATTGTCTGTGGTTGTGTTTACCATTTATATGTTGTTGTCTTCAGTTTGTATGGTTGAATTCAGTTTGCTTATCATTAAAGAAGAAAATTGTATTGAAAAATTAGTTCAGCTTGTATGGTTCAGAAGAAAAATTGGAAAATGTGTAAACTCATAAGTGGTGGGGTTAGGCTGGGGCCATAAGAAAAATGCAAGAAACAATTAAAATGTAAATCATCTAAAAATCAACCAAACTGATATAATAGGTTAGAATTAGTATGCTAACTGGCATCAAAAATTGCATTTCCATTGCATAAGCAAAGTAGTGCTAACATAGTACTGACGAAGCTGGTCATACATGTGTTTTGTCTTTGTTTTTGATTATGTCTTTATGTCCAATTTTATCATTGAAACAATCGAATATTGTAGTTAACTTGTTTACTATCTGTAAATTATGTTTTTAATCCTTAATGGCATTAATCAATTTGGCTATTTACTCATGTTGTAGGCTAATGTAATTAGGCATTCCTGAATGTTTTCTGTTGTTAACAATGTGCATTGTTTTTAGGGCCTCTTACAAGGGTTCTCTTGCAATTTCTTTCGCAGTCCTATCCGACAACAACAAGCGCTTGATGTATGATGCAGGAGTCAACGATGATGACGATGATGAATTAGTGCGTACTAGATACCAGCCAAGTTTACTATATTCAAACTTTGTTTTGTAAATTCTCTTTTTCTAAGTTGTTTGAATTGGCTTTTGTAGTTTCTCCTTTAACACTTATTTTTGAAGAATTCATGCATGGATAGGAAATGAGCTCATTTGTAGGAGAAATGGCTGCAATGATGGCAGGCTCAACAAAAGAGGTATGTCCTTGCAGTCTTCAATGTGGGATTGTGCTTTAACTTGATTAATGCAAATATAGAGTAGTTATTATAATGTTGGATCTTGTAAATGCACTTTGAAGTCTTATTTATCAACTTGGATTTGAGCTTTTAGATTATTATCTTGGACCAATATAAATAAATATTAAAAATTGTATTATGTAATTTTGTTCTTGTGCAAGTGAGTCATAAAAATTTGCTCTTTAAATTAGAAAGAAAGAGGAAAGGCAAAATGAGCTTACATTGTATTAGGGTATGTTCATTTGCAGTATACTGCATGTTATTAAATAACATGATTCTATAACTTCTTGAGCATTTAGAAGTATCTTATAAGCGGGTAGACCTTGCTAAGCGACATGATAGAGGGTAACCCACTTATCAACTTCACCCTTTATTTTTTTTCTAGCAGTTAATGGCATCAGCATACAAGGTCGATTTAGTTGTATCCTATATGTTATTCTTGGCATTAATTGTCAATATTTTTAGTCTTCTTCTAATGCTTTAGGATATACTTTGAATCTTTTATGTGCCAAATTTTTATTTGTTGATTTGTTGGTCAGATTTGGTAACTTACAGCTGTGTTTCTGTTATCTAAAAGACATAATGCATGTCCTTAATTTGGCATCCTTGATCATCACATAGGTAATTAGAATAGCCGATGTTTGCATTTGTAGTGTAGATAATATGATTATTTTATTTTGGCAATCACTTTGGTGGATGATAGTGTCAGATTTGAGACTTTAGGAAAGTCTGAGAAAACTTGTTATTGACACGTATAAATAAGGGTTACATTCAAATGGGACCGAAGAGTGGTTGCCGACTACAAAGGTGTTGGCAAGAGAAGAGGTAGAAGCAGTAGTTGCAACAGATGGAGCAGTAGCTGCAACATCAACCTTAGCCTCTGCAACAACATCCTCAGTACTAGCCAATGAACCAAAAGATCAAAATTATTCTACCAAGGGGACCTCCATATATTGCTATAGTGGTGGGGATGATTGGAGGAAGTGCAGAAGGACTGGTGGAAGGCCAACACTATCATTTGTGAGGGATGACTTATGTTGTGGTGCAATAGGGCACTCTGGCGCATTCAAGAGGCTAGATTGCGCATGGAGGCACTGCAGGTGCCATTGCGGGTATCGGGGAAGAGGTTTCATGGGAGGTTGCAAGAGGACGACAACAACCAAGCAAATGGGAGCGACTATGCAGGAAGTGAGGCATGTGGAAGAAATAACGCAACAACTAGAAAGAGGAGAGACTGCGTTGGAAATGGCCCAAATGACACTAATAGTTGTAGATGTTGATGAGGTGCAAACTGCAATAGACGCAATGGAAAATCCACCACATCGGAGGGATTTGAGAAGATAACATGACAGTTTGATTTAGGGACACCTAGATTAGAGGGAATCATAGTGAGCTCTCCAACTTTCCGGTAAAAACGTTTTGCTATGACACCATTGCAGCAATTTGCAAGGAAGCTGAAAGGTGCGGTTCACCACCTTTGGACGAGGAGCCAATAGTGGAGGTCGCATCTACAACAATGCAAGCAATGACACCAACTTCATCAATGTTGGAGGGAGGAAAAGGGAAGTTACTTGCATTAGATCATGTGTGATGGTAAAAAGGGCAAAGTAGCCAACCACTGGCAGAAGAAACAGAGAAAGGGAAGGAGGCGTCGGACATTGCAAGAAAGCAGATTCATGTAGGACAAGTTGTCGAGGCAGAGAGGATGGAGCTGCAGATTTAGGAAGGGAAAGGTGCCAAAGCTAAGATCAACTTATGGGCCATGGTAGGGAGGAGATTGGAGAAACTGCAATTGGAGACGATGAAATTGAGCATGAATTTGAGCCTAGGGAGGAAGGAGAGATGAGTGAGCATTTCCTCATTGAAGTGACCAATTTGAGGTAGCCCCTAGTTCATGATGCAATGATAAAAGAGCAGGTTGATGTATTTTTTGAGAAGGCAAGTGGGTTGTTTTACTAGGTTCGAAGTGAGTTTTGAGTCGGTTGCCTTGGATAATGGTGACTATGGCAATTGTGGGTGGATGATAAGTTAGGCAGATTGCTGAGTTTGGCCCAAGACAAGGAGATAATGAAATGTTTTGAAGAAATCCATTTGATTCAGCCATGGGAGCTTGGGGCAGGCAGCAATAGTGTGTAATCAATGATTGGAGTAACAGAGTTGGCTAAAGGAACTTTAGCATTGTACCAATACCCACCTCGGATGTACATCAGTGAGGGTGGACTTGATTAGTTTCCTGAATCACAGGGGTCAAGAAAATCAAATTGGCACCTGAGTTGGATAGAGCCTATGCCAGAATGAATTTCTTGGCTTATTTGATACAGTGGTAGCAGCTAGTTTAGAGATATTTTAGGAGATGGTGAACAACATGAAATTGGAGGAGGAAGATCAGTCTAACCAGTTGTGGGAGATACAAGGACAGCTTTGGCAAGTGTAGCAGGAGGCCGAAGTAGAAATGGCAAGGATGCAGGAGAAGGTAGATCAGATGTAGAGAGCACAAGAGGAGCAAGATCAGCTGATCGGGCAGACGAAGCCGAAGTGTGTGGTGAGGGAGCAGGCTCTTGAAGCCAAGGTGTAGGAGTTTGCTCATAGTGGTCAGCTGATTGTGGATAGGGATGAGCAACTTGCAGAGGCTGTAAGGAGGGAAGCTGAGTTAACCAAGAGGGAAGTGGAATTAAGTGTAAGGCTTGCAGAAATTGAGCAGAAGTCACAACATTATGGCTTCCAGTGGAGAAAATGAAGCCCTCAAACTGCAGGTTCAACAACTGGGAGGTACACCTGTACAGATTCCATCTACCCTCTACCTATAGAGGAGCCAAAGCCCTCAGGAGCAGGAGCAGTTATCGCAAAAGACATTGACCAATCTATAGGGGAGGGCAGATGTAGGAGCCAGTTTTGATGTGGCTCCACCTCATGCGCCACCTTGAGACTGAAGAAGTGCATATAGAGTCAAATACGCACATACGATTATGTTTGTGAATAGTCTTGTAACTTTGGGTTGTTTTGTAACACATGCGTAAAGTGTTTGACGAAATGCCATACCTGTAATTAGGATGTACATGTTATTCAAATGTCGGGTAATTGGATGTATATGTAATCAAGAAGTCATGTAATGATGTGTAGGGGTAGTTGGAGGAAGTTGAGAATGCAACTACCACCTTACAAATTCAAATGTACGTAGATGCATTCAGGCGATACATGTACATGCAGACCTAAAGATAATCAGAATACATCCATTCAGCCATTGTTGTGTTCAGACTTATGGTTGTGTTGTGCATGTGCTTGTGAACTAACGCATGCTGTTATACATGAATGTGCATGCCTGTCTGGGCCTACTTCAACTATTTATTGCTGCCGTAGATAATTGTGCATGGCTGTTTGGGCTTGTTTCTAGTTAATTGTTGCTGTTATAGGTAACTGTGCATGGCTGTCTGAGGACATTTTCCAGATATTTGCTGTTTTTTTTTTCATTTTCAGATCTAAATAATAATTCTGTATGCTGTGAGATGCTGTTTTGCTGATTTTTCTTGTCATTCATCATTTTCTATCCCTTAAAATGTGGAATACCACTACTGTGCTACAGATGTGGATTTCCTGCCTGAGGTTTGTAGGCTTCTTTGTGTTGGTGCCAGATAAGTCATGATGCCATAATGCATTTTAGCACTAGGCCATCTCGTGAAAAGCCCAGATAGGTGACAAGGTTTGCAAGTTGTAAAGGTCTTCTATCATCCTCATTGGGACTCTGAGCAACTCTTTCTCTGCTCAGATCATTTTAAGACTTTCTTGTTTGTTGTCTAAAGGGAATTAGTTAGACTCGCCATCTCTTGTGCGACCACAAATCATTGGGCACTGCATCAGATGGATGGGAGGAATGCCTTTATATATGGCAATTTGTAGGAAGAAATTAATGTGGACCAACCATTTGGCTTCATTGAATTTTCTAACTCTTTATTAGCTTGCTGTGTTAAAAGGTCTATCTATGTTTTCAAACAGGCTTCATGATGTTGGTAAGAGAAAACAGGTACGCACCTCCTTGAAATAATGCTTTTCACAATGCTAGTCAGATCCCAATGTTTATATCCAAAGAAAGGATGGGACCATTGTCATTGTTGTTCCTTATGTGGATGATCTCATCCCTACAAGGAGTCTAGCCTTGGTGTCTTATGTTAAGGCCAGTATTTAGATTTAGCTGGAGATGAGAGAAACGGACAAGTTACATTCCTTAGGCTTCAGATTACATGAAGACAAGAATCCTAGTCTGTAAACCCAAATGTAACCTTGATCTCCTGCATTGTTATAGGATGGAAAATTGTAAACCGATATCCACATCAGTTGAGTTTGG
This sequence comes from Wollemia nobilis, assembly GCA_028583015.1. Classification (NCBI taxonomy): domain Eukaryota; kingdom Viridiplantae; phylum Streptophyta; class Pinopsida; order Araucariales; family Araucariaceae; genus Wollemia; species Wollemia nobilis. Next base: position 2,811,899 of record JAQPPZ010002524.1, read on the forward strand.
AGTCATCACTTTAGTGCATCAAACCAATAGTCAATATGCCTCTTTGTCTATAGGATTGGTAGTCTTTGATACTAACACTGGAACTGACTTTACCTTTGCTCTTAGATTTGTCTCTTGCTATATGCAAGAGCCTTGCGAGAGTGAATGGAAATAAAATAAAGCATATACTCAAATATCCTTGGCGTACTATCATTATGGCATTGAGTATGGATTAGCTACTTTGGTGAGCTACATAGACTTTGACTAAGCAGGTCATGTCAATGATTGGAAGCTATTGTAGAATATATCTTTCAGGTTGGCTTAAGATCAGTTTTCTGGTCTAATAAGAAACAACATGTTATTTATTTATTTTTTGGACCAAGGCTGAGTACAAGTGTACAGTTGATGTATCTATAAAGGTCGATATGGCTAATGGGATTTTCCAGTAAAAAAGGAAATCTTGTGTATTTTCAAAACATTCTAAAATAGTATATACTTTAAATGTGCATATGAGCATAGTGTTTATCATGCTTATGGTGGAGTGAAGGTGCTAAGGTCAAATCTGTTGAGAAATGTAGCTCGGATAGGAACTTCTTGCATAGGCTTCAGTATGAATGTGCTAGAAGTGGTTCAAGACATTTCAAATTCTATTTTGTAATTCACTTAAGTGATTCTATTTTGAAATTCACTTAAGTGATTTTCTATTTTGAAATTCACTTAAGTGATTTCTATTTTAAGTTTTTTTTTTTAAATTCACTTAATTGATTTTCTATTTTGAAATTCACTTTAGTGATTTTATTTTGTAATTCACTTAAGTGATTTCTATTTTAAAATTCACTTAAGTGATTCTATTTTGTAATTCACTTAAGTGATTTTCTATTTTAAAATTCACTTAAGTGATTCTATTTTGTAATTCACTTAAGTGATTTTCTATTTTTAACCATACATCTCAAGATGAGATGAGATCTAATCTTATGGTTAGAGAGATTAGGGTTACCTTATCAAGGATAAAAGGAGAAGGTCAAGAGTGTTTTACATACAGAAAGAATATAAGGAGAACAGATTGCTGAAGGAAAAATGCAAGCTTAGGAGGAGAAGAACAGTGAAATTGTTGGCCAGAAAGGCAGTAAGAAAGTAGGGTGTCCTGCTGTAGTTGTAGCCTCCTTTATTTGTAATATTTCAGGTTTAGAAATATATTTTATTTCCGCTGTTCACGCTGTTTATTTTTCCAGCCATCTGTGTGACTGTTGCATGTTTGAATAAATTCTTTTCAGATCTGATTTATTTTAAAATAACATAGGACAGCAGTTATATAGGGTTAGGAAAATTTACATGGTATCAGAGCTAGGTTCTGTGATTGAGATTCTCTAGGTTTTACAGTAGTAGATTACTGCTGGATATTAAAACCCAACAACTGAGGGTTTCATACTTTTGCTTTAAGGACTAAGCTTATTTGCAGGACAATTTTTTAAGTCATTCATATCAAATCTGGAAGTTTATGCTGTAGATCTCAGAAATGGCAGCATCTAGCCTCAGATTTGAGGATAGATTGGAAGGTGCCTCCAATTTCTTGCCCTGGAGAGTCAAGGTAATGTTCTTATTGAAAGAGAATGATCTCTGGGATATTGTCAAGGATGATGTGACTCTGCTTACAGATTCCCAGCAATTGACAGTTCACAAAAAGAAGTGAAGGCCAAGCAGATGATCTTGGATGCAGTGAAGGATCACCTGATTCCTGTCATATCCGAGAAGACTAAGGCAAAGGAGATGTTCGATGCCTTGGTTAGCCTCTATCAGAGCGAGAACATAAATAAGAAGATGATATTGCGGAACAAACTCAGATCTATGGAGATGACCAGATTTGACACCGTTACCAGTTACCTGATGAAGATCATGCAGATTCGTGATCAACTGGCAATAGTTGGGGAGAAGGTCTGTGAACGTGGCACTTAATGGTTTCTCAGCTTCGTGGGAACCATTTTTCAAAGGCATCTGTGCTCGTGAGCACCTTCCCACCTTTGAGAAACTGTGGGATGATTTCATTAAGGAGGAGACTCGGATGGAGTCAAAGGCCAGCAAGAAAGGTGGTGACAATAACCTAGCTCTCTTTGGGCAAACCAAGAAGGGCAGACGTAAAGGACCCAACAAGGGTAAGGTAAAGAATGAGGAGTCAACCTCATACTCAGGGAAGAAGGACTTGAGCAAGATCAAGTGCTTCATTTGTCATAAGCACGACCATTATGCATCACAGTGTTCAGACAAGAGGGACAAAGGGAAGCAATAGCAGACGCAGGTAGCAACCTCTGCAGAAACTCAGATGAGCGAATTTGTTGCCAAATTCGAGAAGGATTTCTCGTTGGTCTCTTGCCTTTCTACTAGCATAGTTCCAAGGGATGCTTGGTATGTGAATAGTGGGGCATCTCGACATATGGCATCATCTCGAGAATGTTTTACCAGTCTACAAGAGCAGGACTCAGAGGTTCAGGTTGAGCTTGGTGATGATACCAAATATCCAGTTGAAGGAATTGGTACCATTCTTTTTCGACTCCAGTCAAGGAACTCTTTAGACTTTGATGATGTCTTGTTTGTTCCAGGTCTCAGGTTGAACTTGCTTTCAGTTTCAGTTATGAAGGATAAGGGTTATGCAGTAGAGTTAAAGAACCAGCATGTCCCTATTAGACTAAAAGAATCTTTTTCGACTCCAGTCAAGGAACTCTTTAGACTTTGATGATGTCTTGTTTGTTCCAGGTCTCAGGTTGAACTTGCTTTCAGTTTCAGTTATGAAGGATAAGGGTTATGCAGTAGAGTTCAAGAACCAGCATGTCCCTATTAGACTAAAAGAATCTAGCCCAGAAACAACACAAGTGATAGGGGTTAGGGAAGGCAGTCTATACAGGTTGCAAGGTTCAAGCCCTAGTTCATAGCAGTAACAGCTTGTGTGAGTTGTGGCACAAGAGGATGGGGCACCTGCATCATAGAGCGTTGCCTATTTTGAGGGAGATAGTCACAGGTCTTCCAGAGTTCAACATTGAGCAACAGGGAGTATGCAAAGGGTGCACGCTTGGCAAGCATGCCAAGGTTGTTTTCCCAAACTGCGAGCATAGGTCTAAGGATATACTAGATCTAGTACATTCGGATGTTTGTGGACCGATGTCAGTAGCATCAATTTTAGGTTGCATGTACTATGTTTCCTTTATTGATTATTTCTCTCGCAAGACATGGATCTACTTCTTAAAGACCAAGGATGAAGTCTTTAGCAGGTTTCAAGAGTTCAAAGCTCTAGTTGAGAACCAGATAGAGAAGAAGATCAAAGTCTTGATATCAGACAATGGGGGTGAATATACCTCCAAGGAGTTCGATGGTTTCTGCAAGTAGGCAGGAATCAAGAGGGAGTTGATTGTTCCATACAGCCCACAACAGAATGGGGTTGCAGAGCGAAAGAATCGATCCATCATAGGGGCTGCTAGGGCCATGATTCATGACTAGGGCTTGTCGATGTTTCTTTGGGCAGAAGCATGGAACACAACAGTCTACATCCAGAACAAGTGTCCTCACAAGATCTTGGAGGACAAGACACCAGAGGAGGCATTCATTGGTGTGAAACCAGAGGTGAGTCATTTTCGCATCTTTGGATGTCCAGTTCATATCCATGTTCCTGTAGATAAGAGGACCAAGTTGGAGCCCTCCAGTAGAAAGGGTTTATTTGTAGGTTATAGTGAGACTTCAAAAACTCACAAGGTTTATATTCTAGAGAAGAGGAAGACAATAGTGAGCAGCGATGTAAAGTTTGAGGAGGATGTTGCATCAAGAAGTCCCATGAGCCTATTCTAGTGATAGAGAATGAGGAGCAGGAAACTCCGAAGGTTGAGCCAGGGTCACCAAAGACACCAGTGGTTTCCAGTTTAGGACAACAACCTTCAGGAGAGCAGGAGGAGACATTAAGCCTCTTCTAGTTCTATTAGGAGACCTCGATGGCTTACACAGGCATTGAGGGATGCTCTATGTTGAGTCTCCTAGCAACATGATGAGGGAGAGCAGACCTCCAAGGAAGTTTTCAAACTACATGGCATTGATGAGTAACATCATAAATTCAAAGCCTTCCAGTTTTCAGGAGGCAACAGACCAGCAGGTTTGGCAATGGTGGAGGAGTACACCTCCATCATGAAGAATGATGTTTGGGACATAGTGCCAAGGCCGGAGGGGAATTCAGTTGTGAGTTCCAGGTGGCTCTACAAAATTAAGCATGTTGCAGATGGCAGCATTGAGAAGTTCAAGGCAAGGTTTGTGGCGAGAGGGTTCTCCAAAAAAGGGAGTGGACTATGAGGAGACTTTTGCTCCAGTCACCAGATACACTTCCATTAGAGCAGTAATGTCTTTAGCTTCATCTATGGGATGGCGAATACATCAAATGGATGTGAAGATACCTTTCCTTAATGGGATCATTGAGAGAGAAGTGTACATAGAGCAACCTCAGGGCTTTGAGGTAAATGGGAAGGAGTCCCATGTTTGTAGGCTGAAGAAAGCTTTATATGAACTCAAACAGGCACCGAGAGCATGGTATTCTAGGATAGGTGGATACTTGCAAAGTGTGGGCTTCGCTAAAAGTGATGCAGATCCTAATCTATATTACATATTTGTGGGGACTGATCTATTCATTTTGGTGTTATATGTAGATGACTTGTTTCTTACAGGTGCAAAGAAGCTCATTGCAGGGTGCAAAGCATATATGGCAGTTGAGTTTGAGATGAAGGACATTGGCATGATGCATTACTTCTTGGGTTTGGAGGTTTGGCAAAGACCAAGGGAGATATTCCTTGGGCAGGGTAAGTATGTAGTTGAGATCCTGAAGAGGTTTCGGATGGAGGACTGGAAACCTATGGCCACACCCATGATCACTAATCTGAAGAAGGTGATAGCTTCAGATTCAAAATTGGTGGACCCTACGTTGTATAGGCAACTGATAGGATCCTTGATGTATTTGGTCAACACTTGGCCAAATATATGTTTTGTAGTGATCACCTTGAGTCAGTTCATGGTGGAGCCAAGGTAGGAGCATTGGGTATCAACAAAACATGTGCGTAGATACTTGAGGGGCACAGTGGAGTATGGTCTAAGATATCTTGGAGATGGTGAAGTGAGGTTGCAGGGGTATACAGACTCAGATTGGGCAGGCAATGTAGCAGACAGGAAGAACACCTCAGGGTGCTGCTTTAGCTTGGGATCAGGCATGATATCCTAGTTCAGCAGGAAGCAAACTTCTATGGCACTTAGCTCAATAGAGGATGATTACATGGCAGCCAATATTGCTAGTTGTGAGGCCATCTGGCTTCGCAAGTTGCTTACAGTATTGATTGATTAGGAGTTGGATCCCATGGTGATATACTGTGATAATCCAAGTTGTATCAAACTCTCTGAGAATCCAGTATTTCATGACAAGTCCAAACACATAGACATCAAATATCACTTCATACGAAACATGATTTAGAAGGGAGCCGTAAAGCTCCAGTATATTCCCACAGATCAGCAAGTAGCTGATATTTTGAACAAGCCCTTAGTGAAAGGGAAATTTGAAGCATTCAGAGACAAACTTGGATTGGTGCAGAATTCCTTCCTCGCTAAGAGGGAGTGTTGAGAAATGTAGTTCGGACAGGAAATTCTTGCACAGGCTTTAGTATGAACGTTTTGTAATTCACTTAAGTGATTTTCTATTTTTAAATTCACTTAAGTGATTTTCTATTTTTAAATTCACTTAAGTGATTCTATTTTGTAATTCACTTAAGTGATTTTTTATTTTTAAATTCACTTAAGTGATTCTATTTTGTAATTCACTTAAGTGATTTTCTATTTTTAAATTCACTTAAGTGATTCTATTTTGTAATTCACTTAAGTGATTTTCTATTTTTAAATTCACTTAAGTGATTCTATTTTGTAATTCACTTAAGTGATTTTTTATTTTTAACCATACATCTCAAGATGAGATGAGATCTAATCTTAGGGTTAGAGAGATTAGGCTTACCTTTTCAAGGATAAGAAGAGAAGGTCAATAGTGTTTTACATATAGAAAGAAGAGAAGGAGAACAGATTGCTGAAGGAAAACTGCAAGCTTAGGAGGAGAAGAACAGTGAAATTGCTGGTCAAAAAGGCAGCAAGAGAGCAGGGTGTCCTGTTGTAGCTGTAGCCTCCTTTATTTGTAATATTTCAGGTTTAGAAATATATTTGATTTCCGCTTTTCACACTGTTTATTTTTCCAGCCATTTGTGTGATTGTTGCATGTTTGAATAAATTCTTTTCATATCTGATTTCTTTTAAAATAACATAGGACAGCAGTTATCTAGGGTTAGAAAAATTTACAAAATCTTGGGGTTGCTTGGCTGGGTCAAGTGTTTATTGACGAAGTGATTATTTTTCTCCCTATATGGCAGCCCACCTGACATGAACGTGAGGGGCTGGTTATGCTCAGTGGGTATGTTTTAACTTGGAGTTCTTCTATGCCACCTCTAACAGTATCCTTGAGTGGGTATAGAAGATTATTTTTCTAAGCAGCAGATGCATATTGAGACCGAATTTTATAAGAAAAAACCTACATGAGGTACATCATTGTATCTACTTCCATGCTATGTGTTTTGTGCAGGTTTGGGTGTTACTGTGAGCTTATTGTAGTTACTTAATACTGGCTGCTTTCTTTTTAAATGAAAAAGATCCTTTCATTTTGCATTATGAAAATTTTCCATAATGATCTGAAATTTCACAGAAAATTATTGTTGTGCACTGTATAAGTTGTTGGGAATATGATGAAGTCATATGGTAATGATGAGAGCAATATGTCTCTTTGGGAATTAATTGGGTTTAACTAGAGTCATAATCCCATACACGAGGGACAGATATATATTTTTGACAATAGTTTGACAAGAGTTTTTGAGGGATTGGTGTGCCTCATAACAAGATTCAGGAGCAAACTAGACTTTGGCAATCGCAATCTGCCAATTTTTTGTAAGTTGTCTAAGCAAAAATATTTTGAGGCCTGAAGAGTTAAGTTGGTGACATTGAATTTAATGCCTGTTTATTAGATTAATTGCTTAAAATTTAAGACTTAGAAAAATCATTTTGTGATTCAAAGGTCCTAGAGAGACAAGATTAAACTGAAGGAACTTAATTAATCTTTCTAGATATTCAATTTGTGAATCATCATAAAGCTTGTATACAATTTGGGATTTATGATACAATGATAAACTGCATGCTACATGGATCAACCTGGAGGTATTTAGGAGGCAGAGTGCCTTGGCCCTGAATGAGGAAAACATATCTGTCCTCAATTGGATGCCTATACTGGACAGGGCCCAGACAAAGCATATAGATCTCCCCCTTTAATGGAATGCCTAAACCAAATGTGTGAATTCTTGGTTGGTGGGGCTTTCCCTCTCTTTAAGTGGGAGCAGCTCACAGCTCTTGAAAATACTCTTATCAGCGATGCATTTTTTTCCCATGCTCGTAGAAGCCGTAGATGTGCTCCAAATTTTGTATGTGCTTTCTCCCATGTCTTGTATAATATATGATATGCTTTTTGTGGGTGCACATGTACGTACACATTCATATTTCTATTACAGTTTTTTCATTACTTTCTCAAGTGTAAGCCTGGTTGCATTGAAAGGGTGTCACACTGTGCAAGCGTGCATAATCTCAATGTAAGTTTAATGAGAATCATTGGGACGTGAATGCACTTTTTAAGGCCCAAAATTGTGGCAAGGAATGATACAATTTCTTTGACTTATTTCAAAGAGAATACAAGTGAAGGAGAAGTTTTACAAATAATTTCATGATGATAAGTAGAGACAGCGATGTATTTCAAACATAATGAAATCGTCCTCCTGATCTCTGGAAAGTTAGTGTTGGTTGCTTGTATCTTCCTGGCATTCTTAACTAGGGTTTTCATATGATCGGACTGATTCATACTGTGTGCAAAATTAAGATTACTTTTTTTCTTCCACACTGTATTCTGTCCATCCATTCTCTAATTGATAAACTGCACTTCTTGTTAGTTTTAAAGGATCTGTTGACTAGAATTTTATGCATGTCATTAGTTCCTTTCAAAGTGCTAGTATTTTATGTACTTTAGCTGGAGCAAACTAATTTGTGGTCATCTGAAATTTGTAATTTTTTAGTTATAGTTTTTTAGTGTCTGTAAATTGAAGAATGTTGTGCAATTTGCTCTAGGTTGATGCTACAGAGGGTCTGGATGAATTAAAGGCAATGTTTTTGAACATTATTGGTGATGATGGTTACAAACAACACACCAGTAATAAGAGATCCAGTGATTGTCCAAGTGAAAAAGCTACTGGAATTCCTTGGAACGACGTATCCAATTCAACACGTGAATTCAAGAATCAGGATTTTTTCAGGAGTGGACTCTATTCTGAAGCAACCGCTGTGGGCAGTGAAAATAGTAAATCCTTTGGAAGGGTAAGGATGCTTTTCTGGCCTGTTGCTTATTTGTATATCTATTAAGCTTTAAATTTGGCTCATAAGGGAGTAATTTTGAAAAATATCTAGTATCTATCATCTTTTCCTATGGTCTCAACTGCGGTGTGGTCTTAAGACTAAAGTTATGGCTATCATTTGTAATATAGGGTGATGATCTAGACAGCCAAGAACTAAAGCAGAGGTTCATGAGCATGGTTGATCCTGGGTTTTATGCATCAGTATGCAGCACAAAGACATCTGGAGAATCCTCAATCCATAAAGACAGCAAAAACCAATGGAATAGTGGATCAAAATCTTTTGATGAGCTTGTAGCAGAAACATTGTTTCCTGAAAGTGGAATTAGTGGGTCTTATTTTGTTGAAGATTTAGGGGGCAAAAGCAAGGCTGCTGTATACAGTGAGGTATGTATGTGCAGGAGGTCCTATTTAATAGCGTTTAATCTAGATTAAGCAAGGCTGCTGTATACAGTGAGGTATGTATGTGCAGGAGGTCCTATTTAATAGCGTTTAATCTAGATTTCTGTCTTCTTTCGTGTTGCTAAATTTTGATTTTAGCTTTGGATTGAGTTTGCCTGAATTTTGTGCACATATGGACACAGCATATGGGCTTAATTGAGGGGATATAATAGTTTGGAGGCATGTGTGTAGATAATGTGTCCTCATCATGTTGCACGGATGTTACATTCAGGAGAGCATTACATGCACTGCTGTAGCAGGAGAGAACGGGGATGGCAAGAGGCGAAAATTGTCTCTAGAACAAAAAGATGCAAATAAACCATCATCAGTTCTTGATTGTACCTATAAGTGGAGTTCAGACATTTTTGGAGGTTCTTTCTCAGATATTGAAGGCGGGGAATCTCCTTATTTCTTTTGATTGTGTGTGACCAGCATGTACCCTCCTACAGACAAGGAGACTTGGGGATGGCATGCCATTCTTGCTAACTTATTTCATTTAGAGTCTAGTGTGTAGAGGAAGGAGACACTTGCAATTCAAGTGTTTCTTGTCAATCTGACGATATGACAAATGAGTGCATCAATGTACTTGTAGGACCTGAAACAGCAGGATAGATTAAATACTTATGATTTATGACACAATGTATTATCGCCTGTGTTGGAGAGCTAGGATTAAGTTCATGTAGTACCCACAGTTGTGCATGACTGTTGAGTATGGACAACAATGATATGCGCATTCATTGTGGAAGCAAGTGTTCAATAAACTTGCATTGATTCTGTCTTTGTATATATTTTTTAATCCTTTTTTTTAGATTGAAAATGCATAAAAAAGCTACATCAAGGCATATAACCAGACTAGTTGAGAGCAGAAACAAAAAGCATAACAGAGATCAACACCGGCAAGGAAGACACATGCCGAAAAGGCAATCATACTGTAAGAAAGTAAGCGAACCATGTTCAGCAGTGACCCCTGTAAAAGGGAGACAAATCAAACAAATATACAAATGCAGGACATATTCAGAGAAGTCTAGCAAAACATTAAGAAGCCCAAACCGACGACTCTTCAACAATTGGAGTTCCAATTGATGGCAGGCCCACTCTCTCAGTAACATTAGAAACCAAATCCTTTATAAGCTTAGTATAAGCCAACATTTCCTTTCCAATCCACCTATTCTTACGTATTTCAGTAGCGGTGCTGTCAGGAGGAAATCCTTCCGCACATAGCTGCTGTCTGAATCTTTAGATTCTTCAGATTTTTGACTAAGATTTTTTGTCCTTGAGTTCCCGACATCAGTCCATTCATCTCAGTGTTCCGAGGACCTTTTAATCTACAATAGCTGCCATCTGTATCAAGATATTAAAGTCTTCTAAGTCTAACTTGTAATGAAAGATGTGAAACATTAAAGCATGAATGAACTGTAAATGTTTAGTATCAGCTGTCTAAGAGTTCCAGCAATAAATATTAAAATCTTTGTGGATTCCAAGAAGGCAAACATGCAAGAAATCTTCATAGGAAAGACGAGGGCAGGAATCATAAATCTTATTCCAAGTATTTCTTGGAAATCTACGTAACCAAAATACATGAATTAGAGTTTCAGGTGTGTTATATCTATTGCTCTTGGAATCAGAAATATCATATTTGGCCAATTGCATTTTGGAAGGCAACTTCTGATTAAGTTGTCTCTAAGTTAAAAGTTGAGGAGAAGTTTGATGTTTGGATCTCCAGATTGAAGCCCTTGGATTTCACCAACAAGGCTTCTTAAAAGTACATTTCCTCATTTTATTCAAATGGAAAGAAATTGCAAAATGTGGAATAAGTTTTTATAATTATACTTGACAAAGAAAAGATTATATCTCTTGAAAGATCAAATCTCTTTGTATCATGCCAGTACTATTGCATGACAATGGAGTAGACATCTTCGATATAAGGTGGTTATCAGCCAAAGCTTGAATAGTTTCAGTATGTGTTTATGTGACTAGTTCAAAACTGCCAAACTTGAATTCTTTCAATAATGTGTTTATGTGACTAGTTCAAAACTGCCTTCAGAGTGTTACTAAGACTTCCAGGCTTATGTGTCCATGCGCCATATATCTCTAAAAAGTTGAAGACCTCCCTTAAAAGAAGTTTTAGCGTTGAAATCATAAGAACAAAGTTTAGGATTTATAGTTCATATAACCGATCTGTTCCACCAAATAAAAGAGAAAGCAAAAGCTAAGCCCATGATGAAGCCAAGAACCATCCCAAGACAGTTTATTCAGAGTCATATGCCAGGCATGCCATATGGCTGGGAGAGGGGTAGAAGCTTTAAGTGTCTGGCATTTATTGAGTAGTTTATCTTGGACACTAACACCCTTGCAAGCCCCTGCTCATCACAGACAAATACCTCATGTCCATGGGTCATTGAGATATGAGACCAAGTCCTCCTTTAGATGGAGGCTGTGAATGCATTTATTCCAAGAGAGGATAGGCATGGATTTGGATTGATCCTATGTAGTCCATAAAATATTCCTCACATTTTTAGTGAAATGAAGATAGTTGGACTTAGAAGATAGCTAACATGAAGAATGGAGAACATGTTGCAAGAAAAACCTTGCCCACAACTTGAATCTTTCCAGCTAAAGATAGTTGTTTAGTTTTCCAGTTATCAAGCTTCTTTTGAAACCTCAGAGGGAACCAAAGGCCATATATCTAAAGAAGAAACATATAAATCAAAACTAATACCCAAAATACATGGTAATCTCACCAAGAAATATCTGCTTCCAAGCCATGGGGATCTAGAGAGCATGAGTAGTGTTTAAGTTAAGAAATTAAGTTATATCTTAGGAAAATTAAGCACTAGAGTCCTAAGAAAAGACTTCCAAACCCAACAAGGTATTATCAATTTCATGTTAGGAACAAAATCATCAGCAAAATTAGAATTGATCACACTACCTTTATTAGGTAAAGATACACTTTTGATCAAACCAACTTGACAAGTCCTCTAAAAGAGATAACCTGAGGCATCAACAGCCATGACAAAAAGGAGAGGAGCTAAAGGACAGCCTCTTCTTGTAGATGATGCAAAGGAAGAGGATCAATTAAATTACCATTCATAACAAGACAGGCAGAAGCCTTAGAAAACATAGAGATCATGTTGGTCGTTTTAGGGCCAAAACCTGCTCGGTATAGTATTTTTAAAATAAAAATTTAGTTCATGCTATGAATGTATGGCCCAATTCAGGTTTTACATGTAAGAATAAGATTATTCCAAATAAATTTTCCACCCCAAACCCAATTTGTTCTCTTCTGACAATTTGTTGAGCAAAAGGACTGATATTTGTAGCTAATGTCTTAGCAATTACCTGCTAAGGAAATAATAGATCTCTATCCAGAACCAACTCCCTTGTATTACCCTTGAAAAATGAGCTTAATAAGACTTTGGTTAGTATAAGTTCTCAAGGATCCCAAAACTTCAGCCTTCTTGTACATCTTATAGAACTACATACCAATAACATTTCATATTTTCTTAATGAATTCAATAGGATGCCTGACCATGCCTAGGGCTTTTTTTAGGGCCAGAGAGAAGCGGGCTTTCTCAAGCTTCTTAAGAGACAAAGGTTTGTCAAGACTTTGCCTAAGCTCTTTATAGATTTTCTTTGGAACACATTAAGCTAGAGTCTCCATTATTCTATCATTATGAGAGTTTGGGGAATCTTGGAAAGTACTCATTTATAACCTGATTACCCTATCCATTTTCTATTTCATGAATCTTTTTCACCTGGTGATTATGGTAAAGAAAATTGAAAAAGAACTTCAAACTTTTATCCCTTGCTTGTACCCTTTGGATTTTAGATCTTGTATGGGCCACATTTACCTCGTTGAACTTCAAAGTCTCCTAGAGTTTGTTGACAAGAAGTGGCCTGAGGTTGCAGGTGAGGAGAATTAGGCTTATGAATAAGAAAGTTGTTAGCAGCTTCTATTTGACATCTGAGTCTTTTTTTCTTTTCTATGCATTTCTCAGGCAACTTTCCTGCCAAAAGTCCAGAGGAGCAAATCACATCTTCTGATTGTCTCTTATCACCAAGATCTCCAACTTGAACAGCCAGCAGGTTGGGGGAGGAAGTTCTATATAAAGCAGGGATACACGGGGACACATCCCCCGTCCCTTCCATCCCCAAAACAGGGGGACGGCAAAAGTGACGTTTCCCTGCCGTTCCCCTTTTGGGAGGGACAGGCAAGGCATCCCCGGGTTGCCGCCAGGCAGCAGGGGGCCGTCCCCGGTTCCCCTGCTGAGGGGACGTCGTGGGGGACGCCTAGATTTAAGGTAAACTTGAATTCTGATTGTGACGATAAAATATTTTAATTAGTAAATTGAACGTGCGTCGTCGGCATGTTAGTAAGGCATGAACTTCAAAACATGATTGTCATCCCATTGAAAAAATGTGTGAGATGCCGTTCGTCTTCAAAATGCACATCAAATACCTAGTCGAAAATTTTATGTTCTCCACGAAAACCTGGTGTAGAAAAATCGATTTTGTTTTCAAATGAACCAGTGCTTGACCTTATCAGTGACAGTGACGAGAAACGAAACACACCTGTTTCTTGTTTCCTTGTAACTTCCGAGATATGTTTTCCTGTCCACCAGAACAGGATATGTAATATGAAGATTTCGCATGTGTTGTGTTATATGATGATGCAGGACTGAGCAATTATGTGGTCATGAGACTTTTTATAATAAAAAATTATATTTTATTAAAGTGTAATATAATTATGTTATAATTAAAAAAATTAATATTTAATACTAAAACTCATAAATAATATCTTTTGATTATTTTATGGAAAAACTTACATTGTGATCTCTCTCAATCTTGCATGAAACTTAAAAATCATGTAAAAATGAGGGAAAATAGGATTTGAAAGGGGATTTTGGATCTGAAAATAAGGGGGCTTTTCGATTGGGCTCCAAGATGGGACGATCTGGCATTGTAATTTCTGCCCTTTTGGCTGGCATTAATAAAATAATTTTTTTCTATTGTGATTTAACTCCTTGGATGGTTTTGTTCATGTTTGTTCATCCTCAACAAGTCTGACATTGTAATTTCTGCCCCTTTGGCTGGCATTATTAAAATAATTCTTTTCTATTGTGATTTGGCTCCTTGGATGGTTTTGTTCGTGTTTGTTCATCCTCATCAATGAGACTAGAGATGGCTTCTTTGAATCTTTATCTATAAATTATTTTTGTTGTAAATGAGACAGTATTTTAAATTTTTGTTGTAAATTATTCTAATGGCTTCTACAATTTTTTGTTGTATGTGTAAATTATTCTAAATATGATTAGGGCAGCCCATCAGATACTATTATACTTGCCATCCCCTAGCCGTCCCCCAGCTGTTTCATAAAATCGGCTTGCCATCCCCCGCCGTCCCTGAAACCCGTCCCCCCTGTTCCCCGTCCCCTATACTTCTGTAACTTTGATATAAATAAAAGAGATGGATGCATACAGGATCATCAAGATGTTCAGCTTATATGGTAAATCACAAGTGCTTTGAGTATCTTGATTCAAAGAGCTGAGTAGGTATAAGACTGTGGTTCGAAGCTGAATAATCACATTGAATTAATAGATTGTCTTCCATACTTGTCAATTGAAATTGGGAAGAAACAATATCTATCTAGTCTACTGAACTTTCTTTCATTCCTAGATCTGCCATTTAGCCCAAGTGAACCAATGGTTCTGGCAAGAATCAAATTTGGCATGCAAAGTATCATACACTGCTAATATATTCAGGGAGAGGAAATATGCTTTGAATTCTTCATTGGAAGGAGGTGAATTTTGAGACAATTCCTACGACGTCTGTCTTCAACCATGTTGAAGTCTCTGCCCAAAATCCAGTCAGTAGCTGGAAGATTAAACTTCATACACTTGGGGAGGCTAATCCTCTTTTGAGCACTGTCTGGAGCGTGTACACAACACTATTAACCTTCAGTTGACAAATAGAGTGACCCATAAGCATCTGTGATTGGGGTCTTCTCTGTTACCAACAATCACTGGTTGAATCCAGAAAGGGAGACCTTACATAGCCTCCCGTTGCCACTCTCATAATCTATTGTATATAATAATTTTTGATCCCAGACTGAATTTATAACTGTATTCTGGTTCCACAACCTCTGATTCTTGAAACATCATGATGTTAGGAGACAAATGATGAACCACATTCCTTATGATGTTAGGAGAGTTTTATTCTAGATTATCAGGAGTTGGTTGGGCATCAGCCAGAATATTAAATGCATTCTTCAAACACAAGGCTTCTAAAGTATCCTGAGATAAGACTTAAGCAGTTCTATCAGCAGGCAATTGAGAACAATGCTTGGTAGGAGACGACTCGGGGGAGGTAGAAGAAGACTTGGAGGAGACTTGTTTTGAGGGTTTTGTAACAGTGTCATCATCAATTTTGTATAATTTGATTTGACAAATTCTGGCTTTGGGTTGACAGTTGGCAACCGAAAGAGTGCCTGATTCTTTTCATTTACGCACCTCTAGCAGCCATAGCGTCTTGGTAGGATTGGAAGGCATGGTTTTCTCTGGACACCTGGGAGAAACTGTTGCAAGAATGAGCTATAGGGTTTGGGTTTGAGCATTGTAGCATCAAAACCCTACCACAAAACTGTATTGACAGATGTTGATCAAGTTGAGGTGCAGAATAAAAAGGTATGAAAATAGCTATAGGGTCGACAGACATGTTATTTCTGACGCAATCAACAGAGGCAGCTGCCAAGCAAAGCTTTTGGTCATCATTTAGAAGTGGTGGTCAGCATTACCCTCAAAAGACTAAACAAGATCCAGTCCGAAACATGCATTCACGGTTATGCCAGTCATGACCACATTCTGTCTTATCAGGACAGTTGAGTGTCAGGGTTTGTGCATTGCTGTGAAGATAGACTGGGGAGAAATGTCAGGCCTTTTGAAAAGGACATTGGGGCTAGGGTTTTAAAAACCCTCATTTCATGTCTCAGTACCAGATTTTTGATGGGGACAATCACATGAAAACAGGCATTAGGTCTATTAAGGTAAATCACACATAGTTTATTTTCAAAACCAGGTCCAATCAAATGAATAAAAATATTTATCCTTTCCTTACACCATACTAAACAGTCTCATTGGGCAGCAATGGCCCTTAAATACGGGCGGAAACTTTCACCCCTACACCGTCCTAGATGACCTAATTGGGCAGCAATGGCCCTTAAATACGGGCGGAAACTTTCACCCCTACACCATCCTAGATGACCTAATTGGGCAGCAATGGCCCTTAAATATGGAGGGAATGCAAGCTTCAGGTATGAGAATTCTACTGAGATCAGGTTTTTAGACCTGGCATGGAATTTGAAACACCAAGCCTAAAGGTAACAGACTTGGACGCAAATGACCACATACTATACTATAGCACGAGTTGCATAACCTCAAGGACAGTAAAATGACAAGCAACGCATCCTTATTCAAGGTAGGCAAAATGACAATCGACCCAGCGAATTCCAGCGATAGTAAAATGATACTAAAATCTTACCTTTATATTATCAGGAGTTAGTTGGGAATCAGCCAGAATATTAAATGCATCTAGAAAAAAGGTTGTGCTTTAGGGGGTCACGCTTCTAGAAAAAATAATACATCTTTTCTGACAATTAGCTATAAATGCTTTAAATGCCATCAGGGAATTGGAAAAGGGAGATTGTATCTACTTCCTGCAATCCATGTGTAATGTGTCCATTGATGGTATGCTTTGCATGCACAGTTGGATTGTCGGATTGATTCCCCACAGAACAGTTGATTTCAACAGTAGGCCTAGTGACAGGGCTGTAAGTGTTTTTTTCAATAACAAAGGACTTTGTAAGCCAAGGGGGGGAACCGACAGGCTGGGATCTATAACTAAGCAGAAGAGATTGGTTGCTTATTGTCATGTTGTTTTTGTTCACATGGTGCAAGACTCATATCAACAAAGGCTTCCATCATAGATGCAGTTGAATGTATTGAGTCAGTCTTGGAGAAAAGTGGGGGTGGCATAGGACCCATTCCTATCGCTTTTTGCTTGAGATTATAGGAGTCATGAGAGAGACAGAAAAACTTAATTGTGTTGACTATGAACATATGGAAGTCGTGAGGCCACGGGACGCATTGAGACACCTAATGTGCTAATCAGATAAAGGCAAATACTAGCATGTAGTGAAGGTTATCATGCTTAATGCATTATCCTTCTGATGAAGGTGTCTGGCTTCAATTAAATGAGCTAATTTATATATATGGCAAAATCGTTGTTTAAGATCACCTCTTGATGGCTTCAACATGAATCGTTGTTGATTTAGGGAATGAGGACAAAAACAATGTGTATTCTTGAACAAGGCTGATAATTACAGATCTAGTCAAAGCAAGTCAACTTGGTCTGCATTCTAGTGGATGCCCATTTTATAGGGAGAATTGCTCTACCTGGCCTGGAAACTAGGTGCAGACTAACTCAACATTTATAGATGGAATGTGTTTCCAATGAATGGGAAAGTTGAATTTAAAAAAATCCATCAACTTGCTCGGCGATAGCTTAACGGTATAATTTGAAGAGAGTGCACGGGATGGGTCCATGATCATCCCTTTTGAATGTGTGACGAGAGATTACCATCAATTTTGACCGAAGTGGCATTCAATATTTGATCATCCCACCGTTCAAACTGAGGCAGCATTGAAGCCCTAAGGTGGTCATTTTCATGGGTAGTGAATCACGAGTTCTTTTTTAGAACTCGAAGAGCTTCGTATGATTCAGAAAGTGAAGACAGGTCCAAGAAAAGTGCGAACAATCCTTGGACAATTATGACTGTGACTACTCTTTTTGTGATGATGGTTAAGAAAAGTGTGTCATCTGGATCTCTCTCTTTCTCTGAACAAACTATGAAGGTTTACAACTCAAATAAAGAGTTATATCTACGGCAGATGTGATGTTTGCATTTGTATAATCATAATGCTTGAAGGCAACAAACCATGCCATTAAATGATACCCTTCGTGAATTTTAAACTCGTTTATAGTCTATATATTTAAAGGAATTTGTGTTTATCTGGAATAGTTGGAGGCACAACTTTCTTGTTGATATGGGTGGGTTTGATGTAGTAAGTCAATGTAACAATTGTTTTGGGTTTGGTCTGTTAAACTTCTTTTACCGTGCATAAGTCCATTGAATGCAGAGGAGCCTTGTATCATAATAGTTTCTTGAATAATTAGGACAAGTTGTTTATTCTAGTTGGTGAACCTTGAGAAATTCTTCATTTTCTCAATACTCAAAAAATGAAGACGAGTTGTTTATTCCAGTTGGTGAGGCTAGAGAAATTCTTACGGCGCCAAGGAAAATACGAATTCTATTATAATATCTTCTTAATAAGTAAAGAGTTTGTAGGTTGGGTAAAATACGAATGCTATTATAATATTTTCTTAATAAGTAAAGAGTTTACAGGTTGGGGTCGCCGATCTAACATTATATCGTAAAACAAAACTATATATTTTTTAATGAGTATTCACATTGGTGAGATTAAAAATAAGTAAATAATATTATAAATAAATAATATAAAAATTTAAGATACATTTATATTAAATTATCAAGAATTTAAATAACTAAATAGGTTCCGTTTTTTTTAAAGGATTATAGTTTGTATGATATACTTTTTCAAAGTTACATGAAATTGAAATTTATTGTTTTTTACTCATGACTTTGTTATCGAGGTACTTTTACGTTGTGCATCAATTTTTTTTTTATATATAGAAAAGTTGGTTATAACCACTATTTTTAGTAACCGGTAAACGTAAGGTTTAAACCACATGAATTGCTCCCAACAAACATATATATCTTGTTTTTGTTGACCCAACATGAAATGAGGATCATCGGTTCCTCGGGATTCATACTGTTGTCATCAGTTTGACACGTACTCAGAAGATTCAAAGCCCCCCAAGGTTCGAACCTTAGGTCTCTTCTTTGTAAGTGCCTAACTACACCTCCATTTACCAATCCACCAACCATACTATTATCAAACCATATTATCATAACATATATCTTTTTACCAATCCACCAACCATACTATTATCAAACCATGTTATCATAACATATATCTTCGTGTTATTGTGAGCGGTTGGCACTATCATCAAACATCTATTTTATTGTGAGTGGTTGGCATATCATCAAACATCCATTTTATCGGGAGTGGTTGACCCTCTTGTGAATTCTATAACCAAACATCCATTTTATTGGGAGTGGTTGACCTTCGGGAGTGGTTGACCCTCGTTTGAATTGTAGGTGAAATTTATGTGATGTGTGCAAATCCTTACAAGTCCTTATCCAACTATTATATTCTTATATGAAAAGTAAAACCAATTTAATATATAAAATTGAAAATTTATGAGATTTATTTGATATTTAAAATTATTTAAATTCGTATCACTAACGGATTTTTTATTTTTTATTTATTTTTTGATTAGTGTGAGAAACTCAATCTCTATATGTTAAAATTTTACTAGGATAACCTTTCTAGTATTTAAAAAAAATCTAAATGTTAATGTTAAAATTAATGTACTAAGAAACAATAAAATAATTGTAAATAACTTTTAATTTATAAAATATTATTTTCAGGAATAATAATTGAACAATTATTATTTTGGAATGAGCTGTCATGGATTTAAGTTTAAAATGAAGTCAAGATAGTTTATTTGGGATCAAGTAACCACCTTTCACAGATAATGAGGCCTTGAAGCTTTATTAAGACCAACTTGTTTCAATACTCAAACATAGGCCTTGTATGTGGAAGCTAACCTATTTCAACCATCCAACATAGGTTTCCTTTGTGAAAGCCAACTTGTTTGAACCATCCATAAATAACTACGTTGGAGTAGAAAAATGTGGAGTTTCACTTGTGAGATTGAAATGGTGGGTTATAGCTTGAAAACCTTGGCCCCTCAATGAGTGTTCCAAATCCTTTAAACAATTTTTTTAAGACGTTATTTTGTATTTTAATATAAATATTATTTTTATTTTACATAATAATCATTAATATCAAATTCCAAATAGTTCCAAATTCATTAAACAATTTTTTTTTTAAAAGATGTTATTTTGTATTTTAATATAAATATTATTATTTTTATTTTACATAATAATAATTAATATCAAATTCTAAATAGTTTTTTTATTTTGATAAAGATATCACATTTATGTATGTATAAATTTCAGTACCTTACTGTATTATTTTGGTTTTTGGTTTTAAATTAAATTGTGTGTGGTTTTTATTGGGATGCTACTATGAAAACCATCATTGTATTTGCAATTAGGTTAATTAGACTCTAGTTTCTTGTTTTGACAAAAATATTTTCCATTTTTTAAAAGATCCACAATTTTCCTCTAGTAAATTATTTAATATCATTTTTGTTGAGAGAGTTTTTTGTGGTAAGTTGCATCAAAAAGTTGAATTTCACTAAGATGAAAGAGTAACTCCATAATTTTCAAGATATTGCAAGATGAATAATTGTACATCTAGAACTTGTAGTTGGTTCAATTCTCACATATTTTTTATAATATTAATAATAATGTGTGAATTTGACTTAATTGAGATGTTTTTCTATTATTTTTTTCATGGATTGTTATATGTCGTGAGGCATAGTTATTTGTTGTATATCGATTATTGTATTTAATTTGGATTATATTTATTAGTTAATATTAAAATTATTATTTTTTTATATTAAATCAAGGCAACTATAATGGTATTTTAACTTACCATTATAAAAAGTTATATTATAATGGATCATATCATAGCTAAAGTGTTTGTTTAAATATGTGACTTTTTTTCCTTCATGATGCCTAAGACTAATTAATGAAGATGCTAATTGCAATTGTTTAGGAGTCTTGATTTATGAGTGAGTTTTTGATATTATATTGATTTGAGATTATATTCTAATCAACATGAGCTATTATCAAAAGTCATAGGTTTCCAAACATTCTAATTTTTAAAGAAGAGTTAAATTTTTTCTAATATGCATATCTATTTTATTGTAATTCATTTTCTTTGGTTAAATTTCGCATATTGCAATCATAAAAGCCAAAGTTATTTTTCATTTGAAGTAATATTTTGTTAATAACACCTTGACTTAAAAGCATGCTCTTTATCTTGAAATCCTAGATAAATGGCATGTTATGAGTGTTCTCTTGAGCACTTTTAAGATATGAACAAGACAAAGAGCATGTTAAGAGTGCTCTCTTGAGCCCATTTAAGATATGGATAAAGGAAAGTGGATCAAGTGCTTAGACTCCTATTAACACTCTTTGGTATTGAAGATTTAAAGAATTGTGGTAGGAATCGGGTTCCTAGAAGTTGTGAATAATGATAAACAGATGGAATTGGACGCAAAGACAATGGAAATGTGTTGAATCACCTTTGTAATGGAATTACTATTTCACTAGAGGTAAACCTGCCAATGGATTAAATAACAATATATGTTCTTATAATTCGATGGATGCCTTATTTACACCCTCATAATTGAATATAAATATCTATCCTAGAGTTGTAATGGTAAAAAGACACAATGGTCCTTAAATAAAATAAGTTAATTACTAATAATATTAATGGTTAGGATTGGGATCCTAACATGCCACCCTCCTTAAAAAGAGCTTTGTCCTCAAAGCGAAAAGTGAGGAAATTGTTGTTTGATGTGATGAAGTGTTTCCCAAGTAGCATCTTCGATAGGTAGGCCTCTCCATTGAATCAAAATTTCGGTGATGGTGCGATGTCGAAGGTGACGAATGTGGCGATCCAAGATAGCTCCAGGTTCAACCATGAGGGCTCCATCCTTTGTGAAATCAAGAAGTTGAGTTTGTGTGGTAATGTGTGCCAATGACTGGTTTAAGACAAGCGACGTGGAACACATGATTAATTTTGGAAGATTCTGGTAACTCGAGTTTATAAGCAACGGGTCCAATGCGTTGAAGGACTTTATAAGATCCATAGAATTTCAGAGCTAACTTTTGAGAACCCTTTATTTTGAGAGACCTTGATAAGGTTGAATACGAAGGAATACCATATCACCTTCTTGAAAAGCTCGCTCGATCCGATGTTGGTCCGCTTGTTGCTTCATATGATGTTGGGTCATGAGTAAATTATCCTTGAGAAGGCAAAGAATATTATCTCTAGTAGAAAGTTCAAAATCCACTACTAGCACATTGGTACTTCTTGAAATATAAGAGGTGATGGAAGGTGGTATTTGGCCATATAAAGCTTCATATGGTGTCATCTTAGTGGCAGTGTGGTATGAGGTATTATACCACCATTAGGCTAAAGAAAGCCAGTTAACCCAATGAAGGGGTTGAGCGGAAATAAAACAATGTAGGTAAGTTTCTAAACATTTATTAACAACTTCTGTTTAACCGTCTGTTTGGGGATGATAAGCGGAACTCATACGAAGTTGAGTGCCTTAGAGTTTCAAAAATTCTCTCCAAAATTTGTTAGTGAAGGTGGGATCACGATCATTGACTATGGTGGAAGGTATGCCATGTAGTTTAAAGATATTATAAAAAAAAATTGGGCGATGGTACTAGCTATGTAAGGGTGGACCAAGGGGTAAAAATGAGCATATTTAGATAAGTGATCCACCACAACTAGAATAGTAGTTTTATTGATAGATTTTGGAAGGCCTTCAATAAAATCCATGGAAATATCAACCCATGTTTTGGTTGGGATGGGGAGAGGTTGAAGAAGGCTAGGGGTAGCTACTATCTCTCCTTTTTGTCTTTGGTAGGTCTCACATTCATCCACAAATTTCTTGATATCTTGTTTCATACCTACCCAATAAAAGGATATAGCCACTCTTATAAGTTTTTAGAATCCAGAATGTCCGATAATAGGTGTGGAATGTAACTCATGGAGGAGTTTGGTTTGATATGAGGAGGTAGGGGATAGGACAATACACCCTTTGTACCTAAGTATGCTATTATTCCAAGAGTAGTGAGACTTTTTTTTGATTGGTTAAAGAGGTTAGATTTCAAACGGGTTTTAACAGGGCCCCAAAACCTGATTACAAAATGGCAACAGATGCCAAAAGACCAATAAAATTCAGAACATGGTGCCAACCTTCAAAATTCTCATCCATTAAGGTTGTGCTCAGGAGGTAGCTAAAAAAATAGGACTTAACAAAAGAAACTCTTAGAAAGACCCAAAAAACAACAGAAGACATTATGCAGCAAAAATACAACCAACACCCTCCCAGAATAGAAGGGGAGCACTTAAGTCTCCATATCTGGTTCAATAGCAACTTCATGGAGTCCGTCATTTGAAGTATCCATTTCAACATCATTTCCTTTAATAGGGACGTCCTAAGGAATAACAATCACCTTTAAATATTTAGGAGTACAGGCCACATCGTCAATGAATGATTTCTTGAAGAACCACAGATTTAGAACATTACGTAGATTAACAAGTTGGGTAATGCAGTTTGTTACAAATTTGATGATGAACATCTACATACAATGATCGGGGTTATCCTTCTCCTCATCTTCAGACTCAATGACCAGGGATTCTTTTTAATTAGCTTTATTCTTCATCCAAACAAAGGAGCACAAGAGTTTTTGCTCAAGCTCAAGTTTGGGTTCAGGGGAATCAATGTTGGGTATCTTCCTTAATTGGCGGATAGTATCAACAATTTTTTGCTTCTTAGTAGAGAGCTTAGGGGTGCATGAAGATCATATCGTGGTTTGAGAAGAGTTGGGTTTTAAGGGACTCTACTTGGGTTTGGGAGGGGGAGTCACATCAATGCCCTGAGGGCAATGAATTAACCAATGCTTATACAAGACATTGAACAAACCATGGTGGGTGGGTAATTTAGACCCATTTTTTTCCCTACAGTGCTCGATGGTATAACTAATAGAGTTAAATAAAAATTGAGGGATGTTGACTGCACTCACATCACGAAAGTGATTAAAAAATGTAAAATAAAAACTACAAAGAGGTTTATATGGATCGTCAACCATTACAAAATCCATTATAGAATTTAGAATGCTCCCCCACGAAAATGGTAGCTCATCACACTGCATACCCAGATGAGCCTTCCTGCATATCTCTTTATGTTTGACATCCTTCAATTCGGCATCCTAGTTGTGTTTTTCTCTTCTAATGGATTATCCCTTAGCTGGTTGGCCAGTTAACTCAGCCAGAACTTTGATGTCAACCACATAAGTCTTGTTACGGATGGTGACCCTGCCATTATCCCACATCTCCATGACTGCCAAGGTAATTTCAGGGTCCTCCCCTTCAAATTTGTGAAAGAAGGGAAGGATACCCTTACTCGAAAGGATTCCCTCAGCAATGGAGTCCATGCAAAATTTGTATGGTTCAATAAAACTCATGATGGCCACGCAGAAACAAAAACACTTTTGGATGAACAGTTGAGGTATACAACAATGGAGGATATCCGAAGCTTGACCAGTATAAAAGGAAATAGCTGAGAAGGCAAAAATAGAAACATTCCAACGACATTCTCGACGAAAGTATCACATAGGGTGGGGATGAGTAAGACTGCATGACCCAAGGCGTTCCTGGCAGAAAAGGTAAATCCAAATTCTTGAAAGGATCGTGTGAGAGTTCGGACAAAAATCCCACGAAGGAAGGAACAATGTGGAACAAAAAACACAAGGTTGGACACATGAGAGGGGATCAATGTGGCAAGACGAGAGGAAGAGTTGGGAAGGGAAAATGAAGCTAGAGGGGATCAAGGTGGTGGAGAAATGGTGGGGAAAAAAGACCATGGATCGAGGTTCGAAAAAATGAGACTATCAAGACAAGAAATACCCGTAAAAGCTCTACCTTGAAAGGTGGGCAACCGACATCCAAGGTTGACAGGACCAAGGAACACGTGATGCCCATGAACCGAGGGAACTGTCAATAAAATAATTAGGACACGCGAGCATTTGATCCGTTTGGAAGATGATTGACTTGCTCCACGTCAACGTCAATAGTGCTTGAAGATAAAATTTATTGATCAATGACATGAGCCAAAATCTGAGGGAAACCAATGGTTCATGTCATCAAGTTTGAGATCCGGGCTCCAATATTTGCCAAGATGTTAGTATCTTTATTATTTTCCCTAAAAGTGTGCTGGAAAATTATATCCTGGAAGTTTCTACTAAGAGTTCTAGCTTCATCAATGCAAGTCCTTAATTTCCATGAAGGGACTTTAGAAATTTTTAGGTAGTTAACGATAGTAAGGGAATCACCCTCAACAAAAATTTTGTTAGAAAAGTCTTTGGTCAACATCAAGCCACGCCACATAGCCTGAGCTTCAGCAACTTGATTTTACTGGATCCCTAAAATTAAGCAAAAGCAAGGATAACCTTACCTTTATTGTCTTTGAGGATGCCACTCGCTCCAGCCCGATCGGGGTTACCCTTAGCAACACCATCAAAATTCAGTT
This sequence comes from Wollemia nobilis, assembly GCA_028583015.1. Classification (NCBI taxonomy): domain Eukaryota; kingdom Viridiplantae; phylum Streptophyta; class Pinopsida; order Araucariales; family Araucariaceae; genus Wollemia; species Wollemia nobilis. The sequence goes on from JAQPPZ010002524.1 coordinate 2,837,254, forward strand.
TAAGCTATCCTGAAGGAGGAGCAGTCCAAGTGGATTGAGCCCTATTAATGATAGGTTGCGGCCGAGTATTGTCCATGATAGGAAAATTTAGAGAGCCCCAAAGAAACTTCAAAATAGGAAGCAGGATGAGAAGGTAGAGGACAAAGGGAAGCATTCTCAGTGGCAAAGGAGAGGATTTTATTCAAGACATAATCTAGGTTTTGACTAGTGTTAAAAAACACTGCGGTTTTTTTCCAACCATATTTGCCATAAGAAGTGATGAAGATAAAACTACCATAACGATTTAAGATGAAGGTTACAAAAAGGGTTGGGCCATTGGATGAAAATATCAGGGATAGAACATGGTTCAACCCAAGAAATGTGGAAAAAATCTAACAATTTATTGAGTATAGTAGACGAGAAAGGACAAGCAAGAAATAAATGATGGGAGGATTCCCAATCAGATAAGCACATAAAACATCTATTGGCGATGGATAGGCCTCTTTTTAGCAAATTATCTATGGTGAGGATCTTTTCCTAGATAGCTACCCAAGAAAAGGTTGCAATTTTGGGAATTAGGAGCTTATGCCAGAAAAGTCTAAAAGGAATTAAGGATTCATCATGGGGCAAGAGAATCTGATAGGTAGTTTTAACAGAAAATTCTCTAGATTCAGTAAGTATCCACACCATCTGATCATGAGGATTCCCAGAGGGAATGATGGAAGAACTAAGAAGAGACTACAATTCTCTAGCTTCCTCAAGATGAGTAGGACTGTAGATATGCTTCCAAGATCTCCTATTATCCTAATAGCAGATAAAACTTGAGACTTTTGTACCAAAGGTAGTATCAATATATCCTTTGAGGACAATCAAGCGAGGATTATTCATGAGTGGTTCGTTGAGAAGCCATTTATCCTACCAAAAGTCAATTTGTTGTCCATCCCCTAATCTCCATCTAAGGCCACATTTAACAAGAGCTCTGACTTGCAGAATGAATTTCTAGAAATAGGACCCTCTCGGGGAAGGGACAACATTGAAAAAATCAATTCCTTGCAAGTATTTTCGGTAGACTATGGTGATCCATTTAGACTTAATATTTGAGATTAACCTCCAAGCCTACTTTGCTAGAAGAGTTGAGTTGAAAAGATGAATCCTTTTGAGGCCAATCCTACCAGAATGTTTCGGTCGACAAAATTTATCCCAGGCAACAAGGTGGAAGCGGTTTTTATTTTCAGATCCTGACCATAGAATGTTTTTTTGAATTTGTTCAATTTTGTTACATACCCCTGTTGGGACTTTGAAGACGGACATGAAGTAGATAGGAATGCTCTAAAGGGAAGCTTGTGTCAGAGTAACATTTTGACAGCTTGAGAGAAAACATTTCCTTTCCAACCTGCTAATTTCTTTTGCAGTCTTTCAATGACATTATTCCACATTGATGCATTAGGCTGACCTAAAAATAAGGGAAGCCCTAAATAAGTAGCAGGGGAAGCGCAAGAATAGTCAGACTTACTTGTAGGGTCTTGTTGTATTTGTTGAATTAATGTTTGCATTGTAGGATCATTAAACCATTCTTCAGTTACTTGGTCTATCCATTTGGGAATAGGAGAGGAAAGGGCATGCAATTGGGGTATTTCTTCAAATTTTTGTGAAAGGGCATCGACGACCATGTTATCCTTTCCTTTTCGATATATGATCTCATAATCATATCCTAATAGTTTAGTAACCCACTTTTGTTGTTCAGGAGTGGATATGCGCTGCTCAAGAAAATACTTTAAACTATGGTGATCAATTCAAATAATAAAACGTTGGTCGATAAGGTAAGGTCTCTAATGTTGATTAACATGAATAATAGCTAACATATCCTTTTCATAGGTGGAGCGGGCCAAATTTTTCCCAAAAAATTCATTGCTAGTAAAAGCCAAGGGCCTTTCATTTTGCATGAGGAACGACTCCTATTTCTACTCCAGAAGCATTGATTTCAATAATGAATGGTTTGGGAAAATCTGGCATGGCTAACACAAGAGTGATACACATGGCATTTTTTAAAGCGGTGAAAGCATCGTCAACATTTGGAGATAAAAGAAAAACATTCTTCATGAGTAGAGCTGTCAAGGGGACTGCGATCTTGCCATAATCTTTGACAAATTTATGATAGTACCCTATTAATCCTAAAAAACCATGCAAGCCTTTCAAGGTTTTTGGGGTAGGCCAATTTTTCACATCTTCAATCTTGCGAGGGTCCACTTTAACTCCTTTAGAGACAATATGTCCAAGATATTCAATTTCTTGTTGTTTGAAGGAACATTTTGATCTTTTGGCATATAATTGGTTATCCTCCAAGGTTTTCAATGCTTGGTCTAAATGATGCAAGTGATCTTCCCATGTTTTGCTATAAATCAAAATGTCATCAAATAAAACTAAAATAAATTTTCGAAGGTAAGGGTGGAATACCTGGTTCATTAGACTCTGAAATGTAGAAGGGGCATTGGTAAGGCCAAATGGCATAACCATAAATTCATAATGCCCTTCATGAGTGGGGAAGGCAGTTTTTGGAATATCTCTTTTTTTACTCAAATTTGATGGTAACCCGATCGTAAATCTAATTTTGAGAAGTATGTAGCCCCATGAAGCTCATCTAACAACTCATCGATGATGGGGATGGGAAATTTATCTTTGATGGTTAGTTTGTTGAGGGTGTGGAAATCAATACATAGACGCCACGACCCATCTTTCTTTCGAACCAATAAAACTGGAGAAGAGTAAGGACTCACACTAGGTCTAATAATCCTTGTTTTTAGTAATTCTTGTTAGATAAAACAACAGTTTGATTCATGTCCGGGATGGTTTAAATAATACAATTGCAGGACTATAATAGCCCGGAGGTTACGAAACCATCCGAGGCTGAAATAGAACCTGTTATAACAAATAACAAGTTCTGCCTAATTAACAATATAATGTAATAACAAATATACTAACAAATATATACACTAACATCCCCCCTTATTACATTATTTTGGTAATGATATAACTATTAGCTATACTAACATCCCCCCTGATTACATCATTTTGCAATACAAAGAGAGCTACGAAACAATTCAAATTTGACACGTGCAAGTGCCTTAGTGAAAATGTCTGCAACTTGAGCATCGGTGGGAATGTGCTGAAGCTGAATTCGGTGCCTCGAAACTTCATCTCGAATGAAATGACATTGTGTGTCAATGTGTTTTGTTCTTTCATGATGGACTGGATTCTTGACTAGGTTCAAAACACCCTGATTGTCGCAAAACAAGTGTATTGGAGATTTGGATGGATGACCCATACTTGTCAGAATGCGACGCAACCATATCACTTCGCACACAACTTCACGTGCGGCGCGATACTCTACCTCTGTTGATGAAATAGCAACCACCTGTTGCTTCTTGCTGTGCCAAGAGACAGGACCGGATCCAAGATGAAAAATATATCCTAAAGTTGACTTGCGATCATCAAATGATCCAGCATAGTCGGAGTTCGTGTATCCTTGCAAGAAGAATTTGTTGTTCCTCTTGTATTCTAGGCCATATTCCATTGTGCCACGGACATAGTGAAGAACACGTTTTTCTGCTTTCCAATGAGTGGTCTTAGGCTCCTGCATGAACCTCGAAAGATAGTTGACAACAAATACGAGATTTGGCCTAGTATTGGTCAGATATATGAGACTCCCAATCAACTGTCGATAGAGAGTACCATCTACTTGAGGTGAATCATCATATCGCGATAACTAAAGTCCAGTCTCCATCAGAGTTGCCATTGGCTTGCAATCAGTCATGCGATATTTTTCTAGCAATGTCTTGGCATATTTTTTCTGAGACACTTTGATGGAGTGCTCCTTCTGGCTGAATTCCAGACCAAGACAGTAATGGAGAAGTCCGAGATCCGACATCTCAAAAGATTGACACAAGTCTCTTTTGACAAGTAGAGATCATAGTTTCGAACTCCCTGTAATGAGCGAGATCATCAACATAGAGTACAAGCAACACTATCTCGAAACCCTGTTTCTTGAAATAGAGGTTTGCATCGACGGACATCTCTTAAAACCATGCTGCAGGAGGTGATTGTCCATTTTTATATACCAAGCTCGAGGAGCTTGTTTCAAGCCATATAAGGATTTGACCAATTTGCAAACTTTCTGTTGTTGGCCTTCCACTGTAAATCCTTCTGGCTGAGTCATATAGACTTCTTCTTGGAGATCACCATTTAGAAAGGTACTTTTGACATCCATTTGATGAACTTTCCACCCAAACTATGCTGCCATAGCACAAATAACTCGAATTGTTGTCATCCGAGCAGTAGGTGCAAAAGTTTCCTCGTAGTCAATGCCTTCCTTTTGAGCATAGCCCTTTGCAACAAGACGGGACTTATGCTTATCAATTGTCCCATCTGCTTTGTACTTGACTTTATACACCCATTTGCAGCCAATGGGTTTCTTTCCATGCGGCAGATCGACAAGCTTCCAAGTTTCGTTTTTCATCAAAGACTTATACTTGCATCCATAGCAGCCTTCCACTGAGGCTCACCGAGAGCAACTTGTACTGATGCAAGTTCAAGATCATCTATGGAAGACATAAACACCTTATCACTATCAATATCCATATCTTCCGTATCTCTTGCTGGATCTACAGAAAGTTCTTCAAAAGATTGACACAGATCATCAACCCCAGTATTCTCTGTTGTAGCTTTCTCCTGTCGAGCCATGCTGCGAGTACGAGGCCTATCCAAAGTCAAATTTGGTGGAGTAGATAGCTTAGAGTCTTTGATTGTATTTGTATACCACTTTGGATTCTTCTTCTTAGGTGTTGAAGAAGATCCAGAAGAACCTCCAACCTTTGATGAAGTAGATTTAACAACCTGAGTTTCCACGAGGTCTAGGTATACATCTGATGTGTTTGTTGATGTGAAAGCCTCATCAAAAACATCTCTACTTATGTGAATCTTCTTGGTTAAGGGATCAATCAAACGATACCCCTTAGAGTGCTCATCATACCCAAGAAGAATACACTTCAATGACTTCTCATCTAGCTTCTTCCTTTTCTCTTTTGGTATGTGCATGAAAGCTTTACACCCAAAAATGTGTAGATGAGAAATGGAGGGTTTCCTACCACTCTATGCTTCCTGTGGAGTCATTCCTTGTAGGGCCTTTGTGGGTGCCCTATTCAACAGATATACTACCGTGGTGACAGCTTTCACCCAATATAGTTCCTCAAGTCTAGCTCCTGTGAGCATGCAGTAAACCATTTCCATGATGAAATGATTTCTTCTTTCAAGCAACTCCATTTTGCTGAGGAGTATAAGCAGTAGTTAATTATCTTGTGATCCCATTTTCTTTCAAGAATGCAGAAAATTCTTTAGAGGTAAACTCCCCCCCTCGATCTGAGCAGAGGGTCTTTATAGAAGTCCCTGACTCCTTCTCAACTGATTTCTTGAATTGCTGAAAGAAGCCAAATGCTTCAGATTTTAGTTGAAGAAAGAATACCCACATCTTTCGTGAGTAATCATCCACAAATAACTGAAAATACCTCTTACCCCTACAACTGTTGGGAGTGAAGGGACCGCACAGATCAGTATGAACCAACTCCAGATGTTTCTTTGCTCTAGTAGATCTCTTTTCAAAAGGCACTCTATGTCGCTTTCCGCTAAGCGACCGAGCAAACCGGTAAAGTGGTAGAAAGAGAAGGAAGACCCTTAACCATCTCAAACTTACTTAGCTCAAGTAAGTAACCAGAACTCAAATGTCCATATCTCTTGTGCCATAGGGAAGTTGCCTCCTTTGTAGAGACTGTCATGGCAACATGTGGAGTAGAGATAGTATCTAAGGCAAATAAGCCATGCTTATATGAAGCGGTTGCAATGTTCTTACCCTTCCTGGTAATAGAACAACACTTCTTGCCTCCCTCAACACTAAAGTTCACAATCATATCTTTGTCCAAAATCTGAGTGACTCGACAACAAATTGTTTGCCAATCCTGGAACATAGAGAACTTTGTCAATCTGACACTTGCCATCAGGAAGGGTGACTGAAACAGTGCCTTCTCCTTGAACCTTGTAGGTTTTATCATCAGCAATAGTGACAGGTTTGTTGTAATCACAATGACACTGAGAGGGGGGGTGAATCAGTGTGTTCTTTAAAAAATTCTAAAACAATTAGATTATAAAACCAGCAGCAGTTTAAAGCAGATAAAAGAGATACTAAATGCATCAAGAAAGCATCACACATAACACAACATTTTAACGAGGTTCACCAATGTGGCTACTCCTCAAAAAGACCGCTTGGACTACCATCCAAATCCGAGCCAATGCAAAGCTACAACTTTACATAATCCTTTACCAAGACCAACCGGAAGGAGCACCAACCCCTTAACTTTATCTCGCTTCAACAGAATGGAGCACCAACTCCTATTTTACCAAAGCACCTACCGGAAAGAGGCACCAACCCCTTAATTTTCCAAAGACCAACTCGGACAAATTGTTTACCAAAGACCAACCGGAAAGAGGCACCAACCCCTTAATTTGCCAAGACCAACCTGACTTCAATATTGAATAAAAAATGTTTGACATTTACCTTTGTTATTGCAAGACTCTAACTCGTCTACATCACCTTTGCAATCTCTCGTGCACTCTGCTCTCTCTTGCACAATCACTTCACACGCTTTGTTGCACCGCTACAGCCGTACTTTGCAATCAACTTTGCCCTTCGCGCTTCTCTCGCACACTCGCTTTCTCCGCACACGCTTCGCACACTCTGTGTCGTTTCACATTCTCGCTCTCTCGCTCAACACGAACTTCACTTTCACAAACACTATGCTCGCATTCGCACTTTATCTTTACACCCCACTTTTCAAACTCGAAGTACCCTTGCTTTTATAGAAGAAGTTTTAGGAACAAACCCTAAAAGAACGTCGGTTGAGAAACCCTAGAATTTGTCACCGCCAAACCCTAAAATCCGTCGGCCCGGATTTAACTTTGTCGGCCTCAAACACTTCTTCCACCTTCGTCACTTTCCCGTAGCTTATTGCCGTGAAATAGTAACATGTCGGCCCTTTTAATTTAATTTAATATTTTAATTTAAATTTTAAATAAAATAAAATTTAAACTAAATATTTAAAATTAAATATCTTCATCACCGGGGCATCTTTTTCAACGAAACGAAGAGCCAACTTGGGTTTTAAGAAAAACCCATTTCAAATCTGTTATCCATGGTTTTAAATAAAACTTTTTATTTTGACTGCCTTGGTTTTCACAAAAACCTTTAAAATTTAAACTAAATATTTAAAATTAAATATCTTTATCACCGGGGCATCTTTTTCAACGAAACGAAGAGCCAACTTGGGTTTTAAGAAAAACCCATTTCAAATCTGTTATCCATGGTTTTAAATAAAACTTTTTATTTTGACCGCCTTGGTTTTCACAAAAAACCTTTTCGCTTCTTGACATCTCGAGTTCGAAGACCTTCTTCTCATTCCTGAATTATGTTTTCTGTTTCGGTGCATCTATCATTTAAGGACTCATGATCTGACTAACTTCTGAACTTTATCCTCTACATCTGAGTGAATTCTAAACTGCCTGTCCATTGCATCATTAGATCTAACTGACCGTATTGACAACAATGACAATCCTCCCGCAACACCTTGCTCAACACCGAACTCCTATCCATTGTACTTTGGCTGCACCTTGCTGTTCAATAAACTCTTGTCCATTGCATCAATAAATCTGTCTGACTGTGTTGACAACAATGACAATACTATTTGCTGCACTTTGCTCAACAATCTCCCCTTTGGAATTGTTGGCAACACATGTGCAATTTTCCTGTAAATCTTCTCCCCTTTGAAAATAATACCAAAGGGTCGTCGCAGACTCCCCGAGTCTATGCACAATATTCTTAGACACAAATTATTACAATTAGAAAATATTCCAAGCATGAACAAGAAGAAAAACAAGTACACAAATGCTCCCCCGGAGTCCAAGACCACTTCATTTCACTGATTGACAACATCATGATAAGCATAATAGGCATCAATAAAATCAACAATGTGAATAGCAGCAATAACTAGTGAATGACACCATCACCGTCAACTTCACCAATATAACATGTGTAAGAACATGACTGAACCACTGTCTTCTGTGCAACTACCCTCTGTTGCTTTGCAAACTCAAACTTGTCCACCGTTAGTGAAGGCATACAATAATCTTATATAGCAAACTTTTTGTTCTCGCAATGCCAGCAACATCTCGCATACAACTTCACCATGCATCTTGGATATATTCTCAACAAGCTTGAACCCAATGACACTTGTTTGTCTCTCTCTCAGTGAGAATCCAAGCAGGCTACCTCAATCCACTTTCAACTCGTGCAGTACCAAACACTACCACAAGACAACCAACATCTTTTCTCAACCAATTAGGGCTTTAGCAACAATGCTTATAGACAAGGTTTAACCAACATCATTCAACTCAAGATTAACCTTGAAGCATTCAACCAATCACTACATGAAAAGGAAACTAGTAGACATCCTTTTCCTTCCAAAGGTATTTGAACAAGACAACCACCAACATAAATCACCAAGGCAAAGAATAACTTGCTCAAATCAAACTCAATGGAGTAAGCCCAAATCATGTATCAAGAAAAGCATTAACTTGATCAAAACAACCACTATGAAAGCAACTCAACTATTCATCACCAGCCGGAAATCATCTCGTCGCTCATTAAAAAACTTTTTTTCTTCAATCTTCCCATTCAACATGCTGATTTCACTTTTGTCAACGAATTGACAAGTGACTCACATCCGTACCAATTTTTGTCCAAGACTGCAATTTTTCGCCAACTCTTACTTTCAACTATGCATGTCGGAAGAAGACATTTTGTCAAACACTTTATGGCCAACCGTAGTGCACCTTACTCAGCCTCAAGCTTCTTATCCTTGGACCGGCATTAAATCAATAGTTAAAACAAAACTGTCTCGTGAATTAAATATATTCACCAAGGTGTCATGAAAGATCCGGCAATCTTCACATCAAAGAGTAAAAACAAATACATGCCGCTCGAAACACAAATACACAACTAGGGCAAGCATTCTTTCGTTGAGCAAATTATCCGGACTATTATGATTCGTAATTTTGAACAGTGGTATTAAGAATCATCAACAAGACAACAGATGACATATCTCAAAACTACCAATGGTGACAACTCTCAAATTAAACACCACACTTCACGACATTTCCACAAACCACTATATAAACTCGAAAAACACACTTTAACAACTATACAACATTAACCCGATCGCTTACCTTTCATCCTCGGATACCTAGACAAATACATAGGAGCATTAAAATAAAACTTTAATATTGCTCCTCCTGAGGATGTGCCACCTGGAGTTGTTAGAGCAATGGCAGAGTAGCCTCCTTCAGCCCAAGGAGACACAATTTCCTTTCTTCTGTCTTTCTCCAGACTTTCCTGAACTTGGGCTTGGGTTTTTCAACAACATCCCTATTTTGCTCCTCGTTCGTGAACTTGAACATTTCTCTTGTGGGGTTGTCTCTTGTGCATTCTTGATGGATGATTATTTTCTTTTCTTTTATGCACATGATATGTTCCTTGTCGGTGTTGTCCTCTTTGTGTCTCATGAAATCTAGGGTTTTGCCTTAGATTAGATATAGAAGTGCTTGGACAGAACCTTGCTATGTGCCCTTGACCGTTGCATTTAAAACATTGCACATGTTTTATTCCCTGTCTGTATTGCATTCTATGTGTATGATGAAATCTATGGTATTGCCTTAGATTGGATACATAAGTGCTTGAACAAAACCTTGCTATGTGCCCATGGCCATTACATTTAAAACATTGCACAGGGTGTTCACTCAAAAAATTAGAAGTATTTTTATCAGTATAACTCTTTGATCTATTGTTCAGTCCACAATAAATTGCCTTGTGACCAAAGTGGTTGCATTTAGAACAATAGCCATAAAAAACATTATTATTAAAAGAGTGAGAGTGAGAGAACCTCTTTTGTCGTGGTTGCTTTGTCGTAGATCTTCTTTGATATTTTCTTCCTTTTGAGGATTCAACTTCAGACTTTTCTTGTTTCAATCCTTCAACCGAGGACTTCTTCTTCTCTCGCATATTTGGAGGATGAAGGTTGTTCAGCTTCATATCCAAGACCAAACTTAGTTGTGGAGCTTCTTTGTTGATTTATCATTGTATCCTCTTCTCAAATTTGAGATTTATATTGGCCTCTTTTAGTTGTTTCTTCAATGAAACAATCTCTTCTTCTTGTTGGCAGATACGCCTCTTTCTCATTGATCTGAGACCTAAGAATATCTTCAATCCTTTTGTTCTGTTCTACTTGCAGCTTTAGATCAACAATAACCTGTTTATATTCCTCTTCACTTGTGCTGTATACATCATTCTTATTATCCAGCTGTCTTCAAGGCTTCTTCTGATTTCTTGGCCTTTTGAACTTGTAGGAAGAGATCTTCAATCTCATCCTCATATTCTTCTAATTTCTTGGACAATATTTTGTTCTTTTTCTTTTCTATTCTCCACTCTTCAAGAGCAGATATCAACTCTCCTTCAAAATCTACTTCAGCCTCAAGATTTTCATCACAAACTTCAGATTCACTTCTTCTACCTTTTTCGGTTCAAATTTCTCTTCTACAGAACCGAAACCGACCGGGATGCCTTTTTGGATGAGGATCTATTCTTCTTAGCCATTGTGTACTAATCCAAGATCAACTCTGACTGATTTAGCCAAAATTGGGAACTTGGCTCTGATACCAATTGTTGTAATCACAATGACACTGAGAGGGGGGGTGAATCAGTGTGTTCTTTAAAAACTTCTAAAACAATTAGATTATAAAACCAACAACAGTTTAAAGCAGATAAAAGAGATACTAAATGCATCAAGAAAGCATCACACATAACACAACATTTTAACGAGGTTCACCAATGTGGCTACTCCTCAAAAAGACTGCTTGGACTACCATCCAAATCCAGTCAATGCAAAGCTACAACTTTACATAATCCTTTACCAAGACCAACTGGAAGGAGCACCAACCCCTTAACTTTATCTCGCTTCAATATAATGGAGCACCAACTCCTATTTTACCAAAGCACCTACCGGAAAGAGGCACCAACCCCTTAATTTTGCCAGCACCAATCTGACAAATTGTTTACCAAGACCAACCGGAAAGAGGCACCAACCCCTTAATTTGCCAAAGACCAACCGGACTTCAATATTGAAAATAAAAATGTTTGACATATACCTTTGTTATTGCAAGACTCTAACCGGTCTACATCACCTTTGCAATCTCTCGTGCACTCGCTCTCTCTTGCACAATCACTTCACACGTTTGTTGCACCGCTACAACTGTACTTTGCAATCAACTTTGCCCTTCGCGCTTCTCTCGCACACTCGCTTTCTACAGCACACGCTTCGCACACTCGTGTCGTTTCACATTCTCGCTCTCTCGCTCAACACGAACTTCACTTTCACAAACACTATGCTCGCATTCGCACTTTATCTTTACACCCCACTTTTCAAACTCGAAGTACCCTTGCTTTTATAGAAGAAGTTTTAGGAACAAACCCTAAAAGAACGTCGGTTGAGAAACCCTAGAATTTGTCACCGCCAAACCCTAAAATCCGTCGCCCGCATTTAACTTTGTCGGCCTCAAACACTTCTTCCACCTTCGTCACTTTCCCGTAGCTTATTGTCGCGAAATAGTAACATGTCGGCCCTTTTAATTTAATTTAATATTTTAATTTAAATTTTAAATAAAATAAAATTTAAACTAAATATTTAAAATTAAATATCTTCATCACCGGGCATCTTTTTCAACGAAACGAAGAGCCAACTTGGGTTTTAAGAAAACCCATTTCAAATCTGTTATCCATGGTTTTAAATAAAACTTTTTATTTTGACTCGCCTTGGTTTTCACAAAAACCTTTAAAATTTAAACTAAATATTTAAAATTAAATATCTTTATCACCGGGGCATCTTTTTCAACGAAACGAAGAGCCAACTTGGGTTTTAAGAAAAACCCATTTCAAATCTGTTATCCATGGTTTTAAATAAAATTGTTTATTCTCGATCGCCTTGGTTTTCACAAAAACCTTTTCGCTTCTTGACATCTCGAGTTCTGAAGACCTTCTTCTCATTCCGAATTATGTTTTCTATTTCATGCATCTATCATTTAAGGACTCATGATCCGACTAACTTCTGAACTTTATCCTCTCGCATCCGAGTGACTTCTAAACCGCCTCGTCCATTGCATCATTAGATCTAACCGATCGTATTGACAACAATGACAATCCTCCCGCAACACCTTGCTCAACACCGAACTCCTATCCATTGTACTTTGGCTGCACCTTGTCGTTCAATAAACTCTTGTCCATTGCATCAATAAATCTGTCTGACTGTGTTGACAACAATGACAATACTATTTGCTGCACTTTGCTCAACAATCTCCCCCTTTGGAATTGTTGGCAACACATGTGCAATTTTCCTGTAAATCTTCTCCCCCTTTGACAATAATACCAAAGGGTTGCTGCAGACTCCCCCTGAGTCTATGCACAATATTCTTAGACACAAATTATTACAATTAGCAAATATTCCAAGCATGAACAAGAAGAAAAACAAGTACACAAATGCTCCCCCGGAGTCCAAGACCACTTCATTTCACTGATTGACAACATCATGATAAGCATAATAGGCATCAATAAAATCAACAATGTGATAGCAGGTGAATGACACCATCACACTCAACTTCACCAATATAACATGTGTAAGAACATGATTGAACCACTGTCTTCTGTGCAACTACCCTCTGTTGCCTTGCAAACTCAAACTTGTCCACCGTTAGTGAAGGCATACAATAATCTTATATAGCCAACTTTTTGTTCTCGCAATGCCAGCAACATCTCGCATACAACTTCACCATGCATCTTGGATATATTCTCAACAAGCTTGAACCCAATGACAGCTTGTTTGTCTCTCTCTCATAGTGAGAATCCCAGCAGGCTACCTCAATCCACTTTCAACTCTGCAAGTACCAAACACTGTACCACAAAGACAACCAACATCTTTTCTCAACCAATTAGGGCTTTAGCAACAATGCTTATAGACAAGGTTTAACCAACATCATTCAACTCAAGATTAACCTTGAAGCATTCAACCAATCACTACATGAAAAGGAAACTAGTAGACATCCTTTTCCTTCCAAAGGTATTTGAACAAGACAACCACCAACATAAATCACCAAGGCAAAGAATAACTTGCTCAAATCAAACTCAATGGAGTAAGCCCAAATCATGTATCAAGAAAAGCATTAACTTGATCAAAACAACCACTATGAAAGCAACTCAACTATTCATCACCAGGCTGGAAATCATCTGGCTGCTCATTAAAAAACTTTTTTCTTCAATCTTCCCATTCAACATGCTGATTTCACTTTTGTCAACAGAATTGACAAGTGACTCACATCTCGTACCAATTTTTGTCCAAAGACTCGCAATTTTCTCGCCAACTCTTACTTTCAACTATGCATGTCGGAAGAAGACATTTTGTCAAACACTTTATGGCCAACCGTAGTGCACCTTACTCAACCTCAAGCTTCTTATCCTTGGACCGGCATTAAATCAATAGTTAAAACAAAACTGTCTCGTGAATTAAATATATTCACCAAGGTGTCATGAAAGATCTGGCAATCTTCACATCAAAGAGTAAAAACAAATACATGCTGCTCGAAACACAAATACACAACTAGGGCAAGCATTCTTTCGTTGAGCAAATTATCCTGGACTATTATGATTCGTAATTTTGAATAGTGGTATTAAGAATCATCAACAAGACAACAATGACATATCTCAAAACTACCAATGGTGACAACTCTCAAATTAAACACCACACTTCACGGCATTTCCACAAACCACTATATAAACTGAAAAACACACTTTAACAACTATACAACATTAACCTGACTGCTTACCTTTCATCCTCAGATACCTAGACAAATACATAGGAGCATTAAAATAAAACTTTAATATTGCTCCTCCTGAGGATGTGCCACCTGGAGTTGCTTAGAGCAATGGCAGAGTAGCCTCCTTCAGTCCAAGGAGACACAATTTCCTTTCTTTTGTCTTTCTCCAGACTTTCCTGAACTTGGGCTTGGGTTTTTCAACAACATCCCTATTTTGCTCCTCGTTCGTGAACTTGAACATTTCTCTTGTGGGGTTGTCTCTTGTGCATTCTTGATGGATGATTATTTTCTTTTCTTTTATGCACATGATATGTTCCTTGTCGGTGTTGTCCTCTTTGTGTCTGATGAAATCTAGGGTTTTGCCTTAGATTAGATATAGAAGTGCTTGGACAGAACCTTGCTATGTGCCCTTGACCGTTGCATTTAAAACATTGCACATGTTTTATTCCCCGTTTGTATTGCATTCTATGTGTATGATGAAATCTATGGTATTGCCTTAGATTGGATACAGAAGTGCTTGAACAAAACCTTGCTATGTGCCCATGGCCATTACATTTAAAACATTGCACAGTGTGTTCACTCAAAAAAATAGAAGTATTTTTATCAACATAACTCTTTGATCTATTGTTCAGTCCACAATAAATTGCCTTGTGACCAAAGTGGTTGCATTTAGAACAATAGCCATAAAAAGCATTATTATTAAAAGAGTGAGAGTGAGAGAACCTCTTTTGCTGTGGTTGCTTTGTTGTAGATCTTCTTTGATATTTTCTTCCTTTTGAGGATTCAACTTCAGACTTTTCTTGTTTCAATCCTTCAACCGATGACTTCTTCTTCTCTGCATATTTGGAGGATGAAGGTTGTTCAACTTCATATCCAAGACCAAACTTAGTCGTGGAGCTTCTTTGTTGATTTATCATTGTATCTAGCAACTCTGTGCTCTTCTCAAATTTGAGATTTATATTGGCCTCTTTTAGTTGTTTCTTCAATGAAACAATCTCTTCTTCTTGTTGGAAGCATACAGTCTCTTTCTCATTGATCTGAGACCTAAGAATATCTTCAATCCTTTTGTTCTGTTCTACTTGCAACTTTAGATCAACAATAACCTGTTTATATTCCTCTTCACTTGTGCTGTATACATCATTCTTATTATCCAGCTGTGTCTTCAAGGCTTCTTCTGATTTCTTGGCCTTTTGAACTTGTAGGAAGAGATCTTCAATCTCATCCTCATATTCTTCTAATTTCTTGGACAGTATTTTGTTCTTTTTCTTTTCTATTCTCCACTCTTCAAGAGCAGATATCAACTCTCCTTCAAAATCTACTTCAGCCTCAAGATTTTCATCACAAACTTCAGGATTCACTTCTCTACCTTTTTCGGTTCAAATTTCTCTTCTACAGAATCGAAACCGACTCGGGATGCCTTTTTGGATGAGGATCTATTCTTCTTAGCCATTTGTGTACTAATCCAAGATCAACCTCGACCGATTTAGCCAAAATTGGGAACTTGGCTCGATACCAATTGTTGTAATCACAATGACACTGAGAGGGGGTGAATCAGTGTGTTCTTTAAAAACTTCTAAAACAATTAGATTATAAAACCAACAACAGTTTAAAGCAGATAAAAGAGATACTAAATGCATCAAGAAAGCATCACACATAACACAACATTTTAACGAGGTTCACCAATGTGGCTACTCCTCAAAAAGACTGCTTGGACTACCATCCAAATCCAGTCAATGCAAAGCTACAACTTTACATAATCCTTTACCAAGCACCAACTGGAAGGAGCACCAACCCCTTAACTTTATCTCGCTTCAACAGAATGGAGCACCAACTCCTATTTTACCAAGCACCTACCGGAAAGAGGCACCAACCCCTTAATTTTCCAAGACCAATTGGACAAATTGTTTACCAAGACCAACTGGAAAGAGGTACCAACCCCTTAATTTGCCAGAACCAACTGGACTTCAATATTGAATAAAAAATGTTTGACATATACCTTTGTTATTGCAAGACTCTAACTGGTCTACATCACCTTTGCAATCTCTGTGCACTCTGCTCTCTCTTGCACAATCACTTCACATAGTTTGCTGCACTGCTACAGCCAGACTTTGCAATCAACTTTGCCCTTCGCGCTTCTCTGCACACTCTGCTTTCTCTGCGCACACGCTTCGCACACTCTGTGTCGTTTCACATTCTGCTCTCTGCTCAACACGAACTTCACTTTCACAAACACTATGCTCGCATTCGCACTTTATCTTTACACCCCACTTTTCAAACTCGAAGTACCCTTGCTTTTATAGAAGAAGTTTTAGGAACAAACCCTAAAAGAACGTCGGTTGAGAAACCCTAGAATTTGTCAACTGCCAAACCCTAAAATCCGTCGGCCCAGATTTAACTTTGTCGGCCTCAAACACTTCTTCCACCTTCGTCACTTTCCCGTAGCTTATTGTCGCGAAATAGTAACATGTCGGCCCTTTTAATTTAATTTAATATTTTAATTTAAATTTTAAATAAAATAAAATTTAAACTAAATATTTAAAATTAAATATCTTCATCACCGGGGCATCTTTTTCAACGAAACGAAGAGCCAACTTGGGTTTTAAGAAAAACCCATTTCAAATCTGTTATCCATGGTTTTAAATAAAACTTTTTATTTTGACTGCCTTGGTTTTCACAAAAAACCTTTAAAATTTAAACTAAATATTTAAAATTAAATATCTTTATCACCGGGGCATCTTTTTCAACGAAACGAAGAGCCAACTTGGGTTTTAAGAAAAACCCATTTCAAATCTGTTATCCATGGTTTTAAATAAAACTTTTTATTCTGACCGCCTTGGTTTTCACAAAAAACCTTTTCGCTTCTTGACATCTCAGTGTTCGAAGACTTCTTCTTCTCATTCTCGAATTATGTTTTCTCGTTTCGTGCATCTATCATTTAAGGACTCATGATCCGACTAACTTCTGAACTTTATCCTCTCGCATCCGAGTGACTTCTGAACTGCCTCTCCATTGCATCATTAGATCTAACCGATCGTATTGACAACAATGACAATCCTCCTGCAACACCTTGCTCAACACTGAACTCCTATCCATTGTACTTTGGCTGCACCTTGTTGTTCAATAAACTCTTGTCCATTGCATCAATAAATCTGTCTGACTGTGTTGACAACAATGACAATACTATTTGCTGCACTTTGCTCAACAATTGCCCTCTTTGGCCTCAAAATACTCAAACCACGATTTGTCACCAGTCATGTGCTTACTGGCTCCAAAATCAACATACCATTTAGGATCCATCTGCTTGGACACTGTGGTAGTCATGAGAACTTTGTGAGCTCTTTCGTAATCCGTGTCGATTCTTCAACAACAACATTCACTTGCCGTTGTTTGTTCTTTTGTGGTTTGTTTCGGCCTTCTCGTTTTGATTGCTTATTCTTATGCCAACATCTCTGTTTGTATCATGACCTTCTTTGTCACGGATCTTGCAATATCTCTTTTTCTCGTTGAGGTTTTTGAGTTTGTTTCCCTTTTGAATCCTTTTGTGAATTCCCTCCCTCCCGAAAATTACCCTTCTTCTAGTTCTGCCCTTTCCTGTTGATGTAGAGAGCAGTGTTAGAGGAATCATCTCTCTGTAGTTGGCGTGCTTCCTCCTCTTGAAGCATATTAACCAATTTTACAAAAGTAACTTTCCGTTGTGATACATGAAGGGAAGTAATCAACACCCGATAAGAATCAGGTAAAGCTCTCAATAACGGCGTCCGCAAATTTTTTTTTTTTAAATCCAAGCATGCGGGGGGGTTCCGCGGCCAATTTTTTTTTTTTTTTTTTCCACTTCCAGCACGCGATAAATCACGTCGCGAATTTTTTTTTTTTAAATCTCCTTCCGCTGCACAATAATCAGTGCTACTTCCAGCAAAAAAAAATAATGTGCCTGCCCAGCAAAAAAAAACTTCGGGTTTTTTAAAAAAAAAATACAGTCACACGTCCCAGAAAAATGCGAACTGTTTTCCAGCAGGCTTTTGCAAAAAAAATCTGCAAATGGCTCGGTTACCATGTTAGATAAAACAACAGTTTGATTCATGTCCGGGATGGTTTAAATAATACAATTGCAGGACTATAATAGCCCGGAGGTTACGAAACCATCCGAGGCTGAAATAGAACCTGTTATAACAAATAACAGGTTCTGCCTAATTAACAAATAATGTAATAACAAATATATACTAACAAATATATACGCTAACAATTCTTGCACCAATTTTTCGATTGTTGTTTTTTGTAGATAAGGATATTGATAAGGTTGGATATTAGGGGGTTGATGCCTTGGAAGAAGTTGAATTGCATGATCGTGGTTACGTTGAGGGGGCAACCCTTGTGGTTCATTAAATACTTGAGAATGACATGCTAGAAGTTGTTGTAATGCAGGTGCCTCTTGTTGTTCTTCATTTGTAGGTTGGATGGAAAATAATTGTGCAATCATACCCTTGCCTCCTTTACAAATAATTTTCTCCATTCTGTGAGAGATTACTATTTGATAAGGGCCTGATTTAATCCTTTAATAGTATGCGTTTGACCTTTCTATATGAATTTCATCCATAGGTCTTCAAAATCCCATTGGATTTTATCGAGTGTTCGTAACCATTGTACTCCTAGGACGATATCACATCCTCTTAAGGGTAGTACATACATGTCTCCTTTCATATTATAATCACCCATAGTGAGTTTAATATTTTGACACTATTCCTTGCATGTAATCCTTCCTCCATTTCCAATCATGACCTTAAAGCTATTACGAGGATGTATAAAACAATTGGCTTATTTTTCCACCTTGGGTTAATAAAAATTATGTGTGTTGTCGTAGTCCATAAGCATAGTGAGATTTTGTTTTTTAAAGTGCCCATTGAATTTCATAGTTTGTGGGGAGGAGAAAATAGTGAGGGCATTAAAAGAGGTTTCTAGTGTGTCTTTTGTGTTATCCTCCGGTGTATCCGACACCACTTCCACCTCAATACTATCCTCTTATTTTGAACCACAATGATCAATTGTATCTAGAATATATAGTTTTGGCGTAATACATTTGTGATTGGGGACACATTTCTCATCACAATGAAAAAAAAGGCCTTTTTCTCTTCTTTCCTTCATTTCCTCAGGGTTGATACGTTTAATTGGTAAGACCCGATTAAGTTTTGGGATGGTGTAAGTATTTTGTGATTTTCCTATAGGTGGTCTTCCTAGTCGATGCTAGTTATTGATTTTTTCTTCTGCCATTTGGGCTAGCGCGATAGTCTGCATCATGTTAGTGGGGTTGAGCATTTGTACTTCTAATCGAATGTCTTCCTTTAAGCCACTGATGAAATAACTTTGGAAGAATGAGGCATTTAGCCCTGATGTAAGATTTGCCAATTTTTCAAATTGAGCTTGGTATTCTCGCACTATAGTGGTTTGGAAAATTTTGGTAAGGGCTCCTGTGAAATATTTGAATTTAGTAGGGCCAAATCGTACCATTAGGTTTTTTGTAAATTCTAGCCATGTAGGGGTGTCATTTGTCTTTTCATACCACTGGTACCATTGGGTGGCGGTACTTTCAAGGTGGAAGGATGCAATGCGAACCTTTTGTGCCTCAAGGACTTGGTAGAGGGATAAGTATTGGTCAACCCAATAGATCCAATTTGTGGGGTCGCCTCCTTCAAATTTTGAAAAATCCAATTTAGTAGTTTGAGGTAGGATTGACGCTTGTGGTCCCCCAATTAATGCTTGGCGTGTTGGTCCTCCGGTAGATTGGGCAGCTTGGATTAATGTCGTATTTTGTTGTACCATATTAATGGAGTGGTTATTGGCATCAATTTTTAGATCTAGTTCTGTTATCTTGTTTTCATATTCTATCTTTTGTATAGTATTGTTTGAAATTTCATTCTTCTATTGGCGAAAATCCTCCATTATAATTATATTTGTAAGGTCTTCCTACCACTAACGAATATCCTACAAGAAATATTTGATAGGGTCCTTCGATCTCCTGCCATTGGCCATTGTAGGGCTGGTTTTGTAATTTGTAAGTCTTCTTGGGTAGGTGGAATTAGGTTTTGAAAAATAAATTCATAAAAATTTTGGCAAAAAATTAGGTTTTTATCAACTATTGGACCTTACGGTCACTATTTGAATTCAAATTTTGAATTTTCGATGGGAAACAATGGCTAGATGGTGAATTTAAGTGGGCTAGGATGAAGCAACGACTAGAATGTGAATTTCATCAGCGGGCATCGGGGCAGCTAAGGGCAGAGTCGATGTTAGCGAGTGATGGGTGGCCAAAGGTAGAGTCGATGTCAGCGAGCGGCGGGCGACAAAGGGTGGAATCGTTATCAGGTCAAAGAGCGCGTTAAGGGAAATGACAAAAGCAATAAGTTGCAAGCAAGTTGCGGTATGGAACACGTCAGGTTTAGCGATATGTGGAGGAGCGACGATTGTTGGGTTCGCGCGAGGTGCAAGGGAGGTATGACCGAAGTCACGTCTTTCCCTATGTGCTTAAGCTATTATAAGGTGTTGAGAGTTTGAAGCACCAACAATGTGGGATTTTTAATCCCAATTTTTTTAAAACTTTCTTCTTTCGCTCTCTCCCAACGTTGGGATTTTTAAGCATTACCCGATTTTATGTTTTTTGACATTAAAAAATGTTTAAAAACTTTATATTATGAATTTTATTTTATAAAAACTCACCGTTTTTTCTACTTGCTTCGTTGGATATGGAACTGTCACGCCGTAGCTCGATTTTATTTTTGATCTGGAGCTAAAAGAGTCCAATAGTGTCTTTTTTGAGGAATTAAATAAGGATTTTAAGCATATTTTTTTGGCTTGCTAGGCCTTTGTAGCTGTATTTATCCTCCGCTGATTACTATTGATGTTTGTTGAGTTCACTGGTTTCTATTGATGTTTTTCAAACCTTACATAACCACTATCACCTTGGCGTGAGAGTTACACAACAGATGGAGTGCGGGGCGAATACTTGGTGTAGACACCAAAACAGCACCAATCCGATTATGTGACGACAAGCACTGATCGCACCAACACACACAGCCCCCAGGGCAGCCCTCGGAGGTTAAACAGTGGTTCTAACCACTCACACAACAGTTTTGCAAGTCAGAAACCAATTTGGCACCTTTTGGACACCTTATTTCTTATTCGTCCCACCCAGGGACGAGTGAGAATTTTACTCGTCTTTCTTAGGGACGAGTGCTGACTTGCACTCGTCTTTCTTAGGGACGAGTGCTGACTGATAGATACTCGTCTTTCCTAGGGACGAGTGCTGACTGATACTCGTGTCACCCAGGGACGATTACCGGCGCTCGCTTCGGGGTGGGACGATTGTAGAGTTTGACTTGCAAAAAAGTCAAATCTCGGCATATAACAACTCAGAACTGTCACTTAGCTTTCCTCGCATGACATAGGAGTGCGAGTGAGTTCTTTTAACAACACACATCTGCCACTTAGCTTTCCCTGCATGGCATAGGAGTGCGAGTGAGTTCTGTTAAGACAACTCAGATTTGCCACTTAGCTATCCCTTCATTGCATGGGAGTGCAAATGAGTTTTTCTAAAACATGCAAAGACATGCACAGAGGCGGTTAAGAAGCCCTTGATCAAGAAGAAGTCTTCTCTTCACAAACAAAAGCATTCATGCAAAGAAACACTTTTGCATGTTAATTCAAAAAGACCCCTTGGGTCTATAAAAACGGTGAGTTTTCTCACCCAAAAGGGATATACAGAGAAGGAGCATTTTGAGCGACGAAGTGCTGCTAGTTCACTTATTGGCGATTTGTGCTTTCATAATCGTGGTATTTCTTTTAGTTTCATGTTTATGCTTTTGTCAAGTCTTTCATTTCATTTAGATTCATTTCAACCATCGTTAGATTCATCTTTTATTTTTCATACACAAGTGCTACTGACTTTCTTGTTTGTTTCTTTGAGTGCAGAGTTGCAGCATTAGAGGAGCGGCGAGGAGTCTACCTTACCAACGCAAGCGGCGGCAACATTTGGCCCGCCCATTCCAAACGTGGGCATGCGGAAGGAGGAAGACTAAGTCACAAATTGTAACAAAGACCAATTTAACGCTCCTAGCCCCTAAAAAGGGAGGAGACGTCTATGTAACCGAGGATAAGAAATTTGAATAAAGAGGGTCGTGATTTCCTTACATCTTTTCTTTCGTCTCCAATTTATCTCCTTTCCTTGTTTTTGTGCATAGGATTAAAGCGTTATATTTCGTCTTATATTGCATAATTATAGTTTTCCTTTTGTTTCCGGAATCTCGTGCTTTCAATGGCGATCACGGTGGGACTTCTGTCCTCTGTTTTTGTTTAGGTTAAATTACTGATCTAAAAATTGCTTGTTTTTTTACAGGTACCTATTTTTCAACAATCGGACTGTTATTCGTCTCTGCAAGTGACGATTACAGAATTGTTACTCGTCTCACCCCGGGACGAATAAATTATTCGTTCCACCCTGTGACGATTACGGTTCTGTTATTCGCTCCACCCAGGGACGATTATAGATCTGTGCAAATTTTCAGAGCAAATCAGAAATTTCCGATTAGGCAGAGAAGAGGTAGGGGTTTTTACAGCTTCTGTCAAATTTCTGTTTTTTTGTTTTCTGGTTTTCAGTTTGAATGGCTTAGGGAAAGATTTCTTTTCGTTTGCTTGTTTCAATTTCGCAAAATTAAAACGAACCCCACACATCACGTTACATTTTAAACCAAGGCGTTGGTCGTAAGACCCCAACCCTTGAGCAAGACCAACGGTGGGTTCATCACCACCTTGGCTTAGCTTTGCATCCATTCCCCGATTGTCAACCGTTGTTAGGCGTAAATCCCGACGAAAGCCGACCGAGTGTCGCCGGGGTGATTCCCATGCGCGCGAGGATAAGTCTTCTATGGTAGGTGCCATTAACAGGACAATCCCCCTTTCGTACCGCCTACGTACCACGTACCATCTGCTCTCACGTACTTATAGTCTCCCTCTCGTAAGGGCGGGTATATAGAGAGGTTGGTATATCGGCCTGGCTGGTATATTGAAGGGGCGACCATTTTTGGGAGTTATAAGAGCCTTCATACTTGCATTTAAACGTTTCACAAAAATTTTCAAAAACAAAACAAACAACAAAAACACACTAAACCAGATCTAGGGCACACTATTAATCTTTAAAAGAGATAAGCATTGCTTGTGAGTGTGTATGCTATTTTCTGTTTTAGACAAAAAAAAAAAAAATCATAAAAAGAAAATCATAAAAAGAATTTTTGCATTTTTAGGATAGCATTACCATGGTGAATACTCGTAGCCAAGCCCAATCACGGGCAGAAGCTGTAGAACATGCACCAAGAGAGACAAATCGTCTCCGATATAGCCTTGAAGACTTAGTCATTCCGCCTCACCGGCGGGATACAACAGTTAGTTCACATCATGCAGAACATGGTTCTAGAGCCCCATCATGGCGGGGCACTCCAACCCATACAGTCATAGAACAAGGTTCTAGAGGTGTCTCAAGGAGTGGCTCTCCAAATCAGGCCTTCAATAGACGAGACTTTAGAACCCCTTCTCTAAGGGAAACTCATGAGCAACAAGAATCTTTTCAAGACAATAACTTATATATACCACCTGGTCTAAGCACGAAGCCTCCCTTTGAAGTTCATTATGGATGGCCTAGTGATGAAACATTGTGTAATGCTATGGAACAACAACGGGTCCAAAATGAAGAATTACATAATGTTGTGGTTCCTAATTTACCCCCAATTAATGTCGAAAATAGTAGACCACATCCAGAACAACAAGTCCTCCCGACGAGCAAGGCAATTCCGCCCGCACCTTTTATGCATATCACGGACAAAGAGAGGAGGATCACTACATCCCTCCGATCCAGTGTCCAGTACCAAAAAGATGCACGTCTGCACCTGCATTATATCCAGATCGCTTATTGAGACCAGAGTTTCAAGTTAATGCGGCCAACCTCGACAGAGGGAAGCAACATGTAGGGGTCTCAGAGTACTATGATCGAAATAGATATGTAGGAGAGACATCTCGGCCTATCAAACAAGAGACAACAACACAAAGTAACTTGGCATTTACACAACTAGCCGCCCGCCAAGCGCAAATCATGCGGCTTAAGCAAGAACAACAAGAATTAGAACATTTGTGTCACCTTGATCAAGAGCGCATTCAGCGTCAGACTGCTGAAAGGTTTCACAACCATGCACGTGAGAGGGCCCCAATCCCTCGTGCACAACACTCTGAGATGTATGTGAGGCACAACCCTTTAGGGCGAGATAGGTCTCCACGACTTCAGCAAGCATTGCCTCCAAGACCTTTTAGACCTGAGCGGGAGGCCATTCCCCGTGACCATGATGGGTATCCTCCACGGGCGCCCATCCATATTTATAGGCCTAGGCCAAACACTCCTCACGAAGATTATGAGGATTATTACCAAGAAGAAGAGCGGGTTGAAACACCCTATCAAGGCGGAAGGAATGCTAACCATTTAGTCATTCAAAGGCCTCAAGTTTCCCGCAACCCACAACGGGAACAAGCTAAGGAGGAGGAAATTATATCCTCCGATGCCTACAAAGTGTTGTTAGAACGCTTGGAGAATATGGAACTTAAGACTGGTGGGCCTCAAAAGCCTACCTTGCGCCAACTCCGTAGTCATCCAATACATCCGTCAATGCGCGCACCTCCATACCCCGAACATTTCAAGCTGCCCTAGTTGGCACTCTTTAAAGGGGATGAGGATGCTCAAGAACATGTGACTCGATTTTTGAGTCGTTGCTTTGGTATACAAGACAATGATGCATTGCTATTGAGAACATTCATAACCACCTTTGCAGGGTCTCGCCTCGGATTGGTTTACCCATCTACCAAAGCATAGCATCTACAACTTGGATCAACTAGTGGACGCGTTCCTAGAACGTTTTGCTTTCAATACAAAGAAAAAGGCGTCACTCAGTGATCTAGCTAGCCTCAAACAATATGAGGAAGAGTCCATGGTCGCATATGGGAATCGGTGGAGGACGGTGCTTTCAAAGTTGTCCTATCTCCCTCCTATGTCCGACCTAACTCAAATGTTCGCAAAGAGCTGTTTGCGATCGATCTCTGTGCTATTGCAATGCACAGCAATACGCCACTTTAGAAGAAGCTCGGGCGCAAGCTAGACGTATCGAAGAGATCAAGATACGGGATGGCAAAATTGCCAAGCCTAAGAAAAAAGAGTGGAACAAGAGCACCAAAACAGGGAATACGCAACGAAAACCCGTCGCGGTCAATCAAGTTGCTATTAATGCCCCTACGCTTGCCCAAGCAACACAACCTTCAAAGGCTAATTATCAGGCGGTGCCTCATACTAATTATGAGAAAGATAACAAAAAATAGGATCAAAATCAGCAGCGTCGCCCTAAGCGACAATTTACTCCATACACTGAGTCTAGGGATTCCTTGTTTGACCGTTTGTCACCGGCAAACTTGATTAATCTGCCAGATATTCCAACAATCGATCCTAATTCACCGAAGTCTAAGGGCTACAGAGAGGATCTTTTCTGTAGATTCCACCAGAGGAGAGGGCATGACCTTAATGTCTCGTTGGACGTTTAAAGGTTTAGTGCAAGATCTTATTGATAATCACACATTGGTAGTGGATAACCCCATCGCACCCAACAACCAACAAATGGGTGTTTTCAAAGATCCTTTACCCACACATGATGCACAAACAAAACCTTTGCATGTCAATGAAGTGCAACAGAGTTACCCCATGGACGGGTATGTTGGAATGATAAGTATTGTGACAAGAAACAAGAGACACCCAGGAGTTGTCCCCGCGATGACCCACTAGGGAAGCTTCATCCACGTCACAACATCAACCGAATCCTACACAGTTGCCCCCACCTAGACCAGATGGTCACGATTCG
Source organism: Wollemia nobilis (assembly GCA_028583015.1). NCBI lineage: Eukaryota > Viridiplantae > Streptophyta > Pinopsida > Araucariales > Araucariaceae > Wollemia > Wollemia nobilis. The sequence goes on from JAQPPZ010002524.1 coordinate 2,863,176, forward strand.
ATCTAGACTTACTCAAAGTCTACGGACCACATCGGCTAGGCTCTCCATTTATGAGCTTATTCAACAATCAGCGCCCCATCGGGAAGCTCTTATGGAGATATTAAAGGCAATTGAGTTGCAACCCCACGAAGCGGATTCGTTCAACAATTTTGTGGGGCATGTTAAACAAGTAGTACTCGAACCAGCTTATTACCTTTAGGGAAGATGAGCTAAAAATGGTGACCGGAGATGTACCGGATCCGCCCCGCACGTTATTGCGCGGGTCAACGGGACTCCGTACAAACGGGTGTTGATAGATACTGGTTCTTCCAGTAACCTTATTACAACCGCTGCACTGAAACATCTGAAACTACCAACCTCTCACATTGCACCTTCCACTTATACCCTTCGAGCATTTAATGATACGATATGCTCGACAGCTTGGCACAATTGTCCCGCCCATACAAGTGGGACAAAAGATCATTCCTACGTTGTGCCACATTTTAGAAGGGGAAATGGCTTACAATATCTTGCTTGGACGGCCTTGGATCCGGGATATGAAGTGTGTCCCTTCAATTGCTCATCAATGTTTGAAATATACATTTGAAGGACAAGTGCACGTGGTCCCCGCAGATTTGGAACCTTTTAAGTACTGCAATTCAGTGCAAATCATGCCGCAGTCGACCCTTCCTTCAACGCACGTGGATTTCCAGTTAAATCCATCTAAACGGGGTTCGACTAAGCAAGAATCTCCCTTGCCAACTCAATCAAGTTCTCAGGCGGGATCATCTTCTTCATCCAGTCCTCCCACAACGACGCCACCTACGATGGCCACACCAACGGACAAAGGAAAGAAGCCCCCGGAAGCGGAACCACCTCTAGTCTCCAACATCTCTACAGGAGAGACGCCTAATCGAATGGAAGTTGAGACGCCTAGTGCACCCCACATGGAGTGGACTCAAGGAGAACTCCCATTCACTTCCCCTCAATCGCCAACGATTACCGTTGAGATGTCTAACACGAGGCATGGGGGAGTACATAGTGCGAAATGTTGTTGCAACGCCCACACTTCAGCCTATGCAAGACATGGGAAGACCTCGACTCCCCATAGGCTCCGTGGTTCCTTTAGGCTACCCACCTAATCGGACAAATTTTATTTTTGGGGGCCTGGATCATGGCATTGAACCTTCCCGAAAAGAAGAAGAAGATGAAGATCCCTTTATGGAAGATGTCAACTATCTGGCTAACCCAGACTTCGCATTACGTTATCTTAGCCAATGCAATTGGCATGGATACGGGTTAGGCCGGTATGAACAAGGAATGCGTGTTTTGTGTCAACCAAGATACCAAATGCCTTATGACAAGTCAGGAGTAGGGTTTAACCACCCTTTGCCCCTCGACATCTTGGTCGAAAACATGCAAGGCCTAGGGATAGGCAACAAGGATGGGTTGGCATCGGATCCATATGCCAATCCAAATACGACTTATACACTGGGGGACTATTTCCCATTGCACACAAATAACCTTGTTGACCTCAACAACCCTTTCCCTACGGCTGAACAAGGAGAAACCTCACGGACTCACCCACAAGGGGAAGATGGACAAGACCACGAAGGGTCTTCTGAAAATGAGTCGGAGGACGATCATTCGCATGAATATCAAATGAATGATGATCGGGAAAGCTTCCCGAGGATGTTCCCATTGAATGATCCTAGTGAGCATAGGTTGCAAGATCCTTTAGACATAGATGACAAGTTGGAACACTTACACATAGATCCAAGACCTAGGAGGCATTTCACCCTGGCGCAGTTATAGCAATTACTGCACCCCCCACTCCAGGCATACAACGAACATCTTCCGCCTAGAGACCCTATCAACTCATCAGTGCCTAGGGCAGACCCTGTTTGCAGGACTGCGTATAGGGCTGATCCCTTTGTGCCAGTGCCCACAGAGCCAGATCCAAAGCACCAAGAACATCCAGAATGTCACAGTTGTCACATTTGCGGTTATGGAGATTACAATCATTTCATCAACATGGTCTCCATTGACTTGACCGCCCCCATCCATGATCCAGCCAATCCAACACGATTATTGCATCTAGACATAGAAGCTATTGATTGGGATCGCACTGACACACCACCATCTCCATCAGAGTATTGGCCTTGCGGTGGGATGTTTCATTTCACTCCAAGACAGACTCAGGATGTCTTTCATGCTGAGGAGGAACTTGATGTTCCAAATGACGATCTTAATTCAGCAAATGATATCCATCTCGATCCCCATTCCACACCAGCTTGGAAGACGGATCCCATATGTCAGTTGAAGCAACGACTGATGTAGACATCGGCACAGATCCAATGAATCCACGGATTCTCAAGCTGGGGGTAAGTCTTTCCCCTGAAGAGCGAGCCGATTATGTTGCCCTTCTTAAGGAAAAGAAGGAGGTTTTTGCATGGTCATACAAAGATATGCCGGGACTAGACCCACAGCTAGTCACGCACAATTTAACGCTTGATCCGACAATCAAGCCAGTAAAGCAAAAACTACGCAAGATGCATCCAACAGTAGCCTTAATGGTAAAAGATGAGTTACAAAAGTTGTTGGATGCCCAGTTTGTCATCTGTGTGGATTATCCGCCATGGTTGTCTAACATGGTTCCCGTCAAGAAGCCCGACGGGAGGATTCGCATATGCACCGATTTTTGAGATCTTAACAAAGCGAGTCCTAAGGATGATTTTCCTTTGCCGAGCATCGACGCGTTGGTAGACGCTACAACAGGCCACGAAATGCTTTCCCTTATGGATGGTTTCTCAGGATACAATCAGATTCGTATTAATCCTGAGGACCAGCTAAAAACGGCATTCACAACGCCTTGGGGGACATTTTGTTATAAGGTCATGCCTTTTGGCCTTAAAAATGCCGGAGCTACCTACCAACGTGCCATGACATACATCTTTCACGATTACATGCACAAAATTTTGGAAGATTACATGGATGATTTGTTGGCCAAATCTCTTTTGCGCCCAGATCACATCGGTGACTTGAGTAAGGTCCTTGATCGCCTCATTGAGCATAAAGTCAGACTAAACCCCAAGAAGTGCGTCTTTGGCGTCACCTCCGAAAAGCTCTTGGGTTTCATAGTCTCCAAACGAGGAATTGAGGTTGATCCAAACAAAGTCAAGGCAATCCTTGAAATGCGTCCCCCAACCACCATCAAGCGGCTCAGGAGTCCGCAGGGAAAGGTTGCGTCGATCAAGCGCTTCATAGCGCAGTTATCTGACAAATGCCGACCCATGAATAAATTATTGCATAAAGGGGTCACATTTCATTGGGATGACGAGTGCCAGTCAGCCTTTGACGACATTAAACAATACTTGGCTTCGCCACCGCATCGGCACCACCTGCACCAGGAGTGCCGTTCTATTTATACATCTCAACCATCGAGGTGGCACCGGGCGCCATGTCTGTCCCGAAAAAATGAACTTCACAGAGAACAGGCTACATACTATCTTAGCCGCACCTCGGTCGGTTATGAACTTAACTATGCATATGTTGAAAAACTCGGCTTGGCAGTGGTGTTTGCTACCAAAAAGCTACGCCACTACATGCTTAGTAATAAGACGTATGTTGTGTCTAAGGAGAATCCATTGCGATACATGATGAGTCGTACTTATCATAGTAGCCGCACGGCGAAATGGATCATGTTGTTGACGGAGTTTGACATAGAGTTCATTGGACAGAAATCTATAAAAGGTCAAGTCATCGCCGATCAACTAGCCGAGGCTCCTCTTGAAGACGATCAGCCTCTGACTTTTGAACTACCTGATGATGGGGTCTTCCATGTTTCGTAGTCGCCAGATTCCGATGAGCCCGAGTCCCAGTGCTGACATAACCCTTTTCTTCGATGGTTCTAAATGTGAGCAAGGGGGTGGTGCGGGAATTGTATTCTTCACTCCACAAGGTGCTCCAATGCCCTTGTCATTTAAATTAGACTTCCCGCTAACCAATAACAATGCAGAATACGAAGCCTTGCTCATAGGTCTTCAGACAACAATCACCATGAACATTAAACGATTGAACATCTTTGGTGATTCGCTGTTAATTGTCAACCAAGTAAAAGGGATATACCAATGTAAATGTCCAGTTTTGAAGTCTTATAAAACCCTTGTGGATAAATTCTTGGCACAATTTGAATGGTATGACATCGAGGCACTCCCTCGATCATCAAATCGTTTTGCGGATACTATGGCCTCCTTGGGGTCACTTATTCCGCAAGACCCTTCTGGTGAAATGACAACCATTCAGGTTAAAACATTATCGCAATCTGCGATGGAGCGTGCAAGCTCTGATTCGACGCCAGAAATCCACATGATCCAGATTGAACCATCTCCGGATAAGTTCTCTCGAATTCGAGATTGTTTGATTAAAGCCAACTGGGGGTCCTTGTTCTCCCCGGCCCCTCTTGCTAGCAACACCACGTTGTTTTTACAAGTTCTTTCCTGCTCAGCTTTTGTTCGGGATAAACTTCAAGAGGGATTGGCCGTTCATACTATCGAGGTTTCTGATCAGCAAGACTGGTATACACCCATTCGGGATTACCTCAAGCTAGGTAATCTCCCACTTGGATTGACCCAAGCCGCGAAAAGATCATTCAAACAAAAAGCGGCAAAGCATGTCTTGGTAGGAGACATTTTGTATCGTCAAAATTATGAAGGAATCCTCCTTCGTTGTTTGGACCGGCAAGAGTCCGCTTGGGCGATCACCCAAGCTCACGATGGTACATGTGGTGGCCACTTCAGCGGTATGGCCATCGCAAAGCGCATTCTTCGCATGGGTTATTATTGGCCATCCTTAGAGCGAGATTGTTGCGCATATGTGAAGAAGTGCGTGAAGTGTCAGCATCATGCTAATTTGACACACGTACCTTCTCAAGCCTTACAGCCGATTCAATCGGTTTGGCCTTTTTCGTAGTGGGGCTTTGATCTAATTGGAAAGATCTCCCCTACATCGTCTGGTCGTCACACGTTCATTTTAACGGCCACTGAGTACTTTACCAAATGGGTGGAAGCAATTCCGCTGACCACTACGACTGGAGCTCGCATTGCGGAGTTTATTTTGCATAACATCATATGTCGTTTTGGTATTCCATCCAAAATAGTCTCGGATAATGGGACACCATTCAAGAATAAAGATGTGCGTGCTTTGACCACAAAGTACAAGATTCAACATAGCTTTTCAACACCCTATTATCCGCAGGCAAATGGGCAAGCAGAGGCGTCAAACAAAATGCTAGTCGCCATTCTTAAAAAGACAGTTGCAGATAATCATAAAGATTGGCACATTCAGATCCCGCTTGCCCTATGGGCTTATCGCACCAGCATTCGGACGCCCACTGGGGCAACTCCATTTTCGTTGGTGTATGGCTCCGAGGCAGTCATGCCTTTTGAGTTGGAAATTCCTTCCCTGCGCATTTCAATGCAAGAGTTCATCGATGATGACACTGCACGGCAGGCCCGGTTAGATCAACTGACGTTGCTTGACGAACGACGCGTTAATGCTCTCGAGCATTTGCGTATCTATCAAGAGCGACTTAAGAAAGCATACAACATGAAAGTCCACTTCAGGGAATTTCAGGTTGGTGATTTGGTCTTAAAAGAGAACCAGCAGAATTCTAATTTGCCCTCCCATCTTCGGGATAAGTTTGCAGCAAACTGGTTAGGTCCTTACATCATTGATAGTAGAATAGGACCTGGAACATACCGGCTTGCCTCTCTTGAAGGAATCAAGGAAACAGAACCCTTGAATATCATTCATTTGAGGTCATTCCACGTCTAGAGAGCCATAGTCCAACAAAAAGCTCCAAGGATTACCACAATCGCTTGGTCAACCCAAAAGCTCCAAGGATTCCCACAATCACTTGGTCAACCTAAAAGCTCCAAGCGTTACCATAATTGCTTGGTCAACATAAATATTCAAAAATCAACAAAAACAACATAAAAATCAAAATCACAAAAACAATCGCATTTCAATTCCATGCATTCTCAAAAAAAAAAAAAAAAACATTTGCATTTCCATTCCATGCATTCTCATAACAATCAAAATACAAAAGTATAGTTTGCATTCCGCATTGCATACATACATTGCATACTCCGCTAGGTCATATAAGTCAAAAGCACCATAGGCTGTCATTATTTGGCAATTCCCTCATTTCCACCTTAGATCTATTTTCATAAACACCTACATCCAGCATATCACCCTTTTATTTTTAGCATCATCAGTGTCGCCTAATGTATATAGGGTTTTCGTCATTCAGATGTCTTTAAATTTCTAGCCAAGAACTCGTACACAATTAAGCAGATTTTACATGGGAAAGTTTTACTTGGATCACACCTTGTTACGTAGCATCCCAACACATATTAACACACATAAAATAATTCCTAAGTTGTGTAGACGAAAGATGAAACCTGCACCGTAATCCTGGTTACCATAAGTGAAACGGCTATCTTGCTTATCCCCCGTGCGAATGACCCTAGAAATGCTGAGAATTGGCAAAAGGACAAGCTTCCTCCCTACCCAATTCCCCATGAATCCCAAGTTCTCAAAAGTTGCAAAACCATCAAATATTTGCAAAACGTCAAAACACTAAAATTTGACATCCTACAGTGCACACATCAAAAGACACAAATAACAGTGATTATCATCACTCTATATTCAAATCCCTTGCTCAAAAAAAAAAAAAAAAAAACAAGACGAGTACTATCATTTTATCACTACCAAAGAGCAAGTATCCCAATACCCTTGAAGAAAAGAAGGGAGTCGACCTTGAATCCCTGGAATTCTCAGCATTTCGACAGGTCATGAGGCAAGCTTCAGTACCGATTTGGTTGATAGCCTATTGGTTACTGGTGGTAAACCTCTCGCATGACGATATATCTATCACATTAACTTGTGTACAGATCAATGTTTGCATGTGGATGAGCTAGCTTACGGTATCCTAGATAACATCGCAGACAAATCTGACTAAATACAATAAAGGAGTTCGTGGAGCTAATTAGGTGATCCTCAGTACAGGTTCGGTTGAAAGCCCATCTGGCACTGGCGGTATCCTGATGAATAACACATAAATGAACTCAATTGCACACACAGGGATGTGAAATAACTTGGTTAAATTCAAGTCAAATTTAGACCTTGTTCAGAAGTCTTGTGAGATAAACGAACAGTCTTGGTTAGTTAGTTAAAAATATCTGCATTTCAGAAAAGCTTAACTACATTTTCAAACAACCGATACATTTCATTCCATACATCACCATAAAACAATAGACAAAATACAAAAACAAAGTTTTCATATGTACAAGCATTCCACAAAGTTATCTTATTACTATAACAAGCCACTCCAATTTTGTACAGTCTATGGTGCATCGACATATCATCCATTCCATATGCATACATCATATAAATTAGCATCATCACATTCATATTAGCATATGCATACATCAATGTAAAAACATGTACATAAACATAAATCATGCAAAAAAAAAGATACACACCAAACAGAATCATCTGTATATATATCACAACAAAATTGCCCGCAGGCTACAAAACTGGTCCTCAGACCTCCCTCCCATCATCCAAACTCCCAAAACCCCCAGCCTAGGGCGTCGGCCACCATGATCACGCAGGATCGGTGCGACGAGAGCTACCCCCCGCGGTATCTGTTCTCTGAGATCTCTCAGGGCGACTGCTCGCCCCTGCATCCCGACCACTCGCACTGCCCTCCTCTCGCCGCCTGCACCGGGATGATGCCGACTGCTTCGTCCCGCTGTCTCTCGTCCTGTGCGACGAGCCACTGGTCGGAGGCTCTGGTATTCGCCCACCCAGGCAGAGAATCTCAGCCTCCATCTCTGACCGATGCCGCCCCCACGCTTCCTCTCGTCGTCTCAAGTCTGCCTCCCGTAGCCTCCACTCGGCCTCTCGCCTACGGTAGTATGCAATGGCGTCATCACGCTATGCTAGCTGCACCCGTAGGAGATCCCTCTCCCGTACAGCATCCGTATCACCACCCTGCTGGCGAGACGCAGCCCCTGCGCTCTCCCGCTCTGCCAACTGTGACCGCAGGCGATCCCTCTCCTGTGTCATCTTCGCAAGCTCTCCTGTCAGTTGCGCTACCTCAGCGCGCAACCCCGCCTCTGTCTCCCCCTGCCCGATCGGCTGCATCGGCCTCTCTGGAGCATCAGCCTGCTCCGAAGCATACTGCATCTCCGGCTGCTCTTCCTCCTCAACATCATCTCCTGCCTCTGCCACCTCCACCATCTCTACATCTGCAGGTGCTCCCCAACCCTCTCCTGGTGCCTCTGCACCCTCTCCGCCTCCCGCTGCCTCCTCTCCTCCCAAGGGCCCCTCCCCTCGCCACTGCCGTAGCGTCCACCACTCCTGATATTCGGCTGTCACGCCGACGTCATCAACATCCGGAATGTCCAACACAACATCTGACTCCTCCCCTAGTGGCTCGAGGATCGGCGCAGCTAGGGTCCTCTCATCACTCCGACGTCGGTAGGCTACGGGCTCCCCAGGCAATCCCTGGCGTACCCCAAACTGCCGCGTCACTCGGAGGTAGTGGAAGTACTCCTGCTCTGTCCCATGCCGCCCAATCACCCATCTCCCCCTCCGGACCCGTCGAAGCCAATCATCTGCCTCTGGCCATGCGGGACAATCCCGATATGGCCTCCATATCACATCTCTGGGAGTCAGTCGTGCTAGTGCATCTCTATAATGGTCCACGTCTCCCGCGAACCGCCGACTATGCCCCCGCTCCTCTGATCGGTACCATAAAGCACCATACCCAATATCCCTGTCCACCATCTCCGCTCGGGTAGTCCAGGGCAACCCTCGTGGTCGCTCTATGGCTATGTGCTGCCATGCCCAGCACTGCAACAAGAAACTGCACCCCAACCCCTTCCGCCTCCGACAGCGGACCTCGTACAACTCATCATATAACTGCGCCAAAAGCGTCTGGCCCCACCTCATAATAACCGGCTCTATCATCGGGCAATCCACTAACTGCCATACTACCTCCACTAGGTTCCATGGGAACCTCGCTCCTGACGAATCTGGCAAGAGCATGTTGGAAATGAGGCTCATGAGTACTGCATGCCTCACTCCCAACACTCCCCTCGCGTACCACCATCGTACCAGTATCCCCCCAATCTGACAATCCAGCTCCGCCCTCTCCAACGAGGTCATCCCATCCCCATCCCCTCCGTGTCCAAAGTATCGCGTCAGTACCGCCGTCCTCTGGCTCCGTGGTGTCGTCCGAATGGGAACCCCGTCTATTGGAATCCGAAGAATCCGATACACGTCCTCTAGGGTGACTGTCATCTCCCCTGTAGGAAGATGGAAGGTGTTCGTACGAGCATCCCACAGGCCAATCAATGCTGTAATGTACGCCCGATCTGCCACAACTGCATCCAACCGAGCCACATGCTTGAGCCCTAGGGCATCAAGCCACTCCCAATCATCATCAGTCAACGCCTCGCGGGCATTAGAAAAAATGGTCGGTACTCGATGTCGACTCTTCACCACCTGCACATCACAAAAAAAAAAAAAAACAACAAACATCAAAAACATGCATCACATCACCATCACATGTACAAAAATGCATAACTATACCGTACTATTTTTCATTCACATGTACATCCAAAAAAAAAAATCATCAATTTTTCATTTCATCATCAAAAACAACAAAAATTTGACATGGTTTACCTACGGTTTTTCCTAAGTTTACCATTTCAAAACAAAAAATCCATCCATTTTGCATCTTTAATTTCATCAAAATCAATAAAAATTTGACATGGTTTACCTAGTTTACAATTTCAATTTTTATTTAAAAAAAAATTTGACATGGTTTACCTACTTTACCTAAGTTCACCATTTCCAAAAAAAAAATTAAATAAATTATCCTTTCATTTCATCAAAAAAAAAAATTTGACATGGTTTACCTACGGTTTTATCTAAGTTTACCATTTCAACCAAAAAAAAATTCATCTTTAATTTCATCGAAACCAAAAAAAAAAATCGACATGGTTTACCTACGGTTTTACCTAAGTTTACCATTTCAATAAAAAAAAAATTCATTCATTTTCCATTTTTTAATTTCATAAACATAACATAAAAATATGGGCATGGTTTACCTATGGTTTCGACCTAAGTTTTACCATTCACATAGAAAAACATTTTTCTAACCATGGTTACCCTAAAAGTGTTACTCTAAGTTTCATTTTTGGGTTTATCCTATGGTTTTCCATCTAAGTTTCCATCAGGTTTGCATCCATGTTTCATTCGGTGTCATTCATTTACCTTTTAATTTAATTAATTAGGGTTTCATGTTTAAATACAAGAAAAACACCATAAAAACAACTTTGCATTTTTCAAATTGACAATCGAAGAGATAGTGCACTTACTGGTCTCGCCTCGGCTCCGCCGCTCGACGACCCGGTCTGTGCACTCATGGTGGTTAGATAATCCGGCAGCGCTTCGCGTCAGAAATCTACCTCCTCCTCCCAGAGCTCCAAATCGCAATCGATGAACAGTGCAAATGAGCCAAATCCGTCATTTTCGCATATTTATAGTTTTTGTCTGCTGGTAATCGTCCTTCACCGGGACGAGCGCTTTCGCGCGCTCGTCCCACCCCGGGACGAGTATCCTCCGAGGGTGATCGTCCCACCCCAGCACGAGTAACCCCCGCCCACCCCGGACGAGTAACAAGCACAATCGTTCCACTCCGGGACGAATAAAAAAAAAAAAAAAAAAAAAAACAAAACAAAAACAAAACATGACAAATGCCAACAAAATCAAAAATAGGTCAAAACAGTCGGGGAACTGCTCGAGCATGCTTAGCGGTAAACCATCTAAAGGCACCCTTGCACAAGTCATCTTGGGTCAAGCGACTCGTCGCTTTTCTCATGTCGGTCATTCCCTCATCGATTCGTCGCTTGAGGGGGTAGTCACACTTAGTTGCCAATCAACACCATTATACCTAGTCTTGGAAATGACACGCATTCAAAGGATCATTGCAAGAGACAATCGCGCCCCTGCTTGGGGCAGCAAACAAGCAATCATCACAAACTAATCATATACTTGGCATTCGTGAATCATGAACTCAAGGTTCCCACAACAAAAGGTTGCGCCCTTTGCCTATTCATGACTGATCAATGTCTAAGTTCAAGTAATACCTCACCGAACCAGGTTAATGCTTGACTTAAGTTCCTTAGCTCGTCAGAAGCAAGGATTCAAGAATGCGTGCCCTTTCCATACTTGGGGCATCAAGAGTTGGTTAGGTTACTGAGAAACCCTAATCATTAGTGCTTTGGTTATATTTTTGCTCAGCGCTGCGCCTTGCATAACGCTTCCCAAAAAGGGGCATCTGTAGACACCAAAACAGCACCAATCCGATTATGTGACGACAAGCACTGATCGCACCAACACACACAGCCCCCAGGGCAGCCCTCGGAGGTTAAACAGTGGTTCTAACCACTCACACAGCAGTTTTGCAAGTCAGAAACCAATTTGGCACCTTTTGGACACCTTATTTCTTATTCGTCCCACCCAGGGACGAGTGAGAATTTTACTCGTCTTTCTTAGGGACGAGTGCTGACTTGCACTCGTCTTTCTTAGGGACGAGTGCTGACTGATAGATACTCGTCTTTCCTAGGGACGAGTGCTGACTGATACTCGTGTCACCCAGGGACGATTAACGGCGCTCGCTTCGGGGTGGGACGATTGTAGAGTTTGACTTGCAAAAAAGTCAAATCTCGGCATATAACAACTCAGAACTGTCACTTAGCTTTCCCTGCATGACATAGGAGTGCGAGTGAGCTCTTTTAACAACACACATCTGCCACTTAGCTTTTTCTGCATGGCATAGGAGTGCGAGTGAGTTCTGTTAAGACAACTCAGATTTGCCACTTAGCTATCCCTTCATTGCATGGGAGTGCAAATGAGTTTTTCTAAAACATGCAAAGACATGCACAGAGGCAGTTAAGAAGCCCTTGATCAAGAAGAAGTCTTCTCTTCACAAACAAAAGCATTCATGCAAAGAAACACTTTTGCATGTTAATTCAAAAAGACCCCTTGGGTCTATAAAAACGGTGAGTTTTCTCACCCAAAAGGGATATACGAGAGAAGGAGCATTTTGAGCGACGAAGTGCTCGCTAGTTCACTTATCGGCGATTTGTGCTTTCATAATCGTGGTATTTCTTTTAGTTTCATGTTTATGCTTTTGTCAAGTCTTTCATTTCATTTAGATTCATTTCAACCATCGTTAGATTCATCTTTTATGTTTCATACACTGACTTTCTTGTTTGTTTCTTTGAGTGCAGAGTTGCAGCATTAGAGGAGCGGCGAGGAGTCTACCTTACCAACGCAAGCGGCGGCAACATTTGGCCCGCCCATTCCAAACGTGGGCATGCGGAAGGAGGAAGACTAAGTCACAAATTGTAACAAAGACCAATTTAACGCTCCTAGCCCCTAAAAAGGGAGGAGACGTCTATGTAACCGAGGATAAGAAATTTGAATAAAGAGGGCTGTGATTTCCTTACATCTTTTCTTTCGTCTCCAATTTATCTCCTTTCCTTGTTTTTGTGCATAGGATTAAAGCGTTATATTTCGTCTTATATTGCATAATTATAGTTTTCCTTTTGTTTCCGGAATCTCGTGCTTTCACTTGGGTAGGGATCGACAAGAGCTGGTTGCTGATCCCGTGGTTGAAGAGGTTCGATGGTGGCAATTGGGCAAATACATTGGTTTAATATTTGATTTTTTACTGTGCAAGTGATGATAAGGCGCATAATAGAAGAGGCTATGATACCATATGGTAGGAACCTGGTTTCTAGCAGCTGTGAAGAATGATAAATATATGGAATTGGATGCAAAGACAATGGAAATATGTTGAATCACCTTTGTAATGGAATTACTGTTTCACTAGAGGTAAACCTGCCAATGGATTAAATCACAATATATGTTCTTATAACTCGATGGATGCTTTATTTACACCCTTGTAATTGAATATAAATATCTATCCTAGAGTTGTGATGGTGAAAATACACAATGGTCCATAAATAAAATAAGTGAATTTCTAATAATATTAATGGTCAGGAATGGGATCCTAACAAATTGAGCGTAATAAAATATAATTTAATGCTTAAGTGAGAATTATCCTCTCTTTTTCTTGTTTTAGATCTTTGGAAAAGAGTAGAAATTTTGCATATACAAAGCAAGTGAGAGTGAGTAACCCTCCTAGTTTCTAGCTTCAAAATTTTGGGGAATTTCAAAAAACAAAGGATTCTTTTTATGAAAAGGTAGGTGATATGGAAGGAATGTTCTATTTTAAAGCCTTAATGAGAGGTAATAATGCCATAGCTAGAAGTATAGATGCTAACATTAAAGACAAGGAAGAATGAATATATGACAAGTATGATCCAAGGAACAAATGTCACACCATAAGTAATTATCAAAGGATGAGATGATTGAGCATGATATAATGGTTATTATAAGGAGAGATTTAATATGTAAGTTACATGGATACTTGTAACTATTTTCGAAGATTGAATACTGGATCACAAGTGGAGGTGGTGATGGAATTCAAATTACTCCATGACTTTTCTAGGTAAAGATTTTTTCTCATCATCTTTTCAAGCTTAAAAATAATTGGTAAAATAATGGGTGGCAACCCATGGTTTAGAGGGAGAATTCTATATATTTAAGAGCATGGAGTGAGAATTATTTTGTCGAGATAGAAACTATTCAAGAGCTTCCAATATGGTTTAGGCTTTTTGCACTTCCATATTAGCTTACAAGAAAGGATGGCTTGAAGAATATACAATACCTTAGGAGAGTTCATCGAAGATTTAATGGCTCTATTGTAGTTGTGTTAGCTATATTTATTTTTATTAACTTAGGCCCAAGGTTAATGTAGTTGGTCTTTGAGCATTAGGGTTAGCGTTAATGTTGATTTAGTCCACAAATAAGAAGAGTTATGTTGTGGTTGGAATCATCTTTCACATTTGAATCTTAGTTGTCTTTGTTGTGCATATGATACTAAGCTCTCTCAGAACGGCTAAGAGACTTCGTTCTCTCTAAATGACTAAGGATTTGTATTGATTTGAATACGAAATATGATTACTTGCATTTCTGATTTTTTTGGCATTGGATATGAATTTATTATCATCAATTGATGTTTATTGCACATTATTGAATTGCTATTACCATTAATGTATTTCTTGAAGTTGTTTTATTACAAGTGGTATTAAAACATTGATCTTGGATCCTTGTGGTGGCACAAATTTGTGGCAGAAGGGCACATGAACCATTCTATAATCTTTGTTGAACAACTCTACTTCCTATCTCTTGGTATTTTTTTGTCAATTTTTTTGACACATCTGTTGGTGATTTTTTCTTCTAGAATATTGTGAGTTCTTTATTATTACTTCCTTTTTTGTTGAACTTGATTAAAAAGTGTTGGGTATAGACATACCTTTGCAGGAGACCTATATCATTGTGATCATGTCCTTGACATAGTCAAAACAAGGGGTATTTCCATTGATACATTTTTAGGAATCAATTGTGTTAAGACCCTTGTGGGAGGTTAATACTTTTTTAGAAGTTATTTAAAGGATTTTTTTAGGTTTTGATTCTAGTGTATGACTAAACTTGTTGCTCCTACTAGTTGTAAATGAATTTCCGATTGCACCACATTAGTCACCTAGAGGATGTGTGCATGATTAGAAAGAAACACCAAGCTAGAAAAAACTCCTCTAAATATCAATAGTTTTGACCAACATCTTCGTTGTTTCTTAAATGCCATGGCTTACCTTCTCCCAACACCACTCCTTCCTCTCTTCACAATAACCCTCGTACCACTCCTCTTGTTACCCTCCCAATTGGTAATCCTATTCCCAATATTATTGATTTTAGTATATGTACTTATCTTGAAAAATAAGAAATAGTGGATAATATCCTTGTGATTTCTCAAGATAAAATTAAGTTTACCTTTGTTGACATCAAAAGCTTCCTAAAAATACCCTCTATTATGCATTTTATTGACCATGAGTCTCACCAAGTTATAAAGCAATAGTTATTGGGCATGCAACAAGTACCAAATCCTCTCTATTGATTTATAGAGAAGATTTAGTGAATAAAATACTTGGTTGAATTAGAAAAATGGTCCTTGTTAGAAATTGTGGAATTAGTCGTTATTGGCCAATACCGATATTCCTTTAATGTAATCCTATGTACTCCTATGGCTAATAATTATACAATGTACTTTACTATGATTTGATGTAATTAGCATGATGGGCCTATGGTTAAACCTTTCTTATGATTAGCCTTTAGTAATGTGATATGGGTAAGGATTTAGTAACTTGTAATTAACCTATACGTCTTTCTTTTATGTCAACATAGGTTAAGTGATATAAATTAATCATTATTGAAATTTTGGATTTGAGTTCAAATACACCTCAACCACTTTATCCAATGTATAGACATGATATTTTGGTGATAAACTGTGTGAGTGCATAAGGACACACTTATATTCTTTCATATTTTGCTCTTTCTATTTTACTTTAATTTCCATTGCATAAGATTGAAGCTAATGTTCTATCATAATTGGAAAGTATTATTAAATATGACAACCCTTTCCTCTAATGTGTTGGTGGACTAAAAACCATCAAATATTGTATTCTAGATATATGCTTTAATATACAAATATGGTCTTGTTGGCATTTTTGCCACATTGATTCTCATTGATGAATGCATTAATGTATTGTTGGGGATCTGACCTTTGATTGATGCAGCTTGGGCGAAAAAAGGAGAAAAATTGAGCAAGAAATGGCTAAGTCCGAAAATTGCGACGATGCGGCGACATGTTGCGGAATCGCGGTCCAACGCGATCCAACGCGAGCGAGGTTGGCGGAACCGTCGCGATATCGCGACGTGTTCCAAAATCGCGAGTCGGCGGGCGAGAAAAAGCACTAAGTTGAAAACATGCAGCGATTCGGTGACATGTCAGCGAATCGCGACCCGGTGAGCGTCGAAGGCAAAAAGTGCAAACTTGCAGCGCGTCGCTGACATGTCAGCGAATCGCGACCGAAAATGGCGATTTGTACGGCGACGGAAACATGTAGCGAAATCGCGACATGTTCCGATTTCGCGGGGCGCGAGGGGAGGAGCCAACGGCGGAAACATGTAGCGAAATCGCTACATGTTCCATTTCGCGGGTCAACGGTGGTCAAAGCGTACTGAATGATAAGACGTCGCGATTTCGCGACCCGTCGCGATTTCGCGACCCGTCGCATTTTCGCGACCTGCGCAGTTTTCCCGCCAAGTGCAATATGAACGGCCGAAAGGGTTTTTTCGATTTTCGAGGATTTAATGATAACCCGAATTAAATATTTTGCGGATTTCCGATGCGGTTAAGGTCAAAGAGTGCCCAGGCCACCAAAATTAAAGGGTTTATTGGTTCGAAGTATTGGTTCGTGGATTATTTTAACGGTTTTTCATGCACATATTCAAAGAATCGAATTTAATGAAGGGCCGCGAACATTAATGGTATTTAATTTTTATTTCCTCGAGGCCGCTATTAAGGGGTCGTGTTCCTGATTTTCAAGATATTATTGTAGATCACGAGGAAGTTGGTTTTACGTTTTTAATGCTGCAAAGAGGACGGACCTCTATAAAAACCAATGTAATTTTCATTTGCAAAGGTTGGAAAAACTTGCTTGCTAGAAGCTGGAATTGCATTTGCGGGAATACAAGGATCAACTTCTAATTTTTCAAGCGTTCGCATGGATGAATTTCCTTTCTGTTTATGCTGCATTTCTAATAGCATTCGTATCTCTTCATTGCTATTACATTTAAATTCTGCATATTGGATTTAAATACTGCGGTCGGGGTACAATTCCTGGAATGTGGGTTTGGAGGGATTTGCGGCATGTGATTGTGCGAGGATGAGGTTGATTTCTTATGTTACTTGTCTGTTGTTGCGCTTTTAGTTTCCTCTTTGTTATTTTTCGATCCCATCACTTCGGCTTGTGGCCATATTTCCCATTTCTTTACGCAACCTTTTAAATCTCTTTCCAGGCAACCCTATCTTAAACCCATTTTTAGAATAGTGAAGGGAACCGGCCCACTCGGAGATTGGTGCGGGAGCCATTTCTTGCTTCCGACCTTTCAATGTTGGTCGGGTCTAGGGCGCAATTGTAAAAATCCTTTCCTGTGGTAGATTCGTGACCAACGGTTTTTGGCACGCCCGGTGGGACAGACTGTTTCTGTCTCCAAGAATTCATAATCGGTGGGATACGCATAATTTTCCAAAGTGATAACCCCACCGGTGCCAACGATTTTGGCACGTTTTAACACCCGGAGGTCTCAAGATTTGATGAGCTGTCTTGGCCTCACAGCGGAGATTTTTAAGTTCATCTGGCGACTTTGCTGAGTTGAAGATCTGTTCGTGGACGCCTATTGTTTTAAAAAAAAAAAAAAAAAAAATTCAAAGAATGTTCATCTGGCGACTTTGACTTAATGGCGATGGCCGTGATTCCGTAGACCATTGCCACAAAGGCGAGGGTTTTTTCTAGATGGGATGATCCTGGCCCTCTGAATCTCCAAGTTCGGCATGAAATTCCCGAAGGTGCCCTGAAGAACACTGGAAAAATATGATGGTACCGAAGGCATGGCTCTGACACATGTTGAAGATATTGCTATTCTGTCCATGATCCATGTCATAGAACACGAAGATGTTATGATCCGACTTATGGTTCAGTCTTTGGAAGGAAGAGCATTGCAGTGGTACAGACTGCTCAAACGTCAAAGCATCAGCTCATGGGATGATCTCGCGGGAGCACTGATCAAAAGATTTGATGAAGATCCTTTCTACGGTTCTTTGGATCTCTACCAATTTTTCATGTACATCAAGAGAGCACCTCAAGAAAGCATCACGGACTTCAATGTCCGATTCTTGAGAAAGTCGGCGAGAGAATTCCGAGAGAAGATCCGTCCATCACCCACCCGAGCCCACCTCTTTTATGTTCGCGCTTTTAATTCGACATAGGTCTCTTTTTGCTGCGATCGGGTGAACAACGCTTCCCACAAATCTTTGAGGAAGCAGTGCGAGCGAAACAGATGTTGCACTTATCAGGAAAGTTACCGTGGGGGGAAACTCCATTACCTTCTCCGATGGTTGCTGCTCCTGTTTACCCTGCACATTCATGCCAGCTCCCTTATACTGTACAGAAACCTGAGATGTCGTTGTGTGGAGCTCAAGGGACAGATCTCATCCAAAGCCAAGGATTGGCAATGAACAATATGGTTGCTTGCAGTTTTCATAAGGAGATGGATCCAGAGGATATAAGCAAAGAAGAAGAACCTGAGCACCAAGAAGGCATAGCTGTGCATGACATGCAAGCATTTAGTCAGAACCTGTTAAATATGTCAGATCAACAGGTAGAGTCTGAAGAGATCCTGAAGAAGGAACTGTTGTTTGGACAATTCTGTGATCGGATCCGGGAGTTGGAGGAACTCGTTTTCGGTCCACGGTCCAGAGAACTTTTCAAGATGGTGGGGTTTCTTTTCCGCATTATTTGTCAGTTGTGTAGGTCTTGGCATGTATGATAACTTGCCGATGATCGGCACCATGGAGAACTTCGGGGAAGGAGCCGGCCCAATTTCAAGGACCGACTTAAGTATGATCGGATCCGAGTCAGGACATTGCAGATTTACCGGATAACATTCTGAGATTGGGTGTCTGGTGACGACATGCCAATCATGTCGTGACTTATTGTATATAGTATTTTGAAAAAACACAAAAAAAATAGAAAAAGAAGAGAAAAAAAAAAAAAAAGAGTGGTATTGTTTTTATTTGTTCATCTCGGTTCTTGTTGCCTGCGAGCCGTAGATGCTTGTTTTTTTCCTTTGTTTTTCTCCTCCCAACAGTTTGGTGGCTTTCTAGCACTTTCTTCTTTTCCCTTCCCCATTTCCTCTCTTTCCTTTCTTCATCTTCTTCCTTCTGTTTCTTCTGCATTAAAACAAAATGAGCCACAGCTGTTGTTTCTTTTCCCTTTTCTGTTTTTCCCCGTTCCTTCTTATCGCTTTCTTCTAAGTTATGTCATTTTACGCATTTATTTACAGTTCAGTTCATTCTCATTCCACGACATTCATATTTCCATTTCCATTCCATCCGTTCATTCACTTTCATTCCATCCATTGTAGATGGTAGTACAACAACATTATGCTATTGTGTCTACCACATTGCTTTGTCAATCTATCATTTCATTATTGTCATCACTCCATTGCATTCACCGCTTGCGCAATCGCAAGAGCTCACTCCACTATCGCATTCCATTTCTTCAGTTTATAACCGCTTCTATGCGGGTTCTTTCGGTTCTAGTTTTTCGAGCGAGAAGATGATTGCGGCGAGTCCCACGACATGTTTTGCAGCAGCTTGTTTACAGTTCCAATATGACTCTGTGCCCAATGGACTAAGGCCTGGATTCTTGCATACAGCGAGCTGTATACCCCGCGAGCCGCCAAGAATGTTGGCATTTTTGCCACATTGATTCTCATTGATGAATGCATTAATGTATTGTTGGGGATCTGACCTTTGATTGATGCGGCTTGGGCGAAAAAAGGAGAAAAATTGAGCAAAAAATGGCTAAGTCCGAAAATTGCGACGACGCGACGACATGTTGCGAGAATCGCGGTCCAACGCGATCCAACGCGGGCGAGGTTGGCGGAACCGTCGCGATATCGCGACGTGTTCCGAAATCGCGAGTCGGCGGGCAGAAAAAGCACTAAGTTGAAAACATGCAGCGATTCGCTGACATGTCAGCGAATCGCGACCCGGTGAGCGTCGAAGGCAAAAAGTGCAAACTTGCAGCGCGTCGCTGACATGTCAGCGAATCGCGACAGAAAATGGCGATTGGTACGGCGATGGAAACATGTAGCGAAATCGCGACATGTTCCGATTTCGCGGGGCAGAGCGCAGGGAGGAGCCAACGGCGGAAACATGTAGCGAAATCGCTACATGTTCCATTTCGCGGGTCAACGGTGGTCAAAGCGTACTGAATGATAAGACGTCGCGATTTCGCGACCCGTCGCGATTTCGCGACCCGTCGCATTTCGCGACTGCGCGATTTTCCCGCCAAGTGCAATATGAACGGCCGAAAGGGTTTTTCGATTTTCGAGGATTTAATGATAACCCGAATTAAATATTTTGCGGATTTCCGATGCGGTTAAGGTCAAAGAGTGCCCGGGCTACCAAAATTAAAGGGTTTATTGGTTCGAAGTATTGGTTCGTGGATTATTTTAACGGTTTTCATGCACATGTTCGAAGAATCGAATTTAATGAAGGGCCGCGAACGTTTAATGGTATTTAATTTTTATTTCCTCGAGGCCGCTATTAAGGGGTCGTGTTCCTGATTTTCAAGATATTATTGTAGATCACGAGGAAGTTGGTTTTACGTTTTTAATGCTGCAAAGAGGACGGACCTCTATAAAAACCAATGTAATTTTCATTTGCAAAGGTTGGAAAAACTTGCTTGCTAGAAAGCTGGAAGTGCATCTGCGGGAATACAAGGATCGGCTTCTAATTTTTCAAGCGTTTGCATGGGTGAATTTCCTTTCGTTTATGTTGCATTTCTAATAGCATTTGTATCTCTTCATTGCTATTGCATTTAAATTCTGCATATTGGATTTAAATACTGCCGTGAGGATATGATTCCTGGAATGTAGTTTTGGAGGGATTTGCGGCATGTGATTGTGCGAGGATGAGGTTGATTTCTTATGTTACTTGCTTGTTGTTGCATTTTTAGTTTCCTGCTTGTTGTTTTTCGATCCCATCACTTCGGCTTGTGGCCATATTTCCCATTTCTTTACGCAACCTTTTAAATCTCTTTCCGGCAACCCTATCTTAAACCCATTTTTAGAGTAGTGAAGGGAACCGGCCCACTCTGGAGATTGGTCTGGGAGCCATTTCTTGCTTCCAGCCTTTCAATGTTGGCCGGGTCTAGGGCGCAATTGTAAAAATCCTTTCCTGTGGCAGATTCGTGACCAACAGGTCTTCCCTTCCTTATTCATGTTTTTTTCCCACTTTTTATTTTGATTGGTTGGAGGAAGGGGTTTTGAAAGGGACCCCAATCCTTTTACAAAGAGAATACAACAAGCAAAACAGACTTGAGAAGACTAGCTTAAGGAGTCAAACAAAGAACAACAAAACTAGGGAGAAAACCTCCGCATGACCAACAACAACTAGAACTGAAATTTGAAAAAAGATTTCCCTTCAAGGCAAGGGAAAGCCAACAAACTGGCAAAACAAATAAAATTTTGAACAAGGTTTTCTTGTCGATACTAGAGAAAACTAGCAAAATTCCAAGATGAAATTTGAAAAAGAGTTTCCCACTTTAATCCTCAATTGTCATGAAGCTTATGTATGTTGCTACAAGAGCGATACATTTTACAAGTCCTCTCTTTCATTCAATGAACCTGAATTTCAATTTCTTTGAGGTGTGCAAACAATTGGGCCTTTTTATCTAAAGGTTGTGAATGATTTTCTTAAAGTTTATATCTATTATTCTATTGTTATAAAGAAGGTCAAGATGTTATTTATGTAAAATTATCTCAATAATCTTGACGTAAACCTCTTAGAGCAAGAGGATCAAAACCAATCATCTTTCCTAGTTAAGAGGATTGTGTATATATCCTCTAGCTATTCATATATAGCTAAATGGAATGTGTTAAATTTCAAAATTTAAGCAAGTTGTTCTTTAAGTTGTCATTAATAGGTATACAAGTGACTCAATATAGAAGGTGCAATAATAGTTTGTTGAGAAAGAATCCTAAAAATAAGGAGCTATAGGCTTTTGTATGAGCAAAAGTGACCAACTTATTGTTACAAAGAGCTTAATTGAGAAATTAATATCTTAGGAGGTCATTTACCTACTCACTAATTAGATTTTAAATGTTTAACCTATAGTTTAGTATACCAAACCTTTAATAGTCCACACATTTAAATAAAACTTTTACTCTTGTTTTATAAAAACCTTTAAGGTTACATTTGCATAAATATTCACCATCCATTTTGAGATCTTTCATGGAGTTCTCAAGTGTTTATCTAGTTTAGGAATTTTCTAGATATATTAACAAGAAAAAACAAAGGTTGCTTTTAAAAAGTAAAGCTTAGGAAGTTTGAAATTTTGAACGTTTTAAAATTTGCATAAGATAGACCAATGTAAGGAAAAAAGATCTCCATAAAAAATCTAGCCTTTATATATGAATTAACGAGTGAAATTACCTTTATATTAAATTAGGATTGAGTAATATACTTGTTGTGGTGCAGTGGTAAATGCCCTAGGTGCTGGTAGAGGCCGAACCAGGTTCCATTCCCCTTGTATCCATCTTGCAGATATATGGTATAATTAGGAATGTCCTATGTGCTGGTAGAGGCCGACAAGGCTCCATTCCTCCTATGCCCAACTTTGTTGAAAGTGGCACCTCGAAAGGGGTGTTTTCCACTATAAATTTTAACCCAGGTGTTGTAGGTGAGTTGGAGAGGAGAGGGAAATCCTCCAAGGGAGGTCCCAGGTTCAAATCTCCACCCTACCAAAAAGCTGAATTGGGTATCCAAAATCCAATTGATAATGTTGGTGCGGGCAGGGTCGGGTGCGACCCTCGGGTGACTTTGACAGTGTAGAACCCCCTGTTCGTGGTCTCTTAGACCAAGGCGGCTCCGCAAGGGGTTTTTCTCTTAAAAAAAAAAAAAAAAAAAATTAGGGTTGAGTCATAGTTTAGAGCATGAGTTGTACTTTACTTTTTTTATGTAAGTATGAATGTGCAAGATATGCACAAGTGTCACATAAAGTTGTAATGTGCAAGAAATGCACAAGTGTCATATAAGTTAGAGTGCAAGTGTAGGTTGAGTAAATGTGCACAAGTGTCTTATATGCAAGAGTGCAAAAATGTAATGTAAATATGAGTCATGTATAGGTGTGCATATGTTATAGAGTCAAGTGTTCATCAAGTATGCAAGTGGCAAGAAGATAAGCCAAGAGTCATGAGACAACATATCAATAGCAATAGTCTAGTACTTGAAAAGTCATATCACTATGGCTATATTATGGAGACAATGCTCCATAAAGTCAAACAATAAAAGATCATTACAATAGATCATATCATATCATTGTAAGAAGAAAATAAGCAATAAAGCTTGTATATATTTTTGAACAATTAGTATTGTAAGTTCTTCATACATAGTACATAAATGATTCAAGCTATTTACATTTATATTAGAACATATTATTGAAAGTTATTTTATTTATTATAAGCCTTGATATACATATTAATTTGCTCATATTATTCTACTCATATTATCATTATCTTGACCTTATTATATATTGTGGCTATTTTATATTTGATCTTGTGATATTTGAGATAACTAGTGATATATATAATGGTAGTATTAAGGCTTAAAAAGCCAACAATTTTTAGATATTCAAAAAATTGCTTTATTTTTAAGGTGAGGAGCCGCCTCTATCACCTTAATGAAATTACAATTACAATTTTTAATATATAAAGTCTATTCTTAGATTTGATTTATTATTTGCTTTGGGATATGGTTTGCATCTCTATTTATTATACTTCTCTCCCTTCTCTCTCAATAAAGAAGTAGATAAAGGTCGAGTGCATAAACTCAAAGTATGAATAATAAATATGCCAATCATATGTTTGTTAACTAACACAAGCTATTGGAAAATTCTAGGATCGAGTGAAGGAAGAGGAATAATGGGTTGTAAGCTTTTCAATGTTTCTTAAATATTATTTAATATTTAAATCATTAGATCCATTCATTCTAGGACCTTTAAGTAGGTCCATTCATTATTTATTGAAATGATATTTTCTATGTTTTATTTCATGTATCATATAAGGAATGATATATTGATGTTCATTTCACATAAAATACCTACCAAACAATGTTATCAATTATTATCATGAAAGCGATTGCATGAGTAGTTACACTGACTGTAATAGTTTTACTTTCCAATTCCTCTAGAAATGGTGCTCAATAGCCTTTATTAATATTTTATGTTCTTCAATTTTGAATCTTATGTCTTTCTTTATTCCAGAATCATAAAGAGATATAGGAAACATAGAAATATTTTATTGTTTTGACTTGAGTATTTATTAAGGACCATGAGGAGAGGGTTGTGAATATTGGGTAGATACAAAGAGGAACAAGCTCTAATATGTATGCATCCATTATAAAAATTTTAAGTCAATGAATCCACACTTGGGAGAAAACAAATATTGAGAGAAATGATCATGTCATGGCATGAGTGAGTATATGGTCATTTGATATAAATATCTAACCCAATGATGAATGTCACATTCACTATTGCTTTAGGAGTCTATATCATAATCAAGAATGCTTGACTAGAGATATGAGACACTATTGCCTAATATCAATCCTATGCTTTCTTAATAATGCATATTTTCTTATTATTAGTTTTTTCTTCAAAATCTAATTCTAGGTATGAAAACCAAAAGAATTCTATTAAAGATTTCAAAAATGAATGATCACGTTTGAGTTCAATTTTCATATCATTGATTTACATGTTCTTAATAAGCGAGATTTTTAAAAGCCACTTTGAACTATAGGAGAATGAAATCTCTTTCTCTATGAGAAATTGGAGATTGACTAGAATGAAAGCAAAACCAATTGCTTTAATGACACATTTTCATTGATATTTCATTGCTATTGATCATAATGTTTTCCATTATTGGAACCTAGTAGTACTAAGATAGGGTAACAATGAGAATAAAATACTACAAAGATAGGGTAATTGTCTTTGTCAAAAAAAAGCTTGATTCCATTCAAAATATAGGTATGTATAACTCATTTATATTTAATATACTCGAATGAATCAATGGAGTAAAGTCTTGAAAAGGTGAAATCAGATATGTTGGTTGGTGGATTGTCCACTCTCAAATATCTAGTATATAAGTTCCTTGACCTTGCTTGAAATTGGTTTACCAAGGACAAAAAATTATTACCTCTTAATCATCTATCAACCATCATCATCATTGCCCAAGGAACACAGTGCCATACCTCTAGCATTTTAATTAATTAAACCTTATTTTTTATATTGACCAAACTAAAAATTTGAAAGAAAGAGTGAAGAAGTGATTACTCTATGATGTAAATCTAGCTGCAAGAGGTCAAAACAAAATACCTCCCATTACATAAAAATTGTGATAAATTGAAATAATATGTAAAACCCTCCATTTACATAAAAACTACAATAAATAAAAATAATCAGTAAAACCCTCCATTCACATAAACACTACAGTACATGGAAAGAAATCAATAAATAATTTCTTTTCTCATTCCTGGATTCACTTCCCTTTTTTACAATGCAATACCAAGGGAATATAAATCCCCAAATAAATCATAAAAGAAAACCCTAAAGCTTGAAGCCCTAAAAGAAAACCTTAAAGCTTAAAACTTTAAAAATAAAAAAAATGCAAATTGATTTTTCCACCAAAAACTGCCTTTTTAAGTAATTACTAATTTTGGCAAATTATTTTTTCATCAAAATTTGCCTTTTCTAGTAATTACCATTTTCAAAAAATTATTTTTTGTGTCAAAGAATTCCATTTTGAGTAATAAAAGAATGATTTTAAAACTCCTTTAAAAAAATCCTCTAAAGATAGGTTCCTGCATTTAAAAAAAAAAAACCTCTAAAGATAAGCTCCGACATCATTCTCCTATGGTTGAAAAGAACTCTGCTCTTGCGAGTTCCTTTGATCAAACTCATAATTGCTCTCCATATAGGGCCACACATCTGCAAGTACTCCTCAAAGTACCAATCTTCTTCCGAGGTTCTATATCTCAAACCTCTTGCAAGCACTACACATTGTGCTAGTTTCTTCCTTCGAGGTTTTAAATGAAAAAAATACCTCCTACAAACATTACACAAAATGACAATTTCTTTATCTAAGGTTTTACAAACCTTCTGCAAACACTACACAAAGTGCCAATTCTTTCTTTTAAGGTTTTACATAAAAAAACCTCCTGTAAGCACTACACAGAGTGCCAATTTATTTCTCTAAGATATTACAAACCTTCTACAAGCACTACACAAAGTGCCAATCTCTTTCTCTAAGGCTTTACATTAAAAAAAACCTCTTGCAAGCACTACACAGAGTGTCAATTTCTTTCTCCAAGGTTTTACAAACCTTCTGCAAGCACTGCACAGAGTGCCAATTTTCTTGGAGCCTCTTTGCTCTCCTCTCATTTTCTCTTTTTTTCTCTTCTTTTTTCTCCTCCCAACAAGATCCAACTTGCTCTGATACCAAATGATGTAAATCTAGCTGCAAGAGGTCAAAACAAAATACCTCCCATTATATAAGAATTGTGATAAATTGAAATAATATGTAAAACCCTCCATTTACATAAAAACTGCAATAAATGAAAATAATCAGTAAAACCCTCCATTCACATAAAAACTACAGTACATGGAAATAAATCAATAAATAATTTCTTTTTTCATTCCTGGATTCACTTCCCCTTTTTACAATGCAATACCAAGGAAATATATATCCCGAAAGAAACCCTAAAAGAAAACCCTAAAGCTTGAAGCCCTAAAAGAAAACCCTAAAGCTTAAAACTCTAAAAATAAAAAAAAATTACTATTTTTGGCAAATTGATTTTTCCAGCAAAAATTGCCTTTTTAAGTAATTACTATTTTCGGTAAATTATTTTTTCATCAAAATTTGCCTTTTTTAGTAATTACCATTTTCAAAAAATTATTTTTTGCATCAAAGAATTCCATTTTGAGTAATAAAATAATTATTTTAAAACTCCTTTAAAAAAATCCTCTAAAGATAGGCTCCTGCATTTAAAAAAAAAAAAACCTCTACAGATAGGTTCCGACATCATTCTCCTATGGTTGAAAAGAACTCTGCTCTTACGAGTTCCTTTGATCAAACTCATAATTGCTCTCCTTATAGGGACATATGCAAGTACTCCTCAAAGTATCAATCTCCTTCCGAGGTTCTATATTTCAAACCTCCTGTAAGGACTAAACATTGTGCCAATTTCTTCCTTCGAGGTTTTACATGAAAAAAACCTCCTGCAAGCACTACACAAAATGCC
Source organism: Wollemia nobilis (assembly GCA_028583015.1). Taxonomy (NCBI): domain Eukaryota; kingdom Viridiplantae; phylum Streptophyta; class Pinopsida; order Araucariales; family Araucariaceae; genus Wollemia; species Wollemia nobilis. The sequence goes on from JAQPPZ010002524.1 coordinate 2,890,351, forward strand.
AATTTCTTTCTCTAAGGTTTTACAAACCTTCTGCAAGCACTACACAAAGTGCCAATTCCTCCTTCTAAGGTTTTACATAAAAAAACCTCCTGCAAGCACTACACAGAGTGCCAATTTATTTCTCCAAGGTGTTACAAACCTTCTACAAGCACTACACAAAGTGCCAATCTCTTTCTCTAAGGCTTTACATTAAAAAAAAACCTCCTACAAGCACTACACAGAGTGCCAATTTCTTTCTCCAAGGTTTTACAAACCTTCTGCAAGCACTGCACAAAGTGCCAATTTTCTTGGAGCCTCTTTGCTCTCATCTTCTTTTCTCTTTTCTTCTCTTATCTTTTCTCCTCCCAACAAGATCCAACTTGCTCTGATACCAAATGATGTAAATCCAGCTGTAAGAGGTCAAAACAAAATACCTCCCATTATATAAAAATTATGATAAATTGAAATAATATGTAAAACCCTCCATTTACATAAAAACCGTAATAAATGAAAATAATTAGTAAAAAACCCTCCATTCACATAAAAACTACAGTACATGAAAATAAATCAATAAATAATTTCTTTTCTTATTCATGGATTTACTTCCCCTTTTTACAATGCAATACCAAGGGAATATATATCCCCAAAGAAACCCTAAAAGAAAACCCTAAAACTTGAAGCCCTAAAAGAAAACCTTAAAGCTTACAACTCTAAAAATAAAAAAAAATTACTATTTTTGACAAATTGAATTTTCCACCAAAAACTGTTTTTTTAAGTAATTACTATTTTCGGCAAATTATTTTTTCATCAAAATTTGCCTTTTCTAATAATTACCATTTTCAAAAAATTATTTTTTGCGTCAAAGAATTCCATTTGAGCAATAAAATAATTATTTTAAAACTCCTTTAAAAAAATCCTCTAAAGATAGGCTCCTGCATTTAAAAAAAAAACCTCTAAAGATAGGCTCCGACATCACTCTATGAAGAATTCATAGACCTATAACTAAATTCATTGTATAAGTATCAATGGTTGATTTTCCCTTGATTTCTTCATTGAGTGATCTTTAAAAGGTGGGATTGGAGAGATTTATTAAGAGTGGATAGTGTAAGTATGCTATTAACAACTTATGAAAGCTGGAGATCAACTTGAAAAGAAGAGAAATTCAATTCATGCATTTTCAAGAAAAATCATATTTTTGTTAAAGTTATCTAGCTCTCTTTTGGGACCATCATCCATCTATTCTTGGTTTTCTAGATTTCAAGTTGATGATACTAGTTTTATCAAAGCTTTATGAAAGCAATTAGACTATTTAAAGTGACCAACATTATCTTATTGTTAATGGTATCTTATCTAAATAAAATGAAGTTACAATCAATCTAATCAAACCCTCTTTACTAGCTCAAGAATCCAATTGTAACCTATTTCTTCATAAGTTGATTGGAAAACTAACTATTTATTATTTAACACATTACTAGGTTCAATTGGGCCTCATTGATCTAAACTCTCTAATTGGTAAAGTATCCGAGATTCTATTTCCACATTTTGGAGTTTATTAAATTTTATTTAATACCCTTGATCTAAAACAAATTTAATATGAATGGGTGATTTTGTCATTACGTTCCATTACACTTGAATACAATTGAAAGTACTTTAATTTATAAAATAGTCTTTGAGTAAACATGACAATTAAAATCCTCTTTATATATTTATAATAGCTTTTATATACCACTCAATTGATGGAGTAAAAATGATTTAAGGTTTATCCCAAGTTTGAAGAAGTGACATTTTCTCTAATAGACTTACCAATCGATGTCCTTTGAATGATTAAGGCTATTACATTCATATTGTTGCTTATTATTGAATGTTATTTGATTTATTATAAGCCTTATTTTACATATTAATTTGCTCATATTATTCTACTCATATTATTATCTTGACCTTATTATATTGTGGCTACATTATATTTGATCCTATGATATTTGTGGTAGTATTAAGGCTTAAAAGACATCAGTGGTATCAAATATACCACCATATTCTATCAAAATTGATGAGTTATTTTAGTCACTTTTGTAAATAAATTTTATCCAATTTGATAAAGTTGATTAGGAGTATGTCTACTTTGAAGGTAGTAAGACTCGAACTCTATTATAAGGTCATATTGAGTAGAAAGATTAGGGTATTTCCATGGTTGAAGTATAACTAATGAAGACTAGGACTTAACTATATGGATTGATAGGTAAATCAACTTTGAGATAGTTGATCATTCAGGGCCATAGCCAACCCTTAACATTGATTGAGATTCAGGGACATAAATATCCCTTGACATTGGTTATTTTCAACTTACAAGAAAGTTGAAGATTTAGGGACATTCAACGTCACCTTGACATTGATAGTAGATTCAAGGACATTCAATGTCACCTTAACATTGATAGAATATTTATGGATATTTAAACTCACCTTGACATTGATATACATGGACATTCAAAGTCACCTTGACATTGATATACAGGGACATTCAAAGTCACCTTGATAGTATAGAGGAAATATTTCAGAAGAGAGTAGCAATAGAGATGAAACAATAGAAGTGTGAGAAGATTCCTACAATAGATAGAGAAGAGTTTTAGCTTCTAAGTGCAGAGGAAAAAGATAAAAATAGATTGAGAAGCATTGATAGCTTCCTAAGAGAAGAGAATATAAAAAGAGATTTTATAGAAGAAAAAGTTAGATTGATCTTAAAGAAGGATAAAGAAGCACATAGCTTACTTTATATAGCTTCAAAAATTGGATTAATATCTACATTCATTAAAGAGCTGTAGAGTATTTAGGTCATAAAGAGATAGATCTTGACATAAGGAAAAGTTTTAGGTCACAAAGATATTGATCTTGACACATCAAAAGGATTCAAGTCACAATAATCATTGACCTTGACATATCAAGACGATTCAAGTCAGAAAGATATTGATCTTGACATAGGCTCAAAGAATTCATTATACAAAAGAAGATAAGAAAGATATTCATGTCATCTAGACCTTGACATTGGCTAAAGAGGTTCGTATAGAGAATAAAGTCCCTTATGCAAAAAAATAAAAGCCTTTTATAGAGCAGAAAAAGAGGCTTGAATATAGAGAAGAAGTTGAGGTTCATAAGAGAAGGGTCATATAAAGAAGAGATATAGAGGCTCATATATAAAGAAGAAAGAAGTCATATAGCAAAATATTAAACTCAATATGGAAAAAGACTCTATACTATTAAGGAGCCACATCGTAGTTAGAACAACCATAGAAAATAATTGAAAAAAGGAAAGCAAGTGATCATTGCAAAAGGAAACAAAGCTCATTAAGGAAAAGTTGAAATACAGATAATAGAGTAGGGACAGGCTGAGGTATATAAGGTGGCCAACATATGAAGAAGCTAGAGGTAAAATATTCAAATAAATTTTAAAGTCTATAAGGCATCTCATGATCAAAGCAGCCCATGGTAAAACCAAACAACCCATACTATAAGCACTAGGTAGTCTACGTAGCATATTAAGCATTAAGCAACATTAATAGCTCTGTAGCATAATATAGATGAAAGGTTAGAATCAACAATATAGAAAGAAGTTTAAAGAAAAACCAACAAAGGATCTGTTGACACAAAGTTCAAGCTATTATTGTAGATTGGTGTAGTCCAAGTAGAATTATAACGAGCGCCAAGCCACAAAACATCATTGGAAGTTGCACGGTCAAACGTTGAGCAATGCAATACTGGTAAGTCAAGCAGTCTAGAGTTGAGCAATATAATATGGAAAGTAAGCCAAGTAGAAAAGTGCCAAGTAATGCATCATGAAAATGTAATCTTGAGTAGACATGTGTTGAATAGGAATCATCATTGAAAGGTTGGTGAGCACAAAGGAAGGTAATACCTAAGTGTTACAACATAAGCCATAGAGGATAAGAAACAAGTTAAGCAAGTGTAACGTCTTCATAATTACGAGGAATACATAACCAATTAGGAGTTACATCTAAGTAAGAAGCGTTATAACGTTCAACAATAAGTGAAACATTAATCCTTCTCATGCACGCTTACATGTGTAAGATATCAAATAATTGAGAAGCTTGTAAGAATATTAGGCTGATTTTGGAGTGATGTGAAAGTCACACAAAAGTAGTGTAGCCAAGTCGAGACATGCACACAACAATAGTAATAAAGCAATGAAATAATTTGTGAGATGCAATCAAAAGGAGTCAGATAAAAGGTGCAAGGTTGGTAGTAATATATTTTAGGGTTTAAGAGTTAATTTATAAATTGAATTAAGTGCCTAAGGTAGGAGTAATAAGGTTAATAAAGTTTTATTAGAAGTTCTATTTTGGAGTGAAAAGGTTACTAAAGTGTTTTTTGAGTTATAGAAGAATTTAATGCTTTATAGGATGGAGAGATAAGTTATTTAAAGGTTTATAAAGTTTATTAAAAGAGTAGGAGTAATAAGGACTTTATTTATTTTGAAAGTTTTTAATAGTATTTTATAAGGTTTGGAGTGATAAGTTTTAACTAGTCTAATTAAAAGGTTGTTGTGAGTTTTTTATAAGTTTGAAGTTTATTGAAGTTTTTTTGGGTTTTATTTTTGAAAAATTTAAAAAATGTCAAAATTGAAAAGTTTTTGCAAACTTAATTATTTGGGAGAGAAAAGGATTTCAACTTAAAACATTAGGAAAACATAAATTTGCAAAATTTCATATTAGTTTCACAAAACTAGGGAGACATAAGGTTTACTACATAGGAATTTAAATTAGCGAATTTGAAATATTATATTTAAACCTAGGATATATAAAGTTGATTACTTTAAAGGAGTAAAAAACTACAAATTTTATGGATAAAAATATGGAGTCTATGATTAAAAAGGAAAAAGTAGATGTCATAAAATTTGGGATTAAGAATTTGATTGAAAATATGAAGGAAATATAGATATAGTTTCAAAGTTAATCTATAGTGAAGCCATAGATGAAAATTTTGAAATATTTGAATACTATTTACATGCAAGACTTATTGAAGCAATTGATGATGGAAATGATAATATTATGATACCTCTAGATATAGGTAGCATAATGTATATGGTATTGCTTTCACTTAAGCTTCATAAAGATGAGAATTTGAAACAAAAAGAGTTGATTAAAACTCTGAAGAAGAAAATGGAAATAGATGGATCATTTCTAGAAAGGATATTTTATTTTTCATGTAATATTGATATTCCAAGTTCATCTAACTCAAGGATTTATTTTTTAGGATTAAATAACAAAACATGAGCAATAATTAAATGCATAAATAAAACACAAAAAAATAATACAATACACAAGAGACACATATTTAACGTGGTTCACCCAATATGGGCTACATCCATAGAGAAAATAACCAAGCCTTTTATTCCTTCTAGAAAACCCTTCTCTACACAACCGTGCACATAGAACATTACAATAAGATGCCATACACCATCCTCTTATAAAAGCGCATTGCAATTTTAGGGTAAATAACCTGCCTAAAATCCATCGTTCAATCTGTGACCTAATAACAAATGGTCCATATTTACATAGAGGAAAAACATATATTTTTAGCTTCGGGGGTGCTGCCCCTAAAACCCCCCTAGACCCCCATGGCGACATAAGTAGGGGGGTCTGACCCCCCTACACCCTCCCTCCTTCATGGAGTGGGTCCAAGTGCGACTGAAAACAAGACCTCTAAATTAATCATGCTCCACAATCAACAATCTCCCACTTGGAGACTAATCATAGTAACTCCATCGCTATTGCACTTTCTGGACTATGCTTCAACTTCAGAACTGGAAATTTTCTCATCTTTTACTGTCATGCTTTAAGACCAATTAAAACTAAGCAAGAGCTCAATTTCTCCTTGGTTATTACCTTTGTGAACATATCTGCAAGATTCTGGCTAGTGTGTATCTTCTCCAATTTTAACTGTTCATATTCCAACACTGAGCATATGAAATGGTACTTGGTATGTATATGTTTAGTATTGGAATGGAAAGTTGAATTCTTTGTAATATGAATGGCACTCTAATTGTCACTATATAAGATGCTATTCTCCTACTTATTTCCCAAATCCTCCATAAATCTTTGTAACCAAATCATCTCCTTGCTAGCCTCTATAACAACAACATACTCTACTTTAGATTTTGAGAGTGCAACAACCTTTTGTAATTTTGAAATGCAACTTACTGCAATTCCATCTACAGTAAAAATATACCCTGTGGTACTCCTGCTATCTATATCACTTACCATATCTGAATCGATATATTCTTGTAAAGCAGTATTAGAACATCCAAAGCAACTATACCTCCTCCTGAGTGACTGTACCTCTCAAATACCTGAGAATCCACTTCACTACATCCCAATATCTTCTTCCTGAGTTGCTCTTAAACCTTCTCACAACTACCACTACATGTGCTATGTCTGGCCTTGTGCACACCATCACATACATCAAACTGCAACTTGCTGATGAATAAGGAACCTTGGGCATGTAATTTATCTCCTTCTGTGTCTTAGGACACATCTCTTTGGTCAGTTTGAAATAATTGGCCAAAGGTGTGCTAACAAGTTTTGCATCCTACATACTTAATATTTCTAACACCTCAATGTACTCACTTTGAGACAATATTAATCTATGATTTTTCTTATATCTTGTTATTCTCATACCTAGGATTTGCTTTGCAGCACCCAAATCCTTCATTGCAAACGTATCTGCCAATTTTCCTTTGAGCACAATTATATCCTGCATGTTAGACCCTACAACAAGCATGTCATCTACATACAATAGCAGGATAATATAGTTGCCATTATCCAATCTCTTAAAATAAACACAGTGGTCAGAATAACATCTACTATAACCCTGATCTGACATAAACCTATCAAATTTCATATACCATTGCCTTAGAGCTTGCTTCAATCCATACATACGCTTTTTCAACATGCATACTAGTTCTTCCTTTCATTTGACCTCATACCCTTGTGGATGGTGCATATAAATATCTTCCTTCAAATCCCCATGGAGAAAAGTTGTTTTTACATCTAACTATTCAAGATGTAAATCCTCTACAACCACTAAGCTTAAAATAGTTCTAATTGAAGTCATTTTAAAAATAGAAGAAAAAAATTAATCATAATAAATACATTTCTTCTGTGCAAACCCCTTTACAACCAATCTAACCTTATAGCTCTTTTTACCTCCATTTTCTTCTTTCACCATGTAAACCCATTTATTCTGCAATGCTCTTTTTCCTACAGGAAAATGAACCAGATCCCAAGTCTTATTATTTATCAAGGAGTCCATCTCCTCTTTCATGAATTGCTCCCACTTCTTCTTGGTTTTTACCTGTATCTCTTCTTCATATGTTTTTGGTTCACCAGAGTCAGACAATAATACATAATATAATGAAGGAGAGTAACGTGCAGAAGGTCTACTTATCATGGTAGATTTTCTAACAATAGTTGTAGGAGTTTGAGGTGCTTGTTGCTGTTGTTGTTGATTTTCTAGCATATTTGGAGTTTCAATTTCATAAAGCACTATGTATTCTGAGTTTGCTTTTTCCTGCAACTTATCCTTATAGATGACCTTCTCATTGAATATCACATATCTACTCCTAATGATTGTGTGATTTGCATAATCCCAAAAATGATAACCAAAATCATTAACTCCATATCCAATGAAAAAAACTTCTTGGATTTTACCTCAACTTTAGTTCTATTTTCTTTATCAATATGCACAAATTCTTCACAACCGAAAGTCTTCAAAAATGAGCAGTTAATAGGCTTACCTATCCATGCCTTTTTTGGAATCCCACCATCCAAGGAACTTGAAGACCCTCTGTTTATTAAATAAATTATAGTATCCACAACATCTACCCAAAATTGTAAAGGCAATCCTGCATGTAATATAATACACCTAGCACGTTCCATGATAGTCCTGTTCATATTTTCTGATACACCATTTTATTATGGAGTTCCTGGACCGTCTTCACTCTATAAATCCCATGGTATGAACATTAACTATCAAACTATTTACTTTAGTACTCATATAAATTATCTAAACTGAGACACTTTAGCTTATTTCCTGTTTCATTCTCAACCATAGCTTTCCATTTCTTAAAATTATTAAAGACATCTGATTTCTTTCAAATATAATAAATCCAAGTTTTTTTAGTTGCATCATCAATAAACGTAACATAATAATAAGAGCCACCAAGAGATGATACTTGAGCTAGTCCCTATACATCTGTATGCACAAGCTCTAGCTTTTCACTCTTCTTTTCTTTTCCAATTCTAAGAAATCTAACTCTTTTTTATTTTCCATAAATGCAATGCTCACAAAAGTCTAAATCAACCTGCTTCAAATATGACAATAAATTCATTGAGTGGAGAATCTACATCCCCTTCTCACTCATGTGCCTAAGCCTATGATGCCACAAAGTTGTATCTGCTCCTGTAGAAGCTAAAGCAATAGAAAGATCAGTATTACCAGTACATATATACAACACACCTTCTTTATTGGAGAACACAAGCTTATACTGAGAGGGGGGGGTGAATAGTATAAGACCACTTTTTACTTTTCTTTCTCAAACATTATTAATCAATATAATCAATGACAATATCAATAGAAATAACCAAATCAATGCACAAATCATCACACACAATAGAGATACCAATTTAACATGGTTCACCCAATGTGGGTTACATCCATAGAGAAAATATTTCACTAAATTTTCTCAATCAATCTCTTGGGAATCCTTTCCCTATTATAATTTTTATGGACCTCTATCCAAAGGAGATGCTGATCCCCTAAATCTGGTTCATGGATATCTATCCATAGGAGAACTCATTTTCCTCTGCTCTAGATGGTGAATCTCTAGAAGACTACTACCTACACTACACTAGCTTGTGGATCTCTCCCCACTAAAGACTCTTATCCCCACTCAAAATACCTGTCCTCATTGCCCTGGTTGATGGATATCTATCCATTGGATATCTTTGTCCTCTCTACTCTGTCACCTCCAAAGCTCTGTCTCAAATATGCACTAAACACAGTCCTTCGGTCTAGAAAAAATATGCTTATCAAGTTCACACATAACTTGCTCAAATATGCTCAACAAGTCCACACAAAACTTGCTCAAATCTGCTCAACAAGTCCACACAAAACTTTCTCAAATATGCATAACAAGCCCACACAGAACCTGCTCAAATCTACTCAACAAGTCCACACAGAACTTGCTCAAATCTGCTCAACAAGTCCACATAGAACTTGCTCAAATATTCTCAACAAGTCCACACAAAACTTGCTCAAATCTGCTCAACAAGTCCACACAAAACTTACTCAACTCTGCTCAACAAGCACACTTAGAACTTGTCCAATATGCTTAATAAGTCCACATAGAACTTATTCAAATCTGCTCAACAAGCTCACTCAAAACTTGTCCAATCTGCTCAATAAGTCCACATAGAACTTATTCAAATCTGCTCAACAAGCTCACTCAAAACTTGTCCAATCTGCTCAATAAGTCCACACAAAACTTATTCAAATCTGCTCAAAAAGATCACTCAGAACTTGTCCAATCTCATAGAAACATAAAGAGAATTATTAGAGACTCAATATATTCTACACTCAATGCTCAATCACTTTCTTAACTCAATTTATAATATAGAATAGTTTGTTTTATAGAACTTGAACAATCACTTCACACACCCACTTGACTAGGCTCAACCAATTCTACTCAACCAATTACTCAAGAAACAACCCTTGCTCATAAACCCTAGTCCAAGTATGTAAATACCAACTCAAAATGTTTCCAACAATGCTCAACCACAAATCTCATAAAAAAATGATACTCATGTTCTTTTCAAACCCTAGTTCAAGTTCTTTGCATAGCCAATGGCTTCAACAAAAATGCTTATACATCAATCTTCACATAACAATGATACTCATGTTCTTTTGCACAATACTAACTCAAGTTCTTCACACAACCAATGGCTTCAACAACAATGCTTATACAACAATCTTCACATAACAATGATACTCATGTTATTTTGCACAATACTAACTCAAGTTCTTCACACAACCAATGGCTTCAACAACAATGCTTATAAAACAAGGTTTTAACAACTCTTTATTCCAGAAAACCTTGAATCATGGACTCAAAAATCTTGAAAAGGAAACCCTAATCAAGTCCTTTTCACTCCAACCTTATTTTTAGAAAACCAATCAATCAACTCAACTAAGGAAGAATTTGCCCATACCTTTTTGCTTGACAAGGTGTAGATCTCACAAATCTGTCACACTCACAATTAAGTCTTTGCCAATCTCAATAAGGATTAGAAGCTAATAATTTCCTCAACACAATATAAAATGATATCAAACAAAAATACACCTTATCACTCCAACTTTAAAATAATATCCAATACCCTCATAATAATATCTTTGGTAAAAATCCCTTTACAAATAAAATCAACACTCACTAAAATTCAAAACCTCTTATTACTTTATTACTCCAACTTAAAAAGAATATGTCCCTTTTTATAAATCACAATTCAACACATAACAATTTGCTATCACTCCTTATTTCTCCTAACCACTAATTTTATTGCCTAACTAAAAATATTTTAAAAATCCCTTATAACTCCTAATAAAGGCTTTAATTAAAACTTTAGGCAATAAAAATTATTTTAGAAAATTACCTTTGCCTCTCAATGGGTTTCAAACCCTTGACCTTTGCCTCTGCGAATGCCCTAGCCGTGGGCTCCTCAACCATGTGTGCTCAACGCACGTTGAGAGCTAAAAAGCTCTTTGCACACTATATTCCTCCTAGCACCTTAAATGACAAACACGAAAACTCAAAAATTTCCCTTTGCACATGCACTCCTTGGGATTCAAACGTAGGTTCATCTCCCCACAAATGCCTTAGAAAAAATGTGCACTGCCAATGGACCACCGTGTCCAACTTGTCTTGGGCACCAACCTTACTTCGCTATAACCCTTGCACATAAGACAAAAAGTTGTTCGTCTTCTTCCTCACCCGAAACTTTGAATCGCACATGCAATTTGCTTTGTCACATTAATTAAATTCTATGAGGGATGATTTGCAAGGTCTTTTGGCCTCCCTTTTATACACGAAGCTGCCATTGTCTTCAAACATCGATGCTCCAAATTTTTTGATGACGTCGACACATTTAACCTTTGTAATTTATAAATGATTTAAATTCCAAGGAATTTAAATTTTATAAATTATAATTATAACCTTTGGATTTTAAGGCCTTCTCTTATTGCACAACTTTGTATTGACGATATTTATTTATAAAATTTAAATTCCTTTTGAATTTAAATATTTTATAAAATAAATATTAGACCTCCTTTGAACTTTACAATAGGTCTCCTTGGGTATTCATGAAAACCCTTTTTAGCTTATGCTCTCATATAATATTAAAATATTATGGAGCCCTTTTGCCTTTAACTTCTGTACTGTTGAAGCTTCTTCCTGGATATTAGTGACACCTTTGATGAATTTATTTCTTTCTGAATTACTTGAAATTAATGATGACTTCATTTGGTGACATCAATGACAAATTTTGACTTCGGGACTCAAAATGTTCAATAATTATTTCCATTTTCTAATAACAGTGATCCTTTAGCAACCTTCCATGAATTTTCTAAGAATGTAACTGTACATCCTTCACTATCCAACTGCCCTATGGAAATTATATTTCTTCTCAAATAATAAATATGCCTCACCTCTTTCAACAACCATTGGTTTCCATTCTATAACTGTATCTATATGTTACCCTTTCCAACTATTTTACATGGTCTATCATCACCCAAATAGACCTACCCAAAATCACCTTGAACATAATCTATAAAAATTTATCTATGGGATATGACATGATATGAGGAACTAGAGTCTAGTACCCAACAATCATTAATATTATCTAGTGAAAGGATTAAAGCATCTTGCAATATATCACCTACTACGTTTGCTTTCTGACTACCCCATTTTTCTTCTCCCTATTTTTCTTTTCGAGTCCAACTATCTCTTTTCAGGTGTCCTTTCTTTTTGCAATGCTAGCATTTCAACTACTTCCCTTTGGATTTGGATCTACCTTTCTTTGATTTTCCATGATTCCCTAAGTTTTTTCCTCTCTCCCTTTGTCTCTCCTTATTCTCCATAGTCAAAGCATTACATTATGTATCACATATGCTTTTCAGTCACATTTCCTTACTAAGGATAACACCAATAACATCATCAAAATTTAAATTATTTAAACTAGAGACATAATTATTCACATCCATTACCAAGCCATTCTAGCTTTTTGGCAATGAGCACAAAATCAAGATGAGCCCTATCATCATCATCAAATTTTACTCCTACAAAACTTACCTAATTGGTAACCATGTTAAATTCATTTAAATGATCAATAACAGACCCACCTTCTGACATATGCATATTAAATAAATGTTTCATAAGAAATACCTTGTTCGAAGTTGAGTGTTTTTCATACAGTTTAGCCAACACATTCATTAAATCCTTCATTGTATTTTTCTTTGAAATATTGAAGGCCACTGATGATTCCAAACATAATCGTATTGTTCCTAGTGATTTTCTATCCATAACTTCTCATTCTTCATCTGTTTTCATCATCGACTTCTTTGCTATTCCATATAATGGTAGATAAAGATCCTTTTGATAGAGATAATCCTCCATTTGCATCATCCATAGCTAGTAAATTTGGTCATTAAACTTCTCAACCCTAAATCTACCTTCTTCTGTCATTGTTCCAACTTGAATTGAAAACCCTCCTTTCAAGTGTGTTTTTCAAACCCTAAGCTTTGATACTAGTTGTTAGGATTAAATAACAAAACACAAGCAATAATTAAATGCAAAAATAAAACATAGAAGAATAATACAATACACAAGAGACATAAATTTAACATGGTTCATCCAATATGGGCTACATCCATGAAGAAAATAACCATACCTTTCATTGATTCCAAAAAACCCTTCTCTACATAACCATGCACACAGAACATTACAATAAGCCACCATACATCATCATCTTATAAAAGCGCATTATAATTTTAGGGAAAATAACCTGCCTAAAATCCACCATCCGATCTATGACCTAATAACAAATGGTCAAGATTTACAGAGGAAAAAACATCTATTTTTAGCTTCGAGGGCACTGCTCCCAAAATCCCCCTGGACCCCCCATTGTGACATAAGTAGGGGGTCTGATTCCCCCAACTAAACCCCTCCTCATTCATGGAGTGGGTCTAAGTGCAGCTGAAAACAAGACCTCTAAATTAATTAGGCTCCATAACCAACATTATTATGATGCTCTAAGTGAATGTTCAGAAGTTACTATACATGAAAAGAAAGAATCATATGATTCTAAGGACAAAGGCAAAGGAAATATTCTTATGCAAGAATTTGATGACAATGAGAGAGTTCAAGAAGTTTGTAATCTTGAAACTACAAATATTGAATAACATGAAACTGAATCCAAAGAAACTGAAGATGAAATCAAAGCAAAAATCAAGCAAGAAGATGAACCTAATGGAGCTCAAATAGAAGATCAAATGTATTGCAAGATCACTTGAAAAATGAAGTCAAATAGAAAGGCCATGATTGAAGACTAAATACTTTAATAACCAAATAATGTAATACAAGGAGGTGTTGGAGTATATTACATTATTTGGTACATGCTAATGTACCCCCATGGTACTTTATGCTACATAAGTAAATAATAAATTAGGACTGAGTCATACTTTAGAGTATGAGTTATATTTTCCTTTTTATTTAAGTGTGAATGTGGAGGATATGCACAAGTGTCATGTGAAGTTGTAATGTGCAAGAAATGCACAAGTATCATGTGAGTTAGTCTACAAGTGTAAGTTGAGTCTATGTGCAAAAGTGTCTTAGATTAGAGTGTTCAAGTTATGGAAGTGTAAGTCATGTGTAGGTGTGCATTCATTATAGAGTCATACATTATAGAGTCAAGTGTTTTTCAAATATGCAAGTGTCATGTATATAAGCCAAGAGTCATGAGACTTGGCATATGGAAAGTAATAGTCAAATATCCAAAGAGTCACACTACTATGGCTATATTATGTATACAATACTCCATAAATAAATATAACATATACATCACATATAATCATTTATAGTAATGATCATTACTTCTGTAAGAGAAAGAGAAGGGATAAAAAATTTATAAATTTTGACCAAACTAATATTGAAAGTTGTTCTTCATGCATAGTACATGGATGACTAAGACTATTACATTCATAGTGTTGCTTCTTATTAAATGTTTATTGATTCATTATAAGCCTTACTTTACATAGTAATTTAAGCATATTATTTCTACTCATATCATTATCTTAATTTTATTATATTGTGGCTACATTATATTTAATCCTATGATATTTGTGGTAGTATTAAGGCTTAAAAAGCCATCAGAGCTTTATCTCCATAATATAGACATAGTAAAGTGACTCTTCACATACTTGACTATTGCTTTTTATACAACTCCCATGACCTTTGGCTTATTATCTTTCCACTTGTATATAAGACTCTTCACTCTCTTCTTATATGCATACTTTAATTTTATGACACTTGCACACTTCTACATGACTCTTACTCTCCTACATGCACTCCTAATACAAGACACTTTGGTACATCCTCACATTACATATTTGTACACTTACATACATGACACTTGTGCACATTCTCTCAATACAGGGTTATGCATAAGGGGTTGGATGTAAAATGTATTTATAAAAATTTGGTAAATTAGTTTTGAAATTAAGGTGAATCGTGTTCAAACTCATATAGAAGATGTGGTGAATTACATTTTGTTTGCCATAAAATATTATAAAACTGTGTCAAATTTATTGTAATATTTCAAAACACTTGGACGACAGGTGACACATAGCAAAATAATGCAAAACAAATGATAGACAAAAACATAAGAGGATAGACAAAAAAATAAAGGTCGATGGATGATAGACGATAACTTTAGATGATAAACATTAGATAATAAATTTTTGTGCTATGGTTGATAGACAAAAAAATTGGATGATAGACAATAAAATAATGGACGATAGATGATAGGCGATAATTTCATATGATAGACAAAACAATAATTGATGATAGATAACAAAATAACAGACAACAAATTCTAGACAACAAAAAACTAATGATAGATGATAGATAACAAATAACAAATGACATACGATAACAAAATATGGACGATAGTCAACAAATAAAAAAATAATGAATAATAGATGATAGACAATAAAATAATGAATGATAAATGATTGACAACAACATAAAGGGTGATAGATGATAGAAAACAACATAATAGATGATGGATGATAGACAACAAAATAACAAATGACTTATGATAGACAACAACAAAATAGGGGATAGACAACAACATAATGAGAAATTGACACTCGGTAGCATCGTCTATAACTGATTCAATTAGATGTTTCCACGTGTTAAATATGCATATACTTCATGCATACAAAATTTTATAAAATGACATCAATCAGTTTTCAAAAATTTCCACCGTAGAGCACATTAGATTAAAACAAAACCTTCCTTCAAAAGTCCTCATCCTCCAAAATCCTTGATTCTCCAAAATCTCTCTATGAGTAAAATCTTTCCAGTATCTAAAGTCATCATGGCTAGCTCTTCCTCCCTTGTTGTTTCAAAAAAATATTTCAAAAATGTTGTTTGCCCAACCATTTTCAATATTTTGATCACACCCGAATACGATACCATATGGATCGAAGACTCTCGTATTCATGGACTACTATCCATGCCCTAGTACAACATGGACACCAAATTGCTGCAAAGGATTATCAATTCGTAAGATGATGATGTGTCGATTATTAAGATCATAATAACAATAAGAACCTATCTTTCATAGTGAAACCCTTATATGTTCAATGATTGATAAGGCTATCACACAAGGATGTTGATCCCATATTGCTAAAGTACACTTTAACTAACCAGGACAAAGGATACTTGGAGACCAACTTCGACCTCTTAGTAGAATCTTTGATAGGTACAAGTAATACTTTTTAATTTTAAAATTCTTGAATAAATTGGTCAAGTAATAATTTTATTTATTATTTTTTTGTAGTTCAAAGCACTAAGTCTAGAAGGGACTTGAATATTGCAAGTGTTGGACAAGTTCCTTCATGATTGCATTAAATTCTTCCAAGCAAGATTTATTTTGCGAGGAAGAACATCAGACCTTCCGTTGTGGGCGTTGGCCTATTTGGTATGGTGTCTTATCCACTAAATTTGAGTAGAGCATCTATATCTCAAATTGGATTAAAGGGGATCTCCTCAATGCCTAAAGAAGCATTAATGCCTTTGTCACAACCAAAAATTCTATTCTTTATTTTTTATGAAGCATATTATAATGTGCAGGGCACCTAAATACCAACCACATTGCACCCAAAATTGAGTGCCATTGACATGACAGTCCAATAAGTGCAGGTAAATTTAATTTTTTGAATAATACAATTATATTTAATTTTTTTTTGTTGTTTTTTAATATTTGCTTGAAATTGAATGTAGAGAAGAACATCCTCTTCTTCTACTAGAAGGGAGGTTGTTATACAAGGTCATTTTCAAGAAGCCACTAGAGATTCTAATACACCATAAATAATGACACCATTAGCTAAAAGTTTTGCAAAATGTTTAAGGTCTTCTTACCCTGTTTCTTGTGCACCTCCATTAATTACTAGAAATGTTTTAGATGATGTTGAATAAGTTGACCAACCAATGATAGGTAAAGTTGATATTTGAAATTTATGTTCAATATTAAACAATCTTTATTTAAAATTATATTAAGTTTAATGGATTTTTGAATGTTTTTAGGGCAACACCGAATAGAAGTAATGGTACTAGCTTTAAAAGTCATATATTCCACTAGTAAGTCTAGTTATAATAAATTAAATTTTATTGCATCTTTTTTATAATAGTTTTAAATAAATTTTTTTGGTAATATTTAATAGGGAGCTACTTCAATTAACATGAAAAAGATGAACATAAATGTTGTTGTCACCTCCACCATGCCCACACTTCATGAGAGGTCAACAATATATGTGTCGAAAATAGTTCTTTTTTGTAAGGAGTCGAGGGAAGTATCAAGCCAGACCTTATCATATTTTCTAACTTTTTCTATTGGAAATATTTTAGGCTTGCACAATATTTCAAAGTTGGCAAATCCTCCGCTTGATGAGGATTATCTTTTTTAAGGTAGCATTCCTGACTCTAAATTTTCTAGAGCTACTAATGTGCTTTAAGATCCACAAAAGCATATTGAAGCACAAAAAACTAAAGGGTTAGCTACCATTATAGAGAGATCATCTCCTCCCCATCCAACCAAAAATCCTCTTCCTCTCATAGATGATGAAAAATTAAAATTTTCATTAAATATTTTATTGTCTAATAATTGTGAAGAAAAAATCAAGGAAAATGTGCTTCAAGATATTGCAAAAATAAGAGGGTGAAAATATCGAGCAAAAGTTTTGATAAAGAAAATAAATGTCTGATATAAAATTTTTCAAAAATATAAGACATTTTTTCATTGGTGGAGAATGAACCACAAAAGTTTGATGTTTTGTTACATCAAGCTAAATATAGAAAGATAAAGTCCACCTCTTTGTACAGTGATGATATTTTGGATTTTCTTTTGAATAGGTTAGAAAACCTTAATGCCGAAGCCTAGACATATTTCAATCAATGGGCTATGGATAAGAAGAAAGTAGAAGTAGCAGAGGCGACAAGAGATGTTGCTGAGGTAAGACATTTTTTCTTTATATTTGTCAACAGACATATATTTCTTCTTTTTTTAGTCCAATCTTGATCACCTAAAGAAGTAGGTGAACAACTTGAATGTACATCTGAACATTGCAAAAAATAATTTACCAGCGGTTGTTAAATTAAAGGAACAATTACAAATCACAATAGAAGAGAATGCCTTTAGGAGGATCATAAAACAACACACTTTAGATCCTAAAATTTTGCTTAAATTGAAGAAAAAATACCTTCAGCATCAAAAGAAGATTCTGCAAAAGAAGAAAGGGTATTGTTGATGGGTTTGGAAACAATATAGGAAGGCTTGATATGAACTGGTGCACTAGAGGAGCAAACTATTGAGGAAACACAACCTCAACCTCAAGAACAACCAAAAGATGCTTCAGGCCCCATGTAGATGCTATAAGAAAAATGTTCTATAGTTGATTGAAAATTTTGTTGTATAGCAATCAACAATTTTGTAAATTGTAATAATATGCTTTTCAAATTAATAAAAAATATATTTTACAAAATTTATGTATTCTATCTTGTTATATGTGTTCAATCTAATTGCATAGATGACTAGTTGCATACAAGGAGTAAATTGTTACCATAGATATATCATGCAAATTTCTTCTAGATTAGTTGTAGCAAGTGACTAATAAATGGTATAAGTTGCATACAAAGAGTAAATAAATTGTTACCATAGATATTATCGAATGAATAAGTAGCAAGTGAATAAAAAGTGGATGTAACATCACAGTTTTATAACTCTAAACAATAACAATGAAATAAAGGCTTAAATATAAAACATAAAATTTTAAGAACATATACAAATAATCTAATAACAAGGCTATGATATAAAACATAATTTTTTGAATAGAGATAATCATATAACAATGCAATTTTTTTGAATACAGATAATCCAATAACAGGGCAATGATATCAAACATAAATTTCATATTTTTAGTAAACCAAAAATCAAAATTTCAAAATTCAATGAACAAATGATAACAAATATTGTGAAATATATCAAACTTTTTGAAACAATAAAATATTACAATTGAGGTGGCTAAAATAAACACTGCTCATATTGTCCAAAAATATTGGCTGCAGGGCATAACCACAACTATAGGGGACCTGATATCCATTGACCATGTGACTTTGGCTAGGACAAGGATGACTCATGCAAAAATCTACGTAAATGCTAATTTGGATAATGAATTGCCAAGGTTTGTGGAGCTAGAGTATGGAGAATACTATCGAAAACAGTCGATAGAATATGAGAACAAACCAAAATTGTATGTAGAATGCAAAAATCAAGGACATCTATGCAATCAGTGCCCTAACCTGGCAATGAATAGAAAAAAGTAAAAGCAGGGAATTCTAAACAGAGGAAATTTGAGGAGTTTTCCTGGCAGAGGTGATTTCAATAAAGCAAACTATGTTTACCAAAAAAATAAAAGAGAGGGTGCAGGGTCCCAGAAAGACAAAGGAAAACAACAGGTTGTTGGCAACCAAAATACTCAGGTAAGTTCCAATCCTCTAGTTTCAAATAAATTTTCAATTCTATCGAATATGGGAGTAGGAGGATTATCAGAAGACATGGAAGCCAAGAACTTTCAGGCTAACCTTTTTGACTCTCTAGAATCCCCATCCAAGTTTGTATCCTCAAATCCTAATACTAAAATTACTGTAAGACCCATGGGCATCACAAAGCTAAAACCTAATGCCCGATCTCTAGAATCCCCATCCAAGTCGGGATCCTTAAACCCCAATGCTGAAAATACTTCAAGCCCAATGGGCATCACAAAGCCAAACCCTAATGCTGAAGAACTTAGGAAGAAAGTTGAGGCATTGGAAAATAAAAAATATCATCTCCCTAACATCATCACTAGGAGCCATGTGAATCCTACTGAGGGGCCGTACCACATACCAGAGGAATACATAAAAAAAGGAGAAGATTTGGATGGAGGGGTGGAGATATGTGAAACTCTTTAGACTGAGGAATATGACAGTCTGGTTCTACAACAAATTGCCTCCCCCCAGTTTAGTCCTAAACAAACCAGGAGAACTATGAAGTCTCCTATAGATTTTTGCAGTGAAAAAAGAAGAGAGAGAATATCAAATGATGAGCATCAAAAAATTAAAACTGATAATGACATTGCTAATGAAAAATAGAGAACCTTGTTTCAACAGGTTATTCTAAGTTTTGAAGACAACAAATTAGGAAAACCCCCTCAAGGGAGGGGGAGAGGAAGAAATACCAAACAATACAAATGAAGTTCCTCTCATGGAACGTGAGAGGCCTCAATGGCCTGCCTAAACACAGGGAAGTCAGTACAATAAGAAATCAAGTGAATCCAACTATAATCATGTTGCAAGAAACAAAAACTGATGAGATTCAGTCAAAAAAGCAAAAAAAAAAATTTGGAATCAAGGAGAGATGGTTTGCAAATCAGCTAGAGGAGCGTCTGGAGGCCTTATGACTTTGTGAGATCCTCAAATAGTAAAAGGCACCATTATTTAGAAAGATGACAGGGTTCTTAGTGTTTTATTTAAGGAAATAAATAACAACAGGTCGTGGATCCTTTCAAATATTTATGCCTCAACTTCAATTCAAGGGAGAGCTCTACTGTGGGAGTACTTAGGCAATCTGAGTGAAATCTTCCATAATATCCCTTGGATTATGGTTGGGGATTTTAACACTCCTCTTTACCCTTTAGACAAAATGGGTGGAAATGGACCACCTATCAAGAGCATGGATGAGTTCAATGACTTTGTGAACTCCAAAATTTTGATGGATGTAAAACTTAGAGGAGCAAATTATACCTGGAGCAATCGACGGATAGGGTGTCATATCATTCAAGAAAGGCTTGATAGGTTTTTTCTATCAAAGGAGGCTGTAACTCTGTTCGATGATTCTACCCTGCAAGCCCTTCCTAAAATTGCCTCTGATCATAATCCAATTTTGTTAGAGATCCCTAACTCTATGTCCTTCAAGAAACCTTTTAGATTTCAATCTATGTGGATCAAACATTCCAGTTTCAGAGATAACTTAATTCAGTGGTGGTAGCAGCCTATCAGGGGTAGTGCAACTTTTAAAATTGCTAGAAAATTAAAGTTTGTTAAGGAAAAGATTCAAACTTGGAACAAAGAGGTCTTTGGGAACCTATTTGAAAATAAAAAATAGGTTGTTGAAATTTTGAAGATAATTGATCAGAGGATTCAACATGGTGATGCTGATGAAACTACTAGGCAGGAGGAACAGACAAAACTAGCAGAGTTTCATAACATTTTGGCCTGTAAGGAAATCTATTGGAGGCAAAAATCAAGGGCTCTTTGGTTGAAATATGGAGATTCAAATTCCAAGTTTTTCACATCACCACGCTTAGAAACAAAAGCAATAACAAGATAATTTAAAAAAAGAGAGTAGATGGTTCTATTACTCAGGACTTAACAGAAATTAGAAAGGATATAGTAACTTATTTCAATTCTATCCTTGGTCAGGAATCACAGTGCAATGAGGAGGTCAAAGATATTCTCTTGCAATTCATTCCTAGCATAATAAATGAGGATATAAACCTTAAGCTTCTATCTCCCTTTTTTGATGAGGAAATTAAGGAAGCCTTGTTTAGCATGGAGCCAGATAAAGCCCCGGGACCCGACGAATTTCCCCCTCATTTCTATCAAGATTTTTGGGACATCGTAAGTGAGGATGTAATTTTGCTATCAGGGAATTCCAAACAAGCAATCATATCCCAAAAGGTCTCAACTCTACTTTTATTTCTCTAATTCCTAAGAAGCAAATCCCTGAATCTATGGCTAACTTCAGACCAATCAGTATGTGCAATGTTTCTTACAAGATTCTAACTAAAGCCATTGCAAATAGAATGAGAGATGTTCTACCCCGCATCATAGATCCGTACCAGGGAAGCTCTGTCCAAGGCAGGTCAATCTTGGATGGAGTTATCACAGTTCATGAAGCTCTGCACTCTGCTCATAAGACTAACAGGTCTATTTTTGCCCTTAATCTTGATATGAACAAAGCATTTGATAGGCTAAATTGGGACTTTTTGATTGTTGTCCTCCTTAAGTTTGGTTTTCACCACCAATGGGTTAATTTGATCAAAGAATGCATTTCTAAAGTATGGTTCTCAATTCTGGTTAATGGAACAACTGCTGTTTACTTTCAAAGTCATAGAGGAATTAGATAGGGGGACCCTATCAGCCCCATGTTATTCATAATTGTGGTAGAAGCTTTAGGCAGAACCATAAAAATGCTTATAGTTCAAGGCTAATATCAGGAATCAAGACAACATCTCTCACTAGGGCTGTTTCTCACCAATAATTTGTCGATGATACCCTTCTATTGACTAAGGCATCGGTGGTTGAGGCAAAAAGAATTAAATACATCCTACAACTCTACGAGGACACTGCTAGTCAGAAAGTTAATTTTAGTAAAAGCAAGTTATATTTCTTGAACACCCCCATTCAGAGGTAAGGAAGGATTGCAAAAATTTTAGGGTGTGATATAGCAAACCTCCCCACTTCATATCTTGGTCTCCCTCTTTTCATTGGTTCTCCGAGAGAGTCAATGTGGGACATGGTTATTGAAAGAATTTAAAAAAACTTGCTGGATGGAAAGGTCATCTTATATCTCAAGAAGAAAAGCTGACCCTAACTAAGACCTCTCTTCAGAGCATTCCATTATATTTCCTCTCCATTTTCAAAGCCCCTGTGAAAGTTTTCCAAAAAATTGAGAAACTCCAAAAATAATTTTTATGGACTAGATTAGAGGAGAAAAAAAGGATACACCTTGTAGGATGGACCAAAGTGTGTAGACCCAGGGAAAATGGGGGCTTAGGTATGAGGAGAATTACTAATATGAAATTAGCTTTACTAGCTAAGCATGCATGGAACCTCATTTCTAGTGAAGAAAATGAATGGACAACTATCCTAAAATGAAAGTATCTTCAAAATATGGAATTTCTAAGTGACTCAGTTCCAATAAGAGGTTTTGCTTTTTGGAAAGCAATTCTCAATTGTAAGGAAATCATCAAAAATAGTTTAAGATGGGTTTTAGGCAATGGTGAGAGGATAAATTGCTAGAATGATAGGTGGGCTAAGGACGAACCACTGTCGCAATATCCTAACTTATCTCAAATTAGATATATCACGAAAGAACTCATTGGCAGAAGAGTATCCAATTATATGGTTGAGGATAAAGGCAAAATGAAGTGAAAACAAATAAGGATTCAGGGATTTCAAGCAGAATCAAATGATCTTTGTAACATTCTCAAGAAATAGTTTATCCCCATGAGACCCAAGGAAGAACAAGTGACCTGGGCTCCTACGAAAAATGGGCAGTTCACTATTAAATCAACTTACAAGCTTCTGCTTGATGATGAGGATTTTATCCTCCAAAAGGACTTAGTTTGGATAAAAAATTTAATTCCAAAAATTGTAGTCTTTATCCAAGGAAGAATTCTAACCATTGATAATATGATGCGTAAAGGTATTTGTATCACTAATCATTGTTATATGTGCAGGGCTAATTGGGAGACCATTTATCACATTTTTCTTGAGTGCCATTTTTCCTTGACTGTCCTAAGTGGGGTTTTTTAGGCCTTCAATATTTCCTGGAGCCACTGTATTTGATTTGTTCGTCCAGTGGCCTTACCCCTTTTCAAGCCAAAGACTTAGATACATGTGGAAAATTTGTCTTAATCACTATCTTTGGCAGGTGTGGTTAGAAAGGAACCATAGAGTCTTTAATGAGTCTATCCATGATCATAAAACTATCATTGCCAGGATCCTATCCTTTGCCAAGGAGAATGTGAAACTGATTCCTTTTGATAGCTGTAAACCTCATTTGCAGGAGACAACGATTGCTCAATATTTAAGCTTAACCTTATTAGATGAGTCTGTGCATAGGGTGGTCAACCCCAAAGCCAATGTTAAGTGGTCCCCAGCTCCTACGGGTTGGTTTAAGATTAATTTTAATGGAGCGACTAAGGACAATCCTGGAAGAGCAGGTGCTAGCGACATTGTGCGAGATCATAATGGGAATATGTTGCTTGCATTTTCTGAATATTTGGGAACAAGGACGAACAACGAAGCTGAAGCTAGAGCTATGTGGAGAGGACTTCAAATGACTCAAGATTTAGAAGGCAATTTGATCGTAGAAGGAGACTCTATGCATGTTATAAATCTCCTCAATAATTGGAAAACACCTCCTTGGATGATTAAAACAATTGTTGAAGAGGCTAGGATACTTTTCCAAGGAAGACAGGACGTAAAAGCCCAACATGTCTTTTGGGAAGCTAAAAAAATTGCTGATAAGCTGGACAATTTGGGTGTCTCGAGCAAAGTAGAGGAACTTATTCAACAAGAATGCCAAGAATGATAGTCAAATTTACCAATAGGGAAGGCACTGTAAGTTCGAAGGCTAGGAGTATTCCCACATCTTTTTTGAAATGGACTCACAATAAAAATTATCCAAGCTATCAGTATTCGTGGATGTTGCTTGGAAATACCACAAAGACTAATGAGAACAGTCACATGTTAGATAACATGGCTCCTAGTCATCTTAGTAATTTGAGGTTGGTTGATAATCACAGGGCATGAAAGAAATGACAATATAAGACTTCAAACTAGAGCCACATGGACCACCAGATAGCCACCGCCATAAATCTAGCTAGTAGGTTCACTTCTCCAAGGCTGATTGGCCAAGACGAGATGTGGTCCCAAAGCATGTCATATACGGAAGAAAACAATTACCAAAGAATTATTAAGAGTAATTGTCAATACAGAGTTTGTGGGAGTTTTTTTTAGTACTCTACTATTTGTGTCTGCAACTTTTTGTTTCTCCACTATTTCAAGGAAGGGATCTATGTATGTTTATTTTTTTGTAATTATGATGCATATGTGTTTTCTCGGGGTATACCCAAAATTTTGTATGGGAAGTTTCTTTTTTATAATAGGCTATGTGCCTTATCGGATGTAATGGCTTTGGCGACATGTAGATTTTACATATATAGGATCCTTAGTAAGGACATGTTCATCAACAACCCTGGGCTGATTTTTGTAAAAGGTTTTGGGTCAACCTGTAAAACCTGGTATTAATGTTATAGTATCTTATATACCAAAAAAAAATCATCTGTATGCATAATTGATCTTTGTGTCTCTACAATCTGATCACTACAAGTATCATTATACTCATTATCATGAGTATTAGTGATAGGTCTTCTATTTGCTAGATATTTTCAAAATGGTAGAGCTCTGTCCTAATGATACTTTTTTAGCTCATAGATGACACATATTTTCAAACAATTTTCCAAATTTTTATCCAACCTATGACCAACTTTAGATTTCATAAAAGATAATGCACTAAAAATCCTTTCATCTTCCATAGATCCCAAAATCATCGTTTGACATAATTCATATAAATGAAAATATTCATTGATGGTATCTTGTAAGACAATATTGGGATACAATTTATTCCACAAACATGTAATAGAACTTGGCCCATGAGGGCTAGTCAATCACAAAATTTGATCAACCATTGTCAATCCAAAATAGGCTGATTGTTTTTTTAAAAGTTCTTTATGAAGAATACCATTGACTTCCACACATTTAGTGAAATGTTTAAGAAGTGTACCCATGCATTTGATAAATAACTCATATTATTAGAGTCAGCATAAGGATACCAAAACATAGGGTTAACAACACCCATGGCCTCAAGAAATTCATCTCTTTGAAAATGATTTCTTATTTCTCTTGTCAAGGTTTTTGCTATTTTTTTAATTTAATCTTATATTGCATAAAATATATCAAATTCACTATATGTTATATGCATTTGTTAAACATCATCTGTAGTTATATGTGATCGCCTTTCAAAAAAATATAAAGGTATTTTCTTTTCATGAACATTAATACATAAATAATCATTGATGTTGAATTTTAAAAAGCTTTTTGGATCATTGATGTTTGTTAAATTTTTCCAACTCTCAAACAAAATATCCATAAAACTTTCTCTTTATAAGTACAACCTATAAATATGCATACATATTTATTTTCTCATCCTGATTAACAAAATAATATAAATAGATATTTTCTATGCAAGTTTAATCAAAGTATTCATTTCTTGCAACATTGGAAGAATACTACATAACGTGAAAATTGTTTCCAAGTCAATCATACAGTATAACAAATCTTTTGCTTTATCAAATTCCCTACGATTTGCATACATAAACCTTTCTAAGGATTGCTATTCTTTGAAAACTCTTTTTGCAGGTTTAAACAATGAAATCCACCTAGTATATACATATTTTAATAATTTTTTACCTTCAATAACTCATGCAAACTATTGGACTACACAAAAAATAAGCATGTATTTCATAGACAAGTTCTTCCACTCTCTCAAAATTTTCAAATGTGCTCACAATTATGTATGCAAGATTTATTCTATGAGCCATGCAATGAATGAGGATCAAATATGGGGTAATTGATGTATAAAATCAAATACAAAGACCATTATTGTGTCCTGGCATTGTAGCAACACAGTCAGTTCCAACACATATTAGCTTAGTGGCTATTTATATATCACTCATTCCTGTAATATCCTTTAAACTGCTTACAACAACATTGTAAATATTTTTTACATTACAATTTTTGACCATCTTATGTAGTGCTAATAAATGAGGGTGCCTTAAGTGATTCTGCAATGTGTAAACATACATGCAAATCCAAGATGTGTTATCAACAATAGTTACCTCATCAATTGAAAGTGAAATAAATTTTACATGTTTTACTTTCTCTCCAAGGTCCTTCTCAACCAATGAGAGATATTTTATCATTTTCCAACCACTTCGATCTAACCAATGGGCACTAGGAAGGTTCTACACATCAACTAGTTGAAATAGATGTTTAAAATCAATAAAATCAAACATAGATCTATCCTTTTTTAGAATGGTATATACAATAACAAATTGTAAACTTTTATAAGCTAAAGTGGTCTTATTAATTTTATGAAATTGGGTTTGAATCGTTCCACCCTTCTCAACAAAATTTTATTGTACAAATTTCAATGCCTCTTTCCATCTAATTGTTTTCTTAGTTGTTCCATAACTTTCTTTTACTATCACATAAACATTTCCACAATATTTTTTATTGTATCCAACTTAAGTTACATCTTATGATATTTTTCTAGTTTTTAACAATAAATCATGCATCTACATTTTGTAAACATATAATTACTATTCTTCGATTGCATTGGCTCAATAATTGGATATGTTGATGACCATTCAATCTGAAATGCTCTTCCAATAGTTCATCGGGTTAACTTTCTATGTTTAGGTTTTTGAGTAGAAGATTCTTCAAAAGTTGGTTTTGTATTATAAAGATCGATTTCTTTTTCAGTTGGCATGGTAGTTTCAGGAATCTCTTCAAGTGGTTGCATCTCATTGTTAAGAAATTTTTTATGTGGGGGTATTTCATCCTCAGGAGGCATATCAAGGTCAATAGTGTTTTCTGCGTACAAAGGTGTCTTATATCATTTTAATAATAACTTACGAAAATTAACTATTTAGTATGTAAAATGGGTATGTACCATGAATTTGTGTAGAGGTTGATGGATCACTTGATTTTGAAATATGACTAAAGTATTTTAAGATACTATTTTTAACAAAAAAATTGGTCTCCCTTATTTCCATTGCCAAAATATGCCATTGTACCTATATAAAAAAAGTATTTTGGTTTAGAAAATGAACATGATGTCAAAAAAGGGTGAAATTCAACTAGAATAAGGTAAATTATCACTCATGAAAATTCCTTGCTATTTATCACTTCTTTTAGCCAATCATCCTTGTTTTCCTTGTTGTCTATTGATTATTCTATTAGCTGATTTCCCTTGTTTTCCTTGATGTCTATCACCTATTATATCAATCAATCATCCTTGTTTTCCTTGCTATCTATCGCCTATTCCATCAGTTGATTGTCCTTGTTTTCTATGTTGTCTGTTGCCTATTCCATCAGTCGATCACCTTTGTTTTCCCTACTATATATCATCTATTCTATTAGTCAATACTTGTTGCTTATCACTTATTCTATCAATCAATCACCTCTATTTTCATTGTTGTCTATTACCTATTCTATTAGTTGATCACCCTTGTTTTCCCCATTGTTTGTTGCCTATTATATTAGCCGATCACCCTTGTTTTTATTATTGTCTATAACCTATTCTATCAATTGATCATCCTTATTTTCCTTTTTGTTTGTCATCTATTATATTAGTCGATCACCCTTGTTTTCCTTGTCGTTTATCATTTATTCTATCAATCGATCACCCTTGTTTTCCTTACTATTTATTACCTATTCTATCATTTAATCACATTTTTTTCCTTACTATTTGTTGTCTATTCTATCAGTCGATTGCCCTTATTTTCCTTGCTATCTATAACCTATTCTATAAGCCATATCTATTGTTAGCCACTCATTTTTTGTTGCTATAATTTATTTTTCACTGCTACAAGTTATTTTTCATTACTATAGGTTATTTTCAAGGAGTATTTTATATGTATGAGTATCACTATCATGTTAGGTATATATAAAGGTGGTATAAGAGGTGAATTTGGTAGGATAAATATAATTATTTATAATTTTAAAGCGAATAGGTCAAATATTTAGGTAGGGGTGTTGGCAATAAAATTAAAATGATGAAATTATTATCAAAGGGGAGCGAGCCAATCCCAAAAAAAATTGTATACAATTTTTTTGAGTGAATGGGCCCTAGTCAAGGGTCCCCATATTCGCCAATTTTTAATTTTAAAAATTTTAATATTAATAAATTATGATGATTCATCACTATGCATAACCCTATCTCAATATACACTTGCACTCTTACTTACATGACACTTGTGCATTACCTGCACGTTGCACTCTTACATGACACTTGTGCATATCTTGCACATAAGCACTTACATAAAGAGGAAATATAAATCACTTATATAAACTATAGACAAAAACCCTAATCAATTACATATTTAAATTTTTACAATAAAGGTACCATGGGGGATATTTGCATGTACCAAATATGGTAATATTCTCCAACACCCCCTTGTATCACATTATTTGGTTATTGAAGACTTTAATCTTCAATATTTATCTTCAAATTTAATATTCATGTGACTTTGCTCTTCATGTGACCTTGCATTGAGCATGAATATTTGCTTCTCTAGAATCTTCTTCATCATCTTGAATCTTGGATTCATCCATTGTTCATATTTGTAAGATAATCTTGGACTATGCTTGATCCAATTTCTTGTTTCTTGTCTTTCTGAAAAATCAAGTAGCTTATCATTAATTTGATCCTAAGGTAATAAATGTTCAATGATTTCTTGAGATAATCCCATTGTATCCAAAATAAATATTCTATTCTTGATTGAACCTATAGCTTCAGGTTTGCTTTGAATATATATATATATATTTGAGTTTATATGGTGGAACCGGTAGCTGCCATTATGATCTGGGTACGCTATCCATATTTTATGGCCGTCATAGTATTTTGTGTTGTCCACCTCAGAAGCCGCCATACATTACTTGTGTAGTATGCTCCTATAACCACCATGCCACAATTATTTAAAACCTTTAACATCGTTGAAAGCACTAGGAAAGGGATAAGCATTTGCTTTGATTATTGATAATGTATTTTCTATATTTTTATATGTGAATTCCATTATTCTTCCTTTTTCAACTAATTGAGCAACTGAGATGAGATTAGTTGATAATTCAAGAATATATAAAATATTTTCTAGCACAAATTCTAAAAATGACATGCTAGGTATTACTTTTCTAGATACTTGAACTTTATACATCTTATCATCTAAATTTTTTAGTGAAATATTATCTTTGACTTCTAAGGATTCAAACCAATGTAAGTTTCTAGTCATATGATGACTAGCACCTGAATCTATATACCAAGCATATTTTTCTCTTTGTATTTTTTGATGAGATTCAAGTGATGTTATTTCACATCTTTGATAAGAATTTTGAAAAAATATTTTATGATTTTACCCTTTGAACTCAAAAGATTGTTTTTGATAAAAATTTTGATTTTGAAAATTTTCTTTCATGAAGTATGGTTCTTTAAGATTTCTCCTATGATGTGAAACTCCTATTTTTCTTTTCCATTTATTCATTTTCAAATTTCTTGATTCCTTTGAAGTTGAAGTCCTTATATCTTCCAAGTTAAATAAAAGACTCAAATAAGAAATTTGCAAGTTTCTTAATTTTCTAAACCTTTGAAGTAGAAATTCTTTTAACTCCCTAATACATTTGCAAAATTTCAAATTTCAAATTTCATTTTTTTTTTTTAATTTTCAAATCTTCAAAATACTTAAAAAAAATTTAAATAGCTTCAAACCAAAAAATTCTTCAAGTTTCTTCAAACTTTAAAAATATTCAAAAAACTAAAGAACTCAAATCTTAAATCCTTTTAACTCCTCAAATATTAAAAAATAAATCTTCAATCCTAAAAACACTCAAAACTTAAATCTACTAACCTTCTAATCTTCAAAGCTTTAAAAGAAACTATTATACTTTCAAACCTTAAAAAATAAAATCTAGTAGTAATCCTTATCACTCCATAACTTTAAAAACTTTAATTCAATTTTTCAAAAAGTAACTTTTGAAAAATTAACCAAGGTGTATGAATAAATTTCAATAAAATCTAAAGTGGAAAACCTTATTACTCCCCTTAATGTTTTTAAAACCAATCAAATTTATTTTCCCACCAAAAAGTAAATAACACACCAAGTTTGGAAATGTAATGTAGAACGTTACCTCTGCGATGTTTGGCTAAAATAGCGTTGCATTGATTCTCATGCCAAGATTAATGTTCTAATCCTCCAAGGCTAATATTTCATTCCTCTAGTATTAAAACTGTATTCCTTCAAGGTTAACACTTCATTCCTCTAGGATTAATGCTTGGAATTTCTTGTGCTTCTCTATTCTATGTTTGCACTCAAGTGACTTTGCATGCAAGTTTGAATCTTCATCTTAGGTTCTAGGTACTATACATTTAAATTCTCACACATCCTAATGCTCAACTAAGGTGCTAGGTGCTAAATGTCTAAATGCTTGCACATCCAAAGCTATGAATATTGATCTGGATTGCTTAGGTCTATTTCATGATTTTTTTTAATGTTGGAGTATATTACATTATTTGGTACATGCTAATGTAATACCATGGTACCTTCATGGTACATTTATAAATAATAGATTAGGGTTGAGTCAATTTATAGTGTGAGTTATATTTCCCCTTTTATGTAAGTGTGAATGTGCAGGACATGCACAAGTGTTATGTAAAGTTGTAATATGCAAAAAATGCACAAGTGTCATGTGAGTTAGAGTGCAAGTGTAAGTTGAGTCTATGTGCACAAGTGTCTTATATGTATGAGAAAAAATATGTAATGTAAATATGTGCACAAGTGTCTTAGATTAGAGTGTGCAAGTTATAGAAGTATAAGAGTCATATATAGGCATGCTTATGTTATGGAGTCAGGGTTTCATCATATGCAAGTGGCAAGTAGATAAGCCAAGAGTCATGATAATTAGCATATGGAGATCAATATTCTAGTACTTTAAGAGTCATATTAATATGGCTATATTATGGAGATAATACTCCATAGAAGAGGCATCAACTACAATTCATGTAGCTCATTGTCTCATTGTAAGAGAAAGAGAAGTAATAAAGCTTGTATAAATTTTGAGCAATTAATATTGTAAGTTATATTGCATGCTTAGTACATGTTTGATTAAGGCTATTTACATTCATATTTCTACATATTATTGAATGTTAGTTGATTTATTATAAGCCTTGATTTACATATTAATTTGCTCATATTATTATCTTGACCTTATTATATTGTGGCTATATTATATTCAATCCTGTGATACATAATTTGTGATATTTGTGGTAGTATAAAGGCTTAAAAATCCATTAGTGGTATCAAAGCTACCACATACTTATTCCATATTGATAAAAGTTTATTTTTTAGCCACTATTATAAATTAATTTTATCTAGTTTGATAAATTCAATTGAGAGCTTGTCTACTTTGAAGTTAGTGAGACTTAAACTCTATTTTAAGGTCATATTGAGTAGAAGAGACTAGGGTCATTCCACTAGGTTGAAGAAAAACCAATGAAGAATAATGCTGCGCTATTGAAGAATTAGGAGAACCAACTCAAAAGAATATTGGTCATTCAAGAAAGAGATATATTGACATTGATATTGAATTCTCTAGTAAGGAGGAAAATTATATTGAGTTCTTAGGTTGGACCTAATATATTGTTAATTTTAGAAAATAGTTGTAGTAGATATTAAGCTATAGAAGTGTGAGAAGCTTCCTATAGAGGATAGAGAAGAGTTTTAGCTTCTAAGAGCAGATTATTGAAATATAGAAGAAAGAAAACATCCATCATGGGGATTGAACCCAAGTCACATCACCGATAATGTAAGTGAAATCCTTACCGGTAGACCAGAAGATAAAATATTGATATATCAATATTAAAGAAAGATAAAGAAGCACCTAGTTTATTTTATATTGCTTCAAGCATTGGATTAAAATATACAATATATAAGAGCTGCAAGTCAATATAAAGAAAAAAGGCCCTTATAGAGAAAAGAAAGAGGTCCTTATAGAGAAAATAAAGGAGGTCCTTATAGAGAATAGAAATAAACCCTTTATATAATAGAACCACTCACTCTTGATAAAGCTCAAGCATAAGAGCATAATCACTTGAGCTTGATAAAGTTTTAACTAAAAAAAGAAGCAATAGAGATTTAAAGAGACAAAACATATTTTAGAGATGAAGTAACAAAGCTTGGCAAAAACCAAGCATATTTTAAAAAAGAAGCAACAAAGCTTGGAAGAGATCAAGCATCATGAAAACAATTCAAAAGTAGAGCATTCAAATCTGATAGAAAGTGAAACAACCAAGTTAATGAACAAATTGATATATAACAAGAGAACATTAGAAGCAACTTGATATACAAGAACAATGCTAGAAATATAATAAAAATTAAAGGAGTATAAGCTAAGAAGCTTAGCCCATAGAAACTAGTGTTAGAATAGTTTTCAAGACGTCACAAGTGAAGGCAGTTAGTCTACAAAAAAAATGTTGAGAAGTGCTCAAGATACTTAATCTAGAGAATATTAGACCAAAGTGGTCAAAGGTTTTAGGAACTAAGGAGAAGTGCTTGAATAGAAAAAGGAGAGTGAAGCACTCAAAATATTTACATCATAGTGAAAACACATGAGAGTGAAGTACTCTAAGTAATCATGTAGTAAAGGTAGGCACCTAAGGTTGAAGTGCCCTAAATTCTCATGTAGTAGAGAAGAAAGCAGTAAAAAAAAGGGAATATCAAGCAAGAGAACAACATCCATCCAAAGAACAATGTCTACTCTAAGAACAATGTCCATCCAGAGAACAATATTCACCTTGAGAGAAATGTTCATCCTGAACAACAAAGTAGTGAACATCCATTTGAGCATATCTCAGCTTAAGTAGTGGATAATATAGATAAAGGAATACTGCTCATAGTTTAGGCAAGTGCGTACACAATAGTAGTAGAAGTTAAAGCCTTAATTAAACTAGGTGGATTCAAACTTGAGCAAGTCATTCATCGTAGAAACCAGACCATCTAGAATTTAAAGTAGCAAAGAAGAAAAAGTAAAGGAAGCATTTGAGTTAGTGAAAATTCTTGAAGCAAAAGTGCCAAAGAACCATTTCATTTGAAGTAATGTTTGAGCACATAATGTTATGCCATTTTGAAATCCATTTGGAATGTCATTTGAAGTGTTGCGTTCAAAGGAAGTGAAACATATCACCATGCAAATATACATGTAGTAATTACCTAACATTTATTAAGATTTATTCACATGAGTATCATAGTAGAAGCACTGTATAACATAGATGTGTACGAAGTGGAAGTAAGATTCTTTCTAAGGTATTATTTAATTTTAGAGTTTTAAAAGGCTAAGGTTTTATGCTAAGTTTGAATTAGGAGTTATAAGGGTTAATTAGAAGTTTTTGAATTATTTGATTTATTGGAGTGATAAGTTGAGTAGGGTTAATAAAGTTTTAAAGTTATTTAAAGTTTTTTTATTAGGTTGGAATTATAAGGAATTCAACTAGTCTATTTAAAAGTTAAAAAAAAGTCTTTTAAAGTTTGATATTTAAAAAAAAATATTTAACTTGGTTTTATTTTAAATTTTGAAATTCTTGAATTTTTGTAAATTTAAATATTTGGGAGGTAAAATGTTTTCAACATCAAAGGATTAAGAAAAACAAAAATTTGCAAAATTTATTTTTAGTTTCTAAACTAGGGAGACATAAGGTTTACTACTCCATAGGAATTAAATTAGAAACTTTGAATTATTTAAACCTAGGAGTTATAAGGTCTTCTACTTCATAAAAATAAAAAAGGTACAAAATGGATAAGTTTCCAAGAGGAACTTTTCAACATAGGAGGCATTTTCAAAATACAAAACCATACTATATAAAAGAAAAAGTTCAAAATCAAAGTCTACATCAAAGGAAATCTATTGACTTCAATGGGCAAGGTCATAGAAAACTTTTTCAAAACTCTTATCAAAGATGCAAGATAGTATCAAGTGAATCTAATAAAACATAAAAAGATATTTGGTATTTAGATTTAGGAGCTAGTCATCGTATGATTAATTTACATTGATTTGATTCTATAAAAGTCAAGGATAATTTCTATTTAAATATTGCAGATATCTAGTTCATGGAACTGGTAGAGTAACACCTAGTATACCATTTTTAGATTTTGTACTAGAGGATGTTATGTATGTTCTAGGATTATCAACCAATCTCATTTCAGTTACTAAATTGGTTGAAAGTGGAAGATCAATTGAATTCAAATGTATAAATGAGCACAATAAATGCATCATCAAGAATCAAAATATAATAGAAGCTACATGATCAATAAAAAATGGAATATATGCTTTAGATTCAATTAGTTTTTCTTGAGAGCTTATTAAATCCTTATCTCAAGATGAAATTTTTGATAAATTGCTTGAGTGTTTTGAAAGACAAAATATAGGAAATTGGATTCAACAACCTTTCTACCAATGCAAGCATTGGGTGAATCCAAGGTTCAAGATGATGAAATAAATTCAAGAAAAGCAAAAGATAACATGCTTTCCAAGGTCACTTGAAGAATGAAAACAATGATGAAGACCATGATTAATACCAAAGTCTTTAATGATCAAATAATGTAATACAGGGGATTGTTGGATTATATTACATTATTTAGTACATGCTAATGTACCGCATGGTACCTTCATGGTACATTTGTAAATAATATATTAGTGTTGAATCATAGTTAAGAGTGTGATTTTCACTTTTATGTAAGTCTGAATGTGTAAGAAATGCACAAGTGTCATGTGAGTTAGAGTGCAAGTATAAGTTGAGTCTATGTGCACAAGTGTCTTGTATGTACAAGAAAAAATATGTAATGTAAATATATGCACAAGTGTCTTAGATTAGAGTGTGCAAGTTATAGAAGTGTAAGAGTCATGTATAGGTGTACATATGTTATAGAGTCAAGTGTTCATAAAGTATGCAAGTGGCAAGTAGATAATCCAAGAGTCATAAGACTTAGCATATGGAGAGCAATAGTCTTGAAGAGTCATATTACTATGACTATATTATCGATATTTATGCAGGAACATCCAACGGTGTAAAAGTGATCTTGCATCATCTAAAATTTTATTTATTTCAATTTGTTCTAGAGTTTATTTAGTTATTTAGAGGATGGATAAATAGACCCAACACCGAAAGAATAATGCCAATATCCTAAGTGGTTTGGGAGATATGTAATTTTTAAGGTCTTCTACCCTGCTAAAACTAGTGAAGATCCTGCTAGTAAATATTGGAGGTCAATTTTGAAGGTCTTAGAGGTCTTTTTAAGGGCTGAAATATGGCAGTACTATGTAAATATAGTATTAAGCTGTAAACCCCTTCGAGAGATTTCCGAAAAGGTGCAATAATAGCCGTTTCGAGCAATGAGCGATGAGTTATGACCTCAGGAAGTTTGCCCTGAAATTCAAATTTCAAATACATAATTTTAGGCAAGAAAGAGGAAAATAAGGTATTTGGGGGAATTTCAAATTTGTAATCAGTTGGTCTCTGTAAGCTCCATTTTACTTAGTAAAGAATAGCAGTTAACTTTGGCATTTTCTCTATTTCTATGGATTGATGTATTTTGGTTAATGCAACTCTGCTTCAGAGATAATGCTCCACAGAAAGAGACATCGACTATAATTCATGCATCTCATTATATCATTGTAAGAGAAAGAGGAGTAAATAAGCTTGTATACGTTTTGAGCAATTAATATTTTAAGTTATATTGCATACTTAGTACATGTTTGATTAAGGCTATTTACATTCATATTTCTTCATATTATTGAATGTTAGTTGAATTGATATATTATAAACCTTGATTTACATATTAATTTTCTTATATTTTTATCTTAACCTTTTTATATTGTGGCTATATTACTTTCTATATTGTAATAAATAACCTATGATATTTGTGGTAGTATTAGGGCTTAAAAATCTATCATTATGCAATTAGCGCTCTAAATAGCACTTGGTTCCAAGGTCTATTCTTACAATGAATACCACTCAATTGTCTGTATGTTTCACTATGAATAGAACTCAAATGTTTACCTGTTTCACTATGAATAACACTCAATTGTCCATTCATTCCATTGTGAATAACACAAATATTTGATCATTCATTTCACTATGAATATCATGCAAATGTTCATCCATTCTACTTAGAATGGATCCTTCTGTTAGTGGCACTTTGAATAATACTTAGTTTATTCTAGTAGTGATGCTTTGACTAGTGTTTGGTTCCTTCTACTAGTGGCTCTTTGAATAGCACTCAGTTTCTTTTGCAAGTGGTGCTTAGAATAGTAAACTATTCCTTTTACAAGTAGTACTTAGAATAATGATTGATTTCTTTTAAGAATAGCACTCGATTTCTTCTCTAATTATTTTTTCTAGATCTTAGCATAGGTAGCTCTAATATGTTGTAATGGCCCTTAGATTTTTACTCACCTTAGAATGATAATGCTCCTTGATAGCACTAATCATTCTCTTATTATTTTCTTATGATAGTGCTCTTTGTTAGTGCTTATCATTGTTTGAATGCTTTCCTTGCTTATCTTAATGGATATTTTAATAGCTAAATACATTATTATACTTTCAAGAATATTGATCCTAAGGCTAAGATTGTATGATTTCCAGTTAGCCTTATCTTTTTTGTTATTAAGATAACCAAAACTCTTTTTTATTTCTAAATACACCTTATCTTTGGAGGATTCTTCTCTATACTTCTTAGTACTAATATTATCTATTCTTTGGAAGCTTATATTGCTTCTCTATCTCAAGAAGCTTATATGCTTCACTATATTTTGGAATCTTAGATGCTTCTCTATATCAAAAATATATCTTCAATGTCTTAGGCCACACCTAAGAACAAAATATGATTCTCCTCTTTTATAGAGAATCCAAAAAACAATATCAAGGTGAATATGAATGTTCCTGCATGTCCAACTTCCTTTTGATTTGGCCCTCTTAATTACTTCCAATCGAGTCATGCTTAACTATATTTTGAGTTGGCCATTAATCATATTTAAGTTGTGTCCTAGTCTTCACTAGTTTTCCTTGAACCAAGTGAAATGACCTTAACATCAAAATCATAGTAAAATTTTCCTTATCCCATCAATATCTATTTAATCAGACCTTAAAAATAGAGTCCAAGTCTTCATTGCTTTCAAAGTGGACAAAATCCAACATAATGGTGGCTAATAAAATAACTCTATAAAAAATGGGTAAAGTTAAGTGGTAGCTCTAATACAACTATTGGAATTTAAACCTTTATATCTCAAAATATTAGAGGTTCCAATAAATAAGCCATAATATTATAGGTTGGAATATCAATAATCACGAGTGGAATTATATATGTGAGCAATTAAATATATATCTAGGCCAATATAATGATGAAATAAAATTTACTTATAATATCAAATATGAATATAAAATGACCAAAAATTATTCATGTACATGCATGAAGAATTCTTACAATAATAAATAGCTCAAAATATGTATACAATATTTATTATTAATGCTTTCTATCTGGTGATCGCTATAGATCATTTTCCCTTACATTGCATGGAGCTTTATCTCCATAATATAATAATAGTAAAGTAAAAACTCACATACTTGATAATTTCTCTCCATATGATAGCTCTCATGTCCTTTGTCTTATCATCTTGCCACTTGTATATAAGAATCTTCACTCTCTTCTTATATGTATACTTTAACTCTATCACACTTGCACACTCCTACATGACTCTTACTCTCCTACATGCACCTCTAATACAAGACACTTATGTACATTCTCATATTATATATTTGCACACTTACATACATGACACTTGTGCACACTCTCAATACACATTTGCACTCTTACTTACATGACACTTGTGCATGTCTTGCACATTGCACTCTTACATGACACTTGTGCATATATTACACATTACACTCTTACATGATACTTGTGCATATCCTACACATGGACACTTATATAAAGAAAAAATAAAAATCACTCATCTAAATTGTATATACAAACCCTAATCTATTACATATTTATATTTATAACATAAAAGTACCATGGAGGTACATTTGCATGTACCAAATAGAAATTTTTATTCCTATACGTGACATAGTTTAGTGGACATGAGACATGTAAGAAGCCTAAGATGAACCTATGATAGAATCTCATGAGACCAATAAAGTTCATATATCTTTTACGCTCTTAGGAATCAACCATTATTGAACAATATAAATATTTTATAGGTCAACATACACTTTCGATTGATTGATAAAATAACCTAGATAAGAGATCTCTATGATGTTAAAAGTATAATTTCCTATATTGGTTTGAATATTATGTTAGTGTAAGGTATCCAAAACTTGGCATAAGTGTTAAGTATTTTCTTTCTATATTGTTGAACACAAGAATAATCAATCATTTAGGAATGAATTGAATAGTTTTCCACTATATGAAAAAGAGTAACATGATTTTTATAAGTTTAAGCATTAATATTTTATTTGAGCACTCAATACTATATGGATGTCATATTTGAAGAGATCCAACTCTAGTGAAATACTAAATCCAACAACCCTATTTGGATCCTTTAGATGTAACATTAAGAAGTACCTCTAGCAATGCTAGTCAAACTCGTAATAGTAGTCCTTATAGAACTTAGGGTTATAAGTCTCCACATCATGGGATCATCTACTACATATAACATTCTGCTTATGTTATCTTCCAAGACATAGAAGGACTCTTCCATTATGGTGGCTAGATGCTATTCCCCTCATAATCATAATTTTTATAATAATCCTCTACTAGCTTCAAGTAGTTTCAAACCTAGGGCACTAGGTTCATTATGAAGTCAAAATTCCATAGATGACTTATGATGAATGAGTTTATTACAATCCCTAAGTTGAATATTTGCAAGGCCTATTTTTGATCTTGATAGGGAAGTATTTGAATTTTGATCTCCTACAATATTATATAAGACTTGTTAAACATTTCCTTTGATATTTTAGGTTGAGGAGGAGGTCTCTTATTCTTAGATATTTTCTTCCCCTTTCCCTTTTATGAACTTGCTTATAAGGTGGATAGTTCAATATAAATGTATACTATTAGGTGGAATGAGAGAAGAAAAGTGGTAATTGTAATTAGATTTTGGAAGTGAGGACTAGTAGAGGTCAAAGTGGTGTCCATGGTGGATTTATGGGTATTTGGTTTTTTTAAAAAAATTGGAATTTTTTTAAAAATTGGAATTTTTTTTGCTAAATCTAAGACTATGGAGAAATTTGTTTAATACATGGAGAGAATTGCTAATTGGGAGGAAATTCATAATATTTCCTTTTAGAGTGAATCAATTTGTTGCTAGGAGTGAATCACTAGGGGAAGTGAGTGAACTGATTGATGGTGGAAAGTTGGAAAATTTGAAATCAAGGCAAACAATTTAGATGTTCTGGAGCAAGTTACTTGAAAGATCAAGTGAATTAATTGGTAAATTATAATGGCAAAATATTTTAATAGAGTAGTTTATTTCAAGGAAGTCACCTATCCTTAGAGGAGTGAATCATTGCTTGAGGTTTTATAATTGATATGGAAGAGGTCATTTAATCTGCTTCAAGCAAATTGCTTCTTGTAAATGCAAGTAGCACAATATTTTACCCCTTTCCCATGGGCATCATATACTTTGCTTGGAAGAGACACTTGTATTATAGGTTGCTTGAAAAAGTGAAAATAATTCTAAGATATCTTATTTTTTTTGGGGAACCCCATGTTGAAGTTCAACTCCATGTACTTTGAATATGGGTAGGTAGACAATGGACATAATTAAAATGATCTAATTAGAAAATATAGCAAAGTAACAAGAGTCAACTACAAGCATGGGTGTAGTGGTTTGGAGGCACATTCATGACGTAAGATAAACATAAATGACAATAAATATGCATAAGAATTTTTAAAGCCTTCTTCTTACCAATCTTAAGATCGTCATTCAATGGATTGAATGATAGTTTTAAGCTTGAATCATTTTGATTTAATTTATTATTATTATTTTTACCACTATGATATTTATGGAGTGATTCACTCCATAATAAGAGTTATTCACTCCCAAATATTATCTCTACCATTTTTTTTATTTTCTACAAGTCAAAGTTTTTGGACAAGGAGGATAAAGAAAAAGAAGAAAATAGGATGTCCAAGTGCCTTTTTCAAGGTTTTCACTTAGATTAGAAAATTTTTCTTACTAATTTGTGTTTTTCGTTTTTTTTTTAATTTTATCTTGTTCTTTGATAAAAATAAAATAAAATCTTGCATACATGCAAAGAAGGAAAGGTAAAGAAAGGATGAGGATAGTAGCTAGGAAAAATAGACACATATTATGTACAAAGGTATACCTCTTCCTCGCTATATTCTTTATCTACTAGGAAATTATTCCCTTTAGCCATTTTGACCATATGATAAGAAGATACTTTCACTTTATATTAAGATTCTTGGTACTATCATCTGGGTTGAAAAAACTTTCTAGGGTTATTATCCTCTTTGGCAATTGGTTAGTATTTAATTGGATATACTATCTTTTATATTATACCCATATTTATTTTTTTCTCATTATTATTCAAAGCTTTCCAACAATCAAAATCATAGGGAAATATTAACCTAAAAACTACTTCTAATTCCTTTGGTTTATCTTATATCTCTAAAATGGGGTCAAAATTTACTACCATGGACACTAATCCATCTAAATTTATGTTCAACACTCAAGATATTGCATTTATTTTATAGGTATTGAAGGCTTCTATCAAATCCCAAAACCTATGCTTATACAACTTTAGGTGTTTATTTAGGCGAAAGTTGTTGAAACCCTTTCTGTAGTTGATAGAAATTAGTGAATCACTTTTACCATGTATAAAATAGAAGTTTTAGCTTCTCATTTTGATTATTGCCTGTGTGGCTATGTAAAACGACTTCCTCTATTGTTCTTATGGAAAATGATAAAATTTATAAGTAATAGCAACTAGAGTCAAACTTTGATATGAGAGGTGATATGGGAGGTTAAATATATTTTTTTAAGGTATATGCTTCATGTTAAGGAGCATATCACCTGTAGCTTAGACAGTAAAATTTTGTTATCCACTCTACCTCCACACCTTCATATACATTAGACCTGTGTATTTTCAGGTTGAGAGATAGTGTCTTTCCCATAAAACATTTAAACCACGTGCCAGCCAAATCAATGATATATCTTAATCTGGTTCCATTTTGAATGAGCTAAATTTACTTTAACCACCTGTGAGGTATGTTGGAGAATGGAAATCAATAGAATGTTATCTAAATGCGTGCATTGTAGACAAACTTGTGAACCCATATTTAAAGAAGAATTTTTAGTTATGAGAGAACATGGTAAGAAATCATAGAAATTAAATATTAAGTTTTTAGTTTCAAAAATGAAATAATACGATAGATATAAGTTTACTAAATCATCCTTTGATAGGTTAATTATTCGGAAGACTTTAATGCATGCAGGTTCATAGAGATCCATTTCATTAATATTTTTTTTATTCACGATAAGGTAATAATGCAAAAATAAATGATTATTTATTAAGTTATTCGATTAATGTGAAACTCTTCGACTCATTCAAAAGTGAACTCCTTTAGAAGATGTGCTGATATTCTTTGTTAGTATGAAAGTTGGTAAATGTATAATGATTGGAGTATTAACTAGAATGTGAAGAAAGTTGGTTGCATTATTAATAAGGTTTTTGTTTTTATAAAAATAAGAAGTTTTGCTTTTCTTTTAGTTAAAACAAATAAATAGAAGTTAGTTTAAATTTTGGGGTTAAATAATTTAAACTCTAGCTGAGTTGGAGTACAACTTATTTACTTTAATACTTTGTTAAATTTTTAAATGTGACTTATAGTTATAATTTAAGAAAACTATTTTATTCTTTGATGTATCCTTTTTGGTTTTGTTAATTATACTATGGGTTATAAATTAAATCTTTTCACGCATGATTTTAAATTTAGACTAAGAATAAGCATTCTCAAATTCGAAAAGATGAGAATTCATTTGAATAATTCATTAATTAAAAGCATCAGGAAGGATGGATTATGTCATCAAGAAGGATGACATCACCCAACTTCAATAACTCGCGGGTGGCAGTTGTTGTGATTTGGAGATAACTGTTCTCCAACAGAGAATTAAGGGTCAATAGACCTAAGCTTTGGAGAGTAACGAACAACGGTATGAGATGTTGTTCTAGGTTATCGTACAAAGTAGTACATAAGGATTATCATGATTCATAATCCAGTCTTGGAACAACTAACAAAAACTTAAGACTAGGGGAGCTGGTCTTAAGGTTGGAAAGTCCAACGATAGATGGTATGGTATATCTTATCGTTAACTGCGATGTGGTCTGAGATACCCAAATCCAAAGCCATAGTATTGACGGGCCTTGTTAGTGTCCATAGAATGATGGGTTGCTATTAGGTACTAGGCATAGCAATGCTACCTCTAGCATGAGATTAATGCTTAATCATGATTCAGGATGAAGAAAAGGTTAGTGGAACCAAAATCCTCAATGTTATGAGACGAGAAAAATATGCGTCCACCCTTCCAGGTGTTATGGGCCCTAGAAGGATAACCCCTTGCCAAGAAATCCAAAACTCAAGATATGAGAAGGTGGGTCTCATAAATGACAATATATTGCAGGATTTGACCAATATCGAGCACTTGATATTCCATATATAGTGGAATATGATCTCAAAGTGCGACTATTATGCCTATGTACTTATAAAAGTTGGGTGTGCATCTAGTAGTTTATGACTTTATTTTCAAGTAAAATAAAATTTTGAATTTGTGAAATTGACAACTAGGCGAGTTAGACTTGGGTTGTTACAGTTGGTATTAGAGCCTAGGTTGCAAAAACCCTAGGTTGAAAAATATGATTTATTGAATTAACATAGCTCTTTTATAACCAAGTATAATGACAGGGACCTCGAGAAGGGCAAATACTACTCTACAAGAGGAACTTGCAAAAGTTTTGAGGAAGGGACTGAGGTAACTCGTGGGAGAGTCAGATCATGTAAAAACTATCTAAGTACCTCGACATGTTTTGAGAAAAGACAAGGAACTTGCAGTAGGAAGAACTGCACAGAATGATGAAAATATGACCAAAATAATTCAACTGATCCAAGAACAGTTGA
Source organism: Wollemia nobilis (assembly GCA_028583015.1). NCBI lineage: Eukaryota > Viridiplantae > Streptophyta > Pinopsida > Araucariales > Araucariaceae > Wollemia > Wollemia nobilis. Next base: position 2,934,079 of record JAQPPZ010002524.1, read on the forward strand.
ATCAATAGGAACAAATGGAAATTCAAAAGGCTTAGATAAGTGGGCACATGGAATAATAGAGAGCACATATGTCTCAACAACAAGAAATTATTACTCAGCAACATAAGGTAATAGAAAGTTTGACTAAAAGTAAAGAGTTAGAAAGAATACAAAGTGAATTTCTTGAGGATTCATCTAGAAGGAAAGTCGGTGTGGAATTACAAAGAGAAATAAAAAATTTAGATATTTCTAAATTTGATGAAAAGGGGGATGGAGAAATAGATATAAATTGGTTGAGTGAGGCTCAGACATATTTTTCTATTCATCCCCTATGTGTTGAATCTAAAACTACATGGGCTGTAGCACATTTATCAGGTCCTGCCAGAGATTGGTGGACCACATATAATAAAACTAGTCAAAGGAGGTTGTTGATATTCCATGGGATGTGTTTAAGAAGTAATTTAGAGATAGATTCCTTACCCCTTAGTTATACATTGAGAAATACATTGAATTCACCAATCTTCATCAAGAAAACATGTTCGTGATTGAATACTATCAGAGATTTTTCCAATTACTAAAATATGCGTCTGAATATGATAAACATGAGGAGTTTAAAGCTCACAAATTTGTGCTAGGCTTGCATCCCAGAATTGGATCTCCAGTTGGATGGATCAAGCCAAAGAATTTAACATAAGCCTTTGATTCCACACGTTATGAAGAATTAAGCTATAAAAATAAGAAGGTTTATTATCAGAAGTTTGAAAAAGATGAATTTAAGAAAAGAAGAAACCCTGAACTTGCTAAAGGAAAGGATCAACACAAGAAATACAGGAAAGGTGATAGTTTTAGAGGGAACAATAAGAACAGAGGAAAATATCATAGTAACAAAGGGCATCAATACAAGAGAAAATTTTCAAGAAAATCTGCATAGAGGATTGCAACACAAGGAGGAAAGAGTGCTGCTAATAAAAACAAAGAGGTGGAAAATGGAAAAAAGGGTACAAATGTATGCTATGTCTGTGGAGCTAAGGATAATTATGCAAATCAATACCTGAAGAGAGCAGATAGGAGGAAACCAGTTGAAGAAGCTCCTCATAGAATTTATGCTGCAACAAGTAACCCAATATTTTAGGGTAAACTACTCCATTTATTTTAAAAGGGAAATTAGGTGAGGATTTTTTTTATATTTTGATAGATAGTGGTGCAGTTAATAGTTTTATATCTTCTAGTATTGTGAGGGACTTACCAGTAAGGCCTGGGATTATACAAAATGGGTGGCAAGTTGAATATGGTTTAGGACAAACCTATATGATTAACCAATATTTATTTGACTCCCAGATAGATATACCTCAAGGAAAAATAAATTGGCACATCTATGTGGCACATTTACATGCTTTTGATATCATCCTAGGAGTAGATTGGCTAAAAGCTCACAAAGTTCTACTAAATTTTTAAGAGAGATGGCTTGACTTCACTAATGAATCCAAACAATGAATTTAAGTCCATTATAGTTGAGGGACTCTAGAACCTCAATTACTATCTACTATGCAAGCTAAAAGAGCCTTAAGGAAGGGATATAGACTTTGTGTGGTCAAAATGAACAAGAAAGAAGAAACTAAGTCTAGCTCTTCTCTATTCCAAAAGTATTTGATTTTGAATGAGTTTAGAGGTGTTTTTCCTGAAGACATGCCTGGGCTTCCACCAAGAAAAGAATTTGAATTTTCTATTGAATTATTACCGGGAGCAACACCCATAGTTAGAAAACCTTACCAAATGACTTCCATTGAGTTGCAAGAGCTCAAAACTTAATTTCAAGAATTATTGGAAAAAAGGCTCATCAAACCTAATGTTTCACCATGGGGAGCACCAATTTTATTTGTTAATAAGAAATATGGGTGCTTGAGATTGTGTATATATTATTGTATGTTCAACAAGATGACTGTGAAAAACAAGTATTCCTTACCAAATATTGATGATCTCTTTGATAAATTAAGGGAAGCAACCATTTTCTCAAAGATTGACCTTAGATCAGGATATCATCAACTAAGAATTAAAGGGAAGGACACTTTCAAAATTATTTTTAGAACCCATTATGGACATTATGAGTTCACAGTGCTACCCTTCGGTTTGAATAATGCTCCAGCCATCTTTATGAACTTGATGAACAATGTTTTTTGGGAATAGTTAGACCAGTTTGTGCTAATATTTCTAGATGATATATTGATCTATTCTCAAAGTAAGGAAGAACATGATCAACACATGAGAATAGTTCTGGAAATACTTATGAAAAATCAGTTGTATTGAAAGTTATCCAAGTGAGAGTTTTATACACCACAAGTACAATATTTGGGTCACATAGTCTCAGTTGATGGGATTACGATTTATCCTAAAAATATAGAAGCCATAGTAGACTGGCCAGTACCCTCTAATGTAACTGAAATGAGAAGTTTCATGGGAATGGTAGGATATTATAGGTGATTTGTTAAAGGATTTTCAAAAATTACTTTTCCCATAACTGATTTACAAAGGAAGGGAAAATTTTCAAATGGACTTCACAATGTGAGGAAGCCTTCAAAATACTTAAGAAGTTGACCACTACACCTATTCTTCAAGTTATAGACCCATGTAAACCATTCACAGCTTGTACAGATACTTCACTGGAGGGACTAGGAGGAGTTCTAATGTAGAATGAGGTCGTTGTGGCATACAAATCTAGAAAACTTAAGCATGAGGTGAATTATGCTACTCATGACTTAGAGCTAGCTGCTATGGTTTATACCCTCAAAATGTGGTGGTACTACTTATTGGGTAGAACCTTTGAATTAAAAATAGATCATCAATGTTTGAAGTATATCTTCACCCAACCATTATTAAATGCAAGACAACAATGGTGGATAAAATTTTGGCTGAGTATGATTTTGGGATAGAGTAAATTAAAGCGAATGAGAACAAGTTGGATGATGCACTTAGTAGGAGGAGATATGTAGCTATTTTAACTCGATGCCAGTATGAATTAGCAGAGAAAATTAAAGAATTGTAAAAAAATAATGAATTATGTAAACAATACCGAATTAAGGTTGAGCAAGGACTGAATATGAATATGGATTTCAAGATCAAAGAGAATTTTATATACTTTAGAAATCGAATAGTAGTCCCAAATAATGATGAGATAAAAATTATTATATTACAAGAGGCACACTATGCTCTATACTTTGCTCATCCAAGAGTAGTTTAAATATGAGAAAATTTGAAGGACTACTTTTAGCCTGAAATGAAAAGGGATGTAACTCATTTTGTTGCAAGGTGCCTCGAATACCACAAAGTTAAGGTAAAACATCAGCATCTTGGAGGATGACTATACACTTTTTATATTCTAATACAAAAATGACATGGATTTCATAATTGGTTTCCCTAAGAATCAATTTCACCATGATGCAATTTTTTTTGTAGCTAATTAATTAAATAAAGTGGCACATTTTATAACTAAAAATGTTCATGATGATGCACCTACAATAGCTCAGAATTTTGCTTGAGAAATTGTAATACTGCATGGTTTCCTTGAAATAATTATCTTTGATAGGGATTCACGATTTACTTCTAAATTTTGGCAAGCTTTGCACCAAGCATGGGGTACAAATATTAACATTAGCATAACCTATCATCCTAAAATTGATGGATAGACCGAGAGGGTCAACCAAGTTTTAGAATATATGTTATGTATGTATTGCATGGACCACCAAAGTAAATGGTAAGATTATCTATTCCTGGTAGAATTTGCTTATAATAATAGTTACCATACCACATTAGGTTTGGCCCCATTTGAAGCCCTATATGGGCGTAGGTGTAGAAAATTGTTGACATGGGATAATTTGGATGATCGAGAAATGATCGGTGTTGATGTTATGAAAAGAATGGAGGTCCATTTGAAAGAAATCTACCAATGACTTAGATAAGTTGCAGATCATCATAAGAGCTATGCTGATCTAAAACGATCTCCTAGAGAATTTTCTATAGGTGATAAAGTCTTTTTAAGAGTCAAAACAACTAAGAGATCTATCAAATCCACTAAACTTAGCCCTAGATTTGTAGGTACATTTGAGATATTTCTAAAATTAGCCTTGTTGCCTACAAATTAGCTTTGCCACCTAAATTTTCCAAAATCCACAGTACCTTCCATGTATCCCTCCGAAAGTATGTGGCTTACCCATCACACATTTGCGATGTTTCTCATTTATAGACATTGGACCCGTAGCTCACTGAGGTCCGCCCCATCAGAATTCTAGGATATAGAACCAAAAAACTAAGAAAAAATGTTGTTGATCAATGTAGAGTCTAGTGGGATCTTTATTTAGAAAGAAACACCACATGGAAAGATGTGGCAGCAATGTAAAAGAATTTTCTGTTCTTGTTTGAAGACTGATATTTACATAAATATTTGAATTTTTGATATATATGCTTATGTATTTTGGACTTATTAATGTATATTATGATATATATTTGGTATAATGCATATAGTTTTTCATAATATGCGGATTGATGTTTTTATACATATTTTTATATATCTTTTAATTGATGTGAAACCTGCGAAGTATTTTGGCTAAAACATGGGTTGTGTTAAATTATGGTGGGGGAGAATGTAACATCCCCACAAATTTCTTATCTGCCCGCTAGTTTTATTAGAATAAGGTAATGCTGATAATTGTTTTGTGAGTGCAAGAACTAAAGTAGATATGACCAACAATTTAGTGTACCTGTTACTCAATCATAGGCATAAGGATAAGGATTGTCGTTGAGGTAAGTTGGGATATGATGCTAATGCTTTAAAATCACCATGGTTACAAGTACATGGAACCTTGTGGGGGGAGGGGAGGTAAAATCATATAACGTAATATATTGAGTGCAAATGCATGAGTTGCTTGGGAATAATTTTTGCATTACATTATAGTTTACCTCTATTTTTAAAATCTGCATTCACTTGTTAAATATATAATATATGCTTAGAAATTATATATATATATTATATGTATATTTACAAAATGATAAAATTAAAACATTAAGTTGATAATAATCTAAGAAAAGCCACTGGCAATCTTTCGATGTGCCACTCGGTGGAAAATAAGTGTTTTGTATTGCATGAGGAGAAATAAGGTGTCAAAGAGCCATGAATCACAAAACCTTATAAGAAAGAAATATATTGTTAAAAGGCATGGGTGGAATCTCATCACGGAGCATACTACGTGTCTATTCTAGCTGTTTGTTGTTTATTCCAGTAGAAGTTGGCATCACTTTCGATGAAGCAAGAGGTTGGCATATTTTTTCTTTCTTTTTAATTTTAGTTATGTATTAAAAGGAATGCTCGTCCATGGTTTATCATTGTTCTAGAACCATAATGTATATTATATATTGCTGGTAAAGACAGAAAGGTATTTGACCTTACTAAATATCCTTAAATTGATTAAGTGTGTGTGTCCAGAACGAGGTCCTTCTGTAGGAAACCAAAAAAAAACCTGAGTCTTGAAAAGAAGATTTAACCTAATTTTTTATACTGGTAAAGTGTTTACAAGTTCCACATGTATTTAAATAATAATATTATAACCAGATAAAGAACAATGCATTGCTAATATGTTCTTTCAATTATGAAACATAGTTTTGAAAATGGAGTTTATGTAAGTGTGTTATGCATTTTTGAGTGTGTGCCATGCATAGTAGAGGTAGTTTACATATATATATGCACAATATTTTAGAACCGTGTTGATCCTTTAGAAGGTCGTAATCCTTGTCCTTAGTTGCTGTACTGTCATGAGCTAACATATTCGAATTAGCGAAGCGAATGAATGAAAGGGATGGCAGCGTAAAAATACTTCGCAGTGGATGAACGGATATCACCATATCAACTCTCGTTAAATATTTTGTTAAAAGACTAATTAATGAGATTAAGATCTTTACTCTGTGTTTTATTAATCAATTAAAGTAGTATGTAAGTATGTCTAATTATAAAACAACATGCAATGCTCAAGGTTGTTGTCATAAGTAACGAAAACATTTTGGTAACCTCCTGTAATGTATTCTCATGTTTTAGTACTTAAAGGAAACGTCGATAAGAAGGCTTTAAATTTGATTAATGATTTAATTGATGTGCATATTAAAAATGTTCTAGTTTATTTTACAATATCTTTGGATCTGTTTCATAATTAAATCATTCAATTCATAACTCTTGAATAAATTTTTTCTTCTATATCTTTTGAAATGTTTGATATGGAACACCCAAAGTTCACGTAATAATAACAATCCTGTTTCATATTTGGTCTGGGAAACAGTTGTTGAAACGCGTTCTCCGGTTGATAGAAATTTGTGAATCACTTTTACCATGTATAAAATAGAAGCTTTAGCTTCTCATTTTTATTATTGCCTATGCAGCTATGTAAAACAACTTCCTCTATTGATCTTATGGAAAATGATAAAATTTATAAGTAATAGCAACTAGAGTCAAACTTTGATATGAGACGTGATATGGGAGGTTAAATATTTTTCTTTAGAACCGTTGATAGATGCTTCATGTTAAGGAACATCTCACTTGTAGCTTAGACAGTAAAATTTTATTATCCGCTTTACCTCCACGTCTTCCTATACATTAGACCAGTGTATTTTTAGATTGAGAGATAATGTGTTTTTCCCATAAAACATTTAACTACATGCCAGCTAAATCAATGATATATCTCAATCTGGTTCCATGTTGAATGAGATGAATTTACTTTAACCACCCGTGAGGTATGTGGAGAATGGAAATCAATAGAATGTTATCTAAATGCACACCTTGTAGACAAACTTGTGAACCCACCCTTAAAGTATAATTTTTAGTTATGAGAGAACATGTTAAGAAATCATAGAAATTAAATATTAAGTTTTAAGTTTCAAAAATGTAATAATATGATAGACGTAAGTTTACTAAATCCTCCTTTCATAGGTTAATTATTCGGTAGACTTTAATGTATGCAGGTTCCTAGAGATCCATTTCATTAATATTTTTTATTCACGATAAGGTAATAATACAAAAATAAATGATTAGTTCTTAAGTTATTTGATTAAAGTGAAACTCTTCGGCTTGTTCAAAAGTGAAATCCTTTGGAATATGCATTGGTATGTTTTGTTAGTATGAAAGTTGGTGAATGTATAATGATTGGAGTATTAATTAGAATGTGAAGAAAGTTGGTTGCATTATAAATAAGGTTTTTGATTTTATAAAAATAAGATGTTTTAATTTTCTTTTAGTTAAAATAAATAAATAGAAGTTAGTTTAAATTTTGGGGTTGATTAATTTAAACTCTAGCTTAGTTGGAGTACAATTTATTTACTTAAATACTTTGTTAAATTATTTAAATGTGACTTATAGTTATAATTTAAGAAAACTATTTTATTCTTTGATATATCCTTCTTGGTTTTGTTAATTATACTATTGGTTATAAACTAGCTTAGATATATAAAATATATATCTATAAATGCCGAGAGTTATCAATATCAAGGTGCCTATCTCATTTCTTGGGGGTGTGATAGATAGGCACCTCGATATTGATAACTCTCGGCGTTTATAGATATATATTTTATATATCTAAGCTAGTTTAAATCCACCGTAACCTTTAATATCGACGGATAATTTTCTTAATGTCAGCTTTTTTAGTAAAATATTAATATTGTTTATGACGTGGCTGACCTTTCTGGCTGCCATTGTAGGACGCCTATCACCATAATTAAATATTTTCAAGCATGATTTCAAATTTAGACCAAGAATAAGAAGTCTCAACTTCGAAAATGATGGGAATTCATTTGAGTACTTCGTTAGTTAAAACCATCGGGAAGGATGGATTATGTCATTGAGAAGGATGACATCACCCAACTCCAACAACTCGTAGGTGGCAGTTGTTGTGATTCAGGGATAACTATTCTCTAGCAGAGAATTAAGGGTCAGTGGACCTAACCTTTGGAGAGTAACAAATGATGGTATTGTTGAGGTGTGATTTTTTCAGGTTACAAAAACCACTCAACAACTTAGAATCTAAAATTCTCTCTTGCAAAGAACGTAATGTTTCTCCAAGGTGCTCACTTAATGTTTTACGTGTCAGGCATAGATGTTTATATAAGTGCCTGAATAAACTCTTGGGTTTGCAAGTTTCTATTTACAAGGGGCCTAGGAATTAAGTAAATGATTTCAAGTTTATCATATATAACATGATTTTCACCAAATTCTATTATCCAAATGATAAAGTAAATATGCCTTATGATTAAGATCTATTGATGTAAACTTAACAATACCATTGATTAAAATGCTTTCAAAACTAATTTGAAATAACAATTTGCCTTAGCATTTTAATTAATGTGAAATTTCAATTACTTTGATAAAAATCAAAGTATGTGAAATTCAAATGAAATATAAACCCTGATTATAGATATTCACCTTTTAAGAATCTAAGGTTTAATCAGTGAAACTATCTTATTCATCCCAAATAAAAAATCAACATTAAAATATTTGAGAAAATGAATAAAATAAAAATGTTTAACCCTAAAATTATAAGGTTTTGAAAACCTTATTAATCATAACTCATAGGGTTTAATATAATGATCATCTATGAACTCTAAATTTTATGATTTAAAAATCAAGTTCATAAATGTGCTTTTTATATATTTGTATATTAAATATTTAATTACAAATATAATTCTCCAATGTAAGGTTTGAAACTTTAATTAAATAAAAATTCTATTTAAAACATAAAGTCCAACCAAAATATAACAAAAGATATCAATTCCAATTACTGACTTTATTGAATCAAATTCAGTATTAGAATATTCATTTATCTTTATAAGTTTATTTATTTTAAATATTAAAATAATTTAATATTTAAATTAATAACTTAGTAATAACCTAGTATAAAATTTTATGAAAATGAACTAGGTTATATAACAAACATAATCAATATAAAATAAATAATCAAAGGTTTTATAATAGGAAAATGATTATGTGTCTCGGACAAATGTTACAGATAAATACCAATTACTATTGAAAAATCATGGCTCACCAGTATTCACACAGCAAAATCAATGACATGATGCAATCTTCAAGGGGATATAAACTTTTGAAAAATTATATTAAATATTTCATTCACTCCAAATACAGTCTATGTATAAATTTAGATAAATTAAATTTTAAAAGAAAACATTAAATCTTACAATGCTTTCAATATTTCTGCAAAATGGCCCTTTCTGTATATTCTTCAAAAGATGGCTTCGGCTCTTTCCAATTCCTTTCCTCTCCTTCTCTGCATAAAATGTCCGACGTGTATATTTAATATTTAAATTAATAACTTAGTAACAACCTAGTATAAAATTTTATGAAAATGAACTAGTTTGTATAACAAACATAATCAATATAAAATAAATAATCAAAGGTTTTATAATAGGAAAATGATTATGTGTCTCGGATAAATGTTACAGATAAATACCAATTACTATTGAAAAATCATGGCTCACCAGTATTCACACAGCGAAATCAATGACATGATGCAATCTTCAAGGGATATAAACTATTGAAAAATTATATTAAATATTTCATTCACTCCAAATGCAGTCTATGCACAAATTTGGATAAAAAATATTTAATACAAAACATTAAATCTTATAATGCTTTCAATTTTTCTGCAAAATAGCCCTTTCTGTATATTATTCAAAATATGGCTTTGGCTCCTTCCAATTCCTTTCCTATCTTTCTCTGCATAAAATATCCGACCTTTTCCATGAATCTTAATGATTTATTTATAATTTGAAAAGTTTAGTTATTCCATTTCATCACAGTTTCGGGAATAGATTTTATAACTATATTCTTCAAACCCTTGTCCTTGTATTACCTGCATAATGAAACAATAATCATAATATCAAAACAAAACCAAACTTTATTTATTATTCATTCTCCCGTAACTTTACTTTTTCTAAAATTATTTTAAAGTTCTCATATTGCTAAATTAAACAGCTATTTTTTGGTGAAATTGACATCTAAAACCCTGTAAGTTTGGTACCATTAGAAGGATAATATCTATATCTTTTTACCAAGTTTTGAATGAGATCAAACAGAGTTGCCTAGCTCAAGATATGTCCATTTCAATTTTACATTAATTTTAGGGTTAACCCTAAAATAAAATTTAATTATTTAAATGAAAATTAATCATTTAAACCTTTAAAAATAATTTTAATCAAATTATTTGATTTGAAATAATGCAATTAATATTCAAATAATCAAAATATTTAGTTTGAATAATTGCAACTACATTCAAACCTTCAAAATGCAAATATGTCAGCAATTCCAAAGTGAAAGCAAATTTTCAAAGACCTTGATGCGATCAAAATTGGATAAACAAAAATTCCCCTAAATCATAAAATTTAAGGTGGGTCCCTAATTTTGGGGTCGTTGTGAAGGAGTCACAATAGGTATGGGATATTGTTCTAGGTTATTGTACGAAGTAGTACGTGAAGGTTCTCACTATTCATAATTTAGTTGTGGAATAGCTAACAAAAAATCAATACTAAGGGGATTGATCTTAAGGTTGGAAAGTCTAGCGGTATATGGTATGGGATATCTTACCGTTAAATACAATGTGGTATGAGATACTCAGATCCAAATCCAGAGTATTGGTAAGATTTTTTAGTGTCCATAGAATGATGGGCTACTATAGGCACCAGGCATAGCAACGCTAACTATAGCATGAGCTTAAATCTTAATCATGATTTAGGATGAAGAAAATGTCAGTTGAACCAAAGTCCTTCATGCTATGAGATGGGGAAAATATGCATCCACCCTTCTAGGTGTTATGGGCCCTGGAAGGATAACCCCTTGCCAAAAAACATAGAACTCGAGAGATGAGAAGGTGGGTCTCATAAATGGTAATATATTACGGGATTTGACCAATCTCAAGCACTCGGGATTTCATCTGCAGTAAAATATGATATTGGAGTGCAACTATTATGCCTATGTACTTATTAAATTTAGGTGTGCATATAATAGTTTATGACTTTATTTTTCAAGTAAAACAAAAATTTGAATTTATGAAATTGATAACCAGGTGATTTAGACTTGCGTTGTTACAAGTTTATAGTTATCTCAGATTAGTTATCTTGCATCTTGTGGTTGTATTCCTATATAATAGTATCATAAAATTCTAACATATTTTATTCCCTTGCTATAAGTAATCATTTGTTAAGAGGGTATCCCAATATTGAATTTTATTCTCATAAGGCCCATAGATATTGACTACCACAAAAGTTTTACCCAATTCCAGTGAGAAAAGCTCAACTCCTAATATAGAGATTAAAATAATTGAATTGATAAGTCTAAAAATGAAAGACTTTTTCTTCCATCCCATAATCATACCTCCAGATCTACCCTTAGAATCCAAAGAGAGAAAGTCCCACTCTTTTAAAAAGATTTGAATAAAACTTTCCACTTTTTACCTAATCCTATTGTCTCTTGAAGTAGCAAAATATCTAGTTGTTTTAACTACATGAACCTATGGAGGGAAGTATTTTAGAGTTACTACCCAAACCTTGAATATTATAGAAAATAATTAACATTTATTTACCAAATCAGGGGTCTAGCATCTCTCTGTGCCCTGACTATTGATTTTTGTTTTCCACTCTTAACCTTTCTCAAGGATTTATCCTTAGCAAGTTGGAAATTTGATTTCTTCCCAAGATAGAAATGATACCCAAACCCAAAGCAAGCCCTCCTACTAATCTAAAAACCTCAAGAAGATCTAAGGAAATATCGATTGGACCCCTTGCAAAACATTCACCCATAAAAGAGTATGACCTTAGAGATGTAGACCTTGAAATATCATATATTTTTGATATGGTAGGGGGTTGACTGATAGGTATATTGAGAGAATATTTTGACCAAGAACTTGTACCCTTTGTTTGATCCTTTTGTCTTCCATATTCCACTAATGAGGATTGAAAGGGGATAATATTCTCCTCCCAAGATTTTAATTTGGATTTGAAGAGTGATTCAAAAAACCCACAACTATATTATGTGAAAGACCCCCCTTTGTGCCATGAGAAGGAACCACCTCCATTATGTGTACTAATTCAAGTGGTCCCTCATATTTTCCATTATTTGTCTCCCAACCAACACTACTATCCTAAACCTTTGGTGCTTGAGAATCATCTACACCATTATTTTGATCTTTATCTACTCCATCATCACCATTCAAAGTTTCTAACCCAAAAACTTATCTACTTATGCCCCCTTCATATTTCTAGTTGATCCATCCACTCACCCTAGATATGATATTTTCATCATACTTCCTTCTCTACTCCTTTCTTATAAAATTTAACCCACATTATTATGTTAGATGACCATAAACATAGCACCATAAGCAAAGAAATGGTATCTTCTCATAATCATGATTCTAAACATAATGTCATTTTCCAATTCTATTTCTATAGTCTCTGGAAGACCCTCCCAAAAATCCATATCCACCAAAATCCTAGCAATAGAATGAGAGGAGCCACTCACACATGATTGGTCCAAGCCAACCCACTTCCCTAAATAATTACAATTTTTTTAAAAAATCCTAGAAGACCACAACTCCAAGGTCAATCCTAACAACTTTATCCAAATTGGTTGAGGTGATTTAGACTCCCTTCTCGATCAAAATAAGGGGACCATAATTTTAGAGATAACACATAAGAGCCCTAGAACCATCTACTCTATAAAATTGTACTTGCATGCTGCACCAATCTAAAGGAGAAGTCTAAGCAACCTTGAACTAGAATATGAAAAATATGGGTGTATCCCAAAACACGGATCGAAACCCTCTCCAACCACTGAGCAAGTGATTTTTTTGAGTAGAATTTGCCATAGAACCTCCTACTTAGTGTTTTTTACTCCATATCTAGGACTTTATCCAAAAGAATGTCTTCACTCAAAACCAAATTTACACTCCCCTCTCTGAGATTTACACACTTTTTATTCCTTTTTTTGTGTAGGATATGTTATATGTAGTTAAAGCCTTTAGCTCCTTAATATTATCTAATAAATCCCCTATCTCCAAGATCCCATCCAAAAATATTGTAAAAGGAAGTGTAAAATCCCTATCTACCAACTCTTGAAAACTTCTCTTTGTAGATACCTCCCAAGATCAAACTTCCATGAAACATCCATCATCATTTACAAAGCACATATCCATGGGAGGTGGAATGAAACCTATTAATATGCTGATACAGTATGTCTTAAGGTTTGAATAAAACTCACCCTAAGCAGGAAATCTCTCTTGCAAAGGACTATCCTCATTATGAGGATTGTTCATTACTAAAAATGGATTAGAAAGATGATCGACACTACTATTTATATAAAAAAACCCAGTTGTATGCAATGAATTTTGTAAAAGGGACTAAAAAAATTGTAAACTAAGCCTCCAAAGGTTTTTGATTTGAGTTCTAACTAGGGTGAGCCTCCATTAAAGGATTGTACTCCCTCTCCATATTCTATTTGGGTTTCAAAAAATCTTTAGTAGGGAAAATAGAGATTTCTTCCACTAGGTTTGGAGTGTAGTCCACCAGGTCAACCACGTCCTCCACCATCCACTTTAAACGACTAATAAACCTTTATCCAAAGGTTATTCTCTTCTCAATTTTACCACTTAAATTCCAGTTCCTACACTCTAGTTTATTCTAGCAAGCTTCAATACATTTGAGCCCAACATCAAATCTCTCTAAAATGATTGTTTCAAATCATGAATTCATTTGCTCACAAAATAAAAGAATGTAGATTTTTCTTTAAGAAAACAATAATGAGACAAGGATATACATTTAATTCAATATCAAGGCTAATAGTTAGGGTCAAATCCCCCAAAATAAATCATAGGAAAGAACAGTGGTGATGTTCATTGAAAATAAAAGTAGTTTAGATATTCCCAACCATTTTGCTCCCTCGCCTTGAGAATGATGTTATCAATAGCTAAAAAGATAGATTTGAGTTTGGCTTTTTTCCATGTAATAAGAGAGAAATGGGAACCACTTTGACAAAAAGTCCCCCGACCTAGGAAATACTCCTTCTCTAACTAATCAGGTGGGTTTTTCATGATTTGGGTGACATATTATCATAATAAAAAAATATGCTTCTTCTACATTCGATTTTTCTTCTTATTGAATCTTCCATGACTTCTCTTTTAACCTTAGGAATTTTTTTTTACTTAGAGGGAGCTATATAATCTATAGAACCCCTTGCAAAGATACGAGACAATGAATAAATCATCAAAAAAACATCTTTATCATCTTCTTGCCACTTCCTCTAAATGAGTTGTATCCAAAGTAGAATAATAGGATATGAGGGATCCCTTTATTTGCTAAGCGCACTAGGCCTATGATCCAAAGGAAGAGTCCTCATATGCTATCAAAACTCTAAAAAAATTATCCTTGCCCTAAACATCTTATGCCTTGAGGGGAGCCATCCGATCAAATTTGCAAAAAAACTAATCATTGTAAAAAATGAGATGGCAAAAAGCTTTAGAGAGCAAACCGTGTGAGAATAAGATAAGAAATAAAGGGATAGGAGGGATTCAAGAGAACCATATGACCCTCAATTGGTTGAGTACACCCAATGCCTCTACTATCCATGTATATTGAAATTTTAAAGGAATAGAATCCCAAAGACCATTTTAATTGATAAATTAAGCAAACTTCTACATATATTTACACCAGCAAGGTGTATAACCCTTATTTTCTAAATGAGATAGAACTATGTTCAAGGCCCTCTAAAAATCCATAAATCAAAATTATAAATCGTAATTTTATTTGACAAAAAAACATGTTGTGGTCCTAACGTATTTCATGAGGAGTAAACACTAGTGAAGAATATTTATTTATGACCCTAACTTTGATATTTTCCTCTTTCCTATAAAATAGACCGAAGGAGTAAATATTGGTGAAGCATATTTATTTATGATCCCAACTTTGATATTTTTCTTTTTCCAACAAAAATAGACCTATGATCCAATTAAATTTTGCTTCTAGCAATTGTCCATCCCATTTGCATTTGTCATATATTGTTGCAATATGCTTGAAACCTCATATGGAAGAAATTGCCAAACAATCTCCAGTATTCCAAGTATTTTTTAATACATCCTTTGCATTCCTCACTTTTAAATTAAAATTTTTATATTTAAATAAATTTAAAACCATAACAACTTATTAATTTATTAATAAGTTTTTTAAGGGTTTGATTTATATCCCTAATATTCTAAGTTATTATTTTTATCATCATTTTTTAATTTTATTTATGGGTTTAACTACACTTCTTGTTAACACCTACAATATTTATTTTGGGTTTCTCAAATTGTCATCTCTTTGAGTTTTCTTTTTCTTGCTTTGACGGTCTTCCTCTCCTTTGTCCATTCCCACTATTGGTGATATTACATTAATTTGTCATGTAATAGTTTAGGGAGGGACTTATTATTTAGGGTGTGAGTGGAATATTTACTTGTAGAGTGTCTAGGTGTCAAGTGTGCAAGTGTCAGTGTTAGGTGTCAAGTGAGTTATTGAAGAGTCATATGAGAGTGATGTAATTATGAGAGACGAGAGAAGGTCAATAGAAATGCATGTTGAGAGTCACATTTAATTATATATTGATGATAAAAAATTGTAAAAAGTATCGAACTAACATAGCTTTATGCACGCTATAGTAGACTTTATTAATATATTTTTAGTATTTTGTGTACATTATTATTGTGAGAATTTTTGTATGATTCTATAGAAATTTATGTATGAGATAATCAGGTAGAATTACCAATAGTGGTTTCAAAGCCATAGTGGTTCATAGATACAATAGAGAGATTGCTTATTATGAGAGTGATTGTTGATTTGCTTGACTGAAGAAGCTACAATGAGAAAGATTGCAAAATTTGAAATAGATTACAAAGATATTATTTTGAAGGAGCCAAGACTCAATGAAGGAGGGCCCATATTTGCAGAATACAAGTAGTGAGAATACTATACTTTTAAGTAGTCAAGACTTGGAAAAGGAAGACTCACTATGAGAAAACTATAAGTGTAAGAAGCCATACCTTGAAGAAGGAATGTTCACAATTACAATTAAGTTATTTGTGCTAAATTCAAAGATTTTTTTTTAAATATTGAAGATTTAAGATTGGATGTGAAGAAGAGAAGGTAGAGAAGATTGAATATTGAAGGGTTAAGGTCTTCGACATTATAGAAGAGAAGGAGATTGACAAGGTAAGGGAGATTTAGGTTCATTTGAGAAAGTTATTTGAAGTGATTTTAATTATTGGAGGAATTGTTTTTAGGAATTAATATTGTTGGAGAGATAAGAAGAATATTTTTGTAGAGATAGAAAAGAATTGAAGACATTCCTAATTTGATGAATGATTGATTAAATTGAATAAGAACAAGATTTTTTTTTTGGAATTAAAAAATTTTATATTTGAATTGAACAATTTTTTTGAAGAATAAATAAAGAAGGAAGAAGATTGCAAAAAAATTAATTAATTGAGAAATATTTGAAGAGGGTTTTGGAAGAGAGCACTTTATTTTGTTGAAAGCAACGGTGAGACTTTAAGCTTTTGTTAGAATCCATGCAATGAATAAGCAAGCAACTAAATATAAGATACCCATAATAAGAGATGAAAAGGAGATTGTAGAGTTTGGGAGAAAAGTGAAAATGAAGGTTGCATTTAATGAAGATATTATACATTTTAAGAAGATAATAGACTTGTAGATAGAATTGAATGCGACCATTGAAAGTATACAAACGAGTCAACTATATTTGATCATGGGCCTAAGACAACACTTTGATAGTGGTGTGATAACATTTTTTTTGCTAAACCATGCAATAGAGGAATTTCACATTCAAATACCTATTCATTACATTCCAAACATTTTGGTTATTGATGTTGGAGATGCCTTGAATTTTTTTTAGTTAACAATCAAAACATATCAAGGTGTGACATGGAGAAGAAAAAAGACTGTGAGTATAGATGGAGATAAATATTTTAAAAAATGGTTGATAGACAAATAATAATTAAGACGTTACATGCAGTTAGTCTGGACGTTATGCATAGAAGGAACATATATCATGTGAGGGAAAATGTGGAAGCTAGTTATTTAATTTTAATTATTGGTTAAAATATTACAAGATGCAAATGATGTATTTTCTAAGGAATCCCTCCAAGCCTTTGTGTTGTATTTATAAGAAGCAGAAACCATAATCAAAGTATTTGCAAAGGTAAGGTAGAGCAATGGAGAGGTGTTGCATTCTCCTAATCAATATCAAGGGCAAGATGCAATAAAAAATAGAGGTGAATCACCAAAAAATCCATACGCAATTTCATCAAATGATACTTCATCAAAATTTTGGCTTCATCATAGAGTGATGGTTGTAATTGAAAAAACTAAGGGATCCTTATGTGATCTTGTAAGACAAATTTCTATTGAGCATTTAAAAAATAAAGGCAAACAAGTGAGCTATGGGACTCCTGAAAGCACTATTTCTATAAGAAAGTTATTGGATAGGTAAATGCCCATTAGTAGTATTCCTAAAAAGGTCTTAGTAGATTTACTAAAGCCTTGTGGATGGAATCCTTCAATACACCATCAATTATTTTTAGATAATAGGGAAATAACAAAGCTATGTAAGAGTGCAAAATGAAATTTTACTCATATTTTGCAAATTAAAGATCCTATGAAGATATTTGTGGATTTACATGGTTAATTTTAAAGATCTGATGCATTTATTTAATGAGTATGACTCTCCATCAATGATAGGAGATATAAAATACATTAATTATATTTTATTTGGGGATTACATAGATCGAGGATAACATAGTTTAGAAACAATTATTCTTTTGCTTATGCTCAAGGTTGTTAGGGCCGCATCTTAACACTATTTTTGTAATTCTCATATAATTATGTAATGACCCCCTTCCAACATGAGGTATTCTCTATAATGTTATTTTGTAATAATTTGTAATGGTATGTGGCAAGTGATGCACCTAGACAAGTGGGACCATTTTATGTAATTGTTATCAAGAATATAACTAATGTTTGGTAGAAGATTCAAGCTCGATTGACACTTTGCAAGTAAGCCAACTCTTGAGCATTAGGTTGGGGTTGCATAAACTATATCCTTAAAAGACAAGGTCCCATGAATGAATGTATCTTTGTACAATTAATGAAAGTATTGAAGGAGGTTCCCCTCGAAGAGGACTATGATTCTAT
Source organism: Wollemia nobilis (assembly GCA_028583015.1). NCBI lineage: Eukaryota > Viridiplantae > Streptophyta > Pinopsida > Araucariales > Araucariaceae > Wollemia > Wollemia nobilis. The sequence goes on from JAQPPZ010002524.1 coordinate 2,952,328, forward strand.
GTTGTTTTGTGATATTGTTTTAATTATGCATTTACATTTCATATTGCAATATACTATTCTTTCATGAAATTCTGCTTCAATTGAAATATTTATGTGAATAAGTTTATTTTTATTAGAAGGTTATTAACAGGTGGTATCAAAGTGCTTTCCAAGGCCAATTTGTGCTACGATTGTAATAGTTCTTGCCCTTCCATTTGGATTGTTAGGTTTAAATTTTTCATATTTTTAAAATTTTGCTTGTTTCCTTACTAAAAAAAACATGATCTTTTTTTTGCATTAGTTTATTAGGTTAGAAACCCAATGCTAGGGGTTTTAAAATATCATGGAGGAGCTATCATTATTGGCTAAGCTATATTATCCATAAAACATCTAGTGAAGTGAGGGGCGATCAAGCTCCAATAACTAGGTCTCAAACAACACCTTTCTATGGAATTGAGCTCCCACGTATCGTTGGATATACCAAGAGACCCCCTAGGATTAAGAGAAACCTTAAGCCCTAGGAAGAGTTTTGGCCTAGTATTATCCATAGAACACTGGAAACATCATCCAAAATGATTACCCTCTTGTATTGATAAAGAGGTAGGTAGTGTGATCAAGGGTATGTATGGAGTCCTCCTTGATTTGTGGTCTTAAATATTGGTCTGAGCACTATTGTTCATCACTATAATATAATAGAGATCCTATGGGTAGTACATACACCTTGGATTAGAGTACCTTGTTTTGTAAACATTAAACTTATAAATATTCTTGTTCTACCAAATGTTAAAAACAGTAACCAAATCCTACCATAAAAATTGAGCATATAGAGGATACTTCCCAATCCTAAAATTATTGTATGAAATAATTGAAAGAAATTGGAGATAAACATAACACTCAAGACAAATTTATCAGTGTTAATAACATTTGGGTATTAATTTAGTTAGAGTTAGTAACAATTAGGGTAAAATTGTTAGTTTCGAGTATTAGTAATAGTTTCCTGTGATAGTCATAATTCATAACAGACAAAGAGTTGATAATGATAGAGTTAGACAGAATAATGTTAGTAATAGAACAATATCAGTAATAGAATAATGTTAGTAATAGATAATGTTAGTGATAGAATAGTGTTAGTAATAGACAATATAGTATCATAAGGGTTGTCCAATAAGAAACCAATTTTTTGAGTGAAAAAAACCTCAAGAAGGAAAATCAACAACACTTGAAGATAATACTTCTCTTGTAAAAAAATAAAAATAGTGTTGTGATATATAGCTCATTATGACCATCTTGTCGAGCTAATCAGTTTGCTATATAGCCTCCATGCACACTTTTTTAGGATGAAAAAAATATCATTTTGGGGCCTAGTCCATTATGATCTTATTTTTGAGATGATCATTTTGATATATGACACCGAAACACTTTTTTTTCTCTCCTTACTAAAAATAGTAACTCTTAAAACAACACTACTTTTTTTAGTAAGCCAATGGAAGTAATTCAAATTATACCAAAATGGCTAGCAAAAATAGAGGACACAAAAAGGAGAGACCAAAACATTTTTTGCAAGAAATGCATACAACCATTACTTCTCTTCTTAGTGACTTTACAATGATGAGGGAAGAAGTAACACTTTTGAGAGGTGAACACATGAGATCCAAAGCTAATATGGAAGAAAAAAATTTAGAGATTGAGGAGAAACTTAGGGATGATCCAAAGGTGTTTGAGCATCTAGGTGGAAGCACCACCAATAAAAGAGATAAATTTATGAGGAGAAGGAAGGTTATCATTCTATTTTTGACATAGATACTCCATTTAAGATGCCTAAATTAGACTTTTTTAAGTTCAATAGAAAGGATGTTGATGGGTGGTTATGTCGAGCAAATTAGTTCTTCAAACTTCACAATGTCCCTAAATATTTGTGGGTCACTATGGAATATTTCAAATTTGAATTTGAAGCCTTACAATGGTATTAATGGTTATAAAACACATATCGTAACCCTTCTTAGAAATATTTTGAGTCCTAATTACTCACTTGTTTTGACCCTAGTGAGTATGAGGACTTTACAAGAGCATTAACTAAACTAAGACATACCTTTATGGTTTGAGACTATCAAACCCAATTTGATAAATTGACTAATAGGACCTAGGGGTTGAATGAAGGTTTTTTAGAGTTGTTTTATCAATGGCTTGAAAGATGATATCAAGGATGAGGTCAATATGTTCAAACCACAATCTATGATGTAGGCCATAGGATTGCTTCGATTGGTCAAAGAATTATTTTTGGCTCAAAGGAGGCCACCTAAATTTCCATAGGCCAAACCCACATTTCCTTCCAATTTCACACCTAATACTAACAATAAATCTACCCCCTACAAGTGCTTGACTATAGAAGAGATGGATGCCCAATGCATACAAGGCTTATGTTATAATTGTGATGAGAAATATTCAATAGGGCATAAATGTGTCCAAATGAAGCTATTTTTGTTGGATGTAGAGGAGTCAATAAGTAGTGAACAAATTGATGATGAAACAAAACCATTAGAGGAACAACATTAGGATGAGGGTGAAATACAAGAATAACCATAACCATTTTTTTCATGCTCTTGTATGAATCACTAGCCTTTATATGATGAAAGTAGTAGGATTTTTAAAATACAATATCTTATTATTCTCATTGATTCATACTGTATGCACAACTTTGTTGATCCCTAAGTTTCCAAGGAATCCAATTGTTATACACATGCTTGCAACTCCTTTGAGGTTATGGTGGAAAATGGTAGAACATTGCCTTGTAAAGGCAAATGCCACAATATTTAGTTGAAATAGGGCATTATGAACTCAAACATAATATGTTTGATCTCCAACTAGGAGGATGTGATCTGCTAGGAGGTCAATGGTTAGGTGCTTTGGAAATCATAGCTTAGAACTTTGAAGAGTTATGGATGTAATTTTCATAGAATGGTAGGTCCTACACTCTTTTTATTTTGCAAGAAGGATCTCCCTAGGTTACCAGTTCAAATCGTATGGAGAAGTTATTCAAAAAATATTCTCATGGGGTAATTGCTTAGATATTTGTAATTCAACCACCAACTTCAATAGAGGACAAACTCCTAGAAGATTTGCAACTTGTTATGACTAAGCATGTAGTTTTTATAGAATCAATAGAATTACCACCCCGATTTTCTCATGATCATGCCATCCCATTGGTACCTAGTAGTGTGCCACCTAACATTAGACCATACTGGTATCCCTATGCACTGAAGTTAGAAATCAAGAAATTAGTACAAGAATTGTTACAAGAAGTCATTTGGCCTTGTAACAGTCCTTATTCTTCTCCAATTCTATTGTTTTGAAAGAAATATTGGTCATAGTATTTATGTGTAGATTTTTATGAGCTTAATAAGCTTACCATTAAGGATAAATTTCCTATTTCAATGGTAGATGAATTGTTGGATGAGTTTCATGGTGTTAAGTTTTTATTAAAGTTAAATCCCCACTTAGGTTACCATCAAATTTATCTCAAGGAGGAGGATATACCCAAAAAAACATTCCACACTCATGAGGGCCATTATGATTTCTTGTTTATGTCAATTGGCTTAACAAATGCCCCTTCCACATTTTACATCCTCATGAATAATATTTTTTGCCCTTTCTTTCGCAAGTTTTCTTTGATGATATTTTGGTTTATAGTCACTCTTGGGAGGATCACCTCATCCATTTTGATATACAAACTTTATCTCAACATCAACTTTATACTAAGCGGTCTAAGTGTCCATTTTGGATTGACCAAAGTAGAGTATTTTGGATACATTGTCACCAAATATGGAGTTAAAGTTGACCCTAATTTCAATATTAGTCTAAGCCTCACACTCTTAAGGGTCTTCATGGATTTTTAGGACTTACATTATATATTACCATAAATTTATTCAAAATAATGGTAAAATAGTTGCCCCTTTAATGACTATGTTAAAAATAATTCTTTTACTAACATAGGCCCAGCTAAGAAGACTTTATTTGACCTAAAACATTCTATGATGACCACTCTAGTCTTAGCCATGCTTGATTTCTAAAAACCTTTTGTAATTGAAAGTGATGCTTTGGGTAATGACATAGGAGCCATGTTGATGCAGGATGGAAGACCATTGGCCTTCACTAGTAAAGCACTTTTAGGTCAAAATATGGGTAAATCAACTTATGCAAAGGATATGCTCACCATTCTGCATGAAGTTAATCACTGGTGACCTCATCTCATTGGGAATCATTTTACCATCATATATACCACCAAAGTCTCAAATACTTCCTATAACAATGGGTCACCACCTCTAAATGACAAATTGGATCTCAAAATTAATGGGCTATGATTACGAGATTACATATAAGAAGGTAAGGAGAACATTGTGGTTAATTCCCTCTCTTAACAATTTGAAGATCAGAGTATGTTATATTCCATCTCTTCACCCATACCTTAGTGGACTAATGCTCTTAAGGAGGAAGTGCTCTAGAACTCTAGATTACAAACTTTGATTGACACACTTCAAAAAAATCCTACCTCATGCCTAAAATACACTTGGGATGGAAAATATTTAAGATATCTTCAATGCCTTATTATTCCCTAAACTTCTCAACTATGAGAACTCAATTTTAAGGAAATACATGCTTCACCAACTGTAGGCCATTTTGGGTTCTTCAAGACTTATGAAGGGTTTAAGCATACCTTTTTATAAAAGGGAATTAAGGACTTTCAAAATTTTATGGTAGAGTATGATATATACCAACAAATGAAAGGAGAAACAATGCATTCTTCTAAAACTCTTCAACCCTTGTGCATTCTAGAACAAGTATGGACAAATATTTTCATGGACTTTATTGAAGGGTTACCTAAGTCAAGAGGCAAATCATATTTTGGTGGTAGTGGATAATCTAATGAAGTATTCTCATTTTTATTCCCTCTCCCATCCCTAAACAACATCAGTAGTAGCCCTACTCTTTCTAAACTCCATTATTTACCTTCATGGCATGCCCACATCTATTGTGTCTGATCGAGACCCTAAATTCACTAGTTATTTTGGCAAGAATTATTTAAGTTGTAGGGAAATCAACTCAAAATGAGTTCACCCTATCATCCATAAATAGATGGTCAAACTAATATTGTAAATAAATGCTTGGAGATCTACCTTCGTTGCTTTGACTCTAATCATCATATATAGTGGGAAAAGTAGCTTCCCTTGGCCAAATGGTGATATAAAACTTCCTATCATACTTCGACCAAGGTTACCTCTTTTGAAGCAGTTTATGGTTGACCTCCATCAACACCCTCCTACATTATAGGAAGCTCCAAGGTCCATGCTATTGACACTACACTCAACCAACATGCCATAGTCCTCTGTAAATTGAAGCCTAATTTAGAATTAGCCCATAATCGTATGTGACAAGTTGATCAACATCATTCTGAGTTCAAATTTGAAGTGGGAGATATGGGTTTTCTTCACTTGAAACCATATAAATAGTCCTCACTTTAGCATTGTAGGTGCCCAAAATTAGCTACTAAATTCTATGTCCCCTACTAGGGGTTGCAACAGATTGGTGCAACAACCTATAAATTAGCCCTCCCATCTACATCAAAGCTTCATCCTATATTTCATTTATTATCTCTCAATAAGGTTGTGGGGAATTAGGTATAGGTTCAATTTGTTTTATCAGAACTAGATGAAGAGGGTTCTATCCTACTAGAATCAAAATAACTATTGGACTACAAATCAAACGCTCTTTAAAACCATTTCATCATTGAGGTTCTTGTGCAATGGTATGGACTACAACTAGAAGATGCCACTTGGGAATATCTATAGTAGCCACAACACTAGTTTGCTCTTCTATACCTTTGAGGATGAAGCTTTTTAAAGAAGTGCATGTTAGGACCCCATCTTAACACTAGTTTTGTAATTCTTCATATGATTATGTAATGACCCCCTTTCGATGTGGGGAGTTATTTATAATGTTCTTTTGTAATACTTTGTAATGGTATGTGGTAAGTGAGGTGCCTAGATATGTGGGGCCATTTTATGTAACCATTATCAATAATGTAATTAATATTTGGTAGAAGATTCTAGCTCAAGTGACACTTTGCATGTAATCCAACTCTTGAGCATTAGGTTAGGGTTGCATGAAGTGCATCTTTAAAATATAATGGACCATGAAAGAAGGTATATTTTTGCAAATTAATGAAAGTATTTAAGGAGGTTACCCCCCTCAAAGAGACTTGCAATTCCGTGTTTGAATTTGTGCTTGAAGAAGTCTCCTATTTTCTTCTTTATCAAAGCTATGAAGGTATTGTTCATTATATTTTCTATCTTTACTTTCTCTTGAGCCTCTTGGATCGCTCCTACTACATCTTATTTAAATATATCCCAACAACTTTGGAAGAAGCCCATCGAAAAACCATCTAGTCTAGGGGCTTTATCTTTATTCATAATGAAGAGGGCATTTCTAATTTCTTCTTTGAAAATATTCTTATTAAGGAATATGTTCATTGAAGTTGTGACTAGTTTTAGGATGTTGGTTAGGATCTCTTCCACATCATTTTCATTTGCTTCCCCTATGTCATTGAATCTGTGGTTGAAGGAGTCTACTATTTCTTTCTTAATAGTTTCATATTCTATGACTCAAATATTTTTCCCATTGGATATTTCATTAATTTGAGATATCATTTTGCTATACCATATCCTTTCCCTATATAGAGTTAATGAAGTCTGAGCTTTTCGTATCATTGAGCTTGATTTCTTGCAAAAGGATAATATTTGGTCTATGCTTCTAAATGAAATACTTTAAAAGTATTATTTTATTAGGGTCATTAAATCTCCTCACATTCCATGAGATTACCTTCATTTCATCCCTTTGGATTTTTTTGTCCAAGGTGGACTACCTTCCATTGACTATTTCCTTCTTTGTATATCTCTTCTTGGTTTCATCTATTGATGGTCTCCCTTTAGTTTTTGGGGCTGATGTTGTATCGGAGTTCAATTTTTTTATCTTTGCAACCTTGGGTGTCAATTCCTATTATGATTCTTCTTTCTCCTCATAAGTTGTTATTATCAAGTCAAGAATGGGAATGTCCTCATATAAACTTAATTTCTTCTATTTAGGTTTTGGCTAATTGAAAACTACTTGTTTCCATATTTCCTTTCCCTTAAAACCAGTTGAGGGTTTGATTCCTCCAACTTAGCTTGGGGTTAGGCTATCTCATTTTTCTTGTTCCCCTTGATTGAAGAGTAGATATATTCCATCAAATCCTTTAATTTCTTATTCCACATGGGGGAGCTAGAGCCTCGACTCTTTGTGATGTTGTTATGGATTTATGAGTTCCTTCTAAGTGAGCTAGAGCCTCAAATAAATTAAATTTCAATAGAATGGATTTGTGATTTTAATCCTCCTCACAATGAAATATTTAAAGAGATTTTGTACTTTATTTCTAACCATATATTGGATAAAAAAATCTACCCAATTTTTTCTAAATATGAGTTTGCCTAATGCCTCTACTAGCAATGTGTATTGAAAGCTGGAAGGAATAGAATCCCAAAGACTATTTTAATTAAAAAATGAAACAAAATTTTAAATTGATTTAGACCATAGAACTATGTTCAAGTTCCTTCCAGAATCCATAGATGGAAATTATAAATCATAATTATATTTGATAAAAGAACATGTTGTGGTCCTTCCAACATCTTTTGAGCATACATAGTTATAACCCCACGCTTGATATTTTTTTCTTTTCTAAAAAATAGACCTATGACCCAATAACTTCTAACAATTTTCCATCCTATTTGCATTTGTTGTATATTGTTGCAATATGTTTTGAAGGCTCCTAAAAAATAAATTGCCAAGATGAGTCTTTTTTAATACATCCTTGTATTCCTCACTACTTAATTTTATTTTTTACATTAAACTAAAATTAAAACTATAATAATGTATTAGTTTGTTACTAAATATTTTTAAGGGTTTGATTTAAACCTCTAATATTGAATGATACCATTTTTCATTATCACTTTTTATTTTTGTTTATGGTTTAATCATACTTCTAGTTGACACCTACCATATTTATTTTTTGTTTTCCAAATCAAAATGCCTTTGAGTTTAATTTTTCTTGTTTTGAGGGTCTTCCTCTCGTTTTTCCATTCCCACTAACACTTTTTCATCAATAAATACCATTTTTCACGTTATTCATAATAAGACCTATCTTCTAAAGGTTTATGTTGCCCAGAGACTTGGAAGGGATAAACCCATCAACATTAAAATGTAAGAATGAGCCTACACAATAGTCATTTTCTTATGCTACTTTAATAACCTAAATGTTTGTCATGGAATCCCTAAAGTGCAAGAGTGATCCTCCATAGTATTTATTTTCTTATGCTTCCCTACAAACCCTAAATTTTCATGGATATTTTTCATATTTGTTTCTTTATTACGTTGTTCTTCAAACCCTAAAGTGCAAGGGATATACTCTAAATTACTTTCATTTTTATTATAAGCATAGCATACCTAAAGTGCAAGGGATATACTCTAAATTGCTTTCATTTTTATTATAAGCATAGCATTCTATTCTACTTGATAAATATGAAGACAACATACTTATGTATTGCACTTCCTCATCCCTTGTGTTTTATTTGTTCTTTCAATGGTTGTTCCAAATAAATTGTAATGGCCTTCATCCTTTGATGATGATATAGAGGGGCTTTATTTACCACTTTCTTGAGAGTGAAAAATCGTTGATCTAATCCATCATCTCCTACTATGGTATAATATCCTTACATAATAAAAAAATACTCTCATGCCCTAAGTTTTTTATATTTTTCTCCATTATTTTCGAATTATAATACATCCTATTTGATAATATTTCTGACATGAAAATACATCCTCTTGATTAAGATTTAATTTTAATACAACGTTAATAAATATTCTAAAATATCTATAACAACGTATATTTAAGTATACATATGAAAAAATTTCTTTTAAAAAAAATCATAAAACAATTTGAATTAAATACTTATTTTCACTTGATCTATTTTCTTTAATTCTTTTAATTTCCTATAATATATATGGTTTACACCTTTTGCTTAGGCCGGCTTCCTTTGAATAGTAAAATGATTACAAATTGTATCACATTGATTATGTAATAGCTCCAAATCAAGTGACCCTTGTTGAAGAGGAAGCAACAATATGGAATCTATCTGAAACTCTATCTACCTTCTCGTTTAGTCAATTTAGCACGTCTGATTTATGTATTTCTGATGCTAATCCTCATTAGAATATGTTTCACGTACCATACCATGAAGCAGAGAACCTGTCAAGCTCGGTACTCTCATTATTCTCCTCCAACTTATTAAGGTTATGAATTCGATTCTCTTTTAAAGAAAAAGAAAAAAATTCCCCAACATCGGGAATAGAATTATTCATTATCATCATGAGAATCAGAACAATCTTTCATTATTGATATATCCGGCCTTTGCCACCCTGCTTACTCCCAACGCAACCTGTTCGTACGTGCTGGTGGCGTTTTAAATAGTTTTACTCTGCGTTCAACTTGTTAACAGCCAGCTCGGTTACTTGTGCGAAGCTTTGAGCTCTCATCAGGTTTGTGTGTCTCTCTGTATCTTTTGACCATAGTTATAGGTGATGCAATTTCAATTTTGAATTGTTTCTTTTCATAATTGCTGGTTTGGTTTGGTGAAATAGAAAGAAGAAAGAATGGCCACAAATCTGGTTTTGCTGGGGCGAACTGGCACCGGGAAGAGCACTACTGGAAATTCCATTCTTGGACGCGAGGCCTTTGAGTCGGGATTCGGTTCTAACTCTTGTACGCACGACTGTCAGCTCCAAAGTACAACCATAAATGGCCGAACAGTCAACGTGATCGATACCCCTGGTGAGTATACAGCCTTACCTTAAAAAAAGTTTGTTTCGGCAAAATTTGGAACTGTTTTTTTGATATCATTTTCATACTTTTATCCAACCATTTCAAAACGAGATTGAGAAAGGTTTGCTTTTCTTGAATTCACTGAAAATCCCCTGGTGAGTTATATATATATATATATATATATATATATATATATATATATATATATATATATATATATATATATATATATATTTATTTTGAAGAGGTTGAGAAGCGTATAAGTTTTAAAATATATAATTTTTTTGAGTGTTTGTCAGCTTAAGGTTGATGGTTTCAATCTTAAATTTTTTTGGTCTCTTACTTGAAATAAAAATTTATCTGTCATGACAAAAAATATTATAATAATAACTTTCTAAATTTAAACCATACCTACATGAATACTAAGACGGAAAATTTGTATATCTAGTATGTTGGTTTTGGTATCATTTTACATAAAAATATTTTATTTTATTTTTTTAAAATATTTTCTTCATATGCAAATAAAAATAAATACATAATATTTTAAAATATAAAAATTAAAGCGTAAGAGTAAATGTTTCAATACTAATTAATTAATTATAAATTTTTTATTAATATTTAATAAAAAAATCTTATAATAGTACTAAAAGGTTGTAGAGAACATGTTTTAAAATTAAAAAAAAATATTATAATTTAATCATATTAAAAATTTAAGTTTTTCTTTAACATATTAATTTAATTATAATATTTTAGTTTTAAACATATTTAAATTAGTTTATTGTTTATTCTTATATTTTATTATAAAAAAATCTAAATCACTTTAAAGATAGGTACATGGTGATGATTTTTTTCTAATAAATGTTCTTGTGAAAGTAAATTATAAATATAATAATAAAAAATATAATTAATATATAATAAAAGGAGTAAATATTTCATTTATTATAATTAAAAATTTTAAAGAGCTAATACAAATAATGAGAGTTCAAGAATGAGTGTGTTTTACCAGCAAGGACACCATTTACATTATAGGTGATGTGACCCGGTTCAATTTCTATGATGGATGTGTATAAGAAGTATTACTAAAAAAAAATACACAACTAATTTTACTGGGATAACATAAGAATAAAACAATTTATTATGATTATAAATAACCATATAAGGTTCAAGGTTCAAACCGTAGCGTGGCGAGTGTGTGGGTGTGTGATATTTTTTTTGGGTGTGTGGAGATTGTACACCTGTTGGTCCATTTCATGGCTTTATGAGAGGTCATGGTTAGGAGGATACTACACATCTAGTGGTCCATTTCACATCAGGCTATAAAACAATGGAGGTGGAATATGTTTGATAATAGGAATCCCAAAACAATGGAGGTGGAATATGTTTGATGATAGGAATCCCAAGCACTTGGTGGTAATATGTTTTTTTTGGTGGATGCAACCCCTATAAGCTGAACTGTGCTTGTTAGCTACTAAATATAGTGTGATTGTTACCAAAACAAATTGTTAATTGATTTTAGAGTGGGCGAGTGTGTGAGGGTGTGTGTGATAAATTTTCTGGGGGTGTGTGTGGAGACTATACACCTAGTGGTCCATTTCATGGCTTTATGAAAGGTCATGGTTGGGAGGAGATTGCACATATAGTGGTCCATTTCACATCGGGCTATAAAACAATGGAGGTGGAATATGTTTGATGATATGAATCCTAAACACTTAGTGGTAATATATCTTATTTGGTGGATGCAACCCCTATAAACTAAACCGTGCGCTTGTCAGCTCCTAAATATAATGTGATTGTTACCAACTCTCCTAATTGTCCAACCTTTTTGTTGGGTTGATTGTAAAGTGGTGAATTTTTAAATCTAAGCATTTAACATTTAAAAATTAGTTAATGACTATGCTACAACACAAAAATATAAAAATTAGTCCCTTGTGTGCTAATGCAATTTTTTTTTTTTAAAGTTATGTATCTTTATTAGTTTATTTTGTAAACAACCTTACATCAAATAGTAGTTGATGTGGTTTTACTTGGGTATACATATTGATGTGATTTCATAATAACATATTTTAAAATATGAATTTTTAGTAATAAGTTTTAATTAAAATTTAATATTAATATTTTAATTTTTTTTATATTAGATAGATAAATAGATAGTATTAACGTGAACTAAAATTCTATGGTAGTTGTTTATTTTTATAAATATATTAAAAAAAAAATATTAGTATTTATGGGATTTAGAAATATTAACACACTTTATATTAATGATGTATTTTTTAAATAATAATTTATTTTTAACTTAAAAATAATATAGATTTATTTTTGTTTTGCATTATAATCAACAAAAAATATAATAGATGAAAAACAGTGAATATGATAACTTGATAAAAAACATAATTTAGTATTTAAGATTATTTATCGGATTATAATTTTATTTTATTATACCTAAAGAGAACTTTATGAGATACATCATTGAATAATATGTTGAATAATATAAATATATGTTTTAAGTTGTGCTTGTCCTTTGCATTTTAGAACCAAAATTAAAAGTAATAGCAAAGAGAGATTCAAACATAAGTCTTATGTTTGTTGAGAGAAATAGAAGATTATGATGTAGGTGTAGGAGTAAGTGTTGCGCAAAAATCAAGCTTGACAAAAGAGAAAATAATAATCCAGGAATGACTCTTGTTCTTGTTATGATAAATAGGAGGAGATAATTTAGGCCAAGGCAAAAGTTGTGTGAAGCAATTTGTCTTAATATATAAGGAAATAATGTATTAACATAACTATATCTAGATAATGAAGTTAGGACACACGTTAATATACATGCAAGTTGAAATGGACACTAAAATATTCTACACACGAAAATATAAACTATTCTAAACAAAAAATTAAATCAATACATTTTAGGATCTCATTAATGATTTTATAGATGGAGATGATACTTACTTGACTTGAGGAATTGTGAGGTTCTACACAAATATAGAACCATAAAATATTTTAATATCCTCATTACTCTATAATTCAAAGATTTGATTGAACCTTTTCTTGGTACAATAGGATGCCTAAAATACACACATATGGATTTTCAATGAGAGGGCCAAGAATACATTAGAAAAGATGTAATTATCGAGCTTTTTAATTGGGTATATTAAGAATAGAGAGAATATAGTTTCTTTTCAATGCAAATAAGAAGATTCATTATATTTCAGTATAGTTGTTTGTTCAATTCATACTATGTCCATACTTGCAAGCTTACAATAGTGGTAAGGGCTTAGGCATTTTTTTGAGAGGTCCAAGGTTTAGACCCACTCAGTATGAGGGAACGAATACCCCTCATAAAAAATTGTATAAACTCAATGAAGAAAAATTCATACTATGTTCATGGATCAAGGAGATGAGGTCTTCAATTTTTTTAAACTTGGACAATCTTGATTGCAACCAATGGATGGAAGTGATAGGTACTAACTTGAGTGTATCTACACCCTTTGATTCCAAGTACTTCTCAACTTGGAGGAATTTGTCATAATGCACCATTGAATTTGATCTTAACCATAATAAAAGCACCTTGAATTGCTTGATGAAGAATAATATCTTCATGAATTCATGAAGACATTATTTATCCTAGACATTATCATTTAGTCCTTCATGAGGTGTTGGATATTTCTCTCTACATTAAAGTTAATTTCTATGGACATGGGATATTTTTTTCCTATCCACACATTTCCATTTTGAAAGATATTAAGATAGTAATATTTAAATTTAGGAGCATCCATTATGATGGTCCAATGATTTTTTTAGTGATATTAGGCATGCATGTGACCTTGTTATAACAACCAATGCTATTTACAAATGTGAAAAAGGGTATATCATATCAGTGACATTTTGGATTATATACATTCAAAGTTAATATTAAAAAGAGTTGCTAAAAGTTATAAATATTTAATCATGGGCAGAGTATGAAGTCCTCGTACTACCTAAACATTATGTAATTATTTTCTAGAAAATAATATCTTCCAATCATATTGTAATGTCAATAACACATGACTAATATGATGTTTTCAATGGATGAACGTGACACGTTCACCTTATAAAAAGAAAATTACAACTCTTACTTTAATCATAATCCTCACTTTATTTGATTTATATTGTCATGGATCAATATGTTCTACCCATGCTTTAGTTTAAATAATACATGTACCTATTATGATCTTGGTAATGGATGAACATGATTAATTTTATTTACAAATATTAAATAAAAATCTTATATAAGTATATTTAATTTTAAAATTTACTATAAATGAAGGTACTACCTACCAAGCATATCAAATATTTACTTATAATAATAATATATGTTACCCATGTTTCAATTTGAAAAAATATATGTATATTAGTTAAAGCTTGGCATTGGATGACCATGATTAATGCTGGTTATAAAAATTAAATCACAACTATTATCTATTTTTAATTAGTTGAAATAGTTATGGATCAAGGTGCATCATGAGATGAAAATTTGAATGCACACATATTTTTTTCAAACATATTTATATTTAAACCTTATATAAATCCTTTTTGGTTCTAAACTTATGCCTTTATATTATGAATTAGGTTCAATATATATGAAATATATCCCTATATGTATATGTTTATTTATTTGGTATATTATACAATATAGTCAATATTTATATACTTAATGATGTGGTTAAGAGAATTAAACTTTAGAAATTGATCATACAATGATTTCTCTATATAATATGGTTCTATTAGTATTCAAAATGATTAAATCCCCAAAAGATAAGGAAGGTATCCTTTTGATGTGTGTGTGTGTGTGTGTGTGTGTGTGAAGCTGATACAATTTGAAAAGACTAAGTTATGATATGATCTTTTACATACCCTATTTATTGATTAACACTAGCCAAGAATTACGTATTAAGATCTCTACAATGCTATGGATGAGGCTCTCGAACCCCAGTCTTTGAGCTCTCGCTTAAAGTTAAAGGGGACCGGTGCCCCTCCCTTTTAAGATTATAGATAGAGAGCTCTCCTCTCTATTTTAAAAGCTCTTAAAAGCTCTCCTCAGCTCAAGGTTTTAAGAGATTAGTTTTTCATTGGAGTCAACACTCTTAGACCACTTATTTTTTAGTTTGTTGTTGACAAGAATTTGGACACACATAGAAATATAATACAAATGCAAGTACACATTTCACTAGCATAAATTAAACTCAAGTGCAATCCACTAAACATAGATAAAAATGGGAAAGCTTAAGTTATAAAAATGAAAGTAGTGTATCCTACCATATAAAATGAAGGATCTATATGAGTAAGTATTGAATTGAGGATTTTTCTTGACTTGTAATTCAGTGTTGCATCTCAAATCTAGATTCAAAAAAGTTGGAAGGAAGTTCCAATGGCTCCTCTTAACCTTTTGATTGAGGTTTAATCCCCACTCTTCATGCAAAAGTACTCCTACATTAACCTACATAAATTGTATGAAAAGTAAAATATAGAAAATAAACCTGTATAAAATATTAAGGGTATGAGTGATCCCAATGTAATATAGGTTTAAACCATAGTGAGAGAGCATAGGTGATCAATCAAAAAATGATAATTTTAATAGCAGTAATTTTCTCCTCTTAATTTGATATGAAATTAATAATCAAATTATAGGATGGACAAAAAGGAAAAGCCTCAATCACCACACAATTAGCAACAAAGGGTGGTGCCACTAATGGAATGCATAAAGACTTGCCAATTTTTCAACAATCTCATGAGATCAAAGTATAATATGGGTTTCACAGTTTCTCATGACCAAAATATGAATACAATGGATCTCTAGGCTCTTATATATAGTTGGAGTTTACCCTTGAGTTAATTGGGGTGAGAAATTTATCACTCCTTGTAAAAGTAAATATTTGGGGGTATATTTAGCAAAATGATGCACCAAAAAATATTACATGACTCTAATTATACCTATAAATGACCTATAAGAATTTTAAGATGATTTATGGTGCCACATAAATATATAAAGTTACTTTTCAAAGATTCTTCTTAGGATCCATGCTTTTATTTTTCGTTCATATGTTTGTGAGTGATTTGCCTAGGAAGTGAGTGAATCACTCCACTTTGCTAATGAGTCAGTAGCAATTAGTGGTGAATCATATAATTTGCTAGTGCATTTCTATCATTTGCTATAAAATCACTTTGACAAGCCAATATGGTTACTTTTCCAATGGACCACTTTTGAGCCAATCGACACTTTGATAATGAATTGGAACTCAAGTAAATTGATACTTGAGAAAATTGGCACTTGAGAAAATTGACTCTTGAAAAAATTAGAACATGAGCAAATTGACTCTTGAAACTTGAGTGAATATGCACTTGAGCAATCAACCTACCATGAATATGGCCAAATTTGATCAATTTTGTAATCTTCTGTTGTTTTTGAAATGTTGATCTTGAGTTTGCAAAGTCTAAATTTTTGTGGCTACTTCCTTGGAATTAGAAGGTAGTATACTAGCTATGATATTTATAGTGAATTTATAGGGTGCCAAGATCAATTAGTGATAAATATTAAATCATATTATTATCAT
This sequence comes from Wollemia nobilis, assembly GCA_028583015.1. NCBI lineage: Eukaryota > Viridiplantae > Streptophyta > Pinopsida > Araucariales > Araucariaceae > Wollemia > Wollemia nobilis. Next base: position 2,968,795 of record JAQPPZ010002524.1, read on the forward strand.
TAGGAATGGAGTCTTTAAAATCAAAATCCCTACAAAATTATAAAATTAAAGGTCACCTTTGTTTAGATATTGGATCACAGGTTCAAAACCTCTTTCCAATTAGTATGTGAGGGTACATCTTGATAATCCATATTTTAATTTTCATCTCCTCACACTAATCCCTTGGTAATTTGTTAACTTGATCCTCTTTAATCCTTGTATTCACAAATAAGCTTTATTAGTTCAAATAAGCTTCTTTGAAGTATTAAGTAGCATTATCTATGGATACCTCCACTTTGGATTTCTCTTCATGAATGACATTAAAAATTTCTATGGATTTATCCTTGATAAGAGAGCACCTCGAGCGATCACTTATTAGTATTTCTTGCATGTCCTTTTTCAAATTTTCAACTATCATTCCAAGAGCATCAAATCCAACTTGCACCACTAGAGTCTCCCTTGCTTATATGATATATCCTTTAGCTATTTGATTTTCATCTTACTATATGATCTTTCCCTCTTTTTTATCTCTTTATTGGATGGGAGTTCTTTGATGTACTTTACCTTCGATTGTAGTTCCTTTTCCACTTTTCTAATTATATTTGAAGAGCAATGTTGCACACTTATTGAGATATACAAGATGCGTCTTAATAGAAAAGGACTTGACTAAGAAATATTGTGTGTGCCTTATCATATTTGCTTCCAAAAGGACTTGGATTTTACTACATCTAAGCTCTTGAATTTCACATTCTATATTGAAAGTACCTTGGTAATCAATAGCTCCCTTATTCCTTTAATTTACCAGGATTGGTGGATAATAAATGTAGCATATGCTAATGTTCTCTTCATTAGTATTCTATTGATTTATGTGCAATTTTGACTTTTTCATGGTGCTTGATATTTCCACTATATTTTCTCTTAGGGGTTCATTTTTATCAAGTAATAGAATGATTTATGGACATCAAGGATGAGGTTTTTCCTCATAGTGTGGATGACCTTGGATAGTTTTAATATTATTCGAGGAAGAGAATATTTGTACCTATGGGGACTAGTGGATTAATTAAGATAGGATTACCATTTTAACACAATGTCATGGATGACTGTATGGACCAAGTGGTTATGAATGATAAGGATTGGGGTAATGATGCATGATGTGATATAATGACATACATTATGGAGGGAATAAAAGGATGGGTGTAAGGAATATAATTTTTTGTAAGGTTAGCATGAATGATGATAGGAAAAAATAAAGTGGAGAGGCATGTGATAATGACCCTATATTGTGAATAGGTAAACCTGATGGTGACCCTAATATTTGGGCTATGCTTTTTGATATGGTATGAGTACAACAAAAGAAGTTAGGGGGAATTAAAGAAGTGGAAGTAGAAGAAATTAAAAAAATAAATAGAGAGAGGAGTAGAAGAAATGGAGATGAAGTTGAATTAAAATATGGTTGTGGGAAATATGGTGAAAGAAATTTATGCTTCTAGATTGATGGATTTCATTCTTGCTAATGTTTTCATTATTTGTAAATTTTGTTTTTGTCCATATATTGGTTACTTTAACTTGTATATGTATCCTTCTTAAGCCTTAACTCAAATTCTTATGGTTGTTCCACAAATTCTTATTCAATATTACCATTAATGAATGTACTGTACACATCAAATTAATGTACAACTCATATTTTTTGTCTTCCAAATGCTAATATAATTTTATTGTATGTTTCCTAACAATAGGTGCATATATCTCATCATAATATGACTATTTATTATGCACATCCCTTTTCCACTAGCCTTTATTTATGCCTTTAAATTAATACATAGCTATTGTACTTTATCTTTAATATCCACTTCACTACAAGTACCTCCTTGTTATTTGAATGTTCATATAAATTCCAATTTCATTATTTTTAATTGTATTCAATTCTTCTTCCACGGATTTTTTCCATTCCTTACTTTGGGTTGCTTCTTCAAAATGTAAGGGTTCCACTTCAATCTTGTATAATAGTGCATAATTCACCATTATATCTTCTTGTTACATTTTAATTTATTGTTGGGCTTGTGCTTGGCATCCTTTGAATATCTTATTAAAATTATAATCGAATGATAGGATGGACAAAAAGGAAATACCTCAATCACCACACAATTAGAAATAAAGGGTGGTACCACTAATGGAATGGATAAATACTTGCCAATTTTTCAACAATCTCAAGAGATCAAAATACAGTATGGGTTTCACAGAGTGTAGATCTCATTCTCATGATAAAAATATGCATACAATGGATCTCTAGGCTTTTATATATAGTTGGATTTTACCCTTGAGTTAATTGGGGTGAGAAATTTATAACTCCTTGTAAAAGTAAATATTTGGGGGTATATTTAGCAAAATGATCCACCACAAAATATCACATGCCTCTAATTATACCTCTAAATGACCTATAAGAATTTTAAGATGATTTATAGTGCCACATAAAGATATAAAGTTACTTTTTAGAGATTCTCCTTAGGATCCATGCCTTTATTTTTTCTTCATATGTTTGTGAGTGATTTGCTCTAGGCAGTGAGTGAATCACTCCACTTTGCTAATGATTCAGTAGCAATTAGTAGTGAATCATATAATTTGTTAGTGAATTTATATCATTTTCTAGAAAAACACTTTGACAAGCTAGTATGGTTACTTTTCTAATGGATCACTTTTGAGCCAATCAACACTTTGCTAATGAATTGGAACTCAAGTAAATTGATACTTGAGAAAATTGAAACTTGAGAAAATTGACTTGAGAAAATTGGAACATGAGAAAATTGAATCTTGACACTTCAGTGAATATGCACTCTAGCAATCAACCTACCATGAATATGGCCAAATTTGATCAATTTTGTAATCTTTTGTTGTTTTTGAAATGTTGGTCTTGGGTTTGCAAAGTCTAAATTTTTGTGGATACTTCCTTGGAATTAGAAGGTAGTATACTGGCTATGATATTTATGTTGAATTTATAGGGTGCCAAGCTCAATTAGTGATAAATATTAAATCATATTATTATCATTGGGAATGGAGTCTTTAAAATAAAAATCCCTACAAAATTATAAAATTAAAGGTCACCTTTGTTTAGATCTTAGGTCACAGGTTGAAAATATCTTTCTAATTAGTATGTGAGGGTACATATTGATAATCCATATTTCAATTTTCATATCCTCACACTAATACTTTGGTATTTTCTTCCCTTGATCCTCTTTAATCCTTGTATTCCCAAATAAGCTTTATTAGTTCAAATGAGCTTCTTTGAAGTATTAAGTAGCATTATCTATGGATAACTCCACTTTGGATTTGTCTTCATGAATGACATTAACAATATCTATGGATTTATCCTTGATAAGAGAGAACCTCAAGCGATCACTTATTAGTATTTCTTGCATGTACTTTTTCAAAATTTCAACTATCATTCCAAGAGCATCATATCCTGGTTGCACCACTAGAGTCTCCATTGCTTATATGATATGTCATTTAGCTATTTTATTTCCATATTACTATATTATATTTCCCTATTTTCATCTCTTTATTGGATGAGGAGTTCTTTTATGTACTTTACCTTCGATTGTAGTTCCTCTTCCACTTGTCTAATTATCTTTGAAGAGCAAGGTTGCACACTTATTGAGATATACAAGATGTGTCTTAATAGAAAAGGACTTGACTAAGAAATATTATCTGTGCCTTATCATACTTGCTTTCAAAGGGAATTGGATTTTACTACACCTAAGCTCTTGAATTTCACATTCTATATTCAAATTACCTTGATAACCAATAGCTCCCTTCTTCCTTTACTTACCTAGGATTGGTGGATAATCAATGTAGCATATGCTAATGTTATCTTCATTAGTATTCTCTTGATTGATGTGCCATGTTGACTTTTGCATGGTTCTTGATATTTCCACTCTATCTTTTCTCTCAGGGGATCATTTTCATCAAGTAATATAATGATTTATGGAAATCAATGATGAGGTTCTCCCTCATAGTGTGGATTACCTTGGATAGTTTTAATATTATTGGAGGAAGATAATATTTGTACCTATGGGGACTAGTGGACTAATTAAGATAGGTTTACCATTTTAACACAATGTCATGGATGACTGTATTGACCAAGTGGTTATGAATGATAAGGATTGGGGTAGTGACGCATGAGGTGATATAATGACATACATTATGGAGGGAATAAAAGGATGGGTGTAAGGAATATAATTTTTTGCAAGGTTAGCATGAATGGTGATAGGAAAAAATAAAGTGGAGAGACATGTGAGAATGACCGTATATTATGAATAGGTAAACCTGATGGTGACCCTAAGATTTGGGCTATGCTTTTTGAGATGGTATGAGTACAACAAAAGAAGTTAGGGGGAATTAGAGAAGTGGGAGTAGAAGAAATAATAAAGAAAAAAAAGTAGAGAGAGTAGAAGAAATGGATGAATTTGAATTAAAATATGGTTGTGGGAAATATGGTGAAAGAAATTTATGCTCCTAGATTGATGGATTTCATTCTTGCTAATGTTTTCATTATTTGTAAATTTTGTTTTTGTCCATATATTGGTTACTTTAACTTGTATATGTATCCTTATTAACCCTTAAATCAAATTCGTATGGTTGTGATGACTAAGGAGGTCAAGGGCAATAACACAATTCCTAGCGCACAAGAAGAAGTGGAGGTGCCTGAACAGAATGAACCGTCAACTAATATGGTGATAGAGTAAGCAGAGACGGTGCCTACATCCCCACCTAAGAAAAATACATGGGAAGTAGGACAAGCCTCATACCTTGATTTTATCCAATTTGACAAGGAATCGGGATAGGCTTTGTCCCCAAATGGCCCTCAGTTAGACGATGAGGCAAGGTAGGATCCACCAAGCCCTCATTTCATGCTAATTTCCACTAAAACTATAAGTAGAAGGGTGAAGGCATCTATGGTGGTTTCTAGCTCATTAGATGATGATGCAAGAATTTATGAGCTAAACAAGGAAGAGTATCTGGCCTAGATTTTATAGGATATTTCCAAGGGGCATACTCTACAATAGGAGGACTAGACAAAGGATTTGCAGCAACAACTGCAATTATTGAAAGAATAGGCTTCCACTTGGGAGGCCAAATTTAAGGAAGAACATACTCTATTTCAAGATTCAAGGAAAGCAGTTGCATTGAAATGCATAAATTGTATCAAAAAATTTGATAGCTATAGGGGCAAATAGGAGAATTACAATTGCAAGGCAAGCTAGTGGAATTAGAGCAACCAGCTAAAGTGGATGTAGGGGTTTAGATCGATTGGGCAATGGATGTGCCCACTACCTTTGTCGATTTTGAATAGAAGGTGGTATCATTTGGTGCTTGGAAGTCAGATGCCAAAAATTGTATCTAATAGGCTGAGGTAGGAGACCACTATGTGGCTTTTGCTCAAAATTTATCTAAATAGGGGAGCCCTCAATCTCAAAAAAGGTCCCCCATAGTTATAATTGAAAGCACTTCCTTGCACTCTCACACAACAAATGAGCAAGGGATGGATGCTGCAATGGAAGTGGAGTAGCCCTATTCATCATATCACTCTACAGAACAGGTAAATCAGGGAGATGAATTTGAGGTTGAAGAACCTCAAAATTTAGAAAAGTTCCAGATAACGAAGATGAAAAGAAGGATGAAGTGGAGGCTGAAGAGCCTCAAATTTTAGACAAAGGTGAAGAAGGGAATTTGGAGGTTGAAAAGCCTTAGGAGTCTACCCATTCTATAGATCAAAAACCTAACCAGGATACAGGGGTTGATCCAGAACATTCTCAAGTAGATGTAGGGGTTGAACAATCTCAAGAGGAAAAGGAAGTTCTAGTAGAGTAGCAATTTGCTGCACAAAAAGAAATCGAGAAGTCACCTGAGCCCTTGGAATAGGTAGAAGAGACTCAACAACCTATATCTACTAAAAAATAAGAAGCAACAACAATGTCAGTATACCCTAAAATAGCCCAAAAAGCTGAGACCGAAATGAAAGGTTGTAAGGGTATCTCAATGAAGACCTAGAACCAGAGCAAGAATTACACAATTAAAGGAGTTGGGCATAAATTTTGATAAGGAATCATACATGGATTTTGATGAGGAATCGGGTATGAATTCCAATGAGGAATGGGAGGCATCAAAAAAATTGTTTGCTGCACAAAAAGAAAAATTTGAAAATCTTAAGGAAGATATAGAAGCAGATAAAAAGAATTGGAAAAATACTTCTAAGAGGGCATGCAAGGAATCCAAAAAAGGGGCCAAAAAGAAGGCTAAGAAGCCTCCCAAGAAGATTCTATTCATCCAACCTCATCAGTTCTAGGGCCTACATGTATCTAATGGTAAATATCCTTCTAAAATGAAGGATTATTTCATGAATATGGGATTTTTAGGTCTTGTACCACTTGTAGATCAAGCATAATGTAGAAAAATCCCTCTGGTGGAAGAAACAAAGTTTAAGGATAATGCTAAACTAGACCCAACGGGGGCCGATTTATCCATAGCCAAGGTTACTAAGAAGTCTAGCATACCATTTGGAGATGAATCTATAGTACCCATGGGAGAACCTTTACCCATTCACCATGAATACTGGAAGATGGTTGAAAATATATTCCAGAAGGATACCACCAGTTTTACTAGTTAATACTTCAAAATTGAGAAAGGTAAGATAGCCTAGACGAGGGAACAACTAAGGAAAAGATCAAGTTCAAGTCATCCAGTTCGATGTAGAAAGCACAAGAAACAACAAAAAAAGGAGGCAGTAACTCCCAAAGCACTAAAGGGGTGAAAGCCTAGAGATATGGAAAAAAATAAGCCCGCTACAAAGAAGAGGAAAGAAATAGTTAGGGCTTACAGGAAGGTTGTAAATGAAATAGGTAATTACCAGTATAAAGTGGCACAAGGATGTGCCAAACCTTAAGCATGGGGGGATGATGAGCCTTGAAAATGCTCATTTTTTGTACTACTTTCCTTATAAATTGTGGCACTTATTTTTGTAGATATATATGTTTTATGAGAATTTTATATATGTTTAACAATTTATTTTTCATGATATTTAATATTTATTTCTAAGTTCATTTTGTGTAGATTTCATAAAATTTGCTATATTTTAGCAAGTTTACATCAAGGTCCCACTCAAACCTAGCACTTTCAACTGCATGAAAGCAAAATATTTGTAGTACACCACTATGAAGCGTTAAGTTAGGCACCTGATTCCATTTGAAGTTCTCGACTCCCATTTGGTTCTTGAAATAGCAGGTGCCCGATTCCCATGTGGTGCTTGACTATCAGGAACCTGATTACCATTAGGTTCTTGAATCCCATAGTGGAACCTGCTTCTTGACTTCTATAGATAAGGTGCTTGATTCCCATTGAAGCAAAATTCTAGCACGATCTTGTTGTCGATAAAATAGAATGCAATTTCAGCAACGGATGCATATGCAGTCTCAATGTTGGATCCAGACCAGGGGAAATTTCAAATATGATTAGACATCTATTTTCAGTTTTTATGTAAATATCTATGTAAATCAAGTAAAACAAATATCAAACATATTCTGATAAAACATAATATGTTGAAATAGTCCAAAAGTTTGATATTTTACTCGATTCTCTTTTTTTCATTCATATTATTGTAGAATAGAATCAAACATGTGATTTATTTCCAATCTGTAACATGGATGGCCACATATATTATAAATATGTAGGCCACCCCTGAAAATATGATCCCAAGTTTCTTTTGTATACTTATTCTACTGCAATTTTAATAAATATTTTTGAGTCATTTTTGATTAAATCAACTTGTGTCCGGTGAATGATTAATGTGAGAAGAACCTACTAGAAGCATGGGCCCACTCTCAACAATTTTATTCCCTTAAATTTCCCTAATTTTTTCTATCTTTTCCATTCTTTTTTATTTCTCATTATCTCCACTATTTTCTGTGATCAATTTCAGTTTCTAAATATAGTTTAGTCATGTTTTGATAATGTAGGATATATTAATGGTTTGGAAATAAATAAGAATTTCAACGAAAAAACAAATCCCCCCCAAACCATAAGTATGAGGGACTCATCTCATTGGAGGGAATTACAAGCATATATTGTGCAAGACTGCTCACAAGTCTACGTGCTACATTGGGTTGACAAATTAAATGAGGTAATGAATCTGAATGTAGAAAACTAACCAATGTTTTTTCCCAACACGTGTATATTTTTTCATATATTCCCTATGGGAATGATCTAAAATATACGTTTAAAATAGGTAAATAAACATAGTAACTATCTTGTGCTCATGGATTTTTAATCCTATAAAATTTTTGCAACTAAATCATTCCTTCAATCCTTATATATATGAACTTCATGGAAAATATTTCAAAGTGGAGGTCTTCAAAAATATTATTTTGTTTTTAAGCAAGATATGTTAATCTCTTTTGTATTTCCAATTTCATATTTTACTTGATATATGTGGAGGTAATAGTTTAATTTGTGTTACTAGTATCCTTCAAAAATGGACAATAATGATCCTCCTTTGATTCATTACCTCTTCTTTGAATGACATACAAATTAATATTTTTAAAAAATTCTTTCAATTGATTTACTTTTCCTTCCTTTTCTATTGAACTACCTAGAAGTCCTTATTTATAGACACTACCTTCCCTTTGCCTTCTGATGAAGTTGACTTTTAAGTGAGGACATGCATTAGATAAGTATTACCTACATCTAAAGGTAATTTTTCTATAATTTATTTGTGGATTTTAGAGGAGTCCCTGGATCTATAGGAAGCCCTTTGCTTAGATTAGTTTCATATATACTTGAGCACAAGTGGTATTGAATTTTTATTTTGTTATATTATCTAGGAAAATAAATTCCCCAATAGCATTATAGATTTATTCTAAGATAATAGGTGATAAAAATACAAAATACAATCCAACAACCTCACCCATACTAGAATAGAAGAAAGAGTTTCCTTCAAGGGATCAAATTTTAAAAATATAAGAATTATAAATAGCCCTTATCTACCATGGAACCAAGGACATCTACTAAAATATCCCTATCATTCTCTTGATAAGATACCTCCACAAGAAATCCTTGTGCACATGGATAAATTTCTAACTCATCTAAATTTAGATACAACCAATTATAAATTATCTACTTGCTTAGAGTAGGTTGACAGAAAAAAACTATTAAATTTCTAAATTAATCCTCTCTCAAGAAATGATGAAAGTAGAAAATAAAAAGAGATATCATACTCATGGACATTTCGAAAGGGTTTGTAATGTCAAGCAATTTTTTTTGGAGATGAAGAAGGGTTTTTTGATGATGAGCAAAAGGGAGGTAAAGGTGAGTGAACATGCGGTGATCGAGTCATTGACAAGTGGGAAGCAGAGGGATGGGAGTAAAAGCGAACACTCAGGGGTTACATGTTAGTGAATGGGAAGCAGAGAGGTAGAAATAAAAACTTTGGGACCATCCTATGATCGCAATACAAATGCAATCCCTACCAGGCATAGGATGAACCAGCAAGCAAAAAAAATCTAGGCACGAGATGAGACGGGAAAGGAGGGTGCAGAGGTAAAGACCCACCAGATAAAAATGAAATAGATAAAAAGAAGACCAACCAATATTCCTTCGCAGAAGCACTTCAAGGAAAACATAAACCTAGGTCCTTGAAAATGAATGCCTTCATAACCCAAGGCTATAATATCCTCTATCCAGAGCCAGTTATGATAGAATATGCTAACCAAGACTCATTTCCTTGGTAGGTAAATTTGTTGGAGGGAGACCGAACATGGAATCAATTTGGTGTTGGAAGGCAATCAAGTGGAAAACTAGAGGGTGCCTAGAGCTATCAACCATTTCCATAGGGTTCTTCATGGTCCACCTCAACGCACAAGAAGATGCTGATCGTATTTTATCAAGAGGCCCTTGGTTTTTTGGGAGGAGAATTATCTTCCTCTAGAAGTGGGGAGAAGACTTCGATCCAGAGTTGTAGAGCATAAATTATGCTCCCATTTGGGTGCAAATCTCAAAATTGCCACCACACTTCTTCTATGAAGATGCACTCCAAGTGATAGCCTGAGCAATAGGGGAATTAGTAGCCATTGATCCAGCTACCCATGCACAGACTCACCTGATGCAAGCATGCATATGCATCAATGTCAACTTGGAAATATAGCTCCCTAGCCAAGTTAACCTAATTTACAAAACTTACAGGTGAAGCCAGTCGTTGGAGTATTAAAAAAAATCCACTTTTTGCTCCGAATGCCAACTATAAGGGAACATTTCATCCTAGTGCCTAAACTACAAAAACACATAGACAAAGTCATAGACTGTGGTCTGCCCAGTCTAGGGGGAAAATTTGAATATGAAGGCTGGAATGGGATAGAACCAGAACCATAAATGTAAGCAATAGATGTTACCCCCTCCAAGCGATGACAAGCAAAAGGTAAGTAATCTATTCACCATCTCCAACAAATTTGATTTACTTAGCAATTATGGTCACAATGGTAAATTCTAATTTGAGGAAATCCCCTGTGAAGAAACCCCTAATCCAAACCCCATAATTCAATCAAACACTATTGATTCCAACCCTCAGAAAACCACCCCCTTACCCACACCAATTCTCTTTCCCCACTCTCGACACCGATCATGATTCCTCGAATCCCCCAGACCTCCCAGTCCCCCATTCCCCCACCATCGTCTCCATCACCCAAAAATAATGGGATGCCTCTCTCCCTATCCAAATCCCCCAAAGGTAAGGTTGATAATGACAATTCTTCCCAAGAGTTCCCGAAACCATGGAGCCCAAAAAAGACGTAAAGTTTTAGAAAGACCTAGGTTGATGTGGGAGGCGACAGAAATAAGGGAAGGCCCTTGAGGGCAGTTTTGAGAAATATAAATATAGCTAAAGATATAGCCAATGACACCCAAAAAAATTTTTTCTAGGACCTAGGGTTAACAAACAAGGAAGAAACTAAGATCCAAAACCCCCGTGCAGCAAGGCAAAGGGGGCAAAAAATCCTCCAAAGGTTCCAAATGAAAGTCCTCTCCTAGAATGTGAGAGGGCTAAATGGGAGGTGGGCTCTTTCCTCTTTAGCACCATTAGTGAAATCCAGAAGATCCCTGCTACACTCAAGGTCCTTCTCACCCCTGATCAAAAAAATACTGCTAAGGAGGAAGGTCAAGCAGAATCCCAGTATAAGTGGAAAGGTGACAACAACCAATTGGATTGCCTTTGTTTGTAATGGATTCGGTTTAGTTGTGTTTTTATTGTTTTTGGTTATGACTTGTCTAGTCTATAGCGTGTTGGTCTCCCAGATTGTAATTTTTAGAATATGTCAATTGTGTACTATTGGCATTGACTATGCCCAATGTAACAGGGTCGGGACCCTTCAACCCGTATAGTCAATAAAATTTTTTTACCTACCAAAAAAAAGTAGAAAATAAAAAATATTCATTATTTATGCATATAAAATGGGATACAAAAGCTTCTTTTATAATGAACCATTATCTATGAGAAAATATTGAGGAGGTATCTAATCTATTTAAATCATTAGATCCACCAGATTGCCTTGATTATGTTAGTCAAATTTCTTGTTGGGTTTACCTAGAATTTTTTTTTGAGCCACCTTATTAAAATATGCTTTGATTAAACTCTTGTTAGATAGAAGATCAAATTTTCTTAGCATTTGGTCTCCATTAGATACCTTGCATGTTGTAGTTGGTGATGATGGAGTAAAACAATCCTTTAAAAAATTAGAAGGCCTTTGGTCTCCATTAGATACCTTGCATGTTGTAACTAGTGATGATGAAGTAATACCATCCTTTGAAAAAGCAGAATCTCTTTCTGTGTTCTTTATTGTGAAATTGAAGAACACCTAAATGCTGCCTTGGGATATGGCTTTGGCTAATTTTTTTTGGAAGATTCTAAAATTACTTCCTAGTTCTTGCATGTAGACATGGATTTAGACTTTGTATATTTTTCCATACTTTACAATTTCCAAATACATATTCTACCCTTCATGTTGACACATAATAATGTTATAAAAAGTATCATTTGTTAATAATATATTTAACAATTTTAATATAAGTGGAGATTTTGAGATGGTAATTATACTAATTAATTCTAAAATATTTTGAATGCTACATAGAATCCTAATGAGGATGTACCTTATATACCACCTAGGTGATATCTTATTTGTTAAAAATAATATATTGGAACTAGTAATCAAAACAATACATCAACACTCTAGTTTTTTTATTAGATGGAAGTAATAGAGGTTTTGAAAGGCTCCCATAACCTTTTAAAAAATAATCTAGAGACTTCCACAAGATAAATACTACCACAATAATAAATATAAGGATCTCCTCCTAAAATAAATACAATCCAAGAGCCTGAAGGAGATCAACCAAAAACTAAGCACCAAGATTTAAATACAACCTTCATCAATGCAAAACATCAGGCCACTGAAAAACAAAATAAAAAGGACATCCGCCAAATTCAAGATGAAATATATTAAAATACAACCTTATTTCTCTAGATTAAAGAGAAATAAGTAACAAGAATATCATAGAAAGAAACTATAAACTTATTCTATCTATTTAGAGTTATGTAAAACATTAAGAATTCATGTAAATATTTCAACATAAAGGAATAATTCACTAATAATGACTATAGGAATACTTAGTCAAGTGGATCCTATATATTTGAAAGTGCCAAACAACAACATGAAAGGGATTTTAACTCAGGGTTTATGAAGATTAAAACCAATGTAAGAAATAATAATACTTTAAGGATTTGAAGAGATAGTAAGCAAGTGATTTAAATCTTTGAATGACTATCAATAAATTGATAAAGTGCTAGAATTTTTATTTTTATCATTATTGAAGGTCATACAAAATATTGTTTGATAGTCAAAGCTAAATAATATTTTGACATAAAATATTTTATAAATATTTATTTCCAACATATTATTAGATTTAATAATATTTTTTCTAAATTTATTGATATGGTTCTTAGAAATGTTAAATATTATGTTGTTTTAAAAGGACTAATGGCTAAATTTAATTTGGGGTCAATTATAAAATTAGAGTACCCAAGTGTTGTAGGTGAGTTGGAGAGGAGAGGGCAATCCTCCAAGGGAGGTCCCAGGTTTAAATATCCACCCTACCAAAAAGCTAAATTGGGTACCCAAAATCCAATTGATAATGTTGGTGCGGGCAAGGTCGGGTGCGATTCCCGGGTGACTTTGACGGTATAGAACCCCCTATTCGTGGTCTCTCAGACCAAGGCGGCCCCTCAAGGGGTTTTTTGCTTAAAAAAAAAAAACTATAAAATTAGAGTAGGATAATACTAATAATTAAAAAAATGAATGAAAATAATAACAACAGTGGAGGAATGTCGAATTCCCATGGATAATTGAAATGTTAACTAGAGGAAAAGATAGACATGGAAGATATAGTCTTTTAGTTTCAAGAAAATTATGGAGAATAAATATAACAAGTGCATTAGTTTAGTTAAATAATTGAAGCAATATTTAAGGACTAGGCAATCTATAAATCCAACCATAGACCAAAAATAACTAAAGGAGATAACACTAAAATTGTGGAAGTGACATAGAAAATAAATAAAAAATAATAACATGATAATACTCTTAATGATTGAAACAATTTTATTTATTTTTTAATATCAAAATTACTCAAATCATAGAAGGATCAAATATAGTCTAGATCAAAGCTACAATTTAAAAATCCATAATAATAAATACAATTTATTGAGGGTTTTTTAACCTTACTATGGATTTTATCTAAGCAAGGTATAAGGAATAAGTAACTTAAAATAACCAATAACACAAGTATTGTGTATATCATAATATTTATTGTTAAAGAAATGACATGCTATTTGTAGCATTTATGTAGGAAGTTGACTTGTTAAAGGTAGAGAAATTTAAGGATATTATTAATGTAATATGTGCTGAAGAATGTTAACTAACTATGATGATCATGTGAGAGGAAAAGGATAACTATGTTCACAAAAGTAAATAAATTATAGCAAATAGAAGATCTACAAGAGATAAGTTGATTGTACCATTAAAGTAAATGAAACTACTAGAGAAATTGTTGAAAGTTTAATTTGACTTCTAGTTAAGGCCAACATTATATGATGTAATCTTGGATAGACCTAAGGGCATTCATTGTACAATGTCTTTAATTGATTGTAATATTTTATTATGTAAGCATTGTAGGCCATGGTTAACCTTGTTGTGGTTAAACCTATAAAATTGTAATTAACCTTAAAGACCTCTTGTTATATTCATTTAGGTTTAATTAATATATGTAATTGGTATTTGTATAAATACCCTCATCACTCCATCATTTATAATTAGATTGTAGTGATTCTTATCTATGAAAAATATAGTTATTATTTATGGTGGCTATGGGTGCCCACTATATCTTTCTCTCTTTCATTTTTTTTTATAATTTTTGTATAATATTTGAGTGCATGGATTTATTATATCCATTTTTGATTTTTTTTGTGTTTTTTAACATGGTATTAGAGCAAGTATGGAGCAAAATTGCATGGTTAAATAGAAATATTATTGGGAGACTTTGTTCCTTCTTTTAAATTTTAGGTTGGATTAATTTTCAAATCAAAAAAGTCATCTACAATATAAAAAACAAATAAATATTCTTCCACACTTTTCATCTAGTCTACATAATTTATGCCATATCCCTAAAATTTGTTGTCATTGAGGTACACATGCTTCTTTTATAATTTAGTGTTTTTAGTTTTCTGTACAAAAACGTTGTCACCTTAAAAAAGGGTTTCAAATTTTAAAATTCTAATAGGGTAGAATATTCCTTTTATTTTTAACAACCTAATTCTAACCAACCCAAGAAAGAGAATTTTTATTTTTAACACAAGTAAGGATCACCAAATATGTTCCAAGATAGATTAAAAAACCATCTTCTATCACATTCCAAGTTCTAGATGTTGTAGCATCCCTCGGGTGGACTAGTGTAGCCAAACTCCCTCATCGACTCTAGGGTTAACCTTGTACACTATCCATACAACTTAAAGGGTTCTTTCTTTTGGTCCCTCCATTTCTTTAAATTCCTTTGAAGGACATTTTGACCATGGCATGAAGATTAACCCTATCTCATCTTTTGAGAGGGATGCCAATTCTCTTACTAGTCTCATTTGATTTCCACTAGTACCTAGGCACAAAGCTTCTTATAGTTTTACCCACTACACCATGTGTAAAATTATCATGCTCAATTAAACCATCCCCTTGATAGTTTAATTGAGGCGACTATCACCCATGTGACATCTCTCAATTGGTCGCCCAATAGTCAATCAAGGTTTCTAGTGACTATCACACCAAATGACATCCCTCATAGGATTCTCGTACAATCATTTGAGTTTCTATGAATATCATTCATATGACATATCTCATATGGTTACCTCACCATCCATCATATTTCTATCACCTAAATCTAGTTATAATGAGTTTCGGGTTTACCATACCTAGGATCTCACATTAGTGGTTTATTACCGATTGCTCATTGCAACCCTAAGGGATTGTTACACCACAATCTCCTTAGTCTTGGCATTATCATTTAGAGTCTAGCTAGGCTAGATTCCTATGGATAATATCTCCTAAGGAAAAACCCCAAAGTTCCAAGGTGATCTAGCACTAATTATTTTTCTCTCAAACTCTCTCTTTCCATGTTATTTATGTTTATATAAACATTACTCTATTGCAAGTGCAAATAAATACTTAATCATTCATGTTACTCTAAAAAAAGTATAAGTAAGCTTCAATTTATAAGTATAACAATAATTAGTACACAAATCCATTTCCTTTCATATACAATTCATAGCAACTCACGTAATCATCTAAATACCTACATGCTAATAATAATTTCAAAACAAGATCCGTAAATGGTATATACGACACAACATTTATCCTGGGAAACCCTTTCAAGAAAAACCTAGCCTCAAAATATCAATTTTCATTGCATAAGACTAGCAATCAATTACATAAAGGAGTCCCTGATTTCTTTTCCAATATTTCAAAGTTCTTCCATAAGAATCCCAATAAGTAAGCTTCAATTTATAAGTATTTTTTTTTCAAATAGCATAATAGTGGAACCCCAATAAGTTCCTATCTATCTACGAATCCTTCGTTCATATTTCATAATACAAAATATTTCCTCAATTCATCTATGAATATATACAATATATATCCTACTTTCTCTATTATTTCATGAACTAAAACAATAAATCAAACTAGACTGTTCATATTCCAATAATGGATTAGTCTTTTCATAGAGTCAATAATTTCATCACCAACTCTTTCCAAAGAATATCATAATTTCACTAAAGAAAAAATAATCCTTTAATAATCTAAAGTTATCAAAACTATAGAAGGATTCCCATTAATTTTAAAACAATAACTTCATTTTAATCCAAACTTAAAATATGAACATAAACAAACATAAAGGAATCCCATGATTCCTTTCCATCCAACAAAGATTAAGCATGATCCAAGGACTAAATCAATTTAATGTAAAATAAATCAACCACAATATAATCCTTTTCAAAATGAATCAATCACCAATTAAAGATTATTTCTTCTTAAAATATTGACCTCAATCTAAAGAACATTTTTTTCAAGGTTATGCCTAAGGGGTTGGACTCAAAATGTACTTGTAAAAAATGACAAATCCTAATCAACATCAAGGTGATCATGACGAATCCTAAGAAAATCAAATCAATCATCCTCACACCAAAATTTGGAGTATTTGAAGCCCTAAAAACTAAGGTCATATTTGGGGTAAAATTTGACCTATTAAATCACATTATAACTTCATAAAAACACCACCATTAGATTAGGCTTGAAAATAGTTTTCCAACAAGTACAAATATGCCTATGTTTGGATATATATTGTAGCAAATTGACCCTAAGAAAAACTTGGTCCTAAAAATTTTAGGTGAATGGGCCGACGTCGAGGGTCCTCATATTCGCTAATTTCCAATTTTGGAAATCCTAATATTCTCCCAATTTACGAATATTCGCCACTATGCATAACACTCGATTTCGTTTTTCCATAAAAATAAATAAATTTTAATCTAAAAATTATTTCTTTCTAATCTATAATAGATTAATCACAATATATTTATTTTAAACTAAAATAAATTAACTTTAATATAATATTATTTCATTCTAATTTATAAAATATTAATCATAATATATAGAATAATTCATCTCAAAGGTGAATTAACTTTAATAAAATATAAATCACAATTCATTTTCAACCAGGATGAATTAACATTTAATTTAATCTATAGATTATTTCTTTCTATTCCATGATACATTAAAATATTATCTAAAGATTATACCCTAGCATGGATTACAGAATACAAAGTTAATAATCAAAATCCAAACTAATTTTACTTTAGCTATCATAAAAATTGTGCTAAGTGGGTGGAATCCTGTACGAAAAGCACCCCTCCTTATTATTTGTGTTAAAACCAACATATCATAAAAAAGACAAGGCCTCCTCAACGTAAATCGTTTATTATTTGTGTTAAAACCAACATATCATAAAAAAGACAAGGCCTCCTCAACGTAAATCGTGGGCACCTATGTCACATGCCCAGAATAGAGAACTAAACTTCTATTTACTCCAACTCCAACACCATAGGAGGACCTACATCTATTTACTATGCAATAGAATTAAAAAAATAAATTATCCTAAGATGGTGAACCAAAAACCCTAAAATGTTAAAACCTTGAAAATCGATCACGCTTATGCAGGTTTAAAATCTGCCACAGGTGGTTCTTTGAAATCGGACAGTCAACCTTGCATGGCAACGTCCTTAAGCATGCTAAAAGAAAAGGGTTTGACATTATAAATATTCTTGTCTTGTTAAAAAGCTTTGAGCCTTAAAATATTTTAGGTAAAATCCCTAATTTTTTTCCTTTTGGTACATAGCTGAATTGAATTGGTTACAATTACAATTTGTAGTAACTGTTAAGGCAGGGTTTCAACCATCAGCAACAGTTGCATCCAACAAATTCATCTGTCTCGTTGATGGTAACCCGTGAAATGGGACCGTTAGACGCATAGGATTCGCACCATCGTCGTCAGGTTCAACATGCGGCAAGAGATAAGGATCGCTGGACATGCAGAGAACGAACCACTGTCGAGCACAACACGCAGAAGATTCAGATCAGACTACTGACTACTGACTATGGTAACCCGTGAAATTGAAACCTAAATTTACTTTCGAGAAATGTCTCAGCTTACCAATCCACTAGCCTCAAAGACTATAAATCCCTAAATTTTATGCTTCGGTTAGGCTATGTTGTCATCAATGGGACATGATTTGAGTGTAGATTTGAAGCTTTCAATCTAGGCCCGAGAGTAAAACAAAACCACATAAATGCTTAAGGGGATTTAATATGTCTTTTTATGAAAAGCAGAAGGTTTTTTTTGTATTTCACTTTCCACATAGGCAATGGAGACGTCTTCTAACACACAGTCAAATTGTTTTTCAATCAAATATCACCATTCAATTTGCAGTGGAAAATAAGCAACCATTTCATTTTCGAAAGGCAATACCTAAATACAAAATACCTTAGTTTTGGTAGACTCTTTTGGAGAAGACCAAAGTACATTCCGAAGTTGCTTTCGCTCCTCTAAGTCTTCCAATTCTCTCTCTATTTTGTATGTTCTTTGCTGAACAAAACTTCTTCTTGATTTTTTTTACCTTCGCTCCTCCAAGTCTTCCAATTCTCTCTCTATTTTGTATGTTCTTTGCTGAACAAAACTTCTTCTTCTTGATTTTTTTAACTTTTCGAAGATCCTCCTCTTCCTTGTGAAAAAGGTCTTCAAAAGAAAATGGAGGAGGTTTTGTTCATGGAACGAACTCCCCAACTTCCTACAAACCAATTCATTAAGCTCGGTCTTATATGAACAATGCAAAGTCATTTCAATGGTTGTTAATGTCTTCTTTCTCTCATATATATTTGGAATTGTTTTTTAATGTATTAGTTTCATTCATGTTTATTAATAAATTGTCTTTATTAATAAAACATTGGAAACCTTTTTTAAAATAAAAAAATACAAAATATTAGTAAGAGAAACTTGTTAACATAATTTTCATATGCAAACTAATATCTGCAAGAGAAATCATTAGCATAAGATTTTAACCATTCCTCCCTACATCCATTCTCTGAAGGCAAATATCAAACTTTCTATATTACTTGATATAAATATAGAGAAATTCAACCCACAAGGATATTTAGACATGACATCAAGCATTCAAATGTAGGAAAGATAAATACAAAATGCAAAGATATAAATTAGGTCTAAACATGGATAGCATATGTCAACTCATTTTGACTATTTCAACCATCGATCCTCTACTCACTCATGAGGATACCTATTCCTGCAAACACACAAGTCCATTAGCAGTATCATGTTCCTCAATAAAATAAACAACTAACCATATTATAGTAATTTAATCTATCAAAACCATCATATAAATTCATAAGTCCATCATATGAAAAAGTTAGCCAAGAAAGGGTCATGATAATTTTACATTATTCTAATTTAACGGGTAGTGTTTTTGGTATGAATGGCAAAGTGCTTACCTTTACAGAGGGGTTGTATGTTGTTATACATCCACAAAAGATGTTAAACTAGCTAGAAAATTATTTATTACAGAGGGGTTGTATGTTGTTATACATCCACAAAAGATGTTAAACTAGCTAGAAAATTATTTATTACAGAGGGGTTGTATGTTGTTATACATCCACAAAAGATGTTAAACTAGCTAGAAAAATATTTCTTAAACTTTGTACTTCGATTAGTCATAGATTCAAATATGCTCCAAACCTTTTTACTTGGAAGGACACAAAAACGATGAATAATATTTTTATTTGCTAGCATTGCATCTTGAGCATCTACTAGCTTGTTCAAAGGAAATTGTTTAGGCACTTTGGTGGAGGGAGTATTGATTTTGAGTCACCATCCCTTCCTTTTTGCATTAATGCACACTTTTAATTTGTTTAAATATCCAACTATCATCTATGGAGGAATGCAACATATAGATAGCAAGGAGCCAATGAATATGATGGATATGATGGCTATGATATTTAAGCTAAAATATTGACTGATGGAGAATCTCTAATTCAAGTCATTGGGCACAAATGTTTTTTTCCTTTTGGTTGGAACCTATGGTATATGAAGTCTTCTACAAATATACTACCATCCATATATCATCCAAAATTATGGCATATTGGTTAGCACAAAATTATTTAAGCATCAAAGACCTTAATTTAAATCCTGGTAATTTTCATAGGCACTTAGATGTTATATTTGAATTTTTTGCTGATTTGGAAACCCATATGATACCTTTGAGTGTCACATATACCCTATTTTTCATATTAATCTATCCTTATCCAATCATGATACATTAAGTGGTAGGGTTCCAATCAATTAGAGGTGACCAACTCGCATAAATTGAGTTGTTATCATCAATGAATGGGTAGGTACCAAGTGGTAGATTCAAATTTACTATTACTTTTCTATGTTTTGAGGGTTTAATTTTTTCACTTTTTGAGGGCTATTTGGGCAAATCTTCTAGAGGCCATACATAATTTTTTTAGCTGTTTATGGATCTATTTAGTATTTTAGGCTAAATTATGTGGAATAGTCCTCAATTTCTATTACCATAATTAAAGGGTAAGTTTATCATGTTCCATGCATTTAGAATCTTTGGTCTATTTTTTGAGAAAATACAACTAGATTTATGATAGTTATTACAAATTTTGAGTCTTTTACAGGTATATCAAAAAAGGATTTAGAATGTACTTTAGTCAACCCATCTTCCTTATTTTGACTATTGATTCAAGTTATTCATGAAGATTCAATCATTCATGGTCTCTTTCAAATTATATATCATGTTCAAGTACTCTTGAAAGCTTGCAATGGTTCTTATTTCAAGCAAGTTCATGCAAAAGCTTTTTTGATGATGAAAATCAAGTGGCCTAAGGGAAAGTGGAAGTATTCAAACAATGTGATGTATGATATAAGAGAAATAAATTTACCTTCAAATCACACCTTATATGACTATGAAATATTGAAGCAATTTATTTTTAGAAGTGGTAGTGATATTAAATTATATTCTTCATTAGAAGCCTTAAGGAAAGTGTACTTTTGGATGTGTATGGGAGTATACAATAGTGGTAGTGATGATTATGGTCCAGCCTAAGGAGACTCTTGTCCAAGAAGTATTTTTGTAGTAGCATATTTCAGATTATGAGAGGGATTTAGATGAGTCTATATAAAATGTAGAGGCCCACTAGAGCATCAATAATGGGGGAGATACTATTATAATTAATGTCTTATCTCCTTAATCCTTCAATTTAGAATACAAGGGGGTGTTTGATGCAATGACTCAATAACACCTCCCAAAGAGATTCAAATCAAACTATTATTTTCTTCTTCCATGATCTAGCAATTAACAACCATTCATTAAATGGTGTTCCTTCTCAATATTTTTGGTCATTCAAACCAACAATCATACAATAAATTGGGTAAAAATTCAACTTAGCAAATCATTCAAGTTAGTAATTTTATAATGGTTTTTGTAATTATTAAACTAAACAATCATACGATAACTTGACAATCATATAATATAGGCAAAAATCGTACAACTCAGGTAACTATTCAATATAGGCAACCATTCAGTATAGGCAATCGTACGATTTAGGAAACCATTCAATGTAAGTAACCATTCAATATAAAAACCATTAAATACATGCAACTGTATGATCCATGTAACTGCTCAATGCAAGTAACCATACGATCTAGAAAACCGTACAATAGCTAGAAAATCCTTCAATTCAGGCAACCCTACAATCTAACCATTCACTTGTATGATCACTTTAATTTGTGTAGTTTTTATCGTATGATTGTATGATTCCAACCCTAACCCTAATCATATGTTTCTCCTTCGTGCAATGGTACAGTTTCATTCCAGATTAATATATATATATATATATATATATATATTGCGATCTTCACTCCATTCTCTTACACTAGTTAGACGTAATCCTACCTTTTTGTCACTCGTTCAACACAACTCCTAGTGACTCATAATTTTACAATTTACTTTTTGCACACAATGCCCATCAAAATTGAATCTTGGTATTTCAATGGTGTGATGAATAATTATTTGGTAACTATTTACACCCAATCTCCTTCATTCTAGTGTGGCTCCAAGGTAAAATATTTTACACTGTTGTTTGAGAGCAAATTCTCAATTCCTTGATCACATTCAATATTTGAATGATATTCTTACCCACAAAAAGGTATTCCAATGGCTATATTATTATTTATTACTAGTATAAGGGATTCACCTTTCCCTTATTAAAATGGCTTCTCAGGCTCCAATTCCAACACCATAGTTTTTCCTTTACCATATAGAAATGCATCGAATGGTTCTCAAGAACCTACACAAATAAAAGCAATAGAACACATGCAATGCCAAGTCTGCAATTCATAGAAACAAGTCCCACAAGGGTTAATGGATAAAACAACATTTATTTATTTTATTGGAATTACAAATCCAAGCTGAGACCTCCCTTTCCTCTCTTTGCCAACTTGCTCTTAGATACAAGTATACAATTTATAATCGCAATTGCATAATAGGTGAAATTTTAGCTTTTTATTTCCACAATTGTTCATCCTTTGGATATTGCTAGGATGCTTCTGCATCATACTCACTGAGTATAATAAATGATTAATGTGAATTCAACAAGTCTTTAATTTGAACCCCATATTTGGAAATCTCAGATGCGTTCATCCATGTGGCATCCTCGATTACTCTATCCTTCCACTTGGCTAAGTATTTATGATATTACTTACCTCTTATATTTTTGACAATCCTAGAATCTATGATCATCTCAATTTCATCACATTCTTTTTTGGTAGCTATTGTAGCCAATAAATCTTTAAAAGTATTGAAACCACATCCTCTTATTCACAAGTTGATCCTTCATGGTAAGGATATAGATCTACTACATTGAAGATGGGTGATATATCCACTCCTTTAGGTAGTTCTATTTCATAAGCATTAGCAACAAACTTTCTCAAGGATTTACAAGGTCCAATATTCTTCTAGTTTAACTTATTTTAAGTACCTTTTGGAAATTGCTTATTTCATAAATATGCTAGAACTAAATCACCAACCTAAAATTCTAGCACTCTTCACTTGCGATCAACATATTATTTATACTTCATGACACTCCTTTCTAAATCACTTCACACCTCCTGATGTAAATCATGAATATAGTCAACAAAATCCTTTGCAATAACACTTGGTCTATGCAAATCAGTTGTCTTTCATAACTCATCTACTCCTCGTAGATGTATTCCATATAAAATATGAAATGGACTTTTACTTGTGCTTTGATTCACTAAGTTGTATGTAAACTTTGCTTGTGCCAAAACAATATCCCAAAGCTTCACCTTCTTGTTGACCAAGCATCTCAAAAAATTTCCAAGACTCATATTCACCACCTCAATTTATTCATTGGTTTGTGGATGATGATAATCCAAACTGAATGCCAACTTAGTACCCAATTTCTTCTATAATGTCCTCCAAAAATGACCCACAAATTTGCTATCCCTATCTAAAATAATACTCTTTGGTAACTCATGTAATATCACCACTTCTGCAAAGAGTAAAGTAGCAATATGAGTTGCATCATTCATCTTATTTCAAGGTATAAACTGTACCATATTTGATAATCTATAAACCACTACAAAAATAGAGTCATTCCTCTTTTGTGTCCTTAGAAATCTAAGAATAAAATCAATGTTTATATCCTTCCAGGTTCTCTCTGGAATTGGTAATGGCTGATATAATTTAGAATTTTAACTCTTTGCTTTTGCATGTTGGCATACCTAACAACCTTAAACAAATTTTCTTACATTTATATTCATTCCAGGCCAATAGTGATCTTCTTCAAGTTATCTCATGGTTTTTTCCATACCAAAATGTCCTTCAAATCCCCCACTATATTTTTCCCTTACCATATTTTCTCTCATTGAACTTTATGGTATGCATAGTCAATGCTCCTTGAATAACATCCCTTCTTGGATGAAATATTCAAGCCATGGAGACATATATCCTACTGTAGGATAACTACATGCTACCCAAGCTTCCATGAAATCTTCATAATCCTTATAAATCTCCTTTATGGTATAAAAACCAAAAACTTCTACTCTCATCATATTTACCAGCAAATTTTGCTTGCTCGAGGCATCAACTACTAAATTTGATTTACCACTTCTATGCTTGAAGAAAAATGAATATCCTTGCAATAATTCTACCCACTTTCACATGCCTTTGGTTTAACTTACTCTGATTATTAATAAACTATAAAGCATAATTATCTATGAACAAGACAAATTCTTTTGGCAACAAATAGTGCCTCTATTTTTTTAGGGATTGAATGATAGCATAAAAGTATTGGTCATAGACCAAGTATTTCCTCTTTGCTTCATTTATCTTATCACTGAGATATGCAATGGGCTTACCTTATTGGATTAAAACACCTCCTATTGTTGTTCCACTTGCATCACAATCAACCTGAAAAATCTTGTTGAAATCTGACAAGGCTAGAACTAGTTGGTAAGTTACCTTTTCCTTCAAGACTCAAAAACATTTTTTTACTACACTTGTCCACTTAAATTCATGTATTATTCCTTTTAGGGTCTTTGTAATCGGTGTATAGATCCCACTAAATTTTTTGACAAAATTCCTCTAAAAAAATTCTAGACCATGGAAACTCCTTATCTCAAACATACTCCTTAGTGATGGCTAATTTATAATGGACTTAACCTTCTCAAGATTCATTTGCAATACTCCAAGTGAAATCATAAAACCCAAGTACATCAACTCTTATTTCATGAAATACACTTCTTCAAGTTTACCAACTTCTCTTCCTTAAATATTTGTAAGACCAATCTGAGATATATTAAATGCTCTTCCTTGCTCTTACTAAATATCAAAATATCATCCAAATATATGACCACAAACTTACCAATAAATGGCTTAAGAAATTCATTAATTAACCACATAAGGGTAGTAGATGCATTTGTCAATCCAAATGGTATAACCAACCACTCATACAATTCATATTTTGTCTTGAATGTAGTTTCCCACTCATCTCCTTCTCTAATCTAGATCTGATGATAAGCACTCTTCAAATATATCTTCATAAAGTACTTTGACCCACTCAAATACTTTCAAATCATCCATGTGTGGCAATGAAAATCTATACTTTATGGTTATCTTATTGATGGTCCTTGAATCTGTACACTTTGTCATTCTCCATGTTTCTTTGGTGCAAGTACAATTAGAATTGCACATGGGATCAAAATATCATTGATCAACCCCTTGTCCAAAAACTCTTGTACTTGTCTATTTATTTTCTCATTCTCCATTGGTGGTAGTATATATGCTATCTTATTGGGAAAAATTTATTCTAGAATCAAGTCGATGTGGTGGCTAATACTCCTTATTGGTGGTAATCCATATGGCAGTTCTTTTGATAAAACATTTGTATACTCTTCCAACAACTTCTTGAATTTACCTAGAACCTCATCCTTTCAGTTTACTATCCCACCCTTTGTGGGTTTAGTAATCAATGCAAAACATACCTTCCTTATCATTCCATTTAAAAATTACATTCCATAAATCCAACATAACTTTGAACCATTCTCCTCTCTTTCATTCATGTCCTTCAATGGATCCAACACATACTTCTTACCATCTTTTATAATCGTGTAGGTGTTTTTCCTACCATCATGTACAACCTTTCCATCAAATTTCCAAGGTCTTCCCAACAACATATGGTAAGCATCCATAGGCATAATATCACACATGAACTCATATCTATAAGATCCAATTTTAAATTTCACTTGACATTATTCACTGACTAAAATTTTGTGTCCCTTTTGTAGCTAAGAGACTTGTACAGATTGGGGTGCTCTATTCGACTTAACCCTAGTTTCTCTACCATTTAATTGGATACAATATCATCCACACTCCCACTATCTACAATAACCTTAAAATATTTTCCCCTTGAATGGCATATTGTTCTAAAAATACTTCTCCTTTGAGCAGGTTCACATTCTTTGTTTTTAGGTTTTAGAAAAACTCTCTTCATCATGAGATATTCTCCTTGTTTTGACTCTTCCATGTATATTGGGAAAGCAACACTTTCCTCATCTACCACAACAACATGATTCCTAATCTCTTTTCTTTTACTACTACTTTTTTGTGCATTTGGACATTAAAATACCTCAAGAACATCTTCTCCATATCTACAAAATATTCAAGAGAATCCTCTATCCCTTCCTCTACCAAATCTACCTCTTCCACTTAAGGAGTATCCCCCTCCTATGTCATTTGGCCTAAAGTTATTATGAGAAATACTAGCTTCTTATTCAAATTTTTGTTGTCCTCTTCCATTGCTTGCTTGTCCTTATCCTTGTGAGGACCATCATCTTCCTCTTTGATTATTTTTTTGTCTTTGCAAAAAATTCTATTCAACCTTCAAGGCATATTGATAGGCTTCCTCTATTATCCTTATCTTTATCATGTTGGCTTCCTCTTATATGGACAACTATAGTTCATTGATATACTTTGAAACATTCTCCTCATAATATTCCACATGACCAGCCAAAACGATGAGCCTACAGAATCTTGGGTGTAACCTTTCACAGTCATCTCTTTTTATCTCAAATTTTGTATCTTCCTAAAAAACCCCAATTGGTAATCTGACGGGAGGAATTTAACCTTCAACCTAGTGACCATTTTATTCCATGTCCTAATCTTCTATTTTTCATTTCTTTATATTTTAGTTTGAATATGGTCCCACCACAAGGATGTATACCCTTTTAATTTTGTACAAGCAAATTTCACTCTCTTGGGATCTACAATTGACTCGAAATCAAAATACTTTTCCATATATACAATCCAATCAACGAGTTTAAACTTCCATCATACGATGGGGTTTCTAACCTTGGTTTCCTACCCATGTTAGCAGTTACCCAGATTAACCTTTCCCCTAGGTCCCCTCCTTCTTCATTATGAAAATTTTCTTGGTCAACTCGCTCTTCTTCACTATCACTCACATATTCAACTTGGATGCCCCTCCTTTGGGTGACTTCCACTACATCCAATTGAGAAATGATTCCTCTCATCATATCCACCAAATTTATGGATTGAGGCCCTCATAGTCTCCCTCTTCCACATTGTGCCTTATCTCCTTTGGGACATATCACTCCTTACTCCTCAAATATCTTCTCACTCTGATACCAAATGATGTAGTCCAAAAACACCTCCCCAAGAGATTCAAATCAAACTATTATTTTCTTCCTACATGATATATAAATTAACCATTCATTAAATGGTTTTCCTTCTTAATATTTTGGGTCATTCAAACTAAAAATTGTACAATCAGTTGGGTAAATGTTAAACTCAACAAATCGTTTAAGTTAGGAATCGTACAATGGATTTTCCAATTTTTATACTAAACAATCACACGATAGCTTAAAAATAATAAAATCTAGGCAATATTTGTACAACTTAAGTAACTATTCAATACAAGTAACCATGTGGTACAGGTAACCATACGATCTAGACAACCGTTCAATGCAAGTAACTATTCAATACAGACAACCGTTCAATACATGCAACTATACAATATTAGAAACCATTCAATACAAGCAACCGTACAATCTAGGAAATTATACAATAGTTGGTAAATCATTCAATCCATAAAATCGTACAATCTAACTGCTCACTTGTATGATCATTTTAATTTGTGTAATTTTTATCATATGATTGTATGATTCCAACACTAATATTAATTTATTTTTCTCCTCCATGCAATGGTATGGTTTCATTCCATATATATATATATATTGTGATCTTCATTCCATTACCTTACACCATTTAGATATAATCCTACCTTTTTGTTGGTCATTCAACACAACTCCTAGTAACTCATAATTTTATGGTTTACTTTTTGCACATAATGCCCATTGGAATTGAATTTTGGTATTTCAATGTTACGATGAATATTTATTTTTTCACAATTTACACCCAATCTCCATCATTATAGTTCGGCTCCAAGATAAAATCTTTTACACTGTAGTTTAAGAGTAAATTTTGAATCCCTTGATCACATTAAGTGTTTGAACCATATTCTCACCCACGAAAAAGTATTCCAATGGCTGTATTACCTTTATTGTTGGTATAAAGGATTTTTCTTCCCCTTGTTTGAATGGCTTCTGAGGCTCCAATGCCAACACCATAGTTTTTCCTTTGTTGGATATCAATGCATCGAATAGTTTTCAAGATACCACATAAATAAAATTAGCAGAACACATGCAATGCCAAGTCTGTAATTCACAATAATAAGTCCCATAAAGGTTAATGGATAAAATAATATTTATTTTTCATTGGAATTACAAATCCAAGTTGATACCTACCTTTCTTCTCTTTGCTAGGCTACTCTTAGACATAAGCATACAATTTATAATCCTAGTTGCACAATAGGTAAACTATTGGCTTTTCATTTCCACAATTGTTCATCTTTTGGATATTATCAGGATGCTCCCACATCAATGTTAAAAGTGTAATCTATCTCCTGGCCAAGGTTAGCACTATATGATGTAAGCTTAGATAGGTCTAAGACTAAGGTTAAAATTGTATGATGTAATATTAGATAGTCCTAAGGGAATTCATTATATAGTATATTTAATTTATTGTGATATTTTGTTATGTAAACCTTATGGACTGTGGTTAACCTTGTTATGGTTAAACCCACCTTATAAATATATAATTAATATTCAAGTCTTATTTTATGTTGGCTTAGGTTAAACTTATTTATGTAATTATGGTTTACGTATTAGTACAAACACCATCACTCAATCATATATAATCAAAATGTTGTGATTCTTATCTATGGATAATATAACAATAATTTATGGTGCCTATGGGTACCCACTATATCTTTCTCTACTTCATCATTTTTTATGGTTTCTATATAATATTTGAGTGGATGGATTGCTTCTGTTTGTATCTAAAAAATATTATGACTTGCAATAGTACCCACAATATCCATGCTCAAGTTAGAAGAACAATAAAAATTTATATTATTACTAGATATTTTTTGCTTAAATTAGGATGGTGTAAATGGAAATACTATGTTTATAGTAGATTTTTTAAACTTGGTTCAAAATAAAGCATTCTTATTAGAAAATAAAATATAAAAAAAAATCTTACAAATGATCATGCACTTCAAAGTCAAAAGTGTAATACAAGGTTCTAAAGGATTGAATATTAATGAAATAGAGGAGAAATGTTGGCTTAATATTTTGGATATTTTAGAAATTATGTCTAGGGACATGCATACCAAATGTGATGTAGGAAATACTCATGAAATCATGACTATGCATAATTAAACATGTGTGAAGGTACTCAATGATCCTTCTCATATATTTTGAATTGATATCACATGAATAACTTATAACTTGAACGATAAATATGTAGAATAGTTATGTTTACTTCAAGACCCGTGGTTAATAAATATTTTATATATGTATGAAAAATTATCTTATAACTTTTATGCAATTTTCAAATAATTGAATAAGCAATAGATTTAGATTTTTATTCTAAATTGGGGTAATGACCTAAGAACATGACCATGAATAATATAATGTGAATATTTCATATTTTCTTAAGTAATTATGAATATTAATCTAAATAATTTTTATTTTTTGATTCGTAAAAAGGGGTTTTGAAAGGATCTTGTAACCTTTTACAAGAGGAGAAGATTAGGAGAAGAGATCCCAACCACAAATAGCTAAAGAAATAGACTCACCGAGGGCTATTGGAGAATTTTTTTTAAAATTAGAGAAAGAGAAGCCCACGTAGGAGCAAGAGAGAAAGCCCCACCATCTGAGAAGAGAAGCCCTTGTAGGGGCAGTAGGGAAAACCTCAAAGGTAAACACAAAAAAGAAAAGGATTTTTTCGTAAAGGAAAAAAACCTCGCATCCAAAATAAAAGGGTTTTTCCACATAGGAGAAAACCATAGATATAGAAGGCCATCCACAAATGAATCAAGACTGTCTGTAGGCAAAATATGACCATATGCAAAGAAAAAAAAAGACCATATTAGGACCATCAGTAGAGAAAACAAGACCAACCAAAAACCACATAGGACCATCCACAAATGAAATAAGACCATCCACAAAGGAACAGGGACCAACCAAAAACCAGCATAGGGCCATATGCAAAACAACCTAGGTCCATCCGTAAACCAAACTGGACCATCCGTAAAAACCCCCATGCAAACTGCTAGAGAAGAAGGTGAAGCATAGCCAAAGACAAACCATGGAAGAATAATGTCGATATCAGCAAGAAACCCTAACCCTACCACCAGTGGAGAAACCATGTAATCGTTCTGCCATACATGGTCCCCCAAGACCACAAAAATATGAGAAGAAATCTAGCAGAGAACCCTAGACACAAGCCCCAAAATACCAGTAATGGGAAACACTCAACTATAAAACTGATGCCTCCCCAACCCCAAAAAAGGTAGTGAGTGACCACATTGACAAGAAACACAAAGAAACACATCTACTAGAAACCTCGAAATACCAACCACAAACCACGAACAATGAGAAACTCTCAACTGGGAATAAAAAGGGTCTCCCCCATACCTAGAAACTAGTGAGAGGCCATCCTAACAAGCATAACATGTAAAAAAAAGCCACCATAAATACTAATCCACCAACCACAAAATGCAAACCATGGAAAACACTTAGTTAAGAACAATTAGGGCCTCTCCCAAGCCCAAAAATTAGTGAATGACCTTCTAGAGAAGCAAAATGAAAGAAACTAGACCCACTCCAAAGCAAAGCCAACCCCCACATTGAGACCATAAACCAGGTTTATCCTTTCATGCAACATCATCCAAGAAGACTTCCTGGAACACCTCAAGAAGAAGTAGAGAAGGCCTTGAAGACCTTCCAAGCACCAAGTAGCGGTAGGAAGGGCAAGAAACCCTAGGAAAACTAGGATATCTACCTAGAAAAATGCAACATAATAATAGATCTGCTAGAGAACCCTAAGAAGAGCCAAGGAGGGAGCGAGAAGATGAATAGGTGACCTCCAACTCATAACAAGAGGTCTCTTGCTCCTAAACTGAGGCATCTCCTAAGCACGCTCTCATTCTGCCAGAAGAAAAAAATATATGCCTCCTCTTACCTGGAACACCTTAGAAATAAGCAAAAAAGGGCTTGGATACCCTCTAGGCACCAAGCAGTGACAGGAAGGGCTAGAAACCCTAGGAGAACTAGGATATCTTCCTGGAAAAACACAACAAAGCAAGATACCTACCTGAGATCCCTAGGAAGATCCAAAGAGGGAGCAAGAAGATGAAGAAGTGACCTCCCATCCACAGTGAGAGGTCTCTTTCTCCCGCATCGAGGTATCTCTTGAGCACACTATGGATTTTCCAGAAGGAAAAGATCTACCTCCTCTTTCCTAGAATACCACAGGAAGAAGCAAAAACGGCCATGGAGATCCTCTAAGCACCAAGCAATGATAGAAAGGGATGAAAATCCTAGGAATATAAGGAGATCTACCTGGGACTCCAAAACACAGCAGGATATTTGCTTGAGAGCCCTAAGAGAAGCTCAATGGACTATTTAATATAACTATAATAATATTAGAAAAGAATAGGTTTTGGATTTAAAAACATTTAATGGTACAAATAAATAAACTATTCATATTATGTGCCTCATTTAAATGCTATGTGAGAAAACAATTTATGTATAGGTACATGATCCATATTGTATTTATAATAATCCACTTGGAAGGAGCATAACTAGTTAATGCCAAAAAAGAACAAGAAAAATGATAGCAAAACATAAGTTCTCATAAGGAGATACCATTGTATTTTGGCCATAAATCCATAGAAAATTTAAAAATGAACAAACATTCATTATAAATTTGTTGACATGAAAATAACACTCAAAAATGATTTTAATCTAAAATTACAACATTAGATTCCTTAAATAGACTAAAGAATAATTTAGAAATATGAAATCATATTTTGGCTATAATTCAACCACATTAAATCTAAATTACTCAAGTTCTTTTTGGGATAAAATATTGCCCAATGGACTATTTAATATACCATGTTTGTGGTAGACTACATTGAGATTTCAAAATTAAAAAAGCTTAGTTTGGTAAACAATCATTATTTATCTATCATATGACAACAAAGTGAGCAAAAAAATAGGGTTCTATTACATCCTACACAAATTCCTAAAATCTTCTCCAAATATATCCATTAGTTCCTCAAAATATTTTAGAAAAGTCCATCCTTGGCAAAAATGGCATGTGTAAGGAACTAAAAATTGAAAAAGATAAGTTTTAAGAGGAATTTAAAAATGGATAATTATGATAAATCAACTTTTTTTTTGAAAAAAGAGAGTAAAAATTTATTAACTCAGCAAAACATCCAAGATACAAAGAAAAAGAAGAAGCTATTAAGACATATCAGCTCTCAATAAAGAAGAGAGAGATTGAGAGCAATCAGAAGAAAGTTGAGACCAATTCTAAACATCCCAACCATCCTAAAACTCATAAGTCCATTTAGCTAACAAATCCACTACCCCATTATATTCTCGGGGAATATGCACAAAAGAAATGAACTCCAAGTGAGCAGAGATATTGAGAATTTACCGAGCAATCCAACTCAACCACAAACTCCCATGAAGACTATCCCCAGAATTCAACAAATTTATAACAATCTGAGAATCATATTCATAAACAATCTGATGCCAACCCAAAGCATACCCTTGCTCCAAAGCATAAAAAATTGCAAGGGCTTCCATGAAGTTATTAGAATGATATCCTGTAAAGCAAGAGAAAAAAAATTAGACAGTACCACTATTGTCTCGCCCCACACCACCAATACCAACATTACCTAAATTACCCTGGGAAGATCCATCCGTATTAATATTTAGCACTCGAGAAGGAGGCGAATTTGAGTACTTATACGATTATTAAAAACCTCATGATCCAAATCTTATTATTTACTCATGGATTTATAAGGTATGCATACTAGATGAAATATACTTGACTAAAACTAGCAAGCAAAAAGGATACTTTTAGAACAAACAAAAAGTGTGATCCTAACAAAGGAAGATCAAGTATACTAATGCACATTATGTAATATTTGAAAGGATCATATAGTAATTATACATATCTTCAAGTATCAAGTTAATGATAAAACTTTCCTATGTTTATCTTTATTCTGTAAATAATTTGATCCATATTCAATTCATTGATAGGTTCTTTATTCAAGAGGTTTTTGATATTAAATAGTTATCACTATTATTTATTTTTTATTGTTATTGAAATTTAAATTATTTATTTACATATATTTTTTATGGTTTGCATCATTTATTATAGAAAAATTAAATACATAAATAAGTAGATTTTTTAAAATTATATTTTGTTGAGCATGCAAATGACATATTGTCAAGGGCAAGTCAACATACTTGGAATAGGGATATGTTCCCTCTTGAAAGGGAAACCTTTTTTCCCTAAGGTTTGGGTATGCCAATTCTTGGTCGATGCAAATAAACTTAGAGGTCATTGATAACTTTTACTTCAAGGGACCTTTGCTGGTTATGACTCAAATAAATATTTCCTAAGAACAATGCTTTAAAACCAAAAACTTAGTTGTCTAAAAAAATAATTCCACTGCATTTATATTTAAACAAATGTGAGTTGAGTGGAATTAAAACTAGGCAACTAAATATAAATTTTAAGTTTTGTAAACTATGATTTCCCAATTAATATTGTTCATTGCTTTAAAGATTATTGTTGCTTATGCAACAACAATGAAGTTGTATAAAATTTTAAAATACACTAGAAAATGCTTCAAACATAAATTAATATACTCTTAATATAAATAGACTTCAAAGAAAACTCAAAGATTTAAGGATAAGAAGAAAGAAAGAAAAACAAGTCTATATTACCCTAAACTCTAGTTCCAATCTAGTAAAGCAACAAATCTAATTTAAACCAATCTTAACTCAACTAGTATTCACATAGCCTGAGGTTTGAGATGGTGTAATCTTCAAAGGAGAAATAAATTGTGAAATGAACTAAGTGCAACCACCATCAACTTGTGTAGATTGAACACAACAAATTTTAGAAGCCTTATATTATAAAGATATTTATTGAGTACATAAATTCAGCTTTGTCCACTTTAGTGGATTACAAGAATAGAGTCTGGAATAATAGAAGCTTAGTTTAAAAATGCCATCCAACTAGAAGAAAAAATGCAAAGAAAGAAGAAAGCTAAAGAGGCTAGTTAACAGATGGTTTTTGACCTCTGTAATAGACTAGTGAGCCACTATTTATACAATTTTTGGCCTTCACATAGCATTACCTTTAAAATTAATTGTTATTCATTTCCCAAGATGTGCTTAGTGGATTTTTTTTATGACAATGTGAGATTTATTTCAACCATATTATAACCATGTATCATTAAACTTTAATTTGTATGATGTTCATGAACTCTGTAATTACCATACCTCATTAAATCTTCATTACTCTACAAAATTTGGGTTGATTATTAATTTCCCATATCTTTCATCTTGCATGATTGTACTTGTCCAGTCACCATTAAATTTCCATGTCCACCATTATGTCCATCTTATTTAAAGTAGCCACCAAAAAAATATCCTAAAAAACAAAAAAAAAAAAAAGGTTAAAACTTTAATATTAATTAATTTATTTTAATTTTTAAATTTAGGGCATCATTTGGGGTAGCTTTCAATTTTTAGAGCTCAATTTCTAAGCACCCAATAAAATTTCTAATTTCTAAGTTTAACTTTCAATAGTCGGGTGCTAAATTCATTGTCAAAGTAAATTCTTCAATGGTTGGGGCAATTTATTTGCTTTAGCTTTTATTTTGGGCTTGTGCATTCTTCATTAATAAATTTTTGGCTTTGTGGAAAGTTTTTTTTTTTTTTAATATTTCCTTGTGCTTCGAGCATTGCACAAATCTAATATTTTAAAGTCCTATGCTTACATCACCCTAAAGGAAACTTTGACTTTGTGTATTTGTTTTTTTTTATTCTTTTGATAATTCTTCACAAGCTTCAAGCATTGCATAAATCTAGGATTTTAAAGTCGCATGCTTATGTCACTCTAAAAGAGACTTTGGTTTTGTTCATCCAAGTTTTATTTACTGTGGCTTTGTTCAATTGGCTTTGAGTGATTTTGATTGCATGGTTTCAAGGGGCTCTTCTTAACTTCTACCGATGTCACCTCCAAAATAGTCTCAACTTTGTGCATTGTGGTTTCATTCATCTTGACTTTGTTCATGAATTCCTTTTGCACAATGTCAAGTTTTGACTTGAATATGTTTATGTGATCTCTAGAGGATCCTTGAATTTATACATCACGAATTTGTTCATCCTAGCTTGGCACATCCTCGAAATTACATGATGTCACATTGACATCATTGCTAAGAAGGGCTTTATTTCATTCATCGTAACTTTGTGCACCCTATTGAGCCATCAAAAAACTTAGTCAATTTGTTTTTTATAGAAAAGAGCATAGCCACTTATACCACAAATGTGATCGTGAATTCAACCCAAATTCTTGGCCTATAAATAATTTCTAATAGCTAGAAAATGATTTTTATAGCCTAAAATTAATTTCCAAAGTCTAGAATTAATTTTCAATAGCCCACTTGAAAATGATTCTCAATAGTTCAAAAATAATTTTTGATTATTCCAAAATGATTTTTTGATTGCCTAGAAATAATTTTCAAAAATTTAAAATTGATTTTATTTGCATAGAATTGATTTTATATAACCCAAAAATGAATTTTTTACATGTCTAGAATGATTTTCCAATAGCCCAAAAATGATTTTCAATAGTTTCGAAATGATCTTTCAATTTCATTTGAGTGCTAGGGTTTCAAAATCTGTACAAGATTTTGACTTGTTACTGAATTTAAACTCGCATGCTTTTAACTTTTTCTTAAGTGGCTAGATTTATGATCGTGGTAATTTTTTTCTCTTAATTTTTAGACTCCTAACCATTTTTTAATAATTCCCCAAAGGTGACCTTGGTAGCGACATCTTGGACAACTTGCAAAAAGTAAACAATTTTTAAAATTAATTCTCTTAAAGAATATGCAAGTTCATACTTTCCAAAAATCCTTTTTTAGAAATCATATAATGGAAGTTTACAAAAATAACCATGGTAATAATAATCACAACAAGATCAAGATAGAACAAAAAATAGAGATATTTAAAAGCTTTCAACTAAAAACCTAAGCTTTGGATGATTGAAAATTGTGAACCCACCCAAGAAAAACAAGAGAAGGCTT
This sequence comes from Wollemia nobilis, assembly GCA_028583015.1. Classification (NCBI taxonomy): domain Eukaryota; kingdom Viridiplantae; phylum Streptophyta; class Pinopsida; order Araucariales; family Araucariaceae; genus Wollemia; species Wollemia nobilis. The sequence continues at coordinate 3,005,319 of JAQPPZ010002524.1, forward strand.
ACCAATTATTTTTTTTAAAGTGGGTCCCCAGTCCATGCAGATTGGGGTGTGTTGTGCAAGCACACCAACCTATATCATTTAATTAAAATATTTTTTATGAAATTTAATAGTATTTAAATCAATCTATTCATATAATAATCATACTCTAATTTTATCTTTTAATAGATATTGTAGATATGAATGTGGTTTATTGGTATTTGGTTGCTAGCTTCATAAGGTTTTAGGGAAGACTTTGCCAAGAAAACATAAAAATTTGTAAAACATATTTTGAAGAGTCCATAATATATTTTAGACCGTATTGGTGTTAAAACAAATTTTAATTGGCTTATGATCAATAGAAAAATATTTGTATATGAGAAGTCTAGCAAGAGCAGTCAACTCAAGCACCAAGATAAGAAAAGTAGAATAAAAATTTATTGGAAAACCCTAGCAACAAATTAAAAATATTATCAAGATAGAAAATAAAATTAAATGAAGAGTTATGAATCTAAAAAATATGCATCCCTTAAAAATACTAATAAATCAATCTATCAATATATAACAAACTTTTATTTTTGGTAGATTAAAATGGGTTTTTATCAAGGATCCCAAAACCTGATTACATTGAAACTTGATTACATAAAAATAAGACAACCAAGGAAATACAATAGGATAGGCTTGAGGAAAGATAAAAGAAACTAGAATAGGAAAGCACTAGAGGAACAAAATCAAGATCCAGTCAAGGATGGCGTGAAGAAAGCAAAACAGGATGAGATCCAGGAAAAGAGCAGAGGAAAATTGGGCAGGAACAGAAATCCCACCAAAAAAATAAAAATGAAACTTCAGGCACCAAACAAGCATTTTGAAACATTCCAAAGGCGGGAAAAGGAGCCAAACTGCCCAAAAATATAGAAAAAATTGAAACAACACAAAGGCGGGAAAGAGACACGGGTGCCAAAATTTAAAATTTGAAATTGAGATTTGAATCCTCCCAAGGGCGGGAAACCTATAAACCATCCTTGGGAAACCATAATATGAATGAAAATGACTTTCCACACTAGGAAAACAACAAATCATGCTAGAACAGGGATGGGAATCACCCAGGGATGGTAAAATATCATGAAAAATGAAAAAACCATCCCTAGTACGCCTGAAAGATGAAGCACCATCAAGAGAAATTCTGAAGGTGATGAAATACTCATGCAATGGAACTCTAGCCTGAAAAATGGTGCAACATAAAGAGGAATTCCACAGGCAATAAAATCCTCATGCAGTGGAACAACAACCTGAAATATGGTGCAGTAGTGGTTCAGAAACAAGAGGAACTCCCCAGGCTACGAAGTCCTCAAGTAGAAAAAGGAAGTCAAAAGAAACATCAGCCCAAAGGAGGATACAATAACAGCAGAACAACACTTCTGAAGGAAAAGGTAGGAAAGTGCCATAGGAACCCAAAAGGAAGGAGTCACGAGGAAGCACGACTGTACAAATTAGAGCCCAAAATAAAAGGAAGCATCCAGGCATCCCAAACAACCTTCAACACCATAGCTTCAAGGATGTAGAAGAGGAAGTCCCGTAAGGATTCAGTAACAAGAAAAGTAGAGGCTCCCTTGAAAGCCACAAAAGGAACTAAAATCCCGTAGGACCCACCACCACAAACCCAAAGAGTAGAGTCATAGTAGAAAGCACATGGTCCACCATACTAAAAATATGTTGTGCAAAACTACTCATGAAGCTAGAATTCCTCAGACCTACCAGCGACCAACTTTAAGGATACATAAGAGGAAGTCCTATAAGGATTTAGTAGCAAGAAGAATAGAGGCCCCCTTGAAAACCATGAAAGGAACTAAGATCCCGCAAGAACCACCACCTTGAACCCAAAGAGCAGAGTCATAGTAGAAAGCGCATGGTCCACCCAACCAAAAGGATGTTGTGCAAAAATGCTCATGAAGCCAAAATTCCTCAAACCCAGCAATCCACAACTGAAGATCCCCAAAGAACAAATGTAAATAAGACTTCCCAAAACAACCTGAGAAAAAAGAAAAATTCAAGAAAAACCTTGAAAGATCCAAAAAACCTAGGAAAAGTCCCAGGGAAGAACCTAAACCCATCCCAAAACCCAGACATCGAAGGAAAAGGGTAGAACAATGAAGCAAAATGGAACAAAGGTTTTCCCACCACAGGGTGAGGAAAGGGGCAGAACAATGGAACAATGATCTCCCCCCCAAAGGAGATCATCTACAACACCTTCCTACCATGGAGGATGGGAAAAGGAGGTGCCAGGGAAGCTGGGATAGGATCAGGGACCTGGGACAGGGTTGAGGAAGGGATGCAAGAAAGTGGAATAGGACTTCCAAAGGAAGTCTCCTTATATACAAAACTTTATCCAATTGGATAGCCTTACTTTTTACATGATAAAAGGAAAGAATAATTTTTATAAGTGAACTAAATACAATAAGATTTTGTATTCAAGAATATTTTTGTACCTCAATTCCAATAATCATATGGAAAAATACAATGAAAATAAATTTCACTAAGATTATTTGCATCATAAGCAAAGATACTATGGTAAATAATTAAAATTTTCTTTTTTCAAGTTATTTATTGCATGTTATATACAAGCAAAATGAATTTGAAAAATGACAATGACTTGAGTATTTAATTGATATAATTATTATACACTAATATATGGGGCTTGGATACCACAAGTATCAAATTACTTAAAGAATAATAAAATTATTTGTTATAAAGAGAAAATAAGAAAGGTACCATCTCACAAAGATATGCATAAATAAGGTAGTCACACCATAAAAGAAGAAAAATGTCAGACATTCACAAGAGATCATACTTCCAAGTAAGAAGGGTTAAACATACTCAATTTTAGTTCCTATAATGGATAGAACATAGTACCTCGAGGCACCACCAAAAATATAACAAGCAAAGCCAATATAGGGTTTATTATTTTTATAAATGGTATCAATTTTAATTTCTTAACATAAGGAAACCTTCCATCATATTTTTTATGGAAAAATAGCCCCTCTCAACATACAACTAAGTTATCTCACACAATAATTATTCATATTATGATTGAGAACCATTTTTAAACTAGTCATCAATATTGATCTACCTATTATATATACATGTTGCATATGTCTACAAAACCAAACTAATCAATAATCTTATTATCTTAAATTGAAAAGGATATATGCAATATCTTCGTCCTTTATATAATGTTGTAATTAACCCTAATCATGCATGCCCCATGGCCATGGTATCAATATTATAATAATAGTAATAGTAATAGTAATAATATAATCTTAAAAGTAGGTCTATCCCAAACATAAACTTTAACATTTGGTCCATTGCCTAAGAAGATTATGGCTAAGAGATCCACCTAAGACTTGGTATGGCTTAGGGATGTATGTAACACATGATCTCATGTTACCCTCAAAATATTTTTTGAGTACTATGTTCTCACTATCTATAGAAATATTTTAATTATCAATAAGATATTTATTTTAGTCCATAATATCCTAGGATAATTCCATGATCGTAGATAATAGTATATATGTCTAAATTTAGTTTCCTATCTAATTTAGTCCTAATCCATTTATATATGTAATGTACAATCATGCATAATAATTTCCTTACACAATGATGCTAGAACAAAGTAGTTCTCAATAATATTAGTTTAAAACATTGGATAAATTTAAGAGGATTAACCCTTCATAAAATTGGTTGAGGTTACAAATTCAAATAAATAATAAAAGCAATAGATTTAATGCAATCTCCCATACAACATGCATATGAATTTAAATTAACAAAACATCTACACACATTTGATCAATTTACTACTATATAAATGCAACTTATCTAATAAGGCAACCAACCTGTTAGGAGACCTAGCTTCAAAAATATTTACATGTTTAATAAAAGTTGATGTAGAAGCATCAATACCTTCTCCAATCTTACCTTATATTTACCTCTCATAACCTCATATAAGTAGAATAATGGATAAAAACTATATTTTAAATTTTTATAAGGATTTTCACGAGGAAGAATCTTTATAGTCATGGACTAACATGTGTCCCTAATTGGGCCATATATTTTCTTAGGGAATAACTCCTTTATACAATTTTGATTAATCTAAGAATTTTTTTTTGAAAAAGGTAAAAATTACATTAATAAGATAGATTCAAAGTTACAATAACTAGTCTACTGCTTTTGGCCAACCTTAAGATCCTAATAAACCTAACTCTAACATCTCCTTGGACCACAATTTCTTAGTTTGATCCAAAGAGCAAAATATCTTATCCTAATTACAATTGTCATTAATACTATTTTAGAGAGCCCATATTTTATTTTCTCTTACCATGACTTCGAGGGGCTATCCCAAATTGGGACTAAGAGTGCTACAAGCAACACCGTGATGCTAGACCAAAGGATAATCATCATAAACATCTACCATATTATTGCAAACTTCATTGCCTAAATTATTATTGGCTAATAATAAAACTTGTTTGTTCACCTCCATCCAATCTATAGTATCCCTATTTTGATTTAATTTCAACCAGCATCAAATAAGATGCTCACTTCCATTTTTAGCAAAAAATCTAGGCATTGCATTCTTTCCTCTACCTACATTAACTGGAATGACATCTTCAAACTATTTTCAGATGGTATTAATTTGAATCACTATGTTCTTGATATTCCATACACTTGGTCTAAAAATCCTAATCTCATCTAGAGAGCTTACCAGAATTTGAGAGTCAAAATCCATTATTATATTTCAAACTCCATTATCCTAAGCATTGAGATATCCTTGTATGATTTCCAAAGCCACTACTTCATTGTTTGTTGCTACTCCTAGGCCTTACAATTTCAAATGAAGAACCTTCTCCTTGTAGACTCTATTGAGGAAACCAATGTCCATTACCCTTGGGTTATTCTTAGCTATTCCATCTATGTTGATTTTTCCCAGCATAAGGGTGGGGGTTTCTAAGACCCATGAGTCTGCCTCATTGCAAAATTATTTCCTTGCTATTTTTTTTCTCTCCCACATGATCTTTTATTGTTTTTGTAACCTTGTTTACTTTTTTTTTCCAAAATAGCTCTATCAAAGTGTATTCCTCCATAAAAATCCTAGTATTTATTTCTATTCATATGTGCCACCAAATAAATCTTGGACCTAGATATAAATCCAAATGAATTAATTTATTTTTTAACCTTCTTCATTTCCAGATATGTTAACTTCTAGTTGAGATAGGCCTTGAAGAGATCAACCCATTAACTCCATAGCTTTAGGGTAAAATCACATTGAAACAACAAATGATCTATTGTCTCTTCCTAGGTATTACACATGATTCATTTAGAGGGGACATGAAAATATCTCTTTTTTAAGTTATTATAGGTGAGGAAGGTATTATGAATAACATTATAGGAAAATAAATTAATTTTTAGCCAACCCTTTGCCAACCATACTCTATCCCATGGAACATCCAACCACACTAAAGGGGGAGGTAGAAATTTTTTATAAACATCCTAGACTATATAGATGCCTAAATTCCCATGATCCCAAGCTGCCTTATCCTCTTCCTCCTTTATTTTAAGGTGACCTTGCTTCAGTATCCTCTATAAAAGTAGCAATGCATTATGAGAGATCAAGACTAGCTACTCTTACCACTACTTTAGTTGCATAAGAGAGAAGGTCCCAATATGTCTTGTATGTAGGTAGAATATTTTCCTAACCCAAATTCTAATCTCCAAAATTTATTCAAGGGGTTTTAGAATTATAAATTTTTAAATTAAGAGGGGTATTGCTCCTAAGAATTGATCCAAAAATTCACTTTATCCCCTGTACACCCACTTTTTGAAATAGTCTTAGTTTTACCATTTTATCTCCTTATTTTAGCACCTTTCAAACAATAGAACCTTATCCAATCATAGGGATGCAACTACTTCCTCATGGGGAAGGTTACCCAAATACTTACTAGTAATAACTTTCCTAAAAAATGCTTCTTGATTAGAGATCCATATCCAATAAAGCTTGTCTACTAGAGCTTGGTTATTTAATGTTGCTTTTTGAATTTCTAATCCTTCATTTGATTTAGGCTGATAGATTTTATCCCAACTTACTAGATCCCATCGCTTACCCATCCTTGGGCCATCTTGAAGGAATTTTTGCATAAGCAAATACATCTTCCTCATGATTACAATTAGAGATGCAAGGATAGAGAACTTGTAAATTGGCATTGCTTGAATCACTAATTGAAGAAGGTACACCCTTCCTCCAAAACAAATTTAGTAATTCATCCAATGATTTACCTTTCCACCAATTGTTTCCACCAATATCTTGCATTATTCCACCTTTACCTTCTAATAATGGAGTGGAATCCCTATGTAGTCTAGCAATAGGGAGCCTTGAGAGAAATATAAGATGTTTAGAATCTTATCTTGGATCCCCTTTTTGGTATTAAACAACACTACCTTGGGTTTAACTACATTCACTTCTTGGCCTATGGCTTCCAAATAGGTATTTAAGGTAACTATAAGTGCTCTTGCCTCTCTAAAATCAGTTAGCCCAAGCAACCCTATGTCATCCATAAATTGTAAATGAGTTAGATTCATCGCTCCCACTTGCACTCCTAAGATAACTCCTTGTTGTCCATTCATTTGAAAACAATTTCCCAATTCTTTAGTAAGAATTAAAGTAAGTTAGTTTAGTAATGATCTTGTATACTACTTTGCAAAGTGTAATCGGGTGAAAGTCTCCAAGGTCGAAAGCCTCTCCCACTTTAGGAATCAAAGCAAGAAAAGTGTGGTTCATAGCCCATAGCATGCTTTTATTTTCACAAGATTCTTTCACTACTATGGTTACATCCTCCCCTCTATCATCCCAAAAATCCTAGAAAAATTCAATCGAGAAACCATGAGAACTTGGGCACTTTCTGATTCTCATTTTGAAAACTATATGTCTCACCTCTTCTAGATCCATAGTTCTAAAGAGGGCCTAGTTTTATTTAGTTGTTATAATCTATCAGATACAATTAAGTATCTCTTGTTGCACTACAATATTAAGATGGGAAAAATAGAGAAAATATTTTCAAAGTATAAATTTGCATCTTTCTGCATACATGATATAGTGTCCATCATATTACCATGAAGTTATTTTAGCCTAGGAAGAATGTTGGAGTGTCTTCTTGCTAAGGCTAAAATATGGAAACACTTAGTATTTCAATCCTCCTCTAATAGCCAAAAAGTTTTGGTTTTTTGTTTCTAATAAATATCTTCCTGTTTGTTTATACTCTCTAACTATTTTTTGACTAACTCATTTTTTTTCTTTAAATATTCTATGTTTGTTTTAGTTTGGAATATTGTGGCTAGCTCCTCCATCCTTGCAACTAGTGGAACTCTTTGAAGTTAAAAGTCTAATTTATTGTTTCTTTTCTAGATTTTGCGTTGATATGTAGGAGTTGTTTAAAGACTCCAAACAATGTTGTCCCATGGGTAGGGTACCCATCCTCACACCAAATTGGGATTTTATCCTTAATATCTGTTTCTAGCCAAAAATTTTCAAACTAAAATGGTCTGGAAAAATATTTATGGCCCATACCACATTTTAAGAGAATTGGAAAGTGGTTTGATTTTGTATGATTGAGAATTTTTATCCTTAGTGCATCCTAGAAAATCCTCTTTAGAAACCAAGAATCTATCTGGTTTACCTTCCTATTTGCCAACCCATATTGTTTGTTTGTCCAAGTATGAGAAGGCTACACACATTGGACATTAATCAAATTAAGCTAATTTAATTTAGATATCATAAATTTATCATCTTATTCCAAATATGGGATGCCCCCTTCCTAATCCCTAGCTAAAATCTTAGCATTGAAGTCATCAGCCACTATCCAATTCACCTCTTCCTTTCCTATCCTACTTGCTTGTAAAACTTCCCATTGGAGGTTTCACTCCCCCAAAAAAATTGAACCATAGAAATTTGAAATCAACAAGATTTATCCCAAAATCTTACTCTTGAAGAGATATGTAAGAACTGCTTTTCTACAACATGATCAATTGTTGTCTAGTTCAGAGGATTTCACAAAGTCACTATACTCCCTTAAGCACCTTGGGATGCTACATCCATATGCTCCATTTATCTCCATATTTTCTTGGCTATTCTATCCATCATAGGTATTAACGATTTTATCTCTTGAAGGATAATAAAATTTGAATTATGAATTTCAACTACATTGTGAACAATAATTTGATGAGATCTACTATTTTATCCTCTAATATTCAATAATTGTACAATCATTTGGAACCTAGAACCCAATAAGTATTAATCTACTTTACTCTTACCTAGTTTACTAGTTGGTCACCGTTCATTGCGAGTTACTCTTAGTTTAAATTTTATCCCACACTCTTAGATTGGGAGTTTTTTAATTGTTTCTTTGCTTGTTGAATTCTAATATTAGGTTTCCCTTTATCCTTATATATATATTTCATTGAGACATACCTATCAACCAATACCATAGCGAAGTTGAGGTTCTCTAAATCTATTATAGAAATATAATTTGGGATAGGTTGGGTATTGGTCTCCAACACTGGTTGAGTTATCCTTTCCTAGACCACTTCTATATTTTTGGAGGGTATATTTTCCCCTTTGTGGTTCCTTCATTATAGTTATCTCATTCTCCATTTCCATTAGGGTATTAAGAATTTCATACCTATCTAAGTTTCTCTCTTCTATCTGGTTTGATTATGTTTCTTTCTTTTGCTTTTCCTTTCTATTAGGTGCTTCAAAACCCTCTTCTAGTGTATTTAGGATTGTGGTTGTATGCTAATATTCTACCTTCTTCTCAAGAATATTGTCATCATTAGCATTAGCCTTTAGTGGGATGGGCTCATTTTGGATATTCTTAGGGTACAACTAGGCAAGATGTCTATGCTTATGACAAATATTACACTGAAAGGAGATCACTTCATAGTCTATTTGCTAGGCCTAGGTTAAATCTCCCATGTCTATTTCTATTTTAGCTGGAAATGGGCATTAAGATCCATCTCAACACAAATCTAAGCATTAATGACTAAATATACCATTATAATATCAAAACCTAAACAACCATTGTAGTGGGTTCCATTTATGAATAAAATTCTAGCTTCCAAGGCTGCATAAAAATACGTTCTACTCCATAGCTTCTCTTCCTTGATTCAAAAGCTTTATCCCTATCTATTCATGAAGAGAAACTCACTATATAGTATCCATTATTGATGAGAAATATTGAGATATCCCCTAAAGGCTCCTAGTTATTTTGAATTTGAGAGGTCATAAACCCTAGATACAATCTCATTCCAATAAACTTACATATTAGATCATGGTTACTCCTGTATAAAATATTTTTAGCCACTAGAATTTGTTTAATAATAAGTTTGGGATGATGGGCAGCCTAGGGAACATGGATTTTAAGGCATTGTTGCTCAAATATTCATCCTCAGTTTCCTTTATCTCCCTCACTATGTCTACCTACAACTACTTGAGAGAAGGAGTTAGAGGAAGGGTCCCCAAAGAGCCCTCACCAACAACCATAAATAGGTAGAAAGCAATTTTAATATGTGTTATTATGTGACAAGATATAAAAAATAAAAATTACCTGCAATTTTTTTATGGTGTTGGATACAAAGAATTCCAAATCTAAGCCCTGCATTCCACATTCATAATCTAAGGATAAATTTAATTTAATAATTTAAACAATTAACTATTAAAACCAACTTAAATCATAAAAATATAATGTATGTAAACAAAAGGATAGTAATATTAAAATATAATACACATAAAATTATAAGGTAATTTTGGAAATCCTTTGATAATAATAATGATGTAATAAATCCAAATCCATTAATTATTCATTAAAATTTAAATAGGACCACAAAACTACAATCCGGTTGAAGTTTTAGACATGTACAAAAGTTAGTATTGACCTATTTTTACCATTATAATCTATCATAAAAAATGTTAATATTAATCATTATTATAATTAATTATTCATAAAAACATGAAGCTAATGCCATGAATAAAATTGAATTTAGTCTTATAGACCTAACTTGACCATATGTGTCATATTATAATTAACATCATTGCACTATATAGCATAACAAGAAACCTAACAATTTTATATATAATGATTCATCCATATTACACTATAATGTCAAATCTATCTTTATTTATGACATGCATAATATTCAAGAAAAAAATACTTGTATCAAAATCAAAACTATACCCAATCAACATAATAAAATCCACCAATGGTGTATGAGTTTTGTTTATCTTGTGATAAATAATAAAATAATAACACATGTAATTATATCAAGTCTCACATACAAATAATATACCATACCAATATGTAAATATCTTATTGGAAGTAGCCCAATTATTGCTTCAATGGATGATGGAATGGGCCATAATAGAAAATAGCTAGTACACAATCATATATTGAGGTGTAAACACAAACCTCTTAAATTTATTTATATATATAATAATTATATAAATGATTTTAGTGTATCTTAATTTCGTCAACACCTCTATTTACAAAAGTGATATGAAAAGAAGAATTATAGTATTAGTAGTGTAGGAAGCATTTCGATACCAAATGTAAAAGGAATATCTTCTAACAAAAGTAAAATTTATGAGCAATAACAACAATAAAAATATAAAGTCTTTGGGATTGATTTATTGTTGAATTACTAAAGTAAAATGTGGTATTATGCCCATTATCATAAAATTCCTACATGTGCTTAAATAATCTATTATTAATAATATGCGAAACCACTAACAAGAGTGTGTCCAACCACTATTAATATGATTGTTTTTATAAAAAGCAAGACACAAAAATAATGCATTTTACTACTTAAAGCATATTGGTAAAGGATAATAATCCATTTTCTACTTTGTATTTAGAGTTATATTTTATCCATGAAAAAAATACAACCATATTCATTAGCATAAGTCGAAATAAATATAGGACTAATATTATTACCATAATCAATTAAGCTATTATACATATACAAGTTCAAAGAATGGACATACAACTTCAAAAATATGTTGTATCTACATAAGAAAAGAGAAAAGAGAAAAAATAACCCAATTGTGAAATGGGATGCATACAACATATTATAATTTCTCAATAAAAAGTACTATTTTAATAATAATTTTATAAAGATATTATTTGGTAGGTTTTGGCATCAAAACATGAGGTAAACATGGTTTCCAAGGAGGAAATTATCATATATGGATATCATTATAGAATGAACAACTTAGATATGAGGTTTATTGAAAAATATCTAGACTAGAATTTATTGGAAATATATTAATAACTCATTATTATAGAGAAAATATAAAATCCACATCAAGGATAAATTGTAAAATGGATTAATTTAATGGTTATTAATTTATCATAAATATATTAATTGATGTAGTCTGAAATTTAAGTAATAAAAGACTTGAAACTCAAACAAGAAAGCAATAGTAAGAACTTTGGATTCCAATAAAGAACTTTGAGCATGTGCAAATCCTAACAACAATAAAGAGGATCACATACATGAAAAACATGTGGTATTGAGGTAAGATTTTATAAATTATTCATTTTATGTAGTATATTTGAAGTTTTAATACTTGAAAAAAGAAATTATAATTTCTTATGTGTTCCATCTATCCATTAGGCAAGAAGTATACATGGAAATAAGTAGGCTATATCTTTATTGAAAATAAGATAATAGTGGTTAAGGATAAGAATATATTGATCACTAAAAGAAAGAACCATCACCTCATGAGGCATTCACTTATCCATGAAGCTATAATAACCACCGTTAATGGGTTATCTAGGTGTTGAATATATGGTTATAAGTTTTATTTGATTAAGAGGGAAAAAATAGTTATATAGAATCAAACCAATTAGTTACTTAAATTTGAAAAAAGTATACCATAGTTTACCTTTGTAGTGCAAGTGAAGAAGGTGAGCCTAGCCCCGTTGAACGTGAGGACCATAGTTCAAACCTTTGTAATGCAAAGGGGGGACACAAAAAAATCTCTTGTGGCTTCCCTCTAGATAGTGAGGTACCTGGATTGGAAAACATTATCAACCACCTACGAGTGGCTCTTGAGGTTTATTTCTAACCTAAAAGTTGTGTGAGACTCACATCAGGGTGAAATGAGTGGTGGTAAGATGCTAGAGTAATGTGGTTGTGGATCTATGAGCAAGGAAGGTGGTGGTTTATAGGGTGGTGGAAGAGTTGGTGGTCTATAGGGAACCAAAGAGATCAACGGTTTACAGGGTGGTGGAAGCACTGGTAGTATATAGGGAGTTGGTGGACCTACTGGTTTACAGGGTGGTGGTAGTGTCAATAGTTAGTAGGAAGTTGAAGGATTTGGTGATTTACGAGATGGTGGAAGTGTTGGTAGTCTATAGGAAGTTGAAGGGCTTGGTGATTAGTAGGAATATGTGGTCCTTGAGGGGCTGGTTCGAAAGGAAACAAAAAAAGTTTCTGATAGTCTTAGATCATCCTTTGGTATACCCATGAGTAGGTCCCCAAGGTTGGGCCACCCTTTTAACCCTGCTGTGCCCTCCTTTGCTATAGTTACTACTAGAGATTTGTATTCTCATTTCTCTAAGACTCTTTTTGACCTTTCTTCAATCTATAATAAATTAATTATTTTGGATTAACTATTGGATGTAACGATGGAGGAAGGGTCATGGAAATTGGTCAATAAGTTTCAAGGTGGCAATTGGATATTGAATCTATTCTGTGATAGGTTATGCTCAAGTGGAATCCCTTGCACTTGTTATATATTGTCGATATGTCTAATGCCTTCTTACTTATCAAACATAACTATGAGGATCAAACATAACTATGAAGAGGATTCAAAGTGCATCTTAGAGGAAGGTCCTTGGTTCTTTGATAAGAGGGGCCTATTTTTACATAAATGGGGTCTAGACTTCAAACCCAAGACTCAAAAGGTGAACTTGTCTTCCATTTATGTGCGACTCATAGATTTATCATTTCATATTTGACACGAAGATATCTTGTAGGGTATCACTAGAGCTATTAAGGACCTATTTTTGATTGATTTGATGCCTAGAGCCAAGATAGGATGATTTTTTCTAGGATGTGCATCATGGCAAACCCAAAGGCTTATTTACTAGGCCATATTGAGATTTTTTCCAAGCAAGGCCCCTGGATCCAACCTATTATTTATGAAATAGACCCATAAAATTATTTTTCTATAAGAAATATGGTCACTCTTCCGGGTCATGCTCTCATAAGGCCCCAAGTGGGGGTGCCTAAAGAAATAACTTGACTTAAAATCTAGTTAATCAAGAATAGTTGGTCCCTTCTGGATCAGCCCAAATTGAACCCTTGATTTCAGATGAGCCAATACTAGAAGAAAGGATAGTGGATAAAATACCTATAGTGGATGTTAATGAGTCTGGAAAAGTGGTGGTCCAATATTTAGATGCATCTATGGGCATGAGTCTTGACCAGGTTCTTATGGATGACCTGATGATGGAGATTCTATTTTCTTTAGAGCTCCTCTAAAACTCCTATTAGTACCTAGTCCCTCAGGAGCTAGTCCTAGAGGAAAGTTTTTTCCCTTAGAAACCTAGTGAGGCCCATGGGTAGGATTATCCAACCCTACTCGAGTTGAAATGGTCACCGTATCCTGGTATGGGATCTTCAAAAAATACTAATTCCAAAACCAAAGCTAGCTCTCAAAAAATGTTAGATGGATGTTATAGCAAACCGTAAAGTAGGTAATTCCTTTAATCAAGTGTTGAGGATTCATGAGGCAGATTCAAATATATCAGATAAGTTCCAATATCAACTAAATTTTAATAAAGAGAAGGATAGTAAAGACAATAATTGAAACTTGATATATTTTGTAGCTCCCCTAGCTCTTCGAAGGGGATAAAATTTCTAGATCTCATAAATGAAGTTATTATATTGGCACATCAGAGGCCTGAATGGGCCCTCCAAGCAACGAATTTTGGTGACACTTAGGAAATAGGTAAGACCTGATGTTATCTTTATCCAAGAAACCAATATGGATAGTAAAAATGTAGAGGCAGTTAAAAAATTAGTTTGGAAGGAGACTAGTTTTGTAGAAAACTCTGCCAATGGAGCATCTAAGGGTCTTCTTTTTTTATGGAACCCTGAGAAACTAAATGGATCAACCCTTATTATTTTTATAGACTGATAGATATTATGTTTTGTAGTAAGGATTCAAGACATAGATGTATTATGTCTAATATTTATGCTCCTAATACGAGCCCTAATATGAATTTCTTATGGGATTCATTGAACTCTATGCAGAATATTTTTAAAGAGGAAGTTTGGATTCTTGTGGATGATTTCAACATCCCACTGCACCTCTCAGATAAAAATGGTAGTACAAATTTGGATCTAGAGGCATGGAATATTTTGCTACTTTTATTAACAGTTAAAATCTAATGGATATGGACATGAATAAGTCTAAGTATACCTAGAGTAACAACTGCCTAGGTAACAAAAATATTTAGATTAGGTTGGATAGGGTGCTAGTATCCAAGGATGGTCTTCATTTCTTTGGAGATGCATCCCTGTGCTCCCTTACCAAATATGGATTCGATTATAATCCTCTCGTGTTTGAATAATTTTGGAATTCTAGACCTTTCCCCAAACCTTTTAGGTTTGAGGTAATGTAGCTGCAACATCAAGGATTAGAATCTAAAATCCTAGAATGGTGGTCTTAGGGTTTCTTGGGCCCTTTTATTTCTCAAGTGGCTTCCATGCTCATATTTGTGAAGGCTAATATTAATACTTGGAACAAGTATATTTTTGGAAACATGTTCAAAAGGGAATTTTTTTTTAGCTAAATAGTTGAATAAATTCAAATAAACCCTAGAGTCTTGAGAGGTAATAGAAGAGGACAAATGCAAGGAAAGAATACTCTTAGCAGACCTACATAACGTATAGGCTGAAGAAGAAATTATGTGGTGCCAAAAATCAATATCCCTCTAGCTTTGTGAAGGTGATAGGAACACAAAATTATTTCACGCGTACACATTAAGAGATAGGAGTGATAATAGAATTGGATAAGTTATGAAGTCAAATGGTTCAATCATGAAAGACATTAGTGAAATCAGGGAATAAGCGATTGAACTTTTCAAATCCTTCCTATGCTCAAGATATGATAGGAACCAATAGGCTGAAGAGAGACTCTTGCAACACATCCTCTCCCTATTTTTTTAATAATATGAATGAAGCCCTATGTGTTCCCTTTAAGGATGATGAAATTAGGGATGCTATTATATTTATGGGTGGCCTAAAAGCACCTAGACCGGATAGCTTCCCTCATATTTGCTTTTAGAGGTTTTGGCATATTGTAGGAAGGGATATCTATTCAGTTATGGGAGAAATCCAGGAATCGAATTTCATTTCATATGATGTTAACTCAACATTTATAGTTCTTATTCCTAGGTCAATGGAATAAAAATACTTCTCTAACTATAGTTCCATTAGCCTCTGTAACATAATTTTTAAAATTCTTACTGAAAATATGGTTAATAGACTCAAAATATACCTATCGATAATTATTACCATCTCCAAAGTGGTTTTGTGGTAGGAAGGTAGATCCTAGAAGGTGTCATTGTAGTGCATGAGCTAATTGATTATGTATACAAGAGTAGAAGGCCAAGAACCTTCCTCAAGCTAGAAATGAATAAATCCTATGATCGAGTCTCATTGATATTTCTAATCAGAGTTTTGGAAAATTTTGGGTTCAAGCCAAGCTATATTAGACTGATCAGAGCTTGTATGTCCGTGAAAAAATTCTCAATAATTATTAATGGATCACTGCTTAGATATTTTAGTAGATGTAAAGGAATCCATCAAGGGGACCCTATGTCACCGTATCTATTTATTTTATTGGTTGAATATTTGGGAAGAGCCCTAAAGGTTAATCCTATCGTTGTAGGGAAAAAACCTGCATCTGGTATTCAGCTAATTTTACACCATCATTTTGTTGATGACACTTTGCTTTCCTTCCTAGACTCAATCCCTCAAGATAGATCTATCAAAGAGATCCTCATGGACTATGAAAAATCAACTAGGTAGAAAATGAGTTTGAGAAAAAATAAAGTGTTTTACTTAATACTACTTCAAGCAGGCATAGGAGAATTATTGATATCTTGGGATACAAAATTGAATCCCTTTCTTAATTCTATCTAGGAACGCCATTATTAAAAGGTGGTATTAAGGTTTATTTTTGGGATTTGGTTGTGGAAAGAGTTTAAAGAAAATTGGTAGGCTGGAAAGGGACTTTGTTGAGCCAAGTGAGTAAAATTATGTTGGTTAGTCTACTCTTTAGAGTATACCAGTGTACTTCCCATATCTCTTTAGGCTTCTAGGAAAGATTATCTAGAAAATTGAACAAATACAACAATTTTTCCTTTGGTCTAGTTCTGATGAGAAGAAGAATTTCCCATTGGTTTCTTGGGATCAAGTGTGTAGCACAAAAGAGATGGGTGGCCTAGGTTTAAGAAGGATGAAAATATTGAATAGAGTGCTAATAGCTAAACAAATTTGGATATTGGTTTAAAAGGATAATGTCAATTGGGTTAGAATCATGTTAGCCAAATATTTAGGAAATAATGGTAATTTTCTCATGGATATCACTCCTTCCATTGGATTAGCCTTCTAGCATAGTATCATTAAAATTCATGCTGATATCTTAAATGGGGGAAGATGGCTATTAGGATATGGGAAGAGTATTAACTTTTGGAAAGCAACTTGGGAAATTGATAAGCTTTTAGTTTTGTATCCAAACCTAAGCCTAGTGGAACCAATCAGAAACCAAGCTCTCGAATCGAAGGTATGTGATTTTATTGATGCTATTAATAATAGAAAATATTGGAAATGTTTGGTTTTTCCTGGGGTTTCATAGGATGAAGAAATAGATTTGAAATCCTTGATGGATATCCTAAAGTAGATTGTTATTCCTAGCTAGGAAAAGCCATAAATGTTGGTCTGGGGTGCTAAGAAGGATGATTGCTTTTCTATAAATTCAACCTAACATCTTTTAGATGTCTCGTTTGACCCCTAGTTTCTTGCTTGTAATATTTTGCTGAAGGATCTTACCCCTAAGGTAAATATTTTCTTTTGGTTAGTGGTCCAAGGTAAGTGTCTCACACTAGATAATTTGAAAAAAGGGACTTGGTCTTCCTGAATAGATGCTACTTATGTGGAAGTGTGGAAGAATCCCCTATTCACCTCTTGTCTAACTGTTCCATTTCTCAGTCTATCCTTTCCTAGTTCATGGTGTTTATCGGTATGGATTGGTTCTTTCCTAAGGGGTTGTCTTATTTTTTCATCCAGTGGTGTTCTCCTTTTTCATTTTTGTGCCTTTGGTTTACCTCACGTTTGGTGGTATATTTGGAAGGAGATAAATGCTCGAGCCTTCAAAAATTTTTCTCACCCTGCTAAGTTCAGTGTCCATGATTTTGTTGCTATTGTTTAAAATGTGGGTATTCTACCTTTAGAAAATGTTACTCTCATCAAGGATATTGCTATGTATTTGGCCCTTGGTTTTAGATACTACCCTCTCGAATTCCATCTTGTAGTCTCTGACATACTAGAAACTATTTGGGAACCTCCTCTTCCTGGATGGTTGAAGCTTAATTTTGATGAAGCCTCCAAAGAGAATCTAGGACCAGTTGATGCTAAGGGATTGATTAGAGAATCAAATAGAAGGATCTTGTTGGCATTTATTAAAAACCTATATTATTAGACTAGTCACTTTATGGAGGCACAAGTTTTATTCCAAGGGGTATCTCAACTGGATCTTGTGAATGGTTGGAAGGTTATTATTGAAAGAGACTCCCTTAACATCATAAATATGCTCAAAGGAGTTCCAAATATCTTATTGGATGATTGCAAATGAACTATATAAATTCTAAAGATGGATTCTTACCCTCGAATTTGTTCAAATCAAGCATGTTTATAGGGAAGCAAATAGATCTACGTATTTTTAGCTAATTTAGGGCTTGTTTAGGAAAGATTCAAAATTTGGTGGGAGGATTTCCTAGTTAGTTTAAATAAATTAGATAATGGAATCATAGGAAGGTAATACATTCTCTAGAATGACCTTTTTTGGTATCATTAGGGATCCCACAGGAAATAATGTTGATTGTAGGTATTCATACTTACAAAGTTGCCACATTTTGAATTTAAAATAGAGGAAGTTTTATGCTCTAAATTCAAGTTTTAAGAGTGGGTGGAACAAGCACAGGTGACAAGATTCTCCAATCCTAGATTCTTTAGTCCTAGGACCAATAGGCCCTTCACGTAAGTCAGTTGGTAATCAAACCTATAGTATTAGAAAAATTTTAAATATTGATATAATTAAAGTCATTAAGGAGATAGGTGTGGAATTCAAGTGGAGGCATCAAGAGAGTCATTTTTAAGTTTTGGGTGATCTATCATGTGTAGAAAAATTTCAAATTAAAATCGTTTGTGCAATTAATGAGAGATAGGGCTATCATATGGTATATTGGGTCTTGGTACCCAATCCAATAATAACACGAAGTATAAAATATCATACTCATGTTATAAATCACATTACAATGTGGCATTGGGTTTTACTTTAAAGAATAGCCCAGATAAGTAGATGTAGGAACACAAATTTTATGATTAGTGTGGCAAACTGACATTACATTATGTTAACTTTGGAGGGATGTTGAGCAAAGTGCAGCAAATAGTATTGTCATTGTTGTCAACATAGTCAGACAGATTTATTGATGCAATGGACAAGAGTTTATTGAATAGCAAGGTGCAACCAAAGTACAATGGATAGGAGTTCAGTGTTGAGCAAGGTGTTGCAGGAGGATTGTCATTGTTGTCAATACAATTAGTTAGATCTAATGATGCAATGGACAGGTAGTTCATAAGTCACTCAGATGTAGAAGATAAATTTCAAAAGTTAGTCAGATCATGAGTCCTTAAATGATAGATGCACAGAAACAGAATACATAATTCAGAATGAGAAGAAGAAGTCTTCAGAACCTGAGATGTCAAGAAGCAGAAAGGTTTTTTGTGAAAACCAAGGCAGTCAAAATAAAAAGTTTTATTTAAAATCATGGATAACATATTTGAAATGGGTTTTTCTTAAAACCCAAGTTGGCTCTTCGTTTCGTTGAAAAAGATGCCCCGATGATGAAGATATTTAAATAGGCAGTCAAAATAAAAAGTTTTATTTAAAATCATGGATAACAGATTTGAAATGGGTTTTTCTTAAAACCCAAGTTGGCTCTTCATTTCGTTGAAAAATATGCCCCGGTGATGAAGATATTTAATTTTAAATATTTAGTTTAAATTTTATTTTATTTAAAATTTAAATTAAAATATTAAATTAAATTAAAAGGGCCGACGTGTTACTATTTCACGACAATAAGCTACAGGAAGGTGACAAAGGTGGAGAAGAGTTTGAGGCCGACAAAGTTAAATCGGGCCGACGGATTTTAGGGTTTGGCAGTCGACAATTTCTAGGGTTTTGCAATCGACATTCTTAGGGTTACAGTCGATGGATTATAGGGTTTGGCAGCTAACAAATTCTAGGGTTTCTCAGTCGACATTCTTCTAGGGTTTGTTCCTAAAATTTCTTTTATAAAATGAGGGCTTCTTCGAGTTTGATAGATGGGGTGTTAAGATAAAGTGCAAATGCGAGCATAGTGTTTTGTGAAAGTGAAGTTCGTGTTGAGCAGAGAGCAAGTCGTTTCGATTCAGAATGAGAGCAAAGTGATAGTTCTTTGGAGTTGCAATAAGGTGTGCATTGTAATGAGATAATGTGCGAAGAGCGAGTAGAGTAACTTGTGCGAAGATAAGAGCGTGATGTGCAGAAGTTGTGTTCTAAGTCTGAAGTGACAGTGCGCAGTTTACAAAAATGATTGATCATCTGAATGCAGAAGAGAGTGCAAAGAAGTACGGAGAAGAGGTGGAATAGTGCGACTCATTTTGCGCAGAAGCGTAGAATGCGAAAAAATAGCAGACCGTGAAAATTGAGGTGAAAGTTTTATTCTGTAATTTTTATTATTGTCTTCCAAGTTGTTGCTTGGATTAAGGGGTTGGTGCCTCTTTCCGATGAGGGTGCTTGGTAAAATAGGAGTTGGTGCTCCATTCGTTTAAGCGAGATAAAGTTAAGGGGTTGGTGCTCCTTCCAGGTTGGTCTGGTAAAGGATTATGTAAAGTTGTAGCTTTGCATTGACTGGATTTGGATGGTAGTCCAAGCAGTATTTTTGAGGAGTAGCCACATTGGTGAACCTTGTTAAAATGCTGTGTTATGTGTGATGCTTTCTTGATGAATTTAGTATCTCTTTTATTTGCTTTAAACTGTTGCTGGTTTTAAAATAATATGTTTTAGAAATTTTAAAGAACACACTGATTCACCCCCCCTCTCAGTGTCATTGTGATTACAACAGGGAATTCTTTGGAGATATGGCTCGAGTGATATTATTATCCCAAGTTGGTAGCTTTCTTAGATGCATAAGGTGTCCCACCAACATCGCTTGGTTTTTACAACCATTCA
Organism: Wollemia nobilis; assembly: GCA_028583015.1. Classification (NCBI taxonomy): domain Eukaryota; kingdom Viridiplantae; phylum Streptophyta; class Pinopsida; order Araucariales; family Araucariaceae; genus Wollemia; species Wollemia nobilis. The sequence continues at coordinate 3,025,903 of JAQPPZ010002524.1, forward strand.
ACCTTACTCGGGGTGCCAGGCATCCAAAAACATCCCCACTAGGAGCGTTGGTAAGGAAATAAGGTAGCTTTTTCAATTGTGGAATTCCCTATGCATGAGATGGAAAGAAAGTGATGTAGGTGTGTTGGATTGGATAGCTACGAGGAGATTTTTTCTACCTTATTGGGCATATGGTTGGAAACTCTTTCCTCATTTCATGGAAACTATAATTTATCATAGGTATCTAGAATTTATCATAATTTTGTATTAGTTTTCCAAGTGTTCATTGAGTGGATCAAAAATGCTTTTAAGAGTAACATAAATATCATGGGGTGGTGAGAATATATGTAAAAATTCTCATTACCAACCAACCCTGAGTACACAACATATACCCTAGAAACCTCATGGGAAATAAACCCAACCTCCAAAATATTTTTCTCCTCTCATTTCATCAACTTAAATTGTCATAAGTACAAATATAGAAAAGGCATCCCATAGATTATTTTCTAAATCATTATGCAATACAAGGAACCAAATTGGTCCATGTTTTAATTATGATGCAATTAAGGAAATGTCACATTTCATTTCTCTAAGCCATCAACCAATAGGAATCACAAATTCCTATATCTACCTATTTATTAAACATCATTGGTTACATATTAAGGAGTTATTTCATCAATCGCCTAGAGAGAATCCCATAATTACCTCATGAATGAATCATTTTTTCATTCTTCCAACCTAGATGTCATCATAACTCAGTATGGTACAAAATTTATCTAAGGTTTTTACCTCACATGGAGATATCCCATACTCTCTACAAGATTAGAACCCATATCTAATATTCCGCATTCACATTTCACACTTATACAATTATACTATATTTTAATATAGTTCTCATAATCCCTTTAATAGGATCATTCATATGGTTATGCTAGAGTCCCTACAAATTTTACCTTTTTAATCTATCAAACAAGACCATATTTTAAGCATGTTTCAACCTCGTAATTCTCCATACAATGTTACAAATTCATATTGTAATCTATCACATAATATTACACCTTTAATCAACCTTGTAATCTATCACACAAGATTACATCTTCATCTTGTTTGTTATTGTAAAAATCAATGGGTGGGTTATGACATACTATAATAAAAGCATGATTTTAATGAAAGAATACACAGGCTTGTATATTAGAATAATACACAAGATTTATAAGAGGAGTATATTGGCACGAAGCAACCTGGAAAAGTCAGATTTCTGCCTAACCTTCAAGCTTGTCTCCCACCTTGCATCCATGCTTCTTTCCATAATTTTTTCCAATATGCCCCTAAGTTCACTCATATTGACCAAATATCTTTAATTAGAGTTTAGTACTCTCTAAAGGCCTTTTGGTTTCTGATCTGCCAAGGGTAGAAAACATACTCCCTAAGCCTAAGATTTCACCCATTTCAACCATTACTTGCCTCCCTTTTAAAAAAAATTTCCAGCTCATCTTTTATTCATGAGCAAGAAGGTGACCTATTATTAAAATATTAAAATACTAGAAGGAACCTTCTTTAAGTTCACCCAAGTAGGAGGATTCCTATTTTTATCATTTTAAAATTTTGGACAAGACAAGAGAGGTAAGGTGGAAGTACTTTTTCCTTTTTTGCTCTTTTCTTTTCTCCCAAGCCCCTGCAATGCTTGCATTAACACTATTTCAAAGGAGTCAGGTGACATGGGGTATAGTGTATCTACTAGACTTACATGCATTCTATTATTAAATTAGGACCTTGTCCTTCTTTGGGTATTTTCAAAATTAGATAAATTTTGGGGTGCACCTAATTGTATTAAATTAGGTTTAACTTAATAAATCATTTTTGTGAAAGATAATTTCCCAAATTAATATTTTGCACAAGCTTTATTTTATCTTTCCCCAAGACCTACCAAAATCCCAATTAAATTCAAAACCCTTCCAATTAACTTGGTAGAGTGTAGATAATTTTTAATTAGGATTTTTTATGGAATAATTTTACCATCCCCTAATTTTATAAATTAAACCCTTTTTATTAATGCTTGGCAGCATTAGTGGGGGTTTGGTTAATGTTAAAATTCAAGAATTAGTTGATCCTTTGGATCAATTAACGTCTTCAAGGAAGTCCAATGGGTGGGCTGTGACATACTCCCCCCCTTGGATTAAACACAGTCCCTTGTGTTTTCTTATTTTTTCCTAGGTTAGTTATTGTAGAAATCAACAAAGTTAGCATTAGTCTTTACAAAACAGATGGAATAATCCCTTTTCCCTTATTTCCAGTGCCTCAATCCTGATGGTAAGCAACATATTCCATCCATGAGAATACCTAGATCTGCAAAAGTGTGAACTATTACAAGTATCATGTTATTAAAGCAATAAAATATCCATACTACATCAATAACAAGTATTGCAAACATCATCAATACATAGTTTTCATCATGAAAATAAAGCACCAAAGCATCTATCATAGCATAGTCAATGATAATAAAGTACTATAGAATATTTCCTTAGAAATGTCATGAATTGATGCATTAATAATAAACTAGACACAATATTGTCTAATTAAATGCATTAAAAATCCTCATAAATGAGAACCACACTATGCACTACTAGCCTCTATTTTATGAATTAACTTGATACGCATAAGTGTCATAAAAGATGAAGATATAATTTCATGTTTCTAAGATACCCATATATCTTGAAACTAGTGCATCACTCCTGATGTCCCCTGGTATTAATATTTGATGAACGTATTGCAATATTCATATCTCAAGAGACACAAATATCAAGTGCTTTCCTCAAAAGAGTCTAAGGTACATCATTTAAGACCCATAAAACATGGAGGGTTCACTTAGCTCTTCCACTTTGATTTGCTAGTGGATCAATAGTGGGAGGAAAAGACTTTGAGCACATGTAGTCTCTGAGTAATAGAATCCAATAGCAATAATCTTCCTTAATATTCTTATGATGCTATATTGTCATTCATGGTCACACTTATCCCTTGTAAGGTACCATGCAAAGAGTTTTTATACAAACCATGCTATCTCTTATCTATAGTACCTATGACCACGCTTACCCATGTAATGTGTCATAACAGTCGTACTATCACTCATCGATAGTATCTATGACCACACTTACCCTTGGTAAGGTTTCATAATAATAATTTAGAATATATTTTTCTTTTATGTTAAGAGGGGATCCCACACTCTTATTTAAGGGTAACTCCCTCTTACGTACCACCTACGAGTGTCCCCATATAAAATTACTCATGAGATACCTTTAAATTTGTTGGATTTACGCATGGATGTATCCTAATACCTCCTCTATTTTTCCAAGACATTACTCACTTGAGGCCCAGTTCATTGTAGATGACTTTCAAGTGGCCAAAATATCGAATAGGATATTCAATCCAAGTCTTCCTACTTGGATCCTTCCAAAAGCTAATGGCTATTTGGAACATTTTGAGTTACTATTCAAAACAAGAGGATTCAAGTATTGGGGTTATCCAATCCAACTTCCAAGGGAATTTAACTAAGAGTATTACTTATTTTATTTTATTTTTTGTACATGGTGGAATTAGTAGCCGCCACGAATATAGGCAGGCTATCTAGCTTTTTATGGCTTCCACAGTATTCTACGTTGTCCACCCTAGAAGCCGCCACACAGATCTTCATGCAGTTTTCCACTATAACCACCATGCCACGATCATTTTAAACCTTTTACACCGTTGAAATCCCCAGGAAGGGGACAAGCGTTCAGTTTGATGAGGCTCGATATTTGAACCTTGGACCTCTGCCCTCATTACGAGGTTTGGGGGAACCAATTGGTCTACACCTTGGACCTAAGAGTATTACTTTTTAGAAGAACAAAATATTCTATTTTCAGATAGGAAAGAATGCTACAATGATCTAGACAAAATATTATTTCATTGTATCTCATATTAAGGATATATATATACATAAATCAAAAACCCTCTTAGGTTACCATTGTATCATTAGAATGTACAATGGGTGGCTTTTAGCCACTTCTATAGTCCTCAAACTACTATCCTTCAGTCTTATAATTGTTTTGTACTAGGCCTAAACCCTTAGCATAGACTGTTCTAGCGGTTGCTCGACATCTACCCTAGGTTGTTATCTGAGATGCATGTGTGGTCCTCCATCACCCATGTTGTATTCCAACTACTGGTGGGGATGGGATGATTAATCCATGGTTTAATAGTGCCCCATAATAGGTAGTTAGAAATGCAATCATATATTCATCACTTGGTTGATGTAGTTTCTCATTTTCTGCATATAAAGCTACCATGGTCCAGGATCCCAACCACTCCTTTGTGCTTTTGTGACCCTGATCCTATCTCGTTATGCTATGGCTACATACCTTTTAGATTCTAACCTTATTATTTCTTGGGCCTGTTGTGGAAGCTCTACTCCAACCACAACCTTGGTTGTACCTTCAGTGGTTCTACTAGCTTCTTGCATTACTATATCCTTTTTAAAAATTGTATTGTTCCTTGACCTATTTTAGTACCCCTAGAATCCATATTCTTCCTCAAAGAGTGTCAGTCAATAGATCAAAAAATACTAGGAGTGTGACCATAAGGATCACTATGAGGTCTGCATCCATTGTGCCTATAAATAGCAATGTCATCCCCAATATGAGTGCTACCACCTTGTATTCCATGGATGGATCTTCCACTATTCGAGCATTTATGAAGTAATGTGCATTAATTTCTCCCTAAATGTTCAACTGGATTTCAGTTTTTACTACTGAAATTTTGATCAGAAATATGATCGTAAGTACCCTAATTATTCAAATTCTATTTGGAAGCCACCTTTGATCGCATTTTGATCAATGTGGATGTACTATATCTTTGATCCCAACCTATTCCATTTTCCAAGGTTCTTAAGGTAATAATTCTTCCTATCAAAATACTTGTGGTTATATCACCTTTTTATGGGTGTCCCATTAATATGGTCCCAAGGAATCCCATCATTGCCCTTTCAGAGGCTTCATCAGACAAGTTCACATTTAATTGATTGCATCTTTTCTCAAAGTTGAGTTCCTTTATCATATTGCTTACAATTACCAAGGTTGCATCACACGTACTCATGGTACAGTTGCAAACCCTTGATCATGGTTGCTTATTAGATAATAATTCAACTTCATGCTAAGTTGATTTTGGGTAACCACCCTTCTTGTTGCTTGATGTAGTTGATCGTTATTCCTGCGTCATGCAAGAAACTATTTCTTGATATGGATTTTTACTGGATTCTTTCCCTAAATGAGATGCATATTTCCTTTATGCAAGGTTTTCTATGAGCTACTTTAAATTCTAGGCTAACTCTTATTCCCTAGGAATTCTTCCTGTGATCTCATATTTTCCAAAAACCACTCATCTGTTGATTCTATAAATTTTTCTGACTAGGTTCATCATACCTATAGTTTGTTTTACCACATTGCTACTTTAAGTCTTTTTAGGACTAAAATATTATTTTTCCTTTTCTTTATTTTTTGTATAGTGGAAATTTTTTTGTTCTCTCAAACAACTATTAAAGGTTTATGCCCCTGTTTAACTGTGTGGGTAATAATACCACATGCATTGTGTAGGGGGTAGTCCCTTGCTTTAAATAGCATAGCACACCTTAGTTATACTTAACCACCATCTAGGTGGTCAGGTGGCATACTATTTCTGCAGAGTTGGGGTACTACTTGGAGTTGACCAGATATGATACCCACAAACTATAATTGGTGAGGCCAGATATGGAGTTTCCCATACTTACATATATTGGGGTATCATGCTAGAAGATGGTTCTAGTGATTTTATGGGCGGTATCCATGTTAAAATAGGTTTAAATTTCCAATGGTTTCACCATAACCTCTGGTTGAACACCATGAGTGTATTGTAACATTGATAAAAAAATATAAATAAAGATTTTTTTTATTTGTTGATCTCTTTACCTCCACCTAGACTCTTACTTTGTTGCAATATAGTATTGCCATTTGCAAATTTTGAATAGGATTTTATATTACCATATTCTATGGTTTGTTTCTCCATAGATGGCTTCCAATTCCCAATACTCTTAGGAAATATTATAGCTTAATATAGCTAAATTTGTGATCAAGGGGTTACTTTAGCATAATCTTTGTGTGGTTCTCTTAAAGATGAATATTCAAGTAAGTCCAATGTTACACTTCACAAAAGTCAATGTGATCAATATCTATTCAATGGATAGGAGTGGCCAACCCTCCTATTAGGACCAATGGGTAATAAAACATACCATGCTCTTGAGATTTCTCTTGTATATTTCAACAAGAACACCCATTTCCTTTTCTAGCTAACACTAGATTCATATTATATCTCTTTCAACCTATACATTTGGCATATGCCTTGAATATTAAACATCCTATCATGCAAATAGTACATTAATAATTTGCAATGCCTAAATTTCTTCCCATATCATATAATGGGAGTTAAGGGGGTTATCACACAAACCCTCATAGACACTCAATGTCTATTATTCTTACTTGTCTTGTTCAAATTTTAATCTCCACGATGTGAGACATAATCTAGGATATCCCCACTTGATCATTTTGGATTCGTTTTCTAAACAATGCTTTAGTAAGGGAGAGTCTTAGCTACTTACCATGAATGTCAAAGGTCTTTTATCAACGATCTCTTGGGTACTCCACAAGTTGTGGGAGGTTTCCTCACTCTTCCATACTGTTTCACTAGTGAAGACTAGCATGGGAGAAAATATTTGCACCTTAGTAGCTTCTAAGCACTTCTACTATTACTATACATTTATTAGTTTAGAGTTCATCAAGAATATTTGTAGGTTTACAAATAAAGTCCATCGCTTTGCTATTATAGATCCCTCATTAGAGTCCACTAACTAGCCTGGGATTTGATACCAACTATAACAACCCTCATTACCAACCAATCCTATGATAGATTTTTTTGTGTGTGTATATCTATTGTATCAAGTTATAACCAAGTATGATTGAATCAACACCAAGCAAAGAAGGAAGTAACGGAGATAATTATGACATGGTCAATGTCAAATCTCATGATAGGAGTGACCAAATCCTATCCAACCTTTCATCCCATCATTATATGTATGATCCCTTGGTTTAATTGTTTCTACCTCTTCTTTATTAGGAGTTTTAGTTACATATTCAATTGAATGTCATTTCAATCCATCCTCCTAATTTCATTATTTGCAGTAGAATATTATGCATGTATCATTTAAACAACACATGTAAATTACAACAAGACATCCACTTGATTCCAAATATAAATCATTCTATCATAATAAAAGAGCCATTCTTTTGAAAGCATCATATTTTGTAATCATTAATCGTAGAATATTGCTTGTTAACAAAATATTACATCATACAACATTCTAATAATCGCTATGAGTGTAAAAGCATCATCCTCATTAGAAAGCAAATAAAATTTACTTCTTTCATAATATGTAATATCCACGATTTATCTAGATATCATCATATTAGAGAGTAAATACAACATCCATGCTTAACAATAAGTTACAAACCACTATTTAGAAGTACACAACATATACCATGGGAACCCTCACGAGAATAAACCCAACCTCTAAAATATGTTTCTCCTCTCATTTCATAAACTTAAATTTCATAAGTACAAATATAGAAAATGTATCTCGCAAATCCTTTCCTAAATAATTATGCAATACAAGGAACCAACTTGTTCCATGTTTACTTACGATGCAATTAAGAAAATACCACATTTCCTTTCTCTAAGCCATAAACTAATAGGAATAATAAATTCCTATATCTACCTATTTATGAAAGATCATCTGTTACATATTAAGGAGTTATTTCATCAATCACCTAGACAAAATTCCATAATTCCCTCGTGAATGAATCCTTCATTCATTCTTCCAACCTAGATGTCATCATAACTCAATATGGTATGGAATTTGTCTAAGGTTTTACCTCACATGGAGAGATACCATACTCTCTCCAAGATTAGATCCCATATCTAATCTTCCATATTCACATTTCACACTTCGAAAATTCTACCATATTTTAATATAGTTCTCATAATCCCTTTAAAAGGATCATTCATATGGTTATGCTAGAGTCCCTATAAATTTTACCTTTTTAACCTATCAAACAAGACCATATTTTAAGCACGTTTCAAAATTGTAATTCTCCATACAAGGTTAAAAATCCATCTTGTAATCTATCACACAATATTACACCTTTAATCAACCTTGTAATCTATCACACAAGATTACAAATTCACCTTGTAATATATCACACAAGATTACATCTTCACCTTGTAATCTAGCATACAAGATTACACCTTTAAACATAAATCAACCTTGTAATCTATCACACAATATTACAAATTTACAAATTAACCTTGTAATATGTCAAACTAGACTACATGTCTTATGGCTTACCCACCAGGGTTACCCAATAATCACACATAAACTCCTCTAGTATGGTGTCAATCTTAACTAAATCTCCTTTATTTTATAACCTATTAAGCAAGGTTATTATAGCTTTTATCCAAATTTTCGATCCTATGGTGTACTCAATTGATTCCCTCTATTTGAAATTCTAGGGGAATGCTTTCATCAATACTAATGAGACTTAAGCAAATTATAAAAGTTAATTAACCCATTGGTCATGGTCAACCTTGACCCAACGGTCACAATAGTGGCCTATTTAACTTTGACCCATTGGTTATTCTAAATTTTCAATAGTTAGAAAAATCTCATCATTTAACCCATCGACTATTTTATAATCTACTAGTTATTTTAAATACCTTAAGGGTCTTTGTAGGGTGTATGGAGGTTACTTGTTTTACAAGATTTACCAAAAGTTTGGTACCATATATATAACATCCAATAAACCGATGTTATAACTGGGAGAGGTAAGCCCAACGGTCAGAACTATAACAAAACCTATCCTTTAGAATCAAAGTTCCTACATCCGTTGCCTTGTGGACATTTTAGTAAGGGATGAAAACCATTATTAAAACTAGCTATTATTCCCACATCACCTATGTGGGATGTTTGGGGGAGTAAATTGGTGATGTTTCTACCTCCCTTTCGCACCTCTCGTGCATGGTTGCGTTGCTTGGAGAGGGAGTGACATCGAGGTAGAGACCCCAATTTAGTCAACCTCTACCCAAGATAGACCCTAGATAATATATAAGCGACGTGACAAACTAATGAAACTACATCATTTGTAGGAGAGATGAAGAGGGGGGTTTTATATTTGCCCTTGGCAAGAACTTGGTCTCATATCAATCATGAGGTCCGAGGCATACATTATTAAAACAACACATAGACCATAAAATTTATCTTAAAATTACTAAGACGAGCTAAGATCTTTACTGATCATAGGTGTCATCGTTCGATTCATAAGGCCAAAAACTCGTGCACACCAATTAATTTTTTTGATTATAAATCAATAACTTAATATTTGTATTACCAGATGGAGACCAGGATAATAGTTTGGTGATGATTTTCTATATGCTTTCTAGAAGGATCATGTATTTTTTTTGATTAACCAAAATCCCACCACATTTCACCCCTTGGTAGAAGATATACAAATTGTTATGCCAGGTCAGGGGATTCAGAACCATCTATGGTTCGGTTATAGGCATGATATACTTAAACATCATAAACAAAGTAAGGTAGAAATCAAATATATAGGTTAAATAAGTCTGACAAAGACTTATGTCATGATATTAGAATATGAATCTCCATAGAAATGCCATCCTAAACCTGCTATAGGCTAGCCTGTCAGTGACAAAAATGTCCCACGACTTACTACAAAGGAAAATTGGGCCTTCCTTGGATATTTTATTCAGATAGGGTTACACTAGATAGAACCTTTCATCAATGACTAATAAAAGACATTTTTAAACAACACAAGTCCGAAGTTGAAATACTTCAATCAATTCCTAAGTGCAGAGGATGCACAACATGAAATATAGCAATCATAGATTTTGCGCTATTAGGAATTCCACAGAGGTATTTATTTATTGTGATTTTGCTATATATCATCAGATTGTACCACAAACTAGGTTGAGTGAATATCTTCGATCAAGATATGATTTGATCTACACCTTAGTGCTTGCATCCCACCTACCAAAGGAGATTCATTTCTGAGTATTGGTGGACACTGATAAGAGAATATAAATGATACATTGATGCTCCTATAGGGACAAAAGGGTAGCTTGATTCTTCTTAAGTGAAGGTACGCAAGACCACCTAATGTCAACACTACTACTTACTAGAAAAAATTAGTTTTGAAAGGGGATACGAGCAGAGATCCCATATCCAATGTATTATGGGCAATATATGGGGTAAAATAGCTGATGTGCACACAAAGTGGTAACCACCTTGCGGTGGTCACCTCTAGTGGTTGAAATGGTGTTGGGGCTAGGCTATGAAGGTAGTCATTTGTAATGACTCGAGTCAGACTCGATGTTAGATTGAAATAACTCCCTATTGACCATGAAAGGACTTATGTTGACTCGTGGGCCTGATTCCATCCATTTAATTTGAAGCAAAATTGATCTTAACATATTTATGAATTAGGATGATTCCATAGAAAAACATAAATGGATTAACCCCATTTTAGGTATAACAACCATGGTAGCAAAATTACTTGAAATACAAAGGGATTTCTATGGAATAATTTTACCATCCCCTAATTTTATCAAATAGACCCTTTTTATTAATTCTTTGCAGAATTCATGGGGGTTTGGTTAATGTTAATTCAATAATTAATTGATCCTTTGGATCAACTAATGTCTTCTAGGAAGTCTAGGTGGGTTGTGATAATATCGTTAATATTAGATTACTTGGGAGTATGACCACCTTACCTCTAGAGCTGAATTCTTTGATGGTCAAAGAGGATGTCAGGAAAATTTTGAATCGAGGAAATATTTTATAGTGTATTTTGAAATTCATCGGTAACCATAGGGATATGGCCAAGCACATGGTATACTCCTGGCACAAAAGTGTGATTAGGGTTTGTACTTTGGAGTTTAAAATAAACATTTCCCTAATCATAGAGGTGATAGGCTTGGTTGTATATGGGTTCATCCATAAATGTGAAAAATACTCACTTGCTAAGGAGTCGTAGATCTTCCTAGTCAAATATGAAGAGATATTTAGAATCTAGAATGGGTTTAAGTGCAATTCCCTTAAATCTCCCTAGGATAGGGTCATGTTGGTGATTATGAATTATTTCACTTTAGATTAAAACCATGATATTCTTTGAAGCTTCCATTTTATGTTCCACAATCACTTGCACCATAAGACATTGATGAATATTCCATCCTTCTTGTTCTAGTCCATGACAATATCAATGAGAAAGGTAAAAAAGGGGATTTCCTGGACCCAATTCACCAAGGTCTACTGAATATGGTGTTCAACTTTGTGGTTAAGTCTAGAGATCTAGATGGGGAGGAAATCCTAAATTCCTTTAATAGAGCACTAACACCAATTGTGGATTATCTAGAATCATCAAACTATGAAGAAACATAATCAATTAGGAGGGAAATTACAAATGCCAATCCCATTAAGGTTTCAACAACTAGGATGATGAATACATATCCAAGCAAGGTGGGAGGTAGTGACGAAAAAACCAGATGGTCCAAGCGTTTAGTTGTGAAGTTGGCCAATTTTGGTAAGGCCCCTATCTACATAAAATATTTTGATTCTAGTGATTTTACTCTACCTCCTAAGAATGCCAAAATCATTCTCGAGGGGAGTAGAATGAAAGCCAAGGATCCTAGGTCCTAGGAATCAGGATCCGATTTAAAATCCCTCAAAAAATATGATCCTGAAGCTGTAGAGATATCTGATAGAATCCATGCATACTACAATATTGTATGTAGAGGAAATATTAACCTTTATGGGGTGGTAGAATTGGAAAATGGAGGAGGATATAGAGGAAAAAGGTGTTGGTCATAGTGGAATGAAAACATGATTCCTAGCACCTTGGTGTCCTTGTATTTTTTGGATTTGTAGTTCTAGATCTTGGACCTCCTCCTTGGGGATTGTTACTTGACTCTGCTTCTCTTAGAATGTATTGTCTCCTACATGGGACTTTGTTGCTTTCTAGTTTTTAGATGTTGTTAGTTTTAGCTTTGGTGTGATGATAGTTTTAGTTGGGATTTATTTCTATTTGTTTTTTGAAGTGTCATTGTTTTTCAGATCCTTGGATCCTTTTGGATTGGTCTTTTGACCTCTCCATTTATTTTTTGTAAAAGGTTGGCTTATCCAGTTTTATAAAATGTTTGGGGTACCTTTCAAAATCCCTTCATCCACCTTATCAAAAAAATGGAAAATAGCGAAGATAAAAATATACATAAGAAATTAGTGAGGTAAAATTTACTTGATAAATATCAAATTAAAGGGTGAAAATACCATAGTAAATAATATCTATTACATATAGAGTAAATCACATAGTATATAGGAAAATTAATACCATTGTTATATTGAAGTAGAAATCCACTTCAATAGAGACTTATGATGACAAATACAACATGAAGAGAAAAATATATCCTAATTAAAAGTAAGAATTTAGGGACAAAAAAGCTTCTTGTTGGAAGGATGTGATATTTATAAGATCCATGATATGTTTCTTTTTTTTAGGTGGTAGAAGGGGTTTTGAAAGGGTCCCCAAACATTTACAAAGGGGTTTTGGAAGGGACCCAAAACCATTACAAATTTAGAGAGTATTCAATGAGCTCAAAGGAAGTACATCAAATGGATTGAATCCAGATTATGATAAGAGGGTCAGACATCAAATAAAAATGGATTCAAAATACCACCTTATCTCCACTTTAATATTTAAATTTGAAAAAGAGCACTAAAATATAAAAACACCATGAATTTTGACGCACTCAAGAAATATTGGACAAAAAGCAATGATATTTTTAGTTGAAAATGAAGTTAAAACAATCCCGCATAGTGATAACCTTACTAACCAGCAAACCACGACCAACCATTCACAGAATGCAACCACAAAATAAGGTGAAATGGTAAAAAAAGGGTATGGTGCTGATATAAATTGGCAAGAGAAAATAAACACAAATTTTCGCTTTAAATTTGAACACCCTCGAATCACCCAATAAAAAGAATAGTAGAAGGATTTAAACAAAAAATTCCCACTTGCTTCAAAGCCCTCAGGGCTCACCCAATAAACCAAATGAAAGAAACCTAAATGCTCAAAATTTAAAACTATGAAGTCCAAGGAGTGCTCAAAAAATAAAATAATCCTACCCCATGGGAGAATCTAGCGAAGGAATCCAACCTTCCTTTGACACGTAGCCCAACTAACAGTTGGAACCCTATCAAGGGGAAAATAATAAAAATAAAATGGTAAATAAAAGGAGATCTACAATTGAGGACACTGATGATAGAAGAACCCTCCAGCTCAAGAGAAATCATATAATGAAGGCTTATAAAACCACATATCCCACTAGAATACAACCAACCTTAGGGTCATTTGAGGAGAATAATCAGGATAAATTGACCCAAAACAACATCTAAATGAAAATAAAAGAAATATCCCATAAAAAATTGAAACTTTGGAACCCTGGGATTTGACACAACCAAAGAAGTTGGATCTATTAGTTGGTCCACCCTTTGCAACCCATCAGAGCTAGGGGGTCCCACTAAATGAAGGGGCTATCAATAAATTCCATTCTCAATGGCACTGAGATCAAGGTCTCCTCCTAGAATTTGGATTAGGGAAGGGGAAATACTTGAAATAACTGTAAGGAAAGAATCCTTAGATGACACCCACATCTAGAAATAGTTCCCAACATCTATCAGGAACACATACCAAACACCCGCCATCCAGAGTAACCTAGAAGTACAAGTATGACTCCATAGATGTTGAAGGCACAAGGTCTTCCCCTAATTTGATTCATAAGGTTTAATATCAAATAATTTTGTAGAGAGACATCCAATTGATCAATATAGGAAACTATCAGCAAGATATTAGAGGGCAAAACCCAACAAGAAGGATAGGGAGGCCTCCCACTTAGAGAGAAAGAGTTTGAGGATACACGAACGAGAGACCCTCTACCGTACCATGCAAACCCATGTAGACCCTCTCTACCATGGTGACACTCAAGCCCTTGAAGACCCTCTCTACCATGGTTAGGCTCAAGATCATGCAGATCCTCTCTACCATGATGAGACTTAGGCCCTCGTAAACCCTCTCTACCATGGTGAGGCTTAGGCCTTCGTAGGGTTGGAGAGAAACCTCAAGAGCCACTATTAGGTGGTATATAATTCCCCACCATATGATTATACCACTATCTATAGGGAAGCCATGCAAAATTTCTTTGTGCCCCCTTTGCATCGTAGAGGTTTGAACCATGGACCTCCCATTCAATGGGGTTAGGCTCACCTTCTCCACTTGCGCTACAAAGAAAAACACTAATATCCATGACGTGTTACTTATAAGCATAAGTGATTGATATCAAGAAACAATGATGAAGTGATAACATATTTATAAACAATCATAATTGCACATTAAATTTGGGCTATATATCCCTAAGACAATGTTTGAATTGAATAAATGTCTGTATGGAAAAACTACAATAGAAAAAGAAAAAAATATTAATAATCAAAACTAATTTGATCCTAATGTTTTATTTTATAAGCCTAAAATAGAGTAAAAAGTTTATATTAGGGAACCATATCTTTGGTACCAATGAACAAAAATAAAAGTCAAAACTATTTAATTCTTATTTTTATAAAATATGTTCCAAATAAATATCTAGGATATACTTGTTCTTCCAAAATACAATTGTTTAATATTTGACTATAAAAAATTAGGTTTATTTTATAGTCATAATATATCACAATAAACTATATTTTTTATTGAATCTTCTTGGCATGACAATTACATGGTTTTGAAAAATAATAACAATTCATACATCTATGCACCTAAAATGATAAAAAAAATTATCTTGAAATTGGAAATGAGGATTTAGTGGCATTTATAAGGACTCCAAATTGTAAAAAACAAGATGGTATTTGAATATAATAGATATTAGCAAATCATCCATAAGAAAATTTACACATTAAAGAAATTTTGTGAATAAATAAATAATTCAATTACTCAATTTGTTGAAATAAAATTTGATGAAATATATTTGACCAATAGTAGCAAGAAAAACATGTAGTTTTGGAACCATAAATAATATAAAGAATTTTTTAATAAAAAAGAGAAGAATAACACTATTAAAAGGCATTTTGTGATGTTATGGATGGGGTACATTGTAGCTATATGTATCTTAACAAAGGGTAAGTTGATGGTAGAATTTTCTTGCACTTGCTTTATTTTATAAAGAATATGAAGCCTAATTATCCTATGTGATTTTTTACCTCAATTAGTTTTCCTACATTAAATAATTATGCTATAATTTTTGTGCACCTAAATACCCTTTTATTTTATTTAAATTATTATTTTTTAATGGTATTTTTATGGCATGTGCATAAGCATCAACATATTATTCTATTATAGTAGATTGTATGCTTTATTAGTATTTGTATTCAAATCTAATTAAAAATTATTTATATTCTATTTTTAGCTTTTGAGTGGTATTGTGAACATGAAATTAGAAGATTTTATCACTAATGACTAGTTTAATTAGAGTCCAAATCTAACTTTGCAAAGACTAGCACTACAAAATTTATAAAAGGTTTGTTTAAAAATTCCATAATGAAAGGAATTTAGATTATTATTTTAGTCATGTAAGATTTCTTGTTTGTTACAAGTATGCAAACTCCAATACCAAATGAGACTATAAAATATACATAAGGAAAATAGAATTTTAATGTTTTAAAACTCAACAAAAATTAAACCTTGAGATTAGTTATACAAAAATAATCAAGTCCCAAGATCAAGAAGAGATCAAAACAAGCATGTTATTGCATCCTCATCATATTGCATTTATAGAAATTCATATTTTATAATTTCTTTAAAGAAATCAAGTCAAAAAAATAAAAGGAAACTTATTTGAGTTTTAGCTGCATGTGAAATTTAAACATTATAGTTACTAATGAGTTAGTTTGGAAACTAGTTTTAAGCATAGAATTTGAAGATTGAAAATCCATATTATTAAAGCAAAATCCAGATTCCAATTATATAAAAATTTGCATAATCTTCAACTGCAATTAAAATATCAATCTAATATAGCATTAGCTACCAAATTTATGTTTGATAGTTTAGAAATAAATCTACCTAAAGAAAAGAAACTCAAGACTACTACAACATGACAATATTTAAGCAAAGTAAAATGTGCAAGCAAACTCAAACATTTTTAAGGATTTGTAGAAAATAGTATTGAAACCAATGTTCATGGGAAATCTGATTGAATATTGAAATCAAAACACATACTTAGATTTTCTAAGTTTACATAACCAATAGCATAGTGCCACCATAATATTTAATGATATAAAACTCTTTTCTAGTAAAAAATAAATCCCAAGTTTTGTTGTGATGCAAGAAATTACAAAAGTAATCTTCTTTGAGAAAACTTTTCTTATTCAATATAATTATTGTTATTATTATGTTAAATAAATAGTTATTGTGTTGGAGATAACATATTGTAGAATCTTAATAAAGACAAACAATGATGATCAATATTCAAATATCAATAAATTGATATAGTATGTTAATTTTGTTTTGTTATTTTTTAATTAAGCATAACGTATTATCTAATAACATGTCATAAGTGATAGGAATATTAACCACCACTACAAATGGTAAGAAAATTAAGTCTAGCACCTTGTTTTTGTCACTGCAGGCCTTTTTGATACAAATATACCTAATGTTTCTATTGCAAAAGAAATAGCCAAATGTATCAAACTTGCAAAGGATGGGTTGCATGGAGTTTTGTTGGTGCTTTCTTTAAGAAATAGATATAGTCCAGAAGAAGCACAAGTCATAGATATCTTGCAAATATTGTTTGGTCCAAGAATAATTAACTACATAGTGGTCGTTTTTACTCATGGTGATGCATTGGAAAAGAAAAATATGACACTTGAAAAGTACCTTGAGAAGTCTCCAACAGGGCTCAAGGTTAGATTTTTTCCTACTATACTTTTCTATATCAAAGAGCATGATTTTAATTTTCTATAACATATGTAGTAGACTGTGTCTCTATGAGTGCATTTAGACCAAAACCTAAAATGAGACATATTTTATTGTGTTTTAGAAATTTCATGCTTTCGTACATTAAAAAAGAAATGATAGAAATATGGATCCTTTTGCAAGTTTATTTGCTATAATTTTTTAGATATACCTTTTACACAAATTAGATTGATTTTGTATTATTCATACTTGGATTTCTAAAATCATAAATCACTAGTGAAACCATATTTATGAGTCAAATGTACTATTTCATACTAAAAGTATCTTGTAAGCTAATAACTTAGTATTATTAAATGAACATGATGAAAAAATATATGTTTTTTAAATATAGGTATTCATGTGCTTAGTTTAGTAATGAAAAATTTGAGCATGCACATCCTCAAAGCCAATGGTGATCATACTATGTTTACTTAAATTTATCCAAACATAAACTAATATAAATGAGTTTTCATTAGCACCATTAGAATTATTATTATTTATTTTTTTGCAAAGCTCTTTTTCGTAAGTTGAAACCAAATGCTTCCTACACCTTCCAACTCTATGGTTCTTATTTTTATGATTCTTTAAAATAAGGATGCATTATGAATATGAGATATAGATCATTCTTTTCAACAATGATAAGAAAACAATTGAAATTTAAAAGTTCAAATTTATAAGATTTTAAATTTATTATAACTTTTTTTATTCTTCTCTACACTAGATCTCATAGTAGGATTGTTCAAATATTCTTATTTTAAGAAGCTATCCTATAATTTTTTAGCATGGTTGCTTAGTACCTTTGATGACATCATTACCTCATATTTGTATACTTTCACCTATAATGGTAGTCTTCCTTTTCTTCTAGATGCAATGTCATTCTTCTTGGAAAATTCATCCT
This sequence comes from Wollemia nobilis, assembly GCA_028583015.1. Taxonomy (NCBI): domain Eukaryota; kingdom Viridiplantae; phylum Streptophyta; class Pinopsida; order Araucariales; family Araucariaceae; genus Wollemia; species Wollemia nobilis. The sequence continues at coordinate 3,043,966 of JAQPPZ010002524.1, forward strand.
TTAATTGGTATTCAATATCCATGCATGGATTATTTGACATTACATGAATAGAATACTTGGTTTTTTGGTTTCTTTCCCATTTTTGTAATCATTGCATCATCATCATCCTTCTTCAGGAATATTGTATGCTATATTACAAAACTTGTAAAACTAGAATTATGATTTCTTAACCCTCCCTTGTACTATACCATATGTTTCTTGTATTTGATGTTGCAAATAAAATAGATTGTGAATCCTATATTTAGTTCACTTTATAGAGATGACCATTAAATTGGACATGTATGTTGTTCTCTGACAAGCTATGGTACTTGGTTGCATATTTTATTATTACAACTTATAAGATTCATTTGCCAACACTTCTAATATCTTTCTTAGCTTTTCCTTGATTTAATTTTTTTTGCCACCTTCAATTTTATTTTTTTGGCTTAGAAATATATTTTGATTTCCATTAGAATTTATTAGATATATATTTTACCATATTTTTCTCTTCTTGGATATTTGTCTCATTACTTTACATAAATTTTATCTTGTGAAAATTTTGACATGTCAATTAAAATTATCCAATGGTGATCATACAATGTCTACTTAAAATTATCCAAACAAAAATTAATAGAAATAGATTTTCATTAGCATTTTTGGGGGTCGAAAGTAACCTTTATGCCTCCCTAGGCACCATGACCCACTATAGTTATGGTTCACTCATTTTCTCCTAAATTAGGTACTTCTAATGCCTTGCAACTCATGTGGGGGTGCCAGTCTTGGGAATTTTGAGAGAAGTGTGGGATGCAGCTTCACCAGATGACCTCAAAGATTTATCAAGTTTGGATCCTTGTTAAGATGTAGTATTTTGGTGCTCATAAATATTATGCTATGCTAACCTACTCTACTTGACTTCTTCAAGGAAAGGAGGAAAAAAAAAACAAGAACTAACATAGAAAGTAAATTGCAAAAAATAAACCTATCTAGCCTATTTAAAGGTGATGATGTGTCAAGAGAATGCAATTTCCATATTACAACTTAGTGGTATATATGAACAGATGAACCAAGCAAGACAATGAATTGAATACATATTTGACCATACAAACTTGCAATATATGTATAACTAGAAGAAGCTCAACAACCTATACATGCACATGGTCCAAGGCTTCAGTCTAGACTACGAAATAAAGTGGAAAAGAGAGATAAAATACCACAATGCATATGCTTGACACAATAACAGATCCAAAATCCTCTCTCAAGTCTTATAAATAGCTATTTATAATAATTCAAAATCCTCCTCTTAAAATTTCCACTTATGGCTACAATTAATGCAATTTGGTTAATGATCAACTCTTGATAACCTCCACATTGGTGTTTTTAATTCATTAATAGTTCCATTGGATATGTTGTATCTTTAGTAGGGTAAGGATTGTACTCCTCTCCATAATAAGTGGGGTATTGGGTAGTGGTAGCAACTCTAGTTAGGAGGTATGGGGGGCCAATGGCCCTCCATGTAGGGGTTCGAGGATATGATCCCCTGAAGCAAAATTTATCTTTCTAAATATTTAGAGCATAGCTAGAGGTATTTTGAATGAAATCCAATTATCCCATATATATGTGTGGTCTTCAACATTTCTCCTGTTAGGTACCTTGATTATCATCACTAGCTTGAGATTACCAAACATTTTAATCTTTGGATTCTAACTTGCATAGTGTTGCCTTGGAATTTCAATAAAACTCTAATTTTACCATTTTTTTCATTTAGTTGGCTTTAATATTAAGGGTTTGGTAACTATAATTTTTGCACCTACCTTTGGATGTGCTATTTTATGGGCCTATTTCATCCAGTATTACGCTTTGATTGGGACCTTAGATGGTTTTATCCTTCACTAGAAACTAGCCTTCAAAATTGGCTAAAATATCTTACACTGTCCAAGTATAGTGAGAATTCACTATAGGCATCATTAGAATTACCTTAATTATTATTTTTAAAATATTATTTTGGTAAGTTAAAACCATATCCTTATTTTTCAACAATGATAACAAAATAATTGAAATTTAGAGGTTTCAAATTTATAAGCTTTTAAATGGATTAATATTTGTTTATCATTCTATTCTTTAGATTTCACAATAGGATCATTCAAACATGTTTATTTTAAAAATATATCCTATGACCATTTAGCATGGTTTCTTGGCTCATTTTATGGCATCATTGCCTTATTTATATACACATTCAACTATAATTATAGTCTTCCTTTTCTTCCATAGATGCAATGTAATTCTTCTTGGAAAAATCACCTTTTATTGGAATCCAATATCCATGCATGGATTCTTTACCATTACACCAATAGAGAACTTAGTTTATTAATTTTTTATCCATTCTTCTCAATCCTTACATTATCATCATCCTATTTTTCAAAATATTGAACACTATGCATATATTACAATTCTACAAACTTGTAAAATTAGAATTTTGATTTCTTAAATTTTCTCTCTTTTTGTATCACACCATATGCTTCTTGGACATGAAGTTATAAATAATCAAAATATTGTAAAACCTATATTTGATAACTTTATATAGATTATAATCATATATAATATTTTCTCACAAGTAATGTTACCTAGTTGTATATTTTATTGTTACACCTTATACATTTCATTCACCTACACTTTTAATATTTTTTATATTACTAATTATTACATCATAGTTAGTGTATGCAAGTTGAGTAACCACTCAACACATGTATGTATGATCTACTAGAGGAAAATGAGTAAGTTAGGATTTATTACATCATAGCCCATATGAAATGTCAAGTCGTATAATCACCCTTCACAGGGTCTATGCATTTAGTATAGGAGAAAGATAGTTACAAGTTTGGTTAGGAGTTTTTTATGCATAAATATGAATTCTATGTATTTGAATACCTATCACTGCATAATTCAAATCATTGAAGCATTGAGTTCTAACATGTGGTATTAGAGTAGGTATACGAAAGAAAAATTCTTCTTCTAATCCAACTCTAGCTTCAACACAGAGAAGCCTCAAAGAGCACTCTATTTGAGAAAATAAGTTTCCAGGGTAAAATTACCTTGTATAAGTTTGTTTAAGAAAAACTTCAAAATAAAGGTAATAATATTTGTGAAGCAAAATTCCATAGTATATTGAAATATCTCATGGTAAAAACCCTATTAAAAGAACCAATAAGGTAATATTATACAAACAACAAAGAACCAATAAGTTCATATCAGTAAAAAGGGTTTTAACCCTATTAAAAGAAACAATAAGGTCATATTATACAAACAACAAAGAACCAATAAGTTCATATCAGTAAAAAGGGTTTTAACCCTATTAAAAGAACAAATAAGGTCATATTCTACAAACAACAAAGTCAAGTTCAAAAAGAAAAATAATCTGGATCACAAAGAATCCCCTAAAAAATCATTTTCCATTTAAAATGTATTGAGAAATTTATTGAAGCTTCTTAAAATTTCTAAAAAAACACTAGCTTAAAAAGAGCAACATTAGACTACAAGAAATAAAGACAACATTACACAAGCAACTAAAAGAAATTAAGTTGCTGAAAATTTTATCACAAAAAGCTTGTGACATATATATTCTTTCAAGAAAGGAAGGGTTGTGCTAAAATAGAATAGTCAAGAAATAAAAAATAAAAACTTTCCAACTTGATGAAAGAAAAAAAACAAAGGCATAGAGAATGTGAATAGCATGCATGCCATCTAATGGGAAGTTAATTAACAATGCACTTTTTATTCCAAGCATAAAATAAATGCACCAGTCCAAGAACTCTAGACATGTTGACATCATTCTCAATGAAATATTGATGCCATTAAGAACAAATAGAATAAACTAATCAAAAGCTCATATCCAATATAAAAGAAATCAAAGGAGACACCCACTAGGATCCTTGCATAATACAAGCCTAAAATATCACATTCAAAGGAGACTCCAAAACAAAGAGTAGATTTATCTATACAAGATTACATCATGCTCTAAGAAAATCTAAGAACAAGTTGAAAGTTACAACCAAAGAGATCTGAAAAAAAAAGAGATCCTAGAAAATCACCTAAATATAGGTATAATTTTATTTGGCATACTTATACTTTATGAGTTTAGAGTATCTTGTAGCTTTTGGCTTAAAATTTTACAAGTCAGGCATTGCATATTTGAACTTGTGAATGTAGACAAAGATTTGGCTACAGGTGTACCTCCTCTATCAAGCTCCATTATATAAGGCCATACCAAAATGTATTTCTAGCACATCAACGTGGTTGAGTCTTCATATATATTTTTTCATTATAGATATTTGATTGAATCCAAGTGAAATTCACTTTTTGTTGTGGTACCATTAGTAGTTCTTTAACAAAGAGAAATCCTAATAGTTTTACCATCATCTAAGAAGAAAATAGTCTTTTGACGTATAATTATATATTTACTAATTATAGAGGCTTAATAAAATATTTATGCCTTGGATTGTTCACTATAGACAATGAACATGAAATTTTCATTTTTGGCACCTAGCTTAGTTCGTTTCTCCTTAGGAATTTATGCAAAAGCAACAAAACTTAACCATTTTTTTCTTCCAAACCAATATTTTTTTAGAGTCACATTATATAGAGTCTTACATGGAAACCTATTATGAATGAAGGCTATAGTATTTATTGTTTTTTCTTAGTAACAATATGGTATGTTTTGACTATGTATCATGCATCTAGACATCTTCATGATTGTATTGTTCCTCATGTCTACTATCCAATTATGTTGTGAAGTTGAAGGAGTCATATTTTAATTATTATGCTCTCATTCCTATATAAATATTTAATATTTTGAGGTAAAATAACCTCCATTACCTAACCTTAAGTCCCTGATTTACTTTCTAGATTGTTTCTCTACAAGGGCCTTAAAGGTTTGAAAGTATGAAAAACATTCTAACTTATATTTGAAGTATACCCACATATTTCTTGAATAATAATAAACCATCAACAAAACTATTTTACAACACATACCAAAGGTGTATTTATTGGACCAAACAAATCAATATGTACTAAATCCATTTCACCTTATGCATTCCAAGACTTACCCATCTCAAATGGCTGATAACCTTGTTTACCAAGTTGACATCCTACACATGAATGATACTACTCCAAAATGGATGGAAATCTATGAATCATGTTAGTGATTGAAGAGTAAAAAACCCTGATAAACTAAATCTAAAAACAATAAATATAGAATCGAAGGAAAAAGAAGATAACAAGTACACACATAACATAGTATTTCACCTGGGAAACCCTAACAGAAAAAAACCTAGCACAATAATATCTCCTTATTGTATAAAATTAATTATATCCAATACAATAATGTTCATCTCTCATCTCTCATCAAACCCCAATGCAAGTGCAATTAAATAACAACACAAGAATGGAATTTGATAATACCGTGGGAAAAAATCCATGGATTCAAATAAATAACTTTAAACAGTCCACATGGGTCTAAAAATAGCTTAAGAAACCCTAAAACTTCCACAAAGGGTTGTCACCCCTAGATCTTGCCTTTTCAAGGGCTATCACCCTCGAATCCCTGCTTGGGACCTGACCTAGACCCAAACCTCGATGAGGATACATGGAGAGTGTCTAGTACCTTTTAGAGTTAACCCTACTAGAATAACATGGAAAATATTCAACATATTTCCAACACTCTCCCACTTATTGAATACTTTCCATAAGGCCCAAAAACTATCATTGTCAACTATTAAGGGAAACCATGCCCATAGATATTCTACAAAAAGAAATTTTTTGAATAGGTATAACCTTTGTTAATGAATCAATGCATTATTATCTATATCATATTTCTCTAACATCACATGATTCCCTTCAACCATCTCTCACAAAATGGTACTTGATGTCAATATGTTTTGACCCATCATGAAAACTAGGATTTTTGGCCAAAAATATTACACTCTATCTTGTTAATTCTCATAGCCTTTTACTTAAAACCAAATGTTGAACACAACCTCTATAGCTATACTATTTCTTTATAGGCACGAGTTACTACAATGTACACTGCCTCTATTGTAGACAAATCAACCATTTATTACTTTTTAATCATCCAAATTACTACCCCTTCAAATAGTATGAACACAAGCATTTGTGGGATCTTCTATTTTCCATATCTCTAGTCCAATCAACATATATAAAACCTTGTAGATATACAAAATTACTATCTCCAAATTTTCCTTGGTAATAGATAACATACTCTAAAGTTCCATGCAAGTATTTGAAGATCCTCTTTATAGTAGTCCAATGTTCCTTTATTGGATTGGAAAAATATATGCTAACTACTCCCACTGCATGTGTAATATCAGATCTAGTACAAACCATTGCATACATCAAACTACCAATAGTACTAGCATAAGGAACATAATGCATTTCTTCAATTTCCTCATCTATTTTAGGACATTGTTCACTAGATAAATTTTAACCAATAGGATATGGAGCACATATTGGTTTAAAATCATGCATCCTAAACCTTTGTAGTATCAAATCAACATATTTACTTTGATTTAATCACAAATTTCTATTTTAACGATCCATTATTATTTTTATACCCAAAATAAATTTTGCAGCACCCAAATCCTTCATGTCAAATTTAGAAGATAACTAATATTTTAGTAACTTTGTCATCTCCCTATTTTTTATCAATTAATAGCATGCCATACACATACAAAACAATGATAACAAAATATTTAGCTTCTTTTTTAAAATACACACGTGGATCTACTTTACTTTTTCCAAGCCTAAGAGTCAAAAAATACTTATCAAATTTTTGGTTCCATGTTCTTGAATATTGCTTCAAGTTGTAAATATAATTTTTCAACTTGCATACCAAGTCATCCTTACCTTTTACCCTAAAGAATTTTTTTTGTGACATATATATGTCTTCACCAAGTTCACCATGTAGAAATGTTGTCTTTACATCCATATGTTCTATTTCAAGATTAAAAGTAGTAGAAATAGCCAACATAAATCTAATTGAAGTTAGTTTAGCCATAGGAGAAAAAATCTCACCAAATTTAATTCCCTCAACTTGAGAAAATACTTTTGCTACCAGGAAAACCTTGTACTTCTCCAAATTTCCTTCTATATTGTACTTCTTCTTGAATACCCACTTACAACCAACTAGTTTTCTTCCAAGGGGTAATTTCACCAAGTCCCATGTCTTATTTTTATTTAGAGACTCCATTTCTTCTTCCATAGCCCTTTTCTAAGACTTATTGTCACTTCACTGAAATGCTTCTTTTATAGCCTTGGGTTCTTTATTAGTAACTGATATATTAAATGCATAATAAATATTTGAAGGGCTATACCTTTTTGGGAGTCTTCTCACTCAATTTGATCTCCTCAAACTTGGAGTTTTAGGTTCTACACCTTCATCTTCCTCCTCACCTTTTTCCTCTAAATTTTCTTCTTTAGTCTCTCTCGGTAGTTCATATTCTTCAATAGCACTAGGTTCTACCACAAGTTCTTCCCCCTATTCTAATTTTACTTGAACTATTTTAGGTTCTTTACTTGGTTGCATTTCCTATTTTGAAACCCCTTTTGTTTCTCTAAATATCACATTACGACTGTAAAAAATATTTTGTGATTCTGGGTTCCACAACTTGTATCATTTAACACCAATACTACAACCCACAAATATGCATTTTTTAAATTTATAGTATAGCTTATTTCTTTTCTCTTTTAGGACATACATATACGCATCGCAACTAAAAACCCTTATATAACTAAGAGAGGGTTTCTTACTAGTCCACAATTCCTATGGAGTCTTGTCCACCAAAGCTAAGGTAGGAGATTTATTGATGAGGTAACAAGCAATTAACACAACTTCTACCAAAACTTCATTTCTAACCATGTACCACTTAGCATGCTTCTAGCCTTATCCATCAATGTTTTGTTCATCCATTCTATGAATCCATTCTGTTGTGGAGTATACATAGTTGTCTTTTGCTTTTATATTCTACAGTCCTTGCAAAAGTAATCAAATTTGTTAGAGCAATACTAACCGCCATTATCACTTCTCAAAACCTTTATCTTTTTCTCTATATATTTTTTTACAAAAGCCTTAAATTCTTTAAAACTATTGAAAATGTTAGATGTGTTTCGTAAAAAATATACCCAGGTATTTCTTAAAAAGTCATCTATAAATGTAAAAAAATAGATAGATTTACCTAACAATGGTACTTTTGCAAGTCCAAACACATCAGTGTGAACTATATGTAAAATTCCTTCAAAACTTGTAGCACTACTAGGAAACTTGACTCAAGTTTGCTTTCCAAAAATAAAGTGCTCACAAAAATTAAAATTTAATGGGAAATAAAAAATTATTTCATCCATACCTTTCATTTTTAATGTTCAAAGGCCTTTCCCATCAATATGCCCCATGCATTTATTCCATAACATTATATTCACTATAGGAATACTTGAAGCCGCTTCTATCGTATTATTCTCCTCTACAACTAAAGAGTTATTTTAATCAATACGTACAATGCTAGCCTCAAGTCTAAATAGAGTTATTGTACAAAATCCCTTTGCCAACACCTAGACTCCATGAAACATCTTACAACTATCCTTATTGAATACCATAGTCATACTCACATCATTCATCTTACTCACAGATATTAGATTCCTTACCAAACCTAAAATATGCAACACACCAAGAAGGGTTTTAATTCTTTCATATTTTAACCTCAACTTGAATCTTCCTCAAACTATTATTTTATATGTCAAATTGTCTCCCAAGAAGACTTCACCTCCATTTATATTTTCATATTCACAAAACCCCTCCCTATGAGGATTCATATGAAAGGAAGCACATGAGTTAATCAACCATGAGTCATGATATTCACTTGAGCATACTGCATCTAAGAATAAATTCCCTGAATATACATGTGTGGTCTTCATCTTTGTAGAAGTTCCTTCATCAAATGATTGACTGTTATTAACCTTTTTAGATCTGCAGTATCTTTTATAATGTCCTGTTTTACCACACTTCCAACATTTCCTCTTTTTTGGAGCAATATATTTACCTCTAGATCTTGATTTCCTTTCTCTCGATTTATTTTATTTATTTCTTGATAATTATATCTCACAACCAAGGCATCCTTTTGATGATAATACTTAGAATATTTTCATCTCATTTCCTTATGTGGCAATGTTCCTACTATATCCTCTACTTTCAATATAGAAGTAGTATTGGTGATAGTCATAACTAGGTTATCCCACAAATCAGGTAATAAAAATATAAAATAACACACTTTTCCTCTTCATCCATTTTTAGTCCAACACTTTTACTTGACTTACTATACTGTTAAAAGCATTTATATGTTCAGCCACAGAGTCACCGTCATTCATCCAAAGTGAATACAACTTCTTTTAGAAAAATATTTTATTTAACAGTAACTTTATCTAATACCAAGTTCCTAACATATCCCATAACAATTTTGTCATGGTCTCATTCGATACATTCAACAATACCAAATTAGATAAGCACAATATGATAGATCTCCTTGACTTCATATTGATATTTAGCCAATTTTAATTTGTCATTGATGTTGGTTTTATTCATAAGACCACAATCCACTAATCTATATCAACAAAAAAATCCTCCATCTTGAGTTTCCATAACTCAAAATTTTGTCCATTAAAAATTTTCAATCTCTACTCATGTGCTTCCCATAATTTTCCATTGCCTAGATTATTTCACATACGAATCCCACTCAAGAAATAATTTATCACATGCTTGAAACTCATACTCTTTGAACAAAGAAAAAATCTAGCTTTGATACCAAATAAAGAGCAAAAATCCTTAATAAACTAAATATAGAAAATAGTAAATATAGAATCGAAGGAAAAAATAAGTAGATAAGAGATACACACATAACACAATATTTCACCTAGGAAACCCTTATGGGAAAAACCCATCATAGTAATATATCCATATTGTATAAACTTAACCGTCTCCAATACAATAATTTTCATCTTTCATCTCTCATAAAACCCTGATGCAAGTGCAATTAAATAACAACACAAGAACATATCTTTTACAATAATATGGGAAAAAACCATGGGATCAAATAAATTACCCTAAATAGCCCATATGGGTCTTAAAATAGTTAAGAAACTCTAAAATATTCACCAAGGGCTATCACCCCCAAACCTCGATGAGGATAAATAAATACTGTCCAGTACCTTTTAGAGTTAATCCCATGATAATAAAATGGAAAATATTCAACATATTTCCAATAGTGATAATTGATAAATACTGATAATTGAGATGACCAAACCTCTCATGACAAATATAAAAAATATTATCTTCAACTACCAAGGTAAATGAATTGCTAGACCTGGCATCAAATAACTTTCATATCCTCTTTTAACCTATACCAAGAGCAATGAGTTTGTTTTTACCTAAATTTATCACCTCACCTCTATTCTTATAAAAATACATAGCAAATTGATTTCATTATTGGACACAATATTTTTTTCATATCAAGAATATATCAAATATTCTTGGTGTATGTAATATTATTTTTCAAAATCATAATAACATCACCACACCCTTCAATAAAGTATGATATACCATCACCAAATGCAACAAAATAATTCTTACTTAGATCTTCAATAAAATGAACATAACAATATTTTCAATATTTATAATGTCTAGACACTCCAGAGTCCAAGTACCACTTAGGAGATAGACCAGATGAACTTTAAGTTATTCCAAAAGCAAAATACACTTCCTAATATTTTATCTTAGCAATATTTTATTATTTATTTCCTTTATAATTGTTTATTCTTCAAGTTATTGCAATTATGTTTGAAATGTCTAAGTTCTCTATAGTAAAAACAAATTACTTGGGACTGATCTATATTAAAAGCTTTACCTTACTTATGAGGGATTGGAATTCTAATTGCATTTATGTTTGGATTTAATAGTAAATGCACTCTTTATGCTCCTTGAGGAGACCAGATGAACTTTAAGTTATTCCAAAAGCAAAATACACTTCCTAATATTTTATCTTAGCAATATTTTATTATTTATTTCCTTTATAATTGTTTATTCTTCAAGTTATTGCAATTATGTTTGAAATTTCTAAGTTCTCTATAGTAAAAACAAATTACTTGGGACTGATCTATATTAAAAGCTTTACCTTACTTATGAGGGATTGGAATTCTAATTGCATTTATGTTTGGATTTAATAGTAAATGCACTCTTTATGCTCCTTGAGGTGAATACTACCATCTGTAATTGACTCCTCTATTTTCATAAAAGCAAAGAAGACATCTTTTAAAAATTAAGAGTTTCAATTTTAGTAATAAAATGCAAAGATTCAACATAGAGGCAAGCCCCTCAAAATAATAGTAACATTGAATAGTATTAAATTGATCTCTTAGATCTTACATATGCATAAGGTACTTAGAAATAGAGTCTCCTTCCTCTAACAAGGAAGAATAAAGGAGATTCTTCAAAAACAAAGCACATCCTACTTCAAATGGCTACTACTTATTCTAAAACTTTATCTTGTAGCATTATATTCATTATAAAATTTAGGAATTTAACCATCTATAGATAATTTAAGAATAGTAAATATTATTTATGTCTCTTGTTGAAGTCATTAGTAGCATCTTTTGATCTAGTTTATTTCTTGAGAATTATATTTTTCAAATCTTGATACTCATAAATTGTATCTTATGGATCCACACACTATAATTTATTATAGTTAATTTCTATGAATCTAGAAGAAATATATTCTAAATATTTTTTAATATTTCAAAAATGACAACCTTAAAAGCAAAATTTATATTCTAAACATACCTTGAACACCAATTTTAGAGAAGCAAATGGCAAACACTATAGTTTACCCCACCCAAACTCAAAACATGGGTAAACTCCAAGTTTCACTTTTTCCAAATAGGAAATATAAGAAACCTCCAACTAGCACTTTGTTCAATATAGAAACATGGATAAAATCTAATTAGCACTTTGCCGAAGCTAAAAACATGGGCAAAATCCAAGCTACACTTTACCATAGCCTAGCAAAACTTCAAATGTTATAAGCAACAAATTTATCAAGGAGAAAATTACCAAATTCCAAATATAAAAATATTAAATATAATTTTTTAGATCATATATATCTAAACACAACGTAGGAGAAAACCTCATTACATGGATTTTATGATTTTTTTGGTATTTTCAATTTTAATCCTCTATCCACCATTTTTCGAGAATTTTTCATTTTTGGTTTTTCCATACCCGCTCGCCTCGTCATCCACCCTTGCCATATTGGCCACTATTTTCTCGTCATTTGCTCCCACCTATCATCCAATTCCATCATCTCACTTCACCCCATCATGGTTGGATCCTCCATATCCCTCGCTCCTCTTTACCATCCATATTCCAATCATGTTTACCTCTTCATTCGTACCTTAAGTTGATTCCTTTTCCTAGTACACTTTTTTCAGCAATTGGGAGGTTGGGTCGGCCATTCACATGCTCCATATGTTGAGCAAGGTGCAGCAGGAGTATTGTCATTGTTGCCAACATAGTCAGTTAGATCTAATGATGCAGTGGATAGGAAGTTCAAAAGCCATTCAGATGCAGAGGACAGGAGTTCAAAGGTTGCTCAGAGTATGTACAGTGATTGTCCAAGAAAACCGAGGTGGCCCATATGCAAAAGATCAAAGAAAAAGACAAGTAAGAAAAGTGTCGTGATATCGCGACATATACAACAGGCAAGAAAAACTATCGTGACTTTGTGACATGTTGGAAGAGAGAGAAGAAGCAGGAAAAATTGTTGTGATTTCACGACATTTTGGCAGAGAAAAAGACAAGTGGAAAAACTGTCACGATTTCACATGTTGGAAGAGAAAAAGACAAGTGGAAAAACTGTCACGATTTCGCGACATGTTGGAAGAGAAAAAGGCAAGTGGAAAAACTGTCATGATTTCGCAACATTTTGGGAAGAAAGCAAAAACTGTCGCGATTTCGTGACATGTTCAGAGAGAAAGCGCAAGCAAGAAAAACTGACACGATTTCGTGACATGTTCGGAGAAAAAGCGCAAGCAAGCAAAACTGTCATGATTTCTTGACATTTTCAGAGAGAAAGCACAAGCGAGAAAAACTGTTGTGATTTCATGACATTTCGGAGAGAAAGCACAAGCAAGAAAAACTATCACGATTTCATGACATATTGGAAGAGAGAAAGGCAAGTAGAAAAGGTGTCACGATTTCATGACATATTGCAAGAGAGATTGTACAGAAGAAAAAGGTGTCACGATTTCACGACATATTGTAGGAGAGAGAGTCTGAAAGAAAAAGTTTCACGATTTTGTGACATATTGCAAGAGAGATTGTACGGACAAAAAAGTTTCATGATTTTATGACATATTGTAGGAGAGATTGTTCGAAAGAAAAAGTCTCATGATTTTGCGACATATTGCAAGAGAGATTGTACGGATGAAAAAGTGTCACAATTTCACAACATAGTGTAGGAGAGAGAGTCTGAAAGAAAAAGTGTCACGGTTTCATGACATATGGCAAGAAAGATTGTACAGATGAAAAAGTGTCACGATTTCATGACATAGTGCAGGAGAGAGAGTCCAAAAGAAAAAGTGTTGCGATTTCGTGACATATGGCAAGAAAGATTGTACGAAAGAAAAAGTGTTGTGATTTCGTGACATATTGCAGGAGAGATTGTCCGAAAGAAAAAGTGTCACGATTTCATGACATATTGCAAGAGAGAGAGTCCTAGAGAAAAAGTGTCGCGATATCGTGACATGTTAGGTTTTCACGACCCAAAGGCAAGAGAAAGAGCAAAGGAGAGAAAGTGTCATGATATCGCAACATGTCGCATTCTCGTGACTAAAGTAGGAGAGAGAAAGTAAGAAGGCAGAAGTGTCACGATATCACGACAAAAGTAAAGAGGAAAGAGTACGAAGGCAAAAGTGTCACAATATTGCGACATGCTGATTTTTTACGGGAACAAGCCAAGAAGAGAAACAAGGAGGCGAAAGTGTCGTGATATCGTGACATGTATTTTTGTGGGCCAAAGCAAAGAGAAAGAGGAGAGAGAAAATAGTGTCATGATATCGCGACATGTTGTATTCTCACGATTAAGATGAAGCCGACGAAGACCGATGAACAACCGACTAAAATTAGGGTTTACAGATGTCATGAAAATTCACTAAGATGAGGATTAATAGTCAACTAAAATTAGGTTTTATAGATTTCATGAAAACTGACTAAGATGAGGATTTATAGTCGACTAAGATTAGGGTTTTCATCTAAAACATTTTGTTATAAAAGGGGGGCTATTTGGAGATTTTAGGGTGTAATCGATGTGCGAGAAGTTTAGTCACAGAGCGCAGAGTGCAAGTCATATCGAATCATGCTAAGTGTAAAATTCGTAAAGGAAGCAGAGTGTGCAAAAGGGAGAAGATTATCGTTCGACTGTGACATAGTAGATTATGCGAAGTAATTTCACAGAGAGAGTAGAGTGCGTAGAGATCGCTCAGGTGAAGCAGACTTGTCGGGATCTTGTAAAAGTGGAGGTATCATTCTGTTAATCTTCTAGATTCATAATTCAAGTCTAGGTTGTAGCTTGGCATCAGGGGTTCGTGCTCCTTCCAGTAGATGCTGGTAAATCAGGGGTTGGTGCTCCTTCCAATGGGTGTTGGTAAAGTGATTGTAAAGTTGTTGCTTTACAAAGGCTAGATTTGGATGGTAGTCCAAGCAGTCATTCTTGAGGAGTAGCCACATTGGTGAACCTCGTTAAATCTTGTGTTGTGTGATGCTCTTTTGTTATTCTTGTCGTATCTTGTAATAAGTTTTAATTGCTACTATTTTAAGAGCTATAGTTTCAATATTTAAGAGCTACACTGATTCACCCCCCCTCTCAGTGTCATTGTAAGACTAACAATTGGTATCAGAGCCAAGTTCCTATACAAGATTAACCGGCTAGGGTGATCTTGGAAGTAACACAATGGCAGGTGGTGAAGGTTTCTCATCAAACAAAGCACCATTGTTTGATGGATCTAATTACGCATTCTGGAGAATCAAGATGCAGACATATCTCTGTGCTTTGGGTTACGACATCTGGGATTCAGTAGTTAGTGGATACATAATTCCCATCACTCCTCCAAAAGAGGCTGACAAAAAGAAACTATTTGAAAACAACTCAAAAGCAAAAAATGCTCTCATGTGCGGATTAGCAGATAGTGAACTAGTGAAGATCATGAACTGTAATACAACAAAAGAGATATGGGACAAACTGAGGAGTATTCATGAAGGAGATGATAAGATCAAGGAGGCCAAGTTACAGACACATCGAGCTCAGTTCGAAGCATTGAAGATGAACGATGATGAAAACATTGAGGCATATATGCTGAGAGTCAATGGAATCATTAATGCGATCAGAGGACTCAATGAGGATATTGGAGACTCTATCATCATGAAAAAGGTACTAAGATCTCTTCCTCAAAGGTTTGATTCCAAAGTCTCAGCAATAGAAGAAGCTAAAAATCTAAATTACTTCAGTATAGATGAGATGTATGGTTCTTTAACTACATATGAGATGAGGATAGGAAGATCTAAACCCACAGATAGAGAAGCAAATTTTAAAGCCCTTAAAAATAAAAACACTAAACAAGAGTCCGAGGAAGAAGGGACATCAGATGAAATGGAAGCAAACTTTGTTAGAAAACTAAAAAAGGGAAAAGGAAAATACAGAGGGAAGCTACCATTTAAATGTTTCAACTATGGAGGCATCGGGCATTTTGCAACTAAATGTCCACTTAAAGAGTAGAACAAAAATGATGAAGGATCGCACCATGAAAGAAGTGACTAGAAGAAAATGAACTTCAGAAAAGGCAACTTCAAGAAGAGAAGTTTCATCTCCAAGAATGTCAGTTCATCAGAAGACAGCTCCGGAGAAGAGTCTGAAGAAGAAAAAGGTGAAGCTCTTTTCATGGCATTTGAAGAAGCAAAATCAGAAAAGGAAGGAGTGATCTCTGAAGTATGTGGTGAAAACCCTGAGGCTGAAGTAGATCTAGAAGGTGAGTTGATCTCTGCACTTGAAGAGTGGGAGATAGAAAAGAAAAAGAATAAGAAACTTTCAAGAAAGCTTGCGGATGCAAATGAAATCATAACCAGTTTGAAAGTACAGATAGAAGAATCCAAGAATATATCTGAAGATCTCGAAGTACAAATAACCATGAGAATAGACTATTGCAACAAGCTAGAAGAAGAGACTGTTGGTTTGAGAATGCAGCTAGAAGAGATGAACAAGAAAATTAGTTGTTATCACAAACGTGAAGAAAGTTCTATGAAGCTGGATAAGATCATAAATGACCAAAGACCTACAGGCATCAGGTTTGGTCTGGGTTTCATCGAAGGAGAATCATCAAGTGGATCAAAGGCCAAAAATGTAGAATCCACAAAGAATGAAGATAAGAAACTAGGTTGATCAAGGGAAATTGCCTCATGCAAAAGAAAGCAATAATGCCAGGCTCGAAAGGAGAACTGACAATGATGGATTCACCAATGTCACACATCAAAGAAGAAGAAGACCTATGGCTCCTACGACAACATGGAAAGGACCATCTCCCAGGTTCAATTATCCCTTCTCTGGTTTCTATTTTAAATGCAATGGCTATGGACATAAAATCTTAGACTGCAAATATAATGTTAGACCAAGGAATTTCACCAATAGAAATGCTTTTTCTCCTCTGATGAATTATACAGTAGAATGTTATAATTGTCATAATTTTGGGCACATTGCAAGAAATTGTAGAAGTACATTTGCTTCAAATCAGTTTCAGGGAAGAAAATTTCAACCAAATAGGATGAGACAAAATAGAAAACTTCTCGTAAAACATGCACATGTTGTTGATAAGGGAAAGGCAAAACAAGAGCCCAAAACTTCCATCAAAATGGAGTGGAAAGAAAAAGAGCAACTTAAGGAAGAAAAGGAATCCTTAATAGTACAAACAACATTTAAAGCACAGAATAAACATGTACCATGGATACTTGATAGTGGATGCTCCAGTCATATGACAGATAACAAACAAAAATTTGAGAAGTTACAGAAATATGAAGGTGGTTCGATGAAAGTTTGGTAATAATGATGGAGCTAAGATAGTTGGCAAAGGTTCAGTTAAAATTATTGATGGAAAGATTAAGTCAGACGAAGTCTTTTTTGTGGATGGTTTGAAACATAACTTGTTGAGCGTAAGTCATATTTGTGATAAAGGACATGAAGTAGTTTTTAAGAAGCAAGGTTGTGAAGTCAGAAAAACAAACAGTGGAAAATTAATAGCATCTAGATCAAGGACATCTGGAAACCTGTACACGCTCTCAGAGACTTCAGAAGGAGCTTATTTTATTGGATAGGAAGAAGAAAACTGGTTATGGCACAAGAGACTTAGGCATATCAGTTTTAATAATCTAGTAAAAATCACCTCCAAAAAGGTAGTGAGAGATATTCCCACCATCAACAAACCTGCAAACAACATTTGTGCTTCATGCCAAAAGGGGAAACAAACTAGAGTCACATTCAAAACAAAAGAATACTACACAAGCAAACCTCTAGAACTAATACACACTGATTTATGTGGACCCATGAGAACACAAAGCATAAATGGTGACAAATATTTTATGTTGTGCATTGATGACTATTCTAGAATGACATGGATATTTTTCTTGAAGCATAAATCAGAAGCTTTTGATATGTTTAAGATTTTCAAAAACCAGGTTGAGAATGAAACAAGAAAGAGGATCAAATGTTTAAGATCAGATAGAGGAGGAGAATTCATTTCAGAGGAGTTTGCAGAGTACTGTGAAAAATACGGTATTAGGAGACAGTTCTCGATAGCCAGGACACCTCAGCAAAATGGAGTGGTAGAAAGAAAGAACAGGACTATGCAGGAAATGGCATGGACTATGTTGGCTAAAAGCAGAGTAGCAGACAGATTTTGGAAAGAAGCAGTCCATACTGCGGTGTACATCCAAAATAGGTACATACTGAGAACACATGAAAACAAAACTCCCTATGAATTATGGTTTGGTAAAAGGGCAACAACAAAATACCTCAAAGTTTTTTGCAACAAGTGCTATATCAAAAGAACTGAAGACAATCTTGGCAAGTTTGAAGATAGAGCAGATGAAGGTATTTTTGTTGGTTATTCACCAAGAAGCAAAGCTTACAAATGCTACAACAAGAGGCTAAAGAAAATTGTGGACAGTCGCTGATGTTAAGTTTGATGAAGGTAAAGAACTAGTAATTAGCTATGAAACGAACTACCCAATCTATGAAGAGGTTATTGAAGGAGATGAGGAAAACGAAATTGAAAAGATACATAAAATTGACTCAGATGATGTAAGTTGTGATTCAAAAGTAGAAGAGAATAAGAAATTCAAAACAGGCAGCTGGCAGAAAAATCATCCTAGAGATCAAATAATTGGAGACCCCAAAGTTGGTGTTCAAACAAGAAGAAGAGTAGCAAGTAACTACTCTTTATTATCTAGCATTGAGCCCAAGAATGTT
Organism: Wollemia nobilis; assembly: GCA_028583015.1. NCBI lineage: Eukaryota > Viridiplantae > Streptophyta > Pinopsida > Araucariales > Araucariaceae > Wollemia > Wollemia nobilis. Next base: position 3,062,562 of record JAQPPZ010002524.1, read on the forward strand.
GCTGAAGCAAGCAAAGATGAAGGTTGGATGAAGGCTATAAATGAAGAATTAGACCATATTGAGAAAAACAAAACCTGGGAGTTAGTACCTAGACCTGCGAACAAAAATATAATCGGGACTAAATGGATCTTTCGTAACAAATTGAATGAAGACGGACAAGTAGTCAAAAATAAAGCAAGATTGGTATGCAAGGGGTATGCACAAGTTGAAGGCATTGACTTTGAGGAAACGTTTGCACCAGTAGCTAGACTAGAGGCAATCAGAATGTTTTTGGCTTTAGTAGTCTACAAGAATTTCAAAGTTTATCAAATGGATGTGAAATCAACATTTTTGAATGGGAAACTTGAAGAAGAGGTTTATATTGAGCAACCAGATGGGTTCCAACTTGGTGATAATCCAAACTTTGTCTGCAAGTTGAAGAAAGCTTTATATGGCTTAAAACAAGCACCCCGAGCATGGTATGCAAGACTAGACAACTATCTCACTCAACAAAGGTTTAAGAAAGGTATGGTGGATAGTAACTTGTATGTCAAAATAGAAAATGGGCATCTTATTGTTCTTGTTGTATATGTAGATGATATCATATTTGGCAGAAGCAAAGATGAGTCATGTAAAGATTTAGCAAATAAGATGCAAAAAGAATTTGAAATGTCAATGATTGGTGAACTGTCATATTTCCTCGGTTTGCAAGTTAATCAAAGTAAGAAGGGCATATTTATTTCTCAAGTTAAATATGTAAAAGAGATGTTAAAGAAATTCACAATGGAGGATTGTAAGCCGGTTAGTACTCCCATGACGACAGGCTGCAAGTTGAGCAAAGATGACAAATCTCCACCCGTTGATCAAACCATGTACAAATCTATGATTGGAAGCCTACTGTACCTAACAGCTACCAGACCAGATATTTTGTAGGCAGTATGCATGGTAGCACGCTTTCAGGCCAATCCCAAGGAGACTCATGTGACAACAGTAAAGAGGATTCTTCGGTATCTCAAGGGTACTATGGAGTATGGGTTGTGGTATCCAAAAGGTAAAGACTTCACCCTTATATCATATTTAGATGCAGATTGGGTTGGATGTGTAGATGATAGAAAGAGTACCAGTGGAGGTGCATTCTATCTTGGAGACAGATTGGTTGCATGGCACAGTAAGAAGCAAGAGTCAGTTTCTTTATCAATAGCAGAGGCAGAATATATTGCAGTGACAACATGTTGTACGTAGGTATTGTGGATGAAACAAACCCTAAAAGATCTTGGTATCTGCTTCAGTGAACCAATATCAGTTAAGTGTGATAACACCAGTGCCATTAACATCTCCAAGAATCTAGTTATGCATTCATGCACAAAACACATCGCTATCAGGTATCACTTCTTGAAGGAGAAAGTTGCAGAAGGTGAGGTTAAATTGGATTTTGTTCCAACTACAGAGCAAGTAGCGGATATCTTCACAAAACCATTGCCCAAGGAAGTTTTTGAGTACCTTCGCAATAAATTGGGAGTGGTCACACTTCCCAAAGATTGACTAGCTACAGGGATCACATTCTCAGGGGGAGCATCTAAGCATTTGATTATCTTGTTGCTCATGTTCATGATTTTTGCTAAGTATAATCAATTTTGCCTGAGAATGTTGTGCATGGACTCAGGGGGAGTCTATAGTAGCCCTTTGGTATTATTGTCAAAGGGGGAGAAGAGTTACAGGAAATTGCACGTGTTGCCAACAATTCCAAAGGGGGAGATTGTTGAGCAAGGTGCAACAGGAGTATTGTCATTGTTGTCAACACAGTCAGTTAGATCTAATGATGCAGTGGACAGGAAGTTCAAAAGATATTCAGATGCAGAGGACAGGAGTTCAAAGGTTACTCAGAGTATGTACAGTGATTTTCCAAGAAGACCGAAGTGGCCCATATGCAAAAGATCAAAGAAAAAGACAAGTAAGAAAAGTGTCACGATATCGTGACATATACAACAGGCAAGAAAAAATGTCGCGACTTCAAGACATGTTGGAAGAGAGAGAAGAAGTAGGAAAAACTGTCATGATTTCGCGACATGTTGGAAGAGAGAGAAGACAAGTGGAAAAACTATCATGATTTCATGACATGTTGGAAGAGAAAAAGGCAAGTGGAAAAACTGTCGCGATTTCGTGACATGTTGGAAGAGAGAAAAGGCAAGTAGAAAAATTGTCGCGATTTCATGACATGTTGGGAAGAAAGCAAAACTATCATGATTTCGTGACATGTTCAGAGAGAAAGTGCAAGCAAGCAAAACTGTCACGATTTTGTGACATGTTCGGAGAAAAAGCGCAAGCAGGAAAAACTGTCGCGATTTCGTGACATGTTCGGAGAGAAAGCGCAAGCGAGCAAAACTGTCATGATTTCATGACATGTTTGGAGAGAAAGCACAAGAAAGAAAAACTGTCGCGATTTCGTGACATATTGGAAGAGAGAAAGGCAAGTAGAAAAGGTGTCGCGATTTTCGTGACATATTACAAGAGAGATTGTACGAAAGAAAAAGGTGTCACGATTTTGCGACATATTAGGGGAGAGAGAGAGTTCGAAAGAAAAAGTGTCACGATTTCATGACATATTGCAAGAGAGATTGTACGGACGAAAAAGTGTCATGATTTCATGACATATTGCAAGAGAGATTGTCCGAAAGAAAAAGTGTCATGATTTCGTGACATATTGCAAGAGAGATTGTACAGAAGAAAAAGAGTCACGATTTCGTGACATAGTGCAGGAGAGAGAGTCCGAAAGAAAAAGTGTCACAATTTCGTGACATATTGCAAGAGAGATTGTACAGACGAAAAAGTGTCATGATTTCACGACATATTGCAGGAGAGAGTTCAAAAGAAAAAGTGTCACGATTTCACGACATATTGCAAGAGAGAGAGTCCTAGAGAAAAAGTGTCACGATATCGCGACATGTCGTGTTTTCATGACCCGAAGGCAAGAGAAAGAGCTAAGGAGAGAAAGTGTCATGATATCGCGACATGTCGCATTCTCGCGACTAAAGGAGGAGAGAGAAAGTAAGAAGGCAGAAGTGTCATGATATCATGACAAAAGTAAAGAGGAAAGAGTACGAAGGTGAAAGTGTCGCGATATCACGACATGCTGTATTTTTGCGGGTACAAGCCAAGAAGAGAAGCAAGGAGGTGGAAGTGTCGTGATATCGTGACATGTTGTTTTTTCGTGGGCCAAAGCAAAGAGAAAGAGGAGAGAGAAAATAGTGTCGCGATATCGTGACATGTTGTTTTCTCGCGGTTAAGTTGAAGCCGACGAAGACCGATGAACAACCGACTAAAATTAGGGTTTATAGATGTCATGAAAATTGACTAAGATGAGGATTAATAGACGACTAAAATTAAGGTTTACAGATGTCATGAAAATTGACTAATATGAGGATTTATAGCTAACTAATATTAGGGTTTTCATCTAAAACATTCTATTATAAAAGGGGGGCTATTTGGAGATTTCAGGGTGTAATCGATGTGCGGGAAGTTCGGTCACAGAGCACAGAGTGCAAGTCATATTGAATAATGCTAAGTACAAAATTTGCAAAGGAAGCACAATGCACAAAAGGGAGAAGATGATCGTTCGACTGTGACATAGCAGATTGTGCGAAGTAATTTCGTAGAGAGAGCAGAGTGTGCAGAGATCGCTAAGGTGAAGCAGACTTGTCGGGATCTTGTAAAAGTGGAGGTATCATTCTGTTAATCTTCTAGATTCATAATTCAAGTCCAGGTTGCAGCTTGGCATCAGGGGTTGGTGCTCCTTCCAGTAGATGCTGGTAAATCAGGGGTTGGTGCTCCTTTCTGTTGGTGTAGATAAATAAGGGGTTGGTGCTCCTTCCAGTGGGTGCTAGTAAAGTAATTGTAAAGTTGTTGCTTTGCAAAGGCTGGATTTGGATGGTAGTCCAAGTAGTCATTCTTGAGGAGTAGCCACATTGGTGAACCTCATTAAATCTTGTGTTGTGTGATGCTCTTTTGTTATTCTTGTCGTATCTTGTAATAAGTTTTAATTGCTACTATTTTAAGAGCTGTAGTTTCAAGATTTAAGAGCTACACTGATTCACCCCCATCTCAGTGTTATTATAAGACTAACACCATATCCAAGATGGTTCAAATGAGGTCTGTCACAGTCACCTCAGAATGTGCAGAATCACCTTTCCCTGATTCATTCAATACCTCAGATGATATGGTGATCTCAATGCTTCCAAATTTGGACCCAGGGCTACTTCTTTTTATAGCATTCCTTGTCCCTTTCACCTCCATGATATTATTTTCCAAATTCATTCTTTGAGCCCTTATTGTCCTGCCAACATGAGTTTTATATAACCATACTCCCTTGTCATGGATTTCATTTCTGAAGCTATCCTCACTGCTTGGGGCTTCCTCCATTTCTTAAAAATTTTTAATGGAGACGACCTTGATATTACTTCTACTTTTATGGGCATCCAAGATAATGGAACGGTGATGATCCATGAAAGAATCTTTGAAGTCAACATCAAGACTCTGGTTGAGCTTATAGGATAGCTGGTGAAAGGGAGGTCAATTCACTATGAAAAATATAATTGGGAAGCTAAAATCAAAGAAATTAAAGATAAAAATCTTTGAAAAAATGTGCAGATGGGCATGCATCGGGAGGAGCTCCCCTCACCCTAGAACAGTGTCATGAAACCCATCATGGAGTTATTTACTATGGACGATCCTGATAAGTTTTTATATAGTTTTTAATTCACTTTATTGAATCATTTATGTGATTTCAACCTAGTGAAAATTCCCCAATTCCTCTTCAATTCCATCAGCTACACTTTAGAGCACATCCATAAGAAAAATAGTAACGATTTACCTTCCCATCAAGGCCTATTTAAGGTTTTGTATATCCACTGGTTGATTCATTGCCCTCAAGGTGTTATCCTTCCATCCACCCCTAAAGCTAAAACTAGCCCCATAAAATATAGTCTTTCCTAGTCCACTCCTTCATTCTCTAGCTCTCCTACCCTATCATCCAAGAAGAGGGTGATGGTTGAGACAGTTCGTAAGTTGAGGAAAAGAGTTACAAGAAAATTCCCCAAGCAAAAATGTGTTTGATACTCTGCGTGCTTGCAATAAATGGCACAAGAAAAGAAATCCTTAATAATAAACTTTGAGGATGATGATAAGGATGCCCCTAATCTTTGTCTAAAATAATTCATCATCAACTATATTTCCAATTGCATGTCCTAGATCGCTGATCTCCGCAACACTCTAAACCTGCTCTTCTTAAAGAAGTCATTTTTTAAGGATGGTGGCAAGGTAAGATTACTACTGCTTTTGAGGATGATAAATATGAATATAAATACATCGTTATGGATGAGTCAAATGATGAGCTCCAGGAAGTTGGTGTAGAACCTGAAGACGAAGATTAGGGTTTCCTTACATGCTAAGGTATTTTTATAAGGGCATCCTCTATGTCACCCTTATTTTATTTTATTTGTTGTTTAAGGGCATCCTCTATGTTGCCCTTAGTTTATTTTTATTTGTGGTTTAAGGGCATCCTATGGGATACTTCTAGTTTTGTGGGACTGTGTTCCCTATCCTTGTCTCTCTAGTTTTTGTTGTTGTTTTCAGATTTTTGTTCTTTGATGTAATTAGGTTTTGGGTACCTGTCAAAACCCATTTTTTAATAAAATATTTTAACTGATAAAAAAAGTAGGAGAAAACCTTCATTGACAATGCAGTAACACCAAAATTGACTATAGAGTAACAATTTGTAGTGGCACTAATGGCCTATACAAAAGAAAAACTGGATGAACAAACTATGTGAGATAAAATCCTCACATCCTTTTTCTATTAGGTTTGGTACTATAAAAGAATGTAACACAAGATGCTCCATTTTATTTCTAGACTCCAATTCATAATGATTTATAATTTCGTAAGCAATTACTACTAATAAAACTAGATGTTAAAAATCTTAACAAGTTATCCCTATAAATTCAAGCAACTTATCCATATAAATCCTAAGGACTTATCCCAAAAAATCCTAACTTATACCTACACATCCTAAAAATTTATCCCTAAAAAATAATTGTAAAAAATAATATAATAATAGATATCTTTTTCATATATATTAATTCTGATAAATAATTCATGGCATTAGAATAGTACATTACATAGATTCTTTTTTCTTTTTTCTTATGTGCTTTTGGTAAAAATTAGTTTTTTTTTATCATCCTATATTAATCTTCCATTGATCCTTGTAAAAATATTGAGAAGTATGAATAGGTTATTTTATTCTCTTTATTTACTTGGAAGATCATTATCACATTAACATTGATATTTTATATACTTAATATATTTATTTCCTTTGCACTCTTTTTTTGATAATGTGGAATAAGGGATTTTGAAAGGGTCCACAAACCTTTTACATATTTCCTTTGCACTATTATTTAGAGTGAAACCTTTATTAATAGTTGCATAAGACTCAATATCTTGTTTGGTTGAATAACAAAAAAAATATTTGTTTTATTCATAAATATTAGTTGTCCTATTGGAATCTACTTTCAATATACATATAACAATAATTCTCATATTAAATTGACTATCCATATATATGTTTAGATCATTGATATGTTCAAATAACTCTAAATAATTGTACATGTAGCATATCCATATCTAAATCAATCTAATACATGTGTGATTAACTAATTTTTATTAAAGGATGAAAATAAGGGGTTTTTTAAAGGGCCCCAATCCTTTTTTACAACTAGAGTCTCATGGACAAAGATGAGCACAAAACTACATCATGAGACAAACAAAACAAAAACCAACCAAAATGTTGCATCTAGAAATTGTAGAATTATTTCATTTAACTTTTTTTATACTATAATTAATGACCTAGACAAAAAATCTATATAAAAGCATCTACAATGGACTCAGAATAGAAAGCACCCAAAATGGGGCCAAAACATTTCACCCTCCCTTTTTTCACTTGGATAAAATCAATTGCAACATCCCAATGTTAGCAAAGAACATCTAAAAAATCTTCTATATTATCCATAATATTATTCAAGTCCTCTCTAGATGAATAATCTCAATTTCTATCAACCAAAAATCTATTGTGGCAATAATGAGCGGCGTGTTTAGTGGGAGAAGTGCTATAAGCACAAATTTTGAATTTTTGAAAGCTGAGAACTTATCTACGTATGATACCGATGGAGGGGTGAAGATAAAATCCTTTGCAGATGGGATATCAATGGTAGTTAATCATGTTAGCGGTGGTGGGCCAGTGAAGTTGCTAGTTTGGGGGTTGGAACCCTTAAGAATCCTAACATCACCTCTGACTTTGCTATCCCAAAAGAGACTCATGTCCCCTGCAACAACTGTTATGAAAGTAAAAAATAGTTGTACTTGGGCCCCATGAAGGACCGACTAGCCCCCACTTCCTTTGAGGATAAAGTTTGATGTAGCTTGAAGCTCGTGACCTCCTCTAGAGAAGAACTCATTTCCAATGGAAAAAATGTCATTATCCCAGAAAGCCTCATGGCTAGTTTTATCTCTAGTGAATCTTTCTCCCTCATTGGGAAGTTTATTGGGGGTGAATTGACATGGAATCCATAAGGATATGGGCCAATTCCAAGTGGCACCCCCACGAGAGCTTGGAACTTATTGCCTATTCTAGAGGCTTTTTCCAAATTCATATCAATAATATGGAAGACACTAGCATAATATTAATAGGTGGGCCATGGTTATTTGGTAGAAGAAGTTTATTTTTGATGAGGTGGACCGAGGACTTTGATCTAAACACTCAGAGCATCAACATCGCTCCCATATGGGTTCAGCTCCCTAGGTTTCCTAGCCAATTCTAGCATGAAGATTTTTTTTGGGACATTGCCATAACCATTGGCAAACTAGTTGCTATTGACCCTACCACAAAAGCCAGAAGTTGCTTGATCTACACCCATATCTACATAAATGCTAACTTTTTTGAGTTGCCTACCCATGTTAATCTCTTTTATGGCTCCTTCCATAAGTGCCAAGCAGTGGAATACAAAATAAAATAGTTTTCTACATTGAATGTCGCACTCAAGGACATATTAGATCTTAGTGCCCTACTCTAAAAACCCAGAAGAATATCCCCACTAAGGAGAATAAAAATCGTAATCAACAACTAGCTAGCCACCAGGCTACACCCATTCATGCTATATGTAATTAGCAAGTTGCTAGAACTTCTCAGAAGTCTATCATTACTGATATCCAATCTAAGTGTAATATGTAGATTATCATAAACCCTTAGAGAGTGGTTGTGGCTATTAATCATCTTGCAAATACCATAGCCCAGGATAAAGATAAAAATATGGTGTCTTAGCCCAATATCCCTTCTAAAGAATAGGTATATTCTCTTTTTGCCTTCCCCAACCACTTTGGTATTCTTTTTGAGTCTCTTTTAGCTAACCTAGATCCCTTTGACCATGACCCTCAAGCCATATTTGATATACCCCCTACCAACATGTTACCTTCATGTCCTTCCTACCTCCTTCTCCTTATAATTTTAGACCTTCCTCTCCTCCCCCCTAACCCAATCCCTCTTTCCCACCCCCGTGGGCTCAATCCCTCATCCCACAAACCATTTTTTGTATCCTCCCCTAATCCTCCTCTTAAAAAAAAACCATCCAAGCCCCTCGTAGCTCTCCCAAACCCTATTTCTCACTCTCCACCTCCTTTCACACATAAAATATATCCAAAGCATCTACTTCCTCAGGTTCCTTTAATCCCTCTTTTTTCTCTTCCTCCTCTTTGACTGCCCTGAAGCCTTGTTCCCATTATAGGTTAGGGTGCCCACCTAAACCCCTAGCTCTCTGAAGCCCTTCTAAGCTTAAAGGAGTTCATTCCCCTGACCCTCTTAGTCCCATCAAGCTGTATTTCACCCAGTCTACTATTTCTCATTCCTAGGAAGCCTTGAGCCCCCTTCACACGAGGAGATCCAAAAAACATCATTTATGTAGGCAGTAACAAGAAAAGAGGATGTTCATACTCAAATGGCCAAAGAAGGAAAGAGGCTGATGATGAGATCGCTAATGGTATCCAAACTACCCTCTTCAAATCTATTCCAGATCAATTCAAGGAAGAAAGCAGGAAAACCAAACCCACCTCATACCAAGGTAGAGGTGCAAAAAGAACCAAACCCAAGAAATCTAAATGAAAATCCTATAATGGAATATGAGAGGTCTTAAAAACCCAAAAAATCAAATACTTGTCATCAGTATGAGAAATAAGATCAGACCCACCATATTAATCATGCAAGAAACTAAATTGGAAGAAAGCAACTCCAAAAATGTAGCAAAAAACATCTGGAAGAATGCAGAGTTTATTTCCAACCTAGCCCATGGTGCTTTTGGGGGTCTCCTTTACCTCTAAAATCTCTCATAGGTGGAAAAAAGGCTCTTATCTATTTTTTATAGAATTGTGAATATTATTTTATATTGTAAATACATAAGGTTAATCTTGGTTCTTTCAAATATTTATGCTCCCAATTCACCCCTCGAGAGAACCAACCTAAAGAACACGCTTACCCAAATGAGAAATATTTTTTCTAGCCAACCATGAATTCTAGATTGGAACTTTAACTCACCCCTCTACCCTTATGATAAGAGTGGGTTACATCCATATCTCCAAGAAATTATGAATAATTCAATGATTTTGTTGACTTTAACGAGCTCATGGATATCTACCTCAAAGTATCTAGATACACTTGGAGCAACAGGACTGGTACCATACACATCTAATTAAATATTTATATATTTCTCATCTCTTGTGAAGTTGTTCCCTTGTTTGGATATGCCACCCTCAATGCCCTACCCAAAATAGGATCAGACCATAAACCACTTGTCCTTGAAGTTATCCGCCAACCCTCTTTCAAGACCCCCTCCCAGTTTTAGACCATGTGGATTCAACATCCAGATTTGAGGGATCATATATTTGAATGGTGGGGTCTCCCTCATCAAGGAAACCTAATTTATCAAGTTACCAATAAAATCAGGGCCATTAAATTCAATCTTAAAATTTGGAATAAGGATATTTTTGGTAATATCTTCATAAATAAATAGATAATCAAATAAAGACTCTAGTTGATCGAGAACCAAATCCAACAAGGAAGCATTAACATCAACACCAGGGATGAATAAATGATATTGCTATCAGAATATCATAATATCATGGCAAGGGAAGAAATGAGGGAGAAGTCTTAGGTTTAGTGTCTGAAATAAGGTGACTCCAACATGCATCCACGCTTAGGTATCACAGTTCTAACAAGATCAGGGAATTTACCAAAGGAGATAGTTCTTTCACATCCAATATCCATGATATTAGGCTCGAGGTGGTAAAAAATTTCCAATCCTTCCTTGAAGCACCCCACCCTAGCTTTGAATTCACCCATAAAATCCTCATCCATCACATACCCAATCGTGTATTACAGGTATTCAACCAATACCTATTACAACCCTTTTGTAATTATGAAATCAATTCCACCATGTTTTCAATGTCACCTGATAAAGCTCCAAGTTCTGATGGGTTTCCCCCCAATTTTTCCAAAAATTCTAGAAAATGATTGATCCCGATATCTGCTCTACCATATGATTCCTCCAAATAACCAAAATTATTTCCAAAGATGTTAACTCAACCTTCTTGGACCTTATTCCCAAAAAAGCATAGTGCATATCCCTCTCTGAGTTCTAGCCTATCATACTATGCAATGTACTCTATAAAATATTGACCAAAGCCATGTCCACTAGAATGCAAGAAACCCTCCCCCTCATCATTGATCCCTAGAAGGGAAACACTATCCAAGGAAGGAACATCGCTAATGGTGTCAATAAAATACATGAGGTGATACATTCCATTTCTAAGAGCAAGAAAATTGGATTTCTCCTTAAAGTTAACATGAATAAGGCCTTCAACCAAGTCTCATGGAACTTTCTCCTTGTGATCTTACTCAATTTAGGTTCCATGCACAGTGGATTGATCTCATCAAAGTGTGCATATCCTCAGCTTGGTTTTCAATCATCATCAATGGATCTACAGTAGGTTATTTTAGAAGCATATTAGGTATCAGAAAAGAAGATCCCCTATCACCATGCCTATTCATAATTATAACCGAGGTCTTGGGAAGAACTCTCAAAGCTGCTCATGCTAGTGGAGCCATCTCTGGAATTAAACCTACTTTTCATCTTGAATCAATTACCCACCAACAATTTTTTTATGATACTATCTTAGCGACATTGACCTCGATGGCAGAAGCTAGAACCATCAAATCAATTCTCAATCTCTATGAGGATGTTGCGGGCCAATAGGTAAACTACTCCAAAAGAAAAATCTTCTTTATGAACACACCCCCTGCCCAACAACAATGGATTGCTGAAGTCCTCCAATACCCCATTGGTAATCTACCCACATACTACCTTGGTATTCCTATATTTGTTGGAAATCCTACTGATAACATGCGAAATAATGTTATGGATAGTCTCCTTAAAAATCTTTTAGGATAGAAAGTGGCCCTCCTTAGCCAAACTGCTAAACTCACCTTGGTTAATGTGTGTCTCCAAAGTTTCCATGTCTATTTCCTATACATCTTCAAAGTTTCGTCATTAATCCATTCCAAGATTGAGAAAATTCAAAAAATGTTTCTTTGGGCAGGACTAGAAAATAAAAAAAAGGTTTCACCTTGTTGCTTGGGACAAAGTTTGCAGGCCCAAATATAAAGGGTAACTCGACCTAAGGAGAATTAAAAAATGAACCTTACCCTCATTGCTAAGCATGTGTAGAATATAGTGGCCAATGCAGACTTGGAATGGGTCTCCATTGTTAAGAGGTAATAAATGCAACACTTTAATCTCCTAGAGGATGGCCCCTCCCTTGCTGGTTCTACCTTCTGGAATTCAATTGCAAAAACCAAAGAAATTATATTGAGGGGCATCAAATGGTAGGTCAAAAATTGGTAGACTATTGAATTTTGGTATGACCCCTAGATCCACAACCAACCCCTCATCACTGATCCCACCCTTACCCCCCATAAGCCTACATTGACATCCTTTTTGACTGCAAGGTTACCAAAATCATATATTTATTCTTAGAAAGACCCTATTGGAAAGCCATACCCACCTCATCCTTACCACCTAACCTCTTCAAAACTGCCTCCAGCCTAACATCCATCCTCTAATATTTCATCATTCCCACCCCTGATGATTGTCCCAACACCCCCATTTGGAAAGAATGCGATAATTATCAATTTACAGTTAAATCAACCTACCTCTTGATTAACCAACCCATCAAATGCAACATCCCTATTAAGTCCATCTAGCTCAAGAACCTTATTCCAAAAATTGGGTTCTTTTCTTGGTTATCTACCCAAAATAAAATCCTAATCTTGGATAATCTCATAATATGAGGGCTTCAATTACCCAACTACTGCTACCTTTGCATGTCCGAGTGGGAATCAGTGACTCACATTTTCTTGGATGTTCTTTTTCTGACTCAGTTCTAAGCTCAATCTTCACAATTTTCAATATTTCTTGGATCCACCCTCGCACTCTGGTTGACCTATTTAACCAATGGCCTAATCCATTTAAGAACCCTAGAATCAAATCCCTCTAGTCAATGTACCTCCATAATTTCTTGTGGTAAATATGGGTTGAGCATAATAAATGTGCTTTGTCAAATTTCTCTAGGGACCCTCCCTTGGTTATCAATAGGTTCCTCAACTTTACCAATAAAAATACATCCTTATACCCATTATCCAGACCCCAAGCCCTAGGATCAAAGCTTCCATAGCCTCATATATCCCCATTTCCATGGACCCCATTAGCCCGCATGTGCACCCTAATCCAAGAGCTAACTCAAAATGGACCCCACCACTGGAAGGTTGGATCAAATTGAACTTTGATGGCTCATTTAGAGGAAATCCTAGGCTAGCTAGTGGAGGAGGAATCATCAAAAATCATGAAGGAAGCATAATTCTTGCCTATGGTAAGAATATTGGTACCCTAACCAGTCATGTTGTGGAAGCCAAAACCCTTCACTGAGGCCTATCAATAACAAGTGATATTCAATGCAAGTTGGTTTTTGAAGGAGATTAAACATTATCAACTATTCCAAAACTAACAAGAACCCTAGTTGGAGGGTCAAAAATATCATTTCTAAAATTAGACGGTTCCTTCTTAGTCATCCAAATATGGTTGTACAAAACGTGTTCAAAGAAGTCAACAAATTTTCCTCATCAATTTGGGCCACTCTCAGAGGTTCCTCAGTGTTTGATATGATGCTTTCCTTGTAGACATCATCGAAATTGTATCTCAATATTGTCTTGGACCAACATGATCCTTGGCCCTCATCTTGGGTGTTGAACCCTTTGGTTGGTTCCCCGACTTCACCGTTTACATATCATCCTTGCTAGCTCACCGCTTCAAAACTATAAACCTGCCATTCTCTCACCCTTAGTTGGAACTCTCCCCTCTCTTTTCACACCATAATTTTTTTCCCCTCCCCTCTCTTTTCCACATGTATCCTATCCACCAGCAACCCCCTCGATTACCATCGATCACCCATATTTAGTTCACTCAGCTACTTGTTCCTGAAACTAAAATCCATCTTGTCCTGGGTGATAGCTTGATGATACCTTTTTATGTCTCGATCACGTAAAAATATCCTCATGATATTGATCCATGAGCTTGGTCCAACCAGCACCATGTGAACCTTAAAACCATACCTCATCACATGTGTATTACCTATCTCGATCTTGATTTCCATAGAATTCATATCTATGCCACCTTTAGAAATTACAACAAAGATATCAACCCATATGTTGCAACTTCATATACTATAGTTGTTCATTGTGTCGATGAAAATCACCACTCTAGCAATGCCCCTCATCTGCATAGCTCTTGGATTTCATTGGCTAGCATGCATTCTATAAAGCATCATCTCTCGCACCTTGCATCATTCCAATGAACCTTGAATATGGCTCTCTTTGACATGTGTGTTGGTTGATCTGTGCTTGAAAGTTTTGCATTTCAAACATCCTCATTAGTATCTCATTTATCCCAAGTTCAAACCCCCCTGTCCTTGCTCCCCAATAACAATTCTTGAACCCTCGGTCCTAAAGCTCGACCCAATGGTTGAAGACATCCTGAATAGTCATAATTATCTTCCATTTTTGAAAAAGTTTATCGGTAATGAGGAAATAACCAACACCATAATTATAACTTGGAAGTATGGTCATGTCTTTGTTCGGGGTCTCAAGTTCACCATTGATGTGCAACTACTGCCATGTATGATTGGTCTTCCTACTGATGGGAGGAGTGTTTGATGAAACAAATATTTGATGGTGGTGAAACTTGAATTTTTTCTAGAGAAAGGTAAGGATCTTCTCACCATCGATGGGAACATCGAGAGAACCAAACTCTCTGGTCCCTAGGACCGAGTAACGATCCCTTTTTTCTAGTATTTCACAGTTGATAAAATTGACTCAACATTACGTAGCTTTCCATATTGTATTTTTAAATCATCTAAAGGCAATAGAAGAATCAATATTCCTGATTATCTATATAGGTCTATTGAACTATGAATCACTAATATTATAACTGGAAAGACCCACTAAACTATTCATTAGGGCCTGCACTACATCCTGTATAAGAACACCCTTGATACTTTTTCTAGAAGAACCTTTATTGTCATTGCCCCCTTCGCTCCCCTTGTCCCCATTTATCTCCTTGGCCCCACTATCCCCATTTCCCCCACCACTTCCCTTGCCCCTCCCAATACCTTCCACCATGCCTCCCTTGGTTTATCTTAGCCTACCTCTCCCAGCCCCTCTCAGTCCATCCCTTCATCTTATTCTGCCTATCCCCCTACCCACCTCACCCCTACAAAGTTTATTTTTAGTTCCAGTAATGAAACCCACATCTAGGAGGTCCCCAGTGATGATTTGAACCTTGATTTTTCCTTCCTTGTCATTTCTATGATTAAAAATAAGACCCATGATGAGTACAAGCACAAAATCAGAGCTCTTAAGTGGTCTACACCTAAGTTTATCCAAAAACCTGGCCCTTCCCACACATGGGCCTTTTCATTTCTAAAGAAGCTAAAAACTGACCTAACATCCCTTGTTAAAAATCAGTGAGCTAACTAAGAATATTGACTCATCCCTAGCTAAGTCTAGCGATGTGACTAAGAATTATGTTTGTGTGGAGATGAATATGGGTGGCATCAGATCTTCGGGATCGACTACTAAGATTGGTGATAAGGCCACTCTCTACAACGTGGTGCTCATCCACTTGGATAGTTTGGTTGCTACCCTCTCCATGACTACTAAAGCTATTAAATCCCAGTGGATTATCTTTTGATAGATGGCCAAAGACCTCAAGGTTGCCCATGCATAGCTCAAAATCATTGTAAGGGATGTAGAGGAGCCCTACACCACCACTGACTACAATGGATTGTGTTGTTTAGGCTGAGGGGTACTCCTTCAGGATGGGACCAACCTTATGGATGGGATCATCCTCTTTGTTCAGGTGGATTTCTATTTTTTCTCATGGATTTCCCATTAATTTTGTTAGATTATTCTTATGGGTTGCTTATTGTTTTGGATGCTAAGCCCGATTTAATTCAATTTTATTTTGGATGTACTAAGGTTTTGGGGTTCCTTCCAAAATTCTTCTATTAATAAATTTAACTTTACCAATAAAAAAAAATCTTAATTTCAATTTCTTGTAACTTTGAAATGGAGTTGAAGTTAGTTGATTTCCTTGTTGGCTCATCATTCTTCACATCCTCTATCATATAAAATTATTTATTATATCAAATAGTCATTTCCTCCTTGGATTTCCTCTACTTATCATTGGACTAATCACTATCAATTGACTATTTTTTCTTCATAGACTACCTCTAGTATGAATTGGAAAAAAATATGGGTGAGACAAGGACATATAGACAATTGGACAACTGCATAACAAAAAAACATGATAGTTTTGCATTACAATATTTTCTAGAGATCCTCCATCCACAACAACGAAATTGAATCTCCATCGAAACCTATAAATACATAAACCTCTAGATGAAACAAAGAATTTTCAGAATCTTATTAAACATGCTAAATCCCTCCCAAAACTGCAAAAATCAACAAAAATAAGACAATTTTTTTCCTTTCTTGTAGAAGAATAATGTTTGGGTAATTATCCTTCTTAAGTATAATTATCCATTTTTTGGAAGGGGTATTCATACCCC
Source organism: Wollemia nobilis (assembly GCA_028583015.1). Classification (NCBI taxonomy): domain Eukaryota; kingdom Viridiplantae; phylum Streptophyta; class Pinopsida; order Araucariales; family Araucariaceae; genus Wollemia; species Wollemia nobilis. The sequence continues at coordinate 3,078,813 of JAQPPZ010002524.1, forward strand.
TTACATTCCAAGATATCATCTTCATTTTTACCCTAGGTGGAGGGTTTTCCTCCACTTAGATCTAAAATTATTTTTGTTCTATTTGCTAATCCTTAGCAATTTTTTTATGCTTGAATTTAGTAGATATAGGTCTTCCCACTCCGATCTACCTTCCTATATCTATTATTTTTCTTGAGTTTTTAGTGGGATTCATATAAGGGATTTTCTCGTTTTTGTTATCCAGAGGTTTAACCAAAGAATTATTGGAAATTTTGAGTACATTGGTTGTCATTGATGTCAAAAGTGAAATGGTTGAGAATTATCTTCAAGGTTGAAATATTAAAGTACAAGGCAAATATCTTCAAAGGGTACATGAGGCAAAAAAATTGATGTCAAAGGTACAATAATTGTCAAGGCAAAATATTCTCCATGGTTGTATTTGCAAGGAAAAGACAAGACTTCATTTGGTTAGAAAAAGGTTTAATTTGCAAAGGCCCAAAGGTTAATAGTTTAAATTACAATATTTAAATATTTTAAATATTTAAATTATTATAATTAAATAAAATATTTAAAAGATAAGGTTTCATTTGATTGATAGAGTTTCAAATACTACAAGGAAGGAAAAAGGTTTTATTATAATATATATATATATATATATATATATATATATATATATATATATATATATTTAAAATATTATAATAATAAAGTGCAAGGTTAGAAGGTGCCAAAGTAAAGTCATATAATAAAAAATCAAATAGCATCCTCATAAAAATCAATATGCATATTTAAGGGGAATAATGTTTTCACTTTGGTGTGAATAAAAAATATGCAATTGAGTGCCAATAATTTCATTCGTTGAATTCATGGAAGTAGAGAGAGTTTGTTGGAATCGTGGAAGCAGAGAGAGTTTGTTGGAATCATGGAAGCAGAGTGAGCACACACATGGAGGTAGAGAGAGCGCACATAGAGCACTAATTGAGGGTAGAATCTTTCGAGCAGAGAAGAAGGAAGGAAGCAACACACAAACTCAGAGGTAGAATTAGGTCAGAACAAATATTGATTATCATATAGGAAGTTTCATCTACTTGGTTGGCTCAGACGATAGGGAGTCCCTACGCTAATATGTGGCACAAAGGAGGTCTCACGGTCGAGACTCGATGGCAATATTTTTGCATTTTTTTTGAAAAAATGAATTGACAAAGGGCTTACGACGTACATCGTGTACATAGGTTCTTATGTGGGAATCTAGCCCATGTGGTTAACTAGCTTGTGCTAGGATGCAGGCCAGCGAAAGGTGGAGGTTCGAGTCATGGTGGTAGCACTTGAGGTAAGGCAAAATTTTTTTAATTAAGGTATGCATAGCGCTTGACCTAGGGAGGCATAAGGTTTTAATTTTACATTGTTTGGTGTGCATATTTCTTGATCTAGGGAGACATAAGGTTGAAGTTCTTGAAATAAAAATATTGTGTGCATTTCAGATTTCTGTGTGTGGCTTTATAAAGATAAAATAATTTTTAGAAATATTGGAGGTATAAGGTGTATGAAAGTGGAATTAAAATTGTTGTATGAACTTAGGGTTTTGGTTGATAATATTGAAAATTACTTGTGGCCTTTACAAGTAGGAGTTATAAGGTGTTTTGTGGTTTAATTATTGTGTGTATTTTTGCATGGTGAAAGAAAGTTTGAAGGATGTTGTTCATTGATTAAAAGCCTTGTCTTAGGAAATTAAAAGGAGTTGTAAAGCAATATTTTTGTGCACATTTTTTGAGGAAAGGTTTTCATGTGGATGGTTGAAAAAGTGTTATGCTAACTAACCCTTGAAGTGGCATAAGATAGATAGAATATTTTGAGACAGGTTTTGAGGGCTCATCTTCATCAAAGCAAGCTAAGAGGTATGGTGACATTATTCCTTATTTAAGGTGTTTGGTTGAGCAAATATTTTTGAATCATAAGGTGGAGAAATAAGGATTATATATGTGCATTATTAGAAATATTTGAGTTAGGGTTTGTGAACAAAATGTGCTTCATTGTTTGAATGAATTTGTGAAGATTTTGGGCATTGGTTTGAGTGACATTGAATGTGAATGAACAAGTGTTAGAAATCAGTTTTGTGAAGCAATTTGTGCATTGGACTTGAGTGATATTTGGAAAGAACATATTGTGAAATTGTATTGCATATCATTTCCTATGTGTTCTTGAACAAGAATTTTGGGTAGAATATGTCTGAAGTATTATGATCAAAGCATGTGTTATGAGCAATTTTGAACAAGTGTTATGAGCAGTTTTGAGCATGTGTTATGAGTATTTTTGAGCATGTGTTAGAGCAGAGTTGAGCAGAGACAGTAAGAATATTAGAGCAGGATTGTGAGCTATTGTGAGAAGTCTTTTTGAGAGGGCTTGTGAGTAGTTCTAAGCAGGTTTTATGAGCAGGTTTGAGGTAGACTTGTGAGAAGGTGTGAGATAGATCAGTACATGTAGTTGAGCAGATTTGATTAGAGTTGTGAGTAGATTTGATCAGAGTTGTGAGCATATTTGATCAGAGTTGAGCAGAGTTGAGAATAGGCTTTGGAGCCAACCAACGCAAAGGGGATAGAGTTCTCCTATGGATAGAGGTCCACAAACCAGAGTAGTGGGGACAGAGGTCTCCTATGGATAGAGGTCCATAAACTTGAGCATAGGGAATTGGTGTCTCCTTTGGACAGAGGTCCATAAAAATTGTAATAGGGATTTGGTTCCCAAGATATTTGTTGAGAAAATTTATAAGAAATATTTTCTCCATGGACGTAGCCCACATTGGGTGAACCACGTTAAATCCATGTCTCTCATGTGTGTGATGATTTGTGCATTATTTACTACCTTGATATTATTGTTGTTATCATTTGGATTGAAAAGTAAAAATTTTTATCTTATACTATTCACCCCCCTCTCAATATAAGCTTGTGTTCTTCAATTGGTATCAGAGCGGGTTCCTTCATGAAAAGCCTAATAGTTTGAAGGAAGATCCTACAAGAACACACAGGACCACAGAAGATGGAGAAGAAGCCATGATTGACATGAAAGAGGAACTTATTGCTGCTCTTGGAAATTTGGAAAGAGTTAGAGAGAAGAATTCAAGTTTGAAGGCTCAAATTCAAGAGGATGAGGAAACAAAGACAAAGCTTCTACAAAATCTCATAGACTTAAAGGTGAAGGTTGAAGAGGCAAAGAAAATTGAAAAATATATGGCTAAATAGTTAAAGGCAAAAGAGTTAGAATGTGAAATATTGGAACTTGAAATTGTCTCTCTAAGAAAGGGAGTTGAAAATTCTAAGGATAAGTTACAACAAAATATAAGGTTAGGAAAATAGAAAGAGGAGTCAAGATCCAAAGGAACAAAGATATCAAAGAAATAAGAGCCCATGACCTATGCTGATATATTGAAAGGAAAAAGTATCGAGGAAGAGGAAAATAGAGAAACATCATGGACAAAAGTCAATTACAGAAACAACAAAGGAAGAATCATGCGACCATATCATTCAAGGCAATCTAATAGGTTACAAAATTTCTTCCATGGTTATTGTTTTTCATGTAACAAATATGGTCATAGAGTTGTACATTGCATGGTCCATGTGAGAAATAATGTTGATAGAAATTTTAATTCATTTGCACCTCTCATGGATAACAATATCATCTATTACAAATGTAATAATTTTGGGCACAAGGCCAAATGGTGTAAAACAATGTTTCTTGAATCAAGCAAAAAGAAGGAGGATCAAAAGGTTCAAAAGAATACAACTTCAAAAGTTTGGAAAAGGAAAGAGGAACAAGAAAAGGAGAAGTCAATGTTGGTACAAATAGCTCTTCATGCACAAGATAAGGGAAATTAGTGGTATGTTGATAGTGGTTGTTCAAGTCATATGACAGGTGACAAAAGTAAATTTCTTTCACTTAAAGAAATCAATGGAGGATCAGTAAAATTTGGAGATAATGCTTCAACAAAAATTGTTGGAAAAGGGACTTTGAGTTTAGATAATGGAAAATCAAAGACATAGAAAATGTATTGTATGTTAAGGGATTGAAGCAAAATTTACTAAGTGTAAGTCAGCTTTGTGATCAGGGGCACACAATCACCTTTCACCCAAATATATGTGAAATCAGGAAATCCAAGATAGAAAGCTTATTGTAGATGCCAGTAGAACTACAAACAATCTCTACATGTTGAGTGAAATTAAAGGAGAAAAATTTTTTCTATCACAAGAGGATGAGAGTTGGTTATGGCATAGAAGAATGGGTCATCTGAACTTTGACAACATAGTGAAAATAAGCAACAAATAGGTAGTCAAAGATTTACCTAGGATAAAAATACCCCAAAGCACAATTTGTGCACAATGTCAGCATGGTAAGCAAACAAGAACAAGTTTCAAGTCAAAAGAATTTTCTTCATCCGAACCATTGAAACTAGTTCACACTGATTTATGTGGTCCTACAAGGACAAAGAGTTTACAAGGTGAAAGTTACTTCATGCTATTTATAGATGATTTCTCCAAAATGACTTGGGTAGCATTCTTAAAAGAAAAGTCAAAAGCTTTTGAGAAGTTCTAGGTATTCAAGGTTTTAGTAGAAAATAAAATAGGTAAAAATATCAAGTGTCTAAGATCAGATAGAGGAGGATAATTCACTTCAAATGAATTCATAGAATTCTGTGAATAACATGGAATCAAAATAGAATACTCAGTAGCAAGGACTCCACAAAAAAATGGAGTAGTTGAAAGAAAAAATAGAACTATCGAGAATATGGCCAGAGCTATGCTAAGTGAGTCTAAGATTTTAGATGGTTTTTGGAGAGAGGTAGTTCATACAATTGTCTATATCATCAATAGAGCTCAAGTAAGAGTAAATCATCACAAAACCCCATATGAGATTTGGAAAGGAAGACCAACTACTGTGAAGTATTTCAGAGTTTTTGGAAGCAAATGCTACATTAGATGAGAAGAGAAAAATTTGGGTAAGTTTGATTCAAGGTGCGATGAGGGTATCTTCCTTGGCTATTCCACTAAGAGCAAAGCCTATAAATGTTATAATAAAAAGACACATACAATTATGGAAAGTACAAATGTGACAGTTGATGAAAAAATAGGGTCAAAAGAACCAACTCAAGAAATTGTATATCAAGAAGAAGAAAGTTGCCAAGAAGAAGTAGGTGAAGAATCAGAAGAAGATGAAGCACAAAGAACACCACCTAAGACTCCATCCAGGTATGTGCAAAAGAATCATCCAAGAGATCTGATTATTGGAAATCCAGATGAAAGACAAACAAGGAGGAAGATAATAGGAACAAGTGAACATGCAAATCTTTCTTTGCTATCTAAAATTGAGCCCAAGGATTTCAATGAGGCAAGAGAAGATAAATTTTGGGTCAAGGCAATGGATGAGGAGTTGGATCAAATAAAAAAAGTGAGACTTGGGAACTTGTCCCATGACCAAAAGATAAGAATATAATTGGCACTAAATGGGTTTACAAAAATAAGTTAAATGAAGATGGTCGGGTAGTCAGAAACAAAGCAATACTGGTATGCAAAGGCTATGCACAGGTTGAAGGGATTGATTTTGATGAAACATTTGCTCTTGTTGCACAACTTGAGGCCATAAGGATGTTTTTAGCTTTCTCAAGCTTCAAAAACTTCAAAGTATATCAAATGGATGTAAAATCAGCTTTTCTCAATGGCTTCTTAGAAGAAGAGGTCTACATTGAGCAACCTGAGGGGTTCAGCCTAATTGATAAGCTATATTATGTATGTAAATTAAAGAAGGCTCTTTATGGACTAAAGCAAGCCCCTAGGGCTTGGTATTCAAGGTTGGATAAGTATCTTCAAGAATAAGGTACAAAAGGTTAGAAAAACCTTGTTCTTAATTTTTGATGTATAAATTGTTGTCAACTATTCCTTTTCTAAAACCTTATTCTTGAAGTAAACTTTAAAATACTTTAAAATAGAGCATGATCATCCCATATCCATACTATGTGATAATACAAGTGCCATAAACATTTCAAAGAATCCAGTGATGAATTAAAGGACCAAGCACATCCTAATCAAATATCATTTTTTGAGAGAGCAAGTGACGGATCAAAAAGTAAGATTAGGATATGTTACTACAAAGGAACATATTGCGGACATATTTACTAAGCAACTTCCAAAGGAAAATTTTGAGTATCTTAGAGGAAAGCTGGGAGTAATCTTACTCCCACCCCAAAATTAATCACCTAAAGAGAGGAAGTGGTGAGGGGACTGAGCTAAGAGTCTTATTTTTTTAGCCCCAAAGGAGCCCCTTTGCCATTTATGTTAAAGGGGGAGAGATTTTAGTAAGGGGGAGAGAACTCAGTGAGGACAAGCAAATTCTTAGGGAGAGCAGTTTTGGTATCCAGTTGTAGTAAAAATTATTATTTTTTAAATGGTTGCCATCAATGACAAAGGGGGAGATTGTTGGAAGTTTTGAGTACATTGGTTGTCATTGATGTCAAAAGTGAAATGGTTGAGAATTATCTTCAAGGTTGAAATATTAAAGCACAAGGCAAATATCTTCAAAGGGTACATGAGGTAGAAAAATTGATGTCAAAGGTACAATAATTGTCAAGGCAAAATATTCTCCATGGTTGTATTTGCAAGGAAAAGACAAGACTTCATTTGGTTAGAAAAAGGTTTAATTTGCAAAGGCCCAAAGGTTAAGAGTTTAAATTATAATATTTAAATATTTTAAGATTTAAATTATTATAATTAAGTAAAAGGTTTAAAATACAAGGTTTCGTTTGATTGATAGAGTTTCAAATACTACAAGGAAGGCAAAAGGTTTTATTATAATATATATTTTTAAAATATTATAATAATAAAATGCAAGGTTAGAAGGTGCCAAAGTAAAGTCATATAATCAAAAATAAAATAGCATTGATGTCCTCATAAAATAAATATGCATATTTAAGGGGAATAATATTTTCACTTTGGTGTGAACAAAATATATGCAATTAAGTGTAAATCATTTCGTTTGCTGAATTCATGGAAGCATAGAGAGTTCGTTGGAATCGTGGAAGCAGAGAGAGTTAACTAGAATCATGGAAGTAGAGTGAGTGCACATGTGGAGGTAGAGAGAGCACACACATAGCACTAATTGAGGGTAGAATATTTCGTACACGATTGTATAGGGCAGAGAAGAAGGAAGGAAGCAACATACAAACTAGGAGGTAGAATCAGGTCATAAAAAATATTGATTATTATGGTGGAAGTTTCATCTGGGTGATTGGCTCAGAAAAAAGGGAGGACCTATACTAAGATGTGGCATGGAGGAGGTCTCAGGGTCGAGACTCGATGGTGATGTTTTTGCATTTTTGTTGACCAAAGGAATCAATGAAGGGTTTAAGATGTACATCATGCACATAGGTTCTTGTGTGGGCAGCTAGCCCACGTGGTTAACTAGCTTGCACTAGAATGTAGGCCAATGAAAGGTGGAGGTTCGAGTCATGATGGTAGCACTTGAGGTAAGGAAAAAATATTTTTAATTAAGGTATGCATAATTATTGACCTACGGAGGCATAAGGTTTTAATTTTGCATTGTTTGGTGTGCATATTGCTTGATCTAGAGAGACGTAAGGATGAAGTTCTTGAAATCAAAATATTGTGTGCATTTTATATTTCTGTGTGTGGCTTTATAAAGATAAAATTATTTTTAGAAATATTGGAGGTATAAGGTGTATGAAAGTGGAATTAAAATTGTTGTATGAACTTAGGGTTTTGGTTGATAATATTGAAAATTACTTGTGGCATTTACAAGTAGGAGTTATAAGGTGTTTGTGGTTTAATTATTGTGTATTTTTGCATGGTGAAATAAATTTTGAAGGATGTTATTCATTGATTACAAGCCTTGTCTTAGGAAATTAAAAGGAGTGGTAAAGCAATATTTTTGTGCATATTTTTTGAGGAAAGGTTTTCATGTGTGTGGTTGAAAAAGTGTTATGCTAACTAACCCTTGAAGTGGTATAAGATAGAATATTTTGAGACAGGTTTTGAGGGCTCATCTTCATCAAAGCAAGCTAAGAGGTATGGTGATATTATTCCTTCTTTGAGGTGTTTAGCTGAGAAAATATTTTTGAATCTTAAGGTGGAGAAATAAGGATTATATATGTGCATTGTTGGAATTATTTGAGCTAGGATTTGTGAAATAAGTTATGCTTCATTTTTGAACTCCATTGATGGATGAGATTGGAAACACGTGTTAGGATTTGAGAATAAATTGAGCAGCATTGTTGAATTATTTTTGTGAAGAAATTTGTGCATTGGAATTGAGTGATATTTGGAAAGAACATATTGTGAAATTGTATTGCATATCATTTCCTATGTGTTCTTGAATAATAATTCTAGGTAGAATATGTCTGAAGTATTATGATCAAAGCATGTGTTATGAGCAATTTTGAACAAGTGTTATGAGTGATTTAGAGCATGTGTTATGAGTAGTTTTGAGCATGAGTTAGAGTAAAGTTAAATAGATATAGTAAGCAGATTAGAGCAGGATTGTGAGATGTTATGAGCAAGCATTTTTGAGATGGATTGTGAGCAGTTCTAAACAAGTTTTGTGAGTAGGTTTGAGGTAGAATTATGAGTAGGTATTAAATAAATAAGTATAGGTAGTTGAGCATATTTGATCAGAGTTGTGAGTAGATTTGATCATAGTTGTGAGCATATTTGATCAAAGTTAAGCAAAGTTGAGAATAAGATTTTAAGCCAACTAGTGCAAATGGGATAGAGTTATCCTATGGATAGAGGTCCACAAACTAGAGAAGTGGGGATAAATGTCTCCTATGGATAGAGGTACACAAACTTGATAATATGGGATTGTTGTCTCCTTTGGCCAGAGGTCCATAAATATTGTAATAGGGATTTGATTCCCAAGAGATTTGTTAAAAACATTTATAAGAAATATTTTCTTCATGGATGTAGCCTACACTGGGTGAAACACGTTAAATCATGTATCTCATGTTTGTGATGATTTATACATTGTTTATTGCCTTGATATTATTGTTATTATCATTTGTATTTAAAAGTAAAAAGTTTTAGCTTATTATGTTCACCCCCCCTCTCAGTAAAGCTTGTGTTCTTCATAAATTTTCTAGGAAAATATGAAGAACATCAAAATAACAAGGGAGCATCTCTTCAGAGTCAAAAAATGCGTTCATATCTTATTTTGATCAATGTGGACTCTAAAAAGGGTGCCTTCCATTTGCCAACTCTATCATGTCCTATATTTCTCCTGAATTGATATCTGCTTAAGATTTTTTGTACACTTAATCTTATCTTTCTAATGTTGGATTTTTTTATTTTTTGTTTTGCTCCTCAGTTTCAATTTCTATAGGAACATTGGGTTGGCAAACTAATTCTTTCTCCACATTTATTTTATTCTCTTTCTCCATGCTTTATTCAAGGATTTCGTCGAAGCACAAATTTTAGTTGAATATCCATATTTATCACACACTCTACATGGTTTTGACAACTTTTCATAGTCAATTTATTGCTCCCATTACCCAATTTTAGACATAAGCCTTATAGATATTGGTAAATTTTATCCCATGTCGGTATTGACATAGAAGCTAGCAAAAATTATCCTAGTTCAACCTTTAGTTACTAAATTGAAGGCTAAAATATAAGCTATTTATTTTGTGATTCTCGTAAGTTTATCTACATTCTAGAATTCTAAAGGCAATCTCAAACTTCTTACCTAGATTGGGGTAAGATTTATATTTTCTATTTCCATATTGAAACCTTATTTCCTCATTAAAAAGAGATCCATTCTTCCAAAAATATAGGGTCCTCCCAACAAAGTCTTAACATAGTCATAGTTGGAGAAAATGATGAGGAAAAAACCTTAAGAAGAGCTATTATCCCCATGTGCCTGAGGTTTCCATTTTTTTCCACCCACTTTCTTAGAGTCTAGATTTGGGTGAGTTCATATAAATTTTCCAACTAGATTGTTAACCCTCCAAGAAATTGGTCTATCCACGAGCTTATCTGAAACCTAAAGGATACAAATAAAAATCCTCTTCCCCATCAAAGGGAGAGATATCATATCTTTCTATGGAAACCTAGGATTTCCATTTGAGCTTATCATCCCAACTAATTAGAAATGTACCCTTGTCATGAGATGTTCTTGGGTCAAATTGCTAGGTTACTCCACCATAAACATCCCCTTCAATATCTGAAGGACCAAATCTCGAAGGCCCCTCTCTATATGTAGAATTATCTACCCCCACCACTTTTGAACTAGCCATATCTTATAATTGTTGCTCCAAAGAAAATGATCCTGCTACCTACTTCAAAAAATCCACTACCCTATGACTAATTATTGTTTGTTCTCTATCGCTATATTAGGGCTTGATATCTATTTTTTGCTTTAGAAAATTTGTCACCCTATAACTATTTATTGTTTGTTCTCCACTAGTGCACTAGGGTTTTGTCTCTATTGCTTACTTAAAAAATCCTTTGTACTATGATTGCTTATTGTTTGTTCTATGTTTTTTTTAATTTATTTGAATATTATTTTATAATCCATTTTTAAATTTTACCACATCCATGATTATGAGAAAAGTATCCACCACTTGAAAATTGTTATTGATATTCATTATTAAGTAGGGATGCTAATTTGCTCATGAAATATACACTACCATATAATACAATTGTATTCATGTGTGATTAACTATTATGATGTAAATGAACCATAGATTTACATACCATAAACTTATTGTATTTTTTGTTGAAGATTATTTAACGAACAAAGCATATAGTTGGGGGCACAATAGGGGCCATCCTCCCCATGATTTGAACTCCAATATCTGCAATGTGAGCCCAAAGCCTTTACCAATACGTTCAAAATTATTGGATTTTACAATACTTTCTAGAAATAAATAAAATTAACATATTACCTAGAAATTGAACAACTCATAGAAAGAACACAAAGTAATATGAAGGGTATTGCAGACACAAAAATAATTTCATAAGAAAGAAATAATAGCCCTCCATATATTTTAACAAAATATTATAATTTTTCATTCACCAAGTTACTATGTTGAATTTATATTCCTAAATAAATGATTGAATGTTTGTTTAAAATTTGGTTCAGTTCAAACAACAGATTTACCTTTAATAAAGTAAAATAAAGCATTGAAGTTCTCCACAAGTTTATATATTTGTGGCTCCTACTTTTTTTTGTTTTTATAAAATTTTAAGAAAAACTAAAATTAAATTGGCATAATGTAGAAATAAGCAAATGCTCTATGATTGAATTGTCACTTAAATATGACTTCCTTGGGAAGCCCTTCTCCACTTCCCTACAGCCCATCCCTGGTCCTATCCCAGGTCCCTAGTCCTATCATTGATCCCTAACACTTCATTTACCCTTCTTCCTTGGCTGGATGGTGTTGCAGATGACCTCTTTTGGGTTGGAGGTCACTAAACCATTTATCTACCTCTTTCCATGCCTTATGTAGGGGTTTCATTTCGATGCCTATGATCTGGGACATACCCAAGGTTTCTAGGACATCCTTGGGTTTTCCCTGGGATTTTCCCTAGGATCCCTATGCTATTTTAGGATCCTTCTCCTTAGAGATTTTGATCTATTTTATTTTTTGCAAGGTTCTACTAGGTGATTAGATTTAGATAATCCTCTGGTGCAGGACATTACATCTCAGGGTTTGGCTTCATGAGCAACTCTTCATAGTATCCTTTGGCCTATAGGGGGCCTGTTCTTATTCTTGTGGTGCTACTCTTTGGGATTCCAGTTGTGGATTTTATATTGTATTTCTAGATTTTTTCGTGGCCGTGGGAATGGGTCTCTATTTTTTATTGCAACTATGTTCCTGCCAGACATCCTCTGTTGGTTCCCTGAAGCTATTTCATTGGTAGTGTTGGAGGTTATCTTGGAGTTCCTTTTGCATCTTTCTGGTCTTGTCGGGGGACCTGTGCTCATCATCTACAACTTGTGCTTCATGGCTCCTTATTTTGGGGTCTCTTGGGACCTCCCTGCCTTCACCCTTTGGCTTGTGGTTCTACACTTATGGATTATTTGTTCTTTATGGTCCCTGTGTAGTTCTCCTCACAACAAAGGGACTTCATGGCCTGTGGAGTCCCTACACTTGATTTAACTTTTTTGGGCTTGTGTGAATGATGTTATTCACATCCTCATAAATGTTGGTAGTTTCTAGGTCCCTTCCTGTTGTTCAGGGGGATTTTATAACTTTGTTTTCTTGGTTTTCTGATGTTCTTTTCCTAGATTTTTGTTTTCCCTTACGTGGGATTTAAATTTTGGTGGTTTTATTTTTCTACCATCTTGGTTTTTTTGGTGGGATTATACTTTCTAAATTTTGGTGGGTTGTTGTTTTCCAACCTCTAGACATTTCAAACTGGAGGTTGTGCAGGAGTTTCAATTTTGAATTCTCCCACTTTCTCCTTTTTCCACTGGGTGGGTGTTTCAAACTTGTAATTGGGTGGGAGTTTCATATTTCCCGTTTCGGGTATTTTTTACAGAATCCTTTGAAGGTTGTCCTGACAGGATACTTTTAGTCTATCCTAAAAGTCTATCCTTAGCCTGTCCTGTAAGGCTATCCTCAACCTATATATATATATATATATATATATATATATATAAAGAGGATTTTAGTGTCCTTTCCTATGGTTTTCCTGTTGCTTTTTTTATAGTCTTATGAATTATTGTAATCAGGTTTTGGAATCCCTGATGAAAACACATTTTTAATCTTAATTGATCAAAAATAAATTATCACTTAAATATTTAGGACCCTTAGGATTCCATTCTAATTCAAGCAATAAGTAAATGAATGATCAAAACTATATTCAAAACATAAATAAAGTTCTCTTAAGAAAAAGAATAAAATTAATAGAAAACAACTACCAACATAACCCAAATATCTTAAATTATTTAAAGATGATTGCATTTAACACTTCAATAAATGTGCATAAAATATGCCTTCACTATATTATGATTCAAAATTTTGTAACCTGTTATTCATCAAGCTCGTTATTTAAATACAAAAGTGTATTGGTTTCTAAATATAACCAACTCTATATAACTTATAACTCTCTCTCCTAACTAATTAGTTGTTAGGTTTAGCTAATTAAAAATTTCATCTAATAAATTTTCGTTTGAGAAATCTAAATTCCATAAGATAAACATAAATTTTCATCAATTTTTCCTCGTAGATGAGGAGGGATAGTTTTACTTTGGTGACATTCATTTGATTATTTATCCATATCTATAGTTTCTTGATGAAGTACATGAGATAAAACTTGTTTATGCTAAGTAATAAATCATCTTTGAGTTCCAATTATTCTTGTCATAGTTATAAAATCTTGATTTAATCTTGATCCAATCTATTTTTTCTGATTTAATAGGGTTACCAATTCAAATCACATCAAAATCTTAAACTTTTCAAAAATGTGTGATTTTTCTGGTTTTTCCCCCCAAAAAATTCATGATTTATGAAAACTTTCCATTTTTTTAAAACATTAAGATATACTTGAAAAAAATCAAGAAAAATTTACATTGTCTTTGATTTGTTTTGTGCTGAATTTTCCTCATTCTTTTTCCATGGTGATACTAATCCCATTACTTCTTGTGTTATGTTTCCATCCTATATTATGAGAATTGATTATATTTGACATATGACTTCTAGAAATAATTAACTTAAATTTGATGAGAATCTCTTTGTTTTAGCTATCAAACTTTAAGAAGGAATACTTGAAATAATTTTATCTCCACAACCACACACTCCTTGGTTTTCCTCATGAATTCCTCTTCCTTCATATCAAGTAGAATACCAATACTTCTTAGAGGCTTATCCATTTATAGAATATGATTATCAGCTTTATCATCTAGTTTGGTATAGTCATGTACTACTTGTGCCAAATCTTTACTTGTTACCTCATTATGTGCTCTCTTTAAGAATCAATTACCATATTTATGTTTGTGATATAAACCAACCTTTCCCATTCTTCTATTTAAAATTTTGAGAGAATAATTAATTATTGCAAATAACACTTAAATATTTTGATCTCCTTGTAGGTAATATCATCTTCTTATTACAACTTGATCATTAACTTCATATTTATGAGGTAGATAGTTTGTTCCTCTTCCAGCATCGACTTGAATTATTTTCTTAACTTCTCCATAAAATCTATAAAAGCATTTCTAGTTGACACAAAATTATTTATTTTTTAATAAAATCAACAGAACCTTGACCAACATCCCCAACAATTACTTCTTAAAATTTGATACTTTTTTTTTTAATTCCCTTTAAAATATTCTTAACGAGACTTGTGTGTTATTCACTAGCCTCCTTCTCTAGTGTATATTATTTGGATGTCCTATCCTCTAGTCTCTTCCCTTTCCATATATGAAAATTTACAATGAATTTCTTCAACTATACCTTTTCATCTTCAATCTCTATATTTTCATTCACCAATTCTTTATGTTCTCTTCTATCAATTCATAAGTAGATTTGAGAAGTCCTATATTTTATTATACGTCAATAATAGGTAGATCACAAGTAATTATATCATAATCATCCCTATTAAGCATCTTTCCTATATAGGAACCTATATTTTTGATTGCTTGATTCATAGCCAAGCTCATATTTTCATTGTTATATGTATATCCCATGGTTGACCTTATTGTTTTACTTCTTGATATTAATCACCATATCATAAATCAAACACAACAAATTAGTGTTTTTTTTAATATTCTCTAGGTGTTGATACTCATTCATTGGGTAAGAAATTATAATTGCCTCTCTAAGTCCTTATTTAATCCAAATGCTAGTTTTGTTGATCATATCCCTCTACTTCCATTTTGCCATCCTCCATGGATTTTGTAGTTTCATTGGGAGTATTATCCTTGTCCTCATATTAATTTTTATTCTTATTTTAACCTCTTGGACAAAGATAACTTCCTTTATTTCTTTTCCTCATATTCTTTATGACCATCATCATATCCTCAAGCAATTCCACAAAATTTTATATTATTTCATTATTTGAAAGAAATAGTGATAGGGGTATTATATCAATCTTCCTATGAGGATGGCTGATGTGAAGATTATTTTTGTTTGGAATAATTTATTGAGGATTTATCCCTTCAATGAATTCATCAATTACTTGTTTTAGAGATGAATTCCTATGTACAATTGGACAAGTCTACAAATGAGATAGTTTTTATGTATTGAGAAGAATTTTTAGATGGATACTCTCCTAATATTTTTATTGATATGTGAGTTTCCTCTTCTACTTTTCCTAAATATTATAGTTCAACTTTTTAATGGTCATATACCATCTTGACCCACTTACATAGACATGATTTTTTAATTGATCAATATATGAACCTTAGATATTAATCACAATTTACCTATAAGTCCTCCTTATTAGTATTATGTTCAAAGAAAAATTCTAGCCTCTTTAGATATGTGGTTCTAATTATATCTTACCTATCATAATGAAATATTTTTTCAACACTTTCAAACCAAATTATTGAATTTATTCCTTTAATTTACTTAAATGTTTCAAATACTTCCAAGTGTAATGAACATTAAATAGTGAAGATTCTTCCAGGATCTAAATGTTATTCTTGGTATACTTATTGTGAAAGTATTGTATTAGTTGGGAAAATTACCCAAGGATAAAATTATTGTTTGGGATAATCACGTCATTTTCTTGTTTACATCTCAAAATACTTTGATATAGCTGAATGTATCCTTATGCATATACTAGTCAATGTATGATGAATTGCTATCATTGCTTCTAAAAACAGTGTTATTATCGCTTAAAATATTTGATGGATTTTTAGCCAGACTAATCATGTTAGAGTTAAAGTGCACTATGCATCTATTTTGACACTTGTCAGTTTATACTGACACTTGTCAGTTTATCATATAGGCCTTCTGCCTATATATGTAACACATTTTTATCAATAAAATATCCCTTCAGTTCCACTCCCAACATTTGGTATCAGAGCTCCAGGATTTCTCTGGCCTTGTGATCTTGAGATGGGATTTCCCTCATAGAAATCCTCCCTCCCCCCCCTCATCCTTTCCCCCTATTTTTGCCATTTTTTTTTCAAAACAGGGAGTATGCTCTCCATTGTTTACAATGGATCAGAAACCAAAATTTTGAAAAATGAGTCTGTCTTTTTCTTATTTTGCCAGAGATGCGATGCCGCCATAGTGCAATGCCAGGAATATGATATTCCTGAGGTTTATTTTGCTGCCTTAGATAGGCATGATGTTTTTTTCCACATGATGAAGGCTCCTTTAATGGTGGAATATAGGAGTATATATAGTCATTGGAAACATTTTTCTGCGACGGACACATTGGTGGTGTCCAATTGTAATTATGAGGCTATTTCACTTGAGTTTTTTAGCCTCAAAGTTTTTCTACCTTGGAGTGCACTCTCGGTTGTACCCGACACTCCCAAGGTAATTGTAAGTGAACCTAGTATCTAGTATTCTCCTCTTTCTACTTGGCGGATGCAGCGGTTGGTTACCCATGCATTCCGGTAAGATGAGGTGACTACCATAAGGACACTTATTCTAGGGACTATAGACATAGACACCCTAGATTCTATTCGAGGTTTTTTCGGATCTACTTCTGAAGACTACAAACGAAGACACTTCAGAAGATTCTCTTCTATTCTTCTTTCTTCTTCTCCTCCATATTTGTATCTATGGCTCATTTTATTGTATTGAGTGCATTTTTGACAGAGACCGACACTCTTATATGGCTCATTTTTCCTTTGTATTGAGGTGCATTTTTGACAGAGACCGACACCTTCTAGATTAAGTTCACCATGAGGAGGCATTTGATATTCATGGTGAATCTAGTCAGTGACCTACAAGAGGCAACATCCTTTGAGGATGACCTGCAGAGGCAATAGACCCAGAAGTGGCTGACCTTGAGGTACCCATGATGACCTTGAGGCACTTAGACAGCTGACCCAGTGGCAACAGACCCGTTGAAGTGGCTGACCCTGAGGCAACAGACCGAGATGTATACACAGTGGATCTAGCATTATTCACAGTTGGAGAGCCAAGCACAAAGAGCACGAGCCTAGACCAAATCAGCAATAAAGGAGGATGTAGAATTTTTTTTAGAAGTCAACATTAAGGGGGAATGTTACCTAATGTTGACTTGTTTTTTTCTTTAGTTAGGATAGTGCACTTTAAGGGGGAATGTTAGAGTTAAAGTGCACTATGCCTCTGTTTTGACACTTGTCAGTTTATACTGACACTTGTCAGTTTATACTGACACTTGTCAGTTTATCATATAGGCCTTTTGCCTATATATGTAACACATTTTTATCAATAAAATATCCCTTCAGTTCCACTCCCAACAAATCATAGGTCCCATTATCCACGATATTAAAAAACTTAATATTAAATCATTCAATATTTGAGATCAATATAAATCAATGAATATAACATTCATAAAATAACAATAATGTCAATCAACAATACTCATAGTATTATTGATGAATCAAATATACAAGATCTATTTTATTCAAATTTAATGACCCTTATTTGATACAATACATGGAGCATTACCTCCATAATATAGCCTTACAAGCAACCTTTCAATACTTTAACTATTGCTCTACTCACATATTTGGGAGATGCATCCTTTATTGTTTCACACATAAGACAAATATCTAATGTCTCTTGACTTTACATATTGCCACATACATGTGACACTGCACTTGTCTATTTTTCACCTACACACATGACTCTTGACTTACCTATATGACACATTGCACACTCTCACATATTACACCTTTGCACACTCGCACATTCTATACACTTGCAATTTTTTTTACATGACACATGCACTCTCTCACATTAACACATACTATATGCAAAATATAAATCACACACCTAATTTAATATTTCACACCCTAATATAATATTTATAATATGTACAATTGTACCATGGGGGTACTTTAACTCCTAAAAATTAATGTAATATTCTCCAATAATATTTTTGATAATGTGTCTTATTAAAATATTGTGGATGAAGGATACTTATGTCAATTCATTGTAGGAAACATGGGGCAACATTAAGAGGTAAAAATACTTGATTAAATAATTTATTTGTACCCATTATTATTTTATTTGGAACAAAATTTATAAGAATATATAAATTAGAAGAAGACATGTAAAATATATTTGTTTTATATACAATGGAGAGTTGGTCAAGCAATTCTTCAAAAACCATGAATGTCTAGTCTGTAGGATTTTTATTTTTGAAGATAAATATGAGTAAAGGAAATATACATGACATGAAATATTGAGATTCCTTTTATCCACAAATATATTCAATAACATAAATGTGTTAGTAACATCTTCCACAAAGTCTACTTTAAAAGGCTTCAAAATTGATTGGAGGTTTCTTTTCTTGGGGTTATATAGATAATTCCTTTTAATAAATTTGAGAAACTAATATTGTATTTCATACCAAAGTTTTACAACTTTTATCACCACCATGGGATCATGCTCTAGTTCTACAAGCTTAAAAACTAAATGGATGATTATATTTTAGATATTGATGAACACTTCACATTTTGGAGTGAGCATATATCCACTATCCCAATTCATGAATTGCACCTAAAACAAGATAAATTTAGGACACATGAAAATTTCCTCAAAGAATACAATTTAGAAAATCCCTTAATATTTTAATATTCTATATGTATTTTCTATCATGATTTTCATTTTGAATACTCTATAATCACTCATCACCATATCTATATTAGTTATCTCGTTAAAATTTGATTTAATATTACTCTCTCCTTGAAATTATACTTTAAATTCATATTTTTTGAAGAGTATGGGAATCTAAGAGCTTTTGAAATATTGATAAGATTACCCAAATGAACCTATAAAAGAATTCAAGAGCAATATACTTACTTAACCAAACCTATATAATTTTAAAGGTATAACATGGAGTGTGGGTATGCTTTTGATAATGACCACAAGGGTGATGGAATTAATTCGAATCCAAAAAATAGATTCTTCATTGAAAGACCCTCATGAAGTGGTAGTGTTGACCCATGTTTTTTATATGCTTTCCAATAGGTGGAATACACACATGCAACATATATTCCCTCTTGAAAATAAAAGATATATCTTCCAAGATTTAGGTAGGCTAGGTCTCAACCATGTAGGGTTTACTCAGTGGATGCTAAGTTGGTGATTCACAATTTTTCTTTTTTTAGGTTTTTTGTAGCACATTCAATACATGACATCTGATATTAGTACTACCCATAAGATTTAGTAAAACTCAAAAATTTCCAGCATCTACACACATACACACACACACACACTCTACAAGTACAACTAATTAAGAGAAGCAACCATGTAATCTATAGCACTAATCTACCAAAGGAGATCAAAAATGCAAAATGAAGAGGGTCAGGAGAAATAAAACCTAAATCTCCTTGATTCACCACAATATACAATAAAAAATCCAAGCATGAACACACCTCTAGGAAGCTAGTATGCACACATTTGCAAGGACAAAAAGTTACCAAAAATCTACTAAAAATAAAATTGCAGCTATCATAAACATTCATATATTGCAATTACATAGAAGATAAAAGTCACACCCATTCAAATATTTTTTCAAAAATTGTAAACTTTCCAACGCATCTAGTTTGAGCTCAATCGGGGCTCTGGATGAAAAGTTATGGCCTCCAAAATATTACCTACCAAAAAGTGGTAAAAAAAATCAGTTTGCATGGAAAAATATTATTTAATAAATTATTCCAAGTTTCAAATAGTATTTGAATGATATTTTGGAATTTCGAGGTTTTTCGTATTTGGAAAAATGCATTTCACCAAAAAATAAAACTTTTAAAATTTGAAATTCCAAAGAAGGAACTCATCCAAGACTAAAGAAGACTCGAAACATGCCCAATAGTTAGAATTTTTTTTATGGTTTTTTTTTAGGATGAACATAAAATTGAAAACCCAAAACTCTACAAGATCCAAATCCAACCGAAAACACCCAAAATGTAAAGAAACTAGAATTTTATAAACATGATCTCACTAATATCCCTTCTAGAACTTAGTGGTTCATACTAGACATATAATTAAGAAAGGATTGAGATGGTGTGTTGGTAATGGTTCCTCCATCTGATTTTGGGAAGACTCTTGGATTTCTCAGTAGCCTCTCATCAAGAATATGGCTCTTCGATTGCTTAAACCCATAATTGATTTCCTATTTGGAGGGTTAGTCTCCCATTTTATTTCCAAAGACTATTGCAATGATCCCTGCTAGTCAACATTACCTAATAACCTAGATCATCTTGATCAGAATGAGGCATATAAAGTGCTATATTCCATACTCAAAAGGTATGTTATTTCTAGAAACCTATCTTCTGACTGCCCCTTATGGCAGTTGACTGAGTTAGGTGAATTTACTGTCAATTTTTCTTACTTTTCCTAGGTTGATCTATCCAATGGTTGGTTCCCTTCCAATATAATATGGCTTAATAAAATCACACCCAAAATTGCTCATTTAAAGAACACAAGCTTATACTGAGAGGGGGGGTGAATAGTATAAGACCACTTTTTACTTTTATTTCCCAATAAATATTATGCAATGTATCAATAGCAATATCAAAAACAATAATCAAAGTAATGCACAAATAACCACACACAATAGAGACACCAATTTAACGTGGTTCACCCAATGTGGGCTACTCCATAGAGAAAATATTTCACTAATATTTTCTCAATAAATATCTTGGGAATACTTTCCCTATTACAATGTTTATGGACCTATATCCAAAGGAGACACAAATACCCTAATCAATTTTGTGGATATCTATCCATGGGAGAACTCCTTTCTCCTCTACTCTAGTTGGTGATATTCTAGAAGAAATGTTGCCTCCACTACAGTAGTTAATAGATCTCTATCCAAAGAAGACTCTTGTCCTCACTTAGAAGACCTATCCTCACTACCCTGGCTAATGGATTTCTATCCACTGGAGACTATTGTACTCTATAATATGTCACCTCCAAAGCTTTCTCTTAGCTCTGTCTCAAATCTATACTAAACATAGTCATTTTATCTAGTACAAATCTGCTCAATCTCTATCTCTAGTCTAGCACAAACCTATCCTCAAATCTACACCAAAATCTATCCTCAAATCTACACTAAACACAATCCTTTGGTATAGCACAAATATGTCCTCAATATCTATCCTCAAGACTTAACACAAAGATTGGATTAATCACAAATCAACTTTGCTAGATCTTCCCCAAACCTTAACTCAAGGTTTGAACAAATCAACCAACTCTTGCTCACAAGTATTCTCAAAGACTTGTCTTAAATATGCATTTTAAGCTTCCACAAAAGCTCACACTAATTTGTCCACAAGTCCTCTTTAGAACTTATCCAATATGCTCAATAATATCTATCCTCAAATATGTATTTTAAGCTTCCACAAAAGCTCACACCAATCTATCCACAAGTCTTCTCTAAGACTTACCTCAAATCTGATCAATAAGTCCTTACTAGAACTTGTCCAATGTTAGGATCATATCCTAACATTAATTAATAATCTTAATAATAATAATATATTCTATCCTATGGTCATAATAATAAAATAATATAATAATAAATAATATAATAAATAATTATATTAATTATTATATTATTATAATATTAGGGTTAGGAAGCATTGCAACCTTTCACCTATAACCCTAGAGTGGGTATAAAACATCGTGAGAACTTATCATTCCAATATCCATGAATATGAAATATAAATCAATTTATTGAAGGGACTTCCCGACAATACAAAAGGTGATTCTTTTAGTTTTAGGTCTATTTATTATTTATTTATCATTTTATGTGCTAGGAACCCTAGGTTCCTACCATCTGGTATCGAGCCTTATGGATCCAACCATATTGGTCAAGGAAATAAAAAATGACATTGCAAAAATTAGAAGAATGATTGAACAAAAACAAAAAAAAACAAATGGAACGTTCTGATCGTATTATACAATATTTAATGGAAATGCAAGAGGAGGAGACCCTAGCCATGGAATCTCTAGTAGAGGAGGAAGAACCCATAGCCATGGAATCCTAGGTGGAGGAAGAACCCATAGCTGACGAATCCCAGGTGGTACCCATTGCACTCCCCAATACAGAGAAAAATATTTCAAACCTTAAAAATATATTTTTTTAAAAAACACATGAAGAAGAGAATGATAGCTTTCCCACAGAAAATATTTCTAGAAATGTAAATATTTTTTCCAACAACAATATACATTTTGCATGGAATTATTGTGCTGCTCCAAAAACATTTTCAAAATCTGCAAATAAATCCAAATCAAATTCAAAAAATCACCCAAGAGCTTTCTCTTTAGAAACTGGCCAACATCACTACAAAAGGTTACATAAAAATAATTATTCTAGATCATCCCATGAGAAATATTGTTTATCCCATACACATTCTAGTGGAACTAGGAGCGTTTTACCTAATCAAGCAAGATCAAATTCTAGATCTGCACACTCTTGTCAATTCGAAATGAGACATAAAAAAAGTATCCTATTCGCCTCATTTAAATTAAGAGATTATTTCCTATCTTCTACAAGACCGCCTCCATGGCCACCTCCTCTTTCGCTCACCCATGATGGACTAAAAGCACCATTTTCATGAATAGATCGAGTTTGATAAACATAATAGGACCATATTTCATAGCAAGGTCATGGAGACTACGATGAGGAAAGTTTTTCGATAGATGGAAATTTCCAATGTTGGGCAAAGGAGTAGGTCTTGGAAATTTTTTTAGACTATTATTTCTTATCCCTATGCATAGGCCGCTTAAAATCCAAAAGATAATAGAGAAGTGCATAGTAGCTAATGGATAAGTGCACAGTAAAATTGCAAACCATATCGTTGTTGTCGTAGAATACACCATATATATTTTTGATAATAGAAATTGGATCTGGAAAGATCAAATTTTTATCTAGATATTCTTGTACTGAAGTACCATCCATAAAATTAGATCTCATGTTCTATGGATGGAGAAAAAAAAATGCAAAAAATGTTCATAGATCAATGTTTCCTTGGCAAATTCCACCACACTAGCTTTGCTGGCTTTAAATGTGGAGTTACCAGATGGCCATCCAACTTGTCGAAAGCTTGTAAATATAAAGGAGTCTTCATACAACATGTTTATGTCAGTGTTGGCAGGAGGATCAAATCCATTAGCAAGTCAAAATCCACAACATCAATATAGTAGAATTGCAATAATTCATCTTGTGCTCCTGTTTCACTTCTTTCAAGTTTGTGTTGCAGGTGTTCGATGAAAATAGAGAACCAAAACAAATGTGGTGAGCATCTAAGTGAAAAATGCCCTTTGAAACTATATGAAATCCAAACTAACTATATGCTTGACTCGCCAAAATATTATCATTCCACATTTCCATCTCAATGTTTTTACACAGAGCTTCTCGCTCAAAGTGGAAAGAATTTCAATCTCCACCAAAATCTTCTACACAAACAATATTAAAAAGTGTGCACTATATAAAACAATTTAGTGATAGCAATGATTCGATTAACATAATGTGTTGTAAACCTACATCGAAGGGTACCACTTCTGATGATAAACAAGTATTATCAGAGACGAATGTAGACACCATGAAATTTTGATCATTAGAGGCATTCATCAAAAAGTGGAGCGTTCCCATATCGAAAGGAGAATTTCACTCATAGTTATAAAATAAATTAGATGATAAGTAATGATGAACAATGCAAAATATTAATGACATCTATTCTACTACAATATGCAAGCATACAAAATGAATCCTAGATGTAATGGTGGACTCCATTCTTCGTAGAAATAAAGGAAAGATCCTGTTGGAATTTTCACCATTGATGGATATCATAGCTCAAATCATTATAAATATGGACTGGTACTCACCAATTCTGGTAAACAATGACCACCATAGGTATTGCCTTCACCATTTATGTGTAACATTTGAGTACGAAGCATTGAGTTACCTCGAAGGATAAAATTCCACAAACAATGGAATACTCCAGCATCACAACCAAGCCTTCACGATCATGGAATACTAGTAAATTTGATATTTAAATGGTTTGAGAGCTACCCATGGTTAGCTTCCTAGATAACTGCAACTACACTAAAGTGAGGCCATCATACTTGCACTATGTCATCCATCGATGCAGGATACACAATGCAAGCAAGCTTCTTCTAGCATATACCACCAAAATATTCTATCGCTTTGGTTCCTTTTTGACAAACCAGAAGAGTTGTACACATATGTCTATTGTTTAAATTATGTAGAATCAAATCAAGATAGATAAATATGCTTATGAGGGCATATCTAATCCACCAGCGTTAAATTTTTATTATGTTTTCTGAAGTGACACTACCCATTCACTAAAAATAAAAAGATACCAGGTCAAACCGATAACAAATGAGACATTATCAAAGATTCATCAAAGATAGCATAGTGAGAGTTTTTTTTGGAGGATATATGTGGGAAGATCACCTAGGTCAAACACTACACCACTAAACCAAATATATGAATTCATTTATTTAACTAGTTGGAGTACTCGCCAGGCTTCTAGCTGTCAGCTCTCACAACACTACAATATCACATAACATGATAGGGAGCTTAAACACCCATTTCAACCATTATGCTTGATAAGGTTTGACCGTTAATATTTTTGGATAATGATTCTCCTACAACTTGCTATGAAATGACTATCTAAAATACGATGCACCTCAATAAGTGATTACAATTATTGTACACTACCCAAAGATATACTGAATGTAATAAATATCTATCATATCTAAAATATATCTTGATAGAGGTAGCATTAATTAAAATTGAAGTTTAAGAATATCAATAATGTGATGCCAAAAGCATGACCTAAGTTTAAGCAGATGGGATGACAAATAGATACTTTGATAAACTACTGGTTGGTGAAGTGAGTGTTTTTTGTTAAAAGTGTTTCTTCACTTGGATGTCAAATACATCATTGAAATTTAGCAACATCGAGCCATTGATTAGGGGCACTTTATCACGTGCATATACTTATCATCTATCATTTTTCTCCATAGTTTCCATGGTGATGGCCTACTTTTATGATGGGTCTCTTTTAACATTCACCTGTCAATCAATTTTAATAATTCCAAACAAGTCAAAACAATTGACGACCATTTGTAGGTCACGTTCAATGTTTGGTTGGATTATCCACCTTGAGTCAATAAGTGCATGCAACATGAACTGCATTAAAAATCATGAGCGCCCAAGTAAATGTTTTAAAAGACCCCTATGAAACCAAGCAGAAAACAAGCCCAGTCAAACCTGCAAAAATAACTTCTGCAAAAATAATTGGTGACTTGGTTGATTTTGTTAAGCTGATATTTATGCACCAATTGAATGACCATTCTTGTAAAAATAAGAGTATTGTTCAAATAAAAGTTACAACATCATCTGAGTGAAGCCTATAGTATCGTTTAAATAAAAGTTGAAGAAAAAATGAAAAAAAAAAAAACTCTGGTTGATATCACCTTGGATGATAAGATGATATACCATACTCTATGTTTTTATAACATAACTAAGTGGTAAGATGGTACACATGTTCCATATTATGAAAGGCCAAACTAAAGTGTGGTTGAACTATGCTCCATGTTCTAATAATGAATATTTTATTGGAAGAAGGATATGTATCCTCCATTTTGTTGATATTTTTGATAAATCCAATGCAGTTGTATCATTGATCATTGAAGACATCTAAAATGAAGACGTACAACTAGTATGAGGAAAAAAATATGTGGATGCATAATGAAGATGCATAATGAGTGAGCATGTAAGAGTGCAAGCACAATGAGGTCTAAAGTATTTATAATGTGTTATGTGTGAAAAGTATTTCTAATGTGAAGATAGATTCAACTAAGAGAGGACATATTACTGATTAATACCTTCACAAATCCAATACTATATTGAAGCTGCAACATATTTTTCAATTTTTTTCAGCTTTGAGGACAAAGCTATTTTCAAGAGGGGTGGAATTTTAGGATCATATCCTAACATTAATTAATAATCTTAATAATAATAATATATTCTATCCTATGGTCATAATAATAAAATAATATAATAATAAATAATATAATAATTAATTATATTAATTATTATATTATTATAATATTAGGGTTAGGAAGCATTGCAACCTTTCACCTATAACCCTAGAGTGGGTATAAAACATTGTGAGAACTTATCATTCCAATATCCATGAATATGAAATATAAATCAATTTATTGAAGGGACTTCCCGACAATACAAAAGGCGATTCTTTTAGTTTTAGGTCTATTTATTATTTATTTATCATTTTATGTGCTAGGAACCCTAGGTTCCTACCATCCAATTTGCTCTCAACCTCTTTCTCAAATCAATTCAGAATATGGAACAATTTGTTTCACAGAACTTGAACTATCACTTCAACACATCCACTTGACTAGGTTCAACCAACTCCACTCAACCAATCACTCAATGAAACAATCCTTTCTCACAAACCCTAGTCCAAGCATATGAACACTCACTCAATTATTTCCAAGCAATGCTTATCAAAAAATCTCACATAACAATGATACTCATGATCTTTCACAAACCCTAGTTCAAGATAGTTCACAACTTCACATAACAATGATACTCATGATATTTCACAAACCCTAGTTCAAGATAGTTCACAACTTCACATAACAATGATACTCATGATCTTTCACAAACCCTAGTTCAAGATAGTTCACAACTTCACATAACAATGATACTCATGTTCTTTGCACAAACCCTAGTTCAAGCATATGAAAGCTTTACTCAATATTTCCAACAATGCTTATCAAACAAGGTTTCTAGCATCAACTCTCACTCAGAAAAACCTTCAACAACCAAACTCAACAATGCTTATCAAACAATCCTTTTCACTCCAACTTAGCATTCACAACATCCAACAATCACTCACTAGGAAGATGTGCCCATACCTTTTTGTTTGATGAAGAAGTGCCCTTAAAAACCTGTCTTAAACACAATTTCCTTCTTTGCCAATTTCAATGGTTAGATGACAAAATATCACACTAACACTCTCTCAAAAATATTTCTCAATTACAAAAATAATCAAACTCAAATACACCTTATTACTCCTTTGAAATTAGCAATCATCAAAAACATACATAAAAATAATTACTCAATTACACCTTATAATCTCCAACTTTAATTAACAACCTCCAAAAATAGCATACAAGAAAATTGACCTTAATACACCTTATAACTCCAAAAATTAAATTAACATCCTCCAAAAATTAAACTTTCAAAATAATATTGCCTACCCTTTTATCTCCCTCAAATACTCAATATCCAAATTAATTTAGGCAAAAATAAACTTTATAAACCATCAAAAATATTTTATTTTTCCAACCTTAGCACATCCAAAATAATCAAGCGACCAAGGCAATTAACATTAGCGCATACCTTTAACACTAGCCAAAAGGCCTCGGTGGGTTTTGAATGTGAGGCTTCCTCCTGTCGAGCACCTTATCGAGGTGCTAGCCCACCACGTGGGCTACGAGCCTCCATGCGAAGGGGAAGGCGCAAGCCTTCCCTTTATTTCCTTCCGATCGATGCACGTAAAAATAGAAAATGCCCTTCTTCCTCGCAAAATGACACTCGATGGGTTTCGAACCTTGTTCTCCTGCTTGCCACATGTCTTAACACAACCTGCCATCACCAACTGTGCTACACAATGCTTGTGTGGGGACAAAGGAGCCCTACTCCTATTTGTCCTATCCTGTTGTCACCGAAACCTCAAAACACGCAAAACTCAATCTTCTTCCCTTGCGCACGAATCTAGGAGGCATTAATTAAATCGAATGCATTGGGGAAATTTGACTTAGGATTTGCCCTCCTTTTATACACGAAGGCCTCATGCCATAAAACGTCGATGCTAAATCGAATTTCAAATTCGATTTTAATTTAAACCTTATAACCCACTTTAGGGTTATTTAAATTAATATAAATTAATTTATAATTAAATTAAAATTAAGTTATAATTAACTTAAATAACTTTGGAAGTTAATTAAATTAATTAATAAATTAATTTATAATAAAATTATATTAATTAATTTATAATTAATTTAAATTTTCCTTTTTAATATTATAATAAAATATTATAATATTATTTGCTTGGGCCTCTTCTTTGCACTTTGGACCACATCTGACCACCTGGAACCGGATCTGACCATCTGGAAGCGGACTCTCCTTTTTGCACTGATTGCGAAACTGCTTCTTCTTGCACTGCTCACTGAAACTGACTTTTGACATCAATGACCACTCACTCTTGACATCAATGACAACTCATCTACTCAAAATGTCCAACAATCTCCCCCTTTGTCATTGATGGCAACCCAATTATCTTTTCCAATTTCCTTAACCTTTTTTTGTTTTGCTCCCCTAGGAAATTGCTCCCCCTGACTCAATGCTCTCTCCTTAAATAAAATCTCTCCCCCTTAATCAAATCTCTCCCCCTTTGACATCAATGGCAAAGGGTCACCTTTGGGGCTCGGGGCTAAGAATGAGTCTCTTAGCTTAGCCCCTCCCCCACCTCCTCTTGAGGTGGTTAATTCTGGGGTGGGAGTATTTCTACTCCCAGCATGCATTGATCTTTACCTTTGTCCACTTTCCTTCTCATCTGATCCTTCTGATTCCTCTGACTATTCCTGTTCCTGCTTGTCTCTAGAATTTTTTCTCTACACCACTTTGTTGTATGTCCATCATTATTGCACTTGTAACACTTAATATTGTTATTCCTTGGAGGTGCAAATATCTTGGGATTTCTCCTGGTGAAGCCATATCTATTCCTATCATGAACCCTACAATTCATTGCCTTGTGACCAAACTGATTACATGAGTAGCAATACCCATGAAAAATTTGCCTATTTCTGAAGTTCCCATATTCTTGTCTTTCATGTGTCCTGCACTGTGAAGCCTTGTGCCCAAATATGTGACATGAGAAACATCATCCATTGAAATTTCCTTGCCTTGACCTCATTGGTCTCTTAGTCTCTTTTACCCTGTGTTGGTTCTTGTTCCATCTGTTCCTCTTTTGTGCATTGTTCCTTTCCTTGTTGAAATTTCTATTGTCCAACTCATCCTCAGAAGTCTCACTTTCTCTTACACTATCTTCTTCTGAAGTTTCTTCTTCTTCAGAACTTGAGATTGACTCCTCTTCTTGTTTCTTTTGTACCTGTTCAAAACCAAGACCTATTTTGTTTGTTGATCGTCTTTGTACCTTGATCATCTTATCTACGATATTTGAGCTCTTTCCAAACTTGTGTAGCTTATCCTTAGACTTTTCTATTTCTTCCCTTAGTAGAGCTACTTCTTGTTCTAACCTTTCACATTCTAAGACCTTTGCTTCTAACTTATCCTTGAACTTCTTTGTCTTAGCCATTGACTTATTTAGATCCTCTATAAGCTTTCCTCTCTCTTCATCACATTCTTGAAACTGAAGCTTAAGTTGGGAATTTTGCTTTCTTACCTTCTTTAATGTGTTAAGAGCATAAATAAGCTCTCCCTCAAGATCAACTTCTCCTTTCTCTGATTCTTCCTCTATTTGTTTGCCTTTGAAAACATCTTCATTATTTTTTGACTTGTCTTCTATAGGATCACCTCCTTCTTCTTCTAGTGCCATTAGAATATTCTCTTCTGGTCCTTCAAGTGTATCTTCATATTCATCATCACTGAAACTGAAACCATTCTTTGTACAACTATCTTCAAGATGTCCAAAGTTACCACATCTAAAACACTTGAGAATTATTGGTGACCTTTTCTTAACTTCTTCTTTTTCTTCTGTCAGAAATAGAACTTCATATTTATCATTATCTGAGAAACTATTATCACTATCACTTGAGTACTTACTTGCCTTGTCTACATAGTAACTCCTCTTCTATATTTGAAAGAACTTCTTTCCTTGTTTGCCTTGTCCATCCTTACCTTTCTTTTGGTACCTATATTTTTCTGATTCCCTGTTCTTATGATCCTATTTTTCTTCATCATTGCTATTTCTAGCTTCTTGAAAATTAGTTGCATAGTGACCATACTTTCCACAATTGAAGCATCTAACATATTTTGCATCTTTAAATATTCTTGGATCCTTATTCCTTCTACCATAATTTGCTTCTTCATCACTGGATGACTCATTGCTTGAATCTGACTTCTTACCCTTTGTCTTCTTAGTAGCTTTGAAGGTTGCTTCCTTCTGGAGATTAGGTTCTTTTGTTCTCATCTCAAAAGCTGTAAGAATACCAAGTAATTCATCTCTTGTCAAAAGATCACCATATTTTGATTCCTCTATAGCAGAAATATTTTCACTAAACCTTTTTGGGAGAGATCTTAAGATCTTATCACAAACATCAGATTCTTGAACCTCAAGTCCAAGTCCTTGCATGGCGTTAACAACCTCATCTACATGAAGTAGATAAGCACTAATATTTTCCTCATCCTTCATTCTTAATTCTTCAAATTGTCCTTTGAGATTTCATATCTTTACCTTTTTGACACTTTTATCTCCTTCATATATGCTTTGCAACTTATCCCAAATTCCTTTTGCTGATTTGCAATGCATAACCTTTATGAACTCTGTTCTATGCAAACCTTTCAAAATTGCATTCATTGCTTTTGAATTGTAATGATGTAGAAGCTTACCATCTTTATCTGTAGGTGGAGTAGCTGGTGGTGTGTATCCATTTTCAACTGCTTCCCATATTTCATTGCCAAGTGCCATCAGGTGAATCTTCATTCTCATACTCCAAAATATATAATCGCTTCCATCAAATACTAGTGTTGAATTATCTGAGGATCCATTCTTAGAATCCATTGTGTTCTTGTAAGATTTTCCTTCAAGTTGTTAAACTCTTCCGAAGGAACCCGCTCTGATACCAATTGAAGAACACAAGCTTATACTGAGAGGGGGGTGAACAATATAAGACCACTTTTTACTTTTCTTTCCCAATCAATATTATGCAATGTATCAATAGCAATATCAACAATAGTAATCAAAGCAATGCACAAATCACCACACACAATAGAGACACCAATTTAACGTGGTTCACCCAATGTGGGCTACTCCACGGAGAAAATATTTCACTAATATTTTCTCAATAAATCTCTTGGGAATCCTTTCCCTATTACAATGTTTATGGACCTCTATCCAAAGGAGACACCAATACCCTAATCAAGTTCATGGATCTCTATCCATAGGAGAACTCCTTTCTCCTCTACTCTGGCTGGTGATCTTCTAGAAGAACTACTACCTCCACTGCACTGGCTAATGGATCTCTATCCACTGAAGACTCCTATCCTCACTCAGAAGACCTATCCTCACTACCCTAGCTAATGGATCTCTATCCACTAGAGACTATCATCCTCTATACTCTGTCACCTCCAAAGATTTCTCTTAGCTCTATCTCAAATCTGCACTAAACATAATCCTTTGGTCTAGCACAAATATTCTCAATATTTATCTCTAGTCTGGCACAAACCTATCCTCAAATATACACCAAAATCTATCCTCAAATATGCACTAAAAATAGTCCTTCGGTCTAGCATAAATCTATCCTCAATATCTATCCTCAAGCCTTAACACAAAGCTTGACTTAATCACAAATCAACTCTGCTAGATCTACCCCAAAACTTAACTCAAGGTTTGAAAAAATCAATCAATCAACTCTGCTCACAAGTCTTCTCAAAGACTTATCTCAAATATTCCTTGTAAGCTTCCACAAAAGCTCACACTAATCTATCCACAAGTCCTCTCTAGAACTTGTCCAATCTGCTCAATAATCTCTATCCTCAAATCTATATTGTAAGCTTCCACAAAAGCTCACACCAATCTATCCACAAGTCTTCTCTAAGACTTACCTCAAATCTGCTCAACAAGTCCTCACTAGAACTTGTCCAATATGCTCACAATATGATTTTTAAGACTCAAATGCTTCACATCACCAAAACTCAACACTTTATCCTCTTTTAAAAAAATATAACCAAAAAACCTATTCCTCAAATAAATTTAGAATATGGAACAATTTGTTTTACAGAACTTGAACTATCACTTCAACACATCCACTTGACTAGGTTCAACCAACTCTACTCAACCAATCACTCAATGAAACAATCCTTGCTCACAAATCCTAGTCCAAGTATATGAACACTCACTCACTTATTTATAATAATTCTTATCAAAAAAATCTCACATAACAATGATATTCATGATCTTTCATAAATCCTAGTTCAATATAGTTCACAACTTCACATAAAAATGATACTCATGATCTTTCACAAATCCTAGTTCCAGATAGTTCACAACTTCACATAACAATGATACTCATGATATTTTACAAACCCTAGTTCAAGATAGTTCACAACTTCACATAACAATGATACTCATGATCTTTGCACAAACCCTAGTTCAAGCATATGAAATATTACTCAATATTTCCAACAATTCTTATCAAATAATGTTTTTATCATCAACTCTCACTCAGAAAAACCTTCAACAATAAAACTTAACAATGCTTATCAAACAATCCTTTTGTTGGACAATTTGAGCTCATTTAGTTGTCATTGAAGCCAAGGTGAACACGTGAAGTTGTCATTAACACCATGGAGTGCATCATTATTGCCACCAGGAACAATGCGAAGAGTTGAAGAAAAGGTGTCAAAATATGGTTTTATAAGGTTTTATGTTAAAACCATGGTGGAATATTAAATGGTTTTATTAAAACCATTATGAGGATATAAAGGCTTTCTTAAACATTGTGATGGCAGAATTACGGTTTTTATTAAAACCATGGTGGCAAAATAATTTACATCAAACCAATGGAGTACAAAGAAATATTTAAAGTTTATCTCAAGAAGGGTTTAATTTTTATTAAAGTCAAAGGTTTATAAAATAATTTATAAAATTTAAATTCTTTTAGAATTTAAATAATTTATAAATTATAAAGGTCTTAAGAAGGTGTCGACGTCATCAATTTAATGGAGTGCCGACGTCCATGATAAAAGGTGAAATTCATATATAAAAGCAATTCCAAAGGGACATTAAACTTACTCTTCATCGATTAAATTACATGCGACCAAGTGAGAGAATAATTTATGCAATCGTTGAGGAAGAAGATAAATTTGAGTTGTCTTTTAGCGCTAGTGAAAATATGAAAAAATGAGGGCTTAAGACTCACTCCCATTGGATGTGGTGGTCCATTGGTAGTGCAAATTTTATGAGGACATTAGGAGTGGAAGTATCCACGATCGATTCATGTGGAGGTTGTTTGCGTGTTGGTCTTAAATGTTGCGAAGGAAAATGTTTTGAATGCGCTCATTTTGAGTGCCAAGATTGGAAGAAAGAGCACGAGATGTTCTTTGGGTTCCAAGCATACATCTAGCGCAAGCAGTGGTCTAGCCCATGGCTAGGGTGCACGAGGAGGAAAATATTAGGGGTGTGAATCTGATAAGTGGCAAAGGTAATTTTTGTTAAATAAATTTCTATTTGCCTAAATTCTTTCATAAGGTAAAAGGGAGTTATAAGGGGAGAATGAAAAGTTATTTTTTTGGAAATTGATTTATGCTATAGGAGTTATAAGGAAAGTAAGTTTGATATTTTCCAAAGTTCTTATTGATATTAAAATTTAATTAAAGAGGTTTTTGAGTAAAATTTTGGTGGATGCTAAATTTATTTTAATTGGGAGATTATAAGGTGTTATTTGGAAAATATTTTATGTATATTGATGGTTTTTTTAAATATGGAGTGATAAGGTGTGATTAAGTTTTTGAATTATATTGTGGGAGAGATTTATCTTCTAACCTCTTTGACTTTGGCATAGAAATTATTTTAATTATGGCAGATTTATGAGATCTTTTAATAATTAAGAAAAAGGTATGAGCACATTCTTCCACATTTGAGTTGATTGATTGGTTTTCTGGAAATAAGTTTGTATTGAAAAGGACTTGATTAAGGTTTCCTATTGAGTGTACTGAGTTAATGCTTCAAGGTTTTCTGGAATAATTAGTTGTTGTTAAAACCTTGTTTTATAAGCATTGTTGTTGAAGCCATTGGTTTAGTGAAGAACTTGAACTAGGGTTTGAGTATCATTGTTATGTGAGAGTTTTTTTATAAGAATTGTTTTTTAAGTGTGTTGTTGAGCAAAGAACGTGAACTAGGGTTTGAAAAGAACATGAGTATCATTGTTATGTGAGATTTATGATTGAGCATTGTTGGAAATATTTTGAGTTGGTGTTTATATGCTTGGACTAGGGTTTGTGAGAAAGGAGTTTTTCATTAAGTGATTGGTTGAGTAGAGTTGGTTGAGCCTAGTCAAGTGGATGTGTGAAGTGATTTTTCAAGTTCCATAAAACAAACTATTCTATATTCTGAATTGAGTTGAGAAAGTGATTGAGCATTGAGTTGAAATTGAAGCATATTGAGTCTCTAACAATTCTCCTTATATTTCTAAGAGAGTGATGGAAAATAATTGAGCATTGCGATTAGTATAGAATATATTGGGTCTTTAACAATTATATTTATGTTTCTATGATATTGGAAAAGTTTTGTGTGGAATTGTTGAGAATATTTGATCAAGTTCTATGTGGACTTGTTGAGCATATTTGAGCAATTTTTGTGTGGACTTGTTGAGCAGATTTAAGCAAGTTATGTGTGGACTTGTTGAGTATATTTGAGCAAGTTCTATGTGGACTTGTTGAGCAAATTTAAGCAAGTTATGTGTGGACTTGTTGAGAAGATTTAAGGATAGAGTTTGGTGTATATTTGAGGACATATTTGTGCCAGATCAAAGATAAATATTGAGCAGATTTGTGCTAGATCAAAAGACTATGTTTAGTGCATATTTGAGATAGATCTTTGGAGGTGATAGAGCAAAGAGGATAGTAGTATCTAGTGGATATTGATCCATCAACAAGGATAGTGAGGACATGTCTTCTGAGTGGGGACAAGAGTCTCTAGTGGAAAGATATCCACAAGCCAGTGTAGTAAAGGTGGTAGTCTTCTAGAGGATCACTAGCCAGAGTAGAGGAGAAGGAGTTCTACTATGGATATATAGCCATGAACTTAATTTAGGGGATTGGTGTCTCCTTTGGATAGAGGTCCATAAACATTGTAGGGAAATAATTTCCAAGAGAATTTATTTGAGAAAAAATTATAAGAAATATTTTCTCCATGGAGTAGCCCGCATTGGGTGAACCACGTAAAATCATGTCTCTCATGTGTGTGATGCTTTGTGTGATTTTTATTTCTTTAATATTGTTGATGCTACTATTTGGGTTAAAAAGCAAAAAGTTTTATCTTATACTGTTCACCCCATCCTCTCAGTATAAACACATGTTATTCAATTGGTATGAGAGCGGGTCCCTCCATGAAAAGACTAACAACTTGGAGGAGGATCCATAAGTAGCACACATGAATTTAGAAAATGAAGAAGAGACCATTTTTGACATAAAAGAAGAATTATTTGCTGCTCTCATAAAATTGGAAAGACTTAGAGAGAAGAATTAAAACTTGAAGAAACAAGTTCAAGAAGATGAAGAAGTAAGGATGGAACTTATACAAAATCTGACAGAACTCAAGATCAGGGTGGAAGAAGGAAAGAATATTAAGAAAGACATGACATATCTGTGGAGATCTAGGAAAATAGAATGTGAAATATTGGAAGCAGAAATTTTCCACCTAAGGAATGAAGTTGAAAGGACCAAGGTACTACAAGATGCAGAATATGAGAAACAAAAAGAGGAATCAAGACTTCTAAAAGTAGAAACCTCAAACAAGGATAAAGAAGTAAAGGATATCAAAAATGAAGAAAGCAAAGGAGAACCCTAGATAATATTTAATCACAAGAGGAATATTACTTCACCAAAAACTCCAAGACATTCAAATAGGTTACATAATCTCTTCCATGGTCATTGCTTTTCTTGTAATAAATATGGTCATAGAGTTGTACAATGTATTCATCATGCAAGAAACAATGTCAATAGAAATTTTAATTTCTTTGCACCTCTCATGGATGATGATATTATATGTTACAAATGTAATAATTTTGGGCACAAGGCTATATGGTGTAAAATGATGCTTCCTGAGTCTAGAAAAGCAATTTCAATAATTAGGAAATATGGAAGGGAAAATGTTAAGGCTAGATCAGTGTTAGTTCAAACAACCCTTCATGCTTAGGATAAATAAGAACAATGGTATCTTGATAGTGGTTTCTCTAGTCACATGATAGGAGACAAAGAAAAATTAATTGTACTAAAATAAACAATAGAGGATTAGTAAGTTTCAGTGATAATGGATTAGCAAGGATTGGTGGAAGAGGAACTCTAAGTTTAGATAATGGGAAAATAGAAAAAAATGTATTGTATTTTAAAGGGTTAAAACACAAATTGCTGAGTAT
Source organism: Wollemia nobilis (assembly GCA_028583015.1). Lineage (NCBI taxonomy): Eukaryota > Viridiplantae > Streptophyta > Pinopsida > Araucariales > Araucariaceae > Wollemia > Wollemia nobilis. The sequence goes on from JAQPPZ010002524.1 coordinate 3,115,348, forward strand.
AAGTTAACTTTGTGATCAAGGGTACATGGTTACTTTCCATCCAGATAGATGTGAGATAAGAAAATCAAAAACCAAAAAAATTATTGCCAATGCAAGAAGAAACCCTAACAACTTATACATGCTTAATGAGATCAAAGGGGAAAAGTGCTTTCTATCACAAGAATATGAAATTTTGCGATGGCATAGAGTATTGGGTCTCTTGAATTTTGACAACATAGTCAATATAAGTAATAAACAGGTGGTCATATATTTACCCAAAATAAGAAGACCTCAAAACATAATCTGTGCACCTTGTCAAAATGGAAAGAAAACTAGGACAACCTTTAAGTTAAAAGAATATATGTCATCTAAGCCATTGAGATTAATACATACTGCTCTATGTGGTCCTACTAGAACACAAAGAATTTAGTTTGAGAGCTACTTTATACTATTTATATATGATTATTCCAGAATGGTTTGGGTAGCCTTCCTAAAAGAGAAGTTAGAGGCCTTTGAAAAATTCAAAGCATCTAAGGAATCAATTGAAAATGAAAATGGAAAAAGGATTAAGTGTTTGAGATATAATAGAGGAGGAGAATTTACTTCAAATAAATTTGTATTTTGTGAACAACATGGGATAAAGAGAGAGTACTCAACATCAAGAACTCCTCAACAAAATGGGGTATTTGAAAAGAAAAATAGGACTGTTGAAAACATGTCTAGGTCTATTTTAAATGAATCTAAACTATCAAATGGTTTTTGGAGATAAGATATAAACACAATAGTTTACATAATCACTAGGACTCAAATGAGGATAAATCATCACAAGACTCCATATGAGCTTTGGAAAGGAAGACCTACCACTTTAAAACACTTTAGAATTTTTGGAAGCAAATGTTACATATGTTAGAAAATGGTAAGTGCAAATAATAAAATCACAAGCTTAAAATAATTATTCAAATGGTAGGTATAAATAATAAAACAATAGGCTATGAATAGCCTTAGAATAATATGCAATATATTATCCTATACTAACGCTAACAAAATGCGTCAAGGTTGCCCTATCTTGAAGATAGCTAACAACTAACCTACTAACCTAGTTACGTAGTCAAAATGACTACAATAACTAACTAACCCTAGGTAAATAGTAATAGGTAATTACTAGTGGTAAAAAGTAACAAGCTACTTTTTACCATGCGGTAAATCAAATCTACCTAGGTGAATATTACAAATTACCTAAATGAGGTAATAATCATAGTTACTAACATAGTAACTCTAACATCCCCCCTTATTACATTATTTGGGTAATGTATATAACTGTCCCAATACAATGAAAAAGATGTTGATCTGCTGGTTCTTGCTTTGTCACAGTGCTTTGGCTGCTCCTAAGCAAAAAGTGGGTCATTCCTCACTTTGTCTTCACATCAACGAATGTCCTTATTGTAATCTTGTCATCCAACCGAATTGCATGGGTAACCAGCCGCTGCAACCGCTAGGTGTAGTAGAGTAGATCACTTCATACGAGGTTCATTCTATTTACAATATGATTTTGCAAAAATGTTTTGATAAGGTAGCTAAGGTGTCGATCGCTATCGAAAATGCACCCTTATAAGTTTCCCCCCTTGTTGCAAAACATGTTGTAATGAAATTTTTGAAAGAAGTGTGACTAAGGTGTCGGTCATTGCCGAAAATGCACCCTTATAAGTCTTCTTCCCTTTTTACAAAAAATTGTGTGAAGTAGGAAAAGAAATGTTTATCCCCCCTTAATTGCAAAATATGTGCAACTCAAGAAGCTTTGTGAAGGTTTTTACAAAGATTGCCTCCTAGGCAAATTTTACACCAGAAAATTCCCTCCTTTTGTTACAAGTACTTCAAACAATGAGAGTTTGCTATTTATGAAGCCTAAAAAGAGGTACAATCACCCCTTTATTGCTAGTACTTCAAACAAAAACTTATGCTATTTATGAAGCCTAAAAAAGAGAGAGGAAATGGTGCTTGCTTAAGGTGACAAATTTGTTTTCCCTTTACAATATTGTCTTAGCCATGAGCACTTTGTGTGCTCTTTCTGAACCAGAATCAGAATCAGACACTTCACTAGCAACATGGCTTTTGTGATGTGCCTTTGCCATTTTAGTTTTGCTTGTTTGGAAACCAACACTGAATGGTGTCATGGTTGTCCTTTTTACAATTTGTGCAAAACTTTGCTTCCTAGGCAATTTTATCAAAAAAGTTCACCAAATAATCCTTCCTTATTGCAAGTACTTCAAGCATGGTTGCTATTATGAAGCCTAAAAGAAAAGGTATAATTTTGATGACTTCTACTTTTCTGATTGCCTTTACAAGTTTTATCTCCCTCTTGTCAAAATCTGTGTTTGAAGGAAGAAAGGAATTATCCCCCCTTAGTGCAAAAGATTGCTACTTTCAAGGTTCCTTATTTTACAAAAACTTGTTCTTTCTTTTGATATACCCTAAAAGAGTACCAAAAGATAATTCACTCAAAAAGATATTTAATGGCACCTGCCTGAAAATCCTCTTGAAGAGGGATAATCAGTTTGAGGAAATTAAGCCAAACAAATAAGAGTGAATTAGGGGTTTTGATTTAGGAGAGAATATCAAGTAAAATTGGCTTTAAACCTGTGCAATGATTTACACAAATTATTGTGAAATTTTGGGGTTTTGAGTGTTCTTGATTTTATGACTTATAATTGCAAAAAATAATGCAATAATCAAACAAGAATGCCCACAAAATTCTTATCACATAGGTGTCGGATGCAACCGAAAATGCACCTAATTTGCCAATAAAGGTGTCGAGTAAAATCGAAAATGCACCTTTTAATTTTTGCAACAAAATTTGGATTTGTGTTGTGCAAAAATTTGATATTTTATGTCTCCTCTTGTTTTTCAAATTTGCAAAGAATGTGGCATAAAACAATTGCCTTTTCTTTTTGTTTTGCAAATTTAACAAGTTTGATTTTGTTTTAAGTGCTCCTCACTTTTGTGTTACAATTTTGCAAAAGAAATACAATTTCTTGTCTTCCCCCTTTGTTTTGCAAAATTAACAAATAGCACTCCTTTCAAGACAAGTCGACACACGACCCACGTTTGAAAGGCTTCTAGAACCAGTCGACACACGACTTGGTTTTAGTGGACCCAAGGTCTTCAATTTCTTCTCAATTTTGCAAAAAATAGAATGTGCAATTTTATGTCTTATATCCCCCCTTGGAGAAAACAAATGCACACTTTGCCTTTGAATTTTACAAAAATTTTGTGTCTCCTTGTTTTACAATTTGGCAAAAAAGAATTCAAGTTTGATTCTTTATTGTATGCTAAATTAACAAGGTTTTGAGAAGATTTTAGGATCTCCTAATTTTGCAAAAGAAGTGCAAACATTTTGTGTTATATCCCTCCTTGAGAGAAAACAAAAGCATACTTTTCCTTTTAGAAAATGGTAAGTGCAAATAATAAAATCACAAGCTTAAAATAATTATTCAAATGGTAGGTATAAATAATAGAACAATAGGCTATTAATAGCCTTAGAATAATATGCAATATATTATCCTATATTAACGCTAACAAAACACATCAAGGTTACCCTATATTGAAGATAGCTAACAACTAACCTACTAACCTAGTTACGTAGTCAAAATGACTACAACAACTTAACTAACCCTAGGTAAATAGTAATAGGTAATTACTAGTGGTAAAAAGTAACAAGCTACTTTTTACCATGCGGTAAATCAACTCTACCTAGGTGAATATTACAAATTACCTAAATGAGGTAATAATCATAGTTACTAACATAATAACTCTAACAACATAAGACAGGAAGATCAAAACTTAGGCAAGTTTGATCCAAGATGTGATGAGGGAATTTTTCTTTGTTATTCCACAAGGAGTAAAGGCTACAGATGCTTCAACAAAAGAACACACACTATGGTGGAAAGTATGAATGTAACAATTGATGAGAAGATAGATTCAAGAGTACCAGTTTAACAAATTGTGTATCAAGAAGATGGATGTTGTCAAGAAGAATTTTGTGAGGAATCAGATAAAGAAGAAGAAGAAACACAAAGAATTCTTCCCAAAAATCCATCCAGGTATGTATAGAAGCATCATCCAAAAGAGCATATCATTGGGAATCTAGATGAAATATGGACAAGAAGAAGAATAATAAAACCATCTCAACAAGCAAATTTTTCTTTGCTATCTAAGATTGAGCCAAAAGACTTCACTCAGGCAAGTGAGGATAAATTTTGGATTAAGGTAATGGATGAAGAATTAGATTAGATAGAGAAAAACAAAACTTGGGAACTTGTTCCATGACCAAAGGACAAAAATGTGATTGGCACAAAATGGGTATTCATAAACAAGTTAAATGAAGATGGACAAGTGGTCAGAAATAAAGCAAAGTTAGTATGCAAAGGTTATGCATAGGTGGAAGGAATTGACTTTGATGAGACATTTGCTCCAGTTGCATGACTTGAAGCTATAAGGATATTTTTAGCTTTCTCAAGTTTCAAGAACTTCAAGGTATATCATATGGATGTCAAGTTAGCATTTCTAAATGGTGTTCTAGAAGAATAATTTTATATTAAACAACCAGAGGGATTCATGCCAGCAGATAAACCAGATCATGCATGTAGATTGAAAAAGACACTATATGGTTTAAAGCAGGCTCCGAGAGCATGGTACTCAAGATTAGATAAGTATCTTCAAGAACAGGGATTCAGAAAAGGAATAGTAGACAATAATTTATATATATAAAATTAAGGGAGTGATCTACTAATAGTGGTTGTTTATGTTGATGGCATAATTTTTGGGGGAAACAATGATAAGATGTGTAAAGAATTTTCTAAGAACATGCAAAATGAATTTGAGATGTCTATGCTTGGTGAATTATCTTTCTTTCTTGGACTTCAAATTTCACAATCAGAAAGAGGAGTGTTTCTCTCACAATCCAATTATATAAAAGAAATATTAAAGAAATTCAGGTTAGAATATTGTAAACCGGTAAGTACCCCCATGGTCATATGATGCAAGTTGAGTAAAGATGATGAATCTCCAGAGGCAGATCAAAGATTATACAGATCTATGATTTGTAGCTTATTGTATGTTACAACTACAAGACCAGACATAGTACAGTCAGTGGGATTAGTGGTAAGGTTTCAGGCATCTCCTAAGGAAATACATGTGGTAGCAATAAAAAGAATTTTCAAGTATCTCAAGGGGACTATGGATTTTGGGCTTTGGTATCCCAAAAGTGACAGTTTCACACTGATAGCATATACATATGTAGATTGGACCGACAACATTGATGAAAGAAAAAGCACAAGTGGAGGAGCATTCTTTCTTGGAGACTATTTAGTATCTTGGCTAAGAAAGAAGCAGGTTTCAGTATCCTTATCTACAACAAAAGCATAATGCATTGCAGTAGTAGCTAGTTGTACACATGTGTTATGGATGAAGAGAACTCTAGAAGACTTCAATATAAAGCATGATCATCCTATTCCCATACTATGTGATAATACAAGTGCTATAAGTATCTCAAAAAATCCAGTGATACACTCTAGGACAAAGCACATTTCGATTAAGTACCACTTTCTGAGATAACAGGTGATAGATAAACAAATCAAGTTGGAATATATTACTACAAAGGAATAGATAGAAGATATTTTCACCAAGCCACTTTCAAAGGAAACCTTTGAGTATCTTCGAGAAAAACTGGGAGTGAGACTCCCACCCTAGAATTAACCACCTCAAGAGGAGGTGGGGGAGGGGCTAAGCTAAGAGGCTCATTCTTAGCCCCGAGCCCCAAAGGTGACCCTTTTCCATTGATGTCAAAGGGGGAGATATTTGAGTAAGGGGAAGATATTTGGTACTTGAGAGAGCAATGAGCCAGGGGAAGCAATGTCCCAGGGGGAGTAGAACAAAGGAAAGGTCAAGTTTTTAGTAAAAAGAATTTGGGTTGCCATCAATGACAAAGGGGGATATTGTTGGACATTTTGAGCTTATTTAGTTTTCATTGATGTCAAGATGAGAAGTTGTCATTTATGCCAAGGTGAACACATGAAGTTGTCATTAACACCATGGAGTACATCATTACTGCCACCAGGAACAATGCAAAGAGTTCAAGAAAAGATGTCAAAATATGGTTTTATAAGGGTTTGCGTTAAAACCATGGTGGAAAATTTAATGGTTTTATTAAAACCATTATGAGGATATAAAGGCTTCCTTAAACATTGTGATTGCAGAATTAAGGTTTCTATTTAAAACCATGGTGGCAAATTTACATCAAACCCATGGAGTACAAAGAAAGGTTTAAAATTTATCTCAAGAAGGCTTTAATTTTTATTAAATTCAAAGGTTTATAAAATAATTTATAAAATTTAAATTCTTTTAGAATTTAAATAATTTATAAATTATAAAGGTCTTAATAAGGCGCCGACGTAATCGATTTAATGGAGCGTCAACATCCATGAAAAAAGGTGAAATTCATATATAAAAGCAATGCCAAAGGGGCATTAAACTTACCCTTCATCGATTAAATTACATGCGACCAAGTGAGAGAATAATTCATGCAATCGTTGAGGAAGAAGATAAATTCGAGTTGTCTTTTAGCACCAAGGAAAAGATGAAAAATGGAGGGCTTAAGCCTCACTCCCATTGGATGTGGTGGTCCATTGGTAGCACATATTTTGTGAGGGCATTGGGAGTGGAAGTATCTGCGATTGATTCGCATGGAGGTTGTTTGTGTGTTGGTCTTGAGTGCTACGGAGGAAAACATTTTGAATGCACTCGTTTTGAGCACCAAGGTGGGAAGAAATAGCATGATATGCTCTTTGGGTTCCAAGCGTACGTCTAGCGCACATGGTGGTCTAGCCCATGGCTAGGACGCACGAGGAGGCAAATATTGGGGGTTCGAATCTCATAAGTGACAAAGGTAATTTTTTTTAAATAAATTTTTATTTGCCTAAAGTCTTTCCTAAGGTAAAAGGGAGTTATAAGGGTAGAATGAAAAGTTGTTTATTTGGAAATTGATTTATGCTATAGGAGTTATAAGTAAAGTGGATTTGATTTTTACCAAAGTTCTTATTGCTATTAAAATTTAATTAAAGAGGTTTTTGAGTTAAATTTTGGTGGATGTTAAATTTATTTTAATTGGGAGATTATAAGGTGTTATTTGGAAAATATTTTATGTATGTTGTTGTTTTTAAATATGGAGTGATAAGGTGTGATTAGGTTTTTGTGTTACATTGTGGAAGAGATTTATCTTCTAACCTCTTTGAGTTTGACATAGAAATTGTTTTGATTGTGGCAGATTTATGAGATCCCTTAATCATAAAGAAAAAGGTATGAGTGCATTCTTCCATATTTGAGTTGATTGATTGGTTTTATATAAAATAATTTTGGAGTGAAAAGGACTTGATTAGGGTTTCCTATTGAGTGTGTTGAGTTAATGCTTCAAGGTTTTATGTAATAATGAGTTGTTAAAAATTTGTTTTATAAGCATTGTTGTTGAAGCCATTGGTTTAGTGAAGAACTTGAACTAGGGTTTGAGTATCATTGTTATGTGAGAGTTATTTTATAAGCATTGTTGTTTAAGTGAGTTTTTGAGAAAAGAACTTGAAATAGGGTTTGAAAAGAACATGAGTATCATTTTTATGTGAGATTTGTGATTGAGCATTGTTGGAAATATTTTGAGTTGGTGTTTATATGCTTGGACTAGGGTTTGTGAGAAAGGAGTGTTTTATTGAGTGTTTGGTTGAGTAGAGTTGGTTGAGCCTAGTCAAATGGATGTGTGAAGTGATTGTTCAAGTTCTATAAAACAAACTATTCTATATTCTGAATTGAGTTGAGAAAGTGATTGAGCATTGAGTTGAATTTTTTTTTTTGGTAAGTAAGAGAATATTTATAATTAACATCGGGTTTTAACTGGTTGACCCAAAACCATTTTACAAAATAGGGTCCACTGACCAAATGGACAAAGGCCAAGCCCTAAAAGTTTAAACTAACAACAAAAAGGGCCAAGACCTACTCTTCCAACATAATACAACCAAACTAAACTATGGAAGCCTAATATTATGGCCATCAAAAAAGAAAGACGCAAAATAGAACTAACAAAGACAAAATCCACTTTGAGCCTTCCAATCTAAAATTTTTCATTATCTATCACCATTGAGACTGCATGAGGAAGATTTTCAGTCCACGTGATCAAATTTGCTGCTACAATGCCTTCATTTGCCAGCCTATCAGCTGCCATGTTTGCTTCCCGAAAGGTATGCAAAATTATGGCCTCAGGTTGATCATGAATTAGAGCATTGAGTTGAAATTGAAGCATATTGAGTATCTAACAATTCTGCTTATGTTTCTAAGAGAGTGATTGAAAGTAATTGAGCATTGTTATTAGTATAGAACATATCGAGTCTCTAACAAGTATCTTTATGTTTCTATGAGATTGGTCAAGTTCTGTGTGGACGACTTGAGCAGATTTGATCAAGTTATGTGTGGACTTGTTGACCAAATTTGAGCAAGATTTGTATGGACTTGTTGAGAATATTTGAGCAAGTTCTGGGTGGACTTGTTGAGCAGATTTGAGCAAGTTTTGTGTGGACTTGTTGAGCAGATTTAAGCAAGTTCTATGTAGAATTGTTGAGCATATTTGAGGATAGATTTGTGCTAGATCAGAGATAGAGATTGAGCATATTTGTGCTATATCAAAGGACTGTATTTAGTGCAGATTTGAGATAGAGCCTTGGAGGTGACAACAGAGAGGAAAGTAGTTCCCAGTGGATAGATATACATCAGCTAGGACAGTGAGGATAGGTATTCTAAGTGGGGATAAAAGTCTTCAGTGGAGACAGATCCAAAATCCAGTGTAGTGGAGGCAGTAGTCTTCTAGAGGATCACCATCCAGAGTAGAGGAGATGGAGTTCTCTTGTGGATAGAGATTCATGAAATTGATTTAGGGGATTGGTGTCTCATTTGGACAAAGGTCCATAAACATTATAGGGAAAGAATTCCCAAGAAAATTTATTTGAGAAAAATTTATAAGAAATATTTTCTCCGTGGAGTAGCCTGCATTATGTGAACCATGTAAAATCATATATCTCATGTGTGTGATGCTTTGTGTGATGTTTACTACTTTAATATTGCTGATGCTACTATTTGGGTTAAAAAGCAAAAAGTTTAATCTTATACTATTCACCCCCCTCTTAGTATAAGCACATGTTCTTCACCTTTCCACTCCAACTTAGCATTCACAACATCCAACAATCACTCACTAGGAAGATGTACCCATACCTTTTTGTTTGATGAAGAAGTGCCCTTAAAAACTTGTCTTAAACATAATTTCCTTCTTTGCCAATTTCAATTTTTAGATGACAAAATATCACACTAACACTCTCTCAAAATATTTTTCAATTAAAAAAATAATCAAACTCAAATACACCTTATTACTCCTTTGAAATTTGCAATCATCAAAACCATACATAAAAATAATTACTCAATTACTTTTTATAATCTCCATTTTTAATTAAAAACCTCCAAAAAATAGCATACAATAAAATTGATCTTAATACACCTTATAACTCCAAAATTAAATTAACATCCTCAAAAAATTAACCTTTCAAAATAATATTACCTACCATTTTATCTCCCTCAAATACTCAATATCCAAATTAATTTAGGCAAAAATAAACTTTATAAACCATCAAAAATATTTTATTTTTACAACCTTAACAAATCCAAAATAATCAAGTGACCAAGGCAATTAACGTTAATGCATATCTTTAACACTAGCAAAAAGGGCCTCAATAGGTTTTGAACACGAGGCTTCCTCCTGTCGAGCGCCTTATCGAGAAGCTATCCCACCACATGGGCTACAAGCCTTCGTGTGAAGGGGAAGGATCAAGCCTTCCTCTTCTTTCCTTCCGATTGGCATATGTAAAATGAGAATGTCCTTATTCCTTGCAAAACAAATATGGCGGGTTTCAAACCCTACTCTCGCAGCTTGCTGCAAGCCTTAACACAACCTGCCATTGCCAACTGTGCTACATAGTGTTGTATGAGGATAAAGGAGCCTCGCTCCTATTTGTCCTATTATCTACCGACAAAAATCTTTAAACACAAAAATCATACACTCTTTTGTGCATGAAATTTGGAGCTTTGATTTCATCGATTATGCATTAGGGGGTTTTTGACTTAGGATTTGCCCTCCTTTTATACACGAAGACCTCGTGCCATAAAACATCGACGCTCAATCGAATTTTTAATTTGATTTTAATTTAAACCTTATAACCCACTTTAGGGTTATTTAAATTAATATAAATTAATTTATAATTAAATTTAAATTAAGTTATAATTAACTTGAATAACTTTGGTAGTTAATTAAATTAATTAATAAATTAATCTATAATAAAATTATATTAATTAATTTATAATTAATTAAAATTTCCCTTTTTAATATTACAATAAAATATTATAATATTATTTTCTTGGGCCTCTTCTTTGCACTTGGAACCACATCTGACCACTTGGAACCAGATATGACCATCTCAAAGCGGACTCTCCTTTTTACATGATTGCAGAACTGCTTCTTCTTGCACTGATCACTAAAACTAAGTTTTGAAAGAAATGACCACTTACTCTTGACATCAATGACAAACAATCTACTCAAAATTTTCAACATCATTTCCTATGGCTTTTTGTCCAAAATAGGGTCTTAACCAATGATAATCTCATATCATGAGGCCTTACCATCCCTAATAGATGCATTCTTTGCAAGTCATATTGGGAGTTGATCAATCATATGTTTATCTCCTGCCCCTTTTCTAGTTAGGTTCGTTCATCTCTGTTTAAGAAATTTCACATTGTCTGGGCCTGTCCCAATTCTATTGAAGATCTCTACCTTCAATGGCCCAACCCATTTTTGTTTTCTTGGCTCAAAATGCTTGGTCATTCATTCTTCCCCATTGCCTTTGGCAATTATGGTTAGAAAGAAACAATAGAATCTTTAACAATCTTTCCAAAAATCATCAAGCCATTACTGCTAGAGTTCTATTGTTTGCTATTGAGAATACCAATATTACCACTTCCTCAAACCATCCCAAGTCTGACTTTGAGTCTAAAATTTCTTCAAAACTTAATATCCTCATTGATCCACAATCTAGAGATATCTCTTTAAGCAGAGATAGTGTTGTTTGGGAACCACCGCCGATTGGGTGGTCTAAGATTAATTTTGATGGAGCCTCAAAAGGCAACCTTGGGAGTGCCAACATAGGAGGTCTCATCAGATATGAACATGATAAAATTCAACTTGCTTACGGTGAATTCATAGGAATCCAATCCAATAATGTGGCTGAAGCTTGGGCAATGTTGCAAGGGATTAAGGTTGCTTGTGACCTCAACATTCAGAATGTGGTGATTGAGGGGGATTCCCTCAACACCATAAATCTCTTGAAGAATAACACCAACCCCCCGTGGAGTATTTCCAATATGATAGAAGAGGTAAGGTTATATGTTCGTGAGTTTACCAATGTTTCTATTTAGCATGTTTATCGTGAAGCCAACCAGCTAGCTGACATCATGGCCAACTTGGGCCAAAGCACTGAACCTTTGAAGATATGGGTGGAAGATTTTCCCCAATGTTTTATGGACAAATGTATCTCAAATGCTCCGATTTCCTTTGTGTAAAGTCGTCGGTCTTGGTGTTAGTTGTAGGTCTAGGTTTTCTATGTTGATCCTTGGCCACGTCTATGCTGATTCTTGTTGGGAAGGTTATTCACAAACTGAAGTAGCAAAAGGTGGATATGCGGTCTCCAACCATCACCAAGGTGATCAAGGACCTTCAGGATGATCTTGGCACCCAAAATACTGATGAGTAATGTGTAACTCATCCTCCCTAGTGTTGGTGGTTTGCTTTGGTCTTGGGTTATTCTGAATTTTTTTGAGATGATCCCATTTTGTTTTAGGCTTATTGTATTTTTTGCATCAGGTTGGTTCGTGTGTAGCCTCCCTTCTCTTCTACCTTGGTGTAGGCTTCTACTATGGGTTTTTCTTCTTCTCTTTGTTCAAGGTTTGGGGACCTTTCAACACCCCATATTATCAATAAAAAAAAAAAACCTCAAAGGTCCACAAAAAATTATAAAAACTAACTTCAACACGCAAAAAAAGGTGGGCCCTATTTAGATTTTAAAACGAGGGCCTGTTGTTTGGGGAAAATAGGTAGGACTTTAGAAATTAACACTCTAGAATATTTGGAATACAGTAGAAAAGTATGGAAGACAAATTATAAATAACTTTAGAAGTTAGAAAAAAGATGCATGCATATAAGTAAGTGAATTATAAGTCCACAATACACTTCGAATATTTTTATATGCAAGGCATTGAGAGGTGCAATAGATCATGCAAATTATAAAATGTCGAAAAATTTCCTAAAAAAACATTAAAAAATTTATGTATGAAAGAAAAATATATAAAAAACAAAAGAATAGGGAGACATTGGCTAAATTGAATGGTGATCAAACTGAGTATGCAAATCTACAAGGTAATCTCTCCATACTTTAACCATTTTATATTTGGATGAACAATATTTTCTAGAAAGGTTATGCATAGGTTGCAAGAAAGTACAAGAAATATTGGATGCATTTAATATGTTTTCCACAATCTAAGACCCACACTAATTTTTCTATATTGGATATTTTAGAAGAAATAGAACATGTGGAATGCATAGGAGGATAAGACAAATGAATAATGAAAACCAATACTCTATTCAAAGGAAAAATACACAAAATTGATTATCCATATCTTTTAAAATTGATTCCTATACAAATTCTCATATAAATAAGAGGAAATGAAGGGAAAAATAAAAATTATAGAAAGGATAAAAAGAAACTTGAACGTATATTCCCATAGGGGAACCTTTTTTAAATCCTACAAAACACTTGGACCCATTTATAATAATCAAAGAATAAAAGACAAATTTTGGACACATGTTTTGAATTTTTTTTAAAAAGGGAGCATAATGGGTACAATACTCGGCTCACTGAATTAGATCTTATGAAAAAGAGAAAAATAAAATGAGGGTTTGAATAATTTTTTTTTCAAGTTTTCCAATGATAAGGAAAGTACAAAATGGTAGGTACTCAAAATATTTATACTTTTACCATAAATATTAACGGTGAATTGATGGGAAAAGAACTTATTGGAAACAAAGATAATGTTTCTATGAAGAAGAAACCTTTAGTACAACCCAATATAACACAACAAGAAAGGAATATATATATATATATATATATATATATATATATATATATATATATATATATATATATATATATATATATATACGTGTGTGTGTGTGTGCGTGCGCACATATATGTATCTATGTATATATACATAAATGAATAAGTAAATCATGAGAAGATTGAACCAAATTGGGCTAAAAGAAAATAGTAAAGATTTTCTAAGAGGAGTGGAATTGATAGTTGTAGAGTGCATGTGTTTAATCAAGGATTAGAAAAGTGAAATTTATTTTATGGAAGTAATTTCCTATTTATATTAACCTAAAATGTATTAATTAATTGCATGAATGTGTTTAAAAGTGGCCTAGGTGAAGCATTTAATTCATGGCGATAGTGATGGTCTACATGGACATGAAATTGTTGTAAAGATGTAGGTTGTAGGGAATGAATTAGGAAGAGACACACTACCTAACAAAGTTACCAAAGGATGACACCTTTCCATGATGGGAATATCCCCATGAAGAATTACATTAAATGTGTAGAGGAAGGACGGACACTAGCACTTGATATGTAAATTTGCATCTTTTTATGGCACTTTTTATGTGGTATTTATGAAAGCTTGTAGGTTATAGATTATGGGTGAACATATGCATCTTGACATGTTGAAATGTTGAGTGTGATGTGTAAGTTCACATATATACTTGTAAATAGTTTGTACATTTTTTATTTTTAGAATATTTCTCTTATGATTATCTAAAGAAAACCTTATAGGAATTTTATCAAGTTGATTAAGTTTTCTTCTAAGATTTCTTGTTTGTGAAAACAATTCCCATGTTGGCATATTTTCAAATTTAAAATTTTTGGTAATTCTAGCACCATCACATATAATCTAAATAAGTGTTATGATTCTTGAGTTGGGAACTAAATTGGTTGTATGTGCACAACCACTAGTATGAAGGAATGAATATGTCATGGATACTCTTAACAAGAGAAAATTTAATATCATAGATAGACCTTACTCAATTTATTTGGAGATACCTATTCATAGTCCATATCCATTTTCTTTACAATTATAATACAATAATTTCCTTCAATCATTGATCTTTTTAAGTTCATCAATTTTATACTTGAAAAATAAACTTTTTTTATACCTGCACCATTATTATTTTTCTAAAATGCTTACATGGATTAAAATAAGATATATAGATTTCTCATTCTTAATGCTCACAAGAAAATTAGAATTTATAACATTTGAATTTCACATATGCATATATATTTGTTCTAATCTCCATTAAGAATTCCATTTAACTTGTTTAATATGGCGGTTTTTCATGTATTATAGTTTATATGCTTGGAAATTGTATTAGGATCATTATGCATTGATTTTGACACTCCTTTCTTCATGTGTTGATAGTATGTTATTTTTCTATTTGGAAGATACACCACTTTAATTTGTTGGATATATATTTATTTAAAGTGCTCAAGAACCATATGTCTAGACCTTAGTACAATTATTATTTTTTTTTTTGGTAAGTAAGAGAATATTATAATTAACACCGGGTTTTAACTGGTTGACCCAAAACCATTTTACAAAATAGGGTCCACTGACCAACTGGACAAAGGCCAAGCCCTAAAAGTTTAAGCTGACAACAAAAATGGCCAAGACCTACTCTTCCATTAGAATACGACCAAACTAAACTATGGAAGCCTAATATTATGGCCATCGAAAAAGAAAGACGCAAAAAAGAACTAACAAAGACAAAAACTAATCATGCAAGCACCATGCGGAGTAGCTTGTGCCCATATAAAAATAATAGAATATGGTCAAAAAAAAAAACATCCCATAGAATGGACAGCCAAGAGGCCAAGCAGTCTTCCTTGTAGTCCTCATCTAACTTCTTATCATCGTTCTTGCCATCATCTTTAGATTTTGCCTTCGACTCCTTGTGCCCACAGGCTAGCTGGCTATAAAACAGAAGATTTAGGGAATCACACAAATCAACGATGCTGCACTGATGAGGCCGGACGGACTCTTCAAGCTGGTTGATACTTGTTGGAGGGTGATGAAATTGTCATCTTCTCCAAGACTATTATGGTGGGAGTCCGGTGCCTCATTGTCGGGGATCTCCAACACTTTGTTATTTCTTGCTAGGGCCTTTTTGCGACATCGAATCCAAACACACCTTGGGAAATACTTGAGGCCAAAGCGAATGTTTCCCATGCATGAATTTGTAGATAAAAAACCTATATCAGTGCCCCACCAGTTGCAAAAAACACTAGTCACATGAACAAAAAAAACAAATATGACAAAATCCATTATAAGGTTCAAAATTTTTTTTTTTAAAATGCCCCCATTTTACGTCATTGATCCACTTTGAGCCTTCCAATCTAAAGTTTTTCATTATCTATCACCATTGAGGCTGCATGAGGAAGATTTTCAGTCCACGTGATCAAATTTCTTGCTACAATGCCTTCATTTGCCGACCTATCAGTTGCCATGTTTGCTTCCGGAAGGTATGCAAAATTATGGCCTCAGGTCGGTCATGAATTAGAGCCCTTGCTTCATGGATGTAGTCATCAAATCTCCAAGGAGCTCTCTTAGTGTTCTTTAGAAGATTTATAATAATAAGAGAATCACCTTCCACCAATGGTTTCCCTGGATAATTCTCTGCCACCTTGAGGCTCCTCCAAAATGCCCTTGCTTGACCACATTGTTAGTTTGAGCTCCAAGATGTTCGACAAAAGCTACAAGCACCTCACCCTTGTGGTCTCTAAGTAAGCCACCAGCCCTGACTTCACTGGGTTGCCCCTAGATGCCCCATCAAAATTTAACTTAATCCACCCTAGGGGGGGTGGGGTCCATGTGATCATGGTTCTAGGACAGACTTGAGGATGATTGAGGCCATCGGTGAGAGGTAAGTTTAATGGTGGCCTAATGAAGCTTCAAAAGGATTTGGAGGTCTAGATCTGCGAGGCACTAAACAAGCATTCTCATTAGCATATGCTAAAATTTTTGACGAGACGAGAGGATGGTGAGAAACCTTATCCAAGAAGGCCAGACGATTCCTTTCCAACCATATACTGCCACAAGTAGTGATGAAGGCGGATCTTCCACATATACCTAAGACGCCTATTCAAAAAGGGGGAAGGCCCTTTGGACAAATAAGTCAAAAATGGGCTGAGGATGGACCCAATAAATATGAAACACTTGTAACGAGACCTAACAAGATTGAGACGAGAAAAATTACAATACGAGAAACAAATGATCAATAGACTCCCACTCGGACATACAAAGATAACACCTATTAACAACAATCACACCTCTTTTTATTAAGTTATCCATGGTGAGGATCTTATTTTGGATGGCCGACCATGCAAAAAACCCAACCTTCGGAACAATGCTTTTGGGCCAAACTTCCAAGTGAGGGAAAGTAGGTTCATCATTATCAATAAGCATCGAGATAAGCGGTCTTGACGAGAAAATTCCCCATTGTCCGAAGCTTCCCGGATAAGGCTGGTCCTCAAGAATGCCAGAAGGGAGTAAAGACTGTTTTAATTCATTCTCCAGTATTATTGATGCCCCTGGTAGATCATTATTCATTATTGGCTTCCATACCCTTCTATTGTTTGACAAAGTAATAAAATCTGCAACTTTGGTACCAAAAACTTCAATTGTCCAAGCTCTAAGGGTTGAAATGATGGGATCTGCAGAGAGGGGATAGTCCTTTAACCATTTGTGGTCCCAAAAATCAATGTTTCTTCCATTTCCCGGTTTCCAACGTAGCCCTTTGCTTAGCAAGTTTTTAGTTTGAAGGATTGATTTCCAAAAAATTGATCCCCTGGGAGGAAAGGAATAACTTAAGAATTCAATTTCTTGCAAATACTTTCTTCGATTATAGTAATCCATTATGCATTTGCATTTGTCAAAAGACGCCATGCTTGTTTGGCCAGGAGGGCCATGTTTAAATGTTGTATTCTCCTTAGCCCAATACCTCCAAACTCCCTTGGTTTGCAAACCCTATCCCAGGACACCAAGTGAAAGCGCTGCTTAGATTCAGAACCGGTCCTTAGGAACCTCTTATGGATCTGTTCAATTTTAGTGTAGACACTTGTAGGAGCTTTAAAAACAGAGAGAAAGTAGACGGGGGATGCTTTGAATGGAAAACTTGGTGAGAGCGCCTTGCCGGCTTGAGATAACAAATTCCCTTTCCATCCGACCGACTTCCTCTGAATTCTTTCAATTACATTAGTCCACATGGAATCAGTAGCTCTGCCTGTAAATAAAGGAAGGCCTAGGTATGTGGATGGAAGAGTAGACACTGAGCATCCAAGAATCCTAGCAATCTTAATACTGCCTACGAATGGGAGTGTTAAAGAAATAAATTTTACTCTTTGAAAAATTTACCTTTTGCCCCTGACATCCTCATATAGCTCTAGAATATGTTTTATGACCTTAGCCTCAAAAGCTGATGCAAGAGTTAACAACAAAGTATCATCCACAAAGCTGTTCATGTGTAGCTTGCTGTGTTTGTGATGATGCTTTAATTCTGAAATAAGACCAATATTACGAGGCGACTTTGATTGTCCTCCCAAGGGCTTGACCACAATGATAAACAACATGGGAGAGATAGGGTCACCTTGCCTTAGGCCCCTTTTACTTTGAAAGTATCCAGCGGGAGCACCATTAACAAGGAGTGAAAACCAAGGTTTCATAAAACATCCTTCCAAAAGCTTGATCCATTCATGATGAAAACCAAATTTCGAAGAATGGCGGAGACAAAACTCCAGTTTATGCGGTCATAAGCCTTGTTCATATCCGGCTTGAGAGCAAAAGCGGGTTTTTTAGTCTGGACTACCGAATGGAGGGCTTCATGAGCTGTTATGACCCCATCAAGGATGGACCTTCCGAGGACTGAACTGCCTTGACAAACATCAATAAACATAGGAAGGATCTTCCTCATTCTATTTGCAATTGCCTTGGTCAAAATTTTATAAACAACATTACAAAGGCTAATAGGTCTAAAATCCATCATAGATCTAGGAGTAGGAATCTTTGGGATTAAAGCAATAAAAGTGGAGTTAAAACTTCTCGGAATATGCTTTGTGGACTGAAATTCCTTGATAGTAGCACATACATCAAAACCTACAATATCCCAAAAAGCCTGAAAAAAACGAGGTGAAAACCCGTATGGACCTGGAGCTTTATCAGGGTTCATTGAGAAGAGGGCCTCTTTGATTTCTTCATCCGTGAAAGGCTTAATTAACTCCCCATTCAAGTCATCAAAAATTAAATGAGGAATATGGTAAAGCATTGATTATGAAGCTAAGGCAGAACTGAAATGTTCTTCTCCTAAAAGATTATGAAAATAGGAAACTGCTTCATTTTTGATTTCATTAGGACTAGAAAGGAATGATCCATCATCTCTAACAAGTTCTTTAATTCTATTGTGGCTTCTGTTCCTTAAGGTAGATGCATGAAAAAATCTTGTATTGGCATCACCTTCTTTTAGCCGAGTAGCTCTAGACTTTTGCCGCCAAAAAGTCTCCTCGCGAGCTAGAACATTATGGTACTCGGCAAGGGATTTCTTTTCATCTGCACTGTAGGGAAGAGTGCGGCAATCCCTCTTCAAGTTTTTTCTCAATGGTTGATAACCTTTCGAGAGATGGCTTTCTTGTTTTCAAAAATATTTCCAAAAATTTCCTTATTCCAGATCCTTAGATTTTCTTTCACCACTTTAAGTTTACTGTGCTAATCTGAATGAAGGCACATGCACGACAAGAATCTTGCCACCATCGAGAAATTATTGTCTCCGAGATCGGGGTGGTGCATCCACATAGATTCAAACCTAAAAGGCCTTTTGAATTTTGGAGTCTCTTCAATTTCAAGTAAAATCGGGTTGTGGTCAGACCCAATGCGAGGCAAGGACAACGGATTTGCATCCCCAAAAGATTGTATTGCTTCTGGTGACAAAAAAAACCTATCAAGCTTTTCCATTATAAGTTGATTTCCGGACCTCCTATTGCTCCAAGTAAATTTAGCATTTTTTAATTTGACATCCAATAAATTGTTGTTGTTGATGAAATCTTGAAAGTCCTCCATACTTCTTCCTGGAATTCCTACTCCCCCTTTTTTATCAGAGGGGTAAAGAGGGGTATTAAAGTCCCCCGCCACTATCCATGGGATATCCTGAAAAGCTTCCTTGAAATGAGTGAGTAAATTCCATAGATCAGCTCTCCCGGATATAGAATTAGGGGCGTACACATTTGTTAATATCCAAGAAAGGTCATTAACCTTATCCTTAAAAATAATGCTCATTACCCTTTCCCCCAATTGAATAACCTTGCCTTCCACCTTCCCTGGATTCCAGGATACAAAGAAGACCACACGAGGTTCCATTGGCTTTGCAAAAAATTGCTTCTCCATTTTTCCAGATATTGAGGGCAATTTTTCTAGACAAAATTTCATCGACTTTAGTTTCTTGCAAAATAAGAATAGTGGGATCAAAATCTCTTCTTAAATATTTGACTTAGTACAATTATTATGGATTCTCTTAATTATTTTATATTCTTTGAACAAAAAAAATTATTTTATATTCTTATTAGTTATTTTCCCTCCATTTTGATTATATAGTATGAATCCATTGTATTGATTTTAGGCTATAGATAAAGTTGCTTTGGTTCTAAGTTTTCTTTTAACATGGAATACAAAGAATAAATTAATCTATACATACATATTCATATTTCTTGTTCTACAATGAAAATAAGTATAATGAAATAGAAATACCATAGTTAAAAAAGAATTTCATGCAAGAAAAGTGACATCACGAAGAGTAGTCATCCTCTAACCCCTTGAATGTGACTACTTAAAATCACAATTAAATTTACATAATAAGATCTAATAATGATTTATATTGTTAAACTTTCCAAAATCCTCCTTGATTATTAAATACACTAAATATAAGGTTATATGCATGCATCCTAACTCTAAAACATTTTCAAATTCATGTGATATTTAATTATATTTTTTAATTTTAAAAACTAATAGATTACTTACAAATTTTTTTTATTTTTTATTTTCTATTTATATTTTTCACCCTTATAGACTATATTTGTCATATTTATTTTTAAAATTTTTTATCTTGTTTTTTATTTGCTACAACATTTTCTACATGAAATTTGATTTAGTTTGGACATTGAATTCAACTTTTGTGTTTGATAATATTTCTTCTTTTATGTTGAATGCTTAAAAGATTTGGTAATCTCATAGTACTCTACAATCTATTTATATGAAGAAGCAAGGTACAATATAACAATTTTATGGTCTTTATAGAGATTTTACCATTGCAAAGTATCAAAGCATAAATTTACAAGAAAAATATCTTTATAAAAACATACTATATAATATCATGTAGTACTATAAATGAATAAACCACAAATACATACATTTAACTAAGGTAGTTTATGACACTTGTTAAAGTCAAATTTGATATTAGACTCCCTCGTTGATCATACTAATTTTTTTCAAACTACCAAGTTTCTACTATTAAATGCAATTTCTTTATATTATCATTTTATCATCTCATATGATCATATAAGTGGAAGTAATTTATATTCATTTTGGACTTGAATAGGCTTAATAATATGTTCAATTTATATATTTTTCTTGTTAGGTAGAAACTAAGGGGTTTTGAAAGGGTCCCTGGATATTTTACATATTTAAAAACCAAACCAACAAATTAGCCCTAACAACATCCAATAAAAACAACAGAGCATAGGGGAAGGCCTAGCCTACAATAGAAACATGGGAGAGATGATCGATAATAGATAGACAAAACTGGACAGCAAAAAACTAGAGAAAGAACCCACCAATTCTAGATCCAACAAAAATAGAGTAGACAGAGAAGCTAAGAACCTGAATACCAAATAAGAGAACATAATAAATTGTCATTGATTAGTATAATATCATTTCTTGCTAAAGAAATAAGGTCTTGTGGGAAATTATCTTTCCAGATAGACATACCTTCATTTTGAACCCTGATATTACCAAGGAAATCTACAATATTGTTACCTTCTCTATAAATATAATTACTTTAGGAGTTCACAAATTTTCTTAGGAATATTTTTTATTCATCCATAATATTACCAATATTCTAGTTGGGTGAAGCCTATTCAGTGAGGATATTGATAATGTATAAAGAATCCCTTTCTATAATAACCTTATCAATCCCCATTGAATCAAGTAGGGATAAAACTTGGAAGAGGGCCCTAGCCATTGCAAAATTATTGGTTTGATGATCAAGGTTCTCAAAAAATGCTAGAACAATTTCTCCACTAGAGTTTTTGGTCGTTCCTCTAGCTCCCGCCATCCTTGGAATTCCTTTGGATGCTCCATAAAAAATTAATTTAAGACAATCCAAAGGGGGATATATCCATTTGGTTTGTAGCCTACTCAATATTGCTTGAGGGAGGCTAAGGACTAGAAATAGGTAACCCTAGGCTAGCAGAGAGAGAAGCCTCAAAATGAGGAATATTAGAGGAGGGGAAAGAGATAACCGAGACATTTTCAACTAGAGTGCTAAGAATTTTGAAACCCATGAAGGAGGTGTTTGAAGAACAATATTTAAAGACCCTATAATTCCTTTCTTTCCAAACCTCCCAAAAGAAATGAGGGAGGCAAAGCTTCCATAGGATACAATATTTGGGGCTAAGGGAGAAAAGGACCAATGATAAAAAAAACTTTAGTATAATTCGGGACCACCCAAATGACACCCAAGGTTGAAAGAAGAAAGACAAGGATATATGAGAAAAATGAGCATTCTAAAAGGAGAAGTTGAGTGTTTTTATCATGAGACCCACATAGATAATACCAATTAGAAATGATCATTTCTCTTTTCTTAATATTATCCAAAGAAAGAATTTTGTTTTGGATGGAAATCCAAAGAAAAAATTAACTTTGGGGGTAAGTTCCTTGAACTAGAATGAACTAAAAGGGAATTAACATATATTCTCATCAACAACTAGGTATTAGGTAGACTTCACTAAAAAGGTGCCACTCTCCTCATTTTATAGATTAACAAGTTCACACAAATGGAGTTCCTAATAACCTAAGATTTTAATGCAATATCAAGGTATTTCAAGGGAATCTCTACTCCTTGAGTTGGAATAAACATTAGAATATCATTTCATTTCTTAATACCATCGATTTATTTGATATAGTCTACCACTTTAGGATCAAAGTACTGAGAAAATACGGGTTTAAGGATAGCAAAAGAAGGAATGCCCATGAGAGGAACATCCTCAAGCCATGGGTCTTTCTAGAATTCAATACACTCTCCATTGTCTAATCTCCATTTAAGATCTTTTTGAAGAATATTTTTTGTTTTAAAAATGTTGTTCCAAAAGGCCAAGCCATGTAGGGGGTTTTGATCTTCCATGAAACTTAATCCCCTGTTCAAGTATTTAGCGGAGATAATCTAGGCCCATCCATTGTTTTCTTGAGAAACAAGTCTCCAACTCTATTTCACTAGTATATATTTTTTCTAATAAACAAGCCTCCAACTCTATTTCATTTAAGGGGGTCTATTTATGTCATTATAATGAATTTTTTATTTAATAGGGGGTTATGGGTTAGGCGTAATTACTATTTGCCAGCTATTTTCAGTTTTCAATTAGAATTAGAGTTTTTTGGGGGTATTTTTATACCATGGGTTGAGGATTTTTTGGCTAGAGATTTTTTGGGTAGGATCCAAGAGAGTATTCTAGAGAAGAAGACTCTGGGAATTTCTATTGTGAGGTTTTTTTTCAGTTCATTTTGGAGACTAATATTATTTCAAGGTTAATGGTTGCATGATGGGCCTGTAAATTCTATTTGAATAAATGATTCATACTTTATTCTATGTGTTTGTTTCCATTTATTTTTGTTTTATGGTATGTGTTTGTTTTGTTTGTTCTTAGTTGAGGTGAATAGGTTTATAGGCTAATTAAGATAACAGAGAGTCTGCATTATTTTGGTATCAAAGTTTCTCAAGATGGCCTAGAGGGGAATCCATTTGAACTAGGGAGGAAGAATTAGGAGAATTGCAGGTCCAAGGAGGAATAATGCAGATGAATGACTTAGGAGATTAGAAGCTATTGAGGCAAGATTGCATTTGGATGATTTAGAATATGAACATGAAGACCAAGAGAATGTAGCTAGGGTAGTAGACTCTATGGAGAGGCTTATTGAAGTTGTGTCAAAACAAAGCTTCAAAGTGAAGGTTGATATTTCAAATTTTAAAGGTGAACTTAATCCAAAATTATTCCTAGATTGGATTTAGGAGTTGGAAAGGTATTTTGAAATGGAAGATATAGATGAAGATGATCCAAAAAGGGTGAATATTACGGTCTCCAATTTGAAGTCTCATGTCAGCCTATGGTGGGATAACT
This sequence comes from Wollemia nobilis, assembly GCA_028583015.1. Classification (NCBI taxonomy): domain Eukaryota; kingdom Viridiplantae; phylum Streptophyta; class Pinopsida; order Araucariales; family Araucariaceae; genus Wollemia; species Wollemia nobilis. Next base: position 3,138,993 of record JAQPPZ010002524.1, read on the forward strand.
TGCAGAGTTCTAGAAGAAGGTAAGTAAAGGAAAAATCAAATTGTGGCCCAAGATGTTGAAACATTTGTGAAATCAATTTTTACCATTTGATTATTAACAAAAATTATTTAGGGAATTAAAAAACCTAAGGCAAAGTGATCAATTCATACAATGTTATACCGAGTAGTTCATGAGGCTCCAAATTCAAATTGATTTACAAGAAGCAGAAGAACAAGCAACAACTAGGTATGTTAATGGGTTAAAGATGATATTGTCTTAGCCAAGTTACATATAATGGATGAGATATATGAATATGATTTAAAGGTGGAAGAAAATTTGAATTGAAAGAGCAAAATGAGTAAATTGATGGAGAACAGAACTAACATAGGATAGGAGACAAGGGAAACAAGAGCCAAACTTATTATTCAATAGCTTCAAAAGAATTTATAGAAAATATACAACAATCTGCCATTTTGCTAGCCACTTCTCATTACAATTCTTGGGTTTTTATCGAGGCCTCGACGCTCTATGTTTTCAAAATTTCCACGATCTACAATAGCCACCTGGCTCAATACTAGAAATTTGCATTTATGGGACTCTGGGTGAGGTGCGTGACTGGCCGCCATAACCACCGAAATCTTCTTCTGGAACTGCTACTTCATTGCTAGTTGCCTTAACTGCGTCTCTAGATATAATGCGCGAGTGGCCGACATGCTTGCTGGAATCTTCCTTTGAGACTGTTGCTTCACTATCGCTAGCTTGCCGTGCATGAAGGAATGCATTTATGATAGCCTGGACTACATGTTTTTCTTTTGGTCGTGATATCACGACATGTCACGATATCATGACATTCTTTCTTCTGCCTTCCTGCTTCTGCCTTGGTCACGATATCGTGACATGTCATGATATCACGACGTATTTCCATCGCATCCTTGTTATTTTGCTTTGGTCGCGATATCACGACCTATCGCGATATCATGACATTTCTCCATCGTGTCTCTGTTCTTCAGTTTTGGTTGCGAAATCATGACATGTCATGATTTTGTGACCTTCCGTCCTTCGTGCCTTCGCTCCCTACTCTGGTCGTGATTTCGTGACCTTCTATCCTCTGCACATTCGCTCCTTGCTTTGGTCATGATTTCACAACATTATGTCCTCCACGCCTTCGCTCCTTGCTTTGGTCACGATTTCACGATATGTCACGAAATCGTGACATGTCAGGATTTCGCAACATTCTATCCTCCGCACCTTCACTCCCTACTTTGGTCACAAAATCATGACATGTCATGATTTCATGACATTCTGTCCTCTACACCTTCACTCCTTACTTTGGTCATGATTTCAAGACATGTCACAAAATCATGACATGTCACAATTTCGTGACATTCTGTCCGTCGCATCTCCTTTCTCCTGTTTTGGTCACGATATCATGACACTTTTTCTATCGTGATATCGCAACACATATTTTTCTTTGCAAAACACTTAGAAAAATTTGGTTGATGCAAAATTGCTCTACTGCCCTCGGATGCTCCTACATTAGACACTCGGGGTGGATTGAGAAGTGATCCTCACTTCTGATCTATGAGAGGAAGACCCAGGCAGTCAACCTCTATTTTTGACAACCAAGTTGCATCTTCTACAGGTCTTTCCTTCCACTTGATCAAATATTCAGAATACTATTTGTTCCTAGTGCTTCTGCCTTCATGAGTGTCTAATATTTCTTCGATCTCGTCTATGGTTGGGTTAGACGCTGGAATGCTCCATAAATCTGTACTTGGTGCCTCTGTACTGTCTCCCTCATGGTATTCCACTAAATATGATATGTTAAAAATAGGTGAAATGTCAAGCCCACTTGCAAATTCCACTTCATATGCATTGCCTGAATCCCATTTTTCCAGTATTCTACATGGCCCAAAATTTTTCATCTTCAACTTGTTATAGGTTTTGGTAGGAAATATTTCTTTTCTGAGATGGACCATGACTTCATCTCCCACTTCAAACTCTTTGAACCACAAATTTTGGTCTGCTCTTGTCTTATACTGAGTATTCATTTTTGTAATTTTTTTCTTCACTTCTTCATGCATGCTTTTCATATGTTCTATAAATTTCTCAGCCTCGGCACTGCTCTTTTTCCCTTTATCCAATTTCCTCAGCTCAGAAAAATTTCTTGGGCTATTTCCATATATGACCTATAATGGAGATTTGTTTGTACTCTTGTTGACAAAATTGTTGTATGCAAATTTCGCCTGCAAAAAAACCAAATCCCATCCCTTTGGCTTATCCCCTATCAAGCATCTCAATAGATTACCCAGAATTCTATTTACCACCTCTGTCTGTCCATCTGTCTGTGGGTGGTATGCAAAACTAAATTTCAAGTCTGTATTCAACTTCTTCCATAAGGTTCTCCAGAAATACCCAACAAACTTGGTATCTCTATCAGAAACGATGCTTTTTGGTAGACCGTGAAGTCATACCACCTCTTTGAAAAATAACCCTACAATGTGAACTGCATCACTTATTTTTTGGCAAGGAATAAAATGTGCCATCTTGGAGAATCTATCAACAACCACAAATACGAAGTCATTTCCCCTCTGTGTTCTCGGCAATCCAAGAATGAAATACATGCTGACATCCTCCCATGGCCTCTCAGGTACAGGTAACGACTGATATAATCTAGTGTTCTACCTCATGCCTTTTTCCATCTAGCATATTATGCTACTTTGCACAAACCTTTTCACATCTTGTTGCAGTTGCGGCCAATAGTAGTTCTCACTCACCAGGGCAATGGTCTTATCCCGACCAAAATGTCTAGCCAGTCCTCCACTATGTTTCTCCTTGACTAAGTTTTCCCGCATGGAACTCCTTGGAATGCATAATTGATTTCCTCTGAACAAAATTCCATCTTGGATTAGAAAATCCAACCACTTTGTCCTATCCAAAGTAACAGGTGCCAAGCAATCCGTCAAGGCTTCTATAAAATCAGGATCTTTAGGGTACAAACCCTTCAGTTCTTCAAATCCTACCACTTCCACCTTCATTTATATCAACAAATTCTACCTTCTACTTAAGGCATCTGCAACTCTGTTTGATTTTTCACTTTTGTGCTTCAACACAAAGGTATAACTTTGGAGAAACTCAACCCACTTCAAGTACCTCTGATTCAGTTTTGTTTGGCTATTAATGTACCATAAGGCCTGATGATCAGTAAATAGAACAAACTATTTTGGCAACAAATAATGCCTCCACTTCTTTAGAGCCTGAACTATAGCATAAAACTCTTGATCATAAACTAAATACTTTTTTTGAGCATCATTGAGTTTCTCACTAAAGTAGGCAACAGGTCTCCCTTCCTGACTCAGTACAGCTCCTATGGCACTACCACTGGCATCACAATCTACCTGAAATACCTTGTTAAAGTTTGGAAGTGCCAAAACAGGTTGCTTTGTGACCTTTTTCTTCAGCATATCAAAGCTCCTATCTACTCCTAAGGTCCACTTAAATTCTTTCTTATCCCCTCTCATTGTTTCTATAAGGGGTGCACAAATGCTGCTGAAATTTCTAATGAATTTTCTATAAAAGCTTGCTAGACCATGAAATGATCTTACCTATGTTGTGCTTCTCAGAGTAGGCCATTCGATGATAGCTCTCACCTTTTTTGGGTCCATTTTTATGTAGGAGAATTCGGAGGTGGCAGAGTAATCTTGCATCATCCAAAAATATATATATATATTTTCTCTAAGTGCTGGCGAGGGGATAAGCTGTCACGAAATCGTGACACTTTTGGAGAAAAGGCACCAAGGGGCAAAGCTGTCACGAAATCATGACACTTTTGGAGAAAAGGTGCCAAGGGGCAAAGCTATCATGAAATCATGACACTTTTGGAGAAAAGGCACCAAGGGGAAAAACTGTCACAAAATCATGACACTTTTGGAGAAAAGGCGCCAAGGGGAAAAGCTGTCGCGAAATCGTGAAACTTTTGGAGAAAAGGTGCCAAGGGGCAAAGTTGTCGCAAAATCATGACACTTTTGGAGAAAAGGCACTAAGGGGCAAAGCAGTCGTGAAATCGTGACACTTTTGGAGAAAAGGCACCAAGGGGCAAAGCGATCGCAAAATCGCAACACTTTTGGAGAATCGGTGCCAAGGGGAAAAGCTATCGTGAAATCGTGACATGTCGTGGTTTCGTGACCCAAAGGCAGAAGACAAGTATGAAAGGCAAAGACGTCACGATTTCATGATGTGTCATGAAATCATGACCCGAAGGCAGAAGACAAGTGCGGAAGGCAAATATGTTGCGATTTCATGACATGTCGCAAAATTGCGGCCCGAAGGAGAGAATAGAGGCCGCACGCCAAAATGTCGCGATATCATGACCGAAGAGGAGAGAGAGAGTAAGGAAGAAAAAATGTCGCTATATCGTGACAGAATGCTCACAAATCCAAATGGGCAGACGGTTACAGAGGCCACTACAAAAGGACACGTGGCAGCAAAATACAGGTGGCTATAGAGCACTCCTATGAATGATGACTCGGCGGGTTGATGGACAGGCGGCTACAGAGCACTCCGCCATTCCATGCCATGATGATTGAAGACACTTGGTAGCAATATGTAGGCAGCGATAGAACATTCATGCAGGCGGTTATAGGAAACCCCGCAGTCTGTGTAATGATGTCCGAAGGGGGTCGGGTCCATTATAAAAGGCAATGCATACATTGTAAAAGGGGTTGGCCAATTGTAACTTCTATAATTCGGATTATGAAGACTGTTAATTAAAATTTGGTGATTTTTTTGCATGTTATTCTAGTCCTGTGTCAATTTTAAGACCTTATGCTGAGATGAAAAATCCTAGGTACACTAACTCCTTCTTTACTAAAATTATAGTTTTTCAGATTAATTAATAACTACTCCTCCTGCAGCTTCTCAAAAACCCTTCTGATGTGCATCAGGTGCTCTTCTAGGGTTCTGCTAAATATTAATATATCATCTAAATAGACAATGACAAATTTGCCTAAAAATTCTTTCAGTACCTCATTCATCAGCCACATGAAGGTACTTGGTGCATTTGATAGCCCAAATGGCATGACCAACCACTCATACAAACCCTCTCTAGTATTGAAGGCTATCTTCCACTCATATCCTTCTCTAACACGGATCTGATGGTAACCACTCTTGAGGTCAATCTTGGTGAAGTACTTGGCTCCACTCAAACAGTCCATTATGTCATCCATTCTTGGCAATGGAAATCTGTATTTTACTGTGATCTTATTGATGGCTCGAGAGTCTGTACACATTCTCCACTCTCCATATTTCTTTGGTGCTAGCACTGTAGGCACTGCGCATGGACTCAAGTTTTCTCGAATCAGTCCCTTATCCAAAAACTCCTAGACCTGCTTGTTTAGCTCCTCAGTTTCTACAGGCGTCATTCTATGTGCATCTTTATTGGGCAAGCTCGATCCTGGCACCAAATCGATATGGTGACTGATCTTCCTTACTGGGGGTAAACCCTCAGGCACATTATTAGATATAATATCTAGAAATTCCTCCAATAGATCTAGGACTTCTGCTGGGGTATCTTTGCATTCTTTCTCCCTAACTCTAGGAATTAATGCATAACACATATGTTCATGCTTCAAATCATCTAAAAATTTTCTCCTGTCAACTAAGCAAATTTTGGCACTGCCACATACCTTTTCTTCCACCTCCTTCAGGGGTTTTAGCTTATGACACATTCCATTCTTTATTACGGAGTAGGTGTTGGCATGACCATCATGAACCGTGCACCTATCAAACTGCCATGGCCTTCCAAACAAAAAATGGCAAGCATCCATGGGCAAGATGTTGCACAGGACTTCATCATGGTAATTCCCAATATTGAATTTTACCAGGCATTGCTCACTGACCAAAGCCCTATGGTCCTTCTATAACCATGCGATCCGATATGGATGCGGGTGTCTCTTCCTTTCTAGTTGTAGCTTTGTAACCATTCCTTCTAAAACAAGGTTATCTGTACTACCATTGTCAATAATAATATTGCAAATCTTACCCGTGCATTTACACCTTATGTGAAATAAGCTTTTCCTCTGATCTACGTCCCCCTCCTCATTCAACAGGACTCTCCTTGCGATCAGTACTCCTCTTTCTGCTTCTTCAGAGTGCTCAGATCTAGCACCTTCTTCAGTGACCACGACTCTGGCATTACCTTATGGCCTCCTATTAGTCCTTTCTTGTTGCTGTGGACACTCATATTGGTGATGTCCCTCTTCTCCACATTGGAAACAATTTTCATGAAATCTTCCTCTTCCCTGGCCACGTCTAGCTCTGCCCCTTCCTCTTCGGTAATCATTGTTCTGATTATGGGGGCGGTAGGTATTTTCTCCCATTTGTTCCTGATTACTGCTACCTTCTCTGTTATTCTGAGAATCTTCATTTCTTCTTCCACCGGTCCTTATGTCAGTTCTTCCGCCATGACCTCTTCCTCTTTGCTTGTTCTCAAACCTCCTATTGAGCTTTTCTTCTACTTTTAGGGCAAATTGGTAAGCATCCTCTATGGTGGTCATCCTGACCAGACTTAATTATTCTTGAATACTTGCTCATAACCCATTAATATAACGGGCTACCTTCTCCTTGTTGGCCTTTGAGTGGCCTGTTCTGATCATAATTTTATGAAACTCCTCTGTGTATTCTTTTACAGACTTGATTGCCTCAAACCTTGCATTTTCTTTAGCAGGTCTAACTCATAATCACCAAGGATGAACTTCCTCTTCAGTTTTTTTGCCATCTGTTCCCATTTTGTTATTCTCTTTTCCTCTTCTATTTCACTCCAGCTACACTCCCTTCCACCATATGCTAGCATGACCTTTCAGTTTGGTCTTAGAGAATCTGACCCTATCAGGGTCCTCAACCTCCTCGTACTCAAAGTACTCTTCCATATCATTGATCTAGTCGTTCAATTACTCTGGATCAAGGTTCCCAAAATATGTGGAAACCTCCATCTTCAGCCTCTTCCCAATCTGGGATATGGCTTTGTATAGTATGGCTTGTGTAGGATCTACTACTTCTTCTTCTTCTTCAGGCTGGCCCTATTCTTCATCATATTCCTCTTCACTACCTTCATCTCTTCTTGGCTCTGATACTCTACGCATATCTTCTTGTAGGGCTTGCATTTGCATCTGCAAAACTCAGACATCTTATACTGACGCCATGCCTCTCCCACCAATAGGGTTTCTTCTTGGAGGCATTCTGCTCACTCTCTCACAAGCCCTTCCACAGATCCTGGTGTAACTGCCTCATGTCCGACGATCTGTTACACACTCAGGAACTTCTGGCTCTGATGCCAATTGATGGAGAACATAACTAACACAGGATAGGAGACAAGGAAAACAAGAGCCAAATTTCTTATTTAATAGCTTCAGAAGAATTTACAAAAAATATACATCAATCTACCATTTTGCCAGCCACTTCTCATTACAATTCTTGGGTTTTTATCGAGGCCCTGACCCTCTATGTTTTCAAACTTTCCACGATCTATAATAGCAACCTGGCTCAATACTGGAAAGTTGCATTGATGGGACTCTGGGTGAGGTGCACGATTGGTCGCCATAACCATTGAAATATTCTTTTGGAACTGCTGCTTCGTTGCTAGTTGCCTTAACTGTGTCTCTAGATATAATGCACGAGTGGCTGACATGCTTGCTGGAATCTTCCTCTAAGACTGCTGCTTCACTATCACAAGCTTGCCATGCATGAAGGAATGCATTTACGATATCATGACATGTTGTGATATCATGACATTCTTTCTTCCACCTTCTTGCTTCTGCCTTGGTCGCATTATCGTGACATGTCATGATAGCACGACGTATTTCCATCGTGTCCTCGTTATTTCGCTTTGGTCGCGATATCGCGCCCTGTCGTGATATTGCGACGTTTCTCCATTGTGCCTCCATTCTTCAGTTTTTGTCACGAATCATGACATGTCATGATTTCGTGACCTTTCGTCCTCCGTGCCTTTGCTCCCTGCTCTGGTCATGATTTTGTGACATGTCACGAAATCACGACATGTCATGATTTCATGACCTTCTATCCTCCATGCCTTCGCTCCCTGCTTTGGTCATGATTTTGTGAAATTCTGTCATCCATGCCTTCACTCCTTGCTTTGGTCATGATTTTGCGACATGTCACGAAATCGTGACATGTCACGATTTCACGACATTCTGTCCTCTGCACCTTCGCTCCCTGCTTTGGTCACGATTTCACGACATGTGAAATCATGACATGTCACAATTTTGTGACATTCTATCCTCTGCACCTTCACTCCCTGCTTTGGTCATGATTTCACGACATGTCATGAAATCGTGACATGTCACGATTTCATGACATTCCGTCCGTCGCATCTCCTATCTCCTGTTTTGGTCGCGATATTGTGACACTTTTTCTGTCGCGATATCGTGACACATATTTTTCTTTGCAAAACACTTAGAAAAATTTGGTTGATGCAAGATTGCTCTGCTACCCTCGGATGCTCCTGCATCAAAAGGGTGATATTAACTAGGATAGAGGGAGAGGGAGTTTCTACAAACCTACCAAAGAAGAAGATTCAGATGGGAGTATGGAACCTAAATTCATAGGAAGAGGAGGTTTTAGAGATAGAGGAAGAGGAAAATAATACTTTATAGAATGAAAACCCTTAAGATGTTTCATATGTGATGAAACCCACAAGATTGTGTACTACCCACACAATCCCAAGAGGGCCATGGGAACCCAAGAAGAAGAAGGAGAAGAACCTCCAATTGAATTGGAAACAAAAACATGAGAGAACTTGATACAGTGAAAAACTCTAATATCGAGGGATAAAGAGGCCCCATAAGATGATTGGAAAAGAAAGAGTATTTTTTGAATAAAATACAAGTGTAGAGATAAAGTATGCAAGGTGATTATAGATGGTGGGTCTACCAATAATATAGTAAGTAAATAAATGGTAGACAAATTGCAACTTACTTGTATTCCAAAATCTAATCCTTACAATATCTCTTGGTTAAAAAAATATCAATGTGCTGGTAAATATGTCTTGTCTTGTTGCTTTCAAAATTGGTCCTTATGAAGATAAAGTTCTTTGTGATGTAGTATCTATGGATGCATATCATTTGTTACTTGGTAGGCCTTGGCACTATGACATGAATTTAATTCACCATGGTAGAGAAAATACATATGAAATTCAACATGGGAAAAGACACCATATTTTGAAGCCTCTTAAAGGTGAAGACTCAAGTGAAATAGCAACCCTATATTTGTTTACAATGGGTTGGAAAAAGTTTCTCAAAGAGTCAAAGGTAGAAACCTACTATATTCTATATCCTAGATGGGTAGAGAAATCCAATCAGTAGAGTAGTAAAATCAAGGACAATTTTATTGAAGGTGATGAAGATGGAGATAGATCATCCACTGGTATTCCAAGTGAAGAATGCAACAGAATTGGTGAGGAAATTTCTAATGATGGTGTGATAGTTGCTAGAGAGGTTGAACTAGAGGATCCTTTAGAGAATATTGAAGACATGTTGGTAAGGAAAACTATAACAAAAACAAATTATTTAGCTAGTGATGGAACTACCACATCGGTTATTTTTGCCCAAGGATTAATTATGGAAGGTGTAAATGTGGTTGTAGCAGGAGCAAATCCCATTTATATTACCAAGGGGATTGATAAGATAGCAAAAGCCTTGGTTTTAGAAATGAAAAATTTGCCAAAGGAGGTTGAAGATAGTGAGTTGGCAGTTGTTTCCATGGTGAGTGTTGGGAACAACTATGAAATAGGAAATATGATAGCAAAGATCATGAGTAAATTTGGTATAAAGGGTGTTGTAACCCTTGAAGAGGAAAAAAGTGTAGAAAATAATTTATATGTTGTAGAGGGAATGCAATTTGATCATGGATATGTTTCTCCTTACTTTGTGATCAACAATGAGAAGATGATTGTGGAGTATCCCGATAAGTTTGAGAAATTTGGCATGTCTCCTCCAAAAGGTGTCCTCTTTTATGGGCCTCCAGGTTGTGGGAAGACCATACTGGCAAAAGCCATTGCTAGTGAATGCCAGGCCAATTTTATCAGCGTGAAAGGTCCAGAGTTGTTGACAATGTGGTTTGGAGAGAGTGCGGCAAATGTGAGAGAAATTTTTGACAAGGCTAGGCAGGCAACTCCTTATTTACTATTCTTTGATGATTTGGATTCTATTACCACATAGCATGGTCATAGTGTTTGGGATGCGGGCGGTGTGGCAGACAAAGTTCTTAACCAACTGCTAACTGAAATGTATGGGTTTATGACCAAGAATAACTACGTTTTAGGGCTCTAAATCAAGAGGTTTAGAATTCTAAAAGTTGGGAAGGATGATGTAGAAAATGTTTACTACCATTTCGCCCTCCTTTCCACCCATTCTTCCTTTATTGGTTCTATTTTTGTCTTTGTAATGACTTTGTTCTTGAATAGGGGGTTATGGGTTAGGCGTAATTATTATATGTCAGCTATTTTTGGTTTTCAGTTAGGATTAGAGTTTTTTGGGGGTATTTTTATACCATGGGTTGAGGATTTTTTGGGTAGAAATTTTCTAGGAAAGATCCAGAAGAGTCTTCTAGAGAAGAATACTCTAGGAAGTTCTATTGTGAGGGATTTTATAAGATCATTTTGGAGACTAATAATATTTTAGGGTTAATGGTTGCATTATGGACCTGTAAGTTTCTATTTGAATAAATGATTTTGACTTTATTCTAAGTGTTTGCTGCCATTTGTTTTTGTTTTGTGGTATGTGTTTGTTTCGGTTGTTCTTGGTTGAGGTGAACAGGGTTGCAGGCTAATTGAAATAATAGAGAGTATGCATCATGTTCATATGTTTAATATTTATCAATCCAATTCCTCCTACACTTTTCTTGGAGCACACTTGGTCCCAAGAAATAATATGGAATCTCTTTTTATCCTCTACCCCTGACCAAAGAAAGGTTTTTTAAAAATTGTTATAGTTTTTGAGTGATTTTTCTAGAGATTTTAAAATATAAATAAAGTACACTATCAGGCTTTGAAAGGTATATTTGACTAGCTGGACCTTACCTAGACCTTGCCTACTTGACTTAGAAGTGATCCCTTCCATCCCACCAACATTTTCTACATCCTTTCAAAAATTGGATTCCATAGGTCTTATTTGATCCTTCCAAAGGCAACCCTAAGTAAATAGAGGGGAATTCAGCAATGGTACATCCCATGATTCTAGTAATAGCTCTTTTCCTATTAGGAGGGGTATTAAGGAAAAATAACTTGCTTTTTAGAAATTTAATATATTTTCCAACAACTAGCTCATAGTCCTTCAAAATTACTTTGATTTTCTTGGCTTGAGGAATGGAGGAGAAGGTAGAAAGGAGAGTATCATCGACAAATTGTTGATGGGTAATTGGCTCAATGGGAGAAGCAAGTTTAATTCCTTCAATGGATTTGGAGATAGCTCTTCTAAGGGTTTTGACAAGAATAATGAACAAGCAAAGGGAAAGAGGATCACCTTGCCTAAGACCTCTAGATATGTTAAAATTACCTGAAAACTCACCATTAAAAATGACCAAGAACATAGGGGTAGAGAAGCATTTTTTAATGAAAGAGATCCATCTATTATGAAAATCAAATTTAAACAACACCTTTTCTAGAAATCCCTAGGAGACTCTATCATATGCTTTACTCATGTCAAGTTTGAGAAACATACCAACTTTTCCACTCTTATCAACTGAATGAATCAACTCATGGAATTTTATGATTTCATACTAGAACTTGTCTCTCTAGAACAAAGCCTCCTGATTGGAATTAATGATTCTAGGAAGGATATGTTTGAGCCTATTAACCATAGCTTTGGTTAGAATTTTGTAAATAGTATCGCACAGGCTTATAGGTTTGAATTCCTTGAACTCCTTAAATTTGGTACTCTTGTGGAGGATATTAACTTCTATTGGAAGTGATATTTGCACATCAAATATTACTTCAAGGACATCAATTCCTATAATGTGCTAATAATTTTGAAAAAGTAGTGCAAGAAAGTCATTCGATCCTAGCGCTTTCTCACCAGCCATGGAGAAAATAACTCCTTTGATTTCATCAGGCTCCAAGGGCGATATCAATATGGAATTCATTTCTTGAGAAATGAAGTTGGAGATTTTTGGGGCCAAAAATATTGGTTAAATATGGTCCTAATTTTGTCACAACCCGTTCACTTAGTTTGTCAAACCAGGGAACTCATAAGCTTATGAAGTACCATGTTCAAGACTAATTACAATACCATTTGAGATGAGTCCACTAAGCCTATAATTGGGGGAGTGTTTTTGAAATAGAATTAATTCATCCACATCAACTAAATATTGCGTAATAAAATTATAGAAAAATAAATCCCACCACACTGTGCTAAAAAATAAAGGAAAGAAATAAAAACACACTTGTAGGAATAAAAATACAACAGACTGAAAATAAATTATCTGGTCTAAAAAGCAATAGAAAGAAGGGGAGGAATACTATCTTGGAGTAGGCCCAGGCTATAGAAACTTTTTCCTGGCTAATTTATGGAGATTGAACGCAAATGGAAGAACTGTCGAGCAAGCTTTTTATTAATAAAATTGCATTATAGAAAAAAATGGTAGTTTCCTATATACGCCATTATATCTTTTAAGAGAAGTTTGTGTGTCTATATAATACACACATAACTTCTATTACAATGTTGTTGCGGTGAAAAATACTTCTAAAACTTAAAATAAGATAGTTTAGTTACGGTAACAAATACATGATAAAAATAGTCAACAAATTTTATCCTTTTATGGGAATAGTAGATTTTCTGGTCCAACTCCTTTATAGCCCATGTTCTGCTTCATAAAGTGGTTGTGTGTTTTCTCCAATGCGACTGAGATAACTCATGCATTCGATAGCTATCCAAATATGGTCTGCATGACGTGGAGTCAAAGTTCTACCACGATCAATAGGGTATCCTTCAGTCACAAGGTCAAAGTGCTTAAGATCAAGGCATCTTATTGTATATTAAGGTGCCCTTGATGTATGGCATCAAGGCACTTACTTGAAGATCAAGGTGCCCTTGATGTATGAAATCAAGACACCTACTTGAGGATCAAGGCACCCTTGATGCATGATATCAAGGCATCTAATTGAAGATCAAGGTGCCCTTGATGCATGACATCAAGGCACCTACTTGAAGATCAAGGCGCCCTTGATTTGTTAGAAATGTGATGGATTCAATTAATATGACAATAAATAAATAGAATACATTAGGCTAGGAATAGCCCATGAATTTAGGATCTAGAAAACTAAATGAAACCCAAAATATACTCACGCTAATCTAAGTCTAACCACTAACCAAAATAATGGAATAGTAACATAGACACTAACATCCCCCCTTATTACATTATTTTAGTAATTGAATAACTACTAGTTATGCTAACATCCACCCATACAACAATATTTGGGTAAAGTATATAACTGCCCCAATACAGTGAAGAAGAAGATGAAGAGAGATGAAAGAATGGTGGCTCATGATTTTTCATTGACTCTGGCTCTGGCTCATGGCTCTGGCTCTAAGCATACCTCTAGATTTGTACCACTGGGTCTATCTCGAGATATGTCGATGAATCTTACCTTTGGATCATTGCATCTGGATCTCCTTATAGATATACCTCTGGAACTTTGTCTTTGGGTCTGTATTTAGGTTTGTATCTGGGTCATGATCTCTGGGACTGCCACTCGGTCTGTCACTGGATTTGCCTCGGGGTCTGCCATAGGTTTTACCTTTTTGGTAGAATCCATACAAAATTTCTTTCATCATGGTCCGTTGTGTGTGATTTGTCCATACACAATCAATATGAACCTTGTTGGCCATTTTCAGTTTGTACCACCAACTTGAAGAAGAGTGATTCGTACATCCACATGAATCACAGGGATGTAATCTCCAACACTTAGCTGCAACATGTCCTGTCTTTCCACAATGAATGCAAAAATGCTTTTTAGAAGATGGAGGATATTTAGGTTTTACAAACATGGAATTACTGTTACTTGCATGTCCAGTATAGCCAAGGCCTTCATGCTTTGCCCTGACATTTAGCATTATAGGAGTTTTAATGTCTTGTTCTTATTTACCTAATCTCTCACCATTGAATTCCATTTTCTTCATCATTTTAGAACCAAATCCTTTGGTGTGTTTTTCAAAACACCCAATTTCATCATCTTCATCAATGCTTTTAACAATATTACATTTGTCGTTATTGATGAGATTATGGAGTTCATTTTTAGGAGGTTCAATTTTTAAGTCACTAGTGTCACAAGAAAAATCTGCTACTGTGATGAGATCACCTATGCTATAACTGATATCTACCATCATAGGCATGAGGTCGCTTGTATCACAACAAGAATTGGCCACCATGGGCTCAGGGTCACATGTGTCACAACAAGCATTCGCCACCATGGGCTGAAGGTCACTTGTGTCACTACAAGCATCGACCATTAGGGGTTTGATCTCTGTTTCCTCACTAAAGTCCCTGTAGAATTTACGTTGGGCAATATCAAGAGAAATCAATGATATGTAGACTACCTTTATGATGCCTAAAGGGATTTGAACACCATTATTCTGAAGGTCTTCAAAATATTTAGAATCTTTGAGAATGGATTTTACACCACTACGTAGTGTAGAATATTTTTCATCCTCATAAAAATTCATTCCTTCCATCTCTGGTGGAAAGTAAGGACCTTTAACTGATTTTTCAATAGCATTAGTTTGTTTAGGGACTTGCTTTTTATTTGATCTACCCATTTTTAAGGTGTCAATCTCTACCAAAAATGTATCTTTTTACAATAAATTTTGCAAAAATAATCTGATTAAGGTGTTGGTCACTGCCAAAATGCACCCTTATAAGTATTCCCCCCTTTTTTTGTAAAATTATATCTCCCCTATTTGCAAGATAGGATATGGTGGAGAGAAAAAACTTACCCCCCCTTTAGTGCAAAAAAATGCAACAATGAAGCCTCAAAAGGCTCTTACAAAGCTTGCCTCGTAGGCAGATTAGCACAATATGTCACCAAAAAAATCCCCCTTGTGTGAAGTACTTCAAACAAAAGATGTTTGCTATTTATGAAGCCTAAAAAAAATAGGTTTGGAGGTTTGATGATTTTATGCCTTGTTTGATAGCTTTTGAAGAATTGCTCAATGAGGAAAAAAAAATCCCCCCTTCAAGTTTGAAAAAAATAATTTGCCCTCCAATGTTTTGTAAAAATAATTTAAAGTTTAATTAAATTGATTTTTCTTAAAAAAATATTTCTAAAGATTTTATAAAAATATATATTTTTTTAAGAAAAATTAAAAAAAAATTAATTAAACAAAAAATTATATAATTTTTTTTTAGAACTCTAAGCAAAAAAAAACAAAAATGATCAAACTTCATAAAAATTACCTTTCGAGGGGTCGATGGGATTTAAACCCCTGATATTTGGCTGTTGGGAATGCCTTAGCGCCCTAACACCAACCGATCGAGCTATGTGCTTCAATGAAAATTAAAGGGCAAGACCTTTATTTAGTGTATGTTGGTGCTCGTCGACTGTGGGCGGCACCGCTATCCTTCCACCGGGGTGACACAACTTTATCTGAGCGGCGTTTCTCCCTTGCGGCGGTGCTCCTCCCATGGTGTCACCTATACAACGGTGAGTCTCCCTATCGATGGTGGCGTAGATCGCCTCAGAGCCAAAGTTGGTCAGAATAGCCAAGGTGGTGCCTCCTCGGGACTTAATTGCTATTTGAGATTCCTTATCACCGTAGGTGTGTAGAGATGCTGAAGAATAAATTACAGATGAAAATTATTTCTTCGTTTGGTTTATTTTCCATCGAGATTGTGATTGGTGTGCAGATCGTTGAGGTGATTGAAACCTTCATTGACCTTGCTCAGATATCCTTTTGCTACGCATCCATACCCATTTTATGACATTCGACATTAAAATGTGGATGCCTACACTCCACAGCTGATGTCTGGTCTAGATCTGTGATCTGATGCATCAATAATCCCTTTGAATTGTCAAAACAGTGTCGAACACCCACATGCAATTCTATGATGGTAGGTCATGTTGTCTACGGCTACAAATCGTGTTGTTTATGACTACAAATCATTTTTCTTCAAGCTCCGCTCAAGTGCACTAATGGCCACCATACTACACAAAGCAGTCTATGCAAATACGTAGGAACAAACTGGGATATCCATGTTAGAAATATGGTTCCCGATATGCAAACGTGGGACTTTGAGGTGGTTAACATCTTATTCAATGCCTCAACAACAATTTCCAGAACAACAAAGTTATTGTTTACCACTGTCTTCAAATCACGAATTGGGGAGCAAGACGAATTGTAAGCTCTACAAACCTCTAGTTGAATTATATCGTAAATCACAAATTACGGGCTCTACCTGCCAAAAAATATCTGCATACAGAATAATGCATCCATCATCATCGTCTTGAATAGGAATTCAAAGATCGAACAAGAATTTTGATGATGTGAATGTCTTCTATCTACGATCTACTGAAGTGCACAGGGATCTGTGATCTGTTGTCATTGTGAGGCTTAGTGCAATGGAGTCAGAAATCGTAATGCAACAAAAAAAATAATAGCCATCGCATCATGGAAGCAAAAATTGATGTTGCGTTGGTGTTTTTATTTTATTTTCTCAGGGATAAAATCCCACGTGGGGTAGGCAAGGAGATCTTAGTACGTTTAAAAGAAACAAAACACCATAAAATTATTGACTACCTTGGGTAGTCTAGTAGACCACCCGATAATATTTTGTCTCCCTCCTTGTAGCACCTTAAGTCCCCTTCGATCTGTGTGTAGCCCTTCAATCTGCATCCAGTTGCTTACTTAGACTCAGTCAGGTCTAGGTCTTCCTAGGTTGTGTTCGAGTTGGCCTTCAGGCCAGTTACGTAGTCTGCTCTAGGATTTATGTGTCTCTCCACATCGCTTAGATCTGGTCTGACTGTGTCAGATATTAGATCTGCATCATTGCTTAGGTCTGGTCTGACTGTGTCAGATATTAGATCTGCATCATTGCTTAGGTCTGGTCTTGAATGCCAAGGAAATTTGGTACTTTGAATTCTGTCACAGTTCTTGCAACTAACAGCGGAGTGAATAACCCACTCTCAGGCTACAATCAATGAGCCAAGAGAACCTTGCTTTGATACCATGTCATGAAATGCAATAGTATTTCATTAATCAAATCCATATAAATACTTCAACTAATGTCCATATTAGTCATTGGTTACGAAGCTAACAAGCACAAATAGGTATAGTTACAACCAAACTAACAATATGCTAAATAATATAATAACTAAATAGCCTATATGCTAACATCCTTGGCATCCATGCCAGGTCAATTCTGTGTCAGAGTTTAGATCCAATGCATTTTAGGTGGAGTAGCAGTCCACCTTCTGCACCTTATGCATGACATCAAGGCGTCTACTTGAAGATCAAGGCACCTTCCTACATATATGGGATAAAGTTTCCTTCTTGTATATCAAGACATATTCCCATACATGGGATCAAGGTGCCTTCCCATATATACCTTAGGCTCATTGAAGCAGGACATGCCAGGTCCACGTAGGACCATGACTAAGCAAAAGATGACAAAATCAACAAAAATCTACAGAAAATACACTTCACACACAAATTAGACAATGCACATATTTTTATTATATATATATAATTTCATAAAAATATACTTTTATAATACTGCTGCACAAAATCGTTAGAAAATCATACAAAAATATGAGCATTTTTTATGCTCATCAGGAATGTTGGCCAACAGTCTTCTTTCTATAGCAAAATTACACTAAATTTTGGCACCCAATAGAGATTCAAATCTAATTTTGTTGTGACTTCTATGTTTGACGTAAGTGGCATGAATTTTTTGTATTACCAAGACACTAACTTCAGATTATATCTTTTTTCTTTTAGAAAGAATATTATTTGAAGATTCTTTGGTCCAAGCTGTATTCTATCGTTGACCTTTTCCTCCAGTGGCTCAATCCATACCAAAATACCTGCATCAATTTATTCTAGAAAACTCATCGACATCATTTTCTATGGTAAATTTGGCTTGAGAGAAACCGTAGAATCTTCACCTAGCTTTCTACCATTCCTGAGCTAATTGCTAGCAAAATTCTAGCTTATGCTAAAGAAAATACCACCCTCATTCCTCCTTCTTCTCGCCCCACCTCTAGATTTGAAATTAGTCTAGGTAGATCCTTAAACCTTTCCCTGGAGGTCATTCAAACTTGTCATAATCACATAATTAATACTAAGTGGATTCCCCCACCTATAGGCTGGTTCAAGTTGAATTTTGATAGGGCTGCCAAAGGAAACCCATGGAAAGTGGGGGTGGGATGCATCCTTATAAATCACCTTGGAGAAGTCATCCTTGCCTATGCTAAAGGTTTAGGAGTGCAAACTAATCATGTAGCTGAGGCCAAAAGCATGTGGAGAGGTCTTTCCCTTGCTAGAAATTTTCCTAATAGACTAATGATTGAAGGAGATTCCCTCAATATTATTAGTTATCTCAAAAATAGGAGCAATCCTTCCTGGAGGGTCAGAGATTACATTGAGGATGCCAGGAGGATGATCCTTGAGTTACAGGAAGTCATTATCCAACACTCGTTCAAAGAATCTAATGGTGCTACAGACAGGTTGGTGAATTTTGGAGTTCATGCAAATAACATCCTCACATGGACTAATGATATTCCTCATGAATTTCAAATCATTGTGGACCAAGAAAAAGTCCAAGCTGATATTCCAAATACCCATATTCAGTAAGGCTAAATTTTTTATTAAACTTTGGGCCCATCCTAGTGGTGGTACCCTTTGTTTGATTCACATGGAGAATTTTAAGTTCCAGAGTCCCCTCTTCAAGCTTCATGCCAACTTGGATCACTTTTCAATTAGGATGACCTTAATCAACATTCCTTGTCACATGCATAATTTCTCCAAGGTGTCCATTAAGACTCGTGCCTCCTTGGGATGTGGTAACTTTTGGATCTTTGCCACTAGGTACCCATACGAGGTGATCGTTTGGTGGGCCCATGATGGTGTTAGTTTCAAATGCTCAACCACCTCTAGTGCCAATTTTAAAATTTTCTTTTTTCAAGTAGATGCATCAGTGGGACGGTTTTCTTTGTGAGAAGTGCCTTCAATTTCCATCCCAACATGTGTCTTCCCGATCACACGTGCCCCCTCCATTATTCTTCTCACTGTATTTTTCTTGCCATGGCACCCCAGTCTCCCCACGCTCAAAGCATTCCCCTCCACTACCTCCCTTGGTTCTTCGTAGTGTTTCCTGTTGGCTCTATCCTCAATATTTTTAGGATTATCGAGGCTAATTTTGTCAACTTTGCCAATTCCAAAGTCTTGTCCCCCTATTTTCGTAGCTTCCCCATTAAGAGATGGATCTATTAGCGTACTATAATTAATTAGACTGTTTGGCTGGTATATTGTTATACCTGCATCCTGTTGAGATGCGCCCAACCCGGGCTAATCCAGGAATGCAGTTTGTAATCTCTGCATTATTTAAACACCCCCGGCAATAATACAAAGCTGTTCGATTTCTTACATGGCATCAGAGCCATTCTGAATTTCTGGGGAAGAGGAGCACAGCGTGATTTAATTTTTTTGGGGCGTGATTTTTTTTCCCTGCCCGTGCGCTATCTCCTGTCCCTGCCGCGCAGCTGAGCGATTTTATAAAAAAAAAAAAAAAAAAGGAATTTTTTTTTGTCGTAGAGGGGCGCAGGTCGCTGGAACACAGTGCTGCCATTGGACGCAGCACGCGTCCCATCTGGAGGAGGACGCAGCGCACAGAGCGCCCCCCCCATCGAGCGAAGACGTCTGCTACCCGCGGATGCGCAGGAAGGGGACTTCTGTGCAGGAGGCACTGCGGACGCGACGCGTAGGAGGGGGACGTCCGTTGCCCCCCCCCCGAACGCACAGTCCGCAGCGACGTCCACGGACGCGCAGGAGGGAAGCATTGCGGACGCAGGGCATCCACTTCCCCCCCCGCTGAGCGGACGTAACGTCCACCCGCGCCCCCCCCGCTGACGTGCAGGCATAGACGTAACGTCCGCCCGCGCCCCGCCGACGTGCAGGCATAGACGTAACGTCCGCCCGCGCCCCCGCGCGACGCACGGTTTCACGCGCGCAGCGCGCCCTCCCCCCCTCGGCAAATTTTTAAATAAAAAAAAAAATGCAGTGGGAGCGCAGCGAGCTGCGATAGGCAACAAGCACAGCCGTGGCCACAACAGCGAGCTGCGCGGAGGAGAACGAGAGAGGAGGACGGGAAAGCACGATCGGAGGTGGCAGAGGCTGCGCTCGGGCAGCAGACTGAGGACCCTCCTCAAATACGAGGGGGCCCTTTCTCCTCCCAGATCAGCCCACGGGCTCACTGGCAAGTGAGCTGCGTGGTGGGTTCCGGGAACCCAGCAGTCAGGGGTTCAAATCCTGCCAACTTCCCCCCTTTCGAAGGTATAATTTTTTTTTCCAAAGGTTTTTTTAATTATTAGTTTTTAGTTAAAATTTTTAATTTTTAATTTTTTTTTTTAGTTTTAAAACTTTATAAATTAAAATTTAATTTTAATTTATTTTTTCATAAGGTTTTAAAACTATATAAATTAAAATTATTTATTTTAACTTTAAATATATAATAATTATTAAAATGCTTTGTTAAAGAGAATTTTTTTTTTAGGGGGGATATTTTTTCAAAAATCAAAGGGGGAATGTGAGTAATTTTTTGAAAAAGCAATTTGGTGAATTGTAAAAGGTGCATTTTTCGGTGGCGCCCGACACCTTGTGGGTTAATTCTTGTGGGCACTTTTTATGTTGTAGGTTGCATATTTCATTTTTGCACTACTTCATTAAAAGTTAAAAAAAATCAAATACACTCCCTAAGTCCTCGGAATAATTAAAACCCATTCGTGCAATTTATTGCACTGCAGCATTCGGTATTTGTGATACCTCTGGCCAGCACTTATAGGTAAATCTGTCGTGATTGGGTTACTGTATCCGCCGCCTAATATAGCTGCTACAACGACGTCTGAGCTTGTTCTCTATAAATCGTCGGGGAGAGTTAAGTTTGCCATTTTTGTATTTTTTTACTCCATTCACTACCCTTAATCGCTCTTGTGTTTAGGCGTAAATCCTGACGAAGTATTCTTCATAGTGTTTAGGGGAAGTTATGCCCCACGCATGAGAAGAATCTTCTATGGTAGGTGCCATCAACAAGGCGATTCCCTTTCATTACTGCTTATGTTCCACGTATCGTATGATATCTAAAACTCACCTATAGTCTCCCTCACGTAAGGTCGGGTGATTTTTGTTGATCTTTCTAAATACCTATAGTTTCCC
Source organism: Wollemia nobilis (assembly GCA_028583015.1). NCBI lineage: Eukaryota > Viridiplantae > Streptophyta > Pinopsida > Araucariales > Araucariaceae > Wollemia > Wollemia nobilis. Next base: position 3,160,406 of record JAQPPZ010002524.1, read on the forward strand.
TCATGTAAGGGCAGGTATTTTGTACGGTATAACGACCTAGCAAAAGGTATATCGAAAGGGGGACCAATTGGTGATATAAGGAACCTTCACTATGGCCGTTGTTGCAAAATTGATGACTGATCCTCATCAGTTATTGAAAGGTCCAAATTATACACCATGGAAACATAAGATGAAGGCAATTCTCCAAATGGAAGATTTGTGGGATATTGTTACTAGAGTAACACCTAGGCCTTCACCAACATCAGGATCCACAGGTCCTTCCGCAGATCAGATAGCTTTTGACAAGAAAGATAGTCGAGCAAAGGTGCTCATTTTGTTTGTTGTTTCAGATGAAGTGCAACCTCATATAGCTGACAAAGCAAGTGGTAAAGAGGCATGGGATGCCCTTAGAACCATCTATGAGGGAAAGAATGATTCAACCATTCTTCATCTTCAACAATAACTTCATAACCTGAGTTTGAGACAGGGTGAAACAGTTGAACTCTTTCTGTGCAGAGTGTCTGAATTGAAAGAGAAATTGAATTCTTTGGGAGATTCTGTGGACGAAAAACTTCTCATTTCACTTATGATGAGAGCTTTGCCTTCTTCATTTGATATGTTGATCACCTCCATCCAGGTGTCCCAACGACAAATTACCTACATCGAGTTGGTCAATCTGCTTCAACAAAAGGAGGCATGCCAACTTCACAAGGATGATTCTTCCAATACAGCCCTATACACCAACAAGCAGGGTTCTAGGAAGAAAGGTAATGGGCAAAAAGGAGGCAAATTTTAGAAAGGAGGAAATTCTCAACAGGATACGAAAGGAAAAGGAAAACAACCTCAACAGAAGAAGAGGTGGTGCAAGATCTATGAGAAAGACAACCATGACACCAACAGGTGTTGGCATAAGAACAAGCAGAAAGGCCAAAAAAAACCACAAAATAAAAACAAGCAACCCCAGGTGAATGTTACTGTTGAAGAATCTGACTCAGATTCTGAATGGGCACACAAGGTGCTCATGACTACCACAGATTCTACACAGAGGGATCCTGTTTGGTATGTCGATTCTGGAGCTAGCAAACATATGACTGGCAACAAATCATGGTTTGAATCATTCATGGCCAAAGAGGGCAAACCTGTCACCATTGCTGATGATAAAACCTACAGGGTTCAGGGAGAGGGTACAGTTTCAGTCACTCTTCCTGATGGCAAGTGTTAGATTGACAAAGTCCTCTATGTTCCAGGATTGGCTAACAATTTGTTGTCAGTCACACAAATCCTGGATAGAAATATGGTTGTCAACTTTCGTGTTGAGAAAGGCAAGAAGTGTTGTACTATTACCAGGAAGGGTAAGCAGATTGCAACAGACTTCATATAAGCACGGCTTATTTGCCCTAGATGCTATCTCTACTCCACATGTTGCCATGATTGTCTCTATCAAGGAGGCAACTTCCCTATGGCACAAGAGATATGGGCATCTTCGTTCGGCTACTTACTTGAGCTCGGTAAGTATGAGATGGTAAAGGGTCTTCCTTCCCTTTACGCCACATTGCCGCTGTGCTCGATTGCTTGGAAGGAAAGCAGCATAGAGTACCATTTGAGAAGAGCTCAACAAGAGCACAAAAACCTCTGGAGTTAATTCACACCGATCTGTGCGGTCCTTTCACACCCAACAATTGTGGAGGGAAGAGGTACTTTTAGTTATTCGTAGATGACTACTCACAAAAGATGTGGGTTTTCTTTCTCCAACTAAAATCTTAAGCTTTCGCATTCTTCCAGCAGTTCAAGAAATCCGTTGAGAAGGAGTCAAGAGCTTCTATTTGAACCCTCCGCTCAGATCGAGGGGGGGAGTTTACCTCTAATGAATTTTTTGCATTCTTAGATAAGCATGGAATCAAGAGATAGTTAACAACTGCCTATACTCCTCAGCAAAATGGAGTTGCTGAGAGAAGGAACCGTTCTATCATGGAAATGGTTCGTTGTATGCTCACAGGAGCTACTCTTGGGCAACAATATTGGGCAGAAGCTGTCGCCACTGCAGTATATCTATTGAATAGGGCACCCACCAAGGCCCTAAAAGGAATGACTCCATAGGAAGCATGGAGTGGTCGAAAACCCTTCATATCTCATCTACGTATTTTTAGATGTCACGCTTTCATGCACATACCGAAAGAGCAAAGGAAGAAGCTAGATGAGAAAACACTGAGATGTATTTTTTTTGGTTATGATGAGCACTCTAAAGGATATCATTTGATAGACCCTTTGACCAAGAAAATTCATGTCAGCAGAGATGTTGTCTTTGATGAAGCTTTCACATCACAGAGCACATCTAAAGTACACCTAGATCTTGTGGAATATAAGGAAGAGAAGATTCCTTTGTCAACACAGACAGGAGGTCCTTCTACATATTCTTCAACACCATCGAAGAAGAATCCAAAATGGTGTACAAATACAATCAGAGACGCAAATTTATCCACTCCTCCCAATTTGAACTTGGATAGATCTCGTACACGCAGTATGGCTCAAAAGGAAAAAGAAGCCAAAGAAACTGGTGAGGTTGATGATCTTTGTCAATATTTTGAGGAACTTTCTGTAACTCCACGTACAGAAGTAGAGGATATGGATATTGATGATGACAGGACATTCATGTCTACCATAAACGATCTTGAACCTGCATCAGTGCAAGATGCTCGTAGTGAGCCTCAGTGGAAGGCCGCTATGGATACAGAGTATGAGTCTTTGATGAAAAATAAAACTTGGAAGCTTGTTGATTTGCCACATGGAAAGAAACCCATTGGTTGCAAATGGGTATATAAATTCAAGTACAAGGCAGATGGAACAATTGATAAGCATAAAGCCTGTCTTGTTGCAAAGGGCTATGCTCAAAAGGAAGGCATTGACTATGAGGAAAATTTTGCACCTACTGCTAGGATGACCACAATTCGGGTTATGTGTGCTATGGCAGCACAATATGGGTGGAAAGTTCACCAGATGGATGTCAAAAGTGCCTTTCTAAATGGTGATCTCCAAGAAGAAGTCTACATGACTCAACCGAAGGGTTTGAAGTGGAAGGCCAAGAGCGAGAAGGTTTGCAAATTGGTCAAATCCTTATATGGTCCGAAACAAGCTCCTTGAGCTTGGTATATAAAAATGGACAATCACCTTATGTAGCATGGATTTAAGAGATGTCCGTCAGATGCAAACCTCTATTTCAAGAAACAGGGGTCTGAGATAGTGTTGCTTGTACTCTATGTGGATGATCTGCTCATTACAGGGAGTTCAGAAACTATGATCTCTACTGTCAAAAGAAACTTGTACAAATATTTTGAGATGACAGATCTAGAACTTCTCCATTACTGTCTTGGTCTGGAATTCATCCAGAAGGAGCACTCCATCAAAGTGTCTCAGAAAAAATATGCCAAGACATTGCTAGAAAAATATCGCATGACTGATTGCAAGCCAATGGCAACTCCGATGGAGAATGGACTTCATTTATCGTGATATGATGATTCACCTCAGGTAGATGGTACTCTCTATCGACAGTTGATTGGGAGTCTCATATATCTGACCAATACTAGGCCAGATCTCGTATTTGCTGTCAACTATCTTTCAAGGTTCATGCAGGAGCCTAAGACTACTCATTGGAAAGCAGCAAAATGTGTTCTACACTATGTCCGTGGTACTATGGAATATGGCCTAGAATACAAGAAGAACGACAAATTCTTCTTGCAAGGATACATGGACTCTGACTATGCCGGATCATTTGATGATCGCAAGTCAACTTCTGGATACATTTTTCATCTGGGATCCGGTCTTGTCTCTTGGCACAGCAAGAAGCAACAGGTGGTTGCTATTTCATCAACAGAGGCAGAGTATCGCGTCGCACGTGAAGCTGTGTGCAAAGTGATATGGTTGCATCGCATTCTGACAAGGATGGGCCATCCATCAAAATCTCCAATACACTTGTTTTGCGACAATCAGGGTGTTCTGAACCTCGTCAAGAATCCAGTCCATCATGAAAGAACAAAGCACATTGACACACAATGTCATTTCATTCGAGATGAAGTTCCAAAGCACCGAATTCAGCTTCAACACATTCCCACCGATGCTCAAGTTGCAGACATTTTCACTAAGGCACTTGGACGTGTCAAATTTGAGTTGTTTCGCAGCTCTCTTTGTATTGCAAAATGATGTAATCAGGGGGGATGTTAGTAGTCTAGTATAGCTATTAGTTATTACATTACCCAAATAATGTAATTCAAATTTGAATTGTTTCGCAGCTCTCTTTGTATTGCAAAATGATGTAAGGGGATGTTAGTATAGCTATTAGTTATTACATTACTCAAATAATGTAATAAAGGGGGATGTTAGCGTACTATAATTAATTAGACTGTTTGGCTGGTATATTGTTATACCTGCATCCTGTTGAGATGCGCCCAACCCAGGCTAATCCAGGAATGCAGTTTGTAATCTCTGCATTATTTAAACACCCCCGGCAATAATACAAAGCTGTTCGATTTCTTACAGGATCCCCAAAAGACATCAAACATATTGTGTTTTTTAACCGATCTCTCTTTGCCTTTAGTTGTAAGAATTCAAACCCTACTTGGCCTTTGCTTACTACTCCCATCCACTGTCTTTCTCTCAGAAGCCTCATCATGAATTTCATCTAGCCATATGTGATGGAGTTAGACCCTATAGCTGAGGGTATCCTCACTGAAAGAGGTTTTACTCCCTTCTTTAGCTTGTTTTCAGGGAGTGGCCTCGACATCACCATGCAAATCCTCGAGAGCTAAGATGGTGGGAAAGTGATGATTCATGGCAAGGACTACCTCATCGACATCAACCTATTGGCTACCATCACTGGGCAGCCAACCAAAGGACGTTCGATCTGAAGGGAAAATCATAACTCGAAGGTCGAATTAAAAGAATTCAAGGACCAAACTAAGCTCTGGAAGCAAGCCAAGACAAGAATACTCCGAACTGACGTGCCCTCTCCCTGGAATTCAGTAATGAAATTGGTAATGCAATATTTAACTATTGATGATCCTGGTAAAATCTTGTGCAGTTTTCATTTTGCATTTGTTAACCATTTTAGATATGTGAATCCTCTAAACATCCCCCATTTTATTTTCACTATTCCATTGATGCATACCGAAAGAAAAAAGGTGATGATCTCCCTTCTCATCAAGGACTTTTCAAAGTTCTTTATAATCACTGGGTAATTCATTGTCCATCTGGTTTGGCCTCTCCTCCCACCTCGATTGTTCCTACCAAAGACAAGTCTAGCCCCATTCCCAAACCTAGCTCGTCCTTTTCCTCACCCTCGTCTCCGTCCTTAGCCGCCAGGAAAAGAGCCGCCATTGAAGCTGTTAGGGAGCTTAAAAAAATGAAAAATGAAGAGCCCGAAGTCCTTGTGAGATTCTCTCACTATTTGAGGAACAAATTTTTTGATGACCAGAAGAAGATCGTCGAAATTGAGTCGGATGAGGATAACAGTGCTAACAAAAACTAAATTTTGCAGCAGTTAATCATTTTCATGGCGTCCAAAGACATTTCCCATTTAGACAGGGTCATTTCTGAGGTCAAAGATGTGGTGGAATCCTTCACGATTTTTGGTAATGCTCTTCACATTTTGTTTTTCCACGAGGAATTTGTTGAACCTGCGTAGGATGAAGTCAAGACCATTGAGGCCAACATCAAGGATGAGGCTAAGGACAAAGATCAGGATGACGCCAAGGATGAGGATTCCAAGGAGCGTAGTGAAAATGCTTAACAAGTCTTTTCTGTCTGGTGTTGTATCAGGGTCTTCCACTCAGGGAACACTCGTCTCTTTTTCTTGTCTTAGTTTTTTTTGCTATGTTTGGGTTGGGTCCCTCTTTAACATTACGTAGTTTGGACCAACCAGGCTCTTAAACTGCTTTTGTAATCAGGTTTGGAAATTTCTGTCAAAATCTTTTTTTTTTTTAATATAATTTAACTTATAAAAAAAATTATTTGAAGATTCCAAAGGTATATATTTTTCAATAATATTTTACATTTTATAAAAATTCAATTGATTTTTATATAATTAAAACGCGTTATTTTGATATCCATAACATTGTTATAGTAATACTTTTATTTTTTTTTTAAATATATTATTTATAATATTAAAGGTGAGATTGTTTGTTTTTCATATTTTCTCTTTTCTCCCCCAAACTAAACAACATTATGAGAAGAGTCTTTAAATTACAAATATTTTTAGAAATGATGTGATTACTTTCTCTGTGCATATTTTATGTTTCATACAGGATCTTCTACGCCGATGCAATGACAGAAAGATCGTTTTCAATAACGAAGCTGATCCAGAAAAGCAAAAGGCAAACGTAATGAAATTACTAAATCAAATAGACAAGATAATTGAACAAGAAGGAAAACCATACTCAGATAATATGTTCCGAGAATTCAAGGTTGGTTCAAAAACAATAGCATTAGCATGATTTAGAATTCTTTTTTGTCTTTGGAATTCACTGATATATCTTATTTCTGCAGGATATGTCAGACGCATTGCTTAGGCAAAAGGAACAAAGAGGCTCAGGCTCAGATGCCGTCGTAGCCATGACGGAAGCATTGACGCGAGTAACTCTTATGGTAATCTAGTTTACCCTAAACCTTAACATGGTATATGTTACTAAGTTATTCAGTTAACAATTCAATTAAGCGCAATGAGCATACTTTTAGGTTTAATATTATGGTTTAAAGACGACATAAAAGCTTTTCCTCGTGATAATTATATTTTCGATTTGTACATAAATTTTGGTAAAATTTAAATTATATTTTGAGCTATATACTTGTATGCTATTTATAGTTATTTAATAGTTTTATTGTTTCTTCCTTTAATATTTAGTTTTATTTCGTATTGTCTATTTTTTTTTTTAACTTATAGTTATTTTATTATTTTATTATTTGATGATTTATTTTTACAGTTGATTTAATAAATATTATAGGTCAATCAAAATATTAATGTTTTATGCAAATATTTAATTACTAAATCTTGTCGGTGAAGGTATTATAAGGTTAACTTCAAACCTAGATAAATCCTTGATTTAGAGATAGAACTATAAGATTAGGGGAGGTTAGGTTTTGATCTAGTATATGAATATTTCTAAAAAGATGATCTAGGTATGGTAATCAAGTAGGTGATAGGTATGGGAAGGAGTATATGTCACTCACACACAAAAGACTAGTTTTTATTGCTATCATTTTAGTCTAAGCATGTATTCAATGCAAAAGACTCAAAATTTTGAAAATGTATTTTAAAAAGTCAAGGCATTTTTAAGATGATCACTCTTGACTTGATAACCACCTTTGACATGCTTGATAATTAATTGTGAATCTCCAATTACATGCACATGTTTTGCTCCTAATTTTTGGCAACTAAAAGTACTATTATAACTCTATATTTAACACCATTTTTTGTATAATTAAAATTGATTTTAATGGAAATATGAATTAAATATTGATTAAGGGATTGCAAGGTCATCTTGGTTCATACCCAGTTTGATTTTTAGCCCCATCAAAATCAATCAACAATAGGGATGTAAGATAATTTTCTATTTGGTTTCAATTAACCCACTCTCGTATTTGAGATCTTTAGGTCTAATATCTAAAAGCTTAGTATGTAGGAATACATATTTAGGAACTATCTTAATATTAGTGATATAAAAAATTTGATCATCAAGAAAGACAACATCAAGAGGAGTAGAGTTGAGCTAGGGTGTGTTTGGTAATTATTTAGCTATAATTTTTTCTTGATAGATTTATAACCTATTAATATTAAGTCATGCTCCTAGAGAATTTATATTTATTTAGATATTATTCCTAAAAAATAGGTCTTTTAGGGATAACATCTTGAAGGATTGTACATAAGGATCACATAAGTTGATTGATGAATCATGTAATATCTTAGATTTTAGAATACATAGTAAATTACAAGGTAATCATGTTTAACTAGGGTATATCTAGTTTCTATATATAAGAGTATTCTACTAATATAGTAAATGATATATTACACCCCTTTGCCATGCTTTTAGACCAAAACTACACATAGGAACACTTCTATATAACAAGTGTAAAGAATCAAGGGTTTGCCATACATGGGTGGTTTGAGGGTTTTAGGTTTAAGTAATATCTTATTTAGCTCATCAACGACTTCTTAATACTGCTTAGTCCATTCTATGATATCCTCCTTCTTAATCATTTTAATGGTAGAGTTGGTCTTGTAAGTAAAAATAGGCATAAATCTACTTATAACATTAGGTCTTCCAAGAAATTATCTAATTTACTTTATTGTAATGGGGGTGGCATATCAACTATTGATGCCATGTTTAGAAACTAGATAATTAAAATTTTATCCCTTGTGACATTGAAAATACACATAAATAGGTTAAGTAGGATATTGTAATTTCAAGTCTTTTAAGATGGATTATAGTGTTAGAAATTTATTACATCATGTTATATAGTTAGATTTAGGTATTTGGGAGTTATACTTTAATAGGTGGTTGGTAGCTTGTTATTCAAACCAATCACCTACACGTTCATTGTATATATAAAATCTTGATCAATACAATCTTGTCTAGCACCCTACAGATTCAACATATCCTATCATAACTCTCATCATTCCTAGAGCATGAGAAAAAAAGTTATAGTTTATGAGGTGCTAATTGGAGGAAGATCAAGTTGAGGTGTAGAAATTCCATCATAGTTGAGTTCATTAAATAAAGTAAATGCATTACCAAATATTATGATTGATAGAAATTATAAGCTCACAAGATTGATAGAAATGGCAAATAGTGTTAAAATATATAGAGAAGAGAAGAGTGCATTTGATTTGAATGCATTTTTGAGGAGTAGAGACAATGATTATTGTCTAGAAGAAATATGCATGCATGAGAAGGCACAATATTTTTATTTTGTTTATGTTTTTTTAGTTTTGCAGGAGAACTTGGAGCTCTAGTTTGCTATTATCGTCTATAGCATTGCATTAGAAAGAGATTTGGCAACTATATTATTTGTATCTTGTTGGTATTGTTCATGACAAAGATGCATAAGAGTGAATAAAGATTAATTGTATGTGATTTTTTACTTTTGAAGTGTTAGAATTATTGAGTTATCATTGATGTAATCGATTGAATTGGTTGATGGCAAACCAGTGTGTGCTTGGGCAAAGTATTCAAGGCAGATTGTTTAATTGATTTTAATATTTAAACCCACCTTTAAGATATCAAAGGGTTTACTTGATTTTAAATTAAATATTTAAACATTAAAGTGATATGAGCCGACCTCTTGGGCATAAATTATCTTGAAAAGGTTGCATATAAATACAAAGTGGAAATTCATTTCTAAGTGGCAATTTGATAGAATTATTTTGATATAAAAGGGCAGACAACGATAAGAGAAATCGGTGATTGTGGATGATGATAGGAGAAATCAGTGATTGTGGATGGTGATAGGAGAAATCAATGTTTGTGGATGGTGATAGGAGAAATCGGTGAGTGTGTATGGTGATCTAGGATTATTATTTAGATCTGAACAGTGAATCATAAAAAATAGTCATTACAAAATCATTATCAAGGAAGCCACATGGAGGAGACAATGAATTTGACCGTTTCTCAAAGAAGTTGTTCACCTTGAGAAGGAGCAAATGTTTGATAACTGGGTTGATTTACATAGAAGAAACCATTTGGACTACGTCACCATCCATGCGGAGAAGATTCACTGATTGTAGAAGTGAAAGGAGCCAAGCACTAAATTTGGATTTATTTTGCAAGGCACCGCCATATAAGGAAATGTTGTAAATATTATTCAATCATCAAGCCAAAGTTTAAATCCTCTACCCTCATAAGTGTGAAGGTTTCAAATTCACAAAATTTGTTGGATATTTGAACGTAGGACCCATATCCAGAGGACATGGAAGGAGATGCCACCTAGACACAATTGCAAAATATACAATGGCATCAACATGATTCGTAACACTGACCACCTATTTGACTGCACTATCATTTGAAAATTTGGATAAGCACATGTAATAGATGAGCGCACATATACGAATATCATAAAGAAGACCACAACTTATGTTGCACATATAATGAAGGAAGATCAAAGTTATCATATAGATTAAAAACATCGATTGATGATAATATTCATCTAGTTGTTGAAACTTTAGACATCTTGGAAGATTGTGATAACCAAAAAATATCATTCGAGAAGTGTAATGTCAAGGAAGACCATCGTACGAGGAGTGACGGGTAGAATGATAACCATTAGAAGAACATCACAATAATATAGTAGTTGGTCTTGAAAGAATTCAGCATAGAGCATTCAAATTTCTAATAGCCACAGTTAGACACGTCAAGACCATACAAAAAAGGAACATTGATGTTGTCACAACAAATGAATAACAACAATATAGTGGAAAACTACTTTAGAGAAGACATCTAGAAGACCGCACATAGGTTGTCAACATTCAACGCACAACAAAGTCAAAACCAATCACTTAGCAACATAAGGGAATCACTAGCACCAATCAAGTGAAGGTGAGGGCTTTCAAAGTTGACATATACGCACAAGTGTCGAGTGGATATGGAGCATATTTGAGCAAAGTTTTTAATCATATTTGTTAATAGACCTGAGTGAGGTTGGTGCCTCAAGGAGATTGGTGTCTCCCATAGGTTGGTATCTATGATATTGCAACAAGAAGATTGGTGTCTCCTGTAGGTTGGTACCTATGTTATTGTAATAAGGAGATTAGTGTCTCCCATAGGTTGGTGCCTACGCATTTGTACAAGGGGATTGGTATCTCATGTGGGTTGGTGCCTACAAATATTTTGAATAAATAAAAGCAATATTTTTTCGTGGTTTTCTCCTGTAAGGGTGTTTCCACGTAAAATCCTTATCTTTTATGTGTGTGGATTTTTTTACATTGGTTCATTATTGCATTCATATTATTGTAATTATTGTTATGGAAAGAAAAGTTTTAGCCTATACTATTCACCCTCCCTCTCAGTATAAGTGTGTGTTTCTTCAATTTGTATCAAAGAGGGTTCCTTCATGAAAGCCTAACCGCTTGAAGGAAGATCTTACAAGAAAACACATGGATTACCAAGAAGGATTTTTTTAAGTAGGGATCCATTGTTCAATGGGAGTAACTATACTTTCTAGAGCATGAGGATGCAAACCTCTTTGATGGTACATGAATACGATATATGGTAATCAGTTGTGGATGGGTTCACACCACCTAAAACATCTCCTATGGATCAAGATGGTAAGAAACCATTTGAACATAATGTCAAGGCAATGAATAAATTATTAAGTGGGTTATGTGAATCAGAGTTTGTAAAAGTTATGCACTATATCTCTGTGAAATAAATATGGGATAAGTTATAAAGAACATATGAAGGAGATGACAAGGTTAAAATGGCAAAACTTCAAACCCACAGGAGGGAGTTTGAAGACTTAAAGATGAAGGATGAGGAAAATATTGCCAAATATATGCTTTGTGTTGATGAGATTGTCAACACCATTCGTGGACTTGGAGAAAGTATTAATGACCTTAATATTTTTCATAAATTCTTAAGGTCACTCCCCATGAGGTTTGATGCAAAGGTCTCGGCAATTGAAGAAATGAAGGATCTTAAAAATTTAAGCATGGATGCGCTACACAAAATTCTTACAGTCTACGAGATGAGGATTGAAAAATATCAAACATCCAAATGGAAGGCCGCATTTAAAGTTTCAAAGAAGATAAAGAATAAGGAACCTAAAGCTATATTTCCAATGAATTGTTGCTACCTAAAGCTTGTACCACACATTAAAAATAAAATAAAAAACCTATTACCTATACTTTATTGGGAGAAAATTATAGTGCATCATTTATTGCATGTAAGGAACACATTATCCAAAAATGAAAAGGAGTGCCAACATATTTAAATAAATATTCTAAAAAAATAGAATTAAAAAATCCTAAATGCTTCATGGGAAGGCAATTTGAAGCCTTTAAAAGATATTTTTATTTTTATTATTATTTAATGCAAGTGATAGGATGGTGATTTGAAATATTTTTTTTACCCTATAACATTTGTGAAATCTTCCCTAAAGATTCAAGTTGGAGCATTGACCTTGTTAAAATAAATTACCAATGTTTTTCATGACATGTACATTTTTATACACTTTCAATGCTTTAACAGTATCCACTATGGATGCTATGATGTGTTCTCTATTCCTATTTTAAGATCTCTTCCCCCCTTTAAAAATACTTCTATTTATCTCAAACCAAACTCCCCATTCATAATGAAAATAAATTAGATTCCAAATTTAATTCACTATTGGGATTTTAAATGGCTTCTCCCACTATTCTATCCATCCTACCATGTTATTAGGAAACATCCATACCACCCCCATATTATTTATTATATCATATAATATTTGTAGGGAGTAATTACATTCTAGAAATATATGACTCATTAATTTCTCATGAGCTTCACGAAGGTAACATCTATTAGGGAATATAAAACCCCTCTTATGTAGGTTATCTACCATTAAAATCTTATTTTGAATTGTCAATCAAAGGAAAACTATTAACTTTGGAGTTTCTCTTATTACCCATAATCTATCCCATTGAAATCCCTCCTTAGGAACTACAAGTGAAAGATCATAGGTTAATTTAATAGTGAACGACCTTTCCTAAGCAACCCCCCATACTATTATATGCTTAGCCAAACTAGGGCTTATATTATAGGCACTCAATTTAGCTATTAGATTTTGTAGCTCTTTCTCATATTGATGATGTATTCTCAACTCATTCCATCTTACCTCTCCTCCTTCTATAACCAAATAATCACTCACCATATTCCCCATCATTCACTAATGGGTACTTCTCTAGCCATGCATCTTTCCAAAAGTGGATAGACCTATCATTCCCTATATTCCATTGGATTTATTTCCATAGCATCTCTCTACCCTTTACTATATGATTCCATAAAGTAGATCCATAACAAGTCTCTAATCTGGTAAAAAATCTACTATCTCTTAGTTAAGGTATTTATATCTTAAATTTCTTACCCATAAGGCATGGCCGTCATTCACTAACCTCCATCCTACCTTTGCTGCAAAATACTTATTCATATCCCTTATTCTTCTAATACCAAGTCCTCCACTTGATTTATCATTGTATACTCTCTCCCAAGCTATAAGTGAAGTTCTATGTTTCTCCTCTAGTCCCCATAGAAAATTTCTTTGATTACTTTCTACTATAGTATCTATTTTAAGTGGGATATTAAACATTGATAATTAATATAGATGGATTGCTTGGAGAGTACTCTTAAGAAGTTGTAACTTACCTGCCTAAATCAACAAATTTCTCTTCTAACCAATTAAGTTAATCTAGACCCTATAAATCAGTACATTCCATGTCTGATCTTTGGATGCCCTTATGAACATTGGTATTCTCAAGTAAATAGAAGGGAGATTTGGAACACTACATCCAAGCTCTGATGTTATTCTTCTCTATTGATTATCTATATTGTTTATAAAAAGCACCTTACTCTTGTACACATTTATCATTTTTTGGGATTTTTTTCATAAAGATTTATTATCCTCCTAAATTCCTTCACATCAACTACAGGTAGTCGCCCCAACAAAATTGTGTCATCCACAAGTTTTTGGTGATTAATACATTCTATGGATATAGATGATTTCAACCCACTTAATCTTCTTTCTTATTTTTCTAATCCAATGCACATTCCCAGTGCTTATACCATTATTATGAAGAGATACAAGGACAAAATGTCCCCTTGCCTTAATATCCTATTGCTTCCAAAGAATCTAGTTGAAGAATTATTCATTATAAATGATAATTTAGGCTCCGCATAGTAGCTATTCACACACCTTCTCCAACATTTTTTGAATCTAAACTTCTCTAGGACTCTATCTAGGAAATATCATGAGACTCGATCATGGACTTTTTTCATGTCAATATTTAACACCATTCCCTTGGTTTTACAAATTTTAATTGAATGGATGGTCTCATGGAGTGTGACCACTCCATACAAAATTTGCCTACCCTTCATAAAGCCCTATTGCTACTCCAAAATAATCTTTGGGAGAACAAAATTGTCTTAATGCAATCAATTTTGATATTATATTATAAATAGAATTATGTAAACTAATTGGCCTAAAGTATTCAAATCCCTTCAACCTAGGCTTCTTTGTAATGATTACTACAAATGTATTATTGTATTCTTTTAATACTTTCCTTGAATAGTATGACTCTCTTACTATGACTAATACATCCTTACTATGTTTCAAAAGGCTTGGAAGGAACCAACTTGAAATCCATTAGACCCTAAAGCTTTATATTTTTCCAATGTGAAGACCACTTCCTTGATCTCCTGCTCACTCACCTCTTTGACAAGTTTTGCATTCATATCTCTAGATAGAATCCATAGGATATATTTAACTAATTCCTCCATAGCTTTTTGATCATACACCTTGTCCTTTGTTAGCAACAATTTTAAGGAATCCACCACCCCTTATCTAATTTAATCTTCCTCTCTTATTAATTCATCCTCTTTTGGATTTTAGATATGCTTGTTACACTTTTATCTAATGGTAGAGACATGAAAGATTCTTGTATTTCTATCTCCTTATATTAACCATTATTTTATTGAATTTTATCTCTAGTATGTCTCCTGTTTTGCTATTATTATATGCAATTCTACCTAGATAAATTTCTCTCTATAAAATAGGACTTGGTCCATCCCATTTTTATTTATTTCCTCTTCAATTTGACTCAATTCTTGTATTAACTACTTCTTTTGCAAGAAGATGTTTCCAAAGACCTATTTGTTCTAAATATTTACATCCCTCTTCATATGTTTCAATTTCCTAGAAAAACATACATCTTATATCCTTAGATTAGATGCATCCACCATATTTTCATTTTCTCATAAATGCTTGGGTGTTGCAACCACATAAAATCAAATTTGAAGGGGTTGTTTTTCTTTGTATCCTCCAGTCCACCAAAAGACAAGAGGGTTATGGTCTAATCATGTTCTTGGTAATGGTACCAAAGTATGCTCATAATTTTCCTCAAACCACTCTAAGGATAGTAAAACCATGGTCAATCTCATTTGGATCAAGTCCTCCTCTAACCTCCTATTTGTCACTAAGGTTTTGATGCTGGTATAAAATTGCTAAGGTCCTCCATACTCTCAATGAATCTATAGGATCCCCCTTTCTTCTCACTTGGATTTAATAGAGTGTTGAAGTATCCTTCCACTATCAATATTATTCCCCTAACTTATTATCCCATCTATTCTAACTCTCTCTAAAACTCCTTTCTCAATCTATTTACATTTGTAGCATAGAAATTTGTAATAAGGAAATTCAAATTTGAAGACATGACTGAGAAAATAATTGACAATTGATTTACACTTATAGAGATGATTTCTACCTCATACAATTTAGAGTTACACAAAATTAACAATCCTCGTAAAGCTCCTTTGGCTCCCTCCTGATAGCTCTTGCCCTTCTTCCATATCCCACTTCGAATATTATCACATCATGCATAATACGATTTAGTTTCTTGCAATAAAACTATTTTAAGTTGGTGGTCCTTCAACATGGGTCTCACCAATATATGTTTGTTAGGGAAATGCATCCCCTAATATCCCATGATATGAATTTCAATTTTTACTTCTTATAGTGGGATTTTGCTCACTCAAGGCTATGGTTGTCTACTCATCTTTCAAATCCTTCTTTATTTTCTTTAAGTGTATTTCCTTCAAATATGGCCTTCCTATATTCTTTCCCTCCTCTAATCCTACATCTAAGTGCTTATTAGCACTCAACATCCACAACAATATCTCTAGATATTGGTGGAAGAAGAATTTGGATGATCTTGACTTGAAGAAATAATTTTTGACCAAGTTTTTCTTATGAATTTATATAAAATAGTTTAAAATAATTTATGAGATTATGAGTAATTATAATCTAGAGATATAATCCAACAATTATTATGCAACAATAGTACATCTGATCACTTTTTGTCCATAGTATATTTAGAAGTTATTTAGTGTATTGCAATTGGAAGGGAAAGTCATTGAATGTGGTGAATGTGATAGGAATATAGTCACCAAGTCTTATGAATATCATATCTTTATTAAGAAGTAAAATTATCTTAATCATAAACTTGAAAGAGTGAAACATACTAATACGTTGGTCAATATGAGAGTTTTTATCATATGATCTCTCTAAACGGAATATTTCATAATTAAATGGATTACCATTTAGGGGTTTGTATGACTGAGAAAATTAAATATCAAAGTAGAAGTATAAATTCATATTAAACAAAAAACTTAAGCTTTTTATGACTTTAGCATTGTTTGTCCTATTTTTTTTCATAACAACCAATGATCAAACTATGCAAGTCCAAGTATATATCTTCTTAATTCAAATTTTAATGTGATCAAGCACTTTGTAATGTTTAAATTAAAATATGTTTAAAGGTAGAGAATAAAAAAGTACAAAGAAATAAATAATAAATTCAAAGAAAACTAGTGATATGTATCCTAGCTAGATAACATCCAAGAAAGAGTGAGAATAGTGATACTACAAAGGACTCTAGTGAGGATGGGCAAAAAAAATTTAAATAGATAATGAGTGTATCACAAGCATATTTAATCTACTATCAAAGATTTCACCCTCCTATTTCTATTATACAAATTAAATTTGATAATTATATTTTTATTTCCTTTTTGCTTCCCTTTTTATGTTGTCTATGGTTCTAGCCTTAATTACTATAAATTCCACATGGGTGATTGCTTGGCAAAATATTTAGACTAGTTGTGGGGATTTGTGCTTATTTTGTATGCATATTAATGCAACTAGTGTTGGATCTAAGTTCCATATTAACATTACGTTCTGCACCTATCCTATTGATACCATGTATATTTTTAAATGTTCCAACATAATTTTAACAACATAAGATAATTGACACAATTTACAATACAACATGGGACATCTTATTTCATCTTCTTTCTAATAAAGGTAATTGAATTAAATTCTTGATTTTCAAGACATGATTTTTTTCAAATACATCGTAAATTCTTATATTCATCTCCTTTTAATTCTATATATCCATATTTGTTTCCTTGTAAAAAAATACTAAAAACTTTTTACTCTTTCTAACTTTAAACTACAATATATTTTATTGGACCATCTTCTATAAAATAAAAATGATAAAGGAAGCATATATAGCTCAATGACCATCTAATATATATATTGTATTTTTTTAAAAACTTAGTATCTTTCATCAATTATGATACCAATATGTCCTACAATATATTTAGAATGAATACACAAGCATAGTATTAAGTTAGTGTAGAAATATATTTTTTTTTACAATTATAAGTAGCTAATTGGTAGAGACTAAGGAGAGAATTTAATTTTTTATTTTTTTATTAGGTAAAATAAGGGGTTTTGAAAGGGTCCTCAAACCTTTTACAACTAGAAGCACTAGCTTCTAAGGAAAAACCAAATGAAAATTAAAGAGGATCAGACCCATCCAAAGGCCAAGAAGCCAAGCTCCAACCAACAACAAGAAACAAAATATCTAAATAGAGTAAGATAGGATCCCAGAGAAGGTAGATATCTAGGAGATTTGAGAGAACCAAGAGAATTAGGAGATATGGATCTCACCCAAGAATCCTCCAAAATAATGGGATAAATTTTGAAAAGCAAGGCTAGGAAGGGGAACTTCAAACCCTGAGAAGCTGTTCCTGCCCAACACAAAGTCAAGAGAAATGAACCATAATTTTTTTCTATAGGGGTAGATTCAAAATTGAAACAGAAGCAAAAAAGCACCAAATAGAACATCATTCTAAACTTAGAAACTATAATCCAGGGACTAAAGAAAAATTCAAAATATCTAAAAGACACCAAAATAAAATCCACTAACAACTAGATAATAGGGTCCCTATGCAAAGAACCACAAAAACCTCCCCAACAACCTCTACACTTAAAAAAGGTTTCTCTCCATATCAGCACCAAGAACTCCCAAGGGGAAAACATGAAATTCTACAAAACATTCTTTGAAGAGACTCTTGGTTCAATATTTGTTAAGACCTAAAAGTATAGTATATATTTATATATAAGTATAAGTATGCAAGTTATTTCCAAAAATATTTTAAAATTCTTGGCTTCAATAATTTTATTTCCTTGACTATATGATAGGTAAAGATGCATCTTTGATATCATTTTTAGTGCAATTGACTTTTTTTTTTATTATTATTTACCATAATTTTCTAAAATATCTTTTTGAACTTGAACCTTGTGACCTTTTTGGTTGTAGCTTGTATATTTATTCCTCAATTTTTTTAACCTTCACACCTTTGTAGTTTAATAATGAAAAATATTTATTTAATTTAAAAAATAAAAATTAAATTATGGACATCTTCAAAACCTTGAAAAAGTATAAAATAAAAATTACAAGCAATTAGTACTCATCTTTATTTTTTAGGTTTTATTTTTATTTTTAGCTAGAGTATGTTTATTTTCATAAATAACTTTAGGATTTTTTTCTTCCATTTTTCAACTACCCATAATATTATATCTATATTTTATATAATAAATTCCATTTCCCGATTGATACTTTCTAATATAAGAGAACTTAAGTGATTTCAAGTTTTACTTCATATTTTATTTTAAGGTTCATTGCCTTTTTTCTTTGTCCAATTCAATTATGTTAAACATAAATGACTAAAAAAAAAATGGTTAAATCAAGTTTCATTAAACCCATGGCCAAGTAAACAACAACACAAAAATGTAAACCTACCATGAGAAACATTAAAAATGCTAGTTTCTTAAGTTTACATGTTAATATTTTAATGCTAATAGTATTTTTTTCCAATATTTTTAATTAGTCCAGGATTATAATAATATTACCAATTAATGAAGTTTAACATCTTTGCATCATTAAACCAAATTAAAAATTGCGATAAGTTAAAATAGTTAATTTATTTGTTAGAAGACATGATAAAATTATCAAAACCATATAATGATAAAACTTATCAATGACTACGTTTTCAATAAAAAAATTGTGAAATAACGTGACTATTCGCTTAAAAGAAAGTATAATTCATAAACTAGAAATAACTATACGATATGATAGCTAAACTAGTAATCTGTCTAGACTTCTAATTTAGCGTTTGTGTCCTAACTCTAGTTTCAACAAAGTTAGAAAGGAATTCCAATGGATCCTCCAAACCTTTAAATATAGGCTAGCTCCCTATTGTTCTTGCAAAATACTCCTATACTAAACTACACTAACTACATGAAAAGTAAATTACAAAAAATGAAGTATAGAGAACAAGCATCCACAAAAATATTACAGGAGCAATTGAATAAAAATAAATATATATTACCATAAAAATGTATGATCAATCAATGCATGAAAATATGAATAATATAAATGTCTACCCATTTATTAGATATAAAATTGATAAACCAATGATAAAATAGCCTAAAAGGGTAATGCCACAATTGTTGCACACTTAGTAAACCTAGAAGGTGGTGCCACTGATGGATTGCATAAGGGCTTATCAATTTATTACAATCTCATGACATCCAAGCATGTTGTGGATTTTATAGACTATAGATTTAAATTCTCATGGCCAAAATAAAAATACAATGGATCCATAGGCTTCTATTTATAGTAATAGTTTACCTCTAAGTTGGGGTGTGAAATAATTAGTTCTAGTACAAGTAAGTATTTAAGGGCATCTTTACCACAATTATTCAACACCAATTATTTCATACCTCTAATTACGCCTCTAACATTATTATAAGGCTTCCAAAATGACTTAGTGTATCATTACATGCCAAAGTATCACTTTCAAAAGGTTTGTCTCTAGATCCATGCTTTTAATTCTACCTCCTCATAGCATGCCAAGTAAATTGCTCACTTTTATAGTGAATTGCTAATTGTTTTTAGTAGTTCATTTCTTGGAGTCAATTGAGTCACTTTGTTAATGAATTACTCCTTAGAGATAATTGACACCTTTTGTAAGTGAATCAACACTTGTGCCTGACGTAGACAAGATTTGGAGGGTTGTTAGGTGCTTACTATCTTATTTTTCTATTTCACGTTGTCTTTAAAAATTATGAATCCCAAGGTAGTATCAAGGCACTATATTTCTAGTGAGTTCATGGGGTACCAAGCTCAATGAATGTAAGATCCCAAATTCTACCTTTATCCTTGGACATGAAGTCTACAAATTTGAAATCTTTGTGATAAAATTATTAAAATGTTGGTTCTCCTTATATAGTATTATGAGGTAGCAATCCCAATAAATTTTTCCTTTCTTTGTTGCTTGGAAAATATACTAAGACAAGGTCCTATGCTTCCTCTAACAGATCTTCAAATATATTTTGGGATAGTTCTTTCTATTTGCCAATCAACTCTTGTAGCTTGGCATATATAGCCCCCAACTTCTTATAGATTTCAATTGCATCCCCCTTATTGAATTAGTCATTTTCTTCTTCAAACATAGCATCAATAATATTATCGTTGAGAATATTTATTTATGGATTGAATATTTTAGGCATACCAGCAACATAAAACCCTTTTCTTTTCCTTTGTCCTTTGGAGACAACAAGTTGTCTTTACAAGCTTGGAGGTTTCTCTAAACATTTGGGATGTTCCTCAACTTCTTAACTAGGTCCTTTTAAACAATATTGAGTTGTTGTGTCAATGACACTAGCATAAAGAAGATAAGTTTGAAGACATCTTGGAATTTACCTCTTGTGGATAGTCATTCTTGCACTTGCTCAAATATTTTGCTACCTTTTCTAGTCTTTTTCTATGGAGGATAGTTGAAAATATTCATAGGAATTATTTATTTCTTCCTTTGATCTTGACCCATAGTAATTTGACCTATTGTATATTGTGTGCTACATTGGGGTCTACTATTGCCTCCACATATCTTAAGGTTATCAACTTCATAATCCTTTTATCCTTTACTTTTAGGACCTTTTAAATTATTTGTCTAACTTTGTCCTTGTGAGTGTTGTTCTATAAGGTATTATATCTACTATTAGTTATTTTTAGCCTTAAATGTGTCCAAATTTAAGGTCCTTGACCTGATTCTTTAGTTGGTATTTATCTATAATATCTCCTCTTAGAACTTAATTATATTGCTAGAATTAATATCTTTGTTTCATTAGTTGTGTCGCTTTTGCTTCAAGCTCCTTATTTTCTCTTTGGACTGTTTCATCCTCCATTACAATGCAGTCAAACTTCATAATTGTGAGAAGTGTGATATTTTATTTGTGTGTTGGACAATTTAGTATGAATCAATTCTATTTAGGTCTAACTTAGATAGTAGATACTTTGGTAACCAAGTTGGTGGGAACTATCACCACTTTGAAGGGATCATATTTTATAGCCTCAACTATATAGATTTTATCTCCCCTTATTATCAATTGTGACTACACTAAAATAGAATCCTTGGAATTCTTTTTCTTGAGCTGGTCATATTCTTCTTCCATTTATGTTCTTTGGTATTAAGGATATTAAATGCCTTTATGATATCTATATCCTCATGCTTGCACATTATTTTCCATATGAAGGCCATGGTTGGCCTAGTAGTTGTGATAGTTTGATGGGATGGTCGTGCAACCTCAGTATTTTAAGATAGAAAGGTGGAAATTATTACCTATAGGAGGATCTATTTGACCTAATGTAAACACTATCCATATTGGTTTACTTGGTTGGGTCACATGCATTCATTCGCATGTGAAAGTCTTCCCTAGAAGTCATTATCTAGGTTTCCTTGCCAAGACATGAGCATACACTCATCCCTACTCCTTCACAAGTCGATTTGTGAATGAGTATTGAGTGCAAGTGCATAATACCTCAATTTCTTCTCACAGTATTTAACGAGTAAACTGAATCATCCCTTGAATCATTTTAAAAGAGATCTTTATTCATTAACCTTTACACAAGTCATTTAACAAGTAAATTAAATCATCCCTTGGATCATTTAAAAAAAAATCTTTATTCATTAACCTTTACACAAGTCATTTAGTACATAATTAATATGGCTACACAAATCTTTACTCTAGACAAGTTCCTTTGTGAAAGAGCACTGACCGTTGATTCAATAACTAGTCTACTATTTTATCCTACCATGGTCCATATTTTCATATCCAACCAAAGTTTGTTTAAGAACCAATCCCTTATTTTATTACTATTATAAAAAGGCTAGAGATACTTAACTTTCATTTTTAGAGAATTGTTCATATTTATTTTCTACGAATTACCCTATTAACGAAACTAAGCAGTAGTTAAGTTATTATTATTGCCAACCAATCTTTTCAAAACTCTTTTATTGAGAGGAATGGGTTGGCAGTATGGCGTCTAGTAAGTCACCATGGAATAGGGATCACAATAATCAATTACTTAAACTTATTCTTCCACAAAGTAAAACCTGAGCATCGCAATTACCGGATCATATTTTTTTTTGGTATAAGGTAGAGGTGGTTATAAGGTCCACAAACCTTTTACAAAGTCAAAATGGGTTGGTTCTAGCATCAAGCCCTTATAATCAAAATACAAAATGGATCTTTCTAAGACTCACATTAAGCCATACTTAGAGTCCACTGTCCTATACTTGTCGCTTGACTATTCAGGATAAAACAAAAACCAAACAACACCTAGCACTTACTAACACTAGGTTGTCTGTATCGTACACTTGTCACCTCCCGGGCCCCAAGCAAATGGGATGCCTTTTCTCGCCTAATTCCATCTCGTCGGATTACTCATCATCAGCCCCTCCGATCTCCTGATGCTCTAACAGGTTTGATCTTAGCTCTTCTCTAGCGACCAACACCAATAGTTCTTGAGGGAAGTTATCCTTCCAAATTTGCATATCCCCAACGAAACCGCAATATTTGCCATTAGATCCGCTCGCTCGGTTCCCTTCTCCGAAGGTGTGTTGGATTCGGGCATTAACCAAATGAGATTTATGAATCTTTGCTTCTAGGATAAGCTCCAATATGGTCCAGCTTGGGTCTTTATCCTCCTTAATTGCCTTGATTATATTAAGCGAATCCCCTTCAAAGATAACTTCCTTATAACCCTCAAGTCCGGCAATTCTCATTGCCCGCATGCAAGCTCGGGCTTCGCAAAATGATTTGTTTGAGTTCCCAAAGGCTCTGCAAAGGCAAGGACCACTTTTCCTTCCTCATTTCTCAAAACTCCTCCTGCTCCTGCAGCCCCCGGATTTCCTTTAGCTGCCCCGTCAAAATTAAACTTAACCCACTTTTGTGTGGGGGGTATCCACTTGACACCATCCCGTGGGTTGGTTGTAATGTCTAGGTCTGGAAGTTCCTCTCCCCAGTTCCGCAAAATCCTCCTTTCCCTTAGAGACATGGTCTCATTTTTGAAGAAGAAAGTTTTCCAGTTTTCTTTCAAAGCTCGATTATTTTATTGCCACATAACTCGGGATCTTTCTTACGTCCTTTAAATACTCTCTTATTTCTCTCATTCCATATCCCCCATAAAAAATGGGGTAAGCTGAGCTTCGAGAGCCAAGTCAAAAGCTTTGCCCGGAAGGGGGAAGCCCACTGTATGCAGAAGTCAGACATGCTATTTGGACAGACCCAATCTATATGAAATTTGGACAGGATCATTTGGAAGACTGTACAAGAAAAATCACAAGTTAGAAATATATGACTTAAAGATTCTATTGCTTTCTCACACAAGATACATCGATTGATGAATTGGAAACCTCTCCTTTGCAGATTATCTATTGTCAGGATCTTATTTTGAACTGCCAACCAAAAGAAGAAAGCTATTTTTGGGGTTAAATTATTTAACCAAATAACGAAGTCGGAGTCCGACCATTGAATCCTGAGTGGATTAACTTATAGGCGATTTTTATTGAATAGATCCCACTTGTAGTTTTGCCCCAAATCGCCTTGTCTCTTCCTCCCCCGGGGAATGATCGAGAACACCCTTAAAGCATCATTGAGTTTGGTTAGGGCCACCTTCTCTTGCTCGAACAGATTATGAACTGTGATTTTCTTCCAAGAAGAAGTTTCCTGTGCTACAGCAATAAAATCCCCTACTTTTCCTCCCATTTCCTTTGAAAGTTTATGTTGGAGGACTTGAAGGTCTAAGTTATCTATCAGAGGGGCCTCTTCCAACCACGGGTCTTTCAAAAAGTCCACTTGTCTTCCATTACCAATTCTCCATCCGATGCCTTTCCTGACTACCTCCCGACATTCGAGCAAACAATTCCAAAAATAGGATCCTCTAGGAAGATTATCAGCTTTCAGGAAGTCCTGATTATTTCGGATATATTTTGCCTTAAGAAGTTTTACCCATCCCAATTGATCATTATTGATAAATCTCCATACTCGTTTGCCAATCGGAGCTTGATTCAATTCTTTCATTCTCTTTAACCCAGGCCCCCCGATCCTTGCTTGCACACACCGATTCCATGCTACCAACGAAATTCTCTTTCTCTCCTCCGAACTTGACCACAAGAAGTTGCATTGAATTAGCTCCAATGTAGCTCGGACCTTTGCGGGCATTCTAAATAGAGACATGCGATAAATTGGAATGCTCTGTAAAGTAGTTTGAACTAATAAGGCTTTTCTGCAGGAGCCGAGAAGGCTGCCCTTCCACCCTCGCTAACTTTTTGGAGATCCTGTCAATGACCGAGTTCCACAAAGTAGCCTTCATTCTTCCTTCGAACATAGGCATGCCTAGATAAGTTGCTTGTAGAAGCTCCTTTCCACAACCGAAGAGGTTAGCTATTCTTTCCTCCCTCCCACCAGAGCGTGTTAAAGAAATAGATGCTACTCTTCTTATAGTTTATGTACTGTCCTCTGCTCGTCTCATACTTGGTTAGAATTCTCTTCAACTTCCTAGCTTGAGGCACCGAGGCTTTGGACACAATGATTGTATCAACCACAAACTGTTGGTGAGACACTGGCCTCGCTGTTGAGGCTAGTTTAAAACCTTCCAATTGACCATCTGCCACCGCTCGCTGAAATGTTCCTACCCAATGCTTCCGCTAAAATAATAAACAAGTATGGAGACAAAGGATCTCCTTGTCGCAACCCCCTTTCACTCTTAAAGTAACCGGAGGGTGACCCATTCACCATGACAGAAAATCTTGTAGTAGAGATACAACTAAAAATCAACTTAATCCACTGGGAACAGAAACCAAACTTACCCAAAATCTTGGTGAGGAACCGCCATGAGACCCGGTCGTAGGCTTTATTCATATCAAGCTTTAGTAACATACCCGCTTCCTTACTAGTCACCATTGAATGAATAACATCATGAATTGTGATGATACCATCCAATATTTGTCGCCCTTTCACAAAGCCACCTTGGTTCATATCAATGATGAAAGGAAGGATAACCTTCAGCCTATTGGCGATTGTTTTTGTGAGAATCTTCATCGAGTGTTACATAAAGCGATAGGGCGAAACTGGAAAATTCCATTGCTCCCACTAGTTTAGGGATGAGGACTAAAAAAGTAGCATTAACTCCTTCCGGGATTTCCATGTCCTTTTGAGCCTCAATTATAGCTTCCACTACATCATTGCCTAGGATATCCCAAAACTTCCGGAAGAAAGCTGCAGGGGAAGCCATCCGGTCTGGGGAGTCGTTACCATCCATGTCAAAAACGACCTTCTTGATTTCCTCCTTTGTGAAAGGACTAAGTAAGAATCCATTAAGATTATCGATTACTGAGGGTGGAATGGCTGCCAATGAGAGAGTCCTCTTCTTCAATAGTCGGATTTACATCTTCTAGCAACGATTTAAAGTACTCAACCGCTTCCCTCCTTATGTCTTCCATATCTTTGGTGTTAGACCCATCGGCCATCTTGATCTCCTTAATTTTGTTAGTACTCCTGTGGCGAAGAGTAGAGACATGGAAGAACTTTGTATTTCTGTCACCCTCCTTTAACCAACGCGATCTGGATTTCCGCCTCCAAAAGGTTTCTTCAAATCCTAGCATCGTGTGGTATTCGGCTACGCCTCCCTCTCCCGGTTTCTCGGATCCTCCGTAAGTCGCTCCGACTTCAACTTCTCCTGTAGTTCATTGATCTTGTCTTTTAGTTCTGCCTTTTTAACAAAAATATTGCCAAAGGAAGTTTTGTTCCACTCTCTAATGTTAGCCTTCACATTCCTTAGTTTACATGCCACTTGGGCCGGTTTCGAACCATTATACTTTTTGTCCCACCATTGGGCAACCAGATCCTTGAGATCCCAATGTTGGAACCACATAAGTTCGAATCGAAAGGGTCTGATCTATCTTTTCTTAGAGTCCTCTCCTGTTTCCCACGGAATTGGGTTGTGATCAGACCCGATTCTTGGGAGTGCCGTTAATGAAGAGTCCCCAAACCTCTCCGGGCATTATTGAGAAAGAAGAAACCTATCTAATCTTATCCGAATTTGGTTTTCCTTCAATCTTTTGTTAGACCATGTATAGGAGAATCTACGCAGTCCACATCCATCGACTCATGTTGCTCAACAAAATCTCTAAACTCGTAGATATCGACAGTTATTCTTTGAGAGCCCCCCAATTTATCTACAGGATTAAGGTAGCAATTGAAATCCCCCACCACAATCCAAGGGTAGTTGGAGACCGTCTCCCTCAATTCAGCTAGTCGACCCCAAAGAACCCTTCTCAGTCCCTGTCTAACTGGAGCATATACATTCGTTAAGATCCACTCTTCCTGCGTGGTTTTATCCACACATAAGAGACAAATAAACCAACTAGACATCAGAATCACTCTACTATCAATCACATTTTTGTTCCACATAACCAGTAACCCTCCTGCTGTTCCAGTGGCCTCTTGGCCTACTACTTCGACTTCTCGCCAAGTCCTATTCTTAAAAGGAATAACTCTACTCTCCTCCATTTTAGTTTCTTGCGATAAAATCATATCCGGTTTGTGTTCTTGTCTAAGAGCATACAAAGCTCTTATTTTTGCAGGGATTACTCCCACGAATATTCCATGAAAGAATCTTCATTTATGGGCTTTGGATCCTCGAGCCTTCGCCCCAAAGAGCAATCATCGCTGAGTGCCATCGGCCACTCCTCGCTCTCGCTTCTTTCCGCCTATAGGCGAGCATTGCTAGGTTTCCCTCTTCCTACCGAACCATATCCCCATACATCCGCTCTAGGTTGAAGTTCCTTAGGATTCACTTGGCTTCTAGTAACCATCTTGGGTAGGTCAGTCTTGGTATTTGGGGTAACAATCTGGCTTTCTAGGTTAACTGGTCTTTTTGACAGTGGAGATGATTCCGTGCTCTTAGCTTCTTGATTAGTAGATTCTTTTTCCCCGCTTTGGGGTTACACCGATCTTGGTGGTTCACCTCTTCCTCCCGAGTATCCTTGCTCGTATTATTAGTTTCCCTGCTCCTTCCTCTCGATTTTTCTCCTCTAAATCCTTCTCTTGAGTCTCCTCTACCTCGGATTCCACTTCTTGGCTGTCCATCTGATCTCCCTTCAAATGATTTAATGCATCAAAACCGTTCTCCACTGGGATGTTGATCTCCTTGGAATTTCTTCCCATAAATTCCTCTGCAGTACATGGGACCACTTCCACCGAGCCTCCATAGGCCTCCCGTATCACCCAATCAAACTTACTTGCCCTAGGGCGTTGATCTATGGGGTTCTTTCCTTTGTGATTTGGATCTGAGGCTTGTCGTATCATCTTAGGAGCAGAGTTGAGCTTGAGGGTTCCCATCAAAGGGACCAGCTCCCCTGTGAGAGGGTTTTGGGGCATAGGAATTTTTGGGAGGAGGGTTAAAACGTTGCCTCTTGCTTACAATAGGGCGAACAGGGTCTCTGATATTCGAATTTTGAGCTCCACGTCCTTGAGGCCCAGGTTGGGTAGGAATGGAGATCTAGCGGGGAGGGATATTATTCTGGGTTTGAGGATCAGTATTTTGGAGTGGGAGCTGGTTCTTGGAAATGCAGTGGATACCCTGGTGCCCTACCTTCCCACAAACACTACACTTAAAAGACATATTTTCATATTCAAATACCTGAGTATGAAGGCCAAACATAGACAACAAAATAATGGATTTAGGGAGCTCTTTACTCGGGTCCGCCAACACACACATGCGAGCGAGCAGGAGTCTTGTTTTGCTCAAGGTTGCAGGATCAATAGCTATTAGTTCTCCAATCTCTATAGCTATCCCAGCCAATATTTGTTCGTTCCAGAAAAGCAGAGGTAATCCTGGCATCTTAACCCAAATAGGAGCCAAATCCAAGACCTGAGTCTGGGGGTTGAAATCGGGGGACCAACGCTTCAGATACAAGCCCCTTTTCCCAAAAAACCAAGGACCTCCTTGGAGAGTCCTTTCCATGTCCTGTTCACATTGAAATGTCTCCAAAAGAAAACTCTTGGGTAAAGCCTTAATCATCATACCGGCCCTTGGCTGCCATTTTTGGATGGCCCATCTCCTTATGACTTCCATGTCTGGCCTCACCCCCATAAATTTAGCCACAAAAGATGTTTTGCCCTCCATAGCCACATGCTGAGCTAAAGAATCTGGGACGTGCAACCTACCATTGACAGATTTTAGATTAAAACAAGAGTCGGATAATTTTTGCTTACCGCGAAGAGCATTAAGATATGAAGGTCTCCAGTTGCCAGGTTTCTCTTTGTCTCCTTCTTGGTTCTTCCTTTGATCCTGACGCATAGAGTCCTCGTCCCCCTCAGAGAAATCTTCAACCGCATCCGCCCAACGCCCTTGGACCGGTTCCAAAAGAACTTCCTTGTCCACATCCTCCGCCTGGGGGCCTGCTATCTCGCCAGAGCCCCCACCTGCCGCGTCTGCTGATCTGCCCTCTGAAGTCCCACACCTAGGGTTTGATGCCCCTAGACCTCTCGCTCCTCCTCCTTGTTGCTCCATCCGTCACAACTTGTTGCCTCCAAAATCTGCCATTTTTTTTTTTTTTTTTTTTTTTTTTTTTAGGGCCAAAATTTTTGTGACCGCTACCGTGCACGAACTGCTAAAGTGGCGGCTGCTACAGTATGCAGGATTCTACAGTGTCGGCTGCTACAGTGGCGAATTTGATGGGAGACTGCTGCTCCCCTCCTTACCGAATCATATTAACAGCCGCTTAAAGAGAGCTTTAACCCGAATTCCAAAAAATATCAGATTACGTTCATAACAACATTTTAGTGATACTGCTCCAGAAAGTATCCCTCCTATCTAACAAGTAAACATCAAGTATCCCTCCTATCTAAGTAAACATCTTTGGGTTAGTCCGTGGGATTAGGTGGATTGGTAAGTTGGGGCGTTTAGCGAGTGGAGACCTAGGTTCCAATTCCACGGGCTTGCCCATTCACAGACAGTAGTCCCCATCCGATTCCTCTGAGTAGTGCGCCAAATTGATGACCACAGTGCAACCCCTGTGCGTTCGGTGGTCCCCATCTCACGCCAGGTTACCATGTACCGAAACGGTGGAAATCCTGAGAGCCTTCATAGATAGCTTGAACCCTACCAGCTATGCTGGTAGTTACTACTAAAAATCGTGATTGTAACCATTGCTTCTATATTTAAAAAAAAAACTCTTTGGGTATTAATAAACCATGGTTTCGCTTTACCATAACAATGTAAACCAACAAAACCAAGCACGTTTACCAGATTAACCATATACTTAAAAATGCAATCACAAATACTCTTTATAATAACACGAGTCCTCCCATTCCAAAAAAAACTGTTACCAAACAATTACTAGATGTGAGCGAACTATCATTAAATTTGTTCTCCACAACACGGTAACTACTCAGACATTATTCTATCAGATCTCTGTTCTAAATAAGATCCATTTACGGATTGTTTTATAATATCAAAAAGGAATCATCAAAACATAGCTTGGTTTCATATTTTATTTACTCCGACTTCTACACAGTTGGAAAGCAACTGCTCCACGTATGCTTGTCGTGATCCATAATCATCATCTTCCCTGCTGTGTGTCCTTCATCCCCACCGAGAAGAGATGCCTTTTTATAAAAGATGACTCCTTTATATAAAAGGTGTAAGATCCTCTTGAAATCATTATAACCCAAACCACATTCTTTTCAAGCAATAAGTCTCAGCATAAGATGCTTCAATTTCATTAAATGACAAGCATGCACTACATACATATGAACTGGACTCATTCCAGGATAAGGCATGTATTTTCACTATCAATCATCCATTCATGCACATTCAATGTCCCTCCTTGGGTTCTATTCATTTTCGCGGAAATGGAAAAAGTTGTAAATACAATAATTCTTCTCTTTCTTTCAACAAACAAGCATCAATCAATCAATCAAAAACTCTATAATGAATAGTCCAGCAAAAGCCTGCTTCTGCAAAATGATGGTTGGATGGTGTTTGTTCTGCATTTTTTTTTGGTTTGTCCTTTTTTCTGGGTTCTTTGTGTCTTGTGTTTTCTCTCGACTAAGGTTAGCCTTAGTTCTGTTTGTTCTGTTCTCTAGGTTGGTTGAGGATCACCTCAAGTTTTATCTTTATATTTTTTTTCTATTTCTGGTTGATACCTTGTTGGCAGGTTTTGCCTATTGTATTCAAGTTTTAGGTCCCTGTTAAAAACCTTTTAATATATATATCTACTACTTTTAACCCATCAAAAAACAAGTTTTATTCTCAACAACATCTCTATAGGATCCATTGTTGTAACTATTAAATAATGCAAAAATTAAGAGCCCAATCATAACTCTACTTCCATGGAATTATTTTCAACTTTTCAAAATAAACAGAACTGAAACTTCATTATCATTTGAATCAAAACAATCATTAGAATATTTATGAAGAATAATAATGCTAAGTTTCTTAAAATATGACAACAAAGTAACTCCGATTTAAAACTGTCATAACTACAAATTTAGTAACACCTTTGTTTGGCTAATACGTTTTGCACTTCTATAAGTTGGCTATTCATCAATCGAAAAGAAGAATAACTCACACTTTACTCTTAGTATTGATCTCAACTTCATTATTAACATCCATAAATATTCACATAACCAAACCAAATTTGTAAATAACTTTCGAATTACAAGGCATACTCTAGCACTGATCACACTATTTTCATCTACAGTTTAAAATCATATCAGGCCACACTCTACTTTAACTAATACCTCTCCAATCTCCAATTTATTCTCTGTTCTCTTTTGTTACACTACGAACACATCTAGTCCCAATTCAAGTTTCAACAACTTATTTCTATGTTTCCAAGGCTAAACCAATCAATGATAGTCAGATAATTTTCCAATGTATTCGACTTTCAATGAAAGAGAATACCACAAAATACATTGACGAAAGCAAAACTGGAACATCTTTTATAGTCAAATAATCTTAATTTGAAAGCAAAAATATAAACCTTAAGAGTAAACATGTCATTCTGCCATGATTTAAATCATTTCAACAAACGAATATGCTATAAAGCTACCTGGTTATGATCGTTGGTTTCAAGACAACTTCTTCCAATTGTAGCTCTCACCTCTTGAATGTATTCCTTTGTTTTTTCAAAACTCTCTAACTCTAGCACAACACATCTCTTTCTCTTTTTCTTTCCTCGAAGGGTATCTGGTCATGTTTCCACTATACAGTTTTACCGGACTATCCTCTGCATGCAAAACACTTCAGATGGATACTCTGTAAGCCCACTTGTTTTCAATAAAGAAGCAACAACCAGCCAAGATACTTAACTCAATAAACACTTATGATTTCTACTTCTTATTGTTGTAATGAACTTAAAAGTAACTACGTACAAAGCACAATTTCATTTGGCTTAGTTATACTTAATTTCTCTTTCCTTATTACTTTACGGCAATAATACTTCCAAAGAATGTTCATATACTATTTCTTTTTGAAGAAAAACAATAAAAGAAATCAATATCAGCACCCATACAATAATGATATTTCTTATTAATATTTCAATATAAAATAAACTATTATGCAACACACAAAAGCAACTATCATTATGCAATTTATGCTATGCAACTTCATGAGGGGGCATTCATCCATGTTGCCTCTCTAATTATTTCAACAATTACATCATATCCCCTAAGGCATCTCATTCCTGATGGTTCGTTCCATCTTCCACCTACAAGAAAACTTAATCTTGCACAAATACACATTCTATTAGCAGTATCATAGTCTATCATAAAATGTATGTTTTCCTAGAATTATAACATGTCGTTATCCATTATTCTTTGATATATATATATATATATATATATATATATATATATATATATATATATATATATATATATATATATATATATATATATATACAAATATCATATCACCCCATTGAATACATGTGTTTTTATGAGCTAGTTGGAAATAACCATTCATTCCATTAGTAAAGCAGTCATAGTCAAACATAAATCCATCAAAATAAAAAGCCTACCAAGGGAGGGTCATGACACCTAAGATGGTGGGAAAGGTAGACATATTCAAGTTGAAGGTAGAAAGAGTGAAGAAAATTACATGATGATGGAAAGAAATGGAGTCAAAACAATAGGAGTATGGTATAATGCCACTTGGAATAGTGTGTTAGCTAGCAGTGAGATCATTGGCAAGGGCATATCTAATAGTGGTGATGCAATGTATGGGATCAAGGTTTTAATAGTGAAATCCTAGATGGTAGATTATGAAAATAAGGTGATGGGAATGGTCTTGGCCATGACAAAAACTATTAGAGATGGAACACCCCTTAGAGATCCATGAGCTAAATTGATGGAGGGTTAGAGAAATATAGTAAAAGAATGGGAAGGAGAAGAAGAATTAGGAATAGAAGAAGAATGCAAAGAGAAAGAAGTGGAAGTAGTGGATGGTGGTACAAACATGAAATTGATTGTAGCAATGGTCATGATACTAGTTATTGGCAACTTAAAATGGGATCCTTGAAGGATTGTCTCTCCTCAATTTGGGTTGTTTATTTTTGTTGCTCTTGCATTGTCACAACTTTACAAAATATTGATCTATACCTCTTGAATCATATTTACCCATCTATTTTAATATGTTATACAATTAAAATAACTATTGTTAGTTTCAAAGGTATATAAAAGATATTAATTCTACACATTAGTTTCTTCTTTAGTCTTTGGGGGCATGATGGGTTGATTGTTGCATCACTATTGATCTTGCTCCTTTTTATATTTTTGGAGTGTCTTTTATCCCATTTTAGACATAATTTATCATCAAGTGGGCCATATCTAGTAAGCCTTGTAAATGTTATTTTTTCATATCTCATCCTCCCATACTAAGATATTTTTGTCCATATATCCAAATTTTCTTAGTACCCCTAGCTTCTGATGGTTTATTTTTACGTCAAGATCAAAATAATTATTCTCCTTAGTGTAGAAGGTATGCTACTCTAGTCGGTTATTATACCAATTCTATATCTCATATTCATAACCATGATCTCATCCTAGAGTGGCAATGTCCAATTCATCACTAGGGTTTACCTCCATTTATATGTTGTATATTTTCTTATTCACAAAGAATATATATAGTTTATTACTTCCCATTGTATTTTCAAAAACTACTCCTATGATCTCTTAGTTGGTCTACTCTCATTTCTCTCAGCCTTTCCTCCATCACTTTGTGGAACCCATGTAGCTTAGGTATGATTTTATTTATTAGTTGCTTTAGTGGGTAGAAGGTAGTTTTAGTTTTCCTCCTAAATACTTTAGGTCCATGTAATCACATTGGTACACATATTCAATATTGAATTTGTAGTATGAAATGCATACATGAAATTTAAAGGGTTTTGCTAATACTCCATAGAGGCAAACGAAGGATCTAGTTCTCCTTAACTAGAAGTCTCAACTTGGCCATTTCTATAATTTTATTAGTTTCCATGCCTCATATAACAACCTTGGTGTCTTACCCCTAAAATTATCCATTATTACTTTGTACACCTTATCATAGAAGTGGTAGGAAGTCTTTCCTAATTATCAATAGGGTATATCCATGTAGTCAACTACTAGGAGGAGTTTTCCATATACTCCTACTTAGTCCAATTAGAAGGTTGAAAATCAATTATTATTTTGGTAAATAATTATCTAAACCAAATGGGATGTGTATTTAAACTTTATTTCTTATTTGTATGTGTATAGATAGTTGTCCATGCAGTCTACAATATACTAGGCATAGTCAATCATTAGAGAATACCATAGATAGGATTACACAATGTGAAGTAGGAAAATATTCTCTTCATAGAGCTTAAGGTCACTCCTCTCCTCTAATACGTGGGTTTACACGATAACATCATTTGCATATATTCTTTTAACAAATCCAACCTTGATGGAATACTAAACTTAGCTAGTAGGTTTGGAGTTTTTAGGTATGAAATTTATAGATCCTACTGGTAGGGCTCATGTATCGATAGTACAAGTTATTTTTTATCTTCAATATATAGGACATCCACATATATGGGTTATCTTCTACCTAGAGCATATTTCTTAGATCTCCTTCCTTGTTGTAGAAGGCTTCTTCACTCCATCTAGGGAGTTAAAATATTCTCTCTAAGGATTCATATCTTTCAATTCATACCTCTATTAGTTTGGGTTACCTACATACTTATGGCACCAGGTATATTATCAACCCTGACATCCATATGAGGCTTATGCTATTTGAATCACTATGACTCCACAAGTTAAACTTCTAAGATATTCCTTCATAAATCAAATAATGGGATGCATGTAATTCCTATCCTTAATCCTCTGATAGGGGTCATCAAATAGTTATTTAGGTCTCTTAGGGAAAGAAAAGTTGTATCTCTTTCATTTTTCTCTCTTCTTATTTAGCCTTCCTCCTAATAATTATAGCTCCCCTGATAATATAAGTACTAGTGAAGGTGAAACAAATGTGGGTGGAGTGGTGGTAATAGAAGGGGGTGAAATAGGATGTACTTAAAACAAGAATGGGCTACTCAAGGTGATAGTGGTATTAATGATGGTTATAGATGAAATATAGATTAAATGAAGGTGATGGTAAATTTTTAGAAAAAAAGATAAAACTTTGTTAAGTGCTAACCAATGGAGTTATTTGCTCAAAATTCAAAGTGATTTGCTCATAAATTGATATGATTCATTCACTTTTATGGTGCTCAAGAAATTTTGGATAGTGGGGCAGTTTACACATAATTAGAAGCAACTCACTTGTTAAAGTCGGTGATTTACTCATCTAGAGCAATTTGGTGAGTTTTTGGATAGTGCAAGTGATTCAGTTCTGAAATATGACTTAGTCTTTCATAGAGGCAAAAGCTTGAGGATTGGGGCAATTCAATTGAAAGGCTAGCAATTCACTTGTTGACTATGAGTGAGTTAATGGATTTTTTAGTCCTTAGGAGGTAGTTAGGTAGGTAGTTTGGTTTTCTCTCCTTTTTTTGTAGCCCACTCTATGGTATTTAGGGATGCAAAGCCTAGTAGCCTATAAAACAAGGGGAAGTCTAGTGTAGAAAATGAGAGAAAGGAATTGTAAAATGTTCTTCTTCAATATTTAAAATGCAACCAATACACCATACAAAGGAAAAAACCAACATACTATAAAATTGTAGCCAAAATCCAATGAAAAACCATAGCCAAAGTGTATCCAAAGTTCAAGCAAAGTTAAGCCAACATACAACCAAAATACAACCAAAGTGTAACAAAAAATATATCCAATAGTGCAACCAATACACTATCACAACATGCTCTCCTTCCTTTCTTGTGTTTATAGCTATAGCTAAATACTTTATGAAAACAAATAACTACAAAGGTAAAGCAACATAAATAGTTACAACCGTTGAAATGTGTGGATGACAATTATTATAGAAGGCACATGGTCAAAATCATATGCCAACATTCTTCCCCTTGATGTTGAGCAGAGAAACAAGTTGATCACAAAGCTTTATAAATTGAGTCTTTGCTACTCCTTTGGTGAAAATATTAGCAAGTTGTTCATAAGTATTCAAATACTTCAATTCAACTTCTTTCTTCTATACCATGTCTCTTATGAAATGATATTTCAAATCAAAGTGCTTTGATTTTATGTGGTGAATTAGATTGTTAGCTAATTTTATGGTACTTAGGTTATCATAAAAAATTATTGCTAGTTGACTTTGTTTTTCTTCAATATATCATAAGATGTTTCAAAGCCAAAGATCTTGAGTAGTTGTTGATATAGCTACAATATATTCAACTTCTATTGAGAAGAGTGCAATAGAACCTTACTTATTGGAACTCCATGTAATCAGCCCTGAACCTAGTGTGAACAATTACCAAATGTTGACTTTCGATCATCCAAGTTTCCATACCAATATGAAGAACTATCTCCAACCAAATTAAACTTATTAGAAGCATAATAATGAATCCCAAAATCTATTGCACCTTTTACATACTTAGAATCATTTTTGCTTCCTTCACATGCAATGTAGAAGGTTCAATCATGTATCTCGAAATAAGTGACATGGAATATGCAATATCTAGTCTTGTATGAGTTAGAAACATTAAGCTCCCAACTATTTTTCTATAGGTTGTAGAATTTACTTTATTGGCTCCATCTTCTCTACATAAAACTACTCCATGAGCAATTGGAGTAGGAACAAGTTTGCAATATTCCAATTTGAACTTTTTCATCATGTCCCTAGCATACTTTGCTTGACATACAAAAATATAATCTTTACTCTAATGCACTTCCATTCCAAGGAATTATTGCATTATGACTAATTTTTAACTCTTTCATCATGGCAATTTTAAACTCATCCTGCTTGTTAGGACAACTACTAATTTAGATCAAATTATCAACATATAGGTAAACAAGAAGAATGTTATTACCTTCCTTTTTGAAGTAAAGAGTGGGATCACTCTTAATTCTCTTGAATCCTCTTTCTTGAAAGTAGCCATCAATATGGGTATACCATACCCTTGTATATTGTTTAAGGCCATACAAGGCCTTATTCAATTTGTAGATATAGCCCTATTTTCATTGAACTTCAAAACCTTGTGGTTTTTGAACATAAACCTCCTCCTCTAAGTATCCATTCAAGAAAGCACTCTTCACATCTAACTCTAAATACCCCACTTTTTTGGGGTTGCCAAAGAGATCAATATCCTAAGGGTATATTTTCTAGATACAAGAGCAAATGTATCCTCATAGTCAATGAAATGCTTGTAAGTATAGCCTTTTTCCACCAACCTTACCTTGTGCTTGTCAAGACTACCATCACTTCTAAATTTGGTTTTGTAGATTCACTTTGTGCTAATACATTTAAATCTCTTTGGAAAATCTACAAGTTCCCATGTTTTATTTTTATGGATGGAATCCATTTACTCCTTCATGGATTGCATCCAAAAATTGTTAGTACAAGCTTCTTTAAACCAAGAAGGTTTAAAAATTGATTGTGATAACAATGTATAATTGACAACCTCACCTATTGGGTCTTCTTCATGATCAGGTTCATGAGCATGGTTCCTTGTGAGTCTTTTTTCAAAGTTTGTATCTAGCATTTGGCTATGCGGATGAGATGTTAAAATCCTTTTGTCTTTCTTGATTATAAAAATTTATGAAGGGTTTGTTGGATGCTAACCTTGAGAAATTATTGTACTAATATTATGAACATCAACTATATCACCATTATCAACACTTTGGGATTTACTCCCATAATTCGTTTATTGACCAAAATCTCCCTATTCATCAAAAATAACATCTCTTGAAATAACAAGTTTATGAGTGATGGGATTATAGAGTCTATACCATTTACTTTCTTCACTATATCCAACAAATATGTATGCTTCACTCTTAGCATCAATATTTCTCCTAAGCTGATTAGCAACATGAACATAAGCCAAACATCTAAATTTTTTGAAATGAGAGACATTAGGCTTCAAACCATACCATCTTTCATATGGGGTCATTTTGTCGAGTGCTTTTGTAGGGCTCCTATTGAGGATATATATAGTTGTAGCAACTACCTCACCCCAAAAAATATTACTCAAAGATTTTGTCTACAACATACTTCTTTCCATTTCAAAAATGGTACAATTCTTCCTCTTTGCTACTCCATTATGTTGTGGAGTATAAGTTATAGTTAGATACCTTTTATACCAAACTTGTCACAAAAATTCATAAAATGATTAGGAAAAAATTCTCCACCTTGATCAATCCTTAAATATTGTATTTTACATCCACTTTCATTATCTAAAAGTGTATTAAACTTCATAAAAGCATTAAGTGCTTCACCCTTATGTTTCAAAAAATATACCCAACATTTCCTTGAGTAATCATCAATGAAAGTAATAAAGTACGATGACTTACCCATTCTATTTATTTGCATTGGATGATATATGTTAGAATGTATCAACTAAATTGGGTGATATGCTCTTCATGTTTATCCTTTTTTAAACTTTTATCTTGTTTTTTCCCCTAGCACAACCATCACACACTTCCTTGTGCTCTTGAATGTTAGGCAAACCATGAACTAAATCCTATGAAGTAAGAAACTTCAAACTCTAAAAATTCAAGTGTCCATATCTCAAATGCCACAACAAAATTTTATCTTCATATACAACATTTGCAGGACCATTGTTATTTTTTCCAAAATGCTTAGGAAACATCCTTTTCCTAGATATTGGAATAGTAATGATAACTCTATTTCCCTTATTATTGTAATAAATAATGCAATATTTGTTGTCAAAAACCATCCTATAATTTATTTTACAAAGCTCTCTAACACTTACCAAATTATGTTTCAAAACTGGTGTATAATAGATATCATTTATGTATTTCTTATCCTCACTTGTGTTGATCTCCATTACTCCTTTAGTAGCAACATCAAGAGATTTTTTGTGTCCAGGTTTTATTTTTCTCTTGAATCTCTCATCCATGGTAGAAAACACATTGTTGTTGCCAGACATGTGGTTGGAATAGCCTGAATCCAAGTACCAAACTTCTTATGGGCTGGTTTCTTCTTTGTCACATGACATGAATAAATGACTTGGTGATTCATGTTCTTCTTCATTAACAAAATTTTCTCTTCTTCCTTCATTATCTACCTTAATTGTACAATACTTATCATTATGACCATACCTCTTACAATAGTAGCATTGTATATTTATCTTGTTAAATATTCCTCTTCCTCTTGTTGTTGAATCTCCTCTTCTTCCTCCTCTACCTCTTGGTAAATCTGATCTTTGGCCTCTTCCTTGGTCTTGATAATTACTTTGATTGGTGGTGCTTGGTCCTTCATTTCCATAAATATTCATATTGGAAGCAAATTATTTTTCTTCATATTCAAAGACATCTCTAAGTATCTCCTCATGATACATAATAGGACCAACCAACCTATCAATCTCAAGGGTTTTCAAATCCTTGCTTTCTTCTATGGTGACTCCAACATTGTTCCTCCTCAGTGTCAATGTTCTTAAGAACTTCTTTACTATAGTCTCTCTATCCATGAATTCTCCTAATGTGGCCATTTTATTTATCACAACCTTAACTCTCACACAATAGTTACTAACTCCTAATACCTATATTCTAAGATCCTCAAATTCTCTTTTTAGGATTTGCAATTTAACAACCTTCACCTAGTCACTACCTTCATATCCCACTTGTAGGGCATTCCATGTATACTTTTCTATTTTAGCATATACTATTATTGGAAAGAGGCTCTTATCAAAGGTTGATTGTATGTTATATAGTGCCAATGATTTTTTCTTCTTGGCTTCTCTTTTGGTCTATACATCATTATGGGAAAAAAAAGCCTAATCATTTTCATAACCAGTCTCTATAATTTCCCATTTTTTATTTTGCTATCTACAAGGTTCTCATTTTAATACTCCATAATCAAAATCATTAAATTTTGGCATTGGAAATGAATTAGTTTTGGCAATTTTCAATTGTTATAAAGAACACCAACAAAACATCTTCAACCCATATTATGATCAACCAATGCTCTAGTACCAAATGTAGAAAATGAGAGAAATAAATCATAAATTTTTCTTCTTCAACTTTCAAAATGCAACTAATACACCATACAAAGGAAAACAACCAACCTACTCTAAAATTGTAGCCAAAATTCAATAAGAACTTTAAGCCAAAAAGTGCAACCAAATTTCAACCAATGTACAACCAAAATACAACCAAAGTGAAAAAAAATATATAGCCAATAGTTTAGCCAATGCACTATCACAATAAGCTCTCCTTCATTTCTTGTGTTTGCAACTACAACTGAATACCTCATGAAAAAAAATAACTACAAAGGTAAAGCAATAAAAACAATTACAACCATTGAAATGTGTGGATGACAATTATTGTAGAAGTCATGTGGTCAACATCGTATGCTAATTCCTAGTGGATTCAACATTTGGTCAGTCATGAAATGAACACCTCATAAAGTGGCTTAGGTCATTTAGCTTAGGCCTTTAATTTTATTACATAGTAGCTAACAAGTGAGAAATTTAATATATAGCTTGTGCATGGTGACTATGAAATGAGGTACCCTTGTGCCCTTTTGGGACTGTATACCCCTATAAGTAGCCCATGCCTACTTGTACGTTGGTGTAGGTCTGTTGAGTAGGATTTTTGGCTAATTAAGGGATGATTTTCCCTTACTATTAGTCAATGTAGGATGGGATCATGGTGTAAGTAGTCCACTTCATTTCACCCCCTTCAATATTTTAATAACAACAAATAACAATGGATAAGATTCATGATTAGGAAAAGAAGAGGGGGATAATGCAAGGTGGGGGGGAAGTTTTGAAAGAAAAATAATTCAAGTGAGAATTTTTAAAGAAAACAATAAATAATTTTAAAAATAATATCTGATAAAGGAAATATGCATAATAATTTAAATATTCTTTTGGTTGGAATTCTCATTGATATATTAGATGAAGTTGTTTTCCATTCACAAAAGTAGGCAAATTCCTCCCATCCATGGTAGCGAGCTTGTACACATTTAGGCTATTGATTCTACTGAGTATGAAAGAATATGGGAT
Source organism: Wollemia nobilis (assembly GCA_028583015.1). Lineage (NCBI taxonomy): Eukaryota > Viridiplantae > Streptophyta > Pinopsida > Araucariales > Araucariaceae > Wollemia > Wollemia nobilis. Next base: position 3,201,464 of record JAQPPZ010002524.1, read on the forward strand.
AATCTTTTGAATTTGATAGGGTTTTCTCTATAAGGAGTCAAACTTCTAGTGTTCCCCTAGGTTTGCGAGCTTGTAGTCATTTATATCCTAATTAGCTATTTTGGTTGGGATTGCTTCAACCATTTAGTGAGGTAACCTATAGTAGTCAATATCTACCCATATTCTATAATTGCTAATAAATTAATTTTACGTATAAATTCTAGGCCCAATTATTGGAATGGTTTAACCATGATAAAGGGTTTCAAGGGCATTGAGGCTCTTCTCTTCTTTCCTCTAGAAATGTAGAAAAATCTATAATTCTTGACCCAACAATAACAATTGGAAAATATAGTAGGCTATTAATATATAGGCCTCAAGATTTTATAAGTTATGGTGGGAATGAATAATGCCCTCCTTCATCATGGTATTGTTTGATTAGGGTCTCTATTATTTCTTATTCAATGAAATGTAGCAAGACATTGTTATATACCTTCCTAAAAAAGACACTATCAAGTTGTAATTGTGTGTTTCTTTTTGTCTAAAGTGGAACCTCTCTTTAGCTATTGAATATTTCGGTACATTTCCTATGGCCATATATTTGCATTTCACCCATCCACATCTATTATTTCTACTAGAGAAATCTAATCTTTAAAGACTATCATTGCCAATATTTTACATAGGGCTCTTCCCTTGATGAGCTTAGTGGATTTTTCTCAATGTCAAATTGTTAAGTTTTATTGATCCACCTAGCCCTCTTCTATCCTAACTCACCATGAAGCCTGGCAAATTGGATATCAGAGTGTACTACGAAGATATTTTTTTGCTCTATGTTAGATAGTATTTGACTTTTTAAATAACTTTTATGATGGTATATATATAATTTTAATAAGAATATATATTTCTTTGTAGTTATGGATGGTTTTTTCATACATGATATGGGATTGTCCTCAACTTTATCATTATTTTTAGTTATCACAGTTGTGATGCTTTCATCTATACTAAACACATACAAGCTACAATATTTGGGGAAGTCTAGGTTAATCAAGACTAGGGCTCTAGTGATGACATATTTAGCATTTTGAAAATCCTTTTTACCTTCATTGGTCCATTTCAAGGTAGCATTTTCTCTTAATATTTTGGTAATAAGTTTGATTGTTTGGGAAACATTTGAGATGAATTTAGCAATAAATTGGATTTAACCTTACAATGACCAAATTCCCTTGATGTAAGTGGGTAATGGGAGGTCTTATATGGTTTTTATTGGGTAAGGGTCTATGGACAAACCTTATTTTATACTACATGGCTTACTAGTTTGTCTTCTTAGACCATAAAAATAAACTTATTTTGATTAAGTGAGATAGTAAACACTCTATACCTTTGGAATACTAACTCAATATGTTCATTGTGCTTACTCCTATCTTTAGATTATATGATTAGGTCATCAAGGTTTATGAAAATTGTATCACTTACAAGTTTACCAAATTTTATTTCCATCGCTCTTTGGAAATTCACCGTCATGTTTGATATACCAAATGATATTCTTTGATATGTGAAGGTCCCCCATTTGGGAGTGAAGGTTTTTTTATGTTGCTCATCATATTTGACCTTTATTTTGTTATACCCTAAGAAGCCATCAATGGGAGACAACATCATAACCTATCTATATTTTATTGAATCTAATCTATGGGAGACAACATCATAACCTATCACTATCTTTGGTAGGTGTGGTTAGAAAGGAACCATAGAGTCTTTAATGAGTCTATCCATTATCATCAAACTATAATTGCTAGGATCCTATCCTTTTTCAACGATAATGTGAACCTTATCCCTTTTGATAGCTGTAAACCTCATCTACAGGAGACCACAATTGTTCAATATTTAAGCTTAACCTTGTTAGATGAGTCTGTGTCTAGGGTAGTCAATCCTAGAGCCAATGTTAAGTGGTACCCACATCCTACAGGTTGGTTTCAGCTTAATTTTGATGGAGTAGCTAAGGACAATCCTAGAAGAGCAGGCACTGTCGATGTTGTGCAAGATCATAATGGGAATATTATGCCTACATTTTCTAAATATTTGGGAACAAGGACGAACAACGAAGTTGAAGCTAGAGCTATGTGGAGAGGCCTTCAAATGAATCAAGACTTAGAAGGAAATTTGATCATAGAAGGAGACTCTATGCATGTTATAAATCTCCTAAATAATTGGAAAACACCTCTTTGGAGGATTAAAACAATTGTTGAAGAGGCGATCCTTTTCCAGGGAAGACAAGACAGAAAATCCCAATATGTCTTTCGAGAAGCTAACAAAGTTGTTGATAAGATGGCCAAGTTGGGTGTCGATGGTGATGAACTTTTCAAGTGGGAACACGGTGTCCCGAGCAAAGTAGAGGAGCTTATTCAAAAAAATTCCAATAATGATAGTCAAATTTACCAACAAGGAAGGCACTGTAAGTTCGAAGGCTATGAGTATTCCTATCTCTTTTTTAAAATGGACTCACAATAAAAATTATCCGAGCTTTCAGTATTGGTGGATGCTACTTGGAAATACCACAAAGACTAATGAGGACAATAACATGTCAGATACATGGCTCCTAGTCGTCTTAGTAATTTGAGGTTGGTTGATAATCATAGGGCAGAAAAAAATGACAATATAAGACTTCGAACCAGAGCCAGGTGGACCACCAGATAGCCACCACCATAAATCTAGCTAGTAGGTTCACTTATCCAATGCTGATTGGCCAAGATGGGATGTGGTCCCAAAGCATGTCATATACAAAAGAAAGCAATTACAAAAGAATTATTAAGAGTAACTATTAATACAAAGTTTGTGGGAGTTTTTTTAGTACTCTGCTATGTGTGTCTACAACTTTTTGTTTCTCCATTGTTTTAAGGAAGGGATTTGTGTCTTTTTCTTTTTTTGTAATTATGATGCAGGTATGTTTCTCGGGGTATACCCAAAATGTTGTATGGGAAGTTTATTTTTGATAATAGGCTATGTGCCTTACCGAATGTAATGACTTTGGTGGCATGTAAATTTTACATATATAGGATCCTTAGTAAGGACATGTTCATCAACAACCCTGGGCTCATTTTTTTTAAATTATTTGGGTCAACCTGTAAAACCTAGTATTAATGCTATAGTATCTTATCTACAAAAAAAAAAATCTAATATATGGTAGAGAAAGGATAATGGTCCATTAATAAAGCTTAGTTTAGGTTCTTGAAATCAGTCCATAAAATTATATCACCATTTTTTTTGTATAGGAAAAAAATTAGTGAATTAAATGTATTGTTTGATTAGAAATATTAGCTAGTCCTATAGGAGCTTCAAAATTTTATTTCTCATTACCACATCAATTTTATGGTTCATCAATAAATGCTTCTATCTCAATGGCCTAGCATTAGGTTCCAACTCAATGATGGGATCTATAATTTTTTGGTTGTAGATCTTGAGTTCTTTGTATGACCATGCAATTATGTATTTGTATTTACCATAAATATCTTTGAAAAGGTGTGTCTATTCTTGAGTGTAATTATTTCCAAGTAGTAAGTTTTTCCCTTTAGCCACTTGAATAGGATGATATAAGGAGGCTTTTACTTGAAGGCCCATTTTACTTATGCTATCATCTAGGTTAAACATACTCTCTAAAGTGAACAAACCCTTAGAAAACTAATTCTTTTTTAGTTGTATGACCCCATCCCTCATGTCATCCTCGTACTCATTCTTCTCTTTAGTATATTGGACCTCTCTAATCAATAAATATATGATCTATTTATCATTGTTAAATACCTTACATTGATTAGAATTATCATGGATGAATAGTTTGAATACTACTTCCAATTCCTTAGGTTTATCCCATGTATCATTGGTAGTATCAAATCTAGTTTCCATGTTTACCAACTCACCTACCTTGTCAGTTAGTTTTCTAGGAATTACATTGATCTCATGTGTTAAAAATTTCTAGTAAATATTATACATGATGCTTATTCAAATTGATATGCTTTTTCTTTGTGGTGCATTGAAAATTAATATAATTTACAATAATTTTATAGACACATATTTTCTAAAGTCTTTAAATCTCAACTTCTTAGACTTTCTCAAGCCAGTATAAAGTGCCTCATATTCTTCCATATTGTTGGTACAATTTAATTATAATCTACATGTAAAATGAGTGTGTGCACCCTATGGGTCAATAAGTTAAATACCAAAACTTACCCCATTTCTAATTTTGGATTCATCAAATTATGGTGTCCAAATTTCATCTACTCCTTGAGTTATCAAAGTTGGGAGATTAGATGATATTTTTGAAATGAGATGGTTTATCAGTTTGGTCTCCATGGATATAGTCTATAAAATTATTCATCTTACAATAGGCTAATTATCATGTTGAATTCTAATATTTTATCATCTTAAAGATGCTCATAATATTCCATGAATTCTGGGAGCTTATTCCAATTTGTAGTATCCTCTTCATCCAACTTATGCAAGAAGTAGTTGCAAGGTAACTCATTTTCTATATTGATCACCTTTGCATCCTTAGGCACATTCATACGGGTATAAATATTCTACTAACTTATATATCCACTTTCTAGAGAGAAACATACCAAAGTATGAAGAAAGGTCAACAATTATTACTTCTTTCACCACTATAAACTATAGGTGTTTAGCTATGGTCATTACTAGGTCTTTGAGGTTCTCCACTATATTAAACCTAGTGGTATCCATTTGTATTGGGTGCCTAGATATTTTGGTATAAGTAAAACCCATATATTCACATATATATTTAGGCATCACCATCATCATTCCGCCAATTCAACTATACAACTTAGTATATCATTTTTTATTTTTAAGATCACAAAGAATGAGGGTTGCTTTCATTGTCTTAGGATTTGGGCCATTCTATATGTCAATCATATTGACATAAATATCCATTATATTCCCTATCATAAAAAAATTTAATCAACTTTCATCCCCAAACATTGTAACCTTGGACCACACAAATTGTGTTGAGGTGTATAGTTTTTATAAGTACAATACTTTCCTACAAAATATCACAACATATCTCTCAAAAAGGATAGATCAAAGGCAACAATATCTAGGGCATTGAATACAAAAATCTTCCACATATAGATTGTGAGAATCCCAAAAAATAATAGAAGATAATAATAGTGGTAGTTTCTCATCCAAAGGGTTAGAACCATTTGGTATTCATGATTTCAAATGCCAAGACCTTGGTAGAAACCAACATCTTAAATGAAGACATGATTTTGTGTCAAAAGTAACAATCATCTTGAAATATTTGTATGTGTTTTGGGAAGGAATTCTCCCTTTTGTAATTTATAAATATATTAGCATCGGATTTTTAAAGGATTGGCAAGTTTGTATCTATAAAGTATGTAAGTTTTTCTTTTATTTCTTCCTATATAGTAGTTAATAGAATTGTAAGTAGCTTATGGGCAATCGAACCCCCACTTTTGGGATAATATTTGTAATATTTTTTGCACATATATATGGGAGGCCTATGCATTTATTTTGGATAGCCATTTATAGTTTACATGCTCTAACATATCTCTTTATGTATGTGTTTGTTTGTAATATTTACCTATTTTTTATTTTTACTTGCATATGTGTGTGTATTGGAGGCCTACACATCTATTTTGACTAGCCATATATGGTTCTCACACTTTGACCCATCTCTTTATGTGTGTGTATGCCTATAAAACTCATATGGTATCATTTTTGTTAAGGAGAGGAAGTGTTCATGATTGAACATAGTGTTTAGGTATGTGGTGCAAGGAGATATTATTTGATATTTGGTGCATCACTACCTTTGTAGCTTAGGTTTTTACCTTTTTTTAGTTGTTTTTATTTTATCTCTCACATCAATTTTCCTATCAAGTCTATAATTTTACCTAAATATTATATCTAAAAAATTAGCTAACCTTGTAAAAAACTCTTAGAGTTACCCACTTGAGTTGAACATCATGCTCTTAGGATAGGCTCTACTGTGTTGCTTTGCATGAGGTATGATTGTCTTGAATCTCATCACCAAGACAATCAGAGAGGACAAGAGCCATAAATTGACATAGTGAAATGTTAGATATATTTGATAAGCTAGATCTATGTGGGATTTTTCTCAAATAAGTGCTTGTAGGAGTGACATTTTGGGCATTAGAGGTAGGTGGTAGATTCCTATTGCCAACCTTGTATTGGCTTCTAAAAGGTGGGTTATTTATGAGGTTATTTACATTGATGGGTAAACCATAAAGTAAATTTATGTGTTAAAGTTTGACCTATATTGTGCCAATTTTGGTTTGCTAAAGTCAATGAGTAATTCATTTTTTGGCATAAGAAATTTATATCTAGGGGTGTAAAGCTTTTACTGGTAAGGTTGGCCACAAGAATTTTTTCTTTTAAAAAAACAAGATTAGAAACTAGAATCTCCTCAAAATCATCATGCAAATGCACCCATGTGGTCGTATATTCATTTATTTTCCTCTTTATATGTATGTAATGGTATGCATAAATATCCATTGATTAATGTTCTCTTTCCCTTTTTTTGATTCTTTGATCATGTATTCATAATCGGTAGAACCCTAAAGATTCTAGCAAAATATTTAATAAATAAATAAATAAAATAACATCTAAATTAAGAGAATCATTGTTGCATTGATAAGGGGTCCCTCCAATGGTTTTAAAGATATATTTTATTATTCAATCATGGATGCCTACTTACATCCATTTGAATGATTATAAATACCTACCCTATAGTTGTGAATGAAAGGACACATTATAAGCATAATGAGTGATTTAATGAATGGTTAATGGTTAGGATTAGGATCCTAGCATTCCAGCCTACTTAAAAAGAGATTTTTCCTAAAATCTTAAAGTTACGAGCTTCATCCCTAGTTTTCCAAGGAGTATTTTATCATGTTCTTGCATGATTTTAATGTCATATTTTCGTAAGCAAGGATATCAGGAAGGTGGAATAGTTAGAGGTGGATTTCCAAGAAGAAGAGTAGGAGTGAGATGACAGTGGGGGTAAATCCTTGGGGTTCTTAAAAAACTGTAGAATGATGCATCAAAAGTTGTGGTAATATGTCTACATCATTCTAGTGTTCCCTAGGAGAGTCAAGGGAAAATGAGTGTGGAGTCCCCTTTTTGCCTTATTTTCGAAGAGGTTTGACCATGTGGTGATAACTCACTAGTGGTGAGGAACTTGTGTGTAGTTCTTGTAGAGTGTATGTCTAGCCATCATTGGTCACTTTGTGTATGTCTACTTCATCCTTGCCTAATGCATCGATCACTTCTAGCACATCAACCTTATTACCTTCATTGTGATCATGTGCTTTTGTCACGACTTGAAAATATTTATCATATTCGGTATTATCCTCAAGTGTAGCCGTTCATAGGTGGTTTTTTGATTCCCATATAAGAGATTTTATAATTTTATCCTTCCACTGGTAGAACTCCTTTTGTATAGTATTATTTCTAAGTTCTTCCCTCCATTGGCATACTTCCAAGATAAATTCTTTAAGGGTAGGGTCCTATGAATGTGATCTCTTGCCATTGGCCATTTTAGGATGGTTTTGCAATTTGTAAGTCTTCTTTTGTGGGTGGAATTAAGTTTTTAAAAAAATTGCAAAATGTTATGTAATTGTTTAAGTTTGTTTTGCAAAACATTATATAATTTTTGTCAATTTGACAAAATTTTGCAAAATTTTTGTTTTAGATTATTCAATGATCGTATTATTTGAATTTGAATAATTTGAATTTATAAACTAGCATTCGTTACAAGCTTAAAAGGAGCGGACAGTTGCACACGGATAAGTCCAAATGATCAATAATAGTAATTGGATAAATCCCAACGGTCGACAGTACTAAGGTGACAAAGTTGATAGTTGGCAATCGATGGAACATGGATAGATGGTAGATAGGAACAGATAGCAATTTGACAAGTGATATGAATTGTTGGATGTAATGCGTAATCGAAAGAAAGAAATGAATAGTGATGCATGAGGTAGGATGGTCCATCGGTTGGTGTATGCTCATTATCAGTGTCTAAACAATAATAAACTACTGATTGCTTCCCCTATCGTAAATGTGGGATTTTCATCCCTTTAAAATTTGATTAATTCACACGCGATTAGCATAATTAATTCAACATTAGGGTTGCTAAATAAATTGTGAATTTGTTTAGGGTTTTAACAAGATTTATCTTCCATGTTCCATTGGTTGGCGAGTTATATTCAGGTTTGGATATATCTTTACTTGGAGATGTTTAAAATGTTATATATACCTAGCTTTCACCTCGACATTCAAAAGGATATCTAGCTTTCAACCAGACGTTTAAAAATTTGTAGAAGCATCATTGATACCAAAAGCAAGTTGGCTACGAGGTGATCACTTATTCTACAAGTTCACCTTCACTGAGACGTTGTTGAGACAAAGAAATATGTTGTGTTGTTGCAATTGGATTTGCCACTTACAAGGATTTCAAATCTGGATAGTTTGAATTGTATTGGACAAGAAGAAATATGTGTGAAAATTTTTGTTTCTTATTGGATAGATGTATTTTAAAACCAGTACTCATTGAAAACGTAGAGAACAACTGGGTTTTGGTTTTTCTTAGTAACCATATTGTTTTTATAGTCCTGAGTGTCAGTAACTATAGGATTTCCACCAATGAGTGACAATGATACTTCTCCTTCAAAATAATGTTTTTAATTGGATAAAAGGTGCATTCACATTTCGAAGCCTTGTGAGCATGATCAAATTCACCTATGCTTTAGCTTGATGACAATTGTATACCCCTTGTGTTGGAGGACTTCATCCATTTTCAGGAAGACTTGGTGATAAAATATATAGTGTGGAAGTGTGAAAGCGGAGGCTCTGCTACCATATGGTAGAACCCTGAAGGTTCTAGAAAATATTTAATAAATAAATAAAATAACATCTAAATTAAGAGAATCATTGTTGCATTTATAAGGGGGTCCCTTCAATGGTTTTAAAGATATATACTTACATCCATTTGCATGATTATAAATACCTACCCTATAGTTGTGAATGAAAGGACACAATGGTCCATAAATGGGATAAGTGATTTAATAAATGGTTAATGGTTGGGATTAGGATTCTAACAATAATCTTGCACTTATAGATCTGCACAAACAAATTTTAGGGGTTAAATGTTTCCTATAGAATGAATTACTTGCAATTTTAGGTGATTTACTAGTAGAATTTAGCTTGGTAAAATTTTGCTTACAAAGTGCTTCACCTATGAAATGAAGTGATTTGCTTGCAATTTTGAGAGAATCACTCATGATTTTTTAATTTAAAAAAAATAGATGAAAAAGGTCCAAGCCAATCACTCAAATTGAATCACTTTAAAACTAGAGTGACTCACCTTCCCATGAGGGAGGGAGGAAGAATCTTGTATTTCCTAGAAAATTTATTCTTATATTTAGAGTGGATTTCTCATCATATTTAACTTGGAGAAATTTTGCTAGGTTTGGATCAAATCACTTACTAAATTGAGTGAATTGATTATAGATTTATCTAATAGAAAAAAAAAATCTCACTATCTATCTTGAATTCTCTCTCCATGATAGGCACATATATGAGGGTAGGTTTGAGGTTCAATGATGTTCTAATATTGTTTGAGTTATTCTATTTAATTTTTTTTTTAAATTATAGAATTCATATTAGAGTTGTCATTCACAAAATACCTACAAAATTGATAAATAACAAAATTATGAATTTTTAAGTTCAATTTAAAACAAGAGTTGATAAATCAAGTCCCTAGCCTTTACAAACTACTATGGATTTAACTTGTGAAATTTTAGAATAATCATAGATAATCACTCACAAAGTGGAGTGAATTTTTTACAATTTAGAGAAAATCACTCATAGATTTAATTGAGGAAATTTTAAGTGATCTACTCAAATAGAGTGAATCACTCCAAATTTTGGTGCAAATCACTTCCTAAAGTTGGAATTAGCAAAAAAATGCTCAATTTTGAGTTGATGGATTCATTTATAATGAATGAAGATTTGACATAAATATCAAATTAATTTTAGACAAATCAAGCAAAATTTAGGGATAATGAAGGTTTGTCCCATCAGATATGCTAAAAATTATGTTGAACCATGGAAATGTCCTGAATTATAATTTAGTTTTATGTCCCAATTCTAGTTTTCATAAAATTTTAAGGGAGTTCCAATGGCTCCTCCCAACCTCTATATTTAGGTTGGATCCCTACTATCCTCATAGAATAGTTCTTATGCTAAACTACACCAATTGCATGAAATGTAAAGTGGAGAAAATAAAGTCTAAAAACTAAACATGCATAAAAAGATTAAGGGTTTGGGTGATTCAAAATAGTTACAGGTCCATTGATTCATTAGTTATGAAATTGATAATCAATGACAAGATGGGATAAAAGGACAATGTCACAATCATTACACACTTAGAAAATTTGGAAGGAAGTTCCATTGTTTGAGTGCATATAGACTTGTCAATTTCATACAATCTCATGAGATAAAAGCACAATATGGGTTACACAAAGTGTATATCTAAATTCTCACAACCAAAATATTAATACAATGAGTCCTAGGCTCCTATTTATAGTAATAGTTTACCCTTGAGTTACATGGGATGAGAAACAATTACTCCTAGTGAAAGTAAGGATTTAGGGCATCTCTAGCAAAATGATGAACCACCAAATGTTACATGCCTCTAACAATATTAGAAGGCTTCCAAAATGACTTAGTTGATCTTTTAGGTTACTAAATTCTTCATTTATTTTAAAATTTACATGAATGCTCATAGTATATTTTGTGTGTGTGATATTCCCATATAAAGACCAATTACTTTGCAACACATTTTTTTTTAACTTAGTTGATATTTTAGGTTACTAAACTCTTCACATATTTTAAAATTTACATGAATGTTCATAATATATTTTGTATATTGTGTGTGTGTGTGTGTGTGTGATTATCATATAAGTATAAGAACCAATAACTTTGCAAAATATATGTTTTTGTTTAACTTGGTTGATCTTTTAGGTTAGTAAATTATTCATATCTTGTAAAATTTACATGAATGTTCATAGTATATTTTGTATATTTTATACTAAAAGAACACAAAATCACTTTGTTTTCCAATAATTTGGTCTTATGATATAAATGATAACACCAACTAATACTAATACACATTTTTTAGAATCAAATTCCTCTAAATTTATAAACAACATTGATATTCTATTCTTCTAAGAAAATATCTTTAAGGAACTATATGCATGGCTTCAAGAAATAGGTTCATTTTACTCTACCAATTGATTCACTAATGTTGACAAGGTTTCTTCTATGGATTTGAAAATGAACACATAAAATCTATATTGATCAATATCCACTCATGCTTAATATGATATTGATTGTGATCTTATCAACATGTACATAAATTATTTCATATTCTATATACGTTTTTCTACCCTTTGAACCATTACAAAGACTCAAAGTATACGAATTTCTAGTAGTTATACCAATGACACAAATTGGTAATCTAATAGTACATTAACAAGTTCAATGATATCCCTACTCATTTATGCATCAATTTTGGTGTATCCAAATTACAAAGTATATCACTCGTATTTAGGTTATAACATTCTATATAATATGGAATGATTTCTTATGGATACCTTACTAGAGACCTATAGGTTTATAATAAAGTTAAAAATAAGTCTTAATTGAAGTAAAAATATTCTACAACATCCTCATATAAGACTCATTAGGAACTAAATGAAATCCATCTTGTTCCAAATCTATTATATCCTTGGGAATCACAATCAAAGGATCCCTTTAAGCAATAAAATGTTAATACCCCTTTGATACTATAGAACATGCGATGTAATAACATAAACATCACAAGACTCACATGATGCCTTTATCTACAAAAATACCAATAGAAGCAATTGATGTCATATCCCAACATATATTATTACAGTAAAACAATAACGTATGAATAGGATTTAAACATTAGTTGTTTGAGTTCTAGCACTCAAGTTTCAAATGTTGCATCAACCTCGTATTCCTCTAATGAATTAAGTTGATTATTTTACATATGTTATTACACTAATGACAAGTTGTTCCACATCATCATTAACATTGAAACTCATAAGGATATTATGTATAATATACTATCAAGCATCTTATTTTCTAAAATATATGACACTTTCCTCTATATTACCTTGATTATATGCATCTAATAAAAATGATTTAAATGAAGCATAAATTTAATTTTAAATATGGAATGAAAACCTTGCATTACACAGTACCTTGTTAGGTATTTGGCATTAGAAAACAATGATAACCTGCATAGAAGGCCCTAGTATTTTTACTATAAAACAATTTATGAGTTATGTCTTTAGGATGATTTTTGTGCTTCAAAAATATATTGTACCACATACTAGAGTTTTTTCCCTATAAAGAGGCAACTCTTGTCCAAATTAATTAGTAAAAAAAACATATTATCCATGTTGAAAAATTATCCTATTTATGGTTTGTCTTAGTGCACCTTTTTCTAAGTTTCCTCCTATTGTAATATATCATTTAGCCACTCTTTAACATTCCTATCAAATGGACACAATACTTCATTATATATTCTAACATTTTATAAAAATCTTATAGATTCCCTTATCAAATAAAGACTTGATTAAATAATGGAATTTTTTACCCTAAATTAATTTCCTACATTAACCCCATTATTGATGGAATTTATAATATATTTAGAAACAAGTAAAATCAAAAACAATATTGAACAAAGAATATGTATCACTCATAAATAATAAAGTGGATATGAAAATTCTCTAGATACCAATAATTTCACTAGTAAATAAATTGTTAGACAGATGGAGTAAAATGACAACACATAATACAATTTACCTAATTTTGAGTGTAAATATCGATCATTGGATAGTATTATAATAATAAAAAAGTAAACTTACAAGGTGAAAATGGGATTATAGGTAAAATACATTGATCATGATCTAAAGGTTAGGTATGGTATCAAGTGAATATTAACACATTTCAACATCCCCATTTAAGCTGAATTGAAAGGAAAGAAATATGTCCTTATGAGTCATTCCTTCAACATGATCATGCAATTGAATAAATCAACAAATATTAATTTGGGAATTGCATTGGTCATTGACTTCCAATTGCTTCTATCGTAGAATTTTATTATTATTAACAAAAATCATTCACCAATATGCAAAAATATCAAATCATTCATCCACAATAACAATCCACAAATGATAGAGATATAGATAATACCGTTAAGGTAGGGAAACACTAATAATAATACTTAAGGAATGAATAACTCCACAAGATCTCCCAATATGAAATATGCCACTTAATGAGGGCAAAGTCCCATAAGCCACTTCGTGGGTAAATACGATTACATAATATTCTTCTCCAATCATGATTACAATAACAAATATCTATTCTTTATATCTCCATATTATTATTCTACTTTGGGGAGCCAACTACTAATAATATTATAATACAATCAGCCTTGGGTTATGTGTGGTCCATGCCAACCGTTATACAATATAATAATATATCCCCAAATATCTATTCCTAGGTACCCTATATATACAGCTTCATTGAAGGTGTATATATTAGGTCAATCATCCCTATGCTTGAAGTCATAAAACATAGTGCATCCATACCTTGATATGCTTACTTTATTTACGTAACACTAGATAGCAAACAAGATTAACGATACTCTAATTCTAAAAAATATATAAAAAGAACATTTTGAGGAATTCCAAACTATTTTACAGTCAATAACATCCATCAAAGATGTTTTTTCATATCAATAGCAACATAATATTCAACTTTAATGGAATAAAAGATATGGTATATTATTATTAAAATCACCATGTAATGATCTAAATCTTAGAAAGAATATAGAGCTAGTAGTATACTTATTCTAATAAATATTACATACCCAATCCACATAAAAATTACTTTATAATAGAATATAAGTGAGAACTAAATAATGAAATCCCATCTAATAAGTGTATCTCATGTAGTGAAAAGTTTGCTTGGCTTCCATCTAATGAGCCTATGTGGTTCCTACACATATTTGGAGAAATAAAATAGCAAAAATTATGTTTAATAAAGTTTTAATAAGATATAAGATACGTTTAAAAAGGAACCAATAAAGAGTGTCATCAAATGTTATATTCCTCTAACAATCTTATAAGGCTTCCAAAATGACATAGTGCACCACTACATGCCAAAATATCACTTTCTAAATATTTGTCTAGTGATTTGTATCTTTAGTTTTACTTCCTCATAGCATGTTGAATTATTTACCCTAGTTAGAGAGTGAATTGATCATTTTATAAACAAATAATTTGTTTTTATGAGTGAATCACTAGTTGTTCTTAGGTAGTTTGCTCCCTAGATCCAATCGATTCATTTTGCTAGTGAATCGCTAGCTAGAGCTAATTTATAGCTTTGGTAGGGTGCTAGACTTAGAAAAAATTTGGAGGGTTTTAGTAGGTATTTGTTATATATTTTTATTTTTGAATGGTCTCTTCAAAATTTGTGAATCCCAAGGTAGTGTTGAGGCACTACAATGATGATAAACATGTAAGCTACCAATCCATGGAAAGGTTACAAATACACAATGTCATTGTATTTATTTTAACTATACATTGTATATTTTTGGGTAGCCAAATGCATTAGATTTATTGAAAAATATATTTGATTTATTTTCATAGATATTCATGAGGATCAAATTCTAAATATTGATGTGTAATAAACTATTTGTGAGAAAATATTCTAGTCTGTTCAAATTGAATCCTTGAACTTGCTTGTGTACTATTTTAAATATATACCATATATATTATGGATTTTATGATGAAAACATAATAGGTGAAATGAATGAAAACCTTATCATTTATAATGACAAGTTTTCAATCAAGTTGCTTTGCACATTTTGCAATATTTGAATATTGAGTATTTTTTGTCATATTCTTGTTTGCTTGTAGTTATGTAAATGTACAACAATATCACCTAATTATCTCATATCAACCACATTAATTTACAATATAAATGAGTATTTTTATGAGATTTTCTATAATTTTCTATATTGCACACAAATGTGAAGGTTTTGGCTTTATAGTATTTTTCAAGAATGAAATCTCTTATACTAACAAGGTTCATTATCAACAAGGATATTTTTTAACTTTTTATTTATTTATGTGTTATTAGGTGCACGAAAGGTTGGAAAAAGCAATCGCAAAATTAGAAGAGCAGGTAGATACTGAGAGGGAGAAACGCATAGCAGTTCAAATAGAACTTGAGAAAATTAAGAATAAGCCAAAGGATGATGGTGGGTCATGCTGCATTCTATGAGATAAAATAAAAATATCTTTCACCTCCATGTATGACTTCAGTTTGGAACAAAATTTATCCTAAAAAATATTAATATACCCATTATATGTAAAGTATTTCTTTCCTTAAAGCATTGTGTTATTGATTGCTTTTGTAGAACATCAATCAGTTTATGAAAGTCATGCTACTTTGTGATTGGGTAGCATATGCAAATGTATAAAGGAAAATGAATGGCTATTTTAGCTATTGACATTAACATTATTTCCATTGTATGGTATCCTAGACATTATGTATGTATTAAATATAGTTGTGACTTAATACTTCAATGGATTTTAATTAAAAAATTCAAATTTGTTTTAATTATTTCTTTTTTGGATTATTAAGAATGTTATTTATATGTTTATAATAGTGTTTGAACATTTTACTTAAAAATAAAATATAAATAACTCATACCTCTGTTTCTATCATTATTTGAACTTAAGCCTTCTTTATAACAAATGAACTCTTTTAGTTACTAAAACTAAGCTTGATAAGTTTATTTTAAATAATTTTAAAGTGAATCCTAATTGTTGATTTTAATAAATTATTTTTATCTTCAATTTTTTGTATGATTTTACTTTAATTTCATATATATATATATATAATCTTAGAATATTAATATACATGTATCATTTTGTGATGAAGTTCTATTTGGATTTATCTTAATCATGAAACATAATACATGTGAAAATAACATAAATGCATTTAATATTGTATGATTTAGCACATTAATAATTTAAAGTCAATCAAAATGAATGTAAAGTGTTATCATGCTAGTAATCATTTAAGCATCATAGTTATATTTGTATCCACCTCAATATTTATGATATTACATATACACTCATTTTATAATGGTACGTGTATATGCATGTGTAGCATGCCCATATAAGTATAATAACCAATTACTTTGCAACATATATATTTTTGTTAATGTAGTTGATCTTTTAGGTTACTAAACTCCAATTTTTTGGTCTCATGATATAAATGAAAATGCTAACTACTACCAATCCATCTTTGTCTAGAATCAAATTCCTCTAAAGGTGTAAACAATATTGACATTCTAGTCTTTTAAGGAATTATATTTAAGGAACTATACATGGCTTCAACAACTAGGTTCATATTACTCTACCAATTGGTTCACTAGTGTTGACAAGGTTTCTTCTATAGATTTGAAGATGTCTACATAAAATATGTATTGATAAAAATCCACTTATGCTCTTAACATGATATTAATTGTAATTTTATCATGTACATAAAGTATTTCACATTACATATACTTTTTAACCCTTTGAACCATTACAAAGACTTAAGTGCATGCATTTCTAGCAGTTACACCAATGATATAAGTTGGTGATCCAATAGTACATTAACAAGTTCAATGTGCTCCCTAGTCATCTTTGCATTAGTGTTGATGTATCCAAATTACTAAGTATACCACTAGCCTTTAGGTTATAACATTCTATCTAAAATGGAGTTTTTTTCTATGGATACATTACTAAAATCCTACAGTCTATAATCAAGTTAAAAAATGTGTCTTAATTGAAGCAAAAATATCCTACAACATTCTCACACAAAATTCAATAGGAACTAAATAAAATCCATTGTATTCCTAATATATTATATCCTTGGGCAACACAATCAAAGGGAATATCTATGCAATAAAATATTGATTCCCCTTTGATACTAGATAAAAAATAGAAAATGGGATGTAATAAATATAACCATCACAAGACCTACTTGATGACATTATCTGCAAAAATTTCAATAGAAGCATTTGATGGTACATCCCAACATATCTTACTACAATCAAACAATAATGCATGAATAGGTGCTAAAAATTAGTTTCTTGAGTTCTAGAACTCAAATTTCACATGTTACCTCAACCTCATATGCCTCTAATGAATACAAATGATTATTTCCATATATGTTATTACACTGATGGCAACTTGTTCCACATCACCATTAACATTGAAAATCAAAAGGATATTATTTGTTATATATTATCAAGCATCTAAGTTAATATCGCACACTCTCATATATATTCCCTTGAGTATGTGAATCTAAAAAATATGATTGAAATCAAGCATAAATTTGATTCTAAACATATTATGAAAACCTTGCATGACAAAGTACCTTGTTAAGTATTTGAAATTAGAAAGCAATGATAACCTACAAAAAATGCCCTACCTTTTTTACTATAAGACAATTTATGAGGCATGTGCTTAGGAATGATTTTTGTGCTTCAAAAACATATTGTACCACATACTATAATATTTTTCATATAAAGAGGTAACTCTTGTCCAAATTAATTAGTACAAAAATCTTATTTTGTGTTGAAAATTTGTCCTATTCATGGTTTTTCTTAGTGCACCTTTTGTTAATTTATTTCCTATTGTACAACATCATTTATCCACTCTTAAATATTCCTATCAAACGGGCATACTACTTCATCTATCTATATTCTAACATTTTATAAAAACCATATAGATTCACTCTGCAATATGTTGTAAAATATCATATTGATTTGGTCATAAATTTATCTTTTCCTAATAGCCCCTTTGTCCTCTTTTTTTTTGAAAAGTAAAAATATTTAAAATCAAATAGAATAGTGAAAATATTTAATAGCCCCAAAATTAAATTCTTACATTAACCCCATTATTACTACAATTTATTATATTTATGAACAAATAAAACCAAATACAATATCAAACAAAGAAAATATATCACTCATAAATAAGAATGTGGATATGAAAGCACTATAGATACTGATAATATCACTAATGAATAAATAATTATATCCAATAATAGATAAATTGCTAGACAAATGAGATAAAATGCCTACATAATATATAATTTATCTAACGTTGATTATAAATAACAATCATTGGATAGTAATATAATAATAATAAAGTAACCTTGCAAGGTGCACATGGGGTTATAGGGAAAATACATTGATGATGATATAAATGAGCATGGTATCAAGTGAATATTAGCACCTTTCAACATCCCCATTAAACATAAATTGGAAACTAAGAAAGAGACCCTTACAAGTTATTCCTCCTTACAAAACACTCTCACATCAACATGATCATGCAATTAAATAACTCAAAAAATATTACTTTGGGCATTATATTGGTCATCATAACCTCCAATTGCTTCATTGAAGGTGTATATATTGGCTCAACCATCCCTATGCTTGAAATCATCAAATATAGTGCATCCATACCTCAATATGGTTACTTTATTTATGTAGCACTAGATAGAAAACAAGATTAATCATCCTCTAATTCTTACAAAAAGTATAAAAATGGTATTTTGAGATAGTCCAAAGTACATTATAATAAATAACATCCATCAAAGATATTTGGTGACCTCATTAGCAACATAAAATTCAACTTTAATGGAATATAAAGATATGGTATATTTTTATTGAAAACACCAAGATAATGATCTAAATCTTAGAAAAAATACAAAGCTAGTATTTGTTGGAAAATGTGCCTAAAGATGTCATAGGTAAATATTTCTAGGATTAAAATCATATTCAATAGTAATACAAAAATTACACAATAAAAAAAACTCTATTACATTCATAAGTCATAATTTCTCACATTACATAGCATGGTGCTTTATCTCCAATGTATAACCTTAAAAAAGACTCTTCAGCTCTCCTAACTTTTTCTTTTCTCATAATCATGGGATATGCAACCTTTCACATACCTTTATTATATTATGACAAAGCTTCTCATGATTATATAACCTCCTACTTCTGATCTTGACACTTCACATATGACTTTTCACTTACACACTTGACACCTAATATTCATGACTCTTCACTTGCACACATGACACTTTTCACTCACACTTGACACCTTTCACTCATAATTACATAAAACAAACACTCTTTACATATTGACACCTACTATTTACATCAAATATTAAACACACTCCTAATATAAATATTTGCAATGACACTTCATGGTACCAAATAATGTAATACTGTCAACACCCCTTGTATTACATTATTTGATGTGAAATATTTTAGCCTTCAATCTATGACTCCTATATTCATCTTGTATTCATCCTCTATATTTGACTTTGGTATTGTTGTTGGTACTTATTTCCTTTTAAAAAAATTACTACAAAAGTTCGTACTCTTTTTTAACCATGTTTGAAATTGAAAAACATTCATGAAGAAATTCATTTAGTGCTATCCTTATAATTATTTCTTTCATCGTATCCTATTTGTACATGCTTATCCGTCCATGATTCATATTATTATTTGCTTTGTACCAATAATTATTTTTAGAGTGATTTTTATGTCCACAAATTTCACAACAATGAAGATCCCAACATCTTTCTATATTGCATCCATGCCTGCCACAATGTCCACATTTGTTATCTAATTGTTTGAGGTCATCGTTATTCTACCTTACAATATTATAATATTATTTGTTACATATATTGTCTACACACATTTTTATCCTTATGAACCATATTCAAATCCTTTGTGTTGCATGTAATGTCTATTTTTGAGCAATTTTTGTATTTATTAAAGGTCCCAAATCACAAGTATCATAGCTTGCATCACATTTTTTTTTTTGATGAAGATTAGTAGTATCACAACATGCATCTATCATCATTGGGTTTAATTATATGAAATTATAAATTGTATTTTTTGTTAAAGGCCTTAAATCATTTGTATCACAAATAACATATTTCATTATAGGTTTATTCTTCAAATATGTAATTATTTCTTCATCGTTTATTCTTGCCTTCTAGAGAGAGAAATGCCATATATATTATTTTTCCTATGTCAATAGATTATGTGAGGGTGAGTATTCAGTTGCTCAAGGTTATTTGACCTTATGCCATAATAATCCCAACCAATCATATGACATATTTTTTTAGTTGTGGGCTCAAAATATCTATCCTAAGGTAAGGTTCTTTGCTTGGATTTTATTGCATCACATGGTGCTAACTGGTGAGCAACTTATAAAACATGATTTTCATGGCCCTTTTAGATGCAAAATGTGTGGAGAGAATGTGGAAACTCTTAGCCATATTTTTATTGAGTGTAACTTAGACTCAGAGCTGTGGAGTCCAATTTTTTTACTTTTGATCAGCTTTGGAGGGATTGGCCTAAACAGGATGGTGTTGATTATTTCATTAGGCAGTTAGTTTGGATGGGTTCAACCATTCTACCTTGGAATATTTGGAATGAAAGGAACAACTATATTTTCAAGCAAAAAAGTAATGATATTCACTATATATGGCAAAATACCATTGCCAACTTAGTTGAATCAGTCCAACAACTCCTTAATCACCCCAAAACTCCCATCAAAGATGAAATCAAGTGATGCAAAGATTGAAGATTAATTATTCTAAGGGTAAATGACTTAAAGGGAATGTTAGTAATGATGCATAGTCATTATACACATCATTAATTCTCAATGAATTTTTCAATCCAGGGCAGTGTACAAGGCTATCTATGGAAGAAGGGGTGAACAGGGTTATAACTTAGGTCAATCTAGAGCAACAGGTCTTATTGGTGAAACCAATTTTGTGGGGGATTTAGGACATTCCTATATCTAAATTGCATAAATTAAAATTTAATCTAGTTGCAAAAATGGAAACTAATCATTAACTGTAGAAATGAAATCCTAATTACAATTGCAGAATGAGACCTAATTATGCTGCAGAAATGATAGTTGTAGAATTAGAAATTTGATTATAATTGTAAAAAGGAAATCTATTTACTTTTGTAGCAATGGAAACCTAATTATAGCATGGAAATTAAACCCTGTCATTGCTCTATAACAGAAGGTTGTCAATCTTCTATGCAGGGGTTGACAACAAAACACAAAATGCAAGAAATTACAAAAAATAGCAAATTTTGGAAATGACAGTCTGCAATAAATTGAAAGCTTTGCTGAAAGTGGAGATTATAACCAAACCATTAATAAAAATATCATTCCAATCATAAAATAGGCTAAGATTGCAAATACTATTAGCTGTTTACAAGGAAATGAAATGACAAGTTCTACAACTCATTCTGTTGTAGCAAAATCAGAATAAAAACCTATTGTTAGTCCTCCTCCTAGGTTTGGAAGTGGCCAGCCTCCTTGTCTAGAAGAAGGTATGAGTCTCTCTCTCTAGATCTTACTCACACTCATTTCCAACAATATGAATAGATTTAGTGCATTTTATTGATTCAAGAACATGATTACAATAATTTTGCTAAAAACCTGTTACAGGACTGTAACAGTCAATTTTTTTATTATTGTCTCTTTTCTCCTATACTTCTATATTCTCTACTTTTCTACCTACCTAGCTCAACCTGAACGGGAGCCATAATTATAGATGTCCTAATATCTACTTACAAACTGAGAATATATCAAAATATCTAATCCTATTATGCTGCAAAAATTCCTGGGTTTATCCTAGAAGAGGATCAAACTTGATATTTCCATAAATGGTGGCTTTGGTCAGCAAGGACGGCAAAGTCAGATGGGAGATATTTTCCCTTACCATTTTCAATATTTCTTTCCCTTTTTCCAGTGTCAGAAATCGTTCAATAAGTCAAAAAGCACATTCTGTTTTCATTTTGAAGATAAGTGGCTCATTTCGAAGAGACTACAACTCTCATTCCAAAGATCCGTTCATTTCGAAGATACCGTGTTTTCTCATTTCGAAGATATCTGTTCATTTCGAAGAGACTTCAGAATGAAAAAATGTGTGCTCTTTAAATTATTTCCTCTACATTTCTCAGGTCGGTTATCTCTCAAGATCAGATTTCAATGGTCTTCATCTCTTTCCATATGTGAATTCCATGCCTTGCCATTCATTGGCAGCTGGCTAGAATTTACATGGGAAAAACCAATTTTTGTCGCATAGTAAGGCTTTGCTTGCACTGTTGCCATATTTAGGTAAAATAAATGCTTGAGACATATCAAAACATGATTAGTGAAATACTACTATCAACCTAAGCATATCTCATTTAGCAAGTCATAACAAGATAACATAAAACTATGCAAAAAGCTATAAAAATTAGAATATAGTATTTCAGATATATTTATCATGCAAATAGTTAATACACAACATATTGAATCAACTTAACTAGAATATTAGATTAAACATAAGAGTTTATAGGCAATTTCAATGTTCAAAACATGTTATGATTGAGGCATTTCCAGGCCTCATCATTTTCCCCCCAACTTATATTAATGCATGTCCTCATGCATTCTGTTGGGTGATGGAATCACATATGTCCATGTTCAAATTCCATGACCTCTAGAATATTTTATTTCCTATATAATATCCCCTATTCTCCTAAAGGTTTCTAAGCCATTCTTCAAACTATTCATCAGGTTGGGCATCTTCTTCAAAGTAGAATGGAACTGGAGTAATGTTTGTTGGAGGCCTAAGTCTAAGACACATCCAATGATGTTGCATGATTTCAATCAACTGTATCACTCCTTCTGCCCTTTTTCTAGACCATTCTAAGTTGATGGTGGAGATGGGTTCTCTTTTTTGTAAAGACATGGAAAGTTCAACTCATCTGTTTCTGCAGACTAATGATGCGAAAATAAAATTGTCATTACAAAAATTCTGAAATCTAGTCACACAGTCCCTTGTGATTCTGTTACTTTTCTAAATGAGTGCAAATACAAACCACATCCTAACTGACACATGTTAATTTATTGTATGCAGCCAAAAGAATTTTTACTTGATCGTATTTTTTTCCTTCCTTATATGCCATGTGGAAATGCTATATTGAATGCTCTTTTCGAAGATTATGATTTATTGCAAAAACAACACTTCATTTCAAAGATCATGCTTCTTTTGTAAAGTCAAATCCTCATTTCGAAGATAAATCCTCATTTCGAAGACAAATCCTCTTTCTAAAGATCAGGCTGTATTGCGAAGGCAAATCGTCATTCTGAAGACAGAACTTCATTCCTAAGACAAATCCTGCTTCATTCCGAAGACAAATCCTACTTCATTTCGAAGATGATGTTTCATTGTGAAGGCAAACCGTCATTCCAAAGACAAAGATTCATTTCAAAGAAAAATTGTCATTCCTAAGACAAAGCTTCATTCCAAAGACAAAGTGCAATATTCATTCTGCTATCATTTCGAAGACAATTTCAATCCGAAGACAATACAACAATTAATATGAAGAAGATAGTAGGCACTATTTTTGATATTCTTGTTTTGAAGATTAGGCAGAAACCAATATTTTCATTCTCAAAAAATGTTTTAAGTATGCCAACTCTTATGGATACCTTTTATGCTAATGGTTAATTGGTATATACTATATACCAATCATTTACAATGAAGAAATGTAAGAAACATATACCTAATTAAAACAAGTTAATGCAAGTTTTGAAGAATAACTGCTTTTGTTGATGTTCTGCTGAGATTTTCTACAATATTTCAAAACAAGTGCAGTTAGTGAATTTGTACAATGATGATTCAAAAATTTTCAAGGTTATGCATGCCAAAAAACTGGTTTTCATGCATACCAACCTAGTAGTGCCTTAGGAAAGGTTTTGACTGTTGAGCTATTTATTTTTCTCTTTTACCTCTCCTTTTCTCTCCCTTTTTTTTTTTTATTCTGATTATGCCTGTGAAGGAATTCATGATTTCCCTGAAATCATGCCCATGAAGGAATTCACAATCAAGATTTATTCATCTTTTTATTTTTTGCTTTTTCTGCTTTTTTTATTTTTCTTGAAATCCATGATCATGCTGATTGTATTGAAGTGGAAGAGGAAATATCTTCCACCTGTTGTGCATCCAAACTGTCAAGATACTGCAAGAATTCCTCTTTATTCAGAGGTGTATGGTACACCCTGAGGCGATGTCCATTCACTGCCAACTTTCTCCGTGACCCATCAATAGGAGATAGACGAGCTGCTCCATTGTCAAATACCTCTTCAATTTGGTAAGGTCCAAGCCATCTAATTCTCAGCTTTCTAGGGAAGTTCTCATAGCGAGAATAAAACAGCAAAGCCCAATCTCCTTGTTGAAGTTTCCTCTGCTGAATGTGATTGTCATGCCATAGCTTCCTCTACTCCTAGATTACTTTAGTTTGGTGCAGAGCATCCAACCTAAGTTCATCCAATGCATTCAACTACAAAATCCTGTCTATTTGTGCTTGTGACAATTCAATTCCAATTTCCAATGTTGTGTGCAATGTTAGTAGCTCAAATTCAATAGGTAGGAGGGGATTTTTACCAAAGACTAGTTCATAAGGTGTGAATCTAGTAGTGGATTTCCAAGTAGTATTGTAAGCCCACACTGCTTCAGGTAATTTATCTAGCCAGTTTCTCCTATGAAAAACTACTATTTTTGTCAAGATTTGTTCTAGTTCCTTGTTTGTTACCTCAACTTGGCCATTTGCTTGTGGGTGATAAGGTGATGATTTTCTATGTTTGATTTCATATAATTCTGTAAATGCCTCAATTACTTTAGATGCAAATTGGGGTCATTGGTCTGTGGTGATAGATCGGGGAGCTCCAAATCTTTGAAAAATCTGAGTATACAAGAAATCAACAACCTTCTCTTCACGAGCATGTTTGAAAGCATGCACCTCTACCCACTTTGTCAAGTAATCAGTGCATACTAGAATATGCACCTTTCCTTGAGAAGGTGGATCAATAGGTCCTAAAAAATCAAGCCCCCACCTCTCAAATGGCTCTAAAACCAATTGAGGTTGCAGTGGCATTTCATTTGTATGAGTGGGTTTCCCCATTCTTTGGCATGCATCACAATGCCTGATGTACATTTTCACATTCTTGTAAAGAGATGGCCAATAATATCCTGTCCCTAAGATTTTCCTAATTGTGCTTTTTATAGAGTAGTGTCCACCTGAGGGTTCATCATGACAATACCTAAGGATATCATATACCTCATTCTTTCGGATGCACCTACGTAACACATGGTCAGGACTGCACTTAAAAAGTATACCCTTAATCCACTCAAAGGAAGAACTTTGTTTGATCAATTGTTTTTTTTTGTTTTGAAGTGAAATGTGGAGGAACTTTCCCTGTGACCAAATAATTGGCTATATCTACAAACCAAGGTGATTGGATTGATATAGCAAATAATTTTTCATCAGGAAAAGTGTCCTCAACTAATTCCCCTTCATCTGTGTTCTACAACCTGGACAAGAAATCTGCTACAACATTAGCTTTTCCTGGTTTGTTGATTATAGTGATATCAAATTCTTACAGCAACAGTAACCAAAGAATAATTATTGCACTTACCATAGGCTTATTCATCAAATACTTAATGGTTGTATGATATGTGTGAATAAATATTTGATAACCTGTGATGTAATGCCTGAATTTGTTGATGGCATAAATTACTGCCAAGAATTCCTTCTTTGTTGTTGTATAATTTTTCTCAGCTCCTGTCAAATTCTTGCTAATGTAGTAGATGGCATAGTGTTCACCATTGTCAAGTTGTCCTAATGCTACTCCAATTGTTGTATTGGAAGAATCAGCCTGTATGTGAAATGGTAATGTCCAATTAGGTCCTCTTAACATAGGTGGAGTTACTAATTTCTCTTTCAGAGCTTCAAATGATTCCTGACACCTTGTAGTCGAGGAAAATTTAGAATATTTAGTCAATAGGGCAAACATGGGATTGGCTATTGTGCTAAAGTTGGGAATAAACCTATGATAAAAACCAATGTGTCCTAAGAAGCTTCTGACATCAGTCTGAGTTTTAGGAGGAAGAAGATTCTTGATAATTTCCACCTTCTTTGGATCAACCTGGATCCCTTGAAGAGAGATGTGATGACCAAGAACTATTCCTTCCTTCATCATCATAAAACTTTTTTCTATATTCAAGGATAACTAGTATGTTTCACAACGAGTTAAAACGCTGTCAAGGTTTTCTAATGTAAATTCAAAAGTATGTCCACATACTATGAAATCATCCATGTATATCTCAACACTGTTGGTAGTCAGATAAAAAAAATTGCTAAGAGTGCTCGCTGAAATGTTTCTGGGGCATTACATAAACCAAAAGGTAAAACCCTATAGACAAATGTTCTCCATGGACAGGTAAAGGTTGTTTTCTCTTGATCTTCAGGTGCAATCTGAATTTGATTATATCCACTAAATTCATCAAGAAAACAAAATTATTTCTTTCCAGCAAAGGTATATAACACCTGATCTATGAAAGGTAATGGAAAATGGTCTTTGTATGTCACTTTATTCAGCTCTCTATAGTCTACACATACTCTCATTTTTCCATTTTTCTTAGGAACTATAACCAATGGAGAGACCCACCGGCTATCAAAAATTGGGTAAATGAATCCTACCTCCGAAGTTTTTCAATTTCTTCCTTTACAATATCCCTTAGGGTAGGATTCAGTATTCTCTAGGGTTGTCTTACTGGCTTGACTTCTTCAGTATAAATTTTGTGGGTGCATATATTAGGGTGAACTCCTGACATATCTTTGTAGTCCCAAGCAAAAGCATAAACATGCTTCTACAAGATAGCTATCAATTTTTATTCCTCTTCCCTAGTAATCCAGCTATAAATGTTCAAAAATTTGCCTAGCTAGACTTCTATTTGTTTTGTATTTGGAAGGACTGAATTCACTTCTTCATACCTGGTGATTAGGGATTTAAGAGGACACTATTGATATGGGAGGAAATAAGAAGTTTTTGTTTCATTGCTTCCTGATGGAAGCATATCCTATATGGAATAGTGAGAAGGAAAAATTAGGTGATGGTGCCACCCATGTGGCAGTGAAACAGATTTTTCCTGTGATAGTACAGATGGTTCACCTTCAAAATTTTGGTTCTCCTCATTCCATAAAAATTGATGGATATTTACTACTTCCTCTTCTAACCCTTGTTCATGCAGAACATTCATTATGATAGTTTCATTCTCTAAAGTTTTTGTGTCATGGAGGTCTTTTGTGTGTTCCCTTACTACCAAGGTGGATAATGTGGAAATAAACTCCTCTGGTTCTTCATCTAAATCAGAAAACCATAACTGACCTGAAAAATTATTGGAGGGTCTTGCAGGAGGATACAGAGAGATCTGTTTTAGATCAATACCATTTGAAATAGTCATTTTTCCAAATATGTAGTCTATGAAGGTTGCTGTAGTTGCAAGCCAAGGTCTTCCCAAAATGATGGGATATCCATGTGCTGAATTTATTGGCTATAAAACCAAAAAATCTATAGGGAATTCCCAAGAAGAAACTTCTATAGGGACATCATCAATGATACATTCAGGTTTTGCAACTGACCTATCAGCCATTTCTAAAACTGTAAATGTGGGGCTAAGATGTTTGAGCTTTAATTGTTTCATTATATCCTTGGTCATGACATTTATTGTAGCTCCTAGATCTACTAAGAAATTTGATATTGGTACTGAACCTATGGTAATTGTGATAACTGGACTTCTTGGGTCACTATACTTTGGAGGTACTAGTTTTCTAGATAAGAGATCAGCTATCTTTCCTTCAACCTGAACTGTCTTGGGAAATGTTTTCTTTTTTCTTCCTGCTCTTCTAATGCACAAATCTCATACAGTACTTTTAATCACTGGTATATCCTTAATGGCTTGCAATAAGGACAATGATATAGTTAACTTTCTAAGTTCCTTGACTAGGTCTGACTTAAATTTTTTTGTTGTGGTATTGAATCTTTCAGGATATGGAATTATCCTTGATGAAGGTAATTGTTTTGCCTATGGTTCTGTTTTTTCTTCTTCTTTCTCTATTGTTGGTTTAAATCTAACTGGTTCCAAAGGTTCTTGCTCTTCATTTTCCTTGATTTTAATTGAAACAGGTTCAGGTATAACTTTTCCTGAACGAAGTTGGATGTTACTACAGTCAAGAAAATTTATTTCAACATTTTTTTTAGCTTCAGCCACATAGATAGGGGATGCCTATCTCATGTTGTTTGGATTAGTGACTGATTGAGCTGGAAGTTGAGGTTGTTTCACCTGTTGTGTTTTTTGTGGTTGGTTCTATTTTTCTTGAAAACTTTGATTAGGTGTAGGCAGCAAATGCTGAGTTTGACCTTGATTTCTTTGTTGCCTTGGATAGGATTGGTATTGCTAATTCCATTGTGGTTGATTTTGCATCTAATGTGGATTATTCTGATTCTGATTCCAGGGTGGGTTGTTTTGATTCTATGATGGATTATTCTAATTCTGATTCCAGTTTGGATTACTCCAACTTGTTTGTGGCCATTCTTGGGAATTTGTCCATTGAGAATAATTCCAAGGATGTTGGGGTGGTTCTGATTGTCCCCAAGGCATAGTCTAAGGATTATGCCCCCAATTTGTAGGGAAATGAGGTGGATTTTGGTATTGAGAGAAATTTCCCCCTTGTTTTGGTCCAACATAGTTGAGTTCCTTAGTCTAATTTTCTAACACAGTTTTGAGTTGTGGTAGTAGGTAGCATTTATCATTTGAATGCTTCTTTGAACAGATACTACATGTTGTGGCTGATCCACAACACACCCCAAAATTGGGGACCCACCTTTTTTACATACTTTCAAAGAAGACCATAGTGGCCCAGATGCTAAAAAATCAAAGGAAGAGCAAAATACAACAAGAAAAAGAAAGTGTCGCGATATCGCGACATGTTGCTCCATCGCGACCAAAAATGAAAAGTTGTCGCGATATCGCGACATGTTGCTCCATCGCGGCCAAAAATGAAAAGTTGTCGCGATATCGCGACATGTTGCTCCGTCGCGACCAAAAATGAAAAGTTGTCACGATATCGCGACATGTTGCTCCGTCATGGCCGAAAATGAAAAGTTGTCGCGATATCGCGACATGTTGCTCCATCGCGATCGAAAATGAAAAGTTGTCGCGATATCGCGACATGTCGCCATTTCGTGACCTGAAGACGAGATGAAGGGCGAAGATGAAAAGCATCACGATTTCATGACAGAAAGCAGCAAGATGGTGTGAAAGAGAAAAATGTCACGATTTCGTGACAGAAAATAGCCAAGTGGTACGAACAAAAAAGTGTCACGATTTCACGACAGATATAGCAAAACACAGCGAAAGAGAAAAACGTCGCGATTTCGCGACAGGTTGCATCCTCGCGGCCCGAAACAGAAAAACGTCGCAATTTCATGACAAGTTGTAGCGAGATAGCCCGAAGCAGGAAAACATCGTGATTTCACGATAGGTTGCATCCACGTGGCCCAAAGTAGAAAAATGTCACGATATCGTGACATGTATCATTTTCACGATGCATGAGGATGAACAAGGCTATTGATAGGAAAATGTCGTGATATCGTGACATGTCTCATTTTCATGGCGCATGAAGGTGGACAAGGCTATTGACAAGAAAATGTCGCGATATCGCGACATGTCTCATTTTCGTGATGAAAGAAGAAAAGTTAAGCTGCATACATAAAAACGTCGCGATATCGCGACATGCTATTTTTGGTCACGATTTACAGGGGGCCATTATGGAACATGCAGAGAAGCGCGGAACACGTGGCATAAAGGTGTAAGGGCTGCAGAAGCATTACAGTTCATAGAGAAGATCAAGCGTCTCAATGTCGAGCATAAAGTCAAAAGCAACGAAAAGGCGGGGAAGGTGAAACGAAGCGATCTGGGAGATGAAGCGAAGCGTCACAGGGCGAAATAGAGAGCATTGCCAGAGGGTTTAAAAGCAAAAGTCGAGGACAGATATAGGGGTCGAAAACTGTTCAGAGAATATTGCAGGAATGAAGGCAAGGCCTTGACACTAGGTTTTTCCTGGATATTTTCCTTCCACATGGACTGGTCGAAACCGTTGCGAACGAGGTTGCAGAGCTGAAGTTGATAGGCATTCTGGGCTCTGTTTGAGCTGTTTCTCTTCCACGGATCGGTTTGGGAAAACCAGACATTCTCGCTATTGTAAAATGACATATTTTTAATGCAGAAGTATTCAAAAATTTGCATCTTGTGGGCAAGAAAGAAGGAGATCTTCTGTGCATGCTATGGATTTAATGTTTATTCTTTCACTTTCTTTTAGATTTTGGATTTATAGATAATGTTAAATACCATCTTTGTGGGTTACATTAGTCGAATATTTGAAATCTAAACTTTATTTTGTACCCTAGGAACTAGCACTTAGTCTATGGGGATTATGCATGTCATGCAGGTCCAATAGGTTAGGTTGCATGCATGGAAACCTCACATCTTCGGTTTTGTTGAAACAGGATAGCATCAAACTGAATGCAATTTCATTTTCAGTTTTCCTTTTGCATTTTATTTCTTTTTTCTACACTTTATTTTTCAGAAGTTCTAACTTTATTTTAATTCTCAGGCATTAAAATAAAATAAAAATTAAAAAACTTCAAAATCCAAAAATAGTTCCACCATTTATGGCATTTTGTCAATTTCCACTTTGAAGGTACAGCATGGTCATATAGGGACTAAATCATATTTGCTTTATTCGGGTTCAACGAACAATCATTAAAGTTTCACAATAAAATAAACCAGCATTGCCCCTTGTTTTCAGTTACTTGCAACCACTAAGGTGTTCCAAGCATTTTAATTGAATATCTTTATTTGAGATTACTAATATACATATGTAAAATGCTAATATAGCGGAGACCTTGGAGAAGTCATTTGTTTGATTTCTTTGCAAGAGAGGATTTAGAACCCAAATCCTATCGGAGAGTGTGTTTTCACAATCGGGTGAAAATACCACTCAACAGATTGGCGCTAGAAGGAGGGCTTGAACGGTTTATTTCATTGTTCTAACACTTTTTGATTATTCATACAGGAATAAGATGTTTGGAATAAGGTGTTTTGATTATGCATTGTTTTGGAATACAACTTTGTCATGGTTCCTTCTTTCATTCATGACTAACAAATTGGTTTTGAAATTTTTCTTTGAGTTTCATTAATGGCTACAACTGCAAGAACGTGGTATGGGATACATGCTAATCCTTTGAACATTAGTGGAGATTTTCATGATTTACCCAAGAACGTAGAAAAACATTTGCCCAAATTTAAGCACAATGGTCCAACATCAGCCGAGGAACATATTCAAGCCTATGTGGATATCCTAATTAGATGGAATGTCGAACATGAGGATGTGGCATGTAGAATGTTTCCTGGAACCCTGGATGAGGTGGCATATGATTGGTACATCAATTTACCCGTTGGTTCTATTACATCTTGGACGCAATTGAAAGATGAATTTATCAATCAATTTAGGTTGTTCATTGATCCTCTCACGATATTTCAACAATTTGCTTCTTGCAAAAGAGAACCTAATGAGCCAGTGAGAAGTTTCAACTTGAGGTTTCGAAAGCTTTATGCGAGATTAATTTCTCCCTATACTATTGAGGATAGTGGTGCTCTTCAAATATATTTTTGAGCATTAGATCCATTATTTGCCATGTTCGTTAGGATGAATCCCTTGGTTACTGATCTGGCATCGGCCTACGCAGAAGCTATGACTGTAGATCAACAATTAAGGCCGCAAGGTTATGGAATGGAGCAATCAACTATGGTAGGACAACTAGGGGCTTGCAATCAAACCTCGATGGTAAATCAAGCATGGGCACAACAAAATTCGATATTAAATGTTTTTCCCTACAATCAACTTTATCCTACCATGCCGACTTATGCTCCCACTTGTGCTTATACAAGTACTTCCATCCATCCAACTATGCCTCAATTAGAGAATCATGTGGTCACTCAGGGAACTATCGCAACAAATGTTCAAGCTCATTCCGTGGATATCAATCCAACTAATCCTACTACTTCTACCACTCAGCCCAAAGAGTTCGTATCGGAAGTAAAAGAGCAACATAAAGTGGTTAAGAAGGTATGTAGGCGTGTTCCACCGCAAAAACGAGCACATCAATGTATGCATCCAAATCATCCTAGGAAGAAAATTCATAATGCTGATCTTAATGATATTTCATGTTATGCCTCTTCAAATGATACAAGATATTTTGAGGTGACTCACGTTGAAGTGAATACCTATTCGAAATGTCTTGAAGAGCATGAAGATTTTGGTGAAGAAATTCTATGGATGGGTAACAAGAAGTTGGAACCAAATAATCACCATCCTGTTTTGGAAAATAAATATCCAGAATCATTACCCAAAAAGGAGGATTTGGATGAACAAACTTGTGTGGATATGATTTGGGCAGATGTACTTGCAAAGGATTGGAGCAGCTATATGACACAGAATTCAAAAATCGATCCCATTGTAGAAGCGCCTAAGTCATTACAAGTGGCTGAAAATAAATTTGAAATAAAATCAACAAATGAAGTTGAAGACATGATCGATTTTCACCACTTGTTCTCAAAAGACACTGAGGATGATGCTCTCGAGAGTGATGACCAAGAGGATCCACACCTTCCAAATTGTGATAAAGTTGAATCATGGGTTACAAATTTGGATTATGATAGATTTACCAATTTGAATTCAAGAAATAACCCACTTTTGGAAATAACGGGACCATCTAAGGAAGGTGAAGATGAGTTGGATGAGAGACAAGTTGATGAATCAGACGATGAAGAAGAAATACTTGAACGTCACAACTTGAACTTGGAAGATGATTACTATGATTCGTGGAAGAAATGGGAAGAATATTATCAATCTGAATCTTCTAACAAACTTGTTGTGTCAATTAATATGCAGGATAACTCAATTGCTTCCTCACATGAGGATACTGTAAATCCTGTACAATTTGAGAAAGTTTCGGAAGAGGAATCAGAATCTCATCAAATTTTGGAGCATGATGAGGATTCTACGACCCAAAACCATGAAAGAGAGTCGCTTGCATTAGATCCCTTTGAAGGAAAAGAAATTGAAAACATTGATCCACGTAACTGCGCTACAATGATTACGCTATTTCAAAATGAGAAAATTACAAAACCTAAATCATTTGGGTTTGATATCATTGATGATCCGATTGAAAATCTCACGTTACCCAAAACAACCCAAGTGATTGATCACGGAAATGTGTTAGTTAACCCACCCCTAGATAGACAAGATTTATGGTTTGAAAGGGATGGACGTATTTTCGATTGGGTACCTAAGTTTGGTGCTTTTGATAAACAAGTCGTGGAGAAAGAGCAAGTGCTACAGGATGATGAATGTCATGAGAGAAAAGAGGAATTTTCAAAGCCTTTTCAAGTAAGGTCAAACGAAAGCGTGCCAAAGGTAAAATCTCACCGTTTCGGTTTCACCATGCAAAATTCGAATGAAGGTTTGCCTAATGGGTGGTTTGATCCAAATATTATTAATGTTATGGCTTTATTGAATGAAAATGAAAGCTTATTTCTACAGCATGAATCAAAGTGCGGAGTGAACATCTTAAAGAATAGACATAAAATAATTGAGCATCAATCATTGTCTAATCAGTTTGAAAACTTGAAGCTCCACCATAAGATTATTAATGAAATTAAATCAAATTGGTATGGTGAGAGGGGCAAGTGGAGGTTTGTTTCTTTGTTTGGTTTGATCTTGTTTTTGATGGTTTCTTGCAAAACTTGGTATGTGTATCATGTCATATATCTTCTAAAGAATTCTAATCAGGTTTGGGATCCGAGAAAGTGATAATCCAAGCTTTGCATCATCTTGTATTATATTGTGCATTTGTATATAGATTTTGGTTTTTGGTTTTGGGTTTGTGTTTTCAAGTTTCGTTTTGGGATTGCTATTTGGATTTGGATTTAGAGTTGTGTGTGGATCCTTTGGACATGTTTGGTTTGTTTATAAAAAAAAAAAATGATGAAAAAAAATTGTTTTGAGATGTTAACTTATGTCTTAGACTTGGAGTATATGAAACATCGGAATTGTATTGTAGAAAGCTCCACGAATATTGCAAACACATTAAAGAATATCGTTTGGAACTTGTGATGCATGAAGTTGTCAGTTTTTCACATTATGGTAAAATAGGTGATATATACTGCATCCGCATTTCAAAAGAAGCAATGCATTCATATCTCATGTTACATTCCACACTGCTAAAATAATATATATATATATATATATTTCATCTCAGTTGCATCTTCATGTCATGTACAATCATTGAGAAGGTGTCGAATCCTCTTAGGGTTATTCTATAACATGAAACACATAAAAAAATCCTAAGGTTGGGAACTGATGCCCGAACTATCTTGAACCAAGCACGTTCTATGCACATTAAAGAGAATCTTGAGCAAAATGGTCAAAACCATACTTGGAAGAAAAGGTGAGGCAAAAGAATATTTCATGTCTGTCCTATCATGCAACATAATCCTTAAAATAGTGGTTTTCACCACTCCCATAATGCTTAAAGCCTAAAATCAGAGTAGTAAGGATAGGATTAAATCCTCATCTCACTTAGGTTGAGGATCCAATTCCCCAAAGCTCCGATTTGACCTACATGGAGTAGTAAGGATAGGACATAATTCTCATCTCGCCTAGGTTGAGAATCTGATTCCCCAAAGCTTCCATCTTTTCCCATTTCATCATAAAACTTGGATGGGAAGGATCATACTACATGTCCTCTCGCAAAGGATGGGTAGTCATCCCAAAAGTCCAAGAAAAATAAATTAATTAATATTTTCCATATTTCATTTTATCATCTTGGATTGGAAGGATCGTACTACATGTCCTCTGCAAAGGATGGGTAGTCATCCCCAAGGTCCAAGAAATAAAAATAAAAAATTAATATTTCCCATTTCATAAATCTTGGATTGGAAGGATCGTACTACATGTCCCTAGCAAGGATGGGTAGTCATCCCAAAGGTCCAAGAAATAAAAGAAAAGAATGAATGAAGCCAAGTCATGGATTATGGGGTTAAGTATGCTCATGCGTGGCAACATGTCTTGTCTAAAAGCAAGACCACTGATTGCTCATATGGATAGACTAGTCTGACCATTTCATCCATAACAAGTTAAATCATTTTATTCAAGATGAGGTAATGAACTCCAAATCAGAATAGTAAGGATAGGGTTAAATTCCCATCTCGCTTAGGTTGGGAATCCTATTCCCCAAAGTTCTGATTTCACTTACACTTGCACATGGGTTCAAGATGGTAGTGACACATAACCAACTTTGGGATCTAATAAATTAATTCAGTTGGCCTTAAGAGGGTTTGGCAGTTTTGATATGTTTGTTCATGATATTAGAAGGTTTGAGCCTTTGCAAAGCAGGTTGTTATATCTCTAGCATCTTCATCATGCATCAAATCCTGCACAAATCATTCATAGCCTTGCATACAAATCATAAGTGAAACTGACAATGGAATGTTGATCAAGTTCAAGCGATAGGGAATGAAAACACATTGCACACACCGAGCTGATACTTAATGATTCTGATGTTTCATGTATTTCTGATCTATCGGTATTTGTTTATATTTTATGTGCTGACGCTTGTATCTAAGCTTGTATATTTCCAGGTTGGGTTCTCACCAAAATGCTCAGGAGCATTTGACAATAGAGTCGCCATTTGTTGTGGCTGATCCACAACACACCCCAAAATTGGGGACCCACCTTTTTACATGCTTTCAAAGAAGACCACAATGGCCCAGATGCTAAAAAATCAAAGGAAGAGCAAAATACAAAAGAAAAGAAAGTGTCACGATATCGCGACATGTTGCTCCGTCGCGACCAAAAATGAAAAGTTGTCACGATATCGCGACATGTTGCTCCGTCACGACCAAAAATGAAAAGTTGTCACGATATCGCGACATGTTGCTCCGTCATGGCAAGAAATGAAAAGTTGTC
This sequence comes from Wollemia nobilis, assembly GCA_028583015.1. Lineage (NCBI taxonomy): Eukaryota > Viridiplantae > Streptophyta > Pinopsida > Araucariales > Araucariaceae > Wollemia > Wollemia nobilis. Next base: position 3,237,618 of record JAQPPZ010002524.1, read on the forward strand.
GCGATATCGCGACATGTTGCTCCATCGCGATAGAAAATGAAAAGTTGTCGCGATATCGTGACATGTTGCTCCGTCGCGACCGAAAATGAAAAGTTGTCACGATATCGTGACATGTCGCCATTTCGTGACCTGAAGACGAGATGAAGGGCGAAGATGAAAAGCGTCGTGATTTCGTGACAGAAAGCAGCAAGATGGTGCAAAAGAGAAAAATGTCACGATTTCACGACAAAAAATAGCCAAGTGGTACGAAACAAAAAAGTGTCACGATTTCGCGACAGATATAGCAAAACACAGCGAAAGAGAAAAACGTCGTGATTTCGCGATAGGTTGCATCCTCGCGGCCCGAAACAAAAAAACGTCACGATTTCACGACAAGTTGTAGCGAGATAGCCCGAAGCAGGAAAACATCGCGATTTCGCGACAGGTTGCATCCACGCGGCCCGAAGTAGAAAAATGTCACGATATCGTGACATGTATCATTTTTGCGATGCATGAGGATGAACGAGGCTATTGACAAGAAAATGTCACGATATCGCGACATGTCTCATTTTTGCGACGCATGAAGGCAGACAAGGCTGTTGACAGGAAAATGTCGCGATATCGCGACATGTCTCATTTTCGCGATGAAAGAAGAAAAGTTAAGCTACAGACATAAAAATGTCGCGATATCGCGACATGCTATTTTTGGTCATGATTTACAGGGGGCCGTTATGGAACATGCAGAGAAGCACGGAACACGTGGCACAAAGGTGTAAGGGCTATAGAAGCAGTTACAGTTCACAGAGAAGATCAAGCGTCTCAATGTCGAGCACAAAGTCAAAAGCAACGAAAAGGCGGGAAGGTGAAACGAAGCGATCTGGGAGATGAAGCGAAGCATCACAGGGCAAAACAGAGAGCATTGCCAGAGGGTTTAAAAGCAAAAGCCGAGGACAGATACAGGGGTCAAAAACTGTTCAGAGAATATTGCAGGAATGAAGGCAAGGCCTTGACACTGGGTTTTTCCTGGATATTTTCCTTCCACATGGACTGGTCGAAAACCGCTGCAAGGGTTGCAAAGCTGAAGTTGATAGGCCATTCTGGGCCTGCTGTTTGAGTTGTTTCTCTTCCACAGACTGGTTTGGAAAAACCAGACATTCTGCTATTGTAAAATGACATATTTTTAATGCAGAAGTATTCAAAAATTTGCATCTTGTGGGCAAGAAAGAAGGAGATCTTCTGTGCATGCTATGGATTTAATGTTTATTCTTTCACTTTCTTTTAGATTTTGGATTTATAGATAATGTTAAATACCATCTTTGTGGGTTACATTAGTCGAATATTTGAAATCTAAACTTTATTTTGTACCCTAGGAACTAGCACTTAGTCTATGGGGATTATGCATGTCATGCAGGTCCAATAGGTTAGGTTGCATGCATGGAAACTCACATCTTCGATTTTGTTGAAATAGGATAGCATCAAACTGAATGCAATTTCATTTTCAGTTTTCCTTTTGCATTTTATTTCTTTTTTCTGCACTTTATTTTTCAGAAGTTCTAACTTTATTTTAATTCTCAGGCATTAAAATAAAATAAAAATTAAAAAACTTCAAAATCCAAAAATAGTTCCACCATTTATGGCATTTTGTCAATTTCCACTTTGAAGGTACAACATGGTCATATAGGGACTAAATCATATTTGCTTTATTCGGGTTCAACGAACAATCATTAAAGTTTCACAGTAAAATAAACCAACATTGCCCCTTGTTTTCAGTTACTTGCAACCACTAAGGTGTTCCAAGCATTTTAATTGAATATCTTTATTTGAGATTACTAATACACAGATGTAAAATGCTAATATAGCGGAGACCTTGGAGAAGTCATTTGTTTGATTTCTTTGCAAGAGAGGATTTTGAACCCAAATCCTATCGGAGAGTGTGTTTTCACAATCGGGTGAAAATACCACTCAACACTACAAATGGCTAAGATAGATGTCTATTTAAAGGACACTCATGCAAAGCATGTTTATTTCTACATATTTGGAAATAAATTGCCAAAGGTTATGTGGTTTTTTCTTTTGTAGACATTTCCCCCAAAGTTGTGTTCAATTGCACTAGAATATCAATTGTAAAATTTGCAAGTTCCTCTATTAGGTCCTTCACATCAGTGCCATTTGTATTTTTTTTTCTTCTTCCCTGCTTAGTGCGAGAGTAATTCCTATAGAGATCCATAATTTCCTCATTACTAAGAGTATTTACATCCCATTTTCCCATCAAATCCAATGCTTCTCTGGATTCATATTGTAATCCTCTCAAAAAGATGGTTTTGCATAACTCTGGTTCTACAAGTCCACATATCCTTTGAACAAAGGAGAACCTATCAAGATAGTCTTCTAATGTTTCATCATATTCCTTTTTAATCTTGAATAACTCATCTTTCCTATTCCTTACATGACAATACTCCTGATATTTGTCTAAAAACATAGTTTCCATTTGATCCCAAGTTCGGATGGAATTTGGCTCTAAGCTCATGAACCAGTGTAATGCTGAGTACTTGAGTGTTGAGAGAAAGACCTTAAGTTTTTTATTGTCATTTACATAATCATATGTTTGATACACTACCTTGAATTCAAACAAAAACTAATCAGGATCTTCAGATACAACACCTCGAAAGGTTGGAAGTACTGAAGGTGAAATGGTTTTCATGAGAGAGTTTTGTGTTGGATTCAAACAGATAGGATATTCAAATGTTATGGAAGGTTGGGGCATATCCTGATCATCTCCTTCATTATGGACATAGCCATGTTGGCCATTTCTATCTATATTTCCTTCCTCTGCCATAGTTTCTTGTTCCTTGGGAACAATTAAACCTATCCAAATTTCACTCTTAAGAGGTCCAAGATCCTCTATTGATGATGAGTCTGATGATTTTTCTTTCTTAGTATGTTCTAATGATGATGAACCTAGTGATTTTTCTTTCAATATTTCTAGTAGTTCAAACACAGGTGATTCACCCCTTAGGTGTGAATATCTCCTTAATGGAACAAGCCAGGGATCCTTTTGGGTAATTCTACATTTTTCATCCCTAGACTTACTCATTCATGTTTACTCTTAAATGACATAAATTATAGGTCAATAGTTGTTACTTTAACCAGTTGTCCTATTCAGATTGTATCCTAAATCTTCACAGCTCAGTCTAATTAATAGCTATTGGACTGTTATCACCTTCTAGTAACACAATTCCCTGGCAATGGTACCAAAATGATGCGTAGTCATTATACACATCATTAATTCTCAATGAATTTTTCAATATGGGGCAGTGTACAAGGCTATCTATGAAAGAATGTATGAACATGGTTATAACTTAGGTCAATCTGGAGCAACAGGTCTTATTGGTGAAATCGATTGTGTCGAGGATTTAGGACATTCCTATCTCTAAATTGCATAAATTAAACTTTAATCTAGTTGCAAAAATGGAATCGAATCATTAACTACAGAAATGAAATCCTAATTACAATTGCAAAATGAGACCTAATTATGTTGCAGAAATAATAGTTGCAAAATTAGAAATCTAATTATAATTGCAGAAATGAAATCTATTTACTTTTGCAGCAATGGAAACCTAATTATAACATGGAAATTAAACCCTGTCAATGCTCTGTAACAGAAGGTTGTCAATATTTTGTGTAGGGGTTGACAACAAAACACAAAATGCAAAAAATTATAGAAAACAACAAATTCTGGAAATGATAGTCTACAATAAATTGAAAGCTTTGCTGAAAGTGGAGATTACAACCAAACCATTAATCACAATATCATCTCAATCATAAAATAAGCTAAAATTGCAAATATTGTTAGCTATTTACAAGGAAATGAAATGACAAATTCTACAACTCATTCTGCTATAGCAAAATCAGAATAAAAACCTGTTGTTAGTCCTCCTCCTAGGTCTGGAAGTGGCCAGCCTCCTTGTCCAAAAGAAGGTATGAGTCTCTCTCTCTCTAGATCTTACTCACACTCATTTACAACAATATGAAAAGAAATAGTGCACTTTATTGATTCAAGAACATGATTACAATAATTCTATTGAAAACCTGTTACAGGACTGTAACAGTCACTTTTTGATTATTGCCTCTTTTCTCTTATACTTACTTCTCTATTCTCTACTTTTATACCTACCTAGCTCAACTTGAATGGGAGCCATACTTATAGATGTCCTAAGATCTACTTACAAACTGAGAATATCTCAAAATATCTAATCCTATTATGTTGCAACAATTCCTGGGTTTATCCTAGAAGAGGATCAAACTTGATCTTTCCATAAATGGTGGCTTTGGTCGACAAGGATGACAAAGTCAGATGGGAGACATTTTCCCTTACCCTTTTCAATATTTCTTTCTATTTTTCCAGCGTCAGCAATTGGTCAATAAGTCAAAAAGCACATTCTATTTTCATTTCGAAGATAAGTGGCTCATTCCGAAGAGACTACAACTCTCATTCCGAAGATCCGCTCATTCCGATGATACTGTGTTTTCTCATTCCAAAGATATCTGTTCATTTCGAAGAGACTTTGGAATGAAAAAATTTATGCTCTTTAAATTATTTCATCTACATTTCTTAGGTGGGTTATCTCTCAGGATCAGATTTCAATGGTATTCATCTCTTTCCATATGTGAATTCCATGCCTTGCCATTCATTGGCAGCTGGCTAAATTTACATGGGAAAAACCAGTTTTTGCTGCACAGTAATAGTTTGCTTGCACTATTTCCAGATTTAGGTAAAATAAATGCTTGAGACATATCAAAACATGATTACTGAAATGATGCTATCAACCTAAGAATATCTCATTTAGCAAGTCATAACAAAATAACATAAAACTATGCAAAAAGCTGTAAAAATTAGAATATAGTATTTCAGATACATTTATCATGCAAATAGTTAATACACAACATATTGAATCAACTTAACTAACATATAAGATTAAATATAATATTTTATAGGCAATTTCAGTGTTTAAAACATGTTATGATTGAGGCATTTTCAGGCCTCATCAAGTAATTGCAAGATGGATAGAACAAGGAATTGGTAGCCTCCTCCTAAGAATTTTGGAAAAGTCAATACCGATGGAGCCTCTAGGGGAACCTTGGATAAGCTAGTGTGGGAGAAATTGGTAGACTTTTAGATGGCTCCCTGGTTTTCACTTTTGTTGAGAATTTGGGTATCCTTTCCAATAACCTTATTGAGGGGTATGGTATCCTTAGAGGCCTTCAAGAGGCTTCTAAGGTTATATAGGAAAAGGTTTTGGTTGAATCCAACTCTCAACTCATGATTAATATTATGAAGACTCCTTATAAGAATCATAAGGTTGATTGGACATTAAAAATAATTGTTGAGAAGATTCAATTAATCCAGATGGGGTTTTTGAAAGTTGAATACAATCATGTGGTTAGAGAATAGAACATGATTGCTAATAATTTAGCTAATTGGGTATTGGAAAAAGGTGATCTTACTTGCTATGACCACCGTCCCAAATGGTGGGCTTAAAAAGTAAGGGAAGCTTTTCTTTCTATCCTTTCTTTGGATGGATCCATTACTAGAGGTACCTAATTCCTTTTTGCTTTGTTTTTGCTTCTCTTTGGTTCGGTCAAGGTATTTTAGTTTCCTAGATTGAACATATATTTCTTATGTTTCCCCTATTAAATATTGCCTTAAAAGTATTTTTGTTTATAAAGGTCATAGTTGTGTTTTGTATTTTTATTTTTTTAGTTTTTCGAGGTGTGTGGGTATTTTTTGTACTATTTTGTTTTTGTGTTTTTTGTGTTTTTTTTGTGTTTTTGTTATTTTTTTTATATTTTGTTGTTTTTATATTTTTGTTTTTTGTGTTCTGTGTTTTTATTTATTTATTTAATGTTTGTGTGTTGTTTTTTTATTTTTATGGTTTTTTTGTGTGTTTTATGTTTTGTTTTTGTTTTTTATTTTTTAATTTTTTTGTTGTTTTTATGCTTTTATGTTGTTTTTTTTGTTTTGTATTTTTTTTAATCTTTTAGTATTTTTTTGTTTTTTTGTCTTTATTTTTTTATGTTCTTTTTTTTGTGTGTGTTTGTTTGTTTTTTTGTGTTTGTTTGCTCTTGTTTTTGTTGTTTTAGGAATGCTCATTGAGTGTGCCGAAGGGGGTAGTCCAGGTGTGAGCCTTAGGCATTTTGGTGGAATAGATACCCTTGCATCCTTGGGACTTACCCAAAAGTGGCATCCCATTTGGGGTGTTTTCCACAAACAAAAAAAATATCAATAGATTATGTGATAGAGCTACCATCAATTTTTTTATTAGGGTAAAAACAAGATTTTGAAAGGGCCCAAACTCTTTCACAAGAGTACAAATATAGGTATAAAAATCCTTACTAAAGGTAATATAAGTCTAGAAATACCTCTTAGGACACACACCTAAGGAGTTCTAGCTCACCCAAAAAAACCTTGATAAACTTTGGCTTTGATTCCTATGGAGAAAAAAAACCTAAAAACATTGGCTCCAAATCCTATGGAGAAAAAACTAGATAAGCTTGGATCCAATTCTTGTGGAGAAGTAGAATAAAAAAAATCTATCTCCACTTCCCATGGAGAGACAAACCCAAAAACCCCTAGCTTTAATCTAGTGAATTAGACCTAGAAAGACCTAGCTCTAATTCTTGTCGAGAAAGAAACCTAGAAAATGTTGGATCCAATTCCTATGCAAAAGTAGACCCATAAAAACCTTGGCTCTAATTCCAGTGGAGAAGTAGACCCAAAAAACTATGGCTCCAATTTTTGTGGATAAATAAACCATGAAAAACCTTGTTTCTAATTCTTGTGGAGAAACAAACCCGGCTTCAATTCTTGTGGAGAAGAAAATTCAATAAAATATTGGCTCAAATTCTTGTGGAGAAGTAGATCTAAAAAATATTGGCTCTAGTTTTTGTGGATAAATAGACCTTGAAAACCCTAGTTCCAATTACCATATCTTTGAATGTAATGAAATTGACACCTATGGCTGAAAACTAGCAAATCCATAAGATCATATTCAATAATACATCATCTCTTTGCTCCAATCCTTATGGAGAAACAAACCTAGAAAATATTGGCTCCAGTTCCTATGGATAAGAAAACTTAGAAAAAACTTGGCTTTGTCTCCTAGCTCTACAATATTAATGAAATAAATGCCTATGGTTGACCACCAACAAATCCATGGGATCACCTTCTATAACCTATCATCCCTTTGCTTTGATCCCTATGGAGAAACAAATCTCAAGGACTATGTATTGTCTAGAAGTTGCTCTTTCTAAACTAATATAAAAATATCTTGATGGATCTCCCCTAGGGGTATCCACATTTTATCCTCCTCTTGTAGCGATCCCCTATTGGATAGCATGTTTGCTATCATATTGAATTTCCTATATATATGGACTGCTTCCACCTCAATAAATATTTTGAGAAAATTCCTAATATCTTGAAAAATATTACTTATTTGCTAATTTGTCTTTGCTTATTACTTAAGACAGTTAATGATATTAAGATAATCACTTTCTAACTCGCACATCTCTTATTAGTTTTATCCCTATAAATATATCTCAAGCTTCTACTTGGTGGTTTGTAGTATTCCTAAATATTCATAGAATTCACCCTTTATTCTCCCTTATTCATCTTGAACAATATCACCTACCCTTGCCTTCATTGGGTTCCCTTTTGAGGTCCCATCAAATTTTATCTTCACCCATCCTTCTTAAGGTGGTAGTCATTTAGTCTCAGCCCTTGATTGATTATGAGTACCATCCAAGCTACCAATTAGTTCTATGTTCCAAGTTCTGCTTAGTCTAGCCTCATCTTCTATTTTAGATTTGGTAGCAAACTTTGTTATCTTCACATTTTTCTCAATTGTTTATACAATAATCTACACATTTCTTGCCATTATTCTATTCTCCTCCTTAAATATTCTCATTTTTCTTTCTAGCCATATTCCCCAAGAATGATGGAAAGGAATTAGATTCCAAATTCCATTGAGCCTAGGACTGGTGAAAGGCTTCTCCCATTGTACTAACCAAGATAGCATGGTATTCACCAAAGCCCACACTACCCCCACCTTATTTATTATTTCCTGAAGTATCTTTAATGAGTAGTCACATTCTAAGTAGACGTTAAACCGATTCATATCTTTTATCAAGAGGAAACATTTATTTGGGTAGCGAATTCCTCTCTTTTGCAAATTGTCTACAATAATTATCTTATTCTGTGTAGCCAACCATAAGAAGACATTGTTTTGGAATTGCTTTCTTCTCCCATATTCTTTTCGATGGAAAATCATATTCTATATTTGGGTCAATCAAGTCATGAGATGATTTGACATTAAATTCACCATAGTGGGTGGCTCCCCACATCAATAAATATTGTTGCATCTATATAATTATATAATATTATCTAAGTCTTACCTTCATCTTGCTCAATGCTTCACTATTATCTTGGTTCATGTTTCATCGATAAAAATATTGAGGTAGTTTTCAAGTGTTAAAAAATATTCATCTTTAGCTTCTTCAACAATTATATTTGAAGAAAATATCAATTCTGGTAACATATCTTCACCATTTATGAATTTTTCAACCTCTTGAAAATATGAATTTTTAACTTGTTTCTCTTCTTCATTTGTTTTTGATAATTCATGTTTTTGTATATCCATACCAATTTATGATGTTTGATTTTTTGTTTACCTTTATATTTGCGTTTTTATTTTAACTAACATGCCAACAATGTCAACCTTATAACTCTAAAAAATTTAATTCCTTCACCTTCAGTTTCATTTTTCTTTTTTTTTCAATTTAAAAAAATTAAAAATATATAATTTTCTTCAATAATATTCTCTCCTTATAACTCCCCTTTTATTTTCCTCCAGAAAATTTATTATTTTTTAATCTCCTTATTAATCATTTCCATTAATTAACACTCCACATTTGCTTTAAGTAAATACCTCCTTATAACTCCTGTGCTCAAAAGATATTGAATATTTTAAAACAATGTAGCTTTCCATAACATCCGGAAATGTTTCCTCTAATTAATTAATAATATAATTTTCTTGATTTTTTGACCTATGCATACAAATTAAAATTAAAAAGGCTTTATTTTTTATTTTAATGAAAATAAGCAATACTAAAATCTTATTACAAACAAGATCACCTTTACTGTTGCATTCTTTGACCATTAATGGGGGAGAATTCAAATTTGGGTAGGAGCGGGACAAGAGAAATTCCACTTTGCAGTTGTAGACCCTCTATGGTTGAAGGGGTTTTGGATGTTTTCGGGGTTTTGGATGTTGCCCCATTTATTCGACAACCAACAGATGAGGAGAGGGGTTTTTTTGAACTCAAAGGACCCTCTTGCCTGGTGGAAATATATGTTTGGTCTTCAAGTGGGAAAAAAATGCTAACCTCTTTATGGATTCATGATCTATAATTTCTCAGCATGGGATCCATTCTAATGCGTCGCTTCCCAGAAGGGGTCATCCAAATCTACCCCTTTTTCATAAAAGTGTTCTCGAGATATTTCATTGATAAAGGTAACCAGATTTAGTGTGATCTCTTTCTTGATAATCACAAGCTATGGATCCCTTTGGATATCATTTGCAGGAATAGGAAAGAATGTTCGTAGGACCTCATTGATAAATTTCAAGGCAGTCAGTTGGATCTAGCCTCCATTCGTAAATGGGTTGTTTCAGTTTGGAAACCCCTAGGTTCCATTGATATTGTTGCACTACCCAAGTCCTTTTTCTTGGTAAACTTAACCTCTGAGGAAGATTCAAGGTATATTTTGTAAGGAGAGCCTTGGTTTTTTGGTTGTAGAGGGATTTTTCTTCAAAAATGGGGTATTGATTTCAACCCTTCTTCACAGAAAGCAAATCTACTTCCTCTTTGGGTGAAATTATCTAGTCTTCTTATGCACTTATAGTGCTTTGATGTGCTCAAGGGTATTGTACAGAGCGTTGGGGAGCTTATATTGGTGGATGAACCAACTTTGGTGAAATCAAGGATGAACTACGCAAGGATGTGTGTCATGGCCAATATTGAGGTGGATCTACCAAATTCAATAGAGCTTAATTAAAAATTGAGATCCTAGAAATAACCTATGGAATATAAGAACATACCACCTTTGTGCAATCGTTGTGGAAGTAGGGGCCATGTGCAAAATTGTGCCCATCCTTAAAAAATTGGGCAACAACTCAGAAGAAGAAAATGGCTCTGCTTTTGCTACTCATAAATATATTGGATCTACTAGGAGTAGTGGTGCTCCTGGACCTAAAAATCAGGGAGAATTAAGCTCCTCGAAACAAGGGCATAAATTTTGGGTTGTTAAATATCAACTTCTTTCAATCCCAAGAGCTAACTTCTCCCCTACCTTGGCTGGTGGTAAAGATCAGAGGGTTCTTTCTCCTTTAGGTGAGGGATTTCAGCCTGATACAGATTTTGATGTTGAGTCCCTAGGTAGGGACACTAAAGGGGCCCAAGAACAGCTGATTATGGACACTCCATTTACTCCAGTGTAACTTTCTTATGATTCCTTGGCTTCATATGGTATCTTGGTGAAGTCTTCCACTATTTTGGATCCTCTTTAATTGGGTCATAATTCTCCTCTCCCTTATCCAAGTGATATGGTGATTGTCTCACATGAAACCCCTTTAGCTGGGGCCTATATGAAGGTATCTATGCCAAAGGATATTTCTGCACCCACGCTATCTTCGATCAGAAGATGTTTGGACCCTTCTTTGGAGGAGGTAAGTCCTAATGGTCTGGTTCTATTCAATTATTTTGAAAAGCTTAATTCGGATGAACCCATCCTACAAGATTTGTTGTTAGCTTAAGGTAAAAAATATTTCTCCTAATACTATCAAGTGTGGCTCCTATAGCCCTAAAACAAGGAGCTATGGAAAAATATTGGATGTGGGAGTAGAGAGAAATATTGGCAAACCCTCAAATTCTTCTTGAATAAAAAAGGATATTGAATTTGATATTACCAACGAATATCAAACCCAGATCAGGTTTGATTCTAGGGTAGAATCATGGGGAAAGCGATTAATAATGGAGGCTTTCACCTACCCTTGCCAGCCATTGTTGGCTGATAAAAAACCCAAATATCGTAAATGAAGTTTTTATGCTAGAACATAAGAGAAGAACACAAGCTTATACTGAGAAAGGGGGTCAACAGTATAAGATCACTTTTTACTTTTATTTCCCAATCAATATTATGCAATGTATAGATAGCAATATCAACAGTAGTAATCAAAGCAATGCATAAATCACCATACACAATAGAGACACCAATTTAATGTGATTCACCCAATGTGGGCTATTCCATGGAGAAAATATTTCACTAAAATTTTCTCAATAAATCTCTTGGGAGTCCTTTAATTATTACAATGTTTATGAACCTTTGTCCAAAGGAGAAACCAATCCCCTAATCAAGTTCATGGATCTCTATACACATGAGAACTCATTTCTCCTTAGCTATGACTGGTGATCTTCTATAAGATCTATGATCCCTACTACTCTAGTTAATGGATCTCCATACACTGAATATACCTATCTTCATTGCCCTATCTAATGGATATTTATCCACTAGAGACTATCATACTCTATACTCTATCACCTTCAAAGCTCTATCTCAAATCTATACTAAACACAGTCCTTCGATCTAGCAAAAATTTGCTCAATCTCTATCTCTAGTTTGGCACAAACCTGTCCTCAAATCTACACCAAAATATATCCTCAAATTTTTACTAAACATAGTCCTTTGGTCTAGCACAAATCTATCCTCAATATCTATCCTTTGATCTGTACTAAACATAGTCCTTCGGTCTAGCACAAATCTATCCTCAATATATGTCCTCTGATTTGTACTATACACAGTCCTTTGATCTAGCACAAACCTATCCTCAGTCTCTGTCCTCAAGCCTTAACACAAATACAATCACAAATAAAAACTGTTAGATCTGCCCCAAACCTTAACCCAAGGTTTGAATAAATCAATCAATCAAATCTTCTCACAAGTCTTCTCAAAGACTTTCCTCAAATATTCTTTGTAAGCTTCCACAAAATCTCACACCAATCTATCCACAAGTCCTCTCAAGAACTTGTTCAAATCTTCTCAACAAGTCCTCACTATAACTTGTCCAAATATACTCAACAAGTCCTCACTAGAACTTGTCCAACTCTATTCTCAATCTCTTTCCTCAAACTATATTGTAAGCTTCCAAAAAATCTCACACAAATATTTCCACAAGTCTTCTCTAAGACTTGCATCAAATATACTCAACAAGTCCACACTAGAACTTGTCCAATATCATAGAAACATAAAAATAATTTTTAGAGACTCAATATGCTTCACATTCATCACAATGCTCAATCACTTTCAATCACTCTTTTAAAAACATATAGAGAATTGTTAGAGACTCAATATGCTTCACATTTACCTCAGTGATCAATCACTTTAAATCACTCTTTTTAGAAACATACAGATAATTTTTAGAGACTCAATATGCTTCACATTCACCTCAATGCTTAATCACTTTCAATCACTCTTTTAGAAACATACAGAGAATTGTTAGAGACTCAATCTGCTTCACACTTTCAAATCAAACACTTTCTCAACTCAATTTAGAATATAAAACAATTTATTTTATATAACTTGAACTACCATTTCAACACATCCACTAGACTAGGCTCTACCAACTCTACTCAACCAATCACTCAATGATTTAACCTTTGCCTACAAACCCTATTCCAAGCATATGAACACTTGCTCAAATGTTTCCATCAATGCTTATCAATCAATCTCACGTAACAATGATACTCATGTTCTTTCACAAAACCTAGTTCAAGTTCATCACTCAACCAATTGCTTCAACGACAATGCTAATCTCACATAACAATGATACTCATGATATTTGCAAACCCTAGTTCAAATTCTTCACTCACTTACTTACTTCAACAACAATACTTATCAAACAAGGTTTTAACAATAACTCTTTATTCCAGAAATTCTTGAAGCATTAATTCAAAACACACTCAATAATGCTTACCAAACAATACTTTTCACTCCAACTTTGCATTAACAACATTCAATAATCACTCACTAGGAATATGTGTCCATACCTTTTATTTGATGTAGAAGTGCCCTTATAAAACTTGTCTCAATCACAATTTCCTTCTTTCCAATTTCAATGGTTAAATGATAAAATATCACTTCAACACTTTCTCAAAATATTTTTAGACACAAAAATAATCACAACTCAATTATGCCTTATTGCTCCTTTTTAAAATTAACATCTATCAAATCATACATGAAAAATAATTACTTTGATACACCTTATAAACTCCAAATTAAAATAATATCCAACACCACAAGTCTTCAACCAATCTTCCTAGAACACCTTACTACCCTTTCCAAACACTAAAGCAAATAACACAAGAATTTAATTTTGCATAAGCCTTATAACTCCCATTACTACCTTACAAACCAAATCAAATATGCAAAAATTAATTTTTAAATGCTCAACTAATACCCCCAAAATTTTCAGTGCTCAAACTTTAGTGCATACCTTTTCTTCCCCCAAAAGGGTTTCAACGTGATTCGAACCGCCATCTCCCAATCCTAAGCACCTTAGAACTTGGGAGCCCACTACATGGGCTAGAGGTGCCCACGTGAAGGGAGGAAGGCTTTCTTCCTACTATCTCTTCGTGCATCATTTTATCCCCATGAAAACCAATGCAATCACTTCACTTAGACGCAACACAATTCGCACAAGCTCGCATTAATTTTTGTTCGAAGGCATAGGTAATGTTGGGTAAGGTGGGTAATCTCCTTTTTAAATGCACATAGGTATTTACTCCCCATGTCGATGCTTAATAATTCAAGTTCGAAATTCGAATTTAAATTTATAAACCCACCTTAGGGTTAGTTTAAAATTAATATAAATTAACTTATAACTAATATTAAAATTAATTAATAATTAATTTAAATAACTTATAAGTTAAGTAAATAAATTAATAAATTAATTTATAATAAAAATTATATTAATTAATTTATAATTAATTTAAACTTCCATTTATAATATTATAAAAAAAATTATTATAATATTATTCTCTTGGGCTCTTTCTTTGCACTTTGGACCACATCAAACTTCCTAAAATCGGGTCTTGATCAACTGGAGTAGAGAACCTGAAATTGATGTTGCCCACTGAAACTACCACTAACTGGTGCTGAAAGCTTGACATCAATAACCACTCACTGTTGACATCAATGACAACTTATCCACTCAAAATGTCCAACAATAAGATGACTAAATGGTCCCTCAAAAAGGTGGATTTTATCTTCTCTTAGGAAGGATTTGTCTTCGGATATCATCTTCATTAAATAATCCAAAACTGATAGTAGTAATTTTGACTATGTGCATAAGTCTATTTGGAATAGGGCAGGTTTTGTATCATGTTCTACCACTGGAACCTCTGGTGGTCTTTGCTATTTTGGGACAAAAAGAAAATTGACGGCTTTGTAATTTCTTCCTTTGATCGTGTTATCAATTTGCTATTATTTTGTAAAAATACTAATCTAATATGGGTAATGACCAATGTATATGTCCCTAATTCTAGTCAGAGCAGGAAATCCCTTTGGTTGTCTCTCCTTCAGATGAGGGGATGCTTTAAGGAGGAAGCCTGGATTTTGGTAGGCGATTTTAATACTCTGTTATTCTTGTTTGATAAAAAATGTGGTAATGAGCCCTATGAAAGGACTATGGAGGACTTTTTTAATTTTTTCAATAATAGTGATATTACGGATTTAGATCTATAAGGATCTCAGTTTACGTGGAGCAATCACCACATAGGAAATCAACTAATTCTTTCTAGATTAGATAGGTTTTTTTTGTCTAACTAGGCTTTACCTCTGTTTGGCAATGCTTTGCTCTTTTCTTTGTCTAAGGTGAGCTATGACCATAGCTCTTTGTGGTTAGAATCCTCCTGTCAAGGCATGTTCTTCCCAAGACCCTTTTGTTTTGAGGCTATGTGGTGTTCACATGCGGATCTCAAATAACGAATCGTGAAATGGTGGTCTTCTGAGGTTCCTAGTGCAGGGATGTAGTGTATAGCTCTTAAACTCAATATTATAAAAGGAAATCTTAAAGCTTGGAATAAACATGTTTTTGGAAATATTTTTCAAAGAAAACATGATTTAAAAAGTCAGTTATTGGATATGCAAGCTAAAATTGAATAAAATGGCTTCTCAAGTGAACTAAGTAAGAAGGCAAAACTAGTCAAATTTGATATCCATAATACTCTGGCCCAAGAAGAAATTCTATGGAAGCAGAAGTCTCGAGCCTTATGGCTAAAGGAAGGTGACATAAACACACAAAAAAAATCATGTTTCTACTTTAAGACATAGAAGTGCCAACCATATCCAAGAAATTATCAAGGAGGATGGGTCCAAATTGTCAGATATCTAGGAGATTCAGAATGAAGCTATTTCTTTTTTTGGCTCTCTGTTAGGTTTGAAAGATGCAAGGGATGTGGAGGCAAAAAAAAATCTGTTGCAATAAATTCCCTTAGTTATGATTCCTGACATGAATAGTTTGATTGAAGCTCCCTTCCAGGATTCAAAAATTAAAGAAGTTGTATTTGTGATGGGTGTTGTGAAAGCTCTAGGTCCATACATATTTCCTCCATTATTATTTCAGCAATTTTGGCACATAGTGGGGGGAGACATTTGTGAGGCTATTAGAGATGCCCAAAACTCTAAATATCTTCCCTATGAAGTGAATGCTATATTTATTGACTTAATCCCAAATTCTGCCAAGGCTATCATCTTCAAAGACTTCAGGCCAATCAGTCTCTACAATATACTTTATAAAATCCTATCCAAATTAGTGACTAAATGCCTGAAGAAGTTTATGCTCAAGTTAATTGATAAAGCTCTTTCTGGTTTTGTTTGGAGTAGGCAGATATTGGATGGTGTTATCATGGTTCATGAAACATTACATCCCACAAAACATGGTTGTAAGCCTTATTCATATCTAATTTTAGAGACATGTTCTATTTGTAGTGCTTGCTAAAAATTTTTTTAGCCACTGTTGGATTGAGCTCATCAAAACATGCATCACTTCGGCTAAATTTTTTGTTCTCATTAATGGTGCTTCAACTAAATTTTTTCGAACCTTAGGGGTTTGAGACAAGGTGGCTTGATCTTCCCATATTTTTTTATCCTTTTGGCTAAAGCATTGGCAAGAACTTTTATCCACAACCATGTTTTCTAAGGTATAAATCCTGCTCTAACGATTGATCCATTGTCCCACCATTAGTTTGTAGATGATA
The DNA here is from genome assembly GCA_028583015.1 of Wollemia nobilis. Taxonomy (NCBI): domain Eukaryota; kingdom Viridiplantae; phylum Streptophyta; class Pinopsida; order Araucariales; family Araucariaceae; genus Wollemia; species Wollemia nobilis. The sequence continues at coordinate 3,253,965 of JAQPPZ010002524.1, forward strand.
CCTTCCTTTCACTTCCTACTTTGATGGAATAGTCTCAAGAGACAAAAGCCATATTATCTGCTCATGAAAGGGTGGTTGGGTAGAAAATTCATTTATTGAAGAGCCTTCTATTTTCTTGAACATCTTAGAGCACCAATAGAAAATAATTGTTGATATTCTTGGATGTAAGATATCTTCCCTCCCTAACTCTTACTTGGGCTTGATTTTGTTCATTTGTCGTATGAAAAATAATTATTGGGACTCTATGGTAGAAATATTATAGCATCACTTGGCTAGTTGGAAAGGCACTCTCTTAAGTCAGGTTGGAAAAATTCTACTGGTGAAGATGGTGTTACAAAGTATTCTATTTTACTTTATGTCTATGTTCAAACTGCCCACAAAAGTCCTATCTAAATTAGAAAATTAAAAAAAAACTTTCTTATGGATAGGCCCTTAAGACCACAAAAAGTTCCATTTGGTCTCTTGGGATCAATCTTGTGTGAGGATAGACAATGGAGGTCTTTGGCTATGAAATATCAGGTTAATGAATGAAGCATTGATTCTCAAACAAGGCTAGATGGTGCTTAGGAGTCAGAGGCCTGATTGGATCAATATCATAGAAGAGAAGTATCTTCCACTTAATGGAAAACTATTGGTTGAGAATGTTACCCAAGAAGGTTTTGTATTCTGGCAGAGCTTGAGAAAAATTAGAATGAAGCTGCTCCTGGGTGCAAGGTGGGTGGTGGGAAATGGTTCATTAATTAATTGTTGGGAGGACACTTGGCTTCTTGATAGCCCATTTATCCTCAATACAACTCTATCCCCTGCTATTTATCTTACCCGTAGACTGGGTTGGTCCAAATTTGAACATTTCATTGAGTGGGAAGGGAACAAGAGGTGCTGGAAACAAATTCCTCAAACATAATTTGAAAACAGGGATGAAGCATTAGCCTAGGGGACCATTTATAATCGTCTTAGAATCTATAGTTTTACGAGTCAGAATATGGATGACTCTCTCATTTGGAAAGATGAAAGTGAAGATTTTTACTCTGTTAGATTAGCCTACCACCTTTTTTATGCAGATCCTCAGCACTGGTTTTTACCCAAAAAAGTTTGGCTTAAAAATCTAACTTCGAAAGTAAATATTTTTTATTGGTTGGATATTCAAAATAAATGTTTAACAATAGAAAATCTTCACAAGAGGAGATGACTTTGATCAATAGATGCTACCTATGTGAAGCTTCATAGAAAACTTGTTAGCATATTTTTTCCAGTGCTCCTTCTCAGTTTTAGTAGTTTCTCAGGTGTTGTCCACTATGGATGTCTGTTGGGTTTTACCAAAAACTATCTCTAATATGTGTCTACAATGGACTTCTCCTTTCAATTCCCCTCAGTTGGAAAAAATTTGGTCTTTCTTTCTCCCACATTTGTTTTGGAGCATCTGGTGGGAATGCAATAAGAGAGCTTTCAAGAATTCAAGACATGATCCAAATCAAGTTTCTTCTAAAGGTCTTGGAGCTGTTGTGGAGAATGTATTTCATTGTTTCCCAGATCTCAAAGTAGGTTCTTTGGATAAAAGCCTTGTGGAGGTTAAAATTGGCTTTCCAGATTCTTGCAAGTAATCTAAACCTCATGTTGCCTTGCTGTACTCAACTACCTCATGGTGCCCTCCTCTTCAGGGTGTTGAGTGGTAATTTTACCCAATTGTGAAATTACACTCTCCCTTAGGATTTTTTTCCCAAAACCCTCTCTTGCAAAGAAGTTAAACAACAACAACTTCTCCAAGGTCTCAGCTATATTAGCATTTGTGCATGTGTATTAGTAATCTCAATAAAATATCAATAAAATGCTAGGAACACCTTAGTGATTGCAAGTAACTGTTAACAAGGAGCATGTCTTGGTTCATTTTACCATGCTAAATTAATTATTGGTCATGAAACTTGAATAAAATCATGTGTGAATTGGCCCTCCTATGACCACGATGTAGCCTTAGTTCCTTTTATCTTGGATGATTTTAAGATAGATTTTATCTTCTTTGGATTAAGTAGATTTGTTTTTTGAAAATTTTGAAAAAACTTGTATTAAAACAAAGAACAATTAAAATTTGGGAAGAGACACTTCCCAATAGAAAGTAGAGAGAACACAAGCTTACAATAGTAAAAGAATATTTGCAATGGAGCCAAATCTCTTGAACCATTAACTAGCTAACAGGGGGAACGACATGATCAGTTGATGCAACTAGTCGCGATGTTGCAACCCTCTTTCCTTATTCTCCTTTGGCCACAAAAATGCAACATGTCATGATATCGCGACACTTTTCTCCTTTGGCCATGAAAATGCAACATGTCACGATATCGCGACACTTTTCTCCTTTGGCCGCAAAAATGCAACATGTCATGATATTGCGACACTTTTCTCCTTTGGCCGCGAAAATGCAACATGTCACGATATCGCGACACTTTTCTCCTTTGGCCGCAAAAATGCAACATGTCGTGATATCGTGACACTTTTCTCCTTTGTCCATGAAAATGCAACATGTCGCGATATCGTGACACTTTTTCTTCCTTTGGCCGCGACGAAGCAACATGTCACGAAATCGCGACACTTTTTCTCCCTTGGTTGCGGAGATGCAACATGTCATGATATCGCGAAACTTTTCTCCTTTGGCCTTGCCGAAGTAACATGTCGCAAAATCACGACACTTTTCTCCTTTGGCCGCGGTGATGCAACATGTCACGATATCGAGACACTTTTCTCCTTTGGTCATGACGATGCAACATGTCACGATATCACGACACTTTTTCTCCTTTGGCCATGATGATGCAACATGTCACAAAATCGTGACACCTTTCCTCACTTGGCCGCGATGAGGCAACATGTCGCGAAATCGTGACAACTTTTCAACCTTGGCCGCGATGAAGCAACATGTCGTGAAATCGTGACACCTTTCCACCCTTGGCAGCGACGAAGCAACATGTCATGAAATCGTGACACTTTTTCTCTTTTGACCATAACGAAGCAACATGTCATGAAATCGTGACACGTTACCACCCTTGGCTGCGACGAAGCAACATGTCACGAAATCATGACACCTTTCCACCCTTGGCCATGACGAAGCAACATGTCGCGAAATCGTGACACCTTTCCACCCTTGGCCATGACGAAGCAACATGTCACAAAATCGTGACAGTTTTCCACCTTTGGCCGTGACAAAGCAACATGTCACAAAATCGTGACAACTTTCCTCCCTTGGTTGCAACAGAGCAACATGTCATGATATCGCGACAACTTTCCTCTAGAGACCACAATGGTGAAACATGTCACGATATCATGACAACTTTCCTCCATTGACCGCGACGATGCAACATGTCATGAAATCACGACAACTTTCCTCCAGTGATCGCGACGACGCAACATGTCGCAATATCGCGGATTAAGTAGATTTTAAACAAGTTTTTATCTTGCATTAAATCCTACCTTAAGCATTGTCGCGAAATTGCGACAACTTTCCTCCAGTGACCGCAATGGCACAACATGTCGTGATATCACGAATTAAGTAGATTTTAAAAAAGTTTTTATCTTGCATTAAATCCTACCTTAAGCATTGAGTAGAATATTAAAACATGAATTTAGACATGAGCTTTGAACGATAAAATAATACCTTTTAATTTTGCTTTAGAACCTCAAGATGGAATAACTTGGATAACCCATTTTGTAGCTATAGTAGCCTTCAATATGATAAATAAATTATCCCTCTTTGCTGAAATTAATTTTCACAAAGAAAGCAATTTATTGCATGGACTTGAAATGTCATTATTAATTATCCCTCTTTAATGAAATCAAAATTTTCATAAAGAGGAAATAATTTAATGCTTTAAAACAATAACCTTTAATGTAATGTATAAATTACCTCTCTTTGATGAAATCAAAATTTTCATAAAGAGAGGGCAATTAATGCTCTAAAAATGGTAGCTTGTAAGATGCCATTAAAATTTACCCCCCTTTTGATGAAATCATAATTTTCATAAAGGGAAGTTCATTTTATGCTTGCTAATGAAGTATAAAACTGAAAAAATCTGTTTTGGTCTCAAAATGAGAAAAAATGAAATTTCAAAATTATAAAAATCTGAAAAACATTTATATTGGAATTGAAGATGAGACGGAACTGGTTTTTGAGCTTTGGCGATTTGGCGGGAAACTTTCTGAACTGTCGTCGGCCGAGGCTCTAGGGTTTCTGGTGGGAAGATTCTACCAGGGACTCAGGTGGTTTGTTGTTGTTTTTCGCTGACGGCTCTTTCGTTGCCCCGGGAGGGCCCAATGGGGTCTCCTCTAGGATTTATCGATGGGAAGAAGACCTCTTATGCCGAGATATTAAGAGAAAACCCTGCGTCTTCCTTCGATGAAGCTCAGCAGAGTGCTTACCATTCGCTATCCAGGAATGCGGGCAAGGGTTCTCCTGTGCACAGAGTCAATGGATGTCTCCCGCAATCCGCTTCCAGACCGAAGATTGTCATAGAACCAAAGCTGGTCGAGGACACGATCAACTACCATGCTACTCATGACCTAATTTGCAAATTCATGGGTATCCGACCCACCCTGCACTTTTTGCACACCTGGGTGAGACAAAACTGGGAGCCTATCGGTGAGTACTCCTTATGGCCCATAAGCAATGGGTATTTTATTATTAGTTTTTCCTCCTTAGGGGATAGAAACAGAGCATTTGAATCAAAAAAGAGGAGCCATGGCCCGGCAGGGTTATTTGTCCAACCGTGGAGAGCGGGCTTCGACCCTCGCATTGAGCCCATGGCTGTCCCGGTTTGGATCCGGCTGTATGCTCTCCCGATGGAGTTTTGGGGTGAGCAGATTCTTGAATTGATAGGTAACTCTCTAGGTAGATATTTGGGAGTTTCCAAAGATACCATAGAAGGAAGCACTACTGTTTATGCTAGAATTTATGTAGAACTGGATATTAGCCAGCCGCTACCAGCTGAGATGGAACTGGAGTTAGCAGGACAATCCTGGATACAACAGTTAGACTATGAAGCCCTACATTTTTGATGTATATTTTGCCATAAGCATGGCCATTTGGCTAGGTTCTGCCCAAATATCTTGAGCACCAAAGCGGATGTTCCACAGGGAATGCCAAATCGCCCCCGAGAGGGTAAGTCCACTCCGGTCAAGGAACCACCCATCATTCCCCTTGGTTCTGATGCCCAAAAATATGGCTTTGAATAGCAGAAGAGAAGAAGAAACAAAAAGAGAAATGGCAAGGAGCAAGCTCAACCCAAGCCAACCAACCGGTATGAAATATTCAAATCTCTTGTGGATCAAGAAGACCAAATTATGGAAGGAGCAGATGGGAACCTTGAGGATAATATCATCCATTCTCATGCTCCTCCCTCACCAACCCCTGTCCTAGAACAGGTGATTGACTCCTCTGAGATTTTGCAGTTAGAAAACCCAGGGGCATTGGTAATCCACTCCCCAACATAGCCAGTTATTAAGGATGTCACCTTGGGAAATGCAGAAAAGATCAGAGAAAGACCAACTCTAGGGATTACCCAGGTGGAGAAGAGGTCGAAAAATAGTAACTCCCAAGGGGTGGGTAGGAAATCCAATAAGGATCTAATTGCAGTGCAAGGAGATAAGCTAATCAATGGAGGATTGGCGAGAACAATTGATTCTTATTGCTCCCAAGGTTTCCAATGATTATTCAATCTTGGAATGTGAGGGGTTTAAATAGTAGAACCCATCAATCTGCTGTTCAAAGACTTTTAGAGAGAAGTAAAACAGACTTTCTGCTCATTCAGGAGACAAAAATGTCTTTAGACCTTATGAGTAAAACTGTCAGTCGAATCTGGAGGGGTGCTGGCCATATGGATGTGGTTGCTCTAGGTGCCTCGGGAGGGATTGCTACTCTTTGGAACCCTTTTGCGTGGATAGCAATAGAACATATAGCTTGGATGGGTGTCCTCACATCTCTTTTTAGGAACATTGTTACAGCTGAACAAGTCTTAATTACAAACTTCTATGGGGCTCAGAACATCGATGGTCAGCGGTTTCAATGGAAAGCTGTTCAAAACATGAGGTCCTCCCGGGAAGATTTTGATTGGATTATTGCTGGGGACTTCAATGCCAAATTATCTTCCAGGGATCAGGAAGGTGGCATCCCAGTTTTGGATACAGGGGACCGGCTTTTAATTGCCCAAGTCCAGGCCTTTAACCTTGTTGATATCAAAGGCCCTGGTACAAACTTTACCTGGACTAATAAGAGAAGAGAGCCATACAACAGGAGGGTTAAGCTTGACCGGTTTCTGGTCTCGGAGGAAGCTTTTGTTAGATGGAATATCAAATTTCAGATTTTGGATGGCCCAGTCTCAGATCACTCTCCCATTTTGCTGGAGGGAGGGACTATGTCAGGGCAGTATTACAAACCATTTAAATTTGAAAATTTTTGGTTGCAAAAAGAGGACCTCCGAAGGAAAATTCCACAGTGGTGGGAAGAAGGTCATCTCCCTTTTGGGACAGCTATGTTCAAATTTCATAAACAGCTTCTTTTTGTTAAGAGTAAACTAAAACAGTGGAGGCAAACTAACAAATCTGATTTCCAGCTCCAACGGGCTCCCTTGTTGACCAGATGGAACGAGGTGCAAAAACAATTCAGGGAAGGAATCATTTCTGAGCATCTTAAATCCGAGGATGCTGCTTTACGCAAAGCGGTAGAGGACATTGATAATCAAGAAGAGATCTACTGGAAATAGAGAGAAAGAAACACATGGTTATTAGAAGGAGACAGAAATATAAAATTTTTCCATCGCTCTTCCTGTGCTAGAAGACAATTGAATAATATGGAACTCCTTCAAGACGAGAATGGAAACTCTTTTGACACTCTCCCTGGTATGCACTCCCACTCAATGGAGTATTTCTCAAACCTCTTTAAGGAAAGTATGGAGCATGATGTGGAAGCCCAAAATGAAGTCATTGACGACATTCCCTCTATTATCTCTCATGAAGAGAATCAGGCCCTTCTTAAGCCCATTGATCATGATGAACTCAAGAAGGTGGTCTTTGGGATGTGCACTGGAAAATCGCCTGGTCCTGATGGCTTCCCTATTGAGTTTTTTCAGGCCTTCTGGGATACCCTGGAGGAGGATGTGCTGGCTGTCATTGAGGAGTCCCGAACTAATAAAAGAATGCTCAAGGCTCTAAATCACACCTTTATTACCTTAATTCCAAAAGGAGAGGGGGGGTTCACATTTCTGATTTCAGACCTATTGCCTTATGCAATGTGATTTACAAAATAATCACTAAATTTATGGCTGAAAGACTAAAACCTCTTCTTCAGAATATAATCTCCTCAGAGCAAGGGGGTTTTGTTGAAGGGAGACAGATCTTTGATGGAGTGATCTTGGCTCAGGAGGCTATCCATACTATGCACAATTCAGGTAACAAAGGAATGTTCATCAAACTGGATATGTCTAAGGCTTATGACAGGGTAGAGTGGGGCTTCTTGGTCAAGATGTTGGCAGCCTTTGGTTTTTCTCAGGACTGGATTTCTTGGGTCATGAGCTGTATCTCTACGCCTTCATACTCTGTTTTAATTAAGGGGCTTCCCTCGCCACCTTTTGGAGCCTCTCGGGGTCTTCGCCAAGGAGACCCTTGCTCTCCTTATCTCTTTCTCATCTTGGCTGAAGGATTAGGCAGACTCCTCCTGAGAAGAAGACTTCAAGGACAGATAACAGGAATTAAAATCGGGGCTAAAGTTTTGACTCATTTACAGTTTGTGGATGATACTGGATTGGTGGGAGTGGCCAGCCTCAGGGGAAGCAAGAGGAATCAAAGATTCTCTAAACGTCTACCTCAGGGCCTCTAATCAAGTCATCAATGAAACAAAATCCAAAGTGGTCTTCTTTAATCTTGATAAAAGGTCACAAGACAGAGTTATTGAGATCTTGGGATTCACTAGGACCTCTCTTCCTGTAGTTTACTCCGGGGGTTCCTCCGCATTTCAAAAACCGAAAGCTGATTTCTGGAAGGACCTTTTGGATGGCATCAAAGAGAGAATGAATCACTGGTCTCATAGATGGTTAAGCTATGGGGGCCGACTGACTTTCCTGCAGTCTGTTATTCAGGCCATGCCAATTTATAAATTCTCTATCCTGGCTGCCCCTCCTTCAATTTGGAAAGAGCTGGACAAAGCGGCTAGAAGTTTTCTTTGGTAAGGTGCCAAAGGAGAGAGGAAATGGGCCTTGGTTGGATGGGATAAGGTCACCCAACCCAAGGAAAAAGGTGGGTTGGGATTAAGATGCTCCAAGTTTAACAATCAGGCTTTGGCTGGTAAACTGTATTGGAGGTGGATTTCCCAGCCAACGTCCCTCTTCGACAGAATCCTATCTAGTAAATACTTGGGTCTTGTTCACCCCAATGACTTGGGCCGCTTTCCTTTGGAGGGTAATGGATCATTAGTGTGGCAGGATCTCAAGCTTGGATATCGCATTATCAAAGATCAATTGTTCTGGAAAGTTGGGAGAGGGGATAAGGCCCGGTTCTGGACTGATTCTTGGGATCAGAATCCTACCATTCTTTTTGTGTTTCCTGAATTGCATCTGTTAAAATTAGCTCTAGAATATAAGAGATGGATCCATATTGAGAGCTACTTCAATACCATCCAATTGGGGGAGTATAAGATTCAAAATTTCAAGCGGCTGGGTGAATGGCCTATTCCAATCCCCCCGGAGCGAGTTCCAACTCTGGAAAAAATCTTGTCGGAACAGGTTTCTTATCGGGAGAGATGAGGAGGATGAGCTTTCCTGGGGCTTTGGGAACCTTGGGGTTTATACTGTGAAGGAGGGCTATGATTCGATCCTTCCAGAGCCCCCCCCACACTCTTTTCTAGTTCAAGAATGGAGGAATATTTGGCATCCCAAGGGCTGGCCGAAAGTGAACTTCTTTGCCTGGCAGCTGATGCACAATGGAATCCTGACCTTTGACAATCTCAGAATCAGAGGCATCATTGGTCCTTCCCAGTGTGTTTTATGCTATAGGAATGAGGAAACTGCTGATCATCTTCTGTTTGATTGTCCTTTCACACAACAGATTTGGCATCGTTGGTTCTCCCATTTTAAAATTCAGGCTATTGGAGACTTGTCTCAGACCAATTTATGGGAAAGCTGGAAGAGAGGTAGATTTACATCTAAATCTCTTCGAATTGGCTGGGAGCTTGGTTTCCTTTTTATTTGGTGGCAGGTGTGGTTGGAAATAAATGCTTGTATTTTTTGTGAAACCTTCTCTTCGGTGGATGGGATATGGTAGGTCATCTGGAGCAAAGTAGTGGAAACCGTTGCCATCTATGCTGAGGAGGAAAATCAACCTGCTTCTAAGCCTCTGGAAGAGAGATCTGCTGATCTTGAGAGACAGGTAAGAAGTTTTTGGAAATCTCCCCCAGAAGGCTGGATCAAAATCAACACTGATGGAGCTGCAAAAGGCAATCCGGGCAATGCTGGAAGTGGAGTAATCTGCCGTGATCATGCTGGGGCTGTGCTCTATTGGGAATTGCAAGGTCTGGGATATGCCACAAACAATGAAGTCAAGGCCTTTGCTATTAAATCTGCTTCCATCTGGGCCGTCAAGCAGGGTCATAGAAAGATAATCATTGAGTCTGATTCCCAAATCCTGGTTGGCGCTCTTGATTGCATGAAGAACTTTGCCTTAAAAGCTTGGAGGCTGTGGATTCTGGTCTCCCAAATTAAAGAGCTTTGGAAGGAATTAGAGGATGTGATACCTATTTATGCTAGCAAAACTCTTAATAAGGCGGCTGATTTCCTTGCTAAGATGGGTGCTGAGAGGGAGGTTGGGATGCATCTGCATAGTGATATGCCTATGGAGGATGCAGAGATTAGACAAGGCCTTGAACAAATTTTGAAATAATGTGCAGTGTTTTTTATGCTAAGGAAATTTTTTGTCGCGATATCGCGACCTGTAGTGCTGTCGCGGCCTCAAGCCGAAAGCTGTCGCGATATCGTGACAGGTTGAGCCTCCATGGCCTTTGGTGGGTTTCTGTCATGATTTCGTGACATGTCGCACTATCGCGGTCCTTGTTGAGATCCTGTCACGATTTCGCACCTCTTTTGAAGTTGAAGAGCAAAGTTGAAATTTCATCGCGATATCGAGACAGGTTGGAGAGTGGGAAGCTGCAAGGTAATCTTGTCGCGATATCGCGACACGTTTGGCACTTAAGCGGCTGGGAGGAAAATTGTCGTGATATCGCGACCTGTAGCGCCGTCGCGGCCTCGAGCTGGAAGTTGTCACGATTTCGCGACAGGTTGAGCCTTTGCGGCCTTTGGCGGGTTTCTGTCGTGATATCGCGACATGTCGCGCTATCGCGGCTCTTGTTGAGATTATGTCGCGATTTCATGCCTCTTTTGAATATGAAGAGCAAAGTTGATAATTCATCGCGATATCGCGACAGTTTGGTAAACTGGAAGCTGCAAGGTATTTTTGTCACGATATCGCGACACGTTTGGCACTTAAGCGGTTGGGAGGATAATTGTCGCGATATCGCGACCCTTTTGTGGCATGAGAGTCGTTTAGAAACTTCGTCGTGATTTTGTGACGCCTTTGTTGGTTGGATGATGTGGAGACAGTCCGTCGCGATTCCACGACCTTTTTGGCGCTTTGGTGCTCTTTGGAGTTGTAGTCGCGATTTCGCGATGCCTTTGCTGTTTGGCTGCTGGAAGGTGCTGTCGTTGCGATTTCGTGACTCCTTTTGCGTGCGGCTGCCGAGGGCCCTTCCTGTCATGATATCGTGACATGTCGCGTTATCGCGACTGTTGGCACCGACGCGGTCGAGATGGGGGTGACTGCCGCGATATCGCGACATGTCGCGATTTCGTGACATGTTGCGATTTCGCAACATGTCGCCTTTTCGCGCCCTGTTGTTTTCTTTGCCCTGTGGTTGTTAGTGCTGCCTTTTGTGCTTTGCACTTATTGTGTTGCTCTTTGCTCTGGGTCGGGATGTGTTCTCTCCCGTTTGTAATTTTTCTTTGTATTAATACAAGTTTTCATTTTTTTCAAAATTTTTTTTTATAAAAATCTACAATAAAACTACTTTAAATCATTTTTAAAATTTGAAATGACTCTAGAACAAAAATGTAAATGTGCAATATGAAAATTTGAAGTTCATTCTATGCATACATGCAATTATTTTTGGATTTTGAAAATTTTTCGATTTTTATTTTAATCTCTAAAAATTAAAAAAAAATTCTTCAAAACAAAATTTAGAAAAATAAGAAAACAAACAAAATCAAAATACAAATGTTGCAACCTCAAATTTCTCCATAGACCCTACAAGCATTATTATTTTGCATAAAACTAGTATTAGAGTGATCCGTTTTAAAGCAATAAACATTTAATAAGGTGCAAGCTTCAAAGGAAAAATGGTGCAATAAACTGAAAACGAAATCAAGTTAACTAGAAAACATGCATAAAACTTGAATTAATTTCCATTAATTGCAAAAAAAAAATGTTCAATATTCATCTACAATGCAAAAAACAATTCCAAAGTTGGCATCAAAATGGTGAAAATAGGCCCATCAGTTTGCTTTCCTCCTCCATAAAAATCCCAAAAGCTCCAACCCTGATCTCCATTTTCGATGGGTTATTTAAAAGTCTCAAAAAAACTTTTGTTTCCCCTAGTTTTGCTTTCATTTACCTCCAACATTTGTTTTTTATTTTCTTCATGAGGTTGTTGCTGCATTCGTCTGATTTCTTTTCATAACACTCCATTTGGACACATGGCATAAACATTCAATAATTCCTCATTTATTCTCTTGGCGGTTTGAAATATGGTATCTTGACTATGGTAACTTTTTATGTGATCAACTCGTGCAATCTTTGCCCCCCATTTCATTCAAATATGTATGGTTTCGAAAGCCTCCTTATTTTATAACGCTCTCACCTTGGTTTCACTTTGTAACCGATGGCCATTAATACAAATTATTAAATTATATTTTCCTTTGGATATGAATGTGTCTGGTATATTCCATTTTTGTTTTTATGTGGTAAGGTCTCCCTGCCTCATGAGCACCATCTTCAATGGCCCTCACAATCAACATCCATTTGTATAAACTCATGATATTTATTGGAACCATCAATTTCTCTTGGCAAGTGCTATACACACTACTCGCCACTAGATCCACCCATTCAACTTGTCACTAATTACTATTTACGATCTTGGGTTGCATCATCCAAATTATCCATCGAGTAACCAAGTCCTCTATCGAGTTGGGTTGACGTGTCATCGCTGTCATATTTTGATTCTCTTATCATAATCTAGTCAATCTCCACTCTGAGAACTACCGTTTGACAAGGAACATTGCTTGCTCCATTTGTGCTATCAATTTCCATTTAGTTCAATGCCATCTCTTCTACTGGTATCCTCATTTGTTTTCGACTCATCCTCTCCCAAACATAGATCCCCATCTAGTATATTTTATTGACTTCATGGTGGGATCTACTTTGTGACATCAAATAGGCCACATCAACCTTCTCGATGCTTTCATGTACCCATGCCCGATCATGCTTGTCAAATACTATACATGTTGTATGATTGTATTAGTGGTCTACATCATCATTCACCTCGATACACTATATTGTTTCTTTGCTATGGATGCCCCTCTAGCACTGTTTGAACAACATATGATTTACTACTTTCTACCTAATTCCTACCACCATTCACCACTTCAAGCTATCCTCTAGTCCATGCAATCCTTAGTCAAACATCAAAATCTAAAACCAAGAGAGGGGGTCCATCTATTTCACTTCATGGCTGAGTCATCTGCTTCATCTATGTATGGTGCTCCATCATTGTCCCAACGTTTAATTGCTACCATGAACTAGTGTGCTATTTGGTAACCCAATGGCACCTTCCCATGTTTAAATTTCATTCCTCTTAAATACCTCTTCTTATTGCTTATTCCTCAGCCTGTGTAACGAATATCGATCCACTGTGCCATAGTTTTCCTAAGAGTTGTATGCTCAATGCTCCATGATAGACATGCCCACATTTTATTATCCCTCCACTACGTTTACTAAATATTCCTATGGCTGTGATGTCTTTTGACTCGATCTAATCCAACATAATAATTGTAGGCGAAAAGATCCTGTGAGGTTGATATCCATAAGGGTGTTGTATGATATAACCTGTTGTCACTAATATGTCACTATCCAACATATCATCACTACTTTGTTCTTGAAACCTCACATATATCGAGGTCCATCCCCTTATGCCATCCGAGCCTGCTGATTTGCTATGTTTTCCTCTGTTTAGATCTTGCTTTGAACACTTCATCGCTACTGAATAAAATGGATATGCTCCATCATTCACCTATGGAAATATTATGGTCTTTGGAGTATCCACAAATGGACAGGGTGTTTACTTCATCATTCATCATGTCGATATCACCATCAATGTTCGTTGCAAATGGTCTTCAATAAGGGTCCTGCGGTCCAAGTCACATGTATTCATGGTGGTTTCGAGTGTGAGATCTGTTGTGGAACCCTAATTTATTAACATTACTTTCCTCATCGAGGATATGATGATGGCCTATACTACCAGCACAACTCCATGTTAGAAAACCATTTATTAAAGCATACCTAAACATTAATAATATAAACATAAACTATTGACAAAGAAAGGAAAAATAAATTCCCTTTATATACATATATCAAATATTATATATATATATATATATATATATATATATTTAATAACACAAGATTATACTTATAGGGGAGGTGAACAATATAAGACCACTTTTTACTTTCTTTCCAAACCAATATCAATTAATATCCTCAATTGCAATAACCAAATATAGCAGTGTGCATTAATAACTCAGATAGCAATAGTAAGCAAGAGCACAAGTCACCACACACAATTGAGACACAAGATTTAACGTGGTTCCCCCAATGTGGGGTACTCCACAAGATAATATCCTTATAATATTTCACACATAAATAAGTATCCTTATTCAATACAATGATTTCTTTGATCTACTCAAAGCTAGGCAATAACAAGCTCACATAGAACTTATTCAAATCTGCATAACAAGCTCACATAGAACTTGTCCAAAATTGCTCAATAAGCTCACACAGAAATTGTCCAAATATGCTCAAAAATCTCACATGGAACTTGTCCAAAACTGCTCAACAAGCTCACACAGAACTTGTTCAAATTTGCTCAATAAGCTCACACAGAACCTGTCCAAAACTACTCAACAATCTCACACATAACTTGTCAAAATATGCTCAATAAGCTCACACAGAACTTGCCCAAAACTGCTCAACGATCTCACATAGAACTTGTCCAAATATCCTCAATAATCTCACACAGAACTTGCTCAAATATGCTCCAACAAGCTCACTAAAAACTTGTCAAAATATGGTCAATAAGCTCACACAGAACTTGTCCAAAACTGCTCAACGATCTCACACAGAACTTGTCCAAATATCCTCAATAATCTCACATAGAACTTGCTCAAATCTGCTCCAACAAGCTCACTAAAAACTTGTCCAAATCTGCTCAAGAAGCTCTTCAAAAACTTGTCCAAAAATGCTCTAGCAAGCTCACCAATAACTTGCTAAACTCTGCTCAATAGGCTCACTCAGAACCTCATCAAAATCTATCCCAAATTTGTCCATAAATCTATATAAAACTGTCCATAAGTTTATCCCAAAAACTATCCACAAAGCCTTCTCAAAGGCTCAATCAATCATACACAAACTGCCACAAATCTATCCATAAATCTATCCCAAAGGCCTTATCAAAGGCTCAATCAATCATGCTCAAGTAGTACTCAAATATCATCCATAAATATATGAAGGCAAGACTCAAATATGAACTCAACAATGAATGGCAATGCACTCTACAATGGATGACAACAATGATCCACAATGATCTCAACTCAAATCAATCTCAACTCAAGTCAACTCATAGAAGCATAAAGAGAATTGTTAGAGACTCAATATGTTCTAAGCTCAATCTCAACTCAACTCAAATTAAATCAATCTCAACTCAAGTCAACTCATAGAAGCATAAAGAGAATTGTTAGAGACTCAATATGTTCTAAGCTCAATCTCAACTCAAATTAGAATTATAGAATTTTTTGTTTCATGGGACTTGAACAATCACCTCACACAATTACTTGACTAGGCTCAATCAACTCAACTCAACCAATCACCACAAGGGACACTCTTTCTCACAAAATCCTAGTCCAAGTATGTATCAACCAACTCAAATTTTTCCAACAATGCTCAACCATAAATCTCACATAACAATGATACTCATGTTATTTTCAATTTCTTTACATAACCAATGGGATTCAACAACTATGCTTATAAAATAAGGTTTAAACACAACTCTCAAACCAGAAAACCTTGAAGCATTCAACCAATCACTTTCAAAAAGGAAACCACAATCAATCCTTTTCACTCCAATGATATTTTAGAAATCAACCACCATAAACAATCAATAGGAGAATGTGCCCATACCTTTTTTTGATGCCAAGAAGTTTTCCACAAAATCTACCACACTAAACACAACTTTCCTTTCCAATATCAATAAGGGTTAGTGGACTTCAAATAATAATCACAAGATAAAGCATAACTCAATTTACACCTTTTTACTCCAACTTAATAAACACATCCAACCAAGTCCTTTTAATAAAAACCCTTATCAAAATAATAATCAATAAACCTCTCAGAAATTATTTTATAACAACTCCTTATTTCTCCTAAATCTTAATTCTCAATTTCATGAACATCAAATTAAATCAACAACTCATCCACATTTGAAATAATAATCATAGCCCTTATAAAAACAAAGTTTAATTAAAAACTTTAATTATTCCTAACCACCTTATAACTCCAACTTAGGGCTTAACAAAATTAATTAGAGCAAAAATGTATTTACCTCCTCAAGGGATTCGAACCCCCGACTTGCCCACACCGCGAGCACCTTAGCCGCGACTAAGGTTTCCACACGAGCTAGCCACTTGTTCAAAAGGGAAAGGCACAATGTGCCTTAAAACCTTTCCTCCCTTTTCATAAATCAAAAGTGCTTCAAGCACTTTTCTTCCAACACCTTCTGAATGGAGTCAAAGGGATTCAAAGCCTTAATGTCTATGCTACCACACACCTTAGCCAAAAGCCAATTGCCAATCCACCACTCTGCCCACGATGAATTTGGACTTCGACCAACCTTCATTTATTCATTGCTTCTACTTTCTAAAATATTTTCGCATGAGCTCAATTCGGATGCTTAGCCAACGATTATGAACAACAAGCTCAATTCGTATATGAACCTTAGGTATCCCCTTTATATAGCCTCCTTATTATTTTTGATGATGTTGGCACAAATCTTGCATATTTAATTTTAAATTTAAATTTAAATTTTAAATTTTAATTTTAATTTTAAAATAATTAAAATTTAAACTAAATATTAAAAATTAAATATCTCTATCACCGGGCCACCTTTTTCAACGAAACGAAAGACCGACTTGGGTTTTAAGAAAAATGCAGTTCAAATATGCCATCCATGGTTTTAAATAAAACCTTTTATTTTTCCTGCATTGGTTTTCAAAAAAACCTTGTATTTATCCATGCTTTCCAAAATATCGTTTGGCCACCAAAACTTAATGTGATCCATGTGACATCAATGACAACATAAAATAACTCAAATTTCTAACAATATCCCCTTTGTAATTAATGGCAACACCTCTAATGCAAAAACCACAATCACTGCAAAAACCATCTCTGAGAATCAAAGTTGCTCACCCTGACTCAATAGTCTCTATGGAGGCTGCTCCCCCTAACTCAATGCTCTCTTTGGAGTTTGTTTCCCCTAACTCAATGCTCCCCCCTTACTCAAATCTCTCCCCCTTTGACATCAATGGCAAAAGGGACACCTATGGGGCTAAAATATATGACTCTTAAGCATAGCCCCCTCACCACCTTCTCTCTTGAGGTGATTAATTTTGGGGTGGGAGTACTTTTACTCCCATATTACATTGTTTCTTTCCTCTATCAACTTCCTTCCATATTTTTCTAATATCCTTCTCTTGATCTTATTGTCTTGAACATGTTTGACCTTATTTCCTTGAACTTGTTTGACCTTCTTGCCTTGAACTTGTTTGGAATTGAGTCCTATACCATTTTGCAATATGTCCAAAGTTATTGCAGTTAAAACAGTTGACATTGTAGCCTTTGGATGGTGCCCATATCTTGAACTATTTCTTGAAATAATTTCCATATCCATTCCTTTCCTAAACCCTGTATTGTGAAGTTATGTTTTCATGACCATTATAACCATAACTTCTGAATTGTGTAGCTCTAAAACCAAAACCATGTTTCTCATTTCCTTTTCACTAAGAAGCTCTATAACCAATCCTATTACATGAGAAGCAATGTCCTTAAAAACCATACCTTCTTCCTTTGATGTTCCTTATATCAAAATCAAACTTCTTTGATCTATAGACCCTGCAATGTATAGCCCTGTGTCCAAATCCATTACAAGAAAAACAATATCCTTGAAAAGCCCTTTGTTCATGCCTTGGTTTCTCATACCTTTCTTGACCATTATCCTTATGATCATTTTCAAATTGTGCATTGCATCCTTGAAACTTCTTTGTAGTATCTAAATCCTCTTCCTTAGTTTCTTCCTTGCTTTTCTCTTCAAGTATTTCCTTTCCTTTTGAAATCGATTCACATATCTCAAAATAAGAACCAAACTGAATATTTAGAGCCATAGGAACTTTGGAACTTTCCTCACAAATCTTAGGTGCTTTCTTGCTTTCATATTTTAAAAATTCCTTTCCTTTTGAGTGTGATTCCCTAAACCTAAAATATGATACTTTCGGTGCTTTGAAATCTTCATCTTCTTTCTCTTTATTTGTGTCAAGTAGCAAATTGGCACACATATCTATAGCCTCTGAAATGCAAGTATCCATTTCTACAGCTTCTATTTCTTTAGGAACTAGTTCTTCCTTATAGATTTCCGAAACAAAGCCTCCTAATACAAATATAGGTCCTTGTATACTTATTTTTTATTTCCCTTCTTCATAACCAAGCCCTATATTTATAAATGGATCTCATTGTAAATCCAAAAAATTATCCAGAGTTTTTGAATTCCTTTGAAATCGTGCTAACTCATTTATGTAGGTCCCCAAATTTTTTTGATCTTCTTCTTTTAACCGATTACATCTTTCTTTTCTCTCCTTCAATTTCTCAAAATAGTGATGCCAAGCTCTTTTGTTTCTTGAAGCACCTTTTCCAAATCTTGAATATGTTGATTAAGCATCATATTGACCTTTTCATTTTCATGAACCTTATTTTCAAGCCTCTTGATTTTCTTTTCCAACCTCCTGATTTTATTTTCTTGTTTTGTGGAATCCTCTTCTTCATCATCACTACTATTGGAATTGTCACTAGAACTACTGCTAGAACTATTAGTGGAATTGTTGCTTTCTTTTTCAACAAATAAAATTTCCTTGTTGCAATTGTTGTAGTATGTGCAATCATCATATATATGCCCAAAATCTCTGCATATGAAGCATTTTAGTATCCTTATACCCTTATTGTACCTATTTTCTTGCTCAATGGCTATGGCAAGCTCTTCATGTCTTTATTCAATAGATATATCCTCTTCTTTAACTTCAATACCTAGGAATATGTGTTCTTACCTTTCTTCACATATTCCAAAGAATGTACATTCTTCTTCATCTGACTGGTTTCTATCACTGTGATCTAAGGTATCGCTTGCATCTACAATGTAGTAAGATTTCTTTACCTTACGAAAAAAATTCTTCTTCTTATACATGTTTTGCTTGTATCTATCATCTTTGTCATGCTTATGCTTTCCATCTTATTTTCTTTTGTGACCCTATTTTTCATCATCATTGTTTTATTCATGTGGACACTTGTATGCATAGTGACCAATATCACCACACTTATAAAATTCCTTGAGTCCTTATTACTTTTGATGAAGTTAGATTTCTCATCATTATCTACAACTCTATCTATTTCTGGAACTTTTCCTTTCTCTTTTTCTGAAGCCTTGAATGCAATCTCTTTTATTGGTACCTGATGCTTACTTACCCTCATCTCATAAGCTATAAGAGTTCCTTGCAATTCTTTGATTGTTAGCTTGTTGATATCAATTGTTTCTTCTATTGCTAAAACCTTAGCATAATATTTCATGGGAAGTGATCTCAAAACCTTTTGAGTAACTTCTGATTCTTTCATATCAAATCCTAGACCTATCATGGTGTTAGTAATCTCATCAACTCAAAGTAAAAACCTTGCAATATCTTCAAAATCTTCCATTTTTAATTCCTAAAATCTTTTTGTATGAGTTTGTAGTTTTGCCAAATTTACCTTGGAATATCCTTCATAAGTATTCCACAACTTGGTCCACATATCATTAGCTAAATTAATACCATAACCTTTGTAAAATTTATCTCTTGTAGCCCACTCAAAATACAATTCATTGCTCTTGAATTGATCTCAACCAATTTCCTGATGGTCTTATTTGCCTCAGGATCACCTTCAATCCTATACTCTTTTTCAACCATTTGTCATACCTTATATCCTTGTGATATCAATTAGTTCTTCATCCTCATTCTCTAGAAATCATAATTGTTACCATAAAATAGTGGATCCTTATTTGTAGATGATCCATTCTGTGAAGCCATATGTGTTCTTATAGAATTTACCTTCAATATGTTAGCTTTTTTGAAGGAACCCACTCTGATACCAATTGAAGAACACAATATTATACTGATATGGGGGTGAACAGTATAATACCACTATTTACTTTCTTTCCAAACAAAAATCAATTAACATCCTTAATTGCAATAATAAAATATAGCAGTGTGCATTAATAACTCAGATAGCAATAGTAAGCAAGAGCACAAGTCACCACACACAATTGAGACACAATATTTAACGTGGTTCCCCCAATGTGGGGTACTCCACAAGATAGTATCTTTATAATATTTCACACAGAAATAAGGATCATTATCCAATACAATCATTTCTTTGATCTGCTCAAAGTTAGGCAATAACAAACTCACGCAAAACTTGTCCAAATTTGCATTACAAGATCACATAGAACTTGTCCAAAATTGCTCAACAAGCTCACATAGAACTTGTCCAAATCTGCTCAACAAGCTCACATAGAACTTGTCCAAAATTGCTCAACAAGCTCACACAGAACTTGTCCAAATCTGCTCAACAAGCTCACACAAAACTTGTCCAAAACTGCTCAACAAGCTCACATAAAACTTGTCCAAATATCCTCAACAAGCTCACACAAAACTTTCTCAAATATGCTCCAACAAGCTCACTAAAAACTTGTTTAAATGTTTTCAACAAACTCACACAAAACTTGCTCAAATATGCTCTAACAAGCTCACTAAGAACTTGTCCAAATTTTCTCAACAAGCTCACCAAGAACTTGTCCAAAACTCCTCTATCAAGCTCACCAAGAACTTGCTCAACTCTGCTCAATAGGGTCACTCAGAACCTCATCAAAATCTATCCCAAATATGTCCACAAATCTGTCTAAAATTGTCCATAAATCTGTCCTAAAAATTGTCAACAAAGCCTTCTCAAAGTCTCAATCAATCATACACAAACTACCACAAATATGTCCAAAAATCTATCCCAAAGGCCTTCTCAAAGGCTAAATCAATCATGCTCAAGTAGTACTCGAATCTCATCCACAAATCTATGAAGGCAAGGCTCAAATATGAACTCAACAATGAATGGCAATGCACTCTACAATGGATGACAACAATTATCCACAATGATCTCAACTCAACTCAACTCAAATCAATCTCAACTCAAGTCAACTCATAGAAGCATAAAGAGAATTGTTAGAGACTCAATATGTTCTAAGCTCAATCTCAACTCAACTCAACTCAAATCAATCTCAACTCAAGTCAACTCATAGAAGCATAAAGAGAATTATTAGAGACTCAATATGTTCTAAGCTCAATCTCAACTCAAATTAGAATTATAGAATTGTTTGTTTCATGGAACTTGAACAATCACCTCACACAATTACTTGACTAGGCTCAATCAACTCAACTCAACCAATCACCACAAGGGATACTCTTTCTCATAAAATCCTAGTCCAATTATGTATCAACCAACTCAAATGTTTCCAACAATGCTCAACCACAAATCTCACATAATAATGATATTCATGTTCTTTTCAAGTTCTTTACATAACCAATGGGATTTGACAACTATGCCTATAAAACAAGGTTTAAACACAACTCTCAAACCAGAAAACCTTGAAGCATTCAACCAACCACTTTCGAAAAGGAAACCACAATCAATCCTTTTCACTCCAATGATATTTTAGAAATAAACCACCATAAACAATCATTAGTAGAATGTGCCCATACCTTTTTTTGATGCTAAGAAGTTGTCCACAAAATCTACCACACTAAACATAATTTTCCTTTCCAATCTCAATAAGGGTTAGTGGACTTCAAATAATAATCACAAGATAAAGCATAACTCAATTTACACCTTTTTACTCCAACTTAATAAACACATCCACCAAAGTCCTTTTAATAAAAACCCTTATAAAAATAATAATCAATAAACCTCTCAAAAATTATTTTATAACAAATCCTTATTTCTCATAAATCTTAATTCTCAATTTCATGAACATCAAATTAAATCAACAACTCATCCACCTTTGAAATAATAATCACAATCCTTATATAAAAAAAGTTTAATTAAAAACTTTAATTATTCCTAACCACCTTATAACTCCAACTTAGGGCTTAACAAAAATTAATTAGAGCAAAAATATATTTACCTCCTCAAGGGTATTCAAGCCCCCGAATTTCCCACACCGCGAGTGCCTTAGCCGTGGCTAAGGTTGCCACACGAGCTAACCGTTCATTCAAAATGGAAAGGCACAACGCACCTTAAAACCTTTCCTCCCTTTCCACAAATCAAAAGTGCTTCGAGCACTTTTCTTCCAACACCTTCTAAACATAGTCAAAGGGATTCGAAACCTTGAAGTTTGTGATGCAACACACCTTAGCCAAAAGCCAATTGCCAATGCACGAATCTGCCCATGATGACTTTGGACTTCGACCAACCTTCGTTTATTCATTGCTTCTGCTTTCTAAAATATTTTTGCACAAGCTCAATTTGGATGCTTAGCCAACTATTATTAACCATGATCTCAATTCAGATATGAACCTTAGGTATCCCCTTTATATATCCTCCTTATTATTTCTGATGACGTTGACGCAAATCTTGCATATTTAATTTTAAATTTAAATTTAAATTTTAAATAATTAAAATTTAAACTAAATATTAAAAATTAAATATCTTCATCACCGGGGCACATTTTTCGACAAAACGAAAGGCCAACTTGGGTTTTAAGAAAAATCTAGTTCAAATCTGCCATCCATGGTTTTAAATAAAACCTTTTATTTTGCCTACCTTGGTTTTCACAAAAACCCTGTATTTATCCATGCTTTCCAAAATATCATTTGGCCACCAAAATTCAATGTGATCCATGTGACATCAACGACAACATAAAATAACTCAAATTGCCAACATATGTATATATATATATATATATATTATATCTCATTTTTTATTTTTATAGTTCTTCATTATATCATATACATATATGAATATATATATGCTTTATTTTATTTTATTTAATGTATAAATTTGTATATAGGTATAATTTATATAAATATATATATACATCAATTTATTTTGACTTTTTTTTAATATATATATTATTTTATTTTTATTTTTTTATTGCTTTTATAAATTAAATCAATAAGCTTCCAAGCTTCACATTATTGTAACTCCAAATAAACAATAATACCACACTGAAACCACACTTAAACCCAAAGCATCTATTGCAAGTGAAAACAACAAAGCACACCGAAGTAACATCCTAAAGTATACAATACGGTACTATCCAATAACAGACCTTAGAAATGGGATTGCAAACATCAAATATGGGACCTATTAACCCTACCGCTCCAAGGATGCTAAAACGCTCAAAAACACAAAATTTTAAGGTGGGTCCGCAATTTTGGGGTACATTGTAGAGCAAACATAACAAATGGTGACTCTATTGGTAAATGCTCCTAAGCATTTTGGATGAAGAACCCAACCTGAAATGAGAACACACAAGATCAGTGAAACACAAATTATTTAGCAACGTCCTGAGAATATGGGGGTAAATAACTTTGAATAGAAATAGTTAATCCATATGCCTTTGCTCAGTGTGTACATTAGTGTTTCATTCTTACATTTATGAAAATCCTCTAGATTCCATCATCCCTTCATGTATTAGGCTATGAAGTATTACTCATAACGAAATGGCTATAGATAGAGCCCCACTGCCATTCAAGCATCTATAGACCCGGTGGAGTTCATCAAAATAACCCTTGTTTTTGCTCAACGCTTTGCAAAGCCTTTCCTTTTACCCGAGCTATATCTAGATAGAGCCCTACTATCGATCAGGCATTCATAGTCTTGATAGAGTTTATCTAAATCTTGTGACTAATTTGATCAAGATTTTCGATGCTCATTTTTTTTCTCTTTTTTTGTTCTTTTTTTTTCCTTTTTCAAAATAAAAACCCTGCAAAGCTTCAAGCATCACTGAGGTTAGGCAGCCTACAAGTGAAGCATTTTAGATTTTTGCCTAGGTTTGCAAATCAAGATAACTTCATCCTTCATAATTCCAGAAACACCATTTAATGTGTGTGAGTTACATGTGGAGCTTTGGCAAAATCTTTCATTGTTCCACTTTCCACCATTTTGATCCCAAAATTTGAGTATGATCACAAAATAACTCATCCCCCTTTTCTCGAGTTCATCAGTTTTCAAATTAGGCATTCCCACCTTATTAAAAAAGGAACACCCAAACGGTCCAGAGACCATAAGTTAGCGACCACAAAATATTTCCTCAAAACAAAGGGAACAACCCAAAACACAAAACTAAAAACACAAACCAAAACTATATACAAATGTATAATATGGTAGAAGATAGTTGAAAGTTTGAGTTATCACTTCCCTAGATCTCAAATGTTATTGGCACAAATCAACAAACATATAACATGATTAGCATGCCAATTCTTACAGGACTCCAATGAAAACAAGATTAAGCCAAACAATACAACAATCTTCAACTTGCCTCTCTCACCCCACCAATTTAGCATAGTTCCATTAATAATCCAATAGTGGAGTTTCAAATTATCAAATTGATTAGACAATAATTGATCTTCAATTCTTTCATGTCTATTCTTTATTATGTCAATTTCACAATTCGATTCATGATTTAGAATTAGGCTTTCCTTTTTTTAAATAAAATTTTGCAAATAAGAGCCTATTTCAAAAAATTTTAAAGCCAAATCATTTTCTAAATTTATAGGCCAATCAAATTCGTGCAACAACTTACAAGCATCTAGGATATTTATTAAATGAGGATCATCATGAGTTTGTATCCTATATTTACTAATTGATTATGAACTTCATTTAACACTTCAAGCACCTAAATTTCTTTTTCATTCTGCAAAGCAATATCATTAGTGGTGTGATGAGAAATTAACTCTAATTCTTTATCAACCACAAATGACATTTCATTATTGATAGTATTTTTATCCAACAATCCATTAAATAAACCTTCACCTGGATTTCAAATTGTGGAACCCAAAAGGTGAGATTTTACCTTTGGCACATTTTCATTTACCATTACTTGGAGAGGATTTGAAATTTCCTATTTTCTCTCATGATCTTCATCATCATCTTCTTGTAGCACTTCTTCTTTCTCCATGACCTGTTTAACAAAGACACCAAAATTAGGCACCCAATTAAAAACATGTCCATGCTTTTCAAACCATGAGTCTTGTCTATCTAGGGATGGATCAACTAACACATCTCCATGATCAATCACTTGGATTGTTTCAAATAACGTGATATTTTCAATTAGATCATCAGTGATATCAAACCCAAACCATTCAGGTTCTTAAATTTTCTCTTTTTTAGATGGCATAGACATAGTAGAACCAATAGGTGGATCAATATATTTAATTCCTTGTCCCTCAAAGGGAACCAAAGCAAGTGATTCTTCTTCTTTATCCATGGTTGTATAATCCTTATCATTTTCCAATACTTGATGATATTTGGACTCTTCTTCCAAAACTTCAAGATATTCTTCTTCAAATTCTTCCTTGTCATCATCTCAAGGATGTTGAAGGTTTTGATCATCAAATTTAATATTCTCATCCAAATTTATGGAAGGTCTTGATTCGTCATCCATTTCAAAACCATTCCACTCTAGGATCCCTCCATTATCCAAAAGCATATCACTTTTAGTATCTTCAACTTTTATCTCATGAGAATTATTAGGAGCATCATCAAGATATGCAACTTGAGGCATTTGTTCTTGTAGTTGAGATATGCTTCCTTTAAGTTGTAGCACTAGCCTTTGTAACTTATCCTGCATATCAGGTTAAGTGAGTGCTTCATTAGAAAGAGTGGCAAAGTTTTCCCATTTATTCCACCGATAATGATCATCTTCCAAAATTTGGGGTGTGATGTTCAACCATACCTTCACACTCTTCAAATTCATCAATGGGTTTATCCTCAAACTTACCTTCACCTTCCTTCGATGGTTTCATCATTTCCAAAAGTGGGTTATTTTTCTTGTATTCAATTTTGTAATACTGTCATAATCCAAATTGGTAACCCATGATTCAATTTCATCACCATTTGGAAGGTGTGGGTTTTCTTGGCCATCAATTTCAACAATATCATCCAAAGTTTCCTCTAAGAAAAAATGATGAAGTTATATTATGTCTACGAATTCATTCATTGATTTTCTCTAAACCTCATTTTCAATCACTTTTGATGGCTTAAGTATTTCTATAATGGGATCATACCAATCCTCATTTTTAAATCAAAACTTTGATTCACTCATCTCAAAATCATCACTACTTGACTTATGTTGGCTTTCTTGATATTTACAATGGTCATCTTCCAAAACTAAGTGATGAGATTTCACCATGTCTTCCAATTCATCTCTTGACTTCTCAAATTCAGTCTCAACCACCTTTGGCGAGTCAAGGGTTTATTCAATAGGATCAACTCTCGTATATTACTCCCAATAGTTTTCCAAATCCTTTGTGAGTAAACATGACCAAATCCTATCCTGATGGGTTTGTTCATCCCAATACTCATTAATGGACCTTGGCTTTGATACTTGCACATCCTATTGGATGAAATTTAAGGTGGTTGTAATATTTGGACATTCAACTTCATCCCATTGATTGTTCACCCTAGGGTTAAGCAATGATGGTTGATCCACCTTTTCTCTTTACCAAATATCTCATTGTTCTAATTCTATCGTGGCCTCATAGACTCTATGCAAAGATGGGTCATCAAGATTTTTCCTTAAAAATGTAGCCACTATGGGTTGTATAGCTCCCATGTATATTTCAATAGCTCTCTCTTCTAAAATGAAGAAATGGGGCACCACTTCGATATACAACTTATGAAACCTATCATTGAATTCACTCATGGACTCATTAGGTTCTTTAGAGATAGATCCAAATTGATTTAACCTCAAAATATAGTCAACTTGTTTTCCAAAATGACTATTAAATGTTCCTTTTAGTTGAGCCCAAGAAGTTATGGAATCTATAGGTAGGTGTAGGTACCACTTATACGCAACCTCATCCAATGTGTATGAAAATAATCTACAAGGAACACCTCCTTTCCATATTTGTAATTGCCTTAAGGTGTCCTTGTATCTTTGAATATGTTCCTTAGTCGAGGTCACATCATGCTTAAACATGGATAAATAATTTTCTACACCTTGAGGAACTTGATGAGTAGGCATGCCTGAGTGACTATAATAGCTAGCTATCCACTCTAAAATCCCTATCCTAGTTGGAAAAATTGATGCCATAATTGAAACTCAAAGAATAACTTTAGAACCAATTTGTTAGTCAAATAAATATTTCTAACAAAGAAGCATGCAATGACTAACCAATCTCAAATATTTAACATGTAAATCATCATGTTAGCATTAACCCAAAAGATATGTATCAATTAACCCATGACACTAAATAACATTCTCAAATTTAAAAATAGATTATGGTAGGAACCTAGGGTTCCTAGCACATAAAATGATAAATAAATAATAAATAGACCTAAAACTAAGAGAATCGCCTTTTGTATTGTCGAGAAGTCCCTTCAATAAATTGTATTATATTTCATATTCATGGATATTGGAATGATAAGTTCTTACAATATTTTATACCCACTCTAGGGTTATAGGTGAAAGGTTGCAATGCTTCCTAACCCTAATCTTATAATAATAATATAATAATTAATTATATTAATTATTATATTATTTTATTATTATAACTATAGGATATGAAATACATTATTACTATTATTATTATTAATTAATGTTAGGATAGGACCCTAACATTCCACCCTCCTTAAAACAAGATTTGTCCCTAACATTCCACCCCTCTTGAAAAATGGCTTTGTCCTCAAAGTGACCAATTTCATCTCATAATCGTTGCGAGTGGGTTATCTTTGAATGGAGTGTTTGCCTGTTTCATTTAAGCAGCTGACATGCCTGCAATATCTAGATTTTTCCAATTGTAGGAGGCTCAATTTTACGTTAGAGAATTTAGATATTTTGGAAAACATCACAATGCTTGAGTATTTGAGCTTTTCATACTACGAGGAACTGCAAGCGTTGCCTCATTATATCACAAACCAACCATTCTTGAGAGAGTTCAATTATTCTTGTACTAGCATAAGGAATGTGCCTCCTAACATGTATAAACTCTACAATTTGGGAGTGAGGAATCTAGAGAGCATGGTGTTGAGAAGCGTGCCAATTAATTTTGGTAATTTGTCTAACTTGACTAAATTGGATGTTATGGATTGGAATGTTTACCACCGTATTTTTAGTTAATTTGTCCCGCTTGATTTCACTGTATATTTGTTTTCGTGTAATTTTGGAGTTTTTGCCCGACTCTCTGGGTGTCTCAATATTTTAAATAATTGTCATACCATCGAGTATCGTGAACTGCAGTCTTCTTGTTGTTCTCAACCTAAGTTCCAATAATATTTTTTTTTTGTGGTATGCTTCCAGAGCTAGGTCATATCTCAAGTTGTCTTCTCTGTTGTACTGTGTTTGACCACTTTGTTTGGTGTAAGTGATGGCAGCATAATTTTTGAGGCCCAAAGGATTAGCAACATCTCTTAAGAATTTCATGTGAGCTCCAAGTTATATTTGTGGCCAGTGTCTCTACTGGACATGACATTAATGCAAACGCAATGCAGCCAAAAACGAAGATAAATATGTATTTTCTAGCATAGCAAAAGAGTTACAAAGCTATCCTTTAGCTTCAAACTGCAGTGGCAATACTCTAGACAAGAATTGCTACAAAATACCACCTTCCAAGTATAAAAAAGAGAACCAAAAGCCAATGAGAATGAACCAGAATTGGAGTTGGGGATATGGAAAGATTTCCACTGGTGGACATATTCCCCCTCATGTGAAAACTACAGGGCCAAAATCATACAAGGAGTAGCAAGTATTGGACTAGTTCCATTATGAAAACAAATAAGACATAAATAGCTATTCCATTTTCTATTTTGAGGCTTCTTTCACCAGAATAAAAATAGAAATTTGTATTGACTGATAGCTATTCTATGGGACAACTGAAATTTCCACGTAAATCTAAATCTGTATCCACTCTTTTTTTTTTAATTCAATGTGGTGGATATAATTCTAGGAAGGGTTCTATTAATTGTAATAAAATTTGGTTAATCCATCATCTCTTGATAACAAGCGTTACCCGCAAGAGTTCGTCATATTTTTGAGTTCTCTCTCTCTCTCTCTCTCTCTCTATATATATATATATATATATATATATATATATATTGTAGCTTGATCATTTAAATTTTATACGTGGATAGGCAACTTCAATGTCTACAATATGTTAATATCTTTAGTCATGGAATTATAAGAGCCTTCCTATCATGATACCTACATAATAGAATTTGCATATGCATATCTATCATGGTATTGCATTGTATTTCTCAGGTAATTTAGGCTATAACAGCTCTTAGGTTTCAATATTGATCATATTACTTTGATTTTTGGTGTTCTGATTTAGTATGTGCAGGCTCCTACTGCGGTCGTTGAAGAGGGGTCACCTTAGCAATATTAAAAATGTCTCCCTACGAGCATGTGACCTGTTGTGAAATTAGATGAACCCTTCATGCATGCACTGCATCTTGGCTCCTTTTTCTTATAGGATACATGTTGGTACTTTTCTTTTGACATTGCTTCTTCAACCATTTCTATCTCCCACTTGGCACTAGGTTGCTCAGGTGATTATAACTTTTGTCCAGAACTCAAGTTTCTTATGCTTTCCTTCTATTGTGCAAGGTCATGACATGTTACGAGGCATACCTTATACAATTGCATTTTCCTTGTGCCAATGTGGCTTTGCATCAGTGACTTTTCAAATATCTTCGAGACGTTTAATATCCATAAATAATGTTAATATTTCATGGTGATGTCCATATTGAGATTACAAAAACACTGTTATTAGTGGTATAACTTCTAAATTTTTGAGTATTTTATAATACCACATTAGTTGGTGGAAGAACAAGAAAAGGTCTTCCATTTTTGTCAATATTGTCTTTTGTTCTCCTCACAATCGTAAAGTGAAGCATCCAGTTGTGATATCAGTTGTTGTAAGTGATCATAATCACAATTATGCTTTGAGTGGAAGGAAGTCTTGGCATGATCTAAGCTCCCATGCATTGGCAGAGTGGCCTATGCCACTCTAGAATAGCATTGGGTAGCCCAGAATATTCATTAAAATGCAACTATTTACAAGCCACAGTGTTAGAAAATAATTGAAATGGTGGAAGAACATAATAGTATTATAACTGGAACCTACTTTAGGTAACTCAAAAGGCAGAAGCTTGACCACATCGTCTAGATGTCAACCATAATTTATCATGAAGTGGCAGTTGTTTTCATCTATCAAGGATTACATCTGGATTACATCTGTCTAATATTATAAGGTTGTTGAAATCACTTTCTATCGCAACAATTTGTCAAAAAATTTGAGTAATAATAAGTATGATAGCAATGCATTATTCACAGATGTATTCATCTTATTTAATGCATATGCTAGTTTACACTCACACCTTGTTGGATCTATTTGGATGACGCACATGTCACGTGAGTGAGCGGAGAAGGAGGTGGCCATGGAGGAGGTCGCATGGATGAGAGTTGTGTGTAGGTGGTGGCTGTTTCAATTTTCCAATTGGTGTTACAGTTATCGTAGAATTTTTTATAATTCAACTAGTATGCAAGGGAATAAAACAGTAAACCATGGAATATTTTCTATGGAATTTCCAGCAGGTTTTTTCTATGGAAAAATTTGCACTGTTGCTGGAAAAGACCTCTTTTTCATTTATTTATTTAAAAAAAATTATATTTTTAGGGTTTGCATAATTTTCTTTTGGAAGTACATCATGTACCATTTGAAAATTTATGGCTTCAAGCTCTTCCAAAAAAAAATTAGGGTGTGAATCATCTTTTTCTTTCTTGGGGAGTGCAATGGTTACCACCTGAGATTCGTCGGATATGGGTTCTTCCTCCACCTAGGATTCCATGGCTATGGGTTCTTCCTCCTCTACCTAAGATTTCATGGCTAGGGTATCCTCTTGAATTTTCCTTAAATATTATATAATACGATCAGAACGTTCCATTTGTTTATTTTGTTTTTGTTCAATCATTCTTCTAATTTTTGCAATGTCATTTTTTATTCCTTTGATATTTATGTCCCATATGGTTGGATCCATACGGTTCTGATACCAGATGGTAGGAACCTAGGGTTCCTAGCACATAAAATGATAAACAAATAATAAATAGACCTAAAACTAAGAGAATCACCTTTTGTATTGTCGGGAAGTCCCTTCAATAAATTGTATTATATTTCATATTCATGGATATTGGAATGATAAGTTCTTACAATATTTTATATCCAATCTAGGGTTATAGGTGAAAGGTTGCAATGCTTCCTAACCCTAATCTTATAATAATAATATAATAATTAATTATATTAATTATTATATTATTTTATTATTATAACTATAGGATATGAAATACATTATTACTATTATTATTATTAATTAATGTTAGGATAGGACCCTAATAGATTAGTATCAACACATCATCAAATAGAGAATATTAGAATCAATAAAAATGATCAATAAAATATCATTATTCAAGACCAATGTCTTTGAGTAAATCTTTCAAGTAACATGAACAATCTAGCATCTAAATAGTAATAAATAAATCAATTCAAATCCTCCTAGCTCCAAAAGTGTTGAGTGCTAAAGGATGTCAAATATTCTAGTCAAATGAACTTGAAATATTTAGCAATTCAAAACTTTATGATTACACCAAATCACATTATTTCTTGTATGAACAATCCAAAAGCATTAGATCAATGAATACCAATTCATGCCCCCCTTCTAGCGTCAACATGTTGAGTGGTAATTTTATCCTATTGTGAAATTACACTCTCCCTTAGGATTTTGTTCCCAAAAACCTCTCTTGCAATTTTTAAACAATGAAAACTTCTCCAAGGTCTCCACCATATTAGCATTTGCACGTGTATTAGTAATCTCAATAAAATATCAATGAAATGCTAGGAGTACCTTAGTGATTGCAAGTAACTGTTAACAAGGGGCATGTGTTGGTTCATTTTACCATGCTAAATTAATGATTGTTCATGAAACTTGAATAAAAGCATGTGTGAATATGCCCTCATATGACCACGATGTAGCCTTAGTTCCTTTTATCTTGGAGGATTTTAAGATAGATTTTATCTTCTTTGGATTAAGTAGATTTTAAACAAGTTTTTATCTTGCATTAAATCCTACCTTAAGCATGGAGTAGAAGATTAAAACCTAACTTTAGACATGAACTTTGAACGATAAAAGAATTCTTTTTAATTTTGCTTTAGAACCTCAAGATGGAATAACTTGGATAACCCATTTTGTAGCTATAGTAGCCTTCAATATGATAAATAAATTATCCCTCTTTGCTGAAATTAATTAAAAAAAAAAATGCTGAAATTAATTAAAAAAAAAAAAGCAATTTATTGCATGGACTTGAAATGTCATTATTAATTATACTTCTTTAATGAAATCAAAATTTTTGTAAAAAAATAATAATTTAATGCTTTAAAACAATAACCTTTAATGTAATGTATAAATTACCTCTCTTAGATGAAATTAAATTTTTTATAAAGAGAAGGCAATTAATGCTCTAAAAATGGTAGCTTGTAAGGTGCCATTAAAATTTACCCCCCTTTTGATGAAATCAAAATTTTCATAAAGGGAAGTTCATTTTATGCTTGCTAATGAAGTATAAAACTAAAAAAATCTGATTTGGTCCCAAAATTAAAAAAAAAAATGAAATTTCAAAATTATAAAAATCTGCAATAAAACAACTACTTTAAATAATTTTTATAAATTTGAAATGACTCCGGAACAAAAACATAAATGTGCAATATGAAACTTTGAAGTTCATTCTACGCATACATGCAATTATTTTTGGATTTTGAAATATTTTCGATTCTCTGAAAATTAAAAAAATCTACAAAACTAAAGTTAAAAAAATAAGAAAATAAACAAAATGAAAACAAAAATGTTGTGAAAAGAAAAAGGGTGATCCATTTTAAAGCAATCAACATCTAATATGGTGCAAGCTTCAAAGAAAAAAGGGTGCAATAAACCGAAAATGAAATCAAGTTAACCAGAAAACATGCATAAAACTTGAATTATTTCCCATTAATTACAACAAAAAGATGTTCAATATTCATCTACAATGCAAAAAACAAGCCCAAAGTTGGCATAAAAATGGTGAAAATCGGCTCAGTAGTTTACTTTCCTCCTCCGAAAAATCCCAAAAGATCCAACCGTTATCTCCGTTTTCGATGGGTTATTTAAAAGTCTCAAAAAAAAAAAAAACTTTTATTTCCTTCGGTTTTACTTTCGTTTGCCTCCAACGTTTGGTTTTTCTTTTCTTCGTCAGGTTGCTGCTACATTCATCTGATTTCTTTTCATAATGCTTCATTTGGACACATGGCATAAACATTCAATAATTCCTCCTTTATTCTCTTAGCGGTTTGAAATATGGTATCTTGACTATGGCAAATTTTTATGTGATCAACTTGTGCGATCTATGCCCCCCTAGTTTGTTCAACTCTGTTTGGTTTCAAAAGCCTCCTTATTTTATAATACTCTCACCTTTGTTTCACTTTGTAATCGATGCCCATTAATACAAATTATTAAATTTTATTTGCCTTTGGATATGAATGCGTCTAGTATCTTCCATTTTTGTTTTGACGTGGCAAGGTCTCCCCATTGCATGGGCACCATCTTCGGTGGACCTCACAATAAATATCCATTCATATAAACCCATGATAGTTATTGGAACCATCAATTTCTTTTGGCAAGTGATGTACACACTACTCACCACTAGATCCACCCGTCCAACTTGTCACTCATTATTGTTTGCGATGCTGGGTTGAGTCGTCCAAATTATCCAT
The DNA here is from genome assembly GCA_028583015.1 of Wollemia nobilis. NCBI lineage: Eukaryota > Viridiplantae > Streptophyta > Pinopsida > Araucariales > Araucariaceae > Wollemia > Wollemia nobilis. The sequence continues at coordinate 3,287,669 of JAQPPZ010002524.1, forward strand.
CAAGCAGCCAAGTCCTCTATCGAGTCAGTTTGAGTATATATTCCACTTCGCGGTTGAGTCTTCCACTTGATCTGCGTATGGTGCTCCATCATTGTCCCGGCGTCGAATCGCTGTTGTGAACTGTGCATTGTTTGGTAACCCAATAGCACCTTCCCATGTTGAAATTTCATTCCACTTAAATACCTCTTCCTGTTGCTTATTCCTCGGCCTGCGTAACGAATGCCGATCCACTGTGCCACAGTTTTCCTAAGAGTTGTACGCTCAATGCTCCATGAAGGAAATGCCCATATGTTATTATCCCTCCACTATGTTCGTCGAAGATTCTCATGGCTGCAACATATTCTGACTTGATCCAATCCAACACAGTCATCGCAGGCGAAGAGCTCCTGAGAGGTCGATATCCATAAGGGTGTTGTCTGCTATAACCTAGTGTCGCTAATCTTTCGTTGTGCAACATATCATCATTTCTTTGTGCTCGGTGCCCCACATCCGTCAAGGTCCATCCCCTTATGTCGTCGGAGCCTGCTGATTTGCTATGTTTTCCTTTGTCCAGCTCTCACTTTGAACACTTCATCGTTGCCGGATAAAATAGATATGCTCTGTCATGAACCTGTGGAAAGATTACAATCTCTGGAGTATCCACGAACAAACAGGGTGTCCGCTTCGTCGTACGCCGCATCAAGATCACCATCGACGTTCGTTCCAAACGGTCTTCAACGTGGGTCCCACAGTCCAAGTCACCTGTCTTCATGGTGGTTCTGAGTGTGGGCTCCACCGTGCAACCCTAATTGATTAACATTGCCTTCCCCGTCGAGGATATGACGATGGCCCATACTGCCAGTACAACTCCATGTTAGAAAACCATATATTAAAGCATACCTAAACATTAATAATATAAGCATAAACTATTGACATAGACAGGGAAAAGAAATTCCCTTTACATACATATATCAAATAAAATATAATATAATAATATATATATATATATATATATATATATATATCATTTTTTATAGTTTACTTTATTATATCATATACATATATGAATATATATACTTTATTTTATTTTATTTAATGTATAAATTTATATATAGATATAATATATATAAATATATATACATCAATTTATTTCGACTTTTGTTTCATATATATGTATAATATATATATGATTTATGTTTTTATATTTGTTTATTGCTTTTATAAATTAAATCAATAAGCTTCCAAGCTTCAACTTATTGTAACTCTAAATAAACAAGAAGACCACAATGAAACGACACTTAAACCTAAAGCATCTATTGCAAGTAAAAACAACAAAGCACACCGAAGTAACATCTGAAAGTAGACAAGATGGTACTATCTAATCACGGACCTTGGAAACGGGATCGCAAACATCAAATCTAGGACCTGTCAACCCTACCGCTCCAAGGATACTAAAATGCTCAAAAACATAAAATTTTAAGGTTGGTCCCCAATTTTGGGGTACGTTGTGGAGCAGCCACAATAGAGGGCTAGGTCAAATTGAATTTTGATGGTGTCTCGAAAGGAAATCTGATCCCTGCGGATACTGGTGGGGTAATTCAAAATTCTAAGGGTGAGTTGATTGGTGCATACACAGAGAATATTTCTATCCAAACCTCTCACTTTGCTGAAGCCAAGGGTCTCCTTCAAGGCCTAATATTGGTAAAAAATTCATTGTAGAAGAGGACTCCTTAAATCTAGTAAATATTGCCAATTCTATTAGCAAGCCTCAGTGGATCATTTCAAATATTCTAGCAGAGGTGTTTAGAATTTTGAAATCAAGAGAGTTCAAAGTTCAATATATTTATTAGGAAGGCAATAAGGTGGCGGATTATATGGCCAATTTGGGTCTTTCTCAACATGGCCTGAGGGTCTGGTTCAGGAATTTACCCCAACACCTTGAATCTCTTGTTTTTGATGATCACGATTAGCTGCTAGTTGTGCATGACGTTTGGTATGGGAGTTCACTTTGTGGAATCTTTGTTGGATATTTTATTTTATGCTTTATTGGGTGGGCCATCTTAATTGGTGATCTTCACAAAGACCCTAAATCTTTTTTAGTTGACTATCGTCAGTTGGGAATCTGTGTGGATGTTGGTCACAATTTTCTTGGCCTCGATCCCAATGGTGTCCTAATTGTATGCTCTTCTAGAAATGTGGTGATGTTTTCTACTCTTGTGGTGATATGGTGATGTGTTCTGCTCTTTAGTATTTTCCTTGTGTGTCGAGTGGTTAGGACCTCATCCTCTGATTCTGATGGGGCTTTGGCTATTTTAAATCCCTTTGCATGTTGATTTCACAACAAGACCCTGTGACTCTTTTTGTCTGTGGCAAAGTGGCTGGTCTTTGAGTCGTCTAAGTCCCTATTACTATGATTTTGGAATTTATGGCTAGACGCTCGGCTTTGATACCTCTAAATATTCCTATAGAGCCTAGTTTGTTAGATGTTGATGATGAGGTGAAGAATATCCTAGCTAATGGGGGGCTTTTGGAAATTTTTTAGTCCTTTCATGGTTTTAATAGAGCTCTGTCGAGAACTCTAGCCCACTCTTGGAGGAAAGAGAAAGTTAAAGCTGGAGGGGTGGAGTTTGTCATATCTGCAGAGTTTATTCAAGAGAATGTCTATGATCCGAAGGTCTTGAGGGCCCCTTGGAATTGTGTACTTAAAGTGATAATGTATTTCTTTACACTAGATTCCAAAAGGGATGTTATTCATAGCTATCATCTAGTTTTCCTTAATCATCTCAGGCATAAGCGTAATATGAATATTCCTTCATTTTTTTTTTCAATCCCTCAAAAGGTCTCTTAGAAATGTTAGAGGTGGTAGGGATCTTGACCCAATCCACCAAGGCCTTCTTTTGCTCATATTTGAACATGTTTCCAAAAGCAAAGGGATTTCTGTTGATAATGCTCTGTGGAGTGTGGAAGTTCTTAACATGCCTTCATCCCTTGAGCCTCTGTACACTACCACTAAGTCTTCTGAGGACCTATCAGATTTTGGAGGCTCCCTACCTTCTCTAGCTAGGGTTTGTGGTCATCCAAAGAATTCCATTTTGCGTTATGATACTATGCAGGTGGGTGGTGCTAGGAATTCAAAGTGTTTGGAGAATAATTCTGCTAAGAGGGCAGATCCGTCCATTCTGGTATATTCTTTAGAATCAAACGATGTTGCACCAGTAAAAAATTTTAAGAGTGGCTCTGAGCTTGGTGATAATTATGATGCCCATTCTACTGAGCCTCCAAAGGAGAATTACGGTAACAACATTGGTACTCAGGTGGAAGTATCAGCAATTGGCCCTTTTGGGGGCCCTGTTCATTCGAGTTTGCCTACTATTTTATCTGTTTTAGAGGAAAAACACTCAGCTCTTCTAGGTACATTGCATGTTGTGGTCTCCTTTGTCAATGAGATTATGGACATGGTTAACAAGAAGATGGAAATGACAACCCCAAACTAGCTCTACTATGATGTTCTTTTGGCAGTTGACATCAGGTTATATTTTATGTTGATTCTATGGGGCCATCTCTATTTTATTTTGTTGAGAGAGTCTTGGTTCCTATAGTTGTTGTTACCTAGCTTTTATGATATGTTGTTTGTATGAGGCCCTCTCTATTTTGCCTTGTTGAGGGTGGCCTGTTATTCCTGTCCCTTGGCTGATTTTGATTTAGTGTTGTAGTTTGGTGCATTCTCATGCCCTATCTCAACCTATTGTAATAGGTTTGGGGACCTCAAAACCCCTTAGTTTACCAAATTAAAAAATAAATAAAAAGGCTTGTGCTCAATACTATTGTTTTAAAACTCCATGGGATAATGTCATGAAATAAACTCAAACCATTTAATTTTTCATCCAAATATTTTTCTTACTTAAAAAAATCACTAAAGAGTTTTAAAAACAATTTTTTTTTTAGCCTGTTGCATCCAAATTTACCATTGGTTGTGTTTTTTTGAGCACTCGATTTAATTAAAAATAAACTAATTATGTTTTAATTAAAAATAAAATAATTATGTTTTAATGAAAGATATGTACTCTTACAAGACTTTTTCGAGGGGATTCTACGAATATTATAATTTCTCTTGAGAGTTAAATAATTTTAGCATTTTTCAAATAATTACAAATGCGAGCATTATTTTGAAAACCTAGAAGAAATTCAAAATAAACATATATAGAGAGAGGGAAACAAACCTGCCCATAAAAAGACAAATATGGCACTTAGATCTAAGAATTTCAAGGTTTGGTCATACACCCACATGGAATTGAAAGAGATTATAAGAATTGATAATGAAGGTAGCAAATAAACAAGGCTTTACAATACTTATGGAATGAAGAATTTGAGCACACTAAATTACATTACATTAGTTAGGTAAAGCATTGAGCACTTCATAGGCCTTATCAAATAGAAGGATAGCCGAAGGGATATTATTTCAGCTTCTCCATTAACAAGTTTAACCTAGGTTTGTTTGTTTTACTAAGATAGAGCTATCTTGCATTTGTCTAATCTTCTCTTACTTTTTTCCTATACATATTTTAATCTTTATGTAAAAGGTTAGTCCCTTCAAAAAAAAAAAATGTACCTTTTAAAATACTCTCTTATTTGCTTCTATCTCTTTTTTTGTTTTCCTGTACATCTTTCAATCTTTTATCTCTTACTTTTTTTCTTATACATCTTTCAAACTCTTTGTAAAAGGTCGGAACCCTTCAACCTTTTTATCAATACCAAAAAAAAAATGTATTTTAAAATACTCATGATTTTTTTAAATGTGTTGTTGCGTTACAATTGAAAATAATAAATGCTACCTCCAATTGTTTTTTTGTAAACAATATAACTTCCGCAACTGCAATGTCTCGTCTTTAATGTTTAAACCACGCATGTAAAGAAGGATACCCAAGTTTTGTCGGTATATTTTTCGATTCTCGAGTTGAGAACAATTCACCTTCCAAGTTTTACTTTAAATTTTTCATTTTGCAAAATAACTATCTCATGAATTATAGCTCCAAATAATCTCCCTTATAACTTCCACTTTAATTCCCTTTTTGCTTTAATTCCCTTTTTGTAAGGGTTTATAATGTACTGCGGCTTATCCATTGCTACATTGTTGGATATAAGTGTAGTTGAGAACGTACCTAGGGTTCAAACTTTAAGGAAAGCCATCCTTTTGCAAAGTAGTAGTCTAATCCAAATCTTTTGAGAACACGTTTGATTGATGATGCCGAACGACAGAAGTTCCCCATCTCACATTGGCTTACCCACAAGACAATTGGTTTATTGGTAAGGGAAGCCAACCCTTTGCAAAGGTAATAACCATCCTTTAGGTACACGCCATACTGATGATGGCCGTACAACCCTGAGTGACTGGCGGTCCTCATCTCACCATCTCACAATGCTTACCCACGAGAAGGTTGGTTTGTTGGTGCAGTCTATGGTTTGAACCCTGCTCCTTTTGCAAAGGTAGTAGTCATCCTCTGAGTGTGCACCAAATCGATGATGACCGTATGACCTTGAGTGACCGACGGTCCCCATCTCACGCCGCTTACCCATAAGAAGGTTGGTTAAGAAGGTTGATTTGTTGTTGCAATCTATGGTTTGAACCTTTCTCCCTTTGCAAAGGTAGTAGTCATCCTCTGAGTGCGCACCAGGCGATGTCCATACAAATCTTGAGTGGCCAGTGGTGATCAGTGGTCCCCATCTCACGCAAATTAGCAATGAAAAAGTTGGTTTGTTGATGCAGTCTGTAGTTTGAACCTTGCTCTGGTTACCAACTCTCCTTAATTTTTAAGGCCTTTGTTTTCCAACTAAGCACGCCACTTTAGCACATACAAGTGACATTTTTATCTTGATTCTACGATAACATTAATTTTTTTATTCTCATGTTGTTATGAAATGCTATAATAATAATTTCTCTATGTTACTAATTCTCCAGACTCTTTCAGACTGATTCCAGTGCAAACATTAACAAAAAAACAACTCCTTACCTTTCTAGTTCTTTTACTCATTCTTCTCTTTCCAGTGTAGTATCTCTTCAACTCAGGCAGTCTTCACTCTTCAACTTAAGCTTTCTTCAATGCAGGCACACTCCATATTCAGGCGTATCTCTTTGCATACAGACATTTCACTGGCTATCTTTCCTCACACAGTCCAGATGTTCTCCTTTTTCAAACCAAGTGTCTTTCTTCCTTCTAGATGTAGACGTAGATGCCTTCCTTCCTTGCAGATGATTTTCTTAAGCTTAGACATTCTAAAACCTCGTTCACCACATCAAATACAATCCTTTCTTTCCAGCAATATTCCAGCAAGTTGACCAATAATCAAACGTTCTGTCAAGTCTTCTCCTCCAAACTTTATAGTCAATATCTCACCAAATTGTTCAGCAAACATTCTTTCAATTCCTCCAATATCTTTGCTTCTAGCAACTCTTTAATTCAACAATCTTTCTCTCCAGAAACCTTATATTCTTCTCCTTCAAAAGTGCCAATATATATCTTCTTTCAATCTATATCTCCTCCCAAATAATATTGTTTAACAATATCTCTTTAACAATGTTGGAATTTGAACATGATCATATCAAGAAGATATCAAGAAATTGATATTTTGTTTCACAGTCAGAAAGATTCGTGTCGAGAATCTAGGAAGTTTCAGATCTTAGATATTTTAAGCATTTGTTTGAGTTTGGTTTGGTTTGTTACATTCATGTGTTTCATTTTATGAGTTGGTATAACAAATGTTTACTTGTAGATTGTTGTTTAGTGAACTTACAGAGTCTATATAATCTTGTTTATAGTATTGGATTAAGAGAGTCACATGTAGAATGTGAAGAGTTGAGATCTCATGAAGAGACTCACATATTAAAGAGAAATCATGTAATGTGAGAGTTTTAGAGTGGAGAGCATTGATCTATCAAGTCATGTTAAAGTGTATGGTTGGTGTGTAGCATGTAAAACATTGATATTCAGTTGTGCATAATTTTTTGGTTCATTCATATATTTGGTTAAATCCAAATCTAAGATCTTGGGTGTATTCCACTATGTACTTTGGTGTAATGAGATAAGAATATATTAATTTAATCAATGAGTATTTCTCATTGTGGTATTAGAGCAGGGAATGGAATGAATATTTTCATCGATCGAGCGGTCGCCCATTGATAAATAGAAACATCGAGGATATATTCATAGGGCTTCTATAAATATCTCTATACCTAACATGCATGTGAATGCTTTGCCAATTAATTGGCAAGATCTAGCCTACTCTGTTGTAGACGAGCATTTTCAGATCCCATGATGATGTTGCATCTACATTTGATAGCCAGGATTGGAGAGCGGTTTAAAGTTACACCATTTTTGGGTCCGATTTAGTGGAGATTTGAATTTGGATATATTAAGGCTCTAGAATAAGGGAAGTTCATCATTCTTGGAGTGTTTTTATTTTATTTTAATATGTTTGAACACAAAAGGTGAAAATGAACCGCAATCAACATTTGGAGGTGCACGGGTTTTTTGTACATTGTGATGGATAGTTTTATGGACTTGTTTGAAGGTCTAAATTATGTTCAAGTGGATTTTGCACTTGTCGAAACCCTTTAGGATCAGAATTCTAGAGTTCTAGAGATTTATTAAATCTCTACAAAGGTGATTGCTTGTTGTCTTGGTATGATGGCCAACAACAACAACAACTATGAATTGCAAGCTCCAAAATTTTATGGAGAGGATTATATTTTTTGTAATATCAAAATGAGGACATTATTGATAGAAAAAAGACATCAGGACAACATTCTTGATGGATATGAAGAACTAGATTGGAGCAATTTGGAAGGAGAAGAAAGAAAAATAAAGAAGGAACAATAGTACCAAAATGCATTGGCTCTCATGGATATTAGAAGATGTATGAAATAAAATATTTTCCCTCTCATTGATAGTTGTAGATCAGCTACAAAAGCATGGAAATTGTTGAGAGATGTTTATGGGTGTAATGAGGACACTAATGAAGATATGTGTGATAATCTTGGAGATTGTATGAGCAAGGGGGAGCCTTTTTCTTTTGAAAATCATTTTGGAGAGTTTTATGAAGACTCATGTAAAGAGCCTTGTGAGCCTTGTGAGGTTCTTATTGTGGGAGATATATTTTATGATAAAGGCATATATAATGAAAATGAAGAATTCCTTCTTGTAGAGGAATATGATGGAGAATTCCTTCTTGAAGAGGAGGATGTGAAGGAGCCTTGTGTAGGGCCTTGTGGAACTCTCATGGAAGAGAGTAATTTTGATGAATTTCTTCTTTAAAAGGAGAAAGAAAAAGAAGATGTGGGTGTGGCATGTTTAGAAAGCATGCACATTGAAGAATGTCTCATTAAAGAGACAATGAATGAAGGATCATTCTATGAGAATGATGACTCTTATTTTGAAGACCACTCCAAAGTGAAAGATTGCTTGTTTGAAGACCACCAAGATGAGGTGGATGAAAAATATCTCATGGACGAGGCATATGATGAAAAGTGTCTTATGGAGGAGACACTAAATTAGAAAACTGATTCATATTATGAATCCATAGCAATTCTCGTGGAGGAGAATGTTGAATATTGCTTTGAATACCATTCATCAAGAATGGAGGATTGTTTTTTGATCACGCACTTGAATATGTTGGAGAAAAACTCACTTTGGAGTGTTTTATTGTTGAAGTCCACTCACATGGAGTCAATGCAAAGGTGGAAACTCACTCATTTGGAGTGAATGATGATTGTATTTTTGAGAAGACAAATTTTATGGGATTTTGATCCAAGAGAAGTAGTAGATGAAGAGGAGATGCAAGCTATTAGCTTCATGTTTGGAGATCACTCATAAATATTGAATAATGTATTATGTGAAGCGGAGAACACAAAGGACTATCTCATTGGAGATATAGAAAAAGAAAAAGAGAATGAAGATGCAAAGATTTATGATCTTCAAGTTTTCATGACTATGGAGGCATCAATTGTTGAGGATGAAGATCACCCACTTGGAGTAATAAATTATGGTTGTATTTAAGACATGACAATGTGTAAAGAATCAAGGAGAACTCTTGAAGATTTAATGGTTGCTTCAAAAGCAAAAAAAGAAAATGTACAGTAGCATGGCATCTTGGCAAGAACAAATAAAGGTACATGGGATCCTACTCAAATCTACAAGCAAAAAGGTGATGCTATTTTTCTTGATTATTTATTTGTTGATAATTTCTTGAGTAGAATTTTGATGGATTATGTTGAGGTTGTTGTTCTAATGTGTGTTGGAGAGTGTCTTATCAAGACATCTTTGGCAAGAAATGCAAGCTTTGAAACTTGCCCTATGGAGACACCATTGGAGGAAAGTCTTACTTTTGTGAAGATAATGATGGATCAACACTTGGGATGTTTGTGAGATGTTTCTTATTTGGAGAAGAAAGCATGTACAACTATTGTAATTAGTGAAAAAATGTGTGAGGAGTTGTATTCCCAAGTAGCATATGTAATAGGTCATTTCATGACTATATTTTATGTAATTATGTGTGTAGAGATAGCTGAGATAGTTTTTTGGTACAATCATCAATGTGATATGATTAATCTCAGCACATACTCATGTGGAGTATGGTTTTGTAATATAAAAAGGTAAAATATGATCCCTTGCAATAATTGTTTAAATATCCTGATGAAGATGGGAGAGAATGGTTGTTGAAAACCAAAATTGAAGAGACTTTTGATGAAGGGGGTCTGATCATCAAAAGGAGGCACTCAATTATAATTTATAGGAGAAAACACAAATTATGGAGGATAGCCCACAAGAAGAGCGGAAGTGTGGTGGGTGCCAAAACCCTTTTGAGTTCTTTGATTTTTTAATTCAAACCTGGAAGAAGCATAAAAGAAGATCATTCAAATAGTTTGTGATGCTTCATAACTCATGGAATGGGTCCATTTAGCATCGAGGGATAGAATGTTGGAATTTGAACCTGATCACATCAAGAAGATATCAAGAAATCAATATTTTGTTTCACAGTAAAAAATATTTGTATCGATAATCTAGGAAGTTTTGGATCTTAGCTATTTTAAGCATTTATTTGAGTTTGTTTTGGTTTGTTACATTCGTGTGTTTCATGTTATGAGTTGGTATAACAAATTTTTACTTGTAGATTGTTGTTTAGTGAACTTACAGAGTCTATATAATCTTGTTTATTATATTGGATTAAGAGAGCCGCATGTAGAATGTGAAGAGCTAAGATATCGTGAAGAGACTCACGTATTAAAGAGAACTCATGTAATGTGAGAGTTGTAGAGTGGAGAGCATTGATCTATCAGGTCATGTTCAAGTGTATGTTTGGTGTGTAACATGTAATACATTGATATTTAGTTGTGCATAATTCTCCGGTTCATTCATATATTTGGTTAAATTCAAATCTGAGATCTTGGTGAAACGGGTGGAAAGTGGTATTTGATCTAACAACATAAACACAAAGTATGTTGAACAAGAAAGTTGTATTTCATTTATATTCAAATATAACATAGGTTACAATAGGGACAAATTTCCCTTTCATGATGTATTTTACAATAAACTTCACAATAATATTGATATTGCCTTCTATCTTCCCTCAATGTAGGTGGGTTTGTGATCCACTGTCGGGTTGTAGTTGATGGTGCTCTTATTCTTTTGACCTATGAAGAACCTACAAAAGGGGGTTAGTGTGTAGGGGGCTTGCCTTGGTCAATACCCTTGGTTATACAGACTAAATTGACATAAAAACATATTGAAAATTGTGATAAATGATGCTAAACACTTGATAACAATAAATGGAAGCTTACCTTCCAAATTTGAGGTGATTTGGGCTTTGTAGACTAAAATCACCACCCGAGGGTGAATCAGAACCAGATTCGTGGGGCGAGGGGTGAATCTTGCTATGAGTTGTATTCTGCTAAAATGCTCCGGTAGGGAGGCTCCTTGGCTATTGATATGCTTTTGTTTGCTATAAAATCTGACTATTCAGACTTAAGTGTTGAATTCAATAGAGTTTCTGTGCTTATATCATTAATGGAGAGAGAGCTAATTAGGGGTTTAGGACCCACTATTTATAGAAAAATGCAAGGTGCAGGGAGGGAGTTAAGTAAACTAACCCTAGGCTGAAGTCTAACTAGAGTTAGGTTAAAGAAGGAAAGGTGGCAACCTCTCATTCCTAATGGAAAATATCCTATCCTCACACATGTGTGAGGAAGGATTAGGTCTAATCAAGATTAGGGGGTCCTAAGCCTAATTAGGATTTTATTAGGGAAATATCCTAACTAATCCTACTTACACACATGTGGGAGGTTGCAATTAGTGTTAATTAGGGATTAAAGCTTAATTAATCAAATTCACCCTAAAAGGGAGACTTAAGTGAAGTCAACATTAAATTAGAGTTTAAGAATTGAGTTGGTAATTTTTTTTGTCAACTAATACCTCGTGGGGGCCTCAATTGAATGCAAATAGGTTGTTGGAGGATATCCCAATGCACGAGATGTGATTTTGAAGGCTTATTAGGGTTTTGGACCTGAAAGTTGATGAAGTGGTATATGGAAGTCTACACACTGCTATGGCGAACTACGACAATCTACGCATGACTACGTGTGACTATGCATGACTACACATGACTACAATAGCCTATAATAGCCTAGGGATGTTTGGAATCACCTATGGATACATAGAGATAGCAATGTGTGACTTTTGGGTGTCTACATTTTACCCCTTTTTGTACTATACTATGTGGAACATAGTTTAATACAAAAATATGAAGGGTTTGTGCAGGAGGAAAAGGGATAGAAGGGGAATGGAATCCAATCAAAGGTATGTAGCCGCTCAAAGCATGACCATACCACATTAATTGGATGTCCAGGAAAAGGAGAACGAAGCATGACCATACAACATTAACTAGATGTCTAGGGGAGAGAAGAGAGGAAGGAAAGAAGAAGAAGAGGAAAGAAATAAAAACAATGTTGGTGAATGGAAATGGATGATTGCAAATGCAATGTTGTGATTTTGTTGAGTCCGTATGACATTTTCAATGCCATACCAGTTGCTTGAGAATGGCAATTTTTGACTGCTTTGCTTTTACGACCAGATCAATGTGGTCCAAAAGTATGAATAGGACAAAAGCCTATCTAAATCTTTGTTGTTGATTGATTGATGAGAACATGGTGACAAGTGTCAAACCATTTGAGCTAAAGGGACATTTGGATTATTCAAACATGACAAGATCAGTGTGGTCATGAAATCCTTTTCCAAATGTTGTGCTAGGATTACATCAAATATATCATTCGTTATGTACTCGACGTACTTGAATGCTTAGATTGATTTCTCCATTGAAATGCATAGCTCTCGTGATATAATGCATGTCTAGTTGAGATTGAGATTATTTCGTAAGATAATCTTCAACAAAAATTTTCATAGACAAATGTGCTACTCACACTTTTGGATTTTTAGTTGTGTGGTTGCATGCAAAGCTGACTTTGGATATGAATACCCCCTCAAACGAGGAATCAACAATGAGGCGAATGAAATGTGGTGATTTGATGATGCAGTGATTGATAAGATACCAATGCATGATGAAATTGATTGAAAATATAAAATAGAGGAAAATTTGAGAGGGTTCCTAGGGTTTTAGAAGAAATTTGCCTGATTTCCTAGGGTTTTGGGAGCAATTTGATTGATTTTGGAGGGTTTTAGCTGAATTTGCCATCCATGGGGTGATTTTGACCTAAATCACCACCCGAGAGGCAAATTGGATCTGAATTTGCCACTCAGGGGGCGAATGCGGGTTTAAAGCCTATTTAAACCCAAATTTGATTGGAATTGGTTCATTTTGATGATGAGATAGATTGGAAAGTGACTTGGACAAGCATTTGATGATGCGGAGAGAGCACGGTTGGCGATTTTAAGGGAGAATATGACAAGGGGATGTAGTGCAATGGGCAATGGCTGCGGGGATCCACTGGTAAGTGTCCTTTCTCTTTATTGTGAATTTGTTTTATTTTTCCAGAGAAATGTGAATGAGGAGGGGGAGGTTTTCGTCCTGTTTTAAAAAAAATTGTGAATTTTAATTGAAATTGGAACACAAAGTGTAAAACAAGCCAAATGGGTACCCAAAAACGTGATTTGTTTCTAGGTTTGACTTGTTTTGGCACCAATTTGACCGGGTGATGGGTAGAGTAGGTGTGAAGTTTGACCGTCCATTTTTGGAGTAATGGGGTACTATTTTTGGAATGTTATTGCATTTTGTCCGTAAAAGTAGGAATTGGGTATCCAATTGTGTGACTGTTATTTTTTTCTACCTTCGTTTGGCATGCTTTCTGAATGTGTTGTGTTTGGGTGTAAGGTAGTAAATTTTGACTATTAAATTTACCACCTTAGAGATAGTATTTTTAAAAACCGACGATACTTTCACCATAGAAGGGCGAAATGGGTATCCAAAAATATCATTTGTTTTTGTAAATATTTGCGTTTGGCTTGTGTTTGATTTGCATGCCAAGGTGTAGGTAATGTTAAATTTGAATTTAGCTGTTGGGAGCCCAATTTGTACTATTTTCAACATCTGTTTGAACTTTCACCATGAAGTGGCAAAATGGGTGTTCAAAAATATGACTATTATTTTGATATTGTGTGTATTTGTGTTTGTTTTATTTTGGTATGTGTATGGTAATATTGAGGTTGAACTTCATGTTGATTGGCGTACTGTTTCTGAACATTGTCTATATTTTTACTGTTAAATGGGCAAATGGGTATTCAAAAATGCAATTTGTTTTTGTATGTCTGATAAGTTGACTTGGTTTTGAATTTCGTGCCATAGTAGGTGTGTGGGAATTTTATTTTTATCTGTTGGAAGTCAAATTTGTACTATTTTTAGCATCTATTTGGAATTTCACCATGAAGTGGCAAAATGGGTATCCAAATATGCGACTATTTTTATATTTTGTCATATGACTTGCATTGTACATGATGATGCCTCGTAATGCATGTCAAATTAATGTGATTAAATTGTGTGATTTTTGAATTTTGAATGGATTACATCAATGTATAGATGGCTAATTCATGTTTTGTTGTTTGTGATTTGAATAGGTGAAGATGGTTGAGCCTCACCATCACATGTGCAATATGAAGAAGTAATTTGATGATCTGATGAAGAATAAGGTGGATGAGGTATGGTTAGATGCAGTATGGATGAGAGGGGTATGGGAATGTAAAAGCATTCATGCCAATAGAGCATATATATCTGCACTATGTGAGTGGTGTGATGTGGACCGCAACACTTTTTACTTCCCTACACGTGAGATGACGATCACCTTGGAGGACATGTATAGGATATACAGGTTACTAATTGAGGGTGTTCTAGTTAGGGTAGCACTAGATAATGCTAAGAAAATTATGTTGGAGTGCTTCTTTGATGATAGGTGGGAGGAGATAGATGTGGGGAAGATTGATTATGAGGATTTGTGGCTTAATGATAAGATATCTAATCGTCAATGCGTAGCGATGATGATGATATCTACTTACGCATTGTCTGATACTTCCAAGGTTCTATTTACCTGGAACATGCTAGATGTTGTGAGTGACATGGTGGAGCGAAATGTTGTCTTTGCATGGGCACCCACGTTGTTGGTGCAGGTGTATAGGGAGCTACATGATGTAGTTCATGCTAGGAGGACAGGATTGAGTTTGACTCCTCTACTATAGGTGTGGGTATAGGAGCATATATCTATTGAGAGGACTATATTTTTGCCTTGTACGATGCATGTTGAGGGTAAGAAGCATTTTCCCTATGCTTTGAGGTGGAGGACGGATGAGGAGAAGGGTGTGAAGAGACCTTTTGAGGGTGATCCTCTATGTTGGAGGGTCAAGTTTGGGGAGTTGACGTCTAATGATATTATATGGAGGTCATGGTTGGGTGGAGTGACATGGGAGTAGGATGGTGAGTAGTTGAGAGCTATCCGTTAGGGGTGGTGGTTGGTTGGTCGTTAGACTCGACAAGTTGAGTTCTTCTAGTTTAGTTGAGTTATGCGATAGTTTGGGTTACGATAGGATGTTCTTGATGCACTTGTTACTTATTTTAGACAATGATGCGATAGGGGAGTTTAGATTATGGTTTTTCCTTGGGTTGGTGAGAGCGACCCACCTATAGTTATCCCTGATGTGGATAATGTTGGTATGACACTAGATTTTGATGCCTAGTGGGTGATGCAGTAGTGGGAGCCTGACAAAGGTGTGACTAATTTAGGGGTACCACCAGTGGAGAGGAGAGTGGGCCAAGGTATGCGAGCTAGGTTAGAGGAGGGATCTAGAAGTGAGAGGGAGGTGCCTTTATGGTGGTCTAGGATATGAGTAGGTGGTTCTTTAGGTTGACAAGCAACCAAAGTTGAGGAGGTGCCAATGATTATTGAGGTAGATCCTATGGAGGGAGGGATAGTCATAGGACAAGCAATCAGTGTGGCAACGGGTATGAGAGGAGATGTTGTAGTAGGTGAGATGGGTGGAGGTGCTGTGATGGGTGAGATGGATGGCGGTGTTGTGATGGGTGATATGGATGACACCATTGATATTGGTGTTTTTGTGGGTATGGAGGAGATTCCTATTGAGGTCCAAGAGAGATAGGATGTGGAGGAGGAGGCTCGAGGGCTACGGGATAGAGTTTGAAAGTTGGAGGCTAAGCTTCACGAGGAGGAGGGGAGGCATAGGGTAGAGGTGGAGCAGTTGAGGGCCGAGGTGGAGAAGCTGAGGGCTAGGATGATTAGCTAGCAGCAGGTATAGGAGGAGGCTTCCCAGGCTATTGAGCGATTGACCGATTCATTGGCTACAAAGTCTATAAGGAGATCATTGTGTGAGTCTTATCTGATAGTGCATGGGATCGCACTTCCTGATTATGGTCAGGTGGTATCCTAGGATGGGATGAGATCATGAGTGCGGGCACCTTCTCATCATAGCCAACATAGTGCTACTTCGATGGGACAGATGGGTTCTAGGATTGAGGTGCAAGATTAACCTACCATGGATTAGGTTCTAGAGGTTAGGTCAGAGTCGAGCAGGGCTACAGAGATGCGGGTGAGTCATGAGGGATATGGGGAGACTCCTGGTGGTAGTTAGGATTTTTATTGATTGTAGCCTGTAGGAATTTTGGATGATAGATGATGGGCATGGTCCCAGTTTGTAGCCTTCGGGTATTTTGGATGGATGATATATATATATATATATACACACATTTTGATTTTGGTTGTTATATATACATATGTCATTGTTATGGTTTGAAATGTGTTCTCTTTATGTTTGCATAGATAGCATAACATAGTTTGTAGGTATGTATGATAAATAGATATACATGTGTGATATGGTTTAGATCTATTATCATTCTATAGTATGAATGAATTGTAGAGTAGTATGCATGATTGTATTTTGAATGCAATATGATGTAATATTAGATGTAATTTTGTAGCATGGATACAATAATGTGATTTGATATTGTAATGCATGTATGATGAATGTAATGATATGATTTAATGTTGGAATGCATGTAGGATGAATGCATAACTATAATGTGCAATAAATTTATATGACATAGATGCATGGATGCATGTATGGAAGTACTAAAATGCACCAAGGAAGCACTTGTATCATGGCATTTACCTGTATGGATGTGATCCATTCCATGATTTCAGGGATGTTGGATAATGTAAGGCATATGTAATGGCTTTGACCAACATAGTTGTGACAATCAAATCTCAGACCCTCAGCTATACAAGTATATGTGGCAACTTATAACTAATCGGGTTGGTTCAAAATCTATCATGGACCTATGTGTGTGAATGTGTGAGGTTCATTTATCCATTTTGAGGGAGGTAGGATTAACCCATTGTAGACATAACCGGACTAGCTAGCTCATCCATAAGCAAATAGTGATCTATACAAAATCAGGATGCTAATGTTATAGATATGTTGCCACTTGTAAGACTATTCCACTGGTAGGCAGGCTCTTGGAGCCTATTTCTAGCGATGGAAATCATCCCATGGTGTTATGTTAAACCTAAGGACCAAAGGTGATGAAGCATAACATGGGTGAAATAAGGAGGATTTTCCTTTTTTTTTGGTCCCTCATCTTTTTTTGACCTATTTTTGTGGTACTCTTTTCTTTTATTTTGTTTTTTTTTCTTTTTTTCTCTTTTTTTTGATTGGTGCTCTTTTTTTTTTCATGGTGCTCTTTTGTATGGGCGTTGACTTTTGTTTTCTACCCAATATTCTTATTTTTTCTTATGCTTGATCCCTTTGTTTATCCCCAGGTTGTATGTTGACCATGCAAGCGATAGGGTGAGCAGGGGATACCATTCGCTAGATGGTGATATCTACTCCAGATGTCTTCTTCCCTATACTCAAAATTGTTTAATGTGTAACCTATTGTGAGTGGTCCATGAGAGAAGTTGAACCAACCTAAAGAACCATAAGAAGAATGTACAAGACTCGTTAGCTAGGGGTGACACTGGATTTACTGAACTAAAGAGTAGTCAAAGTCGAACACGACACCTATGTATACCCTAATCCTAAAAATGGGGAATGGACATCCAGGTGGTGATGCTAACAAGTGTATTTGTTACTCCTGCTAAAGGCACATTTTGGGGGAGAATGTACAAACATGAACTAAAAGTTTAAATGAAAAACATATGGATATGTGCAATGGATGTAAATGTAAATGATGCAAGTGGAGGAATGTAATATCTACAAGAGGAAATTCATGGCATATAAATGGAAGAGTTTGGAAAACTTATCTACATATGAGTAAGGTTTATTGCGATGAAAAAAATGTGATGCTATGATCATGGTTTCCCTAGCGTGTGGGGTGTGTGTGTGATGGAGTATAGGATGGGATATGTACAAGTGTATGTAATAATCACCAAAAGAAGGAATTTGTAAGAGTGGGATTTACAGATAGAAGAAGTGAGAAGAAAGAGACTTTTGTAACCAACAAGATGAGGGGATTATCAAAAGACAACAATATAGAAAAGAAGAAGTGAATCAACATGAGTAAGAAGTAGAAGAAGTAAGAAATAAGAAGAAAATAAAACTATAACTATTGTCAGGTGAAGTGGTGTGGGTCAGGTCGAGAGTGACACGGTGAAGTGATAATACAACTAGGATTACAACTGTTACTGTAATTTGATATGTTATGGATGTAATGTGTTGGCACTATCAGGGTATTATGAGATGGTAAATTTCTAGGTGTAATGCGACGTGGAGGACTCAGAAGTTGGCTAAATATGATGGAACATTCTAGTGATGGGGTTTGCTCACAGTGCAACATGTTGTGCACCAGGTTTTCGAATGATTGAAATTCTTCGATGTCATGACCTAGTTGGCAATGGTAGATATAGTACTGGATCTCATGGTAGTTATGCAGTTTGGGACATGAAGGATCATGTGGTAAGATTTTTGGTAAATCAAGAAGACCTTGATGCATTAGGTGATAAAACATTTTTGACAATGGGGTGAATGGAACCGACATGGGATAAATATAAGGTTTTGTGAGAGGTGAATGAGGAGTGGATGAAGGTAGGTCTATCGATAGCAATGCAGGTCGAGGATCCAATGTAGGTCAGATATGAGATCGAGGGGTGGATCTATGTGAAGGCGAGGGTGCACAGGTCATAGGAGACTGGTGTGGATGCACATGGCAATGGTAGTGGCTCATCTATAGCTCCAGAGCCTCAATGTAGGAAAAGAGATGTTGTATGTCATGATGTGGTGGTGATAGTATCAATTGAAGGTGGTGATCAAGGCCTTGATGTGTGCGATGTGGCTTGATATTCATGGGAATATGGATGAGGTCTTGATGATGAAGGAGAAGAGTGGAAAGGCCTCAAGGATTAAAAAACTTTCTAGGAAGGCAAGCCTCGTAGGGGGAAAGAAGGTGTCTAGATTACAAGTGGCATGGAAGATATCCCTAAATGGCAGTGTGCATGGGATGGAGGTATGCTAATGGAGGTGGCTTATAAACTCAAGAAGCTCAAGCTTGCAAAGCTTAGGCATAATAGGACTCACCATTGGGGAGCGAGGTAGGTAGGCATGCCAGACGAGCTTGGTGAGGAGTGTATCCTCTATTATAAGGGTTATAAGCTCCTAGGAGGTGATAGGAATGATCCATTGGTGAATAGGGGTTCCTGAAATCATCAAACAGGTGAGGTGGAGACCCCTGTACTTGGGGATGGGATGATTCTTCCTTTTCATCAAAATAGGATAGGGAGACCTAGCTATCTCCAGAGCAAGGTGAGTAGGAAAATCCTCGAAGGTGAGTTGACATGTGGTGGGGTGGTGTGTGATGGTCTGAGCATGGTGAATGTGACGTCTACCTAGGGTGAATTATAAGTAATGGTTGGGCTAGGTCAGCTAGTGTGATGGGTACAAACTATGGTTGTAGAGGATCCTGAATGGTGCTATTGTGTCTTGCTGCTACTGGTGTGAATGTGGATGATGTAAATCCTACAAAAAGAGAAATAAATACCAACAATATATAAATGAAAATCAAAGAGTAAATAAATGTGCATGTATAATGTAATTGTAAAATAATAGAAATGCATGTTTGGTGATGTGCGTAGTAGCTAATGTGTTTATGCATAGCAGTGTATACTGCTTGTGATGGTGAATGCCTATGTGTATTAGGCATTGAATGCATGGAGATGCAAGATGTTGATGGGTTCAGGCTCATTAAGGCCTTCAATATTGGCTAGATGATATGCTCCTAAACCATATTTGTGTGTAACAATGAATGGGCCCAACCAGTTTGGGGTAAACTTGTCATGTCGTTGGTGAGGTTGACTCATGATTTGTTGGTTTTCCTTGAGAACTAGGTCACTAATTTTAAAATCGCATTGATGTACCTTACTATTGTAGGTACGGTGAAGGTGATCTTGATAGACTCGTGTGTGCTCGATTGCATGAATGCGACGTTCATCGAGAAGTGTTAATTGATCTAAATGAGCTTGGCAAGCAGTGTCATCATCAATGAAGTCCTTCATAGATATCCTTAAGGAAGGTATCTCAAGCTCAAGGGGCATGATAGCTTCAACCTCATATACAAGTGAAAAAGGTGTTGCCCCAGTAGGAGTATGAATGCTCGTACGATATGCCCACAAGGCTAGGGGTATTTGGTTATGCCAATCATGATGAGATTCTACTATGGTTTTATGAAGGATGGAACAAATGGTTTTGTTTGTGGCTTCTACTTGACCATTACCCTGAGGGTAGTATGGGGTAGAAAAACTATGATGTATGTGGAATTTGTCACATAGGGCTTAGATAGTTTTGTTCTTAAAGGATTTCCCATTATCAAAAATAATTTGGGAGGGAATTCCAAAATGACATATGATGTGGTCTGTGATAAATGCTGCAATTTTAGCTCCTATGGTTTGGACCAATGGGATGGCTTTGACCCACTTTGTAAAATACTCTATGGTAGTGATGATAAATTTGTGGTTGCTTGAGGAAGCTGGTGTAATCTATCCAATTATATCTAGGCCCCATTGGGAGAAAGGCCACATGGATTGGATAGGTTGAAGTGCTTGGGATGGGAGATGTGTTAGGTTCGTGTGTTTTTGGCATTTGATGCAATGCTTCACATACTCATAGTAGTCATGCTCCATTTTGGGCCAGTAATAACCCATACGAAGGATGCATTTGGTGATTTCCATGCCACTAAAATGGCCACCACAAGTACCATCATGGGTTTCTTGTATAACCCATTGTGATTCTTGCGGTTCTAGGCAACGCAGGAGCATGTCGTCATAGCTGCGATGATAAAGGATGTCCCCCAACAAGGTGTAGCGGATTGCTCTCTATTTGAAGGTTCGGCATTGAGCGTGGGGTAAATCACATGGTAGGAAACCTAATTTGATGTAATATTTAATTTGTGAAAACCATGGGTCATGGGGTTCAATGTTTACCACATACACACCACCATCATCTGTAGGAGGTGTGGGTGATATGGTAGATCGAGTGAGCATATGGATGGATACGGATGTTGTGTCAGATGTTGGGTTTTTTAGAATGAGGGACCCTAAGGAGGCCATAGTATCTGCAAAATTGTTTGATGATCGCGGAGTGGCTTTGAGGTCATACCACTCAAATTGAGATAAGAGTTTTTGTGCAATTTTCTTATATTGTTGGAGGATTGGGTAATTGCATAGCTAAAGTTCCTACACTTGATTTACTATCAGGAGTGAATCACCTATGATGTGGAGGCATTTGATATGCATGGAATGTGCTTGTTTTAGTCCTAGGATTAGGGCTTCATATTCTGCATTGTTGTTGGTACAGGGAAAGTCGAGTTTGAATGAAAAGGGGAGTGGTTCTCCTTTAGGTGTGAAGAAGACAATGCCTGCACCCCTAGCATGGAGACATCTTGGAACCATCGAAGAATAGGGTGAGGTCAGCTATGACTTCGGGTTCAACATATTCTTCAACTTTGGTTATGTGGAAGATGGAATCATCTAGAAGCTGAATGAGGAGGGGTTGATTATCATTCAAAGGGGCTTCGACCAGTTGGTCTATGATGACCTACCCTTTGATGGATTTTTGGAAAATGAATTCTAGGTCAAATTCAGTTAAGAGCATGATCCACTTAGATGTGCGAGAATTGTGATAGCTCTTGTTCATCATGTACCGAAGGGGATTATCTTGGGTGATGACAAAAGTTGTGTGATTTAACATGTAGTGGTATAATTTTTGAGTGGTGAATACTACCGCTAGGCATAATTTTTCCATGTATCCATATCTTGTTTCATAACTAACTAGTGTATGGTTAATATAATAGATAGCCTACTCTTTGTTGAGCATGTTCTTTTGAGCTAGAAGTGTACCTAGCACAAGCTTTGTAGCTAAAATGTATAAAATCAATGGTAATTCTGGATGCGGTGGTGACATAACTGGCAGTGATGTAAGGTAGGTTTTGATAGCATCAAATGCTCCTTGATATTTATCATCCCATTTGAAGCTTACTCCCTTTTGTAGGAGGTGGTTGAATGGTTGGCACTTGTCGGATAATTGCGCTATGAATCTACGAATAGAAGTGATCTTGCCCTGGAGGCTACACAATTGCTTCAATGTGGTAGGAGGGGGCATCTCGATGATGGCTTTCACCTTACTAGGATCAATCTCAATGCCTCACTGGGAGACAATGAATCCTAGTATTTTTCTTGAGGTAACACCAAACACACACTTCTTTGGGTTCAAGCACACATTGTGTTCTAATAATCGATCAAAAATCTGATGGAGATCTTCGAGATGATCTGCATGTTTCTTGGATTTGGTGATGAGATCATCTACATAGTCTTCAATGTTTTTGTGCATCAATTCATGGAAGATATAGGTCATTGTGCATTGGTAGGTTGCCCTAGAATTTTTGAGGCCAAAAGGCATGACTTTATAGAAAAAGGTCCCCCAGGGTGTTGTAAAGGAGGTTTTGTGTTGATCGGTTGGGTTGATCCTGATTTGATTGTATCCAGAGAATCCATCCATGAGGGATATCATCTCATGGCCTATGATGGAGTTGACAAGGGAGTCAATTTTAGGTAGGGGAAAATTATCTTTGGGACAAGCTTTGTTTAAATCGTGAAAATCCATGCAGACATGGACTTCATCGAATGGCTTAGGTATAGGGACCATGCTGGATACCCATTTAGGATAGTCGATGGGTACAATGAAATCGATGTCTAGGAGATTTTGGAGCTCGAACTTCACTATTAATGCAATAGTTGGATGCATGCATCACAAATTTTGTCTCACTAGTTTGGCATTAGGATTGAGTATGAGATTATGAACCACTATGGTAGGGTCAAGTCCCAGCATGTCCTTGTATGACCATGCAAAAACTTGAATGTACTTGTGAAGGAAGTTTGTGAAGGCAATGCACTCCTTGGGTGAGAGGCTAGTAGCTAGTTTAAGGATGTGGGGATTTTTAGGATCATCACCAATGTTGACATCGATAGTGTCTTCAATGAGCATGTGAGATCCATCACATAACTATTCGAGGACGGGGATGAGGTTAAGGTCATCGATGGCATTGCTAAAATCATATTTTTCATCTACGTAGACACCCATGTGAGATACCTAAGGGACTTGGGGTGACATGGATGAGGAAGGAGCATTTGAGGCCCACAAGACATGAGGTGAAAGTAGGAAATCTCGAGGTATTGGTATGGGTGATATATGCATGAGATCTATAAAATTTGGATTTGGGGTATCATCCCAAGTCTGCTGGTGACTGTAACAAAGGGGAGAGAACAAGTCTACCTCAACCATGTTGATCGATGTTGTAGGTGAAGTGGGTGGGGAAGAATCTAGTGAGTAGGGCTCGGTGGTTCGTGCACACCCTAAGAGACTCAAGGGAGGTCGTAGAACAACTAGAGGTGAATGAGAATGAGCAACTGCTCTCTGTAATTGCCTATGTATAGGTGGGAATGTGGCTAAGTGTATTGGTTATGACTCGGGAGGGACTATATTAGGTTTTCTTGGTGGCGCATCTAAGGATAAGGTGGTGAATTGGTTTTTTAGTCTATCCATATAATAGAATGAGGAATCTTTAGACATGGAGGATTCCTCAAAAGAATTCGTAGGGGACTGCAATGGTAGAATGAGGCGATGAAGTGTCTTCCATGATATCCATGTCGACATATTCTTCCAGGGTGTGCATTGGAAGGGGAGTAGGATAGAGGGATAGGTCTTGGAGTTCATCTTCTAAGGTATGAACTACTCTTGGATTATAGCCTATACCAGATTTGTCGATCGGTGATTGAACCCAAGGATCGATAGGTGTGTGCAATCCTTGTTCATAGCGACTAAGCCCGAATCCACACCAATGAAAATATTGCAGGTAGCACAAGGTAAAGTGAGGGTTGGCCATGTGGTCTAGTGTACCACAAAAGCTAGATTGTGGTGGAGGAGAAGTTGGTGGGGGGATCGAAGAGTCGACTCCTACATAAAAAAAATTGGTATGGTTTTTGGGACCTCCTAATTGTATGATGGTTCTAATGGTAAGGATCGAGGCTAAAGGGCAACCAAAATCATGGGTAGATTGGATAGGGGGATCACGTATGTGGGCATCACATACATTATAGTCTCCTGGTCTAGTATTTGACATGAAAATGGATATGCGTGGTGTGGCACAATCTGGTGACTGGGATGGGGTATCAAAATCAGATGAGGAAGGTGAAATTTGAGATTCCCTGATGGTAGTGGTTGAAGGGTGTGGGAGTTGTTCATATGAACTAGGTTTTGTTTTTTCTTTTTCATGATATTTGGTTGTTGTAGCTTGAATAGGATGTTTGCTCTGTGTGGGGGAAGGTATCGGCGTAGGCGTTGGGCTACATGGAGAAGTGAATGTCCTAGGCCACGATGAAAAGGTAAGGGGAGGTGTTTATGGTGTAGGAAGGATAGGGGCTTCCATAGACAAGGATGGGGGAGGTAACATGACAGGTTGTGTAATGGGTGGCGATGGTGGTTGTGGCACCGTAGGTGGAAATTGGAATGGTAGAGGCTGGGATGATTGTGGAGGCCATAAGGATGATGATGAGAAAGGCATGCTAGAGGTTTTGGGTCCCATGGAATATGGTGCTAATGGTGCAGACATCAAGGCTTGTGCTCTTTATGAACACTGGGATGTTGAGGTGGAATTTGGGGAGGATATCAATGCTCCTATCGATTGATGAGAGGATACGAGGAATAGTTGGGAGGATGAAAATTATGGTGTAGGGGGAAGTTCTACGATGTTGTAAAACTTAAATGGATATCCATTGGCTAGGACACAGTGAATGAGTCTGTTGTGGATGTACTTGAGGCAATGGTGTAGTGTGGAAGGGACACACTACATGTCTCTAATCCATGGGTGACCAAGGAGAATATTGTATTGCATTTCCCCTTGGATGATGTGAAAGAGGATGGAGATGGTACGGATGCCTACGTGGATAGGTAAAACTATGGATCCTATGGTAGGTCTCATGGAGCCATCGAATGCACGCAGGTCAAGGGAAGGTGTGGTAAAATGGGTTGGTGGGATATGCAGGTGATGTAGAGCTATTATGGATATAATGCTAATGGATGAGCCCATGTCAATGAGTACCCACTTGTAGGTGATATCGTTGATCATGGCTTGTATGTGGAGAGGGGGATCTGCTCCTTCTCCAATGAGTTTCGTTATCTCATGGTCATGGAAGCTAATTGAGGGCTGGAGGCATCATGGGATATTTCCTATAAAATTGATAAAGGCATTCATGTCATGTGTCTCTAGGTCAATGGAGCGTAGGATGTCATTCAATGTCTCGTGATGGGGTTGAGACTGTTGTAGGAGATCAAATATGGATAGCCACATGGGGCATTACGTAACTGATGGGTTAGGCTACCACGTATGGTAATCACATTTTGAGGTGGTGGTGGTATGGTAGTAGGCATTTGAGGTACTTATGGTGATGTGAACTAGGCTGGACGAAGAAACAATAGGTGTTTTCTAGCATGACAGATGTTGTTGGTTCCTCGTAGTAAGGTTGATCATACCTACTACACCACATGATGGAGGATCACGCTGGATACTATTCACTTGGTGAGGTGGCACTAGGGGATTGTTTGGAGGTCTAGGAGGATTGGGTCCTCTATGATCAGGTAGAAAATTTTAAAAAATCCCTAAATTTTTATTCTATAGGACTAGATGGTTTGCTGCTTGGATGATGCCCCTATCGATTAGGTCTTGAACTTGTCCATGGAAGGAGTAACATGAATCGATATCATGGCCACATTGTCTATGTAAGGGATAAAAGAGTTTCTCATTGTACCCATGAGGCTTGGGTGCATTTGGATCCAATGGGTGGATCTCAGGTAGGAGGAGATGATCGCCCTCATATAATATATGAAACAAAATTGGTAATGGTTCAAATAATGGTGTGAGGTTGCATGGTGGAACTTATTGGTGCATGCCTCGGTATTATTGCAGTCGAGGTGGAGCAGGAGCATTAGTCTAAAACACTTGTGGCTACGGTGTATAGGGTGTAGGTTTCGGTGTTGGCGCTAGGGTAGTGGTTGTGACTTGGTTGGATTGAGGTGGCCGAGGGTGTAGCACCCTAAAATTGGCACAGTCAAAATTATAAAATTTACATTCACCTTAGTAAATAATTTAAAAATCAAATTTAACCTCCCAAACCGCCCGTTAACCGTCGGGAAATCCGTTTCCCCCTTTTTCGTGCCATTTTTAGAGGTTGTTTTGACCGTTTGACGATATCGTCGCCGATCAGACGATATCGCCTCAGATTTGACGATTTCGTCTGGACTAGGTCGTCCAGACGATCTTGTCGCAAAACTGAATTTGCATAGTTGGAATCCGTTCCAACGGGTCTCCAATCCGGGCAGAAGCGTGTCTGCGCCATTGGGACCCTCCCCCGTTGGAGATCTCCCAAATTGGGATGATCTCCAACCTCCCAACAACTCCCCCTAAGCCTATTTAACTTCTAGGATTTTCCCTCCCCAACCCCTGGCTGAATTTATCTGCGAATTGAATCCCTCTGCGCTAAAACATCATAATATTATTTTTGCATTAGTCCCATAGCAATTTTGATGCAGGTATATCATTGATTTTCAACTGGAGCCAGCACCTATCGTCGCCGACGAACCTGTCCAGATCGGAGGCGATCCTGTCGAATTCGAGACGATTTCGTACTGATGCGAGACGATCTCGACTGTAGCCCACATCGAGGCAATCAGTGCCTGGAGTTTGCTTTTCTCAACTTTGTCTCTGTTATTTTGTTTTGCAAATTAGATAATACATTCAGTTTTTATCCTATTTTGCATCTGGAGTTCACCCATTTAGCTTAGATTGCATGCTAAGTTTATGATCTGCCATTTAAGCACAGTAATTTGCATTAATTTTTGTTCTTGAATAGTGTTCAGCATTCATATTATCATTTGGTGTAATTTGCCTCTGTTAGCATAGTGTTATGTCTTGCATTTTGCATCTATTCTCTGTTTTGCAGGTTTTGACGGATTCGTCTGACGAATTCGTCAGATCTCAGATGATCTCGTCTGATTGCAGACGATTCTGTCGAATCTCAGACGATCGGGACTGCTTCAAAATTAGAATCTTCTTCAGACATCCGGATCAGGTATTCTCCGTTTTCCTCCTATAAATTCTCTATTCTCTGCTTTTAAATCTGTCTGCTGTATTCATGAAAAATTGCATTTTCATATAGTTTAATTTAGAATCATTCGGCCAAACCTAGGATGAATGCTTAAGATTAAAACGAACTCATTAAACACATTCCAAAACCTAGGCGTGGAAACTGCCATTAAATGTTTCCTGGTGAACCCACCATCCGTCGAAAAATCACCAAAATACACCTCCCTTGAGAGGCGGGACCTTCGCAAAGTCCTCTCGTCCGAGGTACCGCATCATCCTTTTCCCATCCTCCTTCCGGGCGCGGATCCTATAGCCTGAAGGTAGGGATGCAAAAAATTTGGAGCGATACATTTTGGTGAACCCGACGTGAATGCATCATAACCTTTTGAAAACAAAAAAAAAAAAAAATATATATGTATACAAAAAAAACAAAAACAAAATCATCATTTCAAGTTTGTATGTTTTAGATTCAATTCTAAATAGTAGATGCTAAATATTACTTTTAGAAGTACTAAAGAAACCATGAGTTTTTACTCAAATCAATATGAGCCCATCAGTAATGTTGGAAGAATTCAGCCAAATACATTTGTTGATTATGACCAACCTTATCCCTATTCAACATCACCTCCATCACACTTCTCTCATTTTTCATCCTTAACCCAACAAGACAATCCCTTTGCCAATCCTCTTCATAACGATATTATCTATTCTCCCATATATCCATATTATGTCTATCAATCCACATATAATCCTCCTCCACCTTTTCAATACTCTTCTTTCAATACAACACATCCATTTCAACAAGAAAATACTTATTCTTCCAATTCTACCATGCACTCACCTCATACTTCGCAATCTTCCTATCATCATTCTACCCATAATAAAGAAAGTAGAGGTGAGAAACCATTAGGTCCTTTTATGACGAAATTCCTAAGGCATTTATCAAAAACCTCTCAAAAACCTTCATCACGTAAATTTACTAAGCTCAATCAACCAATGGATATAATTCTCAAGTATTTACTTGACACAAATAAGATTGAACTCCCTTCCATAAGACAACCTTGATACCACAATAGATTGGTTTAAACCTGAGCTACATTGTGAATATCATAGAGTAGATGGACATATGACACAAAATTGTAAAGATTTAAGATGTGCAATTCAAGATTTGATTGATAAGGGTCTTTTTAATATAAAGGAATTACAATCTACAACTGATTATAAATCTCCAGTAAACAATCAAACTCCTACACAACAAATACCAATAATCAATCAAGACATGGAGATCTCCCAAGAACCCCTATTCAATTATCAACAACAAGAAACCAATCAAATATTGCATGTTAATGTGTCCCATCATGATGATATTATTAATATTGTAACAAAAACTACAAATGAGCAACCTCAAGTTCAATCAACTCAATCTGATATTCAAGATATGGATTCCTCATTTGACCAACCTTCAAAACTATCTTTGACTCTAGAGAATGATCCAAAATGGAATGTAAGCATAGAAAGCTCATCTTTAGAATCAAAATCTCAATCTGAAATCCACTTTGATAACCAACAACAAGTGATTAATCCTCAAGCAAAGATATCCCTTTTAGAAGTATTACAAATTTCTCACAAGGAAATTTTGTTCAAAATACCTAGCCAACAATTTGTTCCTCATCATATTTTCTCTAAGAACATAATTAATGGTGTAAACCCTCTTGAGGTTAACCATATTTCATTCTATGATGAGGATATTCCTTCCTCTACTCCACAAGAAGACTCCTATCTTTACATTACCGGATCTCGTAAAGAAACACTTGTTAGAACTATCATGGTAGATAATGACTCCTCTCTTAATTTATGCACTTATCAATTATTCCAAAAACTCAAATCAAAGGAAGAAGATCTTAATGAATCAAATGTTATTATAAAATCTTTTAACAATGAAATTCAAGAAGCTCAAGGTACTATAATTCTTCCCCCTTAATATTGGATCCAAGATCCTGGATACTTTATTCTATGTAGGATATGGCCCTTCACCTTACAACCTACTTCTCAGAAGTCCTTGGATTCATACGATGAGGGTTGTCCCTTCCACTCTTCACCAATGTTTGAAGTTTGAACTTGCAAATAAAATTGTTACCATACATGGTGACCCAACACCATTTGAAGAATATTTAACGATTGAAACATCAAGTTCTATACATTCTCTATTATCACAATTATCTTCTATCCATCACTTTTCTTCATCCATATATGATCATCCTTGTTTACCAAATAACACCCATGCATATCTTTCACATATACTTTCTCCATCTTATCAAGACTTGGAATATAATAATAAGAATGAAGAACTTTCTTATCCTTCTGACATTTTATTTTGTAACATGATCAATTTTCCACATATAAAAGTCAAATCTTTTGCTACATTATTCTACATTATAACAAAGCTTTTGTTATCACTACCTTTTATTCATCACCTTTTGTTCTTACCTTCACCTCAACCAGATTATCCTTCAAAACCTCCTTTGATTTTGAAGCAACCTTAGACATGCTATACTCAAATAACCTTGTATAGTGTATATAGATCATCTTGTATATACCACCAATTTCAATTCATAAATTAAAATCAAAATACAAAAAAAAATCAAAATCCTCAAAATCTTCAAAAAAATACAAATGCAACTAAGGAACTTAAAGGTAAATTTGAGCCCAACTGGCTCGGACCATACATCATTACTGCTAAAATTTGAATCAGGAGCATATAAATTATCTACCTTAGATGGTAAAGAACTTAAAGAACCCATGAATATTTTGCATCTCAAACGTTACTATGCATAAATTTGGTCATTTCATCCATGTATATATTTGTTCAAAATTACTATCTTGTATTTCTTTCAATTTATATCCAAAAACACCCAAAAACATTCATAAATCTCCAAAAATCTTCAAAAACTATCTATTGCATTTATTTAAAGCACTTGTTAAATTGTTTGCTCAAAAACTAAAATCAAAAATCAAAATCTAAAAACAGCTATATGCTTGACTCTTTCGAAACCAAAACAATATACAGAAGAAAGAGAGAGTCAACATTCTCAAAACTTCTCAAAAGTGTTTATATATATTTTCTTACAATTATTGCAGTTATATGTTTCAACTTATTTTGGATAAATTAGCATTTATTTTGAATCCCTCACTTGCACACTCACAACAAATAAATATTTTGATTTTATCTGGCATGATTACTAATCTCTCTTATATCAAAGTTCACACAATTTAATTAAATAAAGTTTGAGCATAGAGAATTGATCTTGTTATTTACTTAAACCAAGCACATCTTTTCACAATAAAATGATTATATTTGTAATTTCCATGTTTTGATACATAGTAGAACTGATTTCTTGAGCGAAAAGTTTCCCCTGCTATCCTATCATGCACATGGTCTAGAATCTTTGAGAATTGGCAAAAGGACAAGCTCACCCCTACCCAGAATAAAAATCCCTTGCTCTACAGCTAATCTGAGCAAGTATCCCTAGAACAAACAGAAAAAGAAAAAGAAAAAATTCAAGAAAAAGAGAAAAGAGAAATGTTCTTTTATATCATTATAGCAATGTTCCAAGCATTATCAAGCAAAAGAAATACAAAAGAAAAATATGCAAAGTTCAAAAGAAAGCGAAAGCAATAAAATCCCTTTCCCTACCCTTTGAAAAGAAAAGAAGGGTTGATGAGCTTGAATCCCTGGAATTCTCAATTATTCGAAAACTGTGAGGTAAGCCCCATAACAGGTGGTTTGTGCCCAACTCGCTTGGCCTTGGGTAACTCCTAGCGTGGCGATATGTCTGTCACATTAGCGACCTTCTTTTGTATAGACCTATGTCTGCTTATGGATTAGCTAGCTCTTGATAATCCGATCTACATAGTGGTCTAATATGGTTATATGCATCTACATCATGGTTAATGAACACTTATTTGGTTTCTTCAAATCACTTGTATCATAGTATCTTGCTCAAAACTGGTAAATGAACAATGCAATCGCACACACATTTGTATTTGAGAGATTTTGTCTATCATTATGATAAATCAAGATCGGAAATGAATTCACATATGCACATGGGATTCCTTATAAATCTAACTTTTGTCTTCAAAATACTTTGAAATATTATTTTTGCAACTTGTTTGGGAATAAATCAAGTACAGTTGTTTTCACAAAGACAACTATATCATAGAAAAATCAAAAATTTCTTTCAAAATACACAAATCAAATCATATATATCTGGTTGACTTTCGCGACGATGGTATAGCTCCACAACCAAAATTGGAATTGTATGCCTAGCGCAAGTCCTCATTTTCATATTTTCTGTTCATCAATAATCAATCATGCAATAAAACCTTTTTTTTGGATTTTCGCGATGATGGTATAAGTCTATACCTACATATTCTATGCCTAGCGCAAACCATTGTAACAATTTTTATTCCCCATTTATCAAAAATCATAAAAACCATATGACTTCATTATGTTACACAAATTATGCTTTTTAAAATCAAACCCATTTTCATTATTTCATATCATTATGTCAACCTTTAACTTTGCAATGATGGTATAATTCCTAAGGAATTATTCACAAATTTTATCACACTTAGGAATTTATGCCTAGCAAAAATCATTTTAAAATATTTCATGTACAAATATTTTTCATGAAAATCTGAAAACAAATCATTATCATCACCATCATTTTTCATCATTGCACCAAAGTCTTAAGACAGTCTCTTAAGCACTCTTTTTACTTTTCGCAATATTTCTATCCTGGGATTAGCTTGACGACCGAGTGAGCAGCGACTCCATGAAATGGTCTATAATAGCGACAATGTCCTTTGAAATTATTGTTAGAAGTCTCTTTTTATTTTTATTTTTTATCACATTTTCATTACAAACAACCAATTTGTTACATCAGATTATTTCATTTAAAATCTTACAGCATGACATCAAAATTATAATGTTTCAAAATGACATAATTACATGAGTCATCGAATCAATCAATCAAAACATTAAAAGCATCATAAAAATACATAAGACACAAGTCATATGATCAAAAATATCTCATCTATATATGTCACAAATATATGTACATCATCAAAACTGGATTGGTATGCCACAATCTGTACCTCGGCATACTCAATCCTCTATCAAACAAAAAAATATATATAATACAACATCAATGTGCAGCCCTCTAGCCTCGAGAGCCCCTCGAGCTCTCTGCCTCATCTCCTCCCCCGCCCTGAGGTGGACGAGGTGGCCCCATCGCAGTCTGTGTCGTCCTAGTCCTCGATCGGGACGTGGTCCTCGATGACCCGATCCTGATCGGATCTGCGATGTTCGCTGGCAGGGGTAGTCTATCTGCCTCTGGCACCAGCTGGTGATACAGTGTCTGATAAAATGTCAACTGGGCGATAGCCCGTGTCAACTCTCCTGAGCTCGCCCCTCCGCCCCGTGCCCTGAGGCGTGCAATCTCATCCCGTAGCTGTGACACCTCAGCATGGTGTCGTGCAGCCGCATCCTGTAGCGTCTGCACCTGAGCCTGTAGACGATCTCTCTCTGCCTGGAGAGTAGCCATCTCGCTACTCTCTCCTATGTCCACACCCTTGCCCTTATCGGGCGATGGTGGCCTCTGTGGAGATGGGGGTCTCTCCTCCCTCCTCTCCCGCTGTCGTGGCCGCTCCTGTGCCCGTGGCCTCCTCTGCTCTCTCCCGTCGTGACCCTGGGCCGCCTCTATCGTTGCCTGGCATCGCCTCCCTATCCGACGCACGACCGCGTGGATCGGACCCTGAGCCCTCGTCATCCGAGGAGGGCGGATGCCTGCGTACCAGGCATCGTAGCCGTCAGCTACCCCTGCGTCGTCTCCATCCACTGGCTGGATGGGGGCATCATCCGCGTCCTGACTCCAGAATCGTTGCATGTCTGGAGCCCCGCTAACCGTGGTGTTATCCCGGACGATCCGAGAAAACTCATAATCCCTGAGAGATGGGATCCCCTACTATAGACCGAACTGCCTCAAAACTCGGTCGTAGCGGTGGAGCTCCACCTCTCCCCTCTCCATCCGCAGCCAGCAGACTCGCCTGATGCGAGCCAGCTCCTGTCCATCCTCGGCCCACCCTGGGTGCCCTCGCCACGGCCTCCAGGTGATCTGATCCGGGATCAACTCATCAAGTAGTCTCCGGGACATCGGCAGGTCAATCCGCCACTGTGCCCCTCTTCGGAGCCACCAGTAGAAGACTCGGGGCCTCTCCCCGTCTACCCCTATCAGTGGAAGCCCTACCGGCCTCCGCACCGCAATGTGCTCCCGGCACCAAACCTGTAGTAGCGATGTCATCACCAGACATCGGCCGCCCTTGTACACGACCCCATACAGGATCCTGTACAACCGGCATAGAACAAAGCTGCCCCAGCAAAAACCTCGTACCCATGGTCCCGCATATCGTAGATCACATCTCGCGAGCATCCATGGTACCCTACACCCGCTCTGGTGGCACAGCAGAAGTCCACCAACCACCCCAGATAGTACCCGTGTGAGTGTAGATGCCCCAGGCATCTGGCGTAGTGCCTCGATGTTCACTCCGCCCTTCTCTAGGGCGAAGCTCGGGTCACCGCACAGCCGTCCCATAGCGTGGCCCTGGTTGGCCGCAGGAGTGATCATCCGTCCTTGTATGGGGATTCTCAGAATCCTCCATACATCCTCCAGTGTGGGAGTCATCTCCCCTGTCGGTAGCCAAAAATAGGAAGAACCCGGATACCATCTCTCTGCTAGGGCTGTCAGTAGCCCCATATCTGTGGATACTTGTGGCATCTCCGCCACATGCTACAAGCCGGCCTGTGCCAACAGATCTCGCTCTGCTTGTGTGAGCGCGGCCAAGTCGTCTCTCAATCCTCCATATTTCCACTCCCTGCTCTTTAGTAATCCTCTCTGCAAACATAAACAACATAAACAATAAACAACAAATAATCATTAATCAATAATTCACATAATCAATAATGCAAGTTAAAAATTCAATTTTTTTGCAATTGATGATATCGCCCACTATTGGACGATATCGTCCCAAATCTGAGCATAATCGTCTCCGATTTCGCAGTTCGAAATCGTCCCTAATTTGATGAAATCGTCCCCCTTTCGACGATTTCGCCCTCGGGCGAAATTGCCGAAATTGAGACGATTTCGTCGAAATCGGGACGATTTCGTCCCGACGACGTCGACGGCCCAAAAACGGCCGCGATGCTCAAAATTCACCTAAAAACTATCTAAAAAGCATGTAAATTCAAATTAAATCAGTTCTAAACTAAGTTTAGACCCTTACCCGTAGACCGCGTCGGACCTCTGCAGATCTGTGCGCTGTCTCGACCATTTTTGCTTCAGAGCTCTAAAACAAGAAAAATGAACAGTAACAATGAATTAGGGTTTTTACCCTATTTTTCTTAATTTTATTCAACAATATTTTTTTGCTTTTCCGCGTTTTTACCTCAAACGTTCGATTTGGGTAAAAACACGGAGGGGGCACCATAGTAAGATGTCGTACGATTCGACCAAGAATCGTCGCCTAAAAATGGGTATAATTTTTTGCTTTCTCGTAGATCGAGAAGAACTCATCTTTAACGTATTTTCTTCGAAAAATTCGCTAAAGAGGGGGCAAAATGTAGCACCCTAAAATTGGCGCAGTCAAAATTATAAAATTTACATTCACCTTAGTAAATAATTTAAAAATCAAATTTAACCTCCCAAACCGCCCGTTAACCGTCGGGAAATCCGTTTCCCCATTTTTCGTGCCATTTTTAGAGGTTGTTTTGACCGTTTGACGATATCGTCGCCGATCAGACGATATCGCCTCAGATTTGACGATTTCGTCTGGACTAGGTCGTCTAGACGATCTTGTCGCAAAACTGAATTTGCATAGTTGGAATCCGTTCCAACGGGTCTCCAATCCGGGCAGAAGCGTGTACGTGCAGTTGGGACCCTCCCCCGTTGGAGATCTCCCAAATTGGGATGATCTCCAACCTCCCAACAACTCCCCCTAAGCCTATTTAACTTCTAGGATTTTCCCTCCCCAACCCCTGGCTGAATTTATCTGCAAATTGAATCCCTCTGCGCTAAAACATCATAATCTTATTTTTGCATTAGTCCCATAGCAATTTTGATGCAGGTATATCATTGATTTTCAACTGGAGCCAGCACCTATCGTCGCCGACGAACCTGTCCAGATCGGAGGCGATCCTGTCGAATTCGAGACGATTTAGTACTGATACGAGACGATCTCGATTGCAGCCCACATCGAGGCAATCAGTGCTTGGAGTTTGCTTTTCTCAACTTTTTCTCTGTTATTTTGCTTTGCAAATTAGATAACACATTCAGTTTTTATCCTATTTTGCATCCGGAGTTCACCCATTTAGCTTAGATTGCATGCTAAGTTTATGATCCGCCATTTAAGCACAGTAATTTGCATTAATTTCTGTTCTTGAATAGTGTTCAGCATTCATATTATCATTTGGTGTAATTTGCCTCTGTTAGCATAGTGTTATTTCTTGCATTTTGCATCTATTCTCTGTTTTGCAGGTTTCTGACGAATTCGTCCGACGAATTCGTCAGATCTCAGACGATCTCGTCTGATTGCAGACGATTCTGTCGAATCTCAGACGATCGGGACTGCTTCAAAATCAGAATCTTCTTCAGACATCCGGATCAGGTATTCTCCGTTTTCCTCCTATAAATTCTCTCGTTCTCTGCTTTTAAATCTATCTACTGTATTCATGAAAAATTGCATTTTCATATAGTTTAATTTAGATTCATTCGGCCAAACCTAGGATGAATGCTTAAGATTAAAACGAACTCATTAAACACATTCCAAAACCTAGGCGTGGAAACTGCCATTAAATGTTTCCTGGTGAACCCACCATCCATCGAAAAATCACCAAAATACACCTCCCTTGAGAGGCGGGACCTTCGCAAAGTCCTCTCGTCCGAGGTACCGCATCATCCTTTTCCCATCCTCCTTCCGGGCGCGGATCCTATAGCCTGAAGGTAGGGATGCAAAAAATTTGGAGCGATACAGAGGGTAAGGTTGATTTTTTGTGGTCCTGTTGAAGTGGAAGTTGGGGTTATAGTTGGATTTGGATCTCAACTTAATTTTCCTAGATTTAACCTTAATGTCTTCAATAACTTTTTCTTATGAAATGGCATCTTCAAAAGTGCGGATTTGGTCAAGCTGGAGGGATGTGGAGATGTGTTTGTGGAAACTATTGGAAAAGAGTATCATGAGCTTAGTAGTGGGGATGCTATGGGTGAGTTCATGTATAATAACTCTCTATCTGACAATGAACTTAATGATGGGTTCATCATCAACCTATCATAAGGCGTACACATTAGAAAATATGGTCTTTTTCTTGATGTTGATGAAAAAGTGTTCTAGGAAGGAATTGCCTAGCTGCTCAAAAGTATATAGGCTATGACATGGGAGCATGTTGTACCAACCCAATGATGGCGCCACAAGTGAAAGGGAGAAGGTATGCAACATGAGGGGCTTACTAATGTGAATTTGATAGTAGTATGAGCGGTAATTGCTCACATGCTCTCTAGGGTATTCCTTACCTTTGCGCTTTTCAAATTTTGGTATTTTAAAATGATAGGGGTAGGTAGGAATGGGAATTGATGGGTGAACTAGATCATTGCATAGTTCATCATAACATGGCTTTTTTTGCCCATATCTAGAGGTGCATAGGTTTAGCATTTTGACTTCATATCGTAAGAGTTGAAGTTCAGGTGTCATAGGAGTGGGAGTCTGGGCTAAAATAGGCTGATTCTATGGATGTGGTGGATATTGGTATTTTTGCTCTTCCCAGTATTATGAATATTATTATTGCACTTGATCTTGATAATGTGGGTACTGGGTGACATGTGATGTCGTATCTATGGGCACACTAGGTTGTGGGGTAGGTGTTTGTTGTCGGTAATATTATTATGACTAGGAGGCATGTGGTTGTGTCACAGGTACTTCTTGGGTTGGAGCTTGCTATAATGGTTGGGCCATAGGTGGCGATTTCCAATATGGAGGAGGTATAAAGAAGCTGGGTGTAGCCAAAAATGGTGTAGGTGTCAGGGCTACCGGTACTAGGAATCATCAATACGAGGCATCAAAATATGAGATCTATCTCTATCCTGGAGGGTAGGAAGTGGGGAAGCTAAACTATATGGAATAGCTTGGCGGGGTGGGTGTATAAGCTTCCGGTATCGATCCATAGGTGGAAAATATATTGGTAGTGGGAGCTTGAAAGGAGGAGGTGGTGGTATCCTAAAAGTCATCATAGACAAAGGTGGCATGAAAGTTTGGGTATCGTACACTCTGGATACCTGGGAGAATGGTGGAAAAGCTACAAAAAAGGTGGGGTAAGCTGCTAAAGTAGGAACTTGGGTCAAGGGAAAAGTATATGTGTACACTCCCACTTGGGTTTGTGCATATTGTGTTTGAAGGGGCTGCTAGGAGATGCCTTTAGATATGGTGAAAAATGTCTCTTGGGAAGATGATGGCTAGGACTCCTTTGAAGAGTATGGGTGTTAGGTTTTAGGAAATGCTTGTGGTTCCTATTGGGAAAGAAGCTGTTGTGTAGTTTGAAAGAATGGCTTTTGGTTTCCTATAGAAAAGGAGGATTGGTCAGACACCATTCCTACAGTAGGGTAAAATTATATGACTTCTGGATGGGTATAGTTTAGGAGGGAAGAATCACTCTAAAAAATGGATTGAGATAGATTTTGGAATAAGGGGTGTGTGAAAGTGGGAGAAGTAGGTTATGACATCCTCATCTATGGTAAAGAATGGATGAGGTTGTCATGGCACTTTATAGATCATATGGTCATAGAATGTGGTCAGTGGATTAGGTGAGGATGCGGATGAAAGGAGTGGGTAATCCTTTATGAGTGAAGTAGTGAGGGGTTCACTCAAGATTGACATCTCATCTCGAGGCATCATGTGTGTGAATTGTACATCGTATTCTATGCACAAATTAGATGTGTCTATGGTCTTTCCCTTCATGATAGGAGTAAGATTGGAATGACTAGAGGAAGTAGCAGGCCATTCCTCTATAAAGTGTTCTTGCTTATGCACTCTACTACAAGTGACCACAGGCATAGTAGCATGTGTAAAAGGGTTTATAAATAAATCATGTGTGATACAAACTCAACTATGTCTAATGTAAATTTAAATTAGGTGATATACTATGTATGGAAAAATAATATGTAGTGTAATGTGATGAGGACGGTTAGTGATCATGCAAAAAATGGTAGACCGAAATCAATTCTAAATGCTGAAAAATAAAAAAAAATTGTTCGTTTTGTGTTGTGATATTGATACTCCCTATGTAGAATCATGGGTAATGGAGTG
Source organism: Wollemia nobilis (assembly GCA_028583015.1). Classification (NCBI taxonomy): domain Eukaryota; kingdom Viridiplantae; phylum Streptophyta; class Pinopsida; order Araucariales; family Araucariaceae; genus Wollemia; species Wollemia nobilis. The sequence continues at coordinate 3,326,240 of JAQPPZ010002524.1, forward strand.
AATACTCTAGAAAATTAGGAATGTCATCGATATCAAACCTCTTGCAACACCAAAATATGTACATAATAGAATGGTATCACAACGTGAAAATGGTGACCTGTATGGAAGGTGTAGTAAAATGATATCCTAGAAGGGGGAGAACCCACTATGCTAAAGCAAGTTCACAAATTCCTCTCACGAAGAGAGGTGGCACTATCTAAGACCTGCTAGGCAGCGTACCCCATGCTTTCGCTTCACCCTAGGGTGGGCTTAGTCAAGAACGATAGTTACCAATTCCACTAATTATACTAGCCTTGTGGATGAAGGTGCTAAATACTATCCCAACCCGCAGGTAACCACTAGTGATAAAATCTAGGGCCCAGTCATAAAAATGGGGGATTTTTTTATGATGAAATCCAAAAAACCACTCCTATGGGGCTACTAGGTGTCTATGGGGGTGAGCTTATGGAGAGTGCAACTCGATCCACACCAGTATCAAGTGATGGATTGGGGATGAAGTCCAATCTCACCACTTGTTTAAATACCACATGCATGTGTATGGGTTTGTGTTTTGCTAACAGTGTATGCAAGATAAGAAACTAACTAGTTACCTTTTCAAAAGAGAAACTAACCCTAATGTCTTTTCAAAATAAAATGATTAGATAACTGTATTATTTGCAAAGAAATAGTCTAGCCCTAAATGACTTTGTGAAGTAGATTTATCTATTTTGCAAAGCATGGAAACATGCAATCCAAGTGTGTGAAGTAAGGGAATTGGAAAACCCTAATTTTAAATTTTAAATGTGTACTTCTTTTGGCAAGAGATACTATAGACAAAATTTGGAAACAATGTAAGCTTATACCACATGCGAAACAAAAATGGGAAATGCAAATTTATTTGAAAAGTAAAATAAATGAGGTTGCTGGAAAGTTGCAGGTTCTGCAACTTTGGAAAAATTTAACGATCTTACAAGCTTGAAATGGAAGTAAATTTACACCTAGAAATTTTCATTTAACTAGTGAATGCTTTATGCTTTCAAAATTTAGAAAACAAAGGTATAAAAGGGAAATAACTTCACTCTAATGATGTGGGGTTCTTGCTTGGCCCTTGAATAGGTCACCCCTATGGATTTGGATGTTTTTGAAGCTTCTGTGCTCAAATCGCTACCTGGGAGGTGAATTCAATTTTGGAGATGCTAATATGGGATCTGAAGGTTCACATAGCTTCTCAAGGTTGCAAAGAGTTCTAGAAAATCAATATGTATAGGTTTTGAGGCTCTAGAGAGCAAACTACCACCTAAGGAGCAAATTGGAAATTAGTTTGCAGGGTAGGGGAAAAATCCTATTCAAATGCTTCAGATTTGGGATCTAATGGTCTGGGGTGGTTCCCAAGGCTTTGGAGGTCTATGTGGTAGATATATTTTATACCTAAAAACATAGAAAATAGAGGGCAAAATTATATTCATGAAAGAGCAGTTAGCCTAGTATTGTCCGTTGTGGGGGTCCCACCAGGCGTGCCAGAATGAAATGGGTGGAAAGTGGCATTTTATGTAACAACATAAACACAATGTATGTTGAATAAGAAAGTTGTATTTCATTTATATTCAAAGATAACATAGGTTACAATAGGGATAAATTTCCATTTCATGATATCTTTTACAATAAACTTCACAACAATCTTGATACTGCCTTTTATCATCCCTCAATGTAGGTGGGTTTGTGATCCAGCACTAGGTTTTAGTTGATGGTGTTCTTCTTTTGACATATGAAGAACCTTAAAAATGGGGTTAGTGCATTAGGGGGTTTGCCTTGGTTAGACCTCTTGGTTATACAGACTGAATCGACATAAAAACATATTGAAAATTACAATAAATGATGCTAAACACTTGATAATAGTAAATGGAAGCTTACCTGCAAAATCTGATGCGATTTGGGCTTTTTTGACTAAAATCGACACCTAGGGGGCAAATTAGTATCGGATTCACAAGGCAAGAGCGAATCCTGCTATGAGTTGTATTTTGCTGAAATGCTCCAGTAGGGAGGCTCCTTGGCTATTACTATGCTTCTGTTTGCTATAAAATTCGACAATTCAGACTTCAGTGTTGAATTTGGCAGAGTTTTTATACTTTTTTCGTTAATGGAGAGATATCTAGTTAGGGGTTTAGGACCCACTATTTGTAGAAAAAGGCAAGGTGCAGGGGGGGAGTTAAGTAAACTAACCCTAGGCTGATATCTAACTAGAGTTAGGTTAAAGAAGGAAAGGTGGCAACCTCTCATTCCTAATGTAAAATATCTTATCCTCACACGTGTGAGGAAGGATTAGGTCTAATCAATATTAGGGGTCCTAAGCCTAATTAGGGTTTTATTAGGGAAATATCCTAACTAATCCTACTTACACAGATGTGGGAGGGTGCAATTAGTGTTAATTAGGGATTAAAGCTTAATTAATCAAATTTTACCTAAAAGGGAGACTTAAGTGAAGTCAACATTAAATTAAATTTTTAAGAATTGACTTGGTAATTTTTTTGTCAACTAATACCTCGTGGGGGCCTCAATTGAATGCAAATAGGATTTTGGAGGATATCCCAATGCATGGGATGTGATTCTGAATGCTTGTTAGGGTTTTGGACCTAAAAGCTAATGAAGTGGTATATGGGATTCTACACACTGCTATGGCAAACTACTCCAATCTATGCATGATTACGCATGACTACACATGACTATGCATGACTACAATAGCCTACAATAGACTAGGGATATCTGGAATCACCTATGGATACGTAGAGACAACAATGTGTGACTTTTGGGTGCCTTCACTTAGGTTCATTTCACTTTGTCCTTTGGTGTAATGAGATAAGAATATATTAATTCAATCAATGAGCATTTCTCAAGCAATAACTATTTCCAATGATTTTCAATACTTTACTTCCAATATCTTCACTTCAACAATATCCTCTCCAATAATCCTTCCTAAAATTTAATATCTCCTCATCAATATCTCATTCCTCTTTATCCTAGATGGCTCTCACATATGTAGCTCTGAGGCAAGATGGCTCTTATGCCACTTTTGGAAAATATACCTAAATATATCATAGTTAAATATTTCTAGGATCAAAATTACTCACATAAAATCACATTCAATAGTAACACATGTGGGACTAAAGACTATTTTATTCCATTCAAAAAATCAAACCATAGCTTATAAAATATATAGTCCAAATTGAAATGAAAATATGAAATGGAAGGCGGAGAAGAAGAGATAAGGAATTTGTGAGAAGAAGGGGGATAAGAAGATAGGAAGAAGGAGAAAAAATAGGGATAAGAGAGATTTTGAAACAACTTACCACCAATGTTGCTGACATCTCCCTACCAAAAATCCTATGGTGAAACTAAACTCTAACAGATGAATATCCCTTTATCTATATGATGAACTTCCATGCCTAGGAAGTAGTGCATTAAGCCTAGATCTTTCATCTCAAATTGTTTCATCATGGAGTGTTTGAAATCCATATTTATCTTATCATTACTAACCATAAATATGAGATCATCCACATATAAACAAACTATGAGGATATCTTTACCTTGCTTTAGGTAGTAGAGAGTTGGTTCACTTTTGCTCCGAGTGAACCCATATTCCTTGAAATAGTCATCAATGCATGAGTACCATGCTCTTGGTGCTTGCTTGAGGCCATAAAGTGTTTTTTTCAGTTTATAAACAAGGTGCTCCTTACCTTGTTCTTGAAAGCCTTGAGGTTTTTCAACATAAACCTCCTTAGTTAAGTACCCATTGAGAAAGGTACTTTTTACATCCATGTGTTGAATTTTCCATCCTTTGTGAGCAGCCAAGGAAAGTACTATTTTGATTGTCTCTTGTCTAGCTATAGGAGCAAAGGTCTCCTCATAATCAATGCCATACTTCTGTGTGAAGCCTTTTGCTACCAGTATTGCCTTGTGTCTTTCAATACTTCCATCAACATTGAATTTGGTCTTGTAGACCCATTTACATCCAACACATTTCTTTCCTTTAGGAAGCTTTATAAGCTCCCAAGTATCATTGTTTTTTATAGAGGTCATCTACTCTTTCATGGATTCCTGCCATATCTTCTGAGTACAAGCCTTCTCATAGCTAGAAGGCTCTAGATGTGCACTAGTCAATAAAGCATAATTGAATACATCTCCCTGAGGCTCTTGGGAGTCATCATCTCCATACAAATGTTGATTTTCAAGTCATTGTAAAATTGTACTCATTTCACTAGCTTGGCTTCTAGTGTAACTTCTCTGAAATTTTTTATCCAACATTTGATAATATGGATGATGCTATAATGTTCTCTTACCTCTGGATGGAGAATCAATATCCATCGATGAATAACTGACTTATCTTTGTGTAGGACTTGGAGAAGTTGTTGACGTATTAGAAGTAGCACTTCTTCTTGGACTTGGAGGGGGTGTGTCTTTGCCTTTATTGGGTGACACCTGCTAAATTTGAGAAGAACCTGCATCATGGGATTCATCATCAACAAAAAATTTTGTATGACCCCATTCTCCCCCTTCATCAAAAATTACATCCCTGGAAAGAACAATTTTATGGGTATTTATATTATAGAGTCTATAGGCTTTGGTAGACTCACAATATCCTACAAAAATACATGCTTGACCCTTTGGATCAAGCTTTTTCCTTTTTTATTTAGGGATGTGTGCATATGCTAAAGAACCAAAAACTCTAAAATGTTTTACATTTGGCTTCTTGCCATACCACACCTATTAAGGAGTTATCCCTTTAAAACTAGAAGTAGGACTCCTAATTAGAATGTAAACACTGGTTCTGACAGCATCAACCCAATACATGTTACTAAGATGCTTTGTTTGAAGCATCGATCTGACCATATCTACTATGGTGCAATTTTTCATTTCTACCACACCATTCTGTTGTGGAGTATAGGTAGTGGTGAATTGCCTTTTTATCCCACATTCTTTACAATATTACAAAAATACCTTGGAAGAGTACTCTCCTCCTCGATCTGTCCTGAGACATTTTACATGAAATCCACTTTGTTTCTCTACATTATTCTTGAAATCAATGAAGCAATCAAAGGCTTCATCTTTGTGTTTCAGGAAATAAATCCAACACATTCTATAGAAATCATCTATAAAAGTGAGAAAGTAAGAATTGTTACCGATACTTTTTTGTCTACATTAGACCACAAATGTCTAAATACACTAATTACAGTGGATAGTTGGCCCTCCATGCTTGTCCTATTGGAAACTTGGACATGGAGTGCTTTCCCAAAGCACAACCTTCACAGACTTCCTTGTGATCCTAAATTTTAGGAATTCCAGTCACCATAGCTTGAGAAGTCAACAATTTTAGACTAGCAAAATTCAGGTGACCATATCTCAAGTTCCAAAGCACACTTGGATTTGCAATAACAATATTTGCAAGTTGAGCTCCCCCTGGTTGTCCAAATTTAAGGGGAAATAACCTATTTTTGGTCATAGGTACCTGTGTGATAACTCTATTACAATTGTTCTTATCAAAACTTACACATTTTCCCTCATCAAAAACAAGTTTGTAATTCTTTTCCATCATTTTTCCAACACTTAGTAGATTATGTTGGAGTTGAGGGGTGTAGTAGATTTCATACACATTTTTGATGCCTTTCTTTGTTGGAACCTCCATGGCTCCAATGCCTTCAACTTTCAATGCTTTATCGTCTCCCAACTTAATTCAAGATTTATAGGTGGAATCTATTGTAGCAAAGAGTTCTTCTTTGCCACTCATATGGTTGGAACAACCAGTATCCAAAATCCAAGTATCATTCAAATTTTGATCTGATTTCCCATAAGAAAGAAAGAGATTAGAAGTCCCTTCTTCTTCACCATAATGACCATATTCACTACTTTGACTACGACTTCCATGAGAATATTTGGACCAATAGTCTCGAGCAAAGTGACCTGGATTACCACAATTCAAACAATTTTTTTGGATTTTTCACTTCCTCTTCCTTGACCTTGATTTATACCTATACTTTACCGATTGCCTCTGCTTTAATTTACACCTCTACTAGGATTTACTCCTCTACTGGGATTTCCACCTCTTTAGCTATTCTTGCTTCTGCCTCTTCTTTGACCTTTGCCTTGGCATCTTCCTTGTCCTTTTCCTACACCTTCTTGAGATGCAAAAGCTTTATCATCACCTCCATAACTTGTTGATGGAGATTCCTATAATCTCTCTTCATGTGAAAGTAATGAACCAATTAAAGCATCAAAGTATAGTGTATACAGATCCTTTGATTCTTCTATGATGATTGCTATGTGATTCCATTTCAGAAGAAGTGTTCTCAAAACTTTCTTGACAATAATTTCTGGTTTGACTTCTTCTCCAAGTGTTACCATATTGTCAACTACTACTTTGACTCGAACATAGTAGTCACCAACTTTCTCATATTCATTCATCATGAGATTCTCAAAATCTCGTTTCAGTTTCTAAATCCTGACCTGCTTCACTTGATCGCTTCCTTGGAAACCTTCTTTAAAGACCTTCCATGCATCTTGGGCAGTTATACAAGATGCAATTCTAGGGAAAATACTTTTATCCAATGCTTCTTGAAGATGATAAAGGGTAGATGAATTGTTCTTTTGTGCTTCCTTCCTTGCTTTCTTATCAGCTACACTCAATATAGTCCAATCGGAGGGTTCTGAGTAACCCTCTTCTACTATGTCCCATAACACCTTACCTATGAATAAGGTCTTCATTTTTATAGACCAGTACTCATAATCTTACCCATCAAATTTAGGAATGGGTAGATTAGCATTGGAGGCCATAGCTATTGAAAGAAACTAGGAACAAACTTTTATTTCTCTATTACAATCAATTTCAAAATAAAGCAGTTACAGATTTAGATCAAGTCTAGCTTGATCTACTCTTTCGCTTATGGCATGTTCTTCTTGCTAAGGTTCTTCATTCACTAGATTCACAAAGTTCTTAGCAACGGAGTCTTCATCATCACTAATGAGAATAATTTTTGGTGAATCTGGCTCTAGTATTTCAAGTGAAACACTGTTATTGAAATGAGGATTTTCTGGCTCCGATGGTGCAATACCTATAGATGTTGACTGCTAAAATCTACTACCGAAGGAATTATCCTCTGAATCTGCTTTGTATCCTAAATCTAGATGTCTTTGATGGGCTATGACTACATTTTACAATTGGCTAAAAATAGTATGCAAACCATATCTCCGAACTTTTTTGTCAAAATATTCGACATTCTCTCTTAGTAAAAGAGAACATAGGGCATGATAGCACTCGGTAGATCGTATCATGAATTTTTATGATGTTACATTTCAATGCAAAAATTATCCCCCTTAGAGACTCTAAGGCTATTACAAAGAAGTTCACCCTTCAATTTAGGCTATTACAAAGAATTTCACCCTTCAACTTAGGCTATTACAAAATTTGCAAGTTTTTCATCACAATACTTATCCCTTGAATAGGGTTCCAAGGGGTAGTGCCCCTAGTGTCACGAGACGGGGAGTCCAAATTTTTTTGGAAGTGCTAAACGGGCGCTCCGGAAGGCTTCTCGACACTTTTTCAAGCCTCTTGGGTGTATTACATAAATTTGCAAGTTTTTAAAGCCTCCTTGGGTGTATTACACAAATTGCCTCTGTCTTTTCCACTTTTAAATTTTACTAAAAAAAATTTAAAGTAATTTTAATAAATTTCTATTTAATAATAAAAACTATTGCTTTAAAAAATTTAAAAACAAATGATTTAAAACAATAGCTTTTTAAATTATTAAATAAAAAATATTAAAAAAAAACTTTAAAATAAAATTAACTAAACTTTAAAATAAAATAAACAAAAAATTTAACTTTTGCTTTTTTTTTGTCTATGCGAGTCAAACTCACAACCTTTCAAACCAAAATGAGCCTCCTTACCAACACTGCTACGATCGCTTTTGGCAACTCCAAGGCACTCAATGTGCCTTATTTATCTCTGGGCATGGCAGATTTAAAAAAAAAAATTATCTCCAGCGGGTTTCAAACTTATGACCTGGCGGAGAGGAATGACTTAACACTGGTTCGAGGAGCCAGTCGGGCTACAACACCTGCTGGAACAACTTACACCTGGCTTCATCTTAAACATGTGGTAGAAATTTTTTTTTTTAAATGTAAAATTATATATCCCACATTCATCGTGTTGTGGGAGTGGCAGAGGTTTATAATTTTGGGCATGCAAGTAATACAATGATTACCTTCAGGCAATCCTCTGAGACCCTTTTGCCACCTCAACTGCCAATAAACCACTGCCACATCATACCCCATGTTGCATCCTCTTGGCTACCATGTTAGCTATCCCAATGCTACCACGTGTCACCTTGCTATTTGTCATGTGTCATCCTGCTATGATATTACCATTAACCTTGCATCCACGTCACCTACGTTAGATACACTACCATGTGTCTGTCTAGTCTGAGTCAAGTCTAGTGGATGCCTATCACATGTCACATCCAAGTCCATTCAGCCAGAGTCTAGTCAGCTCTGGCCCATGCCACATATGTTGTACTCCACCTTGAAGTCCATTTTAGGTCTACGGTGCATCACTTCAAGATCTATACCAGACTATGTTTGGTCCACTGCGGGATCTATGCTCGGATCTAGAGTCCCTACCTAGTCTGACTACCTTCGAAACCATGTCTGGATTTTGATCTTTGGGCCGCTCCTCGATCTCAAGAGTCATGCCTACCTTGGACCCTCTCACAGTTCAACTACCCTCACCTCCTCATGAGTCGTGTTGGATCTGATACCAGAGTGTGGGACTAAAAACTATTTTATTCCATTAAAAAAATCAAACCATAGCTTGTACAATATATAGTTCAAATTGAAACAAAAAACAAAATGGAAGGTGAAGAAGAAGAGATAATGAATTTGTGAGAATAAGGGGGATAAGAATATAGGAATAAGGAGAAAAAATAGGGATAGGAGATAATTTGAAACAACTTCCCACCAATGCTGCCGACATCTCCCTGCCGACAATCCTATGGTGAAACTAAACTCTAACAACACAAATATTACACAATAGAAATAGAAAAATTATTACATTCATCCATAAATCAGAATTATCACATTGCATAGCTTGGAGCTTTATCTCCAATATATAACCTTACAAAAGACTCTTCAAATCTCTTGAATTTTATTATCCTCAAAATCATGGGATATGTAACCTTTCACATGCCTTTCTTACATTATTTTAAATCTTCTCATGACTACATAACCTCCTACTTATGATCTTGACACATCACATATGACTCTTCACTTACACACTTGACATCTAACACTCATGATTCTTCACTTGCACACATGACACCTTTCACTTATAATTACATAACACATAAACACTCTTTACACCTTGAAACCTACTATTGACACAAATATTAAACACACTCCTAATCTAAATATTTACAATAGTAATTCATGATATCAAATAATGTAATATTACCAATAATAGTAGACTTATGCTAATCAATATTGCATACCAAATCCACATCAAAATAGATTTATAATAAAAAATAAGTGAGAACAAAATAGTGAAGTCCCATGTAATAAGTATATCTTATTTAGTAAAACGTTTGCTCGACTTCCATCTAATGATCCCATGTGGTTCCTACATGTATATGGAGCAACAAAATAGCAAATGTTATAATTGATCAAGTGTACATAAGATATGAGAGACCTCGAATAAGGTACCAATAAAGAGTGGCATCAACCAATGCCATGGAACAATTAGCCTAAAGCTTCAATCTAGATGCAAAAGGGTGTAACTTGGCTTACACTATTCTATCTTGAAATACTATAGCAAGTTCAAATTATACTCAAGTTGTAATAAATTGATCCTTGATGGTGATTAATCAATACAAATTCCAAAAATAAAAATAAAAGAGACCTAATCCTATCATTTAAAATGTATATTGAATCCTTAGCTTCATCTCCTAAATTATGGATGTCCACATCATAGTCTTCCCTACACTAACAAAAACTATAACTGAGAAAAATGAGTGGGTCCTCTTATACAAGGCATTAGGTACCTAGTTAAGCTCACATAAGAACTTATTGATCCTACAAACTAATAGTGAAGGGATTCCAAACAAATCCTTATAAAAACCACTTATAAATATCCTCTTAAATTTCCCAATGAAGAATATCACTCTTGACAATCATTTGATGAACTTTCCATTGATGTGAATAAATAATAGAAGGTATCAACATAACAAAGTTTGGACAAGATATAGGGATGAAAGTATTTTAATAGTTGACTTGCTTCTTCTGAGAAAATTTGTTAGATAATACCTTATGCCTCTTAATCTAACCACCACAACCAAAGTTGGTATTGTAGACACACTTACACCCAACCACATTATTACCCTTAGACAAGGGACTCCCATTTCTAATTATTTATTGAAGAATCTCAATTCATTTTCCTTGCATCTTCCTATTCAAGGCATACTTAGTATGAGAGTAAATGATAGGATGTACAAATTAATCCTTACTAGATATTAAGACCCATAAATATTAGGAATTTTAATGATATTCGTGCTATAAGATGTGTTTTACATCCTAAAAAAATATTTTATCCCATTTGGGAAATAGACCATCTAAAAAATAAGGGTGCTCAACATGCAGAGTGACATAACATAATACCATATCCTAAAAATATAATAATTTATTAAATATTCTATTATAAATAATAGGAGTGTCATACTTATCTAAAAAGTAATTCAAAGAGGGAGAATGTAACACAAATGGAAGAGCCTCTCACATGTCCACCTATTAAATAAAATTTCTTGCAACCATATAAATATACAAAAAAATGAATATGAGCCTTTTACATGTCCACCTATTAAATAGATTCATATATTTAGTTTCATTTGTTAATGTCTTATTGATGATGTGTGTTACACAAGTCACTATTTTCTCTAAAACTTGATCTCCACCTACATGTTATGCATAATAAAATGATCCATATCTAAAATAAATATAATTTTTTTTCATCTTCCCCATTGTACTAGGATGCGAATGATTTATTACAATGTAATATCATAAATATCAATAAATTATCAAAGGTATTAGAAATATACTCTCTTACACCATTAATATTTAGGAATTTGATTTACTCGTCACTTGTATTCTCCACTAATGGTTTAAAAATATTGAACTTATTAAAGTTTTTATCTTTGGATATGATGGTGTAAATTAATAAGTATACGGAAAATATCATAAATTAAAATGATAAAGCACATGTTTCCAAAGCAACAACAATTTTCCATAAGCCCACAAATATCACTATGAACAATATTGAGTGCCTAATAAGTATGATGAGAATTTCTTTTCATCAAACAATCATGATTATAATTTTTTAATTGTGTATTATATAGACTCCATTGGGTCCATCAATGGGTGGAAGTCCATAAACCATACAAATTTAACTTATATGCGTCAAGGGTCCAAATTGATGTGACCTCATTACTAGGTTCCATCACCTATTAACATTCCCTATAAACCATGGAAATAAATTATTTTTATTTGGAAGAGGATTGTCTCACCAAGTTTGTACTAATCTAACTCATCGCAAGATCCTAAATAAAAATGATCAAAACCATCATCAATATCTTTAGCCACCTATCTATCTATATGAATTTTCAATATTTTATTAGTGTGATTAATGTGATAAAGAGAGAGAATATTGGGTCCAACATGAAGAACACAAGCTTATACCGAGAGGGGGGTGAACAGTATAAGACCACTTTTTACTTTTCTTTCCCAATCAATATTATGCAATGTATAGATAGCAATATCAATAGCAGTAATCAAAGCAATGCACAAATCACCACACACAATAGAGACACCACAATTTACGTGGTTCACCCAATGTGGGCTACTCCACGGAGAAAATATTTCACTAAAATTTTCTCAATCAATCTCTTGGGAATCCTTTCCCTATTACAATGTTTATGGACCTCTGTCCAAAGGAGATACCAATCCCCTAAATCAAGTTCATGGATCTCTATCCATAGGAGAACTCCTTTCTCCTCTTGCTCTGGTTGGTGATCTTCTAGAAGAACTACTACCTCCACTACACTAGCTTATGGATCTCTATCCACTGAAGACTCTTGTCCCCACTCAGAAGACCTATCCTCACTACCCTAGCTAATGGATCTCTATCCACTAGAGACTATTATCCTCTATACTCTATCACCTCCAAAGCTCTATCTCAAATCTATACTAAACACAGTCCTTCAGTCTAGCACAAATATGCTCAATATCTATCTCTAATCTAGCACAAACCTATCCTCAAATCTACACCAAACCTATCCTCAAATCTGCTCAACAAGTCCACATAGAACTTGCTCAAATATTCTCAACAAGTCCACATAGAACTTGCTCAAATATGCTCAACAAGTCCACACAGAACTTGCTCAAATCTGCTCAACAAGTCCACACAGAACTTGCTCAAATCTGCTCAACAAGTCCACACAAAACTTGCTCAAATATACTCAACAAGTTCACACAAAACTTGCTCAAATATTCTCAACAAGTCCACATAGAACTTGCTCAAATCTACTCAATTACTTTCAATCACTCTCTTAGAAACATAAGGAGAATTGTTAGAGACTCAATATGCTTCTAAATTCAACTCAATGCTCAATCACTTTCTCAACTCAATTCAGAATATAGAATAGTTTGTTTTATGGAACTTGAACAATCACTTCACACATCCACTTGACTAGGCTCAACCAACTCTACTCAACCAATCACTCAATGAAACAATCCTTTCTCACAAACCCTAGTCCAAGCATATAAACACCAACTCAAAATATTTCCAACAATGCTCAACAATAAATCTCACATAACAATGATACTCATGATCTTTTCAAACCCTAGTTCAAGTTCTTTGCTCAACAACTCACTTCAACAACAATGCTTATAAAACAATCTTCACATAGCAATGATACTCAAACCCTAATTCAAGTTCTTCACACAACCAATGGCTTCAACAAAAATGCTTATCAAACAAGGTTTTAACAACAATTCTTTATTCCAGAAAACCTTGAAGCATTAACTCAACACACTCAATAGGAAACCCTAATCAAGTCCTTTTCACTCCAAACTTATTTTCTAGAAAACCAATCAATCAACTCAACTATGGAAGAATGTGCTCATACCTTTTTCTTGATGATGAAGGGATCTCATAAATCTGCCACAACCACAAACACTTCTATGCCAAACTCAAAGAGGTTAGAAGATAAATATTTCTCACAATGTAATGCAAAAACTCAATTACACCTTATCACTCCACCTTTCAAAACAACCATCAACATACATAAAATATTTATCCAATAACACCTTATAATCTCCCAATTAAAAATAAATTCAACATCCACCAAAATTAACTCAAAACCTCTTTAATCAGATTTAATGGCAAAAAGAACTTTGGCAAAAATCAAATCCACTTTCCTTATAACTCCAATAACATAAATCAATTATCAATAAAACAACCTTTCATAAACCCTTATAACTCCAAATAACATAAATCAATTATCAATAAAACAACCTTTCATAAACCCTTATAACTCCAAATAACACCTTAAGAAAACATTAGGCAAATAAAATTTTAATTAAAAATACCTTTGCCACTAGTGGGATTCGAACCCACAATCTCTGCCTCCATGAGCGCTCTAGCCATGGGCTTGACCACCACGTGCGCTAGATGCACATTTGAAAACTTAGGAGCACTTCGTGCTCTTTCTCCTAAGTCTGGCGCTCAAAACAAGCGCGTGCCAAAAAGCTTTCCCCTTGGCGCTCAAGACGAACACGCCAACTCCACGTGAATCGATCGTGGTCACTTCCACTCCCAATGCTCTCACGAAATGCATGCTGCCAATGGACCACCGTGTCCAATGGGAGTGAGGCCTTCTCCTCCCTTTTCATCTTTTCCCTGGTGCTAAAAGACAACACGAGTTTGTCTTCTTCCTCAATGATTTGCATGAATTATCTTTCTCTTTGGTCGCATAAAATTAAATCGAAGAAGGTAAGTTTTAATGTTCTTTGGCGTGGTATTTATACATGATTTCCCCTTTTTCCATGGACGTCGGTGCTCCCACTTAGTTTTATGATGTCGGCGCTTTCTTTAAAACCTTTTATAATTTATAAATTATTTAAATTCTAATAGAATTTAAATTTTATAAATTATATTTATAAACCTTTGACTTTAATAAAAATTAAAGCCTTCCTTGGGATAAAATTTAAACCTTTAATTTGTACTCCACTGATTTGATGAAGATTATTCTGCCACCATGGTTTTAATAAAAACCTTAATTCTGCCATCATGATGTTTAAACAAAAACCCTTATAGAATAATATTTTGATAACTTTTTCTTCAACTCTTCGCATTGCTCCTGGTGTTAATGATGGTGTACTCCATGGTATTAATGATGGCTTCATGTGTTCACTTTGGCATCAATGACAACTTCTCACCTTGACATCAATGACAACTGAATGAGCTCAAAATGTCCAACAATCTCCCCCTTTGTCATTGATGGCAACCCAACTTATTTTTACCAAAAACTTGACCTTTCCTTTGTTCTGCTCCCCTTGGGACATTGCTCCCCCTGGCTCAATGCTCTCTCCTATTTTCTCAAATACCAAATCTCTCCCCCTTACTCAAATATCTCCCCCTTTGACATCAATGGCAAAGGGTCACCTTTGGGGCTCGGGGCTAAGAATGAGCCTCTTAGCTTAGCCCCTCCCCCACCTCCTCTTGAGGTGGTTAATTCTGGGGTGGGAGTATTTCTACTCCTAGAAAGCACTGTTCTTTACCTTTATCCTCTTTCCTTCTTATCTGATCCTTCTGATTCCTCTGACTATTTCTTTCCATGTCCATGTTCCTATCCATGTCTACATTCTTGTTCTTTTCTGTTCCTGTTCATATCCATGTTCCTATTCCTATTCTATTCCTATTCATATCCATTTCTGTTCCTATTCTGTTCCTATTCATATCCATGTTCTGTTCTTGTTCCTATTCCTCCATGTTCCTATTCTGTTCATACTTGTTTCTGGAATGTCTGCTCTACACCACTTTGTTGTGTGACCATCATTATTGCACTTATAACACTTAATGTTATTATTCCTTGGAGGTGCAAATGTCTTAGGATTTCTCCTAGTGAAGCCATATCCTCTTCTATCATGAACCCTGCAATTCATTGCCTTGTGACCAAACTGATTACATGAGTAGCAATACCCATGGAAAAGTTATCTGTTCCCATATTCCTATCTTTCATGTGTCCTGCACTGTGAAGCCATGTGCCCAAACCTGTGACATGAAAAACATCTTCCATTGAAGCTTCCTTGTCTTGACCTCATTGGTCTCTTAGTCTCTCTTGACCTATTCTGATTGTTGTTCCATCTGTATCTTCTTTGTGCATTGTTCCTATTTTTGTTGAACTCTCTATTGTCCAACTCATCCTCAGATGTCTCACTTTCTTTTACACTATCTTCTTCTGAAGTATCTTCATCTAAAGTTTCTTCTCCTCCAAAACTTGAGGTTGACTCTCCTTCCCATTTCTTTTGAACCTATTCAAATCCAAGACCTGTTTTGCTTGATGTAGGCTTTTGTATCTTGATGAACTTATCCAAGTTCTTTGAGCTATTTTTGAACCCTTTTAGCTTGACCTTGGAGTCTTCCAAATCTTCTCTTAGTAGTGCCACTTCTTGTGCTAACTTTTCACATTCTAAGATCTTTGCTTCTAACTTATCCTTGAACCTTTTTGCCTTAGCCTTTGATTTTTCTAAATCCTCTATAAGCAATCTTCTCTCTTCATCACATTCTTGAAACTGAATTTCAAGTTTAGAGTGTTGCTTTCTTACCTTCTTTACCATGTCAAGAGCATAAATAAGTTCTCCCTTGAGATCATATCCATCTTTCTCTGAATATTCCTCTATTTGTTTACCTTTGTCCACATCTTTATTTTCTATTGGCTTATCTTCTATAGGATCATCCTACTTCCTTCTTCTAGTGCCATTAGAATATTCTCTTCTAGTCCTTCAAGTGTATCTTCATATTCATCATCACTGAAACTATAACCATCCCTTGTACAATCTTCTTCAAGATGTCCAAAGTTACCACATCTAAAACACTTGAGAATTACTGGAGTCCTTTTCTTAACTTGTTCTTTTTCTTCAATCATAAATAGGACTTCATCTCTATCATTATCTGAAAAACTAGCATCACTATCACTTGAGTACTTACTTGCCTTATCCGCATAGTAGCTCCTCTTTTGTCTTTGAAAGAACTTATTTCCTTGTCTGCTTTGTCCATCCTTGCTTTTCTTTTGGTGCCTGTATCTTTCTGATTCCCTGTTCCTGTGATCCTATTTTTCTTCACCATTGTTATTCTTAGCTTCTTGACAATCTGTTGCAAAATGTCCATACTTTCCACAATTGAAATATTTAACAGATTTTAGATCTCTGGATCTTCTAGAATCCTTATCTCTTCTACCATAATTAGCTTCTTCATCACTGGATGACTCATTGCTTGATTCTGACTTCTTACCCTTTGTCTTCTTGATTGCTTTGAATGTTGCTTCCTTCTGAGGAATAGGTTCCTCTTTTGTTCTTATCTCAAATGTTGTAAGCATACCAAGCAACATATCTCTTGTCAAAGTATCACCATCCATTGACACTTCTATAGCAGAAACCTTTTCACTGAATATTTTTGGAAGAGTTCTTAAGACTTTATCACAAACATTTGATTCATCAATCTTCATTCCAAGTCCTTGCATATCATTAACAACCTCATCAATTCGAAGTAGATAAGTACTAATATTTTCCTCATCCTTCATTCTTAATGCTTCAAATTGTCCTTTGAGATTTTGTATCTTTGCTTTCTTGACACATTTATCTCCTTCATATATATTTTGCAATTTATCCCACATTTCTTTTGTAGTTTGACAATGCATAACTTTCATAGACTCTGTTCTATGCAAACCTCTCAAAAGTGCATTCATTGCTTTTGAATTGTAATGTTGTAGGAGCTTACCTTCCTTATCTGTAGGAGGATTAATTAAAGGATCATATCCAAATTCAACTGCTTCCCAAATTTCATTGCCAAGTGCCATCAGGTAGATCTTCATTCTCATACTCCAATATATATAGTCACTTCCATCAAATACTGGTGCTGAATTATCTGAGGACACATTCTTAGAATCCATTGTGTTCTTGTTAGCTTTTCCTTCAAGTTGTTAAACTCTTCTGAAGGAACCCGCTTTGATACCAATTGAAGAACACAAGCTTATACTGAGAGGGGGGTGAACAGTATAAGACCACTTTTTACTTTTCTTTCCAAATCAATATTATGCAATGTATAGATAGCAATATCAATAATAGTAATCAAAGCAATGCATAAATCATCACACACAATAGAGACACCACAATTTACGTGGTTCACCCAATGTGGGCTACTCCACGGAGAAAATATTTCACTAAAATTTTCTCAATCAATCTCTTGGGAATCCTTTCCCTATTACAATGTTTATGGACCTCTATCCAAAGGAGATACCAATCCCCTAAATCAAGTTCGTGGATCTCTATCCATAGGAGAACTCCTTTCCCTCTTACTCTAGTTGGTGATCCTCTAGAAGAACTACTACCTCCACTACACTAGCTTGTGGATCTCTCTCCACTGAAGACTCTTATCCCCACTTAGAAGACCTATCCTCACTACCCTAGCTAATGGATCTCTATCCACTAGAGACTATTATCCTCTCTACTCTATCACCTCCAAAGCTCTATCTCAAATCTACACTAAACATAGTCCTTCGGTCTAGCACAAATCTGCTCAATATCTATCTCTAATCTAGCACAAACCTATCCTCAAATCTACACCAAACTCTATCCTCAAATATTCTCAACAAGTCCACACAGAACTTGCTCAAATCTGCTCAACAAGTCCACACTAGAACTTGCTCAAATATTCTCAACAAGTCCACACTAGAACTTGCTCAAATATACTCAACAAGTCCACTATAGAACTTGCTCAAATATGCTCAACAAGTCCACTCATAAACTGCTCAAATATCTCAACAAGTCCACACAAAACTTGCTCAAATCTCTCAACATAGTCCACACAAATTTTACAATGCTCAATTACTTTCAATCACTCTCTTAGAAACATAAGGAGAATTGTTAGAGACTCAATATGCTTCTAAATTCAACTCAATGCTCAATCACTTTCTCAACTCAATTCAGAATATAGAATAGTTTATTTTATGGAACTTGAACAATCACTTCACACATCCACTTGACTAGGCTCAACCAACTCTACTCAACCAATCACTCAATGAAATACCCCTTTCTCACAAACCCTAGTCCAAGCATATAAACACCAACTCAAAATATTTCCAACAATGCTCAACAACAAATCTCACATAACAATGATACTCATGATCTTTTCAAACCCTAGTTCAAGTTCTTTACTCAACAACTCACTTCAACAACAATGCTTATAAAACAATCTTCACATAGCAATGATACTCAAACCCTAATTCAAGTTCTTCACACAACCAATGGCTTCAACAACAATGCTTATCAAACAAGGTTTTAACAACAATTCTTTATTCCAAAAAACCTTGAAGCATTAACTCAACACACTCAATAGGAAACCCTAATCAAGTCCTTTTCACTCCAAACTTATTTTCTAGAAAACCAATCAATCAACTCAACTATGGAAGAATGTGCTCATACCTTTTTCTTGATGATGAAGGGATCTCATAAATCTGCCACAACCACAAACACTTCTATGCCAAACTCAAAGAGGTTAGAAGATAAATCTTTCTCACAATGTAATGCAAAAACTCAATTACACCTTATCACTCCACCTTTCAAAACAACCATCAACATACATAAAATATTTATCCAATAACACCTTATAATCTCCCAACTAAAAATAAATTTAACATCCACCAAAATTAACTCAAAACCTCTTTAATCAGATTTAATGGCAAAAAGAACTTTGGCAAAAATCAAATCCACTTTCCTTATAACTCCAATAACATAAATCAATTATCAATAAAACAACCTTTCATAAACCCTTATAACTCCAAATAACATAAATCAATTATCAATCAAACAACCTTTCATAAACCCTTATAACTCCAAATAACACTTTATAGAAAACATTAGGCAAATAAAATTTTAATTAAAAATACCTTTGCCACTAGTGGGATTCGAACCCACAATCTCTGCCTCCACGAGCGCTCTAGCCATGGGCTTGACCACCGTGTGTGCTAGATGCACGTTTGAAACCCTAAGAGCACCTCGTGCTCTTTCTCCTAAGTCTAGCGCTCAAAACAAGTGCATGCCAAAAAGCTTTCCCCTTGGCGCTCAAGACGAACACGCCAACTAACCTCCACGTGAATCGATCATGGACACTTCCACTCCCAATGCTCTCACGAAACACGTGCTGCCAATGGACCACCATATCCAATGGGAGTGAGGCCTTCCCTCCCTTTTCATCTTTTCCCTGGTGCTAAAAGACAACACAAGTTTGTCTTCTTCCTCAATGATTTGCACGAATTATCTTTCTCTTTGGTCGCATAAAATTAAATCGAAGAAGGTAAGGTTTAATGTTCTTTGGCATGGTATTTATACATGATTTCCCCTTTTTCCATGGACGTCGGTGCTCCCACTTAGTTTGATGACGTCGGCACTTTCTTTAAAACCTTTTATAATTTATAAATTATTTAAATTCTAAAAGAATTTAAATTTTATAAATTATATTTATAAACCTTTGACTTTAATAAAAATTAAAGCCTTCCTTGGGATAAAATTTAAACCTTTAATTTGTACTCCATTGATTTGATGAAGATTATTCTGCCACCATGGTTTTAATAAAAACCTTAATTCTGCCATCATGATGTTTAAACAAAAACCCTTATAGAATAATATTTTGATAAATTTTTCTTCAACTCTTCGCATTGCTCCTGGTGTTAATGATGGTGTACTCCATGGTATTAATGATGGCTTCATGTGTTCACTTTGGCATCAATGACAACTTCTCACCTTGACATCAATGACAACTAAATGAGCTCAAAATGTCCAACACAATACTTACAACATGTAAAACTTACTCACAAGTAGAGGAACTAGTAATTACATCACCACAACCTCAAACTTGCAAGGATGAATTTGCATTGATGATAACTTTCTCTTTATTATGCTACTCATCATAGCTAAAAATAATATTGAAATTCTTTGTCATATGATTTAAAACTTTAAAATGTTTAATACATTCTTGATAATATAAAGAAATCTAATATCTCAAGTGCACACCTAGATGTGACTATTTGATGTATTTCCATCATGTGAGGTTTTAAGTGTGGAAATATATTACATTATTTGGTACATGCCAATCGACCCCTTGGGTACATCATTAGATTAGTATATTTCTCATATAGTTTTCCTACATATTATATTTCCATTATCATATAGTTAATATTGCTTACTCATTTTAAATCTTGTGGTTACATTTTCTTTAATATACATCATCAAAATCTAACAGTGGTATTAGAGCACAAGGGAGATTGATAGGATTTAGAGAGATCCATAAGAGATATTTATAGGAGATAGGAAATCTTATTATTAGAATTTTTGAAATTGCATTTGGCTAGTCTTTCCACAAAGTTGCAAAAAAACTTGTGAAGACTAGGACTCATTATTGATTCCACTAGATTGACAAATCAACTAGTGAAGATTCATTATCTATAGATTTAAAGAAATTACTATTATCATTTTCTAATACTTTGTTGTAGAAAAGAGGAGATTCAAATAAATTTGGGAAGCTTCCTACAAGATCTAGGAATAATATATTCTTTAGAATCAATCCAACACTTGAAGCAACAAGTTAAATATTGAATATTTGGATGCCTAAGAAAAAGGTCCCATTGCAAGATTTGTAGATTAAAGATTCCAAGTAAAATATTGAGAAGAGAGGAAAAGGTCAAATATCCATATTGAATACTCTAGACCAATGAGGAGGTCCAATAAATAAGGCTTCATTATACATTTAATATTGAAGAGAACCAATAAGGAGGTCCTCATAGCAATCTGAAGTTTGAAGACTTTAGAGTGAAGAAAGTAGAATGAAACTCTAGATTGAGGAAACCCAAGAGAAAAGTCTCATTGAAGAACTTCTAGATTTGGAAGTTTGAATATTGAAGATAGATGACTAGAAAATTCCTATTGAATATTTCAGAAGCTAAATAAATTAAAGATACAAGATAAGAGATCTCAAGAAATGTTGAAAGGAGAAGGAAGGAGAAGGTTAGGAAAGCCTCATTGGAAAATTTGAAGAAGGTCATCAGAGGATATTTTAGGAGAACTCAAGTGATAATATTGATAGCAAGGAGAAGTTTCTGATAGAGAAAAATTTGGAGCAAATTTTTCCATCTGACAACAAGCCCCCCAAAAAATAAAGAATTGGCAAGAAGTTTGCCAAATTCTAGAAAGGATTTCCAAAGACATCAAGACATTTAAATTCTTGATAAGAAGACCAAAAAATAGGCCAATATTGAAGTCAGAATTCAAAAAGGAGGTTGAATGAGAAAATAGCTAGAAGAAGCCACCAAATATGAGATATGTGAAGATTACCATTGAAGGTTTGAAGGTTGATTGAAAAGGAGTTTGATTATTTTTATAGTAGAAAATTGAAGGTTTATAGAAGGTAAGTTTCAGCTATAATTTGGAGGAGTTTCCTACCAAATATGGGATATTAAAGGACAACATATCAAAGGAGCAATTAGTTGAATTAGAATCTGAAAATTTTAGATTTAAGGGCAAAAATTTAGGCAGCACTATTAGCTATAAATTCCAATGTCATAGAACAACAAGTTGAAGGAAAATAGTTAGCATTAGAAGTTGTAAGATAAAGGAGTTTAGATCATCAACTAAAGGAGAATAATTCAAGAATTTATAGAAATTTTAGGATAGTAAAGATCAAGGAGTTAAATCTGCAAATTTTATAAATCTAGGATAGGAAATAGGTGAACCAAATCACCAATCAAGATTGCTACAAGGAGGTCAAAATAAGGTTTGATAGTTGGTGTTATTAAAGTTTCTTATTCAGTATTATTTAAGTTCCTTTAAAACACCATTTTAAGAGTTATTAAAAGTATAAATAAGGAGTTTGAGTTTAAAGGTTTTAAATTTGACTAAGAAGGTAGCATTATTATCTTGAAACCTATAAAATATATTAACACAAGTTAGTGTTAGAAATTTGATTAAAAGGAGTAATAAGGAGTAATTGATAGTGCATAATACAAGTTATTTCTAAGAGCTATTAAAAGTGCATTAAGTATTAAACAAGAAAGGAATATTAGTGCACAAAACAAAGTTAATTTGGAGTGTCAAAATACACCATTGAGCACAAGTAAAATTGTAGCAAGTCTTGGTGAATAGAAGCCGACAAAGGAGCACTAAAACAACCAAGGAATAGAGAAGGTACTACCTTACTAAGGATAAGGAAGAAATCTACATAAAGAGACTAAGAAATTCTCAAAATCCAAGTGCAACTAAGGTATTCTATCTTAGTTTATAGCAAATTTATTTGCAGTCCATAATAGCACCATATTTGTATTTTCTAAAGCAGCTAAAGGAAGATAAAAGTTGAAGTTTCTTAAGACACCAAAGTAGCATAAAGTTGTAGTAATTAAGCAGTAGTATTATCCAGTCAAAGGAATAATCTACGAATCAAAATGAAAAGGGCCAACTAAGGGATTAAAATCATATTATTCAAGCTGATTAAAGACATCAAATACGATGCCATAGTCCCATGAAGATAGCGGTCACAGTGCAAAAGGAACCTGCAATAAGAAAGGCAACTAAGGATAACATAGTGCCAATAAAAATGATGGCATAATGCAACTAAGGTGTAAGTTGCAAGGAGAATAATACAAGGAGAAAAATGTAACAAAGATACAAGTAGCAATAAGTGTTATCCAAGAAAAATATGAGAGAAGCTTGGACAAACATCCACCTGGAAGAGAGCATTGAAACACCATAGGAAGAATCACCTTCATTGGAGAGGAGCTAGTAGACATTGGAGAAAGCATGTTGTTGTTTCAAAAGAAGCCAAAAAACTTGCAAGGAGTTGGCAAGAGTGTTAAGGAGATAAAGGATGTTGAGATCTTAGTTACATGCAACAGAAGAAGCCTCCACTTGCCACATCAAATAAAGGAATCTTATGCCATTTGGCATAAAGGAGAAGAGTGCCTACAAATTCTTAGTAACACCTCAAAAATATAACACCTATGCAAGAAGAAGAGCATCCAAGTCTGAAGTAACTCTCCATTCAATGAAGAAAAGGATAAAACATCATTACTTCAATGTCCATAAGGAGAGATTACGTGTACGCCACCTAAATCAATATATTATAAAGAGTGTAATATCTCAGCACCACCAAACACGAAGATATACATTCAAGAGTAATGTAAATACCATGTGGTATGTATTACAAAGGAAACTAGAGATGTATTAATAGCCCTGCTTGAGAAGAGAACACCTATCAAGCTTCCAAGGTCAAAAAGCATTGAATCAGAGAAGAGAATAGTCTAAAATAAATAAGTGCACCATAAAATGTAGTGCAATTAATTCATATGTTATACCTCAAATATTGAGGAGAATACATCATTCAAAAGCTTTGAAAGTATAGTCAAGGAAGAAACCAATTAGCACGTAGCACATCACATAAAATATAGATATATTTATATTGAATTAATATTTGCTTTCCATCAAGTGCAAGGAGACATAAGGTCTATTATTCCTAAGGTTAAGTTTAACTAATCATTGCAATGAGATACAAGGAAATTACAACCTTAGATATTTTATTGATGGATTAGAAATGCAATTAAATTAAGGAGATTATAACTTTAAGAGTTTTTTCAAAAGTGAGTCATCAAAATATTTACAAATAATTAAACTAGGAGATATAAGGTTTACTACCTTGAAATTAAAGCATTATTTTTGCAAATATTATCATTTTCTAAATTTCTAAATTAGGAAGATATAAGGATTTCAACACCAAATTAAAAATCTTGAAATTTAGAAACCATATCATTAATTCAAGGATATAGGAAGAAAACATAGAATTGCTTGAAAATTAGAAAATTATTGTTGATACTAATATCTTATACAAATTGAAAAAAAAGGAATCCAACTATAGGGTCTTGGAAAATAGAGAATATTATCAAATTGAAAGAGCTTTAAAATTATTTCTATATTTCACAAATAGGGAGAAATAAGGTGAAAAATAGTAGTTGAACATTAGGGAGAAAAAAGGAACTCAACTCAAAAGAAATATTGTTAGGATACCATCCTAACGTTATTCTGTAATTCTCATTAGTATGTAATGACCCACTTCCAACATGGGGGATCCCATATATAATGTTATTTTGTAATGTACGTGGTATGTTATGCTCCTAGGCAAGTGGGGCCATTTGATGTAACCATTATCAAGATTGTAACCAATATTTGGTAGAAGATTCTAGCTCGAGTGGCATTTTGCATGTAAGCCAACTCTTGAGCCTAGGGTTAGGGTTTGCATGAAGTCTTTATTTAAAAATCTATGAAGCCATGTATGAATAATATTTTTACAAGTTAATGAAATATTGAATGAGGTTTCCCCCTTGAAGAGGCCTGCGATTATGAGTTTCTTTGTGATATTGTTCCATTTTGCAATTACTTTATGCATAGTATTATTCTATTATTGCATGTATTTTAATTATATTTCAATATTTTGTGTGTGTGAGCTTTATTTAAATAGTAGGTTCCTAACAAGTGGTATCAGAGCACTTTTCAGGACCGAGTTCTACTACAATTGCGATGTTTATTGCCATCCATTCCACCTGTTAGGTATGATTTTTTGTATGTTTTTTATTTCTATTTTTCCTTTATTAAAGAAAAATCCAAAAAAATACAGTTATTTTTTCGACCAAAAAATAAAAATACAGTTCTATTTTAGTAGTTGTGTAGGTTAGAAACCCTGTGCTAGGGGTTTTAAAATATTGTTAAGGAGATTTTGTTATTGGCTAATCTAGATAGCCCATAAAATGTCTAGGGAAGTGAGGTGCAATCAGGCTCCAATACCCAGGCCTTAGACAACACTGGCACATGAAATTGAGCTCTCATGCATCTTTGGGTGTATCGAGAGACCATTATAGGGTTAACAAAATTTTATCCAGTGGGAATATTTTTGGCCATGTACCATCCATAGTCCATGAGACACAACATCCTGGACGATTACCCTCCCATACTGTCAGAGAAGTAAATAGTGTGCTCAATGGTATGTGTGGAATCCTCCTTGGGTAGGGGCATGAAATATTGGTCTGATAACTATTGTTCATCACTATGGTATAATAGAGGGCCTATAGGTGTTACATACTCCTTTACCTAGCATACCTTGGTTTTGTTAAACACTTCAACCTACAAAAACACACATCTTCCTATTCTGCTAAACCTGCATTCACAATCCCAAAAAGTGAGCATATGGAGGACTTCCCTATCACAAAAGAACACACCTTACATGCACCAATATTTAGGACAGATTTTGCAAGTGTCTCTAAAAGTCTACAATATTCTAGTACCATTTAGATCAGTAACAATAACAGTTAGGTCAGTGGCAGTAATAGTTCGGTCAATGATAGTAACAGTTGGGTCAGTAATAGTAATAATAATAGTCAAATGTAATAGCTAGAAAGTATAGGTGGTCAGGGTCATAAATGGAATCATCAGTGTCTATAACTACAGTACAAGTGACAGGATAGTGATAGGGTGATCAATTAACAGATCTAAGACAATTGATCCAGTTTTCCCAGTTGTGACCTAGAGCTCTTAAAAAAACATTGAAATTTTATTAAAAAATGGATATCCCTTCACACAGAGCTCAGAATAACTCAAAAATTTAGCATCTAATTCTACACACTATCCCAGACAAAATTGTCCTTGGCAGTCCTTGGTCAAATTTTACATCGATTTTCCCAAAATGGCAATTTTTTATTTTTCTTGCTAAGGCCATAACTTTTCAATGGTCAATAAAATTGATCCAAATTTTTGGTAATAAAAGTTACTTGTTATTCTACACCAAAGACCCTCAAGGAATCCCTGGTGAAATTTTAAGTCCAAGTGGAAGAAAATACCTTGAAATCGACTTGCAATCAACCACGAGATCACAAAAATTCAAGAAATTCAGTATATCTCCTCATTGAGCACTTAGATCAAGCAGCCATCGAAGTGGAACCTATCCTAAAATTAGTGTTGCAACCCATTCCTCAAATTAAATTTTGGATCCTTAATAAAAATAGTAACTCCAGAAATCACACTTCTATTTTTAGTAATTCAGTAAAAAAGTTTAGGGCTATCTCAAATAGCAAGTGGCACTCGTGGACATCAAAAATAGGTAGAACAAAACACTACTTCAGCATTGGATACCCTACTAAGTGTTGTTATTGGCTTGCAAAAAACAACTAAACACTTGATGAAAAAATTTAAAACTTTCATATTTGACCAAGATACCTCCAAAATTTTCCTAGAAGAACACCTAGCAGATGTTGAGTCTAAAATACAAGGTGTTCCATGCAAGTTTGAGTATCGTCAAGGAATAGGAATAGATGACTCTCACCTTCGCTTTGATCATGATACTCCCTTCAAGATGCCAAAACTAGACCTTCCTAAGTTCAATGAGAAGGATTTTGATGGATGGTTATGTTATGTTTCTCAACTCTTTAGACTCCATGATGTCCCCATTTATCATCGAGTTCAAATGGCTTCTTTCAATTTGGAATATGAAGCCTTACAATGGTACCGATGGTTGCAAAAAACTATTCCAAATTCTTCTTGGGCAGAATTTGAGTCCCAATTACTCACTCACTTTGGCTCTAGTGAATATGATGATTTTATAGGACAATTGACAAATCTGAAACAAACTTTGACAGTTTGAGATTACTAAATACAATTTGAGAGATTAGCTAACAAAACTATAGGATTGAATGAAGGGTTATTTATGAGTTGTTTTTTTAGTGGGTTGTGAGAAGATCTCCAAGATGAGGTCACAATGTTTAAACCACAATCCATGATGCATGCTATCCAGTTGGCTTGTTTGGCCGAGTCCAAATTTTCATCTCAGAGGTGGATATCTAAATTTCCACAGGCTAAACCCTCTTTTCCTCCTAGATTCCATAATCAACATGAAAAAAACCTATTGCACCCATTGTCACATCCAAATATTTAACCACTAATGAAGTGGATGCACGATGCACCCAAGGGTTGTGCTACAATTGTGATGAAATTTTTTTTTGCAAGCATAAGTGCACCCAAAACAAATTGTTCCTCATCTATGTTGATGAGCTTGACACCAGCGACCATAGTGATGATGACACTGAATCAGTAGAGGAACCACCTTAAACAGGACAAAATGAATCACAGGCTAAAATTTATGCTCATGCTCTTGTTGGTATTACTACGCCCCAAACCATGAAAGTTGTGGGTTATTTCAAGGGCTTGTGAGTTACCATCTTGATTGTTTCTGGTAGTACACATAATTTTATTGATCCTCGCAGAGCCAAGTAGGAAAATTTTTATGTACACACATGTAATTCCTTTGAGGTTATGGTAGAAAATGGTGGGACTTTACCTTGCAAGGGAAAATTTCATAATGTTAAGGTCAATATTGGGGACTATGAGCTCAAACAAGATATGTTTACACTTCAATTAGGGGGATGTGATATTGTGTTGGGATCTCAATGGTTGGGCACATTGGAATTCATATATTGGCACTTTGGTTAGCTTTGGATACAATTTTCACAAAATGGACAGTCCTACACTCTCCATGGCTTAAAAGCAAGGTCCTCATAGATTATCAATTCCATTCAAATGGAGAAGTTGTTAAAAAAATCATATCAGGGTGTCATAGCTCATATTTTTGTGATCCAACAACATCCTTCAGAGGAGGATTTTTTCCTGAAGATTTGCAACTTATTTTGACCAAGCACAACTTTATTTTCATTGAGCCAACATAATTACCACCTCTTCGTTGTCATGACCATGTTATCCCCTTATTACCTGGTAATGCACCACCCAACATTAGACCATATAGGTATCCTCATGCTCTTAAGTTAGAAATTTAGAAGTTAGTATGGGAATTGTTAAAAGTCGGTGTCATTCAGCCTAGCAATAGTCCTTACCCTTTAATAGTTTTACTGGTATGCAAGAAATATGGGTCATGGTGGTTGTGTATCGATTATCGAGAGCTCAATAAACTCACCATCAAGGATAAGTTTTCTATTCTAGTGGTGGATGAATTATTGGATGAACTTCATGGGACTATGTATTTTTCTAAACTTGACCTTCACTCGAGGTACCATAAAATCTAGCTCAAAGAGGAGGATATTCCCAAGACTGCCTTTCATACTCATGAAGGTCACTATGAGTTTTTGGTAATGCCATTCAACTTGACTAATGCCCCTTCCACCTTTCGGATCCTCATGAACAACATTTTTCATCCATTCCTTTGAAAGTTCATTCTAGTCTTCTTTGATGACATTCTAGTGTATAGTTTCTCATGGGAAGAGTATCTTATTCATGTGAATCAGACTCTCTAGCTTTTGGTACAACATCAACTCTATGCTAAGCATTCCAAGTGTTATTTTGGGTTGACAAAAGTAGAATATTTGGTACATATTGTCACTAAAGAGGGTGTTAAATTTGATCCCAAGAAAATCCAAGCTATTCAGGAATGGCCAAAACTTCACACTCTCAAAGGTCTTTGGGGATTTTTAGAGCTTACAAGTTATTACCATAAATTTTCTCATAACTACGGTAAAATTATAGCTCCCCTCACTTCCATGCTAAACAAGGACTCTTTTACTTGGACAGGACCCACTGAACAGGATTTCCAAGAATTGAATAATGCCATGACCACTACGCCTATCTTAGCCATGCCAAATTTCTTCAAACCATTTGTTCTTGAAAGTGATGCTTCAGGTCATGGTATTGGGGCAATGTTGATGCAATAAGGGATACCCTTGGCCTTCACTAGTAAAGCTCTCTCTCACTATAATTTGGGAAAATCAACTTATGCCAAGGAGATGATGGCAATTCTGCATGTCGTAACCCATTGGCAACTGTATCTCATTGGATGTGGGCACGTGAGAATTAGGAGCAATAGGAAAATGTGAAAATATTATATTCAACCATGGAAACATAATAATTACAAAGTTTAAATAGTGGTTGATTAAACAATCTTAGGGAATATAGGAGAAGTTAGGAAAAGAAGAAGAATAGGGAGGAAAGGAGAAAGTGAATTTGGTGTTGTTTGCCTTGCCGCCCATACTGTCCAATCTGCCCAGTCAACTAACGTCCAAGTCAAACTACCTGCCCAGTCAGCTACCATCCAAGGAGGTAAAAGGGTAAGATCCAAAGCTTACCATTGCAAAAAAAAAATTTACTCCTTTTAACTGGCTTAATTTCCAACATTCTCCCCCTTAAAGTTGAGAGGACTGATTATACAGTCTCTCAGCTTTATATATTGCACTTTATCTATACCTTTGGTGAAGATATCTGCAATATTATCCAAAGTGCTATAATATTAAATCTCAACTATCTGTTGTTCCACCATATCTCGAATGAAGTGATACTTCATATATAATGCTTTGATATGTTATGGTGGACTGGATTGTATGCCAATTGAATGGCACTTATGTTATCACAATACAGTTGAGTTGGACCACTTTGACTTTCTCCAATCTCTTCAAGAACTTTTATCAACCATAGGGCTTGAGTACTAGCATGTGTGATGACTATACTCAACCTCAGTCGATGACAATGCTACAACAATTTATTTCTTGGAACTCCATGTAATTAGTCTTGATCCTAGACTAAAACAATTTCCTGATGTAGATTTCCTATCATCTATATTGCTGCCCCAATCACTGTCATTGAAGCCAACTAATTTCACATAATTATATTTTTGGTTATGGATTCCAAAATCCAATGTACCTTTTACATATCTTAATATTATTTTAGTTGCTTGTAGATGCAGCTCAGATGGACTAGCCATAAACCTTGAAACTAGAGAAACAACATATTGAATATCAGGCCTTGTGTTGGTGAGAAACATCAGACTCTCAACCATGCTTCTATAAGTGGTAGGCATGTCAACCTTTGATGCTCCATCATCCTTGCTTAATTGGATCCCATGTCCAGTTGGAGTTGCAACTGATTTGCACTGCTCCATGGCAAATTTCTTGATCATGTCTCGGGCATACTTGTGTTGACATATGAAGATCCATTTATTTGATTGATGTACTTCCATCCCTAGGAAGTATTGTATTAAACCAAGATCTTTCATCTCGAACTGTTTCATCATGGAGTTTTTGAACTCCATATTCATTTTATTGTTACTGTCCATAAATATTAGATCATCCACATATAAAAAAACTATGAGAATGTCTACTCCATGCTTTATGTAGTACAGAGTTGGTTCACTTTTGCTTCTCGTGAATCCATACTCGCTAAAATATTCATCAATGTGTGAGTACCAAGATCTTGGTGCTTGCTTGAGGCCATAAAGTGATTTCTTCAATTTGTAAGCAAGGTTCTCCTTTCCCTATTATTGAAAACCTTGAGGTTATTGAACATAAACCTCTTCTGTCAAGTATCTATTCAGAAAAGTACTTTTCACATCCATGTGTTGAATATTCCATCCTTTTTTGGGCTACTAAGGAAAGAACTGATCTGATTGTTTCTTGTCGTGCAATAGTAGCAAAGGTTTTCTCATAGTCAATGCCAAATTTTTTAGTAAAACATTTTTCTACTAGTCTCACCTTATTCCTCTCAATGCTTCCATAAGCATTGTACTTGGTCTTGTATATCCATTTACACCCAACACATTTTTTCTTTGGGTAGCTTTACTAGCTCCCATGTATAATTATTTTTTATAGAGGTTATTTCCTCTTTCATGGCTTCTTTCCATACATTTTGAGTACAAGCCTTCTCATAGCTAGCTGGTTCTAGCTACGTACTAGCCAATAAAGCATAATTGACTACATCTCCCCTAAGATCATGGGAGTAATCATCCCCATACAATTGAAATTTTTCAAGTTGCTACAAAACTATATTTATTTCACTAGCTTGGCTTCTAGTGAATATTCTTTGGAAATTCTAATCCAATATTTGAAAATATGGATGGTGTTGTAATGTTCTTTTACCTCTTGATCGAGTCTTTGTGAATGTCCATCGGTGAAGAACTTACTGATCTCTGTGGAGAAGGACTTGGAGTGGCAGTTGAAGTACTTGATGTAGTACTCCTGCTTGGGCTTGGAGGGAGTGGCATGCCTTTGCTTTTCTTTGGAGACACTTGTTATACCTATGAAGAACTTACATCTTGGGACTCATCATCAACAAAAATTCTTTGATGATCCCATTCTCCCCCTTAATAAAAAATTATACCCCTGGAGAGTATAAATTTATGAGTATTGGGATTGTAGAGTCTATATGCCTTTGTAGACTCACAATACCCTACAAATATACAAGCTTTACTCTTTGGATAAAGCTTCTTCATTTTCTCATCAAGAATGTGTGCATATGCTAAAGAACCAAACACTTTGAAGTGCTTTAGATTAGGTTTCTTTTCGTACCACCCCTCATAAGGAGTGACACCATCTTAACTAGAAGTAGGACTTCTATTTAGAATATATACACTGGTTCTTATAGCCTCTACCCAGTACATATGAGTTAGATGCTTAGTCTGAAGCATCGATCTCGCCATTTTAACTATGGTGTGGTTCTTTCTCTCGACAACACTATTCTGTTGTGGGGTATAAGCAGTGGTGAATTGCCTTTTAATCCCACTTGCTTTACAATATTTCAAGAATTAGTTTGAGGATTATTCACCTCCTAGATCTGTCCTAAGACATTTTACATAATTTCCACTTTGATTCTCTACATTGTTTCTAAAATCTATGAAGCAATCAAAAGCTTCATCTTTATGTTTAAAAAAATAAATCTAGCACATTCTAGAGAAGTCATCAGTGAAAGTGAGAAAGTGTTTGCATTGGTCCACAGATGTTTGAATGTACTAACTGAAGTGGATAGCTGGCTCTCCATGCTTGTCTTTTTGGAAACTTTGACCTTGAGTGATTTCCCAAAGCACATCCTTCACAGACCTCCTTTTGTTCATTTATTTTGGGAAGTCCTGTCACCATAGCTTGAGAAGTGAGAAGTTTCAAGCTAGCAAAATTAAGGTGACCATATCGCAAGTGCCAAAGCACACTTGGATTTGTTATAGCTACATTTGCAAGTTGAGCTCCTCTTGGATCACCAAATTTGAGAGGGAATAACCCATTCTTTGTCATGGGGACTTGTGTGATGACACGATTACAATTATTTTTATCAAAAATGATACATTGTCCTTCATCCAATACAAGCTTGTGATTATTTTCCATCATTTTTCCAATGCTTAGCAGATTGTGTTGGAGCTTTGGAGTGTAATAGATGTCATGCACTTTCTTTAGTCCTTCTTTGGTTGGAACCTCCATGGCTCCAATAACCTCTACTTGCAATGTCTTATCAAATATCCCCTAATTTGATTTGGGATTTAAAAGTGGAATCTAGAGTAGAAAATAAATGTTCTTTGCCACTCATGTGGTTTGAACAACCAGTATCCAAAATCCATGTGTCATTTAGATTGTGTTCTGATTATCCATATGAAAGAAAAATATTTGAGGTATCATCTTCTTCTCCATAATTACCATATTGACTATTGCTTCCTTGTGAAGATTTTGACCAGTAATCGCGAGAGAAGTGACATGGCTTGCCATAGTTGAAACAAGCTAATTTTTACTTGTGACTTTCTCACCCATGATTTCCACTTTTTCCTCGATTTCCTCCTCGATTTTTATTTCCACCTTATTGTTTATTGCCTCATATGTATGAGTTGCCTCCTCTGTTGGAATTGCCTCCTCTATTTTGGTTGCCTCCTATGTTTTGATTGCCTCCTCTGTAGTTGCTTCTACCTCTACCTCTTTACTTTCCTTTGCCTTGACCTCTTACTCGTCATCTTCCATTGTTTTCATTGGAATTGAAGGCCTTATAATCTCCTTCGTAGCTGGTTGAAGGATTTTCAAGAAACCTCTCTTCATGTGAAATTAACGATTTGATTAATGCATCGAATGTTAAAAGGGAAAGATCTTTGTATTATTCTATAATTATGGCAATATGGTTCCATTTCTGTGTAAGTGTTCACAATACTTTTGTTACAATTGTCTCAGGCATGATTTTTTTGTCTAGTGTAATCCACAATTGCTTTTACTCTAACATAATAATCACTGACTTTTTCATCATCTTTCATTCAGATATTTTCAAAATATTTCTTTAGTGTTTGAAGCCTTACCTGCTTCACTTGATTACTACCCTAGAATCCATCACTCAATGCTTTCCATGCAGCTTGTGCAATTGTACAAGTAGCGATTCTAGGGAATATGCTTTTCTCCAATGCATCTTGAAGATGAGAAAGAGTAGAAGAGTTACTCTTTTTCTCTTCTTTTTGTGTTTTCTTGTCTGTGGCACTTAGTATTGTCCAGTATGAGGGTTCTATGTAGCCCTCTTCTATTATGTCCCAAAAACCCCTTCCTATGAGCAAGGTCTTCATATTTATAGACCAATACTCATAGTCATAACCATTAAATTTTGGTATAGGTAAGCTATTGTGTGAGGCCATAGTTACCAAAAAACTCTCTTTATTTCATGGTTACAATAAAGTACTTTGCTGTTTGAAAGAAGGAAAGAAGAAGAAGGAAGAAATAAGAGATTACAAACTTAAGTCAAATCTGACTTGTTCTACTCTATCATTCATTGCTTATTCCTCTTGATGTGGGGATGCTATCTCCTAATTCACAAAATTATCTGCTACTTCTTCTTCATCATCACTTATCAATATTAAGTTCGATGATTCTAGTTCTAAGATTTCCACTGAAATATTGTAGTGTGTATAGTCTGATTCTTGTGGTGCAGCTTGTATGGATTTCAATTGTTCAAATTGACTCCTGAATGAGTTGTCTTCAAATTTTGCCTTGTACCCTGATTCAGGATGCCTTTGATGTGCTATCACTGCATTTTGAAGTTGGCTAAACACAATGTTGAGCCCATAACCTCTTAATTTTTCATCAAACCTCTCTACACCTTCTCTTGCTAGAATTGCACATAAGGCATGATAATAGCCATTTGGTCTTATCATCAATGCCTCTTTAAAACTTGTTAATTTGGATCTTTTGTCTCTTTTACAAAAAAAACTAAGCCTCTTAGGCTTATTACACAAAAGTTCTAGAGTTTATGATTCCTTGAATCAAGTGAAAAATTTATCCTTCGATTACAATAATTGTCTCTTAGAAAATGTCTTTCTTTCTTATATGATATATATTAAAAATATATATATTACTATTTAATAGATTAAAAAATAATTGCTTTAAAAAAAACTTTAGAAAAGCAATTATAGTTAATATATTAAATATAATATAATTAATTTTAATAATAATATATAAAAATAAAATTTATATAATAAATTTATCCTTCGTAGGAATAGAACCCACAACCTATTTCATGCAAGAATTCATCCTAACCAACTTGGCTACCACTGCCAATGAGAACCCAAGAGCAATATTACAAGTATATTCTATTTTGGATTCGATTTCAACAAAAAAAAAAAACAAGCTTTCACTATCGTTGGCTTTCAAACCCGTGACCTGCAGGAATGCGAGCACCTTATGGCTAGCTCCACGAGCCAGTTGAGCTACACGGCTCGATGAGAAGGCAAGGGAAGATTGCCTTCCTTATACTTCTCTCGGCTGTGCTTTAATTAATTTTTTTTTTGGGATTTTTGTCCCACATCGACCATGCAGAGGGTGATGAAGGTGTTTAAAACCTTCAACGAGTGAATACTCACTCGATTACCTTTAGGAAATTAGTGATCACCCTTTTACCTCCTTCTCAAGAAATCGTTCCCCGTCACATTTCTTCCTTTGAGCCTATCATTTGTTGCCATGTTGCTTGTCCTTCTTTTGCCATATAATCAGTCCTTCTACCATGTAATTGGTCTGCATTAGTTCTGAGTCATCCAATCTGCATCAACCTTGTTCTCCTCTCACCATGCGACACTCTCTAGTTGGTTCTTCTGAGTTGCTCATCCTCACATGCTTGATGTGAGGTCCTACTCTAGACCTTACCTCGGTTCACGAATCATGGGCCTTCCTCACCTTGAATTGCATGCTATGGGTCCCACTCGATCTTGCCTCGATGCTCATGTTGCCTAGTTCCTCCACCTTGGTCCTCGGTCTTGGTTCCTCCATCGACCTCAGTTCTAGTGCCCTCTCCAACTTTGACTCTGATACCAGATGTGGGCACGTGAGAATTAGGAGCAATAGGAAAATGCAAAAATATTATATTCAACCTTGTAAACATAATAATTACAAATTTTAAATAGTGGTTGATTAAACAACCTTAGGGAATATAGGAGAAGTTAGGAAAAGAAGAAGAATAAGGAGGAAATGAGAAAGGGAATTTGGTGTTGTCCGCCTTGCCATCCATGTCATCCAATCTGCCCAATCAGCTGCCATCCAAGTCAAACTACCTACCTAGTTAGTTGTCGTCCAAAGAGTTAAAAGGGTAAGATCCAAAGCTTACTGTTGCAAACAATTTTTTTACTCCTTTTAAATGGCTTAATTTCTGATAATTGGATGTCATTTCTACATTAAAACAGACCATCAGAGTCTCAAATACTTTTTGGAGCAATGGGTTGCCACCCCTGAACAACAAAAATGAGTCTCTAAACTCATGGGCGATGATTATGATATCACCTATAAGAATGTTAAGGAGAATGTTGTGGCTGATGCTCTCTCTTACCAATTTGAAGATCTCAGTATGTTGTGTGTAATTTCAATGTTGATTCCCCAATGGATCAATTCTTTACACCAGGAGGTACTTCAAGATTCTAAATTGTAGACTTTGGATGATTCCTTATCCACTGAGCCTACTTCATGTCTAGGCTACACTTGGGATGGCCAAGATATGTGTTACCACCAATGCCTTGTTGTTCCCCACAAGTCCTCACTTCGAGAAATTCTCATGACAAAATTGCATGCTACTCCATCTACTAGACATTCAAGATTTCTCAAAACATATGAACATCTCAAGCACAATTTTTTTGTAGGGTATGAAAAAGGATATTCATGAATTTGTGGTATCTTATGATACCTGTTAGTGGATGAAAGATGAAATAGTACATTCTCTAGGCACTCTTCAACCCTTGCCCATTCTTGACCAGGTATGGAAAAATATTTCTATGGATTTTATTGAAGGCTTACCTAAGTCGAGCAGCAAATATATTATCTTCATGATAGTGTATTGTCTTTCAAATTATGCTCACTTATGTCCCCTCTCCCATCCTTACATAGCCTCCACCATTGCCCAAATGTTCCTTGATTCTATCTTTCACCTTCATGGTCTACCCTCCTCCACCACATCCGATCGTGACCAACCTTCACTAGTCACTTTTGGTAAGAATTATTTAAGTTGCAGGGGACTCAACTCAAGATGATTTCAACGTATCATCCACAAAAGGATGGCTAGATGAATATTGTCAAAAATATTTTAGAAATCTACCTTCATTACTTTTCCTTAGATCATCTTACGTACTGGGTGAGATGGCTTCCTTTGGCAGAGTGGTGGTACAACACTTCCTATCACATAGCCACCAAGGTTACCCCTTTTGAGGTGGTTTATGGGCACCCTCCATTGAAATATTCCTCCTATATTCTAGGTATCTCCAAGGTCCATGCAGTCGACACTACTCTCAATCAGCATGTTGATGTCCTCTGTTAATTGAAGCTGAATTTGGAGGCATCCCAAAATTGAATGCACCATTAGGTTGATCAACATCGTTCTAAGATTAGTTTTGATGTGGGTGATATGGTTTTCCTTCACTTGCAACTATACAAACAGTTCTCCCTCCAGTTTTACAAATTCCAAAAGCTTACTACAAAGTACTATAGGCCCTATCAAGTGTTATAGTGGATTGGTGCCCCAACATACAAATTGACCCTTTCACCTACTTCCAAGATCCATCCTATTTTTCATGTTTCTGCTCTCAAAAAGATGGTGGGAAATCAGGTATAGATTCAATATGCACTCCCAAAATTAGATGAAGAAGGTTCTATCTTGCTTGAACCCAAACAACTATTGGATCATCGGACTCACACTCTTCGTAATCACACCATTATTGAAGTCCTTTTTCAGTGGCATGGACTCCAGCTAGAAGATGCTACATGGGAATCTCTCCATCAACTCCAACACCAGTTTCCTCACCTTCAAATTTAAGGACAAAGCTTTTTGAAGGGGAAGGACATGTTAGGATCCCATCCTAATGTTATTTTGTAATTCTCATTATTATGTAATTACCCACTTCCAACGTGGGGGATCTCATATATAATGTTATTTTGTAATGTACATGGCATGTTATGCTCCTAGGCAAGTGGAGCCATTTGATGTAATTATTATCAAGATTGTAATTGAAATTTGGTAGAATATTCTAGCTCGAGTGGCATTTTGCATGTAAGTCAACTCTTGAGCCTAGGGTTAGGGTTTGCATGAAGTCTTTCTTTAAAAATATATGAAGCCATGTACGAATCATATTTTTGCAAGTTAATGAAATATTGAAGGAGGTTGCCCCCTCAAAGAGGCCTACAATTCTGAGTTTCTTTGTGAGATT
The DNA here is from genome assembly GCA_028583015.1 of Wollemia nobilis. Lineage (NCBI taxonomy): Eukaryota > Viridiplantae > Streptophyta > Pinopsida > Araucariales > Araucariaceae > Wollemia > Wollemia nobilis. The sequence continues at coordinate 3,364,074 of JAQPPZ010002524.1, forward strand.
GTTCCATTTTGCAATTACTTTTTGCATAGTATTATTCTATTATTGCATGTATTTCAATTATATTTTAGTATTTTGTGTGTGTGAGCTTTATTTCAATAGTAGGTTCCTAACAAATATGAAGAAAACTAATCACTTTATCAAGACCAAAGTACATTCAAAATAGTTGGAAGATATAAGAGATTCTACAAAACTTGAGATTAGAAAATATTTTATCAAGTTTTATCACATACTCAAAACTAGAAAGATATAAGGTAGTCTAAAAGCATTATTATAGCTACAAAATAATTCATATTTTCATAATCTCAACTAATTGAAGGACCTAATTACACTTCATGGAAAAAAAAAGTGAGGTCAATATTTATAATTTAAAAGCTTTGTGATATAGTTAAAGGAACAAAAACTAAACCTAATATAGGAGATAGTGAGATTCAAAAGTTTGAAGAAAATGAAGCAAAAGCCCTCATGATAATAACTTTTGTAATTATAGATGAAATATATCCATAAATTAGTTTCACATAAAATTCTATAGAAGCTTGGGAAACATTAGCCAAGATATTCTAAGAAAGAAATAAAGCCACTATATTGAATATTTAAACTTAATTACATTCTATAAAAGTTAATAGTGGCAAAAGTATAGAAATATTCCTAAGGAAAGTAGTAGATATAAAAGGAAAATTATTAATCTCAGGAGAAACTATTGAAGACAAGTTTCTTGTTCAATTAATCCTAAGAGCACTTCTAGATACCTACAAGCATCTAGTCACATCTTTACAAATTCTAGGTAAAGCTACATCATTTGATGAGTTAGTCAATATGCTACAAGAATATGAGGTAGAAAATTTAGTAAAAAATGAAGTGACTAACAATATTTTAGTCTCAAAAGATAACCCACAAGTAAACGATACCTCATTCTCAAAAGGAAGATCTAAATGGAATAGTAGATATTGTCAAGTATGTAGAAAGAAAGGACATAGTACAAATTATTGTAGATTCAATCCAAGAAATTAGTTTCAAGGAAATAAAAAAAATGTTTAAAGCCAATCATGTAGGCCATTCCAACCAAGACAATATCAGAACCAATATAATCCACATCAACAACACATTTAGCACCCATAAACCTCTCAGAATAAATACAATCTTCCTCAACTAAAATATAGAGAAGAAAAACAAAAAAGACACCTAGTTCAAGAGATTCAAGAAATTTAGTAACTAGAAGAATATACATATGAACATGAAGTCAAAGCTCTTTTTCCTAAAATATTATTTCATGAATATACTAATTATTTACTTGATTTGGACACAAGAAGCAAAATGAAGAAATTAGAAAAGAAGAGTTCCAAGTCCAGAACCAGGATGAAGACCATATTGAAGACTATAGTATTAAATAACCAAATAATGTAATACAAGGGTGTTAGAATATATTACATTATTTGGTACATGCCAATGTACCACCTTGGGTACATCGTTAATTAGGAGATTTCTTGGATTAAGGTTTGAGTATTTACTTTATGCAATGTAAGAAATGCACAAGGGTTAAAATGTGCAATGATGTAAATGTGCATGTAGTCCACATGTACATGAGTTATATAATATGAATATGAAGATTCATAGGTAGGTGAAAGGCCAAAGTTCATATCTCTCTATATATAGTCCTTTGATAGAATGCAAGAGTGAATAATATTGAATAGTAGAGCATAATGATGAGAAGATATGGTAGATACAATGTATATCATGGAATACTTTTTGGAGTGTTTAGGACCTCTATTATATTACATTGTACTATTTTTGTGAGCTTTCATTAATGGTTATTTTTTGAGTTATTGCAGAAGTTTCTCATATAGTTTTCCTACATATTATATTGTCATTATCATATAATTAACATTGCTTGCTCATTTTAGATCTTGTGGTTGCATTTCCTTTAATATATTATCAAAATATAACATTAAAAAGCATTACATTACACCCAAAAATTTCAATTATATTCTTAAGATATTTAACTCATGTAAGATATAATAGGTCTTTGTTTTCATCATCTTTTCAAAACCCATAAACTATGTTCTATCATTTTTTCTCTTGACAAGTTTCTATACCAAAAGTGAAGGTGAAATTTTATCAATATTCCTTAGATGCTTGGAATAAAATCTATCGAATATAAGCTCTTTAGGATTCTCCTAAAATTATAAAGTGCTATAAATCATAATGAATAATATTTATTAAATTAATTTCCTACATAATTTTATCTACAAAACAACATCATAAGGCTAGAATTGATGTGAATATTTGAAAAAACTATGCAATTTAAAAAAATAGAGGCACAAAACACCATCATATATCAAATATATGATCTATGAAAATTTTCCTTCCAAAATATCCCTAGAATGGAATTTTTAGAAACATTAATTTCTTAAAATTCTTTTTAATTCCTCTTGACCTACAAGTTGGCACAACTTGGCTACCATAGTAAATTATATTCTTGTATCAATAAAATACTAAAACTTATATAAATGAGTTAATCAAATATTGACAAGTTTCAACTTATGATAAGATACAAACAATTATAAATTTAAATATTTTATTGTTTTTACTCATAAAGGTTCTACATGAATTAATGAGAAATTTATTAGCAACCAAGGTCCATAAGGATGTATTAGAAGCATCAAGTATAACAAAAAAAATAACAACAAACAAGAAGGTGTTCTAATAATAAACTCAACCTCCTCTATCCTCAACTTGTGTGAGAACCCATGCATTAAAAATATAACAACATACTAAATTTACACACCCTATATTTATTTGAAAGTATTCCAAAAATGATGACCTTCTAAAATTTGATGGCTGGTCCTATAAAAACATCCTTTAGATAATGAAATATAGGTAAATCCTCCTTCATCTCACTTTTATGACACTCAATGGAACCTACAAATGTGTATTCTTTAGCATCAAAACTTGGATTTCCTTGGTATACTAGATTCTAACCAAAAAATATTTAATCATAATCTCTTGGTCCTTAACTTCTTCTTTGATCCAATGGATGACAAATACTTTTCCCTCTTCTATGTTATATTCTAATCATAAATATTCCAAATGGAGGATATGATTTTTTAATACTAAAATACAAATTAGTTTTTTTGAAAAAGTAATAAAAATACTTGATACTTTGGGAAACACTTCTCTAGAGTACACCATCACAATAAAAAATAATGAATTGAATGTTAAATGGTGAAAGAAAAATATGGAACATGATGATTAATATTTCTTCTATTTTGACCTTCCTAACTATAAAATTCCATTGAAGCAATACAAAAATATTTATAATCTAACCTCTAAAATACTCAAATTTAGAAAACTTTAAAAATATTATGTTGATCCAAAACATCACTCTTTAACTAATTGACTACAAATGCTCCTTTAGAATCCCTATCATAAGAGATCAAGAAATTATACTCTTGATTAAATCATGAATATTCAAATCTACTCTAATACCATGTTATAATTTATAATAGAGTTACGAACAAACATAATCAAATATGTTAATAAATAAATAAAAACACATGACTCATAAAAATACACTAAAAGGTATCGTTAGGAACCAATGGCCTTGCTAATAAATAAAAAAATTATTTCCAACAATTAAATAAATTGTTGGACAAGTGGAGGTATAAATATAACTTATAATACTACAATTTATCCAATATTAAATATAAATACTAACCATTGGATAATAATATATTAATATAACACCTTATAATATGCACATATGATCATAAGAAAAATATCATTATCACAATATAACAATCATTCATGGCCTCAAATAAACATTAAAACTTATTTCAATGGTGATAAAATAGCCTACTTTGTCTTTTCATTGGTTGGAAGAGTAACAAAATTTGACATCAAATACAACAATTGATAAATTAATGGAACATTAACAAAAAATAAACCTCTTATGGTAATCCCAATTATGGTTGTGTAAAAAATGTACAACAATGGTGCTTATGCATAGACTATTATATCCTCAAAAATACCTCTATGAAGAACAAGTATCCTATACCTTGTATATGGTGATCTTTTATACTAGCTTTAGGAAGCATATTACTTCATTATATTGATATCACATCAGGTTATCATGAATTTCCACCAAAAATAAGGATGTCTAAAAGATAAATTTGAACACTAAAGAGGGGTTTTTTAAGTGGTTTATTATACCTTTTAAATTAATCAATATACCAAACATATTCATATACCTGATGAATGATACTATGACTATTATAAATTTCTCAATCATTGTATACCTAGAAGTTATTATTATTTATCAAAAAATATCTAAGAAACATATTGAACATACACAATACATGTTGGATGCATTGCCGTAGCATAGGTTAGAATCCAACCTATCTATATCTAGAAATGAGGTACATCATCAATTGTTCATGGCATATGTAGATATAAAGAAGATCAAATTATTTCAAGTATGTTTTAACAAATGTAATTAAACTTAAAATGTTTTAGGTATTTTCAACTTTATCACTACCTTATCCTTGATACTCACTTGTTTCATTTTCATTGAAATAAATCATATAGGATATACTCTATCATGCAAGCAAATCATTATCCAATAGTTGATTTTCAAAAAACTAAATAAGTTATTCTACATATTTTTAATGATATCCATACCTAATATCACTTATACTTTTAACATTAAAACTAATGCATCTAACCATATCATTAGTACTATTCTCATATATCCTAGCTAGATTATTGAAGAACACAAGCTTATACTGAGAGGGGGGTGAACAGTATAAGACCTCTTTTTACTTTTTCCTTTATACTTCAAAATAGTAAAGCAATATACCCAAAGCAATATCAAAGCAATGCACAATATCATCCACAAAGTGACACCAATTTTAACGTGGTTCACCCAGAATGGCTGGGCTACGTCCACAAAACTTTTCTCTAAAAGTTATCTCAAAGTTCTTTGGGAATCCTTCCCAATTACAATGTTTATGAGCCTCGGCCCAAAGGAGATACCTTCCCCCAATCAGAATTTATGAGCCTCTGCTCAAAGGAGATACCTTCCCCCATATCAAAGGAATATATGAGCCTCATAGCTCAAAGGAGATACCTTCCCCTCTGCTCTGGAAATGATCCCTCAGAAGATCAACTGCCTCTACCTCTTGCCAGCACGTGGAACTCCTTTCCACCGAAGACCTCCTGTCCTCAATGCTTAGCCTAAGAGACCTCTGCCTTCTATGATCACGTCCACAATAGCTCAGCAACCTGTACCAAACACAGTCAGTCGGTCTAGTACAAGTCTTCCTCTGTCTGTCAGATCTGTCCAACTCTTGAACAAATCAATCCTCTGCATACAAGCCTTCTCAAAGACTTGCCAAATCTGTCCTCGGGTTCTTCTCATAGAACCAATGCACCTCTATCCTCAAGTTCTCTGATAGAACTATCAAACTCAGCTCACAAGTCCTCTGCTAGGACCTGTCCAAATCTGCTCACAAGTCCCCACCGGAACCTGTCCAAAACCTGCTCACAAGTCCCCACCGGAACCTGTCCAAAACCTCAGCAAGCTCACCAAGAAAAACTTTCTTAGTAGGAAATCACAAAGTGAATTGTTAGAGACCCAATGTGATTTGTCAAACTCATAGAAGCATAAAGAGAATTGTTAGAGACTCAATATGTTCTATACTCAAATCCCAATCTCAAAACTCAACTCAAATCAACTCAGCTCAATCTCAATCTCAAATCTGAAAACTCAACTCAATATCTAAAATGGATAGGATAGAATGTTTTCTTTCAAGAACATGAAACCCCAACAATTGCCAACTATGCAAAGAATCACATAACAATGATACTCATGTTCTTTTCACAACCAATAACTTTTCACTACCAATTAATCTTTCACAACCAAATAGGGCTTCAACAACAATGCTTATAAACAAGGTTCAACCAATACTTCTCAACTCAACAATAACCTTGAAGCATTAAACCAATCATCACAAGAAAAGGAAACAAGTAGAAATCCTTTTCCCTCCAAAGATATTTGAACAAAACAGCCACCAACACAATATCACCAATGCAAAGGAGTAATTTGCTCAAATCAACTCAAAGGAGTAAGCCCAATATCATGAATCAAGTAAAAGCAATAACTTGATCAAACAACCTCTATGGAAGCAACTCAACCATCAACCTCAAAACAGCCAACCAAGGGTTTCACCAACTCAAAGCAAGTAGCAAGACTCACAAACATAAACCCTAGTGCACAATGCTTCCACTACCTCAAACCAGAATTATGCATTCACCAAAACTCTCATCAAGGATAACAATGCATAAGAAGTCTTCAACAAACCAGAAAATAGGATTTACACCCAACCAAAGGAAACCTAGTTGAAAACCTTTTCACTCCAACCTTATTTCAGAAAAACATACACCAATCATACTCATAAGGAAAATGTGCCCATACCTTTTTGGAGTAGAAGAAAATTGATCCTTAAAGCTGTCACCACACACAACCCTCAAACTTCCAACCAAGTTAGGGTTAGAACCAAGATAAATGAGCATATATAAAAACTTTCCTTAATACACCTTTTAGCTCCTCTTCTTTAAAAACAACCACCAAAGAAGCCAAAAACACAACAACCAAAACTTACACCTTATATCTCCATTTTTAAATTTAGCATAGCAAAAGACTAATCTCAAAAATACAACCAAAGAAATATCCCCTTATTTCTCCTATGTCTTTTAAACAATGCTAAACAATGCCAAAAATCATATCAAGAAAATAATCACACCTTATAATGGCTGCCCTTGAAGAATCCAAAATTCGCGGCACAAAACACGTTTTAATAAAAACGTGACTAATCCATGCACAGCTCCCTCCGCGGGGATCGAAACGTAGACCTCCGCCTACGCAAGGCCCAAACGCAGCCTTCGTTGCCACTAGCCCACAAGGGGCTTACGAAGTCCAAGACGGACTTCCTTCCACATAAACGGTCAAGCTTTTCGAAAGCTTTTCAAACCACGAGCTCTCCTCTTTCGCAGCATAAACAGAACATTCGATCGCAGCCAAACCAATTAATTGCCTTCGATTTTCCAAGTGGGTTTAACCTTAGGAACCTTCTCATATTTATAGTCCATACGTGGACTTTAGAACACGTCGGTTGCAAAGAAAAGTAATTTCGAATTTAATCGAAATTTGCTTTCTAAAGGGTTTAAAAACCCTTAAAGTATTTTTAATAAATTAAAAATAATTTCTCCCTTAATTAATTAAATAATTAATTAATTAAAACCTTGAAGGGTTTTAAATAATAATTAAATAAATAATAAAGAGAACCTCCATTGGTTTTAATAAAAACCATTGCCAATGGAATCTCTCCGGATTCTCTTAAAAATATTCTCTTGGAATCTTCCACCTTTGAAGCCAACACATCCTCTTAACATTAATGTCATTTCCTTTTGACATCAATGACAACTCATAGACAAGAAGCTAGGATCTCAAACCCAAAATTGCCAACAATCTCCCCCTTTGTCATTGATGGCAAACCATGCTTCTCAACAACACAGAAACTCAACATAAACAACTCCCCCTGTCTTGAGGCTCTCCCCCTTACTCATATCTCTCCCCCTTTGTCATCAATGGCAAAGGGTCACCTTTGGGGCTTGGGACTAAGAATGAGCCTCTTAGCTTAGTCCCTCCCCCACCTCCTATTGAGGTGTTTAATTTTGGGGTGGGAGTAAAACTCCCAACAGGCACTGATCATCATCAGTGTCTATAGCTGCCTTACCATGTCTTCTCTTGTTCTCCTTGTCCATATTCCTGTTCCTATTCCTGTCACTATTCTTGTTCTTGTTATCATTCCTGTTCTTATCCATGCCTTGATCCTTGGACCTGTTCATACCACTGTTCCTGTTCCTGTACCTTGGAAGTTCAGCTCTACATCTGTCTAGCTGTGTGACCTTCATTGTTGCACTTATAACAAGTAACAATGTTATTTCTTTTAGGCATACCTGTTCTTTGAATCCACCGTTACGACTAACCCTGTTCCTGTTATTAGCCTTGCAAAAAATTGCCTTATGCCCAAACTGTTTACAAGAGTAGCAATACCCTTGAAAGAAATTACCACCTCTGAAACTGTCATTTACCTTCCTTACTTGAGTCATGCAATGTGAAGCCATGTGACCAAACCTGTGACAAGCAAAACATCTGCCATTAAACTTTCCTGTAAATGACCTTCTAGGTCTTGTAAACTTTCTCCCCTTTTTCTGTTTCCTATTTTTTGTTTTTGTGCATCTATCACTCAAGGACTCTTTCTCTGAAATACTTTCCTCATCAGAACTCTCTTCCTTTTGGAGTCTCTTACTAGACTCTCCAACTTGTTCCTTGTGTGGCTTAACAAAACCAAGGCCTGTTTTATCTGTTGTCTTTCTTTGACCTTTGATGAGTGACTTAACCTTTTTGGAGCTATCTTGAAACCTGTAAAGCTTATCCTTGTACTCTTTAGTTTCCTCTTTCAAAGAAGCCATTTTCTGTTCTAACTCACTATACTCAAGAACCTTAGACTCTAACTCATCCTTGAGTTCTTGTGTCTTAGCTATAGAGAAGTCAAGACTTTCTATAAGATCATCTCTCTCCATACAACATTCATCTAACTTATCCTTGAGTCTAGCATTCTTCTTTCTTTCCTTTTCCAAAGCACTAAGAGCACTAATAAGTTCACTTTCAAGATCCTTTATTTGATTGCTTTTTGAATCATCAAAGCCTTTTTCAGATTTCTTATCACTAGAGGTGCTACCCTTTTCAAAAACCATACATGCATCTTCCTTATAGTTTTCTGAAGCATCCTCATACATACTAGAAACCAAATCATTATTTGTGCAATCATCCTCAAGGTGACCAAAATTTCCACATCTAAGACATTTCATGATAATGAATCTATGTTTCGGTTCTTCCTCTTTTTCAGATATGAACAACATCTCATTTTCATCATCACTTGAAGAACTTTCACTATCACTACTAGAACACTTACTTGCTTTGTCTAGGTAGAAACTCTTCTTGTGCTTGTGAGAATACCTCTTTCCTTGATTGTTGTGCTCATCTTTGTTTTTCCTGTGATGCTTGTGCTTTTCAGAATCCTTGCTCTTAGAATCCTGTTTATCTTCATCACTTTCATTCTTGGGAACAGATACGATCAGTAGCATAATGACCAAACTTTCCACAATTGAAACATCTTATATTTTTCATACTTTTGTGCTTTCTAGAGAACTTGCCTTTCTTGTTGTAATATGCCTCTTCATCACTAGAAGACTCATCACTATCTTGAAGTTGTTTACCCTTGGAATCCTTGGTAGCCTTGAAAGTCTGCCTCTTTCTTGACATCAACCTTCACTTGAGTTCTCAACTCAAATGCTTGCAAGTATACTATGGAGCTCATCCTTTTTCAACTTATCCAAATCTTTAGCTTCCTCAATAGCAAAAATATTTTCACTAAATCTATTAGGAAGAGATCTTAAAATCTTATCACAAACATCATTTTCAGCAAGCTCAAGACCTAAGTCTTTCATGGAGTTAACAACCTCATCCATACGAAGCATGTAGTCACTAATATTTTCATCATCATTCATCTTGAGTTGTTCAAACATACCTTTGAAGTGTCTCAACTTGGCCTTTCCGACATTTGTATCACCTGTATGAACCACCTGTAATTGTTTCCACATTTCACTAGCTGTCTTGTAGTGAATCACTTTGGTGAGATCTCGCTTTCTGTAAGCCTTTCGAGATTGCATTCATTGCTTTTGAATTGTTGTGATGTAGGAGCCTTTCTTCTTTAGTATTAGGACCATGTTCGGGAATAGTGTACTCATCTTCAATCACTTCCCAAACCTCATTCCCAAGTGCCATTAGATGAACCTTCATCCTTGCACTCCAAAGACCAAAATCTGACCCATCAAGAATAGGTGTTGCATTGCCACTTGAATAATCCATTGTGTTCTTTACTAGCTTTTCCTTCAAGCTGTTAAACTTTTCGAAGGCACCTGCTCTGATACCAATTGAAGAACACAAGCTTATACTGAGAGGGGGGTGAACAGTATAAGACCTCTTTTTACTTTTTCCTTTATACTTCAAAATAGTAAAGCAATATACCCAAAGCAATATCAAAGCAATGCACAATATCATCCACAAAGTGACACCAATTTTAACGTGGTTCACCCAGAATGGTTGGGCTACGTCCACAAAACTTTTCTCTAAAAGTTATCTCAAAGTTCTTTGGGAATCCTTCCCAATTACAATGTTTATGAGCCTCGGCCCAAAGGAGATACCTTCCCCCAATCAGAATTTATGAGCCTCTGCTCAAAGGAGATACCTTCCCACCCTCAATAGAAGGCCCTCCTCAAGGGGGATACCTTCCCCTCTGCTCTGGAAATGATCCCTCAGAAGATCAACCGCCTCTACCTCTTGCCGAGCACGTGGAACTCCTTTCCATCGAAGACCTCCTGTCCTCAATGCTTAGCCTAAGAGACCTCTGCCTTCTATGATCACGTCCACAACAGCTCAGCAACCTGTACCAAACATAGTCAGTCGGTCTAGTACAAGTCTTCCTCTGTCTATCAGATCTGTCCAACTCTTGAACAAATCAATCCTCTGCATACAAGCCTTCTCAAAGACTTGCCAATCTGTCCTCAGGTTCTTCTCATAGAACCAATGCACCTCTGTCCTCAAGTTCTCTGATAGAACTATCAAACTCAGCTCACAAGTCCTCTGCTAGGACCTGTCCAAATCTGCTCACAAGTCCCCACCGAAACCTGTCCAAAACTGCTCACAAGTCCCCACCGGAACCTGTCCAAAAACTCAGCAAGCTCACCAAGAAAAACTTTCTTAGTAGGAAATCACAAAGTGAATTGTTAGAGACCCAATGTGATTTGTCAAACTCATAGAAGCATAAAGAGAATTGTTAGAGACTCAATATGTTCTATACTCAAATCCCAATCTCAAAACTCAACTCAAATCAACTCAGCTCAATCTCAATCTCAAATCTGAAAACTCAACTCAATATCTGAAATGGATAGGATAGAATGTTTTCTTTCAAGAACATGAAACCCCAACAATTGCCAACTATGCAAAGAATCACATAACAATGATACTCATGTTCTTTCCACAACCAATAACTTTTCACTACCAATTAATCTTTCACAACCAAATAGGGCTTCAACAACAATGCTTATAAACAAGGTTCAACCAATACTTCTCAACTCAACAATAACCTTGAAGCATTAAACCAATCATCACAAGAAAAGGAAACAAGTAGAAATCCTTTTCCCTCCAAAGATATTTGAACAAAATAGCCACCAACACAATATCACCAATGCAAAGGAGTAATTTGCTCAAATCAACTCAAAGGAGTAAGCCCAATATCATGAATCAAGTAAAAGCAATAACTTGATCAAACAACCTCTATGGAAGCAACTCAACCATCAACCTCAAAACAGCCAACCAAGGGTTTCACCAACTCAAAGCAAGTAGCAAGACTCACAAACATAAACCCTAGTGCACAATGCTTCCACTACCTCAAACCAGAATTATGCATTCACCAAAACTCTCATCAAGGATAACAATGCATAAGAAGTCTTCAACAAACCAGAAAATAGGATTTACACCCAACCAAAGGAAACCTAGTTGAAAACCTTTTCACTCCAACCTTATTTCAGAAAAACATACACCAATCATACTCATAAGGAAAATGTGCCCATACCTTTTTGGAGTAGAAGAAAATTGATCCTTAAAGTTGTCACCACACACAACCCTCAAACTTCCAACCAAGTTAGGGTTAGAACCAAGATAAATGAGCATATATAAAAACTTTCCTTAATACACCTTTTAGCTCCTCTTCTTTAAAAACAACCACCAAAGAAGCCAAAAACACAACAACCAAAACTTACACCTTATATCTCCATTTTTAAATTTAGCATAGCAAAAGACTAATCTCAAAAATACAACCAAAGAAATATCCCCTTATTTCTCCTATGTCTTTTAAACAATGCTAAACAATGCCAAAAATCATATCAAGAAAATAATCACACCTTATAATGGCTGCCCTTGAAGAATCCAAAATTCGCGGCACAAAACACGTTTTAATAAAAACGTGACTAATCCATGCACAGCTCCCTCCGCGGGGATCGAAACGCAGACCTCCGCCTACGCAAGGCCCAAACGCAGCCTTCATTGCCACTAGCCCACAAGGGGCTTACGAAGTCCAAGACGGACTTCCTTCCACATAAACGGTCAAGCTTTTCGAAAGCTTTTCAAACCACGAGCTCTCCTCTTTCGCAGCGTAAACAGAACATTCGATCGCAGCCAAACCAATTAATTGCCTTCGATTTTCCAAGTGGGTTTAACCTTAGGAACCTTCTCATATTTATAGTCCATACGTGGACTTTAGAACACGTCGGCTGCAAAGAAAAGTAATTTCGAATTTAATCGAAATTTGCTTTCTAAAGGGTTTAAAAACCCTTAAAGTATTTTTAATAAATTAAAAATAATTTCTCCCTTAATTAATTAAATAATTAATTAATTAAAACCTTGAAGGGTTTTAAATAATAATTAAATAAATAATAAAGAGAACCTCCATTGGTTTTAATAAAAACCATTGCCAATGGAATCTCTCCGGATTCTCTTAAAAATATTCTCTTGGAATCTTCCACCTTTGAAGCCAACACATCCTCTTAACATTAATGTCATTTCCTTTTGACATCAATGACAACTCATAGACAAGAAGCTAGGATCTCAAACCCAAAATTGCCAACAATTATCTTCCATTCTTGTAAGATGTTTAGAGATATTGTGTAGCATTACTCTACATGTGATTAATAATTCTATACTATAATGTAAGTTATTTGTCAATAATTCCATTGCATCATGGTAAATTAGATATACTCATGAGAGCCATAATTAGATATTTAATTTTACACACTCAAACCAAGTTGAATATTTAAAAAGGAAAAGAGAATCAATAATTATTTATATTGAACAACTACTAGTCCACATACTCATTATAGTGGTTGACATCAATGATAGTATTTTTAAATTTTAGAGTTTTTCCACATAATTATGACATGGCTTAGGTGCACCATTCATTGGTGTAGGACAAGTTATTCCTAAAATTCTACCGTAGTGATGAACTTCTCTATTTCAAAGGACATCACTTTGTTCCATTTTACATGCCTTATAAATTCCTAATCCAATAGGTACACTAGTCCAAATATATTAGAAACTTTGGAAGTAGCTAGACCCTTGTCAAGATATAAAAACACTTATATTGGTTACACTTGTGATAATATATAGACCCCCAAATTAAATCATTTATTCCTTGTAATATAAAAAAAACATGAAAAAGGAAACTTGGAATTTATTCACCAGTACTAGTTCCTTATAGGGTTTGTGAATCTATTACTATGAAATTACCTATCAAATCTATGCTCAACTAAGCAATAAAATAGCTACATCTTATGACGATTAATAAATTTTGAATATGGTAATCATGGTATAGCTATCAATAAAATGCAAACTTCTTAGATGTTTTTCCATAATTAATGGGTTCCTTTTCTCATTCTAAAATCTATTTGTCAATTTATTCTAGCAACACTTGTTCAATCTACTTGATTCTCACTTTAACTACTCAACTACTTTTCAATTTATTCTAACAAAACTTGGGTGATCTACTTGAATATCACTTTAACTACTCAATAGTGTTTCATTATAAATAAATGTATTGATTGAGGTGATTAAAAAGAAGTTATTATATTTACTTTGGATGTAAAATCATTTTCATTCATATAGTTAGGATGAATATATTCTCTACCTATAGTATTGATATTATTGATGCTTATATGATTCTAGAAAGCATGGTCCATTTTGTTAGGATTTATTACAACATATGATAAATCATATTAAGTGGGTGTTTAGAAACACTCCGTATGACTTCTATGATATTGGTTGCGAAGTTAAGTATTTGTATGTAGAGTCAAATTAATTGTAACAATAGTTTATATTTAAACTATTCATTGAACCTAATATTGGGTATTTATATTGTATAAATATGTTGATTTGATTAATGAATTTGTTTTAGACTTACGGCTATTCTATCAGTGGTATTAGAGTAGATTGAAAGAGCACTATTACATCTATTAGGAGGATCACCATTGCACTCCATTTTAAAAAAATAAAATTTTAAAAAGATCTTGTAATTATTTCCCATGAAATTTGATTAGACCACATTTAATTTTATCCTTGATTTAGAGTGCGCTCATGAGAATTTAATAGGTTCAATTTAATTGTACGATCAAATTTTAAAAAAAAATTATTATTGTTAAATCAGGTTTAATTATTGAAGGGGAAAAATGTTAAGCTGATGTTTGAGGGGAAGATTTGTGCTTTTGTTTTAGTCATGGAATGGTGGTTTTAGGTTTGTGTTGATGTGATGATGAAGAATGTGTTTTAGACTTGTGAATGATATTTCACTACAAGAAATTCATGAAGAAGATTTGTTCATCATATTATTAGTTTTACAACTATTTAAAAGTGAATTCATGAGAAATATTTATTTCCATCTATTTTATTATGCTCATAGATGTATATGGCTCAACTTGTCACCAATTTTGATTTGTCATGGATGTTTTCATGTTTGACATCATATGAGCAGTCAATGCAACTATTGAATAATAATTTTACCACTATTTTGCTTGAGAACATTCAAGGTTTATTTAAATTCATCATTGAGTCATTCTATTTTCCACAAAGATTATTTTAAATCTCCTCCTTCCTTGACCCCTATATACTATCATTGTCAATATTTTCAAAACATATTTCTAGTCACACAATCTTGTAATAGGCATACTATTTTAAATTGTGTATCAAAAGAAATGATAGGTACTTGGGATAAAGTCTTTTAAGAGGTCTACCAAGTTGATGTTCATATCTTTATAGATGATGAAAAAGTTATACTAGCTCATTTCAACATCTTGACCATTGCTTATCCAATGCTAAAACACATTTTAAAGCAACAAAAGGGGAATTTAAGCATCAATGATATATTACAACTAGAAATATTATGTGATGCATCATGCTTGATTTTGTTATGATTTTTATTCTCAACAACTATAAAATAATTTCCAAATTAGAGGTATGGAAGGTGATGTGATAGTCCAAGATTAATATAGAACAAGAACTCTTGGAATTGTCAAGGCTAACTCTATAAAGTAGAAAGGCTTCAAATGATAGTAGAAATTAATTTTATTTTTAAAAATTAAAACAAAAAAACAAGGCTAAGGATATTTTATTGACCTATACATTCTTTTTTGGTCATAACTTCTTCATATGACCTTAAATTATAGTGTTGTGTGAAGCATTGGATTCCTTATTCAAAGAGATTCAAAATAAGTGGTTGCAAACCTATCTTTGCAATTATATTAGAGAAGAAATGTATTATCCAATGCTATCATATTATGTAGAAAAATGTAAATAATGACTTTTACTATTTTAAAAAATAGTTTACCTTAGTCGTGTGTACTTTGAGTGCATGATCGATGATACTCAACACTCCTAAATATTATGAAAGATAATCTCACATTTATGAGGAGAGAAAATATATATTTTTCCCAATGTTCAATGTACCCAAGAATTTTAAGATGGTATTTGAGATTTCGCATCTTTGCTTTCTTGACACTTTTATCTCTTTCATATTTATTTTGCAATTTATCCCACATTTCTTTTGCAGTTTTACAATGCATAACTTTCATAGATTGTTCTATGCAAACCTCTCACAAGTGCATTCATTGCTTTTGAATTATAGTGTTGTAGAAGCTTACCTTATTTATCTGTAGGAGGATTTACTATGGGATCATATCCAAATTCCACTACCCAAACTTCATCGCCAAGTGCCATTAGGTAGATACTCATCATCATACTCCAATACATATAGTCAGTTCCATAAAATACTGGTGCTAAATTATTTGAGGACACCTCCTTAGGATCCATTGTGTTCTTGTTAGATTTTCCTTAAAGATATTAAACTCTTCTGAAGAAACCCACTCTGATACCAATTGAAGAACACAAGATTATACTAAGAGGGGGGGTGAACAGTATAAGAGCACTTTTTACTTTTATTTCTAAATCAATATTATGTAATGTATAGATAGCAATATAAAAAACAGTAATCAAAGCAATGCACAAATCACCACACATAATAGAGACACCAATTTAACATGGTTCACCCAAATATGGCTCAACTTTTTTCTCTATTGTCCAACTCATCCTCTTGTGTGACTCTCCTCTTGATGTTTCACTTTATTTTACATTGTATTCTTCTAAAGTATCTTCATCTAAAGTTTTTTCTCCTCCAAAACTTGAATTTGACTCTCCTTCCCATTTCTTTTGAACCTATTCAAATCCAAGACCTATTTTCCTTGATGTAGTATTTTATGTCTTGATGAACTTATCCAAGTCCTTTGATCTATTATAAAAACCTTTCATCTTGATCTTAGAGTCCTATAAATATTATTTTAGTAGTGCCACTTCTTGTGCTAACTTCTCACATTCCAAGATCTTTGCTTCTAACTTATCTTTGAACCTCTTTGCCTTAGCCTTTGATTTTTCTAGATCCTCTATGAGCAATCTTCTCTCTTCGTCACGTTCTTGAAACTGAATTTCAATTTTAGAGTGTTTCTTTCTTACATTCTTTACCATGTCAAGGGCATAAATAAGTTCTCCCTTGAGATCATAACCATCATTTTCTGAATATTTTTCTATTTGTTTCCCTTTGTCCATATCTTTATTTTATGTTGGCTTATCTTCTATAGGATAACTTACTTCCTCTTCTAATGCCATTAGAAGATTTTCATCTGGTCCTTCAAGTGCATTCTCATATTCATCATCACTAAAACTATAACCATACCTTGTACAATCATCTTCAAGATGTCCAAAGTTACCACATCTAAAACACTTGATAATTATTGGAGTATTTTTCTTAACTTGCTCTTTTTCTTCAATCATAAATAGGACTTCATCTCTATCATTGTCTAAAAAACTAGCATCACTATCACTTGAGTACTTACTTGCCTTATCCACATAGTAGCTCCTCTTTTGTCTTTGAAATAACTTCTTTCCTTGTCTACTTTGTCCATCCTTGCTTTTCTTCTAGTGCTTGTATCTTTTTTATTCCATGTACCTATGATTTTGTTTATCTTCACCATTGTTGTTCTTAGGTTATTGAAAATCTATTGCAAAATGTCCAAACTTTTCACAATTGAAACACTTAACAAATTTTAGATCTCTGGATCTTCTGGAATATTTATCTCTTCTACCATAATCAGCTTCTTCATAATTGGATGACTCACTTCTTGATTTTGGCTTCTTACCCTTTGTCTTATTGATTGCTTTGAATGTTGCTTCCTTTTGGGGAATAATATTTTTTTTCTTATCTCAAATATTGTGAGCATACCAAGAAAATTATCTCTTGTCAAATTATTACCATCCATTGATGCTTCTATAGCAGAAACCTATTTGCTAAATATTTTTGGAAGAGTTCTTAAGACTTTATGACAAACATCTGATTCATAAATCTTCATTCCAAGTCCTTGCATATAATTAACAACCTCATCAATTCGAATTAGATAAGAACTAATATTTTCCTCTTAGTTCATTCTTAATGCTTCAAGTTTTCCTTTGAGATTTTGTATATTTGTTTTCTTGACACTTTTATCTCCTTCATATATATTTTACAATTTATCCCACATTTCTTTTACAATTTTACAATGCATAACTTTCATAGACTATGTTCTACGCAAAATTCTAACAAGTGCATTCATTGCTTTTAAATTATAGTGTTGTAGAAGCTTACCTTCCTATTCTGTAGGAGGATTGACTATGGGATCATATCCAAAATTCCACTACTTCCCAAACTTCATTTCCAAGTGCCATTAGGTAGATCCTCATCATCATACTCCAATACATATAGTCACTTCCATCAAATAATGGTACTAAATTATTTGAGGACACCTCCTTAGGATCCATTGTGTTCTTGTTAGATTTTTTTTCAAATTTTTAAACTCTTCTGAAGTAACCCACTCTGATACCAATTGAAGAACACAAGATTATACTAAGAGGGGTGGTGAACAGTATAAGAGCACATTTTACTTTTCTTTCCAAATCAATATTATGCAATGAATAGATAGCAATATAAAAATTAGTAATAAAATCAATGCACAAATCACCACACACAATAGAGACACCAATTTAACATGGTTCACCCAAAGATGGCTACCTCCATGGAAAAAATATTTCTTATAAATTTTTCTCAAATAATATCTTAGGAATCCTTTCACTACAATGTTTATAGATGTTGATCCCCTAAATCAATTATGTGGATCTCTATCCATAGGATAACTCCTCCTCTACTCTGGTCGGTGATCCTCTAGAAGACTACTGCCTCCACTACACTATCTTATGGATCTCTCTCTACTAAATACTCTTGTCCCCACTCAAATGACCTATCCTCACTACCTTGGATAATAGATATCTATCCACTAGAGACTATTGTACTCTCTACTTTGTCACCTCCAAAGATATATCTCAAATCTACATTAAATTTAGTCCTTTGATCTAGCACAAATATGCTCAACAAGTCCACTCCAAAATTGCTCAAATCTGCTCAACAAGTTCACTCAGAACTTGATCAAGTATGCTCAACAAGTCCACTCAGAACTTGCTCAAATATACTCAAAAAGTCCACTCAAAACTTGCTCAAATATGCTCAATAAGTCCACTCATAACTTGCTCAAATCTTCTCAACAAGTCCACTCATAACTTGCTCAAATCTGCTCAACAAGTCCACTCAAAAATTGCTCAAATATGCTCAACAAGTCCACTCAAAAATTGCTCAAATATGCTCAACAATCTCACTTATAACTTGCTCAAATATACTCAACAAGATCACTTATAACTTGTAAAATCTACTCAATAAGTCCACATAGAACTTATCCAAATCTGTTTTCTAAGATTCCACAAAAATCTCACACAAAATCAATCCACAAGTCTTCTCAAAGACTTATCTTAGATCTGATTAACAAGTCCACACAGAACTTGTCCAATATTATAGAAGCATAAAGAGAATTTTTAGAGACTCAATATGTTCTACACTCAATGCTCAATCACTTTCTTAACTCAAAATAGAATATAGAATAGTTTATTTTAATTAACTAGAATAATCACTTCACACAACCACTTGACTAGGCTCAATCAACTCTACTCAACTAATCACTTGATGAAACACCCCTTGCTCACAAACCCTAGTCCAAGCATGTAAAAATCAACTCAAAATATTTCCAACAATGCTCAACAATAATCCTCACATAACAATGATACTCATGTTCTTTTCAAACCCTAGTTCAAGTTCTTTGCTCAACAACTCACTTCAACAAAAATGCTTATAAAATAATCTTCACATAGCAATGATACTCAAACCCTAGTTCAAGTTCTTCACACAACCAATGGCTTCAACAATAATGCTCATAAAACAAGGTTTTAACCACACTTCTTTATTCTAGAAAACCTTGAAGAAATCACTTAAACACACTCAAAAGGAAACCCTAATCAAGTCCTTTTCACTCCAAACTTATTTTCTAGAAAACAACCAATCAACTTGAACATTGGAAAAATATGCCCATACCTTTTTATTGATAATGATGACCTTCAAGAATCTGCCACAATTGTAGCAAGTGTGAACACTTAATTTATTAAGTGATTAATTTAGTGGCTAGGCTAGGTTAGTGTTGTCGGAAAATTCTTGTCGGCAAGTGTGAATATCCCTTATCCCTCCATTCCCTCCTTTATTCCCTCTTCCTCCTTATCACTCCACCTCCTTTCCCCTTATTCCTCCAACCTCCCTTCATCTTCTCCTCCGACTTCATCCCTTCCCGCTTCTCCCCTAACCTCCTTTCTCTTCTTATAAATTAGTGGTTATATTCTTTGTTTGGTTGAATAATGTAATGGCTCTGCAGAATATTAATTAAAGATTTGTTTATTCTATAGTCACCTGATCCGATTTTCATATTTGGTATCAGAGCCAACCGGGCATGCGTGTTGGGCACGAATATCGAGGTTACATGGTGACTAGCTGGTGAGTGTGCTGGGCATGAATTTTGAGGCTATTGATTGCATGATTTTTGAGGTGACACATGGCAGAGCAGATGCTAATGTGGCAAGCAAAGGTGGCAAAGCGCAGAGTTGGACACAAATTTCAAGGTGACACATGGCAGAGCAGTCATAGAGTAGACAGTTGACATGGACACGTAGCTCGAGGAGCTAAGGTGGACACTTACATGGCGGTAGCTGACATGTGGTGACAGCTGATGTGGCAAAAGTCGAGCGCTGATGTGGCGGATTGAGCGTGTGGTGACGTGGCAAAATTTGGTTTGTCCACGTGGCGGAATTAGTTTCATCAGAGAACACACGTGGTGAAAGCAGAGGAGTCGAGCAAGCATAGAGTTGGGGAGTGATTGCCCGAAGGCAATCGAGGTCTTATGCGCTCGCGCGCATATAAGAAGACCTCTTTGTCTTCCTCCCACTGAATGTGGGATAAATCCACAATTTTTTTTTAAAAAACTTGCCACCGTAGATAGTATAAGGAACAACAGGTTCCTTTGTCCTCCAGTCGAAGCGGGTAGCGTAGGTGGTTGAGTCCTTTGCTTGCGGAAGAGAGGTCCCGGGGTCGAATCCCGTCGGGGTAAAAAATACAAGTTTTTTATTTTTTTTTTTTATTTTTTGTAATCGCCAGAAGCGGAAAGGTTTAAGAAGGCGGAGGTCAGCCTTGTTTCTCACCGGAGCCGCGTGGTGCAGCGGCTAGACCTTGCGGGTAGGAAGCGGAGGTCCTTAGATCGAATCCCGTCGGGGATTTCGCAAAAAAAAAAAGGTTTCTTTTTATTTAATTTTTCATTATTTAGTTTTAATTAAGGTTTTAAAAATTATTTAATAATTTTTATTTATATATTTTTATTATGTTTTTTTTTAAATAAAATTTTATTTAAAAAAAGAATAATTTAAAATATATATATAGAAAATTGTTAAAAAAAATTTAAGGGCTTTATTAAAACAAATTTTGGAAAATTGTTTAAAAAGAATTAAAAGGGTAAAAAGTTTTTTTTGGCATCATTATTGTAACCCAGTTCATGCGGTGTAATTTGGGGTAGATGATTCGGTCATCTGGATGCTATTATGCATTGCTCTCTCTGTTGAGAAGAGAGACTTCTGATTCCTTTGACAGGAAAGTCCAGTAGAGTGGACTTCATACAGTGTTTTGTCAGTTGGAAAACCAAGTGATAGCACATCAGAGAAAACCAGATTTTGGATACGAGGCAGATTCTGAAGATAATATCTTCGGGCAAAGAGTAGTTGAATTCGAGACGGTTGAAACGATGCACGAAGGACAATCAAGTGACAGTTATACTCCTGTAGTGCCTGAAGTTGAAACGAGTGAGAGCTATACACCTCGCTCTCCTGATTCAGAACCAGAAGAAGCAAAAGCAAAAGCAGAGGAAAAAGAACCAGTGGAGGTGAAACCTGCAATTGAAGAACGAGTTGTTCTCAAAAGGCGTCTTGAGCCAGCAACAGCAGCAAAAGAAGTCATTATAATCAGTGACGACGAAGCAGACAACTTCACCTTTCCAGTCTTGGGAAATCCTCAAGAAGAAGAACGCCAAATCAGTGAGCATTTTAAGAAAGCTAGATTTGATTTAAATCGGTGATCTATTTTGTACTTCTTTGTACAACTTGTTTGAAGTTGAAATAAAATTTGCTTTCTAAAATGGCTTCCAATACTAGTTTACCAATCCCTGAGTTCAATGGTGGTGATTACGAGTATTGGTCAATTAAAATGAAAACTCTATTGATTGGCAAAGGTCTTTGGGATGTGATTGAAGAGGGATATACTGAACCTTCAGCTGCTGAGTGGGCAGTTTTGAGTGGTGCTAATAAAAGGGCTAGAAAGGAAGCTCAGAAGAATAATTCTTCTGCCCTTTATCACATTCATGCCGCCCTTGATAGAAGTATTTTCCCTAGAATAGCTTCTTTTATAACTGCTGAATCTGCTTGGAATGCTTTAAAAGAAAGTTATAGGGGTAGTGACCAAGTCAAACAAGTTAAACTCCAAACCTTGAAAAGAGAGTTTGAAACTCTTAAAATGCAAGAAAATGAAAAGGTTGGTGATTACTGCGTGCGTGTGAAAGCCATAGTAGATAAGATGGTCACTTTAGGAGAAGATGTAAAGCCTGAAGTTATAGTGAAGAAAGTGTTGAGGACACTTCTTCCTAAGTGGAATTCAGTAGCCATCATTATAGAAGAATCTAAAGACCTAACTTCTCTATCTTTTGAAACCCTCATTGGCTCACTTCTCTCACATGAGGAGAGATTACAGCAAACTCCTTCCACAAGTTATGGAGGAGATGATAAAGCCTTTGCTTCTCAAGAAGGCAGAGGTAGAGGTCGTGGTAGAGGAAAGTATAGAGGAAGAGGCAGAAATAATCAGAGAGGTGGAACTCCTAACAGAGGAGGAAATCAGAACAGAGGAGGATTCTCAAACAATAGTGAATAGCAGCAGAATAGAGGAGGACAACAAAATAGAGGGAAACAATCAGGCAGAGGCAAAGGAGGAGATAAGTCAAAACAATATTGCTACAATTGTGGCAAACTTGGCCATTATGCTCGTGACTGTTGGACTAAGACTTCACAAGGAGCTAGTAGCAGCCAGAGCAGTCAGTTTGGAAACTTTGGAGAAGAGGAAGAGGCCACAAATCTCTTTCTCTCATATGGTCAAGAAGATCAGAACATGAATGATACATGGATCTTGGACACTGGGTGTTCAAACCATATGAGTGGCAAAGAAGAACTCTTTGCTACTCTAAACTCCTCCTACAAATCTAGCATCAAATTGGGAGATGATAAATCATTGGCAGTTGAAGGCATTGGAGCTATGGCAGTTCCAACTAAAGAAGGAGTCAAACAAGTAAGTGATATCTATTATACACCCCATCTCCAACATAATATTTTAAGTGTTGGTCAAATGTTAGAAAAGAACTACAAGTTGCTTTTTGATGAGGGTAAATGCACTATTTTTGATAAAAATAACAATAATAGAATCATTACTCAAGTGCCAATGACAAAGAATAGATTGTTTCCTTTAAAGTTTGGCCAGCCAGGGGGAGATAAGTTAGCAAGTGTTGCTATTTCCAATCCAAGTGTTCTATGGCACTTGAGATATGGCCATTTGAATTTTGCTAGTTTGAAAATGCTAACTTCCCAAGCCATGGTCACTGGACTTCCTAAAGTTCAGGATAGTAAAGAAGTCTATGAAGGGTGTGCTCTTGGGAAGCATGCCAGATCAAAGTTTCCTCATGGACAAGCATGGCGGGCCAGCTATCCACTCCAGCTAGTGCATACCGACATCTGTGGTCCGATGCAGACACAGAGTCTGGGTAACAACTCTTACTTTCTACTCTTTATTGATGATTATACTAGAATGTGCTGGATATATTTTTTGAAACATAAGGATGAAGCATATGAATGCTTTATCGATTTCAAAACAAGAGTTGAAAGTGAGAGTAGATATTTTGTAAAATGTCTTCGATCAGATAGGGGAGGAGAATACTCCTCTAATGAGTTTGTGAATTTCTGTAAGCAACATGGCATTAAGAGGCAGTTCACTACTGCCTACACTCCACAACAGAATGGTGTCACAGAGAGGAAGAATCGCACCATTGTGGAGATGGCAAGGTCTATGCTTCAGACGAAGCATTTGACTAATTCATATTGGGAAGATGCAGCAAGGACCAGCATATATATCTTGAACAGAAGTCCTACTTCAAGTTTGGAAGGACAGACACCTTACCAAGCATGGTATGGTAAAAAGCCAAATGTTAAGCATTTCAGAGTGTTTGGCTCGCTGGCCTATTCTCACATTCTTGATGAGCTTAGGAAGAAGCTCGATCCAAAGAGTCAAGCATGTATCTTTGTAGGATACTGTGAGAATACAAAAGCTTATAGACTCTATAATCCTCGGACTAGAAAGTTTGTGATTTCCAGGGATGTGATTTTTGATGAAGGGGGAGAATGGGGTAAGCCCCAAATATTCAATGATGTTGAATCCATTGATGTAGTTTCTAAGCAGGTGCAACAACAGACACCACAGAAAGGAAAGAAGTCTCCTCCCGATCCAAGTTCATCCTTTGATTCCACTTCTTCACCAAGTCCTTCTCCACAGCGATCCGTAAGTTCCTCACCAATGGACATTGATTCTCCATCCAGAGGTAAGAGAACTCTACAGTATCATCCATCATCTCAGATGTTGGATAAAATTTTTTCAAGAAGATACACTAGGAGTCAAGCTAGTGAAATGGATTCTATTTTACACAGATTAGAAAGTATGCACCTGTATGGTGATGATGTCTCCCAGTAGGAACCTAGGGGAGATCAAGTTAACTATGCTTTGTTAACTAGTGCACAACTTGAACCTTCTAGTTATGAGAAGGCATGTACTCAAAAAATTTGGCAAGATGCCATGAAAGAGGAGATAACCTCTATAAAAAACAATGACACTTGGGAGCTGGTAAAGCTTCCTAAAGGCAAGAAATGTGTTGGATGTAAGTGGGTCTACAAGACCAAGTTTAATGCTGATGGTAGCATTGAAAGGCACAAGGCGAGACTAGTTGCAAAGGGATTCACTCAGAAATATGGAGTTGATTATGAAGAGACTTTTGCTCCTGTAGCCAGACAGGAGACTATTAGAACAGTTCTTGCCTTAGCTGCACATAAGGGATGGAAAGTCCAACACATGGATGTGAAAAGTGCATTTCTAAATGGTTACTTGATAGAAGAAGTGTATGTTGAGCAACCACAAGGATTTGAAGAGAAAGACAAGGAACATCTTGTTTACAAACTGAAGAAGGCACTTTATGGCCTCAAGCAGGCACCACGAGCTTGGTACTCACGCATTGATGGGTACTTCAAAGAATTTGGGTTCACCAAAAGTAGAAATGAACCCACCCTTTACTACCTACAACAAGGAAATGACATCCTCATAGTTTGCTTGTATGTGGATGATCTCATATTCATGGGTAGTAATGAAAAAATGAATATGGAGTTCAAACACTCCATGATGAAGCAGTTTGAGATGAAGGATCTTGGCTTAATGCACTACTTCCTTGGAATGGAGGTTCATCATCTAGATACAGGGATCTTCATCTATCAACATAAGTATGCTCGGGACATGCTTAAGAAGTTTGCTATGGAGCATTGCAAACCGGTTGCAACTCCAGTTGGACATGGGATCCAATTAAGCAAAGATGATGGAGCATCAAAAGTTGATGTGACCACTTTCAGAAGCATGGTTGGGAGTTTGATGTTTCTCGCCAACACCAGACCTGATATTCAGTATGTTGTTTCTCTTGTCTCTCGATTTATGTCTAACCCTTCTGAGTTGCATTTGCAGGCAGCTAAGAGAATTCTCAGATATGTAAAGGGTACATGGGATTTTGGAATCCATTACCATAAATGTAACACTATCAAGCTTGTAGGCTTCAGTGATAGTGATTGGGGTAGCAACATTGATGACAGAAAATCAACCTCAGGGAACTGTTTTAGTCTGGGATCGGGACTAATAACTTGGAGTTCCAAGAAGCAGACAGTAGTAGCACTATCTTCAATAGAAGCTGAGTATATAGCGGTCACTCATGCTAGTACTCAAGCTCTATGGCTACGAAAGGTATTAGAAGAAATTGGAGAGCAACAAAGTGGTCCAACAAGGATATTCTATGACAACATTAGTGCCATTCAGTTGGCATACAATCCTGTCCACCATAGTAGATCAAAGCATTTTGATATGAAGTACCACTTCATCAGAGATATGGTGGAAACTAAAACTGTTGAGCTTCACTATTGCCCCACTTTGGAGAATGTTGCGGACATCTTCACCAAGGCATTGGCTAAAGCTCAATTTGTAAAGCTGAGAGACTGTCTTGTCAGTCCTCTCAACTTTAAGGGGGAGAATGTAGCAAGTGTGAACACTTAATTTATTAAGTGATTAATTTAGTGGCTAGGCTAGGTTAGTGTTGTCGGCAAATTCTTGTCGACAAGTGTGAATATCCCTTATCCCTCCATTCCCTCCTTTATTCCCTCTTCCTCCTTATCATTCCACCTCCTTTCCCCTTATTCCTCCAACCTCCCTTCATCTTCTCCTCCGACTTCATCCCTTCCTGCTTCTCCCCTAACCTCCTTTCTCTTCTTATAAATTAGTGGTTATATTCTTTGTTTGGTTGAATAATGTAATGGCTCTACGGAATATTAATTAAAGATTTGTTTATTCTATAGTCACCTGATCCGATTTTTAGAACAATAACACAATATTCCTTTGCCAATCTCAAAAGGATTAGATGACAATACAATGCATATATTAATTCATGAGTATACCTTATTACTCCAATCTCAAAATAATATTCAACACCACACTTGTTAGAATGTTCACCTCTCAAGAATAAGTCACTTCACTATCTTGATTTTCAAAGCCCAAATCTATTTCTACTTATCACTCCCTAAACTTATTATTGCATTAAAGATAATTCTTTTGATAAGATAATGCAATAATTTATTTTTCCTCTTTTCTAAAGTAAAAATATTTTACCCACAAGTAAATATTTTCACCTCAACACTTTATAATAAATACTCCTTGTTAATTTAGGCAATCATCAAATTAATTACAACCTTATTTCTCCTTTATTCAACCTTAGCATAAATTAAAATTAAAGATCACAATAATAATAAGTTACTAGTTTTATTGATGCCTGAAGCACTTATTCTTCCAAGCACCTTCCTCTTGGTTGTCACCACCGTGGAGTTGCGTTCTCCCTTGGAGCCTCCACACCTTATGCCTTCACTTGCTTTAGGCCACGCCTTGCCTGGGCTTCATTAAATGCATCAAATTGTGTCTTGCTATGTTCGCTACCTCAAGCCACACCTTAGTTGTGTTAGCTATCTTGCACCACTCCTTGGCTATGATCGCTACTGTGAGCCATGCCTTGGCTACGCTTGCTGCCTTGCACCACTCCTTGGCTACGTTTGTTGTCTCTAGCCACTCCTTGGCTACATTTGATATCTTGCACCACTACTTGGCTATGTTTGTTGTCTTGCACCACTCCTTGGCTACGCTTGCTATCTCTAGCCACTCCTTGGCTATGTTTGTTGTATCTAGCCACTCCTTGGCTATGTTTTTTATCTCTAGCCACACCTTGGCTACTTTCACTGGTGCATACACAAGATTTTTGCTGCTCTTTCTTCCTTACAGACTTAAACACAATTTCATATTTTTATCATAGAGCAAAAGGGTAATTTGAAATGCCTCCAAGTCATTAGATTTTATACTAAATCTCTTCCTCCATGCATGACGTCGATGATCGATTTACTCTCAACGTCTTTGGATGTCGGTGCACGAATTTCCTTTAAACTTTTGTTAATTTATAAAATATTTACATTATTTTGAATTTAAAATTTATAAATTAATTCTTTAAATCCTATGGTTTTATATAAACCATCTTTCACTTTGCACCATGGTATAAATAATATTTATTTATAAAATTTAAATTCATTTTGAATTTAAATAATTTATCAAATAAATATTAAACCTCCCTTTAGCTTTGTAAATAAACTTTCTTGGGTTTTTATGAAAACCTTTTAACTTATGCTTCCACATAATATTTAAAAATATTATGGAGCCCTTTGCCTTTGACATTTGCATTGTTCCTCTTGATCTTGAATTTATTAGAAGTTTCTTCCATAATATAAGTGATAACTTTGATAACTTATTTCTTGACAAATTCCTTGACATTTAATGATGACTTCATTTCTTGACATCAATGACAACTTTAACTTTAAGGACTCAAAATGTCCAACACCCATATATCATAAATTATCATCAATAAATATCATGTAGATAAAATTTTATGTCCTTATAAGGGGTAGCATAGATTACCTTTTAATGTGGGAGCATCTTCTAGGTACAAGTTACAGATCAATGATAGTTGAAAATCTGTTTAACTATCATAAAATGAAGAAAAAATGATAAGACATGTAGAGGAATAGAGGGGAAATTCTAGAGGAAGTGGAACAAACATAGGGATGTAAAGAAAAATAAAAGAAGAATGGTGGACCTAGGAGAGAAGGATATGCAAGTCTAAATATCAATGGCTCATCTAGAAGGAGAGGAGGATATGCAGGTCTAAGACAAAAAAGGTTGATTTGAGGGAGATATCAAGAGGATATTTGAGATAGTTAGTTTGAAGGAAGAGAAAGGGAGGAGAGAAACATGGATAGAAATAATGCAATGTAGAAGAGAGTATAAGAGAATTAAGGTAAACATAACCAAAGATAGAAGTATAAACATTAAAATTTAGATGAATGGAGAGATGCTTGGGCAAAAAATTTATATTTATATTCAAAGTGTTGTAATTGCATTATGGTATTGTTATTCTAAGATGCCTTGAAAGAAGATGATAAACACAAACCTATTTTCCTTCTATGAGTGCATTTTTTAGTGTTGTTATTATGATTAATGGACTTGTGAATTGATCCATAGTTTTGGTTGTAGGTAAGGTAATGTAATAGGAGTTGCAAGTTGGCATCATCTAAGGTTTGTTGCCCTTTAAATATATTGTCATCATGCCACCTAGGAGCTGCCATCTAAAGACATATTTTTTAGAGGTCATCATAATCCTTTTCCACATCGAGGAGCTACTGCTTGGTTTGTGTAATGTCATCATCATGAGTGTTAATATCCTTCTAATTAAATTAAGAAAATTCACATAAATATTGTAATAAAAGCATAAATTCATGAAGAATAGAATATTGCAATACAAAATGTAAATACAAAAATATAATAATCTCACAAACACAACACAAAATCATGGGCTTATTCTAAGGGCAATCTCATTTAATACTTTCATTCAATATGCAAAAGGATATATTCATTTATGGACTATTATATTTTAAATATACACTTCATGCAACCCTAACCTAATGTTCAAGAGTTGGCTTACATGCAAAGTGCCACTCAAGCTAGAATTTTCTACCAAACAATAGTTACATTCTTGATAATGGATATATGAAATGACCTCATTTGTCTAGGCACCTCAATCACCACATACCTTTATAAAATATTACAAAATATCATTATACTGGAATTCCTATGCTAGAAAGGGGTCATTACATAATAATATGAGAATTACATAACAATGTTAGGATGGGGTCCTAACATATCCTTCCCCTTTAAAAATATATCCTCAAATATGGAGTTGAGGAAACTATTGTTGTAGCCACTATAGAGAGTCCCAAGTGGCATATTTAGGTTTTAATCCATGATATTGAGTAATAAACTTAGTGACAACACAGTTTTGAAGGGTGCATGTTCACCGATCCAAAATTTATTTAGGCTTGAGAAAGACGAAACCCTCTTCATTCAATTCTAGAAAAGCAGATTAAACTTGTACAACCTTATTGAAAGAGGAGACATAAAATAGTATATGAAGCTTTGATATAATTGGAAGATCCAATTTATAGACCATGGAACCAATTCATTGTAATATATAGTAGGACCCATAGTATTTGGCAGCTATTTTTTGGCTTTTATGGAGCTAGAGTGATGACTATCTATAGATATGTAGGCAAAGAAAAACTATTTATCCTACTTTAAATTTTTTCTTAGAATGGTGTTGATCAACTTCTTGATGCATATGATTCTGGGACAATTCTAGATTCATATTTAGTTGACAGAGAACTATGGCGTATAGGCTAAGTGTAGTGTTGACAACATGAACCTTGGAGCTTCTTGGAATTTAGGAGAAGGATTTTGATGGAGGAAAACCATAGACTTTTTCAAAAGAGGTAACCTTGGTCACAGTGTGATATGAAGTATTATACCACCATTCAGCCAAGGGAAGCTACTTTTCCCACTATGCAGGATGTTCAGAGGTAAATAAATGAAGGTAGATCTCCAAGCATTTTTTAATAATTTTTGTTTAGCCATCTATTTGTGGATGATAAAATAAACTCATTTTGAGTTGAGTTCCCTAAAATATAAATAGTTCCTTCCAAAAATGACTAGTAAAGGTAGGATCTCTATCAAACATAATAAATGTGGGTATGCCATAAAGGTGAAAGATGAAGTCTAGAAATATTTGGGATACTATTGATGTTCTGTAGGGATGGGAGAGGGAAAAAATGATCATACTTAGTGAGATGATCCATTACCATCGGAATAATTAATTTTTCTCCTAAATTAGGTAACCCTTTAATAAAATCCATTAAAATATTTTTCATACTTGTTTTAGAATTAGAAAGGGCTAAAGAGTTCTAAGGGAATGCACCATTTCTCCTTTAATTCACTAACACATATCACATTCAACCATAAAAGTTTGAATATCCTTCTTCATTCCATTCTAGAAGAAATTATGCTTAATCCTTTCATAAGTCTCTAGGAATCTAGAATATCCCATGATGGGTGAGAAATGCATTTCCTTCAAGATGAATTCTCATAGTTGTGAAGTTTGGGGAATAACAAAGCAATCAAGACATATGAAATCTTGTCCATCCCAAGTGTAGCCCAAGCATGAATTAGGATCTGTTTGAAGTTTGGTGATCAAATGTTGCAATCCTAAGTCCTTGATCATGTCCTCTTTGAGAGAAGTAATCCATTGAGGTATGGGAGAAGAGATAGCATTTAACATACTTTGATCCTCAAATTATTAGGAGAGTGCATCAACCATGATGTTCTCCTTTCCCTTTTTATATGTGATATCATAATCATAGCACATTAATTTAGAGATCCACTTTTATTGTTCAGGTGTGGTAACCCATAGTTCTAGGAAGTACATGAGACTTTGGTGGTATTTTTTGATTGAAAATTGATACCCAATGAGATAGGGCCTCTAATGATTAATCATGTGTAAAATATCTAGCATCTCCTTTTCATAAGTAGATTTGCCCAAATTACAACCTAAAAGTGCTTTACTAGTGAAGACCAATGGTTTTCCCTCTTGCATCAACATGACGCCTATGCCATTTATTGAAGCATCATTTTCAATTACAATTTTTTTGGAAAAATTAGGCATTGCTAAGACTAGGGTGGTTTTGATGGCATGCTTCATAGAAAGTATTCTTAGCTTGGTCTAACCAAGAAAATTTTTTATTTTTAAACATGGTTGTTAAAGGTGATGCTATTTTTCCATATTTTTTGACAAATTTGTGATAATACCATATTAGTCCCAAAAATATTCAAAGTCCCTTGAGAGTGTGAGGTTTTGACCAATATTGAACAACTTGAATCTTTTTAGGGTCAACTTTAACTCCATATTGGGTGAAAATGTGACCCAAATAATCTACTTCTATCATCCCAAAAGAACACTTAGACTGCCTGGCATAAATTTTATTCTAAGATAAATGTACGAGGTGCTCTTCCCAATAGTGACTAAAAATAAAAATATCATCAAAGAAAACAAGAATACATTTGTGAAGGAATGGGTGGAAGACATTATTCATGAGGCTCTAAAATATGGATGATGCATTCATTAGACCAAATGGCATGACCAAAAACTCATAATTGTCCTCATGAGTTCAAAATTTTGTTTTGTGGATATCTTCCTCCTTGAGCCTTATTTGATGATAGCCCAATCAAAACTTGGAGGAAAAAATTGCACCATGTAGCTCATCCAACAATTCATCGACCACTAGGATAGGAAATTTATCCTTAATGGTGAGCTTATTGAGCTCATAAAAATTTATACACAATTTCCATAACAAATATTTCTTTCTAGCCAATAGTACTAGATAAGAGTGAGGACTATTACTAGGTTGAATGACCCCTCCTTGTAGCAATTCTTGTACCAATTTATAACTTAAGGGTATGGTATTACTGATAAGATTTGATGTTAGCTGGTATGCTATAAGTTACCAATGGTATTGTATGATCATGGGAAAGACATGCAGGTAATTATATTAGTTCCACAAAAACTACATCATGCTTAGTCATAATGAGTTGCAAATATTATTGGGGCTTGTTGAGTGGTATTTTCACCCAGTTGTGAAAGTACACTCTCCTTTAGGATTTGGGTTCCAAATCCCCTCTTGCAAAGAAGTTAAACAAACAACTTCTCCAAGGTCTCCATTGTATTAGCATTTGCATATGTGTATTAGTAATCTCAAATAAAGATATTCAATTTAAATGCTTGGAACACCTTAGTGATTGCAAGTAACTGTAAACAAGGGGCAATGTTGGTTTATTTCATCATGAAACTTTAGTGATTGTTCATTGTTTTTTTGGATTTTGGAATTTTTTAAATGTTTATTTTAATGCCTGAAGATTTAAAATAAGTTAAAATTTTTGGAAAAAAATAAAATGCAGAAAATGAAAATGAAATGCAAAAAAACTGAAAATAAAATGCACTCAGTATGATGCTATCCTGTTCTGACAAAACCGAAGATGTGAGGTCTCCATGCATGCAACCTAACCTATTGGACTTGCAAAACAAGCACAATCCCCATAGACTAAGTGTTGGTTCCTAGGGTACGAAATAAAATTCAGATTTCAAATATTCGCCTAATGTAACCCAAAAAAAATGGCATTAACATTATCTATAAATTCGAAATCTGAAAAATGAAAGAATAAACATTAAATCCATAGCATGCAAAGAAAATCTCCTTCTTTCTTGCCCACAAGATGCAAATTTCTGAACACTTCTGCATTAAAAATATGTCATTTTACAATAGCAGAATTTCTGGTTTTTCCAAACCAGTCTGTGGAAGAAAAACAACTCAAACAGGTCCAGAATGGCCTTCTCGCCTTCAACTCTGCAACTCTGCTTGCAGTGGTTTCCACCCCCTTCTGGCCTCTTTGAATGGCGTATTTAAACTTCTAAAAAATTGTTTCTCCTTCCATGACGGTTCGTTTCATTTTTCGATGGTTGTTCGTTTCACCTTCCCTGACTGTTCATTTCACCTTCCCTTGTATGCGTGTGCTTTGGTTTCCATTTTGTGGTCCTTCACCGCAAAAATGTAACATGTCGCGATATCGTGACACTTTTTCTTTCTTTTCTCTCTCTTTGCTTTGAATCATGAAAATGCAACATGTCGCGATATCGCGACACTTTTTCTCTTTTGACCGTGACCATGCAACATGTCGCGATATCGTGACACTTTTTCTCTTTTGGCCATGACAATGCAACATGTCGCGATATCGTGACACTTTTTCTTTTGGCCGCGAAAATGCAACATGTCACGATATCGCGACACTTTTTCTTTTTGGCCATGAAAATGCAACATGTCGCGATATCGCGACACTTTTTCTTGTTTGGCCGCAAAAATGCAACATGTCACGATATCGCGACACTTTTTCTTGTTTGGCCGCGAAAATGCAACATGTCGCGATATCGCGACACTTTTTCTTGTTTGGTCGTGAAAATGCAACATGTCACGATATCATGACACCTTTTCTTGTTTGGCCATGAAAATGCAACATGTCACGATATCGCGACACTTTTTCTTGTTTGGCCACGAAAATGCAACATGTCGCGATATCGTGACACTTTTTCTCCTCTTTCTTTCTATTTGCTTTGTGTCACGAAAATGCAACATGTCACGATATCGCGACACTTTTTCTCTTTTGGCCATGAAACTGCAACATGTCGCGATATCGCGACACTTTTTCTCCTTGTGGTGTTTTGTTTTTTTCCTTGATCTTTAGCCTATGGGCCACTTCAGTCTTCTTGGAACACATGCAAAAAAGGTGGGTCCCCAATTTTGGGGTACGTTGTGGAGCAGCCACAACAAATGGCGACTCTGTTGGGAAATGCTCCTGAGCATTTCGGTGAGAACTCAACCTGAAAACACAGACTCAAATACAAGCGTCAGAAAATATCCCAAGAATGAAACTAGACGAGAAATACATGAAGCATTAGAATTATTAAGCATCAGCTCGGTGTGTGCAATGTGCTTCATTCCCTATCGTTTGAAACTTGATCAACATTCCATTGTCAGTTTCACTTATGATTCGTATGCAAGGCTATGAATGATTTGTGCAGGATTTGATGTATGACAACTATGTTAGAGATATAACAACCTGCTTTGCAAAGGCTCAAACCTTCTAGTATCATGAACAAACATATTAAAACTGTCAAACCCTCTTAGGACCAAATATATGTATACTGAATTAATTTACTAGATCCCAAAGTTGGTTATGTGTCACTACCATCTTGAACCCATGTGCAAGTGTAAGTGAAATCAGAGCTTTGGGGAATAGGATTCCCAACCTAAGCGAGATGGGAATTTAACCCTATCCTTACTACTCTGATCTGGAGTTCATTACCTCATCTTGAACAAAATGATTTAACCTGTTATGGATGAAACTGTCAAGCTAGCCTATCCGTTTGAGCAGTCAGTGGTCTTGTTTTTAGACAAGACATGTTGCCACGCATGAGCATACTCCACTGCCAGCCAGGCGTCTATAGCCCCGGTGGAGATTAACCCCATAATCCATGATTTGGCTCTACTTTTGATTTCTTGGACCTTGGGGATGACTACCCATCCTTGCAAGGGACATGTAGTACGATCCTTCCAATCCAATATTAATAGAGAAATGAAAAATATTTGCTTTGGAATTTCATGCTATAGAAGCTTTGGGGAATCGGATTCTCAACCTAAGCGAGATGAGAATTAGACCCTATCCTTACTACTCCATGAAGGTCAAATCAGAGCTTTGGGGAATTGGATCCTCAACCTAAGTTCGATGAGGATTTAACCCTATCCTTACTACTCTGATTTTAGGCTTTAAGCATTATGGGAGTGGTAAAAACCACTGTTTAAGGATTATGTTGCATGATGGGACAGACACGAAATATTCCTTTCGCCTCACCGTTTCTTCCAAGTATGGTTTTGACCATTTTGCTCAAGATTCTCTTTAATATGCGTAGAACGTGCTTGGTTCAAGATAGTTCGGGCATCAGTTCCCAACCTTAGGATCCTTTTAATATATGTTATGTAATAACCCTAAGAGGATTCGACACCTTTTCAATGATTGTACATGAAATGAAGATGCAACTGAGATGAAATGTATATGCAATGCGGAATGTAATATGAGATATGAATGCATTGCTCCTTTTGAAATGCGGATGGAGTATATATCACCTACTTTACCATAATTTATAAAACTGACAACTTCATGCATCACAAGTTCCAAACGATATTCTTTAATGTGTTTGCGATACTCGTGGAGCTTTTTGCAATACAATTCCGATGTTTCATATTCTCCTAGTCTTAGTCAACATTCATAAGGACTTAAGTTGACAAACCAAAAGTGTCCAAAGGACCAACACACAAAACTTAAAACCAAAATGAGATCCAATCCAAAACCAAAACACGAAAACCAAAAGTATATACAAATGTACAATATAATGCAAGATGGTGCAAAAGTTTGGATTATCATTTTCCCGGATCCCAAACCTGATTGGAATTCTTTAAAAGATGTATGACGTGATACGCATACCAAGTTTTGTAGGAATCCAACAAAAACAAGATCAAACCAAACAAAGAAACAAACTTCCACTTGCCCCTCTCACCATACCAATTTGATTTAGTTTCATTAATAATCCTATGGTGGAGTTTCCAGTTTTCAAATTGATTAGACAATGATTGATATTCAATTCCTTTATGTCTATTCTTTAAGATGTCCATTCCGCACTTTGATTCATGGTGTAGAAATAAGCTTTCATTTTCATTCAATAAAGCCATAACATTAATAATATTTGAATCAAACCATTCATTAGGCAAACCTTCATTCGAATTTTGCATGGTGAAACCAAAAAGGTGAGATTTTACCTTTGGCATGTTTTCATTTGACCTTACTTGAAGAGGATTTGAAAATTCCTCTTTTCTCTCATGACATTCATCATCATGTAGCACTTGTTCTTTCTCCATGACTTGTTTATCAAAGGCACCAAACTTAGGTACCCAATTGAAAATATGTCCATCCCTTTCAAACCATAAGTCTTGTCTATCTAGGGGTGGGTTAACTAACACATTTCCGTGATCAATCACTTGGGTTGTTTTGGGTAACGTGAGATTTTCAATTGGATCATCAATGATATCAAACCCAAATGATTTAGGTTTTGTAATTTTCTCATTTTGAAATGGCATAATCATTGTAGCACAAGTAAGTGGATCAAGATTTTCAATTTCTTTTCCTTCAAAGGAATCTAAAGCAAATGACTCTCTTTCTTGATTCATGGTTGTAGAATCCTTATCATGTTCCAAAATTTGATGAGATTCTAATTCCTCTTCCAAAACTTTCTCAAATTGTACAGGATTTATAGTATCCTCATGTGAGGAAGCAATTGAGTTATCCTGCATATTAATTGACACAACAAGTTTATTAGAAGATTTAGATTGATAATATTCTTCCCATTTCTTCCACGAATCATAGTAATCATCCTCCAAGTTCAAATTGTGATGCTCAAGTACTTCTTCTTCATCTTCTGATTCATCAACATGTTTCTCATCCCATTCATCTTCACCTTCCTCATTCTCACTCTCTTGATGATATAGAGTTTCCACCACCAAAATGTTGTCCTCTCCTTGTTGATGTTGGGGTGGACCATTATTTGGCACAAGTTCCAAATCATCCACTTGAGCTTGGAGACAATGGGTATACCTAGCCATTTCGGGACAATTCCTTTCATTATGCTCCTTTGTATTATGCAATCTACACCCCTTTTCCCATGCAAAATCAGAAATATTAAGAATGGAACTAGAGTGACTTGGTCCTGTAGAAGTATCTATCTGATTAGCAATAGGGGAAGGCACACCCCCATTGTTTGGCTTCATATTCCATTGTCTCCCTCTATTGTTGAAATTTTGATTTGGGTGAGGGGCATGGGATTCATACTTCTATTTTTGAACCAAATCATTACTCAATTTGTGAATCATCCTTTTGAGTTCTTCAACCTCTGAATAAATCTCTTTTGGTTGAGCTATGTTATTGCTAGTTCCAATAGGATTTGCGTAATTGGTGAGATCTTGACTTAACATTTGAGTTGGATTTTGAGCCACTTGATTTGCGTAGGGATTCACACTTTGAATCGGAATTGGATTGGGAAAGGAACTGTAGCCTGAGAATTAACCAGCTCCTCATAGTCTTTGACTATTTTGTAAAAATGAAGGAATGGGGGAAAGGATGTGATTGGTTGAATTGGAATGGGTGCGTAAGCGGGTGTTGATGAATATGGTTGTTGATAAGGCAAAGCATTTATGCCTGATATTTGTGGTGCCATGATCTGATTCATCATAGGAGCTTGACCATATGGACCATATTGTCCTACCATAGGCATCTGGGAAAACCCATAACCCTGTGGTGTCATTTGTTGTTCAATGGTCATAGCTTCATTGTAGGCTAGAGCAAGCATGGTAACTTGAGGATTTCGCCTTGCAAACATTGTCGTCATAGGATCCAATGCCCCAAAATATATTTGCAAAGCTACTGCGGGATCAATGGCAAAATGCCGAATTGCTCTATTATAGCACTTCTGAAATCTCTGATTAAAAGTTTGGATTGGCTCACCCTGGCCTCTTTTGCATGTAATGAACTGATTATAGATGATTGTGGGATCTAATGGTGACCTGAATTGGTTGACAAAAGCATTCTCCATTTGCGTCCATGACGTAATGGAACCGATAGGTAAGCAAATATACCATTCGTAAGCCACTTGGTCTAGGCTCATGGGGAAGAGTCTACAAGCCACATCTTCATGTTGAACTTGCAATCTTATCAAAACATCCCTATAGGCCTGAATATGTTCTTCTGCGGTCCTTGGGCCATCCGATTTGTATTTGGGCAAAAATCTCTCTATATTCCTAGGGATCTCGTGAATATCCCCTGCAATATTCAAAGGAATGTTATGGGCTCCGTACCAAGGAGCTGGTGGAGGTTGGGCCATTTGATTCAAAATCGATGATGATAACCCTACAAGAACCTGACAAAACTCTCAGTACCTCAAAGAAAACCTGCGACACACAGAAAATCCTGCAATTAATGAAATTCAAAGAATAACTTCAAAATCAATTTGTTAGTCATGAAAGAAGGAACCTTGACAAAGCAGTATTCTAAAAATGTAAGTTTCTGATTCACCAGATCGCATATGCACAAGTGAAGAGCATACTCCTAGTGTTGTAGGCTTTCTGATTCACAAGATCACATTACACGCAGGTGAAGAGCATAATACCGACAACAAATACATTTTTAGACAAAATAATTCCTTACAAATTAGCATTAACCAAGAGATGTATCCATTAAAATCGAATGAAAGTAATTGCATGGAGACAACCTCGTTAGTCAAGACCAATTTTTATTTTTTAAATCAAATCAAAACACATTATTCCTGTATGAACAATCAAAAGCGTTAGAACAATGCATAGCAATTCATGTCCTCCTTTTAACAGTACAAGGTTGTATTATTAAAAGAGGGCTAAAGATAATAATCAATAGGGCATGAAATATTCAAAATTTAAATCCCTATAGCATTTAAATCACTCTGAAATAAAACAATTCAGGCCCTCCTTCTAGCGCCAATCTGTTGAGTGGTATTTTCACCCAGTTGTGAAAGTACACTCTCCTTTAGGATTTGGGTTCCAAATCCCCTCTTGCAAAGAAGTTAAACAAACAACTTCTCCAAGGTCTCCGTTGTATTAGCATTTGCATATGTGTATTAGTAATCTCAAATAAAGATATTCAATTTAAATGCTTGGAACACCTTAGTGATTGCAAGTAACTGTAAACAAGGGGCAATGTTGGTTTATTTCATCATGAAACTTTAGTGATTGTTCATTTTTTTTTGGATTTTGGAATTTTTTAAATGTTTATTTTAATGCCTAAAGATTTAAAATAAGTTAAAATTTTTGGAAAAAAATAAAATGCAGAAAATGAAAATGAAATGTAGAAAAACTGAAAATAAAATGCACTCAGTATGATGCTATCCTGTTTCGACAAAACCGAAGATGTGAGGTCTCCATGCATGCAACCTAACCTATTGGACTTGCAAAACAAGCACAATCCCCATAGACTAAGTGTTGGTTCCTAGGGTACGAAATAAAATTCAGATTTCAAATATTCGCCTAATGTAACCCCAAAAAAAATGGCATTAACATTATCTATAAATTCGAAATCTGAAAAATGAAAGAATAAACATTAAATCCATAGCATGCAAAGAAAATCTCCTTCTTTCTTGCCCACAAGATGCAAATTTTTGAACACTTCTGCATTAAAAATATGTCATTTTACAATAGCAGAATTTCTGGTTTTTCCAAACCAGTCTATGGAAGAAAAACAACTCAAACAGGTCCAGAATGGCCTTCTCGCCTTCAACTCTGCAACTCTGCTTGCAGCGGTTTCCACCCCTTCTGGCCTCTTTGAATGGCGTATTTAAACTTCTGAAAAAATTGCTTCTCCTTCCATGACGGTTCGTTTCATTTTTCGATGGTTGTTCGTTTCACCTTCCCTGACTGTTCGTTTCACCTTCCCTTGTATGCATGTGTTTCGGTTTCCATTTTGTGGTCCTTCGCCGCGAAAATGTAACATGTCGCGATATCGCGACACTTTTTCTTTCTTCTCTCTCTCTTTGCTTTGAATCACGAAAATGCAACATGTCGCGATATCGCGACACTTTTTCTCTTTTGACCGTGACCATGCAACATGTCGCGATATCGCGACACTTTTTCTCTTTTGGCCGCGACAATGCAACATGTCGCGATATCGTGACACTTTTTCTCTTTTGGCCGTGAAAATGCAACATGTCGCGATATCGTGACACTTTTTCTTTTTTGGCCACGACATGCAACATGTCGCGATATCGCGACACTTTTTCTTTTTTGGCCACGAAAATGCAACATGTCGCGATATCGCGACACTTTTTCTTGTTTGGCCATGAAAATGCAACATGTCGTGATATCACGACACTTTTTCTTGTTTGGCCATGAAAATGCAACATGTCGCGATATCGCGACACTTTTTCTTGTTTGGCCATGAAAATGCAACATGTCGCGATATCGCGACACTTTTTCTTTTTTGGCCATGAAAATGCAACATGTCGCGATATCACGACACTTTTTCTCCTTCTCTTTTCTTTGTTTGTGCCACGAAAATGCAACATGTCGCGATATCGCGACACTTTTTCTCTTTTGGCCGTGAAATGCAACATGTCGCGATATCGCGACACTTTTTCTCCTTGTGGTGTTTTGCTTTTTTCCTTGATCTTTAGCCTATGGGCCACTTCCGTCTTCTTGGAACACATGCAAAAAAGGTGGGTCCCCAATTTTGGGGTACGTTGTGGAGCAACCACAACAGGGCCTATCATTATCTAAAGTTTACAATTGAATTGCAAATATTTGAGTGACTACCCCACATGAATATTTTTTTAACTTATCCATATATCTTAAACTAATAATGTTGATATACAACTGGTGAACCCCAAAGAGTGTATGACTTACCATTCTATAAAAACTACATCCATAATTCTATAAATTTCTAGGCTATATTTCCAAGGTACCTAGCCATTGAGCTCCTACCACCACATCACATCCTCTCAGTTGAAGAGCAAAAGTATCAATTTTTAGTTCATAGTCCCCTATATTCAGCTTTAAATTGCAATATTTACCATTACAAGGTAAGTTTTTGCCATTTTCCACCATTACCTCAAAGGAGTTGCAAGCATGTATGTAACAATTTGTTTGCTTGGCTACTCAGGGATCAATAAAACTTTTTGTATTACTTGAATCAATGAGAATTGTAAGATGTTACCCTTTGAAGAATCCTACTACCTTCATCATTTAAGGGGTATAAATTCTTGCAAGTACATGGACATAGAATTTTGGATGTGGTTCTTCTTATGTTTCATCCTTATCCTTAAGCTATTCCTCTAGGGAGTCTGCTCTTCATCAAGGTGTTCACTACTTACTAATTCCTCTATATCCAACAAATATAAGTTATTTTGGATGCATTTAAGCCCTGGTGAATACTTCACATCACAATAATAACATAAGCATTGTGATTTATGGGCATCCATTTCCTCTATAGTCAAATGCTCAAATGGGGTAGACTTATTGCCAATATTGGGTGTGAACTTGGAAGGAAATGTGGGCTTAGCCTGTGAAAATTTAGGTGGTCTTCTTGTTAGATTTTGATGTAGTATTTAATGGGATATAGCAATCATAAGATGCATAATAATATGAAAGAAAGTAAATCTACGAGATGATTGAAATATGCTATATATAGAAATTATAGAAATGAATACAATGGAGGAAATGGACACTCCATGAATAAATCTATTGGACTATATTGTATCCATTAACAATATATGGTGATCTACATAGCACTATTCTAATACCTACAAATATACTCTGAGATTCTATATCACTTGTTACAATGAGGCCCTTTTTATATAGGAAGATAGGTTCCTTATCCAACACTCTACCTAGTTGTGCAAGGGACACCTTGCACATATACAACTTGCACATTGACACTTGTGCATTTATTACATTGCATGAAGTAACTAGATAAATTCCCCCTAAATTAATATAATTTTCTAAGTATGTACCTATGAAGGTACATTTACATGACCCAAATGATGTAATATTATCTATTTCTAACACCCCCCTATATTACATTATTTGGGTATTAAAGACTTTAGTATTCAATGTGGATATCCTTCCGTTAGATAATGGAATTTATATTCTTCTTTATAGCTTACTATGTCTTTACATGATGCAGAGTAAGCTATTGATTTAGCTAAAGGTTCTTCTTTCAATTGACTTTGCATTGTATTACTCCTTTATCTACATCTTCTTCTTCATCTTTAGCTTTGCCTTTGATTTCGGTTTCTGTGCTCTCATAGGTGGTTGTGCTTCTACTTGGTTCTTGTAAGGAAGATTCTCCTTTCCTATCTTCAATATGTATAGAAGCTTTTGAAAAACCACTTAAGGCATCATGATAAGTTCATGATTTATTAGAAAATGAAGTGCCAATGGTGCATGAGGATTGAAAAAGATTTTCTAGATATGATTCATTAAGTTCTACCTTCTTTTTGAGTAGTTCTATCAATCCTTTTTGTTCTACATTTTCATCCTTGTAGTGTTTATATGTGAGTAATGTCATGTATAATATGCTCACAAAGTCTAAGGAAAGTGAAATGTTACTTTTTCTATTATCAATTGCTTCATTGAGACAGACTTGAAGATAGCATTCCATAGTATCAAAATTATCTTCTAAGGCTTCACTATGGATTACTTTTGAATTTAGGTCTAACATTCCTTCAGATTTCATGAGTAGATTCATGATCCCAAGTTTTATGGCACTAGCTTTTTCCTTTTTGAAACAATTATTCTTATTGGTGTTTGTAATATTTTGGAAAGTAGACATCCTTATGGCTCCCTAGTTTAGAATATAGAAACTATTATCTTATGGTTACCTAAATATATAAGATTGATTTTATAAAACCTTTATCAATCCTTAGGTTTTGTAGACTTCCTTATATATTCCTAGTGATGATAGTATATAAACCTACTAGAATTTTAGATTTTGTATAAATCTTATATTTTCCCAATGGATTTACAACTTGATAATATTTGATAAATTTTGATATTGTCAAGTTTTGTAGAATGCCTTATGACTCCCTAGTATGTTTTGGATAATATATAAGATGAATATAGTGCTTTTGTAAATTGTAGTTCAATTTTTGGTTGATTTTGTAAAGTTTTTGTAAATCCCAAAATCAACTTCTATTATCCCTTATTGCTCCTATTGAACTAAGCACTTTTCCCAAATTTGAAGAGGTTTAATGTTGGATATCTTTTGTCCCTTTTTGTAAACTTTTGATATAAGTAAATTG
Organism: Wollemia nobilis; assembly: GCA_028583015.1. NCBI lineage: Eukaryota > Viridiplantae > Streptophyta > Pinopsida > Araucariales > Araucariaceae > Wollemia > Wollemia nobilis. Next base: position 3,407,082 of record JAQPPZ010002524.1, read on the forward strand.
CTAAATTCCAACCTTTGAAATGATTTGATAAACCTCTTTTAATATCCCTTTAGGATTTAATTTTAGTGTATCTAATTTCAAATAAATTAATTTTGTGTAGTAAACCTTATAACTCCCAAATTTTAGAAAATTAGACCACAATAATATTTTCAAATATTTTAAAATTAATTTCTAGTAGAAACCCTTATTACTCCTAAGTTTAATATTGTAAATATTATATTTATTTGATAAATTATTTCCTTTGACGTATGGATTTCAATATGGTTAAATTATTCTAAGTTTAACCTTGATTTATCAACCTTATAACTCATAAAAATGAAAGCACATTTAAAATGGGAATAAATCTTATCTTGCACTATACAAAGACCACAATAATTGACACTAATTTTGGGTGTTCAGGGACTGCAATATTAATATCTCTACTTTGTTCATTCACTCCAATAGAATGCTTTAAATCTGCCTTGGATTTAATACTCCAAATATGGCACCTTTAATATCTACCTTTGACCTCCCTTGACTAGAGAATTAAAGAATTCTCCTTGCTTCCACACTACAAATTCAACCATGTGTGCAAAACCTGTGGAGTGTTGAATGAAGATGAGTGAATGCTTGAAATTCCTTGGTCTTTGGCACCCTTTAAATGGAATGGAATATTGATTTAAGTGTCATGTGGCACATCCATTTTCTTCTTGAGCGCTTAAGGAATGAAAGATGCTATATAACACTTGTAGCCTCATGTAAGTAATGCCTCGGAGTTACATTATTTAGGTGAGTGCTTTTTCTCTTTGTAGACAAGTGTCTCATACATTCTCAATGTACCAACCTACTATTAGTAATATTTCTTTGACCAAGATGAGCACTCATGGATGGAATATTAGGGTTTTCTTCCAAGTGACAAGTGTCACTTCCTCCTTGTGCATGGGTCTTTGCTCCTTCAAAGTAGCCCTTCACTATCCTTATTAGAAAAGCTTGGTATTTTTATTTTATTTGTTGTAGACACTTTTTATGGTGCCTTGAGTCAGAAGCAATGCTATGGTTATTGGAAATTTGAGCACTTTGGTTGTCATTGATGTCAAAGTTGCATGGTTATTGATGTCAAAGGTTAATGTGCTATGAAATAGGAAAGGTTCTCTCCAAATAACTTGGTACCATGGGTTATAATTTAATTATATAAGAGGTTTGAAGGAGGCTTGAAGGCCCAAGTTTAAGACTATGTGCAAGAGAGCAAGTGAAAAAGGATAATATTTTAATATTATAATATCTTGGCCATCAGGGCCTTTCAAAGAGGATATTGGATAATGCATTGGCCAAAGAGTTTATCAAGGAGCTAAGTATATTATTTAACACTAAGGTTAAATAATATAATTAATTAATATTTAACCCTAAGGTTAAATATTAATAAAAATAATAATTAAATTCAAAGCACCAATTTTGAATTGCAAGTGAGTTGACATCAAATGTAAAAAGGCATGTGTATTTATAGGCTAAATTTTAGCCTAAGCCAAAGTGTGTTCGAATTAATTTTTCCCCCAAATTATTTTCTTGCTCAATTTTATTCAAACACAGTGGAGGAAAAATATAGAAGCTTTCACAATTTTTTAGAGCAATGCATTGGTCAAATTTTGGAAGGGGTTTGTCCCCACCCGAAGTGAGGTGGTAGACAATAAGGCAATATTGGCTTACACAATGTGTGGGGGGCAGAAGAAGCGGCATTCAATTCATGCATAGGGTATTTTATTTTGTGTGGTTAGATTTTATTGTTAGCACCGATGGTGGAGAATATCAAGGAGCTCATGCTCCTTTGTTTCACATGAGCAACTAGTCCATGTAGTGATTGCCCTTGTGTTAGGTCACAAGTTCAAGAAGTTTAACATCGTTTTAAGGAGGATTAATTTTTGTTAAGAGAAATTAGCTATTTGTGAGATAGGTTTTGAAGATATATCTCCATCAAAGAAAATAAAGAGATTTGAGAGCAGGTTTGGTTGCTGATTTATTCAAGATTTGTGTTAAGGCTTGGGGTAGATTTGAGACAGAGTTTAGTGTATATTTGAGATAGATTTAGGTGTAGATTTGAGATATAATTTGGTGTAAACTTATGAATATAGTTGAGAGTAGACTTTGGAGGTGATAAAGTAGAGAGGGCAACAATCTCTAGTGGATATAAATTCATCAGCCAGAGCAGTGGGTACAGAGGTCTCTTGTAGAGAGAGATCCACAAGACAGAGTAGTTGGGGTAGAAGTCTTCTAGTAGATCATCAACCAGAGTAGAGGAGATAGATTTCTCCTATGGAGAGAGATTCACAAACTAGAGTAGTGGGGATAGAGGTCTCATGTGCAAAGAGATCCACAAACCAAAGCATAGGGGATAGGTATCTCCTTTGGACAGAGGTCCATAAACATTATAATAGGGATTTGATTCCCAAAGATACATTGAGAAAATTTTATAAGGAATATTTTCTCCATGGTATAGCTTATGCTTGATGACGAGGATTTTATCCTCCAAAAGGACTTAGTTTGGATAAAAAATTTAATTCCAAAAATTGTAGTCTTTTCATGGCTGGTTATCCAAGGAAGAATTCTAACCATTGATAATATGATGCGTAAAGGTATTTGTGTCACTAATCATTGTTATCTATGTAAGGCCAATTGGGAGACCATTTATCACATTCTCCTTGAGTGCCCTTTTTCCTTGACTGTCCTAAGTGGGGTTTTTCATGCCTTCAATATTTCTTGGGTTAAACCAGCCATCGTACTTGATTTTTTCATCTAGTGGCCTTTCCCCTTTTCAATTCAAATACTTAGATACATGTCAAAAATTAGTCTCAATCACTATCTTTTGCAAGTGTGGTTAGAAAGAAACCATAACATCTTTAATGAGTCTATCCATGATCATCAAAATATCATTGCTAGGATCTTATACTTTGCCAACTAGAATGTGAATCTTATCCCTTTTGATAGTCATAAACCTCATCTGTAGGAGACCATGATTGCTCGATATTTAAGCTTAACCTTGTTAGATGAGTCTGTGCCTAGGGTAGTCAACCCCAAAGCCAATGTTAAGTGGTCCCCACATTTTATGGGTTAGTTTAAGCTTAATTTTTATGGAGCGACTAAGGAAAATCCTGGCAGAGCAGGCACTGGTGGCATTGTGTGAGATCATAATGGAAATATGATGCTTGCATTTTATGAATATTTGGGAACAAAGAAGAACAACGAAGCTGAAGCTAGAGCTATGTGGAGAGGCCTTCAAATGACTCAAGACTTATAAGGCAATTTGATCATAGAAGGAGACTCTATGCATGTTATAAATCTCCTCAATAATTAGAAAACACCTCCTTGGAGGATTAAAACAATTTTTGAAGAGGCTAGGATCATTTTCCAAGGAAGACAAGACAGAAAAGCCCAACATGTCTTTTGGGAAGCTAACAAAGTTGCTGATAAGATGGCCAATTTGGGTGTCGATGGTGATGGACTTTTCAAATGGAAACACAGTGTCCCAAGCGAAGTAGAGGAGATTATTCAACAAGAATGCCAAGAATGATAGTCAAATTTACCAACAAGGAAGGCATTGTAATTTGGAAGACTATGAGTATTCCCATCTCTTGTTTGAAATGGACTCACAATAAAAATTTTCCGAGCTATCAGTCTTGGTGGATGCTGCTTGGAAATACCACAAAGACTAATGGGGATAGTCACATGTCAGATAACATGGCTCCTAGTCATCTTAGTAATTTGAGGTTGGTTGATAATCATAGGGCAGGAAAGAAATGACAATATAAGACTTTGAACCAGAGCCACGTGGACCACCAGATAACCATCACCATAAATCTAGCCAATAGATTCACTTCTCCAAGGCTGATTGGCCAAGATGGGATGTGGTCCCAAAGCATGTCATATACGAAAGAAAGCAATTACCAAAAATTATTAAGAGTAACTATCAATACAGAGCTTGTGGAAATTTTTTCAGTACTCTGCTATGTGTGTCTGTAGCTTTTTATTTCTCCATTGTTTCAAGGAAGGGATTTGTGTCTATTTATTTTTTTGTAATTATGGTGCAGGTATGTTTTCTTGAGGTATACCCAAAATATTGTATGAGAAGTTTCCTTTTGATAATAGGATATGTGCCTTACCTAATGTAATGGCTTTGGTGGCATGTAGATTTTAGATATATAGGATCCTTAGTAAGGACATATTCATCAACAACCCTAGGCTGATTTTTGTAAAACATTTTGGGTCAACCTATAAAACCCGGTATTAATGCTATAGTATCTTATCTACCAAAAATAATAATTTCAAGGTATTCAAATATTTAGTATAAAATAAAATAGGTAGAAGGATTAAGTGTTTGAGATCAGATAGAGGATGAGAATTTACTTCAGGTAAATTCATAGATTTTTGTGAACAACATGGGATCAAAAGAGAATATTCAGTAGCAAGAACTCAAAAAAATGGAGTAGTCAAAAGGAAAAATAGGACTGTTGAAAATATGTCAAGAGCTATGTTGAATGAGTCTAATACTTCAGATGGTTTTTGGAGAGATGTAGTTCATACGATAGTATATATCATAAATAGAGCTCAAGTAAGAGTAAATCATCACAAAACCCCATATGTGCTCTAGAAAGGGAGACCAGCTACTATAAAATATTTTAAAAAATTTGGAAGAAAATTCTACATAAGACAAGAAGAGAAAAATTTGGGAAATTTTGATTCAAGATGTGACAAAGGTATTTTTATTGGCTATTCCACAAAAAGTAAAGCCTATAGGTGCTTTAATAAGAGGACACACAAAATTATGGAAATTATAAATGTGACAGTTGATGAACAGATAGGGTTAAAAGAACCAACTCAAGAAATTAAAGAAGAAAGTTGCCAAGAATAATTAGGTGAAGAATCAGAAGAAAAAACTAAAAGAATACTACCTAAGACTTGTTGGTCACGAATCTGCCATAGGAAAGGATTTTCTATAAACTATGCACCCTAGACCCGGCCAACATTGAAAGGCTGGGAGAAAGAAATGTCTCCTAGACCAATCTCTAGAGAGGGCTGGTTCCCTTACTATTTCTAAGCTCGATTAAGACTAAAGTTACTGGAAAGGAATTATAAATGTGCAGAAAGAAATGAGAAATACATGAAAGAGACGGGAAATATGGCCACAGGCCGAATTTATATGATCGGGGAAAGAAACTCAGCAAGAATCTAACTTCAAGCGCATAAACAACATATAATGATAAAATACAGCATAATTCACTTACGACCTTGCGCAGACAACCTTCAAGATTGCATTCCAGAACTCATTTCCTTATTAGCAGTATTCAAACTCAGATGCAGAATTGAAATCTAACAGCAAATTAGAAAGATGAGCACAACTAAGAAATGCATGAAATAGAAGGAAATCATTAGAAAGACGCTTGCAAAATCAGAGGCCAAATATCTCTTTCATTCATGCAAAGAACTTGAAAGCTTTCAGCAAAATGTCTCTCAAACTCCCGATCCCTTTTTTTGAGATCTACATTGATTTATATAGAAGTCTTGCTTCTTTACAACATTTAAAAATTGCAATGAACTTCCTCGAGATCTACAACATGTGCAATGAAAACAAGGAAATCATCCCCTTAAACTAGCCTCGGAGAAACCAGAAATTCAATGAAACAAGGAGTCGGTCATCTTCATTAAATGGTCGTTCTTGAAACATGCTTGAACCGTTAGAAAAATCATGAACAATAGCTTTGGATAATGGAAATCTTTAATTCTGGTGACTTGGACACATTCTTCTACCTTGCCCGCATTGGAAAGCAGCAAAACATTTAATTTTGGGGTGCTTTTAATCGTTGGAAATCGCAAAACTTCATCGGGCCGTTTGAACTGCTTTCTGGCGCAAAACTGTAACAGGTCATGAAAACGCGACATGTCGCGAAATCGTGACGTATTTCTGCTCCGTACACTTTGTCACTTTGGAACCGCGAAAACCATCCATGTCACGAAATCGTGACGTATTCGGCTCCTTTGGCTCCTTCGCTACCTTAGCTCGCGAAAATGCGACGCGTCGCGAAATCACGACGTTCTGTACCATTCTGCTCTTTCTCCGCTCTGTTTTCATGAAAATGCGACAAGGCACGATTTCACTACACTTTCTCCCTTTTGGCTGTGTCTCACTTATACGTCATGAAAACAAGACAAGTCATGCTTTCGCTACGTTCTCCCATCGGCATCTTTGTTTTATCTTCTAAGTCACAAAAATCAAACAAGTCACGAAATCGCTACACTATCTCACTGCTGCTCAATCTTCTCTTCTAAGTCATGAAAATCTGACATGTCATAATTTCGTGACAATTTCCATCCACTCTGTACGGTCCAACTTCTAACCCATGAAAACATGACACTCTTGCCTCAAGTGGTTCTTCAATCTCCATCATGTCGCGAAATCACGACAGGTTCTATCTCCTTGGACTTTGCTGCTTTTGAACCATGAAAATTCGTCATGTCACGAAATCGTGATGTTCCATACAATCTGGCTACCTCCTCGCTTCCTCTTCGCGAAAACGCGACGCATCGCAAAATCGTGACAATTTTTTGCACTTTGTCTTTCTTGCCCAATGTGTCACGAAATCGCGACGTTTCCCTGCGTTCTCTACTGTTACCACTTCCTGTCGCGATTTCGCGACGTCTTCTTCGTGCTTGGTCTCATTTTCAAAAGTGTCACGAAATCGCGATGCCGTTCGTGCCTTAAAATTTTTTGTCCACCTTGATCGCGAAAACGTGACGCGTCGCGATATCGCGACGGTTTTACATTGTCATTACCTTGGGCTCAATTATGTCGTGATTTTGCAACAATTTCTAACATTATGCTCCCTGGTCATCGCAAGTCACAAAAACGTGACATGTCACGATTTCGCGACAATTTTGTTGCGCTGCCCTCGTTGACCACTTTGACCATGAAAATCCAACACGTCGCGATATCACGACGATTTTACCCCCTTGCTGTCGTTGACTGCATTGACCGTGATTTTGGAACACGTCGCGAAATCGTGACATTTTCTGACTTTGCTTCTCTCTCCTCAACAGACCCGTGATAACGCGACATGTCGCGATATCGTGATGGTTTTCAAACTGTGCTCTCCATGCTACTTTTTGTCATGATTTCGTGACAGTCTTCGGACTTAGCCCTTTTTTGCATCAAAACCTGTAAAGGAGTGAGAACTTCAACATCTCATGCATGAATAATCAACAATCAAAATAATGTGGAAAAAATGCCAACATTCTTGGCGGCTCATGGGGTATACAGTTCTGCTGTATGCACGAATCCCAGGTCTGAATCCATTGGGCAACAGAGTCAAGAAAAACTGAGAACAGAAAGCTGGCTGATGGGATACATCTCGATGGACTGCTGCAACAACTCTTGCTGGACTCACTGAAAACTCAAGTAAATCTATATTTGGCTTAGCTGACCAGGTGTTGTAAAAGAATCTCCATGAAAGCACCAGGGGTTGCAAAAATGGAAATAAATGAAATAAGTGAAGTGAGGACTATGGAATATGGAAATGATAAATGATGGAATAATGGAATGGAGGGAGTGATGCGGTAGATACAGTAACAGAGTGCTTCTGTGCTACCAGCTGCTATGAAAGGGAAATGGAGGTGAATGGAATAATGGAATGGAAGTGAAAGGAGTGAAGTGGTGGAATGGAACCGATAAATGCTAAAACAACAATGAAATTAGAAGAAAAGGAAAAGAAGAAATGGGAATAGTAGGAAGGGAAAAAGAAACAACAGTAGTGGCTTGATTACTTGTAGAAGAAAAAGGAGTAGGAGAAGAAGGGAATAAAGAGGGGAAGGGAAGAAATAAAGAGGAAGCCACTAAGCTGTTGGGGAAGGAAGAAGAAAAAAGAAAGAAAGAAACGTACCTACGGGCTTGCATGCAAAAAGAGCCGAAGTTGACAGAGGAAAACAATACTTTTTTTTTTTTTTTCTATTTTTCTATTTTTTTTTTTTTGCTATATACAATAGTTTACGACATGATTGGCATGTCGCCACCAGAAACCCAGTCTCAGGGGGTTATCCGATAAATCTGTAGTGTCCCGACCAGATCTGATCATACTTGAGTCGGTCCTTGAAATTGGGATGACCTCTTCCTAAAGTTCTCCATGTTGCAGACATGGGCAAGTTATCCTGCATGCCAGTACCCACACAATCGACAAATAATGTAGCAAAGAAATTTGCCACATGGAGGGCTCCTGTAGGTACCAGTTGTAGTAACGACTGAAGCCAATACCACCATCTTGAAGGGTTCCCTGGTTGTGGACTGAGAACAGGTTCCTCCAACTCCTGGATGCGATCACAGAACCTTTCTGATGATAAATCTGCTTTCAGGATCTCTTCAGGCTCTTCCTCTTGATGAGGCATGCTCAACAGGTTCTGGCTAAATACTTGCATGTTGTGCACGGTTATGCCCTCCTCAGGTTCTAGAACTTGAATCTGTTTCTCTCCTTGGCCCATCTCCTGATAGACATTGCAAGCAACCATATTGTTCATTGCTGGGAAAGTACTTGCATATTCCCATCGTTGGCTTTGGACGAAATCTTCCCCTTGAGTTCCACACAACTGCATTTTAGGCCTCTGCACAGTATGTGGGATCTGCCATGATGAATATTGCATAGGGTAGACAGGAGTGGTGACTATCGGATAAGGTAATGGAGCTTCTCCCCACGGTAATTTTCTTGATAGGAGCAAAATCTGCTCTGCTTGTAATGCTTCCTCAAATATTTGAGGGAATCTACATTCGCCTGATTGCAGCAAGAGGAGGCTTATGTCCGGATGGAAAGCTCGAACATAGAAGAAGTGGGCTTGGGAGGGTGTTGGTCGGATCATCTCTGGAATTCTCTTCCAACTCCTGTTGAATCGGACATTAAAGTCTGTGATGCTCTCTAGAGGTGCTCTCGTGATGTACATGAAAAATTGAAAGGGATCCTGAGAGCTGTAAAAGAGATCCTCATCGAATCTTCTGATTAGCGCTCCCGCTAAGTCATCCCATGAGCTGATGCTTTGATGCCTGAGCAGTCTGTACCACTGTAATGCCCTTCCTTGCAAAGACAGAACCAGAAGTCTGATCATAACATCTTCGTGAACTATATCATGTAGGGTTGACAAAGCGGCAATATCTTCAACATGCTCTCGGGCCATTCCTTGGGTGCCATTATATTTTGTTAGGGATTTCAGGGCACTTTTGGGAATCTCGTGCTGAATTTGGAGATTCAGAGGGCCAGGATCATCCCATCTAGGACAGCATACCCTCGCCATTATCTTCTTTTAACTTTAAAAGGTAGGTATCCACGATCAAGAAATTTGGATCTTCAGCTCAGCAGAGTCGCTAGATGAACTTACAAATCTCCGCTATGAGGTCAAGATAGCTCATCAAAATCTTGATACCTCCGGGTGTTAAACAATGAAACATACAATCTCATCGATTATGGATCTTTGGAACAGAAACAGTCTGTCCCACCGGGCGTGCCAAAAACTGTTGGTCACGAATCTACCACAGGAAAGGATTTTCTATAAACTATGCACCCTAGACCCGGCCAACATTGAAAGGCTGGGAGAAAGAAATGTCTCCCAGACCAATCTCCAGAGAGGGTTGGTTCCCTTACTATTTCTAAGCTCGATTAAGACTAAAGTTACTAGAAAGGAATTATAAATGTGCAAAAAGAAACGAGAAATACATGAAAGAGATGGGAAATATGGCCACAGGCCGAATTTATATGATCGGGGAAAGAAACTCAGCAAGAATCTAACTTCAAGCGCATAAACAACATATAATGATAAAATACAACATAATTCACTTACGACCTTGCGCAGACAACCTTCAGGATTGCATTCTAGAACTCATTTCCTTATTAGCAGTATTCAAACTCAGATGCAGAATTGAAATCTAACAGCAAATTAGAAAGATGAGCACAACTGAGAAATGCATGAAATAGAAGGAAATCATTAGAAAGATGCTTGCAAAATTAGAGGCCAAATATCTCTTTCATTCATGCAAAGAACTTGAAAGCTTTCATGCAAAATGTCTCTCAAACTCCCGATCCCTTTTTCTGAGATCTACATTGATTTATATAGAAGTCTTGCTTCTTTACAACATTTAAAACTTGCAACGAACTTCCTCGAGATCTACAACATGTGCAATGGAAACAAGGAAATCATCCCCTTAAACCAGCCTCAGAGAAACCAAAAATTCAATGAAACAAGGAGTCGATCGTCTTCATTAAATGGTCATTCTTGAAACATGCTTGAACCGTTAGAAAAATCATGAACAACAGCTTTGGATAATGGAAATATTTAATTTTGGTGACTTGGACACGTTCTTCTACCTTGCCCGCATTGGAAAGCAGCAAAACATTTAATTCTGGGGTGCTTTTAATCGTTGGAAATCGCAAAACTTCATCGGGCCGTTTGAACTGCTTTCTGGCACGAAACTGTAATAGGTCGTGAAAATGTGACATGTCGCGAAATCGTGACGTATTTTTGCTCCATACATTTTGTCACTTTGGAACCGCAAAAACCATCCATGTCATGAAATCGTGACGTATTCGGCTCCTTTGGCTCCTTCGCTACCTTAGCTCGTGAAAACGCGATGCGTCACGAAATCGTGACATTTCGTACCATTCTGCTCTTTCTTCGCTCTATTTTTATGAAAATGTGACAAGGCACGATTTCGCTACACTTTCTCCCTTTTGGCTGTGTCTCACTTATACGTCGTGAAAACAAGACAAGTCACGCTTTCGCTACGTTCTCCCATCGACATCTTTGTTTTATCTTCTAAGTCACGAAAATCAAACAAGTCGCGAAATCGCTACACTATCTCGCCGCTGCTCAATCTTCTCTTCTAAGTCACAAAAATCTGACATGTCACAATTTCACGACAATTTCCATCCACTCTATACGGTCCAGCTTCTAACCCACGAAAACATGACACTCTTGCCTCAAGTGGTTCTTCAATCTCCATCATGTCGCGAAATCGCGATAGGTTCTATCTCCTTGGACTTTGCTACTTTTGAACCACAAAAATTTGTCATGTCATGAAATCGTGACGTTCCATACAATCTGGCTACCTCCTCGCTTCCTCTTCGTGAAAACGCGATGCGTCACAAAATCGCGACAATTTTTTGCACTTTGTCTTTCTTGCCCAATGTGTCACGAAATCGTGACGTTTCCCTGCGTTCTCTACTATTACCACTTCCTGTCGCGATTTTGCGATGTCTTCTTCGTGCTTGGTCTCATTTTCAAAAGTGTCACGAAATCGCGATGCCGTTCGTGCCTTAAAATTTTCTGTCCACCTTGACCGCGAAAACACGATGCGTCGCGATATCACGACGGTTTTACATTGTCATTACCTTGGGCTCAATTATGTCATGATTTCGTGACAATTTCTAACATTATGCTCCCTGGTCATCGCAAGTCGTGAAAATGCGACATGTCGCGATTTCGCGACAATTTTGCTACGCTGCCCTCGTTGACCACTTTGACCACAAAAATCCAACACGTCACGATATCGTGACGGTTTTACCCCCTTGCTATCGTTGACTGCGTTGACCACGATTTTGGGACACGTCGCGAAATCGTGACATTTTCTGACTTTGCTTCTCTCTCCTCAACGGACCCACGATAACGCGACATGTCGCGATATCGTGACGGTTTTCAAACTGTGCTCTCCATGCTGCTTTTTGTCGCGATTTCACGATAGTCTTCGGACTTAGCCCTTTTTTTGCATCAAAACTTGTAAAGGAGTGAGAACTTCAACATCTCATGCATGAATAATCAATAATCAAAATAATGTGGCAAAAATGCCAACAAGACTCCATCCAAGTATGTGCAAAAAAATCATCCAAGAGATCTAATTATTGGAAATCTAGATGAAATATAGACAAGGAGGAAGATAATAGGAACTAGTGAGCATGAAAATATTTCTTTCTTATCTAAAATTGAGCCCAAGGACTTCAGTGATGTGAGAGAAGATAAGTTTTGGGTCAAGGCAATGGATGAGGAATTGGATCAAATAGAAAAAAGTGAGACTTGGAAACTTATCCCATGATCAAAATATAATAATGTAATTTTCAATAAATGGGTTTTTAGAAACAAGTTAAATGAAGATGGTCAGGTAATAAGAAATAAAGCAAGGTTGGTCTGCAAGGGTTATGCACAGGTTGAAGGGATTGATTTTGATGAAACATTTGCTCCTGTTGCATGACTTGAGGTAATAAGGATATTTTTAGCTTTCTCAAGTTTCAAAAACTTCAAGGTATATCAAATGGATTTTAAATCATGTAACAACCAAAGTCTTCTCACCTAGCCATCAAAACACAAATTGAAAATTTTGTAAAATAAGAACATAAATGTCACACATTTACGTGGAAGTACCCAACTTGTTATTAGTACTTGGCATAAAAAAACACACTTAAATATCATTTACCATTGTATATGGTATGTGTTCGGTATCGACCATATTCTTGTGATAGGTTTCCATCTATTAGATCCTTACTCCTTTCTCGAGTTTTTCTTGATCTTGGCATGGGGTTGCCTTTCCAAGGCCCATAATACCTAGAAATATGGATGCATAATTTCTTTTTCAAAGCATGGTGGACTAGGATTCATAATTCTATTCTTGTCCATAAAGGTCCACTGACCTATCAAACCTTAAGAGATCATACTTTGGATTAGCGTAGCTATGACAGTGCCTGATCATTGACCTTCAAATAAGGTTTAAGCAGGGTCTGCCATCTCATTGCTTTCGGACCAGATGTCCAAAACCAAACTCTAGTTGATAGTAATATTTCTCATACCATATATCTTTGGACCTTCCAACCTCATGGAATATCTACCTAGTCATTAGTCCTATTGGTAATTCTACAACCAAATTATGTTCATGAGCATCCTCACATACTACTCATATGGTAACCTAGAACAATATCCCATTCCATTGCTTATTAATCTCTACAACACAAGATCTCTATACTTCTTAATTGTTGGAGAATGGTTACCTTTGGTTCATAGTAGTTGCCCCTATGAACTACCAAATTTGGGTGGATAGCATCCTACTCGATGCCATCAAATATATTTTCAATTTTATACTAATTTTACTTAACCACTCCATTCTTCTCAATGGGTAATTGATATTATTATTACTCTCCTCAATGGAAAAGAAAGGTTTTAATCTACTACTATCTTTAGTTGGATAGTATCAATGTTTTGGAAAATATAGTCTTTCCATAAATTCTCATGCTATTAAGAAATATTTAAAAATACATTAATGAGACCACCCAATGCTATGGTTATTTTAAAGGATATGTTCAAATACATTAAAGAAACAACCCATTTACTTATGTTTAGCTATGAGATAAAAACATACAATAAGATTCTATGTTGTGGTTTGATAGTAAGGAGACTTTATGGTTGTAATTTACCACATCAATTTTAATACTTATATAAAATTAAGTAGCTCAATTTTTAATGAAACATTATTCAATTAAACAATTAAAACAAGTTCGACTTATTTTGAAATATTAGTCAACTAAGCAATTAAAAAAACAAGTTCCACCTGACATAGTGGACACACTCTATCATAAGTAACAAAATCCACCTAACATAGTAAGTAATATAAATTAAGAACATTTTTAAAAAACAAGGACCTATTCTTGTATACTTTTATGTGACCACACTTGAAACTTAACGATGTTTTTAAAACTTAAAAAATGATCAAAGTCTATGCTTAAACATACTTCTTTAAAGGTGAGAAAAAACATTTCCTTTTAGAAATGAAACATGGTTAAATTATAATACTATAAAATTCATGACAAGATTTCCAAGTGACACCTTGATATTCTGATATGAAAGTCAACCTAGACCAATTCCTTTAGGTTATTGTAGGCCCAAAATGGCCACATCCTTAGAAAATTTTGAAATTTTTGATATAAGGTATGAAGTTTCCATTCCACACATGTTTTAGTGTCTTTTGGAGCGGATCCATGACAAAGGTTTATAATCCGCCCAACACTTAGTGTAATTTTCCATTGGGAGTGATTCCACATAATTTATAATGCATTTGGCAATGGGCTGGTGATGTGTTGTGAATCCATAAAAGTTTTTCAACAAAGATGATGTTAGCATAAAAGAAGTGTGGATTGGTGACCGCTTGTATTTTTCAACGTGCTTCGAGCACCTAAGTGTTGGTAAGCCCAATTTAAGGGAATTTATAGAGCATTTTTGTCCATATTGGTGATAAGAGGTGGAAAAAAATGCAAAAGGGTGCAGATTCATGTCAAAGAGTATTCCTTCCAGATTGGCAACAATGTGTATTTTACACTATCTCTGATGCGAAATGAATTAAGTGTTATTTTACACTATGGTGAGTCTGAATTGGTGACAAAGAAGTTTTACACTTTCTTGAGAGTGGATTGACATTTCATAAGTGTTTTAAAGGAAGTATGGTATTAGTGACTTTTTAGCATGAATTTTTGACTGCTCTATCACCAATGAAGAAAATGAAGGATAACGAGTGGATTCCACCTTGCTCAACTCTCAGTGCATTTTATACCGGATTGGAATTCTACAGATTCAAATATATAAAAGGTAACATCAATAACTTAATGAAGCAGAATGGTGCTTTGGTATTTCCCCACCATTGTACAAAATATGTTTCAGATCAAATCGTAGCCGTGCGATGGGGAATATCAACGATCAAGATTTTGTTAATGATTTTGAAGTATTTAAAGGTATTTTCTTACTGGATTCAAAAATAACCATTTGGGACATTAGAAGCCAAAGCACCAGAGGGTTTCAAGAAATAAGAACCAGAGGTAGTTGCAGATCGACGATAAGGTAATCTTTTAATAAAATTTCATGGAGCAAATGTAGTCTCTAATGTCCTAAACTCTAACTGACATCAACCAACCAAAAAGTTGTAGAATCTCTGAGCCACCATGGCAATCTACTTGAAATGGATTTTCTAGAGGCCAAACTAGTAAGAAAATGCAAGAAATAACTCTCTATTGAGCTATTAAAAAATAGATCTTTGTAATGTTCCTTATTATTCTTTAATTTTCAAACTATAAATAGAGGTCGAACCCTCATTTTTTTAGGTTGGCTCTAGTGTGTTTTCCTGCACTATTGTAAATATTCTTGTGAGCTAATGAAAGGAGCATTACATTGGTTTTTACCTCAAAATTGTGTCTTGATTATCTCGTATCAGAGGTTCAAAATTTGGAGTTGCATTTCTATCAATATTTGAATGGCTAGTTTTTTCCATTTTATTGGATTACTAATTTCTAGGGTAATTAAAATATGCTTCTGATTAGATCTATATTGGTAGGGAGTGCATTTATATAAAATATGAGTGTTGATTAATTTTGTTATTTGGATTATCAGTGTTTGGATATTGAAATTGCTATGTTCAATATTTATCTGTTGTGCTTTAATGTATGAGGTTCATTTGATTTAAGATAATGTTGGTCTAAAGTACTGGGTACCTTAAGATAGTTTATGGGAGATTTTTGTTGTAGTGACATTGTTGTTAACCTATCCATCCACTGTTGTTTACATTTTATAACCCTAATATCTTTCTTAACCCTAATATCTTTCTTAATCCTAATATCCAAAATGTTAAGTGAGCATAATTGTGTCAACACCTTATTTAAGTTGATGAGGAACCACCGTACTCTGGAGGTTGGATTTGAAACCCTTTTTTGGTCCATCCAATGTTGAGTGCTGCTTGGATAGAAATTAGGAATATAGACAGCTATAGTATTGAGTAAAACTTGATGCAATTTAGTGTCCAATAATTTTTGGCACACCCTATGGGACCAGTTCACAAGGAACACGAAAACTCATCATATGAGATATAAGGTAGATATTATTGCTTATTCAGATACATCCATACATTAAAATATTTGGATTAATTATGAAGATCAGAGATGTATTACCCTTTTCATCCGAGAATTATTCAATCTTAGGAAATAACTACTTAGTAATAGTTTATAGAAGATAATAGGATCCCTACTTATCACTTCATTATTCCAGCCTCTAGAGGCCACGACTAGGAAGTTCTAGGGTTATCACAGAGATACAACAATATCAACTCATAATTGAATCCAAAAAATAACATCTACGACAACATCCAACTCTTACATCACTCACTTCTCTTTAGCCTTGAATGTTGGGAGTAATCATTGATACACAAATCTTGTATATCATATGTCATCATGTTTACTATTTTTCTTAATTTATTTTCTCTGGAGCTACATTAGGCAATTCCATTTATTTGTATATGTCTTACTTTACAGTCCTATTGACCTCTTTTTGTCACCGATGAACATTAATACAAATTTAAATTCAAATTCTACCCAAAGGAATCAAGATTTGGTGAATTGTATTGATCTTGTTAAGCGAAGAATAACAAATTCACCTTGAAACCCCCTGGTATTTAAGCCTCAAAAATAATTATCCTTGTAGACCAGTACCCTTTCATGTATACCATGTCTTTCAAGAGAAATAATCTATATTCTTTCTTCTTTTATGAGTTACCTTACAGAGGGACAACTGTTATAAGGAGTTTGCATAGATATTTTCAAGCAGAAGTGAATCCCACTGAAGAAAATCTTGTAGTTAATCAGAACCCTCCCTTAGTAGCAACCACACCTAGAAACATGGTAGGAAATGTAGCTCCCAATCAGGGAAATGTACCACACAATAAACCTTTGTAAAAGTACCCTAGCTGGAACATAGCTGGTCCACTTATATTACCCCAAATACATGCCATTTCCCAAGCTATAGCTAAAGCTATACCTACTTATGACGGATCAGGGAAGATTACATATGAGCACTATTAGGATATCCTAAATCTGGTAGCTATCCATGACATAAAGAATATGGATGTTATTGTGAGGATCCTAGCCCTGTCTTTTAGAGGAAATATTTTACACTAGTTTAGGACTCTTGAGGAATATACCATTACCTCATGGGATTCATTAGCTGAACCATTCATAGAATAATTCAATGATTCTAATGAACCCTTCTCCTTGCTCAATTAGTTTACTTCTATGTAGAATGTTCCCCAAGAATTAGTCTCAGATTTTAACTTGAGGTTCAACAAAACCTGGAAAAGAATTCCCCTTGTAGCTAGACCAGTTGTAAGCTTAGCCTATATGTATCATGTCAGATCTCTTGAATCAGAGATAGGTTTGTAAACCTAGCAGTCTAGATTTTTCTTGAGTTTATAATTCTACAATTCATGTAGAAAATATTTTGATCAATGTAGGGATATTACCCCCTTAGACTGCTCTACCCTACAATCAAGAGACTGGCAATTTCCAAGGACAATAAAAAACTACATCATATATGGATTCACCTCCACTGTCATCCCTATTTCCACAAATAGCCCATATTTCTTAGCCAAAATCCACATCCACTGCAATCCCATTTCCTCCTCTTCCCACTCAGGTTCTCCAAGAATCATCCATTCTCTTAGACATTGAAAACACCTTGAAAAACCTGAGTAAGAAGATGAACTCCATGGAGAAGAGAGAAATGGAGATATCTCAGCAAAAAATATTCCCATATATAAATAAGGATCAAATACTTGGTCCTAGCAATAGTTTAGGTTTCAAACTGAATGCAATATATGAAGAACCTGAATGTTCTTCAGATACCACTCTTGCAAATGTCTAGTGCTTAGTGTGTAATGATCCACATGATTCATAGTCTTGTATTATATACCAACATCACGTGCAAATGACCATGGAACAAGATGAGAAAAGTCAAAATGGGAGAGTTAATATGCTCTGGTAGCAATATCATATCATGGTATGGAAAGGGTCTGATGAAGATGGACCAATTGCTATTATGACAAGGTTTGGGAAGAAAACCTTGCAAGTAGATCCACAAAATATGGGACAATTCCAAGTTCCATCTCAGAAAAGGAATGACCAGCTTCCCCAAAGCAGTGATACTTTTCATATACCTCAAGCTAGAGAGAAAGAGAATATAGAAAGCCTTCCTAAGAGGTTGAAAAAATAAACTGAAGGATATCGAATGAGGCCTAAATATGAAGCACAAGAAAGGATTAGATTCCCCTTTATTACCAAAAGGTAGAGAATAGAAGCCACTCAACAGTATAAAATAAAATATGGTGATATAGAAAGAAGAATTGAAATACCTACCCTGGCTAAGCCTAAGTATAATATTGTTGAGGAGATGAAAAATATTTCATCAAAATCCATTTTTTATGATACTCTGTTCATTACTGGTTAGATAGGTCTACTTAAGGCTTCTCTCAACAAGTACCCATAGGATAAGCAGGCCACCACGATCCTTAGTATACCCTCAAAGAAGAAAGAAATGTCCCCTACTATTTTGAAAAATAAACCCCCTCATTTCTATATCTCCCTAAGAATGGAAGGATGGGTGGTTCAAAATTGTATGATAGACTCAAGAGCATCAACTATAGTCATGCATAAGGTAGTATGTGAAGAGATGGGTATGGAGTATACTCGATCCTGCCCAGGAGTATTACAATTGGATGGGATACCAATGAAAATAGTGGGAGTTATAAAGGATATCTTAATGAGGTTACATAGAGCTCCTAAGGTGACAACAGTGCAATAAATAGTAGTGGTTGATCTTGAGCCTTACTTTGAATTATGCCTTTCAAGGGAATTTATTGCAAAACTGGGTGGATGTATGTATATGGATTATTCTAGTATGGTAATTCCTTTTAAAGGAAAGAGAATCAAGATAACACCCAAAAATCTAGTGTCCTATCATATTGAAAAGATAGGGGAGGACATGTGAAATCTTACTCCCATAGAGGAATTTGAGCTAGTTGAAGATTTTGAGGAGTTGGATATTGAGGATGAGTTACCCTTTAGAGAAGATTATTGTCTGTTTGGAACTAGTATGGGAACATACAGTATTTCAACTGAATCATAGAATAAAATCCCTACTATATCCAATCAATCTCTAAGAGAAAAAAAAAATGGATCATGCACTTTGATGGTGCTAAATGAAAAATGGTGCAGGAGCTGGTGTGGTACTACAATCCCAATCAGAGGGGATACATATTTTTGCCTATAGACTAACATAATCATGTACAAATAATATTGCAAAATATGAGGCTCTATGCCTTGGATTGATGCAAGAAAAAACATGGGCATTAAGATTCTAAACATAAATGGTGACTCTGAGTTAATCATCCATTAGGTAAGAAAGAGGTGCAACAGTAAGCACAATTACCTAAAAGTATATAGAAATAGGGTCTGGTATCTGATGGAATCCTTTGATGCCCTAAATATAAATTTTATTCCCAAAGAAAATAATACTTTGGCATATTCCTTAGCAAAAAAGGGAGATAACTTCAACCCTTTTGCAGACTATGGAATCAATAAATAAAAGGGAATCAAAATACTTTTTAGACCTACAGTACTAGATAGGTAGATTTTCTAGCAGGTTTTTGAAAGTGATGAGCAGATAATTGACTTTCTGGTAAGAGAAGCATATATCTCCACTATCCAAGAAGAGAATCCAAAAGAAATTTATTAATAATATGTTATTCAAATGAGGAAGAATCACATTCCTAGAGGGTTATCCAATAAGAGAATCCAAAAGAAATTTATTAATAATATGTTATTCAAATGAGGAAGAATCACATTCCTAGAGGGTTGGCCACCCTAGATAGCTTGTTTGACAATGAGGACTAAAAAAGGATAAGAGCCATGAAAGTAAATAAAAAAAATTATAAATAAGTTGATGTCAGTACTGAAAAGAAGCTCAATATTAGATTTTAATGTTCACCAAAGTAGGTAGAAGATATCAAATCCTTATGCCTAAAATACCAAGACATTGTGGTTTGGTCATATGCAAACCTCAAGGTATATAACAAAAGGATTATCCAACATACTATTGAGCTAGAGCCTGATGCGAAGCCTTTTAGGTAGAAACAAAGGCCTATAAATCTAAGGATTGAAGCCATTATGAGAGAGGATATCTTAAAGTTGTTAAATTCTAAGATCATATATCCAATAAAACATTCAACCTGGGTAGCCAATTTGGTACCTATGAGAAAAAAATGGTGATATTTTTTTGTGTGTAGATTTTAGAAATCTTAACCAAGCATCTCTTAAGGATAACTATCCCCTCCCATAGATTGATCAGACTTAAATATAGTGGTAGGGATAGAAATGTTCTCATTGTTAGATGGCTTATTTGGATACAATCATATTTTGGTGAAAGATGAAGATCAGTATAAAACAATATTCACCACAAAATGGGGCACATTTGCCTACTAGATAATGCCTTTTGGGTTGTCCAATGCGGGAGCCACATTTTAGAGAGCCATGGATTATGCCTTTGGGGTACTTATCAATAAATTCATTATGATTTGTTTAGATGACATGACTATGTTTTCCCATGATAAGCACGACCACCTAGCACACCTTGAGCAAGTTTTTTAAAAGTGCAAAGAATTTGATATTTCACTCAATCGTAATAAATCATTATTTGCAGTCCATGAAGAAAAAATGCTAGGCCATGTGGTCTCAAAAGAAGGTATGGCCATATATCTAGATATAATCAAGTCCATTCTTGCTCTCCCATTGCCTACAAACAAGAAGGCATTATAGTCTTTTTTTGATCAAATAAACTTTGTCAAGAAATTTATTTCTGACTTTGCACAGAAAGTGAGGCCCATATCTGAGTTACTCAATAAGAATTTTGAGTTTAAGTGGATTGAATTCAGGAAGTAAGATTTTAAGACTATCAAGCAGTCCATTGCAATGGCCTTAGTACTGGTAAATCCATATTTTAGTAAGGATTTTATCCTTTATGCTTATGGAACTAAAGAGAGTTATGCCTCAGTGCTCACTCAAAAATATGATCAAGGTGAGGAACATCCTATATTATTTTGGAGCCAGAAACTCCATGACTATGAGGTCAAATATAAATTTATTGAAAGACAAGTATTTGTTGTAATTAAGTCATTGAAGAATTTTAGGCAGTACTTGGTTTAGAGTAAAATCCTGGTATACGTTGTTCATCCATATGTAAGAAGCTTTATTTTGTAGGGTGAACTAGGAGATAAAAGGACTGGTTGGATTACCAAAATCCAAGAATATGATGTGGAAATACATCCTATAAATTTGGTGAGAGGCAAGGCCTTGTACCAAGGTCTAATAAAGGCAACATCATTAGAAAAGTGAAGCTTGTTAGATAGTAGAAGAGGATCAGGTTGAAGGAGTGCAACCAGTAGACTTTGATTGGTTTGATAAGATAATTAAATACTTTTAAACTTGAGTATGCCCTCCTAATATAAATACATCCCAAAGTAGAAGATACAAGCTATAGGATTTGAAATACGTATTGCTATCAGAAGGCCTATATAAAATAAACTTGTATTGAGTCCTCATGAAATGATTAAAATATGATCGACAACATAGGGTTATTGAAGAGTTCCATGGAGGACCATTTGGAGGACATTGCTCAGGAAGAGTTACAAATCTAAAAATCATAAGAGAAGGCTATTACTGGCCTCCTATATTTATTGAAACTTTCAAAGTTACTAGAGTCTGCGACAAATACCAATGATATGTTGGAAGGACAAGGAATGCTTCATTCCCCATAAAGCCTATACAAGTTGAAGATCACTTCCAACAATGGGGGATGGAATTCATACGGGTCATCAATAATAATTCCTTGACAGAGCATAAGTATATTCTAACTACCATAGATTATCTCACCAAATTGGTAGAGGCTATTCCTACCAATAAATCAGATTAGGAAGTGATAAATTTTATGGAAAGTTTGATTTCAAGGTTTGGAGTTCCAGAAGCCTTGGTAAGTGACAATGGCTCAGCCTTCATAGGAGCCAAGTATATTGAGTTTTCCAGCAAGTATGGCATCACTCTTAAGAATACTTAAAATTATTACCCATAAGGTAATGGACTTGCTGAATCTACCAACAAAAACTTGTTAAGGGTTTTGAGAAAATCACTTCAAGGGAATAAAAGAAGTTGGCACCTACTGCTGGACCAAGATTTGTGGGTAGACAGTATTGTTATAAAAAATTCCATTAAAACTTCTCCTTATGCTCTGGTGTATAGTAAAGAGGTAGTGTTACCTATCCATTTGGAAATTTTGGCACTCAAAATAGCAAATACAGAGGAAGAATCTATGGGAGATGTCATCTAAAGACATGTTTTTAGAGTTTGTCATAATCCTTTGACATCTTGAGAAGCCACCATATTGGTTTGTGCAGCATCACCATCATGAGATACCATCTTATAACTTATTGTCTTGCCACATTTTGTCATCTTGAGACCTTTTCATCATATTATATATTTGTGTTATCCTATAGTGCATGAGACATTTCCAACCATAAGAGTTTGCTTTTCTTATTGAGGTATGTTGTCATATGGACTATTGACTATGTCATAAAAGTGACCAAGCACTATCCAAAGTAACCCTATCATCATTAATCATGATACTTTTCCATATTAAAGACTATCATCTCAGGCATTATTGTATTATGCATTGCATGACCTTGATACCTTGAGGATACCATCTTGTTTCATTTTTGTCCTAAGACGTCATCATAACAAGACTACAAAGTGTCATCTTATAGAAAACTTGAGGAGATTTTTTCTTGACTATCTTAAAATCTTACTGATTGCACGTCTAACTACCATGCATCATGAGGTTGTAGGTATATTTGATAATTTGTTTCTTGAGAAGGTCATCCATAGGAGGATTTTCTTCTCTTGTCTGCATCACCTTTTGGTATTCCCATAGATCATATGATACAATAACATGACTTTGCATATATTTTTCATATTTCTATTTTTTCCATTTGCTATGATTCATATAAAAACACCATGAAAATTTTGGAGAATACCTTTTGGATTAATCTTCCACCTTATGTTTTTTTAATATATTTTCTTTACTATTAAGCTTTTCTATATTTTACTTCTACCTTTATTAACTATAGCCTACAAAATTATATCTTGATTATAGTATGCTTATTTATATAGATTTTACTATGTATAAAATATTATGTGTTCATCTCCAATGGGGACAACCAAGATCCGCAATTTTGAAGGTTGAAGGAGTGTGGAAGGCTAAATGATGAGTTGAGCTTTGGAGTATCAAGGTTGAAGGAGCGTGGAAGGTTGGGTTGGTTGAAGAAGCATGGAAGGTTGGGTTGGCTGAAGGAGCTATAGTAGAAGGCTAAGATGTTGGGTGGAAGGTCAATAAGGTTGAAGGAGTGTGGAAGGTTGGGCTTATTGAAGGAACTATAGTGTAAGGTTGGGATACTAAGAGGAAGGTTTGGAAAGCTGAAACAGCATGGAAGGCTACTTAGGCTGAAGGAGCATGGAAGTCTGGCATTTTTTTGGTGAAAGGTTTTTTTAAGACCAAATTAGCTAAGGGAACCACAAAAATAGGTTAGGTTGTTGAGTGTAGTGCAACAATAGATCGGGTTGTTGGGTGGAAGGTTGGGTCAACTAAAAACCCCTATTTTTATCTTTGGTTTTCTTGGGGGTTTTGAACCCACAGGTATTGGGGTGGTTTTTACCTCCTCTTTACAATAGAAAAATGTGCAAAATATTAGGTTTTATTTTTAAATGTCTCATATTTAAGAAGTCGTATATTCACAAAAACTTATCCAAATTAGCTAATTATTGGACCAACTTGTGCAGAATTTGAATATATTTAAAATGAGTGGTCATACATAAGAATCCAAGCAATATTGAGGGATATTTAATCCTACGAAGTCAACCATTCAAGACAAGGGCAGTGATGATTTTTCAAGTCATGAAAAATAAAATTACAAATATTTATCAGCTAGGTTTTGAATGATGGGAAGAGTTGTGAAATATTAAAGCAATATTTGCAAGTACTTCTCTATGTTATTGGGTATATAATGGGCATACCCAACAATGTTAAATGGGGTGTTGCACACTCCCATCCAAGTAGCTTTTGCAGCCATTGGATTTGGTTGTGTTGTGACTAAAGGAACAACAAGAATAATAGGAACAATATGTGGTTCAACTAAAATTCCACTAGGTGGAATAACAATTGATTCACTCTTGGATATTCTATGTCTCTAAGTAGGAGATAGGTTTTGATAATGTTAAAAATTTATAGGTATTTGAAAGTGATAGACACATCTCTGACTTTATAACTAACTCAAGTGTTTTTGAAAATCAGGTGATTGACGAAGACCAAAGGTTTCAAGAGGATGAAGATGAAGAAGTTGAGGTAACGAAGAGAACTATGCTATCCCAAAAGGTATTGTTTCCATTGAAAAGCTTTTTGATATTGACTACCAAAATAAAAGGTACAACAAAATATCACCTTCAAATGATGCATATGATGTAGTTAATATTGGAAATAATGAATACTTACATAATGTATTTATTGGGAAAGCATGTACACATCAATAAAAAGAAGGAATAATACACACACTTAAATATTATATGGATTTTATTGCATGGACTTATGAGGACCTTAAAAACTTACAATAAAAACATTATCATGCATACCTGTTGGAAATATTAAGTATATTGGTTGTCATTAATGTCAAAGGTGAAAAGGTTGAGAATTATATTTAGAGTTGAAATATTAAAGTGCAAGGTAAATATCTTCAAAGGATACATGAGGTAGTTTCAAAGGTACAAAATTTGTCAAGGCAAAAGCATTATCCATGGTTATATTTGCAAGAAAATGACAAGGTCATTCTCCATGGTTATATTTGCAAGAAAATGACAAGGTCTTACTTGCTTTCAAAAGATTTAAATTTCAAAATTAGAGGAATTTTTTTAAAAGTTATTATTATAATATTTTTAAATATTATAATATAACTAAGGTTAAGGTTTAAAAGGCACCATTTAAAAATTGAATTTTACACCATTGACATTTGAAATATATAATCGAAGTGCATATTTAATGAAGGGAAAAATACCTCATTAAGGTGAACGTTGAGCGCAATCAATCCATTCACATTTCATAAAGGGAGTAGAGGAGCAAGATAACACACACATTCATTTCAGGGCAAAAACAAGGAAATAAATCAAAGGAAATGCCTTCATGGTTCTAAGCAGGTGGCTAGCATAGGTGATGATGAGTGTCATTGAGTCTCATCATTTAATCTCAATGATTTATCAATCCGGGGTGATGTCCAAGGCTGTCTACGATAGAAGGTTAGGGTAGAGTACAATTCAGGCACTCAGATTTCAAGCAATTATTGGTGAAGCAGATTTTGGTTTAGCCTTTTGGTGTCACACTAAACCTAGTTTGAAGAATGGAAACTAAAATAAAGTACAAGAATTGAAAACTAAATCTAAGTTTGCAAGAATTGAAATCTAACTACAATTGCATGAATTGAAATTGCTAAGTTGAAATCCTAAGTTACTTTTGCAGAATTGAAATCTAGTTATTCTTGCATAATTGAAATTGCTAAATTGAAATCTAGTCTACTTTTGTAGAATTGAAATCTAATCTACTTTTGCAGAATTGAAACTTATTCTAAAACACCTGTCAATGCCCTGCTACAAAAGGTCGTCAAGCTTCTGCTACAGGAATTGACAGCAAAATGAAATATGCTGAAAATGGAAAGTTGCTAAAATAGAAAGCAGGAAAATCATAAAGGAACATGCTTAATATGATTTTTTAGCTGACATACACACAAATGTTGTACACAAACATAATAGAAAACATAAATCACATAATACAAAATAAAAACAAGAAATGAAATCTGGCAATCAATCTATTAATTCTGCTGCAGCAAAATTACAGATTAAAACCTACCATAAAATCCCTTCTTCTAGATTTGAAAGTGGGCCCATATTTCCTGATCTAGAATGAGGTTAAAAGCACTCCTTAACTAATTAACACTCAACAAAAAATGATAAAATACTGCACTTTTATTGATGACAAAACATGCTGAAAACTTGTTACAAAAAATCACTGTACAGTCCTAATTGCTGCTACTGAAAACTCTCCTCTATTCTAATTCCTAAATGGATCAGCCAAGGAGGGAGCTGTGTTATTTATATAAATATTTACAATATATACCATGCTCAAATCAGCCTATGTGCTATTTTACAGTCATTTGCCAATAATTTTGGATCTGAAATAAATGCAAATTTGGACATTTTGTGTTGCAGTAGTAGTACTGGCCCTTAGAAAGCATCTTCAGTGGTGGGAGTACGTGGGAGGAGTCTAGAAATATCTCACACATAATACTCCACTTCAGAATATGCCATTCCTATCTTGCAAACAACTTTCCATTATGCTGTAGTTTTTTTGGGTTTATCCTAGAAGAGGATCAAATTGATCTTTTCCATGCATGGTGGCTTTGGACGGCAAGGACAGCAAAATTAGATGGAAGATATTTTCCCTTAACTTTATCAACCTTATTATCCCCTTTTCCACCGCCAAAATTAGTCAACAAGTCAAAAAGTACATTCTGTTTTCATTCCGAAGATAAGTGGCTCATTCTGAAGATACTGTAATTCTCATTCCGAAGACATTATGTTCATTCCAAAGATCTTTAGAATGACCAACTGTGTTGACTCAAAATTGTTTTGGCTGCATTTCTAAGGTGGATTAGCCTTCAGGATCAGATTGCAATAGTCTTCATTCTTCCTTGGATGTGAATTTCATGCCTTGCCATTCATTGGTAGCTTGCTGGAATTTACATGGTAAATTACTGCATTTTCCAATTCTACTGCATAGTTGTAGAATATTGACATTTCTTGCAAATTCAATCAAATTAGAACATGAAAAACTTATTAAAATATCAACATGAAGGAGTACATCAAGCTGCTACTATATTTATACACTTCATTCACCAAGTAACCATGCTGAAATAGTGCAACAGTGCTACACAATTACCCCTGCTCTGTTATACCCTGTTGCTGCCTATTTAGACCATGTGGGAATGCTTCTAAATAGGTCAGATGTCTTCTGTAGTCCTTCTAAACTCATTCCATATATATCCTTATGCTTTGCTTGACAACTTCAAGGTGTTCCTATAAAGTGACAGCTTGCTGATTTTTATATGGCTATTTTTTCCAAATTTTCAGATTTATGACAGTCCTAAACTTTTGTCTTCAATGTGGATTTGAAACAAGTTGAAGGGTAGGAAAACATTCAAAAACCATTGAGAAGTTAATGGATATCAGCATACCACATTTGGTTAATTGAAATGCATGTTATTACTTGCTACTTAATCATGCAAAATCAATCATAAAATGCTGAAAATAGTCAAAAACAGAGATATAGTATTCCTAACATAAAATCATGCAAACACTTAACAAATAGTACATTCTAGTCAACTATTTGGCAATTAAATTTTCATATGGTAGTAAAAAATTGTGCAATAATGAGTCAAACATTGTGCAATAATGAGGCATTTTTGGGCCTCATCATCCCCCTCAACTTGAACTAATGCATGCCCTCATGCATCTTAGTAGGCCATAGTAATATGCAAGTTTTATTCTTATGAACATCTTTTGCTACCTGCTAACTAAGAAATTCCTCTTTGCTGCACTATATCAAGTATTTTGCAATTAAGCACATGTATGACTTTTTCTATTTTTCTACAAGTTTGAGTGCTGCAAGGTACCTCTTAAAGGCTTGATATCATATGATTCATCTTGCAACAGTCTTATTGTGAAACCGTATTTGGCAGATGCACTACTACTAATGGAATTTTTTGTTCTTAACAACATTTTAGCCTAAATGCTTATTTTTGTTGTTTGCACCTTTTGAACAAAATTGATTTTTTTTTTTTTAATTTGAAATGCTTGAGGGATGTACTTACTTGTGGTAGAGCTTTATAAACCTCAATATTTGATGTCCCCTAATATTTTTGCTATTCTATAGCATTTTCAACAATTTTGGTATAGTTTTTGCTCATTTCGAAGATATCCTGCTCATTCTGAAGATACTGCAATTCTCATTTTGAAGATCTGCTCATTTCGAAGATACTGCAATTCTCATTTCGAAGATCTGCTCATTCTAAAGATACTGCAATTCTCATTCTGAAGATCTGCTCATTTCGAAGATACTACAATTCTCATTCCAAAGATCTGCTCATTCCGAAGATACTATAATTCTCATTTTGAAGATCCTCTCATTTCAAAGATATTGCAATTCTCATTTCGAAGATGTCTGTTCATTTCGAAGAGACTGCATTTCTCATTCTAAATATGTCTGTTCATTCCGAAGAGACTGCATTTCTCATTTCAAAGATGTCTATTCATTTCGAAGAGACTGCATTTCTCATTTTGAAGATCTTCAAACAATACAGAAATGACCTCCTATGCAAAATTTAGCTACATATTCTATTGTGGGTCCATATCTAGAGTGTATAAGCCTTCCATAACATCAAAAAATCCCTTCTTCATCCTTTTGTTTAGATGCTATTCTTTGTTTTGTATGTTGCTGTTTTATTCTAGTAGTACTAAAATAGAACCTTCGGGTGCATTTTGTTGATTATCCTCCTTCAATTTATCAGACAATTATGAGATATAAACTTGCAGTTTTCCTTCTAAAATTTGCCCTACAAATTGAAATAGAATTGTTGCCATGTCTGTCCAAAAATCAGGTTTTTGCATAGTTTTGGAATTTCTATGCAATTAAGGGCATAAGGGGGTGTTTCTTGACATCTTGAACATGTTCTTTTTTCAACTTGTAAATATTGTATGAATAGTTTATGCCAAATACCGACTATCATACACTAAATGCTAAATGTTTACTATGAATTAAATGCAAGAAACACATACCTTACTATCCTAAAAATTGGTCATGCACCTTACAAGCTGCTTTTGATGATTGTTAGCAGGCTATCTAAAAACATAAACATAACACATGTGCAGTGTGAGATTTGTACAATGGTGGAACACTGATGAGTAGAACAAGGCAATGCATGCCAAAAAATCGGTTTTCATGCAAGCCAACTCAGTAGCGCCTCCAAGAAGGTTTTCACTACTGAATTATTCATTTTTTTTTCTTTTTTTTTTCATCTCTTTTTTCATTTTTGCATCAGAAGAGGCTGCCATTTCTGGTTTTCAACCAACTTTTGTCCTTTTTTTTTTCAAGTGCTTCAATGAGAGAAAATATTTCTCTCTTATTTGGATAAGACCAATCCTTATTCTGCAAAAACATGTCAATTGTTGTATGAAAACACCATCTCTTTCTATTGAAACCTGCAACATTGATGCAACCTTCCTTACTAGATGACCAGTAAGAATCTTCTTACATCATCATTGCCTCCTTATTGCTGAAAATGAAGTATTGGCTCCATTGTTCCTATTTCTTGCTAAAATTGATGCTTGTCCTCATGTATCCCATTTTGTGGGACATGCCTTTGCTGCAAATTTTTTTTTTTTTTCAAATTTTCTTGTCTTGCTTGTACCAAAAAGGAAGTTCACAAACAAGACTATTCTTATTTTTGCTTTTCTTGTATTTTTTTCCCTTTTTTTTTCTTTTTTTCAGACTTTTTATCATCACTCTGAATCTGATATTGAAGAGAAATTCTCTTCCATTATGTGTACATCCAATGGAATCTCCTTCAAGAACTCCTCCTTAGTTAATGGTGCATGGTATACCCGAAGGCAATGTCCATTCACCACTAACATCCTCCATGAATTACCAATGGGAGAAAGAAGCACTGCTCCATATCTGAAAACTTATTCAATCAAGTGTTGTCCATGCCTCCTAGTCTACAAAATCTTGTCAATCTATACTTGAAACAATTAAATACTAATTCCCAAAAGATGTTAAGTTCTTACATCAAGATAAAATCTTGATATACCCTTGTAATTCCATGTAAAGGGATTGAAATATTATTTCAAAATAGCAACAATTTTGCTTTTTCTTTATAAGTCAACCGACTAATAATGTTCAAGAATTTTCTTGGCTGCACTTCAATTTGTTTCATTCCTAGGAGGACAAAATTTACCCCTTTGTAAAATAGAAGTAAATTTTCTATGTGCAGTTTTTCTAGTTTTTTCCTCCTTTATCCAAGGCTAATTTTTGTGTGTTTGGACTAAAGATTTTCTGTGTATCTCCATTGATTTTTGTCTCTTCAAGCTCGGGTAAGTTCTTGTTTGAGTACAGTTGGATGTTGTTGCAGTCAATAACATTTCCTGCAATTTTTTTTTTTTTATATACTAGATTCAGCTACATAGACAGGTGTTGCCTATCTTGTATTATTCAAATTGATCATAGGATGTGCTAAAAAAAATATTTTTGGTTTGCATAATAAGACAAGAAGTGTACAACTTTAGCAGATCAACTACTTATCAGGTAGGATCACCTCTAATGAGATAAACTATTGTCTGTGTAGGCTAAGAATTGCTAGGTTGTAGTTTAGCACGGTAAAATCCAAACAATCTTTAAGTAATAATGAAAAACTCTAGGATCATCATTAAGTTGTAAACTCCTACTTTGATTGTGCAAAAGTTTTTATGATTTTTCTTTTTTTTTTAATAAATTCAACTTACATAGATAGGGGTTGCTGTCCAGGTTGGGCTGAAGGTGGTGGTTGCTTGTTTTCTAAATGGACTGAAATGCAACTATCAATAATTATTATTTATACCAGCTATTACATTCAGATTTAAATCTAAACTTCATAACTTAGCACAATAATAATTATTTGAATGCTTTTACCCTCTAACAACACCATGTTCCCTGGTAACGATGCCAAAATGATGAGTATCATTGAGACTCATCATTTAATCTCAATGATTTATCAATCCGGGGTGGTGTCCAAGGCTGTCTATGATAGAAGGTTAGGGCATAGTACAATTTAGGCACTCATATTTCAAGCAATTATTGGTGAAGCAGATTTTGGTTTAGCCTTTTGGTGTCACACTAAACCTAGTATGAAGAATGGAAACTAAAATAAAGTACAAGAATTGAAAACTAAATCTAAGTTTGTAAGAATTGAAATCTAACTACAATTGCATGAATTGAAATTGCTAAATTGAAATCCTAAGTTACTTTTGCAGAATTGAAATCTAGTTACTCTTGCATAATTGAAATTGTTAAATTGAAATCTAATCTAATTTTGTAGAATTGAAATCTAATCTACTTTTGTAGAATTGAAACTTATTCTAAAACACCTGTCAATGCCCTGCCACAAAAGGTCGTCAAGCACGCTACGAGAATTGACAAAGAAATGAAATATGCTGAAAATGGAAAGTTGCTAAAATAGAAAGCAGGAAAAACATAAAGGAACATGCTTTAAATGATTTGTTAGCTGACATACACACAAATGATGTACACAAAAACAATAGAAAACATAAATCACATAATACAAAATAAAAACAAGAAATGAAATCTGGCAAGCAATCTATTAATTCTGTTGCAGTAAAATTATAGATTAAAATCTACCATAAAATCTCTCCTTCTAGATCTGAAAGTGGGCCCATACTTCCTGATATATAAAGAGGTTAAAAACACTCCTTAACTAATTAACACTCAATAGAAAATGATAAAATACTGCACTTTTATTGATGACAAAACATGCTAAAAACTTGTTACAGAAAATCACTGTACAGTCCTAATTGCTGCTACTGAAAACTCTCCTCTATTCTAATTCCTAACTGGCTCAACCAAGTAGGGAGCTATGTTATTTATATAAATATTTACAATATATCCCATGCTCAAATAAGCCTATGTGCTATTTTATAGTCATTTGCCAATAATTTTGGATCTGAAATAAATGCAATATCATTCCTTCTTTAAGGTGTTCATTTGAGAAAATATTTCTAAATAATGTGGAGATAAAAGGTTTGATTAGTGTGCTTTTTTGGAAATATTTGAGCTAAGGTTTGAAAATAAATTATGCTTCATTGTTAAAAATATTGGAAACACTTGTGCTAGAGTTTGTGAACAAGTTGTGCTTCATTGTTGAAAAATATTGGAAACACTTGTGCTAGATTTTGTGAACAAGTTGTGCTTCATTGTTGAAAAATATTGGAAACACTTGTGCTAGATTTTGTGAAAAATTTGTGCTTTATTATTGAAATAAATTGAAAACACTTGTTCTAGGGTTGAGAGCAAACTTGTGAATTATTGTATTTGATATTTGAGAGCAAATTTGAAAGGAACATAGACCAATTTTGTGAAGCAAGTTATACACTAGCATGATTTGATTTGAAAGAAATTTGTAAGAGGTAGAGATCTGATTTGTTGAATATGAGACATGTGAAAGTGACAGACTTAATGAAAGTGTAGAAAATATTGAGCATTTGTCAAGTGCATATTATTCTCTATAAGTTCAAGAGGTTAAATGAATTTTGCATAGAATATGTCTAAACAACTTTAGTTAAAGAAAGCACATTGAAGATTATATAAAGCACTTGATGATACTATTATGCAAGATCTTGAAATAGATGAACAATGTTGTGTATGCAATATTTGGAGAGTTGAGAATAGGTTTTG
Organism: Wollemia nobilis; assembly: GCA_028583015.1. NCBI lineage: Eukaryota > Viridiplantae > Streptophyta > Pinopsida > Araucariales > Araucariaceae > Wollemia > Wollemia nobilis. The sequence continues at coordinate 3,439,569 of JAQPPZ010002524.1, forward strand.
ATGAGCAGATTTGAGTATGTGTTTTGAGAATATTTGAGTATGTGTTTTGAGCAGATTTGAGCATGTGTTGTGAAAAATTGTGAGCTATTTTGAGCAAGTCTTTTGAGAAGGCTTGTAGGCAGATTTGTGCATGTAATGAGTGCAGATTTGGGATAGAGTCGAGATAGATTTGTGCATTTAATATGTGCATATTTGAGATAGAGTTGAGATAAATTTGTGCATGTAATGTGTGCAGATTTGGGACAGAGTTGAGATAGATTTGTGCATGTAATGTGTGCAAATTTGGGACAAATTTGAGACATATTTGTGCATGTAATGTGTGCATATTTGGGATAGAGTTGAGATAGATTTGTGCATGTAATGTGTGCAGATTTTAGGTAGAGTTCAAAAAAATTTGTGCATGTAATATGTGTATATTTGGGATAGAGTTGAGATATTTATGCATGTAATGTGTGCATATTTGAGGTAGATTTGAGATAGATTTGTGCATGTAATGTGTACATATTTGGGATAGAGTTGAGAAAATTTTTTGCATGTAATGTGTGCACATTTGGGATAGATTTGAGACAAATTTGTGCATGTAGTATGTGCAAATTTGGGGCAGAGTTGAGAGCATATTTGTGAGAAGACCTGAGTAAGCTTCATGAGTAGGCTTAGAATAAAGTTAAGCATAGGTGTGTACCAGCTTTGGAGATGCCAATAGCAGAGAGGAGATGTGTCTCCTATGGATAGAGTTCCATGAACTAAAGTAGAGAGGAAAGGTGTCTTCTATGGATAGAGTTCCATGAACCAGAGCAAGAAGACAAGTCTCCTATGGATATATTTCTACGAACCAAACCAGCAAGGGGATAGATTTCTCCTATGGATAGAGTTCCATGAACCAGAGTTAATGGGATAGAGTTCTCCTATGGATAGAGGTCCACGAACTTGAGCATAGGGGATTGAGATCTCCTTTGGATAGAGGTCCATAAACATTGTAATAGGGAATTGGTTTCCAAGAGATTTGTTGAGAAAATTTAGAAGAAATATTTTCTCTGTGGACATAACCCACATTGGGTGAACCATGTTAAATTTGTGTCTCTCATGTGTGTGATTATTTTTACATTGCCTTTTTACTACTATTGATGAGATTGGTTAACACTGCTATGAAAATATATTGCAATTGATAACATTGGATAATATTGTTTGAGAAAGAAAAGTAAAGGTTTTTCTTATACTTTTCATGCCCCTCTTAGTATAAGCTTATGTTTTTCAATACCATTTCTTTGAATCTTGATTCTAAACCTTTTAGGCAGAAACAAAATTTAGTTAATCCATTGTTGGAACATCTCATAGATAAGGAAGTTAAAAAGCTATTAGATGAAAATGTTATATTTCCTATCTGACATTCCACATGGGTTGCAAACATAGTTCATGTTAGAAATAAAATTGGAGAGATTAGGTTATGCATTGATTTTAGGAACCTTAATAAAGCTTTGCAAAAATATAACTACCCTCTTCCTTCTATCGATAATATTTTACAAATGGTTAATGGATCTGAAATTATGTCCTATCTTGATGGATATTTTGGATATAATCAGAATCTTATTAACCCATGTGATAGAATGAAGACTGCATTTACTACTAAATGGGGAATATTTTATTACAAGAGAATGCCTTTTGGTTTGCTTAATGCAGGTGCTATATTTGAGCATGCCATGGACTATGCTTTTAGAGACCTCATTGATAAATGCATAGTCATTTATGTAGATGATATCCCTATTTTCTCAAATAAATGATAATATCATATTAATTATTTGAGAAAAGTTCTTCAAAGGTTTAGAGAACATGGAATCTCTCTCAATCCAAAAAAATGCATCTTTGGAGTAACTAAGGAAAAATTGCTAGGGCATGTAATATCAAAATATGGAATATTTATAGAACCTACGAGAATATAGGTAATTCAAAATATTCCTTTTTTAGGTAGTAAGAAAGAGCTTAGATCATTCTTTGGAAAAAATAATTTTGTTAGGAAATTCATTTTTGGATTTGATAAAATTGTTAAACCATTGAATGATATGTTAAAAAAGCATATTAATATTAATGGATATATGAGGCTAGGACTTCTTTTTAGAGTGTTAAATATGCCATTTCTAATGCACCTATTTTGGTAAGTCTTGATTACAAGAAACCATTATTCATCTATACTTTTGCATCTGATCATTCATTTGCTAGCATACTAACTCATAAAAGTGAAGGTAATTATGAAAACCCTATCTATTTTATGAGTTTTCCTTTGAAATATGCACAGTTAAAATATACCATTTTGGATAAACAAGTGTATGCCTTATTTAAAATTGTAAAAACTATTAGGCATTACATTTTGCATAGTAGATTTTTTTCCATTGTGCTTGAACCTACTATAAAAACCATGTTGATGCAGAATGAACTAGATGACAAATGAGGAAAGTGGATGTCTACTTTACAAGATTTCAATCTTGAGATCCATTCAATTGAGCTAGTTTGAGGACAAGGCTTGACAAAAGTACTTGTGAAGATAGATAGTCAAATTTCTTTTCAAAATTATAATGTAGAGGACATCACACAAGATGAATGGTATATTGATATTTTTTAGTTCTTATTTAATAGTAAGTGTTCTTCACACAAAGGAGAGCTCTTTGGTAAAATTCTAAAAACTTTATAACTAATGTTGGTGTTTTGTACAGGAAAAACCACAAAGATATTTTTCTTCGTTGTTTGAATAAGGAAGAATATACTCACATCTTACATGAGTTTCATGGTATGGGATGGGGTATGATTTTGCAAATGCCACTGCACACCATATCTTGAGATTTGGTTACTATTGCCCACACGTCTTTAAAGATGCCCATTCCCATGTATATTCTTGTCATATTTGTTAGCTTGCATCTAACAGAGAGAGACATGCACCTATACCATTACAACTTGTAGTTGAGATGATATATTTTGCTCAGTGGGGCTTAGATTTTGTAGGGGTTATAAGTCCTAATTCTTCAGCTTCCCATAAGTACATTCTCACCACCTCTAATTATTGCACTAGAGGGACAAAAGCTATTCCAACCAAGAATTGCACTACTGAGATGGTTATTCAATTTTTGGAAGAGCATATTGTGATTAGGTTTGGAATGCCATATTAAATTGTTTATGATAATAGTTCTACTTTTACTTCACTTTGTTTTGCATAATGGGCATATGACAATAATGTGAGCATCAAATTTTCTTTTAATTATTAGCCGCAAGGTAATGGCTTAGCTGAATCATCTAATAAAAACTTGTTAATTATCAAAAAATTACTTGAACATAACCCATGGGATTGGCATAACAAATTGAAATTTGCATTGTGGATGAATAAAATAAGAAGTAAAGAATCCATAGGAACATCACCCTATAATTTGGTGTATGGTCAAGATCCAATTTTTTTCATTAATATTAAATTGTAAAATTTACAATTCATGAAAGAATATCTTGAAATAGATGATAAAATTAAAGCTTGTCTCACTCACCTCATGCATTTAGATAAAAAATGAGAGGAGGTCTTGTTTTATTTGAGTAAAAACTAGGACATTGTTAAAATATGGTTTGATAAACGAGCTAAAATTAAATATTTTAGGATTTTTGATTTGGTCTTGCTTTGGGATAAGGCACATGAGAAAAAAAGGTGATCATGATAATTTAACTATCTTTGGCTTGGTCCTTATTAGATTTATGAAATTCTTGGTGAAAACATTTTTTATTTGAAACCTTTGAGTGGAGATGATATTCATTTGCTTCTTAATGGGAAGTTTCTCAAGCACTACTTTTATCCATGAAGCAACCGAGTTCTTGTATAATTTGTATATTATTGTATATAGCTTTTGGGTTTTTATGCTTTTGCTTTTAGCTCTCTCTTTATGTGGTAGTTTTGTACATAATATTTGGTTTGCAATATTTTATTTTTTGATTTCTTGACAATTCTCATTAGGTTAGGTTTTGGTTTATTTGTTTGAATTTTATTTTTCTTCAGCATGTAGGATGGATTTATTAATCTGAAATTGGGTAAAATTGAGGAAAAGGAAATAAAATAGTTTAGTAATCATTCTCATATTTTGGACTAAGTGTATTTTGGGTACAATGAAACATTTTGTTGAAGCTCCACATATAACTCACACATTAAAGGTTATTTGTAACATCCCTATTTTAGGACCAACCAATCTTAGGGATTTTTTTTTTTTGTTTAGTCTTTATCATTGTCACTAGTTCATGAGTGAATTAAAAGTCTCTTCATGTGGTTCTCTTATAGATGAGTTTCCAAGTAATTTCAAGGTTGCACTTCATAGGAATCCAACATGGTCAGTGTCTATCCTATGAATATGAGTGGTCAACCTCTATAATGACTTGTAGGTAAGGTTTCTTTACCTTGCAATTAGGAATTCTCCTATCCCAAATAGGAACTTCCTTTTTACTTACTAGTTTAAATAAAAAATTAAACTAGCTTTTATGTTAAGTCTCTTTCAACCCATACATTAAGCCTATGCCTTGAATATTAGATGATTCTTCCTTAAGGATAGAACAATAATCATTGCAATACTTAACTATCCCATATAAACCATAGGATTCTAAGGGGGTTATCACACAAACCCACATAGACTTGTGAATGTCTACCATTTTACCTTAATTTATTTAACCAACTATAATCTCCACGAAATGAGATAACTTTCAATGTTTCCTGCTATAATCAATCTCATGGTTAATATCTAAGTTTCATGCATGATTCATACATTATTTCTAATTTTAAGGCTACTCTATGTCAAATAGACACAATATTTAATTCACTTTTAAATATTCAACCTTATCATATGATAACTTCATGTCATGATATAACTCTACATTTTCTTCTATGATTACTTGAAATCAAGTATTACATTGTATACAAATCCTCTCAAGGAGTGATATAATCAAATTATAATTGATCTCAAATGAAAAACTTTTACAATAATGGAGACCTTTCATTAAAGAGGCCTTGTTACAACATGTATACATGATCAATAGAAGTCAAATAGTACCAATATCCACTTGACTCCATTCGACCAGTACTAGATTGTAGGTGCTTCAAGATCAGGATAACCCATTACATGTATATGAAAATGTATTCTAGGCAAGCAATAGCATGTAATAATTTTTCCAATTGAATGCAACTAAACACAATACATTCATCATAATATAATTGTTAAAGCATTCCTTCATTCAAAGGAATGAAATCCCATACTTTCCTAAGATTGAAAATCTCATTTTTATCTCATATCTTTTCCACAAAGATATGCCTTCAAAACAAATATGATTAAAATCAACTATTACTAGTCTTTTTTGAGTGAATACCATATATGCATTCATACATGAGATCTCTTTCATGCATTTAACTTTCAGAAATAACATTAAAACAAACTATACTTTCACAAGTATCTCATATTTCTTCAAACCAAAAATATCACTTAAAAACATTGTACTTTCATAGGTATTTCATACTTCCTCAAATAGTAGATAATGTTTAGACAAATCATATTTTTATAAGTAACTCATATTTATTTCAACCAGAAATAGCATTTAAACCTATCATACTTTCACAAGTAACTCATATTTCTTTCAACTAGAAATAACATTTAAACATATCATACTTTCACAAGTAACTCATATTTATTTCAACCAAAAATAGCATTTAACAGATGGATTAAATTATAGATCTACAAATAATTCCAAGTATTTAAACATAATCTACTACGAGATTATAAACCCAATTTTTTCTACAATCCATCATTATTTTCACACTATAGTTCTTTTACAAATGTGTTTTCTAATTTGTATTTGTAGTCTACAGTCTTTCCACAATATGGCTACCAAGTCATCTTAAGATCTATCATCAAGATTGTGTTATAGTTCCATGAGTTTAGCTACAATCTCTCTTGCAATCTACCAACAAGATTACTAAAGTTTAGCTACAACCCCTTTTGTAATCTATCACATAATATTACGTTATAGGTTTACTCACTTGGTCCTTAATTTATTTCAGGATAACACTATAGGTACCTAATATTAGCCAATATGTTTTGGTTAAGCATTATTTCTTCAAGTTAAACTATAGTTCATAATAAAGGTATTACATAGTCAATCAATAAGACTATTACCTACTTTAAAAAAATATTTCAAAAAATTGTGTTAAAATACTTTATCAATAATTCATCATGGTTTACACACATTTTCACCACAATCTTTCCTCAAGATCATTTTGAGAGAGAGAGTTATACAATTTTTACATGTTTTTGTTTTTCAGTCAATTTACATGATTGTATTTACATTTCACCAAATCTTCCTCAAAATTTATTTCATAATCTACTAATAGACTACTACTTGTTTCCTTTACAAATTTCATCTTAATTTGTCCCATAAATTCAACAGACAACAACTAAGAAATTTTAGTAATATATTGACCAAAAGAGGCTTTTATTATCTTGTATTAATTTGATAAAATATTCTATGACTTGATTACTAAGATACTTACCCAAGAGGGTTTCCAATTTTACACCCATGTGATGCAAGTCTTCCTCTATAATTATATCCATATATCACCAAATAAAAGTGGTTTTATACAACAAATTGGGTGTGCTATATCTAACATAGTCTAGCCATAATGTGGTCAACCATAGATCAGGCCATAGCACATTCAACCATCATGATTAGCGTGAATGCGCAACACAACATAAGCACCTCTAACCAACCAAAACATTCCTCCAAACATACCTCCAAATGAACGGACATGAGTATATGGTATCTAACAAACAAAATGGAAATCGAGAAGGGTTTGATTGGTATTATCACTATTGCTACAATATAGAGCTTGACCATCATCTAACATTCAAGTAAATAGGGAAGTCTTTCCATCCTTAAATTCTACTTGGGTCCTAATATGTCCTATGTGGGATTAAAATTTAAAAAGACCTTCATGTCAGTCAATTAAGACTTGATCAAAGACCAGTGCATCACATCCTATGTGTGAATTACTCCTATGGAATTTCTAATTATTTCTAATCTAGATTTGCACATCATCATAAGATTTAATGATCGTAATATTCCTCCTTAAGCGATTTATCATAGTTTTCCCTTCACAAAACTGATATAGGATCAAGCTTTTATTTGGAAAAATAATAGATGTGTTCTTTTTCTCTAGAGTGATCAATCGTTGTCTACTCCACTTAAAACACAGTGATATTTTACCACAGTTGATTGTATTAGCAAAAGTGACATCTATGCAAGCGTTGACCAAATATATTTGACCTACGATGAGTAGATGATCCAAAGAAACATTTATCATAACATTGTGAAGGAGATGAAGTATGGAAACTTAGGAGATGGATCAAGATATTTCATACATTTTTTAGAGAAATTACTCTGCTTAGGGCGTTGTGACATTTTTAATAGTCTAGTGCTGAGAGATAAGATATACCTCCCATATAAATGAGACAACTATGAATGCTATGGGTAGATGTTTGAAGATATTTACAGGCATATGAGAGCAAGTTTCCCTATAAAAACACCATGTTGTTCCACATGGGTGGTGTCACATCCAGATTAAGGAATAAGGTCCTAGCACCCTAAAGTGGATAGTCACCAAGTGGTGGTTATGAGAGCTATAGGCTCGACGTCTTAGGTAAGGTAACTTATCAGTTTTCAAATGCTATTCAAAGAAATCTCTTCTTAGTTCATGGAAAATTTATGCTTATGGTTCCACATCTCAGATCAGATAATCTTATTAAATTTCAATCATGTTTCAATAAAATTCAGTACCAATTGAATATTAAATTTTAAATAAAATTCAACACTACTAAAGAAACACGGGTAAATTATAACTCATATCAACATGATTCATAATTTACATTACAAACTGACAACAAACATAGCTTAAAAATTCACACAAATCACATTAATACAAAGAGAATAATGGAGATCTCTTTACCCTGGAAAAAAATATGTGAAGTTTCCAAACTATCCTTTCTATCCTCTAATCCCACCAACCCTTCCTTCGTAAGTGCTCTTTTTATGAATGTTTTGACCAAATATCTCTAAAACTTAGGGTTTTTTGGTTTTTGATTCACCAAATTGTGAATAGCATAATCCCTAAGCCCAAGTTCTTACTACCAATATTTTAGGATTCCTCTCTCCAACATGACCCTATTGGTTTCTCAAGGTGGCCTTTTATAGCCTTTAGGGAGTGCCTCTTCAAATGGTGAAGGGTAGTCTAGGTAATGACCTATTGGAGAGGTCATTTTGGTAGTTAGACCCACTAAGGTGGTGATGTATGCAAATTAGTGGTATAGTATTTTTGAAGACTTGAGGACATGATGCAAGAAAGGGGGAAGTAATAGTGCTTTTGAAGACTTAGAATGGATATAAAATAATTTTAAATTACTTCTAGAGTCTTGTGAGTACATATTCCATCCTCATAGCACCTAATGGTACGAGCCAAAATAATTCTCCTAGAGTATTTTAAGACTATAGTTTTGTAAAACATGCTAATAATTTAATTCACAAGGAAACTCCCTTTTTTTCAATTATATATATTTATATAATTTTTCTAGGGTGCATTTTTAAAACATTAAATAAATCACCACAATATTCAAAACCTTACAAATTTCAAATATTTTCTATGCCTTCACAAACTAAGCATTAATTTCATTTTTCTTTGCCAAGCACAAGGGTTCGATCAAGGTGAATAGGGATCCCAAGATAGCCTTCCCAATAACAAATATTCAAAGGAAATGAAAGGAATTCGTATGGATAGATAAATATGAAGCCACATTTCAATTGCTTAAATAAAAGCTCACTTCTGCTCTTATACTAAAAATCCTAGATCCCCAAGGTGATTTTTTAGTGTGCATAGATGCTTCTATGGAAGGATTGGGAGGTTTGTTATCATAATATAAAGTGGTAGTGGCATATGAATCATAAAATATCAAGAAACATGAGGCCAACTATGCTAAAAATGACATAGAACTAGCTACAATGGTACATGCCTTGAAGATTTTGTGATACTACCTTGTGGGTAAATCATTTGATTTGAGAACCAATCACCAGAGTTTAAAGTATATTTTTACTTAAACCTTACTAAATGCAAGGCAAAGAAGGTGGATTGAGTTATTGGCTGAATATGATTTTGGCATAAAGTATATCAAGGGTAAGGAAAACAAGGTCACCGATGCTTTGAGTAGGATAAGACACATTACTACACTAACTCAAATTCATATAGATCTTATGGATCAAGTTAAACAAGCTCAATTTTAGGATCAAATTTGTATTGAAATCTAAGCCAAGATGGTACAAGATGCTAAGATAGCTAAATATTATAGTCTCAAGGATGGACTTTTGTATTTCAAGGATTGGATACTCATCCCCTAAGATAGATATATAAGAGAGGCAATCATGAGGGAAGATCATATATACCCATATTCTGCTCATCCAGGAGGGGCCAAGATGAGGGAAAACATGAAGAAGACCTTATACTAGCTTGGTATGAAGAAGTATATCACTAAATTTATTTATTACTTTCTAGAATTCCAGAAAGTGAAGGTATAACATAAAAATCCAGCAGGAAATTTGCATCCACACAATGTACCCATGCAAAAATGACAAATGATATCGATGGATTTCGTAGTTGGGTTACCTAAGACTAGGTACCAACATGATGTGATACTTTTTGTAGTGTATAAACTAACCAAGGTAGTCCATTTCATACCTAAAAGCACTAAGGATGATGTGGTAGTAGTCACCAATAGATTCACCAAAGAGATCTTCAGGTTACATGGATTTCTTGAAGTGATCATATTTGATCAAGATTCTAGGTTCACATCCAATTTTTGGTAAGCTCTCCATTGTGCAATTGGCACTACACTAAATATGAGTTTTGCTTATCACCCAAATATAGATGGGTAGATAGAAATATTCAACCAAGTCCTAGAAGATATACTTTGCATGTATTGCATGTATCATAATTCATGATGGGAAGACTTCTCACCTCTAGAAGAATTCGTCTATAACAATGGATAACATGCTTCATTAAATATTTCTCCTTTTGAGAATTTTTCTACAACGGATACCATGGTTCACAACAATGGATACAACAATGGATGGCATACTGAAGATGCAGAACACCAATGTCATGGGACAATCCATAGGATCGGGTCATTATTGGGCTAGATACACTCAAGGAAATGGAGGAACAGATGAGGGTAATCCAACAAAGGCTTAAGGAAGCTTCGGATTGCCAAAAAATTTATGCTGACTTGAAGAGGATTTTGCAGGAATTCTTTGTAGAAGATAGAGTATTCTTGAGGGTAAATCCTATAAAAAGTGCTATCAAGTTAACAAAACTAGATCCTAGATATGTTGGACCATTCACTATACAGGAAAAGATTAGCCCTATTTCCTATAGACTCGACTTGCCACCTAATTTGGAAAAGATCCATGATTCTTTCTATGTCTCCCTTATTGGGAAGTATATTAATGATCGTTACCATGTCTTGGATGTATCAAAGCTACATATGGAAGACAAATTATATTGAGGTGAAACTCGTAAATATCCTTGATTTTAGTTCCAAGTCCATGAGGAAGAAAAACATAGAGCAGTGCAAGGTCTAGTGGGACCTATATTCAAAATGAAATGCCACTTGGGAAAGGGTGGAGGATATGAGGAATCACTTTTCTTATTTATTTGAGAAAAATGTGTAATATTTTTTTAGATAGATGTTATTTGATGCATAAATAGATACTCTAATAGAGATACTTATGCATTGATGTTGGTATGCACGGATCTATATCTCATTACCTTATGATGATATCTATGTTTTATGCTTTAATCTTACCATGCAAAGCAATATTGATGAATGATTTTCATGCAAAATGTCTTATTTCTTGAAGGATATGGTATTTTTGATATTTTATTTGTTGGAAATATGAGTATATTTTGTTGTTATTGATGTCAAGAATTCAGCACCAGTAAGCGTCAATTTTAGTGAGCAGCATCAGTTTCAGGTTTTGTAATCAAGTGAAAAATAAATATTGCTCCCAGTTGGTCAGATGAGGTTTAAAGGGCAAAAGGAAGGCCCAAGAAAAATAATATTATAATATTTTATTATAATATTAAAAGGACAAGACCCAAGGATTTAAATTAATTATAATAGTTTCATTATAAATTAATTTATAAATTAAAATAATTAATTGTTAGATTTATTAAGTTGATTATAAATTAATTTATATATTAATTTAACTAACCCTAAAGGATAGGGTTATAAATTTGAAATTAATTCAAAAATATTCGAATTAATAAAAATCCCAGACATCATCGAGTATATGACATTATGCATATAAAAGAAGGTAAAACACCATGGCATAAATCATCCGTGATCCAAGTGTTATATGCAAAATTCATGTGCATTGCAAGGTAGACGATTGTGTGTTTTTCAAAGGTTTCATGAGGCATAAGAGAGGACAAAGCAGAGGGGATTTCACTTTAAGTTCCAAGGCACTGGGTAGGTGTGAGGTTGAGGGATCAAATCCCATGGTCTACATGAAAGGTAAAGGACAAAGGGAAGGCACTAGCCTTTCCCTTTGTGGGAAGGCACATAGCCCACGTGGTAGGTGTGTGTCTTGCTAATATGCTCTATAAGGAGAGTCTACGCATTCGAAACCCACTGAGGCCCTTTTGTGGACTAAGGTATGCACTAAATTGCTTGGTTCCAAAATTTGTGGAGGTTCCAAAATTTGTGGAAATATTTTTTTTGGGTTATAAAGTGGAAATTGCATGCTATAAGGTTTTTGTGAGGGAGATAAAAGGATATGCATTGTTTTATTTTAGGGTTTGATTTTTGAGTGCTTTGAGCTTATTGAGAGGAGTAATAAGGTGTGCCAAAGGAGTTAGATAATTTTTTTTGAAAACAAAGTTAATAAAATTGTATTGAAAGGAGAAATAAGGTTGAGAAAGTTTTGAGATTTTGACTTGGAGATATATCATTGTGAGAATATATTAAGAACATATTTGCATACAACCCTAGTATTGGACTAAGAGTGGTTGTGATTAAGACATGTGTTTGAGGTCAAATCATATTGAAACAAGAGGTAAGGGCATATTATCCTTGAGAGTGATTTTTGGATGTTATAAATGCTAAGTTGGAGTGAAAAGGATTGTTTGATAAGCATTGTTGAGTTTGATTGTTAAAGGTTTTTTTTGAGTGAAATTCAATGATAAAAACCTTGTTTGATAAGAATTGTTGAAAATATTGAATGAACCTTCATATGCATGATTTAGGGTTTGTGCAAGATCATAAGTATCATTGTTATGTGAAGTTGAGAACTATCTTGAACTAGGTTTTGTGAAAGATCATTAGTATCAATGTTATGTGAGATTGTTAAGCATTGTTAGAAATATTTGAGTGAGTGTTCATGTACCTGGACTAGGGTTTGTAAGCAATGAATGTTTCATTGAGTGATTGGTTGAGTGGATTTAATTGAGCCTAGTCAAGCGAAAGTGTTGAATTTATAGTTCAAGTTTTGTGAAACAAATTGTTCTATACTTCTAAATTGATTTGATAAAGATATTGAAAGTGATTGAACATTGTTGTGAGTGTGAAGCACATTGAGTCTCTAACAATTCTCTATATGTTTCTGTGAGATTAAACAAGTTTCTGTGTGAAGCTTGTCTAAGTGATTGAAAAGGATTTTGTGTTAGATTGAGTTGAATTGAGTAATATTTTATGGAAGCTTACAATACATATTTGAGGCAAGTCTTGATGAAGCTTATTGAGTAGATTTGAGGTAAGTCTTAGTGAAGACTTGTTGAAGAAGATTGGAAAAGTTCTAGAGAGGACTTGTGGATAGATTAGTGCAAGCTTTTGTGGAAGCTTACAAGGTAGATTTGAGATAAGCCTTTGAGAAGACTTGAAATCAAAATTGATTGATTTCGTTGTTCAAACCTTGGGTTAAGGTTTGGAGCATATATAGCATAGTTGATTAGTAATTGAGAAAATATTTGTGTTAAGGCTTGAGGATAGATTTGAAGACAAACTTTAGTGCAGATTTGAGGATAGGTTTGTGCCAGACCAGAGACAAATATTGAGTAGATTTATGCTAGATCGAAGGACTGTGTTTAGTACAGATTTGAGGACAGAGATTGAGTGGTTTTATGCTAGACCAAAGGAATGTTTTTAGTGAAGATTTGAGGATAGATATTGAGCATATTTGTGCTAGATCGAAGGATTGTGTTTAGTTTAGATTTTAGGATAGAGATTGAGAATATTTGTGCTAGATCAAAGGACCATGTTTAGTGTAGAATTTAGATAGAGCTAAGATAAATCTTTTTAGGTGATAGAGTATAGAGGATGACAGTCTCTAGTGGATATAGGTCCATTATCCAAGGCAGTGAAGACAGATCTTCTGAGTGAAGGTAGGAGTATTTAGTGGATAGAGATCCATAAGCCAGTGTAGTGGAGGCAACAATTCTTCTAGAAAATCACTAGCCAGAGAAAATGAGAAAGAGTTCTCCTATGGATAGAGATCCATGAACTTGATAGAGATCCATGAAATTTATTAGGATATTGGTGTCTCCTTTGGATAGAGGTCTATAAAAATTATAATAGGAAAAGGATTCCTAAGAGACTTGTTGAGAAAATTTTAGTGAAATATTTTCTTCGTGGAGTAGCCCACATTGGGTGAACCATGTTAAATTTGTGTCTCTATTGTGTGTGGTGATTTGTACATTTCTTTAATTATTGTTGTTGATATTACCATCGATATATTACATAATATTGTTTAGGAAAGAAAATTAAAAAATGGTCTATATTGTTCACCCCCCCTCTTAGCATAATCTTGTGTTCTTCAATTGGTATCAGAGCGGGTTCCTTCGAAAGAGTTTAACAGTTTGAAGGAAAATATTACAAGAACACAAATGAATTCTAAGAGTGGATCCTTAGATAATTCAACACCAATTTTTGATGGAATATATTATGTATTTTGGAGTATAAGAATGAAGATCCACCTAATGGCACTTAGAAATGAAATATGGGAACCAATTGAAAATGGATACACACCACCAGCTACTCCACCTACAGATAAATATGGTAAGCTTCTACATCATTATAATTTAAAAGCAATGAATGCAATTTTGAGAGGTTTGTATAAAACAAATTTTATAAAGGCTATGCATTGTAAATCAACAAAGGATATTTGGATAAATTTCAAGGCATATATGAAGGAGATAAAAAGGTCAAAAAGGTAAATTTTGGGCACTAAATTACATCAAGTTTTACTCAATATTTTGGATGTCTCTCTTCCTAATTTATATCCAAGCATGCATGTGATAGCTATGACATAGCACTCAACATTGGATATACCAAAATAGGGTTTCAAATCCAACCTCTAGAGTAGGTTGGTTCCTCGTCAACTTAAATAGGGTGTTGACATAATTATGCTCACTTAGAGTTTTAGAGATTAGGGTTAAGAAAGATATTAGAGTTAGAAAATGTAAACAACAGTGGATGAATAGGCTAACAAAAATGTCACTACAACAAAATTCTCCCATAAACTATCTCAAGGTACCCATTACTTCATATTAACATTATCTCAAATCAAATGAACCTTCATACATTAAAGCACAATAGAGAAATATTGAAGACAATAATTTCAATATCCAAACACTAATAATCCAAATAACAAAATTAATCAACACTTAGATTTTATAGAAATGCACTTCCTACAAAAATAGATCTAATCAAAAGCAAATTTCAATTACCCTAGCAATTAGTAAACCAATAAAATGGAAAAAACTAATCATTCGAATATTGACATAAATGCAACTCTAGATTTTGAACCTCTAATATGAGATAATGAAGACATAAATTTGAGGTGAAAATCAATGTAATGCTCCTTTTATAAGCTCATGGGAATATTTACAATAGTGCAAGAAAAAACACTAGAGCCGACCTCAAAAAATGAGGGGTTCGACCTCTATTTATAGTTTGAAAATTAAAGAATAATAAGAAACATTACAAAGATATGTTTCTCAACAACTTAGCAGAGAGTTCTTGCTAGTATTTTCTTACTGGTTTGGCCTCTAGGAAATCCGATGCAAGTAGACCACCATGGTAGCTCAAAGCTTCTGCAAATCACTAGTTTTTTGACATCAGTTGGAGTTCAAGCCATGAGAAACTGCATCTACTCCGTGAACTTTTCTTGGAAGCTTGCCTCGTCGTTGATCTGCAACTATCTTTGGTTCTTGTTTCTTGAAACCCTCCAACGCTTTGAATTCCTATCTCCCAACTGACTATGTGTGAATTCGGTGAGAAAATACCTTTAAATACTTTGAAATCATCAGAAAAATCTTGATCATTTATCTTCCCCATCGCACAACTACGATTTTATCTGGAACATATTCTTTACAATGGTGAGGAAATACCAAAGCACCATTCCAATTCTTTAAGTTGATGATGTCACATTTTATATCTTTGAATCTATATAATGCCAATTTGGTATAAAATGCATTAATATTTTAGCAGGGTAGAATCTGCTCGTTATCCTTCCTTTTCTTCATTGGCGATAGAGCAGTCAAAATTTGTACTAAAAATTCATTGATGTCATACTTACTTTAAAACACTTGCGGAATGCCAATCCGCACTCAAGCAAGTGTAAAACTTCTTTATCACAGATTCAGACCCACCATAGTGTAAAATAACACTTCCCTCATTCCGCATCAGAGATAGTGTAAAATGCACGTTGTTGCCAATCCAAAAGGAATACTCTTTAACATGAATCTAAACCCTTTTGCATTGTTTTTTACCTCTTGTCACCAATCCAGACAAAAATACTCTATAAATTCCTCAAAATCGGGCTTACCAACACTTAGACACTCAAAGCACATTAAAATATACAAGCGGTCACCAGTCCACACTTCTTTTGTGCTGACATCATATTTTTTGAAAAACTTTTGTGGATTTGTGATGCATTACCAATATGCTACCAAATGCATTGTAAATGATGCGAAAATGCTCCCAATGGAAAATTGCACTAAGTTTTGGATGGATTATAAACCTTTTTTATGGATCCACTCCAAAATACACTGAAACATGTGTGGAATGGAAACTTCATACCTTAGATAAAAATTTTAAAATTTTCTAAGGATTTGGCCATTTTGAGCCTACATTTTGGTGCCTCCTAGGTGGATTTGTTTGCAAATCTATAGAACTCAAAGTCTTATCCACTGGGCATCAAAGTCAAAAGTGTTTATCTTAAAAAAAATATTTTAAAGAATAATTTCCATATGAACACTACCCTATAAAAATTTAATGGTCCTCTTCAAAAGAAAAGAAGTTCACATCGAGACCATGCTTCAAACAACATAGAGGATAACTGCTCATATGGAGACTATGCAATAAACACAGGTTCCTCTGCCACTATTTCCAAAATTTATCTCTAAGAATAATTTCAATAAGAACATTACCCTCATAATACTTTATGAATATTTTCCAAGGATAAACATTCATATTGAGACTATGCTGGAAACATCAATATCTATTCTCTTACAACAAAACTACTTCACTGTTCTTGCAAAATATAGACCCACTCTTAATATGGACAGACAATATACCTGCTGAGGTGGATGAAATTCTTAAAAAAGACAAATGTGGATCCATGCACCCATAGGATCTATTTACTATTTTAATATTACCTTTTTCAAGATTCGTAAACTTTTTGAGTAACCACTCATTCCCATCATTCCAAGGTGTTTTTTTGCATGAGTTTTAATTATTTGAATTCTGTGAGCCTTGATAAGTGTATTTACTTTTTTTTGAGATCTTTCTGTAGCCTCATCGATTGGAGGTTGGTCCCAAAAATTAATTTGGAGACCATCCCAAACCTTTCGGGGTATTGTGCTCAAATTTCTTACAGGGAAATTTTTTCATGCGTCATGATTTATCACGTTGTCTTTTTTGAGTGTCGTCATGCCATTGGTTGTGCCTTTAACCTAATCCTAATTTTCAGATCTTACCTTTGCCCTATCCAATCCTTGCATGTCAAAAGTCCCAATTCTTTTGTACAAATTATTTAATGGTCCCAAAGCAAAATGTTTTAGGGCACCATCTTCCTATTTTTAGCCTTCGTGCATGCTCTGTTCTTTATCATGGTACCTCAATCCTTTCTCGTCATTTTCCCCTGATCCTTGTGCTTTCATATTCTCTGTCCTCTTCCCTATCTACCATCATGAAGGAAAGTAAACCTTTTTACATTGAGCCTATTGTTCTTGAGCTTAGTCCTTTGATCCATGACTTATGGATAGATAAAATAAATAGTGCCCTAATTGAATTTTTCAAGCTCTTCTTAGGGGTCGATGACACCATTTCGAAGGCTTCTAATGACACTTGGGATAGAGTTTATGTAACAATATATGGGGTCCAATACCATATCTCCTTTGAGTTGTTGGCAAGCTTAACTGGGCAGCCCTTGAATGAAAAGGTGATCCAGTGTAACAAACATAAATAGAGACACAACCTTGGCCTGTTCTTCTTTTTTTGTGACAATTTCAATGGTTTTGTTGTTGAACCCTCCTCTGATGTTAAATGAGGGGCTATTGAAGATGAGATTGTATAAATTGCAAAAGATACCTGCATTGATGGTTTGAAGGAGATTCCAAAGGTGAAAGAGACCTCAAAAGATGTAGAGAAGGATGCAACGAAGGACAATATTTTGAATATTGATGTCCACACTTTTCTACATCCCAATGCTCTTCCTTGATGGTATTTTTTATTGGTCTCGATCGTTGTTTTGGGCTATTCTCTATTTCCTCTAGTTTTTTGGTGTACTGTTGGGTCTGTTCTTTCTTATCTCATCCTTTCTACCTTCTGGTGCTATTCATTTTTGTTCCTTTGTGCTAAAGGATCGTTGGTAATCCTTTAGGTTTCTTTTTGAGTGTAATGGCTTCAAACCTTTTAGTTTTGATGAGCTTTGCTCTGTTCTTTGTGTTTCTCTTTTCCTCCTCTTGTTCCTCAAAGTTCCTTTTTGTAGAAGGTGACAGGGCACATTTCAAATTCCCTTTTTGAATTAATATAATTAACTTACCAAAAACAAATATATAGACCCACTCTTCTTATAAGGCCTTATTAAAAAAATGCCTTCACAAAATATTTTTTGCTTTATATGCCTCTCTAGGCTCATGCCTTTATTGTTTATTTCTAAAAAAATACAAAACTTGTGAGAACTATGTATAAAATAAAAAATGACTCAAGTGCGTGCCCCTTCTGGGCCTGTGGTGGTTTTGTCATGTTCTTCTTCTTTTTGGACCTCTTCTTTGGCATCTTCCTCAAGTTATTCCTTAGCCTCTTCCTCTACTTCTTCCTCAGGAGAATATTATTCTTGATTTCTCTTCCCAGCATCATTACCAAACAATTGTACCATCAATTTCAAAGTTTGAAATGCTTGACTCCATGCTGCTTCAAAGGGATTTGATGTTTACTTTAGCTGCTTAAAAAAATACTGTAATTCTCCAATATCTTCTTAATTGGTATAATTCCCTATGTTTACCATATCTTCCATGAGATCTCTCAGCCTAGTGAAATCAATGATCATTTGTGTAGCTCAATCTTGGTCTAGTAGATCTTTTAGAGAATCAATCTCATATTCATCCTATAGATTTTCATTAGTGCTCTTCTGAATCTCTTCAACTGATAGCAAGCTATGATCCTCCATACACAAACCTCTAAAACCAGTCTGAATCATTTCTTTATTCAAATCCATAATATCTTTGATCACTCCTTAAACTTTATCAAATAATAGCTAGGCCTTCTGAAGTGCTCTATGCTTCTTAACCACAATCTAGGTAGCAACTCTAGCAAGATTTCATTCCTTAGTGGAAATTGTCTTAGCAAAATCACTAAGTCTACTATCAACTAGCTTGTGAATCTATTTTTCTAGAATTATCATGGGTTGTAGCTCTCCAATGATTTGATCTAAATATTTTTGAATATTCTATAGCAAGTGGTTGGCATAATCTAGGTATTCAATAATAAGTTGAATCCCTGAGCATTTCTCTTTGACTTCGAAGATCAATTATTTTCTAACCTTATTTAATACAACTTTAGAAAAGCCAAAAGACTTAGCTTTCTCAATCTGAAGCTGTTGTTTCAAACTCTGTATTTCTTTGGCTTATCCTTCATTTAGCTTCTTATGTTCTCGTAGTTTCTCCTTGAGCTTATTGGATTATTGAAACTTTTCCTTCCAGCTCTCAGCCTCCTTTTTTCAAGCCTTTTCCACTTCCTTTTGATTATTCACAGTCTTTTGAAGCCTTTCAATTCATTTCTCTAGCTTGCCCACCTTATCCTTGAATATATCATTCTTCACATAAAAAGTCTCCAAATGGGCTCTGGCCATTACCAATTCATCTTCTTTAGGTAACTTGTCAATATATTTTGTGAATTCTTCATCTCAATAATCTGAGGTGGTGTATCGCTCCAAATTTTTTGCATCCTTACCCTCAGGCTATAGGATCCATGCCCGAAAGGGGGATGCGAGAAGGATGGGACAATACCTCGGACTGAGAGGCCCTTTGAAGGTCCCGCCTCTCGGGGGAGGGGTATAAGGGTGAATTTTCGATGGATGGTGGGTTCACCAGGAAACTTTTGAGTGGCGGTTTCCACACCTAGGTTGATAGTGGGTTTGATGTGTTCATTTTTATACTTTAATCATTCAACTCCTAGGTTTGGCCAAGATGAATCTAAACTATTCTATATGCCAATGCTGATTTAGATGAATACAAAAAATAGGAATGAATGCTAACCACAGAGAATATGCTAGCTAGAACATAACATACCTGATTCCGGATGTCTGATGAAGATTCTGAGTTTTGTAATAGTCCAGATCGCCTCAACTCATATGTAATCATCTGAGATCAGACGAGATCATCGTCAATCTGACGAATTCGTCAAAAACCTGCAATCACAGAAACAGATACAAAATACCAAAAATGCAACTGCAAAAACAAAGGAAAATGATAGAAATAATAGTAAATTTGCCTAAATGATAGATCCAAATAGCAATTAAAGAGGAAATGCATCAACTTCACAATTTATTTTGATTTTATCATGCATTTATATTAGATGAGGTGAACTCCAAGATGCATAAATATAATAATTTAAGATAGTGCAGAAATATAATAGGAAAATGCAAAAAAAACTAAGGAAATGCAAACTCTGGGCTCTGATTGCCCCCAATCTGGACTACAGTCAGGATCGCCTCCAATCGTACAAGATCGTCTGCGCTCCTCGACAAGATCATCCGAAATAGTCTGGAATCGCTTGCGACGATCCGAGCTAGCTTTGACTGAAAAATAGTAAAGTTCCTGCAAGAAAACATGAAATACCGAATACAAATGATAGTACGAGGATGTTCTAATGCACAAGGAGCTAAATTTGTAGGGAAATCAGTCAACCAGGAGATTCAAAGGGGGTTCAGGGGGATAAACTGAGAAAATCCTAGTTTATATAGGATTAGGGAGAGGTTAGGAGGTTGGAGATCATCCCAATTTGGGAGATCTCCAACGGGGGAGACTCTAACTATGTAGACACGCTTTTTGCCCAGGTTAGAGAAGTTGTTGGAACAGAAGCTAATTATGAAAATTTGGTTTTGGGACGAAATCGTCTGGACGTTCTGTTCCAGACGAATTCATTCGATCTAGGATGATTTCATCTAATCTACGATGATATCGTCCAACGGTCAAAACAAATCCTAAAAATGGCACGAAAAATGGGGAAAGCGGGTAACAGGCGGTTAACGGGCAGATTGAGGTTAAAATTTGAATTTTTATCTTTTACTAAGGTTTAACTGTGCCAATTTTAGGGTGCTACATTTTGCCCCCTCTTTAGCGAATTTTTCGAAGAAAATGCGTTAAAGACGAGTTTTTCCCGTTTTACGAGAAAGCAAAAATGTACTCAATTTTTTAGACGATGATTCTAGGTCGAATCGTACGACTGCTGACTATGGTGCCCCCTCCGTGTTTTTACCCAAATCGAACGTTTGAGGAAAAAACATGGAAAAGCAAAATTAAAATGTTGTTGGTTTTGAATAAAATTAAGAAAAATAGGGAAAACCCTAATTCATTTTTTACTATTCATTTTTATTGTTCCAGAGCTCTACAGAGAGAAAAAATGGTGGAGACAGTGCACAGAGCGACAGAGGTCCAGCACGGGCTACGGGTAAGGATCTAATCCTAGTAGATTAGGTTTGAATTAACTTTGTACAATTTTTTGATTTAAATTTTGATTGTTTGGGGCATCACGGCCATTTTTAGGCCGTCGACGACGTCGGGACGAAATCGTCCCTATTTCATCGAAATCGTCCCTAAATCGTCGATTTCGTCCGAGGGCGAAATCGGCGAACTAGGGGCGATCTCGTCCAACAAGGGGCGATCCCCAAGTTGCGAAATCGGAGATGATTTCATCCTAAAGAAGGATGATGTTGCCCAATTTGGGATGATATCATCCAATGGTGGACGATATCATCTTTAAGCTTGATTAAAATGTGTTTAATTTGATTGCAATGATTGGTTTATTAATGAAATTTTGTTGTTTTATTGTTTGTTTTGCAGAAAGGATTACTAAAGAGCCAGGAATGGAAATACGATGGGCTGAGAGATGACTTGGCCGCTCTCAACCAGGCAGAGCGTGACCAACTAGCACAGGTCGGGCTACGACATGTGGCAGAGATGCCACAAGTACCGACGGACATGGGGCTACTGACAGCCCTAGCAGAGAGGTGGTATCCGAGGTCATCCTATTTTTGGCTATCGATAGGGGAGATGGCTCCCACTCTAGAGGACGTATGGAGGATCATGAGGATCCCCATACAAGGATGGCTGATGATGCCTATGGCCAATCAGGGCCAGGCTATGATGAGATTGACTGGAGACCCGAGCTTCACCCTGGAGAAGGGCGGGGTGAACATCGAGTCTCTGAGGTAGATGCCTGGGGCATCTAGGCTGACTCAGGTTTTGGTAGGGGTGGTAGGTGGCTTACTACTGTGCCACCAGAGTGGGTGCAGACTACCATGGCTCCTCTCAGATATAGTCTGTGACATGAGAGACCATGGGTACAGGTTTGCATGGGGCAGCTTTGTACTATGCCGCTTGTATAGGATCCTGCATGGGGTCGTATACAAGGGAGGTCGATGTCTGGTCTTGACATCGTTGCTATAGGTTTGGTGCTGGGAGCACATCATGGTGCGGAGGCCGATAGGGCTCCCATTGATAGGGGTTGATCGAGAGAGGCCTCGGGTTTTCTACTGGTGGCTACAGAGGGGGTCATAGTGGTGGATAGATCTATCGATGTCACGGAGGTTGCTGGATGACCTCATCCCTGACCAGATCACCTGGAGGCCATGGCGAGAGCACCCTAGGTGGGCAGAGGATGGGCAGGAGCTGGCTCGCATCAGGTGAGTCTGTTGGCTGAGGATGGAGTGGGGAGAGGTAGAGCTCCACCGCTATGATCGGGTACTATGGTAGTTCGGTCTTCAGTAGGGGATCCCTTCTCTCAAGGATTACGAGTACTCCTAGACTATTCGAGATAGTACTACGTTGAGCGGGGCTCCAGACATGCAGTGGTTCTGGAGCCAGGACACGGACGATGCCCCCATCCAGCCAGTGGATGGTGACGATGCTGGGGTGACCGATGGATACGATGCCTAGTACATAGGCATCCACCCTCCTCGGATGATGAGGGCATAGGGTCCAGTGCATGTCGTGGTGCACCGGATGGGGAGGCGATGCCAAGCTATGATTGAGGTAGCATGGGGTCACGGTGGGAGAGAGCAACGATGGTCTCCATAGGAGAGATGCCAGAGGATGGCACGGGCTCCCCAGAGACCACAACAGCTAGGGAGGAGGGAGGAGGGACTTCCTTCTTAGCAAGGGGAGAGACCACCATCGCTCGATAAGGGCAAGGGTGTCGAGGTAGGAGAGAGCAGCGAGACGGTGGCTCTTCGGGCTGAGGTTGCCCACCTCCGGGCTCAGGTGCAGACACTATAGGATGAGGCTACATGGCTCAGAGCTCAAGGTGGAGGAGCGAGTATGTAGGAGTTGGCATGGTCTATGGCTTAGACTATATTCTACTAGGGAGCATACTACCAGATGGTTCCAGAGAGCCAGAGGTTACAGCTGCCAGCTGACATTACGGGGCCGATCAGGATGGGGTCATCGAGGACATCGTCACGATCGACGTCGAGGACCCACGACACAAGGCGGACTCCGATGGGGCCTCCTCCTCCACCTCAGGGCGGGAGAGGAGATGAGGCTGAGAGCTCGAGGGCTTCTCGAGGATAGCTGCTATAGATGGATTGTATATATATATTTGAGAGGATTGAGTATGCCAGGATATAGATTGTGGCATACCAATCCAATTGTGATATGATGTACATATATTTTTGATATATATATATATATATATGATCTTTTTGTGATATAACTTGTCCATATGTTTTTATGATGCTTCAATGTTTGAATTGTTTGTTTGTTGATTGATGATTCATGTAATTATGTCTTTTTAGAAATATTATAATTTGATGTCATGCTGTAAAATTTAAATGAAATAATCTGATGTAAACAATTGGTTGTTTTGGTGTGATTTGATGAAAAATAAAAGGGACTTCTAACAATAATTTCAAAGGACATTGTCGCTGTTATAGACCATTTCATGGAGTCGCCGCTCACTCGGTCGTCAAGCTAATCCCAGTATAGAAATATTGCTAAAAGTAAAAGAATGCTTAAGAGACTGTCTTAAGACTTTGTGTTGTGATGATGGAAATGATGATGGTTTGATGATTTGTTTTCAGATTTTCATAAAAATAAGTATGCATGAGATACTAAAAGAAATATGATTTTGCTAGGCATAAATTCCTAAGTGTGATAAAATTTTGAATAATTCCTTAGAAATTATACCATGGTTGCAAGATTGAATGTTGACATAATAACATGAAATAGAATAAGTGTTCGTTCGTTTTAAAGCATAATTGTGTAACATAATGATGCAAGTCATATGTTTTTATGAATTTGTTTTAAAATAAATGGAAAATAAAATTAGAACAATGGTTTGCGCTAGGCATAGAATTATAGGTATAGACTTATACCATCATCGCGAAATCCAAAGAAGAAATTGATATTTTAGTTTTATTGCATGATTGATTTTTGATTTTTGATAAACAAAAAATAATAATATGAACATGACTTTATTTTGCTAGATTTTGTAATAGGTTGTTTAAAATAATTTTGGATTTTTGAAAACAATGTATGTAATTGTGTTTATACTAAACAGATGTTCTGAAATAAGAATAAAATTTATTCCAAAAGAGTTGCAGAAATATTTTAAATTATCTCAAAGACAAATGTAGATTTGTAAGGAACCCTCATGTGCATATGTGAGTTCATTGCCGATCTTGATTTATCATAATGATAGAGAATCTCTCAAATACAAATGTGTGTGCAATTGTATTGTTCATTCACCAATTTTGAGCAAGATAATTTGATACAAGTAATTTGAATTAACCAAATGAATGTTCGTTGACCATGATTTATATGCATGTAACCGTACCAGACTACTGTGTAAGTTAGGTTATCAAGAGCTAGCTAATCCATAAGCCGACATAGGTCTGTACAAAATAAGGTCGCTAATGTGACAGACATATCACCATGCTAGGGATTACCCAAGGCCAAGCGGGTTGGGCACAAACCACCTGTTATGGGGCTTACCTCACAGTTTTCGAATAATTGAGAATTCCAGGGATTCAAGCTCATTCACCCTTCTTTTCTTTTCAAGGGGTAGGGAAAGGATTTTATTGCATTTTGCTTTTGCTTTTCTCTTGTTTGCTTCTTTTTTTTTTTTGTATTTTTTTGTATGTTTGCTTGATATTTGAGATAATGCTGAAATATTGTTGTGATGATACAAAATAACATTTTTCTTTTTCTCTTTTTCTTGAACTTTTCTTTTCTTCCTATGCTAGGGATACTTGCTCGGATTAGCTGTAGAGCAAGGGATTTTTATTCTGGGTAGGGGTGAGCTTGTCCTTTTGTCAATTCTCAAAGATTCTAGACCATGTGCATGATAGGATAGCAGGGGAAACTTTTCGCTCAAGACACCATTTCTACTATGTAGCATCATATCGAATTTGCAATGAAATCATTTTAATGTGAAGAGATATACTTGGTTCAAGTAAATAACAAGATCAATTCTCTATGCTCAAAACTTTATTTAATTCAACTGTGGACTTTGATATAAGAGAGATTAATAATCATACAAAATAAAATCAAGATATTTATTCATGTGAATGTGAAAGTGCGGGATTCCAAATAAATGCTAATTTGTCCAAAATAATTGAAAATATAACTGCAATACTTTCAAGAATTGACAAGTATGAAAATAAAATATGTTTTTTGAAGATTTTGATGATTTTGATGTTTTTATATTTTTATATTTTGATTTTGATTGATGAATTGCAAGAAGAAATACTATTATTGTTTTTGAAAAATATTTTGATAGAAATGGCAAAAATGAAACAATATGCAAAAATACAATATATACAAATGATGAAATGACCCAATGTTATGCATAATAACGCTTAAGATGCATAATGTTCATAGGTTCTTTAAGATCTTTACCGTCTAAGGTAGCTAATCGATATGCTCCTGATCCAAATTTAGCAGTGATGACATATGGTCCGAGCCAGTTGGGCTCAAACTTACCTTTAAGGTCTTTAGTTGCATTAGTATTTTTTTGATTTTCTTTTAAGACAAGGTCATCGATCTCAAAGGATCACTGATGAACTTTCTTGAGGTATGCTCGTTTAAGCTTGTTTTGGTAGGCACGAAGATGCTCCAAAGCATTGATGCACTTTTCATCTAGAAGTTCTAGCTGACTAAATCTGCCAGCACGATATTCATCTCCTACTTCAGTATCTTGAAGTAGTAGAGCTAAAGAAGGAACTTCTAATTCAAAGGGAAAAATGGCTTCAACACCATAAACCAAAACAAAAGGTGAAGTGCCTGTGGGGGTACGAACGCTAGTTCGATAAGCCCACAAAGCAGGATATAATTGGATGTGCCAATCTCGACCAGATTTATTGACCAGTATTTTAAGGATTTTGATTAATGTTTTATTAGATGCTTCTACTTGGCCATTACCCTGAGGATAATAGGGAGTGGACCAACGATGTTGAATTTTATATTTTTGACATAATTTCTTAACATATTTATTTTTAAAACAAGTTCCATTATCTGAAATGAGATTTGCAAGAATTCCAAACCTACAAATAATTTGATTAAAAATAAACTTGGAAACTTGGGTTCCAGTGCAAGAAGCTAATGGCATAGCTTCAACCCACTTCATGAAATACTCAGTGGCGGTTATGATGAATTTGTGTCCATCGGATGACACAGGGTTGATTTTTCCAATGATGTCTAAGCCCCATTTTGAAAAGGGCCAAGGAGATGAAATAGCCTACAGTTCTTGTGCAGGCGCATGGACAAGGTCAGCATGTTTCTGGCACTTGTCGCAATGTCGCACATAATTATGTGCATCATTCTCCATGGTAGGCCAAAAATATCCTATCCTAAGGAGCTTCTTAGCAATGGCGCTACCACTAAAATGTCCCCCACAAGATCCATTGTGGGCTTCATTCAAAGCTGATCTAGATTCTTCTAGATTCAAACATCTCAGTAAGATGCCTTCAAAAGATCTCCTATACAAGGTATTACCAATAATCATGAAGCGACTTGCTCGTCTACGTAATAACCTGCATTGGTTGCTAGTACAACCATCAGGGAAGGTCCCATTTTGAAGAAAATTAAAGATATCAATGTACCAATGTTCAGGAGTAGTTTCATTGATTAGAAACACATCCAAAGGTTCTAAGCATGATTTGCTTGAAGTGGGTTCCTGGAGTCGATGAATAATGATGGTAGCATATTCGTCATCTAACTCCAAGGGCAAAAGAGATGCAGCTATAGCCATAGCGTCAGCCGCACGATTGCTAGTTCGAGGAATAGCTTCCAAGGTAACTTGATCAAACAAGGATAATAATTGTAAAACATATGCTTTATATGGGTGTAATTTATCATCTCTGGTCTGATAAACATCATTGATTTGATTTATGACAAGTTGAGAATCATCGAAAACCAATAAATTTTTAATTTTCAGTGCCAAGGCAGCTCGTAATCCAAGGATAAGAGCTTCATATTCAGCAGTGTTATTGGTGCAAGCAAATGTTAGTTTAAAGGACAGAGGTATAAGATGTTTCTATGGAGATATTAAAATAATACCTGCACCAGCCCCACTCATACATCGGGCTCCGTCAAAGTATAGGGACCATTGCTCTGGATGGTCTGCCTCTAGTTTAAGGCATTCATCAAGAAACTCAATGATGAGGGGATGGGTAGACTCTAAGGGTGCAGCAGCTAATTGATCTGCTATGATTTGACCTTTAACAGACTTTTGTCCTATAAATGTGAGTTCAAACTCGCTTAGCGCAAGAACCCACTTTGTTGTACGACCAGATAAGTACGGTCGACTCATGAGATATCGCAAAGGGTCGAATTTGGCAATAACATACGTTTTTTGACTGAGCATATAATGTCGTAGTTTCTGTGTAGAAAATACGACTGCTAGACATAATTTCTCTAATATGGTATAGCGAGTTTCATAATTGATTAAGGTCCTGCTAATGTAATAATTAGCACGTTCTTTCTTCTCATCGTCAAGCTGAGCTAACATAGCTCCTAAGGCAAAATCGAAAGCAAAAATGTACAAAATAAATGGACGATCAGATTTAGGTGGGGAAAGCACCGATGGTTTAAGGAGATATTGCTTAAGGAGTTCAAATGCTTCTCGACATTCATCGTCCCAATGAAAAGAGACATCTTTCTTAAGAAGCTTAAGAAAGGGTCCGGTTTTGTCTGCCAACTTGTCGATGAAGCGGTGAATAGCTTGAAGCTTACCTTGTAAACTTCGTAATTCTGATATATTTGTGGGTGCGGGCATATCAGTGATAGCCGCGATCTTGAGAGGGTCAATTTCAATGCCACGTAAAGAAACTATAACCCCCAATAATTTATCGGACTTAACTCCGAATATACATTTGGCTGGATTTAGTCGGATAAGATATTCCCTTAACCGATCAAATACTTTTCTCAAGTCATTTAAATGATCATCTTCTTTGATGGAACGAGCTATAATATCATCTACATAATCATGTAGAATATCATGCATCATATCGTGAAAGATATAAGTCATGGCTCGTTGATAGGTTGCACCTGCATTCTTTAAACCGAATGGCATCACTTTCCAACAAAAGGTTCCCCAAGGGGTAATAAAGGTTGTTTTAGCCTGATCTTCAGGAGCTATCCTGATCTGATTATAACCAGAAAATCCATCCATTAGGGATATCATTCCACTCCCAATAGTAAAGTCAATGATCTGATCCATGTTGGGAAGAGGAAAATCATCTTTAGGGCATGCAACATTAATATCTCTGAAGTCTGTGCAAACCCTAACTTTAGTGGCTTCTTTCTTAGTTACTGGAACTACATTTGAGATCCATTCAGCATAATCAATGGCTTGTATAAAAATAACATTTAAGAGTTTTTCTAATTCTCCTTTGACTAGTAAGGCCACTTTGGGATGCATTTTTCTAAGTTTTTGTTTAACAGGTTTAGCATCCGGATGGACTACTAGGTGATGCATAACTACAGAAGGGTCTAATCCTGGCATATCTTCATATGTCCAAGCAAAGACGTCTTCATATTCTTTAAGGAATGCAATGTATTTATCTTGTTTTTCTTGACTCAATTCTGATCCAATGTTGATTATGTGAGGGTTATCTTTGGTTCCAATGTTAATTTTTATGATGTTTTCTACTTCCATATGTAGATCTCTCTCAAAATTAGGTGGGGCGGGTGAAACGCCTAATTCTTGTAATTCTTCCAAGGTTAGCTTGGATAATTCGTCTTGAGGAGTCGTGGCCTCAAGCTGGGCTATACTAGGTATAGAGCCATCGAAATAAAATCCGTTATATAACAATTCCTCAATGGAGACATCATGAAAGATATCCCCCTCCAACTCATCGTCGGATTCGGCAATCATCTCAGGGTAAGCTATGGATAGCATATTGCATGTAAGAGGCTTATTCATTAAATGCAAGACATCTCGTTTATCCAAATAATCTTGGTAACATATAAGATGGTCATCATCCTCAAATGGGAAGGGCTGACCTTTACTAGGAAATAGGCCCACACCACATCGGGCAGGCCATGGTTCTACCTCAAAAGGTTCTTTCATACCATTCTGGAAAGGTCCCAAACCTTTCCCTTTATATCCCAATTTAAGCATTATAGGCTTAGCTTTAATATACTCATTAGCAAAATAGCATCTAGCATATCCATCACAATGTGTCTTGATGTTTCTGGGTATTCTTCCCCAATCATATCCCTTATAAATAAAAGCACAACTCCCGACTTGGTAGATACTTCCCATAGGTTGTGGGAGGCCCAAGGTACGAGGAGAGGGTGGGAGTTTATTTAAAATAAGGGAAGCTTGCATGGCAGTGTTTGTTTCTTCTGATATAAGAATTTTAGATAAATCGGGTAAGAGCTCATCAGTAAGAGCATAAGAGGTAGAAGGAACATTTCCTACATCGTCGGATGTGGAAAGGATGCCTGTAGTGGATGTAGATGTTATAGGGATATCGATGGATGAGTCTATAGGTATGGAAGTTATAGGAGTAAAACAAGAAGCATTGGTTGTAGTTTTAGGATCTTTTCGGGGTCCTAATGTGGTTTGTTCGGAAGATGGTTGAGCTATATGTAGAGGTGTAGTTGAAAGAGTAGATGATGTTATGGGTGTGTGTTTCACACGTTTGGGTGGATGATGAGAATTAGGATGTGTGGATGACAGAGCAAGGCAAAATTGAACTCCAACGAGGTTCTACCAAAGCACACATATCAAAGGGTCTAGGATCACCATGAATGGTAACCAACTGATTTTTAAATTTGAATTTAACACACTGATGTAAAGTGGAGGGAACAGCTCGCATCGCGTTGATCCAAGGGTGACCCAAAAGTATATTGTACGATGCAGGGCAATGTACAATAAACACGGTCGTGTCTAAGGTTCTAGGACCAACTTGCAAGGGGATAGTAATAACTCCACACGTTTCTTGTGTTTCGTCATTGAAGGCTTTTATAATCATATCAGTTCTTTTCATTTCATCACTTCTAAACCCAAATATTTGGTAGAAGTCAAAAGTGCATATGTTTAAAGATGAACCATTATCAATCAAGACTCGTTTAACTGCTACATCCCCAATTAGGGCAGTAATATATAAGGGGTTATCCTTATGTAGACTATGTTGCGGTATATCTCTATCCCGAAAGTCAATACAATCGACTTCTCGAGTTATGATAGTATTGGACATGGCTTCAGGTTGAATATTTTGTGGTACCATCATTTGGCTTAATGTGAGCATTAATTCATCCCTATGGGTAGGAGAAGATCTTAAGAGATCCAAAAGGGAAATTCTAGCTATAGTATTTGATAATTGTTCATTAATATTATAAGGAGGCTTAGGTTGAACATTAGGTGCATAATTCCCTTTATTGGGATTTTTCAAAACAAATGGAGCTGATCCATCATTCTGAGTTTGATCCTGTTGAGAGTTTTGAGCCTATTGTCTGGTAACGGCTCCGATGGTACCTACAATATTATTTTGTGGATGATGAATAGGTCTTGGTCTAGCATTTATGACTTGTTCATTAGAAAGTATTTGGTGAGAAGATGGTCTAGTAGTGACTCTTCTAGGAAATGGTTCTTCTGGAACCATAGAACTTGTGATGGGTTGAACAGGATCTGATTCATCTTCAGAACTATTCGATTGATTTGAGGTGATTTCCATGTCACTTTTAGTCTCATATTCGGTATCACTAAGATCAAGTGTCCGAATATTATGTAGAGGTCTAGTCGTAACCATGGATAAAGTTGTGTCAAAGACTTGCGGATCGTGAACAGGTAATTGTCCACTAATAGTTCCTACATATCGGGTAGGAGGGGGAACATTATGATGCTCAATTTGATTAGCCACCTCTTTACCATGCTTTGGTAAAGGATGTTGAAATATGTCCAATGATTGATTGGCATTCGATTCTGATTTTGGGGGATGTTCTTTTGAGCATTATTAGAAGGATTTTGTTTAGGTTGAAAGGCTTGCACCTCCATCTCATTGTTATCAATCAGGTCTTGTATTTTATGTTTTAATATTTTACAAGAGTTGGTAGCGTGTCCAGGTCCTCTATGGAAATCACAATGTAAATCAGCTCTGTATCCGGGTATAGTTGGATCAGGTTCCCGGATATTTGGTAATTGGATCAAACCTCATGCTAATAGTTGTGGGAGAATGGTTGATAAAGGTTGATTTAACCTAGTAAATTCTTGGGGTGGTTTATCAGGAGGTTTTAGTATAAACTTCTCTGTTGTTTTCATAGTATTAACATTGGCAATGTTTCTGCTATCAGTGACTCCATCACCCACAACTTGTTTATTTTTATATTGATTTCTGGATGTTTTCTCATCATCTTTCTTTTTGAGCTGACCTCTTCTAATGAGAGCATCTTCCACCCTTCGAGCTAAATCTATAGCTTGATCGAAGGTGGTCAAGGTAGCAATTGATAATTCATAGGATAGTTGTTCTTGTAAATTATTGATAAAAATATCCAACATTTCTCGATAAGGTAACACAAAGTGTAATTTTCCTATCAACTGCCTCCATCGAGCTAAGAAGTCAGCAAAACACTCATCTTTGTCTTGTTTTAGGTTGTACAAATCTTTAATGGTTACATGCCTTTCGATATAGGCACTAAATTGATGCACAAAATATTCGGCGGTTTCTTCGAAATTTCTCAAAGAATGAGTGGGTAGTTGATAATACCACTCCAATGCCATCCCTCCTAAACTTTTTGGGAACATTTTTAGTAATAACAAGTCATCATGTGATATATCATGACATGCTATCCTAAACATACGAAGATGCTCTATGGGATCTTCAGTTCCTTTGTATATAGGTAGGACAGGCATAGGAAAGTGTTTGGGATATGGTTGTGCTACAACTATAGGATCTAGAGGCTGACTACACATCTCTCGATAATTATACGAGGGATGGTAGGGATCTATCTGGTCCATGCGGGAGACTAACTATTTCACCATGGCTTCCAGATTACCAATTTGTCCACCATATTGGTTCGGTGGTACATGAGTATGGGATTTGTGAGCGTAGGATGGCGTGACGTAAGGATTAGATGCTATATTGTTGTTATGCAAATGGTTGGTAGGAAGAGTATTATGAAGAAGATTTGTTGTAGCATTATGTTGTATCCCCGATTGTTGGAAATTGGTATTTGGTTTTGTTTTAGGCTTTTGTTGATTTGAGGTATATTGATCAATAGCTTGGCGAAATAGAGCAGTGAATGAAGGTTTCTTTTGTGTGGGGATAACCCTAGGCTTAGTAATAGGCACTCTAGGTGGTTGGGTAACCTGTTGTTGTTGCGTGTTTTGAATTATAGCAGCCATATCCAAATTGGATGGTCCAACTTGATCACTTTCTTGATCAACGAAGGACAAGGGATTAGTGCGTGTGTGATATATGTCTTCTAGGGTTGCTTGAGTGTCACTAATTTGATCTTTGTCCATATGGACTGCTCTATTAAGAGTGCCAATATTAGTATTGAGGAACTTCCAAAAATGTTCCATGTTCTCAAAAGTAATAACTCCTTCCGGAGATATTTTAGGGGATGAGGATCCTTCCTCTCTATCATTTTCTTTTTGTTCATTTCCTACAGAAAATTCTTCTTCTTGTTGGTCGAAGGTTCCTTCTTCCTGAATTGGATCTTCAGGAAGGACATCTGGGTTATTTTCTGGTTTTCTTAACCAATCTTCTTCTACTTCAGTTTGTTTTCCATTCCTGAGTCTAGTCATTATGTCTAAATTTAGATTTTAGCAAATATATATTAATATATTTGCAACAGATTTGGGAGGTATATATTTTAATTATATACCTACTATAATGCTTAAAATAAAATGTTTTGATTTTTGTTATGATTTTGTTTTGTTTTGTTTTTTTTTTTTTTATGCTTTATAAAGACAATAAACAACACACTAAATGCAAGAAATAACAATAATAAAAGAATAGCTTAGTTTTCTATAAATAGTTTATAGATATCATTGATAGGATCAAGTTCATCAAGAGTCATGAAATGCTCCTCTTCAAATTGGAAATGGTTTTTCAAGAACTTGATAAAGTGTGCTATAGTGATATTATCTGTTTCAGACTCTGTCTTGTAAAAATAAATCTCATGGCAATACTCTCGATATAACACAGCTCTAGGAACTCTATTCCATCTTTGTCTATCCGTAAGAACGACCTCTTGGTCCTCTATACGAGACAAAAATTTATGTACTACAACTGCATTATCGAGGTATTCCTCAAAGGTATACAATTCAGAAGACACAAGGGCTCTTTTATCTGCTAACCACCTATGGCAAGCTCTCTGAAGCTCATGATACAAAGTCACTTGATCGGGATCCAGGATTCTATCTAGGACAAACCTCTTGATTTGCCTAAGTTCGGTTGCTCTAGATGAAATGAGATTCAATCTCCTATTAAGCTCGTCCCATAAAGGTGGGACTCTATATGTTGGAGCTACTCTAAGCAAAGAATTAATTTCTATGGCTGCTAATTGATTTTCAACATTAATGGTGACAACTCATCTTTTATTATAATCTACCATCTAAATATGATATGCAATCTTTGATTCTAAATGCATTTATGTTTTGATTTTTTTTTTTTGGATTGTTTTCAAAAGGTTTTTAGTTTTCACGTCGGGTTCACCAAAATGTATCGCTCCAAATTTTTTGCATCCTTACCCTCAAGCTATAGGATCCATGCCCGAAAGGGGGATGCGAGAAGGATGGGACAATACCTCGGACTGAGAGGCCCTTTGAAGGTCCCGCCTCTCGGGGGAGGGGTATAAGGGTGAATTTTTGATGGATGGTGGGTTCACCAGGAAACTTTTGAGTGGCAGTTTCCACACCTAGGTTGATAGTGGGTTTGATGTGTTCATTTTTATACTTTAATCATTCAACTCCTAGGTTTGGCCAAGATGAATCTAAACTATTCTATATGCCAATGCTGATTTAGATGAATACAGAAAATAGGAATGAATGCTAAACATAGAGAATATGCTAGCTAGAACATAACATACCTGATTTTGGATGTCTGATGAAGATTCTAAGTTTTGTAACAATCCAGATCGCCTCAACTCATACGTAATCATCCGAGATTAGATGAGATCATCATCAATCTAACGAATTCGTCAGAAACCTGCAATCACAAAAATAGATACAAAATACCAAATATGCAACTATAGAAGCAAAGGGAAATGATAGAAATAACAGTAAACATGCCTAAATGACAGATCCAAATAGCAATTAAAGAGGAAATGCATCAACTTCACAATTTATTTTGATTTTATCATGCATTTATATTAGATGAGGTGAACTCCAAGATGCATAAATATAATAATTTAAGATAGTGCAGAAATATAATAGGAAAATGCAAAAAAAAACTAAGGAAATGCAAACTCTGGGCTTGATTGCCCCCAATCTAGACTACAGTCGGGATCGCCTCCAATCGTACAAGATCGTCCGTGCTCCTCGACAAGATCGTCCGAAATAGTTCGAGAATCGCTTGCGACGATCCGATCTTGCTTCGACTGAAAAATAGTAAAGTTCCTGCAAGAAAACATGAAATACCGAATACAAATGATAGTACGAGGATGTTCTAATGCACAAGGAGCTAAATTTGTAGGGAAATCAGTCAACCAGGAGATTCAAAGGGGGTTCGAGCGGGGATAAACTGAGAAAATCCTAGTTTATATAGGATTAGGGAGAGGTTAGGAGGTTGGAGATCATCCCAATTTGGGAGATCTCCAACGGGGGAGACTCTAACTACGCAGACACGCTTTCTGCCCAGGTTAGAGAAGCTGTTGGAACAGAAGCTAATTATGAAAATTTGGTTTTGGGACGAAATCGTCTGGACGTTCTGTTCCAGATGAATTCATCAGATCTGGGATGATTTCATCTAATCTGCGACGATATCGTCCAACGGTCAAAACAAATCCTAAAAATGGCATGGAAAATGGGGAAAGCGGGTAACAGGCGGTTAACGGGCAGTTTGAGGTTAAAATTTGAATTTTTATCTTTTACTAAGGTTTAACTATGCCAATTTTAGGGTGCTACAGGTGGTTATCTCAGTTTTAGGCTTGTTGACAAGGGGAATCATGGATCTAGATATCCTTTGTCTTGAAATCGGTTGAAGAAACATGCTTTTTCTTCTTACAACCATCCTGCTAGAAGGCATAGACAAATTTTTTTCCATAAATAATTAATTTTCCATGTGGTTTCCTACTCTTTTTCCAAAGTTACATGACTTGTATAACTGGCAGCCAAGTGAGATGAAGACACTAGGAATGCAAAGGCAGAATCAATTGTTGATAGTGGTTGTGTGGAAGTAGTTATAGTAGTTTATGTGACCATAGTAGACTCTATAACCACTATTGTTGTTTCTACTAGTAGACTCATAGAAATTTAAGGGATACTAACAATTGGATGAGTGGGGGTGCTTGGAACAATTTACTCCTTGGATGGGGTGGTGATTGCAATGGTGAGGATGAAAAAATAGGAGATGATAAAGTGGGGATCTTAGATTATGAAATTTGAATCTAGGGCAACTTTCGGGGAGATGGGTTGGTTTGTATCTCAGTGGTGACTGACAAAACATGTGGTGGACTAGGAGATGGGGAAGGTACCTTTGTCACAACTTATTTATCAAAAAGGGAAGGAGACTTCCTTAGGGATTTTGGGGGTGGAAGAGGAGAATATGGATTAGATACCATACCTTCACCTACATATTTAGGGTGTTATTGCTCTATATTTGTATCCTGCTACTCTTGTTATTTTAGTTCCTCTACAGCTGAAACAATTACCTCTTTAGCAATATCTTCTTTGTCCAACCTTTATTTCTTTGAGACCTCTCTCTCTTATATTTATGGGGCCCTTTTAGAATTTATTTGGAATAATTTAAAGGTAACATTATCCCTCTATGTATCTTCCTCAAATACCTCTTGTTGTGTTGTTTCTTATAACAACAATTGCTTAGAAATGGGATTCAACTCCACTGATACTATAGTAGTAAAACTGAGAGGTGTAAATATGAAACTTTCATCCTTCTTTCTCTAGTCTATATTTGTATCTAGAGGCTGTCCCCCAGGGCTAAGTGTTTAGGACTATATACTATCTATATAATTGGAGTACTGATAGCTCTCTCATCTGAGTATTGCATTTTGCTCAAAATTTGTGCTCCCTTAGGAAACTTTTCTACTTGCTCAATGGTGGGCTGAAATATCTTCAAGACTTTAGTAGTTGTCAAAGAAGTTTCAGGCTCATATTCTAGAACCTCTTGGTTTGTAGGTGGAGAGGAGAACTCAGGACCAACCTATAACTTCACCATAGTTAGCACTATGTTCCTTATGTCCTTAGGATTCCAGGCTTTGATATTCTCATCATATTTCTTATAAAACTCATGATCAATTTTCATTCCAAACTTGGATTTCATTTTTCCAATTTCAATTATCATTCTCCACCAATCTGATATTTTTGCTATATTCCATTTTTCTTATTTATAGACCTCTTCCACTGTGGAATCCTAAGACTGAGGGTTCTTCTTTTTCCCCATTTTTTCCTCAATATCATTAATGATAGCCTCTAT
Source organism: Wollemia nobilis (assembly GCA_028583015.1). Taxonomy (NCBI): domain Eukaryota; kingdom Viridiplantae; phylum Streptophyta; class Pinopsida; order Araucariales; family Araucariaceae; genus Wollemia; species Wollemia nobilis. Next base: position 3,476,496 of record JAQPPZ010002524.1, read on the forward strand.
CAGCCAATTTTTTGGCTTCTTATATGGATAAAAATTCATAATTTTCTTATAAAAGTCTAGACACATATGCAATTGATCCATTTTTTAAACATTCCATTCCAAAAGAGTAGTTTCATTATTGTTTTGGCCCTGTTAAAAATAGGTTCTAGGTCTCTTTTCAAATTTGTAGGCCTTGTCTCCATTTAAGGAAATGTTTCTTTTGCTGAAAATATCATCAAGATCATAGCTCCATCTCTAAGGAATATAAAATAGACCTAACCTATCTAGGTATTGGTCAATTTTTTCACTCTGCCCCTTCTTCGTAATAGTTATATCATCTATAGTATAGTAGGTTACCAGAGATTCTCTTCCTCACAGAACCATAGTTCAAGTCTATGTATTTTGCCTGCCTCAAGTATTCCAAGGCAAGTAGCCTATCTGTGATAAAATGGGGTAGGAGAAAAGGCTTTCCCATGAATCCATATAATTTAATTACTGTGCCCTCAGTCAAAAGATACCAATCTCAATCTTTGGCACCCTCTGTTCTCAATATTTTCTTAGCTATAGGTGGCAGCCTAGGGCACTCTCCATACATTATTTTCAATGCAAACCCTAAGAATTCCAATTTCAAACTAAAAAAGGCTCACTACTCCTTATGAATTGTCTAATAATAAACCAGAAAGGGATCCCCATCACTAGTTTTGTACTTAAATAGGATCCATGGCATCATATCTTTCATAGTAGCATAAAAAATATAAACCAGGCTTGAGCAATGGTTGAAACTAGGTGCATCAGAGCTCCTCTTCATTCTTACCAATTGCTTATGTATTCTTTGGGTAAGGAATGCTAGCCAATAAAAATAGATAACCCTAGTTCCCTTTGTATCTACACCTTCCTCATACATTCTCTCATTTGAAATACAATATGCTACAAAAATTTTCCAGCCATGCACCATTTTATCAAATTCTAAACCCTCCATACAAACCAACATAGAAAACATCTCAAGGTTTGCAAATTCATAAATAGGAATAAGAACTTTTGAAATTTCATCTTGCTCTCTTATCCTTTTAAAATTGAAACGAAGCCATTTCTCTATAGCTCCATTTTCTTGTAATGTCATTAATAAGGAATAAACCCCTGCTTGTTCTGCTATGTCAAATGGTTTAGGTTCTGAAGGTGGTCCTGACCCTATGGTAAATAATTCATGACAAAATTCTTTGGTAATTATGAATAGGGGAATGCCATCGGGGGTTTTTACTATTCTATTCTTGGAATCATAGAGTTTAATCATGGTAGAGATTAACTCAGGATAATGGTGTACAAAATCATAGATATAAGAGAACAAGAAATATTTTATAGCGATGATACCTTGTGGTCACACCAGTTTTCCTCTGAAGTATCTAAATTTGAAATTCCTTATTAGAGAGGTCCTTATTACTTATGATATTACTATGTCTGCTACCCGCATGGTTTGTTGTACCGCCTAGTTTGTTGTACATAAGCTTCTAACTCTGCTCCTGCATTCTGTACTTCTGTGAGTGCTTTATTTGGAGCCATTTTACCAACCACTCTGATTCTCTCTAGAATTCATAGGAATTTTTGGATAGTTTTCTTCTCTCATAGTGAACTCTGTTCATCTTCGAATAAGTGAAAATTGTGCCTTGGCACTTTTATTTTCTAGTACATGCACGTCCTCTGCCATTAATGTAGCTACTATGCAACCTGCCCACTGACATGCTTCTCAACTCTCACTTATTTCATTTGGTGGCTTGAAGGTGGCATTATGATCTCTCATTGGTTGAAAATTCAAACCTATGTTACCTCTTTATGGTGTCACTTTGTCCACTCTTCGATTTGAGCACTGGAATTTTAGAATTAAATGTGGGCTCTTTCTTCCTTTTCCATGTGGTAAAATGCAACATTGCCATTCTACTCAACCATAGTCTTGAAACCGGTGGATTGGATATGCCTCTGATTCTATTGCCACTTTATATTTTAAAGTGTAGAAAATAACACTTGCCTCATTTCGTTGAAAACTTAGTTCATATCGGTGCAGATTGGAGACCGCTCGCCATTCCGCTCCACTTTATGTGTACTTGAGTGTGGAATAGAACCTCAACGTATCCTTTGAAACACTTAGCCGATTTTGCAAATATTTTTCTCTTTTAAACATGTTAATAGAAAAACTGAATACAAAGTGCAAAAAGAAAGATAAATATGATACAATGTATATATATATGTTACAATGAGCTTATATTTCAATCATAGTAGAGTTTGAGATGAAAATTGTTAACCAGATCAGTTGTATGTTACCCTCTTGATATTTAAGTTGAAACACATTGGTTTCCTTGACCTCCACTATCTTGAAAGGGCCAAGTCAAAAGAAATCAATTTTCTCATGTTTGCTTGGTTTTGCTCTATCAACATTCCACCTGAGAACTAAATTTCCAACCTGGAATTTTTTGAACCTTACCTTTTTATCAAACCATACCTTGATGTCTATAGAGTGCTTCTAAAATTTCTTATATGCTTGAGCTCTATTCTCTTCCAGCTATAGTAAATGAGTCAACATTTTTCCACTAGATTTCCCTCAGATTCTTCCCCTGTATTTTCTAGTTTGAATGCCAGAATTTCCAAATGGATAGGTAACACTACTTATTTACCATACACCAAAGCATAAGGAAAAGTTTTAATGCACTTTTTGATAGTAATCCTATCTACCCATAAAGATTTGTCCAGTAGTAGGTGCCAACTTCTTTTATTCTCTTCAAGCGATTTCCTCAAAATCCTTAACAAGTTTTTGTTGGTAGATTCAACAAGTTCATTACCCTATGGGTAATAATTTAAAGTATTCTTAAGAGTGATGCCATACTTACTGGAAAACTCAATATACTTGGCTCCTATGAATGCTGGGCCATTGTCACTTACCAAGGCTAATGGAACTCCAAACCTTCAAAATAAACTTTCCATAAAATTGATCACAAATTCCTAGTCTAATTTCTTGGTAGGAATAGCCTCTACCCATCTGGTGAGGTAATTTGTGGCAATTAGGATATACTTATGGTCTACTAAGGAATGAGGTTTGATGAACCCTATGAATTCTAGCCCCCATTTTCGTAAGGGATATTCAACTTGTATAGGCTTGAGGGGGAATGAAGCATTATTTTTCCTTCCAACATATCGCTGGCATTTGTTGTAGGCTCTAGTAACTTTGAAAGTGTCAAAAAATATAGTAGTCCAGTAATAGCCTACTCTTATGATTTTTAGAGTCGTAACTCTGCTTGAGCAATGTCCTCCAACTAGTCCTCCCTGGAACTCTTCAATAACCCTCTATTGTTGATCATCTTTTAAGCATTTCAAGACTCCATCCAAGTTTCTTTCATACAGGCCTTCTGGTAGCAATACGTATTTCAAAGCTTATAACCTGTATCTTCTTCTTTGGGATGTATTTAGATTATAAGGTCATACTCTAGTTTGAAAGTATTTAATCATCTAATCAACTAAATCAGAGTCTACTAGCTACACTCCTTCAACCTAATCCTCTTCTACTATCTAGAAAGTTGTCACTTCTGCTAATGTTTCTGCCTCTATTAGACCTTGGCATAGGGCCCTACCTCTCACCAACTTGGTGGGATGTATTTCTACATCATATTTTTATATTTTTGTAATCCAACCAACCCTTTTATCTCCTAGTTCACCCTATAGAATAAAGCTTATTATGTCTGGATGAACAACGTATACCAAGGTCTTACTTTGAACCAAGTACTACATGAACCTCTTCAATGAATTCATTACAACAAATACTTGTATTTCAATAAATTTATATTTGACATGGTAGCCATGGAGTTTTTGGATCCAAAATAATATGGTATGTTCCTCACCTTGATCATATTTTTGAGTGAGCACTGAGGCATAACTCTCTTCAGCTCCATAAGCATAAAGGATAAAATCCTTACTAAAATCTAGATTTACCAGTACTGGGGCTGTTGCAATGGACTACTTGATAATATCAAAATCTTACTTCCTAACTTCAGTCCACTTAAACTCAACATTCTTCTTGAGCAACTCATATATGGGCCTCACTTTTTGTTCAAAGTCAAAAATAAATTTATTGACAAAGTTTATTTGACCCAAAAGGACTGTAAGGTCTTCTTGTTTGTAGGTAATGGGAGAGAAAGAATGGACTTGATTCTATATGGATCTATGGCCATACCTTATTTTGAGACCACATGGCATAGTAGTTTTTATTCATGGACTACAAAGAATGATTTATTAGGATTGAGTGAAATACCAAATTCTCTACACTTTTGGAAATATTGCTCAAGGTGTGCTAGAGGGTCGTCCTTATTATGGGAAAACACAGTCATGTCATACAAATAGATCATAATGAATTTATTAATAAGTTCCCCAAATGCATAATCCATGGCTCTCTAAAATATGGCTCCTATATTGGATAGCTCAAAATGCATTCTCTGGTAGGCAAATGTGCCCCATTTTGTGGTGAATGTTGTTTTATACTGATCTTCATCTTTCACCCAAATCTGATTGTATCCAAAGAAACCATCTAACAATGAGAACCTTTCTACCCCTACCACTATATGTAATATCTAATCAATATTTGGAAGGGAATATTGATCCTTAAGAGATTCTTGGTTAGGATTTCTAAAATCTACACACAAACGAATATCACCATTATTTTTTCTCACAGGTACTAAGTTGGCTACCCAAGTTGAATGTTTTATTGGATAGATGATCTTAGCCTTTAACAAGTTTAAGAGCTCCTATATCATAATGGATTCGATCCTTGGATTTACAAGCCTTTTCTTCTACCTAAAAGGCTTTGCATCGGGCTCTAGTTCAATAGTATGTTGGATAATCCTTTTGTCATATACATTGAGATCTTCATATGACCAAGCCACAATGTCTTGGTATTTTAGGCATAAGGCTTTGATATCTTTTGCCTCCTCTGGTGAACATCAAACTCCAAAATTGAGCTTCTTTTCAGTATCGACTTAACTTTATAATTTTTTTTGTTGACTTTCATGGCTCTTATCCTTTTTCTATCCTCATTGTCAAACAAGCTTTCTAGGGTGACCAACCCTCTAGGAATGTGATTGTTCCTCAATTTAATAACATATTGTTGATTAATTTATTCTATATTCTCTTCTTGGACAGTGGAGAGACATGCTTCTCTTACCAAAAATTCAATTATCTGCTCATCACTTTCAAAAACCTGCCAAAAAATTTGCCTATTTGGTACTGTAGGTCTAAAAATTATTTTGATTCTCTTGTATTTCTTGATTCCATAGTCTGCAGAAAGGCTAAAATTAGCTCCCTTCATTGCTAAGGAATATACCAAAGTATTCTTTTCTTTGGGAATAAAATTTATATTTAGGTCATCAAAGGATTCCATCATATCCCATACCCTATTTTTGTATGCTTTTAGGTAATGGTGCTTACTGCTGCACATCTTTCTTACCTAATGGACGATTAACTTAGAGTCAACATATATGTTTAGAATATTAATACCCATATTTTATGCTTGTATTAGTCTGAGTCGTAGAGACTCATATTATACAACATTATTTGTACATGACCATATTAATCTTTAGGCAAAACTTTTTGTTTCCACTCATTGGAATTGTAGTACCACACCAACTCTTGCACCATTTCTACATTTAGTACCATCAAAGTGCATGATCCATTTTTCCTTTTCTCTCAGATACTAACTAGATATAGTAGGGATTTTCTTATTTTATTCGGTTGAAATATTATATGTTCCCATACCAGTTCCAAACTGACTGTAATATTCTCTGAAGGGCAACTCATACTCAATATCCAACTCCTCAAAATCTTCAACTAGCTCAAATTCCTCTATGGGAGTAAGATTGCACATGTCCTCCCCTATATTTTCAATATGATAGGACATTGGCTTTTTAGGTGTTATCCTAATTCTATTTCCTTTGAAAGGAATTACCATACTGGAATAATCCATATACATACATCCACCCAATTTTGCAGTAAATTCCCTTGAAAGGCATATTCTAAAGTAAGGCTCAAGATCGACTACTACTATTTCTTGCACTATCATCACCTCAGGAGCTCTATGTAACCTCATTAATACATCATATATGACTCTCACTATTTTCATTGGTATCCCATCCAATTTTAATACTCCTGGGTAGGATCGGGTATACTCCATACCCATCTCTTCATAGACTGCCTTAGGCATAACTGTAGTTGATGCTCCTGAGTCTATCATACAATTTCGAACCACCCATCCTTCCATTCTTAGGGATATATAGAAAGGAGGGGTTTTATTTTTTTAAAAACTAGGGGATATTTCTTTCTTCTCTTAGGTCATACTAAGGATTTTGGTGGCTTGCTTATCCCGTGGGTACTTGTTGAGAGAAGCCTTAAGCAAATCTATCTGACTAGGAATGAACATAGTATCATACAAACCAAATTTTTATGGAATATTTTTCATATCCTCGACAATATTATACTCAGTCTTAGCCAGGGTAGGTCTTTTAGGCCTTCTTTTTGGCTCACCATATTTTCTTTTATACTGCTGAGTGGCTTCTATTCTTTACCTTTTGGTAATAGAGGGGAATATAAGCCTTTCTTGTACTTCATATTTAGAACTCATCCAGTATCCTTAAGTTTATTTTTCCAACCTCTTAGGAATACTATCTGTCTTATCTTTCTCTCTAGCTTGAGGTATAGGAAAAGTATCACTACTTTGGGGAAGCTGGTCATTCCTTTTTTGAGATGGAACTTGAAATTGTCCCATTTTTTGTGGATCTACTTGCAAGGTTTTCTTCCCAAACCTTGTCATAATAGCTATTGGGCCATATTCATCAATTCCTTTCTCTACCATGATCTGATCTTGCTGCCAGAGCATATTCACTCTCCCATTTTGACTTCTCTCAGCTTGTTCCATGGCCATTTGCACATGATGTTGGTACATAACACAAGACTATGAATCATGTGGATCATTACACACCAAGCACCAAATATTTGCAAGAGTGGTATTTGAAGAATATTCAGGTTCTTCATATATTGCATTCACTTTGATACCTAAACTATTGCTAGGACCAGGTCTCTGATCCTTATTTATATATGGGAATATATTTTTGCTGAGATCTCTCCATTTCTCTCTTCTCTACGGAGTTCATCTTGTTACTCAAGTTTTTCAAGGTGTTTTGAATGTCTAAGAGAATTAATGATTCTTGGGGAACCTGAGTAGGAAGAGGAGGAAAGGGGATTATAGTGGATGTGGATTTTGGCTGAGGAATGGGGGCCATTTATGGAAATGGGGATGGTAGTGGAGGTGGATCCATATATGACTATAAAATCTAGCTGGCCTATGAAATTGAACTAAGTACTCTAAAACCTTGCAAAGATACTGAACCTATTTCTGCAACTTCTCTATTTGTTTATTTTGAGTATCAAGCTTCTTCTCCAAAGAATTTAAATATGAAATTTGTGCCTCCATTCCTTGACAATTAAGCATCGAATGTGTTATATCCTCATTATATTTCATCATTGTAATTGTTTGTGGGGGCCTTATAATTAATTGTATTTTTTGAGGTAAGTCCACTTGTATACCAATTTTTGATGTGTTAATAGAGAGCAGATTTACTTGCACCCCAATTTCTATTGTTTCAACTTGAGATAATTCAGTTGTAATTAATTCAATTTTTTTTAAATGAGAATGCACATTTACCTATTCTTTTACTTATTCCTATTCATTTGCCTCCTCAGCTGCTTGTCATGTTTGTTCTTCCTATTGTAAATTTTGAGAATATTCTGCAGAAGCTCCTGAATCTGTGATGTTGACATCCTGCTAGAATATTTGTGTTGTTATCTCTTCTATTTCCACTCCTTTTATGGGTGATTCTTCCTTAGGTAGGGCTACCTCCATATGATCTTATGCCAATTCTAATATAAATATGACCAAATCATTATCATAATTAGATTTTGTAGGTTGTTGTTCTAGATTGGACAACTGAACCTTTAATTTATTCACTTCTTCCTGCAAACTAGCAATAAGCTTATATTTTTCTATGATAGAGGCTTCATGATGTTCTATCCAACCCATCTGTGTCTTAATGAAAATTTTAACATCACATAATTGTTCTTGTATGTCCTCCTCCTCATCCTCTGCTATGGACTCTTCTTCAAAATCAGAGTAATCAACAAGTGAGATTTTTGTTGTAGGTATTGTTGTGTCTATGATTGCTATTTCTGCTTCTAATTCCTCTATGTTTATATATACTTCTTCTGATCTTACTTATGCAAATTGCTCTACAAGTACTTCTTCCTGTAACATTAGTCCAACATATGCATTAATGTCTTTCTCCTACTTTGTATTTATCTGTTGAGATAGTGATGACACCTCTACATCGACTACCTCCATTATTTTCTATTTCTGAATTCTAGAAGACCTTCACAAGCCCAAAGTAGTTTGTTTGACCCTTTTAGGGGACTTTGGAGAAAATTCTGATGATTATGGAGTAGCACTTGCTCCAGGAATTTCTTTCTCCATTTGCTCTTCCCTGCTTGTACTACCAGACTACTCAATGGGTTGTATTGGAAAAACTATTACATTTTCAAAAAATGTAACTTTCTTAATTTTTTCTACAAAATATTCCCTAGATTGCTTTTGTCTTTGTTTCCTGGTCCTGAAGGATGGAGGTACCTATGGTGAGGAGGGAATTTCTCTTTTAGAGAATTTAGTTTCAATTTCATGTTCAGAACTTTCAATTTTTATTTTTGCTTCAGATTCAGGTCCTTCAACCTCTACCTCTTCTTTAGATCCAGGGATTTCAACTTCTAATTCATTACATGTAGAGAAAAATCATTCAAATCTCCTAGGTTTTCTTCTAAAGTGGTATTTATAGATGAGATTGATGATCCCATGGTGTTTGGGAGTCCCTCTTCCTGCTTGGTACCGTTTGGCCATATTTTGTAGCTCCTGGTATAAATACGGAGGGATATTTACTATGACTTCAAGGTTTGAGCCACCATGCCTTAAATGGTTTAATATTCTAATATGGTGTCTAGACAAAACAACAAATGGCCCAAAATAGGTAAGAAATCGGATTACCCATACTGTTACTTCTCCCCAAGGGTGTTGTAAGCTGGTTCGTTTTACCCCTTTGCAAACATTATTATTCATTTGAAATTCAACATATCTATCTTGTTCTTCTCTAAACTGATTAACTATTTATGCTAGGGTATTTTTACCAGCTTTCAAGATTTGTAACCCTTGCAACGGTAATTCAATGATTTGACTCAAAATTTGCAATGTTACCTAGATTGTCATATTGCTGATTTGAGCCTGGTTGTTCCTGAGAGTGCATGCAAATTTTGCTACCAATACTTCGGAGTGTCCATAAAATTTATGTAGGAATGGCATCGATCCTCCTTCTATAAAAATACATAGTAATTTAGGATCTCCTTGTATATAGTCTATATTTTTTGGCTTGATTTTATTCTTCTTATCCCCATTCTCAATTGTTTGTGCTCTGTTTTCTCTTAGCTTTATGTCGTTCTTGGGTCTAGATAGAACAATTTGTAGTTGTGGGGCTAAAGCATTTTTGGGCTACAAAATTAAATTTTCACATCAAAAAATTGCTTCGAAACATGTTGAAGCATTTGGAAAATTAAATTTCCCTTTTATGTCTCACGTGGTAGATTCCTATTTCCCATAGGAATGTGATTTATCAATTTCTATTGTGCTGGATTAAATAATTATGACGTGCTGATGTGGTAGTTAATTGTTGGCTGTATTGTATACAACATGCAGAATTTCTCTATTTCCAAAGTATCTTGTTAAGTGTGTCAAATATTTTGCATATCATGAAACATGCGATGATTTCCAACAACCTTGTTCCCATCGTTGATGTTGGAAAACCACATCTTAAAAATTGTTCCATGATTTTTCTTTATGTTGAACAAAAAAATAATAATTTTGATGCCACATGTCATTTCGTATTTTAACCTTGCTCATTCTAGAGTTTTCCCCTTACGTATGAACACTTCTTCATTCCAAAGCATAACCATTATTATTCTGAAGTTGCTCTTGTTTTGTTTGGTTCTAGAGATTCCATCATTCCGAAACTGTTATGAGCAACATTATTTTTCCAAAGCATTATCATGCAGAAGTATTTGAAGACATTGACTAATAATTTTTATGATCATATCATGGTCACATTTTTATTGACCAGATGGATAAATTCTGAATCAACCTTATGTATGCCTTATATACTAACTAGGGATATTATACACTACATACTAGATATTGACAATGTTCTAAAATAAAAAAGGCACATATCTGATATAAAAACTTATCTACATTTGTACATATGGCTATTTCTGTTGATTCCAGTCAGCTACTCTATTGACTAAGATAGGTGCACTCTGAAAACAGGTGAAACAGTGATTGTGATAAAAGACATAATAGTGATGGTGGGTCCAAAATGTGATTTCAACAAGGCAAACATGTCGGAAGACCGGTTTTCATGCAAGCCTAATCAGAAGCACCTCAAAGAGGTTTTCACTTCCTCAATTATTCATTTATTATTATTATTTTTATTGTTGTTTTCAATTTATTTCATGTTACTCTACTGATTTCGGTGTGGAAGAAGTGTTTTCTTCCAACATGTGTACATCAAAGTTTTCTACTTGCTTGAGAAATTCCTCTTTAGTTAGTGGTTTATGGTATGTCCAAAGATGATGTCCATGAACCACCAAATTTCATCGTGAATCATCAATGGGTGAAAGGAGAACAACTCCATTGTCAAATACTTCCTCAATATGATATGGTCCAAGCCACTTAATATACAACTTTCTAGGATAGTCTTCATAATGAGAGTCAAACAACAAAGCCCAATTGCCTTGTTGAAATATTCGTTGTTGAATGTAACTGTCATGCCATAATTTTTGTTGTGCTTGGATCATCTCAGTTTGGTGCAATGCATCCATTCGTAGCTCATCCAATGCATTGAGCTAAATAATTCGGTCTGTTTGTGCTTGTAAAAAATCAATACCTACATCCAAAGTAGTTCGAAGAGTCAATAACTCAAATTCAATAGGTAAAAGAGGCTTTTTACCATAAACCAATTCATATGGCGTAAATCTATGTTGGCAATTTTGGGTACTTTGGGTAAATTGCCTTTGCTCAAGTGTATAGGTTGTCATTGATGTCAAAAGGCATTTTTGTGTTGATATAAAAAAGAGTATGATGTCAAAAATATCTTGAGAAGCTTCATAATGTTAAAGGGTTTTTATTAAAACCATGGTGACAAGGTTAAAGGTTTTTCTTAAAACCGTTTGGACTCATTAAGGGTTTTTATTAAAACCAAGCTTAACTTAATGCAAAGGTTTTTACTTCTTGAAAAACCTTGAAGGTCCATGTTTATTATTAATAATTAAATTAACTCAAACCTTTGACAAGGGTCTAAGTTTAATTTATTATTAATAAAATAATAATAATTATTATTTTGATTATTATTAAAGGGTCTTTCAACCCTTAAGCGACGGAGAAAAATAAATAAATCTTTCGCCGATGTGTTGCCATCGTTGGAGGAGCGCCGACGTCAAATAGTTAAGGAGAAATGGCTATATAAGTGGGGATGATTTTCTAAAGTGATTGTAACTCCGAGTAATGAAAATCATAGCTCTGTGATCTTTGAGAAAGCGTTCTATTTCATTGAGAGTTGATTATCGATATTGAGTTGCCCAAGTAATTTCTTGCATTTTTAGTTTGCACTTTGACATCCGACAGATTGCACTCCACCTACAGTTGTTGGGACTGCACTCAAATTATGTTTTTAGTTTGTGCTTTGACATCCGACAGTTTGCTTTCACCAACAATTGATTGGATTGCACGAAGGATAACAGTTATTGTTAGCGTTGTGTGGATGATTATTTTTGTTGCCTAGTGAGTTATGTTTTGGACAGCGCTCACCAGTTTGCATGTGGCTTGTGGAAGACATTTACGTTTTCCAAATTATTTGTGTCAAAGGAAGATAAAATATAGGGCAACACAGTATTTCTTCATTGGGTACTTGTGACCCAACGGTGGTGGTGTTTAAGCAAAAGTGCTAGAAGGCAGAGGTGCCGAGTTCGATTCTCTTTGTGGGTAATTTTCTTTTGGTCGCGGTGTGCAAAGGTAGTGGTTGTGAAAGTGCTGGAGGTATAAGGTTAAGGTATCATATTTGCTTTGACATTGTTTTATTGATGCTTAATGTTTATGTGGAGTAATAAGGTATAAAGAGGTTTTACTTTGTATGTATATTATACTTCTGGTGGTTTTTATTAAGTTGGAGAAATAAGGTGTTAATTTTGATCTTTATTATTGTATATTGTTGTATAGTTGCTAACTCTAATTGGTGGCAAATTGAGAGTTAGTGTTGTGACAGATTTTGAGTTCTCCTTCTTCATCAAAGTAAAGGTATGGGCAACTTCTTCCATGTATATTTTTGATGATATATTTTCTGAAATTGAGTTTGGAGTGAAAAGGTTGTCTACTAGGTATTTTTGGTGTAAATATTATTTTATGGATATTGAAGATTGTTTATGCATTAAAATCATTGATGAGTTTTTGGGTGAATGCATAATTCTGGTTGAGGAAGAGGAAGCATTTTTTGCACTAGGGTTTATGTTAGTAAGTCTTGCTACTTGCATTGAGATGATGAAACCCTTAGTTGGCTATTTTGATATTGATGGTTGAGTTGCTTCCATAAAGGTTTTTTGATCAAGTTAGTGCTTTCCTTGATACATGATATTGGGCTTACTCCATTGAGTTGATTTGAGCAAGTTATTCTTTGCATTTGGTGATATTGTGTTGGTGGTTGTTTTGTTCAAATATCCTTGGAGGGAAAAGGATTTCTACTTGTTTCCTTTTCTTGTGATGATTGGTTGAATGCTTCAAGGTTGATGTTGAGTTGAATGGTGTTGGTTGACTAAACCTTGTTTGATGAGCATTGTTGTTGAAACCCTAATTTTTGGTAAAAAGAATATGAGTATCATTGTTATATGAGATATTGCATAGTTGGCAATTGTTGGGTTGTGTTTCATATTCTTGAGAAAAGCATACTACATCTATCTTATTCTTTTGAGATTGAGATTGAGTTGAGATTGATATTGGGAGTTAAGTATAGAACATATTGGGTCTCTAACAATTCTCTTTATGTTTCTATGAGAATTGATATTGAGATTGGGAGTTAAGTATAGAACATATTGAGTCTCTAACAATTCTCTTTATGCTTCTATGAGGTTTATGAATCACATTGGGTCTCTAAAAATTCTCTTTGTGGGTTCATGCTAAGCAAGTTTTTCTTGGTGAGCTTGTTGAGGTTTTGGACAGGTTTCGGTGGGGACTTATGAGCAGTTTTTGGACAGGTTCGATGGGGACTTGTGAGCAGATTTGGATAGATCCTAGCAGAGGACTTGTGAGCTGAGTTTGATAGTTCTATCAAATAACTTGAGGACAGAGGTGCATTGGTTCTTTGAGAAGAACTTGAGGACAGATTTGGAAAGTCTTTGAGAAGGCTTGTGTGCAAAGGATTGATTTGTTCAAGAGTTGGACAGATCTTGAAGACAGAGAAAGACTTGTACTAGACCGACTGACTGTGTTTGGTACAGGTTGTTGAACTACTGTGGACATGATCATAGAAGGTAGAGGTCTCTTAGGCTAAGCATTGAGGACAGGATGTCTTTGGTGGAAAGTAGTTCCACGTGCTGGCAAGAGGTAGAGGTAGTTGATCTTCTGAGGGATCATTTCCAGAGCAGAGGGGAAGGTATCTCCTTTGAGCAGAGGCTCATAAATTTAGATTGGGGGAAGGTATCTCCTTTGGGCTGAGGCTCATAAACATTGTAATTGGGAAGGTTTCCCAAAGAACTTTGAGATAACTTTTAGAGAAATGTTTTGTGGATGTAGCCTAGGCATTCTGGGTGAACCACGTTAAAATTGGTGTCACTTTGTGGATGATATTGTGCATTGTTTTGATATTGCTTTGGGTATATTGCTTTAATATTTTGAAGTATAAAGGAAAAAGTAAAAAGAGGTCTTATATTGTTCACCCCCCCTCTCAGTATAAGCTTGTGTTCTTCAATTGGTATCAGAGCGGGTGCCTTTGGAAATTTTAATAGCTTGAACGAAAAGCTAGTAAAGAACACAATGGATCATTCAAGTGGCAATGCAGCACCTATTCTTGATGGGTCATATTTTGGTCTTGTGCAAGGATGAAGGTTCATCTAATGGCACTTGGGAATGAGGTTTGGGAAGTGATTGAAGATGAGTACACTATTCCTGAACATGGTCCTTATACTAAAGAAGAAAGTCTCCTACATCATAGCAATTCAAAAGCAATGAATGCAATCCTGAAAGGCTTACAAAAAGCAGATCTCACCAAAGTGATTCACTGCAAGATAGCTAGTGAAATATGGAATCAGTTGAAGGTGGTTCATACAGGTGATACAAATTTCAGAAAGGCCAAGTTGAGACACTTCAAAGGTATGTTTGAACAACTCCAAATGAATGATGATGAAAATATTAGTGACTACATGCTTCGTATGGATGAGGTTGTCAACTCCATGAAAGACTTAGGTCTTGAGCTTGCTGAAAATGATGTTTGTGATAAGATTTTAAGATCTCTTCCTAATAGATTTAGTGAAAATATTTCTGCTATTGAGGAAGCTAAAGATTTGTATAAGTTGAAAAAGGATGAGCTCCATAGTATACTTGCAATATTTGAGTTGAGAACTCAAGTGAAGGTTGATGTCAAGAAAGATGCAGATTTCAAGGCTACCAAGAATTCCAAAGGTAAACAACTTCAATATAGTGATGAGTCTTCTAGTGATGAAGAGGCATATTACAACAAGAAAGGCAAGTTCTCTAGAAAGCACAAAAGTATGAAAAATATAAGATGTTTCAATTGTGGAAATTTTGGTCATTATGCTACTGACTGTATTGTTTCCAAGGATGAAAGTGATGAAGATAAATAGGACTATAAGAGCAAGGATTCTAAAAAGCACAAGCATCACAGGAAAAACAAAGATGAGCACAGCAATCAAGGAAAGAGGTACTCTCACAAACACAAGAAGAGCTTCTACCTAGACAAGGCAAGTAAGTGTTCTAGTAGTGATAGTGAAAGTTCTTCAAGTGATAATGAAAATGAGATGTTGTTCATATCAAAAAAAGAGGAAGAACCAAAACATAGATTCATTATCATGAAATGTCTTAGATGTGTAAATTTTGGTCACCTTGAGGATGATTGCACAAATAATGATTTGGTTTCTATTATGTATGAGGATGCTTCAAAAAAATATAAGGAAGATGCTTGTATGGTTTTTGAAAAGTGTAGCACCTCTAGTGATAAGAAATCTGAAAAATGCTTTGATGATTCAAAAGGCAAACATATAGAGGAAGGAGAAGTAGATCTTAAAGGTGAACTTATTAGTGCTCTTAGTGCTTTGAAAAAGGAAAGAAAGAAGAATGCTAGACTCAAGGATAAGTTAGATGAATGTTGTATGGAGAGAGATGATATTATAGAAAGTCTTGACTTCTCTATAGCTAAGACACAAGAACTCAAGGATGAGTTAGAATCTAAGGTTCTTGAGTATAGTGAGTTAGAACAAAAAACGGCTTCTTTGAAAGAGAAAACTAAATAGTACAAGGATAAGCTTCATAGGTTTCAAGATAGCTCCAAAAGGGTTAAGTCACTCATCAAAGGTCAAAGAAAGATAATAGATAAAATAGGCTTTGGTTTTGTTAAGCCTCACAAGGAACAAGTTGGAGAGTCTAGTAAGAGACTCCAAAAGGAAGAGAGTTCTGATGAGAAAAGTATTTCAGATCATGAGTCCTTGAATGATAGATGCACAAAAATAGAAAACAGAATTCAGAATGAGAAGAAGTTTTCAGAGCCTAAGAGGTCAAATAAAGGAAAGTTTCAAGGTAGATGTTTTGCTTGTCATAGGTTTGGTCACATAGCTTCACATTGCATGGCTCAAGTGAAGAAGGTAAATGATAGTTTCAGAAGTGCTAGTTACTTTCAAGGGTATTGCTACTCTTGTCAATAGTTTGGGAACAAGGCAGTTTATTGCAAGGCAAATAACAGGAATAGGTTCGATCAGAACAGGTTTGGTCAAAACAGGTTTGGTCAGAAAAGGTTTGGCCAGAACAGGTTTGGTCAGAACATGTTTGGTCAGAACTTGTGGATTCAAATAACAGGTATGCCTAAAAGAAATAACATTGTTACTTGTTATAAGTGCAACAATGAAGGTCACACAGCCAGACAGTGTAGAGCTAAAATTCTAGAATACAAGAATAGGAACAGTGGCATGATCAGGTCCAAGGATCAAGGCATGGATAATAACAGGGATGAGAACAAGAATAAGAATAGTGATAGGAATAGGAATATGGACAAAGAGTTCAACAGCAGGCCTGACAAGGAAGTTATAGACACTGATGATGATCAGTGCCTAATGGGAGTTTTACTCCCACCCCAGAATTAATCACCTCATCAGAAGGTGGGGGAGGGACTAAGCTAAGAGAATCATTCTTAGTCTCAAGACCCAAAGGTGGCCCTTTTCCATTGATGACAAAGGGGGAGAGATATGAGTAAGGGGGAGAGCTTCAAAGTGAAGAGGAGAGCTTCAAGTCAGGGGGAGAAAAACTTCAAAGGAATATTCTCAGTTGTGGGCACAGTTGGTCAGTTGTTAGCACAGTTGGTTTTAGTTTTGGCTCTTGAGAAGTGTTTTCAGTAAAGGTTTGCCATCAATGACAAAGGGGGAGATTTTTGGCAATTTTGGGTACTTTGGGTACATTGCCTTTGCTCAAGTGTATAAGTTGTCATTGATGTCAAAAGGCATTTTTGTGTTGATATCAAAAAGAGTGTGATGTCAAAAATATCTTGAGAAGCTTCATAATGTTAAAGGGATTTTATTAAAATCATGGTGACAAGGTTAAAGGTTTTTCTTAAAACTATTTGGACTCATTAAGGGTTTTTATTAAAACCAAGCTTAACTTAATGCAAAGGTTTTTACTTCTTGAAAAACCTTGAAGGTCCATGTTTATTATTAATAATTAAATTAAATCAAACCTTTGACAAGGGTCTAAGTTTAATTTATTATTAATAAAATAATAATAATTATTATTTTAATTATTATTAAAGGGTATTTCAACCCTTAAGCGACGGAGAAAAAAAAGAAATCTTTTGCCGATGTGTTGCCATCATTGGAGGAGCACCGATGTCAAACAGTTAAGGAGAAATGGCTATATAAGTGGGGATGATTTTCTAAAGTGATTGTAACTCCGAGTAATGAAAATCGTAGCTCTATGATCTTCGAGAAAGCATTCTATTTCATTGAGAGTTGATTATCGATATTGAGTTGCCCAAGTAATTTCTTGCGTTTTCAGTTTGCGCTTTGACATCCGACAGATTGTGCTTCACCTACAGTTGTTGGGACTGCACTCGAATTACGTTTTTAGTTTGTGCTTTGACATCCAGCAGTTTGCTTTCACCTACGATTGATTGGATTGCAAGAAGGATAACAGTTTTTGTTAGCGCTATGTGGATGATTATTTATGTTGCCCAGTGAGTTACGTTTTGGATAGTGCTCACCAGTTTGAATGTGGCTTGTGGAAGACATTTACGTTTTCTAGATTCTTGGCATCAAACAAAGATAAAATATAGGGCAACACAATATTTCTTCATTGGGAACTTGTGACCCAATGGCGGTGGCATTTAAGCAAAAGCGCTAGAAGGCAGAGGTGCCGAGTTCGATTCTCTTCGTGGGTAATTTTCTTTTGGTTGTAGTGTGCAAAGGATAGTGGCTGTGAAAGCGCTGGAGGTATAAGGTTAATGTATCATATTTGCTTTGACATTGTTTTATTGATGCTTAATGTTTATGTGGAGTAATAAGGTGTAAAGAGGTTTTACTTTGTATGTATATTATACTTCTGGTGGTTTTTATTAAGTTGGAGAAATAAGGTGTTAATTTGGATCTTTATTATTGTATATTGTTGTATAGTTGCTAACTCTAATTGGTGGCAAATTGAGAGTTAGTGTTGTGACAAATTTTGAGTTCTCCTTCTTCATCAAAGTAAAGGTATGGGCAACTTCTTCCATGTATATTGTTGATGGTATATTTTCTAAAATTGAGTTTGGAGTGAAAAGGTTGTCTACTAGGTATTTTTGGTGTAAATCCTATTTTCTGGATATTGAAGATTGTTTATGCATTAAAATCATTGATGAGTTTTTGGGTGAATGCATAATTCGGTTGAGGAAGATGAAGCATTTTTTGCACTAGGGTTTATGTTAGTAAGTCTTGCTACTTGCATTGAGATGATGAAACCCTTAGTTGGCTGTTTTGATATTGATGATTGAGTTGCTTCCATAAAGGTTGTTTTGATCAAGTTAGTGCTTTACTTGATACATGATATTGGGCTTACTCCATTGAGTTGATTTGAGCAAGTTATTCTTTGCATTTGGTGATATTGTGTTGGTGGCTATTTTGTTCAAATATCCTTGGAGGGAAAAGGATTTCTACTTGTTTCCTTTTCTTGTGATGATTGGTTGAATGCTTCAAGGTTGATGTTGAGTTGAATGGTGTTGGTTGACTAAACCTTGTTTGATGAGCATTGTTGTTGAAACCCTAATTGTTGGTAAAAAGAATATGAGCATCATTGTTATATGAGATATTGCATAGTTGGCAATTGTTGGGTTGTGTTTCATATTCTTGAGAAAAGCATACTACATCTATCTTATTCTTTTGAGATTGATATTGAGTTGAGATTGATATTTGGAGTTAAGTATAGAACATATTGGGTCTCTAACAATTCTCTTTATGTTTCTATGAGACTTGAGATTGAGATTAGTAGTTAAGTATAGAACATATTGAGTCTCTAACAATTCTCTTTATGCTTCTATGAGGTTTATGAATCACATTGAGTCTCTAACAATTCTCTTTGTGGGTTCATGTTAAGCAAGTTTTTCTTGGTGAGCTTGCTAAGGTTTTGGATAGGTTTTGGTGGGGACTTGTGAGCAGTTTTTAGACAGGTTCCGATGGGGACTTGTGAGCAGATTTGGACAGATCCTAGCAGAGGACTTGTGAGCTGAGTTTGATAGTTCTATCAGAGAACTTGAGGATAGAGGTGCATTGGTTCTTTGATAAGAACCTAAGGATAGATTTGGAAAGTATTTGAGAAGGCTTGTGTGCAGAGGATTGATTTTTTCAATAGTTGGACATATCTAAAAGACAGAGAAAGACTTGTACTAGATCGACTGACTATGTTTGGTACAGGTTGTTGAGCTGTTGTGGACATGATCATAGAAGGTAGAGGTCTCTTAGGCTAAGCATTAAGGACAGGAGGTCTTCGATGGAAAGGAGTTCCATGTGTTGGCAAGAGGTAGAGGCAGTTGATCTTTTGAGGGATCATTTCCAGAGCAAAGGGGAAGGTATCTCCTTTGAGCAGAGGCTCATAAATTTAGATTGGGGGAAGGTATCTCATTTGGGCCGAGGCTCATAAACATTGTAATTAGGAAGGTTTCCCAAAGAACTTTGAGATAAATTTTAGAGAAAAGTTTTGTGGACGTAGCCCAGGCATTCTGGGTGAACCACGTTAAAAATTGTGTCACTTTGTGGATGATATTGTGCATTGTGTAGATTAAAGATACAACGCCAAACAGAAATAAAGAAATCACAATAAAGGAATGCAAAATAGTTGTACAAAATGAATGATTTTTATTAATCAATGGAGTTTAGAAACTCCTTTTAAGTACAACAGGGCCTATAACCCTTTTCGTGATACAAAGTTACAATTTGTGCTAGGGTTCTCCGAAACCCTAGCTGGCATAATGTGGTGGCGTCTCCAAAGAATGTATCCTTAACCTCAATAGAATGAGTGGGCTATGTTGTATCATTTGGCTCGGACCACTCCAAATTAAGCAGTTGCTATCAACAAATCAGATCTACCACTAGAATCCTACACACATTAAAATTATCAAAGAGTTAGAAACTAATAAGAGGGCTCCACTGTGTGAGCCCTCAGAAACAGTCTAAAACCCTAGATTTATGAAATAAAAATAAACAGAATGCAGAATTCAACAACAGATTAATACATAAATAAATATTACTTGCTTTAGATGAATCTATACCTTTTCCTGTTAACACGGTGAGACCAGGCGGTGGCAATGGATGCGGCGAAAGGGTTTAGTTCAGATTTAGGGCCGTAGAAGACTCAGAAGACTCAGGATTAACAGCAATAGCCAACTCCAGACTTAGATTAGAAAGATAGGTAGTTTTAGCCGAAGAGATAGATAGGGTTTGAGCCATCAAGGTGACTCAATTTATAATCTACTTTTAGGACACACTTTAGGGTTTTAACGACACTTTGAACGTGTGGCTAAGATTAAATTGGATCCAAGGGTAGAGAATAAATCTAGGTTGTGAAATGGATTAAGATGGATGGACGGATGAGATTAAATGAAGGATGGACGACTCAGATTAAATCACTTAAACTTTATTTATATATATATATATTAAAATATATTAAAATATTAAAATATATATATAAATATTAATTTAAATAAATTTGGGGATGAAAAATGGTGGGAAAAGTGAAATTGGGCCAAATAATGGTGGGAAAGTGTGGATTTGGGCCAAATAATGGCGGGAAGGATGGATGACTGACACGTGGCTGGCAGGGAAGGTATAGATGACTTACAAGTGGCTGGATTTTGGTGTCTACAGATGCCCCTTTTTGAGCTGCTTTGTGTGAAGACACAATGTAGCACAAAAACTTAAGACACTTGAAAAGCTGGATCAGACGCAACTCTCTATCAAGACTAAAGCACAACTTTGAAGACCAAAGAATAAAAGAATATTTAAAATTTTTCAGCTTACCCCCTCAATTGGCGAGCGAGAATGGTTCTCACAAGCCAATTGGAAGAAATTCGGAAGATAATGAACCGTTTTTGTCCCAATGGTGAAAAAAAAAAAAGGGTTGGTGCATGCACCATCTGTTTATGTCCCAACAGAAAATGGGTTGGTGTACAAACCAAAAAAGAATATGATTGAAGACGATATGAGTGATGTGAAAGATGGAGTGTTTTCTGCCCCAACGGTTATAAAGGGATTTTTGCCAAACTATAAATTCCATGATCATGTAAGATGAATTCCACTATAGGAAAATTAGAAATTGATAACGGATGCCCCAACTCCTGTGTGTGAATCCATACTTGTTGATGAAATTGCCTTGTTGGCGCCATTGATTTGCAGAGATGAAAGATGCATGAAAGAGTCCAGAACTCAGAGATGCTCCTAGTGACTATATGGATAATTCCTCGGGTCGGAACCAATCAACCTAGGTAGCCACAATCTCTAGCAAGACTTAAAATAATGATGATATGAAAGATTGTCCATGTTTAAGGCCCCATGAACTAGGCCATCAATGACAACTGTTGAGCAAATTAATCTTTGTATGAGGTCACTTGAAAAGTAGAATACCCAAAATTGATTTCCAATTTTCAAACAGATGAAATAATTGATGATGATAAATGGTAAGTGTCCTTATGGTGGTTTAATCCTCTTACCGAATTGCATGGATTCAAATCGTTGCAATCGCCAAGGTGATAGAATATACCACTAGATACGAGGTTTACTTTAATTTGATTTGGCAAAAATATGCATGATGAAAGAAGAATGAAATTGATGATAGATCAAAAGAATTGATGAATGTGGTTAATTTTGTGAAGGTTTTGAATATTTTTAACCCAATTTGTAAAACAATGATGAATGATGCACTTTTTGAGCGAAATGACAAAATTTGTGTCCAAAACTGTTGTAACCTTCACAAAATGTTTTATTATGATAAGAAGAATGGATGAATGCAATTTGATGAAATTTGGAGGAGGTAAGCTTCAATTTTGTAAGTTTTGTTCCTTTATTCAATACTGACACCAAACACCGGTTTGCGTTTGTGGTTGGCAGAGATGCCCGCCGGTGTTTAGGCGCTTTGCAGATGCAGTACTGCATCTAAATCTGCCATGAAACGCCCTACTACGTTTTAGGGCACCAAAATCAGCTATTTAAATAGTTTCAGCGAGAATTTCACTCATTTGTGCATTCGAGCTTAAGAGAAGTGCGTCTGAGGGAGTGGAGTGAAGTTGAGTGAAAGGTTGTGTGGGAGAGTGAAGCATGCGGGAGCTATGGTGGAGATGGGAGTAGACGCGCCATTGTAGCCAGCTGAGGTATTTGTTCATTTAAGCAAGTACTTATTATGTGTTTTTTTTTTTGAAAAATTTGTAACAAATTTTTGTTCTGTTGTTTTGTAGCTTAGGGTGTTAGAGGCACGACATCGATTCTCCCCTATCATTTCGGGGATGAGGAGGTCGTTGTCCCAAGATGACAGGGTGACGAGACTCCAGGTAGAGCTAGCAGAGCGGGAGTGATGACATGGGATAGACATGGCTAGGCTTAGGTCTAGGACTCGTTACATTGAGGCTCTGGAGGACACATTGTTTAGGCATCACATTGTGTTGCCTGATCCTCCATCCTCTTCTGTCTCTAGGCGTAGTGAGTCTAGGCACATAACTAGGTCTAGGGCTCCTACTAGGTCTCAGGGGTCCTCTTTTGATGGTTAGTTTAGTGCTTAGATGCACTCTTTATGAGCCTTGGTGCTCTATTGTATATTGTAGCCTTTTGGCATTCATTGTATAGTTTGACCTTTATACATATATATATACATGGCTTTTATTTATTTGGTGTTTTACTCTCTTTTGTGTGAATGCCTATGTTTTTGTGATGCATGTTTTTATATGTTTTAATTTTTTTGATGCATATGTGATGGAATGGAATGCAAACTTATAGATGATTAATGCGAGACTAAGTAAATGAAATATGCACTAAGAAGCACTCATACTTTTAGATAGTTAGATTTAGTGAACTGTTATCATAATTGTTTAATCAGGGGCACCGAACTTGGTGGCTTGTGAATGGATGACGTATGGAATGACATGAATATGGAAGAAGATATGGAGGGTGATATGGAGGTTGATATGGAAGACTGTTTTACAAAGACTCAAACATGCTAGTGGTATCAAACAAACTTACTAACACTGCCTAATTCAACTAGGACCAAATGTGTGTGCATGCGAGTTCATTAACCAAATCAGAAGCATGGTAGTGACTCTAGGCAATCCAAAAACCTATGTGTGTGCAAGTGTGTTCATTAACCTTATCTTGCATAAATTAGGTAACCCTATTATGGAGAAGACCCCGAAGCTAGTTTGTCCGTATGAGCATTCAGAGGTATCTTTTTGAGGAGAGACATGTCGCCATGCAATGAGTATACTCCACTGCCAGTCAAGCGTATATAGCCCCGGTGAAGGTTAACTCCATAGTACATGTTGTTTTAGACCTTTGTAAGCCTTGGGGATGACTACCTATCCGTCTAACTAGACAAGTAGTATGATCCTTACAACTTATTTGGGATCAGTGGTGTGTGAAAAATGTTCATTTCCTTAGAGCTTTGGGGAATCGAATTCTCAACCGAAGTATGATGAGAATTTTACCCTATCCTTACTACTATGTTTATATTTATATTTTGTGATTGCTTGTGATAGTGGTAAGAACCACTGTTTTATGGACTATGTTTGCATGATAGGAAAAATGAGGATTACCCTTTTCACTTCAAGGCACAACCCAAGGATGGTGTTATCTCTCTTTCACACCTGATGTTTTTAAGATGTGAAAATGTGATAGGTTCAAGACCGCTTTTGAAATCATTTCCCAATACTCAAGATTTTATTTAGTGTAATTTGTGATATGGCCCTAGAGAACTTTGACATGCATTTTGAAGTTTGCTTAAAACACTAGGAATGGCTGAGTGACTGAAAACATTTTGGCAATGTAAATATGTGCAAATGGAAAATGGGTGTACGAATGACAATTCGGTTTGATGGATTTTATGAAGGTGCCCCTGATTAAGGCAACATGACTTTTTCTTGACCAAATTTTATATCCAAAAGATAGAATGGTCTCTAACATGATATGCAACTATGGCTGAAAATGAAATGTTATGGTTTTGAATGAGATGTATGCACATGAAATGCAATGTTTTTGAATGAGATGTATGCAACTAGCAATGAAATGCAAATTCTTTTTATTTTTATTATTTATTTATTTATTTATTTATTTTTATTTTTTTTTTGTTTTACAAGCCATGTATATACGTACATATAAAATTCAAACTATGTGTAGAATGCCCTCAAGTGTATAACATTAAGTGGTTCGGGTTCTTCCTCTCCCTCTAAACTGGCAAGTCTATAAGTTCCATTACCCACTCTTTCAGTGACCATATATGGACCTAACCAATTAGCCGTGAATTTATCTCGAAGATGCGGCAATGCATTGGTGTTTTGTTGATTCTCTTTAAGGACAAGATCCCCTACTTGAAATTCTCTTAGATGAACTTTGGCATTGTAAGCACGTTTGAATCGGTCTTGATAAACTCACAAATGCTCTAAAGCATTGATTCGTTTTTCATCTGAGTGTGAGTTGATCAAGACATGCTTTTCTAGCAGTATCATCATCGATAAATTCCTGCAAAGAAATTCGCAATGAAGGGATCTCGAGCTCAAAAGGCATGATTGCTTCAGCTCCATAGACCAAAGAAAATGGTTTTGCCCTAATGGGAGTTCTGATGCTTGTTCTGTAAGCCTATAATGCTAAGGGGATTTGTGTATGCCAATCTTTATGATTTTATTTAACAAGTTTCTTAAGAATAGCAATTATGGTCTTATTGGAAGCTTCAGCTTGTCCATTGGCTTGTGGGTAGTAAGGAGTTGAGAAACTATGATGGATATTATACTTTTCGCAAAGAGCTCGAACATCCTTATTCTTAAAAGACTTGTCGTTATCAGAAATAATTTTAGAGGGAATACCAAAATGACATGGTGAAGTATAAACTCCACAATTCTAGGACCTGTCGTACTGGTTAGAGGAATAGCTTCAACCCACTTTGTGAAGTATTCGATGGCTGTAATGATGAAAGTATGTTGTCCTAAAGAGGCGGGTGAAATCTTGCCAATTAAATCGAGACCCCATTGTGAGAAGGGCCAAAGGCTTTGGATGGGTCTGTAAAACTTGTGATGGTATATGGGTTAAATTAGCGTGTTCTTGACACTTTTTACATTGTTTAACATATTTGCAACAATCTTGTTCCATAGTGGGCCAATAATACCCCATACATAAAATACGCTTCGCAATGGCCATTCCACTAAAATGACCACCACAAGTACCATCATGGGCTTCAGCAATAGCTCTATGTGTTTCACCTACTTCTAGACAGTGGAGGAGTACTCCATCATATCCATGTTTATACAACACATCCCCCAAAAGAACAAAATGAGCTACCTTTTGCTTAAAACAACGACGGGCAGTTCGAGACAAATCAGATGGGAGTGTTCCAAACTTGAGGAAGGCTACTATCTCACTAGACCAAGGCTCATATGGATCCGAATGGATAAAGCAAACATATTTTTCATCCTTAGACTCAGCTTTGGAAATGATTAGGGGCTGTACCTCTCCAAGGGAGTCCTTTGGAATCAATGATCCAAGAGAGGCCATGGCATCCGCAAATCTATTAGTCAAACGAGGCAAACTAGTGATCTCATACCAATCAAACTTAGAGAGCAACTTCATTGCTACATCATGATAAAGCTTAATGGTAGGTTCTTTGGCTTGGTATTCTCTTGTAATTTGTTTAACCACGAGTTGAGAATCCCCAAATATTCGAATACACTTAATGCTCATAGCTATGGCTGATTGAAGACCTAAAATTAAGGTTTCATACTCTGTTGTATTATCGGTGCATTGGAAGTCTAGTTTGAATGATAAAGGGATGGGAATCCCTTGAGGTGTATGAAACACAACTCCAGCGCCTTGACCTTTCACGAATTAGAGCCATCAAAGAATAGCGTGATGTCAACATCTTCCTCCGGAATGATGTCCTCTTCTTGTTCAGTGATAGCAAATACCAAATAATTTGGGAGCTCAATAATCAAAGGATGATCACTAGGTAGTGGAGCTTCCGCAAGTTGATCGGCTGTAACTTGACCTTTAACAAATTTTTGGCTAATGAATTCAAGATCGAATTCGGTAAGCAACATTATCCATTTAGCGATACGAGTGTTATTATAAGTGCGAGACATCATATAACGCAAAGGGTTTTCTCTAGCTATGACATATGTTGTATGGCTAAGCATATAATGACGAAGTTTCTTAGTGGCAAAAACCACTGCTAAGCACAACTTTTCCACATAAGCATATTGGGTTTCATAGCTTACCAATGTTCGACTAATATAATAGACAGCTTGCTCATGATTTTGTTCATTCTTTTGTGCAAGCATTGTCCCTAAGGCAAATTCCGTTGCTGAGATATAAAGATTGAAAGGAACCCCTGGACGAGGCAGAGCTAAGACTGGCAGAGATGCTAAGTACTGCTTGATGTCATCAAAGGCTTTCTGACACTCATTTGTCCATGAAAATTGTACCCCCCTTTTGTAGTGGGTGGCAAAATGGCCTGCATTTATCAGAAAGTTGTGCAATAAAGCGACGGATTGAATTAATCTTTCCTTGCAAACTACGCAACTCCTTCAAATTAGTTAGGGGACACATTTCCATAATGTCTTTGACCTTGTTTGTGTCCACATCAATACCTTGTTTAGAGATAATAAAACCTAGGAGTTTTCCTGAGGTAACACCAAAGACACATTTCTTAGGGTTCAACCTTACTTTATGCTCTAGAAGTCTATCAAAAACTTTTTCCAATACATCAAAATGCTCTTGTCGAGTTTTAGATTTTGCCAATAAATCATCCACATAATCTTCGATAATCTTATGCATATAATCATGGAAAATATAAGTCATGGCTCGTTGATAGGTTGCACCTGCATTCTTAAGGCCAAAGGGCATCACCCTGTAACAAAAAGTTCCCCAAGGTGTGGTAAATGTTGTTTTGTGTTGATATTCAGGGTTTATTCGAATCTGGTTGTATCCTGAAAATCCATCCATGAACGAAAGCATTTCATGACCAGCATAGGTGTCGACAAGAGTATCAATTTTTGGAAGAGAAAAGTCATCCTTAGGACACGCTTTATTTAGATCTCAAAAATCGGTGCAAACACGTATTCCCCCGTTAGGCTTGCGAACGGGTACCATGTTAGAAAGCCACTCAGGATAATCAATCGGGACGACAAATTTAACATCCAGAAGTTTTTGAATCTCCGATTTAACTATGAGGGCCACGGTAGGATGCATTTTCCTAAGTTTCTATTTGACAGGTTTAGCATATTTTTGTAAGGTGAGGTTATGGACAACCAAATTAGGGTCTAGGCCTGGCATGTCTTTGTAATACCATGCAAATATCTCCTTCTTCCGCTTAAGTAAAGCAATCATTTGCTCTTGTTCCTCTGATGATAGACTTTTAGCCAGTTTCATAATTTGGGTGCCATCTTGGTCTGGACTAAGGTCTACATCGATATTTTCTTTAATAGACATGTGGGAACCTTCCTCAAGCTGATGGGGAGTAGGGATCAGATTTATGTCATCTAAAATATCATCAGGCTCCTGTGCCTTGCTCTCGTCTATGTCTGCCTGGAAGACCTCTGACTTAGAAGATGAAGGTGAATGTGGAGGTGAAGGAGGAATGTAGTTGGCGGAAGCCCTTAACAATTCCTCGAAAAGGATGAACTCTGAAATAGATGGAGGAGATGAAATCCGATCCATGTCAATCAGGTTTGGGTTGATCGGGATTGGCTTATTCGGATCATATGGATTATGGAGCGGGGTGAATAAGTCTTCAAAATTCATTGTCGACTTATGAAAGAAAGGATGGGCGGAATGGAATGGAAAACCGGTGAAGACCTCGGAAGACCTGAAATGCAAAACAACATAGTTTTTCAGTTTTTTTTTTTTTTTTGTAGTGGTGAAACCACTATTACACACATACATAAAGCAATAAAGTATTTTTATATATTTTGATATATATATATATATATATTTTTTTTTTGGGAATTTTTTGATTTTTTTTTTTTTGGTAGTGGTGAAAACCACTATTTTAGTATATACATATAATACAGGTTTGGATTATGGCTTATGGATGTGGCGGAGGGGGTGGTTCACCTCGTTCTTATGGAAGAAGCAAGCAAAAGATGGCCTCTTGGAGAGGGAACAATTGGAGATAAAACTTGTCTTGTTCAGTGAGGGGAACAATGGGCGCCGACTCTTCTTCAGATTCATCACCATTTGACATGACGTCAAATTCTTCATAGGCTTCATCTTCGGATTCGTCGGGGTGGAGGATTTCTTCTTCGAAATTAAGATTAATGCTTTGAAAAGCTTGTTCAAAAGAAGAAAGGGATGAAAGTGGTTGGTAGCCCAGACCAAAACGCTCAGTGGGTATCTGGTATGGCATATCGATGCGTTCAGTTACCCCTTGCTCGTATCGACCTAGGCCAAATTGCTGCCAATTATGTCTATGGAAATAGCAAGAGGGAAAACCCTCCATCCTTTCGATATTGGTAGGGACTGGATGCTTGGGTTCTAGTATGGTGGTAGGACTAGAAGATGACTCTATTCCCCCATATACAAAATTAATGGAATTTGGCATAGAACCCATGTTATAAACCGATCCAATGGATAAATGTTGGTCATGTGGATGACCAAAATATTTAACTGTTTGCACATTGAACGGTGTGATGTGGACATCTTGGATGGCATACTCACCAATATCTGCATCAATGAGATGGACCTTGACTTGGGAGAGAGATGGACTAGATGATGGAATAGAAGAATGTGGGATAGAAGAATTGGAAGGATTTGGTTGGGTTGATGCTTCACTGACTTGTGAAACATTAGTTGGTGATGGTTGGGAAGATGGAGGAATAATAGGTGATGTTGAAGAAGGTGTAGAAGAAGGGGGTAATGACGTGGAAAGAGATGATTGGTCATGGCCACATGTGCATGTGGTCACTGATGAAGAAGAAGGAAGATTATGAGATGAAGAAAGTGGTGAATGAGATGGAATAGCAGAAGAGGAAGATGGTTGCGATATGATGGGTAGCTCCTCAGGAATGGGAGCTTTATAAGAAGATGGTATAGAAGAAGTAGATGGGGTCAAGAAAATATGAGTGGATGGCAACATAATCTCATAAGTATTTGAGACATAGTTGCAATGTTTGAAGGGTTCAGTGTCAGCAGGTACACAATGAACCTGTCCATCATATACATACTTTAGAAATTGATGCAGTATAGAAGGGACACATCTCATCTCCCTAAGCCAAGGCCGTCCAAGCAATACATTGTATGTCACGGACCCTTCCAAGATGTGAAACAAGGTATGCAAAGTTTGGGCCCCTACCTCAATGGGCAAGATAACTATGCCAACCGTGGAAAATAAAGCATCATTGAATGCTTTAAGAGTAAAAGTCAACTTGGTGATAAGGGATGGCGACAGCTCTAGATGACTCAATGCCGATGTTGTAATGATATTGATTGAGGAACCGGTGTCAATTAAGACTCTCTTGAATGGCTTGTGATCGATCTTGGCCATGATATGCAGTGGAGGATCTATACTTTCTGTTGACAAAGGTTTGATTTCAAAATAATAGAAAGTGATGGAGGGCTCCATGCATGTTTGAATACTTCCCACAAAGTTGTTGAAGGCATTAGTATCTTGAGTTTGAAACTCGATTGAATTTAATATTTCCATTAATGCCTCTCTATGCGGGGGAGATTGTTGAATGAGGTCATAGATCGATAACTTGGCATAAGCCATTTTTAAACTGGTAGTTAATCGGCAACTCAATGACATGATGGGTCGTTGGCGTTGAGTAGAATGATTTAGAGGTTGTTGAGAAGTACTAGCACGTCGTTGGGTCACTGTTACCTGAGGTGGACTGGGAGTTTGTATAGGTGGCTGTGGTTCAGCTTGATTTGGTTGGTTCGCCCTTTGACCCCGGGTTACTATGTTAATAGTACCCATAAAACCTTGGTATTGTTGTACATGGTTGACTTGATTAGGAGGAGTTACCTAAGTTACTCCCCCTGAAGTTGTTGGAGCTTCCTCCCGATGTGGAAGGGGTGTTTGAAATACACCAAGATTTTGATTTTGTTGGGCTAAGGGGCTATCCAATTTAATGGCTCCAATATCAATAAGATCTTGGATCACATGTTTGAAAGTTGTACAATTATTGATATCGTGTCCATTTTGCCTATGATAAGGACAAAATAGGTACTCCTTGTAATACTTCCCCCTTCTAGATGGTTCTAAAGGTTTAAACTTAGGTAAAGTTAACTAATTTGTGCTATATAACTTGTTGAATATGACCGCATATGGTTCATCTAAATGTGTGAACTGTCGCTTGGGACGATTTGTTTGCCAAGGTCGAGTTTCCATGGTTGGAAAAATATTGTGAGTTGGTTGAGGAGGGGCGGGTACCGCATGATAAGCAATTGGTTGTGGTTGACTTTGCATTACTTGTTGTTGTTGAGCCATTACGGGCTGGCTCACCACCACTTGATTAACTTGGTTAACATTTGAGGTTGAACTAGCTTGTGCTTGTTTGTTTTGGCCATAATTATTATTTCGTTGTTGGCCCTTTTGTTGCCATTCTTTTCTACGGGGTTTTAAAACACCCTCTTGGACTTTAATGCCTTCTATGATACTTGCTTGGGCCAAATCCTCTTCAAAAGTCCTGTATTGTTGTAATTGGAGTAACCAAGAGATAGGTTTTAGACAACTCTGGGTGAACATTTTGGTTAACTCCTCCATTGGTAGGGAGAATGGCAATTTATTAATGATAGCCCTCCAACGGTTTCCAAAGTCATAAACAGTCTCATCGTCATGTTGCTTGAGCTTGTATAAGTCGGACAATGAGACTTTCCTTTGTACATTTAGGGAGAATCGTTCTAAAAATAGATTAATCAATTGCTCGTAAGCATAAATGCTATGGTGAGGTAAATGATTGTACCATTGTACAGCATCTCCTCCTAATGTCTAAGGAAAAGTTCTGAGCATAAGAGTGTCATTATTTTGGATTCTAAAGCAGGCATGCATGAATGAGCTCACATGTTCGTGAGGATCCTCAGTTCCTCAAAATTTGTCAAACTTCGGTAATGTGAAATCAGTCGGATATGGCGGTGAAGGTACCGAAGGATGAATTGGTTGATTGATCAATGAACTTAGCGTAGGTTTTTGACTAGATGAGCCAGGCATGTTGAGCATAAGGTTGTCAATCTGTTGTTGCATAGCATGGAGTCAAGAATCTTCATGAAAATTTTGATTCGTTTGATGATTATGATGATGCAATGGAGGAGTGGAAAAATGATGAGATGGGATGAAATTGCCTGGATTAGGTGGTGTGGAATGGACAGGTTGTTGGTATGGATGATACCGGAAAGAAGGTGATTGGTGTGAATGATGAACTGGATTGGGTTGGGAGAAAGGTGGGGTAGGAATGGACACCACCGAAGATTGGGGTACCCAGGTGGGGCCTGAGCTAAGAAAAGCTGGCTAGGTAGAAATTGGTTGGGGTGTAGGATTTACTACAACAAGTGGTTGGGCATTTTGTTGCTGTTGTTGCTGAAGCAACTTGTTGAGGTACTCCCTAACCTTATTAATTTCTAACCGAATGGAGGTGGGATGATTGGATGAAGGTGGAGGGCAGGCTGCCATGGTAGTCACAGGAGACTACATAGCAAGGGCAATGAAGGTGGCTGTAGTAGGCGGTACCTTGGAAGAAACAGTAGACTGTGCCCCAGGTAGGGTGAAACCATAAATGGTTTGGGAAAAAGATGGTTGAAATTGGTCATGGATAGAGGAGGTTCCACCAGCCTCATAGAGAGAATTGGTGTACACCCGAGTAAATGGAGGAGAAAGTGGTCGGGAATACACTACATTTGTCTCCAAAGGAGGACAATTGAGCATCTGGGAAGATGTTGGAGATGAAGCCGATCGAGCGGATACAACATTAGCCTCAAAAAAAGGGTTAGTGTAGACTCGAGTGAAACCAGCGGGTATGGTTGATGCAATATCCTGCTAAAAAATAGAATCTTGCATAGGGGAATCTTGGATTGGCTCAAGGATATAACCAGTGCCATCTCTTAAGTGAGTTTGCACTTGGGCCATATCAATGTGGGTAATATGACAGGAATTGTCTTCCTCCATGGGCATGGCCATGCGATAGACGATAGAAGGACGTGAAAGACCTGCAGGCGAACCTGCCTAAAATTCACTAGGATAAGTGGTCATGTTGGTGGTGGGGATGTTTTGTGAATTATTCATTTTATTATTTAGATTTAACACTTTATATTGATTCCTTGTTAAGACCATAACGCAATAAATCTAAACAAATTCAGAAAAGAAGAATGCAAAACTTGAATGATAAATTTACACTAAAGAAATTATCAGAGAACGAGTCACAACCTAGGTTTCAACCAATGTGTCTTACCTGCAGTTAATTAATTATTTTCTGATCTTAATCGGTAGTAAATTTTAAGTGTCCGGTTTATGAGTTTTGCATGTGATCTAATCTTGAATTATTCACAAAAAAAGGTAAAAACTATGGCTAGGAAAGGACAACGAGATTCTTACTGGTGATGAAATCCAGCAAGTTTGCTCGGGGGTGACCTATGGTGTCTGAGGCAGAAGTTTAATGGAGGGAGATGAATTCCACCGTCACTAAACTTCAAGCAATACCTGGTCATGAAATCCAGATATTACTATTTTAAATGCAATATGAAATGCGATGAATTTTATTTTAAGTGTTTTAGTTGTCTAATGTATACATACAAAGCTATAAATCAAAAGTTCTAATGATCTAAGCAAGAGGCCACTAAAAATATGTCATTTCCTCTGAAGAAGTGGAGTACACCGTTTAAAACCCCCTGCCTACCAATGATATCAGATATCAAAGGAGCAACCAAAAGGTTCGTCCACTTCTCTGCCTGGAATCACCCAATGGCAGGAGTACTATTGACATCCAATCAATAGTCCTACTTAGATAATTAAAACAGATAATTCGTAGCTATTCTAATATGTAGCTAGGTATGCAATTTTTTTTTATGCAAGCAACAACCAATAATGCAATGCAAAAAAATGTAACTAAAAATGTAACAAAAAAAAATGTATATACAGCTTAACTGTTCTTTTCTAGATTACTTAGTTTTTGTTCATTTTAAAGCAATGATCTGAAAAAGAAACAGAATACAGCAGAAAAACCAAAAACGTAAAAAGTACAGTTTAACAAAGAAAAAAAAAAAAAACGCACTTACTCGAAAGCCTACGCTTTTTCTGTAAAACTGCCTTCAAACGCCCAAGGGAGTCTGCGCAGGCTGAAACGCACCTCTGCGTTTCGGATCGGACATCCAGACGCCGCTCTGTGTCTGCTGCATTTTCTACAAACTCCTTAGAAACCCTAGTTCGCTGGAACAACGAATTTCACGATTTCTGGAACCTGTAAAATAAAACAAAAACAGGAATAGATCAGTAAAGAAAGTATTAAGAACATGAAACCCTAGGGGGTCCCATCATGATCGCCATTTGTAGATTAAAGATACAATGCCAAACAGAAATAAAGAAATCACAATTAAAGGAATGCAGAACAGTTGTACAAAATGAACGATTTTTATTAATCAATGGAGTTTAGAAACTCATTTTAAGTACAACAGGGCCTATAACCCTTTTTGTGATACAAAGTTACAATTTGTGCTAGGGTTCTCCGAAACCCTAGCTGGAACAATGTGGTGGCGTCTCCGAAGAATGTATCCTTAACCTCAACAGAATGAGTGGGCTTCATTGTATCCTTTGGCTCGAACCACTCCAGCTTAAGCAGCTGCTATCAACAAATCAGATCTACCACTAGAATCCTACACACATTAAAATTATCAGAGTTAGAAACTAATAAGAGGGCTCCACTGTGTGAGCCCTCAGAAAAAGTCTAAAACCCTAGATTTATGAAATAAAAATAAACGAAATGCAGAATTCAACAGCAGATTAATACATAAAGAAAGATTACTTGCTTTAGACGAATCTATACCTTTTCCTGTTAACGCGGTGAGACCAGGCGGCGGTGATGGATGCGGCGAAAGGGTTTAGTTCAGACTTAGGGCCATAGAAGACTCAGAAGACTCAAGATTAATAGCAATAGCCAACTCCAGACTTAGATTGGAAAGATAGGTAGGTTTAGCCGAAGAGATAGATAGGGTTTGAGCCATCAAGGTGACTCAATTTATAATCTACTCTTAGGACACACTTTAGGGTTTTAACGACACTTTGAACGTGTGGCTAAGATTAAAGTGGATCCAAGGGTAGAGAATAAATCTAGGTTGTGAAACGGATTAAGATGGATGGACGGATGAGATTAAATGAAGGATGGACGGCTCAGATTAAATCACTTAAACTTTATTTATATATATATATTAAAATATATTAAAATATTAAAATATATATATAAATATTAATCTAAATAAATTTGGGGATGAAAAATGACGAGAAAAGTGAAATTGGGCCAAATAATGGTGGGAAAGTGTGGATTTGGGCCAAATAATGGCGGGAAGGATGGATGACTGACACGTGGCTGGCAAGAAGGTATAGATGACTTACAAGTGGCTAGATTTTGGTGTCTACACATTGTTTTGATATTGCTTTGGGTATATTGCTTTACTATTTTGAAGTATACAGGAAAAATTAAAAAGAGGTCTTATACTGTTCACCCCCCCTCTCAGTATAAGCTTGTGTTCTTCAATCTAGTGGTGGATTTCCAAGTAGTGTTGTAAGCCCAAATTGCTTCAGGTAGTTTGTCCAACCAATTCATCCTATGGTCTGCTATGGTTTTGGTTAAGATTCTCTCTAATTCCCTATTAGTCACTTTAACCTGTCCATTGGCTTGTGGATGATAAGGCGAGGATTTCTTGTGCTTTATTTGATATAGTTGAGTGAAAGCTTCAATAATGCTTCAAGTAAACTAAGGTCCCTGATCTGTGGTGATGGATTGTGGGGATCCAAAACGTAGGAAAATCTGTGAATATAGGAAATCAACAAGTTTTTCTTCTTGAGCATGCTTAAAAGCATGGGCTTCTACCCATTTGGTTACATAGTTAGTACATACCAAGATATGCACTTTTCATTGGGAAGGAGGATCAATGGGACCTACAAAATCTAACTCTTACCTCTCAAATGGTTCTGTTCCTATTTGAGATTGTAATGGTATTTCACTAGTGAGGGTAGGTTTTCCCATCCTTTGGCATGCATCAAAATGTTTGACATACCCTTTCACATCTTTATGTAAAGATGGCCAGTAATAACCAGTACCCAAAATCTTTTGAATGGTGCTTTTAACTGAATAATTTCCTCTTGATGATTCATCATGACATGCCTATAGGATATCATATACTTTGTCCTTGTGGATACACCTACGTAAAACATGGTTAGGACTGCATTTAAAAAATAAGTCTCCTAGACATTTGAAAGAAGATCTTTGCTTGATTAACTGTTTCTTTTTCTTAGGAGTAAAGTGAAGAGGAATATTTCTTGTAGCCAAGTAATTAGCTATATCTACAAACCATGGATATTGTACAAAAATAGCAAACATTTTTTCATCTGGGAACGTATCTTAAACCAATTCTCCTATATCTACATTTGGTAACCTTGACAGAAAATCTTCCACCACATTAGCTTTTCATGGTTTATTAACTATGGTGATATTAAATTTCTACAATAGTATTAACCAATGAATAATTCTTGCACTAACTAGAGATTTATTCATCAAGTATTTTATGGCAGCATGTTCTATATGAATGAATACCTGATATCCTATGATATAGTATCAAAAATTATTGATAGCATATACTACAAGTAAGAATTCCTTCTCAGTAGTGGTGTAGTTTTTTTTAGCTTCTGTCAAGTTTTTATTGATGTAATAAATGACATAATACTCCCCATTTTCAATTTGTCCTAATGCAGCTCTAATAGCAGTATTGGAAGCATCAGTTTGAATATAGAATGGTAGTTCCTAATTATGTCCTCTCAATACAGGGGGAGTTGTCAAATTTTATTTCAATACTTCAAAAGATGTTTGACACTTAGTAGACCAAGTAAATTTAGAATCCTTAGTTAGTAATGCAAACATTGGATTGGCTATGGTACTGAAATTGGAAATAAATATGCAGTAAAAACCAATGTGTTCCAAGAAACTCCTTACATCAGTTTGATTTTTTGGGGGAGGAAGGTTTTTAATGACTTCCACCTTTTTAGGATCAACCTTGATCCCATAAGAAGAAATATGATGACCAAGGACAGTCCCTTCCTACATCATTAAGAAGCATTTCTCAGGATTAAGAGACAGATGGTATGTTTCACAACGTATTAAAAATTTTTCAAGTTGTTCTAAGGTATACTCAAAACTATCTCCAAACACTATGAAATCATCCATGTAAATTTCTACACTTTCATTTGTCAAATCAGAGATATGGTCAAAAAAGCTCTTTGAAATGTTGTTGGTGCATTACACAAATTGAAGGGAAAAAATCTATAAGCAAATATTCCCCAAGGGTAGGTGAAATTGGTCTTTTCCTGGTCTTCTGGTGCAACCTGTATTTGATTATAACCACTAAAACAATAAAGAAAACATAAAAATTTCTTGTTAGCAAGGGTATCTAACACTTGGTCTATAATTGATAATGGAAAATGGTCCTTATGTGTAACCTTATTTAACTCTCTATAATACACACACACTCTCATTTTCCCATTTTTCTTTGGAACAATGACCAATGGAGAAACCCACTTACTATCTAAAATCGAGTAAATGAATCCTACATCTAAAAGTTTTTCAATTTCTTCTTTAACAATATCTTTCAAAGCAAGGTTCAGGCATCTTTGAGGTTGTCTCACTGGTTTGAAATATTTATTATATATCCTATGTGTATACACATCAGGATGAATGCCAGTCATATCCTTGTATCTCCAAGAAAAACCCTAAACATGTTTTTGTAGAACAAAAAATAATTTTGCTTCTTGTTCATTAGTTAGCCAACTATTAATATTGAGAACTTTCCATTGCTGTATCTCAATTTGTTTAATCCTTAGATATACAAAATTGACTACTTCATATCTGTTGATTAAAGAATTTAATGGACAGTGATGTGGCTGCAGAGTATGAAATACTTTGGATTTTGTTTCATAAGTGATACCAGATGGAATCTTTCCCTGCATAGGACATGTGAAAGAGGTAAGAAGATGATGATGCCATGGCAATGTGAAAGAGATTTTTTTGTATAGGAATAGATGACAGATATTCTGAGGTTTGTTCTTCATCCTTCTATAGAAAGCGATGAACAATTATTTGATCAT
Organism: Wollemia nobilis; assembly: GCA_028583015.1. NCBI lineage: Eukaryota > Viridiplantae > Streptophyta > Pinopsida > Araucariales > Araucariaceae > Wollemia > Wollemia nobilis. The sequence goes on from JAQPPZ010002524.1 coordinate 3,513,901, forward strand.
ATTTAAGTCCTTCCTCTTGTAACGTTTCAAATAGGACAGTCTCATCTTCAAAAAAATTTCTTTCTAGTGAGTTGATTTCCTCAATGGGTTCCTTTACTACTACTGTGGCAAAAGTGGCAATAGTTTCTTGTTCTTCATTAGAATCACGATACCATATCTATCCCAAAAAAATTTTGAATGTTGGTTTGGTGGATATAGGGAAATATTATTAAGGTCAATACCATTTGAAGTAGTCATTTCTCATGACCTATAGTCTATAAAAGCAGCTGCAGTAGAAAGCCAATGTCATCCTAGAATTATGGGATAACCATGAACTAAATTTCTAGGTTGTAACACAAATAAATCTATAGGATACTCCTAGGAAGAAACTTCAATGGCAATATCTTATAGGATCCCTTATGGCATAGCAACTAGCCTATCTACCATTTCCAAAACTGTAGTGTTAGGACTGAGATTACTAAGCCACATTTTTTGCATTATTTCTTTAGTTATTACATTAATTGTAGCTCCAAGGTCAATTAGTACATTTGGAATTTACACTAACCCAATAGTAATTGTGACTACTGGACTCCCTAGATCACTATATTTGGGAGGCACTAGTTTTCCAGATAATAGGTCAGCCAACTTCCCTTCTACTTGCATAGTTTTAGGAAAGGCTTTCTTCTTTCTACTAGGTTTCTTTTTTTTTGATAAGTAACGATATATTTATAGCAGGTTTTTTAGAGAAGGATCCCAAAACCTTAGTTACATAAAAATCCGAGGCTGAAAATATGAATAAAAATCGGGGTTGTGCCCATGGGCAATGATCCGGGGCCCGGGGCCCTGGTGCCTACAAAAAGACCGTCTAGGAAACATAACATCAAAACTTGGCCTGAGGCCACCATAACCAGTAAAAGCTGAAACATGCCAACCGCAAAAATCATAGAAACTACATGCCATTGCTCCGATGGGCCCTACGATCAGGCCTGGCCTGAACGGGGCCTAGCCTATCAGGTCAGCTTTACTCCCTATCAGGGCCATTGCCTAGCCTACACCAGAGCTCATCTAGGGCATAAGATTCATAGGAAGCTGCTTGGGAAGATGCAGTCAAGGATTCAATTATCATGTCAAGAAGGGCCCTGATAGCCAAATTTTGTAGCCTATTGCCAGTGTTGAAATTGACTTCAATGGGCTTTGGGGCCTCCATATTGGCATTTTTTGTGCTGCCAGCAGCCCTGCTGCTGCCAGGGAATGGGCCTTTATGAGTGGCACTAGGATTTAGGGCCCCGCCTAATCCCTGGGCTAGAGTCCTACACTTTTGGTTGGGTCTATGTCGCTTTAGGGTAGGGGAGCCTTCAGGGGAGGGGGTCTCCTTGGAATTAGAAACTGTAGGGGAGGCACCGGGAGAGTTAGCCGCTTCAAGGGGGGACAGAGGATAGGGGAGGGATGCGATGGAGCTACGACTGATTAGCAAGGGCATGCCTATACAGGACGGCCATGAGGCCTTGGTGGGAGGGCCAGGAGTGGCTTCTATGAGCACGATCGATGGAAAGGCCCAAGGAGTATAGTAGGAATCAAGGGGTACTGACCAACGTGGCCCCCCGAAGGTGGTTGAAGTAGCTAAGGTGAAAACTAAACAATCGTTGGTCTGAATCATCGCAAGTGATGTACTGCATCATCAAGACGATGGCCTCATTAAAGGGGGCTGAAAGGTTGGAGTGAAATATATTATCCTTGTCCCACTATTGCTTTGGAAAGCAGGACAACTCCTCCTCCCAATTATGCTTATCTTGTCTAACGAATCTGCCTTTCTCCTCATGATGCAGGCCTGTAACTTCCATCAAGAAATATTTGGTCACTTTGAATTGGAGACCCTTCATCGCGACCTCACCATCATTCCAAGAATCTAGAAAGCTTTGGGTAATTTCATCATCGGCTCCTACAAATTTTCTAAAGAAAGGGATAAATTTTTTGGCATTGGAAAAAATCCTGGCTGACTCACTCAATTCAAGCATGGAAGGCTCGAGGAAGACAATTTTGGCAGCCATGAGGGTCGAACTGATAGCCTAGGGATAGGGGAAATAAGGGATACCTGACCATAGATATAGGGATAGGGGAAGGGGGAAGCAGACAAGAATGCGGGAGAACTCAGCATGTGACAGATTTAAAAAGGGGGCCACAAGGGAGGGAAGCCACTGGCATCAGGAATGAGCACTAGGGGCTAGGTACGACACAAGGGGGGAGGGGCTTATGGGGCATGGTTGATGGCTGCCACATAGGATGAAGGAGGAGGGCCACTACCAGTGCTCTAGGTGGCACAAACTAAGCAGGGGATCACCTTGAGGGTACCTCATGGGATAGAGCCATAGGCAAACTGATGTAGCATGGGGATCCGACGGTGTAGCATCCAAGGCAAGAAGGTCAAAGAGAGCCAACGCACAATACATCTTGGAACTACTAGAACTACCAACAGAGCAACACAAATCCAATCTGAGATGAGCTGATCTTCTGACGTGGCTAATGAAACTTGGCACCGTGAGGGGGATCAGGATGACCAACTCATGGGCAAGAGAAGGACAAGGTCCAGTCGACATGGCGACATAGAGGGAGAAATCCCCTGGCCATTGGAAGCCATAATGATGAAACTTCAAGGCCCTGAATTGGGGTAGGCTATGCACCATGGTCATTATTGTTGTTGGAATAATCTTGCAAATTAATTTAGGCCAGAGCTTAGAGAAAGTTCATTTTCCAAGTGGTGAAGTCTTTAGCTAAGATGGCTTGGTTTGCCATGAAATTAGCCGCCCTGTTACCTTCTTTGTACACATGCTGGAAGGCATGGTCGGGGAGACCCTGGAGAATGGAGAGGGCTTCCCGGATGGTGTTATGAATGCACCAAGAGTAGTTTCTCGGGCTGCGGGTGGCTTTGATAATAACTTGGGAATCACCCTCGATGATGACTTTTGAGGGTGACTCCCTAAGGGCGATCAGCCCACTGAGAAGAGCTGTTGATTTGGCAAAATTGTTAGTCTGGATGCCAAGCAAGGTAGCATACACCATGATTAGGGCCCCGTGGTAGTCTCGAATGACCTCGCCTACACTAGAGGGCCTAAGATTTCCTTTAGAAGCATCATCAAAATTAAGCTTGACCCATACAGGGGGGCAGTCCACCTTGTCAATGATCGATGGGAGGGGGCGAGGGGGGACTAGAGGGGAAGAAAAACTCTGAGGGAGGATAGGAGGGTGGCCTCGCCCAGCTGTTAGGGCACCTCGATCAAGGGGATGGAGTGGGAATTCTCAAGGGCAAAGTTCATTGCCTTGGTCGCTATCCACTAGGGGGAACGGGTTGGGGAGGAGAAGGCTCTACTGTTGTTCTTGAGCCAAAGTTTCCAAAGCATATGAGGAAGGTAGGAGCCCCAGAGGAAGTGAATGAAAGGATGGGCAAAGGGGTTGGGCCACTGTGATAGGAGGTTAGAGATGGAGTTGGGGGTCACCCACTGGATAGAGAATTAGGAAAGGATGAGGCCCAAGAATTCAGAAGAGAAGGGACAGCTGATAAAGAGGTGATTAGTGGACTCCTAGGTAGCACAACAAAGGAAGCATTTGTTTAGGATTTGAAAGCCCCTCCTGATTAGATTCTCGATTGTCATGATCTTGTTTTGGACGACTGCCCATACGAAGTGGCTAGTTTTGGGGATCAACTTCTTGGCCCACACCTACCAGGTTGGAAAGGGGACCTCATCAGGGACTCTTTGAAGGTTGTAGGCAGATTTGACAAAAAATACACCACTGGGAGTACCATGCCAAATGCATCTATTATTTCCTCCAGAGGATGGGATAACAGTCACCTTAAGGAGGCACTGGAGCCTGGCATCTTGGAGTGGGTGCCTAGGATTCAGGATGGGTTTCTAGGTAGCCCACCCCTAATTTTGGGAAAGATAGGCCGACACTCTAGGCCCTCTGTTCACAGGACCTAGTTTGAGGATGAGGAGATCTCTGTCAGCATTCAAGGCCTTGTCATGAATCCATCTATCTTCCTAGAAGTTGATCATGGCTCCATCCTCGAGGATCCATATGGTACCTTTCTGAATATGTCTTTGGTGGATATCAAGGACTTCTAAAAGGTTGATCCATATCGGGGTTGAGATTTGCTGAGGAAGGGGTGATGATGATAGTATTTCCTATGCACGATGCTAACCCACTCATCAGGGGTATTGGTGAACACCTTCCAAGCATGTTTGAACAAGAGGGTCTTGTTCATGAGGGTCACCTACCTGAGCCTGATCCCTCCCTCACCTTTGGGATAACAGACCAGGGACCAGGAGACCAGGGGAATCCTCTTCTTATCTTCGCTACCCGACAAGAGAAAGCATTTTTGAATTTGTTTGATGTGAGCTACAATGGAGGTCAAGATTTTGAAGACCGACATGAAATATATCAAAATGCTTTGCAGGACTGTCGCCAAGAGGTTGGCTCTACCAGCCTGCCAGAGGAGGTGACCTTTCCAAGGGGCCAACTTCCTCTGAATCCGCTCAATCATCCTGTCCCATAGGGCCTTGGAGGATGCACCTATGAATAGGGGAAGCCCGAGGTAGGAGGAGGGAAGGGAGCCAAGGGTGCAGCCCAAGATCCACCCAATTTTGATTTCCCTACCCAAGGGAGTATGGACGAAGAAAATATTGCTTTTTTTGAGGTTGATTTTTGGCCTGACCGCATCCTCGTACAGGGTCAAGATATGCTTGAGTGCCTTGGCTTGAGGGATCAAGGCTGAGGTGGTGAGGATGGTGTCATCCATGAACTACTGATGGGACATGGGGGGTAGGCCCAGTGCAGGCCTGATGCCCAAAATGAGACCATGGGAAACAATGCTTGAGATGGTATGCCCTAGGGCCTTAGCCAAGATAATGAAGAGGATCAAGGATAGGGGGTCACCTTGGTAGAGGCCTCTGGAACTGGGGAAGAACCCGGTAGGGGATCCATTGATGAGGATAGAGAACTAGGGGGAGGACACGTAGTTGTTGATGAGCCTGACCTAGGAGGGGTGGAACCCGAACTTAAGAAGGACCTTGGAAAGGAAATCCTAGTCAACTCTATCAAAGGCCTTGTTCATATCTAGCTTGAGTAGAAATGAGTCCTTTTTGGAGAGAATAGCTGAGTGGATGGCCTCGTGCATGATTATGACGTCGTCTGTGATCAATCAGCCTTTGATCGAGCTTCCCTGATAGGGGGCAATAATCAGAGGAAGGATATCCTTGAGGTAGGAGGCCATGGATTTAGTCAAGATTTTGTACAAGACATTGCACAAGCTAATGGGGTGGAAATCTGAGAGGGATCTAGCTACCTGGGTCTTGGGGATTAGGGCTATGAAGGTGGAGTTGATACCTCTGGGATGGATCTGGCATTTTGAAGGTCTCAGATGGTAGCACACACTTCTTGCCCGATGATGTCCTAAAAGGATTGGAAAAATTAGGGGGGAAACCTGTCCAGGCCTGGGGTCACCTCAGACTTCATGGAAAAGGTGGCAGCATGGATTTCAGAGTCAAACAAGGGCTGCACAAGCATCTCATTTGCCATGGTTGAGATAGAAGAAGGGATATGTTCTAGAAGGGTTTCTACCACTTCAAAGGACATGGGGGGCTGTAACCTAGGAGCTCTTGGAAGAAGTGGGTGGCTTCAGCCTGAATGTCATCTTCTTCCATGATAATTATGTCATCACTACCCACCAGCTCAGCAATTTTGTTGGACCCCCTGTTCCTAAGCATCGATGTATGGAAGAAATTTGTGTTTACATCGCCCTATTGGAGCCACAGGACTCTCAAATTTTACCTCCAAAAGGTTTATTCCTTGGCCAGGATGTTATGATACTCGCTAAGAGCAAGGCGTTCCTCTTTCGTGAACCCTGGGTCTTGGGAGCCTACTTGAAATCTGGACTCAAGGACTTCGAGTTTTTCCTTAACTGTCACTTTGTTTTCAAAGATGTTATCGAACACCTCTTTATTCCATACCTTGAGTTGCTCTTTGAGGCATCTTAGCTTGTGGAAGACATGTTTAGTGGGGCATCCAAGGACTGGGGGAGCCCACCAGTGGCCAACCTAGTCTCGAAAGTCGAGATGATGCAACCACATGGACTCGAACTAGAAGGGTCACTTGGGGGAGGGGTGATGATCGGTTTCGAGGAGGAAGGGGCTATGGTCAGACCCAATTTTTGGGAGGGCCAAAAAGGTGGCATCGAAAAACATGGGAAGGGCTTCCTTGGACAAGAAAACTCTATCCAACTTGACCTGGATATGGCTTATTCCCGCTCTTCTATTAGACCAAGTGAACCTAGATACTTTCAGGCTGACGTCCATGATCTCGTTGAGGACGATGAAGGCTCCAAAGTCCTCCATGCTTTTGCCCAGAATCGCTGAGCCCCCACTTTTATTAGAGAGGAACAAGGTACTATTGAAGTCCCCTACCAAGATCTAGGGCAGGGGGGCAAAGGCTTCTCTAATCGAGCTGATTTCCTTCCATAAGGCCACTTTCTCGATGAGGCTATTTGGAGCATAGACGTTGGAAAAAATCCATGAGTGCATTGACTTCATGCAATGGACCAAAACGTTGATTATTATAGGAGACAAAGATATGAGTCTCCCCTTGAAAGACCAAGGATCCCACATGCACAAAAAAACCCTTACTGAGCCAACTGTAGGGGTAGACATGGACTCACAATTATGCCAGGTAGCTTGGGCTACGTGTCAGGCAGTAGCATCATCTATTTTGGTCTACTATAGAAGGAGGAAGGATGGGTGATGATCCCTATAGAATTGTCTGAGGATCCTTTTCTTGGGGTCCCCATTAAGCCCCTTAATATTCTAGGTGATGAGCTTCATTTGACACCCTTGTGGGGTTGCTTGCCCCCCTTCTCGGCCTAAGCGGGGGGTTTGCATCGGAGGGCATTCATCTTGGAGAAGCTCGTGCTAATGTCAGAGAGATTTTCTTAGGAGCAATTGGCTATGTCATCTTCAATGATCCTTGTCCACTGGTCGCCCAGGGTGGGCTGCCCTCTTTTTAGTTTGCTGCCAAAGTCTATGGTGAAATTCTTACTTCGGGTCATCTTGGGGCTGACTTCATTGGGCCCGAATGGAGAACTACTTTCAACCTCTTCATCGGACCTCTCGAATCTGCACTCAAATTGGGGAAGCCCAGTAGGGGCCACCAGGAGGGGGTCGAGGGGGGGATAGCAAGAGTGTGGGGGGAGAAGGGGACACCAACAAAGGTGGGATCCAATGAGGAAAGGAGCCCAGGTGGCTCGTAGGCCTGAGGGGGTGCAAGAAGGGGTCTATGGGGAGGGATTTGAAATGGGCGAGGAGGGAGAACCTAGGATCGAGGCCTCGAAAGATGACCTAGAGGAGGGAGCAGTGGAAGGTGACACCTGAGGAAGACCGACCTCCAAACCAAGGTCCACATGAGAGTCCTTTGGGGTAGAAGGGGTCCTCCTTGTTGGTCTAGTACTGGGATCTATGGTCATCATGAGGGGTGCCTCAAAACAAGGACTAAACTGTTTGAGAAGGGAGTTTGGGGATAGGGCCATCAACCTTTTTGGATATCGAGCATTTATGGGATAGGTGACCCTGAGTGTAGCAGGTGGGGCAAAAAGTAGGTTTGTTTTCATAGATCAAGGACTAGCACAAAAAGAAGGATCCAAAAGAGATGGTCACCGAAGAGGGGAGTTTAGATTCAAGATTTGCGTTGATACAAAATTTGGCATGCACCATTCAGGATCCTGCCTTGGTAGTGGGTTTGAAGGCCACTAGGTCCCCGACTGACTGAGCAATGAATCGTAGGATGTATTTGTGCCACAGGTGGAAGGGAAGGTCTAGGAGACGGACCTAGACTAGGGTAAAGTTGATGCTTTGGGTGTTGGGGTGGAAGTCAGCTCCATAACACCTAAGGAAGAGGCTTTTGCATCCCAAAAACTAGGGCCTGCCCGATAGGATATTTTTGGCATCCTCATTGTTATTTAGTTTTATGATGAAGAAGCCCTTGGTAATGGCAACCAGTTGAATATGCTCGAAAACCTTCCATTTGGAAGCCACCCATCTATGGATGATTTCCATGTTTGGATGCCCTTCCAGGAATTTTCCTACCAGGGAGGTAGAGGATCCAATGACCAAGGAGGAGTAGACCTCCTCCTAAATAGAAATTTGGGTGCCCTCGAGGGAAAGTCCTATATGCAAGGCCCGATAAGGGGCCCTGGTGCCCACCAAGATCTACCGATAGGAGGGTTTGGGCCTGCCCGGGACAAAACCCTGCCCAGGATCAGGAGGCTTTTTTCCTAGGCCTACACTCACATTGAGGCTAGGTTGGGGGCCTAGGCCCAAGATTTTGTCCCCACCCTAGACACCATTCAGATCAGGCATAGAGCCATCCTCTGGGCCCACCGAGGGCCCTCCTAGCCTAAGCCCGGGCCTTGACACACCCGATACCGATCCTGATCCCACCCATAAACCTGCATCAATATCTAAACTTCTCCCCAATCCTACTCTCTCTCCTACTCCTACTCCTGTTCTTGCTCCCGCTCCCGCCATGCTTTGTTTTTTGCCCTATCCCTTTCTACTAGTTTTCTTGATACACAATTCTTGAATGGTTTTCTTGATTAAGGGCACATATTTTATTTCTTGAAACAAAGGGAGGGATATATATATATATATATATATATATATATATATATATATATATATATATATATATATATATATATATATATATTGTAACCAATTTTGATTCATGAGTAGTGACAATATGATCAAACCTTTCAGGGTATGGCACTACTTATGAATATGATTCCTTTTGCCCTTGCATTTTTTCGAGTTTCTCTTCTTTTTATTTTGTTTGCATTGATTTTGAATGTGGAGACTCTTGCTTTCCTTCAATGGTGGGTGGGGCAAGGTCAGGTAAAACTTTACCTGAATGTAATTAGATATTACTATAGTCAAGTACATGAACTGTAGTAGTCTCTTCAGACTCAGCTCCATACGCAGGGGTTGCTTATCTAGTATTATTTGGGTTAGCCACAGGCTGAGCTAGAAGTGGGGGTTGCTTAACTGGCTATGCTTGTTGAGGTTGTATTCTTCCTTGAAAGTTTTTATTAGGAGTTGGTAGCAAGTTTTGAGTTTTCCCTTGATACCTTTGCTGCCCTTAACATGATGGGTATTGTGGCCCCCATATTTGCCCATATTTTTGATTCTGTGTCCAAGGTGAATTAATAGGATTCCAGGGAGGATGTGACCAATCTTAGGAAGATGTTCAAGATTGATTCCATGGTTGTGAAGGTTTTTCTAAATATCCCCAAGGCATATTCCAAGAATTTTATCCCCAACCTATAGGAAAACGAGGGGCATTATGGTATTGTGAAAAGTTACCACCTGGCCTCTGCCTAATAACATTAAGTTCATCATTTTGAGTTTCCAAAATAGTTTTCAGGTGAGGCAATAGATGACACCTATTAGTTTTATGCTCTTTTGAACATATGCCTCAAATAGTTGAGATAAAGGTCTTATCCAAAGGACAATCATGTAGGGTATGCTTATTTTTGCATCTAGGATAATAGATGGCTAGGGGTGATGAAGAATTGGATTTTGAATTCCTTTCCCCTAATGCGGAATTTAATTATACAAGAATATCATTTTTCATGTTAGCCATTTCTTCCATCAAATATTTTATATCAGTATTACCATGATTTCGATTCCTTCTTCTTTTCCTAGTGTGGGAATAATTTCTACATAACTCTACAATATCATTAATATCAAGTTGGTTTATATCTCCTTTTTTCCATTAAATCCAATATTTCTCTAGAATAATCCTACAAACCTCTCAGAAATATAGTTTTTAACAATTCATTTTCCATAGGACCACATCTCTTTTGTATAAAGGTAAATACATCAAGATATTACTCTAAGTTTTCATCCTCTTCTTGTCTAATCTGAAGTAACTCATCCTTCCTATTTCTCACTCTACAATCATGATACTTATCCAAAAATGCAGTTTCCATTTGATCCCAAGTGTGGATTGAATCTTGTTCAAGGCTCATAAACCATCGTAAGGCTGCATATTTGAGTGTAGAGGGAAATAACTTTAGTTTCTGGTTGTCATTGACATAGTCATAAGTCTGACACAAAACTTTGAATTCAAATAGGAACAGATCAGGATCTTTAGAAACAATTCCCCTAAAGATTAGAAATACTAAGGGTGAAATTGTTTTCATAGGAGCATTCTGAGTAGGATTCAGATGAATAGGGTATTCAAAATTTCTAACAATATTATCAGCATCATGACCAATAATTTCCCTATCATGTTCTCATTATTCTGCCATAGGTGTTTCCTCAGTTTTGACTTATTCAACTGGTTCAGACTGATCAGCCGTATGGGTATGTCTAGAAGCAAGTGCCTCTAAGAGTTATTCTTGCAAAGATCTTAAAATTTCAATTGATGAAGAAGATGATTATTTTTTAAGTCTTTCAAGAATTTCATACATAGGCAGATCTTCACCTGATCATGAAGAATGCCTTGGTGGAAAAGAGCTAATTCTAATAAACCTTCCTCTTTCATCTCTTGGCCTATTCATCAATGCTCATCCACTAAATGAACTAGAATTCAATTTTCAAGGACTGTTACCTATAACAAGATAGTTCCTAAACTGCTATACTTCTCCTAACAACACCTAAGGTATCCTTGGCAACGATGCCAAAAATAATGAGTGTCGTAAATTATTCATCATTTAATCATTATTCTTGTCAATCCAGGGCAGTGTCCAATGGTTGTATACGATAGAAAAGGCAAGCAATTTAAGGATCAGTTCATTTAGGAGATGGCTTTATTAGTGAAATAGTTAGCATTTGGGGGTTTGATGTCACCTCTAATTCCTAAAAACTAAAATTGACTCCTAATTATCCTTGCAGAAATGAAATCACAGAAGTTGAAACTGTTGCAGGAAAGGAAAACTAACTACTGCTACAGAATTTAAAATGATAGAAATGAAATGATGCAAAAATGGAAATAGCAGAAATGAAACTTGCATGATTAAAATTTACATATTGCATAAAGTAGAACCTAATTACAATAATAGAATTCAAAGGACAGTAATAAAATGTTGCAAAGCTCGAACATCAAGAAATTTTTTAATATAAACTAGAAATGCCAAAATCTGAGAATACTGTGAGAAAACAAAAAATGCTATATGTTGTAAGATGCATGAATCTACCCTAGGTGTTCAATTGAAATGCACTAATTATCACAAAACATCATATGCAATCTAATACCACTAGTAAAATGCAAATAAATACTATTAGGTTCCTGCTAATCTGCTGTAGCAAGAAATAAGCAAAAAGCCTATCAATGTAGTCCCTTATCCTGGGCCTAAAAGTGGCCCTTGCTCACTGAACCAAAATAAGGTGAAAAGAACTTGTTCTAAACTATATACACCTTACACATTCATTTAGAATTACAACATAATGGAGAAATTGCACCTTTATTGACTCTGCAATAGCAATACAACAGTGCAGGAGAAAGCCTGCAAAATACTGCTATGCTACCAAAAAATTACAATACCACCATACTAGAATTCCTCTATACTTATATTTATCTCCTATATGCTTAATAAAATGGGAGCTAGGTTATTTATATTATCTTATTACAATACTAATATAGTCTGTTGCTGCTTTTCAGAGATTTTACAACTATTTTTAGAACTGTCTCCCTAGAATGTAAGATTTTTTTTCTACAGCTTATCCATTTCCTTTGCTGGGCTGCATCCATTGGAATAAATGTTCTAGAAAAGGTAATACAATCCATCATATAGCTTCAATCAATGTTACCTCGCCATTTTCCACCTTTTTGACTATTTTCTAGATGTTTTTGACCAAAATTGTTTTTGCTCCACTCAATTCGAAGTTGCTCTAAAATATCAGGCAGTGTAATAGTTCTGGCACTTATTCATGCATCAACTGCATAGGAAAGTGGTTTTGACCAACTAAAAAGTCTCCCTTTGTTCCTAGAAGTCCTTTTCCTCAGTTGGTGCATGCTGGAACTGACCAATTCCATGCCATGCTATTCATGCATAGCTGGCTAGAATTTGTATTGTCAAATTCTATTTCCTGCATAGTCAGATTACTTTGAAAAGGTTTTGGCACCCTTTTTGTCATTTGAAATGATTATATGGTATGGAAATAAAATGGAATATTTTTTAGAACTGAATACATATCAACATATTTTATTGCAACTTCAAATAAATCCTAATATGCTTAGAGAATTCAGCTAAAACAAGTCAAAAAAATATTGAAAAATAGTTAAAATAGAATATATACTCTTAAACATTTAAAACATGAAAATACTAATATATAATGCATTCTATCACCATAATTAGCATCAAAACATAACATAAGGTCTTCCAAATAGTTTATAAGTTATCAAAACTAGTCCATGGATGTGGTAATTTCAGGCCTCATCCATGAACTAGTTCCAAAAGACTTTAGATGTTGCCCATTAACTGGTATAGGTACTTCTCCTTCCATGTACTTCAACCTGTAAGTGTGTTGACTAACTATTTTGGTAATTTGATAGGTTCCTAGCCACTTAGGTTCAAATTTGTTCTTCTCCCTAGGCTTATCATTTTTTGGGTCCCAGAATAGCACCACTTCACCCATTGCAAGAGTTTGACCTTTGGCCTTCTTGTTGAATAATTCTACTATAATATTGGTTTGGTTGATCGTTATTACAATAGCTTCCCTCCTATCTTCCTCCAGTTTCACTAGCTGGTCCATTCTCCTTTGTAACTCGTCGGGCTGATCATGATATTACAACAATAAGGAGAGGTCTAGTCTTTCTAGTTATGGTGGTAACAGTGCATTTTCTCCATAAACCAAATCATATGGTGACATACTAGTAGCCCTCTTTACTGATAGCCTATCCATCCATAAGGCATGCTTAATCTCACTATCCCATCCTATTTTATTTTTTCCCAATGACATTTTAATCTTGGTAATAATATTCTTATTTGAGGATTTGGCTAACTCATTGCCCTGAGAATAATAATTGGTAGAGTGAGCCAGTTCAATACTATATTTATTACAAAAATCCACCATCTCATAGGAAGTAAAATACTTGGCATTATCTATTACCAATTTTTTGGGTTCCCCAAATCTGGTTAGTATATTTTTCTCCAAGAAATTAATAATTGCTGATGTTGTTGATCTACTGAGAGGGGTTGCTTCCACCCATTTTGTTAGATAATATATGGTAGTGGCAGTCTATTTATCTACTCCTGAAGAGTTGGGATTTATCTCCTCTATCCCCCACTAATAAAATGGAGTTTCAACTATTATTGGTTGGAGTGGCATTGCAAATAGGTTTTTCTTTCCAGTGAAGACTTGACAACTATAACAACTCCTAACTGACTGATAAACATACTTGAAAAAATATGGCCAATAATATCTTGCCCTCATGATTTTATTAGCTATTTCTTTGGGGGAAAAATGGCCACCATAGAACCCTATATAAAATTCTTAATGAGCCTAGGAACTTCCTTCTCAGTTACATACAACAGAAACACTCCACTTGGGTGTCTCCAGTACAACCGACTTCCTTGGAGGTGGTATTTTTGAGATTGTTGTCTTATGCTTCTCATTCTGCTAGCAATATTTCTAGGGAGGAAGGATATATTTTTTAGATAAAATAGAATATCCTTATATCATTCATAGGCCTCATTCCCAAGTTGTTCATCCTACCATTCTACCTATACCAAGACAACATTATTCATTTCCTATTCTTTTTTGCAAGCCATGTAATTTGCAAACCCTTGAATTTTAATAATTTTTATGGTTTTAAACTCCACATAATACTATAGAAATTTTATCATCCATCTTACTGAGCTACCTATGGGCTCAGGCTGGGTGAGGATATCTTTTATGGCAATGTAGGGGATATAGGTGATAACTTTACAGGAACCAAAAATACTCTTGAAATGCTCCAAAGCATGTATGAGGATGTAGGCCTATTTTTCAATTGGTTTAAATATTATTTGGTCCCATTTCATACCTAAATTCATGAATGCTATTAGCCTCTCATTCCCCTTTTCATCCTTTTGAGACATTACGGCTGCTATAGTATGCTTTGAGGTAAAAAAGTACAGGTTGAAATCCTTTGAATGATCTAGGCAAGTCAAAACAGGTGTAGTGATGATGGCCTCCTTAATCTGCTAAAATACCTTGATATATTCATCCCATTTAATTTTTGCATCCTTTTTAATCATGTCAGTTATAGTCTTGGCAATCTCAATAAAATTTGGGACAAACCTTCTGACAAAATTTATTTTGCTAAAGAAAGACCTGACTACCTTAAGGATCTTGGGGGGTGGTATTTGTGCGATTCTCTTTGTTATTTTTGGATCAATATTGAGTCCTTATTTTGAGATCACATGACCCAAAAATCTACCATGGGTGGCTCCAAATAGATACTTCTTTGGGTTTAATTAAATCTCATATTCTTTACACCTTTGAAACACTTGAGACAAATGGTAAAAATGATCTATAAGGTTATTGGAAAAAATAGTAATGTCATCCAAGTAAACCACCACTATTTTGAACATTAGCCCTTTGAAAGAAAAATACATAGCCCTATGAAATGTGGCTCCGAAATTCATCAACCCAAATGGCATCCTATGATTTTTGAAAGTTCTCCAAGGAGTAGTAAAGGTAGTTTTAAATCGATCTTCGGGATTGACTAGGATATGGTTATATCCCAAAAAGCCATCTAGGAGAGATATTCGAGATGACCCTACTACTACCTGCAACAAATGTTCCATATTGGAGAGGGGATAATTATCCTTGAGGTAGCTCTTGTTTAAATTTCTAAAATCCACACAGCATGATTTCCCCATTCTTTTTCCTAATAGGCATCAAATTTGCTATCCAGGAAGAAAACCTCACATTTCTAATTATTTTTGCACTGAGCAGTTTTTAAAATTACTTTTGCATAATGGGGTGCAGTGTGGGGTTGAAATCCCTTTGTTTCTATCTAAAGGGTTTAGCACCTTATTTTAGGGGGATGATATGGGTCATGACTTTAGTGTTGAATGTTCTTAAATATTCATAACTCCATGCAAAACTCTTCCTATTTTTCTTAAGTATTGTATATATTGTTTCTTTTCCTTAGTAGATAGTGACTTGTCTATTCTAACCATACTAGGATTCCCAGCCATTCCAAAATTTACCTCTTCTCCCTCAAATTCACTAGGTGTAGTTCTATGGGCCTTATCAAATTCATAAAATAGAGACTCTAGAGCTACCAATCCTCTAGAGATTTTATTTTTTTTGAGTTGTATCACTTCAGTGGGTGTCCCTATCAAATTTCATAGTTTTTCCTCATTTTATTCATCACAAATAACCTTGGCAAACTAATTTTGCACTGCCATGAAATCCTTGATGTCAGAATCATCCTTAAAAACCTACAGGTAAACCACATTGTCTGGGACAAAGGGGTGGTAGATAAAGATAGTGGAGAATCTATCAATGTACTATGTATCTATCTCAGGACTATCTAACCTAGAAGCATTCATAGCCAATATATGATTCTTCTCCCCAGGTATGTGTAAAATATTAAAAGTTATGAATCTATCGATCTCATCCAACACTTCCTACTTGTATTGTTTCATTTGAGGGTATTTAGTCTGGTATTTTCCCTTAATTTGTTGTATTATTAACTCAACATCATCATAGATGGTGAGGTAATTAATTCCTAGTTCTCTAGATTTTCTCATCCCCAATAGTAAGACCTCATATTCTACCACATTATTGGTACAGGGGAATTCTAATCAGTAGGGAATACCTAGGTAATTACCCTTTATATTAGTTAAATTAATCCCAGCCCCAGTCCCTGTTTATGACTTAGCTCCATCAAATGTCATGGTCCACATTTTAGTGGTAAGGAACCTATCTGATTCAGCATATACAACTACTTTAATCTTGGGATCCAACCCTTCAGCATTGGGTACTTCCTTAAGAAAAGGGTGTGCCAAATGGAATAAATACCTAACTCTTTTTCTTCTATAGAGATGACCAAATTTACTGTGGTATTATCAGGTTTCATGAGTTCAATTGATATTTTGTTGAAAGGCTCCCTCCTCAAAGTAGCCTATTCTTTGGATGAAAGGGGGATGGTAGAAAATGACCAGTCTAACTAAATTGATCCTCCTAACTGTTCTGCCCAATGTATAGATAACAAGGAAAATAAAGGGTCTACATAAACCATTGCTACATCCATGACAATCCATTTCTTTGGATATTGGTCTAAGAAGACTAAAAGGCCTATAATTATTCCCACACAAGGCACCTACCTTTTGTCCATTATGGAAATGGGAAGAGAGTCTTTGGTGTATATCAGTCCCAATTGATCAACCACCTATTTGGGCATGCCATTGTGAGAGACCCCATTGTCAAGCATGCAATTATGTATTACATAGCGGTCACCATACCCAGATGTATATCTGGGGAAAATATAAAATGGCCTTACTGAGGTGGTTGTTCTACTTGAAGGATTAGAATTCAAAAATATGGCTTTCTCCCTGGTCAGTCAATCCAAAGGCCCTGCAGAGTTTTTCCCTGCACTTAGGGATAGTCAATAGTTCTCCAAATATTATATTAATTTTTTGCTTGGCTAACTCCATCCCTATGTCAAACTCTATCCTCTTTACCTCTGTTCAATTATTAATAGGTTCCATTCTTTCAGGAGAGGGAGGTTGATAGACCTCAATGTTTCCTTTATCTCATTAATTGGTTCCTTTTAATTTTTCTTATTGGTTTTGTCTAGGATGGTTCTATTGCATAACCTTGTAGCATGGACTCTCTCTAAGGTCTCAACCTCTTTAGCTGTAGGATTTAATTTACCCTATCTTATCTATTCAAAGTAGTTGTTTTGGGGTCTTCTCAATATTTTTACATCATCATTGGCAAAAGCAGTAGGCCGGTTGTTAGGGTTTAGAGACTGATTTACTTCTTCTAGAATTGGGGGGCTATCAACAGTTTCTTCCCATGTCCAATAGGCATTAATCCTGATCTCATCGTCAGACTCTTCTTCTAGGTTAACATTTTAATGAAGGCCATGAAATACACCACAATCAGTAGGATTATGAGGAACATCACAAGATAGGTAGAAGAAAGGAAAATTAGAAGCCATGTTAATAGAGGCCATGGGGTTTGGGATTGCATCTTGGTCTTTCTAAGTCTCCTTTATTTCCAATTATTTAAAGGTCTCCTTGGTATCCTTTTCTAGGATCTATAAGAATAATCGAAGGACAACATCTTCATGTTCTACCTCCAAACTATCCATAGCATACAAGAAGTTCTTCACAAGATCTTCCCTAGTCATTGTATTTTCCCATAAGAACTTAGGTAGATACTTATGAGCCTTTGGGGGTAGGGGGTTTAAACCTTGAGGTAAGACAAAGGGTCTATACCTATTTAGGCACCAATTATTTAAAGGTAGGTTTGCCATTGGTGGGATTGGGGCCCTCAGGACAGTGGATGCAATAGGTGAAGAAGTACTAGTTTGAGGACTTTGAGGAATGTACAAAGAACTGATACTACTCCGATTACTAGAAGGAACAGAAATCAAAGTGCACTTTTTACATTTTTTTTTTGAAAAGTACCTGTGGGTCTAATAGTTCAGGGTAGAGCTCCTCATAGCTTTGTCTTGTGGTCACCATATCATCTCCTTGTTATGAGTGTATTCAGAGTCATCAAAAAAGGGGGAATGTTCTTTGGCTAAGATTGCTCAGCCTGAAAAACCTTACAAGTAAAATAAAAATGAAATATATATGTCACAAGGGGAAGTAAAATGACAAAAGAAAATTAGGTTTCCCCGACAACGACACCAAAAACTATTGTGGATTTTTCTCGCTTACACTTTAAATATGTGTCATGTCACAGGGAACTCAAAAATCACAAACAATATTTTGGATTATGGATGATCCACCTCTTTAACCTAGGAATAGATTACTTGGAAGGCTCTAGACAGACTAGGTTGGGTAAGGAAACCCCAAATGGTGGGTTTGTCTATTAGAATTTTATGGTGCAAATACCCACTGTGCTAGACAAAATGTTTTTATATTGCTTTGATAATTTTGTGACCAAACCTAACATTAATGGAGCTTCTTAAGACCAGACCGGTGCCATGTCCATTGGGTAGTCATAGAAAATTTAAGATGGTTTAGAAAAGAAAGAGGAGGAAGAGCTAGTTCATTCTAATCCATTCAAATGATGTAATGTAAGAAAAATGATTAAACCAGTGATAGAAAGCATTATTCATAGATTCTGATTGCAGTAATGCATGAACAAGCCAACACATAACATTCACACAAGAGATGCCAAGGGAAGAGTTGAGATTTTTATTAATATAAAATATGTTTACATATGAATAGACCAGTAGAGTGCTTGATCCTCGTATGCCATTTCATTACAATAGACCCTTGGTTTGAATATTCATAACAAAGGGGTGTTTTCTCTCCGTCCTGATTGTAGTGATGTAAGAGTTCTCAACTCTGGCACGTTCTACAAAAAATAATCTCAGCGAAAAACGCTCCTCAAGCAGTTTCCTGGTGAATGACAAGAGAAAGGGTGTTAAGGGATGCAAATAGGTTAACATAGGGATAATATGACTAAAACACTAGATAAAGATATACCTGGGCTTTTATCTCTCTTAGTTTTGATAAAACAAACTCTAATTATAGCATGCTCCTTCTTATAGTGCATGTTCACCTAAATGTTATAACCGCTTGCTCCAGCTAGATCAATCATGTTGTACTCAAAAATAATATGCAATAAAAATTGAGAATGTAGCCCATGCTCTGTTCTTACATAGGTGGTGGCTATGTATCTCCCCCTATACTGCCCTGTGCTGGCAACTATAAACTTCCTGGTGTGTGTGTTTCAGAGGAATTGGGCCCCACTCCCATTCTCAAGTTTTGAATGTCCTAGTCAATGAATTGTCATGCCTCATCATGGAATTTTAGTGATAACAGCAGTAGGTTCAAATCCTGTGTGGCCTTGTTCACTCGATATCTTGCTCATTGTATGTTGTTTTCAATGAAAACACAGGCGGTCCACCATCTCTACCAAGGCCATGAAGTTCTTTGATAATTTATCACCAGAGTTTAAATTGAACTTTTGAATCTTTTGAAATACAAAATATTTAATATTGGGAGCCCACCCAAAATCCTCAATCGTGAGGTTGTAGTCTGCCAGCTCCTCATTGGCTTCTTTCTTGAAATCCACCATATCCTGACTCCACTTGAGCCAACCTTATTTAATATTATAAAAATGTAAAAACTTTGATATATTCCTCAACAAAGAAGTAGAAGGAATCATCTGATAGGGTGGTTGTCATCCCAAAAATTGGCACATAGTCCTCCTGAAACCTTCGGTATATGGGAAGTATTGCATTCACCCTTTGCTCTCCTTGTTGCAGGTGGTTTTGTATGAGGCCAACAACATGTCGGGTGGCATAAATATCTATGAGGGTGGACTCCAAATATCTCATTCTTTCTTGAATTTTGTCCTTCATTTCTTGCTTCAACTCATCTATCGATTCAAGCTGAATGTTGGCCTGTGTAGTAGAAGGAGTGGGCATTTTTAATTTTTCAACTTTGCTTTGAAGTTGATTAACCTTGAGCTGCAACTATCCCACTTCAGAATTATTTTCCTTCCACCCTTCCAATTATTTTTCCACTACTCTTGCCACCTATACTTGGGAAGCCACCTGGGATTTCATCATTTCAATAGGTTCAACTGATGCCCTTATGACACCTTTTCTCACATCGATGGTGGATTCTATCATGCTATGTGGCAAAGGGATTTCAAATGTGGTTGCAGATACATCAGTTGCCTCCTACCCGACTGTATTTTGTAGCTTGATTATTCCTTTACTTGGGGACCTTTACTTCTCCATGTCCTGAATCTAGTCCTCCTCATTAGCAGTGAATTAAAACTATCTCTGACCCTGGTCAATGTGATACTTTTGATGCCTTGTCCTGAAGGCTCAATTTAGGCCTTATTCTAAGTAGGTGACTATGAGGGACTTTTTCTTGCACTTCGTAGTCCCTAAGTATATTTGACAACCCCTCAGATTTATTTATTTTATTCATCACCTTGGGGGGACTTGATGTTCTTCCTGGTTGATCACCAAGGTGGTAGAATATAAGGAGTGTTGGCCTTCCACAAACTAGCCTTGCTCTTCTGGGCACATTAGCATCATAGTTGATGATGTGGAACTTTAGGACAGACCAATAGCTAACTCTTTCCATTTTGATGTTGCAGAGGGATAACTGGAAGAAGAAGAGAGCCTTTCCTACTCTTTTTGTGCCTCATCAATGATCTTCATCATGACCTTGAAGAGGTCAGAGTCTTGCTAGACAACCTAGAATGTGGGGTCCTCAAATTCCATTGGTGGAGCAGTTGGGACCAATGGGACCATCTTGTCCACTAATAGCCCCTAGTGCAATTTCAATTGGGAGTTGTAATCACCCACCATCTCTAGCCTGCTATAAGGTCTATCCTTCATCCTCCAAAACAACTCCAACATATGATTTTTGTTGAAAGCCTTCTACATTTTATCCTCAAAGTTGTTCTTTGCATGGTTAACCTACAAAAGAGTAATTTTATCGGCCATATTGTCTTTGTGGTATCCATGAGGGTCATAAGGCCTCTAGGTGACCTCCTAAAAACAATAAGTGTCCATATTCCATATGGCCCTCAACAGTGCAAAATGGTCGAGGTAAGTGTAAGGGCCCATTGAGCATGGGACCGACAACCATGGTACAGGTCCCTTATTTTTGATGTACCTAATTTTGACCTCTTCAGCCATATGCCGAGTAATTTCTAGTATAGCGATAGAAGTTGAATAGTGCATAGAGAGTGCCTTCATGGGTAGTTTTGAACCATATACTCTAATGTAAAAGAAATATTCTAAGTAGAAAACGTTTTCTACCTATGCCTTATGTAGAAAATTTCTCACACTAGTTCCAATTCTGTCTAGATCCTCTCCACATAACCGAAGGTGAATTACTGGGAGGACCTTCTCGAAGAAGGTTTTGTAGTTGGAGCATCCCTCCTGGATGCACAACAACTGATATTGCAGTGTGGGCATAGTTACTCCTCCCATCCAAGCCATCAAATATTTATCCAATTGTGCCATAACCAAGTGAATAAAGAATGAATAATATGAAAAAGGAGGTATTTCCTTTTTATCGACCAAGATGGCCTCTTGCAATTTTTGCAGCTCCTTGTCGATATTGTCACTAATTACATCCTCCTAATGGTAGAGAGGAGTCTTATCAGTTCTACTGCATTGGATGATTAAAAAATTACCTCCTTCATAATCCACTCTAGGTCCTTGAACCCTAGCACCAAATTATTCATGTCAGCATAATCCTATGCCCAAGGCCAGAGCAAGAATTTCCTAATTGGGAAGCTGGAGGGCCTGTTCCTTCCCTTCTTCAATGGGGCTTGAGGGAATGTGGTTTTAAGCATATAATTGGCCTCGAGGAATAAATTTTTTAAATCCACTACCCTGGATGTAGTGGCTAGCCCAAAAACTTACCTAATTTTATTAGTCATCACCTGAGCCACAGCCTAATTTTTTGGCTCTTGGAATCATTAGCGACCGTGAGCCACACTAGCGAATCAAAGTAGTAAAATCTTGGGCAAGTCAACCAAACCAGATTTATAGTCTATTTTTTACAGACTAGGGTAGGTGATGTATTTTCTTTGTACGCTCTCATGTACAATCTCTTGAGTAGCGTGGGATGTTGCTGGCTATCCTCATCAATAGGGTCAAATGCATAAATGGTCACCCCTTCGACTTCTTTCTACTATTCTATGGTGATGTCTCGACTGGTGTCTAGAAAATTGGCCAAACCCTTAGGATCCTGAGCTCTCCTCATCTTTCTCGTTACCGACCACATTCCAGTAATTCGGGCCACTCTCCCCTTGACAATGGATGTGTCTAGTACAACTATGCTTGTGGAAGCCATGGTGGTGAAATATAAAGATAGTTTCACCTATTTTTATTTTGCTATGCTTGATCTCATCAAGAACTAATTTTATTGAATGTGATAATGACGTAGAATAGGTCTACCACCCTCCTAATAAAGCACATGCATTAAATCCATTAGGTGGGCCTTGTGCACTTTTACATTTGGCAAGGCATTTTGGTTGGTGGGATGCACCATGTCATTTCTATTTTTTATTAAACCAAGGTACCTATGGGGGATCTATGCCTGGGGTCATTGAGTGGGACACATGGTAGTATCAGGTTGGTCGGGGTAGTGTACGCTCGAGTAGAGAACATGCATAGACTATGCTTAATTAAATTTTTGTGCACTTTGTTGGAGGTGGAGCATGAGGCTGTTGAGTCAAGCACACAGATTCATGCACTTGCTTATTTTTTGTGCACCCCAAGGGAGTGGTGCTTGTAGGACCCAATGGGGCACTGTTGGTCCAAAATCTGCCATAGGAAAGGATTTTACAAGTGTGCCCTAGACCCAACCAACATTGAAAGGCTAGAAGCAAGAAATGGCTCCCAGACCAATCTCCAGAGTGGGCTGGTTCCCTTCACTATTCTAAACTTGGAGTAAGATAAGGGTTACTGGAAAGAAATTGAAAAGGTTACAGAAAGAAATGGGAAATATGGCCACAGGCCTAAGTTATGGGATTAGAAAATAACGAAGAGAAACTCCAAGTGCAAGCAACAGCAAGCAATAAAAGTTACTAACTTAACTTCCGCACGATGCATACAGAAAAACCCTCCAAAATCACATTCCAGGAATTTATACTCTTACGGCAATATTCAAATCCAATATGCAGAATTTAAATGTAACAGCCATGAAGACATACAAATGCTATTAGAAATGCAACATGAACAGAAAGGAAATCACCAATGCAAACGCTTGAAAAATAGAAGCCAATCCTTTATTCCTGCAAACGAACTTCCAGTCTCTAGCAGAGAATTTTCCAACCCTTTGCAATGAAGTTTACATTGGTTTTTATAGAGGTCCGTCCTCTTTGCAGCATTAAATATTTGCCACCATCCTTCTCGTGATCTACAATTGTGCCTTGGAAACCAAGAACACGATCTCCTTGATTACAGACCTTGAAGAAACAAAAATTAAATGCAATGAAACGTTCACGGTCACCTTCATTAAATTTGTCTTTGAACGTGTACATGAAATCATTGAATTAACCTACGAACAGTGGCTTCGAACAAATAAAATCTTCAATTTTGGTGGCTTGAACGCGTTCCTCGACCTTGACCGCATTGGAAATCCACATTACATTAAATTCGGGTCAGCATTAAATCCTTGGAAATCGAGAAAAACCCCTCGGGCCATTCATACTGCACTTGGCGGGAAACTGCGCAGGTCGCGAAAATGTGACGGGTCATGAAATCGTGACGTCTTTTTACGCCGTACACTTTGGCTGCTCACACCTGCGAAAATGGCACCTGTAGCGATATCGCTACACATTTCGGTCTTTGGCTCTTTCCTCCGCTCTGCCCTGCGAAAACGGAACATGTAGCGATTTTGCTACAAATTTCTGGCACTTGGTACGGTCGTGCCCATGGGCCGTGAAAATGTGACACTTTTTCCCTTTTAATGTCTTCGACCTTCTCTTGTCGCGATTTCACTGCATATTCATCTTGCTCAGCCCTGTCATCAAAATTGCAGCGAATCGCTACAACTTTCATTTCTTTTGTTTTCGGACCAAAACGATCGCGATTTGAGAACGTGCAGCGCATCGCTGCAAATTTTTGCCTAGACTAACTTCTCAACAAAGACCGCACGATTTTGCAATTTGCAGCGATTCGCTGCACATTTGAGCCTTTACTCCCTTTTCACAAAATGCCCCACGATTTTGAAACATGCAGCCTTTGAAACAAAATGCCTTAAGACTTTGGAACGTGCAGCGCATCGCTGCACTTTTGCTTTGGACTTCCTTTGCAACCAACTCCCCACGATTTTAAAACATGCAGGGCATCGCTGCAACTTCTGAGCTGTCAAGCCTTTGAAACCGCCCGCGTCACGATTTTGGGACGTGCAGCGCATCGCTGCACTTTGAGCACTTAAGTCTTCGACTGAGTTTTTTTGTCGCGATTTTGCGACAATTTGTCGTTGTTCCTCCTTTGCTTGTCACAAACCGTGAAAATAGAACATGTCGTGATATCGCGACGGTTTCACAAAAACTGCATGCATTGACCACGTTGACCGCGATTCCGAGACACGTCAGCGAATCGCTGCAGTTTTTGGACTTAGTCATTTTTGCTCATTTTCTCTCCTTTTTGCTTCAAAGCCGCATCAAAGCCTGTATAAACGTTAGATTTGCAATAATGTACACATTAATACTTCAATGAAAATCAATGTGGCAAAAATGCCAACATTCTTGGTGGCTCGTGGGGTATACAGCTCGCTGTATGCAAGAATCCAGGCCTTAATCTATTGGGCACAGAGTCATATTAGATCAGAAAGTTGGCCACTATGGTGCATATCTCAGGGGACTGCTGCAATGATCTGCTACTGAGAAACTAAAACTGGAAAACCTGCATATAACTGGTTATGAAACGACAAATGGAATGCGATAGTGGAGTGAGCTCTTGCGATTGCGCAAGCGGTGAATGCAATGGAATGATGATAATAATGGAATGATGGAGTGAGCAAGTGATGTGGTAGACATAACAACAGAATGCTACTATACTACCATCTGCAATGGATGGAATGAAAGTGAATGAACGGATGGAATGGAAATGGAAGTATGAAGGCTGTGAACTGAAATGAGCTAGACTGTAAATTAAATGCATAAAATTACAGAACTTAGAGGAAAGGGATAAGAAGGAATGGGAATAATAGGAATGGGGAAAAGAAACAACAGCCATGGCTCTGTTTTTTTTTTTTTTTTTTTACTGCAGAAGAAAAAGAAGGAGGAAGATGAAGAAGGGAAAGGAAAGAAAAAGGGAAGGGAAAAGAAGAAAGTTCTAGAAAGCCACCAAACTATTGGGAGGAGAAAAACAAAGGAAAAACAAGCATCTACGGCTTGCAGGCAACAAGAGCCGAGATGAATAAATAAAAACAATACCTCTTTTTTTTTTTTCTACTCTTTCTATTTTTTTTTTAAATATTATATACAATAGTTCATGACATGATTGGCATGTCACCACCAGACACCTAGTCTCAGAGGGTTATCCGGTAAATCTGCAATGTCTCGACCAGATTTGATCATACTTAAGTCGGTCCTTGAAATTGGGCTGGCTTCTTCCTGAAGTTCTCCATATTTCAGACACTGGCAAGTTATCATACATGCCAAGACCTACACAACTGACAAATAATGCAGAAAAGAAACCCCACCATCTTGAAAAGTTCTTTGACTGTGGACTGAAAATAGGTTCCTCCAACTCCTGGATCCGATCACAGGAATTGTCCAGCAACAGTTCCTTCTTCAGGATCTCTTCAGACTCCACCTGTTGATCTGACATATTTAACAGGTTCTGACTACATGCTTGCATGACTTGCACAGCTATGCCTTCTTGATGCTCAGGTTCTGCCACTTGAGTCTGTTCTTCTTCTTTGCTTATATCCTCTGGATCCATCTCCTTATGAAAACTGCAAGCAACCATATTGTTCATTGCCAAGAAAGTTCTTGCATATTCCAATCCTTGGCTTTGGATGAGATCTGTCCCTTGAGCTCCACACAACTGCATCTCAGGTTTTTGCTCAGTATAAGGGATCTGGCATGAAAAATACTGCACGGGATAGACAGGAGCAACAACTACTGGAGAAAGTGATGGAGTTTCTCCCCATGGTAATTTTCTTGATAAGAGCAAAAGTTGTTCCGCTCGCACTGCTTCCTCAAAGATTTGCGGGAACCTTCGTTCACCTGATTGCAGCAAGAGGAGGCCTATGTCAGAATGGAAAGCTTGAACATAGAAGAGGTGGGCTTGGGTGGGTGATGGTCGAATATTTTCTAGAATTCTCTTCCAGCTTCTCAAGAATCGGACATTGAAGTCCGTGATGCTCTCTAGAGGTGCTCTCTTGATGTACATTAAAAACTGATAGAGATCCAAAGAACTGTAAAAGGGATCTTCGTCAAATATTCTGATTAGTGCTCCCGCTAGATCATCCCATGAGCTGATGCTTTGACGCCTGAGAAATTTGTACCACTGCAATGCCCTTCCTTCCAAAGACTGAACCAGAAGTCTGATCATGATATCCTCGTGATTTATGACATGGATCATTGACAAAGTAGCAATATCTTCAACATGTGCCAGAGCCATGCCTTCGGTACCATCATATTTTGCCAGGGCCTTTAGGGCACCTTCGGGCATTTCATGTCGGATTTGGAGATTCAGAGGGCCAGGATCATCCCATCTAGAAAAAACCCTCGCCTTTGTGGCAGTGGTCTGCGGGATCACGGCTATCGCCATTAAGTTAGAGTCGCCAGATGAACATTCTTTGAACTTAAAAAAAAAAAGGCATCCACGATCAAGAAATTCGGATCTTCAACTCAGCAAAGTCGCCAGATGAACTTACAAATCCCCGCTATGAGGCCAAGACAACTCATCAAAAATCTTGAGACCTCCGGGTGTTATAAAAAAAAAAAAAATGTGGATCTTTTGAGACAGAAGAAGTCTGTCCCACCGGGCATGCCAAAAACTGTTGGCACCGGTGGGTTTATCACTTTGGAAAATTATGCTTATCCCACCGATTATGAATTCTTGGAGACAAAACTTGTCTATCCCACCGGGCGTGCCAAAAATTGTTGGTCCAAAATCTGCCACAGGAAAGGATTTTACAAGTGCGCCCTAGACCCGGCCAACATTGAAAGGCTGGAAGCAAGAAATGGCTCCCAGACCAATCTCCAGAGTGGGCTGGTTCCCTTCACTATTCTAAACTTGGTGTAAGATAAGGGTTACTTGGAAAGAAATTGAAAAGGTTACAGAAAGAAATGGGAAATATGGCCACGAAGCCAAAGTTATGGGATTAGAAAATAACAAGCAGAAACTCCAAGTGCAAGAATGAGCAAGCAATAAAAGTTACTAACTTAACTTCCGCATGATGCATACAGAAAAACCCTCCAAAATCACATTCCAGGAATTTATACTCTTACGGCAATATTCAAATCTAGTATGCAGAATTTAAATGTAATAGCCATGAAGACATACAAATGCTATTAGAAATGCAACATGAACAGAAAGGAAATCACCAATGCAAACACTTGAAAAATAGAAGCCAATCCTTTATTCCTGCAAACGAACTTCCAGTCTCTAGTAGAGAATTTTCCAACCTCTTTGCAATGAAGTTTACATTGGTTTTTATAGAGGTCCGTCCTCTTTGCAGCATTAAATATTTGCCACCATCCTTCTCGTGATCTACAATTGTGCCTTGGAAACCAAGAACACGATCTCCTTGATTACAGCCTTGAAGAAACAAAAATTAAATGCAATGAAACGTTCACGGTCACCTTCATTAAATTTGTCTTTGAACGTGTACATGAAATCATTGAATTAACCTACAAACAGTGGCTTCGAACAAATAAAATCTTCAATTTTGGTGGCTTGAACGCGTTCCTCGACCTTGACCGCATTGGAAATCCACATTACATTAAATTCGGGTCAGCATTAAATCCTTGGAAATCGAGAAAAACCCCTCGGGCCATTCATACTGCACTTGGTGGGAAACTGCGCAGGTCACAAAAATGCAACGGGTCACGAAATCATGACGTCTTTTTACGCCGTACGCTTTGGATGCTCACACCCACGAAAATGGCACCTGTAGTGATATCGCTACACATTTCGGTCTTTGGCTCTTTCCTCCGCTCTGCCCCACGAAAACGGAACATGTAGCGATTTCGCTACACATTTTCGACACTTGGTACGGTCATGCCCATGGGCCGCGAAAATGTGACACTTTTTCCCTTTGAATGTCTTCGACCTTCTCTTGTCGTGATTTCGCTGCATATTCATCTCGCTCAGCCCTGTCATCAAAATTGCAACGAATCGCTACAACTTTCATTTCTTTTGTTTTCGGACCAAAACGATCGTGATTTGAGAACGTGCAGCGCATCGCTGCAAATTTTTGCCTAGACTCACTTCTCAACAAATACCGCGCAATTTTGCAACGTGCAGCGATTCGCTGCACATTTGAGCCTTTACTCCCTTTTCACAAAACGCCTTGTGATTTTGAAACATGCAGCCTTTGAAACAAAATGCCTTAAGACTTTGGAACATGCAGCGCATCGCTGCACTTTTGCTTTGGACTTCCTTTGCAACCAACTCCCCGTGATTTTAAAACATGCAGCGCATCACTGCAACTTCCGAGCTCTCAAGCCTTTGAAACCGCCCGCGTCGCGATTTTGGGACGTGCAGCGCATCGCTGCACTTTGAGCACTTAAGTCTTCGGCTGAGTTTTTTTGTCGCGATTTCATGAAAATTTGTCGTTGTTCCTCCTTTGCTTGTCACAAACCGCGAAAATAGAACACGTCGCGATATCGCGACGGTTCTGCCCAACCTGCATGCATTGACCACGTTGACCGCGATTTCGAGACACGTCAGCGAATCGCTGCAGTTTTTGGACTTAGTCATTTTTGCTCATTTTCTCTCCTTTTTGCTTCAAAGCCGCATCAAATCCTGTATAAACATTATCTTTGCAATAATGCACACATTAATACTTCAATGAAAATCAATGTGGCAAAAATGCCAATAGGCAAATAGACCGTGTGCTCTTAAAAACCTTTATGAACCTGAATGTGGAGCACACAACCCAGAGGTGGATGCACAACTGGTGTGCCTGGCTAGATATTCACGTGCTCTAATAGAATATAGTGCACAGACTCAGTTTGGGATGCACAATTCTGTGCACCTCGGTGGATGTTGTGTGATCTACTTTAGGAGTGGAGCACATTGGTTGAGAGGGGATCGCACAGCTAGTGCACTCCAAGGCTTCATGCGCACTCCAATATAATGGAGTGCATGGTGGGTTTTAGGGCACATGTGAAGGTGTGTGCCTCTTAGGCAATTTGGTGCACTTCACCTGAGTAAAGTGCAAAAGGTAGGGATGGATGCACAAAGGTTTGTGCCCATGGAGACTTCGTGCACTCCATTAGAGTGGAGTGCATGGGGCTTCTTCAAGGTGCACAAGTTTGTGCTCCCTTATGGGTTTATGTGTGCTCCATTCCTTTGGAGCACGTGGACTTTTTATAGGGTGCACAGTTTGTGCGCCCCTTGGGGACTTTGTGTACCCCATTCCCCAATGGGATGCATGGGCTAGGGATGGGTGCATAGCTTATGCGCTTGATGGGGTTCTTGTGCACTCCACTAATGAAATGCACAGGCTTTGGCTTAGGATGCACAGCTTGTGTGCTCGAGGTTTTTTGGTGCTCTTCACTGGGAGTGGAGTGCACAAGGCCAAGTAGGAGTGCACTGCCTTGTGCGTCCTTAAGGGAAATGTGACTTGGGCTCCCAAAAATGGGGACTACCCTTTTTGGGGTCAATATGAGGGACATTTATAGACGAGAGGATATTAGCTCTAATATCATGACCAATTTTATGTTCCTTGAGCAATTAGTAGATTGCCATTTAATTTGGCTTTGCAGATCGATTCTTGTTAGGCAAAAAGCAAAGTGTGATTTACCATTGTTCATGAGCAATATAAGTGGTTGATTGACTATTTGGCTCAGACACCCAAATGCCTGGTATTGATGTAATGAAGTAGCACTGATGTCAAAATAGACAAATTTGCAAATATTTTTTGCCATGAAGAAATACTCTATAGGTGGATTACTTATTGTTTCACACTCCATGCAGGCAGAAGTGTCAGGTTGTGGCTACAATATTTTGAGAATATCATAGCCATAAGCTGAGGTGATTGCGGTAGAAATTTTGTTGACACATCGTTAGCCATGATTTTGGATTGCAACGAAGACTAGGGTAACATTAACACTGCTTGAGATTGATTGAAAACCCTATAGATCTAGAAATCCTAGATCTATGATGAGTAATAGCTCACCAATATTTGTCACTATTGCATCAAACTAGCATTCCAATGTTAGATGTTTTGTATTGCTAATATTTTCCCTAGTGCATTTATTGTTGGGTGGTGTATTATGAGCAATTCACTGCTCATGTAATTGAGTGCAGTTGAGTGCACTAAAAATATAGCGTGAGGAGGGAGTGTCACAGGCCTTCACTATCTAATTTGCATGCATGGTTGATTAATCCTTCCATAGGGATAAATCATACATTAACAATGATCACAGCATAGTCGTAGTATAAGAAACTGATTTTAGGTGTAGTTTCAATGCAATTTTTAATTTTAATATAGGAGATGCACCGCCGTGTGATAAGGTAGAAGCATCGTCACCGTGCGAGAGCTAAGGAGCCGGTACCGCCCAAAGGAGAGCTATTGCCCATTGGAGGCAGCTTAGGCATGACTTGTCTATAAATAGGGGATCTACCCCTTTTTCTCCAGCCATAGTCATAGCTTAGCTAGTTGGCCAACACGCACTAAGGCACTATTTGACACAAGATTGGGTGTTCAAATCCCCTCAAAAAACAAAGGTAAACAAAACATTTTTTTTTGCAATGTTATTAAAATTTTATCAAATTTTTTTAATAATTTAATTTTCATTTAATTAAAAATCATTTATTATTTTTTTTAAATTCATGATTTTTTAATTAAATAAATATTATTATTAATTATTATTTTTTATAATAATTTTATTTTTGCAATTTAAAATCAAAGCAAAGGTTACAATTCATCAAATTGCAAGACAAAATCTTTTCCATCCAAATTTGTTTAAGTTGCAAAACAAAGGGGGTCAGCATTGAATTCTTTTTGCACACTTTATAACACAAGGGGGACAGTAACTCTCTTTTTAGGCTTCATAAATAGCAAATTTTTTTTTTTGAAGTCTTTGTAATCAAGGGGGGATACATAAAATTTTATCAAATTTTTTTAATAATTTAATTTTCCTTTAATTAAAAATCATTTATTATTTTTTTTAAATTCATGATTTTTTAATTAAATAAATATTATTATTAATTATTATTTTTTATAATAATTTTATTTTTGCAATTTAAAATCAAGGCAA
Organism: Wollemia nobilis; assembly: GCA_028583015.1. Taxonomy (NCBI): domain Eukaryota; kingdom Viridiplantae; phylum Streptophyta; class Pinopsida; order Araucariales; family Araucariaceae; genus Wollemia; species Wollemia nobilis. Next base: position 3,545,040 of record JAQPPZ010002524.1, read on the forward strand.
AGGTTACAATTCATCAAATTGCAAGACAAAAGCTTTGCCATCAAAATTTGTTTAAGTTGCAAAACAAAGGGGGTCAGCATTGAATTCTTTTTGCACACTTTATAACACAAGGGGGACAGTAACTCTCTTTTTAGGCTTCATAAATAGCAAAACTTTTTTGTTTGAAGTCTTTGTAATCAAGGGGGGGATACATTATAATTTTGCAAAAAAATTGGGGAAAGACTTATAAGGGTGAATTTCATTGTAAAATATGTACTTTCAGTAGCGATCGACACCTTAAAAATGGGCAGATCAAAGAAAAATCAAGCCCCAAAACAAACTGATGATGTTGAAAAATTAGTTAAAAATCCTTACTTTCCACCAGAGATGGATGGGCCAGATTTTTATGAGGAGGGCACATTTCTCACACTAAACAATGGTTTAGTAGCCCTACTCGAAGATTTTGAGTCTTGTAAAGACCTTCAGAAAAATGGTGCTCGATTCACTATTGGCATTATAAGGGGTATATACATGTCATTGGTTGCACTTGACCTAATGGTCAACGCTTGTTGTGACACAAGTGACCTTCAGCCCATTATGGTGAATTCTTATTGTGACACAATTGACCTTCAACCCATTGTGGTAAATGCTTGTTGTGATACAGACGACCTCATACCTTCAATGGTAGATATCAGTTGTAGCATAGGTGATCTCATCACAATAGCAAATTTTGCTTATAACACTAGTGACTCAAAAAATAAACCTCCTAAAAATGAGCTCCATAATCTCGTTAATAGTGACAAATGTCATATTGTGAAAAGCATTGATGAAGATGATGAAATTGGGTGTTTTGAAAAACACACCAAAGGATTTGGATCCAAACTGATGAATAAAATGGGATTCAATGGTGAGATATTAGGTAAATAGGAACAAGGCATTAAAACTCCAATAATGCTAAATGTCAAGGCAAAGAATGAAGGCCTTGGCTATTCTAGACAAGCAAGTACCAGTAAAACCATGTTTGTAAACCCTAAATCTCCTACAACTCCTAAAAAGCATTATTGCAATAATTGTGGAAAAATAGGACATGTTGCAGCTAGGTGTTGGAAATTACATCCTTGTGATTCATGTGGATGTACAAATCACTCTTCTTCAAGTTGTTGGTACAAAATGAAAATGGCCAACAAGGTTCATATAGATTATGGATGGATAGATCACACACAATGGACCATGATGAAATCAATATTGTATGTCTTCTACTGAAAAGGTAAAACATATGGTAGACCCAGAGGCAGATTTAGTGATAGATCAAGTGGCAATCCTAGAGGCAATGACCCAGAGACAGACCTAAAGATAGATCTAGAGATAAATTTCTAGATGCAGATCTACAGGTATATCCAAAGGCAATGATGCAAAGGTATATTCATAGGTAGATCTATAGATAGACCCATAGGTACTCATCCAGTGGTAACCTTAGAGCTAGAGCCAAAGCCAAAGCTATGAGCCAAAGCCAGATCCCGAGATAACATCTTTCATTTCTCTTCTTCTTTACTGTATTGGGACAATTATATTATTATCCAAATAATGTAATAAGGGGGGATGCTAGAGTTACTATTCTATGGTAAATTTATTATTACCTCATTTGGTTATAGTTGTTAGGTTAGATTAGTTATTTCTTTATTACCTAGGTTAGATACCAATATTTCTTATTGTCGACATATTTTATTGTTAGCGTATTGTTAGTTGTTAGCACACTTTGTGCATAGTTAGAAACATTTGGGTTAGATATTATTTAATATCTAACTAAAGTTATTCATAGCATATTTGTATTATTTAAAAAATATATTTAATGATAAATATTATGGATTGTTTACCATATAATAATATGGTTTTACACCATTTCTTTATTTACATATAAATATACAAATGATAGACTATGCTAGCCAAAATAATAATCCCTGAAGAATAGGGACATCGTTACAACAAAGTAATGCTCTGCCTATACTTAGGGTTATTGATAATAACCCAAATAGTGGGATATTTATGCTAACACCCCCCTTATTCCATTATTTAGAATAATGTCTTAGGTTCTTTTGTGCTATGGCTCTTAGTTCGTAATTGTTCTTGCTTAGATATATACCTCTAGGTCTGCCTCTAGGTCTATCACATTCTCTAGCTTTTGATATGAGAACAAAAGAGGAACCTAATCTCCAAAAGGAAGCAACCTTCAAATATACTAAAAAGACAAAGGGAAAAAACCTAAATTCAAGCAATGAGTTATCTAGTGATGAAGAAGCAAATTATGGCAGAAGGAACAAGGATCCAAGAAAGTATAAAGGTGAAAATTAGTTAGATGTTTTAATTGTGGAAATTATGGTCACTATGAAATTGGTTGTCAAGAAGTTGGAAATAGCAATGATGAAGAAAAACATGATCATAAGAACAGGGAAACAGAAAAATATAGGTACCAAAAGAAAAGTAGGGATGGACAAGGCAAGCAAGGAAAGAAGTTCTTCCAAAGACATAAGAAGATTTTCTATGCAGACAAGGCAAGTAAGTACTCAAGTGATAGTGATGATAGTTCCTCAGATAATGATAAATATGAAGTTCTATTTCTAGAAAAAGAAAAAAAAGTGATTAGGAAAAGGTCTCCAATAATCATCAAGTGTTTTATATGTGGTAATTTTGGTCATCTTTAAGATAGTTTTACAAGGAATGGATTCAGTTTCAGCGATGATGAATATGAAGATACACTTGAAGGACCAGAAGAGAATCTTCTTATGACAATAGAAGAAGGAGGAAGTGCTTGTAGTAAAAAATAGTCGAAAGAATAAATATGTTTTCAAAGGCAAACAAATAGAGGAATAATCAAAGAAATGAGAAGTTGACCTTGAGGGTGACCTTATTCTTGCCCTTGATGCATTAGGGGAGGTAAGAAAGCAAAACTCAAAACTCAAGCTTAAATTTCAATAATGTGATGAAGATAAAGGAAAGATTATAGAGGATATAACCAACTCAATAGCTAAGACAAGGAGATTCAAAGATAAGTTAGAAGCAAATCTTGTAGAATGTGAAAGGCTAGAGCATGAGATAGATTTACTAAGGAAGGAAGTAAAAGAGTCTAAGGACAAGATACACAAGTTTAGGAAAAGTTCAAAAACCATAGATAAGATTATCAAGGTACAAAGATGATCAAAAAACATGACAGGTCTTGGTTTTGAATAGGTACAAAAGAAACAAGGAAAGGAATCAACCTCAAGTTCTAAAGAAGAAGAAACTTTAGAAGAAGAGAGTGTAAGAGAGAGTGAGACTTCTAAGTATGAGTTGGAAAATAGAAGGTTAAACAAGGAAAGGAACAATGCTCAAAAGAGGAATATATGGAACAAGAACCAGCACAGGGTAAAAGAGACTAAAAAACCCATGGGGTCAAGGTAAGGTAGTTTCAATGGAAGATGTTTCTCATGTCACAGATTTGGGAACAAGGCTTCACAATGAAAGACGCATGAAAGATAGGAATATAGGAACTTTAGAAATAGACAAATTTTTCAAAGGTATTGCTACTCTTGTAATCAATTTGATCACAAGGTAGTGAATTGAAGGGTTCATGTCAGGAACATTTATGGCTTCACCATGAGAAATCGTAAGATATTTTCACCTCCAAGGAATAACAATATTAAGTGTTATAAGTGCAATAATGATGGACATACATAAATATGGTGTAGAGCAGAAATTATACAGACAAGTAGGAACATGAACAATCATAGGAATCAAAAATATCAACCAAGGAAGAAAGTTAATAAAGGCAAAGATCAGTGCTTGATGGGAGAAGAAATACTCCCACCCCATAATAAACCACCTCAAGAGGGGGTGGGGATGGGATAAGGTAAGAGACTCATTCTTAGCCCTGATCCCCAAAGGTGAACCTTTACCATTGATATCAAATGAGGAGAGATTTGATTAAGGGGGAGAGATTTTAGTTAGGAGGAGAGCATTCAGACAGGAGGAGCAATTCCTCAAGGGAAGCAGAACAGAAAAAGGTTAAGGAAATGGTAAAATATAATTGGATTGTCATCAATAACAAAGGGGAATATTGTTGGAAATATGAGCAGATTTTGTTGTTATTGATGTCAATAATTAAGGATCAGTAAGTGTTAGTTTTAGTGAGCAACATCAGTTTTAGTTTTCGTATTCAGTGCAAGAGGAAGATTGCTTCCAAGTGGTCAGATGAAGCAAAATAATATTATAATATTTTATTATAATATTAAAATTTCTAAGGTCAAGACCTAGAGATTTCATTTAATTATAAATAAATTATAATAATTTCATTATAAATTATTTTATAATTTAATTTGATTAACCTCTAAGAGTTATTAAGTTAATTATAAATTATTTATAATAAGTTAATTATTAATTAATTTATGATTTAATTTAAGACCGTAAAGGTTAGGGTTAAAAGAGCACAAAGTTTAATTAATTTAAAATATTTGAATTAAATTGAATTGTCGATGTCGTTGAGCATATGGCACTTTGTATATAAGAAGCGGTAAATATTGTGGAAAATATTATCCATGCGATCCATTTGACATAAGCGAATATAAGTGTGCAAGATAAGGAAGGAGATCATGTGTGTTTTTAAAATGGTTTTGAGAGGTAGAATATAGGATAACAAAGAGGGGAACTCACTCCACGTTGCAATGCAATGGGTAGTGTGATTGTCATCTAGATGCTACACTAAGATGTTTTTTGGTGCAAGGTTGAGGGATCGATTCCTGTGGTCTTTGTTTTTGCTAAGTGGAGGAATTTTTTCATTGAAGTTTGCATGATCGATGAAGGACAAAGGGAAGGTGCTTGCCTTTCATTTTGCATGGAGGAATGTAGCCCATGTGGTGGGTGTGCACTTGGCAAAGGTGCTCGTCAGGAAGAGGTTGTGCATTTGAAACCTACCGAGGCTCATTTTACTAGACTATGTAAGGTATGTTCTCATAATTGCAAGGTTCCAAAAATTACGAAAATTCTTTTTTTAATTTCTTAAAGGTCGTATAAAGTGGAAATTGCATATTATAAAATTTTTGTGAGTTATACAAAAGGAGATAAAAGGATATGCATAATGTTATTTTTGGGTGTTGTTTTTTGAGTGGTTAGAGTTTATAGGAGTAATAAGGTGTGACAAGGGAGTTAGATATTTTTGTTAAAATAAAGTGAATAAAAATTGTATTGAAAGGAGAAATAAAGTTAAGTAATTTTTTGATATTTTTACTTGGTGAAATATTTTTGTGAGAAAATATTAAGAACAAATATTTGCTATCTAACCCTTGAAATTGGAAAAGAGAGTGGTTGTGATTAAAACAAGTGGTTAAGGTTAGATATTTTTAAAATAAGAGGTAAGGGCATATTATCCTTGAGAGTGATTGTTGGATGTTATGAATGCTAAGTTGGAGTGAAAAGGATTTTTTGATAAGCATTGTTGAGTTTGGTTTTCTGGAATGAAAGTTGATACTAGAAACCTTGTTTGATAAGCATTGTTGAAAATATTGAGTAAGCTTTCATATGCTTGACTAGGATTTATGAAAGAACATGAATATCATTGTTGTGTGAATTTGTGAACTATCTTGAACTAGGGTTTGTGAAAGATCACGAGTATCATTTTTATGTGAGGTTTGTTTGATAAACATTGTTGAATAAATATTCATTAAGTTATTGGTTGAGTGGAGTTGATTGAGCTCAGTTGATTGGAGGTATTGGAGTGATAGTTCAAGTTCTATGAAACAATTTTTTCTATATTCTTATTTGATTTGGAAGAGATATTAAGTGTTTTGCAAGAGTGAAACATATTGAGTCTCTAACTATTCTCTATATGTTTCTATGGTTAGAAAAGAAAGTTTGAAAGTGATTGAGTATTATTGTGCGTGAGTAACATATTGAGTCTAACCATTCTCTATATGTTCATATGAGTCAAACAATATTTTGTGTGAAACTTGTTTGTGTGATTGAAGATATTTTATATGATAGATTTAGTTGAGTTGAATAAGCTAAAATCTTGTGAGCATATTTGAGGTAAGTCTTGGTGAATACTTGTTGAGAAAATTGGACAAGTTCTAGTGAGGACTTGTTGAGAAGATTTAAGGCAAGTCTTGGTAAATACTTGAGAGTAGTGAGAGCAAGTTCTAGAGAGGACTTGTGGATAGATTTGAGGCAAGTCTTTGAGAAGACTTGTGAGAAGAGTTGATTGATTTATTTGTTCAAACCTTGAGTTAAGGTTTGGAGAAGATCTAGCAGATTTGATTTATGATTAAGTCAAGATTTGGGTTAAATATTGAGGATAGATGTGAGGACAGAGTTTGGTGTATATTTGAGGACAGGTTTGTGTTAGACCAGAGATATATATTGAGTAGATTTGTGCTATACCGATAGACTATGTTTAGTACAAATTTGAAACAGATATGAGAGCAATATTTTAAGGTGATATTGTAGAGGACAATAGTCTCCAGTGGATAGAGATCCATTAGCCGGGGTAGTGAGGATAGGTCTCCTGAGTGAGGATAGGATTCTTTAGTGGAGAGAGATCCATAAGCCAATGTAGTGGGAGCAGTAGTCTTCTAGAGGATCATCAGCCATAGTAGAGAGTTCTCCTATGGATAGAGATCCATGAACCAGTTGAGGGGATTGGTGTCTCCTATGGATAGAGATCCAAAAATTTTATTAGGTGATTGGTGTCTCCTTTGGACAGAGTTCCATAAACATTGTAACAGGTAAGGATTCCCAAGATATTTATTGAGAAAATTTTAGTGAAATATTTTCTTTGTGGAGTAGCCCACATTGGGTGAACACGTTAAATTGGTGTCTCTATTGTGTGTGATGATTTGTTCATTGCTTTGATTATTGCTGTTAATATTGCTTGGGAAAGAAAAGTAAAAAGTGGTCTTATACTGTTCATCCCCCTCTTAGTATAAGCTTGTGTTCTTCAATATCGACCCAAGATGACCCATAGATAAGGCTATCCTACCCAAAGACAACCTTTGGTAGAGATCTATTTTTTTATCTTTTTCATGGATGGTAGTTAGAATTTGCTTTTTACTATTTCCAACATTAGATTAATTTTTTTATGCATGGTTTATTCTGCTTTCAACTCATTTATTTCTAAATTCATTTTGTTTAATATGATCCCAATCTTGTAAGGCTCTACACATGCTATTGACATCCTTTGCTTTCTTTGTGTGTAGATTACAAGATTCTACAAGTACAAAGGAGCATAAGAACTCGAAATCATTACTCATTACAATGGTTATGGAAGTCTTCTCCAAAACACTTGTGATTGTGAAGACTTTACTAAGTGTACCCAAATTTATTTAGAATGGGGTAAAAGCCTCGTTTATTGTAATTATTGTATCACATCATTGAATTCCTTAAAAGAGGATGTACTTGTAATACACTTTGAGATTATCATTAATATAAATAACTTGGCATTCTTATTCTTATTCTTTATCTTTGTGTATTGGTTATATGTTCATGTTCATTATTGCTTTACATTATCATTGGTTGCTTTTATTGGTGCACTAGTTTTTGAGCATATCATATGGTGATCATGGTGGGATCGCCAGGTCTCTTGTTTAGCTCTTTGATGATTTTTTGACAAGTTTTTGTGTCTTACAGGTACTCCTACACCATCGTCTTAGGGTGGGATGACCTCTATTCTGCAATCATATCATATTAGGATGGTCTTTCATAAGAAAGCAAAAACAATAGCAAATTGGATCTAAATCAAACTTGGGCTATCTAAGTAAGTGCATCTATACTTTTCCTATTTTCATAAAAAAAGTAAAGAAATTTTCCAAATTCAAGAAAAGAGTACAATTTTTTTTTAGTGTTGAGTCTTTGTCTATGATTGTCGTAGGTCCAAAAAACCCTTATCTACGACCATCTCAAGTCCAGAAAACCTCCATCTACAATGCTCTTAGGTCTAGATGGTCTTTATTTGCAACCATTTCTGTGTGATGTTACCCTCTATCTATTACTATTTGGTTTACTTTATTTCTGCATATTCAAAGGCTATACATCATATAGGGTTTTGCATTACAAAATATGCTTTTTATACATCAGTAAAAAGAAGAAAAATCATCGTATGCTCTTTGATTTACTTTTGAAAATTTAAAATGAACCCTCACACACACATGTAACAAGTTAACACTAGTTAGTTGGATTTCATCACCAACAACCAACATTAATCACATGACATGGGCATTCATCTCCCACCACAAATTGGCACCATCGCAACCCTAGTTTCACTTGTGAGTGACTTTTTGGACTTCATCACCAGAAAGTCCCCTACTATTAGGTGTACCTGGAGTAGGACAAGATTAGGCTTACCTTAACCATAGATATCTTTATAATTCATGGAACGTAGTTGTCATTCTTTTCCAAGCACGCTCGAGTGTGAAGCAAAATATCAGTTGGGCAAGTAGCAGGACTCAAACAATGTGGCCTCTTTTGAGAGTTTCTTTATTTCCATAGGTTTACCTTGATCCATATCTAGCATAGGAACCCACTTTTTTCATTTGGGTTACATTCCTCGATAGGGGGTGTGCTCAAACTACCTTTAGTAGCTTTTTATTTTGTTTACCCTTAGTTTCCATAAGAATATGGGTTTAAGCATCAAAACACACTAAAAATAGTAATGGGAGCCAACAATAAAAATTAGATTTTAAAAGATATAAAAACATTGTTTTCTTATTTGTTTATTTATTGTTTGCATAACTCAGAGTATGGTAATAACACATGGTCAAAATCAATCAAGGAATAGTGTAATTCAAAACTTATAAAGATACATGGAACATCTCTAAATCAATCTAGAGGATCTAGCTATTCTTGAATGGAATTCTAGTTTTCACTATAATATCAAAATCACTTACAGAGAATCTGATCTTCAGGAGGTCCCTACTTAGAATACATCTACAGGTCTTTAATATGATTAGAATGATGAAATTCTTAGCCAAGACACTCTATGTACTTTCTTTATATAGAATCCCTAACACATGGAGGGTCCTAGTAGGTTTATGCCATGCATCCACATTCTAGCTCATCTTACCACTCAATCAGGGCATGAGCAAGAATATACGCTATGGCAAAACCTGGATTATCAAGCCACCCCACTGATATCCCATGGATGTGTCAAAAATATGCTCATCTAGATAGGTATGACACTCATTGTCCTAGTAAGACTTCTATGTCAGATCACGTATTTCTCATAGACAAGAAGGAAGAAGATCTAAATCATCCTCCTTTTTTTTTATGAAGAGTACTTTATGTAATCACATTGTGCCTTTGCACAACTAGAGTACACAAAGCTTACCTTTAAGCTTGGATATCATTCAATGCAGCCTCCCTCAATCATGGGAAGCAAGTGGCCAACCCTTCTAAGGATGAGAAGCAATTCAAGCCCATTCATATTAATATGAGGATTAATCAACCCCATACAACTGATCAAATAAATTTGATACCTATGCCAACTGTTGGTAGGTAAGAGCAGTTGAACCAGTCATGAATAGATAAACAATTATTAGACTAGTAAAACCAACTAAATTAGCAAAGGTTGCATCAAAAATGGTTACATTAGGAATAGTTGTAAAAGGCGTAGCATGAGATGGTTCCTACCCCTAGTACTCATAGGTTATAGGTCCATAAAAGGCACCTCATGTATTATCAAAACCTACCACCTAGGCCAAACCAAAATCATCCTCCTTGTGTGCCCCTACAACACCATAGGTATGAACAACGTCAGCCATACAACCATCAACAAGAGTATGAGATCTATGAGGACCTTTAGTCAAATTACCAAGAATAAGGGTATATTGAGTTACCTTACAAGGACATGGTTTAAGGCCACATTCAACCACCTCATCCTAATTGAAATATGCTACCTCCCCCTACTTGAGGATAAAGGCATGTCGATAATATCATTTGACTCGATGCTTACCAATTTTTAACTGATCACATTAAGTCTGTAGAGAAATAAAATTCAAGTATAGGTTATCAAAACCCACCCTATGTTAGTTGTGCAACCAACCTTTGAATCCATCAGTTCCATCCCTGCCATATCCTGAGCATTTTGAGACGCAAAATTGGGATAATTTTAAAAGAGATGAAGATGCTCAAGAGCATGTTACAAGCTTCATGAATATGTAATTTTATCTTTAGGATGATGATTCCATTATGCTTAGTACATTCCTCATAACCATTTTTTGGCCAACCTTAGAGTGGTATAATCATTTACTGTGACATAGCATGCACTCCTTTGAACAACTGGCCAATACATTCTTGGAGCACTTCTCATTTAGCATCAAGAAGAAAGCAACATTGACTAACCTATACAACCTTAAACAATTTGAAGAAGAGTTAGTCATGGATTATGGCAAGTGGTGGAGATCAACTATTATAAAATTACCATTTACCTTGCCTATCACAGAGCTAACTCGACTATATACTAGGAGTTTTTCAAAATAGATCTCACTCTTACTACAACTCCAATAATATAGAACATATGAGGAAGGCTTAATTTAGGCAAATATTGTTGAGGAAATTAAGATCCAAGAGGAAGAAATCAAGTTCTAAAAAAAGTATTGGAACACAAATTCTAGGGGCAACTACATGCAATAAAAACTAGCTTTAGTAAATTAAGTCATCTCAAGTATACCAGGGCCTTCACACCAAGCTACCTCTCAATAACCTAATTATTAGGTGTAACATTCACCTAAGGATTATAAATCTCAACCTCAATAGAATAAATGGATGAATCAATAATATAATCCTCCTTGCTAGTATACGTTGTTGACCATTGGCTTATCTTTTTCATCGAATATGCGAGGCAAAGACCATCACTCTACTTGAAGTTCAACAACTAGATCTGAATAAGAAAAAACCCAATAATTATAGATAGGATTTACATTACATCTATCATTGACAAAATGGTCATGACATTCAAACTTGCTATGCATTCAAGAACCTTGTGCAAGATATGATAGAGCGAAATGAGCTTCAAATCAATAATCCTCTTGCTACAAACAACCAAAATATTAGAATATTCCAAGATCTATTACCTATGCATGGGGGCCAAGCAGAGAAACCTAGATATGTGAATGAGACACATATAGCCCTACCACATTAGGGCTTCATTAGGATGATTATCATAGTGAAAAGGAATCATAGATACCCAAACCAACCTACACAACTTGTAGGTCCAACCCATGTTCCTTCAATTTCACAACCATTGCTACAACCAATTCCAATTAAAATTCCACCACCTAGCCTGGTTATCATGATAATAAATAGAATTACTTAGAGTCTAAAGATGATATCGATAAAAATTCTCATATACAAGATAATCCAATAGTCAACTCCACATCGAGAGGCTCTAATGGAATATCTAAAGTCGATTAAACTATAGCCACATGACCCTAAATATTTCAACTTTGTGGGGCATGTTAAAAAGTATAAGGAGAATTTTATAATGTTCTATGACCATAAAATCAATTTGATGCCCATTGATATAGCTAATCCCCCACTACACATCATTGCTAGTGTGGATCAAATCCCTTATAAATAGGCCTTAATAGATACAGGCTCCTCCATTAAAATTATTACCACTTCTATACTTCATCATATTAACCTACCACCATCACGTATTATTTTGTCTACCTTCACTCTTTGAGATTTTAATGATGATTTATGCTCCACTAATGACACAATAGTCCTCCCTATTCAAGTTGGGCTAAAAACAATTCTTATGTTGTGCCATATCTTGGAGGGTGCAATGCAATACAACATATTACTTGGTAGACCTTGGATCTATGATATGAAGTGCATCCCTTCCATATTGCACCAATGCATCAAGTACATCCATGAAGGGTAGGTTCATGTAGTTCCTACAAACTTAGAGTCCTTCAAGTTCTACAATATGGTCAATCACCACAAGAATCTACCTTGCCATTAGTGCATCTGGACATCCAAATAAATGATCCTATCAAATATCTATATCCCTCATCATAATCATCCACCAATCCATCACCATCACCCCCATCCTAGCCATAATTATTAATCTCTTATGATATTCCTTCTTCATCATCGGATCCTTTGAGTAGGAATCCATTGAAGGTACCAATAGATATACCCTCATCATCCATCTCCACCATTTTTGAAGTAGTCATTCCAACTCCTATGGATGAGGAAGAATCACCTTTTTCCATGGAGGAGTCATCCTAATTCATATTCCCATTTGAAGCCTAGCTTATACTAAGAGGGGGTGAACAGTATAAGACCCATTTTTACTTTTTATTTCAATTCAATATTATGTAGTGTATAGATAGCAGTATCAATAGCAGTAATCAAAGCAATGCATAAAACACCATACACAATAGAGACACCACAATTTACGTGGTTAACCCAATATGGGCTACTCCACGAAGAAATTATTTTACTAAAATTTTCTCAATAAATCTCTTTGGGAATCCTTTGCAACTACAATTTTTATGGACCTCTATCCAAAAGAGATGTTGATCCCCTAATATCAAGTTCTCAAATCTCTTCCATAGGAAAACTCTTTCCCCTTTTGCTCTGGCTAGTGATCTTCTAGAATATTGTCTCTTTGCTGCACTGACTGGTGGATCTCTCTCCACTTGAAGAATCCTCACTAAAATCTATATTCAATTGTCTTGGCTACTGGATCTCTATCCACTGAGACTCTATCCTCTATACTTTTTCATGTCCAAAGATCTGTCCCAATAGGTTCACTCAAAACCTTCTCAAATATGCTCAACAAGCTCACTCAAAACTTGTCAAAATCTACTCAACAAGCTCACTTAGAACTTTTCTAAATCTACTCAACAGGTCCACACAGAACCTACTCAAATATTCTCAACAGGTCCACACAAAACCTGTACAAATCTACTCAACAGGTCCACACAGAACCTATCCAAATCTGCTCAATAGGTCCACACAAAACTTGCTCAAATCTGCTCAATAAGTCCTCTCTAGGACTTGCTCAAATCTACTAAATAAGTCCTCTCTAGGACTTGTGTATCGACCCAAATTTTTCATGCCCTTACCTTCAGGCTAAAGGATCCATGCCCAAAAGGGGGATGCAAGAAGGATTGAACAATACCTCAGACTGAGAGGCCCTTTCAAGGTTGCACCTCTCGGGGGAGGGGTATAAGGGTGAATTTTCGACGGATGGTGGGGTTCACCAGGAAACTTCGAGTGGCAGTTTCCATGCCTAAGTTGAGAATGGTCTTGATGTGTTCATTTTATACTTAGTCATTCATATTCCTAGGTTTTCTAGAATGAATCTACGCTATTCTATATGAAATTCTGATTTATATGAATACATAAAGCATGAATGAATCGTAAATACCAGGAATATACTAAATAAGAAAGAATGCACCTGATTTCGGATGTCTGATGAATATTCTAAAGCTTGTAGGAGTTCAAATCATCTTGAACATGACAGGATCATTTGCAATTATATAGAATCATCCTAGATTATAGGCGATCATCTGAAATTAGACAAGATCATCATCAATCTGACGAATTCATAAGCCAAATTCATCAGAAACCTGTAATCACAGAAATAGACATCAAAAACCAAAAATGCTATTGCAATAATAATGCAAAATGATAGGAATGATAGTATAAATGCCTAACTGATAAATCTGGATAGCAGATTAAAGGAAATGCATTGTTTTAATAATTTATTTTGACTTTATCATGCATTTATGTTAAAATGAGGTGAACTCCAGGATGCAGAATGAAAATAATCAAGCTAATGCATAATAAAAATAAATAAGGAATATGAGAAATGCAAACTTGAGGCTTTGATTATCCCTAATCTAGACTGTAGTCGAGATCGCATCCAATCATACAAGATCATCATTGATCTACAATAGGATCGTTCAAAATCATCTGGAATCGCCTGTGATGATTTGAGCTTCCTCCAGTTGAATCACAGTGAAAACTTGTAATGAAAACTTAGAACTACGAGTGCAAAGCTTAAATGGTAGGGAAGATCAACCAAGGAAAGAGTTAGGAGGAGATCCAGGCAGGGAATCCAGGAGGTCAGGGAGTTAGGGGGATAAAATGAGAAAATCTTAGTTTATATAGGATTAGGGGGAGGTTAAGAAGTTGGGGATCATCCCAATTTTGGGAGATCCTCAGCGGAGGAATCTCCAACTACGTAGACACGCTTCTGCCCAAGTTGGATATGCTATTGAAATAGAATCTAATTATGAAAATTTAGTTTTGGGATGAAACCATCTGGATGTTCTGTTCTAGATGATTTCATCCGATCTGAGATGATTTCATCCGATCTGAGATGATTTCATCTGATCAATGACGATATCGTCCAACGGTCAAAACAACTCTTAAAAATGGCACAAAAAATGAGAAGAGTGGTTAACAAGCGGTTTCGGGGTTAAAATTCAAATTTTTATGTTTTTACTAAGGGTTTAACTGTGCCAATTTTAGGGTGCTACATTTTTCCCCCTCTTTAGCAAATTTTTTGAAGAAAATGCATTAAAGACAAGTTCTTCCCGTTTTACGAGAAAGCAAAAATTTATTTCCATTTTTTTAGATCATGATTCTAGGTCAAATCGTACAACTGCTTACTATGGTGCCCCCTCCGTGTTTTTACCCAAATCGAACGTTTGAGGTAAAAACACAGAAAAGCAAAATTCTAGAAAAATTTGTTGTTTTTAAATAAAATAAAAAAAAAATAGGGTAAAACCCTAATTCATTGTTACTGTTCACTTTCATTGTTTCAGAGCTCTATAGGAAAAATGGTGGAAATGACACACAAATCGATAGAGGTCTGGCACAGGTTGTGGGTAAGAATCTAAAATTGATGCATTATGCTTTTAGTTTGATTTGTGTGATATTTAATTTGAATTTTGACTATTTTTTGGGGCATCATGACCGTTTTTAGGCCGTCGACGATGTCGAGATGAAATCGTCCCAATTTCGTCAAAATTGTCCCTAGATCGTTGATTTCATCTAGGGGTGAAATCTATGAAATAAGGGTGATCCCATCCAACAAGGGGCGATCCCCAAGTTGAGAAATAGGAGACGATTTCATCCTACCAAGGATGATTTAACTCAATTTAGTACGATGTCATCCAATAGTGGACAATATCATTTTTTTTTTATAAGATGAAATTGATTTAACTGATTTTAATGATTATCTATTGATGATTTTTGTTGTTTGATTGTTTATTTTGCAGAGGGGATTACTAAAAATTTGGGAGTGGAAATACGAAGGGCTAAGAGATAATGTAGCCACACTCGACCATGCGGAGTGAGACCGACTAGTGGAGGTTAGACTACAGCATGTGGTAGAGATGCCACAAATACTGATAGACATGGGGATTCTGACAGCCCTAGCAGAGAGGTGGTATCCGGGGTCATCCTACTTTTGACTGCTGATAAGGGAGATGGCTCCCACTCTAGAGGATTTATGGAGGATTTTGAGGATCCCCATACATGGACGATTGATGACTCCTATGACCAATCAGGACCATGCCATGATGCGACTGTGTGGAGACCCTAGCTTTGCCCTGGAGAAGGGCAGAGTGAACATCGATACATTGAGGCATATGCCTGGGGCATATCGATTGACTCAGGTTTTGGTAGGGGTAGTGGGTGGCTTACTGCTACACTATCAGAGTAGATGTAGGTTACCATGGCTACTCTTAGATGTGGTATATGATATGAGAGACCATGACTATAGATTTGCTTGGGGTAGTTTTGTGCTCTACCGCTTATATAGGATCCTACACAGGGTCATATACAAGGGTGGTCGATGTCTAGTTTTGACATCGCTACTATAGGTTTGATGCTAGGAGTACATTGCAATGTAGAGACCGATAGGTCTTCCACTAATAGGGGTTTATCGAGAGAGACCTCAGGTTTTCTATCGGTGGCTCCAGAGAGGGTCATAGCGGTGGATAGATCTACTGATGTCTCAGAGGTTGCTAGACGACCTCATCCCTGACCAGATCACCTGGAGGCCATGGAGAGAGCATCTAGGGTGGGAAGAGGATGGACAGGATTTGGCTCACATTAGGCGAGTCTTTTGGCTGAGGATGGAGCGGGGAGAGGTAGAGCTCCACCTCTATGATCGAGTTTTGAGGTATTTCAATCTACAACAAGGGATCCCTTCTATTAGGTATTACGAGTACTCCTAGATTATTTGGGATAGTACTACACTGAGTGGGGCTCTAGATATGTAGCAATTCTAGAGTTAGGATGCGGATGATACCCCCATTCAGCCAGTGGATGGGGATGATGCTAGGTTCACAAATGGGTATGATGCCTGGTATGCAGGCATCTACCTCCTCTAATGATGATAGCACATGGTCTGATGCACACCATGGTGTGACAAATGGGGAGGTGACACCAGGCTGCTATCGATGCAACAAGGAGTCACAGAGGGAGGGAACATCGACGGTCTCCTTAGGAGAGATGCTGGAGAGCACCATAGGCTCTGAAGAGACCATAGTAGCTAGAGAGGATGGAGGAGGGGCTCCCTTCTCAATAGAGGGAGATGCCACCATCACCCAATAAGGGCAAGGGTATCAATGTGGGGGAGAGCAGCGAGATGGTAGCTCTCCAAGCTGAGAATGCCCACCTTCGGGATCAGGTGTAGACGCTACAGGATGAGGCTACATGACTCAAAGCTCAGAGTAGAGGGGCAAGCACTTAATATCTAGTGCGGTATATTTCTCAGACCACATTCTACCAAGGATTATACTATCACATGGTTCATGAGAACCAGAGTATATCATTTCTAGCCCTTATTGCAAAGCCGATCATGATGGGATCGTTGAGGACATCCTCATGATCGACTGTGAGGACCCACGATATAGCATGGACCTTGATGGGACCACCTCTTCCATGCCATGGTAGGAGAAGAGATGAGGCTGAGAGCTCGAGGGCTTCTTGAGACTAGCTGCTCTTTGGCTGGACTGTATATGTTTGAGAGGATTGAGTATGCCAGGGTATAGATTGTGGCATACCAATCCAGTTTTGATATGATGTACATATATTTTTGATATATATATATATATATGATATTTTTGTGATATGACTTGTCCATATGTTTTATGATGCTTTAATTTTTGAATTGTTGATTGATTATTCATGTAATTACATCATTTGGAAAAAATTATAATTTTATGTCATGCCATAAAATTTAAATGAAATAATCTGATGTAAACAAATTGGTTGTTGTGGTATGATTTGATGAAAAATAAAACCCTATGACGAGGGCATAGGGTTTGATGCATGCCATGGTGTGACGAATGGGGAGGTGGTGTCAAGATGCTATCGATGTAGCGAGGAGTCATGGAGGGAGGGAATAGTGACGGTCTCCTCAGGAGAGACACTGAAGAGTGCCACAGGCTCCGGAGAGACTGTAGCAACCAAAGAGGAGGGAGGAGGGGCTCCCTTATCAATAGATGGAGAGGCCACCATTGCCTAATAAGGGAAAGGGTATAGAGGTGGGGGAGAGCAACGAGACTATGGCTCTCCGGGCTGAGAATGCCCACCTTTGGTCTCAGGTGCAGACGCTACAGGATGAGTCTACATGACTCAAAGCTTGAAGCAAAGGGGCAAGCACTCAAGATCTAGCATGGTCTATTGCTTAGACCACATTCTACCAAGGATTATACTATCACATGGTTCCTGAGAACCAGAGGATACCATTGCTAGCCCCTATTGCGGAGTCGATCATGATGGGATCATCGAGGACATCCTCACGATCGACATCGAGGACCCACGATACAACACGGACCTTGATGGGACCACCTCCTCCATGCCAGGGCGGGAGAGGAGATGAGGCTGAGAGCTCGAGGGCTTCTCGAGACTAGATGCTCTTTGGCTGGACTGTATATGTTTGAGAGGATTGAGTATGCCAGGGTATAGATTGTGGCATACCAATCCAGTTTTGATATGATGTACATATATTTTTGATATATATATATATATATGATATTTTTGTGATATGACTTGTCCATATGTTTTATGATGCTTTAATTTTTGAATTTTTGATTGATTATTCATGTAATTATGTCATTTGGAAATATTATAATTTTATGTCATGCCATAAAATTTAAATGAAATAATCTGATGTAAACAAATTGGTTGTTGTATGATTTGATGAAAAATAAAGGGACTTCTAACAATAATTTCAAAGGACATTGTCATTGTTATATGACCATTTCATGGAGTCGCCCCTCGCTAGGTCATCAAGCTAATCCCAGTATAGAAATATTGCTAAAAGTAAAAGAGTGCTTAAGATACTGTCTTAAGACTTTGTGTTGTGATGATGAAAAATGATGATGGTGATGATTTGTTTTTAGATTTTCATGAAAATATTATGCATGAAATATTAAAAATATGATTTTTGCTAGGCATAAAATTCCTAAGTGTGATAAAATTTTGAACAATTCCTTAGGAATTATACCATCGTTGCAAAATTGAATGTTGACATAATGAAATGAAAATAGGAAAAAAGTGTTTGTTCTTTTTAAAGCACAATTGTGTAACATAATGATGTAAGCCATATGTTTTTATGAATTAAAATGAATGGGAAAATAAAATTAGAACAATGGTTTGCGCTAGGCATAGAATTATAGGTATAGACTTATACCATCATCGCAAAATCCAAAAAATAATTTTATTGCATAATTGATTTTTGATTTTGAGATAAACAAAAAATATATAAGATGAGGACTTGCACTAGGCATAAATTATTTAGCTTTAGAACTATCCAGTTCGGAAGTCGAAAGTATATAAACGTGACTTTATTGCTAGATTTTTGAACATGTTTTGAAAGAAAATTTTGGATTTTGGAAAAAAAATGTATTTAATTGTTTTTAGGCTAAGCAGATGTTCTCAAATAAGAAGATGAAATTATTCCAAAATATTTGCATAAATATTTTAAATTATCTCAAAGACAAAATGTAGATTTATAAGGAACCCTCATGTGCATATGTGAGTTCATTGCCGATCTTGATTTATCATAATGATACAAAATCTCTCAAATACAAATGTGTGTGCAATTGTATTGTTCATTTACCAATTTTGAGCAAGATAATTTGATACAAGTAATTTGAATTAACCAAATAAGTGTTCGTTGACCATGATTTATATGCATGTAACCATACTAGACTACTATGTAAGTCGGGTCATCAAGAGCTAGCTGATCCATAAGCGGACATAGGTCTATACAAAAGAAGGTCGCTAATGTGACAGACATATCACCACGCTAGGAGTTACCCAAGGCCAAGCGGGTTGGGCACAAACCACCTGTTATGGGGCTTACCTCACAATTTTTGAATAATTGAGAATTCCAAGGATTCAAGCTCATTCACCCTTCTTTTCTTTTCAAGGGGTAGGGAAAGGGATTTATTGCATTTTGCTTTTGCTTTTCTTTTTCTCTCTTTTTTTTTTTTTGTATTTTTGCTTGGAACTGAGATAATGCTGAAATATTGTTGCGATGGTACAAAATGATATTTTTCTTTTTCTCATTTTCTTTGACTTTTCTTTTTCTTCCTATACTAGGGATACTTGCTCGGATTGGTCTGTAGAGCAAGGGATTTTTATTCGGGCAGGGGTGAGCTTGTCCTTTTGTCAATTCTCAAAGATTCTAGACCATGTGCATGATAGGATAGCAGGGGAAACTTTTCGCTCAAGAAACCACTTCTACTATGTAGCATCATATTGAATTTGCAATGAAATCATTTTAATGTGAAGAGATATACTTGGTTCAAGTAAATAACAAGATCAATTCTCTATGCTCAAAACTTTATTTAATTCAACTATGGACTTTGATATAAGAGATATTAATAATCATACCAAATAAAATCAAGATATTTATTCATGTGAGTGTGAAAGTGTGGGATTCCAAATAAATGCTAATTTATCCAAAATAATTGAAAATATGACTGCAATACTTCAAGAATTGACAAGTGCAAAAATAGAAAATGTTTTTGAAGATTTTGATGATTTTGATGTGATTTATATTTTGATTTTGATTTATGAATTGAGAGAATACATAATATGATTATTTTTGAAATTTTTATATGAATTACTAAAATGAAACAATATGCAAAATAACAATATATACAATGATGAAATTACCGGATTTATGCATAATAGCGTTTAAGATGCATAATGTTCATAGGTTCTTTAAGATATTTACCATCTAAGGTAGCTAATCTGTATGCTCCCGATCCAAATTTAGTAGTGATAATATATGGTCCAAGCCAATTGGGCTCAAATTTACCTTTAAGATCTTTAGTTGCATTAGTATTTTTTTTATTTTCTTTTAAGACAAGGTCGTCGATCTCAAAGGATCGATGATGAACTTTCTTGAGGTATGCTCGTTTAAGCTTGTTCTGGTAGGCTCGAAGATGTTCCAAAGCATTGATGTGCTTCTCATCTAGGAGTTCCATCTGACTAAATTTGCCAACACGATATTCATCTCCTACTTCAGTATCTTGAAGTAGTAGAGCCAAAGAAGGAACTTCTAATTCAAAGGGAAAACAGACTTCGAGCACCATAAACCAAAACAAAAGGTGAAGTGCCCGTGGGAGTACGAACGCTAGTTCGATAAGCCCACAAAGCAGGATATAATTGAATGTGCCAATCTCGGCCAGATTTATTGACTAGTCTTTTGAGGATTTTAATTAATGTTTTATTAGATGCTTCTGCTTGGCCATTACCCTGAGGATAATAGGGAGTGGACCAACGATGTTGAATTTTATATTTTTGACATAATTTCTTGACATATTTATTTTTGAAACAAGTTCCATTATCCGAGATGAGATTTGCAAGAATTCTAAACCTACAAATAATTTGATTAAAAATAAATTTGGAAACTTGGGTTCCAGTGCAAGAAGCTAAGGGCATAGCTTCAACCCACTTCGTGAAATACTCGGTGGTGGTTATGATGAATTTGTGTCCATCAGATGAGACAAGATTGATTTTTCCAATGATGTCTAAGCCCCATTTTGAAAAGGGCCAAGGAGATGAAATAGCCTACAGTTCTTGTGCAGGTGCATGGACAAGGTCAGCATGTTTTTGGCACTTGTCGCAATGGTGCACATAATCATGTGCATCATTCTCCATGGTAGGCCAAAAATATCCTATCCTAAGGAGCTTCTTAGCAATGGCGCTACCACTAAAGTGTCCCCCACAAGATCCATCATGGGCTTCACTCAAAGCTGATCTAGATTCTTCTAGATTCAAACATCTCAGTAGGATACCTTCAAAAGATCTCCTATATAATGTATTGCCAATTATTACGAAGCGACTTGCTCGTCTACGTAATAACCGATGCTGTTTTCTATTAAAACCTTCGGGGAAGGTCCCATTTTGAAGAAAATTGAATATATCAGTGTACCAAAGTTTAGGAGTAGTTTCATTGATTAGAAACACATCCAAAGGTTCTAAGCATGATTTATTTGAAGTGGGTTCCTAGAGTCGACGAATAATGATGGTAGCATATTCGTCATCTAACTCCAAGGGTAAAAGAGATGCAGCTACGACCATAGCATCAACCACACGATTGCTAGTTCGAGGAATAGCTTCCAAGGTAACTTGATCAAATAAAGATATTAATTGTAATACATATGCTTTATATGGATGCAATTTATCATATTTGGTCTGATAAACATCATTAATTTGATTTATAACAAGTTGAGAATCATCAAAAACTAATAGATTTTTAATTTTCAGTGCCAAGGCAGCTCGTAAGCCAAGGATTAGAGCTTCATATTCAGCAGTATTATTAGTACAAGCAAACGTTAATTTAAAGGACAGAGGTATAAGATGTTTCTGTGGAGATATTAAAATAATACCTGCACCAGCCCCACTCATGCATCGGGCTCCATCAAAGTATAAGGACCATTGCTCTGGATGGTCTGCCTCTAGTTTAAGGCATTCATCAAGAAACTCAATGATGAGGGGATGGGTAGACTCTAAGGGTGCAGCAACTAATTGATCTGCTATGATTTGACCCTTAACAGACTTTTGTCCTATAAACGTGAGTTCAAACTCGCTTAGAGCAAGAACCCACTTTGTTGTGCGACCAGATAAATAAGGTCGACTCATGAGATACCACAAAGGATCGGATTTAGCAATAACATACGTTTTTTGACTGAGCATATAATGGCGTAGTTTTTGTGTAGAAAATATGACTGCTAGACATAATTTTTCTAATGTTGTGTAGCGGGTTTCATAACTGATTAATGTTCTACTGATATAATAATTAGCACGCTCTTTTTTCTCATCATCAAGTTGAGCTAACATAGCTCCTAAAGCAAAATCTGAAGCAAAAATATACAAGATAAATGGGCGATCAAGTCTAGGTGGCGAAAGCACGAGTGGGTTAAGAAGATATTGTTTGAGGAGTTCAAATGCTTCCTGAAATTCATTGTCCCAATGGAAAGAGACATCCTTCTTAAGAAGCTTAAGAAAGGGTCCGGTTTTATCCGCCAGCTTATCGATGAAGCGACGGATAGCTTGAAGCTTACCTTGTAAACTCCGTAATTCAGATATATTTGTGGGCGCGGGCATATCAGTGATAGCCACAATCTTGAGAGGGTCAATTTCGATGCCACGTAAAGAAACTATAACCCCCAATAATTTATCGGACTTAACTCTGAATATACATTTTAGTGGGAATTCAATCGGATAAGATATTCCCTTAACCGATCAAATACTTTTCTCAAGTCATCTAAATGGTCATCTTCTTTAATAGAACGAGCTATAATGTCATCTACATAATCATGTAGTATATCATGCATCATATCATGAAAGATATAAGTCATGGCTCGTTGATATGTTGCACCTGCATTCTTCAAACCAAATGGCATCACTTTCCAACAAAAGGTCCCCCAAGGGGTAATAAAGGTTGTTTTAGCCTGATCTTCAGGAGCTATCCTGATCTGATTATAACCAAAAAATCCATCCATTAAGGATATCATTCCACTCCCAACGATAAAATCAATGATCTGATCCATATTAGGAAGAGGAAAATCATCTTTAGGGCATGCAACATTAATATCTCTAAAGTCTAGTGCAAACCCTAACCTTGGTAGCTTCTTTCTTAGTTACTGGAACTACATTCGAGATCCATTCAGACATAATCAATGGCTTGTATAAAAATAACATTTAGGAGTTTTTCTAACTCCCCTTTGACTAGTAAGGCCACTTTAGGATGCATTTTTCTAAGTTTCTGTTTAACAGGTTTAGCATCCGGATGGACTACTAGGTGATGCATAACTACGGAAGGGTCTAAACCTGGCATATCTTCATATGTCCAAGCAAAGACATCTTCATATTCTTTAAGAAATGCAATGTATTTATCCTATTTTTCTTGACTCAATTCTGATCCAATGTTGATTATGTGAGGATTATCCTCAGTTCCAATGTTAATTTTTATGACATTTTCTACTTCCATGTGTAGATCTTTCTCAAAATTAGGTGGGGTGGGTGAAACGCCCAATTCTTGTAATTCTTCCAAGGTTAGCTTGGATAATTCATCTTGAGGAGTCGTGGCCTCAAGCTGGGCTATACTAGGTATAGAGCCATCAAAATAAAATTCATTATGTAATAATTCCTCAATGGAGACATCATGGAAGATATCTCCCTCCAACTCATCGTCGGATTCAGCGATCATCTCAGGGTAAGCTATAGATAGCATATTACATGTAAATGGCTTATTCGTTAAACGCAAAGCATCGCGTTCATCCAAATAATCTTGGTAACATATGAGATGGTCATCATCCTCAAATGGGAAGGGCTGACCCTTACTAGGAAATAGGCCCACACCACATCGGGCAGGCCATGGCTCTACCTCAAAGGGTTCTTTCATACCATTTTGGAAAGGTCCCAAACCTTTCCCTTTATATCCCAATTTAAGCATTATAGATTTGGCTTTAATATACTCATTAGTAAAATAACATCGAGCATATCCATCATAATGAGTCTTGATGTTTCTGGGTATTCTACCCCAGTCATATCCCTTATAAATAAAAGCACAGCTCCCGACTTGGTAAATACTTCCCATAGGTTGTGGGAGACCCAAGGTACGAGGAGATGGTGGCAAATTATTTAAAATAAGGGAATCTTGCATAGAAGCATTTGTTTTCTCTGATATAAGAATTTTAGATAAATCGGGTAAGAGCTCGTCAGTAAGAGCATAAGAGGTAGAAGGAACATTTCCTACATCTTCTGATGCGGAAACTATGCCTTTGGTGGATGTAGATGTTGTAGAGATGTCGATGGATGGGTCTATTATAGGTATAGAAGTTATAGGAGTAGAACAAGAAGCCTTGGTTGTGGGATTAGGATCTTTCTGAGGTCCTAATGTGGTTTGTTTAGAGGATGGTTGAGCTGTATGTAGGGGTGGAACTGATGGAGAAGAAGTAGATGACATTGTGGGTGTGTGTTTCACACGTTTAGATGGATAATGAGAATTAGGATGTGTGGATGACAAAGCGGGGCAAAATTGAACTCCAATAGGTTCTGCCAAAGCACACATATCAAAGGGTCTAGGATCACCATGAATGGTAACCAACTGATTCTTAAATTCAAATTTAACACATTGATGTAAAGTTGAGGGAACGGCTCGCATCGCGTTGATCCAAGGGTGACCCAAGAGTATATTGTACGATGCAGGGCAATGTACAATAAACACGGTCGTATCCAAGGTTCTCGGACCAACCTACAATGGGATGGTAATAACTCCACATGTTTCTTGTGTTTCGTCATTGAAGGCTTTTATGATCATATCAGTTCTTTTCATTTCATCACTTCTAAACCCAAATATTTGGTAGAAGTCAAAAGTGCGGATGTTTAAAGATGAACCATTATCAATCAAGACTCGTTTAACTGCTACATCTCCAATTAAGGCAGTAATATATAAGGGGTTATCCTTATGTAAACTATGTTGCGGTATGTCTCTATCCCGAAAGTCAATACAATCAACTTCACGAGTTATTATAGTATTAGCCATGGCTTCAGGTTGAATGTCTTGTGGTACCATCATCTAGCTTAATGTGAGCATTAATTCATCTCTATGTGTAGGAGAAGATCTTAAAAGGTCCAAAAGGGAAATTCTAGCTATAATATTTGATAATTGCTCATTAATATTATAAGGAGGTTTAGGTTGAACATTAGGTGCCTGATTCCCTTTATTAGGAACTTTCAAAACAAATGGAGTTGATCCATCATTCTGCATTTGATCTTGTTGAGAGTTTTGAGCCTGTTGTCTAGTAACAGCTCCGATGGTACCCACAATATTATTTTGCGGATGATGAATGGGTCTTGGTCTAGCATTTATGGCTTGCTCATTAGAAAGTAATTGGTGAGACGATGGTCTAGTAGTGACTCTTCTTGGAAATGGTTCTTCTGGAACCATATAACTTGTGATAGGGAGAATAGGATCCGATTCATCTTCAGAGCTATTCGATTGATTTGATGTGATTTCCATATCACTCTCAGTCTCATATTATGTATCACTAAGATCAGGTGTCTACATATTATGTAGAGGCCTGGTTGTAACCACGGATAAAGTTGTGTCAAATATTTTCGGATCATGAGCGGGTAAATGCCCACTAATAGTTCCTACATATCGGGTAGGAGGGGGAACATTATGATGTTCAATTTGATTAGCCACTTCCTTGCCATGTTTTGGTAAAGGATGTTGAAATATGTCCAATGACTGATTGGCATTCGATTCTAGTTTTGGGGGATGTTCTTTTGAGCATTATTAGGAGGATTTTGCTTAGGTTGAAAGGCTTGTACCTCCATCTCATTGTTATCAATCAAGTCCTGTATTTTATGTTTTAATATTTTACAAGAGTTGGTAGTGTGTCCGTCCTCTATGGAAGTCACGGTGTAAATCAGCTTTGTATCCGGGTATAGTTGGATCAGGTTCCCGGATAGTTGGTAATTGAATCAAACCTCATTCTAATAATTGTGGTAGAATGGTTGATAAAGGTTGATTTAACCTAGTAAATTCTCGAGGAGGTTTATCGAGAGGTTTTAGTATAAACTTCTCCGTTGTCTTCGTAGCATTAACATTAGCAATATTTCTACTATCAGTGACTCCATCACCCACAACTTGTTTATTTTTATATTGATTTCTGGATGTTTTCTCATCGTCTTTCTTTTTAAGCTGTCCTCTCCTAATGAGAGCATCTTCCACTCATCTAGCTAAGTCTATAGCCTGATCGAAGGTGGTCAAGGTAGCAGTTGATAATTCGTAAGATAGTTGGTCTTGTAAATTATTAATAAAGATGTCCAACATCTCCCTATAAGGTAACACAAAGTGCAATTTTCCTATCAACTGTCTCCACCTAGCTAGGAAATCGGCAAAACATTCATCTTTGTCTTGTTTTAAGTTGTACAAGTCTTTAATGGTCACATGCCTTTCGATGTAGGCACTAAATTGATGAACAAAAGACTCGGTAGTTTCTTCAAAATTCCTCAAAGAATTAGTGGGTAATTGATAATACCACTCTAATGCCATTCCTCCTAAAATTTTTGGGAACATTTTTAGCAATAATAAGTCATCATGTGATATATCATGACATGCTATCCTAAACATACGAAGATGCTCTATGGGATCTTCGGTTCCTTTATATATGGGCAAGACAGGCATAGGAAAATGTTTAGGATATGGTTGTGCTACAACTATAGGATCTAAAGGCTGACTACACATCTCTCGATAATTGTACGAGGGACGGTAGGGATCTATCTGGTCCATGCGGGAAACTAACTGTTTCACCATGGTTTCAAGATTACTAGTTTGTCCACCATATTGGTTTGGTGGGACATAGGTATGGGATTTATGAGTGTATGACGGTGTGACATAAGGATTAGATGCTATATTGCTATTATGCAAAGTGTTGGTAGGAAGAGTATTATGAAGAGGATTTGTAGTAGTATTATGTTGTATCCCAGATTGTTGGTAATTGGTGTTTGGTTTTGTTTTGGGCTTTTGTTGATTTGAGGTATATTGCTCAATAGCTTGGCAAAATAGAGCAGTAAATGATGGTTTCTTTTGTGCGGGAATGACCCTAGGCTTGCTAACAGGCACTTTAGATGGTTGGGTAACTTGTTGTTGTTGCATGTTCTGGATTATAGCGGCCATATCCAAATTGGATGGTCCAGCTTGATCACTCTCTTGATCAATAAAGGACAAGGGATTAGTGCGTGTGTGAAATACGTCTTCTAGAGTTGCTTGAGTGTCACTAATTCGATCCTTGTCCATATGGACTGCTCTATTAAGAACACCAATATTAGTATTAATGAACTTCCAGAATTGTTCCATGTTTTCAAAAGTAATAGCTCCTCCCGGAGACATTTTAGGGGATGAGGATCCTTCCTCTCTAACATTTTCTTCTTGTTCATTTCCTACAGCAAGCTCTTCTTCTTGCTGGTCTAGGATTTCTTCTTCCTGGACTTGGTCTTCAGGAAGGACATCTGGGTTATTTAATGGTTTTCCTAACCAATATTCTTCTTCTTCAGTCTGTTTTCCATTCCTAAGTCTAGGCATTGTGCTTAAACTTAGATTTAAAAAATATATATATATATATATGTGATAGGTTTGAGAGGTATATATTTTAATTATATACCTACTATAAAAAGGAAATGTTTTGCTTTTTGTTTTTGTTTTTTTTTTTTATAATATTATTATAAAGATAACAAATAGCATTCTAGTTGCAAAAAGAATAACAATAGTAAAAAGAATGACTTAGTTTTCTATAAATAGTTTATGGATATCATTGATAGGATCAAGTTCATCAGGAGTCATGAAATGCTCCTCTTCAAATTGGAAATGGTTTTTCAAGAATTTGACAAAGTGTGCTATAGTAATATGATCTATTTCAGACTCTGACCTGTAGAAATAAAGTTCATGGCAATACTCTCGATATAACACAGCTCTAGGAACTCTATTCCATATCTTTCTATCCGTAAGAATGACTTCTTGATCCTCTATACGAGATAGAAACTTATGTACTACAATTGCATTCTCAAGGTATTCCTCAAAGGTGTACAATTTTGAAGACACAAGTGCTCTTTTATCGGCTAACCACCTATGGCAAGCTCTCTGAAGTTCATGGTACAAAGTCACCTGATCGGGATCCAGGATTCTATCTAGGACAAACCTCTTAATTTGCCTAAGTTCAGTTGATCTAGATTCAATAATACCCAATCTCCTATCAAGTTCGTCCCACAAAGGTTGGACTCTATTTGTTTGAGGTACTCTAAGCACAGAAGTAATCTCTATGGTCGTTAATTGATTTTCAACATTTATGGTGACAGCTCATCTTTTATTATAATCTACCATCTAAATATGATATGCAACTTTAATTGTTTGTCTAATGATTCTAGATGTTTTCTTAATAATATATTTTTTTTTGATTGTTTTCAAAAGGTTTTAGTTTCACGTCGGGTTCACCAAAATGTATCGACCCAAATTTTTTGCACCCTTACCTTCAAGCTAAAGGATCCATGCCCGAAAGGGGGATGCGAGAAGGATGGGACAATACCTAGGACAGAGAGGCCCTTTGAAGGTCACGCCTCTCGGGGGAGGGGTATAAGGGTGAATTTTTGATGGATGGTGGGGTTCACCAGGAAACTTTGAGTGGCAGTTTCCACGCCTAGGTTGAGAATGGGTTTGATGTGTTCATTTTATACTCAATCATTCATATTCCTAGGTTGGCCAGAATGAATCTAAGCTATTCTATATGAAAATGCTGATTTATATGAATACAGAAAGCATGAATGAATCCTAAATACCAGGAATATACTAAATGAGAAAGAATGCACCTGATTCCGGATGTCTGATGAAGATTCTAAAGCTTGTAGGAGTCCAGATCATCCCGAATATGACAAGATCATCTACAATTGTACAGAATCATCCCAGATCATAGGTGATCATCTGAGATCAGACAAGATCATCGTCGATCTGATGAATTCATCAAATGAATTCATCAGAAACCTGCAATCACAAAAACAGACACCAAAAACCAAAAATGCAACTGCAAGAATAATGCAAAATGATAGAAATGATAGTATAAATGCCTAACTGATAAATCTAGATAGAAGATTAAAGGAAATGCATTGTTTTAATAACTTATTTTAACTTTATCATGCATTTATGCTAAATGAGGTGAACTCCAGGATGCAGAATGAAAATAAATCAAGCTAATGCATAATAAAATAAGGAAGGAAGATGAGAAATGCAAACTCAGGGCTCTGATTGCCCCCAATCTAAACTGCAGTCGAGATCGCCTCCAATCGTACGAGATCATCGCCGATCTACGACAGGATCATCCAAAATCATCTGGAATCGCCTGCGACGATCCGAGCTTCCTCCAGCTGAAGCATAGTGAAAACCTGCAATGAAAACTTAAAACTACGAGTGCAAAGCAAATGGTAGGGAAGATCAACCAGGGGAAGAGTTAGGAGGAGAGCCAGGCATGGAATCTAGGGGGTCAGGGAGTTAGGGGATAAACTGAGAAAATCCTAATTTATATAGGATTAGGGGGAGGTTAGGAGGTTGGGGATCATCCCAATCTGGGAGATCTCCAACGGAGGAATCTCCAACTGTGCAGACACGCTTCTGCCCAAGTTGGAGAGGCTGTTGAAACATAAGCTAATTATGAAAATTTGGTTTTGGGACGAAATCGTCTGGACGTTCTGTTCCAGATGAATTCATCCGATCTGGGATGATTTCGTCTGATCGGCGACGATATCGTCCAACGGTCAAAACAACTCCTAAAAATGGCACAAAAAATGGGGAGAGCGGTTAACGGGAGGTTTCGGGGTTAAAATTCAAATTTTTATCTTTTTACTAAGGGTTTAACTGCACCAATTTTAGGGTGCTACATTTTGCCCCCTCTTTAGCAAATTTTTCGAAGAAAATGCGTTAAAGACGAGTTCTTCCCGTTTTACGAGAAAGCAAAAATTTATTCCATTTTTTAGATGATGATTCTAGGTCGAATCGTACGACTGCTTACTATGGTGCCCCCTCCATGTTTTTACCCAAATCGAACGTTTGAGGTAAAAGCACGGAAAAGCAAAATTTTAAAAAAAAATTGTTGTTTTTAAATAAAATTTAAAAAAATAGGGTAAAACCCTAATTCATTGTTACTGTTCACTTTCACTGTTTCAGAGCTCTGTAGGCAAAATGGTGGAAATGACACACAGATCGACAGAGGTCCGACGCGGGTTGCGGGTAAGGATCTAAACTTGATGCATTATGTTTTTAATTTGATTTGTGTGATTTTTAATTTGAATTTTGACTATTTTTGGGGCATCGCGGCCGTTTTTAGGCCGTCGACGACGTCGGGATGAAATCGTCCCAATTTCGTCGAAATCATCCCTAGATCGTCGATTTCGTCTAGGGGCGAAATCGATGAAATAGGGGTGATCCCGTCCAACAAGGGGCGATCCCCAAGTTGAGAAATCGGAGACGATTTCGTCCTACCAAGGACGATTTGACTCAATTTAGTATGATATCATCCAATAGTGGATGATATCATTTTTTTTTATAAGATGAAATTGATTTAACTGATTTTAATGATTATCTATTGATGATTTTTGTTGTTTTATTGTTTATTTTGCAGAGGGATTACTAAAAAGTCGGGAGTGGAAATACGGGGGCTAAGAGATGATGTAGCCACGCTCGACCAGGCGGAGCGAGACCGACTAGCGAAGGTCGGGCTACAGCATGTGGCAGAGATGCCACAAATACCGACAGACATGGGGCTACTGACAGCCCTAGCAGAGAGGTGGTATCCGGGGTCATCCTACTTTTGGCTATCGATAGGGGAGATGGCTCCCACTCTAGAGGATGTATGGAGGATCTTGAGGATCCCCATACATGGGTGATTGATGACTCCTATGGCCAATCAGGGCCATGCCATGATGCGACTATGTGGAGACCCTAGCTTCACCCTAGAGAAGGGTGGAGTGAACATCGAGACATTGAGGCAGATGCCTGGGGCATCTCGATTGACTCAGGTTTTGGTAGGGGTAGTGGGTGGCTTACTGCTATGCCACCAGAGTGGATGCAGGTTACCATGGCTACTCTCAGATGTGGTCTATGATATGAGAGACCATGGCTACAGATTTGCTTGGGGCAACTTTGTGCTATGTCGCTTGTATAGGATCCTACATGGGGTCGTATACAAGGGAGGTCGATGTCTAGTTTTGACATCGCTACTATAGGTTTGGTGTTGGGAGCACATTGCGATGCGAAGGCCGGTAGGGCTTCCACTGATAGGGGTTGATCGAGAGAGACCCCGAGTTTTCTATTGGTGGCTCCAGAGAGGGTCACAGTGGTAGATAGATCTATCGATGTCCCAGAGGTTGCTAGATGACCTCATCCTTGACCAGATCACCTAGAGGCCATGGAGAGAGCATCCAGGGTGGGGAGAGGACGGACAGGAGTTGGCTCGCATCAAGCGAGTCTTCTGGCTGAGGATGGAGTGGGGAGAGGTAGAGCTCCACCGCTATGATCGAGTTTTGAGGTAGTTCGGTCTATAGTAGGGGATCCCTTCTCTTAGGGATTATGAGTACTCTCAGACTATTCGGGATAGTACTACACTGAGCGGGGCTCTAGATATGCAGCGATTCTAGAGTCAAGATGCGGATGATGCCCCCATTCAGCCAGTGGATGGGGACGACGTTGGGGTCACAGACGGGTATGATGCCTGGTACGTAGGCATCCACCCTCCTCGGATGACGAGGGCATAGGGTCCGATGCACGCCATGGTGCGACGGATGGGGAGGTGGTGCCAGGCTGCCATCGATGTAGCGAGGAGTCACGGAGGGAGGGAGCAGTGACGGTCTCCTCAGGAGAGACATCGAAGAGTGCCACGGGCTCCGGAGAGACCATAGCAGCCAGAGAGGAGGGAGGAGGGACTCCCTTCTCAATAGAGGGAGAGGCCACCATCGCCCGATAAGGGCAAGGGTATCGAGGTGGGGGAGAGCAACGAGATGGTGGCTCTTCGGGCTGAGAATGCCCACCTCCGGGCTCAAGTGCAGACGCTACAGGATGAGGCTACATGACTCAGGGCTCGGAGCGGAGGGGCGAGCACTCAAGATCTGGCATGGTCTATTGCTCAGACCACATTCTACCAGGGATTATACTATCACGTGGTTCCAGAGAACCAGAGGATACCATTGCCAGCCCCTATTGCGGAGCCGATCATGATGGGATCATCGAGGACATCCTCACGATCGACGTCGAGGACCCATGATACAACACGGACCTCGATGGGACCACCTCCTCCATGCCAGGGCGGGAGAGGAGATGAGGCTGAGAGCTCGAGGGCTTCTCGAGACTAGCTGCTCTTTGGCTATGGATTGTATATTTTTTGAGAGGATTGAGTATGCCAGGGTATAGATTGTGGCATACCAATCCAGTTTTGATATGATGTACATATATTTTTGATATATATATATATATATATGATATTTTTGTGATATGACTTGTCCATATGTTTTATGATGCTTTAAATTTTGAATTGTTGATTGATTATTCATGTAATTATGTCATTTGGAAATAGTATAATTTTATGTCATGCTATAAAATTTAAATGAAATAATCTGATGTAAACAAATTGGTTGTTTGTGGTATGATTTGATGAAAAATAAAGGGACTTCTAACAATAATTTCAAAGGACATTGTCGTTGTTATATGACCATTTCATGGAGTCGCCCTCGCTAGGTCGTCAAGCTAATCCCAAGTATAGAAATATTGCTAAAAGTAAAAGAGTGCTTAAGAGACTGTCTTAAGACTTTGTGTTGTGATGATGAAAAATGATGATGGTGATGATTTGTTTTCAGATTTTCATGAAAATATTATGCATGAAATATTAAAAAAATATGATTTTTGCTAGGCATAAAATTCCTAAGTGTGATAAATTTTTGAACAATTCCTTAGGAATTATACCATCGTTGCAAAATTGAATGTTGACATAATGAAATGAAAATAGAAAAAAAGTGTTCATTCTTTTTAAAGCACAATTGTGTAACATAATGATGTAAGCCATATGTTTTTATGAATTAAAATGAATGGGAAATAAAATTAGAACAATGGTTTGCGCTAGGCATAGAATTATAGGTATAGACTTATACCATCATCGCGAAATCCAAAAAATAATTTTATTGCATAATTGATTTTTGATTTTGAGATAAACAAAAAATATATAAGATGAGGACTTGCGCTAGGCATAAAATTCCAGTTTAGGTTTTAGGAACTATACCATCGTTGCGGAAGTCGAAAGTATATATAAACGTGACTTTATTGCTAGATTTTTGAACATGTTTTGAAAGAAAATTTTGGATTTTGGAAAAAAATGTATTTAATTGTTTTTATACTAAGCAGATGTTCTCAAATAAGAAGATGAAATTATTCCAAAAGATTTGCATAAATATTTTAAATTATCTCAAAGACAAAATGTAGATTTATAAGGAACCCTCATGTGCATATGTGAGTTCATTGCCGATCTTGATTTATCATAATGATACAAAATCTCTCAAATACAAATGTGTGTGCAATTGTATTGTTCATTTACCAATTTTGAGCAAGATAATTTGATACAAGTAATTTGAATTAACCAAATAAGTGTTCGTTGACCATGATTTATATGCATGTAACCGTACCAGACTACTATGTAAGTCGGGTCATCAAGAGCTAGCTGATCCATAAGAAGACATAGGTCTGTACAAAAGAAGGTCGCTAATGTGACAGACATATCACCACGCTAGGAGTTACCCAAGGCCAAGCGGGTTGGGCACAAACCACCTGTTATGGGGCTTACCTCACGATTTTCGAATAATTGAGAATTCCAGGGATTCAAGCTCATTCACCCTTCTTTTCTTTTCAAGGGGTAGGGAAAGGGATTTATTGCATTTTGCTTTTTCTTTTCTTTTTCTCCTCTTTTTTTTTTTTTGGTATTAATGCTGAAATATTGTTGCGATGGTACAAAATGATATTTTGCTTTTTCTCATTTTCTTTGACTTTTCTTTTTCTTCCTATACTAGGGATACTTGCTCGGATTGGCTGTAGAGCAAGGGATTTTTATTCTAGGCGGGGGGTGAGCTTGTCCTTTTGTCAATTCTCAAAGATTCTAGACCATGTGCATGATAGGATAGCAGGGGAAACTTTTCGCTCAAGAAACCACTTCTACTATGTAGCATCATATTGAATTTGCAATGAAATCATTTTAATGTGAAAAGATATACTTGGTTCAAGTAAATAACAAGATCAATTCTCTATGCTCAAAACTTTATTTAATTCAACTGTGGACTTTGATATAAGAGAGATTAATAATCATACCAAATAAAATCAAGATATTTATTCATGTGAGTGTGAAAGTGCGGGATTCCAAATAAATGCTAATTTATCCAAAATAACTGAAAATATGACTGCAATACTTCAAGAATTGACAGGTGCAAAAATAGAAAATGTTTTTGAAGATTTTGATGATTTTGATGTTTTTATATTTTGATTTTGATTTATGAATTGAGAGAATACATAATATGATTATTTTTGAAATTTTTATATGAATTACTAAAATGAAACAATATGCAAAATAACAATATATACAATGATGAAATGACCGGATTTATGCATAATAGCGTTTAAGATGCATAATGTTCATAGGTTCTTTAAGATCTTTACCATCTAAGGTAGCTAATCTGTATGCTCCCGATCCAAATTTAGCAGTGATAATATATGGTCCAAGCCAATTGGGCTCAAATTTACCTTTAAGATCTTTAGTTGCATTAGTATTTTTTTTATTTTCTTTTAAGACAAGGTCGCCGATCTCAAAGGATCGATGATGAACTTTCTTGAGGTATGCTCGTTTAAGCTTGTTCTGGTAGGCTCGAAGATGTTCCAAAGCATTGATGCACTTCTCATCTAGGAGTTCCAGCTGACTAAATCTGCCAGCATGATATTCATCTCCTACTTCAGTATCTTGAAGTAGTAGAGCCAAAGAAGGAACTTCTAATTCAAAGGGAAAAATAGCTTCAGCGCCATAAACCAAAACAAAAGGTGAAGTGCCCGTGGGAGTACGAACGCTAGTTCGATAAGCCCACAAAGCAGGATATAATTGAATGTGCCAATCTCGACCAGATTTATTGACCAATCTTTTGAGGATTTTAATTAATGTTTTATTAGATGCTTCTGCTTGGCCATTACCCTGAGGATAATAGGGAGTGGACCAACGATGTTGAATTTTATATTTTTGACATAATTTCTTGACATATTTATTTTTGAAACAAGTTCCATTATCCGAGATGAGATTTGCAGGAATTTCGAACCTACAAATAATTTGATTAAAAATAAATTTGGAAACTTGGGTTCCAGTGCAAGAAGCTAAGGGCATAGCTTCAACCCACTTCATGAAATACTCGGTGGTGGTTATGATGAATTTGTGTCCATCAGATGACACAGGATTGATTTTTCCAATGATGTCTAAGCCCCATTTTGAAAAGGGCCAAGGAGATGAAATAGCCTGTAGTTCTTGTGCAGGTGCATGGACAAGGTCAGCATGTTTTTGGCACTTGTCGCAATGGCGCACGTAATCATGTGCATCATTCTCCATGGTAGGCCAAAAATATCCTATCCTAAGGAGCTTCTTAGCAATGGCGCTACCACTAAAGTGTCCCCCACAAGATCCATCGTGGGCTTCACTCAAAGCTGATCTAGATTCTTCTAGATTCAAACATCTCAATAGGATACCTTCAAAAGATCTCCTATATAACGTATTGCCAATTATTACGAAGCGACTTGCTCGTCTACGTAATAACCAGGTCTTGGTTTCTATTAAAACCTTCAGGGAAGGTCCCATTTTGAAGAAAATTGAATATATCAGTGTACCAAAGTTCAGGAGTAGTTTCATTGATTAGAAACACATCCAAAGGTTCTAAGCATGATTTATTTGAAGCGGGTTCCTGGAGTCGACGAATAATGATGGTAGCATATTCGTCATCTAACTCCAAGGGTAAAAGAGATGCAGCTGCAACCATAGCATCAGCCGCACGATTGCTAGTTCTAGGAATAGCTTCCAAGGTAACTTGATCAAATAAAGATATTAATTGTAATACATATGCTTTATATGGATGCAATTTATCATCTCTGGTTTGATAAACATCATTAATTTGATTTATAACAAGTTGAGAATCACCGAAAACTAATAGATTTTTAATTTTCAGTGCCAAGGCAGCTCGTAATCCAAGGATTAGAGCCTCATATTCAGCAGTATTATTAGTACAAGCAAACGTTAATTTAAAGGACAGAGGTATAAGATGTTTCTATGGAGATATTAAAATAATACCTGCACTGACCCCACTCATGCATCGGGTTCCATCAAAGTATAAGGACCATTGCTCTGGATGGTCTGCCTCTAGTTTAAGGCATTCATCAGGAAACTCAATGATGAGGGGATGGGTAGACTCTAAGGGTGCAACAACTAATTGATCTACTATGATTTGACCCTTAACAGACTTTTGTCCTATAAACGTGAGTTCAAACTCGCTTAGAGCAAGAACCCACTTTGTTGTGCGACCAGATAAATAAGGTCGACTCATGAGATACCGTAAAGGATCGGATTTAGCAATAACATATGTTTTTTGACTGAGCATATAATGGCATAGTTTTTGTGTAGAAAATATGACTGCTAGACATAATTTTTCTAATGTTGTGTAGCGGGTTTCATAACTGATTAATGTTCTGCTAATATAATAATTAGCATGCTCTCTTTTCTCATCATCAAGTTGAGCTAACATAGCTCCTAAGGCAAAATATGAAGCAAAAATATACAAGATAAATGGGCGATCAGGTCTAGGTGGTGAAAGCACAGGTGGGTTAAGAAGATATTGTTTGAGGAGTTCAAATGCTTCCTGACATTCGTTGTCCCAATGGAAAGAGACATCCTTCTTAAGAAGCTTAAGAAAGGGTCCGGTTTTATCCGCTAGCTTATCGATGAAGCGACGGATAGCTTGAAGCTTACCTTGTAAACTCCGTAATTTAGATATATTTGTGGGTGCGGGCATATCAGTGATAGCCGCAATCTTGAGAGGGTCAATTTTGATGCCACGTAAAGAAACTATAACCCCCAATAATTTACTGGACTTAACTCCGAATATACATTTGGCTGGATTCAATCGGATAAGATATTCCCTTAACCGATCAAATACTTTTCTCAAGTCATCTAAATGGTCATCTTCGTTAATAGAACGAGCTATAATGTCATCTACATAATCATGTAGTATATCATGCATCATATCATGAAAGATATAAGTCATGGCTCGTTGATATGTTGCACCTGCATTCTTCAAACCAAATGGCATCACTTTCCAACAAAAGGTCCCCCAAGGGGTAATAAAGGTTGTTTTAGCCTGATCTTCAAGAGCTATCCTGATCTGATTATAACCAAAAAATCCATCCATTAAGGATATCATTCCACTCCCAACAGTAAAATCAATGATCTGATCCATATTGGGAAGAGGAAAATCATCTTTAGGGCATGCAACATTAATATCTCTAAAGTTTGTGCAAACCCTAACCTTGGTAGCTTCTTTCTTAGTTACTTGGAACTACATTCGAGATCCATTCAAGCATAATCAATGGCTTGTATAAAAATAACATTTAAGAGTTTTTCTAACTCCCCTTTGACTAGTAAGGCCACTTTAGGATGCATTTTTCTAAGTTTTTGTTTAACAGGTTTAGCATCCGGATGGACTACTAGGTGATGCATAACTATAGAAGGGTCTAAACCTGGCATATCTTCATATGTCCAAGCAAAGACATCTTCATATTCTTTAAGAAATGCAATGTATTTATCCTATTTTTCTTGACTCAATTCTGATCCAATGTTGATTATGTGAGGATTATCCTTGGTTCCAATGTTAATTTTTATGACATTTTCTACTTCCATGTGTAGATCTTTCTCAAAATTAGGGGGGGGGGGGTGAAACGCCCAATTCTTGTAATTCTTCCAAGGTTAGCTTGGATAATTCGTCTTGAGGAGTCGTGGCCTCAAGCTGGGCTATACTAGGTATAGAGCCATCAAAATAAAATTCATTATGTAATAATTCCTCAACGGAGACATCATGGAAGATATCTCCCTCCAACTCATCGTCGGATTCAGTGATCATCTCAGGGTAAGCTATAGATAGCATATTACATGTAAATGGCTTATTCGTTAAACGCAAAGCATCGCATTCATCCAAATAATCTTGGTAACATATGAGATGGTCATCATCCTCAAATGGGAAGGGCTGACCCTTACTAGGAAATAGGCCCACACCACATCGGGCAGGCCATGGCTCTACCTCAAAGGGTTCTTTCATACCATTTTGGAAAGGTCCTAAACCTTTCCCTTTATATCCCAATTTAAGCATTATAGATTTGGCTTTAATATACTCATTAGTAAAATAACATCGAGCATATCCATCATAATGAGTCTTGATGTTGTTGGGTATTCTACCCTAGTCATATCCCTTATAAATAAAAGCACAGCTCCCGACTTGGTAAATACTTCCCATAGGCTGTGGGAGGCCCAAGGTACGAGGAGATGGTGGCAAATTATTTAAAATAAGGGAATCTTGCATAGAAGCATTTGTTTTCTCTGATATAAGAATTTTAGATAAATCGGGTAAGAGCTCGTCAATAAGAGCATAAGAGGTAGAAGGAACATTTCCTACATCTTCTGATGCGGAAACTATGCCTTTGGTGGATGTAGATGTTGTAGAGATGTCGATGGATGGGTCTTTTATAGGTATAGAAGTTATAGGAGTAGAACAAGAGGCATTGGTTGTGGTATTAGGATCTTTTTGAGGTCCTAATGTGGTTTGTTTAGAGGATGGTTGAGTTGTATGTAGGGGTGGAACTGATGGAGAAGAAGTAGATGACGTTGTGGGTGTGTGTTTCACACGTTTAGATGGATAATGAGAATTAGGATGTGTGGATGACAAAGCAGGGCAAAATTGAACTCCAATAGGTTCTGCCAAAGCACACATATCAAAGGGTCTAGGATCACCATGAATGGTAACCAACTGATTCTTAAATTCAAATTTAACACATTGATGTAAAGTTGAGGGAATGGCTCGCATCACGTTGATCCAAGGGTGACCCAAGAGTATATTGTACGATGCAGGGCAATGTACAATAAACACGGTCGTATCCAAGGTTCTCGGACCAACCTGCAATGGGATGGTAATAACTCCACATGTTTCTTGTGTTTCGTCATTGAAGGCTTTTATGATCATATCAGTTCTTTTCATTTCATCACTTCTAAACCCAAATATTTGGTAGAAGTCAAAAGTGCAGATGTTTAAAGATGAACCATTATCAATCAAGACTCGTTTAACTGCTACATCTCCAATTAAGGCAGTAATATATAAGGGGTTATCCTTATGTAAACTATGTTGCGGTATGTCTCTATCCCGAAAGTCAATACAATCAACTTCACGAGTTATTATAGTATTAGCCATGGCTTCAGGTTGAATGTTTTGTGGTACCATCATTTGGCTTAATGTGAGCATTAATTCATCTCTATGTGTAGGAGAAGATCTTAAAAGGTCCAAAAGGGAAATTCTAGTTGTAATATTTGATAATTGTTCATTAATATTATAAGGAGGTTTAGGTTGAACATTAGGTGCATGATTCCCTTTATTAGGAACCTTCAAAACAAATGGAGTTGATCCATCATTCTGCATTTGATCTTGTTGAGAGTTTTGAGCCTGTTGTCTAGTAACAACTCCGATGGTACCCACAATATTATTTTGTGGATGATGAATGGGTCTTGGTCTAGCATTTATGGCTTGCTCATTAGAAATTAATTGGTGAGACGATGGTCTAGTAGTGACTCTTCTTGGAAATGGTTCTTCTAGGACCATATAACTTGTGATAGGGTGAATAGTATCTGATTCATCTTCAGAACTATTTGATTGATTTGATGTGATTTCCATATCACTCTCAGTCTCATATTCTGTATCACTAAGATCAGATATCTGCATATTATATAGAGGCCTGGTTGTAACCATGGATAAAGTTGTGTCAAATATTTTTGGATCATGAATAGGTAAATGCCCACTAATAGTTCCTACATATCGGGTAGGAGGGGGAACATTATGATGTTCAATTTGATTAGCCACTTCCTTGCCATGTTTTGGTAAAGGATGTTGAAATATGTCCAATGATTGATTGGCATTCTGATTCTAGTTTTGGGGGATGTTCTTTTGAGCATTATTAGGAGGATTTTGCTTAGGTTGAAAGGCTTGTACCTCCATCTCATTGTTATCAATCAAGTCCTGTATTTTATGTTTTAATATTTTACAAGAGTTGGTAGTGTGTCCAGGTCCTCTATGGAAGTCATAGTGTAAATCATCTATGTATCCGGGTATAGTTGGATCAGGTTCTCGGATAGTTGGTAATTGAATCAAACCTCGTTCTAATAATTACGGGAGAATGGTTGATAAAGGTTGATTTAACCTAGTAAATTCTCGAGGAGGTTTATCGGGAGGTTTTAGTATAAACTTCTTCGTTGTCTTTGCAACATTAACATTAGCAATATTTCTACTATCAGTGACTCCATCACCCACAACTTGTTTATTTTTATATTGATTTCTGGATGTTTTCTCATCATCTTTCTTTTTAAGCTGTCCTCTCCTAATGAGAGCATCTTCCACTCTTTGAGCTAAGTCTATAGCCTGATCGAAGGTGGTCAAGGTAGCAGTTGATAATTCATAAGATAGTTGGTCTTGTAAATTATTAATAAAGATGTCCAACATCTCCCTATAAGGTAACACAAAGTGCAATTTTCCTATCAACTGTCTCCACCTAGCTAGGAAATCGACAAAACATTCATCTTTGTCTTGTTTTAAGTTGTACAAGTCTTTAATGGTCACATGCCTTTCGATGTAGGCACTAAATTGATGAACAAAAGACTCAGCTGTTTCTTCAAAATTCCTCAAAGAATTAGTGGGTAATTGATAATACCACTCTAATGCCATTCCTCCTAAACTTTTTGGGAACATTTTTAGCAATAATAAGTCATCATGTGATATATCATGACATGCTATCCTAAACATACAAAGATGCTCTATGGGATCTTTGGTTCCTTTATATATGGGCAGGACAGGCATAGGAAAATTTTTAGGATATGGTTGTGCTACAACTATAGGATCTAAAGGCTGACTACACATCTCTCGATAATTGTACGAGGGACGGTAGGGATCTATCTAGTCCATGCGGGAAACTAACTGTTTCACCATGGCTTCAAGATTACTAGTTTGTCCACCATATTGGTTCGGTGGGACATAGGTATGGGATTTATGAGTGTATGACGGTGTGACATAAGGATTAGATGCTATATTGCTATTATGCAAAGTGTTGGTAGGAAGAGCATTATGAAGGGGATTTGTAGTAGTATTATGTTGTATCCCATATTGTTGGTAATTGGTGTTTGGTTTTTTTTTGGGCTTTTGTTGATTTGAGGTATATTGCTCAATAGCTTGGTGAAATAGAGCAGTAAATGATGGTTTCTTTTGTGTGGGAATGAACCTAGGCTTGCTAACAAGCACTTTAGATGGTTGGGTAACCTGTTGTTGTTGCATGTTCTAGATTATAGTGTTGGCAATTTTGGGTACCTTGGGTACATTGCTTTTGCTCAAGTGAATAAGTTGTCATTGATGTCAAGAAGCTTTTGAAGGAATTTGATTTGATGTAAAATAATTTATTTTGATGAAGGTTCGGCATGACATGTTCAAAAGAAAGTAAGTTGGAAAAATGTCGCGATATCGCGACATGTCGCATTTTCGCGACTTAAGCAGGCAATAGAAAGCTTTTTAGAAAAGTGTCGCGATATCACGACATGTCGCAGTTTCGTGACTCAAAGAGGAGAGAGAATGTTTGGAGTCAGAAATGTCATGATTTTGTGACATATTGCAAGGAATGTTGAACGGACAGAAAAGTGTCGCAATTTCACGACATGTTGCAGGAGAGAGAGTCCAAAAGAAAAATTTCACGATTTCACGACATGTTGTAGGAGAGAGAGTCCGAAACAAAAAATGTCATGATTTCACGACATGTTGTAGGAAAGAGAGTCCGAAACAAAAAATGTCACCATTTCGCGACATAATGTAGGAGAAATATTTCGAGAGAAAAAGTGTCGTGATTTCATAACAAGTCAGAAGACAAAGTGGAAGCAAGATAAAGTGTCACGATTTCGTGACATGCTACAGATGAAAATGTTCCAAGTAAGAACTATCACGATTTCGCGACATGCAGCAAAGGGAAGAGTCTGAAATGAGAAGCATCATGATTTCGCAATAGGTTGCAGAGAAGTCGTACGAAAGCTGAAAGTGTCACGATTTTGCGACAGGCTGTAAAGAAAACGTACAGAAGCTAGAAGTGTCACGATTTCATGACAAATTCAAGGAGGAAGAGCTCAAAGGTGAAAGCGTCATGATTTTGTGACATGTTCCATTTTTGCGGGAGTAAGGCAGAGAAAAACACAAGGTAACGAAAGTGTTGCAATTTTGTGACATGTGCCATTTTTGCTAGTGCAAGCAAACAAGAGTGCAAGGAAGAGAAAGTGTCGCGATTTCATGATAGTTTGATATGGCAGCGTTCGATTGGAGAAAGCATCATGATTTCACAATAGAAATAGAATGCAGGTCTTCTATAGTAGAAGTGTCATGATTTCATGACAACAGCAGAGAGGAATGCTATGAAGAAAAAAGTGTCATGATTTCACGACAGAAGTGATTACGAAGACTGCAAAGGCAGAAGTGTCACGATATCATGACAAAAGCAAAGTTGATGCTAACAAAGACAAAAGTATCACGATATTGTGACAAGAGCGTAGATGAAGTTTTCAAAAGCTAAAGTGTCGCGATATCGCAACAAAAGCCAAAAGAAAGTGTACGGTTGCAAAAGTGTCATGATATCGCGACATGTTGTAGTTTCATGGTAGAAGCTACAGAAGAGTTACAAAAGCAGTGAAGTCGACAAAGTTAAATTTGGGCCAACGAAGATTAGGGTTTCCAGTCGACGTAGTTTAGGGTTGTGCAGCCGATTAAGATCAAGGTTTTGATCTTGAAAGTGTTAGTATAAAAGGGGGGCTATTTGGAGAGTTGTGAGAAGTATCGAATGTGTTGTTGAAGTGCGCAAGTTAAGTCTATAGTGTGCAAAGAGCGAGTCATACCGAATTGAGCTAAGTGTAAAGCAGAGTGCACAGAGAGTAGAAAAGTGCAAAGGTATTGGGTGCATCATTTCTACAAAGTTTGGAGATAGTGCACAGGCCTTGATGGTTTTGGACAAATCATTGAGAGGGATTGTTGGACAGATTTGAGCAAGCTTTTTTTGATCTTGTGGAGCAGTTTGGGTAGGTTCTAGTGAGAACTTGCAAAGCAGATCTGAGACAAGTCTTGGTGAAGACTTGGGTGAAGATCAAGCAAGCTTTAGTGGAAGCTTGTGAACAACTTCTATGAACCAAATTTGAGAACCAGTTGAGGATAAATACTGGTGCAGTTTTGAGGACATTTGTGCCAGACCAAAGGACTGTGTTTGGTGCAGATCAAAGAAAGAGAACAAGGACATTTGTGCTAAATCGAAGGACTATGTTTAGTGCAAATTCAAGGACCAGTTTTGGAGGTAATAGAGTTGAGGACAGAGGTCTCTAGCCAGAGTAGGGAGGACAGGTGTCTTCTGTGGATAGAGTTCCATTTGCTAAGGATAGCGAAGGCAGAGGTCTTCTAGAGGATCACCAGCCAAAGCAGAGCTAGGGGATTGGTGTCTCCTGTGGTTTGGTGCCCACGAATTCGAGATTAGGGGATTGGTGTCTCCTTTGGGTTGGTGCCCATAAACATTGTAATCGGGAAAGGTATTCCTAGAATTTTTGATTGATAAAATTTAGTGGAAGATTTTATCCGTGGACATAGCCCAACCATTCTGGGTGAACCATGTTAAAATTATTGTCGCTTTGTGGATGTTTTCATGCATTGCTTTGATATTGCTATGGGTATATTGTTTTACTATTTTGTAATATAAAGGAAAAAATAAAAAGAGGTCTTATACTGTTCACCCCCCATCTCGGTATAAGCTTGTGTTCTTCATATAGTGGCCATATCTAAATTGGATGGTCCAACTTGATCACTCTCTTGATTAATAAAGGATAAGGGATTTGTGTGTGTGTGAAATACGTCTTCTAGAATTGCTTGAGTGTCACTAATTTG
This sequence comes from Wollemia nobilis, assembly GCA_028583015.1. Taxonomy (NCBI): domain Eukaryota; kingdom Viridiplantae; phylum Streptophyta; class Pinopsida; order Araucariales; family Araucariaceae; genus Wollemia; species Wollemia nobilis. Next base: position 3,589,341 of record JAQPPZ010002524.1, read on the forward strand.
ATCCTCGTCCATATGGACTTCTCTATTAATATGATGGAGAGCCAAATTATAGAGAAGAAAAATAGTTGTATTTTATTCAAATGCAGCAGATAATTACTATTACAATAGAATATTACAGTCACAGCATAATATTAAATAAGTCACAGAAGAATTGCGCCTTTACAAAAATTCTCAAATCTAAAAATACAACAAGAAAATATTATCATTCCAGCAATTTTCCATCCCTTGTGCATGCCTTTGCTCTCCTTTTTAAAGGTTCTCGGGTGATGCTCCATTTCCAACTAGTGGCCCTTCATTTCCTCTTCCAAAACCTTTTGTTTTGCCTCCCCGTGTCACTTCATCATCCAGATATTCGACACGTCTCCCTTTCTGACTCTTTGTCTTTGGCTCGTCTTTTGGCACGAAAATACGACATGTCACGATATCGTGACATGTCATGATATCATGAGATTTTGGCTTCCTTGGGCTCCGTATCCCTTCTGGTCGTGATATCACGACATCACAATTTTGTGACCCTCCGTCTGCTACATCGTCGGCCCTGCATTTTGGTCCCAATATCGCGATGTTGCGATATCATGACATGTCATGATTTCATGACCCTCTACTTGTTGCATCGCCTGCCCCGCTTTTGGTTGTGATATCATGATGTCATGATTTTGCAACCCTTCCACCTATTGCATCGCTTGCCCTACTTTTCATCATGATATCGTGATGTCACGAAATCATGACGTTGCGATTTCATGACCCTTCCTCCTTTTGCATCGCTTGCCCCTCTTTTGGTCATGATATCATGACATGTCATGATTTCACGACCCTTCACCTACTGCAACTTTTGCCCTGTTGTTGGTCTTTGCAAAACACTTAGAAATTTTTTTGTTGAAGCAAGATTGCGCTGCTGCCACCGGATGCTCCTACATCAGACATCCGAGGTAGATTGAGAAGTGATCCTCACTTCTGAACTGTAAGAGGGAGACCCAGGTGGTCAACCTCCATTTTAGACAACCAAGTTGCATCTTCTATCGGTTTTCCCTTCCACTTGACCAAATATTCAAAATACTATATGTTTTTGGTACTTCTACCTTCTTGAGTGTCTAGTATTTCCTCAATCTCATCTATGGTTGGAGTAGATGCTGGAATACTCCACAAATTTGCGCTTGGTGTCTCACTACTATCCCCCTCATGGTATTTCACCAAATCTAAAATGTTAAAGACAGGTGATATGTTAAGCCCACTTGGCAATTCTACTTCATAGGCATTGCCTAAATCCCGTTTTGCCATGATTCTGCACAGTCCAAACTTCTTCATCTTTAGCTTGTTATAGGTTTTAGCAGGAAATCTTTATTTTCTTAGATGGACCATCACTTCATCTCCCACTTCAAATTCCTTAAATCGCTGCTTCTGGTCTGCTTTCATCTTATATTGCGTATTCATTTTAGCAATATGCTTCTTCACTTCATGTAGGTTCTTTAGATGCTCTACAAAATCCTTAGCCTCAGCACTTCACTTTTCCCTTGTATTCAGCTTCCTTAACTCAAAAACATTTCTTGGATTGCTTCCATATATTATCTAAAACAGAGATTTTTTGGTAATCCTATTGATAGAATTGTTATATACAAACTCTGCCTGTAGCAAAATCAGATCCCATCCTTTGGGCTTATCTCCTATCAAGCACCTCAATAGGTTACCCAAACTTCTATTTACCACCTCTGTTTGCCCATATGTCTGTGGGTGGTATGCTGAACTGAATTTCAAATCTATCTTTAGTTTCTTCCATAGGGTTCTCTAAAAATACCCAACAAACTTGGTATCTCTGTCGAAAACAATGCTCTTCGATAGACCATGCAGTCGTACCACCTCTTTGAAAAAAAAACCTGCAATATGAACTGCATCATTAGTTTTTTGAAAAGGAATAAAATGTGCCATCTTTGAAAACCTGTCAACTACCACAAATATGGAATCATTTCCCCTCTGTGTCCTTGGTAGACCAAGAACGAAATCCATGCTGACATCTTCCCATGGTTTCTTCGATACAGGTAATGGCTGATATAATCTGGTGTTCTGTCTCACACCTTTCACCATCTAATAGACTCTACAGCTCTGCACAAATGTTCACACATATTTTTGTAATTACGGCTAATAATAATTCTCACTCACAAGGGCAATGGTCTTATCTCGACCAAAGTGCCCATCCAATCCTCCACTGTGTTTTTCTTTGACTAGGTTTTCCCTCATGGAACTTCTTGGAATGCATAACTGGTTTCCCTTGAACAACATTCCATCTTGGATCAGAAAATCCAGCCACTTGGTTCTATCCAAGGTAACTGGTGCCAAGCAAGCCTTCCAGGATTTTGCAAAATTAGGATCTTCAGGGTACAAACCCTTAAATTCATCAAATTCCAACACTTCCATCTTCATTTATGTCAGAAAACTCTGCATTCTACTCAAGGCATATGCAACTCTATTGGATTTTCCACTCTTGTGCTTCAACACAAAGGAATAACTCTATAGAAACTCAACCCACTTCAAGTGTATCTAGTTTAGTTTTCCCTAGCTATTTATATACTAAGGCCTAATGATCAGTATATAACACAAACTCTTTTGGCAGCAAATAATGTCTCCACTTCTTTAGGGAATGAACTATCACATAGAATTCTTGGTCATACACTGAATACTTCTTCCTGGCCTCATTGAGTTTCTCACTAAAGTAAGCAATAGGCTTGCCTTCTTAACTTAGCACAGCTCCTATGGCACTGCCACTCGCATCACAGTCCACCTGAAATACCTTGTTAAAATCTGGAAGTGCTAAAATAGGTTGCTTAGTGACCTTCTTCTTCAAAAAATCAAAGCTCTTGTCTACTCCTAAGGTCCACTTAAATTCTTTCCTATCCCATCTCATTTTTTCCATAAGGGGTGCATAAATACTGCTAAAATTTCTAATGAATTTCTTGTAAAAACTGGCTAGACCATGAAATGATCTCACTTTAAAAGGGCTTCTTGGTGTAGGCCATTCATTGATAGCCCTTACCTTTTTTGGGTCCATTTTTAGACCTTCAACTGAGATGACAAATCCCAGGTATACCAACTCCTTCTTCACAAAATTGCACTTCTTCAAGTTGATCAACAACTGTTCTTCCCTCAACTTCTCAAAAAACCTCCTGATATGCATCAGGTTCTCTTCTAGGGTTCTGCTGAATATCAAAATGTCATCCAAATAGACAATAACAGACTTGCCTAAAAACTCCTTCAGCACTTCATTTATCAACCACATGAATGTGCTTGGTGCATTGGTTAGCCCAAATGGCATGACCAACCACTCATACAAACATTCTTTGGTTTTGAAAGCAGTTTTCCACTCATCTCCTTCTCTGATCAGAATCCGATGGTAGCCACTCTTCAGGTCAATCTTGGGGAAGTACTTGGTTCCACTCAAACAGTCCATAATATCATCCATCCTTGGTAATGGAAATCTATATTTTATGGTGATCTTATTTATAGCTCGGGAGTCTGTACACATCCTCCACTCCCCATCCTTCTTTGGTGCTAGTACTGCAGGTACCGCACATACCGCACATGGACTCAAGCTTTCTCGAATCAGTCCCTTTCTCAACAACTCATGGAATTGCCTGCTCAGCTCCTCACTTTCCATAGGAGTCATTCTATGGGCTGCCTTGTTGGGTAAACTAGATCCAGGTACCAAATCAATATGGTGATTGATCTTCCTCATCGGTGGTAAACCCTCAGGCACATTATCTGATATGATGTCTAGAAATTCTTCTAATAGGTGTTCGGCCTCTGCTGGAACATCTATGTACTGTTATTTCTTAACAGTAGGGATTAATGCATAACACATTGAATCCCTCTTCAGACCATCCAAAAATTGTCTTCCATCCACCAGGCAGATTCTGGCACTACTACAGACTTTCTTATCCAATTCTTTCAATGGCTTCAATTTGTGATGTATTCCATCCTTTGTCAAAGAGTACGTATTTGCATGCCCATCATGCACTACACATATGTCAAATTTCCATGTTCTTCCCAACAGCAAATGGCAAGCATCCATTGGCAAAAAATCACACAGGACCTCATCTTGGTAATTCCCAATGTGAAATTTGACCAAGCACTGTTCACTGACAAGTGCTCTATGGTCTTTCTGCAACCACGCAATCTGATATGGATGCGGGTGCTTCCTCTTTCCCAACTTCAACTTAGTAACCATATCTTCTGAAACTAAGTTGTCTTTGCTACCATTATCAATGATAACATTGTAGACCTTCCCTGCACATTTGCACCTCATGCGAAACAGGCTCTTCCTCTATTATGGTTCTTTTTTGTCATTCAATAGTGCTCTTCTCATCATTAGCACTTCTCCTCCTTTTGCTTCTTTAGAGTGCTCTAACTCAACTCCTTAATTTGCCATAGCAACTTTGGCATGACCCTCGGGTCTCCTATCCATCCCATCTTGGTGCTGGGGACACTTGTATGACCGATGTCCCTCTTCTCCACACTAGAAACAGGTTCCACGGAATGCTCCTCTTCCATACCCATGTCCTGGTATACCTCTTCCTCTTTGGTAGCCATTATTATGATCACACAGGTGGTAGGTATTCTCCTTTTTATGTTTCTAGGTTTTGCTTGTTTCACCAGTCTTCTTTTGGTCTCAGTAATTTCCTCCATCGATTCTTCCATCGGTTCTTCCACCACAATCCCTTCCTCTCTGTTTGCCTTCGAATCTTCTATTCATTTTCTCTTCTACCTTTAAGTCCAACTGATATGCATCTTCTATGGTGGCTATTATGATCAAGCTGAGTTCTTCCTGAATGTTCATTCTCAACCTGTTGATGTATCTGGCTACTTTCTCCTTATTAGCCCCTGAATGGCTAGTTCTGATGGAGATCTTGTAGAATTCTTCTATGTATCCTTGGACAGACTTTCCTGACTACCTCAAACTCTGCATCCTCCTCAACAGGTCTAACTTGTAATCTAAAGGAATAAATTGTCTCTTCAGTTTCTCCACCATTCGGTCCCATCTGGTTATTTTCTCCTTTCCAATTTTATTTCTTTCGAATTGTACTCCTTTCCACCATAAACTAGCATGGCCTTTCAATTTTGTTTTTGCAAATTTGATCCTATCAGGATCTGCAATCTCCTCATACTCAAAGTATTCCTCCATATCGTTGATCCAGTCAATCAACTCTTCTGCGTTGAGATTCCCATAATATGTGGAGACATCAAACTTTGGTCTCTTTCCGGCCTGAGATAGAGCTTTCAAAAATCTAGCTTCAGAAGGATCCAATGCTTATTTATCATCTAATGGATCCTGAGTTTCCCAAGCTTCCTCGTCACTCTGGTCTTCTCCCTTTGGTTCGACCCTTTTTCACAACTCTTCCTACAGGGCTTGCACTTGCCTCTGCAACGCTCTAAAATCTTCATCCTGTGCCACATTTCTCTTGTGACCATGATTTCTTTTTGGAGGCATTCTGCTCACTTCTCCTGCAAATCTCAAACTGGTCCTGGTGCAAACTACCTCACATTCGGCATTCTATTTGCACACTCAGGAACTTTAAGCTCTGATACCACTTGATGGAGAGCCAAATTATAGAGAAGAAAAATAGTTGTATTTTATTCAAATGCAACAGAGAATTACTATTACAACAGAATATTATAGTCACAACATAATATTAAATAAGTCGTAGAAGAATTGCGCCTTTACAAAAATTCTCAAATTTGGAAATACAACAAGAAAATATTATCGTTCCATTAATTTTTCCATCCCTTGTGCATGCCTTTGCTCTCCTTTTTAAAGGTTCTCAGGTGACACTCCATTTCCAGTTGGTGGTCCTTTGTTTCCTCTTCTAGAACCTTTTGTTTTGCCTCCCCGTGTTGCTTTGTCATCCAAATATTCGACACATATCCCTTTTCAACTCTTTGTCTTCGGCTCATCTTTCGATGCAAAAATACATGTCATGATATCACGACATGTCACGATATCATGAAATTTTGAATTCCCTGGGCTCCATCTCCCTTCTGGTCATGATATCATGATGTCATGATTTCATGACCCTCCATATGCTACATCGTCAACCTTGCATTTTGGTTGCGATATCGTGACATCGCGATTTCGTGACATGTCATGAAATCGTGACATGTCATGATTTTGTGACCCTCTACCTATTGCATCGCCTATCCCGCTTTTGGTCATGATATCGCGACATCATGATTTTGCAACCCTTTCGTCTATTACATCGCTTTCCTTGTTTTTTGTCGTGATATCGTGACGTCGTGATTTCGTGACATGTCATGAAATCACATGTCACGATTTCACGACCCTTTTGCCTTTTGCATCGCTTGCCCCTCTTTTGGTCATGATATCATGATGTCACGATATCGTGACATGTCACAATTTCATGACCCTTCGCCTACTGCAACTTTTGCCCTGTTGTTGGTCTTTGCAAAACACTTAGAATTTTTTTGTTGAAGCAAGATTGCGCTGCTACCACCGGATGCTCCTACATCATTAGAAAACCAATATTAGTATTAATGAACTTCTAGAATTGTTCCATGTTTTCAAAAGTAACAGCTCCTCCCGAAGACATTTTAGGGGATGAGGATCCTTCCTCTCTAACATTTTCTTCTTGTTCATTTCTTACAGCAAGCTCTTCTTCTTGCTGATCTAGTATTTCTTCTTCTTGGACTTGGTCTTCAGGAAGGATATCTGGGTTATTTAAAGGTTTTCCTAACCAATATTCTTCCTCTTCAGTCTGTTTTCCATTCCTAAGTCTAGGCATTATGTTTAAACTTAGATTTTAGCAAATATATATACTTATATATATATGCGGTAGGTTTGAGAGGTATATATTTTAATTATATATTTACTATAAAAAGGAAATGTTTTGATTTTTTGTTTGTTTTTTTGTTTTTATAATATTATTATAAAGATAAAAAATAGCATTCTAGTTGCAAAAAGAATAACAATAGTGCAAAAAAATGACTTAATTTTCTATAAATAGTTAATGGATATCATTGATGGGATCAAGTTCATCAGGAGTCATGAAATGCTCCTCTTCAAATTGGAAATGGTTTTTAAAAAAATTGACAAAGTGTGCTATAGTAATAAGATTTGTCTCGAATTCTAACCTGTAGCAGCCTAAAATTGGTGCAGTTAAACCCTTAGTAAAAGATAAAAATTTTAATTTTAACCCAAAATCATCCGTTAATCACCCGTTACCTACTCCCCTTGTTTTCCATGCCATTTTTAGGATTTGTTTTGACCATTGGATGATATCGTCGATGATTAGATGAAATCATCCCAGATCTGATGAATTCATCTAGAACAGAACGTCTAGATGATTTTGTCCCAAAAATGAATTTTCATAATTAGCTTCTGTTCAATAGCTTCTCTAACTTGGGCAGAAAGCATGTCTGCGTGGTTAGAGTCTCCCCCATTGGAGATCTCCCAAATTGGGGTGATCTCCAACCTCCTAAACTCTCCCTAATCCTATATAAACTAGGATTTTTTCAATTTATCCCCCTGGCTGACTGATTTTCCCTACAAATTTAGTTTCTTATGCATTAGAAAACCTTCATACCATTGTTTGCATTGTGTATTTCATGTTTTCTTGCAAGAATTTTACTATTTTTTAGCCAAAGCAAGATCGGATCGTTGTAGGTGATTCCAAACGATTTCGGACGATCCTATCATAGATTGGTGATGATCTCGTACGATTGGAGGCGATCTCAACTATAGTCTATATTGGGGGCAATTAGAGCCTAGAGTTTGCATTTCTTTATCTTCTATCTTCAATTCCTTATGCATTGACTTAGTTTATTCTATTTCTGCATCCTGGAGTTCACCTCATTTAGCATAGATGCATGATAAAGTTAAAATAAATTATCAAATTAATGCATTTCCTTTAATTTTTATCTAGATCTATCATTTAGGTAAATTTACTATTATTTCTATCATTTTCCCTTGCTTATTTAGTTGCATTTTTGGTCCTTGGTATCTGTTTCTGTGATTGCAGGTTTCTGGAGAATTTGTCTGACAAATTCGTCAGATCGACGATGAAGTTGTCTAATCTCAGACGATCCACTATGATCTGAGATGATTCTATGAAATTACAGATGATAATGTAAGATTTGAGATGATCTAGACTTCTACAAACCTCAAAATCTTCATCAGACATCCAAAATTAGGTATATTTTGTCTTATTTAGCATACTTTCTATTTTCAACACTTATTTATGTTTTCTGTATTCATATAAATTAGCATTGGCATATAGAATAGCTTAGATTCATCTTGGACAAACCTAGGAATTAGATGATTGAATATAAAAATGAAAACATCAAACCCATTCCCAAACTAAGCGTGGAAACTGCCACTCAAATTTTCTTGGTGAACCCACCATCGGTCAAAAATTCACCCTTATACCCCCCCGAGAGGCACAACCTTCAAAGGGCCTCTCAGTCTGAGGTATTGTCCCATCCTTCTCACATCCCCCTTTCGGGTGTGGATCCTATAGCCTGAAGGTAAGGATGTGAAAATTTTGGAGCGATACATTTTTGTGAACCCGACGTGAAAACTAAAAACCTTTTGAAAACAATCCAAAAATAAAAATAAAAAAATAAATGCATTTAGAATCATCAGACAAACAAGTAAGATTGCATATCATATTTAGATGGTAGATTATAATAAAAGACAAGATGTCACCATTAATGTTGAAAATCAATTAGTAGCCATAGAGATTACTTCTTTGTTTAGAGTATCTCAAACATATAGAGTTCCACCTTTATGGGATGAACTTAATAGGAAATTGGGTATTATTTCATCTAGGTCAACAGAACTTAGGCAAATTAAGAGGTTTGTCCTAGACAGAATCCTAGATCCTAATCAGGTAACTTTGTACCATGAGCTTCAGAGAGCTTGCCATAGGTGGTTAGCTGATAAAAGAGCACTTGTGTCTTTCGAGTTGTACACCTTTGAGGAATACCTCGACAACGTAGTTGTAGTACATAAATTTCTATCTCATATAGAGGATCAAGAGGTCGTTATTATGGATAGAAAGAGATGGAATAGATTTCCTGGAGCTGTGTTATATCGAGATTATTGTCATGAACTTTATTTCTATAGGTCAGAGTCTGAAACAGATAATATCACCATAGCACATTTTGTCAAATTCATGAAAAACCATTTCCAATTTGAAGAGGAGCATTTCATGACTCCTGATGAACTTGATCCTATTAATGATATCTATAAACTATTTATAGAAAACTAAGCCATTATTTTATTATTATTATTTCTTGCATTTAGTATGTTGTTTGTTGTCTTTATAATATTATTATAAAAACAAAACAAAAAAACAAAAACAAAACAAAAATATAACAAAATTAAAACATTTTTTCTTAAACATTATAGTATGTATATAATTAAAATATATACCTCTCAAAACTTATCGCAAATATATATATAATATATATTTGCTAAAATCTAAGTTTAAGCATAATGACTAGACTTAGGAATGGAAAACAGACTAAAGTAGAAGAAGATTTGTTAGGAAAACTAGTAAATAAACCAGATGTCCTTCCTGAAGACCCAATTTAGGAAGAAGGAACCCTAGACCAAAAAGAAGAAGATTTTGCTGAAGGAAATGAACAAAGAGAAACTATTAGAGAGGAAGGATCCTCATCCCCTAAAATGTCTCCGGGAGGAGCTGTTACTTTTGATAACATGGAACATTTTTGGAAGTTTCTCAATACTAATATTGGCACTCTTAATAAAGCAATCCATATGGACAAAGATCAAATTAATGACACTCAAGCAACCCTAGAAGAAATATATCACACACGCACTAATCCCTTGTCCTTCGTTGATCAAGAAAGTGATCAATATGGACCATCCAATTTGGATATGGCCGCTATAATCCAGAACATGCAACAACAGGTTACCCAACCACCTAGAGTGCCTGCTACCAAGACTAGAGTTATTCTCGCATAAAATAAACCTTAATTCACTGCTCTATTTTGCCAAGCTATTGATCACTATACCTCAAATCAACAAAAGCCTAAAATGAAACCAAACACCAAATTCCAACAATCTGGGATAGAACATAATGCTACTACAAATATTCTTCATAATACTCTTCCTACCAACCATTTTCATAATAGCAATATAGCGTCTAATCATTATGTCACACCGTCATATGTTCATAAATCCCATACTCAGGTACCATCGAACCAATATGGTGGACAAACTAGTAATCTCAAAACTATGGTGAAACAGTTAGTTTCTTGCATGGACCAAATAGATCCCTACCGTCCCTCGTACAATTATCGAGAGATGTGTAGTCAACCTCTAGATCCTATAGTTGTAGCACAACCATATCCTAAAAATTTTCCTATGCCTGTCCTACCTATATATAAAGGAACATAAGATCCCATAGAGCATCTTCGTATGTTTAGGATAGCATGTCATGATATATCACATGATGACTTGTTAGTACTAAAAATATTCCTGAAAAGTTTAGAAGGAATGGCATTAGAGTGGTATTATCAATTACCCACTCATTCTTTGAGGAATTTCGAAGAAACAGCTAAGAATTTTGTTCATCAATTTAGTGCCTACATTGAAAGGCATGTAACCATTAAAGATTTGTACAACCTAAAACAAGACAAAGATGAATGTTTTGCTGATTTCCTAGCTCGATGGAGATAATTGATAGGAAATTTGTACTTTGTGTTACCTTATCATGAAATCTCTGGATATCTTTATCAATAATTTACAAGAACAATTATCTTATGAGTTATCAACTGCTACCTTGACCACCTTAGATCAAGCTATAGACTTAGCTCGAAGAGTGGAAGATGCTCTCATTAGGAGAGGTCATCTTAAAAGGAAATATGATGAGAAAACATCCAAAAATCAATATAAAAATAAACAAGTTATGGGTGATGGAGTCATTGATAATAGAAATATTGCTACTATTAATGCTACGAAAACCATGGAGAAATTTATACTAAAACCTCCTGATAAACCACCTCAAGAATTTACCAGGTTAAATCAACCTCTATCAACCATTCTACCGTAATTATTAGAATGAGGTTTTATCCAATTACCAAATATTCAGGAACCTGATCCAACTATACCTGGATACAGAGCTGATTTACACTATGATTTCCATAGAGGACCTAGACATGCTACCAACTCTTGTAAAAGATTAAAACATAAAATACAAGACTTAATTGATAACAATGATATGGAGGTACAAGCCTTTCAACCTAAACAAAATTCTCCTAATAATTCTCAAAATAACATCCCCTAAAATCAGAATCAAAATGCCAATCAATCATTGGACATATTTCAACATCCTTTACCAAAGCATGGTAAAGAGGTGGCTAATCAAATTGAGCATCATAATGTTCCCCCTCATACCCGATATGTAGGTACTATTAGTGGACATTTACCTGCTCATGATCCGCAAATATTTGACACAACTTTATCCATGGTTATGACCAGACCTCTATATAATATTCGAACACCTAATCTTAGTGATACAGAATATGAGACTAAAAGTGACATGGAAATTACCTCAAATAAATCAAATAGTTTTGAAGATGAATTAGATGCTATTAAACCTATCACAAATTCTATGGTTCCGGAAGAACCATTTCCAAGAAGAGTCACTACTTGACCATCGTCTCACCAATTACTTTCTAATGAACAAGCCATAAACGCCAGACCAAGACCCATTCATCATCTGCAAAATAATATTGTAGGTACCATTGGAGATGTTACTTGACAACAGGCTCAAAATTCTCAACAAGATCAGACTCAGAATGATGGATCAGATCCATTTTTTTTTAAATTTCCTAATAAAGGGAATCATGTGCCTAATGTTTAACCTAAACATCCTTATAATATTATGAACAATTATCAAATACCAGCTAGAATTTCCCTTTTGGATATTTTAAAATCTTCTCCTACGCATAGGGATGAATTAATGCTCACATTAAGCCAAATGATGGTACCACAAAATATTCAACCTGAATCCATGGCCAATACTATCATAACTCGAGAAGTCGATTGTATTGACTTCTAGGATAGAGATATACCACAACATAGTTTACATAAGGATAACCCCTTATATATTACTACCCTAATTGGAGATGTAGTAGTTAAATGGGTCTTGATTGATAATGGTTCATCTTTAAACATTTGCACTTTTGACTTCTACCAAATATTTGGGTTTAGAAGTGACAAAATTAAAATAACTGATATGATCATAAAAGCCTTTAATGACGAAACACAAGAAATGTGTGGAGTTATCACTATCCCATTGCAAGTTGGTCCAAGAACCTTAGACATGACCGTGTTTATTATGCATTCCCCTGCATTGTACAATATACTCTTGGGTCACCCTTGGATCAACGCGATGTGAGATATTCCCTCAAATTTACATCAATGTGTTAAATTCGAATTTAAGAAATAATTGGTTACCATTCATGGTGATCCTAGACCCTTTTATATGTGTGCATTGGCAGAACCTGTTGGAGTTCAATTTTGCCCTGCTATATCATATACACATCCTAATTCTAATCATCCATTTAAACATGTGAAACACACATCCATAATATCATCTCATTTTTCCCCATCAACTACACCTCTACATATAGCTCAACCATATTCTGAACAAACCACATTAGGACCTCAAAAAGATCTTAAACCCACAACCAATGCTTCTTGTTTTACTCCTATAACTTCCATACCTATAGACCTGTCCATCAATATCCCTACAACATCTACACCTACCAAAGGCATGTTTTCTACATTTGAAGATATAGGAAATGTTCCTTCTACCTCTTACGCTCTTACTGATGAGCTCTTACCCAATTTATCTAAAATTCTTATATCAGAAAAAACAAACGCTGCTATGCAAGATTCCCTTATTTTAAATAATTTTCCACCCTCTCCTCATACCTTAGGCCTCCCACGGCCTATGGGAAGTATTTACCAAGTCGGGAGCTGTGCTTTTATTTATAAGGGATATGACTGGGGAAGAATACCTAGAAACATCAAGACTCATTATGATGGATATGCTCGATGTTATTTTACTAATGAGTATATTAAATCTAAGCCTATAATGCTTAAATTGGGATATAAATGAAAAGGTTTGAGACCTTTCCAAAATGTTATGAAAGAACCTTTTGAGGTAGAACCATAGCCTGCCCGATGTGGTGTGGGCCTATTTACTAGTAAAAGTCAGCCCTTCCCATTTGAGGATGATGACCAGCTCATATCTTACCAAGATTATTTGGATAAACATGATGCCTTCCATTTAATGAATGAGTCATTTACATGTAATGTGCTATCCATAGCTTACCCTCAGATGATTGTTGAATCCGATGATGAGTTGGAGGGAGATATCTTCCATGATGTCTCCGTTGAGGAATTGTTACATAATAGATTTTATTTTGATGGCTCTATACCTAGTATAGCCCAGCTTGAGGCCACGACTCCTCAAGACGAATTATCCAAGCTAACCTCGAAATAATTACATGAATTGGGTGTTTCACCCACCCCACCTAATTTTGAGAGAGATCTACACATGGAAGTAGAGAATGTCATAAAAATTAATATTAGAACCGAAGATAATCCTCACATAATTAACATTGGATCAGAATTGAGTTAAGAAAAACAAGATAAATACATTGCATTTCTTAAGGAATATGAAGATGTCTTTGCTTGGACATATGAAGATATGCCAGGATTAGACCCTTATATAGTTATGCATCACCTAGTAGTCCATTCGGATGCTAAACCTATTAAACAAAAACTTAGAAAAATGCATCCTAAAGTGGCCTTACTGGTCAAAGGGGAATTAGAAAAAATCTTAAATGTTATTTTTATACAAGCCATTGATTATGCTGAATGGATCTCGAACGTAGTTCCAGTAACTAAGAAAGAAGCTACCAAAGTTAGGGTTTGCATAGAATTTAGAGATATTAATGTTGCTTGCCCTAAAGATGATTTTCCTCTTCCCAACATGGATCAAATCATTGATTTTACTACTGGAAGTGGAATGATATCCTTAATGGATGGATTTTCTGGTTATAATTAGATCGGGATAGCTCCTGAAGATTAGAATAAAATAGCCTTTATTACCCCTTGGGGGACCTTTTGTTGGAAAGTAATGCCATTCAGTTTGAAGAATGCCGGTGCGACATATCAACGAGCCATGACTTATATCTTTCATGATATGATGCATGATATTCTACATGATTATGTAGAGGATATTATAGCTCGTTCCATCAAAGAAAATGATCATTTAGATGACTTGAGAAAAGCATTTGATCGATTAAGGGAATATATTATCCGACTGAATCCAGCCAAATGTATATTCGGAGTTAAGTCCGATAAATTATTAGGGGTTATAGTTTCTTTATGTGGCATTGAAATTGATCCTCTCAATATCGTGACTATCACTGATATGCCCGCACCCACAAATATATATTAATTATGGAGTCTACAAGGTAATCTTCAAGCTATTCGTCACTTCATTGATAAGTTGGCAGACAAAAAAAGACCCTTTCTTAAGATTCTTAAGAAATATGTCTCTTTTCATTGGGACGATGAATGTCAAGAAGCATTTGAACTCCTCAAACAATATCTTCTTAACCCACCTGTGCTTTCACCACCTAGACCTGATCGCTCATTTATATTGTATATTTTTGCCTCAGATTTTGCCTTAGGAGCTATGCTAGCTCAACTTGATGATGAGAAAAGAGAGCGTGCTAATTATTACATTATCCAAACCTTAATTAGTTATGAAACCCACTACACAGCATTAGAGAAACTATGTCTAGAAATCATATTTTCTACACAAAAATTATGCCATTATATGCTAAGTCAGAAAACGTATGTCATTGCTAAATTCGATCCTTTGCGGTATCTCATGAGTTGACCTTATTTATCTGGTCACACAACAAAGTGGGTTCTTGTGCTAAGTGAGTTTGAACTCATGTTTATAGGATAGAAGTTTGTTAAATGTCAAATCATAGTAGATCAATTAGCTGCTACACCCTTAGAGTCTGCTCATCCCCTCATCATTGATTTTCCCTATGAATGCCTTAAATTAGAGGCAGACCATCCAGAGCAATGGTCCCTATACTTTGATGGAGCTCGATGCATGAGTGGGGCTGGTGTAGGTATTATTTTAATATCTTCGTAGAAACATATTATACCTTTGTCCTTTAAATTAACATTTGCTTGTACTAATAACACTACTGAATATGAGGCTCTAATCCTTGGATTACGAGCTGCCTTGGCACTGAAAATTAAAAATCTATTGGTTTTCGATGATTCTCAACTTGTCATAAATCAAATCAATGATGTTTATCAGACCATAGATGATAAATTATGTCCATATAAAGCATGTATTACAATTATTATCCCTATTTGATCAAGTTACCTTAGAAGATCTTCCTCGAACTAGAAATCATGTAGTTGACGCCATGGTTGCAGCTACATCTCTTTTGCCCTTGGAGTTAGATGAAAAATATGCTACCATCATTATTCATCGACTCCAGGAACCCACTTCAAATAAATCATGTTTAGAACCTTTGTTTGTGTTTCTAATCAATGAAACTACTCCTGAACCTTGGTACACTGATATATTTAATTTTCTTCAAAATGGGACCTTCCCTGAAGGTTGTAATAACAACCAACGCTGGTTATTACATAGACGAGCAAGTCGCTTTGTGATTATTGGCCATACATTGTATAGGAGATCTTTTGAAGGCATCCTACTGAGATGTTTGAATCTAGAAGAATCTAGATCATCTTTGAGTGAAGCCCACGATGGATCTTGTGGGGGACATTTTAGTGGTAGCACCATCGCTAAGAAGCTCCTTAGGATAGGATATTTTTGTCCTACCATAGATAATGATGCACATGATTATGTGTGCCATTGCGACAAGTGCCAAAAACAAGCTAACCTTGTCCATGCGCCTGCATAAGAATTGCGGGCTATTTCATCTCCTTGGCCCTTTTCAAAATGAGGCTTAGACATCATTGGAAAAATCAACCCTGTGTCATTTGATGGACACAAATTTATCATAACTGCCACCAAGTATTTCATGAAGTGGGTTGAAGATATGCCCTTAGATTCTTGCATTGGAACCCAAGTTTCCAAATTTATTTTTAATCAAATTATTTGTAGGTTCAAAATTCCTGCAAATCTCATCTCAGATAATGGAACTTGTTTCAAAAATAAATATGTCAAAAAATTATGTCAAAAATATAAAATTCAACATCGTTGGTCCATTCCCTATTATCCTCAGGGTAATGGCCAAGCAAAAGCATCTAATAAAACATTAATCAAAATTTTCAAAATATTGGTCAATAAATCTGGCTGAGATTGGCACATCCAATTATATCCTACTTTGTGGGCTTATCGAACTAGCGTTCGCACTCCCACGGGCACTTCATCTTTTGTTTTGGTTTATGGCATTGAAGCAGTTTTTCCCTTTGAATTAGAAGTTCCTTATTTGGCTCTACTACTTCAAGATATTGAAGTAGGAGATGAATATCGTGGTGGAAGACTTAGTCAGCTGGAACTCCTAGATGAGAAGCGCATCAATGCTTTGGAACATCTTCGAGCCTACCAAAACAAGCTTAAATGAGCATACCTCAAGAAATTTCATCATCGATCCTTTGAGATCGGTGACCTTGTCTTAAAAGAAAATAAAAAAAATACTAATGCAACTAAATACCTTAAAGGTAAATTTGAGCCCAACTGGCTTGGACCATATATCATCATTGCTAAATTTGTATCGGGAGCATATCGATTAGCTACCTTAGATGGTAAAGATCTTAAATAACCTATGAACATTCTACATCTTAAATGCTATTATGCATAAATCTGGTCATTTCATCATTGTATATATTGTTATTCTGCATATTGTTTTATTTTTGTCATCCATATAAAAATTTCAAAAACAGTAATATTGTTTATTCTTTCAATTCATAAATTAAGATCAAAATATAAAAACTTCAAAATCATCAAAATCTTCAAAAAACATCTTGTATTTTTGTACCTATCAATTCTTGAAGTATTGCAGTCATATTTTTAATTATTTTGGATAAATTAGCATTTATTTAGAATCCTGCATTTTCACTCTCACATGCATAAATATCTTAATTTTATTTGGTATGATTATTAATCTCTCTTATATCAAAGTCCACAGTTGAATTAAATAAATTTTTGAGCATAAAGAACTGATCTTGTTATTTACTTGAACCAAGCATGTCTTTTCACATTAAAATGATTTCATTACAAATTAGCTATGATGCTACATAGTAGAAGTGGTTTCTTGAGCAAAAAGTTTCCCCTGCTATCCTATCATGCACATGGTCTAGAATCTTTGAGAATTGACAAAAGGAAAAGCTCACCCCTACCCAGAATAAAAATCCCTTGCTCTACAGCCAATCCAAGCAAGTATCCCTAGTATAGGAATAAAAAGAAAAATCAAAGAAAATGAGAAAAGGAAAAATATTATTTTGTACCATCGCAGCAATATTTCAGAATTATCTCAGTTCCAAGCAAAAATGCAAAAAAAAAAAGCAAAAGCAAAGAGCAATAAAATCCACTTTCCCTACCCCTTGAAAAGAAAATAAGGGTGAATGAGCTTGAATCCTTGGAATTCTCAATTATTCGAAAACTGTGAGGTAAGCCCCATAATAGGCGGTTTGTGCCCAACCCGCTTGGCCTTGCGTAATCCCTAGCGTGGTGATATGTCTGTCACATTAGCAACCTGCTTTTGTACAGACCTATGTCGGCTTATGGATTAGTTAGCTCTTGATGACCCGACTTACATAGTAGTCTGGTATGGTTACATGCATATAAATCATGGTCAACAAACACTTAGTTGGTTAATTCAAATTACTTGTATCAAATTATCTTGCTCAAAATTGGTGAATGAACAATACAATTGCACACACATTTGTATTTGAGAGATTTTGTATCATTATGATAAATCAAGATCAGTAATGAACTCACATTTGCACATGAGGGTTCCTTATAAATCTATATTTTTGTCTTTAAGATAATTTAAACTATCTCTGCAATTCTTTTCGAATCATTTCATCTTCTTATTTAAGAACATTTGCTCAGCATAAAAATAATTAAATATATTTCTTTCCAAAAATCAAAATTTTCTTTCACATCTTCAAAAACCTAGTAAATAAAGTCATGTTTATATATTATTATTTTTTGTTTATCTCAAAATCAAAAATTAATCATGCAATAAAACTAAAATATCAACTTTTTTTTGGGATTTCGCGATGATGGTATAAGTCTATACCTATAAGTCTATGCCTAGTGCAAACCATTGTTCTAATTTTGTTTCCTATGCATTTTAATTCATAAAAACATATGGCTTACATCATTATGTTACACAATTGTGCTTTAAAAAGAACGCAAAATTTTCTATTTCATTTCATTATGTCAACATTCAATTTTGCAATGATGGTATAATTCCTAGGGAATTATTCAAACATTTTACCACACTTAGGAATTTATGCCTAGAAAAAATCGTATTTCTTTTAAATATCTCATGCATAATTTTTTTTTTATGAAAATCTAAAAACAAATCATCACCATCATCATTTTTAGCATCACAAGACAAAAGTCTTCAGACAGTCTCTTAAGGACCCTTTTTTACTTTTAGCAATATTTCTATACTGGGATTAGCTTGACGACCTAGCGAGTGGCGACTCCATGAAATGGTCTATAACAATGACAATATCCTTTGAAATTATTGTTAGAAGTCCCTTTTATTTTTTCATCAAATCACACCACAAAACAACCAATTTGTTCACATCAGATTATTTCATATAAATTTTATGGCATGACATCAAATTATAATTTATTTCCAATGACATAATTACATGAATAATCAATCAAATAAATCCAAAATTAAATCATCACACAACATATACACAAGTCATATCATCAAAAATACCATCTATATATATCAACAAAATCTGTACATCATACTAGACTGGTATGCCACAATCACTATCTTGGCATACTCAATCCTCTCAAAAAATAATAATAATAAAATATATAATTCATTCTCTAGTAGCTAGTCTTGAGAAGCCCTTGAGCTATCAGCCTCATCTCCTCTCTCGCCCTAGTGTGGAGGAGGTGGTCCCATCGAGGTCCATGTTGTATCGCGGGTCCTCGTCATCGATCGTGAGGATGTCCTCGATGATTCCATCATGATCGAATCTATAATAGGGGCTGGAAACGGTATCCTTTGGTTCCCCAAAACCATGTGATAGTACAATCCTTGATAGAATGCGATCTGAGCAATAGACCACACCAGATCTCGAGTGCTCACCTCTTTGATCTGAGCCCTAAGACATGTTGCCTCATCTTGTAGAGTTTGCACCCAAGCTCAAAGGTGGACAACCTCAGCTTGGAGAGCCACCATCTCATTGCTCTCCCCTACCTCGATACCCTTGCCCTTATCTAGCGATGGTGGCCTCTCCCCTTACTGATAAGGGAATCCCTCCTCCATCCTCCCTATCTATTATGATCTCTATAGAGCCTATGGAATCCTTTGGCATCTCTCCTACGGAGACCATCACTCCTCTCTCCCACCATGACCCCGCACTACCTCAATAGCATCCTGGTGCCACCTCCCCATCTATCGCACAATCACGTGCATCGAACCCTGTGTCCTCATCATCCGAGGAGGGCAGATGCCTGCATACCAGACATCGTATCCATCGGCAACCCCAGCATCGTCACCATCCACTGGCTATATGGGGGCATCATCCATGTCTTGGCTCTAGAATCGTTGCATATTTAGAGCCCCGCTCAATGTGGTATTATCCTGGATAGTCAGAGAGTACTCATAATACTTGAGAGAAGGGATCCCCTGCTGAATATCGAACTACTACAAAACTTGGTCATAGCAATGGAGCTCTACTTCTCCCCACTCCATCCTCAGCAAGTAGACTCACCTGATGCGAGCCAGCTCTTGCCCATCCTCTTCCCACCTTGGATGCTATCTCCATGGACTTCAGGTGATCTGGTCTAGGATGAGGTCATCTAGCAACCTCTGTGACATCGACAGATCTATCCATTGCTGTGACCCTCTTTATAGCCACCAATAGAAAATCTAGGGTCTCTCCTGATCAACCCTTGTTAGTGGAAGTCCTACTGTCCTTCGCATCGTGATGTGCTCCCAGCACCAAACCTACAGCAACGATGTAAAAACTAGACATCGACCTCCCTTGTATATGATCCCATGCAAGATCCTATACAAGTGGCATAGTACAAAGCTACCCCATGCATATCTATACCCATGGTCTCTCATGTCATAGACCACATATGAAAGGATACCGGATAATCTACACCCACTCTGGTGGCATAGCAGTAAGCCACCCACTATCCCTGCCAACACCTGAGTCAACCTAGATGCCCCAAGCATCTACCTCAGAGACTTGATGTTCACTCTGCCCTTCTCTAGGGTGAAGCTTAGGTCTTCGCATAGCTTCATCATAGCCTGGCCCTGATTGGTCATAGGAGTCATCAGTCATCCCTGTATGGGGATCCTCAAGATCCTCCATATGTCCTCTAGTGTGGGAGCCATCTCCCCTATCGATAACTAGAAGAAGGATGACCCCAAATACCATCTCTCTGCTAGGGCTGTCAATAGCCCCATGTCTGTCGATACTTGTGGCATCTCTGCCACATGCTATAATATGACCTATGCTAGTCATTCTCGCTCCGCCTGGTCGAGCGTAGCTACATCATCTCTTAGCCCCTCGTATTTCCACTCTTGAATATTTAGTAATCCCCTCTACAAAACAAACAATAAAACAATAAATTTCATTAATAAAGCAATCATTAAAAACAATTAAATGCAATTCAAAAAATATTAATTTCATAAAAATGATGATATCGTCCACCTTTGGATGATATCATCCTAAATTGGGTAAAATCATCCTTGGTAGGACGAAATCATCTTTGATTTCTCAACTTGGGGTCACCCCTTGTTGGATGGGATCGCCCCTAGTTCACCGATTTTGCCCTCATATGAAATCAATGATCTAGAGACACTTTCGATGAAATGGGGACGATTTCGTCCCGATGTCGTCGATGACCTAAAAATGGTCGCGATGCCCCAAAAAAATCAAAATTTTAATCAAAAATTGCACAAATCAAATTAAAACATGATTCACTAGGTTTAGATTCTTACCCGTAGCTCGCGTCGGACCTTTGTCGATCTGTGCGCTGTCTCAACCATTTTTGTCTGCAGAGCTCTAAAAACAGTAAAAATGAACAGTAAAAATGAATTAGGGTTTTACCCTATTTTCTTAATTTTATTTAAAAACAACAACATTTTTAATTTTTTTTTTCCACACATTTACCTCAAACGTTCGAATTGGGTAAAAACACAGAGGGGGCACCATAGTAAGCAGTTGTACGATTCGATCTAGAATCATCGTCTAAAAAATTGAGTAAATTTTTCTTTCTTGTAAAATGGGAAGAACTCGTCTTTAACGCATTTTCTTCAAAAAATTCTCTAAAGAGGGGGCAAAATGTAGCACCCTAAAATTGGCGTAGTTAAACCCTTAATAAAAGATAAAAATTTGAATTTTAACCCAAAACTATCCGTTAACCACCTGTTACCCGCTCCCCTTGTTTTTTACACCATTTTTAGGATTTGTTTTGACTGTTGGACGATATCATCGATGATCAAACAAAATCATCCCAGATATGATGAATTCATCTAGAACAAAACGTCCAGATGATTTTGTCCCAAAACCAAATTTTCATAATTAGCTTCTATTCAAAAGCTTCTCTAACTTGGGTAGAAAGTGTGTCTACGTGGTTAGAGTCTCCCCCATTGGAGATCTCCCAAATTGGGGTGATCTCCAACCTCCAAACCCTATCCCTAATCCTATATAAACTGGGATTTTCTCAATTTATCCCCCTGGATGACTGATTTTCCCTACAAATTTAGTTTCTCATGCATTAGAACACCTTCATACCATTGTTTGCATTGTGTATTTCAAGTTTTCTTGCAATAATTTTACTATTTTTTAGCCGAAGCAAACTCGGATCATCACAGGCGATTCTAGATGATTTTAGACGATCCTGTCATAGATCGACGATGATCTCATACGATTGGAGGCGATCTCGATTGCAGTCTAGATTAGGGGCAATCAAAGCCTAGAGTTTGCATTTCTTTATCTTCTATCTTAAATTCCTTATGCATTGACTTAGTTTATTCTATTTCTGCATCCTGGAGTTCACCTCATTTAGCATATATGCATGATAAAGTTAAAATAAATAATCAAATTAATGCATTTCCTTTAATTGTTATCTAGGTCTATCATTTAGGCAAATTTACTATTATTTCTATCATTTCCCTTTGCTTTTGCAGTTGCATTTTTGGTCCTTGGTGTCTGTTTCTATGATTACAGGTTTTTGTCGAATTTGTCTAACGAATTCATCAGATCAACGATGATCTCGTCTGATCTCAGACGATCGACTATGATCTGAGATGATTCTATGAAATTACAGACAATAATGTAAGATTTGAGATGATTTGGACTTCTACAAACCTCAAAATCTTCATCAAACATCCAAAATCAGGTATATTCTATCTTATTTAGCATACTTTTTATGTTCAGCACTTATTCATGTTTTTTGTATTCATATAAATCAACATTGGCATATAGAATAGCTTAGATTCATCTTGGCAAAACTTAGGAATTGGATGATTGAATATAAAAATAAACACATCAAACCCATTCCTAACCTAGGTGTGGAAACTGCCACTCAAAGTTTCTTGGTGAACCCACCATCCGTCAAAAATTCACCCTTATACCCCTCTCTCGAGAGGTACGACCTTTAAAGGGCCTCTCAGTCTGAGGTATTGTCCCATCCTTCTTGCATCCCCCTTTCGGGAACGAATCCTATAGCCTGAAAGTAAGGATGCAAAAAAATTGGAGCGATACATGACTTGTAGAAATAAAGTTCATGGTAATACTCTCGATATAACATAGCTCTAGGAACTTTATTCCATATTTTTTTATCTATAAGAATGACTTCTTGATCCTCTATACAAGATAGAAACTTATGTACTACAACTACATTCTCAAGGTATTCTTCAAAGGTGTACAATTCTGGTGACATAAGTGCTCTTTTATCGGCTAACCACCTATGGCAAGCTCTCTGAAGTTCATGGTACAAAGTTACCTGATCAGGATCCAAGATTCTATCTAGGAAAAACCTCTTAATTTGCCTAATTTCTGTTGCTTTGGATTCAATGATACCCAATCTCCTATCAAGTTCGTCCCACAAAGGTTGGACTCTATTTGTTTGAGGTACTCTAAGTACAGAAGTAATCTCTATGGTCGTTAATTGATTTTCAACATTTATGGTGACAACTCATCTTTTATTATAATCTACCATCTAAACATGATATTGAATTTAAATGTTTGTCTAATGATTCTAGATGTTTTTTTTTTAATAATAATTTTTTTTTTTTATTGTTTTCAAAAGGTTTTAGTTTCACGTCGACTTCACCAAAATGTATTGACCCAAATTTTTTGTGCCCTTACCTTCAAGATAAATGATCCATGCCCGAAAGGGGGATGTAAGAAGGATGAAATAATACCTTAGACTGAGAGGCCCTTTGAAGGTCGCGCCTCTTGGGGGAGGGGTATAAGGGTGAATTTTTTACGGATGGTGGGGTTCAGCAGGAAACTTTGAGTGGTAGTTTCCATGCCTAGGTTGAGAATGGTCTTGATGTGTTCATTTTATACTCAGTCATTCATATTCCTAGGTTGGCTAGAATGAATCTAAGCTATTCTATATGAAATGCTAATTTATATGAATACAAAAAGCATGAATGAATCCTAAATACCAGGAATATACTAAATAAGAAAAAATACACCTAATTTCGGATGTCTAATGAATATTTTGAAGCTTGTAGGAGTTTAGATCATCCTGAATATGATAGGATCATCTGCAATTGTACATAATAATCCCATATTACAAGTGATCATCTAAAATTAGACATGATCATCTTCAATCTGACGAATTCGTCAGCCGAATTCGTCAGAAAACTGTAATCGTAGAAACAGACACCAAATACTGAAAATGCTACTGCAATAATAATGCAAAATGATAAGAATGACAATATAAATGTCTAACTGATAACTTTGTATAGCAGATTAAAAAAAATGCATTGTTTTAATAACTTATTTTGACTTTATCATGTATTTATGTTAAAATGAGGTGAACTCCAGGATGCAGAATGAAAATAATCAAGCTAATGCATAATAAAAATAAATAATGAAGATGAGAAATGAAAACTTGGGGCTCTGATTGACCCCAATTTGGACTGTAGTCGAGATCACCTCCAATCATATAAGATCATCTCCAATCTACGATAGGATCATCCAAAATCATTTGGAATCGCCTGTGACGATCCGAGCTTCCTCCAGCTGAAGCACAGTGAAAACCTATAATGAAAAATTAGAACTACAAGTGCAAAGCTTAAATGGTAGGAAAGATCAACCAGGGAAAGAGTTAGGAGGAGATCTAGGCAAGGAATCCAGGGGGTTAGGGATTCAAGTGGATAAATTGAGAAAATCCCAATATATATAGGATTAGGGTGAGGTTAAGAAGTTGGGGATCATTCCAATCTGGGAGATCCTCAGTGGAGGAATCTCCAACTGTGTAGACATTCTTCTGCCCAAGTTGGAGAGGCTGTTGAAAAAAAATCTAATTATAAAAATTTAGTTTTGGGACGAAATCGTCTGGACGTTTTATTTCAGACGATTTCGTCTAATCTGGGACGATTTCGTTTGATCGGTGATATCATCCAACAGTAAAAAAAACTCCTAAAAATGGCACGAAAAATGGGAAGAGTGGTTAACAGGTGGTTTCGGGGTTAAAATTCAAATTTTTATCCTTTTACTAAGGATTTAACTACGCCAATTTTAGGGTGCTACAACTTGTCTCAAAATCAGTCCACAATCCTTCTCAAAGACATGTCTCAAATCTTCTTAACAAGCTCACACATAACTTGTCCAATCTCATAGAATCATAAAGAGAATTTTTAGAGACTCAATATGTTTTATACTTAATGCTCAATCAATATCTCAACTCAATATCATAGAAGCATAAAAATAATTATTAGAGACTCAATATGTTCTATACTCAAATCCCAATATCAACTCAAATCAATCTCATAGAGGCATAAAGAGAATTTTTAGAGACTCAATATGTTCTATACTCAAATCTAAATCTCAACTCAAATCAATCTCATAGAAGCATAAAGAGAATTGTTAAAAACTCTATATGTTCTATTTTCAAATCTCAATCTCAATACAAATCAATCTCATAGAAGCATAAAGAGAATTTTTAGAGACTCTATATGTTCTATTTTCAAATCTCAATCTCATAGAAGCATAAAGAGAATTGTTAGAGACTCAATATGACCTATACTCAAATCTCAATCTCAACTCAAATCAATCTCATAGAAGCATAAAGAGAATTTTTAGAGACGCAATATATTCTATACTCAAATCCCAATCTCAACTCAAATCAATCTCATAGAAGCATAAAGAGACTTGTTAGAGACTTAATATGTCCTATACTCAAATATCAATCTCAACTCAAATCAATCTCATAGAAGCATAAAGAGAATTGTTAGAGACTTTATGTGTTCTATTTTCTAATCTCAATCTCAACTCAAATTCAGAATATAGAATAGTTTATTTTATGGAACTTGAACAACCACATGCATCCACTTGACTAGGCTCAATCAACCCAACTCAACCAATCACCTCAACGAACAACCCTTTCTCATAATCCCTAGTCCAAGAAAGTATCAATCAACTGAAAATGTTTCCAACAATGCTCAACAACAAATCTCACATAACAATGATACTTATGTTCTCTTCTAACTCAAGTTCAAGTTCTTTACACAACCAATGGGCTCCAATGACAATGCTTATAAAACAAGGTTTAATCACAACTCTCAATCCATAAAACCTTGAAGCATTAAACCAATAACTTTTGAAAAGGAAACTACAATCAATCCTTTTCACTCCAAAGAAGTTTTTAGAAATCAACCACCCTAATCAATCAATAGGAGAATGTGCCCATACCTTTTATGAATATGAAGAACCCTCTTTGGAAATCTTCCACAATCACAATATTCTTTTGCCAATCTTCACAAGGGTTAGAAGATCACAAAATAATCAACATTACTCCACTTCACAATTATATTCACCAAGGATTTTAATTAGAAAACCTTCTTAAGAATTAATGCACAACTTCCTTATCACTCATAAAACCACTTGTACCATAAAATAAAATAAATCAAATCATTGCATAACCTTGTCACTCCACAAACCACTTATACCATAAAATAAATCAAATATTTTATATCCTTCCTTTCAACACTTTTGCACTCAAAAATAATCACAAAGCTTTCTTAGGCAATATCTCACATTAATCAAATATCAAACCTTATTAAAATATTAAAGCTTGCTCAACCTTATATCTCCCACAAAAATCATAATCAAACCTTAGCAAAATATTAAAGCTTGCTCAACCTTATATCTCCCACAAAAATCATAATCAAAACTTATCAAGAAAATATTTAAATTAAAATATTTACCCCCGTAAATATCGGATTCAAAGTGCATACCTCAAAGGAGCCCACGAAGGGCTTTGGCATTTTTAACCTCTACCCACCGTGTTGCCAAGCGATAACTAAGATGCATGAGCTAAGACTACCCACATGAGTGCCTTGGGCACTCTCTTCCTTAAACCACGTGCACTTTCCTATTAGGGTGCCAAAACTTTGATCATCCACGACTTGAATGCCCACGTCACACTCCATGAAATTCATTGCACAATATTCAAATGAAGAAATACTTTGGGTTTTCAAAAATCATGCAACACAACTTAGGTTTATTAAATGGAAAACCTTTGGCTTATTTATATAAGCCATCCTTCAATGTGAATACATTGACCCTTTTAATATTGCCCTCATGACATCGGTGGAACTAATAAGAAAGGAGGGAAAAACCTTTTATTTAATTTTAAAATTTAAATTTAAATTTTAAATAAATTAAAATTTAAACTAAACCTTTAAAATTAAATTTCTCCATCACCGGGGCACCTTTTTCAATGAAACAAAAAGCCAACTTGGGTTTTAAGAAAAACCCATTTCAAATATGCCATCCATTGGTTTTAAATAAAACCTTTCATTGCCTTCCTTGGTTTTCATAAAAACCTTTTGCTAAGCTTCCCTTGAAGCTCCTTTTGGAACCAAATGCCATGCATCCCTTCTAGAACCTTTGATCAAAAACTTTTCTTCTCATGAAGCTCTTTGTGGAGAAAAATCATAGTGCTTACTTACATAGGTCTTTTTGACATCAATGACAAATTTTAGCTTAGGGACTCAAAATGTCCAACAATCTCCCCCTTTGTCATTGATGGAAACCCATATTCATTTTACTAAAACTTGAACTTATTTTCTACTCCCCCCAGGACTTTGATCTCCTTGGCTCAATGCTCTCTCAAATATTAAATCTCTCCCCAATACACAAATATCTCCCCTTTTGACATCAATTTCAAAGGGTCACCTTTGGGGCTCGAGGCTAAGAATGAGCCTCTTAGCCTAGCCCCTCCCCCACCTCCACATGAGGTGGTTAATTCTAGGGTGGGAGAATTTCTAATACTTGAAAGCATAGATCTTTACCTTTATCTTTCTCCCTTCTCTGAGTCTTTTGAATTTGCTCACTGTTTATTTCCAAGTCATCATCCCTGTTCCTATCATCACTTTTGTTCTTATTCCTATTCTTGTTCTCATCTATGTTCCCATTTTTGTTCTCATCCTTGTTCTTGTTCTTATTATTTTTTGAGTCTATTATTTTTTGAGTCTCTATTCCTATTCATTTTCTTATTTTTGTTCATATTCTTGTTCCTATTCCTGTTCATATTCCTGTCCATGTTCATGTTCATGTTCATGTTCATGTTCCTATTCATGTTCCTGTTCATGCCTTTTTTGGAATATTTGCTCTACACCATCTTGTTATGTGACCATAATTATTGCACTTATAACACTTAAAATTATTATTCCTTGGATGTGTAATTGTATTAGGATTTCTCTTAATGAAGCTATATCTTCTTCTGTCATGAACCCTACAATTCATTTCCTTGTGACCAAAACCATTGCATGAGTAGTAATAACATTTGAAAAGTTGTTCTTTTCCATATACCTATCTTTCATGAGTCCTACACTGTGAAGCCATGTGTACAAACCTATGATATGAAAAGCATATTCCATTGAAGCCTCCTTGCCTTGACCTCATTGGTCTCCTGTTCTGATTGTTGTTCCATCTGTATCTTCTTTGTGCATTGTTCCTCTCTTTTTTGAACTCTTTATTGTCCAACTCATCCTCTGATGTACCAATTTAACTTAAATTGTCTTCTTCTCATGTATCTTCTTCTAAATTTTCTTCTTCATCAAGACTTGAAGTAGATTCTTTTTCTTGTTTCTTTTGAACCTTTCCAAAGCCAAGACCTGTTGAACATGATGTTCGCTTTTTTCCATAGATGAACTTATCCAAGTTCTTATAGATATTTGTGAAACTATTCATATTGATCTTGGAGTCCTTTCAGTCTTCATTTATATGAGCCACTTCTTGTACTAACTTCTCACATTCGAAAATATTTACCTCTAACTTATCCTTGAACTTGCTTGCCTTAGCCTTTGACTTCTCTAAATCCTCTATGAGCAATAACCTTTCTTCATCACATTCTTGAAACTAATTTTCAAGCTTGTAGTGTTGCTTTCTAACCTTCTTTATTGTGTCAAGGGCATAGATAAGTTCTCCCTTGATATCATAACCATTCTATATTAAATAATCTTCTATTTGTTTGCCTTTGTACTTATCATTACTTCCTTTTGACTTGTCTTCTATAGGATCACTTTCTTTATCTTCCAAAGCCATTAGAATATTATCATATGGTATTTCAAGTGTATCATCATTACTAAAACTATAACCATCGCTAGTGCAATCATCTTCAAGATGTCAAAATTTACCACATCTAAAACACTTGAGAATAACTTGAGTTATTTTCTTAACTGGATGTTTCTCTTTAACCATAAATAGGACTTCATCTCTATCATTGTCTGAAAAACTAACATCACTATCAATTGAGTACTTACTTGCATTCTCTACATAGTAGCTTCTCTTTTGTCTTTGGAAGAACTTCTTCCTTGTCTTCTTTGTTTATCCTTGTTTTTCTTTTGGTGCTTATGTCTTTCTGATTCCCTGTATCTGTGATCCTATTTTTCTTCATCATTGTTGCCTTTTGGCTCTTTGCAGTATGTTGCATAGTGTCCATACCATCCACAATTGAAACATTTGATAGATCTTATATCTATGAGTCTTCTAGAACCTCTATATCTTCTGCCATTATTTGATTCATCATCATTGGATGAATCATTGCTCGATTATATCTTCTTTCCCTTTTTATTTTTATCTACTTTAAAAATATCTTCTTTCAAAGCAATGGGATCTTTTTTCTTATCTTAAAAGTAGTAAGCATGCCAAGAAAAGAATTCCTTGTCAAATAATCACTATAAATTGATGTTTCTATAGCATAAACTTTTTCACTATACCTTTTTGGAAGAGTCCTCAAGATCTTATCATAAGCATCAGATGCATCAACCTTCATTCCAAGACCTTTCATCTCATGTACAAGTTCATCAAAATTGTTGAGATAGTCACGAATGTTTTCATTGTACCTCATTATTAGGTTCTCAAATTCTCCTTTGATATTTTTGATCTTAGCCATTCTGACTCCTTTATCTCCTTCATATATTTCATGCAGAAGTTTCCACATTTATTTTATTGTTTTACATTCCATAACCTTCATAGATTTTGATCTATGTAGCCCTTTTATAATTGTATTGATAGCTATTGAATTTGAATGCATTAGAAGCTTACATTCCTTATCTATAGGATTATTGGATATTGAATCATATCCAAGTTCCACTACATCCCAAACTTCATTGCCAAGTGCCATCAAGTAAAATCTCATTAGCATACACCAATATAAGAATTCACTTCCATAAAATACTGGTACTGCATTATTGAAGGGTCAATCTCTTTGATCCTTTTGATCCATTGTGTTCTTAGACCACTTTTTCTTCAAGCTATCAAACTCTTTTGAAGGAATCCACTTTGATACCAATTGAAGAACACAATATTATACTGAGAGGAGGGGGTGAACATTATAAGACCCATTTTTACTTTTTATTTCAATTGAATATTATGCAGTGTATAGATAGCAGTATCAATAGCAGTAATCAAAGAAATGCACAAAACACCATACAAAAAATAGACACCACAATTTACGTGGTTCACCCAATGTGGGCTCCTCAACAGAAAAAATATTTTACTAAACTTTTATCAATCAATCTCTTTGGGAATCCTTCCCAATTACAATATTTATGGATATCTATCCAAAGGAGATGTTGATCCCCTAATCCCAAGTTCATGGATCTCTGCCATAAGAGAACTCTTTCCCCTTATGCTCTAGCTAGTGATCTTCTAGAAAACTCTGTCTCTTTGCTACATTGACTGGTGGATATCTCTCCACTTGAAGACTTATTACTTAGATATGTCTTCAATTCTACTAGCTACTAGATCTCTATCCACTGAGACTCTTTCCTCTATAATCTGTCACCTCTAAAGCTCTATCTCAATAGGTTCACTCAGAACCTTCTTAAATCTGCTCAACAAGCTCACTCAGAACTTGTCCAAATATTCTCAACAAGCTCACTCAAAACTTGTCCAAATCTGCTCAACAGGTCCACATAGAACCTTCTCAAATATGCTCAACATGTCCACACAAAACCTGTCCAAATCTACTCAACAAGTCCACACATAACCTATCCAAATCTGCTAAATAGGTCTACATAGAACCTGCTCAAATTTTCTCAATAATTCCTCTCTAGGACTTGCTCAAATATGCTCAATAAGTCCTCTCTAGGACTTACTCAAATCTGCATAGCAAGCTTCCAAAAAAGCTTACTCAAAATTAGTCCACGAGCCTTATCAAAGATTTGTCTCAAATCTACTTAACAAACTCACATAGAACTTGTCCAATCTCATAGAATCATAAAGATAATTATTAGAGACTCAATATGATCTATACTTAATGCTCAATCAATATATCAACTCAATATCATAGAAGCATAAAGATAATTGTTAGAGACTCAATATGTTCTATAATCAAATCCCAAACTCAACTCAAATCAATCTCATACAAGCATAAAGAGAATTGTTAGAGACTTAATATGTCCTATACTCAAATCTCAATCTCAACTCAAATCAATCTCATAGAAGCATAAAGAGAATTGTTAGAGACTCAATATATTCTATACTCAAATCCCAATCTCAACTCAAATCAATATCATAGAAGCATAAAGAGAATTTTTAGAGACTCAATATGTTCTATACTCAAATCTCAATCTCAAATCAAATCAATCTCATAGAAGCATAAAGAGAATTGTTAGAGACTCTATATGTTCTATTTTCAAATCTCAATCTCAACTCAAATTCAGAATATAGAATAGTTTATTTTATGGAACTTGAACAACCACATGCATCCACTTGACTAGGCTCAATCAAATCAACTCAACCAATCACCTCAATGAACAACCCTTTCTCACAATTCCTAGTCCAAGAAAGTATCAATCAACTCAAAATATTTCCAACAATGCTCAAAAACAAATCTCACATAACAATGATACTCATGTTATCTTCTAACTCAAGTTCAAGTTATTTGCACAACCAATGGGCTCCAAAAAAATTGCTTATAAAACAAATTTTAATAAAAAATCTCAATCCAAAAAACCTTGAAGCATTAAACCAATCACTTTCGAAAAGGAAACCATGATCAATCCTTTTCAATCCAAAGAAATTTTTAGAAATCAACCACCATAATCAATAAATAGGAGAATGTGCCCATACCTTTTATGAAGATGAAGAAGCCTCTTCGAAAATCTGCCACAATCACAATATTATTTTTCCAATCTTCACAAGCATTAGAAGATCACAAAATAATCAACATTACTCCACTTCACAATTATATTCACCAAGGCTTTTAATTATAAAACCTTCTTAAGAATTAATGCACAACTTCCTTATCACTCATAAAACCACTTGTACCATAAAATAAAATAAATCAAATCATTGCATAACCTTGTCACTCCAAAAACCACTTATACCATAAAATAAATAAAATATTTTATATCCTTCCTTTCAACACTTTTGCACTCAAAAATAATCACAAAGCTTTCTTAGGCAATATCTCACATTAATTAAATATCAAACCTTATTAAAATATTAAAGCTTGCTCAACCTTATATCTCCCACAAAAATCATAATCAAACCTTAGAAAAATATTAAAGCTTGCTCAACCTTATATCTCCCACAAAAATCATAATCAAACCTTAGCAAGCAAATATTTTAATTAAAATATTTACCCCCGCAAATATCAGATTCGAG
Source organism: Wollemia nobilis (assembly GCA_028583015.1). Taxonomy (NCBI): domain Eukaryota; kingdom Viridiplantae; phylum Streptophyta; class Pinopsida; order Araucariales; family Araucariaceae; genus Wollemia; species Wollemia nobilis. The sequence goes on from JAQPPZ010002524.1 coordinate 3,621,967, forward strand.
TGCATACCTCAAAGGAGCCCTCGAAGGGCTTTGGCATTTTGAACCTTTGCCCACTGTGCTTCCAAGTGGTAGCTAAGCCGCGTGAGCTAAGACTACCCACGTGAGTTACTTGGGCCCTCTCTTCCTTAAACCATGTGTGCTTTCCTCACAAGATACCAAAACTTTGACCATCCATGACTTGACTGCCCACGTCACACTCCAAAAAATTTGCTGCGCAATATTCAAATGTAGAAGTACTTTGAGTTTTCAAAAATCATGTGACACAAATTAGGTTTATTAAATGGAAAACCTTTGGATTATTTATATAAGCCATCCTTCAATGTGAATACATCGCCCCTTTTAACATTGGACTCATGACGTCAGCGACGCCAATAAGAATGGAGGGGAAAACCTTTTATTTAATTTTAAAATTGAAATTTTAATTTTAAATAAATTAAAATTTAAACTAAACCTTTAAAAGTAAATTTCTCCATCATCGGGGTACCTTTTTCAATGAAACAAATATCCAACTTGGGTTTTAAAAAAAACCCATTTCAAATCTGCCATCCATTGTCTTTAAATAAAACCTTTCCTTGCCTTCCTTGGTTTTCATAAAAACCTTTTGTGCTTCCCTTGAAGATCCTTTTGGAACCAAATGCCATGCATCCCTTCTAGAACCTTTGATCAAAATATTTGCTTCTCATGAAGCTCTTTGTAGAGAAAAATCATAGTGTTTACTTACATAGGTATTTTTGACATCAATGACAACTTTTAGCTTAGGGACTCAAAATGTCTGACAATCTCCCCCTTTGTCAATGATGTCAACCCATATTCATTTGACTGAAACCTGACCTTATTTTTTGCTCCCCCTAGGCATTTGCTCCCCTTGGCTCAATGCTCTCTTAAATATCAAATCTCTCCCTAATACATAAATATCTCCCCCTTTGGCATCAATGGAAAAGGGTCACCTTTGGGGCTCGGGGCTAAGAATGAGCCTCTTAGCTTAGCCCCTCCCCCACCTCCACATGAGGTGGTTAATTCTAGGGTGGGAGTATTTCTACTCCCCGAAATCATAGATCTGTACCTTTATCTTTCTCCATTCTTCTATGAGTCTTCTGAATATGCTCACTATTTCTTTCCAAGTCATCATCCCTATTCCTATCATCACTTCTATTCCTATTTCTGTTCTTGTTATCATCCATGTTCTTGTTTCAATTTGCATCCTTGTTCTCGTTCTTATTATTTTCTTAGTCTATTATTTTTTGAGTCTCTATTCTTTTCTATCTTCTTGTTTCTGTTCATATTCCTGTTTCTATTTATATTCCTGTTCCTATTCATATTCCTATCCCTGTTCATGTTCTTGTTCCTTTTCATGCCTCGAAATATTTGCTCTACACTATATTGCTATGTGACCATCATTATTGCAATTATAACACTTAATGTGATTATTCCTTGGATGTGCAATTGTCTTAGGATTTCTCCTAATGAAGCCATATCTTCCTCTGTCATGAACCTGCAATTCATTGCCTTGTGACCAAAACCATTGCATGAGTAGAAATAACCTTGGAAAAGTTGTTCTTTTCCATATACCTATCTTTCATGAGTCCTACAATATGAAGCCATGTGTCCAAACCTGTGACACAAAAAGCATCTTCCATTTAGGCCTCCTTGCCTTGACCTCATTGGTCTCCTATTCTAATTGTTGTTCCATTAGTATATTCTTTGTGCATTGTTCCTCTCTTTGTTGAAATCTTTATTATCCAACTCATCCTCTGTTGTCTCACTTTCACTTAAACTGTCTTCTTCTGATGTATCTTCTTCTGAAGTTTCTTATTCATCAAGGCTTGAAGTAGATTCTTTTTCCTATTTTTTTTAACCTTTCCAAATCCAAGACTTGTTGAACATGATGTTCGTTGTTATCCATAGATGAACTTATCCAAGTTATTAGAGATATTTGTGACACTCTTCATCTTGATCTAGGAGTCCTTTAAGTCTTATTTTAGAATAGCCACTTCTTATGCTAACTTCTCACATTCCAAAATATTTGCTTCTAACTTATCCTTGAACTTGCTTGCCTTAGCCTTTGAATTCTCTAAATCCTCTATGAGCAATAACCTTTCTTCATCATATTATTGAAACTATCTTTCAAGCTTGGAGTGTTGCTTTATAACCTTATTTACTATGTCGAGGGCATAAATAAGTTCTCCCCTGAGATCATAACCATTATCTATTGAATAGTCTTCTATTTGTTTGCCTTTGTACTTATAATTACTTCCTTTTGACTTGTCTTCTATAGGATCATTTTCTTTATCTTTCAAACCATTAGAATATTCTCATCTGGTCTTTCAAGTGCATCTTCAAAATCATCATCACTAAAACTATAACCATCCCTAGTGCAATCATCTTCAAGATGTCCAAATTTACCACATCTAAAACACTTAAGATAATTGGAGTCATTTTATTAACTGGATATTTCTCTTTAACCATAAAAAGGACTTCATCTCTATCATTGTATGAAAAACTAGCATCACTATCAATTGAGTACTTACTTGCATTTTCTGCATAGTAGCTTCTCTTTTGTCTCTGGAAGAATATTTTTCCTTTTTTGCTTTGTCCATCCTTGCTTTTATTTTTGCACCTGTGTCTTTCTAATTGCCTGTATCTGTGATCCTATTTTTCTTCATCATTTTTGCCTTTTGGCTCTTTGCATTCTATTGCATAGTGTTCATACCGTCCACAATTAAAACATTTGATAGATCTTAGATCTATGAGTCTTCTGGAACCTCTATCTCTTTTGCAATAATTTGCTTCTTCATCACTGGATGACTCATTGCTTGATTCTATCTTCTTTCCCTTTTTTATCTACTTTGAAAGCAGCTTATTTTGGAGGAATATGATCTTTTGTTCTTATATCAAAATTAATAAGCATGCCAATCAACGAATTCCTTGTCAAATAATCACTATCAATTGATGTTTCTATAGCATAAAACTTTTCACTATACCCTTTTGGAAGAATCCTCAAGATATTATCATAAGCATAAGATTCATCAAACTTCATTCCAAGACCTTTAAGCTCATGTAAAAGTTCATAAATCTTATTGAGATAGTCACAAATTTTTTCATCATCCCTCATTCTTAGGTTCTCAAATTCTCCTGTGAGATTTCTGATCTTAGCCATTCTGACTCCTTTATCTCCTTCATATATTTCATGCAAAAGTTCTAATGAGGATTGATGTTTGATCCCTCATATGACCCCTCTAGTAGTTCCTAGCTAGGTTTGCATAGTTTATTTCTTGCAAATTAATAATTGTAAGTGAGTCTCCTTCTCACATGCACTTGTGGGCACTAGTTATCTTCTAGTTGTCATTTAGAGTGTTAGTTAGTAAGTGTGAACTCACAGTAGGAAGTGTGTACTTCAAGATAGCTAAAATGGATCTTATAGTTAGCATTATTCCTTTCCTCTTAACTTAGAAGTTATGTGCATTCTCCATTGCACTTTTGTAGCTTATGGTTAAGCATATTGGATCAAATCCATGATTTGATAGGTTTGGTTATGTATTTTGGGCCATTAGTGCCTATATAATGAGTTTGTAAATAATATGAAGTTAGTTGGATTTTCAATCCTTTTCATTGGTATCAGAGCCTAGTTCAAGTTTACACTAGGGCTTGTGAGGTGAGAGGATAGGAGATAGATTAGTTTTTCTTATGAGAAACTTGTTTTCCTTGAGGACTCGGTTCAAGCTCAAGGGGAGCTTGAAAACCATTCGCAGAAGGAATTTCCTTAGGCATCAAAATCCCCGTTCTAACTTTCTCCGTATGCTCAAGAAGTATAGGAGAAGTTTACCCTGATTTATTTCTTACAAAGATCCCTTGGCAGGGTTGGATTTCTCCTATGGTGAAATGCGAATTAGGGAGCCTATTGTTCCTGAAGTTCCTACCATTTCGAAGTCTTTAAGATCGAGGATCATCAAACTAGGTCATGTGTCGACTTAGATCTGGTTGCCTTTCAAACATTGGTCGTGTGTTGACTGGATATTGAAAGGAGAGCTACTGAAGGACTTTTGGTGATATGCAAGAGAAATTAGCAATTTTTAAGAAATTTGAAGGTAATTTACCTTCAAATAATTGCTAATAATTGTAATAGTTCAAGTTTTCTATTTTTTTTTAAATTAACCCACCTGGTTAATTTTTAAAAATTTCTTGGTTTTTGTTAGAAAACTTAAATTTTAATTAATATATATTCTTCTTTATATATTAATTAATTTTGCATTGTAAAAAAAAAAAATTGCATAGTTTGCCTTTCGGTCACTAGGGTCAAATACGACATGTGAAGTGCCTTGCCCGACGATCGATCTCGACCGACATGCCTGTCCGACTCACCAATACATCGCCCCAGCATCGCTGTTAGTCGGATAGCGTGCGACCGACACTTTGAACTAGCTGTGCAGGGTCCAAGCCGCTATCTGGTTCTGACAGCGATCTGTCAGCCTAACAGCGATGTCAGTCGGACAGTGATGTCAGCCGGATAGTAAGCGTCCGATGCTTTTAACCAGCCATGCAGGGCGCAGGCCGCTGTCTAGTTCTGACAGTGACCTGTCAGCCTAATAGCACTATCAGTCAAACATTTGCGGTAGTAGGTTAGCCTGCTATGCACAATGTTGTCAGCCAAACAGTGTGCGACAGGCAGAGGAGCCTGCTACACAGGTGTTGGCCAATTAACTATCAGCAAGGGGGCTCCTGCGCCATCTCATGTAGGTCCCTATGCAGGATCTGCCTGCGTCAGGAGGCAACAGACCCACGAGGCCTCTGTCTGCTTGAAATTTGTATACACAGGACAAAAGGTCCTTGGATTTGCCCACATATCAAACTACACTTTGGAAATTGATGCCTCGAGAAACGTGTGAATGAAGTTCAGAAATCCATGCACAGCCAGTGGAGTTCAGTTTACTGTGGGTAAATTTGTAATTTTTTTTTTTAAATTTACTATTCTAAGGTTGCATGTAAATTTTTATTTTTATTAATTTAATTTTTAATAACTTAATTAAATTAATTAATCTTTGATTAATTATATTTAATTTTTACTTAAGTTTTTTTTAAATTAATAAAATATAAATTGTAAACCTTACGTTAGTTTAAATTTTTTATTTTTTTTAGCCTTAGGAGTATTTTTAAGGGCACACCATTGTAACAAGGAACCTTCAATTTTTTCCTTGATTTTTCAAGGCTTTTCCCTTTTACTTCTAGCTTATACCCGGTCTCACATGGCTTTTGACTTGGCTGCCCAAGTGGCAGAACTTGCATATGTTGTAAATGCTTTAGCAGATAAAGCTAATGATACTACCATGGTAGAAGTTCTTGGTAACCTTGCAATGAAGGTAAATGACATTTTTGTCAACAAGGCTTCAACCTCTACTAATGATTCCCGCCTGAGAGTTCGTTGTGAAGTGCCACCGAAACCTTGAAGTCTTGAATAGTTGGATTCTTGACATGAGTTCTTGGTTTTCTTACACTTAGCTTTCAGATGATGATCTGGTTCCATATGCTAAACTCAAACTTTTTGGTTTAGCTAAAGTACTTGTTGAAAGAAAAAGAGGTCATGATGAACTCACCTCATGGGATGAGCTTGTAGATTGTCTTAAGACCAATTTTTATGCTTCCAATTATTCTAAGGAATTGGTAATTAAGTGGTTTCGCTTTCAGCAAGGTACTAATATGACTGTGCAAGAATATATCTTTCAATTCAATAGGTATAGGATACTTTTGAATGTGGAGGAAGATATTAAAGCTTTGATTCTCAAATTTCAAAGTGGTTTGTTGCAACATTTGTACAAGGAAATTATATTTTTTTCTATGGACACATTGGATTCAGTTTTCAACCAAGCGCAACTTGCGGAGGACAAGTTTAAGGCGCATTCGTAGGCATTCCATGCACCTACTACTCAAGTGGTTGCAAACTCATCAAAAGGGAATAATTCTTGCTCACAAAAGAAGAATTTTGCTCAAAAGAAGAATGTTTCTTCTCCATATCCTTCTTCTCCTTCCCCTTCTGCTTCTACTGCCTCTTATTCTTCTTCCAAATCTTCTTCTTCTTCTATTAAAAAGTTTTGTAACTATTGTAAGAAGAAAGGTCATGAAAAAGTTGATTGTTTTAAGCTTAAAAAGAAGAGTTTAGCCATTACTACTCAAGAGGAGGATGCTTCCAAATGTCCCCTTGAGTCAGTAGGAGAAAGTAGAGTATACACAAAATGACGAGGTAAGCTCAATGAAGTTACCTTGGTAAATGTAAGTTCATCATAGGGCGCTCGTGATGCTTTGTTCATCACTCGAGCTCATTTGCTCCATAATTTTGCAACAGATTGTATAGTGGATAATGGCTCATAGAAAAATCTAATTGCGAGGTCCATTGTCAAGTGTTTGAATTTACCTATGGAGCCTCATCCTCAACCTTATTCTTTGGGTTGGAAGGATAGTGGAAGGGGATCATAAATCATTCATACTTGCACATTAAAATTTGCACTTGGCCCACATTTCATAGATCAAGTCACTTGTGATGTGACTCCTATGGATTTTTGTGGGATTATACTTGGACAACATTTTTAGTATGATAGGAGAGCTTTTTATGATGCTTTCAAAAGAACCTACACACTTCAAAAATATGGTAAGGTTTTTCTCATTAAAAGCACCAACACTCCTAACATCATTCTAAGTTCCAAGAAAACAAAAAGAGTAATTAAAAAAGGTGGTGATGTTGCTCTAATTTTCATTCGCTCTCAAAACACTCCTATGTCCACATCCATTCCAAAGCAACACTCTTTAATGGATAAAATATTGCAAAGTTACTCACACATATTTCAGGATCCAAAGTCTCTTCCTCCAAATCACACAATTAATCATAGCATTGAAATCATTCCTGGTTCTTCACTACCTAATGCTCCCATGTATAGACAATCTATTTTGCAAAATGAAGAAATAAAAATGCAAATAGAAGATTTGTTGTCTAAGGGTTTCATTAAGGAAATTACTTCTGCTTGTGCATCACCTATTTTTTTGGTTCTTAAAAAATATGGCACTTGGAGATTGTGCATTGATTTTCGTGCTTTGAACAGAATTTCTATAAAGAATAGATATCCACTACCACGCATTGATGATTTATTAGATCAGCTCCAAGGAGCTAAGTTCTTTTCAAAAATAGATTTCAAAATTGGATATCATCAAGTGCGTATCCAAGTTGAATATACATGGAAGACAACTTTTAATACAAAGATGGGCCTCTTTGAATGGTTGGTCATGCCCTTCGGTCTTACTAATGCTCCTGCAACCTTCATGAGGTTGATGAATGATGTATTTCGTGATGTACTTGACAAATTTGTAATAATATATCTTGATGATATATTGATATTCTCAAAAACTTGGGAGGAACACCTTAGGCATATCCATCATACTCTTGATCTTCTTATGAAGAATCAATTCTATGCCAATTCTTCCAAGTGTTCTTTTGGCAATACTTTAGTTTCTTACCTTGGTTATGTGATTAGTGAAAGTGGAATTCAGGTAGATCCCACCAAAGTTGATGTTTTACTTAAGTGGTCCCCTCCTTCAACTCTCACTAAGTTAAGGAGTTTCCTAGGACTTGCAAATTTTTATCGCAAGTTCATTCCTCAATATTCCACCCTTGTAGCTCCATTGCATTATCTCACTAAGTCTAAAGTTCCATTTCATTGGGAGAAAATCCAAGAGATTGCCTTTGATAAACTCAAAAAGAAACTTTGTACAAAACCTGTGTTAACTTTACCCGACCTCTCTCAACCTTTTGAGATTGAAACAGATGCCTCTAAAGTTGCCTTAGGAGTTGTGATCAAACAGAATGGTCATCCAATTGCTTATCATTCAGAAAATTTTTTTGCTGCTAAGTTGAACTATTCTACATATGACAAGGAGTTGTATGCATTAGTTCAAGCTATCAAGTACTTGGAGACATTATCTTTTGGGAAAAGATATAGTAGTACACACTGATCATATGCCTCTCAAATTTTTACAATCTCAAAGTAAAATTGAAGAATCAAGACATATGAAGTGGGCCTCTTACCTCCAACAATTTCACTTGGTGATCAAGTACAAAAAGGGGAAGAGTAATACTGTTGTTGATTGTTTGAGTAGGCCTCCTACCACTCTTGCCTTAACAGTTATGTCCACTTCACACTTGGGATTTTAGACTTGGCCTAATCAGTATTCATAGGATCCTGATTTTGGGAAAATATTTGAGCAAGTGAGTAAGCCTTCTTCTTCTAATTTGCGTCCTTTCCAAGATTTCTACATCAAAGAAGGACTTATTTACAAATTGGACAAGGTTTGTGTTCCTTGTGAGCCTAGAGAGTCACTTCTTAAGGAAGCTCATTCTACACTTTATGGCGGTCACTTTGGGAAGCACAAAACACTTCATCACTTGCAAAGATTTTTCTACTGGCCTAAAATGCAAAGGGATTTGTTGAGATTTCTCAAATAGTGTGCAGTTTGTTGTCGCTCAAAACCAGGTAATAGGAAGTTTTTCTTAGGCATGCCTTTGCCCATTCCTTCCCGTCCTTGGGAAAGCATTTCCATGGATTTGGTTAGTGGTTTTCCTATGATAGTGTGACAACATGATTGTGTGTTTATGGTGGTTGACAGATTCAGTAAGATGGCTAAGTTTATTCCATGCCGCAAGACAAGTTTCGTAGCAGACTTAGCCTAATTTTTCTTTGATAGCATTTGGCATTCCTTTGGTCTACCTACCAGCATTATATCGGATCATGATTCACGCTTTGTAGGTCACTTTTGGCATTCTTTGTGGAAAATTTTGGGAGTTTCCCTTAACTTTTCCATTGCCTATCATCCATAGTCCGATGGGCAAACTGAAGTGGTAAACCGTACCCTTGTGCAAAGTTTATGAATCTATCATCATGCTTCACTAGCAAAGTGGGACTTGAGTCTCACTCATATTGAACATGCCTACAATAGGGCCCTATATTCTTCTACAGGTCACTCACCTTTTGGGGTTTGTATGGGATTTCAGCCCTTGGCACCTTATGAGTTACCTTTGTCTTTGCCTTCTCCTATCACTTCACATCTTCAGAAGGAGCAAGATAAGGCACACTCATTTATTCAGCATTTGCACAATCTATAATCAAATGTGGTTGATATTTTGCAAAATACATAGCAACAGCAAAAAAATGCCATGGATCGACATCGAATTCCTCATCCATTTCAGGTTGGTGACAAAGTTTGGTTGCATCTTGACAAGCAGCATTTTACTGATAAGACTCATAGTAAAATCAAACCGATTCGCTATGGGCCTTATACTATTATTCAACAGGTTTCCGAGAATGCTTTCCACCTTGATCTTCCTGCACACTTAGGAATTCATGACGTCGTCAATGTAGATATTTTGAAGTTGTACTTTGACTACATTGGAGACAACACCAGCTATCAGTCATCCTATGGACGTGGTTCCTGATTCTTAGTTACCATTGGATTCTGATCAAGTCTATGACACAAAGACTCGACAGACTCGCCAGGGGTCTACCACCTCATATCTTGTGGCTCGGCAAGGACAGCTATCACATCAGGCTCATTGGATTTCTTTTCATCAGATGTCCCATGACTTTCCTAATATTCTGAAAGCATTGGAGGCCAATGCTTCTATTGTGGGGAGGCATTATGAGGATTGATGTTTGATCCCTCATATGACCCCTCTAGTAGTTCCTAGCTAGGTTTGCATAGTTTATTTCTTGCAAATTAATAATTGTAAGTGAGTCTCCTTCTCACATGCACTTGTGGGCACTAGTTATCTTCTAGTTGTCATTTAGAGTGTTAGTTAGTAAGTGTGAACTCAAAGTAGGAAGTGTGTACTTCAATATAGCTAAAATGGATATTATAGTTAGCATTATTCCTTTCTTCTTAACTTATAAGTTACGTGCATTCTCCCTTGCATTTTTGTAGCTTATGGTTAAGCATATTGGATCAAATTCATGATTTGATGGGTTTGGTTATGTATTTTTGGCCATTAGTGCCTATATAATGAGTTTGTAAATAATATGAAGTTAGTTGGATTTTCAATCCTTTTCAAGTTTCCACATTTATTTTATTGTTTTACATTCCATAACCTTCATAGATTCTGATCTATGTAGCCCTTTTATAATTGTATTCATAGCTCTTGAATTTGAATGCATTAGAAGCTTACATTCCTTATCTATAGGAGGATTGGCTATTGAATCATATCCAAGTTCCACTACATCCCAAACTTCATTGCCAAGTGCCATTAAGTAAAATATCATTAGCATACACCAATATAAGAAGTCACTTCCATAAAATATTGGTATTGCATTATTGAAGGGTCCGTCTATTTGATAATTTTTATCCATTGTGTTCTTAGAACATTTTTACTTCAAGCTATCAAACTATTTTGAAGGAACCCGCTCTGATACAAATTGAAAAACACAGGCTTATACTGAGAGGAGGGGGTGAACATTATAAGACCCCTTTTTACTTTTTCTTTCAATTGAATATTATGCAGTGTATAGATAGCAGTATCAATAGCAGTAATCAAAGCAATGCACAAAAAACCATACACAATAGAGACACCACAATTTACGTGGTTAACCCAATGTGGGCTACTCCTTGGAGAAAATATTTTACTAAAATTTTCTCAATCAATCTCTTTGGTAATCCTTCCTAATTACAATGTTTATGGACCTCTATCCAAAGGAGATGTTGATACTCTAATCCCAATTTCATAGATCTCTTCCACATGAGAAATTTTTCTCCTTCTACTCTGGCTAGTGATCTTATAGAAGACTCTGTCTCTTAGCTACACTAATTGGTGGATCTCTCTCCACTTGAAGATTTGTCTTCAATTATCCTGGTTGTTGGATGTCTATCCACTGAGACTCTATCCTCTATACTCTATTACCTCAAAATATCTATCTCAATAGGTTCACTCAGAATCTTCTCAAATCTTCTCAATAAGCTCACTCAAAACTTGTCCAAATCTATTCAACAAGCTCACTCAGAACTTGTCCAAATCTGCTCAACTAGTCCACATAGAACCTGTTCAAATATGCTCAATAGGTCCACATAGAACCTGTCCAAATATGATCAACAAGTCCACACAAAACCTATCTAAATCTTCTCAACAGGTCCACATAGAACCTACTCAAATCTGCTCAATAAGTCCTCTCTAGGATTTGCTCAAATCTGCTCAATAAGTCCTCTCTGGGACTTGTTCAAATATGCATAGTAAGCTTCCACAAAAGCTTACTCAAAATCAGTCCACAAGCCTTATCAAATACTTGTCTAAAATTTGCTTTACAAGCTCACACATAACTTTTCCAATCTCATAGAATCATAAAGAGAATTGTTAGAGACTCAATATGTTCTATACTTAATGCTCAATCAATATCTCAACTCAATCTCATAGAAGCATAAAGAGAATTGTTAGAGACTCAATATGTTCTATACTCAAATCCTAATCTCAACTCAAATCAATATCATAGAAGCATAAAGAGAATTTTTAGAGACCCAATATGTTCTATACTCAAATCTCAATCTCAACTCAAATCAATCTCATAGAAGCATAAAGAGAATTTTTAGAGACTCTATATGTTCTATTTTAAAATATCAATCTCAACCCAAATCCAGAATATATAATAGTTTATTTTATGGAACTTGAACAACCACATGCATCCACTTGATTAGGATCAATCAACTCAACTCAACCAATCACTTCAATGAAAAACCCTTTCTCACAATCCCTAGTTCAAGCATATATCAATCAACTCAAAAATTTTCCAACAATGCTCAACAACAAATCTCACATAACAATGATACTCATGTTCTCTTCTAACTCAAGTTCAAGTTATTTATGCAAGCAATGGGCTCCAATAACAATTCTTATAAAACAAGGTTTAATCACAACTCTCAATCCATAAAACCTTGAAGCATTAAACCAATCACTTTCGAAAAGGAAACCACAATCAATCCTTTTCACTCCAAATATATTTTTAGAAATCAACCACCATAATCAATCAATAGGAGAATGTGCCCATACATTTTATGAAGATGAAGAATCCTCTTTGGAAATCTACCATAATCATAATATTCTTTGGCCAATATTCACAAGGGTTAGAAGATCACAAAATAATCAACATTACTCCACTTCACAATTATATTCACCAAGGCTTTTAATTAGAAAACCTTCTTAAGAATTAATGCACAACTTCCTTATCACTCATAAAACCACTTGTACCATAAAATAAAATAAATCAAATCATTGTATAACCTTGTTGCTCCACAAACCACTTATACCAATAAATCAAATATTTTATATCCTTCCTTTCAACACTTTTGCACTCAAAAATAATCACAAAGCTTTTTTAGGCAATATCTCACATTAATCAAATATCAAACCTTATTAAAATATTAAATTTTGGTCAACCTTATATCTCCCACAAAAATCATAATCAAACCTTAGCAAAATATTAAAGCTTGCTCAACCTTATATCTCCCAAAAAAATCATAATCAAACCTTAGCAAGCAAATATTTTAATTAAAATATTTACCCCTACAAATATCAGAGTCAGAGTGCATACCTCAAAGGAGCCCTCAAAGGGCTTTTGCATTTTGAACCTCTACCCATTGTACTACCAAGCGACAACTAAGCCGTGTGAGCTAAGACTACCCACATGTGTGCCTTGGGCACTCTATTCCTTAAACCGCATGCACTTTCCTCACAAGACGCCAAAACTTTGATCGTCCATGACTTGACTGCCCATGTCACATTCCACAAAATTTGCTACGCAATATTCAAATGTAGAATACTTTGGGTTTTCTAAAATCATGAGACACAACTTAGGTTTATTAAATGGAAAACCTTTGGCTTATTTATATAAGCCATCCTTCAATGCGAATATGTCGGTCCTTTTAACATTGCCCTCATGACGTCGACGACGCCAATAAGAAATGAGGTAAAAACCTTTTATTTAATTTTGAAATTTAAATTTAAATTTTAAATAAATTAAAATTTAAACTAAACCTTTAAAATTAAATTTCTCAATCACTGGGGCACCTTTTTCGATGAAATGAAAAGCTAACTTGGGTTTTAAGAAAAACCCATTTCAAATATACCATCCATTGGTTCTAAATAAAACCTTTCCTTGCCTTCCTTGGATTCATAAAAACCTTTTTCTAAGCTTCCTTTAAAGCTCCTTTTGGAACCAAATGTCATGCATCCCTTCTAGAACATTTGATCAAAACCTTTGCTTCTCATGAAGCTCTTTGTGGAGAAAAATCATAGTGCTTACTTACATAGGTCTTTTTGACATCAATGACAACTTTTAGCGTAGGGACTCAAATTGTCCAACAATCTCACCCTTTGTCATTAATGGCAACCCATATTCATTTTACTAAAACCTGACCTTCTTTTCTGCTCCCCCTGGGTCTTTGCTCCCCTTGGCTCAATGCTCTCTCAAATATCAAATCTTTCCCTAATACATAAATCTCTCCCCTTTGACATGAATGGAAAAGGGTCACATTTAGGGATTGGGGCTAAGAATGAGCCTCTTAGCTTAGCCCCTCCCCCACCTTCACATGAGGTGGTTAATTCTGGGGTGGGAGTATATCTACTCCCCAAAAGCACATATTTGTACCTTTATCTTTCTCCCTTCTTCTATGAGTCTTATAAATCTGTTCACTATTTCTTTCCAAGTTATAATACCTGTTCCTATTGTCACTTCTATTTTTGTTCTTGTTCTTGTTCTCATCCATATTCTTGTTTTGATTCTCATCCTTGTTCCTATTCTTATTATTTTTTGAGTCTCTATTCTTTTCTAAGTCTCTATTCTTGTTCATCTTCTTGTTTTTGTTCATAATCCTATTTTTGTTCATATTCTTGTTCCTATTCATATTCTTGTCCCTGTTCATGTTCTTGTTCCTATTCATGTTCTGGAATATTTGATCTACACCATATTGCTATGTGATCATCATTATTGCACTTATAAAACTTAATGTTATTATTCCTTGGATGTGCAATTGTATTAGAATTTCTCCTAATAAATCCATATCTTCTTCTATCATGAACCCTACAATTCATTGCCTTGTGACCAAACCATTGCATGAGTAGCAATAACCTTGGAAAAACTATTCTTTTCCATATACCTGTCTTTCATAAGTCATGCACTATGAAGCTATGTGTCCAAAATTGTGACATGAAAAGCATCTTCCATTGAAGCCTCCTTGTCTTGACCTAATTGGTCTCCTATTCTGATTGATATTCCATATGTATCTTCTTTGTGCATTGTTCCTCTCTTTGTTGAACTCTTTATTGTCCAACTCATCCTCTTATGTCGCACTTTCACTTAAACTGTCTTCTTCTAAAGTTTTTTCTTCATCAAGACTTGAAGTAGATTCTTTTTCCTATTTCTTTTGAACCTTTCCAAAGCCAATACTTGTTGAACATGATGTTCACTATTGTCCACAAATGAACTTATCCAAGTTCTTAGAGCTATTTGTGAAACTCTTCATCTTGATCTTGGAGTCCTTTAAGTATTATTTTAGATTAGCCACTTCTTGTGCTAACTTCTCACATTCCAAAATATTTGCTTCTAACTTATCCTTGAACTTGATTACCTTAGCCTTTGATTTCTCTAAATCCTCTGTGAACAATAACCTTTCTTCGTCACATTCTTGAAACTATCTTTCAAGATTGGAGTGTTACTTTCTAACCTTATTTACTTGTCAAGGGCATAGATAAGTTCTCCTTTGAGATCATAACCATTCTCTATTGAATAATATTCTATTTTTTTGCCTTTGTACTTATCATTACTTCCTTTTGAATTTTCTTCTATAGGATCGCTTTATTTATATTCCAAAGCCATTAGAATATTCTCATCTAGTCTTTCAAGTGCATCCTCAAAATAATCATCATTGGAACTATAACCATCCCTAGTGCAATCATATTCAAAATGTCCAAATTTACCAAATCTAAAACACTTGATAATAACTGGAGTCCTTTTCTTAACTGGATATTTCTCTTTAACCATAAATAGGACTTCATCTCTATCATTGTATTAAAAACTAGCATGAGTATAAATTGAGTACTTGCATTTTATGCATAGTAACTTCTCTTTTGTCTCTGGAATAACTTCTTTCCTTGTCTACTTTGTCCATCCTTGCTTTTATTTTGGTACCTATGTATTTTTGATTCCCTGTATCTATGATCCTATTTTTCTTCATAATTATTGCATTTTGGCTCTTTGCATTCTATTGCATAGTGTCCATACCATCCACAATTGAAAAATTTAATAGATATTAGATCTATGAGTCTTCTGGAACCTCTATCTCTTCTGCCATAATTTGCTTCTTCATAACTAGATGACTCACTGCTCGATTCTATCTTCTTTCCATTTTTATTTTTATCTACTTTGAAAGTAGATTCTTTTGGAGGAATAGGATCTTTTGTTCTTATCTCAAAAGTAGTAAGCATGCCAAGAAAATAATTCCTTGTCAAAGAATCACTATCAATTGATGTTTCTATAGCAGAAAAATTTTCACTATACCTTTTTGGAAGAGTCCTCAAGATCTTATCACAAGCATCAAATTCATCAACCTTCATTCCAAGACCTTTCATCTCATGTACAAGTTCATCAAAATTGTTGAGATAGTCACGAATGTTTTCATCGTACCTCATTATTAGGTTCTCAAATTCTCCTTTGATATTTTTGATCTTAGCCATTCTGACTCCTTTATCTCCTTCATATATTTCATATTTATTTTGTTGTTTTACATTCCATAACCTTCATAGATTCTAATCTAGGAAGCCCTTTTATAATTGTATTCATAGCTTTTTAATTTGAATGCATTAGTAGCTTACCTTCTTTATATTTAGGAGGATTGGTTGTTTAATCATATCCAAGTTCCACTACATCCTAAACTTCATTGCCAAGTGCCATCAAGTAAAATCTCATTAGCATACACCAGTATAAGAAGTCACTTCCATCAAAGACTGGTATTGCATTATTGAAGGGTCCATATCTTTGATCCTTTTGATCCATTGTGTTCTTAGACCACTTTTCCTTCAAGATATCAAACTCTTTTGAAGGAACCCGCTCTGATACCAATTAAATAACACAAGCTTATACTAAGAAGAAGGGGTGAATAGTATAAGACCCCTTTTTACTTTTTATTTTATTTCAATATTATGTAGTTTATAGATAGCAGTATCAATAGAAGTAATCAAAGCAATGCACAAAACACCATATACAATAAAGACACCATAATTTACATGGTTCACCCAATGTGGGATACTCCACGAAGAAAATATTTTATTAAAATTTTCCCAATCAATCTCTTTGGGAATCCTTTCTAATTACAATGTTTATGGACCTTTGTCCAAAGAAAATGTTGATCCCCTAATCCCAAGTTCGTGGATCTCTTCTATAGGATAACTCTTTTCCCTTTTTCTCTAGCTAGTGATCATCTATAATAATCTGTATCTTTGTTACATTGACTGGTGGATCTCTCTCCACTTGAAGACTTCTCACTTAGATATGTCTTCAATTGTCTTGGCTACTAAATCACTATCCACTGAGACTCTGTCCTCTATACTCTATCACCTCTAAAGCTTTGTATCAATAGGTTCACTCAAAACTTCTCAAATATGCTCAACAAGCTCACTTAGAACTTGTCCAAATCTTCTCAACAAGCTCACTCAAAACTTGTCCAAATCTGCTCAATAGGTCCACACAGAACCTACTCAAATCTGCTCAATAGGTCCACACAACATGTCCAAATCTACTCAACAGGTCCACACATAACCTATACAAATATGCTCAACAGGTCCACACCAAACCTGCTAAAATCTAATCAATAAGTCCTCTCTAGGACTTGCTCAAATCTGCTCAATAAGTCCTCTCTAGGACTTGCTCAAATCTGCATAGCAAGCTTCCACAAAAGCTTACTCAAAATTAGTCCACAAGCCTTCTCAAAGACTTGTCTCAAATCTTCTTAACAAGCTCACATAGAACTTTTCCAATCTCATAGAATCATAAAGAGAATTGTTAGAGACTCAATATGTTCTATACTTAATGCTCAATCAATATCTCAACTCAATCTCATAGAAGCATAAAGATAATTTTTAGAGACTCAATATGTTCTATACTCAAATCCCAATCTCAAATCAAATCAATCTCATAGAAGCATAAAGAGAATTGTTAGAGACTCAATATGTTCTATACTCAAATCTCAATCTCAACTCAAATAAATCTCATAGAAGCATAAAGAGAATTGTTAGACTCTATATGTTCTATTTTCAAATATCAATCTCAACTCAAATCTAAAATATAGAATAGTTTATTTTATGGAACTTGAACAACCACATGCATCCACTTGACTAGGCTCAATCAACCCAACTCAACCAATCACCTCAATGAACAACTATTTCCCACAAACCCTAGTCCAAGCATGTATCAATCAACTCAAAATATTTCCAACAATTCTCAACAACAAATCTCACATAACAATGATACTCATGTTATCTTCTAACTCAAGTTCAAGTTCTTTGCATAACCAATGGGATCCAACAACAATGCTTATAAAATAAGGTTTAATCACAACTCTCAATCCAGAAAACCTTGAAGCATTAAACCAATCACTTTCAAAAAGGAAACCACAATCAATCCTTTTCACTCCAAATATATTTTCAGAAATCAACCACCATAATCAATCAATAGGATAATGTGCCCATACCTTTTATGAATATGAAGAAGCCTCTTTGGAAATATACCACAATCACAATATTCTTTTACCACTCTTCACAAGGGTTAGAAGATCACAAAATAATCAACATTAACCCACTTCACAATTATATTCACCAAGGATTTTAATTAGAAAACCTTCTTAAGAATTAATGAACAACTTCCTTATCACTCATAAAACCACTTGTACCATAAAATAAAATAAATCAAATCATTGCATAAAATTGTCACTCCACAAACCATTTATACCATAAAATAAATCAAATATTTTATATCCTTCCTTTCAACACTTTTGCACTCAAAAATAATCACAAATATTTCTTAGGAAATATCTCACATTAATCAAATATCAAACCTTATTAAAATATTAAAGCTTGATCAATATTATATCTCCCACAAAAATCATAATCAAACCTTAGCAAAATATTAAAGCTTGATCAACCTTATATCTCCCACAAAAATCATAATCAAACCTTAGCAAGATAATATTTTAATTAAAATATTTACCCCCACAAATATCGGATTCAGAGTGCATACCTCAAAGGAGCCCTCGAAGGGCTTTGGCGTTTTGAACCTCTACCCACCATGCTGCCAAGAGACAACTAATCCGTGTGAGCTAAGACTGCCCATGTGAGTGCCTTGGGAACTCTCTTCCTTAAATTATGTGTGCTTTCCTCACAAGGCACCAAAAATTTGACTGTCAATGACTTGACTGCCCATGTCACACTCCATGAAATTTGTTGGGCAATATTCAAATGCAAAAATACTTTGGGTTTTCTAAAATCATGTGACACAAATTAGGTTTATTAAATGGAAAACATTTGGCTTATTTTTATTCCTTTTAACATTGCCCTCATGACGTCGGTGGAACCAATAAGAAAGGAGGGTAAAACCTTTTATTTAAATTTAAAATAAATTAAAATTTAAACTAAACCTTTAAATTAAATTTCTCCGTCACCAGGGCACCTTTTTTGATGAAACAAAAAGCCAACTTGGATTTTAAGAAAAACCCATTTCAAATATGCCATCCATTGGTTTTAAATAGAACCTTTCCTTGCCTTCTTTGATTTTCATAAAAACCTTTTGCTATGATTCCCTTGAAGCTCCTTTTGGAACCAAATTCCATGCATCTCTTCTAGAAAATTTGATCAAAACCTTTGCTTCTCATGAAGCTCTTTGTGGAGAAAAATCATAGTGTTTACTTACATAGGTCCTTTTGAAATCGATAAATTCTTTTAGCTTAGGGACTCAAAATGTCCAACACCATCATCATCATTCACCTTCCCACAAATCATAGTCCACATAACCAATCCAAGGATTTTTGAGTATTTGGTACAAAATGTTACACTTACTCCCCTCATAAAGTTAGTGCAGGATATGGGCACATCTCACCAACTACCACTACCCATCGATACTATTATCTCTCTGGGATATACTTTGAATCAAACAAACTTTGTCTATGGGGTTTTTGACGTTACCTTAGATTCACCTCCTATGATAGAAGATGATGAGCCATTCTTAGCAAATATTATTTACATGTCAAACCTTATCTTTGCCCTAAAATAATTTTATCACTGCCATTGGTGCATAAGTGGTCTTGGTTGGTATGAACAAGGTATATGGACCCCTTACCAACCATATTATCAATTGCCTATAGACAAGTTTAGCTTAGGGTATTCCATGCATATGATGGATGATCTCCTTGCAAAATCACTCAAGTGCCTTACCATAAGATTTGGTGATGAGATTGACAAGAATGAAAATACCAATCTTAGCCACACTCATCTGTTGAGCGACCATATTCTAATCATGATGATAACAATTAATTCCACCAAATATTCTAGCGAGGCATGTGAGAAAAGCGAGGATGGGATATATTTAGAGTATCTCAATCCTAGACACATTCAATGGCTTAGTGATCATGTTCGAATTGACTCTTCTTCATCCTTCAATTAAGAGCATAAAAATGGTTGGATATATGATGACGAGTCTAATAGATAAAAATATTCTAAACTAGGTGAAGACCCTAAAAAATATTATATCGAATAAGGTGATGAATTTGACCAAGATTGTGATAACATGTCTATCAATTCATCTTACCAAGAGTATGATGTAGTTTTTATTACTTTAGAAAGCTCAAAATATAAATCAGTTGTTATCAAACCCCTCAATGATCTTGGTGAATTCTATATTCATTTATTCCTTAGGTGAATTTCCATTTGGCAATAACTTATTCCACTCAAAGTTCCAGTCATTGCTATTCTGCACATGCCATACCCTATCATTTTACCACCACTATAACAGTCTCGATGCATTTATGCCCACCCATATTTGATCAAATTTTCCCACCAAAAAATGGAGACCATCCACAAACCATCGATATGATATTCATTGACCTTATCACACCCCTCCACTATCCATGCAACCTTTCAAAACCTTTGTATCTCAACCATGAGGTCATTGATTTTTATTACATCATTTTTCCACCATTACCCTCAAATTTCTTTCCCTATGAAGAAATGTTACAACCATTTCATTTTGCCTCAGAGTTATTTAAATATGTTTTCAATTTGAGATCAAACTTGATGGCATGATTTATTCTCCCAATCCAGTTGATGACATCCATTTGATCCCTACACCTTATCAATTAGAGGAGGGATACCATATTTTAATTAAGAAAATAATTAACATAAATATCGGTATCGATCCTAAAGATTCTAAAAAATTAAGTTAGGATAAAGTTTGTCCCTTACAAAAAAAATTTATTACACAACTCTCTTAATAGAGAAGAAAGAGGCTTTTTCTTGGTATTACAAAGAAATGTCGAGTCTCTATCCATATCCGATCGTGTACAACTTAACGCTCAATCCAAAAATTAAACCAATCAAGCAAAAGCTCTACAAGATGCATCCAAAAATAGCCTTAATGGTTAAATATAAACTATAAAATTTATTGGATGTAGGGTTCATTCAACCTATCGACTATCCTAACTAGGTGTCCAACATGGTCCCTATCAAGAAACTAGATGGGAAGATTCACATATGCATTGATTTTCATGATCTTAATAAAGCGAGTCCAAAGGATGAATTCCCACTTCCAAACATTGACACACTCATTGACACGACTATCAGACATGAAATGTTCTCTCATGGATGGTTGTTTACAAAAAATTTTGAGTCAACCTGAAAGACCAACATAAAATAACTTTCATAATGTTGTGGGGGATATTTTGCTTTAAAGTTATGTCATTTGGTCTTAAAATGCTAGTTCTACCTATTAGTGGGCCATGACATACATATTCCATGATTAAATGCATGAAATATTGGAATATTACATGGATGCCTTATTGGCCAGATTCCTATTACATCACGAGCACGTCGATGTGCTAAGAAAATTCTTTTATCGCCTCATAGAGAATAACATATTATTGAAACCCAAGAAGTGTGTTTTCAGAGTAACATATGGAAAACTCTTAGGTTTCATAGTCTCTAAATAAGGAATCAAAGTTGATCCAATCAAAGTCAAGGTAATCCTAGAAATTCTTCCCCTTACCAACCTTAAGAAACTTCATAGCTTACAAGGGAAGATCACCTCTATCTGATACTTCATAGTACAACTTTCAAATAAATGTTGATTTATTAATAAATTGTTACAAAAGGAGGTCACATTTAATTGGGATGACGAGTGTCAAAATAATTTTGACAAAATCAAGCAGTACTTGATGTCTCTTCTAGTACTAGCTCTACCTCGATCTAGTGTATCATTATTATTATATATATCAGCTATTGAATTTGCCTTAGGGACCATGTTGACCCAGAAGAGCAAGGTAAATAAATAATAAGCTATTTACTACATCAGTCACACCTTGTTTAGCTATGAGATCAAGTATGCATACATTGAGAAAATTTTCTTAACAATAGTCTTTACCACAAAGAAGCTTCAAAATTACATGCTAAATCAAACAATGTATGTTATATCTAAAGACAACCCTTTGCAGTATATGATGAGTCAAACATATCATAAAATTCATACCGCAAAGTGGATAATACTATTGATGGAATTTGACCTCGCATTCATAAGTCAAAAATATATTAAAGGTCAAGTTATCATTGATCAACTAACAAAGGCTCCTATCTAGGATTATAGGTCTCTTACAATCGAGTTACCTAATAAAGTCATCTTTACATTATCAGACTCACCAGAACCCAAAGAACAAGAGCATAAATTTGATATGACATCATTCTTCGATGGTTCTAAATATGGTCAAGGGAGTGGCATAGGAATCATATTTTTCACACTACAAGGGGCTCCTATTCCTCTTTTATTTAAACTCGATTTCTCAAACACCAACAACAATTCTAAGTATGAAGCCCTTTTTTTCATTCTTTAAATAGATCTCACCATGAAGATCAAGAAGCTTAACATATTTAGTTATTCCTTGCTCATTGTCAACTAGGTTAAGGAAATTTACCAATGCAAATGTCTAATCTTGTAATCATATAAAGCCCTTGTGGATAAATTATTAACTAGATTTGAATGGTATGACATCAAGGGAATCCCTTGTTCTTCCATTCATTTTGTAGATACGATAGCTTCCTTGGGATCCTTAATTTTATAGAACCCATTAGATGATATCACTACTATTCATGTCAAAATTCTCTCTCAATCCACAATTTCATGAGATACTTCTAAATATGAGCAATATGTCCATATGATTTATATTAAACCCTACCAAGAATGGTTCTCTTAAATACATGACTTCTTAAAGCATGCATCCTAGGGGTCCTTGTTCCCACATGATCCTTTTTATAACATCATAACCATCTATCTAAAGAACATATACCAATCTGCATTTGTATGAGATGATTCGTAAAAGGAGCAAGCAGTTCACTTAGTTGAAACTCAACCATATTAATATTGGTTCACTCAACTAAAGGATTTCTTGAAACTCGATAGTATTCCTTCAAGATTATCGCATGCTGCAAAATAGACATTTACAAAAAATATGACAAAATATGCCTTATTAGGAGATAAAATTTACCGTCAAAGCTATGATGGTATTATCCTTTGTTGCTTAGAATCCCAAGAATCTAGCTGGGTAATATCTCAAGCTCATGATGGTACTTGCAGTGGCAATTTTAGTGGCATGGCTATTGCTAATTGCATCCTTCAAATGGGCTATTACTGGACCATCATGGAGAAATATTATTGCTCTTATGTTAAGAAGTGCATTAAATGTTAGCATCATGCTAATATATCACACGTACATTTTTAGGCCTTATAAATGATACATTTGTTATGGCATTTTTCATAGTGGGGTTTTGACTTAATTGGAAAAATCTCACATTCTCCTTTGGGATGACACACATTTATCCTAATAGTCATAGAATATTTTGTGAAATGGGTGGAAGCAATTCCTCTTACCACTATGACTGGACCTCATATTACGAAGTTCATATTGCATAACATCATATGTCATTTTGGTATCCCATCCAAGATCATCTTGGATAATGGACCTCCATTTAAAAAAAAGGATATGAGAGCTTTGTGTGCCAAGTACAAAATACAACATAGATTTTTAACACCTTAATGTCTGTAGAGTAATGGTCAAGAAGAGGTATCAAAAAAAATAATCCTTGTCATTCTTAAGAAAACTATCAAGGATAATCACAAAGATTGGCACCTTCAACTACCTCTCACATTATGGGCTTATAGAACTAGTAATCAGATGCCAATGGTTGAAAATCTGTTTTCACTAGTATATGGTGTTGAGGCCATCATACCCTTGGATTTAAAAATTTCTTTTTTGTGCATTGCTTTACAATAGTTCAGCGATGATGGAACTATGCTATAAGCTCAATTTAATCAATTGATCCTTCTTGATGAATGATGTGTTAATGCTCTCGAGCATCTTCATATTTATCAAGATCACCTTAAACGAGCTCATGATATAAAATTCCATCTTAGGGAATTTAAATTTTGGGATCTTATGCTTAAATAGAAAAAAAAAACATCAAATTTGTCGCCCCACTTGTAGGATAAATTTATGGTAAACTGGTTAGGATCTTTCATCATCACGTAGAAGATAGGTCTAGGGACTTATCATTTAGCTTCTCTTAAGGATGTTGAGGAACCTAAACCTCTTAAAATTATTCACTTGTAGATATTTCATACATGATACACAATGCATAAAAAAAGCAATAAAATAATTAAAACAACAAAAAGAATACAAAATCCAAAATCACAAATCACAAAAACATTGCATTGCTTACATTGTGCATTACACATTGCTACATTTCATTGATTAATTGTATTAGGTATATCAATAATTGCATATACCACACATTCATTCTCATTATTTATGTTTCATAGAGCACCACGCTTGTGTGAATATCATGAGTCTTAATCAAACCTTTTTATCGTGCCATCATTTGTACCAATACTTATGATTTTTTTATTATTGAGTCCTTGTAAGATAGGGCAGATATTGGATGACCATTAGCAATGATTTTTATATGACCATTGACTATTTTTATGCACACCTATTAGTATTCAAATGATTCATAAGGAAAGCACATCATTTCTATCCACATTCCCTGTCCTAGGTGTTTGTCTTATTTCCCCTCACCTAGTAAGTTGTTATAGGGTGTCCAATAGGGTATTTTAGTCATTTAGCCATTCCTAGTTTTCTTTTCATATTTTGTAGAAAGTTATCTTTATTTTTTAAGGTAAGGTCTTGCTTTTATAGTACCTTACATATCTCAAAATCCCAAACACATTTCCCCACCTTAAACTGATTTAGTACAAGGAATCATGAAACTATGAAGTAGTCATTACCTCTTGGGTGAAAGGTTTCATTTATTGTCCTATTATGCACATAGTCCACAATCACAATAAAAATAGCGGTTTTCACCACTTACAATATGCATATTTTTAAAAATCTTACAAAAATGATAGAAAGAGTAGTAAGGATAAAGGTAACATTCTCATTATCTAATTCTTATCACAAAAGAAAAATAATCATGACATGAGTAGTAAGGATAAGGACTAAACTATAATCAAGAATCAATTCAAGAGGTTGAGAATCTAATTACCCAAAGCTTTAAATAAACATAATAATATTGAGGCTTCAAGTAGTGAGGATAGGGTTTCATTCTCATCGACTCAATTTGAGTGGTTGATAATCCAACTCCCCAAGGATTGAAGACCTCAACAGTGTACAATTCTCATACATGGCACATAAGGATCCACTAGCCTTTAAGATCTTGTATTACCTAGTAGTTTAGTACAACTGAGTGCAAAATAAAGGTAATTATGACCATAGGTTGATCCCTATTACAACAATAGGCTATAAATGTTAGCTTGGCAATGGGGTAGTCTTATGTATCACATAATGAACATCATAATGAACACATAGGGATATTGAATATTTGGGTCTTCATAGTAAATTTTTATCTTTTAAATTCATGTATAGTCGGTATACAATTTTTGATTGGTTAAATAGGGTGTTTAAGTCTCATGAAAAATCTCAATGTTTCCTTGTGACATCTCACTGTTTCACATCCATAATTCACATTTTTGTTTTCTTTCAAATGTATGACTTTTGTGAAAAGGTTAAAATTTTGATTGATGACTTTTATACATTTTGTGGTTCTTACACTTAGTTTGTTTTGCATATTAGATTGATTCATTATGTTTCACATTTTGCATCATCATATCATTAGCACATAACATACATGCATACATCTAGGAATACATTCTAGATATATAATATAAAAAATATACTACAAATACATTTGGACATACATCTATGCATACATACTATAATTCCTAGATATACATCCATCATTGCATTCATATGTGCATCCATACATGAAATAAACACAAGCAATAAACAACATGATAAGATAACTAAAAAGATAATATCATATATATATATATATATATATATATCATGGAAAGTACATCTTGGTACAAAAATTATTGCAACCTACAATGGAGTGGGTCCTCATACCTCACACTCAAAAAGAGAAGCATACCCATAATAAAATCATGCTGGCCTCACACCGCTAGTCTCACCACCACCCTTAGCCTTATCTCGATGAGGCTACCCTGATCTACTAACACCTAAAGTTTGTGTACGGTATAAAAAATAAGAAACCCATGGTATAATTGATGGTTATCCAAATTTTTTGTGGCAGATCTTTTGGGATACCCCTACTAATCATCATGACAGTATCCTACCCTCTAGTCACTCCACCTCCTCCTCAACAAGGTGATATAGTGATGGTCTGACCAAAACTAAGATATATAACATGAAATTATCCCCTGTAGATATATCATCTATGATTGTAGATTGGCCACATCATATGTGACCTACCCTGGAACCACTTACACCCTTGCCTAGCCCTATCCAATTACCATACCTATCAACTAAATTTATAGAGCATCATGCTCTACTATAACCCCTATTAGTCACATCCATAGAGCATCTCGCTCTACTGTGACTTTGGTCACCTGCAACCATAAAGCATATCATTCTATAATCATTCTCCTAGCCTTATCATTTAGGATCTAAACCTAATCTTGAAGGGTATCCTACTCCTCACCAAATACCCTCCACCACTGCATATCATTATCCCACTAGATTTATAGGGATGCCACTACAGTATCCCTCTTTTCTAGTAGAGGCTATAAAGTGTAAATATGATCTCTGAGAGTGGACTCCTAATCTTGAGTATCCTCCTCAGTCCCACCCTCCTTCTACTACTCCCCTCTATTATAGGTCTCCTCCCACCCCTCCTTAGTTTGGTGATGCACTAGTTGCTTTGTATGATCTCCCTCCTCTACCAAAGCCCTAACCTGCCCACCACCACTAGATCCACCTCCCTACCATAGTAGAGTGACCCACAAAGTATAATAACCTATGAATTAGGGAAAAATGGTGCACCAAATTATGATAAATAATGTACGTATCTATGTCCTATTGCGTATGAGCATCAAACGAAAGCATGCAAGTAAAATGGAAATGATACAAAATAACAAGAAATAAAGAAAAATAGATTGTTTTCTTATTAATCAGATGGATAAAATCCAGGTTACAAAATTTCCCCTTTGAGGGCTCAAAATGGATGATACAAATTTTTACAACTCGGGTGCCCAAGGATCGAAATCCTTCAAGAAATTTGGGTGCACATCCAATGTCTTTCCTCGTACCCACAATCGAGGTGGGCGGGCCAAGGTTACCGTTGCTTGTATATTTGATCTAGATGTCTTATTATCCTTCCCAATGCACTGTAGTAACCTTAGACCTGCACACAAGGAAACCAGAAATGTCAAATAGCGAGTGCATGTGATAAAAAGCATGCAATCCCCACAGGGGCCAAACGACTAGTAATGATAAAACGTATCAAAGCAACTCCAAATGACTCAAAATAACATGGGTATGTAAAATGAGTGGTTTTGGGAAGATATCACCAGAAATTGCACCAAAATTGCATCCTATGGGGTTTCACAATTCAAGTGATCATTCACAACCTACAAAACCCAAAGCAAACAATTTCCACCCCTACGCATATCCAAAATGCATGAAAATTGGATAAAATATATAAAATGATATTCTAAGAAAACCCATTTGATCAGATTTGCAATATAAGTGATATTTTAGGTGTTCTTTCAATTGACCACCGGATACCTGCATGAGACCCTACAAAACACTAAAAATGCAATATCTCGGCCAATATAGCTCAAAATGACATGAAATTTGGACTGCAGCATAATAATAGCATGTAGAAAATAACCAATTAAAAATAGTAATAAAATAATGCACATATTTCTATTCATCATAGGGTGGGATGAATAGGACTATCACAAATTGGGGGGCGCCCGGGGGTGGGATGCCCACCATTTTTGCCTAAATTTTACCACCAATTCCACTTAGGATTGATGCAAAACACTATGGGATGTATTTTCATCAAATTTGGTGAGGGAATTCACTCATATGGTTCGGTTTTGTAACAAATTGTACCTCCTAGTTCACTCACAAACCTCCTTCGCTAGGTAGAGATTCCGAGGGAAAAATGGGCACAAAAGGGTGGAAGGAAATCTTGGCAAAACTCCGTCACTTTGTCCTCAAAATATCCTCTCTATTTTTGTGGAAAATGCATCCACTTTATAGCCCAAGGAGGCTCATGGGTCAAAAGGCATGCGAGGGCATGCGAGGCAAGAGGCGCCACTTGGCCACTAGGGTGACATGCATTGGAGGGGGAAGAGAATCTCCCAATTTGGCCTCCCTTATGGAGCAAGGCATTAAGATACTATGTGCTCTAACTTGTAGGTGTTGGTAGAACAAAAAATGTAACCATTTCTAGGTGCCATTTGTCCAAATTCAATTTTTTGTTGGTCAAACCTACTATTCGCCCCACCCTGGGATGAATGCTGCTATTCACCCCAGGGTGGGACGAATAGGTTCTGTATTCATCCCAGGGTGGAATAAATAGAAGAAAGGTGTCCAAAAGGTCCCAAAAGTGGCCTAGAACCTTTCAAAACCTTGTACAAAGTGGTTAGAACCATTGTATGCCTCCTGAGGGCTGCCCTAGGGGCCTTGGTGTGTCATGAAGTCGTTGCTTATGGTAGCATAATCATATTGACCAGATTTTAGTGTCTACAGATGCTCCTTTTTGGGATGCATTGTGTGTAGCACAACATTGAGAAAAAATAGATGACTAAAATGTTCAATGATTAGGGTTACTCAATAACCTAACCAACTTTAGATGCCCCAATCCTAGAAAGAGCATGTATTCTTGAATCCTTGCTTTTGACGAGCTAAGGAACTTGCTTTATATTGAATGCCATTCAGTCATGATGTAGGGGTTCCCAATGTTACACATGCTTACTAAATATGCCAAAATATTTTAATTTGATATTTTGTGCTTGTTTGCTGCCCTAAGCAGGAGCGTGATTGTCTTTGTCGAAGATTCGTTGAACGAACACAATTTGCATGATTGAGTGTGTGCTTGTTGATTTGAACTGAGTATGACTACCCCCTCAAGCGATGAGTCAATGAGGGAATGAATCATGAGAAAAGTGATGAGTCACTTGATCCATATGAATTTTGGTGAGGTTGCCCTTAGTTGTACTCATTGAAAAATGGCACAGTTTTGAAAGGATTTGGATGATGCTATGGAGGTTTCCTGGAAGCAAGGGGTTGAACACTTCATTCCCATGGGGCAGTCCAGCCACAATGGCCTTCTTGGGGAGTAAAGTAGTAACTTTTCCATGCATCCATGATAAATTTGTGTTCCATCTTGACCTTGAATGAATTCCATCAG
Source organism: Wollemia nobilis (assembly GCA_028583015.1). Taxonomy (NCBI): domain Eukaryota; kingdom Viridiplantae; phylum Streptophyta; class Pinopsida; order Araucariales; family Araucariaceae; genus Wollemia; species Wollemia nobilis. The sequence continues at coordinate 3,651,059 of JAQPPZ010002524.1, forward strand.
ATTTGACATGTTTTTGGTGGGTTTTGAACCCTTTTCTTTGTTTCTTCCTGGAGGAAAGGAATGAAAAACCTCATTCCGTAGGGTGGTCCAGCCATACTGGCCTTATTAGGGGTTGAAGTAAGGTTCTTTCTAAGCATCCAGGAGTGTTATTATTTCCATCTTGATTGATACAAAATTTTTGACCAAAATAGAGCTATTTTTGTGGGATTTTGGACCCTTTTGGTGCATTTTAAGCTATTTTAACCTATGAATTCTATATTTGTCCTAGGGTGGAATGAATACAAATTTGGTATTCATCCCAGGGTGGGATGAATGGCCAAAAGTGCGTTCATCCCACCCTGGGACGAATAGGGCTGTTGCAGGCCTATATAAACCCCAAATGCAAGTTTTGGGCTCATTATTGCATGTTTTCTTTTGTGGTTTGAGAGGTGAGGAGGAGGAGAGTGATTTTGCATAGCGAAGCACTATCAAAATCATTCCACTATCATCATGAGTCAGTAGGTGGAGGCATCCAATGAAGGGGCCGATGCGAAGAAGGTAAATGCTAACTCAAATGACCTCGTTATTAAAAGTGTAATACCTATTGTTCTTGTTTGTGTTTTTATATATTTTTTGTTGGGTATATCCCATTACATAATAGGTAATTAAACCTAATAAAATGGATTACCATATTTTGCTTATGTTTTTGTGCAATTAGATTGCTTTTATGGATTAGGTTTGCCTTATTTTGGGCCTTTTGGAGGTCATTTTGAAGCATGGTGAATACCTGCTTAATTTATTTATTTTTGTTTTGTTTTTATTGCTGTTAGGTGGTGAAGAGTTAGTATCAAAAACTGAAGCTCTTCGGGACCACACAGAGTGCCTTTAATGAGGCTGACTGGGAGTGGCTTGATGCCTTGGGGCTCAAGCAAGTTACCCGATTGGAGCTTGTGGTAGGCAATCGGGCTTATTTGACTACCTTGATTAATTTGTGGGACTCACGCACCAACACCTTCCATCTACCGATGAGGGAGATGACGGTGATGCTGGAGGACGTCTACCAGATCCTATAGATTTTGATAGAGGGGTGACCTATCCGGTCATCGCACCATGACCTGAGGGGTGTAGTGTTGACGAGGTACTTTAGGGTGAATGCAAATGCAGTGGAGATGGATTTCTAGAATGGAGGGATATTGGTGGGGTATTGGCATGAGGAGGGGGTGTTGGGGGTGAGGCATGCACTACTGATGACTCTCATCTCCAATATGCTCCTCCTAGACTCATCAAGAGCTAGGTTCCCTTGGAACCTATTAGAGCTGGTGTACACCCTAGTGGGGTGCACCAAGGAGGAGCCACTAGTGATGGCATGGGGGACCTTGCTGGAACAGCTCTATGACGAGTTGTATGAGATCCATTATCGTAAGTAGAATGGCTTAGGATGCAACTTCTTATTGCAGTTTTGGGGTGGAAGAACATAGCTATGGGGCGACCACATGGATTACCATGGATGACCCGGGTGCAACTAGCGGACAGGGAGATAGGATATGGTATCCTATGGTAGAGGGCTCAGGAGAGAGGGTAGAGTCAGTGGTTTGTCGGTGATGTGGATCACTACGTCAATCTCTTCTCTCGATTGGTGCCAAGTCAGGTTCTATGGTGGGCTTATAGGGACTGTCCAGCTTGGGCTAGTACTAACAAGCAATTTCATTAGGTGAGGCAAGGCAGATGGTTGATTATGAGGGATGGTACCAATTAGGAGTACTTCCAATTTGTTTGGGTCATGCAACAGTTTGGGCTATGGTAGGGGCTTCCTAGGGAGCCAATTGTGTACCAGCACCATGGGATGATAGGACACTACTATGGATGATAGTTGAGGAGGTGAGTGAGGAGTCAGATCTTGCAGTAGTTGTGCCTGATGTGGATGATGTTGGGACTACAAAGGAGTATGACTCATGGTGGATGATGCATCAGTGGTGAGGTGTAGGGGCCCTAGGGGGCGAGGTGGCTAGGATGACAGATGAGATGATGTTGGATGCTCTAGAGGAGGACTAGGTGGAGGTAGGTGAGTAGGGAGATCTCCTAGACTTGGGAGATCAAGGTGATTACATGGATGCAAAGGATCCTGGGGCATAGGTACAGCAGGGTATACAGGGTGAATAGTATCTGGAGCTATAGGCTGAGTTGGCCAGGGTCAGACAGGAGAGAGATCTCCTTCAGGCATAGACACGGGAGGACCAGGCTGAGATATCCTCCCTACAGGCATAGCTAAGAGCTCAGGGTCCGAGGTAGGAGGGATCCAACACTAGGGAGGTAGAGAAGCTATGGGTGGAGGTACTATAGCTGCAATCAGTGGTGGAGACTTAAGAGGTGTAGGGATAATAGAGGCAAGATTATGTGGATTGATTAGAGATATAGGTGGTGCACCTTGGGGGGTGTCTTCCAGATGATGGGGAGACTAGCAGATTGTACCAGTATCATAAGAGCAATACAGTGCAGTCCTCTACTAGACAGAGGGTGAACAAGGATGGTGGTAGTAGGCATGGGAGGTCTTAGTAGACCCAAACTACAGGTGGCAGTGTGAGTCATAGCACCGATCCTGCATGATCATGGTGATGGAGACTCTTGGGATTCTTTTTGGGTTTTTGGATGTTTAGCATTGTGAGGTCTGAGGACCCACTTTATTGTAGCCTATGGGAATTTTTGGAAACTATGATGTACATGTTTTTGCCCCATATATATATGAGATTTTATTATGGTCATCATGTGTCTCCCTTATTTCTTTATGGTATGGATGCAATGTGTGTATTGATTTATGATTATATGTTAAATGATTAGTATGTATGCATATGGATGCAATGAAATGGTGATAAATATATATCATGTATGCATGTGTATTTTGATTTGATTTGATTTGATGCTATCTATATGCATGGATGCACAGTGAGATGGGATATTTGATTGATTGATAAAATGGACTGTGGCTAATGATTTGACACACTATGTTAGCACCATAGACTATAAAAAACACATTAACACTTTTTTTGTTTCTTTTTTTGTTTGTTTTTGTATTGTTTTTGTGTAATATATATATGAAAATGTGCTATTGTAAAAAGTGGAATGAATGAAATTAAATGTTATGGAATGTAGATGAGGTTTTCATGAGACTCAAACATTCTAGATAACTAATCAAGGCTGTATACTGACTATGCAAGACTTTTTGACGAGGTATGAATCTACTAGGACGACCAAGGTACTTCATATCCCTGTGTGTGCAAGTGAGTTCATTCTTGCGAGATGCATAAAGATATCACCATTTCCAGATAGGCTATCCACCAAACTTGTAATGAGGATCACTCTATGAATGTCACAATCTTGGGTTTTGTACTTAGTTAGATTAGACCACTAGGCAATCTAGGTTACCAAAATCTAGCTCATCCACATGCAAACATTGGTCTGCACACACGCCAAAAGCTAATATGACAGACATATCATCATGCATAAGGATACCGTCAATTCCGGGATAGGCTATCCACCAAACCCGTAATGAGGATCACCTTATGGTTTTCCAAATGCTAAGGGTTCTAGGGATTCAAGTTCAACTCCCTTATTTTCTTCAATTTTATTGGGATACTTGCTCATATGTAGTGATGAAAATCATTGTTTATTTTGTATTTTGTTTTTTTGCTAAGCAAGGGATTTGGGAAGTGGTGATAACCACTATTGATTTTTCTTTTGCTTTTTGATTTTTTTGAGGATTTTGATATTGAACTTTTGGGATTTTGATTTTTGAATTTTTATTTCTTTGATTTTTTTGGGGGAATTGGGATTTGTGGGGATTGGGGTTTTTGATAGTGGTGAAAACCACTATTTATTTTGGGGAATTGGGTAGGGAAGAGCTTGTCCTTTTTCCAACTCTCAACATTCTTGAACCATTCGCATAGGGGGATGAGCAGGATGACATTTTCTCTTAAAGTAACCTAGACCACTTCATGGATTTCATCTTTCCTTGTGCAAAACTTGGATTATTAATGTGTAAATGTGTTTGGGATCTGATGTACACAAGGCATAATCTAAGCAAGACTCTACCTCCTAAAAATCAAGATAGCTTTCTACAAAACCTGAAAAGAAGCTAGAAATGGTTGAGTGACCAAAAACCCTAATGACATTTGAAAACAAATGACTAGGTGAAGGGGTGGACACAAATGTGGAAAATGGAAAATATGGGTGAAAATGATAAGTGAAACATTGAACTATGTGAATGATTACTTTCACAACATTGATTTTGAGTGATGATGAGTGTACCGCCATGGTGCTAGACATGTATGAGCAACTCTAAAATGTAAAGTGCAAATGGTGAGTATGCCTAAATGCAAGTGATGATAGAATGCAATGGGATGCAATGTGATGCGATGCAATATTTTTATATTTTTTGATAATGCAGATGTACGTGATGCAATATTTTTGTATTTTTGATATTTTGATGATGTTTTTGAATTTTTGATTGATATATGTATGTACATGTGACCAATGGGCTTATTGGAGGCCATTGGGGTATTTGGGGGGACCAAAGGGCTTATGGATGCCTTTGGGTCTTTTTGGGTGACCTAGATGGTCATAGACCTCCTAGGAGCATTTTAGGTTGACCAAGCAGGATGTAGGCACCCTTGGAGCATTTTGGGGTGACCTAGATGGTCATAGACCACCTAGGAGCATTTTAGGTTGACCAAGTGGGATGTAGGCACCCTTGGAGCATTTTGGGGTGACCTAGACGGTCATAGACCACCTAGGAGCATTTTAGGTTGACCAAGCGGGATGTAGGCACCCTTGGAGCATTTTGGGGTGACCTAGATGGTCATAGACCACCTAGGAGCATTTTAGGTTGACCAAGCGGGATGTAGGCACCCTTGGAGCATTTTGGGGTGACCTAGATGGTCATAGACCGCCTAGGATCATTTTAGGTTGACCAAGCGAGATGTAGGCACCCTTGGAGCATTTTGGGGTGACCTAGACGGTCATAGACCACCTAGGAGCATTTTAGGTTGGGCCACCATGCCCTAGGCATGGAATGGCCACAAATGAAGGATGTTCAAGGGTTCAGGATCCTCAACACCTTCAAGGGAGGCTAGGTGATAAGTTTTGGGTCCTATTCGACTAGTAATGACAAAGGGACCTAACCAGTTTGCCACGAACTTGTCCCTCAGATGGGGTAGAAAATTAGAATTTTGTTGGTTTTCCTTTAGAACGAGATCACCAACCTAAAAGTCCCTAAGGTGGAATTTCATATTGTAGGCTCTCTTAAGTCATTCTTGATAAACACGTAGGTGCTCAAGAGAATTAATGTGAAATTCATTAAGCAATGTAAGTTGATCTAAGCAAGCCTATCGCACGGTGTCATCATCGATGAACTCTTGCATGGATATGTGCAACGATGGGATTTATAGCTCTAGAGGCATGACTACCTTAATGCCATATACTAGCAAAAATGGGGTAGCCCCAATGGGCGTCTGAATACTAGTGTGATAGGCCCATAGAGCAAGGGGTATTTGCATGTGCCAATCTGTGTGATTCTCTCTAACAGTTTTCTTGAGAATGGCAATCAATATTTTGTTGGAAGCCTCTTCTTGCCCATTTGCTTGCAGATAGTAGGGTGTTAAAAAATTGTGTTGGATATTATACTTTGCTATTAAAGCACGCACATATTTATTCTTAAATGATGTCCCATTATCCAAAATGATCTTGGATGGAATACCAAAACGACAAATGATATTGTGTAATAGGAACTCCGCTATGTAGGGTCCTATCGTAATGGTAAGGGGAATTGCTTCCACCCATTTTGTGAAATACTCGGTAGCCATTATAATAAACATGTGATGGCCCAAGGATGCGGGGGAGATTTTTCCGATTAAATCCAATCCCCATTGTGAAAATGACCACATCGATTGAATCGGTTATAAGGCCTGAGAAGGTATGTGTGTCAAGTTAGCATGGTGCTAACACTTCATGCACTTCCTCATGTATGTGCAACAATCTCGCTCTAAATTTGGCCAATAATAGCCCATGTAGAGAATGTGCTTAGCGATGGCCATGCCACTAAAATGGCCACCACACATACCATCGTGTGCTTGGGCGATTGCCCAAGTCGATTCTTGATGCTCTAATTAGTGAAGGAGGATCCCTTCGTAGCTCCGATGATACAAAATATCTCCTAGAAAGGCATATTTTGTCACCTTCTATTTGAATGTTATTTTAGTGGCATGTGACAATACTGGAGAGAGGTTACCAAGCTTTAAGTATATCCTGATTTCTGTAGACCAGTCCTATTGTGAGGAAGCCTTGAGTGCATGAATGGACTGTCCCTCTTGAAGTTCATCCTAAGAAAATTTTGATTGGGAGAGAACTTGTAGAAATAGCATTGCACTGCTATCAAAAGGGGCTTGAGGGAACAAAGTCCCCCAATCATCCTGGTTCAAGAGTTCATGAATGTGCGAGAATATCTCTTGATGAGGTTCAATTTGAATCAAGTGGACTTTCGGCATGACTTGAGCATTCTCGTGCTCAACCATAGACTATGAGAGTATTTTGACCTAAATGGTTGTCGTCTCATCCGTAGGGTTCTGGGGGATCAAGGACCCTAGGGAGACCATTGTATCCATAAAATGATTAGATGATCGAGGGAGTGCCTCGATGTTATACCATTCAAATTTTTCCAGGAACTTATCCACAAGGGCTTTATAGGCTTGTAGAACTAGGCACTTGCACTGGTAGATCCCTTTGACCTGGTTAACAATGAGCAAGGAGTCACCAAAAATGTTGAGCTTGGTGATTTTCATGGTGACATCCATCTGAAGACCTATGAGCAAGGCTTCGTACTTGGCATTATTGTTGGTGCATGGGAAATCAAGTTTAAATGATAGGGATATGGGAGCCCCATGTGGTGTGAAAAACATGATCTCTGCACCACCCCTTGCTCACATTTGAAGCCATCAAAAAATAGGGTCATATCTACTTGCGTCTCAGACTCATCAAAATCCGATGATTTTGATATTTGGAAGACCCCATCATTGGGAAGCTCCACAACAAGAGGTTGATCATCCTGGAGAGGAGCCTCTACAAGTTGATCGGTGATGACTTGACCTTTAATTTATTTTTTTCCAACAAACTCAAGGTCGAACTCCATCAACAACATGATCCACTTTGTTGTGCGACTACTATGATAAGTGTAGCTCATCATGTATTGCAATGGATTCTATTTAGATACAACATACGTGGTATGGCTAAGCATGTAATTTCATAGCTTCTTAGTGGTGAAAACCATCGCTAGGCATAATTTTTCAACGTATGCGTACTTGATCTCATAACTAACCAGGGTGCGATTGAGATAGTAAGTGGCACATTCCTTATGTAGTTCATTATTTTGGGCTAACATGGCACCCAATGCAATCTCAGTGGCTGAGATGTATAAGCAAAATGACACTCCTAGTCTAGGTGGGGCCAACACTAGTAGTGAAGCCAAGTATTGTTTTATTACATCGAAGGCATCCTGACACTCATCATCCCAATGGAATGTGACCCCCTTGTGCAACAACTTGTTCATGGGGTGACACTTGTCCGACAATTGTGCTATGAAGTGTTTGATGGATGTGATATTACCCTACAGACTTCAAAGCTGCTTGATCGTGGTTGGGGGAGGCATCTCAAGGATGGCCTTGACCTTATTGGGGTCCACTTAAATGCCTCTCTTAGAGATGATAAATCCCAAGAGCTTTCCATATGTGACGTCGAAGATTCACTTCTTGGGGTTCAGTCTCACGTTATGCCCAATGAGGCGATCTAGGACTTTGTGCAAGACATCAAGATGCTCATGGCATAATAAATATTTAGCCAATAAATCATCCATGTAATATTCCAAGATCTTATGCATGTAGTCATGGAATATGTATGTCATGGCATGTTGGTAGGTGGCATTGGTATTTTTAAGGCCAAAAGGCATGACCTTGTAGAAAAATGTTCTCCAAGGCATTGTGAACGCCATTTTGAGTTGGTCCTCTGGATTGATACGAATCTGATTGTATCCAGAGAAACCATCCATAAGGGATAATATTTTGTGGCCCATTGTGGCATCTACTAGGGCATCGATTCTTGGAAAAGGGAAATCATCCTTAGGACTCACTTTGTTTAGGTCTCAAAAATTGGTGCAAATGCAAATCCTCCCATCTAGCTTCTTGACGGGAACCATGTTGGACAACCATGGTGGATAGTCTACAGAAATAACAAACTTGGCATCCAATAGCTTCTATAGCTCATATTTGACCATCAAGGCCACCATTGGATGCATATTTCTTAGCTTTTGCTTGATAGGCTTGGCCTTGGGGTCAAGCATCAAATTATGGGTGACTAGATTTGGATCCAGTACCGACATGTCTTTGTAAGACCATGTAAAAGTTTCCTTCTTCTCGGTGAGAAGGGATATGTAGTCAACTTGCTCTTTGGGGGATAGACTTTCCCCTAGCTTGATGTACTATAGATTATCCAGATCTAAGTCAATATCTTTATCAATTGTAGGCTCGATTGACATATGTGATCCCTCCTCCAGTTGGTGGGGGGTAGGGATCAAATGGATGTCATCTGTTGGATTTAGATCATCAATGGGAACCTTTGGTTCCTCCTCAACATGGAATACATCATGAGATAGCCCTGGAGAGAAGCAAAATAGCTATAGCATATCATCACAAGGCCAATACTCAGAAGGCAATGGGGGTGAATCTCCCTAATCAAAGTTGATTACTCCCAAGTCGAGGTGCAATGGCTTTAACTAGTCATTTGGATCTTGCAGGGGCTCAAAAAAATCCAGGGAAATCATATTTATGGATGAATGATTTTCCCTAGGTAGTTAATGGTGCTTTAGATGCTGTAAGATCTAAGGAGGTGGCTGTGGAGGTGGTGGGATAACAGGTGGTGGTCGGTGTGGCTGCGGTTGAGCTTGCTCTTCATGAGGTAGAAGCTATCACTAAATGGGATCTTGTAATGGGAATATGCATAGATATTATTCATCATTGTCATCCCAAGGTATGACCTATGTGTATTCTCCATCAAAACTATTTGATTCAATCAGTGTGACTCCATAGTATGACTCCTTATCTAACATCCAATTATAAGGGGATACTTGATCTTATTCCTAACTATCATGGGAAAGAGTGCATGAACCTTCACCTCTATCATAAGATTGGATACCTTTGCAATGTGGGTCATCACCTCCCAAGGGCAAGGGGAAATAGTCCCCCAATGAGTAGACACGATTGGGGTTGGAAAAGGGATCTCGGGCCAATTTATCTCTATACTTGAGGCATAGGCACTCCAGACCATCTATGAGAACATCCAGAGGTGAGGGGTGGTTATGTACCAATATCGATTTATCATATGGCATTTGATATTGGGGCTGAAACAGAACCCATGTGCCTTTCTCATACAAGCCTAACCCATAACCATACTAATTGCAAAGGTCAAGGTACTTCAAGGTGAAGTTAGGGTTAGATAAGTAGTTGACATCTTCTATGAAGGTCTCCACATCATCCTCTATGCAGGAGCATCCAGTGGCACCTGATGCAAAAGCATCTAGTGGTAGGAGGGCCACTTCTGAAAAGTTGGCTAAGGAGGGAAGACGTCGCGATTTCATGACATGTCATGAAATCGCGACAGAAGAAGCTAAAGAAGGCAAGGAGGAAGAAGCTGTCACAATATCACGATAGAAAATGTGTCGTGATATCATGACACAAGTGGCGGAGAGAAGCCTGAGGAGAGAAGCTGTCGTGATATCGCGATAAAAAATGTGTCGCGATATTGTGACAAAAAATATGTCATGATATCACGACACATTTTGCGGAGAGAAGCCTGAGGAGAGAAGTTGTCGCGATATCATGACAGAAAATGTGTCACGATATCGCGACACAAGTGGCAGAGAGAAGCCCGAGGGGAGAAGCTATCACAATATCGTGACAAAAAATGTGTCGCGATATCATGACACAAATGGAGCAAAGGAGTCAACAAGGAGAAGCTATCACGATATCGCGATAGAAAATGTGTCACGATATCATGACACAAAATGGAGAAAGAAGCAAGGGTGCCAAGGATGTCATGATTTTGTGACCCAATCAGGAAAGAGGAGGCTGCAAGCAAAGATGTCACGATTTTGTGACATGTCATGGTTTCGTGACCCAAAAGCAGAAGGAGAGTACAGAAGGCAAAGATGTCACGATTTCATGACATGTCACGGTTTCACGACCTAAGGAAGAAAGAGGAAGCCAAAAGCGAAGATGTCACGATTTCATGACCCAAAGGCAGGATGAAGAGTGGAAGAGGAAGATGTCACGATTTTTTGACATGTCACAGTTTTGCACGATTTTGTGACATGTCATAGTTTTGCAACCCGCAAAAGAGAGAGATGGCGTAGAGGAGAAGATGTCACGATTTCGCGACATGTCACAGTTTCACGACTAGCCAAGGAGAGAGAAATCTAGCAGGAAGAAATGTCACGATTTCACGATAGGTCGTAGTTTTGTGACTAGAAGGCAAAGAAGGAGCCAAAGAAGAAAGATGTCACGATTTCACATGTCATATTTTTGCAACTAGAGGGCAAGCGAAGAAGCCAAGGGAGGAAGATGTCACGATTTTGTGACATGTCGTATTTTCATGACCAGAAGGCAAAGAAGAAGCCAAGGGAGGAAGATGTCACGATTTCACGACATGTCGCATTTTCGCGACCAGGGGATGAAGGAGCCAGTGGAGGAAAATGTCGTGATTTCATGACATGTCACATTTTTGTGACCAGAAGAAGCGAGAGGAAGCAGAGAGGAGAAGATGTCACGATTTCATGACATGTCGCATTTTTGTGACCCAAAGAAGAGAAAGGAGGCGAGGAAGAAAAATGTTGCGATATCGTGACATGTCACAATATCGCAACCGAAAGAGAAAAGGACGCGTAGGAGAGTAGAAATGTCGCAATATCGTGACATGTCGGGGTTTCGTGACACGAAGAGGAGAAAGAAGTTGATGGAGCAAAAATGTCATGAAATCACGATATGTCAGGTTTTCCTGACCCAAAGAGGAAAGAGAAGGCGATGGAGTAGAAATGTCGCGATATCATGACCAGAAGAGAAGAGGAAGAGGTAGAGGAAGAAGATGTCACAAAATCGTGATAGGCTGCATTTTTAGAGGCCGTTACAGAGTAATAGGTGGCATTCTTAGAGGCCGTTATAGAGTGATAGGTGGCAACTTACAAGGTTGTTATAGAACGATAGCGCAACAACAAACAGAAGTCGTAACGACAGTTGTAGAACCATTACAGGGGAATGTAGTAGTGAACAGGAGTGGATAGGCGGTTGCAAAGGTCATTGCAGAGCAGGGATGACATGTGGCACCAAGGTGCAGTAAAAGCAGGCAAAGGCCAAGAGTCATGTGGAAGGCAAAAATGACCAGTTGTGGAATGGAAACGAAGAGTCGTGCGGAGTAATGTAACCATTAACAGAAGTCAGGCGATGATTGTAGTAGGGGTGCAATAATGACTTAGAGGATCAAGGTGCAGGTGGCTACAGAGCACTCCGCTATTTTGTGATAGAGGGTTGGGTCCTCTATAAAAACCTAGGTATTGTAATGGGATATGGATGTAGAATTAGGGAATTGCAATAGTGAGTGGAGAAACCTAAGCTAAGCGCTAGGCATTATAAAGCCTGTGGGCTGTTACTGTAGAGTTATTCCAAGTTAATGAATGCAAATTTGGGATTTTTGTGGTTGCAAATTTTTGTTCTACGTCAGTGGTATCAGAGCTAATGTTCCTGAGTGCGCAAGCAGATTCACCGAACGTGAGGTAGTTTGTTCCAGGATCTATGGTGAAGGGTTTTGAGGGAGCAGAGAGAGGAGAAGTCATGGTCACAGGGAGAACCATGTTGATTGAGGAAGACGGACCAGACCAGAGGAAGAGTCTGTTCCACATAAGGTGCAAATGTGCAGGGAAAGTCTGTAATGTCATTATTGACAATGGTAGTACTGATAACTTGGTCTCTGAGGAGATGGTTGCCAAGTTATAGTTAGAGAGAAGAAGACACCCGCATCCATATCGGATCACGTGGTTGTAGAAGGACCATAGGGTTTTGGTCAATGAGCAATGCCTGGTGAAATTTAACATTGGGACTTACCGTGATGAGGTCCTGTGTGACATCCTGCCTATGGATGCATGTCACATGTTGCTTGGGAGGCCATGGCAATTTGACAGAAGTGTGGTGCATGATGGGTATGCGAATACTTACTCTCTGAAGAAAGATGGAGTGCGCCACAAGTTGAAGCCATTGAAGACAATGGACGAAAAGATGTGCAACAGTGCCAAAATCTGCCTAGTAGAAGGCAAAAAAATTTTTGGGCCAAAGACAGAGAGTAAGCAGGCTGCAGATGAGGAAGTGTGCAGTAGTGGAAGAATCTGTCTGGAGGAAGACAAAAATTCTTTTGACTAGGAGGTGGGGTTGGAGGAGGTAGGTAAATGTCTAGAGGTGTTGCAGAAGGTGGTGACCATACAACACAGAAGTGAAGATCACTTCTCCATCAACCCCGGGTGTCTGATGTAGGAGAATCCAGTGGCACCTGATGCAGAAGCATCTAGTGGTAGGAGGGCCACTTCTAAAAAGTTGGCCAAGGAGGGAAGACGTGGAGATTTCATGACGTGTCACAAAATCATGACAGAAGAAGTCGAAGAAGGCAAGGAGGAAGAAGCTGTCATGATATCACGATAGAAAATGTGTCATGATATCATGACACAAGTGGTGGAGAGAAGCCTGAGGAGAGAAGCTATCGCAATATTAGGACAAAAAATGTGTCACGATATCGTGACACAAGTGGTGGAGAGAATCCTGAGGGGAGAAGTCGCGATATCGTGATAGAAAATGTGTCACGATATCACGACACAAATGGAACAAAGGAATCAGCAAGGAGAAGTTGTCATGATATCGCGACAAAAAATGTGTCGCGATATCATGACACAAAATGGAGAAATAAGCGAGGGTGCCAAGGATGTCATGATTTCGCAACCCAATCAGGCAAGAGGAGGCTACAAGCAAAGATGTTGCAATTTTGTGACATGTCACGGTTTCACAACCCAAAAGCAGAAGGAGAGTACGGAAGGCAAAGATGTCGCGATTTCATGACATGTCACGGTTTCACGACCTGAGGAAGAAAGAGGAAGCCGAAAGCGAAGATGTCATGATTTCGTTCCCGAATGCAGGATGAGAAGCGAAAGAGGAAGATGTCGCGATTTCACAACATGTCGTAGTTTTGCGACCCATAGAAGAGAGAGATGGCATAGAGGAGAAGATGTCACGATTTTGTGACATGTCACAGTTTCGTGACCCGCCAAGGAGAGAGAAAGCCAAGGAGAAGAAATGTCATGATTTTGTGATAGGTCATAGTTTTGCGACCAGAAGGTGAAGGAGTTAAGGAAGAAAGATGTCGTGATTTTGCAACATGTCACATTTTTGCAACCAGAGGGCAAGCGAAGAAGCCAAGGGAGGAAGATGTCACGATTTTGCGACATGTCACATTTTTGCGACCAGAAGGCAAAGAAGAAGCCAAGGGAGGAAGATGTCGCAATTTTGCGACATGTCACATTTTCGTGACCAGGGGGCGAAGAAGGAGCCAGCGAAGGAAAATGTCACGATTTTGCGACATGTCAAATTTGTGACCCGAAGAAGCGAGAGGAAGTAGAGAGGAGAAGATGTCACGATTTTGCGACATGTCGCATTTTTGTGACCCGAAGAAGAGAAAGGAGGCGAGGAAGAAAAATGTCACGATATCACGACATGTCGCGATATCGTGACCGAAAGAGAAAAGGATGCGCAGGAGAGCAGAAATGTCGCGATATCACGACATGTCGGGTTTTCGTGACCCGAAGAGGAGAAAGAAGGCGATGGAGCAAAAATGTCATGAAATCGCAACATGTCAAGTTTTTATGACCCAAAGAGGAAAGAGAAGGCGATGGAGCAGAAATGTCACGATATCGTGACATGTCACAATATTGCGACCAGAAGAGAAGAGGAAGAGGTAGAGGAAGAATATGTCACGAAATCATGATAGGCTACATTTTTGGAGGCTGCTACAGAGTAACAGGTGGCATTCTCAGAGGCCGTTACAGAGTGATAGGTGGCAACTTGCAAGGCCGTTATAGAATGACAACGCGACAACAAACATAAGTCGTAACGGTAGTTGCAGAAACTTTATATGGGAATGCGATAGTGAACGAGAGTGGACAGGCGGTTGCAGAGGTCATTGCAGAGCAGGGATGACATGTGGCACCAAGGTGCAATAAAAGCAGGCGAAGGCCAAGAGTCATGCGAAAGGCAAAAATGACCATTTGTGGAATGGAAACTAAGAGCTGTGCAAAGTAATGTGACCATTAACATAAGTCAGGTGGCGATTGTAGTAGGGGTGCAATAATGACTCAGAGGATCAAGGTGCGGGCGGCTACAGAGCACTCCATTGTTTTGTGATAGAGGGTTGGGTCCTCTATAAAAACCTAGGTATTGTAATAGGATAGGGATGCAGAATTAGGGAATTGCAATAGTGAGTGAGAAAACTAAGCCGAGCGCTAGTTATTGTAAAGCCTGTGGGCTGTTACTGTAGAGTTATTCCAAGTTAATGAATGCAAATTTGGGATTTTTGTGGTTGCAAATTTTTGTTCTACGTCATCCTCCTACTATTGGTAGGGTTTGATGTCGTAGTCAAGTCCCCCATAGATTAAATTAGTTTGATTATGGGGGAGACCTAGAGGTATGATAGTGCCTATGGGAATATGAGATCAACCCATATCTTGCACTGAATCTATAGCAGGGGTAGCTATAACATTCCTAACCATGTACTCTCCTAATCTAGTGGAAGCCAAGTGCACTGTGACCTAAGGCTATGGATAGAAGAGTGATGAGAGCGAGACTTGATCCGATTCATCATCTATCTCCTATGATAGCTCCTCATAATTTGTTCTAGGTATCTCCTCTATGGAGATGGTGGATATGGTCAGTTGGATCTCATCAATAGGCTTCTTCCCTGGGTTACTTAGCAAAGGATCCATAGGCCCGATGGGCATAAAAGGAGGTGTCGATGATGAGGATGGTATTTCATGTGATGATGAAGGGGTCAAACCTTGGATGGATTTATTCCATTGGAAATCTAGGTGTGTTGATGGAAATGTTGACTCAGGGAGTTGTTGCACAATATTACAATACTTGAAGGGCTTTAGGTCTACAAGGATGACATGAAATTACCCTTCATGAGTGTACTTGCAGCACTAGTGAGAAATGGAAGGGATGCACTTCATGTCCCTAATCCATGGTCTACCTAATATAATATTGTACACCATCTCACCCTCCAATATGTGGCATAGTGTTGGGATGGTCTTTTCTCCTACCTAAATCGATAGGAAAATTATACTAACCATCGAGCATATGACATCATTAAATGCTCGGAGTGTGTATGTAGATGCGACAATATGGGATATTAGGAGCTTCAAGTCCTTGAGAGCTATCTTGGTGATGATATTTCTAGAATACCCGATGTCTATCAATACTCTTTTATATGGTGTCCCATTTAAACATGCTACGATGTGCAAGGGAGGGTCCACCATATCATTTGGAACTGATTTAAGCTCATATTCTTGTAATGTAATTACTAGTTCTGTGCATTTTTGTACATGCCCCATAAAATTGTTGAAGGAGTTGGACTCTTAGGGCAGAAGCTCTATGGCGTTAAGGATCTCCATAAAATATTCTCTATGAGTTTGTGATTGTTGAATTAGCTCATATATGAAGAGTAGGGAATATGTTGTTCTTAAGCTTTGGATGAGCTTACTCATAATGGTGGCCATGGCTCTAGGTGGAAGGTTCGGTAGAGGAGGTGATAACTACTGCGATGGCGAAGGGACATCACTCTAAGACACAGGTGGTGTGGATAGATGTGGGTACCACCTATTACTCATGACAATACTGATCATGCTGACATACCCCTAATTAGGGAGGGCATGGTGAACCTCATTCACTTGGGGCACTAGCTTGACCTGCTCCACATGGGCAAGTAAGGGATATTTAAATACCTCCATCTATTGGTTGTTTGGCATGATAGGGTTGTCTACTTGAAGGATCTTCCTATCGATCATGTCATGTACCAAGTTTATGAAATTTTAACACATGTTCACATCATGCCCATTTTGCCCATGAAATTTGCAATATAGGTCTTTTGTGTACCCTTTGGGCCTGGGTGCATTCGTGTCGATAGGTTGACTCTCAGGAAGATTGATCGAATTAGCCACTAAGAGGTACTAAAAAATGATTCCATGGAATCTATAATGGGTATGAACTACCGCTTGGGGTGGCACTATTGATTTTGACCTTGAATGTTCTGGTTATCTTTGGCATAGTTCTTGGGTGTGGCTTGATAATTAGGCTTTTGAGGCGGCATGGCTTGCATTGACCCCAGGATGCTAATGGCAACCTGATTCACTACTGTGGCTTAGACTGTCCTAGGGTGATCTTAGTGTTCTTGTTCCACTCCTTGTGAGGCTTCAAAATTTCTCCCTCTTGAATCTTAATATCTTTAATGATCCTATCTTAAGCTAGGGCATCTTCAAGAGTGGAGTATTATTGCAGTTGCAACAACAAGGAGATGGTCTTCAGGTAGCTCTTGGAGAACATATAAGCTGGCTCTAACATGGGGAGGATATAAAGTAGCTTGGCAAGCAAGGCTCACCATCTATTTCTAGCATCGCCTTCCTATTGGTATTGAAGGTGAAGCATTCTAGGAACATGTCTGCAAGTTGGTCCAAGGTGTGGATTCTATGCTTAGGGATCTAGTAAAACCACTCTAAGGTGGGGCTTGAGAGGGTAGTTATGAATGTCCATAAAATCAAAGCATCATTGTCATGAATGTTGAAGCATTCGCCTAGAAATATGGTGACATGCTCCTACGCATATTTCTCTCCCTTAAACATAACAATTAAGGTCACTTAAATTGCTCTGGATAGTGAGGCATAGACATCGAAGGATGGATGGGCTGACTACATAGTTGGTGAATAGTGGGCTTTTGAGATCCATATCCAAAGGTCTTGTTATCTATTGACTGTAAGAACTCTAGCAGCTCTTTGTATGGGTCTGACGACTTGATCTCCTCGTTCTTTCTCACATCTTGCAATGGAGGTCTAGGATCCTCCAACCTATTGCGGGGTGGTGGCTTTTCGCCCCCCTACTTTGATAAGGTATTTCCAAATACTCTACTTTTGGATCATGCTCATTGTAAACCCCATAGGGCATTTCTCAAGCTGATATATAAAAAGGGGTATCTGCTTACTGTGGATGCCCTGTATCTTTCCTGAGGTAAGTCTTGATTCGACCTAGAAGGCCACAAATGCAACATTGGATAAGGTCTTGGAGACCTCTCTCGAACAAGCATGGGTTGCCTCGGGTGGAATTCCTGCCTATGGATCTTAGGGATAGGGACTCTCTCCCATAGAGTATTCTAGAATAGCTCGTTGGTCTGCCATTCAATTCTCTCTTTCTCAAACTGATGCAAGCAGTCTAGTTGTTCTTTGTCCCATCAAATCTGCTTGAACTATGCTTGGTATTTCACATATTTTGCAACTGCTTGCTTGATTTGTTCCACTGTGCAAGGCCTAGGGGGCCTAGGGGTCTCACCCTGGGTCTGACCTTGTTTAAGATAATATATGATATCTATCAGGTGTTTACCTCGATCGAGGTTCACCGCATTGACTTGAGGTTCAGGCTAGAACATTTGATAATTATACTTAGTAGGTGTAGAGGCACATCAGGCATGCGTGGAATACTGATCTTGAGGAAAATCTAGGATTTTCTCATGCCTTCCTTCTTGGACAAGGAAGGGTAGGGTGGAATTGGCTCACCCTGAGCGACGAGTGTCATACCCATCGGGTTGCCTAAGCTATTGTATCCTATCAAGGTGATGCACAGGCAAAGTCGTATCAACCTGCTCTATCCAATGTGTGAAGTCATGCTTTGGCCTATGAATAGGTATGTAAGCCCTAATGGGTATGTAGATGTGTGGCACCACTTTTTCTATTAGCACCTCAACGCATTATCGCCTTTCATCAAAGAAGGAATGTGATGTATATACATACTAGGAACTCTTTCCCAAGTAATTTCCATCGTCCCATGAGGTATCACGTATAGGGTTCCCTCATAGATGTGGCTCATGCCCCACTGTCTTGGGGCTAGGTTGAGTAGAGGATTGCCAAGGAGGTATTACCAAGTCCCTAGGACTAAAGCAGAGATGAATCATATCTCCTAACCCACTCTCCATAGCTTTTGCCTATGATTGGTCTTGGCTGTGGGTGCACACCATCGTGTCTCTCTATAAAACCCCATGTGATAATCTTCTTTACAAATTCTTAATGAAATAGTAAAAAATAAAGTAAAAACTCAATAAGACAAATGATTATCTCTTTTAAGTTTTAGATGTGAATCCCTAACCTATTTTGTATGTTTCAAATGTGTTGTTTGTAAAGAATGGCCTTGTGTTGCATGTTTGAAATCTTGTTAGATGATAATCTTGTGTTTAATTGGATTTCACCTGTATGATCACAACTTTATAACCTGGTGATGAAATCTAGGTCATGTAATCCCACCTATAATTTTTTGTAATGAAGTCCACACATGGCTAGGGAGCATAGGTCCTACCAGTTCCTCACCCATTTTATCATATTTGCAAGATCAGTTACATTTTAGGTGTTCTTTCAAGTTACCACTAGATACCTACATGAGACCTTGCAAAACACTAAAAATACAATATCTAGGAAAATATAGCTCAAAATGACATAAAATTTGGACTGCAGTATAATAATAGCATTAATAAAATAAAATTTTTAAAAAAGTAACAAAATAATGCACATATTTCTATTCGTCATAGGGTGGGATGAATAGGACTGCCACTAATTGGGGGTGCTCAGGGTGGGATGCCCACTGTTTCTGCCTAAATTTTACCACCAATTCCACTAGGGATTTATCCAAAACACTATGGGATGTATTTTTGTCAAATTTTATGAGTAAATTCACTCATATGGTTTGGTTTTGTAACAAATTGTATCTCCTAGTTCACTCACAAACCTCATTCGCTATGTAGATATTTCGAGTGAAAATGGGCACAAAAGGGTGGAAGGAAATCTTGGTAGCACTCCATCGCTTTATCCTCAAAATATTCTCTCCATTTTTGTGGAAAATACATCCACTTATAGCCCAAGGAGGCTCATGGGTCAAAATGCATGCGAGGGCATGTGAGGCAAGAGATGCCACTTGGTCACTAGGGTGACATGAGTTGGAGGGGGAATAGAATATCCCAATTTGGGCTCCCTTATGGAGAAAGGCATTAAGATGCTACATGATCTGACTTGTAGGCATTGGAATATAGAAAATGTAACCATTTCCAGGTACCATTTGTCCAGATTTGACTTTTTTTCGATCAAACCTGCTATTCACCCCACCCTAGGACAAATGTTGTTATTTGCCTCAGGGTGGGATGAATAGGTTTTGTATTCATCCCAAGGTGGAACGAATAGAAGAAGGGTATCCAAAAGGTCCCAAAAGTGGCCTAGGACCTTTCAAAACCTTGTATAAAGTAGTTAGAATCATTGTATGCCTCCCGAGGGCTACCCTAGGGGCCTTGGTGTGTCATGAAGTTGTTGCTTGTGGTAGCATAATCGTATTGACCAAATTTTAGTGTCTACACCCTACAGTCATCCCTGGGTCCTTCGCACTAGTATCAACTAGTTATGACTCTACCTCATCATCCATAGGATCAACTTGAGGCCACTCTAGCTAAGTCTCATCAGTCCAGTATGGTATATCATAGGCTCATTAGGTACACCTTGGCACACCCCAAACTACTGAGTCACATTTGAATACTAAAAGTACTCCTGCTTAGTGCCATGGTAGCTGACCAACCATCAATCACATCTCACCTACCTCATCCATTGGTCTACCTCTACCCATGATGAACAATCCCTATAACGTCATCATACCACATGCTTTGACCTCAGCCTCTCAAAGGAGTCGATGTAATGCTAGATCATGCATGAAGAGGGATGAATTTTTTCTTGCTCTTGAACTCACCTCCAATGAATTGCATAGCCAATCTCCTTATCGACCATATAATTTTGAGTCACCCAGGATATCCCATTTAGTTTGTCCATCCGAATGTGCTCCCAACCCTAAATTTGTAGGAGAAATTTTCTCCCCAAGTTGGGTCTACCTCGCTACCAAATCTCAAAGAGTTCATCATATACCTATACCAATAGTGCTATACCCCATGCCATAATGATATCATTCCCTGTACACTCAACCAAATCTTGAACCAAGTCGATGAGATTCCATGGTAACCTCGCACCTAATGAATTAGGTAATAATTTGTTAGACATGAGTGACATAATCACTACATGCCTAGCTATCAGAATACCCCTATCCTAACTAGCCTCCATATGCACCTTTTTGATCTCAAAATCACTCTCTATCGACTCCCAATCCTATGGGAATACCCTTTATAACATTGTTCTTTGTTGACTAGTGTAAGAATAGATGATAGTATGTTCCTCAATCAGAACATGGAGAATATGGTAGACATATTCCAATGTGACTATCATCTCGCTAGTCAAAATATGAAAGGTGTTGGTTTGGCTATCCCAATGATCTATCAAGGCCATCAAGTAGGTCTGGTCTACATATACTGCTCTAGTATCACAATCTACTTAAATCCTATGGCCTCCAACCAGTCCCAATATGCATTAGCGAGCACATTGTGTGCTCTCCTATATACGTTGGTAAATTGATGATGAGCTCTAAGGAGTTGAAACAAAAAAAATAGCACAAATCAACAATCAATTCAAAACACAACAATAATAAAAAAAAAAACATAAAAGAAACATAAAACCAAAAACCAATAAAAATTTTGAGGTAAACTTCAACCTTAAAAAGGTCAACTCGAATAGAAATTATCTCCAATTGAGGTCATATTAGCTTGAGACAACCTCTATAATGATCAAATTTCTGATTTTTGAATTTCAAACAAGGCCATCTCACCTTGAGACAACCCCAAAATACCAAAGAGAGGTCGTCCTACCTTGATATGACCCCCAAATTGGGGCATTTGCTATTACAATTCAAAATTTTAAAAAAATGATTACAAGTACAAAATTACAAATAAATCCAAATTGACTCCTACACTACATTTTAATCTATGGTGTGGTTCATTGCCTTAAATTTTTAGGTGATGTTCCTTTACCACATTAATTAGTGAGGTTCATTTTATCTTTCAAAATCAACAAGGTGAGAATGAGGTACTTACCCTCCTCTCTCCATCTCCTCCACTCAAAGAGGTCTTAGGTTGGTCCATGGCTAAATAAGATCTAATTTATGGTAGCACTTCGCTTTGAAATTCAACTCCCTCCTCTTTGTCTCTCTTTTTAAAATAACACACAGTGAAAATGATGTTAAACATCATGAGTTTCATATTTTATACATTTCACCAGTTTCACGACTATTTGAGATGATCACCTAAGTGCCATGCAACCATATCAAGGTGATATGGCCATACTTTTTGTATAAATTAAAAAAAAGAGAATAATTCAATAATAATAATAAAATCAAAATGGATGGCAATCACTAATGTCATAAGGAGATTAACCCTTAGAATTTTTTAATCGCCTGATAAAACTCAAATCAAATCATCTTGGTTAAACGACTCGTCGCTTTCATCATTTTCCATCTTCGCTATCGACTCGTTGCTTGAGGGGATACTCATACAGATTACAAAATTCATAATAAAATAAATAATCAAACACTCAACAATGCAAATTGTATTTGTTCAAGAATTATTTCCAAAGACTATCATGCACCCTTCTTGCTTGGGGAAGATAACAAGCAAAAACAAATTCAAATGAAATAAAAATTGGTATGCTTAAGGCATGCACTTGTAGAATCATTGCTTGTCACTTGAGCTAGTCTACCCATGATCGAAAGGTTTACCAAAATCATGTTCTTAAACTTGTTAAAAACAATGATTAAAAAATATATGCTGTTTTCATGATTGGGGCATATTACATTGATTAGATCAATGGACATCATCAACTATCAATTTGACTTTAGGCCATCTATTTTTTCTTTGCATTGTGCTTTCACATAATGCATGCTAAAAATAGGTATCTGTAGACACCTAAAATACATCATATTAAGGAGACTACCTAAATAGACTCCTTTAAACCAAGTGATCCACCTTGGACAACCTTTGGGCCAAAATAGTGGTTTTCACCATTTAAATAGGGACATCCTCCTTTGCAACCAGGGTCATCTCACCTCGATATGGCCATGCCAAAAAAAAAAATTAAGAAGTAAAGCGAGATAGCTAGAAACCAAAACTACCAGTTAACCCCTCACATTATCTCCTATCATGATTTAGCACTTTGCATGAGCTAAAATATAAAAGCACATACAATTATCAAACTGCATGAAATTGTAAATATAAGAACTGTTTTTCTTAATACAAACTACCTCTTTGCTTTTTCATGTACGGTGTGTTTGCCACTTTTATATTATCTCTAAGAAGTCTATAAAATGGTACTCACCCTTTAATTTAAACCACTGGTTCCTTAGATATTTACATTATTCATCTTTTGATTTTGTATAACGAAGTGCTACTGCATTATCGATCCCCCAAGCTCTGCTATCGTTAAAATTCATACCGTTGTATTGCTATAAGGATTGAATGGCGTGCTTCCATATTCCATGTATATCAAACATTCTTATTTTAGTGATCGATCTGACCCATTAAACTTCTCTCGCAGTGCACCAATCCATCGATAAAATCCTAGGTCAATCCTAGACGTCGCCCTAACTTGACCATAAGAAACATAGTTATAGGATAGTGACTATCTCAACCCGATACAACCCATAGGTAAGGTCATTATACCCTAATATGACCTTTTGCAGAGATCTATAACTATTTACTTTTTACTGTTTCCAACATTAGATTAACTTTTTTTACGCATGGTTTATTCTACTTTTAGCTCATTTATCTTTGCATTCGTATTGTTTAATAGGATTCCAATATCTTTGGGCTTTGCACATGCTATTGACATCCTTTGATTTCTTTGTGTGCATATTATAAGGTTGTACAAGGACAAAGGAACATGAGAACTCGACATCATTACTCATTGCAATGGTTACAAAAGCCTGCTCCAAAACACTTGTGATTGTGAGAAGACCTTGTAGAGTGTGCCAAGATTTATTTAGAAAGAGGAAAAAACCATTGTTTATTTTAATTATTGTATCACATCATTGAAATCCCTCAAAGGGGACGTATTTGTAATACACTTTGAGATTATCATTAATATAAAGGACTTGGTCTGCTTGTTCTTATTCTTTATCTTTATGTATTGGTTATATGTTCATGTTCATTATTGCTTTACATTATCATTGGTTGCTTTTATTGGTGCACTAGTTTTTGAGCATATCAATAGGTTCAATCTATTTACTAGAACTAGATGAAGAGGGTTCTATCCTGCTAGAATCAGAAAAACTATTGGACTACAGATCACACACTCTTAAAAATCATATCATCATCGATATTCTTGTGCAATGGTATGGACTACAACTAGAAGATACCACGTGGGAGTCTCTCTTGTAGCTACAACACTAGTTTCCTCATCTACACCTTTGAGGACGAAGCTTTTTGAAAGAGAAGTGCATGTTTTTTTTTTAAACATGGTGGAATCGATAGCCGCCACGAATCCGGGTAGGCTATCTAACTTTTTATGGCCACCACATTATTCTGCGATGTCTGTCCCGAAAGCCTCCACATAGATCTTCGCACAGTCCATCCCTATAACCGCCATGTCACAATCATTTTAAATCTTTTACACCCCTAAAATAACCAGGATAGGGACAAGCGTCTAGTCTAGTGAGGCCTGAGATTTGAACCTTGGAAATAGAAGTGCATGTTAGTACCCCATACTAACACTATTTTTGCAATTCTTATATGATTATGTAATGACCCCCTTCCAATGTAGGGACCTTTTTATAATATTATTTTGTAATACTTTGTAATGTTATGTGGAAAGTGAGGCACCTAAACATGTGAGGCCATTTCATGTAATCATTATCAAGAACATAACTAATGTTTGGTAGAAAATTTTAGCTCAAGTGACACTTTGCATGTAAGCCAACTCTTGAGCATTAGGTTAGGGTTGCATAAAGTGTATCTTTAAAATACAAGGGCCCATGAATGAATGCATATTTTTGCAAATTAATGTAACTATTGAAGTATGTTTCCCCATCAAAGAAGCATGCAATTCTATGTTATTTTATAGATTGTTTTAATTATACATTTACATTTTGTATTGCAATATATTGTTCTTTCATGAAATTTTGTGTTAATTGAAATATTTATGTGAATGAGTTTATTTTTATTAGAAGGTTGTTAACAAAGGTTTATCATCCAGATATTATGCATTTGATTCATGGTAATCATGAAGTAATTGACATCAATGCACTATTTGATTTCTAGATAGAGTGCAATGAATGCTTGGATGAGAAAGTATGAAAAAATAATTCTATGGAAGGAAAAATGTTTTATTTACCAAATAATATAATGGTGGGGGTTGTTTGCAATATTACATTATTTGGTCATGTAATAGTTTAGGGAGTGATTTATTATTTAGGGTGTGAGTGGAATATTTAAGTTAATAGTATGTGTCAAGTGTGCAAGTATGAATGTAAGGTGTCAAGTGAGTTTGTCAAGAGTCATGTAAGGTTTCATGTTTGAGAGTTATGTAATTATGATAGGATTTATCATTATGAGACATGCACATGGAGAGTCACATGTAATTATATATT
Source organism: Wollemia nobilis (assembly GCA_028583015.1). NCBI lineage: Eukaryota > Viridiplantae > Streptophyta > Pinopsida > Araucariales > Araucariaceae > Wollemia > Wollemia nobilis. The sequence goes on from JAQPPZ010002524.1 coordinate 3,675,970, forward strand.
GATGACAAAGCATTGTAAAAAATATCAACCTAGCATAGATTTATGCATTCTATAGTAGAATTTATTAATATATTTTTAGTATTTTTTTTACATTATTATTGTGAGTATTTTTGTATGATCCTAGGGAAATTTAAGTATGAGATAATCTTGAAAAATTACCAACACCCTCTAAATATTTTTCATCAATATCTTCCATTTTTCATTTTGTTCATAATAAGACTTATCTTCTAAAGGCTTATATTGCCCTAGATAATTCGAAGGGATAACCTCACAAACACTAAAATATAAGAATGATCCTCCATATTAGTTACTTTCTTATGCTCCTTTGAAAATTTAAAATTTTGTCCTAAAATACCTAAAGTGCAAGGACTATCCTCCATAGTATTTAGTTTCTTATGGTTTCCTAAAATCCCTAAGTTTTCACGCATATTTTCCATTTGTTTTTTTATTATGTTCTTCTTGAAACCCTAAAGTGGAGGGGATATACTCTACATTACTTTTATTTTATTATAAGCATAGGATTTTATTTTACTTGAGGAAAATGAAGATCATCTATCTACATATTAATCGTCCTTATCTCTTGTGTTCTTTTTTTCCTAATGGTTATTCCAAACGGGTTCAATATTTTATAATGTAGATGGGATTTATTTACCTCTTTATTGAGAGTGAAAAAACCTTAATCAAATCTAGCTTCTATTATGGTATGATCTCCTTGATTCATATTGAAGTTTATCTCATATCTTAAATTTTCCATGTTTTTTTCTGTTATCTTCAATTTGTAATACATTCAGTTTCATAATATTTTAGTATAGAAATTAAATGCTTTCATAATCCACTTATTTAAGCCATCCTCTTGATTGAAATTTAATCTTGATAAAATATGATAAATATTTTAAAATATCTATAACAATATATATTTAAATATATATAAAAAAAATCCTTCTTAAATAAAAGTCATTAAATAATTAGGGAGTGCAAGAGTGACTACGAGCAAGAGCCAAGAGCGAGTGCAACCAGAAGCGGGTGCAAGCGTGAGCCAAGAGTGAGTATATCCATAAGAAAGTGTGAGCATGAGCCAAAAGTGAGAAAGTGTGAGTATAAAGTAGAAATTAAAGTGTGATCTAGTTGAAGAAAATCCAATGCAACCTAGGAGGAAGTGTGATCTAAGATGGAGTGCAAGCCAAGATTAAATCATGGAGGAGGAGCAATAGGTTCATCCAAAGTGCATTAATACTTCAAACACTTACCACGAATGTGTGGAACATTATTTCCAAAAAATGTTGAAGTGAAGGAACGCTAGAAAAAAGAAAAGACAAGGGCTATTATGAGCCAATAGGGAGTGCAATCTAAGATCGAGTGTGAGGTAGAAGAGATTGAAAGCTAAGAGCAAGTGCAAGCTAAGAGGAAAGATGACCCAAGAGGGAGTGCAAACTAAGAGCAAGCCCCATTAGCTATTATGGAAGGAAATTCATATTTGAAAGACCTAATGGGAATTCAAGATGCCTTAGTTGGAAATATGGAGGTTAAAGTTGGAGATAAGAAAAAGAGAGAATACATGGCAAGTTCAATCCAGGTAGTAGATGTTACACCAGAAGTGAGTATCAAGGATGAGATGATTGAGCATGATATAATGGTTCTTAAAAGTAGAGGGTTAATATGTAAGTTCCATAGATCATGGCTAGGATTTTTGGAGATTCAAAATTTGATCAAGTGGAAGTGGGTATTAAATTCAAATTCCTTTGTGACTTTTATTTCTAAAAAAAAAAATTATCATCATCTTTTCTAGTTCAAAAATTAGGGATAAAATAATGGTTGGTTGCCCATGGTTTAGGGGAAGAGATGCACTTTATTTGAGACCATAGAATAATTTTTTTCTTGTTGAGAGAGAAACTATTAATAAGCTTCCAGTATGGGTTAGGATTTTTGGACTTCCATATCAACTTATAAATTAGGATGTTATAAAGAATATTGGAAATACCCTAGAGGAATTCATAAAGGAATTATTAATTACTAAGGATTAAAAACATACTATATATACTAGAATATGTGTTGCTATGGATATTTCAAAATCTTTATCACAATTCATTAAGATAAAATCTAAATCAAGAGAATGAGATCAAGAAGTAAATAAAAATATCATAATTTTTTACCACAATTGTTATGAGATTGAACACATGACAAGAGGTTGCAAAGTAAAAACTATAAAGAAAGATACAAAAATTCTAGCCATGAGATGAACTTCAAGATGAATCAAGGAAATCATACAGTAATAGAAGCTAGATAACATCAAGGATATTCTACTCTGAAAGAAGAGGCAAATAAATCCTATATACAATATCATTTAGCAAGTTTAGAAGGAATTAAAGGTGCAAAAGAATATGTGGAGAGAAATCCTAAAACAAATATAGCGAAAGAGGTCAAGTTTATTCCATGTAAATCATCTTCATTTTCCTCAAGTAGTATAGAATCCTCTCCAAGTAATAAGAGTGAAAGGGATGAATATGTTATCCTTTACACTTCAAAGTTTAAAGAACAACATAATAAATAAATAGGGAGTGAATATGAGATTTTGTTCATGGACATGGCAAAACAAATATGCTAAAAAATTTAGGGTTTCCTGCAATGAAGATGGAGCTAAAATTAGTAGTAGCAATTGCGGACACTGCCTAAATGTTAGTGTTACAGAGTATGGATGTACAAGGAAAGGAGTGAGAAACATTGAAGAAAATAATTTTAGAAGAATGACCTTTGAGGGTAAAAGTGACTGCATCAGAGAGATTTGAAGTTCCATTAGGGTTTACAGTGGAAATTTAGGGTTTCCTACAACTTTACTTTTTAAATTTTGAGATGAAGGGTTTCAACAAAGATGCATGCATTGAGCCAAAAATGAATTTTAAAGAAGCAATCCATGGAGGACCACCTCAAATAGGAGGGAAACACAATCAACAATTCCCAAGAAAACCATTGAGAATGCCAAAGATCGATTCAAATAAAATAGAGATGGGTTGCATGAAAACAACTAATGGATCTCCATTAGTGAAGTTGGAAATAACGGATCTCCAAGAAGGAATAGATAAGATGGAGAGGAGAGGACAATTTTTTTTATTCATGGGATTTCGACTGACTCTTGCTACCTTCAAGCAATGGGATGCCAAAAACTAGAGCAATAAAGGTGAGTTCCAAATTTTTACTTACCCTAATGGCTACTTTCTTATTTTTTTGCTCATGAAGAAGATAGGGAGAACATTTTTCAAGGGGAGCCATAGTTTTTTGGTAGGGCAGGGCTCTTCATTAAGCCCTAGCATACCAAGTTCAAAGCTGAGGAAGAAATGCCATCAACTACCCCTATTTGGGTTCGTTTATTTGGTCTTCCGATAGAATACTGGCATCCAAAGATATTCGTAGCAATTAAAAATTCATTAGGAGTTTTCATGATAATTTATGATAGCATCCAATAATTAAAGCATATGATTTATGCAAAAATTTGTGTTTTGATTGATTTTGACAAACCACTTCCATAGAATATTATTTTACAATATGGGAAAGAAATGTGGGAGCAAGTAGTAGATTATGAAAATATTCCATTTAGATATAAAATTTGTTATGAATATGGCCATCCAACCAAGTATTGTCCACATAAGGTCCCTAACAAAGAGAACGAGGATGGGGACTTGGTAGGGCTTCAAATCCCTAAATAAAAAACACAAAGAAAAAATAGCAACAAAAGATAAAACAATAATTTCACCTAATACCTTTGAAATTATCTCCACGGATGAGCAAGTAGATGATGAAGATGCTCAAATTGAAACAGTTATTGTGGAAACACAGTTTGATGAAGAGAGGAAACAAGAAGGATTGCATGATGAGAAATCACTAAAAGAGCTTACCTTGATGCTGAGAAATAACAGTAAAGGAAAAAAAAGTGCAATGTAGAAAACCAACCCAAGTGCAAAACAAAAGGGTAGATTCAAACTACAAACAAAATGGATCCTCAAAAAGACCATACAAATTCCAATAGTAATGTCATGGTTCTAAATAACTAGCCTATAGTCCTAGATGGAATGAATCAAAATACGAACAAAAGGATAAGGATGCCATAATCCTAAAGTTTATAATCAGTCTCTTTATGGAAATGTTGGAAGCTTTGGCTATTTTTCTAAGCAATTTCTGATATTTTTTGATAATTTGTTAAGGTTTGGTTTATTTTAGTGTTATTGTATTTTGTTTGATTTTTCAATAGCTCCTTTGGCTTAGTTTTTGTTGCATTTCTTTTTCCTATTTTTGTTTGTGGTGTATTTGAATCATTTTGTTATGTTGTTTTGTGGTTTTTTCTTTGTTTCGTGTTTAGTGGTTTTTTGTTTGTGGTGTATTTATTTCTTTTTGTTGTTTTTATTATGGTAGTGTTTTGTTATGTTGTGTTTGTAATTTTTTTGTGTTTCATGTTTTGGTGTTGTTTATTTTTTTCATTTTTTTATTATTTATTATTTATTATTTTTATTTTTGTATGTGTTTTATTTGATTGTGTTTTGTTATGTTGTGTGTGTGTTTTTTTTGTGTGGTTAGTGTTTTTTTTGTAATCTTTTTGTGTGTGTGTTTGGTTGTGCTTTTTCTTGTAGACACACTCAAGGAGTATGCTTTATTTGTTTTAGCTTTTTATGTGTTTGTGTTTGTGTGTTCTTATTTTGCGTTGATACAATGCTCCTTGCATGTGTCAAAGGTGGTAGACCACGTGTGAGCCTTGGGCATTTTTTGTGGAAGAGATACCCTTGCCTCCTTGGTCTTACCCAAAAATGGCATCCCTTATGGGATGTTTTCTAACAAAAAAAAAAAACATAATAAAGAAATAAGCTTGGAGGAGACCCATAATAATTTAGGTTACTACAAAATAATATCCTTGCACTTTAGGGTTTCTAAGGCAACATAAAGAAGATTGTGCTTTTGAGGTTATTCGTTGTACTTCAGATCCTTGAAAACAAGACAAACCTAAAGATGATAAGTCTTACTATGAGCAGTGTGAGAAGATTGAAGAGATTGATGAAGATGAAAGTATTGTTAAAAATGAAAAAAAAGAGAAAAGACACAAGAGACCAAAACAAAGAGAAAAAGAAACCTAGAGAGATATTGATATGGGAAAACAAAAGCAAATATCACAAGTGACAAATAAAATAAAAAAATAACCATGAAAATTATCTTGAAATATTAGGGGAATGGATAAAAACCCTAAAAAAAGGTATTAAGAAATTGTGAGGTTGTTATAGATAAGATAGATATGGAAGTTGGGCAGCAAATATTTTAGCCATTAGCTGTGTTGGTAAAAAATAAATTTTAGAAAACTTTTGATATAAAAAAAGTTGATCATGGAAAGTTAGTAGTTTGAGAAAGAGAAGATTGATAAAAAGACAAACGAAGGATATCTTTGATCGAAAGACAAAATTAAGTATAGTTTAATGAACTTGTTAAAAAATGTAATAAAAACAATGTAACGTCTTGTTTTTTTTTAATGGAAGTGACCCAATAAAAACCATATATAACTTATTAAAAAAAACATCAAATAATTTAATTTAAATTAAATACTTATTCACTTTATCCTTTCCTTTAATTCTTTTAAATTATATTAGACCGACTTCCTTCGGCTAAATTATCTCTTAGCTGTTAAAAGGAAGCAACGGTAACTTAATAAAAGAAAAGAAAAAGAGGAATCTATCTAAAACTTTATTTAGTGCACGTTCAGTCAAGTCAGCATATCTGATGCTAATCCTCACTAGAATATGTTTCACGTTCCATACCATGAAGCAGAGAACCTGTCAAGCTTGATACTGTCATTATTCTCCTCGAACATATTAAGGTTATGAATTCGATTAAAAAAAAAAGGAAAAAGAAGACTTAAAGATTCCATTCCCCAACATAGAAATAGAACATTGCATTATCATGAGAATCAGAATAAACTTTCATAATTGATATATCCCGCCTTTGCCACCCTGCCTTACTCCCAACGCAACCTGTTCGCAAGTGCTTTCGACGTTTCAAATAGCTCAACTTTGAGTTCAACTTGTTCACAGCCATCTCTGTTCCTTCTGCGAAGTTTTGAGCTCTCATCAGGTTTGTGTGTCTCTCTGTATCTATACTTATAAGGTAATGCAATTTGAGCTTCTTTTGATAACTGCTAGTTTGGTGAAATAGAAAGAAGAAAGAATGGCCACAACTCTGGTTTTGGTGAGGCGAACTGGCAACGGGAAGAGCGCCACTGGAAATTCCATTCTTGGACGCAAGGCCTTTAACTATAGAGCGAAACCAGGTTTACCTTAATCTTTACTATTTGGTAAATAAGATATTGTTAATCTTTTAAATCGAGATAAAAATATTGTATATTCATTATTTTAGTTTTATTTAAAATTTTAATCTTTTATTTTTTATTTATTGAAATGGAAATTTATAAAACTTAACATTGCCTACCAATTTTTAAACCATTCAAAGCGGGATTTCCAGAGATTTAAACCTGGAGAAAAACCTTCACATGGTGTAAGAGTCCCCTTCATCTCCCTTAGCCTAGTTTTAGAGGTTGAAAGAATATCGACGTGTAAATGCTTTTAATGGGATATAAAATTGGAGGCCTTAAGGTGTGAAGATGTCGTATAAAGATTATTTTAAGGTTAAAGATTTAGTGCTTATAATTTTAAATTTTTATTTGTATTTAATTCTAGATATCTATTGATATATAAATGTTTTTGGATATAACGGTTAGGTTAGTTTTTTTTTTTATAATTAAAATTTGGTTATTGTGAAAAATCCTTATGACGGACTACATACGTAAAGGGTTGAGCAATCTTCTCTCAACCATGACCTTTCCTAAAGTTGAGAGCTATACTTATCAATAGGGAATTTAACACAAAGCCACCACACACCCACCCGTCACACATTCGCCCATGTCGTAGGGGCATGTGTGACTGTGTGTTAAAGTTGCTATTGATAAGCTTAGCTCTCTCTTAAAAGAGGTTGTAGTGGAATGGAGGAGGTCATAGTAAGATAGGATGCTTCTTAGTAAAGGTTTGTCACACTAACCAAATAAAATATATATTTTACATTACTTTAAACATCATTAATATAAAAATAAAACACTTTTATACATGGTTGGGAGGTGACTGCTCAACCCTCTACGTCGATCATAGGGATTTCTCATAGTAACCAAATTCAAACAAACAAACAAACCATATATATATATATATATATATATATATATATATATATATATATATATATATATTATTTTTTTTCGATGATTCCGTTATGTGTGTCTGCAGCTTTTTGTTTCTCCATTGTCTCAAGGAAGGGATTCGTGTCTATTTTTTTTTTGTAATTATGATGCATGTGTGTTTTCTCGGAGTATACCCAAAATGTTGTCTCGGGAAGTTTCTTTTTGATAACAAGGCTATGTACCTTACCGGATGTAGATTTTACATATATAGGATCCTTAATAAGGATATGTTCATCAACAACCCCTGGGCTGATTTTTGTAAAAAGTTTTGGGTCAACCCTGTAAAACCCAATATTAATGCTATAATATCTTATCTACCAAAAAATATAAATATATATATATATATATATATATATATATATATATATATATAACATTTTCAAAATTCTATTCTATGTAAAAAAATAAATCTTCATATAATACATATAATATTTTAAAATATAAAATTAAAGTGTAAGAGTAAATATTTACATACTAGTTAATTAATTGTTCAAATAATATTAATATTTAATATAAGATCTGAGAATATGTTTTAAAACTTACAAATTTAATCATACTAAAATTTTAAGTTTTTTTCACACAACATACATCATTATGTCAAAACGAGTGATTTTATGTGATGTACATAATAATCAAAGCTTGAACCACAAGAAATTGAGCGCACACATGCCCCCCTCCCAAAGAGAGGCCAAAGCCCTAACAGACGTAGTTTGTTATATTATAAGAATGAACAATAATATAACTAAACCAATTTAAAGATTTTTAAAACTAAAATATTAAAGTTATTCTAGGTGTGTCTTGGTGATATATAAGTTTTCAAAAAGTAATCAAAACCTAAACTTGCTAGAGATGACTGTTGATATCTGTTCTATAGTCTTTTTGTTGCTATTATTCTTATCTATATTCAATTATGGATGTTTTAGTTTTTATCCACTTCATTTTGTTTTTTATTTGGTGCAGGGTTTTAACACCATAATATTAAAATGTTCCAATTAGCTTTTTCTTATACCTGTATATATTACAGGTAAATTAATAATAAAAATTTCCAAATCACTTAATAGATTTTACAATGGTGTTTGGTGTTTGTTTTACCATAAAATATTGAATAGTAAATGTTATTGTTAAATTATACATGTAATAATGGTAATTATCAATTATTGTAAGTTTATAATTAATATATAATGAAATAACTAAAAATTTCCTTTTTTATCTTCAAAATCTAACGCAAGTAATAAGAGCTCAAGAATCCACTATTTTATCATATTATTATTTAAAAATAATTATTAGGATTTTATTTTTATTATGAATGATTAGATGCATAGCATTTGTGTTATAATTTATAAAAAAAATAATAGACATGATATTAAACAAATTTATGTTAATTTGACAAACTTTAATATAGTAGCAATTTTTTTCTTACATAATAGGGTTTTGAAAGGGTTTTCTTTCCCTTTTACATCAACTTATGATGTTGCTAGGATTTAAACCTTGGTGTATGTTACTTCATCCAAATGAAATCGTGGTCCCTTTAGCTAATATATTGGTACTTATTCTTAAAGTAGTTTTTAACCTTTAATTGAGTTAGTTATAAAGGTGTGAAACATTTAAACTAAATATTTGATATGTTTTGGTTCCAATAAAAAATATTTTATTGTTTTATTGCAATGTTAGATGATTTTAAGTATTGTCCAACCTTTTAATGAGTTTATTACTGTAAAGTGGTGAATTATAGTTTTAAGTATTGTTCGGATTTTAGATGAGTTGATTGTAATGGTGGTGAATTTTGAAAACTTTAACTTTAAATACTAATTAATTAATGACCATGTTATATATATATATATATATATATATATATATATATATATATATATATATATATATATATATATATATATATATTATTTTTTAGCATTCACAATGCACACCATCATGCCGTAATACACTATGGTTTGAACCTTGAACCTCTCAAAGAGAGGCCAAAGCCTTAACCATGTTGTCCCCACCTTAGGACTATTAGTTTATTTTATAAACAACTGTAATAACAATGCAAAACACTAATTGTTGTGGTTTTGCTTGAGTATGCAAATGGTGTGATTTCATAATAATATATTTTGAAATATACAACTTTAATAATAAGTTTTAATTATCCTAATTATCTTTGGGTTTTCATCTAGGAGACCCAAGTTCAAACCTTGATATGAGGGGACTAGGACCCTTATAAATACCTACATTTTAAACTCAAAGTTTTAGCCAAAGGGTCTTGGTTCAACGGTTGGGACAAATAGTCAATTTACACCAAGATTCAAATCTCAGTGGCACCAAATAGTTCAATTTTACTAAGTCCATGTAAGAGGGAAAGGTCAACCTTTTTAAAACCTTATTTTTATTAAAAAATAAAATAATAAGTTTTAATTAAAATTTAATATTATTCTTATTAAAAATAAAATAATAAGTTTTAATTAAAATTCAATGTTAGTATTTATGGGATTTATAAATATTAATGCACTCTCTTTTTTTAAATGAGTGTACACAAGTTTTTATGAGGGGTCTTGGTCCTTTGATACTGAGTGGGGTTTGAACCTCAGACCTCTCAAAGAGAGGCCAAAGCCCTTACCATTGCAGTAGCCTTGCAACTACAATGTTGATGCACTTTCCTATTAATGATACATTTTTTAAATAACCAAATTATTTTTAACTCTAAAAAATATATTAATTTTTATTTATTTATTTTATATTGTAATTGGCAAACAATATGATTGAAAAATAGTGGACATGATAACTTGATCAAAACATAATTTAGTAATTGAGATTATTTGTTGGATTATAATTTAATTTTATTAGACCTAAAGAGTAATTTATGAAATACATAATTGATTTATATGTTTAGAACATTTTTTAAACATAATTTTTTGTGTAAAAACATTTTAAAAATGTATTACTTTATTTTGAAACAAAACACTACATTGGTTACTTTGGGTTCTTATCAAGGAGACCCAAGTTTAAGCCACGTGGTGCACACGCGTGCACGCACAGACACAATATTGGTATGTCTTTGGGTTCTCATAAAGGAGATCCAAGTTTAAACCACATGGTGTGTGAGTGTGTTTAAAACAAACAAACACACACAATGGTGTCTTTGGGTTCTCATCAAGGAGACTTAAGTTTAAATCATGTGGTCTGTGTGAGTGTGTCCAATACACACACATATAGGTGTAAGTGTTGGTGTTGTAGAGCAATCAAGCTTGACAAAAGAGAAAGGAATAAATTAGGAATAACCCTAGTGTTTGTTGTTACAAATAGGAGGAGATGATGTAGGTGAAGGCACAAGTTACGTGAAGAAATTTGGCTTGACATATGAGGAAATAATACATTAACATAATTATATCTAGATAAGAAAGTTAGAACACAAGTTAATATACATGCAAGTTGGAATGAACACTAAAATATTCCATAGAAGAAATATGTAAACTATGTTAGAGTAATATTCCATTCTTTGGGATATTTACCCTTTTTCTACATTAGGTAGATTTTATTTACCGCATGGTAAAAAGTAGTTTGTTACTTTTTACCACTAGTATTTACCTATTACTATTTACCTAGGGTAAGTTAGTCATTGTAGTCATTTTGACTATGTTGGTTAGTAGGTTAGTTGTTAGCTGACTTAGGGGGGGACTTCCTATTTCACGTATTACTTACCTAGGAGGAATAGTTGCCATTGGGCTATTTCAAGCCTATGGATAATATTATAAATACCTACCACTATGAATAAATCTCTAATGCTTCTTTGTCTATGGTACACTCCTAATCTATCATTGGTATTAGAGAAATGGCTTACCTAAGCGGAGAGCTTACCTGGGCACTCAGAGCAAGGCACTAGGCAAGGCGGGAGAGATGATCTCGTTACAAGTTGGACAAGACAAACTAACTCTTGTTCCACTCATTTCAAGGAGGGTTTGATTTAATTGGCTATTGAATTTTTTTATTTCTAACTCCTCTAAAGGTTTTAATTTTTTTTATTTGGGCCAATTCGGCCCGCTGGGTGTACGGGAAGGTGATCTCCTCTTGGACGGACAAGAACCACCAACCTCAACAAAGAGGCGCATTGATAGTAGTGGCATCGATGGCCTACTACATGAAGGTAGTGGATCTATGATCATCAGAGACTGTCGATCAATTTTGGTGATCGATCGGCTTTCACACAACAGGAGCTGACGCCCTCGCGAGAATGACATCGATGACCAGTCAGTGGGAGGCATGAAGGCAGCGTCCCTTCGATCATCGAAGACCGTCATTAAATTTTAGTGACTAGCTCTCGCATAATGGGAGTTGACACTTTCATGGGATCGACATCGAATACTAGATGGCTCCCACTATACGAGATCTGATAGACTCTGACAACACCACTGACATCAGCATGGGGACTGACTTAAACCTGATATGATTGACAACTCAAATAGACTGATGCAACCAATCAATAAGACTGACCTTGACATCGAATCTGAGGAAAACTGACTCATGGATAACTTAGAAGTGGTATGCGGCTACCAAGATGGAAATTTTGACATGGCAGGATAACTAGCGAATGGTAGGATCGAAGAGCCAGATGACGTGGTAGAATCTTACAAAATTTTGACCTTGAGCTAACACCTGGATTGAGGACACCTGGCTAAGCTGAGCTGGCATGGTGACTAGGTAGGCACATGAATCAAGAAACTCCATGTGGTGATAGGTGGCATGGTGTGATTGGTTGGAGCATTGCACGTGTGGATGTCATTGATTGGCTATCAAAATCGGTAAAAAGGAGTCTAACATTTGTTGATTGCCCGTGGTAAATCGAATGAAGGTGGGCATGTTTTGGTATTTATTCTATTGTATATGCGTAGCATAGCACATGTGGGACAATGTACCAAAGCCTTTTAAAGGCTTAGAGTGTGCAAATGCGCGCGTTCAAGTTAGAACCTAGGGAGGGGAAACTTCAAAGAGAAGAAGGCTCCATCATCCTTGTCGGGATAGCTAGCCCGACTAGAGATGGGGCCAGTGCCAAGGCACTACCCAATGGGAGTTCGGGAGTTCGATTCCCATCGAGGCAATCCCCCCTACATTTTTCTAAAAGGGGTAAATCAAAAGGGCCCAAGGCAAGAATATTTTTTTATTCTTTAAGTTTTTTTTTTTTTTTTTAATTGTTTTTAAGTTTAAAGTTATTAATAATTTAATATTATTTTATATAAAATTTATTTTTTTAATAAAAAGTAATTTTTAAAATAAAATAATTTTTATTATTAATTAATTAGACTTAAAATAATTAGAAAAATGCACTAAACATAAAAATTAAAAGATTTTTTTTTTTTTGCAACACAAAAAAATTGAGTGCTTTTGTTTTCTCACAAAAAGGGATATAAGACATAAAATAACACCTTTTTGTTGCAAATTAGCAAACCTAAAACCTTTCAAAACCTTGTTAATTTTGCACATTCAAACGGGGACAAAATCAAGCAATTTGATTCTTTCTTGCAAAATTGGAACACAAGGTGCACTAAATTTTGCAACATCAAAAGATAATAGTGCATTTGTTTTCTCTCAAGGAGGGATATAACACAAAAATTTTGCACTTCTTTTGCAAAATTAGGAGACCTAAATTCTTCTCAAAAGCCTTGTTCATTTAGCAAACAATAAAGAATCAAACTTGAATTCTTTTTTGCCAAATTATAAGACAAGGAGACTCAAAATTTTGTAAAATTCAAAGGCAAAGTGTGCATTTGTTTTCTCCAAGAGGGATATAATACATAAAATTGCACATTCTATTTTTTGTAAAATTGAGAAGAAATTGAAGACCTTGAGTACATTAAAACCAAGTCATTTATCGACTGGTTCTGGAAGCCTTTCAAATGCGGCTCGTGTGTCGACTTGTCTTGAAAGGAGTGCTATTTTATTAATTTTTCAAAACAAAGGGGGAAGAAAAGAAATTGTATTTCTTTTGCAAAATTGTAACACAAAAGTGAGGAGCACTTAAAAATCAAACTTGTTAAATTTGTAAAACAAAAAGAAAAGGCAATTGTTTTATGCCACATTCTTTGCAAATTTGAAAAACAAGAGGAGACATAAAATATCAAATTTTTGCACAACACAAATCCAAATTTTGTTTCAAAATTTGGTAATAAGGTGCATTTTCGATTTTACTCGACACCTTTATTACAAAATTGGCAAATTAGGTGCATTTTCGGTAGTGACCGACACCTATGTGATAAGAATTTTGTGGGCATTCTTGTTTGATTATTGCATTATTTTTTGCAATTATAAGTCATAAAATCAAGAACACTCAAAACCCCAAAATTTCACAATAATTTGTGTAAATAATTGCATAGGTTTAAAACCAAATTTACTTGATATTCTCTCCTAAATAAAAGCCCCTAATTCATTCTTATTTTTTTGGCTTAATTTTCTCAAACTAATTATCCCTCTTTAGGAGGATTTTTAGGTAGGTGTCATTAGATATCTTTTTGAGTGAATTATCTTTTGGTAATATTTTAGGGTATATCAAAATAAAGAACAAGTCTTTATAAAATAAGGAACCTTGAAAGTAGCAATCTTTTGCACTAAATGAGGATAATTCCTTTTTTCCTTCAAACACAAATTTTGACAAGAGGGAGATAAAACTTGTAAAGGCAATCAGAAAAGCAAAATTCATCAAAATTATACCTTTTTATTTTAGGCTTCATAAGAGCAACCATGCTTGAAGTACTTCCAATAAGAAATTATTTTTTGGTGAACATTTTTGAGAAAATTGCCTAGGAAGGAAAGTTTTTCACAAATTGTAAAAGGACAACCATGACACCAATCGGTATTGGTTTCCAAACAAGCAAAACTAAAATGGCAAAGGCACATCACAAAATCCATGTTGCTAGTGAAGTGTCTAATTCTGATTTTGGTTCAGAAAGAGCACACAATGTGCTCATGGTTCAAACAACCCTGTAAAAGGGAAAAAAATTTGTCACCCTAGGGAAACACCTTTTCCAAAACCTCTTTTTTGGCCTCATAAATAGCATAAGTTTTCATTTGAATTACTAGCAATAAAGTGCTGATTGCACCTATTTTTAGGCTTCATAAATAGCAAAATATCTTTGTTTGAAGTACTTGTAATAAAAGGGAGGAATTTTTTGGTGTAAAATTTGCCTAGGAGGCAATATTTGTAACACCCCAACACAAGCTTCATGAGTTACACATATTTTGCAATTAAGGGGGATAAACATTTCTTTTATTATTTCACACAAATTTTTGTACAAAGGAAGGAAGACTTATAAGGGTGCATTTTCGGCAGTGACCGACACCTTAGTTACACTTCTTTAAAAAATTTCATTACAACATGTTTTGCAACAAGGAGGTAAACTTATAAGGGTGCATTTTTGACAATGAATGACACCTTAGCTACCTTATCAAAACTTTTGCAAAATCATATTGTAACCGAATGAACCTCGTATGAAGTGATCTACTCTACTACACCTAGTGGTTGTAGTGACTAGTTACCCATGCAATATAGTTGGATGACAAGATTATAATAAGGACATTCGTTGATGTGAAGACAAGGTGAGGAATGACCCACTTTTTTCTTAGAGTAGCCAAAGCACTGTGATAGAGCAAGAACCAACAAATCAACATATTTTTCACTATATTGGGACAATTATATACATTACCAAAATAATGTAATAAGGAGGGGTGTTAGAGTAATATTTCATTCTTTGGGATATTTACATTTTTCCTACATTAGGTAGATTTTATTTACCACATGGTAAAAATTAGTTTGTTACTTTTTACCACTAGTATTTACCTATCACTATTTACCTAGGGTAAGTTAGTCATTGTAGTCATTTTGACTATGTTGGTTAGTAGGTTAGTTGTTAGCTGACTTAGGGGGGACTTCCTATTTCACGCGTTACCTACCTAAGGGGGGAACAATTGCCATTGGGCTATTTCAAGCCTATGGCTAATGTTATAAATACCTACCACTATGAATAAATCTCTAATGCTTCTTTGCCTATGGTATGCTCCTAATCTATAATTCTATACAAAAAATGAAATAAATACATTTTGGGATCTCATTGATGATTCTATAGATGAAGACAATACTTACTTGACTTAGGGATTGTGAGGTTCTATAGAAATATAAAAATATAGAACATTTTAATATCCTTATTACTCTTTAATTTAAATATTTTATTGAACCTATTCTTGGTACAATAAGATGGAACCTATTCTTGGTACAATAAGATGCCTAAAATACACACATGTGGATTTTTAGCGAGAGGGCCAAGAATACATTGGGAAAGATGCAATTATTGAGCTTTGTAACTGGGTATGCTAGGAATAGAGAGAATATAGTTTCCTTTCAATGCAAAGAAAGGTTCATTATGCTCCACTAAATGTAATAAGATTATTATAGTCATTTTTTAATTCACACTATATCCATGGATCAAGGTGATTGAGGTCTCCAAATTTTTTAAACTTGGGCAATCTTGATTACAACTAGTGGATTGAGGTGATATGCATTGAATTAAGTGTATATGTACCCTTTGATTCCAAGGAATTATCATCCTGGATAAATTTATCCTACTCCTCCATTGAATTTTATCTTCAACATAATAAATTTGCCATAAAATTATTGAAGAAGAATAACGTCTTTATGAATTACATCAATGGATTTATCCTAGAATTTTTCATTGATCGCTCTAGTGAGGTGTTGGATATTTCTATCTACATTAAGGAAAATAGTTAATTTCTATGGACAAGGGAGATGATTTTCCTATCCACATATTTCCATTTTGAAATATATCAAGATATTAAATTTTAAATTTAGAAGCATCCATTACCATAGCCTAAATATTTTTTGAGTGATGCTAGGCATGTGTGTGGCCTTCTTATAACAACCAAAACTATTTGCAAATATGAAAAAAGGTATATCATATTGGTGATATTTTATATTATCTACATTAAAAGGGTTTAAGTAGGATTAAGAAGAACTTTATTAGAATGATTCACTAAAAATTATAAATATTTAATCAATGGACATATTATGAATGAAGTACTCATACTACCTAAATATAATGTAATTATTTTTTGGCAAATAATATCTTCCGCACAAATTGTAATGTCAATTACAAGTGACTAATATGATATTGGCAATGGATGAATATTATTAATTATTTTCATAAAAATAAAATCACAACCCTTATTTTAATTATGACCCTCACTTTATTTGATTTAGAGTGTGTGTATCAATATGTTCCATCCATGATTTAAACTAATTGAAATAATCTTGGTAATGAATGAACATGATTAATTTTATTTATAAATATTAAACCACAAATCTTATCTAAGTATATCTAATTAAAAGTTTACTATTATTGAAAGTTCTACCTACCAAACATATCAAGCAATTAATTATAATAATAATGTATGTTACCTATGTTTCAATTTGAAAAAAGTATGTATTTAGTTAATATTGACATTTGACAACCATGATTAATGTTGGTTATATAAATTAGATCACAAAGCTTATCTTTATTTAGTTAGTTTAAATAGTTGTGGATCAAGGTGCATTGTGAGATGAAAATTTCAATGCACCTATATTTTTCAAATATACTTATATTTAAACATTAGAGACTACTTTTTGGTTCTAAATGTATGCATTTATATTATGAATTAGGTTTAAGATATATCAAATATACCCCTATAGGTTTACTTTTTGGTTCTAAATGTATGCATTTATATTATGAATTAGATTTAAGATATATCAAGTATGCCCCAAATATACCCCTATACGTTTACTTGAGATTAAATCCTTAGAAAATAAAAATGTATCCTTTTAAATTATGTGTATGATAGAGAGAGAGAGGTTTACTTGAGATTAAATCCTTAGAACATAAAAAAGTATCCTTTTAAATATTGTGTATGAGAGAGAGAGAGAGATGGTTTACTTTTTGGTTCTAAATGTATGCATTTATATTATGAATTAGGTTTAATATATATCAAGTATACCCCAAATATACCCCTATAGGTTTACTTGAGATTAAATCCTTAGAACATAAAAAAGTATCCTTTTAAATTATGTGTGTATGAGAGAGAGGGAGCGAGGTTTACTTGAGATTAAATCCTTAGAACATAAAAAAGTATCCTTTTAAATTATGTGTGTATGATAGAGAGAGATCTATTATTTTATTATTGTTGACTTTGTAAAGTTTTTGATAAGACTAAGTTATGATATGATCAAACACTTACCCTATTTATTACTCAACATTATCCAAGGATGCCTTTGATAAGACTAAGTTATGATATGATAATTCACTTACCCTATTTATTACTCAACATTATACAAGGATGTCTATTAGTTTTTCATTGGAGTCAACAATTTTAGACCACTTGTTCTTTAGTTCATTGTTGTCTGGAATTTGAAAAAACATAGAAAGATAATACGTATGCAAGTGAAAATTTCACTAGCATAAATTAAACTCAAGTGCAATCCACTAAAAATAGATATAGATGGAAAAGTTAAGTTATAATATTATATCATATAGTAGAAAATTAAGGAGCAACATGAGTAAGTATTAAATTGAGAAATTTTCTTGACATTTAACTCAATGTTGCATCCCAATTATATCTTCAACAAAGTTGTAAGGGAGTTCCAATGGATACTCCCAAACTTTAAATTGAGGTTGGATTGCCACTATCCATGCAAAAATACTCCCATATTAACCTGCACTAATTTCATGAAAAGTAAAATATGGAAAATAAACATGTATAAAAGATTAAGGGTATGAGTGATTCAAATTTAATATATGTTTAAACCATAGTGAGAGAGTGTAAGGGGTCAATCAACACATGATTTTTTTAATAGAAGCAATGTTCTTCCATTCATTTGATATAAAATTAATAATAAAATGACAATATTGGAAAAAGGTAAATACCTTAATCACCAAAACTTGGCAATAGAGGGTGGTTCCACTAATGGAATGCATAAGGACTTGCCAATTTCTTAATAGTCTAATGAGATCAAAGCACCATGTGGATTTCATAGAGTATAGATCTGATTCTCATGATCAAAATATTAATAAAATGGAGCTCTAGGCTCCTACATATATTTGGAGTTTACCCTTTACTTAATTGGAGTGAGAAATTACTATTCCTAGTAAAAGTAACTATTTGGGGGTATCTTTAGCAAAACGATGCCCCACCAAATATTACATGCCTCTAAATGGCCTGGAAGACTTTTAAGATGAGTTATAGTTTCACATAAAGAAATAAAGTTGATTTTTAAAGTTTTTTCTCAAGATCCATGCCTTTATGTTTACCCCTTCAAAGGTCTATAAGAAATACACTCCAAGAAGTGAGTGAATCACTCCATTTTGCTAGTGAACCACTAGTAATTAGTAGTGAATCATTAGAATTTGATAGTGAATTGCTATCATTTTTTATAAAATCACTTTGTTAAGCTAGTCGAGTTACTTTGCAAGTAGATAATTCCTAAGACAATTGAAAATTTTCTATGAATTGGCACTTAAGCAAATTGATGCTTCAACAATTTTATACTTGAGCAAATTGGAACTTGAAAAAATTGATACTTGAGAAAACAAACACTTGATAATCATCCCACCTTGAATACTTAGGCAAGTTTTGTTTATTTTGTAAACTTTTGTTGTTTTACAATATTGATCTTGGGTTTGCGACATCTATTTTTTTGTAACTACTTTCTTCTATAATATTTATGGTGATTTCATAGGGAACCAAGCTTGATTAGTGAGATATACCAAATCCTACCTTTATCCTCAGGCATGGAGTCTTCAAAATTGGAATCCTTACTTCAAAATTATAAAATTATACCTTTATTTAGCTCTCAAGTTATACATTTAAGACTACCAACCAATTCACATGTGAGGTTACATATTGATCATCCATATTTGAGTATTCAACTGCTCACATTTATCCTTTGGGAGGCTCTTCCCTTGATCCTATTTATGCTTTGGCTTCCCAAATAACCTTTATTATTTCAATGATATTCTTTGAATCCTTAAGTAACATTATCTATGGAGACCTCCACTTTTTGGATTTCTCTTCATTAATGACATTTGCAACATCTATGGAGTTTTCCTTGATAGGAGAGTACCTTTTAGATAATCACTTAGCAGTTCTTGCACATCCTTTTTCAATTATTCAACTATCATTCCAAGAGCATCATAGATAGTTTACACCATTGGAGTCTCTCTTGTTTGTATGATGTGTCATTTAACTATATGATTTCCATATTATTATGTGATCTATCCATATACTTCATATCTTTATTGGATGAGGAGTTAGTTGGTGTACTTTACCTTGGATGCTAGCTCCTCTTCCATCCATTTAATTGCATCTAAAGAGGAAGGACTCATAGTTATCAAGATGTGTAGGATGTTCCTTAGAAAAAAGATATGTGACCTTAGAAAAATTGGGTGCACCTTAGCACACTTGCTTCCAAAGTGACTCAACTTATCCCACACTTGAGTACTTAACTTTCAAACTATGTATTGAAAGTGTCTTGACAACGAATAACTCCTTGCTTCCTTTGATTGGTCAAGAAATGTGGATAATGAATGTATCCTATATTAATGCTCTCTCCACCAATGTTATTTTTATTGATGTACCTTCTTATCTCATGCATGGTGCTTTATATTTTATCTCTATATTTTCTCTTAAGGGCCCCTTTTCGCCAAGTAATAAAATGATTTATGGACATCGAGGATGATGTGCTCTTGAAAAGTGTATATTACCATGGATAGTTTTGATGCTATTGGAGGAAGAGTATCTTTGTACCTGTGGGGATGATGCAGGAGCATCCAGTGGTAGCAACATAATCTTGCAACAAAAGAAATAAAAGATTGAAACAAAACACAAAATACTCTAAGTGTTGAAATGTGTCGCGATATCGCGACATAAAAGTTGTCACGATATCGCGACGCATTTTGAACCAAGGCACAAGCAAACGCAAGTGTCGTGATATCGCAACATAAAATTTGTCGCGATATCGTGACGCATTTTGAACCAAGGCGCAAGCAAACGAAAGTGTCGCGATATCGCGACATAAAATTTGTTGCAATATCACGACGCATTTTGAACCAAGGCGCAAGCAAATGCAAGTGTCACAATATTGCGACATAAAAGTTGTCACGATATCGCGACGAACTCAGAACAAAGCCAAGAGCAAAATGCAAGTGTCGTGATATCGCGACATAAAAGATGTCACGATATTGTGACAAACTTAGAACAAAGCTAAGAGCAAAATGCAAGTGTCGCGATATCGCGACATAAAAATTGTTGCGATATCGTGATGAACTCAGAACAAAGGCGAGAGAAAAATGCAAGTGTCGTGATATCGCGACATAAAAGTTGTCACGATATCACGACAAACTTAGAACAAAGGCAAGAGGTAAATGCAAGTGTCACGATATCATGACAAACTTTGAACACAGGGGAGAGCAAACGAAAGTGTCACGATATCGTGACATACAAGATGTCACGATATCGTGACATGTTACTTTTCATAGACCGTTACAGAACGACATTTGACAGTTACCAGAAGTCATTACAACAATTCTAGGGGGTCGTTACAGTGGTTATAGGGACGGTTATGAATGACGGTTACAGCAAGAATCTATCATTATAAGAAGATGTTGATCTAAGGATTGAGGAGGCTAGAGATATGAATACTATAGTTTCTTTTTTATTTTCTATACTTTGTAAATCTTCCATGGTTCAAGATTGTAATCTTTCCATGCTTCTGAATGAAAATTGAGTCTTTTCTTTGTGTTAAAATTTGGCTCCCCATTAAGTGGTATTAGAGCAAGAATATTCTGAGTGTGTAATTAGAGCGTCAAACGTGAGGCAACTTGCACCAGGATCTAGGGTTAAGGGTTGTGAGAAGAAGTGAAGAAGAATGCCACCGTGAAGAAATCATGGTGCTGGAAGGAACGTGGTTCCTGAAGGAGACTTTCGAGCATTGTAGAGGCAAGTGTAGGCCCTACAAGAAGAATTGCGAAGAGGAGTAGATCCAAGAGGAGAAGACCAGAGCGATGATGAAGCTTGCGAAATTGATGATCCATCAGAAGAAGAAGAAGAAGTAATGAGTTATGTGAAAGCTCGAATGATTAAAGCCATTTCTCAAATTGGGAAAAGGCCGAAGATAGATGTCTCCACATATTCTAGGAATCTAAATCCAGAAGAGTTGATTGACTGGATCAACGACATGGAGGAGTATTTTGAATATGAGGAGATTGAAGATCCAAATCGGATCAAGTTTGTGAGAACAAAGTTAAAAGGCCATGCTGGCATATGGTGGAAAGGAGTACAGCTGGAGCGAAATCAAAGAGGAAAAGAAAAGATCACCAGATGGGATCGAATGGTCAAAAAGCTAAAGTGATAGTTTATTTTGGTAGATTACGAATTAGATCTGTTGCAAAGAATGTAGAGTTTGCGACAGTCTAGCAAGTCTGTTAAAGAATATACAGAGGAGTTTTTCAAAATCTCCATTAGAACTGGCCATACAGAGGCAAATAAAGAGAGAGTAGCCCGTTACATTAATGGGTTAAGAACCAGCGTGCAAGAAGAATTGAGTTTGGTTCGAATGAGCACCATTAAAGATTCTTACCAGTTTGCTCTGAAGGTGGAAGAGAAACTGAACCAAAGATTTGACAGTAAACATAAAGGAAGAGGTCGTGGTGGAAGAACTGGTGGCAGAACCAATGGAGGTAAATATGACGACTCAAAGAAGACTGGTGAAACAAGCAATCACCAGGAATAGGAGGAGAATGCATACCAGCCCTGTAATCAGAACAATGATTATCAATGGAGAAGAGGTAGAGGTGAACGTGGATATGGAAGAAGAAGATTTCGTGGAACCTGCTTCAATTGCGGGGAAGAGGGGCATCGATCATATGAGTGTCCCCAACACCAAGAGGCATTGAATAGAAGGCCTGAAGCAAATGCTCGAGTTGCGGTTGTTGATGATGGTGTTGAATCTGAGCACTCTGAAGAAGCAAAGCGAGGAGAAGTGATGATCACAAGGAGAACCTTGTTGAACGAAGAGAGGGAACTAGACCAACAAAAAAGCCTGTTTCACACGAGGTGCAAATGTTCAGGTAAAATCTGTAATATTATTATTGATAATGGTAGTACAGATAATTTTGTCTCTAAGGATATGGTGACTAAGTTAAAGCTAGAAAGAAGGCAGCACCCGCATCCATACCGGATTGCGTGGTTGCAGAAGGACCATAGAGCATTGGTCAGTGAACAATGCTTGGTCAAGTTTCAAATTGGAAGATACCAGGATGAGGTCCTGTGTGATATTTTGCCGATGGATGCTTGCCATTTGTTGTTGAGAAGACCATGGAAATTTGATAGATGTGTGGTGCATGATGGGCATGCAAATACCTATTCCCTGACAAAAGATGGAGTGCGCCACAAACTGAAGCCATTGAAGGAGGTTAAGGGAAAGGTATGCAATAATGCTAGAATTTGTTTAGTAGATGGCAAAAAAAAATTGGATGGTCTAAAGAGGGATTCAATGTGTTATGCATTAATTCCTACTGTAAAGAGAGAAGAAACTATAGACATTCCAATAGAAGTTGAACATCTGTTAGAAAAATTTCTTGATATTATATCAGACAATGTGCCTGAGGGTTTGTTGCCAATGAGGAAGATTAGTCATCAAATTCACTTAATACCAGGATCTATCTTACCTAATAAGGTCACCCATAGAATGTCCCCTATCGAGAATGAAGAATTGAACCACCAAGTTCATGAGTTGTTGAAGAAGGGATTAATTTGAGCAAGTTTAAGTCCCTGTGTAGTACCTACCATACTAGCACCAAAGAAGGGTGGAGAATGGAGAATGTGCACTGATTCAAGGGCAATAAACAAGATTACCATTAAGTATCGATTCCCATTACCTCGAATGGATGATATAATGGATTGTTTGAGTGGAGCTAAATACTTCACTAAGCTTGATTTAAAGAGTGGATATCACCAGATACGTGTCAGAGAGGGTGACGAATGGAAGACAGCCTTTAAAACCAAAGAGGGTTTGTATGAGTGGTTAGTTATGCCATTTGGATTGACTAATGCACCCAGTACGTTCATGAGGCTGATGAATGAGGTATTGCATGACTTCCTAGAAAAGTTCGTGATATTTTATCTGGATGATATTTTAATTTTTCGTAAAACATTGGACGAGCATTTGATGCATGTTTGGACAGTTTTTGAAAATCTGCGAGAGGAGCAATTGTTGATAAATTTAAAGAAGTGCAGTTTTGTATAGAAAGAGTTAATATACCTGGGATTTGTCATCTCAGAGGAGGGTCTAAAAATGGATCCTGATAAGGTGAAGGATATCATTGAATGGCCTACCCCAAGGAGTGTAACAGAGGTAAGATCATTTCATGGTCTTGCAAGTTTCTATAGAAAATTTATTAGAAACTTTAGCAGTATTTGTGCACCCCTAACAGAAACTATGAGAGGGGATAAGAAAGAATTTAAGTGGACTGCCAAGGTAGGTACCAGTATGGACATATTGAAGAAGAAAGTGATAGAACAACCCATTCTGGCACTTCCAAATTTTAATAAAGTGTTTCAGGTTGACTGTGATGCCAGTGGCAGTGCCATTGGAGTTGTATTAAGCCAAGAAGGTAAACCTGTTGCATACTTTAGTGAAAAATTAAATGATGCTAGAAATAAATACTCTGTTTATGATCAAGAATTCTATGCTATAATTCAGGCTCTTAAGAAATGGAGACATTATTTTCTAGCCAAAGAGTTTGTTTTATATACTGACCATCAAGCTTTGTAGTATATAAATAGTCAAGGTAAACTTAACCATCGACATTTGAAGTGGGTTGAATTCCTACAGAGTTATACCTTTGTCCTGAAGCATAGAAGTGGCAAATCTAATAGAGTTACAGATGCCTTGAGTAGAAGGCATAATTTGTTGATAGAAATGAGAGTGTAAGTTGTTGGGTTTGATGAACTTAAGAGTTTATACTCAGAGGATCTAGATTTTGTAGAGGCATGGAAGGCATGTTTGTCTCCTACTATTGTGGATCGCACTAAGTGGTTGGATTTTGTGATCCAATATGGGATGTTGTTTCGAAAGAACCAGTTGTGCATTCCTAGGAGTTCCATGAGGGAAAATCTGATCAAAGAGAAACATAGCGGAGGACTAGCAAGACATTTTGGTCGAGATAAGACCATTGCTCTAGTTAGTGAGAATTACCATTGGCCACGATTGCGGCGGATGTGACAAAATTTATGCAGGTTTGTAGAGTGTGCCAGATGGTGAAAGGAGTAAGCCAGAATACAGGAATGTATCAGCCATTGCCTATACCAGAGATACCATGGGAGGACATCAGTATGGATTTTGTTCTTGGTTTGCCAAGGACACAATGCAAAAATGATGCCATTTTTGTTGTCATTGACAGGTTTTCAAAGATGGCCCATTTTATTCCATGTCAGAAGACAAGTGATGTTGTTCATATTGTAGGCTTATTTTTTAGGGAGGTTGTACGCCTTCATGGTCTACCCCAAAGCATTATCTCAGACAGAGATACCAAATTTGTGGGTTATTTCTAGAGAACTCTATGGAAGAAGCTGAAAATAGAATTGAAGTTCAGTTCTACGTACCACCCACAGACTGATGGACAGACCGAAGTAGTCAAAAAAATTTTGGGTAATCTTCTACGATGTCTGGTAGGAGATAAACCCAAGGGATGGGATCTGATTTTACCGTAGGCAGAGTTTTCTTACAATAATTATGTCAATCATAGTACTGGTAAATCCCCATTCTAGATAGTGCATGGGAATAGCCCGAGAAACGCTTTTGAGTTGAGGCCGATAGATAAAGGAGAAAAGCACAGTGCTAAAGCTGAAGACTTTGTAGCACACATGAAGAATTTACATGAAGAGGTCTAGCAGCATATCAGTAAAATGAATGCTATGTACAAAGCCAAGGAAGATCAGACGCGACGTTTCAAGGAATTTTAGATAGGAGATGAAGTCATGGTTCACTTGCGCAAGGAATGTTTTCCTAGCAAAACCTACAATAAGCTAAAGATGAAGAGGTTCGAACCATGTCGGATCATAGGTAAATGAGATTCAGGAAATGCCTATGAAGTAGATCTACCAAATGAGTTGAATATTTCACCTATTTTCAATATTTTAGACTTGGTCGAATATCATGAAGGAAGTTGCAGCGAGCCGCCCAGTTCGGATATGTGGAAAATTCCAAAATCCACTCTAGACAAAGAGGAAATCGAAGACATACTCGACACTCATGAAGGCAGAAGTACCCGAAACAGACAATATTCAGAGTATTTGGTCAAGTGGAAGGGTCGACCTATTGAGGATGCAACTTGGTTGTCCAAATCAGAGGTTGATCGCCTGGGTTTTCCTCTGACCATCTAGAAGTGAGGATCACTTCTCAATCTACCCCGGGTGTCTGATGCAGGAGCATCTAGTGGTAGCAACACAATCTTGCAACAAAAGAAATAAAAGAGTGAAACAAAACACAAAATACTCTAAGTGTTGAAATGTGTTGCGATATCGCGACATAAAAGTTGTCGTGATATCGTGACGTATTTTGAACCAAGGCACAAGAAAATGCAAGTGTCACGATATTGCGACATAAAAGTTATCACGATATCGCGATGCATTTTGAACCAAGGCGCAAGCAAACGCAAGTGTCGCGATATCACGACATAAAATTTGTCTTGATATCATGACGCATTTTGAACCAAGGCGCAAGCGAACGTAAGTGTCATGATATCACAACATAAAAGTTGTCGCAATATCGCGACGAACTCAGAACAAAGTTGAGATCAAAATGCAAGTGTCGTGATATCATGACATAAAAGATGTCACGATATCGTGACAAACTCAGAACAAAGCCGAGAGTAAAATTCAAGTGTTGCGATATCACGACATAAAAGTTGTGATATCGTGACGAACTCAGAACAAAGGTGAGAGCAAAACACAAGTGTCACGATATCATGACATAAAAGTTGTCGTGATATCGTGACGAACTCAGAACAAAGGCAAGATCTAAATGCAAGTGTCACGATATCGCGACATGAAAGATGTCATGATATCGAGACGAACTTTGAACACAGGGGAGAGCAAATGAAAGTGTTGCGATATCGCGACATACAAGATGTCACGATATCGCGACATGTTACTTTTCATGGACCGTTACAGAATGACATTTGACAGTTACAGAAGTCGTTACAGTAGTTCCAGGGGGTCGTTGCAGCGGTTACAGGGACGGTTACGAACGGCGGTTACAGCAAGAATCTATCATTATAAGAAGATGTTGATCGAAGGATTGAGGAGGCTGGAGAGATGAAGACTGTGACTTCTTTTGCATTTTTTGTACTTTGTAAATCTTCCATGGTTCAAGACTGTAATATTTCCATGCTTCTGAATGAAAATTGAGTCTTTTCTTTGTGTTAAAATTTGGCTCCCCATCAGGGGACTAGTGTAATAATGAAGATAGGGGTGCCATTTTGACACAATGACATGGATGATTGTATGGACTAAGTGATTATGAATGATAAGAATGATTGGGGGGATGACACATGAGGTGATACAAGGACATACACTTTAGGGAGAACAAAGTGATGGATGTAGGGGGATGAAAAAGTTATTGATGATGGTATGAATTATGATAGGGAAAAATAAAATGGAGATGACATGTGAGATGATCCTATATTGTGAACAAGTAACTTGTTAGTGACCTTAATATTTGGGCTACGCTTATATAGGGTGGGATGCATGCAACAAAACAAGTCAAGGATAATTAGATAAGTATAAATAGAAGAAATAAGAAGGAAAAAGGAAATAGATAAAGGATTATCAGAATTGGGGATGAAATTAAAGTTAAATATGGTTGTGGGAAAGATGGTGGAAGAAATGTATGCTCCTAGATTGATGGTTTTCATTCTTGCCAATATTTTGCTTTTTCACAAACTTTGTTTTTGGTCATAAAATGATTTTTTTTAACTTGTAGATGTATCTTTATTAACCCTTCATTCAAATACTTATGGTTGTTTTAAAAATATGTCTTCAAAATTTCCATTCATGAATGTACTCTTTGCATCAAATTAATGCATAGTCCATAATTTTTGGCTTCCAAAGGCTAAGACCATTTTATTGTATGTTTCCTAACAATAGGTGCATATGTCTCATCATAATATATGACTCTTTATTGTGCATACTCCTTTGCCACTACCCTTGATTTTTGCCATTCAATTCATCCATCACTATTATACTTGGTCTTGAACACCCACTTTACTACAAGTACCTCCTTGTTCTTTAAATGCTCAAATAAATCTCAATTATCATTATTTTCAATTGTGTTTAATTCTTCTTACATGGATTTGGTCCATGAATTAATTTGGGGTGCTTCTTCAAAACATAGAGCTTCACTTCAATCTTGTGCAATAGTGCATAATTCACCATATTATCTTCTTGTTATTTTTTTAATTGTTCTTGTCTTGTGCTTGGCTTATTTTGAATCTCTTATCAAAAAAATTATCCAACATTTGATAGCTTGAATGTGATTATAATGTTCTATTCCCTTTTATACTTTTCTCTAGATAAATACTTGTTCATCCACTTGATGTTTATCATACACTAAAATATACAATTATGATTGTATTCTAACATTTTATGGTTGCTATCCATGTACTCCTCCGTAATAAAATATCACATCTCTGGGCATAATGCATTGTATAGATTTAGGGTCATATCATTTATATGCTTTGCTTTATTTAGAATAACCAACACAAATTTAATCTTGAATCTTTGGATATATTTTCTTCCTTTTCTAATATACAACATGAACATAATCCAAACAACCAAATACTCTCAAGTGACTTACAAAAGTCTTCTTTCCATACCATGTCTCATGAGGAGTCATATTATTTACTATAATTGTGGGATTTCTATTAATGATGTACACTGTTGTTACAACTACTTCAATCCATAAATGATTATCCAAAACTTTTGCTAGAACCATGATTCCTTCCATATCCATGATTGTATTATTCTCCCTTTCTCATAATCCATTTTATTGAGGTGTATAGGATATTTTCAATTTTATTATTTTCCTATGCTCATCATAGAATTAATTAAATTTCTTGTACTAACATTCACCACCATTATCATTTTATATCCATTTTGATTCTCTACTATGGATTTAAATATCTTGAAAACTTTGACATCACTCTTATTCATTAAAATACATACCCAATTTTTTCTTATATTAGCATCAATAAAAGTGATAAATTATATGGATTTATCAACACTTGGTGTATCCATTGGACCATACATATATGAATGAATTAGTTACAATGGATATGATTCTCTCCATGATCTTCCTTTTGGAAAGATCTCTCTGATATTTTTCCATGGTGTAACCTTAACAAAATTTACCTCTTACTTCTATACAATGCATTCTATGGATCATTTTTTTTAGGATTCAATAAATACAAGCTTCAAAAATTTAGATGATCATACCTTTGGAGCTATAACTAGCTACTATCCTCATTGGTTGTATGTCACAAATTGCTCTCTTATCCTTCTAGAATTTGGGGAATTATCTTATTATTCATCATAGGTACAACAACTCTTTGGTTCCCATTTTCTTTATCATAGATGATGTACTTATTATCAAAGGCCACATTGTAGTATTTATCTACAAGTTGCCCCACACTCAACAAATTGTGCTTCAATCCTCATATGAAGTAAGTATTTTAGATATTTTTATTTCCATATTTTGTGTCAATTTGTAAGGTTCATTTTCATTCAACCTCCAATGCTTTGTTCTCTCCAAATTTTACCTTGCTCTTGCATGAGTCATCCAACTCTACAAACAACTCCTTAATACTAGGAATATGATTTGAATAACTAGAATCTAAACACCAAGTCTTTTTAGTTAAAAATTTCTCAAAATTACATAATAAAAATACATTTTTGAGATTTTGCCTTCTTCATGTGAAATGTTTATCTTTTTCCTCCTTCATTACTTTCCTTTATTTAAAATTTTCTTTCATAGTGGTCATACATTTTGCAATAATGACATTGAACATTCTTCTTATCAACAAATATACCTCCACCTCTTCCACTATAGCCTCCTCTTTTACCATGACCTCTTTCTATTGTAGAGTATTGATTTTGTCACTCCCCTATTTGACCTTGGAAACTAGATTTTGAGCTAGATTCATTGTTGTTAGACACTCTTGACTTAGAATCAAAAACTTGCTCAATATTTTCTTCTTCACTATTTTTAATTCTCTCTTCATGGAATATAAGTGATCCTACTAATTCATCAACCTCTAATTTCTTCAAATATTTACTTTATTAAATAACAATCACACAATTATTCCACTTTGGTGTCAAAATCCTCAACATATTTTTGACAACATCTCTTTGTGTTAGTTGATCACTATAGTTATTCATTTTATGCAAAATCTCATGCACCATTATACAATAATCTTATAATTTTTTATTACTCTTCATTTTCAAAGTTTTCGTATTCTCTCTTCAATATATATAAATTTATTAATTTAATTTGATTAGACCATTAATAGGATGTCTTAAAGGTGCCCCATGATCACTTGAAAGTCTTGACACTTGCAATTCATGGGAAAAAAATTGTATAAAGAGTTGCTTGTATGCGGTATAAAGTTAATGCATTTTTTTTTTTGCTTTCTTCATTTTTTATGTGGATGATTAAGTACTAAAATCTATGATTTATTCATATCCATTTTTCATAACACTTCACACATCCTTGGTAAAAAATAAATTTCTCATCTTTATGCACCAATAATCATAATATTCTACTTTAATTTCTAGGATTGGCAATGAAGCATTACCATAATTCATGATAACTACAACAACAATGTATGATTTCTAGGCTGAACAAAGACTCCTATATAACATCCATCATCTAGTCTCAGAGGACATAAATAGGGCGTTGTGCGCCCCTTTTAGTTATGAGGAAATTAGGGAGGCAACATTCTCCATGGGTGGACTCAAAGCTCTAGGTCCAAATGGTTTTCCACCTATCTTCTTCCAAATATTTTAACATATTGTGGGGTTTGACATATGTGCATCCATGAGATAAATTAAATGGTCGAACTTCATATTGAATGATATGAAATCTACCTTATTTTTCCTCATTCCTAAGGTAAGAGGAGCTAAGAAATTCAAAGACTTCAGGCCCACCAGTCTTAGTAATAATCCTGCTAAAAATATTCACAAAGTCTTTATCTAATAGGTTAAAGAATATCTTTCCAGAGATTATTGATCAACCCTAGAGCGGTTTTGCGGTGAGAAGGCAAATATTTGATGGTATAATCGTAGTTCATGAGCTCATTCACTCAATTGTATAAGTGGCAGGCCAGGCACATTTTTGAAGTTGGATATGAATAAAGCATAAGATAGAGTATCATGGGGTTTTTTGCTCAAAGTACTGAGTAAGTTTGGATTTAATTCAAATTAGGTGAGACTAATCAAGACTTGCATATCCTCTACAAATTTTTTTATCATTACGAATGGATCACTGGCAAGCTACTTCAACATTTGTAGGGGATTACGACAGGGAGATCCTTTATCTCCTTACCTATTCATTCTATTGGTGAAGTCACTATGTAGAGCTCTCAAAGCTAACCCTACTATTGTAGGGATCAATCCTACAAATGGTGTGGACTTAATAGCCCACCACCAATTTTTGAATGATACTTTGCTTTCCTTTTTTGCTTTTGTTCCTCAAGATAAAGTGATTAAAGCTATTCTTATGGATTTTGAGAAAGTAGTAGGGTAGAAAATTAACTTCAGAAAAAATAAATTTTTTCTTTAATATACCCCCATAGAGACAGAGGAGAATTACTGAGATTTTGGGATGTGAGATTGATTCCCTCCCCTCGGTGTACTTGGGAATACCTTTTTTCAAAGGAGGGATCAAAGCCTCTCTTTGGGACTCTGTGGCGGAAAGAGTCTAGAGGAAGTTGGTAGGTTGGAAAGGAGCACTCTTGAGCAAGCAGGGAAAGCCATGTTGATGAAATCAACTCTTTAGAGTATTCAAATTTGTTTCCTTTCTCTTCAGGTTTTCATGGAAAATTATTTGAAAATTTGAGCAAATCCAGCGTTCCTTCCGATGGTTAGGTATTAAAGAAAAAAAAAAATCGTTGGTTGCTTGAGACCAATTTTGTAGTAAAAAATAATCTAGATTTTTGGGATTGAGAAGGATAAAAATATTAAACATGGCTCTTATGGCTAAGCAGGGATGGATATTGGAAAAAAATAAAAATTTCAATTGGGTCAAAATTTTAAAAGCTAAATATCTTGGCAAAGAATAATTCTTCTTCTCTGATCTTAATCCAACCCATGGATCCACTTTCTGGCAAAGCATTGTCAAAATCCATTTAGACATCTGGTGGGTGGAATATGGATTTTAGGAAATGGTCAAAGCATTAACTTTTGGAATGACACATGGGTAGTTGATCGATCTTTGGATTCCTTTCCTAACTTGATACTGGATGAACCAATCATGAATTACACCTTTGGATCAAAGTTATGTGACTTCATTCATATTGTATATGGTAGGAAATTCTAGAAACCCCTTGTTTTCCTTGGGTTATCACAAGATGATAAATTTGCCTACAAAGAATTGTTTGAATTAGTGAAGAGGATAGTAATACCCAATAGAGAGAAGTCAAACAAGCTAGTTTGGGCTGCAGAAAAGGATGGTTGCTTTTTTATTAAGTCAACCTATTCCCTACTAGATGCGGATGTTGATCCATGGTTCCCTATTCATGATGTTTGGAGGAAGGGCCTTACTCCTAAGGTAAATATTTTTTCTATCTGGTGGTCCAAGGTAAATACCTTATGTTGGACAATCTTCAGAAGAGAGGTATGATCCTCCCAAACAGGTGCTACCTATGTGGTAATGCATAAGAATATCCTAAGAACCTCTTCTTGTCTTACCTTTTTTCTAGGGATGTCCTTATTCTTCTCCTTAAATCTATTGGTGTGGCTTGTATTATCCATAAGGATCTATCATACATATTTGAACAATGGATTTCTTCTTTTATCTCACTCCACATGCACTCCTTTTGGTCCTTTGCCTTACCTCATGTGTGGTGGAAGTTATGGAAAGAGAGAAATTATAGGGCCTTCAAGAAAATTTCTCACCCTCTGGAGTTTGTGGTTATGCACTCCATTGTTGATACAATTGAGAATGTGGATATCCTTTATCTTGATAAGGTATTTACTAGTTGGAATATGGAGATTGAGTTGGCTCTTGGATTTAAATCTATTGTGGCACCAATGCCTAAGTTGCATCTTGTTTCCAGGTCAAATACAGTGTGGGAACCTCCTCCCTTCTATTGAGTGAAATTAAATTTTTATGGTGCATCCAAAGGTAATATAGGGTTGGTCGATGTTGGGGGAGTAATCAATGACTCGGATGGGAGAATTTTGTTGGCCTTCGCTGAAAAGCCAAGGGCACTCTTCCAAGGGTCATACCAGTTGGTCTCTCTAGAATGCATGAAGGTAATTATAGAGGGAAACTCCCTCAATATAATCAATATTATTAGAGGAATCCAATAACCTACGTGGACTATTTTGAATATGTTATATGAGGTCCAAAAACTGACCCAATCCCTAGAAGGTGTCTAGTTTAAACATATTTTCAGGGAAGGAAATAGGTCTATTGATTTCTTAGCTAACCTGGACCTCACACAGGAAAACATTTTGGTTTGGTAGATGATTTCCCAGTTGGGCTATTGTAGATAGATAATGATACAATAAGAAGATAACATGAACTCCAAAATTATTTTCAAACTTGGTGGGTGGGAAAAAGGGTGCGAGATAAAAATAAAAAATAAATTTGAAGGACTATCAATTTTTAAATTTAATCTAGAGGATAATTCATGCTACTGAATCGATAAGAAAAATAGGTGGCAATATTTTGGACAATTGGGCCCTTTCCATGCATATAGTGTTAGAATGTTAATGTGTACTTTGTCTGTGCATACACATTAAAGGGGGATGTTAGAATATTAATGTGTACTTTATCTGTGCATATTATGACATGTGTCCTTGACACTTATCATGTTATCATATAGGCCTCATACCTATATATTGTAATCATTCTTGTATAAATACAATTTCATCTCTTTCATTCCCAACATTTGGTATCAGATCCCAAGTGCTCTCCTACCTTTGTGAACTTGAGGAGGGGTTTCCCTCATGGAAATATCCCCCTCATTTTTTTCCTTCATTTTTTTTTTGAATACTGAGGGAGTATGCTCTCCATCATTGATGGATTAGAAACCAGAAGTTGGAATATTAATGGCTACAATTTTTTTTTAGAGTGATTGGGAGGTTGAATTTATTTTGTATTTGTCCACAGAAGTAATTTCTCCATGGAGAAATGAAAAATGAGATACACTAGTTCAGCAGATCTATTGAGAGATCATGTTTTTTGGTTTAATTTTTTTGGGATATTGTTTTTTCCCTATCTCTATTTCAGTAAAAACATGAGACATTGTATTTTAGCCATATTTGAGCACTATGGAAGATCTAGAGATCTGAATTTCTGAGGTAGGAACCCATATGTGTTTTCACTATCATCTATCTACTGCTAATATATTCCTGAACCACACCGTTGTTTTTATTTTCCTGCTTATGGCCTCTCAGATATTTGTTTAATTTATTGTAATTTTTACTCTGAGGAGTAGTTTCTATGACATACTTTCCCGCACAATAGCTAGTGACCCCATTTTTTGTAGTTTGAGAGTAATATTTCCATTCAATCAAAATATCCAATGCCAACTAAAATGGTGTGCCTAATTTTTGATGTGATTGAAACATGGAAATGAAGAAACTACTAGAGACATAGGACCTGTACCACACCATTATGCATCGTCAGGTTGATTGCAGAACCATTACAGATTATTCACCCAGCCCTCAACAAATTTTGTAGCAACATCATTTATTAAAATAGAATGAAATTGCTATTAGACCCATCATTATTGGATCGATTTGACACCCACAGACTGAATCATATCTACAACCCTTTTGACCCATTGTAGACTCTGGCCCATGTAGATTATGATGAGCACACCCTCAATAAAAGGAGCATAGCCCCCTAGCATGTCATAGGCATGGCATCCCATGGATCTTACCAAGCTAGGGATAAGTACACTCAGCCACTACAACCAAATGATGTTACTGCTACTGCTTCTTTTTTTGTGGATTCACCATGGAGTTTGAGTTGTTTTTGGTGCACCATCATTTGTCTAAAGATGATGTTTCACATATTGAATCACAATGGGAACTGCATATATGTGTGTGGCCAAGGTAAAAAATATCGTAACCCTTCATCCATTTCTATCATAGCCTGACAAACTTTGTTGCCTCGATGTCACAGATTGATGCTGCTGAAGCAGACTGAAAACAAAGACTTATTCTAAATTTGTGTGTTTTCAACGCATGTAGTTCATAATGTTTTAGATATCCTGAGGGATGTTTTGGGCATCCATCATAGAATAATTTTCTCTTATATAAAAAGCTACCGATGATGCAGAATCATGCTGGTTATTTTTTGTGCCAACATCCCTAAAGTTTTTTGAATGCGATCGACGAATGCAGAATGACTGCGTGGAATACCTAGCACCCCATAGTGAAGTCATTGCATCGAGAAGCTATTGTATCACAATTTAGATAGTGTTCTTTGATCATGCTAAATTCATATTAAATTTCATTTGTTTGAAAGAAGTTAATGTTTTTTAGTTCACTATGTAGTGGTCAAGCGAATCATTCAAATTTTCCTATTGAGGCATACTCCATGGAGTTGTTCACTGTGAATATGATATCACCTACAAAATTTATGTGCAATGCTCAATAAATCGCACAACCAGTGATGATTTCCCTACTCGAACAATTTTTTTTTGAATATCGATGGTATATCGAACCCAATGGTGTCCATCTATAGATGTAGACAGTTGATTGTCATGTTGATCGCCACCCCGTTCTAGTTGTTTGTTGCTCGTACAATTTTCTTGATGCACCAGTGTGTTCATGCCCATGCCATTTGTTGAAGGCTCCCATTTTTTAGATCAAGACCAACTACTGTGGGTGGTATTTACCTTGCTCATGGTTGATAGAGGACGTGTGGCCCAAGCCATGAAAGTCATCCACATGAATTTTCATTTTATCCTTATGCATTTTAAATTATTTTTCCAACAATGCTCGTGGGATGGCCTCAAATATATGTTTATTGATGTTTCCTAATCATTTATGTTTTTCAACCACGAGGGCACTCAATTCCTTTTAAAATGTACTTTTCCACATGGGCAGTGGAAGTAGAAGGTCCACATGGCCTATTATTGTATTTTCAAAAAAATAAAATATGGAAGGCCCAGGGCCATGTAATTCGATTGCGAAGGAAAATTAAGAGTCTATTTTTTATTCTACCAAAGTGCGATGTTGCCATTGAGCTATGTTTATGCCAAGAATATTCTAGCAAATGAAGGCCCCATTAAGAGTGGAACATAGGGGTGTTTATAGTCATCGAAAAGGTTTTTTCGATATGAACACAATGATGGTGTCCAAATTTCATTTTGAGGCTATTCCATATATCATATTTAGCCTCAAATATTATTGTATCATGGAGTGCATTCTCGATTGAACCTGACACTCCCAAGCATTTTTATGTGATCCTAGTATCTATTCACCTTCTCTATAGAACCTAGAGGATACAGTGGTTGGTTACCCATGCATTTCAATAGGATGAGATGGTCACCATAAGGACACCTACTCTAGGGACTATAGACATAGACACTATCTGAAGACTTTTTTGGATCAACTTCTAAAGACTATAGACGAAGACACTTTAGAATATTCTCTTCTTTCTCCTTCTTCTCCTCCACATTTGGATTCTATGACTCATTTTATTGTAATTTTTTAGTGCATTTTTTTAGAGACCTACACTTTTATATGGCTCATATTATTTTGTATTAAAGTGCATTTTTTATAGAGACCGACACCTTCTAGATTGTGTTTCACCATGAGGGGGGATGATATTCATGGTGAACCTAGTCAGTGACCTATGAGAGGCAACATACCTAGAGGATGACCTATAGAGGCAACAGACCCAGAGGAAGAGGCTGACCTTGAGGCACTCAAGATGACCTTGAGGCACTAATACGGTTGACCAAGAGGTAACAGACTCGAGGTAGTGGCTGACCCTGAGGCAAAAGACCAAGATGTATACACCGATGATCTAGAATTATTCATAGTTGGAGATCCAAGCACCAAGAGCACAAGCCTAGACCAAATCATGTAATAAAGGAGGATGTTAGGGTTATTTTAGAAAAGTACACATTAAGGGGGGATGTTAGAATATTAATGTGTACTTTGTGTGTGCATGTTATGACATGTGTCCTTGACACTTGTCATGTTCTCATATAGGCCTCATGCCTATATATTATAATCATTCTTGTATCAATATATATCATATCTTCTACAAGAGGCAACATACCTAGAGGATGACTTATAGAGGCAACAGACCCAAAGGAAAAAGCTAACCCTAAGGCACCTAGGATGACCCTGAGGTACTAATATGATTGACCCAAAGGCAACATACCGAGATGTATACACCACTGATCTAGAATTATTCAAGTTGGAGAGACAAGCACCAAGAGCATGGGCCCAGACCAAAGCATGTAATAAAAGAGGATGTTAGGGTTCTTTTAGAAAAATACACATTAAGGTGGGATTTTAGAATATTAATGTGTACTTTATATGTGCATACACATTAAGGAGGGATGTTAGAATATTAATGTTTACTTTTTCTGTGCATATTATGATATGTTTCCTTGACACTTGTCATGTTCTCATATAGGCCTCATGCCTATATATTGTAATCATTCTTGTATCAATACAATTTCATCTTTTTAATTCCTAACAGATATAAAATTTGAATTGGGGTTAGTTATTACTTATGCAAAAGAAATTCTAGTACTTATTGGCTAGGAGTAATAGGAGCTGAAGGATGACGAAATGGTTAATGAATTTGGCCCTAGTGGGACTAATAATTGATCTCAAATTCCTTTATTCTAATGGTTTGTGTTGTAGTTTTTGGTTCCTATTTCTTCTCTTATTTGATTTTTTGGTCAATTTTTTTTGGAAAGGATGTTTGCTCTCCCCTACATGAAATTGAGTTGCTCTTTGTTTTTTTGCTATATTAGTGCTTATTCTTAATCCTTTTTTTATGGAGCTAGCTGAGAGATAGTTATTTTCAGGGATCCTAGTTCCTCTCATGGGGTCCTATGAGCCCTATCTATGCTTTTAAGGAAGGTTGGATCGATTTTGTTAAATGTTTGGGATCCTTTTGAAACCCCTTTATCCACAAAATAAAAAAAAATATGAAGCTTTCCACCATAGACTTGACTTTTAAATTATTTGGTTAAAGATAATCAAATCCTTAAAATCTTTACTCCTCCAATCTTCAATGTCCAGCATTTGGTACCAGTATGTGAGATGTGATGGTACTATGAAATAGAGATTAAAACAACATAGAAAAATAAAATGAATAGAAAATGAAATTAAACAAATAAACCTCAAATAAACACTTAATTAGCCTTTAAATTTTTACATACTACTTCAATACAATGTTGTATACATATATGTATAATAGGAAATCTCTTTATTGTATCAAGGGTCTATTAGTGCTTCACATTCTCTCAAATTTGGGTGAGAATATTTATTTTCCTTTTTCATTTTTACTTGCAATTCTAATTATGTCCTATTTTAATTTTTGTCTTATTCTTGTCTTGTTCTTTTTTTTTGTCTCATTTAGTATCATAATATTCAACAATCACTTTATCCCTCTGAATAATCAAGTATCCTTTGGTTTTTAAAGTACATGGAGAGTAGAAGACAAAGCTTTATATTATATAATATGGAATTATTTTTGTATAAGCTTGTCTATTATGATCTATCATTAAAATTATCCCATGTAATTTAATTGTTTTAGTTGATTTATTGAGTTTTGGTCCATTCATTTAAATTTAATTATGTTATTTAAATAGTTTAAGGTATAATACAAAATCAATCATGTACTTCTTGGGTGAAGCTTAAGAGGTATATTACTATAAATACCATGACATAACTCTTTAGGAGTGAGTATGTTATTGCATAAGTTGGGTAGTTCTACATTATTTGAATGATGGTGGGATAATGTTATGAATCTCCTTGCTCATCCATAAAAGTTATTAACTACTTAAAATATATTAAATAAACAACTGCATTGAATAATATCATAATGCAATTTATGAAATTAATGGAAATTACTCTAATGCCTTAAATTTATAATTCAAACCCTTAAGGTAGGAAAACATCGTACAATGTTCCTTACTAGAAGGAAGCCACTCACAATATCTCAATATGAGATCCTAACAATACAATATTCTTCTCTTCATATCCTCCTTATGAGTCTTTGCCCATATTTATAATGCCCAACTACCTACCACTCCCACTTATCCATACATGTGGGATAATTACATCTAATATAATATTATAATATTAATACAATATTATAATATTAAATATTTATCTTAGGTACCTAACATTCCACACCGCTTACAAAATGTTTCATCCTCAAAACATAAAAATATACTAAACAATGTGATATTTTGAGCCTTAATTTTTTTCTTCTTTGATTTATGCTACTGCCCCCTCCTTCACCTCTTTTTTAGGTTCTTTTGCTTATTCAATTTGTTTCAAATTTTCTTTGATCTTTGACATAGTTTTTGAATCTTTGTTGCTATTCCTTCCCAAGTTGTTGTTGTTTCCATAGGTTCAAATTTTTATTCTTCTATTGGTTTCTCAACTTGTTACCCTACTATAACTACTTTTTTTCCTTGGATTCTTGCTTCTTATGCTAGGAAATATCTTGTATTGTTATTTTTTTTCTTACCAAAATTTCATAAACTTATTTAATATATTGATATTAATAGTATCCAAATAATTTAATCAAGGATAACCAAGAACAATGTACACATCATCCATATCAATAGCATAAAAATATGAATGTAAAATATATTTGTCCATGGTGATCTTCAGATCTTAAAAAATCTAAACATTCATACCCTTAAGTTGTATGTCTTTGATTTTTTTTGCTTGAATCTACAACCTCTTGGACAAAGATATATTAATGACATTGTACCTACTGCTAGGGTTTATAGAAATAATATATTTCTTTTGGATGCCACCATGAACTTGCAAAATAGAATTTTTAAAATTGAACAAATCCCTTTGACCACTCTTTGGCTTATTTGATACCAATGATGTGGTTCTTTCAACTTGCACATTGTCATCTATATTTTTTCCTTCTATCATGTTCTCTTTGCTCATTTTTGTTTGGTCCTCTTGAAGCCTATTTACCTCTTCTATCAAGTTTTACATATTTTCAAAATTTTCTACGTGCTTCCTTCAATTTGTACACTATCATCCTTCTCTTTTTATTTTACCAATTTCTCATAAATTATTTGCTTTTTTATTTCTTCTACATAGTTTTTGGTCTATTGTTTATTTTGTTTATTTCTTATATACATTATGGTACACATAGATCCTTTTAAGAAAAATTGACTCCTTTGACATCCAAGTTGTACTTCCTTTTGTCTATACACTATCATCATTTTCATTTTCTATTGCTAATTTCTCACAAATTAACTCTCCTTGAATTTCCTTTTGTTCTTTTTTAGGGCTATTCATTTCTTCTACATAGCCTTTGATGGTGACCTTAAAATTACATATCTATTTATATGGGTCCCATTGACTCAAAAATGCTTGCTCTATTTTGTCCCAAGTGTAATTTTATTTTTTCTTAATAAAAATTACCCACCAAGAAAGAGCTTCTTTGTCTAAAAATTTGCCAAGGTAGGCTTTCCAATAATCATCATCAAAATATAGAGATTTAAACTTCATCCACCATTCTTGAACATCAATATCTTTTTTTCCAATGAATATTGGCAACTCCATGACCTCAAATCCCCCCAAAAAAAATTAAAACTTGTATTTTTTAATAACTGCCACGTCTAGACTACTACCAAGCTGTGGATTTTTTTTTCAAATTATTATCAAACTATAGACCCTTTTTTTTTTAATTGTTACCAAATTTTAGACTAGGTATTTCAACACTGTTACTAAACTATGGCTACTCCTCTATGGATTGCTATGAAACTATAAGTTACTACTATACAAACCTTTTTTTCCTCGCACTAAGCTTACTTGTTGAGCAAGGTGCAGCAAAAGAATTGCAAAAGTATTGTCATTGTTGTCAACACATTCAGATTGATGCAGTTTGTGCAGTTCAGAGGTCAGTCAGATCAAGTGCAGAAAGTTTCAAGGAAAACAGAGGTGACCCAGATTCAAAAACTGGCAAAAAGAGACAAGGAAGAAAACTGTCGCGATATCGCGACATGTTTTCTGTCGCGATTTCGCGACATGGTCGAGGAGAGAGAAGGCACAGCCGAAAATGTCACGATTTCGTGACATGTCGAGTTTTCGCTGAGGAGAGAGAAAATGTGTCGCGATATCGTGACAAAACCGAGGAGAGAGAAGATGCGAGCAAAACTGTCGCGATATCGCGACATGGCAGAGGAGAGAGAAAGTGAAAGGTAAACTGTCACGATTTCGCGACATGCTGGCAGAGAAGGAAACAAAGGTGTAGCGATATCGCTACATGTTGAAATGAATGGAAACAAAGGTGTAGCGATATCGCTACATGTTGAAAATACATGGAACTAAGGTGTAGCGATTTTGCTACGTGTTGAAACAAAGAGAAACTAAGGTGTAGCGATTTCGCTACATGTTGAAACAAAGAGAAACTAAGGTGTAGCGATGGCGCTACATGTTGAAACAAATGGAAACAAAGGTGTAGCGATATCGCTGCATGATGAAAATACATGGCACAAAGGTGTAGCGATTTCGCTACAATTAGAGGAAGGTGAGAAAACAAAGATGTAGCGATTTCGCTACAAGTGAAAAGACACAAACAAGAAGATGTAGCGATTTCGCTACTGCATGGAGCAAAGAGCGTACGGAAGCTAAGCGTCGCGATTTCGTGACGAAGATAACGATGACGTCAGCAAGGGCCGAAAGTGTCACGATTTCGTGACAAGTTTCAAAGAAAGCTGCTAGAAGCCGAAAACGTCACGATTTCACGACAAGAAGATGATGACGTCAGCAAGAGCCGGAAGCGTCGCGATTTCGTGACATGTTCCATTTTCGCTGGAGTTGGCAAGGAGAGTTGTACGGAAGAGCAAAGTGTCGCGATTTCGTGACATGTTCCATTTTCGCTGGAGTTGGCAAGGAGAGTTGTACGGAAGAGCAAAGTGTCGCGATTTCGTGACATGTTCCATTTTCGCTGGAGTTGGCAAGGAGAGTTGTACGGAAGAGCAAAGTGTCACGATTTCGCGACATGTTCCATTTTCGTTGGAGTTGGCAAGGAGAGTTGTACGGAAGAACAAAGTGTCACGATTTCGTGACATGTTCCAATTTTGCTGGAGTTGGCAAGGAGAGTTGTACGGAAGAACAAAGTGTCGTGATTTCACGACAACATTGATGATGACGTCAGCAAAGTTGAAAAGTGTCACGATTTCGCGACAGGATGAAAGGAAAGCTGTTGGAAGCCGGAAGCGTCATGATTTCGTGACAGCATTGAGGATGACGTCAGCAAAAGTTCAAAGTGTCGCGATATCGCGACAAGATGCAGGGAAAGCTTGCAAGAGCCAAAACTGTCACGATTTCACGACATGCTTAAGGATGACGTCAGCAAAAGTTCTAAGTGTCGCGATATCGTGACATGAACAGAAGAAAAGCTTTCAAGGCCAAAATGGTCACGATTTCGTGACAACCTTCAGGGTGACGTCAGCATAAGTTAAAAGTGTCGCGATATCGTGACAGGTAACAGTCTGGCAGGTAAAACCCGTAGGAACATGCAAGGTGACACGTGTCGAAAAAGTCGACAGGAAAATCATGCAGCCAGTTACATAAGAAGTAACTGAAGTCAGACAGATAGGTAAATATTGACAGGTGTTGGACATGCAATGCAATAGCCAAACATGCATAATTGAAACGCATTCGAAAAGCCGAATATGAAGGATAATAAAAGCATTCGAAAGGTCGTATTTGCAGGCATTCTAACAGACGTATTTGAAGCATACAGAAAAGTTGAACATGAAGAATCGAAAAGCTTTCGAAGAATTGCATATGGAGAAAAGAAAAGGCACTCGAACAGCCGTATGTTCATGCATTCGAACAGTCACATTATGGATAGGAGTAATGAATTCGAACAGTTGGAGAAGGTCATTCGACTGCATGCCAGATTGAA
Source organism: Wollemia nobilis (assembly GCA_028583015.1). Lineage (NCBI taxonomy): Eukaryota > Viridiplantae > Streptophyta > Pinopsida > Araucariales > Araucariaceae > Wollemia > Wollemia nobilis. The sequence continues at coordinate 3,718,692 of JAQPPZ010002524.1, forward strand.
AGGTTATAAAAGAATAATCGTACAGAGAAGATGTTGCTGCTGTTAGAGAGAAATTGCTGTAAAAGGAGGGTTAGATAAGAATCAAGAGAAAAATAAGCAGAGCCGTGAGAGTGTGTAGAGTTGGGTTAATTGCAGACCAGTCAGGGTCGTGCTTGAAGTGAAGACATTTTATGTCATCCTAAATTGATCAGAATTGCAGTCCAAGTTGGTGCTTGGTACTTGGGGTTGGTGCTCCATCTGTTGCAGCAGAAAAGTACAGGGGTTGGTGCTCCTTCCAGTTGGTGCTGGTAAAATATTTGTAAAATTGATTTTGCAAAGACTGGATTTGGATTGGAGTCCAAGCAGTCATTTTTGAGGAGTAGCCAAATTGGTGAACCTCGGTATATTGAGTGTTGTGGTGTGCTCTCTTGTTCAAGTTGTTTTTTTTTTTTTTTAGTTCTCTTTATTTCATATTAAATGTTGTAGATATAAAAATTTAATAGCTACACTGATTCACCCCCCCTCTCAAGTGTCATTGTGTAAACATCAATTGGTATCAGAGCAGGTTCCTTGTACAAGCTTAATCAGCTAAGGAGATCTTGGAAGAGACAATGGCAGGTGGTGAAGGATTTTCATCCAACAAAGCTCCCTTATTTGATGGAACAAATTACACTTTCGGAAACTCAGAATGCAAACATATCCGAGTGCATTGGGATACGATATTTGGGATTCTCGTAGATAGTGGATACACAAGCACCCACTACTCCTCCAACAGACATCGCTGAGAAAAAGAAATTTGAAAACAAATCCAAAGCTAAGAATGCCATAATGTGTGGGCTTGTTGACAATGAACTGATAAGAGTCATGAGTTGTAAATCAGCAAAAGACATGTGGGATAAATTGAAGAGCATCCATGAAGGAGACAAGAAGATTAAGGAAGCAAAACCGCAAACTCATCGAGCACAGTTCGAAGCACTGCAAATGAATGAAGATGAAAACATAGAGACTTATATGCTGAGAGTCAACGGAATTATTAATGCAATCAGAGGACTCGGTGAAGAAATTGATGATGCAGTTGTTGTGAAAAAGGTTCTCAGAACACTTCACAAAAGATTTAACTCCAAAGTCTCTGCAATAGAAGAGGCAAAAGATCTAAACAACTTCAGCATGGATGAGTTGCATGGTTCCCTGACAGCATATGAAATGAGAATAGGACAAACCAAGTCTACAGACAGAGAAGCAACTTTTAAAGCACACAAGAATGTAAAAGCTGAACATGAATCTGAGGATGAAGGAACACTGGATGAAACAGAAGCCAATTTTGTTCGAAAACTCACAAAAGGAAAAGGAAAATATAGAGGGAAGCTACCTTTTAAATGCTTCAATTATGGAGGAGTCGGTCATTTTGCAGCCAAATGTCCAATGCAAGAGAGAACCAAAAATGGTGAAGGTTCACACCAAGAAAAAGGTGACTGGAAGAAGAAACAAAATTTCAGAAAGAACAACTTCAAGAAGAAAAGCTTCATAACCAAGAATGTCAGCAGTTCTGAAGAAAGCACAGATGAGGAGTCTGAAGAAGAAGGAGGTGAAGCTCTGTTCATGGCACTTGAAGAAGAAAGAACAGAGGAAAATCAGGAAGGTGATGAAAATTCCAAGGATGAAGCTGAAGTGTATTTGGAAGGAGAATTGGTTGCTGCACTTGAAGAGTTGAGTGCAGAAAGGAAGAAGAATAAAAAATTTTCAAAGAAATTAGAGAATGCCACAGACATAATAAACAATCTGAAAATACAGACAGAGGAATTCAAGAAAATGTCTGAAGTTCTTGATGAACAATTAACTGTAAAGACAGTTGAATGCAGCAAGCTAGAGGAAGACATTGTTAAGTTAAGGATGCGATTAGAGGAAATGAATAGAAAATTGAACTGTTTTCATAAGTTTGAAGAAAGTACTGTAAAGCTGGATAAAATGTTAAATAACCAAAGGCCTTTTGGCATCAAATTTGGTTTAGGCTTTGATGAAGGAGAATCTTCAAAGGATTCAAAGAACTTGAATATAGAACCCACAAAGAAAGAAGAAAAGATCAGGGTTGAACCAAAAAAACAAAATCATGCAAAAGAAAACAATAATGCCAGATTCAAGAAGAATACTGACAAAGATGGATTCACAAAAGTCACACATCCGAGGAAGAGAAGAGTCATGGCTCCTACTTCAAACTGGCAAAGACCGGCACCCAGATTTAATCATGCATTTTCTGGTTATTGTTTTAAATGCAATGCTTATGGCCATAAGATTTCAGATTGCAGGCATAATGTATCTCAAAGGAATTTTACCAGCAGAAATGTTTTTTCTCCTTTAATGAATTATGCAGTTGAATGTTATAATTGTCATAATTTTGGACATATTGCTAGAAACTACAGAAGCAATTTTGCATCAAATAATTATCAGGGTAGAAAATCTCAGCCAAGTGGGTTGAAACAAAACCAAAAATTTCCTGAAAAACAGGCACATGCTAATGAAAGGACAAAGGCAAAACAAGTAGCAAAATCTGCTATCAAATCAGAATGGAAAGAAAAGGAATCTTTGATTGTCCAGACTGCTTTTAAAGCTCAGAACAAATCAGCACCTTGGATACTTGACAGTGGTTGTTCCAGTCACATGACAGTTGACAAGCAAAAGTTTGAGAATTTACAGAATTATGAAGGTGGTTCTGTGAAATTTGGAAATAATGATGGAGCAAAGATTGTTGGAAAGGGATCAGTCAAGATCAATGATGGCAATATAAAATCAAAAGAAGTCTTGTTTGTAATTGGCCTGAAGCATAACTTGCTAAGTGTAAGTCAAATATGTGACAGAGGTCATGATGTAATCTTCAAGAAGGAGGGTTGTGAAGTAAGAAAGACAAAAAATGGAAAGTTAATAGCCACTGGACTGAGAACTTCAAGAAATCTGTATACACTTTCAGAAACTGCAGAAGGAACATGCTTGATGGGACAGGAAGATGAAAACTGGCTATGGCACAAGAGGCTTGGGCATATTAGTTTTGACAATCTGGCAAAAATCAGTTCAAAAAGAGCAGTTAGAGATATACCAAACATTGGCAAACCCGTAAATAGCATCTGTGAGTCATGCCAAAAGGGAAAACAAACCAGAGCCACTTTCAAAGCAAAAGAATACTTCACTAGCAAGCCATTAGAACTAATTCACACTGATCTATGTGGACCCATGAGAACCAAAAGTATAAATGGACACAAATATTTTATGCCGTGTATAGATGACTACTCAAGAATGACATGGGTACTATTTTTGAAACTCAAGTCAGAAGCCTTTGAAATGTTTAAAACCTTCAAAAATCTTGTTGAGAATCAATCGGGAAAAAGAATTAAATGCCTAAGATCAGACAGGGGAGGAGAGTTTATCTCCGAAGAATTTGCAGAATACTGTCAAAAACATGGGATAAGAAGACAGTTTTCAGCAGCTAGAACACCTCAGCAGAATGGGGTTGTAGAAAGGAAGAATAGAACAGTGCAGGAAATGGCAAGGACAATGCTGGCAAAAAAAAAAATAGCTGACCGATTTTGGAAAGAGGCAGTTCATACTGCAGTTTACATTCAAAACAGGTGCATGCTGAGACCACATGAAAGCAAAACAACTTATGAGTTGTGGTTTGGCAGAAAGGCAACGACAAGACATTTCAAAGTATTTGGCAGCAAGTGCTACATAAAACGAACTGAAGATAACCTCGATAAATTTGAAGATAGAGTTGATGAAGGTATCTTTCTCGGTTACTCAACAAAAAGCAAGGCATACACATGTTACAACAAGAAGTTGAAGAAAATTGTTGAAAGTGCTGATGTGAAAGTTGATGAAGGTAGAGAACAAGAAACTACTTATCAAGAAAACTACCCTATGTATGAAGAAGTCATTGAAGGTGATGATGAAAAAGAAACAGAGAAGAATCAAAAAATTGATCCAGATGGTGTAAAAACTGAATCTGAAGAAGAAGAAAACAAGAAGTTTAAAATAGGCAACTGGCAAAAAAATCATCCAAGTGAACAGATTATTGGGGATCCCACAGATGGTATTCAAACAAGAAGAACAACAGTGAGGAACTATTCTCTGTTATCTAGTATTGAACCTAAAAATGTTGCTGAAGCAAGCACTGATGAAAGTTGGATGAAGGCAATCAATGAAGAACTAGATCAGATAGAGAAAAACAATACCTGGGAATTAGTACCTAGACCAACAAATAAAAACATAATTGGCACTAAATGGGTTTTTAGAAATAAATTGAATGAAGATGGGCAGGTTGTCAGAAATAAGGCAAGATTGGTATGTAAAGGCTATGCTCAAGTTGAAGGCATTGATTTTGAAGAAACTTTTGCACCGGTAGCCAGACTAGAGGCAATCAGAATGTTTCTGGCATTAGCAGTTCATAAAAACTTCAAAGTATATCAAATGGATGTAAAATCAGCATTTTTGAATGGAAAACTGGAAGAAGAGGTTTACATTGAACAACCAGATGGCTTCCAACTGGGTGATAATCCAGATTTTGTTTGCAGGTTAAAGAAAGCTTTATATGGATTAAAACAGGCACCCAGAGCATGGTATGCAAGGCTGGATAATTATCTAATTAAACAAGGGTTTAAGAAAAGTTTGGTGGATAGCAACTTATATGTCAAAACAGAGAAGGGTCATCTTATTGTTCTTGTTGTTTATGTAGATGACATAATATTTGGCAAGAAGCATGGATGAATACTGCAAAGACATATCAATTAAAATGAAAAAAGAATTTGAGATGTCAATGATTGGTGAACTTTCTTATTTCTTAGGATCTGCAGGTCAATCAAAATGAAAAAGGCATTTTTATTTCTCAAGTTAAATATGTAAAAGAAATGCTGAAAAAGTTCACAATGGAAGACAAGAAACCGGTCAAGCACTCCTATGACAACAAGTCGCAAGTTGAGCAAGGATGATAAATCCCCGGATGTAGATCAAACAATGTACGGGTCTATGATTGGAAGCCTCGCTGTATTTAATGACCACTAGACCAGATATATTACAAGCAAGATGTATGGTTGCAAGATTTCAGAGCCGGTCCCAAAGAAACTCATGTAACAATTGTAAAGAGGATCTTCAGATATCTCAAGGGCACTATGGATTATGGGTTGTGGTACCCAAAAGGCAAAGACTTCACTTTGATTGCATATTCTGATGCAGATTGGGCAGGATGTATTGATGACAGAAAGAGCACAAGTGGAGGAGCATTTTATCTTGGTGACAGTCTGGTAGCATGGCACAGCAAGAAACAAGAATCGATATCTCTATCCACTGCAGAGGCAGAATACATTGCAGCAACAACATGTTGTACTCAGATATTATGGATGAGACAAACGTTGAAAGATCTTGGTATCCACTTCAAAGAGCCAATATCAATAAAATGTGATAACACTAGTGCTATCAACATATCCAAGAATCCAGTAATGCATTCAAGAACCAAACATATTGCAATCCGATATCATTTCTTGAAGGATAAAGTTGCAGAAGGAGAGGTTAAATTGGATTTTGTTCCAACTACAGAGCAAGTAGCTGATATATTCACAAAACCTTTGCCAAAGGAAGTATTTGAATACCTTCGGAAGAAGTTGGGAGTAGTCACACCACCCAAGCACTGACTAGCTATGGGAAACACATTCTCAGGGGGAGCATTCAAATTTTTTAAGTCTGAGAATGTTGTGCATAGACTCAGGGGGAGTCTAAAGCAGCCCTTTGGTATTATTGGCAAAGGGGGAGAAGAAATTAAGCAAGGTTGCAGTGTGTTGCCAACAATTCCAAAGGGGGAGATTGTTGAGCAAGGTGCAGCAAAAGAATTGCAAAAGTATTGTCATTGTTGTCAACACAGTCAGATTGATGCAGTTTGTGCAGTTCAGAGGTCAGTCAGATCAAGTGCAGAAAGTTTCAAGGAAAACAGAGGTGACCCAGATTCAGAAATTGGCAAAAAGAGACAAGGAAGAAAACTGTCGCGATATCGCGACATGGTCGAGGAGAGAGAAGGCGCAGCCGAAAATGTCACGATTTCGTGACATGTCGAGTTTTCACTGAGGAGAGAGAAAATGTGTCGCGATATCGTGACAAAACCGAGGAGAGAGAAGATGCGAGCAAAACTGTCACGATTTCGCGACATGGCAGAGGAGAGAGAAAGTGAAAGGTAAACTGTCACGATTTCGCGACATGCTGGCAGAGAAGGAAACAAAGGTGTAGCGATATCGCTACATGTTGAAATGAATAGAAACAAAGGTGTAGCGATATCGCTGCATGATGAAAATACATGGAACTAAGGTGTAGCGATTTCGCTACGTGTTGAAACAAAGAGAAACTAAGGTGTAGCGATTTCGCTACATGTTGAAACAAAGAGAAACTAAGGTGTAGCGATGGCGCTACATGTTGAAACAAATGGAAACAAAGGTGTAGCGATATCGCTGCATGATGAAAATACATGGCACAAAGGTGTAGCGATTTCGCTACAATTAGGAAGTGCAGAAAACAAAGATGTAGCGATTTCGCTACAAGTGAAAAGACACAAACAAGAAGATGTAGCGATTTCGCTACTGCATGGAGCAAAGAGCGTACGGAAGCCAGAAGCGTCGCGATTTCGTGACGAAGATAACGATGACGTCAGCAAGGGCCGAAAGTGTCACGATTTCGTGACAAGTTTCAAAGAAAGCTGCTAGAAGCCGAAAAAGTCACGATTTCGCGACAAGAAGATGATGACGTCAGCAAGAGCCGAAAGCGTCGCGATTTCGCGACATGTTCCATTTTCGCTGGAGTTGGCAAGGAGAGTTGTACGGAAGAGCAAAGTGTCACGATTTCGCGACATGTTCCATTTTCACTGGAGTTGGCAAGGAGAGTTGTACGGAAGAGCAAAGTGTCGCGATTTCGCGACATGTTCCATTTTCACTGGAGTTGGCAAGGAGAGTTGTACGGAAGAGCAAAGTGTCGCGATTTCGCGACATGTTCCATTTTCGCTGGAGTTGGCAAGGAGAGTTGTATGGAAGAACAAAGTGTCACGATTTCGCGACATGTTCCATTTTCGCTGGAGTTGGCAAGGAGAGTTGTACGGAAGAACAAAGTGTCGCGATTTCGCGACAGCATTGATGATGACGTCAGCAAAGTTGAAAAGTGTCACGATTTCGCGATAGGATGAAAGGAAAGCTGTTGGAAGCCGAAAGCGTCGCGATTTCGCGACAGCATTGAGGATGACGTCAGCAAAAGTTCAAAGTGTCGCGATATCGCGACAAGATGCAGGGAAAGCTTGCAAGAGCCAAAACGGTCACGATTTCACGACATGCTTAAGGATGACATCAGCAAAAGTTCTAAGTGTCGCGATATCGCGACATGAACAGAAGAAAAGCTTTCAAGGCCAAAATGGTCATGATTTCGTGACAACCTTCAGGGTGACGTCAGCATAAGTTAAAAGTGTCGCGATATCGCGACAGGTAACAGTCTGGCAGGTAAAACCCGCAGGAACATGCAAGGTGACACGTGTCAAAAAAGTCGACAGGAAAATCATGCAGCCAGTTACATAAGAAGTAACTGAAGTCAGACAGACAGGTAAATATTGACAGGTGTTGGACATGCAATGCAACAACCAAACATGCATAATTGAAACGCATTCGAAAAGCCGAATATGAAGGATAATAAAAGCATTCGAAAGGTCGTATTTGCAGGCATTCTAACAGACGTATTTGAAGCATACGGAAAAGCCGAACATGAAGAATCGAAAAGCTTTCGAAGAATTGCATATGGAGAAAAGAAAAGGCACTCGAACAGCCGTATGTTCATGCATTCGAACAGTCACATTATGGACAGGAGTAATGAATTCGAACAGTTGGAGAAGGTCATTCGACTGCATGCCAGATTGAAAGGTTATAAAAGAATAATCGTACAGAGAAGATGTTGCTGCTGTTAGAGAGAAATTGCTGTAAAAGGAGGGTTAGATAAGAATCAAGAGAAAAATAAGCAGAGCCGTGAGAGTGTGTAGAGTTGGGTTAATTGCAGACCAGTCAGGGTCGTGCTTGAAGTGAAGACATTTTATGTCATCCTAAATTGATCAGAATTGCAGTCCAAGTTGGTGCTTGGTACTTGGGGTTGGTGCTCCATCTGTTGCACAAAAAAGTACAGGGGTTGGTGCTCCTTCCAGTTGGTGCTGGTAAAATATTTGTAAAATTGATTTTGCAAAGACTGGATTTGGATTGGAGTCCAAGCAATCATTTTTGAGGAGTAGCCAAATTGGTGAACCTCGGTATATTGAGTGTTGTGGTGTGCTCTCTTGTTCAAGTTGTTTTTTTTTTTTTTTAGTTCTCTTTATTTCATATTAAATGTTGTAGATATAAAAATTTAATAGCTACACTGATTCACCCCCCCCCTCTCAGTGTCATTGTGTAAACATCACTTACAACTATAAACATGTTATAGACTATGTACTTTTGGCAATTGATAATGACCTCCTTTGCAAAACAAATTTATTTTTTTCTAATAACGACTTGCTCTATGAACTGCATATTTTTTGTACTCAAACTAGCTTTTATAATGACTTGCTCTGTAAACTCTTTTTTTTGTAAACTGCTACCAACTGCAAGTGTTTACTACCAACAAGAGACTATTTTTTGTTTGACAAAATATTATCAACTACAAATTAATTATTTTTTATACTAGTAATTTTTTGCTCTATTGAAGCTATTATTGATGAATATATGTCACTTCTATGGAAATTTTGGCAATGAATTGGGCCCCAAAATTTGGCTTCCTAGTGGCTTAAGGTAAATCTCACTGGCCACAAAGGTTGTCTAAGTGAGTATTGCTCTTTAATTACCAATAATATTTTCCTAAGGAATAATTTCTAATAAAATAGCCATAATTTTACCTCTAAATGATAACTCTTTGTATACTTTCACAAGGTAAAAATACTACTAATAGGGTATGGGACCATTGACCCTTTTCATTAGCCACACACTCAAACCAGTTAATCTAGGGTTCTTGGTTTACTCCTCAAAATTAGTTTTAGGGCAATTATTAGCTCTAATCCTTTCCACAATTAAGCATTCAGGACTTACACCCGATCCTGCAAGAGCTTATTAGCCTAATGTAGGTGCTTATTAAGCACCAAAAATTTTGTAGTTAAACTCAACCCTAGAATATTCTCTAGTAATGACGCTTCTACATTGAAATAGAGCCTTGAAAAGCTCTTTGATACCACTTATTATGAACCTCCTTGCTCATCCACAAAAATTATTAATAATTTATAGAATATTAAATAAGCATCTGCAATGAATAATATCACAATGGAATTTATGAAATTAATGGATTTATATTTTTCAATGAGTTTTAAGATTAATGGGAATTACTCAAATGTATTCAATTTATAATTCAAACCCTTAAGGTAGAAAAACACTATGTAATGCTCCTTATTAGAAGGAAACCGCTCCTTACAATATCTCAATATGAGATCCTAACAATAAAATATTATTTTCTTCATATCCGATCTATGAGTATTTTCTCATATTTATAATACCCAACTACCTACCACTCCCACTTATCCATACATGTGGGATAATTACATTTAATATAATATTATAATATTAATACAATATTATAATATTAAATACTTATCTTGGATACCTAGCCGATAAAAATTTAAATGTAAAATCTCATTTTCTCCACTATTTTCCATGTCTTTTATATCCACCCAACTTGAGGGATACATTATATCACAAATTAAGTAGAAAATTGTTTGTGTTTGGATGAGATGCATAGAAAATATTTATTAGTACATATTTGATCCCAAAAGTATAATTTTTATGTTGTTTGCATATATAAAGTTTATCCATTAGGTAATGTTTCATACGATGAGATGACTTTGTCCATGTGCTTTGCTAATTCTTGCTATATAATACCTATAGTACACTAAGCATATCTTTTATTACCATGTTATAAATCAAAACATTTAGAATTAGATAAGACCACTATTTAATCCTTATCAAATAGAATATTCTAATTATCATGAATCCCTATTTGGTGACTATTTTACCATGTTGAATCCTATTATTATTTTATGGTATGTTTAAAGAGTAGAGATCATATTTTAGATTTGAGAAATTAAAGAATAAATACTATTTTCCAAAGGAAGGGAGTATTCCTTCATATTTTGGAACTAAATATTTTATTAATTTCTTTGGTTCTATGTTTAAGATTTAAAACCAAGTAGACAAGTTCAACATGGATTTGTAGTATCTATGTGAAATTATCACTAATTGAAGGAACACTTCCTACATAGTGGTTTGAGTCCACTTGGAAGTGTCCTTTGGATTATATAAGGTAGATCTAATGTGCCTTTCCATAATTATCATCCTTACATCTAGGAACTATGTTTGCTTTGTAGGATGGTCTCTATGCCACTATGTTTTATTTTCCATGTACTCATGTTAAATTATATCCTACTAATTCTTACATTGGAAACTATTTTCAGATTTTCTAGTGAACTCTTATAGTTTATTCTTAAAACCTCTCTTGTATATGGGAATGTTATCGAGATTCCACCTAGGATGGACTATATTTGTGTAGATTAATACTCTAGGTTGGTGGTGATAATTTGCATTCATCACCTAATCATATAGGTGTTTCTCTGATGATAAATTAAGTAATTGGTATCCCATTGTTTAATTGATTAATTTTATACACACGTCATCCAACTACTTAGCTTATTTATTAATATTATTGCTTGTTATGATGTCAAGGCACCTAGTGACGTCTTCCTTTTTCTTTTGTTAGCATCATTACATGTGTTTTCTAACTAATAAAATATTAACACATCTAATTGAAAATAAAAAGAGTAATTTAGATCTCCCGTGTCTTCTAACAAATAAATGTAAAAAAATATAATATGATGTGTCAAATCAAAGTTTAAGAAAAAATTATATTTAGAAGTACCAATCAACAAAATGGATATTGTACTATGATTAAAAATGAGATATGGATTTTTAAACATATAATTTTAAAACATATAAAAAATGTGTGTTTATGTTTATGTGTGTATGGATAGATAGATATATTTGCATATGTGGTAAATATATATTTATTAATTGTATTTCACTCTAAATTTAAATATTAATAAAATAAAAAATTAATTTATGTGGATTGAACAAAAGGATGTTTAATGGACATTCTCAAATTTTAGTTTGTACTAAATCTATGACATCACATTTTCACCATCTATTACAAGATGTATGATAATCCCTTTGGGATTATACCATAGTACAAGAATGGATACAATTAGGGGTCAATAAATCACCACTCATACACTAGATATCTATATCCATAGATACTTGTACTTTATCCTTCTTCACTAAGGATACTCATCTTAACCACATGAGTCTACCTTGATGGACTAAAAGGAAAATGATAAGGTAAGCCTATTGTAAGATTTAAATAATATAATATTGGTTTTAAGTCTAATTAAGTTATCCTCAATATTATATCTATATCTAAATAAATTCAGGTCCATGGATTGCCACAAGTTCAACCTTTACTTCCATGCACCCTCATACCTTAATATGTGCTCACTCACATGAGTAAAACATTAGATTTTAAAGTAAAAATACTTATTATTTGTGTCCTATACTAAACCCATTAATAAATTTTGTGTTATCTAGATTTAGACAAGCCAAGGAAGTCTCTAAAACTAATAGGTAAAAGCAACATGAGATCATTTTAAACCTAAATAAAATCCAATTTATAAAAAATAAGATACAATTGGAGGAGGTCATGTTAGGATATAGTATGTGTATATTTATAAAGTAAATATCCATATATAATAAATGTGTACATGATAGCTATAGAAAGGAATATGAGTGGTATAGATCATACACTTACAAAAATTGTTCTAAATACAAAGCAATTGATAATAGAAAATTAGAAGTAATTGACAATAAATGAGGTAAAGCAATTGAATTATGAAAATTGACTCACTACATAAATAAATATGTAAAAATGATGAAAGAAGAGATATAATAACTTTTTAAGTTACCAATGTTGTTTTTGAAGTTTTATAAAGACTTGGATGAAGTCTTCTTCTTGATATTTATGTTTATCCTTGATATTTTTGTCATTGATGTTGCTTCTTGAATTATCTTTATTATTAAAGGTTTAAGACTCTTATTGATTAATGGTTCCTAGCCATGACCCAAAGTAGGTAAACCTTTTAAAGGAATGATAACTTGTGGTTAAACAAAGATCAACTTTTTTTTCCAAGAAACAATAGTGCTTGGTTACCTATTACTTCCCTTAGTATCCTAGAAATGGTTTGGATAAGATTTGAGTAGATGATGGATATAGACTAAGAGAGGATTTTGGAGAAGAGGAGGAATTTTTCTATCATGAACCTAATATACTTAATATAAAATTGGATGAATGATTGTTTTTGATAATATCTAAAATGATGTGCTAATCATAGCACTTGACTATCCAAAATCATGTCAATGAGTATGTTCACCAATTTCTAGCAACTAGTCTATCAAAATTTTGAATAAACCAATAAATCTAGAGATATTTCAAATGTATGTAGAGAGGTGAATTTGAATCTAAAGCTATTATGGATATTTATTTTATATGTTTAAGTGTTCCACTCTTATAAATAAATTTAATAGATCTATTAGAAACTAATATACTAATCTAGAACATTAGTAATTTTATAGACATATTAGTTATAATAATCAATACATATATTATAATGACCAATTTTAATAATATTGAGGATGGGTATTTATTCCTAAGCATTTTGTAATGTTACAAAAATTATCTAGATAAAATTAGATAGAAAAATTAGGTTATTTCTAGCCTATATATTGGTCGAAAATAAGGAAACTTTAAATGCTATCCAATACTTATGTGACTCAAGGTCTATCCACCCTTTTTAAGAACCATTAATTAAGATAAAAGAATCCTCCTTACTTATGGTTACCTAATTTTATAATTTGTATTTTATTCTAAACATGAATTTTTCCCTAGTATACATTCTACCCCCACAAGTTACCCATTTTTCTATGGAATCAAAGTGAGAATGGATCACACTAGGATGAAATAAATGGACCACAAGGGCCACCCAGATCATATATAATTAAAATAATAATATAAATAAAAACATTGCATGTAAATGAAGTCAATAAATATAATTCAAAGCAATATATATGAGATATCTACTTTTTAATAAATTGTACTAAGCTTATATATGTTTGGAGATTTATTTGAATTTTTTTACTTTTAAAGGATGGATATATGTAAGATATCAAAGAGAAACCAAGAATATTTAAATATATACAAGTGAATAAGTTTGTAGTGAGTTTATGAGAAGAAAATCAAGAATTCACTAAGTGGGAAAAGAAGAAATAAATACCTTGGAGAAGAAACTTATATATTGCAATAAACTAGAGTTAAATATGTAATTATGCAAGCTTTGGCTAAGGCACAATTCTATTTGATGATAAAATTGATCAAATTAAAAAATATAAATATAAAGAAAATCAAATCCATATATATAATAGAGAAATAAAAAAGGGTATGGTGGCCTAGATGGAATGGATGGATATATTGTCCAATAACCCAAGTCCTAGTTAGGGAGGTACTTCATTATCTTTTCTTGTTTTCCTTCATTTTTTTGTTTTTATTTATATTTTTTTCTCTATTTATTTATTTTGCATATCCTTGTTTATTTTTATGATGCAAGATTTATTTTAAAAAATTATCAAAACCAATTTGAATGGCACTTGAACATGACTAACATTTTTATTGTAATTTTCTTGATCACATTAAGAGTTAGACTCAATCACATGAAAATTTAGGATTATAAATAAAAAAGATGACATCTCTATCAAGTAAACTATATATCTTGGAGCCATGATATGATGAAGGTAAACAGAAATGGAAATGGATGAAAATATAAGGATTGTTGAATTAATAAGACAAGATATTTAAAAATCCTATAAAATATGGATATTATTACATGGATATATGCCCATCAAGGGGATATAGTTATGGATGAATAGAGACACCTAAAATAAAAAGTACTTTGGTTAGGGTATCCCTTACGTATCCTTTATTTCTTTGTTTTTTTTATATTTTTCTTGATAATCTATATGATGTATTTTTCAGGATGCCATGGGTAAGTCATATAAACAATGCTCCAACATATATACTACTAGAAATGATCCATAGAGAAATAATCATAGGCAAAAATCCTCACAACTAATATGGAGAATGGATGATAGGATATCGAAATAGATGATATCTTTTGATGCATATATGGTGGTTGTGACTTTTATATTAGAAATTAAATATCCAAAAATGCTAAATGATATGACTTCCTTTATGTAGAATATATTGTATATGATGCTATGTATAGAATATATAAATAGATATATGTTTCCTTTCCACATGGATTTATCCATGTTTCATTTTGGGTTTAGCTTTTTAATTTTCTTTTTTATGCATCTATTTCTTGTTTCTTTCTAGTGATTTTATTTTTTATTTTTAATTGTAAATGTCAATTGTTTTTTTTCAAGATCTAAGGTCCTAATAGAGTTACACTACTAAATCCCTTGACTAGTTTTGAGTAGTTATGGGGGAAGGCATAATCACTTTTAAAACTTATACTTATAGTAGAAATATCATCCTTGCACATTATTTTTGTGGGAAAGAGCTAACCCATGGAAAAGATAAGCATATTCTAAGACAACATTTTTTATATGCAAGTTATGAGATGATAATATTTGGTAGAATATAGAAGACGAATTTGGTTATTTAATATGGTAGAAGTTTATTTTTGAAAACATATTGGATTTTTATTTTTTTAACATTTTTCTTATAATTTTTCTTTGACTTTATTTTGTCTTAAATTTTTATTTGAAACTAGAGATTGCAACTTTTTACAAGAGAAGGAAAGGATTCATAAGATTATATTACACCTTAGTAATAATTCCTGGTAGTACCTAAGTGTGAAATTAGGTAGATAACATATGGTGGTACAATGATGGGAAAAAACCATTTATCAATTTGTTTATAATTAGAAAATTTTCATAATTGGTCTTCAAAATTTAATGTAATGATGGAAACTAGTGTCAATATGTGTTTATGTATTTGGGATGATGGTATATGGTTCCTTCTATATTGATCCTTTTCTAGGAGGAAAATTTTGTGATGGACCCAATAGGTATCACTAGGTATAGAATATTTTGAGAAGTATGGAGTTCAAAAGTTCATCAAGCTCATTTCCATTAGGTGCTTAGAGCTTAAAATATTGAGATACATAAGCTTATAAAATATTCTAAGAACTATGCAGTTTAAAAAAAAATACTCAGTTGCTCCAATATAAATGAAATACTCATAGGGCATCCAAAACATTTATCTATAGTATAAATTAGAGCATTTTAATACTCTACATAGTGGTTTTCTTCTCTCATATGTATGGTTTTAAGGCTAGTTAGGCTATGGAGGAGGTCTTATTGTACACTTTGCATATAGAAAAGGACACTAGGTAGTGTATTGATCCTCACCATAACTAAATCATCCTCCTCTAGGATATTTTTTAGCTTGATTCCTATCATCATATTAAATTGTCCCTTTTACTAGAAATTTAGCTTAGGAAATTCCCATTCTTGAAATCTTTCATACCAAATTTCTCTTGTTCTCATTAAAGGATTTACCATTCAAAAATATATTCTTGAATAAAGGAGTTGGTTATTTATGGGCCTTTCTATTCTCTTTATTTTCCTTATAATAATCAATTATTACTTATAATTACTATTCCTACTCAATTGCCTTCTCAAACACTTGTTCTATATTTGAAGGGTTTTGGATATCAACTTCTTTCCCAATTTGATGATTCAACCCCATTATAAATATTCCACTTCTAAATATTCATCCTTCTGATTCTACAGTACATACTTAAAGATCTTAATGAATTCCTCCTAATGCTAAATCATAGCCAATTATCCTTATCTAAGGTTCTATAGTTCTGATGCAGGAGCATATGGTGGTGGCAGAGCAATCTTGCATCATCCAAAAAAAATTATAAGTGTTGGCAAGGGGAAAAGCTGTCACGATATCACGACAGAAAATGTGTCGTGATATCGTGACACATTTGGAGAAAAGAAACCAATGGGAGAAGCTGTCGCAATATCACGACGGGAAATGTGGCATGATATCGCGACACAAAATGGAGAATGAAGCTAGCAGGAAGAACTGTCGTGATATTACGACAGGTTTCATAGGAGAGGCAAGGATGTCAAAGATGTCACAATTTTGTGACATGTCACGGTTTCGTGACCCAAAGGCAAAATACAAGTGTGGAAGGCAAAGATGTCGCGATTTCGTGACATGTCACGGTTTCGCGACCCAAAGGCAGAGGACAAGTATGGAAGGCAAAGATGTCACGATTTCATGACATGTCGCAGTTTTGTGACCCAAAGGCAGAAGACAAGTGCGGAAGGCAAAGATATCGTGATTTAGTGACATGTCGTGGTTTCATGACCCAAAGGCAGAAGACAAGTACAGAAGGCAAATACATCATGATTTCATGACATGTCACGATTTCATGACCCGAAGACAGAAGGAGAGTATGGAAGGCCAAGATGTCATGATTTTGTGACATGTCGTAGTTTCATGAACCGAATATAGAAGGAGAGAACGAAAGGCCGAGACGTCATAATTTCATGACATGTCATAGTTTCGTGACCCAAAGGTAGGAGGCAAGTATGAACGGCCAAGATGTCATGATTTCATGACATGTCACGGTTTCATGACCCGAAGGAGAGAATAGAGGCCGAATGCCAAAACGTCATGATATCACGATAGAACATTCACGACTCCAGACAGACAGGTAGTTGCAGAGGGCATTGCAAAAGGGCATGTGGCAACAAAATACAGGTGGCTATAGAGCACTCCTATGAATGATGACTCAGAGGGTCAATGTGCAGGCAGCTACAAAGCACTCTGCCACTCTATGCAATGATGGGCCAAGACACCTGGCAATAGGATGTAGACAGTGATAGAACATTCATGCAGGAGGTAATAGAAAAACTCTACAGTCTGTGTAATGATGTCGAAAGGGGGTCGGGTCCGAGGCAGTTCATACATTGTAAGGGGTGTTGGCCATTTTTAACTTCTATAATTTGGATTTTGAAAGCTCTGAATGAAATATTGGTGGTTTTTCTGCATGTAATCTTAGTCCTGCATCAAGTGGTATCAGAGCTAGAAGGTTCTGAGCATGCGAACAAATCGCCGACCGTGAGGCAGTTTGTGCCAGGATCTATGGTTGGGGGTTGTGAGAAAGTGAGAAAGATGCCTCCACAAAGAAACCATGGTGGTGCGAGGAATATTGTGCCAGAGGTCAATTTCAGAGCTTTGTAGAGGCAAGTGCAAGCCCTACAGGAGGAATTGAGAAGAGGAGTTGAGCCAAGAAAGAAGACCATAGTGAAGATGAAGCTTGGGAAGCCGAGGGTCCATCTGATGAGGAAGAAGCATTGGATCCAACAGAAGCTAGGTTGTATAGGGACATATCCTAGATCGAGAAGAAGCCAAAGTTTGACGTCTCCACATATTCTGGGAATCTCAACCCCGAGGAATTGATAGATTGGATCAATGACATGGAAGAATATTTCGAGTATGAGGAGATCTTAGATCCAAATCGAATCAGGTTCACAAAAACAAAGTTGAAGGGACATGCTAGCATCTGGTGGAAAGGAGTACAACTAGAAAGGAATAGGAGGGGAAAATAAAAGATCACCAGGTGGGATCGGATGGTTGAGAAATTGAAGAGGCAATTCATCCCCGCAAATTATGAGTTGGATCTATTGAGGAGGATGCAGAGTCTAAGATAGGCAAGTAAATCTATCAAAGAGTACACGGAGGAGTTCTACCAGATCTCAATTTGAACTGACCATTCTAAGGTGAATAAGGAGAAGGTCACCTGCTACATCAATGGATTGAGAACCATCATTCAAGAAGAGTTGAGTCTGGTTTGAATGAGAACGGTTGAGGATGCATACCATTTTGCCCTAAAAGTGGAAGACAAACTGAATAGGAGGTTTGAGGGTAAGCAGAGAGGAAAGGATCATGGTGGGAGAGCTGATGGAAGGACCAGTGGAGGAAGATATAGAGATCTGAAGAAGACTGGTGAAACAAGCAGTAGCCAGGACCAAAAAGAAGAGAAAAAGGAGAATACCCACCGCCCACGCAATCAGAACAACAGCTACCCGAGAGGAAGAGGTAGGCCTGGGCATGGGTATGGGAGAGGTGTATTTTGTGGAACCTGCTTCAATTGCGGGGAAGAAGGGCATCGGGCATACAACTATCCACAGCACCAAGAGAGGCCAAATCGAAGACCTGAGGGTCAGGTCAGGGCTGCTGTAGCAGATGAAGGTGTCGAATCTGAGCACTCTAAGGAGGCAGAATGAGGAGAAGCGATGGTCATAAGGAGAGTCTTGTTGAATGAGGAAAATGAGCCAGACCAGAGGAATAGCCTATTCCTCATGAGATGCAAGTGCTTAGGAAAGGTCTGTAACATCATTTTTGACAATGGTAGTACTGATAACTTGGTCTCTGAGGAGATGGTTGCCAAGTTACAGTTAGAGAGAAGAAGACACCCGCATCCATATCGGATTACGTGGTTATAGAAGGACCATAGGTTTTTGGTCAATGAGCAATTCCTGGTGAAATTTAACATTGGGACTTACCATGATGAGGTCCTGTGTGACATCCTGCCTATGGATGCATGTCACATGTTGCTTGGGAGACCATGGTAGTTTGATCGGAGTGTAGTACATGATGGTCGAGCCAACATGTATTCCTTGTCAAAGAATGGAGTTCACCATAAGTTGAAACCCCTGAAGGAGGCAAATGAAAAGGTATGTAGCAGTGCTCGAATCTATCTAGTTGATGGAAGAAGATTTTTAGATGGCCTAAAGCCAGATCATATGTGCTATGCAATAATCCCTAGGGTTAGGGAAAAGGAATGCAAGGATACCCCAGTAGAATTCATGGGCCTGATAGAAGAATTTCTAGATATCATATCAGATAATGTACCTGAGGGTTTACCACCTGTAAGGAAGATCAGTCACCATATAGACTTGGTACTAGGGTCTAGCTTTCCCAATAAGGCCACACATAGGATGACTCCTATGGAAACTGAGGAGCTAAATAGGCAAGTTCAAGAGTTGTTAAAGAAGGGGTTGATTCGGGAGAGTCTTAGCCCGTGTGCAGTACCTATAGTACTAGCACCCAAGAAATATGGAGAGTGGAGAATGTGCATAGACTCTCGGGCAATTAACAAGATCACTATAAAATATAGATTTTCATTACCAAGGATGGATGACATTATGGACTGTTTGAGTGGAGTTGAGTACTTCACGAAGATTGATCTGAAGAGTGGTTATCATCAGATCCGTGTTAGATAAGGGGATGAGTGGAAGACAACCTTCAAAAATAGAGAGAGTTTGTATGAGTGGTTGGTCATGCCATTTGGGCTAACCAATGCACCAAGCACATTCATGTGGCTAATGAATGAAGTATTGAAAGAATTCTTAAGAAAATTTGTCATTGTCTACTTGGATGATATCTTGATATTTAGCAGAACCTTGGAGGAACACCTGATGCATATCAAGAGGGTTTTTGAGAAGCTGCGGGAGGAGTAGTTTCTGATAAATCTGAAGAAGTGTAACTTCATGAAAAGGGAGTTAGTATACCTGGGATTTGTCATCTCAGAATACGGTCTAAAAATGGACCCAAAAAAGGTGAGGGCTATCATAGAATGGCCTGATCCAAGAAGTGTGACTGAGGTAAGATCGTTTCATGGTCTAGCCAATTTTTACAGAAAATTCATTAGAAATTTCAGCAGTATTTGTGCATCCCTTACGGAGACAATGAGGGGAAATAAGAAGGAATTTAAGTGGACGACCGGAGCAGACAAGAGCTTTGCTATGTTAAATAAGGTCACAGAGCAACCTATCTTAGCACTTCTAGATTTTAATAAGGTATTTCAGGTAGACTGTGATGCTAGTGGTAGTGTCGTAGGGGTTGTATTGAGTCAAGAGGGTAAGCCTATCGCTTATTTTAGTGAGAAACTCAATGATGCCAAGAAGAAGTATTCAGTGTATGATCAGGAGTTCTATGCTATAGTTCAGGCTCTAAAGAAATGGAGGCATTATTTGTTGCCAAAGAAATTTGTTCTATATACTGATCATCAGGCACTGCAGTATATTAACAGACAAGGAAAGCTAAATCAGAGGCACCTAAAGTGGGTTGAGTTCCTACAGAGCTATACCTTTGTGCTGAAGCACCGGAGTGGAAAGTCCAACAAAGTTGTGGATGCCTTAAGTAGGAGGCAATGTTTATTGATGGAAATGAAGGTGGAAGTTGTAGGGTTTGTTGAACTTAAGGGTTTGTACCCTACATATCCCGACTTCGTAGAAGCTTGGAAGTCCTGCTCTGTGCATGTTACTTTAGACAAGACTAAGTGGTTAAATTGTCTTATCCAAGATGGAATGATATTCAGGGGAAACCAATTATGCATTCCACGAAGTTCAATGAGGGAGAATCTAATCAAGGAAAAACACAGTGGAGGTTTGGCTAGACACTTTGGTCGAGACAAGACCATTTCCCTTGTTAATGAAAACTACTACTGGCCACAATTGCAACAAGATGTGACAAAATTCATGCAAAGTTGTAGGATATGCCATATGGCGAAAGGTGTGAGGCAGCATACTGGTTTATATCAACCACTACCTGTACCCAAAAGGCCATGGGAGGACATCAGTATGGATTTTGTTCTTGGTTTACCCAGGACACAGAGGGGAAATGACTCCATACTTGTGGTGGTTGACAGGTTTTCAAAAATGGCTCATTTTATCCCCTACTAGAAGACTAGTGATGCGGTCCATGTGGTAGGTTTATTTTTCAAAGAAGTGGTACAACTTCATGGTCTACCAAAGAGTATTGTGTCGGATAGGGATACCAAGTTTGTAGGGTATTTTTGGAGAACCCTGTGGAAGAAATTGAAGACGGATTTAAAATTTAGTTCTGCATAGACAGATGGCCAAACAGAGGTGGTAAATAGAATTTTGGGCAATCTATTGAGATGCTTGATAGGAGACAAGCCCAAGGGATGGGATTTAGTTTTTTCACAAGCAGAATTTGCATACAAAAACTTTGTCAACAAGAGTACCAACAAATCTCCATTCCAGATAATTTATGGGAGTAGCCCAAGAAACGCTTCCAAGTTGAGGAGGATGGATACAAGGGAAAAGTGTAGTGCTGAGGCTGAAGACTTTGTAGAGCACCTGAAAAGTTTGCATGAAGAGGTGACGAAGCAGATCACTAAGATGAATACTCAATATAAGACCAGGGCAGACCAGAAGCGTCGGTCTAAATAATTTAAAGTGGGAGATGTCATCATGGTCCATCTAAGAAAAGAAAGGTTTCCTACCAAGACTATAACAAGCTAAAGATGAAGAATTTTGGGCCACGCAGAATCATTGGAAAATGGGATTCGAGCAATGCATACGAGGTGGAGTTGCTGATTGAACTTAACATCTCACCTATTTTTAACATTTCAGATTTGGTCGAGTATCATGAAGGAGGTAGCAGCGAGACACCAAGCCTGGATTTGTGGAGCATTCCAACAGACACCCCAGTCACAGACGAGATAGAAGAAGTCCTTGACACGCGTGAAGGCCGAAGTACTAGGAATAGGCGATATTCTGAATATTTTATCAAGTGGAAGGGCAGACCCGTAGAAGATGCGACTTGGTTGTTGAAGGCAGAGGTTGATCGCCTAGGTCTACCTCACACAGAATAGAAGTGAAGGTCACTTCTCAATTCACCCCAGTTGTCTGATCCAGGAGCATCTGGTGGTGGCAGAGCAATCTTGCATCATCCAAAAAAATGTGTAAGTGCTGGCAAGGGGAAAAGCTGTCATGATATCACGACAAAAAATGTGTCACGATATCGTGACACATTTGGAGAAAAGAAACCAGTGGGAGAAGTTGTCACGATATCATGACAGGAAATGTGGCACAATATCGTGACACAAAATGGAGAATGAAGCTAGCAGGAAGAACTGTCGTGATATCATGACGGGTTTCATAGGAGAGGCAAGGATGTCAAAGATGTCATGATTTTGTGACATGTCACAGTTTCACGACCCAAAGGCAGAAGACAAGTGCGAAATGTAAAGATGTCACGATTTCATGACATGCCACGATTTCGTGACCCAAAGGTAGAATACAAGTACAAAAGGCAAAGATGTCGTGATTTGGTGACATGTCATGGTTTCACAACCCGAAGGCAGAAGACAAGTGTAGAAGGCAAAGATGTCATGATTTCATGACATGTCGTGGTTTCGCGACCCAAAGGCAGAAGACAAGTGTGGAAGGTAAAGACGTCACGATTTCACGACATGTCACGGTTTTGCAACCCGAAGACAGAAGGAGAGTACGGAAGGCCAAGATGTCATGATTTCATGACATGTCATGGTTTCACGACCCAAAGATAAAAGGAGAGAACGGAAGGCCAAGACGTCGCGATTTCGTGACATGTCACAGTTTTGCGACCCGAAGGTAGGAGGCAAGTACGAAAGGCCAAGATGTCATGATTTCACAACATGTCATGGTTTCATGACCCGAAGGAGAGAATAGAGGTTGAATGCCAAAACGTCACGATATCGCGATAGAACGTTCATGACTCTAGATGAACATGCAGTTGCAGAGGGCATTGTAGAAGGGCACATGGCAGCAAAATACAGGTGGCTATAGAGCACTCCTGTGAATGATGACTCAGAGGGTCGATGTGCAGGCAGCTACAGAGTACTCTACCACTCTATGCAATGATGGTCCAAGACACCTAGCAACAGGATGCAGGCGACGACAGAACATTCGTGCAAGAGGTTATAGAAAAACTTCGTAGTCTATGTAATGATGTCGGAAGGGGGTCGGGTCCACTATAAGAGGCAATTCATACATTTTAAGGGGGGTTGGCCATTTTTAACTTCTGTAATTCAGATTTTGAAAGCTCTAAATGAAATATTGGTGGTTTTTTTGCGTGTAATTTTAGTCCTGCGTCAAGTTCTATCATCTTCTTGTCAAAATATATGTGGTAACTATTTCTAATGAAAAAGGAAAACACATTATTACTAGGTATCATTTTATTCCACCATCCTTCTTTTGAATTTCAAGTTATCCTACTAAGGTACTACTTCATGGTGAGCTAATATACAACCCATGCTACTTTTATTTATTATACAAAATCTTGAAGTTTAAAGTACATTGTCATATCAATAAGCAATGACTTAGATCAATCTATAAGGGCCTTGTCAACATATTTTAATATCATAATTATTTTAATATCATCGGATAAATTGATTTCCAAGTGATCCTTCTTGCTTATTTGTCATTCTTAATTGCTATGTTCCACCTAACTAGACTTCCAATCATTTTAGTGGTCATTATGATATTCTAGGGACTTTTATTTCCAAGGGAGTGTGTCTCATCTTATTCCTTCCCACTTGGTCATTCCCAAGTATTTTCTCAAGGGTGTCCAATTTATCTCATGTCTCATTTAATAGGTCCAAAAATTGATCCAATTTGGCCAATGTGCCACCAATATGTGTGTCATTTGTGCAATGATCATCATTTTTTTTTTCTATTTTCCTAGTTATACAAATAAATCTCATAGTTTAGCACTAGTAATCTTGTTATGTCCCTATCTCTAAAGATGAGGTTTGATAGCATATTCAATAAACCTTATCTCTATGGCTTCCAAATTTAGCATGATATATTTTTTAAATTTTATTACTAATAATACCAACACTCCTATTCAAATTGATGTAGGGTACCAAAATTTTATGAAATTGTAGACAAACTACTCAGGTGCTTAGAGCTTAAAATATTGAGATACATAAGCTTATAAAATATTCTATGAACTATGCAATTTTAAAAAAAAATACTCAGTTGCTCCAATATAAATGAAATACTCATAGGGCATCCAAAACATTTATCTATAGTATAAATTAGAGCATTTTAATACTCTACATAGTGGTTTTCTTCTCTCATATGTATGGTTTTAAGGCTAGTTAGGCTATGGAGGATGTCTTATTGTACACTTTGCATATAGAAAAGGACACTAGGTAGTGTATTGATCCTCACCATAACTAAATCATCCTCCTCTAGGATATTTTTTAGCTTGATTCCTATCATCATATTAAATTTTCCCTTTTACTAGAAATGTAGCTTAGGAAATTCCCATTTTTGAAATATTTCATACCAAATTTCTCTTGTTCTCATTAAAGGATTTACCATTCAAAAATATATTCTTGAATAAAGGAGTTTGTTATTCATGGGCCTTTCTATTCTCTTTATTTTCCTTATGATAATCAATTATTACTTATAATTACTATTCCTACTCAATTGCCTTCTCAAACACTTGTTCTAT
Source organism: Wollemia nobilis (assembly GCA_028583015.1). Classification (NCBI taxonomy): domain Eukaryota; kingdom Viridiplantae; phylum Streptophyta; class Pinopsida; order Araucariales; family Araucariaceae; genus Wollemia; species Wollemia nobilis. The sequence goes on from JAQPPZ010002524.1 coordinate 3,743,199, forward strand.
ATTTGAAGGGTTTTGGATATCAACTTCTTTCCCAATTTGAGGATTCAACCCCATTATAAATATTCCACTTCTAAATATTCATCCTTCTGATTCTATGGTACATACTTAAAGATATTAATGAATTCCTCCTAATGCTAAATCATAGCCAATTATCCTTATCTAAGGTTCTAAAGTTCTATCATCTTCTTGTCAAAATATATGTGGTAACTATTTCTAATGAAAAAGAAAAACACATTATTACTAGGTATCATTTTATTCCACCATCCTTCTTTTGAATTTCAAGTTATCCTACTAAGTTACTACTTCATGGTGAGCTAATATGCAACCCATGCTACTTTTATTTATTGTACAAAATCTTGAAGTTTAAAGTACATTGTTATCTCAATAAGCAATGACTTAGACCCATCTATAAGGGCCTTGTCAACATATTTTAATATCATCGGATAAATTTATTTCCAAGTGATCCTTCTTGCTTATTTGTCATTATTAATTTCTATGTTCCACATAACTAGACTTCCAATCATTTTAGTGGTCATTATGATATTCTAGGGACTTTTATTTCCAAGGGAATGTGTCTCATCTTATTCCTTCCCACTTGGTCATTCCCAAGTATTTTCTCAAGGGTGTCCAATTTATCTCATGTCTCATTTAATAGGTCCAAAAATTGATCCAATTTGGCCAATGTGCCACCAATATGTGTGTCATTTGTGCAATGATCATCATTTTTTTTTCTATTTTCCTAGTTATACAAATAAATCTCATAGTTTAGCACTAGTAATCTTGTTATGTCCCTATCTCTAAAGATGAGGTTTGATAGAATATTCAATAAACCTTATCTCTATGGCTTCCAAATTTAGCATGATATATTTTTAAAATTTTAATACTAATAATACCAAAACTCCTATTCAAATTGATGCAGGGTACCAAAATTTTATGAAATTGTAGACAAACTATTTTAAATAAAACCGCCAAAAAGGGAAATGACACGAGGGATGAGAAAAATATGGAAAGTGAAAAATAAAAAAGGATGATGTATAGAACAAAATGTTTTGAGTATAAAGATAAGAGATTTGGATAATAGAGGAGTATGATTGTATTCAAACACTGATTTTAGAGAAGAAAAACCTCTCTACAATTATCTTCTAGGATAAATTTCTATTTAATTTTATTGTATTAGCATATTAATAAAATAAATACATTTTAATTTTACATTTTCCTCATGTTTTGGAGTGAATGTTGAATGTTTAGACTGGTAGATTCATATGGGTTAAAAGGTTTTATCTGTGCAGGTCTAAATATTGTTGAAGAAGGGAATAACAAGGTTTTGAGAGTGATTATAGACCTAAATATTGTAGGTGATTTTAGGTCTAAATATTTTTGGGAAAGGGTAGAACAAGGTCTTAGCTTTGAGTCTTAGAGTTGGAAATTTTGGACATGAGTGTTGATTCATGAAGACAAGAAGCTACAAAATGAACCATTTCCTTACAACATGGTCGACTCAATGAGTTATCATCTAATAGTCACTATCTCATGAAAGGACAAATTCCATATCATAAAATTGTTATCATAGGATACAATCAATTTGATGTGATATCATTATCAAAAGGAGCACCACCCTTCTATCCCAAAGCTTTTCATTCAAACATTTAGGAGCACTGTACAATTGCATGATTTTTTATGTCATACAAATGAATGAAATGGTCATTCATTTGAATGTTACCATACAAGGATATAACCATACAATGAGCTTGGTTTTACAATAATAAATTGTTCATACAAAGACTATAATCGTATGATAGAAATACATTGTTGTATAAAATATCTTACCCACTTGATATCTACATCATTTGGTATTAGATCAGGTTGAGTTATGAGGTTTATGATACATACCAAAGGAAATATGGTACAGTGAGGAAGAGGAAGACCAGGAGGTCCTCAAGCCGTAGATATAGCAAAAATGACTAGAGTAGTCAATTCTTGATTAGATGCTCTTGAAACTACCTAAAGGAGGGGTGTTCAAGTAGAGTACATAAGTGATGATGAAGAGGAACAAGTAGGCCAACCAAAAGCTTGTAATGAAGGAAAATAAGAATATTTAGAAGAAAAAATAATTTGGGCAATTTCTAATATGGATAGGAAGCCAAAGTTAGAAATCTCGTCATATAATGGAAGTTTAAACCTTGAGGAACTCAACGATTGGATCATAGATATGGAGAAATATTTTGATTTTGAATCAATAGAAGATCCCAAGAAGGTAAAATTCACCTATACAAAGCTAAAAGGACATGCGTCCTTGTGGTGGGATCATGTTCAAACCAAAAAATAAAGAAAAATAAAGGAAAATATTAAGACATGGGAGAAAATAGTCACCAAACTAAAGGTCAAATGCCTTCCATTGGATTACCAATTGGGTGTTTTTAAGAAATGGTAGAACTTGAGAAAAAAATATATGAGGGTGAAGGATTACATGAAGGAATTATATAGGCTCACCATTCAAGCCAATCATGTGGAAGACAATGAGAAGGTTTTGAAGTATATCAATGGAATACAATTATCCATACAAGATGAAGTTAGTATGATGAAAATGAGAATGGTAGAATAAGCCTACTAGTATACCTTAAAGGAAAAAGAGAATTTATTGAGTAGGAAAAATAATAATCAAAGAGTAAGAGGCAAGTTCTTGTGAGAAAAAATACAAGCAAACAATGGAAGATGATAACAAATTAGGGAGTACCTAGTACTTCTCATAATGACTTTAGCTAGTTCACCTCATGAAGAAGAGGTGGTTTTGGTAGAGTAAGGGGTAGATTATTCTTTGAAAAGTGTTATAGATGTGAAGAATCTAGCCATCGAACATATGAGTGCCCTTAAACACAATAAACTAGTATGCATGGAAAGGAAGCCTGTAACCATATTACACAAGCAGATGAAGAAATCATAGCTTCACCAAAGCACATGGAAGAACTAGAACAGGGGGAATACTTTATTATAAAAAGGGCATTATTGAAACCAATAAAGGAGGTGCATGAACCTAAATAAATAAGGAACATATTCAAGAAAATTTCACATCAAGAGGTAAGTGTTATAAGGTGATTATGGATAGAAAAATAGTAAAACATATAGTGTCTATGGAGATGGTATAAAATATTGGATTGAAGAGAATAGAATATCCAAATCCATATAAGGTGTAATTATTACAAAATAGACATAAATTTCTGGTGAATAAACAATATTTGATAGACTTCCAAATTGGTTCTTACAAAGATGATATTCTATGTGATATTATACCTATGGATGCTTTTCATGTCTTGTTGGTAAGACCATGAAAGTTTGATATAAATCTAGAGCATGATGGTAGGGTGAAAACCTACACTACTGAAAATATGGTAAGAAATATACATTGAGTTCATTGAAGGACAAGGGAAAAAAAGTGTGCAACAATTCTAAAGTTTGCCTAATATCTAAAAACAAATTCTTGAAGGATATGAAGAAAGGAAAAGCATATGGAGTATGTTATCATTTTCCCTCCTTATCCAAATCTTAGGGAGTATGATATTCACTTTATAAGTGGATCAAAAACTAGAAATCTAATGGAGAAATGAAATTTATTGTTATGGTTGCCCCTAAAGCTTGAATGCATGGAACCATAATTTGAGGAGGCCAACTTCACCATTTTATGTTGTTTTAATATTTTTACAGCCATGGTGACCAATAGAGTTTGGAGTTTGTCGTACCCTATTTATTCCATAAAAATTATGGATGCAGTTAGAATTAGAGATCTCCTTTTCCTTGGAACCCTAGGTGTAGAGGGCTTGTAGAATTTGGGTTCCCATAGGTGCCACCACAACATGCATTTAAAAAAATTAAAGGAATGTGCACAATGTGCTAGATAAGGTGCATAAACAAACATTAACATATGTTTGGGTGCTTATAACATGGAGAGGGGGACCATTTTGTTTTAAATATATGGGGACTTATTTTGGATTCCTGTTATTTATTTATTTTCTTTGTACTAACAATAGGATATGTGTAGGTATTGTATGTGCCCTACCCCCCTCCCATTGCATGCAAGAAGTACATATGCAACACATGCCCCCAAAATACACATAGTGGATGCCCTTAGAGCATGAAGGTAGCAGGCAAAACGTGTAAACACAAATTTTATGATGCATGCCACTTGGTTCCCCCATAGCATACCTCACTAGATTTTGAGTCTTGAATGCTTACAACAAACTAGCCATAGTTCCATGCTCATTTTCTAGTCTCTAGAAACCACTATATGCTATTGAACACCAATTGCATCACTACCACAACAGGCCCCATGATATACCACCTACATAGCTATAGATTAATCAGCTCTTGTATGATAGATATGGAGGTTACATCCATCATTTTTGCATCATAGATACCATGGCCCATTCTCATAGTTGACAATTGAATAAGAAACTCTACCCTCATCATTGATCGAGCAACATTCATCTACCACATCTATGTGATATCTACCTCACACAAAGCATAATCAAGCTTGATATTTTACAACATGGGCTCTCTTGATGCTACCAACAAAGCCTTTTTTGAATGCCATTGGATAAATCTTGTGGACTACCTAGATGCCACCATAGATTTGGCAATTCATGGAGAACTTTCTCAATCTTGCAAGTGAGGTTCTCGACCAACATCCTACTCAAATATTTCTTGATGACAACTTGTATAAGAGTAATATTTTGCACGTAAATGGCCATTGTGGGCAAGGTCATCACTTACAAATATTCTGCAACAATACCCATTCACTTTGCAAGTCCCTGATCATGTTTATGAAGGCCCTTGGTTGTTTATTTTCTTCATGCTTGTGTCTTGATTTCTCATGCCACTACAATATTTTTAGTGCACTTTTGCACCCATGTTTAATACCACCTATGACCATCAATAACCTTTCTCATCCCTCTATCATACACAACCATAGTTGCATGGCCCTCTCACACATTTGATTTGAGATACTCTTGCCAATGCAACCATGTGCTCAGATCATTGAATGTTGATGTTTGAAAACATGACCTGCTCTAGTACAATGAGCACCTAGCACTATTCTTCATTGGATTTTCTTGATCTAGCCTTGTCGAGCAATGCCACTTGTATCTCCAATGCACCATTTAACTAACATTGATGATCATTGGATCTACCTTTATTTTTTTATTGAATTATGTGGTGAATATTAAAGATCTTATTGTGTAGTGGATAAATGAATTGTGGTGCTCGTGTTTTGGTTTGTCTTGATTGATGCATTCCTATGGACATTATTGCCTTCCATGAATTATTGATGAATTTACACTTAAATTCACACATGGCGGCCTTGATTTGTATGTTGAACATAACCTCTCTAGGCATCCATTTGGTTTCACAAGGGCTTTCATGGATAATGTAACACATGAAAAGCTATTATTTTTTAATTTTTTAATCCCACATATGATGTGGGTCAGCCTTTAAACTTGTTTAAAAAGGGCCTTGTATAGATGGCATAATAGCCAAGCTCCAAGGTGAGGTACTTTACCCTTGTTGACTAGTTTTTTGCCATGTGGTTTGACCATGGATGGACAATACGATCATTTAATGGTCCCTTGTAATTGATCAATAGTTGGTTACTCCCCACACGTTGGTCAACCCTACTCGACCCTATATATATCATTTCCTACCTTAGGTCCATCTTGCTCAATGTAATTTTTTTAATAGACATTGCATTATTCTAATGAAAAACATACAAAAAAAAATTATGGGAAAGTTAAAATGTATGGAGTATTCCCTTACGAGGGATATTGTAATTTTTCTTGGAGGTAAACATTACCCTTCCTATTAGTTTTTTCCATGGGATCATATTTCTTGAAAAATGAGGTAACTTTTAAAGCTTCCAAAGTATAGCCTTTTATATACTCATTGAAAAGCATTTTTCGAGCACAATTAAGTGTGTTGAGCAAGGTGCAGCAACAGTATTGTCATTGTTGTCAACACAGTCAGATAGATCTGTTGATGCAGTGGACAGGAAGTTCAAAAGCTATTCAGATGCAGAAGACAGGAGTTCAAAGGTTACTCAGAGTATGTACAATGATTTTCCAAGAAGACCGAAGTGGCCCATATGCAAAAGATCAAAGAAAAAGACAAGTAAGAAAAGTGTCGCGATATCGCGACATATACAAGCAAGAAAAACTATCGTGATTTCATGACATGTTGGAAGAGAGAGAAAAAGCAAGAAAAACTGTCATGATTTCGTGACATGTTGGAAGAGAGAGAAAAAGTAGGAAAAACTATCACGATTTCGTGACATGTTGGAAGAGAGAGAAAAAGTGGAAAAACTGTCACGATTTCGTGACATGTTGGAAGAGAGAAAAAGCAAGTGGAAAAACTGTCATGATTTCGTGACATGTTGGAAGAGAAAAAGGCAAGTGGAAAAACTGTCACGATTTCGCGACATGTTGGAAGAAAAAGAGAAAGCAGGAAAAAGTGTCGCGATTTCATGACAAGTTCGAAGAAAGAGAACAAGTAAGAAAACTATCGTGATTTCGTGACATGTTGGAAGAGAAAAAGGCAAGTGGAAAAACTGTCACGATTTCGTGACATGTTGGAAGAGAAAGAGAAAGCAGGAAGAAGTGTCGCGATTTCGCGACAAGTTCGAAGAAAGAGAACAAGTAAGAAAAGTGTCACGATTTTGTGACATGTCGCATTTTCGTGACTAAAATAGGAGAGAGAAAGTAAGTTGGAAAAGTGTCACGATTTCATGACATGTCACATTTTCACGACTAAAATAGGAGAGAGAAAGTAAGTTGGAAAAGTGTCACGATTTCATGACATGTCGCATTTTTATGACAAAAGAAAGAGAGGAAGCGTACGAAAGTAGAACTATCATGATTTCATGACAAAAGCAGAAAGCAAGACTTCAAAGAAGTGTCACAATTTTATGACAAAAGCAAAGAAGTAAAGTACGAAAGGAAGTGTCACGATTTCATGACAAAAGTAGAGAAGAAGACTTGAAGCGAAGTGTCGACGATTTCATGACAAAAGTAAAGAAGTAAAGTACGGAAGAAGAAGTGTCACGATTTCATGACAAAAGTAGAGAAGAAGACATCGAAGGCAGAAGTGTCACGATTTCATGACAAAAGCAAAGTCAAGTCTATGGAAGGAAGTGTCACGATATCACGACAAAAGAATAGAGAAAGGTCGAAGGCGAAAGTGTCACGATATCGTGACATGTATTTTTGTGAGCCAAAGCTAAGAGAAAGAGCAAGGAGAAAAAGTGTCACGATATCATGACATGTATTTTTATGGTCCGAAGCAAAGAGAAAGAGCAAGGAGAAAAAGTGTCACGATATCGCGACATGTAGCATTTTTATGGTCCGATGCAAAGAGAAAGAGAGAGAAAGAAAAAGTGTCACGATATCATGACATGTTGTATTTTCAGGGGCCAAAGCAAGGAGAAAGAGAGAGAAAGCAAAAGTGTCACGATATCGTGACATGTTGTATTTTTATGGTTGAGTTGAAGCCGACGAAGACCGATGATAGCCGACTAAAATTAGGGTTTACAGTTGTCATGAAAGCCGACTAAGATTAGGATTTACAACCGACTAAGATTAGGGTTTTCATCACAAAAATTATGTTATAAAAGGAGGGTTGTTTGGAGATTTGATGAATGTTGAAGTGTGCAAAATATGGTCATTGTATGTAGAGAGCAAGTCATGTCGAATCATGCTAAGTGCAAAATTTGCAAAGAGAGCAGAGTGTGCAAAAGGGAGAAGATGATCGTGAAGTTCGACTGTAACGAAGCAGAGTGTGCGAAGTGATTGCGCAGAGAGAGCAGAGTGCATAGAGAATGCAAAGGTGAAGAAGACCAATTAGGGTCTTGCAAAAGCAAAGGTATCTTATTGTTAAACTTATAGATTCAAATTGAAGTCCAAGTTGGTGCTTGGCATTAGGGGTTGGTGCTCCTTCTAGTTGGTTTTGGTAAATCGGGTTGGTGCTCCTTCCAGTTGGTGCTGGTAAATCAGGGGTTGGTGCTCCTTTCTATTGGTACAGATAAATTAGGGGTTGGTGCTCCTTCCAATGGGTGTTGGTAAATTGATTGTAAAGTTGGTGCTTTGCAAAGGCTAGATTTGGATGGTAGTCCAAGCAAGTCATTTTTGAGGAGTAGCCACATTGGTGAACCTCGTTAAATCTTGTGTTGTGTGATGTTCTCTTGTGATACTTGCTTTATCTAGTTTTAAGGTTTCATTATTTCAATTTTAAGAGCTATGAATTTAAGTTTAAAGAGCTACACTGATTCACCCCCCCTCTCAGTGTCATTGTAAGACTAACAATTGGTATCAGAGCTAAGTTCTTGTACAAGCTTAACCGGCTAGGGTGATCTTGGAAGTAACACAATGGCAGGAGGTGAAGCTCTTTTCATGGCATTTGAAGAAGTAAAATCAGAAAAGGAAGGAGTGAACTCTAAAGTATGTGGTGAAAACCCTGAGGTTGAAGTAGATCTAGAAGGTGAGTTGATCTCTGCACTTGAAGAGTGGAAGATAGAAAGGAAAAAGAATAAGAAAATTTCAAGAAAGCTTGAGGATGCAAATGAAATCATAACCAGTTTGAAAGTACGAGATAGAAGAATCCAAGAAAATATCCGAAGATCTCGAAGTGCAAATAACCATGAAAATAGATTATTGCAGCAAGCTAGAAGAAGAGATTGTTGGTTTAAGAATGCAGCTAGAAGAGATGAATAAGAAAATTAGTTGTTATCACAAACGTGAAGAAAGTTCTATGAAGCCGGATAAGATCATAAATGACCAAAGGCCTCGCAGGCATCAAATTTGGTCCGGGTTTCATCGAAGGAGAATCATCAAATGGATCAAAGGCCAGAAATGTAGAATCCGTAAAGAATGAAGATAAGAAACAAAGTTGATCAAGGAAAAACATCTCATGCAAAAGAAAGCAATAATGCCAGGCACGAAAGGAGAATTGACAATGATGGATTCACCAATGTCACACATCAAAGAAGAAGAAGACCTATGGCTCCTACGACAACATGGCAAAGACCATCACCGAGGTTCAATTATCCCTTTTCTGGTTTCTATTTTAAATGCAATGGCTATGGACATAAAATCTCAGACTGCAAATATAATGTAAGACCAAGGAATTTCACTAGTAGAAATGCTTTTTCTCCTCTGATGAATTATACAATAGAATGTTATAACTGTCATAATTTTGGGCACATTGCAAGAAACTCGTAGAAGTACATTTGCATCAAATCAGTTTCAGGGAAGAAAATTTCAACCAAATAGGATGAGACAAAATAGAAAACTTCTCGAAAAACATGCACAAGCTATTGATAAGGGAAAGGCAAAACAAGAACCCAAAACTACTATCAAAATGGAGTGGAAAGGAAAAGAGCGACTTAAGGAAGAAAAGGAATCCTTAATCGTACAAACAACATTTAAAGCACAGAATAAATATGTACCATGGATACTTGATAGTGGATGCTCCAATCATATGACAGGTGACAAACAAAAATTTGAGAAGTTACAAAAATATGAAGGTGGTTCAGTAAAGTTTGGAAATAATGATGGAGCTAAGATAGTTGGCAAAGGTTCAGTTAAAATTAGTGATAGAAAAATTAAGTCAGAAGAAGTCTTGTTTGTGGATGGTTTGAAACATAACTTGTTGAGCGTAAGTCAGATTTGTGATAAAGGTCATGAAGTAGTTTTTATGAAGTAGGGTTGTGAAGTCAAAAAAACAAATAGTGGAAAATTGATAGCAACTGGATCAAGGACATCTGGCAACCTGTACACGCTCTCAGAGACTTCAAAAGGAGCTTGTTTTATTGGACAGGAAGAAGAAAATTGGTTGTGGCACAAGAGACTCGGTCATATCAATTTTGATAATCTAGTAAAAATCACCTCAAAAAGGGCAGTGAGAGATATTCCCACCATCAACAAACCTGCAAACAACATTTGTGCTTCATGCCAAAAGGGGAAGCAAACTAGAGTCACATTCAAAACAAAAGAGTACTACACAAGCAAACCTTTGGAACTAATACACACCGATTTATGTGGACCCATGAGAACACAAAGCATAAATGGTGACAAATATTTTATGTTGTGCATTGATGACTATTCCAGAATGACATGGATATTTTTCTTGAAGCATAAATCAGAAGCTCTTGATATGTTCAAGATTTTCAAAAACCATGTTGAGAATGAAACAGGAAAGAGGATCAAATGTTTAAGATCAGATAGAGGAGGAGAATTCATTTCAGAGGAGTTTACAGAGTACTGTGAAAAATACGGTATTAGGAGACAGTTTTCAGCAGCCAGGACACCTCAGCAGAATGGAGTGGTAGAAAGAAAGAACAGGACAGTGCAAGAAATGGCACGGACTATGTTGGCTGAAAGCAGAGTAGCAGACAGATTTTGGAAAGAAGTAGTCCATACTACGGTGTATATCCAAAATAGGTACATGCTGAGAACACATGAAAGCAAAACTCCTTATGAGTTGTGGTTCGGTAAAAGGGCAACAACAAAATACCTCAAAGTTTTTGGCAGCAAGTGCTACATCAAAAGAACTGAAGATAATCTTGGTAAGTTTGAAGATAGAGCGGATGAAGGTATTTTTGTTGGTTATTCATCAAAAAGCAAAGCTTACAAATGCTACAACAAGAGGCTAAAGAAAATTGTGGACAATGTCGATGTTAAATTTGATGAAGGTAGAGAACGAGTAATTAGCTATGAAACGAACTACCCAATTTATGAAGAGGTTATTGAAGGAGATGAGGAAAACGAAATGGAAAAGATACAAAAAATTGACTCAGATGATTTAAGTTGTGATTCAGAAGTGGAAGAAAATAAGAAATTCAAAATAGGCAGCTGGCAGAAAAATCATCCTAGAGAGCAAATAATTGGAGACCCCAAAGTTGGTGTTCAGACAAGAAGAAGAGTAGTAAGTAACTACTCTCTATTATCCAAACATTGAGCCCAAAAATGTTATCGACGCAAGCAAAGATGAAAGTTGGATGAAGGCAATAAATGAAGAATTAGATCAGATCAAGAAAAATGAAACTTGGGAGTTAGTACCTAGACCTGCAAATAAAAATATAATCGGGACTAAATGGATTTTTTGAAACAAATTGAATGAAGACGGACAGGTAGTCAGAAATAAAGCAAGATTGGTATGTAAGGGTTATGCACAAGTTGAAGGCATTGACTTTGAGGAAACTTTTGCACCAGTGGCTAGACTAGAGGCAATTAGAATGTTTCTGGCTTTAGCAGTCTACAAGAATTTCAAAGTTTATCAAATGGATGTGAAATCAGCATTTTTGAATGGGAAACTTGAAGAAGAGGTTTATATTGAGCAACCAGATGGTTTCCAACTTGGTGATGATCCCAAATTTGTTTGCAAGTTGAAGAAAGCATTATATGGCTTAAAACAGGCACCCCGAGCATGGTATGCAAGGCTAGACAACTATCTCACCCAACAAAGGTTTAAGAAAGGTATGGTGGATAGTAATTTGTATGTCAAAATAGAAAATGGGCATCTTATTGTTCTTGTTGTATACGTAGATGATATCATATTTGGCAGCAACAAAGATGAGTCATGTAAAGATTTAGCAAATAAGATGCGGAAAGAATTTGAAATGTCAATGATTGGTGAACTTTCGTATTTCCTCGGGTTGCAAGTTAATCAAAATAAGAAGGGCATATTTATTTCTCAAGTTAAATATGTGAAAGAGATGTTAAAAAAGTTCACAATGGAGGATTGTAAGCCAGCTTAGCACTCCCATGACGACAAGGTTGCAAGTTGAGCAAGGATGACAAATCTCCACCTATTGATCAAACCATGTACAGATCTATGATTGGAAGCTTACTGTACCTGACAACTACCAGACCAGATATTTTGTAGGCAGTATGCATGGTAGCACGATTTCAAGCTAATCCCAAGGAGACTCATGTGACAACAATGAAAAGGATTCTTCGGTACCTCAAGGGTACTATGGAGTATGGGTTATGGTATCCAAAAGGTAAAGACTTCACCCTTATTTCGTATTCAGATGCAGATTGGGCAGGATGTGTAGATGACAGAAAGAGTACCAGTGGAGGTGCATTCTATCTTGGAGACAGATTGGTCACGTGGCACAGTAAGAAACAAGAGTCGATTTCTTTATCGATAGTAGAGGCAGAATATATTGCAACGACAACATGTTGTACGCAGGTATTATGGATGAAACAAACCCTGAAAGATCTTGGTATTAGCTTCAGTGAGCCAATATCAGTTAAGTGTGATAACACCAGTGCCATTAACATCTCCAAGAATCCAGTTATGCATTCACGCACAAAACACATTGCTATCAAGTATCACTTTTTGAAGGAGAAAGTTGCGGAAGGTGAGGTTAAGTTGGATTTTGTTCCAACTACAGAGCAAGTAGCAGATATCTTCACAAAACCATTGCCCAAGGAAGTTTTTGAGTACCTTCGCAATAAATTGGGAGTGGTCACACTTCCCAAGAATTGACTAGCTACAGGGATCACATTCTCGGGGGGAGCATTTAAGTATTTGATTATCTTTTTGCTCATGTTCATGATTTTTGCTAAGTGTAATAAATTGTGCCTGAGAATGTTGTGCATGGACTCGTGGGGAGTCTGCAAGAGCCCTTTGGTATTATTGTCAAAGGGGGAGAAGAGTTACAAGAAATTGCACATGTGTTGCCAACAATTCCAAAGGGGGAGATTGTTGAGCAAGGTGAAGCAACAATATTGTCATTGTTGTCAACATAATCAGATAGATCTATTGATGCAAGTGGATAGTAAGTTCAAAAGCTATTCAGATGCAGAAGACAGGAGTTCAAAGGTTACTCGGAGTATGTACAATGATTTTCCAAGAAGACCGAAGTGGCCCATATGCAAAAGATCAAAGAAAAAGACAAGTAAGAAAAGTGTCGCGATATCGCGACATATACAAGAAAAACTATCACGATTTCGCGACATGTTGGAAGAGAGAAAAAGAAGAAAAACTATCACGATTTCGTGACATGTTGGAAGAGAGAAAAAGCAAGGAAAAACTTCACGATTTGTGACATGTTGGAAGAGAAAAAGGCAAGTGGAAAACTATCATGATTTCATGACATGTTGGAAGAGAAAAAGTAAGTGGAAAAACTGTCATGATTTCGTGACATGTTGGAGAGAAAAAGGCAAGTGGAAAAAGTGTCACGATTTCGTGACATGTTGGAAGAAAAAGAAGTAGAAAACTATCACGATTTCACGACATGTTGGAAGAGAAAAAGGCAAGTGGAAAAACTATCATGATTTCATGACATGTTGGAAGAAAAAGAGAAAGCAGGAAAAAGTGTCACGATTTCATGACAAGTTCGAAGAAAGAGAACAAGTAAGAAAAGTGTCACGATTTCGTGACATGTCGCATTTTCATGACTAAAATAGGAGAGAGAAAGTAAGTTGGAAAAGTGTCACGATTTCATGACATGTCACATTTTCGCGACTAAAATAGGAGAGAGAAAGTAAGTTGGAAAAGTGTCACGATTTCGTGACATGTCGCATTTTCACGACTAAAAGAAAGAGAGGAAGCGTACGAAAGCAGAACTGTCACGATTTCTCACAAAAGCAGAAAGCAAGACTTTAGAAGAAGAAGTGTCATGATTTCATGACAAAAGCAAAGAAGTAAAGTACAGAAGCAAAAGTGTCATGATTTCATGACAAAAGCAGAGAAGAAGACTTCAAAGGCAGAAGTGTCACGATTTCATGACAAAAGCAAAGAAGTAAAGTACGGAAGTAGAAGTGTCACGATTTCACGACAAAAGAGAGAAGAAGACTTGAAGGCGAAGTGTCACGATTTCATGACAAAAGCAAATGTAAGTCTATGGAAGAAGTGTCACGATATCATGACAAAAGAATAGAGAAAGAGTACGGAGGTGAAAGTGTCACGATATCATGACATGTATTTTCAGGCCAAAGCTAAGAGAAAGAGCAAGGAGAAAAAGTGTCACGATATCGCGACATGTTGTATTTTCACGGTCCGATGCAAAGAGAAAGAGCAAGGAGAAAAAGTGTCGCGATATCGCGACATGTAGCATTTTCACGGTCCGATGCAAAGAGAAAGAGAGAAAAAAAAAGTGTCACGATATCGTGACATGTATTTTCGAGGGCCAAAGCAAGGAGAAAGAGAGAGAAAGAGAAAGTGTCACGATATCGTGACATGTATTTTTACGGTTGAGTTGAAGCCGACGAAGACCGATGACAACCGACTAAAATTAGGGTTTACAGTTGTCATGAAAGCCGACTAAGATTAGGATTTATAGCCGACTAAGATTAGGGTTTTCATCACAAAAATTTTATTATAAAAGGAGGGTTGTTTGGAGATTTGAGTGAATGTTGAATGTGTGTGAAATACGGTCATAGTGCACAGAGAGCAAGTCATGTCGAATCATGCTAAGTGTAAAATTCGCAAAGAGAGCAGAGTGCACAAAAGGGAGAAGACGATCATGAAGTTCGACTGTAACGAAGTAGAGTGTGTGAAGTGATTGTGCAGAGAGAGCAGAGTGCGCAGAGAATGCAAAGGTGAAGAAGACCAATCAGGGTCTTGCAAAAGCAAAGGTATCTTACTGTTAAACCTATAGATTCAAATTGAAGTCCAGGTTGGTGCTTGGCATCAGGGGTTGGTGCTCCTTCCAGTTGGTGTTGGTAAATCAGGGGTTGGTGCTCCTTCCAGTTGGTGCTGGTAAATCAGGGGTTGGTGCTCCTTTCTGTTGGTGCAGATAAATTAGGGGTTGGTGCTCCTTCCAGTGGGTGCTGGTAAATTGATTGTAAAGTTGGTGCTTTGCAAAGGCTGGATTTGGATGGTAGTCCAAGAAGTCATTTTTGAGGAGTAGCCACATTGGTGAACCTCGTTAAATCTTGTGTTGTGTGATGTTCTCTTGTGATACTTGCTTTATCTAGTTTTAAGGTTTCATTATTTCAGTTTTAAGAGCTGTGAATTTAAGTTTAAAGAGCTACACTGATTCACCCCCCCTCTCAGTGCCATTGTAAGACTAACAAAGTGGAAACATCACATTCCACATTTATAAAATTTTATTGTGACTTATTTGTGCTCCAAGAAAAAACATTATAACCATAGCATCATAATCCAAACCATGTTAACCTACATGAGCATCGTGAGTCAAACCACGTTAATCAACAACACCATTATGAACTAAACCACGTAAACCAACTTTCACTTCTTTGATCAAAGGCTACATAACTTAGACTCTTTGACTCAAAAAATTCTTCTAAGGACTACAAATATTGAAACATTAGAATTTATTTATAGTTAACATCAAATTAGAATCAAAGAATGACTTATTCTAAGGATATATTGATTTAAGACCAAAGAGGGATTGTATAAATGACTAGTTATGCCATTTGGGTTGACAAACACACTTAGTAATTTTATGAGATTGATGATATAAGTCTTGAAGCCATTTTTGGTTAAATTTGTGGTGGTTTACCTAGATGAAATTTTTGCATTTATAAAAGTGAAGGAAGAGCACCAATGCATCTGAGGTTAGTTTTGCAAAGGTTGAAGTAAGAACAATTGTTGATCAATTTTAAGAAATATAGTTTTATGAAGAAAGAGTTGGTATACTTAGTTTTTTTATATACAAGGATGGTTTATAAATGGATGCAAAAAAGGTGAAGGTTATTTTGGAATGTCTATGGCTAAGGAGTATGTTTGAAGCCAAAATTTTTAATGGTTTGGTATGTTTTTATAGAAATTTCATAACTAATTTTTGTGTAATTTGTGCTCCAATAATAGAAACAATGAAAACAAATAGAAATGAGTTCAAATGGGCAAGTGTAGTAGAAAGGAGCTTTCAAACCTTGAAATATAAACTCAAAGAATAATTAGTTTTAGTGTTGCTAGACTTTAAAAAAGTTTTCCAAGTAGATTGTGACACTAGTGGGACAACCATTGGAGGAGTTTTAAGCCAAGAAGGTAGGCCTATTATCTATTTTAATGACAAGTCAAATGGATCCAATAAGAAATATTCTATTTATGATCAAGATCTCTATGCCATCATGTGATCACTCAATAAGTGGAGGTATTATCTATTACTAGAGGAATTTTTGTTGTTTATAGATCATCATGCCTTGAAACTCATTAAAAATCAAAGAAAATGGAAAAAAAGACACATGAAATGGGTGGAGTATCTTTAAAGTTACTCATTTTTTGAAACATAGAAATGGAAGTTCAAATTGGGTAGCCAATGCCTTGAGTAGGAGAAACATGTTGATGAATGCAATGAGAGTTAAAGTTGGAGGATTTTATTGTATGAAAGAGATTTATGCTAATGATATAGACTTTACAAAAGTTTGGACAATTTGTAATAACCATAGTACAAGAGATAAAATACCTTGGTTGGAATATTTTATCCAAGGAGTATTTTTTAAGGGACAACAATTATGAATACCACAAAGTTCAATGAAGGCAGACTTGATGAGGGAAAAGCATAGCGAAGGACTAGAATGACATTTTAGAGTAGATAAATCTTTAAAACAACTTTGTGGAAGCTATTATTGGCTAGGAATAAGCATGCATGTGTGAATATTTGTGCAAAGTTGATGAGTATGTCAAAATACAAAAGGGAAAAGACATGAAAGGATATAAATATGGATTTTATCCTTGGATTACCTCAAACACAAAAGAGAAATTATTTAATTTTTATTATAGTTGATATATTTTCAAATATGGTACATTTCATACCTTACAAAAAATAAATGATGCTAGTCATATTGTTGATTTGTTCTTTTTATAAGTCATAAGATTGGATGCATTTCCAAAAAACATTATGTTAGATAGAGATGTAAAGTTTAAATGTCACTTTTGGAATATCCTATGGAAGAATTTGGGTAAAAAATTGAGTTTCAATTTATCTTATCAAATAAAATGGATGGACAAAATGAATTTGTGAATAGAAGCCTTGGGAATTTTGTATGTTGTCTAGTTGGAAAGAAGCCAAAATTATGGGATATCATATTGGTATAGGCAGAATTTGTATATAACAATTTAGATAATAAAAGTACAAACAAAAATTCCATTCTAATTTGTGTATGGATTTTATCCAAAAGGTGTGGATGAGTTGTGAAGTATAGCTAATTTGTAGAAACCTAGTGCTATAGCAAAGGATTTTGGTAAATATATGCAATATTTACATCAAGAAGTGAATATCAAATTGGAAAATAATATCATTAAATACAATCAACATGTTGGCCTTAAGTGTCAAATACAATAATTTTAGGTTGGGGATTTTTTTTGGTGCATTTGCAGAAGGAAATTTTTCCCAAAGGAACTTACAACAAGCTCAATTGGAAGAATATTGAACCTTGTAAGTTTTTTAAAGAAGTTTATGACCAATGCCTAGGAAATTGAACTCTTGAAGAAGAAGATATCTCAAATATGATGGATTTATATCCATATTATAATAATACTACAAAGAATACCAAATATATCACTTCTAATTTATTGACTAAAGAGTGAATAGGATATCTACCAAAAAAGCAACAAAAGGAAATTGAGTCAGTGATAAACTTTAGATTAGCCAAGAGGACAATAATCAAGGTCTATTATGAGTATCTAGTCAAGTTGAGGAACCAACCAATTAAAGTTGCAATATGGATTAATGATTATAATATTGCTAAATATAGAATCACAATTATGAAATTTTAAAATGTTCAAGATATTTTCTCATTATTCATTTTCTTTTACTTGGTGAGTATGATGTGGGTCACCAAATTTTTATGAAATAGTTGACAAGCCATTTCAAATAAAACCATAAAAAAAAAATCAACACAAGAGAAGGATGAGAAAAATATGGAAAACATAAAATAAAAATACCAATATAGAGAATAAAATGTTTGAATGAAAAATATAAGAGAGGGAGCTAGAGAAGATAGGATAATGACTGCATTTAGATACCAAGTTTAGAGAAGGAAAAGCTCTCTATAATTATCTTCCAATATAACTTTCTATTTAATTTCATTGTATCGGCATATTAATAAAATAAATACATTTGATTTTTTCCATTTACCTCATGTTTTGGAGTGAATGTTGAATGTTGAGATTGGTAGATTCATGGGTTTGAAGGTTTTATGTGTGTAAGTCTAAATTTTTTAAATAATGGTAGAACAAGGTCCAAGAGTAATTATAGATCTGAAAATTGTAGGTGATTGCATGTCTGAATATTGCTAGCAAAGGATAGAACATGGTATTATCTTGGATTCTAAGAGTTAAAAATTTTGGACATGAGCATTGATGCGAGAAGAATGGAAGATACAAAATGAATCACTTTCTTGCAACATTGTTGAATTAATGAGTTTTTATATCATAGTCACCATCTCATGTAAGGAGAGAATTCATATCATAAAATTGCTATCATAGGATACAACCTATTTGTTGTGATATTTCCATCATAAGGAGCACCACCCTTATATCCCAAATATTATCATTCAAAAATTTGGGAGCATTATACAATTGCACAATTTTGTATGTCATACAAATGAAAGGAAATGGTTGTATATTTGAATGTCATCGTACAAGGATATAACTATACAAAAATATTGGTTGTACAGTGATAAATTGGTCATATAAAGACTATAATATTATAATATGAAGACACTATCATAGGAAGGATATTTCCATCTTGATGTCTGCATCATAATTTCTTAAATTAAACAACTTGTAAATAGTTTATTAGGCAAGTTAAATACATCAATATTTATATATATCTTTCAAATAGCTTTGAAAATTTTAATCTATGCTATGTCATATGTTGATTCGACATATATCTTTATGTGATTCTTTTTAGTTGATGGAGAAAACCATACACCATAATTCCAAGAATTCCACATGCTTTCTCTTTCCTGTTCTAAGTCTTATGAGTAACCAAGATTATACTTAGCAACTTTGATTAAATCATAATATATTTTTTTCTACTTTTAAATAAATTTAATGTTCTAATAGAAGGGTCCTCATTTTTATCTATGTTTAATTTGGTAAAATTCCATCTATTGTTTTCAAGGTCTTGCAACACCAACTTGTGATCATAAGACAAGGATAAATCACAATTTATTTAGTCTTATAAAAGGATAAGGGGTTTAAATTAGATCTAATTTAATATTATAAACTTTATAACACAAATGGAGTATTTCTTCCATATTATAATCTATTATGGGGTTAGGTCTATAGTAGTATTTAATTTTTTCCTTCCACTCTTAGTTTCATAAAACCAACTAAATGAACACGATTTTTGATAGTTTTCAAACAAGAAGAATATAAATCTAGTATTTTTATACATATCCATGTTATGCCTAATAGAGTTTCTTGCAAAATAAATAGATATTATTTTATTACTTTACCTAAAGATATTCTTTATAAAGAAATCAACATAGAGATAGATCATAAGTTTTACAAGAATAAAGCATGACAAATAATCCATCCTATTGTTAAAATTCATAATTTTCCAAAAACAAATAGAAGCAATCCATCCACTCAAATATTATCTAGACATCATAAAAAAATTAAAGAAAGAGACACAAATATTTGGGGGTACTTGTATCCACCATAGATAATTATTGTACAATCTATAGATTACATTCACTACACTCTAATAATAAATTGAGTAGTTGGGGGTATTTATGCAAATATCAAAATGATAAATACATAAAATATAATTATCTAACTCAACATAACAAGAGGTATTTAAGGTTAATTACAAGTTATCAAGTGGTTTTAACCATAACAAGGTTAACCATGACCCATAGGGATTACATAAAAACGTATTATAATGAATTTAATATTGGACAATGAATGCCCTAAGGCCTATTTAATATTACATCATACCATATCAGCCTTGGACATGAATCATATTATAATTTCAATATCTTCCCATAATCTAAATTGAGGGGGCCAAGAAGAAGATATTAGTAATAATAATATCTTCTTACCATAATCTAAATTGATGGGGCCAAGGAGAATATATTAGTAATAATAATATCCTCTTCCCATAATTGATGCTCTAGCATACCTCTATAGTAGGGACAAATTCTTCATAATCTCTCTTATCATCTAGAAGATGTTCATTGATCTTTAGGAATTTAGCTTCAATCCTTTATAATTTTTGCAAGAAATTCTTTGTTGGATGTCCCTCCCTCTTACAGTATCTACAAATTTGATTTAATTTATTTGAATATTTAGGTTGGCCCTTTAACCCCATGGGTCTTAGAATCCTTATATTTGAATTCCTTTGCATGACTTTGTATTGGTGGATTTCCACCACAATTTTGACTTGACACCTAAAAATGAACTAGGAGAGAAAACTTTGATCAAGAGTAAGAGTATTTTGAGATTCCAAGAACATAGAAATAATTTAACCATTAGGTTTAACATCTAAAAATAAGATATATTATCAAGGACAATCTTTATGCATTTTACATCATCTTTATTTTTTGCCTCTAAAGGATGCAATATCTATCCTCAATGCCTTGAATCTTCTAATATAGTCCTTGATGTTATCAAACCCATCCAATTCTAGATAGGAGAGCTCTAATTCCAAGTGGCTTACTTTAGTAGTATTGTCTTTCCCAAATAACTCATGCTATTTTAACCATACCTTGATAAGGTCACTCTCCTCCTTGATGTGGAAAAGTAACTTTTATTCAATTAGCAAGAACAAGCCAAGAGATTCTTCTTCTCTTTGGTGGCAAGTTTCTTCATCCAAAATAGCTACTTTATCTTTTTAAAATATGCACCATAGGTTCTTATTGTGTAATAGACCAATAATTTGGATTGACCAAATACTATAATTTCACTCATTAGGGCGAGTGACTAGGGATTTGTGATCAATCCTACATAATTAAACTTCTTATATCATAATAGGTCGTTAACAGATGTGACAAGTACATAGAGTTTAAAAAATCTTGTATTTTGAAAAATTGTATCAAAATGCTTTCATATCCAACAATTTTGATCTCTAGAAGTTTTTCCCTAATAGACCCCCAAAAATAAAAATAAAATCCCTATACCTTAATGTAGTAGCATCTAATTATTTTATGCCATTTGGCACTGTATTATTTGTTGATATCCTCCACTTATTCTATGTCACCTTGGTTTTTTTTGTTCTAGTGAGACTACAACAAGTTTTGCATATGGTTTGGCATAGTGGATATACTTATATTAGAAATTACACACAAGAGCACTATGTTGGCTACCACATGGGCCATGCAATTTTCTCATCAAGTTTATTTAAAATTTCTTTAAATAGGAATTGAACCATCATTGCCCACATGTGAAGAGAATTTCTCTAGTTGAGGTTCCTCCCTTACACATGGGAGGTAAAGCATTGAAACAAGCAACAAACTCTTTATACCTCCATAAGGGAAGGAAAAGTAACATGCCCTAGCTAGACTTGAACTAGGGTCCTCCAAGTCACCAATACCTTAGCAAAGGCATGCTCACCAATACGGTAGGGTATCCAAACTAATAGAAACACCCCATAATTCCTTGAAATCAAGTGATCATTCTTTCTAATTAGAAAACATTGTCTCATGTGCTGATAAATTATCTATTATTTTCTTTCTTTTGTAAACATACAGTGCAAAAATCTCAAATTCATCACCTTTCCTATCGTAAACCTTACTTCCATGTCCACTAGCCATCAGAGCATTGCCACATGTGTTCTCTATCCTTATTTCACCCTAATAAGGAGGAACTATCATGGTCCCTTTCATAAAGGTATGCAATAGGATTACACACATAAAAGCAAATGCACATGCATTGGCACAATTCAAATTCAAACAATTTTGTGCCAAAATTAAAGGCAACCATAAAATAAATCATTATTACTAGAAAATATTTAGGGTTACCTTAAAGGTAGTGAATTAAATATTTCCTTATTTATTTAAAAAAAATGAGCAATATGCTATGGAGAATGATTTTCTCTTGATTCTTATATAAAAAAACTTATGAAGATTCAAGCAATAATTTATCTTGGATCTTGGAAAAAAAATTAGAGGCTACAATCTTGATTGTCATATTACCAATTGTATCTACTCTATACCTACTCTAATACCATATTGGAATTCATGATACTTTCCAAAAACAAAAAAATCACTCCATCCATACAAATATTACATGAAAAGCATAAAAGGAAAAAATAAAGAGATAGAGATTTGGGGGTACCCGTAGGCACTACAAATAATCATTATACATCAATAGATTACATTCACTAAACTCCAATAAAAAAATGAGGAGTGGTGGGGGGTATTTATATGAATACCAAAACCCCAAACAATTTCCCCTAGAGTGCTCTTCTCAAGAGTATTTTTGATCCCGCTCTCATTGCTGGCCTCCGTCATATGCAAGAAGTGATTCTACAGATAGGCATTGGTAGCCCTCACTAGTCAATAAGAGGCCTAATGTTGACATTGCTTGTCCATATCGCCAGGTTGGGGGTGGGATGATGTTCAACCAATTTCATCTAGGCCAGTTGTTCGTTGGGGTGACATGGGTATTGAAGGCCTTAATCATGATGTAGAGGGGTGGTTTTCCATTCCATAATCACTAGCAGTTTATGTGGCACATTACTCCATATGATATGATTTCTTTGATGTAATGATAATTAATGATCATGATTGGTAAAATTGTGTTTTGTTTGTGGCTTTTTTTCCTAACCCTTGTCAATGAGGGTTAGTTTTATTCCCCATGGGGTGTGTTAAGCCACCCACTTTTTTTTATTGCAGAGGCTTTTATCTTAATTTAATGTAAATTTAATTTTTTCATCAAAATAAATACCAAAACCCCAAATGAATAAAAGAGATTTAACTTAAGCCAACATAACAAGATGACTATAAGGTTAATTACAAGTTATAATTAGGGTTTAACAATAACCCATAGGGATTATATAATAAAATATTACAATATATTCAAAATATTGTACAATGGATGACCTTAGGCATATCCAATATTACATCATACAATGTCAGGCTTGGCCATGAATCAAGTTACAATTTCAATACCTATTCCTCATTTAAATATTTATGATCAAGTGTATCTCTCAACCATCTAAATTCACGTTAACTTGTTTTTACTAATTGAACTAGTAAGGCCATATATTCAAATATAAGTGCTATAAAATTCAACATACAACACTCTATTCGTAGACATAAAACATATCTTCATAACTATGATTCATGACGATTTACACGTATTCCAAAGAGGTATTACACTTTCAATTTTAAAAAAATAGAAGATATAAGACAAGGCCATATACTCAATTATAAGTGTTATAACATTCAACTTACAACACTCTATTCCTAGACATAAAAATTTATTCATGACTATGATTCATCATGCTTTACATGTATTCCAAAGAGGTATTACACATTCAATTTTTAGAAATAGAAGAAATAAGACAAGGCCATATATTCAAATATAAGTGCTATAACATTCAACATACAACTCTATTTGTAGACATAAAACATATCTTCATAACTATGATTCATCATGAATTACATGTATTCCAAAGAGGTATTACACACTCAATTTTTAACAATAGAAGATATAAGAAGTTATTCCTTTATGCTTTATCAATATATATATATTAAATTTATAATTCCAGCATCAACTTATAGAATGAATCAATTTTAACCTTCATTAATAAATTTATGATAGGGATATAACACAAAAAATTCAGTATCCTCAAGCAATATAGCCTAACTTTGGGTAAAATTCTACTACCAACTTAGTAGTGCTACTCATGCAACCAAAAATATATTACAAAATTAAAACATGAATATTTTACAAGTTCACCATATATGAAGTGAATGACGTACAACTTTGTCTTATAAAATCAACACATATTGAGAAATATATCTATATATCTATTCCTTTGTTTGAAAAGTATATATCATTATATTGTAACAATTTAGCTAATATTATTTAGTAATATTTGAACATATCCATCATCTCAATGTTATCAACAATTTGAATAAATCTACCATCATTAATAAGTATAATTTATTTATTCTATCCTAAAGTGAAATTGTACTTAGCCTCTATAATCTACTTAAATTTACTTATTACAATATGTATACATGGTGTTTCCCATTATAACCATAATACACAAATTAATCACCCCCAATGTATAATATTATATATGGTGGTCAAAGGAGGTAAGCACATTGACTCTACTTTAGTTGCAAAGGAGGAAGAGTATCACCGGTGTGATATACCATCCAACAATAAAATTCCACATGAATTCCCCCTAGAACAACTCCCTGCCTAGGAGTATTGTTATTTCTCCAAAGGTTTGTATACTTAATAGTGATAGGATCTAAAAGAGAGCATATCATGATTATGCCATTGAATCTTCATACAATCAATCATAAATAATCCAACATAAAAAAAAAAAGAGAATATATCTAATTCAACATAAATAATACAATATTTTTTTTTGCTAAGTAAATGTATTATATTGCAAAAAAATGGTTTTAAGGATCCCTAAACCTTTTACATAAGTAGCAGAGAAACAAATCCAAGTTTGAGACAGAGCTGAAAAACCTAGAAAGGACTAAAAAACATAAAAGGCCATTGAAGAGGACACAACCTCGACCACGACGAAGTAACTAAAGCCTTAACAGAGAGGATACGAAGATGTAGCCATAGAACAAAAGGGGATCCCACAAGTTCAAAACATAACTAGAAAAAAAAATAAAAACTACAAACTAGAAATTACATAAACATACAAAAAAGCTTACACAACAGAAAAGACCAAAAAGGAGCAAGGTGGAACCGAGGAAGTCAATCCTTACCCTCAACAGATTATTCCTCCTTATTGTCCTCCTCAGCCTCGGTGGGCTTTGGTTCATCCTCCTTAGGTTCGGTCTTGACGGTCGCCATTGCCTGCTCAACTGTAGACATGTCTGCTTGACTAATCTGTTCATTTTAGAAGAGCTTATGTATCCCCTCCCTAATGTCCATGGTGCAGTTCATCATGCAGTTCATCATTGTCATAGTGGATGCAATGATGTAGTCCTTCAGGTGCTTGTTCTCCTCATTATCATCTTTGATTTCAATCACTTTGGACTTGACTGTCAGATTCTGAATCTCAGCAGATTTCCTCATCAATTCGACACCGGTATCAAAGGAAATGGTTTTCCTAGCCTTCAATTTGGATAGGGCTTCATTGGCCTTTTTCTTTTTTTTCAGCTTTGGATAGACGCTCAGTAGGGGGAGTCAATTTTGCAAGGCTTCTTGGGTCAGGGTTGACCTTAGGGCTATTGGCAAGGATATAGGTGTAAATAACTTTGAACATGCCTTGGTGTCGAGGGAGGTCGTGGTTGACCTTGTCTCTGCAGGAAGATATGGAGTGATTCATGGAGTTGAGGAAGAAAAGGGGAATGCTTAAGGGGTTAAGTTATCTGAAGTGATTGACGAAGGCCAGATGATAGGTTTTCATAGGTTTTTCAAGGTCATCAACACAGATGAATTGCATGATAGGTTTCATGACAACATTCCAGGGAATGGATAGGTCAGTTCTAAAGAGGCCAGACCCCTTGACCTTCTTGATAATTTTATCATTTCCTTTGAAATGATCCAGTTCCACCTCCCAATTATGCTTATGGCGGTGGATGGATCACCCCCCTTCAGCAGCCTGGCCAGTGATAGTGCCAAGGAGGTGGGCATCAATGATAAAATTCCTTTCCCTAATAGTAATATCATCATTGTCCAATGTCTATAGGAATGCCATAGAAATCTCAATATTATCGCCTGAGAAAAGGTGGAGGAATGGAAAAAATTCCAATCCTCAAGGATAGGGTCGACAAGTTTATCACACTCATACACATTAGGTTAAATGTACTCACTTGACATGGTGGGGACAGAGAAATGGGTGATTACAGAGTTTCGACAGGGATAGGACAACTGGGATATGGAATACGAAGGTAAACAGGGCGATGGTGAAAATAGAGGGTGAAAGAGAAAATGCAAGAGAAACATATTGCAGGGATTAATGAAGTGAGGAAGGAAGAGGTAGTGGGCATGGTGAATGTGATGGAGGGGGAACAAGTGGAAGAGGGAAGGCTCCCACACATGGAGAGGCACCTTAACCAAGGGGGGCCGATGACCAAGATGCGAAGAAAATTTTGGCCTCATGAGGCATGAGAGGAAAATAGTGCACTTAAGGTCGGGCATCCCAAAGTGGTCCCGAGCTTTCCATAAATATTTTAGCCGAATGTCCAGGTGTCGATAGGTCTTGACAACATTGCACACACTAGACGTCTACCACGAGTGTATCTTGTTGATGTGGATGATGATTTTGATGGGGGACTTGAGCCAAGCCAAAATATTGGAAAGATCACCTTTGGTAACTAGAAAAAGAGCCCTCCAAAGCTGCCTTGAATTTGTGTGAGGGAAAATATTCTAAGAAGTCACGTTGTCAACATTGGAATCAACACATGATGACTTGCACAAGTAAAAAAAATAGCAATAAGAATTGTTGTGATTGTTAGAGAGCGAGCCAAAGATATTTTCCCAGTGATACAGATACAGGGAGTGAAAAGCAGGTACAACTAGGTGAATGTGAATGGAGAGAGGGTTGGGAGTGGTGACAGAGGGGAAGGCATGATGGGTGGAAGAAATGCTGGCAAAAAGGAGGTGGAGAGGGGTGATGTGGATTTGCTAAGTGAGACGGTGGAGGGGATGAAAACCTGTGAAGGTGATGGGTAGACAAAATAAAGACTCATCATGTGACACTGAGGCATACAACAACACTCGATGCTGAATTTATTCATAAGTATTATGAAATGATGATCGGGGGAATAACTTCCTATTGAGGATGACTTGCCAACTATTTTTCATTATTCACGAGAGCATGAACTTCCCTTGGCATATTCATGTTCCATATTTGCAAATTGTCTAAATTGACTCCAATATTTGCTAATTTATTTGCCACCTTATTTGATTCTCTAAAAGTATGCTGGCAAATGAATTCCTTCCTGTTGAATATGATAGACCTGGATTCCTCAATATAATATTTGACTCTCCATGAAGGTTTGGAATTGATATTCTTGAGGTAGTTGATGATATTAAGGGAATCTCCTTCCACTATTAACTTATTGGGAAAATCCTTTGCAATACTGAGCCCTCTCCACAATATAACTCAAATGAGCATAATGATTTCCATAACAATAGTTTAAGCTAAGGCATTCCATGTATAGTCAATAGATCCATAATTTGGGGTCAAAACTCTATGCAATTATTAAAGACACTTGTAAATTTTTATTACTAACCATGTATATTCTACGTTCATAAACTTAAGGTATGTAATATAATTTTTATGCATTATCTTTATCCCCATTACTCTTTCCATGGATATGAGCAGAAATGGTTTGTGAACAAGGACACAAATTATGTTTACAATCAACATATAATTTTTGGCAACCAACAACAAATATGATGTAATCCACGATAACTTTGAACTATGTTAGCATAGAATTTTTATGGCCAAATACATATTTCTCATGTTGTGTATTCAAAGTCACCTATACATAGATAAAGGTAATACAGTTTTCCATATTCTCTTAATTAAGATAATAGTTAATCAATATAAAATATAATAACATATTTTGATAATATACATTGATTATAAATATACCCATGCAACAAGGTAACTACAAATCTAGCTAATGAAAAGTATGAAGCTTGGTAAGTTGTTCCTAAGAGAAACATTCATGCTTCTATAACATACAAGAAATAAGTTTGCCATGGCTTCTATTCCACTCTAGGGCATATTATCCATGAATATGCATATGTAATGACATATTTTTAGAAGATATTTAACTCAATACTATGTTATTATCCATGTTACATTTAAGCTAATGAGGAATTTCAAATATGACAAGAATACCTTATCTTTGAGTCATTAGTTTATTTCTAAAATGAATATTTAACAACATGTATTCTAATAATTGACTTATATTCTTGTTAGAATTGAATTTTATTGATCTTTAATATACATTAAATTGTTTCAAAATATTCCATATTTTATAGAACTAACATAAAATCAAACACTTCACATACAACCTAGCAAGTGTCATGATAATGGTGTTATTGAGGCCTTTGTTCATATGTTTTTGATCTTGGATAATTAGTACTTTGTACTTAAATGTTTACCAATAAGGTGATATATGTACAATTCTAAGTTTTTCTTATAATGGATCACTTAAAAAATATAGATGAGGGATACCTTATTTTCTTTAGACAAACACATACAAGAAAAAAATTGCCCTAAATACAACTTAAGCTAAAAGACACTTAGGTATAAGTTCTTATCCCTTGATAAATTTCCATAATAAGTGATTAAGAGGTTCTCAATCAATCATTAGAATGTTTAAGCAATAGTCTAGGATTTTGCAACAACAACAAGATAAATTCTATTCAAAATGTAAAATAAAAGGAGTTTTTAAATTTCATTTACATTAAAAATAAACATTTGAAAGAAGAATTTTTGAAATATTCAAAATAAATCTAAAATGAAAGAGCCATGAAACATCTATTTTCAAAGGGGTTTTTTAAAACATGCAAGCATAAATTAAAATATAAGACCCAAGCAATTATAGCAAGCTAAATTCTATTATCCATGTAACAACATCTATATGTACCCATTAAATCAAAATGCATCTAAATTTACTTATTTTACTTTTGGTTATACAATGCATCAAAACAAATTTAAATATTCTTATTTCCATGATATGTAGAAGATCAGGAAACAACATTAAAAATGGTACCTCACAAAAAAAAAAATTGTATCCTTAAGACCACTAGTTTGAATGTTTGATACACACAATAAGTATTTGCTTTATTTCTCTCTATGCGTGTATATCCCCCAAATAATTTCTTCAAATGATATCTTAAACTCCCAATTGGGTGTACACCATGGTCTTTCCTCCCAATTAATCATCAAATTTCCATCAAGCTAATCAAAAGATAGTTATGGCATGGTGAACAATTGGTTAAAGGGATGGATTTAAACTTTGCATGGCTAACATCAGGTGTATTTCTCTTACAACATGTCCCTCCTTACTCTTTACCAAACTCACAAATCCTAATCATCAAATTGAGACTCTATCAAAAATAATATTTATATATGCTAATAGACAAATCCTAAATTGGGTTCTCAAAATATATTTCCCTCCCTTTGGTTTAAATTCTTATTAAAGAATACAATATTACAAGAGCCCATAATTTTGGGATCTCAAACTTATGCTTTTACCTCCATTCTAAATTCTAAACATAACCTAATCAAAATATGGTTAAGTACAAGATAATTCACCAAGGCTCTATTCTATTAACACAAGAACATTTGAACATGGAGACTAACGTAAGAAACCCACTTATATTATAATTAAATTAAATATTTTTAAAGAGTTTTTATCCCATGAAGGTCTTTCTAACTTTCCTATGGATATTAAAAAAATATGCTTTCAAATCAATCTTGCAATATGATCTACCATCACAGAAGCTGAGGAATCGAACTAGGGTTTGGAGGCTAGGGAAAAGGTTTGGAGAATATTTTTATGCAAAAAACACCAAAAAATAGGATTGATATTTTTGAAGGATCTTTCAATAGTAAGGATCACGGCCAAGAATGGGGTACATAGGTAATTCGATACCAAATCATCCAAACCAAGGAATCTCATACAGAGATAAGCTATGTGAAACCCAAGATAGCTTCAATGATTGTAAAACACAAGCAAGGATAATCATAACCACCATGGAAAAGTGACAAAAGGAGGAATCTCTACCTGGAAAGGTGAACGAATGTTTACCACAAGCAAAAGAAATATCGGTATTGGAAATAATTGAGGATTAGATAGCTAAGGATATAGTTTATAAGATAAAATGCAACCTGATAGGTAAATTCATGGATTTTAGACCGGCCATGCACTTCCTCCACATGTGGATAAGGAAACAATGGCATCTAGAAGGAGAATACAAAATTTGAACTCTCCCAAATGGGTATATTTTTGTAGAGTTCACATCAATGGTAGACCAATAAAAAGTATTTGGAGGGCCATATCATTGAATAACATAAGCTTATACTGAGAGGGGGGTGAATAGTATAGCACCCACTTTTTACTTTCTTTCCAAACCAATATCAATTAGTGTCCTCAATTGCAATAACCAAATATAGCAATGTGCATTAATAACATAGATAGCAATAGTAAGCAAGTGCACAAATCATCACACACAATCGAGACACAAGATTTAACGTGGTTCCCCTAATGTGGGGTAGTCCACAAGATAATCTCCTTATAATATTTCACAAATAAATAGGTATCCTTATCCCAATACAAATGATTACTTTGATCTACTTAAAGCTAGGTTGTCCTAATCTGCTCAGGTGGGCTCCACTGATATGCTTAGCTAGGCTCTCCACTGATTTGCTCAGCTAGGCTTCCATTGATCTTCTCAACTAGGCTATCCACTGATCTTCTCAGCTAGGCTCTCCACTGATCTGCTTAGCTAGGCTATCCACTGATCTGCTCAGATAGGCTATCCACTGATCTACTCAGCTAGGCTATCCATTGATCTACTCATCTAGGCTATCCACTGATCTGCTCAGCTAGGCTATCCATTGATTTGATTAGCTAGGCAAATGGTGTTGATGTGTTTTTTGTTTCTTTCCTATCTCTTTCACTACTCAAAAATCTACCTCAATTCCTTCTCACAAGGCTCAAACAATCCTGCTCAAATGATGTCCCAAATCTGTCCTCAAAGCCTTCACAAAAGGCTCAAAAAATCCTGCTCAAATTCTATCCCAAATCTATCCTCAAAGCCTTCACAAAAGGCTCAAACAATCCTGCTCAAATGTTGTCCCAAATATGTCCATAAATCTGTCCCAAAAGCCTTCTCAAAGGCTCAACCAATCATGCACAAAAGTTGTCTCAAATCTATCCAAAAATTATGTCCCAAAAGCCTTCCCAAAGGCTCAACCAATCATGCACAAAAGCTATCTCAAATCTTTCTAGAAATTCTGTCCCAAAAGCCTTACCAAAGGCTCAACCAATGACTCTCAAGTAGCACTCAAATATCAACCACAAATCAATGAAGGCAAGGCTCAATGATGAACTCAACAATGGATAACAAATGAATGATGACAATACTCAACAATGTGCTCAAAAATGAATGGCAATATACTCTTCAATGGATGAGAACAATGATCCACAATTATCTCAACAATGTATGACAAATTATCTCTCAAATGGATGACAACAATGCTCAACAAGGTACTCTCAAATGGATGACAAATGATCTCTCAAATGGAAACCTCTCCAAGAAATAACAATGAGGACTTCAACCAACCAAGGAAAATCTCTACAAGTGATAGCAATAGGTTCTCAATAATATCTTCCTCATGCAATGTCAATAAGCTCTCAAGAAACAAGCACAACTCCCTCAAGAAAAGAGCTCTCAAATAGCCAACAATGATCTCCTCAAATGAAAGGCAAATGTATCCACAAGTTACTAGCAAATGATATCCTCAATGGTCTAAAAAAGTGGCAATGCACTCAACAAGTAACCAAAAATAATATACTCAAAGCAATAGCAAAAACCTCCTGAATAATGGCAATACTCTCAATGAACTCTACTAAAGAAATCATGGAACTCAAGTATCAATTTTATCCATAAAAATTATTTTCTAATCCATCCACTTTCTCTCAATAACTAAGGCACATAATCAAGCAATTTGTCTTCAACTTCAAACCCTAACTCATGTGCATGCCTTGTAACTCAAGGTAGCAATTAACTAGGTCTCATGTTCCTAGTTTAATTTCATAATTAAATCATGCAGTAGGACATATAACAAGTTCAACACTTTTCAACCTTATGACTCCATAATTTTATTAACACATACAACAAGCATCTATGCTTTTATTTTTAATTCCACACCTTATAACTCCATGTACAACAATCACAAATATTTATTTCCACACCTTATATCTCCCTAATCACACACAACAATAACAAATATTTAATTCTACACCTTATAACTCCCTAAGCACATTAACACATACAACAAGCATTTATTTTCCTAAAATCCTTATGACTCCCTAGTTATCATAGAAATAATGTTAATGAACCAAAACTTTGGTAATAACAAATATTACCATGCGCTAGAGATAAATACCTTTATATGAAATTCGTTGCCTTCGTAACCTTCGAAATCGTATTTGCCAAAATGATGTGCCAAAATTAATGCACCTTCATACCTTCAAAATCGTCAATGCCTTGCCAAAAATCAATGTGCCTTCACCACCTTCGAAATCATTAATGCTTTGCAAAAAATCAATGCGCCTTCACACCTTTCAAATCGTCAATGCCTTGCCAAAAATCAATGCACCTTCACACCTTCGTGGGAGTCAAACTTTGTTCCTCTCGCCTAGCGTTGTGAAGTGCTTACCATGTGGGCATCAGCCCATGTTGGAATTTAATCCCAAACACCCAACTTCACCTATGCTCAAATCTGAAACTCGATTTTACTTTCTTAGAAAAACACTTTTCCCCTGGAGGGATTCAAACAGCGAACCTACCTTGTACAAAGTTTGTGCGCTACCAACTGCGCTACAGGTTCTTGCGTGACGACACTTTCCCGCACTATTTATTTGACCTTGCTCTCAAATCCAAAGTTATTTATCCTTCTGTAGATTAAAAATACACGCCAAACAGAAAGATAAAACCACAAGAATGGAATATAGGAAAGTTGCACAAAACAAACGATTTATATTAATTGATGGAGTTTAAAAACTTCTTTTTGAATACAATTGGGCCTGTAACCCTTTATGTGATACAAAAATTACAAGTTATGCTAGGGTTCTCCGAAACCCTAGCTGGCACGAATGGTGGCGCTTCCAAAGAACGTATCTTCAATCCCAACAGAGTGAGTGGGCTTTGTCGTATCCCTTGCTTGGACCACTCCAGCTTAATCAGCTGCCATCAATAAACTAGATTTGTTATCAAAAACCTGCACACATTAACACTATCAAGGAGTTAGAAATTAATGAGAGGGCTCCACTGCGTGAGCCCTCAGAAACAATCTAAAACCTTATAAAAATGGAATGCAGGAAATCAATAACAGATTAAAACATAAAATACGGCTACTTGATTTAAACTAATTTATATTTGTTCTCTATTAACGTAGCTAGACCAGGCGACACCTGGAAGTAATGTTGTTGTCAGAATAGGCTGAGGAAGGTGCCCTAGTGCACTCGTCGAACGCCCGCGTGCTTCTGGATCTAGATTACAGACGTCGGTCTGAGTCTGTGGCTGAAGGTAAACGCCCGTGGGCACTTGTTAAACGCCCATGGGCACTTGGTAAACGCCCGTGGGCACTTGGTGAAGGGGTAAATGCCCGTGGGCACTTGCGACAGGAATGGGAGATTCTGCAGAGTGCTGCAGAAGGAATGGCGATGAAAGCGGTGACGAAAACGACGATAGATGCAGCAAAAAGGGTAGCAGAAGAAAGGAGATAGCTGTAGAAGAATTAGAATCAGAGATAGAAGTAGCAAAAGACCTAGGCGAAGAAGATAGGAAAAGACATAGGCGAAGAAGATAGGTAGCAGACCTAGGCGAAGAAGATAGGTAGCAGACATAGGGTTTGAGCCATCAAAGTGACTCGATTTATAATCCACTCTTAGGGCACACTTTAGGGTTTTAACGACACTTTGAACATGTGGCTAAGATTAAAGCGGATCCAAGGGTAGAGAATAAATCTTGGTTGTGGAATGGATTAAGATGGATGGACGGATGAGATTAAATGAAGGATGGACGGCTCAGATTAAATCACTTAAACTATTATTTAAATATATATATATTAAAATATTAAAAAATATATATATAAATATTAATTTAAATAAATTTGGGGATGAAAAATGGCGGGAAAGATGAAATTGGGCCAAATAATGGCGGGAATGTGGATGACCGACATGTGGCTGACAGGAAGGTATAGATGACTTGCAAGTGGCTAGATTTTGGTGTCTACAGATGCCCCTTTTTGAGCTGCTTTGTGTGAAGACACAATGCAGCACAAAAACTTAGGACACCTGAAAAGCTGGATCAGACGCAACTCTCTCTCAAGACTAAAGCACAACTTTGAAGACCAAAGAATAAAAGAATGTTTAAAATTTATCAGCTTACCCCCTCAATTGGCGAGCGAGAATGGTTCTCATGAGCCAATTGGAAGAAATTCGAAAGAAAATGAACCGTTTTTGCCCCAACGGTGAAAAAGGGGTTGGTGTATGAACCATCTGTTTATGTCCCAACAGAAAAGGGGTTGG
Source organism: Wollemia nobilis (assembly GCA_028583015.1). Taxonomy (NCBI): domain Eukaryota; kingdom Viridiplantae; phylum Streptophyta; class Pinopsida; order Araucariales; family Araucariaceae; genus Wollemia; species Wollemia nobilis. The sequence goes on from JAQPPZ010002524.1 coordinate 3,777,593, forward strand.
TGTACAAACCAGAAAAGAATATGATTGAAGACGATATGAGTGATGTGAAAGATGAACCGTTTTCTGCCCCAACGGTTATAAAGGGATTTTCGCCAAATTATAAATTCCATGATCATGTAAGATGAATTCCACTATAGGGAAGTTAGAAATTGATAACGGATGCCCCAACTCCTGTGGGTGAATCCATACTATTGATGAAATTGCCTTGTTGGCGCCATTGATATGCAGAGATGCAATATGAAAGATTCCAGAACTTCAGAGATGCTCCTAGTGACTGTATGGATAATTCCTTGGGTCGGAACCAATCAACCTAGGTAGCCTTAATCTCTAGCAAGACTCAAAATAATGATGATATTGAAGATTTGTCCACGTTTAAGGCCCCATGAACTAGGCCATCAATGACAACTGTTGAGCAAATTGATCTTGGTATGAGGTCACTTAAAAAGTAAGATACCCAGAATTGATTTCCAATTTTCAAACGGTGAAATAATTGATGATGATAAATGGTAAGTGTCCTTATGGTGGTTTAATCCTCTTACCGAATTGCATGGATGCAAATCGTTGCAATCGCCAAGGTGATAGAATATACCACTAGATACGAGGTTTACTTTAATTTAATTTGGCAAAAATATGCATGATGAAAGAAGAATGAATGAAATTAACGATAGATCAGAAGAATTGATGAATGTGGTTAATTTTGTAAAGGTTTTGAACATTTTTAACCCAATTTGTAAATCAATGATGAATGATGCGCTTTTTTTGAGCAAAATGACAAAATTTGTTTCCAAAACTGTTGTAACCTTCACAAAATGTTTTATTATGATAAGAAGAATGGATGGATGCAACTTGATGAAATTTGGAGGAGGTAAGCTTCAATTTTGTAAGTTTTGTTCTTTTATTCCATACTGACATCAAACGCTGGTATGCATTTGGAGGTGGCAGAAACGCCCGTCGGTGTTTGAATGCATCATGAAATGCCCCACTACGTCTGAATGTGCCATGAAATGCCCCACTACATTTCAGGGTGCCAAAACCAGCTATTTAAATAGTTTCAGCGAGAATTTTGCTCATTTGTGCGTTCAAGCTTGAGAGAAGTGCGTCTGAGGGAGTGAAATGAAGTGAAGTGAAGTGAAAGGTTATGTGGGAGAGTGAAGCACACGGGAGCTATGGCGGAGATGGGAGCGGACGCACCAGTGCATCCAACTGAGGTATTTGTTTATTTAAGCAAGTACTTTTATTTGTTTTTTTTTTTTTTTTTTTGTTTTAGAAAAAAAATTTGTAACCAATTTTTGTTTTGTTGTTTTGCAGCTTAGGATGTTAGAGGCACGACACCGATTCTCCCCTATCATTCCAGGGATGAGGAGGTCATTGTCCCAGGAAGACCGGGAGACATTGGAAGCGAGTGGGACTAGCGGAGGTAGCCCGGTTGGAGGTAGTTCGGGCAGATGAGGGGTACCTCTCGGCTTTGGCCGAGAGGTGGGATCCAGATCGGGGGACGTTCCAGCTCCCAACTGGAGAGATGACGGTGACGCTTGAGGATGTATATCGCATCCTCAAGGTGCCCGTGGAGGGGGTACGGGTGGAGGTTGGACGAGATAGGGCCATGGAGATGTCCAAGTTGTTTGGTGATGACTGGATGGAGATCCGGACAAAGAGCGGTGGGATTCCTTACTTGGCCATGTACACGGCCAAGGAGTTGGTAGCGGTGGAGGCTCTGATGATGTTCGTATTGGCCAACATTGTGGCCCTGAACATCATTGGGTGTAGGTTTCCATGGAACCTGATGGGTGTAGTGAGCGAGATGCTCACTAATAGGGTAGTGTATGCTTGGGCACCCATTTTATTGGTGCAGGTGTACCGGGAGTTGTATGAGGTTCGAAGATGGGGCCGGAAGGGCCTAGGCTGCAGTTTGGTTCTCCAGTGTTGGGGCTGGGAGCACTTCAAAGTGGCTCGACCGGAGGGGTTGCCATGTGCTTACTGGGACATGAGCCAGGCTTATGGTAGGATATGGCTAGTGGCGGAGGAGAGACAGCCGAGCTACCCCGTGAGATCAGGGCAATGGTATAGGAGTTTATGGGCGGACTTGACAGATGCCCAAGTCATTTGGAGGCCCTGGCGGGAGGCACGGTGGATCGGTGATGGAGAGCATCTAAGATGGGTGCGACAGGCTAGATGGGTAGTGGGTCGAGGCCACAGCGAGGCAGAGTACATACAGATGTCTCGAGTGCTCCACCAGGTCGGATTGAGATAGGATGTCCCCGGTGAGCCAGTGCGCTACCAGAGGCACAGATCAGAGGGGGATTTACCATGTTTCGAGCCATGGATAGAGGTGACAGAGGACGATGAGGACATGGAGATCCCTGACATGGACGACGTTGGGGTAACATCTGAGTATGCATCATGGATGGCCGCAGAGTCGAGGTGGGAGCCACCATTAGTGGCTATTGGAGCTGGAGAGGACGAGGGAACCGTAGAGGTTCCCAAGTGCAAGGAGGGTCCCCGCCTTTGAGCTGACAGTCAAAGGTGAAAGGGGAAGATGGTGCGGTAGGCATTGGGGAGCAGAGATGAGGATGATGGCGAGGGCCTAGGAGAGGCCATAGGAGACACTAGGGAGGTACCCCCTAGCGGGCACGAGGATGATCTAGCATAGATGCAACAGCAGATAGCAGAGCGCGATGCTATGCTAGCTGTCCGGGATGAGAGGATAGCTTGGCTGGAGCAACAGGTTACAGAGTAGGATGCCCTGATAGTTTTTCAGGAGGGGAGGATGGCCCAGATGTAGGCGGACTTGGATGGAGCGACTAGGGTGCCCCAGGATGACAAGGTGATGAGACTCCAGGCAGAGCTAGTGGAGTGAGAGTGACGACACGGGATAGACATATCTAGACTTAGGTCTAGGACTCGTTACATTGAGGCTCTGTAGGAGACATTGTTTAGGCATCACATTGTGTTGCCTGATCCTCCGTCCTCTTCTGTCTCTAGGCGTAGCGATTCTAGGCACACCACTAGGTCTAGGGCTCCTACTAGGTCACAGGGGTCCTCTTTTGATGGTTAGCTTAGTGCTTAGATGCACTCTTTATGAGCCTTGGTGCTCTATTGTATATTGTAGCCTTTTGGCATTCATTGTACAGTTTGTACTTTATACATATATATATATACATGGCTTTTATTTTTAGTGTTTTACTTTCTTTTGTGTGAATGCCTATGTTTTTGTGATGCATGTTTTTATATGTTTTAATGTTTTTGATGCATATGTGATGGAATGGAATGCAAACTTATAGATGATTAATGCGAGACTAAGTATATGAAATATGCACTAAGAAGCACTCATACTTTTAGATAGTTAGATTTAGCCAACTGTTATCATAATTGTTTAATCAAGGGCACCGAACTTGGTAGCTTGTGAATGAATGACGTATGGAATGACATGAATATGGAAGAAGATATGGAGGTTGATATGGAAGAAAATATGGAGGAAGACTATTTTACAAAGACTCAAACATGCTAGTGGTATCAAAAAAACTTACTAATACTGCCTAATTCAACTAGGACCAAATGTGTGTGCATGTGAGTTCATTAACCAAATCAAAAGCATGGTAGTGACTCTAGGCAATCAAAAATTTGTGTGTGTGCAAGTGTGTTCATTAACCTCATCTTGCACAAATTAGGTAACCTTGTTATGGAGAAGACCCCAAAGCTAGTTTGTCCGTATGAGCATTCAGAGGTCTCTCTTTGAGGAGAGACATGTCGCCACGCAATGAGTATACTCCACTGCCAATCAAGCGTCTATAGCCCCGGTGAAGGTTAACTCCATAGTCCATGTTGTTTTTGACCTTTGTAAGCCTTGGGGATGAATACATATCCGTCTGACTGGACAAGTAGTACGATCCTTACAACTTATTTGGGATCGGTGGTGTGTGAAAAATGTTCATTTCCTTAGAGCTTTGGGGAATCGGATTCTCAACCGAAGTATGATGAGAATTTTACCCTATCCTTACTACTCTGTTTATATTTATATTTTGTTATTTGCTTGTGATAGTGGTAAGAACCATTGTTTTATGGACTATGTTTGCATGATAGGACAAACGAGGATTACCCTGTTAACTTCGAGGCACAACCCAAGGATGGTGTTATCTCTCTTTGACACAAGATGTTTTTAAGATGTGAAAATGTGATAGGTTCAAGACCGCTTTTGAAATCATTTCCCAATACTCAAGATTTTATTTAGTATAATTTGTGATATGGCCCTAGAGAACTTTAACATGCATTTCGAAGTTTGCTTAAAACACTAGAAATGGCTGAGTGACTGAAAACATTTTGGCAATGTAAATATGTGCAAATGGAAAATGGATGTACGAATGACAATTCGGTTTGATGGATTTTGTGAAGGTGTCCCTGATTAAGGCAACATGACTTTTGCTTGACCAAATTTTATATCCAAAAGATAGAATGGTCTCTAACATGATATGCAACTATGGTTGAAAATGAAATGTTATGGTTTTCAATGAGATGTATGCACATGAAATGCAATGTTTTTGAATGAGATGTATGCAACTAACAATGAAATGCAAATTCTTTTTATTTTATTTGTTTTTTTTTTTTTTTTTTTACAAGCCATGTATATATGTACATATAAAATTCAAACTATGCGTAAAATGCCCTCAAGTGTATAATATTAAGTGGTTCGGGTTCTTCCTCTCCCTCTAAACTGGCAAGTCTATAAGTTCCATTACCCACTCTTTCAGTGACCATATATGGACCTAACCAATTAGCCGTGAATTTATCTCGAAGATGCGGCAATGCATTGGTGTTTTGTTGATTCTCTTTAAGGACAAGATCCCCTACTTGAAATTCTCTTAGATGAACTTTGGCATTGTAAGCACGTTTCAATCGGTCTTGATAAACTCGCAAATTCTCTAAAGCATTGATTCGTTTTTCATCTATGAGTATGAGTTCATCAAGATGTGCTTGTCTAGTAGTATCATCATCGATAAATTCCTGCAAAGAAATTTGCAAGGAAGGGATCTCGAGCTCAAAAGGCATGATTGCTTCAGCTCCATAAACCAAAGAAAATGGCGTTGCCCCAATGGGAGTTATGATGCTTGTTTTGTAAGCCCATAATGCCAAGGGGATTTGTGTATGCCAATCTTTATGATTTTCTTTAACAAGTTTCTTAAGAATAGCAATTATGGTCTTATTGGAAGCTTCCGCTTGTCCATTGGCTTGTGGATAATAAGGAGTTGAGAAACTATGTTGGATATTATACTTTTTGCAAAGAGCTCGAACATCCTTATTCTTAAAAGACTTGCCGTTATCAGAAATTATTTTAGAGGGAATACCAAAACGACAAATGATATGGTGAAGTATAAACTCCACAATTCTAGGACCTGTCAGATCTTGGTTAGAGGAATAGCTTCAACCCACTTTGTGAAGTATTCGGTGGCTGTAATGATGAAAGTATGTTGTCCTGAAGAGGCAGGTGAAATCTTGCCAATTAAATCGAGACCCCATTGTGAGAAGGGCCAAAGGCTTTGGATGGGCTGTAAAGCTTGTGATGGTATATGGATTAAATTAGTGTGTTCTTGACACTTTTTACATTGTTTAACATATTTGCAACAATCTTGTTCCATAGTGGGCCAATAATACCCCATACATAAAATACACTTCACAATGGCCATTCCACTAAAATGACCACCACAAGTACCATCATGGGCTTCAGCAATAGCTCTATGTGTTTCACATGCTTCTAGACAGCGGAGGAGTACTCCATCATATCCACGTTTATACAACACATCCCCCAAAAGAACAAAATGAGCTGCCTTTCTCTTAAAACAGCAACGGGTAGTTCGAGAAAAATCAGGTGGAAGTGTTCCAAACTTGAGGAAGGCTACTATCTCACTAGACCAAGGCTCATATGGATCCGAATGGATAAAGCAAACATCTTTTTCATCTTTAGACTCAAGCACGGACAATTGCAGACTTAGAGATTGTGGAAATGATTAGGGGCTGTACCTCTCAAAGGGAGTCCTTTGGAATCAATGATCTAAGAGAGGCCATGGCATCTGCAAACCTATTAGTCGAACGATGCAAACTAGTGATCTCATACCAATCAAACTTAGAGAGCAACTGCATTGCTACATCATGATAAAGCTTAATGGTAGGTTCTTTGGCTTGGTATTCTCCTGTAATTTGTTTAACCACGAGTTGAGAATCCCCAAATATTCGAATACGCTTAATTCTCATAGCTATGGCTGATTGAAGACCTAAAATTAATGCTTCATACTCTGTTGTATTATTGGTGCATTGGAAGTCTAGTTTGAATGATAAAGGGATGGGAATCCCTTGAGGTGTATGAAACACAACTCCAGCACCCTGACCTTTCGCGCACTTAGAGCCATCAAAGAATAGCGTGATGTCAACATCTTCCTCCGAAATGATGTCCTCTTCTTGTTCAGTGATAGCAAATACCAAATCATCTGGGAGCTCAATAATCAAAGGATGATCACTAGGTAGCGGAGCTTCCGCAAGTTGATCGGCTATAACTTGACCTTTAACGGATTTTTGGCTAATGAATTCAAGATCGAATTCGGTAAGCAACATTATCCATTTAGCGGTACGAGTGTTATTATAAGTGCGAGACATCATATAACGCAGAGGGTTTTCTCTAGCTATGACATATGTTGTATGGCTAAGCATATAATGACGAAGTTTCTTAGTGGTAAAAACCACTGCTAAACACAACTTTTCCACATAAGCATATCGGGTTTCATAGCTTACCAATGTTCGACTAATATAATAAATAGCTTGCTCACGATTTTGTTCATTCTTTTGTGCAAGCATTGTACCTATGGCAAAGTCCGTTGCTGAGATATAAAGGTTGAAAGAGACCCCTGGACGAGGTGGAGCTAAGACTGGTGGAGATGCTAAGTACTGCTTGATGTCATCAAAGGCTTTCTGACATTCATCTGTCCATGAAAATTGTACATCCTTTTGTAGTAGGTGGCAAAATGGCCTACATTTATCAGAAAGTTGTGCAATAAAGTGACGAATTGAATTAATATTTCCTTGTAAACTACGCAACTCCTTCAAATTAGTTGGGGGACACATTTCCATAATGGCTTTGACCTTGTTTGGGTCCACCTCAATACCTCGTTTAGATATAATAAAACCTAGGAGTTTTCCTGAGGTAACACCAAAGACACATTTCTTAGGGTTCAACCTTACTTTATGCTCTAGAAGTCTATCAAAAACATTTTCCAATACATCAAAATGCTCTTGTCGAGTTTTAGATTTTGCCAATAAATCATCCACATAATCTTCGATAATCTTATGCATATAATCGTGGAAAATATAAGTCATGGCTCGTTGATAGGTTGCACCTATGTTCTTAAGGCCAAAGGGCATCACCCTGTAACAAAAAGTTCCCCAAGGTGTGGTAAATGCTATTTTGTGTTGATCTTCAGGGTTTATTCGAATCTGGTTGTATCCCTGAAAATCCATCCATGAACGAAAGCATTTCATGACCAGCACAGGTATCGACAAGAGTATCAATGTTTGGAAGAGGAAAGTCATCCTTAGGACATGCTTTATTTAGATCTTGAAAATCGGTGCAAACACGTATCCCCCCGTTAGGCTTGCGAACGGGTACCATGTTAGAAAGCCACTCAGGATAATCAATCGGGACGACAAATTTAACATCCAGAAGTTTCTGAATCTCCGATTTAACTAGGAGGACCACAATAGGATGCATTTTCCTAAGTTTCTATTGGACAGGTTTAGCATATTTTTTTAAGGTGAGGTTATGGACAACCAAATTAGGGTCTAGGCCTGGCATGTCTTTGTAAGACCATGCAAATATCTCCTTCTTCCACTTGAGTAGAGCAATCATTTGCTCTTGTTCCTCTGATGATAGACTTTTAGCCAGTTTCACAATTCGGGTGCCATCTTGGTCTGTACTAAGGTCTACATCGATAGTTTCTTCAATAGACATGTGGGAACCTTCCTCAAGGTGATGGGGAGTAGGGATCAGATTTATGTCATCTAAAATGTCATCAAGCTCCTGTATCTTGCTCTCGTCTATGTCTGCCTGGAAGACCTCTGGCTTAGAAGATGAAGGTGAATGTGAAGGTGAAGGAGGAATGTAGTTGGTGGAAGCCCTTAACAATTCCTCGAAAAGGATGAACTCTGAAATAGATGGAGGGAATGAAATCCGATCCATGCCAATCAGGCTTGGGTTGATCAGGATTGGCTTATCCGGATCATATGGATTATGGAGCGGTGTGAATAAGTCTTCAAAATTCATTGTTAACTTATAAAAGAAATAATAGGCAGAATGGAAGGGAACACCGGTGAAGACCTCGGAAGACCTGAAGTGCAAAACAACATTGTTTTTCAGTTTTTTTTTTTTTTGTATTTTGAGTTTTTTTTTTTGTTTGTTTGTAGTGGTGAAAACCACTATTACACACATACATAAAGCAATAAAGTATATTTTTTTTTTTTTTGGAATTTTCTGATTTTTTTTTTTTTTTTTTGGTAGTGGTGAAAACCACTATTTTAGTATATACATATAATACAGGTTTGGATTATGACTTATGGATGTGGCGGAGGGGGTGGTTCACCTCGTTCTTGTGGAAGAAGCAAGCGAAAAATGGCCTCTTGGAGAGGGAACAATTGGAGATAAAACTCGTCTTGTTTAGTGAGGGGAACAATGGGCGCCGACTCTTCTTCAGATTCATCACCATTTGACATGATGTCAAATTCTTCATAGACTTCATCTTCGGATTCGTCGGGGTGGAGGATTTCTTCTTCTGAATTAAGATTAATGCTTTGAAAATCTCGTTCAAAAGAAGAAAGGGATGGAAGTGGTTGGTAGCCTAGACCAAAATGCTCAGTGGGTCTCTGATATGGCATATCAATGCGTTCAGTTACCCCTTGCTCGTATCGACCTAGGCCAAATTGCTGCCAATTATGTCTGTGGAAATAGTGAGAGGGAAAACCCTCCATCCTTTCGATATTGGCAGGGACTGGATGCTTAAGTTCTAGTATGGTGGTAGGACTAGAATATGACTCTATTCCCCCATATACAAAATTAATGGAATTTGGCATAGAACCCATGTTATAAACCGATCCAATGGATAAATGTTGGTCATGTGGATGACCAAAATCTTTAACTGTTTGCACATTGAACGGTGTGATGTGGACATCTTGAATGGCATACTCACCAATACCTACATCAGTGAGATGGACCTTGACTTGGGAGGGAGAAAGACTAGATGATGGAATAGAAGAATGTGGGATAGAAGAATTGGAAGGATTTGGTTGGGTTGATGCTTCACTAACTTGTGAAACATCATCTGGTGATGGTTGGGAAGATGGAGGAATAATAGGTGATGTTGAAGAAGGTGTAGAAGAAGGGGGTAATGACATGGAAAGAGATGATTGGTCATGGCCACATGTGCATGTGGTCACTGATGAAGAACAAGGAAGATTAGTAGATGAAGAAAGTGGTGAATGAGATGGAATAGCGGAAGAGGAAAATGGTTGTGATATGATGGGTAGCTCTTCAGGAATGGGAGCTTTAGAAGAAGATGGTATAGAAGAAATAGATGGGGTCAAGAAAATATGAGTGGATGGCAACACAATCTCATAAGGATTTGAGACATAGTTGCAATGTTTGAAGGGTTCAGGTGTCGAGCGAGTACACAATGAACCTGTCCCTCATATATGTACTGCAGACATTGATGCAGTATAGAAGGGACACATCTCATCTCCCTAAGCCAAGGCCGTCCAAGCAATACATTGTATGCCATGGTCCCTTCCATGATGTGAAACAAGGTATGCAAAGTTCGGGCCCCTACCTCAATGGGCAAGATAACCGTGCCAACCGTGGAAGATAAAGCATCATTGAATGCTTTAAGAGTAAAAGTCGACTTTGTGATAAGGGATGGCGACAACTTTAGATGACTCAACGCCGATGTTGTAATGATATTGATTGAGGAACCGGTGTCAATTAAGACTCTCTTGAATGGCTTGTTATCGATCTTGGCCATGATATGTAGTGGAGGATCTATACTTTCTGTTGACATAGGTTTGATTTCAAAATCATAGAAAGTGATGGAGGGCTCCATGCATGTTTGAATACTCCCCACAAAGTTGTTGAAGGCATTAGTATCCTGAGTTTGAAGCTCGATTGATTTTAAGATTTCCATTAATGCCTCTCTATGCGGGGGAGATTGTTGAATGAGGTCATAGATCGATAACTTGGCAGAAGCCATTTTTAAACTGGTAGTTAACCGGCTACTCAATGACATGATGGGTCGTTGGCATTGAGTAGAATGATTTAGCGGTTGTTGAGAAGTACTAGCACGTCGTTGGGTCACTGTTACCTGAGGTGGACTGGGGTTTGTACAGGTGGCTGTGGTTCAGCCTGATTTTGTTGGTTCGCCCTTTGACCCCGGGTTACTACGTTAATAGTACCCACAAAACATTGGTATTGTTGTACATGGTTGACTTGATTAGGAGGAGTTACCTGAGTTACTCCCCCTGAAGTTGTTGAAGATTCCTCCCGATGTGGAAGGGGTGTTTGAAATATACCAAGATTTTGATTTTGTTGGGATAAGGGGCTATCCAATTTAATGGCTCCAATCTCAATAAGATCTTGGATCACATGTTTGAAAGCTGTACAATTATTGATATCGTGCCCATTTTGCCTATGATAAGGAAAAAATAGGTACTCCTTGTAATAATTCCCCCTTCTAGATGGGTCTAAAGGTTTAAACTCAGGTAACGTTAATTGATTTGTGCTATATAACTTGTTGAATATGACCGCATATGGTTCATATAAAAGGTGTGAACTGTCACTTGGGACGATTGTTTTGCCAAGGTCGAGTTTCCATGGTTGGCCCAGTATTGGGAGTTGGTTGAGCTGGTTGAGGAGGGGCAGGTACCGCATGATAAGTGATTAGTTGCGGTTGACTTTGCATTATTTGTTGTTGTTGAGCCATTACGGGCTGGCTCGCCACCACTTGATTAACTTGGTTAACATTTGAGGCTGTATTAGCTTTGTGTTTGTTTGTTTTGGCCATAATTATTATTTTGTTGTTGGCCCTTTTGTTGCCATTCTTTTCTACGGGGTTTTAAAACACCCTCTTGGAATTTAATGTCTTCTATGATACTTGCTTGGGCCAAAGCCTCTTCAAAAGTCCTGTATTGTTGTAATTGGAGTAACCAAGAGATAGGTTTTAGACAACTCTGGGTAAACATTTTGGTTAACTCCTCCATTGGTAGGGAGAATGGCGAGTTTATTAATGATAGCCCTCCAACGGTTTCCAAAGTCATAAACAGTCTCATCGTCATGTTGTTTGAGCTTGTATAAGTCAGACAATGAAACTCTCTCTTGGACATTCAGGGAGAATCGTTCTAAAAACAGATTAATCAATTGCTCGTAAGCATAAATGCTATGGTGAGCTAAATGATTATACCAGCAGTACGACATCTCCTCCTAATGTCTGAGGAAAAGTTCTGAGCATAAGAACATCATTATTTTGGATTCTAAAGCAAGCATGCATGAATGAGCTCACATTTTCATGAGGATCCTCAGTTCCTCGAAATTTGTCAAACTTCGGTAATGTGAAATCGGTCGGATATGGCGGTGAAGGTACCGAAGGATGAATTGGTTGATTGATCAATGACCTTAGCGTAGGTTTCTAACTAAATGAGCCAGGCGCGTTAAGCATAAGGTTGTCAATCTGTTGTTGCATAGCATGGAGTCGATAATCTTCATTAAAATTCTGACTCATTTGATGATTATGATGATGTAATGGAAGAGTGGAAAATTGATGAGATGGGATGAAATTGCCTGGATTAGGCGGTGTAGAATGGACATGTTGTTGGTATGGATGATACCAAAAAGAAGGTGATTGGTTTGAATGATGAACTGGACTAGGTTGGGAGAAAGGTGGGGTAGGAATGGACACCACCGAAGATTGGGGTACCCAGGTGGGGCCTGAGCTAATAAAAGCTGGCTGGGTAGAAATTGGCTGGGGTGTAGGATTTACTACGACAGGGTGGTTGAGCATTTTGTTGTTGTTGTTGCAAAATAAATTTGTCGAGATACTCCTTAACCTTATTAATCTCTAACCCAAGGGAGGTGGGATGATTGGATGAAGGTGGAGGGCAGGCTGCCATGGTAGTCACAGAAGACTGCATAGCAGGGGCAATGAAGGTGGCTGAAGTAGGCAATACCTGGGAAGAAACAGTAGACTATGCCCCAGGTAGGGTGAAACCATAAATGGTTTGGGAAGAAGCGGGTTGAAATTGGTTATGGTTGGAGGAGTTTCCACCAACTTCATAAAGAGAATTGGTGTACACCCGGGTACATGGGGGAGAAGGTGGTCGGGAAGACACTACATTTGTCTCCAAAGGAGGACAATTGAGCATCCGAGAAGATGTTGGAGATGAAGCCGACTAAACAGATACCACATTAGCCTCAAAAAAGGGTTAGTGTAGACCCGAGTGAAACCAGCGAGGTATGGTTGATGCAATATCCTCGCTAAAAAATAGAATCTTGCATAGGGGAATCTTGGATTGGCTCAAGGATATAGCCGAGTGCCATCTCTTAAGTGAGTTTGCACTTGGGCCATATCAATGTGGGTAATATGACAGGAATTGTCTTCCTCCATGGGCATGGCCATGTGATAGATGGTAGAAGGACGTGAAAGACCTGCAGGCGAACCGGCATAAAATTCACTAGGATAAGTAGCCATGTTGGTGGTGGGGATGTTTTGTGAATTACCCATTTGATTATTTAGATTTAAAATTTTAGATTGATTCCTTGTTAAAACCATGAAGCAATAAATCTAAACAAATTCAAAAAAAGAAGAATGCAAAACTAGAATGATAAATTTACACTACAAAAATTATCAAAAAATAGTCACAACCTAGGTTTCAACCAATGTGTCTTACCTGCGGTTAATTAATTATTTTTTGATCTTAATCTGTAGTAAATTTTAAGTGTCCGGTTTATGAGTTTTGCATGTGATCTAATCTTGAATTATTCACAAAAGAAGGTAAAAACTATGGCTAGGAAAGGACAACGAGATTCTTATTGGTGATGAAATCCAGCAAGTTTGCTCGGGGGTGACCTATGGTGTCTAAGGAAGAAGTTTAATGGATGGAGATGAATTCCACCGTCACTAAACTTCAAGCAATACCTGGTGATGAAATCCAGTTATTACTGTTTTAAATGCAACATGAAAATGCAATGAATTTTTTTTTTTTTTTTAAATGTTTTAATTATCTAATGTGTACATACAAGGCTATAAATCAAAAGTTCTAATGATCTAAGCAAGAGGCTACTGAAAACATGTCATTTCCTCTGAAGAAGTGGAGTACACCGTTTAAAACCCCCAGCCTACCAATGATATCAGATATCAAAGGAGCAACCGGAAGGTTCGTCCACTTCTTTGCCTGGAATCACCCAATGGCAGAAGTACTATTGACATCCAATCAATAGTCCTACTTAGATAATTAAAACAAATAATTTATATCTATTCTAACATGCAGCTAAGTATGCAAATTTTTTTTTTTTTTTTAAAAATGCAAACAACAATCAATAATGCAATGCAAAGAAAAATGTAATTTAAAAATAACTATTCTTTTCCATATTACTTAGTTTTTGTTCATTTTAAAGTAATGATCTGAAAAAGAAACAAAATATGGCAGAAAAACCAAAAACGTAAAAAGTACAGCACTTACTTGGAAGCCTATGCTTTTTTGTAAAACTGACTTCAAACGCCCACGGGAGTCTGCACAGGCTGAAACGCACCTCTGCATTTCGTATTGGACTTCCAGATGCCCCTCTGCGTCTGCTACATTTTCTGCAAGCTCAGAAACCCTAGTTCGCTAGAACAGTGAATTTCACGATTTTTGGAACCTGCAAAATGAAACAGAAAACAAGAATAGATTAGTAAAGCAAGTATTTAAAAATATGAAACCCTAGGGGGTCCCACCGTGATCGCCATTTGTAGATTAAAAATACACGCCAAACAGAAAGATAAAACCACAAGAATGGAATACAGGAAAGTTGCACAAAACAAACGATTTATATTAATCGATGGAGTTTAAAAACTCCTTTTTGAATACAACTGGGCCTGTAACCCTTTATGTGATACAAAAATTACAAGTTATGCTAGGGTTCTCCGAAACCCTAGCTGGCACGAATGGTGGCGCTTTCGAAGAACGTATCTTCAATCCCAACAGAGTGAGTGGGCTTTGTCGTATCCCTTGCTTGGACCACTCCGACTTAATCAGCTGCCATCAATAAACTGGATCTGTCATCAAAAACCTGCACACATTAACACTATCAAGGAGTTAGAAATTAATGAGAGGGCTCCACTGCGTGAGCCCTCAGAAACAATCTAAAACCTTATAAAAATGGAATGCAGGAAATCAATAACAGATTAAAACATAAAATACGGCTACTTGCTTTAAACTAATTTATACCTGTTCTCTGTTAACGCAGCTAGACCAGGCGACACCTGGAAGTAATGTTGTTGTCAGAATAGGCTGTGAAATGCGCCCTGGTGCACTCGCCGAACGCCCGTGTGCTTCTGGATCTGGATTATAGACGCCGGTCTGAGTCTGTGGCTGAAGGTAAACTCCCGTGGGCACTTGTTAAACGCCCATGGGCACTTGGTAAATGACCGTGGGCACTTGGTGAAGGGGTAAACGCCCGTGGGCACTTGCGACAGGAATGGGAGATTTTGCAGAGTGCTACAGAAGGAATGGCGATGAAAGCGGCGATGAAAACGATGATAGATGCGACGAAAAGGGTAGCAGAAGAAAGGAGATAGCTGTAGAAGAATTAGAATCAGAGATAGAAGTAGCAAAAGACCTAGGCGAAGAAGATAGGAAAAGACATAGGCAAAGAAGATAGGTAGCAGACATAGGGTTTGAGCCATCAAAGTGACTCGATTTATAATCCACTCTTAGGGCACACTTTAGGGTTTTAACGACACTTTGAACGTGTGGCTAAGATTAAAGCGGATCCAAGGGTAGAGAATAAATCTTGGTTGTGGAATGGATTAATATGGATGGACGGATGAGATTAAATGAAGGATGGACGGCTCAGATTAAATCACTTAAACTATTATTTAAATATATATATTAAAATATTAAAATATATATATATAAATATTAATTTAAATAAATTTGGGGATGAAAAATGGCGGGAAAGATGAAATTGGGCCAAATAATGGCGGGAAAGTGTGGATTTGGGCCAAATAATGGCGGGAAGGTGGATGACCGACATGTGGCTGATAGGAAGGTATAGATGACTTGCAAGTGGCTGGATTTTGGTGTCTACACCTTCTTTCTTCGCTGCTCCCCTTTCGATGACTCTCTCTCATGCGCTACGTAAAGTCTACAATAATCAAAGGTTTTTACCTTTTATTTATATGCACCTCCATACCTTCGAATGACATCGGCGAACTTTATTAATCTCCCCAACCTTTGCACATCGATAGATAATGTAATTCAACTTTAGACCTTAGAATTATTAAATAAAAATTTAATAATTCACCTCTTAAATTTGAATTGGGATATCTCCTTCATTCTTTTGAATTTCGCCATGAAAATTTTTGCACCTAGGTTTTATTGGAAAACCTTTTCATCCATCATAATTTGGAGAAGTCTTAGCATAGTGGTTTTAATTAAAAACCCTTTCCAATGGTTTTAATGAAAACACTTTCCATTGGTTTTAATAAAAAATATTTCCATCGGTTCTAATAAAAACCCTTGCCATTGGTTTTAATAAAAACATTTACCATTGGTTTTAATAAAAAACATTAATATAATATTTAAAAATATAAATATTATATGCCTTTTGTGCCACAAAACCTTGTATATATCCTTTCTCTCCAAAATATCATAACTGATTATTTATGAAGTGCTTTTGCCACAAAAACTCAATGTGATCCATGTGACATCAATGACAACACAAAATAACTCAAATTGCCAACAATCTCCCCCTTTATTATTGATGGCAACACCTCTAATGTAAATCACCACAATCACTGCAAAAAAAATTTATGAAAATAAAAGATGCTTCCCCTAACTCAATACTCTCTATGGAGGTTGCTCCCCCTATCTCGATGTTATCTTTGGAGGCTGCTCCCCCTATCTCAGTGCTCTCTTTGGAGGTTGCACCCCCTAACTTAATGCTCTCCCCCTTACTCAAATCTCTCCTCCTTTGACATCAATGGCAAAAGGGACACCTATAGGGCTAAAATATATGACTCTGAAGCTTAGCCCCCCTACCACCTTCTCTCTTGAGGTGATTAATTTTGGGGTGGGAATACATTTACTCCCATATTATATTGTTCCTTTCCTTTGTCAACTTCCTTCCACATCTTTCTGATATCATTTTCTTGATGAGTTACTTGATCTTCTTGTCTTGAACCTGTTTGGAATTGAGTCCTACACCATATTGCAATATGTCCAAATTTATTGCAATTAAAACACTTGATATTGTAGCCTTTGGATGGTGCCCATGTCTTGAATTCTTTCTTGAAACCATTTCCATATCCATTCCTTTCCTGAACCCTGTATTGTGAAGTTCTTTTTTCATAATCATTTTGACCATGACCTCTAAAATGTGTAGCTCTATAATAAAAATCATGTTGCTCATTTTCTTTTCACTAAGAAGCACTATGACCAATCCTATTTTTTTTTTTTTAGTAGATAAGATACTATAGCATTAATATCGGGTTTTACAGGTTGACCAAAAACCTTTTACAAAAATCAGCCCAGGGTTGTTTATGAACATGTCCTTACTAAGGATCCTATATATGTAAAATCTACATGCCGCCAAAGCCATTACATCCAGTAAGGCACATATCCTGTTATCAAATAGAAACTTCCCATACAACATTTTGGGTATACCTCGAGAAAACACACCTACATCACAATTACAAAAAAAAAAAAATAGACACAGATCCCTTCCTTGAAATAGTGGAGAAACAAAAACTACAAACACACATAGCAGAGTACTGAAAAAAACTCCCACAAGCTCTGTATTGACAGTTACTCTTAATAATTCTTTGGTAATTGCTTTCTTCTGTATATGACATTCTTTAGGACCACATCCCATATTTGCCAATCATCCTTGGAGAAGTGAACCTGTTGGCTAGATTTATGGCGGTGGCTATCTGGTGGTCCACGTGGCTCTGGTTCGAAGTCTTATATTGTCATTTCTTTCCTGCCCTATGATTATGAACCAACCTCAAATTACTGAGACGACTAGGAGCCATGTTATCTAACATGTGACTGTCCCTATTAGTCTTTGTGGTATTTTGAAGCAGCATCAACCAAGACTGACAGCACGGATAATTTTTATTGTGAGTCCATTTCAAAAAAGAGACAGGAATACTCATAGCCTTCAAACTTACAATGCCTTCCCTGTTGGTAAATTCGACTATCATTCTTGGCATTCTTGTTGAATAATCTCCTCTACTTAACTCGGGACATCGTGTTCCCATTTGAAAAGTCTATCACCATCGACACCCAAATTGGCCATCTTATCAACAACTTTGTTAGCTTCCCAAAAGATATGTTGGGCTTTTCTATCTTGTCTTCCCTGGAAAAGGATCCTAGCCTCTTCAACAATTGTTTTAATCCTCAAAGGAGGTGTTTTCAAATTATTGAGGAGATTTATAACATGCATAGAGTCTCCTTCTACGATCAAATTTCCTTCTAAGTCTTGAGTCATTTGAAGGCCTCTCCACATAGCTCTAGCTTCAACTTCATTGTTCATCCTTGTTCCCAAATATTTGGAAAATGTAAGCATAATATTCCCATTATGATCTTACACAATGCCACCAGAGCCTGCTCTGCCAAGATTTTCCTTCTCCACTCCATAAAAATTAAGCTTAAACCAACCTGTAGGATGTGGGGACCACTTAACATTGGCTCTAGGGTTGACTACCCTAGGCACAGAATCATCTAACAAGGTTAAGCTTAAATATTGAGCAATCATGGTCTCCTGCAAATGAGGTTTACGACTATTAAAATGGATAAGGTTCACATTCTCGTTGGTAAAGGATAGGATCCTGGAAATGATATTTTGATTATCATGGATAGACTCATTAAAGACTCTATGGTTCCTTTCTAACCACACATGCCAAAGATAGTGATTGAGACAAATTTTCCACATGTATCTAAGTATTTGGCTTGAAAATGGGCAAGGCCACTGGACAAAAAAATCAAGTACGATGGTTGGTTTAACCCAAGAAATATTGAAGGCCTAAAAAACCCCACTTAGGACAGTCAAGGAAAAAGGGCACTCAAGGAAAATGTGATAAATGGTCTCCCAATTAGCCCTACATAGATAACAATGATTAGTAATACAAATACCTTTACGCATCATATTATCAATGGTTAGAATTCTTCCTTGGATAACTAGCCATGAAAAGACTACAATTTTTGGAATTAAATTTTTTATCCAAACTAAGTCCTTTTGGAGGACAAAATCCCCGTCATCAAGTAGAAGCTTGTAAGCTGGTTTAATAATGAACTGCCTATTTTTTGTAGGAGCCCAGATCACTTGATCTTCCTTGGGTATCATGGGGATAAACTATTGCTCGAGAATGTTACAAAGATCATTTGATTCTGCCTAAAATACCTGAATCCTTATTTGTTTCCACTTCATTCTGCCTTTGTCCTCAACCATATAATCAAAGACTTTTTTGCCAATAAGTTCTTTAGTGATATCTCTAATTCAGGCTAAGTTAGGATATTGCATCAGTGGTTCGCTCTTAGCCCACCTATCATTCCATCAATTTATCCTCTCACCATTACCTAGAACCCATATTAAACATTTTTTGATGATTTCCTTACAATTGAGAATTGCTTTCCAAAAATTAGAACCTCTGATTGGAACTAAGTCACTTAGAAATTCCATATTTTGAAGATACTTTTATTTGATGATAGTTTTCCATTCATTTTCTTCACCAAAAATGAGGTGTCACGCCTACTTAGCTAGTAAAGCTAAATTCATATGAGCAATTCTCCTCAGACCTAAGCCCCCATTTTCCTTGGGTCTACACACTTTGGTCCATCCTACAAGGTGTATCCTTTTTTTCTCCTCTGATCCAGTCCATAAAAATTCTTTTTGGATTTTCTCAATTTTCTGGAAAACCTTCACAGGGGCTTTAAAAATGGAGAGGAAATATACTAGAATGCTCTGAAGAGAGGCCTTAGTGAGGGTCAGCTTTCCTACTTGAGATAGAAGATGACCTTTCCATCCAACAAGTTTTTTTTTTTAAATTCTTTCAATAACCCTATCCCACATTGGCTCTCTTGGAGAACCAATGAAAAGAGGGAGACCAATATACGAAGTGAGGAGGTTTTCTATATCACACCCTAAAATTTTTGCAATCCTTCCTTGCATCTGAATGGGGGTGTTCAAGAAATATAACTTGCTTTTATTGAAATTAACTTTTTGACCAACAGCGTCCTCATAGAGTTGTAGGATGTATTTAATTATTTTGGCCTCAACCATCGATGCCTTAGTCAATATAAGGGTATCATCGATGAATTGTTGGTGAGAAATAGCCCTAGTGAGATATTTTGCCTTGATTCCTGATATTAGCCTTGAACTACAAGTATTTTTGATGGTTTTGCCTAAATATTCTACCACAATGATGAATAACATGGGGCTGATAGGGTCCCCCTACTAAATTCCTCTATGAATTTGAAAGTAACCACCAGTTGTTCCATTAACCAGAATCAAGAACCATGCTTTAGAAATGCATTATTTGATCAAATTAACCCATTGGTGGTGAAAACAAAACTTAAGGATGACAATAATCAGAAAGTCCCAATTTAGCCTATCAAATGCTTTGTTCATATCAAGCTTGAGGGCAAAAATAGACCTATTAGTCTTATGAGTAGAGTGCAGAGCTTCATGAACTGTGATAACTCCATCCAATATTGACCTACCCTGGATAGAGCTTCCTTGGCATGGATCTATGATGCGGGGTAGAACATATCTCATTCTATTTGCAATGGCTTTAGTTAGGATCTTGTAAGAAACATTGCACATACTGATTGGCCTAAAGTCAGCCATAGATTCAGGGGTTTCCTTATTAGGAATTAGAGAAATAAAAGTAAATTTGAGACCTTTTGGGATATGATTGCTTTCTTGGAATTCTATGATAGTAAAAATTACATCCTCACTTACGATGTCCCAAAAATCTTGATATAAATGAGGGGGAAAGCCATCGGGTCCCGGAGCTTTATTTGTCTCAATGCTAAACAAGGCTTCCTTAATTTCCTCATCAAAAAAGGGAGCTAGAAGCTTAAGTTTTAGGATATGACCAATCCTGTTGCTTAAGAAGCAATGTCCTTGAAAACCATATCTTATTCCTTTGAAGATCCTTCTAGTGAGATCAAACTTTTTCTTTGATCCATAGACCCTACAATGTATAGCCTTGTGTGCAAATCTATTACAATAAAAACAATGTCCTTGAAAAGTCCTTGGTTCCTCATACATTTCTTGACCTTTATCCCTGTGATCATCTTTGACTTGTGCATTGTATCCTTGATCCTTCTGTGTGGTCTCCAAATCTTCTTCCTTAACTTCTTCCTTGCTTTCTTCTTCAATAATTTCTTTGCCTCTTGAACTTGATTCACCTATCTCAAAAAAATATCCAAACTAGATATTTGGAGCCATAGGAGCTTTGGAAATTTCTTCATGAATCTTAGGTGCTTCCTTGCTTTCATCTTTTAGAACTTCCTTTCCTTTTGAGTGTGACTTTTCTTGTAATTGAGATACAACCTTAAAATATGTTTCCACTCATTTTTTAACCTTTTCATCTAATGTGTCATGTCTTGCCGTCATTACCCTTAGTTCTTCATTCATAATTTCCTCTATACTTTTTGCATCTTGAATCTCATCTCTTAGATCACTGATTGTCTGAAGTTGTTCTTATCTAATTTTGACATCTATTCGAATCTTGTTTTCAAGATTCCTAATTTCTTCTTTTAGCCTTTTGACTTCTGATTTTTGTTTTCTTGGCTCATCCTCTTCTTTTTCTATTACAAAAATTGAGACTTCTTCATATTTACTAATACTAAGATCATTATCATCTTCTATAGTAAACAAACTCTCATGAATTCTTTGACCATGCATATTTCCTTGATGTGTCATTTCATCTTCGCTATCACTGAAGCCATTGTAATATCCTGATCTATGATCTCTTTGACCACACACAAATCATCGTTCTCTTTTACCTTCTATTCCTAAGAATAGATGTTCTTCCTTTTCATCATATGACTTATCTCTATCACTGTGATATGAGCTATCATTTGCTTCTTCAATGTAGAAAGTTTTCTTAGTCTTACAAAAACTTTTCTTCTTCTCATGCTTGCTTTGCTTGTACCTATCATATTTGTCATGCTTATGCTTTCCTTCTTATTTTCTTCTATGATATTATTTTTCATCATCATTTTTTTCTTCATGTGGACACTTATTTTCATAATGACCATAATCACCACACTTGTAGCATTTGAATTTCTTCATATCCCTATAATTCCTTGAGTCCTTTTTTCCTTTTGTGAAGTTAGATTCCTCATCATTATCTGAATCTCTATCTGTATTTGAATATTTCCCTTTATTTTTCTCTAAATCCTTGAATGCACATTGGAGCATGATGCTTATCTATCCTCATTGCATAAGCTATGATAGTTCCTTATCGTTCTTTCATCGTCAGCTTGTCGATATCCATTATTTCTTCTATCATTGAAACCTTTCCATCATACTTCATGGGAAGTGATATAAAAACATTTTGAGTAACTTTTGATTCTTTCATATTAAATCCTAGGCCTCTAAAGGTGTTAGAAATATCATCAAATCGAAGTAAAAACTTTGCAATATCTTTAGAATCTTCTATTTTCAATTCCTTTAATCTTCTTATATGAGTTTGTAGTTTTTCCAAATTTACCTTAGAATCTCCTTCATAGGTATTCTGCAACTTGGTCCACATTTTATTAGCTAAATTACATACCACGACCTTTGTAAAATCTATCTCACAAATACCACTTAGAATATAATTTATTGCATTTGCATTGATATCAACTAATTTCTTGATATTTTCATCTGTCTCGGGATCACCTTCAACCTTATACTCTTTTGCAACCATCTGCCATACCTCATATCCCTGTGATATCAAGTAGTTCTTCATTATCATGCTCCAAAAAGCATA
Organism: Wollemia nobilis; assembly: GCA_028583015.1. Taxonomy (NCBI): domain Eukaryota; kingdom Viridiplantae; phylum Streptophyta; class Pinopsida; order Araucariales; family Araucariaceae; genus Wollemia; species Wollemia nobilis. The sequence goes on from JAQPPZ010002524.1 coordinate 3,799,855, forward strand.
ATTGTTATCGTCAAACAGTGGAGCCTTACTTGTAGATGATCCATTTTGTGAAGCCATTTGTGTTCTTGTAGAATATTCCCTCAAGATGTTAGCTTTTCTGAAGGAACCCGCTCTGATACCAATTGAAGAACATAATATTATACTACGAGGGGGGTGAACAGTATAGCGTCCACTTTTTAATTTCTTTCTAAACCAATATTAACTAGTGTCCTCAATTGCAATAACCAAATATAGAAGTGTGCATCAATAACATAGATAACAATAGTAAGGCTATCCCAAATCTGTCCTCAAAGCCTTCACAAAAGGCTCAAACAATCCTGCTCAAATTTTATCCCAAATCTATCCTCAAAGCCTTCACAAAAGGCTCAAACAATCCTACTCAAATGTTGTCCCAAATATGTCCACAAATCTATCCCAAAAGCCTTCTCAAAGGCTCAACCAATCATGCACAAAATATTTCTGAAATCTATCCAAAAATTATGTCCCAAAAGCCTTTCCAAAGGCTCAAACAATCATGCATAAAATTTGTCTCAAATATGTCCAGAAATTCTATCCCAAATGCCTTCCCAAAGGCTCAACCAATGACTCTCAAGTAGCACTCAAATATCAACCACAAATCAACAAAGGTAAGGCTCAATGATGAACTCAACAATGGATAACAAATGAATGATGACAATACTCAACAATGAATGGCAATGTACTCTTCAATGGATGACAACAATGATCCACAATGATCTCAACAATGTATAACAAATGATATCTCAAATGGATGACAAAAATACTCAAAAATATACTCTCAAATGGATGACAACAATGCTCAACAAGGTACTTTGAAATGGATGACAACAATGTTCAACAAGGTACTCTCAAATGGATGACAAATGATCTCTCAAATGGAAGCCTCTCCAAGCAATAACAATGAGGACTTCAACCAACCAAGGACAATCTCCATAAGTGATAGTAATAGGTTCTCAATAATATCTTCCTCATGCAATGTCAAGAAGCTCTCAAGAAATAAGCACAACTCCCTCAAGAAAATAGCTCTCAAATAGCCAACAATGATCTCCTCAAATGAAAGGAAAATGTATCCACAAGTGACTAGCAAATGATCTCCTCAATGGTCTCAAATAGTGGCACTATACTCAACAAGTAACCAACAATAATTTGCTCAAATAAATAGCAAAAACATCCTCAATAATGGAAATACTATCAATGAACTCCACTAAAGCAATCATGGAACTCAAGTATCAATTTTATCCATAAAATTGATTTTCTAATCATCCACTTCCTCTCAATAGCCAAGGCACATAATCAAGAAATTTGTCTTCAACTTCAAACCCTAACTCATGTGCATGTCTTCTAACTCAAGGTAGCAATTAACTAGGTCTCAAGTTCCTAGTTTAATTTCATAATTAAATCATGAACTAGGACATATAACAAGTTCAACACTTTTCAACCTTATGACTCCCTAATTTAATTAACACATACAACAAGCACCTATGCTTTTATTTTTAATTCCATGCCTTATAACTCCACATACAACAATCACAAATATTTATTTCCACACCTTATATCTCCCTAATCACACACAACAATAACAAATACTTAATTCTACACCTTATAACTCCCTAAGCACATTAACACATACATCAAGAATTTATTTTCCTAAACTCCTTGACTCCCTAGTTATCATAGAAATAATTTTAATGCACCAAAACTTTGGTAATAACAAATATTACCATGCGCTGGAGATAAATACCTTTATACGAAATTCATTGCCTTTGTAACCTTCAAAATCATGTTTGCCAAAATGCCTTACCAAAATTAATGTGCCTTCACACCTTCGAAATCATCAATGCCTTGCCAAAAATCAATGCGCCTTCACCACCTTAGAAATTGTTAATGCTTTCCCAAAAATCAATGCGCCTTCACACCTTTGAAATCGTTAATGCCTTACCAAAAATCAATGTGCCTTCACACCTTCACGGGAGTTGAACTCTGTTCCTCTCACCTAGCACTATGAGGCGCTTACCACATGGGCATCAGCCCACATTGGGATTTAATCCCAAACACCCAACTTCACTTGCGCTCAAATCTGAAACTCAATTTTCCTTTCTTAGCAAAACACTTTACCCTTGGTGTGATGAGAACAACGAACCTGCCTTGTGCAAAGTTCGTGCACTACCAAATATGCTATAGGATCCTGTGTGGCATCACTTTCCCATGCTGTTTACTTGACCTTGCTCTCAAATCAAAAGTTATTTATCCTTATTTCTTCATTGCTCCCCTTTCGATGACTCTCTCTCATGCGCTATGTAAAGTCTACAATAATCAAAGGTTTTTACCTTTTATTTATATGCACCTCCATACCTTCGAATGACATCAACGAACTTTATTAATCTCCCCAACCTTTGCACATCGATAGATAATGTAATTCAACTTTAGACCTTAGAATTATTAAATAAAAATTTAATAATTCACCTCTTAAATTTGAATTGGGATATCTCCTTCATTCTTTTGAATTTCGCCATGAAAATTTTTGCACCTAGGTTTTATTGGAAAACCTTTTCATCCATCATAATTTGGAGAAGTCTTAGCATAGTGGTTTTAATTAAAAACCCTTTCCAATGGTTTTAATGAAAACCCTTTCCGTTGGTTTTAATAAAAAACATTTCCGTTGGTTTTAATAAAAACCCTTGTCATTGGTTTTAATAAAAACCTTTACCATTGGTTTTAATAAAAACCATTAATATAATATTTAAAAAAATAAATATTATATGCCTCTTGTGCCACAAAACCCTGTATATATCCTTTCTCTCCAAAATATCATAACTGATTATTTATGAAGTGCTTTTGCCACCAAGACTCAATGTGATCCATGTGACATCAATGACAACATAAAATAACTCAAATTACCAAAAATCATCACGGGCCAATGGGACTATTCCTACAACCATGGAATATGGGATGCATAACTTTGTATAAATACCCTCATCACTCCATAATTTATCATTAGAGCGTAGTGATTCTTATTTATGGATAATATAGTTATTATTTATGGTGGCTATGGGTTGCCACTATATCTTTCTTTCATTTTTATTTTATTTTATGATTTATGTATAAAATTTGAGTGGATGGATTGCTTCTATCCATTTTTGAAAAATATTGTGTATTCCAGCATTGTATCAAAGCAACTATAGAGCAACATTACTTGGTCAAGTAGAAATATTATTGGGAGTCTATAATCCTTTTTTCAAATTTTAGGTTGGATTGCTTTTCAAAGCTTCATCATCATCTATGATATGAAAGCAAAGAAATCCTGGTCCACATTTCTTGTCTAGTCTACATACTTTGTGTTATCTCCATAAGCTTTGTTATTATAAAGTTATGCATACTTATTATAGCATTTAGTGTTTTAATTTTTCCTTGAAAAAATTCTATGGAACCTTGAAAAAAGGATGCCAAAATTTGAATTTGAATAGGGTAGAATATTCTCTTTTTTTCCATTCTATTCTATTTGAATAGGAAACATATTTGGCACGAGTGGAATAATGTCCACCTTTACAAAGGGCTCATAAGTTATACATCCACAAAATATGTTAAACTAGATATGCGATCATAACTTCAACTTTTTACTTTGATTAGTCATAGATTCAAATCTATTCCAAACTTTTTTCTTGGAAATATGCATAAAAAATGATGAAGAATATTTTGCTTTGCTAGAATTGCATCTTGAGCATTTTCCAACTTGATCAAGGGAAAGTGTATAGTCACTTTGGTGGAGGGATGTATCAATTTTGAGACACCATCTCTTTTGCATTAATGCACACTTTTTGTTGTTCAAATTACCAATCATCATTTATGGAGGCATATAAGGTACAAACAATAAAGATCCAATGGCCAATATGGTTATGACATTCAAAAAAAAATATTCATTGGTGGAGGATCTCTAGTTCAAGTCATTAGGAACAGATGATTTTTCCCTTTTGGTTGGGATCTATGGTATATGGAGTCTTCTATAGCATACTACTATCCACACCTCATCCATAATTATAGAATATTGGTTAGAACAAATTATTTTAAACATGAATGACCTTAGTTTAAAACCTAATGATTTCACAAGCACTAGGATGATATATTTTAATTTTTGTCCACTATGGAAACCAACATGGTACATTTGAGTGCCACCAATACCCTATGTTTCCCATTAATCTATCCTTATCCAATCACAATACAAGTGGTAGAATTCCAATCAATAAAAGGTGATAAACTAGCATGGAATAAGTGACTATCACTAGTGAATACTTAGGCACCAAGTGGTAGATTAAAATTTAGTACTACTCTTCTAAGGTTTGATGCTTTAATTTTTATATTTTTTAGGGCTGTTTGAGCAAATCTTCTAGAGGCCATAACTTTTGCATATAAAAATTGTATAAGTTTTTATCTCTACATATTGGTGACATTAGTTTACAGGCCTATTCACTATTACAAGCTAAATTATGTGGAATAGTCCTCAAGCCCTATTACCCTATTTTGAAAGGGCGAGTTTATCATATTATATGAATTAGAATATTTGGTATAGTTTTTGTGAAAATATAACTAGATTTATGATAATTACAACATACTTTGAGTCTTTTAGAGGCATATAAGAAAATGATTTAGAATGTGCTTTAGTCAATCCCTTTTCTTTATTTTGGCTATTGATTCAACTTGTTCATGAAGATTCAATCATTCATGGTCTATTCCTTATTCTATCTCTTGTCCAAGTAATTTTGGAAGCTTGTAATGGCTCTTCTTTTAAGTAAGTTCATGCAAATTCTCTTTTTGGTGATAAAAGTCAAGTGGTCCAAGGGCAAGTGAAATTCTTCAAATAAGGTGTTGTATGTGGTAAGAGGAAACGTTATGCCTTCAATTCACACCTCGTATGACTATATAATATCGAAGTAGCTTATTTTTAGAGGTAGTGGTGATATTGACTTATCTTCTTCTTTTGAAGCCTTAGTGGAAGCATTTTTGGATGTGTATGGAAGTATCCAATAGTGGTAGTGATGACTATGCTCTAGCCTAAGGGGACTCTTGTCTAAGAATAATTTTTGTAGCAATAGGTTTTAGATCATGAAGGATATTTATATGAGTCTACATAAAAATTAAGAGGTCTACCAAGAGCATATGATGTAAACGAGAGAATAGAATCCTCCTATGGATGACCTTCTAAAGAAACACAAGTTTCCCATATCTCCTTGATCTTAAATCACATGGTAATCACATGTTCAATCTAGATAAATTTAAAGTCTTTTATGATTACTTGTATGGCATAATTCAATTATATGTCACTCCCACTTGTACTACATTCCTACTTCTATGAAACTTTCCTTCATACTACAATTCCATTTGTATAACACTCCCCTTCATATGGTCACAATCTTTGTATGGCTATTTCATTGTCTAGTGAATGAATTGTATGATAGGTTCCTTGATTATCAGTAAATTATTTTAGTCTTTGTACAATTGTGTCCAATCATATGATGCATAGGTTGAATAGCAAAACTTATCAATTGTATGATATAACTCATCCCAAGATAACAAATCTACAAGGTGATAGATTTACTTGTCCTATACATCAAATATAGTTAACTCGTCGACCGTCTCATAGTGTGGTAGTCTTTCCTTTGTTAAATGGTTTCTTCAAAAACTTTGTGATGATCCCTCATATAGCAGTAAGGTTAATTTATGTAGTTCCCTGTCTTCTTGGCTGATGTTCAATATCCATCATCCTATTCCTTGTATTATAGGATCTAAATCTTTACTCTTCTCTTGTGAACCTACAGATCTACACACATGACCTTTCAATGCATATTTTATCCAATCAAAAAAATTCAACACAATTATCAAGGTTAGAGATAGATGAAAACAAAATTCAAATGCCTTATTTTTTATTAATTTACCAATACATAGATTTAAATGGAATACAGAATAATGGGTTAGTATGGATGTGAAGGTAATTCTCTCCCATTTCCCGCTTGGCATCCAATTTCTCTTTCCTTCCCAAGAACTTATCCACCTCTATATTTTTCCTTGTTCATTTCTACACATTTTTTACTTCTTTTCTCCTCACCATTCATCTCCTCCTTTGGTTTCTTCTCATTGCTTGCCTTTTCATTTCCCTTCATTTTTCATCTTATCTTTTTTCCTTCCATCCAATGGTTTAGGAAATGGTTTACCAAAAATTTTAAAATATATTTTCGTGTCTGCATCATGCTCACTAGGTAAGAGGAAATGTTTCATGAGCAAAGCTTATAAAAAAATTCAAAGTCTAAAATTGAGATTCCATATTTAGAAATCTCGAAAGGATTCATCCATGTTACCACTTCAATTGGTTGGTTTGTCTCCTTGAGTAGATATTTGTAATAGAACTTTCTTCTCATACTCTTTACCTCTTTGGAGTCTATTAATACATGTATTTCATTCCATTCATTTTCCAATAATTATGTAATCCATTCTTCTATCATAAAATCAAAAGTGATATCTTCAACATTCTCTATAGGTTTTTCATAATATGGATATAAATCTATCACATTAAAAAATTGGCGAGATGTCTACCCCTCATGGAAGTTAAATTTCATAGACATTGGCTATAAAATTCTTCAAAACCTTACAATGTTTCATATTCTTCCAATTGAGCTTGTTATAAGTGTCCTTTGGTAATATTTCAATTTGCAAGTGTGTCAAACCCAAATCTCCCAAATGGAATTCCTATGTTTGATGCTTGAGATCAACATGTTCTTTGTATTTTATGGATTTATTTTCTAAATTAGCTTTCACTTCTTGATATAAATCTTACATATATTAAGTGAAACCCAATGCTATAACACTAGGTTTCTACAAATTATCTCCTCTACAACTCATCTACTCCTCTGGAAATATTCCATACACAACTTGGAATGAATTTTTGGATGTACTTCTATTACTAAATTTTAATATGCAAATCTTACCTAAGCAAATATGATATCCCATAACTTTTAATTCTTCCCAACTAGACAACATAGCAAATTCCCAAGGCTTTTATTCACTACTTCGGTTTGTCCATCCATTTGCAAGTGATAGGTTGAACTAAAGCTCAAGTTTGCGCCCCAATTATTCCATAAGGTATGACAAAAGTGACCTACAAAATTTGTATCTCTATCCAAGACAATGTTTTTTGGAAAACTATAGTCACTCCTAAAATCCCTATCATTTTTTTTTTTTTTTTAATACCAACCTATCCCGAAGCTCACCCATCTCTACAACTTAGACAAGTGGATTAGCATAAGTGTACTACGTGACAACATGATAACAATATCATCCCCATATTTTTCTTGTGTGAGCATACCTCTTCTTAGTCAATCAAAAATAGAATGCGCTTTACTCACATAATTCCATTTATGTGAATGCTCTTAGCTTATTTCGTCACTAACCATTCTTCCTAATGGTTTTCTTACTTCTTCTACGGTTAATTAAGAAGAACCTCATTATTCATTGAGACCCACATAAATCCTTCTATGTGGTAACATGAGACTCACAATGGGTTTTATTTTAAACTCCTTAGGCTTTATTCCTCTATTCTTAGGAAGATAATAATTGCCAACTATTAATTTTATAAATACCTTCATGAGTAGTCTAAAAGTAAAACATAAGTAATCCAACATCATAAATCATTCAGATATTACCTTAGTCGAGTTAGATTCTAACTAATTGTAAAGACTAGCTCCAATAATACAAAATTACTAATATCGCTCTCAATACGAAACTACACACACAATGATCCTTACATTCCAAAAGGTAATTTTAAATTATGAAATAAATATACATTTAAACGGTTCAAAAGATATGAAAATTTTCTGAAAGCATCCACAAATCATCTCTCTAAAATATTAAGAATTACACAAGATGATCTAATGAAGAGAATTACAATCTTCATACTATTTTATAAGATCGTGTTGGCTATAATTATTACATTCCAGGGTAATCATAAATATTGTACATTCAGACTCGAAATCTAGAGCATTACCCAACTATAAACTCAGCCATTGATCAACACTTATTTTAAACAACAATAGTCTACTAAAACACCATATTTCAACATAAATTTAATTTAAATACAACTCAAGATCATTACAATATCCGTTGGGATTTTATTTTACTTATAATATCCCATGAATATGAAAGGATGATACAACATCATCGTTTTATGGAAATACCAAGATTCACTTCCATATTTTATTGAGATATCTATCAAAGATTCCACTACAATTTAACATTGGATAAGTACACTATAACCTTTATCCGTCTCCTCCAAAACAAAGTTGGTTGATTACTCCTCTGAGCCCTTCCTTATAACCACCAATATGGAATTTACCTATGCAAGGGATCAGAGACATCCTCCAAAAAATCATAACATTTAAGTTATTCATGCAATGCACTCACTTCTATTGGTGCAAACCCAATTTCAAAAATATTATTCATTACAAATTGCAGCACAAAGTCTCATTCTTCTTTAATAAAAATCACACCAAATCAATGGAAATAATACAAATTCTAGTTAAGATTCATTCAATTGAATTTTATTTCTAAAAGCATAGCAAATAATCAATTCTCTAAAATGAAACTTGCACTAACAAATTATTTTATCATAGTCTATTTATAACACACATAAAAAGCAATTACTCACAGATAAAAATATAAATCCACAAAATGAATACTCTTGTATATATGATGTGAATGGCTAGCCTTAGCATCTCTTAAAGGTAACACCCTTTCTTTAAGAAAGCATATCAAAATATTTCACAAATCCAATAGAATTCGATACATTTCAATTTCTCAAACAAACCTAATTCTTCAAAGTGAAATAGTTTCAAAAATTCACATGGGAATATCCTACAAAATACCCTTTCTTCATCCATCCATAACAGTTCACTAAAGCAAGATACACTGCCAGAGAAATTCCTTAACTCTTCTAATATTTCAATATTTAAAACCGACTATAAAAAAACATTCAATAAAGTCTTGGTGTCGGCTAAAATTAAAATAGCACTATACTTTGCTGACGACTATAGATGACTGCACATTCATATAGTACCAAAAATATATCTATGAAGAAGTTTTCTCTTTATTCTATTCATCTATTCTTTCATAAGATTTAATCTTCCATAGAGAAAATATAGAACCAAAATGTTTCACTAATCACAAAGGAAAATTGTAGGAGACCAAGGCAAGGTTTAATATCAAAAGCATATGTCTAGACCGGCTCTAAGCTTTCTCATATTAGCTCAATGAAATTTAAGACTAGCATCTACAACACTTCCAATACTTTACTATGGAATGCAAACTACAAGCAAGTGATATAACTATAGTTTTATCTAGTGTTTCAACTGATGTACTAGAAATTATGTAGCATCGCTACTTAAGATAACAGTTTTATCTAGTGTTTCAACTGACGTACTGGAAATTATGTAGCATCGCTACTCAAGATAACATAACCCATTTCTTAACTATTACACACACAACCAAAATATTTATTGAAGGTCTATCTGATGCTTTTTCAAATTCCTTTCCAAGCTTCTTTGACTCTCCTCCTAGTCATTCAACAATTCCTTCACTATTTCCTTTGTTTTTTTTTATCCACTGATGCCTTCCCGAATAGGTTCCTCTATCTTATTTTACCAATCCCCATTTATCGATGGATACACAGGATAATGTTACTCCATCATGATGAGCATGTTACCTCTCATCAAGAGCACATTTTGGGTGTTACTCTCAACTAGAAGTATATTTCTAACTAATATAGCATCTTCACAACATACATGGAACTTTTTAAATTAGTGGGTTTCCATTGTTGATTGAATCTTATCTAATCACTATGAGTATCATAATTTCATATCTCAAAAAATTCCCCCTGCTCTCACAAACGTCAAAGACAACAAGCAACACATAACGAGTCCAAACATCACATTGTTTAAAATCAATATTAATTATTCTTTTCATTAATTGGGTCTTTCCCTATAAGCTCTATGTTTTTATTTTTTAAATAACAACAAACTAAACAAATATTACTTTGACAATCATTATAATATTGAAATAAATGAAATTCAACCCAAAAAAATATCAACAAGGATCAACAATATTCAACTAAAACTTGATTTTTTTTTTCTTGTGCAAATCATGTTATACATCTTCATGGAGGAGCATTTTTCCATGTTGCTCCCTCTCTTTTATTCCTACAATTTACCCATCACATCATTTCCCTTAGGCAATTCCATACTTGGTGGTTAGTTCTTTCTACCACCATAAAGAGACCTATTCTTGCAAAAGTGTTCTTTCATTAGAAGCATCATATGCTCTCATAAAATGCACGTTTCACCAAACTAAGCATGGAATTAACCAACATCAATCAATAACATCCACATATTACAATTTTCATAATACATAAGTGTTTTTGCATAACAAGTTTGAAATAGCCATTCATTTCAACAACAATGCAACATAACAAATATAAACCAATAAAAATAAAAATTTTGTCAAGGGAGGGTCATGACATCCTTCCCCCCTTAGGCCTTACATAGTCCCTTGTGTACCATCATAGTCAAATTTCAAAACAATAGTTACAATACATTTTCAAACAAAAATGGAAAATATTTCTGCATATTTGCTACTTTTCCAAGTAGCATTTCTTTTAGAATAACAGTCCACTGAAATTTGCACTACTCCAAAGTTTCTTTCCTTATTGATTTGGATTGAAACTCAATAATCCTTACTGGTTGAACCTCTATAGCCTCTATATTTTCCATCTGCAAGTTAGAAAAGTCCCACACATGCTTAGGATTAGCAACATACTTTTAAGCAAATATATGTGAAAAGTGCTATGAATCTTGGACAGATTGGGTGATAAGGCAAGGCAATATGCCACATGACCAATATTCTCTATCATTTCAAAAGGTTTGATAAAGTGAGGATCTAGCTTTGTGGACTTGATTGCACTTTTTCTTGGATTTACCGTCACAAACACTTTATCACCCACAACAACATCTTTTGGTGATCTCTTAAGATCGACATAACTATTCTAACGGTCTATAGCTTCCTTCAATATTTCTTTAATCACTCTCAATTTTTTCTCCATTTATTTGACCATGTGTAGTCCAAGCACAATCCAATATTCTAGATTGTCTCATGATAATGGAATTATGCACTTCCTGCCATACAAAGGTTCGAATGGAGCCATGCCTATGGTCGAATGATGACCATTATTGTAGGCAAATTCTACCATATATGGGTAATCATCCCAATGAGTTTTTTGATCCACACAGTACATGTGAAGCATATATTCTAGCACCTAATTCACTCTTTCAGTTTACCCATCAGTTTCTATATGATAAGAAAAACTGATGTGTAGTCTAGTACCAATGATGCGATGCAAGGATTACTAAAACTTATATGTGAATTTTGGATCCCGATCTAATATGATTACCTTCTAAAAACCATGAAGCTAAAATATTTCTTTGGCAAGTTTATTAGCCATAACCATGACATCATCCCTGGTATTCTTGGGTATAACATGTTCCACCTTGATCATTCTATCGAACACTACAAGAATTGAGTCATGTTGAAACCTAAAACTATTTTTAGGTAGCCCTACAATGAAATCCATCAAAATAACTTGTCATTTTTGCATAGGCACATGATGTAGATATAGCAGTCTAGTGGGATATTTGTGTTCTACTTTTAACTTCTACCATTCAAGACATTGAGTGACAAAATAAATTATGTCTCTCTTCATTCCTAGCTAGAAGAATGTCTTCTTCATATTCTTCCTCATTTTTGCCCTTCCTATATGGGAAAAATATGGAGACCTATGAGCTTCATTCATGATCATTTTCCTTAGATTTATAGTTTTAAGAATTACTTTCATGTCCTTAAAACATAAGAAACCATCCTTGATGATAAAATCCTTGTTTTCATCTAGTCTTCTCTCCATATTTTATCAAATTTGATTGTAGTAAGCATCCTAATTTTGCATTTCCTTGACTTGTTCCATTAAGTGGACATGGATGCAAGATAAAATTGTTATATCTCCTCCTGCTCAGTGTTGGAAATATTGAGTTTTCATTTATTTCAAAGGTGCATGATAGTCAAGGAAAAAACTATTCCCCATGGTTTTGATGAATAGAAAGCAATGGATAAAATATTAATATTTAAATATCAAAGTTAAATATTATGAAGAAGGACAAGGTTTAAAATGTTTTATTATAATTGCTTGAAAAATATTTAAAGACCACAAGAGGAGGCAAAGGTTTAAAGACAAAGATTTATTTCCAAGGGCAAAAGGTTTAAATTTTATAATATTTAGATCTTTTAGATTTAAAATATTATAATAAAAAGTAGACTTAAAAAGAAAGAGCGCCAAAATTTATTAGAAAGTTAAAAATCAAAAATAAAATATGAGTGTTGACATCATTGTGAAAGGAGGTAATATGCATATAAATAATGCACTAAACATTGGTTTGTAAAAATTGGATGGGCGTGCGTTCAAAGATCATTTGTTGTAGTGAGTGCAAATGGTAGCAAATAATAAGAAGAAGCATAGCCCCTTGACATCATCTGCAGGGGTAGTCCAAGCCGTGGTTTGACTTGTGCCAATTTGTTGCAAGGAAGAAGGTGTGAGGTTCAAAACTCATTGGTGCTAGTTTTGACATGTTTTATTACCTTGGAGAGCATGACAAAGAAGAAAAAATGGTAGTGCTACATCTTTTGTTTCAACCGGGTGGCTAGCCCAGTTGGTCGTTGAGCTAGTGCCAAGGCATTGGGGGCCGAAAGCTCGTAGGGTCAAATTTGGGTAGGTTCTATTTTTCTTGGTAGAGTGAAAAATATTTTTAACAAAGGAGTGCTTCAATTTTTTCATGTTGAATTGAGGTTACTACCCTCTGAGGTAGCCCAGCTGGTTACCAAGTAGCTTGAATGTTGCATTGGCAGAGGTCACGATTTCAATTCTACTTGTGCTCACAGGGCTTGTTGGTTGAGGTATGGGCACAAAAATTTTGATTTATTTATTTTTATGAAAGGATATAGTTTGTTGGTCTTGTGGTGATTAAAATAAGGAAAAGAATTTGTGAGAGAAGGAGATAGTTTACTGGTTAGTTGCTGATTAAACAAAGGCAAATTTTTGTTTTAATTTTATCTAAGAAAAGGATTTATAAGGTGTATTAATGACTAGTTGAAAATGTAATTTTTGGCATGTGAAAAATTATATATAAGGTGGTTTTGGTATTGTTTGAAAAGTGTGATTATCGCATGTTAGAAAAGGGTATATAAGGTGTATTGTGGATTATTTGAAAGTTGTAACATTGCATACTTTAAAAGGAGTTATAAGGTATTATTTTAAAGCATTATTGTGCACATTTTTGGGAAGGTTAGTGTGGATTATTTGAAAAGGAGATTTGCTAACCAATTCATGAAGTGGGACTAGAAAAGAAAATTATTTTGTGAAGACAATTTTTGCAGGCACATCATCATCAAGGCAGTTTTAGAGGTATGGTGATTTAACTCCTTCTCTAGGTGGTTTTTGGTTGAAGAAAATATATTGAGTTATCATATGTTTGGAGGTATAAGGATTGATTGTTTGAGCATTGTTTGGATTGAAATTGTAAAATATCATAGATCATATTTATGAGAAAACCTATGCATTAGTTATGTTTGAAATTGGAAACAGATTGATGAAACTTATAGATCAGTTTTGAGAGAAAACTTGTGCATTATTTTTGAGTGATATTGGAAATGAAAGTGCAAGAGTTATAGATAAGTTTTGTGAAAGAAAATTTGTGCATCTTCATGACTAACTTTGTGAGTAGATGAAAATAATAGACTTGTGCATTATTCATGATTAATTTTTTTAGTATATGAGGAGGACTTGTGCATTGTGATTGGTTTTTAAGTAAGGTGCAACTCAACAATAACCAGGTCAGTTATCAAGTGTTATACTAGAGCTACCTTTAGAATGCAATAAATGTGAGACATGTGAAAGCGACAGACTTAATAAATGTGAAGAAAATATTGAGCATTTGTTAGTGCTTATCATTCTCTATATGTTAAATAGGTTAAATGAATTTTGGGTAGAATATGTCTAAACTGCTTTAGTTGAAAAAGCACATTGAATATTAGATAAAGCACTTGATGACGTCATTATGCAAGGTTTGGTAATAGATGAAAATTGTTTGTATACAAGATATGATCAGGTTTGAGCAATATATGTGAGAAAATTTGAGTATATTTTGATGAGTAGATTTGAGCAAGCCTTGTGTATTGAAAAGGATTGAAAATCCAACTAAGTGTTCTATTATTTACAAATCAATATATAGGCACTAATGGCCCAAAATACATAACCAACCCATGAAATCATGGATTTGATTCAATACGCTTAACCAAAAGCTACAAAGGTGCAAAGGAGAATGCACGTAAACTTCTAAGTTAAGATTGCTAACTAGAAGATCCATTTTAGCTATCTTGAAGTACACACTTCCTACTTTGAGTTCACACTTACTAACTAACACTCTAAATGACAACTAGAAGACAACTAGTGCCCACAAGTGCATGTGAGAAGGAGACTCACTTACAATATGAATTTGCTAGAAAATAAACTATGCAAACCTAGCTAGGAACTACTAGAGGGGTCATATGAAAGATCTAACATCAATCCTCATCATGCCTCCCCACAATAGAAGCATTGGACTCCAATGCTTTCAAAAGAATAGGAAAGTCACGGGACATCTGATGAAAAGAAATCCAACGAGCCTGATGTGGCATCTGTCCTCGTCGAGCCACAAGATATGAGGTGGTAGACCCCTGGCGAGTCTGTCGAGTCTTCGTGTCATAGATCTGATCTGCATCCAATGGTAACTGAGCTTCAGGAACCACGTCCACAGGATGACTAATAGCTGGTGCAGTCTCTAATGTAGAGTCAAAGTACAACTTCAAGAGATCTACATTGACGACGTCATGAATTCCCAAGTGTGCGGGAAGATCAAGGCGAAAAGCATTCTCGGACACCTGCTTGAAGAATAGTATAAGGCCCATAGCGAATTGGTTTGATTTTGCTATGAGTCTTATCAGTGAAACGCCGCTTGTCAAGATGCAACCAAACTTTATCACCAACTCTGAAATGGATGAGGAATTCGATGTCAATCCATGGACTTTTTCTACTACTATTGTGTCTTTTGCAAAATCTCAACCACCTTTGATTGAATATTGTGCAAGTGTTGAACAAATGAGTGTGCCTTGTCTTGCTCCTTACGAAGATGTGAAGTGACGGGGAGAAGGCAAAGACAAAGGTAACTCATAAGGTGCCAAGGGCTGAAATCCCATACAAACTTCAAAGGGTGAATGACCTGTAGAAGAATGTAGGGCCCTATTATAGGCATGTTCAATATGCGTGAGACTCAAGTCCCACTTTTTTGGTGAAGCGTGATGATAGATTCGCAAACTTTGCACAAGTGTACGGTTTACCACTTCAGTCTGCCCATCGGACTGCGGATGATAGGCGGTAGAAAAGTTAAGGGAAACTCCCAAAATCTTCCACAAAGAACGCCAAAAGTGACCCACAAAGCGTGAATCACGATCCGAGATAATGCTTGGTAGGTAGACCAAAGGAACGCCAAATCGTTGTCAAAGAAAAATTGAGCTAAGTCTCGATGTAGAACTTGTCTTGCGGTATGAAATGAACTTAGCCATCTTGTGGAAGCGATCAACCACCACGAACACACAATCATGTTGGCGCACTTTGTCATAGGAAAACCACTAACCAAGTCCATGGAAATGCTTTCCCAAGGACGGGAAGGAATGGGCAAAGGCATGCCTAAGCCAAACTTCCTATTAGCTGGTTTTGAGCGACAACAAAGCGCACACTTGTTTGAGAAATCTCAACACATCCCTCTCGCATTTTTGGCCAATAGAAAAATCGTTGCAAATGATGAAGTGTTTTATGCTTCCCAAAGTGACCACCATAAAGTGTAGAATGAGCTTCCTTAAGAAGGGACACTCTAGGCTCACAAGGAACACAAACCTTGTCCAATTTGTAAAGAAGTCCTTCTTTGATGTAGAAATCTTGGAAAGGACGCAAATTGGAAGAAGAAGGCTTACTCACTTGCTCAAATATTTTTCCAAAATCAGGATCCTGAGAATACTGATTAGGCCAAGTCTGAAATCCCAAGTGCGAAGTGGACATAACTGTTAAGGCAAGAGCGGCTGGAGGCCTACTCAAACAATCGGCAACGAGTATTACTCTTCCCCTTTTTGTACTTGATCACCAAGTGAAATTGTTGGAGGTAAGAGGCCCACTTCATATGTCTTGATTCTTCAATTTTACTTTGAGATTGTAAAAACTTGAGAGGCATATGATCAGTGTGTACTACTGTATATTTTCCCAAAAGATAGTGTCTCCAATACTTAATAGCTTGAACTAAAGCATACAACTCCTTGTCATATGTAGAATAGTTCAACTTAGCAGCGAAAAAAAGTTTCCGAATGATAAGCAAGCTGGATGACCATTCTGTTTGAGCACGGCTCCTAAGGCAACTTTAGAGGCATCTGTTTCAATCTCAAAAGGTTGAGAAAGGTCGGGTAAAGTTAACACGGGTGTTGTACACAATTTCTTTTTGAGTTTCTCAAAGGCAACTTCTTGGCTTTTCTCCCAATGAAATGGAGTTTTGGACTTAGTGAGATAATGCAATGGAGCTGCAAGGGTGGAATATTGAGGAATGAACTTGCGATAAAAATTCGCAAGTCCTAGGAAACTCCTTAACTCAGTGAGAGTTGTAGGAGGGGACCACTTAAGTAAAACATCAACTTTTATGGGATCTACCTGAATTCCACTCTCACTAATCACATAGCCAAGGTAAGAGACTGAAGTATTGCCAAAAGAACACTTGGAAGAATTGGCATATAATTGATTCTTCGCAAGAAGATCAAGGGTTTGCTGGATATGCCTAAGGTGTTCCTCCCAAGTTTTTGAGAAAATCAATATATCATCAAGATATATTATGACAAATTTGTCAAGGACTTCACGAAATACATCATTCATCAACCTCATGAAGGTTGCGGGAGCATTAATAAGACCAAAGGGCATGACCAACCATTCAAAGAGGCCCATATTCGTCTTGAAAGTTGTCTTCCATGTATCCTCAGCTTGGATACGCACTTGATGATATCCACTTTTGAGATCTATTTTTGAAAAGAACTTAGCTCCTTGAAGCTGATCTAATAAATCATCAATGCGGGGTAAGGGATATCTATTCTTCACAGAAATTCTGTTCAAAGCACGAAAATCAATGCATAATCTCCAAGTGCCATCTTTCTTAAGAACTAACAAAATAGGTGAGGCACAAGCAGAAGTACTTTCCTTAATGAAACCCTTAGACAACAAATCTTCTATTTGCTTTTTTATTTCTTCATTTTGCAAAATAGATTGTCTATACATGGGAGCATTAGGAAGAGAAGAACCTGGAATTATTTCAATTCTGTGATTAATTGTGCGAATTGGAGGAAGAGACTTTGGCTCCTGAAATATGTGTGAATAACTTTGCAATATTTTATCCATTGAAGAGTGTTGCTTTGTAATGGATGTAGATGTAGAAGTGTTTTGAGAGCGAATGAAAATTAGAGCAACATCACCACCTTTCTTAATTACTCTTTTCGTTTGCTTGGAACTTAGAATGATATTAGGAGTGTTGGTGCTTTTAATGAGAAAGACCTTACCATATTTTTGAAGTGTGTAGGTTCTTTTAAAAGCATCATAAACAGCTCTCCTATCATCTCGAAAAGGTTGTCCAAGCAAAATCCCACAACAATCCATAGGAGTCACATCACAAGTGACTTGATCTATGAACTGTGGGCCAAGTGCAAATTTTAATGTGCAAGTGTGAGTGATTTCCGAGCCTCTTCCACTATCCTTCCAACCCAAAGAATAAGGTTGAGGATGAGGCTCCATAGGTAACTTCAAACGCTCGACAATGGACCTCGCAATTAGATTTTTTTGTGAGCCATTATCCACTATACAATCAGTTGCAAAGTTGTGAAGTAAGTGGGCTCGAGTGATGAACAAAGCATCACGAGCCCCTTCTAAAGAACTTACATTTACTAAGGTAACTTCATTAAGCTTACCTCGTAATTCCGTATATACTCTACTCTCTCCTACAGACTCAAGGGGACCCTTGGAAGCATCCTCCTCTTGAGTAGTAATTACTAAACTCTTCTTTTTGAGCTTAAAGCAATCAGCTTTCTCATGCCCTTTCTTCTTACAATAATTGCAGAATTTCTTAGAAGAAGAAGGAGAAGATTTAGAAGAAGAAGAAGGAGTAGAAGCGGAAGGGGAAGGAGAAGAAGGAGATGGAGAAGACACATTCTTCTTTTGAGAAAAATTCTTCTTTTGTGAGAAAGAATTATTCCCTTTTGATGAGTTTGCAACCACTTGAGTAACAGGTGTGCGGAATGCCTGCGATTGCGCCTTAAACTTGTCCTCCGCAAGCTGCGCCTGGTTGAAAACTTGATCCAAAGTTTCCATAGAAACAAACATTAGTTCCCTGTACAAATGCTCCAACAAGCCACTTTGAAACTTGAGAATCAAACCTGGAACATCATCCTCCACATTCACAAGTATTCTGAACCTGTTAAATTGGAAAATATATTCTTGTACAGACATATTAGTACCTTGGCGAAAACGAAACCATTTAATAACCAATTCCCTAGAATAATTTGAAGGATAGAAATTGGTCTTAAGACATTGTACAAGCTCATCCCATGTAGTGAGTTCTTGTCCTCGTTTTCGTTCCACAAGTACTTTGGCTAAGCCAGAAAGTTTTAGCTTAGCATAAGGCACTACATCATCTTTTGAAAGTTGAGAGAAAGCAAACCAAGAACTCATGTCAAGAATCCAACTATTCAAGACATCAGGGTTCCTGGATCCATCATACAATGGAACTTCACAACGAACTCTCAAACGAGAATCATGAGCAGAAGTTGAGGCATTATGCAAAGAAATGTCATTTACCTTCATGGCAAGATTGCCAAGGACTTCTGCCATGGTAGTGTCATTAGCCTTATCTGCCAAAGTGTTTACAACATGGGCCAATTCTGCCACTTGGGCAGCCAAGTCAGAAGCCATGTGTTCCCGGGTATAAGCCAGAAGTAAAGATAAGAAAGCACTAAATCAAGGAAATACAATGCAAATTTCCTTGTTACAATGGAGTGCTGCTTAAAAATGGAAAATTTACTCCTAAGGCTATAAATTTTGAAATTTTTAAACTAATATAAAGTGCAAATTAACATTTATTAATTTAAAAATAACTTAAAAAAATTAAATTGCAATTAATCAAAGATTAATGAATTTAATTAAGTTATTAAAAATTAAATTAATAAAATGAAATTTTTAACATGCAACTTTAAATAGTAAAAAAAAATTAAAATTTTACAATAAAATTTACCCTTGAATCTGCTGTTGCAACTGGACTTAAACTGTAGTGCATGAAAATTTTACATGCACCTAAATCTTCCTCTGCACGCTTCTCGAGGCACGAATTTTAGTGCCTATCTTCAGATCGGGCGTGCAAAATTATTACTGCCGAGCCCTAGATCCTGCACCTCTGTGCAGGCGTCAGCCCTCAGCCGTGCGGCTGGGTTGACCGCCGCAGGCCGGACAGCGGGTAAACCTGCCAACCGCGGCAGGTCTGGAAGAATCCTGTCGACCTGTCAGACGCGGTAGCAAGTTGTTGTCCGCTTGACGACATGGCAGCAAGTTGCTGTGCGCCTGGACTGCGTAGTCAGACCGAAGCCTGACTACCAGCTGATAGGCATGTCAGGCCCTAAGCACCTGGTGGCTGTCAGTCGGTAGTCCAGGCTATAGCCCGCGCGCCTGGCGCTATCGACAGACGATGCCGCATCGAGTCGCTGGCTCAGCACCGTCACGTCCGACGAAGAAGGTCAGGCGTCGAGCTCGACGTCGTCAGCAACGACTCGAACATCCACTATCACAGCCCCTGGTTGTCGAAAGGACAGCCTCTAGCCATCGGCTGTCGGCCGCCCCCTGTCGCAAACGTGCGACCGGGTGCTGTCGGGTAACGTCGACCGCCTGCCGAACACTGCCGAGGCTGGCCGAGGCTGTCGAACGCAGCTGAGGCCAGGCCGAAACTGTAACAAAAATAATAAATTGATATATATATATATTTTACAATATGCAGCCAAAGCAATATATATTAACAAAATAATATATCAATTTTAAAATAAAAGCTTTCTAATACAATTTAAAAAAAAATTAAAAATTAACCAGGGGGGTTAATTCTAAAATTTTTAAAGCTTAAATTATAAAAATGTGAGCAACCAACTCCCACCAGTAGCTCTCCTTTCAAGATCCGGTCGACACACGACCGGCGTTTGAAAGGCACCCAGATCTAAGTCGACACACGACCTAGCTTTGGAAGTCCTCCTGGAGCTCTTCAATACTCGAAAATGGGGGGGGCAGCAGGGTCAAATGGCTCCCTAATCCTAATTGGACCGTAGCTACGATCCAATCCCTTCCAAGGATCGGTATACGAAGAACTCTGGGGCAAAATTTTCCTATACCTCTTAAGCATAAGCAAAAAGTTGGAACGAGGGGTTTGTCGGCGAAGGAACTTCCTTCTCCGAATGGTTTTCAAGCTCCCTTTGGGCTTAAACCGAGTCCTCAATGAGAAAACGTTTCTCATAATAATTCTATCTCCTATCCTCTCACCTCACAAGCCCTAGTGCAAACATGAACTAGGCTATGATACCAATGAAAAGGATTGAAAATCCAACTAAGTGTTCTATTATTTACAAATCAATATATAGGCACTAATGGCCCAAAATACATAACCAACCCATGAAATCATGGATTTGATTCAATACGCTTAACCAAAAGCTACAAAGGTGCAAAGGAGAATGCACGTAAACTTCTAAGTTAAGATTGCTAACTAGAAGATCCATTTTAGCTATCTTGAAGTACACACTTCCTACTTTGAGTTCACACTTACTAACTAACACTCTAAATGACAACTAGAAGACAACTAGTGCCCACAAGTGCATGTGAGAAGGAGACTCACTTACAATATGAATTTGCTAGAAAATAAACTATGCAAACCTAGCTAGGAACTACTAGAGGGGTCATATGAAAGATCTAACATCAATCCTCATCATGTATAGGCTTGGAGTAGATTTGAGTAGAGTTGAGAGTAGGTTTTGGTGAGCAATTCTTGTGTATATGCTTGGAGTAGATTTAAGTAGATTTGAGAGCAAGTTTTGGTGAGCAAGCCTTGTGTGTAGGCTTGGAGCAGATTGAGCAGGTTTGGTGAGCAGACTTGAGAAAGCCTTATGTGTAGTCTCGGAGTAGATTTGAGCAGGTTTTTATGAGCATATTTGATCTAGACTTGTGTGTAGTCTTGTATCATATTTGAGTAGGTTTTGATGAGCATATTTGAGCAAGCCTTGTGTGTAGGCTTGAAGCATATTTGAGTAGAGTTGAGATCAGGTTTGAGAAAGCCTTGTGTACGCTTGGAGTAGGTTTGATTAAGCCTTGTGTAAAGGTTTGGAGCATATTAGAGTAGAGGGTATTAAGGTATCCTATGGATAGAGGTACGCAAACCAAAGAATATGGTATTGAGGTCTCCAATGGATATAGGTCCATGAACTATAGTAGACGGGATTGAGGTCTCCTATGGATAGAGGTCCACAATCTAGAATAGAGGGGATTGAGGTCTCCTATGGATAGAGGTCCACGAACTTGATCATAGGGTATTAGTGTCTCCTTTGGGTTGGTGCCCATAAACATTGTAATAGGGAATTGATTCCCAAGATATTTGTTGAGAAAATTTATAAGAAATATTTTCTTCGTGGACATAGCCCACATTGGGTGAACCATGTTAAATTTGTGTCTCTTATGTGTGTGATGATCTGTGCATTGTTTAATTATTGTAATTGATGATATTGGATAGTATTGCTTTGGAAATAAAATTAAAAAGTTGTATCTTATACTGTTCATCCCCCCTCTCAGTATAACTTTGTGTTCTTCACTCAGCACATCAATGACTTTATTCTCTTTTCCTTTTATATACTCAATTCCAAAATCATATTCTATGAGAAATTCCATCCACATTATCTACCTAGAAATGAGTAAAGGCTAAGTAAATATGTATTGTAGACTCTGATTATTTATCCTTAGCTCAAAGGGTCTAACAACTAGATAATATCACCAACTCTTGAGAGCAAACACTACAACTACCAATTCTAAATCATGGGTTGCATAATTAACCTCATATATTTTAATTTTTCTAGATACGTAGGCTACCAATACTTCTTCCTATGAGAACACTCCTACCAAACCTTCTAATGATGCATCTATACAAATAGATAAACTTCCCTGAGGATCGGGTATATTTAGTATAGGAGGCATAGTAAGCTTTTGTTTAAGCAGTTTAAAAGCTACCTCACATTTATCTATCCATCTAAACTTTTTCTCTTTCCTCTAAAGGTTAGTTATTGGGGAGTTAAACCTAGTGTAATCCTTCAAATATCACATGTAGTATCTGGCTAAGCCCATGAAAATTCAGACCTCCATCACATTGGTAGGTTATGGTCAGTTAAAAATGGCTTCTATTTTTTTAGGATTCACAAAAATCCCTTCAACTGACACAATGTGCCCTAAATATTGAACTTTTGACACATAAAATTCACACTAGGATAAATTTCCATACAACTAATTTTTTCTTAATATCTCCAGCACAATCCTAAGGTGCTCGTCGTGTTCTGTCTTGTTTCTAGAATATATCAAAATATCATCCAAAAATACTAGAACAAACCTAAGTACTTCCTGAAGATTCTATTCATAAAATTCATAAATGCCACTAGAGCATTTGTTAAACAAAAAGGTAAAACAACAAACTCATAATGTCCATAACAAGTTTTGAAGGTTGTATTGAGAGTATCCTCCTCACTGATTCTCAATTGGTGATATCCTGATTTCAAATCAATCTTTGAAAAGATTGTGGTATTTTTGATTTGATCAAAGAGATATTTGATTCTCGATAGAGGATATTTGTTCTTGACAGTTGCCTTATTCAACATTCTATAATCTATACATAATCTCAAGGAACCATCCTTCTTCTTTGCAAATAGTACTGGTGCACCCCAAGGTGATACACTTGGTTTGATCAATCCTTTCTCTAGTAATTCTTGCAATTGCACCTTCAAATCTTGCATTTCTATGGGATTCATTATGTAAGGAGCTCTATGGATGGGTTTTGTTCTAGGTTGAAGTTCAATAGTAAATTCAAAATCATTTTTATGGGGTAATCCAAGTAAATCCTCTAGAAAGACATCCTTTAATTCCTAAATAATTGAGCATTTCTCAAACCCCTCTTCCTTCTTTTGTTTATCAATTTTGTCTATATTATCTACATAGACCATTCCTCCTTTCTTTATTTCCTTCTTAAGTTGCATTACTGATAGGATTTGAGGTTGAAAATCCCCTTGTAGGCTATACACCCTTCGCATAACACCCCTTTCTGTATACTCAATCCATCTATCTTGAAAGTTGAGTTACTGCCTTATGCACTTGCAACCAATCCATTCCTATAAGTATTTCAAAAGCATGTAGATGTGCTACATACAAACATCCTACTATTGTTCCACTAGGTAAGGTAATTTCTACCATAGGTTAACATTGATTAATGGAGTAGGTTTATCCTGAACCATACTCGACCTTCCACCCATGAGCCAAGATTCTTGGTCTTTTTGAAATATATTTAGCTAAAATAGTGGAAATAAAACTATCTATAGCACCGTTATTAATCAATATTTTAACATTCCTACCAAAAATCTTACCTTTAATCAATAGTGGCATGGCTTGACCATCAAGATTCTGGTTTTTTGTAGCTGCATAAATCTTGTGCATGGGCTCTTTAGGTGTAGTCTCTTTGTACATTGATTCTTTTCCTTTTGAACTCATCCTTTCTCTTTGTGGGTAATTGTTGGTATAATGCGGTCCTCTACAAATATAACATCCTTATTTTGGTCCTATATGCTCTTTCTATTTATGTCTCTCTTCTAATTTATTTGCATGTGAATAATTAACCTATCCTTATGATAGTCTATTGTTTACTTTATCATGGTTGTTAGAAGTGTGATTATTTCCTTGGAACCTTTTTTGAACTTCCCCTATTTTTTATCATTCCTTATATCATGCTTAGAGGAGTATTTGTTTACCTATTCTTTTCCCACTTAACAAAACCTATGCTATTCCTTTTCCTTAATGCTTCCTTTCCTTGCTCATCTAACCCTTCATGGTCAAAATAGGGTTTGATATATGTTTTAGCTTTCTTGGCCAAATCATAGGCCTTTTGCAGAGTAGTAGGTTCCCTCATATCTACTTCTTATCCTATTCTAGGATCCACTCCTAGTATAAACTTGTGAATCTTAATTTTCTCATTATAAGAAGGCACATATTTCAAAAAATTAACAAGTCTTTAATAGTACTTCTCCACTGCTCTAGTTCCCTATCTAAGCTTAGTGAACTCCTCAAACTTATGGGAATAGAAGTGTTACGTGAGAAAACTATCTTTGAAGGCTTTTACAAATTATCCTATTTTAGATCAACTATTGTTGCTAGTTTTTGATCTGCACTAAATGTTTCCCACCAATCCAAACCATCTCCATGTAAATGAAATGTGGTATAGGATGTCCGAGTACCCAAGGATAAATTCTTCATATTACAATAGGTTTCTATTTCCTTCAACCATACCTCAGCCTTATCCCCATCTTCCTCTCCATTAATATTGGAATATTTCAAATGGTTCATCTCTTTTCCCAACTCAGCCTCAAGTCGAATCTTGGTAAATTGTGCCTCAGTAAGGGGTTCATTTTCATGTCTCCTATTAGGTTCCCCGGCCTATATTTCCTAATTCAACATGACATCCAACAACTATTTTTGTGTTTCTACCTATTCATGAAGTAGAGCCATTGTCTTAGTGAGATTCTCATTACTAGGAATGTCCCTTTCATTCCTAGGGTTCTCTGAACCCACATCTAGGTTCCTATCCTCCACATTAGTCCATCGTGTCTACATTGTTGATGGGGCAACACTTCCCCTTCTTATATTTGGTGGTATTGTCCCTGACCACACATAGAAGAGACAACAAAAATTTATTAGCAATTACATCGTCAAATTGCTTTACCTACTACTAAAAATTTACTCACTCATATCAAGTAATTCAAGAAGATTTACTTCTAATAGGTATTCTATTGGAAAATTTCTATTCCTTCATAATTATATTTTCTATTACATAACGAAGCTAGTTTTGTGTAGTGAACATATTCCATTATGAACCATGCTCTGATATCAAATGTAGTCACCCTAAAATCCGTATATTTTTTTATTTTTTATTTTTTTTAAACCAATCTATCCTGAAGCTCATCCATATCTACTAATACAATTCCATTAGTATAAGCGTACTAGGTGACAACATGATAACAATATCATCCTCATATTTCTTTGTGCGAGCTTACCTCTTCTCATTCAATAGAAAATAGAATGAGATTTACTCACATAATACCATTTATGTGAATGCTCTTAGCTTCTTTCAGCACTAACCATTCTTTCCAATGGTTAGCTTATTTCTTCTACGATCAATTGAGAAGAACCCATTATTTATTGAGGCCCACAGAAATCCTTCTATGTGGTAACACTAGACTCACAATGGGTTTTATTTTAAACTCCTTAGGCTTTATTCCTCTATCCTTATGAGGTTAAGAATTACCAACTATTAATTTTCTAAATCCCTTCATGAGTAGTCTAAAAGTAAAACATAAGTAATCCAAACTCATAAAGCATTTGGATATTACCTTAGTCAAATCGGATTCTAACTAATTGTAAATACTAGATCCTATAATACAAAATTACTAAGATCACTTTCAACAAATAAAAACACACACAACGATCCTCACGCTTTGAAAGGTAACATTAAATTATGAAATGAATAAACATTTATACAGTTCACAAGATATTAATATTTTATGAAAGCATCCACAAATCATCTCTCTAAAAAATTAAGGACTACACAAGATGTTGATCTAATGAAGAGAACTACGATATTTATACTATTTTATAAGATCTTTCTAGCTATAATTATTACATTCCATGGCAATCATAAATATTGTATAGTCAGAACCAAAATATAGAGCATTATCTAGCTATAAACTCATCCATAGATCAACACTTATTTTAAACAACAACAATTTGTTGAAAAACTACATTTCAACATAGATTTAATTTAATTACAACTCAAGATCATTACACCATTCACTAGGATTTTATTTTACTTAGAACGTTCCTTGAAGATGAAATGATGATACAACATCATCAAAGGGGAAACTCTCTGTAGCTCAAAGAGAGGAGTGTGAAAATTATTTGTCTGTTGATGACCTTGCCTCAGCATTAACTCAAATGGCCAATGAGAAGGCCCCAGGATTGGATGGATTTCCTTGTGAATTCTACAAGGCATGTTGGACTTTGTTGGTTCTGATTTACACAAAGTCTACCTTGAAGCCATGCACAGTGGCTCTCTTGGAGCAATTTTGAACCGAGGTAATATCAATTTCCTTCCAAAACAAGGGGATCCTGAATGTATAACAAATTGGAGGCCAATTACCTTGCTCAATGTCAGCTATAAGATTATTGCCAAAGCCCTGGATCTGAAACTCCGGCCCCTGTTGCCTCTTATTGTTAGGCCGAAGAAAACAGGATTTATTAAAGGCAGATATATATTGGATAATGTCATTGCAATTTGGGAAGGTATGGAATGGGCTAGGCAGTCTGGTCAGCAAGCCCTCTTCTTGAAAATTGATTTTGAAAAGGCCTATGATAGAATTGAATGGAACTTCATTCTTTCCATGTTACAGTCTTTAGGGTTTGGGCCTGTGTTTGTTCAATCTGTCAATATTCTTTTTTAGGATGCTTCGGTTGTTTTATCTTTGAATAATCATCAAACTAGGCCAATCGGTTTGTTCAAATCTGTTCGGCAAGGTTGTCCCTTGGCTCCTTCTCTATATATCCTTGTTGCTGAAGCCTTTGGATATTTGCTTGCTAGGCATGCTTCTTTGGGCCAAATTAAGGGTATTTCTCTCCCTGATAACCAAGGTCAGCTCATTAATGGTCACTTTGTTGATGACTCTTTTCTCACTCTTTTAGATGAGGAACACTCATTGAAGGAAGCACTCAAATGTTTGGAAGTTTTTTGTCAGGCCTCTGGTTCTAGTATTCAGTGGAGAAAAACTTCTTGTTATCGGCAGTCCCCTACCCCGCTCTCTCCTTGGGTAGAACAGTTTCAATGGCATTGGATTTTGCCAGGAAGAAGATGTCTCTGGAAGGAAAATTTCAGATTTGTTCTAAGGTCCTTGCCTCTACTCATGTGTATTACTCTTCTTGTTGGGTCCCTTCACAAGCATGCTACCTTAAGCTTGAAAGACTATTGAGGAATTTTTTGTGGGCAAACTCAGCTGAGAAGAAAGTTTTTCACCGGGTTGCTTGGGATATGTGTTGTTTACCTAAAGCTTCAGGAGGAATGGACATGGTTGACTGTAAAATACAAGGCACGGCTCTCTGTGCCAAATGGATCATACAAGCCCTTAAAGGCTCAGAGGCCTGGAAAATCCTCATCAGACATTGTATTTCTTCAGGGCTGCCTTTGAACAAACAAGCCTGGAGAGGAATTGACCTCCCTTCCCTAATTGTAATGCCAATCTTTGTGAAAATATCTGGTTCTTTTGTGATTAAAAGTATTTGGAAATCATGGCAGCAATTCACTCCTTGGCTTAAGTGGAAAGGGAATAGAGGCCATAAAGGACTGTCCATCAATTATTTAAACATCTAGTGGTCTTCGGTGATTAACATTCAGGGAACTCCTCTTTCTCAAGTCCCGTGGATTCATGCCCAAATTTAAAAAAAAAAATGTATATCTACAGTTTCTGATTTTTATTCTCAAACCTCGAGGGATTGGATCCCTTGGCCGCTTTTTAAACAACAATTTCAGTTGACCACTGGTGACAAGGTCACTTATGACTTAGTAATTGACATTATCCCCTTTTCCATGTGGCACAAGTGTGGGCAGCACTCTCAGATGCCATGGTGGAAAGATTGGTCTTGGTGTTCGGATATACCATTGTTGAATTACTCAGCTAAATTGGGTTACAAGTGGCTCTCCCAAATGTTGCCAATGGTCCCTAGACTTAATGATAAATGGGGAGATCCAGTGGCGATTTCTGGTTGGAAGGCTCGATTTCAGATAGTTTGGTCTTCTTTTCTTGAGCCAAAACAATCTTTTTTTTCTTGGAGCCTTCTCTTTCAAATTTTACCCTTAGGATACAGACTCAGGCACTTGGGAGTTGCAAACCCTAAATGTGCATTCTATAATGAGGATGAATCTTCTCCTCATATTTTCTGGTTTTGCACAAGAGCAAGGAGTGCCTGGGAATAAGGATGGTCTTTTTTTTCCCAATTCCAAGATGAATCCCTTACATGGCAGCAAGCTCTGTTAGGGGATAATATTAAATTTGTTCTTCGCTTGTCCAAAGTGTGGCACATATTTCGAATTAGTCTTCTTTTTCACATGTGGAAATCTAGAAACAAGATAGTTTTTCAGCATCAAACTCCTTCTGATGAATTTTCTCTAGCTGACAAAATAGAGGTGTTTCAAGATACATGGTTCCAGATTTGCAATCAACAGGCTAAACTTGACATTGAGTAGGCACACATGAAGGCACTTTTGGATGACTAGAAAAATGCACCTTGCTCAGTTAGCAGGGTTTTTCCAAACAACGCACAACAGACATCCTGTTCCTGCTCGAGGTCTCATCAACTGCCATGTTTGGTGCATGCACAGGGAGGTTGGGTACATGACAGTTTTACCTACAATTATGGATGGAATGCACAGCCAATTCAATCACCATCATGTTCTCCACCCAGAGGTGTCGAGGATGAGCTGGTGGAAGTTAATGGTGGCACACAGGATCGTGCCTGGAATGCAGGGGATATAAGTGCACATAATCGCCAGCTTGATAGATCTCGAGGACAGGGCTGGGGAGATTCAAATGGTCATGAGGATCAGGGACACACAGATGGATTACCGCATACCTTGGCCATTCCATGGGACTCCAACATAGACATGCAGCCACAAACTTTTTGATTGCAGGCAAGTTTCACTTCCTGTTTGATTGATGTTGCCTAGTTTGTAGTGAGCTCTGGTTTGTGGTTTCCCAACCCATGGTTAGGGTTGGCTTGTTTCTTCCAGGGGTGTGATCATTGCCCACTGCCACTTTTTTCATGTTAAAATTTATTATTAATATAATTTAGATTTTCATCAAAAAAAAGTTTTCTTTCATTAGTAGCATCATATTATCTCACAAAATGTATGTTTCACCAAACTAAGCATGGAATTAACCAACATCAATCAATAATATCCACATATTACAATTTCCATAGGACATAAGTTTTTTTGCATAAAAAGTTTGAAATAACCATTCATTTCAACAATAACATAACATAACAAACATAAACCAATCAAAATGAAAAGTCTATCAAGGAAGGGTCACAAAAAAAACATGTAGTCTCACAACATATCAAAAGAAAAAATCAATAATATGAGTAGCATCATTTAGTTTCTTGCAAGGTATGAAATGTGCCATCTTTAAAAATCTATCATCAACAACAAAAATTGAATAATTTCCCTTTTGTATTTGAGGCAATCCATGTATAAGGTCCATAGTGATATCCTTCCATGGCCTTTCTAGTATTGGTAATGGTTGGTGCAACCTATTTTTCTAGCTCTTTCCTTTTGTATGTTAATATATTTGATAACTATACACAAATATTCACACATTTATGCTTATCCCTGGCCAATAATAGATTCCAAAAAGGTTTTATCTATTCCAAAGTGTCTAGCTAACCTCCACAATATTTTTCTCTTATTAGGTTTTTCCTCATGGAAATCCATGGTATACATAATTGGTATACCTTGAACAATAATCCCTCTTGGATAAAATAAGCCAACCATTGCATCCTATCTCTTGTAGTATGGCCATTACAAGCTGCCCAAGCTTCCTTGAAGTCCAAATCATCAACATAAAGTTCTTCCATAGCATCAAAACCTTCCATTTCAATCTTCATTGCACTCATCAAAAATTTTCTTCTACTTAAAACATTATCTATCAGATTTGAATTACCACTTCTATGCTTCAAAAAAATGACTAAATTTGAATATCACCCATTTCGTACACCTTTGGTTCAACTTGCCTTAACTATTTGTGAACTATAAATCATGATGATCTATAAACAACACTAATTCTTTTAGCAATAGGTAACATCTCCACTTGATTGCTTGCACGATGGCATAGAAATCCTGATCATAGATTGAATATTTTTTCCTAGTCTCATATAACTTCTCATTGAAATAGGAAATGTGTCTATCTCATTAATTCAAACCTCCTCCAATGGTTGTTCTATTGACATCATAATCTACTTGGAAAATTTTGTTAAATTTTGGCAATGCAAAAACTGACTATTCTATGACTTTCTCTTTCAATATTTGAAATCTCCTCTCTACTGCACTTGTCCACTTGAACTCATGTTTACCGCCTTTCATAGTTTTTGTGATTGGAACACAAATTCCACTAAAATTCCTAATTATTTTTTATAAAAAATTGCCAAACCATGAAAATATTTAGCTTCATACATATTTCTTGGTTACAACCATTCCATAGTATCCTTCACCTTTATGGGATCCATCCAAAAACCATCCTTGTATATAAAAAAACCTAAATATACTAACTCCATAAAACTATATTTCTTCAAATTGATCAATAATTGTTCATCCTTCAGTTTTTATAAAACTAACCTTAGATGCATTAGGTGTTCTTCCTTTGTTTTGCTAAACACCAAAATATCATCCAAGTAAACTACCATGAACTTGCCAATAAAAGGCTTCAAAACCTTATTTATCAACCTCATAAAGGTACTAGGTGTATTTTTCAATCCAAATGGTATAACTATCCATTCATACAATCCCTCTTTGATCTTAAACACAATATTCTAATAATCTCCTTCTTTGATTCTAATTTGATGATAACCACTCTTTAAATCAATTTTTGTGAAATACTTTTCTCCACTCAAAAAATCCATCAAGTCATCCATACGAGGTAATGGAAACTTGTACTTTATTGTAATCTTATTGGTTGTTCAATATATTGTATGCCACTCTCTTCTTTTCTTGGGTGCTAGTATATTTGGTACTACCCATGGGTTTAAGCTTTACATTATCAACCCTTATACAATAGCTCTTGGACTTATCTCTTCAATTCTTTATTTTTCGCAGGTATCATCCTATAAGCTTCCTTTTTTGGAAAACTTGCTCTAGGTTTGAAGTCTATCCTATGACAAATTCTTCTAATAGGTGTTAACCCATCAAGGAAATTCTTCTAAAAGAATCTTAGAATATTATTTTGACAAATCCTTCACTTTGGGTGGAAGTTCATTCATATTATTCAGTGTCCCATCTTCCATGGGTTTATCAATGAAAGAAATACATGCTTCCTCCTTCATATCCTTTAATAATTGATTTACAAAGATCAGATAAAATTTTGAACTACTACACACCTCTTTTCCTTTGTCCTTCAATGGACTTAATGTGTAATTTTTACCATATTTATCAATATTTAAGGTATTCACCCTACCATCATGCACTAAATTTATATCATATTTCCATGGTATTCCCAATAAAATATGGCATGCATCCATAAACATTACATCAAAAAAAATTGTGTCCTTATAAGAACCAATTTGAAAATTTACCATACATTTTTTGAATACCAAAATTTGGTGTCCATTTTGTAACCATGAGAATTTGTATAGGTTTGGATGCTCCATCCTCTTCAACCCAAGTTTCTCTACCATATTTGTTGCCAATATATCATTAGTATTTCCACTATCTACAATAACCTTACAACACTTGCCTCTTGATTTACAAATCATCTTGAAAAGGTTCCTCATTTTCTCGGGTTCATGCACCTCCTTTTCTAGTTTCAATAATACCCTTTTCATCATAAGGGATTCTCCTTTTTTTAGTTACTCCATGTGCTTTCATGAGGCTACACTTTCTTCCTCTACTTTTGTAACATGGCTATGTTATTTCTTTCCATGCTTGTTGGTTTGTTGTGTTTGATGGTATTCATATGATCGATGACCAAATTATCCACATCTATAACATTTTTTAGGGAATTCTCTACCCCTTTATCCACCATAAACTCCATGTTCTCTTGAAAAATATCTAGCTGCCCTATTATTATAAGAAGTATTGTCTTATCCTTCCATTTGGTGTCCTCTTCTGCTATTAAATTTTTTTTACCACTATTACTTTATCCTCATCTCACAAGAACCTTCATCTTCCTATTTTATTATTCTGTTATCATTGTAACAACTTTTATTCTTCCTTTAAGGCATACTGGTAGGCTTCTACCATTCTCATTTTCATCATACTAACTTCATATTGTATAGACAATCTTAGTCCATTTATATAATCTAAAACCTTTTCTTCATAATATTTTACATGTCTAGATTAGATGGTGAGCCTATAAAATTTCTTGATATAATCCTTCACGCTAATTTTCTTTTATCTTAAATTATATAATTTCTTAAAGGACCCAATTGGTAATATGATGGGAGGAATTTGACCTTCAATTTGGTAACCATTTTCTCCCATGTCTTAATCTTTTCTTTTTATTTTTATTGTATTTATATTTAGAGATGATCCCACCACAAGGATGCATGCCCCTTCATTTTCATATAGGAAAAATTCACCTTGCGGTATTCTATTGCTTCAAATTCAAAATATTTTTCTATATTTGTAAAATATAGTCTATGAGTTCCTAGGGATTCAAACTTCTATTAAATGATGGGGTTTATATATTTGGCTTCCTTCCCATGCTAGAGATTGCTTAGATTAAAAGTTCCTCCGGTCCTTCTTCTTTCTCTTCATCATGGGCTTCCTATTGACTAACTTCTTCCTCTTCACTATCACTCATATCTTCTACTTGAGCACCCCTACTTTGGATAGTTTTGAATGCATCAATTCAAGAAGTAATTCCCCTTAGCATTTTGGCTATGCCTATGATTTTGGGTCCCTATGGTCTTCCTATTCCACATTGTGCCATATTCCTCTAGTATGTATTATAACTTAGCTTTGAAACCAAAAATAATACAAATGAGAGAAGGAAATCCTCCTATGGATGACCTTCTCAATCAACACAAGTTTCCTATCTCTCCTTGATCTTAAATCACATGGTAATCACATGTGTAATCCAGATAAAATTAATTTTTTTTATGATTCCTTGTACAATGTCATTCAATTATATGACACTTCCACTTGTATGACACTTCCCTCGTATGATGCTTCCATTTGTATAACACTTCTATTTGTATTATCACACTCTGTATGACCATTTTTTTTGTATGGTGATCAAATTGTACACCAGGTTCCTTGACTATACAATAGATTATTTCAATATTTGTATGATAGTTTCCAATTATATGATGCATGGGTTGAACAACAACTCCATTAATTTTATGGTACAACTCACAAGACAACAATTCTACAAGATAAAAAATTTCCTTGCACTAGACATCAAAGTTAGTTCACTAGTTGACCTCCTCACAGTGTGGCAACGTTTCCTTTGTTAAAATATTTTCTTCAAAACCTTCATGATGAAACCTCATATGGTGGTAAGTTTAATTTATGTAGTTCCTTAACTTCTCAGCTAATGTTCAATGTCAAAAATTCTTTTCCTTGCATTCAAGGCTATAAATATTTACTCTTCTGCTATGAACTTGCAAACCTATACAAATAAGTTTCCAATGCATATTTCAACCAATCAAAAAGATTCAATACACTTCTCCAGGCTAGACATAGATGAAAATAAAATTTTAATGTCTTCTTATTTATTAATTTATACATGGATATAAATGGGATAGAGTAGAATAGGTTAATCTGGATGATGAAGGCAATTGTATCCTATTTCTTGTTTGGAATCTAAATTCTCTTTTTTTTCCAAGCATTTATATGCCTCTACATTTTTTTTTTCTACTTCTACACCTGTTATACTTCATTTTCTCCATATCATTCATCTCTTTGTTTGGTTGCTTCTTATCGTCTGCCTTTTTATTTCCTCTCATCTTCTGTCCAATATTTTCCCCTTTCATCTAGTGATTCAAGAAATGGTTTACCAACTATTTTCAATAATGTTCTAATATTTGCATAAAAATATTGTTATCACTAATGTACTCTCTCCTTTTTCCTTCAATTCAAATTATGGGGGGTTTTGAAATTGTAATCTAACTTCTAGCCAATGTTGACATTGTATAATGTAATTTTAGATAGATCTAAGGGCATTCATTGTACAATGTATTTAATTTATTATGATATTGAATTATGTAAGCCCTATAAGCCATGATTAACATTGTTATGGTTAAATCTGCCTTATATTATTATAATTAACCTTATATCCCTTTCGTTATGTTGGTTTAGACTAAACTCATTTATGTAATTGGGGTTTTGGTATTGGTATAAATACCCCCATCACTCCATTTATCATTGGAATGTTGTGATTCTTATCTATGGATAATATAGTAATTATTTAAGGTACCTATGGGTTCCCATTATATCTTTCTCTCTTTCATCATTTTTTATGCTTTCTATATAATATTTGAGTGGATGGATTTATTTTATATGTTTCTAAAAAATATTGTGAATTCTAATAGAACCTAGTAATTTCATATTCAAGTTGGAAAAAATAAATGATAATTTCAATAGAAAATTCTATTTATACTAGAATATATATTTTTTTAGATTGGATGATGCAAATGGAAATAGGAGATCCCATGTGGTAGGGAAGGGCTCTTCATGAAGCCCTGGCATACCAAGTTCAAAGTTGAGGAAGATATGCCATCAACTACCCCTATTTGGGTCTGTTTATTTGGTCTTCCGATAGAATATTGGAATCCAAAGATATTCGAAACAATTGGATGCCAGTATTCTATCAGAATACCAAATAAACGGACCCAAACTGGGGCAGTTGATGGCATCTCTTCCTTAGCTTTGAACTTGGTATGTCAGGGCTTCATGAAGAGCCATGCCCTACCAAAAAACCATGGCCCCCCTTGAAAAAGATAGCAATAAATAATTTCTCATAAGGAGATACCATTGTATTTTGGTCATAATTCCATAACAAAATTTAAAAATTGAATAAATCTTTATAATAAATTTGTTTACATGAAAATATGACTCAAAAATTATTTTAGCCTAAAGTTATGACATTAGACTCCTTAAATAGAATAAAGAAAAATTTAGAAATATGAGATCATATTTTGGGTGTAAGACAACCACATGAAATCTAATTTACTCAAATTAATTTTTAGATAAAAATAGTGCTCAATGGACTATTTAGTATACCATGTTTGTGCTAGACTACAATGAGATTTCAAAATTAAAATCTTAGTTTAGTAAACAATCATTATTTATCTTTCACATGACAACAAAGTGAGCTAAAAGAAAAAAAAAAAAATTCTACTACATCCTACATGAATTCTTGAAATCGTCCCCAAATATGTCCATTAGTGCCTCAAAATATTTAAAAAATGTCCATCCTTGAAAAAATGCATGTGTAAGGAACCAAAAATTGAAAATGACAAGTTTTAAGAGGAATATTAAAATGGATAACCATGATAAATCACCTTTGAGTACTTATATATTTTTAAAAACGTCGTGATTCAAAACTTATTATTTACTCGTGGACTTAGAAGGTATGCATTCTAGATGAAATATATTGACTAAAATTAGAAAGAAGAAATGATACTTTTAAATCAAAGAGAAATTTGATCCTAACAAAGGAATATCAAGTACACTAATGCATATTTTGTAATATTTGAAAGAATTATATAATAGTTATACATTCCATCAAGGGTAAGTTAATGACAAAAATTTCCTATGTTTGTATATATTTTATAAAAATGATCCATATTCAATTCATTGACAGGTTATTTTATTCAAGAGGTTTTTAGTATTTAATAATTATCATTATTATTATTTATTTATTGTTACTGAAATTCAAATGGTTATTTACATATTTTTTTATTATTTGCATAATTTTGTAAGGAAAAAATAAGTAGATTTTCCATAGAAATATATTATTTTATTAAAATGTATTTTCTAAAACTTATTAGTATTTAAATAAATATACTTATATAATAATCATACTTTATTTTTGTCTTTTAATAGATAGTGTAGATATGAATGTGACTCACTACAATTAATTGCTAGCTTCATAAGGTTTCAAGGGAGACTTTTCCAAGAAAACTTAAAATTTTGTAGAATATATTTTGAAGAATCCATAAGAGAGTATTAACTGTATTGGTGTTAAAACACATTTTAATTGGATTATGATCATTAGAAAAATGTTTGTGTATGATAATTCTAGCAAGAGTAGTCAATTCAAGCACCAAGACAAGAAAAGTAGGATAAAAGATTTATTGGAAAACCTAGCAAAAATATAAAAATATTTTCAAGCTAGAAAATAAAATAAAATGAATATTTTAGAATGAATCTAAAAAAATACACATCCCTTAGGAGTAGTCATAAATCAAGTTATCACTGTATAGAAAAATTTGTATAATTGGATAATCTTACTTTTAACATGACAGGAGGAAAGGATAATATTTATAAGTGAAGTAAATAAAATAAGATTTGATATTCATGAATATTTTGGTACCTCAATTCCAATAATCATGTGGACAAATACAATAAAAATAAATTTCACTAAGATTACTTGCATAATAAGAGAAGATACCATGCTAAATAATCAAAATTCTACTTTTTCAAGTTATTGATTGCATGTTATGGGATATGAAGGGGTACAAGAAAAATGAATTTGAAAACTTACAATGAATTGAGTATTTAATTGACATAATTCTAATATATGGGGCTTGGATATCACATGTATCAAAATTATTTAAAGAATAATAAGAGTATATTTTATAAAAATAAGATAATAAAGGTACCATCCCACAAAGATATGCATAAATAACATAGTCACACCATAAATGAGAAAATATTAAACATACACAAGAGATTATTCTTCCAAGTAATAAGGGTTAAACATCCTCAATTTTAGTTCCTATAATGGATAGAATAAAGTATCATGAGGTACTATGCAAACATATAACAAGCAAAGCCAATATAGGGTTTATTTATTTTTTTAAAACTTGTATCAATTTTAATTTTTTAACATAAGAAAACATTCCATATAATTTTATATAAAATAATAGACCCTCTCAACATATAATTAGATTATCTCACACATACAATAGAAAAAACATATGATGATTGGCAACTATTTTCAAACTAATCATAAATATTGATCTACCTGTTATATATACCTCTTGCATATATCTACAAAGCCAAACTAATCAATAATATCATTATGTAAAATTGACAAGGATATGTCCAATGTCTTCATCCTTAATTATCCCTAATTATTCATGTGCCATGGCCATGGTATCAATATTATGATAATATTAATAGTAATAATAATAACAGTATAAACCTATCAATAAGTAAATCTATCCCAAACATATACTTTAACATTTTGTCCATTGTCTAATAATATTATTGCTAAGAGATCTACCTAAGACTTGGTGTAGTTTAGGGATGTACATCACACTTGATCTCATATTACCCTAAACTTATTTCTTTAGTACTATGTTCTCACTTATCTACAAGAAATTTAATATTTAAATGGTCAATAAAATATTTATGTTAGGCCATAATATTCTAGGATAACTCCATGATCATACATAATACTAGATATGTCTAAATTTAGTTTCATGTCTAAATTAGTCTCAATCCATTTATATATATGTAATGTGCAATCATGCATGATATTTTTCTTACACAATGATGCTAGAACAAGGTACCTATTAATATTATAAATTATGTTTAAACTTTGGATAAATTTAAGAGGATTAACCCTCCATTAAATTAGTTGAGGTTACAAACTCTAAAATAAATAACAAAATCAATAGATTTAATGCAATTTACCATACAAAATGCATATGCAGACAATTTAACAAGCATCTACATGCATTTGATCAGTTTACTTGTATAGAGAAGTAACTTACCTAATAAGGCAACCAACATGTTAGGAGACCTAGCTTCAAAAATGCTTACAAGTTTGATGAAAGTTGATGTAGAAGCAACAATACATTTTCAACTCCTACCTTATCTTTGTCCTCTCATAATCTCATATAAGTAGAATAATGGATAAAATATATATTTTAAATTTTTATAAGGTTTTTCACAGCTAGAAAGAATATTTGTAGTCAAGGACTAGCATGTGCCCCTTATTGGAATATATTTTTTTTAGGAAAAACTCCATACATTTTTTATTAATCTATGTATAAATTCAGTTCTAGTTAATGAGAAATCTATTGGATTCTTTAAATCTTCCTATGGAATAATACAAGGAGATTCTCTTTCACCAACCCTCTTTATCATTATGGGAGAAGTATTTTGTTAGGACTATAAAGACATTCCATGAGAAGGGAAAAGTTCAAGGTCTCAAAATATACTCACCTATGCCACCCTTCACCAATCTACAATTTGTAGATGATAAATTTCTCTTTGGTAAATCTTCAATTCCTAAAGCAAAGCAGTTCAAATATATCCTTGTTACTTATGAAAGATCATCTAGGTAGAGAATAAACTATGATAAAGTCAAGGATTACTTGAATACAACCATTCAAAAATGTAAAAAAAATCATAAATATATTGAGCTGCAATGAGGAGAATCCCCTACAACCTATCTTGGAATGACCATGTTCAATGGGAGAATGAAGAGAGAAATGTGGAATCTGGTTATGAAAAGGATTCATGATAAATTGATAATATGAAAAGGCAAAATACTATCTTAAGTACGCAAAATGTTATTACTTGTAGGAGTATATTACATTATTTGGTACATGTCTTAGATTAGGATTTACTTTATGTGTTGTAATAAATGCACAAGGGTGCATAATATTTAATAATGTAAATGTGCACATTAGTCCATGTGTACATGAGTCCATAGAATAGAAAGTTGAATAGGTTTATATATGAAGAGTCACATTACTTGATATATACATGGTAATATGGATATGTAAATAAAGAGAAGTGATTGGTGATAACACTACTTGGTGCTTTATGAGTTATGGCACCATTTATGTGAGCTTGTGTGTGTACCATATTTAGGAGTAGATATTAGAGTTATTTATTCATTTTATACTCTCAAAATATTACCATTATCATATACATTGTTTTAGTACTTTATTTGTCATCTTTTAGATTGTTTATCTTAAGTAATAAGCTTCAAAATCTAATAGTGGTATCAAAGCCACAAGGGACAACCATTGCTACTATTAGCTTGAACTTTATTGCAATTTTGTAAACCAGATTCGCCACTATGCATTACCACGTGCAAACGTCACTGCTTTGAGATTGTTTGATAGAAAACCAATTAATGAGAGAACAATATTTTCAAGGAGATTATCTTTGGAAGGTGAAACCAGAGAAGATTGGAGAGTTTCTATTCCAAGAATAAGTTTGAAATAGAAGGAGATTTCAGGTTTTGAAGTCAGACCTTGATATTGTGGAGATTGGAAGATTAAGAAACCCAAGAAAGAGGTCCTATTGGAGAAGTTGACATATTGAAAAAGACTGCAACATTATAGGTTGGCTAGTCTTTCCATAGGATTGTGAAGACTAGAACTCAACACATAATTGGTTTCACTAGTTTTGAGAATAACTAATGAAGTTTAGAATTTGGGAATTGTTTGGTACTGCTATCTAAGTTTTTGGTTACAAGAATTTAACACCCAAAATTTGATAAGCTTCCTACAACCAATAGATAAGAATTTCACCTTCATTGCCCGAAATTCTATATGCTTTCCTTGTGTAGGGATTAATTCTTTATTGTAGAAAATTAAATATTGAATATTGGAGGAGATTCGATATAGAATATTGCAGATAAAGAAGCTACAAGTTGGAGAAGCTGAAGAGACCTAAAAGAGGTCAAATTGGAGAACTTATAGTTTTGGAATATAGAAGATTAAATATAGGAGATTGCAGATTGAAGGCTATAGATTGGATATTGAAAGACCTGAGAAGAGGTCCTATTACAAATTTGAGGAGTAGAAGATTTTGGAGATCCAAAAAAGAGATCTCATTAGAGAATTCCCATAGTGGGAAGTTGAGGAAACCAGGAAAAGTTTTTGTGAAGGTTTGAGAAGATAAGTTGAAGAGTTATGAAGAAAATTTGAAGTGTTGCAAGAATTTTAGAGAGGAAAAAGAAGTCAAGAGAAAGCCTCATTACAGATTTGGAGAAGTGATCATTTGGAGGATTTGTGGAGAAGGTTTGTGATAGGAGATGTTGAGTGGTAATTTTACCCAATTGTAAAACCACACTCACATTTAGGACTTTGATCACAAAACCCTCTCTTGCAAAGAAGTTAAAACAAAATAACTTCTCCAAGGTTTCACTATATAAGTATTGCACACGTGTATTAGTAATCGTTGTGAAGATGTGTAAAATAAGTGCTAGGAATACCTTAGTGGTTTACAAGTAACTATTAACAAGGGGACTATGTTGGTTTATTTTATCATGCTTTACTAATGATTGTTCATGAAACTTAAAAGAAAATAAAAATGTGATTGACCCTCATATGACCATGATGTAAAGCCTTAGTTCCTTTTATCTTGAAATGTTTTAAGGTAGATTTTATCTTCTTTTGGTTAAGTAGATTTTAAACAAGTTTTATCTTGCATTAAACCCTAATTTGAACATGAAAATGAAGATTAAAATCTATCTATGAATGTGAATCTGAAATGATGAATAAATTCATTTATTATTGCTTTGATGAAGAAAATAAAAGAAAATAAATATGCATCACTAACTATAAAATGTAAAGGCCTTAAACTGTCATTATAAATTACCCCTCTTTAATGAAATCACAATTTTCATAAAGAAGGAATAATTTAATGCTATAAAAACAATAGCCTTTGATATAATGTATAAATTACCTCTCTTTAATGAAATCATAATTTTCATAAAGAGAAGTCAATTTATGGCTCTGAAAATGATGGCCTATGGAATGTCATATAAACTACCCCCCTTTAATGAAATTGCAATTTTCATAAAGGGAAGTTCATTTATTGCTTGCGAATCAAAATGCAAAGCTAACAAAATTAATTTACCTTTGAAACATGAAAAAATGCAAAATTCCAAAATTATAAAACCCTTATAAAACAATAACTTTCAAAAAAATTTATAATTTCTAAATGGCTTCGGAATGAGATCGAACTTGTTTCAAATGAAATATTGAAGTTCATTCTTTACACCCATGTATTTATTTTTGGAGTTTATTTTTATTTTATTTTTTTTTAATCGCAGAAGTACTAAAAAAATTTGCAAAAGGAAGAGTTAGAAAAATAAAATAAGAAAAAATGAAATAACAAAAATGTTGGAACACAAAAATTTTCCACAAACCCTGCAAGCATTAGTATTCTGCACAAAAACCAACATTAGTTTTACCCAAATTTACATAGTCAAATAGCTAATGTGATGAAATCTTATAGGGAAATGGTGCAATATGTTGAAAATAAGATAAAGTTAACCACAAACATGCATTAAAACTTGAAATATCTC
The DNA here is from genome assembly GCA_028583015.1 of Wollemia nobilis. Classification (NCBI taxonomy): domain Eukaryota; kingdom Viridiplantae; phylum Streptophyta; class Pinopsida; order Araucariales; family Araucariaceae; genus Wollemia; species Wollemia nobilis. Next base: position 3,841,711 of record JAQPPZ010002524.1, read on the forward strand.
CATTATATTGCAAAAAAAGGTCTTCAAAATCACTCATACAAGTACAAAAAACCATGCCCTAAACTTGACATCATGTGGTGGAAAAAAGAAAACAACTCAACAGTGGCTTTCTTTTCAGAAAAATCCAGCATCTAACCTCCAAAAAGGTCCAGCTAGGTCGTAAGAGATCCATCCCCTGCAATCGTGTTTGCTCTTATTTTTAAATTTTTTAGATCAACCTCTTCGTTTCTTCTCCCTGCATGGTTGCACATGCATCCATTTTTTTTTGTTTGGTTTTCCTCTTCGACTCTTGGTTTCCTCTATTTTTCTTTCCAAGCATATACTCCCCCCTGTTTGGTGTGGTAAATATTTTTATTATTATTATTAATTTGTTTAAATAACCCCCTTGCTTAATCATTTTCAAGTTTATTATAAAGCCTTCATAGATAAACACTTTGTCTTTGGGCCCAATGGCAACCACATACTATATGAATGTGATTGTACCTAAATATTACCACTAGAGCTTCGTAGCCATCCTTCCTATATTAGACATGCAACTAGGCCGTATTTTGAATGACCATGAAACCCTCCTCATAAGATGCTATTTACTCTTAGTAACGGATGCATTTACACCTTCCATTCCCTGTATTCAACGAACTTGGAAAACACTATGTATGTTTTCTTAGATTCTATATTTTTTGGACATTACCTGTACCTTACATGTTAATAAAACTATATTTCACCTGTTTTCGCCAGTGTCATGTATAATGCATCATTTATTGGCCCTACAATCTTGGCCTAACACATCAGTAGTCTCCTCTGAAACCTGCGAGTTGCAACCTCCCCTCTAGGATTTCAGCCTACTCTATGCATCTCCAACAAATTTAATATCATCTATTTTAAGAAGGACCGAGAAGTCGTGGATGCCCAAAATCATACTGTGCCCTTGCTATCATCAGGACTGGCCAAAAAATTATTGATTATCAGAATGTTAGGCATAATGTCTACTGTGTTGTCTCATCCAGCACCCATTTGTTACCATACGTTCATACCAAATGTCCAATTCTATTCTACATCTGCATCAAGTGCACCAATCAACTTCGATAATGTGTTTATCTTTGATAATGTACACCCAAGTGGTTGTCATGATAGTTGTGGATATGTATGGCAATCCACACCATATCGCAAATATCCCCATCATTAAACTCTTTTTATTTGTAGTACAATGGAATATTCTATGATAGTATTTTGTTCCACCTTAATACCTCTTCTTCCCCATTTTATTAATCTGGATTTACCACATTGGGGCCTGCAGATAGAAGCCTCGCGTTCTACACTCACTATCACTTTCGACTAGCTCATACTACATATCTTTCAGCGATAATGGACATCGCCCATGCACAGTCCTCTTTGGTATTTTTTGCCATCCAAAATGTCAATTTTACTTCTTCCTAATCATTGGTGGATGAGAATCATCGACAGTTGGTATTAAAAACAAATATGGATCTGATGCATCCCCATAATCTTCACGTTGCTAGTGACGTCACCCTCACCATTTATGGCTATGATCTAGCCTCTAAAATCTAACCTTTTATTGCTACATTCTCCCACTAAACTTGTTATCACTGAACCCCACACTACTGCGATGCACTTATGCTATGCATAATCAAACCCCGTCTACCACTTTTTTTTGTGTATTCGAGTATTTTACCTGATATGCATCCGAATCTATCATACTATCATATTTTTTCCATATTGGTGTCCTAAAAATTATGCTATGGGTTCTTGAAGTCATCTATGTCACCAGAATCATCTACCATGACTTAAAAAATACCATTGGGTCATCCTCTACATCTCCATTCACATGCTCAATCTACACTTTGACCTGCAATTTTTTTTGTTTTGTTGCCAAACAGTCAGCTCTATTAATCATTTGTAGTGGCCTATTCCTATGTTGGAATTTCATTCTCCTTTAATGCCTATTATACATTGTGCATCACCGCCCGGGTTGAGTTGTGTTGGGTTCACACATACCGTGCCAACATCATCATTATCGCCCTTTGGCCTAGCATCGCATGACATAATCAAAAAAATTTCCTCCATACGTGATGATCACCATTAGCCTCTGCATGTCGCCATCATATTCAGAGAAGACGATGATGTGTCCCACTATTCATTATCTTACTAACATCGATTGAACCTACAACCAAGTCATCCAGGAATACCACATTATTAGAGTGTGTCTTTCGATAATGTACATCCACTGTGATCTACCATGGTCATCACCACCTATGTTTTTGGTGCCTGATAGTCCAAGCCATATTCATGTTATCCAGATCTGCATGGCCATAGTTGCCATGTCAACAAGAGGTCCTCGTTCATCTTGTTTTATTACTATGCAAATCCTATTCTACATCAGGTGTTCACATCATGATTTATCACTACCTTGGTCGCAATCGTCCTTATGATTGAATATTCCCAAAACCATCATCCAATGTTCAGTCCATACCTTACCCATAACTCCTATGTGGCACTAAATATTTTATTTATTACAACATCTACTATGGTTTGGTGTTCTTGTTTTCATCAAAATCGTGCCCTACGTACATCCTGTTACAACTCTTTGCTCAAAGCCTTATCAACAATCATCTCGTCATCCACTATGGCGTCTCACCACATCCAGATTCACATCCACGTCCATGAGCCGCGTGTCTCAGTTTGTGTGCGCATTATTCTGACCATGGTCCTCACTACCATGGCATTCAATTTTAACCCATCGACACCTATGATTTCTACCTGCACACGATAAGAGACCAATGTTAGACTTCATGATATAAAACATCACCCCAATAAGCTATAAATCAAGAGGGGCAAGAATAAATAAGAGAGCAAAGGGTAACATAAAGGTATTTGCATTTATTTTACGTTTATGTTTTGTTTTATTTTTCTTTTATATTTGTTTTTTATTTTTATTTTTATTTTATTTATATATATTACGTATGAATATAATATATATAAACATATATATATATATTATATTATATTAAATATATATATATATAAGTGAAATATATTTATATGTATATTTAATTTTTTTTTTTAATTATTATTATTATTATACTCATTTAAACTTTGATTTAATTAATTGGATTAATTAAATCAATGCTAAACTTAACCAAAAATTAAAACAAAAAAAGCAACAACAAATTTGACTTACACAAGACACTCGAAAAGAAATTGAAAAGGACACTAACAAAAAACAAACCTTGGACACTACCTTACCAAACTAGCACTCAAAGACAATCTAAATCCTCAAAATAAAAAGAAAGGTGGGTCTCCAAGCTTTGGGACTAGTTGTGCGACAGCCAAAACAAATGGTAACTCTACTGGGAAATGTTGAAAATAGAATACTTCATTTTATTGAATGAAAGGAGCCTTGCTTAAATAACAAAGGTATACAATCTGATCCATTGGATCATAACCAACTGAGCTAATCTCAACCACACAGATTATCCTAGTAACAACTTAGGATATAATTTATTATTCTAACACCCCCTTAAGTGGTACTAGGATATACTAACACCCCCTTTAAGTGATACTAGGAGGTATAAAAAACAATAAAACTAAACAAGTGGCATATCCACAAGTATGAGTCCTAGCAACAAGGCCTGATAAGGTACTCATGTACAATATATGCATAAGAAAACTCTGTTGGAGAGATGAAGAAAAAACCACAAGGGAGAAAACCACCTGCCATAATAGAAGAAGAAGAAGAAGGAATATGTGCATGGAGGATGGAGAGGAAGGAATATGTCCTCTTCAACCCCCCTAGGACAACTTCCATCAAGAAGCCTGCAAAGGATCCATCAGATGTCTCAAAAAAATAGAGACTCATCGCCAAAACGAATCATACTCTCATACTGGTGCTTGGACACAGATAAAGGTTGTAAACCATGAAAAAAGGTCACTAAATAAAAACCCTTGAAACCAAAGTGTCTCACAAAAATAAGTGTAAAAATAGTTTGGAAATAACCACAATGATCGTAAGGGATGTCCAAATCGAGTCCATAAGCATAATTAGTGGTTTCCACCTATATGAACACAATGGGTTGATAATAAGGTCTAAAAAGAATGGATAAACAACTTACTTCAAGGGAATTGAAGCACCAATGTAGCTGTCAAATGTGTCCTTATGGAGACCTCATCATCCTACCAAAATACATGGGTAACCAGTCGTTGTAACCACTAGGTGATATATAAGAGATGACTAGATACTAGGATCACTCTAACAAAATTTTGGGAGTGTCAGGTTCAACCGAGAATGCACTCAATGATACAATATCTTTGAGGCTAAAAAAATAGGTTAAAGTGCCTTAACAAGGAAAATGGACAGCACTAAAGTGTCTGTTTCAGAAAAACCTTTCCGACGACTATAAATACCCCTATGTTTTTTCAATAGGGTCTACATCATGTGAAAAAAACAGCATTCCTCTCTAGGCAACAAACATCGCTTAAATGCAAAATAAAAAATAGCATAGCAATTTTCCCTTGCAGGGGCCACTTTATTACTTCATTTTGACCATTTGGGCAATACACTATCAATGAATAAAATGTGGGTTTACAAAGAATAATTGTGCCCACTCAAACAATTAAAGCACCCCACATTATGAAGTTGTTCATTATAAAATTGCCCCATCAATTTTAAATAAAATTGGTTTTAAAATTTTAATGTGGGCCACCTTGCTTTTATAAAAGCAAATATTTAAAATATTTCACCTTGGTGTATTGTGCCTCTGGAATACATTTAACCAGTAGATGGTGATTAATAGAATAGGTGGTCCCATCAAATACAATCAATATCTCTATATGCGGGTAACTCCTCCCGCCATCTCCGTCAAATCTATAGAGCATGGTCTTGGCACCACTATTTGTATCCTTCTAAATTTATCGCCATTACATCCAAACAGGCATCACACGAACACGCAGATCTTATTTAATGCATAGAACATGGATATTGAACTACAACACGACATCCACTAACATGCCTGTAGATGCAGCTAAAAGGACACATCAATAACTGGTGCGGCCAAAATTGGTGCCAACATAGTCCACACCATGTTGAAACTATTCTCATCGTTAAACTTTTTTATTTTCAGTACAGTGGTATATTCTATGATGATATGTCATTCCACCTTAATACCTCTTCTTCACCATTTTATTAATATGGATTTGCCATATCATAACCTACAGATAGAAGCCTTGTGTTCTACACTCACTATCACTTTCGACTGGCCTACACTACACATCTTTCGGCCATAATGGATACTGCACATGCACAATCCTCTTTGGTATTCTCTGTTGTCCAAAATGTCAAGTTTACTTCTCTGTGCTTGTTGGTGGATGAGAATCCTTTAGCAGTTGGTATTGGAAACAAATTTAGATCTGATGTATCTCCATTATTTTCACATTGTTGGTGACATTGCCCTCGCCATTTATGGCTATGATCTACCCTCTAAAATCTAACCTTTCATTGTTGCATTCTCCTATTGAACCAATTCTCACTGAACTCCGTGCTACTATGATGCACTCCTATTATGCATAATCGAATCCCATCTGCCATCGTTTATTACATATCTGAGTCTTTTGACCGATATGCATTCGAATCCATCATACTATCGTGTTATTGCCACGTTGGTGTCTTGAAAACTGTGCTTTGGGCTCTCAAAGTCATCTATGTCACCCGAATCGTCTAGCATGACTTCAAAACTGCCGTTGGGTCATCCTCTACATCTCCATTCATATGCTCGATCTACACTTCGACATGTCATTTTTATTGTTTTGCTGCCAAATGATAAGCTCTATTAATCATTTCTAGTGGCTTATTCCTATGTTGGAATTTCATTCTCCTTTAATGCCTCTTCTACGTTGTGCGTCATCGCACGGGTTGCGTTGTGTAGGGGTCCACATATACCGTGCCAATATCTTCATCATCATCGCCCTTTGGCCTAGCATCACGCGACATAGTAAACAAATCTACCTCCATATGTGATGATCACCATTAGCCATCACCTTCAGAGAAGATGATGATGTGTCCCACTATTCACTGTCTTACTGACTTCGGTGTAACCTACGACCAGACCTGGAATTTGATAGGCATATGACCGTATTTTCCATTTCAAACCATAATTTACAGTTTTATTTTTACGTTGACCATAGATTTTAACTTGTTATTTTTTCTATTAAAATGTAGATTTTACAGGTAAAAATATTAAAAAATGGTAAATTTTGTTTATATTATATTAGATGTACAAACTAAAAATAAATGTAGGATATAAGGGTATATAAATGTGAGGTGGAATTCTCTAATAATAATGGTATATAAATGCGGGACGATATTCTATAATAATAATCGAAGGTGTGGGTACTTTTGTAACATATGCAAGATATTGGGTTGTTTTGTTTAAACAAATATGCTATGCGTCATTAATGAAAAACTCACGCGGATTGCCAGGGAACAATAATTGCAATAACGATGAGTATGCATGATATTGGGTTGTTTCATTTTTCAACTATGTCATGCGTGATTAATGAAAAACTCACGCGCATTGCCATGGGACAAGAATTGCAATAACGGTAAGTAAATATCGCAAAGTAGGGAAATATCCACGGATTAAATTTTGTGTCTTGTCCCAAGGTGTGAATATCTGTCACTTTTAGGGTTGGAACAAGTCCATACGAGGGAAAAAAACTAAAATTTCCATAAGAGAAAAAAGGCAGAAAAACTAAAATTTCGACGACGAGAGAAAATATGGCACCTTGTAGGGTTTACTGTACATGGTTCATCCAGAAAGAAAATTAGCTTTGGTGTGGCGCTGTGAGTTTTAGTTTAGGTGATTTTTTCTTAATTTAATTGATATTTTTTTTTTTTTCGAATTTTGTTTTGTTAGGGTTTTAGTTTTCAGCGTTTTAGTTTTTACAGTGGCACAATTTTAAAGTTGAGTTTTTTCTTAAATTTATAATTAATTGGTATTTTTGTTTTTTGAATTTTTTTGCTTTAGTTTTCATAGTCCCACAACTTTAAAGGTGAGTTTTTTCATAAATTTATAACTAATTGGTATTTTTTTTAATTTTGTTCTGCCAATCATTTTTATTAACATGCAAATGTCTATCAAATTATGTTGTTAATTATTCATGACTCACTTGAAACTTTTCTCATAAAATTTCCATAATTGTCATAGCAGAAAGGAGCTTCTAATTTTCTCATAAAATTCCCATATTTGTCATAGCAGAAAGGAGCTTCTAATTTTCTCATAAAATTCACATATTTGTCATAGCAGAAAGGAGTTTCTAATTGTTGGGGTAAAAATAAATATGACTGGTTGGTGTTAATGTTTTGTGGAATGCATTGTCAGAACAATATTTTGTGCACTAGATTGTTTTATTTCAAGTGCTTCTATTTAAACGCTATTTTTTAATTGGTTATATGGGATTAAAACAGGAAGATATTTGTTTTTTATATATATAAAGGAATCGACAACTATCACTATAACCCTTATTTTATCTCAGTAAACACGACCCAGAGTGAAGGAGACCATGGATGGCTCATGGTTGGTACTGCGACGCACACTTGCCCTAGATTGGGCATACCCACAAGGTTTGAACCTAGGTCTCAAGGTCTGAACCTCGGTCTCCTCCTGGTAAGTGCCCAACTTCTTACTAATCCACCTAGCCCTCACTGACAAAGAGTAGATATTTGTTGACACAACTACTTTTAGTTCAACCTTCTTTCACTCTATTTCTTAAAGTTAGATTGTGATTGCATGATTCTTACTATTATATTGTTATTACATGATTCTTACTATGACTGTTAATTTTGTGAATAGATAACTCTTTCAAAACAAATTTGATCTTGCAAAACCGCTATCATATTTCAAAACAAAAATTGAAAGACAAATAAAATTTTAAACCTTAACCTGAAATTCAATAAAACATTTAACCGTCGTAAAAAAAATTCCAGCCCTGCCTTCGACCAAGTCGTTCGAGAATACCATGTTATTAGAGTGTGATTCATTTGGCAATGTATGTCGTGGTCTACCGTGGTCATCGCCACCTATGTCGTTGGTGCCTAATAGTCCAAGCCATCTCCACGCTATCCGAATCTGCATGGCCACAATTGCCATGTCAGCAAGAGGTACTCGTTCATCTTGTTTTATCACTATGCAAATCCTAGTCAATGTTGGGTGTTCATGTCATGATTTATCATTGCCTTGGTCGCAATCATCATCGTGGTCGAAGATTCTGAAACCATCATCGAAGGTTTTGTCCATGCCTTACCCGCAACTCCTTCGTGGTACCAAATGTTTCATTTATTACAACATCTACTAAGGTTTGGTGTTCTTGTTTTCATCAAACTCGTGCCTTGCGTACATCCGGTTACAACTCTTCGCTCGAAGCCTTATCAACAATCGCCTCATCATCCAGCATCGCATCTCATCACATCTAGATTCACATCCATGTCCATGAGCCGCGTGTCTCGGTTTGTGTGCGCGTTATTCTGCCCATGGTCCTCACTGCCATGGCATCCAATTTTAACCCATCGGCACCTGTGGTTTCTACCCGCACACAATAAGAGAGACCAATGTTAGACTTCATGATATAAAACATCACCCCAATAAGCTATAAATCAGAGGGGCAAGAATAAATAAGAGAGCATAGGGGCAACATAAGGTATTTGCATTTATTTTACTTTTATGCTTTGTTTTATTTTTCTTTTATATTTTTTTATTATTTATATTTATATTTGTTTTTTTTTTAATTTTATTTATATTATTATGTATGAATATAATATATAAACATATAATATATATTATATTAAATATATATAAGTGAAATATATTTATATGTATATTTTTATTTGTTTATTATTATTATTACTCATTTAAACTTTGATTTAATTAATTGGATTAATTAAATCAATGCTAAACTTAATCAAACATTAGAACAAAGAAGGCAACAGAAAATTCGACTGACATTAGACACTAAATTTTTTTTGAAAAGGACACTAACCGAAAACAAACCTTGGACACTACCTTACCAGACTAGCACTCGAAGACAATCGAAATCCTCAAAATAAAAGGAAAGGTGGGTCCCCAAGATTTGGGGCTAGTTGTGTGATAGCCACAACAGGAGATTGCAAAGAATGAGAAGTTTTTTATAAAGGATATTTGGGACAATTGTCACCATATGACAACAAGCCCCAATAGGGAAAAGTGTTTGGTAGGAAGTTTGTCAAATTTGGGAGATGGGATTCGGAGATCTAAAGACAATCAAATTCTTAAGAAAGGAGACAGTGCAGGACATCATTTTGGATTCAGGATTCGACTAGGAGATTGCAAGAGAAGAGGATATTGAAGAGCCTAAGGTTTTAGGAAATCTAAGGATAGCCACATAGGTTTTCAGGGCTTATTTTATAAAAGAATATTATAGGTTTTGGAGCAAGTATTTAAAGGTTACATGAGACCAGATCGAAGGAATCCTAGAACTACAATTTGGAGAAGTTTTAAGTAGGTTTTTGGAGTACCCATGGATAGAAGGTTGAAGGTGTGTAGACAACAACAAAAGACAACATTCCAGAGACTCTCATTGTAGTTTTAATCCAATGAAATAAGGAAGAAAATGACTGTAGAGTTACAGGTTTATGAACACTATTTTGGGTAGCATAGATAGTTGCTAGTTTCAGGATTTGAGAGGATAGGTTTGGAGGAGATTGAAAGCCAAAGAAATAGAATTTATAGACAGTAATTGAGGGAGACAAAGAGCTATAGATTTGGATACTATTGGTGTAGTTTTGTGAAGAGTTGTGCAGAGAGTAAGGAGAAAGTTGAGCAGCAAGTAGGGATGCAAATTTGGTAATATTTGAGTAGGAGAATAAAGGATAATAGAGGTACAGAGTGTGCAAGTTGAAAGTAGCTAGTTGGATTAATAAAATCACCAAAGAAATTGAACATTATCAAGGTATGCAATATTGGTGTAATAGAAAGTTTATTATCTACATATTGAAATAAGCTTTACATCAAGAGCAACATATTATTATTCAAGATTTTCTTTATATCATTATTTGGAGTTTGAAAATAAGAGCTTAAATAAGTGCTTTAAATTAGAGTAACATTAATTCTTATACTTGGAAAAGACATAGTAAGAAGCTAAGCTATAGAGTTAAAGGATAAATAAGAAGAAAGTATAACACTATTGCTATTCTATAAAGATTTACGAGTGCAGATTTATCTACATAAGTGCAATAGTGCAAAGAAGATTTATATACATAAGTGCAATAGTGAAAAGCAAGTGAAAGGGTTAAATAAATCAAATAAGATTGATTCAATATCTAAAGACACTAGCTAATAAGCAAAAGAGCAAGGGCCAAGCATTGTTGTTATTCAAGGAAGAGAAATCATTCGCCAAAGAATATTTGCTCTCATTGAACGATTCTATCATCATTGAAGTAAAAGTGGAAGTCATCATCATGAAGAATATAGTCACTACGACATAGAAGGATGTTCACATGTTTGAAGGAGACCACCACCATACCTAAGTCATTGAGTATCACCGAATAAGACAGAGTATAATCGTCCCTAGAAAATCTAGCAAACTATGTTCAAATTATACGTAGAGAAGCATAAGAGTACGTTGGATAGAGGAGGAATTTAGGGTTCAAAATAATCCACAAGTGTTATTAGATGTAGAACATTCATATGCCACATGGAAGAAGCAATTAAAACTGGCATTCACACATAGAGGAAGCAAAAAATCTAAATGAAGCATTTACAGAAGTAACGCTCAATTTTTAGGAAGAAGAAATATCTTTCTGTAACGAATCCCAATCGTTAACTCCTTATCCACAATTTGTTTATATATATATATAAATGTTTATTTACATATGGAAAATACCTAGTCCATAACCTAAGATAGGAATATTCAATTTGAATTGCATCTTTCAAGGCATATAGCTTCAAGAGCTATAGATATTTGATCGGAGTCTCTTTAAGTAGAAGTGATCAACTTCTATGAAACTCTCATACTCCACTTGGTATGAGTATGTTGGCCAAGCATACTGGTTCCATCCCCTTAGAAGGAGAAATCACCATTTGGTCCACCAAGACCAGGTGAATGTCTTGAAGATGGAAAACCACACCAATGGTAAACCATCATAAATAAAATAATCACATCTATGATTATTCTTAAATCTTAACTCCCTTAAAATCCATCTAGCAAGGATTTCTAAGGCCATTATATCACTATTGTGATAAGAGTCCTTGGAATTCCATCTTAAATATGGTTATCTATCATGTTGGTACACCCCCTTGTTTAGGCAACCTTCTTATTGCCCTCATCACAAATGGACATTACTTGTTCCTTACGGGTGTTTTCCTCCACAAGTAACCCTAATCCTCTAGTGTAGAGTGTAGGGTCTATCTTGATTTGTAAACCAAGGTCATTATGCCATCTTGAGAGCTTAATTCCACAATATGATTTCAACTAAACCATCTTGAGTGCATTTAATCCATGAAGCAAGATTTAATACATCTTTTCCTTAGGTTTGAAGTGCTACATGAGACTTCTTCTTAACAAGGTTTGTGTTCCATTCAAGAGTAAGTATATAATGTATAGGTCCAATTATCCCTTTAAGATTTGGCTTCTATTACATAATAGTTCTTGTAAATTGGTGAGAATGATCAATATGCATATAAACATTGTTGTATATGGAAAGGTGCATCATTTGTAAATAGTTATCCCACAACATTATAAAAATTTAAGCAAATTCTTTGATTCATTGATGCATTTAAATGAGCAGACATCCATCACATGAGATTATTAAATGAAAAACTCTACCTACTATTATCATTCATCATTACCCATTACTTACAAAACTAAATTATACAATGAAATTTCATTAAATTATCAACATATTAGGAATTTGAGCATACTTTTCTAGCATCCATACATGTTTAATCTATTAAAAGTTTAGCATACATTACAATGCATAAAATAAACACTGCATCTAACATATATCATTTTTATCTTGAAAGCAAATATAGCATCCACAAGAAATAATAAAGCAAACCACAAAATAAAGTGACACAAAGATTTATCCTGGGAAAACCTTGACGGGAAAAACCCAGCCTCCAAAATAGTTTCTTCCTCGTTTTCATAAACTTAAATGGTGAATTTACAATGATAGCAGGGCATCTATAGGCCCTTCTTCTCAAATATAGATCAAGGAACACAATAATCTCTTGATGTAATTGAGGAATCACCCAATTCCTTTTTCTAAAACATCAATCCACAATATCATTGAGGAATCTCTAATTCCTTTAGGTACCTTACTCTAAGTCTTTTAATATCTTACATGGTTTATGAAAGTCATTGGAATTATATTTTGGAGATATTGTATTTCGAGGGAACCCTATAAACTCCCTCAAGAATGAATTCTAAATTCATTCTTCATGATTGATTTATAATCAATCCCTTAAGTAATGGATTTAAAGTCCCATACCTTTAAATCCATCAGTAACCATTTCCCAAAAATGGTTTCCAAATTCAATCTATTCAATTAAATCATATTCGGTCCCTTAAATTTTGAATTCCTAATCCATTCATTTAATAAATTATGTTTAACAAAGCCATCGAATAAATTACTACATAATCCATCTAATCATTAATCTAGATAATTTACTTTCTATTCATTAAATAACTAAATTTAACAAGGTCATTGAATAAATTTTCCCTTAATATTTAAATAGTTTAACCATTTATTTCCTTACTTGTCCTTTCCTTCTTAATCATCATTTAAGAGAGTTTCATATTTATAAACTAATCTGGCCCTCTTTTTAGTTTACCTTGATTCCATAATCAAAGTTGACCGTAGTCTATTTAAATAACCCGTATCTCCTTTAACTATACATTATAGGTTATAACCTATTCAACACATTTTATTAAATTGCCACTACAAGGATACTCGCAGATTTAATCAGGGGTCCTATTACTCTTTAGCTTCCTAAAGACTACTAACCTTAATTAGGACATAACTAACCCTTGGTTAAATATCCTCGTTAATATTGATCAGAGTATAACTCCAGGTAATCGATTGAAAGTTCCCTAAGGTCTTGATATTGATCAGAGTATAACTCCAGGTAATCGATCAGCATCGAGAGCGACTCGAAACCCTCAGGCCTATTGGCTAACCTAAAACCTCCTAAGATCTATCATAAGTCTTCTGTTTGGAGCCAAGTCTAATGCTTATCTTATAGTGGTGAATTACAGAGATGCTAGGGTTCGATTTGCTTCCAACTTTGTTCATGGCCCAGGGATGGTGTCTACGGAGATTTCGGTTGTCATATCATTCTATCCCCAAATGTTTGGGGAGTTCCAATTGGCGAATACTGAAACTAATTTATTTATCGAATCGACAGATATTGAGATTCTATATTTCAACTGAAACTAATTGTAGCGACACCTCTTATAACATGTATACCTAAAATAACATGTAAAAACATGCAGGGGGCCTTCCACGACTAGCCTGGTGCACAAAGCAAATCCTACTATGTAAATTATTTGGATGTAGGTAACGTTTCTCTTCCACAGCGGCTCACGTTCGACAGTGTTTGGCATCTGTGGGTAAAACTAAATATGGGCCTATTCGACAGTGATTGGCATCTGTGGGTAAAACTAAATATGGGCCTTTAGGGTGAATTCAGAGGTAGGCTATTAAGTCGGTGTGCCAATTTCACCCTATCACAGTCCGCTAATCATCGGCTCTGTTTCATCCAAATCGAAGTGTGAACGAGATTGATATCACATATAGATTTTAAAGGTTTAGTCATACGCATAATGAAATAACCACTATTGAGGGTAGTGGAGACTGCCCTAATAGGCGACCACTATGAATTATTTTATATGATCAAGATAATACCGTGGTCCAACTACATCTTAGATACGGCGCCTTAAGGACCCACATAAACCTAATTTTAAATTAGATTGAAATAAACATAATTTCTAATTAAAATTACATAAACATATCCACTTTGTATGAATATAATTCCTCGTCTAAAGGACGAAAGAAAGAAAGGTATGACCTGGTTGTTTCGGGAGTCTTTCATCTCCAACTCATCTCTTCAAGCTCCCAAGCCATTCTTCCCTTCAAATATTTTCTAGATTTCATATTAACTCCTTGATTAAATTTTTTTTTACCAACCCTCCTAAGATTACCTCCAATTACTAGGTAATCTCTTCAAACTTTCTGGTTTCTGATCCACCAAATGGTGGAGAGCATACTCCCTAGATTTTTCAAGAATTTCCTAGTTCCTAGATAGTCATTTCTTCCCAAAATACCTTCTATTTATAGAGAAATTCCCCAGTCATGGGCCAAATAGTGGCTACATTATAATAATATTAAAAAGATATCTGGGACCATTATGACTTCATCATGTCCTTCAAGGGTTCTCTAGGGGTGAGGTGAGTGACAAAACTCATACTATTGAGGTATAGGATAGTTACAAGGGTGGAACTATTTTTGATAAGCTAGGAGATCCTTCTCCTAACTCCCACCAATATCAGGTATCCACATGAGTACTTCCCAAAAGATAGGATGACCCTTAAGTTATTTAAAAATTCCTTAGTTCTTTTTGGGTCCCATCTACATAGGGTCCACAAAATCTGCACATAATTTGCTATATGGTTATAATATAATTCCTCTAATTTAACTTTTACTAGACCCCATAAATAGCCCTAATTAATTAATATTTCTTATCACTTAGAAAATTCTTCTATTAGAATTTTTTGTAGGATTCTTTAGGGTCATGCCCATTTTATTAGGCATTAATTGATCCCCCAAGATGAATTAATATTCTTTAAATAAGGTAGGAGGGTAATGGGTCATGACACTTTCGAAGAGTGGAAGAGAGGAAGAGTTCCAAGTGGCACTTGGAAGGCATAAGGATATATGTATTTGGTACCAATTCAAACCTACACACCATTTAGATGTTGAATGAAAGAAGAACATGTGCAATAATATCAAAGCAAGGGTGTAGTTAACTCATGAGTGAGTAGGATATTCTATTGGGAATAGGAGCAAGATAAATGTTTTGTACGTTGGGACAGAATTCTGAGATACCTGCATGGAGATCAAATTCTGATTGTGCAGTGAGACCTAAGGTGCAGGATACGTTGAAGCTAGATAGGAGGAAAGAAACACTCCAAATAGTTCAGCTCTCATCAAGGGTTCTTAAGCAATGAATCATCGACGTACGTGGAAGAGATAAATATGGAGGAGGTCAAGTTGACCAACGAACAACCAAGTTACCAAGTGAAGGTAATACATCTCATTAAATTTGCTCATAACGTTGGAGTAGGAGATATAAGGGTGTACGTAATATTATATTTAGATTAGTGTGGACGAGTAAGATATTTGCAAGGTTTAAATATTGAATAGTATTAGACCTTAGAAGAATCCATTGAAGCTTAAACCTTGGAAGGATATATTAAAGGGATATTTACAAGTGTTTTTAATTTAATCATTTGAAATTACAAAAAACACCTTTTAGATATTTTCAATTAAATTAAAGAGGGAGTAATAAGGGTTTCTACACCAAATTAGAGTTATAGAATTGCAAAAAAATTTAATCTAAGTTCCTAAATATTTTTGAGATTTAGTATGACGATAAATAAGATATTTCTTTTAGAATCCCAATTACTAAAAGGGCCTAATTATGCATCATGGAAAAACAAAGTAAGATCTATGTTGATAGTGGAAAAGGTTTAGGATATAGTTAAAGGAGCAAGGACTAAACCTATTGAAGATGTAAGAGAAATTCAAAGATATGAAGAAGATGAAGCAAAAGCTTTAATGATAATAACCTTTGCAGTTATAGATAAAATTTAGCCATATATTAGCTCAACAAGAACATCAAAAGATGCATGGGAAACTTCATCAAGAATATTTGAATAAAATAACAAAGCTACCATCCTAAATATTCAAACTCAGCTACACTCTCTGACAGTTAATGATGGAGAAAGTATTGAATAAATTCTTGAGGAAAGTTGCAGACATAAAAGGAAATTTTCTAACTCTAGGTGAAATAGTAGAAGACAAGTTTCTAGTTTAGGTATTCTTGAGAACACTTTCTAAGACTTATAAGTAATTAGTTACATATTTATAAATTTTGGGTAAAGATACACAATTTGATGAATTGGTTAATATACTACAAGAACATGAGGAGGTGAATTCAGTCAGAGATGAGATGATAAAATAATGCATTCGTGTCAAAATATAATTAAAAAGTAAACACTACTTCTAATTCAAAAGATAGACCAAAGTGTAATGAATGATATTGTCAAATTTGTAAAAGAAGAGGTCATAGTACGAGTTACTACAAATTCAATCCAAGGAATCAGTTTCAATGGAACCAAATGAATCAATCTAATATGTTTTTCAACCAAAGTAATATCCAATTCAATATAGATCACCTCAAGCACAATTTTAGTGATAGTATAATCCTCTTCAACTATAGTATAAAGAAGGAAATCAAAAGAGCAATTTAGTCCAAGAAATACATGAATTAGAAGAGGTTACAAAAGAACATGAAGCTAAAGCACTTTCAGTCATACTTTGTGAAGATACTAATCATTTTCTTGATCAAAATATATATCAGGAAGATAATGAAGAAGAACACGAGAATGAAGATCCATATTGAAGACTAAAATATTCAATAACCAAAAAATGTAATACAGGGGGGTGTTGGAGTATATTACATTATTTGGTACATGTCTTAGATTATAATTTACTTTATGTGCTGTAATAAATTTACAAGGGTGCATAATATTTAGTAATGTAAATGTGCACATTAGTCCATGTCTACATGAGTCCATAGAATAGGAAGTTGAATAGTCTAGATATGAAGAGTCACATTACCTTATATATACATAGTAATATGGATATGTATAAGGAGAAGGGATTGGTAATAACACTACTTGGTACCTTCTGAGTTGTGGCACCATTTTCATGAGCTTGTGTGTGTCATATTTAGGATTAGATAGTAGAGTTATTTCTTCATTTCATACTTGCATAATATTTCCATTATAATATACATTGCTTTAGTACTTTATTTGGCATATTTTAGATTGTTTATCTTAAGTAATAAGCTTCAAAAGCAAACATTATTCAAATCAAATCTCTAATAAATTCCTATCTATTACATGTCCCTATACAAAATGCCTACAAAAGTAAATCAAGTGGTTGATTCTATATAAAAAGAAATTTCTTTGGTCAAAATAAAGGATAAAAGGAGAATAGCATTGGTTAATTGGTACCAAGTATGTAAACCCAAAAGAGAAGGAGGTCTTGGTATGAGAAATATGAAGGAGATAAACATAGATCTTGGAGCAAATATAGTATTAAGGTTCCTACATAGTAATGCTACATGGAGATAAGTCATTAGATCCAAGTATATGCATGGGAAACCTGTTATCCACCTTCTTCAATAAGCAACTATAGAAGAAGAGTAAAAGTTGGCAATGGAAGGATCATCCATTTGAAAATATATAAATAACTACAAGAGCTTAATACAAGAGGAATCTAGGTGGATTATAAACAAGAATAATATGAAGATATTTTGGGAGGATAGGTGGTGTGAGGAAGCTCCACTGGGAGAAGGAATGAATTGAATAAAACCAAAGAGGTGATGACAAGAGAAAGGGAGAAAGAAACCCCCAATTACATATATACCTCACTATTGGAAGAAGCTTGCTAGAAGGAACTAGAGAATGGATAAAATAGAGAGGAAGAACTCAAGGAGGAAATCATAAGATTAGATTAAAAAAATTATTTTTATCTCCATCTCTAATAAGCAATAAAATCTTGTCTGGCCCCATGATACAAGTGGTTATTACAAAATAAAATTAGGCTAGATCAAGGAGAGGAGAATTATGAATGGAATTTAGTATGAAGCAATTGTAGTGCCCTTAAAATTCAAGTATTTATGTGGCTATCTTTAAACAACCAAATTTTAACATGGATCAATATGAGGAAAAGAGGATTCCAAGGGCTAACCAAATAAATTATATGCCATAGAGAGGAGGAATATGTGAACCACCTATTCTTGAAGTGCTCATACTCAGCCAAAATATGGATTAAGTTCCTAAATAATAATAAAGCTAAATGGGTTATGCCCAAAAATATATAGGATTTATGGAACCAATGGAAAAGCCCAACTAAAGAGAGGCCCTCCAAGAGGACTTATGGAACTTATTCATAAGCACATATTGTTGGATAATATGGAAATAACACAACAACATCATATTTAGAAATGAAATCCTACCACCAAAAAGATCATATAACAAGATTCAAGCATTGACTAAGGAAAGGTTTAGATGCCTCACTCTATTGAAATCAAAGAAAAACCCCTAAATAAGGAAAATTGTGTGTGGAAACCCCAGACTCAAGGGTGGTTCAAGTTAAACTTCAATGGGACTATCAAAGAAAACCCATGGGAGTTAGGAGGAGGCAGGACCATTCAAAATAGTAAATATGAGATAATCATAGCCTACTCTAAGTACTATGGAAGGTCCATAGTGATCAAATGGAGGCTAGAGCAGTCCTAAAAGGCCTAAGAATTATAAGGAGTTTAGGAATTACAAATATAGAGGTAGAAGGAGATTCACTACTTATCATCAAAAGCCTAAGGAAGGAATGGAGAAATGAATGGGAGATCAAAGTCATTTTGGAAGAAGTACGTGATGTTATTTAAGTCTTTGAGAATGCAAGTTTTAATCATACCTATAGAGAAGGCAATAAATTTGCTCATAGTTACATGTTGCGCTATCGCGACATGTCGCGTGATGCGATCCCGCGTCTTGTTGCGATTTTGCGACATGTCACGATTTCGCGACATGTCACGTTTTCGCGCCTCGCGATTCCTCGACATGTTGCGATATCGCGACAGGTCCTACCTTCCTGGCGTCTGGGTGGTTAGCTGTCGCGATTTCACGACCTGTTGTGATGATGCTTCTTTGTGCTGGTTTTTGTCGCGATTTCGCGACAGGTTGTGCCCTCCTGGTCTCTGGCGTTTTTCTTGCGCGATTTCGCGGCATGTTTGGCTCCTTTGCGACTGGGTGGTTTTCCGTCGTGATTTCGCGACCTTGTTGAGGCTTGTTAGTTGCTTTCCTTTTCTGTCGCGATGTCGCGACGCTTTCTGCGGGTGGCTGTCGGGGGCCTTTCCTGTCGCGATTTCGCGACATGTCGCGATTTCGCGACATGTCGCGATTTCGTGACATGTCGCGTTCGCGCCTGTTGGTGCCTTCGTGGCCGTGTTGGGTTTTCCTGTAGCGATTTCGCGACATGTCGCGGTTTCGCGACCTGTTGCTGTTTCGTGCCTTCCGTTCTCTCGTGCCTTGCGGTTCTTTGCCTTGCCTTGGTGCGCCTTCCCTGTTGTTCTGCTTGTGGCTCTGGCTCGGGATGTGTTCTCTCCCGCTTGTATCTGGTTCTTGTTTTAATACAAGTTTTTCATTTTTTCAAAAAAATAAAATAAATTTGCTCATAGTCTAGCCGATTAGGGTGTTTACTCAAGATCCAAGATATTTTGGGGCACATACATTTTGGAGAATATCATTAAGGTGGTAGAGAAGGATTGGTACAAGTGGTCAGAAAATTTCACAAAACAAATTGAATTAGATTAAGTAAAGATCCCATAAAAAGTTTGGTAGGTGGCACTGTTAAATTGATTCAAATGAGTTTAACACAATTTTGGACAAAACTCTAAATTCTAAGTTGATAAGAAGGGAGTATAGTTCAACTCTATTTTAAATTGTAAATGAAATAGAGTACAAGTGCTAAATTTTGGGATTACAAGGGAAAAAATTGTAAAAGGGAACACGCCCCTTTCCAAACTTGATCTTTACCAAAAAAAATAATAATTTAAACAATTAAATATTAAAACCAATTAAAATCATAATAATACGATGTATCTAAACAAAAGGATAGTAATATTTAAATATAATACACATAAAATTACTAAACAATTTTAGAAATTCTTTGATACTAATAATAATGTACTCAAGGATGCCACTTGCATCATCGGTGATGTGACCCGGGTTCAATCCCCATGGTGGATGTGTACTCAAAAAATAATAATAATGTACTCAAGAAAAATCCATTAATTATTTATGAAACTTTAAATAAGACCACACAATTACAACTCACTTAAAATTTTACACATGTATAAAATTTAGTATTGACCCATATTTAGAGTAATAATCTACACAATAAATTTTGATATTAATCTTTGTTCTAATTAATTATTATTTTTTTGATTGGTTGAAAAGGGGGGTTTTGAAAGGAATCCCAAACCTTTTACAAAAGAACCTCCCAAAAGAAGCAAGGAGACAATCACATAAACCAACACCAATCCCAAGAAAATATATATGAAATTACAATCTTGCCCAGGAAAGGATCAAGAACAACATATTTAAAATTAAAAACCTACCCAGGAAGGGCCCAAGAACAACATATTTGAAAAACACAATCCTGCCTAGGAAGGGCCTAGGAAACGAGTTCAAAAAATACAATCTCATCCAAGGAGGGCCTAGGAAAATTAATTCAAAAGGCACAATACCACCGAGGAAGGGCCTGGAAAAACTAATTCAAAAAGTAGAATCTCACCCTGGGGGGCATAGGAAACTAGAAACAGAATGAGACACACGTCTATCTCAAATTTAAATCTAGATTTCCCGTCCATAAGAGCAACATCCACCAAGGAAAGGTTATTCGAGGAAATCACAACCAGTAGGTAAATTTGAAGAAAACAACTATAGTATACAGATTTAAAATAGGTTTTCCCACCCATGGGAACCATCACCAATAGCTAAAACTAGAAAAAAGCTTGGAAACTGAATTTTTAGTGACCAAATATCTCGATATTCCACGAGATATCGTTGCAAAGGAGACTGAATACACAAGTTGAATGTAGAAAATTCTAGAGAATCTAGCCACCATAGTGACCCATAACTGAAGTGAGAACTAGACATAGGGACTATCTTAGGGTTCGACATCTATAGCAAGCATGAGAGCATGAGGTCCCCTCCCAAAGACCTAAAAGAAAACTACAAATATAGTTTTCCAAACAACCACCAGTATTAGATCGATGCTCAGTCCCACTAGAGTCTGCTTAGGGATATATCCTTGGAAACCATCACCACAGTTGTATGAGAAAGCACAAGGTCCTAGCCCAAGATCATAAAAATAAACTATAGAGATAGGTTTCACTGGAAAATACTAAATAGGACAAACATTGGATCTACTAAGAGATCCCAGAGGTACCACTGAAAACCTAATCAAAAGCAACCACATGATCACCCATCTATAGACGCTAAACACGTTGTCCCCCTCAAGGCCAAGAAAAATATAGATAGGGATTCCAGACTATTGAAACAGGCATATAGGGCATAAAACCCTCTTTCGAAAGCCACAACACTCAAGCTAATATAACTAAAATCCAACCAACACCAAGAGGCACTAGGGAAAGAATCTCTAGGATGGTCCAAATAGGCAGTAGTATTCAACTCACAATACTCCTTAAGATGAGCCAACTAAAATCCAACCAACACCAAGAGGCACTAGGGAAAGAATCTCTAGGATGGTCCAAATAGGCAGCAGTATTCAATTCAAAGATTGGAAAACCCTTCGTAAGAGGCTCTAGGAAGATATTGTGGGGGGGCCTAAAAGTGAATCTAGTCTAGGAAGATCTCGAAAAGACCTTCATGGCCAGAGGAATGCAAACCTAGAGTAGGGAGAGCGGGAAAATTGGAACATAAGCCATTCACCTAGACTAATTAATTATTATTATTTTTTTAAACTAATACAATTGAATAAAATTTAATGTAATCTTATAAACCTAACTTGACCACATGTGCCATATTATAATAAACATTATTGTACTATATAGCATACCGTGGAAATTAACAATTTCATATATAAATATTCATCCATATTATACTATAATGACAAGTCTATCTTTATTTATGATATGCATAATATCCAAAAGAAAATACCCCTATCAAATTCAAAACTCTACCCAATAATATAATAAAATTCAACAATGTTGTATAAGTCTAGTTTATGTTGCAAGAAATAATAAAATAATAATACATATAAGTATATCAATAGTCTCACATGCAAATAATAAACCATAGCAATACGTAAATATCTATGTATGTTATTGAGAAGTGGCACAATTATTGCTTCAAAGGATGATATACATAGGACATAATAAAAAAGAGTGAGTATGTAATCATACATAAAGATGTAAAGATAAAACCCTTAAAATTATATTTATATGTTATAATTATATAAGTGCAGTTCATGTATCTTAATTTTGTTAACATCTCCATTCACAAAAGCAATATGGAAAGAAGAATTATAGTGTTAGTAGTGTGGAAGCATCTTGAAACCAAATATAAAAAGAAGATCTTCTAATAAAAGTAAAAGTTAGAGGTAATTACAATAGTAAAAATAGTCTTTGGGATTGATTTATTGTTGAATTACTAAAGGAAAATGGGGGTTTTATGCCCATTATCATAAAAGTTCTGCATATGCTCAAAGAATCTATTATTAATATGTGAAACCACTAACAAGAAGAGTGTGTCCAACCACTGCTAATATGATTGTTTATGTAAAAAGCAAGATACATAAAAATAATACATTTGAGTACTTAAAGCATATGATAAAGGATAAAAGTCTATTTTCTACTTGGTACTTAGAGTTATATTTCATCCATGAAAAAAGATAACAATAGTCACTAGCATAAGCCAAAATAAAAATAGGAATAATATTATCTCCATAATTAGTTAAGATATTATACATATATAAGTTCAAAGAATGGACATACAACATCTTCAAAGAGAGGTTGTACCTACAAAAGAAAAGAGAAAAATAACCCAATTGCATGAATGGGATGCAAACAACATATTATAATTTGTCAAATAAAAAATATTAATTGTTTAATAACAATGTCATAATGATATTTTTTGGTAGACATGGTTTCCAAGGAGGAAATTATCATATATGGATATCATCATAGCATGGACAACTTAAATATGAGGTATATAGAAAAATACTAGACCAGACTTTAATGGGAATGAATTAATAACTCCTTATTATCGAGAAAATGTAGAATCCACATCAAGGATAAATTGTAAAAATAGAGTAATATTATGATTGTTTATTTACCATAAAATACAAATTTATGTAGGCTGAAGTTTAAGTAAGAAAACACTTAAAATCAAACAAGAAAGCAAGAGTAAGAACTCTAGATTCTAGTCAAGAAACTTTGAGCAAGTATGTGCAACTTATAACACCAACAAAGAGGATCACAAACATGAAAAACATGTAGTATTGAGGTAAGAATATATAAATTATTAATTTTATGTAGTAGATTTGAATTTTTAATACTCAAAGAAATAAATTACAATTTATTATGTTTTCCATCTATCCATTAGGCAAGAAGTATACATGGAAATAAGTAGGCTATATTTTTGTTGGATATGAGAAAATATTGGTCAAGGAGAAGATCATATTTATCACTAAAATAGAGAATGATCACCTCATAAGGCATTCATTTATCCGTATCTAGGTGTTGAACATATAGTTATAAGTTTTATTTGACTAAGAGGAAAAAAATAGATATATAAAGTCAAACCAATTAATTATTTAAAGTTGAAAAAATATACCAGAGGAGTGTAAGTTTAATCTTGAATATTATTAAAATGTTGTGGCACCATTATTTACATGGAAAATAGCCAAGACAAAAATATACATAAGAAATTAGTGAGGTGGACTTTACTTAACAACTATCAAATTAAAAGGTGAAAACACCATAATAAATAATCTATATTCCATATAGAGGAAATCACATAGTATATAGGAACGTTAAGACAACTGTTATATTGAAGCAGAAATTCACTTTCATAGATAATTAGGATGATAAATACAACACAAAGAGGAAAATATATACTATTATTAAAAAAATATTATGAAGGAAAAAAAAAAGCTTCTTATTTGATTTGTGTGATCTTTATTAGAACCATGATAACTTACAAGCATAACTGGTCGATATCAAGAAAAAATGGTGAAGTGATAACATATTGATGAACAATCATAGTTGGAGATTACCAAATTTGGGGTATAGATCCCTAAGACAATGTTTGAATTGGATAAATATTTGTGCTGAGGAATTACAATAAAAAACAAATCGATCTAATTAATGTTCAAAACTAATTTGATCCTAATATTCTAATTATAACCCTAAAATAAATTTTAAATTAGTTTAGATTAGGGAACCATATATTTGGTACTAGTCAACAAAATTACTTCATTGTCCTTTTTATGAATTATTTTCCAAATAAATATCTAGGATATACTGTTTCTTCCAAAATACAGTTGTTTAATATTTGAATAAGAAAAATTAGGTCTATTTTATAGTCATAATTTCTCACAATCAACTAAATGTTTTATTAAAACTTGGCATGACAATTACATAGTTTTTAAAATATATATAACTCATACATCTATGCACCCAAAATTATGAAAAACGTTTCATCCTTGGAAGGAAAAAAAGTAGAAGGATGTTGAATAGGCCATAGTATATCAACCATAAGAAACTTTACATAGTCAAAAATATTTGTGAATAATTAAAATTTCAATTATTCAATTTGAAGAAATGAATTGGATGAAAAATATTTGACCAAGAGTAGCAAGAAAAACATATAGTTTTGGAACCATAAATCATATAAAGCAATTTTTAATAAAATAGCGAAGAAGAACACTATTTGTGTGGTGTTGTTGATGGGGTACATAGTAGCTATATGTGTCTCAACAAAGGGAAATTTAATGGTAAAAATTGCTTGCACTTGCTCTATTTTATAAGGAATATTAAGCCTAATTGTCCTATGTGTTTTTTTTCTTCAATCAATTTTTCTACATTAAATGATTATGCTATAGTTATTGTGTACCTCAAGATCCTTTTATTTTATTTACATTGTTGTTTTTTAAGGAGATTTGTGTGTCATTTGTATAAGCATCAACATATTATTCTATTATAGTAGATTGTATGCTTTATTGGCATTTATATTCAAATCTATTTACAAATTATTTATATTCTACTTTTAGCTTTTGAGTCATATTATGAACATGAAAGTAGAAGCTTTGATCACTAATAACTAGTTTCATCAGAGTCCAATTTGGATTTTGTAAAAACTGACACTTCAAATTTTGTAAAATAAATATTTAATAATTCCATAATGAAAGGACTTTATACTACTATTTTAGTCATATAAGATTCCTTTTTTGTTACAAGTATGCAAACTCCAAGACCAAATGAGACCTATAAAAAATACATAAGGAAAGTAGAATTTCTTTACTTTTAAACTCAACATAAACTAATATTTGAGATTAGTTATACAAAAACAATCAAATCCTGGAAGACTGTGAGGCAACTAGCAGATTTTTTGAAGTAAGCAAAGAAAAAATGAAGTGATAGAAGATCAAACCCCAGTGTGAGGAGGTAGAAAATAGATTTTTTTAAGTAGGCAGAGATTTTAAACAAAAAAAATTGAAGCAGGTGGTGGAGATCAAACCCTAGTGTGAGGAGGGTTGAGAAATAGAGGGTTTTCTACTAGTGATCATAGGATATAGGGCTTGGGGAATTATCTATAGTGAGGGTTTGAAGATAAGACAATGCCATCACCGAGTTCACAAAAAACATGGTCATTTCAATAGACAATGTTATTGCCAAGTCCACAATAGATGAAGACATTACAATAGATGATGTCATTGTCAAGTTCATAATAGAAAGGGCCATCACAATAGATGGTGCCATCATTGGCTTCACAATAGGAAATATCATCCTAGGAGACACCACCATCATTGACTTTGGATGAAGTCATAGCTCAATTAAAAGTCATAAATGAGAGGAAGTAGGGGAGGCCAAGGAAGGAAGTGTCAGATGACAACATGGTATTGATAGGGCCATTGACAGTGTCGAGGATGGGGCCATCATCATTGCAAAATCATGGCAGAGGGTGATCAACAAGATCTAGAAAAAAAAACAATTGCTTGCACTCAAGAAAATGAGTCTCTCATCATTGGACTTTGGTCAACAAAGCCAAGAAGGAGAGGGGAGGATGGAAAATTTTAAAAAATAATTCAATAGGAACTCTCAACCAATGTAGACTTAGCCCATTGATCACTAACAATGGCAAGACAACTAAGTCAATGATGAATGAAGAAGATGCAATAGACTATAGTGAAGAGCCTGAGGAATATTCAAAGGCCTCAATTTTTTCTCTAAGGAAGAACTTTTTGACTTGTGGCATAAGGGGGACAAAGAACATGGAGGACTTGACTCAGACCCATGCTTGATAGTCCATTCAACTTCAAACCCTAAACCTAGGGCATACAAGGGGGGCAATGAAGAAAGGAAAGTGTTGCCAAATAAACCAGAGGAAACATTGAAGGGTAGTCCAACCAAATTAGGAGATAAACAAACTAAGCAAAAAAGGAAAAAAGAAAACAAAAATGTTGTATAAAATTGTAGAAGGAGCTAGTCCAAATGGTTGTAGGTGAGGATCTAATGCTAGAGCAAGTTTTATCACTAAAAGGCTTTGGTAGGAATATTTATGTTTGCTCCATGAAACCAAAAAAATTATGAGATTGGATAAAAAATAATTGGTTGGAAGTTTTGGGCTATACTCCTACATTTCATGTGATGATGAAGGGTTGGATGGTTTTTATCTTCCAAAAGGTAGAAGATGCTAGAATCATAAAAAATGGAAGATGGAGTTGGGGGTTCAATGTTTTGAATCTAAAATTATGGACTCTTGGGTTCGATCCATGCTCTAATAAAACTAATACCCATCCTATCTGGGTCAAGCTACCCTCTTTACCCCTTGAATTTTGGAATGAAAGAATGCTACGTGAGATTGGGAACTCCCTGGGAGTTTTTCTTGGAGTAGACATGGAAAACTTAAATGGTATTCATAAAATAGTAGCTTGTATCTTAGTGGAGCTTGATCTTAGTTTAGGGTTACCAAAGACCATGGAGTTTGTATCAAGAAATTGGACATTCTTACAAAAGCTTGACTACATTGGGGTGCCTTTTTGATGTAGTAATTATCATCATTATGGTCATATTAAGGCATATTGTGAAATGGAAAAGAGAAGAGGGCAAGAGATTGTATAGAAGGAAGTTGAAGGTTCTTCTAGTAAAAAATATTTAGAGGTAGCGATGACCAAAGCTTAGATAGAGGAGGACCCATTCAAGACTCCTAAATCGCTTAAAGAAAGGTTTACTATCATCAATATCCAATCAAAGGAGAAAGAGTTGGTTTCCAACAACTGTAATAGGGTAGCTTTCTATGAGGGAAGGGAGACCACACCTACAATCGATAAAGCATATGGAGGCATTTTATCAGGTAACCAACAAATCCTAAACCTAAATTTTCCTTTTTCTAGGGATGGGGGATTGAATTCTAATAATGATAAACTTGATATATCATCTTGTCCTGGGCCAAGATCCTATATGGAGGGTTTGATAGGCCATAATTTAGATAGGACATTTCAAGAGAGTGGTGCTATCAAGGGCTTAGAAAAAATAGAGGAGAAAGGTATAAAATTTTCTAAGTTCTTACCCTCTTTAGCTAGAGATATTTCAGGCCAAGGAAGCAAGCAGGGCTTAAATAACCCTAGTAGGATCTCTTCCCCACCAAGTCCTCCAAATCCCCATAATACAAGCACATATTCTAGAAGATATGCTCTAAGAGCCATGAAAAAAGGTAAAGGAGATATTAGGTATGGTCAAGTATTAGGGGGCTTGGGTCTTGAGACAAGTCAATCTTAGGAGTTTATAGTAGGAAGGAAATCCTACTTAAAAATTGCACAAGAAAAAGTTGAGAAGGAAATTTTATCTAGCAAACAAAAATCTATAGTTGGGGTTCTTAGAGCAAGACAACCCCAAGGGAAAGGGTATCAATGATCATTTTCTCTTTAAATGTTAGAGGGCTTGGGGCCCCTCATAAAAAAATAGCCCTAAAGCATTTGTTTAAACTTCATAAGCTAGATATAATTTTAATCCAAGAGACTATGTTGGATGCAAAAAAAGCAATAGCCATACTCGCCTCTCTCCTACCAAATTGGAACTTTGTAGGGTTAGACTCAAAAGGAAGATCAGGGGGAAATGTAACAGGATGGAATTCCTCCTTCTAGCTAGTTGATAAGGTTTATATTGAGGTAGGTGTGGTTACAGACTTACATTCTATGGAGCTAGGTAAGTTGATTTCTATAGTCAATTTGTATGGTCCTTATGGTAGTAGAAGGTAGTTTTGGGAAGAATTATTTATACAAGACTTTAAAAAAAAGAAATGTAGTGGTGGGAGGGGACTTAAAATTTGTAACTAAAAGAGCAAAAATATGGGGAGAGGAGGTCAGAATGGATCCCCTTATTGAATTTTTCCTACAAAAAATCTAGAATGTAGGGTTGTGTGATGTAGAACCTATTAAATTAGTGCCCACTTGGAGGAATCAAAGAACTGGAAGACAAGGTATTTCTAAAAGGTTGGATATATTTTTAGTGTCTAAAAACCTCATAGCTGAAGTAAAAATACTGAGGTCTTGGATAGATCAAGGTGGGGGATCTGATCATTCACCAATTTTCTTATAGTTAGAAAAGGATCAAGAGAAACTAGTAGGACCTTTCAAGTTCAATGCTATCTGGTTGAAAGATGAGGAATTTATAAATATAGTAAAATATGAGTGGAGACATATTGACCTAACAATAGAAGAGACAACTATGTTTCAATTTTCTAAAAATATGAGGAGAATCAAATCTGCTACAATCACATGGGCCAAAGGTAAATATTGGGAAGCAAAGGCAAAGATAGTGGACATAGAATCTAAATTAAATTAGTTATATAGTCACAAAGGCAATGAGGTTTTTTCAAACAAGGAGAATTTGCAGGTAAAGGAGTTGGAAAAAAGAAGAGAAAATTGTTAGAATGGGAAGATGCAAAGTGGAGGATGAAAAGTAGAGCACTTTGGTTGGAACAAGGGGATGAGAATACAAAATTTTTTTTCAAAAGTATGCAAAACAAAGAAAAATGATAAATACAATCTGGGAGATGAAAGGGGAGGATGGAAGAAATATGAGAAGGTTTCAAGAAATAGTAGGATTAGGAGTATCCCACTTTAAGAAAATTTATCAAGAACCCAATAGAGCAAATATTGAAGAAATCATTAAGCTAGCACTTTATCTACCTAATATGGTCAATGATGAAGTTAAAGAGACTTTGATGACAAAAGTCACTAAGGAGGAGCTACAAACAACAGTTAAATAATTTCAAAAAGGGAAGAGTCTAGGACCAAATGGTTGGACCATTGACTTTTATGTGGGTTTTTATGAGTTGTTAGAAGAAGACCTTTTAAATGTGGTTGAGGAATCAAGGACTTTTGGGTAGGTACTCGGGTCTATCAATACAACTTTCTTGGCCTTGATTCCTAATAAGGATAACCCAAAATATTTTGGGGAGTATAGGCCCATATCGTTGTGTAATACTCTCTACAAAATCATCTCCAAGATTATTGCTATGAGGTTAAAAGGGATTTTTCAGACACCTTCTCAAAAGAACAATTTGGTTTCTTAAGTAAAAGATAAATCCATGAAGCTATAGGTGTTGCTCAGGAAGCACTTCATTCAATCAAATCAAGGAAGCAACAAGCAATGATAATTAAGCTTGATCTAGCAAAATATTTTGATAGGGTAAGTTGGTTGTACATCAAGCTTATATTAATTCATATTGGTTGTAGTGTGTCCTTTGTAAATTGGGTAATGAGATGTATTAATTCTACTTCCTTTGTTGTCTTAATTAATGGTTCAACTTCTAACTTCTTCAAGCCTTCCAGAGGGCTGAGATAGGGATGCCCCCTATCACCCTTATTATTCTTACTTGTGGCTGAAGGGCTAAGAAAAATGATTAAGGAACAAAAAATACTTGGCATGATCAAAGGCATTAAATTGGAAAATTCTTTGGTTGGGATTCACTTACTATTTGTAGATGATATACTCCTATTTGGAAATGGTAACTTAAATGAAGCACCAAAATATAAAGAGTTGTTATATTTATATTGTGATGCAACAGGAATGGAAATAAACCTCCAAAAAATAGATATAGATTTTAACAAACTACAACTAGGATAAGAAGTAGTGGTAAGGATTTTTGGCTTCAATCTAATTGAGTTTGGCAAAGGTCTAAAATATTTGGGGTTTATACTAAAACCAAATAATTATGGATACCAGGATTGAATTTGGTTATACAATAAAGTGGAGAAAATGGTAAATTTATAGTACAATATATGGTTATCATTGGGAGGTCATTTACAACTGGTTAAATTAGTTTTGGAATTTATTCTAGTATTTTGGTAGTCTATGGCTTATATTCTTGTTAAAATAGTGGAAAAAATAAGAAAGAAATGCTTCTATTTCCTTTGGACAGGGATAAAGGAGAAGGATTCAATGCATTTGGTTAAATTAAGCAGGATATCCAAACCTAAATCAGTAAGAGGAGAGGGCTTAATAATATACATAAATTCCTATCAATCCAATAAACAATGCAACTATCATTTGGAAAGCATTAGTAAAGACTTTTCCATTACTGGGCAATTTTTTTGTATGGAAAATAAGAATTGGGAAGTAAGGCTCGAAAAACACCCCTAGATAGGGAATGATCAGCTATCTCAAAATTTAATAGAAACTCTAAATAGATAGGGGCTCATAGTATTAGCAAATGTAGCATCTATGGATAGAAAATAATTATGGAATCAGGGGTGGTTTTTAGTAGAAGAATTACTTTTGGAAGGAAATGAAGTTGGACAATGGAGCAAGTATACAAAATATTTGACAAGGACTTTTATAAGACTGAGAAAATAAGAGGACTCTTTAGTATGGGAAAATAACCCAACTAGTGGATAATTAACAACTAAATAAGGATGCAAGGCAATGTTTGAACATTGAAGATAATAACGAGGAGGTCCTTTGGTTTTGGAGCAAGATTTGGAAGG
Organism: Wollemia nobilis; assembly: GCA_028583015.1. Classification (NCBI taxonomy): domain Eukaryota; kingdom Viridiplantae; phylum Streptophyta; class Pinopsida; order Araucariales; family Araucariaceae; genus Wollemia; species Wollemia nobilis. Next base: position 3,872,843 of record JAQPPZ010002524.1, read on the forward strand.
TGAAAGCACCCTTAAAAAATAAAAAAATTTCCTGGTTAGCTTTAGCTAATAAGGCATTGACTTGGGATGTTCTACAAAAGAGGTCTTGGTAGGGTCCTGTTGGCATTTTTGCCACATTTATTTTGATTGCTGATTATTCATGCTTAAGATGTTGAAATTCTAACTCCTCTACAGGTTTTGATGCAAAAAACGCCTAAGTCCGAAAGTTGTCACGAAATCGCTACAAAAAACAGCATGGAGAGCCAAAGTTGAAAACCGTCGCGATATTGCAACATGTCACAAAATCGTGGGTCAAATGAGGAGAGAGAAAACAAACGCAAAATTGTCACGATTTCGCGACATGTCAAAAAATCGCGATCAGCGTAGTCAACGACAGTAGGGGGCAAAACCGTCGCGATATCGTGATGTGTTAGATTTTCGCGGTCAAAATGGTCAACGGAGGCAAAGCGACAAAGTTGTAGCGAAATCGCGTAGTGTCGCGTTTTCGCTATTTGCGACGGCCAGGGAGCATAAGGTTAGAAATTGTCGCGAAATCGCGACATAACTGAGCGACGGGCGATGAGACTAGAAAAGGTAGCGAAATCGTGACACAATATGGAACACAGCACATAAGGCAAAATACGTCGCGAAATCACGACGCGTCTCATTTTCGCGGTGTGGGTGGACAGAAAGGCTTAAGGTGTAAAATGGTAGCGATTTCATGAAAGTTGTAGGATGAAGCCAAGCCAAGGAAAAGTTATAGCGAAATCGCTACGTGTTGTGTGATCGCGATTCAGGTGAATGAAAAGAGTCTAAGGCAGAAAACCGTAGCAATATCGTGACACTTTTGAGAATGAGTCCAAACAAGACGAAGACGTCACGAAATCGCGACAGAAAGTGGGAACAGTGAAGAGTGCAGAGAATTGTAGCGAAATCGCGTAGTGTTCCATTTTCGCGATTGGCGAACAACAAAGTCCAAGGAGGCAGAACTTGTAGCGAAATCGTGACATGTCAGATTTTTGCTACGCAAAAGGGAAGATGAAGCCAAAGATAGAAAACGTCGCGAAATCACGCAGCGTTGTGTTTTCACGGTTTAGGGTAGCAAGGAGATAAAGAATTCGAATGTGTAGCGATTTCGTGACATGTTTGTTTTTCACGGGTTCGAAGCGGCAGAAGCGTATGGAGCAGAAAGACATCGCGATTTCATGACCTGTCGCATTTTCGCGACCTATTACAGTTTCGCGCCAGAAAGCGGTTCAAACGGCCCGATGCAATTTTGTGAGTTTCGATGATTCAAAAAATCCTAGAATTAAATGTGTTGCTGCTTTTCGATGCAGTCAAGGTAGAAGAACGTGCCCAAGCTACCAGAATTGAAGATTTCTAGTATTCGAAGCTGCTGTTCACAATTTTCTAACGGTTTCAAGCATGTTTCCAAGAACAACAATTTAATGAAGACGACCGACTCCTTATGGCATTTAATTTCTGATTGTTCCGAGGCTGTTTAAGGATATCATCTCCTTGTTTCTATTGCATAATTTGTAGATCTCGAGGAGGTCCGTTTCATATTTTTAATGCTGCCAAGAGGCAAGTCCTCTATATAAATCAATGTAAATCTCAAGAACAAGTATCGGGAGTTTGAGAGATACTTTTGCTGAAAGCTTTTCAAGTACTTTGCATGAATATAAGACATTCGGCTCTCTGGTTTCGTAAGCAATTTTTTGTGTGTTTTCCCTTCTGTATTCTACATTCCTAATTTGTGCTCGCATTTCTTATTTGCTGCTTAGTTTTAATTCTGTATTGAGTTTTAACAATTGCTGGTAAGGGAGTGAGTTCTGGGATGTTATCTTGGAGGTCATCCGCGCAAGGTTGTGAGTGAATCATGTCACTATCTTTTGTTATTTGCTATTTACGTACTTAGAGTTATCTGCTATTGTTCTTTCCCGATCGGATAAATTCGGCCTACGGCCATATTTCCCATTTCTTTCTACATCTTTACAATTCCTTTCCTATAAATTTGATCTAAAAACAAACTTAGAATAGTAAGGGAACCATCCCACTCTAGAGATTGGTCTGGGAGACATTTCTTTCTCTTAGCCTTTCAATGTTGGCCGGGTCTAGGGTGCATTTTTTTGTAAAATCCTTTCCTGTGGTAGATTCGTGACCAACAGTTTTTGGCACGCCCGGTGGGACAGACTTCTTCTATCTCAGAAAAATCCCATAGTATTGAAGGTTTAATGTTCGCCTTCATGCCATAAAGTTAGAACATTTGGTGACTCTGTAGTACCCAAAAATATCTGAATGTGGATGCAGTGAAAGCTGTACTTCATGATCACGAGATCACAGTCTAAAAAAGTTGAAGATCTTGTTGAGTTTTTCGAACTTGACAGCACAAAGAAAGGTGAACACTCTAGGTTGGTTTCCCCTGCCATATCCACACAAATCCCTGGTATTGTTACTAGTTTTCCATCTTCTCAGTCACATTTACTAGTCCCAATGGCCCAGTATCCTCCACCCAGGAAGTTCTTGGCATGGAACAGCTCAGGAGCCTTGAATTTGCAGGCTCAGAATCCAGTTCCTTAGGCCGCTTTGAAAGTTTTTCCGACCTATGATGGTATGGGTAAGACGGCATATGAACATATTAATGATGTAGCTTCTCTGGCAGCCATTCATGATATAACTGACGAGGATGTGATGGTGAAGTTATTGGTGTTATCCCTGAGAGGAAAATTGTTGTACTGGTACCGAACATTGCAACCAGGCACCATTACGTCATGGGATCAGCTAGGAGAACTGCTAGTTAAGAATTTTCATGAACAGGCTGACCCATTTTCATTGTTGCATCAGTTTAACGCAATCTAGAGGCACCCACAGGAAGAGATAGCTGATTTTAACGTCAGATTTACTAGAACCTGGCAGAGAATTCCAAATGGTCTTCGGCCTGCCGATGAGCTAGCTGCATTTTACTACCTCAAAGAGTTCAACACAAATATTGGTTGGGCTATTCGGCAGTCCAACGTAACGACCTTTCCAGAGTTGTTCGAACAAGCATTAAAGGCAAAAGCTGATCTGATTTCTATAGGTAGACTTCCTCCCAAGGTAACTATGCCTATTATTCCTGATCTACCTAAGTATTTATACTCTGGTTCACTTCCACAACCCATGCCATCTATGTATCCTACCCCATCATGGAGTTCCAATGCACCTCAAATCGCATCTATTCCAGTTCCCTAGCTTCCTGCTCCAACTATTCCCCAGTTGCTTACACCAAGCATTCCACGGTTAGTCCCTCCACTTACAACTCCTGCATTATCTTCCCCACAGTTTCCATTACCTTTACCAGCACCGCCTGTGTCCTCAAACCGAGATCCTCAATTGGTTATGTTACAAGAAATTCAGTCGGCTATGAGATCTCTCACTGACAAGGTGACATCTATGGAATGGAGAGAGGCGGAAAGGAGCTATCAGCCATGAAGATTTATGCTGGCAGTAACCAGAGAACAACCTGCTCCTGGCAAGGCTATGGAGAAAGCACCTAAAAGAAACTTAGCAGTTCTGGTAAGTGAAGTGGCTAGCCCTTCTAAAGTTTCACATGAGCCATCTTACTGGTGTTCTTCCTGCAATGATCCACATGATGAGTCTACTTGCATGGTCCACCAAAATTATTTGCAAGTTCTTATAGGGAGCCGTGTAAACATGATTCGAGAGGTGGATCTTACTTCCATGGAGTCTCTGGAGGAACATATAGCAATACTGACATGTAGCGGCAAGAAACCAATATTGGTAGATCCGGCTAAGATGGAACCATTGAAAGTGTCGCCTGTACAAGCAACGAAGCAACAAATGCTAACAAAGGCTCATGATTCCCCAGAACAACAGCAATCACCTGTTTTGTCGAAGGATCCACTTCCACTACCAGTAAAAGAGAAGGAACAAGCTTCTTCTTCCTAGCCGCAAACAGAAACAAAGGAGCAAGTCAAAGAGACGTTGCGGTATCCATCATTGACCAAACGACAACGAGTGGAGGCCACCCAACAATATAAGAGCACATTTGAATCTGCTAGTGGCGGGAAGGAACAAATCTCCATGGATTACAACATTGTTGAAGAACTTAAATGGATACCAGCTAAGGTAAGTCTATATGACACCTTACAGTTGCCTGGATAGGTAGATCTCTTATAGGAATCCCTGAAGACCATACAAAGTAAGGGGAAATCTCCAGCCCAGGTGGTTATGGCTCAAATGTTAACTTCGTTTTATCTGTCATTGCAAATGGAGGGTTGGATCGTACATAATTTCTTGATCGATTATGGTGCCGCTACAACTGTCATGCCTAAGGCAGTCTGTGAAGCAATGGGAATGGAATTCACACGAAGTAGCCCTAGAGTTTTGCAGTTAGATGGTACTCCTGTGAAAACAATGGGTGTAATCAAGGATGTCCCGATTGTTTTGCATAATATGCCCCAGATTATAGTCATCCAGGAGATAGTTGTGGTCGATCTAGAATCGTATTTTAGTATGTGCTTATCCAGAGAGTTTACTGCAAAGTTGGGCGGTTATCTTGCACTCGATTATTCTCATTTGGAGATTTCGTTCAAAGGAAGACGAGTCCGGATCTATAATCAGAAACCTTCTACTTTTCATATTGAGAAGATAGAAGAAGTAGAAAAGTCCAAAGATGTTGTTCATATGCTAACTGAAGATTTGGAGGAGGAGTTTTCAATGCTCAACTTTAATGCTATGATCCAGACCGAAATTGGCTATTATTTCATTACAAAGCAGTCTGAAGAGGTTGCAGTCAAGTTGCCTCCTGATCAAGTTGAACAAGATTCTCTGCCAGATCAGCTTTATTTTGATGGATCACAATACAGAAATGGTGCTAATACCGGGACAGAGCGATCATGCCTAGGTCTCAAGACGGCTGGGACACTTGGAGTGCTGCAGTTACAGATTTTTGGTGATTCTGAGCTGATCAAGAACCAGAAGTTTACTGAGCATCTGTCAAGAGTCTGGGATCCAGGAGACAGAACCGTGTTTGGGTTTGTGTCTTTCCCAAAATTTCACATCTAATTCGGGAGTTACCTTGTACATAGAAAAAAAAAAAACACAGAAAAAAAAAAAAACGGTAAAAGAAAAAAAAAAAAAAGTATTGTTTTCATTTGTCCACTTCGGCTCTTTTTGCATGCGAGCCGTAGGTGCCTTTTTTTTTCTTTTTGCTTCTTCTTTCCCAGCAGTTAGTGGCTTCCTATCAATTTCTTCCTTCCCCTTCCTTACTATTTCTTCCCTTCCCTTCTTTATTCCCTTCTTCTTCTACTCCTTTTCTTCTGCAGTAAAAAAAGCCACTGCTGTTGTTTCTTTTTCCCTTCCTGTTATTCCCGCTTCTTCTTATCCTTTTCTTCTAAGTTCTCTGTCATTTTAGCATTTATCACAGTTTATCCTCGGTTCACACCTCTTTTATCATTTCATCACTTCCATTCCATTATTTCATTTACTTCCATTCCCCTTCCATCGCAGCTGGTAGCACAGAAGCATTCTCAGTTACTGTATCTACCGCATCACTCCACCATTCTATCATATCACTATTCTATTCACATTTCATCGCCTGCGCATCTGCAGGATCTCATTCCATTCATTTCCATTTTTGTATCCCTGGTGCTTTCATGGAGATTATTTTACAGCACCTGATCAGTTAAGCCAAATGCAGATTCTTTAAGTTTCAGTTATTCAGCAAAAGTTGTTGCAGTAGTCCATCGAGATGAACCCCAGCAGCTAGCTTTCTGTTCTAAGTTTTCATGACTTTGTTTCCCAATGGATTCAGGCCTGGGATTATTGCATACAATAGAACTGTATACCCCGCGAGCCGCCAAGAATGTTGGCATTTTTGCCACATTTATTTTGATTGCTGATTATTCATGCTTAAGCTATTGAAATTCTAACTCCTCTACAGGTTTTGATGCAAAAAATGCCTAAGTCCAAAAGTTGTCGCGAAATCGCGACAAAAAATAGCATGGAGAGCCAAAGTTGAAAACCGTCGTGATATCACGACATGTCGCAAAATCGCGGGTCGGATGAGGAGAGAGAAAACAAACGCAAAATTGTCACGATTTCGCGACGTGTCGAAAAATCGCGGTCAGTGCAGTCAACGGCAGCAGGGGGCAAAACCGTCGTGATATCGCGACGCGTTAGATTTTTGCGGTCAAAATGGTCAACGGAGGCTGAGCGACAAAGTTGTAGCGAAATCGCGTAGTGTCGCGTTTTCATGACTTGCGACGGCCAGGGAGCATAAGGTTAGAAATTATCGTGAAATCGTGACATAACTGAGCGACGGGCGATGAGACTCGAAAAGGTAGCGAAATCACGACACAATATGGCACATAGCACATAAGGCAAAATATGTCGCAAAATCGTGACGCGTCTCGTTTTCACGGCGTGGGTGGACAGAAAGGCTTAAGGTGTAAAATGGTAGCAATTTCGCGACAGTTGTAGGATGAAGCCAAGCCAAGGAAAAGTTGTACCGAAATCTCTACGTGTTGCGTGATCACAGTTCAGGTGAATGAAAAGAGTCTAAGGTAGAAAACCATAGCGATATCACGACACTTTTGAGAATGAGTCCAAGCAAGATGAAGACGTCACGAAATCACGATAGAAAGTGGGAACAGTGAAGAGTGTAGAGAATTGTAGCGAAATCGCGTAGTGTTCCATTTTTGCGGTTGGCAAACAGCAAAGTCCAAGGAGGAAAAACTTGTAGTGAAATCACGACATGTCAGATTTTCGTGATGCAGAAGGGAAAATGAAGCCAAAGACAGAAAACGTCGCGAAATTGCGTAGCATTATGTTTTCGCGGTTCAGGGTAGCGAAGGAGATAAAGAAGCCGAATGTGTAGCGATTTCGTGACATGTTTGTTTTTCACGGGTTCGAAGCGGCAGAAGCATACGGAGTAGAAAGACGTCGTGATTTCGTGACCTGTCGCATTTTCGCGACCTGTTACAGTTTCACTCCAGAAAGCGGTTCAAATGGCCCGATGCAGTTTTGTGAGTTCCGATGATTCAAAACATCCCAGAATTAAATGTGTTGCTGCTTTCCGATGCGGTCAAGGTAGAAGAACGCGCCCAAGCTACCAAAATTGAAGATTTCCATTATTCGAAGCTGCTATTCACAATTTTCTAACGATTTCAAGCATGTTTCCAAGAACAACAATTTAATGAAGACGACCGACTCCTCCTTATGGCATTTAATTTCTGATTGTTTTGAGGCTGTTTAAGGATATCATCTCCTTGTTTCCATTGCATAATTTTTAGATCTCGAGGAGGTCCGTTTCATATTTTTAATGCTACCAAGAGGCAAGTCCTCTATATAAATCAATGTAAATCTCAAGAACAAGTATCGAGAGTTTGAGAGATACTTTTGCTGAAATATTTTCAAGTACTTTGCATGAATATAAGACATTCGGCTCTCTGGTTTCGCAAGCAATTTTCTATGTATTTTCCCTTCTGTATTCTGCATTCCTAATTTGTGCTCGCATTTCTTATTTGCTGCTTAGTTTTAATTCTGTATTGAGTTTTAACAATTGCTGGTAAGGGAGTGAGTTCTGGGATGTTATCTTGGAGGTCATCCGCGTAAGGTTGTGAGTGAATCACATTACTGTATTATGTTATTTTTTGTTTATGTACTTAGAGTTATCTGCTGTTGTTCTTTCTCGATCGGATAAATTCGGCCTACGACCATATTTCCCATTTCTTTCTGCATCTTTACAATTCCTTTCCTATAACTTTGATCTAAAAACAAACTTAGAATAGTAAGGGAACTAGCCCACTCTGGAGATTGGTCTGGGAGACATTTCTTTCTCTCAGCCTTTCAATGTTGGCCGGGTCTAGGGTGCATTTTTCTATAAAATCCTTTCCTGTGGCAGATTCGTGACCAACAGGTCCAAATCAATGTAGTTTCTATAAGAAGGAAGAAGAAACAATACATCACCTAGTAGTTCACTGCAATGTTTTTAGAGAAGTGTGGAGGTATTTCTACCCATGACTAAGGGGGAGAGACAGTGACCAGCAAGGAATATATTGGATAATATGCAACGATGGTTTAAAGACAAAGGTTTAAATAAATGTAAGTGCATTCCATTAATAGTGGAATGGGGTCTGTGGTTGGCAAAAAATTCTATGTTGTTTGAGAGTAAGGAAATTCTACCTATACAAGCTCAAGCTCAGATTAAATATACTTATGAAGGCATAAAAAACCCAAGATTAAAGGTTGTAGGATAGATTAGAATTTTAACAGTTGATATTACAAAGTCTTGGGATTTTTTCAATGGATTTTGTCAAGACAATCTAGATAGATGTGGAATAGAAGTGTTATATGAGGATGAAAATCACAAATTCACTTTCAAAGTAGGTCTTGTTGAAGGTACCGATAATGTGGCAGAGTGGAAGGATTTGAACATTTTGTTAAGAATGATAGTGGAATAGGGAAAAACAAAACTTTAAGTATTTGGTGACTCAGAATTGGTGGTGGACTGGGCTTCACGTTTAGTAGGGATGCAAATTTTGATACTTAGGCCTTGTTATGAGCAAGTGAAATTACTTGAAGTATCATTTACAAATATTCTTATAAACATATTTATAGAGAACTAAATGAAGAAGTAGATGGTCTATCAAAAGTGGCCTTGGATATTCCAGTTAGTACTTGGTTAAAGGAAGTAGTGTAATGGACTGTGAGTATCATTTTGATATTTTTTTCCTTTTGATGGAAGTTGTGGTTTAGGATACCTTTCATGTTTATTTTGTGTTTTTCAATAACTAAAGTCATATCTTAAAGATGATTGATGGTTATAGGGTTGAAGTACCAAAATGGTATTCTATAAGATAAATGAAGGCTTGCAACAGGTTGTTATTATTGTAGCATGTCTAATTTAGTAAGGCTTATATCATTGTAATTTTTTTCAAACTCTGAAATAAAAGTTATAGATTAAAAAAAAAACAAACAAGTCTCAAGATCAAGAAAATATCAAAACAAGCATATTACTGTATTATATTTTATATGTTCTAGTTAAAAAAATAAAAGGAATCTTATTTGAGTTTTGTGAACTTTAAAGTTTATAGTTCCTAATGAGTTAGTTTGGACATTAGTTTTAAACATAGAATTTGAAGGTTGAAAATCCATCTTATTAAAGAAAAATTCATATGCTAAATATATACAACTTTGCATAATCATCAATTGCAAGTAAAAGATCAAGCTGATGTAGCATTAGCTACAAAATATTCATGTTTGATCATTTAGAAATAAATCAGCCTAAAGAAAATAAACTCAAAGACTACTACAACATGAAAATATTCAAGAAAAGTAAAACTTATAAGCAAACTCAAACATTTTTAAGCATTTTGTAGAACACAGTACTTGAAACCAATGTTCATGTCAGAACTAATTGAATATTGAAATCAAAACACACATATTGATTGTTTAAGTTCACATAACCAATAGCTAAGTGCCACCATAATTGTTAGTGATATATAACTCTTTTCTAGTAAAGATAAATCCTAAGTTTTGTTGTGATATAAGAACTTACAAAAGTAATGATCTTTCGAAAAAGTTTTTCTTGTTCAATGTCAATATTGTCAAATAAATAGTTCCTATGTTGCAGGTAACATCTTCTAGACTATTATGAAAGAAAAATAATGATGATCAAGATACAAATATTCTTCAGTTGACATAGCATATTCATTTTGTTTTATTATTTTTTAGTTGAACATTATTGATTATCTAATAAAATTTCATATGTGGCAGTAAAAATGTTAAGCAAATTAAGTTGAGCACTTTCTTTGTGTCACTGCAGGACTTTTTAATACAGAGACATCTAATGATCTTACGTCACAACAAATATCTAATTGTATCAAACTTCAAAAGGCTGGGTTACATGGATTTTTGCTGGTTCTTTCTATCGGAGCTAGATTTAGTTCAGAAGAGGCACAAGTTATACATATCCCGAATCATAAACTACGTGGTGGTTGTCGTTGTCTTTACTGGTGGTGATCTATTGGAAGAAGATAAAATACCGTTTGAAGAACACGTTGAGATGTGTGCACCAGAACTCAAGGTTAGATTTTGCATACTATACTTATATCATACTTATATCAAAGAACATGACTTTATTTTTTTATAATATTTGTAGTAGACTGTATCTCTATAAGTGCATTTGGACCAAAACTTATAATGAGACATATTTTATTGTGTTTTAGAAATTTGAAAAGTAATGATAGAAACAAGGATCTTTATGCAAAATTATATATTAGAGAAAATGGAAACATTTTGTTTTTTCTTAAAATAAAAATGGAACCTGATAGCTGAATTCGTATAGTGCTAATAAAGCAATCAATTCTAAGGGTTCCAAATGTAAGAAGTCCTCAAAGTTCTCGATAATATGGAAGGTCTTAAATGCTAGTAGAAACCATGGTACAATAAGCTTTTCCTTTGTATTGGTTTGCATACGGACTTCTAAGTTAAACAAAGGTAAAATCAATTATAATTATAATTATAATTTATATATATATATATATATATATATATATATATATATATATATATATATATATGGCCTAACATTGTATTTTGCATTTCTTTACACCAAAAATAAATGGTGCCTGTAATAGTTATAAGGAGTTTGATTTTTATTTTATTTTTTTGGGTGTGTATTTGGGGTTAAGAGTTGAGTATATATATATCCTAACATTGTATTTTGCATTTGTTTACATAAAAAATAAATGATGCTTGTTGTAGTTATAAGGAGTTTGGAGGGGGTGTATGGTGATGAGTTGACTGTGTGTTTAAAACATCATTTTGATGTTAAATAGGACTTATGATGTGGTTATGTAATATTGTCTTAGATAACCAAAACTCAAATTAAATAAGTATGCTATTTCAAAATATGAATGAAGGTTAATGAGCTTTATGGGGTACTTGATAAAATTTATTAGATAGCAGATACCCATAGTTAAGAAGCAAGTATATAATTTAAATAGTAAAAAAACCTAATATTTTAGGTGTCTTGTTTCTTGAAGTTAGAACATATGTTAAGAAGATTGAAAAATCTATTAAGGAATAGGACAAGCTTAAGACCTCATTTTATAGGGTGATTACAGGAAGATAAATACTTATAATAAGACTTTTAAAATTTATATATAGTATGGTGGAGATGTTATGGAGTACTTATCATAAACTTAAGTTATTAAGAGAGTAATAATAGTAGTTGGATTCTCAAGTTATTTTTTAGCATATTAGAAAATAGACAATCTCTTTGGTACAAGTTATTTTGAGAAACTTTAGAAACAATTAAATAATCACATAATTTTGATTTTGATTATTCAACCACTCATCTTAAACAACATGGTTTTAAGTTTCTAAGACAACAATAGCAAAGTAACAAGAATTATTTTAGATCCAATTTGAGTATAGATCAGTAAAGAAGTGCAATTCAAATTGAAATAAAAGGTGCACAAGACATGACAATGGTTCTATGTGCAAATAATTCTAAACTAGAGGAGTTGGACAAGGAAGACATTAGAATTAGAAGGTTTGTAATTTTTTAATAGAAAAAGGTTATGTTAGTAATATGTTCTTTATTTTTAATTCTTTTATTCATTTTTAAGCCTTATTAGAGATTAATATGGTTCACAAGATCAAAACCTTAACACTAAATAAAAGAAGAAAATTCACTTCAAATTATATCCAACACTTTTACGATGCATATGACATAGTTGACTAACTCTTATTTGCTTGAGTAGAATACTTAAAAGGATGAAATAGGCACTTCTTATGTTAATAAACTAATGATTTAGGATAAGTATTTAAAAAAATCATTTAGTATTGGATATATTGAAAAATAATATTAAAATCAATCTCCTCCTTTAGTTTGATGCGATGAATCCATATGAGACATTGAATGTATCTTTCTCATGAGTGAGCAATCTTCCTAATTTTATTTTCAATTTCTATGATATACTCTAAACCAAAATCAAACTAATATATATGCAATCAAACATATGTTATTTTTATTATGACCAAAATAATAGTTGGTCAAATCTACTCTTCAAAGTTTGTCGGTGTATTTTCTTTCCATTTTTAAACTTATGGGGAAAATAGCTCAAAAACTAGAACAATTCCAAAAAATATTTCTTTGGTCAAGGGTAGAGGATAAAAAGAGATTTCATCTTGTCTCCTGGGACTAGGTGTGCTCCAAGAAAAGTATAGGAGGCCTTGGGTTGAGGAAGGTCAAGCATATGAATAAAGCTTTGATGGTAAATTAGAGATGGAGATTATTTTCTCAAGAAAACAATGGATGGGACCAAACTCTTTTAGCTAAATACTTGAATAGGGGATTAAGCTTCATGCAAAATCAAAACCCCCTTCATGGCTTGGCCTTTTGGAAAAACATAGTTAAAACTAAAAAAATTCTTCAAAAATATCTCAAATGGAGATTAGACAATGGAGAGACCATTGAATTTTGGGAATACCCTTGGCTTGAGGTTGTACCCCTCGTGAATATCCCTTCCTTTGCTATCTTAAGACCAAAATTTTTTCTTTTCTTTGATCCCAAAGTGGTAGACTATATTGAATAAGTTGGAGGTATTAATAAATGGAAAGACATTCTAAGGTATGTCCTAGCTCAAGGAGTGGAAATTCCCTTGAAGACCCTAGATCTTGCCTTAAAATCTTAGGTTGTTAGGAACTTTGTTTGTGTGGACTTGCTAATCTAAAAAAAGAAGAGAATGACTCATTTTCGATGATGTTGGCCTACTTTCTTGATGCTGATGAGAATACCTCCTGGTTCCCTTATAGTCAGGTCTCATCCAAGGCTCTTACACCCAAAGTTAATTATTTTCTTTGGATTGACTTGCAAAATAAAATTCGTTCTCTACATAATATCACAAAAAGAGGGATGGTCATCCCTAACTAGTATTATCTATGTGGATCTCATGAGGAAAATAATCATCATCTCATTTTAGCAGGATCCTTCTCCTTGGATATCCTTTCCTTTCTTCTTTCAACCTGGGGTGTTAGTTGGCCAGTTCCAAATTCCTTGAAGGATCTTTTGAGCAGTGGTCTTTCTCTCTCTTCCTTAACCCTAAATGTTGTATATTATGGAAGCATTATCTCCCTAATTTATTTTAGAGAGTGTGAAAAGAAAGGAACAATAGGGTCTTTAAATACCACTCTTAATACTCCTCCTCTATGGATCTCCAAATCCTTAATGCCTTGGTTGAAAATATTTTCATCTCTTTTTTCCCTTGTATTGTTTCCTCTCTGAATTTTTTCTTTCTTCTAGCTTTGGTTTTCCCATAGATTCATCAAGCCCTCCTCCTACTAGGTCGATTAGAATACACATCAAATGGAGCCCTCCCCCTTTAGATTGGTTTAAACTAAATTTTGATGGAGTGTCCAAAGGCAATATGAGGATGGCTAGAGCTGGAGAAGTGGTTAGAAACTCCAGTGGAGAGATAGTTCTTGCCTTTGCTGAGAACCTTGGTCACCAAACTAATAATTTCACTGAGGCTAGGGCCCTCTTCCAAGGTTTATCCTTGCTTGATTCAATGGGGGATGATAAGGTTATTATAGAAGGTGACTATCTATTCATTATCAATATCCTCACTGATCAAGCTTCTCCTAGCTAGAATATTGGTAATCTTATGGATGAATCAAAAAGGTATTTAAAAATTTTGTGAACTCCCAAAGCAAGCATATTTATAGAGAATTCAATAAGGATATTGATTTCCTTACTAATATCGATGCCTAGATTGAATGTATGTCTATTTAGAAAGATAATTTCTTGCAAGACCTTATTTATTTGGTGAGAAATGATTTTATTTCCATTAATGATAACAAATAATTTGGTTGATTTCTCTATCCTTTTTTCCTCCTCTTTTTGATCGATGCTTTTGTGCTCCTCATGGATTTTGACTTTTTGATTCTGAATAGTCTAGGGAGGTTGGTCTTGTTCCTAGGAAAAATGCCAAGGTAAAAGGTGGCAAGTTCTTAGGCTTAGGAGATGACCTCCTATGGGGATGTGACCCCCTCAAGATTGTTGAGTTGGCCTGGAAGATGATGAATGACTTGATATATTCCCTTAGTAGATATATAAATTTGATAACCATTTACGTAGAATAGGTGGCTTATATGATAAAATACCTCAAGAACAACAAGACCTCTATTGAGGAGAACCTAGAGTAGGTGCTTTGGTTCTCTATTTCTTTGGCGTTCTATTTTTTCTAAATCTAGATTTGGCTAGATCTATCTCTAGTTCTCTATTTATTAGTTCTCTTATGTCCTTTTTTACTATTGTTTCTCTCTTGTTTCTTGTGGGCTATACCCTTCCCTTTGCTATGTTGTGTTTATTTGAAGTTTTTGGTCCTTTTTGGTTGGTCTAATTTATAAATTTATAAAAGGTTTAGGGAACCTCTCAAAACCTCTTATTTTCCACCTAATTAAAAAAAGGTATGTATATTTCAATTAGAAAATAGTAGAAATTTTTGGTCTGACAAGGACAACATAATAATTAGGGATTTGGTCTCTCTTTGGGGTGGTCCAAGTTTCAAACCATGATGTACCTAGAAAGAGATAGGTTGGGTGGTAGCAGTAGAGAAATCGCTAGTTAGCTACCCTAGTTCGATGCCTTAGAGGGTTAAGAGTCCCATTAACTTTGTCTAACCCAATGAGTTAGGGTTTATATTAGCAATAAGGAATGGTGTTACCAATTCCCCTATATATTAAAAATAATAGTAGGCATTTTTTAATAAAGATATTGAGTTTTATGAATAGGTTACAAATGATATTTTATAATTTATTTTCAAGTACAATATCTATAAAATCCAGTTATGACACACTTAAAAATAAAACATGAGCCTTATGTGAGGAGTCTTTATTTTGTGTTATTTGAGTTGAAGAATATTAGACAATATGTATTCTTACCTTATACCTCCAAGAGCTACCATATTTCTCAAATATGCAGGATAATACTTTATTTATTTTGGTTACAAGCTAATAAGTTGTCATATCCTAGAAATTATTACATTCTTAAAGTAGTAATTAATATTATTTATTAACATAATCACATGATACATTGAGATATACTAAGATTCATGTAAGGTTAGCTTGTTTATTAAAGGAAATATTATAAGATATAATTTTTTTTTATTATTGAGGTAAATCTTCATTGTGGGAAATCATGTGGAATTCCATACATGGGATACCACATTTGATTATCCTTTACTTGTCCATTGTTACAAAGTATTGATATTATTTTTGTTATTTATGTTTTTTTTGTTTATGGTAAATGAAAGGTTTTTGAAAGGGACCAAAATATTTTACATTTACTAGAGGAAAAAAAGCACTTCCAACATCTACATATTACAAATTTTGGATTAAAAAAGAGCATGTTGCATACTTAGATGCATCAATTTTGGTTTAACTCTATCCCATGGGGATTCAATATTTCTTAAATTCAATCCATATGGTTTCTTTAGAATATTTAAGAGAATTAATCAATTCTATATTTGCTTCAAATAAGATCTCTAATTCAGCCCTACTTCAATTCCACTTTCCTAAGATCTTTGGAAGCTTCCACCTAGTCTTCATTCAATATGCAACCTTCTTTATTCAGCTCTTGAATCTCAATTTAGTTTCCTTGAAAATTGGTCCCATGCTAATAGATCTTTTATAGTGATCAATACCCTAAGGCTTTGAAACTTCTAACTCAACAGTATAAAAATTATTTTTCTCTTTCAAAGTTATAATCATTAAAGCCTTTAAGAAAACGTCATTCCATACCTTGAATCAATCCATATAAACTTTCATGTTTTCCATAATATAAACTGCAAAATTACCTTCCTTGTAGATGTGCTAGGCCACAAATGACTCCATGCCTAATAGTATATTCATTGTATCCTAAATAATACTTTCAATGCTCTAGCTAGTGGTTTACTTGGCATTCAAATTGCTAATGATAATCATGGAGTTCCCTTCCGCTATAAGCTTATTAACATTCATATTTTTTGCAAACCTTAATCCCATAATCATGGCTCTCACCTCTATTACATGGTTTGATGCATGGCCAAATTTCACTACATAATAAGAGATCACTATCCTTGAGCTATATCTCAAAACCCCTTCCCTTCTAGCCTTCCCTGGATTACCTTTAAAGGCTCCATAAAAATTCAATTTTACCCACTCTAGGAGGGAGGAGTCCATATCACATTTCTCCTTGGCCAACTAATCTAATTTCTTATAGCTCTTCGTAATACCCAGTCCACTGCTATTTATTCCTCCAATTTTTTTTTATAGATTTGGTTGTGCATATTAATAGTCATATTTTCAGCAATGATAGCTTTGATACTTTTGATTATGACCTCTACACTATTAACCTATCTAAAAAACTTGTTTATTCTTCTCCTGCCATATCTTCCCAATGAAATGGGGTAAAAAAAAGATCTAAATTTTTTTAATTGAGGGTTGTGATAAGGTTTAACCCAACTTTTACATAAGACCTATATAGACTTTGCTATCACCCATTGAGTTTTAAGTGATTGAAGAAGTGCATGCCAAACCTTCAAAGAAATAGAGCAATGGAGAAAAATATGATCAATTGTCTCCTCATCCCCACAACATAAATAACACCTATTAGGAATGATCATCCCTCTTATTCTAATATTATCCACCGTCAATATCCAATTTTGCAATGCCAACCAAAGAAAGAAAGATACCTTCAACAGGATATCTTTAATCCAAACTCTATGTGAGGGAAAATTTTGATTCTCCTTATCCCTTTCAAAGGAAAAGGCTAATTTAATAATAAAAATTCATTTAGGATTAGGACTTCAAAAGAACCTATCCTCTCCTATATTGAGCTACAAATAGTAGTATTATAAGCAAATATTGAGAGAGTTAAGCCCACTTTTTATAGTTACGTCAACTCTTTTTGATGGGTTTCGTTAATGCTCATAATTTAATTTAATTATCAAATCAAGGTAGCATCCAAGGCTATATATGATAGAGAATGATTGAATTATGGCTTGTAAATTAGAGTATTAGGTTATCAAATCAAAACAAGGAATCATAACGCCTTTGTAGAAAGTAAACTAGCTAACACACTTTTGCATAAAGAAAACTAACTACTTTGCAAAAATTAAACTTGCTGAAGGAAAAGTTGCTATATTACATTTGATAAATTGAAATTACAATAAAATAAAGTAATTGAATTAGAAAGATAGAAATGTAAAGTGCTAGATATTAATACTAGTAAACTAGGAGACTAAAATAGAAAATAGATGTTGAAATCAGTAAAGAAATATTGAATAACAATACCTTTGATAGAAATGAAAAATACATCAATAAATGAAAGTCATCTAGCTAAGAAATATACAAAATACTCACATGTGGAACAAGGGAAAATAGGGAAAAAAAATAGGAGAAAAACAATATCTAGTCTACAACAATAAATTATATGAAAAATAGCAATAAAACTTAAAATTTATGATACAAATTTCCCTCCACTAGCCCTAAGAGTGGGCCCTTGATCCTAGGTCCAATAGAAGGAATGATATCACCAAATTCTAAGCTAAAATATGAAGTCAAATTAAGATCAAGACTAATTTTTAAAATGTTGCACTTTTATTAACTTAATTCACTATTACATCAATGGTTGATTGAGTTCACAAATTCCTGTGTCTTCTTTCTTAAATTCCTATTCAACCTCAATGAAGCAATACAAAGATTATTTATACTAAATTCTCCCATTATATTTAGAAATTAAAATATGACTACTCTATTGTAATTGACTCCTATAGTTTTGTAGTCAAGATATTCTATCCAAATTTAGGATAAAATTTTGTTGTAGATAATTATTATGTTTTTTGTACCTTCAAATGCTATGGGAAGTCCTAAAATAGGTCTAAGGATTTTCATGTTTGTTACCAATGTGCCACCTTACTGTCCTTCCTTGGAAATCAATTAGAATATAGATTCTACTATTGCTATAGGTAATCCTTCAACTGATCCAAAACATCACGATGATTAATAGCTATGTGCAAATGCATTGGAAATGACATGTTGGGTCAATCTATGATGATTGGTCATGTCATGATTTATCTATTTCATGTTGACAAGGCATTTAGAACCCCAAATGGATGTATAACACCAGCTTACTATTATCCTGCAGGTTGTTGCTTGGATGTTTCAAAGTAGAACTTGTAGGTTCTATTTCAACACGATGTATTATCCTGTTTTGGTGGAACTTTAGAAATTCATTTTCCACATAATTCCAAAATGTTTTCTAAGGTGGAAAAATAATTTAAACACCTTAGAATATTAGATATTAAAAAACATTTATTCAAAATACCTCTTTCTAATGCCTTATTTATGCCTACTGATTACTAAAATTCATGTAAAATAACCACAAAAATGCAAGAAACCTATCTTAACAATAAGTCAATATTTCTCATCATTTTACCATGCTAAAATTAACACTATCATGCATAATAATACAATTAATTGGTATTATACTATCATATGTAGACAAAAATGGTAGTTTATCTATATAACAATGCTAAAATAATGAGATAATTTGGTGTCTCATCAATGCATCAAACTCCCATACTTAACCTAATGCATGCCCTCAGTGGGCTATAATAGCATTCAGGTCTAGTTCCCTATGGATATTCTCACATAATTTTTTATTTGGATAATGATATCCTCTATTTCTTTTTATATCTATGAACCAATTTTGAAATTGTTGTTCAGGATCTAGATCTAAATTAGAGTAGTAGTGTGTTCGTGTAAGTAGTGTAGGTGGCCTAAACTAAAGATCTATCCATTCATATTTCATAGAAAGCACTACCTCCACTAATGTTACTTCCCTCCTATGTGACCACATCAGGTTGTTTGGTGATATGGGCTCTCTTTTCCTCAGGGAGATAGGTAATTCATCCCATCTATCCCTGCATGTTGATCCTACACTATTTAAATTATCTCTATAAAAAGTTTAGAAATTAGCCACTCTCTAAGGTTTCCAATATAAGTGGCTCTGAAATTCATGTTTCCCATAAAATAAAAGTGTTGACTAATTAGTGCTTTAGGGTTAGGCTGATTATGCCTAAGTAGGAGTCCAGGTCTTATTTCTATTGTTTTATGTTTCCTCCATTCACTCTACCAATATATTTGGTTCTTCATAGTGGAGGTAAAGGCCCTAATTTGAACATCCCCTATATATATGTATGGTATAAACTAAACATCCTCCACTATCACAAACTTATGTAAATAAAAATCACAAAGTAAATTATTCTATCCTTCAAGGCTTTATAAATATGCTTCAATAAAACATTGTTTAGAAGACAGGTCATAAGAAAGGTTAGAATATATTATCATTACCTACCACCTATAATATTTTTTTTAAGGACCAAGCTATAAATTTTGGTAGATATCCTACATTGTATCACCTATTTTGTTATGTGACATAGGTCCCTCACCTTGTTTTGTAAGATTAAAATTTCTTATATTTGTCTTCTATTCTACCTCTTCAATGGTCATAGTGCTACAAGATATTCCTCTAAAGCATGATATTTTGTCATCCACCTTGCTAATGTTGCATTGTGCTCTATCAAGGAAACCATATTTTTTGTGGTGTAACTATTGATGGAGCATTAAATATTGGAGGTAATTCATGTTGTGCCCCAATTCATGTAGCTTAGGTTATAGTTACAGACTCTACAATCACCTATTTAACCTCCTCTTCAACTGGTATGATAGATTACCCTATCCCAATCTAGAATTCTAGAGTTGCATGTACTATAGTATTATGCTTTGAAGTTGTTGTTTGTGTGCATTGTTGTGCCAAAGCATCTATCTATGGTTATAATTTATCAGATCTCTCTATGTTTTATGATCTAGAGTAGTCTCCTCTACTAGATATTTTGGATCCCACCTCTGTGCCAATGTTGGGTCTCCTAAAATCTATTGTTGCTCATGTTCTAGGGCATCTTCATATTGCCTAGAGCATTCTCCTTAACCCATGGGATCTTTTCTTGCCCTTATAACAAATTCTACTTCCTCTTCTATCCTTATTTTCTCTATAAAAATAAGCTCCATAATAGGAGCAGAGGGGGTTGGTTCTTGTTTTGAAATAGTGGATTCAATACAATCAGGGTGTGATAGAGTTATTTTTTGTTATTTCACATATTGGGTCTGTTCTGCCAGATTGAGCAAAATTTTTAATGCCTCATTACCTTGAATAGATTCAAGTGTATTACCTTGTGCTACCAATTTATATTTTAGCTCGTAGAGTTATTTTAGTAGTTGGGAAATGTATTTATCATTTTTCTTAATATTCTATTTTGCCTCTATCCATTTTTACTACATTTTGATGATTACTCTTGCAGCCTTCATGGGGTCCTTTGGCTCCATTGGTGTAGTTGCTTCTTGTTCTAAGGACTTTGAGGAATAGGTAGGCAATGACATTTTTGATGGAGAATCCACCTCCATTGGTATATCTATTTCTGTAAGACTTTCATAATCCTACTCATTCTCCTCTACCTGAATTGGTTCTTTTACTCTTTATTTTTATGGCTCAAGGGGTGTTGCCTATTTTTCTTGAGTAGTTGCATGTTGTCTCTACCTTAAAATCCTTCTGATAGGGGTGATGTTGATGCAATAGTATTTTAGTTTGTTGCATTGGCACTCTTTCTCTATGGAAGAAGAGTCCTTCTAAATAGAGACCTCCTCTATAGAGCATGATTATGCTTGAGTAGAATATTCCTCTTTATTTGATTCAAAGGATTCCTACTAGGTAAATATATCATCCTAAGCATATACTTATATTTCACTAGTTTTTATGACAACCCTCATAGTCTGCCTCTTTGCTATACAAGTTGTTTCATCTTTTATTTTTCTACTTCTTGTTGACATTATTGTAGTAGGTATTTTTTTACTAGGTGAATAAGGGTTTTATCTATTTTTAGATGTGGTCCTACTTTTATATTTATCAGCAAAAGCTTCTGCCCTATTGCTAGTTCCATTATCCTTCTTTTTATAAGTATTCTTAGTAGGGGTTTTATTTACCCAAGGCTTAAAGAACCTGGAAAAAGTCCTAGGGTTCCCTCTAAAATGGTATTTATAGATTAATTTTATTAGGCCATGGTGCCTAATTGATCCTTACCTTGTTTGATAAATGTTTTCCATGCTATGCATATCCTGATGTATATACAAAGGGATGTTACCCTAAATTCAAGTTTTCTAGCACCATACCTTAATTAGGTTAAGATTTTGATATGGTTCCTAGATAGGATGAGAAACAGACCTTCATATGTTAGGTACTAAATTACCCATGTGGTGACCTAATCCTAGGGATTTTAAGGCTGGTTCATTTTAATCTCTTGTAGATTCGATTATAAATTTACATTTGGAGTTCAGAGTCCCCATATTCTTGGAAATATTTTACTACCTTAGGTGTGGTTGCTTTACATAATTTAACCAACTATTTTCCTTCAAGACGTAATTTATAAATCTAATTGAGAACAGTAGAAGTTACCTCTATACATATTCCTTTGATAGATGCTCTATTGTTTTGAAGGGTATGGGATAATTCTGCTACTAATCCTTTCAAATAATCACTAATTTTTTATAGAAATGCCATCCATATCACTTGATTAAAAATCCTAATGAATTTTATATGGCGTTGTATCTCTTTTATATTGTCTGGTGTCATGACCCTCCCCGAAAAATGTTTTATGTGGATGAATTTATGTTTTTCTGTGTTGTTTTGTTGATGGATAGACTAACTATTTTATGTCTAGTTATGCAAAACATATATTTTATGGAAAATGTAATGTATTTTATTGATGGAATGATTGATTATTCCATGTGTTAGTTTATGTAAGACATGATTTATGAAAATGACATTTTGCTCTCATTTGAGTTTTGCAAGGTACTTGAAACTGATTTGGTACTTATCTTATGGACTCTTGCTAACTTTACATGCATATATTGACTTAGACTTATTGGATGAATATCTTGCCTTGTGATTGCTCAGGATGAGGAGACTTAGATGATGGATAAATATTTGTGTACGTCTTTGTATGATATTGATGTGCAATGTTTGTGAAAATAATCTTTTGCTATTTCATGGTGACTAGCAGAAGGCAAATGGTAGAAGGTGACTGGTAGAAGGTGATTGGCATAATATGAGTGGCATAAGGCAAGTGGTAGAATGTGAGTGGCAGAAGGCGAGTGGCAGAAGGTGACTAACATACAAATATAGACATTTATCGATAAGTTTCTTTTACCATTAATTTTTATTTTTTAAATATTTTGTTCATGGGCACTCAATAAGGAGGTTTTTCTATTATTTGGGCACCAATATCCAGCCTTCTTGGGTCATATTTTATCTTGTCTTGAATGGTAGTTCTCTTTTTTACCAGTTATTTTTATTTTTAAAAATGATGTTCATGTTACTCTTCCGTTTATACAGGTAAAATGTCACCTGTTGGCAGTGGAAAGAAGGAAGGCCAGTCTTTCAATAAAAGAAGTATCCTCAAATACTTTCATAGTATTTTGAAATCCAATCAGCCATCAATATCTGCAGAAATTGAAGGTATGAACGCCTTTACTTACTAACCAATTAATTTTTGTACATTGTTAATTATATATATATGTCTTCATTCATTAAGAAGGTTTCTTTTTGGTTGATGGATTTGTCCATTATTTATTTGTATTTTCTAACATAAGGTATGCTTTTAAATGCAATAATGATAATGACCCTAGTATTATCTCTATAGAAAACACTGTTGACCCTGGTATGCTTCCACTTCCACATATCCACGATAATGAAAAGCCCACAGCTGAAAATTTTCTTAATTAAATGGAACAACAACATGAAGAGGATCCTAAAACTAACACACCAAATGGAAAATAAAAGAGTAGTTCTTATGTATTCCCTACTTTCGAAGAATCTTCTTCTAAAATACATAACCATGCAAGGTTATCTAGGTGGATAATTAACAGATCATTTTAGTCTGATTAGGTATCAAAATTTCTATTTATTGAGACAGTGCTACCAGAGAATAGTAGTGAGGAAATAATAGAATTGAGATGTGTAATTTGTTGTTGGAAACATGAAAAATATCATAGATTGCAAGCTAAGAAAGATATAGTAGAAAAACATTGTGGAAAGGTTTATATAAAAACAAAAGAAAGTTATGGACCAATACAGAAAAATTATAGGTGGAAGGAGGTATCATAGTGTGCACACATGAGATATGCACAAGAATATGGTAAATAAATGAAACAAAAGTAAAATTTGGTTGAAAAAGGTTCAATGATTCAAGCCCAATTTTGAAAAATGAATAAGTTCACTTTAGCTTCAAAAAGTTTACAGTTTGCTATTGTACTCACTATTCTTAAAAAGGATATACCTATGTCTAATTTATTTGATTATAAATATCTATTTAAACTAGTTGATGTGCATAACTTACCAAGCACCCATTGGTCAGATCGAAGTGGTTGGGAAATGGAAAAATATATCTCATTGGTTGAGCAGGATGATCTTAAAGAGAAAGTAAAAAAGACCAAATTCATTTCACTTTTAATTGATGAGGTGACTGCTATTGACAACACATCTTGGATTTGTAGGCATGTTTAAAAATTGTAAAATCATTTAAGACAACCTCATTTACTTGGAGTACGCAAGATGGTGGAAAATTGCAATGCAGAAAACATTTACAATTTTGTTGTAACTAGTTTAAAGGAAATATCAAGAATGAATGAAATGGAAATAGCCACTAAGTTAATATGTGTTGGAGTTGATGGTGCTAATACAATGCAAGAACACATGAATGGTATTTATGTTAGACTATAAACATCTGTTGCCCCATATTTAATCCATATTCATTTCATGGCTCATAGAATGAATCTTGCATACAAAATTATGGATACATTTAAAAATATAGCGAGAGTGGAAGAGCTTGTCCATGAAATTCATGATTATTTTTTGTGCAGTACAAAAATATTTTGAGTTTAAAAAGTTTGCACTAGGAGTTACTAAACGTAAAAAACTCTTAAAAGATGTAGATACTAGGTGGATTTCGATGTATCAACCGACACTTAGAGTTTTCAAAGAATATCAATCCTTTATAGGGTTTATGTATGCAAATCATAGGGTAGTTGATAAGGCTAAAGATTTGCTATTTTGAATGAGTGACTTTGAAATACTTCTCACATTATGTGGTATTCTTCCAATGTTGGAAGAAATGAATACTTTGATCAAAATTGTACAAGAAAGATCAATTTATATTGTGGATTTCATCAGGGTGAGAAAAAAAATTTACTTACATATTGATACGATGTACACATCTGGTCAAATTTTTATGGATCCCATGTTTGATATTTGGAGAGCATTAACAAATTTGAATTATCCTTAGAACTTTTTGAAGTTCAATATAAACGATCATCTATGTATTAATGTCCACGAAAAGGAAATACCTTTATATATTTTTTATCAACGAATGGATATAGGTACAAATGAAGTTGAACAAATACCCATAACATATAATAGATTTCATGTAGTTATACAGGATACAAAAATTAAACCGAAACAAATAGCAGAATCATTGACAAAAGAAATAAGAGATAATTTTCAAAGAGATGAATTGCTTGAGGCTATGGTTGTGGTTAACTCGATGTTTTGGGAACCTTGTAATTAATATCAGATTGTAAATGGTTTTTTTCTCAAATACATGGGCACTCTTACTATCCATTTAACTAAATGTGTGGTAGTCAATGGTATTGAAATCAATGGCATTCTCAACAAAGAAATTTTGATAAAACAATCAAACTATTTTGGAATAATAATATCTGCTCAAGTTTCACAACTCACTAACCATCATGAAACAGGTTCTATTTCATGTTTATTACATCCCAGTAGTATCTTACAACATAATATGAGTGAATATTTTCATTTATATGAATTATTTCAAACGATTATTATAGGATTTGTAGAAGATGAAAGGGTGTTTAGTGCATTATTTTGAAATAGGTTGGACAAAAATTTGGAAAATTATTTGAGAGTATATGTGTTGACCTATAAGGTGGATAAGGTTCCTTATGAAAGAGATTTGGAATATTGGAGATCTCTGGCAGAGAGAAGAGGTGTCACGAATACTTAGGATGATGAGGATAATGGTAATATTGATCAGACTGTGATGACAAAATTTTTGGGTATGAGTGTAGAAGGTTTTGTATAATATGAAAAGAATTTGTTCCAAATTTCAGCATTATGATGAAAGGATGCTTTCATTTGATTTGATTTCACATATTAAGCTATTAGTTTTCAACGGAATATTGAGATTTGATTATATTTTGAGACATGTATTTTTTGATATCATTAATCATATAATATGATATTAGATGTGCTATTAGATATTTTGTCTACCATATCTGTTTGATTTGATTATGTATATTTGGATGAATTTGGATTATTTTATTATAGATATGTTGATTATGGAACACGATTATTTTTATATCATAGACATGTTATTGGATATTTTGTATATCATGTTTTTTTTTTGATTGGTTGAAAGGGTGTTGAAAGGTCCCTAAACCTTGTACAAGTATTTTTACATGTTTTCCAAACCGACCGAAGAGGCCCAAGAGCTAAAGATCAAAGAAAAAGCAAAACACCACAAGAAGAAAGGTGTTGCGATATCGCGACAAGTTGCATTTTCGCGGTCCAAAGCATAGGGAAAAAGCAAGGAGGAAAAGGTGTTGCGATATCGCGACATGTTGCACCGTCGCAGCCAAAGGAGGAAGAGATGTCGTGATATCGCTTCAAGAGGCAGCATCATGATCGAATGAGAGAAAGTGTCGCGATATCGCGACATGTTGCAACATCGCTGCCAGAAGAGAAGAAGTGTCGTGATATCGCGACAAGTTGCGTCATCGTGGCCAGAGGAGGAAAGGTGTCACGATATCATGACATGTTGCATCGTCGAGGCCAAAGAAGAAAATATGTCGTGATATCGCGACATGTTGCATTGTCGCGGCCAAAGGAAAAAAAGTGTCACAAAATCGTGACATGTTGCACCACCGCGACCACAAGAGAAAATGTGTCACGATATTGTGACATGTTGCATTGATGCGGACAAAGGAGGAAAGGTGTCGCGATATCATGACATGTTGTAATATCATGGCCAGAAGAGAAAAGGTGTCGCGATCTTGCGACAAGTTGTATCAGCGTGGCCTAAGGAGAAAAAATGTTGCGATATCACGATATGTTACATCGTCACGGCCAAAGGAAAAAAGGTGTCACGATATCGTGACATGTTGCAACATCGTGGCCAAAGGAGGGAAAGTGTTGTGAAATCGTGACATGTTGCATCGTCTCGGTAAAAGGATAAAAATGTCACAAAATCGCAACATGTTGCATTGCCGCGACCAAAGAAGGAAAAGGTGTCGCGATATCGTGACATGTTGCATCATCGCGGCCAAACATGTTGCATCATCGCGGCCAAAGAAAAAAAGTGTCGCGATATCGCGACATGTTGCATTATCGTGGCCAAAGAGAAAAGGTGTCGCGATATCGTGACATGTTGCATCATCGCGGCCAAAGAGAAAAAGTGTCGCGATATCGTGACATGTTGCATCATTGCGGCCAAGGAGAAAAAATGTCACGATATCGTGACATGTTGCATTATCACGGCCAAAGAGAAAAGGTGTCGTGATATCACAACATGTTGCATCATCGCGGCCAAAGAGAAAAAGTATCACGATATCGCGACATGTTGCATCATCGCGGCCAAAGAGAAAAAGTATCGCGATATCGCGACATGTTGCATCATCGCGGCCAAAGAGAAAAAGTGTCGCGATATCGCGACATGTTGCATCATCGCGGTCGAAGAGAAAAAGTGTCACAAAATCATGACATTTATTTATCCTTTGGCAGCGAGGTTGCATCTTGTCACGATATCGTGACACTTTTTTCTCCTTCGGTCGCGGCGTTGCATCATGTCACAATTTCACGACACTTTTTCTCTTTCGGTCGTGAGATGCAACTTATTGTATATCATGTTATTTAAGCCTTGTTATTGGATTATTAATCTATGATATTCAAATTATTTAGTAGATTTGTATTATATAAACCATTTATAGTAAAGTAAATATATGTGCTACATTTTAGCCATTTAAAATTATTTCATAAAATATAAAAGAACATTTTATTGCATTCACATAATTCAAAATTATTTATTGCATCTACACAACTAACCAAAACATCACAATATTTAATACAAAATTTTAAAAAGATAATACAAATTTTTTGAAAATTGTCTCTTTTATTGATTTCAAAAAGATACCATTATTTTACAATTTACAAAAAAGCTATGCAACATGTTTGGTTTCTCCTCAAATAAAAAAGCAATAGTCTTCTACTTTTATTTTTGCATGATGCTTGAATTTTCATCTGCATCTACCTCAATATCCTTTGCTTCCAATGCACCAGCCCTTACCAGATTTTTAGTTGTAGTGTTTGTGCTCGATAGCAATAAACCTTCTTCCTTCGTTGGATCTTCTCTAAATGGTGCATTTAGTTCTTTCTCATTTTTTTTAATACAACCTCCACATCATGGACCTTATATTTGATAAACTTCTTCAGATAATTATTTTCTCTAACAGTGTATTGCAATCTTTTCTTCACTTCAATAGCATTATTCACACTATTTTTTGTAGTATTGATCAACGTTTTCATGGCATTGACTTGCTGCTTTAAGTGTTGATAATTAGACTATAAAATAGAAGAGAAAAATTTTAATATTTATAAATAAAATATATTAAAGAAAAAATGATTTTCAGTTATATATAAAACTTCCATCAGCGGTAAGTCTTGCAGTTTTTGCAACTGCTACTTTTTTTTTATCTAGTGCCCATTCATTGAAATATGCCTAGGCCTCGGCATTGAGGTTTTCTAATTGATCCAACATAATGGCCAGAAATTCATAATTGTATGTAGACTTGGCCTGCACGGTGCCAGATTCATATTTACTTAACAAAGCATCGAGATTTTGTGGCTCGTTCTCTACCTTTGAAAATAGCTCCTTCTATTTGAAATTTTTTTGTATTAGGTATTTATTGCTTTTATCAAAAATTTGGCCTGATATTCCCAATATTTTAATCTATCAATATATACAAGTAGACTATTATTAATTGTAGCCTTACATCTATTGGCTAATAAAATAGTTTAAAAAAAATAACTTTATCATCATCATTTAGATGATGATGGGTGTCAACTTGCTGGGGGGAATAGGAAATTCGGAGGGCATCTACCTCAAAATTCTCTTCCGCTTCATCATTTATCTCTAGACCCTGGAACACTGAAAATTCAGATGCCTTTAATGGGAAATTTTTAGGATTTATATCCTGATACATAAAATCATTATCAAGATTCCCAGAGGGCATCTGAGACGTGCTCTCTACAATAGAAAATTATCAAGGATTAAAATTGGGAACATTGAAACATTAGAGTGAGATACATTGTGTATATCAGTCTAACTTTTGGTTCCTCGAGGTGGTGGTGTGAGGAACTATTTCCCACGCATGCAATATTGGTTCCTCACCAGTGGTACCTATTGTGGAGTTGGATGGAATTTTTGTGGACGGACTTGTTGTGGCACTTGTTTTTGTTGTGTTTGTGGGTGTGCAACTAGTGGAGGCATCTATTTTTTTAATATTTTAAATCTAGCCGGTGCATCTACAAAATTTCACATGAAAATATAAATTAAAAGTTAAAACTAGTGTAAAAACAATGAAATTAAAAGAGATTAATTTTAACCAAACATACCAAACTCAGAATCTGTAGCCATTGATGATGCAACCATTTGCCCTTGCTCTAAAAATATTTAAAATATTTTCTCAAACTAAATATAATTTTAAATCATTAAAATACATCATTTAAAATAGTACTTTTGAATAATAAGGTTACCTTGTGAGTTGGAGGTTACTTCTTCAACGTCGACTGCAACATATGCATGTCCAGAAGTAATAGGAGTCATACGTGTATGTTGAACACCAGGAGACCTCATATGTTTAGAGGGAGTTACTGGTGATGATTGTGACTGCGTATCACAATTGATAGATTATTCTTAAATCCTAAATGTAACATCCTTTTTACTACAAGTAGATGTTTTTTTTACTTTCAAAATAAAATTATAAAATAACAAGATTGATTGAAAAAAAATAGAGATTATTCCAAATAATAATTTTACTTGTATTTCATTCTTCGTCATACTGATAGCCAAAAAACTTGGGTGCAATACAGTTGGAGGAGGGCTATTTAGAAGATTGAAATATACTTCATGAAAAAGAGAAAGAACATAGTTGCTGATTGTTACTGCATAGAAATATTGAATTTTTTGGGTACTCAGAAGATCCTATTTAAGGCAGGTTGAAATGTGCATGGACCAATCAAATATATCACCTTCAATACATCGAATTAATAAGGACAATGCCCAAAATGGAATTTCTATAGGTCACCCCTACGAAATGAGTCTTTACTAGAAAAACTCAATGCAAGCATGAAGAATTTTTTTTGCAACGTTGGAAATGTTTAAACCCCTTTTCGACTTAGAACAATTAACTAAATAAAAAGCAGAAAATTTATTAGAAAACAAAAATTACAATAGGGAGAACATTATTACAGAATGGAAACTACAATACATAAAAACTAAAGTAAAATAAAAACTAAATTTAAAAACTATACCTTTCAAATTATCTAAATGGACACCGAATTTGGATGAAAGCTTCTGCTTGTTATCTTCAATAAAAGCGTATTGGTTGTTCACCAAGTGACCATCCATTTATTATATCCCTGTTAGTCATTGCACATCTGAGGGTTTCACAAAAAAATAATATCCTATAGTGGACTCATCATGGTTGTAGCAATTAACTATCCTTTACATAAATGACACTTTAGCATTAAATTGTGGCATCTCCATTACTCCTGCAACTGCAGAGGTGTAAACCCATTCAGAATCTCTACCAAGGATTGTCAAAAATGTTCTTAATATTTTTGCAAAACTAGTTCTTGAATGACACTTTCGACGGTAGAGGAGAGGAAGAGGTAGCCATTTATATGAATCTGCACTGAAACTGATTTGAAAAACGCTCTAAAAATAGTTTGAAAGTGCTCTAAAAACGCCCTAGAAAATGCTCTAAAAACATCTAAAAATACTCTAAAAACCCTATGAAAATGCTCCAAAAATGTTGGAAAACACTATGGAAAACTATTTGAAAATGCTAGAAAATGCTCTAAAAAAGATCTGGAAAAAGCTCTACAAATTCTTTGGAAAACACTCTGGAAAATGTGAAAAATGACCTTAAATTTCTATTTATAGAAGTTTGCGTGCCTAAAGTCTACGGATGCATGACATGTGGCAGAGGAGAGGGCATGTAGTAGCATGCTAATAGTGACCTTTGACGATTGTCTTCTTCCACTTACCTTCTATCAGTCACCATCTACCACTCGCCATCTGCTAGTTGCCTTCTACCACTCACCATTTTATACTCACCTTCTTCCACTCACCATATGATAGTCACCTTTTACCACTCACCATATTTTAGTTACCTTTTTCCAATTGTCATATACCACTCACCTTCTACCAGTTGCCTTATGTCATTCACCATATGTCACTCACCTTCTACTAATCGCCTTGTTCCAATCACCTTGTGCTACTCACCATCTGACACTCGCCTTGTGCCACTTACCTTATTCTAGTCACCATCTACCACTTGCCATCTAACAGTCACCTTGTGATAGTTTACTTATGCCACTCGCCATTTGGCTTTCGCCTTCTCCTAGTCACCTTAGGCCACTTGCCATCTGCCAGTCACCTTCTACCAATCACCTTGTATCTGTTGGATATTGATAATGTTTTCCCTATGTAACTATGTTTTAGGGTTATGTTAGCATTGTTAGAGAAAATGTTGGATGAAGATTAGTATCTTCTAAGTTTGGATGTTGTTACGTAATTTATGCATTTTGTCTATGTTGAGTTATGGTCTATTATGATCGAGCTCTTTAAAATGTAATTATATTTTTTAAGAAATTTAAGTTGTATGTGAGTATAATTAATATCTGGTATTAGAGCATTTAGGTGAGCTTGAGATCCTTGAAATTTCCCATCACATTTATTTGTGAGTTTATTTTACACAGGTGAAAGCTTGGTGGACACAATTTATTGTTGCTGAAAGGAGACGACACTACCATTGAAGACTGCACATTGGATGTATGTATATCTATGTGTATTTGCAATTGATAACACCCATGATTATGGACACATTTGTAGGCTTGCTCGGCTTGCTAGGATTAAACAATGCAAGCCATTACGATCTGTGCGTAAGGAGAGCCACCAATTGTGATTGGCTGTAGCATGCTGGAAATATATCTGAGTGTTGTAACAAATATCAGCTTGATTTTTTGGTTGTGGAGAGAAATCAAATCGAGTTATCCAAAGCTGATGTCTCTATTGCACTTTGGAAAAACGTACTCTATCATTTAAATCATGTTTGGAAGCACATCGAGGAAGCATGTTGTGATCATGGATGCATCCTACGATCGAGGAAGCACGCTGCGATCATGGGAGATCGTGCTTTGTAGCTGACATCTGTGAAGCTTTACAGCAAGTGGAGGTTCCATTGTTTGAGGTCCACTAAATAATTGGATGTGCTACCATGGTGTACATTGAGAGCAACAACAATAGACATGTATATTTGAAAGCACGATTAGCGCGTGTAGACAAGGTAAGATAAATAAAACGTGATAAAAAAAACTACATTGAGTAGATAGCAAGATGTGTGTTTGATCCACGTGTTTTTTTGGCCCATTTCAAAGATGTCTGTTTGAGTTGCAGACAGACAGGTAATCGCAGGACGTGGAAAGATCACTAAAGACAGATTTTCTACTCACATGCATCATCTTATTGTGAGCACATAGCAGTGATCTTATTGTGCAAGGTAATGAAAACATTTCCCTTTAATGTTGTGTGAAAAATGTTGTGAAGATAGTGTTTGCTGTTGTGTGAAAAATATTGTAAAGATAGCATTTTCTGTTGTGTAAAAAATACATAAAGGAGATTGGCATTTTGGCAGTGTCTATTTAGAGATCGCTCGGAGAAATTATCGGGCACATATGATATGAGAGTGGACAGCGGAGGCACTAAAGTTGTGAAGACTACAGAGTGAGGCAAGCGTAGCATAAAAGAAGAGGTATAATAAAATTTAAAAATATTAATTTTGTTTGCATTTATTTTTAATAAATTTATTTCAATTATTTTAATAATTTAATATATTTTGGCTTAAAATCAATATCTTTGATAATATAATTGATTTTCTAGCTTAAAATATTTTATTATTAATTAAAATTATTGATTAAATTTATTTTTGCAAACATAATATAAAGGAGTAAAATATTTTTTTACTAAGTATTGTTACTAATGGCTGCTAACAATAATCTTCCTATCCCTGAATTCAATGGCCTGGATTATGAGTATTGGTCTATCAAGATGAAGACCTTACTCATTGGCAAAGGGCTATGGGACATAGTGGAGGAAGGTTACAATGAACCTCAGTATTGGACAACCTTGAGTGTAGCCGATAAGACTGCTAAGAAGGATGCCCAAAAGAAGAATTTGTTTGCCCTCTATCATCTCCAAGCAGCCTTGGAGAAGAGCATATTTCCAAGGATTGCTTCTTGTTCAACAACACTCGAAGCATGGAAAGCCTTGAAATATGGCTATCGAGGGAGCGATCAGGTGAAGCAAGTGAGGCTTCAAACCTTGAAAAGATATTTTGAGAATCTCAAGATGCAGGAAGATGAAAAAGTTGGTGACTATTGTGTGAGAGTTAAAGCAGTTGTCAACAAAATGGAGACACTTGGAGAAGACATAAAAGCTGAAGTGGTTGTGAAGAAAGTGTTGAGAACACTTCTTCATAAGTGGAACCATATTGCAATCATTATTGAGGAATATAAATATCTTTCTAACCTCACTTTTGATGCACTAATAGGTTCTTTGATATCTGATGAAGAAATATTGTAGGGTGTTACATCTTCCAGCTTTGGAGGTGATGAGAATGCATTCTCATCCAAGGAAGATGATAATGCACAAGGAAGAGGACAAGTAAGAGGTCAAAGGAGAGGCAAAGGAAGAGAAAGAGGTAGATCTATTAGAAATTTGAGGTATTTTATGTTGTCATTGATGTCACATGGATCACATTGAGTTTTGGTGGCCAAAGTATTTCATAAATAAGCATTTATGATATTTTGGAAAGCATGGATATATACAGGATTTTTGTGAAAACCAAGGCAGTCAAAATAAAAGGTTTTATTTAAAACCATGGATGGCATATTTGAAATGGGTTTTTCTTAAAACCCAAGTTGGCTTTTCGTTTCGTCAAAAAAAGTGCCCCGATGATGGAGATATTTAATTTTAAATATTTAGTTTAAATTTTACTTATATAAAATTTAAATTTAAATTTTAAAATTAAAATTAAAGTCATCATCGACGTCATAAAAAACATGCGCCATCAAAAGGAAATTAATAATTAAAGGTGCTGACGTATGTCAAATTAAAGGAAGGTTGCATATATATATGCAAAGGCTTTCGATTCAAAAGTCTAAGGATCGAACGAAGAGAACAAAAAATGGAAGCCCCAAAATCCTTCAATGTGACAGCGTGGTCCAATGGTGAGCTTGGGAAGCATGGAGTTTTTGGTTGCAATAGGGCATGCATTCGATTCCCACCGGGTTTGATTTTCGTAGAGTGTGGAAGAAGAGCATTTGGCGCACGTTTTTGGCATGAGCAAGGGCAGCAAAATATAGGGAGCATTTTTGTTCTTTGTCCTATGTGAGCAGATAGCTCACGTGGGATTTTATGCCATGGTTGTGGTGTTGAGTGGGCAGTGACGAGGGTTTGATTCCCTCTAAGAGGTAAGTAAATGTTTTATTGAATATTTTTTATTATTGCATAATGTTGGAGGAATAAGGTGATGCTAAGGGAATAATGTTTAAATATATTTTTATTTACTTGGAAGGCAAGATATAAGGGTTGAAATGCACTTTTAGAAAAAGAGAAATTTTTGGTGTTTTCCTCTTTTAGAAGTATACCATATTATATATCGTTGGAAACCTTATTTCGAGGGATATTTGATTAACTTGATTAGATGGAGAAATAAGGTGTATGTAAAGAGATATTTTTGTTTTTTTAAAGGGGTTCAAAGTGAAGGTTGTTTTGTTCTTTTTCAAAGTGTGTTGAGTGTGGCAGATTTTCAAAGGGGTTTCTTCATCTTCATAAAAGGTATGGGCACATTCTCCTATTGTTTGTTTATGGTGGTTGATTTCTGAAATATCATTGGAGAGAAAAGGATTGATTGTGGTTTCCTTTTCGAAAGTGGTTGGTTGAATGCTTCAAGGTTTTCTAGTTTGAGAGTTGTGGTTAAACCTTGTTTTATAAGCATAGTTATTGAAACCTATTGGTTATGCAAAGAACTTGAAAAGAACATGAGTATTATTGTTATGTGAAAAATATTTTATTAGCATTTTTGTTGAAACCCATTGGTTATGCAAATAACCTGAACTTGAGAAGAGCATGAGTATCATTGTTATGTGAGATTTGTGGTTGAGAATTGTTGGAAACATTTGAGTTGGTTGATACATGCTTGGACTAGGGTTTGTAAGAAAGAGTTTTTCCTTGTGGTAGTTGGTTGAGAAGAGTTGTTTGAGCCTAGTCAAGTGATTGTGTGAAGTTGTTGTTCAAGTTACATGAAATAAACTATTCTATATTCTAGATTTGAGTTGAGATTGATATTTGAGGATAGAACATATTGAGTCTCTAACAATTATCTTTATGCTTCTATGAGATTGCCTTGAGTTGAGAAAGATATTGGATTTGAGTATAAACTATATTGAGTCTCTAACAATTCTCTTTATGCTTCTATGATATTGATTTGAGTTGATATCATTGTGGATCATAGTTGTCCTCCATTGTAGAGTGCATTGCCATTCATTATTGAGTTCATCATTGAGCCTGGCATTGATAGGTTTGTGGATGATATTTGAGTACTACTTAAGCATGATTGATTAAGAATTTGATAAGGCCTTTGGGATATATTTTTGGAAAATTTTGGGACATATTTGTGAGCAGTTTTGGACAAGTTCTGTGTGAGTTTGTTGAGCAG
Source organism: Wollemia nobilis (assembly GCA_028583015.1). NCBI lineage: Eukaryota > Viridiplantae > Streptophyta > Pinopsida > Araucariales > Araucariaceae > Wollemia > Wollemia nobilis. The sequence continues at coordinate 3,908,069 of JAQPPZ010002524.1, forward strand.
ATTTGAGCAAGTTTTGTGTGAGTTTGTTGAGCAGTTTTGAACAAGTTTTGTGTGAGCTTGTTGAGCATGTTTGGACAAGTTCTATGTGAGCTTGTTGAGCAGATTTCGACAAGTTCAATGTGAGCTTATTGAGAATATCAGTGGAGTGCCTAGCTGAGCAGATCATTTGACTGCCTACCTGAGCAGATCAGTGTGTTGCCTAGCTTAGTAGATCAGTGGATTGCCTACCTGAGTAGATTAGTGTGTTGACTAGCTAAGAAGATTAGTGAATTGCCTACCTGAGCAGATCAGTGTGTTGCCTAGTTGAGAAGATTAGTGGATTACCTACCTGAGCAAATCAGTGTGTTGCCTAGTTGAGCAGATCAACAGATTGCCTACCTAATCAAATGTATTACCTAGATTTGAGAAGATCAAAATAATCATTGTATTGGATAAGGATCCTTATTTTTGTGTGAAATATTATAAGGATATTATCTTGTGGAGTACCTCACATTAAGGGAACCACATTAAATATTGTGTCTTAAATTGTGTGTGGTGACTTATGCTCTTGCTTACTATTGTTATATGAGTTATTAATGCACACTGTTATATTTGGTTATTGCAATTAAGGACATTAATTTATATTGGTTTGGAAAGAAAGTAAAAATTGGGCGCTATACTGTTCACCCCCCATCTCAGTATAATATTATGTTCTTCAATTGGTATCAGAGTGGGTTCCTTCAAAAAGGCTAACAACTTGAGGGTAGATTCTACAAGAACACAGATGGCTTCATAGAATGGATCATCTATAAATAAGGCACCATTGTTTTACGATAAAAATTATGCTTTTTGGAAAAATAAAGAACTACTTGATATCACAAGGATATGAGGTATGGTAGATGGTTTAAAAAGAGTATAAGGTTAAAGGTGATCCTGAGGTAGATATGACTATCAGGAAATTGATTGAGATCAATGTAAGGGTAATAAATTATATTTTGAGTGGGCTACATGAGACATATTTTGCAAAGGTCATGGTATGTAATTCAGCTAATGAAATGTGGACCAATTTGTGGAATACTTATGAAGGAGATTCCAAGGTAAAGTTGTCAACTACAAACTCATAGAAAAATATTTGAGGAATTGAAAATGGAAGATTCTGAAGATATTGCAAAGTTTTTACTTCGATTTGATGAGATTACTAACACCATGAGAGGCCTAAGATTTGAGATGAAAGAATCAAAAGTTACTCAAAAGGTTTTGAGATCACTTCCCATGAAGTATGATGCAAAGGTTTTAGCAATAGAAGAAACAATGGATATCAACAAGCTAACAATGGAAGAACTACAAGGAACTCTCACAGCTTATCTTATGTTCCAATAAAAGAGATTGCATTCAAGGCTTCAAAGAAATATAAAGGGAAGGTTCTAGAGATAGATAGAGATCCAGTTAATGATGAGGAAGATAACTTCATCAAAAGGAATAAGGACTCAAGGAATTTCAGGGATATGAGGAAAATCAGATGCTACAAGTGTGGTGATCTTGGTCACTATGCACACAAGTGTCCACATGAAGAAAACAATGATGATGAAAAATAGGGTCATAGAAAAAAAGAATATGAAAAGCATAAGCATGACAAAGATGACAGATACAAGCAAAACAGGTATGAGAAGAAGAAATTTTTTTCGTAAGATAAAGAAATCTTACTACATTGTAGAAGCAAGTGATAGCTCAGATCATAGTGATAAAGACAAGTCAGATGATGAAAAGGAAGAACAGATAGTCCTTGTAATAGAAGGTGAAAGAGAACAATGCTTTGTGTTTGGTCAAAGAGATCATAGATCAGGATATTACAATGGATTCAGTGATAGTGAATATGAGATGACACATCAAGAAAACAGGCATGGTCAAAGAAATCATGAGAGTTTGTTTGCTATAGAAGATGATACTGATCTCAGTAATAATGAAGATAAATAAGTCTCACTTTTGGTAATAAAAAAGGAAGAGGATGAGCCAAGAAAACAAAAATCATAAGTCAAAAGGCTAAAATAAGAATACAAAAATCTTGAAAACAAGATTCGAACAGATATCAAAATCAGAGAAGAACTACTTCATACAATCAGTAATCTCATATAAGAGCTTCAAAATGCAAAAATAATAGAAGAAAGGATGAATGAAGAACTAAGGGTAATAATGGAAAGACATGACACGTTATATGAAAAGGTTCAAAAAGGAGTGGAAACTTATTTTAAGGTCTTATCTCACTTCCAAAAAGAATCACTCTCAAAAGGAAAGGAAGTTCTAAAAGATGAAAGCAAGGAAGCACCTAAGTTTTATGAAGAAAGTTCCAAAGTTCATATGGTTCCAAATATTCAATTTGGATCTTGTTTTGAGATAGGTTAGTCAAGTTCAAAAGTAAAAGAAATTCTTGAAGAGGAAAGCAAGGAAGAAACTAAGAGGATTTAGATACTACAAAGAAGGTTCAAGGATGCAATGCACAAGTTGAAAGTGATCATGAGGATAATGGTCAAGAGAGGTATGAGGAACCAAGGCATGAACAAAGGGCTTTTCAAGGACATTGTTTTTATTGTAATGGATTTGGACACAAGGCTATACACTGCAGGGTCTATGGATCAAAGAAGTTTGATTTTTCTAGAAGAAACTTCAAATGAAGAAGGTATGGTTTTTAGGGACATTGTTTCTTATGCAACATGATTGGTCATAGAGCTTCTCAGTGCAAATAAAATGAGCAAAATGGTTTTGTTTTTAGAGCTACACAATTCAAAAGTCATTGTCATAATGGTCATGAAAACAGAGCTTCACAATATAGGGTTCAAGAAAGGAATGGATATGGAAATTATTTCAAGAAAGAATTCAGGATTTGGGCACCATCCAAAGGCTACAATATCAAGTGTTTTAATTTCAATAACTTTGGACATATTGCAAAAGGGTGTAGGACTCAATTCCAAAAAGGTTAAAGGAAATAAGGTCAAACAGGTTCAAGGCAAGAAGGTCAAACAAGTTCTAGACAAGAAGATCAAGTAATTCATCAAGAGAAGGATATCAAAAAAGCATGGAGGGAAGTTAATAGATGAAATAAACAATGTAATATGGGAGTAAAAGTACTCCCACAAAAAAATTAATCACCTCAAGAGAGAAGGTGGTGAGAGGGCTAAGCTTAAGATTCAAGGTGGTGAGGGGGCTAAGATTAAGAGTCATATCTTTTAGCATCATAGGTGTCCCTTTTGCCATTGATGTCAAAGGGGGAGAGATTTCAGTTAGGGGAGCAGCCTCCAAAGAGAGTATTGAGTCAGGGGGATCAACTTTGATTCTCATAAATGGTTTTTGTAGTGATTGTGGTGATTTGCATTAGAGGTGTTTCCATCAATGACAAAGGGGGAGATTTTTGGAAATTTGAGGTATTTTATGTTTTCATTGATGTCACATGGATCACATTGAGTTTTTGTGGCCAAAGTATTTCATAAATAAGCATTTATGATATTTTGGAAAGCATAGATATATACAAGGTTTTTTTTGAAAACCAAGGCAGGAAAAATAAAAGGTTTTATTTAAAACCATGGATGGCAGATTTGAAATGGATTTTTCTTAAAACCCAGGTTGGCTTTTCGTTTCGTCAAAAAAGGTGCCCCGATGATGGAGATATTTAATTTTAATTATGTAGTTTATATTTTAATTATTTAAAATTTAAATTTAAATTTTAAAATTAAAATTAAAGTCATTGTCGACGTCATAAAAACCATGCGCCATCAAAAGGAAATTAATAATTAAAGGTGTCGACGTATGTGAAATTAAAGGAAGGTTGCATATATATATGCAAAGGCTTTTGATTCAAAAGTCTAAGGATCGAACGAAGAGAACAAAAAGCAAAATCCCTGAAATCTTTCGATGTGACAGCGTGGTCCAACGATGAGCTTGGGAAGCATGGAGTTTTTGGTTACGATATGGTATGCATTCGATTCCCATCGGGTTCGATTTTAATAGAGTGTGGAAGAAGATCATTTGGTGCACGGTTTTGGCATGAGCAAGGGCAGCAAAATATAGGGACCATTTTTGCTCTCTATCCTATGTGAGTAGATAGCTCACGTGGTCTTTGGCGTCACGGTTGTGGTGTTGAGTGGGCAGTGACGAGGGTTAGATTCCCTCTAAGAGGTAAGTAAATGCTTTATTGAATATTTTTTATTATTGCCTAATGTTGGAGGAATAAGGTGATGCTAAGGGAATAATGTTTGATTATATTTTTATTTACTTGGAAGACAAGATATAAGGGTTGAAATGCACTTTTAGAAAAAGAGAAATTTTTGGTGTTTTCCTCTTTTAGAAGTATACCATATTATATATCGTTGGAAAGTGTATTTCGAGGGCTATTTTATTAACTTGATTATATGGAGAAATAAGGTGTATGTAAAGATATATTTCTATTTTTGTAAAGGGGTTCAAAGTGAAGGTTATTTTGTTCTTTTTCAAAGTGTGTTGAGTGTGGCATATTTTCAAAGGGGTTTCTTCATCTTCATAAAAGGTATGGGCACATTCTCCTATTTTTTTTTTATGGTGGTTGATTTCTGAAATATATTTAGAGAGAAAAGGATTCATTGTGGTTTCATTTTCGAAAGTGGTTGGTTGAATGCTTCAAGGTTTTCTAGTTTGAGAGTTGTGGTTAAACCTTATTTTATAATCATAGTTGTTGAAGCCCATTGGTTATGCAAAGAACTTGAAAAGAACATGAGTATCATTGTTATGTGAAAAATATTTTATTAGCATTGCTGTTAAAACCCATTGGTTATGTAAATAACTTGAACTTGAGAAGAACATGAGTATCATTGTTACGTGCTATTTGTGGTTGGGAATTGTTGGAAACATTTGATTTGGTTGATACATGCTTGGACTAGGGTTTGTACGAAAGAGTTGTTCCTTGTGGTAGTTGGTTGAGAAGAGTTGTTTGAGCCTAGTCAAGTGATTGTGTGAAGTGGTTGTTCAAGTTCCATGAAACAAACTATTCTATATTATGGATTTGATTTGAGATTGAGATTTGAGGATAGAACATATTGAGTCTCTAACAATTCTCTTTATGCTTCTATGATATTGCCTTGAGTTGAGAAATATATTGGATTTGAGTATAGAACATATTGAGTCTCTAAAAATTCTCTTTATGCTTCTATGATATTGATTTGAGTTGAGATCATTGTGGATCATAGTTGTCATCCATTGTAGAGTGCATTTCCATTCATTATTGAGTTCATCATTGAGCCTTGCCTTGAAAGTTTTGTGGATGATATTTGAGTACTACTTGAGCATGATTGATTGAGCCTTTGATAAGGCCTTTGGGATAGATTTGTGGACAATTTTGGGACATATTTGTGAGCAGTTTTGGACAAGTTTTGTGTGAGCTTGTTGAGCATATTTGAGCAAGTTCTGTGTGAGCTTGTTGAGCAGTTTTGAACAAGTTTTATGTGAGCTTGTTGAGCAGATTTGGACAAGTTTTGTGTGAGATTTTTGAGCAGATTTGGACAAGTTCTATGTGAGCTTGTTGAGAAGATAAGTGGAGTGCCTATTTGAGCATATCAATGGATTTCCTACTTGAGAAGATCAGCATCTTACCTAGCTGAGAAAATCAATGGATTTCCTACCTAAGCAGATTAGTGTGTTGCCTAGCTGAGTAGATAAGTGGATTGCCTACCTGAGCAGATTATTGTGTTGCATAGCTGAGAAGATCAGTGGATTACCTACCTAAGTAGACTAGTGTGTTGCTTAGCTGAGTAGATCAATAAATTGCCTACCTAAGAAGATCATTGTATTACCTAGATTTGAGCAGATCAAAGTAATCATTGTATTGGATAAGGATACTTATTTCTATGTGAAATATTATAAGGAGATTATCTTGTGGAGTACCTCACATTGGGGGAACCATGTTAAATCTTGTGTCTCAAATTATGTGTGGTGACTTGTGCTCTTGCTTACTATTGCTATCTGAATTATTAATGCACACTGCTATATTTGGTTATTGCAATTAAGGAGATTAATTGATATTGGTTTGGAAAGAAAGTAAAAAGTGGGTGTTATACTGTTCACCCCCCTCTTAGTATAAGCTTGTGTTCTTCAAGATCAAGAGGTTGCAGTCAAAGAAGAGGAAGAGGTGACAAAACAAACAAGTCTTGTTACAATTGTGGTAAGGTTGGTCACTTTTCTAGAGATTGTTGGTCCAAACCTTCTCAAGAAGGGTAAGGTAATAACTATGGAAACTATGGAGAAGAGGAAGAAAATTCTTCAAATTTGTTCCTCGCATATGGAAAATGAGATCAAAATCTAAATGAAACTTGGATTTTGGATATTGGTTGCTCAAATCATATGAGTGGTAAAGAAGATATTTTTCTACAATGGATTCCACCTACAAGTCAAAGATCAAATTGGGATATGACAAGGCACTACAAGTTGAAGGCATGGGATCCATGGAGGTTCCAACAAAAGAAGGCACCAAGAAGGTAAACACCATCTATTACACCCTCAAAATCCAATATAATTTTCTTAGTGTTGGACAAATAATGGAAAATAACTATAAGCTTGTTTTTGAAGATGAAAAATGTGTAATTTTTGACAAAAACAATTGTAATAGAGTTGTTACACAAGTACCTATGAAAAATAATAGGTTGTTTCATCTTAATTTTTTGGAACAAGGAGGTGCCCAACTTGCTAATGTGGCCATAGAAAATCCAAGTGTGCTTTGGCACTTGAGATATGGTCATCTTAACTTTGCAAGCTTGAAGTTGTTGACTTCACAAGCTATGGTATGTGGATTGCCAAAATTTGAAGAGAACAAGGAGGTGTGTGAAGGATGTGTTTTGGGAAAACACTCAAGAATAAATTTTCCAAGAGGACAAGCATGGAGAGCAAGCCATCCACTACAATTGGTACATTCAAACATTTGTGGTCCCATGAATACCAAAATCTTGGGTAAAAATTATTACTTTCTCACTTTAATTTATGATTTCTCTAGAATGTGTTGGATTTATTTTTTGAAAACTAAAGATGAAGCTTTTGATTGTTTCAAGGATTTCAAAAATAATGTAGAGAATCAAAGTGAGTATGTTGTAACGAGATTAAGAACTGATAGAGGAGGGGAGTTTTGTTCAAATACATTTCTCAAATTTTGTAAATATTGTGGGATCAAAATGGAATTAACTACTACCTACACCCCACAACAAAATGGTGTGGCTAAAAGAAAGAACCGCACTATTGTAGAAATGGCTATATCAATGCTTCAAAAAAAGAAACTCAGTAACATGTATTGGGATGATGTTGTTAGAACAAGTGTTTATATTTTGAATAGGAGTCCTACTTCTAGTTTAGATGGGATGACTCCTTATGAGGGATGGTATGAAAAAAATCCAAATGTAAAACACTTCAAATTTTTTGGTTGTCTTGCATATGCACACATTCTTGATGAGACAAGAAAGAAACTTGACCCCAAAATTCAAGCATGTATTTTCATTGGGTATTGTGAGTCTTCTAAGGCATATAGGCTCTACAATCCAAAAACACATGAAGTTGTAATTTCCAGAGATGTGATTTTTGATGAAGGGGGAGTATGGGGCCATCATAAAACTTTTTGTTGATGATGTATCTCAAGATGAAAGCTCTTCTCAAGTGCAACCCATTAATAAAATCAGCATTGGAAATCCTCCTCCAAATAAGAGTTCTACTCCAACAAGTGCTACTCCAAGTTTTTCTCCACAAAGATCAGCAAGTTCTTCTCCAATGCCAATGAAAATAGATTCACCATCAAGAGGTAAGAGAAAAATTCAATACCATCACTCCTATCAGATGTTGGATAAGAATTTTCAAAAAAGATACACTGGAATACAAGCTAGTGAGATGAATGAAGTTTTGAAAAGACTTGAAAATCTGCATATGTATGGTGATGATGACTCATAAGATCCTAAGGGAGATGTAGTAAATTATGCTTTAATGACTAGTGTAGAGATAGATCCATATACTTATGAAAAATTATTTATTCATGATGTATGGCAACAAGCCATGGAAGAGAAAATGTCCTCTATAAAAAGGAATGATACTTGGGAGCTAGTGGAGATTCCTAAAGGTAAGAAATGTATTGGATGTAAATGGGTCTATAAGACCAAGTTCAATGTTGATGGGAAAATTGAAAGACACAAGGTAAGGCTAGTAGCAAAAGGATTTACTCAAAAGTATGGAATTGGCTATGAGGAGACCTTTGATCCTATTGCTAGACAAGAGACCATCAAATTAGTACTTTCTTTGGCTACCCACAAAGGGTGGACAATTCAAAACATGGATGTTAAGAGTAACTTTCTCAATGGGTACTTGAATGAAGAGTTTTTTGTTCAACAAACTCAAGGCTTTGAAGAACAAGGTAAGGAGAACCTTGTCTACAAATTGAAGAAAGCATTGTATAGCCTCATGAAGAACACAAGCTTATACTGAGAGGGGGGTGAACAGTATAAGACCACTTTTTACTTTTCTTTTCAATTCAATATTATGCAGTGTATAGATAGAAGTATCAATAGCAGTAATCAAAGCAATGCACAAAACACCATCCACAAAAGTGACACAACAATTTACGTGGTTCACCCAATGCGGGCTACTCCACGGAGAAAATATTTTGCTAAAACTTTCTCAATCAATCTCTTGGGAATCCTTCCCAATTACAATGTTTATGGACCTCTATCCAAAGGAGATGCTGATCCCCTAAATCTCAAGTTCATGGATCTCTTCCATAGGAGAACTCTTTCCCCTTCTACTTTGGCTAGTGATCTTCTAGAAGACTTTATCTCTCTCCTGCACTGACTGGTGGATCTCTCTCCACTTGAAGACTCCTCACTCAGATCTATCTTCAATTGTCCTGGCTGTTGGATCTCTATCCACTGAGACTCTATCCTCTATACTCTATCACCTCCAAAGCTCTATCAATAGGTTCACTTAGAACCTCCTCAAATATGCTCAATAGGCTCACTTAGAACCTACTCAAATCTGCTCAATAGGCTCACTCAAAACCTACTCAAATATGCTCAATAGGCTCACTCAGAACCTGCTCAAATCTGCTCAATAGGCTCACTCAGAACCTGCTCAAATATGCTCAATAGGCTCACTCAGAACCTGCTCAAATCTGCTCAATAGGCTCACTCAGAACCTACTCAAATCTGCTCAATAGGCTCACTCAGAACCTGCTCAAATATGCTCAACAAGCTCACACAGAACTTGTCCCAATCTGCTCAATAAGTCCTCTCTAGGACTTGCTCAAATCTGCATAGCAAGCTTTCACAAAAGCTTACACAAAAATAGTCCACAAGCCTTCTCAAAGACTTGCCTCAAATCAGCTCAACAAAATCTCAACTCAATCTCATAGAAGCATAAAGAGAATTGTTAGAGACTCAATATGTTCTATACTCAAATCCCAATCTCAATTCAAAGCAATCTCAACTCAGCTCAATCTTATAGAAGCATAAAGAGAATTGTTAGAGACTCAATATTCTATCTCAAATCCCTCTCAAGTAATCTCAACTCAGCTCAATCTTAACTCAATAAGAATATAGAATAGTTTGTTTCATGGAACTTGAACAACCACTTCATGCAACCACTTGACTAGGCTCAATCAACTCTACTCAACCAATCACTTCAAGAAACAACTCTTTCTCACAAACCCTAGTCCAAGCATGAATCAACTAACTCAAAATATTTCCAACAATGCTCAACAACAAATCTTACATAACAATGATACTCATGTTCTTTTCTAACTCAAGTTCAAGTTCTTTGCATCACCCATTGGCTTCAACAACAATGCTAATAAGACAAGGTTTTAATCACAACTCTCAATTCAGAAAACCTTGAAGCATAAACTCAAAGTACTTCACTCAACCAATGGTCTAAAAACAATGCTTATCAAACAAGGTTTAATCACAACTCACAATCCAGAAAACCTTGAAGCATAAACTCAAAGTACTTCACTCAACCAATGGTCTAAACAACAATGCTTATCAAACAAGGTTTAATCACAACTCACAATCCAGAAAACCTTGAAGCATTAACTCAACCACTTTTGAAAAGGAAACCACAATCAATCCTTTTCACTCCAATGATATTTCAAAAATCAACCACCCAAATAAAATCAATGGAGAGTATTACTCATACCTTTTTGATGCCTTATGAGTTGTCCACTAAATCTGTCACACTCAACACACTTTCTTTTTCAACTCTTAACAAGGGTTAGAGATCTTGAGTAATAACACAACAATAATATCCAAATAACACCTTATTACTCCTACTTTATTTTAACATCCACCAAAGTTCTTTTTAAAAGAAAACCCTTACTCAAAATAACTTTCACTAAAAAGAACTTTATCAAAAACCCTTATTACTCCTAACAATTTCAAAAATCACAATTAAAAATAATTCACAACTCAAACAACCACCATGACCTTATTCCTTAAGGTTACTCAACAAATCAACTAACGAAGCACCTTTACCCCTTATCACTCCACCTTAGGCAATCCAAACAAAATATTAATAAAAACCTTAATACCTGCCTCGAGGGGAATCGAACCCTCATCTTGCCCCAACGTGAACGCCCTAGCCACGACCAAGCTGTCGCACGAGCTATAGGCTCATTGGTGAAAAAGAAGCACCACCCGCTTCTTATCCTTCACCCTCTTCCGCCAAGCGAAAAGTATGCGCCTTGGGCGCCTCAATAGAACAAAGCCAAAAATGATGCTTGCGGGAATCGAACGCACAACCTCCTTGTCACCAACACCTTTGCACAATCCAAGCTGCCACTAGGCCACGCTGCCCAATGCATTTTGGGAAGTGGTCGTTGTCTCCCTTTAATGTTCGTTGCATCACTTAAACGAAAAACACGAGCTCTTTTTCTTCGCAAATACCAAGCGCAAATATCAACGAGCAAGGATGAATGAATTAAAAAATTCAATGGCATATTTATATGCCTTCCCTTTGCTTTGGAAACATCGACCTTTTTGAAACTTCCTTCATGACGTCGGTGGATAAACTTTTAATTTTAATTTTAAATAAATTAAAATTTAAACTAAATCTTTAAAATTAAATATCTCCATCACTAGGGCACATTTTTCGATGAAACGAAAAGCCAACTTGGGTTTTAAGAAAAACCCATTTCAAATATGCCATCCATGGTTTTAAATAAAAACCTTTTGCAAAGCTTCCCTTGAAGCTCCTTTTGGAACCAAATGCCATGCATCCCTTCTTGAACCTTTGATCAAAAACCTTTGCTTCTCATGAAGCTCTTTGTGAAACACAAACATAGTGCTTACTTACATAGATCCTTTTGACATCAATGACAACTCTTAGCTTAGGGACTCAAAATGTCCAACAATCTCCCCCTTTGTCATTGATGGCAACCCATATCCTTTTACTAAAATCTGACCTTCTTTTCTGCTCCCCCTGGGACTTTTCTCCCCTTGGCTCAAAGCTTTCTCAAATATCAAATCTCTCCCCATATCAAAAAACTCTCCTCAATATACACAAATCTCTCCCCCTTTGTCATCAATGGCAAAGGGTCACCTTTGGGGCTCGGGGCTAAGAATGAGCCTCTTAGCTTAGCCCCTCCCCCACCTCCACATGAGGTGGTTAATTCTGGGGTGGGAGTATTTCTACTCCCCAAAAGCACTGCTCTTTACCTTTACCTTTCTCTCTTCCTTTCTGAGTTTTTTGAATCCTCTCACTATTTCTTACCAAGTCATCATCCCTATTCCTATCATCACTTATGTTCCTGTTCCTGTTCTTGTTCTCATCCATGTTCCTATTTATGTTCTTGTTCTTGTTCTCATCCATGTTCCTGTTCCTGTTCATGCCTGCTTTTGGAATATTTTCTCTACACCATCTTGTTGTGTGACCATCATTATTGCACTTATAACACTTAATGTTATTATTCCTTGGAGGTGCAAATGTCTTAGGATATCTCCTAGTGAAGCCATATCCTCTTCTGCCATGAACCCTGCAATTCATTGCCACTCATTGCCTTGTGACCAAACTCATTGCATGAGTAGCAATACCCATGGAAAATTTATCCTTTCCCATATTCCTATCTTTTGTATGACCTGCACTGTGAAGCCATGTGCCCAAACTTGTGACATGAGAAGCATCTCCCATTGAAGCTTCCTTGCCTAGACCTCATTGGTCTCCTATTTTGATTGTTGTTCCATCTGTATCTTCTTTGTGCATTGTTTCTATCTTTGACCTCTTTGTTGTCCAACTCATCCTCTGATGTCTCATTCCAACTTACACTATTATTTTTTGAAGTATCTTCTTCTAAAATTCCTTCTTCTTCTAGACTTGAAGTAGACTTTTCTTCCCATTTATTTTGAGCCTGTTTGGAACCAAGACCTGTCTTGTTTGTTGCTCCTCTTTGTATCTTGATTATTTTGTCTACACTCTTTGCACTGTTCACATATTTGTACAATTTTTTCTTGGAATCCTCTAAATATTCCTTTAGTAGTGCCACTTCTTGTGTTAACTTTTCACACTCCAAAATATTTGCTTCTAACTTATCCTTGAACTTACTTGCCTTAGCCTTTGACTTTTCTAAGTCCTCTATGAGCAATAATATTTCTTCATCACATTCTTGAAACTGACTTTCAAGCTTAGAGTGTTGCTTTCTTACCTTATTTACTGTGTCAAGAGCATAGATAAGTTCTCCCTTGAGATCATATCCATTCTCCACTGAATAATCCTCTATTTTTTTACCTTTGTCCCTATCATTACTTCCTTTTGGCTTGTCTTCTATAGGATCACTTACTTCATCTTCTAATGCCATTAGAAGATTCTCATCTGGTCTTTCAAGTGCATCTTCAAAACCATCATCACTGAAACTATAGCCATCCCTAGTGCAATTATCTTCAAGATGTCCAAATTTACCACATCTAAAACACTTGAGAATAACTGGAGTCCTTTTCTCTCTAACCATAAATAGGACTTCATCTCTATCATTGTCTGAAAAACTAGCATCACTATCATTTGAGTACTTACTTGCATTATCCGCATAGTAGCTTTTATTTTGCCTTTGAAAGAACTTCTTTCCTTGTCTGTTTTGTCCATCCTTGCCTTTCTTCTTGTACCTGTGTCTTTCTGATTCTCTGTACTTGTGATCCTATTTTTCTTCGTCACTGTTGTACTTTGGCTCTTTGCACTCTGTCGCATAGTGTCCATACTTTCCACAATTGAAGCACTTAATAGATCTTACATCTATGAATATTTTGGAACCTTTATCTCTTCTACCATAGTTAGCTTCTTCATCACTAGATGACTCACTTCTTGATTCTATCTTTTTACCCTTTTTCTTTTTGTCCACTTTGAATGCAGCTTCTTTCGGAGGAATAGGATCTTTTGTTCTTATCTCAAAAGTAGTAAGCATGCCAAGCAAATAATTCCTTGTCAAAGAATCACTATCAATTGATGTTTCTATAGCAGAAACCTTTTCACTATACCTTTTTGGAAGAGTTCTCAAGATCTTATCACAAGCATCAGATTCATCAACCTTCATTCCAAGACCTCTCATCTCATGTACAAGTTCATCAATCTTACTGAGATAATCATGAATATTTTCATCATCTCTCATTCTTAAGTTCTCAAATTCTCCTTTGAGATTTTTGATCTTAGCTTTCTCGACACCTTTATCACCCTCATATATGTCATGCAGAGATCCCACATATCTTTTGTTGTTTTACAATCCATAACCTTCATAGATTTTGATCTACCCAATCCTTTTATAATTGCATTCATAGCTCTTGAATTTGCATGCATTAGAAGCTTACCTTCCTTATCTATAGGAGGATTGATTGTAGAATCATATCCAAGTTCCACTGCATCCCAAACTTCATTTCCAAGTGCCATCAGGTGAAATCTCATCAACATACACCAATACAAGAAGTCACTTCCATCAAATACTGGTATTGCATTATTGAAGGACCCATCCTTTTGATCCTTGTGATCCATTGTGTTCTTAGACCGCTTTTCCTTCAAGCTATCAAACTCTTCAGAAGGAACCCACTCTGATACCAATTGAAGAACACAAGCTTATACTGAGAGGGGGGTGAACAGTATAAGACCACTTTTTACTTTTCTTTTCAATTCAATATTATGCAGTGTATAGATAGCAGTATCAATAGTAGTAATCAAAGCAATGCACAAAACACCATCCACAAAAGTGACACAACAATTTACGTGGTTCACCCAATGCGGGCTACTCCACGAAGAAAATATTTTGCTAAAACTTTCTCAATCAATCTCTTGGGAATCCTTCCCAATTACAATGTTTATGGACCTCTGTCCAAAGGAGATGATGATCCCCTAAATCTCAAGTTCATGGATCTCTTCCACAGGAGAACTCTTTCCCCTTCTGCTCTAGCTAGTGATCTTCTAGAAGACTCTATCTCTCTCATTGCATTGACTGGTGGATCTCTCTCCACTTGAAGACTCCTCACTCAGATCTATCTTCAATTGTCCTAGTTGCTGGATCTCTATCCACTGAGACTCTATCCTCTGTACTCTATCACCTCCAAAGCTCTATCAATAGGTTCACTTAGAACCTCCTCAAATATTCTCAATAGGCTCACTCAGAACCTACTCAAATATGCTCAATAGGCTCACTCATAACCTACTCAAATATTCTCAATAGGCTCACTCAAAACCTGCTCAAATCTGCTCAATAGGCTCACTCAAAACCTGCTCAAATCTACTCAATAGGCTCACTCAGAACCTACTCAAATCTGCTCAATAGGCTCACTCAAAACCTGCTCAAATCTGCTCAACAAGCTCACATAGAACTTGTCCCAATATGCTCAATAAGTCCTCTCTAGGACTTGCTCAAATCTGCATAGCAAGCTTTCACAAAATCTTACACAAAAATAGTCCACAAGCCTTCTCAAAGACTTACCTCAAATCAGCTCAACAAAATCTCAACTCAATCTCATAGAAGCATAAAGAGAATTGTTAGAGACTCAATATGTTCTATACTCAAATCCCAATCTCAATTCAAAGTAATCTCAACTCAGCTCAATCTTATAGAAGCATAAAGAGAATTGTTAGAGACTCAATATGTTCTATACTCAAATCCCAATCTCAACTCAAAGCAATCTCAACTCAGCTCAATCTTAACTCAATCAGAATATAGAATAGTTTGTTTCATGGAACTTGAACAACCACTTCATGCAACCACTTGACTAGGCTCAATCAACTCTACTCAACCAATCACTTCAAGAAACAACTCTTTCTCACAAACCCTAGTCCAAGCATGAATCAACTAACTCAAAATATTTCCAACAATGCTCAACAACAAATCTTACATAACAATGATACTCATGTTCTTTTCTAACTCAAGTTCAAGTTCTTTGCATCACCCATTGGCTTCAACAACAATGCTAATAAGACAAGGTTTTAATCACAACTCTCAATTCAGAAACCTTGAAGCATAAACTCAAAGTACTTCACTCAACCAATGGTCTAAAAAACAATGCTTATCAAACAAGGTTTAATCACAACTCACAATCCAAAAAACCTTGAAGCATAAACTCAAAGTACTTCACTCAACCAATGGTCTAAACAACAATGCTTATCAAACAAGGTTTAATCACAACTCACAATCCAGAAAACCTTGAAGCATTAACTCAACCACTTTCGAAAAGGAAACCACAATCAATCCTTTTCACTCCAATGATATTTCAAAAATCAACCACCCAAATAAAATCAATGGAGAGTATTACTCATACCTTTTTGATGCCTTATGAGTTGTCCACTAAATTTGTCACACTCAACACACTTTCTTTTTCAACTCTTAACAAGGGTTAGAGATCTTGAGTAATAACACAACAATAATATCCAAATAACACCTTATTACTCCTACTTTATTTTAACATCCACCAAAGTTCTTTTTAAAATAAAACCCTTACTCAAAATAACTTTCACTAAAAAGAACTTTATCAAAAACCCTTATTACTCCTAACAATTTCAAAAATCACAATTAAAAATAATTCACAACTCAAACAACCACCATGACCTTATTCCCTAAGGTTACTCAACAAATCAACTAACGAAGCACCTTTACCCCTTATCACTCCACCTTAGGCAATCCAAACAAAAGATTAATAAAAACCTTAATACCTGCCTCGAGGGGAATCGAACCCTCATCTTGCCCCAATGCGAATGCCCTAGCCGTGGCCAAGCTGTCGCACGAGCTGCGGGCTCGTTGGTGAAAAAGAAGCACCACCCGCTTCTTATCCTTCACCCTCTTCCACCAAGCGAAAAGTATGCGCCTTGGGTGCCTCAACAGAACAAAGCCAAAAATGATGCTTGCGGGAATCGAATGCACAACCTCCTTGTCACCAACACCTTTGCACAATCCAAGCTGCCACTAGGCCATGCTGCCCAATGCATTTTGGGAAGTGGTCACTGTCTCCCTTTAATGTTCGTTGTGTCACTTAAATGAAAAACACGAGCTCTTTTTCTTCGCAAATACCAAGCGCAAATATCAACGAGCAAGGATGAATGAATTAAAAAATTCAATGGCATATTTATATGCCTTCCCTTTGCTTTGGAAACGTCGGCCTTTTTGAAACTTCCTTCATGACGTCGGCGGATAAACTTTTAATTTTAATTTTAAAATTTAAATTTAAATTTTAAATAAATTAAAATTTAAACTAAATCTTTAAAATTAAATATCTCCATCACCGGGGCACCTTTTTCGATGAAACGAAAAGCCAACTTGGGTTTTAAGAAAAACCCATTTCAAATCTGCCATCCATGGTTTTAAATAAAAACCTTTTGCAAAGCTTCCCTTGAAGCTCCTTTTGGAACCAAATGCCATGCATCCCTTCTTGAACCTTTGATCAAAAACCTTTGCTTCTCATGAAGCTCTTTGTGAAACACAAACATAGTGCTTACTTACATAGATCCTTTTGACATCAATGACAACTCTTAGCTTAGGGACTCAAAATGTCCAACACCTCAAGCAAGCACCAAGGGCATGGTACTCACGCATTGATGGCTACTTTCAAAAGTATGGATTCACTAGGAGCAAAAGTGAACCTACTCTCTACTACATGAAATAAGGTAAAGATATTCTCATTGTATGTTTATATGTGGATGATCTAATATTCATGGGTAGTAGTGCTAAGATGAATAAGGAGTTCAAAAACTCCACGATGAAATAGTTTGAAATAAAATATCTAGGCTTGATGCATTGCTTCCTAGGCATGGAAGTACATCAAACAGGTAAAGGGATATTTATATGTCAACACAAATATGCTTAAGATATGATAAATAAATTTGCTATGGAGCAATGCAATTCTGTTGCAACTCCAACAGGTCATGGGATCCAATTAAGCAAAGAATATGGAGCACCAAAATTTGACATGACCACTTATAGGAGCATGGTTGGGAGTCTAATGTTCCTCACCAACACAAGGCCTGATATTCAATATGCAATTTCTCTTGTTTCATTATATATGGCTGATCCATCTGAACTTCATCTACAAGCAACTAAAAGAATTCTGAGATATGTAAAGGATACATTGGATTTTGGGATCCATTACCACAAATGTAATTTTGTAAAGTTAGTTGGCTTTAGTGATAGTGATTGGGACATCAATATAGATGATAGAAAATCTACTTTAGGGAATTGTTTTAGTCTTGGGTCAGAACTAATTACTTGGAGTTCCAAAAAGCAGACTGTTGTAGCATTATCATCTACTAAAGCTGAGTACATAGCAATCACAAATGCTAGTACCCAAGCTTTATGGTTGAGAAAATTATTTGAAGAAATAGGAGAAATACAAAGTGGTCCTACTAGATTGTATTGTGATAATATGAGTGTCATTAAATTGGCATATAATCCTATCCACCACAACAGGTCAAAGAACTTAGATATGAAGTATCACTTCATTCAAGACATGGTGGAGAAACAGGTGGTTGAGCTATGACATTGCAACACTTTGGACAACATGGCAGACATATTCACCAAAGGAGTTGCTAAAGCTCAGTATATAAAGCTAAGAGACTATCTTGTCAGTCCTCTCAACTTTAAGGGGAGAATGTTGAATATTGATAATGTTTTCTCTACGTAACTATGTTTTAGGGTTATGTTAAAATTATTAGAGAAAATGTTGGATGAAGATTAGTATCTTCTAATTTTGGATGTTGTTACATAATTTATCTATTTCTTCTATGTTCAGTTATGGTCTGTTATGATCAAGTTCTATAAAATGTAATCAAATTTATGAAGAAATTTAAGTTGTATGTGATTATCCTAAATGTGATAATCCTATGCTAGTAGATAAGTTGTATACTTGTGATTTTATTGAGAGGACGAAAATCTGGACACATACGCAAAGAATTGTCTTTTCGATGAGCTAAGACGACAGGTGAGGAATAAGGACTAGTACTATGATGGATGACACCCTGGTCTAAAATTTCTTGGACAATCTTCTCAATTTCTATTTTCTGGGGTTGGGGATATCGATAAGGATGACCATTGGTGGAAGACTACCAGGAACTAGATGTATCACATGGTCATGAGATCTTTTGGGAGGTAGGCTTGTGGGTTCCTAAAAAATTACTCATAGTTAGTCACAATATTTTGGAGAGCTTCATCTTTGATTTTTGGCATAGTTTGTTCTAATTTTTCAATGCAGTTGATTCGGGCTATGAATCCTCCACCTTCTTTTCTTAACAATTTTTCCATGCTATGTGAACATAAAACCTTTTATGGAGGTGTATGTAGTCCTTGAAGACAGATGGTTCTCCCATTGGCTTACCATTCCACAAAGTGATTTTTGTGACTAAAACCTACGATGGTTTCTAATTGTTCCATCCATGCAACACCTAAAATGACTTTTGAATTTCCTAATTCTATAACAAAAAGAGGACCTTGCCAAGTATATGTACCCATTTTTAGTGAAATTGGATATGTCTTACCGAGACATTGAGAAATTTCCTTGCTTTTCGTTCTAACTTGAAACCAATCTTGACTAGAAGAGTAGATGTGCAGACCCAGAGTCTTTGCAAGATGTGCATCGATGATGTTGTGAGTACTTCTGGAATCAATTAGTATCGTCATCCACTTATTCCAAATGAAACCTGCCACTTTGATTGTATGGTGAGAAGATAACCTCATAATAGCATGTATTGAAATAATCATGGTATCCTCCTCAGTGATAACTTCATCATGTGCCTCTTGGTCCTCAATTGGGAGATCCTTCGGTGCTTCGTACTCCTCTATTTATTCTTCCTAGTCGGCATATTCTATTTGAAAATTTTGTTGTGGTGTACATGCTTGATATTTTTGATGTTGACTGCGAAATTTGTAATAGAAGTATCATGATGGTTGATCATTTTTTGCAAAAATATTTGTTGTGGAATGGAGGTCGACCATATGCATCCCGTCGTGTGGATGAACCTATGTTCACCTTGGTTTCTGCTAAGTCAGCAATCCTTATACACTCATCCAACTTGGATGGATTTTGTAGATCTACCTCCACTTTAATATGTGCTTTTAATCCATTTTGAAATGTTGCTACTACCACATCCTGGGGTAGGTCTTCTGCATAGGAAAGCATACTGGTGAATTCAAAAATATAATCCCCTACTGATCCTTTTTGCTTGAGTGACAATAATCGTACTGTGTAGGAACCTGTGGGCCCTTTGTCAAATCTATGAAGAAAGGCTCTTTTGAAAGTATCACAATATAATGCAGCTTGAGGCTCCTCACGTTTATACCATTTAAACCATTGATAAGCTTCGGTGCCAAATTTGGTTGCTGTAAAAGGGACCCTGTCCATGCCTTGAAATTTATAAAATTCTAAGATGCCCTCCATTTTTGCAATCCACCCACATGGATCCTGGACTTCAAAGGTAGGCATGTCAATGCGTGGATGATTGATGCCTGATGGACCTCTCGGTTGGTGGATATTATTTCTATCTTGTTCCTCGTTACTTCTCTGTCTCTGGTTGTTATTTTGATAGGGTTTGTAGAACCCTCTTTGTTGCTCCATATTTTCTTCATTACCCCTATCCTCACTATTCTGGTGACCATTGTGAGTCAAATACTGACTATTTTTACCTCTATGGCATGTATAGTCATTATTGTAGACCTCTGTACTCCAGTGATTGGAACTAGAAGGAGTCGGTTTGGGCAGTTTTTGAGATGCATTGAAACTTTCAGCCATCCTTTGAAGATTTAGTATCAAGGCTTTTAATAACTCATCATTGATGACTAGATGATTTCCTTCCACTTGGATGATGTGTTCTTGTGTGGAATCTGGAGAAGAATTGTATGCCATTGGGCTAACCACTAGATGACAATTCTGGATGGAGAAGGAGAATTTTTTGTACCTTGGCTTTGATGAGCTCTTCTTGCATTGTGGTTGGGATTTTCCAAGCTAGTTAATCATCCACCAGGTCCTTTGGTCCAAATTCTATTCATGCACCTTCCAAAATCTCATGTTTAGGAGATTCCAAATTCTGTAAAAAAATCGGTAAATTTACCCAAAAAATTGGTTTATTTTCCACCTAATTATCACTCCAACTGTGATGTGGATTGAATTTTTGGCTTGCTTTGCAACTTTGGATAACAACTTGACAATTTTCTTGACAGCAATGTGATAGATTGACACTGCTTTGATAGCAATGACAATTTTCTTGAAGCTTGACACTGATTTGATAGCAATGTGATAGATTGACGTCCGATTTACCTTGACACGACTGAGGACTCCACTAGGCAATACCCGACACTAGAACTGGACTTGACTGACGATGTGAGAGAAATAGACCACCCAAGATGCGAGGGACCCAAGGACACCATGTAACATATGATGACACTAGATACTGACGGATGGGACACACAAGATGCGAATAACAACTGGCGACTGGACACGTGAGACCCAATATGGACACGAAATGACACAGGGGATAGCTGGACCACCGAAGACGAGAAGGAGACTAAGCCACACCCAATGCGACACAACTGAAACATGAAGGATAAGGATACAAAAATGTACATGATGAAACAACACCGACATGACCAAGACTCGGCTAGGACTGGACATGATAGACATGACGAAGATAAGACACAACACAAAACAATGAAGAGAACCTGAAAGACAACACACTAATTAAGATGGAAGGACACGTGGACAAGGCTAAGCATGCATGAAGGATGTTGGTCGTGTTACCAAAGTCACACTTTACTCCTTGTATTTGTCGTGTTATAAACCACACTTCACCCTATGCACTCCCAATGTGGAACATATGTCCTGATGACAAAATAAAAAATATTATGAACCTTAGTTTAGCCCTTTAATATTTTTATTTCACTCGTTCTGATTGGATGGCATTCACGCGGCTGTGCAGGGATACGTAGAGACATTTTTGGTGATTTCTCATGTGGATTTCATCGAACTTGGTGTTTTTGAAACGTATGGGCGTCTGATTGCCTTCGCCTCACCTGATAATTGGTCCACTCGCTTGCTAAAATGTTTTGAATCTTGTTTTTTTTTGTGTAGGCTTCTGGGTGATTGCGGTGGTCAACCTGTAGTTGTACACATAGTAATAATGTATTCTCCCTTTATGACTTCTTTTGTAACGTATACAGACGTACATTTTTGGGAGTTATTTCCACCGATCCACGCCTGAAGATGGACTTTTGTTGCTCCTTTGCACAGTTTGCCTATGAGTGGAAAAACCTGTGCCTGCCCACTCACATAGATCTCATGATACCACTTGATGAGACACTCTTACGAGTTCTCTTAGTCCACAATTATACTATAATTAATTTCAACCCAATTAATAATCAACTATGATATACAACCAGAAGAAGTATGCAATTTTAGAAGTAAATCAAATGAAGTTCGAATATAATCTTGTAGCCACTTGAGGTGGGCACTCCCTCGTCGTAAAGGCTCTATGCGAATAGCACATATGAAATTGGAATAAAAATTGAGATGAAGAGTCCTTAAAATAATAAATCAAACCTATTCTAAATAGTGAAAATAATAATTGCAATTGGAACCTAACATAGTCGGCTATGTTAGGGTTGTATCACTAGCCAAGAGAAAACCCCCTCTGCAAGGTCTCAAGAATTGCAAGAGCTTCCATAAAATTGTTGGATTGAATACCTTTATAAATGGAAAAGAAAAAACTAACACCACCAGTAGAATCTCTCCCAACACTGCTAATGCCATCATGTCCAGGATTACCCCTAGATGATCCATCAGTATTAATTTTTAAAACTCCTCTAGGAGGTGGTCTCCACCTACCATCTCTCCTAACCTTCTTGCTGAGTTGAGGAACCCTACTAGGGCTAGAAGAGTTCACACCATCCCAAAAGAGAACAAGGGCTTGCTGTACCTTCTTCTCCCTAAAATCCAAAAGAGGGTCCACATCACATTTTCTATGGATGGTTTCCTGAACCATATACAGGATCATTTACCAGATCTGTTGAACAACCAAATAACTACCCTAAAATATGCGTCGGTTTTGTTCAAGCCAAATTTTCTAGATGATGCAAGAAGGGCCCAAATTCCAAGCCACCCGAAGGAATGGGGACTTGGTCGGAGGTCTACCCAGACTACTCCAAAACTCCACCAGGGATAGCACATGAAAACATGGATGGTTCCAAGCGCTCCACCAATGGTGCCAAATATCTCTAGCAAAGGAGCATTGGAAAAATAAATGAGAAGAGTCATCCTCATTCTTACTACAAAGGACATAAAAAGAGGGACCCTGAAATCCACTCTTCCTCATATTATCCCAAGTGAGGCATTTATTACGAGCTACCAACCAGAGAAAGAAGTTACATTTTGGCCAGGCAAATTTGTTTCGCACTTTTTTCCACCAAGTGACAGGAAAAATCCCATACTTTTCGTTATCAAGAACCTGATAACCATAGGCTACCGAGTAGGTTCCCTTAGGATCAGGGTTCCAAGCCAGAATATCTTTACCCGTCAAATGAAGAACAAGGCCTCCCCATAAGAATAAGAGCAAGCACCTCTCTGTCCTTGGCCAGTCCCCCCTGGGGCCACCAAGATAATTAATCTTTATTTATTGAAAATCTAATGATTTATCATTATTTGAAAAAGCTCCCTTCCTGTAATTATTTATATTATATAGAAAATAAAAAATATATAAAACATTTTACTACTCAAATATATATACATATACAAAACAAATTATGTTATTATTTAATAGAATTAAATATATTTTTTATTATATATTCATAAAAAATTGTCCGTATTTGTAGCACAGTTGGAGAAGGTAAGCTTGGCCCCGCTGAATGAGAGGTCCACAATTCGAACCTCTGCAATGCCAAGGGGGACACAATAAAAAACCCATTCCTTGCTAGTTGTGGTCGGGGGTCTAAGGGTTTCTTTGGTGTCATTTTCACCATAAACCAAAGTATTATCCACCTTTGTAGCACAATTGGATAAGGTAATCCTAGCCCCATTGAATGGGAGGTCCATGATTCAAACCTCTGTGATGGGAAGGGGGACACAATAAAAAAACTTATTCTTCATTGGTTGTCGTCGAGGGACTAAGGGTTTCTTTGGTGTCATTTTCACCATAGTCAAAGAGGAATTTGGAAAGGTGATCCTTTGTGCCCATATTTTTTTATTTTTATGGCTGAAGATTTAGGAAGATCGATACTTGCTGCTAACTTGTCCTCTAAGATTAAGGGCATTAGGCCTGATGGTATTGTAGAGGCAATTTCTTATCAATATTTTATAGATGACATTGTACTTCTTGGGGAGGATACTTTGAGAGAGGCTAAGATATTCCTGAATATTTTGTAGTTGTATGAGAAAGTGTTGGAAATATGAGCAAGATTTGTTGTCATTGATGTCAAAGGAATACTAAGAAAATGTCAAAAGAATGTTAAGCAAATGGTTCATGGTTGATTTTCTAAGAGGTAAGGATATAATATTTAATTTAAATATTATATGGCTGAAGCATCAAAAGAGAAGCAAGAAGGATAACAATATTATAATATTTGGGCAAAAGAAAAGGGTTGAAAAGATATCTCCGTTCCATGGTGGTTGAAAGAAAATAATAAGGTTATTTTGCTAAGGTGATAATGGCAAAAGGTTCCCCTAAAAACCTAAGGAAGTTTATATTTTATTTTATTTAAAAAGGCCCAAAGGACATTTAAATATTTAATTATAATATTTAAATTCATTTTGAATTTAAATAATTATAATTAAAATATTATTTTCGAAATGCAAAGTCTAATTTCTCTATCCATCGACGTGAAGGCAAATGCCTTGAAAGGTATATTAATATAGCCTTAATCAAAGGCTAAAGTTGTAATTTGAAAATCATGTATGCTTTGTTGTGCTCGTCGATCGAACGTGGAAGGGAGAAGAAGTGTGCCAGTGCTAACTCCGAGGGAGAGAAAGGCATAAAGGGAAGTGATGCTAGATTCAAAGTACCATCCGGAGGCTAGCCCAGACGATGATTGGCTTGGGCGCTAAGTTGTAGCAGAGGGGAGGTCTCGGGTTCGAGACTTTACGGCAACGAAAGGAGGAAGCTTTTTGTTTTAAAAGCTTTTGGTAGCAGCTAGGGAATAAGTGTGCGTGGGCACACTTAGGTCCCACGTGAGCACCTAGCTCACGTGGTAGTGGAAGCCATGACTAGGGCGCTAGTGGCAACGCAGCATGGGTTCGATTCCCACCAAGGGCAAAAGGTATTTAATTTTTAATATTTAATATTTTGTCCTAAGGTTTGTTGGCATGAGCATTTAGGGAGGTATAAGGTTTATGAAAATAAATTTTATATTGTGATTTTGGTGATTAAAGTGTTGAAAGGAGTAATAAGGCTTTAGAGGAGTTTAAATATTATTTTAAAATAAAGTCTTATTGGGTTTAATAGTTGAAAGGAGTAATAAGGTGTAATTGAGATCTAATGTTTTGTATGGTGAGAATAATTTGTGAGGAAATTATTGAATGAAGTTTTGAGAAGGTTTTTGCTACCTAACCCTTAAGATTGGCAAAAGAGTAATTGTGATTGAGATAGGTTTTATAAGGTCAATTCTTCATCAAACAAAAGGTATGGGCACATCTTCCTTGTGAGTGATTGTTGGATGTTGTGAATGCTAAGTTGGAGAGAAAAGGGTTGTTTGATAAGCATTGTTGAGTTTGATTGTTAAAGGTTTTTCTAAGTGAAAGTTGATGATAAAAACCTTGTTTGATAAGCATTGTTGGAAACATTGAATGAACCTTCATATGCATGATTAGGGTTTGTGCAAGATCATGAGTATCATTGTTATGTGAAGTTGAGAACTATCTTGAAATTGGGGTTTGGGTAGGATATGGGGTATATTTGTTATGTTAGATTGTTTGATAAGCATTGTTGGAAATAATTGAGTGAGTGTTCATATGCTTGGACTAGGGTTTGTAAGCAAGGAGTGTTTCATTGAGTGATTGATTGAGTGGAGTTGATTGAGCCTAGTCAAGTGGAAGTGTTGAAGTGATAGTTCAAGTTCTGTGAAACAAATTGTTCTATATTCTAAATTGATTTGAGAAAGAGATTGAAAGTGATTGAGCATTGTTGTGAGTGTGAAGCATATTGAGTCTCTAACAATTCTCTATATGTTTCTATGAGATTAAACAAGATTCTGTGTGAAGCTTGTCTAAGTGATTGAAGAGGATTTTGTGTTAAATTGAGTTGAGTTGAGTAAGCTTTTGTGGAAGCTTATAATAGAGATTTGAGGTAAGTCTTGGTGAAGACTTGTTGAGAGATTGGACAAGTTCTAGTGAGGACTTGTTGAGCAGATTTGAGGTAAGTCTTGGTGAAGACTTGTTGAGCAGATTGGACAAGTTCTAGAGAGGACTTGTGGATAGATTAGTGTGAGATTTTGTGGAAGCTTACAATGAGATTTGAGATAAGTCTTTGAGAAGACTTGAGAGCAGAGTTGATTGATTGATTTGTTCAAACCTTGAGTTAAGGTTTGGGGAAGATCTAACAGAGTTGATTTGTGATTGATTCAAGATTTGTGTTAAGGCTTGAGGATATAAATTTAGCATTTGAGAGAAATTGAGAGATTTGTGCTAGACCAAGGACTATGTTTAGTGTAGATTTGAGGATAGATATTGAGTAGATTTGTGCTAGATCGAAGGACTATGTTTAGTGAGATTAAGATAGAATAAAATTTGTGCTAGACCAAGGACCATGTTTAGTGTAGATTTGAGATAGAATTGAGAGTAAGCTTTGGAGGTGATAGAGTATAGAGGATGATAGTCTCTAGTGGATAGAGGTCCATTAGCTAGGGTAGTGAGGATAGGTCTTCTGAGTGAGGATAGGAGTCTTCAATGGATAGAGATCCATAAGCCAGTGTAGTGGAGGCAATAATTCTTCTAGAAGATCACCCAAAGAGAGGAGAAGGAGTTCTCCTATGGATAGATATCCATAAACTTGATTAGGGGATTGGTGTCTCCTTTGGATAGAGGTCCATAAACATTGTAATAGGGAAAGGTTTCCCAAGATATTTGTTGAGAAAATTTTAGTGAAATATTTTCTCCATGGAGTAGCCCACATTGGGTGAACCACGTTAAATTGGTGTCTCTATTGTGTGTGGTGATTTATGCATTGCTTTGATTACTATTATTGATATTGCCATTAATATATTGCATAATATTGATTGGGAAAGAAAAGTAAAAAGTGGTCTTATACTATTCACCCCCTCTCAATATAAGCTTGTGTTCTTCAATTGGTATTAGAGTGGGTTCCTTCGAAAGAGTTTAATAGCTTGAAGGAAAATCTCACAAGAACACAAATGGATTCTAAGAGTGGATCCTCAGATAATTCAGCACCAGTATTTGATGGGAGCGATTATGTATTTTGGAGTATGAGAATGAAGATTCACCTGATGGCACTTGGAAATGAAATATGGGAAGCAGTTGAAAATGGATACACACCACCAACTACTCCACCTACAGATAAATATGGTAAGCTTCTACATCATTACAATTCAAAAGCAATGAATGCAATTTTGAGAGGTTTGCATAAAATAGAGTTTATAAAGGTTATGCATTGCAAATCAGCAAAGGAAATTTGGGATAAATTGCAAGGCATATATGAAGGAGATAAAAAGGTCAAAAAGGTAAAGTTGTGAAATCTCAAGGGAATATTTGAAGACCTAAAAATGAAGGATGAGGAAAACATTAGTGCTTATCTACTTCATGTAGATGAGGTTGTTAACTCCATGCAAGGACTTGGACTTGAAGTTCAAGAATCTGATGTTTGTGATAAGATTTTAAGGTCACTCCCAAAAAGGTTTAGTGAAAATATTTCAGCTATAGAGGAATCAAAAGATAGTGATATTTTGACAAGGGATGAATTACATGGCATTCTCACAACTTTTGAGATGAGAACAAAAGAGGAACCTAATCCCCAGAAAGAAGCAACATTCAAAGCTACTAAGAAGACAAAGGGTAAGAATTCAGATTCAAGCAATGAGTCATCCAATGATGAAGAAGCAAATTATGGTAGAAGGAACAAGGATCCAAGAAATTTTAAAGGTACAAAATATATTAGATGTTTCAATTATGGAAAGTATGGTCACTATGCATCTGATTATCAAGAAGCTAGAAATAGCAATGATGAAGAAAAATAGGATCATAAGAACAGGGAAACAAAAAAATACAGGTACCAAAAGAAAAGTAGGGATGGACAAGGCAAGCAAGGAAAGAAGTTCTTCCAAAGATAGAAGAAGAGTTTCTATGCAGACAAAGCAAGTAAGTATTCAAGTAATAGTGATGAAAGTTCCTCAGATAATGATAAATATGAAGTTCTATTTCTAGAAAAAGAAAAAGAAGTGGTTAAGAAAAGGTCACCAATAATTCTCAAGTGTTTTAGATGTGGAAATTTTGGTCATATTGAAGATAGTTGTACAAAGAGTGGTTTCAGTTTCAGTGATGATGAATATGAAGATACACTTGAAGGACCAGAAGAGAATCTTCTCATGGCATTAGAGGAAGAAGGAGGTGATCCTATAGAAGACAAATCAAGAAGGAAATGAAGATGATTCCAAAGGCAAAGAAATAGAGGAAGAATAAAAAATAGGAGAAGTTGATCTTGAAGGTGAACTTATTCATGCCCTTAATGCATTAAAGGAGGTAAGAAAGCAAAACTCCAAACTTAAGCTTCAATTTCAAGAATGTGATGAAGAGAAAGGAAATCTTATAGAGGATCTAAATAAGTCAATAGCTAAGACAAGGAGATTCAAAGAGAAGTTAGAAGCAAAGGTTTTAGAATGTGAAAGGTTAGAGCATGAGGTAGCTCTACTAAGGAAAGAAGTAAAAGAGTCTAAGGATAAGTTACACAAGTTTGGGAAAAGCTCAAAAACCATAGATAAGATTATCAAGGTACAAAGACGATCAACAAACAAGACAGGTCTTGGTTTTGAACAAGTACAAAAGAAACAAGGAGAGGAGTCAACCTCAAGTTCTGAAGAAGAAGAAACTTCAGAAGAAGAGAGTGTAAGAGAGAGTGAGACTTCTGAGGATGAGTTGGACAATAGAAATTTCAACAAGGAAAGGAACAATGCACAAAAGAGGAACAGATGGAACAGGAACCAACATAGGGTAAAAGAGACTAAAAGACCAATGAGGTCAAGGCAAGGTAGTTTCAATGGATGATGCTTCTCATGTCATAGGTTTGGGCACAAGGCTACATAGTGCAGGACACATGAAAGATAGGAATATGGGAAATTTAGAAATAGGCAACTTTTTCAAGGGTATTGCTACTCTTGTAATCAGTTTGGTCACAAGGCAATGAATTGCAGGGTTCATGATAGGAATAGATATGGCTTCACCAGGAGAAATCCCAAGATATTTGCACCTCCAAGGAATAATAACATTAAGTGTTATAAGTGCAATAATGATGGACATACAACAAAGTGGTGTAGAGCAAAAATTCCAGAGACAAGCAGGAACAAGAATAGTCAGAGGAATCAGAAGGATCAGATGAGGAGGAAAGTGGACAAAGGTAAATATCAGTGCATGTTGGGAGTAGAAATACTCCCACCCCAGAATTAACCACCTCAAGAGGAGGTGGGGGAGGGGCTAAGCTAAGAGTTTCATTCTTAGCCCCGAGCCCCAAAGGTGACCCTTTGCCATTGATGACAAAGGGGGAGAGATTTGAGTAAGGGGAGAGATTTGAGTTAGGAGGAAAGCATTCAGTCAAGGGGAGTAGTTTCTCAAGGGGAGAAGAATAGAAAGAGGTAAAGGAAATGATAAAAGGTAAATGGGTTGCCATCAATGACAAAGGGGGAGATTGTTGGAAATATGAGCAGGATTTGTTGTCATTGATGTCAAAGGAATACTAAGAAAATGTCAAAATAATGTTAAGCAAATGGTTCATGGTTGATTTTCTAAGAGGTAAGGATATAATATTTAATTTAAATATTATATGGCTGAAGCATCAAAAGAGAAGCAAGAAGGATAACAATATTATAATATTTGGGCAAAATAAAAGGGTTGAAAATATATCTCCATTCCATGGTGGTTGAAAGAAAATAATAAGGTTATTTTGCTAAGGTGATAATGGCAAAAGGTTTCCCTAAAAACCTAAGGAAGTTTATATTTTATTTTATTTAAAAAGGCCCAAAGGACATTTAAATATTTAATTATAATATTTAAATTCATTTTGAATTTAAATAATTATAATTAAAATATTATTTTCGAAATGCAAAGTCTAATTTCTCTATCCATCGACGTGAAGGTAAATACCTTGAAAGGTATATTAATATAGCCTAAATCAAAGGCTTAAAGTTGTAATTTCAAAATCGTGTATGCTTTGTTGTGCTCATCGATCGAACGTGGAAGGGAGAAGAAGTGTGCCAATGCTAACTCCAAGGGAGAGAAAGGCATAAAGGGAAGTGACACTAGGTTCAAAGTACCATCCGAGTGGCTAGCCCAGATGATGATTGGCTTGGGTGCTAAGTTGCAGCAGAGGGGAGGTCTCGGGTTTGAGACTTTACGACAATGAAAGGAGGAAGCTTTTTGTTTTAAAAGCTTTTGGTGGTAGCATAGGGAATAAGTGTGCATGGGCACACTTAGGTCCCACGTGAGCGCCTAGCTCATACGATAGTTGAAGTCATGACTAGGGCGCTAGTGGAAGTGCAACATGGGTTCGATTCCCACCAAGGGCAAAAGGTATTTAATTTTTAAATTTAATTTTTGTCCTAAGGTTTGTTTGGCATGAGCATTTAGGGAGGTATAAGGTTTATGAAAATAAATTTTATATTGTGATTTTGGTGATTAAAGTGTTGAAAGGAGTAATAAGGCTTTAGAGGAGTTTAAATATTATTTTAAAATAAAGTCTTATTGGGTTTAATAGTTGAAAGGAGTAATAAGGTGTAATTGAGATCTAATGTTTTGTATGGTGAGAATAATTTGTGAGGAAGTTATTGAATGAAGTTTTGAGAAGGTTTTTGCTACCTAACCCTTAAATATTGGCAAAAGAGTAATTGTGATTGAGACAGGTTTTTAAGGTCAATTCTTCATCAAACAAAAGGTATGGGCACATCTTCCTTGTGAGTGATTGTTGGATGTTGTGAATGCTAAGTTGGAGAGAAAAGGGTTGTTTGATAAGCATTGTTGAGTTTGATTGTTAAAGGTTTTTCTGAGTGAAAGTTGATGATAAAAACCTTGTTTGATAAGCATTGTTGGAAACATTGAATGAACCTTCATATGCATGATTAGGGTTTGTGCAAGATCATGAGTATCATTGTTATGTGAAGTTGAGAACTATATTGAAACTAGGGTTTGTGCAAGATCATGAGTATCATTGTTATGTGAGATTGTTTGATAAGCATTGTTGGAAATAATTGAGTGAGTGTTCATATGCTTGGACTAGGGTTTGTAAGCAAGGAGTGTTTCATTGAGTGATTGATTGAGTGGAGTTGATTGAGCCTAGTCAAGTGGAAGTGTTGAAGTGATAGTTCAAGTTCTATGAAACAAATTGTTCTATATTCTAAATTGATTTGAGAAAGAGATTGAAAGTGATTGAGCATTGTTGTGAGTGTGAAGCATATTGAGTCTCTAACAATTCTCTATATGTTTCTATGAGATTAAACAAGATTATATGTGAAGCTTGTCTAAGTGATTGAAGAGGATTTTGTGTTAAATTGAGTTGAGTTGAGTAAGCTTTTGTGGAAGCTTACAATTAGATTGGACAAGTTCTAGTGAGGACTTGTTGAGCAGATTTGAGGTAAGTCTTGGTGAAGACTTGTTGAGAAGATTGGACAAGTTCTAGTGAGGACTTATTGAGCAAATTTGAGGTAAGTCTTAGTGAAGACTTGTTGAGAAGATTGGACAAGTTCTAGAGAGGACTTGTGGATAGATTAGTGTGAGCTTTTGTGGAAGCTTACAATGTAGATTTGAGATAAGTCTTTGAGAAGACTTGAGAGCAGAGTTGATTGATTGATTTGTTCAAACCTTGGGTTAAGGTTTGGGGCAGATCTAGCAGAGTTGATTTGTGATTGATTCAAGCTTTGTGTTAAGGCTTGAGGACATAAAATATTGAGAAGATTTGTGCCTAAAAGGAACAGATGTTTAAGTGCAGATTTGAGATAGATCTAAGAGTAAGCTTTGGAGGTGATAGAGTATAGAGGATGATAGTCTCCAGTGGATAGAGGTCCATTAGCCAAGGTAGTGAGGATAGGTCTTCTGAGTGAGGATAGGAGTCTTCAGTGGATAGAGATCCATAAGCCAATGTAGTGGAGGCAACAGTTCTTCTAGAAGATCACCAACAGAGCAGAGGAGAAGGAGTTCTCCTATGGATAGAGATCCATGAACTTGATTAGGGGATTGGTGTCTCCTTTGGATAGAGGTCCATAAACATTGTAATAGGGAAAGGTTTCCCAAGAGATTTGTTGAGAAAATTTTAGTGAAATATTTTCTCCGTGGAGTAGCCCACATTGGGTGAACCACGTTAAATTGGTGTCTCTATTGTGTGTGGTGATTTGTGCATTGCTTTGATTACTTGTTGTTGATATTGCCATTGATATATTGCATAATATTGATTGGGAAAGAAAAGTAAAAAGTGGTCTTATACTGTTCACCCCCCCTCTCAGTATAAGCTTGTGTTCTTCAGAAAGCTTCCAACCAAAAAATTAACTTCCATAAAAGTCAAATATTTTTTATGAATGCTACGGGGTAGCTTCAACATAGAATTCCAGGGATTTTTGGTTGTGGCGTTGCTAACCTTCCTTCTTTATATCTAGGTATTCCATTGTTTACTGGGAGGATTAAGGAGGAGTTGTGGTCTCCTATGCTTGATAGGATTCAACATAAGTTAGCTATGTGGAAAGGTAATATCCTAAGCCAAGCAAGTAAGTTGCAATTGCTTCAAGCTACCCTCCAAAACATTCCCATCTATTACAAGTTTCTTTTCATAATGTCCTTCAAAGTAAGGAGGATTGACCAGAACTTTAAGAGATTTCTATGGATTGGGGTGGAGGATAAACAGAGGGTCTCCCTTGTCTCTTGGGATAGGGTTTTCTCTTCTAGGAAAAAAGGTGGTCTTCGGATTAGAAATTTGTTGTTCAATAAGACGTTGATTGTAAATATAACTTGGAGATTATGTGTTAAGGAGGACCATTTATGGAAATATATTATGAGAGGTAAGTATCTGGAAAATCACATTCCCTTTTTAGAAGTGTTGCTCCTCCCAGGGGCTTTGTGATCTGGAATGGATTACTGGGATCACAAGTTTGATTACAGAGGGTATGTGGTGGCAGATTGGGAATGGTAAGAATGTGTTATTTTGGGAGGATATTTGGATTCTTCTTGAACCTCTCTTTCTTAGTCCCAATTTTTATGATTTGAAGGCTCCTTTTCGTTGAAATATGGAGAAAATGTAACTGATTACATAATCATCACTAATGGCAAGAGGATTTGGAAGCATCTAACTTTATATACAACTGATATTTAGATCCTTCAGAGGTTAGAAAGTTTCAACATGTTGCGGCAACAATAATTTCTTCCTCAACAAAATGATAGGGACTTCCTTCTATGGGTTCATTCTCCTAAAGGTCTTTTTTCTATCAAGACTGCATATGAGGCCCAATCATTGTCCAGGGGAGGATATTTTCCAACAAAAAGTATTTGGTATCCTCATTTGATCCCTAAGATTACATTTTTTGTGGCTATGTTTGCAAAACAAAATTTTAATTGTTGATAATTTATGTAAGAAAGGATTCCATGTTCCCAATATTTGTCTCTTGTGTTCTACGGATGCTGAATCTGTGGATCATCTTTTCATCCATTGTGATTTCTCAAATAGGTTCTCAATGCTTTATTGGATTATTTTTCCATAAAATGGACATTGTATCAAATTTTCAAGGAAATTTTCACTCAATGGAAATCCCCTTCATCAGTCACAGCCTCACTAGGGTGTGGGATCTGGTTCTTCCTTATTTTTTATGGGGTATTTGGTGGGAGAGTAACAAAATAATTTTCAAGGATATTACTAGGGATGAATCCTTTGTCTTTAGAAGGATTAAATATGCTATTGAGAATAAATTGACTATATTTGATATTGGAAATGGTAGGGAGGAAGTTACGGAGAAAGAGATTGTTGTTAGTTGGAATTTGAATCTAGAGAATTTTGCTTTTGTATCCACTATTAAAAAATATTGGCTACTAGATGGTATAAACCAACTAAAGGGTGGATCATTCTAAACTTTGATGGGGCTGCCAAAGGTAATCTCGGGAGGGCATGTGGAAAGGGTGTTGTCAGAAATTATAATAGTGAGGTCATTTGGACTTACACTAAATATTATGGTATTCAAACCAACCACCTAAATGAAGCTAAGGCTCTTTTCTCAAGTGTTCACCAGGTTTTGAGAGGGGATTCAGAAGACTTCTCATTCAAGGTGACTCCTTGAACATTATTCGGGATCTGCAGGTTGGAAAGAATGACAATTATTTCATCATGAATATTATTAAGGACACATCAAATATTCTGGAAGGTATGTTTTTTTTTTTGAAAAAATGAAAAACTTGTATTAATACAAAGAGCTATTACAAATGGGAGAAAGAACATCCTAGCCAAGAGCAAGCACCAAGAAAACAAGAGCAGACCAGAAAAGTCTGCACAAACCAACAAAGAGCACAAAAGCCAACAGGGCACGAAAAAGCGACATGTCACGAAAACGCGACATGTCGCGAAATCGCGACAGTCAGCCGCGTCTCGACCACCGCGGTGCCCCTAGTCGCGAAAACATGACATGTCACGAAATCGTGACAACCAGAGCCCTCGGCAGTCGACCGCCAAAAAGGTCACGAAATTGCGACGGCACCTCCCTCCGACGCTCCATCAACAAAGGTGTCACGAAATAGCGACCAAAAATCCAAAGAGCTCCCGAACTCCAGAAAGGTCGCAAAATCGCAACAAGATTTCTCCAAATCGCCCATCCAGCATGAGTGTCACGAAATCACGACGAATTATCCATTTGGTGCCCAAGCCGTAGAAGGGTCGCAATATCGTGACAGTTTTTCCAAAAGCCTCTTAAGTGCCAAAAGTGTCACGAAATCGCGACAAGAATTCCTTTTGGCACCCAACCACAAAAAGTGTCACGAAATCGCGAACAATTTTCCATTTTGCATCCAGTCGGCAAAAGAGTCGCGATATCACGACAGGTTTTCCTTAAGACGCCAGTTTGCCCAAAGTGTCGCGATATCGCGACAAGTTTTCCTTTTAGCTCCCAAACCTCAAAAATGTCTGTCGCGATATCGCGATGAGTTTTTCACATTGCACCCAGTCTTCAAAAGTGTCGCGATATCGTGACAAGTTTTCCAGATAGTGCCCGTTCGCCAAAACTGTCGCGATATCGTGACAAGTTTTCCTTGCAACTCCCAAACCTCAAAACTGTCGCGATATCACGACGAGTTTTTCACATTGCACCCAGTCTTAAAAAGTGTCGCGATATCGCGATAAGTTTTCCAGATGGTGCCAGTTCACCAAAACTGTCGCGATATCACGACGGTTTTTCCTTGCATCCTCCAAACAGCAAAAAGGTCGCAAAATCATGACAGAATATGCACTGTGCTCCAATTCTTGAAAATTGTCGTGATATCGCGATGGTTTTCCTCCTTGCCGACCCTTCGCCAAAAACATCGTGAAATCACTGCATCTGCCAGCCAAAGGCCGTGTTGGCTCACCAAGTCGTGAAATCACGACAGCTTACCAGCGGAGTTCACGATAGTGCAACAAGTCACGAAATCGTGACAAAAACCAACCTTAGCCATTTTTTTACTCATTGACGCAGGGATCGTTCCAAACCTACCCGAATCACTTCATCAATCAGAGGCATGTCACTGTGCAGCTGCACTCCTACCTCTTTCTCAGCACCCATATTTGCAAGAAAGTCAGCCACCTTGTTCAAATTTTGTCTCACATAAATCGGGATCACATCATCTAACTCCCTCCATAAATCCTTGATTTGGGAAATCAAAATCCGTAGCCTCCAAGATTTCGAGGAGAAGTTTCGCATGCAGTCAAGAGCGCCGACCAGAACTTGTGAATCAGATTCAATAATTATCCTCCTATGACCCTGCTTAACAGCCCAAATAGAAGCGGACTTGATCGCAATGGCTTCTGCTTCGTTGTTTGTAGCTCTGCCCAAACCCTGCAGTTCCCAGTAGAGCACCGAACCAACATGATCCCGACAGACAACACCAATACCCGCACTGCCTGGGTTGCCTTTTGCAGCCCCATCCATATTGATCTTGATCCAGCCTACTGGGGGAGGTTTCCAACATTCTCTATCTTGTCTCTCTGGACCCTCTACCCCCTCCTCTGAAAGCCCAAGACCAACCTGATTCTCCTCATCAGCATTGATGGCCACAGTTTCTGTAACTTTTCTCCAAATGACCTGCCAGACGCCGTCTATCGAGGAGAAAGTTTCTCTAAAGATCCGGGCATTTCTCTCCAACCAAACTTGCCACCAAATGAAGAGAAAGCCGAGCTCCCATCTAATACAGAGAGCTGTAGATTTAAATCTGCCCCTTTTCCATATTTCCCAAATTTTGGCACGATTTAATTCACCATTTTATTGAAATTTATATTGAGAGAACCAACGCTTCCATATCTGATGCGTAAAAGGGCACTCAAACATCAGGTGATCAACAATTTCCTCATGTTTATGACACAGAGCACACTGAGAGGGACCGATGATTCCTCTACTTCTGAGCTTGTCAAAGGTGAGAACTCCATTGTGCATGAGCTTCCAGGCAAAGAAATTCACTTTCGGCCAGCCCTTGGGATGCCAAATCCTTCTCCAATCCTGGACCGGAAATGAATGCGGGGGAGGCTCAGGGAGGATCTGCTCATAACCATCCTTTACTGAATAGACCCCAAGGCTCCCATAGCCCTAGGCTAATTCATCCTCATAATCCCTCCCTGTAAGGAACCTTTTAGACAAGATTTTGTTCAAGATGGGTGCCAGCTCTGGAGGGATTGTTATTGGCCACTCCTCCCACCTCTTAAACTTTTTAAATTTATACTCCCCCAATTGGCTGGTGTTAAAATAGCTTTCAATGAGGATCCATCCCTGGGCTTCTATGGCGGACTTGATTGGCTGTAATTTAGGAAACATAGCAATGATGGGTGGGTACTGGTCCCAAGAATCGGTCCAGAAATGAGCCTTATCCCCTCTTCCCACTTTCCAAAAAATTTGGTCTTTTATGATCTGAGATCCAAGCTTGAGAGTCTGCCACACTAAGGAACCAGTACCATCCAGGGGGAAGCGACCCACTTCAGTAGGGTGGACAGGGCCCAAATATTTGCTGGATAGGAGTCGACTAAATAGGGAGGTTGGCTGGGAAATCCACCTCCAATACAATTTTCCAGCCAAGGCTATGTTATTAAGCTTGGAGCTTCTCAGGCCCAGCCCTCCTTTATCCTTAGGCTGGGTAACTTTATCCCACCCAACCAGAGCCCATTTTTTCTCCCCATTTGCACCTTCCCATAGAAATATTCTAGCCATTTTGTCCAGCTCTTTCCAGATGGATTGAGGGGCAGCCAAGATAGAGAATTTATAGATTGGCATAGCCTGAATAACTGACTGCAGGAAGGTTAATCTACCCCCATAGCTTAACCATTTGTGGGACCAGTGATTCATTCTATCTTTGATACCTTCTATTAGATCCTTCCAGATATCTAATTTTAGTTTTTTGAAATGCAGGGGAACGCCCAAGTAAACTATTGGAAGAGAAGTCCTTGTGAATCCCAAGATCTCAATAATCCTATCCTGTAGCATTTGGTCAAGATTGAAAAAGACCACTTTAGACTTCCTGTCATTGAGGACCTGGTTTGAGGCCCTAAGGTAAACATTAAGAGTATATCTAATTCCTCTGGCTTCCCTGAGACCGGCCACACCAACCAATCCAATATCGTCCACAAACTTCAAATGGGTCAAGGTTTCCTCCCCAACCTTGACACCAGTTAGCAGGCCTTGTTGCCTTCTCCTCAAGAAGATTCTACCTAATACTTCAGCCAGAATGAGGAAAAGATAGGGAGAGCAGGGATCTCCTTGAAGAAGGCCATGAGAGGCTCCGAAAGGGAGCGAGGGAAGACCCTTGATAAGAATAGAATAAGAAGGTGTAGACACACAACTCATGATCCAATCAATCCAGTCCTGGGAAAAGCCAAAGGCTGCCATAATTTTTGACAAGAAGCTCCAATCCACCCGGTCATAAGCCTTGGACATATCCAATTTAATAAACATTCCTTTATTACCCGATTTTTGCATAGTATGGATAGCCTCCTGGGTGAGAATCACCCTATCCAAGATTTGTCTTCCCTCAACGAAGCCCCCTTGTTCTGGAGAGATGATGTTATGGAGAAGTGGTTTAAGCCGCTCAACCATTGTCTTGGTGATTATTTTGTAAATCACGTTACATAAAGCAATAGGTCTAAAATCTGAGATCTGAGTTCCCTCCTCCCCTTTTGTAATTAAAGAAATGAAGGTATGATTAATAGCCCTGAGCATTCTTTTATTGATTCTAGATTCCTCTGTCACAGCCAAAACATCCTCCCCCAAAGTATCCCAAAAGGCTTGAAAAAACTCAATAGGAAAGCCATCTGGGCCAGGAGATTTACCAGTACTCATACCAAAGACCACATTTCTCAGTTAATTTCTCTCAATGGGTCTAAGCAAGGCCTGATTTTCTTCTTCAGAGATAATAGCAGGAATGACATTAAGAACTTCAAACTGAGCCTCAGCATCCTTGTTCCATACTTTCAGTAAAAAGTTTAGAAAAGTAATCAATTGAGTGTTGGTGCATATCAGGAAGGGTATCAAAGGTATGACCATTCTCATATTTAAGGGCTTCCATATTGTTCAATTGTCTCCTAGCACAAGCTGATCGGTAAAAAAATTTGGTATTTCTGTCCCCTTCTAGTAACCAAGTATTTCTTGCCCTTTGTTTCCAGTATGTCTCTTCTTGGTTATCAATGGCCTCAACCACTTTACGCAAGGCATCATCTTCAGATTTGATTTGCTCAATAATTGTTCCTTCCCTAAAGAGTTTCTGAACCTCCTCCCATCTGGCCATCAAGGGGGCCCTTTGGAGCTGAAAATCCGACTTATTTTCTTTCCTCCATTGTTTCAGGTTGAAGTTTAACATAGTGAAGTTGTTTATGAAATTTGAACATTGCTTGTCCCAAAAGGAGGACGGCCTGCTTCCCACCATTGTGGAATTTTCTGACGAAGATCCTCCTTTTGCAACCAAAAATTCTCAAATTTAAAAGGCCTGTGATGCTGTTCTATCAAAGTCCCTCCCTCTAGAAAAATGGGAGAATGATCAGAAATAGGGCCCTCCAAAATCTAAAACTTAGTATTCCATTTTACAAAAGCTTCCTCAGAGACCAGAAACCGATCTAACTTGACCTTCCTGCTGTGTGGTTCCTGCCTCTTGTTTGTCCAAGTGAAATAGGATCCAGGGCCTTGAACATCAACTAATTGAAAGGATTGGACTTGGGCAATCAGAAGCCGGTCCCTAGGATCCAGAATTGGGGAGCCACCTTCCTAGTCATGAGCAGATAACTTTGCATTAAAATCCCATGCAATAATCCAGTCTAGGTATTCTCTAGATGACCTCATATTATGAACAACTTTCCATTGAAGCCTCTGACCATCAAGGTCTTGGGCCCCATAAAAGTTAGTGATTAAGACATGTTCTACTGTGAAGTTATTTCTGAAGTGAGATGTAAGGACACCCCTCCAAGCTATATGTTCTACTGCAGTCCAGTCCAAAGGATTCCAGAGAGTAACAATCCCCCCTGAAGCTCCTTGGGCAGCCACATCCATATGGCCAGCGCCCCGCCAGATTCTATTAACTATTTTACTCATAATATCTAAAGACATTTTTGTTTCCTGAATAAGCAAAAAGTCTGTTTTACATTTTCCTAAGAGTCTTTGAACAACAGATTGATGGGTTCTACTATTTAAACCCCTAACATTCCAAGATTGTATGATCATTGAAAACCTTGAGAGCAGTAAGAATCAATAGTCCTCACCAATCCTCCATTGATCAGTTTATCCCCTTGAGCTGCAATCAGATCCTTATTTGACTTTCCGCCCGCTCCTTGAGTGTTGCAGTTTTTGGATCTCTTTTCTACCTGAGAGATACCCAGGGCTGGCCTTTCTCTATTTTTTTTTGCAATTCCCATGCTAACGTCATTAATTACTTACGGCGCTTGGGAGTGCACTATCAGTGTCCATGCATTTTCTGGTGGCAATACCTCAGAGGGCACAAACACCTATTCTAAAATAGGAGGAGATGAAGGAGAGACATGAGTTTGTAGGTTATGGGTCTCAATATTCCCATCTACACCTTCCATATTCTGATCCTCCTGATCCACTAATGACTTAAAGATTTCATATCTGTTAGTTGGCTTAGATTGAAATTTCTCCTTACCATTTTTCTTTGGCTTTCTCATTCGCTTGGCCTGTTCAAAGCCATCTTTATGACCCTCATTGCCCTGAGGAGTATTAGATGTTTCTTTAGCAGAAGAAGACTTTTTCTCTCTAGAGCAATTTGGCATACCATGCTAGGCTTCCGTTTTGGAGTTCAAGAGGTTTGGACAAAACCGGGCCAAGTGCCCATGTTTATGGCAGACTCTGCATCTGAAAGGCAGTGCCTCATAGTCTAACTGTTGGATCCAGGATACCTCTGCCAGTTCCAGTTCCACCTCTGCTGGTAGAGGTTGGCTGATGTCCATTTCCACACAGATTCTGGCATAGACACCAGAGATACCTTCTATAGTATCCCTTGAAACACCCAGGTATCTACCCAGGGAGTTACCTATCATTTCCAAGACCGGCTCCCCAAAAACTCCATTGGCAGAGCGTACAGCTGAATCCAGATCGGGACAGCCGTGGGTTCAATGCGGGGATCGAATCTCACTCTCCAGGGTTGGACAAATAACCCTGCCGGGCCGTGGTTTCTCTTCTCTGATTCAAACGCTCTGTTTCTATCAGCTAAGGAAGAGAAGCTAACGATGAAATACCCGTTGCTGATAAACCAAAGGGAATACTCACCATGGGGCTCCCAGTTCTGTCTGACCCAAGTGTGCAAGAAATTCAGGGTTGGTCGTATACCCATGAATTTGCAAATCAAATCATGATTAGCTTTGTATAAAATTGTGTCTTCTACCAACTTTGGTTCGATTACAATCTTAGGTCTTGAAGCAGATTGTGGAAGGCAACCATTGACACGATGTGCCACGAAACCCTTACCAGCATTCTTGAGCATCATATTCAAAGTGTTTCTCTGCGCTTTGCCATTAGATGACGAAGGATTGTCCTTAAGCATTTCAGCATAGGAGCTCTTTCTCCCAGAAAGAGGACTTGGAGGAGACCCCATTGGGCCCTCCTGAAGCGGCACATGATCCTTCAAAACCACAAAAATAGAACAACACAGAAAACTACCTGAAGGCCTGGATTATCCTACGCTTCGGGAGTCCAAGAACATCGCCTGTCGCCTGCACAGAGAGTTTCCCGCCAAAACGCCAAATCGCCAGAGCTCCCCACACCGATCTATTTCAACACACCCTGGAAGGTATGTTAGAAGTTAAAATTGAGAATATTTATAGGGAAGGTAACCAGGTTGTTGATGTTATGGCCAATTTGGAGGTGGATAGTGGCCAGTTCAGAATTTGGGAAGATAATTTTCCTTCGCGGTTAATGACAATTGTTGCTTTGGAAGCATTGGGTCTACCTATAAAGGAGGCCTTTTTATTGTCTTTCTACTTGGATGAGATATTAGTTGTGTTCTAGTGATCCTCTCTTTGGGGGGTATTTTTTGGGGGGTTGGCCCTTTTGCTCCCTAGTGGTTACCATTCTCAAGGAATATGCTTGGTGTTTTGCCTTCATCCTTGCTCTCTAAGTTTAGAGTTTTATTATTTGCATCTTGATGTATTTACTACCCTTCCAATATTATGCAAAAATAGAGCAGGATCGTTGGTGTCTCTAAAAGAAAGTTGAATAAAAATTCTCCTTTATGCCCTGCTGAGTGGTGGGCTAGTCTTTGTTTTTTGATGGTTTTTTTAGTTTAGTTTCAATTTTTTTTGGCCTTGAAGGCTGGACTGTGCTTAATTAGCCTTATATTTCTCTAACTCCTCTAATGTAAAAGGTTTTGGGACCTTTCAAAACCTTATTTTTCATCATTAATAAAAAAAATAAAAAAATTTAACAAATAATTTCCTTTAAATTCCTTCACTTAAAATAAATTAATGAATAATATAAATATTATTTAATACATGTATTTACTTTATATCTTCTTTATATTATTAAAGTATATAAAAATTATTGAAATAAATTATATTATGACATGAAACGAATGCAGGTGTGAGTGACATGACATGGATGACATCCTACGATCGACATGACACGAATGACACGAGGTCGATGACATCCAGTGATGAACACGATACATGAGTGACACAACACAGATGACATCATGCAACTGACACGGTGCGACCACCATGGCATGGCTAACATGATGTGGTCATTGATTGAAAATATTACAACCATTAGTTGAATTTATTTAAATCAAGGCTATGTAGTCGCTTGCAGATGATTCTTCAACCATGTCAACTCAAGGTGGATGTCACTGAATCACGATTCCATTATTGATACTCCTAATGTACATAACAAACACCTCATTCTAACCAGGCTATATTTTATACCTTCTTAAGCAAGACTCTCCTAGACTTTACCTTTTGTCTTCATGAGTTGTTTAGCTAGTGGAAGGAACCTAGTAAATGCTTAGAGGAATAGACAAAATTATAATGATCTGAGCACAATACAATGGAAAAAAGTAGAGCCAAAATTTATTTTGAAGATAAATTCATTTTGGTCAACGGAAGACGGTGTTGATCTTCCAGAATGTTCTGGCATCGAACATTCTAGCTTAACATTCCAAAATATTCTAGCACAATAGAATTTCTAGATTGTTGACTTTCCAGATTGTTCTAGCACTACCGACCATCTAGAAGCTTCTTGTAACTATCATACTGGGTCTATAAATACAAACCTTTCCTCTTGCATGAGTGAAGTGGTCCTCCTTTGTTCAAGGGCAATGTAATGGGTACAATATAATGTAATGATAAAATTGCAGCAGCAATTT
Organism: Wollemia nobilis; assembly: GCA_028583015.1. Lineage (NCBI taxonomy): Eukaryota > Viridiplantae > Streptophyta > Pinopsida > Araucariales > Araucariaceae > Wollemia > Wollemia nobilis. The sequence continues at coordinate 3,950,746 of JAQPPZ010002524.1, forward strand.
CTGCCCTGTTTTGTTATCCTCTGTTTTAATGTAATATAATTGCAGCAGCAATTATAGTACTTTGTTTTATTTTATACTATGTTTTTATGCCCTGATTTGTTAATTGGTTCCTTTTGAAAACCAACATTTGGTATCAGAGCCCATGGTTGTCTGGGTATGGATATATCTGTTGTGTCTATTGTAGGGTTTGTTCATCGTGTGTGAGCTTGTGAAGGAATTGGTGTGATTGCAACTCGAGTTGTAGAAACTACCCAGAGCTTCTCTTGCTGGCGTGATTTACTTCATCATTCATCATCTGAAGAAGGGCAAAGAACCCTTGACCCATGAAGCTTAAATTTTATGGAAGGTCGGATTCCATCTGAGCATGACCGCGGAGGAGGTGATGACGAAGGTTGTTTCAAGTGTGGGGGAGCAGAGCATTTTTTGCAAGAGTGCCCTAGATTTTGACTGACATAGTAGAGCAACAGTGGAGACTTTTTACTGACATGGTGGAGCGATAGTGGAGCGATTCTATTTTTTAAAACCCTTGTTCTTTTATGCATGTTCTGTGTTCTGTTCTATTTTTTTGTGGTCTGAAAGATCTATTGTGAGAAAGGGGAAACCTGGTTGAAACGAGGTTTGATCCGGTTTGAGGGGAACATTAATGTATGGATCTCATGCACAATTCAGTCTACAGTCGTGGCCAATTTGTTGTGCAGCGGATCCGCAGATAGCACCATCCATTTATGGTGCAGGTTTGAGGAGTTTATTAGAATGTTTTATTATTTTTAAGTTGTGCATTGAAGACATTTGGAGGAGAGTTATGAAGGACATGTCTGTGGATTGGTAAAGAGGGCCGACAATTTTAAGGGTTTTGGAGGAATTGTTTGCTCCTTGGTTTCCTTTAGGGTTTCAGCAATGGCAGATTATTGAGAAAATTATTGAGTGAAATATGTTTGAATATTTGCTCTAAAATGGGGGTATTTATTTTTTAAAGGTGTTTATTGTTATTATTAAAAAAAATGTAATTGTTGTATTTGGGGTGCATGATCGGTGGTACCCGACACCTTTGTTATTGTGTTGAGGAAGTAAAATTTTAAAGGTCATAAAAATAAAATAAATAAAAAATTACATCATGGGAAAGTCAAGGAAGAAACAAAATAGTAAACAAGTTGAAGATCAAAAGAATGTGATGCCAGATAAAATTTTTTATTTTCCAGCAGGAAGTGAAGATGGAGATTTATCATCACTTAAGTACAACTTACAAACAATTCTCAAAGCTTGTGAAGATCACTTCAAGAATGGAGTTACCTTTCCTGTTGATGTTGTGAAGACCTTATACAAGGTATTAATCACTCTTGATGTGCTTAAAGAAGAGTGTAAAAGGTTGAAGGTCAAGCCTATGGTGGTAAACATTGCTTGTGACACAAGTGACCTAATCCTTGATGAAGAGAAAGAGAAACAAGCCCGTAAGGCTGAAGCACATAAGGAAAAAGAAGCTGGAAATGCAACTTACAAGAAGAAATATTTTGAGACTGCCATTGAGCATTATACAAGAGCAATGGAGCTAGATGATGAGGATATTTCTTACCTCACAAATAGAGCAGTTGTTTATTTGGAAATGGGAAAATATGATGAATGTATCAATGATTGTGATAAAGCTATTGAAAAAGGAAGAGAACTTCTAGCAGATTATAAAATAGTTGCTCGGGCATTGACTAGAAAAGGAACTGCATATGTTAAGATGGCTAAGTGCTCTAAAGACTTTGAGCTAGCAATTGAGGCATACCAAAAAGCCTTGGTAGAACACCACAACCCAGATACATTGAAAAATCTTAATGATGCTGAAAAGGCAAAGAAGGAATTGGAGCAACAGGAGTATTTTGACCTAAAGTTAGCAGATGAAGAGATTGGGTGCTTTGAAAAGCACACCAGAGGTATTGGGTCCAAAATAATGAAAAGAATGGGATATGATGGCAAAGGTTTGGGAAGGAATGGGCAAGGCATAAAAAAGCCCATAGAGCCAACCATAAGGCCAAAGCATGAAGGCCTTGGTTATGTCGGTCAAACCGAAAGTGGTGAAACCAAGTTTGTGAAAGGAGAAACCTATGAGGTGGATGAACCCTTCAAAATAAATCATTGTAGTCATTGTGGTCGGTTAGGACATGAGGTTACTCGGTGTTGGAATTTGCATCCATGTGAAATTTGTGGTGCAAATAATCACTCTAAGAATTATTGTCGGCACAAAGATGAAATAACCAACAAAGTATATGTTGATTGTGGATGGCTAGATGTGATAAAATGGAGCAAAATGAAACAAATATTGAGTGGATTTTATAGGAGGATGTCTTGTTCTCAAAAGAGCAGGATAAGATGTAAAAGCAACATTGCATTGTATTGATTGATAATGACTATAAAGTCTTGTTTGATTGAGTAGTTGAGAGAGACCATAGCAATGGCTACAATTTATAAAAACCTTGTTGTAAATGGGTACCTAATCAGCCATGTCTTTAAGAGGCAGGCGGGACCCATATTTCCTTGTGTTTTCTAGAGGGATTAGACAAAATGAATTTATGGGGGAGTGTTGAAGATAAATTCATTTTGGTCAATGGAAGATGGTGTTGATCTTCCAAAATGTTCTAGCATCGAACATTCTAGCTTAACATTCCAGAATATTCTAGCACAACAAAATTTCTAGATTGTTGACTTTCCAGATTGTTCTAGCACTACCGACCATCTAGAAGCTTCTTGGAAACTATCATACTAGGTCTATAAATACAGACCTTTCCTCTTGCATGAGTGAAGTGGTCCTCCTTTGTTCAAGGGCAATGTAATGGGTACAATATAATGTAATGATAATAGGTATAATAATGTAGTGATATAATGTACAATTTATGCCCTGTTATTTTATCCTCTGTTTTAATGTAATATAATTACAGTAACAATTACAATACTCTGTTTTGTTTTATACTCTGTTTTTATGCCCTGATTTGTTAATTGGTTCCTTCTGAAAACCAACAATTAACGTAAGATGTGTCTTAGGTTTAATGTTTAACAATGGTGGAATAAACATTTTATGATGGTGGTAGTGATGGTATAAAGTCATATAAATTGGTTATTTGTGACGTGGAGAACTCAGGCTTGGTAGTAGTCTAGTTTTTAAATGGTAGCCAACAACTAAGGCTTCAAGCAGTAGCACTACATCTCCCTTAACTTGCACAAATGAAGGGTAAAATATTTTATTAGGAAAGAACAAATTAACTAATATGATAGAGGAGATATGAGGAGCGGTGGAGGAAGCGAAGGAAGCGGAGGAGGAGCAAAAATAGTAGGCAGGAATTTTGAACCAATGGAAGGAGAAGATCCAGAGGCAGGGAAAAATGTTGTAGCTAGAAAGGAAAAGGATTCCATATCAACTCAGTTCAAAAAGGCTAAAGGTATAGATCCTCCAGATAAACCCTTAGAAAAAGGGTCCCACTAGGGTTCGGGAGATGGCAACAAGGGCCCAACATTTTTGGAAATGTTGTAAGGGAAAAAGAAGGAGCCAGTCAATGAACTACCGCCCCTAATACCAAAAAATAATAGGTTAACTGCGCTAGTGGAGATTATGGAAATATTCTTGGATATGGAGACATAATCCTTAGTTGGCAATTTTTAGGAGGAAGGCCGGACATTGAGACTATTTTCTCATGGGCCACAGTAAAGTGGAAAACTTCAGGAAGCTTAGAAATCGTAGCCATGTCAAGAGGTTTTTTTATGATAAGACTCAATAACAAAGATGATGCAGAGCGCATATTGATAGGAGGACCCTGGTTGCTAGGAAGGCGTAGCATTTTTCTGAGGAAGTGGGGGGAGGATTTCAACCCTGAGAAGCAGAACATTAATATAGCACCCATTTTTGTCCTCTTACCAAACCTCCCAGCCCAATTTGTTAATGAGTACTGGATTAGTGGCATAACAAATATGATAGGAGAGCTCATGGCAATAGACCATTCAACCCGGGCAAGGACTATTCTGACGCATGCCAGGATCTGTGTAAATGCAAACTTGGATTCTAATCTGGAGAAAGACACGAGCGAAGGTTTTTTGGAGACAGCTAATGGGAGAGGGATACCAAATTTTCAAGGACCGCGTCTTAACTTGGAAGGATACAGACAAGTTAAGAATAACCAGGCTGACCAAGCCAACACAGAACTAGCAAAAATCTAGGAGAAAGGAAAGCAACATAATGAGGGAGGAAAAAATCATAAGGTATGTAATAAAGATCCCAGCTTGAACATGTTTGATATCCTAGCAAATCTAGAAGTTGAAAAATAAAATAGTAAGGATGATACCATTAGTGTCAAGTTTCTTGAAACCCTAGAATCCCCATCCAAATCGGGACCATCCACAACTATGACAAAAATCCCCAAAAGCTATGCTCAAAATGAAGAAAAATTGCCAGGTCATTTTAGTTTAAACATGGAAAAAATAGAGTCAAGAGTTGAAGTTGTGGAAACAAGAGCTAGGAATGTAGCTCCTAATATTGTAGTGGAGCAAATTATCCCTTATCAGACGAGCCCAACGGTAAAAGGTTCCTTGAAGGAAAGCCCCCTGTTTAGGAACCAGATAGGAGAGGTGAACCAAAACAAGGTTGAGGATGAAGAGGGAATTGAAAACCCCAAAAATGATGAAGAAGGTTCAAGCCCTAGACTATCACAGTATATGCCCCCTCATTTCAGTCTAAAACAGACTAGAAGAACTACCAAGCCTCCGATAGATTATGGAAGTGAAAGAAAGAAAGGGAGAATATCTACAACAAAGCACTATAGAATGAGAATCAATGAATAAATTGCAAATGGAAAGCAAAGAACATTGTTACAGCAAGCTATTCCTGGTCAGGATAATAGCAAAATTGAAAAATCCCCTTTGGATCAGGGAAGGGGGCGGGAAAAAAATATCAAACAGTCTAAATGAAGGTTATCTCATGGAATGTGAGAGGCCTAAACGGACCACCAAAACAAAGGATGGTAAAGTATCTAAGGAAGGATTGGAATCCTACTATCATTTTTCTTCAAGAAACCAACACAGATGCGGCAAAATCAACACTTATAGCTAGAAGGATTTGGAAGCAAGGGGAAGTGGCCTTTCAACAGGCGAGAGGAGCATCTAGGGGCCTCATGATCTTATGGGATCCTATTAAAATAGAAGGAAGTATTATTCAGGAAAATGAAAGAGTCTTAAGCGTATTATTTCATGATTTTGATACTAATAAGAATTGGATTATGTCAAATGTTTATGCCCCCACCTCTATCAAGGGCAGTCTGTACTGTGGGAGTTTTTGGGGCATTTGAGCCAAGATTTTAAAGAAATTCCTTGGGTTATTGGGGGAGATTTCAATACCCCCCTTTACCCATCTGATAAGAAGGGAGGATCTGGGTTACCCTCAAGGAGCATGGAGGACTTCAATGAATTCATTAACACAAATGAATTGATGGATGCAAGACTAAAAGGAGCCAAATTTACAAGGAGTAACAAGAGGATAGGAAGTCAGCTGATTCACGAAAGGTTGGACAAGTTTTTTTATCCAAGAAAGCTACAACAATGTTTGGTGATTCAACGTTACAAGCCCTTCCTAAATGTGCTTTAGACCATAATCTTATTCTATGGGAGGCATTTCAGGCTAACTCCTTTAAAAATCCATTTAGATTTCTGTCAATGTGGGTTAAACATCCGGACTTTAAGAAATGAATAGAGGAATGGTGGCAGCAACCTATCCATGGAAGTGTTTCCTTCAAACTATCTCAAAAACTTAAGATGGTGAAAAACAACCTCAGAATATGGAATAAAGAAGTCTTTGGAAATATTTTTGAGAATAAGAGAGCAGTGGGGGAAAAACTGAGAAGAATAGAAAGCAAAATCCAAAATGGAACCTATGATGAGGTGAAAAGGACTGAAGAGAAGGAAACCCTTTGTGAGTTTTATATTATTTTAGCTTGTGAAGAGATGTATTGGAGGCAAAAATCAAGGGCATTATGGCTAAATGAAGGGGAATCTAATTCAAAAATTTTCCATGTTACCACATTGAGCAATAGAAGCAACAATAATATTATAAATTTAACTAAGGTGGATGGATCTTCAACTCAAAACATTCAGGAGATCAGGTACGAGGCTATTAATTTTTTTAGTTCATTATTGGGTGAAGAACGGGCCTGTAATGCCCAAGCAAAGGACTCTCTCATTCAATTCATTCCACAACTCATTGATGAAATGATTAACGAGTCTCTTACAAAATATTTTTCAGACGAAGAGATCAAGGAGGCTTTGTTTAACATGGATCCTGACAAAGCTCCTGGGCCGGATGGGTTTTCACCGCGGTTTTTCCAAGTTTGTTGGGATATTGTTGGAGCAGAAGTTATTGTTGCAATCAAGGAGTTCCAAAGTTCAAATCATATTCCAAGGGGTTTCAATTCAACTTTCATTGCTTTGATCCCTAAAGGCCCCAACCCCAAGACTATGGCTGACTTTAGGCCGATTAGCCTGTGTAATATATCCTATAAAATTTTGTCCAAAGTTTTAGCCAACCATTTGTAGAAAGTTCTACCGGTTATCATTGATCCAAGTCAAGGAAGTTCTGTACAAGGAAGATCAATCTTAGATGGAGTTATTACTATTCATGAGGCTCTTCATACAGCCACTCAGACCAAAAAAGTAGTCATGGCTTTAAAGTTAGACATGAACAAAGCTTATGACAGGATAAATTGGGAATTCCTAGAGGCGGTTTTATTAAAATTTGGCTTCAACATGAAATGGGTTAAGTTAATAAGAGAGTGTATTTCTAAGCCTTGTTTTTCAGTTTTGGTTAATGGGTCTACTGTAGGTTTTTTTCAAAGCAAATGTGGTCTAAGAAAAGGAGATCCCATAAGTCCTATGTTGTTCATCATTGTAGCTGAGGCCTTGGAAAAAACCATTAAGGCAGCTGCGGTAGCTGGACTCATATCAGGTATCAAGGCCACGTTGCTAACTACCCCGGTGACACATCAACAATTTGTTGATGATACATTGCTACTGACTTTGGCTTCTATGGTTGAGGCAATAAGGATTAAAAATATTCTCATAATGTATGAAAAAACGGCTAGACAAAAAGTGAATTTTGATAAGAGCAAACTTTATTTCATCAATACCCCCATTCCTAGGCAAAACAACATAGCAAGGATCATGGAATGTCAGATTGCATCCCTTCCCACCTCCTATTTAGGTCTTCCCCTGTTTACGAGGAAACTTGAAGGATCAATGTGGAACATAGTTTTGGAGAGGATCCAAAAAAAGCTAGCAGAGTTGGAAAGGACATCTGTTATCTCAGCGAGCAAAGCAGCTTTTAACTATGGCTTCACTTCAAAGTATACCCGTTTACTTCCTATCGGTCTTCGAGCTCACGACAAGGTGTATCACAAAATTGAGTAGCTTCAAAAAAATTCTCTGGTCAGGGACTGAGGATAAGAAAAGGATCCATTTAGTAGGTTGGAACAAAGTTTGCAAACCTAAAGCTGATGAGGGGTTAGGATTGAGGAGAGTTGGTCATCTCAATACAGCTCTGTTAGCCAAACAAGCGTGGTGGTTATTGACTAAGGTCGATAATGAATGGACTGCCATAGTTAGGAGGAAATATCTCCAAGGTGTGAACTTCCTTAATGACAACTTAGCAAGCAGGGGGTCTGCTTTTTGGAAGGCAATCCTCACGAGAAGGGATCTTGTCAAGAAAGGTCTTAGATGGATTCTAGGAAATGGGCAAACAATAAACTTTTGGAAGGATCGATGGTGAGAGCTGAGGAGTTATCCCAGAATCCTCGTTTGGCTAGGATTCAAGAGCATATGGAGCAACATATTGGGAAGAAGGTTACAAATTATATGTGGCAGGATATAAATATCAACAGGTGGAAACACATCAGAGTACAGGGTTTTGAAGCGAAGTCTGGAGAGCTTTATAACATTTTAACTTAGAAAATTATTCCCTCTGGAAAGGATGAAGATCACATTGTTTGGGCTGAGACTGAAAGTGGTGACTTCACAGTTAAGTCTACCTATAAATTTGCTTCTCAATGTGGAAGGTCAACAATTTCAACCGAGTTTGGTTTGGATCAAAGGCTTAATTCCTAAAATATCCTTTTTTTCATGGTCGGTGATTCAAGGAAAAATCCTCACTATGGATAATATGTTATCCAAAGGTATGGTTATTGCTAACCGTTGCTATATGTGCAGGGCAGGATGGGAGACAACCCAACACTTGTTTTTGGAGTGTCCGGTAGCGGATTCCATCCTGGATGAACTTTTCCAAGCCTTTAGGATCTCGTGGATTAAGCCTGCTCTTATATCCAAAGTGTTCCATCAATGACCTCAACCCTTTGTTAGCCTAAAACTTAAGTACCTATGGAAAATCTGTTGGCATCATTTTCTCTAGCAGATTTGGCTAGAAAGGAACCATAGAGCCTTTAAGGATACCATTCACAACCCAAAAACCATCCTCAACAGGATTATTGTCTTTGCGAAAGAAAACCTTAGCACCTTAGTGGATGAGAACCACTCAATTCTTCCCCAAGAAAAACAATTAGCTCGGGCCTTAGGTATTGAGAACAAACCTTCCATTCCTTTGCCCAATCCCAGAAATGGGATTTCTTAGGAGCCACTCCCCCAGGGTTGGTTTAAACTAAATTTTGATGGTGCAGCCAAGGAGAACTCGGGAAGAGCTGGAGCTGGAGGAATAATCAGGGATCATCAAGGAAATCTAGTCAGGGCCTTCCCTGAACCATTGGGAATCAGAACTAATAACGAAATAGAAGCTAGAGCCCTTTGGAGAGGGTTGCAAGTAGCCCAAGCAACTCAAGGTAACTTGATGATTGAAGGTGATTCTATGAACATCATCAACCTGTTAACCAATGGCAAAAAACCTCCATGGAGAATCGAGGGAGTCATCCATGAAGTGAGGATCCTTTTTGCGGCAAGATAGAACAGGAGGGCTCGTCACGTGTACCGTGAGGCCAACAGGTCAGTTGACAAATTAGCCAACATAGGTGTTGATGTTGGTAGTTTGGTGACATGGACACAAGGTGTGCCATGTGAAGTGGAAAACATTATTAGTCATGAAAAGAAACCTACCCGTTAAGGAGAAAGATGAATGGGTGTTCTTTCCCCGTGGAGCTGGTAATAACTATGGGGTTTCCCTCTAAATCATACCAAATTGGAAATGAAGGTAACAGGGTGTAAGCCTTGGAAGATTCCGACAGAGAATAGGAAATGGGCAAGCAACAGGTTTCACAAGTGCAAAGTTCCAAACTTCAATTCCTATCAATGTAAGTAATGTTTACAGTTATGTTTAGGTATGGGTGTGCTTTGTTAGTAAGGTGTTGTAGGGGATTCAACATAATTTATGGTAAGAAAGTTTCAAGGATGACTAGGATCTACAATCTCAGCAGAAGGCTAGATATTGTAATAGGTTTTGGGTTAACCTGCAAAACCCGATAATTAATGAAGACTTTTATTTACCAAAAAAAAAAAACAATTTATCTGAGACTCTGAGAAGTTCATGGAAAACAGAGCTCATTGATATAGCGGATGTAGTGTTAACAATTGTAAAAATCTTTGTAGAGAGAAATCTTTGTAGATGATAATGATGGGGACTCAAATAAAATCCATAGATTGATTCAAGAAGATTTTGTCAAATCCATTTCTCACATTAATTCATTAAAAAAAGAACCACAACCCCAAATTCGTAGAACCAAATCATAAAAAACTCATAACAGCAACATTTAGGTCACATAGTTAAGATCTCTTAAAAAGTTTATTTTAACCAATCAAGACATCCCAAAGAGCTGATCTTGTTGTTGGAGGTGCTAGGCTAGTAAAAATTGACACAACAGCACCTCCAACATCTCTTAAAATTTTTAATTTTAACCGTGGCCTTTTAGTATGCAGCATATTACATTATACACATTTGTGATTATATTTATCACAAAAATATAAATGTAAGTCTAAACTCTAAAGGATTCAAAAGTGATAAAAAATATTAAATTAATTAACAACTATATGCTTCAATGTGAATGGGCTACCTCGGCCAAAAATTAAGACAAGGAGAATAATATTCTCCATCCACTCATAAAGCAAAAGGAATGGAACAAAATATCTTAACTCTCTTTACTGCAAAGGTTAAAGATTCCATTTTAGCTCTTGAAGATGAGTAAGAGGCATCTGGCATGAGTGGAATCATCCATGAAGTTTCTTGAGGGGATGACTTCAACGTGTTTTCGATCGGCTTATCACCGCTTTTATTAATTAAATTATTTAAATGGTGGCAGTTCATTCTAGGGGTGAGAGTGAAAAACAAATGAGAGATGCCAGATGCCACTCTCACATGGGTGGGATTTTGTGGAATACATTTGAAAAAAGAGAGAATATGTATTTTTTAAGATTGCACGTTAAACTCTATGGTTGGAGATATTATTAAGGTAGGGTCATGTGAATTGAAACGTACAAGGTAATAGATAGGCTTTAATCTTGAAGATGAAATATTCAATTGAAACCATGTGGCTGTGGAGTTCTAGAGGAGCTCTGAGTTGGTTTGGTGAAGTGGAAAGGGAGGAATACTTATTGTGATAAAGTTAAGGCTTTGTATTACTGTGTAGTCATAAGGTTTTTATGTATATTTTAATTAAAAAAAATTATATTGTTGTTTCTGTTATTATATATTTAATAGTTTATTTAGTATTATGCGAAAGAATGGTGATATTGTTAGCATTTATAAGTTTAAGGTATTTTGTATTATTATTTTATTTATTATTATTATTTTTTGTTTATGTATGGTTCTGTTTGTGGTTTAGGTTATGTTATTGATTTGAGTTCGGTTGGTTATTTCTGACATTTTGATTTGATTTCAATTTGTTTTAAATTTTAAATTATGTATGATCTTATCTATGTATTGCTCTGGTTTTGGAAGGGGTAACTCTTCTGATTGGTCATTCCTCGGTTATTACCGGATGTAAATAATTTTGGCTTTTTTTTAAGCGGGGCTTAGTCTCTTTTGTACAAGGTTTAAAGATCATTTCAAAAATCTTTCGTCTATTTAATAAAAAAAAAATTACTTCAATATTTTATTAGGCTGTCCTGTATACATATTTATCTAAGTTGTAAATTGACTAGTTTCTAGGAACAAACTTAGTAGATAGCAAAGTGTATTTAATTTGTTAACTTTGGATTCAATTTGTCTAAGATTCAACTCTATTCAATGTTTGCTTGACTTCCAGTTCAAGCAAAGGTGAAACATGATGCATAGAAATCTCTAAGATTAAAAATTGTATATATTTTCAAGTATGCATTCTCTTTTTATTGTGCACAGAAGGGTACAAGTACCAGGTTTGATCTTTTGGTATGGGTGGAAGAAACAGGGAAGAAACGATTATTTTGAAGATGAATCGAATGAATCTAATATTTATCTTCAACGTTCGAGGTTTGATCTTTTTCGTACGGTGGAAGAAACATGTATTTTGAATATGAATTATTTTTTATGTGGTTGTTTATAGTTAATGTTGATCATTATATATATAATAGTGCAATGTATTTACTAAATTTTTTTTGCACGGAATTTTTAAATGGTATGTCGTTGGCATTTTATTTGGGTGATCTGAGTTCAAATCGATGGTATGTTGTTGGTTTTTTTACTGGGTGATCCGAGTTATGTTGTTGGTGTTTTTACTGGGTGATTCGAGTTCGAATCACAGGTAAGGAGGAAGGCTTTCCGTTACTATGTCTTAAGAGAGTGTGACTCTCACTCGCAAGTGTGCCACCGTTATACTTAGCATTACTTAAAAATAATTAATTAGGCCCATGATGTTAAGAAGTTGATTAGCGGATGACATATGGTGATTGATATATGGTGGATGCTATATGGTGGTAAACATATTACGACTGACATATAGCAGCAGACATATGGCGACTGACATATGGCATTAGACATATGGCGACTGACATATGGCAGATGACATATAGCGGTAGACATATGGCACCTAACATATGGAGATAAACATATGATACTTGACATATGGTGACAGATTAAAAGATAGACATATGGCAATTGACAGAAATATTGGACATCTATAGTAAATCTGAATGGAAGATAGAAAGACTAACCTATGTCTATCACCTGCAATGGTTGCCTGCTACGGTTGTCTCTTGGTTGTTGTTTGCTACAATCACCTGTTGTTTGTCATTGGTGTCAGCTCCCTTCTATCTATCGCTTACTTTCTATCTTTTGCTCGCTATCTCACTTGTTTTCTATCGCCTATTGTGTATCGCTCACTATCGAGGAGAATTGGTGTTTTAAATGTATGAGTATCACTCTCATGTTAGCTATATAACGAGGGTATACGAGGTGAATTTGGTGGGATAAATGATTTTTTTTATAATTTGAAGGCGAATGTTAGGCAGGAATGCTCCTTGAAATAAGTATCATAGTGGGGCAAATGGACCCTAAAAAAATTTGGTTCTGAAATTTTTGGGTGAATGGGTCAATGTCTAGGATCCCCATTTTTACCAAATTCCAATTTCAAAAATCCTAATATCCGCTCAATTTGCAAATATTCGCTAGTGTGCATAACCCTATCTTGTTTGATTTTCTTTTGGAAACTTTAAGCAAGATCGCTAAATCTATTTGCTTAGAATTGGAGAACACTAAAAATATTTTAATAATTTTTGGTGTCTCTTACTAGTTTTCTCCTCTATCCTTTCTCCTTTTTCCTAATGGCTCCCATAATTAGGAGTAAGTGAAATATTTTAGAATCTAATGAGATTCATCAAGAAGATGATTAGATTGATAAAGAGAATCCTAATCATGAAGAAGAGGAAGAACATGTGGAAACTAATAATGACTTTGATCTTTATAAGGGGCCTAATGGAGGTTTCCTCTTTTTATCATTTGGTTGCATGTGGGGTTTTGTGAAACACCATAAAGAGCCTTTGGTTAAGGCTATGGAAGTAGAAGCCCAACTCAAAAGAGACAATACTTTTCCTCCTCCACCAACCATTTCTCCTAGAAATGTTCACATCAATCCTTTGTTTGAATATTTCAATCATATTAATCCTCCTCCTAAACCAACATATGCTACTACTGAAACCACCAACATTGAAATAATTCCACAAGCTCCTCCAACAAGTAGTGCATATTAAAATTATGCTCAATTTTCTCCTCATTCTGCTTATCTCAACATGCATGCTTTTGTTCCACCAAAAGTTAGTTATCCTCCATAGCAAGATACCACATATCATAACCCATACCGTAATAGTGTTAATGCCTCCAAAATTGGATGAGTTCCCTTCCAATAGCCTACCTATACCCCTCCCCTAGGGAACCTAGGGGTATTGCACACCAATACCAATATACAAAGTTTTATAAATGTGGTGAAGCAATTGGTTTCAAGAGTGGATATGATTCAACTTCCAAGTTTCACCAACAACTATAAGTAAAAGTGCAATCAACCCTTAGATCCTATTATTACATCTAGGACCTACCCTAAGCATTTTCCAATGTTAGTTTTACCTATTTATAAGAGAATAGAGGACCCAATTGAAGATTTAAGGATGTTTAGGACAACATTCCATGATATTGTATATGATGGCATATTGTTGCTAAAGACATTCCCTAAGATCCTTGGTGGTATGACATTGGAATGGTATTATCAACTCCCCCATAATTATTTGAGGAATTTTAAAGAGATAGCAAAATTGTTTGTTCAACAATTCAGAGCTTATGTTGAGAAAAATATGACCATGAAAGATGTTTATATGTTAAAACAAGGTAAAGAGGAAAGTTTTTCAAAATTCTTATCTTGCTGGAGAAGTTTGATTAGATGCTTGAGATATACTTTACCTCCTCAAGACATGCTAGAAATCTTATTGGAAATTTACAAGAGCAAATATCGTATGAATTAGAAACAACAACTATTGAATATTCTGATCAAGTAATAGATCTAGCAAGAAGGGTAGAAAAAGAAAAATAAAGAATAAGATATGACCACAAGAACTTAGTATAAGAACAAGCATGTAGTTGGTGATGGGGTAATAGATAGTAGGCTTATTAATAGTTTTGCTAACACTACAAAATATGGTGCTTAACCAACCTCAAAAACCCCTACCGAGGAATTTCAAAAGACTCAACATGCCTATGGTGGTGGTCCTAAAGCAACTTTTGGAGGCTAGTATGATTGAGTTACCTCCCATAAGGTAACCTGATACCATGACTAATTAGTATAAGCTTGGTCAATATTATGAGTATCATAGAGTGGAGGGGCACATGAAAAATTCTTGTAAAAGGTTAAAACATGTGGTTTACGACTTAATTGATGCAGGTCACCTTGTTATAGAAAGTCCTCAACCCAAACCTCCATCAAATAATCAACCTCATACTCAAAAAGCACCCACACCTAATCAAGACATGGGGATATTCCAAGACCCCCTACCTAAGCATGGGTAACATGTGGCTAGTCAAGTATCATATTGTAATGTTCTACCTCCCTACAACAACATGGTTGGTATGATAGCAGTGACTACAAGGCAACATGCTCAAGTTCAACTGACTCAAAAATATCAATAGGAGACGAGTTCTCCATCTAATCAACCTTCAAAATAACCTTTAGTTTTGAAGAGTACCCAAAAAAGGAGCACAAGAGTATAAAATCCACCTTTAGTGTTGAAACCACAACCTAATGTCTCCTTTAACATTCAATAGTAGTTTGCTCGTACCCTAGCTAAGATTTCCCTCTTAAAGCTTTTGTAAACTTCTCCTATTCATAGAGAAGATTTCTTGAAGATTATAAGTCAATAATCTATCCCTCAAGACATTTCTCCTAGTTCTATAGCTGATGTTGTAAGCTCTCTTGGGATACACCATATCACATTTTCAGTTGATGATATTCCTTCCTTAGATTTGTGAGGGGATTATTCCCTTTATATCACTGCATTTATTAGGGAAACATTGAACAAGTGGATTTTGATAGACAATGGTTCTTCCCTCAATTTATGCACTTATCAAAATTTCCAAATATTTGGATTGAAAGAGGAAGATTTGAATAAATTTGATGTTATCATCAAAGCTTTCAACAGTGAGTACCAAGAGGCCTGCGACATTGTATATCTCTCGCTTAGGGTTGGACCTAAGATATTATGTGGTATCATGCCCTGCATATTTTAATATTCTTGTTGGATACCCATGGATTCATGTGATGATGGTTATCCCTTCTACTTTCCATCAGTATTTTAAGTTTGAATTCAAAATCAGATTGTCACAATTCTGGGTGATGCTCATCTATTTCAATATTATTTTATGGTGGAGTAAGCTCAATTTGATCTCAATTTATGTCCATCAGTATCTTCATCTCATCTTACCAAAAAATTTAAAATCTAAAGGTAAGTGAGGATCTATTAATCAAAATCTCATCACAGGATCAAGTCAATATATTTCTTCAAGAGCCTCTTCTGGATCTTGCCAAGCTACCACCTTCACCAAGAACTATGGGGTTACTTCATAAGAAAGGAGAAGTTATACAAATTGGCATGAATACCTTTATGTTCATGGGTATGTCCCTTGAATAAAAATTCCATTGTAGCAATCCATTTCCTGTAGAGTATTATTTTTTCTTTTGTTATCTATCCAATGATTACCTACTTCCTAAACAAATCCTGTCTAGTATGGGATATGTAGATAAAGGTTTGCAGCCACACAAAAAGGTATTCAAGAGCCTTTAGAAGTTGAACTTTGTCTAGAGATATGTGTTATAAGATACATCCCGAATAAAAACCAACATTTACCATTTGATAATGATGACCACCTTATTACTTATGCTAAATATTTGAATCATCAAGGCTTGGAGTGGAGTGATGAGGACGAGGGACCACCTTATCCCATTTACATTCTATTTTGCAATGAGATAAATTTGGTGCATCCTAAGTTAGTTGTAACCCCAAGGGATTATGTTAAATGGGATAAAATTTGTGACATCGATCATGAGGATATCCTTTGAAACAACTTCTTATTTGATAGGTCAGTACCTTGTGTTTCTCATGTTGAGTATTCTGGTTCTCAAGAGGATTTTGTTTCTATGTCTCTTGAGGACCTTGATCAACTAGAAGTGGTTCCCCCTTGGATTTTTCAGTGATTTTTTTTACAATGACACTCCTTTCAAGAACAAGGGTGTCTATAAAATTTGTGCTACGTACAATATTTAGCATAGGTAGTCAACTTCGTATTACCATCAAGGTAATACGAAGGTTGAAGCATCCAATAAGTCTCTAATAAATATCCTCAAGAAGTTGGTTAGTAAGACCAGTCAAGACTAGCATATCTAGCTTTATCTTGCCTTGTGGGTCTATCGCACCAGTGTGAAAATTTCTATAGATGCCTCTTCGTATGTCTTGGCATATGGGACTGAGATAATTTTTCCATTTGATATAGAGGTCCCTTTGTTGTACATCATGTTGCAAGATACCTCAGTTGATGATGAGTTTTACCTAGATTGTTTGAAACAATTGGAGTTGTTGGATGAAAAGCACATTCATGCCTTAGAGCATTTGTGAGCCTATTAGGACAGGATTAAGTAATCTTACTCCAAAAGTGTTCACAATCATTCTTTTGAGGTTGGGGACTTTGTCCTCAAGGAGAACAAAAAGAATACCAATACTCATTTTGATCTTAAATGTAAGTTCCAGCCTAATTGGTTAGGTCCCTTTGTCATAACAACTAAGTTTGGTTTACGAGACTATTGTATAGCTTCTTTATATGGCAAAGAACAAAAGAACCAATGAAAATAATGCATATAAAAATATACTATGCATGAATCTACATTCTCATATTATATTTAGCTTAGTTTTCATCTTGCATTTAGCTTATATTTCATATTGCATTTGGTTTTCTTGTTCATACTGCATGACTGCCTATCATATTTTGCATTGTTTACCTGACATTATACTCCACTTTGCATTATGCTTGTCATATAGTTGCATTTGGTTTTCTTGTTCACATTTGCATGATTACTTGATCATATATATTTTTGGGGACTTCATGAGGATGGAAAGTGATGAAATCTAGTTAGGTCATAGCTCACATGCATTACACTCACACTAGGGCTCTGATGCCTAACGAATCCCCAACCTAAGGCCCATAATCATTCATTTTCATCATTGTTTTTTTGCTCATATATTTTTATTTTTTCTATATTCCTTAACCTTGAAAGTATAAAATGATCAAATTTTTCCCCAAGTAAAGGAATATAGTTCTTCCTTTATATATTCTTGTACTTTGCATGTTTTTTTCTCCTTCTCATCAAGAAAAAGGATATACATTCTTCTTCTATTTGTGAATCTTGTTTTGTTCATGCTTTTTTCTTTTTGATATTTTGATTATTAAGGGATCCTTGTGGGATAGGGTAGATACCATATAAAAATAATATTTTGACTATCTTACACACATCTCTTATTCTCAAAAGTTTCAAAGACACACACACATCATTATTCTGCTTCGTCTATATTTATTATTTCTATTTTCTAGCATGTGCACACACATGATATGCTTTGCTCTATTCACTCATCTCATGCACATACAACTCCCCTATTGGGTAGTACTTTTTTTGGCACATCAATCAAATACCTTCACCCCATATAGGATAAGCTTAATGGTCACAAGCTAGGGGTAACCTCCATTTGACCATTTGTGAGCATACATCCAAGCGGGTATCTCCTCATCTCTAGCCATTAGAAACCACTACACTCATAGTGGGTATCACTCCACATTTGACCATCATTGTGATCATAGCACCCTTATAGGATAGCTTCATGGCCATGAGCGAGGGGTAACCTCCATTCGTCCATTTGAAAGCATACATCCTCAAAGGGTCACACTCACTTTTCTTTTTCTCTTTTCCTTTTTCTTCAACCGTTTGGAGCTTTGCTTCACTTATTTGTTTTTCCTTTTCTTCCTTTTGCTTATTTATCACTTTCTTTCCTTTATTTTTCTCCATTATATTTAATTTAGTAAGGATCATCGTGCATTACATCCATCATGTTCATGATCACCATGAAAAATACATAACATAACATAAAAAAGAGATCATTCACATAAGGAACACACATTTCATAAACATAAAATAAAGTGGCTTGTATTAATCGATAGCACTAGGTGTGTGCTAGTAGGTCAGTGTGCCATAGTAGATATCTTGACACACTCAAACCTCCCTAGGGATGTATACGATAATAAAAATTGGCATGTCATCTTGATCCTCACCCTAGCCATGTGAGCTTGTCCCCTCTACTCTACCTGTTGAAGGTGGTGTAGGAGCCATGTTCATAGATGTGAACCAAATCATACCCATAATTGTGAGTGACTATGAATATAGATACGATGGTTCTAGGACCATCTAATTTGCTATAATGGCATGGTAATAGGCCATCTAGTAGTGGGAAACCCTTTGTATTGTTGTCTCATATGACTTCCTCATCCTCTATAGCTCCATCAACAGTAGGTGGCCTCCCTTGCTCTGTTGTATGCCTGCAATGACAACCATCCTATCTATTTGGGTCTATTATCACTCTCACTCCAACAAACCCATCTCCCCTCTAAGGTGCTCCACCGCAACCCACACTATATCTTGATTTTCTTGATCTTGATCCAATATTTTGCAGACGGTATCCATCTTTAATTGCATAGCTACCACCATGGCCCATAGCACATCTATCTCCCTTGGACTTACCACCTTGCTAGGTCCTACCTATGTAGTTATGGGGGCAATACCTATGGTTCCCCTCCCCTTGAGCTATAAATAGTTATATTCACTCTCTTAGCCATCACTATCTCCACCTAAACCTATGATTAGGCTAAAATCAGTGAGACCATGTCCCTTTGCTCTCACTCTTTGGTGCATCAAGTGGTCTCTCAAAGTGCTAGCTAAACTTGTTATCTCATAACCTAGTGTCTTTACACTAGCACCAGTGAAGAGATCCTCAAGGGCATGATGATCCTATACCATATCTTGTACCTAAAGACCACCATAATGTTATACACCCCTAGATACACATATAGTGGGTAATTTAGGTCCTCCTCTACCCATTTTACCATATTAGGAGTGCCTCTAACTTCTGGTGGGTCCCTCCTCATACTCCTAAATTAGTAGTCCTCAAGATCTATAATCTCCTAAATAATTCTAAATTGGTGCTATACTCAAGAAAATTGATACAACTCCCACTTGCCCCTCTTAGTGATGACCCATCAGATCCTCCTTACCTAAGTTAGATCCTCTACATCATCATCCTAGCTAGGGCATAGATGCCATGTTCACCATATGATATTGTGCTCTTGTAGCTTATCTATCACTTACCTCCATAGTGGTCAGGGTTATGCATAAGGGATAGTACCCAAAAAGTAATTATAAATTTGGGGTGAATCAAGGTGAATTGTGTATAAAATTCGGGGCAATTTTGCAAAAAAATTTACAGAAAAATTATCAAAGTATGGCGTATTATAAAAAATTTTGCACGTAAATTATAAAAAAATTTGAGGGAACTTTTGAACTATTAAATTATCCTAAAACTTCATAAAAATACCACCATTATATCGTTATTGGATTTAAAAGAGCTTTCTAACGAGTACAAATATGTCTATGTTTGGATATATATTGATGCCTAAAATTATGAAATTATTGTCAGTCACCTTGTGATAGTCGCTTGTGTCAGTCACCTTGTGACAGTCGGTGACTGTCACATGGCGACTATCACATGGCAACTGTCACAAGGCGACTATCACAAGGCTACTATCATATGGCGAATGACAATAATTTCATAGTTTTAGGCATCAATATATCTAAAAATAGGCATATATGTACACGTTGGAAATCTCTTTTTGAGCCTGATCTAATGGTAGTGGTTTTATGAAGTTTCAAGATGATTTAATAGGTCAAACTCTATCCCAAAATGACATTAATTCCTTGCAACTATTTTTGGGGCCACTTTTGACCTATTAAATCATATTTAAACTTCATAAAAACACCACCATTAGATCGAGCTCAAAAAGAGTTTTCCAACAAGTACAAATATACCTATATTTGGATATATATTAATACCTAAAACTATAAAATTATTGTCAGTCACCTTGTAACAGTCGCTTGTGTCAGTCACCTTGTGATAGTCATCACATGGCGGTTGTCACATGGTGACTGTCACATGGCGACTGTTACAAGGTGACTATCACATGGCAACTGTCAAAAGGCGATTGTCACATGACGACTGTCATAAGGTGACTGACAATAATTTCATAGTTATAGGTATCAATATATATCCAAACATAGGCATATTTATATCCGTTGGAAAGCTATTTTCAGCCCTGATCTAATGGTGGTATTTGTATGAAGTTTCAAGATAATTTAATAGGTCAAAAGTAGCCCCAAATATTGTGGCAAGGAAGTAAAATCATTTTGGGATAGCTTTTGACCTATTAAATTATCTTGAAACTTCATAAAACACCGCCATTAGATCAGGCTCAAAAAGAGCTTTCCAATGAGTAAAAATATGCCTATGTTTGGATATATTGATGCCTAAAACTATGAAATTATTATCAGTCACCATGTGATAGTCGCCATGTGGCGACTGTCACAAGGCAAATTTCATAAGCGATTGCCACATGGTGACTGTCACATGGCGACTATCACATGGTGACTATCATAGTCATCCATGTCAGTCACCTTCTGTCAGTCGTGTTATGTCAGTTGCTTACTTTGTATCATTCGCTATCGGATAAAATTAATGTTTTAATTGTATGAGTGTCGCTATCAGGGTTACCTATATATAATGGGGTACAAGAGGTGAATTGGGCAGGATAATTTTTTTTAATAATTTTAAGGAAAAAATTAGGCGGGAAACCTTATGGTACAAGGGTGAATTTACCCTAAAAAAATTGATCACATAATTTTCGGGTGAATGGGCCGACCTCTAAGGTCTCAAAATTAGAAAAATAAAAATTGTTAAAATCCTAAAATTCGCTCTAAATTACAAAATTCACCACTGTGCATAACCCTGCTAGTGGTAGGACACCAACATATGGCTTGTGCCCATGCTCATATTGTTGGCTCCACCTGTATGCTATTGGTCACTCCTTGTTGGGAAATGACACTAGTAGTGCATTTGACCTTTAGAATGTTATGCACTCCCATCACCATTGTTGGAGCAAAGTCATATATATCAGCCCTATCTATTGCTTATACACGATGTCATGTAGCATCTTGTATAAGCAAACAAATACATATGGTCTCCATGAAAATCTAAACCCTTGATCTCACATGTCTACCACTACTCCCACAAATGTCCATCGTAGACATTACCTACTCATATGGCACACTAGCATACCTGCCACCACCTCATATAGTATAGATGTTAGTGCCCCAACTCCATATCTATTATCAATGTGGTATCTCATCAATGTGGAATCCACTCTGTTGGATCACATGTGTTCGATCCTCATCATCTCTAAAGGGGATCCTCAAGATGTTCCACACATCCTCCAATGTGGCAATCATCTCCCTTATCTATAGCTAGAATGTGGATGATTCTAGATACAATCCCTCCTCCAAAGTTGAAAATAGAGCCTTGTTAGCATCAACGTGGGACATCTCTGCTAAATGCAATAGCCCCACATTCCCTAGTGTCTCCCTCTCCTCTGCTATGAGCTCTCTCATAGCCTTCTTAAGTGTGCTCAGTGACCACTTTATATTCTTGAGTACATCTAGCTACATAATCAACATCAAATATTTAAATTTTAATTAATTCCATCATGTTCTTTTTTTTAAAGTTATTTGTTTGCAAAATTGACTGAATTCGTGCCTCAGGATGACTGACTGTGAATTTGGTAAGGGTTCTTGACCAGATTCATTCTCCATGACCAAATTTGCACTCCATGGTGAATTTTGCAAAATATTGCTTAAAAATCTAAAAAATCATTTTTTTTGCTAATAAAATGTTTTTGTAGGTAAATAATCTAATTTTAGCAAGTGGGTTTCAATCCATACCTTCACCCAGTCTATAGCAGTGCCTACATCACCTCTCACCACAACAACATGATGAGTTGGAGGTGTCATTCTACTTTCTTCCCCAAAGCTCTTTTCTCCTCCTCGCATGGTGAAAATGAGCTCATTTTCCTCTTTTCTTCCCTTCTTTCTCTTTTCCCTCCTTTTCTTCTCTCTCATTTTCTTTCTTTTTCTATTTTGTTTTTGTTTTTCACTTTTATTTTCTCTATTTTACTTCTTTCAATTTTCTTCAAGAATTTTTCATTCCTTCTAAAACTCGAGAGGCACCCTAGCCTTAGAGATATTAATGGTAGTAATATCTTGATTTATATGTAAATTTATGTTATTTAGGATAACGCATCCTTTTGCACTTCTCCATATAAATCCAACCACCCATTTTTATGTTTTCCACTTTCACCCGTAGGTGTCTACATATTTCATTGATGAGTTTTTGACGATAAATGCATCAAAAAGGGGGGAAAAATGTAGACATGGAAAATTGACCCATTAAAATGAGTCAATCTTTCCTTAGATCCTTAGGAAACCACCCAAAATTGCTAAGTGAAAGTTTGGGATCCTTTTTCCCTCTTCCTTTATCATTTTTCCTTAGCCTTACCAAATTCGTACCCAGTATGTACAGGGTGTGAATTCGGCATTATAGGGGTTTTTATCTCAAGAAACCCTCTCCCCATTAGCCCCTTTCGACATTGAACCTTGCCTATGATGAACTTTTATTTTCTTGCCCTTTTAGCCCTCCAAACACCTTATAAATAAGGGATTGGATTCCTTCTTTTCCTAGAGAGATTTTTCATGAATGAATCTTCTTAAGAATTCCAATATTGACTTGCTCATTGCTAATGCCAACAAGTGCTCTTCTGATGTGGGATTGCTATTTTACTATTTTTTGCTTTGGAGTTAGCTACTCTTGGTGAACAAGTGGAGGGGCTTTAGTGAATGGAAATATCTACCATCTAGGGTTGCTTCTTCCATATTCTCATTGCTCCTTGCTTCCTACATTAGCTAATCAAGTTATTTACTTGCATTATTAGTCATTAGTTCTATTTTTTATTGTTTTGTATCATATTTTTTTGTGTTTGGGATCCAAAAAAGAGTTTTGAACCCTGTGTGGCCCTATGAATGCACCTGTGTTTACTTTATATCTAATAGAGGGAATTATATCATGGTTTTGATTTTTTTAGGTGTTCATACTGGATGTAGGTACCCAAACCATGGTCTGCCTTTATATTGTATTAATTCTCTTAATATTTTGGCTACTATGAATTTGGCAGCAATTTAAATAATAATAATAAAAAAATTTGAACCAAATTCATATCCCACCTATACAAGGTGAAAATTTGATTAACCAAATTCATTCCTACCATGTACATGGTGTAAATTTGATCAATTAGGGCTTGGGGGTAAGTTCTTGCTTCCCAAAATACTAATTTGCATCTTGCATGTTAGGTTTCCATTATATCCATTCTACCTGCATTTCATTTCATTATTGCATGTCCATTTCATATTGCTTGTACTTGTTCCAAAGGTCTAAGATCATTCCATACTTTAACAGTAAGCTAAAAGGACCAAGGAGGGTTGACTTCTACACCTCAAAGCTTAGTCATATAGCAGCCTAAGTAGGCCCCCAAACATTAACTAAATTTTCCAAGGTTTTGTGAAGTAATTTTGTAGGTTTAAAGCTATTCAAGTATTTTGGATGCAAGTTAAATCTAAGATCAACCACTGGATCAGATAAGTGCCCTCATAATCTTTAGGTTATTTGGTTGCTTTCTTGTTTGTTCTTCCTTTCATAGCTTAGTTTTAGAAAGGCTAAACATAGGTGTTTGTTTAATATACACATCAAACATTCCATCTCTAGACTTGGAGTGAGTCCTTAAACCATTCCTGGTGAACCCTTCAATCCCTAAGCCCTTGAGTGTAGAGAATATAATACACCCCCATAGTCACCTTGACTCCCAGCGGATCTAGTTGAGAATCGTACATGGTAGGGTAGTTTTCCTCCTCTACACACAAGTCAAAAGAAAGATGAAAGAAACCAACTTCACCAATTAAGTGAAAGAATGAGAAGGAACTAAATATGATTACACTAGTTGAAAGAAAGATGAAAATGAATAGATTTCACTAGTTAAGAAAAATAAATGAGATGATTACACCAAGCTTGAAACATCACTTGAGATGTCCAAAAGGAATAATTTGCAACCTCATACACATTTTCAAGAAAAAATAAAAAATAAAACCATTGAAATAAATCCTATGAAGCACATACCTAGAAGACAAAGGATAAGAAGGCATGCCCAAAGGACAAGAATATACACCCAAAATATGAAGGAAAAGAATGTGCATCCAAAAGATGAAGGAAAAATGGTACACCTAGAGGAAAAAAATATGCACCCAAGCACCTATACAATCACAAGGAAATACATTCATTTGATAGAAAAGTATTCATTATAGGACTTGTTGATGTTATGTTACAATCCATGGTCAACTTAGTCAAAGTTGGCATCACAAAGTTTAAAGGCACGATGATAAGCAAAGAGATCTTTTTC
This sequence comes from Wollemia nobilis, assembly GCA_028583015.1. Lineage (NCBI taxonomy): Eukaryota > Viridiplantae > Streptophyta > Pinopsida > Araucariales > Araucariaceae > Wollemia > Wollemia nobilis. The sequence continues at coordinate 3,975,350 of JAQPPZ010002524.1, forward strand.
GTGTAGTGCAATGTTATTTTTTGCATGGACAAAGTGCTATCTTGTATTCCACAATCAACTTAGCCAAAGTTGACATGATGGAATTCCAAGGTGCAACATATAAAGAAGACTTTTGTTCCATGTGGTGCCATACAGTGTTATTTTCAATGTGCTTGAAGAAATGTTGTTTTCCACACTATACTGCACAAGCTTGATGTCATGGATTTTGGAGAAGTGGCTCGTGATAGTATTCTATCCCACGCGGTGCACTAAGTATATTTGATTCTATGACTAGTTTGATCAAACTTTGCATTAAAAAATTTCAAGGAGTGAATTTGAACACTGTACAATACTGAGCATATTAGAACAAAGAAGTCACCTCCAGATTTCTAAAAAAGAGAATTTAATTTTAATATTAGAGCAAGTTCAATGCTGTAGAGTATGAAAAGGTGTTTCAATCCATGATCACTATGTGCACTAAAGTTACCTTTTAAAGACCTAATCTTGACCGTTCAAAGGTATATCAAGGGTCCACGATTGACATGGCTCAAGTGACATACAAAATCAAGATTCAATACTATGAAATATTGTGGGTTTCTATTTGAACCATTACTAAGCTGAAGGGAAGGGGTGAGCAAACAAAGTGACACATAATCAAGATAAAAGAGCTATTTTAGTTGTAGATCCATGGTAGGGAAGCCACAATAAGAATTATGAGCAGCTCTGATCGTGCTTTGACCTAGTCTTTAGTTAGAAACCGTGAAGGCCGAACAACTTGAAAAAAATAAGAGATTGCCACCTCAACATCTTGCTGATCTACACCCCAAATTCCTTGTAATGTTCCTAATGATTTTAATATTTCAAATTTATTGTAAATACTATAAATAGTGTTCGAACCCTCATTTTAAAGGGTCAGCTCTAAAGTGTTTTCTTTCTCTACTGTTGTATATTTAATTGCAAATCAATAGAAGGAGCATTACTTGGATGTTTGCCCCAGATCAATGTCTTCCTATCTTGTGAAGTTATTTAATATATGAAGTCATTTCGGCTACTGTGGCTATGGTTAGTCTATTATTCTATTATTGGATTGTTAACTTAGAGCACGTTGGAATATTTCATGTTTAAACATATGCTTGGAAAGAGCTTCTTTTCTATTGGTTAGAGTATTTTTCTAATTATGCTATTTGGATTATTAATACCCTAGATGTTTTAAATAGTTCTTAAAGCATATTTTTGTTCTTTAATGATAAAGATCACTGGTTTTGAATGTTGTTAGTCTCAAGTATGGAGTACTATAAATTATTTTGCTGGAGGTTCTTTGTATATTCCTATGTTGTTAGCTTTATCCAACCATTATTCATTCATTAATTTTCTAAACCTTACCCCATTTCTATCCCTATATTTACACATTTAACTGAGCTTAAATGAGTCAACACTCAATTAATTGATAAGTTATACTAGCCTACTCTAGAGGTTAGGTTGAAGCAATATTTAACCCATCCAATGTTAGGATTTGGATATGATTAACAATTTCCTATATTTCAAATCATTGCAGATGATAGTCATAGTTTAAATATTATCTTGATGTCAATTCAAACCCCAACTCTACCATTTTTAGTAATATTCATACAATGCTTGGAATAAGGGAATAACACACCAGTATAGGTACTTTAAACAGTATAGAAAAATGATAAAACTAATCCGCTTGAAAAGAATAGCTACGTACTATTGATAACAACCTGATCAGCCAAGGTATTCAATTAAAATATGCAAATGGTAAGGAAACTATGGTGAGGTTAACCGAGTAACAATTATAGAAGTAAATACCTATATATATATTAATATATATAGTTTTAAAAAATATTCATAAAGTATCTTAACAACACAGAGATATAAGCTTCAAGCAATTCATGGTATATATGTGAAATGAATAAACCTGATTGGATGGATTACTCCCACCACCTAATTATAGTATACTGAATGGCAAACCACACTTTTCATTCTCTTTCTTTATCACCCACACCCTCCTATCTCTCCGTAGGCCACCCCCTAGCTTCCTAAATTGCTAATTTATAGAATGAAACAAGGCAAACAAGGTGCATGCATTTGACCACCTCATGGTCCCACATTGCTAGGTGGAGGTTAATTTTCTTTCACAAATTTCCCATGCCCGTAGAAGAATATTTAGTTCGAATAAAGTTTCATACTTTATGCACACATGTAAATATAAAAAAAGAAACTTTTTAATAAAAAAATCATAACTTTAAAATTAAACTATATGCATAAAAAAATTAAATATTAAAGTACATAACTATACCTCCAACACTCTTCTCATACTAACAATCTAATGAATGTTATCATTTGTTAGATGAGAAGCTCCCATTCCTAGCAACACTTTTCTTGTCGTTGGAGGGTTATCAAAAGCATAAATTTATTCATTTAGAATTATAAAGCAAATAGATGTACCTATATGAATGCATTTATTTTAGGATTCCATGTACCCCTAGGCCATTGGTGAGTGTTTCATGGCTAGGGATTTTTTCATCCTTAACAAAGCGAAAACCTCATCGCGGTGAAATTTACACCACCATAATTTCGTATTTTGTTTCTCGAGGACCTATACTTGCAAAACAAAGACCATTAGTAGTACCATATCCCAAGAATAATAAAGCATGATAATTTAAAAGAGATGCTCATCAAATATAAATAGCAATATCATAAAGCATATTTTGGGAGGACCATTATATTCTCTCCCCCTAGTTTTAAACACAGTCTCATGTGTTTTAATTACATTTCAAATAAAAATATAGAGAAATTGATCTTTTTCTCCTATGTATTCCTCTCTAAAAATTGATCCCATTGGACCTTACATTTGTTGATATCTCTTTTCCTTAAGTGTTTGGTATGATATGCAAAAAACCAAACCAGGTAAACTTCAACAACGAGGGGATCTGCCACCTACAAATTTGATATGTGAAGGGTCAACAACATACTTTTATAGTAGGGATATGTGCAAGACTCATGGATATTCAAAAAATTAGATGGAAGGGTAAGTCTATAGGCTACTAGACTGATCTTCCCTATGATTTCAAAAGGGCCAATAAATATGAGATTAAGTTTTGTTGATTTGATGAAGCTCTTATCAGGTCTTACTTTGAGAAAGACTATCTCTCATAGAGAGTTTTCTCGATGATATTTTTAAGTTAGTATAGCTCTTTTATCGATCCATGGCTTCTTTAAACCATTGGCATATCATCTTCAAATATTACTCCATCTCAGTGACAATATATGACTCGATCACTATTTAATCCTCCAGATTATCCCAAGATAGAGGAGTTCTGCATTATCTAGCATACTGTGTCTCAAAAGGTACCATCCCTAAAGAAGTATGATGACTATTGTTATATGTAAACTCCACCAAGTAGATATATTCTTCCCATTTGTTTTAGTGGTCCATGAAATACATGTGTAGCGTGCCCTCAAGGACTTGATTTTATTTTTTGGTTTGGTCATCTATCTCTAGATGATATATAAAACTAATATTTAATTTCGTACCCAAGGCTCGATGCAAGGTTTACCAAAATTTTGAGGTGAATTTAGGATCTCTATCTAAAATAATAACTTCAAGGAATCCATGCAATCGCACAATCTCCCTAGAAAATTTTCTAGCTATGGTAGGTGCATCATCCATGATATTTCCTAGTAGTGAGCAACCTTGGTCAATTTATCAACCACAACTAGAATTGCATCATGTTGAAACTTGGTCTTGGGTAGACCTACAATGAAATCCATTGAGATGACCTGCCATTTCTATTTTGGAATATCATGAGGGTAAAGTTTTCCAACTGGGTGCTAGTGTTAAAACTTTATTTTTTGGAACTTGAGACATCTGGTTATAAAATTATTGATTTCCTATTTTATCCTAGCCAATAAGAAGTCTTCTTCATGTTTTCCCTCATCTTAGCCCCTTATGGATGTGCAAAATAAGGAGTACAATGGGATTCTTATAAAATGATGTTTCTTAACCCTCCCATATCTAGAATAACAAGCCTGTCTTTAAAGGACAACATATCATCTTTAATACTAAAATCCCTACCCTTTTTGGGTTCTACCTCAACCCAAGCTCGACATTTTCCACAATAGCTATCACCCAATTGTTGTTCTCTGATCCTATCAAATAGATCTATATGACATATGTACATAGCAGCTATATGCCTCCTTCAGCTTAAAGCATCAACTATCTTATTCTCTTTACCCTTAATGTATTCAATTTTGAAGTCATACTCAGCTAGGAATTCCATCTACCAATGTTATCTTACATTTATAAGGGGTTCGGTGAAAATGTATTTTAGAATCTGATGACTTATCTTTAATTCAAAGGGTTTCCCCAATAAATAATACCTTCAGATTTTGAGTAGATGAATCACAATTTCTAACTCCAAATCATGGGTAGCATAGCTAAGCTTATGCTTTTTACGTTTTTGAGACTCGTAAGCTATGATTACTTCATTCTAAGTTAGAATCCCACCCAAACCTTCAGTAGAGGCATCAATGCAAACTATAAAATTTTCAAAGGGATCAGGTTTTTTCAAAACCAGGGTGGTTTTCAATATTTCCTTAAGAACTTTAAAAGCTTCTTTACATTGCTTCATCAATTTGAAATATTTTCCTTTCCTTTGTAGTTTAGTAATTGGATAGGCAATCTTTGAAAATTTCTTTAAAAGTACCTATAGTATTCGACCATTCCTATAAAACTACATACTTCTATCATAGTTGTGAGTGTAGGACAATTGATTATAGTTTTTCGTAGGATCGACAAAAATCCAATTAGTAGATATGATATGTCCTAAGTCCTAGACTTGTGAGGTGTAAAATTTACATCTAGAAATCTTCCCATACAACTGATTCCTTCTTAGTGTTTCTAGAAAATTTCTAAAATGTTGATAATGTTCCTCCTTGGTTCATGAGTAGATTAAGATGTCATCTCAAAATATGAGTACAAAATGGTCTAGCTATTCTTGGAAGACATTGTTCATAATATTCATAAACGTTGCTAGAGCATTCTTTAATCTAAAGGGCAAGAGTACGAACTCATAATACACATACCTTGTTCTAAAAGTTGGTTTATGAGTATCTTCTTCCCTAATTATTAAATGATGGTAACCAGATCTAAGATCAATTTTTGAGAAAATAGTGGCTCCCTTCAGGTGATTGAATAGATCATCAATTCTAGGTAAGGAGTATCTATTCTTAATGATTACCTTATTGATAATTTTGTACTCAATAAAAAATCTTAAAGATCCATCCTTCTTATTTATGAACAAGGCAAGGGCTCCCCAAGGTGACACACCTAGTTTAATTAAACCCTTTTTAAGCAAATCTTGAAGTTGTATTTTTAATTCTTGCAACTCGAAGTTATCCGATAGGGAGATCTAGTAATAGGTTCAACTTCTGGTATGATTTCAATGGTGAAATCAAACTCTCATTATGGGGGTAGTCTAGGTAAGTATTTAGAAAAAAATTCCTAAAATTCTTTCAACAAAAGATACTTCTTAAAAAATTCCTTGTTAGCTTCATTATCTTCACGCTTGTTTATCTTGACTATATAAATTGCCCTATTTCTTCTAATTGCTTTCTTGAGTTGTAATGCAGATAGTATATGTGGTTGAAAAGTACCCCAATCACAGTGGATATTTATCCACTAATTAGGTCCTTTAGTGAATTCTACCCACTTTTTTAAAAATCAACAAGAGCGTTATGAGATTTTAACCAATCCATTCCAAGGATAATATCAAATGAATGTAAAGGAGCTACATGCAGATGCTAATTTTTTATACCACTAGGAAGGGATATGCAAGCATAAAATAGACATTGGTTGACAAAAAGGGTTTGCCCTAACCCATACTCAACCTTCCACCCATTTTCCAAAAATCTAGGTCTTATCAGTATATCCCTAGCTAAATTTAAAGAAATAAAACTATCTGTTGCACCACTATCAACCAAAATATTTATATTTTTATCAAATAATTTACCTTTTAGAAGTAATGGTGTAGCTTGGCCATCTAGGTTGGGATTACCTATTGTAGCATAAATTCAGTGAGGTTGTTCATCAGGGGATTTATTTCGATTAGCTCTTTGAGAACACTTGTTTGCATAATGTGGTCCTCCACATACAAAACACCCTAGCTTAGGAGCCTTATTTTTTGACTTGTTTTCTACATCCTTGCCTCCTAGTGTAGGTTTAACATTTACATTATGAAATGTGGATTTTTGGCTATTCTTTCCTCTTATTCCTATCTAAACTAGTTCTATCATTATTTGTATCCTTAATCTTGTGCCTTTCCTTATCAACCCCTTTGAACTTTTTGTTTTGATCCCATATTATAAGGCCACAATGCTTCCTTTTCCTAAGCTCCTCCTATTTTTCTAATATTTTTTGATAATTAAAGTAAGCCCTTTTTATTTTCTAATTTGTTTCTTCTTGTCATGCTAGATCGTAAGCTTTTTGTAAAATTCCTAGATTTAGTAGATTTATGATGGTTCTAATTCTAAGATGAACCTCTAAAATGAATTTTTGTACCTTTAGTTCCTCATTATTTTTGTACTCCAAGATATATTTGAGTAACTTAACAAACCTTTGGTAGTATTTTTCAACAGTCATAGATTCTTGTTGTAGAGTGGAAAATTCTTCAACTTTTTCAACATAGAACTGCTTAGTTAGGAATCTCTTTTTGAATTATTCTACAAATTTATCCTATTTTAAATTAGAAGCTTTAATTTTATTTTCTTGCCTTTAAGTATTCCACCATTCTAATCCTACATTGACTAAGTGTAAAGTAGCCCAAATAGTCTAAAATTTAGATGATAGATCCTTCATAGAAAAATATGTCTCTATCTCACTTAACCATATTTCTGTAGCATCCCCATTCTCTTTCCCATAAAATTTTGAGATTTTTACTTTTTTTCATATCTTAGGTTAATTATATACTCACTCAAGTCTTACCAAACTCTACTTACCTGTCTGAGCTCCTCTCATGTCTAGTTTCAATTTTTTTACCCTTAACTTGTTTTGTCAAAGTCTCTATCATCCTTTTTTGTTTATTCATTATTTCTCGTTGCTTTTACAATTCTTATTTATGTTGTCTCATCTATTATTACATAAACTAAACCATCATGGCTAAGCTTTCCCATTCACTAATTAGTTCATCTATTTAATTTAATCTCCTTTTTCTTTGTGAATGAATGGGAGCTTCCTCTTGACTGGAGGACATAAAATTCTTAGAGGATCCACCCCGAAGCATTGAAATAATTTTATCTGGGTATGAAAGAGCTATATCAGTTTTAAGAGATTCAGTATGTAAGGTTAGATTTCATCTGCAGAAGTTATAGGACCCTATGACCTAAGTATCTTACAACCTAGGCTCTGATACCAATTGTGACAAGCCAATCAAACACAAACTGGTTATTATGATCAAACTCACTTAAAGGTTGGACAAAGAAGGATAGTTAATAAGGGTATTATTTTTTAATTTTTCAAGGTTTAGTTTTGCACCCTTAGTAATCAGTACATAGCATTAAGTACCACATTTGGGAATTTGACCACTGTAGTTAGCCTCCCAAGTTAACAAGACTGACTAGGTCCCATAAAAGGTTGGACAAAGAAGGATATTTGATAAGGGTATTTTTTTTTTCAAGGTTTAGTTTTGTACCCATTAGTAATTAATACATAGCATTAAGTACAATATTTGAGAATTTGAATGCTATAGTAGCCTCCCAAGTGGATGAGACTGGTCAGGTCCCACAGAAGGTGCCCTTAGTGATCCTACCATCTCACCCATTTTCTCTAATGAATATAGAATCATGGTGTGGGTTATCCTTTAGGGCCCATAATATCTAGAGGTTGGATCATGGTGTGGGTTATATAATATGTTATATGGAACCCTGAGTATATTTGACTCATATGTTACCAAACATGCAAGGATTTTTAGCATAAATGCTATGGTGCTTAATTGGTGACCATGCATCTAGATTAATATCTAGCACCATGGGCAATTAAGGTCATGTCATTCACCTAACTTTGATCATGGTTTCCTTGATGACATGGTAAATAATACAATGATTCATCCCATTTTGAATCACTTTGGAATCTTATCTTGGAGTTCCAAATATCCCACCAATATGCCCCCTCACCGAGTAATCTTATCTTGAAGATATAGTTCTCCCATAAAGACTCATTATTTGAAAATCTCACACAAGGACCACCATCGTACTTCTCATACAATGACCTAGATGGACATCCCATTCCACCTATCCTTAGTAGTCATCCATGAATCTTCATTGGTTACATATGTGATCCAATTGTATTGGGTGTCCTGGTTTTATATTCAACTTCTTGTAAAATTCTAGGTTAAGCTAAAGGTTAAGGTTTTATCCCCACACGATATTTTTTAGGTTATGACAAGAGATTTTATTTTCCTCAAAAATTAAAAGGATCTACATACTTTACTTGATAGCAAAATACTAGTATTACATTTAAACAATTTAAAAAATGACTCTAAATAAAGAAAAGGAATGGCCCTTAATTATTAAAACATAGAGTAATAGCCTATTTATAAAATATTTACCCATCACGTAAATTAAAAGAGTTTTTACATATACCAAGGAGGCATTATAGATAAACTATTTAAAAATAAAGAAATTATACATTCTTTTTTAACTATTTTCTACTATTAGTCTAAAAAAAATAGACTTTGGAACATAAGAGTAAATACTTATTCTTAACTCTTTATTTTAAAGATTCACTATATTTTAAAGAGCTTTCTCAATATAAAGTAAATAAATAACTTATTTTGAATATTACATCTATATAATTTTACTTAATGAAAGAGAAATGTAATCTTAAAACTCTATAAGAAAGAATTATTATTATAAGAAAGCTAAATCAAACTAATAAGTTTTTTTCGAATATACAAAACCATTTCATTTTAACTTTGATTTTATAGAATACCTTATTCATCAGGAATAGTCTAAAATATTAGATAAATTCAATTGTACAACAAGACATCAATTATTTTGATTTACTATTGAATAAATTAATAAAATATTGATGCTTTAGTCACTGGAATACAAAATTAATAAGTTATCTTGTACACTTTAGCTATTGAATACAGATCTTCCTCCATTAATATCCATCTACTTAGGGTATTTTTGATTCCACCTCCACATATTTACGTCCAAGTCTCTGAATAAAATATTGAGGGATCAGAATGGTCTGCTAATGCATATTTCATTTCTAAATGAATACAACTAACCTTATTTTATGCTTTAATTTACAATAATTAACTTAATTGAATACTTTTACTGGAAGCTATGAAAATGAGCAATTAAGAACATTCCTAAATGTATTTCATTACAACTAATACATACGACAAAATAAAATTTATCTTTTATCCTCCACAATGCCTACCGAAGATGATATTCTCAAAACGTATAAACTAGTGGCTATTTAGGTAAATGATAAATGCTTATTATCTACTTACATATATTTCATAGCATAAATATCTAGAAGTTCTTTTCTCCCAAGGACATTATTTATCACATGAAATTGTGGCATAAAAGTCTAAAGATAAGTAGCTTGCCAAATTTGAAGAATTTCACGAAGCAATAGTTCCTTATCATTCATTTCAAATATATAAAGGTTACATGCGGTTACAAGTTGGTTTAACCAACTCGGTGGTTAAATAACCAAACTGGAGAGCGCCTATGAGCGCTATTTTTAAATATGCAAATAATGTAATAACAATTTATTCTAACATCCCCCCTTATTACATTATTGGCAAATCCCAATTGTATCTCGAAACTTCTCATATTTGATACGTCCAAGTGCTTTGGTAAAAATATCTGCAACTTGCGCATCAGTAGGAATGTAGTGAAGTTGTATATGGTGCTTTGGAACTTCATCTCGAATAAAATGACATCTGGTATCAACATGTTTGGTACGTTCATGAAAAATTGGATTTTTTACAAGATTCAAAACACCTTGGTTGTCGCAAAACAAATGAAGAGGAAGATTCTTTGGAAGGCCCATGTTGGTAAGAATGCGACTTAACCACATTATCTCGCAGACTGCTTCACTGGCTGCGCGATATTCTGCTTCTGTAGAAGATAAAGCAACCACATGCTGTTTCTTACTGTGCCATGAGATAGGTCCAGATCCTAGATGAAAAACATATCCAGAGGTGGATTTACGATCATCAAGGGATCCAGCAAAATCTGAGTCTGTGTATCCCAGTAAGAAAAATTTATTATTCTGTCTATATTCCAGACCATAATGTGTAGTACCGTGAACATAATGAAGAACTCTTTTTGCTGCTTTCCAGTGACTCATTTTAGGCTCTTGCATGAACCTTGAAAGATATCCCACAACAAAACTGAGATCTGGTCCGGTATTTGTCGGATATATGAGACTCCCAATCAATCGGCGATAGAGAGTACCATCTACCTGAGGTGACTCATCATATCGAGATAACTTAAGTCCTTGCTCCATTGGAGTTGCTTTTGACTTACAGTTAGTCATCCGATATTTTTCTACTAAAGTCTTGGCATATTTCTTTTGTGTTACTCGAATATGAAACTTTTGTTGAGTAACTTCTAAACCAAGACAATAGTGTAGAAGTCCTAGATCTGTCATATCAAAAGATTGCTTCAAGTCAGCTTTCACTAAGTCAATCATTTTTTCTGAGCTTCCTGTGATGATCAGATCGTCAACATAAAGTACAAGAATCACTATATTAGAACCATTTTTCTTAATATAGAGATTTGCATCTGAAGGACTTCTTATGAAACCATGCTGCACAAGGTGACTGTCTATCTTGATATACCAAGCTCGAGGAGCTTGTTTTAGCCCATACAAGGATTTGATCAATTTACATACTTTTTGTTCTTGCCCCTCAACCACATATCCTTCTGGTTGAGTCATGTATACTTCTTCTTGTAAGTCACCATTCAAGAAGGCACTTTTAACATCCATCTGATGTAATTTCCACCCAAACTGAGCTCCCATGGCACAAAGTACTCGAATGGTAGTCATTTTTGCAGTAGGGGCAAAAGTCTCTTCATAATCTATGCCTTCTTTCTGAGCATATCCCTTTGCAACAAGCCGGGATTTATGCTTATCAATAGACCCATCTGCCTTATACTTCACTTTGAACACCCATTTGCAGCCTATGGGTTTCTTCCCTTTTGGCAGATCGACTAACTTCCAAGTATTATTTTTAAGGAGAGATTGATGTTCTACATCCATAGCCTCTTTCCACTGTGGTTCATCAAGTGCAGATTGAACCGTTGTGGGCTCGTTTGTATTCAATGTAGACATATAAATTTTTTCTCCATCCTTATCTTCCTCTCTATCATTTTCTGTACCCACTGTCAAATCATCAAAGTGTTGACAAAGTTCGTCAACCTCTGAAGTAGATTCTTCTGTTCTCATCTGTTGAGTCATACTGCGAGTACATGGTCTATCAAGAGATAGATCTGGAAGGGATTTCAACTTAGCATCTCTCAAAGTGCTAGTATACCATTTTGGAACTTTCTGTTTTTGTTGTGGGAGTTGAACCTCCTTCTTAGGCTCTTCTTCATCAAGGTATACAGTTGTGGATGTGTCTTTTGATGTGAGAGCTTCATCAAATATAACATCTCTACTTACATGTGTCTTCTTGGTCTTAGGATCAATCAATCGATAACCTTTTGAGTACTCATCATAGCCAAGAAAGATACACTGCAGGGTTTTCTCATCCAGCTTCCTCCTTTTCTGTTTTGGAATGTGCATGAATGCTTTACATCCAAACACCTTCAGATGAGCAATGGAAGGTTTCTTATCACTCCATGCTCCTTGTGGAGTCTTCCCTTGTAGAGCTCTAGTGGGTGCTCTATTTAGGAGGTATGATGTTGTATTTATTGCTTCTGCCCAATATTGATCCTCAAGATGTGCTCCTTTTAGCATACATCGAACCATTTCCATAATGGAACGATTTCTTCTTTCTGCAACTCCATTCTGCTGAGGTGTATAGGCTGTAGTCAGTTGTCTTTTGATTCCATGTTTCTTAAGAAACTCTGAAAACTCTTCAGAGGTGTATTCCCCCCCTCGATCTGAGCGGAGGGTCTTGATAAAACATCCCGACTCCTTCTCAACAAGTTTCTTGAACTGTTGAAAGTAGAGAAGTGCTTCTGATTTCAACTGAAGAAAGAAAACCCACATCTTCCGTGAGTAATCATCAACGAATAGTTGAAAATACTTTTTCCCACCATAGCTGGTTGGCATAGGACCACACAGATCGGTATGTACCAGCTCTAAAGGTTTTGCAGCTCGAGAGGAGCTTGTTTCAAAAGGCACTCGATGTTGCTTCCCTGCTAAGCAATCCGAGCAAACTGGTAAGGTAGATGAGAGAGGTGGAAGACCTTTCACCATCCCATATTTGTGTAATTCAAGCAAATATCCAGAACTGAGATGCCCATAACGTCGATGCCAGAGAGAGGTGGCCTCCTTCGTAGTTGCAGCCAAAGCAACATGGGGAGTGGAAATAGCATCGAGAATAAACAAGCCATGTTTGTAAGATCCGGTGGCAACATGTTTACCATGATGTGTGATAAAACATCTCTTCTTGCCATTGACAACTCGAAACACGACTTCCATGTTTCTATCCAACATTTGTGTGACTGAAAGTAGATTATTGGCTAAGCCTGGAACATAGAGAACCTTTTCAATTTGACAATTACCATCAGGAAGAGACACAGAAATATCCCCTTCTCCTTTTACTTGATATACCTGATTGTCAGCAATTGTGACTGGCTTACCCTCTTTCTCCACAAAAGTATCAAACCATGATTTATCCCCAGTCATGTGTTTGCTAGCTCCTGAGTCAATATACCATACAACATCTATCTGAGAAGACGAAGTATGAGTCATGAGCACCTTGTGTGCTCTTTCAGAGTCAGAATCTGAATCAGAATCAGGAGAATGTGAGTCTGAGTTGGATTCAGCATAAGCAACATGGCCTTTAGATTGTTTATGCTTATTGTATTTTTTCTTATGCTTGCCCTTCTTTTGGGAACCTCTTTCATTTGGTTGCTTGTTTTTGAACCAACATCTGTTGGTGTCATGGTTATTCATGTCACAAATTTTGCAATATTTTGTATCTTTTTGCTGAGATTGCTTCCCTTTTCCTTTGGAAGAAGCACCTCCTTTTTGAAACTGGCCTTGTTGTTTACCACTTTGCTGGGTGGAGAGAGCATTATCTGGCATGTCATCTTTCTGGACCTGAGTTGCCTCCTCAGTCTGAAGCAAGTTTACCAGTTCCACAAATGAGACTTGTCTACCAGAAACATTGAGAGAGGTGATCAACATCTTGTAGGAACTTGGTAATGCTCTCAAGATAACAGAATTCAAGACATCATCATCCACAGGTTTTCCCATAGCATTCAATTTTGCTTTCAAATCTGCCACTCTGCATAGGAATATGTCAACTGTTTCTCCAGAACTCATACTGAGATTATGTAGTTGAGTTTGAAGATGGAGAATAGTGGATTGATTCTTCCCTTCATATACTGTGAGCAAAGCATCCCAGGCTATCTTACTAGTTTTTGCATCACAAATATGAGGCTGCACCTCATCTGTGGTAGCAAGTAAGATAAATACAAGACTCTTCTTGTCTTTCTTATCCCAATCATCTTGATCTGTTCCTGTTGTTTGAGGACGTTTTTCAGTGCCAGTCACTACATCCCATAAATCTTCCAACTGAAGTATGGCTTTCATCTTTGTCTTCCATGGAACAAAGTTAGGACCCTTCAACAATTGGGAATCTGAGAGATACTTATGAATTGTGGCCATTATGAAAGTTCCTTATATCACCAATTGGTCTCCCTTTCTTTATACCTACCAGATCGTTATATTGTAACCATTCAATATACACCCGCCCTTACGTGAGGGAAACTATAGGTATATAGGAACAAGTATACCACTCAATATGTACTCGCCCTTACGAGAGGGAGACTATAAGTACATATGAGAAGCACAATATATTGAACATAGGCGATACTGAAAGGGCATCGTGTTGTTAATGACACCTACCATAGAAAGTTTTATTCCGCATGCGTGGGGCGTAACTTCCCCTAAACACTTTGGAAAAAGAGCTTTCGTCAGGATTTACGCCTAACAACAATCACGATGTGGGTATGAAATGGAAGAACAAACAAAAAAACTGGTTTGCCTTATTTCTCCCCGACGATTTATAGAGAACAAGCTCAGACGTCGTTGTTGCAGCTATATTAGGCGGCGAATACAGTAGTCCAAAGCACGACAACATTACCTGTAAGTGTGGACCAGAGGTATCTCAAATACCGAACGCTGCTGTGCAATAAATTGCACAAATAGGGTATAAATTTGGGGTCTTATATTTTTTTTAATTTATGATTGATAATGCAAGAAAAAAGAGTATTTAAATGCAAATAAAAATCATAAATGCCCGCAAATTATAGCTCCTATTACAATTTCCCCCCTTTGTCTGACAATTTTGCAAGTGAAAAAAGTGAAATTGGTGAACTCCCCCCTTCAAATTGCAAAATAGACAAGAATTGGGAAAAAAATACCTAGAGAAACTCTCAAAATTGGAGATGGCAAGGTGTCATGGAGACTTCTTAGGCGTCAAATGGCCATAAGCAGGCATCACGGGCGTCAAAAAACTGCTCAAGGCGTCAAAAAACTACGTTGGGCGTCAAAAAACTGCGCTGGGCATCAAAAAACTGCGCTGGGCGTCAAAAGACTGCGCTGGGCGTCAAAAAATCTGCGCTGGGCGTCAACAAAGCATCCCCGAAGGGAGTCGAACCCGAAACCTACTGTCCAACATTCAGCGCCCTGACCACTTGAGCCAGAAGGCCCGACGAAACTACACTGAAAATAGGATCTATTTAGATCCTCGGGGTCGGAGATAGGCAAAAAAAAAACTTTTATCCCACATGGCCTATGCGGCCACTGTGGGAGGCTTTAAAAAATTGGAAGGCTCCATAACCTTTCGGTTGCCTTCGGGCAACCACCCCCAGTCCAGTTCGCCCTTTTGCCTCAGCCGTCTCCCCGAACCGCCGTAGAGTCTGCGTCCCGTCTTGGTTTGCTTTCTATTTGCGTGTCGTCGTCCGTGCCAGGCCCTCGGTCCTACGTCCTCTGTCGTCCATGTCCGATCGGCGTTGTCTGTCGTCCGCCAGGATTTGTCTGTCGTCTCGTTTGTGTTAGGTCCGTCCGGTCCGCCAGGCTTTGTCCGTGTCAGGTCCGTCCGGTCCACCGTCCGTGTCAGGTCCGTCTGTCCGGTCCGCCAGGCTAGTCTGTCCGTAGCTCTGATGCCATGAAGAATTTCACGAAGTGATCGTTCCTTATCATTCATTTCAAATATATAGAGATTACATGCGGTTACAAGTTGGTTTAACCACTTAGGTGGTTAAATAACCAAACTGATCAAACTGGAGAGCGCCTATGAGCGCTATTTTTATATATGCAAATAATGTAATAATAAATTTATTCTAACAAAATTAAGTGTTTTACACTAGGGAGGATAGCTACCTAGTTTCTCTTCTTATGAGGCTACCCTAACCATGGAGAATAGTTAAGTTAATTTAACTTTGTTTTAATGAAAATAACAATAAAGAAGGTAGATTCATCCTATCACTGATGACTAGGCATTAATATAAATTTGACTCAAATAAGAATTGCTTAGAGATAAATAATGCAAGTAGAACTTCAAAACCACTGTGTCTGAGATCTACAAATCCTAGACAATAGGAGTATAAGAAAATTAATTACTCTAAATATTTTATCTCAGACTATAGATATCTAATGAAAAGGATTATTTCATCAATCATATTAAATGACTACCTACACAAATAAGAAAGGTATCACCAAATTGAATCATCTTTAAAAGAGTCACCCATCATCATAAGAAAAATCAACTCGCTCAAGTAGTGATGAAAAACTTAGTCCCGAGGATGCCCAAATAGACTCACACCTTAGTCTTGATATTTTGTTACAGTTTAATAATAATATCCACTGAAAAAGGTATAAATAAAAACATCAAAATCTAAGGAAATGCACACAACCTACCATTTGAGGTAATATTTAGATAGTGCTTGGCACAAGGAAATAACACACCAATTCGGGTACTTTAAATAGTATAGAAAAATGAGAAAACCAATCTGCTTGAATATAATACCTAAGTAATATTGATAACAATGGTACAACTTGACCATCTAGGGTATTCAATTAAAATATACAAATGGTAAGGAAATTTATGGTGAGGTTAACAAAGTAACAATTATAGAATTAAATACCTATATATATATATATAACATTCATAAAGTATCTTAACAACATAGAGAGATAAGCTTCAAGTAATTCATGGCATATATTTAAAAATAACAGACTTGACTAGATGGATTACTCCTGCCACCTGATTATAGCTACCCAAATGACAAACCATACTTTCCTTTCTCTTTCTTTCTCACCCACACCATCCTATATCTCCATAGGACACCCCTCACTTCCTAACTTGTTAATTTATAGAATGAAACAATGTAAACAAGGTGCATGTGTTTGACCACCTCATACATTTAAAAATAATATAATTGACTAGATGGATTACTCCCACAACCTTATTATAGCTACCCAAATGACAAACCACACATTTATTTCTCTTTATTTCTCACCCACACCCTCCTATCTCTCCATAGGACACCCCCTGACTTCCTAACATGTTAATTTATGGAATGAAACAAGGTAAACAAGGTGCATGTGTTTGGCCACCTCATGGCCCCACATTGCCAAGTGGGGGTTTCCTTTCCCAAGTTTTCCTTGCTGGCAAAAGAAGATTTAATCTGAATAAATTTTTATACTTTATGTACACATTTAAATATAAAAAAAGAATCTTTTTAATAAATTATTTCTATTAATAAACTATATGCATAAAAATAATTAAATATTAAAATACATATCTATACCTCCAACACTTTTCTCATACTGACAATTTGATGAATGTTATCATTTGTCATATGAGAAGCTCCCATGCATAGCGACACTTTCCTTGTTGTTGGAGTGTTATCAAAAGCATGCATTTATTCATTTAGACATATAAAGCAAACATCTACAATGCACCTATAAGAATGCATTTATTTCAATCTTTCATGTACCCTGAGGCCATTGGTGGGTGTTTCACGGCTAGGGTTTTTTCATCCCTAATAAAGTGAAAACCTCATCGTAATAAAATTTACATTGCCATCATCGTCATAATAAAATTTACATTGCCATCATTTCCCATTTTGTTTATTGAGTACTTTTACTTGCAAAACAAAGAACATTAGTATTACCTTATAAAAAGAATAATAAAGCAAGATAATTTAAAAGAGATGCTCATCAAATATAAATAACAATATCATGAAGCACATTTTAGGAGGACCATTACACTTTAGGAGCATACCCAACTTTTACAACAATAAAAAGAGAACTTGGTGTTAGCTCAAAACTAGATGCAACAATAAAATGACCAACACCATTCTAAGAATAGATTTAATTTAGGCAATATGGATTTTCTTTGACTCCAATCCTATAAACAATCTTCCATGTAACTTTGAGCTCATAAAAAATTGGCAACATACTTCTATGGACCCTATCAGATATTGTAGTGGATTGGGCAAGATGCTTATAATCTTGCATTACCACCTTCTTCCAAAATCCATCCAATATTCGATATCTCTTTTCTAAAGAAGGTACTCGACAATCACATTCAACTTTAGTCAACACTTCCTAAGTTAGATGAAGAAGTCTCAATCATCTTGGATCTTGATAATATTTTGGACTTAAGAAACCACACTCTTTAAAACCACACCATCACTGAAGTCTTGGTCTAGTGACAAGGATTACAGCCAAAATATGCTACATGGGAGCCTCTCTAGTAGTTATGGTAGTAGTTTCCTCATCTCTAGCTTTGAGGACAAAGCTTTTTAAAGGGGAAGGGCTTTTTAGGATCCTATCCTAACCTTATTATGTAATTTACCCCCTTCCTAATGTGGGTATCCTATATTAATAATATTATGTAATGTTTTGTAATGTGTATGTCGCATTTAAGGCATTTAAACAAGTGTGGCCATTTTATGTAATCATTATGAAGAATGTAATCACTTTTTGGGTAGAATATTCTAGATCGAATGTCCATTTGGATGTGAATCTACCCTAGAGAATTATAGTTAGGGATAGAAATAGTTTTTAAAAAGACAACGTGACGTAGATGAAGGTATATATCATATTTTATATCCCCCTTGAAGAGGCTTACGATATTGTATTGCATTTTTTCTTTCTGCATTATAATTTGTTGTTTTTTCATTTTATCTTGCAATATTGTTAATTTTGAGTTCATATTTATGTTATTATTCCAATATTGTGTGGATGTGTTTTATTGCACTATAATATTTATAACACAATGCAAATATAATGTATTACAAAGATTTTTATCACTTATTATAATGCTATATCTTCAATGTATACACACATGGATATAAGACTCTTCACATTCACAACTCTTGACCTTTCTATTTGTGTAAAATATTCATCTCCTCACACACATGGGAGATCTAATACTTCATATTTCTCATGGGAGAAATACCATATAATAATAAATATATTATTGACTCCACATATCCACATAAAGAAAGACTCTAATGATTGCACATACTAAATGATAAACTCTTACATAACTCCACACTTACTTACATGACACCTCACTTACATAACTACATGCTTACTTACATAAATACTCACTTACCCAACACCACACTTACATGTCACGTACTATATACTAAAATATTAATCACACTCTAAATTAAATTTACATGGTACTTGTAATATTCTTGCAAGTTATCAAATAATGTAATACTTCCAACATCACCATCAATTTTTTTACCACAAGCAAAACCATTGTATTTCTTTGAGATAATATAATCCACATTGATTCTTAAGTTATTTATCATAATTTAAAATAATATTGTAAATCACATTGCACAAACTTATTAGATTAAAATTATCAAAATATTTTGCATTTTATTTCTTGAAAACCAATGAAATAATGGTGGTATTGATCTCACTTATTTTACCCTTCTTTTTATTGACCTCTTTAACTATAACCAACATATCATTCATATTTTTTGAAATAAAACTGTAGGATATCCATGAGGTCATATTTTTTGAAGTAAAAACTTCCCCATGTATCTTCTTCATAAATATCTTCCTCATTGAGCCCTTATTATATCCCTATGTGATAATTTATAGATTATTTTCTAAAATATTAACTTAATCCTCATTATCTTGTTAAACATCTATGATGTAGCTAACTTCTTTTTTCTAGATATCTTCTTCTTCTCCTCCAATATTTCTTCCATCTAGAGTTAAAATATTTTTGATATGACAAAAAGACAAATATGTTTGAAATACAACATGAATGGATTTGATATTTTTATTACATTCTTTTAGCCATTTCATCCTAGATTTTTGGGGTGACTATGAATTGGTATTTGTCAATACATTATGATAATTAGAAAGTAAGTGATTTTTTCTTATACATAAATATCTTGGTCCATTCCATTGACTTCTATTATCTCTTGTAAAATTTTAAGCTTGGATTTAATTTCCTTCTTTGATTTAAATAAGTTGCCAAAGTATTTGTCATTCTAAATATTCATTTACTCTTTTAGATAGTTAAAATTTTCAATAAATCTATACATATATGATCCACCAAACTTGACATCATTCCACTACAACATAGCCATTTGGAAAAAAAAAGCAAGGTCCTAGAGCCACATAAAAAAGGCTTTGGCTAACCATTTTTGAATAAATTAAATTTCAATAGAATGGATTTGTGATTTTTATCCTCCTCACAATGAAATATTAAAAGAGATTTTGTATTTTCTTTGTAACCATATATTGGATAACAAAATATACCCTATATTTTCTATATATGATATTGTCGATGTGTATTGAAAGTTTGAAGAATAGAATTCCAAAGACCATTTTAACTGAGGAATGAGATAAAATTTTAAACTGAAAAAGACCATAGAACTATGTTCAAGTTCCCCTAGAATCCATAGATGGAAATTATAAATCATAATTGTATTTGATAAAAAAACATGTTGCGGTCCTTCGAACATTTTTCCAGCATATATGCTTATAACCCTAACTATAGTTTTCTCTTTCCTAAAAGATAGGCTTATGACCTAATGACTTCTAGAAATTTTCCATCTCATTTGCATTTGTTGTATAATGTTGCAATATGTTTGAAAGCTCCTACAAAATAAATTGTCAAATAATCCTCCATCTTAGAAGTCTTTTTAAATGCATCCTTGTATTCCTAACTAAAATCTATTTTTATATTAAAATAAAGTCAATACTATAATAATGTATTAAATTTTTAATAACTCTTTTTAAGGGTTTGATTTAAACCTCTAATATTCAATGATGACATTTTTATTATCACTTTTTTATTTTTATTTATGGATTTAACCATACTTCAAGTTGACAGCTGCAATATTTTTTTTTCCCAAATTGACATCCCTTTGAGTTTTATTTTTCTTTCTCTAAGGGTCTTCATCTCCTTTTTCCATTCCCCCAACACTTTTCCATCATTATATTTTATTTGTCATGTGCTTCATAATAAGACCTATCTTCTAAAGGTTTATGTTGTCGGGAAGGAATAACCTCACCAACATTAAAATGTAAGAATAATCTTACACAGTAGTAACTTTCTTATGTCACTTTCTTATGCTACTCTAAAAGCCTAAATGTTTGTCATGGAATCCCTAAAGTGATCCTCCATAGTACTTATTTTCTTATGTTTCCTTACAAACCCTAAATATTCAAGGATATCTTTCATATTTATTTCTTTATTATGTTGCTCTTGAAACCCTAAAATGCAAGGGATATACTCTACATTACTTTCATTTTTATTATGAACATAGGATTTTATTCTACTTGATAAAAATGAAGACAATCTAGAAAGTAGGAAGTGTATTACACTTCCTCATCCCTTGTGTTTAATTTGTTCTTTCATTTGTTGTTCCAAATAAACTGATGTGATGTAGAAGGGCTTTATTTACCACTTTCTTGGGAGTGAAAAATCTTTGATCTAATCCATCTCTTACTATCTCCTTGCTTAATATTAAATTTTATCTCATACTCTAAATTTTTTTATATTTTCTCTATTATTTTCAATTTATTTTACTATCTCCTTGCTTAATATTAAAGTTTATCTCATACCCTAAAAATTTTCATATTTTCTCTATTATTTTTAATTTGTAATAAGTCCATATTTCTAACATGAAAATATGATGCTTTCATAACTTACTTGTTCAACCCATTCTCTTAATTAAAATTTAATCTTACTAAAATGTAAGAAATAATTTAAAATATCTATAAGGAAGAGTAAGTATACATATGAAATCCCCGTGAGTGTGATCGACGGCCACTTGCATTATCCGTTATGCCACTTAAATTCAATCCTAGAGTATTACTCAATAAATATATATATATGAAAAATTTCTTTTTAAAGAAAAATCATAAAATAGATTGAATTAAATACTCATTAACACTTGATTTATTTCCTTTAATTCTTTTAATTTCCTAATATCTATGGTTTACACGGGCTTCCGCTTATTAAGGTTATGAATTCGATTCTCTTTTAAGGAAAAAGAAAAAAATTCCCCAACATCGGGAATAGAATTATTCATTATCATCATGAGAATCAGAACAATCTTTCATAATTGATATATCCGGCCTTTGCCACCCTGCTTACTCCCAACGCAACCTGTTCGTACGTGCTGGTGGCGTTTTAAATAGTTTTACTCTGCGTTCAACTTGTTAACAGCCAGCTCGGTTACTTGTGCGAAGCTTTGAGCTCTCATCAGGTTTGTGTGTCTCTCTGTATCTTTTGACCATAGTTATAGGTGATGCAATTTCAATTTTGAATTGTTTCTTTTCATAATTGCTGGTTTGGTTTGGTGAAATAGAAAGAAGAAAGAATGGACAGAACTCTGGTTTTGCTGGGGAAAACTGGCACCGGGAAGAGCACGACTGGAAATATCATTCTTGGACGCGAAGCCTTTAAGTCGGGAAGCGGTTTTAGCTCTGTTACACAAACTTGTCAGCTCGAAAGTAGTACCATAAATGGCCGAACAGTCAACGTGATCGATACCCCTGGTGAGTATACAGCCTTACCTTAAAAAAAGATTGTTTCGGCAAAATTTGGAACTGTTTTTTTGGTATCAATTTCATGCCTGTTATCCAACCATTTCAAAACGAGATTGAGAAAGGTTTGATTTTCTTGAATTCACTGAAAATCATCCTTGAAATTGAAACTCGTATTGAATAATAGAGGAAAACCAGGTTCATCTTGACTTTTTTTTAAGAAATGGATATTAATTGATGTTTATTTTATATTAATTATTTTAGCTTTATTCAAAATTTTAATCTTTTATCTTTATTTATTGCAATAAAAAAATTTGATACTTAAAATTGCTTACCAGTTTTTAAACCGTTTCAAGGGGGATTTCCAGAGATTTAAGCCTGGAGAAAAACCTGCGTGAGGGTCCCTTCACATAGTGTCAGAGTCCCTTTGTTATAGTGTAAGAAGAATCTCCCTTAGTTTTGGAGGTATAAATGTTTATAATGAGATATAAAAATAGAGGCTTTCATGTGCATAGATCTTAGTTAAAGATTATTTAGGTTTGTTAGATTATTTGGTGGATTAGCCTTTATAGTGGTAGTATTTAGTGATGTTATTTATTTATATATAAAATTTGTTAAAAGAAATTTAAGATATATTGTTTATTGTGGTTAAGAATATTTTTCTTATAATATTCTTTTAGGAAAATATATAGTTTTATTAAACTGTCTAACCTACCTTATAACTTTTAATTTTGGAGCTTGTTTTATGTTTTAATATGTATATTTGATCTAAGCTTAAACTTGTACAAGTAAAATTTCTTTGTTCTTAAATAACTTAAAATTTCTTGCTAACATATTTTTAAAACATAAATTATGTTCTAACCTTATTTTAATAAATTTAATAAAATATTTTCAAACAAAAATTATATATTCTAACCTTCTTTTAATAAATTTAATATAAACTTTATCATGTTTATTAAAAGAAATATAAACTTGTTAAAACATATAATTTATGTTGGTTTTGGTATCATTTGACATAAAATTAATTTATTCTATTCTTTGTAAAGAATTTTTCTTCATATGATGCAAATAAAAATAAAAATATAATATTTTAAAATATAAAAATTAAAGTGCAAAAGTAAATCTTTCAATGCTAATCAATAAATTGTGAAATTTATATATATTCTTATAATAGTACTATTAATTGTGAAATTTATATATATTCTTATAATAGTACTAAAACTTGTAGAGAGTACGTTTTAAAACTTAAAATAATTATTACAATTTAATCATATTAAGTTTTTCATTAACGTTGATTATGGTATATTAATTTAATTATAATATTTTAGTTTTAAACATCTTTAATTTGTTTTAATTATATTATTGCTCATTCTTATATTTTATTATAAAAAAAATAAAATCATTTTAAAGATAGGTACATGGGTGATTTTTGTCATAAAAATAGAATTTATTATAAATGTTCTTAAATGCCCAATTTTAAATTATTTTAAAGATAGTTACATGGGTGATTTTTGTCATAAAAATAGAATATAAAATATTTTTAAATGCTTAATTTGGGTAAAGGTAGTAGTCTTTAATTTGGGTAAAGGTAGTAGTCTGACCAGAGTCTAGGTCAGCTTGATGATGGCTGTATCAACCTTAAGTCACCGAGATCTCCCTCACGTCGGGCCGTGTTTACTGAAGTGAGGTAGGGGTTATAGTGGTAGCACCATGATTAGCAAAAGTAGTTGTTCGATTCCTTTTATATATATATATATATATATATATATATATATATATATATATATATATATATATATATATATATAATTAATATATAATGAAAGGAATAAATATTTCACTTTACTATAGTTAAAGATCTTAAAGAGCTAACACAACTCAAAAATACACTATTATACCAAATTATTATTTTAAATTAATTTTACTAATAACATAGGAATAAAATAATTTATTATTACTCTAAATGAACAAGTAGTATTTGTGTTTTGACCTATGGTGCTCATTTTGTAAGATGTATTATTTTTTAATAATGCAATAAAAAATTTAGTAGATATGTTATCAAACAAATTAATCTTAATTTTAAATATATTGGTAGTTATTCTTAATATTGTTTAGAAATCAATTGAATTAGTTATAAATGAGTGAAATATTTAAACTAAAGAATTGATCTAAAGATTTAATATGTTGTATTACATTGTTGATGATTTTAAGTATTGTCCAACCTTTATGTTGATTTGAATGATATAACACGTAAATGTAAAAATTAGTCCCTGTGGGACATCATAGTGGTATGGCTTTGGGATTTCATCCAAGATAACCAAGTTTAAACCACAATGTGTGTGCTAATTTTTCTTTTTAAGTTGCGTATATTTATTAGTTTATTTTATAAACAACTTTACATCAAACATAGTACCTATACATATCCATGTGATTTCATAATAACATATTTTGAAATATGCAACTTTAATAATAAGTTCTATTTAAAATTTAACATTAGTATTTATGGGATCTACAAATATTAATGCACTTTCTTATTAATGATGTATTTTTTTTATGAGGAACCTTTTAGAGAGATTTGAAATTGGGCCTCTCGATAACTAGAGAGTTTTAACTACCCACTTGCTCTCCAACTCCTCTACATGAGCGGATAATGATGCATTTTTTAAACAACAGATTATTTTTAACTTCAAAAATAATATAGATTTATTTTTATTTTACATTGTAATTGACAAACAATATGATACATGAAAAATAGTGGATATGATAATTTGATCAATAGCATAATTTAGTAATTTTTTGGATTATAATTTTATTTTATTATACCTAAGGAGAACTTTATGAGATACATCATTGAATAATATATTTAGATTATTTTGTAAACATAAAAGTTTGAGTTTGGCTTATTAAATATAAATATATGTTTTGAGTTGTGCTTGCCATTTGCATTTTAGAACTAAAATTAAAAGTAATAGCAAAGAGAGATTCAAACATAAGTCTTATGTTTGTTGGAAGAAACAAAAGATTATGATGTAGGTGTAGGAGTAAGTATTGTGGAGCAATCAAGCTTGATAAAAGAGAAAATAATAAATTAGGAATGAATCTTGTGTTTGCTATGATAAATAGGAGGAGATAATGTATACCAAGACATAAGTTGTGTAAAGCAATTTGGCTTGACATACGAGGAAATAATGTATTAACATAACTATATATAGATAAGGAAGGAAGTTAGGACACAAGTTAATATACATGCAAGTTGAAATGGACACTAAAATATGGTACATAGGAAAGATGTAAACTATTCTAAACAAAAATAAAAATCAAACCAACACATTTTTTGATCTCATTAATGATTCTATAGATGGAGATGATACGTACTTGATTTGAGGAATTGTGAGGTTCTACATAAATATAGAACTATAGAATATTTTAATATCCTCATTACTCTATAATTCAAATATTTTATTAACCTATTCTTGGTACAATAGGATTCCTAAAATACACACATGTGGGTTTTCAATGAGAGAGCCAAGAATACATTAGAAAAGATGCAATTATCGAGATTTGTAATTGGGTATGTCAAGAATAGAGAGAATAAAATTCCCTTTCAATGCAAATAATAAGATTCATTATGTTTCATTAAATGCAATAAAAGTATTATAGGTGTTTGTTCAATTCATACTATGTCCATGGTTGTAAGCTTACTGTAGTGGTAAGGGCTTTGTCCTTTCTTTGAGAGGTCCAAGGGTCAAACCACAATTAGTATGAGAGAACTGCAATCCCTCATAACAAATTATGTAAAATCATTGAAGAAAAATTCATAGTATGTCCGTGGATCAAGGAGATGAGGTCTCCAATTTTTTTAAGCTTGGACAATCTTGATTACATCCAATGTATGGAAATGATAGGAACTAACTTGAATGTATCTACCCCCTTTGACTCCAAGGACTTTTCAACTTAGAGCATTGCTCATAACTCTCCATTGAGTTTTATCTTAACCATAATAAAAACACCTTGAATTGCTTAAATAAGAATAATGTCTTCACGAATTACATCAATATATTTATCCTAGACTTTTTATTAAGTCCTTCATGAGGTGTTGGAGATTTCTCTCTACATTAAGAAAAATATTTAATTTCTATGGACAAGGGCTATTTTTTTCCTATCCATACATTTCCATTTTGAAAGACATTAAGATAGTAATATTTAAATTTAGGAGCATCCATTACCATGGTCCAATGATTTTTTTAGTGATGTTAGGCATGCATGTGGCCTTGTTATAACAACCAATGCTATTTACAAATATGAAAAAAGGGTATATCATATTGGTGATATTTTGTATAATATACATTCAAAGTTAATATTAGAATGTTGCTAAAATTTGTAAATATTTAATCATGAATAGAGTATGAAGTCCTCATACTACCTAAATAGTATGCAATTCTTTTCTAGAAAATAATATCCTCCACTCATATTGTAATATCAATAACACAAATAATATGATGTTGGTAATGGATGAAAATGACACATTCATCTTATAAAAATAAAATTGCAACCCTTAATTTAATCATGATACTCAATTTATTTGATTTAGATTGTTATGGATCAATATGTTCCACCCATACTTTATTTTAAATAATACATGTACCTGATATAATCGTGGTAATGGATGAACATGATTAATTTTATTTACAAATATTTATTAAAAATATTATATAAGTATATTAAATTTAAAAATTTGTTATTAATGAAGGGACGAGCTACGAGCATATTAAGCATTTACTTATAATAATAATATATGTTGCCTATATTTTAATTTGAAAAAATATGAACCAAATGGCATTAGCTCAACTAGTTAGATTCGTCAACATTAAAGGAGGAGACCTAGGTTCAAATCTTGTTAAGTGATACATGGATAGTATCCAAGATTTTATTGTAATACCACTATGTGGTGATGATGTAATACGGGAGGAGCCCGTTTCAATCCCATATAGCCAATTCAAAAAAATTGAAAACTATGAAGTTATGCCAAAATAAAGGATTTGAATGGACTTATATTTGTAAAGAAAAATATCTTGATAACTCCAACTCCTTTCAGGAATTTTTTTTGGGATCATATGTCATGGAAATTTAAAGGAATGAGAGTCTTCTTCTGGGAGGATTCTTGGTAAATTAAAAAAACTATTGATCAGGTACTAAGATATTAAACAAGGGGTACAATGATCAATGATTACTCAAGAAAATAAAGTAAGTTACTACCTTAGAATGACTGAAGAAGGAAGAAATTGGCATGTTCAAGAGGCTCCAAACTAGAAAATAGATAAGCAATTAATGGTAGTAAGACAAGAACTAATTAAAAATAATGATAACTCTAGAGAAGAAGACAAAATAGTATGGAAAGGAGATAGGTGAGTACAAAGAAAAAACTACCTTTAAACTATTGAATGATTGCCACAATGGATGGATGACCTCAATTATCAAAAAATGTATGGGTAAAAGGGCTTATCCCAAAATATCTTTCTTCCTTTGGACTATTTCTCATAATAAGATTTTAACCTTAGATAATTTGTAGAAAATGAATTTACAAATTCCAAATAGATGTATCTTATGCTACAAAGAAAAATAATCTTTAAATCATCTTTTCCTACACTAAAATTTTGCGAGAACAATTTGGAGTAGATTGTGGAGTGACTTGATAATTCAATGGTATATTCCGACCTTCTTGAAACACCTCCTAATCCAATGGGAAAGAAATTCAAGTAAGAATTTTCTAAATGAATTATAGATCTTCAATCCCCCACATTTGATTTGGGCTATGTGGAAGGAGAGGAATCTCATAATTTTCCAAAACCAAAGCAAAACTAAAATAGATGTGTATAAGCTAGTGAAGGCCTATGTAAGTGATAATTATTTAGTTTTTTGCCCCCCAGGCACATGAAAGGAGAAAGAAATGATAAAGGTACTACAATTAATTTCCTATGAAAATATGGAAGGTTATGATGAGCTAGGCATGGCTTAATGGGGGTGTTGGTTGTGACTCCCAAGATAACATGATGATGAATTAGGATGTAATAAT
Source organism: Wollemia nobilis (assembly GCA_028583015.1). NCBI lineage: Eukaryota > Viridiplantae > Streptophyta > Pinopsida > Araucariales > Araucariaceae > Wollemia > Wollemia nobilis. The sequence goes on from JAQPPZ010002524.1 coordinate 4,003,663, forward strand.
GATTTGCTACAAGAATATTTTAAAGGACATTTTATTAGTATGCTATGAATTATGTGAAAAGTATTTTTTTCAAGAAGCAAAAGAGGTAAATTAGTTAGAATTTTTGGATTGATTTCTATAATATAATTAAACTGTAATGCTTCAGTTTTGTTGGGGATATGTTTCAATTTTTTGATGAAGTCTAAAATACTTTTTTAAATAGTTTTTGGGGACTCTATACAAAAAACTCACCTCTTTATTTATCTAATAAAAAATAAATTGAAAAAATATATATTTAGTTAAAGCTTAACATTGGACAACCATGATTAATGTTGATTATAAAAATTAAATCATAGTGATTATCTATATTTAGTTAGATAAAATAACTATGGATCAAGGTGCATCATGAGATCAAAATTTCAATGCACCCATATTTTTTCAAACATATTTATCTTTAAACCTTAAAGAACACCTTTTTGGTTCTAAACTTATGCCTTTATATTATGGATTAGGTTGAAGATATATGAAATATACCCCTATAGGTATAGGTTTATTTATTTGGTGTATTATACAATATAGTCAATATTTATATACTCAATGTTGTAGCTAAGAGAATTAAGATTTAGAATTTGATCATACAATGATTGCTCTAAATAAATTGGTTCTATTAGTATTCAATACAATTAAATTCCCAAAAGATAAGGACGGTATCCTTTTGATTGTGTGTGTGTGTGTGTGTGTGTGTGTGTGTGTGTGTGTGTGTGTGTGAGAGAGAGAGAGAGAGAGAGAGAGAGAGAGAGATGACTATAATTCAAAAATAAGTGGGGCTCATAGACCTATTATTTCATCAAGGTTGACTTTATAAAATATTTTCTAAGGTGATAAAATTTGAAAAGACTAAGTTATGATATGATCTTTTACATGCCCTATTTATTGCTTGACACTAGCCAAGGATTGACTATTAGTTTTTCATTATAGGAAACAATCTTAGAAAACTTAATTTTTAGTTCATTGTTGACAATATTTTGGACATACATAGAAAGATAATACAAATGCAAGTACACATTTCATTATCATAAATTAAACTCAAGTGCAATCCACTGAAATTAGATAAAAATGGGAATTATTAAGTTATAATAATGGAAGGAGTGTATCCTACCATATAAAATGAAGGATCTATGTGAGTAAGTGTTGAATTTGGAAATTTTCTTGACTTCTAATTCAATGTTGCATCCCAAAGTCTATCTTCAACAAAGATGAAAGGGGGTGCCAATGGATCCTCTTAACCTTTAGATTGAGGTTGAATCCCCACTCTTCATGCAAAAAAACTCCTACATTGACCTACACAAATTGTAAGAAAAGTAAAATGTAGAAAATAAACATGTATAAAAGACTAAGGGTGTGACTAAATCAAATATAATATAGGTTTAAACCATAGTGAGAGAGCGTAGGTGATCAATCAATAGATAAGAATTTTAATAGCATGAATGTTCTCCTCTTAATTTGATATGAAATTAATAATCAAATGACAAGATGGGCAAAAGGGAAATACCTCAATCACCACACACTTAGCAATAGAGGGTGATGCCACTAATGGAATGCATAAGGACTTTCCAAATTTTCAATAATATCAAGAGATCAAAACACAATATGGGTTTCATAGAGTGTAGGTCTAGTTGTCATGAACAAAATATGAATACAATGGATCTCTAGGCTCTTATATATAGTTGGGGTTTACCCTTGAGTTAATTGGGGTGAGAAACTTAGCACTCCTTTTAAAAGTAAATATTTGGATGTATCTTAAGAAAATTGATGCACCAACAAATATTACATACCTATAATTATATATTAATATGAGTTATGGTACCACATAAAGACAAAAATTTACTTTCCAAAGATTCTCCTTAGGATCTATACCTTTATGCCACAATAAGCTATAGGTTTTTTGCACTGAATAATGTCTTTTGACACTTTGATATTAAGTTGATTTGTGCACTTTGGTCTTCCAGCTTAACTTATCAACCAATGCACTTAATAATCTTTAAGAGTAACTAGTATAATGCACTAGTAATTTTTCCTTATTCCTCATTGTAAAGAACTCTTAAAAGTAGTTTGAAACTTGCATTAAAGTCTATGCTTTAGAATGTAGTCTTATTTGCTTCTAGTAGATAATAGGAAGTTGATATTTTTCATTCTCTTGAAATATATCTAACTCCTATTTTGATGTGGAGGTTTTAACCTTAAAAAAAACTATCTTATGCACTCCCTTGAAGACTTTAATATGAACCCTTCTCCTTGCAACTTTTAAACTCTAATAAGGTGCTTAATGAAACTAAATAACAAACTGAATATAAGTGTTCAAATAATGAACCCTTTGCACCTAAGTTGCTTACCTTTAAGATCTTTGAAGATGATGTAATTCTTGGTGATTAGATTCACTAAATTTTTGTCGTTTATAGGATGAACACGTAACTCTTATTTTATTTCCAAAATAGCTCCTAAACTCACCAATTCGTAGCTTTGCAACTCTTCTAACTTGATACATGAAACTGTAGTTTGGTGGCTCAAACTCTCCTTCAGGATGTATCTTAGAAATTTAAAACTTAGCAGATTTTTATGTTGCCCAAATTGTTGCTTTCTTACTATTCTCAAATCTGAAAATTTTAGATTGTAAAGCTATAAATTTCTCCATTGAAATGCTATCCTTGAATCTCAAAAATTTGGTATGGAACTCCTCTAAATCATAGCTGAGATTTTCCTTCAACCCTTCAATTTTTTACAAGGAAATCAACAATCCTCCTTCTCCAAGTAAGCCTTCAAATCCTTCAAAGGTAATCTTCAAACCTTTTAGTTTTGGTAGTAGCATCTAGCTCCTTTATCCTTCAATCTCCTTGTCGAGATATGATTTCAATCTAGGCCTTCTTCTCAATAATCTAAAAGTCTTGAGATCTTCACCAATATCCTCCATAATTTAGCAATATTATTGCCAAATCCTTCTCTCTTGTAATTGTTGTTAGATAGCGATAATTTTCCCAAGTTCTTCAGTATCAGGAACTTCTCCTTTGTGGTCACTTTCTCCAACGAGTTCTCCTAGGAACTTCTTCAATGGCCTTCTTTGAAATCTCCTTCAACGAGGTTCTCCAAGCCTTCTCCAAAATTTGCAATGAGGCTTTTCTAACCTCTCTCTTATTTTTCCTCTCAACCTTCCTTAAGACCTCTTCTCTAGGATCTTCAATCTTGCAGCTTCTTTGGTATTCTCAATGAAACCTTTTTGTCAACCTTCAACCATGGAATTTTGGCAATGAGATATCTCTCTTGGATCTCTGAAATCTACTACTTCAATAATAGGACCTTCTATGTGTCTCTTCAACTTATTCAAGGTGAATTCTTTAATATTCAATGGAGATCACCAATCTCCTATCTTCACTATGACTCTTCTTTGGAGTCTCCTCTTCCTCAAATCTACAACAAGGCTCCTATGGTCTTTTCTCCTTCTACACTTTGTAGGTCTAAAATCTTTAGCAATGGGACCTTTTCTATAGGCCTCCAAATATTTGAAACTTTGATTCTGGTACTAGATTGATTCCAAATAATATATTCTTCCTAGGTCTATGTAGGAAGCTTCTCAACTTTCTTTGAATCTCCTTTTCTCGCAATAAAGTATTATGACTATAATGGAAGAAACTCTAAACTAGAGAAATCAATCTTCACTAGTTGATTTGTCAATCTAGTGGAATCAACCCTGAGTCCTAGTCTTCACGAGTTTTTCTAAAATTTTATGGAAAAAATCTAGCCAATGCAATTTTCAAAAATTCTAAAAATGAGATTTATATTCTCCTCTCAATCTCTCTTGTGGATCTCTCACTATGTCCTATCAATATACCGTGGATCTGATACCACTATTATCTTTTGATGATGTATAATAATGGAAATGCAACCATAATATTTAAGTTAAGCAAGCTAAGATATCTATATGATAATGGCACTATACTATGTAGGAAAACTATAAGATAAACTTCTGCAACAACTCAAAAATATACCATTAATGAGTGCTCATGAAAATAGTACAATATAGTATAATGGAGGACATGAACACTCCATAAACTACTTTGAAAGAGCTACATTTTACCACCCTACCAATATATCCTATGCACTCTCTATATTTTCTACTGCTTTGATTTCACTCTCTATAAGGCTAAGATAAGTTCCTTGACCCTTACACTACCTATGACTATGACTCATGTACAAGTGGACTCCTTGTACATTTACATCATTTTATAATGATACTTGTGCATTTATTACATTGGTGGAAGTAACTACTTTGTAACATCCCAAAAAAATCCAACCCAACTTGAGAGAGAATTTTATTTTTTGTTTATATTCGTTAGGGGGGGTTTCACCTATCCTCACCTTACATAAGTCCGTCTATGCAGGTGCCCAAGCACAATGTAACAAGTCATGTATCTCATCTCTCAAGAGGGTACGTTTATCCCTGCACTTTATGTAAGTCTGTCTACTTAGATGTATTAAGCATATTGTGGATAGGTCCTCTCTCTCTCATTCAACAGATCCTACTAAACTATCATATCATAAGCATGATTACACTGAATGACAAGGAACATCAGCATAAGTCATTCACATGTGCTTCATTATAAGTTCACAACCATGATTATCTTTCATAAAATTTGAAGCAACAATTCCATAGTATGTTAAATCTAAAAGCATAAAGAAATAAAATCATGCAATAGCAATAATCATCAAAACTCATAGCACACATCATATACCCTAGGAACCCTCATAGGAAATAAATCCAGCCTAATAAATGTATTCATATTTCATTAATTACCTTTGAATCTAATACAATTGATTTAAAAATCTCTTGATTCCTTTCATCAACATTTAATACAACTATGGGTACATAAGAACCCCATAATCCCTATGTCCCATTTATGAATTAATCCTTTTTAATCCATGTTTCAAAACCATGAGATAATCTCCATAAATTCCCTTGGATGAACTCCTCATTCACCCACTCAAGATATCCTCATCTATCGATCCACACTCAAGGAAAATCTTTCTCCCTGAGTCTAATGTATCCATACATCAATACCCAAATAATATATAATCATCATTTTCTTTAATCCCCTATGAGTCCATTCTCTTAAACACTCTACTTATCAAACCAAGTTTCTACCAATTAAGATCCCATACTCAAACCAAATTCCTTAATCATTTAAGAGCCCAAATATTTATCCATAATACAACATACTAATACAAAAATATTTTTTTATCACGTTTGATCCATGCTATTTGCAAAGGTATATATTCAATTCCATAATTACATTATCCACTAGCATTAAATTGAAACATAATGCTTACTATCATCGTTTCAAATCCATTCCATTAAAATCAAATATAAAATCCATTAATATGAAACATGGTAACCACTACCGTATTTCGATCGATTCTATCACTATGAAACATAATTCCCACTCCACTCATAAAATTTCAACTTGTTTAGCCCACATAAAAGGGAACATTGACCCTTAAAGCACAAATACTTTTAACCGTCTTTAAGGCATTATCCGAAGGTCTATAGTCCGTCCAAAATAGCTCATAAAAGAATTATTTATTTAACCCCCCTTTTTGTTAAACATAGCTAAGTCCTCTTAATGATTCTCTTTAGCAAGATAGAGATAAATCATTAGTCTATCTTTTATGCAATTCATAGACGATTCATTAAACTAAATTCTCTTAAACATAACACAGAATGACCAATTGATCAACTACCAAATAATATTCTCACCATTTGATTATTCCAACGTTCCTTGTCCAGTCAATCTGAAATGGCTTATAATAAATCCACCAGTTAATATTTGTATTGCCCCTCACCCTAAGGTATGGCGGTCCTTGGATCAGTCCCCAATTAATAATTCCCTACAGCATTTATATTGTCCTTTTAATAATATAAGGGAAGGCCTATGATTATCTTGTCTTCTTTTGTAAATTTCGAAAGGGTAAATAATTTCCGGCAACACCGTTACAATGACAACAAGCTACGTACGATACTGGTCTAGTTAACAGTTGGGCAGAAATAAGTGTTTCCAAGCAATTAAATGATTATTGCTTATAGCTTAAGGTCGAACCTTAGGGCGGACGAGTAAATTCTCCGTGGAATGGCCCCTCATGATTGTTAGTTTGTGGATTCTGATTTGGGTTAAATATTGATAAAACAGTTTTCGACCAATCTTAAACTAGAAACGGAAAAAAGACCAATCTTAAATTAGAAACGGGAAAAAGGAAAAAAAAAATTAATTAATTTTAGGATTGGTTAAAATTAAGTTTTTTTAATTGTAAAAGGAAAAAGAAAAATTAATTTTAAGATTGGTTAAAAATTAAGTTTTTTTTTTTTTTTTAAATTGTAAAAGGAAAAAGAAAGAGTTAATTTTATGATCGCTTAAAATTAAGTTTTTCCTAACTGTAGACTTTCTAAGTTTGAATTAGGCCTTAATTGGGGATTGGATTGATTATAGGATGTTTGTTTTAGTACGTGTGGTTGGGGTTTTTTCTTATAAATATGTAATCTTGCCATTAATGAAAATAGATTTGTAGAATTGAAGAATTCTTATTGATTGGTGGCTCTTAACTAGCATCAAGTCATAGGAGATTCTTGGAGGTGAGAGTTCTTGGTTTGTGAAAGGAGAAAGAAGGAAGAGAAGTTGTGTGAGAATACTTGTGTATTCGGAGAGGAGGTTGCAATTGTTGTGTTGCAGGATTGTTCCCTTTGGGTGGTTTGTATTGGTTTAATACAAGGATCAGATATCTTGGTGGATGTAGCTTACATCGGGTGAACCATATTACATATTGTGTTTTTATTATCTTGCATGGTTTTTTTGTATGTTTTAATAAGTTTTTGTTTTTATTATTAGAAGGGTTTGCTCTCAAGTTTTATTTTATATAGTAGTTCCTAACAACTGGTATTAGAGCCAAGTTTTTTGTTGGGTACTCGACAGAAGGGTTTTTGGATCGAGTGGGAGCAATGGTGGAAGATTTGAAGTTCAAGGTGGAAAAATTTAATGACTAGAATTTCCAACTTTGGAAAATGCAGATTATCTTTATCAGAATGACCTCTATCTACCTCTAGAAGGTAAGACAAAGAAACCAACTACAACGTCTGATGATGAGTGGGCTCTCTTAGACAGGAAGGCATTGGGTACTATCCGGTTATGCCTTGCAGCTTCGATGGCATTCAATATTTCGGAGGAGAAGACTACGAAGGATCTTATGGGCACACTGAAAAGGTTGTATGAAAATCCCTCAGCCTCGAATAAAGTTTTTTTAATGAAGCGTCTTTATAATTTGCGAATGTCAGAAGGTGGGTCTATTGCAAGTCACTTGAATGATTTCAATACGGTTGTAATTCAGTTAGCCTCAATTAAAATTAAAATAGAGGAAGAGATGAGAGTCATTCTATTCTTGTGCTCATTTCCAAAAAGTTGGGAGAGCTTGGTTATGGCAATTAACAATTCTATTTCTAGAACTCTTGCTATTGATGATGTGGTTGGTGCAATCCTTAATGATGAGATGCGACAAAAGAGCATGAATGAATCATTATCTGGTGCAACTTTGACTATTAGAGGAAAACAGAGGACGAGAAGAATGAATTTAGGAAACTGTGAAGAGCAAAGTGGATCCAAGTCCAAGGGAAATATGGAGTGCTGGCATTGTGACAAGAAGGGGCATCTAAAGAAATATTGTTGGTCTTGAAATGGAGATGGAGGAGGAGGTCAAGAAGCAAATGTAGAAGTGTTACAAGAGGCCTTGATACTCTCTTTTGAAGAAAAGGATTGTATTGATCTTGACTGCGGAAGATTGGAGATTGGCCAAGCAGTGGGAGCAATGAGAAACAAGCATGTCCAGGGGGATGGACATGGCATTGATCTTAATGCATGATTTCGAGATGGATCACATGATGCGGTTGTGGCAAGTCGCATTGTGTGTGAGCATGCTATGGGGGCAGACATGGTATGTGGATCTTGTCACGATGGTGATGGTTGAATCATCATGATGCATGGGTGATCGTGGAGATGTTGAAGTATCACAGATTTGTGATAGGTAGATTGTGTGTTGCTTGTTGATCACAGGAAAAGTGTGTGGATGACACAAGTGATGGTTCAAAGCATGGTTACAACAATATGGAGGAGGTGACATTCCTTGTTTGGCTTGAATATGTTATTTGGTGGATGCAACAACGGTAGAGTTTTTGTGGATCAATCTCCAAGTGAGAGATTGTTAGGTTGTGGAGTTTGATTTTGACTAAATATTGATAAAACAATTCTTTGTTCCCTAACCGTACTGTAGATGACCAATCCCGAACCAGAGGCGGAAAAAGGAAAAAGGAAAAGTTAATTTTAGGATTGGCTAAAATTAAGTTTTTTTCTAATTGTAAAGGGAAAAGAAAAGTTAATTTTAGGATTGGCTAAAATTAAGTTTTTTTCTAATTGTAAAAGGAAAAAAAAAGTTAATTTTAGGATTGGCTAAAATTAAGTTTTTTCTAATTGTAAAAGGAAAAAGAAAAAGTTAATTTTAGGATTGGCTAAAATTAAGTTTTTTCTAATTGTAAACTTTCTAAGTTTGAATTAGGCCTTAAGTGGGGATTGGGTTAATTATAGGATGTTTGTTTTAGCATGTGTGGTTGGGGCTTTTTCTTATAAATATGTAATCTCTCCATTAGTGAGGATAGATTTGTAGAACTAGAGAATTCTTATTGATTGGTGGCTCTTAACTAGCATCAAGTCATAGGAGATTCTTGGAGGTGAGAGTTCTTGGTCTGTGAAAGGAGAAAGAAGGAAGAGAAGTTGTGTGAGAATACTTGTGTATTTAGAGAGGAGGTTGCAACTTTTGTGTTGTAGGATTGTTCTTTTTGGGTGGTTTGTATTGGTTTAATACAAGGATCAAATATCTTGGTGGATGTAGCCCACATCGGGTGAACCATGTTACATCTTGTGTTCCTTTTGTCTTGCATGATTTCTTCTGTTGTTCTAATAAGTTTCCCTTTTTATTATTAAAAGGGTTTGCTCTCAAGTTTTATTTTATATAATAGTTCCTAACAAGGACTCAACGTTGTTTCTCGTATTAGGTGGTTTGAAGGAACGTAAAATATTTTAATGTGGTGGATCCCACCTTGTTCTAAGCAAATTGAGAATTCTAACGAGAGGACTAGTGAATAATTCCAACCGCCCATACTTTTTCTTGGTCATTCGATTTATACGATAGTTTTTATTTATTTATTTATTAGAGGAATTGATACGAGGTCAGACATTCTTCTCCAGGTTTCTGCCTCCTAACACAGGTCAAATCATTGAAGCTGCTTCTATAACCCCTACCTCTCCTTGGTAAATGTGACCCAAAGTGGGGGAGACCCCGAGTGGCTCAAGTTTGGTACCGCATCAAGGTGGCGCACATACTCAACCGACTCAAGTCAGACTACTACTTTTGCCCTTATTTAACATGTCCCAAGGTTTAAACCTAAATCTACTATTAATAAGTGTCCAAAATTTTACAATCCACATAACCTTTACCTTGAGATAGTTTCTTGAGATAGTTTCTTTTTAAGGTTAAGAAAACTAAATGACTGGGAGTAATTTACTCGGCACGATTGAATGGTGGAAAAAAATAATAAAATTAATAATTAAATAAATACAAATATTTATAGCAACCACTCTGAATGGGGTTAAACCAGCGATGGCCCACATGCACCATGAAACTTTCAAGAAACGGTGAGCTTTAGGTGTAACGTCATAATGGTAAATTTAAAGCGTGTCCTTTTTAACTCGTGGACACTTTAGAAGAAAATCATGTGAAAGAAATTTTTTAAAACTTAAAGGGTTTTTTTTAATGGAATTTTGTAATTTTATGAATGAGTTAGGTCTTTGTAAAGGTAGTCAATTGGTCTGAATCTTGGATCTCCTTTTAAAAAGAGGTCAAAAATCTAACCATTACACCATCCTTGCCACAAATGTTTTTAGCCAAACACAAAATTTTTAGAAGTGCTAGACTTCTATCAATAAAATTGATGTAGGAGGAATGGAACCCCGAACTTCTACCAGTACATAGGATATTTCCAACTAATACGTATATGTACATTATAAGCGAAACCTAAATGATTAGCAGCCAAATGTTAATTCATCAGTTCGGCCGAGGCACAGCGAAGACTGCAACGTGGCGACGCGGCGGAGGAGAAGGGAAGTCTGAGAAGGAGATTTTGATCCTCGTACTCACACCCAAATAGGCGGGTCCGATCGCCATAGCCGCCCAAGGATTCAATACAGCAACGAAAACTGAAGGGGCAGAAAGACGAAATCGCAGCGACGAATGACGGCAGACCAAAAATTATTTAATTTTACATCCCTAAGTTAAAACCTTAGCTAGCGGTTAATAATAACATCCATTGGTGGAGACGGGGTTTAACACAACGGTACTCGCCAAAACGAAATGGTCCAACCATGCACATCAGTGACTAAAATAGCCAGCACCAGGTGAAATAGAAAGAGATCTCTTATCACATGCCTCACCGGGATGCCAGAGGGCTCATCCAAACTATATCCAAACTATGTCAAGGGTGACGACACGCTAGAGAGTTCAAGGCGATTTGAGAACAAATCAGGGTAGTCTTTTGATTCATCAACCATAAAACTTAGGATGTGGTGTGTGTACGTGAGAGCTTAATAATATGGAGTAACCTGAGCCCGATAATCCTCCTTCGAATCTCAGTTTGCCCTCCTCTCCTCCTCCATTTTCTGCCTCCTCCCTTTTCTCTTCCCGACCCTTCCCAGCTTCACAACCCAGCTGCTCTCCTCTTCTCCCCCAGCCTGCTCTCCTCTTCTCCCACAGCCTCATGTTGGTCCATCCCTTCAAAGCAGCCGACCTCCCTCTGTCAAGGTTGTACCTTCATTTTTAAAGCACTATTGGGTAAAAAAATAATAATCGAAAATTAATAAATATTAGTTTGATATCACTCACCTAGATATTAGTAAATTTTTTATTTTTATTAATACTTTCCTCTTAAATGGGGTCATTTTTGGTGGTCGATCATTTCTTCTATCGACGAACATAGTTAATTTGTAAAACCACATGTAAATCAGCAGTATCACAAAATATAACACAATCGCATATAATCAACCAAATGCATCATAACTAAGTTCCAATTATTGTTTAAAAAAATACATTTCATCTCATACAAGCTCTTGCCAAGGGGGTCGTGGCATCCCCTTGATCCTTACTCTACCTATGATTCCTCAACTACCTTTCTTATGACTCATCTACAAGTGAACTCCTTATACATTTATTACATTGTTGGAAGTAACTACTTTACTTTACTCTAAAGTAAACTCTACTTTAGTTATGTACCCAAGGTGGTACATTGACATGTACCAAATAGTATAATATATTCTAACACCATATGTCCATTAGGTAAAAATTATACAGCTATATATATTTGTTGAATATGAGATAATAGTCAAAAATAAACAATATATTGATCATTAAAAGAGAGAACCATCACCTCATGAGGCATTCACTTATCCATCAAGCTATAATGACCACTATTACAGAGTTCTCTAGTGTTGAATATATAGTTATAAGTTTTAATTGAGTAAGAGGACCAAATTAGATATATAAAATGTTAGGACCCTCCTAACATATTGTAATTATATTATCCGGGGTGCGTCTTTCCAATCGCACCCCATCCTTCATATATATGGTGCATCACCATATTATTTTTAATCATCAAATATACATTCTTTATTATATCTCAATATTGCAGGTTAAACTCAATATTTCAAAAAAGCGATTCTTATTATCAACGATTCATTTATCTTTTATTTGCATTATATTGGTTCCTCCGAGCAGTGTCATACCATCTGGATCAGAGCCAAAAGACAGGAATTTTTTTTCCACACCCTTAGTCACTAACGGAAATCATACTTGACGACGTCTCTTTCAGTAGAGATTTTACCACCAACCTTAAAACCTGCATACGTCTGCCGCACCTGCAGAGTGAACGCCGACGTCCACCACACCTGCACTGTAACACACAGAGAATCACAACAAAGATTTCTGCCATTTGCATCGATTTAACAGTTTTTGCATCAGGATTAGTGTCACAGGCGGTCTGGACCCGAGTATTATATATATATTTTATTATTATTAAAAGTTCGTCGAAGTTTAGGCCGTGGGACAACGGTTTTGCGATATTAAATAATTTCGACGAAGAAATTAATAGAAACCTTATAAAATTTACATTATTTCGCGGCGTGACATTTCCAGCAGGTTAAATCCGGCATCATTTTTTTCGGCCAGGGGAATTATCCCACATTGGCAAGGTTAAAATAAAAAGGAGGTTTAAAAACAACTTCAAACAAGTGAAGCTTGTGACTACCTTACGGTAGTCACGCGCCCGTGCGAAGTCGTCCGCCTCTTTCCTTCGTCGTGTCATCTACCTCGTACTTCGCATCGCCCTTGCCTTGTCCGTCGATCCTCATTGCCACCCTTGCCTTGTCCGCCGATCCTCACGTTTCTCGCCTACCGTGCCTACGTCTGGCAGTCGACTTGTCGCCTGTCGCCCTTTGACCGCCCTGCCTGCCGCGCCTACGTCTGTCAGTCGACTTGCTGCCTGCCACCTTTTTACCGTCATGCTCTGTCAGTCGATTTGCCCGCCTGCCTCTAAAAGTTGATAGGGCATTGCCCATCAAATTTTTGAAAAAAAAAAAAAAAATATATTTTTGCACACGTTACCTAGTCACATTGATCGTTACCTACACCAACCGCAATGGCCGACGGACGACGATCACTGGATTCCATCCACGAAAAACACGAAAGGCTCGCTGAAGAAGTTAAACAAGAAAGAGAGGAGAATTCCCGTAACACAAGAGAACTCTTCGAGAAAATATTTGCAATGGATGTTAAACTTGATGCCATCAGTCAAAAACAAGCAACAACACAAGCAAACTCAACCAACAATGGGTCATCAAACCGAGCAATGTTAGGAGGTCCACAAACTTCCATTCTACCACGGACGACCAAATTAGACTTCCCAAAATTTGAAGGCGGAGACCCTACAAACTGGATCTACCGAGCAGAGCAATATTTCTCACTAAATCAAATTCCAGAAATACAAAAAGTGCATATCGCCTCCTTCCATTTGGAAAATGATGCCATCCAATGGTACCAATGGTTCGAGAAAACTAATGGCACTCCGACGTGGTCAACCTTTACATAGAACCTATTAGTACGTTTTGGCCCTAGCAAGTTTCAAAGCTTTACGGGGGCCCTCACTAAATTATGCCAAACCACTTCAGTAAGCGAGTACCAAGCAGAATTTGAAAGGTTAGCTAATCGAACATCCGGATTAGACGCTACCTTCTTTCAAGAATGTTTCGTTAGCGGATTAAAAGAAGAAATTTGAATTGAGGTACAAATGTACAACCCTACAAACATGTTAGAGACCATCGGCTTAGCGAAATTAGCGAAAGACAAAATCAAGGCACGTAATCGGTTCACGAAACCAACTTGGGGGAAACAATCAAACACTTATACCAACCCTAGGCCAATGCAAAATGGACGAACCCAAAACTCCTACACAACCCCCAAAATTAACCCCGCTCTACCAATTAAACGTTTGAGTTTCGAGGAAATGAAAGAAAGACAAGCTAAAGGTCTTTGCTACCATTGCGATGAGAAATTTGATAGAAATCATAAATGTGCCTCACGAAAATTATATATTCTCGATGCCACAGAGGAAGGGAATTCTACTGAAGAGGAACCTGAACTCGAAGTAGAGGTATTATCCAACACACTTGAAAGTGACGAAGAAAATACACCAAAGGTTTCCTTCAACGCCCTGGCCGGATTCTCTGCCCCTCAAACAATGCGAGTAAAAGGGTATTTTAAGAAACAAAACCTTACCGTGCTCCTAGATTCTGGTAGCACGCACAATTTTATCGATCCAAAAGTGGCTAAACAAGCAAATTGTTTCATATACCCTTGCAATAACTTTGAAGTGATGATTGGAAATGGCGGAAAAATTGCATGCAAAGGAAAATGCAGAAATATAAAATTAACTATGGGAGTTTATACCATGCAAAGCGACATGTACGTCTTACCCCTAGGGGGATGCGACATTGTACTAGGCGTACAATGGTTAAGAACCTTGGGCATAGTCCAATGGGAATTTGATGAACTATGGATGAAATTCACAAGAAAGAACCAAACCTATATTATCCAAGGCCTGAAATCAGGACCTTCCCAAATCGTCGACTCGCATAGAATGGAGAAAATTATCCGAAAAGGAAACAAAGGAATGGTCGCCCAATTATTTTCAATTCAACCTAGTCACCAAAACGACGAGACACCAGAGTTACAAAACATTTTAGACCACCATAAGGCGGTATTCAACGAACCAAAAGGACTACCTCCTCAACGAAGTCATGATCACACTATTCCACTAGTTCCAGGGCATCAACCTCCTAATATTAGACCTTATCGTTATCCATACCTCCAAAAGACCGAAATAGAGAAATTAGTACAAGAGCTTCTTACAGCAGGAGTCATTAGACCTAGCAAAAGCCCTTACTCCTCTCCAATTATTTTAGTTAGGAAAAAGGATGGATCGTGGCGTTTATGTGTCGATTTTCGAGCGCTAAATAAAATGACCATCAAAGATAAATTTCCTATTCCGGTCATAGACGAGCTACTAGATGAACTCCACGGGGCAGCTTACTTTTCCAAGTTGGACTTACGGTCAGGCTACCACCAAATACGAGTCGCTGAAAAGGATATTCCTAAGACGGCCTTTCGCACTCACGAAGGGCACTACGAATTCTTGGTGATGCCATTTGGCCTTACCAACGCTCCTTCTACCTTTCAAAGTCTAATGAATAAGGTATTTCACCCTTTCCTTCGTAAGTTTATATTAGTTTTCTTTGATGACATTTTGATTTATAGCAAAACATGGGAAGAACATTTGGACCATGTTAGACAAGCGTTCCAAATCTTGAAGGAAAATCAACTTTATGCAAATAGATCAAAGTGTTCCTTTGGGAAACAAGAAATTGAATACTTAGGGCATATTGTCTCAAAGGAAGGCGTGATGGTAGATCCTTCCAAAATCGAGGAAGTGAAAAATTGGCCTATTCCAAAAACCGTAAAGGCTCTACGTGGGTTTCTTGGACTAACGGGATATTATAGAAAATTTGTCCAAAATTATGGTAAAATCGTTGCTCCTCTAACAACATTACTTAAGAAAAATGCTTTCAAATGGTCGCCTAAAGCGGACGAGGCCTTTATCACCTTGAAAACTGCAATGTGTACCACCCCTGTTCTAGCCATGCCCAACTTTTCTAAACCGTTCGTCATTGAAAGTGATGCTTCAGGAATAGGAATGGGAGCCGTACTCATGCAGGATGAAAGACCTATAGCTTTTATAAGCAAAGCATTTTCTCCTAAAAATTTAGCTCGCTCTACATATGAAAAAGAGATGTTGGCGATTGTCCATGCTATTCAACATTGGAGGCCTTACCTTATTGGCCAACATTTCATTATACGCACCGACCATCATAGCTTGAAATATTTTTTGGAACAAAGGACTAATACCCCGGAACAACAAAAATGGGTTACTAAACTTCTTGGCTATGATTATGAAATTACATATAAAAAGGGCAAGGACAACATGGCAGCCGATGCACTTTCTAGAAAATTTGAAGATATGCCTCAAGTCCATGCTCTTTCCTCCCTTATTCCTAAATGGGTAGATGAGGTGCATGAAGAATGGATAAATGATCCTATTACCCATGCCTTAATTCAACAACTTCAACATAATCCTAGTAGCAAACCTCCATACACTTGGAAGGACAATATATTAAGATACAAAGGGAGGATGGTCCTCACCCCCAATTCAACTTATAGAAAGAAACTTCTTCATGAGTTACATACCTCACCCATTGCAGGCCACTCAGGGTTCTTAAAAACCTATAAAAGGGCCACTACCTCCTTCTATTGGGTAGGAATGAAAAATTACATCAAAAACTTTGTAAAAGAATGTGAAGTGTGCCAAAGACAAAAGGGGGAGACCATCGCTATTCCTGGATTACTTCAACCTCTTCCTATACCCACCAAAACATGGGCAGATATTTCTATGGACTTTATTGAAGGATTGCCTAAATCAGGCGAAAAAACAACCATTTTTGTAGTTGTTGATCGTTTATCTAAATATGCCCATTTTTGTCCAGTGGCTCATCCTTATACCGCAAGCACTATAGCCCACCTTTTCCTCGATAACATCTTTAAATTACATGGTATGCCCTCCACAATTATTAGTGATCGTGACCCAACTTTCACTAGTACCTTTTGGAAGGAATTATTCAAATTACAAGGTACTCAACTTCGTATGAGCTCCGCTTACCATCCTCAAACCGATGGCCAAACCGAAGTTGTAAATAAATGCTTGGAAACATACCTTCGATGTTTTGTCTCTACTCAACCACTCCATTGGGTAAGGTGGCTTTCACTAGCGGAATGGTGGTATAACACTTCATACCATACATCCATCAAAATGACTCCTTACGAAGCACTATATGGTCAAACACCACCATCCCTCACTTCCTATATTCCAGGGACTACAAAAGTCCATGCGGTAGAAACAGAACTTGCTAATCGAGAGGACATACTACGGACCCTAAAAGAGAACCTACACACCGCCCAACATCGCATGAAGCAGCAAGCCGATCAACATAGAAGCGAACGTAGTTTCCACGAGGGTGATATGGTTTTCTTACGTCTCCAACCTTATCGGCAAACCTCTCTTAAACAAAAAGGTTCTCAGAAATTAGCACCCAAATTTTACGGGCCGTATAAAGTTATCCAATGTATTGGGACCGTTGCTTACAAACTTGAGCTTCCTCCCTCTTCCAAACTTCACCCCGTATTTCATGTATCTTGCCTTAAGCTCGCAGTTGGAACACATATCACGACACAAACCACTCTTTCGAAATTCTCCGAGGAGGGAGTACTTTTAGTCGAGCCAGAAGCTATCTTGGATCACCGCTCTCATCACCTTCGTACTCGTGATATCACGGAAGTGTTAATCCATTGGAAAGGTCTACCTTTAGAAGACGCGACGTGGGAAACTCTTCACGATATCCAGCAACAATTTCCAAATTTCCAGCTTTGAGGACAAAGCTCCTTTAAGGGGGGTGGCATGTTAGGACCCTCCTAACATATTTTAATTATATTATCCGGGGTGCGTCTTTCCAATCGCACCCCATCCTTCATATATATGGTGCATCACCATATTCTTTTTAATCATCAAATATACATTCCTTATTATATCTCAATATTGCAGGTTAAACTCAATATTTCTAAAAGCGATTCTTATAAACAACGATTCATTTATATTTTATTTGCATTATCTTGGTTCCTCCGAGTAGTGTCATACCATAAAATCAAACCAATTAGTTATTTAAAGTTGAAAAACTTATAACATAGAAGTGTAATTTTAAACCTAAATGGAATTAATTTAATAATGTGGCACCATAATTCACATGAAAAATAGCCAAGATAAAAATATACATAAGAAATTAGTGAGGTGAAATTTACTTGACAACTATTAAATTAAAGGGTGAAAATACCATAGTAAATAATCTACATTCCATATAGATTAAATTACATAGTATATATGAATATTGGAATGGATATCCCTATCTCACAAACCACTGAATGCACTAACCTCTGAATGATGCTTTTGAGATTGTTTAGAATTAAGTCTTTGACTCACGAAATTGTCGAGTGTTTGTAGTTTAATAGGTTTTCAAATTTGTTTGATTTTGATGTGCCAATGTTTGAAAACAATGCAATAATAAAGGAAGAACTTAAAGGAAGGTTGTTTCTTAGAAATAACCCTCTAGCATTAACAACAATGGAATGACTTGTTTTTCTATTCTTTATATATCTATATATCTAATGTTTAGATAATACAGTCATTTCTCTTCATTGCAAACTGATAAGACAACCATTGATGCTTCAAAAATTTATTATAAAAAATTTACAAAATTTAAGGTGTGAAAATGGCACCTTGATTGAGGTCTTCACTGGATATAATCTAGTTGTAACAACACCCCAAGAAGCATAGTTTCAATGCCATATAATGCTCCTCTTATGACAACGATTCATTGAACCATCACAACCCAGATTTATGATGAATTTTATGAAGACACATGGCCAACAATTTCATGTAGAGGTCGCATCCTTAATGAATATTTGTTAGTGCCTACACATGGTGTAGAAGATAGACCCACAAAAGTCTAGAAATATGAAGATAACAACTTATTCCCCAAATAATGAGCCATCCCAGATTGCCACAAAATTTTATGGTTGTGTAATGAAGTTATCATCTATTTTATCTGCTCCAAACCCTCCTTGCTGTAGAATGCAAATGTGTGCTTTAACTAATTCTCCAATGCTATAATGATTGATCTGGCTAGTGGCCATATTTTAGACCAGAAACCATAGTATCTTGCTGGAAACTCCAGACAAGCCTTGTATTTTTCCCCACTGGAAAACCCATTGAAAACTCTTAAAAAATTAGAACTTCTCATACCCCCAATGCTCACGATTTTTTTCCTTTTATTCCATCGATGGCATTAATTAGATTCCCTCCAAATGATTTTGAATTAATTTTATTTTCTTCATCTCCCAAGAGACCATCGTGGCTTTTTTGCAAATATTTACTCCTTTTAACTTTATAAATTTATTATTATGAAGTTACACCATAAATAAATAAATAACTTAAATGACTTCAAAATATTTAATTATAAAGTCGTTATTAAGTAACCTCATAAAGTGTCTTTATAAAATAATATTATAAATCTTCGTTATGAAGTTCCCTTCCTCCTAGCGACTTTTCGCTATGGTCAACAACTACAATTAGAGGGAAAAACAATATTCCATTGGGTTTTTCGCCAATATAGAGTCCCAAAACATCACTGTGTAGCCTAGGGGATCCCTGGGTCTAGGCTAACAGGTCCCAACACAAAACTATTGAGAAGGGGACATTACAAATATTAAGACCACTGTTACATTGAAGCAAAAATCCACTTCCATAGAGAATTAAGATGAAAAGACAACACAAAGATAAAAATCTATCCTAATTAAAAGTAAGATTTTAATGGACAAAAAAGCTTCTTATTGGAAGGGTGTGATCTTTATAAGATCCATGATATGTTACTTACAATCATAAGTGATTGATATCAAGACACAATGATGAAATGATAACATATTGATAAACAATCATAAGTACACATTACCAAAATTTGGGCTATAGATCCCTAAGACAATGTTTGAATTGGATAAATGTTTGTACAAAAAAACTACAAGAGAAAAAGAAAAATAAATTAATAATCAAAACTAGTTTGATCCTAATGTTTTATTTTATAACCCTAGAACAAAGTAAAAAATAGTGTAGATTACGTAACCATATATTTGGTACCAATCAACGATAATAAAAAAAATAAAAAATCAAAACTATTTAATTTTTCTTTTTATAAAATATTTTCGAAATAAATATCTAGGATATACCTTTTCTTCCAAAATACAATAATTTAATTTTTGAATATAAAAAGCTAGGTTTATTTTATAGTCATAATATCTTATTCTCAACTAGGTTTTTTTTTTTATTGAAGCTTATTGGCATGAGAGTTATATGGTTTTGAAAATAATAACAATTCATACATCTATGCACCCAAAAGGATGAAAATTTTTCAGTCTTGAAGTTGACATTGAGAATTTAGTGGAATTTATAAGGACTCCAAATTGGAAAAAACAATGTGGTCTTTGAAAATAATAGGTTATAGCAAATCATTTATAAGAAAATTTACACATTAGAGAGATTTTGTGAATAAATAAAAAATTCAATTACTCAATTTGATGAAATAAAATTGGCTGAAAAATATTTGACCAAGAGTAGCAAGAAAAACATGTATTTTTGGAACCATAAATCACATAGAGAATTTTTTAATAAAAAAGAAAAGAAGAACACTATTGAAAGACATTGTGTGATGCTATGGATGGAGTACATGGTAGCTATATGTATCTCAACAAAGGGAAAGTTGATGGTAAAATTTTCCTGCATTTGCTCTATTTTATAATGAATATGAAGCTTAATTATGCTATGTGATTTTTTTTCCTCAATTAGTTTTCCTATATTAAATCATTATTCTATCATTGTTGTGCACCTTAAGATACTTTTATTTTATTTAAAATATTGTTTTTAATGGTATTTTTATGGCATTTACATAAGCATCAACATATTATTCTAGTATAGTAGATTGTAGGCTTTATTAGTAGCTGTATTCAAATCTATTTACAAATTATTTATATTC
Organism: Wollemia nobilis; assembly: GCA_028583015.1. Taxonomy (NCBI): domain Eukaryota; kingdom Viridiplantae; phylum Streptophyta; class Pinopsida; order Araucariales; family Araucariaceae; genus Wollemia; species Wollemia nobilis. The sequence goes on from JAQPPZ010002524.1 coordinate 4,024,074, forward strand.
TATTTTTAGCTTTTGATTGGTATTTTGAATATGAAAGTAGAAGCTTTGATCACTAATGACTATTTTCATTAGAGTCCAAGTCTAACTTTGCAAAGACTAGCACTTTAGATACCTTCTAAAAGTGGAACTCCTCAAAGTGGTCTCTTAGAGGCCTAATGGAAATTGTGGCTTTACCTAAGGGTTTTTTCTTGATCAAGATTCTAGAAGAAGAATATATGAAGCAAATTCTAGGGGGTGATCCCTAGAATTTTGGAAAAAGAAGTTTATTCCTTAGGCGATGGGGGCTAGATTTTGATCTTGAAACGTAGAGGATTAACACCACCCCTCTCTAGGTTAGGCTCCTAGGCCTACCCTTATAATTTTGGCATGAAGATATTCTAAAAGGTATTTTCAAGTCTATCAAGGAGCTAGTTTTAATTGATGCTACTACTAGAGACAAGTTGCACATGGTATATGCTAGTATGTGTGTCAATATCAACTTTCCATGAACCTACCAAAATCAATTGATCTCATATATAGTTATGGCTCTTAGAACATACCAATTGAGTATAAGAACAAACTAGTGTTCTACATAGAATGTAAAAAAGTGGCCATGCCCTTGGTGAACAAATAAGGATTTACAAGGTAAGAAAGTTTGGGTGGAAAAAAAAGAAGAATATTTTGGTAGATCAAGAGTTTGTTGGTACTTCATTAGGAATTTTTCCTGAAAGGCCCTCTAGTGTTCCAGTAGATGGTTGCCAACAAAGTGAAGTGATACCTACAACAAATTAAATTGTTGCTCTTCAAAACCCAGTGATTCAGGTATGTAACTCAGAGTCTAGTCCTAAATATTTCTTGACTTAATCCATTAAGGTTAATCCCTTTGAATACTTAGCTTTAGTTCTAGACCATTTAGATGAAATGAAAGATCCCCCTATTTCTGATGGGTCCAAATTTGGTTGCCTTCCAATGGGATCCCCCTCCCCTGCTAGTATTTTAGTTGCCCTTTAAAAATATTCTCCTTCTAAGGGGATTAATTTTGCTAAAATGGAGCCTGATTCCCCTAACAATATCTTGCTAAAATATTTAAAATCCCCCTCAAAATGTAAAAGCTCCATTGGAAGTGGGCCTTTAACCCCTTGACCTATGACCAAAACTCAAAAGAAATGGATTATGGATGTTTGAGTTGATAAAATAATTGGAAAGCCCTCAAATAAATATCTAAGGAGGTGTGCTATAGAGACAAATATTGTTAATTTCTAAACAGTTCTAAATCTTGAGGGTAATAATGTTATATGGAGAATGCTTCCTCAACTTCAGACTCAAGGACGCATCTCCTAGATAAATTTGGTGGTGGAAATAAACATTCCAAACCTCGTAAATGAAAATTATTTCATGGAATGTGTAAGGCCTCAATGGTCTCACCAAACAAAGACTAGTTTTCTCTTTGAGAAAGGACTTATCACCACATATTATTTTACTTCAAGAAACTAAGTTGGATGAGAAAAAAATATTTAGGATAAAAAACTCTTTGTGGAAAGATGTGCATTTTGATGCAAGTCATGCCCAAGGATATTTTAGGGAACTGCTAAAACCCTAACATAGCCGACTATGTTAGGTTCCAATTGAAAGAATGATTTTCATTATTTAGATTAGGTTGATTTAATAAATTTGATCATCTATATTTTCATATATTTATCTGCGCTTGCACTATTGCATTACCCATTGGTGGCAGGGATCTACCATCCTTAAGAAGCACCACTTATTAATTGATTTGCTCATTCGTTATTCTGCTGCATGTATGTGAATTAATTTTTAAAGTATATTACTATGAATTGGTTGTACTTTGGAGAGAGGCAAGGAGGTGCCTTGCAAGTGGTATCAAGAGTCTTTCCTGGCACTAGGGGGAATTATATATTACCCACGCAATATAGTGGTGGTCGATTGGCGAACGATAATGTAGTAGTGACAGGCGTCGCAATGAAGACATAAAGCATCCCTACAAGCGGCCTACACAACAGCTCAAAAAATATATTTTTCTCACACATAAGTCTTGGCCGTCCGTGGGGAGAAGAAAACCTCAGCTAGTCATTCATGCGTAAACTACGTGACACGCTCCATACACATCACAACACATATGTTCTAAGAAATTGAGGCACTATTTTCATCGGGAAGGAAGGAAAAAACACAATCCAAATGCCCATAATGGAACACTGACTAAGTCTGCATCCTCACAAAAATCTAATCAATCGCTCTTTCAGCTCAGTCATCATAGCACACCCCACTTCCAAGTGCGCACATGACAAGCAACTGTCAACCAATAAAAAAATGGAGAAAATCAAGATTAAAGATTATAAGCTAAGGTACTGAAGCGTAAATTTCATAAATTTTTTTGTTCGATGGGAAATTATCCCACATACACTATGGGGAAAAAAAGAGTAGTTTATAATGGAGTTAGAACCAATAACAAAGTGTGACTTAGGTCACATGATCGCTAGTTATCAACATGCACGTAACTGTTGTTATCTTCTATGTCTTCTACTTTGTGGGGCCGTGTCCTAGCTGTCATCAACCGTTATGTGTATCTTCATATATAATTGTCCTTTATCTATATTCTAGCCATGTGTCATCTGTTTCCATGTACAACTATCCTTTATCTTTGTTTAGTACTCGTGTTCGTTCTGTCTCCATGTCCAACTGTCCTTTATCTTCATTTTGTACTCATGTTCGTTCCATCCCTGTACCTTAAGCGTCTTCGATGATAGATTGTATTCAGGTGATGTATTGTCTTTGCTAAAGTCATGGTTATATTTGTTGCATCATATCTTATCTACACGTTTCATGTCATCTAGTCAGTCTCACTCGCCGTATCATTCTTCATGTTGAGGTTTTTTCTTATTGAGGTTTTCGCTATCGTGGGTGTCATAACAGTCGTTGATGACCATCCATTAGCCTTTGAAAGTAGTCGTTGGGGTAATACAAAATTGTTATAGTCATTAAAATTAAAAAATAAATAGCTGTTGGTAGATTAAATTCAAACTTGCCATTGAAAAATCCAAATCTGCATCGCAGTTGGAGCGACAATAAAGTGAAAAACAACAAAATTTTTGCCAAAGCCAATCAAAATTTTGTAGATAAAATTGAAGCACAAGAGCCTTTAAAATAGGAAATTCTGAAGAGTGCATGAGTGAAAGGTGGAAAAAAGGACCAAATGGGCGATTGTCAAGTTCAGATAACTCCAACCAAGGGAGCCTTAACTCACCAAGAAGGCCTCCTAGAAGAAAAGGTACACAAAATTCTTCTTCTCCTTTCGTAATTACTAGATTTAACCCAGGTCATCCATTATTCAACAAAATGGCATCCAATACGTCCCTAAATTCCTCCCATGAGAACCTCACACAAGAGGAAACAGGAAGCCCCAAGGTCACTAACAAGACCTTACTAGCCTTAGTAAAGAGTATTAATACCATGAATGCCAATATGTCCCAACTACTTTCCAGTCAATCCCAACCAAATCCTCCTATCCCAAACCATGGGAGTACTGAGAATTAGTATGAAGACTATACACACCACAAAGGTCATAATGGTCATTCCCCAAATCTCAATGGACAAAGAAATAATGAGGATCTGGGAAATGAAGAAGTTTTTGAGCAACAAAGGGGTTTTGATAGACCTTCCCAAAATCACATCCATAGACAAGGGAATAATGAGGACCAAGATAGGCACAACATTTACCACCAAAGAGGTCCTACTGGAGTTAATTTTCCACGCATTGACATGCCCACCTTTGAGGGTCATGATCCACGTAGGTGGATAGCCAAAATGGGAGGCATTCTAGACTTATACCAATTCTAGGATTCAAAAAAAGTTCCTTTTGTGATAACCAAATTAGGCACTTAAGCTTATCAATGGTTTTCATGGTACAAATGCGAGGTAGGAAACAACATCTACTGGCAGGATTTCATCAATGCCTTTCTTCACAGATTTGATGAAGGTCCCACAACTTCCTACATAGTGTGGTTGTTTTCACTTAAGCAGATAGGATCGGTAGGGTACTATATCTCAGAATTTACTAGTATGCTTCACTAAACAAGACACTTACAACAAGATGTGGTGGTAACTACTTTTAGAAACGAGTTGACAGATAATATTAAAGTCAAAATGGACTTAAAAAATCCATCCATGATAGATGAGTGTATAAGGATTGCCAAGTTGGCAGATAAGAATGTGCAACTAGAAACATCCACACGACGTGATTCATATGGTCAACCTCAATATCATAACTTTTTTCACATAAATGATCAACCATCAAGATATTTTTGCTACAAATGTCACAATCCCTATACAAAATATTAGGCATGTATACCATGACAGAGCTTTCAAATTGAATATTCTAACAAGGAAAATAAAGAAATAGAGGAGAACAACTCACTTGATAATTCCCTAGACGAAGACCAAATTGAACACAAGGTGGTTGTATATGGGGAAGATACTATGGCAATTTCAATACATGCTCTTATGGGGTCATCAACTCACCATACAATCAAAGTAGAAGGATTCATTCAACTAAGGAAGGTAACTATATTAATTGATTCAGGAAGTACTCACAACTTTATTGACACAAGGCTTGCCAAGGCATTAAACTTGCACATCAACTCCTCCAATCAAGATAAATTTCAAGTTAGAACTACAAGTGGGAGTAGCGCTCAATGTATAGGTAAAAAATATTCAATTTCATTACAAATGGGAAGTTATACTTGGTAGGGTCCTCTTTTTGTTATGAATTTAGGGAATTCAAAAGTTATCTTGGGAGTCGCATGGTTAGAACAAATGGAAACCATGGTTAGTTTTAATTACAAGAAACACTTTGTTTAATGGAAATAAAAGGGGAAGACCATTCACCTCCAAGGAATTACACCTCCATCAAAGGTAGTAAGTTCGTACAACATGGAAAAAATAGTAATAAAAGGTAGTTATGGATTATTCGCTCAAATTAATTGTATGGAAATGCAAGCACTAGCTACGCCAGAAGGTCAATAAGAAGTTCTACAAAACATTGTGGTCAACTATGAGGAGATATTCCAAGAACAAAAGAGACTACCTCCCAAAATATCCCACAACTATGCCAGATGATGTCTCAAGAAGGTGAAATATCAGTCAGAATTACCAATACTAGATGCATACGGGCATATATATATCTAGTCGAAATCCATTCTACAAAGTAGAACATGCATCCTGATATCTCATCACATCCATAAATTTCTCATCAAATGGTAGGGCCTACCAGAAGAAGAGGCTACATGGGAACTTGAAAGTATTTTCCAAACATTTCCAGCTTTGAGGACAAAGATTTCCGAGTAGGGGAGTCATGCTACAACCTTGACATAGCCGACTATGTTAGGTTCCAATTGAAATAAGGATTTTCACTATTTAGACTAGGTTGATTTAATAAATTTGAGCATCTATATTTTCACATATTCATCTGTGCTTGTGCTATTACATTGCCCATTGGTGGTGGGGATCTACTCTCCTTAAGAGGTACCTCTTATTAATTGATTTGCTCATTCACTATTCTGCTACATGTATGTGAATTAATTATTAAATTATATATTGTAATTACTGTGAATTGGTTGTACTTTGGAGAGAGGCAAGGAGGTGCCTTGCATGAACTATTTTTCTTATGTGACCCAACAAGAGTTGATGGTTATTTAGTTTCCTCTTCTAGAAAAATTGTCAATATTATTTTTTGTTGCAAGATTTCCAATAGAAGATGGTTTCTTTCTAACATTTATGCCCCTAATTCTATGGTCGAAAGAGGTAATATTTGTTCAATTTTTGGTTATATGAGGGTTCATTTTTTGAATGAGTGTTGGATGCTAGTAGGTGATTTCAATATGCGCATTTACCTCTTAGATAAAAAGGAGAAAATTCTATAATATCTAAAAGTATGGAGGAATTTTCAAATTTTATCAATAATTTTGAACTACCATACCTTGAGTTGTGGGGCAACAAATACACATGGAGCAATAGAATATCTGATTATCATCTAATTCAGATAAGGCTTGAAAGGATTTTTATCTCAAAGGGTGGCCTAGATTTTCTAGGAAATTCCTCCTTGAGTTCCCTCCCCAAAATAGGGTCAAACCATAACCTCTTGGTGCTAGAAATTCTCCTAGGCAACTCAAAATTTAATATCCTTCAAATTTGAATCTATGTTAACCCATCATCTAGAGATGAAGCCCAAAATAGCAGAATGGTGGTCTAAAATATTCTCTAGCCCTTTAATAGCCCAACTTGCTAAAAATTTAAAATTTATAAAAATCAATCTTAAAGCATGGAATAAATTAGCTTTTTGTCACATTTTCAAAAAAAAGAAGATTTGAAATAGTAGTTAAAGAAAATTGAGTCTGTGCAAGAATTAGGTTTGTTTAATGAGGGTCTCAAAAGCAAGATTTTTTTTTTTCTTTCAAAATTCTATAATACCTTAATAAGAGAAGAGTCCTTATAGAGACAAATATCAAGGGTGCTTTTGTTAAGAAATGGTGACCACAATACTAAATTTTTTCATGCCACTGCCCTCAAACATAGAAGCCATAACAATATTTAAGAAATTTTCAAAGAGGATGGCTCTAGACTAGTGGATCCAAAAGGTATCAAGGATGAAGTGGTCAAATTATTTGAATCTCTATTAGGTGCCAAAAATCAAAGTGATTCTACTATAGAAAGAAGACTCTTGGTAAACATCTCCAACCTAATTTTTGAAGAAATGAATAGCACACTAATATCCCCTTTGAGCCTAATGAAATAAGGGGATCTATTTTCTTTTTGGATTATGAGGAAGCGTCAAGCCCATATGGATTTCCCACATTATTTTTCAAAATTACTGACACATTATAGGAGTTGATGTCATTGAAGTGATCTCTAATGTTCAAAGATCCTACTTTCTACCAAGAGAAGTTGATTACACATTCCTAGTCGTCCTTCCCAAGAGTGCCAGAGCTAAGGAGTTCAAGGAATTTAAACCTACAATTTTGTGCAATAATATTTACAAATTTCTAGCCAAAGCTATGGTTAATAGACTCAAGCATATCCTTCCTAGAATAATTGATTTCAATTAGGGGGGTTTTTTTCCAAGGAGACATTCTATCCAAGGAGACATTCTAGAGTGAATCATAAAATTCTATGAGCTCATTCATTCAATTGATAAGAGTGGCAAAGCAGGTATGTTTTTTAAACTTAACATGAGTAAATCATATGATAGAATCTCTTGGGACTTTCTAGAAAAGGTATTGTTTAAATTCAATTTTTATAATAGATGGATCTCTTTGATTAAACAATGCTTTTCCATCCCTATGTTCTTAGTCATTTTTAATGGTGAGGTTTCAAGATACTTTAACAACTCTAGAGGTCTTAGGCAAGGTAACCATATCTCCCCTTGCTTGTTCATTATTCTAGTTGAATCTCTTAGGAGAGTTCTAAAAGTTATAGTTATCTCCAAATCCATTGAAGGTATTAAACCTGCTTCTCCCATTGAGCCAATTACCCATTAACAATTTTTGATGAGACTCTCCTTTCTACCTTCTCCTCCATTCCTTAATCCAAGGAAATCAAAATAATTTTGAAGTACTATGAGCTAGTTATTGGGAAATATATTAATTTTTGAAAAGCAAGCTATTTTTTCTTACTAATCCTCCTAATACATAAAGAGCTATTGCTAGAATCTTGGGATGTACCATTGTTGAATTCTCCTCTATTTGTTTAGCGTTACCTTTTTTTCAAAGGAAGGGTCAAAGAAGACCTATGAAATCTGCTTTTGGAAAGGGTGCAAAAAAGTTGGCAAGATGCAATAAAGCACTTCTAATTCAAGAAGGCAAGGTCCATCTAGTCAAATCTACCTTTCAAATCCTACTGGTGTACTTATTTTCTATTTTTAAAATACTAAGGAAAATCATTCAAAAAATTGATCAATTTCAAAAAATATTTCTTTTATTAGGGGTAGAGGATAAAAAGAGATTACATCTCATTTTATGGGACCAGGTGTGCTCCATGAAAAGTGCAAGATACCTTGGGCTAAGAAATATTAAACATATGAACAAATTATATTGACAAAACAGAGCTAGAGAATTATTTTTCATGAAAACAATGGATGGGCCCAAATTATCTCCACTAGATACTTGCATGGGAGATTAATATTCATGGAAGATCAAAATCCCCTACATGGCTTGGCCTTTTGGAACAACATTGTTAAAACAAAAAATATTCTTCAAAAAGGTCTTAAATGGATATTAGGCAATGGAGAGAGTATTGAATTTTAGGAAGACCCATGGCTTGAGGATGTACCTCTCATGGACATTCCTTCTTTTGTTATCTTAAGACCCAAATTTTCTTAGTACTTTGGTCCCAAAGTGGTAAACTATATTGAAGAAGTCAATGGTATTAAGAAATGGAAAGATATTCTGAGGTTTATCCTAACTCAAGGAGTGGATATTCCCTTGAAATTTGTTGATCTCACATTAAAATCTCAAGTTGTGAGGAACTCCATTTGTGTGGACTTTTTAATTTGCAAAAAAGAGGAGAGTGGCACCTTTTCAATGAAGCTTGCCTACTACCTAGCTATTGATGAGAATACCTATTGGTTCCCTTGTAGTCTGATCTGGTTCAAGGAACTTACCCCCAATGATAAATTTTTCTTTGGCTTACCCTCCAAAATAATTTTTTTTCTTTGGAGAATATTAAGAAAATAGGAATGGTCATTCCTAACTGGTGTTATCTATGTGGGGATCATGAGGAAAACACTCAACATATCCTTTTAGAATGCTCCTTCTCCTTGAATATCATTTCCTTTCTTCTTTCAACATTGGGAGTTAGTTGGGTGGTTCTAAATTCTTTGAAATATTTTTTTGATCATTGGTCCTTTTATCCCTTCCTCATCCCCAAATATTATATCTTATGGAAGCTTTATCTCCCTCATTTTTTTTGGGGATTTTGGAAAGAAAGGAACTATAGTATCTTTAAATATAGTTCTTCAAACACCTCCTCTTTAGGTTTTATAATTCTTAGCACTTTAGTTGAAAATATCTCAGTTATATCTTCCCCCATTCTAATATATTACCTCTTGAGGATTCTCTCTTCTATCCTAGGTTTACCCATTAGGATCCCTAGTTCCCCCCATTCTATATCGAATACACTATAAATCAAACAAAGTTATTCCCCTTTGGACTAGCTTAAATTGAATTTGATGGAGCATACAAAGGAAATATGAGGATGGTAGGAGTCAAAGGATTGATAAAAAAATCTAGTGGAGAAATTGTTCCAGAATTTACTAAGAACCCTGGTCACCAAACCAACACTTTTACACAGGCTAGGGACTTCTTCCAAGGTTTATCCCTGCTTGATTCAATTAGTGTTGATAAGGTTATTATAGAAGGGGATATTTATACATTATCAATATCATCATTGAATAGTCTTCACCCAACTAGAATATTGGTAATCTAATGGATGAGCAAAAAATATTCCTAAGAACAATTTTAAACTCCTAAAGTAAGCATATTTATAGGGAAGGTAACAAGGTTGCAAATTTATCACATGGCTCACAATGAAGGTATGTCTATTTGGAAAAAGAATTTTTTGCAAGACCTTATTTCTTTGGAAAGAAGTGATATTGTTATCAACAATTATAACAATTTATTTTTTTCACTTATTTGTTCTTTTATCCTCCCATTACTCGTATTTTCCTTTGTATCCTCTATGGTTTTTGAATTCTTATTTTTTTGGAAAGAAATTTTATAGGTGGTTTGGATGATGAGATGTCTCAAGAACAACAAGGCCTTTATTGAGGAGGACCTAGAGTATGCACTTTGGTTCTTAGTTTATCTATTTACTCTATTTATATTGGATTTGGTATTGGTGGGTTATGTCTCTAGTTCTCTGTTGTCCTGTTCTGTTTGTGTGTTTATTATCAATCATTTCATCCATGTTTCTCTTGCAGGCTAGACCTTCTGTATGCTCTAATATTTTTCTTGGATGTTGTTAGGGCTACTTTGTTGGTCCAATTTGTAAATATGTAAAAGGTTTGGGGACCCTTTCAAAACCCCTTCTTTTCTACCGAATAAAAAATAATAATAAAATATTTGTTTAAAAATTTCATAATGAAAGAACTTTAGATTATTATTTTAGTCATGTCAGATTTCTTTTCTGTTACGAGTATGCAAAATCCAAGACCAAATGAGTCTATAAAAAATACATAAGGAAAATATAATTTCTATGTTTTAAAACCCAACAAAAATTAAACTTTGAGATTAGTTATAAAAAACAAATCAAGTCCCAAGATCAAGAAGAGATTAAAAAAAGCATGTTATTGCATCCTCATTGTCTTGCATTTATAGTAATTTTACATTTTATAAGTTCTTCAAAGAAAGCAAGTTAAAAAATAAAAGGAAACTAGTTTTATATTATATAAGTTCTTCAAAGAAACCAAGTTAAAATAAAAGAAAACTTATTTGAGTTTTAGTTGCATGTGAACTTTAAACCTTATAGTTCCTAATGAGTTAGCTTGGACACTAGTTTTAAGCATAGAATTTGAAGACTGAAAATCCATCTTATTAAAGCAAAATTTAGATGCTACTTATATAAAATTTTGCATAATCATCAATTGCAAGTAAAATATCAAGTTGATGTAGCATTAGCTACCAAATCTATATTTGATAATTTTGAAATAAATATACCTAAAGTAAAGAAGCTCAAGACTACTACAACATGACAATATTCAAGCAAAATAAAATGTGTTGTAAACTCAAATATTTTTAATATTTGTATAACATGGTACTTGAAACCAATGTTCATGTTAGAACTAATGGAATATTGAAATCAAAACACATATAAATTATCTATAAGCATTGTCTAAGTTTATATAACCAATAGCATAGTGCCACCATAATAGTTAATGATAAAAAACTTTTTGCTAGTAAAAATAAATCCCAAATTTTGTTGTGATGCAAGAACTTACAAAAGTATTCTTTGAGTTTTTTTTTTTGTATTAAGTATCATTAATGTTATTGTTATGTTAAATATATTGTTCTTATTTTGGATAAAACATGTTCTATACTCTTAAGAAAGATAAACAATGATGATCAAGATGCATATATTAATCATTTGACATAGGATGTTCATTTTATTTTATTCTCTTTTAGTTGAGCATAACCTATTATCTAATAACCTATCATAAGCAGTAGCAACATTAACCGCCACTACAAATGATAAGCAAATTAAGTCTAGCACCTTGTTTTTATCATTGCAGGTCTTTTTGATCCAGAGATACCTAATGCTTCTATTGTAAAAGAAATAACCAATTGTATCAAACTTGCAAAGGATGGGTTACATGGAGTTTTGCTAGTGATTTCTCTAAAAAGTAGATATACTCCAGAAGAAGCACAAGTTATAGATATATTGCAAATCTTATTTGGTCCAAGAATAATTAACTACATGGTGGTTGTTTTTACTCATGGTGATTTATTGAAAAAGGAAAAGATGACAATTGAACAATACATTGAGAAGCGGTTTCCAACAGGGCTCAAGGTTAGATTTTTTCCTACTATACTTTTCTAAATCAAAAAGCACGATTATAAATTTCTATAATATATGCAGTAGAATATGTATCTATAAGTGCATTTATACCAAAACCTGTAACAAGACATACTTTATTGTTTTTTAGAAATTTTATGCTTTCTTACATTCAAAAATAAATGATAGAAAAATGGATCCTTTTGCAAGTTTATTTTCTATAATATTTTTATTATATCTTTTACACAAATTAGATTAAATTTTTATTATTCACACTTGGATTTATAAAATCATTAGTCACTAATGAAACCATATTTATGATTCAAATGTACTCTATCATACTAAAATTATCTTATAAGCTAATAAATTAGTATTATTAAACCAATTTAATGGAAAAATATATATTTTTTAAATATATATATTTATGTACTTAGTTTACTAATAAAAATTTTGATCATACAAATCCTCAAGGCTAATTGTGATCATACTATGTTTACTTCAATGTATCCAAATAGAAACTAATATAAATGATTTTTCATTAGCACCATTAGAATTAATTTTTTTCTTTCTTTTTTTTGCAAAGCTCTTTTTGGTAAGTTGAAACCAAATGCTTCCTACACCTACCAACACTATGGTTCTTAATTGGATGGATGCACTACAAATATGAGATATAGATCATTCTTTTTGACAATGATAAGAAAACAATTAAAATTTAGAAGTTTCAAAAACAAATTAATACATTTTATGTTCTTCTATACTTTAGATCTCATAATAGGATTGTTCAAATATTCGTATTTAAAAAAATTGTCCTATCATTGTTTAGAATGGTTGCTTAGTACATTTTATGACATCATTGCCTCATATTTGTATACTTTCACCTATATTGACAATTTTCCTTTTCTTCCATAGATGCAATGTCATTCTTCTTGGAAATTCACCCTTTTATTGGTATCCAATACCCATGCGTGGATTCTTTGCCATTACATGAATAAAATAATTTGTTTTTTGGTTTCTTTTCCATTATTATGAATCTTTGCATCATCATCATCCATATTCAGGAATATTGTACACTTTGCATATTTTAAAAAACTTGTAAAACTAGAATTATGATTTCTTAACGCTCCCTTGTACATACCATATGTTTCTTGTATTTGATGTCACAAAGAAAATAGATTGTGAATCCTATATTTAGTTCACTTAATAGATATGATTATTACATTACACATATATGTTATTCTCTCACAAGCTATGCTGCCTGGTTGCATATATTATTATTTTAATTTATAAGATTTATTTGCCAACATTTCTAATATCTTTCTTGGCTTTTTCCTTGATTTCCTTTTTTTTGTCACCTTAATTAGGATTTATTAGATATATATATTTACCATACTTTTATCTTCTTGGATATTTGTCTCATTACTTTTGGTAGATTTTCTCTTGTGGAAATTTTGACATGTCAATTATAAGATAATAATTTTTTTTCTAATAATAATGTTATTTGAAACACCAACACTACATTTTTTTTTAGATTTATATTTTGCACAAATTAGATTGGTTTTATAGTAGCCCCACTTGGAATTTTAAAATATAGTCATTAGTCAATACTAAAACCATATTTCTAAATCAAATGTACTATTTCATATTACAAGTATCTAGTAAGATAATAACTTAGTATTATTAAACCTACTATATATATATATATATATATATATATATATATATATATATAATATGCTTTCATGGCTTAATTTAATTTTGTAGAGTTTGAGCATATACATCCCCTGTTAGAGTATATTATATTATTTGGTACATGCTAATGTACCATATTGGGTACATTATTAGACTAGGATTTTATCTTAGGTTTGAGTAGTTACTTCATACAAAAGTAATAAATGCACAAATGTTAGAATGTGGAATGATGTAATTGTACATGTATTCCACATGTACATAAGTCATAGGTTAGGTAGAGTAAGGTCCAAGGAACATATCTTCCTCTATATAAGTCTTTAAGGTAAAGAGTGAGATACATACCTTCATATATATAGGTCTTTAAGATAGTTGTACAAAGAATGAATTCAGTTTCAGTGATGATGAATATGAAGATACACTTGAAGGACCAGAAGAAAGTTTACTTTTGGCAATAGAAGAAGAAGGGGGTACATCTAGTGGAAATAAATAAGAAAGGAATAAATATGATCTCAAAGGCAAACAAATAGAGGAAGAATCAGAGAAATGAGAAGTTGATATTGAGGGTGAGCTTATTTATGCCCTTGATGCATTAAGGAAGGTAAGAAAGCAAAACTCAAAACTCAAGCTTAAATTTCAAGAATGTAATGCAGAGAAAGGAAACCTTATAGAGGATCTAACCAACTCAATAGCTAAGACAAGAAGATTCAAATATAAGTTAGAAGCTAAGGTTTTAGAATGTGAAAGGTTAGAGCATGAGGTAGCTTCACTAAGGAAGAAAGTAAAAGAATCTAAGTACAAGTCACACAAGTTTGGCAGAAGCTCAAAGAACTTGGATAATATTATCAAGGTACAAAGATCTTTGTCAAACAAAACATGACTTGGTTTTGAACAGGTACAAAAGAAACAAGGAGAGGAGTCAATCTCAAGCTCCAAATAAGAAGAAGCTTTAGAAGAAAGTGTAAGAGAGAGTGAGACTTTTGAGAATGAGTTGGACAATAGAAATTTCAACAAGGAAAGGAACAATGCACAAATGAGGAACATATGGAACAAGAAACAACATAGGGTAGAAGAGACTAAGAGACCAATGAGGTCAAGACAAGGTAGTTTTAATGGGCGATGCTTCTCATATCACAAGTTTGAGCACAAGGTTACACATTGAAGGACACATGAAAGACAAGAATATGGGACCTTCAAAAATAGGTAAATTTTTCAAGGGTATTGCTACTCTTGTAATCAATTTGGTCACAAGGCAGTGAATTGTAGGGTTCATAATAGGAGTGGATATGGCTTCATCAAGAGAAACCCTAAGATATTTGCACCTTCAAGGAATCACAATATTAAGTGCTATAAGTGCAATAATGTTGGGCACATAGCTAAGTGGTGTAGAGTATAACTTCTAGAGACAAGCAAAATTAGGAATAGTCAGAGGAATCAAAAGAATCGGTTAAGGAAGAAGATGGACAAAGTTAAAAATCAGTGTATGCTGGGAGTAGAGATACTCCCACCCCAGAATTAACCACCTCAAGATGAGGTGATGGAGGGGCTAAGCTAAGAGTTTCATTCTTAGTCCCAATCCCCAAAGGTGGACCTTTGCCATTGATGAAAAAGAGGGAGAGATTTGAGTTAGGGGGAGAGCCTTCAGTTAGGGGGAGCAGTTTATCAGGGAAAGCAACTTTTGAAAAAGAAAAAGGAATGGTAAAAATTAAGGGGTTGTCATCAATGACAAAGGGGGATATTGTTGGAAATTTTGAGTAGTTTTGTTGTCATTGATGTCAAAAGAATATTATTTAATTTCACCATAATTAAGGACATCAAATGGTTTTTCCAAAAGCAAGAAGGTATTGGAAAGGAATAGGATATAATATTTATTTTTAATATTATATGCCTAAAAAGGGCCCAAAGGATGAAGACCCAAGGAAGGACAAGCAAGTTCAAATTAAATAATAAAATTGTATTATTATAATATTTCGAGCCAAATAACAAGGTGAAGAAAAACAAGGTTCAAGTTAAAAAGACCCATGAGCAGATTACAAAAGATTTAATTTAAATTAAAATATTTTAATATTTGATTAAAATTTTAATTTAAATTAATAATGGAGGCAAAGGTTTTTAAATTTAATATTTAAAAACTAATTCAAATTTTTAAATTTGAAATGGGCCAACGTGAGAAGTCAAAATATAATGTGCATTTATATAGGAAATAAATTCCATTTCCTAAAGTCGAACTTACACCTTTGAATGTGAGATAGAGGAGGAAATTCGAGCTCTGCACCCTAGGAAGAGGAATATTCGTATTTCAAAGAATATTGATGGAAACAAGGACATTAACGGCAGAAAAGAGAGTGGAAATCCCACCAACGATAGTAGCGCAGGTGACAACTAGGAAAGTGCTAAGGCTTGCAATGAGGAGATTGTTTTTCGATCTATGCAATCGACATTTTTTGAGGAAGAAGTTTTTGGTTGATTATGCTCGATGATTTTCGTGAGGCAGTATTTTAGGGCAGTGTGCGCCATTTATCTCATGTGGGTACACAGCCCACTTGGTGGCCTAGCTTGAGCTAGGGTGTTGGGGAGTGCAAGGTCACGTGGTCGAATTCATCAAAAATGTTTTTGTGGGTAGAATGAATTAAAGGTATGCTATTCATTTTTATTCTCCAAGGTGTTGAAATTTAAAATTGCTTAGAGATTGGCATGAGGTCTAAAGTTCTTGGGGGAGTTATAAGGTAAGGGAAAAATTAAAATATTTTATTTTGATTTTTGGTGATTGAAATTTATTTTATAAGGTGTGCAATGGAAATTGTTGTGTGTTTTGTTATGGTGAAATTATTGAGTTAGATATTGTGAGTTTGGAGATTATAAGGTGTACAAAAGGATTTGATATTTTGTATGGCAAAATAATTATTGGGAAAATTATTTTGTGGAGATCTTGAAATATGTTTTGGCTACCTAACCCTAGTGTTAGCAAAGAAAATTTGATTGTGGTTAAGATAGGTTTTGAAGGTATATCTCCATCAAAATAAAAGGTATGGGTACATCTTCATTGTGAGTAAAATATTATTGAATTGAATGTTGTGAATGCTAAGTTTGAGTGAAAAGGATTGTTGGAAATATTGAGTGAGACTTCATGTGCATGATTAAGGGTTTGTGAAAGATCATGAGTATCATTGTTATGTGAACTATCTTGAACTAGAGTTTGTGAAATATCATGGGTATCATTGTTATGTGAAGTTTTTTTGATAAACATTGTTTAATAAGATTTCATTGAGTGATTGGTTGAGTGGTGTTGATTGAGCATAATTGATTGGAAGTGTTGAAGTGATAGTTCAAGTTCTATGAAATAAATTGTTCTTTATTTCTAGATTGAGTTGAAGGAAATATTGAAAGTGATTAAGCATTGTTGTGAGTGAAACATATTGAGTCTCTAATAATTCTCTATATGTTTCTATGGTAAAACAAGAGAGATTGAAAGTGATTGAGAATTGTTGTAAGTGTGAAGCATATTGAGTCTCTAACCATTCTCTATATGTTTTTGTGAGTTTAAACAAGAATTTGTGTGAAACTTGTTTGTGTGATTGGAAGAGGTTTTCTAGTGAGGACTTGTTGAACATATTTGAGGTAATTCTTAGTGAAGACTTGAGAACAGTTTGAGCAAGTTCTAGAGAGGACTTGTGGACATATTTGAGGTAAGTCTTAGAGAAGACTTGGGAGCAGAGTTGATTGATTGATTTGTTCAAACCTTGAGTTAAGTTTTGGGGCAGATTTAGTAAAATTTATTAGTGATTGGATCAAGCTTTGTGTTAAGGGTTGAGGATAGAGTTTGGTGTAGATTTTAGGACAGGTTTGTGCTAGTTCAGAGATAGATATTGAGCATATTTGTGCTAGACAAAAGGACTGTGTTTAGTGCATATCAAAGATAGATATTGAGCATATTTATGCTATACCGAAGGACTGTGTTTAGTACAAATTTGAGACAAAGTTGATAGTAAGCTTTGGAGGTGACAGAGCAGAGGATAATAGTCTCTAGTGGATATAGATCCATTATCCAGGGTAGTGAGAATAGATATATTTTGAGTGAGGATAGATATCAACAAGCCAGTGTAGTGGAGGTATTAGTATTCTAGAGGATCACCAACCAAAGTAGAGGAGAATGAGTTCTCCTATGGATAGAGATCCATGAACCAATTGAGGGGATTGATGTCTCATGTGGATAGATATCCATGAAATTGATTAGGGGATTGGTGTCTCCTTTGGACAGATGTCCATAAACATTGTAATAGGGAAAGGATTCCCAAGAGATTTGTTGAGAAAATTTTAGTGAAATATTTTCTCCATGGAGTAGCTCACATTGGGTGAACCACGTTAAATTGGTGTCTCTATTGTGTGTGGTGATTTGTGCATTGATTTGATTACTATTTTTGATATTTCCATTGATATATTGTATAATATTATTTGGGAAAGAAAATTAAAAAGTGGTCTTATACTGTTCAGCCCCCTATCAGTATAAGCTTGTGTTCTTCATAGTTATTCATTGAAAATTTTGGAGTGTTCAAGTCCTCCATTATATTGCACTGCACAATTTTCATGAGCTTAAATTAATGGCATATTTATGAATTATTGCAAAAGTTTCTCTTATTATTTTCTTGTTTATTTTAGTGCCATTATCATATTCATATCATAGCTTGCTTATTTTACATCTTGTGTTTGCATTTCCATTAATATACATTCTCAAAATCCAACATCCCCTATGTTAGTGGTGATCATACTATGTTTACTAAAAATTATCCAAATATAAAATACTAGAAATGAATTTTCATTGGCATTGTTGGGGGTTGAAAGTAGCCCTTATGCCTCCTCAAGCACTATGAACCCCTTGCAATTTTGGTTCATGATCAAGAATTAAATTTTTGATTGAATTTTTATTCATTTACAATATTTAAATAGGCATACGAGATGTCAAATACAAATTGTGTCCAATGCCTTAACAAATTGCCAAAATTCTAAAGTGCTGATAATTTTAATAAAAGACTAAAATAATATCCTTTGCTATTTTGGATCCTTATCATCCCTCTCAACCATAGAAGCATTGGAATCTAATGCTTTTATAGGAAAGTGGAAGGGAAGATATTACAAATAGAAGTGCCCAAAAATGAAATCCTCCAAAGTGGTTCAAAAAAGAAGAGAGATAGACGATGTACAAGAGCCCCAAGGAGATCACCACAAATCCATCAAAGGGAGCAAAAATGAGCAAAATACATGCTCAAAAAGGGTCCATTTAGGAATCCCCAATGGGATATCAAGGTCTATTGCCTCTTGGGTTAGCCTCTAGCATGTAGAAGTGAGCACTACTATGCCTAGCATGTAGGAATGAGCACTACTATGCTTAAAAAGGGTCTTGTAAAAAATATCTTTCAATATTTGAAAAGTCACAACTCTTCACACCAACCATGTTGAACCATAAGCATACACCCAAAACTTAGTACAAACGATCCTGCCAAGCAAGCATCTTGTAACTATAGTCGGTGGAGGAAGAGTGGAGGAAAAAGGCACAAATCATGGGGATTCAAAATAAGCATAGAATGGAGTGTCGGGTACCACCGAACTACACTCCTTATTATAAAAGCATAATATTGAGAAGAAGAATCTTCTGAAGTTTCAAGGCTCTATAGTCTTCAAAAGTGGTTGTGGTCCAAAGTATTAAAATATTTGTAGTCTTCATAGATTCGAAAGCTTTGTTAATATGGTACTACTCAAAAATCCACTAAGAGACAAAACACTAGGGGTAAAGACTACTCTAATGTGTGAAGTACCCATGTGATATCCATGATTACATAGAAAGTTCCATTGGTATTATGAAGGGAGGCTGTTTCTAAAAAGTCTCTAAAAGTAATGGTGTATTTAATGAGTGTCGGGTTCTATCAAAAGTGCACTCCATATTACAATAATTTTGGGTATGAAAGAAGATTGTGTCATCCCAAAATTTAGAGTACCATAGGTCAATAAAGACATTTACAAAACATAAAAAATAGTAGTCCTATTAGAACCAACTTGAAAAGAGCTTTCTAATGACTATATGCAAGCCTATACTTGCAAAAATATCAAGCCTCAAAAACTAAAAATTTATCCTTTACAAATAGAAATATTTTATATTCAGCAAAATATTTTTGGACAAAGCAAACAACCTAAAAAGTCAACGATATTGACAACGACACAAAAATTCAATAGAAAAAGGTCAACTCCATCAAAAAATTCAACGTTAATGAAGAAACTGCCAAGCAATGGTTGAGTAATAGCTTTACACGTGCAACAATATTTAACTAGGATTGAAGTTCATCCCATGGAAAATGTGGGACAAATTATCTACAATTTTAAAAATAAAAAAGTTGTTTATTAATTTTACCACACAAAACACATGCAACAACCAACATGAAGTCCACCCATTCAAACATAAATGACATGGGCCAAGCAGAAGTGGGAAATAAAGGGCACGTAAAACAAACCAAACACTCCCTTTCTAGCTCGATGTTTGGCTGGCTACTCTTTCACTAGTTGGCTAATCCATCTGTGGACAGTAGTTTTTTATATAACCATTGTGCCAAAGTATAGGTACATGTGGGTAATACCCATGCTTTTGGAATCCATCAAAAATTGACTAGAACACCATCTAGAACACCAATGACATATTCAAAAATACATCTATGCACCATCTTTTGGAAATGCCATGTTAGAGCACCAATTTCTAGCCAATGACTAGCTATCAAATCCACTGAATCAAAATTATTTAAAACTAGTAGAAGGTTACCCATGTAAACTAGACTAAATCCAATTAAATCCACCACATCAAAATTATCCAGTGCCTATGGATGAGTCCAATAGAATGACAATGGCACTGAATGGTCTTAGTGGGACATAGTCATTACACATCAAGATCACAAACTTTGAATGGTAGAGGGATGATTGAAGACACAATGATCTACCATGAGTGGTTTCTATAGAGCTATATTCTATCTACAATTTGAGGCATGACCAGGAAAATATTAATCCCAGTGGATCTGAACACGATAGAAGACATCCTTCATGGGGGGAACTCGGGTATCACACGAGAGGTTCATGCAATCAAAAAGGTAAAATGATTGTGTTAAAAATATTGTGGAGTTGATTGAGAAAACATGATCAGGTTGTTCTTAAAAAAGGATGGCTTCATAGATACAATGTAGTATGATGAAGGGACCATGCAAAAGAAAAAATATGTCATTCGATACCATGACCTCTATTTCCTAGCTACTTGCATATTCGCTACATTTTTGTAACAAAAAATACTCATTATAGACACATGCTTCTAAAGAATCATGTCTCAAATCCCTTGTTGATAGACTGGTTTGCATAGGTAGTCAGTCGTGAGGCCCACTTTGGCAGTGATGCCATGGGAGTGCAATGATGTTGAAAATCAATGGCCATCAAGGGATTCAACATAGGCTACTAAGTGGATCCATGGTGTAATAGAATATTATGTAGCATGAGGGCATAATCTAGAAGAAATTTAAGTTGAGAAATATATGATGAATAACTCCAAAAAATTCAAGAGATTCAACTAGAGGTAAAGGACAATGTCCAAACAAGAACACGAATGAAAAATACGAAAGGGAGAGGGAGAATTTTCTACGAGGGAAATTCTCCCTCATATGTCAGGAGCCAAGAAGGCTTTGATACTAATTATCAAGAATTAAATTTTTGATAGAAATTTTTATTCATTTACAATATTTAAATAGGCATATGAGATGCCAAATACAAATTGTGTCCATTGACTTAACAAATTACTAATATTCTAAAGTATCGACAATTTTAATAAAAATCTAAAATAATATCCTATGCTATTTTGTATACTTATTAGTTCAATCATTTTATCCTGAAGCTAGTGCATCCAATGCTCTACACCTCATGTGAGGGTGCTCTATGCTTGGTGTGGAGGTGTCAATCCTAGGAAGTCCAAGAAGCGTGGGATGTGGCTTCACCATATTACCTAGGGGTTTTTATCAAGGTTGACTCCTTATTAAGATGTAGTATTTGATGCTAATATTTCTTGTGCTATGATATCCTAATCTACTTGACTTCTTTAATGAAAAGAGAAAGAGATAAAACAAGAAATAATGTAGAAAGTAAATTGTAGAAAATAAAACCATTCTAGCCTATATAAATGTGGAAATGTATTAATAGAATGCAATTTACATATTACAATTTAGTGAGATACATGAATACATGAATAAAGCAAGATAATAAATTGAACACAAATTTGACCATACAAACTTGTAATATATGTATAATCAGAATAATATCAGTGACATGTACATGTATTTGGATTAAGGATCAAGTCCAGACTAAGAAATAAAGTGGAAAAGAGAGAGAAAAAATACCATAGGTCAGATGCTTGACATAATAAAAAATCCAAACTCCTATTTCATGTCCTAAATATAACTATTTATAATACCTCAAAATTCAAAATTCCCACTTATGGTTATAATTAATGCAATTCGGTTAAGGTCACTTCTTGATAGCCTCCATGTTGGTGTTTTTAATGCATTAGCAGTCCCACTGGATATATTTTATATTTAGTGGGGGAATAACTACACCCATTTTAATAATAAATAGGGTTTGAGGTAGTGGTAATGACCCCAACTAAGAGGTATAAGGGGTCAATAGCCCTCCATGTAGGGATTTGGGGGTGAGAGTCCTTGAATCACATTTTCCCTCCTAAATATTCAAAGTATAGCTAGAGGTAGTCTAACTAAAGTCCAATTATTATCTCTTTGTGTGTGATATTCAATTTTACTCCTATCAAGTGCCCTAGTTATCATCACTAGCTTGACATTACAAGACATTTTGATCTCTTGATTCTGAATTACATAGTGTTGCTTTGGACATTTGCTAAAACTCTAATTTTTTCATGTTTTATCATTTAATTGGCTTCGATCTTAAGGGTTTGGTAACTAGAAATTTTTCACCCACCTTTTCCTATGCTATTTTTGGGTTTGGTTCATGTAATATTGCTTTAAATTTCACTAGGACATCAAATGGTTTGATCCTTCACCATAAAGCAACCATCAAAATTGGCCAAAATATATTACTCTACTCGATTATTAGTGATAATTCACTACAATCATCATTAGAATTATCTCCATTATTATTTTCAAAAGATCTTTTTGGTAAGTTGAAACCAAATGCTTCCTACACCTTCTAACAATTTGGCTCTTCTTTTAATGATTCTTGAATGGATGGAGGCACTATAAATATGAGATACAGATCCTTGTTTTTCAACAATGATAATAGAACAATTAAAATTTAGAGGTTTCAAATTTATAATATTTTAAATGGATTAATATTTGTTTGTTATTCTATTCTTTATATTTCACAATGGGATTATTCAAACATTATTATTTTCAAAATATATTCTATGGTTATTTGGCATGGTCACTTAGTTCCTTTTATGGTTTCATTGTCTTATTTCTATATACTTTTACCTATAATGATAGTATTCCTTTTCTTCCATAAATGCAATGTCATTCTTCTTGGAAAGTATACCTTTTATTGGTGTCAAATATTCATGCATGGATTCTTTGACATTACACTAGTAGAGAAATTGGTTTCTTATTTTTTAATCCATTCTTATCAATCCTTGCATCATCATCCTACATATTTTTCAAAATATTGAACACTATGTATATATTACAATTCTTCAAAATTGTAAAATTAGAATTTTGATTTCTTAAATTTTATCTCTTCTTTGTATCACAACATATGCTTCTTAGACTTGAAGTTATAAATAATCAACATATTGTAAAACCTATATTTGGATCACTTGATTTAGATGATCATTATATATACTATTCCATCACAAGTTATGTTACCTAGTTGTATATTTTATTATTACACCTTATAAATTTCATTCATCAACACTTTTAATATATTTTATATTAAGAATTATTACATCATAGTTAATGTATATGAAAGTTGAGTAGCCACTCAACACATGATATGTATGGTCTACTAAAGTACAAAGGATAAGTTAGGACTTATCACATCATAGCTCGTATGAAATGGCAAGTGGTATAACCACCCTTCACAAGGTCTATACATATAGTATAAGAGAGAGGTAGTTACAAGTTTGGTTAGGAGTTTGTCATTGTTGGAATATATTACATTATTTAGTTCTCACTAACCATCATGGGTACATATTTAGATTAGGAGTGTATTAGGAGTTAAGTACTTCATTAAAGTAATGTAATAAATGCACAAGTGCTAGAATGTGCAATGATGTAAATGTGCATATAGTCCACATGTACATGAGTCCTTAGAATAGAATAGTGATGCGTCATAGGAATATGGAAGGTAAATAGTTGCATATCATTATAACTAGGCCTTCTTAGAGTAACAGTGAGAGAGGATTTTGGAGTGCATAGGTTAGATTAGTAGTAGAGACAATGTAGAACTTTTTACATAATGGAGAGGTAGTTACCTCCATTGCAAGGCATTGTGTATTTTGTGATATTTCTTTAATTCCCATTTATTGAGTATTTTTAGAAGTTTTCTATCATATTTTCATGCATGTTAGATTGTCATTATCATAGTTATAACATTGCATGCTTATTTCCTTGTGGTTGCATTTCCTTTAAGTTTATAGCTTCAAAAGCTAATAGTGGTATCAAAGCACTAGATAGATCAATAGAAAATAGAGAGATCCACAACCACAAGAGAGATTGAGAGGAGATTATAAACCTCATTTTAAAAAATTCTAAAATTACTATTGGCTAGAGTTTTTCCATAGAGTTGCAAAAAAACTTGTGAAGACTAGAACTCAACATTGATTCCACTAGATTGACAAACTAACTAGTGAAGATTATTTTCTATAGATTTATAGAAATTTATATTACCATTACCTAATACTTTTTTGTAGAAGAAAGGAGATTCAAATAAATTTTGGAAGCTTCCTACAAGAGCTAGGAAGAAAATTTTCTTTGGAACCAATATGGTACGTGAAGCAACAAGTTGTAGATTGAAGATTTGGAGGCTTGAGGAAAATATCCCATTGCAATATTTGCATATTGAAGTATTTAATTTAGATATTGAGGATATATCTAGTGGCCAAGGAATCCACATTGAATATTACAAATCAAGGAATAGGTTCTAGAAAGAAGACCCCATTGAAGGAAGAAGAGACTCTAGGAGAAGAGTCCTAGTGAAGATTGGATATTGGAGATCTTTATTGAATCTTAAAAACTTCACATTGAAGAAGAGATCCATAGAAGGTCCTATTGAAGAACTTTTATACTTGGAATATTGAGGATGGAGAAGGACTAACAAAATTCCCATTACAAATTTTAGTAGTCGTTTATTGAGGAGATCCAAGAAGAAGATCTCATTATAAAACTTTCATAGTTGAAGTTTGAAGACCTTGGAGATGTCTCAAGGAGAAAAAAAGGAAGGCTTAGAGAACCTCATTTAAGGAGTTCCTAGGAGAACTCATTAGAGAAATTTACTACCAAGGAGAAGTTCTTAATAGTAAAGAATTTGGGATAATTATCGCCATCCAACAACAAGCTTTGGGAGAAATATTTGGGAAGAATCTTGTCAAATTTTGGAGAAGTTTAGAGAAGACCTCAAGACTTTTATATTCTTGAAAATAAATCCAAGATTGAAACCATAATTTTAAAAGGAGGTTGAAGGAGATAGTGAAGATACCAAATCTAAGATATTTGATCAGCGAAATTTTTAGTTGTGATTTGGAGGAGTTTCCTACCAAATTTATGACGTTCAAGGACAACATTTTAGTGAAGATATTTACTGCTTAGCAATATAATTTTTTTTATTTGAGGGAAACGAGAAAGTAGAAATTTGGGTAGCATTAGTAGTTTCTAAGGTTCAGATTTCTAGGGTATATCTTGGAGCAGATTTAGAGCCACCAAACTATAGTTTTGGGAATCAAGTCAATGGAGTTTCAAAGCTGCAAATAGGTGAGCTAAAAAGATATTTTTTGGATAGCCTAGAAGAGCTGCAATTCCATCTACTACAAGGTATCATTTGGGTGATTCAATTCATAAACAATATCACCATCTACTATGGTAGAAGAGGTATGCAACTAAAGTACAAAAGGTTCATTAGTTGAACTTTTATATTTGGTTCTTTATTAAGTTTATTGAGCACCAATTTTAGGGTTTAGATGTTGCATAAACAGTTTCTAGTTTAAAGTCTTCAAGGTTATGCAAAAGTTATAGTCTACAAGATTCAAACCTGCACATAAATAATAGAATTTAGATATATTTTGAGAGAAAGAAAAATATCAACTTTCTATTTACTATTCTAAGTAAAAGAAGACTCTACAAATTTACATATATTATAGTAAAAAATACTATTTGAAAGCTTGAATCATTAGTTTAGAAGCAGCCACGTAAGGATAGAATTACCAAGGATTAGAAGGTAATATTGACACCAGCTTATCTCAGCTTACAAAGTAGGTAGAATCCAAGAGAGATAGCTTAGGTGTATAGGGGGTAAACATCTATACTACTATATTCTACATTTGCAAAGCACATCTCATTAGATCCATTAAAGAGAGATCTAATAGTGAAGTATCTCCAAGGAAAAGGGATATAGTTTAGATAACATCAACCTGCATATTTTTTCACCTAAGTATATTAGATATTACCTATTGAAAGAATATAGTAATAAAGGCAAAAGAAATAGGTAGGAGAAACAACTATACTAAGGATGTCAATACATCTAGCATCCAAGTAGCCTTTGGTGAAGGTAGGAAAAGGTACATCCAAAAGCCTTGGTGAAGGTAAAGTAAGGTACCTCTAATAGTTAGAAGTCTTTGGTGAAGGCAACATAGATAGAGACAACATTGTTTACCTCCAAGAAATGCAATCTAAAGACACATCACATCTGTGCAATAATTATATAACACACTCTCTATTATGACCATGTAATAACATCAAAAGTATCATCGTTGGTACAAGGTATAAGCCTCCATTTTACCCACACAAATAGCACCAGATCAAGCATCCCATTCGACTCAGGGATACAGTGTGGAAGTCATTTGGGTTGCAAGACAAACTCAACAACTTGCACTATCAAAATTAGGAGAAGTTACATCAGATTACAACGTAGATCATCACATTATACTTAGTCTCAATAAGGATTTACTCACTGCTTGAATCCACCACATATATCTGGTTGGAACTCAAGAATGATGTTCAAAAAAATAGCTATCATTAAAGCATTGGAATCATTCAAATAATTATAGTGAATTAACATTGAATAAGTAAAACTAATACATTGAATTGACTAAAGGAATTTAGGGCATAGTGGTGAGGGATGCACATCATGTGGAAGGAGGTGTTTCATGCAAGCAAGAAGGAAATTGCTACATCGTGGAAGTTAACTCAAAGAACATAGTGAAGAGGACTACTTGAGAATATAACATCATTTGCATAACTCTCTAAAAGAAGTATTGATTATAACATATACCACCAATATGCTGAAGGAAATGAATGATACTCCTAACACCACTTGGAATAGTCATTGAAAGAAGGTGCAATATAGTCATTTTGAATAAATTTGATAACACAAGTGCCACTTGGAACTATCCAACTTACACTACATTACAATCTGGAGAAGACATCTATAAAAGGAGTGCTCATATAGCACACATAGATAAGATGATATTAAGAGGAAGAGACATAGGATTAATACAAGATGTTAGAGTTTAATGTGGCACATATATCAAGGAGTAAGAAGATAATGAGCTTATCAGTTGAAAAAAGTGCACAAGCCAACATATTAACACTAAAGAAGATCACATAATATGGTGTTGAAGATCAGTAAAGAGGTCTACATAACACCTCATATTTGACAAGGATTCAACCAACATTAATACACAAGACACCAATTTTATTACAGTTAGTTTGCAAGCCTAAATTATATAGTTGAAAGGTGAGAATCATTCTTAGAATTATCTCAAGTTCATTAAGGTTGATATCAACTAAGATTTATATTCTAGGAATATCGAATATTAGGAGTAATAAGATGTTAAAATAACTCCTATAAAGCATATTAATAGCCTTGATAAGGAAGTAAAAACTAGAAGCATTTAGTTATTATTATCATTATTGCTTCAAATATTTACAAATTTTAAAACCAAGGAGATATAAGCTTGGTAAGATTTAATTTGCAAATACATAGTCTTTCTAAATTTCTAACTAGGGAGATATAAGGAATTCTACACCAAATTAAAGTCATAGAAATTTAGAATCTACAAAGATAGAAGGAATTCAAACTCTAGTTGGAAGATTGATTTTATTAGTCTCATACTTAAATCAAATATACATAGATAATCCAACTTAAATATCTCAAATATATTGAATACTTATCCTTTGAAATAGTATTTCTAAGATTTCTACAAGAAGAGGTAAAATAGTTGATTGGAAACTAATATAAATTGAATATATATATAATCAATTACTAGGGAGTCATAATATAGTCTACTTCAAAGGCACTATCAAAATATACTTAAAACTACTAAAGAATCATTAACTAGAAGTTATTCATATACTTCAAATACTAGTTATCTATAAGGAATTCATATTCAAAGGCTTATTTAGAAGAATGTGGATGAAATTGTGAAGAATGCATTCAATAGTGAGGAACTATTGTATGAGTTGCAATTTTACTCTCAAATTTTAATAGATACCTTTGAAAAATACAAACACTTGTCCACTAATAAAAGGGATATATTCTCAATGTTTCTCAAGGAAGAAAAAGAAAAAAAATTCATAACATTAATTGGTTACCTTCATGAAATACTCTTCAGAGAATGGTGGAATAATCAAAATATATTTATACTTCAAAATAATGTTTGATGATATATCTATCATTGATTATTTTTTAATTCTTTCAAAACAAGAAGCAAAATAACAATCCTAGTCAATATTATTGTGATGATATACTAATCCATCAACCCAGGTGTTGTAGGTGAGTTGGAAAGGAGAGGGAAATCCTCCAAGGGAGGTCCCAGGTTTGAATCTCCACCCTACCAAAAAGCTGAATTGGGTACCCAAAATCCAATTGATAATCTTGGTGCGGGCAGGGCTGGGTGTGACCCCCGGGTGAATTTGACGGTGTAGAACCCCCTGTTCATGGTCTCTTAGACCAAGGTGGACCCGCAGGGGGTTTTTTGCTTAAAAAAAAAAGATATACTAATCCATCATGAAGAAGATATATCACTAACAAAATTGTAGAAACAAAAAAGAAGACAAAGAAGGAGAAAGAAGCATAACAATAAAATGACGATGAGAGAAAGCACTCTCAAACTGAATACAAATCATAGTTAATAAATGATACAATATGAAGGAAAAAATTCTAATACAAACAATATGCATAATGACAAAAGGAAGAAAGAAGAACTCAAACTTCAAAATGAAATCCATATTGAAGATAAATATGAAGTCCTTATTAAAGACTAAAGTCTTCAATACCCAAATAATGTAATACATGGGGGTGTTGGAATATATTACATTATTTGGTTCTCACTAATGTACCATCATGGGTACATATTTATATTAGGAGTGTATTAGCTTACTTACTTAATTAAAGAAATGCAATAAATGCACAAGTGTTAGAATGTGTAATGATGTAAATGTGCATGTAGTCCACATGTACATGAGTCCTTAGAATAGAATAGTGAGGTGTCTTAAGAATATGGAAGGCAAAGAGTTGCATATCATTATAAATAGGACTTTTTAGAGTGAAAGTGAGAGAGGATTTTGGAGTGCAATGGTTAGATTAGTAGTAGATACAATGTAGAACTTTTTGCATAATGGATAAGTAACCTCCATTGCAAGATATTGTCTACTTTTGTGAGCTTTCTTTACTACCCATTTATTGAGTATTTTTAGAATTTTTCTATCATATTTTGATGCATGTTAGATTTTCATTATCATAGTTATAACCTTAGTTATCAAATTCATCGAAGTTTTTAAATAAAATTCAAAATTAATCAAATTTAAAACCTTGGCGAATAAGTTCGATGAATAAATCGGCAAGAAAAAAAATTGGCCAAAAAACAAGCACAAATCACAACACTTAAAATTATCTATTATTATTCTACTAAATTTCATGAAATCCTTGATATATTTATGTTCCGCTAAAAAATGAATATAATTCCGACATTTACTGGAATTGAACTCCACATTGCATCTTCAGCTACAAATTTATTTAGAAAAAAAATAACACTTTCAAGAAAAATACTTTTAAGAAAAGTGCGCCGCCCTAAACTAGAAGGCAAAAAAATGCTTACATATTGTTAATTATGATTACAAATTTGAGGATTAAGGGACCATTGAAGGAAGAATATCAAGTGTTGAACTTATAGTGGAGGATAGTGTTTCTATTGACTCCATTTATAGATTTGGAGAAATTCACCGTAGATCCAAACCATGGTGGTTTTATAGTGGCACTTTTGAGGTAGTATGCATGCTTAGTTATCAAATTTGTCGAATTTTTAAGATAAAATTTGAAATTCATTGAATTTAAAACTTTAACAAATAAATTCGACGAATAAACCCTAAATTTGATAGAAAAATTGAACATAAAAAAAATATAAAAATTCTTAAAACCCTAGATCAGTATGCAGTGAAGAAGCACGCAAAGGAGCTCATGTGTTGATGGCAGTACAATGTAAGGTGATTGAAGTCGATTTTCTCTACATGAACAAGGTGGACGAGTTATTTCAAGAGATATTTTTGTGTGTGGGTAGAGTTCCCATACCCCAATCCATGACAGTGTCATGACAAGATCCTCAATTTGTAGGCGAATTTCTTGACTACACTCCGCTCACGACCCCACTCAATGACGTCATTGAAGGTTTCAATCAATTGTTGTCTATTTTGATTCACGAGATTTTTGAGTGAGAAGAACGGGCTTTCCAAACTATGTGTACCCATATGTTTTTAAGTTGATTTGCAGATGCAGAGGAGACGCATTAGACATTGACGTCATTTCATTACCCGTGCTATTTCTCACATATTAAAAAATAAATATGTTCATTACCCACACTGTTTCTATTAAAAAATTAATATGTTCAAGTAAAATTATAAAAATATTTATATTTTTTAAAATATTTGAAAATATATATTTGAAAATTTTTATTAAAATCAAATATTATAATTTTGTATTTGATTTTTAAATTTTATATAAAAATTAAAATTAAAAGAAATATATGTGCATTTATAATAATCAAATTTTATGTCGAATGCTATTTCAAATTTTTAAACATGTCAAATTTTTTTCGAACTTCAAAAGTGTCGAATTCGAATACGAACTCAAATTTGATAACTAAGTATGAATGTGAAGGACCGTCTTCACATTCTGCTTTTTGGAAAGCAATTCTCAATTGTAAGGAAGTCATCAAAAAAAATTTAAGATGGGTTTTAGGCAATGGTGAGAAGATAAATGATTGGAATGACAGGTGGGCTAAGGATGAACCATTAATGCAATATCCTAACTTAGCCTAAATCAGAGATATCACAGAAGAACTCATTGGTAGAAAATTCTCTGATTATATGGTTGAGGACAGAGGCAGAATAAAGTGGAAACAAATAAGGATTCAGGGATTTCAAGTGAAATCAAATGATCTTTGTAACATTCTCAGGAAACATTTTATCCCCATGAGACCCAAGGAAGATCAAGTGACCTGGGCTCCTACGGAAAATGGGTAGTTCACTATTAAATTAGCTTACAAGCTTCTGCTTGATGACGAGGATTTTGTCCTCCAAAAGGACTTAGTTTAGATAAAAAATTTAAATTCAAAAATTGTAGTCTTTTCATGGCTGGTTATCCAAGGAAGAATTCTAACCATTGATAATATGATGTGTAAAGGTATTTGTATTACAAATCATTGTTATCTATGCAAGGCTAATTGGGAGATCATTTATCACATTTTCCTTGAGTGCCCTTTTTCCTTGACTGTCCTAAGTGGGGTTTTTCAGGTCTTCAATATTTCCGTGGTTAAACCAGCCATCGTACTTGATTTTTTCATCCAGTGGCCTTGCCCCTTTTCAATTCAAATACTTAGATACATGTAGAAAATTTGTCTCAATCACTATATTTGGCAAGTGTGGTTAGAAAGGAACCATAGAGTCTTTAATGAGCCTATCCATGATCATCAACCTATCATTACTAGGATCCTATCCTTTGTCAATGAGAATGTGAACCTTATCCATTTTGATAGTCGTAAACCTCATCTACAGGAGACCACGATTGCTCAATATTTAAGCTTAACCTTGTTATATGAGTCTGTGCCTAGGGTAGTCAACCCCAGAGCCAATTTTAAGTGGTCCCCACCTCCTACAGGTTGGTTTAAGCTTAATTTTTATGGAGCGGCTAAGGACAATCCTAGCAGAGCAGGCGCTGGTGGCATTGTGCAAGATCATAATTGGAATATGATGCTTGTATTTTTTTGAATATTTAGGAACAAGGACAAAAAATGAAGCTGAAGCTAGAGCTATGTGGAGAGGCCTTCAAATGACTCAAGACTTAGAATGCAATTTGATCATAGAAGGAGACTCTATGCATGTTATAAATCTCCTCAATAATTGGAAAACACTTCCTTGGAGGATTAAAACAATTGTTGAAGAGGCTAGGATCCTTTTCCAGGGAAGACAAGACAGAAAAGCCCAATATGTCTTTTGGGAAGCTAACAAAGTTGTTGATAAGCTAGCCAATTTGGGTGTTGATGGTGACAAAATTTTCAAATGGGAACACGGTGTCTCAAGCGAAGTAGAGGAGCTTATTCAACAAGAATGCCAAGAATGATAGTCAAATTTACCAATAGGGAAGACACTATAAGTTCGAAGGCTATGAGTATTCCTTCTTTTTTGAAATGAACTCACAATAAAAATTATTCGAGCTATCAGTCTTGGTGGATGCTACTTGGAAATACCACAAAGACTAATGGGGACAATCACATGTCAGATAACATGGCTCCTAGTCGTCTTAGTAATTTGAGGTTGGTTGATAATCATAGGGCAGGAAAGAAACGACAATATAAGACTTCGAACCAGAGCCACGTGAACCATGAGATAGCCACTGCCATGAATCTAGCCAGTAGGTTCACTTCTCCAAGGTTGATTGGCCAAGACAGGATGTGGTCCCAAAGCATGTCATATATGAAAGAAAGCAATTACCAAAGAATTATTAAGAGTAACTATCAATATAGAGCTTGTGGGAGTTTTTTCAGTACTCTGCTATGTGTGTCTGCAGCTTTTTGTTTCTCCACTATTTCAAAGAAGGGATCTGTGTCTATTTATTTTTTTGTAATTATGATGTAGGTGTGTTTTCTCGGGGTATACCCAAAATGTTGTATGGAAAGTTTCTTTTTGATAACATGCTATGTGCCTTATCGGATGTAATGGCTTTGACGACATGTAGATTTTACATATATAGGATCCTTAGTAAGGACATGTTCATCAATAACCTTGGGATGATTTTTGTAAAAGGTTTTGGGTCAACCTGTAAAACCCGGTATTAATGCTATAGTATCTTATCTACCAAAAAAAAGTACCGTCTTCGACTTCACTACTGCCAAGTTCCTTCACTATCATGGGAACCTACAAGATTGTAGATTTCCTTACAATACCAGATTGGATAAATGGGAAAATGCATGTTGGGCAACACACGCATGTGGGAAATTTTCACATATTTCCCATTTTATATTTGATCTTTTTCCCTTTATATTCTATTTTTGGAAATATTTACGACATCCAAAAATCTGCAAATTTGGCAATAGCCTACTGCATGCAACTACGAGTTGTAGCTTCTACAACTGCATTAAATTTTTCTCTATACTGTAATTTAGTAGTTTTGGTAGGTTAAATAAATTTGTTGTGATTTACTGTAATAGATTTATTGTTTTTATATGAATTTTCTCATATTTGCTTTATATATTTTTTAAATAAAAATAAAATAAAATAAGATATTTTTACATTTAGTTTTAATGTTTATATATATATGTGTGTGTGTGTGTGTGTTTGATACATTTAAGTAAAACTTTTATATTAAAAATGTAGAAAGTAGGTTTACATTCTTTTAATACATTTAAATAAAAATTTATATTTAAATGTTTTTTTATTTTTTATTTTTTTTAATTTACATGGTGGAATCGGTAGCCACCACGAATTCGGGTAGGCTATCTAACTTTTATGGCCACCACAGTATTCTGCGATGTCCGCCTCAGAAGCCACCACATAGATCTTTGTGCAATCCGCCCCTATAACCACCATGCCACAATCATTTTAAACCTTTTATGCCGTTGAAAGCACCAAGAAAAGGACAAGCGTTCAGTTCGATGAGGCCCAAGATTTGAACCTTGGACCTCCTCCCCCCTATGAGGTTTGGATGAACCAATTGGTCTACACCTCGGACCATATTTAAATGTTGAAAGTAAAATTAAATGACAATTTTTTTTTCAGAAAAAATATTTAAAATGGCACCATTAAAATCTACTGTAGAATCTTGATAAAAAAATGACAAGGGAATTATTAATGTTTGTTTCGAGTTTCTGTTCGAGTTTCTTAGTTACTAATTTATTTGCATTACATTGAAAGGATAAATGTGCATTTACAATATATCGAATTTTATGTCGAATTTTATTCAAATTTTTAAACATGTCAAATTTCTTTCGAACTTCAAGAGTTTCAAACTCAAACACAAAATCGAACTTGATAACTAAGGTTATAACATTGCATGCTTATTTCCTTACTTGTGGTTGCATTTCCTTTAAGTTTATAGCTTCAAAAGCTAACAAATCATGCCTAAATGAGAATTCTATGTATTTAAATACCCATCACTTCATAATTCAAATCACTGAAGCATTGAGTTCTAACATGTAATACTATAGTAGGTAGAAGAAAGAAAATTTTTCTTCAAAAAAACCTCAAAGAGCACTCTATTTGAGAAAATAAGTTTTAAGGGTAAAATTTACCTTGTATAAGTTTGTTTAAGATAAACCTCAAAACAAACATAATAATATTTATGAAGCAAAAATCCATGGTAGATTGAAAGGTCTTAGGGTGAAAAATCCCTACCAAAGATAAAATAGGTAAAAATTCTTCTATAATTGAAAAGGGTTTTAACCCTATTAAAAGAACCAATAAAGTCATATTCTACGAACAACAAATTCAAGTTCAACAAGAAAAAGAATCTGGATCACAAAAAATCCCCTATAGAATCATTTTCAATTTAAAATGCATTAAAAAAGTAATTAAAACTTTTTAATTTTTTTAGAAAATCACTAACTTCAAAAGAGCAACATTGGACTACAAGCAAGAAAGACAACATTACACAAGCAACTAAAAGAAAGTAAGTTTCTAGAAAAATTTATCATAAAATATTGAGACATATATATTCTTTCAAGAAAGGAAGGGATATGCTAAAATAGAAATAAACAAATAAAATTTTCAAAATTGAGGAAAGAAACAAAATAAAGGTATGGAAAAATTGAATATAATGCAAGTCTTCTAAAGGGAAGTTCATTAACAATGCACTTTTTATTCTAAGCAAAAAATGAAAGCACCAGTCCAAGAACTCTATACATGTTGATATCATTCTCAATGAAATCTTGGTGCCATCAAGAAAAAATAAAGCAAGATGCCTGTGATTGAAAGCATGATAATAAACTAATCAAAGGATCATACCAAATATAAAAGAAAGCAAAGGAGACACCCACTAGGATCCTTGCACAATACAAGCCTAAAGTGTCACATTCAAAGGAGACTCTAAAACAAAGAGTATCTTTGTATGTACAAGAGTGCATCATGCTCTAAGAAATTATAACAACAAGTTGAAGGTTACAACCAAAGAGAGCTCACAAAAAATAGAGCCTATAATGTCACCTAGAATATCACAAAAATAACTAAGACATCTAAGAAAAACCCATAAGATAAAGAACAGTGAAGCCACATCACTCAATAACCTTAGAACCCTATAAAAAATAACATAAAACACTAGAAAAATTTCAAAGGATCCCAAGAAGGCACTCAAATAAGAATTCTAAAGAACTCAATGATGGATCTCCTTCATTACATACCCATCAAAATCTAACAACACCCTTATACAATGATGGCTCTCCTTTGAATGATGGTGGCTTCCTTTCAAACAATGGTGGGTAGATCTTCCTTGAGCAATCATCACATCTTCTACAATAAATACACACTTCACTTTGATAGTGGTGTTGCTTATGCTTCTCCTTCAAACTGTGATTGCTTAGCATCTTTAGATAATAAAAATTTTGATTTTCTTTAGTCCTTTCATGGTATTCAATTTTCTCTTGCTTTTAATAAATTTGCACACTTATGATCTAAAACCAACATTTACTAAAAATAATGTATTCTTCTTATTTATCTTTTCCAAATGCTTTTATACTTAGATGCTTGTTCTTTTAGTATTACAAATATTTAAAATGCTATTACTTACTTTTACTTGAAGGCTTCTTTATTTAGATTCCCTTTCAAATTAATAAATGTAATATGGTACTCTTAAAATACTTAATGTAAAACTGATCTTAATGCTTCAAGAATAAATTTATGTAGCACCAAAATAGCATACCTTTGGAGCTAATTTCTTTGGTGATTGATTCACCCTTTTGCTAACTTAGTTTTGTAAGTTTTGCACCTTCACTTTACTATTCCAAAACTTACCAAATCTATAGCTCTAGTTGCTTCTCAACTTCTAACTTGTTTTTTGTCCAATAACTCTCCTCAAATCTACCACGAAGTTCTCCAAACTCGTAGCTTTCTTCCTTCTCCTAATGTTGTCCAAAATTTTGATTTTTGTGGCTTCAAAGCTCCTCCAAATCTGTTCTATCGAACTCTGTAATTAGCAGCTATTAATGCTACCCCAAATGTTATCCAAAAATTTATAAATACGTAGTCAATTCCCTCATTTTTTTGCCCAAAAACTACAATTAAAGTATCCAAAATGTTGTCTCAAAATCCTTCAATTTTATATTCATGGGCACTCCAAAATCTGCCCAAATATTCTCCAAATCGTAGCTGTATACTTCCTTCAATTTGTCCTCCTACAACCCTTCAATATCTGCTTCAATACCTACAATATTCTCCTTATAAAATAAACCTTTAAAACCATTATGGCTATCCTTAGATTTTCCAAAACTTTGGGCTCTTCAATCTTCTCTTCTACAATAATCTCCTTGTCAAATTCTACCTTTAATATTGATCTGCTACGTTGTCTTCTTCCTTAAGAATCTGAATATCTTGAGTTCTTCGAATCCCTTCTCCAAAATTTAGCAATATTCTTGCCAAAATATTCTTATCCTTTGGTTTATTACCGAATGGTGATAATTATCCCAAATATTTCATATTAAAAACTTCTCCTTGCTTGTAATCTCCTAATTCTAGCTTTCTTCAAAATGCCTTTCAATCACTGTTTCTCCAAATTTGCAATAAGGCTTTCTCTAACCTTCTTCTTCTTATTCAAATATTCTTGAGACTGCTTCTCTTGGGTCTTCTAATTTTTCTACTCTTCAACTCCTCTCTTCAATGTTTCAACAAAACCTATCCTTCATCTTCTCAATCTTCCAACCATGGAAATTTTGTAGTGAGATCTCTTTCTTGGATCTTCAAATTTTTTTGCTACCCAAATCTCCTAAATCTTGAAATCTACTACTCCTCTAATATGCAATATAATATTTTCTTAGTCCTTCACTTATCTCTAATCTCCAATATTTAATAATAACCTCTTGCGTGAGTCTCTTCAATTTCCAATCTACAGCCTTCAATCTATAATCTTCTATCTCTAATCTTCTATCTTCCAAAACTATAATTTCTTCAATTTGACCTCTTTCAAGTATCTTTAACTTCTTCAATCTATAGCTTTCTACATTATGTCTACAATATTCTATTTGGGACTTCCTTCTTGAGTCTCCTCAATCTTCAGTCTCTAATGGGGCCTTCTTCTTAAACCTCCTCACTCTTCAATTTCTATTTTTTTGCAACAAATAATTAATCCCTACATGAGGAAAGCACATAGAATTTCAAGAAACAAATATGAAATTCTTCTTTATCTATTGTAGGAAGCTTCTCAACTTTTGGGTGTTAATTTTATACACAAGAAAGTTAGATAGTAATACCAAATATATTAAAATTTATAGAATTCTAAAATAAATAAACTTCACTAGCTATCCTCAAAACTAGTAGAAAGAATTATGTGTTGAGTCCTAGTCTTCATAACCGTGTGGAAAGACTAGCCAATCAACAATCTGCATCCTCCTTCAATCTACCAACTTCTCCAATAGGACCTCCTTCTTGGGTCTCTTAATCTCCTCAATATCCTCAATGTCAAGGTCTATATTCAAGACCTAAAATCTCCTTATTTTAATTTATTCTTGGAATAGAAAAATATTCAAAATCCCTTGGTTTCTCCTTATAGAGGTAACCTCATTTGCAACTTAAAAATATATGCAAGTTCAATCCTTGAAATAACTATCCTATCTCTTGTCAATCTCCCTTGTGGCTCTGATACCATTGTTAGCTTTTTAAGCTATATACTTAAGATAAATTAATCAAAATATGTCAAATCAACTCACAATATGATTTATAATAATGGAAATATTCTACAAGTATAAAACTCATAAATAACTATAACAATAACCCATAAACATGCCCTAAAAAAATGCTCATGGAAATGGTGCCATAGCTCTGTAAGTATCAAGTAGTGTCATGTCAAATCATATCACTTTACATTTTTACATTACGCTGCATATATATATGGAGCACTCTTGGCCTTCACTCTTATAGAATCTTCACGTTCCTATTTGATGCAGGAGCATCCAGGGCAGCACTGCAATCTTGCATCAACAAAAAAAAAAAAAAAAAAAATGTTTAAGTGTTGAAAAGTGTCGCGATATCGCGACATAAAAAGTGTCGCGATATCGCGACATGTTTTTAACAAAGGACGTTGGCGGAAAAGATGTCGCGATATCACGACATAAAAGGTGTCGCGATATCGCGACCGAAACAAGACAAAGGACGTGGGCAGAAAAGATGTCACGATATCGCGACATAAAAGGTGTCGCGATATCGTGACACAAAATGAAGGAAGAAGTCAGCAGGAAAAGATGTCGCGATATCGTGACATAAAAGGTGTCGTGATATCGTGACACAAAAACGGAGAAAGACGCTAGCAGGGAAACTGTCACGATATCGCGACAGGTTTCATAGGAGAGGCAAGGAAGGCAAAGATGTCATGATTTCATGACATGTCACGATTTCATGACCCGAAAGTAGAAGAGCGTACGGAAGACAAAGATGTCACGATTTCGTGACATGTCACAATTTCGTGACCCGAAAGCAGAAGAGCGTACGGAAGACAAAGATGTCACGATTTCATGACATGTCATGATTTCATGACCCGAAAGCAGAAAGAGCGTATGAAAGACAAAGATGTCACGATTTCATGACCCGAAAGCAGAAAGAGCGTATGAAAGACAAAGATGTCACGATTTCATGACATGTCACGATTTCATGACCCGAAAGCAGGAAGATGGAGCGAAGGAGTGGAACTATCATGATATCATGACATGTCATATTTTTGTGGTGCAAGGACAGAGAAGGGGCCAGAGATCGAAAGGTGTCACGATATCATGACCTGTCATATTTTCATGCCCGAAGGGAAAGCCGAAGATGAAGAGTCGAAAAGGCAGACGTTTCGAATACCA
This sequence comes from Wollemia nobilis, assembly GCA_028583015.1. NCBI lineage: Eukaryota > Viridiplantae > Streptophyta > Pinopsida > Araucariales > Araucariaceae > Wollemia > Wollemia nobilis. The sequence continues at coordinate 4,063,081 of JAQPPZ010002524.1, forward strand.
AGACAACGAAGCGGCACGGGAAGACGAAACGAAAGGTTCTGGAAGAGGAAACGAAGGGCCACCAGCTAGAAATGAAGCATCACCTGAGAACCTTTAAAAAGGAGAACAGAGGCATGCACAGGGGGGAAAATTTCATGAACGATAATATATTTCTGTAATTTCAGAATTGAGAATATTCTGTAAAGCGCAACTCTCTATGATTTCTGTAAATTCTGTTGTAACAGTAATTCTCTCATGTATATTGAATAAATCAAAACTATTTTTTTTCTTCTCTGTAATTGTGTACCTCGATCAAGTGGTATCAGAGCAGGAGTTCCTGAGTGTGTGAGCAGATCGTCGAAAGTGAGGCAGCTTTGCACCAGGATCGATTCAGACTTGCGAGAGAAGTGAGCAGAATGCCTCCATAAAAGAATCGTGGTCGTGGGAGAAATGTAGTGCCTGAAGAAGATTTCAGAGCATTGCAGAGGCAAGTGCAAGCCCTACAAGAAGAGTTGCGAAGAGGGGTTGAGCCAAAAGGAGAAGACCAGAGTGACGATGAAGCCTGGGTAACTGATGATCCATCAGATGATGAAGAAACATTGGATCCTTCTGAAGCCAGATTGTTGAAAGCCCTATCTCAGGCCGGGAAGAGGCCGAAGTTTGATGTCTCTACCTATTCTGGGAATCTCAACCTGGAAGAGTTGATTGATTGGATCAACGATATGGAGGAATACTTTGAGTATGAGGAGGTTGCAGATCCAGACCGGATAAAATTTGCAAAAGCAAAATTGAAAGGCCATGCTAGTTTATGGTGGAAAGGAGTACAACTCGAAAGAAATAAAAATGGAAAAGAAAAGATAACCAGATGGGACCGAATGGTGGAGAAACTAAAGAGACAGTTTATTCCCATAGATTACGAGTTGGATCTGTTGAGGAGGATGCAAAGTTTGAGACAGTCAGGCAAGTCTGTCCAAGAATACACAGAAGAATTCTACAAGATCTCCATCAGAACTGGCCATTCAGGGGCTAATAAGGAGAAAGTAGCCAGATACATCAATGGGTTGAGAATGAACATTCAGGAAGAACTCAACTTGATCAAAATAGCCACCATAGAAGATGCATATCAATTGGCCTTAAAGGTTGAAGAGAAACTGAACCGAAGATTTGAAGGCAAACAGAGAGGAAGGGATCATGGTGGAAGAACCGATGGAGGAAATTACAGAGACCAGAAGAAGACTAGGGAAACAAGCAAACCCCAGGAACAGAAAAAGGAGAATACCTACCACCCGCGTGATCAGAACAATGGCTACTAGAGAGGAAGAGGTAGACCTGGACGTGGGTATGGAAGAGGGGTATTCCATGGAACCTGTTTCCAGTGTGGAGAAGAGGGACATCGGTCATACGAGTGTCCTCAACACCAAGAAAGGACGGACAAGAGACCTGAGGGTCATGCCAAAGCTGCTGTGGCAGATGAAGGTGCAGAGTTAGAACACTCTGAAGAAGTAGAAGGAGGAGAAGTGCTGATGACGAGAAGAGCACTATTGAATGACGAAAAAGAACCAGAACAGAGGAAGAGTCTGTTTCGCACAAGGTGCAAATGTGCAGGGAAGGTCTGCAATGTTATCATTGATAATGGTAGCACAAACAACTTAGTTTCAGAAGAGATGGTTACTAAGTTGAAATTGGGGAAGAAGAAGCACCCGCATCCATATCGGATTGCGTGGTTGTAGAAAGACCACAGAGCGCTTGTCAATGAATAGTGTTTGGTCAAATTTCACATTGGGAATTACCAAGATGAGGTCCTGTGTGATGTTTTGTCGATGGATGCTTGCCATTTGCTGTTGGGAAGACCATGGCAATTTGATAGACGTGCAGTGCATGATGGGCATGCAAATACGTACTCTCTGACAAAGGATGGAGTACGTCACAAATTGAAGCCACTGAAAGAAGTGGATGAGAAAGTCTGCAGTAGTGCCGTAATCTGCCTGGTGGATGGCAGACAGTTTTTGGATGGCCTAAAGAGGGATTCAATGTGTTATGCATTAATCCCTACTATTAAGAAAGAACATTACATAGATGTTCTAGCAAAGGTCGAACGCCTGTTAGAAGAATTTCTAGACATTATATCAGATAATGTGCCTGAGGGTTTACCATCGATGAGGAAGATCAATCACCATATTGATTTGGTACCTGGATCTAGTTTACCCAACAAGGCAGCCCACAGAATGACTCCTGTGGAAAGTGAGGAGCTGAGCAGGCAAGTCCATGAGTTGTTGAAAAAGGGGCTGATTCGAGAAAGCTTGAGTCCATGTGCAGTACCTACAGTACTAGCACCAAAGAAGGATGGAGAGTGGAGGATGTGTACAGACTCCCGAGCTATCAACAAGATCACCATCAAATACAGATTTCCATTGCCAAGGATGGATGATATTATGGACTGTTTGAGTGGAGCCAAGTACTTCACCAAGATTGACCTGAAGAGTGGCTACCATCAGATTCGGATCAGAGAAGGAGATGAGTGGAAAACTACTTTCAAAACCAGAGAAGGTTTGTATGAGTGGTTGGTCATGCCATTTGGACTAACCAATGCACCAAGCACATTCATGCGGTTGATGAATGAAGTGTCGAAGGAGTTTTTAGGCAAGTTTGTTATTGTCTATTTGGATGACATTTTGATATTCAGCAGAACCCTTGGAAGAGCACCCGATGCATATCGAGAGGGTTTTTGAGAAGTCGAGGGAAGAACAGCTTGTTGATCAACTTGAAGAAGTGCAATTTTGTGAAGAAGGAGTTGGTATACCCGGGATTTGTCATCTCAGCTTGAAGGTCTAAAAATGGACCCAGAAAAGGTGAGGGCTATCATTGAATGGCCTACTCCAAGAAGCACTTTTGAAGTGAGATCATTTCATGGTCTAGCCAGTTTTTACAGGAAATTCATCAAAAATTTCAGCAAGTATTTGTGCACCCCTTACGGAAACAATGAGAGGGGATAGGAAAGACTTTAAGTGGACCTTAGGAGCAGACAAGAGCTTTGATATGTTGAAGAAGAAGGTCACTGAGCAACCTATTTTAGCACTTCCAGATTTTAACAAGGTATTTCAGGTGGACTGTGATGCCAGTGGCAGTGCCATAGGAGTTGTGCTGAGTCAAGAAGGCAAGCCTGTTGCTTACTTCAGTGAGAAACTCAATGAGGCTAGGAAGAAGTATTCAGTGTATGACCAAGAGTTCTATGCTATAGTTCAGGCCCTGAAGAAGTGGAGACATTATTTGCTGCCAAAAGAGTTTGTGTTATATACTGATCATCAGGCCTTACAGTATATAAATAGCTAGGGAAAATTGAACCAGAGGCACTTGAAGTGGGTTGAGTTTCTATAGAGTTATTCCTTTGTGTTGAAGCACAGGAGTGGAAAGTCCAATAGAGTTGCAGATGCCTTGAGTAGAAGGCAGAGTTTGCTGACATAAATGAAGGTGGAAGTGTTGGGATTTGATGAATTGAAGGGTTTGTACCCTGAAGATCCCGATTTTGCAAAAGTCTGGAAGGCTTGCTTGGCACCAGTTACCTTGGACAGAACCAAGTGGTTGGATTTTCTGATCCAAGATGGAATGTTGTTCAGAGGAAACCAATTATGCATTCCAAGAAGTTCCATGAGGGAAAACCTAGTCAAAGAAAAACACAATGGAGGATTGGCTGGGCACTTTGGTCGAGATAAGACCATTGCCCTTGTGAGCGAGAATTATTATTGGCCGCAATTGCAGCAAGATGTGCAAAAATTTGTGCAGAGCTGTAGAGTCTATCAGATGGCGAAAGGTGTGAGACAGAACATCGGATTATATCAGCCGTTACCTGTACCAGAGAAACCATGGGAAGATGTCAACATGGATTTCGTTCTTGGTCTACCAAGGACACAGAGGGGAAATGATTCCATATTTGTGGTAGTTGATAGGTTTTCAAAGATGGCACATTTTATCCCTTGTCAAAAAACTAATGATGCAGTTCATATTGCAGGTTTGTTTTTCAAAGAGGTGGTACGACTGCATGGTCTACCGAAGAGTATCGTTTTCGACAGAGATACCAAGTTTGTTGGGTATTTCTGGAGAACCCTATGGAAGAAACTAAAGACAGATTTGAAATTCAGTTCAGCATACCACCCACAGACAGATGGGCAAACAGAGGTGGTAAACAGAAGTTTGGGTAACCTATTGAGGTGCTTGATAGGAGATAAGCCCAAAGGATGGGATCTGATTTTTCCGTAGGCGGAGTTTGCATATAACAATTCTGTCAATAGGAGTACCAACAAATCTCCATTTCAGATAATATATGGAAGCAGTCCAAGAAATGTTTCTGAGTTAAGGAAGCTGAATACAGGGGAAAAGTGCAGTGCCGAGGCCGAGGATTTTGCAGAGCATCCGAAGAACCTGCATGAAGAAGTGAAGAAGCATATTGCTAAAATGAATACGCAATATAAGACGAAAGTAGCACTGGAAGCGGCGGTTTAAGGAATTCAAAGTGGGAGATGAAGTGATGGTCCATCTGAGAAAAGAAAGATTTCCTGCTAAAACCTATAACAAACTAAAGATGAAGAAGTTTGGACCGTGCAAAATCCTAGCAAAATGGGATTCAGGCAATGCGTATGAAGTAGAATTGCCAAGTGGGTTAAACATATCACCCGTGTTTAATATTTCAGATTTGGTGAAATACCATGAAGGGGATAGTAGTGAGACACCAAGTGCAGAGTTGTGGAGTATTCCAGCATCTACTCCAACCACAGATGAGATAGAGGAAATACTGGACACAAGAGAAGGCAGAAGTACCAGAAACAGACAGTATTTTGAATATTTGGTCAAGTGGAAGGGCAGACCGACAGAAGATGCAACTTGGCTGACAAAAATGGAGGTGGATCGCTTGGGTCTTCCTCTAATAGTTCAGAAGTGAGGATCACTTCTCAAATCAACCCCGGGTGTCTGATGCAGGAGCATCCAGGGCAGCACTGCAATCTTGCATCAACAAAAAAAAAAAAAAAAATGTTTAAGTGTTGAAAAGTGTCGCGATATCGCGACATAAAAAGTGATATCGCGACATGTTTTTAACAAAGGACGTTGGCAGAAAAGATGTCGCGATATCGCGACATAAAAGGTGTCGCGATATCGTGACCGAAACAAGACAAAGGACGTGGGCAGAAAAGATGTCGCGATATCGCGACATAAAAGGTGTCGCGATATCGCGACACAAAATGAAGGAAGAAGTCAGCAGGAAAAGATGTCGCGATATCGCGACATAAAAGGTGTCGCGATATCGCGACACAAAAACGGAGAAAGACGCTAGCAGGGAAACTGTCGCGATATCGCGACAGGTTTCATAGGAGAGGCAAGGAAGGCAAAGATGTCACGATTTCGTGACATGTCACGATTTCGTGACCCGAAAGCAGAAGAGCATACGGAAGACAAAGATGTCACGATTTCGCGACATGTCACGATTTCGTGACCCGAAAGCAGAAGAGCGTACGGAAGACAAAGATGTCACGATTTCGTGACATGTCACGATTTCGTGACCCGAAGGTAAAAGAGCGTACGAAAGACAAAGATGTCGCGATTTCATGACCCAAAAGTAGAAAGAGCGTACGAAAGACAAAGATGTCACGATTTCGTGACTCGAAAGCAGGAAGATGGAGCGAAGGAGCGGAACTGTCACGATATCGCGACATGTCGTATTTTCGTGGCGCAAGGACAGAGAAGGGGCCAGAGACCGAAAGGTGTCACGATATCGTGACCTGTCATATTTTCGTGCCCAAAGGGAAAGCCGAAGACGAAGAGTCGAAAAGGCAGACGTTTCGAATACCAGGACAACGAAGCGGCACGGGAAGACGAAACGAAAGGTTCTGGAAGAGGAAACGAAGGGCCACCAGCTGGAAATGAAGCGTCACCTGAGAACCTTTAAAAAGGAGAACAGAGGCATGCACAGGGGCTGGAAAATTTCATGAACGATAATATATTTTTGTAATTTCAGAATTGAGAATATTCTGTAAAGCGCAACTCTCTGCGATTTTTGTAAATTCTACTGTAACAGTAATTCTCTCATGTATATTGAATAAATCAGAACTATTTTTTTTTTTTCTTCTCTGTAATTGTGTACCTCGATCACTATTCTATGGACTCATGTGCATATGGACAACTATGAACATTTACAAGACCAAAATACTTTGCACACTTTAATGATATTGTTGCATTTATTACATTGCATAAATTAAATAACAACTCATAATCTAGAACACACTTTCCTAATCTAAGGATGTACCAAGGATGGTACATTAGCATGAACCAAATAATATAATATATTCCAACACTTCCACCATATAGACTAGAGTCTCATTTAGTTGTAGTAAACTAAAACTAGTCTAGTTGTATTCCATGCCCATTTTTATTACAAACAACCTTAGAAATGACTCTTGTGGTAGCTCCAAAATAAACCATACAGTTGTGCACAATCTATATTTCGATGCACAAAGATATATATAATGAGGCTTAATATTACATTTGTTAGGAGTTTATTGGTTTTGCAATAGATTAAATTCTTGAGATTTGATTCCTCTTGATGATGAGCTTTTGAGGGTTACTTTTAGCATATCAATTTGGCTGGAAGTTAGTAGAGCATCATACATGTTAAATCTTGATGGATTCCTCTTTAGTTCATCAATGATATTGTATCCAAATAGTTATGGAATCTTGTCATCCTTTCGAGATGGCTCCTTGAACCTCCTTTGGTATTATTGAATTGATTATTGTCTTTATTTTCTAGTAAAAAAATGGTATTGTAGCTTTCTCAATACTTATTCTTTGAAATCCTCTTGAACAACTTTTGGTTCTTTTAGCCTTGGTTTTTTCTTATGCTACTCCTTTTGAGGATGAGAAGAGGCTTATGGATCATTAGTCTTCTAGGGATTTGACATAAGAGGTATTTTCCTAGATGTAGTTACTATGTGGCCACATAAAAAATTGAAGGTTCTTCAACTATAGGATTTTGTTTCAAATCCATAAGCATACCCACAAGCCATTTTGATTAAATTTTTAATTTTTGGGTTATATCCAACTTGCATTGGTGTTGATAGACCACATAGGCATCAAAATTATGTGGACCATCATAATCTAGACACCAATAATTATTCCAAGCGGTGGTTGTCTCCTCCACTTTACTTTTAGCAATATTTTTAGTAGTGTTTTTGGTTGAATACCCTTAGTATTTTGTGACATAGGGTTAAACCTCCTTTTCACACTCTACCACTCCAACATAATGAGCTTATTTTTTAAGTTATTGACCATAACTTCAACTCTTGCATTTCTACTAATTCTTTGGGCTGTACAATGGGCATCACTAGAATTGTGATAGATGGAAGGGTGGGTTGATAACACAACTTTAGTGTAAGCAAGGTGGCTAGTGAATGGGATGATAGAGCTCAAAGTGAGGCTCAATGTATTTGCTAAGGAATCTCTAGAAAATTTGACATTATAACTTTTGGAGAAATCTTACCAACTAAAATGAGTGCATTTTCCATTGCAATAGAAACTTGAAAGATTTGAGGGAATCTCATCTTCTTGGACTATTAGATCTATAGGCTCAATTTTGGAATAAAATTTCAGCTAGATTATCCTAATTTCTTAGTCTTTTGTTTTCTAAAGAGTGGTTCTAGGCTAACACATTGCCTCTAAAATATAAATCTAGTAACATCACCATTACATCTTCATGGATAATATTATGCATAATAGCTGAAGTGGTTATATGTTGGCAATGTTCATAGGCCATATTTTCACTACCATCATATAAGGGCACAACTTTTAGTGTGGACTAAGAAATGTCATGTAAATCTAGGAGATTAAGAGGTCCAACATTGTTCCATACAAGGTATATGTAGTTGACCATGTTTCTAGGTAGGTATCTAGTTGGAGGCTGCAAGGATATGGCCTACGAAGGAGTGAGGCTTTGTATGGAATTTTAAATAGGTGAAAGGGGATTTACTTTCTTGGATTTACTAAATGATAATAGCTCAATAAATTATAGAGATTCCTTTTTATTCTTGTATTTTTATCTTGTAAACATATGATTCTAGGATTATGTCTTTCAACAAAGTTGTTGATCTCTAGTTTTTTAACCAATGGAGTTGCCAAGTTAATGAATGTTCTAACCGCTTATGAGACCAAGATATTCACCATAATATTGATCATTTAAAGATGTAGGCATACCAAATACTCTTATGAAAATTATGGTTTTCTTGAATTTTTGACTTCTAATCAAGAGATATTTGTGCTTTCATATCATTTGTGACTTTTCATGGGACTAACCATATTGGTTGTGTCTCATGGGGCATGCCAAAACTCTTGATGCTTTGATATACCTATGTATGGATTTATTACCTAGACTAAAGTTATGATTGAATGACTTAGAATTGGTATGAATTCAACCTTTGGAAAAGGTTGGTTCCTTAAAGGAATTAATTAATGAGAGGATAGGGTTGAGAGAGACAAGGGTTAGAGAGATTAATTCAAATACTACCAAATCTCAACTAACAACATTTCTTTAAGCTACATGATCATCAAATACTCGATATAAGCAAATTCTAACAAACTATATAGTTAATGTTGTGCAAAAAATACATTTAGCTCAAATGTTACAACATTCAATGTCGCAAGTGCTTTAACCAAAGAAATCCAAATAGTTTAAGCCTAATAAATAGAATCGAGGAATAACAAAAAATATTAAACGTAATATAAATAATTTGATCAAATCATATGAGAAATGTCAAACAATGTAAATATTACATGAATTTAGAGATCTATAAACACTAATTGGGACAATTCAAACAACTCTTAATTGCATTGTAGAGTAGCATAAATATACAACTTGCCATAGGTAGACACTAAAATATCTAACACTTTATAATGAGGGATATTCTCCCATTTATAGATTTTTATTGGCTCAAAATAAATCTAACTATGTATAATAATAAAAAAAAGTATCTACATGATCAGAGATGAGATATTATCACTTTGAATATTTAGCATGTTTCATTTCAAAATTCAAACAATTGTGATTTGTAAAAATAGTTGTTGCTTTCAAGATCTAATGCTTGCAGTCATGGGGTCTAACGACTTTATTCCATTGAGAAAGGCACCTCTTTCATAAAGTAATTTTAATTTGTAAGCATGTTGGACCCTTTTGATTCTAATTTCATTGTCTTCATTGGTGAACCTTCATATCAGGTGGCCAAATTACTTTTCTTGGCTTTCCCTCATGTTCCTTGTACACCTTTGATTATGTCAAAAACATTTGATGCCTAGGCTAACATCATTACTCAGGAAGATCTAACTTGCTTTCTTTTCAAAAAAAATACTTTTGTTATACCAATTGTGTACTAGGCTAGAGGTTTTGGTTGGATTTGATGACCCAAGTAGGAAATTTTTTGGCTCACTCTCTTTATATATTTTTAAAGTCTTCTAGACTTGTAACAGTAGCAAACCTTTGACCAAACTTTGAGCTTTCAACTTTATGATTATTTTAGATTTTTTTGAAACTTATGTTGAAGTCATCATGAAAGGGCCTATTTTTTTATCTTCTAGGCTTGAACACCATTCTTCTTTGCCAGTTCCTTGCATTACCAAACATTTTGAAGGACAATGCTAATATCAATAGAAAATATTTTGGCATACTTAGACTTTGTGAGTTTAGTGTACCTTGTAGTTTTTGGCTTAACATTTTACAAGTCTACCATTGCATATTTGAACTTATGGATAGAGATAAAGAATTCAAATAATTTATCTATAGGTGTACCTCCTCTATCAATGTCCATTCTCCAAGGTCAGCCCAAAGTGGATTTCCAACACATAAATGTAGTTGAATATTCACATTTTTCTTTTCATCATCAATATTTGATGTATTTTAATCCAAGTGAACTTCACTTTTTGTTGGGTTACTAGTAGTAGTTCTTAAACATAGAGAACTCCTAATAGTTTTACCATCATAAGAGAAGAAAAGAGTCTTCTAATGCACAATTATATAATTACTAATTATAGAGGTATCATGTAATATTTATGCCTTGGATTGTTCACTATAGACAACAAACATAAAAATTTTATTTTTGGCATCTATCTTAGTTATTTTCTCCTTAGGAATTTATGTAAAAGGAACACAACTTAACCATTTTTTCTTTTAAACCAATTTTTTAGACTAACATTCTATAGAGTCTTACATGGAAATATATTAAGAATGAAGGCTATAGTATATATTTCTTTTTCTTAGTAACAATATGGTATATTTTGGCTATGAACCATGCATCTAGACATCTCCATGATTGTCTTGTTCCTTTTGTCCATTATCGCATTATGTTTTGAAGTGTAAGGATTCATATAATACTTATGTATGCCCTCATTTCTAAATAAGTATTTAAATTATTTTGAGGTAAAATCACCTCCATTATCTATCCTTAAGTCCCAAATTTACTTTCTAGACTATTCATCTACAAGGGCCTTAAAGGTTTGAAAATATGAAAAAATTCAAACTTATATTTGAAGAAGTATACCCACATATTTCTTGAATAATCATCAACCATCAACAAAACTATTTTACAACACATACAAAAGGTGTATTTATTAGATCACACAAATCAATATGTACTAAACCCATTTCACCTTGTGCATGCCAAGACTTACCCATCTCAATTGGTTGATAAATTTATTTTCCAAGTTGACATCCTACACATGAATGGTATTACTCCAAAATGGATGGCAATCCATGAACCATGTTAGTGAGAATTGATAAATACTTGTAATTGAGATGATCAAACCTCTCATGACAAATAACAAAAAAATTATCTTCAATTGCAAAGTTAAATAAATTGGTAGACTTGGAATCAAGTAACTTACATATTCCCTTTTCACCTATACTAAGAACATTGACCTTATTTTTACATATATGTATAAAATCACTTCTATTTTTATGAAAATACATAGAAAATTGATTCTACTAATGGATAAAATATTTATTTTTATATCAAGAATATATAAAATATTCTTGACGGTGTATGTGACATTGTGTTTCAATATCACACTAACATCACAACACCCTTTAATAAAGTATGATATACCATAACCAAATGAAACAAAATCATTATTACTAAGATTTTCAATAAAATTAACATAAAAGTCTTCTTTATATTTATAATGTCTAGATACTCCAGAGTCCAAGTACCACTTAGGATATTGACCAGAGGAAATTTGAGTTATTCCAAAAGCAAACTACATTTCCTAATCTTCTATATTAGCAATATTTACTTATTTATTGACTTTATAATTTTTTATTCTTCAACTTAATACAATTATGTTTGAAATGACTAGGTTCCCTATAGTAAAAATAAATGACTTGGGATTGATATATATTAAAAGCTTTACCTTACTTATGATATATTATTATTATAATTGCATTTATGTTTAAATTTTAATAGTAAAGGCACTCTCTATGCTCCTTGAGGTGAATACTCCCATTTGCGATTGACTCCTCTATTTTCATAAAAGTAAAGAAGACATATTTTTAAAATTAAGAGTTTCAATTTTATTAATCAAATGCAAAGACTCAACATGGAGGCAAGCCTCTCAATATAATAGTATCACTGAATAGTATCCAATTGATCTCTTAGATCCTAAATATGCATAAGGTACTTAGAAATAGACCCTCCTTCCTCTAACTAGGAAGGATAAAGGAGATTCTTCAAAAACAAAGTACATCCTACTTCAAATGTCTAATACTTATTCTAAAACTTTATCCATAGTTTTGTAGCATTATCTTAATTATAAATTTCAGGAATTAAATCATCTACACATCATTTAATAATATTAAATCTTCTTTATATCACTTGTTGATGTCATAAATAAAATCTTTTGATCTAGTTTATTTCTTGAGAACTATATTTTCCAAATCTCTATACTCATAAATTAAATCTTATGGATTCACACACAATAATTATAGTTAATTTCTATGAATCTAGAAGAATTGAAGTCCAAATATTTTTTAATATTTCATAAATGACAACTCCAACATCATATGACTTCTAAAAATACCTTAAATACCAAATTTAGAGAAGCAAATTCCAAACATGACAATCTGCTCCATTCAAACTCAAAACATGGAAAAATTCCTAGTTACACTTTTTCCAAATTGGAAATATAAGCAACCTCCAATTAGCACTTTGTTCAATCTAGGAACATGGAAAAACTCTAATTAGCACTTTACCCAAGTTGAAAACATTAGCAAACTCCAAGCTGCACTTTGCTATAGCCTAAAAAAATTTCAAATGTCACAAGCAACAAATTTATCAAGGATAAAATTACCAAATTCCAAATAGAAAAACATTAAATATAATTTGTTAGATAATATAGATCTAAACACATTTTAGGAGAAAACCTTCATTGATAATGCAACAAAACCAAAAATAACTATAGAGTAACAATTTGTAGTGACACTAATGGCCTAGACAAAAGACAACTTGGATGAAACAAACTATGTGAGACAAACTCCTTCTATATCCTTTCTATTGGATTTGATACCATAAAATAATGTAACACATGATGCTCTATTTGCAATTCTAGACTCCAATTTATAATGATTTATAATTTGGTAATCAATTTCCACTAATAAAACTAGATGTAAAAATCCTAACATGTTATCACAATAAATTCAAACAACTTATCCATACAAATCTAAGGAATTATCCCTAAAAATCCCTACAACTTATCCCTACACATCCTAACAAGTTATCCATAAAAAATAATTGTAATAAACAATACAATAATAGATATCCCTCTCATATATATTTACTCTAATAGATAATTCATGACATTATAGCATTACATTACATAGGCTCTTTTTTTCTTTTTTCTTATGTGTTATTGGTAAAAGTTAGGATTTTTTAATCATACTATGTTAATCTTCCATTGATCCTTGTAGAAATAATGAGAAGTATGAATAGGTTGTTTTAATCAATTTGGATCCTAGAAAGGGGTGCCTTCCATTTTCTAATTCTATCCTATCCTAGCTTTCTATTGATTTGATATCTATTTAGGATTTTTTGTACAGTTAATCTTATCTTCTTGATCTTAGATTTCTTGTTTTTGGTTTTGCTCTTGGGTTTCAATTTCTATAGGACCATCAGTTTGACAAACTAATTCTTTCTCCACATTTGGTTCATTCTCTTTCTCCATACTTTATTCAAGGGTTTCAACAAAGGATAATTTTTAGCTGAATTTCCATACTCATCACACACTCTGCATGGGTCTAACAATTTTTCATAGTCAATATGTTTCTTCCAAAACACAATTTTAGACATAAGCCTTATAGATATTGGTATAACTTTTTCTATGTTGGCATTGACATAGAATCTAGAAAAAATTAGCCTAGTTCAAGATTTAATTACTAAATTTAAGGCTAAAATATGACCTATCGATTTTGTGATTCTTGCAATTATATATTCATCCTAGAATTCTAAAAGTAATATTAAAAGTCTTACCTAGACTAGGGTAAGATTTATATTTTCCATTTCTAGATTGAAATCTAGTTTCCACCTTATTAAAAAAAGACCCATTCTCCAAAAAACCAGGGTCCTCCCAACAAAATTTTAACAGAGTCCTCATAGTTGGAGAATGTGATGAGGAAAAAATCCTTAAGAAGAGTTGTTATCCCCATGTGTCCTCTAGATTTTCATTTATTTTCCACCCACTTTATTATAGAATCTAGATCTATGCAAGTTCCTATATATTTTCCAGCTAGACTATTACCCCTCTAAGAAATTGGTCTTTCTTTGAGCTTATCTAAAACCTACAAATAAAAATCCCAAGCTTTCACTTTGGACTTATCATCCCAAGTAATTATAAATTTACCCTTGTCATGGGATGTTCTTGGATCAAATTGTTAGGTTCCTCCACCATCAACATCCACTTCACTATCTAATAGACCAAATCTCGATGGTCCTTCCCCATATATGGAATTCTATGCATCCACCACTTTTGAACTAGCCATCTCTTATAACTATTTCTCCCAAGGAAATGGTATTACCACCTACTTCAAAAAATCCACTACCCTATGACTATTTATTGTTTTTTCTCTATTGCGACATTAAGGTTTGATCTTTGTTGTCTGCTTTAGAAAATTTGTCACCTTATGACTACTTATTTTTTGTTCTCCACTGTCACATTAGGGTTTTATCTTTGTTACTTGCTTAAAAAATTCCTTTGTCCTATGACTACTTATTATTTGTTCTCTATAATTGCACTAGGGTTTTATCTCCATCACCAAATTTATTTGAATATTATTTTATAATCCATTTTTAATTTTTACCATCTCCATGATTATGAGAAAATTATCCACCACTTAAAAATTGTTATTGATATTCATTATTAAGTAGGGATGATACTCTGATATTGAATTATATACTCCCATATAATATTATTGTATTCATGTTTGATTAACTATTATGATATAAATGAACCATAGATTTACATACCATAAAATTATTATATTTTTTTAGTTGAATATGCTTAAACATCCGAAGCATATAGTTGGGGGTATAATAGGAGCCACCCTCCCCATGATTTGAACTTCAATCTCTACAATGTTATCCCAAAGCCTTTACCAATATATTTTCCAAACTTATTGGATTTTACAATGCTTTCTAGAAAAAATAAAATTAACATAATACCTAGAAATGGAACAACTCATAGAAAGAACACAAAGTAATATGAAGGACATTGTAGACACAAAAATAATATCACAAGAAGGAAAGAATATCCCTCCATATATTTTAACAAAACCTTGTGATTTTTGCTTCACCAAGTTACTATGTTGAATTTATATTCCTAAATAAATAATAATTTTTTTAAAAAATTTGGTTCATTTCAAAATAGATTTACCTTTAATAAAGTAAAATAAAGCATTAAAGAAGACAAAAAATTATGAAATCACTTTTTTCTTGGGAGCATTGGTATGCACAATGGATTATTCTCATCTCTTCTAGCTCCTTGAAATGAAAAACATTTAAGAATTCTTTGGGACTAGACTTTCAACATATCTTATTGCAGATGATTCTAGCCTACTAGTGTCCTATTTGTTGGCTATCTTCTATTTTTTCCCTGATGGTTTTTGGAGAGTTGTATTGTTGGTCTTGTTCATCACTCCCACTTCCCGTATCACCATCCCTATTTCTAGCATCACTGCTTCCTGTATCACCATCCCTATTTCCACCATCCCTGCCCCCCTATCACCATCCCATTCATGGAACTTTCTCCACTTTGTGTTCCCCTCCTCTAGCCATGGCCAATTATAAATTTGAGCCAAATACTCTTCATCTAGATGCTATTGTGGAGGAGATATTCAAAGACCATGGCCTCCTCTCATTCCTATAGAATTTCCAAGAAAATGATATGCAGCTTTCCCAAGAGTTGGCCTACTCATGGGAATATGGCATAGTGTCTATCAAAGGACTCAAATTCATCATAACCATTGATATATTGGTGAAAGTATCTAAGATCCCCAATGACAGAAATTGTGCAACATGATAATTACTCCCTTGTTGGAAAATTATCCTTCTTTGCTGAGAAAGGAGAAAGTCTTAGTAAGGACGAGGGTGACATTATTAGAGAGTCTCTTCCCAAGACTTGGAATAGGATCATGGTGTTAGAACTTCAATAATTTATAGTGGATGACCCTAATTCCATTCTTTAGAGCTTTCATCTTGTCATCCTGAACCATATTTGAGGCAACAAATTTATTAACATCCTAGAGTATCTTTTTAAATGTATTGAACAACTCGTCGACAATGTTAAGAAAATAAATTCTTCCTCTCCTATCCACCAAGACCTCCACCTTATCATCTATAGACATATCCATCAAAGTAATTCTAATAATATAATTATCTCTTTTATTGCTAGCCCCTCGACCCCTTACCAAGTGTCAAGTCACTATGAAATTCCTCTCCCTTTTGCTCTTGAAGATATTTCTCCAAATTCAGCCTCTCCTAAGGCTATCCAAATGTTGGAGTTTGACATTGAAGCTCATGGGACTATAATTATAAAATCTGAAGCTCGATTTTGCTCAACCCACATTAGTCCCAAACTAGGAAGCGTAAGTCTCCCATAATATTGGAGCAAGAGGGTGATTTTTCTAAATATTATTCCATTGGAATTCATAACATCAAGCATGAGGATGCTCTAATGTGGTCCTCCTCTTAGAAAGGAGATACTTTGTGCAACTCCTCCAAGACATCCAATCATAGTCATTAATGTACGTGTGTTCCCTTCATCACCAAGAAGGGCTACATGCAGGATTTGGACAATATCATGAGTGTGATTTCAAAAGCCACCAAAACAAATGCATCACTACTACAATAGGTCATTGTTATCTTAGAAGAATTTTATAGCTAATTCAAATGTGATGAACCAATGGACATTGTTGACTCCCCTGTTTCTAGGAATGATAATTGATGGGTCTCTGCTCCTTAGATGGGGTTGGTTTTATGATTGTCTCTTTTCTTGTTAAGGTGGTACTCCATATTTTGGAGAACCCCTCTTTTGTGTTCTTGTTGTTGTCTTTCTATCAGATTCTGTCCCCCTTTATTTGATGGTTTATTTCTTTTTTTTTTAGGAGATAGCCTCCCTTGAAGTTATTTTTGTATAAGGTTCAAGGATACTTTCAAAATACTTCCTCCAACTTATCAAATAAAATATATAAATCATTGAAGTTCTCCACAAGTTTATACATAGGTGGCTCCTATTTTTTTTTTTTTTTAAGTTTTAAGAAGAATTAAAATTAAATTGGCATAATGTAGAAATAATAAAATGATCTATGATTGAACTGTCACTTAAATCTTTAGGACTCTTAGGATTCCATTCTAATTCAAGAAATAAGTAAATGAATGATCAAACTACATTCAACACACAAATGAAGCTCTCTTAAGAACAACAAAAATTTAATAGAAAAATACTACCAACATCACCCAATTGTCTCAAATGATTTAAAGATGGGTGAATAACTATACATAAAATATGCCTTCAATATATTATGCTTCAAAAATTTAGAATCTATTCTTCATCAAATTCATTATTTAAATATAAAATTTTATTGGTTGCTAAATATAACCAACCCTATCTAACTTATAACTATCTCTCCTAACTAATTAGTTGTTAGGATTAACTAAATAAAAATTTCATCTAATAAATTTTACTTTGGGAAAGCTAAAGTCCATAAGAGAAATACAAATTTTCAGAAATTTTTCCTCTTAGATAAATATGGATAGTTTTTCTTTGGTGACACTCATTTGGTTATTTATCCATATATATAGTTGCTCAATGAAGTACATGAGATAAAGCTTGTCTATGATAAGTAATCAATTACCACTCAATTACTATTCTTCTTATCATAGTTATAAAAATCTTTTTTTAATCCTGATCCAATCTATATTTTTTTTTACTTAACAAGGTTGCTAATTCAAATCACATCAAAATCTTGAATTTTTCAAAAATGTGTGATTTTTGCCATTTTTTTCAAAAAATCATGATTTTTGAAAATTTTCCAATTTTTTTCAAAAATTATGATATACATGAAAAAAAATCAACAACAAATTACATTTTTTTCTTCTTATTTTTTGCTAATTTTTCCCGATTTCTTTTCTTTTAGGAATGAGAAAATGAGATATATGATTGATACAAGATAGATTACAATATATAGGTAGGAGGCCTATATGAAAATATGACAAGTGTCAAGGACACATGTCATAACTGATAGACAAAGGTATTACAATATATAGGCAGGAAGCCTATATGATAACACGACAAATGTCAAGGACAACATGACATAACTAACAAACAAAGTACACATTAACTCTAACATTTTCCATGTTGATTCTGATCCCTTTCCAATTTTCTCAACTATGCTTATTGTATTATGTTGCCATCCTATATTATGACATTGGTTATCTTCGACAAATGACTTCTAGAAATAAAATCTTAAATTTTATGAGAATATTTTTACTGTAGCTATCAAAATTTAAGAAGAAATAATTACAATGATTTTATCTCCACACTCCTTTATTTTTCTTATGAATTCCTCTTCCTTTATATCAAGTAGAATACCAATAATTCTTAGAGGCTTGTCCATTTATAGAATATGATTATCAACTTTGTCATCTAGTTTGGTATAGTCATGCACTACTTATGCCAAAGATTTACTTGTTACCTCATTGTGTACTCTCAATAAAACCCAATTACCATATTTATGTTTGTGATATAAACCAACCTTTCCCATACTTATGTTTAAAATTTTGAGGGCATAATTAATGATTACAAATAAGAGTTAAATATTTTGATTTTCTTGTGGGTAGTATCATATTATTATTACAACTTGATCAATTTCATATTTATGAAGTAAATAGTACATGCCTCTTCCACCATTGACTTGAATTGTTTATATAACTTATCCATAAAATCTATAAAAGAATTTTTAGTTGACACAAAATTATTTATTTTTAATAAAATTAACATAACCTTGACCACCATCCCCAACAATTACTTGTTCTTAAAATTTAGGACTTTTCTTTTCTTTTTTAATTCCCTTTAAAAACTTATTAACAAGACTTGTGTGTTATTCACTATCCTTCTTCTATAGTGTATATTGTTTAGATGTCCAATCCTCTAGTTTCTTCCCTTTCCATATATGAAATTTTACAACAAGGTTCTTCAACTATACCTTTTCATATTTAATATCTATATTTTAATTCACCAATCCTTTATATTATTTTCTATAAATTAATAAGTATATTTGAGAATTCATATATAGGTAGATCACAAGTCATGATATCATAATCCTCCCTAGTAAACTTCTTTCCTATAGAGACACCTATTTTTATGGTTGATTGATTCATAACCAAGTTCATATTTTTATTGTTATACTTATATGCCATGGTTGAAATGATTGATTTCTTCTTGGCATTAATGACCACATCATCAAGCAAAACAATCAAATTAGTTTCCTTTCTAATATTCTATAGGTGTTGATGCTCCTTCATTGGGTAGAAAATTATAATTACCTCTGTAAGTACTCTTTTTCAAATCCAAATGCTAGTTTTGTTGATTATATCCCTCTACTTCCATTTTGCCATCCTCTATGTATTTTGTAGATTTATTAGGAGTCTTCTCCTTGTCCTCATATTTATTTTTCTTCTTCTTTTTAACCTCTCATACAAAGATAAATTTATTTTCTTCTTTTCCTCATCTTCTCCATGACCATCATCATCTCCCCAAGAAATTCCACAAAATTCTATATTATTTCATTATTTTATAGAAATAGTGATAGGGGTATTCTATCAATCTCCATATGAGGATGGTTGATGTCAAGATGATTTTCTTTTGGAATAATTGATTGAGGATTTATCCCTTTAATTAATTCCTAAATTACTTAATTTAGATATGAATTTCTATTTACAATTGGACAACTCTATACATGATATGGTTGTTATATATTTAGAATATTTTTTAGATGGATACTCTCCTAATATTTTCATTGATGTGTGAGTTTATTCTTCTAATTTTTCTAAATATTTTAGTTCAAATTCCTCATGGTCATCTACCATATTGATCCACTTACAAAGACATTATTTTCTAATTGCTTAATCTATGGACCTTAGATATACAACACAATGTACCTATAATTCCTCCTTATTAGTATTATGTTCAAAGAAAACTTGTAGCCTCTTTAAGTATGTGGTTCTAATTATATCCCACTTATCACAATAAAATATTTTTCAACACTTTGATGTTGGAATAATTGAGTTGTCATTGATGTCAAAGGTTGTTTTGGTTAATAGCAGTTGTCATTGATGTCAAAAGCAAATCATGATGTGTTGGAGCAAACTATGCAAGACAAATATATCTTCAAAAGGTATGCAAGACAAAGTGTGAACTTTAATATTTAAATATTAAGAGTGGGATATACTTTAATATTTAAATTAAATATTAAAGTAAAGGTTAAGATATAAAAGTTCAACCAAGTCTCCTGTAGATTGTGGTAGTGATAAAAAAAGAGGTAGGCCTTCTAAAGAAGAAATCAAAAACTCCCAAACTGCAGATGACATTGCTAATGGGATTCAAAAAACTCTCTTTCCTAACATTAATACCCAACCCAAGGAAGAGAACAAAAGCTCCAAACCCCCTCATCACAATGGTCGAGGAGGCAAGAAACCCCCCAAATATTCCAAATGAAGATTCTTTCCTGGAATGTGAGAGGCCTAAATGGCCCAACTAAATGAAGACTAGTTAAGTCTATGAGAAAGGAAGTCAAACCTTCCATTATCATCATGCAAGAAACAAAAACCAGTTCCAATAATTCCATATCAGTGGCCAAGGAAATATGGAAAGATGCAGGTTTCCTAACAAGTGATGCAAGAGGAACGTCAGGAGGTCTCATGTGCTTATGGAACAAGAACCTAGTTGAGGGACAATTAATCCATTCCAGTGAAAGGCTCCTTAGTGTCCTCTTCCATGATGTCAATAGCAGGTTGTCTTGGATTTTGACCAATGTTTATGCTCCCAATACTATTGTTGGAAGAGCGCAACTATGGGATGACTTGACCAGTTTGAAAAACTCCTTTCAAAACATCCCTTGGATTGTTGTAGGTGATTTCAACACCCCCCTCTATTCTTCAGACAAAAAAGGAGGCTCCGAAACCCCAGCCAAAAGCATGGAGGATTTCAATAATTTTTTCAATGCTAATTGCCTAATGGATATGAAACTAAGAAAGGCCAAATACACCTGGAGTAACAGAAGAACTGGTTCTCACCACATCCAAGTCATATTAGACAGGGTGTTCCTCTCACAGGAAGCCATTCAATAGTTCGGAGATGCTGCTCTATACCCTCTGCCCAAAATTGGATCAGATCATAACCCTCTTATAGTGGAGTTTGACAAAACTAACCCCTATAAAAGGCCTTTCATATTTGAAGCTATGTGGCTACACCATCCCGATCTCCGACAAAGGGTCCTCCACAGTTGGCACCAAGACATCCAAGGACTTCCCTCCTTTAAGCTGGCCCAAAAACTCAGAAGCTTAAAAGAAGATCTAAAAATATGGAATAAGGAAGTCTTTGGAAATATGTTTGCTAATAAACAAACCCTCAAAGAAATATTAGACCACATTGAAGAGAGGATTCAGAATGGTGAAATAGATGACTGCATCAGGAATGAAGAAAAATAGATTTTAGCTGAGTATCACAATATTCTTGCCTATGAAGAGACCTATTGGCACCAAAAATCCAGAGCTCTTTGGCTCAAATAAGGGGACTCAAACACTAAGTTCTTTCATGTGTCCACCCTTAGAAATAGAAGTAACAACCGCATCAAGGAGTTGATAAAAAGGGATGGCACTTTCACTTTAGATATAAAGGACATCAGAGATGAGGCCACCATGCACTTCCAAAACATGCTTGAGGATGACAACCTCTATTCAGGTATTGCCCAAGAAGCTTTACTACATCACATTCCTTCCAATTCTATCCCTGAAGTGGTTAATTCATCCCTTGTTGCTCCTTTCCAAGATGATGAAATCAAAGCGTCCCTATTTTCTATGAATCCTGACAAAGCTCCAGGACCAGATGGTTTCCCCCCTCATTTTTTTCAAACATTTTGGGATATTGTTGGTCCTGATGTCTGCAAAGCTATCAAAGAGTTTCAGTCCTCTAAACGTATTCCTAGGGGATTCAATTCCACATTCATTGCCCTCATTCCTAAAATTTTGACTACCAAATCTCTATCTGATTTTAGACCTATCAGTCTTTGCAATGTTGCATACAAAATTCTCACTAAAATCATGGCCACTAGAATGCAAAACATATTGCCTATTATTATTGACCCTTGCCAAGGGAGCTCTATCCAGGGTAGATCAATTCTCGATGGTATCATTACCATACATGAAGCCCTCCATTCTGCTTCCAATACCAAAAAACCTACTTGTGTCCTTAAGCTTGACATGAACAAAGCTTATGATAGGGTCAATTGGAACTTCCTGCTAGTTGTACTTCACAAGTTTGGATTCCATCCTGAGTGGGTAGAACTCATCAGCAGTTGCATTTCCTCTCCCCGATTCTCTGTTCTCATCAATGACTCCCCAGCAGGTTATTTCAAAAGCAGTAGAGGCCTTCGTCAAGGAGACCCAATATCTCCATTCTTATTCATCATCATTGCAGAGGCGCTAGGAAGAACTATTCAAGCAGCTTGCAGAACTGGGTTGCTATCAGGAATCAAAGCTTCTTCCCAGACTAACCCAGTTTCCCATCAACAATTCGTGGATGATACTATATTAACTACTAATGCTTCTGTCTTCGA
This sequence comes from Wollemia nobilis, assembly GCA_028583015.1. Lineage (NCBI taxonomy): Eukaryota > Viridiplantae > Streptophyta > Pinopsida > Araucariales > Araucariaceae > Wollemia > Wollemia nobilis. Next base: position 4,085,462 of record JAQPPZ010002524.1, read on the forward strand.
AGCTAAAGTCATCAAATATATCCTACAAGTTTATGAGGTAGCTGCGGGCCAAAAAGTCAATTTCAACAAGAGTAAATTATACTTCCTAAACACTCCAATGCCGAGACAACTAAAGATAGCAAGGATCCTAAATTGCTCCATGGCCAGTCTTCCAGCCACCTACCTAGGTCTGCCTCTTTTCAGTGGCCAACCGACAGCCTCTATGTGGAACAATGTAACGGAGCGCATTCAAAAAAGACTCACAGGATGGAAAGGTAACCTCTTATCTCAGGCTGCCAAAGGGACTCTGACTGCTACTATTTTGCAGAGCATCCCAGTTTACTTCTTGTCAGTTTTTAAAATACCTTCAACAACTGCATCAAAGATCGAGCAAATCCAAAAAAAAAATTGTGGACGGGAGCAGAAAACAAACAAAGAATTCATCTGGTAGCCTGGGAAAAGGTCTGCAAGCCCAAAAACAAAGGAGGAATAGGGCTTAGAAGAATCAATTCTCTCAACATTGCTCTTATCGCCAAGCAGGCCTGGAGACTCATTTCAGGAGAACACAATGAGTGGATATCCATAGCTAAAAGGAAGTACCTCTAGAATAACAACTTCCTCAGTGAGAACATTCCAAGTAGAGGATCAACCTTCTGGAATTCTATAATCAGCACAAAGCACATCATCAAGAAAGGAATGAGATGGAGAATGGGATATGGGAACAACATTGATTTTTGGAGCGATAAATGGATTACTCAAGAACCCCTCCTAAGAAATCCTATTCTATCCATACTCAAACCCTTCATGGATGCTACGATAGGATCCAAAGTTTTTGACTTCCTCATTGCTCAAGGTAGAAGCCCAAGATGGGCCCATTTTTCTAATCCTACCTTTCCTGCTGAGTCCAATCTGCTAAACAACCTCCTCTCTTCCACTATTATTCCTTCCTTTAACAGAGAAGACCAGCTTATTTGGGAACCTACTGAAGGAGGAGAATTCTCAGTCAAAATGACATATCTTATCCTCCTTGAGCATGAGGATCAATTACTCTCCTTCGACTGTGTCTGGATCAAACATCTCACTCCTAAAATCTCCTTCTTCTCCTGGCTCGCCATTCAAGAGAAAATCCTCACCATTGACCTTCTCATGAAAAAAGGATTACCCATCCCCAATAGATGTTACCTTTGCCACTCCACCTTGGAATCCACCTCTCATATTTTCCTCCACTGCCCTGTTTCCTCCACCATCCTCAATTCCCTTTTCCAAGCCTTTCATATTCAGTGGGTTAAACCCAATTCCATCAATGACTTGTTCATCCACTGGCCATCCCCCTTCCATGATCCCCACCTCAAGTTCTTTTGGAAGATTACCCTCAATCACTTCCTATGGCAAGTTTGGTTAGAGAGAAACAACAGAGCTTTCTCGAGCAAGCCCAAAGTCCCCAAGCTCATTTCCTCAAAAATCTTGGCCTCTGCTTTGGAAAATGCTTCACTCATTCCCCCCACTTCTAAACTACCTTCCAAGGCTGAGTCTGACCTAGGTCTTGAATTAGGCCTGCTCCTTCATGAAATCCAGCCTCCTACCTCCATCCGGCCCGACTCTATTTGGAAACCTCCTCCTCCAGGCTGGCACAAACTCAATTTTGATGGAGCTACTAAAGGAAATCTAGGTAATGCAAGGGCTGGAGGGGTCTTAAGAAACCATAAAGGAGATATTATCCTATCCTTTTCTAAAGGATTGGGTGATCAGACTAATCATGTTGTCGAGGCTAAAAGCATGTGGAGAGGGTTAAGTCTAACCAAGGAGTATTGTACAAGACTTATTGTTGAAGGGGATTCCCTCAACATTATCAACTACCTCAAGAACAAAAATAGTAGACCTTCATGGAAAGTCAGAGAATACATTGAAGAAGCTAGGATCCTTGTCCTCAACCTCCAGGAAGTTGTCTACCAACATGCCTTCAGAGAATCGAATAAGGTTGTAGACAAGCTAGCCAATATCGGGGTCAATTCAGCCAATCTTCAAACTTGGCTCCATAATGTCCCAGAAGAAGTCAAAGGTATTGTTGATCAAGAAAAATGATATATCAACCTTCCTCAGTAGGAAGTCCCTCCTCACGATAGTCAACGTCATCCTCATGCATAAGCCTTTTTTGTTTTCTAGTCATGCTAAGTTCCACGTGTCACTGGCTTATAGTCCTTGGCTTCCCTCCAATGTTATTTGCAAAAGTAATGACCATATTTTTATTCACGTGGCCTACTTCCCCCGTAGCCCTTCGCCTGCCCCCACAAACCCCCATCGCCAATCCCATTGGCCTCGCTCTATCAACCTCCATTATCCCCACCACCCTCATCCCTTTTCCACTGACTGCCACCTCGCAAACTCCCATTGGGTCTATTTTTTTGGAATGCACGCTAATTTAATTACCATATTTTGGTACATTCATTTCAAACTTTGCAGGTTTTGAAGCATGGTTTCTATCTTGGAAAGTGGGAAAAAGGTGAAGGAAGTGCTTTGGTCCAGTAATTCCCACACTAATCGAATCCAGAACCTTCCCAATCATGGAGACAACATTACCTCTTACCGATCCACTATAGATTCTCATGAAGAAGGCACCCACCTCAAGCTCGATGATATGACGTGGCAGATGAACACTATCTCCAACAAGTTTAATGGTCAAGACAGGCTGGACTTGCTCACCTTAAAACACTCCACTTCATTTTTCTTGGGATGCATGCCTTTCCTTTTTGGCTCCCCGAAGTCTCTCCCGATGGGTAGTTGTGTTAGCAGTAGATTTCCTAAGCCCACCTTGTGCATTGTTGTGTGTCATTGCCCATGGTTTTTACCACGTCTCACGTGTGTTCCCTCCTTTCACCATGCACCTCCTTTCCCTAGCCTCTACGCTCGATCTCCCCTTTCCAAGCCTCCCAACCCTCATCTGGTTTCTCCACATCGCCCGACCCCCACCACCATCCATCTCCTTTTAAACCCTGACTTCTCACTTTTCGCCCATCCTTGGCTCCTTTCTGCAACAAAGTCTGTATGTCCCTGTCTGCGTATTTTAGCCAAAATCCTTGTCCCCACCATGTCCAATGACTTCATGGAGCCCAATTCCCTCGACTGTGATGACATTGCTAAAAGGGTCCTCCAGGACAGAAAGTTTTTGTCCTTTTTCCAACTGTTCTCTGGCAATGACCCCGAAATCACCATGGCTTTCCTTGAGACCTGGGATAACGGGGTTGTCTCTATCTGAGGTAGAAACTTTGTGGTCGACGTCCACCTTCTAGCATCCATTACTGGTTAGAGCTCTATAGGTCGATCCATTCACCGCCACAAGCATAACTGGGAAATGGAATTAGCTAAATTCCAAGGGAATGACAAGATTATTAAAAAAGCCAAGAGTTCCAGCCTCTACAGAACCAATTTCCATTCTCCTTGGGACTCAGTCATGAAACCTATTATGGAGTTTGTCATAGTTGATAATCCTGACAAACCCTTCAAGACCTATCACCTAGATTTTATTAATCATTACAGAGAAATCAAACCCCTTAGCATTCCCCTGTTCCTCCTCAATTCCATAAACCACGCCATTCCTAACAGCAGGGAGAAAGTTAGCCCCGACCTCCCCCGGCACCAGGGTTTATACAAAGTCATTTACTCTTACATCCTTGCCAACAACCCTAAGCCTAATCCTTCCAAACCTAGCCCGGCCAAAAATCTGGCCAAACTTCCTCTTGCTGAGAGGAAAAGGAAGGCTATGCAAGATGTTGCTAGATTAAGGCCAAAGAAAAGCATCAGTCGGGACAACATTGAGGGTCCAGTAAGGAAGTCTATCAGACTCCGAAATATGACCACCAGGAGGAATGTTATTGATATTTCAAATGATGAGGAAGAAACAAATGATGAGAACAAATAGCTGAAGGACTTCATCATTGCTTCCACCATGACAATGATGAACTCTATGGTAAACTACATAATGGATATCAGAGAAGGCCTGCAGACTCTTTTCTACGGTGGCCAACCTGACCCAAAAGTGGAAGTGGAGGAAGGCTCTGAAGCGGAGAAGACTACAGTGAAGATGGAACCTAAGGACGACAAGGTCGAGGCCACCAAGGAAGATGCCAGCAAGGAAGAAGAGAAAACCTTAGCTGAGGAATAACCTTCTATTATTTTTTGAGGTTTCCTGGGTTAACTGGTTTGATTCAGGCCTTACTTGTTTTTTGTCTCTTTTCCTATCTAGGGGTTAGCATGTCTGCAAGTTCTCCTAGTTTTATGCAAATAGGTGTTGTCCTTTTTGTTTATTTCCTCAAGATCGAGGTAGGGTCCTCCTTATCTAAACTTATGATCATTTTCATGGATTTTCTGAATCTGAGGCTGCGTCCTCACACTTTGCTTTTATCAGTTCAGATTTTGCTTCAGTCTGTAAGTACCTCTATTACTATGTCTATGTCATTCGACTGCTTTTGTAATCAGGTTAAAGGATCCTTCAAAATCCTTTATTAATATAAAGCTCCTTATTTACAAAATATATATATATATATATATATAATTTTAAATATTTAAATCAATGATTTAAATAATTTATATGAAGTGGAAAGTTGAATTTGAGGGCCGACCCTAATGTTGGAGATTAAAAAATTATTTTTGATATATATGATTTTAAAATTATGCCCAAGTGTGATTTTAGAGAGCACTTTGGTGTTGCATTTAGAGAAAGAGGAAGTTTATTCATTCACAGAGTGTACCTTCATCTGTGTTCGAAAGAGTAAGTGAGTTCTAGATAGTGTGTTGTACGAAGAGTGTGATGTTCATTCAAGTGTTGCACTTGGAGAGTGTGTTATTCGTTTGAGTGATTAGAGAGGGAGTAATTCTAGAGAGTGTGTCATTCATTTGAGTGCTTGAAGATATTCACATTTGGAGTGTGTGCTTTTATCTAGATTTGAAGAGTGAGTGCCTTCAAATAATATGCCTTCGTGGGAGTTATGCAAGAGTTCATTGCAATGAATTCAAGAAAAGGATTTTTGAAACCACTAAAAAGCTTATTGCTGTGAAAAAGAATAGAATGTGGTGATCCTACAAATCAAAGTGCAACATCGCAAGCAAATCTATCAACATCTACGCTGCACCAAAAACAAATACAATTGTGGTCCCTATGAAGGAACCAAAGGCAGTGTTCATAGTAGTGAAGATCGTGATAGTTCTAGGTAACATCAAAGAAGAGAAGGCATCACATTATCTATGCAAATTGGTGTTTCCAAAAGGGAATAAAAGGAGAGTTCTACGGTATATGTGAATTTCTCATAGTATGAAGAAAACAATAGTGACAGTGAAAAATATCAATAATATTATGGTGTAAAGTCATTGGCTATACTTAATATATTTGCACAGTGACAAAGCATAGAGGTATTACACTATTTTATTCATTTGCATTATATTCATTAACATTGTGTGGAAGTGTTGGCACTTGTAGAGAAGAAACATAATAGGATACAAAGGCACAAGACTTGGATGCAAGATACTAAAACCTAAAGACAACGAAGGTGGTAGATGTGTGATATTAGATCTAAACTCTAAATACAACAGAAGTTGTAGCTGTGTGAGAAGTCAAAGTGGTGGTTGGTTGAGAGAAAAAGAAGAAACAATGATGAAACATATTGTGTTTGAAGTGGACCAAGGTTACATTTTTTATTAATATTAATGACCACATCTTTAAGTTGAAAGGTATGGAATCACCTTCCATCAGATAATGTAGTAGAAGTGATTCATTTCTAGAAAATAAGAGTTGTGGGTAAGAGACCAGGGTTCGAGTTTTAGAACCATTGAAAAATATTTTGAAAATATAAGTGTGCTTTTAAGGATACAAAGACACAGGACTTAGATGCAAGATACTAAACCCTCAATACAACAGAGGTGGCAGATGTGTGATATTAGATCTAAACCCTAAAGACAACAGAATTTTTAGTTGTGTGAGAAGTCAAAGTGGTGGTTGGTTGAGAGAAAAAGAAGAAACAATGATGAAACATCTTATGTTTGGAGTGGACCAGGGTTACATTTTTTATTGAAGAGTAATGACCACATATTTAAGTTGAAGGGTGTGGAATCACCTTCCATTAGATGATGTAGCAGAAGTGGTTCATTTCCATCAAATAAGAGTTGTGGGTGAGGGACCAGGGTTCGAGTTTTAGCACCATCAAAAAATATTTTGAAAATATAAGTGTGCTTTTAAGGATAAAAAGGCACAAGACTTGGATGCAAGATACTAAACCATAAAGACAACTTAGGTGGTAGATGTGTGATATTATAGGTAAACCCTAAAGACAACAGAAGTTGCAATTGTGTGAGAAGTCAAAGTGATGGCTAGTTGAGAGAAAAAGAAGAAACAATGATGAAAAATATTGTTTTTGAAGTGGGCCAGGGTTACATTTTTTATTAAAGATTAATGACCACGTCTTTAAGTTGAAAGGTGTGGAATCACCTTCCATCAGACGATGTAGCAAAAGTGGTCCATTTCTAGCAAATAATATTTGTGGGTGAGAGACCAGGGTTCAAGTTTTACCACCATAAAAAAATATTTTGAAAATATAAATGTGCTTTTAATTATATCTAGTGTCCACAAAACTAGAGCATGGGGGGATTGGTGTCTCCTATGGAGTGGTGTCCACAAAACCAAAGCAGAGGGGATTGGTGTCTCCTGCGAAGTGGTATCCACAAAACCAGAGTAGAGGGGATTGGTGTCTCCTATGGAGTGGTGTACACAAAACCAGAGCAGAGAGGATTGGTGCCTCCTGTGGAGTGGTGTCCATAAAACCAGATCATACGATATTGGTATCTCCTATGGAGTGGTGTCCATAAACTTGAGAAGGGATTGGTGTATCCTGTGGATTGGTATCCATGAACTTGAGAGGATATTGGTGTCTCCTATGGATTGATGTCCATGAACTTGAGAGAGGATTGGTGTCTTCTGTGGATGGTTGTCTGCAAACATTGTAATAGGGGATTGGTGTCTCCTATGGGTTGGTGCCCATAAAATTTGTTGAGAAATTTATAAGCAATATTTCTTCATGGATGTAGCCCATATTGGGTGAACCATGTTAAATCTGTGTCTCTTATGTGTGTGGTGATTTGTGCATTATTTCATTAATGCATTGATATTATTGTTGTTATCATTTGTAAAGAAAAGTTAAATTTTTATCTTATATTGTTCATCCCCCCTCTTAGTATAAGCTTATTTTCTTCATTTGAAATCAAATTCTTGAATTTGTCCCTCCAATTTACTTAAATCTCTTTAACACTTCCAAGTGTAATGAACAATAAATAGGGAAAATTCTACAAGGCTCTAAATGTTCTTCTTGGTATACTTCTTGTGAAAGGGTTGTATTAGTTGGAAAAATTACCCATGGATAAAATTATTGTTTTGGATAATTGCAACACCATTATCTTGCTTACATATCAAAATACTTTGATATAGGTGAATGTATCCTCATGAATATACTAGTCAATGTATGATGGATTGCTATCATTACTTATAAAAACTGTGTTATTCTCTCCTAAAATATTTGATGAATTTTTAGCCAAATTAATCATAGGTCCCATTATCTAGGATCTTAAAAAAACACAATATTAAATCATTCAACATTTGAGATCAAAATAAATCAATGAATATACCATTCATAAAATAACAATAATGTCAATCAACAACATACTCATAGTATTATTGATGAATCAAATATACAAGATCTATTTTATTCAACTTGACTTATGCTTATTTAGCACAATACATGGATATTTATCTCCATAATATAGACTTACAAGTGGCCTTTCAATACTTTGACTATTGCTCTCCTCACATATCTAAGAGATGCATTTTTTTTTATTCCACACATAAGACAAACCTCTAATGTCTCTTGACTTTACATATTGCCACATACATGTGACACTTCACTTGTATATTTGCCACCTATACACGACTCTTGACTTACCTATATGACACTCACATTTTACACATTTTCACTCTTTATTACATAGCATTTGCAAACTCTCAAACTCTACACACTTGCAAATATTTTTACATGACACTTGCACTCTCTCACATTAACACATAATTTAGAAAAAATATAAATCACACACCGAATATAATAACTCACACCCTAATCTAATATTTACAATGTGTATAATTGTACCATGGGGGTACTTTTAATTCTACCAAATAATGTAATATTCTCTAACAATATTTTTGATAATGTATTTTAAGAAAATATTTTGGATGAAGGATACTTATGTCAATTCAATGTAGGAATATGGGGTAACATTACAATGTCAAAATCCTTGATTAAAACATTTCTTTGTTACCAAGAGAATTTTATTTGGAACAAAAATTATGAGAATATATAAGATAAGAAGACGTGTAAAATATCCTTATTTCATATACAATGGAAATTTGGTCAAGCAATTCTTCAAAAACCATGAATGTCCAATATATAAGCTTGTTATTTTTGAGGATTAATTTGAGTAAAGGAAATATACATGACTTGAAATATTGAGATTACTTTTCTCCACAAATCTATTCAATAATATAATTGTGTTAGTAACCTTTTTCACAAAGTCTACTTTAAAACTCTTCAAAATTGATTAGAGGTTTCTCTTCTTGGGGTTATCTAGTCAATTCCTTTTAATAAATTTGAGAAACTAATATTATATTTCATCCCAAAGTTTTGCAAATTTTATCACCACCATGGGATCATGCTCCAATCCTACAAGCCTAAAAACTAAATAGATGATTGTATTTCGGATATTGATGAACACTTCACATTTTGGAGTGAGCATTTATCCACTATCCCAATTCATGAATTGCATATAAAATATGATAAATTTAAGGTACAAGAGCATCCCCTCAAAGAACATAATTTAGACAATCCCCTAATCTCTCAATATTCTATACTTTTTTTCTATCATGATTTTTATTTCCATCACTTTATAATCATCCATCACCATATCACTATTAGTTATATCCTTCAATTTTTTTTTTGATGAAAAAAACAAATTTATATTAATATAACAACCTTTACAATAAAAAAAAAGTGGGTGGGTTAATATACCCTATGGGGAATCAAACTAACCCTCATTGACAAGGCAAAACCATCAACAAAATATAAGTTTATCATTCATGATCATTGATGATCATTGCATCAAAGAAAGCATATCATATGGAGTAATGTGCCCTAGCATTTTGTCCTACATAAATTGCTAGTGACTATGGGATGAGAATCCACCCCTCTACATCACGATTAAGGCGTTCAGTACTCACATTGGTCCAACCAACAACTAGCCCAAGAGAAACTGGTTGAACATCATACTATCCCCCATCCTGGTAGGACAAAAACATAATATCAACATTAGGATACTTCTTGACTAGTGAGAGTTGGGATCAGTACCTATCTATGAGAGCACTTTTTTATGAGTTCTAGGACCAGTGCCTTTCTACGGTGAGAGCGGGATTGAAAATACTCCTAAAAAGAGTGCTATATGGGGATCCGATTGACTGTACATGGAGCATTGGCCTAGTGCACCAAAAGAACATGTAGATGATTCAAATCCATAGTAATTTTTTTGGCTTGAGTACAAATCTATAGCCACATGTCATTACGAAATTCTAATTTGTCAGCATGAGTAAATGTGATAGAAGGTATACACTATTTAAAAACAATTATGTTACGAGCCTTCCAAATATGAAAGAGTAGACTAATCCTGAAAACCTGCCACACTTCAAAAAGTGGGAGAGACAAAGTAAAAGAGTCCCCAAGAAGAGCTTGGGGCCAAGAAACTCTTGCAGCTATAAATGGGAAAATAAAGAATCCATTCCCAAGCTTACTTAGATATTCTACAATTTCAAAAGAGGTGAATACAAGACTCGAGAACACCACAAAAAAGAAATTTAGGATCAAGAATTCCAAGGTGCTTCAAACGTTCTCCCAAGGTAATCCTTGACACAGTAAGATCCATGTAAAAAATGATTGCTTAACCTCAACATAAGTAGCCCAAACATTCTGAAATCTAGAATTCCATCTAGTCCTTGTAGAAAATAAGTCCCAATATTGATGAGCTTAGGCACCAAATAAATATGAGGAGATAACCATTTATATCCCAAACAACCCTTATAATTAAGCAAAGGAGTTTCAACATTCCATCTTCATTCTGACCACCAAGGACATTGTGAGTGCACACCAATCTTATGTAATATAGAAAAATGGGTGAGAGTGCTCTCCACATTGGGATCATACTTTAACTTCATATTTTTTGAAGAGCATGAGACTCCAAGAGCTTTTGAAATGTTGATAAAATCACCCAAATGAACCTATAAAAAAATTCAAGTACAATGTACTTACTCAACAAAACCTATATAAATTTTAAGGCATAACATGGAGTGCGGGTATGCTTTTGATAATGACCATAAGGGTGATGGAATTAATTCATATCCATAAAATAGATTCTTCATTGAAATATCCTCATAAAGTGGTGGGACTTTAAAAATTTACACTCTAGAATATTTGGAGTGAGATAGAAAAAGTATGGGAAATAAATTATAAATAACTTTAGAAGCTAGAAAAAAGATACATGCCTGTGTAAGTAGGTATGAACCAAAATTACACAATACACTGAAATATTTTTATATGTAGGGTATTGGGAGGTGCAATAAATCATGCAAATCTATGAGGAAATGTCTAAAACTTTCCTCACAAAATATTCAAAATTTTATGTATGAATAAACATATATAAAACACAAAAAATAGGGAGATATTGGCTAGACTGAATGGTGAGTAAACTAGGTATGCAAGTCTACAAGGTAATCTCTCCATCCTTTTATCAATTTATATATGGATAAAATTTGTTTTGCAGAAATGTTATGCATAGGTTGCAAGCAAGTGGAAGCAATGTTAGAAGAATTTAGGATGTTTTCCACAATGTAATACCCTCACTAATTTATATATGTCAAACTTGAATATTTTAGAAGAAAGAGAACATGCAGAATGCTTAGGAGCATAAGATAAATGAATAATGAAAACCATGAGTTGATTCAAATGAACAATTCATAAAGTTTCTTATACATATCTTTTAAACTTGATTTTTATACAAATTTGCATATGAAGAAAAGGAAATGAAAGGAAAAATAAAAATGATAGAAAGGATAAAAATAAACATAAACATGTATTCCCATAGGGAAACTACTTGTTGAAATCCTATTAAACACTTGGACCTATTTATAATAATCAAAGAACAAAATATAAACTTTGGACACATGTTTTGGAAATTTAAAATTAAAAAAGAAAGGAGCATAATGGATATAATACATGACTCACTAAATTAGATCTTATGAAAAAGAGAAAAAATAAAATAATGGTTTGAGTAAATTGTCTCCTGAAAATGGTAGGTACTCAAAATATTTATACTTTTACCATAAATATTAAGGGTGAATTTATGGGGAGTACAAACCAATAAAAGGTTAATAATAAAAATAAATAAAATGGTAGAAATTTCTTGATAGTTGTGAAGTGTATGTTTAATCAAGGATTAGGAAAGTGAAATTTATTTTACGGGAGTAATTTCCTACTTATACTGACCTAAAATATGTCAAATTAATTGCATGCATGTGTTTAAAAGTGGCCTAGGTGAAGCATTTAATTCATGACAATAATGATGGTCATAGGTGTCAAGCTAATGAAGGTGTACATAAAATTGTTGCAAAGATGTAGGTTGTAGCAAATGACTTAGTAAGAGACACAATACATAACAAGGTTACCAAATGATGACACATTTCCATGATGGGAACATCCCCATGAAGACATGCATACAAGGTGTAGAGGAAGGAATGACACTAGCACTTGATATGTAAACTTGCATCTATTTATGGTAATTTTTATGGGATATTTATGCAAGCCTGTAGATTGTAGAGTATGGTGAACTTATGATGTACACATAAGTTCATCTTGACATGTTGAAATGTTGAGTGTGATGTACATCTATACTTGTAAATATTTTGTACATTTTGTATTTTTAGAATATTTCTCTTATGATTATCTAAAGAAAATCTTATAGGAATTTTATCAAGTTGATCAAATTCCCTTCTAAGCTTTCTTTTCTTTGGAAAAATTTCCCATGTTGGGATATTTTTCAAGTTTAAAATTCTTGGTAATTCTATCACCATCACTTATAATCTAAATAAGTTTTATGCTTCTTGAGTTGGATACTAAAGTTTTTTTTGGTAAATAAAAGTCTTCATTGATTACCGGGTTTTGAAGGTTAACCCAAAGAGTTGGATACTAAATTGGTTGTATGTGCACAACCACTATTATAAAGGAATGAATATGTGATGGATACTCTTAACAAGAGAGAATTTAAGATCATAGATAGACCTTGCTCAATTTAATTGGAGAGACCTATTCATAGTTCATCTCCATTTTCTTTACAATTATAATACAAAAATTTCCTTCAATATTTGATCTTTTTAAGTTCATCAATTTTATACTTAAAAAATAAAAAATTTCTATACCTACACTATTATTATTTTTCTGTAATGCTTACATGGATTAAAATAAGGTATATGGACAATCCGCCCATGTAGAGGAGTTGGAGAGCAAGTGGGTAGTTAAACCTCTCTAGTTGTTGAGAGGCCCAGGTTCTAATCTCTCGCCTCACATGTTGCGGATATGTTATGTAATGGTTCCCTCGTGGTCACAGTCTGTTTACCCCTTGTGGCCACCACCAAAAAAAATAAGGTATATGGATTTCTCATTCTTAATGATCACAAGAAAATTAGAATTTATAATGTTTGAATTTGACATATGCATATATGTTTGTTCTAATCTCCATTAAGTATTTCATTTAACTTGTCTAATATGGTGGTTTTTCATGTATTATAGTGCATATGCTTGGAAATTGTATTAGGATCATTATGCATTTGTTTTGATACTCCTTTCTTCATGTGTTGATAACATGTTATTCTTCTATTTGGAAGATACACCACTTTCATTGTTATTGAATTTTTTTTTTTGTGAAGTGCTCAAGAACCATATATCTATACTTTAGTATAGTTCTTATGGTTTTTTTTAATTCTTTTATATTCTTATTAGACATTTTTCCTCCACTATGATTATATAGTATGAATCTATTGTATTGATTTTAGTCTATAGATAAGGTTTCTTTGGTTGTACGTGAATATATATATATATATATATATATATATATATATATATATATATATATATATATATATATATATTTATATATATATATTTAACATGGAATACAAAGGATAAATTTAATTATAACAATATTCATATCTTTTGTTCTACAACGAAAATAAGTATAACGAAATAAAAATACCATAATTAGAAAAGAATTTCATACAAGGAAAGAGACACCACGATCTTCTAACACCTTGAAGATGAATCCTTAAAATCACAATTAACTTTACATAATAAGATCTAATAATGCTTTATATGGTTAAAATTATCCAAAATCCTCCTTGATTAATAAATACACTAAAGATAAGGTTATACGCATGCATCCTAACTCTAAAACATTTTTAAAATCATTTAACATTTAATTATGTTTTTTTAATGTTTAAAAACTTATAGATTATTTAAAAAAAAAAATGATGTTTTATTTTTTATTTATATTTTTCACCTTTATAGATTATGTTTGTCATTTATTTTAAAGTTGAGTTATTTTCTCTTGTTTTTTGGTTTGCTACAATATTTTGTGCATGAAATTTGCTTTAGTTTGAACATTGAATTCAAATTTTGTGTCAATAATATTTCTTCCTATATGTTGAATGCTTAAAAATTTGGGTAATCCTATAGTACTCTAGAATCTATTTATATGAAGAAGCAAGGTAAAATATAAGTCTTTTTAGATATTTTACCATTTCAAAGTATCAAAAGCATCAACTTACAAGAAAAATACCACTATAACAACATACTATATAATATCATGTAATACTAAAAATGTATAAACCAGATACATACATTTAACTAAGATAATTTATAACACTTGTTAAAGTCTGATATTAGACTTCCTTGTTGAACATACTAAATGTTTTTAAACTAACAAGTTTATACTATGTAATGCAAGTTGATTATATTGTAATTTTATCATCTCATAAGATCTCATAAGATCATATGAGTGGGAGTAATTTATATTTATTTTGGACTTGACTAGGCTTAATAATATTTTTAGTTTTTATAATTATTTTTTAACAAAAATTATATCAGGATTTCAAAGGTATATATTTTTCAACAATGCTTTACATTCTATAAAAATTCAATTAATTTTTGTATAATTTAAACAGAGTTATTTTAATATCCCTAACATTGCTATAATTATACTTTTAATTTTTTAATTTAAGGTGAGATTGTTTGTTTTTCATAAAGTAAACAACATTATCATAAGCTAGTCTTGAAATTACGAATATTTGTAGAAATGATGTGTAAGCTGGCCAAATGATTACTTTATGTTTGATACAGGATTTTCTACGCCGATGCGATAACAGAAGGGCCGTTATTTATAAAAAAGATAGAGAAAAGCAAAAGGCGGAAGTAAAGATATTACTAAGTCATATAGAGAAGATAATTGAGAAAGAAGGAATACCATACACAGATGAGATGTTCCAAGCATTCAATGTTGGTTCAAAAACAATAGCATTAGCATGCAATATACTGTAACTCAATATATTATTCTCTTTTGTCTTTGGAATTCACTGATTGGTCTTATTTCTGCAGAATTTGGCAGCATTGATTGGGCAAAAGGGACAAGGATGCTCAGATCCCATCGCAACTATGACGGAAGCATTCACGCGAGTAACTGTTATGGTAATCTAGTTTACCCTAAACCTTTACATGATATATGTTTTTTTTTTATTTGATATATCAATGTTCCTTTTACATGATAAATGTTATGAAGGTATTCAGTTTGGCGATATTAAAATGTTAGTTTTATTTTATTTTTTTGAAAAAGAGGGTAAAAATTTATTAACTCATTAAAACATTCAAGATACAAAGAAAAAAAAGAAGTTATTAAGACATATCAACTCTATAAAAAAGAGAGAGATTGAGAGCAATCAGAAGAAAGTTGAGACAAATTCTAAACATTCCAACCATCCTGAAACTCAGAAGCCCATTTAGCTAACAAATCCGCTACCCCATTCCACTCTCGGGGAATATGCACAAAAGAAATGAACTCCAAGTAAGCAAAGATATTGAGAATTTGCCGAGCAATCCAACTCAACTGCCAACTCCCATGAAGACTATCCACAGAATTCAACAAATTTATAACAATATGAGAATCAGATTCACAAACAATCCGATGCCAACCCAAAGCATACCCTTGCTCCAAAGCATATAAAATTGCAAGGGCTTCCATGAAGCATACCCTTGCTCCAAAGCATATAAAATCGCAAGGGCTTCCATGAAGTTATTAGAATGATATCCCTTAAATAAAGAGAAAAAAAATTGGACAGTACCACTATTGTCTCATCCCACACCACCAATACTAGCATTACCCAGATTACCTTGGGAAGATCCATCCGTATTAATCTTCAGCACTCCTAGAGGATGCAAATTCCATTTACCAGCCCTCCGCACTCGATTACTCTGGCCCATCCATCTACAAGAGACATTAGGACCAGGACCATTAACCAACAAACCTAATATTTCCATGATTTGACGTTTTTCTTGGTCCACGAGAGAAATAATCTAACATTTTGTAGACATAGTTTCTTGGATCATTTGCAAAATCCTCTGCCAGACCTGAGAAGCAGTTAACTCCTTTCCTTGGAAAATCCGGTTGTTCCATTCAATCCAAATCTACCAAAAAATGCACGAAGGACCAATGCTCCACCCAACTTTTAAAAAGAAAGCCCCTACAGGAGGCCACCCCATACTCCTCCAAAAATCAACTATAGATGAAGCATGCGAACAAGGTTGATTCCACACTCCCCACCAATAATGCTAGATTTGACGAGCAAAGTCACATTGGAGAAGTAAATGCCAAACAGACTCCTCATCCTTCCCACAATTATAGCATAAAGAGGGGCCAACAAAACCACACTTTTGAATATTATCCCAAGTAGGACACCGATTATGAGTAGCCAACCACACATAAAAACTACACTTAGGCCAAACATACTTATTCTAAACTTGCTTCCACCATGATACCACATCCTCCCCAAACCGCCATCAATCCAAAACACAATAACCAACAACAACCGAAAATATCCCTCTATTATCCCTCCCCCATGCTAGCACATCATCCCCAGGCAGAGAAGAGCAGGGACGGCTAGCCAAAATACGGGCCAATTTTGTGCTCACATCTATAGTGCCACTAGCAGGCCATTCTCGAGGATCCTTCCACTAGAAAGTAACCATCTAACCAAAGGACTTAATAGTTTTGAAATCCGCCACCTTCACCCATCCAGCATCCAAAAAACATTGAGAAAGATCTTGAAGATGGGGAAACTCTCTAAGGAGAGGAGAAAATCCATCCTAAGAATCATGCCAAAAAATAGCTCGAGACCTAGTATAACAAATCCAGAACAATTAAATGCAACTTAATCATACCTAAATCATAGGTAATATTTGACAATATTTATAAAATATGTTTCTTTAATATATATTTTTTCCAACTATCATTGGAGTTATAGAAGTTTAATGTATCAATTTATCTTTATTGGATTCAAATATTAGACCTCTTTTTGAGAGGTTCTAAGTTTTACAAGATTAATTTTAGTTGTCAATTTAGTATTTATATATTTTTTTGTCTTTAGGTTTAATATTATGCTTGAAAGGCAACATTAATTTTTTTCCTAGTAATAATTATATTTTTCATTTGTACATTAATTTAGTAAAGCAATTACCAGATGTTGACTTTTGATCATCCAAGCTTCCATACCAATCTAAATAACTATATCCAACCAACTTAAATTTATTGGAATCATAATAATGCTCCTAAAATCTATTGTACCTTTTGCATATCTTAGAATTCTTTTGGCTTCCTTCATGTGCAATGTAGAAGATTCACTCATATATCTAGAAATGAGTGGCATGACATATGCAATATTCAATCTTGTATGAGTTAGAAACATTAAGCTCCCAAATTTATTTCTATAGGCTATAGAATTTACTCTATTTGATCCTTCTTCTCTATATAAAACTACTCCATGAGCAATTGGAGTAGAAACAAGTTTACACTATTCCAATTTGAAAATTTTCATCATGTCCCTAGCATACTTTGCTTGAAATACAAAAATCTAATCTTCACTCTGATGCACTTCCATTCCAAGGATGTATTGCATTAGGCCTATGTTTTTCATTTTAAACTCTTTCATCATGGCACTTTTAAAAGTATCCTTCATGTTAGAACAATTACTAATATAGATCCTATCATCAACATATAGGTGAAAAAGAAGAATTTTATTACCTTCATTTTTGAAGTAAAGAGTGGGATCACTTTTACTTCTTATGAATACTCTTTCTTGAAAGAAACCATCAATATGGGAATACCATGCCATTGGAGCTTGTTTAAGTCCATACAAGGCCTTCTTCAATTTGTAGACATAGCCCTCTTTAACTTGAACTTCAAAACATTGAACATAAACCTCCTCCTCTAAGTATTCATTCAAGAAAGCACTCTTCACATCTAACTAATAAATACTCCACTTTTTTTGGGCTGCCAAAGAGATCAACATCCTAATGGTCTCTTGTCTAGCTACAAGAGCAAATGTCTCTTCATAGTCAATGCCATACTTTTGAGTCTAACTTTTTACCACTAACATTTCCTTATGCTTGTCAAGACTACCATCACTTTTAAATTTAGTTTTTTATATTCACTTTGTACTAATATATTTCTTTCCCTTTGGAAACTCTACAAGTTCCCATGTATCATTTTTATGGATTGAATCCATTTCCTCCTTCATGGATTGCATCCAAACATTGTTAGTACAAGCTTCTTCAAAACAAGAAGGTTCAAAATCTAATTGTGATAACAATGCATAATTAGTAGCATTGCCTATTGGGTCTTCTTCATGATCAAATTCATGAGCATGGCCCCTTGTGCATATTTTTTCAAAGTTTGTATCTAGAATATGGCTAGGAGGATGAGATGTTAAAATCTTCTTGCCTTTCTTTCTTATAGAACTTGATGAAGAGATGGTTGGCTACTCTTCTTGATAAATTGGTTTACTCATATGATGAATATCAACTATATCACCATTATCAACACTTTGGGGTTTACTCACATTATCCTTTTGTTAAACAAAAACTCCTCCTCCATAAAATATAGCATCTCTTGAAACAAGTTTATCAATGATGGGATTATAGAGTCTAACCCTTTACGTTATTTAATATATCCAAAAAATATGCTTGCTTCACTCTTGGCATCAATCTTTCTCCTAAGTTGATTAGCATCTTTCAAACCATAACATCTTTGAAGTTAGAGACATTAGGCTTCAAACCATACCATATTTCATACGGGGTTATTTTATTGAGTGCTTTTATAGGATTCCTATTGAGGATATATACAGTTGTAGCAACTACCTCATACCAAAATATATTACTCAATGCTTTTATCATCAACATAGTCCTTACATGTGAAAACTATGAGACAAAGATGAGAGGTTAGGGTTGTGAGCGTGCTAGAGGTTAGGGGGTATATTATGGAGGAAGAATATTCAAATAAGAACCTTATGTGAATAGAAACTACAAAATTTCCAATCTAGAATTTGATTATGCAAAATAGTGTAGTGAATTGTTCATGGTGAAACATGCAAAAAAGTTGTTGAGAAAGAATGCCCCAAAATTGGTGTTTCTTCCTCCTCACCTCAGCCTTGTGTCACTCCTTCTCTGTTGGACTCTCAGTCTTAGGTGTCTCCATTTCTTGAAATGTCTATGTTCAAGTTGGGTATGTCATCCTCAAATGTTGTATAAGTAATTATCCCTCATCCAATGAAAATTTGTCCCCTGTTCGATCTCTAAATATTCCTCATGATGATGCTCTTGTTGAAAATTTATCCCATACTATATCACTAAGTGTTGCTTGTTTCGATGCTTGGAACAAATATCCTTTGATTGATTTGAGTGAATATTTGGGTAGTGAGGTGTCCACTTTGGAGATTTATCTCCATCAAAGATGGTGAATATTTTGGAGTCAAAGGGGACTCTAAATAAAGTTTCAAATTCAAAATTTTCTCTCTCTAAAGATGGTTCTTATAGAGGGAAGGTGGTAAATGAAGTTGTAGAAGTTTTTGTTGGTGAATTAAAGCACGTTGAGTTGGATCCTGTGTTGGAAATTATGTAATATCAAATGAAGCTGAACTTGAGTAAGGTGTCCCACCTTTAGGGACTCCCCTATTCCTCTTTGCCTTCATGTGCTAAGAATATTTTTTTTGTTATTTTTGTTTATAATATGTCTAGAAATAATTTATCTTCAAATAGTGAGCTTTAATTGGTGTCTGAGCATAAGATCTTATCCATCCTGACTAATATCTAAAAATTAACCATGGGTGATGGTGACCTAGTCTTATTGGAATTTTTTTGGGTAACTCTAGACCTAACTTAGACTCTATTGGGAGATAGACATTCTTAAAATGGTATCCTAAGGGGAAAATGGATATTATTTCCCTTCCTAATGGTTTTTTCTTGATTCATCTATTATTGGAGGAGGACCTTCATAATATTCTAACTGGTGGCCCTTGTTTTTTTGGAGAAGTATTTTCCTCCAAAAATAGGGAGCTAACTTTGATCCTAAAACTCAAAAACTCAATACTACTCCTATTTGGATCAATTTTATAGGATGTCCTTATCACTTATGGCATGAAACTATTCTTAGAGGTATTTCCAGGATCTTAGGGGATCTTGTAATGATTGACCCTATCACTAGAGAAAGGTCTAGAATGATTTATGCTTATATGTGTGTTATGGTGGATCCTAATGCAAAGTTCCTTGATTTTGTTAATTTGGTTTTGAATGTGTGTATGATATTGCAATAAATCATCTACGAGAATAAACCCCTATTTTGCTCCAACTGTAAATATTAAGGTCACAAATATTTGTGCTACCCTCAACATAAAATTGAAATAGAGGAGACTCAAAAGAGGAAGGATCCTAGTCATAATCATCCTGTTAAATAAAAGTCTTAGGGTCAGCCTTTTTTGCCAAAGGTTGATGTTTTGCTAGAAAATGCTACAACCTCTAAATATTTATTGGTGCTTCAAGCAGATCCTTTAGGTCTAAAATAAAATTATCTATATTCAAGAACTCTTGCAAGAAATTCCTTTTAGTGCTTGGATTTCAAACTCAATGAGGATGATGATATGCTTCCAGTATTGGGTGGTAGTGATTCTAGAGCTCCCCAAGATGTTTGTTACCAAAGTTTAATTGAATATCACCTCAAAATCTAGAGGGAATAAATCCATAAGACTCAAAATTCAAGTTTGATGGCCACAATTAGGCCCTTTCTAAATATGACAAGGAAAATATTCTCAATGAATCATTAGATAAGATCTAGGGGTAAAAATTTACTATGGGTAGATGTCATAAATAATTGTTCTCTTTGGTGTTTGGCCTTCTATATCTCATTCTTGATAGTCATATCTCTTCTAGAGGGTAGTTTTCCTTCAAGCAGGAAATTCAAATAAATATTTTTGAATTAGACTTTGAGTGATATTGGTTATTATTTTTTAAAATTTAAATTCAAAAATTTGGGTGAGAGCCTATTCTTCTATTTGGTTAGTTGGTCCATTTGTATGTATTTATGTTCTTTGTAGTCCTTTGGTTGTTTTATGATCGTGTGTGCTCTCTTGGGATATTTGTCTCTTTTCGTTGGTCCTTGTTCTTAATGGTATTTTGTTTCTCTCTTGGGCCTTACTTGGGGCTCAATTTTGTTTTCTTGTCCATTTAGGTTTGGTGAGCCTTAAAAACCCTTTGTAAAAGGTTTTGGGTCCTTTCAAAATCCTTCTCAATCAATAAAAAAAAACCATACTTATTTTCATTTCAACAATGGTGCAGTTCTTCCTGTCCATTACTCTATTTTGTTGTGGAGTATAAGTTGTAGTTAGCTGCCTTTTTATCCCAAACTTGTCACAAAAACTCATAAACTAATTAGAATGAAATTATTCACCTCAACTAATCCTTAAATATTTTATTTTACATCCACTTTCATTCTCTACAAGTGCTTTAAAATTCATAATAACATTAAGTGTTTCATCCTTATGTTTCAAAACATACCCAACACTTCCTTGAGTAATCATCAATGAAAGTAATAAAGTATGATAACTTACCCATACTCTTTATTTGCATTGGGCCACATATGTTAGAATGTATCAACTGAAATTGATGATATTCTCTCCATGCTTATCCTTTTTGAAACTTTTCTCTTTCTATTTTTCCCCTAGCACAAACATCACACACTTCTTTTGCTCTTGAATGTTAGGCAAACCATGAACTAAATCCTATGAAGTAAGAAACTTCAAACTCTAAAAATTCAAGTGGCCATATCTTAGATACCACAACCAAATTTTATTTTCAATACAACATTTACAAGACCATTGCTATTTTTCCGAAAACACATAGGAAACATCCTATTCCTAGATATTGGAATAGTAATGACAATTATATTTCCCTAATTCTTATCATAAATAATGCATTATTTATTTCCAAAAATTATCCTATAATTTTTTTTTACAAAGTTTCCTAACACTTCGCAAATTATGCTTTAAATCTAGTTTATAATAGATATCATTTATGTATTTCTTACCCTCACATGTGTTCACCTCCATTACTCCTTTACTAGGAACATCAAGAAAATTATTGTCTCCAAGTTTGATTTTGTTGTTGAAGCTCTCATCCATGGTAGAAAACACATTGTTGTTGCCATACATGTGGTTGAAATAGTTTGAATCCAAGTACCAAACTTCTTGTGGATTGGTTTCTTCTTTATCACATGACATGAATAAATGACTTGGTGATTCATGTTCTTCTTCATTAAAAAAATTTGCTTTTCTTCCTTCATTAGCTACCTTAATTCTACAGTTATTTTCATAATAACCATACCTCTTACAATAGTATTATTGCACATTTCTCTTGTTAAATTCATCTTTTCCTCTTGTTTTTGAAGCTCATTTTCTTCCTCCTCTTCCTATTTATGAATTTGAGCTTTGGCCTCTTCCTTGGTCTTGCCAATTACTTTGATTGGTGGTTCTTGCTCCTTCATTTCCAAAAATCTTCAACATGGAAGAAAATATTTTTTCTTAATCTTCAAATACATCTCTAAGTCTCTCCTCATTACACATAAAAGGACCAACCAAGCTATCAATCTCAAGTGTTTTCAAATCCTTGATTTCTTCTATGATGATTGCAACATTATTCCACCTTGGTGTCAATGTTCTTAAGACCTTATTTACTATAGTCTCTCTATGCATGCATTCTCATAATATGTCCATTTTATTTACCACATCCTTAACTCTCACACACTAAATCCTTTTTTTGCTTGCATTATAATATTCTCAAATTATTCTTTTAGGGTTTGCAATTTAACAACCTTCACCTAGTCACTACCTTCATATCCCTCTTATAGGGATTTCCATGCATATTTTTCTATTTTGGCATCTACTATTTTTGGAAAAAGGCTCGTATCAAAGGTTTATTGTATGTGATATAGAGCCAATGAGTTTTTCTTCTTGGCTTATTTTTTGGTATGTTTGTCATTATGGGATAGAAAGGCCTATTCATTTGGTTCTTAACTAGTATCTACAATTTTCCATAAATATTTTCCTATCAACAAGATTTTCATTTTAATACTCCAATATTCATAATCAGCACCATTAAATTTTGGCATTGGAAATGAATTAGTGTTGACTATGTTCAATTGCCAGAAAGAACACCAACAAACAATATTCAACCCAAATTATGATCTGCTAATGCTCTGGTACCAAATATAGAAAATGAGAGAAAGTAGTCATAAAATTTCTTCTTCGACATTCAAAATGCAACCAATACACCATATAAAGAAAAATAGACAACTTGTTTTAAAATTGCAGCCAAAATCCAATGAAAAATTGCAACCAAGTGCAATTAATGTACAACCAAAATACAACCAACAGTGTAGCCAATTTACTATCACAACAATCTCTCCTTTGTTTTTTATATTTGCAACTACAATTGAATACCTTATGACAACAAATAACTATAAAGGTAAAGCAACGAAAATAATTACAATTGTTGAAATGTGTGGATGATAATTATTATAGAGGGCACATGGTTATCATCATATGCCAACACCTAGTGGGTTCAAAATTTGGTCAATAATGAAATGAACACCACATGAATTGGCTTGGGTCATTTAGCTTAGGCCTTGAGTTTCATTCCATAATAGCTAACAAGTGAGAACTTTACTATATAGCTTGTGTATGGTGACTATGAAATGAGGTACCCTTATGCCCTTTTAGGATTATATACCCCTATAGGTATCCCATGCCTACTTGTGAATTGGTGTAGGTTTGTTGAGCAAGGTTATTGACTAATTAAGGGATGATATTCCCTTACTATTAGTCAACATAGGTTGGGATCATGGTGCAAGTAGCCCACTTGCTTTCACTCCCTTCAATTTTTTAATAACAACAAAGAACAATGGATTATGTCCATGATTAGGAATAGAAGGGGAGATAATTCAAGGTGGGGGGAAGTTTTGGAACACAAATAATTCAAGTTAGAATTTGTAAAGAAAATGAAAAATAAATTTTAAAATAATAGCTGATAAAGGGAAATATGCATAGTTATTTACATATTGTTTTGGTTGGAATTCTTTTTTAATAGATTAGATTAAGGTGTTTTCAAATCACAAAAGTAGTCAATGTCCTCCCATCCATTGTAGCAAGTTTATACACATTTAGGCTACCAATATTATGAATTTGATAGGGTTTTATCTATAAGGAGTCAAACTTCTAGTGTTCCCCTAGTTTTTCCTATTCTTCATACCATTTGAATATGAGATATCCTTCTTTGTAGTCTATATGCATGGCCTGTTTGTCAAACCATATTTTTATGGCCTCTTGGTATTGCATCATTCTTTTGAAATGCTTTTGAAATTTCTTCCTCTAGGGTTAGTAGTGCATTTAGTCTTAAGTGTATGCTTAATGCTAGTTCCTTTTAATTCAAGTTATTTTGACATTTATAGTGAAGTGAGCTTCAAATTGATTGGTAGCAAGGCCTCCTTACCATATACTAACTTATAAAGTATGACCCAGTGTATGTTTTTGGTGCCACTTTATCTACCCATAGTGATTTATGCAACTTGGTGTGTTAGTGCCAAAAATTATTTTTTTAGGATCCTTGTGATGTTCTTGTTAGTTGATTCATCCAATCCATTTATTTAGGGGTAGTAATTGTGATATATTTTAATAAAGAATCCATTTTCAAGGGTAAAATTCATCTTGGCTCCTTAAAGTAGGTAGAAAAATATTTTACTATGGTAGTTGGAGCCCCAAACTTGGTGATGATATATTTTAACAATTGGACCATTATCTCCTAATTAGCCATTTTGGTTGGGATTGGTTCAACCATTTAATGAAGTAACCTATAGCATTTAGGATCCACCCATATCCTATACTTGAAAATAAATTATTTTTTCCTATAAATTATATGTCCAATTATTGGAATGGTTTAACCATGATAAAGGGTTTCAAGGGAATTGACACTCTTCTATTCTTTCCTCTAAATATGTAGCAAATTCTATAATTCTTGATCCAACATTAGAAATTAGCAAATATAGTAGGATAGTAATATATAGGCCTAAATATTTTATAAGTTGTGGTGGGACATAAATAATGCCCTCGTTCATCATGGTATTTTTTGATTAGGGTCTCTATTATTTCTTCTCCAATGCAATGTAGCAAGACACTATTATATCCCTTCCTAAACAAGACACTATCAAGTTGTAATTATGTGTTTATTTTTGCCTAAAGTGAGACCTCTCTTTGGCTATTGATCCTTCTAGTACATTTCCTATGGCCATATACTTGAATGTCACCCATCCAGTCTATTTTTTCATGCACATCTATTTCTTTTACTAGAGCAATCTAATATTTAAAGACTACCATTTCCAATATTTTACATAAGGCTCTTCCATTTATGAGCTTAGTGGTTTTGATATTGATGTTAAATTATTAAATTTTGTTGATCCACCTAGCCCTCTTCTATTCTAACTCACCATGAAGCATGGAAAATTACACATCAAGGTGTACTATGAAGATAGTTTTTTTTATTTATGTTAGATATTATTTTTCCTTTTAAAGAAGTTTCATGATGGTATATACATGATTTTAATAAGAATATATATGTCTTTATAGTTATGGATGGTTTGGATCATACATGAGATGGGATGGTCCTCATATTTATCATTATTTTCATTCAACACAGTTGTGATGCTTTCATCTATACTAAACACATATAGCCTAAAATATTTGGGAAATTCAAGGTTAATCAAGACTAGGAATCTAGTGATAACATATTTGGAATCTTGAAAATCCTTCTTACCTTTATTGGTCCATTCCAAGGTAGCATCTTGTCTTAATATTTTGGTAATAATTTTTATTGTTTGGGTAAATTTTGAGATGAATTTAGCAATAAATTGGATTCAACCTCACAACTACCCAATTCCCTTGATGTAAGTGGGTAATGGTGGTCTTAGATGAATTTTATTGTGTAAGTACCTATGGCAAAAAATTCTTTGACACTACATGACCTAGTAGTTTTTATTCTTGGACCATAAAAATAGACTTCTTAGGATTTCGGAAGACTAACTCAATATGTTCAATGTGATTACTCCTATATTTGGATTATATTTTTAGGTCATCAAGGTACATGAGAATTATCTCACTTACAATTTTACCAAACGTTGTTTTCATAAATCTTTGGAAAATTAACCTCATGTTTGATAGAGCAAATGATATTCTTTTATATGTGAAGATCCCCCATTTGGAAGTGATGGTTGTCTTATGTTTCTCATTATATTTGACCTAGATTTGATTATACCCTAAGAAACCATAAATGAGAGGCAACATTGTAACCTATCTAACTTTTATAGAATCTAATCTATGGTAGGAAAAGGATAATGGTCCTCTAATAAAGCCTAGTTTAGGTTCTTGAAATCAGTCCATAAAATTATATTACCATTTTGATTTTTTATAGGAACCAAATTAGTGACTCAAATGTATTTTTTGATTAGAAATATTATCTAGTCCTATAGGAACTTCAAAATTTCTTTCTCATTACCGCCTCAATTGTATAGTTCATCAATAAATGCTTCTATCTCAATGGCCTAGCACTAGGTTCTAACTCAATGATGGGATCTATAATTTTTTGATTGTAGACCTTGAGATATTTTTATGGACATGCAATGATATATTTGTACTTACCATAAAGCTATTTAAAAATGTGTGTTTCTTATTGAGTGTAATTATTTGCAAGTAGTAAGTTTTTCCCTTTAGATCCTTCAATAGGATGATATTATGAGGCTTTTACTTGAAGGATCATTTTTCTTATGTTATCATCTAGGTTAAACATACTCTATAAAGTGATCAAATCCTTAGTAAACTAATTCTTTTTTAGTTTTATGATCCCATACTTCCTGTCACCCTCATATTCATTCTTCTCTTTAGTGTCTTGGACCTCTCTAATTAATAAGTCTATGATATGTTCATAATTATTAAAGACCTTCCAATGATTAGAATTATCATGGATGATTGGTATGAATACTACTTCCAATTCTTTAGGTTTATCCCATGTATCATTTGTAGGGTTAAATCTATTTTCCGTGCCTACCAACTCACCTACCTTGTCACTTAGTTCTCTAGGAATTACATTGATCTCATATGTGTTAAAAATTCTAGTAAATATTATACATGATGCTTATACAACATTATATGTTTGTTGTTTATAGTGCATTGAGAATAAATCTAATTTATAATTATTTTTTAGACATATATTCTCAAGTCTTTAACTCCCAAATTCTTAGATTTTCTCAAGATAGTATAAAGTACCTCATGTTCTTCCAAATTATTGGTACAAATGAATAATAATAGACATGTAAAATGATTTTGTTGACCCTATGGGTCAATAAATTGAATACCAACACCTATCCCATTTATATTTTTGGTGTCATCAAAGTATGTTATCCAAGTTTCATCTACTCCTTGAGTTATCAAAGTTGGAATATTAGATGCTACTTTTGAAATGAGATAGTTTATTAGTTTGGTCTCCATGGAGACAACCTATAAAGTTATTCATATTACAAAAATTTAATTATCATGTTGACTTTTGATCTTTTATCATCTTAAAGATACTCATATTCCATGAATTTTGAGAGCTCATTCCAATTTATAGTACCTTCTTCATCCAAATTATGCAAGAAGTAGTTGCAAGATAACTCATTTTCTATCATGATCACCTTTGCATCCTTAGGCACACTCATATGGGTATAAATATTATATTAACTTATATATCCACTTTCTAGATAGAAATATACCAAATTATGAAGGAAGGTCAACAATTGTTACTTCTTTCACCACTATAAACTATAGGTATTTAGTTATGGTCATTACTAGGTCTTTGAGGACCCCCACAACATTAAACCTAGTGTCATCCATTTGTATTTGGTATCTAGCCATTTTGGTATAAGGAAAATCCATCTCTTCATAAATATATTTAGGAATCATCTTCATCATTGCCATTAAATCAACTATGCAACTCAAATTATAATTTTCAATTTTTAAGGATCATAAAATATAGGGATGGATTCATTGTATTAGGGTTTGGTCTGTTCAATATATCAATATTATTGTCCTAAATATCCACTATATTCCCTATCATAAAATTATATTAATCAAATTTCATCCCCATAAACCATGACTCTGGATCGTGCACATTATGCTAAGGTATATATTTTTTTAGAAGAATAGTCCATTCCTATAAAAAATCATAATATATCTCTCAAAAAGGATAAATTAAAGGTAAAAATATTTGGAGCATTGAATACAAAAATCCTCCACATCTAGATTGTGAGAATACCCAAAAAGAATAGATATCAATAATAATGGTAGCTTCTCATTGAAATGCTTAGAACCATTTAACATTCATGATTCTAAATCCCAAGACCTTTGGAGAAACCATCTTAAATGAAGACATGATCTTGTATCACGAGCAATAATCATCTTGATTTTTTTGCATGATTTTTGAAGGAAAATTCTCCCTTTTGTAATCTATAAATATAGTAGCATAGGATTTATAAATGATTGTAAAGTTTACATCTATAAATAAAGCATGTAAGTTTTCCTTTTATTTCTTCCTATATATTAGTTAATAAAATATTGAGTAGCTTGTGGGCAATCTAACCCCCACTTGTAGCACAATATTTATAATATTGTTTGCACATATATATGGAATACCTATGCATCTATTTTTGGTAGCCATCTATGTTTTGCATGCTCTAACTTCTCTTTATGTATGTGTATGTTTGTAATATTTACCTATTTTTATTTTTACTTGCATATGTGTGTGTATGGGAGGCCTACACATCTATTTTCAGTAGACATGTGATTCTCACACTCTGACCCATCTATTTATGCATGTGTATACCTATAAATATCATCTATGATCATTTATGTCAAGGAGAGGAAGTGTTCATGATGGGACATATCATTTAAGAATGTGGTGCAAGGAGATATTATTTGATCCTTGATGCATCACTATGACAACCCAGTAAAACACACATTGGTTGTAGTGATCTAAACTGATTAATAGGCTTTACAAACAAGGAAGATGGTTTGATAGGGGTAAAAATTTTCATTTTTGATATTTTTTTGCACCCATTAATAAGTAACATCATACTTTCAACCTATTCTAGAAGATTTTTCTTAATATTCCTTAAATTTATTCTATTTTAAAAAAATTAGCTTAGACGTAAAAGTTATACTCTTTATAAGATAAATTAAATATACTAAATAGTAAAAAAGAAACTATATTTTACCTTCTAAAATAATCAAACAAATATTAAAAGTATGTTTCTCCAGTTTTTATAAAGTTATAGTATTTCAAGAGGGAATTATATGTAAGAGCCCTTAAAAAATTCAATACATAAAATATACTCTAACTTCAACGCTAGTAACTGAAACAATAATATTGATAATTCAAGTAAAAGAAAAAAGATGTCAAAAGTGGTCAAATACTTTATATCCTTAGTTTATAAGGAAATTCATGTTAAGTTTTCATTCTAAGGTTAATAAATTTCATATGCATTTTATTATATAGTTATGTGGGGTAATATGTGTATGTCTAAGTTTCATTCAACCAAAGTTTAACAAGTAATTTATTTTTCTTAATTCCAAATCAGAAACATGATACTAATGAGTAATCATATATATGTATATTATTCCTAAAATATAATATTATTCTATCTCAAAACAAAGAATTGTGTTGCTAAGAGAATGATTCCAAGCATGATTTAATTTTTCTTTTAGATCTATTACATTCCAACTCATATTAGAAGGTTGTGGTCCTTAAGAAGCTACTCTAATATGTGTAATGTTAAAATAAGGTTCCATCAGCAGTCTTCGAACAACACATGGAGACAAAGTAAATCATACACCATACAACCAATAAACTAAATAAAGTAAACCCTATTTATTATTTTAAAAGAATTCCACTACAGAAACTTTAAATAAAATTCCTCTTTCAAAGGAATAGTTCCACTTAAACTTATATCCATAATTTGCATATACAATATTGTTAAATACTATAACACACAAAATAAAAGAGACTCTTTAAGTTCAAGCTTTTTTTTATTGGTAAAAGAGGTTTTGAAAGGATCCCGTAACCTTTTACAAAGAGAAGAAGGTTGGGAGAAGAGTTCCCAACCAAAAAATAGCTGAAGAAATAGACCCTTTATGGGTTATTGGAGAAAAATAGCTAAACCAATAAAATTTGAATCAGGGCCATCCCGCCCAAAACCATACAGAGGATGGAAAATTTGAATTAGGGCCATTCCGCCCAAAACCATACAAAGGATGGAAAATTTGAAATAGGGCCATCCCACCCAAAACCATATAAAGGATGGAAAATTTGAAATAGGGCCATCCCACCCAAAATTTAAAATTGAAACTTGAAAATGAAGCGAGAAAAACAAAAAAAATGAAATTTGAAAATCGTTCCCACCCATGGGCAGCCAAGGACGTAGTTGTAGGAAATAGACTAGGAAGCATCTGCAAGATGTAAACCAGGATACCGATTAGGATGCAATCCATGAAGTAGAAACTAAGCAAGATGTCTATTAGGATGCAAACTAAGAAGCAATGATAGAAAAGTGAACAGGATGCAGCAGTAGGACACGGTCCTGGAAGCAGTAAGAACCCAGAGATGCCACAACACAAATCTAAAAAGTAGAACAACAATCCTAAGTATCTCCTTAGGCTAGGAGATCCTCTTACACATAGAGGTGAACTTCAAGGAAGCCAAAAGACCCAAGGAAATGAATATCCGCAAAACCCAAGTGAAGAGTAGATATAGGCAAGAATATTCCAAGGATCCATATATGGAGTTAGGATAAACCAAAGATGTCAACAAAGCATAGGTCCACTCCCCAAATACTAAAGGATGCATTATGGTACCTCAAGAAATAAAAAAGGATCTGAAACCCTCTATCCCTGCATACAAATAGCTTCAAGGACTGAAGTTGGGAAGCCAATGGATCCACTCAATCACATTCAAAAAATAAGGTCACCCTCGAAATCAAGAAGACATATCTGAGTGTACACTAAAAGGATCAGGTCTAGCAACAAGAAGCCCCTGAATAGGAGCCTAAAAATGAAGCCCACCCACAAGAAGGGACCACCAACAAGCACCCACCCATGACCTCACCACTCTACACGAACCGAAGGGACTCTGGCCTTTGGCACCAAGAAGAACACCACCACTGTTGGAACTGGAGAAAGAAATCTTTGTAGGCCACCGAAGCTAGGAAACCCAACACAATCCAGGGGGTCAAAAGCTGAAAACCATCGTAGAAAAACAACCCAAAATCACCCCAACTAGTTTGGGATAGTAAGTGGCCCTGTCTCCCTGAAACAACCAGATATAGCAAGAAACTACTGAACCCAGAAGAAAGTGGCACAAACCAGCCATGAACCCACAACTGGTAGAGAACCCTAGCAACAAAGCCAAACAAGCATAGAGCAACTGCACAACCGAAGCCAAAGGCAACCAAGGGAACACCATCAGAAAATCATAGCAAAATACCATACCATTGTATGTGTTATTGCAAGATCACCCCAATGGGTTTGGATCAATAGATGGACCTTTCCCCTCCCTAGAAAGCCAAAAAAATAAGAAACTACAAAAACTAGAAGAAGTGTTGCACCATCCAACCAAATCCCTAAAACTAAAAATGACCAAGAAATGCAGCCACCCTACACACTTGCCAACCAGAGTGAGATCCATCTAGGGGATCAACAACTAGAAGTTTACACAGAGTCAAAGGTAGCCAAGGGAAAATCCTTAGATAGCTGTAATAAAATACCATACCACTATATGTTCTCACAAATTCACCCCAGTGGGTTTGTATTAGTAGATGGACCTTTCTCCTCATTGGAAATACAAAAAAAAATGAAACTATTGAACCTAAAAGAATTGTTGCACCATCCAACCAAGTCCTCGAAACTAACAATGACCCATGAAATGAAACTAGCAAGACCTCTAGTAAGCAAAACATTCTAGACACGGGCCACAATAGAGAACTAAGCATGACTAGTAGCTAGATCCAAGATAGGATAACTTTTATTTTATATGTGCTCGATCGTGGTTCTTCGACTACGATCTGAAGCGTTCTCCTTTGCACATGATCTCATGTTACAAATACAAAGCACAAAGATCACATATGGGGCTTTGGCTAGCAGTTAAGCTACGCATAGTGGAGATCGATATAGGCCTATGTGGCTTGGGCTACCTACGCTGTCACACCTACCTACAGTGGTTTGTTCATAGATTTTGACCCGAGCCCGATCTGGGCCTACGCAGCTTGGGCTGCCCGTGCTGCTTAAGTAAACATTTAAAGATTTTTTTTTTTAACTATTTACAATCAAACCTGAATTCTTAATGGGTTATTTTTCTTGATTTGCAAAAGCAATTCATTTTCTCATTTGGATTTTATCTAACACAATATTTATATTACATAATTGCTAATCAATTTTATATGTTTTAAAAATAATTAAGCTAATATAGAAAGGAAACACCCCATTCATGAGTATTTATTTCAAAATAATAACATTTCCAAAAGTAAAAACTAACAGTACCTATACTTATAAGGTAGATAGTATATCACAATTAAATTTGTAGTACATATTCCTATAAAAGGGATTTCCAATGAGATATTTCCATACCATACAATTTCCAAGTATAATTCGATGCTTAAACTAAAAATTAGAAAGGTTATAACTAAATAGTCCAAGCCTTATATACTTCATAAAACAATATACTTTCAAAAATGAAACATCTTCTATTTTGTTCCTTCCATAGAATCCATTGGGTTGGTTCTCTTTCTCATTAGTCGGATGTGAATATCGTGGGATCTTAATGGCTTTGCCTAGTTCTAGATGCATCTAATAATGAATGTGTTGTATGCAAATCTACTCAATTCTAAAAATGAACATATGGGCAGATCAAAACAACTAATAATTCTATATCATATTTCAACCTTTCAATTAAAATTAATTAAAAAATTTACACGACCATTTACTACCACTCGTTAAGCATACCAAATGTGTAATGACCCAAAAATAGCTACAAGAAAACACATAGAAAATAATTTTATGTTTTTAAGTTTTACTACAAATAGGGATTCATAAACCCCTAACCAACCTTTGGTTTTTCTACTGTTTAAGTTCCTTAAGTTTCTTGACTTTTCCAAAGTTTTACATCTCACTCAATACCCTATCACAAGTCCATTTGTGTAGGTATATTATGTGTTACTGTAAATAAGCTTATCCATCTCATCATTATTGATGAGCTAAAATTATCACCTTTAGTACAGTTGAAGGTATACACCCATCACCATACCATACACAAGTCCATCTGTGTAGGTATGCTATGTGTATTGCAAGTTAAGCTATCCATATCATCTTCACGACAAGCTGTCTTAAATCATATGTAATCAATTAGTTTACTTAGTTAACATTCTCCCTAAGGGGTCTCAATCCCTTAGGTCTTTCTATGTTCACCCTAAGAGGTCTCAATATCTTAGGTCACTTTCTAGGTTCACCCTAAGATCTCATTTTCTTAGGTTACTTTTATGTTTAGCAAGAAGACAAGAATAACTCTATCTACTTAATCAATCAAAGAACAAAATTCATAAAGCATACAAGAAGTACTTAGAAAGGAAACAACATTTAAATAAAGGTAAACATTAAATAAAATAGAAATCTAGATAACAAAGCATAGATGAATCATAATCATAAATTAAATATACATATCCCATTCATTCAATAAACTATTACATATATCCAAGTATGGTAAAACCTCCATACTTTTAAAAGAATAAAGTAATACATCTATAATCATTTAGGGATTTCTCCCTACAAGTATAGTCTATTATGAACATAAATAAATCATTGCAAAAGTAAATCAAACCGATGCATATGAACCAACTACCATCTTCGGTACTCCTTGTATTTCCATCATTCATTTGAGGATAGTAGGGGATCAAGGTAACCCATGGTTCTATGAAAGACATGCATCTACTAGTAATATGAAACCAATGCATTTATTGTTTTCTTTACCAAATTGCAACTATAAAAATTCAATTAAAGTATTCATCCATCTACTGTCTAGTTGATATCATAAAAATCTCCTCATTTTTATTTTCACCTCTCATTTTCTCAAGAGATTCATTTCAACAGGAGTATCTAGATCACCAATTATACTCTAATAAAATCATTTCAAAACCCTTAGTCAACGTAATCAAAGTCTCATACCTTCAATTATTTAAATAAACTATGTTTTATTTATTCAACATAATCAAAGTCCCATACCTTCAATTATTTAAATAAACTATGTTTCCTTTATTCAACATAATCAAAGTCTCATACCTTCAATTATTTAAATAAACTATGTTTCCTTTATTCAATTCAATAATCCAATTTACTCTTTATTAAATCAAATAAAGTTTCATTCCTTTAATAAATTCAATATTTCAATTTACACTTTATTAAACTCACTAAAGTTACATTCCCTTAATCAGTTAAATAATTTAAATAACACTTTATTCAATTAATTTGAAGCTTCTTTTCTCTAAATAATTAAATAATTAATAAAATGTATATTTATTTAACTTAAAGTTTCATTTCTTTTAAGTTATTAAATAATCAACAAAGTACAAAAGCCTTTCAATTGATTAACCACAACTTAAGATTTATGCAAGAATCTTTAAATGAAAAAAGAAGTGAAATAAAACCCTATCTTCCATAATCCAAGGAGACCAAAAGGAACATCACACGAAAGATAAAAACTACAATATAGAGGGGATTGGAAATGAAAGTCGAGGTCACAGTCAATCAAGATAGAGGGTACAAACAACCACAGAACTATGTGGTATCCTCTGTTTTGCTAATAGCAAGCTCCATTATAGCTATATACAAGTTATTACTCTTATGGGAGGAGTGTACACACTGACAGAGTAGAAGGATTCAACTCAACCAACAAATGAGGAAATACTCAAACAAACATTGCTACCACAAACACGACCAACTGGATACTGGTTTTCTTGGACAAAAGACTACTACAATATAACTAGACATCAAATACAACTCTCGCTATCCATACCCTACCCAATGGGTATAAATTACAACATGGTTTGCTACCAACATTTCTTCCAACTTGATATTGCTTAACAAAAATAGTGCAACAAGGGAGAACCACTATCTATGGAAATGATGACAAATAGTGTGGAAAGGCTACCCGTGATGGACCCAAAGGAAACTCAGCCCTAAGAGAAATTAGGATGTTCCCAACAAGTTAGAGGTCGTGCACGCCTAAGCAATATAATAATAAACCAAGTTGTTACATCCATAAGGTGATCGATCAATAAAAAAATAACAATGGGTAAAACTCAACCCGCACCCCATTTAGGTAGTCAAACAATTCTAAAGCAAAATAGGTAAAGGGATATATTTTCTTCAATATCAACCTATAGTCTTGGTAGATCAGTTAAGCTTTCCCTTTGGAAGTGTTGTGTTAGTAAGACATTTGACTTCCTCCTATTGATTTTTGTCCAGTCCTTCTCACCTCTCACGACTAATATCCAATGCCCTCCCTTCTCTCCTTCCTTTGTGTTATTTTTTCTTTTACATCCAAGCTTATCCTCCTCCCAAGGCATAAAGAATCCATCCCCCTTAGTCCCATACCCCCTGACAATCCTCCTTAACACTCATCTACCCCTTATAACTTCTTTCTCATCAAATTGACAAGTAAGATATTTGCCTTTGAAAGATTCATTCCTTTCTTACTTTAAAAATCCATCATAAATGCAACTTTTCTTCAAAATATTATTAGGGCATAGGACATTCTTTGTATTCATTCCATACTCTTCTCATGCCTTCGAACAAATCGTAGGAGGAGAGCGAAAGAACTTGGCATATTACCATAAAATATTTTTAAATTATTAATCATAATAACAAATCTTAATAGAGTCTTAACATCATGTAAGTAAGGACTCTGTTTTCATTTAAGTAAAGTCTTTTATTATTTATTTAAATGAAAACCTATTATCATTTAAATAAAAAAAATTAAATGAAATTCTATTTTAATTTTAATTAATACCTTATATACATATATATAAACACAAAAGGATTCCTCTACCATTCCTGAACATCCCTATATATATATATATATATATATATATATATATATATATATTAATATATATATACATATATATGTATATATATATGTATATATATATATATACATATATGTATACATATATGTAACATATATATATACATATATGTAACATATATGTATACATATATGTATATATGTATACATATATATATATGTATATATATATATATACATATATACATACATATATGTTACATATATGTATATATATATGTTACATATATGTATACATACATGTATATATATATATATACATATATATATACATATATATGTATATATATATGTAATATATATATATATATATATATATATATATATATATATATATATATATATATCAAACAAAACAAGGAGTTCTTTAAAAGCAATTAAATTATGCACATTCCCAAAACCCATGATGCAGCAAAGTTATGAAATAAAATACAACCAAACATATGCAATAGATAAAGAGGGATTCTTTCCATCAACCTAGTCACCTGTCTTAGCCAAAGAATTTATGATAGCTACTAGGCTATCAACTGAGGCTCTAGGTGGCTAGATATTAACGATTATCCTAAAATTGACAAAGCATACCTATATGAGGGTATCCATCCATGTTACCCTGAGCTCCCTTAAATCATCACTTCCCTAACCTCAAGTACCCCACTTTTGGTGGATGATTCTACTTATTTCACCCAAGAGTGTACATGATCTTGCATATTAAAAATATGTTAGCAGTACCATGTTCTTTTGAAACTTAAGCTAAACATCACACAATTGTTCATTTGTACAAAACTAAGTATCAAAACATCATTAATCAATACACAGTTTTTCATGACAAAAAGGCCTGCTAAGGAGGGTTATGATAAAATGAGCCTTTATTATATTACAAGATCTACATTTAACAATTGATTTATCTAATGTTATAATATTATAGAAAGAAAATAAATTAGAGATAGGAGTAATTCACATAATAAATTCTAAACTATAGGGCAAAAAATTTTATTAAATCATTTACTTAGTCTACCACAATCCACCGCTCACCGCTTAGGTATCGTTGATGGTGTATTTTATCTAATCATATGGTGGTGAATATTAAATAGAAGAGACTACTATATTAAATAATAATGCATGGATAAGGAAAATAAAGGTGTTATCCTTTAAAAATGATGAAGTAAGAAATATTTAAACCATAATAGTTTTTCATTAGAGCAACTCAACATATCCAAATTCATTTTTTGAACAAAAGCATGTATCCTAAGCTTAAGGAAAAATGTAGACATATTTGGCAGTTCTACATCTAAATTTTGAAAGGTATTAATTCAGAACTTCCAACCCAATCTACATGGCTAAATAATTTAACCTTCCTTTAATAAAATCCCCTAATATTCCTTTAAGAAAAACCCCTTTCTTACTGATCTTAATAGTGTCTTAAGAATTAGATAAGTAATAAGTAATTGCATAAGAAGGAAAGAGAACAACCATTATAAGAATTCATTTATTTTTCCTGTAAAATAGTACTTAAATATATAGATAAAATGAAAGAGTTGACCTATGTTTAAAAGAACCTTTGCTACAATGAAATCTTCTTTCATGGTTATCCTTTCTTCTTCTAGAACCCTTGATTATTCCTCGTATATTTTTTGACTTATTAGAAATTCAATTTATAGAAAGCAAGGGATGGTTATTTTTAAACAAATGTATTTAAATGCATTCAACCACTTTTTAGCCTTCTCTTCCAGGTGGATAGTAACTTAATATTACTTACCATTTTTATAAAATTTAGAAATATTAAAGGCATTATGCATATTAATTTTATTATATTATATTATGTTATATTATATATATATATATATATATATTATTTATAATAATAATTAATTTAGTAAATATTTATTAATAAGTTTAAACATTAACCAATAATTTAATTTTACCATCTAAATCTATACCTCCACCATTCTTTCTTTTACTGACAATTTCATGTTACCATATGCCAAAAGAGAATAACTCTTATGCTTTGGTACTTTCCCTATCGTTTGAGGTTTCTCACAAGGAACATTCATTCAATTAGAGGTATAAAGTATACAATACACAACAAACAAACATAAAATAAGGCAAACACTCATAATAGAAGACTTACATTCATGATGCACCTATATGAGTGCAGTTATTTGAGCTTCCATGTACTCATGAGCTATTGGTGAATGTATCATTGGTAGGGCTTATTTCATCCCAATCAATGTGAATACCCCACCACAGTGATATTTCACACCACCATCATTTTCTATTTTACCTCTTACGATAAACTTTTATCAACCTACCAAAGAAGTATATATGGTCCTACAATCACAAAATCCATCAACAATAACACATTCTAGAAGTAGAAAGCAAAGTACAACTCATCAATTCATATATATAATTAAATAGTAGTCATGCTAGGAGGATCATTACAATCACCATCTTTGTAGGATAGATTTTTACCTTTTTTTTTGTTGTTTTCAATTTATCTCTCACATCCCTTTTCCCATAAAGTCTATAAGTGTGCCTTAATATTATATCTCAAAAAAGATCTATCCTTTCAAAAATTCCTAGAGGCTTCCAATTGAGTTGAACCTCGTGCTCTCAGGATAGGCCCTACTATGTTTACATGAGGTATGATTGTCTCGACTCTCCTCATGAGGACAATTAGAGAGGAAAACAAGAGCCATAGATTGACATAGTAAAATGTTAGGTATATTTGATAAGTTAGAACTATGTGATATTTATTATTTCTTAGAGAAATTGATTAGACATTTTTTACAGGACTGCCCAAACTACTGAACTCATTTCGGCCATATCTCACTCATCCGAACTCGGATTGAGCTAAAATTTTGAGGGTAGATGCCTAAAAAACCCTAGAACGTCTCCACAAATTTTCATATCATTTGGAGCAACACATATCCTAGCGCATCCCTATGTGTGAACGATATATTTGGCAAGCGGCTATGCGAGGGTTTCATCTGGGTTGAGTGCAAGCAGCTCCAGAGGTTGGTTTTTAGGGCCTTCGGGCCCTAGCGGCCAATATTTTTGTGGTTTATGCTCAATATTTTAGTAGGAAATGTTGCAGGGGATACAAGATGGGTTAGAAATTTGTCTTTCAACAGATCATACTATGAACTTGAGTGACAATGGCTTCCAATTTGCTGCACAAAAGAAAAGTGAAAACCATACCTTTCCACGATGTCTAGGGCAAGGATTAAAGAGATCACGAAACAAGTTTCAAGAAGTTGATCAAAAAATGGCTCATATCTCAAGTGAATCTGGTGCTAAGGTGCACCCACAAAATAATTCTACTATGAAAAACCCTATCAAGGGTAAGAATTTCGAAGACTCGATCCCAAAAATGAATTTTAGGGATGCCCTTCATGGTGGACAGCCTCAGCCCAATGCTAATATCAATATTAGGGCTTCCCATAAACCTCTAAGAATGCCTAAGATTGATCCCAGGAAAATGGAGTCAGGATGTCTTAAAGCAGGTGATGGAACTCCTATTGTTAAGCTTGATATGGGTAACATTCAGACCGGCATTGAAGATTTGGAAAAAAGAGGACTAATTTGTTGGTTCATGGGTTTTCAGTCCGAGTCTATCTGCTTTCAAAGTCTGGGCTGCAAAAAGCTGGAAAACTAAAGGTGAGTTACAAATCTCTATTTATCCAAATGGTTATTTTCTTGTTTTATTTGCTAATAATGAAGATAGAGAGAAAAATTTTCAAGGGGGTCCTTGGTTTTTTGGAAGGGCAGGGCTTTTCATGAAGCCCCGGCATACTAAATTTAAAGTCGAAGAAGAGATGCCTTCTATAGCTCCCGTGTGGGTTAGACTCTTTGGCCTCCCTATTGAATTTTGGAATCCTACTATTTTTTCTTCAATTGGAAACTCTTTAGGAACTTTTATGATGACTGCTGATTGTACTCAAAATTTTGAACATATTATTTATGCTCGAATTTGTGTTTTAATGGATTTTGACAAACCCCTACCTAAAAATATCACATTACAATTTGGGGAAGACACTTGGGAGCAAGTAGTGGACTATGAGAACATTCCTTTTCATTGTAGAATTTGCCATGAATATGGTCATTTGGCAGTGCTTGCCCAAATAAAATTCCTGATCAAAAGAAAGAAGATATAAACTCAGCAGGTTTCCAAATACCTAAGAAGAAGAACACTCAGAAAAAACCAGTTATGAAGGATCAATCAAAGTCATTTGCTAATATGTTTGAAATCCTTTCCACAAATGATGTCCCAAGTGAGGAAGAGGAAATAATGGAAACTGAAATCTTAGAAACACAATTTAAATATGAAGGGAAGAACTCAGAGACAAACCAACAAATCAAAGGTTTTCAACAAAAAAAAAAAAGGAGAAAATTTACACAAGAAAAACAATATTTCAAATGTCAAAACTTCAAATAATGCAGGTCCCAATATAGACTCCGTTGAACCATCTAGTAAAATTTTGGTCTGTGTATGAGCATTCTTCAAGGTTAGAAGCCATCTCAGATTCAATTGGAATAAGTCAAGAAACAGGGAAAAAAATTGAAGATGGATTCTAATCAAAAAGTAGGTCGCAAGACCAATCAATATCATATGGTAAAAGAAGGTGAAAATCTTGTAGAGGAAGGTAAGATTAATGCCCTTCCCAACTTTTTTAGCCCTGGTATTAATGAAGATCATCACTTGGAATATTAGAGGACTCAAAGGGAGTCTTTCAAAACAAAATGAAATTAGAAGAATGATTCGGATAAATCATCCACATCTTGTTTTCCTTCAAGAAACAAAGATGTCAATGGAGGATATGGACTTAATTGCCGATAAAATTTGGCCAGCTAGAAAAGTGGTTTCCCTCAGTTCCCAAGGGACTTCGGGTGGCATTGCTTGTCTTTGGGACCCAAAAGAGGTAGTTATTCACCATATGGTTGGCAGTTGGGGTTTGTTGGCTATAGCTATTCAAAGTAGACATTCCAACCAGATTATGCTCTGCATTACTGTTTATGCCCCAACTTCTTTGGAGGAAAAAAGAAGACAGTGGAAGGATATTACTCATATTATCTCTCATTTTCCTAAAGCTTGGATCTTGATCGGAGGAGATTTCAATACCATCCTCTCTCTGGATGAGAAAAGGGGGGAAATAGAAATTTGGACAAAAGCACTGACCTCATGAGCGAATATATTGCAAACCTCCATCTTGTGGATATCCAACTAGATAATGGCCTTATGACTTGGTCTAATAGAAGGCAAGGCTTAGCTTGTATAATGGAGAGATTGGATAGGTTTTTGCTCTCTAAAAATTTCTTAATCCATGGTCACATTCCTAAAGTGAAGACTCTTAATAATGTTGGTTCGGATCATTGGCCGATCATGGTGGAAATGTGGAAAACCAATGTGAGTTTCTCTCCTTTTCGTTTTCAATTAATGTGGCTTAGAGACATTTCCTTCAGACCTCATGTGCAACAATGGTGGAAGGAAGGTAAACCTAGGCATGGGACTAAGATGTTCTGTTTTGCCAAAATACTGCAATACATTAAATCCAAAATCAAGACTTGGAACTGGAAAGAGTTTGGGGATGTTCATAAAAAAAAACATGAAGTTATTGCTCATCTTGAAAATTTGAATAAGAAAATCCATTTAGATGGCCTCACGAGAGAAGAGAAGTGTAGATGAAATTAAACTCACAACTCGGTTAGAGGAATGGGAAAAAAGAGAAGAAATCTTATGGAAGCAAAAATCT
Organism: Wollemia nobilis; assembly: GCA_028583015.1. Taxonomy (NCBI): domain Eukaryota; kingdom Viridiplantae; phylum Streptophyta; class Pinopsida; order Araucariales; family Araucariaceae; genus Wollemia; species Wollemia nobilis. The sequence goes on from JAQPPZ010002524.1 coordinate 4,127,172, forward strand.
AGAATTCAATGGCTCAAAGAAGGAGATCGAAACACAAATTTCTTCCACAAATCTCTTCTAGCTCGAAGATCTCACAACTTTATTTCTTCCTTAAAATCAGATTCTGGAGATGTTGTTTATACTTGGGATGGCATGAACTCTATTGTTGTTGATTACTTTTCCAATATTTTTGTTGCTACTCCTCTTGACTCAGCTTCACAACAAAATGTTCTTCAAGCAATCCCTTCTCTTATCACTTCGAGGAGAACTCTATTTTGACTTGCTCCTGTTACTATCAATGAGCTTCAACAAGTAGTTTTTAAAATGCAAAAAGGGAAAACCCCAGGTCCCGATGGTTTTCCTATTGAGTTCTACCAAGAGTTTTGGGATATCCTTCATGTTGATTTATTAGAGGTGGTGGAAGAAGCCAGGAAAGCCAAAGAAATTTTGAAGGTTATCAATAAAACTTATATTACTCTTGTTCCAAAAGCTCAAGAGGTTGATCATATCTCAACTTTTAGACCTATTGCTTTATGTAATGTTCTTCTCAAAATCATTACTAAAATCATGGCAGAAAGGTTGAAGCCTCTTTTGCATAAGATTATTTCCCCAGAGCAAGGGGGTTATGTGGAAGGACGTCAAATAGTAGATGAGATAGTTCTTGCTCAGGAAGCCATCCATTCCATGGATATGCAAAATTCTCCTTCCATGTTCATTCGGTTAGACTTATCCAAAGCTTATGACAGAGTGGATTGGCACTTCCTTATCAAAGTTTTGAGGCAATTTGGTTTCTCTAAGGATTGGATGGATTGGATTATGGGATGTATCTCTTTAGTTTCCTACTTAGTTCTTATCAATGGTAGGCCTTCTCTGTCTTTCCCGACTTCCAGAGGTATTAGGCAAGGTGACCCGCTATCCCCTTATTTATTCATCATTCTTGTTGAATGCTTGGGTAGGACTATAACCAAAAAGAGGGAAAACAAAACCCTTGAGGGAGTTACCATTGCTCATGGAGCTAGACCTATCTCTCATCTTCAATTTGTGGATGACTCTACTCTTTTAGGTAAAGCTACAGTTAAGGAAGCTTCTAATATTAAGCAAATCATTAGCTATTTTTCTAAGGCTATCGGGCAGTTGATCAATGAAGACAAATCTAAAGTTATTTTCTTTCATCGCTCTCGCTAGACAAGAATCCATGGTCTTGGATAAATTAAGATATAAGAAGACCTCTCTTCCAATCACTTATTTAGGTATTCCCATAAATATTCAAAGGCAGAAAAATAAATATTGGAATTGGTTGTTGGACAAAGTCAAGAAGAAAATTGGAAAGTGGACCAACAAGTGGCTTTCTTCCGGGGGTAGAATCACCTTGGTAAAATCAGTCCTTCAAGCTATTCCTATTTATGTTTCTTCCATTTTGAATATCCCAAAGGTTGTTCTTCGAGAATTGGATCAAATCAGTCATCGTTTCCTTTGGAGTGGTACTAAGGAGAAAAGAAAATGGGCCTTGGTGAAATGGGATACTTTATGTCTTCCTAAGAGTGAAGGGGGTTAGGATTCCGGTCTTCAATTAATAACAACAAAGCTTTAGCTGCTAAATTATATTGGAGGATGTTGCATAACCCCAATGCTCTTTGGGCCAATAATCTTCGTGCTAAATATGCTTGAGAACAAAAGTCCTCGAAGACCTTGTTCGCTATCAACTTCCTACCAAAGGTTCTCCCATTTTAGCAGTTCTTAAGACTGGTGAGGATTTGATAAAGAAAAAATTATTTTGGATCATTCATAATGGTCAACATGTAAATTTTTGGACAGATTCTTGGGATGGTCACAAGCCTTTGATAACTCAGTTTCCCGATTGGAGGCCTTGGATGGAGGAGCTTCACCGAGCTAATTGGATAAAGGTGGCTAATTACTATCGGTACCATACTTGGTAATTCAAAGGTTGGTAGATATTGGATCCCTATTGAGGACTGGCCTATTCAAATCCCAGAAAGGCAAAGACAAGATATCCAAGGCATCCTTCATATGAGATCCCTCTCTTGGTCCCATGAAAAAGATTGTTTTGGATGGAACAACACTACTAAGGGTGAGTATTCAGTTGCTCAAGGTTATTTGACCTTATGCCATAATAATCCCAACCATTCTTCTGACATATTTTCTCGATTGTGGGCTCAAAATCTCTGGCCTAAGGTGAGGTTCTTTAATTGGCTTTTATTGCATCGTAGGGTGCTTACTCGGTGAGCAACTTATGAAGCGTGGTTTTCATGGCCCTTTTAGATGTGAAATGTGTGAAGAGAATGTAGAAAATATCAACCATATTTTTATTGAGTGTACTTTAGCCTCTGAGCTATGGAGGAGAATGGCCACTTTACTTGGCTTACAGTGGTCCAATTTTTTTACTTTTGAACAACTTTGGAGGGATTGGCCTAATCAAGAGGGTGTTGATCATTTTATTAGGCGATTAGTTTGGATGGGTTCTACCATTCTTCTTTGGAATATTTGGAATGAAAGGAACAACCAAATTTTTAATCAAGATAGGAAGGATATTCACTATATTTGGCAAAATACCATAGCCAACTTAGTTGAATCAGTCCATCAACTCCTTAATCACCCCCAAAACTCCCACCAAAGATGGGATCAAGTGATGCAAAGATTGAATATTAAACCTTCTAAGGGCAACCAACTTAAAGGGAATGTGAGTATTAGTAAGATGGATAGGACTAGAAATTGGCAACCTCCTCCTAAGGATTTTGGAAAAGTCAATACTGATGGAGCCTCTAGAGGGAACCCTGGAAAAGCCAGTGTGGGAGGAATTGGTAGACTTTCGGATGGCTCCCTGGTTTTTACTTTTGCTGAGAATTTGGGTATTCTTTCCAATAACCTTGCTGAGGGGTATGGTATCCTCGAGAGGCCTTCAGGAGGCTACTAAGGTTGGATGGGAAAAGGTGTTAGTTGAGTCTGACTCTCAACTTATGATTAATCTCTTGAAGACTCCTTCTAAGAATCATAAGGTGGATTGGAGAATAAAAAGAATTATTGAGAAGATTCGAGTAATCCAGATGGGATTTTTGAAAGTTGATTACAATCATGTGGTCGGAGATCAAAACAAGAGTGTTGATGCTTTAGCTAATTGGGCTTTGGACAAAGGTGATCTTACTTGTTATGGCCACCCTCCTATATGGTGGGCTTCTCAAATTAGGGAAGCTCTTCTTTCTATCATTTCTTTGGATGGCTCCAGTTCTGAAGGTACCTAGTTTCTTGTTTTTTTTTTTTTTGCTTCTCTTTGGTTCATTCAGTTTTTTTTAGTTCCCTAGCTCATTCTATTCTTTATTTTGTTTCCTCTGTTGATTCTTGCCTTAATAGTCTTCTGGTCTAGATAGGTCATTGTTTTGTTCATTTTTTTTTCTTTTTTGTTTTTTTTGTTTAGTTTTTTAAGGTGGGTGGGTTCTTTTGTTTTGTTTTGTTTTTGTGTTCTTTGTGTTGTTTTTTGTTGTTCTTGTGTTTTTGTTGTTTTGTTTTTATTTTTATGTTTTTTGTTATTGTTCTTGTGTTTTTTTCGTTCTTGTTCTTGGGTTTCTCTTTGTTTGTGTTATTTCGTGTTTTTATGTGTGAGTGTTTTCTATGTTTTTTGTTTTTGTTTATTGTCTGTTGTTGGTTGTTTTTTATTTTTATTTTTATTTTATTTTTTTAGGTTTTGGTTGTGTTTATTTTTCATGTTTTTTTGGGGTTATGTCTTTGTAGTGTTCTGTTGTTTTTGTCTTGTTTGTGTTTTGTTATGTGGTTCTTGTGTTTTTCTATGTGGTTTGTGTTGTGGTTTCTTTTATCTTATTGTGCGTGTTTGGTTGTGCTTTTGTTTTTGACACACTCAAGGAGCATGTTTTTTATTTTATTTTATTATTTTTGTTGTTATTTACTTATTTTTAAATTGGTTTTGTGTGTTTGTTTGCTCCTTGAGTATGTCAAAGGTGGTAGGCCAGGTCCGAGTCCTGGGTATTTTTGGCGGAATGGATACCCCTGCCTCCTTGGGTCTTACCCGAAAGTGGCATCCCTTTTGGGATGTTTTCCACAAATAAAAAAAAAAAATCTATGTGGTATTTGTCTCAAATAAGTGCTTGTAGGATGGACATTTTGGGCATTACAAGTAGGTGGTGGATTCCTATTACCAACATTGTATTGACTTCTAAAAAGAGGGTTGTTTATGAGGTTATTTACATTGATGGGTAAACCATTAAAATAAATTTATATGTGTTAAGGTTGGACCTATATTGTACCAAGTTTGGTTTGCTAAAGTCAATGAGTAATTCATTTATTGGTGTAAGAAATTGATATCTAGGGGTATAAATATTTTATTGATAAGGTTGGCCATAGGAATTTTTCCTTTTAAATAAACAATATTAGAAACTAGAATATCCTCAAACTCGTCAACCAGATGCACCCATGTGGTAGTTTATTCCTTACTTTTCCCATTTATTTATCTTTGATGGTAGGAAACAATGCCCATTGATTAATATTCTCTCTTTTTTTTTTTTTTTTTTTGATCATGTATTCATAATCTTACATGTACAAACCTACACAAACAAAGTTTAGGGGTTAAAATTTGCAAACTCGATAAAATTTGGCTATAGAATTATGTGCTTGCAATTTTAGATGATTTACTAGCATAATTTAACTAAGTAAAAGTTTACATACAAAGTGCTTCACCCATGAAATGAAGTGATTTTCTTGCAATTTTGAGAGATTCACTCATGATTTTTTAAATAAAATAAATAAATGAAAAGGTCAAATCCAATCACTCAAATTGAATCACTTTAAAACTAGAGTGACTCACTTTCCCATGAGGGAGGGAGGAAGAATATTGTCTTTCCTAGCAAATTGATTCTTAGATTTAGAGCAAATTGCTCATAAGATTTGACTTGGAGAAATTTTACTTTTGCTGGATGAAATCACTTGCTAAATTGTGTCAATGGCTTATAGATTTATGTCTTAGAAAAATGACCTAATATCTACCTTAAATGCTTTCTCTCCATGATAGTTGCATATTGTTTGAGTTATTATCTTTGCAAAAATTTTGAAATTCTAGAAATCATATTAGAGTTGTCATTTACAACATATCTATAAAATTGACAAATAACAAAATGATTAATTTTTAAATTCAATTTAAAACTAGAGTTTATAAATCAAGTCCCTATTCTTGGAAAAATACTTTGGATTTAACTTGTGAAAGTGTAGAATAATCATAGAGAATCACTCACAAAATGGGGTGAGTTTCTTGCAATTTAGAGCAAATCACTCATAGATTTAATTAAGTAAATTTCTAGATAATCTACTCAAATGGAGTAAATCACTTCAAAATTTGGTGCAAATCACTTCCTAAGATTGGACTCAGCAAAAAATTGCTCAATTTTGAGTTAATGGCTTAATTTATAATGAATGCAAATTTGACACAAAAATCAATGAATTTTAGGCAAATCAAGCAAAATTTGGGGATAATGAAGGTTTTTCCAATTGAACATGCCAAAAATTATGTTGAACCATGGAAATTTTCCAACTTCTAATTTAGTATTTATACCCCAATTCTAGTTTTAACAAAGCTATAAGGGAGTGCCAATGGATCCTCCCAACCTCTAAATTTAGGTTGGATCCCTACTATCCTCACAGAATAGTCCTTACGCTAAACTACGCTAATTGCATGAAAAGTAAAGTGGAGAAAATAAAGTGCAAAAAATAAACATGCATAAAAGGTTAAGGGTTTGAGTGATTCAAAATAATTACAAGTCTAAACCATAGTAATGAAAGTGTGTGATTAATCGACATATGAAAATTTAAATAACATTAATTTCCACCAATTCATTAAATATGAAATTGATAATCAAATGACAAGATGGGATAAAAGGACAATGTCACAATCATTACACACTTAGAAAACTTGGAGGGCAGTCCCATTGTTTGAGTGTTATAGACTTATCAATTTCTTACAATATCATGAGGTCAAAGCACAATATGGATTACACAACTGTATATCTAAATTTTCATGGCCAAAATATTAAAAAAATTATCCCTATGCACCTATTTATAGTAATAGTTTACCCTTGATTCACATGGGTTGATAAATAACTCCTAGTGAAAGTAAGGATTTGGGACATCTCTATCAAAATGATGCACCACAAAATGTTACATGCCTCTAAAATGACTTAGTTGATCTTTTAGGTTACCAAATTCTTCATTTATTTTAAAATTTACATGAATTTTCATAGTATATTTTGTGTGTGTGTGATATTCCCATATAAGTATAAGGACCAATTACTTTGCAACACATATTTTTTTTAACTTAGTTGATCTTTTAGGTTACTAAACACTTGATATATTTTAAAATTTACATGAATGTTCATAGTATATTTTTTATATTATGTGTCTGATTCCCATATAAGTATAAGAACCAATCACATTGTAAAATTTATGTTATTTTTTAACTTAGTTGATCTATTAGGTTAATAAACTCCTCACGTCTTTTAAAATTTACAGTAATGTTCATAGTATATTTTTTATATTTTATACTAAAAGAACATAAAATCAATTTGTTTTTCCAATCATTTAGTCTTATGATATAAATGAGAATACCAACTAATACTAATCCATATTTATTTGGAATAAAATTCCTCTAAAGGTGTAAACAACATTGACATTCTAGTATTCTAAGAAAACATCATTAAGGACCTATATACATGGCTTCAACAACTAGTATCATATTACTCTACTGATTGAGTCACTAAATTTGATAAGGTTTCTTCTATGAATTTGAAAATGTCTATATAAACTCTATATTTATCAATATCCACTCATGTTTAACATGATATTTATTGTGATCTTATGAACATATAGATAATTTTTTCATATTCTATATACCTTTTTATACCCTTTGAACCATTACAAAGACTCGAAGTATTTACCAATGATATAAGTTTACCATCTAATAGTCCATTAACAAGTTCAATGATATCCCTACTCATATAAGGATTAGTGTTGGTGTATCCATAATACCAGTTATATCATTGGCCTTTAGGTTATAACATTCTATCTAATATAGTGTGATTTCCTATTGATACCTTAGTACAAGCCCATAGGTTTATAATAGTGTTGAAAAATGAGTCTTAATTGAAGCAAAAATATCCTACAACATCCTCATGCAAGACTCAATAGGAACTAAATGGAATTCATCTTGTTCTAAATCTATTATATCCTTGGTAATCACATTTAAAGGATCCCTCTATACAATAAAATTTTAATCCCCCTATGATACTAGATAGGTAAATAAAACATGCAATGTATTAAATATAACCATCACAAGACTCCCTTGATGACTTGCAAAAATCCCAATAGAATTAGTTGATGGTATATACCAATATCTCTTGTTACAATCAAACAATAATGCATGAATAGAAGTTAAACATTATTTGCTTGAGTTCTAACACTCAAGTTCCAAATGTTGCCTCAACCTCAAATTCCTCTAATTAATTAAATTGATTATTTCACATGTGTTATTACACTAATGACAAGTTGTTCCACATCACCATTAACAATGAAAACCATAAGGATGTTATGTATAATATACTATCAAGCATCTAAGTTTCTAAATAAATGACACTCTCATCTATATTCCCTTGATTATATGCATCTAAGAAAGGTAATTTAAATGAAGTATAAATTTAATTTTAAATATGTTATGAAAACATTTCATGAAAAAATACTTTGTTAGGTATTTGGCATTAGAAAGCAGTGATGACCTACATAGAAGGCCCTACCATTTTTACTATAAGATAATTTATGAGGCATGTCCTTAGGATGATTTTTGTGCTTCAAAAATATATTGTACCACATACTAGAGTGTTTTCCCCATAAAGAGGCAACTATTATCCAAAATAATTATTACTAAAAACTTATTATCCATGTTGAAAAATTATCATATTCATGGTTTTTATTAGTGCAAGTATTGCTAAGTTGATTCCTATTGTAATATATCATTTAGCCACTCTTGAACTTTCCTATCAAATGGATATGCTACTTCATCTATCTATATTCTAATGTTTTATAAAAACCATATAAATGTAGTCTCAAATTCATATTTTCCTAATAGTCCCCTTTGTCCTATTGTATTTTTTCAAGTGAAAACATCTAAAATAAAATAAAGAGTTGATAAAATAATGGAATATTTTACCCTAAATTAAATTCTGGCATTCGTTAAAAGTGAACATGAGTCTTTTGATGGATCTACCATCAAGCTAAAAAGTCCAACGATTAAAGGAAGTTCTACCAAGTCTCTTTCCTTTAAGGAGGATGAAACCTAGCTAAAGACCACTTCTAACACATCTATCATTTTGGTGAACATTTTAGAGAACACATCTATGGCATTTAACACAATGTAGACCATTCTTCAACAAGCTATAAAAATGACCAATGCATTCAAAATGAACGAGGAGTGAAGCAACAAGATGGATGATGACGTTCCTGCAAGTGACAACAAATAGAATCCTTTTGAGATGTTAGAGTATCTAGACCTACTAGGAATTCCTTTTTCTTCAGTTCCCCAAGGATCCTTTGGCCCCTGCTCTTGTATGTCCTGTTATTTTTTTACAGTTGTTTTCTTTAGTTTCCCCCAGAGATGATCTTTGGGATTGGAGGAATTTTGCTAGAAAGTATTTTTGTTATGGTTTTTGATGGTGACCCCGTAGGAGCTCCCTCTTTCCTTTGCTTGTTCTGTAAAATATTTAGGGTCCCTTTCAAAACCCTTTTTCTATCAATAAAAAAAATCCTACATTAACCCATTATTATTGGAATTTATAAAAAAATAAAATCAAACACAATATTGAAAAAAGAAAATGTACCACTCATAAAGAAGAATGTGGATATAAAAATTCTTTAGATGACAATAATATAACCAATGAATAAATAATTAAATCCAAAAATATATAAATTGTTATATAAATGGAGTAAAATTCCAACACAATACAATTTACTTAATTTTGAGTGTAAATATTGTTCATTGGATAGTAATATAATAATAATATAGTAACCTTGCAAGGTGCACATTGGCTTATAGGGAAAATACATTGATCATGGCATAAAGGTTGGACATGGTATCAAGTGAAGATTAACATATTTTAGCATCCCCATTTAACTTGAATTGGAAATAAAGAGAGATTCCCTTACGAGTTATTCCTCCTTATGAAACACTCTCACATAAACATGATCATGAAATTGAATAACTCAAAAATATTACTTTGGGAATTACATTGGTCATTATAACTTCCAATTGCTTCATTGAAGGTGTATACATTAGGTCAACCATCCCTATGCTTGAAGTCATCAAACATAGTGCATTTATACCTTGATATGCTTACTTTATTAATGAAACACTAGATAGAAAACAAGATTAACCATACTCTAATTCTAAACAATATCTAAAAAGGACATTTTGAGGAATTCCAAACTATTTTAGAATCAATAACATCCATCAAAGGTATTTGGTCATCTCAATAGCAAGATAATATTCAACTTTAATGGAAGAAAAATATATGGTATGTTGCTACTAAAAATCACCATGTAACGATCTAAATCTTAGAAAGAACATAGATATAGTAGTATAATTATTCTAATAAATATTACATACCCAATAGACATCAAAATAACTTTATAATAGAAGATAAGTGAGAACAAAATAATGAAATCCTATCTAATAAGTATTTCTCATGTAGTGAAAAGTTTGTTTGGATTCCATATAATGAGCCCATGTGATTCCTACAAGCATTTGGATCAACAAAATTGCAATGGTGATATTTGATCAAGTGTGCATAATATATAATATAGCTTTAATAAGGATCATTCCTTAAATTATGCCTCTAACAAGCTTAGAAGGCTTCCAAAATTACATAGTGCACCACTACATGCCAAAATGTTTATTTTAAAATATTTTTCTAGTGATTTGTGTCTTTAGTTTTACTTCCTCATAGCATGTTGAATGATTTACCCTAGTTAGAGAGTGAATTGCTTATTTTTACAAAAAAAATAATTTATTTTTATGAGTGAATCACTAGTTGTTCTTGAGCAATTTTCCCCCTAGAGCCAATCAGTCCATTTTAGTAGTGAATCACTGAATAGAGCTCATTGATAGCTTTGGTAAGTTATTGACACTTATGTTAGTCTTAGAAAATACTTTCAAGGTTTTATTAGGTATTTGTTATTTATTTTTATTTTTTCATGCTCTCTTCAAATTTTGTGAACCCCAAGGTAGTTCTAAGGCACTACAATGATGATAAACATGTAATCTACCAATACATGAAATGTTACAAATGCATAATACTTTAGTATTTATTTCAACTATACATTTTATATTGATTAATTTCTTCATAAGTTTTACAATAAAATATCTAATATTTAGGGCATCAGTTGGGTAGCCGAAGAGATTTTTGGTTACTATGGATTTGAAGACAAGATTGTTGCCCCAGGAGGGTCCAATGGGGACACCTCCGGATCCTCTTCTAGAGAGACATAGTTCTTTTGCAGATTTGTTAAAGGATAAATCTCCATCAAAGACTGAAGAAGCACAAAAAACAGCATTAAAAATGCTCTTTACGACTGCTAGAAATAGATAAAAATCTCAACGAGTTAATGGATGCTTGCCATAGTCAGAATCAAGGCCAAAGATTGTCATTGAGCAAAGGATGGTTGAAGAAACAGTTTTATATAGAGCCAATCATGATTTGATCTGTAAATTCATGGGTATTCACCCTACCCTGAATTTTTTGCATTCTTGGGTCCGGCAAAACTAGGAGCCTCTTGGTGAGTATTCTTTATGGTTTATTAGCAATGGATATTTTATTGTTAGTTTTTCTTCACTTGTCGATAGAAATAGGGCTTTCAAATCAGAAAAGAGGAATCATGATCCGACAAGATTATTTGTTCAACCTTGGAGAGTGGGATTTGATCCTCGAATTGAACCCACTACTATCCTCGATTTGGATCCGTTTGTATGCACTTCCAATGGATTTTTGAGTGAGAAGGTATTGGAAATTATCGGTAATTCCCTTGGAAGACATTTGGGTGTTTCCAAAGACACAATAGAAGGAAACACAACTGTTTATGCAAGATTATGTGTGGAAATAGATCTTAGCCAACCTCTATCGGCAGAGGTGGAACTTGAACTTGTAGGACTATCTTGGATTCAACAACTGGATTATGAGGCATTGCCCTTCAGATGCAGATTTTACCACAAATATGGGCATTTGACCCGATCTTGCCCAAATAATATGAACATAAAAATGGAGGCTCCTCTAGGAATGTCAAATCTTACTAAGGAGGGTAAGTCAACAATCCACAAAGAACCAACGAATATTTCTTAGGGTAAATAAGCACAAGGATATGGTTTTGAACAGCCCAAAAGAAGGAGAAGGCAAAATAAAAAAGATGGTAAAGAGCAAACCCAACTCAAGCCCTCCAATAGGTATGAGATATTTAAGACACTAATGGACCAAGAACAATTCATGGAAGGAGTGGATGGGAATAATGAAAATAATAACATCCATGTTCAAGCTCCTCTTTCATCTCCCCCCATCATAGAGAAGGTAATTGAGTACAGTGAGTTACCACAGGTAAGAGAGTGTAGGGGCATTGATAGTGCATAACCAAGAGCAGCCAATAATTAAGGATGTTAGCATGGGCATAGTAGAAAATAATAGAGAAAGGCAAACTTTAGGGATAACTCAGGTGGAAAAGAGATAAAAAATAGCAACTCTCAAGGAGTGGGTAGAAAATCAAATAAGAAATTGATAGCAGTTCAAGGAGACAAATTGATCACTGGAGGATCAGTGAGGCCAATATATTTTTATTGCTCTCAAGGTAACCAATGATTATACAATTATGGAATGTTAGGGGTTTAAATAGTAGAACCCATCAATATATTGTTCGAAGACTCTTATAAAAATGTAAAACAGATTTTTTGCTTATCTAGGAGACAAAATGTCATTAGATATTATGTGTAAAACAGTTAACAGAATTTGGAGGGGTGCTAGTCATATGGAAGTGGTTGCCCAAGGTGCCTCAGGGGGTATAGTTACTATTTGTAACTCTCTTGAATGGACTACAATAGAACATATAGCTTGGAGGGGTGTTCTCACATCACATTTTAGAAATAATGTCACAGCTGAACATGTTTTAATCACAAATTTTTATGGGGCTCAAAACCTAGATGGTCAGATGCATCAATGGAAAGTTGTACATAACATGAGAGTATCAAGGGAATATTTATACTGGATTATTTTTGGGGATTTTAATGCTAAATTATCCTCTAGAGATCATGAAGGGGGAACCCCAATTTTGGACCTAGGGGATCGACTTATGATTGCCCAAGTCCAGGCATTACACTTGGTGGATATTAAATGCCCTGGAACCAACTATACTTGGACTAATAAGAGGAGGGAGACACATAGTAAGAAGGTGAAGTTAGACCATTTTTTGGTTTCAGAGGAGGCATTTGTAAAATGGAATATAAAATTTTAAATTTTGGAGGGTCTAGTTTTAGATCACTTTCCCATTTTGTTGGAAGGAGGGATCAAGACAATGCAGCATCACAAACCATTTAAATTTGAAAATTTTTGGTTACAAAAAGAGGAACTTCAAAATAAAATTCCACAATGGTGGGAAGAAGGTTGCCCAGCATATGTGACAACAATGTTTAGATTCCATAAATAACTTCATTATGTCAAAGATCAACTGAAACATTGGAGGAAAGCTAACAAGACAGACTTCCAGGTCCAAAGAGCTCCATTGGTGGCTAGATGGGATGAGGTTCAAAAAAAAATTAGGGAAGGAACAATTACAGAGCAACTCAAATATGAGGATGATGCATTGCGTAAAGCGGTTGAGGACATTGACAACCAAGAGGAGACCTACTGGAAATAGAGAGCAAGAACCACTTGGTTATTAGAAGGTGATAAAAATACCAAATTTTTCCATCGGACTGCTTATGCTAGGAGACAGATGAACAACATGGAAACTCTTCAATATGAGAACAGACACTCCTTTGATAAAATTCTAGGTATGCATTTCCATTCAATGGATTATTTTTCTAAACTATTTAAGGAAAGTATGGTGCAATATGAAAATGCTCAAAAAGAAGTTATTGTTGTCATACCCTCTATTATCTCTGAAGAAGAAAATTAGACCCTACTTAAAGCCATTGATAGAGAGGAACTAAAGAATGTAGTCTTTGGAATGAGCACCAAAAAAACACCAGGTCTAGATGGCTTTCCAATTGAGTTTTTTTAGGCCTATTGGGATAACTTGGAGGATATAATGGTTGTTATAGAGGAGTCCAAAGGTAGTAAAAGAATGCTTAAATAATTAAATCATACTTTCATTACCTTAATTCCAAAATGGGAGGAGGGGGTACATATATTATAGACCTATTTCATTATGCAATTTCATATATAAAATAATCACAAAGGTAATGGTTGAGCGGCTAAAACCTCTTCTACATAACATTATCTCCTCAGAGCAAGGGGTTTTTGTAGAGGGTAGGCAATCCATTCAATGCAAACATCTGGTAATAGAGGAATGTTCATAAAATTAGATATGTCAAAGGCTTATGATAGGGTGGAGTGGAGCTTCTTATCAAAGATGATGGTAGCCTTTGGTTTCTCTCAAGATTGGATAGAATGGGTCATGAGTTGTGTTTCTACTCTGACATACTCAATATTAATCAAGGGTCTTCCCTCGCAACCGTTTGGAGCTACTCGAGGCCTTTGTCAAGGAGATCCTTGCTCTCCCTATATTTTTCTCATATTGGCTGAAGGATTGGGTAGACTCATCTTGAGGAGAAAACACCAAGGTTTGCTAACAGGTATCAAGGGGGGTGAGGAAGTTTTGACTCACCTACAGTTTGTGGATGACACAGGATTTGTGGGAGTGGCCATATTAAAGGAAGCAATAATGATTAGAGATACACTTAATGTCTACCTTAGGGCTAAAAACCAAGTCATCAATGATAAAAAATCCAAAGTGGTCTTTTTCAATCTTGATCAAAGGCTTCAGGACAGAATTTTAGAGATCTTGGGATTCACAAGGACTTATCTCCCAATGGTATACTTGGGGGTCCCTTTGCATTTTAAAAAACTAAAAATAGATATTTGGAGGAATATTTTGGATTGTATCAAGGACAAAATTAATCATTGGTCTCACAAATGGTTAATCTATGGGGGTAGATTAACTTTTTTACAGTCAGTCATTCAGGCCATGCCAATTTATAATTTTTCTATCCTTGCTGCCCCACATACCATATGGAAAGAGTTGGACAATATGGCTAGAAAATTTTTATGGGAAGGAGTAAAAGGAGATAGGAAATGGGCCTTAGTAGTTTGGGATAAAGTAAGCCAGCCCAAGGTAAAAGGAGGTTTGGGACTAAGAAGATCAAAGTTAAATAATAAAGCTATGGCTGGAAAGCTTTACTGGATGTGGATTTCCCAACCAACTTCTTTATTCAGTAGAATCTTAACTAGTAAATATTTGGGACATGTAAACCCAAATGAGGTGGGTCGTTTCCCTTTGGATGGTAATGGATCCTTAGTGTGGCATGATCTCAAGTTAGGATCTCAGGTAGTAAAAGATAGATTATTTTGGAAAGTTGGGAGAGGGGAGAAGGCACGATTTTGGACAGATTCATGGGATCAATACCCACCTATCATTGTTGAATTTCTTGAATTGAAACCAATAAAAATAGCCATAGAAACCAAGGGATGGGTCCAAATTGAAAGTTATTTCAACACTAGTTAGTTGGGGGATTATAAGTTTAAGCAGTTTAAGAAGTTGGATGAGTGGCCAATTTCAATCCCTTCAGATTTGACACCCATCATGACTAAAATATTGGAAAAAATATTTCTCACAGGTAGAGACGAGGAGGATGAATTAGCTTGGGGCTATGGGAGCCTTGGTGTCTACACAGTGAAGGATGGATATGATAATATCCTTCAAGAGCCTCCTCCTCATACATATTAGGTTGAGGATTGGAGAAAGATTTGGCAGTCCAAGGGTTGGCCAAAAGTAAACTGTTTTTCCTGGCAGTTCATGCATAATGGAATTCTTACTTTTGATAATCTCATATGTAGGGGAATCATTGGTCCATATAAATGTGTTTTATGCTACAATATCAAGGAAACAACTGATCACTTGATGTTTGAGTGCCCATTCATGCACCATATTTGGGAGAGATGGTTTTTATATTATAAAATTCAAGTTAATGGTGATTTGAATCGGATTAATATTTGGGAAATATGGAAGAAGGGTGTATTTAAATATAAAGCTCTTTGTATTGGTTGGGAGCTTGGATTAAACTTTATTTGGTGGCAAGTGTGGTTGGAGAGAAATGCTAGAAGTTTTAGAGAAACTTTTTCTTCTTTAGATGGAGTTTGGCAGGTCATTTGGAGCAAAGTCACAAAAACTATGGCAGTCTATGCTAAAGAGGAAACTCAGGTTGTTATTGGGGCAATGGAGAAGGAAGTTGAAGTGCAATAGGGATAGGAAAAATCTAGTTGGAAACCACCCCTGGAAGGTTGGATTAAAATTAATACTGATGGAGCTGCAAAAGGCAATCCAAGTAGAGCTAGAATTAGAGTGGTTTTCCAGAATCATGTTGGAACAGTGATCTATTGGGAACTGCAAGGCTTGGTAAGAGCCACAAACAATGAAGCAGAAGCCTTAGCTATCAAATTTACTTCTATTTGGGCAGTAAAACAAGGTCATATTCTCAAATAATGGTTGGAGCTCTAGATTGCATGAGGAACTTTGCTTTGAAAACATGGAGGTTGAGGATTCTTATCACTCAAATTAAGGAATTATGGAGGGAATTAGATGATGTGATTCTAGTTTATGTGAGTAGAGATCTAAATAAAGTGGCAGACTTCCTGGCTAAGATGCGTACTGAGAAGGAGGTAGGGGTTCAGTGGCACAATGACATGGCTATTGAGGATGATATGATTAGGCAAGTTGGTGAGCAAATCTAGTGCTTAGCTAATTTGGATAACCATTCCAGAAATACTATGTAGGAGATTTATGTTTCAATGTAGATCTTCTTTTATAGTTGTAAACAGGTGAACAATCATTGTAGAAATATGGTTTAAGAGATTTGGCTTCAATGCAAATCTTCTTTTACTGTTGTAAACATGTGTTCTCTCTGACTAAGGCTGGGAAAAGTCTCATCCCAACTTGTAAATGATCTTTGTTTTAATACAAGTTTTTTCAAATTATTTTTCAAAAAACTATACATTGTATATTTTTGGGTAACCAAATGCCATAGATTTATTGAAAAATATGTGATATATTTTCATAGATATTCATGATGATTAAATTTTAAAAATTGATGTGTAATAAACTATTTGTGAGAAAACATTCTAGTAAGTTCAAATTGAATCCTTGAAATTGTTTGTGTACTATTTTAAATATATACCATATATATTATGTATCTTGTGATGAAAACCTAATATGTGAAATGAATGAAAACCTTATCATCTATAATGACAATATTCCAATGAATTTGCTTTGCACATTTTACAATATTTGAATATTGAGTCTTTTTTATCACATTCTTGTTTGCTTTGTAGTTATGTAAGATAAAACAATATCACCTAATTTTCTCATATAACACACATTAATTTACAAAATAATTCAGTTCTTGTGACCTTTTCTATCATTTTATATATTGCACACAAATGTGAAGATTTTTGCTTTAAAATAGTATTTTTCAAGAGTGAAATCTCTTGCACTAACAAGTTTCATTATCAACAAGGATATTTTTTTTACTTTTTATTTATTTATGTATCATTAGGTGCAAGAAAGGTTGGAAAAATCAATCAAAAATTTAGAAGAGCAGTTAGCTATTGAGAGGGGAAAACGCATGGAAGCTCAATCTGAATTTGAGAAACTTAAGAATAAGTTGAAGGATAATGGTCATCGATGCACCATTCAATGAGAAGAACAAAAATATCCTTCAGCTCCATATATGACTTCAATTTGGAACAAATTTTATCCCCAAAAATAATAATGTACCTATTATATGCAAAGTATTTCTTTCCTTAATGTAATGTGTTATTGACTGCTTTTGTAGAGCAGCAATCAATTTATGAAAGACATGTTACTTTGTGATCAGCTAGCATATGCAGATTTATAAAGGAAAATGAATGGCTCTTGTAGCTATTTACATTAATATTATTTCCATAGTATGGTATCCTAGACAGTATGTATGTATTGAATATAGTTGTGACTTAATACTTCAATGGCTTTTAATTAAAAAATTTAAAATTGTTTTAAGTATTTATTTTATTATTATTATTAAGGATTTTATTTATATGTTTATAATAGTGTTTGAACATTTGACTTAAAAATAAAGTGTTATAACAAATGAACTCTTTTAGTTACTAAAACTAAGCTTAATAGGTTGTTATAAATAATTTGAAAGTGAATTGCAATTATTTATTTTAATAAATCATTTTAGTCTTGAAGTCTTGTTTGAGTTGACTTTAATCATTTCTCATACACATTTATATATATAATCTTAGAATATTAATATACATGTATCATTTTGTGATAAAGTTATATTTGGATTTATCTTAATTATTAAACACAATATATGTGAAAATAACATAAATGCATTTAATATTGTATGATTTAGTACATTAATGGTTTTAAGTGACTCAAAATGGATGTAAAGTGTTATCATCCTAGTAATCATTTAAGCATCATAATTATATTTGTATCCACCTCAATATTTATAAGATGATTACATATGCACTCCTTTTATAATGGTACATGTATGTGTGTGTGTGTAGCATGCTTGTATAAGAATAATAACCAATTACTTTGCAACATATATATATATATATATATATATATTCTAACTCAGTTAATATTTTAGGTTACTAAACTTCAATTTTTTGGTGTCATGATATAAATGAAAATGCCAACTACTACCAATTCATCTTTGTTTAGAATCATATTTATCTAAAGGTGTAGATAATATTGACATTCCAGTATTCTAAGGAAACATATTTAAGGAACTATATATGGCTTCAAAAACTAGGTTCATATTACTCTACCAATTGATTCACTAGATGTCTACATAAACTCTATATTAATAAAAATCCACTCATGTTCTTAACACGATATTGATTGTGATTTTATCAACATCTAGATAAATTATTTCACATTATATATATTTTTTTTACCCTTTGAACCATTACAAAGACTCAAGTACATGCATTTCTAGTAGTTACACCAATGATATAAGTTGGCCATTCAATAGTACATTAATAAGTTCAATGCACTCCCTAGTCATATCTACACTAATGTCAATGTATACACATTACCAAGTATATCATGGACCATTAGGTTATAACATTCTATCTAATATGAATTAATTTTCTTTGTATACCTTGCTACAAGCCTACAAGTTTAAAATCAAGTTAAAAATGAGTCTTAATTAAAACAAATATATCTTGCAACATCCTCACATAAAATTCCATAGGAACTAAATAAAATCCTTCTTGTTTCTAATATATTATATCCTTGGGCATCACAATTAAAGGTCCCCCTATGCAATAAAATCTTAATCTCCCTTTGATACTAGATAGAAAAATAAAAAATAGAATGTAATTAATATAACCATCATAAAACTCACTTGATGATTTTACCTACAAAAATTCCAATAGAAGCATTTGATGGTACATCCCAATTTATCTTATTACAATCAAACAATAATGCATGAGTAGGATTTTAAAATTAGTTGCTTGAGTTCTAGCACTCAATTTTCACATGTTGCCTCAACCTCATATGCCTCTAATGAACACAAATGATTATTTTTGCATAAAGACATTATGCAAATCATAAAGACATTATGTATAATATATTATCAAGAATCTAAGTTTATAAAATAGATGACACTCTCATCTATATTCCCTTGAGTATATGCATCTAAACAAGATGATTTAAAACAAGCATAAATTTAATTCTAAACACGGTATGAAAACCTTGCATTACACAATACCTTGTTAGGTATTTGACATTAGAAATCAATGATAACCTACACAAGAGGCCCTACCTTTTTTTACTATAAGATAATTTTTGAGGCATGTTCTTAGGAATGATTTTTGTGCTTCAAAAATATATTGTACCACATACTAGAGAATTTTTCCTATAAAGAGGTAACTCTTGTCCAAATTAATTAGTACAAAAAACTTATTATCTGTGTTGAGAATTTGTCCTATTTATGGTTTTTTTTGTGCATCTTTTGCTAAGTTGTTTCCTATTGTACAAAATCATTTATCCACTCTTGGAAATTCCTATCAAATGGACACACTACTTCATCTATCTCTATTCTAACATTTTATAAAAACAATATAGATTCCCTCTTCAATATGTTGTAAATGATCATATTGATCTAGTCCAAATTTACCTTTTCCTAATAGCCCCCTATGTCCTCTTATTTTTGGAAGAGTGAAAGCATTTAAAATCAAACAGAATAGTGAAAATATTTAATAGCCCCCAAATTAAATTCTTACATTAACCCCATTATTACTGGAATTTATTATATTTATGAACAAATAAAATCAAATGCAATATCAAACATAGAAAATATATCACTCATAAAGAAGAATGTGGATATGAAAGTGCTATAGATACCAATAATATCACTAATGAATAAATAATCATATCCAATAATAAATAAATTGTTATAAAAATGGAGTAAAATGCCAATATAATATACAATTTATCTAATATTGATTGTAAATCACGATCATTGGATAGTAATATAATAATAAAGTAACATTGCAATGTGCACATGGTCTTATAGGGAAAATACATTGATGATGATATAAAGGTTTGGCATGGTATCAAGTAAAGATTAACACCTTTCAAAATTCCCACTAAACCTAAATTGGAAATAAAGAAAGAGACCCTTACAAGTTATTCCTCCTTACAAAAAACTCTCACATCAACATGATCATGCAATTAAATAACTCCATAAATATTCCTTTGGGCATTACATTGGTCATAATAACCTCTAATTTATTTATTATAGGTGTATATATTAGCTCAACCATCCCTATACTTGAAGTCATCAAACATAGTGCATCCATACCTCGATATGCTTACTTCATTTATGTAACACTATATAGAAAACAAGCTTAATCATACTCTAATTATCACAAAACATATAAAAAGGACATTTTGAGAAAGTTCAAACTACTTTATAATAAATAACATCCATTAAAGATATTTTTTTTGTTGAATAAATACTTCTTATACACATCCACCATGGAATTGAACTCGGATCACATCACTGATAATGCAAGTGGTGTCCTTGCCGATAGACCACATCCATTAAATATATTTGGTGACCTCATTAGCAACATAAAATTCAACTTTAATGGAAGATAAATATGGTATATTGTTATTGAAATCACCAAGATAACAATCTAAATCTTAGAAAGAATACATAGCTAGTAGTTGTTGGAAAATATTCCTAAAGATTTCAAAGTGATAAGGATCAATAAATGCTTCTAGATAAGCAAGATATTAACTATTGTAATGCATCTTAATTGCATGTTTATCCATTGTAAAGGATTTACATGCCTATACATATGCTTGTTTATAATGAAATATAAACTTTGGATTCTTTGATCATAGTTTTCATATCAATTTGGTATCAAAGTGGTTGATCCTTTATGGATTTGGCTCTTATCTTCACTTATTTTACATTCGATACATTCTACAAAATTCAAATTTTTTTCTCGATGAGGTCCCTCACCGAATTAGAGATCTCACTGCAGAAATCCAATAGATATGAGTTGCTATGCTCACCAAAATGGCTGCTACTAATTATATTCTTCTCATCGACGAAGAACTTGTTCCAGATACTAAAGCAATATATGGACTCAAACCAAGATCTATGGGCAAGATGCTCACTATATTGGATTTATAGAATGTTTCTAATTTTATTATGTCTAATGATATTAAATTTTTGTCTCTTGCAGATTAGGCAACAAACAAAACTGAATAATCCTTTTCATAGATCTTTGATGAAGGACCCATCCCTTCTCTTTTTGGTGCTAAAGATGATTGTTTTTCTTGATCTAATGTTTCCACACCATAAAACAACTTTCTATAACCCCACCTTTGCATGTGCATGGTGACACCATTCTCCTATGCCACTACTTGTCTCAGCGGATGCTCATTCCTCCATGGCCCCAACTCTTACCACATACAGTATATTTGGCCCTTTTATGACCCCTATCTAGCCATAATCACATTTGATCTTGCATTCAAATAATATGCTCTTGATGATATCTTCCATTCTCACACTCTTATTTTGCAACTTGAGTGTGTCAATTTCAATCCGCTTGAACCTACATTCAGTTCCATCATCAATGGTCTTCTTTCTATGCATCAAAATTGGGTGAAACAATCCACATCCTTCTATCCATTATGCTTGGCATAGGCCTAAGATTTTGATATAACATGAATGCTATCCTTGGCATGATGACATTCCGAGGAGAACCACTATCTATGGAAACAATTACAAATAGTGCAAAAGGCTACCCATGATGGCCCAAAAGGAAACTTAGCCCAAAGAGAAATTAGGATGTCCCCAACATGTTAAAGGTATTACACCCCTAAGTGATATAATAATAAATCAAATTTTTATGTCCACAAGGTGATCGATCAATAAATAGAGAATAATAGGCAAAACTCAACCCACACCCTATTTAGGTAATTAGATAGTTATAAAGAAAAATAGGTAAAGGGATAGATTTTATTCAAAACCAAACTATAGTCTTGGTAGATAGGTTAAACTTTCCCTTTGGAAGTGTTGTGTTAGTAAGACATTTGACTTCCTCATATTGCTACTTTTCTAGTCCTTCTCACCTCTCACGACTAATCTCCAACACCCTCCCTTCTCTCCTTCCTCTGTGTTATTTTTTATTTTACATCCAAGCTTATCCTCCTACCAAGGCATAAGGAATTCATCCCCCTTAGTCCCATACCCCTTGAAAATCCTCCTTAACACTCACCTACCCCTCATAACTTATTTCACATCAAACCGACAACAAGCAATATATTTGCCTTCGAAAGAATCATTCCTTTATTACTTTAAAAATCCATCATAAATGCAACTTTTCTTCAAAATTTCATTAGGGCACAAGTTGTTCTTTGTATTTGTTTCAAACTCTTCTCATACCTTCGAACAAATCATAGGAGGAGAGCGAAAGAACTTGGCATATTACCATAAAACATTTTTAAATTATTAATCATAATAACTATTCTTAATAGAGTCTTAACATCATGTAAGGACTCTATTTTCATTTAAGTAAAGTTTTTTATTATTTATTTAAATGAAAAACTATTATCATTTAAATAAAGTTTTTTAAATGAAATTCTATTATCATATAAATTAATATTTTAAGTTAAATTATATTATCATTTAAATTAATACCTTATATACATATATATAAACACAAAAGGATTCCTCTACCAATCCTGAACATCCTGCTATATATATATATTAAACAAAAAAAACAAGTTCTTTAAAAGTAGTTAAATTATGCACATTCCCAAAACCCATGATATAGCAAATTGATGAAGTAAAATAAAACCAAACATATGCAATAGATAAAGAGAGAGTATTTCCATCAACCTAGTCACCCATATTAACCAAAGGATTTATGATAGCTACTAGGATATCAACTGAGGCTCTAGGTGGCTAGCTATTAACGATTATCCCAAAATCAACAAAACATACCTATATGAGGGTATCCATCCATGTTACCTTGAGCTCCATTAAATCTCACTTCCCCAACTTCAAGTACCCCACTTATGGTGGATGATTCTACTTCTTTCACCCAAGAGTGTACATGATCATGCATATTAACAATATGTTAGAAGTAAAAATGTTCTTTTGAAACTTAATCTAAACATCACACAATTATTCATTTGCACAAAATTAAGTATCAAAACATCATTAATCAATACACAATTTTTCATGACAAAAAGGCCTACTAAGGAGGGTTATGATAAAATGAGCCTTTATTATATTGCAAGATCCACATTTAAAAATTTATTTATCTAATTTTATAATATTATAGAAAGAAAATGAATTGGAGATAGGAGTAATTCACATAATAAATTCTAAACTATAGGGTAAAACATTTTATTAAATCATTTACTTAGTCTACCACAATCCACCGCTCACTGCTTAGGTATCACTGATGGTATATTTTATCTAATCAGATTGTGGTGAATATTAAATAGAAGAGACTACTATATTTAATAATAATGCATGTATAAGTAAAACAAAGGTGGTATCCTTTAAAAAGGATGAAGTAAGAAACGTTTAAACCAAAATAGTTTTTCATTAGAGAAACTCAACATATCTAGATTTATTTTTTGAACAAAAGCATGTATCCTAAGCTTAAGGAAAAATACAGACATATTTGGCAGTTCTGCACCTAAATTTTGGAAGGTATTAAGTCAGTAAACTTCCAACCCAATCTACATGGCTAAAAAATTTAGCCTTCCTTTAATAAAAACCCCTTTCTTACTTATTTGAATAGTGTCTTAAAAATTAGATAAGTAATAAGTAATTGTATAAGAAGAAAAGAGAACAACCATTATAAGAATTCATTTATTTTTCCTATAAAATAATACATAAATATATAGATAAAATGAAAGAGTTGACCTATGTTTAAATAACCTTTGCTACATTGAAATCTCCTTTCATGGTTATCCCTTCTTCTTCCAGAACCCTTGATTATTCCTTGTATATTTTTTGACTTATTAGCAATTCAATTTATAGAAAGCAAGGGAGGGTTAGTTTTAAACAAATGTATTTACATGCATTCGGCCACCTTTTACCCTTCTTTACCAGGTGGATAGTAACTTAATATTACTTACCCTTTTTCTAAAATTTAGAAATATCAATGACATTATGCATATTAATTTTATTATATTATACTAGGTTATATTATATATATATATATATATATATATATATATATATATATATATATATATTATTTATAATAATAATTAATTTAGTAAATATTTATTAATAAGTTTAATCATTAACCGATCATTTAATTTTACCACCTAAATATATACCTCCAACATTCTTTCTCGTACTGACAATTTCATGTTACCATATGCCAAAAGATAATAACTCTCATGCTTTGGTACTTTCCTTTTCGTTGGAGGTTTCTCACAAGGAACATTCATTCAATTAGAGGTATAAAGTATACAATACACAACATACAAACATAAAACAAGGCAAACACTCATAATGCAAGACATACATTCATGATGCACCTATATGAATGTAGTTACTTGAGCTTCCGTGTACTCATGAGCTATTGGTGAATGTATAATTGGTAGGGCTTCTGTCATCCCAACCAATATGAATACCCCACCACAGTGATATTTCACACCACCATAATTTTCCATTTTACCTCTTATGATCGACTTTTATCAGCATACCAAAGAATTATATATGGTCCTACAATCACAAAAGCCATAAGCAATACCACATTCTAGAATTAGAAAGCAAAGTACAACTCATCAATTCATCTGTACAAAATTAAATAGTAGTCATGCTAGGAGGATCATTACAATCACCATCTTTGTAATGTAGATTTTTACCTTTTTTGTTGTTTTAAATTTATCTCTCACATCCCTTTTCCCATCAAGTCTATAAGTGTGCCTTAATATTATATCTCAAAAAATATATAGCCTTCCAAAAAAATCCTAGAAGCTTCCAATTGAGTTGAACCTCGTGCTCTCAAGATAGGCCCTACTATGTTTACATGAGGCATGATTGTCTTGACTCTCCTCATCGGAACAATCAGAGAGGAAAACAAGAGCCATAGATTGACATAGTGAAATATTAAGTATATTTGATAAGTTAGACCTATGTGGTATTTTTCTCAAATAAGTACTTGTAGGATGGACATTTTGGGCATTAGAGGTAGGTCGTGGATTCCTATTGCCAACATTGTATTGACTTCTAAAAAG
This sequence comes from Wollemia nobilis, assembly GCA_028583015.1. NCBI lineage: Eukaryota > Viridiplantae > Streptophyta > Pinopsida > Araucariales > Araucariaceae > Wollemia > Wollemia nobilis. The sequence goes on from JAQPPZ010002524.1 coordinate 4,152,255, forward strand.
TGGATTGTTTGTGAGGTTATTTACATTGATGGGTAAACAATAAAGTGAATTTATATGTATTAAGGTTGGACCTATATTGGGCCAAGTTTGGTTTTCTAAATTCAATGAATAATTCATTTGTTGGTGTAAGAAATTGATATCTAGGGGTATAAATCTTTTATTGATAAGTTTAGCCATGGGAATTTTTCCTTTTAAATAAATAAGATTAGAAACTAGAATATCCTCAAAATCGTCATCTAGATGCACCCATGTGGTAGTATATTCCTTTGTTTTCCCCTTTATATGTATTTAATGGTAGGCAACAATGCCCATTGATTAATGTTCTATTTTCTTTTTTTGATTTTTTGATCAAGTATTCATAATATTACATGTACAAACCTACACAGACAAATTTTAGGGGTTAAAATTTGCAAACTCTAAAAAATTTGTCTATAGAATGATGTGCTTGCAATTTTAGATGATTTACTAACATAATTTGACTTAGTAAAATTTTACTTACAAAGTTCTTCACCCATGAAATGAAGTGATTTTCTTGCAATTTCATGATTTTTTAAATAAAAATAAATAAATGAAAAGGTCAAATCCAATCACTCAAATTGAATCACTTTAAAACTAGAGTGACTCACCTTCCCATGAGGGAGGGAGGAAGAATATTGTCTTTCCTAGTAAATTGATTCTTATATTTAGAGTGAATTGCTCATCATATTTTACTTGGAGAAATTTTACTACTTTTGGATGAAATCACTTGCTAAATTGTGTCAATGGCTTATAGATTTATGTCTTAGAAAAATGACCTAATATCTGCCTTAAATTATTTCTCTCCATGATAGTTGCATATTTTTTGAGTTATTGTCTTTGCAAAAATTTAAAATTCTAGAAATCATATTAGAGTTGTCATTCACAAAATATCTATAAAATTGATAAATAAAAAAATGATTAATTTTAAATCCAATTTAAAACTAGAGTTGATAAATCAAGTCCCTAGCCTTGGAAAAATACTTTGGATTTAACTTGTGAAAGTGTAGAATAATCATAGAGAATCACTCACAAAATGGAGTGACTTGATTGCAATTTAGAGCAAATCACTTATATATTTAACTAAGTAAATTTTTAGATAATCTACTCAAATGGAGTAAATCACTTCAAAATTTGGTGCAAATCACTTCCTAAGATTGGACTCAACAAAACATTGCTCAATTTTGAGTTAATGGCTTCATTTATAATGAATGCAAATTCGTCACAAAAATCAATGAATTTTAGGCAAATCAAGCAAAATTTGGGGATAATAAAGGTTTGTCCCATTGAACATGCCAAAAATTATGTTGAACCACAAAAATTTCCTAACTTCTAAATTAGTATTTATGCCCCAATTCTAGTTTTAATAAATCTAGAAGGGAGTGCCAAAGGATCCTCCCAACCTCTAAATTTAGGTTGGATCCCTACTATCCTCACAGAATAGTCCTTATGCTAAACTACACTAATTGCATGACAGTAAAGTGGAGAAAATAAAGTGCAAAAACTAAACATGCATAAAAGGTTAAGAGTTTGAGTGATTCAAAATAATTACAAGTCTAAACCATAGTAATGAAAGTGTGTGATTAATCGACATATGAAAATTTAAATAACATTAATTTCCACCAATTCATTAAATATGAAATTGATAATCAAATGACAAGATGGGATAAAAGGACAATGTCACAAACATTACACACTTAGCAAAATTGGAGAGCAGTTCCATTTTTTGAGTGCTATAGACTTGTCAATTTCTTACAATATAATGAGGTCAAAGCACAATATGGATTACACAAAGTTTATATCTAAATTTTTATGTCCAAAAGATTAATACAATTATCCCTAGGCTCCTATTTATGGTAATAGTTTACCCTTGAGTTACATGGGTTGAGAAATAATCACTCCTAGTGAAAGTAAGGATTTGGGGCATCTCTAGCAAAATTATGCACCACAAAATGTTACATGCCTCTAAAATGACTTAGTTGATCTTTTAGGTTACCAAATTCTTTATTTATTTTAAACTTTACATGAATTTTCATAGTATATTTTGTGTGTGTGTGATATTCCCATATAAGTATAAGGACCAATTACTTTGCAACACATATATTTTGTTTAACTTAGTTGATCTTTTAGGATACTAAACTCTTGATATCTTTTAAAATTTACATGAATGTTAATAGTATATTTTGTATATTATGTGCCTGATTCCCTTATAAGTATAAGAACCAATCACATTGCAAAATACATATTTTTGTTTAACTTAGTTGATATTTTAGGTTAATAAACTCTTCACATATTTTAAAATTTACAATAATGTTCATAGTATATTTTGTATTTTTTATACTAAAAGAACATAAAATCAATTTGTTTTTCTAGTAATTTGGTCTTATGATATAAATGAGAATACCAACTAATACTAATCCATATTTATTTAGAATAAAATTCCTCTAAAGGTGTAAAAAACATTGAAATTATAGTCTTCTAAGGAAATATCTTTAATGAACTATATACATGGCTTCAACAACTAGTATCATATTACTCTACTGATTGAGTCACTAAATTTGACAAGGTTTCTTCTATGAATTTGAAAATGTCTATATAAACTCTATATTGATCATTATCCACTCATGATTAAAATGATATTGATTGTGATATTATGAACATGTAGATAAATTATTTCATATTATATATACCTTTTTCTACCCTTTGAACCATTACAAAGACTCAAAGTATATGAATTTCTAGTAGTTATACCAATGATATAAGTTTACCATCTAATAGTCCATTAACAAGTTCAATGATATCCCTACTCATTTATGGATTAGTGTTGGTGTATCCAAAATACCAATTATATCATTGGACTTTAGGTTATAACATTCTATCTAATATAGTGTGATTTCCTATAGATACCTTAGTACAAGCCTACAACATCCTCATGCAAGACTCAATAGGAACTAAATGGAATTCATCGTGTTATAAATATATTATATCCTTGGGAATCACAATTAAAGGATCCCTCTATACAATAAAATTTTAATCCCCCTATGATACTAGATAGGTAAATAAAATATGTAATGTAATAAATATAACCATCACAAGACTCACTTGATGACTTTACTGGCAAAAATCTCAATAGAATTAGTTGATGGAATATCCCAATATCTCTTATTACAATCAAACAATAATGCATGAATAGGAGTTAAACATTAGTTGCTTGAGTTCTAACACTCAAGTTCCAAATGTTGCCTCAACCTCAAATTCCTCTAATTAATTAAATTAATTATTTCACATATGTTATTACACTAACGACAAGTTGTTCCATATCACCATTAACATTGAAAACTATAAGGATATTATGTATAATATACTATCAAGCATCCAAGTTTCTAAAATAGATGACACTCTCACATATATTCTCCTGATTATATGCATCTAGGAAAGGTGATTTAAATGAAGTATAAATTTAATTTTAAATATGTTATGAAAACCTTTCATGAAAAAATACCTTGTTAGGTATTTGGCATTAGAAAGCAGTGATGACCTACATAGAAGGCCCTACCATTTTTACTATAAGATAATTTATGAGGCATGTCCTTAGGATGATTTTTGTGCTTCAAAAATATATTGTACCACATACTAGAGTTTTTTCCCTATAAAGAGGCAACTATTATTCAACTTAATTAGTACTAAAAACTTGTTATCCGTGTTGAAAAATTATCGTATTCATGGTTTTTCTTAGTGCCATTTTTTCTAAGTTGATTCCTATTGTAATATATCATTTAGACACTCTTGAACATTAATATAAAATGGACATGCTACTTCATCTATCTATATTCTAATGTTTTATAAAAACCATATAAATATAGCCTCAAATTCATATTTTCCTAATAGTACCCTTTGTCCTCTTGTATTTTTTCAAGAGTGAAAAAATCTAAAATCAAATAAATAGTTGATAAATTAATGGAATATTTTATCGTAAATGAAATTCTTGCATTCGTTAAAAGTGAACAAGAGTATTTGATGGATCTCCCATCAAGCTAAAAAGTCCAAAGGTTGAAGGAAGTTCTATCGAGTCTCTTTCCTTGAAGGAGGATGAAACCTAGCTAAAGACCAATTCTGACCCATCTATCATTTTTGTGAACATATTAGAGAACACATCCATGGTATTTAACACAATGTGGACCATTCTTCAATAATCTATAAAAATGACCAATGCATTCAAAATTAATAAGGAGTGAAGCAACAAGGCAGATGATGACGTTCCTGCAAGTGACAACAAATGGAATCCTTTTGAGATGTTAGAGTATCCACGCCTACTGGAAATTCCTTTTTCTTTACTTCCCCAAGGATCCTTTGGCCCATGCTCTTGTCTATCCTATTACTTTTTTGCAGTTGGTTTCTTTAGTTTCCCCCAGAGATGGTCTTTGGGATTGGAGGATTTTTGCTAGAAAGTATTTCTTGTGTTGGTTTTTGATGGTGATCCTGTAGGAGCTTCCTCTTTCCTTTGCTTGTTTTTTAAAATGTTTAGGCTCCCTTTCAAAACCCTTTTTCTATCAATAAAAAACAAATCCTACATCAACCCATTATTATTGGAATTTATAAACAAATAAAATCAAACACAATATTGAACAAAGAAAATGTATCACTCATAAAGAAGAATGTGGATATAAAAATGGTTTAGATGCCAATAATATCACTAATGAATAAATAAATTACATCCAATAATAAGTAAATTGTTAGACAAATGGAGTAAAATTCCAACACATAATAGAATTTACTTAATTTTGAGTGTAAATATTGATCATTGGATAGTAATATAATAATAATATAGTAACCTTGCAAGGTGCACATGGGCTTATAGGGAAAATACATTGATCATGATATAAATTTTTGGCATGGTATCAAGTGAATATTAACATATTTTAGCATCCCCACTTAACTTGAATTGGAAATAAAGAAATATTCCCTTATGAGTTATTCCTCCTTATGGAACACTATCACATAAACATGATCATGCAAATGAATAACTCAAAAATATTACTTTGGGAATTACATTGGTCATTATGACTTCCAATTGCTTCATTGAAGGTGTATACATTAAGCCAACCATCCCTATGCTTGAAGTAATAAAACATAGTGTGTCTGTACCTTGGTATGCTTACTTTATTTATGAAACACTAGATAAAAAACAAGATTAATCATACTCTAATTCTAAAAAAAAAAACTAAAAAGGACATTTTGAGGAAATCCAAACTATTTTAGAATCAATAACACCCATCAAATATATTTGGTCATCTCAATAGCAATATAATATTCAACTTTAATGGAAGAAAAATATATGGTATGTTGCTACTAAAAATCACCATGTAACGATCTAAATCTTAGAAAGAACATAGATCTAGTAATATACTTATTCTAATAAATATTACATACCCAATAGACATCAAAATAACTTTATAATAGAAGATAAGTGAGAAAAAAATAATGAAATCCTATCTAATAAGTATATCTCATGTAGTGAAAAGTTTGCTTGGATTCCATCTAATGAGCCCACGTGATTCCTACAAGCATTTGGATCAACAAAATAGCAATGGTGATATTTTATCAAGTGTGCATAATATATAATATACCTTTAATAAGGAACATGCATTAAATTATACCTCTAACAAGCTTTGAAGGCTTCCAAAATTACATAGTGCACCACTACATGCCAAAATGTTACTTTTAAAATATTTGTCTAGTGATTTGTATCTTTAGTTTTACTTCCTCATAGCATGTTGAATGATTTACCCTATTTAGAGAGTTAATTGCTTATTTTTACAAAAAAAAAAAATCATTTATTTTTGAGTGAATCACTAGTTTTTCTTGAGCAATTTGCTCCCTAGAGCCAATCAGTCCATTTCAGTAGTGAATCACTGACTAGAGCTAATTGATAGCTTTGGTAAGTTATCGATGCTTATGTTAGTCTTAGAAAAAAATTTGAGGATTTTATTAGTGTAGCACCCTAAAATTGCCACGGTTAAAACCTTAGTAAAAGATAAAAGATAAAAATTTGAATTTTAACCCCAAAACCTCTCCAAAACCGCCTGTTACCCGTTTCCTTGTTTTCTATGCCATTTTTAGGAATTTTTTTGACCGTTGGATGATATCATCACAGATTAGATGTGATCGTCCCAGATCTGACAAAATCATTATGGACAGAATGTCCAAATGATTTTGTCCTAAAACTGAGTTTTCATAATTAGCTTCTGTTTCAATAGCCTCTCCAACTTGGGCAGAAGCATGTCTACATAGTTGGAGATTTCCCTGTTGGAGATCTCCCATAATGGGATGATCCCCAACCTCCTAGCGTCCCCCTAATCCTATATAAACTAGGAATTTTCTAGTTTATCCCCCTGACCCTGACTCCCACTATTCTGATTCCCTTGAACTCCTTAGCTGATTGATTCAGATCCTTATTCATTAGAGCATCCTCGTATTACTATCTGTATGCTGCATTTTGCATTTTCTTGTAGGAACTCTACTTTTTTTCAGTCGAATATAGCTTGGATTGTCGCAAACGATCTCAGATTATTATGGATGATTTTGTCGAGGAGCGCAGACGATCTCGTACGATTAGAGGCAATCCTGACTGTAGTCTATATTGGGGGTAATCCGAGTCCAGAGTTTGCATCTTCTTAACTTTCTTGCATTTTTCCATTATAATTCTGCATTATCTTAGGTTATTATGTTTATGCATCTTGGAGTTCACCTCATCTAGTACAAATGCATGATAAAATCAAAATAGATTGTGAAGTTGATGCTAGTCCTCTTTAATTACTATTTGGATCTATCATTCAGACAAATTTATAGTTATTTCTATCATTTCCATTCGCTTCTGTAGTTGCATATTGGGTATTTTGTATCTATTTCTGTGATTGTAGATTTTTGACGAATTCGTCAGATGAATTCGTTAGATATCAGACAATCTTGTCTGATCGCAGACGATTACGTATGAACTGAGGCAATCTAGACTGCTACAAAACTCAGAATCTTCATTAGACATTTGGAATCAGGTATGATCTGTCCTAATTTGCCTATTCACTATGTTAGCAACCATTTCTATTTTTTGTATCCATTTAAATCATTATTGGCATATATAATAGTTTAGATTCATTTTGGCCAAACCTAGGAGCTAAATGATTGAGTATAAAACGAACACATCAAACCCATTCCCAACCTAGGCATGGAAATTGCCACTCAAAATTTTCCTGGTGAACCCACCATCCATCAAACATTCACCTTTATACTCCTCCCCAGAGAGGCAGGACCTTCAAAGGGCCTCTCAATTCGAGGTATTGTCCCATCCTTCTCGCATCCCCCTTCTGGGCGTGGATCCCATAGCCTAAGGGTAAGGATGTGAAAATTTTGGAACGATACATTTTAATTTTTGCCTTTCCATTTTTTTACCTCAAACGTTCGATTTGGGTAAAAACACGAAGGGGGCACCATAGTCAGTAGTTGTACGATTCGACCAAGAATTATCATCTAAAAAATTGAGTACATTTTTGCTTTCTCATAAAATGGGAAAAACTCATCTTTAACGCATTTTATTTGGAAAATTCACTAAAGAGGGGGCAAAATGTAGCACCCTAAAATTGGCATGGTTAAAACCTTAGTAAAAGATAAAAGATAAAAATTTGAATTTTAACCCCAAAACCGCTCCAAAACCGCCTGTTACCCATTTCCTCATTTTTCGTGCCATTTTTAGGATTTGTTTTGATCGTTGGACGATATCATCGCAAATTAGATGTGATCGTCGTAGATCTGATGAAATCATCATGGACAGAATGTCCAGATGATTTTGTCTCAAAACCAAGTTTTCATAATTAGCTTATGTTTCAACAGCCTCTCCAACTTGGGCAGAAGCATGTCTGCGCAGTTGGAGATTTCCCTGTTGGAGATCTCCCATATTGGTATGATCCCCAACCTCCTAGCCTCCCCCTAATCCTATATAAACTAGGAATTTTCTAGTTTATCCCCCTGACCCTGACTCCCACTGATTCTAATTCCCCTGAACTCCTTAGCTAACTGATTCATATCTTTATTCACTAGATCATCCTCGTAGTACTGTTTGTATGCTGCATTTTGCATTTTCTTGCAGGAACTCTACTATTTTTCATTCGAAGATAGCTCAGATCATCGCAAACGATCTCGGATGATTATGGACGATTTTGTCGAGGAGCATAGACGATCTCATACAATTGGAGGTGATCCTAACTATAGTCCAGATTGGGAGCAATCCGAGTCCAGAGTTTGCATCTTCTTAACTTTCCTGCATTTTTCCATTATATTTCTGCATTATCTTAGGTTATTATGTTTATGCATCTTGAAGTTCACCTCATCTAGTACAAATGCATGATAAAATCAAAATATATTGTGAAGTTGATGCTTGTCCTCTTTAATTACTGTTTGGATCTGTCATTTAGAAAATTTTATAGTTATTTCTATCATTTCTCTTCGCTTCTGTAGTTGCATCTTGGGTATTTTGTATCTATTTTTGTGATTACAGGTTTTTGACGAATTCGTTTGACGAATTCGTCAGATATCAGATGATCCTGTATGATCATAGACGATTACGTATGAACTGAGGTGATCTGGACTGCTACAAAACTTAGAATCTTCATCAGACATCCGAAATCAGGTATAATCTGTCCTAATTTGCCTATTCACTGTGTTAGAAACCATTTCTATTTTCTGTATCCATTTTAATCATTATTGGTATATAGAATAGTTTAGATTCATTTTGGCCAAACCTAGGAGCTGAATGATTAAGTATAAAATGAACACATCAAACCCATTCCCAACCTAGGCGTGGAAACTGCCACTCAAAATTTTCCTGGTGAACCCACCATCCGTTGAAAATTCACCTTTATACTCCTCCCCGAGAGGCGGGACCTTCAAAGGGCCTCTTAGTCCGAGGTATTGTCCCATCCTTCTCGCATCCCCCTTTTGGGTGCGGATCCTATAGCTTGAGGGTAAGGATGCAAAAAATTTGGAGCGATACAATTAGGTATTTGTTATCTATTTTTATTTTTTCATGCTCTTTTCAAAATTTGTGAACCCCAATGTAGTTCTAAGGCACTACAATGATGATAAACATGTAAGCTACTAATCCATGAAAAGGTTACAAATGCACAATGCCTTAGTATTTATTTCAACTATACATTGTATATTTTTGGGTAGCAAAATTCCATAGATTTATTGAAAAATATGTGATATATTTTCATACATATTCATGACGATTAAATTTTAAAAATTGATGTGTAGTAAACTATTTGTGAGAAAACATTCTAGTAAGTTCAAATTGAATCCTTGAAATGTCTTTTGTACTATTTTAAATATATACCATATATATTATGGATCTTGTGATGAAAACCTAATAGGTGAAATGAATGAAAACCTTATCATTTATAATGACAAGATTCCAATAAAGTTGCTTTGCACATTTTGCAATACTTGAATATTGAGTCTTTTTTATCATTTTATTTTTTCTTTGTAGTTATGTAAAGGTAAAACAATATCACCTAATTCTCTCATATAACACACATTAATTTACAAAATAAATGAGTATTCTTGTGACCTTTTATATCATTTTATATATTGCACACAAATATGAATATTTTGGCTTTAAAATAGTATTTTTCAAGAGTGAAATCTCTTGCACTAACAAGTTTCATTATCAACAAGGATATTTTTTTACTTTTTATTTATTTATGTATTATTAGGTGCAAGAAAGGTTGGAAAAATCAATCAAAAATTTAGAAGAGCAGTTAGCTATTGAGAGGGGAAAACTCATGGAAGCTCAATATGAATTTGAGAAACTTAAGAATAAGTTGAAGTATAATGGTCATCGATGCAACATTCAATGAGAAGAAAAAAAATATCCTTCACCTCCATATATGACTTCAATTTGGAACAAAGTTTATCCCCCAAAAATAATAATGTACCTATTATATGCAAAGTATTTCTTTCCTTAATGTATTGTGTTATTGATTGCATTTGTAGAGCAACAATCAATTTATGAAAGACATGTTACTTTGTGATCAGCTAGCATATGCAGATTTATAAAAGAAAATGAATGGTGCTTATAGCTATTTACATTAATATTGTTTCCATATTATGGTATCCTAGACAATATGTATGTATTGAATATAGTTGTGACTTAATACTTCAATGGCTTTTAATTAAAAATCTGAAAATTGTTTTAGTATTTATTTTATTATTATTATTAAGGATTTTATTTTTATGTTTATAATAGCGTTTGAACATTTGACTTAAAAATCAAGTATAAACAACTCATACCTCTGTGTCTATCATGATTTGAACTTAAGCCTTCTTTATAACAAATGATCTCTTTTAGTTACTAAAACTAAGCTTGATAAGTTGTTCTAAATAATTTGAAAGTGAATTGCAATTTTTTATTTTAATAAATCATTTTAGTCTTGAAGTTTTGTTTGAGTTGACTTTAATCATTTATCAAAACCATTTATATATATAATCTTAGAATATTAATATACATGTATCATTTGGTGATGAATTTATATTTGGATTTATCTTAATTATTAAACACGATATATGTGAAAATAGCATAAATGCATTTAATATTGTATGATTTAGTACATTAATGATTTACCAAGGTGTTGTAGGTGAGTTGGAGAGGAGAGGGCAATCCTCCAAGGGAGGTCCCAAGTTCAAATATCCACCCTACCAAAAATTTGAATTGGGTACCCAAAATCCAATTGATAATGTTGGTGTAGGCAGGGTTGGGTGCGACTCCCGGGTGACTTTGACGATGTAGAACCCCCTGTTCATGGTCTCTCAGACCAAGGTGGATCCGCAAGGGGTTTTTTGATAAAAAAATGGTACATTAATGATTTTAAGTGACTCAAAATTGATGTAAAGTGTTATCATCCTATTAATCATTTAAGCATCATAGTTATATTTGTATCCACCTCAATATTTATAAGATGATTAAATATACACTCTTTTTATAATGGTACATGTATGTGTGTGTGTAGCATGCCTATATAAGAATAAAAACCAATTACTTTGCAACATATATATTTTTGTTTAACTTAGTTAATATTTTAGGTTACTAAACTTCAATTTTTTGGTCTCATGATATAAATGAAAATACCAACTACTACCAATTCATATTTATTTAGAATAAAATTCTTCTAAAGGTGTAGATAATAGTGAAATTCTAGTATTCTAAGGAAACATCTTCAAGGAACTATATATGGCTTCAACAACTAGGTTCATATTACTCTACCAATTGATTCACTAGAGTTGACAAGATTTCTTCTATGGATTTGGAGATGTCTACATAAACTCTATAGTAATAAAAATCCACTCATGCTCTTAACATGATATTGATTATGATTTTATCAACATCTAGATAAATTATTTCACATTATATATACTTTTTTTACCTTTTGTACCATTACAAAGACTCAAGTACATGTATTTCTAGCAGTTACACCAATGATATAAGTTGGTCATTCAATAGTACATTAATAAGTTCAATGCACTCCCTAGTCATATATGTATTAGTATCGATGTATCCAAATTATGAAGTATATCATGAGCCTTTAGGTTATAACATTCTATCTAATATGGAGTTGTTTTCTTTGTATACCTTACTACAAGCCTACAAGTTTATAATCAAGTTAAAAAATGAGTCTTAATTGAAACAAATATATCCTGCAACATCCTCACATAAAATTCCATAGGAACTAAATAAAATCCATCTTGTTTCTAATATATTATATCCTTGGGCATCACAATTAAAGGCCCCCTATACAATAAAATATTAATCCCCTTTGATACTAGATAGAAAAATAGAAAATAGCATGTAATAAATATAACCATCATAAAACTCACTTGATGATTTTACCTACAAAAATTCCAATAGAAGCATTTGATGGTACGTCCCAATTTATCTTATTACAATCAAACAATAATGTATAAATATGTGTTAAAAATTAGTTGCTTGAGTTCTATCACTTAATTTTCACATGTTGCCTCAACCTCATATGCCTCTAATGAACACAAATGATTATTTTTGCATATGTTATTACACTGATGATGAGTTGTTCCACATCATTATTAACATTGAAAACCATAAAGAATTTATGTATAATATATTATCAAGCATCTAATTTTATAAAATATATGACACTCTCATATATATTCTCTTCAGTATATGCATCTAAAAATGATGATTGAAAACAAGCAATAATTTAATTCTAAACATGGTATGAAACATTGCATTACACAATACCTTGTTAGGTATTTGACATTAGAAAGCAATGATAACCTACACAAGAGGCCCTACCTTTTTTTACTATAAGATAATTTTTTAGGCATGTTCTGAGGAATGATTTTTGTGCTTCAAAAACATATTGTACCACATACTAGAGTATTTTTCCTATAAAGAGGTAACTCTTGTCCAAATAAATTAGTACAAAAAACTTATTATCTATGTTGAGAATTTGTCCTATTCATGGTTTTATTAGTGCATATTTTGTTAAGTTGTTTCCTATTGTACAAATTCATTTATACACTCTTGCACATTCCTATCAAATGGGCACACTACTTCATCTATATCTATTCTAACATTTTATAAAAACAATATAGATATTCTCTTCAATATGTTGTAAAAGATCATATTGATCTAGTCTCAAATTTACCTTTTCTAATAGCCCCCTATGTCCTCTTGTTTTTGGAAGAGTGAAAGCATTTAAAATAAAATAGAATAGTGAAAATATTTAATAGCCCCCAAATTAAATTCTTACATTAACCCCATTATTACTGGAATTTATTATATTTATGGACAAATAAAATCAAATGCAATATCAAACATAGAAGATATATCACTCATAAAAAATAATGTGGATATGAAAGTGCTCTAGATACCAATATATCACTAATGAATAAATAATCATATCCAATAATAAATAAATTGTTAGAAAAATGGGGTAAAATGCCACTATAATATACAATTTATCTAATATTGATTGTAAATCACAATCATTGGATAGTAATATAATAATAAAGTAACATTGCAAGGTGCACATGGGCTTATAGGGAAAATACATTGATTATGATATAAATGTTGGGAATGATATCAAGTGAAGATTAACACCTTTCAACATTTCCATTAAACCTAAATTGGAAACAAATAAAGAGACCCTTACAAATTATTCCTCCTTAAAAAACACTCTCACATCAACATGATCATGCAGTTAAATAACTCCACAAATATTACTTTAGGCATTACATTGGTCATCATAACCTCTAATTTATTTATTGAAGGTGTATATATTGGCTCAACCATCTCTATACCTGAAGTCATTAAACATAGTGCATACATACCTCGATATGCTTTCTTCATTTATGTAACACTAGATATAAAACAAGCTTAATCATACTCTAATTCTCACAAAACATATAGAAAGGATATTTTGAGAAAGTTGAAACTACTTTATAATAAATAACATCCATTAAATATATTTGGTGACCTCATTAGCAACATAAAATTCAACTTTAATGGAAGACAAAGATATGGTATATTGTTATTTAAATCACTAAGATAACTATCTAAATCTTAAAAATAATACATAGCTAGTAGTTGTTGGGAAATATTCCTAAATATTTCAAAGTGATAAGGATCAATAAATGCTTCTAGATAAGCATGACATTAACTATTGTAATACATATTAATTTAATGTTTATCCATTGTAAAGTCTTTACATGCCTATAAATTGATAAACAATGGTAAAAATTGTTCTATTTGATAAATGGACAATTACAATCTTATATAGGCTTTGATAGCCATAATAACCTCTGACCAACTAACTCTAAAATAGACTATGACTAGAATATGTTTTAAATAAATCCTCTCATGACTAACAAATCGACTAACAATAACACTACCAAGTAATGCTACGTAAATAGCACTCCTAAATAATCCTAACAACATGCTAATCATGGATATAGTCCAACATTGATTATCCGTGATAAAAACCTTAATATAATAAATACTAATACTTTAGAACTTAGGACTTTAGGTAAATGCTATATATTCCAACATTCTACCCCTTAAAGTTGAGAGGGCTAACCAGACAGTCTCTCAGCTTTAAATACTAATATTTAGCAACTCCTTTGGTGAATATGTCTACTATGTTGTCCAAAGTGTTGCAATGTTTTAGCTCAACCACATTTTTCTCCACCATGTCTCTAATGAAGTGATACTTCATGTCGAAGTGCTTTGACCTACTATTGTGGATAGGATTATGTATCAATTGTATGGCACTCATATTGTCACAATACAATATTTTAGGACCACTTTGTATCTCACCTATTTCTTCTAGTACTTTTCTCAACCATAAGTCTTGGGCACTAGCATTTGTAATTGCTATGTACTCAGCCTCAATATATGCTAGTGCTACAGTAGTTTGCTTTTTATAAATCTATGTAATTAGCCTTGACCCAAGATTAAAACAATTCCCTAAAGTGGATTTTCTATCATCTATGTTTCTTCCCCAATCACTATCACTAAAGCCAACTAATTTTACAGCATCACTTTTGTGGTAATGGCTCCCATAATCCATTGTACCCCTTACATACCTAAAAATTATTTTAGTTGCTTGTAGATGAAGTTTAAATGGATTAGCCACATATCTTGATACAAGAGAGACAACATATTAAATATTCAGTCATGTGTTTGTGAGGAACATTAGACTCCCGACCATGCTCCTGTAAGTGGTCTTTTCAAATTTTGATGCTCCATATTCTTTGCTTAATTGTACCCCATGCCCTATTGGAGTTGCAACTAACTTGTATTTCTCCATAGCAAATATTTGTAACATGTCTTGTACACATTTATGTTGGCATATAAATATCTCACTTTCCTTTTGATGAACTTCCATTCCTAGGAAGTAATGCATCAAACCTAGGTCCTTCATTTCAAACTCTTGCATCATGGATTTTTTGAACTCCTCATTCATTTTAGCATTACTAACCATGAATATTAGATCATCCACATATAAGAACACAATAAGGATGTATTTACCTTGCTTCATGTAGTAGAGAGTAGGTTCACTTTTGCTCCTAGTGAATCCATTGTCTTGAAAGTAGCCATCAATGCGTGAGTACCATGCCTTTGGTGATTAATTTAGTCCATACAATGTTTTATTCAATTTGTATACAAGGTTATCCTTACCTTGTTCTTTAAATCCTTGAGGTTGTTGCACAAAAACCTCTTCATTCAATTACCCATTAATAAAGGTACTCTTAACATCCATGTGTTGAGTGTTCCATCCTTTGTGGGCAGTCAAGAAAAGTACTAGTCTAATGGTCTCTTGTCTAGCCACCGGAGCAAAGGTTTCCTCATATTCAATCCCATAATTTTGAGTAAAACATTTTGCTACTAGTCTTGCCTTGTGTATTTCAATGCTCCCATCAACATTAAAATTGGTCTTATAGACCCATTTACATCCAATACATTTCTCTCCCTTAGGAAGCTCCACTAGTTCCCATGTGTCATTCTTTTTATAGAGTTTATTTCCTCTTTCATGGCTTGTTTCCATACATCATGATTACATGTTTTTCATAACTAGATGACTCTAGCTCTACACTAGTCATTAAAGCATAATTTACAACATCTCCCTTAGGCTTTTGGGAGTCTTCATCACCATACATGTGCAAATTTTCAAGTCTTTTCAAGACTTCATTCATCTCACTAGCTTGGCTTCTAGTGTACCTTCTTTGAAAATTTTTGTCCATCATTTGGAAGGAAGGATGGTACTGAAGTGTTCTCTTACCTATTGTTGGTGGATCTTCTTCCATTGGCATTGGAGAAGAACTTGATGCTCTTGGTGGTATTTGTGGAGGACTTGGAGTAGCACTTGTTGTACTTGAAGTAGAACTCTTTCTTGGACTAGGAGGAGGACTTTCATTATTGTTCTTGTCAATGGGCTGCACTTTGAGGTACATCATAAAAAAAATATTTTTGATGACTCCATACTTCCCCTTCATCAAAAATTACATCTCTTGAGATTACAAATTTGTGTGTTTTTGGATTGTAGAGTCTATATGCCTTGGAAAACTCACTATACCCAATGAAAATACATGCTTGTCTCTTAGGTTCAAGTTTACTTCTTGTCTCATCAGGAATGTATGCATATGCAAGACAACCAAAAACTTTTAAGTGCTTTACATTTGGATTTTTGCCATACCATCCCTCATTCCCATATAAACTAGAAGTAGGACTCCTATTCAAAATGTAAACACTTTTCCTAATAGCATCAGCCCAATACATGTTACTTGGTTTCTTTGTTTGAAGCATTGATCTAGCCATTTCTATAATAGTGTGGTTCTTTCTCTCAGACACACCATTTTTTTGTGGGGTGTAGGTAGTAGTGAATTACCTTTTGATCCCATAATATTTACAATATTTGAGAAATTAATTTGAGCAAAAATCCCCTCCTCTTTTAGTCCTTAAACTTTTTACAACATACTCACTTTGATTCTCTACATTATTTTTGAAATCCTTGAAGCATTCAAAAGCTTCATCCTTAGTTTTCAAAAAATAAATCCAACACATTCTAGAGAAATCATCTATGAAAGTAAGGAAATAAGAATTTTTACCCAAAATTTTGGTATGCATTGGACCACAAATGTTTGAATGTACCTTTAGACACCAAATCCTAGCCACTTGTCCACCATACCCTTTCTCGCCATTCAATTGGCCATTCCATGCCTTTCTCACCATCCAATGGCCCACTTTAGCCTTTTTGCGCCATTTTATGACCCCTATTTGACTTATTTATATTTATTTTATATTATTTATATTTATATATAATATTTTATATTATATATTAATAGATTTATTATAAAATATATATTTATAAGCCAAATTAACCTCAACCGTCCGATCCAATCTAATATCAGTCATTCATCTTACTTAATCTATGTCACACCTAAATTTTAATATCAGCCTTTTGATCTACTTTAATATTAGCCACACAATCAAAATTATTAAGCTAAAACTCTAAGAAAACCCTAGAATTGATAATAAATAGGAGCATTCTCAATGCTCAACCCCTGAAATCTTGAATCTTGGAAGACTTGAATGTTGGAGCTCTAATTTACTTGTGAGGTCTAACCTTGTTGAGAGATTGTTTCTTGTGAGTAGATTGTGCCCTAGCTTATCCTTCCCCAAAATCCTAGCTTGCCCTAGGATTTTTAGATTCTAACCACCTTCATATCCCATTTCTTCCATCACCATTATAATCCATATACCAAGTCCTTCGCATTCCCCCAATCTGCTTCAATAGATTTAGCCCTAATCTACAAGAGTAGCTGAGTGCCTACATCATCCCACAGGCACAACCATGCACACCTATCACATTTTGTAGGTGTAGCACAATGCATGTTGTTCCCATAGCCACACACCAGAATATGCTGCATAATATCACCAAGTGTCATCAAGGCATCCTGCCATCAATCTGCAATGGAGTAATAGAACAACAAAGTAAGTATTTTTGTGCATTTATTTGTTGTTATTTGGATTTTGCATGTTTTTTTATTCAGATCTAGGGTTTTAGTTAGCATTTCTAAGGGTTCACACTGTGGAACCCTCATTTTGTTTACTAACAACTTTATGTTTGTTGTATGTGTAGTACCAGGTAGCATCAATCAAGGATTATTGAGTAGCTTCTAAAGCTAGAGTGGCCCGATTATGGATAACCAGAAGCCCACTCACCCTGTTGGAAGAAAGATACATTGGAGACACTACTTTTTGTGTAGCTAGGGTTTCGAAGAACCCTAGCATCTATATTTATTGTATCAAAATAATTCCTTTGAATAGATCAATTGTAACAAAGGAGTTTCTCAGCTCCCCCCCATTTATTGAATAAAATTATATTTTGTGCAATCTCTTGTTCATTGAAATTGTTTTACTTTTATATTTGTTTTAGTGTCGTATTTTTGCTTCACAGTACCAATTGTAAGGGATGGCTTGCTCTCCATGCTTCACCTATTGGAAATTTTATTCTTGAGTGCTTTCCCAAAGCACATCCTTCACACACCTCCTTGTGCTCTTCAAATCTTGGTAGTCCACACACCATAGCTTGAGAAGTCAACAACTTCAATCTTGTAAAATTAAGATGACCATATCTCAAGTGCCAAAGCACACTTGAATTCTCTATGGCCACACTAGAAATTTGAGCACCTCCTTGTTCCCAAAACTTAAGAGGAAATAATCTATTCTTTATCATAGTTACTTTTGTGACAACTCTATTACAGTTGTTTTTGTCAAAAATTACACATTTTCCATCTTCAAAAACAAGTTTATAGTTCTTTTCCATAATTTGTCCAACACAAAGCAAATTATGTTGAATTTTAGGAGTTTAATAGATATTGTTTACCTTCTTTGTGCTTTCATTTGTTGGAACCTCCATGGCTCCCATGCCTTCAACTTATAGTGCCTTGTCATCTCCCAATTTGATCTTGGACTTGTATGTGGAATCCATTGCAGCAAATAACTCTTCTTTTCCACTCATATTATTTGAGAAACCAGTATCCAAAATCCAAGTTTCATTGATATTTTGATCTGATTTTCCATAGGTGAGGAAAAAATTTGATGTTCCTTCCTCTTCTCCATAGTTTCCATAATTATTACTTCTCCCTTATTGAGAAGCCTTGAGTCTACAATCTCTAGCAAAGTGACCAAGCTTGCCACAATGGTAACAAGATTTGTTTGATTTGTCACCTCCTCTTCCTCTTCCTTGGTAGCCACCTCTTGATCTACCTCTTGTTCTTTCTCTTCTTATTGAATATTATACTTTTCTTTGTCCTCTTCCTTGTGTATTGCCATGAGTATCACCTTCCTTGGATGAGAATGTTTTTTCATCACCTCCAAAGCTTGATGATGTAGAACCTTGGAGCCTCTCTTCATGGGACATTAAATAACCAATTAGTGCATCAAATGTGAGATTAGAAAGATCTTTTGATTCCTTAATAATGAATGCAATATTATTCCACTTATGAAGAAGTGTTCTCAACACTTTCTTCACAACAAATTCATTTATTACATCCTCTTGAAGTGTCTCCATTTTGTTTACAATTGCTTTGACTCTCACACAATAATCTCCCACTCTTTCATCTTCTTGCATTTTGATACTCTCAAAATATCTCTTCAAAGTTTGAAGCCTCACTTGCTCCCTTGATAGCTATCTTTCAAGGCATTCCATGCTTCTAGGGATGTTGAACAAGAAGCAATCCTTGGAAAGATGCTTTTCTCCAATGATGCTTGGAGATGGTAGAGTCAAAATAATTCTTCTTTTTGGTATCCTTCTTATTATTCCTATCAGTGGCATTTAATATGTTCTAATCAGCTAGTTCATTGTAGCCATCTACTACAATGTCCCACAAACCTTTGCCTATGAGTAATATCTTCATATTGATAGACCAATACTCATAGTCCAATCCATTAAACTTAGGAATGGGTAGATTGTTATTAGCATCCATTTCTTACTCAATTAATCAAAAATATTTTGAAATTTTTTATGAAAAAATACCTCTCTATTTTACTTTTCAATGTCTCACTTTTTAACAAAACAACAGATGCACAAAACAGTAGCAGTAGAATAACCTCACTAAACCATATAAATTAAAAAAGACAAACTAGACACTCCTTTCTTCTAGTATGCAGGTATGTTCTATGTGGACTCTCCTCCAGCAAGATTGTGCCTTAGCCTTTTGTATAATACTTGTGCTCTATAATAGTATTGATTATGTGGATGGCCACACCTCATGCTAGCTCTTCATTCAGTAAACATCCACCACAAGCACTGCACATCTTCTCAACATACTCTTTCTCAATGCATGCAATGCACACATATTCATCCACACATATGACAGTTGTAGTAAATCTAAATGAGACATCTTTTGTATGGATTTCCTTGATAGCTTGACACTGTGTCACTAAATGCAACAAAAAGCATTCGTAGCTCTCCTCACGTTCTTCAATTTTGAACACAGTCTTCTTCATGATAGAATGGATGTGCATTTTTTGAACATTGGATATTGAGAGCCTCATTTTCTCCTTCAATGTAGTCTTCACACACATATCACACCACATCTATATCATACCATGTTTAGCAACTTCAAATGCAGTCTTATTGTATTTGCTTGCATCTTCAGTAGCTCATGGGTAGAATGGATTTGTGTGGACTCACAATGGACTCATGTTGCTTTTTGGTTATAATGTAGATCATGGGTATTGGATCCTTTCATTGTTCTATGGGGGTTCCTATCTCA
Organism: Wollemia nobilis; assembly: GCA_028583015.1. NCBI lineage: Eukaryota > Viridiplantae > Streptophyta > Pinopsida > Araucariales > Araucariaceae > Wollemia > Wollemia nobilis. The sequence continues at coordinate 4,172,637 of JAQPPZ010002524.1, forward strand.
ATTTTTTGGACTAGGTGTACTTCTCTCCATGCTGCAACAAATATATTCACCTCCTAAATGATAGACTTCTCACAACACTCAAGTTTATTGTCTACTCACGTAGTAGTAAGTAATTCTTCATGTAATATTATGGGAATGACATATTTCTCACTCATCGAATGAATCACGAATTCAACAGATCAAAACTTTATGATAGGTAGGTATTTTCTCTCTACAAGTTTTGATCCTTCTGAACAAACTAGTTGCTCTGATACCAAATGAGAAACAATGGTAAAACTTATTCTATTTGATAAATGGACAATTACAATCTTATATAGGCTTTGATAGCCATAATAACCTCTAACCAACTAACTCTAAAATAGACTATGACTAGAATAGGTTTGAAAGAAATCCTCTCATGACTAACAAATCAACTAACAATAACACTACCAAGTAATGCTACGTAAATAGCACTCCTAAAGAATCCTAACAGTATGCTAATCATGGATATAGTCCAACATTGATTATCCAAGATAAAAACCTTAATATAATAAATACTAATACTTTAGAACTTAGGAATTTAGGGAAATTCTATATATTCCAACATAAATATGCTTGTTTTATAATGAAATATCAACTTTGGATTCTTTGATCATAGTTTTTGTATCAGTTTGGTATCATAACAATTGATCCTTTGTGTATTTGGATCTTATCTTCACTTCTTTTACATTTGATACATGCTACAAAATCCAAATTTTTTACTCAATTAGGTCCTTCACTGACTTAGAGATCACTACAAAAATCTAGCATATTCAAGTTGATATGCTCACAAAAATGGCTGCTACTGATGATTTTATTCTTGTTAATGAAGAACTTGTTCCAGATAATGAAGAAAAACATGGGCTCAAACCAAGATCTATGGGAAATATGCTCACTATATTACCTTTAGAAAATATTGCTAATGTTATTATGTTTGATGATATTAAAGTTTTATCTCTTGTAGATCAAGCAACAAACAAAATTGAAGAATCATTTTCGTAGCTCTTTGATGAAGGACCCATTCCTTCTCTTTTTGGTGCTAAAGATGATTTTTTTTTCTGTATCTAATGTTTCCACACTAGAAAAAAACTTTCTATAACCCCACCTTTGCACACGTATGGTGACACCATTCTCTTGTGCCACTACTTGTTTCAATGGATGCTCATTCCTCTGTGGCCCCCACTCGTACCACATACCATCTATTTGGCCCTTCATGACCCCTATCTAGCCACCATCACATTCGATCTTGCATTAAAATGATATGCTCTTGATGATATCCTCCATTTCCACACTCCCCTTCTACAACCTGAGTGTATCAATTTTGATATGCTTGAACCTACATTTAGTTCCATCATTAATGGCCCTATTTCTATGCATCAAAATTGGGTGCAACAATCCACCTCCTTCTATATATTATGATTGACATAGGCCTAATATTTTGATATAGTATGAATGCTATCCTTGTAATGATGACCTTTCAGGGTCCAATCCATCTTCATACCAACCCACAACCATCAGATCTTAGTGATAATGATAGGCACATCAGCGTGGCCCAACATGCCCATAGTTACCAATGGCAGTGCCATGACTACATTATGTCACCCCTCTACACATGATACATATGCTCCACAAGGTATCCCATGTATTACCACACTCCTCAACATGACCCCACTGTGTATCCCTATTGCAACTAAAACTCTTCTTGATAGCACCATGCACACCCACCACAGGCATGCAACACATTGTCGCCATCATGGGGCTGAATGACTTTTAACCATAATAAGACATTATGAACCGCATTCACACCCATGACCAATTTTTTTTTAGCTGATGTCGACCACGTGTATGCAATCTGCTTGCTCTATTCATCCATGATCCATTACCACCACATGTTTGCAATCCTCAAGAAATTATTTTACCTTCCTATTTAGACATGTTGTCTTCTTCTCTTCTACATATGTCATTGATGATTTTCACTATCATATAGTCGTTTCCTCCAATTGGCCACCACTTCCCCACTCAAAAAAACCCACATGATTTCATCCTATCTCTTGGTCGTTGCTCACACTACTTCTAGTACTGATGATGCCATTGTTGTAGCACAAACATGGATGTCACCTTCACTCTATAACACACCAACACTCATTTATAGAGCTTACAAATTATGTTCATTCAAATTTTTTTCATCACTCTAACATTCACTCACACTCATTTGTGCATCACTGTAATGTACCCAGTAATCTCGGAACTCGAGTAGCTTATGCTCCATGTGATCACCCCACTCTCCGTCACCTTTGCCACTTCCTAGCTAGTTCTGATCACCACACTAATACCACCATCTACAATCTATGATCTATAGTGGACATCACTAGTAAGCACTTTTTGAGTGATATTTTTAGCATTTTTCTTCTATGCATTTTCACTCTTATTCGACCAACTTCATGACCATTGCCACTACCATCCCTCACTTATTTCTATGGCTTTGTTGTAGTGATCTAATATCTTTCTCAAGCAGTTCTAGATCGATGATCCTCTCCATGGTGGTCTTCTTTGGTGTTATGTTTTATTGGTGATCATGTTGTTTTCCATCACCTTGGCTGCTTTTCCATCAACCTTCTATGTTTTATGGTGGGCTTTCTACATTTTAAACGTGTGTATCCTTCATTGTACCTAGTGTTTAATCATCACATTTGCTACCATCCACCCTACACATTTTCATTTACCACCCATGTACTACTTAGAATAACACCCTCATCCTAATTCGCACTAGTTGATCCCTACATTTTCGACATCCCCCTATTGATTTATGGCATAGATCTTTTTTTTTGCTATTTTTCACCTTAAAATATGTTTTTTTGTGAACGACCACCCTTCAACAATAAAAATTAAACATGTTCCTAAGCTTCTATCATTTTTTTACATGATTTTCCAGCCAACTTCCATGTTTTTGATGACTATTGATAATTTTTGGCATCATTTTTTGGTCTTTCATCTGGCTTTAGGGTTTATTTTTAAAATTATTATCATGGGTTTATCCCAAATCATCCATAATATGCTCTTTATGGCATTTAACTACAGTGATACACCACTAATATTATAACTAGCTCTCAGTAGCCATAGCCTCCTTTCTGCTCACTGACATGCCTCATCTCTCATATTGAACCCTATTGCCACATCTATGGCCCACTTCCCATAAGTTGTTTCCACCCACAAACCTGGTTGCCACATCCCCTCTATGCTACCATCACACCTACTATCTGATATCATCAACTTTCCATCCCATGTGCTTCACTCGTTGACCTTCGCTACCATGTGCACTCTACAAGTCTGACTATCTTGTCATTGCAATGCCTCTACTGGCTCTTACTCTTGCCACATGTTGGATCTTGACCTCCATTGTACCAATCATTGTCCATCCCTAGCCATTTTATCGTAGTGCCTTATCATTCATCCCTAGACACCTATTTATGTGTACTATCATTGATGATGAAGAATTGGATTTTCATTACATCATCCCTAAAATTATCTCCTACCTCTCATTGTTTCTTGCTATCTGCTCATTGATGTGTCCCTATACTATCCTATATTCTTCATGCTACCCTTGATCTTGACCTCTCGTCCATCTAATACCTATCATCCTTGTCGATGTCAACTTCCACTTCACACCTCTATTAACCTGCCACTCTCATCGATCAACCCATGCATCACGTGCCTCCCACTTTTAATTTTGGCACCGCTCACCTTTCTTCATTCAATCTCATGCATCAAAAATTTAATAAACAACAAAATTTTAATAAACACCAAAATTAAATTAAATTTTATTTAATTTAACTTTTGGCACCGCTCACCTTTCTTCATTCAACCATGTGCATCAAAAATTTAATAAACAACAAAATTTTAATAAACACCAAAATTAAATTAAATTTTATTTAATTTAACTTCAAACTAGCACTTTCATGGAACTTGATGCATTCTTCTTATACCTACTCATGGGAATTTTTAGTTATCTGCAATATAGCAGTGTTTACAATTGTTGGAGAGCATTTTTCATGATCGGTGTCATGCCAATATCAATTTTTGGTTTTCAAAGACCTAATCCAATTCATCATTTGGTCTTCTTCTCTTTTGTATCAAGAGTGCACTTTTGGTTGTACCTAACACTCCTTGGAATTTTCCTCTTTATCTTCCATATTTGGATGCATTGGGGACAAATACTTCTTCAGTGGAGAGGAATTATAGGGATCAATAAATACTTCTAGATAAACATGACATTAACTATTGTAATGCATCTTAAATGCATTTTTATCCATTGTAAAGGCATCATATGTCTATAAATATGCTTTTTTTATAATGAAATATCAACTTTGGATTCTTTGATCTTAGTTTTTGTATCACAGAGTTAAATATTTCTAGGATCAAAATCACATTCAATAGTAACACAAATATTACATAGTAAAAAAAAAATCTATTACATTTATAAGTCATAATTTGTCATAATACATAGTTTGGAGCTTTATTTCTAATATATAACCTTACAAAATACTCTTCAAATCTCCTAACTTTTGCACTCCTAAAACACATGGGAGATGGAAATTTTCACATGAATTTATTATATTATGACAAGGCTTCTCATGTTACATAACCTCCTACTTTTGATCTTAACACATCACATATGACTATTCACTTACACACTTGACACCTAACACTCATGACTCTTCACTTGACACCTTTCACTCATAATTACATAACACATAAACACTCTTTACATATTGACACCTAATATTGACACAAACATTTAACACACTCCTAATATAAATATTTACAAAGGCACTTCATGGTACCAAATAATGTAATACTGCCAACAACCCTTGTATTACATTATTTTGTGTGAAGGATTTTAGGCTTCAATATCTGACACATATCTTCATCCTTTGTCTTTTTCTTTGGTATTGTTGTTGGTATTGATTTCATTTTGAATCAATTACTACAAAACTTTATACTCTTTTTCTAACCATATTTGAAATTAAAAAATTATTCCTAAATAAATCCATAAGTACTATCCTTATAATTATTTCTTTCATCTTATCTTATTTGTGCATGCTTATCCATCCATAATTCATATTATTATTTCCTTTGTACCAACAATATTTTTTAGAGTGATTGTTACCTCCACAAATTTCACAATAATAAAGATCCCAACATCTTTCTATCTTGTGTCCATGTCTACCACAATGTCCACATTTGTTATCTAATTGTTTGAGGTCATCATTATTCTACCTTACAATATTACAATATTCTTTGCACACATTTTTTTCTTTATGAACCATATTCAAATCCTTTTTTTTGCATGTAATATTTGTTGTTGGAGCAAGTTCTCCTATACTTGTTATAGGTCTCAAATCACAACATGCATCTATCATCATTGGTTTTAATTCTATGGCATTATAACTTGTATTTTTTGTCATAGACGTTAAATCATGTCTTCATCATTTATTCTTGTCTTCCAAAGATATATATATATATATATTTCTATGTCAATAGATAATGTGATAGAGCTACCATCAATTTTTTTTATTAGGATAAAAATAATATTTTGAAAGGGCCCAAACCATTTTACAAGAGTATAAATATAGGTATAAAACTCCTTATTATTAAAGTGAATGTAAGTCTAGAAATACCTCTTAGCACACACACCCAAGGAGTTCTAGCTCACCCAAAAAAAACTTGACAAACTTTGGCTTCAATTCCAATGGAGAAACAAATCCAAAAATCTTAGCTCCAAATCCTATGGAGAACAAACCTAGAAAATCCTAGATCTAAATCTTGTGGAGAATCAAACTCAAAAAACCCTAGCTCCATTTTCCATGGAGAGACAAAACCAAAAATCCCTAGCTCTAATCTAGTGAATTAGACCTAGAAATCATTGGTTTTAATTCTTATGGATAATAAAACCTAGAAAATCTTAGATCCAATTCCTATGTAGAAGTAGACCCGAAAAAAACTTGGCTCTAATTCCAATGGAGAAGTAGACCCAAAAACCATGGCTCTAATTCCTATGGATAAATAAACCATGGAAATCCTTATTTCTAATTGTTGTGGAAAAAAAAACCCAAAAAACCCTCACTCCAAATCTTGTGGAGAAGCAAATTAAAAAAATAAAAAGCTTAGCTCCAATTCCTATGGAGATGTATATTTAAAAAATCTTGTCTCTAATTCTTGTGGATAAATAGACCCAGAAAACCCTAGTTCCAATTTCCATCTCTTTGGATTTAATGAAGTTAACACCTATGGATGGCCACCAGCAACTCCATAAGTTCATATTCTATAAGTAATCATCATTTTGCTCCAATCCTTATGGAGATACAAACCTATAAATTATTGGCTCCAATTCCTATGGAGAAGCAACCTTAAAAAATACTTGGCATAGACTCCTAGCTCTACAAATTTAATGAAATAAACACCTATGGTTTACCACCAATAAACCCATGGGATAAAATTCTATAACCTATCATCCCTTTGCTCCAATCACTATGGAGAAATAAATCTCAAGGGCTATGTATTGTCCAGAGGTTTCTCTATCTAAACTAATATAAAAATATACCTATGGATCTCCCCTGGGTATCCACATTTTACCCTCCTCTTGTAGTTCTACCCTATTGTCTAACATGTTTGCTACCATATTTCCTTCCCTATATATATGGATTACTTCCACCTCAATAAAGGTTTGAAGAGCATTCCTAATATCTTGAAAAATATTACTTATATGCTAGTTTGTCTTTTTTTCTTACTTAATATAATTAATGATATTAAGATAATCACTTTCTAACTCCCAAGTCTCTTGTTAGTTCTACCCCTATCAATAGAGCTCAATCTTCTTCTTGGTGGCTTGTAGTATTCCCAAATATTCATAGAACGTACCCTTTATCCTTCTTTATTCATCTCAAACAATAGCACCTGCCCTCACCTTCATTGGGTTCGCTTTTGATGTCCCATCAATGTTCATCTTCATCCATCATTCTTAAAGTGGTAGTCATTTATTCTCATCCCTTTATTGATTCTAAGTACCATCCAAGATACCAACCAGGTCTATGTTTCAAATTCTGCTCAATCTAGCCTCATCTCATATTTTAGGTTTGATTAAAAACCTTATTATCTTCATAATTTTCTTAATTTTTAGCTAGATAATAAGGGTTGTACTTGGGTCCCCCACCCTCAAAAAATTATAACTCTCTTTTTAGAGCTTGATATTTTACAAATAGATACACTTCTCATCTTAATTGAGATGTTGTAGATAGACACCTACATCATCTTACATAAAATGTTTGAATTCTTGATTTTTATTTTCTAGATATTTTCAAATTTTTGCATGAATACAAATATTTGAGAATTTAACATCCTTCTTGACATTTTCCTATAGCATCTTTCACAATACTAAAACTTTACTTCTATTATCTATGCATTGCATCTTAGTAGAGTAATATTTCCAAAAAATCACACTATCATAATCTGCTTTACCAAATCTTGATTGCTAGTTTCCTTCCTAAAACAAAAGTACAACCAAAAAAATTATAATAAATAGTTTATATGAAAACACATTATTTCTATAAAATAGAGTAGATATTGCGAATGAAAAATATTAAAGTAAATGTTAATCGTTAATTGATTTAGGCAATCAACATTTTCTTGTTAGCTTTAATTAAACTTACTACTTCCTATAACCATAGAAAGGACAATTTAACTTCATGATCATTAATAAAAATCCCTCTATTGGCTAGCCTATCTACACATTTTTTTTCTTATCTTAACATATGTGTAAACCTAATTTCTTCAAACTCCTTAGAAAGATTTTGAATTTCAATAATTACCTCTTGTATGTTCTATGGAGCCTTTGATTTTCTCAAAATTACATATATTACTATGAGATAATCACCTTCATCCATACTCTATTTAATTTCATTTATTTATATATTTTAACCCTTCTAAATTCACCCAAGCTTTAGCTTCATTATTGATCTTAAATCCACTATTGAAAGCATAATGAGAAAAAATATTGCATATATTATTTCTAATTATTCCTCCTTCTGGTCCTAGATTTCTTTTAGAAGCTCCATCAAAATTCAATTTAACCCACTCCACATCTGGTGGTTTCCTCTTTATATTATTTACCTTCACTTTTCTTCTCTTGTACCTAACATCATAATTCCATTGAATGAATTGACTCCATCTATCAAGGCTCTTTATTTTTAGATTAGGGACTGGGTGAGTTGATAGGATTGGTTTAGACTCCTCTATGGCTAAACATATATTCCTTTTCATTATCTATAAATTGCTTTCCTTTTATTTAATTATTCTTCTATTAATTTCCATCCATACAGTCCAAAGTATTGTATATTTTGATATATCCCATATTACTTGTAAAGCCTCACATTTATAAGTGCTTATCATTGCTTTAACCAATATTCAATTTTGCTATTTATCACCATGCATTTACCAAATATATTAAGAATCTATTACCATATATTATATACTATAGATAAATTTCCCAAGAGATAGTCTATACTCTCCTCTTACTTTTTACAAAGAATACATTGAGGGTATCCATGAAAACCCCTTTTCATAAGGTTATCCTAGGATAAAATTCTTCTATGACCTACTAGACAAATAAACATTTTAACTTTAGGAATGCTTGGGATATCCCAAATATATCCATATTCTAGTGATATTACTATTTTTTTTTGTGTTGTACATTATATCCACTTCTTGTTGTGTATTATATTGATCTATTCAACTCCCAAATCAATTTATCCTTGGCTTCCCTTCAAATAATCACAATTGTTATCTTTCTACTCAATTGCCTCCTAGCATCAGTGTCTTGTATACTTGTAAAAAATATTCTTTCCATTTGTATCTTCCTTCCTAATCCTTATACAAAATGTTTGAAATCCCATCACCATATTTATCTTGAAGTAATCTCATCCAAGGTTTCAAAATTGGCTTTAAATTTAGTGGTGTTTTATCAGGCCAAGTATCCATCCAAATATAATTTTGCTTCTAGTTCCCACCACCCATATTAAACCTTTAATCATAAGATCAATAGATTTTCTAAACCATTCCAAAGAGTAGAACCATTTTGTCATGACCCTCCCTAGAATGGATTCTTTTTTGCTATTATAAATACTCTTATTATTATTTTTATACTTTGATGTTTCAAACAAGGTACTACTGATGGATTTTTGTATTACAAGTACAAGTTCTTTAAAGAAATAGAAAATGATGATTATGGGGTATTCATCAATAGTCCAATGGAAAATATTTCCCTAGCAGTGATATAACCACCAATGGCCCAAGGGGGAGGAAAAAGAACAAAGTTATAAATGCAATCATGTAGATTTATATGCATTTTAAATAAATGTCTCTTCTTGTATGAAATAATAAATAAATAAATTCCAATTTAAATAAATAATTAAATAAAATATAGCATAAATAGATAATTAATTAAATCCTATAATAAAAAAAATTAAAAGTTACATTAAAGGCTAAAATTTATAATTATTATACAAAAAAATTATATGAAGAACACAAGCTTATACTGAAATGGGGGTGAACAATATAAGATCACTTTTTACTTTTCTTTCCAAATCAATCAATATTATGCAATGTATAGATAGTAGTATTAATAGCAGTAATCAAATCAATGCACAAATCATCACACATAATAGAGACACCATAACTTACGTGGTTCACCCAATGTGGGCTGCTCCAAGGAGAAAATATTTCACTAAAATTTTCTCAATCAATCTCTTGGGAATCCTTTTCCTATTACAATGTTTATGGACCACTGTCCAAAGGAGACACCAATACCCATAATCAAGTTCATGGATCTCTATCCACATGAGAACTCCTCTTCTCTGGTTGGTGATCCTCTAGAAGACTATTGCCTCCATTGCACTAGCTTGTGGGTCTTTCTCCACTAAAGACTCTTGTTCCCACTTAGAATATCTATCCTCACTACCTTGGCTAATAGATCTCTATCTGCTAGATACTTATGTCCTCTCTGCTCTATCACCTCCAATGCTCTATCTCAAATATATACTAAACATAGTACTTCAATCTAGTACAACTCTGCTCAATCTCTATCTCTGGTCTGGCACAAAATTATCCTCAAATCTGCACCAAAATATGCTCTCAAATCTACACTAAACACAGTCCTTCGATCTAGTACAAATCTGTCTTTGATCTCTATCCTCAAGCCTTAACTCAAGGCTTGAATCAACTCTATTGGATCTACCCTAAATATTCACTCAAGGTTTGAACAAATCAATCAACTCTACTCTCAAGTATTCTCAAAGACTTTCTCAAATATACTCTACAAGTCCTCTCTAGAACTTGCTCAAATATGCTCTACAAGTCCTCTCTAGAACTTGCTCAAATATGCTCTACAATTCCTATCTAGAACTTTCTCAAATCTACTCTATAATTCCTCTCTAGAACTTGCTCAAATATTCTCTACAAGTCCTCTCTAGAACTTGCTCAAATCTGCTCTACAAGTCCTCTCTAGAACTTGCTCAAATCTGCTCTACAAGTCCTCTCTAGAACTTGCTTAAATCTGCTCTACAAGTCCTCTCTAGAACTTGCTCAAATCTTCTCTACAAGTCCTCTCTATAACTTTTTCAAGTATGTTCTATAAGTCCTCTCTAGAATGTTTCCAAATCTACTCTACAAGTCCTCTCTAGAACTTGTCCAAATCTGCTCAATAAGTCCTCTCAAGAACTTATTCAAATCTATATTGTAAGCTTCCACAAAATCTCACAAAAAATCAGTCCACAAGTCTCCTCAAAGAATTACCTCAAATTTGCTCAATAAGTCTACATAGAACTTGTCCAATCTCATAGAAACATAAAGAGAATTGTTAGAGACTCAATATGTTCTACACTTATGACAATGCTCAATTAATTTCAATCACTCTCTTAGAAACATAAAGAGAACTGTTAGAGACTAAATATGCTTCAAATACAAATCAATGCTCAATCACTTTCTCAACTCAATTCAGAATATAGAATAGTTTATTTTATGGAACTTGAACAATAACTTCACACATCCACTTGACTAGGCTCAACCAAATCTACTCAACCAATCACTCAATGAAACACCCCTTTCTCACAAACCCTAGTCCAAGCATATAAACACCAACTCAAAATATTTCCAAAAATGCTCAACAATAAATCTCACATAACAATGATACTCATGATCTTTGTAAACCCTAGTTCAAGTTCTTTGCTCAACAACTCACTTCAACAACAATTCTTATAAAACAACTCTCACATAACAATGATACTCAAACCCTAATTCAAGTTCTTCACTCAACCAATGGTTTCAACAAAAATGCTTATAAAACAAGGTTTTAACAATAATTCTTTATTACAGAAAATCTTGAAGCATTAACTCAACACACTCAATAGGAAACCCTAATCAAGTCCTTTTCACTCCAAACTTATTTTCCAGAAAACCAATCAATCAACTCAACTATGGAAGAATGTGCTCATACATTTTTCTTGATGATGAAGGGATCTCATAAATCTACCACAACCACAAACACTTCTATGTCAAACTCAAAGAGGTTAGATGATAAATCTTTCTCACAATTTAATGCAAAAACTCAATCACACCTTATCACTCCATATTTCAAAACAACCATCAACATACATAAAATATTTATCCAATAACACCTTATAATCTCCCAATTAAAATAAATTTAACATCCACCAAAATTAACTCAAAACCTCTTTATTTAGATTTAATAGCAAAAATAACTTTGGCAAAAATCAAATCCACTTTCCTTATAACTCCAATAACATAAATCAATTATCAATAAAACAACCTTTCATAAACTCTTATAACTCCAAATAACATAAGTCAATTATCAATAAAACAACCTTTCATAAACCCTTATAACTCCAAATAACATAAATCAATTACCAATAAAACAACCTTTCATAAACCCTTATAACTCCAAATAACATAAATCAATTACCAATCAAGAAACCTTTCATAAACCTTTATAACTCCAAATAATACCTTAAGAAAATTTTTGACAAATAAAATTTTAATTAAAAATACCTTTGTCACTAGTGGTATTCAAACCCACAATCGATGCCTCCTTAAACACTCTAATTGATGGATTGAGCACCGTGTGCACTAGACGTACACTTGGAACACTAATAGTACCTCATATTCTTTATTCTAATCCTGGTGCTCAAAATGAGTGCATGCCAAAAGGCTTTCCCCTTGACTCTCAAGACAAACACACCAACTAACCTCCATGCAAATCGATCGTGGTCACTTCCACTCCCAATGCTCTTGTGAAATGTGCATTGCCAATGGACCACCCTGTCTAATGGGAATGAGGCCTTAAGCCCTCCCTTTTTGTATTTTCCCTGGCACTAAAAGACAACATGAATTTGTCTTCTTCCTCAATTATTTGCATGAATTACTCTTTCTCTTGGTCACATAAAATATTAATCGATGAAGGTCAGTTTTAATGTCCTTTGGCATGGTATTTATACATGAGTTCCACATTTTGCCATAGATGTTAGTGCTCCACTAATTTTTATGATGTCGGCGCTTTTAAAAAACTTTTATAATTTATAAATTATTTAAATTCTAAAAGAATTTAAATTTTATAAATTATACTTATAAACCTTTGATTTTAATAAAAATTAAATCCTTCCTTGAGATAAAATTTAAACCTTTATTTGTACTCCACTGATTGATGAAAATTATTCTGCCACCATGGTTTTAATAAAAACCTTAATTCTGCCATCAAGATGTCTAAACAAAAACCCTTATAGAATAATATTTTGATAACTTTTCTTCAACTCTTCGCATTGCTCCTAGTGTTAATGATGGTGTACTCCATGGTATTAATGACAACTTCATGTGTTCACTTTGGCATCAATGACAACTTTTCACCTTGACATCAATCACAACCAAAAGAGCTCAAAATGTCCAACATTATAAAAACTTTATTTGTGGACAAATCCAGTGCCACCTAGTAGTTAGGAAGCCAAGTAAGTGGGTCAGTGCATGTAGGGCTATTTTCTCAAGAGAGCTTCCTCAAATCATTTTATAAAAAGGGAATGGAAAAAGTGCAAGGATGTCGATTGGCTAGGTTCATAGACTCTCTTTAAGACTAAAAGGAAAACAACAATAAGGAAAACAAGGTTATTTCTATGTTGAGTTAATTTTATCTCTGTTATGTTTTTATTTTACAATTAGATTAAATTATTATTTTCTATAATTTCAATTTGACATAGAATAGACTTGTTTTAGTTAGAATCTTGTACTCCACCTGTGGGTTGCTATAGTTGAATAAACTACCATCTCAGACCTTTTTTTTGGGTAAGTTAATAGGTATTATGTTAAGCAAGGAAATTTGAAGGCTCCCAAAGGCCTATTACATCAATAGTAAACTGTGGAACAGTAGGCAATAGCCATAAATTTAGAGAGAAAGAGTCAAACCCTTAAAACTACAGGTAAACCATCACCTATTACTATAGCAGTAGATACTACAAAAAGAAACGAAGCACAACCACCAGTGCTTAACGGAACTATAACCCATCATAGAAAGAAAAGAAGCAAAGACACCAAGAAGCAAAGAATACACCAAGGAATAGGGAAGCCCTCAAGGCACAAACCACAATAAACATTAGAACTCAAACCAATAGAAGGGTTACTGAGTAGAGCTACCCATGGCCTCTTTTTTTTCATCTACCTTCTTGACCGCTTGCTGGATAATTTCACAAATCTCCCTAGTTATCACCTCAGTTGTTTTGGCTATCACCTCAGGATATTCACCAGGAAAGTTGGCACAGTAGAATAACAGATACAGAGTTTTTATGTGGTCCTTCAACGATTTCACAACACATTCTATATGGGTAATGGTAGTGGAATAGGACTTTATAATATGAGATACACCTCTAAAAATATAGTGGTACCAATGATGCTTCCACACACAGCAAGGATCACACAAATTTAGTTGACTGAGGCCTTCATATGCATGGAAAATATATCCACTAAATCTACAAAAAGCAACCTTTATAATGGACCAAATCCTTCTATTTGAATTATTAATAAACCTTGGAAAAACATTTATACTCTAGACAACCAATAAAAAGGGAAATTCTCTTGGAAAACAAAAAAATCATGAGACAAAATTCATAAGTGATAGACATACTAGAAATTAAGTACAAGAACACCCACAACCAAATAAGTGATAGCCAATAAACCTTGGAAAAATATTTAAACTTTGGGCAGTCAATAGGATGGAAATTCTCTTTGAAAATGGAAATATCATGAGGTAAATTTCATAAGTGACAGACATACTGGGAATTAAGTACCAGAACACCCACCAAAAATGTGTTGGACATTTTGAGCTCATTTAGTTGTCATTGATGTCAAGGTGAGAAGTCGTCATTGATGCCAAAGTGAACACATGAAGCTGTCATTAATACCATGGAGTACACCATCATTAACACTAGGAGCAATGCAAAGAGATGGAGAAAAGTTGTCCAAATATGATTTTATAAGGGTTTTTGTTAAAACCATGGTGGCACATTAAAAGGTTTTTTATTAAAACCATAATGATAGTTTTCTAACATTGTGATGGCAGAATTAAGGTTTTTATTAAAACCAAGGTGGCGGAATTATTTTTCATCAACCCAGTGAAGTGCAAATGACAGTTTTGATATTAACTCAAAGAGAGCTTTAATTTTTTATTAAAGTCTAAAGTTTATAAATTAAATTTATAATATTTAAATTCTTTTGAATTTAAATTAATTATAAATTATAATTTATACAAGCCGACATCATCAAGTCGAATCATCCGCCGACGTTGTATGCAAAGCAAATGAAGGGTATTTAAACCCTAAGACAAACCTTAGGGAAGATGGCAATTTGAATTCGAATACAACAAAAAATCTGGAGCCTCCAAAAATTGTGGAGTGGGGTATTGCAGAAGCAAGGCAGCACATCGTGATCGAGGTAGCACATCATGTTCGAGCGAGGAACAAGGTAGAGGGAGTAGCGCTCGTGGTCTAGCTTGGCGCTAGACGTGGAAGAAGGCCAAAGCCTTTAGAGCCTTGGAGAAAAGGCTTAAGCAACCTTAGGGCTTAAGCTAAGCACGTGGAGCGCTTAGCTCACATGGCTAGCTAGCCGCAGCTAAGGCGCCAGCCGAGGGAGAAGGCATAGGGTCGAAACCCCAAAAAATGCGGAAGGGGGATTCACCAAAGGTTTTTATGATTTAATTTTGATTTTTGCATAATACTAAGGTTTAGGAGGCATAAGGGAATATTTGTGATATTTGATCATTGTGCTAAGGTTTTAGGGGTGTTTGTGGAATTTGATTAATTGTGCTAAGGTTAGGGAGTTATAAGGTGATATTAATTTATTTACCTAAGTGGTAAATAGGTGCTTTATTAAGGTAAATATTATTTTACCTTAGGAGATAGAAATTAAGTTGGAATATCAATTTTGTGAAATTGAGAAATTGAAGGTGTGTTTTGAAAAGGAAATTTTTGTGAAGATATTATTGTCAAATATTGCTATTGAGATGGAGTGATAAGGTGTAATTGAGTTTTTACATTACATTGTGAGAAATATTTATCTTCTAACCTCTTTGAGCTTGGCATAGAAGTGTTTGTGGTTGTGACAGATTTATGAGATCCCTTCATCATCAAGAAAAAGGTATGAGCACATTCTTCCATAGTTGAGTTGATTGATTGGTTTTCTGGAAAATAAGTTTGGAGTGAAAAGGACTTGATTAGGGTTTCCTATTGAGTGTGTTGAGTGAATGCTTCAAGGTTTTCTGGAATAAAGAAGTGTTGTTAAAACCTTGTTTGATAAGCATTGTTGTTGAAGCCATTGGTTGTGAGAAGAACTTGAATTAGGGTTTGAGTATCATTGCTATGGGAAGATTGTTTTATAAGCATTGTTGTTGAAGTGAGTTGTTGAGCAAAGAACTTGAACTAGGGTTTGAAGAGAACATGAGTATCATTGTTATGTGAGATTTGTTGTTGAGCATTGTTGGAAATATTTTGAGTTGATGTTTATATGCTTGGACTAGGGTTTGTGAGAAAGGATTATTTCATTGAGTGAGTAGAGTTGGTTGAGCCTAGTCAAGTGGATGTGTGAAGTGATTGTTCAAGTTCCATAAAATAAACTATTCTATATTCTGAATTGAGTTGAGAAAGTGATTGAGCATTGAGTTGAATTTGAAGCATATTGAGTCTCTAACAATTCTCCTTATGTTTCTAAGAGAGTGATTGAAAGTAATTGAGCATTGTGATAAGTATAGAACATATTGAGTCTCTAACAATTCTCTTTATGTTTCTATGAGATTGGACAAGTTCTATGTGGACTTGTTGAGCAGATTTGAGGTAAGTCTTTGAGGAGACTTGTGGACTGATTTTGTGTGAGCTTTTGTGAAAGCTTACAATACATATTTGGTTAAGTTCTTGAGAGGACTTATTGAGCATATTTGAGCAAGTTCTAGAGAGGACTTGTGGAGCAGATTTGAGCAAGTTCTAGAGAGGACTTGTGGAGCATATTGAGCAAGTTCTAGAGAGGTAAATTGAGCAAGTTCTAAAGAGGACTTGTAGAGCATATTTGAGCAAGTTCTAGAGAGGACTTGTAGAGAAGATTTGAGCAAGTTCTAGAGAGGACTTGTAGAGCAGAATTGAGCAAGTTCTAGAGAGGACTTGTAGAGAAAATTTGAGAAAGTTCTAGAGAGGACTTGTGGATAGATTAGTGTGAGCTTTTGTGGAAGCTTACAAGGTATATTTGAGATAAGTATTTGAGAAGACTTGAGAGCAGAGTTGATTGATTTGTTCAAACCTTGAGTTAAGGTTTAGGGTAGATCCAACAGAGTTGAGACAAGCCTTGATTTAAGGCTTGAGGATAGAGATCAAGGATAAATTTATGCTAGACCGAAGGACTATGTTTAGTGTAAATTTGAGAGTAAATTTTGGTGCAGATTTGAGGATAAGTTTATGCCAGACCAGAGATAGATATTGAGCAGATTTGTGCTAGATCAAAGGACTATGTTTAGTGTAAATTTGAGATAGAGCTTTGGAGGTGATAGAGTAGAGAGGATAGTAGTCTCCAGTGGATAGAGATCCATTAGCTAGGGTAGTGAGGATAGGTCTTCTGAGTGGGGACAAGAGTCTTCAGTGGAGAGAGATCCACAAGCCAGTGTAGTGGAGGCAGTAGTCTTCTAGAGGATCACCCATAGGAGAGGAGAAGGAGTTCTCCTATGGATAGAGATCCATGAACTTGATTTAGGGGATTGGTGTCTCCTTTGGACAGAGGTCCATAAACATTGTAATAGGGAAAGGATTCCCAAGAGATTGATTGAGAAAATTTTAGTGAAATATTTTCTCCGTGGAGTAGCCCACATTGGGTGAACCACATAAATTATGGTGTCTCTATTGTGTGTGGTGATTTGTGCATTTCTTTGATTACTGTTGTTGATATTGCTATCTATACATTGCATAATATTGATTTGGAAAGAAAAGTAAAAAGTGGTCTTATATTGTTCACCCCCCTCTCAGTATAAGCTTGTGTTCTTCAATTGGTATCAGAGTGGGTTCCTTCAGAAGAGTTTAACAACTTGAAGGAAAAGCTAACAAGAACACAATGGATTCTAAGAATGTGTCCTCGGATAATTCAGCACCAATATTTGATGGAAGTGACTATATATATTGGAGTTTGAGAATGAAGATCTACCTGATGGCACTTGGCAATGAAATTTGGGAAGCAATTGAATTTGGATACGATCCCTTGATTAATCCTCCTACAGATAAGGAAGGTAAGCTCCTACAACATTACAATTCAAAAGCAATGAATGCACTTTTGAGAGGTTTGCATAGAACAGAGTCTATGAAAGTTATGCATTGTCAAACTACAAAAGAAATGTGGGATAAATTGCAAAATATATATGAAGGAGATAAATGTGTCAAGAAAGCAAAGATGTAAAATCTCAAAGGACAATTTGAAGAATTAAGAATGAAGGATGAGGAAAACATTAGTACTTATCTACTTTGAATTGATGAGGTTGTTAATGCTATGCAAGGACTTGGAATGAAGATTGATGAATCAGATGTTTGTGATAAAGTCTTAAGAACTCTTCCAAAAATATTCAGTGAAAAGGTTTATGCTATAGAAGTGTCAATGGATGGTGATACTTTGACAAGAGATATGTTGCTTGGTATTCTTACAGCACATGAGATAAGAAAAAAATATCATATTCCCCAGAAGGAAGCAACATTCAAAGCAATAAAAAAGACAAAGGGTAAGAAGTCAGAATCAAGCGATGAGTCATCCAATGATGAAGAAGCTAACTATGGTAGAAGAGATAAGGATTATAGAAGATCCAGAGATCTAAAATCTATTAAATGTTTCAATTGTGGAAAGTATGGATATTTTGCAATAGATTGTCAAGAAGCTAAGAATAACAATGGTGAAGAAAAATAGGATCATAGGAACAAGGAATCAGAAAGATATAGGCACCAAAAGAAAAGCAAGGATGGACAAAGTAGACAAGGAAAGAAGTTCTTTCAAAGACAAAAGAGGAGCTACTATGAGGATAAGGCAAGTAAGTACTCAAGTGATAGTGATGCTAGTTTTTTAGACAATGATAGAGATGAAGTTCTTTTTATGATTGAAGAAAAAGAACAAGTTAAGAAAAGGACTCCAGTAATTCTCAAGTGTTTTAGATGTGGTAACTTTGGACATCTTGAAGATAGTTGTACAAGGGATGGTTATAGTTTCAGTGATGATGAATATGAAGATACACTTGAAGGACCAGAAGAGAATATTCTAATGGCACTAGAAGAAGGAAAATATGATCCTATAGAAGACAAGCCAATAGAAAATAAAGATGTGGACAAAGGTAAACAAATAGAGGAATATTCAGAGAAATATGGATATGATCTCAAGGGAGAACTTATTTATGCCCTTGACATGGTAAAGAAGGTAAGAAAGCAAAACTCTAAACTTGAAATTCAGTTTCAAGAATGTGATGAAGAAAGAAGATTGCTTATAGAGGATTTAGAAAAATCAAAAGCTAAGGCAAAAAGGTTCAAGGATAAGTTAGAAGTAAAGATCTTAGAATGTGAAAAGTTAGCACAAGAAGTGGCACTACTAAGAGAAGATTTAGAAGACTCCAAAGTCAAGCTAAAAGGGTTCAAAAATAGCTCAAAGAACTTGGATAAGTTCATCAAGATACAAAAGACTACATCAAGCAAAACAGGTCTTGGATTTGAACAAGTTCAAAAGAAATGGGAAGGAGAGTCAACCTCAAGTTTTGGAGGAGAAGAAACTTCAGATGAAGATACTTCAGAAGAAGACAGTGTAAAAGGAAGTGAGACATCTGAGGATGAGTTGGACAATAGAGAGTTCAACAAAGATAGGAACAATGCACAAAGAAGATACAGATGGAACAACAATCAGAATAAGTCAAGAGAGACTAGGAGACCAATGAGGTCAAGACAAGGAAACTTCAATGGAAGATGTTTTTCATGTCACAGGTTTGGGCACATGGCTTCACAGTGCAGGACACATGAAAGATAGGAATATGGGAACAGACAACTTTTCCATGGGTATTGCTACTCATGTAATCAGTTTGGTCACAAGGCAATAAATTGTAGGGTTCATGATAGAAGAAGGTATGGCTTCACTAGGAGAAATCCTAAGATATTTGCACCTCCAAGGAATAATAACATTAAGTGTTATAAGTGCAATAATGATGGTCACACAACAAAGTGGTGTAGAGCAGATATTCCAAAAATAAGTATGAACAAGAACAAGAATAGGAACATGGATATGAACTAGAACAGGAATAGGAACATGGATAGGAATGTAGACATGGATAGGAACATTGAAAGAAATAGTCAGAGGAATCAGAAGGATCAGATAAAAATAAGAGAGGATAAAGGTAAAGAACAATGCTTTATAGGAGTAGAAATACTCCCACCCCAGAATTAACCACCTCAAGAGGAGGTGGGGGAGGGGCTAAGCTAAGAGGCTCATTCTTAGCCCCGAGCCCCAAAGGTGACCCTTTTCCATTGATGTCAAAGGGGGAGAGATTTGAGTAAGGGGGAGAGATTTGGTATTTGAGGAAAGAGGAGAGAGCATTGAGCTAGGGGGAGCAGAACAAAGGAAAGGTCAAGTTTTTAGTAAAAATAATTTGGGTTGCCATCAATGACAAAGGGGGAGATTGTTGGACATTTTGAGCTCATTTAGTTGTCATTGATGTCAAGGTGAGAAGTCATCATTGATGCCAAAGTGAACACATGAAGCTATCATTAATACCATGGAGTACACCATCATTAACACCAGGAGCAATGCAAAGAGATGGAGAAAAGTTGTCCAAATATGATTTTATAAGGGTTTTTGTTAAAACCATGGTGGCACATTAAAAAGTTTTTTATTAAAACCATAATGATAGTTTTCTAACATTGTGATGGCAGAATTAAGGTTTTTATTAAAACCAAGGTGGCGGAATTATTTTTCATCAACCTAGTGAAGTGCAAATGACAGTTTTGATATTAACTCAAAGAGAGCTTTAATTTTTTATTAAAGTCTAAAGTTTATAAATTAAATTTATAATATTTAAATTCTTTTGAATTTAAATTAATTATAAATTATAATTTATACAAGTCGACGTCATCAAGTCGAATCATCCATCGACATTGTATGCAAAGCAAATGAAGGGTATTTAAACCCTAAGACAAACCTTAGGGAAGATGGCAATTCGAATTTGAATACAACAAAAAATCTAGAGCCTCCAAAAATTGTGGAGTGGGGTATTGTAGAAGCAAGGCAATGCATCGTGATCGAGGCAGCGCATCGTGTTCGAGTGAGGAACAAGGCAGAGGGAGTAGCACTCGTGGTCTAGCTTGGTGCTAGACGTGGAAGAAGGCCAAAGGCTTTAAAGCCTTGGAGAAAAGGCTTAAGCAACCTTAGGGCTTAAGCTAAGCACGTGGAGCGCTTAGCTCACATGGCTAGCTAGCCGTAGCTAAGGCACCAATCGAGGGAGAAGGTGCAGGGTCGAAACCCCAAAAAATGTGGAAGGGGGATTCACCAAAGGTTTTTATGATTTAATTTTAATTTTTGCATAATACTAAGGTTTAGGAGGCATAAGGGAATATTTGTGATATTTGATCATTGTGCTAAGGTTTTAGGGGTGTTTGTGGAATTTGATTAATTGTGCTAAGGTTAGGGAGTTATAAGGTGATATTAATTTATTTACCTAAGTGGTAAATAGGTGCTTTATTAAGGTAAATATTATTTTACCTTAGGAGATAGAAATTAAGTTGGAATATCAATTTTGTGAAATTGAGAAATTGAAGGTGTGTTTTGAAAAGGAAATTTTTGTGAAGATATTATTGTCAAATATTGCTATTGAGATGGAGTGATAAGGTGTAATTGAGTTTTTACATTACATTGTGAGAAATATTTATCTTCTAACCTCTTTGAGCTTGGCATAGAAGTGTTTGTGGTTGTGACAGATTTATGAGATCCCTTCATCATCAAGAAAAAGGTATGAGCACATTCTTCCATAGTTGAGTTGATTGATTGGTTTTCTGGAAAATAAGTTTGGAGTGAAAAGGACTTGATTAGGGTTTCCTATTGAGTGTGTTGAGTGAATGCTTCAAGGTTTTCTGGAATAAAGAAGTGTTGTTAAAACCTTGTTTGATAAGCATTGTTGTTGAAGCCATTGGTTGTGAGAAGAACTTGAATTAGGGTTTGAGTATCATTGTTATGGGAAGATTGTTTTTATAAGCATTGTTGTTGAAGTGAGTTGTTGAGCAAAGAACTTGAACTAGGGTTTGAAGAGAACATGAGTATCATTGTTATGTGAGATTTGTTGTTGAGCATTGTTGGAAATATTTTGAGTTGATGTTTATATGCTTGGACTAGGGTTTGTGAGCAAGGATTATTTCATTGAGTGATTGGTTGAGTAGAGTTGGTTGAGCCTAGTCAAGTGGATGTGTGAAGTGATTGTTCAAGTTCCATAAAACAAACTATTCTATATTCTGAATTGAGTTGAGAAAGTGATTGAGCATTGAGTTGAATTTGAAGCATATTGAGTCTCTAACAATTCTCCTTATGTTTCTAAGAGAGTGATTGAAAGTAATTGAGCATTGTGATAAGTATAGAACATATTGAGTCTCTAACAATTCTCTTTATGTTTCTATGAGATTGGACAAGTTCTGTGTGGACTTGTTGAGCAGATTTGAGGTAAGTCTTTGAGGAGACTTGTGGACTGATTTTGTGTGAGCTTTTGTGAAAGCTTACAATACAGATTTGGTTAAGTTCTTGAGAGGACTTATTGAGCAGATTGGACAAGTTCTAGAGAGGACTTGTGGAGAAGATTGAGCAAGTTCTAGAGAGGACTTGTGGAGCAGATTTGAGAAAGTTCTAGAGAGGACTTGTAGAGAAGATTTGAGCAAGTTCTAGAGAGGACTTGTAGAGCAGATTTGAGCAAGTTCTAGAGAGGACTTGTAGAGAAAATTGAGCAAGTTCTAGAGAGGACTTGTAGAGTAGATTTGAGCAAGTTCTAGAGAGGACTTGTGGATAGATTAGTGTGAGATTTTATGGAAGCTTACAAGGTAGATTTGAGATAAGTCTTTGAGAAGACTTGAGAGTAGAGTTGATTGATTTGTTCAAACCTTGAGTTAAGGTTTGGGGTAGATCCAGCAGAGTTGAGACAAGCCTTGAGTTAAGGCTTGAGGATAAGATATCGAGGATAGATTTGTGCTAGACCGAAGGACTATGTTTAGTGCATATTTGAGAGTAGATTTTGGTGCATATTTGAGGATAAGTTTGTGCTAGACCAGAGATAGATATTGAGCAGATTTGTACTAGATCGAAGGACTATGTTTAGTGCAGATTTGAGATAGATATTTGGAGGTGATAGAACAGAGGATAGTAGTCTCCAGTGGATAGAGATCCATTAGCTAGGGTAGTGAGGATAGGTCTTCTGAGTGGGGATAAGAGTCTTCAGTGGAGAGAGATCCACAAGCCAATGTAGTGGAGGTAGTAGTCTTCTAGAGGATCACCAGCCAGAGCAGAGGAGAAGGAGTTCTCCTATGGATAGAGATCCATGAACTTGATTTAGGGGATTGGTGTCTCCTTTGGACAGAGGTCCATAAACATTGTAATAGGGAAAGGATTCCCAAGAGATTGATTGAGAAAATTTTAGTGAAATATTTTCTCCGTGGAGTAGCCCACATTGGGTGAACCATGTAAATTGTGGTGTCTCTATTGTGTGTGGTGATTTATGCATTGCTTTGATTATTGTTGTTGATATTGCTATCTATACATTGCATAATATTGATTTGGAAAGAAAAGTAAAAAGTGGTCTTATATTGTTCACCCCCACTCTCAGTATAAGCTTGTGTTCTTCAATTGGTATCAGAGTGGGTTCCTTCAGAAGAGTTTAATAGCTTGAAGGAAAATCTAACAAGAACATAATGGATTCTAAGAATGTGTCCTCAGATAATTCAACACCAATATTTGATGGAAGTGACTATATATATTGGAGTTTGAGAATGAAGATCTACCTGATGGCACTTGGCAATGAAATTTGGGAAGCAGTTGAATTTGGATACGATCCCTTAATTAATCCTCCTACAAATAAGGAAGGTAAGCTCCTACAACATTACAATTCAAAAGCAATGAATGCACTTTTGAGAGGTTTGCATAGAACAGAGTCTATGAAAGTTATGCATTGTCAAACTGCAAAAGAAATGTGGGATAAATTGCAAAATATATATGAAGGAGATAAATGTGTCAAGAAAGCAAAGATGCAAAATCTCAAAGGACAATTTGAAGAATTAAGAATGAAGGATGAGGAAAACATTAGTACTTATCTACTTTGAATTGATGAGGTTGTTAATGCTATGCAAGGACTTGGAATGAAGATTGATGAATCAGATGTTTGTGATAAAGTCTTAAGAACTCTTCCAAAAATATTCAGTGAAAAGGTTTCTGCTATAGAAGTGTCAATGGATGGTGATACTTTGACAAGAGATATGTTGCTTGGTATTCTTACAATACATGAGATAAGAACAAAATATCCTATTCCCTAGAAGGAAGCAACATTCAAAGCAATCAAAAAGACAAAGGGTAAGAAGTCAGAATCAAGCAATGAGTCATCCAATGATGAAGAAGCTAATTATGGTAGAAGAGATAAGGATTATAGAAGATCCAGAGATCTAAAATCTATTAAATGTTTCAATTATGGAAAGTATGGACATTTTGCAATAGATTTTCAAGAAGCTAAGAATAACAATGGTGAAGAAAAATAGGATCACAAGAACAGGGAATCATAAAGATATAGGCACCAAAAGAAAAGCAAGGATGGACAAAGCAGACAAGGAAAGAAGTTCTTTCAAAGACAAAAGAGGAGCTACTATGTGGATAAGGCAAGTAAGTACTCAAGTGATAGTGATGCTAGTTTTTCAGACAATGATAGAGATGAAGTTCTTTTTATGATTGAAGAAAAAGAACAAGTTAAGAAAAGGACTCCAGTAATTCTCAAGTGTTTTAGATGTGGTAACTTTGGACATCTTGAAGATAGTTGTACAAGGGATGGTTATAGTTTCAGTGATGATGAATATGAAGATACACTTGAAGGACCAGAAGAGAATATTCTAATGGCACTAGAAGAAGGAAAATATGATCCTATAGAAGACAAGCCAATAGAAAATAAATATGTGGACAAAGGTAAAAAAATAGAGGAATATTCAGAGAAATATGGATATGATCTCAAGGGAGAACTTATTTATGCCCTTGACATAGTAAAGAAGGTAAGAAAGCAAAACTCTAAACTTGAAATTCAGTTTCAAGAATGTGATGAAGAGAGAAGATTGCTTATAGAGGATTTAGAAAAATCAAAAGCTAAGGCAAAAAGGTTCAAGGATAAGTTAGAAGCAAAGATCTTAGAATGTGAAAAGTTAGCACAAGAAGTGGCACTACTAAGAGAAGATTTGGAAGACTCCAAAGTCAAGATAAAAGGGTTCAAAAATAGCTCAAATAACTTGGATAAGTTCATCAAGATACAAAAGACTACATCAAGCAAAATAGGTCTTGGATTTGAACAGGTTCAAAAGAAATGGGAAGGAAAGTCAACCTCAAGTTTTGGAGGAGAAGAAACTTCAGATGAAGATACTTCAAAAGAAGACAGTGTAAAATGAAGTGAGACATCTGAGGATGAGTTGGACAATAGAGAGTTCAACAAAGACAAGAACAATGCACAAAGAAGATACAGATGGAACAACAATCAGAATAAGTCAAGAGAGACTAGGAGACCAATGAGGTCAAGACAAGGAAACTTCAATGGAAGATGTTTTTCATGTCACAGGTTTGGGCACATGGCTTCATAGTGCAGGACACATGAAAGATAGGAATATGGGAACAAACAACTTTTCCATGGGTATTGCTACTCATGTAATCAGTTTGGTCACAAGGCAATAAATTGTAGGGTTCATGATAGAAGAAGGTATGGCTTCACTAGGAGAAATCCTAAGACATTTGCACCTCCAAGGAATAATAACATTAAGTGTTATAAGTGCAATAATGATGGTCACACAACAAAGTGGTGTAGAGCAGATATTATAGAAATAAGTATGAACAGGAATAGGAACATGGAAAGGAATGTAGACATGGACAGGAACATTGAAAGAAATAGTCAGAGGAATCAGAAGGATCAGATAAAAATAAGAGAGGATAAAGGTAAAGAACAATGCTTTATGGGAGTAGAAATACTCCCACCCTAGAATTAACCACCTCAAGAGGAGGTGGGGGAGGGGCTAAGCTAAGAGGCTCATTCTTAGACCCGAGCCCCAAAGGTGACCCTTTGCCATTGATGTCAAAGGGGGAGAGATTTGAGTAAGGGGGAGAGATTTGGTATTTGAGGAAAGAGGAGAGAGCATTGAGCCAGGGGGAGCAATGTCCCAGGGGGAGAAGAACAAAGGAAAGGTCAAGTTTTTAGTAAAAATAATTTGGGTTGCCATCAATGACAAAGGGGGAGATTGTTGGACATTTTGAGCTCATTTAGTTGTCATTGATGTCAAGGTGAGAAGTCATCATTGATGCCAAAGTGAACACATGAAGCTGTCATTAATACCATGGAGTACACCATCATTAACACCAGGAGCAATGCAAAGAGATGGAGAAAAGTTGTCCAAATATGATTTTATAAGGGTTTTTGTTAAAACCATGGTGGCACATTAAAAGGTTTTTTATTAAAACCATAATGATAGTTTTCTAACATTGTGATGGTAGAATTAAGGTTTTTATTAAAACCAAGGTGGCGGAATTATTTTTCATCAACCCAGTGAAGTGCAAATGACAGTTTTGATATTAACTCAAAGAGAGCTTTAATTTTTTATTAAAGTCTAAAGTTTATAAATTAAATTTATAATATTTAAATTCTTTTGAATTTAAATTAATTATAAATTATAATTTATACAAGCCGACATCATCAAGTCGAATCATCCACCGACGTTGTATGCAAAGCAAATGAAGGGTATTTAAACCCTAAGACAAACCTTAGGGAAGATGGCAATTCAAATTTGAATACAACAAAAAATTTGGAGCCTCCAAAAATTACAGAGTGGGGTATTGCAGAAGCAAGATAGCACATCATGATCAAGGTAGCGCATCGTGTTCGAGCGAGGAACAAGGCAGAGGGAGTAGCGCTCATGGTCTAGCTTGGCGCTAGACGTGGAAGAAGGCCAAAGCCTTTAAAGTATTGGAGAAAAGGCTTAAGCTAAGCACGTGGAGCGCTTAGCTCACATGGCTAGCTAGCCACAACTAAGGTGCCAATCGAGGGAGAAGGCACAAGGTCGAAACCACGAAAAATGTGGAAGGGAGATTCACCAAAGGTTTTTATGATTTAATTTTGATTTTTGCATAATACTAAGGTTTAGGAGGCATAAGGGAATATTTGTGATATTTGATCATTGTGCTAAGGTTTTAGGGGTGTTTGTGGAATTTGATTAATTGTGCTAAGGTTAGGGAGTTATAAGGTGATATTAATTTATTTACCTAAGTGGTAAATAGGTGCTTTATTAAGGTAAATATTATTTTACCTTAGGAGATAGAAATTAAGTTGGAATATCAATTTTGTGAAATTGAGAAATTGAAGGTGTGTTTTGAAAAGGAAATTTCTGTGAAGATATTATTGTCAAATATTGCTATTGAGATGGAGTGATAAGGTGTAATTGAGTTTTTACATTACATTGTGAGAAAGATTTATCTTCTAACCTCTTTGAGCTTGGCATAGAAGTGTTTGTGGTTGTGACATATTTATGAGATCCCTTCATCATCAAGAAAAAGTTATGAGCACATTCTTCCATAGTTGAGTTGATTGATTGGTTTTCTAGAAAATAAGTTTGGAGTGAAAAGGACTTGATTAGGGTTTCCTATTGAGTTTTGAAGAACATGGACTTATACTGAGAGGGGGGTGAACAGTATAAGACTTAACCAATTAATAATTTTAACTTTAGATAGCAGTGGCATCAACACAACATTAATCAAGACAGAAAGCATCACACATTGAAGACCCATTTTTAACGTGGTTCACCCAAAATGGTTGGGCTACGTCCACAAAACTTTTCTCTAAAAGTTATCTCAAAGTTCTTTGGGAATCCTTCCCAATTACAATGTTTATGAGCCTCGGCCCAAAGGAGATACCTTCCCCCAATCAGAATTTATGAGCCTCTGCTCAAAGGAGATACCTTCCCCTCTGCTCTGGAAATGATCCCTCAGAAGATCAACCGCCTCTACCTCTTGCCAGCGCATGGAACTCCTTTCCACCGAAGACCTCCTATCCTCAATGCTTAGCCTAAGAGACCTCTGCCTTCTATGATCACGTCCACAGTAGCTCAGCAATCTATACCAAACACAGTCAGTCGGTCTAGTACAAGTCTTCCTCTATCTGTCAGATCTGTCCAACTCTTGAACAAATCAATCCTCTGCATACAAGCCTTCTCAAAGACTTGCCAAATCTGTCCTCAGGTTCTTCTCATAGAACCAGTGCACCTCTGTCCTCAAGTTCTCTGATAGAACTATCAAACTCAACTCACAAGTCCTCTGCTAGGACCTGTCCAAATCTGCTCACAAGTCCCCACCGGAACCTGTCCAAAACTGCTCACAAGTCCCCACCGAAACCTGTCCAAAAACTCAACAAGCTCACCAAGAAAAACTTTCTTAGTAGGAAATCACAAAGTGAATTGTTAGAGACCCAATGTGATTTTTCAAACTCATAGAAGCATAAAGAGAATTGTTAGAGACTCAATATGTTCTATACTCAACTCCCAATCTCAAAACTCAACTCAAATCAACTCAGCTCAAACTCAATCTCAAATCTGAAAACTCAACTCAATATCTGAAATGGATAGGATAGAATGCTTTCTTTCAAGAACATGAAACCCCAACAATTGCCAACTATGCAAAGAATCATATAACAATGATACTCATGTTCTTTTCACCATCAATTAGGGCTTCAACAACAATGCTCATCAAACAAGGTTCAATCAACACCATTCAACTCAAAACACAACCTTGAAGCATTTCACAATCAACATCAGAAAAGGAAACAAGTAGAACTCCTTTTCTCTCCAATATTGTTTGAACAAAAAGCATCCACCAACTCAAATCTCAATAGCACAAAACAACTTTTCAAATCATCAACAAAGGAGTAAGCCCAACACTTTAACCAAGTAAAGAATAGCTTGATTATAACCAATTTAATGAAAGCTAATGTCAATCTCAAAGCTGCCCACTTAAGGTTTCACAACTTCACACAAGAAGCAATTCTAACCTTAAAACATCATGCT
Organism: Wollemia nobilis; assembly: GCA_028583015.1. Lineage (NCBI taxonomy): Eukaryota > Viridiplantae > Streptophyta > Pinopsida > Araucariales > Araucariaceae > Wollemia > Wollemia nobilis. Next base: position 4,201,562 of record JAQPPZ010002524.1, read on the forward strand.
TTCATTTCCATAATCAACCAAAAGCACTCTCAACATTACAAGAAATATTTATCCCTTATACACCTTATTTCTCCCTTATAGTCTTATCAACAATAAACTTTATCTCTCATAAGAATGCAATAAGATAATGCAAACAACACTTTCAAAAGAATATTTTATCAAAATAAAGCAAGCTTCAAACTCCTTATAACTCCTAAGCTGTTTTTCTCTCTAATAAACTTCCTCCATCCACAAAATACACTAGCAAAAATTAATTTCGAAAATACCTTGGCCAACACCAAAAATCGTGCTATGGAGAAATTGTGCACGAAATCTAACACCACCCACTGCGTCCACTTCAACGAAGAAAAACCCTTTCACGTTATTCGAACGTGGAACCTCCCGTTCGGGTAGCGCGCCAATAGCCTAGCCGCTACCGATGCACCAAAGGCGTCCGGTGAGGTTTAAACCTCACTCTGTTTCCCTTGTACCTTCTGTGCCAGGGCTAAAATAAACAATAGGCCTCCCTGTCTTCTGACGTGAACGACGACGACGAAACCTTACGACGGATACAAAAAATGAATGGCGGATATCCGAACAGCGGATCATGAAATCACAGCGAATTCACAGCGAGCAACACTTTTCGAAAATGCGGATGGGATAATCTTTGATCTTCATCATGGGAGATTTATATGCATATTTCCCATAAACTCTTGATGTCGACGAGGAGTTTAACACGTCGGCGGAGGTCTTGGCTAGCGCCCACAAACTTAGAACATAGCGCCATCAAAGTTAAGACATTTGCGCCATGGGTTAGGAGAACCCAATGCAAACAAATATTTATTTAAAAATAATTAAAAGGAACCTTAACAAGGTTTTTAATTATTTAAATAAATACTTCCTCCTGGACCCAAATGCATTAAACTAATGCATCCACCTGTAATATTTAAACCTACCAACTTGGGGTTTACAAAAGACCTTTGAAACTGTCATGTCGTAACCTTCATCAAAACAAGTTATTTGACATCAAATCAAATTCCTTCAAGAGCTTCTTGACATCAATGACAACTTATACACTTGAGCAAAGGCAATGTACCCAAAGTACCCAAAATTGCCAACAATCTCCCCCTTTGTCATTGATGGCAAACCTTTACTAAAAACACTTCTCAAGAGCCAAAACTGAAACCAACTGTGCTAACAACTGACCAACTGTGCCCACAACTGAGAATATTCCTTTGAAGTTTTGCTCCCCTGACTTGAAGCTCTCCTCTTCACTTTGAAGCTCTCCCCCTTACTCATATCTCTCCCCCTTTGTCATCAATGGCAAAGGGTCACCTTTGGGGCTCGGGACTAAGAATGAGCCTCTTAGCTTAGTCCCTCCCCCACCTCCTGATGAGGTGATTAATTCTGGGGTGGGAGTACAACTCCCAATTTCTCCCTTAGATACTCAAACGTATCTCTTGGAAGAGGTTTGGTGAAGATATCTGCAATCTGCTCTTTAGTAGACACATACTCTACCTTGACCTGCTTGTCTTGCACTTTCTCCCTTAGAAAGTGATACTTGATGGAAATATGCTTTGTCCTTGAGTGCATTACCGGATTTTTGGAAATACTTATGGCACTTGTATTATCACAAAGTATGGAGATGGGTTGTTCATGCTTGACTTTGAAATCCTCCAAGGTGGTTTTCATCCATAAAACCTGTGTACACCCAGCCACTGCTGCTATGTATTCAGCCTCTGCTGTAGATAAGGAAACTGAAGGTTGTTTCTTACTTAGCCAAGAAACCAAACTCTTTCCCAGAAAGAATGCTCCACCACTAGTGCTTTTCCTGTCATCAATACTTCCTGCCCAATCTGCATCTGTATAAGCTGTGAGGGTGAAATCATCACCTTTGGGATACCAAAGCCCAAAGTCCATAGTGCCCTTCAGATATCTGAATATCCTCTTAACTGCTATAACATGAGAATATTTTGGAGCTGCCTGAAATCTTGCTACTAACCCAACTGCCTGCATGATATCTAGTCTGGTAGCTGTAATATATAATAAACTGCCAATCATAGATCTGTACAACCTCTGATCTACCGCTGGAGATTCATCATCTTTACTCATCTTGCACCCTGTAATCATTGGAGTACACACTGGTTTGTTGTCCATCATCCCAAATTTCTTCAACATTTCTTTGATATACTTTCCTTGAGAGAGAAATATACCATCTTTTGATTGAGCAATCTGAAGACCTAAAAAGAATGACAGCTCTCCAATCATAGACATCTCAAATTCCTTCTGCATGGTGTTAGCAAAAACTTTGCACATCTGAGTATTATTTCCCCCAAAAATAATATCATCAACATAGACAACCATAATCAACATATCATCATCTTCATTCTTAATATACAAATTGCTATCTACCACACCTTTCCTGAAGCCTTGCTCATGAAGATACCTGTCAAGTCTTGAGTACCAAGCCCTAGGTGCTTGCTTTAACCCATACAAGGCCTTTTTTAGTTTACACACATAGTCCGACTGTTACGAGAGAGACACTCCTGGCTGTTCTATGTAGACTTCTTCTACCAACACCCCATTTAGAAAAGCTGACTTTACATCCATTTGATATACCTTGAATGATTTGAAGCTTGAAAGGGCCAAAAACATTCTGATAGCTTCAAGACGAGCAACAGGAGCAAACGTCTCTTTGAAATCAACACCTTCTACTTGAGCATAACCTTTGCAGACTAACCTAGCTTTGTTTCTGACAATATTTCCATCCTCATTGAGTTTATTTCTGAATATCCATTTTGTGCCAATGACATTCTTGTCCTTAGGTCTTGGAACCAATTCCCAAGTTTCACTTTTCTCTATTTGATTTAGCTCTTCATCCATTGCTTTTACCCAAAACTTATCTGCACATGCTTCACTGAAATCTTTTGGCTCAATCCGAGATAATAATGAAACATTTGTAGAATCATGTGAAGGAATGACTCTTCTTCTTGTTTTCCTGCTATTTGGATCACCAATGATCAAATATTTGGGATGATGTTTTGAACATATCATGAAGGAGTTTTGGGAAGCAATTGTTGTCTTTCCTCTTCTTCATCTGAAACCTCTCTGAATTCTTCTTGACAAATTTCATCACTGAGTTCCTTGACTGGTTCTCTTATCCCTGTCTTTTCATCAACTGTTACATTTATGCTCTCTACAATTGTATGAGTTCTTTTGTTGAAGCATCTGTAGGCCTTGCTTCTGATTGGAATATCCAAGAAAGATTCCCTCATCACACCTAGGATCAAACTTACCCAAATTCTGATCTTCCCTTCGGATGAAGCACTTACTCCCAAACACTTTGAAGTATTTTACTGTAGCTGGTCTTCCTTTCCACAACTCATAAGGAGTTTTATGATGATTGACTCTAAGTTGGGCCCTGGTGATAATGTAGATTGCTGTACTGATTGCCTCTTTCCAAAAGCCATCTAAAAGTTTTGATTCATTTAACATAGCTCTAGCCATATTTTCAATAGTTCTATTTTTCCTTTCAACTACTCCATTTTGTTGAGGAGTTCTTGCTGCTGAATATTCTCTTTTGATTCCTTGTTGCTCACAGTATTCCACAAATTCATTTGAAGTGAACTCTCCTCCTCTATCTGATCTTAAGCATTTGATTCTCTTGTCAGTCTCATTTTCAATCATTTCTTTGAAAGCTTTAAATTTTTCAAAAGCTTCGAATTTTTCTTTGAGAAAAGTAACCCAAGTCATTCTAGAATAATCATCTATAAACAACATGAAGTAGCTTTCTCCCTGAATGCTCCGAGTTCGGTAGGGCCACATAAATCAGTATGAATAAGATCCAATGGTTTTGAAGAAGTATACCCTTTTGATTTGAAAGCTGGTTCTGGTCTATTTTCCATGTTGACAAGGACCGCAAATGATGTTATGGGGCCTTTTTATTTTGGGCAAGTCTCTAATTGCTTCCTTGTTACTAATATTGACAAGATTATCAAAGCTCAAATGCCCCAATATTTTATGCCATAACCAACTCTCATCTTCTTGAGTTAGAAAACACTTTTCCTTTTTTATCTCACTTAGCATGTAAAGATTGTTTGGAGTCCTTGTAGCACTAGCAATGAGTTTTCCATTTTTTTCTTTACTTATCTCACATCTATCTGAAAAGAAAGATACTATGTGCCCTTGATCACAAAGTTGACTCACACTTAGAAGATTATGTCTTAGGCCTTCTACATAGAGCACATTTTCTGTTTTGGATTTCCCATCCAAACTAAGAGTCCCTTTACCACAGATTTTAGCTGACCTGTTATCTCCAAAACTGATTGTTCCTCTGTTTGTTTCTTTTAAGACCAAAAACTTTTCCTTTTCACCAGTCATATGTTTTGAACAACCACTATCAAGATACCATTTTTCTACTTTGTCTTGAGCATGAAAAGCAGTTTGAACTATCATTGACTTAGATTTGATCTCATTTCTCTTTTTAGTGAACTCAAGGCTAGATCTATCCAAACTGCACATCCTTGCTATATGCCCAAAATTCTTGCACTTGTAACACATGACATTTTTATTCATAAGAGGTGCAAAAGAGTTAACATTTTCCTTACTATGGCTATTCAAAGACTTATTGCAATGCATAGCTTTGTGACCAAATTTCTTGCAGGAAAAACAATAGCCATGGAAAGTATTATGTAACCTAGTTTGGATGCCTTGGATGATTGTTCTTCTTGTGACCAAGCTGGAATCCACCGCTCTTCAGGATGAAGATTGATCTTGCTCGAAGACCCTATTTCATGAATGGTGATACCATCCTTCTTTTGCTTTTCACATGGAGTATTCTGTCTGAGAGCCAACTGTTCCAACTTCACTCTAAGAGACATAACCTCTTCTTCTAGTTTCTCGCAATCAACTTCCTTTCCTTTGAGAGCCTCTGTCAGAACCTGTTCAACCTTCTTCCCTTCTTCAGCTAGAATTTTGAAGTCTATAACACTTTGAGACAATTCTGATCTTGCTATCTCTTCTTCCGGACATTGATGCTTGAGAACAGAATTCTCTTCCCTAAATTTCTCAAGCTTTCTTAAAGCCAAGAAGAATTCACCTTTGAGATCGAACTCAACCTCTTCATCTCTTTCTGAATCTGTATGTTCCTCTGATAGATCCTTCTCCAAGCTGTTAGGCTCTTTCTGGAGAGACCCGCTCTGATACCAATTGAAGAACATGGACTTATACTGAGAGGGGGGGTGAACAGTATAAGACTTAACCAATTAATAATTTTAACTTTAGATAGCAGTGGCATCAACACAACATTAATCAAGACAGAAAGCATCACACATTGAAGACCCATTTTTAACGTGGTTCACCCAAAATGGTTGGGCTACGTCCACAAAACTTTTCTCTAAAAGTTATCTCAAAGTTCTTTGGGAATCCTTCCCAATTACAATGTTTATGAGCCTCGGCCCAAAGGAGATACCTTCCCCCAATCAAAATTTATGAGCCTCTGCTCAAAGGAGATACCTTCCCCTCTACTCTAGAAATGATCCCTCAGAAGATCAACTGCCTCTACCTCTTGCCAGACACGTGGAACTCCTTTCCACCGAAGACCTCCTGTCCTCAATGCTTAGCCTAAGAGACCTCTGCCTTCTATGATCACGTCCACAGCAGATCAACAACCTATACCAAACACAGTCAGTCGGTCTAGTACAAGTCTTCCTCTGTCTATCAGATCTGTCCAACTCTTGAACAAATCAATCCTCTGCATACAAGCCTTCTCAAAGACTTGCCAAATCTGTCCTCAGGTTCTTCTCATAGAACCAGTGCACCTCTATCCTCAAGTTCTCTGATAGAACTATCAAACTCAGCTCACAAGTCCTCTGCTAGGACCTATCCAAATCTGCTCACAAGTCCCCACCGAAACCTGTCCAAAACTGCTCACAAGTCCCCATCGGAACCTGTCCAAAAACTCAGCAAGCTCACCAAGAAAAACTTTCTTAGTAGGAAATCACAAAGTGAATTGTTAGAGACCCAATGTGATTTGTCAAACTCATAGAAGCATAAAGAGAATTGTTAGAGACTCAATATGTTCTATACTCAACTCCCAATCTCAAAACTCAACTCAAATCAACTCAGCTCAATCTCAATCTCAAATCTGAAAACTCAACTCAATATCTGAAATGGATAGGATAGAATGCTTTCTTTCAAGAACATGAAACCCCAACAATTGCCAACTATGCAAAGAATCACATAACAATGATACTCATGTTCTTTTCACCATCAATTAGGGCTTCAACAACAATGCTCATCAAACAAGGTTCAATCAACACCATTCAACTCAAAACACAACCTTGAAGCATTTCACAATCAACATCAGAAAAGGAAACAAGTAGAACTCCTTTTCTCTCCAATATTGTTTGAACAAAAAGCATCCACCAACTCAAATCTCAATAGCACAAAACAACTTTTCAAATCATCAACAAAGGAGTAAGCCCAACACTTTAACCAAGTAAAGAATAGCTTGATTATAACCAATTTAATGAAAGCTAATGTCAATCTCAAAGCTGCCCACTTAAGGTTTCACAACTTCACACAAGAAGCAATTCTAACCTTAAAACATCATGCTTTCATTTCCATAATCAACCAAAAGCACTCTCAACATTACAAGAAATATTTATCCCTTATACACCTTATTTCTCCCTTATAGTCTTATCAACAATAAACTTTATCTCTCATAAGAATGCAATAAGATAATGCAAACAACACCTTCAAAAGAATATTTTATCAAAATAAAGCAAGCTTCAAACTCCTTATAACTCCTAAGCTATTTTTCTCTCTAATAAACTTCCTCCATCCGCAAAATACACTAGCAAAAATTAATTTCGAAAATACCTTGGCCAACACCAAAAATCGTGCTATGGAGAAATTGCGCACGAAATCTAACACCACCCGCTGCGTCCACTTCAACGAAGAAAAACCCTTTCACGTTATTCGAACGTGGAACCTCCCGTTCGGGTAGCGCGCCAACAACCTAGCCGCTACCGATGTGCCAAAGGCATCCGGTGAGGTTTAAACCTCACTCTGTTTCCCTTGTACCTTCTGTGCCAGGGCTAAAATAAACAGAAGGCCTCCCTGTCTTATGGCACGAACGACGACGATGAAACCTTACGACGGATACAAAAAATGAACGGTAGATATCCGAACAGCGGATCACGAAATCAGATCGAATTCACAACGAGCAACACTTTTCAAAAATGTGGATGGGATAATCTTTGATCTTCATCGTGGGAGATTTATATGCATATTTCCCATAAACTCTTGACGTCGGCGAGGAGTTTAACACGTCGGCGGAGGAGTTTAACACATCGACGGAGGTCTTGGCTAGCGCCCACAATCTTAGAACATAGCGCCATCAAAGTTAAGACATTTGCGCCATGGGTTAGGAGAACCCAATGCAAACATAAAATATTTATTTAAAAATAATTAAAAGGAACCTTAACAAGGTTTTTAATTATTTAAATAAATACTTCCTCCTGGACCCAAATGCATTAAACTAATGCATCCACCTGTAATCTTTAAACACGCCAACTTGGGGTTTACAAAAGACCTTTGAAACTGTCATGTCGTAACCTTCATCAAAACAAGTTATTTGACATCAAATCAAATTCCTTCAAGAGCTTCTTGACATCAATGACAACTTATACACTTGAGCAAAGGCAATGTACCCAAAGTACCCAAAATTGCCAACAATCTCCCCCTTTGTCATTGATGGCAAACCTTTATTGAAAACACTTCTCAAGAGCCAAAACTGAAACCAACTGTGCTAACAACTGACCAACTGTGCCCACAACCGAGAATCTTCCTTTGAAGTTTTGCTCCCCCTGACTTGAAGCTCTCCTCTTCACTTTGAAGCTCTCCCCCTTACTCATATCTCTCCCCCTTTGTCATCAATGGCAAAGGGTCACCTTTGGGGCTCGGGACTAAGAATGAGCCTCTTAGCTTAGTCCCTCCCCCACCTCCTGATGAGGTGATTAATTTTGGGGTGGGAGTACAACTCCCAATTTCTCCCTTAGATACTCAAACGTATCTCTTGGAAGAGGTTTGGTGAAGATATCTGCAATCTGCTCTTTAGTAGACACATACTCTACCTTGACTTGCTTGTCTTGCACTTTCTCCCTTAGAAAGTGATACTTGATGGAAATATGCTTTGTCCTTGAGTGCATTACCGGATTTTTGGAAATACTTATGGCACTTGTATTATCACAAAGTATGGAGATGGGTTGTTCATGCTTGACTTTGAAATCCTCCAAGGTGGTTTTCATCCATAAAACTCGTGTACACCTAGCCACTGCTGCTATGTATTCAGCCTCTATTGTAGATAAGGAAGCGAAGGTTGTTTCTTACTTAGCCAAGAAACCAAACTCTTTCCTGAAAAGAATGCTCCACCACTAGTGCTTTTCCTGTCATCAATACTTCCTGCCCAATCTGCATCTGTATAAGCTGTGAGGGTGAAATCATCACCTTTGGGATACCAAAGCCCAAAGTCCATAGTGCCCTTCAGATATCTGAATATCCTCTTAACTGCTATAACATGAGAATATTTTGGAGCTGCCTGAAATCTTGCTACTAACCCAACTGCCTGCATGATATCTAGTCTAGTAGCTGTAATATATAATAAACTACCAATCATAGATCTGTACAACCTCTGATCTACCATTGGAGATTCATCATCTTTACTCATCTTGCACCCTGTAATCATTGGAGTACACACTGGTTTGCTGTCCATCATCCCAAATTTCTTCAACATTTCTTTGATATACTTTCCTTGAGAGAGAAATATACCATCTTTTGATTGAGCAATCTGAAGACCTAAAAAGAATGATAGCTCTCCAATCATAGACATCTCAAATTCCTTCTGCATGGTGTTAGCAAAAACTTTGCACATCTGAGTATTATTTCCCCCAAAAATAATATCATCAACATAGACAACCATAATCAACATATCATCATCTTCATTCTTAATATACAAATTGCTATCTGCCACACCTTTCCTGAAGCCTTGCTCATGAAGATACCTGTCAAGTCTTGAGTACCAAGCCCTAGGTGCTTGCTTTAACCCATACAAGGCCTTTTTTAGTTTACACACATAGTCTGACTGTTCGAGAGAGACACTCCTTCCGGCTGTTCTATGTAGACTTCTTCTACCAACACCCCATTTAGAAAAGCTGACTTTACATCCATTTGATATACCTTGAATGATTTGAAGCTTGAAAGGGCCAAAAACATTCTGATAGCTTCAAGACGAGCAACAGGAGCAAACGTCTCTTCGAAATCAACACCTTCTACTTGAGCATAACCTTTGCAGACTAACCTAGCTTTGTTTTTGACAATATTTCCATCCTCATTGAGTTTATTTTTGAATATCCATTTTGTGCCAATGACATTCTTGTCCTTAGGTCTTGGAACCAATTCCCAAGTTTCACTTTTCTCTATTTGATTTAGCTCTTCATCCATTGCTTTTACCCAAAACTTATCTGCACATGCTTCACTGAAATCTTTTGGCTCAATCTGAGATAATAATGAAACATTTGTAGAATCATGTGAAGGAATGACTCTTCTTCTTGTTTGCCTGCTATTTGGATCACCAATGATCAAATCTTTGGGATGATGTTTCTGAACATATCGTGAAGGAGTTTTGGGAAGCAGTTGTTGTCTTTCCTCTTCTTCATCTGAAACCTCTCTGAATTCTTCTTGACAAATTTCATCACTGAGTTCCTTGACTGGTTCTCTTATCCCTGTATTTTCATCAACTGTTACATTTATGCTCTCTACAACTGTATGAGTTCTTTTGTTGAAGCATCTGTAGGCCTTGCTTCTACTGGAATATCCAAGAAAGATTCCCTCATCACACCTAGGATCAAACTTACCCAAATTCTGATCTTCCCTTCGGATGAAGCACTTACTCCCAAACACTTTGAAGTATTTTACTGTAGTTGGTCTTCCTTTCCACAACTCATAAGGAGTTTTATGATGATTGACTCTAAGTTGGGCCCTGGTGATAATGTAGACTGTTGTACTGACTGCCTCTTTCCAAAAGCCATCTGAAAGTTTTGACTCATTTAACATAGCTCTAGCCATATTTTCAATAGTTCTATTTTTCCTTTCAACTACTCCATTTTGTTGAGGAGTTCTTGCTGTTGAATATTCTCTTTTGATTCCTTGTTGCTCACAGTATTCCACAAATTCATTTGAAGTTAACTCTCCTCCTCTGTTTGATCTTAAGCATTTGATTCTCTTGTCGATCTCATTTTCAATCATTTCTTTGAAAGCTTTAAATTTTTCAAAAGCTTCAGATTTTTCTTTGAGAAAAGTAACCCAAGTCATTCTAGAATAATCATCTATAAACAACATGAAGTAGCTTTCTCCCTGAATGCTCCGAGTTCTGGTAGGGCCACATAAATCAGTATGAATAAGATCCAATGGTTTTGAAGAAGTATACCCTTTTGATTTGAAACTGGTTCTGGTCTATTTTCCATGTTGACAAGGACCGCAAATGATGTTATGGGGCCTTTTTATTTTGGGCAAGTCTCTAACTGCTTCCTTGTTACTAATATTGACAAGATTATCAAAGCTCAAATGCCCCAATATTTTATGCCATAACCAACTCTCATCTTCTTGAGTTAGAAAACACTTTTCCTTTTTTATCTCACTTAGCATGTAAAGATTGTTTGGAGTCCTTGTAGCACTAGCAATGAGTTTTCCATTTTTTTCTTTACTTATCTCACATCTATCTAAAAAGAAAGATACTATGTGCCCTTGATCACAAAGTTGACTCACACTTAGAAGATTATGTCTTAGGCCTTCTACATAAAGCACATTTTTTGTTTTGGATTTCCCATCCAAACTAAGAGTCCCTTTACCATAGATTTTAGCTGACTTGTTATCTCCAAAACTAATTGTTCCTCTGTTTGTTTCTTTTAAGACCAAAAACTTTTCCTTTTCACCAGTCATATGTTTTGAACAACCACTATCAAGATACCATTTTTCTACTTTGTCTTGAGCATGAAAAGCAGTTTGAACTATCATTGACTTAGATTTGATCTCATTTCTCTTTTTAGTGAACTCAAGGCTAGATCTATCCAAACTGCACATCCTTGCTATATGCCCAAAATTCTTGCACTTGTAACACATGACATTTTTATTCATAAGAGGTGCAAAAGAGTTAACATTTTCCTTACTATGGCTATTCAAAGACTTATTGCAATGCATAGCTTTGTGACCAAATTTCTTGCGGGAAAAACAATAGCCATGGAAAGTATTATGTAACCTATTTTGATGCCTTGGATGATTGTTCTTCTTGTGACCAACTGGAATCCACCGCTCTTCAGGATGAAGATTGATCTTGCTCGAAGACCCTATTTCATGAATGGTGATACCATCCTTCTTTTGCTTTTCACACGGAGTATTCTATTTGAGAGCCAACTGTTCCAACTTCACTCTAAGAGACATAACCTCTTCTTCTAGTTTCTCGCAATCAACTTCCTTTCCTTTGAGAGCCTCTGTCAGAACCTGTTCAACCTTCTTCCCTTCTTCAGCTAGAATTTTGAAGTCTATAACACTTTGAGACAATTCTGATCTTGCTATCTCTTCTTCCTGACATTGATGCTTGAGAACATAATTCTCTTCCCTAAATTTCTCAAGCTTTCTTAAAGCCAAGAAGAATTCACCTTTGAGATCGAACTCAACCTCTTCATCTCTTTCTAAATCTGTATGTTCCTCTGATAGATCCTTCTCCAAGTTGTTAGGCTCTTTCTGGAGAGACCTGCTCTGATACCAATTGAAGAACATGGACTTATACTGAGAGGGGGGGGTGAACAGTATAAGACTTAACCAATTAATAATTTTAACTTTAGATAGCAGTGGCATCAACACAACATTAATCAAGACAAAAAGCATCACACATTGAAGACCCATTTTTAACGTGGTTCACCCAAAATGGTTGGGCTACGTCCACAAAAATTTTCTCTAAAAGTTATCTCAAAGTTCTTTGGGAATCCTTCCCAATTACAATGTTTATGAGCCTCGACCCAAAGGAGATACCTTCCCCCAATCAAAATTTATGAGCCTCTGCTCAAAGGAGATACCTTCCCCTCTGCTCTAGAAATGATCCCTCAGAAGATCAACTGCCTCTACCTCTTGCTAGCACGTGGAACTCCTTTCCACCGAAGACCTCTTGTCCTCAATGCTTAGCCTAAGAGACCTCTACCTTCTATGATCACGTCCATAGCAGCTCAGCAACCTATACCAAACACAGTCAGTCGATCTAGTACAAGTCTTCCTCTGTCTGTCAGATCTGTCCAACTCTTGAACAAATCAATCCTCTGCATACAAGCCTTCTCAAAGACTTGCCAAATCTATCCTCAGGTTCTTCTCATAGAACCAATGCACCTCTGTCCTCAAGTTCTCTGATAGAACTATCAAACTCAGCTCACAAGTCCTCTGCTAGGACCTGTCCAAATCTGCTCACAAGTCCCCACCGAAACCTATCCAAAAACTCAGCAAGCTCACCAAGAAAAACTTTCTTAGTAGGAAATCACAAAGTGAATTGTAGCAGGAGCAAACCAAGAAAAAAAAAGTATTAGAGACTCAATATGTTCTATACTCAACTCCCAATCTCAAAACTCAACTCAAATCAACTCAGCTCAATCTCAATCTCAAATCTGAAAACTCAACTCAATATCTGAAATGGATAGGATAGAATGCTTTCTTTCAAGAACATGAAACCCCAACAATTGCCAACTATGCAAAGAATCACATAACAATGATACTCATGTTCTTTTCACCATCAATTAGGGCTTCAACAACAATGCTCATCAAACAAGGTTCAGTCAACACCATTCAACTCAAAACACAACCTTGAAGCATTTCACAATCAACATCAGAAAAGGAAACAAGTAGAACTCCTTTTCTCTCCAATATTGTTTGAACAAAAAGCATCCACCAACTCAAATCATCAATAGCACAAAACAACTTTTCAAATCATCAACAAAGGAGTAAGCCCAACACTTTAACCAAGTAAAGAATAGCTTGATTATAACCAATTTAATGAAAGCTAATGTCAATCTCAAAGCTGCCCACTTAAGGTTTCACAACTTCACACAAGAAGCAATTCTAACCTTAAAACATCATGCTTTCATTTCCATAATCAACCAAAAGCACTCTCAACATTACAAGAAATATTTATCCCTTATACACCTTATTTCTCCCTTATAGTCTTATCAACAATAAACTTTATCTCTCATAAGAATGCAATAAGATAATGCAAACAACACCTTCAAAAGAATCTTTTATCAAAATAAAGCAAGCTTCAAACTCCTTATAACTCCTAAGCTATTTTTCTCTCTAATAAACTTCCTCCATCCGCAAAATACACTAGCAAAAATCAATTTCAAAAATACCTTGGCCAACACCAAAAATCGTGCTATGGAGAAATTGCGCACGAACTCTAACACCACCCACTGCGTCCACTTCAATGAAGAAAAACCCTTTCGCGTTATTCGAACACAGAACCTCCCATTCGGGTAGCGCGCCAACAGCCTAGCCGCTACCGGTGTGCCAAAGGCGTCCGGTGAGGTTTGAACCTCACTCTGTTTCCCTTGTACCTTTTGCACCAGGGCTAAAATAAATAGCAGGCCTCCCTGTCTTCTGACACAAATGATGACGACGAAACCTTATGGCGGATACAAAAAATGAACGATAGATATCCGAACAGCGAATCACGAAAAATCGAACATCAGATCACGAATTCACAACGAGCAACACTTTTTGAAAATGCGGATGGGATAATCTTTGATCTTCATCGTGGGAGATTTATATGCATATTTCCCATAAAATCTTGACGTCGGCGAGGAGTTTAACACGTCGGCGGAGGATTTTAACACGTCGACGGAGGTCTTGGCTAGCGCCCACAATCTTAGAACATAGCGCCATCAAAGTTAAGACATTTGTGCCATGGGTTAGGAGAACCCAATGCAAACAATAAATATTTATTTAAAAATAATTAAAAGGAACCTTAACAAGGTTTTTAATTATTTAAATAAATACTTCCTCCTGGACCCAAATGCATTAAACTAATGCATCCACCTGTAATATTTAAACCTGCCAACTTGGGGTTTACAAAAGACCTTTGAAACTGTCATGTCGTAACCTTCATCAAAACAAGTTATTTGACATCAAATCAAATTCCTTCAAGAGCTTCTTGACATCAATGACAACTTATACACTTGAGCAAAGGCAATGTACCCAAAGTACCCAAAATTGCCAACAAGTGTGTTGAGTGAATGCTTCAAGGTTTTTTTGAATAAAGAAGTTTTGTTAAAACCTTATTTGATAAGCATTGTTGTTGAAGCCATTGGTTGTGAGAAGAACTTAAATTAGGGTTTGAGTATAATTGCTATGAGAAGATTGTTTTTATAAGCATTTTTGTTGAAGTGAGTTGTTGAGAAAAGAACTTGAACTAGGGTTTGAAGAGAACATGAGTATCATTGTTATGTGAGATTTGTTGTTGAGAATTGTTGGAAATATTTTGAGTTGATGTTTATATGCTTGGACTAGGGTTTGTGAGCAAGGATTATTTCATTGAGTGAGTAGAGTTGGTTGAGCCTAGTCAAGTGGATGTGTGAAGTGATTGTTCAAGTTCCATAAAACAAACTATTATATATTCTGAATTGAGTTGTGAAAGTGATTGAGCATTGAGTTGAATTTGAAGCATATTTAATATCTAACAATTCTCCTTATGTTTCTAAGAGAGTTATTGAAATTAATTGATCATTGTCATAAGTATAGAACATATTGAGTCTCTAATAATTCTCTTTATGTTTCTATGAGATTTAACAAGTTCTATGTGGACTTGTTGAGCATATTTGAGGTAAGTCTTTGAGGAGACTTGTGGGCTGATTTTGTGTGAGATTTTGTAAAATCTTACAATATAGATTTGGTTAATTTCTTGAGAGGACTTATTGAGCAGATTGGACAAGTTCTAAAGAGGACTTGTGTAGCATATTGAGCAAGTTCTATAGAGGACTTGTGGATCAGATTGAGCAAGTTCTAAATTATGTGAACCATGTAAATTGTGATTTCTATATTATGTGTGGTGATTTATGAATTGCTTTAATTATTTTTGTTGATATTGCTATCTATACATTGCATAATATTGATTTGAAAAGAAAAGTAAAAACTGGTTTTATACTGTTCACCCCCCTTTTAGTATAATCTTGTGTTCTTAAAAATGGACATAATGTGAAATGAAATTATGGGTGAACATGTGAAGTCTAATCACTTGACACTTCCAATGGATAAAGGGAACACCAAGGTTATGGGGATGGATTTCCAATGGGACATAACAAATGACCATAACCTCTATAAAGATTTGAAAATTGACATTGATTGTCCTAACAGGACAATTTGAAACATCAAATATCTCACAAACTGTGAGAAGAATCAGAGTGGAAATGGTTGTTCTATCAATCATTATCAAATTTTCAATGATAACTAATTTACATACCTCATGTGGTAACAAATCTATCCAAGTCAGCAAACCTAGACTGTCAACCCCAATATTTGCCAATTTATCTACCACCTTATTTGCTTCCCTAAAAGTGTGTTGGATAATAACTTTCTATTGGTAGGTAACAAGTTTTTTGGCTTCTTCAATACAACTTCCAAGATGGTATGTTGGAGCTCTTCATATATTTTATGATATTTAGAGATTCCCCTTCAATTATGATTCTTCTTGGAACATGCTTGATTAATGCAAGGCCTCTCCATAAATCCTTTGCTTCTGTCACATGATTGGACTTTTTACCAAGGTATTCAGCAAAATCGAATATTGGATTTCCTCTGTGATCTCTTATTATGCCTCATGCCCCTGATTTACCCATATTACCTTTGGCTACCCTATAAAAGTTTAGTTTGACCTATCCCTGGGGTGGGGAGCACCAGCTGATGTTACTTCTAGGATTGGGTTGAGCAGAGATCATATCTAGGGAAATATTTAGAGAATTAATAATAGTAGTTTCAAACCTGGAACAAGGTCTGGGATTCATAGGGATGGTGGAAGAATTCTCTTGGACAAATAAAATAATTATATTATCTAATGAATAAATATCCTTGGAAATATTGGAGAACATTCTCCTGTTTCTTTCTAACCAAATTTTCCAGAGAAAATGGTATAAATAGAACCTCCAAATAGATCACAGTTTGGGGTGATGAAAAGGTTGAGGTCATTGAAGGAACAACTCAACGATGGAAGGAGTTTTGTCCCAACAAACTTGGAATTTTTGAAAGATAATATCAAGGATGGCCAAGGAATAAGGATAGTTGAGAAACTTTTGAAGGGAAGCATCCCATTCAGATAAGCATAAAAAACATCTATTAGGATGAATGATTCATGTTTTTATGAGATTATCAACTGTCAAACTTTTATTTTGAATAACAAGCCAAGAGAAGAAAGCAATTTTGGGGGTAAGATGTTTAATCCACACCACATTAAAATAAATTTGGATTTCTTCTTGAGTAATGAGGATATGATAGGCAGACTTGACTGTAAATTACCCATATTCCATTGGTTCCCAAATAATGTTATATTTGGTATTCCCTGTAGGTATAGTTATGGAATTTAACAATCTTTCTAAAGCCTTCAATTCTTCAGGACACTTATTGTTATGAATACTCTTCCACTTGTAGGAGTTATTTATCTTTATTATAAAATCATAAACTTTATCTCTAAAGATCATAGTGGTGAAATATTTTAGGATCCTAAATTTTTGGGCCTGAATGAGGGGTTGGTTTCCTGTCCAATTGTCCAACCAAAATTTTATTGATCTACCATCCCCTAGTTCCCATATGAGTCCTTTCCTCAATAGTATCCTTATTTGAATTATAGCCTTCTAGAAAGCTAAGCCATTTGTAGGTACTATCTCATTTAGGAAATCCATGCCTTGCAGATATTTTATCTTGACTATAGTGATCCACTCCACATTTTCATTAGATAATAATCTCCAACCCTGATTAGCCACCAATGCCATATTTATGTAATTGAGTCTTTTCAATTCGATTCCTCCTTGATCTTTGGCTCTGCACACTTTATCCTAGGAAACTAGGTGAAAACAATTTTTATTTTTAGCCCCAGTCCAAAGGAATTGTTTTTGAATTTGTTCTATATTGTCATACACTTTTAGGGGAGCTTTAAAAATAGAAAGAAAATAGATTGGAATACTTTGGAGGCATGCCATGGTTAAGATATCTTTGCCTGCTTGGATCAACAAGTTTTCCTTCCATCCAGTTAGCTTTTTTTAAAATCTCTCAATCACAGGGTTCCACATCCCCTCAGTAGGCTTACCCACAAAAATGGGAATACCTAAATAAACTGTAGGGAAATATGCAATTGAACATCCTAGGATCCTTGCTATTTTAATCTATTTTTTATGGGGAGTATTCAAAAAATAGATTTTTATTTTATGAAAGTTAACTTTTTGGCCTGCTGCTTCTTCGTAGAGCATAAGGATGTACTTGATTACCTTAGCTTCAAATACGGATGCAAAAGTGGATAAAATTGTATCATCTACAAATTTTTGATGAGTAACAAGATCAGTATGAGTGGTTTGTTTTGATTCTAAAGATTAGATTTGTTCTTTTTGCTACATGAATTATCCTCCCCAAAGATTCCATATAAATAATAAATAGTAAAGGCAATAAAGGATCTCCTTGTCTCAGACATCTACTGCTTGAGAAATAACTAGCTATAGAACCATTGACAATGACCAAAAACCAATCAACTGTGATGCAACCTTTAATTAGTTCCACCCAATATGGATGAAACCTAAACTTGAGTAGAACTACAAATAAAAAATCCCAATTGACCCTATCATAGGTCTTATTCACATTTAGTTTAAGGAATAAAGTAGCTTTCTTGTTCTGATAAGTTGAGTGGAGAGCTTCATGGATAGTTATTATTCCATCTAAAATGGATATTCCTTTGATGAAACTCCCTTGGAAATGATCTATAAATATAGGAAGCACTTTCCCTCATTCTATTAGCCATGCATTTGGTTAGGATTTTGTAGATAACATTGCATAGGCTAACTATCTATATTCATTCAAACTTTTTACAACTAGGGTCTTGGGGATGAGGGCTATAAAGGTAGAATTAAAGTTGTGAGGTACAAATATGGAAAATTGAAATTCTTTGACTGTAGCACAAACATCACCCCCAAAAATGTCCCAAAATGTTTGAAAAAAACTTGGAGGAAATCCATTTGGTCTTGGTGCCTTATTAGGGTTCATGAAAAATAGTGCTTCTTTAATTTCATCATCAAAAAATTTAGCAAGAAATTTGAGATTGACATAATTAGGAATCACCTGCAGAATATAAGATAATAATGACTCTTTAGCCAAAGGTGATCCAGGGATAGGATCTTCTAGAAGAGAAACAAAATGGGAAACTGCTTCATTCCTTATTTCTATGATGTTTGAAGTGGTAGTCCCATCATTAATGACCAATTATTTAATTCTATTATTACTTATGTTTCTCATTGTGGAAGTATGAAAAAAATTGAGTTTGCATCTCCCTGTTTTAACCATGTAATTCTTGATTTTTACCTCCAAAATATCTCTTCGCAAGCTAAAACATTATGGTATTCTGATAAAGAAAATTTTTCTTTTGTTTTAACCTCTTCATTATTTATCCCATTTTGGATTTTATGCTCAATTATGGTCAATCTCTCCTTGATGGCTTGCTTATTGTCAAAAATATTTCCAAAAATCTCTTTATTCTAGGATTTAAGATTCTCTTTAACCAATCTTAGCTTTTGCCCTAGTTTAAAAGAGGGTCATCCTTGATCAACACTTGACCACCACTGCATAATTCTTTCCCTAAGATCTATATGATGAACCCACATCGCTTCAAAATGGAATGGAGTTTTAAAGGTTTTAGGATTATCTATTTCTAAAAGAAGAGGGTTATGATCAGACCCAATTTTAAGGAGAGATTGAAGACTTGCATCTTCCAAAATATTTGTAGCCCTTTGTAAAATAGGATTTTTTCCAATATGACCTAAATAAATTGACTTCCACTTTACCTGTTACTCCGTGTGAATTGGTTACCCTTAAGGTTGACATCCATAAGTTCATTGGTATTGATGAATTCTCTAAACTCTTCCATGCTTCTTGTTTATTTGCCTAAACCACCCCTTTTATTAGAGGGGTATAATGGAGTGTTGAAATCCCCAACCAAAATCTAGGGAACAGAATAAAAGCTCTCTCTTAAGATGGTAAGGGTTGACCATAACATGACTCTAGCACTAGGAATGTTGGGAGCATATACATTGGTAAGAAGCCACTGGAAGTTTTTGTCCTTGTCAAAAAATATGATGCAAATATAGATTCCTAGGTTTATATGTAAATATGGAATATGAGATAGTCATGTTAATTTGGAAATACACTTAAAAAAACAACTTTGTACCTTGTTCAAACTTATGAATTTTTCTCAAGCCTTTCAGGTAGTACAATCACCTTATAAATGGATGTTGGCCTTTCCAACCCTAATCGGTTACTTAGATATAGGTGTTAATCTGAGTGCTCCACTTAGACATTTGCACTACTATCAACTACCCAACACTAAAATTACTTTTAGACAACATTGAATGATTCTAGTTAGTTGCATCATCAAGATAAAATTTTGAGCAAGAAATACTTAAACCATTCAATTTTGAAAATAGATGTGTAATTACAATACTTGGTAACTAAATGCATCTAGTGAAGATGTACGGGTTAGTGTTTTGAAAATATGTCCAATAGTGATGGTCGGGTTAAGTTTTACATGCTTTTGTGGAAATTTCTTCCATGAAATATCCTCAATGAACCTTAAAAAATTTTACTTCTTCTAAAATATTTAATTTGTCACCTAAAAATTTAAACATGCATTTTATTTTTATTTTAAAAAAGAGTACATTGTTGAGGTAGTCATAAAATTGCTTTGTTTCACCTCTCTCATGGGCCATCTAATCCCACAATCATCCCCAACCAAACACTACAAAGATAAGGTAACCAGTTGAATGTAGAGAATTGAAATTTTAGAGACTCATGTTTAATATGGTTGCTTGTAATGTAGCATGTACAAATAATTATGACTTCTAATATGATGCTTTATTGAAATGTCTTTCTCAATATAAAATTCTAAAACATACATTATTACTGAGCTTGGATAACATTAACTTTGTTATAGTTATGAATTGTAAGTGCCTTGTATGTTCAAAGGTGTGGTAAGAATATGTTGCTCTAGTCAAAGCTTATAAAGTTTATTATTATGCTTGGAGATGGGAAAATAAATAACAAAGTAATAATTTTGACTTTATTTAAATAAAGTAATAGATTAAGTAATGTATACTTGAGTAAGTAAGTAAAAATACTAAAAAAAAAATTAATTAGATCAAGTATTATTTATTTGTATTGCTTTAAAATATTAGATAAAGTAATGTTTACTTAAAAATTGAGTAGATAAACATGTCAGTTTTTAATGAATAAACACTCAATAATATAACTACTAAATAAATAATACTCAACTCAATATGAAGGAAATAATAATGCAAAGATAATAAGCTTATATTCATAATATGAAATAACTCAATATTGCTAATGGCAAATGCTAAAAAATACAATAAACTCTTATTTAATAAAAGACCTCAAATACATCTCCATTGCTCCATGGGTGATGTCCCATCTCTTGAACTTCCCTTGTGATAATCTATTCTATTAAAATTGCACATCCATATATAGCATGGAATGTGACTCTTCATATGGTGTTTCTTGGACCTCACTCTTCCTATGACTCTTCATATTCCTATTCTAATGACACATGTACATAGGGACAACTATGCACATTTACATTGCTAAAATATCATTGCACACTTGTGCATTTATTACATTGCATAAAGTAAATACTTTCAACCTAATATAAGATACTCTTTCCTAATCTATAGATGTACCCATAGTGGTACATTGTCATGTACAAAATAATGTAATATATGCCAACAACCCTTGTATTACATTATTTGGTTCTTGAGAAATTTGGTCTTCAATATGGATCTTCTTCTTCTTTCTCGAACTTGTGCTCTTCTTTGTCGTTTTCTTCAATTTTTTTGATGTATGTATCTTTATCAATCAACGTATTAGTATTTTTATAAAATACCACATTTGCTAAAAGAGATTTAGCTGCATGTAATTTGTATCATCTTCTGGTTCTTGTATCTCATATATCTCTTGAGCTAGATGTCCCTTTTGATTTCCTTCTATGTATTATGGCTGGTGTTGGTACTACTACTATGATGATTTGTATTGGTTATGAATTTTATTGGAAGTAAAATCTATTCCATCATTTGGGTTATGTAAATGTATCCTCCAAAATGCATATCTAGATTACTTACTGTGCAAGTTATCTAGTTACTTCATGTAATGTAATAAATGTGCAAGTTGTACATGTGCAAGTTATCCCTTGCATAGCTAGATAGAGTGTTGGTCAAGTGTCCTATTTTTCCTATATAAGGATGGCCTCTTAGATAGATAGATAAGAGAGTCAAGGAACATAGTTAGATAGTATATCTTAGTGGATAGTGTATTTTTGTGTACCTCACCATTCATTGGTTATGGATACAATGTATATCAGTAGCTTTGTTAATTGAGTGTTCATTTCCTCCATAGCTACATTTAATATTTTATATGATTTATATTTTCAGCATACTTTAATCATCTAGAAAATTTACTTTATTTCATGTTATTTTGTATCTTGTGATTGTTATCTCCCAAGGCTTATTCATCAAAATCTAAAAGTGGTATCAAAGCCATGATAGATCTAGTCTATGTAGGTCAATAGGTAAACCACCATTGTTGGTTATCCTAAGAGTTCGAGACCATACACTATCAAAAGATCTCAGAAGAATCTAGGTGGTGTATTTTGGGAGAGTCACAAAGATAGGACTGAAAGGAATCTCAATTTCAAAAAATACTGAGATCATTTTTTTCTAGAGTCTTTTCCACAGAGTTGTTAGGAAAACTCGTGAAGACTAGGACTTAGCATTCAATCCACTAAATTGATAAATCATCTAGTGAAGATCATCAAAGTTATCTGCAATTTGCTAATTGGTGCCTAAATTTTATTTTTTATAGGAAATTAATTCTCATAATATTGGGACTCCTCCTACGATACAAATCTAGGAGAATCCAACTTCATTGCCTAAAGGTCAATGTTCCCTCATAGTGCAAAGGTTAGTTCATTTTTCAAGAGAAGAATATTTTGGAAGAAGAATTCTAGTGAAATATCATGGTGAAGATAGGAGACTAAATATCTCCATTGCTATACTACATAATTCCATAGTTGAATAACAAGCTATAGGAGCCTTGATACAGAAAGGTAATATAATCCTTGAAGAAGAAGCCACAAAATTCTTAAAACTAAAAAGGCCATATAAGCCTTGATACTAAAAAAGCCATAGAAGCCTTGATACTAAAAATACCATAAAATCCTTGATACTAAAAATGCCATAGAAGCCTTAATACTGAAAATTCCATAGAAGCCTTGATACTAAAAAGCCCATAGAAGCCTTGGTATTGAAAAATTCCACAGGAGCCTTGATATTGAAATAGGCCACAAAAGCCTTGATCCTAAAGAAGAATTCGAGAAGAATATATGATTCAAAAGCAGACTAAATATTTTAGTACTAATATCTTTTTTGCAAGAACAAAAGATTCAGTGAGTTGGGAGACTTCCTACAAGAAAGTTAGGAAGAGTATCTTCTTTAGAATCAGCTCATCCCTAAAGAAAAAGTGAAGAGATTAGGAGAAGATCTCATTGAATAACTTTCAGCCTTGGAAGAATAAGAAGAAGGACTAGGAGAGTCCTGATCAAAGCCAAGAGCAATAGAATCAAAATATCCAAGAGAAGATCTCACGACCAATACTTCCAGGAGCAAAAGGTTGAATAAAATGTCTCAAGGAAGACCATCAGAAGTTGCCAGATCAAAGATCTTGTGAAGGTCTCATCAAGCATCCAAGAAAGGCTAGGAGAGCATTTCTAAAGATCAAGAGAGTTCTTTGTGAACTCATTGGAGAAATCCACTATCTAGGTGAAGTCCCTGATAGTGAAGGACTTGGTACAATTATCACCATACAACAACAAGTCCAAGAGGATAGTTTGGCAAGGAGTGCCAAATTTGTGAAGAATAATTTAGAAAGGAGTGCCAAATTTAAGAAGAAAAATTTGGTAAGGAGTACCAAATCCCTGAAGAATAATTTGACAAGGAGTGCCAAACCCTAGAAGAAGATCCTTCTTAAAGTTAGAATTTGACAAGAAGACTTAAAGATAGAATAAGCTCACCAATTCTTGGAGATATTAAGATTACCTCTCACAGTAAGAAGATGTCACTTTAGCGACATATACTTCTCCAAATATATAGAAAAATGAGGAGAACACAAGAGTAGAACAAGCCACAAAATCCTAGGCTCATGAAAGAAATTTTAAGACCATAATTTTGTGAAGGAGTTGTTCAGGACATCCTACTCAAAGTAGCAACTTCATATTTTTAGACACCAAGGTCTACATCCTCTACAAAGGTGATAGAAGAGCTACAAAAAAAGGTATGCAACTTATGGTACAAAAAATATTCATTAATTGGATTATTTATCATATTTATTAGAGCACCTAAATTTGGATTAAAGTTGCAAAAAAATAAAATTATATTACAATCTTCTAAAGTGCAAAAGAAAATAGATTCTTTTTAAGGATTAATTTGCACATTTATTAGGAGTTGATTATATTTTAGATTAGCTTCTATCAACTACCTATTATCTACTTTTTAAAAACAAGACTAAGTCCTACAACATTGATTGTAGTAAAATTGCAAAATAAATTTTAAAGATTCATTTTAGGTTATTCTTGATTAGTTGCAAAAAAATATTAGTGCATGACTTTGAGAGTTGACTATAATATTAGAGCATTAAAAATGAAGAACATGTACTACTATACCACTCTCAAAAATAAAATTAGTTTTGTGTTTCTTGAAAGGCACAAAATATGATTTGTATCAAGTGTCTAAAGACACTATTGAAGCACAAAAATCTGCAACTTGAAGTGGCCAATAGAAGCCACCAAAAGGGTTAGAATCCTCCAGGATTTGGAGAACTTAACTAACCAAAAATAGAAATAGAAGCTTATGAAAGTGAGACTTGGTGAATCTCAAAATAAAAAAGCATTACAAAGTCGAATGCAAGGAAAGTGCAAAAAATTGCATCAATTAAAAAATCTTCTATCTACTGTTATTGAAGCTTGGATTTGTTATCAAAAATGTCCAAGAAAAATTAAAGGTGTGTCTACTCTTTTAAGACAACCTCAAACTCTTGTATTGCAATAAAAATATTCTAGAAAACCAAAATTTCAGATCTAGAAATATAGTGCAAAGTAAAGTATATTAAAAAGTCTTATTATACAATATTATAATACATTATATGCTCTATTCTAATCTGGTTTTGACAGCATAAGAGAATATTTGGAAGTGCCACAAAAGGGCACATTTACTATAGGAAAAACAACCAACAAAGGCTTGATGTTAGCACTCTTCTTCCCAAGCTATAAGGAGCCACTCAAGGGCTCATCTTGGACATACGTACCTGTATAATCAAAGCTCATTTTAGATCATTCAAGATCTATATTTACATAGACAAGTGAGTGCATATCGATTTCTAAAATATGTCAAAACAAATCTACAAGGGATTCAACATGATTGGAGGCATAAACAAAAGATGCAAAGGTGTTAAATTCATGGTCTCTAACTTGGAGAAGACCATCCATTGAAGGAAGCTTCAAATCATCGTCCAAGCTCCATAGTGCATCATCTATCCACCTATAGTAAAATAGCATGATTGCTACCCAAGCAATTTAGAAAAGCAAAGAGATTATGGAGTTATAATCTTCATATTCGAATATGTTACAAGAATGGACTCCATGCAAAAATAACACTTGGAATTATGGTCATTATTCCTCTCTAAACATTCTAGAAACTCCCACGTAGGAGTTACAAGCAAAGCAGTGACACTTGGTATTCTCCACCAGCTTCACACGAGTGCCCATAGATTTTTGTATTTCTTCAAGATAATTGAAAATATGTGACACATGTCACAACATCTATGATCAATTATCCTTAAAATATATTCAAAGTCCAATTTCAACATGTGTGAGTGAAGCACAGTCAAAGACGTCCAAAGAGGGAGCAACAAAAAATGTTCTAAGTGCAATGTAGAAGATAGGGGGAAGGAGCATTAAAGGCTCCCCCATTTTTGAAGGTCAAACCTTTAGTGCCTACGTACCAACATTCAAGACTGGCTACTCTAAGGAATCGCCATTAATTTAAGAACCTAAGGTACCATTTATAATTTATACTCAACCGCAAAAAGCGTCGAACATTGAGGAGATATTGCATCTAAAAAGGCCTAAATCTCATTTATTATTGCTTTTATAAGTTGGAGATATAAGGGTATAAACTAAGGTTAAAAATTAGATTTTGAAAGCAAAAGGGGTGACTTATCTTATTCAATTAATATTTGCAATCTTACTTAGGAGGAATAAGGAATTCAACTTGGATTAAATTATATTGCAAATATTATTATCATTTCTCTAATTTTCCAAACTTGGGAGCCACAAGGATTACTCCATCAAATTTATTTTATTGGAAATTAGAAATAATCCAAGGGATATAAAATAGGTTATTAAGGGTTTCTATTAAGGTTGGATAAATATATTTTTACTTGTCTCAAATCTTCAAAAGGGACAAAAGAATTCCAACATCAAAACCTCTTCAAAATTGAAAAAATGCTTAGTTCAATTAGGAGTAATAAGGTGTTAAGAAGTTGATTTTTGATCTTACAAAACTTGTGCAAAATCAACCAAAATTGAACTATATTTTTACAAAAAGCACGATAACGTACTAGGGAGACATAATGAAGTCTAGAAATCTAAGGCTTGATATTAGGAAGATTTAAAATGGCATCTAACAAATTCTTCCTAACAGAATCTCAACTTCTCAAGGTTCTTAATTATTTTTCTTGGACAAATAAAGTGAAAGCAATTTTAGTATATGAACAACTTTGGGATGTTGTCAAATTTAAAACACACAAACCTACCATAGGTGAAACAAAAACCCTAAATTTTGAATAAAATTATTCAAAGGCCTTAATGATAATAAATTTTGCTATCACTTATGGGATTCAACCATATATCAGTTCAACCAAAACATCTTCAGATGTATAGATTAGCCTAGAAAAATATTTGAAGGAAAGAATAAGGGAACTATTCTTCAATTGCAAACTCAAATTCACTCGTTGAAAATAAATAGTGGATAAAGTATAGAACTATTCCTAAGGAAGGTAGTATATATTAAAGTAAAATTTTTAACCTTAGGTGAAATATTTAAAGATGAACTTCTTACTCAAGTAACCATGAGAGCACTTCCAGAAAGCTATAAGAATTTGGTAACATCTTTGCATGTCCCAAGTAAAGATACTTCTTTTGATGATTTAGTCAATATACTTCAATAATATGAAGTAGAAAATACTGTGAAATATGAAATGACTAACACTACATTGACCTCAAAAGATAATCCACAATGAAATATTGCTTCTTCAGCAAGAGGACATAAAACATGGTATTGTTAGATCTGTAGAAAGAAAGGACACAATTCCATCTATTGCAGATATAATCCTAGAAATTAGAACCAAATAAATCAAACAAATCATGGGAATCATTTTGAGCCACAACAATACCAAAGGAACCCTCATCAGCAACAATTTCAACAACCTACCAATTATCCTCAACTTGAATATCAGAAGAAAAATTAGAAAGGTCACTTGGTTCAAAGGATAGAAGAAATTGAAGAACTGGAAGAACCCATAGAGGATTTTGAAGTGAAATCTCTATTAGCAAATGTAACATACTACAAAGACACTAACTATTTTCTTGAACAAGTTACAAAGAATGCAGAGGAAGAAGACTACGAAGATCAAGCAGAAGAAGATGAAGAAGATCCATATTGAAGACTAAATTCTTAAATACCCAAATAATGTAATAGTTTTACAAAAATGAGGGTTTTTACCCAAGTGAAGTTTTTTATGGTTTTTTGTATGATTTGGATGCATTATTGTACGATTTCAAGGTAGATTGTACGATTTCAGGGCTCCTATGGACCCGATTTATGCAATATGGAGGTGATCGTACAAAATTTGTTGCAATTGTATAAAATATGATGTGATTGTATGGAATGGATATGCCCTTGTATTATTTAAGTGTTTCTTTTATGATTTCATATTGATATTATACAATTTGAAGCTCCAATTGTATGATTTGGTGAATCTATACAGAATCGGGTTCTGTTGAACGATTTTAGGTGGAGTTGTACAAATTGGTAGTGCTTGTATGATTTAAAAATTTAAATGTATCTTTTATTGAGGTCTTGTATTATTTTTGGTAGTCTTTGTACATTTTGGAAGCAATCGTACATATTTTTGAGCAGTTTTGTGTTAGGTTGTCCTGATTTGCCAAGTTGACCAAAGATTATGTGAATGTGGTTTCCACTTGATGATGGAAAAATCATGAGCTTCAGGTGAGAGTTCCAAGATCATTTCAATCACATTATAGAAACAAGGGTGGAAATATCACCAAGACTATTACACCATATGGATCCATGACCTAGGTAATCTAACATAGTCTACCCCATTCAATACCAAGGGTGATAATTTTAGTCACACGGGAGGTGTGGTAATCATCCTTGGAGAGGGAGATGGTATAGGCCATGGAGGGGTTAGATATATTGGCATGGTGGTAGATTTAGTGCACCACTACAATTTTGGTGAGAGGATATGGAGCCACCAAGAGCACACTAAAGCGATCTTCACAGCAAAATTCATCGAGAAGCTACCCCCAAAAAATAGGATGAGTTGATCAGTGAACTAGAGGAAGAGCAAGTGGATACCAAGGATATCACTTTTGGACAGTTGATAGCAAAATTTTACAAAAAATGGTGGGAAAATAATGAGGTAAAATATCCATTAAAGCTTATGATGAAGAAGGCTGGAGTGAGCATCATTGTGCAAATTTTACCACAAGATAAAGTATTCTTCAATGAGTACTTGCTATAAATTCTTTAGTCCTATGAACCCATTGATAATCACACCTTTGTGAGAGTGGGTAATCAGCACATCAATATGGAGTTTTTGGCTGAGGAATTTTGATAAACATTTATATTTCCCAAGAAGGGAGCTCTAATTTTGAAGAATATGGTAGATCCAATTGAGACTCGTAGGTTTATTACGACACTCATATCTGTGAATTCACCTATTGTAGATAATATTTTTGGTTATAGAACTCATGGAATAAAGTAGAGTCGTTTGAATACTAATGATTTGGCATGTGCAATATTATCATGTCTCACTTTTTAGGAGAATCATGAGCTTCTGAGATACTGATCTAGATGGCCAAGTATGTAGAAGGTATATACAAGGGATGAAGTATGATTGGGAAACCTATTTGAAGGAACGGATGCAGAAGTTATTGACAACTAAGAGTAATATGAAGAACATAAGCTTATACTGAGAGGGGGGTGAGAAGTATAAGACCAATTTTTACTTTTCTTTTCCAATCAATGTTATGCAATGTATAGATAGCAATATTAATAGCAGTAATAAAATCAATGCACAAATCACCACACACAATAGAGACACCAAATTTATGTGGTTCACCCGTGGGATACTCCACGAAGAAAAAATTTCACTAAAATTTTATTAATCAATCTCTTGGGAATTGTTTCCCTATTACAATGTTTATGGACCTCTATTCAAATGGAACACCAATCCCCTTAATCAAGTTCATGGATCTCTATCCATAGGAGAACTCCTTTCTCCTCTTGCTCTGGATGGTGATCTTCTAGAAGAACTATTACCCCCACTACTCTGGCTAATTGATCTCTATCCACTAAAAACACTTGTCCTCACTACCCTGGCTAACGGATCTCTATCCGCTAGAGACTTTCATCCTCTATACTTTGTCATCTCCAAAGATATGTCTTAAATTTGTACTAAAAATAGTTCTTTGGTCTAGCACAAATTTTCTAAGTCTCTATCTTTGGTCTGGCACAAACCTATCCTCAAATTTGTACCAAAATCTATCCTCAAATATGTACTCAACATAGTCCTTCGATCTAGCACAAATTTGCTTAGTCTCTGTCCTCAAGCATTAACTCAAAGTTTGACTCAATCTCAAATCAACTCTACTGGATATGCCCCAAACATTAACTCAAGGTTTGAAAAAATAAATCAATTCTTCTCTCAAGTCTTCTCAAAGACTTGTCTCAAATCTACCTTGCAAGCTTCCACAAAATCTCACATTAATTTATCCACAAGTCCTCTCTAGAACTTGTCCAAATCTGCTCAATAATTCCTCACAAGAACTTATCCAAATATTCTCTCAATATGTGTTGTAATATTCCATAAAATCTTACCCAAATTTGTCCACAAGTCTTCTCCAAGACTTGCCTCAAATTTGCTCAACAAGTCTACACTATAACTTGTCCAATCACATAGAAACATAAATAGAATTGTTAGAGACTCAATATGCTCTATACTCATCACAATGTTCAATCACTTTCAATCACTCTTTCAGAAACATACAGAGAATTGTTAGAGACTCAATATGCTTCACATTCACCTTAATGCTCAATCACTTTCTCAAATCAATTTAGAATATAGAATAGTTTGTTTTATAGAACTTGAACAATCACTTCACACATCCACTTGACTATGCTCAACCAACTCTACTAAACCAATCACTCAATGAAATAATTCTTTCTTAAAAACCCTATTCTAAGCATATGAACACTTACTCAAAATGTTTCCAACAATGCTTATCAACCAATCTCACATAACAATGAAAATCATGTTATTTTCAAACTCTAGTTCAAGTTCCTCACTTAACCAATGGTTTCAATAACAATGCTTATCAAACAATGTTTTAACAACTCTTTATTCCAGAAAACCTTGAAGCATTAACTCAACACACTCAATAAGGAAACCTAGTTAAGTCCTTTTCACTTCAAACTTGTTTTCTAGAAAATAATCAGTCAAATGAATTATGGAAGAATGTTCCCATACCTTTTTCTTTGTGATGAAGGAACCTCAAAAATCTACCACAACCACAACCACTTCTTTGCCAAGCTCAAGTAATTTATAAGATGATAAACTCTCTTAAAAATACAATGTAAATATCAAAACATACATACACCTTATTACTCCATCTTGAAGAAAGCATCCATCAACATATACAAAAATAATTGACCAAATACACCTTATAATATCCCAATTAAAATAATATCCAATACCAAAAATAATGTCAATAAAATCACCTTCTCAAAATAACTCAATGGCAACAAGTTCTCTCAAAATCTAACCAACACTTTACTCTCCAATAAACCAATATGTCATAAATACTTTATTTAAAAATAAAGATAACTCCTTATTCCTCCAATTAACCAAAATACTGATTAATTAAAAATACCTTTTATCTACCCCTTTTAACTCCCTAGGACCTTATGTCAAAAATTTAGGCAACATAAAATATATTAAAAATTTATTACCTTTGCCTTGGTGAGACTCAACCTCACGACGTCGCCTTTAACACCACCCTACCTATAGCTCCAACCGTCACGTGAGTTAGGTGCTCACCTTGGAAGGGAATAGCACCACGTGCTCTATCTTCTCCCTCTTGGCACCTTACCCAAAAAGGATTTGCAGTGCTTCCTTTGGCGCCTAACCAAGTCCACTCAAAATGTTGACCAAGTCCACTCAAAACATTGCCTGCCAAGATTCAAACGCGGGTCCTCCCACTCACAAGCACCCTAGATCACTCCAAATTTCCACCAGATCACCATGTTGTATGGTTTTGAGGGTTAGGGCATATTTCATATTATTTCTTTATCAGTGCACTTAAGACAAAAACTTTGTCTTCTTCCTTACACAAAATCGTACAAAACACACAACTCGTAGACCTTTGATAAATCAATCAAGGGATAAATCATTTGCCACTTTGGCATATGGTTTTTATACCAATATGCCACCAACCTTTCAAATGTCGATGGATTCCTTTTTCTCTTAGACGTTGGCACATTTAAATAATTAATTTATAAATTATTTAAATTCTTTAGAATTTAAATATTATAAATTAATATTTAACTCCTTTTGGATTTATTAAGGATTAAATTCTTCTTAGGTTTTACCACTCTGTATAAATAATATTTATTTATAAAATTTAAATTCAATTTGAATTTAAATATTTTATAAAATAAATATTAAAACTTCCTTGGGCTTTTATGAAAAACCTTTTATTTTTTCTCATCCATGGTTTTAATAAAAACCCTTCTACTTATGCTTCCACATAATATTAAAAATATTATGAAGCTCTTTTGCCATTAACCTTTACATAGTTCCTTTTGACATTTTGACATCAATGGTATCTTATTCCTTGACATCAATGACAACTTTGACTCAAAATGTCCAACGGAAGACCTTCGTCATGACTTTTCATGCCATTGCTCTTTTGTTAGACGCAGTATCTAGAATGGGCATTTCCTTTCCTGGTAGGACACAACCTTGAGATTTATCACCAAATCAACCTACCATACTATGATGGGAAAATATTGTGCCTCTATTGAAGGCAAATCCAAAAAAATCTAAGGCCAAGAAGGGTATAAAATAGCCAATACCTCCCATGCAAGAAGAGGCTAAGACTGCATTTGATGAAGATGTTCATCGTAGGAGGAAAATAAGAAGATAGTTGGAACTTGCCTTGGAACAGTAGGCATGAGACCAACAGCTTTAGGAGAATCCAACCTCTTGTGAAGAGGAGGAGAGAGTAGAATGGCAATCCAGTCCTATAAATATTCAAACACGCAGGAAATGAGAGATAGAAGAATCCTGTACAGAATGAGCAACCTGAGTAGGTTCTAGAGGAAGGACACTCATACTCTAAAGGGTTGGATTTGCTAAATTTAAATATACTTGGTCTAGAAGAAGTGGGAGGATTAATAGAATCTCTAACATTGCTCCAAACCATGGATTTTAATTTGTTGAATTCATCTAAATATTTGGTAGGAGGAATAGTGGTACCACCAGTCGAAAAAATAAAAGTAGTGGTGGAAGTTCCATTTGATGAATCCGAATTGAAGAAGAAATCTAATATAAATATTGTGATGTGAGGTGGTAACATTTAATAGGAGAAATCAAGCACACAACCACTACCATATGAGTTTTCTCTTAATCAGGTAGTTGTAGCACTAAGTGGAGTGCAACTGAACCTGTAATATAAAGGGTTGGTAGAAATGCAACAAGAGTACTTACCTAACCCACAAGAGGAATTCCAAGCATTGATAATAGAGCAGTAGTCTCTAAAAGATATCATTAATGTTGAGGAGATAAAATCACCTAAATAAGGAGAGACAAACAAGATAGTAGCACACATTCTGCTACAAGAAGAGAAATGAGTTAGTGCAACCAAAGAAGTTGGAGGAAGTTCAAATACACAATAAGATAAATAAGAACATACCCCACCATAAGATAATATTGTAGGGCTTCAAACAATATTTTTATTTGAAGTACATAAATTTGGTATTGTAGAGGATGAGGATGAAAATATTGATGAACAAGTGGAGCACTTCTTCCAACAAGCTAGCAAAATGTTTACCAATGCTAGGTTGTAATTCTATATTGGTGGTATTAGATGGTTGAAATAGTGGAGGGAGAAAACCTTCATTGAATTGGAAAATATTATAGAGTGGGTTTGCAATGAATATCATACTAGATAGATATCACATATTCATGCACAACACCCATGGTTGTTACCCAGGGGAGAGGTAACTATGATGTTAGGAAGAGATGATTTATTGAAGGGAGTGAAGACAAATTACTATGAGTATCCATGTGTGTACTTGGATAAGGTAACATGTTAGACTTATCCATTGAATATGCCAGGTATATAATTTTGAAGAGTACCTTCAAAATTGGCCTTCACCCTGAGAAAATTGAATTTCCTAACATATTAGATCAAGTGGCTTAGCTTGGATCATGAACAAATTTATAAAGCCAAGGAAGCTCAAAGAGAAGAAGTGGAGGCTACTTAAAAGGAAATGGATACGATGGAAGAATAACTAGTACGTAGCAAGATCGAGGTCAAGGAAAGATTAAAGGATATGGAAGTGGAATGGAATGACATCAAGCAAGCTTATGGGTATAAGCTCCACTCATAGGAGAAATAAAAGTAGCATGTGATTTAGCAAGTGAAAGAGCACATGAAGTAGTTACAAGAACAACTGGTAGCATAAAATGAATAATTGGCCAAATAATAGAATCAGTTGAAGGCAACGGAGGAAAAATTACAAGAGAAGAATCATAAGATTGAGGAGATGACAAAGGATGCCAAGAACTACAATGAGCTAAGTATGGATCATAAGGCTTGACTTAGGGCTAACGATGAGCGTATTACAGCTTGTAAAACTGATATTCATCAAAATATACAGGTCATTATATAAAATAATGAGGATTTATCCATAGCAGCCCAAACAAAAGCCATGTTAATAGAGAAGTTGCTAGATAAGGAACTAGATACACTGCTAGCTACTACAGAAGAAAAGGCCAAAGAATATGGGTTACAAGCCCTAGAAATAAGTCAATATGTAGCTCTATTGAAGGATGAGCATGCTACTCTTCATCTTCATCTTGATGAATACCACCAAGAATCATTGACTAACACCAAGAAGATTGAGTCAGTGAGGACACTGCCTAAATTAAAGGGGAGGGCAGATGTAGGTAGCAAATCCACCTCCCAGAAGAAGAAGAAATTATTACTGGATTTACAAAATTTGTTCAGTTTTGTTTATTTTTTATTAAAATGTACAAGTGGTCAAAATGTACAAGTAGGTGTAAACATACAAGGTTGCAAATGTACAATTTAAAATGTTAATGAAATAGGAGAAATGTGCATTTGGGATGAATTTGATAAAAATTAAATTAGACTTAGTAAAACCTTGTAATTAATTGTTTTGAGATAATTCAAGATGGCATTTGTAAGTAATGTGATGTCTTAGGAACCACTTTGGAATAGCCTGGGCATGCATTTTATAGCCCCCCATTAAAATGTTTAGGTTGTTCTTGATAATTCATTAATAGTTCAATAGAGTTCGTTCATTCATGGGATTCTTGGAGAGTTCAATTATATTGAATGTATTCATTGTTGGTGATTGTTAAATAATGATGGATGTATTGTACAAGAATATATATAATATTAATATATTAGCAAATATCTTTGATTCTAGACTATTATGAATTCCATTGTGTGTTATTGCATGTTGCATATTATGTGTTGAATGACTAAATTGTTAAGTTAGATTGATGGAATTACAATGGAAATGACTTCTGATGTTCCTAAAAACTTGATGTGAGAGTGAGGGATGATTGCATGATGAATTATGGCTGTACAAAAATTTCATTTATCATTTGTATGATTTTTGGAAACGTTGGTGATGATAATAATTCAATGTTATTGAATTAGGGTTTGCATGTTGGAAGGAAAGCCAACAATTGCAATAGGAAAACATTCCAAAACTTGCCCTAAAGAGATTTGTGGTGTATATTGGAAAATATTTGAGTAGTAGGTTTATCAAGGATTTGATCAAATCGTACATCCTATGCACCAAACTGTACAACCAATTGTTTGCCCAATTTGGAATGAAAGTGCATGATTAAAACTTGCCAAATATGGAAAAATAGTCTTTTGGATAAATTGATTACAAAAATGATCAAATTAAGTTGCAAATTCTATTCTAGTGATTTGGCTATGTGTAAAATTGTACAATTTTTAGTGTTGTATGATTTGAATCATATTTGTACAGGCAGTTTTGCAATATTGACAAGTCGTACAAAGCAAATTGTACAAGTTGTATGATTTGGGTAAGAGTGTTCCAAAACCTTGGAAATCATTCTCACACCCTCTAAATCACCTCCCCCACTAGGAATACTACACCCCTATGCTAAAATCACTTCAAATGCTATTACCACCCGCTATGTATAGTCCATGTAGAGCTATACCAATCGAATCCTTAAAACCATTTGAAATGATCTAGGTTTTTTAGGATATTTACAACCATTTAAAATCTTTGATCTTATTGTTTTGGCCAATTTTCATTCCTAGATATCCAAGTGGTAAGTTTCTATCCACCTATCTTCACCGTCTTTAGGTATAGATAGAATAGCCTCACTTGTACACCCTAGGGCCACAAATCTTCCCATGTTGCTCAATGCTACTGCCTCCATGTTGTGGCTAGTAATTCAGTGCATGCTTTTTAGATCACTGCTTGATGATTATTTGTGATGTTCCCACATACGATCACACCACCATATCAAACAACCAACTCCTCTTTGTGAAAATTTCTTTCTTCATGTTGACTCACTTTGGTCTCACCAATACACTGTCGTACTGCCAAACCAAGTGTCACTCACACTAGGAATTATAAAACATTGTAGGTACCTGACGCTTGCAACACCTTACCTATTTCCACCTATGCATGATTCTAAGACCACCTTTGGTGACGTATGTCTCCACATGCCACACATAATGAGATACCTCTACATAAGTAAATATAATATTATTCCCTTTGCTATGAATAAACCTTGATGGGATAAGTGGTAGTCATATAGTTTGGAAGGAGAAGTTGTGCACATTTTTCAATAGGACCTTTTATCCCACATTGATTGTGGGAAGGCATTTTTACCCCTTAAAGGGGAGAAAGAGCTCCTTAAATATTAACCATGATGCGTTGGTCGGACAAGCCTCCACATAGGGCCATTTGAACATGCCACTTATGCATGCCACCACTTGGCACTATTCACAAGCTTTGTTGACTTTTGGGTCTGATTACCTCCAGTTGATACATGGTACTTCGATCAAAAATATGTTGATTCCTGAAACGGTCATCGAGTTTCATTGACTTTGATTGATTTCTAAAAACATATATATATATATATATATATATATATAATATGTTATTTTGGAGAATATTCTTTTCACACATTGTAAAAGGTATTTTTACCATTTTTTTTCTTTTTCCTGGAGAGACTTCTACTTTTCTTACTCTTTGAGGCACTCTTCTTTTGCAATTATAGGCTTTCATATAGTCATTGAAAGTGTAATAATTCAATTCCAACACACCTCGTACAACTTGGTATAGCATACTATATTTACAAAGTGAAAATTTTGGCTAGAATCAAGGCTAGGTGAAAAAAAATAATGAACAAAGGTTAAATGGTCACCCAATATTTTATTAGTACGAGGTATAGTAAGCCTACTTTTGGGAATACTTACCATTGTAAATGATCTCCCAAGTGGATTAGATTGGCTAGATCCCATAGAAGATGTTTTTTTGTGAACCTATATTCTCATCCTTGAGAGTGTAGGTTCATGGTTGGGGTTATCCTCCAGGGTCCATAACATCTAGAGGATGGATGCATACTCTCTCCATCCCTTAGAATGAAATACTTAGGTTCTTTTTGACCTATTTTCTATCCCATATTTTAAACTTGTAAGGTGTTAGCGTATATTTGCCTTATGCCTAGTTGAGGGTTCTACTTCACTAGAGTCAACTAGGTCCTTGCCACTACACTAGATCAAGACCTAGTATCGCTTGTCATAGTATGATTAATGAGTTATCCCATACCAACTATTGCATAGTAAGCTAGAGTTGGTATCTTGCTAGGATTCTCATAATCGTACAATGAACAAGAGATTCATTATTGTACTGCTTGTACAATGACCTAGAGGTGATGTCCCATACCATCCCTCTTTAATATCTTGACCTATCACATCAAGAATGTAGTCGCTCCCGAATCACAGTGATTACCTAACTTGCAATCACTGGTATTGGGTGTTTGTTTATCCTTCACAATGAAACAAATAAAATTATTTTGATGATTCATCCTCCTTAATGAATTTAAGATGGTTAAATGGGATTTCAATAAAAATTTTAAAGTTATAACCCTAATATTTCCTCATTTTATAAAAAATAATCTTACTCTTTTAATCTAGCATCTCATTTCAATTAATTCTTAAAAGAACAGATATAAGTGTTTACAATAAAATTTGACTTAATAGAAAAACAACCAATCGAATTCATCGAATACATTCTTTTCTTTCTTGAAAATAAAACAAAACATTTTCTCTTTATATGAACTAACTTATAGTAAATACAAATTACTCTCTTTAAAAATAGACATAATTAAAACAATTAATGAAATATACGAATGAGCAGACTACACTCTTATTTTAAAGTAATTAAACAATAAAACCAACATAAAATGCATTCTCTTAGTAAAACTTTCTTTCTTTGACCTTTATTTAATATTCAAACTTCAAGAAAAGAGAAAATATAACTTTATATTCATGAGCTTAAATTAAACCTTAGTCTAATATATTAACCTTATAAAAATTAACAATTTTAATTTCAATTATCCCCATTTCACACTATCAATTATGACGTTATGACTGATTTTACTATTAATTTATCCTTACAAAGTATAAATTTAGAGTAACATCTTACCTCAACTAATTTTATATTCTTCTATATTTGAAATAGTAAGGAGTCTACTCTAATCATACAAAATGTTCTAAACGTTCAACCCCACATACGAAAACAAACTCATTATTGATATTCTTCTCATATTGGGTGTATGCATCTAATGATGAGGTCCAATCCCAAAGTGATTTAACAAACCCTTTTACATGAAAATATTTTGGAAAATCTGCACAACAATTCAATATTCATTTGGAAATATTTTGCCTTATCCAAAGGAGTAAAGTCGATGACATCACAAGAACAATAATTAAGTTTATATGTTGGACAACACTATTCGTGCATATTCTCCACCCTACAATCCATTCACATTGCAACTCAAAGAACAATTTCTTTAATAGTTTAATTACATGGCTTTTAAAAATCGTGTACTAGAAAAGTTCGAACAACCAAAGACTCCACTTAGCTTTAATTAAAAATAGATAATAAGTTATTCTATTATTGCATCAAATTTTACATTACACAATTTTAAACACAAATTAAATAAAATAAGAACAATAAAATTTCATTAATTTGGGTCCGAGGATCAATTAGTTCATCCAAATCCCATAAGGGGGCGGAGGTCCAAGGTTCAAATCTCGGGCCTCGTCGGACTGAACGGTTGTCCCTTTCCTGGTGCTTTCAGCGGCGTAAAATATTTAAAAGATTTAAAATGATTGTGGCATGGTGGTTATAGGGGCGGACTACACGAAGATCTGTGTAACGGCTTATGGGGCAGACAACGCAGAATACTGTGACGGTCATAAAAAGCTGGACAGCCTGCGCGGCTACCAATACGACCATGTAAATTCAAAAAAAAAAAATTCATTAACTCTCTTTTGGATGACACAACCTGATAGGAATTAAATGAAATTATAATTGCATAGATTTCAAGGTGTTTAATTATGGTTACTTTTAATAAAAGTACAAGCAAAAATAAAATAGTAACCAACAGATTTAATCGTTCGGACATAATTTTCAAACTCCATTTCAAGTTTAATTAGCTTTGATATCATGCGCTGAGTGTGCTTCCCAATTGTACCTCAATTTAGTGGTAATAAATCCACCATTATCCATGATTTTATCTCAGGATTCTTCAGACGACGCCTAGGAGGAAATGCAACTACAATATACATTGCTTCAACTAAAGGTATTCCTCCAAGACCTTTAGCGGTGCTCTTGAGGGATCAACATGACCCAAAATAAAATGAATATGTCTACTCCTATAATGCAACTTTTACTACTATGTAGCAAATAAATTTATCATTTAAAAATAAAAACATGGTGCAATTACCTAATTACATATAGAACAACCAGCATTCTCTTACATCATTAACAATCAGACATCATTGCTTTCAAGCACAAAGGCATACACAAATGTGTATAATTCCAATGATTATTGGCTTTCAAACTAAAAATAGTTCAGCCACATCAAATAGAATTACAAACAATGAATGCAACGTAAATCAAAATTCACATAGCTCTTTCATTGTCTACTAACTCTAGACAATGGATATTTTAGATAAATTATTCTGAGTCTTTCTAAATTCAATATTTGTTATTTCAGCAGTTAGTTTTTCCAACTAAAACAACCTAAAACAATCCAGCAATCCAAAGGTAGAGGTTATTTGGTTCACTAAAGTTTTAGTCCATAGAAACAATCAAGTACCCGAGACAACATTTTTAATTAAATGGATTTATTATCAATTTATATCAGCCAAAAACTACTCATATAAAAACAATAAACATTAATTTACTAAATCAATCCTTAGTTTTTATCAATACAAAACAAGCAGCATTCGAATGTCATAAAGCACAGTATATTTATTCAAAACTCACACAGACAAGCAAATTAAAAGGATCCAACCTGAAACACTTCATAGAATCACTTTCAAAACGCTCTTGTTACAGACAGAATCTCCAACACAATCTGCTTATCATAACTAATTTAAAACTTTATTTCCCTTTTAATAGATGGTAAACCAAAGGTACTATAAACAATTTTATTTCTCATGCAAGTATCTATTCCAAACATCTATCAAGTGGTGGCCAAGACTATAGGATACGTGCTAGGTTGATGCAAAAATATTAAAAACAAAATATTATTTAAAGAACATTTGTTATTTAATTTAAAATATAATCATAAATGAAGTTTATTATTTAATTTAAAATATAACCCTAAAGAACATTTGTCATTTAATTTAAAATATAACCATGTATTTTTAACATTTAATTTATATTTTAAAAAATATATAAATTTTAAAAGCATCGTATGCAAACCAAAAATCAAAGCACACATATGATTGAAATCATACATTTTAAAATACATCTATATAGTTGCAACTACATGAATTCTAATTTGTGAGATTCCATGTACTCACAGATGATGGTGTTTTTCACACCTTAATCATATCCCTCCTTACCTTTCACGATCAAGTTTTCTCTACCACCTGAAGGAGGGTACTTGTTTCCTACAATCACAAATATCATCACCAGTACCACATTCTAGAAGCAAAGAACAAATATAGTTTATCAATCTACTTGTAATAAATAGTTGTACTAGCAGGTTTGTTATAGAAAGCTCTTTTCGAGTCGGTTCTAATAGGACTATTATTTTGATGTTTTGTAAAGGTCTTCTTGACCTTATGGTGCTTAGAATATTATGTTGTCTAAACCTTCTTTCATAAAAAACTTCTTGTAATATGGAGTGCATTCTCGGTTGAATCTAACACTCCTTAATCCACCATTATCTTTTGAGACATTTTTGGAAGCAATTCTTCCTTCATAAAGACCTTTGGCCCTTTTTATGTGATCAGGGATATCACATGGGTACTCCACACATTGGAGTTGTCTTTACCCCTAGTAGGCTTGTCTCTTCATGGATTTTTCAGCTACCAGCACCACATCAAGCATCGCTTCTATA
Source organism: Wollemia nobilis (assembly GCA_028583015.1). Taxonomy (NCBI): domain Eukaryota; kingdom Viridiplantae; phylum Streptophyta; class Pinopsida; order Araucariales; family Araucariaceae; genus Wollemia; species Wollemia nobilis. The sequence goes on from JAQPPZ010002524.1 coordinate 4,242,194, forward strand.
TCTCCGAAGCTACAGATATTTTGATACTTTAGACCACAACCACTTCTAAATACTACAAAGCCTTGACACTTCAAAAGCTTCTTCTTCTAAATATTATGCTTTTGTAATAAGGAGTGCAATTTGGTGGTACCTGACACTCCATTCTATGCCTTATTTTGAATCCCCATAATTTATGCCTTAGAGTTGCGACTTCTTGAAGATTGAACGATATTTTTACAAGACCCTTTTTAAGCATAATAGTGCTCATTCCTAAATTCTAGCCATAGTAGTTCTCACTCCTACATGCTAGAGGTTGACCCAAGAGGCAATATATCTCGAGATCACATTGCTATTTTTAATATCTTCTCTTCCACTTATAAAAGCATTAAATTCCAATGCTTCTATGGTGGAGAGAGATTATGTGGATATGAATAGGTATAGAATTATATTTCATAAAATATTTTTTATTTTATTTTGTCGGTATGGATTATTGACAGTGTTTAATTATCGGCAATTGTTGGTTTGTTCGTAGATATTTTGTAAAGTGGAATTTTGAGTGCCTATTAATATTTATAACTTAATAAAAATTATTAGTTGTAATTTAATTCCTTCATAAGAAGTTCTTTTACCAAACCCATTATTTTCATCATTTGAATATTAAGATTTAAATGACCCATTCTTTCATGCCACATATACTCCAAAGAGAAAATAGTAATTGTATGCAAAGACGGTTTTGTTACAGATTGGGTAAGGAGGTAATAGACACCATCATTTTTTACTCACATGGCTTTGATAGAGCCATTTGGTTTCTAAATATAATATTTATCTTTTTTGAAAAATATAGTATAAACCTTATCCAGTAAGTTTTCCAATAGAGAGGAGACTTCTCTCGAGGCCAAGTACATACAACACATCCATGGTATGGATATTATTATCATTGTGTAAATAAAGTGGTGCATCTCCTACACCTTCAATGGAAAGAGCACATTCATCTCCAAAAGTAATGAACCAGTTATGGGCAGGTTTTGTCTTAGTCAACCAATATTACCTTCCTGTCATGTGTTTAGTTGTCCCCGAGTTTATATACCAATAATATTTATCTTCAATATTGACCTAATCTCTTGCATAAAATGTATTAATATTATGGTCTTATTGATCCCTTTGATTTCTCTATCTATTTATTTGATAACAATAAGTTGTATAATAGCCTCATTTTCCAAAATAGTCACACCCTTGTTAGTTGTTGGGTTTATTTGGTTATTGTTGAGGCCTATAATTCTAAGGCCTTCTATTAGGATGACCTTCTTGGGGAGGTCATGATTGTCATATTGGCTACAAATGTGGTTGTTGTTGTGTTTGTTGATGGTATTGTTGTGGTTGTTGATGTTGATAACATAGTTGTTGATGTTTTCATAGTTGATATCTATGTCTACCTCTCTAATGCTAGTGATGTGGACCCCTATTGGATCTATGTTGTAAATATGCCTTGTTGGGAAATACTTTTACTATAGAATCAATCTCTTCATATTTTATGATGGCTTGCTCATGTTGCTTAAGAAGAACTGCAATCTCCTCAAATGGAGCATTCAATGTTTTACAATTAGATTTAACATGGTGGCATATGCATGAAATTTAGAAGGAAGGCCATGTAACATGATTAGAACCAACTCACTATCAGGAAGAGTTGAACCAGTAGCTAAGAAATAATTTCAAATAGACTTCACTTCCATGAGATAATTGGTAAGTGAGCCTTTCATACAAATATTATGCAACTTATGTTTCAAATACAATATTTTATCCTAACTAGGCTTATCAAATAGCCTCATGAGTGCATTCTAATATTTTTTGGGTGTAGTGGTAGCTATTACAGTCTCTCTAAATTGAATCCTAGTAGATAACTTGATTAAGCTCAATTTTATATTAAAGTTATTTTCAAATAGTTTTTTAGTTATAGCATTTGTAGGTGAATTCAATGGTGGTTCACCTTGTAGTCTATCTCTTACATAATCCCACATACTATTCATGATTAATATTTATTATATTTCTAATTTTTAATTTGTAAATGAATCAGCTCCCTCAATTTTCTATGTGAGGTCATTAAGAAAATTTGTTGATGCCATCATGATGATGATTTAGAAAATGATAGATGAGGAGGGAGCTCAACCAAGGTGACTAGAGACACAAGTACAAAGTATGATATCCTCAAAATATTTGGAGGTACACCACTTAATATCCACAATGTGTGGAGGGTTCACCTAGCTCTTCCACTTTGAATCAACAAGTATTTTCAATAGTGGGAGGAAAATTGAACACAAGTGATCTTTGCCTACCTAGGAGAGTAAGAAGTGGGTAAGGAGATAATATATGTGCTTATTACAATGGTTTTCCTACTTGCTTTCTAAAAATTTCACAAATGTTATGCCAAAAAGGTCAAGTGCTTAGGTGCAGATGGAGCTACACTTTATCACAATATGAAATAAACCCCAAAGACATGTGGGGTTATAACAAGCATAAAACATAAAATAAAAGGTAATAATAAGTAAGGAGATGTAAGCATAATATGGCTAAGTCAATACCACAATAAGAACTCCACAAGAAAGAGATAAGGGGACCTGAAACACCCCTTGTGATGATGATTGTATTAATAAAAGTGGCTAAAAATAGCTGCAAATGGTACCTCCAAGATTTGTACAATATCAATACCTCCAATGACAATAATACCTCCAAATATGTTGAATACAATGAACAATTTGTCCAAATAATCCCCCAAGACCATAATAATAGAGCTTCTCCAAATGTATAACAAGTTTTATTTTAAGAGTGTCACGCATTACCAAGATTGTAGTCTTTTTTACAATATCAATTTTGAGGTACAGTTAAGCCAAACAATAGTTAAAAAAATATAAAAGGACCTCACCAATGTATCTGGCTCTAAAAATAAATTCAACAAGTATATATAAGGCTATACTCGATTACAAATGAGTGCTTCAAAATAGCTAAAAATTACAATATCTCTAGCAATGAAGAAATTGGCACAATAATTTTCCCAAGTAAAAATATTCCTTCCACTTCAAGTATTAAAAACACCTTCAATATGCACCCAAATGGTGTCTTGTAGCTAGTTGTTGCAAAGATCTTAGAGTCAGCTCCGCAATGCAACTTTTGGATCTGAAATCGGATGCTCCAAGTGAAAATTATGCTAAAAAATACTTCATAAAAATGAAAAATATTCCCTCAAAAAGGAAAAAGGAATATTCAAAAACATTTAATTGTTTTTTTAATTTACGTCATTTTTTCAAAAAAAAATCCAACTTAAAAAAATAGCATGTCTCTTTTTTTTTAAATTAACATGCCCCCTTTGTTTTTTTTAAATGATTAACATGCCTTTTTTAAATAAAAAATAAATTAACAATAAGCCCTTTGTGTAGGATGAGTCAGACATCATCAAGGGTTGTGGCCAAAAAATAGTGCCAAAAAAACTTCACGTTCGAAGCTAAAAAATGGGGCATCAAAGTAGACACAGTTGTTGGTGTTGTGAGCAAATGGGAGCAAAAATGGTAGCCATGGTTGGATACACCAAATTTTGGTTTTGATTCAAACCCTAACTAGAATATATAAAAAAATGATCTAGTAGTCTTCAACATCACCAAGTGGATGGAATATCGTCAATAGGAGGAGTTGGGATTCTTTTTCATCAACACTCATAATCTAGTCTTGTGCAAGTTGGCAGGGGAACAAGAAGCAATAATGACCATAACATTATCCAATCTCCATATTGAAGCCAAGTTAAAGTATATTAATGAATATCTTCTAATTCAAAGTGATCTACTATGGGGATGAGGGCACAACGTTGGATCACGCGAGAGAGGGATGCAGTTCTATGTTGCATGGGGATGCAGCACTAGGGGGTGTGTCTGGGTTATGTCAAGGCCATAGTGGGGAGGGTGCAATATGGGACCATAGTGAGCATGTAGATGCATGAGCTCTGGTGGTGGTCATAGTGAGGAGGCAGATTCAACTACATAGGGAGGTAGTTTTCAAAAACTATGTAGGGAGCCATCATGGCGAGGTCATAGTGGGGGGCCATAATGGGGAGGGTATATTGGGGATCGTAACGAGGAGGCATATTCATGAGCTTTTGTGGCAGCCACAGTGAGGAGGTAGATTCAATTGTTGTAGGGGGTAATTTTCAAAAATTATGCGGGGGGCCACAGTGGGGAGGTCGCAAGGTTATTTTAGCTATGGCCCAACAAGATCTATCATATGTCCTAGGTAAAAGATGTCGATGCTTCCTGAAGGTCAACTTTTTATTTTTTTATCATTTTCTCCCCAAATAAAAAAAAACTATGCACAATGGAGCTATGGTCATCTAGAAGAATTGACATTCAAATTTGTAAATATACAAATATCTAAGGCAACTTCATGGGTGAATCCCACAAGGAAGATTGTCACTAAAATATTATGATAGAATATAGTTTAGCTTAATGGAATCACGATGATGATATCCAAACATTCCACATGCACCCTTAATTTCCAACTTCCTACTCATCCTATTAGCAGTATTTTGAGCTCACCTCTATGTGAGGTGTTGTCATGATGGGTACAACACCAAATATCAACATGAATATTTCCTTATGAACACCATAGTCACATGTTTTTTGAGAAGGACTAGATAGGATTTGTTTAAAATAATTGACAATAGATCTCCAATTTGAAACACCACCATTAATTGGATGGTCACCACTCTTTCAACCACAAATCTAGGGTTCAAACCACCTTGACTTACAATGATATTGCCCACTAGCTTCATGGCCCCGATGCTAGCACCAACTTCAATATGGAAAAAACCTACAATAAACTCTAGTTTTCTCATATTTAAAAAAATAAACTAGGCTTTATGATAGAGAAAATACCATAGACAATTTGCTCGTGTTTACTCAATAGTTGAAGTTTTCTCATTACGCTTTGAATCATTTATGACCTAGGTAAGAGGATAGTTCCTCTAAGCTAATATTTCTAAGTTAAACACGCAACAACTACAAAATAACCCCAAGTTGGATGATCGAGCTATTAATGAGATAAAAAAACAAAAATTAGGTAAAATTGTATAGTGAGAATTTCTCTTGTTCCTTTTGAACCAGCTTGGCCTAGGAACAAAGAATCATTTCACCCAACCATAGGTAAGATCCGATACAAAATGTTGGGATTAAACCATAACATAAAATGGCAACATGACACAGATACAAATAGTACAGGCCTTAGAATGTTGAATAATGGGCATTGACCTCAATATGATTATGGATTATAATGCATATATATATATAGAAAAATAAGTGTTAGGTTTTTAGAGAGGAAAAACCTAACCCTAAAATATCCACATTTAGGAAGGAACCCCTTACCCTAAACACATGCAACCCATGAAAGTGCATATGTAAAGTGCATATTAAAATATTCTACCATCCTTTTCTCATGTTGAGTTTGTTTTTTATTTTGCTTACTCTTTCGCACCCCATTTTCTTTTTATTGAGCAACTTGTGCCTTGAAGATCACATCCTAACAAGGATTCATACTTGTAAAAACTTCTAGAGGCCCTTGATTTAGCCAAATCCCATGCTCTTAATTACAACCTATTGTGTCATTTCATGTGATATGTGATTGTCTTGGACAAGGACAATCAAAGATAATAGTTTAATAGTATGTTTTGTGGGACCCCAATGACATCATTGGTCCCAAAATTGCAACAACGAGTAGGGCTAAAACTTAGTGAAGGTATTGGTTTTTTCACCTGGTGACTCCAATCCAAAATGAACACCAAAATAATTTGTTGAAGATACTAGATCGAGGTTTGGGTGAAGACCTCAATCTATTTGCTTATTGGAAGCAAGAACTTATATTCACTTGGAGAATCTGCATCAATAAAGGAAATCCAAATGTATGTAGATAAAATATGTTTTCAAAGTTCAATTTCATATCTTAAATGGCTAGCCCTTTAGCACATATCCCTTTATATGAGATAGGATCAAGCCCTTTGAAGCCCCATGAGCCACCTAATGTATGGAAGAAACCACCTAGATCTATACTAACAATGTCACCTGAACAAACAAGTAAAGTCCTGATCACTCCATTAGAACATCTCAAAGAATTGGTATTTATATACCAAACACATAATATCATGGATCAAGATGTGGCCTTAAGGCTATTAGTGGAATATATTAAGGGAGAGGCACTTAGAAAATATGAATCACTTCCTCCTAATTCAACCAAATAATGGGATCAATTGGCTTCATTACTGATAAATTAATTTACCATAGAAAGAGAAGAAGAGATGGTTAAAGTCAAAAATGAGCCAACCCAGGAGGAAAATGTTTCCTATGCTAATCATGCTAAATAAAATAGGCAACCAATATCTTTAGGTCTTAAATATAATCAATAGAGTGGGAATAACAAAATACAAGAAGTGATCATCCAAGAGCATTCATACTAGAGAGCTCAAAGAGTAAGGCATGAGGTAGCCATAAATAAAGAATAAGATAAATTGAACCATAAAAATTATTTTCCCCACCTCCATTAGTGTATGAAGATACACCATTATAGGTAGGAGCATACTAGGAAGAGGTCTTAAAGCCTGCATACTATATAGGAATAAAGTTTGTAGAACTAATTAAGTGGCATTATCTCAAGTGGTTAAATTCCTCAACATTTAAGGAGGAGACCAAGGTTCAAATCTTGCCAAGTGATATATGGATAGTATTCAAGCTTTGTTATATTACCACTATGTGGTATTGATGTAATATGGGTGGGACTTGTTTCAATCCCATATAACCAATTAAAAAATAAAGGTTGTAGAACTACTCTGTTATGGTGTTAGCAAAACAAGAAACATGGGGTCAAATAAAAATTATATCAATCAAGGTCTTTTACATATACAATAAATATAAATGTCAAATATTGATCTTGGTATGGGACCTTGGTCAAAATAGGCCTAAATTTGGAGACATATTGATCTTTATATGGGACCTTGGTCGAAATAGGCCTAAATTTGGAGACATCGGCTAGTCAATGATTAAGTCTCCATCTAAAAAAAAGTGGGAGAAGCATGAGTAAATGTAAAATAGCACACAATACAAGGTAGGCCAACCATATTTCAACAAATAAAATTTAAAATTAAGGGTCTCTCTTGCTAGAATGATCTTGGTAAAGAAATATAGCAGTCAGGAAAAAATTCTACATTAATTGCTAGCTCAAAATAGAACCTTATTCACAAGCAAATACTAACAAGTAAGGTTGTAGCAATAAATTAACCTTGAAAGGCATAAATATACATTTAGACATTACCCTAATAGTATAATTTATTTTGAAAATCAAGTAAATAAGAAGCAATAAATGCAAGGCATGCAAGGACCATGAAAAGAGAAAAGATAAAGGGAGTAATGGCTTTAAAAGGTGAAACCATTTTACTCCCTCACCAAAGCCTCTTTAGTTCATTATTCATTCAAATAAAAAGATAGTATCAATATCAATATGATGAAGACAAAGGATTCATGTGTTCAAGAAATCTATTAGTGCCTATACCCACATATTCTTCTAATATCAAGGTTCTGGAAGACGTAGCTGAAGATTTCTCTGACACAGTCTACAAAAAAACCAAGAAATTGAGAACAAATGTTTAAAATCCTTTCAAATCTAGCAAGACTTTGAGATTTAGAGTGTAAATATGGACCAGCTTCTTGGCATAGTATATGGTTATTGAGGTCCAGTTTTGCTAGGAGCTGCTAAGCGTATGTACAAAGTTTTACGACTCAAATGCCCAAGAAATCAAGACCCTCGATAGAAATTTTAGAGTAAGGATTGATGGTCACATCATCAGAAGAATTTTGTTTCTACCTAAAGGCCAAATGGACATTAATGAGGAGGAATAAATAGAAATTTTTGTTATACTTTTACAAAATGAGAAGATGGGCTTCTTAAGGTCAAAATATAAAAAGGTAGGACAAAATTAGCCAATAATGTAGAAGTTTATTTCCATTGACCATTTTAGAAAAAGTGCAAAGGATGTGTTGATTATAATGCCCTTCCTTCTGGGTAGATAAAATTATAAAATCATCAATACGGCTCAGTTAGGTATTTTGCATAGAATGAGATAGGGAGCAGTAACCCTAGATTTTGTTGAGTTAATAGCAAAGCAAATTTGAGAGGGTGTACATTGTTTAAAATCAACTTAAATATTCAGGTACTTCTCATTTCTCACATACTTTATTTTATATCAACATTTTAGCATATTCTCCAAAGTAGGAGTAAGATGCAAATATTCGAATGAAAATGACATCCCAATATACAATTGGACCAGAGACTTAAGGATATTTCTATTATATTTTTGTAGATTATTTTTCTATTCCTTTCATTTTTGCAATAAAGGGGTCTCATATACCCAAAATCTTAGAAGAACGTAAAAAAATCCTAGAAGGAACAATCCTAGGGGACTAGTATTTTGCTAAAGAAGGGAACCTAGTCAGGATGCATAGTTATAGATACCCTATCTATCTTCTACCAAGATATGTTCCTAACTGAGTATTCACTCTAGAATTCTTTAGGCAAATTGATATTTTGGACTTCAAACATGGCAATGGTAAATAGAAATCATCATAATATATATAGCCTCTTAATCTAGGTGGAATATAGAGGAGCCTTCTTGGAAAAAGGTAAATTGAAAAAGCTAGTCCTTAAATTAATAAAGCATAAATGGGACTAAAAGGGTAGAAGTTTACTCATGAGCAGAGGCTTGAAATTGAAAAATTTAGAAGCACTAAAGATGAAACAATGGCTCAATCTCTCAATTAATTAACCAAACCTCCACTACCATGAGATCTTATGAATCCTTTAATGAGATTAAGGGTACCTTTACCCTTAGTCCCTAGAATAAAGTAAAGCAACAAGATATAGATGAATTAATAAATTGACATTGGAGGATGCCTAAAATATAGGCATGGTGGAGGATGAGATGGCTCAATAGACAAAAGGATGTCAAATTCAACTCAATAAAAGAGGACATAATATTCAAAGAATTATATAATGAGGAACATTCAAATGCAGAAAGCTCTGCAACTATAGAATCTAGTGAAGAAGGAATGGCTGGTGAAATACACTAGATAGTATAGGAACCAATGACATAACAAGAAGAAAATATTGAATCATTTTCAACCTTTTGGGAGAGGCTACAAGTCCTATTTATCAACAAAATAGAACAATTCCTTCTTCACCAACCCAACAATAGGCGTTGCCTAGGTTACTAGAAAACAACCCAAAATAAAAGAGATAAATTTGGAACACAAAGATAATTTTGAAAGAGAAAGAGGAGAAATTATTATAAGACACTAAAAGAAACATCTAGTAGTAGAATATTCATATCAAGTCATGCTTCTCTCCATGCATCTAGGAAAAAATCTCAAAGGTTAGGGGAAACACCTCCTCTATAAAAGGCCCAATATTCACTAACTAGACAACTTGTATTATCCCTAACATATTCAATCACCTAACCTGAGTGTAAAATGGGTCAAAAAATACCTATCTACATAATCTCTCCACTACCATCAACCCCATCCATATCGATGGCTTGTAAAGTAGTTGCTCAATTAATAAATATTATGGAAGCATTTTTCCCATCCTTAGGGCTACAAGAAGGGACAACAAAAAACTTTCATACCCTCACCCCATGGCAAAAGTTTCAAATAGTCAAACAAAAATAGCTAAATATAATCTAGAGAGGCAAGTTCAACAATCTCAATAGATTGCCACCACTTAGGTAAATTTCAATTTTTCTCCTTAGGAAAGAGTGTTATTACTTTTAACAACAAGTCCATTGGTGGCTAAGCCAATAAAGGAAATGATAGACTAGGACTAGCACACATCAATAATAGGCATAGATTTGAAAGATGCCTAGTCTTAGGACATGTTAAATATTATTAATAAAGATAACAGAATGGTAGAATATGACTATGAGTTGACCAACCAAAAAATAGAAAGGAAGGAGAAGGATCTTGAAAAAATCAAGAAAACCCTTTGGGAATCATAGAATGAAGCCAAATCCCTAAAGAACTAGATAAATTTATTGATTAAATAGTTAAAATAAAGAGGGTTTGAATCCATTTTGAAAATGCAAGAGGAAAAAATAAAATAATTATCTAATCATCTTGTTGAGCAGTGGGCCCAATATGAACAAGAAAAGTAGATCTTATTGAGAGATATGGAAGACATCAAATAGTAGAATAAAGAGAGGTAATTGCTTGAAACCATTGATCTTATTAGATAAACTAGATATTTCTATTGGGATGACATCAGAGGAATGGCATTAGAGTTATTCCCAATCCTTGAATACATAGTATTGGAAGCTTTTTTGGGCCTCATGATAGAAAATGAGGTAAAAGCTAACTTAGACAAAATCAAAATGAATATAGGAGAATCTAGAACATATCAAACCTTGCTGGACAAAACATCTAACTCTAAAATTATTGCTATTAAAATATAAGATAGGAAATCATGGCACAAAATCTAATTAGCCTCTTTAGAAGAGATAAAATGGATGAACAATGCATAAATTTATTTGACAACTTATATAACATTGTGGGAAGATTGAAATATGAAATAGATTCCCTAATAGTAGCAGGACTCCCTTCACCATGGAACCAACTAAGAATAAAGCTATACTCAAAGGAGGAGTATTGAAAAATAGTGGAATCAAACACAGAGCTTTCACTTAGCTTAGAAGAGTATGTTGCTCCCCTTTATGCAGAAGAGATGGACCAAATTATTGGACCACTAGAAAAACTCAAGATGTTGATCAATGAAGCAATGAACCAAACCAAGAATTTATTCTAAGATGATAAGCATGAAGTTCTTTTTTTTTATGATCAATTATAGCACACTCAATACCCATTAGATGAGGAATAGACTAATATTGAGAGAGCACTTACCACTCCACATAATATCATAATTTTATTAACTATCCTTTTAGTTTTTTTTGTGTTTTCTTTTGCAAGAATCATAGAACTTTGACTTTGAGCCCAAGGATAATGGCAATTTTGAGTTCTCCTTCAAGCAAGCTAGAAGTTTGTTATGATCCACCAAAATTGTATTTTTTCCCCACTACCCACTAGTTACTAAGGCAAAACCCTGATAATCGATGATTAAAATTTTGTCTAGCTCATAGAGAACAGGCTAAAAGAATTCTTGATAATTAGAACTTATACAAAATTTCATTCAACAAAAGTCTTGACATACAACCAAAGGATTGCTAAAGGATTTTTCCTTTTAGGATAAGTCTTGATATTGAGGTTTTATGATCTACAAGGTCAAGCGAATATGGATGCTTGAGTAAAATGAAAAGCTATAGAGGTAGATAAGCTGAATTAATGCTTCCTCGATTGAGGAGACAAAGACCACCTACCAAAATATAACCTCAGTAATTATCTCAAATAATATTTCAAGATAAATTATGGTGTTGGAAATCTCATACTAATAAATCATTATGATTAGCGAAGTACATCATTCAGTGATCAAAATCCCTATGAAATGTATATGAGATTGTTAAATCTAACTACAAACAATTTTAGATGGAAATTCTCCTATTATAATCTATAAATAATAATAGTCTTAACTTTGTAAAGGATGGGCAAGTTTACAATTGTATGAATTTGTAGGCTTTTCTTTCATTTATCTCTATAAAAATAGTTGTGGTTCCTAAGTGGCTTGTGGGTAATCTTAAATGTCCACTTCTGGCATAATCTATGTAAGAGTTTGCTTGGATTTATATATACATGGAATCCTATGTCTATTTTTTGACATTGCCTCCATACTTGTTGATGTGTATGTGTATGTGTTTGTGAAATTTTCCTTGAATATCATATTTTATTAAGTGTATGTGTGTGAGGGGCCTATGTCTATTTTTAGACTAAGTCACTAACTATCTTGGCTCTCCTACAGGACCCATCTTCTCATGCATGTATATAATTGGTAGATATCAATTGTACTTCATTGTGTTGAGGAGAGGAAGTGTTCATCGTTGGCACATAGTGTTCAAACCTATATTTATAGGATGATCTTAGTAGATCTCTTGGTGCATTGTCATCTTTTATTTTATTGAGTTTATTTTTTTATTTTGCTTACTGTCACCCCCTCTATTCCCTTTGTTGAGTAGCTTGTATCTTGAAGATCACATCCTAACAAGTTGTCGGTCTTGTAAAAACTCTTAGAGTCCCCCAATTGATGTGAACCCTGTACTCTCAATTGTGGCCCATTGTGTCGCTCTGCACAAGGTACGATTTTACCAGGTAGGGACAATTGAAGATGACAACAAAAATCATTTGAGTCATTTATCGTATATATAAACAAGAAAAAATATTCCATTGTTAGCTTTTTGCTCTAAAATCCTATGAGTCACATTTATACATACATACATACATACATATATATAAACTAGAGAAATTATTTTAAAGGATAACCCCTTCTTTCGAAAAACATGTTTAGTCATTTTTCATATATATAATCTAGAGTTTTTTAAATCCATTTTAACATTTGACTCACAAAATTATGAGTCATTTTGACATATATATGCAACATAAAATTAACATTCCTAAAAAGGTCTTTTTAGTAAAAAATCTATTGAATAACTTTCTATATATGCAAAAAGTTCGTGAATGATACCATCATCACCTCCAAAGCGTCTATTTTCGAAGCTAAAGTCATAAAATATATCCTTTTGTTATATGAAGAAGCAGTTTGGCAGAAAATCAATTTTCATAAGAGTAAAATTTTATTTTTGGATACTCCTGTTCAAAGACAACAAAAAATCTCTGCCATTCTTGAATGCCCTATTTCTTCATTCCCTACTACTTATTTGGGTATCCCTCTTTTCTTAGGGTAACCTAAAGCATCCATGTGGAATAATGTTATTGAAAGACTCCAGAAGAAATTAGTTGGATGGAAAGGCAATTTATTGACTCAATATGGGAAGATAACTTTGACTCGGGATTATCTTCAAAACATCCCTATTTAATTTATGTCTATATTCAAAATTCTTGCTAAAGTCTATCAAAAAATAGGGTAGATACAAAAGAATTTTTTCTGGTTTGGTTCTAAAACTAGAAGCAGGTATCATCTTGTGGCTTGGGACAAAGTTTGTAGACAAAAATCCTTGGGAGGATTTGGTCTTAGGAGAATTCACCTTTTCAACTCTACCCTCTTAGATAAACATGCTTGGAGATTAATCTCTAAAGAAGATGTTGATTGGACTCATATTGTTTCCCGCAAATACTTGTAAAATTCCAAATTTTTCAATGTTGAGGTGTCTCCTAGAGGATCATGCTTTTGGAAATATATTTTGTAGATCATATCTTTGATAAGTCTTGGCCTTCATTGGAGACTTGGTGATGGCCTTCTTATTGATTTTTTGAGGGACAAATCGACTCTTGATGTTTCCCTCATCCAGCATCCTCTCTTGGTTGTCCTCAAGCCATATACTGACATTTTGTATGGATCTAAAGTTGTCGATCTCATATGTTCTCAAAATGGTATTAATATTTGGAAGCATATTATTATTCCTGCTTGTCCATATGATACCAAACAGTTGTAGACTCTTTTAATCTCTCTGTTCATTCCTTCTGGGAGATCCTCAGTTGAAATTTTCTAGGAAGCCTCTGAATCAGGTGAATTCAGTATCAACCCTACTTATAAACTCTTGTTACCTGTGGAGGCACCTGTACTACCTTTCAGTATGGTTTGGATCAAGTACCTAATCCCTAAAATTACATAATTTATCTGGGTTGTTATTCAAGTAAAAATCCTCACTATTGACAATTTATTGAAATGGGGATTACCCATACCCAATAGATGTTGTCTCTGCTCTTCTGACTGGGAATCTCCCTTTCACATTTTTCTTGGGTGTTCCTATACTTTTCCTATTCTTTTTAAACTTTTTGAATGTTTTCATATATCCTGGGTGGTCCCTTGTTCTATCCCTAAACTATTTATTCAATGGCCAAACCCTTTCAAAAATTTGTGTCTTAAGACATTGTGGCAATTTTGCCTTCATCACTATGCATGGCAAATTTGGTTAGAGAGAAATTGGTGTCTTCTCAAATATTTCCTAAAATTCTGAGTTCATTTTTAACAAAATTCTTGCTAGTTCCATTGAGAACACTTCTTTATGTCCGTTACCTTCCACACTTACTTCGTCTTTTGAAGCCTCTCTGGGGAGATATTTTAATTTTTCTAGTGTTAATTCTTGTGGTCATCCTATGTCCAATAGAATTCTCTCATCCTGGATTCCTCCCCCTCCTGGTTTGCTCAAATTGAATTTTGATGGTTCTACCAAGGGAAACCCTGGTAGATCTACTGTGGGTGGAGTAATTAGAGATAATCAAGGAAAGGTAATCATTGCTTATGCTGAGTTTCTTGGATTCCAGTCTAACCAGGTTTTTGAGGCTCGTGCTCTTTTGCGTGGTTTATATCTTGCACATGAGGTGACCAATTGGATTATCATGGAAGGTGACTCTATGACCACCATAAACTATTTCAAAAGTAATAAAATACCTTCATGGATAGTGTGCAACTACATTGTTGAAGCTCAATTTCTCGAAATTCAATTCCAAGACATCATTTTTTAGCATACCTTTTGTGAAAACAATAAAGCTACTAATGATCTTGCTAATTTCAGCACATCTATAAGTGAATTAATAATGTGGATGTCTGACCCACCTCAATTCTTACTTCATATAACTGAAAATATAAAATATCTTCAAGACCAATTCCTTCTTCGGCTAACGTGGAGCAAGTAAGCATCATTCATAATGATACTCTTGTCAACGAGATTTAATTCCTTTTTTACTTTGGATTTTTTTATCATGGGTCAAGGTCCTCTCGTGAATTTTTATGATGTCATCCTTGATAGTCAGTATCCCTACCTTCGAGGTAGGTTTTTTGTGCTGTTTATCACATGTGTCTCCCTTGATTTTTGATTTTTCTTTTTCATAGATTTATCATTGGTATTTTCCCCTTTCTCATTTTTCTCTTTTTTCCCATGCTTCTGCCTCTTTGCCTTTTTCCTTCATCCACCTCCACCTTCCATTCCACCCTTTCCTCACGTGGCTCTGGACGTGTTTTGGTCTTTCCTTCAGTTCTTTCCTTTTTGAGGGATCATTTTCGGATTGCCTCTTGATGCTCTTTAGCGTACATTCCTATCTTGTCAGTTATGACTATTTTGAAATGTGGTTCCTCATTAGGTGGCATGAGTCTCATGCTCAAAGCAATATTGTTGCTATAATAATTTCCTATAGCTTATTCAATTGTATTTCTCTATTTTTTTCCATCATCGTTTTTCCCTTAAGGCTCCCCTTATAATGATATATGTGTGCTTAAACATCATGGATATTTATGTTGAGCCTTCCACCCTTTGTATTGATGAAATTACTAAAGGGATTCTTGATGGTAAAAATTTTCTTCCCTTATTTCAAATGTTTGAAGGTGAAGACCCTGAAATTACTTTGGCCTTCATGGAATCTTGGGATGACGGGAAGGTCACCATTCGAGGTAAATCCTATGTTGGATATCAAGACTCTTGTGGAGCTAACTGGTCAACAACCAAAAGAAAGGTCTATAAAAAGGGAGAAACACAACTAGGAAACTGAGTTGAAGGATATATCTGACAAATATTTTTGTAGAAGAGCCATTCTTGTCATGCACCACGACGAGCTTCCTTTTCCCTTTGGAAATGTACTCAAGCCAATAATGGAGTATGTCACCGTCGATGACCCAAATAATACCTTAAAGAGTTTTCATTTTGATTTTTATAATCATTTTCGTGAGGTTAGGGTGTTAAACATTCCCAAGTTTATTTACAATTTTGTTAGTCATTCCATAGAAGAGTCTAGGAATAAACAAGGTTCTAAGCTACCCATTCACCGCGGTTTGTATAACATCCTCTATATGCACTGGATGATTCATTGCCTTGAAGGTGTTGTCCTAGCCCTCACCCCTGAACCTAATTCCAAGATGAGTCCCTCTAATGTCAGCTCTTATCATACGACTCCCCAGTCTTCCAAAGCCTCGAAGTTGTCTGCTAAAAAATAGCAAATTGTTGAGAATCTTGCCAGATTGAGGAAAAGGGCTAGAAGTGCTTCCTCTGACAGTGAAAGTGACAATGAACAAGAATAGGAGAATGAACCTGAGAAAAAACTACTTTGTGCCTCTGTACGGCTTAATAACAAGGCCAAACAATAGGAGTCCTTGGTCATTGACTCTGATGAAGATACCAAGGATGACCCAAATATTTGTTTGTAGGAGTATATTATCAAATCAACTTCAAATAATATTGCTCAAATTATCAATTTGCGTAATGCCCTGAGTCTCTATTTTTTCCAGAGATCTTTCTTTGATAAGGATGTTAATGTCCCTGATACTAAACAGAGGAATAAGCAGGTCAATACTAAGGATTCCCATGCTAAGGGCAAGGATGCTGAAGCAGACCTTTTCAATGCTAACCTGTATGATCTCATTGCAAATCCTGCTTATATGAAATGATTGTTGGGTGTCATTTGTGTTCTATATTTATTGGTTTTTTCTTATTCTCAGCTCTTTGGGCTTTCTGTATTCCCTTTATTTGTGTTGGCTGAGGTTAGCCTTACTTTTATTTGTTTTGTTCTCTTGGCTAGTTGAGGATTACCTCAAGTTTTGTTTCTATATTATTTTCTTTTTTCGGTTGGTGCCCATGCAAGAAAGTATTGCCTTTTGTATTTAGGTTTTGGATCCCTATTAAAACCCCTTTTTAATATATGTACTACTTTTAACTGATAAAAAAACTTTCTATATATGCAAACCATAAAAATAACATTCCTAAAAATATTGTGAATGAAAATCTATTGAATAAATTTTCTATATATGTAAACCAAAAAAATAACATTCCATTCTCATAGAGAGGAAGATAAAATCAATTCATTGAATAATTAAAGTAGCCTTCACAAATAGAGGAGTTGAAACCAACCCTATCAACTCACCCAAACCCTAATCTGTAAGTAGAGAGCCTTGATAAATGAAGTAAAGTCATCAAATGGAGTTATGATGTTGGGGATAGGATAAACAAAAAGAAGGAAAAGAATAAAGTGGACACCACTAGATTTGGATTTGGTCAAATTGATTTTTAATGAAGCATCTAAAGTAAATATAGGACCAGTAGGAGTAGGAGTAATAATTAGAAATAATAAAGGAGATATCTTGTCTCATTATGCTTTCAATAGTGGATTTAAGACAAATAATGAAGCAGAAGCTTGGGTGGCTTTGGAAGGGTTAAATGTATGCAAATAAATGAAATGGAAAAAGCATGCATGGAAAGTGATTTACTCATAGTAATAAATGCAATTTTGAGGAAAGCAAAGGCTCCATGGAACATACAAGAGATAATTATGGAAATTCAAGACCTTGCTATAGAGTTTGAAGAAATCAGGTTTATACATACATTAAGGGAAGGAAACAAATGTGTAGATAGGCTAGCCAATAGAGGGGTTTTAATTGAGGATCGTGAAGTTAAATTATTTTTTCCTTTGTTAGAGGAAGTCAATTTAGTTGAAGCTAATAAGAAAATATTGACTACTTAAATCAAATAATGACTAAGATTTACTTTAATTTTTTCCATTGGTAATAATTTCTTTATTTTATAAAATTAATGTGCTTTCATATATAATATTTATTACAATTTTTGTATTTACACTTGTGCTTCAGGAAGGAATTTTGTAACCCAAATTTGGTAAACTAGGCTATAATAGTGCTATATTTTGGAAATATTGCTCTAATAAGATGCAATGCATAGATAGTGTAGGTCAAAATGGATACATCTCATATTTGACCAAAATTTTACAGAATTTGGCTAAGCGTTCAATAACTTTGCTCAAATCCACTTATTTTCTCAAATCCACTGATTTCTTCAAATTGATGGTAAAGACTGCTTAGGTGATGCAAAAATCATTTTTGTTCCATGACCAACTATTTTCTTTGGTAAGTCACACTGAAATGAAAAAGTGCATAGGAGAGGATAGAATCCACCAAAAATATGATTTCATGATAAAAATTTGGAAGTGGTCTAAAGATATTTATTTTTGCAATTGTCAAATTCCTTTATTAGCGATGCAAAAATAAGAAGAATACCATGAAGCATGAGTGCAATGGCCTAGATATATTTAATCCACTACAATACACTAATACACGGTAAGAATATTTGAAATGAGCCAAAGTGCATTTTGAAGCATGACTGCTAGCTCCTCTTTGTTGATAGCACAAAAATAAGAAAAGGCATTTGTGATGGTCGAAGTGGCATAGATCCATCGATTTCCTCAAGTCCACATAAGATTTTTTCAAATCAAGTTCAATTGCAAATAAGGTCATGATTGATAGGTTTCCTTTGTTATCATCATGGCCAAAAGAAGCGATTAAAGCTCAAAATTGAGGATTTCCTCATCATCACAATCAAGATGGTAAGAAAGGGCTAAAATACTTTTTGCATAGCAATTGAGCATTTTTATACGAAAATGAGTCAGCTGTTCACACAAAGAAAAATACTCACAATCGTGAGTCAAATAAAATGAGTAAGCACTTGAAACAGTTGATTTTCTCATCACCATTATCAAATCAAGGAAAGAGGTTCAAAATCATAAAATTGTGCATGATTACAAAGAAATATGGATAAGCAAAGATATTTTCCCAAAACTGCAAAATATGGTCTAAAGAGAGAAATCTAAAAATCGTGAATGTATTCCATTCCATGCCTAGTCTTGTTAAAAGCTACCAAAAGTGACAATTGAGCATAGTTTCAAGAGGTATAAAGTAGAACTACAATTGTGAGTCAAACCATACGATCATGCATCACAACCATCCATTTTTGAATCAATGATATACGGCCATTTGATTTTGAATTTCAAATTATAAGCACAATTTTCACATGATTATGTAGAAGAAGAACTCAAAAGACTAGACCAAGTACCAGGGAATCTGAACCACCAAGAAAGAGATCTAGAGGCTTCTAGAAAGAATGCTTCAATAATATTATATTACAAATCTATGATGATGACTATGTTACAAGAATAGGATTTGAACAAGATCAATTTTTCTCTAGTTCATGTAACCAATTCAAGATCATAGAGCTGGAATCCATGAAGACCAAGTAAGTTGTAGAGGTCAGTTGTAAAATATTGATGGAGTAAGATCTCTCCTCTTTTTTATATTGAATATGAGACCACCATGTTAGCATCCCTTTGTTTGAGCATTTATTTTCCTTGTAACTCTTTTTTTTATCTCAAAATCATTGTAAATCTATAAATATAGGTTGAACCCTCGTTTCAAAGGGTTATCTCTAAAGTTTTTGCTTGCACTACTATTGTATACTCTCTACAAAATAATAGGAGCATTACTTGGATGTTTACCTCAAACTTATATCTTATTTTCTTGTGAATTATAAACCCTTGGAGTCATTTTTCTATTGTTGCTATGGTTAGTCTATTTTGCTAAATTGGATTACTAACTTAGAGCAAATTGGAATGTTTTATTTCTAAATGTATGCTTGGAAAGGATTCTTTTTCTATTAGTTATAGCATCAATATTATTCTTCTAAATTGGATTATTGATACTCTAGATGTTTGGAATAATTCTTGAAGCATGCATATGTTCTTAATGTGGAAGATTACTGAGTTTTGAATGTTGTTAGTCTCAAATTCAATTTTCTAGAAATTAGTTTTTTAGGAGTTCTCTATGGATGTCTATGTTGTTAGCTTTATCCATCCATCATTCATTCATTTCTTAACCCTTTCATTTTTATCCCTAACCTTTTATTTTTTGAGCTAAAAAGAGTCAATGTTTAATAAGTTGACAAGGTATACCATCCTACTCTGGAGATTGAATTGAAGTAATTTAGTTCATCCAATGTGTGGTTTAGGCTATGATTATTTGGTGCTCACCTTTAAAATACTTATAGATAATTGTTACAGTTCAAGTTCATTATCTGTGACAAACCGAACCACAATAGTTTTTGGCATGCCTAGTGAGACCTCCATATGCAAAATATACATTTTTCTCACTAAATATTATCCTTGATTTTTTCCAGAGGAATCAAGATTCAGTTAACTGTCTTGACCTCACTAATAGGTGAAATAAATTTACTTGGTGACTCCTTGAATTCAAGAACCTAGAAAGCCTTTCTAGTAGATCATTTTCCATGTTTACTAAGCCATGTGCTAGGAATAGTCAAGACCTTGTACTAGTCTTTGAGTTACCACCTAGAATATCAAGGTATACTAGAATATTATCTCTAGATTTACCTTCTAAAGAAATCCCAATACCTCCATATCACTGGGTTCCCCCAAGACCAACACCATTATAAGCCCCTGTAACAATGGATCAACAACAAAATATAAATCAAAATCAACCTCTACAAAAATATCCATAATGGGATACTGTCAGTCCTTTAGGGATTTCTTAGATGCATGACATTCCCTAGGCTACATATAAGGCTATACCTACATATTATGGTTCAGGTTAGACCGCTTATGAGCATTGCCAAGATATATTAAATCTAGCAGTCATCCATAATATCAAAAATAAAGATGTTATTATCAGGCTTCTAGCCCTATCCTTTAGGGAAAACATCCTTCACTGGTTTAGAACCCTTGATGACAATAGTATTCATTCATGGTTTAGGCTCTTTGGTCCTTTTGTTGAATATTTTAATGAATTTATTGCCAATTTACCACTATGCAAAAGCATTCATAGGAGTTAATCTCTGACTTTAACCTAAGGTTTATTAGAACATGGAAAAGAATACCTCCTAAAGCCAGAATAGCTACTCCCCTTTCTTTTATATATTACATAAAAGCCCTTGGGTTAGACTTGGGACTACAAACTCAATATTCAGGTAAAAATACCTTTCCTCAAGTGTACAATACAATCGTATAGGCAAAAAATATCCTAATTGTTGTAGGAAGGCTTCTCCCAAATATGGTCATGCCCTATTGCTCTAAAATCACTTATTTAAGGCATCAACACCCTCATATATGGATCCTCCTCCCTTGTCATCACCACTTCCCCAAATGACTCCAATTCCTCCTCCTAAAACATCATTTGCCTCAAATTATTTTCCTCCCTTCCCATCTCATAATCCCTAAGAATCAACTTTGTTGCTTGATATCCAAAATACTCTAAAGATGATAAACAACAAAGTAAACAAGATGGAAAAAGAGAAATAGAAATATCTCAATAGAGAATGTTCCCCTTTGTTAATAGAGATCAAAAGCTCGATACCAATAATAATGCAGGGCCTAAGCTTAAAGTAAATTGTGATGATCATGAACCAATCCCTAAAACTAGTTTGGTAAATGTTTGGTATCTAGTATGTAATGACCTTGATGACTCTGATACTTGTTTAATGTACCAACATCATATGCAACAAGTTTTAGAGAAAGTTTAAAGAAATAAAAAGAGGAGGATAAATATGTTATGGCAGCCTAAACAAGTTATGTTTGGACCAGATTCCTTAGAAGAAGAATCAATTTTTTTCTTGGCTAGTTTTGGGAAGAAAACATTACAAGTAGATCCACAAAAAATGGATCAGTTTCAATTTCCCTCTCAAAATAAAAAGGAATCACCCCTATAGAATAATGATAAGTTCTTGGTTACATAGGCAGATGAGAAGAGAGAACTAATATCAAGGGGACAAGAAAAATATAGGGGTGCTTAGAAGTAGAATGAAAAGGAAAAGAATAAATAACAAGTAGGTTCTAAATATGAGGTACAAGAGAGGTTGAAATTTTCTTCCATCACTAAGAGACAGATAATTGAATCCCCTCAGCAGTATAAGAGAAAATTTGGTGGAACTAAAAAAAGGTATGATAATATCTCTTTAGAAAACTCTAATTTTAACATTGTAGATGAACTAAAGAGGACTCTGGTAAGACCACAAAGTCTTACTATAAAATTATTAACAAATTAATGTAAATGTAATCGTATGCCACTCAAATGGGGCTCCCTTGTAATCGCTTTGCCACTATAGGAGGATCCCTCCTTAGAATATATGCTTATTATTCTTCTTCTTGGATGATTTGATATGGCTTGACAACCTAATATATATATCTACCCTAAAGCTACGTTGGTGAAGAGACATGATGGTTCACGTATGAAGAGATGTGATGGTTCACGTTATGAAGGGTCATGATGGTTCACTTTATAAGTTAATAATATAATAATTAAATGATTAATAATACTAACTAATAATGTTAGGATTGAGGATCCTAACATGCCACCCTCCTTAAAAAGAGCTTTGTCCTCAAATCTCAAAGTGAGAAGCTTTGTCCTTTGTTTTCCAAGAAGGATTTGTGTAAGTTCTTGAACTCTTTTAATGGCATCCTTTCGTAGTCAAGGATATCAAGAAGGATGAAGCATTAGCGAGGGGTTGCCAAGAACAATAGTAGAATCTTCCTTAGGAAAATCATGATGACGATGGGATGGCAACCCTTGGGGTTCCTCAAATACTTAAAAATGATGCATCAAAATTGATGGTAATGATTTCATATCCTTTTTTGGTTCCTTGGTAGATCCAACGGAGAAGGAGTGTGTAGTCACTCTGCGTTGGTTCCGAATAGGTTTGGTCATATGGAAATAACTCACTATTGGTGAGGAAGGTATGTGTAGGTCTTGTAGAGTGTATGTTTGGCTAATATTGATCACTTTAGGTATGTCTACCTCATCCTTGCTTGGTACATCAATAACTTCTTGCACATCGACCTCATTGTCTTCATTGCGGTGAGTAGGTGCACTGGTCGCTTTGGACACAACTACCTCATCTACTTACTCTATGGAGAGACCGGGATAAACTTCCTTCAATAAATACAATGTTAGTGTAGCACATTTATGGTGGGATCCAAATTGTTCATCACAATTATCACAGAGTCCTTTTGCTCGTTGTTCCTTCATCTCCTCAAATTTAAGATGTTTAATTTGTAAAGTTCAGTTAGATTTGAGGGTTGTGTAAGTGCTTTGTGCCCTTTCATTATGCATAGGTTTGGGAGCGATGTAAGTGGTCGACGATTTTTCCATAAGTGGTTTCCCTAATCATTGTGCATTAATTTTATCTTTAGCTAATTTTGCCAATCCATAGGTCTGCATCATGGTATAGGGATTGAACCTTGTCACCTCCATTCTAATTTCCTCTTTTAATCCCCTAATGAAGTCATTGATGAGAATTGATTCATCCAATATTGTGTTGTGTTTGGTGATATCCTAAACCAAGTTTGATACTCATGCACAGAAGTGATTTGATGAAGATCTTTGAGCAATCCCCACATGACTAGGTACCACATGGCTCTAATACCAAATGGTAATACCCCAAGGTCTTACTATAAAATTATTAAAAAATTAATGTAAATGTAATCGCATGCCACTCAAAGGGGGCTCCCTTGTAATCACTTTGCCACTATAGGGGGCTCCCTCCTTAGAATCTATGCTTATTATTCTTCTTCTTGGATGATTTGATATGGATGGCCAACCTAATATATATATATATATATATACCCTAAAGCTACGTTGGTGAAGAGACATGATGGTTCATGTATGAAGAGACATGATGGTTCATGTTATGAAGGGTCGTTATGGTTCACTTTATAAGTTAATAATATAATAATTAAATGATTAATAATACTAACTAATACTAACTAATAATGTTAGGATTGAGGATCCTAACAGACTCCCTCTAGGGCAAGTATTTATTTCACTCTCTTCATACCTGGTCAAATTGATTTTCTAAAAGCTTCTTTAAATAAGAATTCTTAATAAAATCAAACTACCACCATTTTCAACTTGTCATAGGGCCAAGAAAAGATGACTCCAATAGCATTAAAAAACAAGCATCATCCCTTTTATATTTCTTTCATAATGGAAGTATGGATTCTTCACAATTGTATGATAGATTCAAGGGCTTCAACTAAATTCATACCCCCAAAGCAGTATGTATTGAAATGGGAATGGAGTCTACTCGATCATACCCAAGAGTGTTACAATTAGATGGGACACTAGTTAAAACCATTGGAGTTGTAAAATATGTGGTAATAAGATTACACAGGGCCACATATATTACTATTATGCAAGAAATTATAGTAGTGTTGGCGAAGGTTTTGTTTAAGAGAAAATATTGTGCACCCACAAGCCCCCACCAACATTCAATTTCCATAGGACTAGGAATCCTGAGACCAATATCTGGAGTAGACCAGTTTCTTGTAAATTCTAACTAGATATTTGAAGGAAAAGGGATATGGTAAAGAAAAGAAAATGTAAATCTAAAAAAGAATTAGTACAAATCCAATTGCATCAAGATACATGCTATATAATTCTAAAACAAAATATGCAATACTTATAGACCACCTAACAGACCATCCATTGATTTTATTAGTCATCTACTGCACACAGTTCTACTAAGAATTCTATAATTAAAGAATAAATAGCATGAAATCTAGATACTAGAATTAAAGCCAATTCATTAATTTAACTTTAATAGAAATAATCAACAGAGCAAAATTCATACATACATAAAAATAATTGAGGGTCAAACAGTAATCTGCTTATTTTACAATGCGAATCAAACTATACATGTAGGTTGTAATGAATGGAGAGTCGACACTAAAAATGTATTACAATCATGTGTATATATATCCCTCAAGGAGCGGTTGCAACTAGATAATAAATTCTTCATTAATAGGGACTGGTAATGTCAATGTCCAGCTAGTTCATATGACTTTTCTACAACTCCTCTACCATAGATGGAACATTCTCTGTTGCATCCAGATAGGTCCCACCGACTACCTCTGCTTGAGTTTTTCCTTCATAATTAATCAACTTTATGTGGTTGTCATCCAAACATGTTTATCCAAGAATTGAGGTAGTTGTGACACATAAATTCTTTAGCTACCACCTAACATGCCTAAGCTGGTCAACCATTAAATTTGCTTATATGCTCAAACCTTGAATCCAGCGGTCTAACATTGTTGGTGAGAAATGAATTTTGAATCTATGAAGATTCTTCTTTGTAATTGGGCCTTTGTACATTTCTTCTCACATGGGATGAAACTTTAGGCTGAATGGATATATTGGTCCTACTACAATCTTCCATCCAATCATTCACTATTTTAGGATGGGAAAATAGGATCTCCTTCACCTAACCTGGTGCTTGATCAACTTAGGGTGGAACTTTGGGATCACCTTCTTATAAATCTACCTCTGGTTTCTCCATCCATGCAGTTTTATCATTAGGTAGTCAATTCAGTATCGCTCTTTCTTCTACCATATTCCCAAACTTCCATCTGGTTCAAGCCACCTATGGGTAAACTTTTGGGAACACCTGCTAAAATTTCACAACCCATTTTTTTGCTTGATGAACCTTTTGGCATCCCTTCTTTTGGATGATAATTTGGAAAAGTGAAATTGCTTGGAATTGACCCATTTCTCCATCCAGCTCTTCACTTAGCCATTTTTTCAAATCAATCCCCTCCCAAACCTTTTGTCTCTTTAGGGAATAATTGGGTGCAAAAAATTCACCCATATTCTTGGTGACTCATGGGGGGCTTTCACTCAATGAAAGGCAGAGAACCCAATTGTTAATGAAATTTTCCATGATTATGGAATAAATAAAATAAAAACTAACCCTTATCACCTTATCCTTTGGGCCATGGAGTCATCAAAAATAGGGTTGATTGGAAAAAAATTAAATGCAAGTCACCATATACCACTCAAGCTAGACCCAATGGGTCACTAGGCTATTGCATTTACATTCTAGAGGTCTCAGCATAAGGATCATCTATTTGAGTCATCATTCTAATTTGTAGCTTCTTACACATCTCCTCCCAAGCTTCCATGGGAGGAACAAGAGCATTTTTCATTTGGTCCACAACATATTTTAACTTGCATTCTTCTTTGCAAGGGGGTCACTGTATCTATCAACCATTTGATTAGAAATGGTTGAAAAACTAAATAACTTGGAGATTACACTAAAAATTTGATCCAGTGTTATGGGTTCTTGCAGTGTTGTGATTATGCTTTCATCACTTTTAATATTCTTGAATAGCTTTTGAATATTTTATTTTGTATACAACTAATGATCATTGTCCCAAAATCTTGGTGACCCATATGCTTTGAGTTGTGCATTGAATTTATCCATTGTTTTGAGCTCCTTATTCAACATGCTCATGAGCTTTGTCTCTTCACAATACAATTTTGTGAGATGTAGAACTTGTTGCATCATGATATCATACTACTCTAGCTCATGCCTTGGATAGACAGAAAGTTTAGCACCCTTTATCGTTAGCTTAATTTGCAAATTAGTTGATTGTGGGCCCATATTTTGTATGATGCTCTTCTTTCTATCCAACTTAGCCTTTGCTTCAGTTAAGATTTTAATACTATTTTCTATTACAAATGTGAAAGAAGAAATAATTTTTAAGGTCACCTCCATTGCTTTCTTCAAGTGAACTAGGCTTACTCTTTTAAGGTTATCCTTTTAAATGATTGATTTAGCAGGATTCTCATTTTTCTTTTGTAGATCTTTGAGGATGAGATTGAGCTCATTTTCTTATTGTTGGATCTTACCTCTACATTCACTGATTAGAAGCTCTTACTGCTATGTCTTGGCTTTGATTTCTTCAGCATGCTTCTTTAGTGTGTTGTTCATTGCTTGTAATTCATCTTTGAATTTAGCAATCAATTCTTCTTTCTACAATAGAGTCTTAGAAGAGGGGATGTTTTTTAGGGTGTCACTTAGTGTCTTATTTTAGCTTTCCAAAGATTTATTTTCACACTGTACTTGATGGATTGGGTCTCAAAATTCTCTGTCTTCTTTTATGTGGCTTTCAACTTTCTTTGAGCATTCTTTAGCTTTAGATACAAGGTACTAGAGTTTACATGTGACACTTTCAACAGTCTAATTGAGGGAATATCATCAATATTCTTGGTGAGATGCTCAAACTACAAATCATCATATTTCATGTCAGCCTTTTCCTTTTTTACTTTAGGCTTGGTGATAACCTTATGTTGCTTTACCTCAATTGGATCAAACTCATGCAATATCACCATAGTAGCCTCTTCCTAGTCTTCATGCTCCTATTTTAGCATGGGGGCACTTGGGTGGATGAATCCAATGAACTCCAAGAAAGGTCATGCAATAGGCTCAAACATGGAGGCTAAATTAATGGAGGCTTAGGGTATTCCTCATTTAATATAAGCACCATGACTAGAATTGCCTCAAAAAAATGGGTGACACGAGTAAGAGAAATATGATAATCACTTAGTGGGTCTTGGTCCATGGACGGAGTCTAATTTGGAGAAGGAGTATTAAATTGCACCTACAAAGGACTTAGTTCTTCTTTGATTTCTATAGCCTTCTACTTCCATTTTCTGTGAAGCACCTGTATCCTTGATTTTTTCACTTGTATCACCTTAGACTATAGTTTTTGATGCTTATTCTCTGATCCTTACACCCACAGGGTTTTGGGACTAGAAAGAGTTCTCTTCTTCCCACTTTTCATTTGTCTCTAATAGGAATATCCAAATGGGTGTTGCATATTTGCTTGGAGGAACTAGGCTGATCTCATCTTTTGACTGCTCTATTGCTTTTGTGAGGATGAAACCTCTGGTTCAACTAGTTTCTCCTAAGTTGGATCTATTTATTCTTATAGGGGACTAAAAAAATTTTGTTCTTCATCCTTGTCTTGCTCTTCATCACCTTCTCCTACTGCAGGCTTAATGGAATCAAACTTTCTTAACACCTTCGGGCAGATATTATCATCCTTCCTCTATCTCCACTTACCAATTTAAGCCTTGAATTTTAATTAAAATTTGGCATCTACCATTTTTGGGAGAATATCCCTAAGGTCATCCTTTTTGCACTTAATTATCCACCATTTCTCGATCTTCTCATCATCCCAATCCTTATGCGCTGCCACTCGATCAAAGAAACTAGTCCTTATCCTCTAGTCAATATTTCTTTTAGGATCAAAAACCATTTTATATGAATATGGGACCCTCTATGGTGGTCATTTATGCAATTGGAATCAGGTGAAAGACACCACCTGGCTGTCTGAGAGGTTCCTATATTGCAAAAAATCTTGATTTACCTCATTTTCTTGATGCTCAAACTATCAAGGTTTGACATTGTTTGTAAGCTTCCTCTTTATAACATCATCTGGGTCATAGTGCCACCTAGGAGGTACTTCTAGGAGACCCAAGGTATACAACTTGTTATCTAGCTTCTTGTATGTGGGCTTCTCTCTAAACAGGTTAATGATAGGTCCATGTAATACTGATAATTGAAAAATCATTTTCTTTTTTTCTCCTTGGCCATGCTTTTCTTCTATTACAATAGCCTACCTATAGAATTCCAGGACAAAAACCCAATCCATTACATAGTAAGGGATAAGATAAAGGAATCTAGAGAAACCATATAACTGAATGCATGTACCTTCCACTAAAAAGTACAAATCCCCTATTTCAAGCAATTTTGTTCTCAAAAAATCCATGGCTTTTTTAGACAAGCGGGGACAATCACCATAAATGTAAGATAATATTGGACCAAGTAAATTCTTGGTAAATTCTTGGACCAAGTAAATGATTGGATGAGGATCATTCTCAATAATTGGCATAGAGTTAGCTGAACTAGGTATATAGTAAAGGAATAGCCAAGCTAAATAAGAAAGGTAATAAAATTCCATACTTTGCTTGGATTGGTAGTCTGCTAATTGCTTTATCATGCTTTTGGCTTGGAAATTAGCCCAATCCATTCTTAGTGATTTGTAGACCCTCAACACAACATGCACCATGGCTATTTTTTTTGCAAGCACTATTTTATATGTTGTTGAACCCTGTAGTATGGTGCATTAGATTAGTTGAACCTCCTCCTTGAATTTTGCCAACTTCCAAGTCCTTTTCACATAGTCATCAAGCAACCTTATCAGGTTCAAAAATTCCAACATCCAAGCCCTCATACCATCATTTTATTATTGATTAGTAGTTTGCTAATTTCTTTCTCATGCTTCTAGCTAGAAAATCATCCCAATCCATTCTTAGTGATTTTTAGACCCTCAACACAGCATGAGCCATGGTTATTTGTTTTGTAAGAACTATTTTATCTATTTTTGAACCCTATAGTATGGCTATCATGCATAGGACTGGTTGAACCTCCTCCTTGAATTTTTCTAGCTTATAGGTCCTTTCTACATAGTCATCAAGCAGCCTTCTCAGGTTCAAAACTTCCAACATCCAATCCCTCAGACCATCCTCCATAAGCTTCTCCCTTTGATATTTTTCTTTGATGATTTTAAGATGCTTTATGGGTAAATCTTCAAGGGAAGGCTCTGGAGCTGCAAATGCCCTTCTAATTATTTAGGACATTATTTGGAACAAAGGTTGTAAATCTTGAATTTTTACCATGCCCATACTAGCATCATAAAATTTTGACACTACATAGACCATCTCGAGACATGGATATGCAAAAATTGGTAATAATATGGTCAACTATGTATTCCATGGAGCAATCCTTGTAGTACTTATGTTGAGTCCTTTCACCTTCTACTCTACTACCATCCATGATAGCTTTGTTTTAGCTTTGAGGGTAATATGTGTGTCTACAATCCCCTCAAATGAGTCCTCCAACTTCTTCCACTCAGCCTTTGTCATCTTACGCTTGACTTCTTACTCTCTCCTCAAGAATACTAAATCAAAGCACTTGAAGCTCTTTTACTTTCATTTATACAAAATTTACCATGCATTAGCAGCATCTAGTGGATTCAACATTAGCATGAAGCTCAACATGTATCCCTGTTTATAGCACCAAAGGCAAAGAGTCGATAGAATCAATCATTAGGAATTGTTGTAGAGGATCTTGCACATGATGAGGTAAATCAAGTTGGGGTACGATATGCCTAACAGATTGTTTCTACCAATTCACTTTGGTTTATGGATGACCAACCAATCAAATCATTCATTCAATGCTTTTGGGTTGGTTGAGCATGCCATTGGGGTGATTTCTACCATAATGCTATTAAAATTGTTAGATTACGATTTTCCTAGAAAAATTACATTTTAAATCTCATCCACCTCACCATTTATGATGCATGTTCAAATTATCCTGAAGAATGTGCTCCCATAATCTCTTTTAAATAAGCTTCCATTGGCAGCAACTGGACTACCACATTTCTTTGGTTGTTATACTCATTGGAGCTTCTTGATGTGTGTGCCCTTGGCCTACATCTTAATTTTATTAGGAAAAAGAATAATTTATTGCATGCATGTAATCATATTATTGGGCACATCTTCTAGCTCAATTGTTAGTACTTCTAGTAAATTAAAGCATCTTGTAGTTATGCATGTATACTTATCCTTGATGATTAACAATTGTAGTTCATAACTTTTCTCCTTTTCCTTCTTTTTAGGATGGGATTTTAGGATTTCTATGCCCTTGATTAGTTACTTGATATTCCACCCCAAAATGACTTATATTAGGTCAATATTTTTCTACCCTACATGAGGAAATTCCCATTTTGTTGCCTACTCAAGGCGGGGGGTTAGGATATTTTCATGAGCCGAACATTTCCTATTTATTTGTCCACCTCTGAGGCTTTGATGTTATCCCATTTTTTTCTTGAGTCAAAAATTTTTTTCTTCATCCAAATAAGGACATCACAAGAACTAGGGAAGACTTAGGTTCACAAACTGAAGTCTAAAATACATAATTACAGCCTCTTGAAAACCTGTACAAAATAAAAGCTAGACTATGTACATATATATACAATTGCTATAGGTAGGTTAGGTATAATACTTTAAATATTGGTTGTTCATCAGGATCAAGAGCAACCATCCTTCTAGATCTTACAATTGATATGCATTTGTGTCTTTGCATTCCCCAATAATATATGGGTTGAACCAAAATAAATCAAACTTATCATGATCACCTTGTTTGTCTTGATTCACATCCCATCTAAAATTAAGATAACCTTTGGATAAATCTCTCAGTTTTTCTTTCTTTTTAAACCAATGTTTGACTAACCTCTGACGTTGGATCACATTATTAAATGCCTTCTCTTGATCTTCTTCTAGGTGCATTAGTTGTGCTAGGCTCTTTTCAATTGGTGGGAGATATTCATCTTCCATCTGGCTTAGAAATTTTAGTGTTGGAATCTCAAGGTTGATAGGAAGGATAGCCTCTTTACCATACACTAGGGAGTATGGGGATGTCTTTAAATATTTCTTTGGAGTTATCCTATCTGCCCATAATGCTTGATTAAGTAAGAGATGCCAATTTTTGGGGTTCTACTCAATATTTCTTTTATAATCTTCAACAAATTCTTATTTGTAGATTCATCCAAACCATTCCCTTGTGGATAATAATTTGAAGATGCATTCCATTATATTTTGTATCTTCTAGAAAATTTCATCATCCTATAACCTATAAAATAAGATCTATTATTCGAGACGATAGTGGCTAGGGCCCCAAATATGGTAATTAATTTTTCCAAGAAATCAATGATCATTTGTTGGTTAGCTTGTTTAGTTACTTCAATCTCAACCCACTTGGTGAAGTAGTCCATTATAGTAAGGATAAATTTGTGACCAGCTGATGAGTTTGGATTAATCACATTGATAAAATCAATATCCCACTACTATAATGGTTCCTCAATAGTTATTGGATGAAGGGGCATAGCATGATGCTTACTTTTACCTATAAATCTTTGAGACTTCTCACATGATCTAACCAGTTTGAAAGCATCTGAGAATACAGTTGGCCAATAAAATCTAGCCTTGAGAACCTTGGTGGCTATAGTCTATCCTAAGTAATGTCCACTTGAGAGCCCAACATGCATTTCATATAGAATTTGTTTATTTTTTTCTAGTGGGACACATCTTAATAAGACTCCATCAAAAAAAAATTGGTATAGTATATTCTTTAATATTACATAATTTTTGACTTGCAGCATACATCTCCTTCTTTGAGGGGTTGTCAATCCTTCTGGGCATTCACCAGAGTTAAGGAAGTGCATCAAGAGAGTGGTCCAGTTATCATATGGACTCTAATATTACCCTTCTTCAATTGGCTCTACTTATTTTAACAAAAGATTAGATTTTATAACTGTAGATTCGACCAATTGCTAACAAAGTGTTCCACCTCTTACCAACTTTGTCAGGTGAATTACTATATAAATTTCTTATATTTTTTTGTTCATCCTACCCATTTGTCTCCTCATTCTCCTTGAATGACAAAATTTCTAACATCAAGATGCACCACATAGATCATAGATTTGCTTTGAGATATACAATGTCTGAATTTCCTTAGAGACTTTATAAC
Organism: Wollemia nobilis; assembly: GCA_028583015.1. Taxonomy (NCBI): domain Eukaryota; kingdom Viridiplantae; phylum Streptophyta; class Pinopsida; order Araucariales; family Araucariaceae; genus Wollemia; species Wollemia nobilis. The sequence continues at coordinate 4,274,574 of JAQPPZ010002524.1, forward strand.
TATATACACTTGTCTTTCAATGAAGTTATATATTTCTTCATGATCCAACAATATCTAACTAAGGAAATCAATTTGCCTCTCATTTTCATCTTCTCCCTTTTGTATGAGGATGGTTGCATAGCTTTCTTCTACACCAAAGGCATACAATATAAATTCTTTGGAGTAATATAGATTGGTGAGTGTCAGGGCCTATGAAATAGCTTCTTTAATGTTCTCGAAAGCATCCTTTCTGACATTCATCCACCTAAAATCCACATTTTTCCTTAGCATTTCTGTCATAGGCTTGATTATTTGTGCAAAGTCAAAAATAAATTTTTGTACAAATTTAAATTGACCAAAAAATGACCGAAGTTTCTTCTTGTTCATAGGAAGAAGGATGTCCATAATGGCTTTCACCCTATTTGGATCAATGGTCAGTCCCCTCTTGGACACTACATGACCCAAGATTTTTCCTTCTTGTACTATAAAAAAAAAGAATTTTTGGGTTCAATAATATCCCAGATTCTTTGCATTTCTCAAAGATCTACCTGAGGTGTTCTATGTGATCCTCATTTCTGTGAGAGAAGATAGTCATATCATGTAAGGAAATGATAATTATTTTATTGACCAGTTCCCCAAATGTCATATCCATTTCTCTTTGGAAAGTGGCCCCAACATTGGATAACCTAAATGGCATTCTTTGATAAGAAAAACTTCAGCATTTGGTGATAATAATTTTTTTATATTGGTCTTCATCTTGGACCCATATTTGATTGAAGCTAGAGAAGTCATCCAACAAGGAAATCCTCTTTGCACCTACCACTGTATGGAGTATTTGATCAATTTGAGATAAATGGTAATAATATTTTAGATAAACCTTGTTGAGGTTATGAAAATCAACACAAAGTCTGATATCTTCATTCTTTTTTCTAACTAGAACTAGATTTGCTACCCAAGTAGAATGCTTGATAGGATATATAATCTTAGATTTGAGCAACTTCAAAATCTCTTACCATTAAAGCTTCAATATTTGGTTTTATCAACCTCTACTTCTATCGAATAGGTTTTGCATCTGATTCCAGTTCAATAGTGTGTTGAATGGTTTCTTTACTATAAAATTTAAGGTCATCATATGTCCAAGCAATGATATCATCATATTTTATACACAACTCCTAGATTCTTCTTACATATTTATCTGAATAGTCTACACTTACTTTTAAACCTTTTCCCAAGGAAATCTAGATTTCTTTGGACCCCTTGGTATCAATCTTTATCATGCGCCTAGATGTGCGATCATTGCCATGAAATAGGCTTTCTAGAGTGATGAGCTCTTTTGGTATATGATTATTTCTTATTTGGAGAAAATCTTATTCTTCTTCATTCTAATCATCTTCTTTCTAAGTCCTAATTGAATAATTCATTTTGTGAACTAGAAAATCTATTATTTATTCATCACTTTCAAACACTTGCGAGAATATATTTCTATCAGGAATAGAGGGCCTATGTTTAAACCTCATTGTTTTAGAATTATGTATGACATTGAACATGGGGTAATAATTAACCCCTATAGAAGTCATAATGTCATCATGCATTTTTTGATATCTGGGAATAGCTTTAATATTCAGAGCTTCATAAGCTTCCAACAAGTATCAAACTCTATTTTGGTATGCTTTCAGATAATGTTGATTGTTGATGCATTTCTCAATGACATGATTGATTACTAATTTTGAATCTCCAAATATTTGAAGCTTCTTGATCCCAATATTTTTCACCTTACTCAATCCTATGCACAAGTCTTCATATTCCACTACATTGTTGGTACAACTCCATGTAAGTCTATATGAAAAATTAATTTGAGATCCTGTGGGTGAAACTAGGACTATACCAGTTGTTGCACCATTTTTACATCTTACTCCATCAAAATAGAGCTTCTATATTTGATGATTTGATGATACTGCTTCCTCTTGGATGATCAAATCCTTTACTTAAGGTTTCTGAATGGAGTAAGTTCCCATTCCTATCGCAATTATAGCATTAAAGTCTTTTATAAAAAAATGGTCTTTCGTCTGAAGTTCTTACAACACTTCTTCCATCGAGTCTTCTTCTTCCACCACCATATTAACCATGTCGGTATATTTTTCATCTTCTTACAACCTCTCTATGTGGAATGAAGAAGTGTTTTTTTGAGTAAATATTTACTCTTATTCCTTTAACAAGTATTTCCATGTGGGAATAATCCAAAGAAAGATAACCTCCTAGCTTAGCAGTAAATTCTCTAGAAAGGCACATTCCAAAATAGGGTTCCAAGTCAACTACCACAATTTCTTGTATGACCGTAACTTGTGGTAATCTATGTAACATCATAGGCACATCCTTGATAACCCCCATAGTCTTGATCTAGGTATCATCCAATTGTAGTACACCAAGGCATTTTCTTGTATTACATACTTATAACATCACACACAGACTTAGGCATGATAGTAGTAGCAACTCTAGAGTCAATCATATAGTTATGAATCACCCATCCTTCCATTTCCAATTATAGGTAAAATGGAGAAGTTTTTTTCTTGCCCACCCCCATTACAAGGTCACTTTGAGCTAGATTCTACTCCATATGCATTTTTATTTGGCTCTGGATCATCTTGAGTGCCACCTAGATCAATTCAATATGTCCAAGGATCATCAAGGAATCATACATACTAACTTTTGATGGTGTCTTCTTCATTTCTTCAATGATATTGAAAGTGGGGTTTCTAGCCTATCTTTCCTTATCTTTAGAGGGGTGTTCAAACTTGCTTCTATATTCTTGAGTAGCTTCAATCCACTAATATTTAATCAATGATGGGTCTTTCAACTTGTCCTAGATCTCTTCTTGGGATTATGTTTCCTTCTGCAATGTCCCATAGAATTTAGTGTTCTTTTACTGAGAGATCAACTTTTGAATAGGGGATTTTGGATGGGTTTCCTTCTTAACTTCCCTCTAGTATTTTACATTAGTGGGAACCTTTAAAGGGTTTAGTTATTATGGGATAACTTGTAGAGGTTTCCTTCCAAACTTGGTTAGAACAAATACTTGTTCCACAGATAGTAAAATAAAATTTTGTTCACCTCCTCTTATCATGTTAATTTGTCCTTTCTAGGTTCTCTCTTCTCTTTCTATAGCCACCTTCTCTAGATAATGTTGATGCATCATTTAGGTGCTTTCTCCATGAGGATCATTACATGTGGAACACCAATAGTCTAATTGATATGTGGAAGTAGAAGCTTCAGTATCTTTGTTATCCAGGATAATATTTGATTTTTCAAAGACCTTCCTTGCAGATGCAACCTAGTCTTTGGCCACATACAAGAATCTTCTAGGTTGAAAGTTTCTTTCTTCTTCCATTATCTTCATTAAGCTAATATCATTAGTGATATTCTTCATGGTATTTTGCATATCCAGGAAAAGGGTAGTCTAAGAATCTAATTCCAGAAGTGCAAGAGTTGTAGGAGAAGCAGAAAGTGTTGGCAATACAGTTTTTTAGGTAAGGCTAGAACTGTAGATGTAACAAGACATTGTGGGAGGTTTGCTTGAGAAGGCACTACTGGATAGGTTGGTATTGAGGATATCAGTTGTGGTTGAATCTAGAAGAGTTTTGAGAAAATAGGAATTATAGGTTTTAGTGACAACCGACCAATAGTAATCAAGATATGTTTAGCTTTAATGGCTTCCTAAAATATATGGGGAAATGTAAGGACGTTAGACTATCTTATCATCAGACTCAGGTATGAGCTAAAATATCTTTGATAGTAATATACAGCTTGCTCATTGGTCAATCGAATGCCATCTGGAACTCTTTTCCAAGTTAAGCTAAACCAGATATTAAAGTCAACTATCTCCTCTTTATGGTGCCTCTGTATGATAGTGAACTGGGTTAGTAGAGAAAAAGGGACTGCTTGCTCATTAAACTTTGCTATCAACTTTCTTGCCAAGTCTACCCATGAAGTGACACTCCTATTGAGAAAGAATATGTACTTGTAAAATATTTTTCCTTTTAAATAAATGACCAAAAACATGATCATTACATCCTCATCCTAAATATTGTGAATAGTAGCCAAAGCCACTACATCTTGGTAATATTCATATGTAGTCTTTCTAGTGCCATCTATATCGACCAAATTTTTTGCACCCTTACCTTCAGGCTAAAGGATCCATACCTGGAAGGGGGGTGAGAAAAGGATGGAACAATACCTCGGACGGAGAGGCCCTTTGAAGGTCGCGCCTCTCGGGGGAGGGGTATAAAGGTGAATTTTTGACGGATGGTGGGGTTCACCAGGAAACTTTGAGTGGCAGTTTCCATGCCTAGGTTTGAAAATGGGTTTGATTTGTTCGTTTTATGTTCAATCATTCAGATTCCTAGGTTGGCCAAAATGAAGCTAAGCTATTCTATATGAAGATTCTGATTTATATGAAGACAGAAGACATAAATGAATCCTAATGTGATTGAATACAGAGAATATATAAAATGGAGAAGAGTACACCTGATTTTGATGTCTGATGAAGATTCTGAAGCTTGTAGGAGTCCAGATCATCCCGGATATGACAGGATCATCTGTAATTGTACAGAATCATCCCAAATCATAGGAGATCATCCGAGATCACCCAAGATCGTCAGCGACCTGACGAATTCGTCAGGCGAATTCGTCAAAAACCTGCAATCAAGGAAACAGACACCAAAAACCAAAAATACACTTGCAAGAATGATGCAAAATGATAGAAATAAGAGTATAGATGTTTGAATGATAAATCTAGATATCAAATTAAATGAGATGCACTATTTTGGAAACTTATTTTGAATTTTATCATGCAATTATGCTAAATGAGGTGAACTCCAAGATGCAAAATAGAAGTAAATTAATCTAATGCACCAATAAATAAGGAAAATGAGATAGAGAATGCAAACTCGGGGCTACGATTGCCCCCAAGCTGAATTGCAGACCGGATCATCTGTAATCGTACAAGATCATCGTCGATCTTGACAGGATCATCTCGAATTGTAGTTGAATCGCCTGCGACGATCCGAGCTACCTCCAGCTGAAACACAGTGAAATCCTGCAACAAAACTTGAAAACACAAGTGCGAATGATGGGAGATCAGGGAGGGAGTCAGGGGGATAAACTAGAAAAATCCTAGTTTATATAGGATTAGGGGGAGGTTAGGAGGTTGGGGATCATCCCAATCTGGGAGATCCTCAACGTGGGAATCTCCAACCATGCAGACACGCTTCTGCCCAAGTTGGAGAGGTCGTTGGAACAGAAGCTAATTGCGAAAATTTGGTTTTGGGATGAAATCGTCTGGACGTTCTATTCCAGACGAATTCATCCGATTTGGGATGATATCGTCAGATCGATGATGATATCGTCCAACGGTCACAACAACCTCTAAAAATGGCGTGAAAAATGAGGTGAGCGGTTAACGGGCGGTTTCGGGGTTAAAATTCAAATTTCTACTTTTTACTAATGGTTTAACTGTGCCAATTTTAGGGTGCTACATTTTGCCCCCTCTTTAGCGCATTTTCCAAAAAAAATGCGTTAAAGACGAGTTCTTCATGCTTTACGAGAAAGCAAAAATTTATTCCATTTTTTTAGACGACGATTCTAGGTCGAATCGTACGACTGTTTACTATGGTGCCCCCTTCGAGTTTTTACCCAAATCGAACGTTTGAGGTAAAAGCGCAGAAAAGCAAAAATTAAAAAAAATGTCATTTTTTTGAATAAAAATAAGAAAAATAGGGTAAAACCCTAATTCATTTTCACTATTCACTTTCGTCGTTTCAGAGCTCTGCAGGCGAAATGGTGGAGACGACACACAGATCGACAGAGATCCGACGCGGGTTGCGGGTAAGGATCTAAACCTAGTTTTACTGTGTTTTTAACTTGATTTACTTAATTTTTTGACTTGAATTTTAATTTTTTTGGGCGTCACGGCCGTTTTTAGGCCGGCGACGAAATCGTCTCTATATTGCCGATTTCGTCTAGGGACGAAATCGGAGAAATAGGGGCGATCCCGTCCAATAAGGGGCGATCCCCAAATTGAAGAAGTGAGACGATTTCGTCCCTTATTGGGCGATCCCGTCCAATAAGGGGCGATCCTATTAAGGACGATTTATCTCAATTTGGTACGATATCGTCCAATAATGGGCGATATCAACTTTGATTTTAATTGATTTTTTTAATGATTATGTACTAATGATTTTTGTTGTTTTATTGCTTATTTTGCAGAGGGGATTGCTAAAGAGTCGGGAGTGGAAATACGGTGGTCTAAGAGATGATTTGGCCGTGCTCGATCAGGCTGAGCGAGACAGATTGGTAGAGGTAGGACTGCAGCATGTGGCAGAGATGCCACAAATTCCTACAGACATGGGGCTACTGACAGCCCTAGCAGAGAGATGGTATCCGGAGTCGTCCTGCTTCCGGCTATCGATAGGGGAGATGACTCCCACTCTAGAGGATGTATGGAGGATCTTGAGGATCCCCATACATGGTCGATTCATGATGCCTTCGGCCAATCAGGGCCATGCCATGATGAGATTGTGCGTGGACCCGAGCTTCACCCTGGAGAAGGGTGGAGTGAACATCGAGGCATTGAGGCGGATGCCTGGGGCATCTCGGTTGACCCGAGTTTTGGTAGGGGTGGTGGGTGGCCTTCTTCTATGCCACCAGAGCGGATGTAGATTACCATGGCTACTATCAGATGTGGTCTGTGACATGAGAGACCATGGATACAGGTTTTCTTGGGGCAGCTTTGTACTGTGCCGCTTGTATAGGATCCTTTACGGGGTCGTATACAAGGGGGGTCGATGTCTGGTGCTGACATCGCTTCTACAGGTTTGGTGTTGGGAGCACATTGCGGTGCGAAGGCCGATAGGGCTTCCACTAATAGGAGTTGATCGGGAGAGACCCTAGGTTTTCTATTGGTGGCTCCAGAGAGGGTCACAGTGATGGATAGATCTATCGATATCCCGAAGGTTGTTGGATGACCTCACCCTAGATCGGATCACCTAGAGACCATGGAGAGAGCATCCAGGGTGGGTAGAGGATGGACAGGAGTTGGCTCGCATCAGGTGAGTCATATGGTTGAGGACAGAGTGGGGAGAGGTAGAGCTCCATCGCTACGATCGAGTTTTGAGGTAGTTCGGTCTACAGTAGGGGATCCCTAGTCTTAGGGATTATGAGTACTCCCAGACTGTGTGGGATAGTACCACACTGAGTGGGGCTCCAGACATGCAGAGGTTCTAGAGTCAGGATGTTGATGATGCCCCCATTCAGCCAGTGGATGGGGATGACATGGGGGTAGCAGATGGATATGATGCCTGGTATGCAGGCATCCACCCTCCTCGGATGATGAGGGCACAGGGTTCGATGCATGCTGTAGTGCAACAGATGGAGAGGCGATACCAGGCTACCATCGATGCAGTGAGGGGTCATAGAGGGAGGGATCAATGATGACCTCCTCAGGAGAGACATCGAAGAGCACCATAGGCTCTAGAGAGACAACAACAGCTAGAGAGGAGGGAGGAGAGGAGAGAGGAGAGGAGAGAGAGACTCCCTCCTCAGTAGAGGGATAGGCCACCATCGCTCGATAGGGGCAAGGGTGTCGAGGTGGGGGAGAGCAGCGAGATGGCAGCTCTTCGAGTGGAGAATGCCCACCTACGAGCTCAGGTGCAGACTCTATAGGATGAGGCTACATGGCTCAGGGCTCGGAGCGGAGGGGCGAGCATTCTAGAGCTGGCACGGTCGGTTGCTCAGACCATGTTCTATCAGGGAGTGTACTACCAACTGGTTCCAGAGGGCCAGAGGATACAGTTGCCAGCCGACATTGTGGAGTCGATCAAGATGGGGTCATCGAGGACATCATCACGATCGACGTCGAGGACCCACGACACAGGACGGGCTTCGATGGGACCACCTCCTCCACCTCAGGGCGGGAGAGGAGATGAGGCTGAGAGCTCGAGGTCTTCTCGAGGCTAGATGCATATTGTACATAGACTATTTTTGAGATGATTGAGTATGCCAGGGTATAGATTGTGGCATACCAATCCATTTTGATATGATGTATATACTTCTTGATATATATATGATGTTCTTTTTGTGATATGACTTGTGCATATGTTTTATGATGCTTTAATATTTTAATTGTTGATTGACTATTCATGTAATTATGTCATTGAAAATATTATAATTTTATGTCATGCTATAAAATTAAATGAAATAATCTGATGTAAACAAACTGGTTGTTGTGGTGTGTTTTGATGAAAATAAAGTGTCTTCTAACAATAATTTCAAAGGACATTGTCGTTGTTACATGACCATTTCATGGAGTCGCCACTCGCTAGGTCATCAAGCTAATCCCAGTATGAGAGAAATATTGCTAAAAGTAAAAGGGTGCTTAAGAGACTTTCTTAAGACTTTGTGTTGTGATGATGAAAAATAGTGATGATTTGTTTTCAGATTTCCATGAAAATCTTATGCATGAAATATTAAAAATATGATTTTTTCTAGGCATAAAATTCCTAAGTATGATAGAAATTTGAACAATTCCCTAGGAATTATACCATCATCACAAAAAAAATGAATGTTGACATAATGAAATGAAATAGGAAAGTTTTCGTTCTTTTTAAAGCACAATTGTGTAACATAATGATTTAAGCCATATGCTTTTATGGATTAAATAAATGGGAAATAAAATTAGAACGATGGTTTGCGCTAGGCATAGAATTTTAGGTATAGACTTATACCATCATCGCGAAATCCAAAGAAGAAATTGATATAATAGTTTTATTGCATAGTTGTTTTTTGATTTTGAGATAAACAGAAAATATACAAATGAGGACTTGCACTAGGCATAAAATTCCAATTTAGGTTTAGGAACTATACCATCGTTGCGAAAGTCGAAAATATATAAATGTGACTTTATTGCTAGATTTTTGAACATGTTTTGCAAGAAAATTTTGGATTTTTGAAAAAAATGTATTTAATTGATTTTACGCTAAGCAGATATTCTCAAGAAAGTCAAATTATTCCGAGAAGATTTGAATAAATATTTTAAATTATTTCAAAGACAAAATTTAGATTTATAAGGAACCCCGTGTGCATACGTGAGTTCATTGCCGATCTTGATCTATCATAATGATACAAAATCTCTCAAACACAAATGTGTGTGCAATTGTAATGTTCATTTACCGATTTTTGAGCAAGATAATTTGATACAAGTAATTTGAATTAACCAAATGAGTGTTCGTTGACCATGATTTATATGCATGTAACCGTACCGGACTACTATGTAAGTCGGGTCATCAAGAGCTAGCTGATCCATAAGCGGACATAGGTCTGTACAAAAGAAGGTCGCTAATGTGACAGACATGTCACCACGCAAAAAGGAATTACCCAAGGCCAAGCAGGTTGGGCACAAACCACCTGTTATGGGGCTTACCTCACAGTTTTCGAATAATTGAGAATTCCAAGGATTCAAGCTCATTCACCCTTCTTTTCTTTCAAAGGGTAGGAGGGAATTTTATTGCTTTTTCTTATTCTCTTTTCTTTCTCTTTCTGATTTTTTTTTTTTGTATTTTGTATTTTGCTTGACACTGAGATAATGCTGAAATATTGCTGAGATGGTACAAAATGATACTGCAATAGTGCTTCTGAATAATTTCTCTTTTTCTCATGATTTTTCTTGATTTTCTTTTTCTTTTTCTTCCTATACTAGGGATACTTGCTCGGATTGGCTGTAGAGCAAGGGATTTTTATTCTAGGCAGGGGTGAGCTTGTCCTTTTGTCAATTCTCAAAGATTCTAGACCATGTGCATGATAGGATAGCAGGGAAAACTTTTCGCTCAAGAGACCACTTCTCCTGTGTAGCATCATTTTGAATTTGCAATGAAATCATTTTAATGTGAAAAGGTGTACTTGGTTCAAGTAAATAACAAGATCGGTTCTCTATGCTCAAAACTTTATTTAATTCAACTGTGGACTTCGATATAAGAGAGATTAATAATCATACCAAATAAGATCAAGATATTTATTCATGTGAGTGTGAAAGTGAGGGATTCCAGATAAATGCTAATTTATCCAAAATAACTGAAAATATAACTGCAATACTTCAAGAATTGACAGGTGCAAAATAGAAGATGTTTTTGAGGATTTTGATGATTTTGATTTTTTTATATTTTGATTTTAATTTATGAATTGAGAGAATACATAATATTACTTGTTTTTGAAATTTTTATATGAATTACTAATATGAGACAATATGTATAATATATACGGTGACGAAATTACCAGATTTATGCATAATAGCGCTTAAGATGCATAATGTTCATAGGTTCTTTAAGATCTTTACCATCTAAGGTAGCTAATATGTATGCTCCCGATCCAAATTTAGCGGTGATAATATATGGCCCAAGCCAGTTAGGCTCGAATTTGCCTTTAAGGTCTTTAGTTGCATTAGTATTTTTTTTATTTTCTTTTAAGACGAGGTCGTCGATCTCAAAGGATCGATTATGAACTTTCTTGAGATATGCTCGTTTGAGCTTGTTCCGGTAGGCACGAAGATGCTCCAAAGCATTAATGCGCTTCTCATCTAGGAGTTCCAGTTGACTAAATCTGCCGACATGATATTCATCTCCTACTTCAGTATCTTGAAGTAGCAGAGCCAAAGAAGGAACTTCTAGTTCAAAGGGAAAAACAACTTCAGCGCCATAAACCAAAACAAAAGGTGAAGTGCCCGTGGGAGTACGAATGCTAGTTCGATAAGCCCACAAAGTAGGATATAATTGAATGTGCCAATCACGGCCAGATTTATTGACCAATCTCTTGAGGATTTTAATTAATGTTTTATTAGATGCTTATGCTTGGCCATTACCCTGAGGATAATAGGGAGTGGACCAACGATGTTGAATTTTATATTTTTGACATAGTTTCTTTACATATTTGTTTTTGAAACAAGTTCCATTATCCGAGATGAGATTTGCAGGAATTCCGAACCTACAAATAATTTGATTAAGAATAAACTTGGAAACTTGCGTTCCAGTGCAAGAAGCTAAGGGCATAGCTTTGACCCACTTCGTAAAATACTCGGTGGCGGTTATGATGAATTTGTGTCCATCAGATGACACAGGATTGATTTTTTTGATGATGTCTAAGCCCCATTTTGAAAAGGGCCAAGGAGATGAAATAGCCTGCAGTTCTTGTGCAGGCGCATGGACAAGGTCAGCGTGTTTCTGGCACTTGTCGCAATGGTGCACGTAATCGTGTGCATCATTCTCCATGGTAGGCCAAAAATATCCTATCCTAAGGAGCTTCTTAGCAATGGCGCTACCACTAAAGTGTCCCCCACAAGATCCATCGTGGGCTTCACTCAAAGCTGATCTAGACTCTTCTAGATTCAAACATCTTAATAGGATACCTTCAAAAGATCTCCTATATAACGTATTGCCAATTATTACGAAGCGACTTGCTCGTCTACGTAATAACCGATGTTGGTTTCTATTAAAACCTTCAGGGAAGGTCCCATTTTGAAGAAAATTGAGGATGTCGAGTGTACCAAAGTTCAGGAATAGTTTCGTTGATTAGAAACACGTCCAAAGGTTCCAAGCATGATTTAGTTGAAGCGGGTTCCTGGAGTCGATGAATAATGATGGTAGCATATTCGTCATCTAACTCCAAGGGTAAAAGAGATGCAGCTGTGGCCATAGCGTCAGCCGCACGATTGCTAGTTCTAGGAATAGCTTCCAAGGTAACTTGATTAAATAAAGATATTAATTGTAATACATATGCTTTATATGGGCACAATTTATCATCTCTAGTCTGATAAACATCGTTAATTTGATTTATAACAAGTTGAGAATCATCGAAAACTAATAGATTTTTAATTTTTAGTGCCAAGGCAGCTCGTAATCCAAGGATTAGAGCCTCATATTCAGTAGTGTTATTAGTACAGGCAAACGTTAATTTAAAGGATAGAGGTATGAGATGTTTCTGTGGAGATATTAAAATAATACCTGCACCAGCCCCACTCATGCATCGGGCTCCATCAAAGTATAGGGACCATTGCTCTGAATGATCCGCCTCTAGGTTAAGGCATTCGTCAGGAAACTCAATGACGAGGGGATGGGTGGATTCTAAGGGTGCAACAACTAATTGATCTGCTATGATTTGACCCTTAACAGACTTATGTCCTATAAATGTGAGTTCAAACTCGCTTAGAGCAAGAACCCACTTCGTTGTGCGACCAGACAAATAAGGTCGACTCATGAGATACCGCAAGGGATCGGATTTAGCAATAACGTATGTTTTTTGACTGAGCATATAATGGCGTAGTTTCTGTGTAGAAAATATGACTGCTAGACATAACTTCTCTAATGTTGTGTAGCGGGTTTCATAACTAATTAATGTTCTGCTAATGTAATAATTAGCACGCTCTCTTTTCTCATCATCAAGTTGAGCTAACATAGCTCCTAAAGCAAAATCTGAAGCAAAAATATACAAGATAAATGGGCGATCGGGTTTAGGTGGTGAAAGTACAGGTGGGTTAAGAAGATATTGTTTGAGGAGTTCAAATGCTTCCTTACATTCATCGTCCCAATGGAAAGAGACATCCTTCTTAAGAAGCTTAAGAAAGGGTCCAGTTTTATCCTCCAGCTTATCGATGAAGCGACGGATAGCTTGAAGCTTACCTTGTAGACTTCGTAATTCAGATATATTTGTAGGTGCGGGCATATCAGTGATAGTCGTAATCTTGAGAGGGTCAATTTTGATGCCACGTAAAGAAACTATAACCCCCAATAATTTACCTGACTTAACTCCGAATATACATTTGGCTGGATTCAATCGGATAAGATATTCCCTTAACCGATCAAATACTTTTCTCAAGTCATCTAAATGGTCATCTTCTTCGAGTAGAACGAGCTATAATGTCATCTACATAATCATGTAGTATATCATGCATCATATCATGAAAGATATAAGTCATGGCTCGTTGATAGGTTGCACCTGCATTCTTCAAACCGAATGGCATCACTTTCCAACAGAAAGTCCCCCAAGGGGTAATAAAGGTTGTTTTAGCCTGATCTTCGGGAGCTATCCTGATCTGATTATAACCAAAAAATCCATCCATTAAGGATATCATTCCACTCCCAACGGTAAAATCAATGATCTGATCCATATTGGGAAGGGGAAAATCATCTTTAGGGCATGCAACATTAATATCTCTAAAGTCTGTACAAACCCTAATCTTAGTAGCTTCTTTCTTAGTTATTGGAACTACATTCGAGATCCATTCAGCATAATCAATGGCTTGTATAAAAATAACATTCAGGAGTTTTTCTAACTCCCCTTTGACTAGTAAGGCCACTTTAGGATGCATTTTTCTAAGCTTCTGCTTAACGGGTTTAGCATCCGGATGCACTACTAGGTGATGCATAACTACAAAAGGGTATAAACCTGGCATATCTTCATATGTCCAAGCAAAAACATCTTCATATTCTTTAAGAAATGCAATGTATTTATCCTATTTTTCTTGACTCAATTCTGATCCAATGTTGATTATGTGAGGGTTATTGTTGGTTCCAATGTTAATTTTTATGACATTTTCTACTTCCATGTGTAGATCTCTCTCAAAATTAGGTGGGGCGGGTGAAACGCCCAATTCTTGTAATTCTTCCAAGGTTAGCTTGGATAATTCATCTTGAGGAGTCGTGGCCTCAAGCTGGGCTATACTAGGTATAGAGCCATCAAAATAAAATCCATTATGTAATAATTCCTCAATGGAGACATCGTGAAAGATATCTCCCTCCAACTCATCGTCGGATTCAGCGATCATCTCAGGATAAGCTATAGATAGCATATTACATGTGAATGTCTTATTCATTAAACGCAAAGTATCGCGTTCATCTAAATAATCTTGGTAACATATAAGATGGTCATCATCCTCAAATGGGAATGGCTGACCCTTACTAGAAAATAGGCCCACACCACATCGGGCGGGCCACGCTTCTACCTCAAAAGGTTCTTTCATACCATTCTGGAAAGGTCCCAAACCTTTCCCTTTATATCCCAATTTAAGCATTATAGGTTTGGCTTTAATATACTCATTAGTAAAATAACATCGAGCATATCCATCATAATGAGTTTTGAGGTTTCTAGGTATTCTACCCCAGTCATATCCCTTATAAATAAAGGCACAGCTCCCGACTTGGTAAATACTTCCCATAGGCTGTGGGAGGCCCAAGGTACGAGGAGATGGTGGCAAATTATTTAAAATAAGGGAATCTTGCATAGAAGCATTCGTTTCTTCTGATATAAGAATTTTAGATAGATCGGGTAAGAGCTCGTCAGTAAGAGCATAAGAGGTAGAAGGAACATTCCCTACATCTTTCGATGCGAAAAATATGAATTTGGTGGATGTAGACGGTGTAGAGGTGTCGATAGATGGGTCTATTAAAGGTATGGAAGTTATAGGAGTAGAACAAGAGACATTGGTTGTGGGATTAGGATCTTTCTTAGGTCCTAATGCGGTTTTTTTAGAAGATGGTTGAGCTATATGTGGAGGTGCAACTGATGGAGAAGAAGTAGATGACGTTGTGGGTGTGAGTTTCACACGTTTAGATGGATAATGAGAATTAGGATGTGTGGATGACAAAGCGGGGCAAAATTGAACTCCAATAGGTTCTACCAAAGCACACATATCAAAGGGTCTTGGATCACCATGAATGGTAACCAACTGATTCTTAAATTCGAACTTAACACATTGATGTAAAGTTGAGGGAACAGCTCGCATCGCGTTGATCCAAGGATGACCCAAGAGTATATTGTACGATGCGGGGCAATGTACAATAAACACGGTCGTATCCAAGGTTCTTGGACCAACCTGCAATGGAATGGTAATAACTCCACACATTTCTTGTGTTTCTCATTAAACACATTTTATGATCATATTCTCATAGTTCTTTTCATTTCATCACTTCTAAACCCAAATATTTGGTAGAAGTCAAAAGTGCAGATATTTAAAGATGAACCATTATCAATCAAAACTCGTTTGATTGCTACATCTCCAATTAAGGCGATAATATACAAGGGGTTATCTTTATGTAAACTATGTTGCGGTATGTCTCTATCCCGAAAGTCAATACAATCAACTTCACAAGTTATTATAGTATCGGCCATGGCTTCAAGTTGAATATCTTGTGGTACCATCATCTAAATTAATGTGAGCATTAATTCATCTCTATGTGTAGGAGAAGATCTTAAAAGGTCCAAGAGAGAAATTCTAGCTGTAATATTTGATAATTGTTCATTAATATTATAAGGAGGTTTAGGTTGAACATTAGGTGAATGATTCCCTTTATTAGGAACCTTCAAAACAAATGGAGCTGATCCACCATTCTGAATTTGATCTTGTTGAGAATTTTGAGCCTGTTGTCTAGTAACAGCTTCGATGGTACCCACAATATTATTCTGCGGATGATGAATGGGTCTTGGTCTAGCATTTATGGCTAGCTCATTAGAAAGTAATCGGTGAGACGATGGTCTAGTAGTGACTCTTCTTGGAAATGGCTCTTCTGGAACCATATAACTTGTGATAGGGTGAATAGGATCCGATTCATCTTTAGAACTATTCGATTGATTTGATGTGATTTCCATATCACTCTCAGTCTCATATTATCGTATCACTAAGATCGGGTATCCGAATATTATATAGAGGCCTGGTTGTAACCACGGATAAAGTTGTGTCAAATATTTCCGGATCATGAACAGGTAAATGCCCACTAATAGTTCCTACATATCGGGCGGGAGGAGGGACATTATGATGTTCAATTTGATTAGCCACCTCCTTACCATGTTTTGGTAAGGGATGTTGAAAGATGTCCAATGACTGATTGGCATTCTGATTCTAGTTTTGTGGGGTGTTCTTTTGAACATTATTAGGAGGATTTTGCTTAGGTTGAAAGGCTTGCACCTCCATCTCATTGTTATCAATCAAGTCCTGTATTTTATGTTTTAATCTTTTACAAGAGTTGGTAGTGTGTCCAGGTCCTCTATGGAAGTCACAGTGTAAATTTGCTCTGTATCCGGGTATAGTTGGATCAGGTTCTCGAATATTTGGTAATTGAATCAAACCTCGTTCTAATAATTGCGGTAGAATAGTTGATAAAGGTTGATTTAACCTAGTAAATTCTCGAGGAGGTCTATCAGGAGGTTTCAGTACAAACTTCTCTACTATCTTTGCAGCATTAACATTAGCAATATTTTTGCTATCGGTGACTCCATCACCCACAACTTGTTTATTCTTATATTAATTTTTGGATGTTTTCTCATCGTCTCTCTTTTTAAGATGGCCTCTCCTAATGAGAGCATCTTCCACTCTTCGGGCTAAGTCTATAGCCTGATCGAAGGTGGTCAAAGTAGCAGTTGATAATTCGTAAGATAGTTGCTCTTGCAAATTATTAATAAAGATGTCCAACATCTCCCTATAAGGTAACACATTGCAAATTATTAATAAAGATGTCCAAAATCTCCCTATAAGGTAACATAAAGTGCAATTTTCCTATCAACTATCTCCACCTAGCTAGGAAATCAGCAAAGCATTCCTCTTTGCCCTATTTTAAATTATACAAATCTTTAATGGTCACATCTCTTTCGATGTAGGCACTAAATTGATGAACAAAATACTCGGCAATTTCTTTGAAATTCCTCAAATAATTAGTGGGTAATTGATAATACCACTCTAATGCCATTCCTCCCAAGCTTTTTAGGAACATTTTTAGTAATAACAAGTCATCATGTGATATATCATGACATGCTATCCTAAACATACGAAGATGCTCTATGGGATCTTCGGTTCCTTTATATATGGGAAGAACAGGCATAGGAAATTTTTTAGGATACGGCTATGCTACGACTATAGGATCTAAAGGCTGACTACACATCTCTCGATAATTGTATGAGGGATAGTAGGGATCTATCTGGTCCATGCGGGAAACTAACTATTTCACCACGGCTTCCAGATTGCTAGTTTGTCCACCATATTGGTTCGGTGGCACATAGGTATGGGATCTATGAGCGTATGATGGTGTGACACAAGGATTAGATGTTATATTGCTATTATGCAAAGTGTTGGTAGGAAGAGTATTATGAAGGGGATTTGTAATAGTATTATGTTGTACCTTAGATTTTTGGTAATTGGTGTTCGATTTTGTTTTGGATTTTTGTTGATTTGAGGTATGTTGATCAAGAGCTTGGTGAAATAGAGTAGTAAATAATGGTTTCTTTTGTGCGGGAATGACCCTAGGCTTGTTAACGAGTGTTGTGGCTGCTCCACAACGTACCCCAAAATTGGGGACCCACCTTTTTGCATATTTTCCAAGAAGACCGAAGTGGCCCATATGCTAAAGATCAAAGAAAAAGCAAAACACCGCAAGGAGGAAAAAGTGTCGCGATATCGCGACATGTTGCATTTTCGTGGTTCAAAGCAAAGAGAAAAAGCAAGGAAGAAAAAGTGTCGCGATATCGCGACATGTTGCATTTTTGCGGCCAAAAGAGAAGAGAAAGAACAAGGAAGAAAAAGTGTCGCGATATCGTGACATGTTGCATTGTCGCGGCCAAAAGAGAAGAGAAAGAGCAAGGAGAAAAAGTGTCGCGATATCGCGACATGTTGCATTTTCGTGGCCAAAAGAGAAGAGAAAGAGCAAGAAAAAAGTGTCGCGATATCGCGACATGTTGCATTTTCGTGGCCAAAAGAGAAGAGAAAGAGCAAGAGAGAAAAAGTGTCGCGATATCGCGACATGTTGCATTTTCACGGCCAAAAGAGAAGAGAAAGAGCAAGAGAGAAAAAGTGTCGCGATATCGCGACATGTTGCATTTTCATGGCCAAAAGAGAAGAGAAAGAGCAAGAAAGAAAAAGTGTCGCGATATCGCGACATGTTGCATTTTCATGGCCAAAGAGAAGAGAAAGAGTAAGAAGAAAAAGTGTCGCGATATCGTGACATGTTGCATTTTCATGGCCAAGAGAAGCAAAAAGGAAGGCAAAGAAGAAAGGGAGAAGAAAAGGCGATAGACAGGGAAAGAAAGAAAAGTGTCACGATATCGCGACATGTTGCATTTTTTGACCAAAAAGAAAAAAGTGTCGCGATATCGCGACATGTTGCATTTTCGCGACTCAAAAGAGAAAAAGTGTCGCGATATCGCGACATGTTGCATTTTCGCGACTCAAAAGAGAAACAAAAGTGTCACGATATCATGACATGTTGCATTTTCATGACTCAAAAGGGAGAGAGACAAGAGTGTCACGATATCGTGACATTCGTATTTTCGCCAAGGGAACAGAGTAGTGGAATGCATCTGATATTAGTGATGAACACAAGATAGTGAAATGCATAATGACGTGGACACATAAGGACAAAATCCAATGAATAAGACAAAACGTTACATAAGGAATATTTAATGATTTGAAATCATTTAAGATGGTCGTTACACATGGAAGGAAGCGGACGCATGCCCATGTGGAGAAAAGGAAACATTTTTTTAAAATCAAACGAAAAGTGAAGAAAACCAAACAGAGGAAGCCAAACCATGGGAATGAAACGAAGGGCCACAAAATAGAAATGAAAAGCCTTTTTGGAAACCAAAACACATGCATGCACAAGGGAAGGTGAAACGAACAACCATTGGAAAATGAAACGAAAAGCTTCCTAAAAATTTTAAATACGCCAGGCAAGGATGTTTTGAGGGGTTGGAAACTGCTGCGAGCAGAGTTGCAGATTTGAAGGCAAGAGGGCCATTCTGGACCTGTTTGGGCTGTTTTTCTTCCATGGACTGGTTTGGGAAAACCAAAAAATTTTGTTATTGTAAAATGACAAATTTTTAATACAAAAAGTTTTAGAAAGTTGCATCTTATGGACAAGAAAGAAGGAGTCATTTTCTGCATGCAAGATTAAATGTCTATTTTTCCCCTTTTCAGATTTTAGGCTTGTAAATGGAGTTTATGCAAGTTTTCTTGGTTGCTTCATGCGAATGTTTAAATCTGAAAACCTCATTTAAAACCCTAGGAGCCAGCACTTAGCTTATCCGGATTGTGCTTGTTTTGCAAGTCCAATAGGTTAGGTTGCATGCATGAAAACCTCACATCTTCGGTTTTGTCGAAATAGGATAGCATCATACTGAATGCATCTTGTGTTCCATTTTCTGCATTTCATTTTCATTTTTCTGCATTTTATTTTTCCAGAAATTTTAACTTTTTTTTAATTTTCAGGCATTAAAATAAACATTTAAAAAATTTCAAAATCCAAAAATAATTTCACCATTGCGTAGGTTATACTTCAGACTTCCAATACGCACTTTGAAATTTCATTTTCGGAGTTGTTTAGTATTTTTAAAAATTCATCGAAGTTGTTGTTTTATTACAGATTTTAAAAAATCCGAAAATAGAAAATTTCCATTTTTGGGTCAAATTTCATTTTTTCAGTTTTGTTTTCACTCATGAGCCTATGATGACATTCCCTTCATGAAAATTCCAATTTCATTGAAGGAGTTATGTTTTATGGCATTTTCACAAATTTCCATTTTGGAGCCAACTAAATTATTCCTCTTCATAAAAATTCTGATTTTATTAAAGAGGGGTAATTTGAGCATACATTGAACGACTACATCGTGGTCATATGAGGGCCAACTCACATTTGCTTTATTTTGGTTCAATGAACAATCACTAAAGTTTCATGGTAAAATAAACCAACATTGCCCCTTGTTTATAGTTACTTGCAATCACTAAGGTGTTCCAAGCATTTAAATTGAATATCTTTATTTGAGATTACTAATACACATATGCAAATGCTAATATAGCGGAGACCTTGGAGAAGTTGTTTGTTTAACTTCTTTGCAAGAGGGGATTTGGAACCCAAATCCTAAGGGAGAGTGTACTTTCACAATTGGGTGAAAATACCACTCAACATTTTGGCGCTAGAAGGAGGGCCTGATTTGGTTTATTTCAGTGTGATTTAAATGCTATAGGGATTTAAATTTTGAATATTTCATGCCCTATTGATTATTATCTTTAGCCCTCTTTTAAACAATACAACCTTGTAGTGTTAAAAGGAGGACATGAATTGCTATGCATTGTTCTAACGCTTTTGATTGTTCATACAGGAATAATGTGTTTTGATTTGATTTTGAAAAATTTTGGTCTTGACTAACGAGGTTGTCTCCATGCAATTACTTTCATTGGATTTTAATGGATACATCTCTTGGTTGATGCTAACATGATTATTCATACGTTACATGTTTGATATTTGCGAGTCATTTCATGCTTATTTGTAAGGAATTATTTTGTCTAAAATGTATTTGTTGTCGGTATTATGCTCTTCACTTGCGTGTAATGCGATCTTGTGAATCAGAAAGCCTACAACACTAGGAGTATGCTCTTCACTTGCGCATATGCGATCTGGTGAATCAGAAACTAATTTACATTTTTAGAATATTGCTTTGTCATGGTTCCTTCTTTTATTCATGACTAACAAATTGGTTTTGAAGTTATTCTTTGAGTTTCACTAATGGCAACATCCGAGGAGCAAATTGTATCCCTAAGAGAAGAAATGATGTCCCTAAGAGAAACGATGGTATCTGCATTAGGAAAGTATTATGAATGTCATTCTACCTTTGGAACACCTTATCAAATTCATGAAATGTTATTGGAGTTTCTACGACTTTTTAATCAAGAGGTGGCATCGGGATACCTACAAAATCTACATATCTATAAGTTCACATTATGTCAATTTCAAATATTTTGTGAGCCTATTGCTTGTAGGTTCTTCCCATACATTGTGGGTGATAGATCATTCTCGTGGTATTGCCATCTACCCATGGAGGTTAAGACTTCTTGGAGCCAATTAGAAGCAGCCTATCTTTATCACTTTGGTAATCAAGTTGACTTGGATAGGTTGCAAAATCAATTCACCTCTATGTGTAAAGAGCCTAATGAGTCCATGAGTCAATTCGAGTGTGAGGTTTCATGAATTGTACTCTCAAATGTGGGAAATTTTGGGTACATCGGAAGAGGAAGCTATTGAAGTATACCTGAGAGCCATACCCCCCACACTTGCTACACTCATTAAGGAAAACTTGGATGACCTGTCTCTAGAGACAATCTATGAGATCTTTGAAAAGGTAGAACAAGTTTTGGAAGAAGAAAAGGCACAACATGTTCACATGAGAGATTGTTCTTTTGGAGTTAGTGATGCCAACCGACACCAACCATTAAATATAGCACCCTCCACTCCAATGATACCTAAGGTAAATGATCAAGGGGATGAATTTGAAGGTCCAAATGTTACAACCACCTTAGATGTAGTCCAAGAGGAGGTGCAAATTGCTAAGTCGACATCCACCAGTGAGGATTATGCAGAGATGATCTCATTCATAGAGATACATGATTATTCAGATAAAGGGGTCCTAAATTCAACAAGGTTTGAGATATGTGATAGGACAGAAACTACCATAGAATTGAATGAAGTGGTTGAAAGTGAAATTGGAAGAAAATCAATAAATGAATTTGAAGATATGATAGAATTTCACCACTTGTTCTTGGAAGACACTCTCGATGAGAAGCTTGGAACTAATGATCAAAAAATTCTTCACCCTCCAAATTGTGATAAAATCGAATCATGGGTTACTAATTTGGACGATGATAGCCTTACAAATTTGAATTCAAGAAATAACCCACTTTTGAAAATTATTGAACCATCTAAGGAAGGTGAAGGTGAATTTGATGAGAAACACATTGATGAATTGGAAGATGTTGAAGAAGTAGTTGAACGTCACCACTTGACTTTGGAAGATGATTATTATGATGCTTGGAAGAAGTGGGAAGACTACACTCACTCCAAAACTGCTAATAAAACTTGTGTGCCAATTGATATACAGGACAACATAATCGCCTACTCAAAGGAAGATATTACAACTCCTGTACAATTTGAGGATGTTTTGGAAGAGGGTTTCAAATCTCATCAAATTTTGGAAGATTATAATGATCCTATTACCAAGGACAAAGAAGAAAAAGAATTGACAAATGAATCAAAAGATCATGTCACAAATACCATGGAGTTTCATCCCACAAATTTGGAAGATAATTTTTACAATGGTTGGGGAAGATATGAAGATGTGTTATTTCCTCACACCCCTATTGATGAAGCCTCTATTCCAATTTATATGCAGGATGTTGAAACTTCTACTTCATACGAAGATCTCACATTCACAAGATTTGAGAAGGTTACAAAATTCGATCATGTTGAATATAAATTCATTGAAGATTCGGATACAAGTTTGCATGATTATTTTGAGGATTCAAATGAAGAGATACCATGGATAGTGAACAAAGAATTGGAATTAAATGACAAAGTGGTTGATCTATTAGAAGCAACGCAAGTGATTGATCATGAAGATGAGTTACTTGACATACACTTTGACCAAGAATATTTGAGGGTTGAAAAGGATGGGCATGTTTTCAATTGGGTGCCCAATTTTGGTATGTTTGATGAACAAGTAATCAATGAAGAATATGAAGACCATGAGGTGAAAGAGGGAATTGCAAATCCTCACCAAGTTTTGGTAAATGAAAATGTGAAAAAGGTAAAATCTAAACCTTTGTGTCCAAACATCCAAGATTTAGGTGAAGATTTGTATAATTCAAATGATATTTATGATGAAATGCCATTGAAGGTGAATGAAGAACAAGGATTAATTTCTAACCACACCTTTGATAACATTACTTTAATGAATGAAAAGGAGCTTGATGCACTTAAATTGCTAAATCAAATTCATCAACAATTAATTCTTGAACCTAGGATAAAAACTTCTAATGATCCCCATTTAGTAAATATCCTAGATGCTTGTAAATTGTTGCACAATTTTGATTGGCCTAAGAACATGGAAAATGAATTAGCTTTGAAATTTTTAGAAATAGGCTCTTGCTTACAAAATTTCATTTTGAATAAAGAAAGCCTAGTTCTAAATCATGAATGGAATTATGAAATTTACACCTTAAAGAATAGACAAGAAAGAATTGAAAATCAACCATTGTCTAATCAATTTGGTAATTTGAATCTCACCTATGAGAATACTAATGGAACTAAATCTAATTGGTGGGGTGAGAGAGGAAAGTTGAAGTTGGTTGCATTGTTTGGTCTAATCTTGTTTTTGTTTGATTCCTTCCACATTTGGCATGTGTATCACATTATATGTCTTTTGGAATGCTCTAATCATGTTTGGGATCCAGGGAAGTGATAGTTCAAACTGTGCATCATCTTGTACCATATTGTACATTTGTATATAGTCTTTGGTTTTTGGTTTTGGTTTGTGTTTTCAAGTTTTTTTTGGGATTGTATTTTGGGTTTGGTTTTAAGTTTTGTGTGTTGGTCCTTTGGACACTTTTGGTTTGTCTTAAAAAAAAAAAAAGAGAAAGAAAAGCGAGATGTCAACTTATGTCCTTATGAATGTTGACTAAGACTAAGAGAATATGAAACATCGGAATTGTATTGCAGAAAGCTCCACGAGTATCGCAAACACATTAAAGAATATCGTTTGGAACTTGTGATGCATGAAGTTGTCAGTTTTACACATTATGGTAAAGTAGGTGGTATACTCCATCCGCATTTCAAAAAGAGCAATGCATTCATCCATATCTCATGTTACATTCGACATTGCATATACATTTCATCTCAGTTGCATCTACATTTCAAATACAATCATTGAAAAGGTGTCGAATCCTCTTAGGGTTATTACATAACATATATTAAAAGGATCCTAAGGTTGGGAACCGATGCCCGAACTATCTTGAACCAAGCACGTTCTACACATATTAAAGAGGATCTTGAGCAAAATGGTCAAAACCATACTTGGAAGAAAAGGTGAGGCGAAAGGAGTATTTCGTGTCTGTCCTATCATGCAACATAATCCTTAAAATAGTGGTTTTTACCACTCCCATAGTGCTTAAAGCCTAAAATTAGAGTAGTAAGGATAGGGTTAAATCCCCATCGAACTTAGGTTGAGGATCCAATTCCCCAAAGCTCTGATTTGACCTTCATGGAGTAGTAAGGATAGGGTCTAATTCTCATCTCGCTTAGGTTGAGAATCCGATTCCCCAAAGCTTCTATTTTGCCTCCATCATGCTTTAAGAAATTAAAAGCTCGATCTACACTCAAGAACTTGAAGTTCCAAAGCAAATATTTTTCATTCTACTTTTATTGCATCATTGATATTGGATTGGAAGGATCGTACTACATGTCCCTTGCAAGGATGGGTAGTCATCCCCAAGGTTCAAGAAATCAAAAGTAAAGTCAAATCCTGGATTATGGGGTTGATCTCCACCGGGGCTATAGACGCTCGATTGGCAGTGGAGTATGCTCATGCGTGGCAACATGTCTTGTCTAAAAGCAAGACCACTGACTGCTCAAACGGACAGAGCTAGCCTGACAGTTTCATCCATAACAGGTTAAATCATTTTGTTCAAGATGAGGTAATGAACTCCAGATCAGAGTAGTAAGGATAGGGTTAAATTCCCATCTCGCTTAGGTTGGGAATCCTATTCCCCAAAGCTCTGATTTCACTTACACTTGCACATGGGTTCAAGATGGTAGTGACACATAACCAACTTTGGGATCTAGTAAATTAATTCAGTATACTTATATTTGGTCCTAAGAGGATTTGACAGTTTTAATATGTTTGTTCATGGTACTAGAAAGTTTGAGCCTTTGCAAAGCTTGTTATATCTCTAGCATCTTCACCATACATTAAATCCTACACGAATCATCCATAACTTCTCATACGCACGAATCATAAGTGAAAATGACAATGGAAAGTTGAACGAGTTTCAAACGATAGGGAATGAAGCACATTGCACACACCGAGCTGATGCTTAATAATTCTAATGCTTCATGTATTTCTCGTCTAGTTTCATTCTTGGGATATTTGTTGACGCTTGTGTTTGAGTTTTGAAGGTGTTCAGGTTGAGTTCTCACCGAAATGCTCAGGAGCATTTCCCAGCAGAGTCGCCATTTGTTGTGGCTGCTCCACAACGTACCCCAAAATTGGGGACCCACCTTTTTGCATATTTTCCAAGAAGACCGAAGTGGCCCATATGCTAAAGATCAAAGAAAAAGCAAAACACCGCAAGGAGAAAAAGTGTCGCGATATCGCGACATGTTGCATTTTCACGGTCCAAAGCAAAGAGAAAAAACAAGGAGAAAAAGTGTCGCGATATCGCGACATGTTGCATTGTCATGGCCAAAGAAAGAGAAAAAAAAAGAAAAAGTGTCGCGATATCGTGACATGTTGCATTATCACGCCAAAAAGAAAAGTGTCGCGATATCGGACATGTTGCATTGTCGCCAAAAAAAGTGTCGCGATATCGCGACATGTTGCATTATCATGGCCAAAAGAGAAAAAGTGTCGCGATATCGCGACATGTTGCATTTTGCGGCCAAAAAGAAAAAGTGTCGCGATATCGCGACATGTTGCATTTTCGTGGCTAGAACAGAAGAAGAGAAAAAGTGTCACGATATCGTGACATGTTGCATTTTCAGGCAAAAAGAAAAAGGAACAGAAAAAAAAGAAAAAGAAGAAAAAGGAAAGTAAAAGTGTCACGATATCGCTGACATGTTGCATTTCAGAAAAAGAGAAAAAGTGTCGCGATATCCTGACATGTTGCATTTTTCGACAAAAAGAAAAAAAGTGTCATGATATCGCGACATGTTGCATTTGGAGAAAAGTGTCTGATATCCTGACATGTTGCATTCACGACTCAAAAGAGAAACAAAAGTGTCACGATATCGCGACATGTTCAATTTTCGCCAAGGGAACAGAGTAGTGGACAATGCGTCTGATATTAGTGATGAACACCAGGATAGTGAAACTGAAGACCGCATAATGACGTGGACCTATAAGGAATAAATCGAAGATTGAATAAGTAATGTGTCACATAAGGACAAAATCCAATGAATAAGACAAAATGTTACATAAGGAATCTTTAATGATTTGAAATCATTTAAGATGGTCGTTACACATGGAAGGAAGCAGACGCAAGCCCATGTGGAGAAAAGGAAACATTTTTTTGAAATCAAACGAAAAGTAAGAAAACCAAAAGAGGAAGCCAAACCATGGGAATGAAACGAAGGGCCACAAAATAGAAATGAAAAGCCTTTTTGGAAACCAAAACACATGCATGCACAAGGGAAGGTGAAACGAACAGTCATTGGAAAATGAAATGAAAAGCTTCCTAAAAATTTTAAATACGCCAGGCAAGGATGTTTTGAGGGGTTGGAAACTGCTATGAGCAGAGTTGCAGATTTGAAGGCAAGAGGGCCATTATGGGACCTTTGTGTTATTTTTTCTTCCATCATGGACTAGTTTGGGAAAACCAAAAATTTTTGTTATTGTAAAATGACAAATTTTTAATACAGAAAGTTTTAGAAAGTTGCATCTTATGGACAAGAAAGAAGGAGTCATTTTCTGCATGCAAGATTAAATGTCTATTTTTCCCCTTTTCAGATTTTAGGCTTGTAAATGGAGTTTATGCAAGTTTTCTTGGTTGCTTCATGTGAATGTTTAAATCTGAAAACCTCATTTAAAACCCTAGGAGCCAGCACTTAGCTTATCCGGATTGTGCTTGTTTTGCAAGTCCAATAGGTTAGGTTGCATGCATGAAAACCTCACATCTTCGGTTTTGTCGAAATAGGATAGCATCATACTGAATGCATTTTATTTTCATTTTCTGCATTTCATTTTCATTTTTCTGCATTTTATTTTTCCAAAAATTTTAACTTTTTTTTAATTTTCAGGCATTAAAATAAACATTTAAAAAATTTCAAAATCCAAAAATAATTTCACCATTGCGTAGGTTATACTTCAGACTTCCAATACGCACTTTGAAATTTCATTTTCGGAGTTGTTTAGTATTTTTAAAAATTCATCGAAGTTGTTTTATTACAGATTTTAAAAAAATCCGAAAATAGAAAATTTCCATTTTAAGGTCAAATTTCATTTTTTCAGTTTCATGTTTTCACTCATGAGCCTATGATGACATTCCCTTCATGAAAATTCCAATTTCATTGAAGGAGTTATGTTTTATGGCATTTTCACAAATTACCATTTTGCGAGCAATCAAAACACTAAAGTATTCGTCTTGATGAAAATTTGATTTCATTTAAGAAGGATAATTAAAGTGACATTTTAAGCTATCTACATCGTGGTCATATGAGGGCCAACTCACATTTGCTTTATTTTGGTTCAATGAACAATCACTAAAGTTTCATGGTAAAATAAACCAACATTGCCCCTTGTTTACAGTTACTTGCAATCACTAAGGTGTTCCAAGCATTTAAATTGAATATCTTTATTTGAGATTACTAATACACATATGCAAATGCTAATATAGCGGAGACCTTGGAGAAGTTGTTTGTTTAACTTCTTTGCAAGAGGGGATTTGGAACCCAAATCCTAAGGGAGAGTGTACTTTCACAATTGGGTGAAAATACCACTCAACATTTTGGCGCTAGAAGGAGGGCCTGAATTGGTTTATTTTAGTGTGATTTAAATGCTATAGGGATTTAAATTTTGAATATTTCATGCCCTATTGATTATTATCTTTAGCCCTCTTTTAACAATACAACCTTGTAGTGTTAAAAGGAGGACATGAATTGCTATGCATTGTTCTAACGCTTTTGATTGTTCATACGGGAATAATGTGTTTTGATTTGATTTTGAAAAATTTTGGTCTTGACTAACGAGGTTGTCTCCATGCAATTACTTTCATTGGATTTTAATGGATACATCTCTTGGTTGATGCTAACATGATTATTCATACGTTACATGTTTGATATTTACGAGTCATTTCATGCTTATTTGTAAGGAATTATTTTGTCTAAAACGTATTTGTTGTCGGTATTATGCTCTTCACTTGCGTGTAATGTGATCTTGTGAATCGAAAAGCCTACAACACTAGGAGTATGCTCTTCACTTGCGCATATGCGATCCGGTGAATCGAAACTAATTTATATTTTTAGAATATTGCTTTGTCATGGTTCCTTCTTTTATTCATGACTAACAAATTGGTTTTGAAGTTATTCTTTGAGTTTCACTAATGGCAACATCCGAGGAGAAAATTGTATCCCTAAGAGAAGAAATGATGTCCCTAAGAGAAACGATGGTATCTCCATTAGGAAAGTATTATGAATGTCATTCTACCTTTGGAACACCTTATCAAATTCATGAAATGTTATTAGAGTTTCTACGACTTTTTAATCAAGAGGTGGCATCGGGATACCTACAAAATCTACATATCTATAAGTTCACATTATGTCAATTTCAAATATTTTGTGAGCCTATTGCTTGTAGGTTCTTCCCATACATTGTGGGTGATAGATCATTCTCGTGGTATTGCCATCTACCCATGGAGGTTAAGACTTCTTGGAGCCAATTAGAAGCAGCCTATATTTATCACTTTGGTAATCAAGTTGACTTGGATAGGTTGCAAAATCAATTCACCTCTATGTGTAAAGAGCCTAATGAGTCCATGAGTCAATTCAGTGTGAGGTTTCATGAATTGTACTCTCAAATGTGGGAAATTTTGGGTACATCGAAAGAGGAAGCTATTGAAGTATACCTGAGAGCCATACCCCCCACACTTGCTACACTCATTAAGGAAAACTTGGATGACCTGTCTCTAGAGACAATCTATGAGATCTTTGAAAAGGTAGAACAAGTTTTGGAAGAAGAAAAGGCACAACATGTTCACATGAGAGATTGTTCTTTTGGAGTTAGTGATGCCAACCTACACCAACCATTAAATATAGCACCCTCCACTCCAATGATACCTAAGGTAAATGATCAAGGGGATGAATTTGAAGGTCCAAATGTTACAACCACCTTAGATGTAGTCCAAGAGGAGGTGCAAATTGCTAAGCCAACATCCACCAGTGAGGATTATGCAGAGATGATCTCATTCATAGAGATACATGATTATTCAGATAAAGGGGTCCTAAATTCAACAAGGTTTGAGATATGTGATAGGACAGAAACTGTCATAGAATTGAATGAAGTGGTTGAAAGTGAAATTGGAAGAAAATCAATAAATGAATTTGAAGATATGATAGAATTTCACCACTTGTTCTTGGAAGACACTCTCGATGAGAAGCTTGGAACTAATGATCAAAAAATTCTTCACCCTCCAAATTGTGATAAAATTGAATCATGGGTTACTAATTTGGACGATGATAGCCTTACAAATTTGAATTCAAGAAATAACCCACTTTTGAAAATTATTGAACCATCTAAAGAAGGTGAAGGTGAATTTGATGAGAAACACATTGATGAATTGGAAGATGTTGAAGAAGTAGTTGAACGTCACCACTTGACTTTGGAAGATGATTATTATGATGCTTGGAAGAAGTGGGAAGACTACACTCACTCCAAAACTACTAATGAAACTTGTGTGCCAATTGATATACAGGACAACATAATCACCTACTCAAAGGAAGATATTACAACTCCTGTACAATTTGAGGATGTTTTGGAAGAGGGTTTCAAATCTCATCAAATTTTGGAAGATTATAATGATCCTACGACCAAGGACAAAGAAGAAAAAGAATTGACAAATGAATCAAAAGATCATGTCAAAAATACTATGGAATTTCATTCCATAAATTTGGAAGATAATTTTTATAATGGTTGGGGGAGATATGATGATGTGTTATTTTCTCACACCCTTATTGATGAAGATTCTATTCCAATTTATATACAAGATGTTGAAACTTCTACTCAAAAAAATGAGAGAATCAAAAAAAAAAAAATTTCAAATGAAGAGATACCATGGATAATGAACAAGGAATTGGAATCAAATGACAAAGTGATTGATCTATTAGAAGCAACGCAAGTGAGTGATCATCAAGATAGATTACTTGACATACACTTTGACCAAGAATATTTGAGGATTGAAAAGGATGGGCATGTTTTCAATTGGGTGCCCAATTTTGGTATGTTTGATGAACAAGTAATCAATGAAGAATATGAAGACCATGAGGTGAAAGAGGGAATGACAAATCCTCATCAAATTTTGGTAAATGAAAATGTGAAAAAGGTAAAATCTAAACCTTTGTGTCCAAACATCCAAGATTTAGGTGAAGATTTGTATAATTCAAATGATATTTATGATGAAATGCCATTGAAGGTGAATGAAGAACAAGGATTAATTTCTAACCACACCTTTGATAACATTACTTTAATGAATGAAAAGGAGCTTGATGCACTTAAATTGCTAAATCAAATTCATCAACAATTAATTCTTGAACCTAGGATAAAAACTTCTAATGATCCCCATTTAGTAAATATCCTAGATGCTTGTAAATTGTTGCACAATTTTGATTGGCCTAAGAACATGGAAAATGAATTAGCTTTGAAATTTTTAGAAATAGGCTCTTGCTTACAAAATTTCATTTTGAATAAAGAAAGCCTAGTTCTAAATCATGAATGGAATTATGAAATTTACACCTTAAAGAATAGACAAGAAAGAATTGAAAATCAACCATTGTCTAATCAATTTGGTAATTTGAATCTCACCTATGAGAATACTAATGGAACTAAATCTAATTGGTGGGGTGAGAGAGGAAAGTTGAAGTTGGTTGCATTGTTTGGTCTAATCTTGTTGTTGTTTGATTCCTTCCACATTTGGCATGCGTATCGCATCATATGCCTTTTGAAATGCTCTAATCATGTTTGGGATCCAGGGAAGTGATAATCCAAACTTTGCATCATCTTGTACCATATTGTACATTTGTATATAGTCTTTGGTTTTTGGTTTTGGTTTGTGTTTTCAAGTTTCTTTTTGGGATTGCATTTTGGGTTTGGTTTTAAGTTTTGTGTGTTGGTCCTTTGGACACTTTTGGTTTGTTTTAAAAAAAAAAGAAAAAAAAAGCGAGATGTCAACTTATGTCCTTATGAATGTTGACTAAGACTAAGAGAATATGAAACATCGGAATTGTATTGTAGAAAGCTCCACGAATATCACAAACACATTAAAGAATATCGTTTGGAACTTGTGATGCATGAAGTTGTCAGTTTTACAAATTATGGTAAAGTAGGTGGTATACTCCATCCGCATTTCAAAAAGAGCAATGCATTCATCCATATCTCATGTTACATTCCACATTGCATATACATTTCATCTCAGTTGCATCTACATTTCAAATACAATCATTGAAAAGGTGTCGAATCCTCTTAGGGTTATTACATAACATATATTAAAAGGATCCTAAGGTTGGGAACCGATGCCCGAACTATCTTGAACCAAGCACGTTCTACACATATTAAAGAGGATCTTGAGCAAAATGGTCAAAACCATACTTGGAAGAAAAGGTGAGGCGAAAGGAGTATTTCGTGTCTGTCCTATCATGCAACATAATCCTTAAAACAATGGTTTTTACCACTCCCATAGTGCTTAAAGCCTAAAATTAGAGTAGTAAGGATATGGTTAAATCCCCATCGAACTTAGGTTGAGGATCCAATTCCCCAAAGCTCTGATTTGAACTTCATGGAGTAGTAAGGATAGGGTCTAATTCTCATCTCGCTTAGGTTGAGAATTCGATTCCCCAAAGCTTCTATTTTGCCTCCATCATGCTTTAAGAAATTAAAAGCGCAATCTACACTCAAGAACTTGAAATTCCAAAGAAAATATTTTTCATTCTACTTTTATTGCATCATTGATATTGGATTGGAAGGATCGTACTACATGTCCCTTGCAAGGATGGGTAGTCATCCCCAAGGTTCAAGAAATCAAAAGTAAAGTCAAATCCTGGATTATGGGGTTGATCTCCACCGGGGCTATAGACGCCTGATCGGAAGTGGAGTATGCTCATGCGTGGCAACATGTCTTGTCTAAAAGCAAGACCACTAACTGCTCAAACGGACAGACTAGCCTGACAGTTTCATCCATAACAGAGTTAAATCATTTTGTTCAAGATGAGGTAATGAACTCCAGATCGGAGTAGTAAGGATAGGGTTAAATTCCCATCTCGCTTAGGTTGGGAATCCTATTCCCCAAAGCTCTGATTTCACTTACACTTGCACATGGGTTCAAGATGGTAGTGGCACATAACCAACTTTGGGATCTAGTAAATTAATTCAAGTATACTCATATTTGGTCCTAAGAAGATTTGACAGTTGTGATATCGTGACATGTTGCATTTTCATGACTCAAAAATGGTAGGCAAGCAGAGAAACAAAAGTGTCACGATATCGTGACATGTTGCATTTTTGTGACTCAAAAGGGGCAAGGCAGGCAGAGAGACAAGAGTGTCACGATATCGCGACATGTTCGATTTTTGCCAAGGGAACAGAGTAGTGGATAGTGCGTCTGATATTAGTGATGAACACCAGGATAGTGAAGCTGAAGACTGCATAATGACATGGACCTATAAGGAATAAATCGAAGATTGAATAAGGTAATTTGTCACATAAGGACAAAATCCAATGAATAAGACAAAATGTTACATAAGGAATCTTTAATGATTTGAAATCATTTAAGATGGTCGTTACACATGGAAGGAAGCGGACGCATGCCCATGTGGAGAAAAGGAAACATTTTTTTTGAAATCAAACGAAAAGTGAAGAAAACCAAACAGAGGAAGCCAAACCATGGGAATGAAACGAAGGGCCACAAAATAGAAATGAAAAGCCTTTTTTGGAAACCAAAACACATGCATGCACAAGGGAAGGTGAAACGAACAACCATTGGAAAATGAAACGAAAAGCTTCCTGAAAATTTTAAATACGCCAAGCAAGGATGTTTTGAGGGGTTGGAAACTACTGCGAGCAGAGTTGCAGATTTGAAGGCAAGAGGGCCATTCTGGACCTGTTTGGGCTATTTTTCTTCCATGGACTGGTTTGGGAAAACCAAAAATTTTTGTTATTGTAAAATGACAAATTTTTAATACAGAAAGTTTCAGAAAGTTGCATCTTATGGACAAGAAAGAAGGAGTCATTTTCTGCATGCAAGATTAAATGTCTATTTTTCCCCTTTTCAGATTTTAGGCTTGTAAATGGAGTTTATGCAAGTTTTCTTGGTTGCTTCATGCGAATGTTTAAATCTGAAAACCTCATTTAAAACCCTAGGAGCCAGCACTTAGCTTATCCGGATTGTGCTTGTTTTGCAAGTCCAATAGGTTAGGTTGCATGCATGAAAACCTCACATCCTTAGTTTTGTCGAAATAGGATAGCATCAAACTGAATGTATCTTGTGTTCCATTTTCTGCATTTCATTTTCATTTTTCTGCATTTTATTTTTCCAAAAATTTTAATTTTTTTTAATTTTCAAGCATTAAAATAAACATTTAAAAAATTTCAAAATCCAAAAATAATTTCACCATTGCGTAGGTTATACTTCATACTTCCAATACGCACTTTGAAATTTCATTTTCGGAGTTGTTTAGTATTTTTTAAAAATTCATCGAAGTTGTTGTTTTATTACAGATTTTAAAAAATCCGAAAATAGAAAATTTCCATTTTAAGGCCGAATTTCATTTTTTCAGTTTCATGTTTCATTCATGAGCCTATGATGACATTCCCTTCATGAAAATTCTAATTTCATTGAAGGAGTTATGTTTTATGGCATTTTCGCAAATTACCATTTTGGGAGCAATCAAAGCACTAAATTATTCGTCTTGATGAAAATCTGATTTCATTTAAGAAGGATAATTAAAGTGACATTTTGAAGCTACATTTGAAGACCCTATTCATCATTGAGGATTTAATGCAAGATAAAATCTATTTTAAAACCCTCAAGATAAAAGGAATTAAGGCACTACATCGTGGTCATATGAGGGCCAACTCACATTTGCTTTATTTTGGTTCAATGAACAATCACTAAAGTTTCATGGTAAAATAAACCAACATTGCCCCTTGTTTACGAGTTACTTGCAATCACTAAGGTGTTCCAAGCATTTAAATTGAATATCTTTATTTGAGATTACTAATACACATATGCAAATGCTAATATAGCGGAGACCTTGGAGAAGTTGTTTGTTTAACTTCTTTGCAAGAGGGGATTTGGAACCCAAATCCTAAGGGAGAGTGTACTTTCACAATTGGGTGAAAATACCACTCAACATTTTGGCGCTAGAAGGAGGGCCTGATTTGGTTTATTTCAGTGTGATTTAAATGCTATAGGGATTTAAATTTTGAATATTTCATGCCCTATTGATTATTATCTTTAGCCCTCTTTTAAACAATACAACCTTGTAGTGTTAAAAGGAGGACATGAATTGCTATGCATTGTTCTAACGCTTTTGATTGTTCATACGGGAATAATGTGTTTTGATTTGATTTTGAAAAATTTTGGTCTTGACTAACGAGGTTGTCTCCATGCAATTACTTTCATTGGATTTTAATGGATACATCTCTTGGTTGATGCTAACATGATTATTCATACGTTACATGTTTGATATTTACGAGTCATTTCATGCTTATTTGTAAGGAATTATTTTGTCTAAAACGTATTTGTTGTCGGTATTATGCTCTTCACTTGCGTGTAATGCGATCTTGTGAATCAGAAAGCCTACAACACTAGGAGTATGCTCTTCACTTGCGCATATGCGATCCGGTGAATCAGAAACTAATTTACATTTTTAGAATATTGCTTTGTCATGGTTCCTTCTTTTATTCATGACTAACAAATTGGTTTTGAAGTTATTCTTTGAGTTTCACTAATGGCAACATCCGAGGAGCAAATTGTATCCCTAAGAGAAGAAATGATGTCCCTAAGAGAAACGATGGTATCTGCATTAGGAAAGTATTATGAATGTCATTCTACCTTTGGAACACCTTATCAAATTCATGAAATGTTATTGGAGTTTCTACGACTTTTTAATCAAGAGGTGGCATCGGGATACCTACAAAATCTACATATCTATAAGTTCACATTATGTCAATTTCAAATATTTTGTGAGCCTATTGCTTGTAGGTTCTTCCCATACATTGTGGGTGATAGATCATTCTCGTGGTATTGCCATCTACCCATGGAGGTTAAGACTTCTTGGAGCCAATTAGAAGCAGCCTATCTTTATCACTTTGGTAATCAAGTTGACTTGGATAGGTTGCAAAATCAATTCACCTCTATGTGTAAAGAGCCTAATGAGTCCATGAGTCAATTCGAGTGTGAGGTTTCATGAATTGTACTCTCAAATGTGGGAAATTTTGGGTACATCGGAAGAGGAAGCTATTGAAGTATACCCGAGAGCCATACCCCTCACACTTGCTACACTCATTAAGGAAAACTTGGATGACCTGTCTCTAGAGACAATCTATGAGATCTTTGAAAAGGTAGAACAAGTTTTGGAAGAAGAAAAGGCACAACATGTTCACATGAGAGATTGTTCTTTTGGAGTTAGTGATGCCAACCGACACCAACCAATAAATATAGCACCCTCCACTCCAATGATACCTAAGGTAAATGATCAAGGGGATGAATTTGAAGGTCCAAATGTTACAACCACCTTAGATGTAGTCCAAGAGGAGGTGCAAATTGCTAAGTCGACATCCACCAGTGAGGATTATGCAGAGATGATCTCATTCATAGAGATACATGATTATTCGGATAAAGGGGTCCTAAATTCAACAAGGTTTGAGATAGGTGATAGGACAGAAACTGTCATAGAATTGAATGAAGTGGTTGAAAGTGAAATTGGAAGAAAATCAATAAATGAATTTGAAGATATGATAGAATTTCACCACTTGTTCTTGGAAGACACTCTCGATGAGAAGCTTGGAACTAATGATCAAAAAATTCTTCACCCTCCAAATTGTGATAAAATCGAATCATGGGTTACTAATTTGGACGATGATAGCCTTACAAATTTGAATTCAAGAAATAACCCACTTTTGAAAGTTATTGAACCATCTAAAGAAGGTGAAGGTGAATTTGATGAGAAACACATTGATGAATTGGAAGATGTTGAAGAAGTAGTTGAACGTCACCACTTGACTTTGGAAGATGATTATTATGATGCTTGGAAGAAGTGGGAAGACTACACTCACTCCAAAACTGCTAATAAAACTTGTGTGCCAATTGATATACAGGACAATATAATCGCCTACTCAAAGGAAGATATTACAACTCCTATACAATTTGAGGATGTTTTGGAAGAGGGTTTCAAATCTCATCAAATTTTGGAAGATTATAATGATCCTATTACCAAGGACAAAGAAGAAAAAGAATTGACAAATGAATCAAAAGATCATGTCACAAATACCATGGAGTTTCATCCCACAAATTTGGAAGATAATTTTTACAATGGTTGGGGAAGATATGAAGATGTGTTATTTCCTCACACCCTTATTGATGAAGCCTCTATTCCAATTTATATGCAGGATGTTGAAACTTCTACTTCATACGAAGATCTCACATTCACAAGATTTGAGAAGGTTACAAAATTCGATCATGTTGAATATAAATTCATTGAAGATTCGGATACAAGTTTGCATGATTATTTTGAGGATTCAAATGAAGAGATACCATGGATACTGAACAAAGAATGGGAATTAAATGACAAAGTGATTGATCTATTAGAAGTAACGCAAGTGATTGATCATGAAGATGAGTTACTTGACATACACTTTGACCAAGAATATTTGAGGTTTGAAAAGGATGGGCATGTTTTCAATTGGGTGCCCAATTTTGGTATGTTTGATGAACAAGTAATCAATGAAGAATATGAAGACCATGAGGTGAAAGAGGGAATTGCAAATCCTCATCAAATTTTGGTAAATGAAAATGTGAAAAAGGTAAAATCTAAACCTTTGTGTCCAAACATCCAAGATTTAGGTGAAGATTTGTATAATTCAAATGATATTTATGATGAAATGCCATTGAAGGTGAATGAAGAACAAGGATTAATTTCTAACCACACCTTTGATAACATTACTTTAACGAATGAAAAGGAGCTTGATGCACTTAAATTGCTAAATCAAATTCATCAACAATTAATTCTTGAACCTAGGATAAAAACTTCTAATGATCCCCATTTAGTAAATATCCTAGATGCTTGTAAATTGTTGCACAATCTTGATTGGCCTAAGAACATGGAAAATGAATTAGCTTTGAAATTTTTAGAAATAGGCTCTTGCTTACAAAATTTCATTTTGAATAAAGAAAGCCTAGTTCTAAATCATGAATGGAATTATGAAATTTACACCTTAAAGAATAGACAAGAAAGAATTGAAAATCAACCATTGTCTAATCAATTTGGTAATTTGAATCTCACCTATGAGAATACTAATGGAACTAAATCTAATTGGTGGGGTGAGAGAGGAAAGTTGAAGTTGGTTGCATTGT
The DNA here is from genome assembly GCA_028583015.1 of Wollemia nobilis. NCBI lineage: Eukaryota > Viridiplantae > Streptophyta > Pinopsida > Araucariales > Araucariaceae > Wollemia > Wollemia nobilis. The sequence goes on from JAQPPZ010002524.1 coordinate 4,311,955, forward strand.
TTGGTCTAATCTTGTTTTTGTTTGATTCCTTCCACATTTGGCATGTGTATCACATTATATGTCTTTTGGAATGCTCAAATCATGTTTGGGATCCAGGGAAGTGACAATTCAAACTGTGCATCGTCTTGTACCATATTGTACATTTGTATATAGTCTTTGGTTTTTGGTTTTGGTTTGTGTTTTCAAGTTTCTTTTTTGGGATTGTATTTTGGGCGTTTGGTTTTAAGTTTTGTGTGTTGGTCCTTTGGACACTTTTGGTTTGTCTTAAAAAAAAAAAAAAAGAGAAAGAAAAGCGAGATGTCAACTTATGTCCTTATGAATGTTGACTAAGACTAAGAGAATATGAAACATCGGAATTGTATTGCAGAAAGCTCCACGAGTATCGCAAACACATTAAAGAATATCGTTTGGAACTTGTGATGCATGAAGTTGTCAGTTTTACACATTATGGTAAAGTAGGTGGTATACTCCATCCGCATTTCAAAAAGAGCAATGCATTCATCCATATCTCATGTTACATTCGACATTGCATATACATTTCATCTCAATTGCATCTACATTTCAAATACAATCATTGAAAAGGTGTCGAATCCTCTTAGGGTTATTACATAACATATATTAAAAGGATCCTAAGGTTGGGAACTGATGCCCGAACTATCTTGAACCAAGCACGTTCTACACATATTAAAGAGGATCTTGAGCAAAATGGTCAAAACCATACTTGGAAGAAAAGGTGAGGCGAAAGGAGTATTTCGTGTCTGTCCTATCATGCAACATAATCCTTAAAATAGTGGCTTTTTACCACTCCTATAGTGCTTAAAGCCTAAAATCAGAGTAGTAAGGATAGGGTTAAATCCCCATCGAACTTAGGTTGAGGATCCAATTCCCCAAAGCTCTGATTTGATCTTCATGGAGTAGTAAGGATAGGGTCTAATTCTCATCTCGCTTAGGTTGAGAATCCGATTCCCCAAAGCTTCTATTTTGCCTCCATCATGCTTTAAGAAATTAAAAGTGTGATCTACACTCAAGAACTTGAAGTTCCAAAGCAAATATTTTTCATTCTACTTTTATTGCATCATTGATATTGGATTGGAAGGATCGTACTACATGTCCCTTGCAAGGATGGGTAGTCATCCCCAAGGTTCAAGAAATCAAAAGTAAAGTCAAATCCTGGATTATGGGGTTGATCTCCACCGGGGCTATAGACGCCTGACTGGCAGTGGAGTATGCTCATGCATGGCAACATGTCTTGTCTAAAAGCAAGACCATTGACTGCTCAAACGGATAGGCTAGCCTGACAGTTTCATCCATAACAAGTTAAATCATTTTGTTCAAGATGAGGTAATGAACTCCAGATCAGAGTAGTAAGGATAGGGTTAAATTCCCATCTCGCTTAGGTTGGGAATCCTATTCCCCAAAGCTCTGATTTCACTTACACTTGCACATGGGTTCAAAATGGTAGTGACACATAACCAACTTTGGGATCTAGTAAATTAATTCAGTATACTCATATTTGGTCCTAAGAGGATTTGACAGTTTTAATATGTTTGTTCATGGTACTAGAAAGTTTGAGCCTTTGCAAAGCTTGTTATATCTCTAGCATCTTCACCATACGTTAAATCCTACAGGAATCATCCATAACTTCTCATACGCACGAATCATAAGTGAAAATGACAATGGAAAGTTGAACGAGTTTCAAACGATAGGGAATGAAGCACATTGCACACACCGAGCTGATGCTTAATAATTCTAATGCTTCATGTATTTCTCGTCTAGTTTCATTCTTGGGATATTTGCTGACGCTTGTGTATGAGTTTTGAAGGTGTTCAGGTTGAGTTCTCACCGAAATGCTCAAGAGCATTTCCCAGCAGAGTCGCCATTTGTTGTGGCTGCTCCACAACGTACCCCAAAATTGGGGACCCACCTTTTTGCATATTTTCCAAGAAGACCGAAGTGGCCCATATGCTAAAGATCAAAGAAAAAGCAAAACACCGCAAGGAGAAAAAGTGTCGCGATATCGCGACATGTTGCATTTTCACGGTCCAAAGCAAAGAGAAAAACAAGAAGAAAAAGTGTCGCGATATCGCGACATGTTGCATTTTCACGCCAAAACAAAAGAAAGAAAAAGTGTCATGATATCATGACATGTTGCATTTTCACGACCAAAAAGAGAAAAAAAAGAAAAGTGTCACGATATCGCGACATGTTGCATTTTCATGGCCAAAAGAGAAGAGAAAGAGCAAGAGAGAAAAAGTGTCGTGATATCGCGACATGTTGCATTTTCACGGCCAAAAGAGAAGAGAAAAAGAAAAGAAAAAGTGTCGCGATATCACGACATGTTGCATTTTCATGGCCAAAAGAGAAGAGAAAGAACAAGGAAGAAAAAGTGTCACGATATCGCGACATGTTGCATTTTCATGGCCAAAAGAGAAGAGAAAGAACAAGAAAGAAAAAGTGTCGCGATATCGCGACATGTTGCATTTTTCGTGGTCCAAAGCAAAGAAAAAGTGTCGCGATATCGTGACATGTTGCATTTTCACGACTCAAAGAAAAGAGAAAAAAGTGTCGCGATATCACGACATGTTGCATTTTCGTGACTCAAAAAGGAGGAACAAAAGTGTCGCGATATCGCGACATGTTGCATTTTCACGACTCAAAAAGGGTAGGCAAGCAGAGAAACAAAAGTGTCGCGATATCGCGACATGTTGCATTTTCATGACTCAAAAGGGGAGGAGAGAGACAAGAGTGTCGCGATTTCGTGACATGTCCCGATTTTTGCCAAGGGAAAGAGTAGTGGACAGTGCGTCCGATATTAGTGATGAACACCAGGATAGTGAACCTGAAGACTGCATAATGACGTGGACCTATAAGGAATAAATGGAAGATTGAATAAGGTAATTTGTCACATAAGGACAAAATCCAATGAATAAGACAAAACGTTACATAAGGAATCTTTAATGATTTGAAATCATTTAAGATGGTCGTTACACATGGAAGGAAGCGGACGCATGCCCATGTGGAGAAAAGGAAACATTTTTTTTAAATCAAACGAAAAGTGAAGAAAACCAAACAGAGGAAGCCAAACCATGGGAATGAAACGAAGGGCCACAAAATAGAAATGAAAAGCCTTTTTGGAAACCAAAACACATGCATGCACAAGGGAAGGTGAAACGAACAGCCATTGGAAAATGAAACGAAAAGCTTCCTAAAAATTTTAAATACGCCAGGCAAGGATGTTTTGAGGGGTTGGAAACTGCTATAAGCAGAGTTGCAGATTTGAAGGCAAGAGGGCCATTCTGGACCTGTTTGAGCTGTTTTTCTTCCATGGACTGGTTTGGGAAAACCAGAAATTTTTGTTATTGTAAAATGACAAATTTTTAATACAGAAAGTTTCAGAAAGTTGCATCTTATGGACAAGAAAGAAGGAGTCATTTTTTGCATGCAAGATTAAATGTCTATTTTTCCCCTTTTCAGATTTTAGGCTTGTAAATGGAGTTTATGCAAGTTTTCTTGGTTGCTTCATGCGAATGTTTAAATCTGAAAACCTCATTTAAAACCCTAGGAGCCAGCACTTAGCTTATCCGGATTGTGCTTGTTTTGCAAGTCCAATAGGTTAGGTTGCATGCATGAAAACCTCACATCTTCGGTTTTGTCGAAATAGGATAGCATCAAACTGAATGTATCTTGTGTTCCATTTTCTGCATTTCATTTTCATTTTTCTGCATTTTATTTTTCCAAAAATTTTAACTTTTTTTTAATTTTCAGGCATTAAAATAAACATTTAAAAAATTTCAAAATCCAAAAATAATTTCACCATTGCGTAGGTTATACTTCATACTTCCAATACGCACTTTGAAATTTCATTTTTGGAGTTGTTTAGTATTTTTAAAAATTCATCGAAGTTGTTGTTTTATTACAGATTTTAAAAAAATCCGAAAATAGAAAATTTCCATTTTAGGGCCGAATTTCATTTTTTTCAGTTTCATGTTTCATTCATGAGCCTATGATGACATTCCCTTCATGAAAATTCCAATTTCAATGAAGGAGTTATGTTTTATGGCATCTTCGCAAATTTCCATTTTGGGAGCAATCAAAGCACTAAATTACTTCATCTTGATAAAAATCTGATTTCATTTAAGAAGGATAATTAAAGTGACATTTTGAAGCTACATTTGAAGACCCTATTCATCATTGAGGATTTAATGCAAGATAAAATCTATTTTAAAAATCCTCAAGATAAAAGGAATTAAGGCACTACATCGTGGTCATATGAGGGCCAACTCACATTTGCTTTATTTTGGTTCAATGAACAATCACTAAAGTTTCATGGTAAAATAAACCAACATTGCCCCTTGTTTAAAGTTACTTGCAATCACTAAGGTGTTCCAAGCATTTAAATTGAATATCTTTATTTGAGATTACTAATACACATATGCAAATGCTAATATAGTGGAGACCTTGGAGAAGTTGTTTGTTTAACTTCTTTGCAAGAGGGGATTTGGAACCCAAATCCTAAGGGAGAGTGTACTTTCACAATTGGGTGAAAATACCACTCAACAACGAGCACTTTATATCGTTGGGTAACCTGCTATTGTTTCATTCTCTGGATTGCAGCTACTATATCCAAATTGGATGGTCCAGCTTGATCACTCTCTTGGTCAATAAAGGACAAGGGATTAATGTGTGTTTGAAATACTTCTTCTAGAGTTGCTTGAGTGTCACTAATTCGATCCTTGTCCATATGGGCTGCTCTATTAAAAACACCAATATTAGTGTTAATGAACTTCTAGAATTGTTCCATGTTCTCAAAAGTGATAGCTCCTCGCGGAGACATTTTAGGGGATGAGGATCCTTCCTCTCTAATAGTTTATTCTTATTCATTTCCTACAGCAAGCTCTTCTTCTTGTTGGTCTAGGGTTTCTTCTTCTCGAACTTGGTCCTCAGGAGGGACATTTTGGTCAGTTAATGGTCTTCCTAACCAATCTTCATCTTCTTCGGTTTGTTTTCCATTCCTTAGTCTAGGCATTATGCTAAACTTAGGTTTTAGCAAATATATATATATATATATATATGCAATAGGGTTGAGAGGTATATATTTTAACTATATACCTACTATAATATTTTAAAGGAAATGTTTTGTTATTTTTGTTTTTTTTTTTTTTGTGTGATTTTATTATATTATTATTTTGCGAGAATAAAAATAACAAACAACATGCTAGTTGTAAGAAACAATAGTAGAAAGAATTACTTAGCTTTCTATGAATAGTTTATGGATATCATTAATAGGGTCAATTTCATAAAGAGTCATGAAATGCTCCTCTTCAAATTGGAAGTTGTCTTTCAAGAACTTGACAAAGTGTGCTATGGTAATATGATCTATTTCAGACTCTGACATGTAAAAATAAAGTTCATGGAAATACTCTCGATACAACACAACTCTAGGAACTCTATTCCATCTGTTTCTATTTGTAAGAATAACTTCTTGATCCTCTACATGAGATAGAAATTTATGTACTACTACTGCATTCTCAAGGTATTCCTCAAAGGTGTATAATTTAGAAGACATGAGTGCTCTTTTATCGGCTGACCACCTATGGCAAGCTCTCTGAAGTTCATGATACAAAGTCACCTAATCAAGATCCAGGATTCTATCTAGGACAACCTCTTAATTTGCCTAAGTTTTGCAGATCTAGATTCAATAATACCCAATCTCCTATCAAGTTCATCCCACAAATGTTGGGCTCTATATGTTTGAGGTACTCTAAGCATAGAAGTAATCTCTATGGTCGTTAATTGATTTTCAACATTTATGGATACAGCTCATCTTCTATTATAATCTACCATCTAAATATGATATGCAAATTTAACAATTTTTTAATGATTCTAGATGTTCTTAATAATGTGTTTTTTTTTTTTTCAAAAGGTGTTTTTAGTTTCACGTCGGGTTCACCAAAATGTATCGCCCAAATTTTTTGCACCCTTACCTTCAGGCTTAAAGGATTTGTACCAAAAAGGGGGTGAGAAAAGGGTGGAACAATACTTCGGACGGAGAGGCCCTTTGAAGGTCGTGCCTCTCGGGGGAGGGATATAAAGGTGAATTTTCTATGGATGGTGGGGTTCACCAGGAAACTTTGAGTGGTATTTTCCATGCCTAGGTTTGAAATGGGGTTTGATTTGTTCGTTTTATGTTCAATCATTCAAATTCCTAGGTTAGCCAAAATTAATCTTAGCTATTCTATATGAATATTTTGATTTATATGAAGACAGAAGACATAAATGAATCCTAATATGATTGAATACAAAGAATATATAAAATAGAAAAGAGTACACCTGATTTCTGATGTTTGATGAAGATTCTAAAGTTTATAGGATTCTAGACCGTCTCGGATATCACAGGATCATCTGTAATTGTACAAAATCATCCCAAATCACAGAAGATCGTCCGAGATTGCCCAATATTGTCAATGACCTGACGAATTCGTCAGGCAAATTCGTCAAAAACCTGCAATCAAGGAAACAGACACCAAAAACCAAAAATACACTTGCAAGAATGATGCAAAATGATAGAAATAAGAGTATAGATGTTTGAATGATAAATCCATATATCAAATTAAATGAGATGCACTATTTTGGAAACTTATTTTGAATTTTATCATGCAATTATGCTAAATGAGATGAACTCCAGGATGCAAAACAAAAGTAAATTAATCTAATGCACTAATAACTAAGGAAAATGAGATAGAGAATGCAAACTCAGGGCTCTGATTGCCCCCAAGCTGAATTGTAGATCGGATCATCTATAATCGTACAAGATCATCGTCGATCTTGACAGGATCATCTAGAATTGTAGTTGAATCATCTGCGATGATCCGAGCTACCTCATGTCGAAACACAATGAAATCCTACAACAAAACTTGAAAACACAAGTGCGAATGATGAGATATCAGGGGGATAAACTGGAAAAATCCCAATTTATATAGGATTAGGGGGAGGTTAGGAGGTTGGGGATCATCCCAATCTGGGAGATCCTCAACATGAGAATCTCCAACCGTGCAAACATGCTTCTGCCCAAGTTGGAGAGGTCGTTGGAACAAAAGCTAATTGCAAAAATTTGGTTTTGGGATGAAATCGTCTGGACGTTCTGTTCCAAATGAATTCGTTTGATTTGGGACGATATCGTCAGATCGACGACGATATCATCCAATAGTCACAACAACCTCTAAAAATGGTGCAAAAAATGATGTAAGCAATTAACGAATAGTTTTGAGGTTAAAATTCAAATTTCTACTTTTTACTAATGGTTTAACTGCACCAATTTTAGGGTGCTACACCATCATATGTGAGTAACGCTTTTAATGTTGCTGGAGGAATAGTATTTTGATCCACAATATTGAGAGGACTGGTATGGTCCCATCTGGGATATACTTGATTTTGGTTTTGAGCCATTGTTTTAGAACAGTAAACAAGGATTTTAGAGTCCAAATCACTATTACTTTCTTGATTTTTCCACTCTAAAAGTGGGAGATTCAAAATGGACTCAACAAATAAAGTTGATTGCCTTCTTTTAGAGGGTAACTCAAAGAACTCGATAGGATATTTGGATAGAATAGCCCTATACCTTTTAAAAATAAAACAATTATACACAAGGCATATCTAGGTTATTGCATCAACAAAATCACCAGGTGATTAATGGATAACCACACTCTAGTACTTTTCAAGTTAGGGGACTATTAGGTCCCACGAGGTATGCCAAAAACTATTTTCAATGGATTTTGTCTAATGAAAAGGATTGTGTACCCACAAGCCCCCACCAACATTGAATGGCCATAGAATAGGGAATCCTGGGGCCAATATTCGAATTTGGTCAATTTCTTATGAATTCTAACTAGATGCTTAAGGTAAAAGGGAGAAGGGAAAGAAAATAAAATGTAAAGCTAGAAATCAAAGTGGTACAGATCCAATCACATCAAGATACATGCCATATAAGTTTGAAACACAATATGCAATACTCATAGACTACCTAACAAACTAGCCATTGATTTCATTAATCATCTACTACACACAACTCTACTAAGAATAACAACATGAAATTCAGATACTAGAATTAAAGTCAATTCATTCATTTAACTTTAATATAAATAATCAATAGAGAAAAATTCATACATACATGAAAATAATTTAAGGTCATATAGTGAATTAGGTAAAAATGGTGCACCAAATTATGTGGAACAATAATTGTATCTACCCCATCTCACTAATGAGCATCAAAAAGGAAGCATGCATGCAAAAGTACAAGAAAACCAACAAAGGAAAGTGAATCAAAGTATTTTCTCATTAATTTGTTGGATCCAATAAAAGGTTACAGCATTCCCCTTGAGGGCTCAAAATTTTGATACAATTGTTACAATATTGGGTTCCCAAAGACCAAGTCTTTCACGGAATCCAGGTGCAAATCCAATGTTTCTCCATGTACCCACAATCGAGGTGGGCGATCCAATGCCATTTCTGCTTGTATATAGGTTCTATGATGTCTTTTCTTACTTCCCAAAGCCTTATTAGGACCTGCACCTGCACATAGGGAAATAAAAGAGGTCAAATAGCAAGGGTGTATGGTGAAAACATGCAATCCCTACAAGGGCAAAATGACATATGAATTATAAGTGCATCAAATGACACCCAAATAACTTGAAAATTTTCAGAGATATTAAAGAGGATTTTTTGGGATGATATCACCCAAAACATATTGTAAATTGCACCCGTATACCCCTCGATTTAGCGTCGCCCGCCTGTAACCTACGAAAAGGAAGACAACAAAATATCCAACCTGAGCTCATCCAAAACTCATGAAATTTTGTCAGTATGCATAAAGTGGCATTTTAAGACAACCCATATGATCATATTTTCCAATTGGATCCCGGATCCACCTGCATCAAACTAGGGTTCTCGAATGGGCCCTATGAGCCTATGGAAACTTAAAAATAGCATAACTAATTCATTTTAACTCCAAATGACCTGAAATTTAAACTGTAGAATAATGGAATAATTTAGAAAATAACTAATTTAAAATAGTAAAGAATATTCTTAAGAATTTACCCTCGTACTGGGGGGGCAATGGTGACTGCAACTATTTGGGGGGCACCCTAGGAGGGGATACCCACCAAATCTGGCCACTTTTTGTTACCAAACCACTATAAAATGTTCCTAAACAACCTAATGTGTGTTTTTGTCGAATTTTGTGAAGAAATTCACCCGAATGGAAAAGTTATGCTCGAATTACCTTCTTGAAGTCACCCGATAACCTCCTTGGCAAAAGGGAGATTACGAGGGAAAAAATGTGCAATAAGATGAGGGGAAATCTCGGTAGAACTCTATTTCATATCCTAGAACTCCATTATATATGTGTGTCTCTAAATTTTGTTTGGAAATTGCATCCACTTTATAGCCCAAAGGGGCTCAAGTGCAAAAAGGCATGCAAGGGCATGCATGGCAGGAGGCACCATTTGTCAAAAATAAGGAATGCATTGGATGGAGAAGATAATATCCATTATTGTCCTCCATAATGATGTGTTTCATGAGGATTCAGTGTCCTCTACCCCGCATGCTCTGTTTGGCGGGTTAAATGGTAGTTTATGGACGTCATTTGGTCCAGATTTGACTTTTTTTGGGTCAAAATTCACCACCGTCCCACCCTGGGAGGAGGGCTCACCACAATCCTAGGGTGGGACGATGGGAATCTACCATCATCCCAGGGTGGGACAATGGTGAATTTTTGGAAAAAACCTCCCAAAATTGGGCCGATAGCCTCCAAAACCCTTTCTAGAGTGGCTAGAACCACTGTGAGCCTCCTAAGGGCTGCCCAAGGGGCCATATTATGTCAATTTGATCACTTATTATGGATGTTTAATAATATTTACCATATTTTAGTGTCTAAAAATGCCCCTTTTGATATGCATTGTGTGTAGCACAGCGCTGAGCAAAAATAGATGACCAAAATGTAGAATGATTAAGGTTACTCGATAACCTAACCAACTTTAGATGCCCCAATCATGAAAAGAGCGTGTGTTCTTGAATATTTGCTTTTAACTAATTGAATGAGCATGCTTATGCTTAAACATTGTCTATCATGAAGGTTCAGGGCCTATGACTTCATGATGCCAATAATGACAAGTGTTATAATGTGATTTTGTGTGCTTGTTTGCTGCACCAAGCAGGAGCGTGATTGTCTTTATCGAATATTTGTTTGAACAAATGCAATTCGCATAATTGAGTGTGTGCTTGCTGATTTGGACTGAGTATGACTACCTCCTCAAGTGACGAGTCGATTATGGAATGACCAATGAGAAAATTTATGAGTCGCTTGACCCAATTGACTTTTGTTATGCTTACCTTTAGTTTTGTCCCTTGAAAAATAGGGCAATTTGAAGAGGATTTTGGTGATTTTGTTGAGTCTTCCTGGAGGAAAGGAGCTAAAAATGGCATGTCCGGGGGGTTTTCCAGGCACAATGGCCTTATTAGAGCATGAATTAAAAACTTTTCCATCCTCCTAGGCTCCTCAGGGTTGTATTTTGATCTATGTGAAATTTAGACCCAATTTGAGCTATTTTGGTGTTGTTTTGGGTCATTTTGGGTTTTTTTGGCCTATTTTGCTACCACCATCCCAGGGTGGGATGAGGGCATGTTCTACCACCATCCCAGGGTGGCACTGTTGGACAAATATGCACTTTTAACACCCTATAATAGTGGTGACCCTTGCATCTTTATATAAACCCAAAATATGAAGGTTAGTCTCATTTTTGCATGCTTTCTTTGGCAGTTTGAGAGGTGAGGAGTAGGAGAGTGATTCTAAGAAGTGGAGCACTATAAAATTCATCCCACATTCACCATGAGTCACCTGGCAGACTCAGCCAGTGGAGGAGCCAATGCGAGATAGGTATGCCAAGTCTCTCATTGCATTTTCCTAGTGTTAGGAGTTGATTTTCTTGCTTTTATGGTTATTTTTGGATTGGAAGCATATCACACTAAATATTAGGTAATTAAACCTAATTTATGAGATATGTACCAAATTTTGTGTTTCACCCATATTTTTGTGCAATTAGATTGCATTTTATAGGTCCAATTTTGCATTGTTTTTGCTATTTTTGATGGCCTGAAAGGCCTTTTTTAGCCCAATTTTTTGAGGTCATCCCTAGGTGGGATGGCTACTGTGGGCTGGTCATAGGCCATCCTTTTATGGGCTGGCCATAGGGTTTATAGCCATTACTAGGTGGGATGGCCACAAACCGGCCTCAAATAGGGGTCATTTTGAGTCTTTTCTTTTGAATGTTTTTGGGGCCATGCAAGTCCATTTTGGTGGTGTATTATTGAGTTTTTGATCCCTGTCAAGTGGTGAGGAGTCGATATCGAGTACCTAATCTCTTTGATTCCATGAGGGGTGCCTTGACCATAAATTATTGGGAGTGGCTGGATGCCATCAGCCTCAAGCAAGTGACCCAATTAGAGGTTGTCATAGGAGACCATGCATATTTGAATGCCCTGATTGATCTGTGGGATCCATGCACCAATACATTACACCTACCCACTAGGGAGATGATGGTGATGTTGGAGGATATCTTATCAAATTCTTTAGACTCTGATAGAAGGGCAGCCAATCCACACAACACCACGAGACCAAATACGGGTTGTTCTCGAAAGGTACATCAGTTATGATCTAGAGACATCAGAGCTGGATTGCTTTAAGGGTGGTATGTTGGTAGGATTATGGCACGAGGAGAAGGTATTGGGGGTGAGGCATACATTACTCATGATGCTCATATCCAATATGCTACTACCAAATTCTTTTGGAGTGAGGTTCCCATGGAACCTAGTGGAGATAGTGTTTGCGCTGGTGAGGTAAACTATGGCAGAGCCACTGGTGATGGCATGGGGTACTGCACTACTGGCATAGCTCTATGATGAGTTGTACGATATCTGCTGCCATCGATAGAAGGGTATTGGATGTAGCTTTTTTCTACAGTTCTAGGGATGGTAGCACATAGTTGTGGGGTGACCATAGGGTCTACCCTAGACAACTTAGGTATAGCTAGCAGATAGGGATATAGGATACGGTATCCTATGGCATAGGGCTCAAGAGAGGGGATAGAGTGAATGATTCATAGGTGAGGTGGCCTACTATGCAGATCTGTTTGCCCAACTCAAGGTAGGTCAGGTATTTTGGAGGCCATATAGATATTTTCCAGAGTGGGCAGATGCTACTATATAGCTTCGTAGGGTGCGGTGAGGCATATGGTACAATATCATCATCATTAAACTCCTAGATGTATATGTGCAGTGATGGGATTTCTAACTCTAGAGGCATGACCACCTCAGCACCATACACTAGCAAAAATAGAGTTACCCCAGTGGGTGTCCGAATGCTAGTGCAGTAAGCCCAAAGAGAAAGTGACATTTGTGTATGCCAATCGATATGATTCTCTTTGACTATTTTCTTCAATATGGAAATTAATGTCTTGTTTGATGCTTCGGCTTACCCATTTGCTTGTGGATAATAGGGTGTTAAAAATTTGTGTTGGATATTATACTTTTCTGTCAAAGCATGCACATCTTTATTCTTGAATGATGTCCCATTATCCAAAATGATCTTAGATGGAATACCAAAATGACAAATGATATTATGCAATATGAACTCCACTATGCAGGGTCCTATTGTAGTGGTAAGGGGAATTGCTTCCACCCACTTTGTAAAATAATCGGTTAGTGTGATGATAAATGTTTGGCGGCCTAAGGATGCAGGGGAGAATTTCCTGATTCAATCCAACCCCCATTACAAAAATGGCCAAGCCTATTATATCGGTTGTAAGGCCTAGGAAGGTTCATGTGTCAAGTTAGCATGGTGTTGACATTTCATGCACTTTCTCAAATATGCACAATAATCTCGCTCTAAAGTTTTCCAATAATAGCCAATGCGAAGAATGCACTTTTTGATGGCCATGCCACTAAAATGGCCACCATAAGTACCGTCGTGTGCTTGGGCCATTGCCTAAGTCAATTCTTGATACTCTAAATAATGAAGGAGGATTCCTTTGTAGCTCTGACGGTATAGGATGTCTCATAACTAGACAAACTTTTTTGCCTTTCATTTAAATGTCCTTTTGGTAGTTTGCGATAATCCAGGAGGGAGGTTACCAAGCTTTAGGTACTCTCTAATTGGTGTGGACCAGTCCTGCTGTATGGAAGCCTCGATTGCATGAATCCTCCATCCCTCATGAAGTTCATCTTGAGAAAATGTAGATTGAAATAGAACTTGTAAGAATAGCATTATTTTGCTATCAAAAGGGGTTTAGGGGAATAGAGTCCCCCAAGTGGCACGATTCAAGCGCTCGTGAATGTGTGAGAATATCTCTTGATGAGGTTCTATTTGAATCAAGTGGACTTCTGGCATGGCTTGAGTGCTCTCATGCTCAACCACTGATTGTGATAGCATCTTGACTTGAATGGTTGTCATCTCCCCTGTGGGGTATTGTGGAATCAAGAATCCTAAAGAGGCCATTGTATCTTCAAAATGATTAGACGATCGAGGGAGTGCCTCGATGTCATACCATTCAAACTTTTCTAGGAATTTATCCATAAGGGCTTTGTAGGCTTGCAAAATTTGGCACATGCACTGGAATATTACCTTGATCTGGTTGACAATGAGTAAGGAGTCACCAAAAATATTGAGCTTGGTGATTTTCATGGTGATAGCCATTTTGAGCCCTATGAGTAAGGCTTCATACTCGGTATTATTGTTGGTGTAGGGTAAATCGAGTTTAAATGACATGGGTATGGGATCCTCGTACGGTGTGAAAAACATGATCCTTGTGCCACCCCCTTGCTCGCATTTAGATCCATCGAAGAAGAGAGTCATATCCGCTTGTGACTTAGGCTCATCAGAATCATGCAATTTTGATAGTTGGAAGACTCCATCATCAGGAAGCTCTATGCTAAGAGGCTAGCCCTCTTGGAGAGGAGCCTCTGTAAGTTGATCAACAATGACCTATCCTTTGATTTACTTCTATCCTATGAACTCTAGGTCAAATTCTATCAACAACATGATCCATTTCACCATGCGACTACTATGATAAGTATGACTCATCATGTATCGCAATGGATTCTCTTTAGATACAACATACATAGTGTGACTGAGCATATAGTGTCATAGCTTTTTGGTAGCAAAAACCACCACTTGAAATAACTTTTCAATGTATGCGTACTTAATCTCCTAGATCACCAGGGTGTGACTGAGATAATATGTGGCCTGTTCCTTATGAAATTCATTGTTTTGGGCTAACATGGCACCCAATCCAACCTCAGTAGCTGAGATATATAATTATAATGGCACCCCTAGTCTGGGTGGAGCTAACATTGGCAACGAAGCCAGGTATTGTTTAATTATGTTAAAGGCATCCTGACATTCATTGTCCCAGTGTAATGTGACCCCATTATGTAAAAGTTTGTTCATGGGTCTACACTTTTTTGATAGTTGTGCTATAAAGCATTTGATAGATGTAATTCTCCCTTGTAAGCTATGAAGCTGCTTGATGGTAGTCATGGGAGGCATTTCAAGGATTGCCTTGACTTTGTTGGGGTCCACTTCTATGCCTTATTTGGAAACTATAAATCCTAAGAGCTTTCCAGATGTGATGCCAAAGACACACTTCTTGGGATTCAGTCTCACATTATGTTCGATAAGGAGATCGAGGACTTTGCGCAAGACATCTAGGTGCTCATGACGTAATAAAGATTTCACCAATAAGTCATCCATGTAATCTTCCAAAATTTTATGCATGTAGTCATGGAAGATATATGTCATGGCATGCTAGTATGTGGCACCAACATTCTTAAGGCCAAATGGTACAATATTTTTTATTTTAAATAAATTACCAACAACATGATCATTACATCCTCATCTTGAATATTGTGAATAGCAGTCAAAGACCCTACATATTGGTAATGTTCATATGCAGTATTTCTAGTGCCATCATATGTGGGTAACGCTTTTAATGTTGCTGGAGGAATAGTATTTTGATCCATAATATTGAGAGGACTGGTATAGTCCCATCTAGGATATACTTGATTTTGGTTTTGAGCCATTGTTTTATAATAGTAAACAAGGACTTTAGAGTCCAAATCACTACTACTTTTTTATTTTTCCACTCTAAAAGTGGGAGATTCAAAATGGACTCAACAAATAAAGTTGATTGCCTTCTTCTAGAGGGTAACTCAAAGAACTCAATAGGATATTTGGATAGACTATCCCTATACCTTGTAAACATAAAACAATTATACTCAAGGCATCTCTAGGTTATTGCATCAACAAAATCACCAGGTGATTAATGGATAACCACACTCTAGTACTTTTCAAGTCAAGTGACTATTAGGTCCCACCAGGTATGCCAAAAACTATTTTCAATGGTTTTGTCTAATGAAAAGGATTGTGTACCCACAAGCCCCCACCAACATTGAATGGCCATAGAACAGGGAATCCTAGGGCCAATCTTTGAAGTAGGTCAGTTTCTTATGAATTCTAACTAGATGCTTAAGGGAAAAGGGATAAGGGAAAGAAAAGAAAATGTAAAGCTAGAAATCAAAGTGGTACAGATCCAATCACATTAGGATACATGCCATATAAGTCTGAAACACAATATGCAATACTCATAGACCACATAAAAAACTAGCCATTGATTTCATTAATCATCTACTACACACAACTCTACTGAGAATAATAGCATGAAATTTAGATACTAGAATTAAAGCCAATTCATTCATTTAACTTTAATAAAAATAATCAATAGTGCAAAATTCATACATACATGAAAATTATTTAAGGTCATATAGTGATTTAGGGAAAAATGATGCACCAAATGATGTGGAACAATAAGCGTATTTACCTCATCTCATTAATGAGCATAAAAAAGGAAGCATGCATGCAAAAGTACAAGAAAACCAACAAAGGAAAGTGAATCAAAGCAAGTCTTTTCTCATTAATTTGTTGGATCCAATCCAAGGTTACAGTAGTCCCCTTGAGGGCTCAAAAGTGTGATACAATTGTTACAATATTGGGTGCCCAAAGACCAAGTCTTTCATGAAATCTGGGTACAAATCCAACGTTTCTCTGCATGCCCATAATCGAGGTGGGTGAGCCAATGTCGTCACTACTTGTATCTAGGTTCAATGATGTTTGATATTACTTCCCAAAGCCTTCTAAGGACCTGCACCTGCACATAGGGAAACAAAATATGTCAAATAGTTTTAGGATCCCATCCTAACCCTTAATGTAATAACTTCCATGATGTAAAAATTCCTAAATAACGTGGGTAGTACCCATGATTAATATTTTGTAATGTTCTAAGTTTTAGCTTATATAGTGCCTATGACAAATGGCAACCTTTTTATGTAACACATGGTAGATAAGTTATGTAAGGTGGCCTTGTGCATGTAATTCGGGTGGCATTGTGCATGTAATTTGAGTGGCACTATGCATGTAATTCGGGTGGCATTATGCATGTAAGCCAACCATGGAAGGGAACTCTTTAAATACCCGAGAAGGCACCAATGTATTCATCTTTTTGCAAATTAATGAAGTGTTGAAGGAGGTTGCCCCCTCGAAGAGGTTTACGATTCTATCTTATTGTGAGATTGTTCCTTTATGCAAATTTCTGTTATAATGTGTATTTTGTTCGAATATTAATATGATGTTTATGTGAGTTTATTTCCAAGCAATTGTGTGAGAGTGTGTTTATTTGAGTTTATTTTATAGTAGGATCCTAACAAGTGGTATCATAGCACTTTCCAGGGCCAAGTTCTGCTACAACAGTAACGATTCTTGCCTGTTAGGTATAATCCTTTGTTATTTTCGTGTAATTTTTTTTTACTATTATAAAAAAAAAGACAAATACCAGTCAAAAAAAAAATAGTCCTTTTTAGTTGAGTAGGTAGAAACCCTGTGCCAGGGGTTTTTGTTGGATGTGTCTCATTCTTTGCCGAAAACGAATTGTACGACAGGCACAACAGTGCAAAAGACTACGGGTAGGGGGGGTCCGGGGGGGCCGGAGGCCCCCAAGGACCCCCGACTACGGTAAAGGTGATTACGTAATAGGTGATGGCTCGGGGTGCGTAGGGGGACGCCCTCGGATACGATGAAAGTGATAGATGCCGGCGAAGCCGACCGAGAGTTGCCTGCGAAGCAGGCACGAAAACTTTTCACCTACTTTTATCGCTACTTTTCACCTACTTTTATCGCTACTTTTGGAGTGACCCCCGGGATTCCCACGGTTGGTGGGTGGTTAGTGGGTGTGGGTGGTTTAGCCCATGGTGTTGTATCCACGGTACCCTAATACCACTTGGTGGTTTAGGGTTGTATGAGTTTCCTTATATAATTATTGTAATGTCCCATTTTAGGGATGAGAGAGAATAATATATCAAGGAGGATAGACTCTTGTTTGCTGGACTAGCCCAAATTGGGTGAACCAGGGTAAATCTTGTGTGTTATATGTGCATTGAATGGTGTCATTATTTCCTTAGTTATCATTTTTGCATTATTTCTAGAATATGTTTATGTAATTTCTCTTCATTTGGTATCAGAGCCAAGTCATTAGCCATAGGGGGACGCCTTTATTGCTAGGGTTTAAATCCATTTGAAGAAGATCTAGGGTTTCTAGGAGTGAGAGGAAACCTATTCTGGAGTGGGAGTTACGCAGAAGGAGTTTGAAGGAAAAATGTCAGGAAATCATTCAAGGATAGAGATCGAGAAATTTGACGGCAAAATTTTTGAGCTATGGAAGTTAAAGATGGAAGATATGCTCGTGGACAGAGATCAGTGGGCTGCTATTTCAGAAACAACAAAACCTACGGGTACTTTCGATGAAGATTGGGAGAAGATGAATCGAAAAGCAAGGAGTCTGATTCGACTGTGTCTTGCAGATTCGGTGCTCATCAATGTTTCGGGAGAAGCTACAGCAAAGGATCTCTGGGAGAGGTTAGGGGCTTTGTATCAATCGAAGTCCCTAGTGAACAAATTATTCCTCAGAAAGAAACTATACAATCTTAGGATGCATGACGGGGATTCGGTTGCAGATCATCTGAATGCATTCAATACAGTGGTAAGTCAACTAACATCTATAGAAATTAAGTTGAGTGAGGAAGATAAATGCATTACTTTGTTATGCTCTTTACCAGATTCATGGGATAACTTAGTAGTAGCAATTGGTAGTACAACTTCATCCACATTGAAGTTTGAAGATATAGTGGCATCTCTATTATCTGAGGATATGAGGAGAAAAGCCATGGAGGGCACATCTAAGGAAGCCCTAACAGTGAGAGGGCGTGCCAAGGAGAAGGACAAATCTAGATATGGTGATAGGTCTAAGTCTAAAGGTAGATCCAAGTCTCGGGGGAAGTTTGAGAGAAAATGCTGGAATTGTGGCAAGCCTGGTCATATGAAGAAGGATTGCAGATCAAAGAAAGCTGAGTCTAGAAAAAAGTCTGATGAATCGACTTCCACAGAGATGAATAAATCCATTGATGAAGCAGGGGATGTATATCTGGCATCCTGCTCATCGTGCTCCACACGATCAGATAAAAATGATTGGTTGATTGATACTGGTGCCTCTTTTCATATGACTCCTCATAGAGGGTGGTTCAGTGAATATGAAAGATATGATGGAGGGGAGGTACTATTGGGAGATGATTCACCACTCAGAATCATGGGTCGTGGAAGAGTGAAAATTTTGCTACAGGATGGTAGGGTTAAGACCCTACCAGGTGTGATGCATATTCTGGGACTTGCTAGAAATTTGATTTCGATAAGCAAAATGGCCGATGCAGCAGTGAATGTCAGTTTTGGCAAGGATTCATGCAAAATGGTTCGTGGATCAATGGTGTTGGCAAGGGGAGTTCGGATTGGAACATTGTATAAGCTATTGGGAAGCACTATGACAAATGAGTGCAATAGCTCAACTGTTCTTGAGGTTGATTCTGATAAAAGCTCAACACTCTGGCATCAAAGGATGGGACATATTGGAGAAAAGGGATTGCGTACCCTGTACACAAAAGGTATGGTTCATGGTATCCCTAATTACTCAATGTCTTTCGAGTTCTATGAACATTGTATTTATGGTAAACAGAATCGGGTTAGTTTTCCATCTGGTGCCACAAGATCTAGTGGGGTACTAGATTTGATCCACAATGATATTTTTGGTCCTGTTCCTATGCCGTCTCTTGGAAAATCATGGTATTATGCTTCCTTTGTTGATGATTTTTCAAGATATGCATGGATTTACTTTCTTAAGAGCAAAGATGAAGTGTTTGAAAAATTTAAGGAATTTAAAGCACTTGTTGAGAATCAAACTGATAAAAGGATTAAGGTGTTGAGGTCTGATAATGGAGGGGAATATTGTTCTAATGTATTTGAGAAATTTTGTAAGCAATGTGGTATTGCAAGACAGAAGACTACTCCATATACACCTCAACAGAATGGAGTTGCAGAGAGGTTGAACAGATCACTGATGGAGAAGGCTAGAAGTATGCTCAGTGGTGCAGGTTTGGCACAGGAATTCTGGGCAAAAGCAGTGAGTGCAACATGCTACTTGCGAAATCGGTCACCTACATCAGCATTGCCAGATCAAACTCCATTTGAAGCTCTATTTGGTAAGAAACCTTCTATTTCACATCTCAAAGTTTTTGGTCGTGATGCATACATGCATATTCCAAAGGAGAAAAGAAGTAAGCTAGATAATAAGGTCGTTAAATGTATCTTTATTGGTTATAAAGATGGTGTTAAAGGATATAAGCTTTGGAATCCAAAAACTAAAAGTACAGTGTATAGTAGAGATGTGGTGTTTAGGGAGATGATCAGTGATTCCAGGAAGGTAGTTACAGAAGAGGAACCTGGAACGGTCCAATTTGATCTCATGGAAAACTATCAGATAGTAGAGGATCTGGAAGAGGAGCATACAGATGAGGATATGGAAGAGGAGCATACAGGTGAGGATCTGGAAGAGGATGAAGAAGAGGTTCATACACCTGTGGTAAGGAGATCAACACGGGAAAGGAAGCAACCTGAAAGGTACAGTCCATCTGCTTTTCCTACTTCTTTTGTACTATCTCATTATCGATGAAGATCCTAGAACAGTTAGAGAAGCTATTAATTCTGGAGAGGCAAACCGTTGGGAAGAGGCCATGGATGAGGAAATGATGTCCCTGAAAAAGAACAGAACATGGGATTTAGTGAAATTACCAAGTGGTAGGAAAGCAATAGGTTGCAAGTGGATCTTTAAGAAGAAGCAGAATGTTGAAGGTAAAGTGGAGAAATATAAAGCTCGCCTAGTTGCTAAAGGTTTTTCCCAAGTTGAAGGAATTGATTATGGTGAAGTTTTTTCTCCCGTTGCAAAGCTAACATCAATTAGATTTATGTTAGTTGTGGCTATTGCATTTGATCTTGAAATAGAACAGATGGATGTGAAAAATGCATTCCTTCATGGAGATTTGGAGGAAGAAATCTATATGAGGCAGCTCGAAGGTTTCACTCATTGCAGGAAAGGAGGATCCGGTATGTAAGTTAAAGAAATCATTGTATGGACTGAAACAATCACCTAGAATGTGGTACCAAAAATTTGATACTTATGTTTTAGGAATTGGTTTTGTTCGTAGCAATGCTGATCACTCGTGTGTATTCAAAGAAAATTGGTAATGTAATTGTCATTATAGTTCTTTATGTTGATGACATGTTACTAATTGGAAATAGCAAGAAACTGGTCAGGGAAGTAAAGTCTCAGTTGGCATCACAATTTGACATGAAGGATCTTGGCCCTGCAAATTTTATATTGGGTATGCAAATAAAAAGAGATCGCTCTAACAGAAGGTTGTGGCTGGATCAGAAAAAGTATGTTGAGACAGTGTTGAAAAGGTTCAATATGCAGGATTGCAAACCGGTGAAGGTACCTATTTCTTTAGGTGAAAAATTGTCTCATTGAACAATGTCCAAAGATAGAAGAAGAGGTAGAGGAAATGTCACATATTCCTTATGCAAATGTTGTAGGTAGTTTAATGTATGCCATGGTTTGTACTAGAGCAGACATTGCCCATGCAGTGGGAGTCTTGAGTAGATATATGTCTAAACCTGGTAAAGAGCATTGGACTGCTGTGAAAAGGGTGTTTAGATATTTGCGTGGCACCTCTGATTTTACAATCTGCTATGAGGGTACAGGTAAAGAAAATAGACAATTGGATATAGAAGGGTTTGTTGATGCAGATTGGGCTGGAGATCTGGACAGGAGAAGATCTACTAGTGCTTATGTATTCAATTTGTTTGGAGGGGCCATTAGTTGGATGAGCAAGAGGCAGACTGTTGTTGCTCTTTCAACTACTGAAGCTGAGTATATGGCAGCCACTGATGCTAGTAAGGAAGTTGTATGGCTGCAAAGACTATGCGCTGAAATTGGGTTCTTTCAAGGAGCTGTGAAGATAAACTGTGACAGTCAGAGTGCCATATTTTTGGCAAAGAACCCTGCTTACCATTCAAGAACGAAGCACATTGATACAAAGTTCCATTTCTGCAGGGACATGCTTGAACAGAGGAAAGTGTTGCTGGAAAAGGTAGACACCAAGGAAAATGTTGCAGATGCTTTAACCAAGGCTGTAAGCACTGAAAAGTTTAGATTCTGTTCAATTGAAATGGGTCTGGCAAAGTATTCAACAAGTGGGAGAATGTTGGATGTGTCTCATTCTTTGCCGAAAATGAATTGTACGACAGGCACAACAACGCAAAAGACTACGGGTAGGGGGGGTCCGGGGGCCGGAGGCCCCCAAGGACCCCCGACTATGGTAAAGGTGATTACGTAATAGGTGATGGCTCGGGGTGCGTAGGGGGACGCCCTCGGATACGGTGAAAGTGATAGATGCCGACGAAGCCGGTCGAGAGTTGCCTGCGAAGCAGGCGCAGAAAATTTTCACCTACTTTTATCGCTACTTTTCACCTACTTTTATCGCTACTTTTGGAGTGACCCTCGGGATTCCCATGGTTGGTGGGTGGTTAGTGGGTGTGGGTGGTTTAGCCCATGGTGTTGTATCCATGGTACCCTAATACCACTTGGTGGTTTAGGGTTGTATGAGTTTCCTTATATAATTATTGTAATGTCCCGTTTTAGGGATGAGAGAGAATAATATATCAAGGAGGATAGACTCTTGTTTGTTGGACTAGCCCAAATTGGGTGAACCAGGGTAAATCTTGTGTGTTATATGTGCATTGAATGGTGTCATTATTTCCTTAGTTATCATTTCTGCATTATTTCTAGAATATGTTTCTGTAATTTCTCTTCAGTTTTAAAATATCATGAAGGATATATCATTATTGACTAAGCTAGATAGCCCATACAGTGTCTAGTGAAGTGAGGGGCGATCAGGCTCCAATATCCAGGCCTTAGACAGAACTCGCGCATGGAATTGAGCTCCCACACATCTTCGGGTGTATCGGGAGACCATTCTAGGGTTAACAAAATTTTATCCAGTAGGAAGCTTCTCAACCTTGTAACATCCATAGCCCATAGGACACAGCATCTCAAATAATTACCCTCTCGTACTGTCAGAGAGGCAAATAGTGTGCTCAAGGGTATGTGTGGAATCCTCCTTGGGTAGTGGCCTAAAATATTGGTTCGAGCACTATTGTTCGTCACTGTGGTATAACAGAGGACCTATGGGTGTTACATACTCCTTTACTTAGAATTCCCTGGTTCTGTTAAAACTTCAACCTGCAAAAAAATCACAAATTAAAACTCCCTGTTTGTAAACCTGCATTTCATATTCCCAAAAGTGAGCATATAAGAAAGGAATACTCTACCAAAAAAATAACATACATTGCATGGATTCGGGATAGAATATGAGGGTGATAGTTAAGTTGACATTCTGGAGAATAACAGTCAAATTTATAGTGGCAGTAACAGTGAGGTCAGTCAGGTCAGCACAGTCAGGTCAAAGACTACAGTTTTCAATGTCATAACAATAACCTATAGAATATAGAGAATCTTCAGACTAGTGAGGTAAGCAGTGTTAGAGAGACCAATTATAGATATTTCTCCATTACCCAACTTTTGCACTATAGCTCAAAATCAAAAATTGTAAACACCGTTAGACTCGGCAAAATAGGAGATTAAAAAAAAGTCTGGGGTGCCCAAAAGTAGTGTTGTGGTATGTACCTCATTGTGACCACCTCTTCAAACTGATCATTTTTATATATAGCACTCAAGCACTTTTTTGGACACTTACTAAAAATAGTAAGACCTGAAACCCAATTCTAATTTTAGTAACTGGTCACAAAAGGGGTACCTGTGGACATCAAAAAGAGCTAGAACAGATGGACTCCTTAACCAAAGCCATTGAGAATTTGAACTTGGAAATTTTCTCCATAAGAGAATAGGTCCAATGTCTTCTTCTAGATCATGAGGCCACTAGCGTTTGCTTAGAAGAAACACTAATAAATATGGGTAGCAAGTTACATAAGGGACCACTCAAAATAGAACACCAGGCTAAAAACTCTACAAGGAATGACCATGACCCATCCTTTAAAATGCCAAAATTGGACTTCCCTTGATTTAATGGGAAGGATTTTTATGGGTGGTTATGTAGGGTTGATCAATTCTTTAGACTTCATAATGTTCCCATATATCATCAAGTTTAGATGTCTTCCTTCAATTTGGAATCTGAGGCTCTACACTGGTTCTAGTGGTCATGTAATTCCAACCCAAATATTTCTTGGGAGGAATTTGAGTCCCAACTACTGACCCAATTTGGGCCTAGTGAGTATGAGGACTTCACAGGGTCCTTGACCAAACTACAACAAACATCCTCAGTCCGTGATTACCAGACTCAATTTGAAAAATTTTCCACTAATACAAAAGGATTGATAGAAGGGTTCTTCACGAGTTGTTTTATCAGTGGGTTAAAAGGGATCTCCAAGCTGAAGTAAAGATGTTGAAACCACATTCCATGATGGAAGCTATTAGTTTGGCCCATCTGGTCGAATCTAAACTCTCAAACCAAAGGTACCCCTCATAGTTTTCTCCAAATCAACCTTCATTTCCTTTTCGCACCTAAAATTTAGTGGATAGTAAACCTACTACACCCAAGCGACTGACTATAGAGGATATGGATGCACGTCGTGCCCAAGGCTTATGTTATAATTGTGATGAATTTTTTTTTAAAGGACATAAGTGTGCAAACAAAATATTGTTCTTGATAGATGTTGAGGAACCTGCTAACACTGACTAGAGTGATGAGGATGAGGACCCCCCTGAAACACCTTCTCCACAGGAAGAAGATACATAGGGGTCTAAGGCAAAGATTTTAGTCCATGCTCTTGCAGGCATTACCACTCCACAAACCATGAAAGTTTTGGGATTTTTCAAGGGCCAACATCTTACCATCCTTATTGATTCAAGCAACACACACAACTTCATTGATCCCAGAGTTGCTAAGCAGGAAAATTGCTATATCCACACTTGTAACTCATTCAAGGTCATGGTAGCCAATGGGGGAACATTACCTTGTAAAGAAAAATGTTGCAATGTCAATATCAGGATAGGGGACTATGAACTCAAGCAAGACATGTTTACCCTCCAGTTGGGAGGATGTGATATGGTTTTGCGATCTCAATGGTTGAGTATGTTGGGCACTATCAGTTGGAACTTTGCAAAAATTTGGATGCAATTCTCCCAAAATGAACAAACACACTTACTCAAGGGCTCCCCTACAGGAACACCTCACCTCATTAGTTCCAATCGTATGTAGAAAGTTCTAAAGAAATCAAAACATGGGGTCATTGCACAACTCTTCTCCATCCAACCAACCACTTCACTAATGGCTAAAATTCCATCAGACCTACAACTAGTTATACACAAACATGATGTTGTCTTTACAGAACCAACTACACTACCACCGCATCACTCTCACGACCATGCTATCCCATTTCTCCTAGGTAGTGCACCACCAAATATCAGGCCATACAGGTACCCTCTTGCCATGAAATTAGAATTGGAAAAATTGGTATAGGAATTACTCAAGGCTGGTGTCATCCGACCTAGTACTAGCCCCTACTCCTCGCATGTTCTACTTGTTCCCAAGAAAGATGGCTCATGGCGCCTATGTATTGACTACCGGGAACTCAACAAGACTAGGATCAAGGATAAATTTCCTATTCTAATGGTTGATGAATTACTCTATGAACTACACAGGACCATGTATTTCACCAAGGTTAATCTCTGCTCTGGCTACCATCAGATCTGACTAAAGGATGAGGACATCCCCAAAACTGCCTTTCACAATCATGAAGGTCATTATGAATTCTTGGTAATTCCATTTGGTCTCACAAATTCTCCTTCTACATTCCAAAGTCTTATGAACAACATCTTTCGGCCCTTTCTGTGAAAATTCATCCTTGTGTTTTTCGACATCTTGATTTACAGCCACACATGGGAAGAGCACCTCCATCATGTGGATCAAAATTTACAGTTGTTGGTCACCCATCACCTTTTTTTCAAAAGGTCCAAGTGTTCCTTTGGTCTTATTGAAGTAGAGTATCTAGGACACATTGTCTCACAGGATGGCATCAAGGTTGACCCTAAGAAGATTCAAGTAGTTCAAGAGTGGCCAAAACCTCGCACCCTCAAGGGAATTCAAGGATTTTTAGGGCTTACAGGATATTATCACAAATTTGTCTACAATTATGGGAAGATAGCTGCCCCCCTCACCTCCATGTTGAAAAAATATTCCTTCACTTGGACAGGGCCTACTGACCAAGCCTTCATTAAACTCAAGCATGCTATGACCACCACTCCCATCTTAGCCATGCTAGATTTCTCTAAACCATTTGTCATTGAAAGTGATGCTTCTGGTCATGGTATTGGGGTAGTATTGATGCAAAAAGGATGACCTGTGGCTTTCACTAGCAAGGCACTCTTTGATCGTAATCTGGGGAAATCCACATATGGTAAGGAAATGTTAGCCATATTGCATAAAGTCACACATTGGTGACCTTACCTCATTGGGCATCACTTATCCATCAAAACCGACCATAAAAGTCTCAAATATTTTTTGGAACAAAGAGTTGCCACGCCTAACAAACAAAAGTGGGTGTCTAAACTCATGGGCTATGATTATGATATCACCTACAAAAATGAAAAGGAGAATATTGTGGTTGATGCTCTTTCTCACCAAATGGATACCGTAAGTATGTTGTGTGCCATCTCAGCACCACTTCCCCAATGGATTGATTCCTTGCATCAAGAAGCACGTCAAGATGCAGATTTGCAAGCTTTGATAGCCTCACTAATGGATGATCTAGATTTTGCACTAGGATATAATTGGAATGGCCATGATCTATGCTACCATCAATGCCTAGTTCTACCTCATAAGTCCCCACTTCGAGAGCTCCTCATTAAGTAATTGCATTCCACTCTCTCTATAGGCCATTCAGGGTTCCTTAAAACATATGAGCAACTCAAGCGCACCTTATTTTGGAAAGGTATGAAACAGGACATCCGCTCTTTTGTTGCTGCTTGTAACACATGTCAAAGGATGAAAGGTGAAACAGTGCACTCTCCGAGCACTCTTTAGCCATTGCCTATCCCGAATCAGGTTTGGATCGACATTTCCATGCACTTTATAGAAGGGCTCCCTAAATCTAGAGGTAAGTCAATTATTTTCATGGTAGTGGACCGCCTTTCAAAATATGCTCACTTTTGTGCCCTTGCCCATCCTTATACAACATCCATTGTTGCACAAATTTTTCTTGACTCCATATTTCACCTTCATGGCATGCCCACCTCCATTGTATCTGATCGTGATCCCACCTTCACTTGTCATTTTTGGCAAGATTTGTTTAAGTTGCAGGGGACTCAGCTCAAAATTATTTCAGCCTACCATCTGCAAATGGATGGTCAAACATAAGTTGTTAATAAATGCTTGGAAACCTACCTTCACTGCTTTGTCTCAGATCATCCCACTCAATGGGCCAAATGGCTATCCTTGGCCGAATGGTGGTACAACACTTACTGTCATACCACAGCCAAAATCACACCATTTGAATAAGTCTATGGGCACCTTCCACCTATGCCTTCCTCTTACATTCATGGCAGGTCCAAGGTCCAGGCCGTCGACAACACTTTGAGTCAACACACCGAGGTCCTTCGCCAACTTAAGCAGAATTTGAACATGGCCCAAAATCAGATGTGCCAACAAGCTGATCAGCATCATTATAAGAATAGTTTTGATGTAGGTGATATGGTCTTCCTTCGCTTGTAGCCATACAAAAAAGCATCCCTACAACTTTGTAGGTGCCAAAAGCTTGCTGCAAAATTCTATGGTCCTTACCAGGTTCTACAAAGGATTGGCCCCACAACTTACAAATTGGCATTCCCACCTACTTCCAAGATCCATCCTATTTTTCATGTCTTCACTCTCAAGAAATTTATGGTCACATAGGTACATGTTCAATCCACACTTCCTGAATTGGATGAAGAAGGCTCCATATTACTTGAACCTAAGCAGTTGTTGGATCGTCGGACCCCACTTTTTGCAATCGTACAATTATAGAGATCCTAGTTCAGTGGTGTGGGCTTCAACCTGAATATGCTACATGGGAATATCTCCACCAACTCCAGCAATAGTTTCCTCATTTCATATTTGAGGAAAAATCTTATTCAATGGGAAGGACGTGTTAGGATCCCATCTTAACCCTTAATGCAATAACTTCCATGATGTAATAATTCCTAAATAACGTGGATAGTACCCATGATTAATATTTTGTAATGTTCTAAGTTTTAGATTATATATTTTATATGACAAATGGCACCCTTTTTATGTAACACATGGTAGATAGGTTATGTAAGGTGGCCTTGTGCATGTAATTCAAGTGGCATTGTGCATGTAATTCGAGTGGCACTATGCATGTAATTCGGGTGGCATTATGCATGTAATCCAGGTGGAATTTTGCATGTAAGCCAACCATGGAAGGGAACTCTTTAAATACATAAGAAGGCACCAATGTATTCATCTTTTTATAAATTAATGAAGTGTTGAAGGAGGTTTCCCCCTCGAAGAGGCCTGCGAATCTATCTTATTATGAGATTGTTCCTTTATGCAAACTTTTGTTATAATGTGTATTTTGTTCTGAATATTAATATGATGTTTATGTGAGTTTATTTCCAAGAAATTGTGTGAGAGTGTATTTATTTGAGTTTATTTTATAGTAGGATCCTAACAAATAGCAAGGGTGTATGGTGAAAACATGCAATCCCCACAGGGACAAAATGGCATATGAATTAAAAGTGCATCAAATGACACCCAAATAACTTGAAAATTTTTAGAGATATTAAAGAGGATGTTTTGGGAGGATATCACCCAAAATAGTTAAAAAATTGCACCCGTATACCCCTCAATTTAGTGTCGCTCGCCTGTAACCTACAAAAAGGAAGACAACAAAATATCCAACCTGCGATCATCCAAAACTCATGAAATTTTTTTAGTATGCATAAAGTGGCATTTTAAGACAACCCATATGATCATATTTTCCAATTGGATCCTGGATCCACCTGCATCAAACTGGGGTGCCCGGATGGGCCCTTCGAGCCTACAAAAACTTAAAAATAGCATAACTAATTCATTTTAACCCCAAATGACCTGAAATTTAAACTGTAGAATCATGGAATAATTTAGAAAATAACTAATTTAAAATAGTAAAGAAGTTTCTTAAGAATTTACCCTCGTCCTAGGGGGCGATGGTGATTGCAACTATTTGGGGGGCACCCTAGGAGGGGATACCTACCAAATCCAGCCACTTTTTGTTACCAAACCACTGTCAAATGTTCCTAAACAACCTAAGGTGTATTTTCATCGAATTTGGTGAAGAAATTCACCCGGATGAAAAATTTATGCTTGGATTACCTTCTTGAAGTCACCCGATAACCTCCTTGGCAAAAGGGAGATTACAAGGGCAAAAAGGTGCAATAAGGTGAGGGTAAATCTTGGAAGAACTTCATTTCATATCCTATAACTCATATATATATATATATATATATATGTGTGTGTGTGTGTGTGTGTGTGTGTGTGTGTGTGTGTGTGTGTGTGTGTATCTCTAAATTTTATGTGGAAATTACATCCACTTTATAGCCCAAAGGGGCTCAAGTGCAAAAAGGCATGCAAGGGCATGCATGGCAGGAGGTGCCATTTGTCAAAAAGGAGGCATGCATTGGATGGGGAAGATAATATCCATTCTTGGCCTCCATAATGATGTGTTTCATGAGGATTTAGTTTCCTCTACCCCGCATGCTCTGTTTTGTGGGTTAAATGGCAGTTTTTGGATGCCATTTGGCCCAGATTTGACTTTTTCTGGGTCAAACTTCACCATTGTCCCACCTTGGTAGGAGGGCTCACCACCATCCTAGGGTGGGACGATGGGAATCTACCATCATATTTGGGTGGGATGGTGGTGAATTTTGGGCCAAAACCTCCCAAAATTGGGCCGGTAGCCTCCAAATCCCTTTTCGAAGTGGCTAGAACCATTGTGAGCCTCCTGAGAGCTACCCAAGGGGCCATATTATGTCAATTTGATCACTTATTGTGGGTGTTTAATCATATTTACCATATTTTAGTGTCTATAGATTCCCATTTTTGAGATGCATTATGTGCAGCACAGTGCTGAGCAGAAATAGATGACCAAAATATAGAATGATTAAGGTTACTCGATAACCTAACCAACTTTAGATGCCCCAATCATGAAAAGGGCATGTGTTCTTGAATCTTTGCTTCTGACTCATTGAATGAGCATGCTTATGCTTGAACATTGTCTATCATGAAGGTTCAGGGCCTATGACTTCATGATGCCAGTAATTTCAAGTGTTATAATGTGATTTTGTGTGCTTGTTTGCTGCCCCAAGCAGGAGCATGATTGTCTTTATTGAATATTCGTTTGAACGAATGCAATTCGCATAATTGAGTGTGTGCTTGCTGATTTATACTGAGTATGACTACCCCCTCAAGTGACAATTAGATGAGGGAATGACCAGTGAGAAAAGTTATGAGTCACTTGACCCAATTGACTTGTGTTATGCTTACCTTCAGTTTTGTCCCTTGAAAAATAGGGCAATTTGGAGAGGATTTTGTTGACTTTGTTGAGTTTTCCTGGAGGAAAGGAGCTAAAAAATGCATGTCTTTGGGGTGGTCCAGCCACAATGGCCTTCTTATGGCATGAATTAAAAACTTTTCCATCCTCCTAGGATCCTCAGGGTTGTATTTTGATCTATGTGAAATTTGGACCCAATTTGAGCTATTTTGGTGCTGTTTTGGACCTATTTTGGGTCATTTTGGGTTTTTTTGGCCTATTTTGCTACCACCGTCCTAGGGTGGGATGAGGGCATGTTCGACCACCATCCCAGGGTGTCAAGGTCTATAAAATTTGTGCTCGTACCACCTTGGGATAGTGGTGACCCCTGCATCTTTATATAAACCCAAAATATGAAGGTTAGGCTCATTTTTGCATGCTTTCTTTGGCAGTTTCAGAGGTGAGGAGTAGGAGAGTTATTCTAAGAAGTGGAGCACTATCAAATTCATCCCACATTCACCATGATTTAGTGGGTAGACTCATCCAGTGGAGGAGCCGATGCGAGACAGGTATGCCAAGTCTCTCTTATTGCATTTTCCTAGTGTTAGGAGTTGATTTTCTTGCTTTTATGGTATTTGTTTTGGCTTGGAAGCATATCACACTAAATTTTAGGTAATTAAACCTAATTTATAAGATATGTACCAAATTTTATGTTTTTCCCATATTTTTGTGGAATTAGATTGCATTTTATAGATCCAATTTTACATTTTTTTTGTTATTTTTGATGGCCTTAAAGGCTTTTTTTAGCCTAATTTTTTGAAGGCATCCCTAGGTGGGATGGCTAGTGTGGGATGGTCATAGGCCATCCTTTTATGGGCTAGCCATAGGATTGGGGGACATTCTTGGGAGGAATGGCCACAAACCAGCCTCAAAGAGGGGCCATTTTGAGTCTTTTCTTTTGAATGTTTTTGGGGCCATGCGAAGCCATTTTGGTGGTGTATTATTGAGTTGTTGATCCCTGTTAGGTGGTGAGGAGTCGATATCAAGTACGTACTCTCTTTTATTCCATGAGGGATGCCTTGACCATAGAGGACTGGGAGTGGCTGGATGCCATTGACCTCAAGTAGGTGACCCAATTAGAGGCTTTCATAGGAGACCATGCATATCTAACTGCCCTGATTGATCTGTGGTATCCGTGCACAAATACTTTACATCTACCCACTGGGGAGATGACAAT
The DNA here is from genome assembly GCA_028583015.1 of Wollemia nobilis. Classification (NCBI taxonomy): domain Eukaryota; kingdom Viridiplantae; phylum Streptophyta; class Pinopsida; order Araucariales; family Araucariaceae; genus Wollemia; species Wollemia nobilis. The sequence continues at coordinate 4,343,316 of JAQPPZ010002524.1, forward strand.
GATGCTGGAGGGTATCTTATCAGATTCTTCAGATTCTAATAGAATTGCAGCCAATCCGCATGACACCATAAGACCGAAGATAGGCAGTGCTCGAGAGGTACTTCAGTTATGATCTAGAGACGGTAGAGCTAGACTGCTTGAAGGGTGGTATGTTGGTAGGATTATGGCATGAGGTAAAGGTATTGGGGGTGAGGCATACACTAATCATGATGCTCATCTCTAATATGCTATTACCAGATTCTTCTTGAGTGAGGTTCCCATGGAACCTAGTGGAAATAGTATTTTTGTTGGTGAGGTCTACTGGCACAGCTCTATGATGAGTTGTACGAGATCCACTGCCATCAACAGAAGGTTATTCGATGTAGCTTTTTGCTACAGTGCTGGGGATGGTAGAACATTGTTATGGGGCAACCATAGGGGCTACCCTAGATGACTCGGGTACATCTAGAAGATAGGGAGATAGGGTATGGTATCCTATGGTAGAGGGCTCAAGAGAGGGGACAAATTCAATGATTCGTAGGTGAGGTGGCCTACTATGTAGATATGTTTTCCCAACTTGGGGTAGGTCAGGTATTTTGGAGGCCATACAAATATTTTCCAAAGTAGGTAGATGTTACTTTATAATTCCATAGAGTATGGCAAGGCAGATGGTTAGTTGGACGACATGGCATAGAGTGGGAGTACTTCCCTTTTGCTCAGGTGATACAATAGTTTAGGCTACTCCAGGGGGTGCCTAGTGAACTAGTGTGTTATCAACATAATGGGGATGAGAGGTCATTGGCATGGATGATGGTAGAGGCAGTGGCATAGGATGGAGATCCTGTAGTAGAAATTTTGGATGTGGATGATGTCGGGACTATAGTGAAGTATGATGTTTGGTGGGTGACAGGACAGGGGTTTGGAGAGGGGCCACTAAGGAGGGATGTAGCTATAGAGGCACATCAGGATGTTTCTAGTGATGACTAGGGTGAGGTAGGTGATTGGTAGGGACACAAGGTAGGGGAGCATGTGGATCTCCTAAACTTAGGAAATCGAGGGAACTTGGGGAATGATTATGTTAGGTATGAGGAGGTGCAGGAACCACCGATGGCACTAGGGGATACAAAGGTAGAGCTATGATATGAGCTACTTAGGGTGAGGTACGAGAGAGATCTCCTATAGACATAGGTGCATAATGTATAGGCAGAGCTAGCAGTCGAGCGAGCTGAGGTACAAGTGGCTCAGGCCGAGGTAGCATCTCTTCGAGCATAGCTATGATCTCGAAGCCCTACATGGGAGGATTTTAGTAGTGGGGATGCAACTAGGCTACAGTAAGAGGTGATGTAACTCCATTCTATGGTGGAGACTTACCAAGCATGGTGCCAATGGGGGTAGGCTTATGCAAATGAGCTAGAGACTGAGGTAGTATGCCTTGGTGTGGGTATACGCGATGATGGAGGTGCCAATGGGTCGTACCAGAGTTGCCATAATAGGACAGGTCAGTCCTCCTCTAAGTGGAAGGCACAAGGGTCTAGGTGAAGATCTGATAGGGCAGGTGGTAGTAGATATGGGAGTTCATAGAGGACTCCTCCTATAGGTGGGAGTGCAAGTCATAGTACTGATCCTGCGTGATCATGGTAGTGGCTTGTGTGACTCTTTTTGTGTTTTTGGATGTCTTAGCACTGTGAAGTTTGAGGACTCACTTTATTGTATCTGATATGCAACATGATATATCTTTTTTCCCATACATATACACATATATATATATGAGATTTTTATGTGGTTTATCATCATGTGTTTATTGTTTTATGAAATGTATGCAAATGTATGCGATTTGGTGTATGGAATGATGATGAATGCCTATGTATGCATATTTTATGATTGTGATTGTGATTTTATTTTATTTTTTACATGCATGGATGTATACTGAGATGGATAATTTCTTGATCTATAGGATGCAATATGTAGACTACATGTTGTATTATGCTAGCACCATAGATGATGTATTTTGCACCAACTCATAAGTGATTTTGTCATGAGACATATAATGGATTTGTGAATAATGTAATTGAAATGAATGTGGTGAAGTGATATGAATGACATGCTACTTAGGAAATGCCCATTAGGTTTTCATGAGACTCAAACACTCTAGTCAACTTATCAAAAGTTGTATACTAATCGTGCAATATTTTTTGACAAGGTATGAATCTGCTAGGATGACCAAATTACTTCATATCCCTGTGTGTGCAAGTGAGTTCATTCTTATGAGATGCATAAGGATACCACCAGTGCCAAGTAGGCTCTCAACCAAACCTATACTAAGGATCACCAAATGAATGCCACCATCGTAGGTTTTGTACTAAGTATGACTAGACCACTAGGCAATCTAGGTTACCAAAGCTAGCTCATCCACATGCAAACATTGGTCTACACATACACCCAAAAGCTAATGTGATAGACATATCATCATGCGTGAGGCTACCGTCATTGACGAATAGGCTATCCACCAAACCCATAATGAGGATCACCTGATGGTTTTCCAAATGCTGAGAGTTCTAGGGATTCAAGCTTAGGTGTTTTTTGGTTATTCAATTGATTGTGATTACTTGCTCTCATATATAGTGATGAAAATCATTGTTTATTTTTCTCTTTTTAGATAATCACTATTTATTTTGAGTTTGTTCTTTTTTTTTTCTCTTGATCAAGGGTTTTGATTAGTGGTGATAACCACTGTTATTTTTTATTGTTGCTTTTTGAGGATTTTGATTTCAAATTGAACATGTAGTATTTTTGGCTTGTGGATGGCATTGATCCTTTAGGCCTTGGTGATGACTACCCATCCTTCGTGGGGATGTGTAGTACGAATACTTACGACTTTAGGGATCAAAGGTATTTGGAAATGTTGATGGGAATCTTTTGGAATTTTTTTTTGGAATGGTGTTGATCTTTTAGGCCTTGGGGATGACTACCCATCCTTCGCAAGGACATGTAGTATGAATCCTTATGACTTTAGGGATCAAGGGTGTTTGGAAATTTTTATAGTGGTGAAAACCACTATTGATTTTGGGGAATTGGGTGGGGAAGAGCATAGGGGGTTGAGCAAGATGACCTTTTCACTTAAGGTAACCTAGACCACTTCATGGATTTCATTTGTCTTTGTGCAAAGCTTAGATTGTTAATGATTAATTGTGTTTGGAATATGATGTACGCAAGGCATAATCAATGCAAGACTCTACCTCCTAAAAATCAAGCTAGCCTGCTACAAAATTTGAGTAAAGACTAGATATGGCTAAGAAACTAAAAACCCTACTGACATTATAAAACAAATGGCTAAGTGAAGGGAATAGACATGATTAGAAAAAATGTAAAAAATGTGGGTGAAAAATGTTAATTGTGGTATTTGAACTATGAGTACTTTTATGACATTGATTTTGAGTGGTACGTAATGTACCATCATGGTGCTAGACACGTATGTGCAACTCTAAAATGTAAAGTGCTAACGATAAATATGCCTAAATTCAAGCGACGATAAAATGAAATGGGATGTAATGTTTTTGAACTTTTGAAATTTTGTGATGGATATGTATGTATGAAAGTGAAATGCGATGCAATATTTTTGTGTTTTGATGATTTTTTTTGAATTTTTGATTGATATGTATACACATGTGACCAACGGGCTTATTTGGGAGCCATTGGGGCATTTGGGGGGGGACCAAAGGGCTTATGGATGCCTTTGGGGCTTTTAGGTTTGACCTAGATGATCATAGATAGTCTAGGAGAATTTTTACTTGACCTAGACGATGAGAACCTGCTAGGAGCCTTTTGGGTGACCTAGACGTGTAGCAACACTTAAAAAGTGTCTACGATTGCCTAGGCACATTTGGCTATGACCAAAGGGCTTAGGGATGCCTTTGGGGCTTTTAGGTTTGACCTAGACGATCATAGATAGTCCAGGAGCATTTTTACTTGACCTAGACAGTGAGAATCCACTAAGAGCCTTTTGGGTGACCTAGATGTGTAGCAACACTTAAAAAGTGTCTACAACTGCCTAGGGGAATTTGGCTACGACCAAAGGACTTAGGGATGCCTTTGGGGATTTTAGGGTTTACCTAAATGATCGTAGATTGTCTAGGAGCATTTTTACTTAACCTAGATGGTGAGAACCTGCTAGGAGCCTTTTAGGTGCTCTTTAAGCATGAAATGGCCACAAGTGAAGGATGTTCAAGGGTTTAGGATCTTCAACACCATCAAGTGAAGCTAGGCGATAAGTTCCAGGTCCTATTTGACTAGTGATGACAAAGGGACCTAACCAGTTTACCACAAATTTTTCTCGTAGGTGGGGTGGCAAGCTAGAATTCTATTGGTTCTCTTTTAGGATGAGATCACCAACCTGAAAGTCTTTGAGATGGACTTTCATATTGTAGGCTCTTTTGAACAAATCTTGATACACACATAGATGCTCAAGTGCATTAATGTGACACTCATCCAACAACATAAGTTGATCTAGGCAAGCTTATCGCATAGTATCATCATCAATAAACTCCTGTATGGATATGCGTAGTGATGGGATTTCTAACTCTAGAGGCATGACCACCTCAGCACCATACACTAGAAAAAATGTAGTTTCCCCAGTGGTTGTCTGAATGCTAGTGCGGTAAGCCCAAAGGGCAAGCGACATTTGCATATGTCAATCGGTATGATTCTCTTTGACTATTTTCTTCAATATGGTAATTAATATCTTGTTTGATGCTTCGGCTTGCCCATTTGCTTTTTGATAATAGGGTGTTAAAAATCTATGTTGGATATTATACTTTTTTGTAAAAGCACACACATATTTATTCTTGAATTATGTCCCATTATCCAAAATTATCTTGGATGGAATACCAAATAAACAAATGATATTATGAAATATGAACTCCGCTATGCGAGGTCCTATCGTAGTGGTAAGGGGAATTGCTTCCACCCACTTTGTAAAATACTCAGTATCCAGGATGATAAATGTGTGGCAGCATGAGGATGTAGGGGATATTTTCTCGATTAAATCCAACCCCCATTACAAAAATGGCCAAGCCAATTGGATCGATTGTAAGGCATAGGAAGGTACATGTTTCAAGCTAGCATGGTGTTGACATTTCATGCACTTCCTCACATATGCGCAACAATCTCGCTCTAAAGTTTCCCAATAATAGCCCATGCGAAGAATACACTTTATGATGGCCATGCCACTAAAATGCCCACCACAACTACCGTCATGTGCTTGGTCCATTGCCCAAGTCAATTCTTGATACTCTAAACAATGAAGGAGGATTCCTTCATAGCTTCGACGGTATAGGGTGTCTCCTAACAAGATAAAATTTGTTGCCTTTAATTTAAATGTCCTTTTGGTAGCGTGCGATAATCCATGAGGGAGGTTACCAAGCTTTAGGTACTCTCTAATTGGTGTGGATCATTCCTGCTATGTGGAAGCCTCAATTGCATGAATCATCTATCCATCATGAAGTTCATCCCGAGCAAATGTATATTGGGATAGAACTTGTAATAATAACATTGTGCTACTATCAAAAGGGGTTTGGGGAACTGAGTCCCCCAAGTGGCATGATTCAAGCACTCGTGAATGTGTGAGAATATATCTTTATGAGGTTCTATTTAAATCAAGTGGACTTCTGGCATGGGTTTAGTGCTTTCACGCTCAACCGCTGATTGCGATAGCATCTTGACTTGAATGGTTGTCATCTCCCCTATGGGGTCTTGTGGAATCAAGGATCCTAAATAGGCCATTGTATCCACAAAATGATTAGATGGTCAATGGAGTGCCTCGATGTCATACCATTCAAAATTTTCCAATAATTTGTCCATAAGGGCTTTGTAGGCTTGCAAAACTGGGCAATTGCACTAGAATATTCCCTTGACCTGGTTGAAAATGAGCAAGGAGTCATCAAAAATATTGAGCTTGGTGATTTTCATGGTGATAGCCATTTTAAGCCCTATGATTAAGGCTTCATACTCGGCATTATTGTTGGTGTAGGGGAAATCGAGTTTAAATGACATGGGTATGGGATCCCCATGTAGTGTGAAAAACATGATCCTCACACCATCCCCTTGCTCGCATTTGGATCCATCAAAGAAGAGAGTCATATTCACTTGTGACTCAGGCTTATCAGAATCAAGAAATTCTGATAGTTGGAAGACTCCATCATCGGGAAGCTCTATGCTAAGAGGCTAGTCCTCTTAGAGAGAAGCCTCTACAAGTTGATCAAAAATGACCTATCCTTTGATTTACTTCTATCCTATGAACTCCAGGTTGAATTTTATCAACAACATGATCCATTTTATCGTGCAACTACTATGATAAGTACGACTCATCATGTATCGCAATGGATTCTCTTTAGATACAACATATGTAGTGTGACTGAGCATATAGTGTCATAGCTTTTTGGTAAAAAAAACCACCGCTAGAAATAACTTTTCAATGTATGCGTACTTAATCTCATAGCTCACTAGGATGCGACTGGTATAATATGTGGCTTTTTCCTTATGAAATTCATTATTTTGGGCTAACATGGCACCCAATGCGACCTCAGTAGCTAAGATATATAATTAGAATGACATCCCTAGTCTGGGTGGAGCTAACACTAGCAGTGAAGCCAGGTATTGTTTAATTGTGTCAAAGGCATCCTGATATTCATTGTCCCAGTGGAATGTGATCCCCTTGTGTAAAATTTTGTTCATGGGTCTACACTTGTCCAACAGTTGTGCTATAAAGCGTTTGATGGATGTAATTCTCCCCTACAAGCTACAAAGCTGCTTGATGGTAGTTGGGGGAGGTATTTCAAGGATTGCCTTGACTTTGTTGGGGTCCACTTTGATACCTCATTTAGAAACTATAAATCTCAAGAGCTTTCTAGATGTGATGCCAAAGACGCACTTCTTGGGATTCAGTCTCACATTATTTTCAATAAGGCGATCGAGGACTTTGCACAAGACATCTAGATGCTCATGACATAATAAATATTTCAGTAATAAGTCATCCATGTAATATTCCAAAATTTTATGCATGTAGTCATGGAAGATATATGTCATGGCACGCTGGTAGGTGGCACCGACATTCTTAAGGCCAAATGGTATGACCTTGTAACAAAATGTCCCCCAAGGCGTTGTGAACGCCATTTTGAGCTGGTCTTCTGGGTTGATACGAATCTGATTATACCCAGAGAATCCATCCATAAGGGAGAGCATTTCGTGTCCTACAGTGGCATCTACCAAGGCATCTATTCTTGGCAAAGGAAAATCATCCTTAGGACTCGCTTTGTTTAGGTCTTGAAAGTTTTTTCAAATATGAATCCTCCCGTCAGGCTTCTTGACGAGAACCATGTTGGATAACCATGGTGGATAGTCTACATAAATTATAAATTGGGCATCCAATAGTTTTTGTAGCTCATCTTTGACCATCAAGGCCATTTTTGGGTGCATATTTCTTAGCTTTTGCTTGACAGGTTTGATTGTGGGGTCAAGCATGAGATTATGGGTGACCAGATTTGGATCTAGACTTGGCATGTCTTTGTAAGACCATGCAAAAGTTACCTTCTTGTCTGTGATAAGGGCTATATAATTGGCTTTCTCTTTGGGGGATAGGCTTTCCCCTAGCTTGATATATTGTGGGTTTTTAGGATCTGAGCTGATATCTTTATCAATCGTAGACTTGATTGACATATGAGACCCCTCCTCCAACTGATGGGGAGTAGGTATTAAATGGATGTCATTAGCTGAATTTAAATCTTTGATGGGAACCTCGGGTTCCTCCTCAACATGGAAGACATCATGAGTTGGTCCTACGGAGAAGTGAAACAATCCACCACAAGCCCAATACTCAGAGGGTGACAAGGGTGAATCAGTGTGATCCCAATCAATTGCATCTAGGTCTAGATGGAGTGGTTTGGAAGGATTGGCTGGGTTGTGTAGTGGTGTGGTCAAATCAATGGAGATCATATTGATGAAATGTGTTTGCTATCTAGGACCACATGCATGTGATTGTGTATTGGTGCCATAATTCACCCCTAGACATAGTTATGGGGGAATTGGGATCTCTGGATCCTGTATGGGAATAGACTATAGGACAGGATCGTTATGCTCAAGGAGCTCCATGTGTATGGGAAAGTTATGGAAGACCTCATGATAAATCTGGCCTAGATTTATAGGCCTTGCCCTCAAGCATGGGCCAACATGTAACTGGCGATAGATTTCATCTATGTCAATATTCTCATGATGATGTTGCAAATAATGAGGACCCAAGTATGCCCTCTTTGTGTCATACTCATAGTCACTATCATATATGGGAACCTCATTGTTGCCCCTTGAGATTAGGTGATCAGGTAGGTGTGGTCCCATATATACTAATTCCTCATAATCATCATCGTGGATGAGGATTCCTTCATTCTCATCTTGTAGTGCCTCAGGCTCCCAAGGGCCCAACTGCTCAAGTAAATTAACTGCTCGCCCTAGGAGTTCTATCTTCCTGTGAACAAACCAGCTCTTCAGGAGGAATGAGCTACCGCCAGACAAGATCAATGAAAGGGAACATATGTATGAGGCTTTCTTATTGGTCATTAATAGGGACAATTTGTGAATGATCACTATCCGATTCAAAAGGGTTATATGGCACTACCTCATAACCCGAATCATCCTCTGAGGTCCACTCATATGAGGTGCCTGGATCTAACTCATCACAGACATGGGGACAAATCTGTGAACCTTCCCCTCTCTCAAAATGTGGGGTAATGTCACTGGGGATAGTGGGGTTCCCATATAGCCATGGAAAGTAATCTTCGAAGGAGTAGATTGTATTGGGATTGGCATAAGGATCTTGGACCAACCCACCTTCATAGCCTATAATCAATCAATTTAGGCTATCTAAGAGGACATATAGAGGCAACGAACTGTTGCATCCCACTCCCGACTTGTCATAGGGAATTTGATATTGTGGTTGACAAGGGATTCTGGTGCCCTACTCATACAGGCCTAACCCATAATCATGTCAGTTGCATAGGTCAATGTACTTCAAGGCAAAGTTAGGGTTAGACAAGTAGTTGATATCTTCTCCAAAAGGTTCCTTATCTTCCTCATATTTTTGGTAAGGTTTTATTCCATATTCAAGGCCCCCATAGATAAAGTTTGTTTGATTAGGGGAAATACCAAGAGGCATGATAGTTCCTATGGGAAGACGGGGTCTACCCATGTCTTGCATTGACTCTAAAGCAGTAGTAGTGGTAATATTCCTAACCATGTTCTCTCCCAATCTGGTAGAAGCCATATGTACTATAACCTAGGGCTACAAATAGAAGAGGGATGAGAGTGAGACTTGATCTGGATCATTGTTTGCCTCGTGTGGTGTCTCTTCATCATTTGGGCTAAGTATCTCCTCTATAGAGATGGTGGATATGATTGGTTGGTCCTCCTCAATGGTCCATATCTCTGGGTTCCTAGAAAAAGGATCCACTGATGTATTATGCATCTAGGGTGGGGCCAACGATGAGGAGGACATGGTATGCTATAGCGATGGGGTCGAACCTGGGCTAGATTTATTCAATTAAAAATATAGATGTATCGATGGCAAGTTCAACTCGGGTAATTACTGCACCATGTTGCAGTACTTGAAAGGTTCTAGGTCCATGGGGACAACATGAACTTACCCTCGATGAGTGTACTTGAGGCACTGGTGAGCGATGGAAGGGATGCACTTAATTTCCCTGATCCATGGTCTTCCAAAAAAAATGTTGTATGCCATCTCACCCTCCAAGATGTGGCACATCATCGAGATGATCTTTTCCCCTACTTGAATAGGTAGGATTATTGTACCAACCGTTGAGCATATACCATCATTGAATGCCCAAAGGGTGTGGATAGATGTGACAATATGAGATGTTGGAAGCTTCAGGTGCTTTAGAGCTATTGTAGTTATGATGCTGCTCGAAGACCCAAAATATATCAACACTCTTTTGTATGGTGTTCCATTCACACGTGCAATAATATGTAAAGGGGGATCCACCATATCATGTGGAACTGATTTAAGTTCATCTTCTTGAAAAGTAATTATCATTTTTGTGCATTGTCGCACATGCCCCATAAATTTTTTGAAGGAATCAGACACCTGGGGCTGAAGCTCAATCGCCTTAAGGATCTCCATCAAGGATTCTCTATGAGGTTTTGATTGTTGGATGAGCTCATAGATGGAGATCCGGGTAGATATTGTTCTTAAGATCTGAGTGAGCTTGCTCTTAATAGTGACTACAGGCCTAAGTGGGAGGCTCGGTCTAGGAGGTGGTATAGGCTATGATGTCAAAGGGACATTACTCTAAGACACAGGTGGTGTGACTGGACTTGGATACCACCTATTTCTTGTCACAATACTAACCATGCCAACATATCCTTACTTAGGAGGGTCATGGTGAACCTTATTCACCTAGGGCACTGGTTTGGCCTACTCTACGTGGGCAAGCAAGGGGTCTTTAAAGACCCCCACATGTTGGTTGTTTGGTGTGATAGGGTTATCTACCTAGAGGGTATTCCTATCAATCAGGTCTTGCACCAGATGTTTGATTTTATAGCACATTTGCACATCATGCCTGTTTTGCATATGAAATTTTTAGTATAGGTCTTCTTTGTATCCTTTTGACGGGGCACCGAAAAACACCCTTCTACACAAACCCTGCCTTTTCATTAAAAACAACTAAAAAAAAAATATACATGCAAAAAAATTACAGCCCGCAGGCTTACAATCACCGGCCCTCGGCTCGGTTCTCCGCTTCCTCACTCCTAGGCTCTAAGGGTATTCTCGGGTCCACCGTCCCGATTAAAACAAAATAATGGGTTTTTATAGAGGTCCCGACCCTCTCAAACTTCAATTTCCCGCCTAAACGGGTTCAACCACCCGATTAATTAAAATTTTGAAAATGGGTTCACCAACCCGAAATTAATTCCCGCATGGTCTCTGTCACTGCAGAATCCGTCAGAAATCCCTACGTGGCCCATCCTTCTTGTCTTCTGTGCTTCTTGGTCATCCCCCGCTTTAACTTCTGCTTCTGCCACATGTCAAATTCGAACAGTCCTTGAAAACACTGTTCCCGCCATCTTTTTCTCTTCCTCCCGCACCATTTTCTCTCTCCATCACGATTTCGTGACGTTTCTGGCTCCTTGTGCTTTTCTGCCATTTTGGTCGCGATATCGTGACATGTCACGATATCACGACCATTTTTCCTCCGCACCCGCTTCTCCAATTTGCATCGCGATTTCGCGACGTCGCAATATCACGACCGTTTTGTTGCTCTCTCCTCTGCTCCGAAACCTGTCATGATTTCGCAACATGTCGCAAAATCATGGGTCATGAAATCGTGGGTCGTGAAATCGTGCCCCCTTCTGTGCCTTCGTCCCTATCCGGCAAACTGTCACGATTTCGTGACACGTCGCGATTTCACGGGTCACGATTTCATGACACGTCGCGATTTCTCGACATGTCACGAAATCGTGGCCCCTTCTGCTGCACTTCCTCCTTTCCGATTTCTATCACGATTTTGTGACACGTCATGAAATCGTGACGGTTTTCTATCTTTGTCGCTTTTTCTTCCTGTGTCGACTCTTCAGCACTATTTTTCCTGACACTTGACACCTCGGTTGCTGGTGCCGTCGGATGCTCCTGCATCAGACACCCGGGGTAAGTGAAGAAGTGATCTTCACTTCTGCTGGGTCCGGTTGCTGCCTCCCGCAACACTTCCGGACTCATCTCTGCCTTTACAGTCTGCTCTAACCCCGGCTCCGGGTCCACACTTCTATCTTCCACCGGACAGATTTCCTCATTGCTGTAATCTTCTGCTGCAGCCGGCTTCCACTCTTCCTCTTGCACAGAAAAATTTGTGCCCTCTTCTGGGCAGGTCCCGGTACCGCTGTACTCCTCGTTCATCTTCTCTTTCTTCTTTCTCCGTCGCTCTTCCCGCCTTCTTTGCCGCTCTTCCTTCTCTCGTAATTTCATTACGGACCATTCCTTTTGCAAGGCCTTTAATTGTCGTTGCAAAGCCATGTATTCTTCTTCCGTAACCACATCTTCCTCCTTGTCCCGTCTCCTTCGGGAATGCATTCTTCTTGCTTGCTTTTCTCACAAATGTTAACTGATCCCGGTGTAGCTGCCTCACGTCCGGCGGTCTGCTAACACGCCCGGGAATCTCAACTCTCTCTCAAACCCTTTCGCAGGTCCTGGTGCAACTGCCTCACCTTCGGCGGATCTGCTGCACACTCAGGAACTACTGCTCTGATACCACTGACGGGGCACCGAAAAACACCCTTCTACACAAACCCTACCTTTTCATTAAAAACAACTAAAAAAAATATAACATACATGCAGGAAAATTACAACCCGCAGGCTTACAATCACCGGCCCTCGGCTCGGTTCCTCCGCTTCCTCACTCCTAGGCTCTAAGGGTATTCTCGGGTCCACCGTCCCGATTAAAACAAAATAATGGGTTTTTATAGAGGTCCCGACCCTCTCAAACTTCAATTTCCCGCCTAAACGGGTTCAACCACCCGATTAATTAAAATTTTGAAAATGGGTTCACCAACCCGAAATTAATTCCCGCACGGTCTCTGTCACTGCAGAATCCATCAAAAATCCCTGCGTGGCCCATCCTTCTCGTCTTCTGTGCTTCTTGGTCATCCCCCACTTTAACTTCTGCTTCTGCCACATGTCAAATTCGAACAGTCCTCGAAAACACCGTTCCCGCCATCTTTTTCTCTTCCTCCCGCACCATTTTCTCTCTCCGTCGTGATATCGCGACATGTCGCGATATCGTGACGTTTCTGGCTCCTTGTGCTTTTCTGCCATTTTGGTCGTGATATCGCGACATGTCGCGATATCGTGACCATTTTTCCTCCGCACCCGCTTCTCCAATTTGTGTCGCGATTTCGCGACGTCGCGATATCGTGACCGTTTTGTCACTCTCTCCTCTGCTTCGAAACCTGTCGTGATTTCGCGACATGTCACAAAATCATGGGTCGCAAAATCGTGGGTCGCGAAATTGTGCCCTCTTCTGCGCCTTCGTCCCTCTCCGGAAAACCGTCGCAATTTTGTGACACGTCATGATTTTGTGACATGTCACGAAATCGCGGCCCCTTCTGCTGCACTTCCTCCTTGCCAATTTCTGTCGTGATTTCGTGACACGTCGCGAAATCACGACGGTTTTCTGTCTTTGCCGCTTTTTCTTCCTGTGCCGACTCTTCAGCACTATTTTTCCCGACACTTGACACCTCGGTTGCTGGTGCCGTCGGATGCTCCTGCATCACCTTTGGGCTTAGGTGCATTAGGGTTGATAGGTCGACTATCAGGTAGATGGATCGCATTAGCTACCAAGAGGTGATCAAACACTAAATCCATGGACTCTGCAATGGGTGTGAATTATCACTTGGGGAGACACTATTGATTTTGCCCTTGACCAATTTGGTTATCCTTGGCATAGGTCCCAAGGATGGCCTGATAATTAGGCTTTTGAGGTGGCATAGTTGGTGCTAGCCCCGGGACACTAATGGCAACCTGATTTACTACTGCTAGCTTAGGTTTCACTAGGGTGTTCTTAGTTTTCTTTCTCCACTCCTTACGAGGCCTCATAATCTCACCCTCTTGAATTTTGATTTCTTTGATGATCCTAGCCTATGCTAAGGCATCTTCAAGAGTGGGATATTGTTGCAACTGTAGCAACAAAGAGATTGGCTTTAAGCAAATTTTGGAGAACATATGAGTCAACTCCAACATGGGCAGAAGATAAGGTAGCTTGGCGAGCAAGGTTCACCATCTATTGCCATAATTTGTTATTGACTCATCATCATATTGTTTTAACCCAACTACATTGGCCAGCGTTGCCTTCCTCTTGGTATTAAAGGCAAAGCGCTCCAGGAATGCATTCGCAAGTTGGTCCAAATTATGGATGCTATGCTTAGGGAGTTGGTAAAACCACTCAAAGGTAGGGCCGATGAGGGTAGTCACAAATGTCCTCAAAAGTAGAGCATCTTCATCATGGACGTCGAAGCATTGGCCTAATAACCTAGTGACATGTTCATGCGCATCCTCTTCTCCCTTAAATATAGTTAACTGAGGCAACTTAAATTGTTCTGGATAGGGAGGCACAAGTACTGATGGATGGATAGGTTGACTATGCAATTGATGCATAGTGGGATTTTGAAATCTCGACCCAGAGGTCTTGTTCTCTACTAACTCCAAGCGTTCTAACAATGCTTTGTAAGGACCTAAGGACTTGATCTCCTCATCTTTGTTCACATCTTGTGGTGGAGGTCTAGGCTTCTCCAACCTAGGGCGAGGCGGTGGTAAGTCGCCCCCTCTACCTCGATAAGGCATCTCAACATATTCTATTTTTGGCTCATGCTCAATATAAGCCCCATAAGGTGTCTCTCAAGCTGACCTATGAATAGGGGTATCTACCCGTGATGGGTGCCCTATGTTTGGCCTAGGAGGCATATCCTGATTTGGCCGAGGAGGTCATGGAAGCATCATTTGATAAGGTCTCGGGGACCTCTCTTGAATGAGCGTGGGTTTCTTCGGATGGACATCCTACCTATGTGTCTTAGGGGTAGGGACCCTCTCTCTTAAAGTTTTCTGGAACAGCTCATTGGTCTGTTGTTTGATCCTTTCTTTATCAAGATGGTGCAAGCGATCTAGTTTCTCTTTATCTCATTGAAGCTGCTTAAATTGAGCTTGGCATTATGTGTATCTCACAACCGCTTGCCTAATTTGATCTACAGTGCGAGGCCTAGGAGTCTCACCCTGGGGTTGACCTTGTACAAGTTACTCTGTGTTCTCCATAGGGTGTTTGCCTCTCTCGAGGTTCACCGCATTCACTTGAGGCTCAGGCTAAAACATGTGTTCATTACACTCAGCTGGTGCAGAGGCACATCGGGCATGCATGGTTTATTGTTCCTGAGGAAAATCTAGGATCTCCTCATGTCTTCCCTCCTGGACAAGGAAAGGTAGGGCTGAGTTGGCTTACCCATACCGATTGGTGTCATTCCCATCGAGCTGCAAGAGTTTTTGTATCCTATCAAGGCAATGTGGAGGTAGAGTCATATCGACTTGCTCCAACCAATGTGTGAAGTCATACTCCTGGCTCTGCTTAGGCATGTCAACCCTTGTGGGTATGCGGATGCGTGGCACTGCTCTATCTATTAGCACCTCAATGCATAGTTTCCTTTCACTAAGGAATGCCTATGAAATATCTACATACTGCGAACACTCTCCCAAGTAATGCTCATCATCCCTCGAGGTGTCCTGGAGAGGATCCCTTCAAATATGAGGTTCATGCCCTGCTATCTTGGGGCTAGGTGGAGTGGAAGCTCACCATGGAGGTATAACCAAGTCCCTAGGGCTATATCAAAGATGATTTATGTCTCCTAATCCACTCTCCACAACTTTTACCTGTGATTGGGCTTGGCTGTAGGTGCGCACCATTGCGCTCCTCTACTAGTACCCCAAGGTGATTATCTTCTTTACAAATTCTTGGTGAAACAGTATATAGGAAAGAAACACTCAATAAGATAGATGATTATCTCTTTTACATTTTAAGTGTGAATCCCTAAACTGTTTCATGTGTTTCAAATGTGTTTTTTGTAAAGAATGACCTCGTGTCTCATTTTTGAAATAGTGTTGAATTATAATATCATGTTCACTTGGATTTCACCTATATACTCGTAGCTCAGCAACCCGACTATGAACTCTAGGTTGCGTTATCCCACCTATAATGTATGGTGATGAGGTCCATACATGGCCAGGGAGTATAGGTCCTACCAGTTCCTCACCCAGTTCACCTACAGTTTGTGATACACCTCCCCGAAGGGTGATGCATTCTATAACCCATGGGCTATGATGGATCTTGGAACCAACCTTGGCAAGATGGATTGGATTTGTGGGATTTAAGCTAAGTGGATAGAGATGAAACCCACCGTCACTTGCACTCTACTAGTGGATGGTAATGAAGTCCACCTCACTAGCGTTTACATGAATTGTGGTGTGTGTGGTTCATTATTATCCAATAAAGTAAGCAAAGAAGCAATCAATGATTATTCACTAAGTCCATGCAATAGGTGTGTTTTACTTTTAGAAGAATAAGAAAATGAACCTACAAATTGACTTTATGAATGCAAATCCTACATGCCAACTTACCCATTGGGTAAGCCACAAGCAATAAATCCAAACAGATGCATTGCTACTACAATTTATTTTTTTATTTTTCTTCTACCTTTTGCTATGTGATGTTATAAGAAAATAAAAAACACAAATTTTAACCTTTCTATGCAAGCAAGTGAAGAAAGGAAATAGATTTTGACTGTCTCTAAAAATATAGCAGAAAATCAGAGGGTTTAGGCACTTACCTTGTCCATTTTGAAGCCTCCAAATTCTGAAATTTTGGGCAGAAATCTCTCTGTTTCACCATCGCTCTAGGGTGGGGCGAGTAGCAGCCTCACCACCATCCCAGGGTGGGACGGTGAAGCCACCATCCCAAGGTGTGCTAGATAAATCCTTTGCCACCATTCCAGGGTGGGGAGTGGAGCACATGCAACACAAAAAGGGAAAAAATGCAAGAAAGAAGCCATATTTTCATCCAAATCAAAAGTTCCAAGGGTCCCACCATGATCACCACTGAAGTAGGGAAAAAAAGTGCACCAAATTATGTGGAACAATAAGCGTATCTACTTATCCGCCCATGTAGAGGAGTTGGAGAGCAAGTGGGTAGTTAAACCTCTCTAGTTTCTGAGAGGCCCAAGTTCAAATCTCTCACCTCACATGTTGTGGATATGTTATGTAATGGTTCCCTCGTGGTCACAGTCTGTTTACCCCTTGTGGCCACCACCAAAAAAAAAAAAAATAAGCGTATCTACCCCATATCACTAATGAGCATAAAAAAGGAAGCATGCATGCAAAAGTACAAGGTTGGATCCAATCCAATGTTACAATAGTCCCCTTGAGGGCTCAAAATGGTGATACAATTGTTACAATATTGGGTTCCCAAAGACCAAGTCTTTCACACAATTCGGGTGCACATCCAATGTTTCTCCACGTACCCACAATCAAGGTGGGTGATCCAATACTGTTGCTACTTGTATATAGGTTCTTTGATGTCTAATATTGCTTCTCAAATCCTTTTGAGGACCTGTACCTACACACTGGGAAACAAAATAGGTCAAATAGCAAGGGTGTATGGTGAAAACATGTAATCCCCACAGGGGCAAAATGGCATATGAATTAAAAGTGCATCAAATGACATCCAACTAACTTTGAAATTTTTAGATATATTAAATAGGAGATTATGGGAGGATATCACCCAAAATAGATCAGAAATTTCACCCGTAGACCCCTTGATTTAGGGTTTCCCGCCTGTAACCTACAAAAAGGAAGACAACAAAATCATGAACCTGCGATTATCCAAAACTCATGATATTTGGTAAGTATACATAAAGTGTCATTTCAAGACAATCCATATGATCATATTTTCCAATTGGATCCCGGATCCACCTGCATCAAACTGGGGTGCCCGGATGGGCCCTACGAGCCTATAAAAACTTAAAAATAGCATAACTAATTCATTTTAAATCCAAATAATCTAAAATTTGAACTGTAGAATCATGGAACTATGTAGAAAATAACTAATTTAAAATAGTAAATAAATTTTTTAATAATTTACCCTCATCCTGGGGGGTGATGGTGACTGCAACTATTTGGGGGACACCCTAGGAGGGGATACCCACCAAATATGGAAACATTTTGTTACAAAACCACTATAATATGTTCCTAAACAACCTAAGGTGTGTTGTCATCGAATTTGGTGAAGAAATTCACCTAGATGGAAAAGTTATGCTCGAATTACCTTCTTGAAGTCACCCGGTAACCTCCTTGGCAAAAGAGAGATTATGAGGGAAAAAAGGTACAGTAAGGTGAGAGGAAATCTTAGCAGCACTCCATTGCATATCCTAGAACTCCACTATATATGTGTGTCTCTAAATTTTATGTGGAAATTGCATCCACTTTATAGCCCAAAGGGGCTCAAGTGCAAAAATGCATGCAAGGGCATGCATGACAGGAGGCGTCATTTGTCAAAAAGGAGGCATGCTTTGGATGGGGAAGAGAATATTCATTATTTGCCTCCATAATCATGTATTTTATGAAAATTCAATTTCCTCTACCCTGCATGCTCTATTTTGCGGGTCAAATGGTAGTTTTTGGGTGTCATTTGGCCCAGATTTGACTTTTTTTGGGTCAAACTTCACCACCATCCTACCCTGGGATGAGGGGTCACCACCATCCTACGGTGGGATGATGGGAATCTACCATCATCCCAAGGTGGTACGGTGGTGAATTTTGGTCCAAAACCTCCCAAAATTGGGCCGGTAGCCTCCAAAACCCTTTTCAGAGTGGCTAGAACCACTGTGAGCCTCCTGAGGGCTGCCCAAGGGCCCATATTATGTCAATTTGATCACTGCTTGTGGGTTTTTAATCAGATTTACCATATTTTAGTGTCTATAGATATTAATCCACTTATATTGCAATGTAAATCAAATTGTACTTGTAGGTTTTAATGACTAGAGAGCCAACACTAAAAATGCATTACAATCATGTATATATGGCCCTCAATGAGTGGTTGCAACAAGCTAATTAATGCTTCATTAATGGTAAATGGTAATGTCAGTGTCTAGCTGGTTCATATGACTTTTCTACTCCTCTACCATAGATGGAATATTCTCTACTACATTTAGACACATCCCACTAACTACCTCTTCTTGAGCTTTTCCTTCATAATAAATTAGCTTGATGTTGTTGTCACCTAGACATGTTTATCTAGGAATTCAGGTAGTTGCATCGTATAAATTCTTTAGATACCACCTAATGTGCCTAAGCTGGTTAGATATTAAATTTACTTATCTGCTCAAACCTTGAATCCAGTGCTCTAACATTGTTGGTGGGAAAGAAATTTTGAATCTATGAAACTTCTTCTTTGCAGTCGGGCCTTCATACATTTGTGCTCACATGGGATGGAACTTTGGGCTGAATGGATACTTTGGTCCTACCCCAATATTCTATCGATTCATTCACTATTTTGGGATGGGAAAATAGGATCCCTTGCTACCTCTAACCTTTCCATTTATTTTCCTAACCTGGTGCTTGATCAAATTAGGGCAGAAATTTGGGATCACCTTCTTCTAAATCTACCTTTGGGTTCTCCATCCATGTGGGTATATAATTGGGTAGTCAATTTAGGATCACTCTTTCTTCTACCATCTTCCTAAACTTTCATCTAATTTAAATCGCTTGTAGGTAGACTTTTTGGAATGCCCACTACAATTTCATAAGTCATTTTTCCACCTGGTGAACCTTTTGGCTTCCCTTATTTCATATGATGCGTGCTATGACCCATGGGCTATGATAGATCTTGGAACCAACCTTGGCAAGATGGATTGGGTTTGTGGAATTTGATCCAAGTGGATGGAGATGAAACCCACCATCACTTGCACTCTACTAGTGGATGGTAATGATGTCCACCTCACTAGCGTTTAAATGAATCGTGGTGTGTGTGGTTCATTATTATCCAAGAAAGTAAGCAAAGAAGCAATCAATGATTATTCACTAAGTGCATGCAATAGATGCATTTTACTTTTAGAAGAATAATAAAATGAACCTAAAAATTGAATTTATGAATGCAAATCCTACATGCTAACTTACCCATTGGGTAAGCCACAAGCAATCAAGCCAAACAGATGCATTGCTACTACAATTTTTTTTTTTTTATTTCTTATACCTTTTGCTATGTGATGTTATAAGAAAAGCAAAAACACAAATTTTAATATTTCTATGCAAGCAAGTGAAGAAAGGAAACTTATTTTGACAGTCTCTAAAAATATAGTAGAAAATCAGAGGGTTTAGGCACTCACCTTGTCCATTTTGAAGCCTCCAAATTCTGAAATTTTGGGCAAAAATCTCTCTGTTTCACCACCGCTCCAAGGTGGGGCGAGTAGCATCCTCACCACCATCCCAAGGTGGGATGGTGAATCCACCATACCAAGGTGTGCTAGATAAATCCTTTGCCATCGTTCCAGGGTGGGGAGTGGAGCACCTGCAACACAAAAAGGGAAAAAATGCAAGAAAGAAGCCAGATTTTCATCCAAATCAAAAGGGACAAGGGTCCCACCATGATCACCACTGAAGTAGGGAAAAAAAGTGCACCAAATTATGTGGAACAATAAGCGTATCTACCCCATATCACTAATGAGCATAAAAAAGAAAGCATGCATGCAAAAGTACAAGGTTGGATCCAATCCAATGTTACAGCAGTCCCCTTGAGGGCTCAAAATGGTGATACAAATGTGTTGGTCACAAATCTGCCTAAGTACAAGATTTCATCACTTGTGCACCCTAGACTCGGCCAACATTGAAAGGCCGGGGGAAAAAGAAAATTCCTTCGAACCAATCTCCAGAGAGGGGTGGCTCCCTTACTAAATTCTACACTGTTTGAAGACTAGCGATGCAGGAAAGAAATTGAAAAATAACTGAAAGAAAGGGAAATATAGCCACAAGCTAAAGTGTATAATTTGGGGTAGATTAATAGCAAAAAATCCACCAAGTTTTATAACAGCATATAATAAAATGAAAGCAGCAGAATTTAACTCACACCTTTGTAGAGATAACCCCCAGATCGCATTTCAAAATCTACTCACTAACTAGCAACGTTTGAATTTAGAATGCAGAATTCAAAACTTAATAGCAAGAGCATGAGCATAAACAAAAATGACTTTAAAAATAGAAGGAAATCACACACATAAGAATGCTTGCAAATTTCAGAAGTCGAGTCTCTTCTATTGATGCAAAGAACTTAGAGAGTTTTCTTGCAAAATGTCTAACCTTCTTTTCTTTAGATATACATGAGTATTTATAGAGGTCTTCCCTCTCTCTTTTGCATCACAACATTTAAAACATAAAACAGATTTGAAGAGGCGATCCACAAAATATGCACTTGAAAAGAGAAACAATCCCCCTTAATCTGCCTCGGAGAAATGACATTCCCTGTTTTTATGGATCAAAACTAAAAATTAAATAGAAACAAGGGACCATATTTCTTCATTAAATGACCATTATCAGGGCAAGCCGAAAGTTGTTAGGAGATCACAAACAAGAACTTTTAATACTGGAGGCGTCTTTAATTTTGGTGGCATCAAAAACTGCCTTATGTTCTTCCATCTTGTGCACATTGATGAACAACAACATTTAATCTTGTAGCCTCTTTGACCACGATCTCAAAATTAGTTGGAGAGCTTTTATTTTATCCTTATCTTCTCCTCACGTTCTCCTATGCAATTCTGAAGGAAAAATGCGGACTAAACTGTATCGGGCCTTTGTTGTTGCTTTTGTCATGAAAATGCGACATGTCATGAAATCGTAACACTTTTACCTTACTGCTTTCTCTTTTGGCCACCAGTTGCAAAAATGTGACATGTCGCAAAATCGTGACATCTTCTCTTTGTTTAGCTTTGTCTCCATGACATGTCACGAAATTGCGACATTATCCTCTGTTTTGGCTTTTTCACTGCTCCTTGTCACGAAAATGTAACATGTCGCAAAATTGTGACATTTCTTCCTCCTGGCTCCTTTTCTGCTTTATACCTGCAAAAACGCGCCATGTCGCGAAATCGCGACATCCTTCTCTGTCTTGGATTTCATCTTCTGGAAAGTGGTGAAAATGGGACATGTCACGAAATCGTGACAATTTGTACTTGGCATTGTCTTTCTCATTTTTTTATCATGAAAATGCGTCATGTTGCAAAACAATTTCTCTCTGCCTTGTACTTTTCAGCCTTCATTTCATGAAAACATGACAGGTCACGAAAATGCGACATGTCGCAATATCGCGACGTTTTCACCGTTTTGTTCTTGCGTCCTCAACAAGTCACGAAATCACATGTTTCTATCTTCTTGTACTTTGTTTTTGCCTTATCTCCGTGAAAATGTGCCATGTCGTGAAATCATGACATTTCTCTGCGCTTCTTCTTCGTTGCCGCTTCCTGTCATGATATCGCGACAAGTTCCTCTTGCCTAGCTTTGTTTCCAAAAATGTCACGAAATCGTGACATCTTTCTCCTGTCATGATATCCCTTCCATGAAAATGTGACATGTCATGATATCGCAGCATTTTGTACCATCTGCTCCTTTTCTGCTTTACTATCGCGATATCATGACATTTTTCCTTGGTGCTCCTCTTTGCTGCTATATGTTGCGATATCATGATATTTTTCTATCACTTTGCTCTGTGGCCATTGCAATTCATGAAAACATGACATGTCACGATATCGTGACAACTTTTCATTTTTCACTTCCTCACCGCAACAAGTCGTAAAAATGTGACATGTCGCGATGTCATGACAACTTTTCCGTTACTGCTTCCTTTTGTTGCTCCTAGCGCCAAAATCCAACATGTTGTGATATCGTGATAGTTTTACTCCTTGGCTTCCTTTGGCTACCTTTAGCTGCGAAAACGTGACAGGTCGTGAAAATACGACATGTCACAATATCGCGACATTTTCTTTACTTAGCTCTTTTCTTCATTGAACGCCGCAAAACTGCAATAGGTTGTGATATCATGACATGTAGCGATATCGCGACATCTTACACTTACTTTGCTCTAACACAAAAATTGTAGATATTTTTGCATTTTCCCTTTCGAAGTATTTGGAGGGAAAAACAGAGGAGTTAGTATCTCTACAACTTGTGCATTCTCTTGCATGAACAGTAACAACAAAAATAATGTGGTAAAAATGCCAACATTCTTGGCGGCTCGTGGGGTATACATTTTTGTTGTATGCATGAACCCCAGGCCTTTATCCATTGGGCAATAGAGTCAAGAAGTTTGAGGAGCAGAAAAAAGTAAGTGTTGGTTGATACTGGACGTCTCTGCGGGCTGCTGCAACAAGCTCTTGCTGGCACTCGGCACTCAAAAATAGGACCTTCAGCAAAAATTTGTAGAATAGTAGAACTTCCCTTATTCCTTTAACTACTACTAAAAAGAAACACACACAAACTAAACATAAAATTGTACCTAAGATCCTAAGAAACACTTAGTGCCCTTGACACTTTATTTACTAGCCGGGCTATTTACAATATTTACAAAAATGTTTGCGACATGATTGGCATATTGCCACCACAAACCCAGCTTCGGGTGTCTATCCGGTGAACCTACAATGTCCATACCAAATCTAATTGTCCTTTAGTTGATCTTTGAAGTTTGGTTGACCTCTTGAAGTTTTCCATGTTGCGAATAGGGTGCAACATGGTAGGTTATCATGCATGTCAGTACCCACATAGTTGACGAATAATGTAGCAAAGATATTAGCCACATTGGAGGGCTCATTTGGGTACCAGTTGTAGTAATGGATGAAGCCAATACCTCCATTTTGAAGAGTCCACTAGTTGGGGGCTGAGTACAGGCTCTTCCAACCCCTTGATGCAACAACAGGACTTTTTCGACGATAGGCCTTTTTTTAGGATCTCCTTAGGCTCAACCTCTTGGTGAGGCCTGCTTATTGGGTTCTGGCTGAATACTTGTGTGTTATGCCCTAGGACACAAAAAGGGTGCAAAAATGTGCCCTTTTTGCTCTCAGGTTCTGCCACTTGAGCCTGTTCCCCTTCTCCTTCGCTCATCTCCTGATGGAAACTACAAGCAACCATATTATCTATTTTTGGGACAAAGCTTGCATATTCACATCGTTGGACTTGGATGAAAGCTGGCTCTTGAGCTACACACGGTTGCATCTCAGGTCTCTGTTCAGTATGAGGAATCTTCCATGGTGAATACTGCGTAGGGTAGACAGGAGCGGCGACTATCGAAGAAAGTGATGGAGTTTCTCCCCACTGCCACTTTCCTGACAGGAGCAAAAGTTGTTCCGCTCGCACTGCTTCCTCAAAGATTTGAAGGAACCTTCATTCACTTGATTGTAGCAAGAGGAGGCTTATGTCCGGGTGGAAAGCCCGAACATAGAAGATGTGGGCCTAGGTGGGTGTCGATCGGATCTTCTCTAGAATTCTCTTTCAACTTCTGTATAATCGTACATTGAAGTCTATGATGCTCTCTAGAGGTGTTTTGTGATGGTGGAGAAGTGCATTAAAGGCTGAAAGGGATCCTGAGAGCCGTCAAATTTTTTGATTAGTGCTCCCACTAGGTCATCCCATGAGCATATGCTTTTATGCCCGAGCAGTTTGTACCGTTGTAATGCCCTTCCTTCCAAAGACAGAACCAAAAGTCTGATCATGACATCTTCATGGATTATGTCATGGAGGATTGACAAAGTAGCAACATCTTCAAGGTGCTCTTGGACCATTCCCTTAGTGCCATTGTATTTTGTCAATGTCTTCAAGGCGCTTTTGGGAATTTCATGGTAACTTTGAAGATTCAGGGGGCCAGGATCATTCCAGCTAGGATAGCTTACACTTGCCATTATAGCAGCGGTCTACAGAGATCACGGTTATCGCCACTAAGTCGAAGTTGCCAGGTGAACATTCTTTTCTCTACTTGTGAGGTCAAGGCTGCTCACCAAACCTTAATTCCTCTAGGGTGTCATCTTTTAGCTTTAAAAGGGATCTACGATCAAGAAATTTGGATCTTCAGCTCAATAGAGTCACCAAATGAACTTACTATCTCCTCTTTGAGATCAAGATAGTTCATCAAAATCTTGATTCCTTTGGGTGTCAAAAAATGGTACTTGTGATTCCCACCAGGCATGCCAAAAATTGTTGGCACAGGTGGGTTTGTCAACTTGGAATAGTACTTGTCCCATCGATTATGGATCTTTTTGAGACAGAAACAGTCTGTCCCACCGAGCATGCCAAAAATTGTTGGTCACAAATCTGCCTAAGTACAATATTTCATCACTTGTGCGCCCTAGACTCGGCCAACATTGAAATGCCGAGGGAAAAAGAAAATTCCTTCGAACCAATCTCCAGAGAGGGCTGGCTCCCTTACTAAATTCTATACTATTTGAGGACTAGGGATGTAGGAAAGAAATTGAAAAATAACTGAAAGAAAGGGAAATATAGCCACTGGCCGAAGTGTATAATTTGAGGTAGACTAACAACAAAAATTCCACCACGTTTTATAACATATAATAAAAGGAAAGCAGTAGAATTTAACTCACACCTTTGTAGAGATAACCCCCAGATCGCATTTCAAAATCTACTCACTAACCAACAACATTTGAATTCAGAATGCAGAATTCAAAACTTAATAGCAAGAGCGTGAGCATAAACAGAAATGACTTTAAAAATAGAAGGAAATCACACACATAAGAATGCTTGCAAATTTCAGAAGCCAAGTCTCTTCTATTGATGCAGAGAACTTAGAGAGTTTTCTTGCAAAATGTCTAACCTTCTTTTCTTTAGATATACATGAGTATTTATAGGGGTCTTTCCTCTCTCTTTTGCATCATAGCATTTAAAACATAAAACAGATTTGAAGAGGCGATCCACAAAATATGCACTTGAAAAGAGAAACAATCCCCCTTAATCTGCCTCGGAGAAATGACATTCCCTGTTTTTATGGATCAAAACTGAAAATTAAACAAAAACAAGGGACCATATTTCTTCATTAAATGACCATTATCAGGGCAAGTCGAAAGTTGTTAGGAGATCATGAACAAGAACTTTTAATACTGGAGGCATCTTTAATTTTGGTGGCATCGAAAACTGCCTCATGTTCTTCCATCTTGCGCACATAGGTAAACAACAACATTTAATCTTGGAGCCTCTTTGACCACGATCTCAAAATCAGTTGGAGAGCTTTTATTTGATCCTTATCTTCTCTTCACGTTCTCCTATGCAATTCTAAAGGAAAAATATAGATTGAACTGTATCGGGCCTTTGTTGTTGCTTCTGTCATGAAAATGCGACATGTTGCAAAATTGTGACACTTTTACCTTACTGCTTTCTCTTTTGGCCACCAGTCGTGAAAATGCGAAATGTCACAAAATCACGACATATTCTCTTCGTTTAGCTTTGTCTCCATGACATGTCACGAAATCGTGACATTCTCCTCTGTTTTGGCTTTTTCGCTGCTCCTTGTCGTGAAAATGTAACATGTCGCGAAATCGCAACATTTCTTCCTCCTGGCTCCTTTTCTGCTTTATACCCGTGAAAACGCACCATGTCACGAAATCGTGACATCCTTCTCTGTCTTGGCTTTCATCTTCTGGCAAGTGGTGAAAATGGGACATGTCGTGAAATCGTGACAATTTGTAATTGGCATTGTCTTTCTCACTTTTTTACTGGGAAAACGCGACATGTCATGAAATCATGACAATTTATCTTTGCCTTGTACTTTTTAGACTTTGTTCTGTGAAAATGCGACATGTCGCGATATCCCAACATTTTCTCCGTTTTGTTCTCACGTCCTCAACAAGTCACAAAATCGCGACATGTTTCTATCTTCTTGTACTTTGTTTCTGCCTTATCTCTGTGAAAATGTGCCATGTCATGAAATCGCAACATTTATTCGTGCTTCTTCTTCATTGTCGCTTCTCATCGCGATATCGCAACAAGTTCCTCTTGCCTGGCTTCATTTCCAAAAATGTCATGAAATCGCGACATCTTTCTCCCGCCTTGTGTTTATCTTCAGTCCTTCCACGAAAACGTGACATGTCACGATATCATGGTATTTCGTACCATCTGCTCCTTTTCTGATTTATTGTCACGATATCGTGACATTTTTTCCTTGGTGCTCCTCTTTTTTGTTGTATGTCGTGATATCACGACATTTTTCTATCACTTTGCTCTGTGGCCACTGCAAGTCGCGAAAACGCAACATGTCACGATATCGCGACAACTTTTCATTTTTCACTTCCTTACCGCAACAAGTCATGAAAATGCGACATATCGTGATGTCATGACAACTTTGCCGTTACTGCTTCCTTTGTTTCTCCTAGCACGAAAATCCAACATGTCATGATATCGCGACAATTTTACTCTCTGGCTTCCTTTGGCTACTTTTAGCCGCGAAAACGTGACTGTGACATCATGAAATTTTCTATACTTATCTCTTTTCTTCATTGGAAACCGTCAAACTGCAATAGGTCACGATATCGTGACATCTTACACTTACTTTGCTCTAACACAAAAATTGTAGAGATTTTTGCATTTTCCCTTTTGAAGTATTTGGAGGGACAAACAGAGGAGTTAGTATCTCTACAACTTGTGCATTCTCTTGCATGAACAGTAACAACAAAAAAAATGTGGCAAAAATTCCAACAAATTGTTACAATATTGGGTGCCCAAAGACCAAGTCTTTCACAGAATTCGGGTGCACATCCAACGTTTCTCCGCATACCCACAATCGAGGTGGGAGAGCCAATACCATTGCTACTTGTATATAGGTTCTTTGATGTCTGATATTGCTTATCAAATCCTTCTGATGACATACACCTACACAGAAGGAAACAAAAGAGGTCAAATAGCAAGGGTGTATGGTGAAAACATGCAATCCCCATAGGGGCAAAATGGCATATGAATTAAAAGTGCATCAAATGACATCCAAATGACTTGAAAATTTTTAAATATATTAAATAGGAGGTTATGGGAGGATATCACCCAAAATAGATCATAAATTGCACCCATAGACCCCTCGATTTAGCGCTTCCCGCTTGCAACCTACGAAAAGGAAGACAACAAAATATCGAACCTGCGCTTATCCAAAACTCATGAAATTTGGTAAGTATGCATAAAGTGTCATTTCAATACAATCCATATGATCATATTTTCCAATTGGATCCCTGATCCACCTGCATCAAACTGGGGTGCCCGGATGGGCCCTACGAGCCTATGCAAACTTAAAAATAGCATAACTAATTCATTTTAACTCCAAATGACCTGAAACTTGAATTGTAGAATAATGGAATTATGTAGAAAATAACTAATTTAAAATAGTAAACAAATTACTTAATAATTTACCCTCATCCTGGTGGGCGATGGTGACTGCAACTATTTGGGGGACACCCTAAGAGGGGATACCCACAAAATATGGAAAATTTTTGTTACAAAACCACTATAATATGTTCCTAAACAACCTAAGGTGTTTTTTCATCAAATTTTGTGAAGAAATTCACTCAGATGGAAAATTTATGCTCGAATTACCTTCTTGAAGTCACCCGGTAACCTCCTTAGCAAAAGAGACATTACAAGGGCAAAAAGGTACAATAAGGTGAGGGGAAATCTCAACAGCACTCCGTTGCATATCCTATAACTCCACTATATATGTGTGTCTCTAAATTTTTTGTGCAAATTGCATCCACTTTATAGCCCAAAGGGGCTCAAGTGCAAAAAGGCATGCAAGGGCATGCATGGCAGGAGGCGTCATTTGTCAAAAAGGAGGCATGCATTGGATGGGGAAGAGAATATCCATTATTGGCATCCATAATGATGTGTTTCATGAGGATTCAATGTCCTCTACCCTGCATGCTCTGCTTGGCGGGTTAAATGGCAGTTTTTGGGTGGCATTTGGCCCAGATTTGACTTTTTTTTTGTCAAACTTCACCATCGTCCCACCCTGGGATGAGGGCTTACCACCATCCCAAGGTGGTATCATGGGAATCTATCATCATCCCAGGGTGGTACGATGGTGAATTTTGGGCCAAAACCTCCCAAAATTGGACCGATAGCCTCCAAAACCCTTTCTAGAGTGGCTAGAACCACTATGAGCCTCCTGAGGGTTGCCCAAGGGGCCATATTATGTCAATTTGATCATTGCTTTTGGGTGTTTAATTGGATTTACCATATTTTAGTTTCTAGAGATATTAATCCACTTATATTGCAATGTGAATCAAATTGTACATGCAAGTTGTAATGACTAGAGAGCCAACACTAAAAATGCATTACAATCATGTATATATGGCCCTCAAGGAGTGGTTGCAACAAGCTAATTAATGCTTCATTAATGGTAAATGGTAATTTCAGTGTCTATCTGGTTCATATGACTTTTCTACTCCTCCACCATAGATGGAATATTCTCTACTACATTTAGACACATCCCACTGACTACCTCTTCTTGAGCTTTTCCTTCACAATAAATTAGCTTGATGTTGTTGTCACCTAGACATGTTTATCTAGGAATTCAGGTAGTTGCATCACATAAATTCTTTAGCTACCACCTAATGTGCCTAAGTTTGTTAGGTATTAAATTAACTTATTTGCTCAAACCTTGAATCCAGTGCTCTAACATTGTTGGTGGGAAAGAAATTTTGAATCTATGAAACTTCTTCTTTGCAGTCGAGCCTTCGTACATTTGTGCTTACATGGGATGGAACTTTGGGCTGAATGGATACTTTGGTCCTATCCCAATATTCTATCGAGTCATTCACTATTTTGGGATGGGAAAATAGGATCCCTTTCTACCTCTAACCTTTCCATTTCTTTGCCTAACCTGGTGCTTGATCAACTTAGGGAAAAAATTTGGGATCGCCTTCTTCTAAATCTACCTTGGGGTTCTCCATCCATGTGGGTATATAATTGGGCAGTCAATTTAGGATCACTATTTCTTCTACCATCTTCCTAAACTTTCATTTGATTCAAATCACTTGTATGCAGACTTTTGGGAATGCCCACTACAATTTCATAAGTCGTTTTTCCACCTGGTGAACCTTTTGGCTTCCCTTCTTTCAGATAAATATTTTGGAAAATTTAACTTCTTTGAATTGCCCCATTTCTTCATCCAGTGCTTCAGTTAGCCATTTTTTCAAATTAGCCCCCCTCCCAAACATTTCTTTTCTTCAGGGAATAAGTGGGTGCAGAAAATTCACCCACAAGTAGTTGACCTAGAACCTTATTTTGGTTTATGCCTCTCTAGGGAATTCACTACTAAGCTAGGAGGTTACATGTATCTAGACTATTCTGGTATGATGATTCCATATAAAGAAAAAATGATAAGGATAATTCCTAAAAAACCTGTAGCTTATCATATTGAGAAAATAGAGGAAGACATGTGTAACCTCTCAATGTTGGAAGAGTCCAAACTAGTAGAAATCCTTGAAGATTTAGAAGTGGAGGATGAGTTGTCATTTAGAGAGGATTATAGTCTATTTGAGACAAGAATGGGAACTTATAGCATCTCTTCTGAGGATGAGAAAAGGACTCCTACCATATCAAATCAATCACTAAGAGAATCAAATATTTGGACAATGCATTTTGATGGAGCAAGGTGCAAAAATGGGGTTGGTGTTGGCATAATTTTAAAATCTCCCTTAGAAGGTATCAAGAGTTTTTCATATAGATTGACTTGGTCTTGTACCAATAATACTATAGAATATGAGGCTTTATTCTTAGGATTAATGCAAGCAAAGAAAATGGGAATAAAATAGTTAGACATATATGGAGATTCAGAACTAGTGGTTAATCAAGTTATAGAGAGGTGCAACAACAAGCACCACTACTTAAAAACATATAGGAATAGAGTATGGGATTTGATGGAATTTTTTGATGCCCTAAACATTCATTCTATCCCTAGAAGTATAAATATTTTGGCTGATGCTTTAGCAGTGAGAAGTTCTAACTTTAGTCCATCAGACTTAGGATCAACTAAAGATAAAAGGGTCAAATTAGTTTTTAGACCTTCAGTACCAGACAGATAAATTTTTTGGTAGATTTTTAAAAATGATGATCAGATTATTGACTTCCTAGTTAGAGAGGCTTGCTTGACTAATTTACAAGAATATTCACCTCAAGATATGGATCAACAAGATATCATACAGTTGAAAAATAATCATATCTCTAAAGGCTTGATCACATTAGAGAGTCTTTTTGATAATGAAGATGGAAAGAAGTCAAAAGCCATGAAAATTGATGATGAAGTTTATAAAGAAATTGAAATAGAAAAAAATAAGAAACTTAAGATCAATATCCGGTGTTCTCCAAGATAAGTGGAGGAACTTAAGGCCCTATGCCTTCAATACCAATATATTATAGCCTAGTCTTATGAAGATCTCAAAGTGTATGACAAAAGGATCATTCAGCACATGATCGAGTTAGAATCTAATGCAAAACCCTTTAGAAAAAATAAAGGCCTGTAAATCCTAATATGGAATCTATAATGAGTCAGGAATTGCTCAAATTTTTGAATGCAAATATCATCCACCCTATCAAATATTCTCCCTAGGTAGCTAACTTGGTACCCATCAAAAATAAGAATGGGGACATCTGCCTATGTATTGCTTTTAAAAATCTAAATAAAACATCATTGAAGGATCATTATCCTCTCCCTCAAATTGACCAAATTTTGCAAATTGTAGTGGGGACTGAGAGATTCTCTTTTTTGGATGGCTTCTCTAGATATAATCATATTTGGGTGAAGGACAAAGACTAGTTCAAAATAGTTTTTACTACCAAGTGGGGTACCTTTACCTATTAGAGAATACCTTTTGGTTTATCTAATGTAGGGAGCTATTTTTAGAGAGCCATAGACTATGCCTTTGGGGAGTTGATTAATAGAGTCATTCTCATCTACCTAGATGATATGACTCTTTTTTCCTATGAAAATAAGCGCATCTAAAATACTTGAAATATGTTTGTCAAAAATGCAGAGAATTTGGTATCTCCCTAAACCCAAAGAAATCATTTTTTGTAGTCCATGAGGGAAAATTGTTAGGGCATGTAGTCTCCAAAGAGGGAATGGCAATTGACCTTGATAGAGTAAAATCAATACTAGCTCTTCCTCTTCCCTTAAATAAAAAATCTTTGTAATATTTCTTTGGGTAGATAAATTTTGTAAGGAATTTTATCTTAGATTTCACTCAAATTATCAAACCAATCTTAGAGCTTCTTAGGAATAACATGGAGTTCAAATGGATTTAAAATAGGAAGTAAGCTTTTGAATCAATTAAACAAGCCATTGCTATTGCTCCAGTATTGGTAAACCTTGAATTTAGCAAGTATTTCATTCTATATGCCTATGGAGCTGAGGAGAGTTATGCGGTAGTGCTCACACAAAAGAATAATGCTAAGGAGGAACACCCTATATTTTTTGGAGCCAAACTCTCCATGAGTACCAAACTAAGTATAAATTTATTGAGAGACAAGTATTTGTAGTTATGAAATTATTAAAGAAATTCATATAATACTTGGCTCAAAACAAGACTTTGGTTTATGTGGTACACCTAGATGTTAGGAATTTTATTTTACAAGGAGATTTGGGTGATAAAAGAGTTGGTTGGATCACAAATATTTAGGAATTTGATATAGAGATCCATCCCACCAAGTTGGTGAGAGGAAGATCCTTGTGTCAAGAATTAGCTACCAAAGCAAATAGAGAAGATGAGGTAGCCTTCCAGATCCCAAAATCAGAGCAAAATTATGACACTCTCTCAGAAGGAGTAGATTGGGTTGATCAACTTACAAGCTATTTCCAAATAGGAATATACCCCTCAAATCTCAATGCTTCACAAAGGAGGTATAGACTACAAGCCCTAAACTATGTTTTATTGCCTAAGGGACTATTCAAAAAAAACCTAGATGGAGTCCTCTTAAGATGTGTCAAAGAAGACCAAAAATAAAATATCTTAAAAGAATTTCATGATGGGTTATCAAGAGGTCATTTTTCAGGCAAGACCACTACATTGAAAATTATAAGGGTTGGTTATTATTGGCCTACTATTTTCTTTGATGCTTTCAAAATTATCAGATCATGAAATAAATTTCAGAGGTATGTAGTAAGGAACAAGAATCCTACATTGCCTCTACATCCAATTCAAGTAGAGCAACCATTTTAGTAGTGGGGGCTAGATTTTGTAGGGGAGCTTAACCCTAATTCTTCAGTAGACCATAGATACATCTTGACTACCACAGACTATTTCATTAAATGGGTTGAGGCAATTCCAACAAAGAAGTTGGATCATGATGTAGTTATTAGATTTATTGAAAGCCTAATTACAAGGTTTGGTATCCCTAAAACTTTGATGAGCGATAATGGTCCATCCTTTATAGGGGTAAGATACATTGATTTTACCAAAAAATATGGTATTTGTTTGAAAAACCATCTAACTATTATCCACATGGGAATGGTTTAGCAAAACCTACCAACAAAAATTTACTCAGAATGTTGGAAAGATACTTGGAAGGCAACAAAAGAATCTGGCACTTGCTTTTTAATCAAGTCATATTGGCAGATAGAATTACAATAAAAAATGCAATAGATACTTTACCTTATTCCTTAGTGTATGGAAAAGAGGTTATGCTTCCTACACATTTGGAGATACCTACTTTAAAACTAACTAATTGAGCTAATTTTCTAGATGAAATTCTTGTGAAAGTAAGGTTGACTCGGTTATTGCAGGTAGAAGAACAGAGGAATGAAGCCTACAAATAGTTCAAGAATTACTTGGCATAAACAAAGGGTTGGTTTGACAAAAGAGCCACTTACAGGAGATTCAAAGTCAGAGATTTGGTCTTAAAATAAAATGGAGAGAAATCTAAACTAAGTAAACATTGTTAGCGTATAGCGCATAGTGTTTAATTACATTATTTGCACCTAAGTGGTTGCATAGGTGGTTAGGTCTAGGTTGGTTATGTTTCATTCTTCAACCACCTAATAAGCACATACTTGTATATATATTGGCACCATTGTGAATATGAATCTAATGCTCGTATTTTTTCAATATGGTATCAGAGCAGACAATTTTTTTATGTGTTGGAAACCTTGACCACTGGACTTTCTAATAGCACGAAGCACAAATCTATGGATGCATTCCATGGTGGGAATGAAACTCCACTTGATAGCTCTACAAGGTGATGGTGACATTTGCATGAAAGCATGAATCACAAGTGAGCAAGACCCTTGATCATAGGCAAGTGATATCTGATAGTATTCTAGGTGTAGGTGAACTAACATCACTCTACATAATTTTTGAGGTAAAGACTTCTAGATGAACACAAGCATACAGGACACAAATATGAGGAGCGGGACCCCTAAATTGAACTCACACCTTGAGATGAACACGTGGTGGGACTGCTAATGTAGACTATGCATGAACTTTAAGGTGAACATGTGGTAGTCATTGATTGGCTGATAGATGTGGCAAGTGTGGGTAACATGGTGACCTACAAGCACTCATGATTGAGCACTGATGTAGCACTTTTGATTTGGTGGGCTGTTAATGTGGCAGTACTGACTTGGTGGGCTGACATGGCACTAGTAACCTGGAGAACTATTGACATGGCAACATGAACTCTGCGGGACACATGGCAATGGGTGCTGATGTGGTGGGTGGCATTTCATTAGTCTCTATGGTAAAATATTTTTCAAAAGGCTCAATTTCCTGAATACAATCAAATTCATATGTGGGTGAAAGTGATTTTAAACACTGCATAGCTTTGCAGCATGATGAATGTGGGAGTAAAAATTCTTAATTTGACTTCAGTAATTTTGAGAGCTTTTCCATATTCCTACAAGATGTTGATCACATCCCTTCAAATTTCCATGAGACAATTTACTTTTGTGAAGTTGGTAAATTTGCTTCAAATCGAGGAGGCAAATCAACTTCAAAGAGATGAAGTGATAGATAATGCACTTTACTCAAAATAGGGGTCCAAAAGATAGGGTAACTTTTAGAAGGGAGGATCTTCTTCCAAAGGTTCCAAAGGCAAGGAACCTCAACAAAAACAAAATAAATATTGCAAGATTTGTGATATGGACAACCATGACACCAACAGGTGTTAATTTAAAATAAACAACCATAAGACCAAGGTCAAAATAAAAAGGGACATATTGCTTATGAGGAATCAAAATAAGATTTTGAGAGGGCACACAAGGTGCTCATGACTCACACATCTTCTCAACAAAATGATATTGTGTGGTATATTGATTCCAATGCCAGTAAACATGACTAGTGATAAATCATGGTTTGAGATATTTGAGGCTAAGGAAGGTAAACCAGTTACAATAACTGATGATAAGACCTACCAAGTCTAGGGTGAAGGATATGTTTTTGTCACTCTTCTAGATGGACAATGTTGTATGGAGAAAGTTATCTATGTTTTAGGATTGAAAATAAAAAAATTTCAGTCCCTCAGATCTTGGATAAAAATATGGCTATTGATTTTAGAGTTGAGGATGGAAATAAGTGATGCTTCATCACCAGGAAGGGAAAGCATGTTGCAATAGGTTCCTACAAGCATGGCTTGTTTACTTTATATGCCATTTCTATGCCTCATGTTGCCATGGCGGTAAACACAAAGGAGGCCACTTCTCTTTGGCACAAGAGATATGCACTAATGAATGGGTGTTGATGTGGCACTACTAAACTGGTGGGCTGCTGAGATGGCACTACTAACCTAGCAGGCTAACATGGTACTGTTGACTTGGAGGGCTACTGAAATGGTAGTACGAACTTCAAGGGACACGTGGCAATGGGCACTAATGTGGTGGGTGCTGATTTGTTAATCTCTATGATAAAATTTGTTTAAAAGGCTCGATTTCCCAAAGGTAATCAAAGTCATACATGGGTGAAAGCGATTTTAATCATTACACAGCTTTACAATGTGATGAATGTTGGATTAAAAAGTCATAATTTTTTTATTTTTCCTTGTCCACCGATGGCAAAGGAAATGCAATTTACCTTATGTGCTCTCTCTCCTAGCAAAGGCTCTAGCCCAGCCAGTTAGAAGTCGAGCTAACACGCACGAGGTCATGAGGTCGAACCTTGCATGAGAAGAAATTATTTTTGCTACACAAACATTCCCAAAAAGCAATAGGAGCATCAATTTTTTGCTAAAGAGGATTTTTGGGTATTTTTAAATATCAAAGGCTACCCCTTTGATTTCAACTTGTGGTGTAGCCAAGACAGTCGGCTAGCCTGTGATAAGGCTCTCGGTAGGGGGTCGAGAGTTCCAATATTCTGCAAAACCATTTTTTTATGAAAAAATACTTCAAAGGCCCTAAAAAAAATAAAAAAGGTATTTTTTAAAGTATTTTTACCTCAAAGGTATTTTTTAAAATATTATGCCTCAAAGGTATTTTTTTTGCCAATCAACTTCAAGAACATTGTCTCAATAGTGCATTTTTTTCCCATCAAACCAAAGAAAAATGGGAATCATAGAACAATTTCAAAATAATAATAGTGCATTTTTTTTCCACATCAAGAGATAAGACACCAAGATTTGTATTTTGTTTCTTTTGCAAACTGAAAGGATCATCAATATTTCTTCACACCTTGTTTATTTTGCAAACAAAAATGGGGAACAAAACAACATTATTTTTTGCAAAATTCTAACATAAGGGGGGAATTGTTGAATTGTGAATATAAATTTTTTGCAAGACCCCAAATTTTAAACCTATTTGTGTAATTTATTGCACTATAGTGTCCGGTATATATGGTACCTCTGGCCCACACTTACAAGTAAAACTATTATACTTTGGGCTACTATATCTAACACCTAATATAGCTACAACAATGACGTCTGAGCTATTTTTATCTATAAATTATCAAGGAGAAATAATGAAAGCCAACTGTATTTTGATATTCACTCCATTAAATACCCTAATTCATTCATATTGTTTGGCTTAATCTCCTCCAACTCATCATCCTTTTCAGAAGGGTTTTGAGGCAGGTGCCATCAATTTGAGTTAATTCCCTTTCACGTACTCTTTGTAAGTATAAAGAAATGGGAACAATTTTGGAGAGAAAAGGAACCTTCATACTGGTCATTGCTCAAGCATAGTTGTCAATCTTCATAGTAGCAATTTTTTGCAATAAGAGGGAGAAGATTCTTTTATCCATCCCAAAAAATATTTGCAATAAGGGGAGCAAACTTGTAAGGGTGCATTTTTAGTCAAAATTTTTGTAAAATTCTATTGAGGTGCATTTTCTATAGAGACTGATACCTTAAAAATGGGTAAATCAAAGAAGAAAAATGCCACAAAACCAACTGATGATGTTGTAAAATCAGTCAAAGATCCTTACTTTCTAACAGGATGGTAAGGAATGGATTTTTTTGAGGATGGAAAATATCTTACACTACATAGTGGTGTAAAATCCATTCTTAGAGATTCTAAATTTTTGAATACCTTCAAATAAATGGTGCTCAAATTTCTATAGGTATTGTAAGGGCAGTCTACATGACATTGATTTCACTTGACATGGCCCAACATCAAAAGAAAAGGGATATCAGTGAGGAATTAGAGGTCATGATCCTAATGGAAGATGCTTGTTGTGACACAAGTGACCTTCAACCCATGGTGGCGAATGCTTGTTGTGACACAAGTGACCTTAAGCCCATTTTGCCAATGCTTATTGTGATACAAGTGACCTCCTTCCTATAAGGGCAGATATCAGTTGTCACACAGGTGATCTCATCCTAAGGGTAGATTTTACTTGCGACACCAGTGACTTAAAAGTTGAAAATCCTAAAAATGAGCTCCATAATCTCATCAATAGTAACAAATATCATATTGTTAAAATCATTGATGAATATGAAGAACTTGGGTGTTTTGAAAAACACACCAAAGGCATTGGATCCAAACTAATGAAGAAAATGGGATTCAATGGTGAAATATTAGGTAAACATGGACAAGGTATTAAAACTCCTATAATTCTAAATGTCAGGCCAAATAATTAATGCCTTGGATATTCTAGACAAGCAAGTACTGATAAAACCATGTTTGCAAAACGTAAATCTCCTTCAACTCCTACAAAGCAGTATTACAGTCATTGTGGAAGAATAGGACATGTAGTGGCTAGGTGTTGGAAACTACATCCTTGTGATTCATATGGATTTACAAATCACTCCTCTTCAAATTGTTAGTACAAAGTGAAAATGGCCAACAAGGTTCATATTGATTGTGGATGGACGAATCTCACACAATGGACCCAAATGAAAGAAATGTTGTATAATTTCTATAGCAAAGGAAAAACCTATGGTAGACCCAGAGGCAGATCCAGTGGCAGACCTATTGAGTGAATATTTTACCCTATTACAAAATGATCACCACAAATAGAGTATTAAATTGAAAACTCTCTCTTACAAATAAATTAGATGAAATCATCTATTTCTCCAAGGTTCTAGTAAGAAAACATTTGTGCATATATGTAATTAATGAATATTTAAATAGAAACATGTATACCAAAATAAAATCAAACATGCAAGTGATAGTTAACAAGGGGCCTTGATAGTCCAGTTCAAACGATGCTTAGCAATCATGATCCTAAAACCTTCAAAATCATAAATGATTGGTTTCTTTTAATGCTCTTTATATTAGTCTGACTTGCCCTGAATCCTAGTTAGTAAGCTCATTTTATCTTCAAGTTAAAAGTTTCAAAAAGCAAAAATGTGTGGAATAGTCCACTTCATTTTAAATTCCATGCCTTTAATGTGAGGTTCATTTTATAGTTAGTGGATTCATTTTATCTTCATTATGGGTGTTCCACTATCACTACGTTAGAATTTGGTGTTAGTAATGGTTAGCAAGTTAGCATGTTAGTGTTCATTTGCTTTATCTACCATTAGTGTGAATTTGGCATTAGTAACCCCTCCTAACATTGATTTTATCTAAATATTAGCTTAATGCAGTTTGGAGGTGCAAAAATTCTGGATAATGACCAAAATAGAAGTAAATGAACAATAATTGAAAAACTGTAATTTTGGAAAATGGACCATAATAAACACTGAAATTAAAATGCATAAATTCTAGAAATACCGTAATGGAAATAATTAAAAAATAGAAATTATGGAAATGACTAGAATATAAAACAAATAAATACAAAAATTCTGGAAATAACTAGAATGTAAAAGAAATCAAAACAAAAATTTTGGAGATGACCAAAATCAGAAAATAACCATCTAAAATGACCACAAAACTAATCTAGGTTGCAGAAAATAAACAACATGAAATATCTACAAAGTTAGCTGGAAAAACAAAAATGACATCAAATTTTGGTTAACAATCCCCTCCCTGCAAAACCCCAAGTTATGAGATAAATCTAAAGACAACTTGACCTAACAGACTTGCAAAACAAAAACAATCAGATTAAGTGTGAGACTAAAATATAAGTGCATTTTATTCGATATTCACCTATTGTAACCCTTTAATGGCATAAACAGATAGATACAAGTCAAAAAGAAATGCAGAAAAGATACACCATAAATGCAGTAGTCTTAGACGTAATCCCCTTTTGGTTTTTCTCACAAAGGTTGTTCTTGCCAAAATGGAAGCATTTGATTTCGAAAAATAGTCTTCTTTTCACAAATTTCTAGCCCTTTGTACAATACCCTAATTGGATATTTAAGGACGTAGAATTCCATTCGTTTCAACTTCCCTAACTCCTTATAACTTATTTATTTATAGTTTTAAAAAATAAAAATAAAATAAAATATCAAAATCAAATTTATATTTTATTTTTATTTACCCCATTTAACATTATAACAAACAAAATAAAAATTGACCTATTCGATTTTATGTTCCCCTTTACATATTATAATAGAACAATAATTTCTATTATTAAATCTAAAAAAATAAACATTAAAGGAGGCCTTGCACCTCCACCCCATAACATGGTATATATTAAATTGACAAATTACTTCAAACCCTTGCTCATATCTTATAACTCTCGTGACTGTGTATATAAGGCTAAGACTATCACCCTAAGCTTTAATCATTATGTATATATAGGGTAACCCATTGTTTAATCAGAGTTTAACCCTTATAACCTTTCAAATACACTGCATGTAGGCTGAATAAAATACAAGGCATCACATAATTAGAAAAATGAAACTTATTTCTTTTACCCTGACTGTGATGCATTCTCCTGCAATGGCGACCACCCATGTCGACTACTATCATTATTATCCAACCGAGCTCTCCATTTTGGGTTCCTTTTGGGCCAACTTCCTTTCAACATCGTCGTCTTTGCTCAATTCATACTCACTTACAGAGTTCAAATCACCAATTCAAAAAAAACATCGTATCCTCTACGATGGCTTTTATCAAGAGGGAAACCTGCATTTAGGTTTTACTGGCAGGATACTTACGTTGAGATCTGACAGTTTGATTGCTTAGCTGTCATCTAGACACCTAACACCTATCTTGTTGTAGTCATCATCGGTACCCATTACCACTACATACGTCGGGACATTAGGAGAAGCTCCACGGTGGCACCTGAATCTCTGCAATACCACTGGATTTGACCATTCTCATTACCAAATCGACCACCTTTCATGTCGCGTAACCAATGGTTTTCTCTGTCCAGTTGCTGGTATATTCATCGAGTGCACTTTTGTATTAGTTGTCATCGATTTTGACACTTGCCCTTCCTATACCTTCATAGACCATTCGATCCCTATGCGCTTGTAAATTGCCCTTCGACATTGTGGATTTTATTTGAAAATACAACTCCCGTGATTGCTTCGTAGTAGACTCAATCAGCGTTATGAAAACATCTCTCATTACTATCTATTGCATCTGCGTGTAAGCTTCATGGGCTGTAACTAAACTTTGGGCAGCACGTGTCCTTGATCTTCTCAAAGCACTAGCCAAACGGGTTCCCTTTTCATATTATACTGTTAAAAATATATGTTACTGTCGATTGTTTCTGTGTATGTATCCACTATTTGTAGGTCATATTATCATCACAATATATGTCCATACGTTCCCATTATGATAATGTACCTACGAATATTCTTAAAGACTGTCTACTGTGTTTTTATTTATGTCTATTGGGATAACGAGTGGAGCAAGGTACCTAATGAAACCACCCATTCTATCACTATTCCAGGTCGATGAAGACCTGCAAAATCCCCTGTATAGGCATCGATGAAATTTGCGTCCACCATGGACCACCTGAATTACCCCACTTGATGTTGATTCCACTATACTGCGTGGATTCCTCATGTAACAGTCTCCCTCTTCGACGATTCCTTCAATCTCGGTGATATCCGTTAAACTTTCCTGTGTGAATGCTACATCATCCATGCATTTATCCATGATTAGTGACCATTGTGGATATACGACAAGGCAGCCAACATCCTCCACATTAGCGTCATCCCATTTGATATGTCATGACGCTACCCCATCGCGATATACTTCTTCCTCAGATCCTCAGAGTCCACGTATACCTACTCGACAATCTTCTGCCTCTATGTGTGAGGTGTCTTTCGGTCGCCTACACCATCCCGTAATTGCATATAATTAAGGGGATAAATTGTCATCATCCGGCATCTCGATACTGCCATCGAAACTCCCCCTGTCATCGCGTAATGTTACCCCTGGTGATATCTCTCCATCATGGGGTCCACCCAAGAGTACCTCGTCACACTGTCTAAATGCCACGAAATCTGCATCTTCCTTGTATTTACCTGCATGCTATACCGTGGCCATGTTTGAATGCTCCCTGATTTATGGTTGTCTTTGTAGCCTCCATGAATTGTCATGTGTCCACGTTTTCCACTGTCACCTACAATCAAACAATAAGCATTAATATACACATAAGTAACATGGAACTCATCTTTTAATATAAAACAACCCTAATCATATATATAACTGGTCATTTCATTTATATATAAGTAACATGGAACTCGTCACTTCATTCATTATATATATGAGAGTTAAGTTGTTTTATTTATTTTATTTTTTATTAATATATTATATTATATATAGATATATATAATATACTT
Organism: Wollemia nobilis; assembly: GCA_028583015.1. Taxonomy (NCBI): domain Eukaryota; kingdom Viridiplantae; phylum Streptophyta; class Pinopsida; order Araucariales; family Araucariaceae; genus Wollemia; species Wollemia nobilis. The sequence goes on from JAQPPZ010002524.1 coordinate 4,385,011, forward strand.
ATATATCTAATTTTTTTTTTTTTTTTTTAATAATTACTACTATTATTAATATATGAAATATAGTAATAATAATAATATTCATTTATTATTTTATTATTTTTTTACTTTTTTATTTTATTTATTCAAGTTTAATTCAAATGTTAAATTAAACTTAATTAGAACCAAACCTTTGGATTATACTAGTTTAAGACATTAAGTTTAAACATTATAATTAGTCTCAAAACTAAATCCACATTCAAGTATTTTGTGATAAATAAGAGGAGGGCTTGGATCGATGATGAGTTTTCAAAACACGAATTACAACTCCTGGATATGACCTATTGAAACCTTATAACAACCCTCTGGAGAGCAATTCAATCATGAATCTCAATCCAAACAACCAAGCCAGATGAACACAAGCAAATACTCACTACCTTACCAAATCAAACCTTGGAGGTAATGAAACCAACACTCAATGCAACTCACAATCCCCGAATACCAAATTTAAAGGTGGGTCCCCAATTATTGGGGCTAGTTATGGAGCAGCCACAATAAATGGTGACTTTGTTGGAAAATACTCCTAAGCATTTCAGTAAGAACCCAAACTCTGAAAACACACAAAACCTCAATTATTAGAATTATAAGCATCAACAAGTATCCAAAGAATAAGAATAGACCAAAAATGTCATGAACCATCAGAATCATTCAGCATGAGCTTAGTGTGTGCAAAGTGATTCATTCCTTATCGTTTGAAATCATTCAACATTCCATCATCAGCTTCACATTGATGTTTATGTCTTTATGATTTATGCATAAGATATTTTATGGATGATTTATGTAGGATTGGATGTATTGACAGGACGCCATAATATGAACAGCCTATTTTGCAGAGACGCAAACATTCTAGTACCATAAACAAACACACTAAAACTGTCTAACCCTCTTAAGACAAAATGTGTGGGCAGTGAATTCATTTACCATATCAAGAGCTCAGTTTTGAACCGCTACAATCCAAACCCAGTGTGTATGCAAGTGGACTCAGAGATTTGGGGAATCATATTCTCAACCTAAGTATGATGAGAATTTGACCCTATCCTTACTGCTCTGATCTTTGAGTTTATTACCTCATTTTGACCAAAATGGTTAAACCTATTATGGATGAAACCACAAGGCTAGCCTTTCCATTTTAGCGATCAGAGGTCTCACTTTTAAATGAGATATGTTGCCACGCATGAGCATACTCCACTATCATTCAAGCGTCTATAGCCCCGATGGAGGTTAGCCCCCATAGTCCATGATTTTGCTTTTGATTTCTTGAATCTTAGAGATTACTACCCATCCTTCTAGGGGGACCTGTAGTATGATCCTTACAATCCAATAGTCAGTGGTGTGTGATGCAAACAGACTTAGAGCTTTGGGTAATAGGACTCTCAACCTAAGTATGATGAGAATTTGACCCTATCCTTACTACTCTAATTTTTGAGTTTCAAGTATTGTGGAAGTGGTGAAAACCACTATTTTATGGACCATGTTGCATGATAGGACTAGCAAGGATGACCCTTTTCACCTCATATTTTATCCCAAGGATGGTTTTGGCAATTTTAACCAAGATTTTTTTAATGTGTAAATTGTGATCGGTTCAAGATAGTTTCGGCATCAGTTCCCAATCTCAATATCTTCTTATTTTATATTGTGCAATGATCCTAAGATAATTTGACATGTTTTTTGGTGATTGTCTTTGAAATGTAGATGCCAGTGAGATGCAATGTTTATGCAATGTGAAATGTACCATGAAATACAGATGAATGAGATTGAATATATGAAATATTTCACCCTAATTTGCAAAATTGACGACTTCATGCATCCCAAGTTTCAAACGATATTCTTTAATGTGTTTGTGGTACTCATGGAGCCTTCTGCAATACAATTCCAATGTTTCATATTCTCCTTATCTTAGTTAACATTCATGAGGACATAAACTGACATCTCGCTTTTCTCTTTTTTTTTCAAAACAAACCAAAATGGGCCAAAAAACCAACACCCAATGCTAAAGAAAAATCCAATCACCAAAATATCTGAAACACACTCTACAATGCTAGAAATCAATGAAAACTTGGAATCGAATGAATACAAAACACACAAATCAAACTTGCAAACATCAAAACATCACATATTTACATATAATATAGGACTTTACCTTTTTCAGGCCTGGAAGTAGTGCTTTAAATGTAGCTCATTAACGGACAAAGCCAAATCTTTCCCATCTAAGGTTTTTAATCTAAAACTATTCTCACCTAGGACTTCAAAAATTTGATACGGAACCAACCACAAGCAATCAAATTTTTCATGATCTCCTTTATTTTCATGTCTTTTATCCCACAGTAATACTAGGTCTAAAACTTTAAATTGTTTGATTTTAGACCTCTTGTCAATGAAATTGGAATTTTCATGAAGGGAATGTCATCATCGGCTCATGAGTGCAAAACAGAAATGAAACTAAAAAAATGAAATTTGACCTTAAAATGGAAATTTTCTATTTTCGGGTTTTTTAAATCTGCAACAAAACAACAACTTCGATGAATTTTTAAAAATACTAACAACTCTAAAAATGAAATTTCAAATTGCGTATTGGAAGTATGTAGTATAACCTACGCAATGGTTAAATTATTTTTTGTATTTTGAAGTTTTTTTAAATGTTTATTTTAATGTCTAAATATTAAAATAAAGTTAACATTTCTGGAAATAAAATACAAAAAAAAATGAAAATGCATTCAGTATGATGCTATCCTATTTCGACAAAACCGAAGATGTGAGGTTTCCATGCATGCAACCTAACCTATTGGACCTGCAAAACAAGCACAATCTAGATAAGCTAAGTGCTTGGCTCCTAGGGTTTTGAAATGAGGTTTTCAGATTTCAAATATTCGCATGATGTAACCCAAAGAAACTGGCATCAACTTCATCTATCAAGTCTAAATCTGAAAAGGGGAAAGAATAGACATTTAATCCATAGCATGCAAAGAAAATGACTCCTTCTTTCTTGCCCATAAGATGCAACTTTCTGAACATTTTCGTATTAAAAATGTGTCATTTTACAATAGCAAAAATTTGGTTTTCCCAAACCGAGTCCATGGAATAAAAATAGCCCAAACAGGTCCAGAATGGCCCTCTTGCCTTCAAATCTGCAACTCTGCTCGCGGCAATTTCCAACCCATGTCCATGAAGAAGAAAAACCAGTCTACGAAAGAAAAACAGCCCAACTAGGTCCAGAATGGCCTTATCGCCTTCAAATCTGCAACGCTACTTGTAGCAGTTTTCCACCCTTCTGGCCTCTTTGAATGGCATATTTAAACTTGTGAAAACATTGTTTCTCCTTCCATGACGGTTCGTTTCATTTGCCAATGGCTGTTCGTTTCACCTTCCCTGCATGTTCATTTCATTTTCCCATGGCTCTTCGTTTCACCTTCCCTGACTGTTCGTTTCATTTTGTGGCCCTTCGCCATGAAAATGCAACATGTCGCGATATCGCGACACTTTTCCTCCTTTGGCCGTGACGATGCAACATGTCGCGATATCGTGACACTTTTCTCTTTTTGGCCGCGACGATGCAACATGTCGTGATATCGTGACACTTTTTGTCTTTGGTCGCAAAAATGCAACATGTCGCGATATCGCGACACTTTTCTTTGTTGTTCTTTCTTTCCTTTTGGCCGCGATGATGCAACATGTCGCGATATCGCGACACTTTTTCTTCTCCTTTTTTGGCTGCGATAGTGCAACATGTCGCGATATCGCGACACTTTTTCTTTTTTCTCTCTCTTTGCTCTAAATCGCGATGGTGCAACATGTCGCGATATCGTGACACTTTTCTTCCTTTGGCCGGGATGGTGCAACATGTCGCGATATCGCGACACTTTTTGTTTTTGGCCGCGATGATGCAACATGTCGCGATATCGCGACACTTTTTCTCTTTTGGCCGCGATGGTGCAACATGTCGCGATATCGTGACACTTTTTCTTTTTGGCCACGATGGTGCAACATGTCGCGATATCGTGACATTTTTTCTTTTTGGCCGCGATGGTGCAACATGTCGCGATATCGCGACATTTTTTCTTTTTGGCCGCGATGGTGCAACATGTCGCGATATCGTGACACTTTTTCTTTTTTGGCCGCGATAGTGCAACATGTCACGATATCGTGACATTTTTTCTCTTTTGGCCGTGATGGTGCAACATGTCGCGATATCGCGACACTTTTTCTCTTTTGGCCGTGAAACTGCAACATGTCGCGATATCGTGACACTTTTTCTCCTTGTGGTGTTTTGCTTTTTTTCCTTGATTTTTAGCCTATGGGCCACTTCGGTCTTCTTGGAACACATGCAAAAAGGTGGGTCCCCAATTTTGGGGTACGTTGTGGAGCAGCCACAACAAATGGCGACTCTGCTAGGAAATGCTCTCGAGCATTTTGGTGAGAACTCAACCTGAAAACACACAGACTCAAATACAAGCGTCAGCAAATATCCCAAGAATGAAACTAGACGAGAAATACATGAAGCATTAGAATTATTAAGCATCAGCTCGGTGTGTGCAATGTGCTTCATTCCCTATCATTTGAAACTCGTTCAACTTTCCATTGTCGGTTTCACTTATGATTCGTATGCAAGGCTATGAATGATTCTTGTAGGATTTAATGCATGGTGAAGATGCTAGAGATATAACAAGCTTTGCAAAGGCTCAAACCTTCTAGTATCATGAACAAACATATCAAAACTGTCAAACCCTCTTAGGACCAAATATATGTATACCTGAATTAATTTACTAGATCCCAAAGTTGGTTATGTGTCACTACCATCTTGAACCCATGTGCAAGTGTAAGTGAAATCAGAGCTTTGGGGAATCGGATTCCCAACCTAAGCGAGATGGGAATTTAACCCTATCCTTGCTACTCTGATCTAGAGTTCATTACCTCATCTTGAACAAAATGATTTAACCTATTATGGATGAAATTGTCAGGCTAGCCTGTCCGTTTGAGTAGTTAGTGGTCTTGCTTTTAGACAAGACATGTTGCCATGCATGAGCATACTCCACTGCCAGCCAGGCGTCTATAGCCCCGGTGGAGATCAACCCCATAATCCAGGATTTGACTTTACTTTTGATTTCTTGGACCTTGGGGATGACTACCCATCCTTGCAAGGGACATGTAGTACGATCCTTCCAATCCAATATTAAAATGAAAGTAGAATGAAAAATATTTGCTTTGGAATTTCAAGCTCTTGAGTGGGCAAAATAGAAGCTTTGGGGAATCGGATTCTCAACCTAAGCGAGATGAGAATTAGACCCTATCCTTACTACTCCATGAAGGTCAAATCAGAGCTTTGGGGAATTGGATCCTCAACCTAAGTTCGATGAGGATTTAACCCTATCCTTACTACTCCGATTTTAGGCTTTAAGCACTATAGGAGTGGTAAAAACCACTATTTTAAGGATTATGTTGCATGATAGGACAGACACGAAATACTCCTTTCGCCTCACCTTTTCTTCCAAGTATGGTTTTGACCATTTTTCTCAAGATCCTCTTTAATATGTGTAAAACGTGCTTGGTTCAAGATAGTTCGGGCATCATTTCCCAACCTTAGGATCCTTTTAATATATGTTATGTAATAACCCTAAGAGGATTCGACACCTTTTCAATGATTGTATTTGAAATGTAGATGCAACTGAGATGAAATGTATATGCAATGCGGAATGTAACATGAGATATGAATGCATTGTTCTTTTTGAAATGCGGATGGAGTATATCACCTACTTTGCCATAATTTATAAAACTGACAACTTCATGCATCACAAGTTCCAAACGATATTCTTTAATGTGTTTGCGATACTCGTGGAGCTTTCTGCAATACAATTCCGATGTTTCATATTCTCTTAGTCTTAGTTAACATTCATAAGGACATAAGTTGACATCTTGCTTTTCTTTTTTTCTTTTTCTTTTTTTTTCAAGACAAACCAAAAGTGTCCAAAGGACCAACACACAAAACTTAAAACCAAAATGAGATCCAATCCAAAACCAAAACACAACAACCAATAGTATATACAAATGTACAATATAATACAAGATGGTGCAAAGTTTGGATTATCATTTTCCCGGATCCCAAACCTGATTAGAATTCTTTAAAAGACATATGACGTGATACGCATACCCAGTTTGGAAGTAATCAAACAAGAACAAGACTAGACCAAACAATGCAACCAACTTCAACTTTTCCCTCTCACCCCACCAATTAGATTTAGTTCCATTAGTATTCTCATAGGTGAGATTCAAATTACCAAATTGATTAGACAATGGTTGATTTTCAATTCTTTCTTGTCTATTCTTTAAGGTGCAAATTTCATAATTCCATTCATGATTTAGAAGTAGGCTTTCTTTATTCAAAATGAAATTTTGTAAGCAAGAGCCTATTTCTAAAATTTTCAAAGCTAATTCATTTTCCATGTTCTTAGGCCAATTAAAATTGTGCAACAATTTACAAGCCTCTAGGATATTTACTAAATTGGGATCATTAGGAGTTTTTATCCTAACTTCAAGAATTAATTGTTGATGAATTTGATTTAGCAATTTAAATGCATCCAACTCCTTTTCATTCATTAAAGTAATGTTATCAAAGGTGTGGTTAGAAATTAATCCTTGTTCTTCATTCACCTTCAAAGGCATTTCATCATATAGCACTTGTTCTTTCTCCATGATTTGTTTATCAAAGGCACCAAACCTAGGTACCCAATTGAACACCTGTCCATCCCTTTCAAACCATAAGTCTTGTCTATCTAGGGGTGGGTTAACTAACACATTTCCATGGTCAATCACTTGGGTTGTTTTGGGTAACGTGAGATTTTCAATTGGATCATCAATGATATCAAACCCAAATGATTTAGGTTTTGTAATTTTCTCATTTTGAAATGGCATAATCATTGTAGCACAAGTAAGTGGATCAAGATTTTCAATTTCTTTTCCTTCAAAGGAATCTAAAGCAAATGACTCTCTTCCTTGATTCATGGTTGTAGAATCCTTATCATCTTCCAAGTTCAAGTTATGACGCTCAAGTACCTCTTCTTCATCTTCTGATTCATCAGCATGTTTCTCATCCAATTCATCTTCACCTTCCTTAGATGATTCAGTTATTTCCAGAAGTGGGTTATTTCTTGAATTCAAATTGGTAAAGCTATCATAATCCAAATTTGTAACCCATGATTCAATTTTATCACAATTTGGAAGGTGTGGATCCTCTTGGTCATCACTTTTGAGAGCATCATCCAAAGTGTCTTTCGAGAACAAGTGGTGAAATTCGATTATGTCTTCAACTTCATTTGTTGATTTTATTTCAGATTCATTTTCAGTCACTTGTGATGACTTAGGATCTTCTACAATGGGATCAATTTTTGAATTCCGTGTCATATAGCTGCTCCAATCCTTTGCAAGTACCTCTGACCAAATCATATCCACATAAGTTTGTTCATCCAAATATTCCTTTTTGGGTAATGATTCTGGATATTTCTTTTCCAAAACAAGATGGTGATCATTTGATTCCAACTTCTTGTTACCCATCCATAGAATTTCTTCTCCAAAATATTCATGCTCTTCAAGACTTTTCGAATAGGTATTTACTTCAACGTGAGTTACCTCAAAATTTCTTGTATCGCTTGAAGAAGCATAACATGAAACATCATTAAGATCGGAATTATGAATTTTCTTCCTAGGATGATTTGGATGCATACATTGATGTGCTCTTTTTTGTGGTGGAACATGCCTACATACCTTCTTAACCACTTTCTTTTGCTCTTTTACTTCCGATACGAACTCTTTGGGTTGAGTGGTAGAAGTAGTAGGATTAGTTGGATTGATATCCATGGACAATGCTTGAACATTTTTTGCAATGGTTCCATGAGTGACCACATGATTCTCTAATTGAGGCATAGTTGGATGGATGAAAGTACTTGTATAAGCACATGTGGGAGCATAAGTTGGTATGGTAGGATAAATTTGATTGTAGGGAAAAACATTTGATATCAAATTTTGTTGTGCCCACGCTTGATTTACCATCGAGGCTTGATTGCAAGCCCCTAGTTGTCCTACCATAGTTGATTGCTCCATTCCATAACCTTGTGGCCTCAATTGTTGATCTACGATCATAGCTTCTATGTAGGCCGATGCAAGATCAGTAACCAAGGGATTCATCCTAACAAATATGGCAAACAATGGATCCAATGCTCGAAAGTATATTTGAAGAGTGCCACTTTCCTCAATAGTATAAGGAGAAATTAATCTCGCATGAAGCTTTTGAAACCTCAAGTTGAAACTTCTCACTGGCTCATTAGGTTCTCTTTTGCAAGAAGCAAATTGTTGAAATATCGTGAGAGGATCAATGAACAACCTAAATTGATTGATAAACTCATCTTTCAATTGAGTCCAAGATGTAATAGAACCAAGGGGTAAATTGATGTACCAATCATATGCCACCTCATCTAGGGTTCCAGGAAACATTCTACATGCCACATCCTCATGTTTGACATTCCATCTAACTAGGATATCCACATAGGCTTGAATATGTTCCTCGGCTAATGTTGGACCATTGTGTTTAAACTTGGGCAAATGTTTTTCTACGTTCTTGGGTAAATCATGAAAATCTCCACTAATGTTCAACGGATTAGCATGTATCCCATACCACGTTCCTACAGTTGTAGCCATTGATGAAACTCAAAGAATAATTTCAAAACCAATTTGTTAGTCCTGAATAAAAGAAGAAACCAAGACAGAGCAATATTCTAAAAATGTAAATTAGTTTCTGATTCACTAGATTGCATATGCGCAAGTGAAGAGCATACTCCTAGTGTTGTAGGCTTTCTGATTCACAAGATCGCATTACACGCAAGTGAAGAGCATAATACCGACAACAAATACATTTTAGACAAAATAATTCCTTACAAATAATCATGAAATGACTAGCAAATATAAAAACATGTAACGTATGAATAATCGTGTTAGCATCAACCAAGAAATGTATCCATTAAAATCCGATAAAAGTAATTGCATGGAGACAACCTCGTTAGTCAAGACCAAAATTTTTTTTTTTTTTTCAAAATCGAATCAAAACACATTATTCCTGTATGAACAATCAAAAGTGTTAGAACAATGCATAGCAATTCATGTCCTCCTTTTAACAGTACAAGGTTGTATTGTTAAAAGAGGGCTACAAATAATAATCAATAGGGCATGAAATATTCAAAATTTAAATCCCTATAGCATTTAAATCACACTGAAATAAACCAATTCAAGCCCTCCTTCTAGCGCCAAAATGTTGAGTGGTATTTTCACACAGCTGTGAAAGTACACTCTCCTTTAGGATTTGAGCTCCAAATCCCCTCTTGCAAAGAAGTTAAACAAACAACTTCTCCAAGGTCTTCGCTATATTAGCATTTGCATATGTGTATTAGTAATCTCAAATAAAGATATTCAATTTAAATGCTTGGAACACCTTAGTGATTGCAAGTAACTGTAAACAAGGGGCAATGTTGGTTTATTTTACCATGAAACTTTAGTGATTGTTCATTGAACCAAAATAGAGAAAATGAGTTGGACCTCCTATGACCACAATGTGGTGCTCAAGAAATGGAAATTTGGAAGATAAAAAAATTAGAATTGGAATTATGAAGGGAGCATCAGGCTAGAGTGAAAGAAATGAGCGAATGAAATTGACTTAAAATGGAAATTTTTATTTGGGTTTTTAAAGAACCCTTGATACTCCCCAAATGTCAATGCTTTAGTATGTATTACCTACAGGTTAAATTATTTTTGGATTTTGAAGTTTTTTAAATGTTTATTTTAATGCCTGAATATTAAAATAAAGTTAAAATTTCTGAAAATAAAATGCAGAAAAATGAAAATGAAATGCAGAAAAATAAAATGCATTCAGTATGATGCTATCCTATTTCGACAAAACCGAAGATGTGAGGTCTCCATGCATGCAACCTAACCTATTGGACCTGCAAAACAAGCACAATCCGGATAAGCTAGGTGCTGGCTCCTAGGGTTTTGAAATAAAAATTCAGATTTCAAATATTCGCCTAAAGCAACCCAAAGAAACTGGCATCAACTCTATCTACAAGTCTAAATCTGAAAAGGGGAAAGAATAGACATTAAATCCATAGCATGCAAAGAAAATGACTCCCTTTCTTGCCCACAAAATGCAACTTTCTAAAATTTTATGTATTAAAAATTTGTCATTTTACAATAGCAAAATTTTTGGTTTTCCCAAACCAGTCCATGGAAGAAAAATAGCCCAAACAGGTCCATAATGGCCCTCTTGCCTTCAAATCTGCAACTCTGCTTGCAGCAGTTTCCAACCCATGTCCATGAAGAAGAAAAACCAGTCTATGGAAGAAAAACAACCCAACTAGGTCCAGAATGGCCTTATCGCCTTCAAATCTGCAACGCTACTTGCAGTAGTTTTCCACCCTTCTGGCCTCTTTGAATGGCGTATTTAAACTTGTGAAAACATTGTTTCTCCTTCCATGACGGTTCATTTCATTTGCCAATGGTTGTTCGTTTCACCTTCCCTGCATGTTCGTTTCATTTTCCCATGGCTCTTCATTTCACCTTCCCTGACTGTTCGTTTCATTTTGTGGCCCTTCGTCGCAAAAATGCAACATGTCGTGATATCGCGACACTTTTCCTCCTTTGGCCGCGACGATGCAACATGTCGTGATATCGTGACACTTTTCTCTTTTGGCCACGACGATGCAACATGTCGCGATATCGCGACACTTTTTGTCTTTGGCCGCGAAAATGCAACATGTCGCGATATCGTGACACTTTTCTTTCTTGTTCTTTCTTTCCTCATTTGGTCGCGAAAATGCAACATGTCGCGATATCGCGACACTTTTTCTTTCTCCTTTTTTGGTCGCTATGATGCAACATGTCGTGATATCGTGACACTTTTTCTTTCTTCTCTCTCTCTTTGCTCTGAATCGCAAAAATGCAACATGTCGCGATATCGTGACACTTTTTCTTCCTTTGGCCGCGATGGTGCAACATGTCGTGATATCGCGACACTTTTTTTTTTTGGCCGCGATGATGCAACATTTCGCGATATCGCGACACTTTTTCTTTTTTGGCCGCGATGGTGCAACATGTCGCGATATCGCGACATTTTTTCTTTTTTGGCCGCGATGGTGCAACATGTCGCGATATCGCGACACTTTTTTTTTTTGGCCGCGATGGTGCAACATGTCGTGATATCGTGACATTTTTCTTTTTTTGTCCGCGATGGTGCAACATGTCGCGATATCGCGACACTTTTTCTATTTTTTCCGCGATGGTGCAACATGTCGCGATATCGTGACACTTTTTCTCTTTTGGTCGCGACAGTGCAACATGTCGCGATATCGTGACACTTTTTCTCTTTTGGCCGTGAAACGCAACATGTCGCGATATCGTGACACTTTTTCTCCTTGTGGTGTTTTGCTTTTTTTCCTTGATTTTTAGCCTATGGGTCACTTCGGTCTTCTTGGAACACATGCAAAAAAGGTGGGTCCCCAATTTTGGGGCACATTGTGGAGCAACCACAACACAGCCCAAAGGGTAAACTTTAGCTTTCTATGCCAATCCCTAGGGTTCTTTTCAAGTAATTTTATGATTACACATAGCAAGTTCTTGAATATTATTAGAGGATTCTGCTAAACCATTACCTTGTGGTTAATAATTTGAGGATAATTTCAATCTTACCATATTATCATATGCCCAAGTTGCAAATTCTAAAGAATAAAATGCAGGGCCATTATCACTTACAATCATGTTGGGAATTCCGAAACGAGTCACAATATTATCCTCTAAAAACTTAATAACAACTTTTGAAGTAGTGTGCTTAGTGGGAATGGCTTCAGGCCACCTTGTGTAGTAATTTACGACAGTAAGGATATATTTATGAGAATCATATGAGTTAGGATTGATTATACCAACAAAATCCAATCCCCATTGTGCAAAAGGCCTTGCCTCTACCACAGACTGTAATGGCATTGCATCATTTATTTCTCTGTTGGCCACCACTTGACATGTGTGGCATGATCTCACATGAGCATGTGCATATTTGAACAAATGGGGCCAATAGTATCTGGTCCTAAGGATTTGATGAGTTGTAGCATTGGCTTACCCGTGTCCAGTTCCATTCTTCCCATGGAAATCCTTAAGTACTTGGGTCACCTCTTCTTGATCAACACAATGAAGATAAATTCCATCGTGGTTCAACCTGTACAAGACACCAAACTTAATTAGAAAATTTACATATTTTAAATGCAAGGCTCTTCATTGAGTGGAATTGAGATGCGATGGGCACTTACCATTCAATAAGAAATATACAATATCAACATACCACTCATCTTTGGTTATGTCATCTACCTCATAATGTTGACATGATATCAACGGATTGATTTATGTGATTGACTTGACCAGACCTTGTCCATGAACTATTTTCATAGGTTGGATTTCTAGATCGAATTCTTGGAGGGTCAAAATCCATTTTCTTCGTCTTTCACCTAGTTCATTTTGTGAAAACATAGACTTAACAGTAGGGTCAAGGACTACAACAAAGACCTTGCTATGAACTATGTAATGTCTGAATTTCTTGATGGTCTTGAATAATGCATACATTTTTTTATCCAAAATAGAATATCTCAATTTTGCATCCTTCAAGGGAGCACTCAAGAAAGCTAAGGGATTTTCAATGTTATCTTCGCTCTTCTGAGTTAAGATGCTCGTAAAGAAATTATCTAAAGAAAACATATAGACATAAAAAGGCTTTGAATAATCTAGACTGATTAAAATAGGGGCCCTAGTGATAGCATCCTTGATGCTTTTAAAATCTTCCCTATTTGCATTTGTCCATTTGATCTGAACATCCTTCTTTAACATGTCATTCAAGGGCTTGGCGATCTCAGAAAATCCTGAAATAAATTTCCTTACAAAGTTAATTTTACCAAAAAAGGATCTTAACTCTTTCTTGCTATTGGGTGGAGGAATGGCTAGTATAGCTATGATTCTTTCTGGATCAATAGCAATCCCATATTTTAAAATGACATGGCCCAATAGCTTACCTTCTGTTACCTCATAGATGCATTTTTTGGATTAAGGGAGATCCCATGTTCCCTATATCTCTGGAATATTTTGCTCAAATCCTTGACATGATCTTCTCTTTTCTTAGAGAAAATAGGAATGTCATCAACATAGACAATGATAGACTTATGAATGAACCCTTTGAATGTGAAATCCATGGCTCGTTGGAAATTTGCACCCATAATCAATAATCCATAAGGCATTCTTCTATATGAGAATGTACCCCATTTCATTGTGAATGCCATATTCATTCTATCATTTGGATGAATAAGAATCTTATTATACCTCGAATAACCATCTAGGAACAACATAATTTCTAACCCATTAACCTTTTGAAGAATCTCATCAATAGTAGACAATGGGTAATTATCCTTTTGGCAAGCCTTATTTAAATTCTTGAATTCAATACACAACCTTATCTGTCCATTCTTCCTTCTCACAAGGACAAGATTGGCCACCCATGTGGAATGTCTAACAGGAAATATAATTTTTGCTTCTAGAAATATCTTTACCTCTTTCTCTATTAGGGGTTCTAAAATCGGGTTGATCATTATTTGTCTTTTTTTGAAAGGCTTGGAGTTAGGTTTTAATGTAATCGTATGTATTATCACATTTTTATCATAAGTTTTCAAATCCTTATAACTCCATGCTATGCAATCCACATATTCCTTTAATGCATGAGTGATAGCCTCCCTTTATTTTCTTGTACATGCCTTAGCAATGAATACTTATTGTGGATTTTTTGCACTCCCTAAGTTGATTAGATCACATGCTTCTTTAGGGGTTGGTATCTTTTTGCATCTTTTTTCTTGATATCCGATATCAAATATATTTTCTAGAGAAACCATATCCTTTGGCATTTTTTCATGATTTGGTTTGTTTCACTTTCCAAGTATGCTTCTTCTTGTCTTGTCCTATCTTCATCTATCGCCTAATTTTCAAAAATACCATAATTAGTGATGAAGTTGAAAACGTGTCTATCACTATCGAATACTTGGAAATTGGTAACATTGTCTAGTATCGAGGGACAAGGCACTAATTCAATTGTAAATTTCTTGCATTTTTTATGGTCCACAGGTTTGAGCATGCTTGCGGCTACGACTAAAGAATCTACCATACAATTGTTTTTCCTAGATATAAGGGATAAATTGAAGGCATCAAACTTGTCTACCAAATCTCTAACTCTAGTTTTGTAAAGGCTTAATCTTTTATCCCGACAAGTATATTTCCCTTTAACTTGTTTAACCACCAAATCCAAATCTCCCAACACTTTAAGACACTTAAATTTCTTCCTTAGGGCCAATTGAAGTCCAAAGATAAGCGCTTAATATTCTACCATGTTATTGGTGGCTAGAAACTGTAATCTGTAGGTAGCAAGCATAGGCTTACTACCAGGACATGTAAGTTCGATACCAACTCCAACACATTATTTTGAATTGGATCCATCGAATCTTAGAGGCCAAACCAAATATCGTCTTCCAAAGTGTTACAAGAATGGCTTTCCTTTTGATGTTCTTCGGTAGCTTCTTCTATGTCAAATGTGTAGGCTCCTAACTCAATTTCAGAAAATAAAATCTCATTGGACCTATTATATTTTGTTATCATCTCTTTGATTATTGGCTCACTATCCACCCAAATTTGGTTTGCTACTCCTCTCCAAGTCAACCACATATGGGAAGAATATGTTATGATAAATCTGTTTATGTTTTTACTCCAATCTCTTCCCAATACCATGTCGTATTTGGTGGGGATATTAAGTACCAATATGTCCATGTGATGTTGAACCCTAGGTTCTGAGTTAATCTGAATAAGGACATCATTTATACTTCCAACCGCATCCATCACCGATCTATCCAATTGTACCACCTTACTCTTAGAAGGGATTGGTGTGAATCCTAACTTTTGGCAAATCTCAAAGGGCATGATGTTAGTCGAAGCACCCGAATCTATCAAAAAATTGTGTAAGTTTTTACCTATAATTCTAATGGTTATGATAAAAGGAGGTACTTCTCATTTTTACCTTATCAAAACTAATTGAGACTCGGTACCCTTAACTTCATGGATTTGACTAGGTGGGTTCAACCCTTTCAGAAAACATATCTCTTGACCCAAAATTTTAGCGACCTCAAACATCGAGATATTAGCCTTAGTCTTTTTCATATCCTCTTCTAAGTCATAAGTGGACTTTTCAGAATTTGGCATCTTTTGTGTTGGTTTGGATACTTCAACAATAGGAGGTGGAGGTGGATTGATGTCACCTTTTACATTAGGAGGAATTAAGGGGTTGTTTGGAGGAGTAGAGGAAGTTTTGGGATCCTTAGAACTTCTTGTGTAATACCCATGATTTCCTTTCCCAAAACGTCTAATGGCTTGGACTTCCAAATTTTTATCATCTTCTTCTCCTAAGACCTCAGTGTCCTCCTCTTCCTCACTCTCTTGAATGTGGACAACTTTAGTCACTAAATTATTCTATTTTCCTTGACAACAATAGGGTAATTCCTCATCACAAGGCTCCAATTCACCAAAATCTTCTAAATTTTTTGCCTTATTGGCTACAGGGTTGGGTACGCACCCATTGTTGGGTTGAATATTATATGGTCTTGTCCTCCTATGGTTATGATTCCAATTAGGTATAGGAGCTTGGGAAACTTTTTTTTGTAGATGGACTATGTCATTGCCTTGCTTGATAGTGATTATCTTTAATTATTCCAATTTAGAATTAGGCCCTTACGGTTGGGGCATCGCATTGCCAGATCCACTAGTATTTCTTGTATTAACAACCTCTAGAATGGGTACAATGGCCTATTTTTTAGCATTTTGGTTCCACCTAGGGTTCACACTTTGAAGCAGTGTGACCAACGGATAAATCATTGTGCTTTGGGTATTGATCAAATTGAATCCAGACATGGTCAACTGATTACTGATTGTACTTAACCCAGGCATGGTTATTTAATTGTTTGGCAACATGGCTGATGGTGGAATGGATGCGTTAGGATAAGAGATAAATGGTGAATATG
Source organism: Wollemia nobilis (assembly GCA_028583015.1). NCBI lineage: Eukaryota > Viridiplantae > Streptophyta > Pinopsida > Araucariales > Araucariaceae > Wollemia > Wollemia nobilis. The sequence continues at coordinate 4,401,165 of JAQPPZ010002524.1, forward strand.
CGGGTGTGAATGGGTATGGTTGTTGATATGTTAATTTGTTCATCATTGGAACTTGTGATGCCATCACCTTATTCATCATGGAAAACTGATTGTATGGACCATATTATCCCATCCCAGCCAATTAAGACAACCCCCCACCTGGAGATGTCATTTTTTGTTCAAGGGTCATGGTATCTGCATAAGCTAGGGCAAGAGTTGTAACCTATGGATTTCTTCTAGAAAATAAAGATATTAAAGGGTCTAGAGCTCCAAAATATAATTGAAGATCCATAGTAGCATCTACCACAAAATGGTAAGTTACATTTGTGTAAAGCTTTTGGAACCTAGCATTGAACATCCTAATAGGCTCATTAGGTAACTGTTTATAGGACACAAATAAATTATAGATGATGGAAGGGTCTAACAACAATCAAAATTGGCTAATAAAGGTAGCTTCCAATTGGGCCCATGAAGTAATGGACCCTACGGGAAGTTTTTGATACCATTCCTAAGCCATATGATCCAAACTGCCAGGGAAGACTCAACATGCAACATCTTTATGAGTAAACCCTTTTCTAAACATATAATCCTTGTAAATTTGGACATGTTCCTTAGCCATAATGGGACCATCATGTATGAACTTGGGTAATGACCTTTCAATATGTCTAGGTATGTCTTGGACATCCTTCAGTATATTCAAGGGAGAGCTTTGTGCACCACACCAAAGAGTGGGTTGTTGTTGTTTTTTTTTTGGGGGGGCCATGTTATTCAATGGTGATGACCTTGTGGTAACAATAGAAACAATCGCAGTAATAGGGACAGATACACTTGATGTAGTTGTCACAATGGAAATAGTGGGTGTAGGCCCACTAGATGTACTTGAGTCTAATGATGACCCTAGCTCAAGTATACTAGGTGGTATTTCGATCTGTTAAGTTTTGTTTCTTGGTCTTCTAGAATTGGGAGAAAGACTTTGAAAAATAGTTTCCCCAGTGGTTTTAGATCTAGAATCTATGTACTCAGGTTGATCCAACTTGGAAGAACTAACGCTCTAAAATACTTCTCACAAATTACTCACAATAAAACCTAAATAAGTAATGTACCTACAAGCACAATAAGGTGGAAACAAAACTACCCACATTAACTGTTAGAACAAAAAAGATCTAAATCACAAAGCTATGAAAGAAGGCCCTCCTAGCGCCAAAATTTTGAGTGAATATTTTTCCCTATTGCAAAATGATCACCACAAACAAAGTATTAAGTTGAAAACTCTCTCTTGCAAAGAAATTAGATGAAATCATCTATTTCTCCAAGGTTATGGTAAGCAAACATTCATGCATATATGTAATCAATGAATATTGAAATAGATACATGTATACCATAATAAACTCAAACATGCAAGTGATAGTTAACAAGGGGCCTTGATAGTCTAGTTCAAATGATGCTTAGCAATCATGATTCTTAAACCTTCAAAAGCATAAATAATTGGTTCCTTTTAGTGCTCTTTATATTAGTCTGACTTACCCTGAATCCCAATTAGTAAGCTCATTTTGTCTTCAAGTTAAAAGTTTCAAAATGCAAAAATGCGTGGAATAGTCCACTTCATTTTAAATTCCATGCCTTTAATGTGAGGTTCGTTTTACAGTTAGTGGATTCATTTTATCTTCATTATAGGCATTCCATTATCTTCATTATGTTAACTATGGTTGTTCTACGTGATAAGTTGGTGTTAGTAATGGTTAGCAAGTTAGCATGTTAGTGTTCACTTGTTTTATCTACCATTAATGTGAATTTGGCGTTAGTAACCCCTCCTAGCATTGATTTTATCTGAAGATTAGCTTAATGCAGTTTGGAGGTGCAAAAATTCTAAATAAGCACAAAAATAGAAGTAAATGAACAAGAACTAAAGAACTGCAATTCTGGAAAATGGACTAGAATAAACATTGAAATTAAAATGAAAAAATTTTGGAAATACCAGAATGGAAATAATTAGAAAATAGAAATTTTGGAAATGACTAGAATATAAAATAAATAAATACAAAAATTCTGGAAATTACGAGAATGGAAAAGAAATCAAAACAAAAATTTTGGATATGACCGAAATAAGAGAATAACCATTTAAAATGACCACAAAACTAATCTAGGTTGCAAAAAATAAACAACATGAAATATCTATAGTTAGTTGGGAAAATAAAAATGACATCAAATTTTGGTTAACAATCCCCTCCCTGCAAAACCCCAAGTTATGAGATAAATCTAAAGACAACTTGACCTAACAGACCTGCAAAACAAACACAATCATATTAGACCAAGTGCGAGACTCAAAGGATAAAACATAGTTGCATTCTATTCGACATTCACCTATTGTAACCCTTTAATGGCATAAACAGATAGATAAAAGTCAAAAAGAAATGCAAAAAATATACACCATAAATGCAGTAGTCTTAGACGTAATCCCCTTTTGGTTTTTCTCATGAAGGTTTTTTTTTTTATTTGTGGAAAACATCCCAAAAGGGATGCCACTTTCAGGTAAGACCCAAGGAGGCAGGGGTATCCATTCCGCCAAAAATGCCCAGGACTCGGACCTGGCCTACCACCTTTGACATACTCAAGGAGCAAACAAACACACAAAACCAAATTAAAAAAAGTAAATAACAACAAAAATAATAAAATAAAATAAAAAACAAACTCCTTGAGTGTGTCAAAACCAAAAGCACAACCAAACACGCACAATAAGATAAAAGAAACCACAACACAAACCACATAGAAAAACACAAGAACCACATAACAAAACACAAACAAGACAAAAACAACGGAACACTACAAAGACATAACCCAAAAAAACATGAAAAATAAACACAACCAAAACCTAAAAAATAAAATAAATAAAATAAAAATAAAAACAACCAACAACGAGACAATAAACAAAAACAAAAAACATAGAAAACACTCACACATAAAAAAATGAAATAACACAAACAAAGAGAAACCCAAGAACAAGAACAAAAAAAACACAAGAACAATAACAATAAACATAAAAAAAAAAAAACAAAACAACAAAAACACAAGAACAACAAAAAACAACACAAAGAACACAAAAACAAAACAAAACAAAAGAACCCACCCACCTTAAAAAACTAAACAAAAAAACAAAGAAGACAAAAGAAAAAAAAATGAACAAAACAATGACCTATCTAGACCGAGAAGACTATTAATGCAAGAATCAACGGAGGAAACAAAATAAAGAATAGAATGAGCTAGGGAACTAAAAAAAGCTGAATGAACCAAAGAGAAACAAAAAAAAAAAACAAGAAGAAACTAGGTACCTTCGAAGCTGGAGCCATCCAAAGAAATGATAGAAAGAAGAGCTTCCCTAATTTGAGAAGCCCACCATATAGGAGGGTGGCCATAACAAGTAAGATCACCTTTGTCCAAAGCCCAATTAGCTAAAGCATCAGCACTCTTGTTTTGATCTCTGACCACATGATTGTAATCAACTTTCAAAAATCCCATCTGGATTAAGCTGAATCTTCTCAATAATTCTTTTTATTCTCCAATCCACCTTATGATTCTTAGAAGGAGTCTTCAAGAGATTAATCATAAGTTGAGAGTCAAGACTCAACTAACACCTTTTCCCATCCAACCTTAGTAGCCTCCTGAAGGCCTCTAAGGATACCATACCCCTCAGCAAGGTTATTGGAAAGAATACCCAAATTCTCGGCAAAAGTAAAAACCGGGGAGCCATCCGAAAGTCTACCAATTCCTCCCACACTGGCTTTTCCGGGGTTCCCTCTAGAGGCTCCATCGGTATTGACTTTTCCAAAATCCTTAGGAGGAGGTTGCCAATTTCTAGTCCTATCCATCTTACTAATACTCACATTCCCTTTAAGTTGGTTGCCCTTAGAAGGTTTAATCTTCAATCTTTGCATCACTTGATCCCATCTTTGGTGGGAGTTTTGGGGGTGATTAAGGAGATGATGGACTGATTCAACTAAGTTGGCTATGGTCTTTTGCCAAATATAGTGAATATCCTTCCTATCTTGATTAAAAATTTGGTTGTTCCTTTCATTCCAAATATTCCAAAGAAGAATGGTAGAACCCATCCAAACTAAGCTGCCTAATAAAATGATCAACACCCTCTTGATTAGGCCAATCCCTCCAAAGCTGTTCAAAAGTGAAAAAATTGGACCACTTGTAAGCCAAGTAAAGTTGCCATTCTCCTCCATAGCTCGGAGGCTAAAGTACACTCAATAAAAATATGGTTGATATTTTCTACATTCTCTTCACACATTTCACATCTAAAAGGGCCATGAAAACCATGCTTCATAAGTTGCTCACCGGTAAGCACCCTACGATGCAATAAAAGCCAATTAAAGAACCTCACCTTAGGCCAGAGCTTTTGAGCCCACAATTGAGAAAATATGTCAGAAGAATGGTTGGGATTATTATGGCATAAGGTCAAATAACCTTGAGCAACTGAATACTCACCCTTAGTAGTGTTGTTCCATCCAAAACAATCTTTTTCATGGGACCAAGAGAGGGATCTCATATGAAGGATGCCTTGGATATCTTGTCTTTGCCTTTCTAGGATTTGAATAGGCCAGTCCTCAATAGGGATCCAATATCTACCAACCTTTGAATTACCGGTATGGTACCGACAGTAATTAGCCACCTTTATCCAATTAGCTCGGTGAAGCTCCTCCATCCAAGGCCTCCAATCGGGAAGCTGAGTTATCAAAGGCTTGTGACCATCCCAAGAATCTGTCCAAAAATTTGCATGTTGACCATTATGAATGATCCAAAATAATTTTTTCTTTATCAAATCCTCACCAGTCTTAAGAACTGCTAAAATGGGAGAACCTTTGGTAGGAAGTTGATAGCGAACAAGGTCTTCGGGACTTTTGTTCTCGGCATATTTAGCATGGAGATTATTGGCCCAAAGAGCATTGGGGTTATGCAACATCCTCCAATATAATTTAGCAGCTAAAGCTTTGTTGTTATTAATTGAAGACCAGAATCCTAACCCCCCTTCACTCTTAGGAAGACATAAAGTATCCCATTTCACCAAGGCCCATTTTCTTTTCTCCTTAGTACCACTCCAAAGGAAACGATGACTGATTTGATCCAATTCTCGAAGAACGACCTTTGGGATATTCAAAATGGAAGAAACATAAATAGGAATAGCTTGAAGGACTGATTTTACCAAGGTGATTCTACCCCTAGAAGAAAGCCACTTGTTGGTCCACTTTCCAATTTTCTTCTTGACTTTGTCCAACAACCAATTCCAATCTTTATTTTTTTGCCTTTGAATATTTATGGGAATACCTAAATAAGTGATTGGAAGAGAGGTCTTCTTATATCTTAATTTATCCAAGACCATGGCTTCTGTCTAGTAGAGCAAGTGAAAGAAAATAACTTTAGATTTGTCTTCATTGATCAAGCTGCCCGATAGCCTTAGAAAAATAGCTAATGATTTGCTTAATATTAGAAGCTTCCTTAAGCGTAGCTTTACCTAAAAGGGTAGAGTCATCCACAAATTGAAGATGAGAGATAGGTCTAGCTCCATGAGCAATGGTAACTCCCTCAAGGGTTTTGTTTTCCCTCTTTTTGGTTATAGTCCTACCCAAGCATTCAACAAGAATGATGAATAAATAAGGGGATAGCGGGTCACCTTGCCTAATACCTCTGGAAGCTGGGAAAGACCGAGAAGGCCTGCCATTGATAAGAACTAAGTAGGAAACTGAAGAGATACATCCCATAATCCAATCCATCCAATCCTTAGAGAAACCAAATTGCCTCAAAACTTTGATAAGGAAGTGCCAATCCACTCTGTCATAAGCTTTGGATAAGTCTAACCGGATGAACATAGAAGGAGAATTTTGCATATCCATGGAATGGATGGCTTCCTGAGCAAGAACTATCTCATCTACTATTTGACGTCCTTCCACATATCCCCCTTGCTCTAGGGAAATAATCTTATGTAAAAGAGGCTTCAACCTTTCCGCCATGATTTTAGTAATAATTTTGAGAAGAACATTACATAAAGCAATAGGTCTAAAAGCTGAGATATGATCAACCTCTTGAGCTTTTGGAACAAGAGTAATATAAGTTTTATTGATAACCTTCAAAATTTCTTTGGATTTCCTGGCTTCTTCCACCACCTCTAATAAATCAACATGAAGGATATCCCAGAACTCTTGGTAGAACTCAATAGGAAAACCATCAGGACACGAGGTTTTCCCTTTTTGCATTTTAAAAACTACTTGTTGAAGCTCATTGATAGTAATAGGAGCAGTCAAAATAGAGTTCTCCTCAGAAGTGATAAGAGAAGGGATTGCTTGAAGAACATTTTGTTGAGAAGTCGAGTCAAGAGGAGTAGCGACAAAAATATTGGAAAAGTAATCAACAACAATAGAGTTCATGCCATCCCAAGTATAAACAACATCTCCAGAATCTGATTTTAAGGAAGAAATAAAGTTGTGAGATCTTCGAGCTAGAAGAGATTTGTGGAAGAAATTTGTGTTTCGATCTCCTTCTTTGAGCCATTGAATTCTAGATTTTTGCTTCCATAAGATTTCTTCTCTTTTTCCCATTCCTCTAAGCGAGTTGTGAGTTTAATTTCATCTGCACTTCTCTTCTCTGTGAGGCCATCTAAACGGATTTTCTTATTCAAATTTTCAAGATGAGCAATAACTTCATGTTTTTTTTTATGAACATCCCCAAACTCTTTCCAGTTCCAAGTCTTGATTTTGGATTTAATGTATTGCAGTCTTTTGGCAAAATAGAACATCTTAGTCCCATGCCTAGGTTTACCTTCCTTCCACCATTGTTGCACATGAGGTCTGAAGGAAATGTCTCTAAGCCACATTAATTGAAAATGAAAAGGAGAGAAACTCACATTGGTTTTCCACATTTCCACCATGAGTGGCCAATGATCCGAACCAACATTATTAAGAGTCTTCACTTTAGGAATGTGACCATGGATTAAGAAATTTTCAGAGAGCAAAAACCTATCCAATCTCTCCATTATACAAGCTAAGCCTTGCCTTCTGTTAGACCAAGTCATAAGGCCATTATCTCGGTTGGATATCCACAAGATGGAGGTTTGCAATATATTCGCTCATGAGGTCGATACTTTTGTCCAAATTTCTATTTCCCCCCTTTTCTCATCCAGAGAGAGGATGGTATTGAAATCTCCTCCGATCAAGATCCAAGCTTTAGGAAAATGAGAGATAATATGAGTAATATCCTTCCACTGTCTTCTTTTTTCCTCCAAAGAAGTCGGGGCATAAACGATGAATGCGAGCATAATCTGGTTGGAATGTCTACTTTGAATAGCTATAGCCAACAAACCCCAACTGCCAACCATATGGTGAATAACTACCTCTTTTGGGTCCCAAAGACAAGCAATGCCACCCGAAGTCCCTTGGGAACTGAGGGAAACCACTTTTCTAGCTGGCCAAATTTTATTGGCAATTAAGTCCATATCCTCCATTGACATTTTTGTTTCTTGAAGGAAAACAAGATGTGGATGATTTATCTGAATCATTCTTCTAATTTCATTTTGTTTTGAAAGACTCCCTTTGAGTCCTCTAATATTCCAAGTGATGATCTTCATTAATACCGGGGCTAAAAATGTTGGGAAGGGCATTAATCTTACCTTCCTCTACAAGCTTTTCACCTTCTTTTACCATATGATATTGATTGGTCTTGCGACCTACTTTTTGATTAGAATCCATCTTCAATTTTTTTTCCCTGTTTCTTGACTTATTCCAATTGAATCCGAGATGGCTTCTAACCTTGAAGAATGCTCATACACGGCCAAAATTTTACTAGATGGTTCAATGGAGTCTATATTGGGACCTGCATTATTTGAAGTTTTGACATTTGAAATATTGTTTTTCTTGTGTAAATTTTCTCCTTTTTTTTTGTTGAAAACCTTTGATTTGTTGGTTTGTCTCTGAGTTCTTTCCTTCATATTTAAATTGTGTTTCTAAGATTTTAGTTTCCATTATTTCCTCTTCCTCACTTGGGACATCATTTGTGGAAAGGATTTCAAACATATTAGCAAATGACTTTGATTGATCCTTCATTACTGGTTTTTTATGAGTGTTCTTCTTCTTAGGTATTTGGAAACCTCGTTGAGTTTATATCTTCTTTCTTTTGATCAGGAATTTTATTTGGGCAAGCATCGGCCAAATGACCATATTCATGGCAAATTCTACAACGAAAAGGAATGTTCTCATAGTCCACTACTTGCTCCCAAGTGTCTTCCCCAAATTGTAATGTGATATTTTTAGGTAGGGGTTTGTCAAAATCCATTAAAACACAAATTCGAGCATAAATAATATGTTCAAAATTTTGAGTACAATCAGCAGTCATCATAAAAGTTCCTAAAGAGTTTCCAATTGAAGAAAAAATAGTAGGATTCCAAAATTCAATAGGGAGGCCAAAGAGTCTAACCCACACGGGAGCTATAGAAGGCATCTCTTCTTCGGCTTTAAATTTAGTATGCCGGGGCTTCATGAAAAGCCCTGCCCTTCCAAAAAACCAAGGACCCCCTTGAAAAGTTTTCTCTCTATCTTCATTATTAGCAAATAAAACAAGAAAATAACCATTTGGATAAATAGAGATTTGTAACTCACCTTTAGTTTTCCAGCTTTTTGCGGCCCAGACTTTGAAAGCAGATAGACTCGGACGAAAACCCACGAACCGACAAATTAGTCCTCTTTTTTCCAAATCTTCAATGCCGAACTGAATGTTACCCATATCAAGCTTAACAATAGGAGTTCCATCAATTGCTTTAAGACATCCTGACTCCGTTTTCCTGGGATCAATCTTAGGCATTCTTAGAGGTTTATGAGAAGCCCTAATATTGATATTAGCATTGGGTTGAGGTTGTCCACCACGAAGGGCATCCCTAAAATTCATTTTTGGGACTGAGTCTTCAAAATTCTTACCCTTGACAGGGGTTTTCACAGTAGAATTATTTTGTGGGTGCACCTTAGCACCAGATTCACTTGAGATATGAGCCATTTTTTGATCAACTGCTTGAAACTTATTTCGTGGTCTCTTTAATCCTTGCCCTAGACGTCGTGGAAAGGTATGGTTTTCACTTTTCTTTTGTGCAGCAAATTGGAAGCCGTTGTCACTCAAGTTCACAGTATGATCTGTTGAAAGACAAATTTCTAACCCATATTGTATCCCCTGCAACATTTCTTGCTAAAATATTGAGCATAAACCACAAAAATATTGGTCGCTAGGGCCCGAAGGCCCTAAAAACCAACCTCTGGAGCTGCTTGCACTCAACCCAGATGAAACCCTCGCATAGCCGCTTGCCAAATATATCGTTCACACATAGGGATGCGCTAGGATCTGTGTTGCTCCAAATGATATGAAAATTGGTGGAGACGTTCTAGGGTTTTTCAGGCATCTACCCTCAAAATTTTAGCTCAATCCGAGTTCGGATGAGTGAGATATGGCCGAAACGAGTTCGGCGGTTTGGGCAGTCCTGCGAAAAACGTCTTCTTCTCACAATGGTTGTTCTTGCCAAAATGGAAGCATTTGATTTCAAAAAATAGTCTTCTTTTCACAAATTTCTAGCCCCTTGTACAATACCCTAATTGGGTATTTAAGGACGTAGAATTCCATTCGTTTCAACTTCCCTAACTCCTTATAACTCCATTTCTTTATAATGTTAAAAAATAAAAATAAAATAAAATATAAAAATCAAATTTATATTTTATTTTTATTTGCCCCCATTTAATATTATAACAAACAAAATAAAAATTGACCTATTTGATTTTATGTTACCCCTTTACATACTTTTTTTTGGTAAATAAAAGATCTTAAATTAAAACAAATGGGTTTTTCATATTGAACCAAAACCTTTGAACAAAAGCAACGCAAAGCTAAAAGCTGAAACCAAAGAACAGCAAAGGATCCTCGACCCTCTAACTAAACCAACCATCCACGGCTTACAACAAAAACAATAAGAAGCCTCAGAATAGGGAGACCAAAAATAGAGAAGATAACCACTAAGAGACAGTGGAGAAACCCCAAGGATGATGAACCAAACCATCAGACAAGAGGTCTTCTGATCAGCTCGCCTCAAAAATGGTCCGGGAGGGTCCACATCACTCCTTGATGTCCTCCTCATTCTGCTCCTTGTCAATATCCTGGTCATCGGCGTCTTCGGCCATATCCTTAGTGCTTTGGAATCCCTCATTGAATAATAATTTGGTGAGGGCATCAAGGATCTCTTCGGTCTTCTTGGCCATAGTCGCTAAGGATGTCAGAACAAAGTTTTTGATAACCATGATGTTGATGTCAGGCCCCTCATCATCTAAGTCAACACTTATGTCTTTAGAGTTACCCTAAGCAATCTTGCTCCTTAACCTAGCAAAGGATCTCGTGGATCCTTTCGGTTCATCAATATTCAGCCTCTTCCTAGCAAGGCCACCTCTGGTGATAGCCTTAAAGTCATGTTTCTTAGCAGGGGACCCCGAGTAGGCCTTGGGCAGACTGGCTCTAGTCTCGAAAGGCAGAAGGGTCGAAGGTTCGGGAAGGGGAGAAGTAGCAAGGACGAACTTGTAGATGACCTTAAAAAGGCTCTGGTGTAAGGGAATAGCAAACCCTTTCCTACTACGGCATGAATTGATAGTGTAATTCATGGAGTTCAGGAGGAATTGGGGTATGCTGATAGGGTTAATGTCGCAAACAAAATTGATGAAAGCATAGTGAAAACTAAGAAGGACCTTACCGATATCCTCCGTCGTGATGAACTCCATGACATTTTTTATCACGAAATTCCAAGGGGCAAGAATATCAACCCTAGTTAATCTGTTCTTCACCTCCTTAAAAATATTTTGGTTGTCTTTGAATTCGCACAGCTCAACTTCCCAGTTGTGCTTTTGTTTGTGGATCGAACGACCCTTTGTCGTCTGCCTTGTAATGGTTGCCAACAAATTAATGTCAATCATGATTTCTCACCTGTGGACCACAATTCGCCCCTCATCCCAGGACTCCATTACCTCGATGATGATGCTATCATCAGGACCATAGAACATGTCAAAAAACTATGTGAGCCTCCTCTCAGTGAGGATGGCTTGCACAGCAGGCTCCATAACCACCATGCTGGGCTCGATGTAATTCATAGTGACTTTACCTCTACAAACATTTGCCTCTTGGATGACTGAGCAGGATGATGTACTCTCAAGCACAAACTGAGGGAAAAGGTGGTGGAAGCAAACACTCTTTGTCTGCCTTAAAAATCCCACATCATTAAAGAAAGTTAATAACCAGCATGCTATCCACCACCTACCAACCACCTAGGCACCATGCCGCGTGTTCGTTCTGAATTGGGAGGAGGGGTCCAAATTGACCTTCCTCAGGAGAATGATGGAACTCAAGGGGTACCACCATCTCACGTGTCGAGCACTGATGTCTAAATTTTTCCACACATCTGCATCGTCTAAGTGGTAGTTTGGGCCCTTTTCACGTTGGACACATCGTATGAGGACAAACCACTACATACCAGCCACGTGGGAACCATGCTACGAATCTGCCTTGGCATGGGGGAAGTTATCCTCGACACCCTTAGTCTTGAGATGGTAAGGGTCACTTTGAGCGAGATTCACGGACGTCAGAGATCTAACCAGGATGGAGAAGCTGAGACGGCCCCACGCCACCACATCAGGCAAGAAGCTTAAAAAACTATCGGCCCAAGGCACAAACCGCATGGGAATGTCCATCCTAGGGGAGCCAACCTCTAGGTAATCGAGGCACCAACGAACCACCTGCCTACACGCATGGTAATCTGGGCAGTCAACCTTGGCAACTCTGTCAGCTTGGGTAGATCGACACTGCCACCCCATAGCCACATTCCTGAACCAACCAATCTTGCCTCGCAAGACAATCCAACTTGTGATCCCCATCAAGCACCATGTCACACCTCATCCTGGATAATCCCTTCCACATCCGATGGAAGGTCATACGTCCATGTGGTCAAACTATCAGCGTCAATGCCTAAATTTGCTAACTTGTCTACTGCCTTGTTGGCTTCACGAAATACATGGTGGGCCACGCTGTCAGTTATGTTTTTCAATAGGATCCTAGCTTCCCTTAGGCAAGACTCAAATTTCTAGGGGGGATCCTTATCATTGTTGAGGAGATTTTTGATCCCTTGGGAATCTCCTTCCATGATTATCCGCTCTTGGATGTTCTAAGCAAGGTGAAGTCCGCACTAGACAGCTCTATCCTTGACCATATTGCTAGTGGAGACTCCCAGGGGTTCTGCAAAGGCCATGACAACGTGGCCCTAATGGTTTTGGATGGCCCCTCCAGCTCCAGCGTGGCCTGAATTGCCTTTTGCAGCACCATCAAAATTTATCTTAAGGCAGTCGACAGGGGGAGGAATCCACCTGATCTCACGCCTAGGGTTAGTCTTGACATTACCATCCTACCAGAGAAGACACAGGGACTAGGCTAGAATTTTTTCGCTAGAAGGGACAGATTGGGCCTCTACAGAAGACGACAATGAGTTTTCTCTGGCAAAGGCAAGGATTTTATTTGTAATGGATCCTATATCTCTGGAAGACTCATTAAAGATTCTAAAGTTCCTTTCGAGCCAAACCTGCCACAAGAAGTGGTGGAGACTGATATTCCACATGAAACTTAATCAGGTGCTAACAAACGATTTTGGCCATTGTTGGAAGAAGTCATTGATGGACCCAGGTTTGACCTATGCTATGTTGAAAGCTTGAAGGAGGCCACTAAGGATTGAGGAGGCAATGGGGTATTCAATGAATATGTGTTGGATGGATTCCCAGTCTTCCCTGCACAAAAAACACCTATTAGGAACGGACAGACCACATTTCATCAAATTGTCAATGGTAAGAATTTTTCCTTGGACGACCAGCCATGTAAAAAAGGATATTTTGGGGATAATACCCTTGATCCAAACTAACTGATTTTGGAACCGAGGTGTATCAGGATGAATTAGCAGATTGTAGGCAGATTTGACTATGAACATCCCACTATCAGTCATTGTCCATCTCATCTGATAAACACTCGGGGTTGCGGGAACAAACTGATGTTGCAGTAAACTATTGATATTTTGAGTCATTGCCTCCATTCCACGGATGTCTATAGGCTTCCAAAAGAGTTTACCCCTATCCTATCTTAAGAATTCAGCCACCTTAGACCCAAACCTCTCCAAGGTGAGGTTTCTTAGTTGGGCCAACGTGGGATCTGTACTAAGGGCTTATGCCCCTGCCCATCTGTCCTCCCAAAAGTCAATTTTCTACCCATTTCCAAGGATCCATCTTATGCCTTTTCTTAGCACGTCCCTACTATATGAGATTGATTTCCAGAAGGAGGAATTGCGGGTAGGGATCGTATTACTCAAGAACTCAATGCCTTGGAGGTACTTCCTGTTAAGGATGGTGGTCCACTCATTCCTTTCATTGGAAACTAGATGTCAGGATTTTTTCACGATTAAAGCTAAATTGAGGAGAGAGACTTTCCTCAAGCCTAGTCCTCTGAGATCCTTAGGCCTACACACCTTGTCCCAGCCAACTAGGTGGATGCACTGCTTTTTTTCTAAGTTGGACCAAAGTAAATTCTTTTGGTGCTGCTCAATTTCCTGGTAGACTCTAGAAGGTGCTTTGAAAACTAATAAGAAGTAAACCAAAATACTTTGGAGGGAGGCCAAGGTTAACGTGGCCTTACCTTCTTAGGACAGCAATTGGCCCTTCCACCCAACGATCTTCTTTTGGATCCTCTCCAGGACAATGTTCCACATCGAAATAGTCGAGACCCCTGTGAATAGGGGAAGACCTAGGTAAGACATAGGAAGGGTGGAAATGGAGCACTCAAAGATTCTGGAGATTTTAATTTTCCTAGGGAGGGGGTGTTAAGAAAAAACACCTTGCTCTTATTGAAATTAACTTTTTGCCCTGATGCATCTTCGTAGAGTTTAAGGATATGCCTGATGATCTTGGCCTCTGCCACAGATGCCGTAGTCAGCAGTAAGGTATCATCCACGAATTGCTGATGGGTAACCGAATTCGTAAGGGATGTAGCTTTAATACCTGAGATTAACCCTAAGATATGGGCAGCTTTGATTGATATTCCTAGGGCTTCAGCCACTATGATAAACAACATAGGGCTAATAGGATCCCCTTGCCTGAGCCCCCTCTGGAAGAACTTAGTCGAAGACCCATTGACCAGCGCTGAGAACCACGAAGAGCGAATGCAGCAGCTGATAATTCTAACCCAGTCGGGATGAAACCCAAATTTTAACAGAATGGCATTCACAAAGTCCCAATTGACATGGTCGAAAGCCTTATTCATGTCAAGTTTTAGAGCTAAGGCAACCTTCTTGGTCTAGGAAGCAGAGTGAAGAGTTTTGTGGATAGTAATGACCCCATCCAGGATCGACCTGCCTTGAATAGAACTGCCCTAGAAAAAATAGATAATCTGAGGCAGAATCCCTTTCATGCAATTTGCAATGACTTTAGTGAGAATTTTGTATAACACATTGCAAATGTTGATTGGCCTGAAGTTAGTAATGAACTTAGGAGCTGGTCCTTTTGGAATCAAGGCTAGGAAAGTAGAGTTGTAGCTTCGAGGGATATGCTTAGAAGCTTGGAATTCCCGAATAGTAGAACAAACCTCATCTCCTAGGATGCCCCAATATGTTTGAAAGAACCTAGGGGAAAATCCATCCAGGCCAAGGGCCTTGTCAGGGTTCATGGAAAAAAGGGCCTCCTTGATTTCCTTGTCAAAAAAGGGAGCGGTGAGCATTTGGTTGGCATCATTATCAATCTTACAGGGGATGAATTGGAGTAGGGTGTCCAGGGCAGCTGCCTGACAACTAGGTTCCTCCCCAAGGAGAGCACTGAAATAGGACACGGCTTCATGCATAATGTCAATGTTGCCTCGGGCACTGGACCCATCAGATTTAAACACCTCTCTGATGCGGTTGTTGCTCCTGTTTCTGAGCGTGGTGACATGGAAGAACTTGGAATTAGAATCTTCATCTTTGAGCCATAAAGCCCCAGAATTCTGCCTCCAAAAATTCTCCTCGCTAGCCAAGATGTTATGGTATTATGCCATAAGTTTCCTCTCTTCGGACTTGGTCTCTTCATCTAGCTCTCCATGTTGTATCTTGCTGTCAATGGATTTCAGTTTTTCACTCACAATATTTTTGTTTTCAAAAATATTTTTGAACACTTCTTTGTTCCAAATCTTGAGATTGTTCTTGACCACTTTCAGCTTTTGGGTAAGATTTTAGGAGGGACTTCCCTGGACGGGTTGTTACCACCCTTTGATTATTCTGTTTTCTAGGTCTGGGTGCTTGACCCACATTGCCTCGAAGCAGAAAGGCCGATTGCCACTGGAATTGAAGGATTGAGGAACCTCCAAAAGGATGGGGTTATGATCAGACCCAACCTTGGGAATGGAGAACAGAGAGGATTCTCCAAAGACCTGAATGGCTTCCTATGAAATCAGGACCCTATCCAATCGTTCTTGGATGAGGTTGCTTCCCAGCTGCCTGTTGCTCCAAGTGTACTTAGCATCCTTAAGCTTGACATCCATCAGCTCGTGAAAGTGGACAAAATCACTGAAGTCCTCCATGCTCCTACTTGGGACATCCCTCTTATTAGATGAAAATAGGGGGGTGTTAAAGTCTCCAGCAATTATCCACGGGACATCCTATAAAGCCTTGCTCAAGTGGCTCAGATGCTCCTTGTAGCACCCTAAAATTGGTGCAGTAAACATTAACAAATAATTAAAATTACCTTAGTAATAATTCAAAATTTAAATTTTAACCTCGAATCGCCTGTTAAACCACTTTCTTCGTTTTTCATGCCATTTTTAGGATTTGTTGTGACCGTTGGATGATATCGTCGCCGATCAAATGATATCACCTCAGATTGGACGAATTCGTCTGGAGAAGAACGTCCAGATGATTTCGTCCCAAAACTAATTTTTCATAATTAGCTTCGATTTCAACGACGTCTTTAAGTTGGGTAGAAGTGTGTTTGCACTATTAGAGACCTCCCCCATTGGAGATCTTCCATATTAGGATGATCTCCAACCTCCAAACCTCCTTCTTATGCCTATTTAATCATAGGCCCTCCCCTTGACATTCCCCTGGCTGAATTTTATTGCACTTCAAGTTTTACATGCATTAGAATGTCTTAGACTACTGTTTGCCTTTGTCCCTTTTCGATTTTTCTTGTAGGAACTCTGTTATTCTTTAGTCGGAGCAAGCTCAGATCGTCACAGATGATCTTGTACAATCTCGGATAATCATGCCCAAATTCGAGACGATTTCGCACTCTACAGACGATTTCGACTGCAGTCAACATTGGGGGCAATTAGTGCCCAGAGTTTGCACTTTTCTCTTTTCGTCTACTATTTCATTCTGCATTTAGATCAGTTTATTGTTATTTTCTACTATTCTGCATTTTTGAGTTCACCCATATAGCTTAAGTGCATGATAAGATCATAATTTGTCATTAGAATACTATAATTTACTTGAATTTCTATTCGTAATTATCATTTTAGTATCTATATTGTCATTTTACATCGTTTTCCTCTGTTAGTATTGCTGCATTTTCTGTGTTCTGTGTCTATTTCTCTGATTGCAGGTCTCTGATGAATTCGTCAGATCTCAGATGATCATGTCTGATTGTAGACGATCTTGTCATATTAGAGGCGATCTGGACTGCTTCAAAAATTAGAACCTCCATCAGACACCTAGATCAGGTATGGCTTTTTTCTAATCTAGTATATTTTTTGTATTTTCTGTTTAATTCTATTTTCTGTATTCATTTAAACCTGCATTTCATGTAGAACAGTTTAGATTCATTTGGCCAAACCTAGGATTTGAATGATTAAAGCTAAAACTGAACACATCAAACACATTCCCAACCTAGGCATGGAAACTGCCATTCAAAAGTTTCCTGGTGAACCCACCATCCGTCAAAAATTCACCCTTATACACCTCCCCCAAGAGGTAGGACCTTCAAAGGGTCTCTTAGTCCGAGGTATTGTCCCATCCTTCTCGCATCCCCCTTCCGGGCACGAATCCTTTAGCCTGAAGGTAAGGGTGCAAAAAATTTGGAACGATACATTTTGGTGAACCCAACGTGAAACTAAAACCTTTTGAAAAAAAAAAAACATAGATGCATTTAAAATCGTTAAGTTGCATATCATGTTTAGATGGTAGCTCCTAAGAAAAGACTAGCTGTCACCATTAATGTTGAAAATCAAATAATAGCCATAGAGTTTAATTCTTTGCTTATACTATCTCAAACATATAGATTTCCACCTTTGTGGGACGAACTTAATAGGAGATTGGGTATTATTTCATCTAGATCAACCGAACTTAAGCAAATTAAGAGGTTTGCCCTAGATAGAATCCTAGATCCTCATCAACTCATTTTTATCATGAACTTCAGAGAGCTTGCCATAGGTGGTTAGCTTATAGGAGAGCTCTTGTGTCTTCAGAATTATTCACCTTTGAGGAATACCTCGAGAATGCAACTGTTATACACCAATTCCTAGGTTGTATAGAAGACCAAGAGGTCATTCTTACGGATAGGGAAATGTGGAGAAGAGTTCCTAGAGCTGTGTTATATCGATAATATTGCCACAAACTTTATTTCTACCAACCAGAGTCTGAGATAGATAATATCACTATAGCACTTTTTGTCAAATTCTTGAAAGAAAATTTTCAATTTGAAGAAGAACATTTCATGACTCCTGAAGAACTTGAGCCCGTTAATGATATTTATAAATTGTTTATAGAAAACTAGATCATTGCTTTCATTATTATTATTTCTTGCATTTATTGTGTTGTTTGTTATCTTTATAATATTGTTATAAAAACATAGAAAAAAAACAAAAAAACAAGAAAAACCAAAAACATAGCAAAACCAAAACATTTTATTTTAAATACTATAGTAGGTATATAATTAAAATATATACCTCTTAAGCTTTTTGCATACATATATATATATATATATATATATATATATATATATATATATATATATATATATATATATATTTGCTGAAATCTAAACTTAAGCACAATGCCTAGACTTAGGAATCGTAAACAAACTGAAGAAGAAGAAGAATATTGGCTAGGAAACAAAACAAAAAACCCAAATGTCCTTCCTGAGGATTCAATTCCGAAAGGAGTAACTCTAGAATAGCCATAAGATGAGCTAGTTGTAGATGAAAAAGAAGAAAATGTTAAAGAGGAAGGATCCTCATCCCCTAGAATGGCTCTAGACGAAACTGTTGCTTTTGATAATATAGATCATTTCTAGAAATTTCTTAGTAATAACATTGGTGCTCTTAATATGGCAGTTCGTATTGATAGAGGACAAATTAGTGACACTCAAGCAGCCATGGAACATATGTTTAATGTGCACACTAATCCTTTGTCTTTTGTCGATCAAGAAAGTGATAAAGCTAGACCATCCAATATAGATATGGTCACTATGATTCAGAACATGCAACAACAACAAGTTACCCAACCCCCTAAGGAACCTGTTATTGAGCCTAAAATCATTCCCACACAAAAGAGACCTTCATTCACTGCTTTATTTTGCCAAACTATTGATCAATATGCTTCAAATCGACAAAAACCTAAAATGAAGCCAAACACCAATTTTCAACAATCTGGGATACAACATAATACAACTTCAAAACTTCTTCATAACACCCTTCCTACCAAAAATTTACACAATAGCAATATAGCATCTAATATTCATGTCCCTCCATCATATGCTCACAAATCCCATATTAATACCCTATCGAACCAATATGGTGGGCAAACCAGTAATCTGGAAGCCATGGTGAAACAGTTAGCTTCCCGCATGGACCAGATAGATCCCTACCATCCCTCGTATAATTATCAAGAGATGTGTAGTCAGCCTTTGGATCCCATAGTTGTAGCACAGCCATACCCTCAGCACTTTCCCATGGCCGTCCTGCCTATATGCAAAGGAACTGAAGATCCCATAGAGCATCTTCGCATGTTTAGGATAGCATGTCATGATATATCACATGATGACTTGCTATTACTAAAAATGTTCTCGAAAAGTTTAGGAGGAATGGCATTAGAGTGGTACTATCAATTGCCCACTCATTCTTTGAGGAATTTTGAAGAGACCGCTGAGTCTTTTGTGCATCAATTTAGTGCTTACATCGAGAGACACGTGACCATTAAATATTTATACAACTTAAAACAAGACAAAGATGAATGTTTTGTTGATTTTTTAGCTAGATGGATGTAGTTGACAGGAAAACTGCACTTTGTGCTACCTTATAGGGAAATGTTGGACATTTTTATTAATAATTTGTAAGAACAAATATCCTATGAATTATCAACTGCTACCTTAACCACCTTCGATCAAGCTATAGACTTAGCTCGAAGGGTGGAAGATGCTCTCATTAGAAGAGGTCAGCTCAAAAAGAAATATGATGAGAAAACATACAAAAATCAATATAAAAACAAACAAGTTGTAGGTGATGGAGTCACTGATAGTAGAAACATTGCTAATGTTAATACTATGAAAACAACGAAGAAGTTTATATTAAAACCTCCTGATAAACCACCTCGAGATTTTACTAGATTGAATCAACCATTATCAACTATTCTACCCCAATTACTCAAAAGAGGTTTGATTCAATTACCAGCTATCCGAGAACCTGATCCAACTATACCCGGATATAGAGCTGATTTACATTGTGATTTTCATAGAGGACCTAGACATGCTACAAACTCTTGCAAAATATTAAAACATAAAATACAAGAATTGATTGATAATAATGAAATGGAGGTGCAAGCATTTCAACCTAAACAAAATCCTCATAGTAATACTCAAAAGAACATTCCCCAAAATCATAATCAAAATGCTAATCAATCATTAGATATATTTCAACATCCTTTACCAAAACATGGTAAAGAGGTGGACAATAAAATTGAGCATCATAATGTCCCTCCTCCTACCCGATATGTAGGAACTATTAGCGAACATTTACCTAATCATGATTTACAAAAAATTGACACAACTTTATCCATGGTTACGTCCAGACCCCTATATAATACTCAAACACTAGATCCTAGTGATGTAGAATCGGATACTAAAATTGAAATAGACATCACCTCAAATCAATCGAATAGTTCTAAAGATGAATCAGATCCTATTCAACCTATCACAGATTCTATGGTTCCGGAAGAACCATTTCCTAGAAGAGTTACTACTCGAACCTCTTCTAATCAGTTCCTTCCTAATGAACAAGCCATAAACGCTAGACCGAGACCAATTCAGCGTCCTCAATATAACATTGTAGGTACTGTAGCACCCTAAAATTGGCGCAGTAAAATTATAAAATTTACATTCACCTTAGTAAATAATTTTAAAATCAAATTTAACCTCCCAAACCGCCCGTTAACCGCTGGGTATTCCATTTCCCCCTTTTTCGTGCCAATTTTAGAGGTTGTTTTGACCGTTTGACGATATCGTCGCCGATCAGACGATATCGCCCCAGATTTGATGATTTCGTCTGGACTAGGACGTCCGAACGATCTTGTCGCAAAACTGAATTTGCATAGTTGGAATCTGTTCCAACGGGTCTCCAATCCGGGCGGAAGCGTGTCCGTGCCGTTGGGAACCCTCCCTCGTTGGAGATCTCCCAAATTGGGATGATCTCCAACCTCCTACCTACTCCCTCTAAGCCTATTTAACCTCTAGGATTTTCCCTCCCCAACCCCTGGCTAAAATTCTTGGTAAATTGATTCCCCCTACGTTGAAACATCCCTACTTTGCATTTGCATTAGTTTCATATTATTTTGTTGCAGGTACAACATTATTTTTCAACCGGAGCCAGCACCCATCGTCGCCAACGAACCTGTCCAGATCGGAGGCGATCCTATCAAATACGAGACGATTTCGTACTGATGCGAGACGATCTCGACTGCAATCCACATCGAGGCAATCAGTGCCTGGAGTTTGTTTTTCTCACCTTTTTCTCTGTCATCTTATGCTGCAAATTAGACAATTTATTCAATTTTTACATTATTTTGCATCTGGAGTTCACCCATTTAGCCTAGATTGCATATTAAGATCATGTTTTGTCATTTAAGTACAGTAATTTGCTTTAATTTCTGTTCTTAAATATTGTTCAGTATTCATATTGCTATTTGGTGTAATTTGCCTCTGTTTGCACAATAGGATTTCTTGTATTTTGCATCTATTTTCTGTTTTGTAGGTTTTTGACGAATTCGTCTGACGAATTCGTCAGATCTCGGACGATTCTGTCAGTCTCAGACGATTCTATCAGATTCCAGATGAATCTGTCAGTTTTCGGACGATTCTGTCAGATTGCAGGCGATTCTGTCGAATTCCAGACGATCCAGACTGCCTCAAACGTCAGAATCTTCTTCAGACATCCGGATCAGGTATTCCCCATTTTCCTCCTATAAATTCTCTATTTTTTGCTTTCAAATTTGTTTGTTGTATTCATGAAAATTGCATTTTCATGTAGTTTAATTTAGATTCATTCGGCCAAACCTAGGATGAATGTTTAAGATCAAAACGAACTCATCTAAACACATTCCAAAACCTAGGCGTGGAAACTGCCATTAAATGTTTCCTGGTGAACCCACCATCCATCGAAAAATCACCAAAATACACCTCCCTTGAGAGGCGGGACCTTCGTAAAGTCCTCTCGTCCGAGGTACCGCATCATCCTTTTCCCATCCTCCTTCCGGGCACGGATCCAATAGCCTGAAGGTAGGGATGCAAAAAATTTGGAGCGATACATTTTGGTGAACCCGACGTGAATGCATCATAACCTTTTGAAAACAAAAACAAAAAAACAAAAATATATATATATACAAGAAAAACAAAAACAAAATCATCATTTCAAGTTTGTATGTTTTATATTCAATCCTAAATAGTAGATGCTAAATATTACTTTTAGAAGTACTAAAGAAACCATGAGTTTTTACTCAAATCAATATGAGTCCATCAGTAATGTTGGAAGAATTCAGCTAAATACATTTGTTGATTATGACCAACCTCATCCCTATTCAACACCACCTCCATCACACTCTTCTTATTTTTCATCCATAACCCAACAAAACAATCCCTTTGCCAATCCTCTTCATAATGATATTATCTATTCTCCCATATATCCATATTATGTCTATCAATCCACATATAATCCTCTGCCACCTTTTCAAAACTCTTCTTTCAATACAACACATCCATTTCAACAAGAAAATACTTATTCTTCCAATTCTACCATGCACTCACCTCCTACATCGCAATCTTCCCGTCATCATTCTACCCATAATAAAGAAAGTAGAGGTGAGAAACCATTAGGTCCTTTTATGACGAAATTCCTAAGGCATTTATCAAAAACCTCTCAAAAACCTTCATCACGTAAATTTACTAAGCTCAATCAACCAATGGATATAATTCTCAAGTATTTACTTGACACAAATATGATTGAACTTCCTTCCATAAGACAACCTGATACCACATCAGATTGGTTTAAACCTGAGCTACATTGTGAATATCATAGAGTAGATGGACATATGACACAAAATTGTAAAGATTTAAGATGTGCAATTCAAGATTTGATTGATAAGGATCTTTTTAATATAAAGGAATTACAATCTACAACTGATTATAAATCTCCAGTAAACTATCAAACTCCTACACAACAAATACCAATAATCAATCAAGACATGGGGATCTCCCAAGAACCCCTACTCAATTATCAACAACAAGAAACCAATCAAATATTGCATGTTAATGTGTCCCATCATGATGATATTATTAATATTGTAACAAAAACTACAAATGAGCAACCTCAAGTTCAATCAACTCAATCCGATATTCAAGATATGGATTCCTCATTTGACCAACCTTCAAAACTATCTTTGGCTCTAGAGAATGATCCAAAATGGAATGTAAGCATAGAAAGCTCATCTTTAGAATCAAAATCTCAATCTGAAATCCACTTTGATAACCAACAACAAGTGATTAATCCTCAAGCAAAGATATCCCTTTTAGAAGTATTACAAATTTATCACAAGGAAATTTTGTTCAAAATACCTAGCCAACAATTTGTTCCTCATCATATTTTCTCTAAGAACATAATTAATGGTATAAACCCTCTTGAGGTTAACCATATTTCATTCTATGATGAGGATATTCCTTCCTCTACTCCACAAGAAGACTCCTATCTTTACATTACAGGATCTAGTAAAGAAACACTTGTTAGAACTATCATGGTAGATAATGACTCCTCTCTTAATTTATGCACTTATCAATTATTCCAAAAACTCAAATTAAAGGAAGAAGATCTTAATGAATCAAATGTTATTATAAAATCTTTTAACAATGAAATTCAAGAACCTCAAGGTACTATAATTCTTCCCCTTAATATTGGATCCAAGATCCTCGATACTTTATTCTATGTAGGATATTGTCCTTCACCTTACAAACTACTTCTCGAGAGTCCTTGGATTCATACGATGAGGGTTGTCCCTTCCACTCTTCACCAATGTTTGAAGTTTGAAATTACAAATAAAATTGTTACCATACATGGTGACCCAACACCATTTGAAGAATATTTAATGGTTGAAACATCAAGTTCTATACATTCTCTATTGTCACAATTATCTTCTATCCATCACTTTTCTTCATCCATATATGATCATCCTTGTTTACCAAATAACATCCATGCATATCTTTCACATATACTTTCTCCATCTTATCAAGACTTGGAATATAGTGATAAGAATGAAGAACTTTCTTATCCTTCTGACATTTTATTTTGTAACATGATCAATTTTCCACATATAAAAGTCAAATCTTTTGCTACATTATTCTACATTATAACAAAGCTTTTGTTATCACTACCTTTTATTCATCACCTTTTGTTCTTACCTTCACCTCAACCAGATTATCCTTCAAAACCTCCTTTGATTTTGAAGCAACCTTAGACATGCTATACTCAAATAACCTTGTATAGTGTATATAGATCATCTTGTATATACCACCAATTTCAATTCATAAATTAAAATCAAAATACAAAAAAATCAAAATCCTCAAAATCTTCAAAAAAATACAAATGCAACTAAGGACCTTAAAGGTAAATTTGAGCCCAACTGGCTTGGACCATACATCATTACTGCTAAATTTGAATCAGGAGCATATAAATTATCTACCTTAGATGGTAAAGAACTTAAAGAACCCATGAATATTTTGCATCTTAAACGTTACTATGCATAAATTTGGTCATTTCATCCATGTATATATTTGTTTAAAATCATTATCTTGTATTTCTTTCAAATTTATAAAAATCCAAAAACACCAAAAATATTCATAAATCTCCAAAAATCTTCAAAACTATCTATTGCATTTATTTAAAGCACTTGTTAAATTCTTTTTGCTCAAAAACAAAAATCAAAATAAAAATCTAAAAACAGCTATATGCTTGACTCTTTCGAAACCAAAATAAAACAATATACAGAAAGAAAGAGAGAGTCAACATTCTCAAAACTTCTCAAAAGTGTTTATATATATTTTCTTACAATTATTGCAGTTATATGTTTCAACTTATTTTGGATAAAATTAGCATTTATTTGGCATCCCTCACTAGCACACTCACAACAATAAATATCTTGATTTTATCTGGCATGATTACTAATCTCTCTTATATCAAAGTCCACAAAAGTCAATTAAATAAAGTTTGAGCATAGAGAATTGATCTTGTTATTTACTTAAACCAAGCACATCTTTTCACAATAAAATGATTATATTTGTAATTTCCATGTTTTGCTACATAGTAGAACTGATTTCTTGAGCGAAAAGTTTCCCCTGCTATCCTATCATGCACATGGTCTAGAATCTTTGAGAATTGGCAAAAGGACAAGCTCACCCCTACCCAGAATAAAAATCCCTTGCTCTACAGCTAATCCGAGCAAGTATCCCTAGCAAAGAAAAAAAAAGAAAAAGAAAAGAAAAATTCAAGAAAAAGAGAAAAGAGAAATGTTCTTTTATATCATTATAGCAATGTTCCAAGCATTATCAAGCAAAAGAAATACAAAAGAAAAATATGCAAAGTTCAAAAGAAAGCAAGAAAGCAATAAAATCCCTTTCCCTACCCTTTGAAAAGAAAAGAAGGGTTGATGAGCTTGAATCCCTGGAATTCTCAATTATTCGAAAACTGTGAGGTAAGCCCCATAACAAGTGGTTTGTGCCCAACCTTGCTTGGCCTTGGGTAACTCCTAGCGTGGCGATATGTCTGTCACATTAGCGACCTTCTTTTGTACAGACCTATGTCTGCTTATGGATTAGCTAGCTCTTGATAATCCGATCTACATAGTAGTCTAATATGGTTATATGCATCTACATCATGGTTAATGAACATTTATTTGGTTTTTTCAAATCACTTGTATCATAGTATCTTGCTCAAAACTGGTAAATGAACAATGCAATTGCACACACATTTGTATTTGAGAGATTTTGTTTATCATTAGGATAAATCAAGATCGGAAATGAATGCACATATGCACATGGGATTCCTTATAAATCTAACTTTTGTCTTCAAAATACTTTGAAATATTATTTTTTTGCAACTTGTTTGGAATAAATCAAGTACAATTGTTTACCACAAAGACAACTATATAATAGAAAAATCAAAAATTTCTTTCAAAACATATCATATATATCGTGTCGACTTTCGCGACGATGGTATAGTTCCAAAACCAAAATTGGAATTGTATGCCTAGCGCAAGTCCTCATTTTCATCTTTTCTGTTCATCAAAAAATCAACCATGCAATAAAACTATCTATTTTTCTTTGATTTTCGCGATGATGGTATAAGTCTATACCTACATATTCTATGCCTAGCGCAAACCATTGTACCAATTTTATTTTCCATTTATTCAAAAATCATGAAAACCATATGACTTAATTCATTATGTTACACAAATTATGCTTTTCAACAGCAAACACATTTTCATTATTTCATATCATTATGTCAACCTTTAAATTTTGCAATGATGGTATAATTCCTAGGGAATTATCCAAAAAATTTATCACACTTAGGAATTTATGCCTAGCGAAAATCATTTTAAAATATTTCATGCATAATATTTTCATGGAAATCTGAAAACAAATCATCATCATCATCATCATTTGCACTATTGCACCAAAGTCTTAAGACAGTCTCTTAAGCACTCTTTTTACTTTTAACAATATTTCTATAAATGGGATTAGCTTGACGACCGAGTGAGCAGCGACTCCATGAAATGGTCTATAATAGCGACAATGTCCTTTGAAATTATTGTTAAAAGTCCCCTTTTATTTTTATCAAATTATTTCATCACAAACAACCAATTTGTTACATCAGATTATTTCATTTAAAATATTATAGCATGACATTCAAATTATAATATTTCCAACGACATAATTACATGAATTTTCAAATCAATCAATCAAAACATAAAAGCATCATAAAAATACATAACACAAGTCATATGATCAAAACAACATATATATATATATATATCTCAAAAAAATATATACATCATATCCACCATTTTTGCTTCAGAGCTCTAAAAACAATAAAATGAACAGTAAAAATGAATTAGGGTTTTACCCTATTTTTCTTAATTTTATTCAACAATAATTTTTTGCTTTTCCGCGTTTTTACCTCAAACGTTCGATTTGGGTAAAAACACGGAGGGGGCACCATAGTAAGCTATCGTACGATTCGACCAAGAATCGTCGCCTAAAAATGGGTATAATTTTTTGCTTTCTCGTAGATCGAGAAGAACTCATCTTTAACGCATTTTCTTCGAAAAATTCGCTAAAGAGGGGGCAAAATGTAGCACCCTAAAATTGGCGCAATAAAATTATAAAATTTACATTCACCTTAGTAAATAATTTTAAAATCAAATTTAACCTCCCAAACCGCCCGTTAACCGTCGGGTATTCCGTTTCCCCCTTTTTCGTGCCAATTTTAGAGGTTGTTTTGACCGTTTGACGATATCGTCGCCGATCAGACGATATCGCCCCAGATTTGACGATTTCATCTGGACTAGGACGTCTAGACGATCTTGTCGCAAAACTGAATTTGCATAGTTGGAATCTATTCCAACGGGTCTCCAATCGGGCAGAAGCGTGTCTGCACCGTTGGGACCCTTCCCCGTTGGAGATCTCCCAAATTGGGATGATCTCCAACCTCCTACCTACTCCCTCTAAGCCTATTTAACCTCTAGGATTTTCCCTCCCCAACCCCTGGCTAAAATTCTTGGTAAATTGATTCCCCCTACGTTGAAACATCCCTACTTTGCATTTGCATTAGTTTCATATTATTTTGTTGCGAGTACGACATTATTTTTCAACCGAAGCCGACACCCATCGTCGCCAACGAACCTCGTCCGGATCGGAGGCGATCCCGTCAAATACGAGACGATTTCGTATCGATGCGAGACGATCTCGATTGCAATCCATATTGAGGCAATCGGTGCTCGGAGTTTGTTTTTCTCACCTTTTTCTCTGTCATCTTATGCTGCAAATTAGATAATTTATTCAATTTTTTACATTATTTTGCATCTGGAGTTCACCCATTTAGCCTAGATTGCATATTAAGATCATGTTTTATCATTTAAGTACAGTAATTTGCTTTAATTTCTATTCTTAAATATTGTTCAGTATTCATATTGCTATTTGGTGTAATTTGCCTCTGTTTGCACAGTAGGATTTCTTGTATTTTGCATCTATTTTTTGTTTTGTAGGTTTTTGATGAATTCGTCTGACGAATTCGTCAGATCTCGGACGATTCTGTCAGTATTAGACGATTCTCGTCAGATTCCGGATGAATCGTCGCTTTTGGATGATTATGTCTGATTGCAAGCGATTCTATCGAATTCCAGACGATCCAGACTGCCTCAAACGTCAGAATCTTCTTCAGACATCCGGATCAGGTATTCCCCATTTTCCTCCTGTAAATTCTCTGTTTTTTGCTTTCAAATTTGTTTGTTGTATTCATGAAAATTGCATTTTCATGTAGTTTAATTTAGATTCATTCGGCCAAACCTAGGATGAATGTTTAAGATCAAAACGAACTCATCTAAACACATTCCAAAACCTAGGCGTGGAAACTGCCATTAAATGTTTCCTGGTGAACCCACCATCCATCAAAAAATCACCAAAATACACCTCCCTTGAGAGGCGGGACCTTCGTAAAGTCCTCTCGTCCGAGGTACCGCATCATCCTTTTCCCATCCTCCTTCCGGGCACGGATCCAATAGCCTGAAGGTAGGGATGCAAAAAATTTGGAGCGATACAGGTACCATCGGAGTTGTTACTAGACAACAGGCTCACAATTCTCAACATGATCAAATGCAGAATGATGGATCAGCTCCATTTATTTTGAAAAATCCCAATAAAGGGAATCATATGTCTAATGTTCAACCAAAACCTCCTTACAATATTAATGAACAATTATCCAATACTACAGCCAGAATTTACCTTTTGGACTTGTTAAGATCTCCTACCCATAGGGATGAATTAATGCTCACATTAAGCCAAATTATGGTACCTCAAAATATTCAACCTAAATCCATGTCCAATACTATCATCACTCGAGAAGTCGATTGTATTGACTTTCGAGATAAAGATATCCCACAACATAGTTTACATAAGGATAACCCCTTATATATTACTTCCCTAATAGGAGATGTAGCAGTCAAAAGGGTCTTGATTGATAATGGTTCATCTCTAAACATTTGCACTTTTGACTTCTACCAAAGATTTGGGTTTAGAAGTGATGAAATGAAGAAAACTGACATGATCATAAAAGCTTTCAATGACGAAACACAAGAAACATGTGGATTTATCACCATCCCATTGCAAGTTGTTCTGAGAACCTTAGACACAACCGTGTTTATTGTACATTGCCCCGCATCATACAATATACTCTTGGGTCGTCCTTGGATCAATGCAATGCAGACTTTCCCATCAACTTTACACCAATGTGTTAAATTCGAATTTAAAAATCATTTGGTCACTATCCATGGTGATCCTAGACCCTTTGATATGTGTGCTTTGGTAGAACCTATTGGAGTTCAATTTGCCCTGCTCTGTCATCCACACATCCTAATTCTTATTTTTCATCTAAACGTGTGAAACACACACCCATAACTTCATCTATTTCTCCTCCATTAATTTCACCCTCATATATAGCTCAACAATATTCTAAACAAACCACACTAGAACCTCAAAAAGATCTTAAATCCACAACCAATCCTTCATGTTCCATCCCTATAATTTCAAAACCTATAGACCCATTTATTAACACCTCCACATTATCTACATCTATCATACCTTCCACATCTAAAGATATAGGGAATGATCCTTCTACCTCTTATGCTCTTTCTGATGAACTCTTACCTGATTTATCTAAAATTCTTGTATCAGAAAAAACAAATACTTCTATGCAAGATTCCATTATCTTAAGTAATTTGCCGCCTTCTCCTCGTACCTTGGGCCTCCCACAACCTATGGGAAGTATATACCAAGTCGGGAGTTGTGCTTTTATTTATAAATGATATGATTGGGGAAGAACACCCCGAAACATCAAGACGCATTGTGATGGATATCCTCGATGCTATTTTGCTAATGAATATATTAAAGCTAAACCCATAATGCTTAAATTGGGATATAAAGGGAAAGGCTTGGGACCTTTCCAAAATGGTATGAAAGAACCCTTTGAGGTAGAACCATGGCCCGCCCGATGTGGTGTGGGCCTATTTCCTAGTAAGGATCAACCCTTCCCTTTTGAAGATGATGATCAACTCATATGTTATCAAGATTATTTAGATAAACAAGATTCTTTGTATCCCAAGAATAATTCTTCTACCTGCAATATGCTATCCATAGCTTACCCTGAAATGATTGTTGAATCCGACGATGAGTTGGAAGGAGATATTTTCCATGATGTCTCCATTGAAGAGTTGTTACACAATGGTTTTTATTTTGATGGTTCTATACCTACTATAGCCCACCTTGAGGCCATGACTCCTCAAGATGAATTATCCAAGTTAACCTTAAAGAAATTACAAGAATTGGGCATTTCACCTGCCCCACCTAATTTTGAAAGAGATCTACACATGGAAGTAGAAAACGTCATTAAGGTTAACATTGGAACTGAGGATAATCCTCACATCATCAGTATTGGATCAAAATTAAGTCAAGAAAAACAAGAGCAATACATTGCATTCCTTAAATAATATGAAGATGTCTTCGCTTGGACATATGAAGATATGCCAGGTTTAGACCCTTCTGTAGTCATGCATCATCTAGTAGTCCATCCAGATGTTAAACCTGTTAATAAGAAACTCAGAAAAATGCATCCCAAAGTGGCCTTGCTAGTCAAAGGGGAGTTATAAAAACTCTTGAATGTTGTTTTTATACAAGCTATTGATTATGTTGAATGGATCTCGAATGTAGTTCTAGTCACCAAGAAAGAAGCTACCAAAGTTAGGGTTTGCACAGACTTTAGAGATATTAACGTTGCATGCCCTAAAGATGATTTTCCTCTTCCCAACATGGATCAAATCATTGATTTTACTGTAGGGAGTGGAATGATGTCCCTAATGGATGGATTTTCCAGTTATAATCAGATCAGGATAGCTCTTGAAGATCAGGCTAAAACAACCTTTATTACCCCCTGGGGTACCTTTTGTTGGAAAGTGATGCCATTTGGTTTAAAGAATGCAGGCACAACATATCAACGAGCCATGACTTATATCTTTCAGGATATGATGTATGATATCCTACATGATTATGTAGATGATATTATAGCTCGCTCTATTAATGAAGATGATCATTTAGATGATTTGAGAAAAGTATTTAATCGGTTAATAGAATATCTTATTCGATTAAATCCAGCCAAATGTATATTTGGAGTCAAGTCCGGTAAATTATTAGGGGTTTTAGTTTCTTTACGTGGTATCAAAATCGACCCTCTCAAGATTGCGGCTATCATTGATATGCCCGCACCTACCAATATATCTGAGTTATGAAGTTTACAAGGTAAGCTTCAAGCTATCCGTCGCTTCATCGATAAGCTGGCGGACAAAACCAGTCCCTTTCTTAAGCTTCTTAAGAAGGATGTCCCTTTTAATTGGGACAATGAATGTAAGGAAGCTTTTGAACTTCTCAAACAATACCTCCTTAACCCACCTGTGCTTTCATCGCCTAGATCTAATCGTCCTTTTATCTTGTACATTTTTGCTTCTGATTTTGCCTTAGGAGCTATGTTAGCTCAGCTGGATGATGAGAAGAAAGAACGTGCTAATTATTACATTAGCAGAACCTTAATCAGTTATAAAACTCATTATACCATATTAGAGAAATTATGTCTAGCGATCGTATTTTCTACACATAAACTATGACATTATATGCTCAGTAAAACGTATGTTATTTCAAAATTCGACCCTTTGCGATATCTCATGAGTCGACCGTATTTATCTGGTCGCACAGCTAAGTGGGTTCTTGCGCTAAGCAAATTTGAACTCACCTTCATAGGACAAAATTATGTTAAAGGTCAAATCATAGCTGATCAATTAGCTATTGCACCCTTAGAATCTACTCATCCCCTCCTCATTGAGTTTCCTGATGAATGCCTTAAACTAGAGGCAGACCATTTAGAGCAATGGTCCTTATACTTTGACGGATCCCGATGCATGAGTGGGGCTGGTCCGGGTATTATTTTAATATCTCCTCAAAAACATCTTATACCTTTGTCCTTCAAATTAACATTTGCTTGCACCAATAACACTGCCGAATATGAAGCTCTTATCCTTGGATTACGAGCTGCTTTGGCATTGAAAATCAAAAGTTTATTGGTTTTTGATGACTCACAACTTGTCATAAATAAAATCAATGATGTTTATCAAACCAGAGATGATAAATTACGCCCATATAAAGCATATGTTTTACACTTAATATCTCTATTTGATCAAGTTACCTTGGAAGCTATTCCTCGAACTAGCAACCGTGTGGCTGATGCTATGGTCGCAGCTGCATCTCTTCTGCCCTTGGAGTTAGATGACGAATATGCCACCATCATTATTCGTCGACTCTAGGAACCCACTTCAAATAAGTCATGCTTAGAACCTTTGGATGTGTTTCTAATCAATGAAACTACTCTTGAACCTTGGTATACGGATATATTTGATTTTCTTCACAATGGGACTTTCCTCGCCGTTCTAATAGGAACCAGGCATCGGTTATTACGTATACAAGCAAGTCAATTTGTAATAATTGGCAAGACTTTATATAGGAGATCTTTTGAAGGTATCCTATTGAGATGTTTGAATCTAGAAGAATCCAAATCAGCTTTGAGTGAAGCCCACGATGGATCTTGTGGAGGACACTTCGATGGTAGTGTCATTGCTAAAAAGCTCCTTAGGATAGGCTACTTTTGGCCTACCATGGAAACTGATGCACATGATTATGTGCGCCATTGCGACAAGTGCCAAAAACATGCTGACCTTATCCATGCCCCCGCACAAGAACCTGCAGGCTATTTCATTTCCTTGGCCCTTTTCAAAATGGGGCTTAGACATTATTGGCAAAATTAATCCTGTGTCATCCGATGGACACAAATTCATCATAACCGCCACCGAGTATTTTACGAAGGGGTTGAAGCTATGCCTTTAGCTTCCCGCACCGGAACACAAGTCTCTAAATTTATTTTTAATCAAATCATTTGTAGGTTCGAAATTCCTGCAAATCTCATCTCGTACAATGGAACTTGTTTCAAAAATAAAGATGTTAAGAAATTATGCCAAAAATATAAGATTCAACATCGTCTGGTCCACTCCTTATTATCCTCGTGGTAATGGCCAAGCGAAGCATTTAATAAAACATTAATTAAAATCCTTAAAAGATTGGTCAATAAATCTGGCCACGACTGGCACATTCAATTATATCCAGCTTTGTGGGTATATCGCACTAGTGTTTGTACTCCCACAGGTACTTCACCTTTTATTTTGGTTTATGGCGCTGAAGTTGTTTTTCCCTTTGAATTAGAAGTTCCTTATTTGGCTCCACTACTTCAAGATACCGAAGTAGGAGATGAATATCGAGCTGGCAGACTCAGTCAGCCGGAACTCCTAGATGAAAAGCACATCAATGCTTTCGAGCATCTTCGTGCCTACCAAAACAAGCTTAAAAGATCATATGCTAAGAAAGTTCGTCATCGATCCTTTGAGGTCAACGACCTTGTTTTAAAATAAAATCAAAAAAATACTAATGCAACTAAAGACCTTAAAGGTAAATTTGAACCCAATTGGCTTGGACCATATATTATCACTGCTAAATTTGAATCATGAGCATACAAATTAGCTACCTTAGATGGTAAATATTTAAAAGAACCTATGAATATTATGCATCTTAAGCGATATTACACATAAAATTTGGTCATTTCATCATTTGTATATATATTTTGCATGTTGTCTCATTTTAAAAATGTATAAAACTGTTTAAACAAAAACAAACAACAATATTATTGACTCTTTCGAAACCAAAAAAAATAGAGAAGAAAGAGATAGTCAAAATTATCAAACTCCTCACAAATATTTGTTGTATATATTTCTTCTTAAAGTATTGCAGTTATATTTTCAAATTATTTTGGATAAATTAGCATTTATTTGGAATCTCTCACTTTTGCAAACACAAAAATAAATATCTTGATTTTATCTGGCATGATTACTAATCTCTCTTATATCAAAGTCCACAAAATTCAATTAAATAAAGTTTTAGCATAGAGAATTGATCTTGTTATTTACTTAAACCAAGCATATTCTTTCATAATAAAATGATTATATTTGTAATGTCCATGCTATGCTACATAGTAGAAGTGGTTTCTTGAGCAAAAAGTTTCCCCTACTATCCTATCCTGCACATGGTCTAGAATCTTTGAGAATTGACAAAAGGACAAGCTCACCCCTACCCGGAATAAAAATCCCTTGCTCTACAGCTAATCCGAGCAAGTATCTCTAGAATAGGAAGCAAAAGAAAAAGAAAAATCAAGCAAAATCATGAGAAAAAGAAGCATTATTTCATAATCATTTTGTACTCTCTTAGCACTGTTTCAGTATTTTCTCAAATATCAAAGCAAAAGATAAGAAAAAAAAAATACAAGAAAAAAAAAGCAAAGAAAGCAAAACAAGCAAAAGCAAAAGCAATAAAATCCCTTTCCCTGCCCATTGAAAAGAAAAGAAGGGTTGATGAGCTTGAATCCTTGGAATTCTCAATTATTTGAAAACTATGAGGTAAGCCCCATAACAGGTGGTTTGTGCCCAACCCGCTTGGCCTTGGGTAATCCCTAGCGTGGCGATATGTCTGTCACATTAGCGACCTTCTTTGTACAGGACCTATGTCTGCTTATGGATTAGCTAGCTCTTGATAACCCGACTTACATAGTAGTTTGGTACGGTTATATGCATCTAAATCATGGTTAATGAACACTTATTTGGTTAATTCAAATGACTTGTATCAAATTATCTTGCTCAAAACTGGTAAATGCACAAAGCAATTGCACACACATTTGTATTTGAGAGATTTTGTGTATCATTATGATAAATCAAGATCGAAAATGAACTCACATATGCACATGGGATTCCTTATAAATCTAACTTTTGTCTTTAAGATACTTTGAAATATTTTTGCAAATTGTCTGGAATAATTTCATTTTCTTATCTGAGAACAGTTGTTTAGTATAAAAACAACTACATGCATTATCAAAAAAATCAAAATCATTTTCAAAAAACATGCAATAAAGTTACATTTATATATAACTTTTTGACTTTCGCGACGATGGTATAGTTCCAAAACCAAAATTGGAATTTTATGCCTAGCGCAAGTCCTCATATTTATATTTTCTGTTTATTTTCAAAAATTAAAAATCAACCATGCAATAAAACTATTATTTTCTTCTTTGGATTTCGCGATGATGGTATAAGTTTATACCTAAATATTCTATGCCTAGCGCAAACCATTGTACTAATTTTATTTCCCATTTATTTAAAATCATAAAAACATATGACTTAAATCATTATGTTACACAATTATGCTTTAAAACAACGCACATTGTTACTATTTCATGTCATTATGTCAAAATTCAATATTGCAATGATGGTATAATTCCTAGGGAATTATTCAAACATTTTATCACACTTAGGAATTTATGCCTAGCAAAAATCATTTTTTTTTTTTAAATATTTCATGCATAATATTTTCATGGAAATCTGAAAACAAATCACCATCATCATCATCATCATCATTTGCATCATCACAACAAAGTCTTAAGACAGTCTCTTAAGCACTCTTTTACTTTTAGCAATATTTCTATACCAGGATTAGCTTGATGACCTAGCGAGCAGCGGCTCCATGAAATGGTCATAAATAGCAACAATGTCCTTTGAAATTATTGTTAAAAGTCCCTTTTATTTTTATCAAATCACACCACAAACAACCATTTTTGTTTACATCAGATTATTTCATTTAAATTTTAAAGCATGACATAAAATTTTAATATTTCCAAATGGCATAATTACATGAATCATCAAATCAATCACATCAAAACATTAAAGCATCATACAAACACATAAGACAAGTCATATGATCAAAAATATCTCATATATATATATATCAACAATATATACATCATCTCAAAACTGGATCGATATGCCACAATCTGTACCTCGGCATACTCAATCCCCTATCAAAAATAATAAACACTATGTATCAATCTATGTAGTGCAGTTAGCAGCTAGCCTCGAGAACCCCTCGAGCTCTCAGCCTCATCTCCTCCCCTGCCCTGAGGTGGACGAGGTGGCCCCATCATAGTCTGTGTGGTGCTATGAGTCCTGGACTCTGATCGTGATGATGTCCTCGATAACCTCATCACAACAGGCTCTGCAATGGGGGCCGACAGTGATAACCTCTGCTCCTCTGGCACCATATGGTGGTATAGCGTCTGATAGAATGTGATCTGGGCAATAGCTCATGCTAGGTCTCGAGTGCTCGCCCCTCCGCTCTATGCTTTGAGGCGTGCGACCTCATCTCTAAGTTGTGTGGCCTCCTCTCGGTGTCGTGCAACCTCATCCTACAAGGACTGCACCTGAGCCTGGAGACGAACAGTCTCTTCCTAGAGAGTAGCCATCTCGCAACTCTCTCCTACCTCGACACCCTTGCCTTTATCGGGCGATGGTGGCCTCTCTCTTCATGGAGAAGGGGGTCTCTCCTCCCTCCTCTCCCGTTGTCACAGCCTCTGTTGAGCCTGTGGCCTCCTCCGTTCTCTCCCGTCGTGACCCTGTGCCACCTCAATGGCCGCTTGGAACCGCCTCCCCATCCGACGCACAACTGCATGAATCAGACCCTGAGCCCTCATCATTCGAGGAGGGCGGATGCCTATGTACCAAGCATCGTAGCCGTCAGCAACCCCTGCATCGTCCCCATCCACTAGCTGAATGGGGGCATCGTCCACATCCTCACTCCAGAAGCATTGCATATCTAGAGCCCCGCTGACTGTAGTGTTATCCCAGACGATCTGGGAAAACTCGTAGTCCTTGAGAGATGGGATCCCCTACTGTAGACCAAACTGCCTCAAAACTCGGTCATAGCGATGGAGCTCCACCTCTCTCCTCTCCATCCTCAGCCAGCAGGTTCGCCTAACGTGAGCCAACTCCTGTCCATCCTCGGCCCACCCTGGATGATCTCTCCAAGGCCTCCAGGTGATCTGGTCGAAGACAAGGTCGTTAAGTAGTCTCTAGGACATTGGCAGTTCTATCCGTCGTTGTGACCCTCTCCGGAGCCACCAGTATAAAACTCGAGGCCTCTCCTCGTCAATCCCTGTTAGTGGGAACCCTACCGGCATCCACACCATGATGTGCTCCCAGCACCAAACTTGTAGTAGTGATGTCATGACCAGACATCGACTAACCTTGTATACGACCCCATGTAGGATCCAATACAATCGACATAGTACAAAGCTCCCCCAAGAAAACCTGTACCCATGGTCTCTCATGTCATAGACCACATCTATTAGTAGCCATGGTAGTCTGCATCCACTCTGATGGCATAGCAAGCAGACCACCTACCACCCCAGCCAAAACTTGTGTCAGTCTAGATGCCCTGGCATCTAGCATAGCGACTCGATGTTCACTCTGCCCTTCTCCAGGGCGAAGCTCGGATCTCCGCACAGTCGCATCATCGTGTGGCCCTGATTGGCCATGGGAGTTATTAGTCGTCCTTGTATGGGGATCCTCAAAATCCTCCATACATCCTCCAATGTGGGAGTCATCTCCCCTGTCGGTAATCAAAAACAAGAACTCGGATACCACCTCTCTGCTAGCGTTGTCAATAGCCCCATATCTGTAGAAACCTGTGGCATATCTACCACATGCTGCAAGTCGACTTGAGCCAACTGATCTCGCTCTGTCTGAGATAGAGCGGCCAATTCATCCCTCAACCCGTCGTATTTCCATTCTTGGATCTTTAGTAATCCTCTCTACAACATAAACAACAAAACAATAAAAAATTATTAATAAAATAGTGATTAAAAATGCAAGTAAAACAAGTTCAATTTCATACAAATGATGATATCGTCCACTATTGGACGATATCGTCCAAAATTTGAGCAAGATCATCTCTAATTTTGCAATAGGGAATCGTCCATTATTGTACGAAATCATCCCCATATCGTCGATTTTGCCCTTGGACGAAATCGGCGATATCGAGACGATTTCGACGAAATTGAGACGATTTCGTCTCGACGACGTCGACGGCCCAAAAATGGCCGCGATGCTCAAAAATAATTCAAAATTAATCTAAAAAGCATGAAATTCAAAATTAAAGCATTCTAAATTAAGTTTGGACCCTTACCCGTAGCCCGTGCCGGACCTCTGTCGACCTGTGCGCTGTCTCAACCATCTTGTCTGCAGAGCTCTAGAAACCAGGAAAATGAACAGTAACAATGAATTAGGGTTTTTCCCTATTTTCTTAATTTTATTTAAAAAACAAATTAACAACATTTTAATTTTGCTTTTTGCGTTTTTACCTCAAACGTTCGATTTGGGTAAAAACACGGAGGGGGCACCATAGTAAGCTGTCGTACGATTCGACCTAGAATTGTCACCTAAAAATGGGAATAAATTTTTTGCTTTCTCGTAAATCAAGAAGAACTCGTCTTTAACGCATTTTCTTTGGAAAATTTGCTAAAGAGGGGGCAAAATGTAGCACCCTAAAATTGGCGCAGTAAACCTTAGCAAATAATTAAAATTACCTTAGTAATAATTCAAAATTTAAATTTTAACCCCGTACTGCCTGTTAAACCGCTTTCCTCATTTTTCATGCCATTTTTAGGATTTGTTGTGACCGTTGGACGATATCATCGTCGATCAGACGATATCGCCTCAGATCGGATGAATTTGTCTGGAGAAGAATGTCCAGACAATTTTATCCCAAAACTGATTTTTCATAATTAGCTTTTGTTTCAACGGCGTCTCTAAGTTGGGCAGAAGCGTGTCTGCGCCATTAGAGACCTCCCCCGTTGGAGATCTTCCATATTAGGATGATCTCCAACCTCCCAACCTCCTTCCTATGCCTATTTAATCTTAGGCCCTCCCCTTGACATTCCCCTGGCTGAATTTTACTGCACTTCGAGTTTTACATGCATTAGAATGTCTTAGACTACTGTTTGCCTTTGTCCCTTTTCAATTTTTCTTGCAGGAACTCTGTTATTCTTCACTCGAAGCAAGCTCATATCGTCGCAGACGATCTTGTACAATCTCGGACGATCACGCCCCAATTCGAGACGATTTCACACTCTACAGACAATTTCGACTGCAGTCAACATTGGGGGCAATTAGTGCCCAGAGTTTGCACTTTTCTCTTTTCGTCTACTATTTCATTCTGCATTTAGATCATTTTATTGTTATTTTTTGCTATTCTGCATTTTAGAGTTCACCCATATAGCTTAAGTGCATGACAAGATCATAATTTGTCATTAGAATACTATAATTTACTTGAATTTCTATTCGTAATTATCGTTTTAGTATCTATATTGTCATTTTACACCGTTTTTCTCTGTTAGTATTGCTGCATTTTCTATGTTCTGTGTCTATTTCTCTGATTGCAGGTCTGACAAATTCATCAGATCTCAGACGATCCTGTCTGATTGCAGACGATCTTGTCAGATCAGAGACAATCTGGACTGCTTCAAAAATCAGAACCTCCATTAGACACCCGGATCAGGTATGGCTTTTTTCTAATCTAGTATATTTTCTGTATTTTTTGTTTAATTATGTTTTATGTATTCATTTAAACTTGTATTTCATGTAGAACAGTTTAGATTCATTTGGCCAAACCTAGGATTTGAATGATTAAAGCTAAAACTGAACACATCAAACACATTCCCAACCTAGGCGTGGAAACTGCCATTCAAAAGTTTCCTGGTGAACCCACCATCCGTCGAAAATTCACCCTTATACACCTCCCCCGAGAGGCGGGACCTTCAAAGGGCCTCTCAGTCCGAGGTATTGTCCCATCCTTCTCGCATCCCCCTTCCGGGCGTGGATCCTTTAGCCTGAAGGTAAGGGTGCAAAAAATTTGGAACGATACACTCCCATAGCCTACCTCTTCCTTGCACCGTATTGGGCGCATAGACATTCGATAAGATCTAGAACTTATTGTTGGTTAGATCATAAAAAAGAACGGTAAGGACGTTGTCATCAGCCTGAATGAGGCTACATTCCACTTTTTTTGGGTCCCAAAGGACCATAAGGCCCAGAGAGGCTCCTCTAGCTTGCTTGAAAACCATTTCGCCTTGTTTCCAGATTTTGCAAGCTAGAATCTTGGACCATGTCTCATCTATTTTTGTTTCTTGGAGAATAAGGACTAAGGGGGAGGTCTCTTTCCTTAATGCCTTGAAAGCTCTCTGCCTGAGCGGACCATTACGGCCTCTCACATTCCAGGAGAGGACCTTCATTTAGACTGCTTTGAATTCCTCCCTCTTCCCCTACCTTGGGGTGGGGGAGGTTTGCTGGTCTTGTTGACCTCAAAGAGAGCCATGTCTTGAGGCACTAAAGTGCTTTGTTTTTCGTTTGCTATTTTGTTTTCAATTTTCAACTTGTAATGTTCTGCATTTGGGATTCTTCCCCTCCTCCTTTCGTTGCCAAAGTCTATAGAATTAGTTGAACTGCAGGTTTGCTTCAGACTAAACTTTGGGGGTTCTTTCCCTATTTGGGTCAGGTTGGAAAAACCTTCACGCACTGTCGGTTCATCCCCTATCTGAAGGGGATGGAACTCCCAGCTTCGCCTGATCCACCTGACCCGCCTGCTTCCATCGCTTCCTATATTCTACTAGAATCCCCTCCCTCTTTTTTACCCCTTTACATATTATAATAGAACAATAAGTTCTATTATTAAATCTAAAAAAAATAAACATTAAAGGAGGCCTTGCACCTCCACCCCATAACATGGTATATATTAAATCGACAAATTACTTCAAACCCTTGCTCATCCATTATAACTCTCATGACTGTGTATATAAGGCTAAGACTATCACCATAAGCTTTAATTAATAAGTATATAAGTAGGGCACCCCATTGTTCAATCAAAGTTTAACCCTTATAACCTTTCAAATACACTGCATATAGACTGAATAAAATACAAGGCATCACATAATCAGAAAAATGAAACTTATTTATTTTACCCTGACTGTGATGCATTCTCCTACAATGGCGACCACCCATGCCAACCGCTATCGTTATTATCCAAGCGAGCTCTCCATTTTGGTTTCCTATCGAGCTAACTTTTGACATCACCACCTCTGCTCAATTCATACTCACTTACAGAGTTCGAATCATCAATCCAAAAAGTATTGTATCCTCTGTAATGGCTTTTATCAAGAGAGAAACCTGCTTTTAAGGTTTTACTAGCAGGATACTTACGTTGAGATCCAACAGTTTGATTGCTTATTTGTCATCTGGACACCTACCACCCATCTTGCTATAGTCGTTGTCGATATTTGTTACCACTCTATACGCCGGGACGTCAGGAAAAGCTCCATGGTGGCACCTGAATCTCTGTAATACCACTGGATTTGACCGTTCTCATTACCAACTCAACCGCCTATCATGCCGCGTAACCGGTGGTTTTCTCTGTCCGGTCACTGGTATATTCATCGAGTGCACTTTTGTATTAGTCATCGTCAATTTTTACACCTACACTTCCAATGCCTTCGTAGACTATTCGATCCCCATGCGCTTTTAAATTACCCTTCGACACTATGGATTTTATTTGAAAATACAACTCTTATTATTGCTTTGTAGTAGGCTTGATCAATGTTATGAAAATATCTCTCATTACTGTCTATTGCATCTGCATGTAGGCTTCGTGGGTTGTAACTGAACTTTGGGTATACACTTTGTATACATGGGCAGCACGTGTCCTTGGTCTTCTCAAAGCACTAGCCAGACAGGTTCCCTTTTCATATTATACTGT
The DNA here is from genome assembly GCA_028583015.1 of Wollemia nobilis. Lineage (NCBI taxonomy): Eukaryota > Viridiplantae > Streptophyta > Pinopsida > Araucariales > Araucariaceae > Wollemia > Wollemia nobilis. The sequence continues at coordinate 4,442,780 of JAQPPZ010002524.1, forward strand.
TAAAAATATGTTGTTGCCGATTTTTTCTGTGTATGTATCCACTATTTTGTAGGTAATATTATCATCACAGTATATGTCCATACGTTCCTGTTATGACAATGTACCTACCAATATTCTTAAATACTGCCTACTATGTTTTTATTTGTCTATTGGGATAACGTGTGGAGCAAGGTACCTAATGAAACTGCCCATTTTGTCACTGTTCCAGGTTGATGAAGACCTACAAAAACCCCTTGTCTAGCGACCAACAGCCCGAATTGCCCTACTCGATGTTGATTCCATTGTACTGCGTGGATTCCTCATGTAACGGTCTCCCTCTTTGGTGATTCCGTTAATCTCGATGATGTCAATTAAACCTACCTATGTGAATGCTACACCATACATGCATTTACTCATGATTAGTGACCATTGTAAGTATACGACAAGGCAGTCAGCATCCTCCACATCAGCATCATCCCATTTGATATGTCACAGTGCTTGCCCATCGTGATATACTTCTACCCTGGATTCCACATACACCTACTCGACAATATGCTACCTCTATATGTGAGGTGTCTTTCGATCGCCTACACCATCCCATCATTGCACAAAATTAATGGGAGAAATCATCATCGTTCAGTGTCTCGATACTGCCATCGAAACTACCCCCATTGTTGTGCAATGTTGCCCTGGATGATATCTCTCCATTGTGGGGTCCACGCTGGGGTACCTCATCACACTGTCTAAACGCCATGTGATCCGTGTCTTCCTTGTATTTACCTACACGATGTATCGTGGCCACATTTGAATGCTTTTTTATTTGTGGTTGTCTTTGTAGCCTCCATGAATCGTCGTGTGTCCACGTTTTCCACTGTCACCTACAATCAAACAATAAGAATTAATATACACATAAGTAACCTGGAACTCATCTTTTAATATACAACAACCCTAATCATATATATAACTCGTCATTTCATTTATATATAAGTAACATGGAACTCATCACTTCATTCATTATATATGTGAAAGTTAAGTTGTTTTATTTCTTTTATTTCTTATTAATATATTATATTATATATATATATATAATATACTTATATATCTAATCTTTTTTTTTTATAATTATTATTAATATATGAGATATAGTAATAATAATAATAATCATTTATTATTTTTTTATTTTATTACTTTTTTATTTTATTTATTCAAGTTTAATTCAAATGTTAAATTAAACTTAATTAGAACCAAACATTTGGATTATACTAGTTTGAGACATTAAGTTTAAACATTATAATTAGTCTCATAACTAAATCCACCTTCAAGTATTATGTGATAAATAAGATGAGGGCTTGGACCGATGATGAGTTTTCAAAACATGAATTACAACTCCTGGATATGACCTATTGAACCCTTATAACAACCCTCTGGAGAGCAATTCAAGTGTGAATCTCAATCCAAAAAACCAAGCCGGATAAACACAAGCAAATATTCACTACCTTACCAAATCAAACCTTGGAGGCAATGAAACCAAAACTCAAAGCAACTCACAATCCCCAAATACCAAACTTAAAGGTGGGTCCCCAATTCTTGGGGCTAGTTGTGGAGCAACCACAACAAGACCGAGTGGCAGTCCCTAAGGCAATAAACCAGTGATAGACCTAAAGGTGGACCTAGTGATAATGATCCAGAGGCAGATCTATAGGAAGATCCAGAGGCAGTGATCTAGAGGTAGATCCATATGCAGATCCAGAGATAGACCCAGAGGTCCTATTTTGGTGGCAACCTTAGAGCCATAGCCAGAGCCAAAGACAAAGCTAGCACAAAAACATCTTTCATTTTCTCTCCTTCAACATTAAGGGGGATTTCTCTATGTTATCCCAAATAATGTAATAAGGGGGGATGTTAGCGTATAGCACATAGTGTTTATTACATTATTTGCACCAAAGTGGTTTCATAGGTGGTTAGGGCTAGGTTGGTTATGTTTCATTCTTCAACCGCATAATAACCACAAACTTGTATATATCGGCACCATTGTGAATATGAATCTAATGCTCTTATTTTCTCAATAAATATAAAAAAAAAATGATGCATTTTGGGAAGGCCTATTTGTGATAACTTAAGCTAGATAGAGCAATGCTTTTCAATTGCAAGACCAATAAGGGAGAATTCTACCTATCCTAGTAAATGGGTATCACATCAAGATTTATTTTAAGTAAATATTCTCTCTTTGTATTATATGTATCATACTTTGTAAACATTTTTGTTTTTTGCACTATGTTTGGATAAAAAGAAATGAAAATAAGAGATTGACCATGGTTGTGAATTTTCACACAATCGTAAGTCATATTCTATTTGTAAGTCACCTCAGACCACAATTTAAATTAAATTCAACATATCCTAGAGTCTAGTGGTTGTTAGAATATTAAGAGGTCATACAGTCATGTTCAAAACTTAATAGAACTATGCTTTGAAAGGAGAAGCATAGTCGCTCTCATATTAGCCTAGAAGTACCACATTTAACTATATATCTTCCTATCACTAGTCTCCTACAAATCACCCTATGTGCAAGAAGAAAGTGAATTTGAATTACAAAATAGTAGCATGCATCGAGGCCATGTTGTTTGTCAAACGTTTTATCCAATCATGAATAGGAAATCTTGTTGATATAATGATAGTTGTATTTTACATGCAAAAGGGCAAGGACATTGAATAGATGTTTTACCTACCATATTAATGGTGCTTGCTTCAAGGAAACTTATGTATTTGGAAACTTAGAGCATTGTTCACTCTTACCATGCATCTAGATTTCAAAGTAAAGAAGAACAGAGAGTGAGTCCCAAAGTTTAGAAAAAAATCACTATTTTTCCTTGCAATTGTGAGTAACCTTATTCACCCAATTAGCAATGGATTCATCATCCATAGCCACCAATAAACGTACAAGAGATGAAAGCAAGGGTGAAAATTGCTTTCAAGATTCTGCCAACAAGGTGAATGATACAATCACAATGTGGAAGGAAAAGGAACAAATGAGAGTAAAACCTGAGAATAGGGTGGCCCAAAACATATCACCATCAAGTCTAGGTGCTATTCTAGTTAGTTCTTTCCTTTCATTTTATATCTATGATTTTGTGCATCCTTACTCTGAGTTGATTTTAGCATTAGCAAAAAATTACAACCCTAGTCAAAGAATAGTGCAGAATATCGAGGGCAAGATCGTAATGTATATAAAGGCTAAGATGATCAATAATGTTTTTGCCTTGGATATGCGACCAAGTGTAAGAGCGAATATATTTACCCAAAAATACCAAGCTAGGTATTACTCCCTTTATGACCATTCAAAAGAAGTATATTTTTTGAATTAGTTGTCTAGCCAGTTGAAAAGAAATTTAAGCAGTAGATCCCTACCTCAAACCCCTATCAAGCTAGAAGAGTTTATGAATCCTGAGCTTTATTCAATGTTGGTTGTAATTGGGGCCTTACCCACTAATAAATTTATCTATAATTAGTAGATAGCCACTGCCTACTGCATCACTAACCCTAAAAACTATGACCCAACTCAGATGAATAATCGTCCTATATTATTTTATTGGCCCAAATACCTAACCAATATTATCCATGACTCCCTAAAAAAATTGTAGAAATATTATGATAAGGTGTTATTTAGGTATTGCTCCCATTTGGCTTGGCTTTTCCTTTAATTTATTCACCTAGATATGCCATGGATATAAGTTAGAATCAGGGGCCAAGAAGGATTTTTGTTAGAGTAGTATTATCTTATTTGGTAATATCTCCTAGGTAGGTTAGTTTATTTACATTTACCTAGGTTAGTTTGTTTCTATCCTAGGTTAGTAGTTTATTTTATCGATATTTTTTATGTCGATAGCTTTATTATATTGTTAGCATAGTTGTTAGTTGTTAGCATTTTATCGCATATTGTTAGAGATATTATTTTTTGTTTTATTTTTTATTTTTTATTTTTTATTTTTTCGTCATATGTTGTACTATTTATTTGCACTAATATTAATGGCAACGTGAATGATCATTTGCTCACATTACATGGTATCAGAGACCCATATTGCTCTTGGCTCGATTATAGCCTGAGATATGGGCACACTTTCATAGGAGAATCAGATTTTACTGGATCTTGGTCCTATGGTGGCTCATGATGAGGGGGGACAACACTGCAAGCTGATTGGACCCTCTAAATAGAGGGGACCATAGGTTGACGAGATTTGTGATGAGATCCCAGCCCTTAACTATGGGCTAATAAGGGGGAACAACACTGTCTAGACGCAGATATCCTATGGATCATGGACGGGAGGTTAGGACTAAGGATATGACATAGTGACTGGCAGACCTAAGCCTGGTGGATCATGGACATGAGGGTAGTACTAAGGACGTTACATGGTTACTAGTGGACTTAAGCCTGGTGGATCATGGACAGGAGGGGAAGACATAACGAGAACCTGACATGGATAATAACCTGAGACCTACAGTGGTAGCTTACCCGACACCTATATTTGTATGATCTGATAGCCCTAGATGCATGGATAGGTAACTCAGCATGACCAACTCCTTAGAAGGGGTGACATCAAAAATTTGAAAATACATGGCTCAATAGGACAAGTCGTGCAGGTAGCGTTGCCCATGGGGAGACTACCTGAAGGTAGTCAATGACCAATGTGCATGTTTTATTTTTTAAGCTACTAATTTGTTTTCACACAGTGCATGTGGTATTTCTATCCCTATTGTTTGCACACCACAGTGAACGTTGGAGGAAAGTGAAAGAAAGCACCACTATAGAAGCATACATTGCCTACCTATTTTAGATGGTTTGGTAGTAAATCCAATTTTACTATAAGTTTGGATCTGTTGGTTTTCATCGATCCATCGAAGCCTAATTTTTGGGAAGCTTCCTATGTGACGAAACTATCCCTTGTAGATAAAATTGTTTGCATGCCGCTACAGCAGACAAATAAAACCAGATCTAGTGTAGTATCTCTCGTATTTGAGCCCTAGTAGAGGATGAAATACATCCACATTAAAAAAAAAAAAAAAAATTACTTGTAAAACCTGGGCATCTTGTAGGATCTAGTGCGATTGTAGCATATGATAAACAGAAATACAACAATTACAGTGTGTTTTGACAACAATTTGTTGTATGTTTTCACTGTAAGAGGCTTCCAAATATCAATGTGGTAGTGTTGGATATCTATATGTCCTCATTATTTCTTGGAACAACAAGTGGCTCCTAATATTTGAACTTGGGTTGGACGAGGTCGTCAAAGCCTACCATAGATGCAACCTCTTCTTTAGCTTTGCCGCCCACGTAGTCCATGCCAATGGGACAGATCTCCACCATTGTGTTTTTTCTCAACACTCTCTGGTAGTGACTTTGACACTCTCTGGGAGTTGTAATCATGTCAGAAGTTCCTCTCGTGTTTCGCAGGTAGCCACAAGAAGTCATAGAAAACCACCATCACCATCCGTCGAGAAGGAGTAGTGCCACCAGTGGTGGAATCCATGAGCTACCATGGCACTTCCAATAGAAGGAGTGCTATAAGATTTATTTTGTGCTCTTCAAACCACATCGATAGTTTTAGTCGGTGTGGTCGGTAGCCAGCAGATAAGGCACCTGCCAATCAACAGGTTGGGGGATCAAACCCCACCGGCGCCCCCAAGGTAATAATTTTACAGATAATATTGTCGACCAATGATTTCTTCTTTGAAGATAATATTTTACACACCATTTAAAGATAAAATTATTTTTTTAATTTGAATTATAAAAATTAAATTTTTTCTTTGAAAATTTAATTAAATTTTTATTTTTGCAAACAATTAAAATCACTCAATTTGAGTGATTATGTAAATTCTCAAAGGTCTAAGAGGCCACATTTGATAATTTCCAAGGAGGCAAGTTTTGTAAAAGCTCAAGAGGCTTAATAGTTGCATTTTTTGCACTAAGGGGGGCGAATTTCAACACTTGCCCAAGAGTTTTTCTTATTGTGTTAAGGGGGGATAAAAAAATTCTCCAACCAAGGGGGATTCATTTTTTTTCCTCAAAACTCATTTTGTAAAAATGGGGGAATCATTTGTAAAGGTGCATTTTTGGTAGCGACCGACACCTTAGTCAATATTTTGCAAAATTCCCTTGTAAAAGGTGCATTTTTGGTAGAGACCGACACCTTAAAAAATGGGTAGATCAAAGAAAAAGCAAGCCCCAAAACCAAATGATGATGTTGTTACATCAGTTAAAAATCCTTACTTTCCACCAGAGATGGATGGGCCAAATTTTTATGAGGAGGGCACATTTCTCACACTAAACAATGGTTTAGTAGCCCTACTCGAAGATTCTGAGTCTAGTAATGAACTTCAGACAAATGGTGATCAATTTACTATTTGCATTATAATATGCATATACATGTCATTGGTTGCACTTTACCTTACCCAATGTAAAGTGAAATTGGACATAAGTGAGGAAAAATAGGTCAAACCCCTAATGTGAAGAATACAAGCTTATACTGAGAGGGGGGTGAACAGTATAAGACCACTTTTTACTTTTCTTTCCAAATCAATATTATGTAATGTATAGATAGTAATATCAACAACAATAATCAAATCAATACATAAATCACCACACACAATAGAGACACCATAATTTACGTGGTTCACCCAATGTGGGCTACTCCACGAAGAAAAATTTTCACTAAAATTTTCTCAATCAATCTCTCGGGAATCCTTTCCCTATTACAATTTTTATGGAACTCTATCCAAAGGAGAAACCAATCCCCTAAATCAAGTTCATGGATCTCTATCCATAGGAGAACTCCTTCTATGCTCTGGCAGGTGATCCTCTAGAAGACTACTACCTCCGCTACACTGGCTTGTGGATCTCTCTCCACTAAAGACTCGTATCCCCACTTAGAAGACCTATACTCACTTCCCTCGTTGATGGATCTCTATCCACTAGAGACTATTGTCCTCTCTGCTCTGTCACCTCCAAAGCTCTGTCTCAAAACTACACTAAACACAGTCCTTTGATCTAGTACAACTTTGCTCAAACTCTGTCCTCAAATCTGCACTAAACATAGTCCTTCGATCTAGCACAAATCTACTCAATCTCTGTCTCTAGTCTGGTACAAATCTGCTCTCAAATCTGCACAAAATCTGTTCTTAAATCTACACTAAATACAGACCTTCGGTCTAGCACAAATTTCTCCTCAATCTCTATCCTCAAGCCTTAAATCAAGGCTTGATTCAACTCTGTTGGATCTTTCCTAAATCTTAACTCAAGGTTTGAACAAATAAATCAACTCTGCTCTCAAGTCTTCTCAAATACTTATCTCAAATCTGCCTTGTAAGCTTCCACAAAAGCTCACACTAATCTGTCCACAAGTCCTCTCTAGAACTTGCTCAAATCTGCTTAATAAGTCCTCTCAAAAACTTATCCAAATTTGTATTGTAAGCTTTCACAAAATCTCACACAAAATTAGTCCACAAGTCTCCTTAAATACTTACCTAAAATCTGATCAACAAGTTCACACATAACTTGTCCAATCTCATAGAAACATAAAGAGAATTGTTAGAGACTCAATATGTTCTACACTTATGACAATGCTTAATTACTTTCAATCACTCTCTTAGAAACATAAGGAGAATTTTTAGAGACTCAATATGCTTCAAATACAACTCAATGCTCAATTACTTTCTCAACTCAATTCAGAATATAGAATAGTTTGTTTTATGGAACTTGAACAATCACTTCACACATCCTCTTGACTAGGCTCAACAAACTCTACTCAACCAATCACTCAATGAAATAATCTTTGCTCACAAACCCTAGTCCAAGCATATAAACATCAACTCAAAATATTTCCAACAATGCTCAACAACAAATCTCACATAACAATGATACTCATGATATTTGCAAACCCTAGTTCAATTTATTCACTCAATAACTCACTTCAACAACAATGCTTATAAAACAACTCTCACATAACAATGATACTCATGTTTTCTTCAAACCTAGTTCAAGTTCTTTTCTTAACAACTCACTTCAACAACAATGTCAATCTTCCCATGGCAATGATATTCACACCCTAATTCAAGTTCTTCTCACATAAATGGTTTCACCAACAATAATTTATACTAGAAAACCTTGAAGCATTAACTCAACACACTCAATAGGAAACCCTAATCAAGTCCTTTTCACTCCAAACTTATTTTCCAGAAAACAAATCAATCAACTCAACTATGGAAGAATGTGCTCATACCTTTTTCTTGATGATGAAGGAATCTCATAAATCTGTCACAACCACAAACACTTCTATGCCAAGCTCAAAGAGGTTAGAAGATAAATATTTCTCACAATATAATGCAAAAGCTCAATTACACCTTATCACTCCATCTATAAAAACAACCATCAACATACATAAATATATTTTCCAATAACACCTTATAATCTCCCAATTAAAAATAAATTCAACATCCACCAAAATTAACTCAAAATATCTTTACTCAGATTTAATGGCAAAAATAACTTTGGCAAAAATCAAATCTACTTTCCTTATAACTCCAATAACATAAATCACTTATTAATAAAACAACCTTTCATAAACCCTTATAACTCCAAATAACACTTTATAGAAAATCTTAGGCAAATAAAATTTAATTAAAAATACCTTTGCCACTAGTGGGATTGGAACCCACAATCTCTACCTCCGCAAGCGCTCTCGCCACGGGCTTGACCACCGCATGCGCTAGATGCACATTTGAAATATTAAGAGCACTTGATGCTCTTTCTCCCAATTTTGATGCTTAAAATGAGCGTGTGCCAAAAAACCTTTCCCCTTGGCACTCAAGAAAAACACACCAACTCCACTCGAATCGATCGTGGACTCTTCCACACCCAATGCTCTTACAAAATACACACTACCAATGGACCACTCTACCCAATGTGGTTCAGATCTTCTGCTCTCCCTTTTTGTCTTCTTCCTAGTGCTAAAATACAAATGAACTCTTTGTCTTCTTTCTCAACGATCAACGATTGCACGAATTACTTTTATCTTGGTCACATGAAAATTAAATCGAAGAGGGGTAAGTTTGAATGCCCCTTTGGCATATTATTTATACACGAATTCACCATATGGCTTAGATGTCGATGCTCCATAATATTTGATGATGTCGATGCTTCTTACAACCTTTATAATTTATAAATTATTTAAATTCTAAAAGAATTTAAATTTTATAAATTATATTTATAAACCTTTGAATTTAATAAAAATTAAAGCCTCCTTTAGGTAAAATTTAAACCTTCATTTTTTCTTCACTGATTTGATGAAAATTATTCTGCCACCATGGTTTTTAATAAAAACCTTAATTCTTCCATTATGATGTTTAATGAAGCCTTTATATCCTCATAATGGTTTTAATAAAAACCTTTTAATTTGCCACCATGGTTTTAACAAAAACCCTTATAAAACAATATTTTGACAACTTTTCTTCAACTCTTTGCATTTCTCTTGGCTTCAATGATGGTGTACTTCATGGTGTTAATGACAACTTCATGTGTTCACTTGACATCAATGACAACTTCTTATCTTGACATCAATGACAACTAAATGAGCTCAAAATATCCAACATAATGGTCGATGCTTGTAGTGACACAAGTGACCTTCAGCCCATGGTGGCAAATGCTTGTTGTGATACATGTGACCTTGAGCCTTTTATGGTCAATGCTTGTTGTGATACAGGTGACCTCCTACCTTCAATGGTAGATATCAATTGTAGCACCGGTATTCTCATCTCAGTAGCAATTTTTTCTTGTGACACCAGTGACCTAAAAATTGAAACTCCTCAAAAAGAGCTCCACAATATCATCAATAGTGAAAAATGCCATATTTTTAAACACATTGATAATGATGAATATATTGGGTGTTTTTAAAAACACACCAAAGAATTTAGATCCAAATTGATGAATAAAATTGGATTCACTGGTGAGAGATTAGTTAAACAGGAACAAGGCATTAAAACTCCTATAATACTAAATGTTAGGGCAAAGAATGAAGGCCTTGGCTTTTCTAGACAAGCAAGTACCAGTAAAACCATGTTTGTAAATCCTAAATCTCCTCCATATTCTAAAAATTATTGTTGCAATCATTATAGAAAAATAGGACATGTTGCAGCTAGATGTTGGAAATTACATCCTTGTGATTCATGTGGATGTACAAATCACTCTTCTTCAAGTTGATGGTATAAAATGAAAATGGCCAACAAGTATCATATAGATTGTGGATGAAAAAATCACACACAATGGACCATGATGGAAGAAATGTTGTATGGCTTCTACCAAACAGGTAAAACATATACCCAAAGGCAAATCCAGTGACAGACTGAGTGGCGGTCCCAGAGGCAATGACCCAGATACAGACCTAAAGATAGACCCAGACACAAAGTTCTAGAGGCAGATCTACAGGTAGATCCAAAGGCAATGATCTAGAGGTATATTCATAGGTATATATTGAGATATACCTATAGGTACAAATCCATAGGTACGCCTAGTTCCAGAGCCAGAGCCATGATCCAGAACCATGAGCTAGAGCCAAAGCCAAAGACAAAGTAAGAGCCAACATTCTTTCATTTCTCTTATTCTTCACTATATTGGGACAGTTATATTATTACCCAAATAATGTAATAAGGGGGGATGTTAGAGTAGTATTACCTTATTTGGTAATATCTCCTAGGTAGGTTAGTTTATTTACATTTACCTAGGTTAGTTTATTTCTATCCTAGGTTAGTAGTTTATTTTACCGATATTTGTTATGTCGGCAGCTTTATTATATTGTTAGCATAGTTGTTAGTTGTTAGCATATTTTATCGCATATTGTTAGTGATATTATTTTATGTTTTTCCATCATATGTTGTACTATTTATTTGCACTAATATTAATGGCACAAATGAATTATCATTTGCTCGCATTACAATTTTTTCTTCCTATCTATGCATGGACTAGCGTGTTGGGTAAAGTCGAGTCTTATTATGATTTTAATAGAGAATTTTTAGGTTCTGCTTTGAAAATTATCAATGGTCAAATGTCCAAACTACCTCCCTTGGCAACAAAAACATTATAGACCAAAGGGGCAGAAGAGGGTCATAGGTATATTTTAACTGAAGGAATAGTGATTTGTTTATACAGTTTTATAGAGAAGCCCTTTTTGTTACCTTACTTTATCACAAATAGACTATTCACCCAGGAATATTGCAGATAAATATATTATATCAACTTCATCTATTACATAAGATAGGTAAGGAAGGGCACCTGCGTATACCCCTTTTTCAAAGAAGAAATTACTATGACCAAAAAGGGGTAGTATAAGAGCATCACTACATACATAAGAAACCAGGGATTAATAGAGCTTCCCTAAATATGGAAATATGATCTCAAAAATAATTTTGTAGATAAATTAATACAATTGATTAAAGAGAAGTCTTTAAAATTTGAAGCCACTCCTAGGCCTTATATTGAAAAATACAAAAATAATGAAGAAGATTCAAAGTTAGAATGGGATGTCAAGCACAAGGATGCTTTACCTCCTTGGAGAGATTTCTATAAACATGTAGAGGACTATGACCTTAGGAATTATCCACACCATGTTTTTGATAAATCAAATGTCAAAATCATTCTAAAGAAAGAAAAATGGAAAGATGGTAGAATATTTGAATTATGGAGAATGAGAGTCAAAACAGGTAACACTAAGTTAAAATATCCCAATAAAATGGATAAGCAATTTTCTAATAAGTATGATTAGTTTCATGAGTCTTGGAAAGCCAATGGAAAATTTCTCACCTTAAGTTTCAGAAATCTCACTAGTCAAGTAGAAACATCAAGTGTCAAACAAGTGGTAAGAGGTAAAAAAAATGTAATCGATATTAGAAATCCTCCTCCATATCCTCCAACTCACAAATAAGTTGTCGTAGTGGCAGACTCCTCTTCCAAAGGTAAACAAGTGGTATATTCATTTCAACCAAAAATCGAGCAGCTCCAAACATATAGAGTAGGTTCTCAAATGATGCAAAGAATCAGCTATGAAGGAGGAGGATTTGAAAAATATGAGGTAGGATAGACTAATTTAATCCAAGTACATAGGAGGCCAAAGCATCTAGCCCTAATGGGATCATCTGTAAATTATGAAGATTTTACAAGAGAAATGGAAGTTATGACTGGTATTTGCATAGTTAGATTTACAAACCCTATTTCTCTCCAACAACAATCTCTATTAGAGAAAACAGTGGGAATCCCTTAGCAACAACAGTTGGAGATAGTCACCAAGAAAATTTTTCCCCCATGGTTGGTCTAAGGAAAGCTAAAAATACTGGAAGAAATAGATAAAGAAGAGACTAAGAAAAAGGAAATAGAGCAAGCATCTCAAATGGTTGAACAGTCACAATCTAAGCAACTTGATCCAAATCAAATGATGCTACAATATCCACCAAGAGACTCAGGTAAGATTTATCTTCCCTCTTCTTATACTTCTCCAAATTCCTTGAAGAATATCCCTCCCCTTTTTAGAAAGCAAGTTGAAAAATCCCCCTCTCCTCACAGTAATGTATCTCTTCCACTATCATATGCTCAAGCTCCATCAAAATTTCACTCTCCTTTGTTGGTTTACTCAAGCCACATTTTCTCCATATCAAAACCCACCTTTGACATCATCAACATCTTTGTTAATGTCGATAGGACAATAATTTTTAGACCTCTTCCATCATCCTCAATGGTAGAAGCTATAATATCCACTCCTTTATCTCAATACTCCATTGTTTTAACTACTTTCCATACTCTCTATTCTCTAGTATCATCTCTCATGGCCACATCCACTCTCTCCATTGATCCCGCCATAGCCACCTATCAGAATTCCAATGAGCTTTCACTCAGTCCAAGCGCCTGGTGGAATGAGCAGCTTACAAAATCGTCTAAAAAGGTAGCCTATAAAAGAAAGACCACCATAGTGGATCCAGATTCTTGAAAAAGAACTAAGTTGACCATCACTCCCAAGGTAAATAAGCGAATAAAATATATGACCCCCTATGATTATCATGTGAAAGAGAAAAAAAGGATATTATGCAATTTCCTATGGAGGATGAGCTTGTGGTTACCAAATCTCATATGGATATGGTCTATTTGCAAGGTGATATCTATAAAGTAAAGTGTGAGAGTTTGGAGGTGAAGATGGGAGAATCGAAAGCTTCACTCAAATATCAAAAGAATCTAGAGAAAGCCCTAAAGAATAAAGTGAAAAAGTGGTAAGATAGGTATCATGAGATGATTAACTATAAAAAAATAAGTTGAAAGTGCTCAAGCACAAATGAAAGCTTTAATAGACTAAAATAGCCAATTACAAAAACAACTACAATTGGAAAAGGCTAGGTCTTAAGGATTATCTAAAGATAAAATGAAGCAAATAAGGAGGGATATTTGCTATTTGATATTTTAGAAGTTTAACCCATCTTCATTTTCTTGGATGATACCAACAATCAAGTTGTGAGTGCTAAAAAAGACCTTGGGGCTATTCAAGGAGAGATTCAGCATAAGGTTACTATAGCCAAGAAAATTTGTCATTTGGTAAGAGAAAAGTTCAAAGCTGCAACAAGGGTCATCCCCAATAAGCAATGGTGCATTTATAGGAATATTTCCAAAGATATCCTAAGAAATAATAGATTGTTGAAAAAAGGTTGGCAACTAGTAGATAAGTTGGAGACTAGGATGAACAAAATTCTAAAAAAAATAAATTAGATTAAGCAACACAGTTTTCCATATTTTTGGAGATAAGATCATCAATACATTGGAGAAGTAGCATTGAAATCCAACTTTGACTCAATTTTGGAGGATGAGTCTAAAATTGAAAGAATGGCCTGAGCCAATTCAACAAGACCAGGTAGTTTAGGTAATCAAAGACTTGATGCAAATAAAGGATTTGATAACTAAATTTGGTAATGGTGGTTCAAAAGCATCTTATGAAAAGGTTAATAAGCTACAATAGGTTCACCAAAAAATATTGGCAATCCTAGTAATTCCCCAAAAAACTTGGGAAGAAACCTCCAATGCTCTTGAAGATGTGCAACTTTTCACTTTCCATTTGAGACTCCATTTCATTTCCACACTTTTCTTCATTTATTTTTCACTTTCCATTTGAGACTCCATACACCCAATAAGTAAGGATCTGAGTTCTTAAATCTTTCGAGCAAGATTCCCTAAGAGGTGTCAATAATGTAGGTCAAAAGAACTACATCTCATATTTGACCAAAATTTTGTAGAATTTGGCTAAGTGTTCAATAACTTTGCTCAAATATGTTAATTTTCTCAAATCCGTTGATTTCTTCAAATCTGCGATAAATACTTCTCAAGTAACGTAAAAATTATTTTTGTTCTGTGGCCAACTATTTTCTTTGGTAAGTCATGTAGAAATGAAAAAGTGCATAGGAGAGGATAAAATCCGCCAAAAATGTGATTCCATGGTAAAAAGTTGGAAGTGGTCTAAAGATCATTTTTTAAGGGCAACTACCAAATTCCTTTGTTAGCAACATGAAAATGAGAAGAATACCTCAAAGCATTAGAAAAATAGACCAGGCAGCTTAAATCTACTAAAATGTGCTAATCCATGATAAGAGTGTTTGAAATAAGCCAAAATGCATTTTAGAGCGTAGCTGCCAGCTCCTCTTTGTTGATAGTGCAAAAATAAGAAAAGGCACTTATGATGGTCGAAGTGGAATGAATCCACCAATTTCCTTAAATCCATATATGAGTTTATCAAATCAAGTTCAATTGAAAATAAGGTCATGGTTGGAAAGTTTCATTTGTTATCATCACAACTAAAAGAAGCGGGTAAAGCTCAAAACCATGGATTTCCTCATCACCGTGATCAAGATGGTAAGAAAGAGCTAAAATTATTTTTGCATAGTGACTAAGCATTTTCACATGAAAATGAGTCATCTCTTCACACAAAGCAAAAGACTCATGGTCGTTAGTTGAATAAAAGGATCAAGCACCCAAAATCGTTGATTTCTTCAACACCACGATCAAATCAGGTAAAGTGGTTCCAAATCATAAAATTGCACATGGTTGCAAGGAAATATGGAGAAGCAAAGAGATTTTTCCAAAATCGTGGAAGATGTTCTAAAGAGAGAGAAATCTAAAAACCACAAATTTACTCCATTTCCCACCCAGTCTTGTCAAAAGCTACCAAAAGTGAAAATGGCACACAGTTTCAAGAGGTATAAAGTAGAATAATAGCCACAAGTCAAACCATATGATCATTCATCACAACCATTCATTTTTGAATCAATGGCAGATGACCATATGGTTTTAAATTTTAAATTATAAGCATGATTTTCATGTGGTTGCATAGCAGACCTTAGAAGACTAGACTAGGTACCAATGAAGCTAAATTACTAGGGAATATATCTAGAGGCTTCTAGAAATAATGCTTCAACAAGATTCTATTACAGATCTGTGATGATGATTGTGTTGCAAGAATAGGATGTGGTTGAGATCAATATTTCTCTGGTTCATGTAACCAATTTAAGATCATATAGTTGGAATCCATGAAGGTCGAGCAAGTTGTAGAGGTCAGTTATAGAATATCGATGCAGTAAGATCTCTCCTCTTTCTTAGATCAAATATGAGGCCACTTTGTCAGCATCCCATTGGTTGAGCATTTATTTTTTGTAACACTCTATTTTATCTCAAAATAATTATAAATCTATAAATAGAGGTTGAACCCTCATTTCAAAGGGTCAGCTCTAAAGTGTTTTTTTGCACTACTATTGTATACTCTCTAAAAAATAATAGGAGTATTACTTGAATGTTTAACCGGAAATTATATCTTCTTTTCTTGTGGATTATAAACCCTTGGAGTTATTTTTTCTACTAATGTTATGGTTAGTCTATTCTACTAAATTGGATTACTAACTTAGAGCAAATTGGAATGCTTTATTTCTAAATATATGCTTGGAAGAGATTTTTTTTCTGTTAGTCGGAGTGTCAATCTTCTTCTACTAAAATGGATTATTGATACTCTACATTTTTGGAATAATTCTTGAAGTGTATATATGTTCTTAATGTGGAAGATTATTGAGTTTTGAATGTTGTTAGTCTCAAGTTTTTTTTTTTAGAAATTAGTTTTTCAGGAGTTCTTTGTGGATTTCTATGTTGTTATCTTTATATGTCTATCATTAATTCATTTCTCAACCCTTTCATTTCTATCCCTAACCTTTTATTATTTTGAGCTAAAATTAGTCAATTTTTAATAAGTTGAAAAGGTATAGCAGCCTACTCTAGAGGTTGAATTGAAGCAATTCAATTCATCCAATGTGTGGTTTGGGTTGTGATTAGTGGGTTCACCTTTAAAATCCGTATAGATCATAGTTATAGTTCAAGTTCACTATCTATGACAAACCAAACCACAACATATAGTAGAGGTGAAATTTTAGTATTGTGAAGGTTGTTGTAGGAAAATGTCAAGGATGTTAAACTCAAGAATATTCACACAAAAATTTGAAAAGGTTCCAAAAATAAAAATCAATAATACAAGCATTTTATGTAAAATGATGTAGATCTTTAGCTATAGAAACTCATTTGAGATAAGAATTGAATATATTTGTAAAATCTCATGCTCTAAAGAAGAGAGTTGTGATTTTTCAAGGGTGGTGTACTCGAGTACAACCCCTTGTTCTCCAACAAAAAAATAAAAATAGCCTTCACAATATCAAAACTCCACCTCTACTCTCTATGCACTATATCTTAGTAGAGTAATATTTCTAAAACTTCATGTTATCATAGTTTTCTTTACTAGATATGGACTATTATTTTCCTTCCTAAAGCATAAGTGCAACCACAATAACTATAATAAATATTCTAGAAATCTCAAAAAGTTGAAAGTTCCAATCCATACTCTATCCCATAATCCAACCAACAACCAACAACCAAAACAATATATTCAACCATGACATCCCTTTGATTTCATCTTCTTTTTACTTCAACATACAAAAATTATACTCACTTTACGATATCATAATCTTTACCAAATCTAGACCATTAATTTCCTCCAATGCATTGATCTATACATGGAACCCCTAAAATATTTTATTCTCTGGAACATTATTTTGAATTTGCTTTTTCATATTTTTCTTTCTAGCTAAACTTACTACTTCCTCTAACCATGGAAGAAAGGATCTAACTTTATGATCATCTATTAAAATCCCTCTATAAAATATGTCTTATTTTTGATGATTTTATTGAATAATTAACACATTTTTTTAAGCAATACCACATGATAAAAGTTCAACTAATTAAATACCTCAACTTTTGAGATATATATGAAGGCTTAAAACTTGCCAAGTATTATACACCATGATAGCATGGTTATGATATAATATGCATAGTATCATTTAAATATCATATAACCAATTAAAAAATATTAACTGAATATTTTAATCACTTCACTAATAGATTTTTAAACATATTAAGATGATATTGTATTAACATGTGAGATCAATATAATACTTTTAGTGATGTTGATAGTCTAAGTGCCACCAACTTCATAACCACATCAATTTATACTATTCATTGAAAGCTTAGATTATTTTTCCACAGCTCAATAACAAGCAATACCAAGGAAATTTTCATCCTTATTACATCATGATCACATAATGATATTACAACTTTACAATTATGACAAAAGAGTTAGATATGAAAGTGACGGAAGATCGCGGTAAATTGCTTAAAGGATGGGATTTTTTGGCCTTTGATGTTGTAGGGGTCTTAGGAGGAGTGGGCATAAGGTGGATGGCAAATCAATTTAGGTTAACCAAACTTGCATTGCTTGACTTAGGAGTAGGGATTGAATTCTTTTCAATGGGGCATGGAAAAATAGTGGTAATGGTGAAAATTTATGACCCCTATAAAGATAGAATGTAGTATTGGGATAAGCTTAGCTATCAAAAAAATTTAGAAGCTAATAAATTAATTTTAGGAGGTGATTTAAACTTAAATATTTCTAGGAGTGAAGTGTGGGATATTGTTGCTAGAACTGATCCATTGACTAATTAATTCATCCAAAAGTTTGAATCCAAGGGACTGGTAGACCTGGAACCTATAAAATCTATCTCAACATGGAGAAACATGAGGACAAGAGTTGATAGAATTTCTAAGAGACTAGATAGATTCTTAGTAACAGAGAGTTTGGTAAATGGCACTTACAAATTGAAGTCTTGGATTGAAATTAGAGAAAAATCTTATCACTCCCCCATCATACTTCTTATATCAAAAGAGGAGAAAAAATATTTTGGTCAACTATACAAGGATCCTGGTCAATTTAATATAGTTAAAATAGTTAAAATAGCTCCTCTCTTTCTAGATTTATAGATGAGGAAGGCAATGGTGAGTTTATTAAGTAAGTCTCAAAGTAGGAGCTCAAAGTTGTTTTAACCTCCTAGAAAGATAAATTCCAAGACCCAACGAGTGGACTGTGGAATTCTTTTTTGAGCTCTATGACTTTTTGGAGTCTAACCTACTCAAGGTTTTGGAGGAGTCGAGGTAAAAAACAAGGGCAAATGCAGTCTTTAAGTCTACTTTCATTGCTCTTATTCCAAGAAAGAAAAATCCTTCTTTAATGATTTCAAGCCCATTTATTTGTGTAATTGTGTGTATAAACCCATAGCAAAATCAAAAAATAAAAGGTTCCTCTCTACTTCTATATCTATCAAGCAATTTGGTTTCCTGCATTGTAGATAGATTCATTGGTGTTGCTCAGCAAAGTCTTCATACAATAAAATCAAAGAAACTACCAACAATTGGATATCTCCAAGGATTTTGATAGTGTAAACTAACTATATTTAAGAATGATACTCATATTGGTTTCTATGTGCAGATGGTGAACTAGAATATGGGATATTTTGTTTTGTTTCTTTTGCAATTTTTGTTAACAGGTTGACCTCTCAGTTCTTCAAATATTCTTGGAGGATAAGACAAGGTTGCTCATTGTCACCACTTTTATTTATTTTGGTAGTTGAGGGATTAAGTAGGTACATTTTAGAATCCAAGAGGGAAGGAACAAGAAAGGGAATTATAATAGGTAGAACAATGGAAGTCACCCATGTAGACAGTATTTTCCTTTTCATAAATGGAACACTAAGAGCTACATAGAAGTTAAAACTATTTTTAAATATTTTATGTCTAGCAACAGGTATGCATATTAATGCATAGAATTCAAACATCTCTTTTAACTGTGTGGATCAAGTTATACCATGTTAATAGGTCAATTTTTTCCCTTTAATAGATTTTATCTTCAAGAGGGGTTTAAATATTTGAGGTTCTTTTTTAAACCCAATGGCTACACTAAACAAGACTAGAATTGGTTGATAGAGAAGGTGGAAGGAAGAATTAATATTTGGTACAAAAAATGACTCACTTTGGGGGATATTGACTTTGGTCAAGTTTGTGTTGGAGGAAATACAAATATATTAGAAATTTTTGGCTCATATACCAAAACAAGTTTTGGATAAAATTACATAGTTAAGATTTAGGTTTTTATAGATAGGGAAAAGGGAAATAGAAGGTATTCCCTTAGTTAAATGGAAATTGAAGAACACAAACTTATACTAAGAGGGGGGTGAACAGTATAAGACCACTTTTTACTTTTCTTTCCCAAATAATATTATCCAATATTATCAATGGCAATATCAATAGTAGTAATCAAAGCAATGCATAAATCATCATACATAATAGAGACACCAATTTAATGTGGTTCATCCAATGTGGGCTACTCCACGGAGAAAATATTTCACTAAAATTTTCTCAATAAATCTCTTGGGAATCCTTCCCTATTACAATTTTTATGGATCTTCTTCCAAAGTAGACACCAATCCCTTGACCAATTTTGTGTATCTCTCTCCATAGGAGAACTCTTTATCCTTTGCTAGTTTGTGTATCTCTATACACAAGAGAACTGTTGGCAATTTTGGGTACCTTGGGTACATTGCCTTTGCTCAAGTGTAGAAGTTGTCATTGATGTCAAGAAGCTCTTGAAGGATTTTGATTTGATGTCAAAGAATTTGTTTTGATGAAGGTTACAACATGGACAGTGAGTTTCCAAGAAGATCATAGTGGCCCATCTGCAAAAGATCAAAGAAAAAGACAAGTAAGAAAAGTGTTTACAACAGGCAAGAAAAACTGTCGCGATTTCGTGACATGTTAGAGGAGAGAGAAAGAGCTGGCAAAACTGTCACGATTTCGCGACATGTTGGAAGAGAAAAAGGCAAGTGGAAAAACTATCGCGATTTCGTGACATGTTGGCAGAGAGGAGAGCAAGGTGGCAAAGTGTCACGATTTCGCGACATGTTGGGAAGAGGCAAGAAGGCAGAGAAGGAAAAGTGTCGCGATTTCGTGACATGTTGGCCAGAGAAAAGGGCAAGGAGGAAAAAGTGTCACGATTTCGCGACATGTTGCGAGAAGAGAGAGCAAAAGGGAAAGTGTCACGATTTCATGACATGTCACTGTAGGAGAGAGAGGCAAAGAAGGAAAAGTGTCACGATTTTGTGACATACATGCAGGAGAAGAATCCAAAAGAAAAAGTGTCACGATTTCGTGACATGATGCAGAAGAGAGAGTCCGCAGTGTGAACTATCGCGATTTCATGCGACAAGTTCGAAGAGAGAGAAAGTAACATGAAAAGTGTCACGATTTCGCGACATGCTGCAGAGTTCGAAGTGAGAACTGTCACGATTTCACGACATGCTGCAAAAGACGAAGTGAGGACTGTCACGATTTTATGACATGCTGTAGAACTCAAAATGAGAACTGTCATGATTTTGCGACATGCAACAAAGGGAAGAGTTTGAAATGAGAAGCATCATGATTTCGCGACGGGTTGCAAAGAAAGCTTTCAGAAGCTGAAAGCGTCATGATTTCATGACAGGATGAAAGAAAAGCGTACGGATGCAGAAAGTGTCACGATTTCGCGATAGGCAGAAGTGAAGAAGCCAACGGATGAAGATGTCACGATTTCGTGACATGTCGTAGTTTCACGACCAGAAGGCAAGTGAAGACGCCAATGGAGGAAGATGTCACGATTTTGCGACATGTCATAGTTTCGCGACTAGAAGGCAAGTGAAGGCACCAATAGAGGAAGATGTCATGATATCGCGACATGTCACAGTTTCACGACTCAAAGAGGAGAGAGAATGTACGACGTCAGAAATGTCACGATATCATGACAAAAACAAAAAGGAAGTCTAAAGAAGCAAAAGTGTCGCGATATCGTGACAACAGGCAAAAGAAAGTGTACGGCTGCAAAGGTGTCATGATATCGCGACATGTTGTAGTTTCACGGGAAAAGCTATAGAACCAGAGGTGGTTGAAGCCGACAGAGTTAACTTTGAGCCGACGAAGTTCAGGGTTGTGCAGCCGACGGAGTTTAGGGTAATAGCCGACTATAGTTTGAATTTTTGATCTTGAAATTTATACTATAAAAGGAGGGTTGTTTCGAGATTGAAAGTATCGAATAAGTATCGAACTTGCGCAAGTTAAGTCCATGATGCATAGAGAGCGAGTCGTGTCGAATCGAGCGAAGTGTGCGAGATGCAGCCATAACAGCGTAGATAGCGTAGAAGTGGCGAGTTGATGCGCAGAGTGAGAAGTTCGATCGTCGAGAGCTGAGTGCTATTGTGTTTGTGCAGATAGTGCAAAAGTTGGTTTCGACCAAGTGCGGTTGTGACTGAGCAGAGAGACCTATTGAGGATAGAGTTTGGTGCAGATTTGAGGACAGATTTGTACCCAGACCAGAGAAAGAGGAAGAGGACATTTGTGCCAGATCGAAGGACTATGTTTGGTGTAGATCAGAGAAACAAATTCGAGGACATTTGTGCTAGACCGAAGGACTATGTTTAGTGCAAATTCGAGGACCAGCTTTGAGGTGATAGAGTTGAGGATAGAGGTCTCCAGCCAGAGTAGGGAAGACAGGTGTCTTCTATGGATAGAGTTCCATTTGCTAAGGGTAGCAGAGGCAGAGGTCTTCTAGAGGATCACCAGCCAGAGTAGAGTTAGGGGAAGGTATCTCCTTTGAGAAGAGGCTCATAAACATTGTAATTGGGAAGGTTTCCCAAAGAACTTTGAGATAACTTTTAGAGAAAAGTTTTTGTGGACGTAGCCCAGACATTCTAGGTGAACCACGTTAAAAATGGGTCTTCAATGTGTGATGCTTTCTGTCTTGATTAATGTTGTGTTGATGCCACTGCTATCTAAAATTAAAATTATTAATTGGTTAAGTCTTATACTGTTCACCCCCCCCTCTCAGTATAAGTCCATGTTCTTCAATTGGTATCAGAGCGGGTCACTCCAGAAAGAGCCTAACAGCTTGGAGAAGGATCTATCAGAGGAACATACAGATTCAGAAAGAGATGAAGAGGTTGAGTTCGATCTCAAAGGTGAATTCTTCTTGGCTTTAAGAAAGCTTGAAAAATCCAGGGAAGAGAATTCTGTTCTCAAACATCAATGTCAGGAAGAAGAGATAGAAAGATCAGAATTGTCTCAAAGTGTTATAGACTTCAAAATTCTAGCTGAAGAAGGGAAGAAGGTTGAACGAGGTTCTGACAGAGGCTCTCAAAGGAAAGGAAGCTGATTGCGAGAAACTAGAAGAAGAGGTTATGTCTCTTAGAGTGAAGTTGGAACAGTTGGCTCTCAGACAGAATACTCCGTGTGAAAAGCAAAAGAAGGATGGTATCACCATTCATGAAATAGGGTCTTCGAGCAAGATCAATCTTCATCCTGAAGAGCGGTGGATTCCAGTTGGTCACACGAAGAACAATCATCCAAGGCATCAAAACAGGTTACATAATACTTTCCATGGCTATTGTTCTTCCTGCAAGAAATTTGGTCACATTGCTATGCATTGCAATAAGTCTTTGAATAGCCACAGTAAAGAAAATGTTAACTCTTTTGCACC
Source organism: Wollemia nobilis (assembly GCA_028583015.1). Lineage (NCBI taxonomy): Eukaryota > Viridiplantae > Streptophyta > Pinopsida > Araucariales > Araucariaceae > Wollemia > Wollemia nobilis. Next base: position 4,465,753 of record JAQPPZ010002524.1, read on the forward strand.
TCTTATGAATAAAAATATCATGTGTTACAAGTGCAAGAATTTTGGGCATATAGCAAGAATGTGCAGTTTGGATAGATCTAGCTTTGAGTTCACTAAAAAGAAAAATGAGATCAAATCTAAGTCAATGATAGTTCAAACTGCTTTTCATGCTCAAGACAAAGTAGAAAAATGGTATCTTGATAGTGGTTGTTCAAAACATATGACTGGTGAAAAGGAAAAGTTTTTGGTCTTAAAAGAAACAAACAGAGGAACAATCAGTTTTGGAGATAACAGGTCCGCAAAAATCTGTGGTAAAGGGACTCTTAGTTTGGATGGGAAATCCAAAACAAAAAATGTGCTTTACGTAGAAGGCCTAAGACATAATCTTCTTAGTGTGAGTCAACTTTGTGATCAAGGGCACATAGTATCTTTCTTTTCAGATAGATGTGAGATAAGTAAAGAAAAAAATGGAAAACTCATTGCTAGTGCTACAAGGACTCCAAACAATCTTTACATGCTAAGTGAGATAAAAAAGGAAAAGTGTTTTCTAACTCAAGAAGATGAGAGTTGGTTATGGCATAAAATATTGGGGCATTTGAGCTTTGATAATCTTGTCAATATTAGTAACAAGGAAGCAGTGAGAGACTTGCCCAAAATAAAAAGGCCCCATAACATCATTTGCGGTCCCTGTCAACATGGAAAATAGACCAGAACCAGTTTCAAATCAAAAGGGTATACATCTTCAAAACCTTTGGATCTTATTCATACTGATTTATGTGGCCCTACCAGAACTCAGAGCATTCAGGGAGAAAGCTACTTCATGCTGTTTATAGATGATTATTCTAGAATGACTTGGGTTACTTTTCTCAAAGAAAAATCTGAAGCTTTTGAAAAATTTAAAGCGTTTAAAGAGATGATTGAAAATGAGACTGACAAGAGAATAAAATGCTTAAGATCAGATAGAGGAGGAGAGTTCACTTCAAATGAATTTGTGGAATACTGTGAGCAACAAGGAATCAAAAGAGAATATTCAGCAGCAAGAACTCCTCAACAAAATGGAGTAGTTGAGAGGAAAAATAGAACTATTGAAAATATGGCTAGAGCAATGTTAAATGAGTCAAAACTTTCAGATGGCTTTTGGAAAGAAGCAGTCAGGACAGCAGTCTACATCATCACCAGGGCCCAACTTAGAGTCAATCATCATAAAACTCCTTATGAGTTATGGAAAGGAAGACCAGCTACAGTAAAACACTTCAAAGTGTTCGGGAGTAAGTGCTTCATCAGAAGGGAAGATCAGAATTTGGGTAAGTTTGATCCTAGATGTGATGAGGGAATATTTCTTGGATATTCCAGCAGAAGCAAGGCCTACAGATGCTTCAACAAAAGAACTCATACAGTTGTAGAAAGCATAAATGTAACAGTAGATGAAAATACAGGGATAAGAGAACCAGTCAAGGAACTCAGTGATGAAATTTGTCAAGAAGAATTCAGAGAGGTTTCAGATGAAGAAGAGGAAAGACAACAACTGCTTCCCAAAACTCCTTCACGGTATGTTCAGAAACATCATCCCAAATATTTGATCATTGGTGATCCAAATAGCAGGCAAACAAGAAGAAGAGTCATTCCTTCACATGATTCTGCGAATGTTTCATTGTTATCTCAGATTGAGCCAAAAGATTTCAGTGAAGCATGTACAGATAAGTTTTGGGTAAAAGCAATGGATGAAGAGCTAAATCAAATAGAGAAAAGTGAAACCTGGGATTTGGTTCCAAGACCTAAGGACAAGAATATCATTGGCACAAAATGGATATTCAGAAATAAACTCAATGAGGATGGAAATATTGTCAGAAACAAAGCTAGGTTAGTCTATAAAGGTTATGCTCAAGTAGAAGGTGTTGATTTCGAAGAGACGTTTGCGCTTGTTGCTCATCTTGAAGCTATCAGAATGTTTTTGGCCCTTTCAAGCTTCAAATCATTCAAGGTATATCAAATGGATGTAAAATCAGCTTTTCTAAATGGGGTGTTGGAAGAAGAAGTCTACATAGAACAGCCGGAAGGAGTGTCTCTCTCAGAACAATCAGACTATGTGTGTAAACTAAAAAAGGCCTTGTATGGGTTAAAGCAAGCACCTAGGGCTTGGTACTCAAGACTTGATGGGTATCTTCATGAGCAAGGCTTCAGGAAAGGCGTGGTAGATAGCAATTTGTATATTAAGAATGAAGATGATGATATGTTGATTATGGTTGTCTATGTTGATGATATTATTTTTGGGGGAAATAATACTCAGATGTGCAAAGTTTTTGCTATCACCATGCAGAAGGAATTTGAGATGTCTATGATTGGAGAGCTATCATTCTTTTTAGGTCTTCAGATTGCTCAATCAAAAGATGGTATATTTCTCTCTCAGGGAAAGTATATCAAAGAAATGTTGAAGAAATTTGGGATGATGGACAGCAAACCCGTGTGTACTCCAATGATTACAGGGTGCAATCTGAGTAAAGATGATGAATCTCCAGTGGCAGATCAGAAGTTGTACAGATCTATGATTGGCAGTTTACTATATAGTACAACTACCAGACCAGATATCATGCAGGTCATTGGGTTAGTAGCAAGATTTCAGGCAGCTCCAAAAGAATCTCATGTTATAGCAGTTAAGAGGATATTCAGATATTTGAAGGGCACTATGGACTTTGGGCTTTGGTATCCCAAAGGTGATGATTTCACCCTCACAGCTTATACAAGATGCAGATTGGGCAGGCAGTATTGATGACAGGAAAAGCACTAGTGGTGGAGCATTCTTTATGGGAAAGAGTTTGGTTTCTTGGCTAAGTAAGAAACAACCTTCAATTTCCTTATCTACAATAGAGGCTGAATACATAGCAGCAGTGGCTGGGTGCACACAGGTTTTATGGATGAAAACCACCTTGGAGGATTTCAAAGTCAAGCATGAACAACCCATCTCCATTCTTTGTGATAATACAAGTGCCATAAGTATTTCCAAAAATCCGGTAATGCACTCAAGGACAAAGCACATTTCCATCAAATATCATTTTCTAAGGGAGAAAGTGCAAGACAAGCAAGTCAAGGTAGAGTATGTGTCTACTAAAGAGCAGATTGCAGATATCTTCACCAAACCTCTTCCAAGAGACACGTTTGAGTATCTAAGGGAGAAATTGGGAGTTGTACTCCCACCCCAGAATTAATCACCTCATCAGGAGGTGGGGGGGGACTAAGCTAAGAGGCTCATTCTTAGTCCCGAGCCCCAAAGGTGACCCTTTGCCATTGATGACAAAGGGGGAGAGATATGAGTAAGGGGGAGAGTTTCAAGTGAAGAGGAGAGCTTCAAGTCAGGGGGAGCAAAACTTCAAAGGCAGTTCTCAGTTGTTGGTTTCAATTTTGGCTCTTGAGATGTGTTTTCAGTAAAGGTTTGCCATCAATGACAAAGGGGGAGATTGTTGGCAATTTTGGGTACCTTGGGTACATTGCCTTTGCTCAAGTGTAGAAGTTGTCATTGATGTCAAGAAGCTCTTGAAGGATTTTGATTTAATGTCAAAGAATTTGTTTTGATGAAGGTTACAGCATGGACAGTGAGTTTCCAAGAAGATCATAGTAGCCCATTTGCAAAAGATCAAAGAAAAAGACAAGTAAGAAAAGTTATACAGTAGGCAAGAAAAACAGTCATGATTTCGCGACATGTTAGAGGAGAGAGAAAGAGTTGGCAAAACTGTCACGATTTCGTGACATGTTAGAAGAGAGAAAAGGCAAGGGAAAAACTGTCATGATTTCGCGACATGTTGGAAGAGAGAAAAAGTGCAAGGTGGAAAAGTGTCACGATTTCGTGACATGTTGGAAGAGAGAGGAAGGCAGAGAAGGAAAAGTGTCACGATTTCATGACATGTTGGTAGAGAAAAGTGCAAGAGGAAAAAGTGTCACGATTTCACGACATGTTGCAGAAGAGAGAGCAAGAGAAAAAGTGTCACGATTTCGTGACATTGTAGGAGAGAGAGTCCAAAAGAAAAAGTGTCGCGATTTCGTGACATACTGTAAGGAAGAGAGTATCCGAAGAAAAAGTGTCATGATTTCATGACATAATGCGAAGAGAGAGTCCGCAGTGTGAACTGTCATGATTTCATGACAAGTTCGAAGAGAGAGAAAGTATCATGAAAAGTGTCATGATTTCGTGACATGCTGTAGAGTTCGAAGTGAGAACTATCATGATTTCATGACATGCTGCAAAAGACGAAGTGAGAACTATCACGATTTTGTGACATGCTGCAGAACTCAAAATGAGAACTGTCATGATTTCATGACATGCAGCAAAGGGAAGAGTTTGAAATGAGAAGCGTCACGATTTCGTGACAGGTTGCAAAGAAAGCTTTCAAAAGCTAAAAGCGTCACGATTTCATGACAGGATGAAAGAAAAGCGTACGGATGCAGAAAGTGTCACGATTTCACGACAGGCAGAAGTGAAGAAGCCAGCGGATGAAGATGTCATGATTTCGTGACATGTCATAGTTTCACGACCAGAAGGCAAGTGAAGACGCCAGTGGAGGAAGATGTCATGATTTCGTGACATGTCGCAGTTTTGCAACCAGAAGGCAAGTGAAGGTGCCAGTGGAGGAAGATGTCACGATATCATGACATGTCGTAGTTTCATGACTCAAAGAGGAGAGAGAATGTACGGCGTCAGAAATGTCACGATATCACGACAAAAACAAAAAGGAAGTCTAAAGAAGCAAAAGTGTCGTGATATCGTGACAATAGGCAAAAGAAAGTGTACGACTGCAAAGGTGTCACGATATCATGACATGTTGTAGTTTCATGGGAAAAGCTACAGAACCAGAGGCGGTTGAAGCCGACAGAGTTAACTTTGAGCCGACGAAGTTTAGGGTTGTGCAGCCAATGGAGTTTAGGGTAACAGCTGACTATAGTTTAAGTTTTGATCTTGAAATTTATACTATAAAAGGAGGGTTGTTTCGAGATTGAAAGAATTGAATAAGTAATCGAACTTGCGCAAGTTAAGTCCATGGTGCGTAGAGAGCGAGTCGAGTCGAATCGAGCGAAGTGTGCGAGATGCAGCCATAACAGCACGTAGATAGCGCAGAAGTGGCGAGTTGATGCGCAGAGTGAGAAGTTCGATCGTCGAGAGTTGAGTGCTACTGTGTTTGTGCAGATAGTGCAAAAGTTGGTTTCGACCAAGTGTGGTTGTGACTGAGCAGAGAGACCTATTGAGGACAGAGTTTGGTGCAGATTTGAGGACAGATTTGTACCCAGACCAGAGAAAGAGGAAGAGGACATTTGTGCCAGATCGAAGGACTATGTTTGGTGCAGATCAGAGAAACAGATTCGAGGACATTTGTGCTAGACCGAAGGACTGTGTTTAGTGCAAATTCGAGGACCAGCTTTGAGGTGATAGAGTTGAGGACAGAGGTCTCCAGCCAGAGCAGGGAAGACAGGTGTCTTCTGTGGATAGAGTTCCATTTGCTAAGGGCAGTAGAGGCAGAGGTCTTCTAGAGGATCACCAACCAGAGCAGAGTTAGGGGAAGGTATCTCCTTTGAGCAGAGGCTCATAAACATTGTAATTGGGAAGGTTTCCCAAAGAACTTTGAGATAACTTTTAGAGAAAAGTTTTTGTGGACGTAGCCTAGCCATTCTGGGTGAACCACGTTAAAAATGGGTCTTCAATGTGTGATGCTTTCTGTCTTGATTAATGTTGTGTTGATGCCACTGCTATCTAAAATTAAAATTATTAATTGGTTAAGTCTTATACTGTTCACCCCCCCTCTCAGTATAAGTTCATGTTCTTCAAGAACTCCTCCTTTGCTCTAGCTGGTGATCTTCTAGAAGACTACTACCTCCACTACACTGGCTTGTGGATCTCTCTCCAATGAAGACCTCTATCCTCACTCAGAAGACCTCTATCCTCACTACCCTGGCTAATGGATCTCTATCCACTAGAGACTACTATCCTCTACTCTATCACCTCCAAAGCTTACTCTCAAATCTACTCAATCTCTATCTCAAATCTACACTAAACATTATCCTTCGGTCTAGCACAAATATGCTCACAAGTATATCTCTAGTCTGGCACAAATCTACCCTTAAATATGCACCAAACTCTATCCTCAAATATATCCTCAAGCCTTAACACAAAGCTTGATCCAATCACAAATCAACTCTGCTTAGATCTGCCTCAAGCCTTAACTCAAAGCTTGAACAAATCAATCAATCAACTCTGCTCTCAAGTCTTCTCAAAGACTTACCTCAAATCTATCCACAAGTCCTCTCAAGAACTTGCTCAATATGCTCTACAAGTCTTCACCAAGACTTACCTCAAATATTCACCCTAGAACTTTTCCAATCTTCTCAACAAGTCTTCACCAAGACTTACCTCAAATCTACTCAACAAGTCCTCCCTAGAACTTGTCCAATCTACTCAACAAGTCTTCACCAAGACTTACCTCAAATATACTCAACAAGTCCTCCCTAGAACTTGTCCAATATGCTCAACAAGTCTTCACCAAGACTTACCTCAAATATTCTCAACAAGTCCTCCCTAGAACTTGTCCAATCTTCTCAACAAGTCTTCACCAAGACTTACCTCAAATCTATCTCAACAAGTCCTTCTTAGAACTTGTCCAATCTCTCAACAAGTCTTCACCAAGACTTATCTCAAATCTACTTGCAAGCTTTCACAAAATCTCACACAAATTTATCCTTAAGCTTTCACAAAAGCTTACTCAACTCTGTCCTTAAGTCCCCTCTAGGACTTACTCAAATATACTCACAAGCTTTCACAAAATCTTACTCAAACAATTGCAAAACTTGCATACAAAACTCAACTTAATCTCTTTCAGAAAACCTCTTCAATCACACAAACAAGTTTCACTCAGAATCTTGTTTAACCATAGAAACATATAGAGAATGGTAAGAGACTCAATATGTTTCACACTCACAAATCACTCTATCACTTTCAAACTCTCTTTCAAATCAATTCAAAAATAAAGTATAATTTGTTTCACAAAACTTGAACTATCACTCCAATGCTTTCAATCAATAATGCTCAACCAACTTCACTCAAACATCCACTCAATGAAACACAACTTGCTTACAAACCCTAACCAAGTGTTTCACTATACTTCCAACAACTCACACTATGGAACTCAAACCTTGACTCAAGATGATTCCAATGTCACATAACAATGATACTCATGTTCTTTCACAAACCCTAGTTCAAGATAGTTCTCAATCTCACATAACAATGATACTCATGATCTTTCACAAACCCTAGTTCAAGATAGTTCTCAATCTCACATAACAATGATACTCATGATCTTTCACAAACCCTAGTTCAAGATAGTTCTCAATTTCACATAACAATGATACTCATGATCTTTCAACATCCACAAATCATGCACATGAAAACTCACTCAAACATTTCCAACAATGCTTATCAAACAATCCTTTTCACTCCAACTTTGCATTTCACAACATTCAATCCAACAATATTTCACTCATAAGGAAGATGTGCCCATACCTTTTGTTTTGATGGAGATATATCTTCAAAACCTATCTTAATCACAATCAAATCCTCTTTGCCAATTTCAAGGTTAGATAGCAACAACCTATCTCAAAATCTCCACAAAAATATTCTCCCCAATAATTATTTCACCATACAAAAATATCAAATCTCAAGTACACCTTATTATCTCCAAACTTCTCAAAATAATATTCAAAAATCAATTTCCTTTACTAACACCTTATAAACTCCAACCTTTCAAAATAATATTCAAAGATCAAGTTCCTTTACTAACACCTTATAAACTCCAAAAATTAATATTCAACCTATAAAAATTAATTCCTTATTTAACCCTTATTACTCCAACCTTTATTTATTTTTCTAAGCACAAAAATATAAAATATTCCAAATAACCTTATGACTCCCTAACTTTCACCCAAGGTGCTATTTAAAATATCACGTGGCCTTTATAATATATGCACTTCCCAAACCTTGGCGCAATTAAAAAATAAACAAAAATAATGCGCTTACCTCATACACCTTTGGCCCACGTTCCAAAACAATAGCGCACGCCTTGGCTATGCTTCGAACCCATGACCAACCATCACCATAGTGCTCTAGCCAAAGGCTAGGCAGCCATTGGGCCACACACCCACACAAGCACCTAAACTCATGCACCCCCTCTTATTGCTTCTATAGACTTCGATGAATGGAAAAATAACTTCCTCCTTCACAAAAATGATCACGTGGGGATTCGAAACTCCAACCTCTGCCCTATGAGTGACTTAACAAACTCTTGGCCACCATTTGTGCTACCCAACGTTATGAAACACTTTGGTCATGCCACATGCACTTATACAAACGTCTTCCCTCAAAGCTTTTTAAAATTTGTGAAAACCTCTTTTATAACACACAAAGTAGCACACGATTTTCTTGCATAACCTTAGTGTTCAAATGCATGGATGGGGGAAAATAAAAATTATTTCCCCTTTAAATACACCTTGTCCTTTTGCGCTTTGATGTCGGCTCAAATTCGAATTTCGAAATTTGAATTATAAATTTAAATTTAAACTTTAAACTTTGGCTCCCATTATTTATTTAAATTAAAATTTTAACCATAGGTTAAAATATTTTAATTTAAATAAATTAAATTAAATCCTTTGAAAACTGCTCAATGGGTCTTTTCAAGGATAAATTATTTTTAATGATTCCTTGGACCTCATTTTCTTCACCTCATCCTTTTTCCCAAAATATTATAATATTATAATATTATTATTTCTTTTTAAACCTGCTTCTCCTTCCTTGGGTCTTCAACCTTTTAGGCCTCTTTAGGCATATAATATTAAAAATAAATATTATATCCTATTCCTTTTAAACACTTCCTTGCCTTTTGGAAAAACAACCTGATGACATTAATGATGATGAAACTTGGACATCAACCTCTTGACATCAATGACAACAAAACTTGCTCAAATTTCCAACAATATCCCCCTTTGTCATTGATGGCAACCCTTTTTCCTTTAACCATTTCTTTTACCTTTTTCAATTCTGCTCCCCTTAAGAAACTGCTCCCCTTGACTGAATGCTCTCCCCCTAACTCAAATCTCTCCCCCTTTGACATCAATGGCAAAGGGCCACCTATGGGGCTTGGGGCTAAAGATAAGACTCTTAGCTCAGCCCCCTCCCCACCTCCTCTCCTTGAGGTGGTTAATTTTGGGGTGGGAGTATCTCTACTCCTAGCATACACTACTCTTTTCCTTTGTCCACCTTCTTCCTCAACTGATCCTTCTGATTCCTCTGAATATTCTTATTCCTGCTTGTCTCTAGAAATTTTGCTCTACACCACTTAGCCATATGCCCAACATTATTGCACTTATAACACTTAATATTGTGATTCCTTGAAGGTGCAAATATCTTGAAGTTCCTCCTGGTGAAGCCATATCCATTCCTATCATGAACCCTACAATTTACTGCCTTATGACCAAACTGATTACAAGAGTAGCAATACCCTTGAAAGAGATGCCCATTTCTAAAATTTCTATTGGTGAAACCATATCCCTATTTTTCATGTGTCCTGCACTACATAGCCTTGTGTCCAAACCTGTGACATGAGAAGCAACATCCATTGAAGAAACCTTGCCTTGACCCCATTGGTCTCTTAGTCTCTTCTTCCCTGTGATGTTTCCTGTTCCATATATTCCTTATTTGTGCATTGTTCCTTTCCTTGTTGAACTTTCTATTTTCCAACTTATCCTCAGAAGTCTCACTTTCTCTTACACTCTCTTCTTCTGAAGCTTCTTCTTCTTTGGAGCTTGAGATTGACTCCTCTCCTTGTTCTCTATGTTCCTATTCAAAACCAAGTCCTATCTTGTTTGATGAAGATCTTTGTACCTTGATAATCTTATCCAAGGTCTTTGAGCTTCTCCCAAACCTGTGTAGCTTGTCTTTAGACTCTTTTACTTCCTTCCTTAGTGAAGCTACCTCATGCTCTAATATTTCACATTCTAAAACATTTGCCTCTAACTTCTCTTTAAATCTCCTTGTCTTAGCTATTGAGTTGGTTAGATCTTCTATAAGCTTTCCTTTCTCTTCATCACATTCTTGAAATTGAAGCTTGAGTTTTGAGTTCTGCTTTCTTACCTTTCTTAATTCCTTAAGAGCAAAAATAAGCTCACCTTCAAGATCAACTTCTCCTTCCTCTTAATTTTTTTATTCTTCCTCTACCTTTTTGTCTTCAAGATCATCTTCATTCTTTTCTGATTTATTTCCACTAGAAGCACTTCCTTCTTCTTCTATTGCCATAAGAAGACTTTCTTCTTCTAGACCTTCAAGAGCATCTTCATATTCATCTTCACTGAAACTGAACCCATTCCTTGTACAATGATCTTCAAGATGACCAAAGTTACCACACCTAAAACACTTGAGAATTATTGGTTCCCTTTTTACCTTTTTCTTAACATCTTCTTTTTCTACTGTCAGAAATAGAATTTCTTCTTCTTCATTATCTGAGGACCTTTCATCACTATCACTTGAACTCTTGCCTATCTTATCTACATAAAAACTCTTCTTATGCCTTTGGAAAAACTTCTTTCCTTGCTTGCCTTGTCCATCCCTGTTTTTCTTTTGATACCTGTATTTTCCTGCTTCCCTATTCTTATGATCCTGTTTCTCATCACCACTGCTATTTCCAGATTCTGGACAATCAGATGCATAGTGACCATATTTACCATAATTGAAACACTTAACTAATTTTGTACCTTTATACTTTCTTGTGTCCTTGTTCCTTCTGCCATAGTTTGCTTCTTCATCACTGGATAACTCATTACTTGAATCTGACTTCTTATCCTTTGTCTTCTTTGTAACTTTGAAGGTTGCTTCTTTCTAGGGGATAGGATCCTTTCCTATTCTCATCTCAAAAGCTGTGAGAGTTCCATGTAACTCATCCCTTGTCAAAGTTTCAATATCTTTTGTTTCTTCTATGGCTGAAACCTTTTCACTATACCTCTTAGGGAGTGACCTTAAAATATTTTGACAAACATCTGATTCTTCAACTTTAAACCCAAGTCCTTGCATGGAGTTAACAACCTCATCCACATGAAGTAAGTATGTAGCAATGTCTTCCTCATCCTTCATCTTTAGGTCTTCAAATTTTTTCTTGTGATTTTGCAATTTTGCCATCTTGACCTTTTTGTCTCCCTCATATATATTTTTCAACTTTTCCCAAATCTCTTTTGCTGATGTGCAATGCATAACTTTTACAAACTCTGATTCATGTAAACCACTTAAGATTCCATTCATTACCTTTGAATTATTCAGTTGTAGGAGCTTACCATATTTATCTATAGGTGGAGTAGTTGGTGGTGTGTACCCATCCTCAACTGCTTGCCATATATCATTTCCTTGTGCCATTAGGTAAATCTTCATTCTTACACTCCAAAATGCATAATTGTTCCCATCGAACAATGGTGCCTTATTTCCTAAAGATCCACTCTGAGAATCCATCTGTGTTCCTGTAATATTTTCCTTCAAGTTGTTAAACTCTTCCGAAGGAACCCGCTCTGATACCAATTGAAGAACACAAGCTTATACTGAGAGGGGGTGAACAGTATAAGACCACTTTTTACTTTTCTTTCCCAAAAAATATTATCCAATATATCAATGGCAATATCAAAAATAGTAATCAAAGCAATGCATAAATCATCACACACAATAGAGACACCAATTTAACATGGTTCACCCAATGTGGGCTACTCCACGAAGAAAATATTTCACTAAAATTTTCTCAATAAATCTCTTGGGAATCCTTCCCTATTACAATATTTATGGACCTCTATCCAAAGGAGACACCAATCCCCTAATCAAGTTCGTGGATCTCTATCCATAGGAGAACTCTTTCCCCTTTGTTAGTTCATGGATCTCTATCCATAGGAGAACTCCTTCTCCTCTACTCTGGCTGGTGATCTTCTAGAAGACTACTGCCTCCACTACACTGGCTTGTGGATCTCTCTCCATAGAAGACCTCTATCCTCACTCAGAAGACCTCTATCCTCACTACCCTAGCTAATGGATCTCTATCCACTAGAGACTATTATCCTCTACTCTATCACCTCCAAATCTTACTCTCAACTCTACTCAATCTCTATCTCAAATATACACTAAACACTATCCTTCGATCTAGCACAAATCTGCTCACAAGTCTATCTCTAGTCTAGCACAAATATACCCTCAAATCTACACCAAAATTTATCCTCAAATCTATCCTCAAGCCTTAACACAAAGCTTGATCCAATCATAAATCAACTCTACTTAGATCTGCCTCAAGCCTTAACTCAAAGCTTGAACAAATCAATCAATCAACTTTGCTCTCAAGTCTTCTCAAAGACTTACCTCAAATATATCCACAAGTCCTCTCAAGAACTTGCTCAATATTCTCAAGTCTTCACCAAGACTTACCTCAAATCTTCCAACAAGTCTTCACCAAGACTTACCTCAAATCTCTCAACAAGTCCTCCCTAGAACTTGTCCAATCTACTCAACAAGTCTTCACCAAGACTTACCTCAAATCTACTCAACAAGTCTTCTCTAGAACTTGTCCAATCTTCTCAACAAGTCTTCACCAAGACTTACCTCAAATCTTCTCAACAAGTCCTTCCTAGAACTTGTCCAATCTACTCAACAAGTCTTCACCAAGACTTACCTCAAATATTCTCCAAGTCCTCTCAACTTTCCAATCTCAATCTTCACCAAGACTTACCTCAAATCTACTTAAGCTTTCACAAAATCTCACAATCTTTCCTTAAGCTTTCACAAAAGCTTACTCAACTCTATCCTTAAGTCCCCTCTAGGACTTACTCAAATATACTCACAAGCTTTCACAAAAGCTTACTCAAATCAATTGCAAAACTTGCATACAAAACTCAACTTAATCTCTTTCAGAAAACCTCTTCAATCACACAAACAAGTTTCACTCAGAATCTTGTTTAACCATAGAAACATATAGAGAATGATAAAAGACTCAATATGTTTCACACTCACAAATCACTCTATCACTTTCAAACTCTCTTTCAAATCAATTTAAAAATAAAGAATAATTTGTTTCACAAAACTTGAACTATCACTCCAATGCTTTCAATCAATAATGCTCAACCAACTTCACTCAAACATCCACTCAATGAAACACAACTTGCTTACAAACCCTAACCAAGTGTTTCACTATACTTCCAACAACTCACACTATGGAACTCAAACCTTGACTCAAGATGATTCCAATGTCACATAACAATGATACTCATGTTCTTTCACAAACCCTAGTTCAAGATAGTTCTCAATCTCACATAACAATGATACTCATGATCTTTCACAAACCCTAGTTCAAGATAGTTCTCAATATCACATAACAATGATACTCATGATCTTTCACAAACCCTAGTTCAAGATAGTTCTCAATTCACATAACAATGATACTCATGGTCTTTCAACATCTACAAATCATGCACATGAAAACTCACTCAAACATTTCCAACAATGCTTATCAAACAATCCTTTTCACTCCAACTTTGCATTTCACAACATTCAATCCAACAATATTTCACTCATAAGGAAGATGTGCCCATACCTTTTGTTTTGATGGAGATATATCTTCAAAACCTATCTTAATCACAATCAAATCCTCTTTGCCAATTTCAAGGTTAGATAGCAACAACCTATCTCAAAATCTCCACACAAATATTCTCCTCAATAATTATTTCACCATACAAAAATATCAAGTCTCAAGTACACCTTATAATCTCCAAACTTCTCAAAATAATATTCAACAAATAAAGTTCATTTAATAACCCTTATTAACTCCAAACTCTTCAATACATAAAAGACCAAGTTCCTTTATAAACACCTTATAAACTCCAAAAATAATATTCAACCTATAAAAACCAATTCCTTTATTAACCCTTATAACTCCAACCTTTATTTATTTTTCTAAGCACAAAAATATAAAATATTTCAAATAACCTTATGACTCCCTATCTTTCACCCAAGGTGCTATATAAAATATCATGTGGCCTTTATAACATATGCGCTTCCCAAACCTTGGCGCAATTAAAAACAAACAAAAATAATGCGCTTACCTCATACACCTTTGGCCCACATTCCAAAACAATAGCGCACGCCTTGGCTGCACTTCGAACCCATGACCAACCACCATCATGGTGCTCTAGCCAAAGGCTAGGCAGCCATTGGGCCACACGCCCACACAAGCACCTAAACTCGCACACCCCCTCTTATTGCTTCCACAGACTTTGACGAACAAAAAAAGAACTTCCTCCTTCACAAAAATGATCGCATGGGGATTTGAAACCCCAACCTCTACCCTATGAGTGACTTAACAAACCCTTGGCCACCGTTTGTGCTACCCAACATTATGAAATGCTTTGGTCGTGCCACATGCACTTATACAAATGTCTACCCTCAAAGCTTTTTAAAATTTGCGAAAACCTCTTTTATAACACACAAAGCAGTGCACAATTTTCTTGCATAGCCTTAGTATTCGAATGCATGGATGGGAGAAAATAAAAATTATTTCCCCTTTAAATACACCTTGTCCTTTTGCGCTTTGACGTCGGCTCAAATTCGAATTTCAAAATTCGAATTATAAATTTAAATTTAAACTTAAACCTTTGGCTCCCATTATTTATTTAAATTAAAATTTTAACCATAGGTTAAAATATTTTAATTTAAATAAATTAAATTAAATCCTTTGCAAACTGCTCAATGGGTCTTTTCAAGGATAAATTATTTTTAATGATTCCTTGGACCTCATTTTCTTCACCTCATCCTTTTGCTCAAAATATTATAATATTATTATTTTTTTTAAACCTGCTTCTCCTTCCTTGGGTCTTCAACCTTTTAGGCCTCTTTAGGCATATAATATTTAAAATAAATATTATATCCTATTTCTTTTAAACACTTCCTTGCCTTTTGGAAAAACCACCTGATGACATTAATGATGATGAAACTTGGACATCAATCTCTTGACATCAATGACAACAAAACTTGCTCAAATTTCCAACAAAAATCTTTATCCAATCCCAAGGAAAATGGAAAATGTGGACTTAAGAACATATTCCTATTTAGCAAGGCTCTAGCAGCAAAGTGTGTTTGGAAGATAATATCAAAGGAAGGATTATGGAATAATATCATACATGAAAATTATTTAGAGTCACTCATAATTGAGGAGTGGATAATGGCCCCAATGAAGAAAACCCATAATGTTTCCAACCATTGGAAGGCAATGATTCAAGCTTTTTATATTGTAGGTGATTGGATTACCTAGAAAATAAGGGATGGTTAAAGGATAAGACTAGGATTAGATCTTGGATTGGTTGTGTTAATATGCATAGACTACCAAATAATTGAATATAGACCCTAATATCTCAAGGGACTAGAACTCTTTCTCTAGAAGCTAACCCATAATCTTCTACAAACTAGATTTGGGGATGGAAGGAAGCAACAATGTTAGGCCTTTAGGGCTGGGAGGAACCAGTGGGAAGAATATGTGGGGAGACTTAAAGCTATACATATCAAGTTATGAGGGGAAACTCATCAATTGGTCTAGAAAAATAATGGAGTTATGGGGAAGTACACTCAAAAGTTGGGGTATAAGACTCTATTAGAGGATAGCAATGAAGATCCAGCATGGTGGTGGAAGGCACTCTGGAAGAAAAAAGCTTCGTTGAAGACAAGACTATTCCTATGGCTTGCCATAAAAAATAAGGTTTTGACATGGGAGGTATTATAGAAGAAGAATTAGAATGGTCCAAGAAGGTGCCATTTATGTAAGTCAGATAATGAAACAATTGATCATTTACTAGTAGCTTTCTCCTTTACTAGACAAGTTTGGAGGGAGGTTATAACACAATTAAAGCTTCTTATAGGATTGCAAGAAGATTCCTTATGAGAGTGCTTAAAATACTGGTTTGAAAATAGGTCATACAAAAATTTTATAGCTCTCCCATTATTTGTGTATTGGGGAGTATGGTATCTAGGAACAAAGGAATTTTTCAATATCAGGAGAAGCCTACTTGGAAGGTCTCCTCCAAAATAATTGAAATTTTCAATAGGTTTTGACAACAACAAAGGTAAATAGACAAATCGTCCCTCTAAAGATTGATAAATTAGGGGCTTAAGGTTTTTGCAATGGGGCTAAACAAGGGGTCCCTAGAGTTTGTGGAGCAGGCGGATTACTACATATTTTTTACTCTCATTATTTTAAATTCAAGGATGGATTGGGAGAAGATTTTAATAATTATGTTGAAATTGTGGCACTCAAATTGTTGATTTAGTTGGCAAAATCATTAGGAATACAAAAAACCCAAATTTACGGAGACTAACAGGTGGTAATAAACTAGAAGGTTGGTGTTTTTAGGATAGAAAATATTATTTTACAACCCATCTTCTCTCAAATGAAAGAAGTTGTGTATTAAATTGAAGCTTTTACTTTTTGGCATATTTATAGAGAACTAAATAGGGAAGCAAGATGAACTCTCAAAGGAGGTACTTTAGATTGAACCAAGTATGTGCTTAGTATAAGAATTCAATGAGGACAATGCACTATAGCTAGTCCATATCTCTATTTTGGGGGATTAATTAACTCTAGTTAAAGAAACTTTATCAATAAACTCATAAATCAGTGATTTAAAGGATATTGGTTAAAAAATTGGGAAGGTGTCTAAGGATAGAACTTAGTCTGATAGAGATAGCTAATTATGATGTATAAGTGATTTAATTTTTAGGTCATTATTAAAACTTTGAAAAAATGCCAAGAGGAATCTGAAGAATATAATTTCATATTTTCTTAATATAAAATTAAAGGTTCCAATCTCGAGCCCCTCTAGGTCAGCCTCACTCAGGATAAAAATTTAAAGAGGTGGGGCAGGAGGTTATTACCTTGTAAAAATATATATATATATATATATATATATATATATATATATATATATATATATATATAATTACTACTTTTTTCGAGAAAAAAAAACTTTGCAATTATGTATATATTGCTTGACAAGATTTTAAAAATGGTCTCATCTTAAATGTCAAAGTGATTAATATAGTTGAACTCATATCATTTAATGATTAGATTTTTAAAATTAATTGTTATAAATATTTTTTTAAGCCAACAATAAGATGATGCATTAATTTTTACAAAATTCACACTTATGATGGTAATGTACATGCATGTCATTTTCTTTTCAATCAATTAGGTTTTATTTTTGGGATTTAAATATGAATACATTTAAAAAACATTGATACCCTAAATATTTTTATCTAATAATGTACCTTGATTGATAATTTTTAAATTATTTTTTTTTTTTTAAATAAATTCTAGTTAAAGGTTATAATTTAATTATTTATATTTTCATTGAATGGAGCAAAAGGGGTGCAAATCCTAGGTGCAGTCAAGCGTTGTAAGAAGAGTGTTTTTCATAGCCTACCCAATGTACTCAAGAGGACATGAGGATGGAATAGAGTGAAAGGGATGTAAACCCTAGGTGCAATCAAGCATTGTAGGAAGAGGGTTGTTTGTAGCTCACTTGTTGTACTCATGAGGACATGAGGATGGAATAGAGCAAAAGGGGTGCAAACCCTAGGTGTAGTCAAGAATTACAAAAAGAGGGTTGTTCACAACTTGCTCACTATACTCAGAAGGATATTAGCTGCTCTTCAGTATGTGATAAAGCCTCCTCGATCAGAAGAAATGTCTCTCAAGGGTCTTTAGGTTCGTGGGTGGAGCTTTCTTATGAATCTCTGCCCTCTATCAAAGATTTTGGAGAATGAATTTGGGTTGGATTTGATTTATCATGAAACTCGAAAAGTTATTTGCAAACTCAAGGGCAAAAGACTAGGCTTGGAGGAGCTCAAAGGATACATTAAACTTTGGTGGTCCAATAAATTCCAAGTAACTCTACTACCCAAAATTTTCTTTTATATTTCCTTTTTTGATTTAGCAGATAGATATAGGGTAATCTATTATAGATACAATTGGTTTTTTAGACAAAGGGGTGTCTATATGTGACATTGGACTCCTGGTTCTAACCCCTATATAGGTTTTTATGGTTTTCTAGTTTGGGTGAATCTATATGCTCTCCCTATGGAGTTTTGAGGAGAGAAGATATTCACCAAAATTGATGGTGCCATTGGTGCATTCCAGTAAATGGAAACCTAAATGGAGGAAAATTTGTCTAGTAAAATTAATATTGGTTTTTTGGATGGATGTTTTAGTTCCTTGGCCTCAATCCATTACAATCTCCTCAAGGAAAGGGAAATGGATCCAAAATATTGAATATGAAAACTTCTCTTTGAGATGTTATGGTTGTCAGCAATATGGCCACCTAAAGAAGGGATGTTTGGTCATCCAATCAATGCTCTAATTCCTCATTGGTGGAGGATAAGGCCTTGTAAGTGAATTATCTTGAACCTTCAAACATCCTAGTTCACAAGGAAGAAGCTCATCCTCTAGTTGCACCAATTATCCAATAAGAATCAAGTGAGCAATAGAAGACTCAACCCTGAAAGGAGAATTCAAATCAAATCATTGATAAAATACAAATGGTTACTAAAGACCATCTAGTTAATTCCATGGAAAATATTAGCACCTTAGATAGTATTATTGAAGCTAATTATGAAACAATCAATGATAGTCAATTTTCTAAAAATGATTATACAAAATGTATTACAACTAGATATTACCTTAGGAGCTTTAAGTGCAAAAATGCATTCTTAGATCTTGCCACTCTAAAGGAGGAAGAACCTATGTTGCAAAAGAAAAACAATCAAAATACCCATAAGCTATGAACTTTGTAATAGCACCAATGGTTCTAGATTATTTTTTTGTTATGATTGGATGGAAGCTACAATTTTATTTTTTAAGTTTTTTGTTATGTTTTGGAATTTCTTTTGTAGATATGTGGTATTCTAAGGTTTAGTTGTAGTAGTAAGTGGATGATAGTATTTTGTAAGGTTGTTGTAGTATATTGTACTATCTTACACAACTTGATGTATAGGTTTGGGGACCCTAAAACCCCTTTTTACCCTAATAAAAAAAAAAGTTAATGTTTTTTATAGTCTCGATAGGAACACTGCAATGGCAAAAGGTATTTGGATCTCCTAGTTGAAGAACACAAGCTTATACTGAGAGGGGGGGTGAACAGTATAAGACCTCTTTTTACTTTTTCCTTTATACTTCAAAACAGTAAAGCAATATATCCAAAGCAATATCAAAGCAATGCACAAAACCATCCACAAAGTGACACAACAATTTACATGGTTCATCCACAAAACTTTTCTCTAAAAGTTATCTCAAAGTTCTTTGGGAAACCTTCCCAATTACAATGTTCATGAGCCTCGACTCAAAGGATAAAACCTTCCCCCAATCTTAATTTATGAGCCTCTTCTCAAAGGAGATACCTTCCCCTACCTCTGCTCTAGCTGGTGATCCTCTAGAAGACCTCTGCCTCCGCTGGCCTTAGCAAATGGAACTCTATCCATAGAAGACACCTGTCTTCCCTGCTCTGGTTGGAGACCTCTGTCCTCAACTCTATCACCTCAAAGCTGGTCCTCGAATTTGCACTAAACATAGTCCTTTGGTCTAGCACAAATGTCCTCGTCCTCTGTCTTTGATCTACACCAAACACGATCCTTCGGTCTGGCACAAATCTATCCTCGGGTTCTTCTCATAGAACCAATGCACCTCTCATCCTCAAGTTCTCTGATAGAACTATCAACCTCAGCTTCACAAGTCCTCTGCTAAGACCTGTCCAAATCTTCTCACAAGTCCCCACAAGAACCTGTCCAAAACCTGCTCACAAGTTCATCAAGAAAAACTTGCTTGGCGTGAACCCACAAAGAGAATTGTTAGAGACCCAATGTGATTCATCAACCTCATAGAAGCATAAAGAGAATTTTTAGAGACTCAATATGTTCTATACTTAACTCCCAATCTCAATCTCAACTCAATCTCAAATCTCAATAGAATAAGATAGATGTAGTATGCTATTCTCAAGAACATGAAACACAACCCAACAATTGCCAACCATGCAATATCTTATATAACAATGATACTCATGTTCTTTCCAACAACCAATATCTTTTCTCAACCAATTTGGGCTTCAACAACAATGCTCATAGACAAGGTTTAACCAACATCATTCAACTCAACATTAACCTTGAAGCATTCTACCAATCATCACAAGAAAAGGAAACAAGTAGAAATCCTTTTCCCTCCAAAGATATTTGAACAAAACAGCCACCAACACAATATCACCAAATGCAAAGAATAACTTGTTCAAATCAACTCAATGGAGTAAGCCCAATATCATGAATCAAGTAGAAGAAATAACTTGATCAAACAACCTCTATGGAAGCAACTCAACCATCAACCTCAAAACAGCCAACCAAGGGTTTCACCAACTCAATGCAAGTAGCAAGACTCAAAAACATAAACCCTAGTGCACAATGCTTCCACCACCTCAAACCAGAATTATGCATTCACCAAAACTCTCATCAATGATAACAATGCATAGGTAGTCTTCACCAAACCAGAAAATAGGATTTACACCCAACCAAAGGAAACCTAGTTGAATACCTTTTCACTCCAATCTTATTTTAGGAATAACATACACCACTCATTACTCATAAGAAGAATGTGCCCATACCTTATTGAAGTGAAGGAACCCCTTTGGAAATCTGCCACCATCACAAAGTTCTTTTGCCAATCTTCACAAAGGTTAGTAGATCACAAAATAATCAACATTACTCCACCTTTTAATAATCATCACCAAGGCCTCTAATTGCACAACTTCCTTATCTCTCCTAAAACCACTTGTACCATAAAATAAATCACAAATAATATATTTCATCACCTTATTACACCTCTCTAATTATTTTTTGCTATAAAATACCTTATAATCTCACAACTATCTAAACCCTTATAACTCCTCCAGAAATTATTCCTAATAATTCAAACACACAATATTTTTATTAAAACCTTGTATTTAGCCTTAATATCATAATAAAAGCCGAAATTAAATGTCTCCCTAGATGAACTTTAGAACTTTCGAACTATTTTAATTTAAACCAAAAAAGACTTACCCAAATGCGCTAACGTCATCGCAGGAAATGCTCCTACCAATTTGCCATGCTCAGAATTCGATCTCTTTCAATCTCGATTGCGGATAAGAATTCTCTAGACTTCTGCGAGCGTGCCCTGTTCGATGAATATGAAAAATGCCTTATACACAACGACACTTCTTCACTGCGGGTAATGTCAAATTTAGTGCGCTTCGCAACTACCATCCAATCGTTTGTTTCGACCCTGAGTTACTTTGCAGACCGTGCGTTCTCAACTGGAGGATGAGCATCACATGGATACGTGTCTTCGATCTCCGCTTCACTTTATCAATGGGCTCTCACACTTTTGACCACAATTGCATGTCCTCCTTCTTTAAACATTTTTCTAACGTAGGGTTCCAATGTCAAACACGAAAAACTCAGCGATTTAATGTCCAATATGCCTTCTCCTCCTTGAAATGAATTTAAATGCCTCATTTAATATGTACTTTGATGCATTTCCAAATACGTCGGCATTTTTAATTTAATTTAATATTTTAATTTAAATTTTAAGTAAATAAAAATTTAAACTAAATATTTAAAATTAAATATCTTCATCACCGGGGCACCTTTTTCAACGAAACGAAGAGCCAACTTGGGTTTTAAGAAAAACCCATTTCAAATCTTTTGTCCATGGTTTTAAATAAAACCTTTTATTTTTACTGCCTTGGTTTTCACAAAAAACCTTTCCGCTTCTTGACATCAATGACAACATCAACACTTGAGCGAGGGCAATGTACCCAATGTACCCAAAATTGCCAACAATCTCCCCCTTTGTCATTGATGGCAAACCTTTACTAAAAACACATCTTCAAGAGCCAAAACTGAAACCCACAACTGAGAATCTACCTTTGAATTTTTGCTCCCCCTGACTTGAAGCTTTCCTCTTCACTTGAAGCTCTCCCCCTTACTCATATCTCTCCCCCTTTGTCATCAATGGCAAAGGGCCACCTTTGGGGCTCGGGACTAAGAATGAGCCTCTTAGCTTAGTCCCTCCCCCACCTCCCTGATGAGGTGATTAATTCTAGAGTGGGATTAAAACTCCCATTAGGCACTGATCATCATCAGCGTCTATAACTTCCTTTCCAGGCCTTCTCTTGAACTCTTGGTCCATATTCCTGTTCCTATCATTGTTCTGATCCTTGGACCTGATCATGCCACTGTTCCTGTTCCTGTTCCTGTATTCTAGAATTTCAGTTCTACACTGTCTAGCTATGTGACCTTCATTGTTGCACTTGTAACAAGTAACAATATTATTTCTTTGAGGCATACCTATTCTTTGAATCCATCTGTTCTGATTAAACCTGTTCCTGTTATTTGCCTTGCAATGAACTGCCTTGTGCCCAAACTGATTGCAAGAGTAGCAATACCCATGAAAGAAATTACCACTTCTGAAACTGTCATTTACCTTCTTCACTTGAGCCATGCAATGTACAGCCATGTGACCAAATCTGTGACACACAAAACATCTGCCTTGAAACTTTCCATTATTTGACCTCTTGGGTCCTAAAAACTTCTTCTCATTCTGAATTCTATTTTCTGTTTCTATGCATCTATCATTCAAGGACTCATGATCTGAAAAACTTTCCTCATTAGAACTCTCTTCCTTTTGGAATCTCTTACTAGACTCTCCAACTTGTTTCTTGTGAGGCTTAACAAAACCAAGACCTGTTTTATCTATTGGATTTCTTTGACTTTGGATGAGAGACTTAACCTTTTTGGAGCTTTCCTGAAATCTGTAGAGCTTATCCTTGTACTCTTTATTTTCTTCTTTCAAAGAAGCCATTTTCTGCTCTAACTCACTATTCTCAAGAACCTTAGACTTCAACTCATCCTTGAGTTCTTGTGTCTTAGCCATAGAGATGTCAAGACTTTCTATGAGATCATCTCTCTCCATACAACATTCATTTAACTTATCCTTGAGTCTAGAATTCTTCTTTCTTTCCTTTTTCAAAACACTAAGAGCATTTGTAAGTTCACATTCAAGATCCTCTATTTGATTGCACTTTGAATTATCAAGGCCTTTTTCAGATTTCTTATCACTAGAGGTGCTACCCTTTTCAAAAACCATACATGCATCTTCCTTATCATTTTCTGAAACATCCTCATACATACTAACAACCAATTCATTATTTGTGCAATCATCCTCAAAGTGACCAAAATTTCCACATCTAAGACATTTCATGATAATGAATCTATGTTTTGGTTCTTCCTCCTTTTCTGATATGAACAACATCTCATTTTCATTATCACTTGAAGAACTTTCACTATCACTACTAGAACACTTACTTGCTTTGTCTAGGTAGAAGCTCTTCTTGTGCTTGTGAGAATACCTCTTTCCTTTATTGCTGTGCTCATATTTGTTCTTCCTTTGATGCCTATGCCTTTCAGAATCCTTGCTCTTACAATCATGTTTATCTTCATCACTTTCATCCTTGGCAATGGTACAATTAGTAGCATAATGACCAATATTTCCACAATTGAAATATCTTACATTTTTCATACTTTTGTGCTTTTTAGAGAACTTGCATTTCTTGCTGTAGTATACCTCTTCATCACTAGAAGACTCATCACTATCTTGAAGTTGATTACCTTTGGAATAATCCATTGTGTTCTTTACTAGCTTTTCCTTCAAGCTGTCAAACTTTTCGAAGGAACCTACTCTGATACCAATTGAAGAACACAAGCTTATACTGATAGGGGGGTGAATAGTATAAGACCTCTTTTTACTTTTTCCTTTATACTTCAAAATAGTAAAGCAATATATCCAAAGCAATATCAAAGCAATGCACAAAACCATCCACAAAGTGACACAACAATTTACATGGTTCATCCACAAAACTTTTCTCTAAAAGTTATCTCAAAGTTCTTTGGGAAACCTTCCCAATTACAATGTTCATGAGCCTCGGCTCAAAGGAGAAAACCTTCCCCCAATCTTAATTTATGAGCCTCTGCTCAAAGGAGATACCTTCCCCTACCTCTGCTCTAGCTGGTGATCCTCTAGAAGACCTCTGCCTCCGCTGCCCTTAGCAAATGGAACTCTATCCACAGAAGACACCTGTCTTCCCTGCTCTGGCTGGAGACCTCTGTCCTCAACTCTATCACCTCAAAGCTGGTCCTCGAATTTGCACTAAACACAGTCCTTCGGTCTAGCACAAATGTCCTCGTCCTTTGTCTTTGATCTACACCAAACACAGTCCTTCGATCTGGTACAAATCTATCCTCAGGTTCTTCTCATAGAACCAATGCACCTCTGTCCTCAAGTTCTCTGATAGAACTATCAACCTCAGCTTCATAAGTCCTCTGCTAAGACCTGTCCAAATCTGCTCACAAGTCCCCACAAGAACCTGTCAAAAACCTGCTCACAAGTCCCCAATGGAACCTGTCCAAAACCTGCTCACAAGTTCATCAAGAAAAACTTGCTTGGCGTGAACCCACAAAGAGAATTGTTAGAGACCCAATGTGATTCATCAACCTCATAGAAGCATAAAGAGAATTGTTAGAGACTCAATATGTTCTATACTTAACTCCCAATCTCAATCTCAACTCAATATCAAATCTCAATAGAATAAGATAGATGTAGTATGCTATTCTCAAGAACATGAAACACAACCCAACAATTGCCAACCATGCAATATCTCATATAACAATGATACTCATGTTATTTCCAACAACCAATATCTTTTCTCAACCAATTTGGGCTTCAACAACAATGCTCATAGACAAGGTTTAACCAACATCATTCAACTCAACATTAACCTTGAAGCATTCTACCAATCATCACAAGAAAAAGAAACAAGTAGAAATCCTTTTCCCTCCAAAGATATTTGAACAAAACAACCACCAACACAATATCACCAAATGCAAAGAATAACTTGTTCAAATCAACTCAATGGAGTAAGCCCAATATCATGAATCAAGTAGAAGCAATAACTTGATCAAACAACCTCTATGGAAGCAACTCAACCATCAACCTCAAAACAGCCAACCAAGGGTTTCACCAATTCAATGCAAGTAGCAAGACTCAAAAACATAAACCCTAGTGCACAATGCTTCCACCACCTCAAACCAGAATTATGCATTCACCAAAACTCTCATCAATGATAACAATGCATAGGTAGTCTTCACCAAACCAGAAAATAGGATTTACACCCAACCAAAGGAAACCTTATTGAATACCTTTTCACTCCAATCTTATTTCAGGAAAACATACACCAATCATACTCATAAGAAGAATGTGCCCATACCTTATTGAAGTGAAGGAACCCCTTTGGAAATCTGCCACCATCACAAAGTTCTTTTGCCAATCTTCACAAAGGTTAATGGATCACAAAATAATCAACATTACTCCACTTTTTAATAATCATCACCAAGGTCTCTAATTGCACAACTTCCTTATCTCTCCTAAAACCACTTGTACCATAAACTAAATCACAATAATTATTTCAACAACTTATTACACCTCTCTAATTATTTTTTACATATAATACCTTTTAATCTCACAAATATCTAAACCCTTATAACTCCCCGAATTCTAATAATTCAAACAACAAAATTTAAATTAAAATATTTAGCCTTTCAAGCCCTTATGTCTCCCTATGCTTTAGAATAAGAACTATTTTAATTTAAACCAAAAAGACTTACCCGAATGCGCTGCCGTCACCGCAGGAAATGCTCCTACCAATTTGCCA
This sequence comes from Wollemia nobilis, assembly GCA_028583015.1. Lineage (NCBI taxonomy): Eukaryota > Viridiplantae > Streptophyta > Pinopsida > Araucariales > Araucariaceae > Wollemia > Wollemia nobilis. The sequence continues at coordinate 4,491,604 of JAQPPZ010002524.1, forward strand.
TGCTCAGAATTCGATCTCTTTCAATCTCGATTGCGGATAAGAATGCTCTAGACTTCTGCGAGCGTGCCCTGTTCGATGAATATGAAAAATGCCTTATACACAATGACACTTCTTCACTGCGGGTAATGTCGAATTTAGTGCGCTTCGCAACTACCATCCAATCATTTGTTTCGACCCTGAGTTACTTTGTAGACCGTGCATTCTCAACTGGAGGATGAGCATCACATGGATACGTGTCTTCGATCTCCGCTTCACTTTATCAATGGGCTCTCACACTTTTGACCACAATCGCATGTCCTCCTTCTTTAAACATTTTGCTAACGCAGGGTTCCAATGTCGGACACGAAAAACTCGGCGATTAATGTCCAATATGCCTTATCCTCCTTAAAGAATTTAAATGCCTCATTTAATATGTACTTTGATGCATTTCCAAATACGTCGGCATTTTTAATTTAATTTAATATTTTAATTTAAATTTTAAGTAAATAAAAATTTAAACTAAATATTTAAAATTAAATATCTTCATCACCGGGGCACCTTTTTCAACGAAACAAAGAGCCAACTTGGGTTTTAAGAAAAACCCATTTCAAATCTGTTGTCCATGGTTTTAAATAAAACCTTTTATTTTGTCTGCCTTGATTTTCACAAAAACCCTTCCGCTTCTTGACATCAATGACAACATCAACACTTGAGCAAAGGCAATGTACCCAATGTACCCAAAATTGCCAACACTAGTGGAGACCCAAGTTTAATTCACGGGGAGGGTGGCCCCCGATGTACCCCTATCTTTTCAACCTATTCAAAAAAATTGTTTGTATTTTCATCTATTAATGTACCTTAATTTATAATATTTAGTCTCGATAGGGATATCATAGTGGTAAGTCCTTGGGTTTTCATTCAGGAGACCCAAGTTCAAACCCTAGTACGAGGGGACCGGGACAGCTCATAAAAAACCCATATTTAACTCAAAATTTTAATTCCATGAGGGATGTTGTAGTGGTAAGTCCTTGCTTTTTCATTCAGTAGACCCAAGTTCAAGCCCCGATATGAGATGCCTAAGACCCCTTAAAAAACCCATATTTTAACTCAATATGTTTGAGGATTTGGGTTTTTTTTCCTAGAAAGTTTGGGTATTTACAATTGAGTCCATATTATTTAAAAAATTTATATTTTTGAACAATATTTGACTCATGGAGGTTTTTTATTTACTGATGTAAATCCTAATAGATCTGAGTGAAGAGACCAATAACAAAGTACAAAATGATATTTCTTTGAAAAGTGTAGCCAATTTTTATTTTCTTTTTATTTTATTTTTATTTTTGGAGTGGACTAGGGTTTTAGATACCCCTACAAGTTTGTCATGGCAACACCAGTGGGGGGATCCCTCCTTCAAACCTTATTTTTGAGATGTAATATATTTGAGAGGTGGAGGGAACTTTGGTAATGCCTCAACCAAATTTTCTTACAAGCCACTGAGATTATTGCGTATTGACCCTATGAAGAATGTCAATAGATGCATAAAAGCGGTAGATGGCTCCTTAATAGTTCAACTGAAAAGGTAGATATTCAAATAGGCATAGAGGACATGGAAAATAAAGGTTTGATCTCCAAATTCATGGGTATTAGACCCCAACTATTAATTTTTAAGGATTGGACATCTAGGAACTGGAAAACAAAGGAAAATTTTCATATTACTCTCTATCCCAATGGTTATTTCCTAGTACTCTTTGAGTGTGAAGAGGACTTGTTGGTATAAAATCTGCCTAGTCTATGGATTATTAATGCACCTTAAACTTTAGCCAATGTTTTTGGATGAATGATATTTCTCTTAATTCAACCTTCGAAGAAGGTCAACTCTGTAGGATACTTATAAAGTAAAACAGGTGTTTAAGCTAAGAGCGAAGAGATGGAAGGCTTAAGATAAAGTAAAGGTTTAAAGAAATGAATACATGATGGAGGGATATAGCATAACAGCATTGGACATTACCATGTAACAATATCACACAATCAATCTAAATGATACTTAACAAACCAACCATTGTCAAATGCAAAATAAATTTATTTAATTTCAATTACATACTTTAATCATTCCAAAAACTCAAATGAATAATAATCCAACAACAATCCAAATAGCATAATTTGCTTTAACATAATTATAAAAGTGTAATAGAAATGACTTAAATTAAAGATACATTCATAAGAACTTATAATAACACCAACAATAGAGGCCAAACAACTATCACAATTCATTAATTAGCAACAATATTACATAGCAAAAATCTAGGAAAATGCTATAGATTTGACCCCTCGATTAGAGGTGTCACAACTTGTTTATAGGTTGTATTTTGAATCTTATAGCAGTATATTTATAATTTTAGTTACAAGTATATTATGCAAATATCCTAGTAGAGAATGCTCATGTTGTTGAGGTAGCAGTTTCATATTTCACTCTGCATTTGAATTTTAACTTTATGTGCAATCTGTTTTGTTGATATACAATTACCTATTACAAATGGTCAAATTATTGCAAATGGTTTGTTAGAACTATCATTTTCAAGTTTTAGTGTTGTTAGCTAGAAACATTGGAGGGCATTAGGGTGGTGGTGGCTCTGAAAGGGATATTTCAGACCATTTGTTTCAAATTCAAGCTTGTCATTTTATTTGCAGATCTTCTTGGAACAAGTCTAGACCTTAAGAATATTTTGATGATGTCACCTTGAGATGAGCTCCAACTTTGTGCATCTATTTGGCTTCTTTAGCACTTCAACATTGTTCAATTTTTGATTTGTTTAATTATGATATATGTTGCATGATTCTAAAATGTGACATTAGGATGTTGATATCATTGCTGAAAATATTTTGGGATCATTATCCTTCATCTTTTGGTTGGTGTTGAGAATGAGTTATTTTGCTTTCATAGATCTAGATTTGTTCATCCCAAATTTGTTCATTCTAGCTTTGAACAACTTGCACATTTTTGGACTTTTATGATGTTGCACTGATGCCATCATTGAAAAGGCTTTGACTTTGTTCATCCCAAATTTTATTAGCTTTTGATGCTATATATTTAATGAAATAACTACCACAAGGTATAAAATGAGCATACAATGTTAAATATATGAAAAAGGTAATATACTAAGCATGTAAATATCATGAGAAAATTCTTAAAATACTCATAAATCATCCATTAATGAAAGCTCACGAAAATAGTACATTGCTTTGAAATTGAGGTCTCAAACACTCCATATTGCATACATGATCTACATTGTATCTACTACTACTCTACCTTGTGCTCTCCAAAATTCTCCCTTCACTCATTCTATTAAGACCTGTATAATGAGATATGTTTCTTGGTCTTTCACCTACCTATGACTCTTCATCTTCCTATTCTATGACTCGTGTACACCTGGACAACATGCACATTTACATCATTGCATATTCTAATAATACTTGTACATTTATTACATTGCATAAAGTAAATACTCAAATCTTAATCTAATACAAACTCCTAATCTAAACATATACCCATGGTGGGACATTGGCATGTACCAAATCATGTAATATATTCCAACACCCCCCTGTATTACATTATTTGGGTATTGAAGACTTCTTCAATATGGATCTTCATCTTTTAGATGTTCTTCAACTTGTTCTGGAACCTGTCCTTTTACTGATTCAGTCTTCATTTTATTCTTGAAGCTCATGTATTTTCTTGTCTTCTTCATTCCATTGCTTCTATGTATTTCAAAGTGGTTGATATTATTTTCGTTCTTGAATTTATTTAAGTATCTTTGATAAAAAAGGATCTCATTATCTTGCAATACCTTAGTGGATTAGAATTGATCCATTTTCTTTCCTTTTGTTCGTTGGATAACCTTTCTTCTTGTTCTTTAGAAACTCCAAACTTGAATTCATTATTATTATATTCTTCAAACATTAGAACTTGAAAAATATAATCTAATCTAAATATCAATATTTATTCAAATATTTTATAGTACTTATCTTTATAGTAACAGAAAAAAGATGAGTGAGATATTTCTCCATAATATTTACATGGATGGAAAGTCCAACAGTTTGTTTTATCATGACCTGTCTTGTTGCAATAAGTACATTGTGAAGATATCCCTACTTCTTTGTTACTTGTCTTTGGAAATTCAAGTTCATCCATTTCCTTGATAAAATGGTAAAACCATTTGTGTACAACTGAAGCTACTCTACCTTTACTTCTTTCATAGATTTGTAGGATGTATTTTTTATCAATATTCTCTTCTACCTTTTGAGTATGGTTTTTTATTTTATTTCCAATATCTCCATTAATATAGTTGTCATCAATTCCTTTCATCATTTCATTGGAAGATGTTTCTATAGAATCTACTTTTGCCAAACTATTAGCTTGTGAGTTCTCAAAAATATTTCTATGCCATATATATTCTTCTCTTCTAATTGCATCTTTCCTATTATTATTTCTATAATCAAGTATATCTCTGAATCATTTTGATTCCTTAGATCATGTATACTGAATTAAGCTTTTCCATAAAAAATTTTAAAGTAATCTTTCTTGTAAATCTTTGATTTAAAAATAATAACTTTGGTAGAATTTAAAAACATTAAACCTTTGAGGTTGACTACCTTATGACTCCTTAGTTTTGATTATATGATCAAGTCAATATGATCCTTTCAATTTTCCAAGTTTTGAAGAATACTTTGTATATCCCAAGTTTTTTTAATGTAATGTGGTTTTGACAAAGTACTTAGCTTTCTTAGTTTTCCTTAAAGTTGAATCTCTTTTTGCTTCCTAATGTTCAACTTCTATTCTTCACCATATTTCTCCCTATTTGTGAATAGAAAGCTAAAAATATTTTTGATGCACTTTCAATTGATATGATTTTTTATCTTCAAGGTTTTATAGTTGGATTCCTTATGTCTCATTAATTTGAGCAAGAGACTAAAATGTAATTTCTAACTTTTCAAATAACTCTATGTTTGTGCTCCTTTCAATTTTTAATAATATAGTTTCTAAATTTTAAAATATTTAAATTGGTGTTGAACTCCTTATAACTCTCTAATTGGAAATTTAGAAAACTAATGAATTTGCAAATTCAATATTTCAAGTTTTGTGTAGTAATCCTTATACCTCCAAGTTTAATAATTTATAAATATTTTAATGCAATATGAATTCCATACATTGAATAAAGTAATTTCAATGCTTCTCACTTAAAATATCTTCTAATACATTCAATACTTTATCTAAGGTTATAATTTATCTCCTTTTTTCCTTATTACTCAAATAACCTTAAGTATAAAATATTAATTAATTTTATCCTTAAAATATGCCTTATACCTCCTTTAAACTTGATAAAGGTTATGAATTAAATAATTTTTACCTTATTGTACACAAGACGCACCAACAAAATTGATTTCTTGTGCTTGAAATATACTTCTCTCTTGCTGCAATTGATGTGTCTCCTTACTCATTCAATTTGGTCTTGAGGTACCCAGGTGTTGTAGGTGAGTTGGAGAGGAGAGGGCAATCCTCCAAGGGAGGTCCCAGGTTCAAATCTCCACCCTACCAAAAAGCTGAATTGGGTATCCAAAATCCAATTGATAATTTATATGCGGGCAGGGTCGGGTGTGACCCCCGGGTGACTTTGATGGTGTAGAACCCCCTGTTCGTGGTCTCTCAGACCAAGGTGGCCTCACAAGGGGTTTTTCGCTTTAAAAAAAAAAATTGGTCTTGAGGATTGACTCTCCTCTATGATTTTTGAGCTTCTCCAAGGTACTCAATTCTAATTTCCACATGCTCCTTTCATTGTACTCAGGCTATTTTCAGCCCATGCACTAATAGACACCCTTTAGACATTGCACCTTCCTTCAATCATATTTGGTGTTCTGAGTATCAAGTGCCAAGTGGCACCAAAAGTCTTTGCACTTCTTTTTAACGTCTCTTGTGGTGCTCTACCCAACTTTATCTTACTTAACACTTGGTAGGATCATTATACTTTGTGGGTATGAATGTGTTATGACTCCTTTATTGTTGTAAATGGAACATTGCTCTCCTCCAATGGAATATGTAATGTCCTCCACATGGCATATGACTTCTTAATGCTTGACCTTCCTTATCATGCATCTTATGCACCCTAATTTTGGTTCTCTTATTTATTGATCTTCAATTACTTGTAACTCCTTTATGCTTACCAATGTTTATTAAGGTTCTTTTGGTTTTTACTTCTCCAACGCTTTCCTCATATGGCAGTTTCAACATGGAATATTCCTTTGTAATGGATCTTTCTTTAGATTTGGTGGCACTCACCTTGCCCTAACTTCCTTCTTCTTCAAGGTGGTGGCTCTTCAACTTCTTGGTGGCATTATGGTGGTGCTAATGATGCTTGTATTTTCAACACTTTCTCTTTGATGTTGTTTATTCATATACCATGGCCTACGATGCTATTGGTTGCAGTGAGACTATACTCCTCCTCACACTGGTGGTGCAACCTTGGTGGCTCAACCTTGCAATTTATTATGGTTTTCAATGCTCTATGTTGGCCAACCAATGATTGTTTATCAACACTCTACGTTGGGTTCCTTGGTGCAAATGGCTATATCCTTGATGGCATTTCTTATGCTAATTCTTCTACACACCTTCACCAAATACTTAGCACACATCTTGGTGTTTTTAAATACTAGAAATATGTGTTACCTTTTTTAACTATTGAGTCTCTTTATTTTGGTCAATAGACCTTAGAAAATCTGCACTTCGGAGACTCTTATAGAATGCTTTGAAACTAATGCTTTCTTCCCTTATAACTCCTTTACGCAACATCTAATTTGCTTTATGTTGTTGAAATGTGCAGGTTTGAAAATAACCAAGATTCCTCCTTTCTCTTCTTGGAGACACTAAACTTTATAGCTCTATTTTACTAACTTTAATGGCTTTAATATGGTGCTAATATAACCTTAAAATAAATTGGTTTAAATTCTTAAATAACAACCTTTATAGCACCAATTTAGCATACCTTTTTTTTTCGATATTTGAAGATGTAAACTTGAGACCTTTCCTTTTACTACTCAAATATGGTGTCAAAAACTTAAATAATACCTGGATAATAAAACTTTAATAACACCAATTTTCAAATCTTATTTTGGCCTCCTTTGTAGCAATATTTCTTGGTGATTTTGTTCACCTATTTTCTGCCTATATTTTATGAATTTTTAAGCTTCAATTCTTTGTGCTTTGCTACCCTAAACTTTGCAATTTTGCAGCTCTCTTTTCTACTCAGATGTTGCCTTAGATTTTTTAGCTTTTTAGCCTTTACTTTGTTATCCAAAAATCTGATTTTTGTAGCTCCAATTCTCCTTCAACTTTGCTTTATCGGACTCTAAAATTTGTAGCTATTAGTGCTGCCCAATTTTCTGCCCTATTGATGTCCTAAAATTTATAATTTTCACCTTTTAATGGTGCTCGAAAATCAGCTTCTATGTTGTCCAATGCTTCTCTCAAAATTATCTAAATTGTAGCTCATTCTTCCTCTTATAATATTACCCAATAATATCTTCTAACTTCTCCATATTTATGCTCTATGTTACCTTGATTTTTTTGTCTTGTTGCTCTTCAAATTCTTCTTTAAAAACAACAATCTTCTCTTTTGAATGGTAGTCTTCAATTCTTCAAATTGGTGGTCTCTTCTATTTTCTTTATCCTCCTATCTCCTTGTCAAATTCTGACTTCAAAATTGACCTATTTGTCATAATCCTCAATAATTTTAATGTCTTGAGATCTTCTAGAATTCTTTTCACAATTTTGCAAGCTTCTGCCAAATCCTTTTTCCTTTTGGGCTTATTATCGGATGGCGATAATTATCCCAAATTCTTCTTTATCAGGAGCTTCTCCTTCTTGAAATCTTCTCCCTTAAGCTTTCTTCAAATCTTCTCCAATGGCCACTTCTTAAAATTCTTCAATGGGTATTCTCTAGCCTTCTTATTTCTCCTTCCAACTTTTCTTGAGACCTCTTTTTTTGGGTCTTCAAATTTTGTAGCTTCTCAAATCTTCAATAGGACTTTTCCTAGTCCTCTATCTTCAATCTTCTATAGGACTCTTTTTTTCTTAAGTCTCCTCTTCCTTAAATATTCAATAGGTATCATTTGGCCTCTTTTTCCCTTCTCAATCTTCAATCTAGAATATTAAATCTTCAATGAGGACTTCTTATCTTGAGTCTCCTCCTTCTTCAATATGAATTTTTCAATCTCCAACTTGTTGCTTCAAGTACTAGATCAATTCCAAAGAAGATATTCTTCGTAGACATTATAGGAAGCTTCTCAATTTTCTTTGAATCAACTCTTCTCTACAACAAAATATTAGAAAATTGTAATGAAAATTCTCTTAATCTAAAGATAATGAACTTCACTAGATTATTTGTTAAACTAGTGGAATCATGTTGAGTCCTAGTCTTCACAAGTTTTTATGTAACTCTATGGAAAGACTCTAGACAAAAAGTAATTTCAAAAAAATTGAAAATGAAATCTCCTATATTTTCTTAATCTTCTTGTGGCTCTCCCTATCTCCTATCAATCTTCCTTGTGGCTCTGATACCACTATTAACTTTTGATGTTATATATTTATTGAAACAACTACCGCAAGGTATAAAATGACTATGCGATATTAAATATATGAAAAAGGTAATATACTAAGCATGTAAATAGCATGAGAAACTTTTGAAAATACTCATAAATCATCCATTAATGAAAGCTCACAAAAATAGTACATTGTTTTGAAATGGAGGTCTCAAACACTCCATATTGCATACATGCTCTATATTGTATCTACTACTACTCTACCTTGTGCTCTCCAAAATTCTCCCTTCATAATTCTATAAAAGCCTATATATAATGAGATATATATTTTGGTCTTTCACCTACCTATGACTCTTCATATTCCTATTCTATGACTGATGTACACATGGATAACATGCACATTTACATCATTGCACATTCTAATAATACTTGTGCATTTATTACATTGCATAAAGTATATACTTAAATCCTAATCGAAGACAAAATTCTAATATAAACATGTACCCATGGTGGTACATTGGCATGTACTAAATAATGTAATATATTCCAACAAATTTTATCACCCTTGCTTGCATGACTTTAGACTTTTATTTTCTTTTGCTAACACCATTCACTTGAATAATCTGAATTTGTTTATTTTGGCTTCGTTTGATCTGGCTTTGTGCAACTTGCACATTTTTGAACATTTACAATATCACATTCATATCACCACTAAAAAGGCTTTGGCTTTGTTCATTTCAGCATTGTGCAAACTTGGAAACTTTCAAAACACTTAGCTGAATTGTGAAGAAAAATAGCCCAGCTTCCTGCACTGAAAATGAGGTTATGAATTTGACCTACATTCTTGGCACCTCCAAGGGATTTTTGCTTACATAAATTAAGAACTCAAAGGGCCCTACTCCACTGTGTGTGGAGTCTAAAGGGTTATGAAAATAAAAGTGAATGGAGTTAGTGTGCTAGAGAATTATTCATGAAATGAGAGGTCTGATGAGTGAGTGATTTTGAATGAAATAGAGAAGTGTGGATGACTTTAAATATGGAATGAAATGGTTGATGTAATGACTATTGTGATGGAATAGAAATCGGCCATAGCTTTTTTAGAATTTCTAGGTGGTCTTTCCTTGGTGCTTCTCCTTTTGGGTACCCAATGATCTTTTGTTGATGTGTCTTCTCCACTTTTGAATACCTTGCACCTTATTTTCACTTTCATGATGTGAAGGTTTTATATCACCTAAGTAGATTAGGATGATTTTGTTAACCAACTCACTGAAAGTGAAGTCTACAGCTTACTAGAAGGTTTCCTTGGCATTGGATAAACCAAAAAATATTCTTTAGTGTGTGAATGTTCCCCATTTAGTAGTGAATGTTGTTTTATTTTGATCTTTATCTCTATTCCATATTTGATTATATATTGAGAAACCATCAAGGAGTAAAAATCTCTCTACTCCCACTACAACTTGAGAGATCTAATCAATATGTGGCAAAGGATAATGACCTTTCAATGAAACCTTGTTTAAATTTTGAAAATCAATACAGAGGTAAATGTCTCAGTTCTTCTTCTTTACTGGTACCAAGTTGGCTACCCATCTAGAATGCTTGATTAGATATATTATTTTGGAATTCAATAATTTGAGAAACTCTTATTTCATTGTTACTTCTACTTTGGTATTAAACAACATCTAATTTTACATAAATGGCTTGGCTTCAAGTGTTAGCTCTATGGTATGTTGGATTACCTCTTTTTCATAAACCCATAGATCATCATAACTCTGTGCTATTATATCTTCATACTATTTGCATAGTGACTTGAATACATCTACTTCTTTTGTGGAGTAGTGGATTTCGACCTTCAAACTTTTATTTGGTTCAATTTGGACCTCTCTGTAAGCTTGCTCTACTATTTTCATTTTATATCTTGTATTTAGGTCATTGTTGTCAAACAAGCTATATAAAGTGATTAGTACTTTTGGGATATTATTGTTCTTTAGTTGAATAACTTCTTCTTGGTCAATTTCTTGTAGCATCTCTTCTTTTTGGGTTGTGTATATTTCATCTCTCATCAAGAAAATAATAATTTATCGATCATCTTCAAACACATGCAACAATACTTCTTTATTTGGGATTTTTGGCTTGAATATCATCTTTATTATATTCATATTTTGACCATAATTGGTAGTTGGCATGTAATTCACTCCTTGAGAAGCTAATGGGTTAGCTAACTCATTTTATTCCTTGAGGATGGCTTTTATATTCAACACTTCAAAACTCTCCATTAAATCTCATATCCTATTATGGTATACTTTCAAGTAGTGATGTTTATTACTACATTTTTCTATCACTTGGTTGACCACAAACTCAGAGTCATTATAGATCAAGAGTAATTTGATGCCCATTATTTTTTCCTACATTAAACTAAGACACAAGCCTTCATATTCAGTTGTGCTATTATTGCAGCTCTTCATTAACCTATAGGAAAAAATTTTGATTCCTTCTAAATGATATATTAGTACTATCCTATCTCTAACTCCATTCTTGCACCTAAATCCATAAAGTAAAGCTTCCAAAGCTCTATTTTAATTAAGCCATCAAAGTTTTTGGTTTGTCATAGTTGAAACCCTTCTTGTCCTGGTTTTGTGATGTGATATGTGTAAATTCCAATTTTAATTAAGGTATTGTAATATTTCAAAGAGAATTCATCTTCAATCTACAACTCTTCAAGAATATCTTCTAGAGGGTCTATTTTTTCAATAATCATATTGACACATTCCTCTTCCATATTCTCTATATGATAAGTTATCGGCTTTTTAGGTATCTTAATTTATATGCCCTTATGCAGGATTATCATATGAGAATAATCTTGGTACATATAACCTCATCATTGTTAGGGTAAAATGAGGTAGTATATTGCATTATACTAAATTAGTTAGATTATTACATCTACTTTGACTATTTACCATGTAGATATTTATTGTTTAAAATATCTAATGGTTAACCTAGGTTAATTCCTAAATATCCTAGGTTAGTTAGTTGTTGGCGCTTATTCATCCAAGCGCGTAGGTTAGCGATATTTAGGTTAGATATTAATTTAATATCTTTTCTAAAGCTCTATAACCTATATAAACCTAAGGCATTTCTATGCTAAGGTTAATGTGATTAAGGTTTGATATTTTGTTAATAATTATTTGTTAGCACTTACCTTTCTTGCATCATTGGCATCAGAGCCATTCCCGAGGAGGCGGCCCGCAGGCTGATCGACACGGTTCCCAAGGTGGCCCGCAGTCTGGATCCGACACGTTTCTCGAGGCGGCCCGTAGGCTGATCGGCACGGTTCCCGAGGCGGCCCGTAGGAGATGATCGGCCCGGTTCCCGAGGTGACCTGCACGTGGCCCGAGGCGATCTGCTGACTGGGCGACGCGCGGCCCGAGGCGGTCCGATCTGGCGAGGTGGCCCGATCTGGTGACGTGGCACGGCTCGAGGCCCGAGGTGGCCCGATCTACTGACGAGGCTCTCCTGCTGACGTGGAGGCACGCGGCCCGAGGTGGCACGCGGCCCGAGGTGACCTGCGCGTGGCTGGAGCGGACAGCAAAAGAGATTCTAGGTGATTGCCGCAGCAATCAAATTCAAAGGTGTTAGTTTGTTGTTTTAAAGAAGGGAATTGCGCCCGCAGGGCGCATGTGGGACTAATCCCGCGATTTAAAAAAAAAAACAAACGAGGAAGGCTTAACAAGCCTTCCTCACACCAGGCTGTCGAATCAGCCACGGGAGGCGGACTGGCAATTGCTGCCAGCCTCGAACACTCCCCAACGCGGACGATCCGCGTTCGAATCCCTGTTTCAAATTTTTTTTTGTCTTTTACTGCCGCGCGACGGATTCAAGGGAAGGCATTTACCTTCCCTTGTCGTCGGGCAGTGTAGACCGACTGGCAGGAGCGCCAGTCGGCCGAAATCCTGCCGCGGGGTCGCAGGATCGATCCCCGGCCGCGGACAGGTAATAATAATTTTTTTTTTTTTTGCATTTTTCTTTAATTTTTTTACTTAGGTTTTTAATTAATACATTATTTTTTATTTAAATCATTTTCTAAGTGATTTGTTTATAAAATAATTTGTTTATTAATTAAATTCTATTAAGTTCAAGATTAAAATGATGCATTGAAATAAAAAAAAAAAATTAAAAAAAAGAAAGGCAAATTTTTTTTTGTATTGTTTTCTCCTAATCAAACTGAGGGAGACAAGAGACAATCCTTAAAACAAATTTCTTTTGCAGCTTTTGAGACTTCTAAATAAATTTTTAAATTCTCCAAAATTTTCTAATCAATTGTTTTGGGAGAACAAATTTTTTGTCTCATGAAGAAAAAGTTGTGGATCACAAAAGCCCTTCGTCGTCTAAGAGTTATTCGAAAGAGGAACGAACTTAGACGTCAGACGACAAGATCTCATTTTCGTCGTATGCTTAGAGAGCATAGAAGGAGCTTACCCCGTTTCAATACTTACACTGATCCTTGGAAGGGTTTGGATCGTAGTTATGGTCCCATGAGGATTAGAGAACCCTTTAATCCCGATGCACCTCCTATTTTTGAGTATTGAATAATTACGGGAGATAGAAAACCAAGTTGTGTGTCAACTGGTTCTGGAAAGTCTTTCAAAAGCTTGTCGTGTGTCGACTTGTCTTGAAAGATATGCTCTAAATTCTACATTTTGTAAACATTAAGGGGGGATAGAATTTTTATAGAATTCTATAGTTTTCAAATTGTAAAGATAAAGGGGGGGCTATTTCAGTTTTTAAAGAAAGGTGCATTCTCGATTTTACTCGACACCTACTTTTCAAAATTGCTTGTACTAGGTGCATTTTCGGTGGAATCCGACACCTAGAGTGATATAAATTTGGGTGCTCTTATGTTTTTTTTATTATTGCACTAAAAACATTTTTTTTTGCAATTACAAAGTCACAAATAAAACATTACAAGGAGCTTTTTCACAAACACCCAAACTTCACTCAAAAACCATGCTAAACTTTGCATAGGTTCAAACAAGTAATTTCTCCCCATCAAAAGGTCAAAAATTTCAATCACCTTGATAAGACTCTCTTTTGTTTGGCTTAATTAAACCTCAAATTTTTTCATCTTTTTTCAAAGGTGTTAAAAGCAGGTGCCATTAAATATCTTAGAGAGCAAATATCAAAAGTTTGACAAAATACACCCTTGTTTCATTTGCTCTATTTTGTTTGGCTCAATATTCCTCAAACTTTTCATCTCTTGCTAAGAGTGTTAAGGCAGGTGCCATTAAATATCTTATAGAAAGCAAATTGAAACAACTTCTCTATACTTTTTTAGGGTATAGTGCAAGATAGCATCATATTAGTCTTCTCCACAAATTTGAAACCTAAACAATGGCCATGATACACAAGTATCTCATTGAGAGCCAACTGCTCAAAGGTTCAAATTACTCAGCATGGAAGACTAAGATGAAGGCTATCTTAACTGTAGAGGACTTGTGGTCAATAGTAGATGGAACTATCACTAGACCTCAATCTTCTGGACAAGATCAAATAGACTTTGATAAAAAGGATAAGAAACTTTCCTTAATGATCTTGCTTGCTATTACTGATGATATCCAACCTCATATCAGTGAAGCTACAACTGGTAAGGCAGCTTGGGATGCCTTAAGTACCATTTTTGAGGGCAAGAATCAATCAACGATTCTTAACCTTCAAACACAGACTTCATACATTACATATGAAATCGGGAGAAACAGTGAGAGCTATTCCTCTGCAGAGTCGCAGAATTAAAAACAAAGCTGCAATCCTTAGGAGAAAAGTTGGAAGACCAAGTCTTAAATTCAATCATTTTGAGAGCTCTTCCTGACTCCTACAGAATGTTGATCACCTCCTTACAAGTTTCTGGTAGGACAGTAACTTTTGTCGAGTTGGTAAATATGCTTCAAACAGAAGAGGCTACCCAACTCCAGAGAGATGAGGCATCAAACAATGCCCTTTTTTCACAACGACAAGGGGGTAAGAAAAAGTGGAATCAACAAAAGGGTTCTTCTTCTAGACAAGACAAGGGTAAAGCCAAAGAGGTTCCGAAGAAGAAACAACATTGTAAAATTTGTGACACAGACACTCATGAAACCAAACGATGTTGGTTTAAGAACAAACCGCCCAATGAACAAAGAAATAAGAAGGGCAACGACAAATCTAAGAACCAGAACAAACAGCAACAAGGTCACATAGCAGCTGAAGATTCTAGTTTCGATTCTGAACGAGCACACAAGGTGCTCATGACCCATACAGATTCCTCCCACAAGGATTCTTTGTGGTACATAGATTCAGGCGCTAGTAAACATATGACTGGCGATAAATCATGGTTTGCTACTTTTGAAGCTCGAGTAGGTAGACCGGTCACCATTGTTGATGATCAGACCTATAGAGTTCAGGGTGAAGGCAGTGTTTCAGTCTCCCTTCCAGATGGAGAATGTAATATTGAAAAAGTTCTTTATGTTCCAGGATTAAAAAATAATCTCTTGTCAGTTCCACAAATCCTGGACAATAACATGAATGTCAATTTTACTCGTGGACAAAGACAAGAAACGTTGCTTCATCACCAAAAAGGGAAAACCGATAGCAACGAGCTCATACAAACATGGTTTGTTTGTCTTAGATGCACTTACCTCCACTCATACTCGCACTTGCACAGTGACCACAAAGGAGGCCACTTCTCTTTGGCATAAGAGATTTGGGCATTTGAGTTCAGGATATTTACTAGAGCTGAGTAAATATCAAATGGTGAAAGGACTTCCTCCCCTTTCGTCTATTTTGCCAGTGTGCTCTGATTGCTTGTCAGGCAAGCAACATAGAGTACCTTTTGAACCTAGCTCTTTTCGAGCTAAGGAACCTTTGGAGTTAGTACACACAGATTTGTGTGGTCCTATGTCTACAAGTTGTGGAGGAAAACGGTATTTTCAATTGTTTGTTGACGATCATTCACGCAAAATGTGGGTCTTCTTCTTGCAGTTGAAGTCAGAAGCATTTTCCTATTTTCAGCAGTTTAAAACTCTTGTTGAGAAGGAATCAGGATGCTTTATTAAGACCCTCCGTTCAGATCGAGGGGGGGAATACACATCAAAAGAATTTTCCTCATTCTTACAGACACATGGGATAAAAAGACAGTTAACAACAGCCTACACTCCTCAATCCAATGGGGTTGCTGAGAGAAGAAATCGGTCCATAATGGAAATGGTTCGATGTATGCTTAAGGGGGCCAACCTTGAGCAAACTTACTGGGCTGAAGCTGTTCAAACTGTGGTATATCTTCTGAATAGGGCTCCCACAAGGGCACTAAAAGGTATGACTCCTCAGGAATCATGGAGTGGTAGGAAACCCTCCATAACTCATCTAAGGGTATTCGGGTGTAAAGCATTTATGCATATACCTAAGGAGAAAAGAAAGAAATTAGATGAGAAATCTCTACCTTGTATATTTCTTGGTTATGATGAAATTTCAAAAGGCTATCGTTTGATAGACCCATATACCAAGAAGATATATATAAGTAGAGATGTAGTGTTTGATGAAGCTTTCACATCCAACACTACATCAGTATACCTAGATGATGAGGAGGAACAACAACCTCCTCCTCCTCCTTCTTCTTCTTCTTCACAACAGAAGAAACCACCCAAATGGTATACAAGCACATTGAAGGACTCTAAACTCACTTCCCCTCCAGATCTTACTCTCAATCGTCCAAAGACAAGAAGCATGTCACAGAAAGAAAAGGGTAAAGCATCCACTTCAGTTGATGATCTTTGTGCAGATTTTCAAGACCTTTACGTAGATAGAGAGTTACCAAGGGAAGATGAGATGGAGATAGATGAGGAGAGGGTTTACTTATCAGCATGTGATGAGAATGAACCTTCTACAGTTGATGAAGCACTTAGTCTGCCTCAGTGGAAGACAGACTATGGATGCAGAATATAACTCCCTCATTAAAAATAAAACATGGAAGCTAGTGAATTTGCCTAAAGGTAAGAAACCCATTGGTTGCAAATGGGTCTACAAAATAAAATATAAGGCAGATGGCACTATAGATAAGCATAAAGCCCGACTTGTGGCAAAGGGCTATGCTCAAAAGGAAGGACTCGACTATGAGGAAACCTTTGCTCCTACAGCAAGGATGACCACCATTCGAGTACTTTGTGCTATGGCAGCACAATTCGGATGGAAGTTACATCAGATGGATGTAAAAAGTGCCTTTCTTAATGGTGACTTAAAAGAGGAAGTATTCATGACTCAACCTCCTGGATTTGCAGAGGAAGGCCATGAGCAACAAGTTTGCAAATTGGTAAAATCATTATACGGGCTAAAACAAGCCCCAAGAGCATGGTACATAAAGATGGATAGTCACCTATTGCAACACGGATTTAAGAGAAGTCCATCAGACGCAAATCTCTATATCAAGAACACAGGTTCTGAGATAGTGATTCTTGTGTTATATGTAGATGATCTGATCATCACTGGCAATTCAGAGAATTTAATTAAAGCCGTGAAGGATGACTTGAAAAAGTCATTTGATATGACAGACCTAGGACTTCTCCACTACTGTCTTGGCCTTGAAATAGAACAGAAAAAGAATCATCTAAGGGTGACTCAAAAAAAGTATGCTAAGACTTTAGTAGAAAAATATCGTATGACTGATTGTAAACCCAAAGCAACACCGATGGAATCAGGGTTACAGTTATCACGATATGAAGACTCACCACAAGTAGATGGAACACTTTACAGACAAATGATTGGAAGCCTTATCTATCTGACTAATACTAGACCAGATATTACTTTTGCTGTAAACTATCTTTCTCGGTTCATGCAAGAACCAAAGGTCTCCCATTGGAAAGCAGCTAAAAGAGTCATACACTACATTCAGGGTAGTACAGATTATGGTCTAGAGTATAAGAAGAATAACTCATTCTTCTTACAGAGTTACACTGACTCTGACTATGCTGGCTCCATAGATGACAGAAAATCAACTTCAGGCTATGTTTTTCATCTTGGATCTGGTCCTGTCTCATGGCATAGTAAAAAGCAACAGGTTGTTGCCTTATCTTCAACTGAGGCAGAATATCGCGCTGCACGTGGAGCTGTGTGTGAAGCGATATGGTTAAGTCGCATTTTGGCTACCATGGGCCTACCAAAGAATCTTCCTATTCACATGTTTTGCGACAACTCAGGTGTTTTGAACTTGGTTAAGAATCCAATACATCATGAACAAACTAAACATATTGATACAGATTGTCATTTCATTCGTGATGAAGTTCCTAAACACAGAATTCAGCTCCAACACATTCCCACCGACGAACAGGTTGCGGACATTTTTACAAAGGCACTTGGACGTGTCAAATTTCAACTATTTTCGGAGTAAAATTTGTATATCAAAGTAATGTAATAAAGGGGGGATGTTAGGGTAAAATGAGGTAGTATATTGCATTATACTACATTAGTTAGATTATTACATCTACTTTGACTATTTACCATGTAGATATTTATTGTTTAAAATATCTAATGGTTAACCTAGGTTAATTCCTAAATATCCTAGGTTAGTTAGTTGTTGGCGCTTATTCATCCAAGCGCGTAGGTTAGCGATATTTAGGTTAGATATTAATTTAATATCTTTTCTAAAGCTCTGTAACCTATATAAACCTAAGGCATTTCTATGCTAAGGTTAATGTGATTAAGGTTTGATATTTTGTTAATAATTATTTGTTAGCACTTACCTTTCTTGCATCAATCATTTTAATATAAATTTCCAAGAAATGTATAGACCAAAGTATGGCTCAAGGTCCATAATTACCATTTCCTGTATCATAGTGATATTTGGTGCTCTATGTATTGTCATTAGAATATCCTTGATAACTCTTACTATTTTGATAGGAGTACCATCCAATTGCAAAACTCTACGACATGAGTGAGTGTATTCCATATCCATAGCTTCACATGCTACTTTAGGAATCATGGTAGTTGTAGCTCTGGAATCAATCATACAATCATGTACAATATACCATTTAATTCTTAAGAATATGTAAAAGGGGGTGGCATATTCTTTCTAGATGTAGGAGTTATTAAATCTTGAGCAAGATTATATTTTGGATTTTACTCACTTCCTAAGTTGGTTGTTTTTAATGAAGCGTTGATAAATTCAAACTATATGGGGATCATCAAGGTGTCATACATGCTTTCTTTAGAAGGGATTTTCTTCAGTTCTTCAATAATGTTGAATCCAAATTATTCTATGTGTTTCTTTTTTTTTCTTTGTAGTTCATCAAAATTCCTCTATATTCTTGAGTGGCTTATATCATTTATCTTTTGGTAACAAAAGGACATTTGAGCTTATCCTGGGCTTGTTATTTTGACTCAAACAAAGTTTCTTTTACCTTTTTTACTTATTCAATATTTGATTTCTCCTTTTGTGGTTTCAACATGGGGGGAACCTTTCTTGGTTTTAGCCAGGCTAGAGCTTTTTTAGTATCATGCAGTGTCTATTATTTGGGATTTTATCGCTCAACTAGGACTTGCAATAGCCCTAACTTCTATGGATCCACTTGTAATGGCTTCTTTCTAGACCTGGTTAGCACTGATATACACTCTTCTTCTAAAGGATCTTATGTAATCATGACCTATTATAGTTCCCATGGCATATTAATCTTACATAATTGTATTTTTTTATCATTTTAATAGTATCTAACTATGCTTGGTGTTGAAAATTATACAAGTATTGGCATTATTGGGATCACTACACACTATGCATCAAGGATGGCCTTTTGACTTTAATATTGTTGATCTTGGTTCATGATTATTGCAACTATTATTGATGTTTTCCATTGTATTGCTAGTGGAAGCCTTATTATTTTTGACAACATAGGGGAATCTTCTAGGTTGATAAATTTTTGCTTCTATTTCTTCAATAGCGGTCACCTTATTATTCTATGTTTTCAAGGTAGTCAATACCTCTATCATTATTGGAGATTCCTTTGGTTCTGGTGGTAGTAAGGTTGGCAAAGTTAGTACCAGAGGCAATACCTTGGAAGAAGGAATAGGAGAAACTAAAGGAAGATGTGTGATCATGACTAGAGTTTCCTTTTGCTGAGTAGATTGAACTATCTCTGCAAAATATGACATTACAACTCTAGGAGGTAACCTTCCCATGGATATTAGTGTATTCTCAGTGGTGATAGTTGCTTGATAGACCTGAGGAAAAGATGTCATATTAGAATACTATTTTTGAAGCCCTAGGTCGAGACCTAATGCTTTGCTATAATAAATATATGCCAGGGGACCAGGAGGTCTAACATCTTGAGAAATCCTTTTCCAAGTTCTGTTGAACCTAATATTAAAATTTGTATTGATCTCTTGAGGATGTCATTCAATGACTATGAATTGGATAAGTAGTGAAAAGGGATCTACCAGCTCATTAAATTATTTTATAAAAGGCCTTACCAAATTGTACCATGAATGAATGCTTTCATCTTCTTAGGTACAATATCAGTGTAGTATCTTTCCCCTAAAAGACAAGGTGAGAAGCCTAACCATAATATTGTTCTCGCGTATATTATGAATCACAATTAATGAGATAAAATATTGGTAATGTTTATATGTCATTTTCTTGTAACATCATAGGTGAGTAAATATTTGAGTGTTGCATGAGGAATGTGATTAACATATGCCAGACCTAATAGTCTAGTAGTGTTCCATTTAGGGAAATTTTGAGGAGCATGTTTCTAATTGTGAGCCATGATTTCAAAACTAGACATTCTTGAGGGTTCAGTAGAACTGGAGACCATAAAATCTATACTTTTTGGTAAGGGATAGGGGAATAGAGACTTAGTTTATCTTAAATTAAATGAATGCAATTCATGAAATGATAATGGATTCTCTAGCTTCTTAGTTATGGATCTAGTCAACATACAAAATAAACTATAACAAACTAAAATGCGATAGCAACTAGGTTTTGGTTTACTACCTATAAATCAATGGATTCATCAAGTGAAACATTTTAAATGATCTTATATGATAGAATTTCACCAGGAATTTGTTAAATTGGATAGGTGACCGAATTCTCACAATTCATCCCACCAGGCATGCCAAAAAAAATTTGTTGGTATAAATTTACCTAGTCTATGGATTATTAATGCACCCTAGACTTCAGCCAACATTCTTGGATGAATGAGATTTATCTCAATTCAACTAGAGTTATGCATAAGGGGTAGGACCCAAAAGGTACTTGTAAAAAAATGGTGAATCTATTGCAAAAACCCGATGAATCTTGGCCAACTGCATGTATGATGGCATGGTGAATGACCTTAATTTTTCAAAAAAAATTGGCAAAAAATGGTGAATTTCAAAGTTCTGATCGGACCAGGTGGAAAAGGAGTTTTGACGATGTCGACCACATTACAAATCATGATTCGGTCTCGGACCGGATGCATAATATGATCTGGTCTCATACCGGATGTATAATATGATCCAATCATGAATCGGATGCATAATATGATTCGGTCTCGGACCATATGCATAATATGATTCGATCACGGATCAAATGCATAATATGATCCGATCTCAGACTAGAAGCATAATATGATCCGATCTCGGACCGAATGCATAACATGATCTGATCATCGATCGAATGCATAATATGATCCGGTCACCAATCGGGTGCATAATATGATCCGATCATCGATTGGGTGCATATTATGATTCGATCTCGGACTAGGTGCACAATATGATCCAATCATCGACTGAATGCAGAATAGGATTTGATCCTACATCGGATGCATAATGTGATCTGATCCGAGATCGGATGCATAATATGGTCTAATATTGTACCAGAAGAAGAATAAGGTCTAATTTTGGGGTGGTGGGCCTCATGCAGAATAAGTTCTAGTTCGGCTACCATGTGTCACACGTTCATTCAACAACACTACATGTCCAATACAATGCTGCCACATGTCAACCCTATTTCTTCAATCTATAAAAGGGCATCAACTATCATTTTTTCCATTTCATTTCTGCGACTACAGCAACCAGAGCTAACCTTTCCAATCAAACTTTCGATTCCCAATCCTTTTTCTTTGACTTCCAAATTCTTGCGATGGCCACCCCTTCCACCCCTACACCAAAATTCAAGAATATTTCTTGCTCTATGATTTTATATTTGATGACAACCCTAGGTATGGACTTTAAGTGGCTCAATAACGCAGGTTTGACAACCCTTGTTTCAATGCCACAATTCAAAATATATAAAGTCCTCCTGCAACATATAATAGTTGGTTATGACCATGACAGGGCTACGATGAGAATCAAAGTATGAAATAGAAATATACTTTTCACCATCACCCCTATAGATATTAATAGATTGATAGGTCTTCCTTTCATTGATTTTCCTCAAGTGTCGACGAGGTTGCAACTATCTCCAGATGACAAAGCACACCTCGAAAGCAAGTATGGTCTATCATCAGAATATTTGGTAGGTATAAATCTTGTTAATTATATTCTATTAATGTTCAAAGTTTCAAATTTTTAAATTATCATCTAATTTTATTTTTGCAGCTTTTTCTGCCAAGTCAAAAAGAGGTTTATCAATCAATGATGTTAACCATCAAACTCTGAAGGCCATTATCGAGTTCTTCTATGCCAAAATAATTCTTATGGGAAGACCAAAAATTCTATTTTGGGCACTAGCTTATATTGTTCAATCTGAGCACAATCAAAGGTTCGATTGGTGCACGTATATTTTGGATCGAATCAGGTTCGAGTTGCACATCGTACAAATGGCAACCAACAAGACACAACCCATTGTGGGCACTATTAATTTTCTTTTAGCACTCTATTATGAGTGTTTTCATAATTTTCAAACTACTCCTGTACCAACTGTAGTGCATGCAACACTATAGGCTATTGCTATGTCAGTAGAGGAATTGAAGGTAATAACTACATCTTTGACCTTGACATACTATTTTATATTTTATCACATTTCCTTTTTTTAATTTTTCTTTTCATCTATATGCAAGATAAGGTAGACAATACAAAGAGTAAATAGGATGCTGCCAATAGGGGTCATAGGCCAGAACAAACTAGTGATTCTGAAGACACGGGCTTAGAAGCGACACCATTGCAGAGGTCGTATAAATATTCCAAGCAAGTCGCTACTCCTGGGGGTTCTCGTACACCTAGGTATGCACAAAATATGTAGGTTGAATCTAGTGTGGTCAAACCCTCCCCCATTGCAACATAAATTCAACATGTTTCATCATATTCAAGTAAATCTATGTGTAGTTAATTTAAATTAAGAAGATCTATTTTATTTTTAGAAAAATTGTAACAAAATATTTTTGACTATTTTTAGTTGATTCTCAAAATCAATGACAAGTACAAACACCACAAGTGAGAGGCCATATGCCACCACCACATCCATTAAAACCACCATTTGCATCACACCCACCGCTTGCACCACAACCACCACTTCCACCACATCAATGACAGGCACAACCTATGCCAATGCGAGGGCAAATTCGTGTTGGAAAACAATTATTTTCACAGAGATCATAAGGGACCGCATAAATTTTTGGGTATGGGTTTTCACACTCACAGAGATCACACATGCCAGAACCAAGTTTTGGGTATGGTTGGTCATAATTTATATTTACAATAAATTCACAAGCACCAGAAGTTTCAACTGCGAGATTGGATAATATTCCACTTGATGAGGATTATCTTTTGTAGGGCAACATTGTAGGCTTCAAGGCAACAGATGTGCTTAGAGATCAAGAAGAATAAGGAGAATCCCCTAACCCTACAGCTAAGCAGACATCATTACCATCAGCTCAAGGAGACAACCCTCATCCTCAAGATCCTCAAACTGAGGATGATATTATAAATTTTAATGAAAATGTTTTAATAATTAAAAATATTGAAGCAACTATTAAGTAAGTTGTGCTTAGAGATTTGTAGGAGATGAAGGAATGGGAATATCGGGAAAAGTTCCTTATAAGGGAAATTAATACCCGATATAAAAATTATGTAAAAAGATATTCTCTTTATTCTTTGGTTCAATATGAACCAGAAAAGCTTGATGGCCTGCTAAAACAGGCCACATCAGGATCAGTAAAGTCTAATTTTATTTATGATGATGATGTTTTAAATGTTGTTGTTGGTAGATTGGAGAACATTAATGTTGAAGCCCAAGCATTTTATAACCATTGGGCTTCCGATAAGGACAAAGTTGCAGTTGTTGAGGTTGCAAGGGAAATGGTTGAGGTAAGAAAAGTTTTTTATGTTTCAATTTTCTATTGCAGTTAAATTTTTATATTTCTTGAAAATATGTAATAATTTCAATATAACCCTTTTGAATTATGTTTTCAATTTATTTTTGTAGTCAAATTTTGAACACTTAAAAACATAGGTTAAGAGCATGGACGTCAATATTAATAGGGTGAAGACATTTTTGAATAATGCAATGGAAATGAAAAAGAAAATGCAAGAAAAAATAACAAAAAATAATCGTTTAAAAAAATACATCAAGGAGAGGCTCAAAGAAGATCCAGAAAAGGTGCTTGAGAAAACAAAAGAAACGCTTCCAACAATACTTGAAGATCCAAACAAAGAAGAAGTAGCATTGGTGGTGAGTATTATGAAAGTACATGAAAACCTAGTCAGAGTTGGAGCACTGCCAAAAGAGAGTGTCACAGAAGTAGATAAAGGAAAAGAAATGACAACTCCAACCGATAGTGAAGCATCAAAGCACCAATCAAATGTTTGACAATGTAATATGCTATCAAGTTGACTGTAGTCAACAATTTTGTACGATGTAATATATTTCTATTCGAACTA
Source organism: Wollemia nobilis (assembly GCA_028583015.1). Lineage (NCBI taxonomy): Eukaryota > Viridiplantae > Streptophyta > Pinopsida > Araucariales > Araucariaceae > Wollemia > Wollemia nobilis. Next base: position 4,516,039 of record JAQPPZ010002524.1, read on the forward strand.
ATGAAAATGATATTTTCTCATTTTGTGTTTTCCATCATTCATAGTTTGCTTGCATTTATAAATTTGTGTTGCAATTTTAGTTTATTTCTAGCTAATATTGTTCACTATGTTCATCTCAAACAACAAAAGCATTATAGATAACATTATAGATCAACATTAATATACCAATAATAATATTTAAAACATGAAACATAAATATTTATCAATGAAGAGAGTTGAGACACTAAGACATAAACATACAATTTTAAAAACCGCAAAAAGATATAAGACATATAATTTTTAAAACAATAATGTGATATAAAACAACAATTCTATGAAATCTTATAAATCTGGAACAATATTATGAAATCTGCTATCAAATCAATTCATGTTTATCAATGTCAATGAAATCATGGAATAATTATCATTAAGGTAGCTGAAATATATCAACTTGTCCAGAATCATTATGAAGCATAGCAGAAATCTATGTCTCCACCATTTGATCACTGAAAGCATCATCATCATAGTTATCGATCGTATTCATCATACCTCTTCTGTCTTCCAAGGAACTCCAGTGTGCCAAAGCTCTATCATACGAAAATTTATCCAACTGATACGAAGACACATAAATTCTTAAAAAATTTTCTAAATTTTTGTTGAGTCTATTGCGGAGTTTAGATTTAACAAAAGAAAGTGCACTGAAAACTCTTTCATCTTCGACTAACCCCAAAATCATTGTTTCACATAATTCATATAAACAAAAGTATTCACTTATTGTATCTTGTAAGACTGTACTTGGATATAATTTTTACCACAAATGTGCAGTGGAACCAATCTCATGGACACCTATCATAAGTGATGTTTGCACAACCATTGTTCTTCCAAAATGTGATGATTGTTCTTTCAAAAGATCATTGTTGAGTATACCTCTAATTTCAACACCATTGACTTCCACACTCTTACTAAAATGGTTAATGAGGTTACCCATATATTTAATAAACAACTCATTTGCATAATTGTATTTAGTACAAGGACCCCAAAATATGGGGTTAACCACACCCATGGCCTCGAGCAACTCATCTCTCTAAAACCGTTCTCTTATCTCACCTATCAAATATTTTACTATTTTTGACAAATTACACTTAGTTTTCTGTACAATAACATGAAATCTATTATGTGTTATAGGAACTTCTTCAAAATATTCCACAACTATACTTGATTGCCTTTCAAAACAATAAAGAGGTACCATCTTTCCATGAACATTAATACAAATATGATCATTGATGTCAAACTTCAAAAAGCTTTTTGGATTGTTCATGTTTATCAATGTATTCCAACTATCAAACAAAGGTTTTGTAAAATCTGCTTTAGACACATATAATGTATCAATAAGCATGCATATTTGTTTTCTCATCCTCATGAAATCAACGATATAGATGGATCTCTCTTGTGCAAGTTTAATTAATTTGTTCATTTCTTGTAACATTGGAAGAATACCACATAAGGTCAAAAGTGTTTCCAAGTCAATCAAACGGAACAACATATCTTTTGCCTTATCAACTATCCTATGATTTACATGCATAAACCCCATCAATGATTGATATTCTACAAAAACTCTCTGAGCAGGTTGATACAGTGAAATCCATCTTGTATCCACATATTTTAACAATTTTTTTCCTTCTATAACTCCTAGTGCAAACTGTTGAAACTCTACAAACCTTTTTGGGCTGAATGAGAAATAAGAATGAATTTCACGAATAAGGTCTTCCACTCTAGCAACATTTGCAAATGTGCTCATGATTTTATATGCAAGATTCACTCTATGAGCCATACAATGAATGGGAATCATATATGGGGCAACTATGGTTTGGAGTCGAACACAAAGACCAGACCTGTGACCTTGCATAATAGCAGCACCATCAGCTCCAACACAAATTAACTTTGTTGCTATGTCTATATCATTCATTCCTGTAATATTCTTTAAACTATTGACAACAACATTATAAATATTTTCTGCATTTGAACTTTCCAACATCTTATGTATTCCCAACAAAATAGGCCTTCTAATATGATTTTGAAATGTGTACACATGCATGCAAATCCAAGATGTGTTGTCCATAATCGTTACCTCATCAATAGAAAGTGAAATGAATCTGGCAAGTTTTACTTGCTCCCTTAGGTCTTCTTTCTCAACCAAAGATAGACATTTTACCATTTCCCAACCACTTTGATCTGACCAATGGGAACTAGGAAGGTTTTGCACATTAAATAGGTGTAATAGTTGCTTATAATCAATAAAATTGGACATTGGTCTACCTTTCTTGAGAATATTATAAACAACGACAAACTACATACTTTTTGAAGCTAAGATGGTCTTCTAAATTTTATGAAATTGGGCTGCAATTGTTCCACCTTTCTCAACAAGAGATTGTTGTTGCTTTAAGTGATTGTCATATTCTATAGCATATCTTAAATGCATACATTCTGATGCATCCTTCCACTTAACTTCTTTACTAACTTCACCATTACTTTTTATAACTTTTACATAAGCTTTGCCAACATGTTTTTCAATTGTATCAATCTTATTTTGCAACCTATGATCCTTACCAAGTCTCCAACTACAAATTTTGCATCTACATTCTTTTTCATCGATTTGGTTATCCTCAGTCAGGACAGGCTCAAGCCAGGGAAATATTTTTGCCCATTCATTCTTAAATCCCCTTCCAAGTATCCAGTTAGATGCTTTTCTTTTTTTAGACTTTTTGCTTGAATATTCATATGAAGCTTGTAATGATTTTGATTTATCACTTTCATTTTCAATTGTAATGTCATTTCGAGGGTTGTCTTCAAGTGTTTGTTGGATGTCATTGTCAAGGGGATTTTCATTAGAAGGCATCTCTTGTTGGGGAATATCTTCAAGTGGAGGCATATCAGGATCGATAGGGTATTCTGCATAGTAGCATACCATAATATTTTTTATCATTCTTGGATTAAAATAAATATACAGAAAAAATATTCATATCATCAATCAAGCACATACTGGGAAGTCAAAAATTATTTGTACCTTGAATTTGCATGGATGTCGTTGGCTCATTGCATTTCGAAGTTTGGCTAAAATATTTGAGGATACTCTTTTCAGTAGAATATTTGGCCCCCTTCTTTCCATCACTGGGTGACATTTTACTTGTAAGAAAAATGTTTTTTCAATTTAGTTGAGTAATAAAATGTTGAAGAGGGTGTACTTTCGGTAGGCCTTAAGATAATATTGTAAATAGAATAAACAAATGGTTGGGTGGTAGATTATACATACTTGTTTCCTACCATGCTTTATTGTGATTTTATCAGTTTATGCCACTGGTTCATTTTCTAGTGAAAGCACTTTAACTGACAAGAGCACAAAGGTAATTAACATTCAAATTGAAATCAATTTAAGAAAAATATTCTTTATGCAAAAAATAATTGGAGATACATATGTCAAAAAATATCATATTATAGCACAAAATGGGCTAGAAATAGAGAATCAAAATGTCTTCGAAGAAACAGAGCATCAATATGTCTTTAGAGAACCAAAGCATTTACACATGTATAATCTTAGCAAGGAAAAAAAATATCTGAATAGAAACTAAGAATCAAAGAGTTTTAAAACATGCAGAATAGGGCAAAACAGAGAAAACATGGGAACAGAGCAATGACCATCTAGATGTAGAAGAGGGCTTAGATATTGGTGTGGTGAGAACATGATTGAAAAATCATTAAAGATACATGTCAAAAAATATAATATTATGATACAAAATGGACTAGAAATAGAGAATCACAATGTCTTTGGTTCACCTATTCATAAAGAATCAAAGAGTTTTAACAGAAAGAGAGAAAATAGGGGATAACATGTAGAACATGGAAAAATAGAGAAAAAATGGCAACCAGAGCAGTGATAGAGAACCTGGTGTAGAATGAGGTCTGGATGCAAAATAATATCTGAAAATGAGCCTGGTGCAGAAATGGTTTCGGTTGATTGCAGTACAGGTTCTGGTAGAAAAAATGGTTTTGGCTGGTTGCATAATAGGTTCTAATTGTAGAAGTGGTTTCGATCGATTGTAGAATAAGGTTCACTTACGAAATGGTTATGTCCGATTGTATAATAGGATCCGATTGTAGAAGTGGTTTCGATTGGTTGTAAAAAAATTTTGATTGTAGAAGTGGTTTTAGTCAGTTGCAGAACAGGGTCTAGTTATAGAAGTGGTTTCGACCAGTTGCAGAATAGGTTCTGGTTGTATAGGTGGTTTTGGTCAGTTGTAGAATAGTTTTTGATTGTAGAAGTGGTTTCGACCATTTACAAAACTGGTGTCGACCGGTTGTAGAATAGGTTTTGATCTAGTACAAAAATGGATCCGATCCTACCTTGATCTGTAAAGGTTCTTGTTCTGGTGCTGAAATGGTTCTGATCTTGTGCAGAACTAGGTCGGTATATTCATCGGGTGTAGAACAAGGTCCAAAAATGAAAATGTATCCCTAGGGTGTTAATTATATATAGAGGTATACTTGGCGAGTTGGGCGGGATAATTTAGAAATTTTAAAATTTTAGGGCGAAAAGGGTACTCTATTTAGGCGGGATTACTTGTGAATTTTTCAAAATAACCATGATACTCTTATCAAAGCACGGCGAACCGACACCTAAAATTTATTTGTCCCAAAAAATTTTGGCTAAATGGCTGACGTTCGGGTCCCCCAAATTTTGCAAATTTGAATTTTTGAAAATGCTACTTTTCGCCCAAATGGTGAATTTTTGCCGCTATGCATAACCACTGAATTCAACCTTTGAAGAAGTTCAAATCCTTAGGATACTTATAAAGTAAAATAGGGTTTTAATCTAAGAGTAAAGAGACAAAAGGGTTAAGAGAAAGTAAAGGTTTAAAGAAATGAATAAATGATGGACAAGATATATCATAACAACATTGAAAATTATCATGTAACAATATCACATAATAAATCTAAATGATATTAATAGACCAACCATTATCATATGCAAAACAAACTTATTTAATTTCAATTACATACTTTAATCATTCTAAAGACTCGAATAAATAGTAATCTAATAGCGATACAAATAGCATAAATCACTTTAATAAAATAGACTAATCATAAAAGTATAACATAAATAACTTAAAATAGAGATACATTAATAAGAATTTGTAATAACACTAGAAATGGAGGCCAAACAACTATCACTTTTCATTAATTGGAAGTAAGATTACATAACAAGCATCCAAACAAATGCTACAGAGTTGACCCCTCGATTAGAGGTTTTAAAACTTATTTATAGGTTGTATTTTGAATCTTACAGTAGAATATTTACAATGGTAGTTACAGGTATGTTATGAAAATAGCCTAGCAAACAAGGCCCATGTTTATGAGGTGTTAGTTTTAGATTTCATTCTACATTTGAATTTTGAATTTATGTGCAATCTACTTTGTTAATCTGCAACTACCTACTATAAAATGGTTAAACCGCTAAAATTGATTTGTTAGAACTATTATTTTCATGTTTTAGTGTTGTTAGTTGAAACAACTAGGAGGCATTGGGATGGTAGTGGCTTTGAAAGGGATGTTTTAGACCATTTGTTTCAAAGTCAATCTCATAATTTTGTTTGTAGAGCTTCTTGGAATAAATTCAAATCTTATGAATATTTTGATGATGTTACCTTGGGATGAGCTATGGATTTGATCATCTCTTTGACTTGTTTAGAACTTTAGCATCGTTCAATTCTAACTTTGTTCAATTATTATATTTGTTGCACAATTTCAAACTTTGACGATAAGATGTTGATGTCATTGCTAAAAATATTTTGAAATCATTGGTCTTTTTATAAGAGTGCATGTTTTGGTTGGTGCTAAGAATGAGTAATTTTGCTTTTGGAGGTCTTACTTTGTCCATATTAGCATTATTAATTCTAGTTTTGAACAACTTGCATGTTTTTAAACTTTTACGATGTTGCGTTGATGTCACCATTGAAAAGGCTTTGGCTTTGTTTATCCTGGCTTTGAGTGTCCTTACTTGCATGATTCTAAAATTTTCTTTTCTTTTGCTGATATCATTCACTTGAACAATATGACTTTGTTCATTTCATCTTTGTGCAATTTTGGCTTTGAGCAACTTGTGTATTTTTGGACTTTTACAATGTTGCACTGACGTCACCACTAAAAAGGCTCCAACTTTGTTCATTCTATCTTTGTGTAACCTTAAAAATTTTGAAAACACTTAGCCAAATTTTGAAGAAAAAGAGTTTGGCTTCCTGCATTGCAAATGAGATCATGAATTTGACCTACATTCTAGAAAAAAATTGTTGGTGTAAAACCTGCCTAGTTTATGGATAATTAATGTGGCCTAGACTTCTACCAATGTTTTTGGATGAATGATATTTCTCTTAATTCAACCTCTAAATAATGTTGACTCCTTAGGATGGTTATAAAGTAAAACAGGGGTTTAAGCTAAGAACAAAGAGATGGAAGGGTTAAGAGAAAGAAAAGGTTTACAAAAATGAATAAATGATGGACATGATATAGCATAACAACATTAGACATTACCATGTAATAAGCTTACACAATCAATCTAAATGGTACTTAATGGACCAACTATTTTCAAAAAAAAAAAAAAATTATTTAATTTCAATTACATAATTTAATTATTTTAAAGACTAAAATGAATAGTAATCCAACAATGATCCAAATAGCAGAATTCACTTTAACTAAATAGACTAATCATAAAAGTGTAACAAAAATGACTTAAAGTAAAGATACACTTATAATAACTTGTAATAACACCAACAATGGAGGCCAAACAACTATCACTTTTCTTTAATTGACAACAATATTACAAAGCTACAGAGCTAACCACTTGATTAGAGGTGTCAGCTTATTTATAGTTTGTATTTTGAATCTTATAGTAGAATATTTACAATGTTAGATACATATCTATTATCATAATAGCCTAAAAAAGAAGGCTTACGTTGCTAAGGTGGTGGTTTTATATTTCACTCTACATTTAAATTTTGAATTTGTGTAATCTACTTTGTTGATCTACAAATGCCTACTAAAAATGGCCAAATTGCTACAACTAATTTATCAAAACTATCATTTTTATTTTTTAGTGTTGTTAGCTGGAATAGCTAGAAGGCATTCGAGTGGTGGTGGCTCTAAAAGAGATGTTTTAGACCATTTATTTTGAAGTTAGACTTATCATTTTGTGTGTAGATCTTCTTGGAACAAATTTGGACCTTATGAATATTTTGATGACATCACCTTGGGATGAGCTCTAGCTTTGTGCATCTCTTTGGATTTTTTAGTGCTTTTACATCATTTAGTTTTGGCTTTGTTCAATTATGATATTTGTTGCATGATTTTAGACTTTAACGTTGGGATGTTGACATCATTGCTAAAAATATTTCAGGATCATTACACTTTATCTTTGTGTAAGAGTGCATTTTTTGGTTGGTGCCAAGAATGATTTATTTTGCTTTTGAAGGTCTAGTTTTTTTCATCCTGACTTTGCTTATTCTAGCTTTTAACAACTTATGCATTTTCAAAATTTTACAATGTCACACTGATGTCACCATTGAAAAGGTTCTAGCTTTGTTCATCCTAGCTTTGAGTGCCCTTTCTTGCATAATTTTGGACTTTTATTTTCTTCTATTGACATCATTAGCTTGAACGGTCTAATTTTGTTCATTCTAGCTTCATTCGCTCTAGATTTGTGAAATTTTAGCTTTGTGCAACTTGCACATTTTTGGACTTGTATGATGTTGCATTGATGTCATCACTGAAAAGACTACAGCTTTGTACAACCCCAAATCATTCAAAATACTTAGCCAATTTTTAAATAAAAGGAGCTTGGCTTCCTACATTGTAAATGAGATCATGAATTTGACCTACAGGACTGAGATCATATTTTCTAGAGAGGGCCATGGTTTCTTAGGAGGGTAAAATTTATGAAACCCTAGCCTATGAAGTTTCAATCAGAGGAAATATCTTTTGTGTGCCCTATATGGGTTAGGTTATTTGAGCTACCAGCTAAATATTGGAATCTTGTCTCATTTGTAGTTATTGACAACACCCTTAGAACCTTTATGATGGTGGTTTATAGTACTTACATTTTTTACCAAATGATATATATGCTAGAATATGTATCTTAATGGACCTCAACAAACATCTTCTATGAAATATCACATTACAAATCGAGTATGAATCCTAGGAGAAAAATGTTGATTATGAAATATAGATTACAATTAAGTGTAATTTATTTTTATTAGGATTGTGTGAGGGTTTCATCTGTATTGAGTGCAAGTGGTTCTAAAGGTTGTTTTTTAGGGCATTTGGGCCCTAGCAACCAATATTTTTATGGTTTTTGCTCAATATTTTAACAGGATATGTTGTAGGGGACCCAATATGGGTTATAAATCTATATTTCAATAGATCTTCTTGCTATGAACTTGATTTACAATTACTTCCAATATGTTGCACAAAACAAAAGTAGAAATCATACCTTTCCTCGACGTCCAAGGCATGGATTAAAGAGATATCAAAATAAGTTTCAAGTAGCTAATCAAAAAATGGTTTAGATCTCAAGTGAATTTGGTGCTAAGGAGCACCCCAAAAAATCCACTATGAAAACCCCTTTCAAGGGCAAGGATTCCAAAGACTCGACCTCAAAAATAAATTTTAGGGATGCCCTCTATGGTGGATAGTTATAGCCTAATGCTAACATTAATCTTAGGGCTTCTCGTAAACCTCTAAGAATGCCCAAGATTGATCCTAGTAGCATTAATCTTAGGGATTCTTGTAAACCTCTAATAATTCTTAAGATTGATCCTAGGAAAACTGAGTTGGGATGTCTTAGGGCAGCTGATGGAACTCTGATTTTTAAGCTAGATATGGGTGACATTCATATTGGCTTAGAAGATCTAGAAAAAAGAGGACTAATTTATCATTTCTTGGGTTTTCGTTCAAGCCTGTCTTCTTTAAAAGTTTGGGCTACAAAAAAATGGAAAACAAAAGGTGATTTACAATTTTTTATTCATTTAAATGGTTATTTTCTTGTTTTATTTTCTAATAATAATATAGAGAGAAAATATTTCAAGGGGGTCCTTGGTTCTTTGGAAGGGTGGGGCTTTTCATGAAGCCTTGGCATACTAAACTTAAATCCAAAGAAGAGATTCCTTCTACAGGTCCTATGTAGGTTAGACTCTTTAGCCTCCCAATTGAATTCTAGAAGTCGGCTATTTTTTCTTCAATTGGAAACTCTTTGGGAAATTTTATGATGATTGTTAATTGTACTCAAAAATTTGAACATATTATTTATGCTCAAATTTGTGTTTAAATAAATTTTGATAAAGCCCTACCTGAAAAGATCACATTACAATTTGAGGAGGACACTTAGGAGAAAGTGGTGGAGTATGAGAATATTCCTTTTCATTGTAGAATTTTCCATGAATATGGTCATTTGGCTAGTTTCTGGCCCAAATAAAATTCTAGATCAAAATAAAGAGGATACAAACTTAGCAGGTTTCCAAATCCCCAAGAATATCACTAAGAAAAACCAATTAAGAAGGATACATCAAAGTTATCAGCTAATATGTTTGAAATTCTTTTCAAAAATTATGTCCCAAGTGAGGAAGAGGAAATAATGGAGACAAAAATCTTAGAAACATAATTTAAAATTCCGGGGAAGGACTCAGAGACAAACTAGCAAATCAAATATTTTCAGCAGGAAAAAAAGGGAGAAAATATACACAAGGAAAACAATCTTTTAAATGTTGACTTTAAATAATATAGGCCCCAATATAGACACTCTTGAACCTTCCAGTAACACTTTGGCTTTGTACACGTATTCTTCGAGGTTAGAAGCCATCCCAGATTCAATTGAGGTAAGTCAAGAAATAAGAAAAAAAAATTGAAGATAGATTTTAACCAAAAGGTAGGTTGCATGACCAATCGACATCATATGGTAAAAGAAGGTGAAAATATTGTAGAGGAAGGTAAAATTAATGTCCTTACCAACTTTTTTAGCCCTGGTATTAATGAAGATTATAACTTGGAATATTAGAGGACTCTAAGGGAGTCTTTCAAAAAAAAATTAGAAGAATGATTCAGACAAACCATTTACATATTGTTTTCCTTCAGGAAATGAATATGTCAATAAAGGAAATGGAATCAATTGCTAGTAAAATTTGGCCATCTGTAAAAGTTACTTCCCTCAATTCCCAAGGGATTTTTGGTGGCATTTCTTACCTTTGGGACCCAAAATATGTAGTTATTCACCATATGGTTGGCAGCTAGGGTCTTTTGGATATAGCTATTCAAAGTAGACATTCTAACCAAATTTTGCTCTATGTAATTGTTTATGCTTCAACTACTTTGGAGGAAAATAGAAGACAGTGGAAGGATATAACTTATATTATCTATCATATTTCTAAAGCTTGGATATTTATTAGAGGATATTTATCAGAGGATATTAGGGGGAAATGGAAATTTGGATAGGAGCACTGAACTCGTGAGTGAATATTGTAAACCTTCATATTGTGGACATCCAACTAGATAATGGCCTTATGACTTGGTCTAATAGAAGGTAAGGCTTAGCTTGTATCATGGAGAGATTGGATAGGTTCTTGTTGTCACATTTCTAAGGTGAAGACTCTTAAAAATGCTAGTTCATATCACTAGCCAGTCATGGTAGAAATATGGAAAACCAATGTGAGTTTCTTGCCTTTTTTATTTTAGTTAATGTGGCTTAGAGATAGTTCCTTCAAACCTTGAGTGCAGCAATGGTGGAAGGAAGGTAAACCAAGGTATGGGACTAATATGTTCTATTTTACCAAAAGGTTGCAATACATTAAATCCAAAATTAAGATTTGGAACTGGAAGGAGTTTGGTGATGTCCAACAAAAAAAACATGAAGTGATTGTTTAGCTTGAAAATTTGAATAAGAAAATCCATTTATATGGCCTCACAAAGAGAATAAATACAAATGACATTAAACTCATAGCTTAGTTAGAGGAATGGAAAAAATATATAAATCTTATGAAAGCAAAAATTTAGGATCCAATGGCTGAAAGAAGGAGATCAAAAAACATATTTCTTCCACAAATCCCTTCTAGCTTGAAGATCTCACAGCTTTATTTCTTCCCTAAAATCATATTTTGGAGACGTTTTCTAAACTTGGGATGGCATGAATTTTGTTGTTGTCAATTACTTTTCCAATCTACTTATTGATGCACATCTTGACTCAACTTCTTAATATAATTTTCTTCAAGTGATCCCTACTCTTATCACTTCTAAGGAAAACTCTATTTTGACTACTCCAGTTACTATCAATGAGCTTCAACATGTGGTTTTTTAAATGAATAAAGTAAAAACCCCAAGTCTTGATGGTTTTCCCATTGAGTTCTATTAAGAGTTTTTGGATATCCTTCATGCTTATTTATTAGAGGCGATGGAAGAAGCCAGGAAAGCCAAAGAAATTTTGAAGGTTATCAATAAAAATTATATAGTTATAGTCCCAAAATCTCAAGAGGTAGAACATATCTCAACTTTTAGACCTATATATTTATGTAATTTTCTTTTCAATATCATTACAAAGATCATGGCAGAAAGGTTGAAGCCTCTTTTGCATAAGATTGTTTCCCCTGAATAAGGGGGTTATGTAGAAGGGTTTCAAATAGTGTATGAGATAGTTCTTGCTCAGGAAGCCATCCATTCCATGGAAATGTAAAAATCTCCATCTATATTCATTCATTTAGACTTATCCAAAGCTATGATAGAGTGGATTGGCACTTCCTTGTCAAAGTTTTGAGGTAATTTGACTTCTCTTAGGATTGTATGGACTATATTATGGGATGTATCTCTTCAATATCCTACTCGGTTATTATCAATGGTAGGTCTTCATAGCTATTCCTAGCTTCTAGAGGTATTAGGCAAGGTGACCCCCTATCCTCTTATTTATTCATCATTCTTCTTGAATTCTTGGGTAGGACTATAACCAATAACAAATAAAATAGAACCCTTGAGGCAGTTACCATTGCTCATGAAGCTAGGCCTATCTATCATCTTCAATTTGTTGATGACTCTACTCTATTAGTAAATCTACAGTTAAGGAAGATTCTAATGCTATCGGGTAATTTATCAATGAAGATAATTCTAAAGTTGTTTTCTTTCACTACTCTCCTTGAAGAACACAAGCTTATACTGAGAGGGGGGTGAACAATATAAGATAAAACTTTTCTCTTTTCTTTCCAAAGCAATAACTTGAAATAATATCAATGCAATAATAAATCAATGCACATAATCATCATACACACAAGAGACAAGGATTTACGTGGAAACACCCTTTCGGGAGAAAACCATGGTAAAATATTGCTTATATATTTCTTCAATAAATTTTGTGGGCACCAACCCACAGGAGACACCAATCCCCTAGTACAAGTTCGTGGGCACCAACCCATAGGAGACACCAATCCCCTATACAAGTTTGTGGGCACCAACCCATAGGAGACACCAATCCCCTTGCTCAAGTTTATGGGCACCAACCCATAGGAGACACCAATCCCCTATGCTCAAGTTCATGGACACCAACCCATAGGAGACACCAATCCCCTTGCTCAAGTTCGTGGGCACCAACCCATAGGAGACACCAATCCCCTTGCTCAAGTTCATGGGCACCAACCCACAGGAGACACCAATCCCCTTACTCAATTTTATGGGCACCAACCCATAGGAGACACCAATCCCCTTGCTCAAGTTCATGGGCACCAACCAATCAAATCTGCTCTAAAACTGATCACAACCACTGCTCAAATATGCTCCCAAATCTGCTCACAAATATTGCTCAAATATGCTCCAAAACTTGCTCACAAACACTGCTCAAATCTGCTCCAAAACCTACTCACAAACACTGCTCAAATCTGCTCCAAAACCTGATCAATAATGGCATCAAGTTCTTCACCTTTTCTTGAGTTTGATTTCTTCAACTAAAAGGTAATTTAGACATATTCTACCTAGAATTATTTTAACTTCATGAACATATAGAGGATGATATGCACTAGTGTAGAAAGCTTCAAATGGCCAATATGTTCTTCACATTCATTAAGTCTATCACTTCCACATATTTCACATTTATCACAATTTAAAGTAGTCTTAGTCTAGCACTGGATAACTTACTTGCGTGTTGAATTGGAGATGCTAATACCTTGATTTTCTTCCACTATCATGTGCACCTTTTCTTCTTCTTGAGATGGCTGAATTGTCCTTCCTTTTTAATTGAATGCTTGGGTGAATATGTGCACTTAATCCTCTTACTCTATTCTTTGATGTCTTGACTTGTTTCAAATATGTGCCCTCCAAATCTGCCTCAATAATGATGATCTTCCTTTTGCATGTGCTTTCCAAATCTGCCTTGACAAAATGATTTTCCTTTTGTATATGCCTTCCAAATCTGCCTTAATAATAATGATCTTCTTTTGAAACTTATAAAATAAAACTTTATAACAACAACATGACTCCTTATATCTCCCTTTTAAAACTTGCAAAATAAAATTTTATAACATAACTCCTTATATCTCCCTTTTAAAACTTACAAAATAAAACTTTATAATAACATGACTCCTTATATCTCCCTTTTAAAACTTGCAAAATAAAACTTTATTAACAACAAAATGACTCCTTATATCTCCCTTTAATCAAATTTAATTAAAAATTTACCTTTACCTTGCATAACAAAACTTAGCAAGCCATAGAGGAGATTCAACCTTTGGACCTCTAGTAGCGTAGTGCCCTAACGCGAGCTCATGACCAACTGAGCTAACCCAATAGATGAAACCAAGGAGCATAATAAAATATTTGAATCCTTCATTGCACTATCTCGAAAAACAAATGCATAGAAAAATAGGCATCAAGGAGATTCAACCCTCAAACCTTCTACACCGCAACGCCCTAACATGGGCTAGTAACCGATTAGGCTAACCCAATGGTTGAGATTAAAAGGGCACAATAAAATATTTAAACCTTTCATACCTTGCACTTCAGTTGCATAGCAAAAAGGGCCATCAAGGAGATTCGAACTTTGGACCTTCTGCATCGTAGCACCCTAACACAACCTAGCAACCAACTGGGCTGACCCAATGGTTGAAATCAAAAGGGCACAATCAAATATTTTAACCTTCCTTTAGATCATTGCTACATCATCAAACATCCTCCTAAATCTTCAACTTGTGCTCCTCTCCGGGACGTCCTCCCTTATCTTCTACTCAATGCTCGATCTTCTCTCGAAGGATATTCAAATTGTTTGCTCTAACCAAAATGAATTATTTACCTCATATTAATATGCTTTTCCTTTGTCATTTACACCTAAGGAGGTCAGCCCATGCATATTAAACATTTAATTTCAAATTCACTTTTATATGGTGCTCAAGTCGGCCCACTCTCTTTTAAAATACTTTTATATTATAATATTTAAATCTATGATTTAAATATTATAATATTTGAGTATTTAAATTTTTATTCAAAATATATTTAAATATTTTGATTTAAATATAAACCTTCCACTTTAATATTTAAATATTTCATTTAAATATTAAAGCATATAAAATCACCTTTGAAGATATCTGCCTTGACATCAATGACAATATTAAATCACCCTTGAAGATATTTGCCTTGACATCAATGACAACTCAATAATTCTAACAATCTCCCCCTTTGTCATTGATGGCAACCCTACAAAGAAATTATCCTTTACTGAAATAGGATCACAAGTTGCTCCCCCTGACAAGCTGCTCCCCCTTACTAAAATTCTCCCCCTTTGACATCAATGGCAAAGGCTCCTCGAGGCTGAAAGATAAGACACTTGACAATGCCCCCTTACTCCCTACTCTAACTGAGACAATCAATGATGAGATGGGAGTGAAACTCCCAAATTACTATGCTCCTTTTCTTGTTCCATTTTCTTTCTCCAAACTTTGGAGGTCATATTCTTTTGAACAGATTGACTATCCTCCTTCTTACTTGATTTCGGAAGTTCAGGGAACATTGTTCTACACCATCTAGTTGTATGCCCAAAATTATTACATTTGTAACAAATGATGTTGTAGTCCATGAGAGGTGCAAATGAATTGAAATTCCTCTTGGTGAAGCCAAAATCATTTTTAGCACATACCCTACAATTTATAACTTTATGACCAAATTGGTTACATGAGAAACAATAACCATGGAAGAAATATTGAAACCTGTCTGATTGCCTTGGAGGATATTACCGCATGGTTCTCTCATTGTTATTTCTGTGATGGACCTTGTTCCTTGATGATGCTTTGTTTTCTTCCTCCTTGATGCTTCCACTTCTCAACACATCAGCATAGGTCTTAGGCTCTTCTTTAATTATTTTCTTTGATGCCTCTGTTCCTTTTGAGCTTGACTCCC
The DNA here is from genome assembly GCA_028583015.1 of Wollemia nobilis. Taxonomy (NCBI): domain Eukaryota; kingdom Viridiplantae; phylum Streptophyta; class Pinopsida; order Araucariales; family Araucariaceae; genus Wollemia; species Wollemia nobilis. Next base: position 4,531,474 of record JAQPPZ010002524.1, read on the forward strand.
CATTTTGTTTCTTTTGACCTTCTTCAAAACCAAGTCCAGTCTTTATAACCGAAGATCTCTGTGCTTTGATAATATCATCCAAAATTTTTGTGCTTTTCTCAAACTGATGTAGCTTATCATTAGATTCTTTCACTTCCTTTCTTAAAGAGACAACCTCATGTTCTAGTTTTTCACATTCCAACTCTTTTGCCTTTAACTGCTCAGCCATACCTTCTTCAATTCGCTTTGCCTCTTCAACTTTAACTTTCAAGTCAATGAGTTCTTGCGACAACTTTACCTTTGTCATCTCATCCTCTTGTACTTGAGTCTTCAATCTTGAGTTCTTCTTTCTAAGCCTTTTCAACTCTTCAAGAGAAACAACAAGTTCCTCTTCTATGTCAACTATGGCTTCCTCTTCATTTTTTGGATCTCTCTCTTTTTCTTGATTTTCTTCAACAAGAGCATCTTCTTTCTCCTCTATAGCCAAAAATAGGATTTCTTCTCTTTCACTATCGGAGAGACTTTCATCATTGTTGGAAGAACTGCTTGCTTCCTCAACATAAAGACTCTTCTTGTACCTTTGAAAGATCTTCTTCTCATGCTTGCTTTGATCGTGCCTATTTTTCTTTTCATGATAAAATTTTATTTCTTTCTTTTTCTTGTATTCCTTTTCTTCTTCATTGCTACTACTTCCAGCTTGTGGGCAATTAGATGCATAGTGACCAATGTTACCACAATTAAAACATTTCACAGTATGCATACCTTTGTATTTTCTTGGACCCTTCTTATTTCTTCGCACAAAGTTAACTTCTTCTTCGTTGCTTGATTCTTCACTTGACTCTAGTTCTTTATTCTTTGTCTTCTTTGAAGCTTTAAATGTGGCCTCCCATTTGGATGTTTGATCTTTTTCAGTCCTCATCTCATAGGCTATGAGAATTTCATGTAGCTCATCCATGCTTAAGGTTTTAAGATCCTTCATTTCTTCAATCGTCGAGACCTTTGCATCAAACCTCATGGGAAGTGACCTTAAGATTTTTTGAACAATCTTAGAGTCTTCAATACTTTCTCCAAGTCCATGAATGGTGTTGACAACTTCATCAACATGGAGTAGATATTTGGCAATATCTTCCTCATCTTTCATCTTCAAATCTTCAAACTTCCTCTTATGGGTTTGAAGTTTTGCCATTTTAACCTTGTCATCTCCTTCATATGTTCTTTGTAACTTGTCCCATATTTCTTTTGCTGAGGTGCATTGCATGACTTTCACAAACTCTGATTCACATAACCCACTTAATATTGCATTCATTGCCTTGGCATTATTTTCAAATGGTTTCTTGCCATCTCGATCCATGGGAGGAGTTGTAGGTGGTGTGAACCCATCCTCAACGGATTGCCATATATCATAGCCATGTGCCATCAAATAAGTCTGCATCCTCACACTCCAGAAAGCATAGTTAGTTCCATCAAACAATGGAGCCCTATTTGATGAAAAACCTTCTTGGCAAGCCATGTGTGTTCTTGTAAGATCTTCCTTCAAGTTGTTAGGCTTTCATGAAGGAACCTGCTCTGATACCAATTGAAGAACACAAGCTTATACTGAGAGGGGGGTGAACAGTATAAGATAAAATCTTTCTCTTTTCTTTCCAAAGCAATAACTTGAAATAATAAATCAATGCACATAATCATCATACACATAAGAGACAAGGATTTTACGTGGAAACACCCTTTTAGGAGAAAACCATGATAAAATATTGCTTATATATTTCTTCAACAAAATTCATGGGCACCAACCCATAGGAGACACCAATCCCCTAGTACAAGTTCATGGGCACCAACCCATAGGAGACACCAATCCCCTATACAAGTTTATGGGCACCAACCCACAGGAGACACCAATCCCCTTGCTCAAGTTCATGGGCACCAACCCATAGGAGACACCAATCCCCTATACAATTTCATGGACACCAACCCACAAGAGACACCAATCCCCTTGCTCAATTTCATGGGCACCAACCCACAGGAGACACCAATCCCCTTGCTCAAGTTCATGGGCACCAACCCATAGGAGACACCAATCCCCTTGCTCAAGTTTATGGGCACCAACCCACTCAAATCTACTCCAAAATTTATCATAACCACTGCTCAAATCTACTTACAAACATTGCTCAAATATGCTCCAAAATATACTCACAAACACTGCTCAAATCTACTCCAAAACCTACTCACAAATATTACTCAAATATACTCCAAAACCTGCTCAATAATGGCATCAAATTCTTCACCTTTTCTTGAGTTTGCTTTCTTCAACTAAAAGCAATTTAGACATATTCTACCCATAATTCTTTTAACTTCATGAACATATAGAGGATGATATGCACTAGTGTAGAAAGCTTCAAATGGCCAATATGTTCTTCACATTCATTAAGTCTGTCACTTCCACATATTTCACATTTATCACAATTTAAAGTAGTCTTAGTCTAGCATTGGATAACTTACTTGCATGTTGAATTGGAGATGCTAATACCTTGCTTTTCTTCCACTATCATGTGCACTTTTTCTTCTTCTTGAGATGGCTGAATTGTCCTTCCTTTTTAATTGAATGCTTGGGTGAATATGTGCACTTAATCCTCTTACTCTATTCTTTGATGTCTTGACTTGTTTCAAATTTGTGCCCTCCAAATCTACCTCAATAATGATGATCTTCCTTTTGTATGTGCTTTCCAAATCTGCCTTGACAAAATGATTTTCCTTTTGTATGTGCCTTCCAAATCTGCCTCAATAATGATGATCTTCTTTTGAAACTTATAAAATAAAACTTTATAACAACAACATGACTCCTTATATCTCCCTTTTAAAACTTACAAAATAAAACTTTATAATACAACATGACTCCTTATATCTCCTTTTAAAACTTACAAAATAAAACTTTATAATAAAAATGACTCCTTATATATCCTTTTAAAACTTGCAAAATAAAACTTTATAATAACAACATGACTCCTTATATCTCCCTTTTATCAAATTTAATTAAAAACTTTACCTTTACCTTGCACAACAAAACTTAGCAAGTCATAGAGGAGATTCAACCTTTGGACCTCTAGTAGCGCAGCACCCTAACGTGGGCTCATGACCAACTAAGCTAACCCAACAGATGAAACTAAGGAGCACAATAAAATATTTGAATCCTTCATTGCGCTATCTCGAACAACAAATGCACAACAAAATAGATGTCGAGGAGATTCAACCCTCGAACCTTCTGCACCACATAACCCTAACACGGGCTAGTAATCGACTGGGCTAACCCAACGGTTGAGAGTAAAAGGGCACAATCAAATATTTAAACCTTTCATACCTTGCACTTCAGTCGCACAGCAAAAAGATCATCGAGGAGATTCGAACTTTGGACCTTCTGCATCGTAGTACCCTAACGTAGGCTAGCAACCAATTGGGCTAACCCAACGATTGAAATTAAAAGGGCATAATCAAATATTTGAACCTTCCTTTGGATCACTGCTATGCCACCGAACGTCCTCCTGAATCTTCAACTTGTGCTCCTCTCCGGGACGTCCTCCCTTCTCTTCTACTCGTTGCTCATTCTTCTCTCGAAGGATATTTGAATTGTCTTGCTCTACCCAAAATGAATTATTGGCCTCATATTAATATGCTTTCCCTTTGTCATTTATACCCAAGGAGGTCAGCCCATGCATATTAAACCTTTGAATTTCAAATTCACTTTTATATGGTGCTCAAGTCGGCCCACTCTCTTTTAAAATACTTTTATATTATAATATTTAAATCTATGATTTAAATATTATAATATTTGAATATTTAAACTTTTATTCAAAATCTATTTAAATATTTTGATTTAAATATAAACCTTCCACTTTAATATTTAAAATTTTCATTTAAATATTAAAGCATATAAAATCACCTTTGAAGATATCTGCCTTGACATCAATGACAACATTAAATCACCCTTGAAGATATCTGCCTTGACATCAATGACAACTCAATAATTCTAACACTCCCAAACAATAATCCATGGTCCTAGATAAAGTAAGATATAAGAAGACCTCCCTTCTGATTGCTTATTTAGGCATTCCTATCAATAATCAAAGATATAAAAAAAAATACTATAATTGGTTGTTGGACAGAGTTAAGAAGAAAATTGGATCAAATCAATCATAGGTTCCTCTTGAGTAGTACCAAGGAGAAAAGAAAATGGGCCTTGGTAAAGTGGGATACTTTATACCTTCCCAATAATGAAGGGGGGTTAGGATTCTGATATACCATTAACAACAATAAGGATTTAGCTACTAAATTGTATTGGAGGATTTTGTATAACCCCAATGCTCTTTGGGCCAAGAATATTTATGCTAAATATGTTGAGAACAAAAGTCTTGAAGATCTTGTTTGTTATCAATTGCCTACCAAAGGTTCTCCAATTTTAGTAATTCTTAAGATTTGTGAGGATTTGATAAAGCAAAAGTTATTTTGGATCATTCATAATGGTCAATAGGTAAATTGTTGGATAGATTCTTAGGATGGTCATCAGCCTTTGATTCCTCATTTTCTTGATTGGAGGCCTTTGGATGGAGGAGCTTTATCGAGATAACTAGATAAAGGTAGCTAATTACTATCACTACCATACTGGTAATTCAAATATTGGTAGACATTGGATCCCTATTGAGGACTGGCCTATTCAAATTCTAGAAAGGTAAAGAAAAGATATCCAAAGCATCCTTCATATGACATATCTCTCTTGGTCCCATGATAAATATTGTTTTGGATGGAACAACACTACTAAGGGTGAGTATTTAGTTGCTCAAGGTTATTTGGCCTTATGCCATAATAATCCCAACCAATCATATGATATATTTACTCAATTGTGGGCTCAAAAGCTCTGGCCTAAGGTGAGATTATTTAATTGGCTTTTATTGCATCAGAGGGTTTTAAATGGTGAGCAACTTATGAAACATGGATTTTATGGCCCATTTAGATGTGAAATGTGTGGAGATAATGTGGAAACTCTCAACCATATTTTTATTGAGTTTACCTTAGCCTTTGATCTATGGAGGAGAATGACCATCTTAATAGGCTTACAATGGTCTAATTTTTCTACTTTTGAACAACTTTGGAGGGATTGGCCTAATCAGGAGGGTGTTGATCATTTTATTAGGCAGTTAGTTTGGATGGGTTCTACCATTCTACCATGGAATATATAGAAGAAAAGAAACAAACATATTTTCAACCAAGAAAGGAAGGATATTCACTATATATGGCAAAATACCATTGCCAATTAGTTGAATCAGTCCAACAACTCCTTAATCACCCCTATATTTCCCAGCAAATATGGGATCAAATGATGCAAATATTGAATATTAACTCTTCTAAGGGAAACCAAATTAAAGGTAATGTGAGTAATCGAAAGATGGATAGAACAAAGAATTAGCAAATCTCATCCTAAGGATTTTGGAAAATTCAATACCAATGGAGCCTCTAGGAGGAACCCTAGAAAAGCTAGTGTGGGAGGAATTGGTACAATTTCATATGGTTCCATGGTTTTCACTTTTGCTGAGAATTTGGGTATCCTTTCCAATAATCTTGTTGAGGACTATGGTATCCTTAGAGATCTTAGAGAAACTACTAATATTGGATGGAAAAAGATTGTGGTTGAATCTAACTCTCAAGTCATGATTAATTTTCTAAAGACTCCTAAGAATCATAAGGTTGATTGGAGAATAAAAATAATTGTTGAGAAGATTCAATTAATCCAAATAGGATTTTTGAAAGTTGAATACAGTCATCTGGTTAGAGAACATAATAGGAGAATTGGTGCATTAGCTAATTGGGTATTGGACAACGATGATATTACTTACTATGGCCACCCTCCTAGATGGTGGGCTTCACAAATAATGGAAGCTCTTCTTTCTATCCTTTCTATGGAAGGCTCCAGTACTAGAGGTACCTAGTTCCTTTTTACTTTTTTTTGCTTATCTTTGCTTTGGTTAGGGTATTTTAGTTCCCTAGCTCAAATAGTTGATTCCTATATTTCCTTTGTTGAATCTTACCTAAAAAGCCTTTTGGCCTAGAAAGGCCGAAGTTGTATTAGTTTTTTCCTTCTTTTTAGTTTTTATGTGTGTTGTTTTTGGTGTTTTTGGTGTTTCTTTGTGTTTTGTGTTTTTGTGTTGTTTTTTTACTTTTGTGGTTTTTTATGTGTGTTTTATATTTTGTTATTTTTTGTTGTTTTTATGTTTTTTTGTTGTCTTTTGTCATTTTTGTGTTTTTTTGTCATTGTGTTTTTTGTGTTTGTTTGTTCATGTTTTTGTTGTTTTAGGTATGTTTTTTGAGTGTGTGGAAGGGGGTAGGCCAGGTGCAAACCCTAGGATATTTTGGTGGAATAGATACCTTGCCTCCTTGGGACTTACATGAAAGTGGCATCCCAATTGGGGTGTTTTTCACAAATAAAAAAAGATGATTATTAAAATATCCCATTTAGATGTTGAATTTGCTATGAGTATGGGCAATTTGTGAGAGATTGTTCATAGAAGTGCTCATAGAAAATGTAGTTAAATAAAAATTTATAGACTTTCAAGAACATAAAAAGAAAGTGCATCCAAAGAAAAAAGTAGATGATAAAAACAATAAAACACCAAACAATAAATTTGCTCCCTTGATTGACGAAGAACCAAGTGTGGGAGAAGATCATCGAATAGAGGTAGAATCAATGGTGAAGCCAAATCTTAAAGCAACTGGCCAGTACAAACTAAGGGTGTAGACAATGCCATAAATATATGATAACCATATCAACATGCAAATGGATACAAACCTAAACCACAAAAATCAACAAAGGAAAAATAGCAAGGAGGAGTTGAAAAAGAGGATAATTATACCATTCAGTCTAAAGTAGGAGGTGACACCTCAACCCCCCTTAATAAGGCCTTACTGATATATACAAAGGATCATTAAATAGGACCTACCTAAGCTCCATCAATATACAACAGTAAAAACTCAAGAAATGAAGATTGACATCAATTAGAAAATGAGACGTAAGACCAATCAACACCACTATTTAAAATAAGGGAAAACTCTATTTTTTAGGGTAATGTGGCTTCTATCACCAAATTTTTAATCCACCCATCCTCATGAGACTTCTTTCATGGAACATATGGGAGTAAAAGGAAGCCCCCTTCAACAAAATGAAATTAGAAGGTTGATTTCGAAAAATAAGCCAAACATAGTCTTTCTTGAGGAGACCAAGTTATCAGTAGAGGAGATGGATATAGTGGTTGATAAATAGTGGCCCATATATCTAGTATAATCTCTTAGCTCTCAAGGGTCATAAAGTGGTCTCTCTTATCTATGGGATCCAAAGGAATTTATGGTGTAGGCGACTATGGGAAGTTGGGTCATTTTGGGACTTCAAGGGAAATGGAGGAAAAAGGACAACCTCCAATGTATTAAACATATATGCAGCCACTACAATAGAGGACAAACAAATGCAATGGGATTATATTTATCATCTCAAGCTCTAGTTTCTCAATGATAAGATGGTCCAAGGGGATTTTAATATTTTTATTTTTTTATATGAAAAGATGGGAAGGATGAAAATATTGGATACTACAATTGATTTAATGCAAGAGCACTTGAGGCATATCCACTTGATTAATGTTAAGCTCAATAATGGATTAATGACATGGATGAATAAATGACATGGAATCACATGCATCCTAGAGCACTTGGACAGGTTTATCATTTTGGATGCCCTTCTATCTCTAGAAGTAATTCTAAAATATCTTATCCTTAATAATGCAATATCAGACCACTAGCTTGTTTACCAGATCTTTGGTAATTTTCTAGGGATTACCCACCCTTTAAATTTTGGTTTATGTGGTTTAGAGATACTTCCTTTAGGCCATTATTTATTCAGTACTAGGGGGAAGGAAATCCAAGATATAGCACTCCAATGTATTGCTTTGCTAAGAGATTACAGTTCATCAAAACAATAATTAAGAATGGAACTAACATGATTTTGGAGATGTGAGAGCTAAAAATGTAGGTTTGGTTTTCCAAATAGAGAAATGAATATTTATATTCACTCAGGACTTATAGAGGAGCTTAGAAAATAGGAAATCCAAGTCTCTTTTGAGTTAGAAAAATGGGAAAGGAGGGAGGAGCTCTTATGGAAATAAAAATCTAAGATCCAATGGCTATAGGAAGGGAACAAAAACTCTACTTTCCTCCATAAATATCTTCTATCCAGAGAAGTTTTAAACTTTGTACCTTCCTTGAAGATGAACATGGGTACTCCAATTTACTCTTGGGATGGGATGAAGAAAATTTCCATTGATTACTTTGATATTCTTTTCTCTACAATCTCTCTAGACTCTAAGGCTCGGGAGGAAATTCTATAGGGAATCCCTTCCCTTATTAAGGAATATGATAATGAGGTATTGAAAACACTAGTTTCTAGCAAAAAGTAAAAGAAGTAGTTTTCAGTATGGAAAAAAAAATAACTCTTAGTCTAGATGGTTTTTGCATCAAGTTCTTCCAATAATTATGGGACCTGCTCAATGATGTTCTTCTTACAAAGGTAGAAGAAGTGTGGGTGGCAAATTTAATTTTGAAAGAAATCAATAAAATCTATATTATGGTCATACTTAAGTCCTAAGAGGCAGATCAAATTTTTGGTTTTAGACTGATATATTTGTGTAATGTTCTCCTCAAAATTATTATGATAGTGATAGCTCAAAGGTTGAAACCCTTCCTCCCTATGCTAATCTCACTAGATAAAGGAGGATTTGTGGGAAGGATACAAGTTGTAGATGAAATAGTGCTTACTCAGGAGGCTCGTTACTCCATGCAGGTACAAATATCCCCCTCCATGTTTATTCATTTGGACCTATCCAAGGCTTATGATAGGGTAGATTGGGATTTTATTTTATAGGTCTTAAGAATGTTTGGCTACTCCTAAGTTTGGGTGGATTGGATTACAGGTACTATTTCCTCAATATCTTATGTTGTGATTATAAATAGTATTTTGTCTCCTTTTTTACTTTTATGTGATTACACCAAGGATATACTCTTTCTCCCTATATGTTTATCATTATGGTATATTTTAGGTCATCTTCTCTCTAGGGAAAGGAAAAAAAAATCCATTCAAGGAACTAGATGTGCATCGACAACCCCTTTGTGAGGGTACCTAGGAATAGATATATGGAGATATGATATTATATTATATAAGGGTTGGCATGGACCACACATAATCCAAGGTTGATTATATAATATTATATTAGTAGTCAGATCCCCAAAGTCAAATTAGAATATGGGTATATAAATAAGGGATATTTGTCATTGTAATGATCATGAAGATCAATCATATGTAATCATCTTTTCCTACAAAGTGGCTTATGGTACTTTGCCCTCTCTAAGTGGTGTTCTCATCTTGGAAGATCTTGTGGAGTTATTCCTTAAGGAGTATTATTGGTGTTTCCCTACCTTAAGGGTATTATCTATCTTTGTCTCATTGTGTGGATTTTTATTGTGGATAATTATTTGTAGATGAATGATTTGATATTTTTGCATATTGGTGAATTATTTTTGTTAATAAGAATAATGTTTCATAACACCCTTCTCCCTATCATTTATAGTTTTTAGATTACTCAACCTTGATGGGTCATGCTACTACATTAGAAGCATCCATATTCAAAAGAATTCTAAACCTCTTTTTGATAGTTATAGGACAACTTATTAATAAGGAAAAGTCTAAGATCATATTCTTTCATTGTACTGCTAGATTAAAAACCATGATTTTAAATATTTTAAATTTCAAGAACACATCTCTTCCAATAGGAGTTCGCTTAAAGGTGACCAAGAAAAAAAAGTAGAATGGGGGTGGTTGATAGAGAAGATACATAGTAGGATGAACAATTGGATGAATCAGTGGTTTTTTATTGCAGGTAGATTCACTTTGGTTAAATAATTTTTACAATATATTGCCACATCTTTCTCCTCATTTTTGATTTTTTCTAAGGATGTTATAAGAAATTTGGACAATATTTATCAAAGGTTCTTATAGAGAAGGGCAAAAGCAAAGCATAAGTAGGCCCTAGTGAAGTGGGATCAACTTTGTCTTCCAAAAAAAGGAGTCTTAGGCCTCTAATCAGTGGTTAAAAATAACTTAGCTTTGGTAGCAAAATTATATTGATGGATAATTATTTCCCCTAATGAGTTATGGGCGTAGATCCTAAGAGCCAAGTATGCAAAAAATCGAGCTTCAAAATTTTTTACTAGATATCAACTTCCTCAACGAGGATCTTTGGTTCTTGAGGTACTAAGGATAGGGGAGACAATTATCAAACTACAACTATTTTGGATAGTGGGGAATGGTCATCAATCAATATTTTGGACAAACACTTATGATGGTTTGTCTCCATTGACTCAATAATTTCCAAAACGATGAGACATCATGGAACAACTCCATAGTAGAGGTTGTATAAACATATCACATTATTATAGAAACTATGGGAAAAGAAATTTTGAGGATAGAGTATGGATTCCAATAAGGGACTAGTCAATTCTAGAAATAGAGGATGTCAAGGAGGCTATTTATTAGATTCTTAGAAGATAGTTATTTTCTTAGGCGAAAGACAAAGACAAGCTAGGACGGGGCTACATTCTAATAGTGTGTATACTATAGCTCTAGGATATTCATCCCTCACTCATCATATATAAAATCTACTTAGTGATGTCTTCAACCAAATCTAACGAATTTTGACTTATCCTAAAGTGAGACTCTTTATCTAGCTCCTACTCGACAAGAGACTTCTTATAGGAGATCAATTGATGAAATGAGGTTTTTTTTATTCGTTTAGATCTGAATTATGTTGTTTAGAGAATGAGACATGAGACCACCTTTTTTTCTTCTATCCCCTAGCCATTCAATTATGAAAATGGTTGGCAACCTTTTTAGATCTAAGATTCAGGTAATTCATTTCCCTTAAGTAGGCATAAATGACTTGGCCTAGAGTGAATGGATTGGACAATTCAATGAAACATATAGATTTGGTTGATATCTCTTTAATGCTCTAGAATATATGAAAAGAAAGGAATGAAAGAATATTCAAAGCATTTCACCATAATGTTCAATATATTTGGGAAAATATTGTAACCAATATCATGGAAACTACTATGCATTGAATCCTCCCTCCATAATATCTCAATAACGACATATTTTATTCTCTAGGATTCAACTCCCTATAGATAAATGGAGATGTGGGTATCCACAAGGTCCTCATCCTACTATTCAAATGTATGGACCATGAAGCCTCTCCTAAAGGCATGGATAAGTTCAACACTAATGGTTCGTCAAGAGGTAATCCATGAAGGGCAAGCATATAAGACAGAAATATTCTCAAACGGTACTCATGGTTTTCTTTTCATAGAGATTATTGGTATCCTCCCTAATAATCTAGCAAAAGCATGTGCTATCCTTTGTGGCATTTAGAAAGCTACTAATATTGGTTGGTCTGCAATATGAGTAGAATCAGACTCACAAGTAACCATAAATAAACTAAAGGTATCCATGAGAACCTCCTCTTAGAATTGGAAGTTACAAAGGGTCATTGACAAGATACATGCACTTCAATCTAGATTTAGAAAAATAGCTTTTTTTCTTCATCCTTGAGAACAAAATAAGATTACAAATGCTATGGTGAATTGGGCTTTAGACAACGGGGATCTAAATTTTTTTGGAGATCGTCCATGATGGTGGATGCAAAAAACTAGGGAAGATCTATAATGTATACTACATATCGATGTTGGTAATTTTGGTTCTATTGTTTTGGAGATCCTCCATGATGGTGGATGCAGAAAACTAGGGAATATCTATCATGCTACCAAAAAATTTAGAATCACAACAATATGTGAGCTCTGGTGGACTCACCGCTTTGACCTAGGGTGGCTTGATAGCTAAACAGGTTCAGGTCTGGACACCCTAATATGAGCCTATGATAATGGTCTTTAGACAAATGTGCTCAACTAGATTTTTGATATGTTATTGGTTTGTAAGAATGGTGACCAAGCATACAAATGAAGTGTTTCAGACATAGAAGCAAACTGATGCTTTATCCATTGAGTTACTATAGCAAATTTTAATTAATTACATGAAACAGAGAGAAAAAGGAAGGAAAATTTGATAAATCCATATTCATTCGAATATTGCAATCAACATGAATTTTTAAATCAAAAAAAGAAACATTGCCTGTAGATTCAAATAATGTAATATACAGACAAGTAACACACACATTGCACCAGAATACGCCAAAGAGTAGAAACCATAATTATGTATTATATTCAATGTCTGATGATTACAATGATAGATCCTGGCAGTGTGCTCAGGTCTCCCAAAGAACACAATATAATATTCACCCTGTTCGAATGTCGTAACAGGGGAACGTAATCTATTGTCCTAATTGTAGTGACATATAGACTCTGGCTCCTCAAGCAACTCCTAGGAAATGATCTTAGGTGAGCTACTCAACTCTCAGTAGTACATGTATAAAGGTGAGAAGAATGGAGATATGGAGAACAAAGACAACATAGGAAAAATACAGTCATCCCAAATTGAACACTCGAAATGCCTCCTACCGAATTTTTCTATTCTAATGCTCGATCCTTGATTTTGGCTTGAAAGACCTCTTTTATAGTTTGAATTTTGTAATTCTGTTTTGAATACTTGGTGCATATGCAACCACTTGGCATCCTCTCTACCACTAATTTTTGTGAATGTATTACAACAAGAACTGGGTTGTCATAGGCTATCAAAATTAGAGAAATTGTGCCACATGTCCTCAAATATTTAGGTTGTTCTTGTTCTATGACTGGCTTTGATTACTTTACCCTTTCCTAGAATTTTAACTCCCAATGGTTCTGCAATTTGATGCTGTAATGTGGTGGTTTACAATTGGGCTTCAATGGTTTACAGTTGGGTTGATGAGTTGTCTCATGGGTTGTCTTCAACTGAGAGAATCATCTCTGTGAAGCTTTGGGGTAGTTGAATCGTCATCTTCTAATTGGTCTAAAATCAGGTCTAATTTCAATGAATGTAGTTTCTTCCAGATTGTTTGGCTTCCAGTGTCTTCCATGGCTTGGTTCGGTCAGCTATGAGTCCTCTTCCTCTTTGGATTTTTACTGTTTGACCTTCATCTGTTGCTTGTAAGTCAAAAGACAATCAATATTAGTCTTTATTGCTCTTGGTGGGAAAATGAAATCAAAATTTGTTATTATTATTAATATTGATGATTTTAGATTTATTAAATGTCTTCCTAAGGTTTAACATTAGCCTCTTTTATTATTATTATTATTATTATTATTATTAATATTATTAATATTATTATTATTATTATTATTATTATTATTATTATTATTATTATTATTATTATTATTATTATTATTATTATTATTATTATTATTGTCATTATTATTATTATTATTATTATTATTATTAATTTTTTATCATTTTCTAATGTTTTGGCTTTTAATTTTAAAATTATTAAATTTCACATTAAGGTTCATATTAACATTAATCCTAAGGTTTCCTTTGGATATTAAGCTTATAATGCCCAAGAATTAATATTAATAAATGCCAAAGTATTCACATTAATATCAAATGTCTCCAAAGTATTCGTTCTCCTTTTAATTCCATGCCCTCAATTATTAATGTTCTCTTCCTTGATTTTAATGTTTGAAATATTAAATTCGGATGTTTAAAAGTCTTCATAATTTTATTAAAATACCCAGGATCTCATATTTCATGCTAAAATCATTTCTATAGTTAAGACTTCAAAAAAAATCCCTTTTAAATTTCATCGATGATGCATAATCCTTATAGCTCATGCAAAAACCCTTATCGCTGATGCATCGACGATGACATTGTTCTAGCGACGATGGAACTTAAGTCATTAAATTTGTGTCGCTCATGCAAATCCTTTGTCATTTATGGAAGAGTGATGACTTTGTTATATTGGTGATGGATTCTCATTGATATTAAATTCATGTTGAAACATTTAGGCTTAATTAAAATGATAATATTGTTTTTATCGATGATTATTAGCAAAGACACTCTTGTCGACGATGTAAAATATTTGTTGCTAATGCATCGGTGATGGCTCCTTTCCATTAGCGATGATATTTCATTGGATGTCGACAATGCATGATTTTATTAGCGATGGAATTTTATTGGCCAAATTATTTATTAAATCATTCAAATTAATTAAATCATTCCATAAAGTCTTATTAAAGTGCTCAACATTAGGGTTAATTAATCATTATATTTGCTCACATCCATATAATATTATTTATGTTGTTAATGCCTTGAATAGCCTGCTATAGCCGTTATATCTGATAACAAACCATTGTTGTTGATGTATCGTCGATAGGCTTTCTCGAAGAGCGATGAAGACTGCCAAAAATGCACGGTGGCTGATGTAAAACCATTATCGTTGATGCATCGACGATAGCCTTTCTAGAAGAGCGATAAAGATTGCCAAAGATACTCAATAATTTATGTAAAACCCTTATCATTGATGCATCGATGATAGTTTTAGTCAATCAGTGATGGTCTCCAAGTCATTCAAATTTATTTCACTAATGCAAAGTATTGGTCGTTGATGCAAGAGCGATAGTCAAATTTATTAAACTCATGTCACCAATGTAAGAGTAATGGTTTAGGTCTATCAATGACAATTGCTCTAAGTCATATATTCCTTTCACTATTCGAAGATCTTTGTCACCGATGTAAGAGTGATGGCTTTGATTTTTGACGATAAGCTTTCCCAAGATCTGAGTCTGTAAACTTTAGCACCAAATTGAAAATGGATAATTTTGCACAGATAAATGAGATGTTATTATAGTGACCATAGAAATTTTCTACTCATCCAAGAATTAATTTTAGTCTTGGTTTATGGAGACCAAATCTGACTCGGAGCTCTGATTTGTCCCATAGTTCCAAAAATAGGGTAAAATATAAAGTGCTCAAAATATTATATTAATTTCCAAGAATCTAAATGGTCCAAATGGGTACTCAAATCCATTGATATCATAAATAAATTCATCATGTTTCATGAGATAGGTCATTTTAAAGTTCACAAGATGCTACTCTAAATTATTATTTCTAGATAAACCTGATGGTTAAACCTCTAGAAATTTAGTTTCATTGTGAATATGAGATGAATCTATTTCTTCCAATTTTTAAATCAGCTCAAACGTAGTTTTCTAGCTCAATTTATGGCCATATCAATTTGCATCAAAATGTAGGGCAAAGTGACAAGATTGGAGTAACCCTAAAATGAAATTTAATTATTTAGACCTTAAAAAAACCTTAGGACTCAAATTTTCTAAATTAATCAAGCCAAAATAATGCAAGTTATATGTAAATATTCAAATACATTGAATTTAAATTAATGTAGCTAAAGCCCAGTCTTCAAAAATATAAAATTTCAACAATTTCAAAACTCTGATATAGCTAAAACAAGTTCGACAATTTGGGCAATCCTACAAAAAACATCCTCCTCCTCAAATAAGATTTTGATATTTTTATGTCATGTAGTTCTACTCATCCAAAATTATATTGAGCTAAAATTTTGAGAGTAGATGCCTGACAAACCTTAGAACATCACCAATTTTTAGATCATTTAAAGCAATACAGATCCTAGCATATCCCAATGTGTGAACGAGATTTTTGGCAAGTGACTATGCAAGGATTTCATCTAGTTTGAGCAATATCAGAGGTGATGGCAAGCTAATGAGTGGTTTTAGGTGATCTTATGGCTTCATGGGAGTGAGGAGAAGGTAGGAATATAAATTTTTAAATCTCTACAGGTGTATCTACCTGTCAAAACTTATCAAATACAGGTAATACATGCGAGAGAAAGAAACCAGGACTCGATTCATAACCATATGGCAAGGATCCTCCCAATAAGGTACACATGTTCAATGGGTCCCTCTCTCAAGACTATGATTCCTCTCCTCGATATTATGTTGAGAAATTAAAAGGTTCTGTGAAACCTCCTTCGGGTAGTGGAACCCTCTTCCTCCTAGCGAGTGAAGACCTAGTAATTCCTGAAACCCTAATGGCAAATTATATTTCTATTGAATCCCACAATATGGTGGGGAAACTTGTCGAAGCATGGCCATATATGGAATCTATTCGATGGTGGGCCTATACCAAATGGACAACCCTAGGAAATATGGAGTTGGTTGCCCTTTCAAAGGGTTTTTTCTTATTTGACTCAATAATGAAGAAGATACCTCCTGGATTCTTACCAAGGGACCTTGGTTCTTCGGTTGGAAGAGTCTCTTTCTTCGAAGGTGGGGTTAATATTTCAACCTCAATATTCAGAGCATAAATTTTTGAATCAATCTAGGTTCAGTTACCATATCTGCCTACCCATTTTTGACACAGATATTTTAAAGGGTATTGGCAAATATATGGGCAAGCTGGTTGCAATCGACCCGATGACCAGAGCACGCACTCGCATGGTACATGCTAGAATTTATTTTAATGCCAATCTAGATTCCTAGCTTCCCACTCAGATAAATTTGGTTTATAGCTTCTATCATAGATGTCAAGCCATAGAATATGAGAATAAGTCTACATTCTACATTGAATGCAATGCTTAGGGCCATCTCAAAACCCAATACCCATTGCCAAGAAACTCAAAGGAGATGAAATTACCCAATACCTCTCGAAGTGGGTTACAGATTGGGAGATAACAAGGTATACCCCTATAGGGCAAGCAAAAAATAAGCTACTACCAGAAGAAGGATCAAATTCCAAAAAATTCCAAAGGAAAGCAGATTGAAATCCAATATTCGAAGAATGATCATCCAAAGGTGAGTTCCATTTTTGCCTTCCAAAATTGTTTTGATGTTTTAAAAGGAACTATTTTTCATGGGCCTGAACTTGGTGAGGATGACATTACCTCATATCTGGCTGAAATCCTAGTTTATGACCAAGATGAGCCTCATTCCCCGACCAGATTTGGGTCCTCTAATACTATCTCAAAACCTACATCCACCCCTGAGGGGCATATAGAAATTGGCAGTCCCATCTCATACAAAGTGGATAAAGAAGATAAATATGATTTCAGCCCCATTAACACTAGAAGTCTCAATAAATATTATGTTGACATCAACAGTGGAAAGAAAAAAAGGGAAGACCCTCTATAAATGATTAGAAGAAAAATAAGACAGAAAATGATATTGCAAATGGTACACAGAAAAACCTATTCCAAGATCTTCTCGAACAGGATAAGGATGAATCAATAAGACCTAAACCTCCCTTGCATCAATCCAGCAAGGGAGACCAAAAACTTTCCAAAAATTCTAAATGAGGATCCTCTCATGGAATGTGATAGGCCTCAACAATGTTGTCAAGCAAAGGCGTGTTTGCACTCTGAGGAAAGAACATAGAACCACTATCATAGCGAAAATAAAATCCAAAAAATCACAAATTCTATTTGTAAAAATGGTGAGTTTTCTTTTTGCCCCACTCAAGGTACGTCTGGGGGACTTCTCTGTATTTGGGACTCAAACAAGTTAGAAGGTAGAATCATTTCCTCTTTCGACAGGGTCCTCAATATGATCTTCTTCTGTAAAAGCAGTAATTTCTCTTGGTATCTGTGCAATTTTTATGCCCCTAACAATCCTCTTAGTCATAGGGGCCTATGTGATACTCTAAGTCATATGAGAAGTGATTTCTTAAACCTTCCATGGATTATCGCTACATATTTCAACTCTCTCCTTTTCCTTCTAACAAGCAGGGAGGGAACCCGATGCCCTCCAAAAGCATTGAGGATTTTCATAACTTTGTCACTGATTGTGAGCTGATGGATGTTCAGAATAAAGGGGTAAAATACACCTAAAGCAATAGGAGAATTAGATCAGAACATTTAAGTTAAACTTGATAGGGTTTTTTTGTCTCAATAAGCTATACCGGTGATGGGTGATGGCACTCCTATATGTCTTCCTAGATTTGGATTTGATCATTGTCATTTACTATTTGAAGCTGATAAATGTCCTTATTTCAAAATTCCCTTCATATTTGAAGTTATGTGGACTCAGAACCCAAATTTGCGGATGCAAATTACTAACTAGTGGTAATTTGATTGTCAAGGGTCCTTTATTTTTAGGGTTTCTCAAAAAATTAAGTGTATCAAATAAAATCTTCGAGTCTAGAATAGATAAGCTTTCGGTAACATATTTGAAAATAAGAAGATTTTGCAAAAGCTAAAAATTATTGAACTCCAAATTTAGAATGGGAAGATCAATGAACAACTCAAAAATGAAGAGAGACAGGTTCTTGCAGACTATCATAATGTACTGGCTAAAGAGGAGACTTTCTAGAGGCAAAAATCAAGGGCCCTTTAGCTCAAAGAGGCAGACTCTAACACAAAATTCTTTCATGCCACTACCCTTAGGCATCGAAGTTTGAACAAAATTAATAAATTAACTAGAAGTGATGGCACCGTCATCAAGGATAATTTTGAGATCTAAAATGAAGCTTCATCTTTATTTTAAGGTCTTTTGGGAGCCAACCCCAAAAATACTACCCAGGCTAGTAGACAATTTCTCCACCATATTCCCAGCCTGGTCAATTCAGATATGAATTTGAATCTTATCAAATCCCTCATCCTTAATGAAATTAAAGATGCCCTTTTTTCTATGCACCCTGATAAAACCCCAAGCCCTTATGGGTTTTCCCCCTGGTTCTACCAAAAATTTTGGGATATCATTGGGCCTGACATTTGTAATTCCATAATTGAACTTCAGCAAACTAAATCTATATCCAAAAGTATCAACTCCACTTTCATTGCCTTGGTTCCCAAAGGGTCTATTTGTAAATCTATGTCATATTTCAAACCCATTAGTCTTTGCAATTTTCTTTACAAAAATCTCACTAAATCCATGGCTAAAAGACTCAAGGAGATCCTTACTCAGATCATAGGCCCTTGTTAAGGTATATCTATTAAATGAAGAAATATTACTGATGGTGTTATCACGTTACATGAAGTCCTTCATTTTACCAACCTTAACAAAAAAGTCGCCATGTTTTTCAAAATTGATATAAATAAGGTATTTGGCAGAGTTAATAGATATTTCCTAATTTTTGCCCTTCTCAAATTTGAATTTCATAGATAATGGGTTGATATTGTTCACAATTGTATATCTAATCCTTGGTTTTCAATCCTGGTAAATGGATCTGTAGCAAGATTTTTCCCTAGTAATAGTGGCCTATGATAGGGAGATCCTCTCTCCCCATCCTTTCTATCATTATTACTGAATCCTTGGGTAGAGTGCTCAAAAATTCTTGCTCCAATGACATAATTTTAGGAATTAAGGCTGCATCCAATTTAAGAGCTCTATCTCACCAGCAGTTCATTGATGATATCATCATTGCTACACATGCTTCTGTGTGGAAGCAAAATCCATTAAGTATTCTTGATCCTTATGATATAAAAGCAAATATTGCACACATTTTTCAATGTGTTATATCTTAGTTACCTACTCAATATTTGGGCCTCCCTCTTTTCACCAGTGCTTTGAAGGAATCCATGTGGAGTAATATTATTGAGAGGATTAACAAAACACTTGCAGGTTGGAAAGGAAACCTCCTCTCTCAAGCATCCAAAGCCACCCTGACAATGGCTCATCTCCAAAGTGTTACTATTTATTTCATGTCCATGTTTAAAGTTCTTGTTGTGGTCTACATGAAAATTGAGCAAATCTAGAAGAGATTTTTGTGGGCAAGTGCCAAGGACAGGAAATGATTTCATCTGGTTAGTTGGGACAAGGTGTGCTCCATAAAAATTTAGGGGGGATTGGGAATCTGAAGAGTTTTTAATATGAACACAGCCTTGTTAGCCAAGCAAGCATGGAAGGTTTTCACCAAAAGTAACCTTGAATGGGTCTCAATTTCAACTAGAAATTCTTTTAACATTATAAATTCACCTAAAAACAACAAGGTGTCCTCTTGGAATTTCAGAACTATTGTTCAAGAATCTAAGAAGATATCCCAAAAATTCAATGATATCTTTATCAACCATGTGTACTGCGAAGTTAACAAACCTGCAAATATTCTTGCCAATTGGGGAGTTACCCATAAATATCTATCCATTTGGAAAAAAATATTTCCCCAAGAAGTTTTAAATGCTACTAATAATGATTTGGTTTTAAAGTTGTGGTCACAGGTTTTGGTGAGTCAGCTTCTCCAACGCTGACTCTACCCTTTTCAACATGATGTGTTTCTTTGGTTCTAATTCTCATGGCAGAAGTTTTTTGATTAGCGTGACTCTCTACATTTCTATTAGTGTTGGTATTTGGTTCTACTATTTCCTTTTCGTGAAGTATGCAATGTCCCAAGATAGGCCCTATCAGTGGGTTTGCCCATGGTTGTCTTCTCCAAGCATGTCAAGTCCCTGAGTAGGTCTAGGTTGTGCAATTGGCTGTTATCAAAAAATGTCAATATACGTCAAGTCTTGAGATGCTTAATTTTATATCTTATGAATTTTAAGATTCATTATTTCAATCATTTGGCACTCCTAATCCTATCCCAACCCTATCATGTGTGAAGTCTGTCTTGTGCCATGTCTATTATTTTTTGTGTTAGTTCCCTATGGAGAATTATTATGTGGTTTGTCAATCACACCAACTCAGCTTCTGGAAAGGACATCTATTATACCAAAAAATTCTATATTTACATCCTTGGTTTGTGTTAGTCCATTATCATCTGGTTTTATTTTATGTTGTGTGTCATAGGCTGTAAGAAGATTTTGTGGTCTTCCTTTCTCCTCAGTATTGTCAATATGGCCCTGCTTGAGCCATCTACCCTTCATCTTGATCCCCTATCTCACACCTTTCTAGAAGCTCATGGTCTGATTCTATTTCTAAGAAAGTTTAAAGGGGCTGAGCAAGATATCATTGAAGCCTTTGTCATTTCATGGAATAATGGTTATGTTGTTGTGTGTAACCTCTATTTTAGAGTTATTATTAAGTTGATGGTTGAGGTGATAGAACTATAGGTGAAAGGGCGAGCGATGTGAAGAGATCATCATAATTGGGAACTTGAGCTCCAAGGTTTCCCAAATAATTCAAATATTTTCAAGTGGAAGGGTGTTGTTGTTGATTATGAGTCACTGCCTATGCCTTGGCCCACGGTGTCTATTATAGTTTTTATAGATATTTTTTGAGCTTCCCCTGCACAAGTTTTTGTCATATCTCCTTTACATGTCTTTAAAATAGTTACTTCTCTTAAGCAACCCCTGTGTGGGTATTTCTCAGATTACGTTTTTGCTTTTCTGATGTCAGGCGTCCATCCAGCCTTCTCTGCTATTGTTTGGACCTTTTATTCAGGTTGTTGTTGGCTAATATGCAGGACTATTTCATCTTATGCTATTAGTTTAGCTACCAGTTATGTACTTGGGTTTGGGGCCTATTTAAACCCCGTACTTAATAAATTTTACCTACCCAAAAAAAACTCCAATGCAATCAACATCCTAAAAATCTTGGTGTGAGCCAATTTTCAAAGATCTTGATGCAAGCCAAAATTCCAAATTAATCTTAAAAATATTTAGACTCTTGAATTTGATATGTCTTTGCAAAATTGGGGTATAAACCAAGTTGTAACTGTGGGGTACAACAGGTTATTATATATCGTGACTTATAATAAAGTCATAAGCTTTTTTTCTTGTATTAGCATGATGCGCTTCAAACATAATTTTTCTCTTCTATAAAATATTACATGAAAACCTTGTTTGCATGGCAAGGCAGACGATGTAGCTTTCTTATTTGCTTATAAGTAATACAAAAATATTTTTAACAAAAAAACAATTTTTAAACTAATAATAATTTTTTTAAATTAAATTTAGCCAAGGGTTGTGATCTAATTCCTATAAAAAAATTTGATCATGTTTAACAATTGTTAATCTTATATTAGGCACATAGATTATTTAGATTAGAATGTGTGTGGAAACATTTGTTTTACATAGTGGAATTGATAGCTGCCACGATGATCCAGGAGCGTTGTCTACCATTATGGATGCCATGGTATTTTGTGTTGTCCACCTCAAAAGCCACCACATAGTTTTCTGTGCAGTATGCCCCTATAACCACCATGTCACATTCATTTTAAACCTTTTACTCATTGAAAACACCAAAAAATGGACAAGCATTCATTTTGGCAAGGCTCGAGATTTGAACCCTAGGCGTCTATCCCCCTTACGAGGTTTCATCGTATCGATTGGTCTACACCTCGGACATTATGGCAACATTTTTTAAAAATTGGAATATACTCGATTGAAAATTGTCTCGTTAGTATTACATCATGACTACATAATGGTATTACATCAACATTTTTGGAAATTATACATGTTTAATTTTCAACATTTGAACTTGTTCCCTCCTTAAAAGTTAAGGTATATATGGTGGCACATATTGATACCTAATAATTTTCATTTATGAAAGCTAAGTATTATTGATCCATATGAATATTAAATAAGTTAAGAGTTGTGATAATCTTAAGATTTTAAGTAAACATAGTACCATCAATCATGTTTGACAATTGCAAATATTCTATTAAGTACATGTATTATTTAGATTGGAACATGGGTGACCCCATTTTTTTAAATTGGTTATATTGAATTGAAATGGGTCTTATTTGTATTACATCATTATCACATAGTGTAATATTGAAAAGTCGCCAATTCTAAAACTAATAGAATATGTGCAAAATGTTCCTTTACTATTGAATTAAAAAGAATGTTACAACATAGTCTCCTTAGAGACAGCTTTTTCTTTCCCTTCTGATGAGGCCTGGAAATGCCTCAATCATAACATGTTTTGTACACTAAAAATGTCTATAAACTCTTATGTTTTATCTGATATGTTATTTAAGTTGATTTAATATCGTTGTATATTAACCATTTTGCATGATCAATGTATTTGAAATATTATATGCTGATTTTACTGCTTTTTGCATAGTTTTGTGTTCTTTTTGCTATGATTTGCTACAATGGGATATGCTTAGAATAATAGCAGCATTTCACTAATCATATTTTGATTTGTTTCAAGCATTTACTTCACCTAAATCGGCAGCAGTGCAAGCAAAGCTATTCTTTGTGCGGCAAAAGCTGGTCTTTCCCATGTAAATTCCGGCCAAGTTGTCCATAAAAAGCAAGGCATGGAATTCACATGAGGAAAGGGATGAAGACCATTAGAATTTGATCTTAGGAGATAACCCACCGAGAGATGCGGAAGAAATCAATGGAAAAGCATACATTTGTTCATTCGAAGTATCTTCGGAATGAACAGATATCTTCGGAATGAAGAAACACAGCATCTTCGAAATGAACGGATCTTCGGAATGAAGAATGCAGCGTCTTCGAAATGAGCGGATCTTCGGAATGAAACATGCAGTATCTTCGGAATGAGCGATCTTCGGAATGAGAATGCAGTATCTTCGGAATGAGCGATCTTCGGAATGAAAACTGCACTATCTTCGGAATGAAGCCACTTATCTTCGGAATGAAGAACAGAATGTGTTTTTGACCTTTTGACCGATTTTTGAAGCCGAAAAAGGGAAATAAAGGTTGGAAAAAGTAAAGAGAAATATCTTCCATCTGTCTTTGCCGTCATTGCTGACCAAATCCATCATTAAGGGAAAGATCAGGTTTTAGTCCTCTTCTAGGATAAAACCAGAATTTGTTGCAGCATTGTAGGATTAGATCTTTTGAGATATTCTTTGTTTGTAATCAGATCAGAGGATAGCTATAAATATTGCTCCCGTTCAGGTTGAGCTTAGTAGTAAGTAGGAGAAAGTAGAAAATAGAGTAAGGAAGCTAGCAGAAAATACAGAGTATAACTAGAAATTGACTGTTACAGTCCTGTAACAGTTTTTTAGCAGAATTCTTGTAATCATGTCTTTTGATCAATAAAGTGCACCAGTTCTATTTCAAACTACTTGTAAATGAGTGTGATTAAGATTTAGAAAAAGAGAGAGACTTACACCTTCTTATGGACAAAGAGGCTGGCCACTTCCAGACCTAGGAGGAGGACTAACAAAGCAGGTTTTTATTACGATTTTCTTTGCGACCAGAATGAGTTGTAGAACTTGTTATGTCAAATTGATTGTAAATAGTTGACAATATTTGCAGTATTAGTTTATTTATGCTAAGTTTAATCTTGTGCTTAAAGCTTTTAGTTGCAATCTTACTTTCAGAAAAGTTTCCACTTTATTTTTAGGTTGTTATTTCCAGAATTTACTGTTTTTCAGCAATTTCCTGCATTTTTATGTTTTGCTGTCAAAATCTGAACAGAAGATTGACAACCTTCTGTTACAAAATTTTGATAGTTTTTATTTCCACATTAGATCTAGACTTTCATTACTGCAAAAGTAATTAGATTTCCTTTACGCAATTAGGATCAGACTTTCAATTACGTAATTGTTAATTCTGCAATATAATTAGGTCTCATTCTGCAATTGTAATTAGGACTTCATTTCTACAGTTAGTGATTAGTTTCCAATTCTGCAACTTAGATTAAGATTTAATTCATGCAATTTAGAGATAGGAATGTTCCAAAACCCCCACAAAATCGGTTCCACCAATAAGACTTGTTGCCCTAGATTGACCTAAGTTATAGCTGTTTCACTTCTTCTCCCATAGATAGCCTTGTACACTGCCCTGGATTGATAGATTCATTGAGAATTAATGATGGTATAACGACTACGCATCATTTTGGCACCGTTCTTGGGGAATAGTGTTGTCAGAAGAAAACAAATAGTCCAATAGCTGTAATCAGACTAAACTGTGAACATTCAGGTTAAAATCTGAATATAACGATAGAGTAAGATAACAACTATTGACTTAATTTATGTCATTTAGGAGTAAACATGAATGAGTAAGTCTAGGGAGACCCCAAAGGATCCCTGGCTTGTCCCATTAAGGAGATCTTCATGCCTAAGGGGTGAATCACCTGTGTTTGAACTACTTGAAAGATTGAAAGAAAAATCACCAGTCTCACCATCAGTAGAACATTTTGAGAAAGGAAAATCACCAATTGTATCAACAGAATATCTTAAGGAAGAAAATTCATCAGACTCATCAACAGAAAAGTTTGAACCTCTTGAGAGAACAATTTGGAAAGCTTTAACTTCTCCAAGGAAACAAGAAACTATGGCAGAAGGAGGCAATGTAGATGGCCAGCATGGCTATGTTCATAATGAAGGGGATGATCGGGATATACTCCAACCGTCCAGAACATTTGAATATCCTATTCATCTGAATCCAACACAAAACTCTCCCATGAAGACCATTTCACCTTCAGTACTTCCCACCTTTCGAGGTGTTGTATACGAAGATCCTGACCAATTTTTGTTTGAATTCAAGGTAGTATGTCAGACCTATGATTATATAAATGACAATAAAAAACTTAAGGTTTTTCCCTCAACTCTCAAGGATTCAACATTACGCTGGTTCATGAGCTTAGAGCCAAATTCCATAAGAACACGGGATCAAATGGAGACTGTCTTTTTAGACAAATATCAGGAATATTGTCGTGTAAGGAATAGAAAAGATGAGTTATTTAGAATCAAGCGGGGAAGATGATGAGACCTTAGAAGATTATCTTGATAGGTTCTCCTTTGTTCAAAGGAGATGTGGACTAGTAGAACCAGAATTATGTAAAACCATCTTTTTGAGAGGATTGCAAGATGAATCCAGAGAAGTCCTGGATTTGATGGGAAAAGGGGATGTAACCACTCTCAGTAATGAGGAAATTATGGATCTCTGTAGGAATTACTCTCGCACTAAGCAGAGAAGAAGAAAAATCCGCACAAATGAGTGCTGATGTAAAGGACACGATAGAGGAACTTGCAAATTTCAAAGCGATATCCTAGTGCATCTAAACACTACTTTAGGGGAAATCTCTGCAAAAGCTAAAAACACAGAACCTTTGGCAATTTATTGCCCAAGATGTAGAAGTAAACATGCTTTGCAGGAATGTCCTTTGAATAAAACATCTATCTCAGCCATTTGTAGTATCTGTTCAAAAAGGCATTCAACTGATCAATGCCACTGCTACCACAACTCAAAGCTGTGTTAGAAAACCGGCTGAGGAACTCAACTATATTGGACCAAAACAAGGGGGGAATTTTTCTCAATATCAAAATCCCCCTCGTTTTCCTACAAATTGGGGGCATAATCCTGGTACTATGCCTTGGGGACAATCAGAACCACCCCAACGTCCTTGGAATTATCCTCAATGGACAAATTCCCAAGAATGGCCACAATCAAATTGGAGTAATCCGACCTGGAATCGGGAATCAAAACAACCCCTCATGGAATCAAAACAATCCAGCTTGGAATCAAAATCGGACTAATCCACATTGGGTGCAAAACCAACCACGGTGGAATCGGCAATACCGAGTCCTATCCAAGGCGGCAAAGGAATCAAGGTCAAACTCGGCATTTGTTACCTGCACCTAATCAAAATTTTCAAGAAAAACAACAACAAACACGGCAAGTGAAGCAACCTCAATTGCCGAGCTCGACCGGTCACTAATCCAAATAGTGTAAGACAGACACCTCCTGTCTATGTGGCTGAAGCTGAAGAAAATATTGAAATTAATGTTCTTGATTGTAGTGACATTCAACTCCGTTCAGGAAAAGTTGTACCTGAACCAGTTTTAATGGAAACCAAAGATAATGAAGAGCAAGAATCATCAAACCGAGAGAGAATCCAACCAACAAAAGAAACAGAAAAATTGGATCCAACAATAGAAAAAGAGACACAAGCAGAACAATTACCAAGGATAGTTCCATATCCTGAAAGACTTAATGCAATACCAAAAATTTATGAGTCAGAATTGGTCAAAGAACTCAAAAAGTTGACTATCTCATTACCCTTATTGCAAGCCATTAAGGAAATACCAGAAATTAACGATCTTGTCCAAAATTTGTGCATTAAAAGAGCGAGAAGAAAGAAGAAAGCATTCCCCAAGGCTGTGCGAGGTTGAAGGGAAGATAGGTGATCTCTTATCTGGAAAACTACTACCTCCAAAGTATAGTGATCCAGGAAGCCCAGTTATCACAGTCACCATAGGTTCGGTACCAATATCAAATGTGTTAGTGGATCTAGGAGCTGCAATAAATGTCATGACTAAAGATACAATGGAACAATTACGGCTCAAACATCTCGGCCCCACATTTACGAGTTTTAGAAATGGGTGATAGGTCGGTTGCAAAACCTGAAGGAATCATTGAAGATGTCCCTATAGAAGTTTCTTCTTTGGAATTCCCTGCAGATTTTCTGGTTTTACTGACCAAGAAATTCAGCACATGGATATCCCATTATTCAGGAAGACCTTGGCTTGCAACTGCGGCAACCTTCATAGGCTGTAGATCTGGAAATATGACTATTTCAAATGGTATTGAGCTGAAACAAATTTCTTTATATCCTCCTGCAAAACCATCTAGAAAATTTTTAGGTCGGTTATGGTTTTCGACTCGGATGAAGAACCGAGAAGAGGTCATTTCTACACTAGCTACCTTAGTAGTAAGAGAACACACAGAAGACCTCGGTGACACGAGAAAACTTAGAAAATGAAACAATCCTGATGAATGTTATGCATGAACAAGGTTTAGAAGGGGAAGCAACAAATATCCAACAATTGATAAGTAATGAGGAGAATCAAAAATCTGAAGATGTATCATCTGTGCTATCACGGGGAAACTTCTGTTTCACTACCACATGGATGGCACTATCATCCGATTTTTCCTTCTCACTTTGTTCCATACAAGATATGCTTCCCTCAAGCGGCAATGAAACAGAACCGCTTCGTTTCTCCCATCTCGGCAATGTCCTCTTAATCCCTTAAACACCAAGTATGAAGGAGTGAATTCGGTCCTTCTAAATACAAAACAAATAGAAGTCCGACCAGGCAAATTTTTGAACATCTACGACCGACTTACTAGGGAAGAGGAAGAAAAATTGATAGTTGTTTTGCGGAAGCATGTTCATGCTTTTGCTTGGAACTACAAAGATATGTCAGGAGTTCATCATGATATATGTACCCATAGAATCTATACTGAAGAAGTCAAGCCAGTCAGACAATTTCAAAGAAGATTGAATCCTGCCTTAAGAGATATTGTGAAAGAAGAAATTGAAAAACTCCTGGAAGTAGGATTCATTTACCCAATTTATGATAGCCAATGGGTTTCTCCATTGGTAATAGTTCCTAAGAAAAATGGAAAAATGAGAGTATGTGTAGACTATAGAGAGTTGAATAAGGTGACATACAAAGACCATTTTCCATTACCTTTCATAGATCAAGTGTTAGATACTCTTTTTGGAAAAAGATACTTTTGTTTTCTTGATGGATTTAGTGGATATAATCAAATTCAGATTGCACCTGAAGATCAAGAAAAGACAACTTTTACATGTCCATGGGGAACATTTGCCTATAGGGTTTTACCTTTTGGTTTGTGTAATGCCCCAGCAACTTTTCAGTGAGCAGTCCTAGCAATTTTTGCTGATCTGACCACCAAAAGTGTTGAAATTTACATGGATGATTTCACGGTATGTGGACAAACTTTTGATTTTACATTGGAAAATCTTGATAAAGTCTTAACACGCTGTGAAACATACCACTTATCCTTAAATCCAGGATAAATGCTTCATGATGATGAAGGAAGGGATAGTTCTTGGTCATCACATCTCTCCTGAAGGGATCCAAGTTGATCCAAAGAAAGTTGAAATTATCAAGAATCTCCTTCCTCCTAAAACTCAGACTAATGTCAGAAGTTTCCTAGGACACATTGGTTTTTACCGCAGGTTTATTCCCAACTTTAGTACAATAGCCAGTCCTATGTTTGCCTTATTGACTAAAGATTCTGAATTCTCCTGGACTGCAAAGTGTCAGGAAGCATTTGAAGCTCTGAAAGAAAAATTGATAACTCCACCTGTGCTCAGAGGACCTAATTGGACATTACCATTTCACATTTAGACTGATGCCTCCAATACAGCAATTGGAGCAGCATTAGGACAAATTGATAATGGTGAACATTATACCATCTACAACATTAGCAAGAACTTGACAGGAGCAGAGAAAAATTATACAACTGAGAAAGAATTCCTAGCAGTAATTTATGCCATCAACAAATTCGAGGCATTATATCACGAGGTTATCAAATATTTATTCACACGAGATCATACGACCATTAAGTATTTGATGAATAAACCTATGGTAAGTGCAAGAATTATTCGTTGGTTCTTTGTTGCTACAAGAATTTGATATCACCATAATCAACAAACCGGGGAAAAGCTAATGTTGTGGCAGATTTCTTGTCTAGGTTGCGAGAACACGGATGAAGGGGAATTAGTTGATGACACTTTTCCTGATGAAAAACTATTTGCTATATCGGTTCAATCACCTTGGTTTGCGAGATATAGCCAATTATTTGGTCACGGGGAAAGTTCCTCCACATTTTACTTCAAAACAGAAAAAACAATTGATCAAACAGAGTTCTTCTTTTGAATGGATTAAGGGTATGCTTTTTAAATGCGAGTCCCGACCATGTGTTACGTAGGTGCATCCGAAAGGATGAAGTGTATGATATCCTTAGAGCTTGTCATGATGAACCCTCGGGTGGACACTATTCCGTAAAAAGCACGGTTAGAAAAATCTTGGGGATAGGATATTATTGGCCATCTCTTCACAAGGATGTGAAAAAGTACATCGAGCATTGTGATGCATGCCAAAGAATGGGGAAACCCACTCATACAAATGAGATGCCACTTTGCAGCCTCAAATGGTTTTAGAACCATTTGAGAGGTGGGGAGCTTGATTTTGTAGGACCTATTGATCCACCTTCTCAAGGAAAGGTGCATATTCTAGTATGCACTGATTACACGACAAAGTGGGTAGAGGTGCGTGCTTTCAAACATGCTCGTGAAGAGAAGGTCGCTGATTTCTTGTATACTCAGATTTTTCAGAGATTTGGAGCTCCACGGTCTATCACCACGGACCAAGGACCCCAATTTGCATCCAAAGTCATAAAAGCATTTACAGAATTGTATGAAATCAAACATAGGAAATCATCACCTTACCACCCACAAGCAAATGGCCGAGGTTGAAGTAACAAACGAGGGAACTAGAACGCATCTTGACAAAAATAGTAGCTTTTCATAGGAGAAATTGGCTAGACAAATTACCGAAGCGGTTTGGGCCTACAATACTACTTGGAAGTCCACTACTTGATTCACACCTTATGAACTAGTCTTTGGTAAAAAGCCTCTTTTACCTATTGAATTTGAGCTACTAACATTGCGCACGGCACTGGAAATTGGAATTGAATTATCGCGAGGCACGAGACAGACGAGGATTACGTAGGTGAATGCATTGGATGAACTTAGATTGGATGCTCTGCACCAAGGTGAGGTAATTCAGGAGTAGAGGAAGCTATGGCATGACAGTCACATTCAGCAGAAGAAACTTCAACAAGGATATTGGGCTTTATTGTTCGATTCTCAATATGAAGACTTCCCTGGAAAGCTGAGAACTAGATGGTTGGGACCTTACTGGATTGAAGAGGTATTTAACAATGGAGCAGCTCGTTTATCCCCCATTGATGGGTCACGAAGAAAGTTGGTAGTGAATGGACATCGCCTCAGGGTATACCATACACCTATGACTAAAGAAGAATTCTTGCAGCAACTTGATAGTTTGGATACACAGCAGGTGGAAGAGATTCCTTCTTCCACTTCAAAACAATCAACATGATCGGTGGATTTCAAGAAAAAATAGAAAATACAAAAAAATCAGAAAAATAGAAAACAAAAAGATGAATAAATTAAGAGTATGAATTCCTTCATGGGCATGGTTTCAGGGGAAATCATGAAATTCCTTCATGGGCATAGTCAGGATCCAGAAAAAAAAAAAGAGAAAAAAGAGAGAAAAGGAGAGGTAAAAAAAAAAAGGGGAAAATCAAGAAAAAAAAGGAGAGAAAAATGAATAACTCAGCAGTGAAAACCTTTTCTTAAGGCACTACTGAGTTGGTGTGCATGAAAACCAGTTTTCTGGCATGCATAACCTTGAGAAATTTTTGAACCATCATTGTACAAATTCACCTAGTGCACTTGTTTTGAAATGTTGCAGAAAATCTCAATGAGAATATCAACAAAAGCGAGTCATTCTTCAAAGCGGCATTAACTTATTTTTATCAGGTATATATTTCTTACATTTCTTCATTGTAAAATGATTGGTATATAGTATGTGACAATTAACCATTAGCATAAAAGGTATTCATAAGAGTTGGCATACTTAAAAACATGTTTTAAGAATGACAATATTGATTTCTGCCTAATCTTCGGAACAAGAATGCCAAAAATAGTGCCTGCTGTATTATCTTCAGAAATAAAATTGTCTTCAGAATGACAGCAAAATGGATGTTGCACTTTGTCTTCAGAAAGAAACTTTATCTTCGGAATGACAATTTGTCTTCAGAAAGAAACTTTGTCTTCAGAATAACGATTTGTTGCATCATCTTCGGAATGAAGATCTATCTTCGAAATGAAGATCTGTCTTCGGAATAAGGGTCTGTCTTCGGAATGACGATTTACTTTCACAATACAGCTTGATCTTCGGAATGAGGATTAATCTTCGAAATGAGGATTGATCTTCGGAATGAAGATCTATCTTCGGAATGAGGTCATAATCTTTGGAATGAGGATTTGTCTTCGGAATGAAGACTTGTCTTCGGAATGAGGTCATAATCTTCGAAATGAAATTTTGTTTGCATTTTTGGAAAGAGCATTTCCACGTGGCATCCAAGAAAATAAGGTACGACAAAATCAAGATTTTTTCTTAGTTGCATGCGAAGAAGGGACACGTGTCAATTAGCACATGGTCTATTTTTGCACTCATTGGAAATACGGAGAACGTGACCAACCATATGCCACCAATTTTTAATGTCAATTAACATGCACGTGAGAATCTGCAAAACTAATGAGGTGGATCTGACGGCAAGGACATCCATGCAATTATCAATGAACAGGTGTACAGTGCAGAAGTAGATATGTGTGCCATCTTTCTTTTCGAAGACGTGTTGCGAGGTACAGTGCACAGAATACGGTTCATTTCGAAGAAGAAGACGAGAAACAGGGCAACGAAGGTTTCAACTTAGAACTCTACAAATTTGCAACAGAAAATAGCCAGAAATCCTGCAGTAGAACAGCAGCCGCAGTGTACGATTTTTAAACAGAGAAAAATGGGGCGAAAGATCAGAACAGAGCCTGCAGATACCAATTACCTCCGAGAAAATCGGTGGTTGTGCAGATTTTTGAAGACGGAGGGTTTATGACATTTCTGGATAAATTCAATGGGTCTTCAGAAGATTTAGCTGGCATGTTTGCCCATACGTTCAGAAACAACCGAGCACATGTCAACGACATGTCTATTGAGGTAAGCCCTAAAATTTTAAGTCGGATTACAGAGCTGCCATTAGAGGGAATTTCAATTACTAGATCTGGCAAGAACACATTGGCAAATGTAGTTAATCAGTTTGTAGAAGAAAATGATAGAGAACCTGAATACTTAACCCATAACAACACATGCAAAGGGTTAAAAAGGGCCGCCTGCAGGAACCCTGGGATGAAGTAGCCACCTAGGTGATTAAGTTTTTGACCTGTGAAGGGCAGTATGTGTTGTTGTCAGGGCATCATCTACGAATTTTGAACCATCTCAGACATGGTAGACAACAACCAGAAGTTAGGGTAAATCTTCCCCTGTATCTGTATCAAGAATTAAAGAACATGGCAAAAAGATATCAGGAGGGTAAAGGAAGCCTTCGCCATCATGGCCTTATCAAATTAATTTGCCAACATCATTTTAGAGGAAACCCTAGGAGTTTTGACAGGTTTTACTCTAACCTAAATGATGTCATTTTTGGGGATGAAAGTGAGGAAGAAGAAGAACCAAATCTGCGATGTTGTTGCGGAAGAGGAAACATTCTATGAAAAAATATTGAGAAACTGCTACAGAAAATATTGGAGAGGATCTTGAGAAGAGGCTAAGAAGATGCCCTAAAGCTATTACAGAACTACACCCCACAACGACGAGAAAACCTTGCTCCTGAACCTTCAACTTCACAGGCTAAGAGACAAAAGAGAAGAGGATCTGGAACTAGCAACAGAGCAGAAAAACAAAAGAAAGTTCGGTTTCTTGAAGCTGCAGTCGACTTATCAGAGCAGAGAAGTGAAACAAGGGAAACAGAGGCATCAAAAACTGACCCCATGACCCCTACTGTCACCAGAAAATAGAGCAAAAAGAAGAAGTTTGCATATGGAACTAGGAGATCTACAAGAATCCATTTGAAAGAAACCTGTAGAACAGGTCATGGAGGAAGAAGATAGACCAAGTAGCCCAGATGTCACAGAGATACAACTAGCATCTGATAACTTTCCAGAATTCCCTGAACAAATAGCTGAGGCAAAAACTGAACAAGTTGGTTTGGAGGAGGCTACAGTTCAACAGGCTACAGATATGGTAGATACCCTTATAGACAGTTTCACAGAGCCTCCTGAACAAGAACAAACTATTGCAGCAGAAGAAGAAAATTTGGTTGAACAGCCAACTGCAACTGATTTGTCTGCATCAGCTTCTGAAGCAGAAACAGAAATAGAAGACATCACTGAGCAGCTGAGGGCAGCAAGAAGTGTTGTCAAAACACAGACCAAATGGATCACAGAGAAAGAAAGCATCATTGAGATGCAAGAAAGAAAAATTGTAGAACTTCAGCAGGAAGTGGCAGAACTAAAAAAGTTGTCACAATCTGAAAAATAGCCAGCTATATCCCATGATGAAGATAATTTGGCTCAATTGCTTATGGGTTTATCAAGAGCAGATGACTCTGTTGAGGCAGACATAGAAGTTCATCCTGAAACAGCACTCCTTCATTTTGAAGAAGTGCCTGTTCATTCTGAAGAAGTGCCTTCTTGTTCTGAAGATGCTTCAGAAATGGTGAGAAATATTATAGAAGATGTTGAAAATGAACCACCAACACAGGAACAGTCCCAATAGCAAGAAAATGCTCAAGTAAGTACTCCTACTGAGGTCCCTGCATTTCAACTTGTTACACTTCCAGTAGAAACAACGAGATAAGGGGGTACAAGTAGAAATACTATCGATGACAACCCCATAGAAATAGCAAATAAGGGGGTGCAAGTAGAGTTATTGACGGATGAACGACCGGTGGAAGTGGCGAAAAAAGAGTACGAGATAAATCTATTGCCTAGGATCCCCCCTGTAGTAAGACCACCTAATCTTTGTGTCCCTAGAGCGGTACAATGCAGACATAGCTAGTTGGATGATTAGATATGAACAGCTTGCCAATAAAACTGAAAAATTCAAACTGGAAGCAAAACAGCTAGAAGCCAAGGACACAGAAATTTAGGCATTGAAAGAAAAGGTATCGACCTATGCCAAATTGCTGAGTTTTTAGTCCAATTTAGACGGCCAGCCAGATTTTATAGCCTTATTTTGAAGGAAAAATACCTTAGATGGCAGGTCATGAGGATTACTTCAAACCTTCCATACAAATTGGACACTATTGAAGATTTTCTAGAGGCATATTTTGACGAGTCCTTTTGAGCGAGAAAAATCTCTTGTGTGAACTATTTTTGCATGGTTTCTTCATTCCCAGAGGAAGTTGACTCTCATCCTCAAATCTACATTGGAGATGTTCAGTTGAGAGCATTTATGTCTACTTTGCAAAATCAGCTTTATTGGGATCATGAGAAAAGGCGAAATAAAGTGATTGAAACAAGGGCTGAATTGTTAGTCAGAGCAATCCAGCCAAATCACCTAAATATCACTCAGCGACACTTCTCAATGATGAACAGGGATGATATTAAGAGAATGTACTTGAACAATTTGAGGAACTGTGTGACCAGATTTAACAATTTATGTGATCACAATTTCTTCCCAGCATTGTCAGTATGCAGAGACAGATGGAATGAACTTTCCATGTCTTTGAGGAAAAGAGAACCTATCTCCCCCATCAATCTAGAGTGGTCCAGAAGAAGAGCAGAAGGTGTAGTCCAAGCTGATCCAGATCATGCAACATAACTGGATAGGTCTCAGGTTCAGGCCTCCAACCATCATTACTCCAGTTCCATTCTACTTTGAGGAAGATGCCCGGCTGATGAACAATTTGAAGATTGGCTCAGAAACATTCAGGAAAATAGAGGGTATTACATAGGCAAGAAGTTATTCTACGGGTCATGGAATCTAAACATGGACATATGTGATTCCATAGCCCAACAGAATGCATGAGGGCATGCATTAATATAAGTTGGGGGGAAAATGATGAGGCCTGGAAATGCCTCAATCATAACATGTTTTGTACACTAAAAATGCCTATAAACTCTTATGTTTTATATGATATGTTATTTAAGTTGATTTAATATCTTTGTATATTAACCATTTTGCATGATCAATGTATTTGAAATATTATATGCTTGATTTTACTGACTTTTTGCATAGTTTTGTGTTCTTTTTGCTATGATTTGCTACAATGGGATATGCTTAGAATAATAGCAGCATTTCACTAATCATATTTTGATTTGTTTCAAGCATTTACTTCACCTAAATCTGGCAACAGTGCAAGCAAACTATTGCTGTGCAGCAAAAACTGGTCTTTCCCATGTAAATTCCAACCAGTTGTCCATAAAAAGCAAGGCATGGAATTCACATGAGGAAAGGGATGAAGACCATTAGAATTTGATCTTAGGAGATAACCCACCTGAGAGATGCAGAAGAAATCAATGGAAAAGCATACATTTGTTCATTCCGAAGTATCTTCGGAATGAACAGATATCTTTGGAATGAAGAAACACAGAATCTTCGGAATGAACGGATCTTCGGAATGAAGAATGCAGCGTCTTCGGAATGAGCGGATCTTCGGAATGAAACATGCAGTATCTTCGGAATGAGCGATCTTCGGAATGAGAATGCAGTATCTTCGGAATGAGCGATCTTCGGAATGAAAACTGCCCTGTCTTCGGAATGAAGCCACTTATCTTCGGAATGAAGAACAGAATGTGTTTTTGACCTTTTGACCGATTTTTGAAGCCGAAAAAGGGAAATAAAGGTTGGAAAAAGTAAAGAGAAATATCTTCCATCTGTCTTTGCCGTCATTGCCGACCAAATCCATCATTAAGGGAAAGATCAGGTTTTAGTCCTCTTCTAGGATAAAACCAGAATTTGTTGCAACATTGTAGGATTAGATCTTTTGAGATATTCTTTGTTTGTAATCAGATTAGAGGATAGCTATAAATATTGCTCCCATTCAGGTTGAGCTTAGTAGTAAGTAGGAGAAAGTAGAAAATAGAGTAAGGAAGCTAGCGAGAAAATACGAGTATAACTAGAAATTGGTTATTACGATCCTGTAATGATTTTTAGTGAAATTCTTGTAATCATGTCTTTTGATCAATAAAGTGCACCAGTTCTATTTCAAACTACTTGTAAATGAGTGTGATTAAGATTTAGAAAAAGAGAGAGACTTACACCTTCTTACGGACAAAGAGGTGGCCACTTCCAGGACCTAGGAGGAGGACTAACAAAGCGAGGTTTTTATTACGATTTTCTTTGCGATCAGAATGAGTTGTAGAACTTGTTATGTCAAATTGATTGTAAATAGTTGACAATATTTGCGGTATTAGTTTATTTATGCTAAGTTTAATCTTGTGCTTAAAGCTTTTAGTTGCAATCTTACTTTCAGAAAAGTTTCCACTTTATTTTCAGGTTGTTATTTCCAGAATTTACTGTTTTTAGGCAATTTCCTGCATTTTTATGTTTCTTTGTCAAAATCTGAACAGAAGATTGACAACCTTATGTTACAGAATTTTGATAGTTTTTATTTCCACATTAGATCTAGACTTTCATTACTGCAAAAGTAATTAGATTTCCTTTATGCAATTAGGATCAGACTTTCAATTCTACAACTGTTAATTTTGCAATATAATTAGGTCTCATTACGCAATTGTAATTAGGACTTCATTTCACGAGTTAGTGATTAGTTTCCAATTCTGCAACTTAGATTAAGATTTAATTCATGCAATTTAGAGATAGGAATGTTCCAAAACCCCCCACAAAACCGGTTCCACCAATAAGACTTGTTGCCCTAGATTGACCTAAGTTATAGCTGTTTCACTTCTTCTCCCGTAGATAGCCTTGTACACTGCCCTGGATTGACAGATTCATTGAGAATTAATGATGGTATAACGACTACGCATCACCTTCAATGTTAGTATAGGTGAGTTTGCAAAGGCTTTTTTATGCCCTCAATGTAGGTGGGCTTCTGTGTGCGTATGCCAGCGGTAGTGATGTTTGATGCTATCCTTTTGTATCTGCTTTGGGCCTACAAAAAGGAGTTAGTTCATTTGGGAACCTATCCTTGATCAAGTCTCATATTTATGAAGACAAATCAACATAAAAATGAAGAAAAATATGATGAAAATTGATAGAAATATTATAGAAAATATCTAGAACTGATACATACATGATTTGATGATGCAAATCTACTATAGGGCTAGTTCACATGGTGGCATGCGAACTGGATCATGGGTTCATAGGTTGGGGTGTGAACTGGACTGTTGTTGACTGTTGATGAGAATTTGTTATCCAAATGTGTTCTAGATAATGTTTTTTGTTGTCTGTCGAATGTAGAATTATTAGAAAGGATTTTGATATAATTTTGGGAAAATTTGGGTATGTTGATTGAAAGGAATAGAGAGGGAATAATGAATTAAATGGTCCTTTATTTATAGAGGGAACCAAGGCTAGGGGGGAGTTAGGTGTACTAGACTCTAGTGTCAAGTCCTATCATGGTCAAGTTAGGATTTATGAAGTGGCATGCCTAGTCATACTTTCATGTACCCTAAGGAAAATATCCTAGGTGCACAAATGTGTGAGATAGGATTAGGGTTAACCCTAGTTAGCTAATCCCTAGGTTAGATGAGGGTTGATTTAGGTATCCTAGAAAATATCCTAACTAATTTGGGTGCACACATGTGTGAGGGGATGATTAGGGCTAATTTGGCTCTTTAACCCTAATTAAACCTAGTTAAGTGATAAAGTGCACTTTAAGTGGAAATTCACTTGCAAATTAGAATTGTAATTAGCATAATTAGGGTTTTTTTAGGGAATGGTCCCATGGGGGCCCCAATTAGGCATAATAAATTACTGATATAAAACCATTATCGTTGATGCATCGACGATAGCCTTTATCGAAGAGCGATGAAGATTACCAAAAATACTTAGTCACTGATGTAAAACCCTTATCATTGATGCATCGATG
Organism: Wollemia nobilis; assembly: GCA_028583015.1. NCBI lineage: Eukaryota > Viridiplantae > Streptophyta > Pinopsida > Araucariales > Araucariaceae > Wollemia > Wollemia nobilis. Next base: position 4,569,864 of record JAQPPZ010002524.1, read on the forward strand.
ATAGCTTTAGTCAATCAGCAATGGTCTCCAAGTCATTCAAATTTATTTCACTAATGCAAAGTATTGGTCGTTGATGCAAGAGCGATAGTCAAATTATTAAAGTCATATCACCAATGTAAGAGCAATGGCTTAGGTTTATCAATGACAAGTGCTTGAAGTCATATATTCATTTCACTATTGGAATATCTTTGTCGCCGATGTAAGAGTGATGGCTTTGATTTATTGGCGATAAACTTTCTCGAGATCTAAGTCTACAAAATTTAGCACCAAATTAAAAATAGGTAATCTTACACAGATAAATGAGAGATTATTATAGAGATCATAGCAATTTTCTACTCATCCAATAACTGATTTTAGTCCTAGTTAATGGAGACCAAATCTGATCCGGAGCTTTGAGTTGTCCCGTAGTGCCAAAATAGGGTAAAATTCAAAGTGCTCATAATATTACAAAAATTTCCAAGAATCTAAATGGGCCAAATGGGTACTCAAATCCATTGAGATCATAAATAATTCATCATGGTTCATGACATAATTCATTTTAAAGTTCACAAGATTCTATTATAAACTACTATTTAAATATAAACCTGATAGCTAAAACTTTAAAAATTTAGTTCCATTGTGAATATGAGATCAAGCTCTTTCCACCAGATTTTGAATCAGCTCAAACAAATTTTTCTAGCTCAAGTTATGGCCATATCAATTTGCATCAAAATGTAGGGCAAAGTGACGAGATTGGAGTAACCCTAAAATGAAATTTAATTATTTAGACCTTTGAAAAACCTTAGGACTCAAATTTTTTGAATTAATCAAGCCAAAATAATGCAAGTTATATGCAAATATTCAAATACATTGAATTTAAATCAATGTAGCTAAAGCCTAGTCTTCAAAAATGCAAAATGCCAACAATTTCAAAACTCCAATGCAATCAACATCCTAAAAATCTTGGTGTGAACCAATTTTCAAAGATATTGATGCAAGACAAAATTCCAAGTTAATCTTAAAAATATTTAGACTCTTGAATTTGATATGTCCTTGCAAGATTGGGGTATAAACCAAGTTGTAACTGTGGGGTACAACAGGTTCTTACATATCATGACTTAGAATAAAGTCATAAATTTTTTTCCTTGTATTAGCACGATGCGCTTCAAACATAATTTTTTCTCTTCTGTAAAATATTACATTAAATACCTGTTTGCATGGCAAGGCAAACAATGTAGCTTTCTTATTTTCTTATAAGTAATAAAAAAATATTTTTAACAAAAAAAATAAACTAATAATAATTTTTAAAAATTAACTTTAGCCAAGGGTTGTGATCTAATTTTTATAAACAAAATTGATCACGTTTAACAATTGTTAATCTTATATAGGCACAAATATTATTTAGATTAGAACGTGGATGGTAATATTTTTTTTACACAGTGGAATCGATAACTGCCATGATGATCCAGGCATGTTGTCTACCATTATGGCTACCATGGTATTTTGTGTTGTTTGCCCTGAAAGCCACCAAATAGTACTATGCGTAATATACCCCTATAACCACCATGTCACATTCATTTTAAACCGTTTACTCATTGAAAACACCAAAAAATGGACAAGCATTCATTTTGGCAAGGCTCAAGATTTGAACCCTAGGCATCTATCCCCCTTACGGGGTTTCGTCACACCGATTGGTCTACACCTCGAACCTTATGGTAACATTTTTTAAAAACTAGAATATATTGGATTGAAAATGGTATCATAAGTATTACATCATGACCACATAATGGTATTACACCAATATTTTTGGCAATTATACATGTTTGTTTATCAACATTTGAACTTGTTCCTTCCTTAAAAGTTAAGGTATATATGGTGGCACATATTGATACCTAATAATTTTCATTTATGAAAGCTAAGTATTATTGATCCATAAAAATTTTAAATAAGTTAAGGATTGTGATAATCTTAAGGTTTTAAGTAAACACAGTACCATAAATCATGTTTGACAATTGCAAATCTTCTATTAGGTACATGTTTTATTTATATTGGAACATGGGTGACACCATTTTTTTAAATTGGTTATATTGAATTGAAATAGGTCTTATTTGTATTACATCATGATCACATAGTGTAATATTGAAAAGTCACCAATTCTAAAACTAATAGAATATGTGCAAAGTATTCCTTTATTATTGAATTAAAAAGAGTGTTACAACATAGTCTCCTTAGAGACAGCTTTTTCTTTCTCTTCAATGTTAGTATAGGTGAGTTTGCAGAGGCTTTTCGATGCCCTCAATGTAGGTGGGATTTTGTGTGCGTGTTCCACCGGTAGTGATGTTTGATGTTGTCCTTTTGTATCTACTTTAGACCTACAAAAATGGGTTAGTTTGTTTGGGGACCTGTCCTTGTTCAAATCTCATATTTATGAAGACAAATGGACATAAAAATGAAGAAAACATGGTGAAAACTGATATAAATGCTATAGAAACTATCTAGAACTGATACATACATGATTTGATACTGCAGATCTAATGTAGGTCTAGTTCACATGGCAGTATGTGAACTGGATCTCGATTTCATAGGCCAAGGTGCAAACTAGACTGTTGTTGACTATTGATGAGAATTTATTGTCCAGATGTGTTCTTGATAATGTTTGTTGTTGTCTGTCGAATGCAGAATTGTCAAAAAGAATTTTGGTATAATTTTTGCAGAGTTTGGGTATGTTGATTGAAAGGAAGAGAGAGGGAATAATGAAGTAAATGGTCCTCTATTTATATAGGGAACCAAGGCTAGGGAGGAGTTAGGTGTACTAGACTCTAGGATCAAGTCCTATCATGGTCAAGTTAGGGTTTATGAAGTGGCATACATAGTCATCCTTTCATGTGCCCTAAGGAAAATATCCTTGGTGCACACATGTGTGAGCTAGGATTTGGGTTAACCCTGGTTAGCTAATCCCTAGGTTAGATGAGGGTTGGGTTAGGTATCCTAGAAAATGTCCTAACTAATTTGGGTGCACACATGTGTGAGGGGATGAATATAGCTAATTTGGCTCTTTAACCCTAAGTAAACCTAGTTAAGTGATAAAGTGCACTTTAAGTGGAAAGTCACTTGCAAATTAGAATTGTAATTAGCATAATTAGGGTTTTGTAAGGAATGGTCCCATGAGGGCCCTAATTAGGCATAGGAAAGGGCTTAAGTGACCTTAAGGAGCTAGTAGGTGGCCTTGTTGCGAATAGAATGTGTTTTGGATGTATTTTATATATTTTTGTAGGTTTTGCACCTACGGATAACTATGATGGCCTATGATGACCTATGATGGCCTATGATGGCCTATGATGGTCTACAATGGCCTATTAGGGCCTACGATGGCCTAGAAATGCCTATGCAAGCCTACAAATGTCTATGCAGGTCTACAAGTGTCTACAGACGAGCATGTGTGACTTTTAGGTGTCTACATTTTCTCCTTTTTGTACTATGTTGTGTAAAAAATAGTTTAGTGCAAAAATATGATGGAAGAAGGTGGTGAGGTGCTTGAGAAGACGAATAATGTGCGGATGAATGAATGTGAATGGTTGAATGTAAATGAAACATGATGGTGAAATAGATGATTTTTCAGTTTAGTACAATATTTTGCAATATCGTAATGGTTGTTTGTGATGGAAACTTAAGACTACTTTGTTTGTGTGACCAATGCAAGATGGTCCAATTACGAATAGAACAACTACCTATTCAATTTTTTTTTCTTTTGATTGATTGATGAGCGCATGATGACATATGTCAAATTATTTGAGCTGAGTGGCAAGGATAAATCAAGTGTAACATTCAGTATGTGTTCAGTGCCAATATACTAAACAAAATCAAGACGTGTTCAGGAGTGCGCATGGCTCTTGTGATCTAACAGATGTTTGATTGGGATGAGGTTTTATCTTGAGATAATCTTCAGCAAAAAAATTATAGACAGATGTGATATTCGAGATGTGGACGTTTGATTGTTTGATCATATGCAAAAATAATTTGTGTATGAATACCCCCTCAAGCAAGGAATCAGCAATGATATAGATGAAATGTGGTGATATGGTGATGAGTTGAGTGATAGATGAAAATGGTGATAAAAAGTGAAAAAAATGTGCAAATAGTGGTGGGAAAGGAGGAGGAATCTGCAAAAGTGGACAAAAAGTAAAAATAATATCATGAGGGTTGGTTTGCATAGCACCATGTGAACCAGGTTTGCATGGTGGAGTGCAAAATAGAGTTCACATGGTGGGGTGCAAACTGGAGTTCGCATGGTAGCATGAAAACTAGGGTTGTTGGGAGTATAAGATCCTTTTCGCACGTGCAAGGGTCATTTACGCTGTGAAAAGTTATGGAGAGAGGAGTGAGGAAGAGCTTGAAAAGTGAAGCACTGCCATAGTGTTGATATGGCAGGAGGACATGCAAGTGCGAGTGGTCAACACGGGATCCCACTAGTAAGTGCTCGAAACTCAAGCCTTTTGATTTGCATCACATATTGAAAATTGTGGAAATGAATGTTTGAATGTGAATATGTGAATGCATGAGATGTTTGATTGAAATGTGTGCACAAAGTTTAAAAGTGACCAAATGGGTATCCAAAAGTGTTGATTGTTTTTTTATTTGACCAATAAATTGACATGTTTGACTGTGTGACATGTGTCGCATGTGTGAGAGTTGACTTTGTTGTATAGCATGAATAGTGTACTATTTTGGAAATTTGTTTGAACTTTCACTGTGAAAGGTCAAAATGGGTATCCAAAAATGTGATTTATTTGTTGTTTTGTAATGTTTTGGTGAGTCATGTGGATGTGTGCCATGAGATGTATGTGTAAGAGGTTGACTTTACTTATGTGGCATAAACGATGTACTATTTTTGAAACATGTTCAAATGTTCACCATGAAAGGGCAAAATGGGTATCCAAAAATATGATTGTTTTATCATTTTATTGTATATTTACGTGTTTGTGGGTGTATGCCTCAAAATGTGTGTCTACGAGGTTGTATTATGTTTTGTATTCCAGAAATGTGTTGGTTTTACATGTGAATGAAATTTTTTCCATGAAAGGGCCTAACGGGTGTTCAAAAATGTCCTCCTAGTAGGGTTCGCATGGCGGGATGCGAACTCGAGTTCACATGGCAGCAGGGTGTGAACCAAATTTTTTTGGAATGTGTGATGCATGAGATATGTTATATGGATTTTGTATCTGATGAATATTTGTATGAAATAAGAAAAATGACTTTATATGCATGTGAAATTGACAAAATTTTGTGTGATTTTTTTGAATGAAAACAGGTGAAGAAGATTGAGTCGCGGCATCATGTGTGGTCATTGAGAAATACCTTGGATAAGAAATATTTCAAAGTGGATGTGGAGTGGATGGGTACAGTGTGGATGAAGAGTGTATGGTAGGTTGCAAGTATTCATACCAATAGGGTGTATATTTCAGCTTTGTGTGAGATTTTGCATCCAGATAGGAACACCTTTCATCTTCCCACAGGAGAGATGACTATTACACTAGAAGACATATATAGAATTTACAATTTGTCGATAAAGGGTATTGCAGTGAGGGTGGTATCATATGGTACGTAGAAGGAGGTGTTACAATGGACATTTGGTGCAAAGTGGGAGGAGGTACAGTTTGAGAAGAGGGCGGACTATGAGTACTATTGGTATAATAAGATGTTTGATTGCCATTGGCGATACTTATGATATCGATATATGCTCTGCCAGATACTCAGGAGTAAAGTTCTCCTAGAATATTATGAGCATAGTATGTGAGATGGTAGAGCATGAGGTAGCTTTTGTGTGAGCTTTAGCTTTATTGGTACAAGTTTATAGGAATTGCATGATGTGGTGCGAACAAGGCGATCGGGCTTGAGTTGTAGCTCGTTGCTACAGGTTTGGGTATGTGATCACCTTGCGATAGAGCGGTCAGTATTGTTGCCTTACAGGGCACATGAGTTGATGGGAGACTTTGTACCCTATACCTTGAAATAGTGTATGGATATGAAGAAGGGGTTGAAGAGGGGATATGAGGGTGATAGTTTTTTTTATAGGAGATAGGCAATTTGGAGACTAAGAATATTTGGTGGAGGCATTGGAAGGGCAAGGGAGTGTAGGAGAAGGATGATAAATAGTTGGATAAATATCTATTAAGGGTGATGGGTGGTAGGGTGGTACAGGCAGTAAGTAGAGTTCTTCCCCTTTAGTACGATTATGCAGCAATTCAGGTTATGATAGGGGTGACCAGATGTAATGTCCCACCCCTTTTTTAAGACAAAAACAATTTGCCACCAAAAGAACCAGGTTTCGATCTTGGGTTCCAAACTAAAAAATCGAGTGTCTTGTTTGTTGATTTGGGTTATTCAGTGTTTTGTATGTTTGGAGATCATATGAACATTCAATGTACTAACTCCAATTTTCAAATATCATATTAACTCATGAATTTTCAACAAGACATTTTGACAAACATTTGTCATGCATACTCATAAATAACAGGGCAGCTCTCAAGAATGGATCACACGTTGAAAACTATCAATCCAAATGCTACCAAATTCGAACACTAGCTTCTTCCAATATAGATAAACAAACCCAATAAAGGAAATTGTATTAAAAGGAGTATACCCGGAATATGGTGATCTGATTAATTCTGGAAAATATGTCAGCATACAAAAATCTTCATTATTTGCTCATAAATCTTCAAAGACATGCTTCTCCAGGGTGCTGTTATACTTTCAAGATACCCTTTTTTCCAATGATGAAGACCCAACCAAAAACAACCCTTATATGAGGTGTTTGGCACTCGGATGAAGGGCACAATTTCTAATATGTATGGCCTGAGTGCTGATGGTGGTACGGCTGCCTTGAAAACCCTCTAAATCTGCAATGTTTTTCCTCTATCATGCTCCAAAATGGATCGGCTGGCTAGAATTTGAAGTTCTTGGCCTTCTCTTACAAAACCCTTACATAAATAATTCACCATGAACTAAAATATGCTCATGTTTGGTTCAGCCAAGACATGAAAAGAATTTTGAAGTTAATGTGCAGCTGAGATCTCCAAAACCCTCTTCAATTTGTGCCCAAAAAACCCTTCAAAATTCCTCTCTTTAAAGCTCAAAGTCACTCCCTGAAGTGAGAGTGCAACTGACCAATATGAGGAGATCTTTCACTCCCGACACTGGTGTTCTTGCTGATGGATTTCATCACCAACAAGCCAAGATATCTCCTGCAAATTACTACTGCAAGAATCCCTCTTCACAACTCCAAAAATAAGTAATGCCAAAGATGATGAAAATGAAGTTTCATTACTCTTTTTATAACTCTCCAAGAGGGGTCGACCTCTTTTTTCCTCTTTCCAAAGCAACATTAAAATAAAACATTTTAATTTTAATTCTCATAACTTGGTCGACCATATTAACAATTGATAAGTCACCTTTATATTTCTACTTATTTTTTAAGTGACTAATAAACCTTATATCTCCCACATATGAAATATTATAAAGTTAAACTATATTAAATATTTAATTTAATATAATTAACTTTACACATTAAAATATCTGCCTCCTGAAACCCGGAATCCCAAACAAATTATGTAAACGGATACCCATTTCGTTGAGGTATTCAATTGTACTATCTGTTTCCACTGATTTTGCCTCTGATCGACTTACTAAAAATAGTAAGTCCCCATGAAACCTGCTGGAAACGGTCCTGAAAGCTGTCCACACTAAAAACTGAACGTCCAACAGTAACTCCATAACACTTGGAGGCTCCCAAACCCACGACATTGCCTACGGGAACTATTGTATAGGCAAGTCCATACTGTACCTAGTGGCTAGTTAGGAAATGGGACATTACACCAGATCCACCTATTATGATACAGAGGAGGTAGGGTGATCCAAAAGTGTGATCTGTAGTGCTTCCCTTTGATGTGATGAGGGATCCATTGATGGTGATTATTGACATGGATGATTTAGGGAGGAATCTTGATTATGACGTATGGTGGGCCACGTAGAGGTGGTATCCAGGAGTCAAAGTGATCGATGACTAGGTGCAGTTGGTGTTAGAATTACCTACAATTGGTGGATAGGCACCAAGAGGGGTTGGACCTATATTAGATGTAGGTTAGAGGAGGAGACAAATGAGCCTCTCTAATGATAGAGGTGGTTGTGATATGATGGGGCTAGGATTCCTGTTGTGGGGTCGCCAACGCGATAAGTCAGTAATAGAGGCTAACCCTTAGATGAGGTAGTGCCTATGGAGGAGGAGGGAAGTGGCATGGTAGTCAGTGTGGTAGTAGGATTTCCTCAAGATGGTATGGCTACGATGGAGGAGGTCGATACTAAAGATATGTCACCCACACCATTTGACATGTAGGATATGATGGATGCTCATGATGAGTTGTTAATACTAAGATAGAGGATATGGGATCTAGAGAGGAGGTTGCATGAGAGCGAGATAGATCAAGATATAGATCTGGGGAGATGGCATGAAGAGCATCAGGATCTAGAAGGGAGACTACATGAGAGTGAGACAAATTGGTCTCTAGATCTAGGGAGATGGTAGGAGGAGTGTTGGTAGCTAGAGGAGAGGTTAGTAGTAAGCGAGCCATACAGAGAGGGAGGATTCAGTGAGGTGGTGTGAGGATCTATGAGGATAGCTTGAGATGGATTAGGCAAGGCATGCTAATATTATGAAGGATTTATAATATTGGATGGTGGAGATGATGGTCATTGAGGAGAGATTAAGGGTAGATATTACCATGGTATAGGATAGTGTATAGTGGGTGCAGGTTGATAGGGATGCGGTTTGAGTAGCACATGAGGTAGAGGTGTTAGAGTTGCATACAGATATAGAGAGGAGTTTGATCATGCTAGGGTAGTGGTTGAGCATACCATGGTGGAGGTAATAGGTTCGAGGATTGAGGCAACAGACTTGCAGGTCAAGGTGGCTCATTAGCAATAGGTACACACGAAGGTGGCTGAGTGATATTCAATAGAGGGATCGATAAAGATGCAATGTGAGATTACCTTGACTTCATATGGTCATGTGATACCTAATTATGGAGGGTCATAGTCAAGATCGATATTGTGATCATGAACATATATCCATTCATAGTAGAGTCGATAAAGTGCTCCATTGATAGTGCTAACAAAGCTGGGGATGGTATCACTAATAGTATCAAGTAGTAGGAGCTACCTCAGGGTTGGATAGGGTGGTAGTGCCTATAGAAAAATGTGGTGGAGGTAGCTCCAGAGTTGAGTGGGGTAGTAGGGGTGCGTAGGATGGAGCTAGAAATGATGGCCTAGGATGGGAGTGGTGAGACTCCTAGCAGTCAGTAGGACTGAGATGTACGATGGATGTACACTATTTTTATAGCTTGAGGGAATTTTGATCATAATATATATAGACATGTTTTTTATCATGGATTTATATTCGTGTGTCATGATTTGATGTGAATAAATGTGTGATTTATAATTACGTGTATGTGTAATGTAGAATAGTGATAGGTGAATGTATGATGGATGAATATGTATGCATGTGGTAAAATGTAGGAGAATGATAGCACTATAGATTAGATGTAATGTGGAATGATGTAATATAAATGAATGAATGTAGGATAGATGTAATGATGCATGTATGTGTATGATGAAATGCATAGAGGAAGCACTTGTATCATAGCATAATCGATAGCAATACGATATGTTTTGTTATCTCGGGGATGTAGGATGGCATAGGGATTATGTAATAATCTTGACTATCATATTTATAGCGATCAAACCTCATGAGAAACTGAGCAAGGTTCAACTACAACTCGAAACTAACCTGACTGGATCAAAGTCTATCAGGGACCAATGTGTGTAATTAGTTATGTTCAATTATCCATTTTGAGGTAGGTAGGACTAACCCATTGCAAATATAGTCAAAATAGCTAGCTCATCCACAAGCGCGTAGTGATCTATACAAAATGTCACTAATGGGATAGATGTGTTGCCACTTGTAAGACTATTCCACTGGCGTGCATGCACTTAGAGCATATAGCTGGCAATGGAAATTATCTCGTGATGATATATTGAACCGAAGGACCAAAGGAGATCAAGCATAACAATAGGGCTTATTGGAGGTTTTTCCTTTTGTTTTTTGCCCCTCATTCTTGATTTTCTTTTTGTGTTACTCTTTTATCTTATTTTTTTGGAATGTAGGCATTCTCTTTTATTTTTTTCTTGTTTTATGATTGTGCTTATGCTTGTCCCTTTTTTTATCCCTAGGTCATATTTTGATCATGAAAATGATAGGATGAGCACAAAAACCATTCACTAGATGGCGATATCTACGCAAGGTATTGTCTTCCCTAGACTCAAAATTTGCTTAAAAATGTGACATGTGTGAATGGTCCCTGAAATAAATTGAACCAACCAAAGAAATCTATAAGAAGCATAAGAACTTGTCAACTAGAGGTGATGTTTGATTGACTTAACTAGTGAGTGGTCAAAATCACACAAAACATCGTATACTCTGTAATCCTAAAAAGGGGAGTGGATAGCCAATTGGTGATGCTAACAAGTGTGTATTTTAATCTTATCATGATCATATTTTTATAGGGGGAATGTAAAAACATGAATATATATGGAAAATAGAAGTGATGTGTATATGCGGTGGATGTAGTATGAGAGATATAGCATGCAAGTAAAATATCTATAAGAGGAATTTTGTGAAACTCAACAAGATGAGATTGGAAACTATTTTAGAATAAATGGATATGTGAAGAGATGATGAGAGGAAGGAGCAGTAGTTATGGTTGCCCTAGCATGTGGGAGGTGCAAAAATCTCGAGAGATGAATGTAAGTGGGAAAATGCACGTTATTATGAAGAATGAGGAAATTGGAAAGCTAAAAGAGATGGTGAAGAAAATGACAATGAAGAAAAGTGATTGAGGAGGATGAAGAAGACAAATATGGGAGGAAGAAAAGAAGAAGAATAAGAGAATATAGAATTAGCATATGTATGTAGCCACTCAAAGTGTGACCATTCAACGATGCATAACAGAAAGGAGAAGAAGAGAAGGAGAAGGGAAATCTAGCATAGGTATGTAGCCACTCGAAGAGTGACCATACAACAATGCAGAATAACAAGAAGAAGGGGAGAAAGAGGAGAAAGAAATAAATAGGAAGGTAACTTAAGAATGTGTGAAGTGGTGAATATCAGGTCGTGAATGACTAGGTGGCATGGTGATGTGGCTAGGATTCTGGTAGTTGGTATAGTTGGATAGCTATTGGAAATAGTGGGGTGTAGACGTGAAAGACTTACATGATGGCATGGAGTGAGGTATGGGAGGAGGTGCAGTGATAAAATCTCTAGAAGAGGTGGTGTGTTTGGATCATGGAGGAAGTGTGACATCTACCATGTTATTAACAAGGCTTTTAAAGGTGCAACAGTTGTCGATGTCATACCCTGATTGTCAATGGTAGATATAGAATTGGTTCTCCTTGTAATTCCTCATCTTAGGGTAAAGTGGATCAATAGGATTTATTTTAGGTAACACAAGTAATCATGCATGGAGTAGTTGGTGAAAAGTGTGGGAGAGCAGCTCCAAAAGTATAGGTGTAGGATAAATGTATGGCTCAGGTGGTGACGAGCGTGAGGAAGGTGGGGTAGGCATGAGTGGTTGGACTGTGGACCTGGGGTCTGGTGAAGGTTGTGTTTAGGAATGGGGGACAAACATGGAAGAAGGTAATGGAATATGGGTTGTAGTAGAATGGCATGGAGGAAAACAACATCAACAATGACTCAAGTGTAATTTGAGGTTGTCAAGGTAGGAGAGGATGTGCTGAATATCGAGAGGTGGGGGAGATGGTATCGAGGTCTAAGGAGAATGATATCCTAATGGAATGGTGGTGTTAGGATATGGGCATGGATATTGGAATGAATGAGGGGAAGGAGGATGAGATTGAAATTTGTGATGTGGTGGTGGCAGAGGATGAATTTGAATAGCATAGAAAGGGGTTGGATGAATCCGAAGAATGGGTAATGCATGAGATAACTATAAGGAGTGACATGGCCAAGATAAATGGGTGCATGAAGGGGTGGTCTAGTAAATATGTTGATGAAGGGATTGATCATATGGTGGCATCCCATTAGGTAGGGGTGGAGGTAGTATTGAGGGGTGTGTGTGAGCAGGTGAATTTTCCCTGTTAGGAGGAAAGTAGCTTGATGAAGTTTTATGAGTTGAACAGGTCAGGATGTATGGATCTCATTTTTCAATGAATATGGGTAGAGAGGAGCCTCTTGTATGATGGTATGGGGAGTAGATACGTTTCTCCATATCTACAAATGAGGATAGATAAATTTGACTATCGTCAAAGTGAGGATAATAAGAGGAATATCTACAGTGGGGTGAATGAGACTGGCAAGATGTGGCATGGTCTAAGTGTGGTAGGATGGATGACTTGTAAATATGAATAGGATTGGGTGGCTTACATGGTCTATCGGAGTGATAGGTGTTGGAAGGGGCATCAAGGATTCCTGCATGATGGAGTAGTGGTATGTCTGAGTTATAGATCTAGAGTAGTGTGCCTCGGCAAAGGTGTCGCAACTAGCGATAGGAAACCTACAAAACAAAGCCACTAATAGAATAAAAATGACATAAATAAAATATGCTTTTATTATGTAATATAAAGTGCAAAGTGTGTGTGTGTGAGGTGTAGTTTGGACTATGAATATGGTAGTGAGGTCATATATACAATATAATAATGACAGTATGTGCAACCACAATCAATGTGTACCTAGTCTAGCTAGGCATTGAATGTGCACACATGGATAATGTTAATAGGTTTGGGCTCTACAAGTCCTTCGAGGTTAGCCAATTGATAGGCCCCATAACCAAATTTGTGTGTAACAATGTAAGTGCCCAACAAATTTAGAGTGAACTTGTCTCGTTGTTTGCAGGGTTGACTAGTGATATGTTGGTTCTCTTTGAGGACCAAGTCATAAGATCTAGGTCCCATTGTGAGAAAGGTCACATGGATTGGATGTACTGAAGTGCTTGGGAAGGTAAGTGTGTGAGGTTGACATGTTTTTGACACTTGATGCATTGTTTGATGTACTCACAACAATCATGGGCTATTTTGAGCCAATAGTAGCCCATGCATAAAATATACTTAGTGATGGCCATGCCACTCAAGTGGCCATCGCAAGTTCCATCGTGGATCTCTTGGACCACACATTGAGCTTCTTGTAACTCGAGGCAACATAAAAGGATACCATCATGACTATAGTAGTAGAGGATATCCTCCAATAGTGTGTAATGAATTTCCCTTTGTTTGAATGTTCGATGATGAGCATGAGGTAGGTCACAAGGAAGAAAGCCCAATTTGATGTAACCCTTAATTTGAGAAAACCAAGGATCATGTGGTTCAGTTTGGATGACATTTATGTCATTATCATCAATGAGAGGTGAATATGAAATAGCATATTACGTTAAAGTATGGATGGACATGTGCATTGTGTCAAAAATGGGGTTTAGTGGTATTAAATACCCTAGGGAGGTCATTGTGTCGGTGAAATAATTTAACAAGCAAGAAGTGGCCTCGATATCATACCACTCGAGTGAGAAGTTGTTGGGTAATTTGTTTGTATTGTTGGATTACTAGGTAGTGATATTGTCAAATATTCTTGACTTGATTTATGATGAGGATAGAATCATCGATGATTTGAAGGTATCTAATGTGCATAGAGAGTGTCTACTTTAAGCCAAGAATTAGGGCTTCATATTTAGTGTTGTTATTTGTGCATGAAAACCCTAATTTGAAGGAAAATGGAAGAGGTTTCCCATCAGGTGTGAAAAATATGATTCCAGCACCCCTAGCATGAGTTCAATGGGAGCCATCGAATAAGAGTGTTAGGTCAACTGGTGCTTCGGGTTTGACATACTCCTCATCTTTAGTGATGTGGAAGATGGAATCATCAGGAAGTTGAATAAGGAGTGGTTGGTTTTCAGGCAATGGAGCCTCTCCTAGTTGATCGATGATGACCTGTCCCTTGATGGACTTTTGAGAAATGAATTCAAGGTCAAATTCAGTGAGAAGCATGACCTATTTAGCTATGCGAGAGTTATGGTAACTCTTATTCATCATGTAGCGTAATGGGTTATCGTGAGCGATGAAAAATATAGTATGGTTAAACATGTAGTGATGTAGCTTTTGTGTAGCAAAGACTACATCTAGGCACAACTTCTCCATGTAGGCGTATCAAGTTTCATAGCTAACCAAAGTACGACTGATGTAGCAAATGGCTTTCTCATGATTGAGTGCATTCTTTTGAGCTAATAATTTTCCAATTGTGAAATCTCTAGCATAAATATACATAAATAAGGGTAGTTGAGGATGTGGTGGAGATAAAACTGGTGGTGATGTAATATAGGATTTGATTGAATCAAAGGCTTACTTATAGTTGGTATCCCATTTGAAGGTGACCCCTTTTGTAAAAGGTGGTTAAATAGTTTACAATTATTAGAAAATTGGGCAATAAAATGATGAATAGATTGAATTTTGCCCTGTAGACTACGTAGTTTCTTGATATTTATGGGTGGAGGCATCTTGATGATGGATTTGACTTTGTTGGGGTAGACTTCAATACCTCACTGAGAAATAATGAACCCCAAAATATTACCTGAGGTGACACCAAAGACATACTTCTTTAGTTTTAGGTGCAAGTTGTCTTCGAGAAGGTCACCAAAGATCTTGCTTAGATCTGCAAGATATTGTTAGTATTCATTTGACTTGGCTATGAGGTCGTCGACATAATATTCCATAATTTTATGCATGTAGTCATGGAAAATTTAAGTCATGGCACGCTAGTGAGTTGCCCCAGCATTCATAAGGCCAAAGGGCATGACCTTGTAATAGAAATTCACCTAGGGGATTGTGAAATATATTTTATGTTGATCAACATGATTGATCTTAATCTTATTGTAACCGAAAAATCCATCCATGAGGGATATCATTTCATGGTCTACGATGGAATCGACTAGTGAATCAATGTTTGGGAGGGAAACGTTTTCCATAGGACAAGCTTTGTTCAAATATCTAAAATCAGTGCTAACACAAACTTCATCAGAGGGTTTGGGTACCAGAACCATGTTGGATACCCATTTTGGGTAATCAATGGGTTGAATGAATCCCACATCGAGGAGCTTTTGGAGCTCATATTTGACCATTAAAGTGATCATGAGATGCATACGTTGTACTCTTTTCTTGACTGGTTTGGCATCGCCATCAAGGGTGAGGTTGTGAACTACTAGTGAGGGATCGAGTCTAGGCATGTCCATGTAGGACCAAGCAAAAAATCTAATGTGTTTTTTAATATAAGTGGTAACCAAATCACGTTCCTCGAAGGAGATGTTAGCAACAAGTTTAACAATGTGTGGATTGGTGGGATCGTTACCAATGTCGATGTCGATGGTATCCTTCATAAGCATGTGGGAACCATCTTAAAGTTGCACCAGGATGGGAATGAGATGGAGGTCATCGATAGCCTCAGGTAAATGGAATTCATCGTCTAAATAAATTTTAGTATGATTAACCCATAGAATGTAGGTTGGGGTAGATGGTGAAGGCACATTTGTAGCATGCAATATGGGTGGTGATAGCAAGAAGTCTTGCGATGAATGTGTAGGTAAAATGTGGGTAAATTCAATGAAGTTAAGACTTGGTGTGATATTGTGACCCAAACGAGATGGGTATCAAAGAGGCAAGAATAAATCAACATCAACCATGTTAACATAGGTGATGGATATGGTAGGAGATGATGAGTTTAAAGATGAAGACTTAGAAGTATATGAACGACATGGCAGATTCAATGGTAAACATAGAACCACGGGTGGAGAGTGAGGTCAAGTTATGGATCGATGAGTTTGTCATTGACTAGGCTATGGTATGACTGAATGTATCGATGATGAGGGAGAATGTGAAGAGTTGCACTTCGAGCAAGGAGTTGTGAGGGATAGGTCAACAAATATATTGATTAGCTCATCAATACAATAACTAGATGTGGTGTCAAAAAATGGCATTTCCTAGAATAAGGTGCATGGAATGTTGATGGTAGAATGGGGAGATGGACTCTAATCTAGGATGTCCATGTCAATATATTCTTCCAATGAGTTTGTAACAATTGGTGAGGGATGCAGAGAAATATCTTGAAGCTCATATTCAAGCATATGAATGGTTGTAGGGTGATAACCCTGGCTAGATTTTTCTATGGGTAATTAAACATGAGGTTTGATAGGCATTTGTAACCCTTATTCGTAACATCCTAGTCTAAATCCATGTAAATAGAAATATTGAAGGTAGCATAAGGTGAATTGTAGGTTGTACATGTGGTCTAGAGTGCCATAAAAGCTAGATTGTGATGGTGGAGGTATAGCAACTAGGAGTGATGAGTCTAGACTTGCATAAACGAAGTTGGTACGATTGTTGGGTGGACCTAGCAATACAAAAGTACCAAGGTCAGCACTAAAGCTGAAGGGTGACCAAAATTATGGGTAGATTGAATCGTAGGAGGACACACATGAGCATCATGAACATTGTATTCGCCTGGACCAAAGTTCATCATAAAAATGGAGACTTGAGGTGACATATGAGATGGCGAATGAGGTGATGAGTTTGAGTCAGAAGAAGAAGGTAAAAACTAGAAATCATAGATAATGGTAGTAGAGAAATGGAATAATTGGGCATCCAAGCGAGAGGCTCGTTATTCCAAATCATGAAATTCGATTGCAGTTGAAGGGATAGCATGACCCGCATGCAAAAACTATGAGGAGGGGTGACCAGGAGTAGGTGTTGAGCTACGAGAAGAGGTAAAACACTGAGGTTAAGGATGGAAATAAAGTGGGGGTGTTTGAGAAGTAGGAAGGAGAGGAGGCTTTGTAGAAGAAGATGCGTGAGACGAAGCATGAGGCCACAAGGATGGTGACGAGAAAGGTATAGATATGGTAGGCAGATCCATGGAAGAAGACAGTTGAGAGAGAGGGAAAGACCATGAGGAATGTGGTGAGAAAGGTACAGAGGTAATATGAGGATCCATAACAGAGGATGGGGGTAGGTTAGAAGTAGATGGAGAGGAACGTGTGTGTATCCCTTATGAGTGATTTGATAATATGTAGAAGTCTCTACTTGATGATGTGAAGGAATAGTAATAACTTGTGTAGAGGACAATGAAGGCCCTGGTAGGAGGTCTGCAATGTTGTAGAATTTGAAGGGGTCCCTATCGATGGGAACACAATGGATGAGTTTGTCATATACATGCTTGAGATAGTGATGCAATGTGGAAGGGACACATTGCATGTCTTTGATCCATGGATGTTCAAGCAAGATATCATATTACATCTTACTCTAAATAATATGGAATAAAATAGAGATGATCCTAATGCCTACACAGATAGTAGGACACTAGAACCTACTGTGGGTCCCATGGAACCATCAAAAATGCAACGGTCAAGCAATGGCATGGCGAAGTGAGTAGGTGGAATATAGAGGTGATGAAGGGCAGTAGTAGAGATGATGCTAATTGATGAACCGGTATCAATGAGAAAGCACTTGTAGGTGATATCATTGATGGTCGCCTAGATATGGAGGGGAGGATTAGCTCCCTTACCCACAAGTTTGGTAATCTCTTGGTCGTGAAAGCTAATATAAGGCTACATGCAACGAGAAATGTTCCCTACGAAGTTCAAAAATACATTTGCGTCATGGGTTTCAAGGTTGATAGATTGAATAATGTCATTAAATGCCTCATGATGGGGTTGATATTTCTATAATAGATCAAAAATGGACAGCCTGGCTAGGGTGTTACGTAGCTGATGTGTGAGGCTACCACATATAGTGATGATATTTTATGGTAGGGTGGTGAAGCAAGTGATGTTGTAGGAGATTGTGGAAAAGTGAATGGTACTAGATACAAGACAACAGGTGCATCCTAGAATGGGGAATAGTGCTAAGTTTGAGTGGTAATTTTGATCATGCCAACCACTTTGCAGGAGGAAGGATCATGTTGGACACTATTAACTTACCTAGGTTGACCTTGTAGATTTTATTGAGTTCTTTGAGGGTTGGTCCCCTGTTTCTGGTAGTGGATTTTGAAATATGCCTAAGTTTTGGTTTTGTGGTGCAAGGGGGTTTGAAACCTGAATGGTACCCTGATTGATGAGATCCTATACTAGGTCACAGAAGGAACAACAAGACTCCACATCATGGTTGTGTTGTCTATGTTATGCGTAGAAGGCATGATTGTTGAATCCACGAGGCTTGGGTTCATTTGGAGCAATATGTCGAATTTCGGGTAAGGTGATATGAACCAAATTATACAACCTCTAAAATAGAACGGGTAAGGGATCAAAGAGAAGAATTAGATTTTGTTGTGGAAGATGAGGATGAAGACTATGTGTTTGTTATGGTTTTGGTGGAAGGAGTGCATTAGTCTAAAACAATTGCTACTATGGAGGAGGAGCTCATGAGATTGATGAAGAAGTTGAAGAATTTGTTGTCACTTGGTTGGTTTGTGGTGGTTTTGAGAAGGGTTGATTTGGTGCATTTTGATTGAAGAAAAAATTTGAGTTGTAATATGGTTTTTGTCTAAGCTTAATCTTGCAAAATTGGACTTTGATGTCCTCAATGACCTTGGCTTGAGTAATGGCTTCATCAAATGTGTTACTTTGATGAAGTTGTGGGGGTGTGGATATGTGCTTGTGGTAGATCTTAGCAAATAGTGTGACTAGTTCGACAGATGGGAGGCTATGAGTGAGGTCATGGATGACCGATCTCCATCATGAAATAAAATCTGTGACCGGTTTGTCATTAACCTATCGTAAGGTGTAAACATCTAAAAATTTTATTTTCTTCTTGATATTTATGGAGAAGTGTTCCAAAAATGAATTGGCCAATTGTTCAAATGTGAACAAGTTATGGTGCGAGAGCATGTTGTACCATTCAAGACCTTTTCCCCCAAGGGAGAGAGAAAAGGTATGTAATATGAGGGGATTACTACTGTGAAGTTAATAACAGGTGAAGTGATAGTTACTAATGTATTTTTGAGGGTCCTATTTACCTTTGTACTTATCAAATTTAAGAATCTCAAAGTGGTATAGGTAAGGAGGAATGGGAACTGATGGGTGAACAGTCTCATTGCACAACTTGTTATATGTGGTTTTTTGGGGCCCATAACCAGTTGTGTGGAGGTCCAATTGTAGACACCTAAAACATGTCATGTTTAGGAAACCACTCATATGAGCACATCTGAAGACCATATGTCCAATTTTGGACCTTTACAAGAGCAATCAGTGGTCCTAACCACTCAAAATGGCAGTTTTAACCCATCCAAGCTTAGCCGTTGTAAACTAGAGTGGCTGGATCCTGGCCGCTCAAGCTGAGAGCGGCCAGACCTTAGCCACTATAGACGATAGCGGCCAAATCTTAGTCACTGCATACGATAGCGGCTAAGTCATAAAAAGCATTTTGCCGACAAACAAGCCTAATCAGGGGTGGAAGTGGTAGTTTACATGCAATAAAGTGAGCGGGGACAACTTTGCATTCCCCCTCACAACCAGTTTACATGGGAGACTCAAGTCCAAAGTTAGACTTCAGTTAACTGGCCTTCAAACATAGACAAAGGACAAAAGCTTCTCATGCTAACAACCAGTTTGCATAGGAGACTCAAGTGGGCAGTTAGACTTCAGTTAACTAGCCTCCAAACATAGACAAAGGACAAAATCTTCTCATGCTAACAACTAGTTTACATAGGAGACTCAAGTGGGCAGTTAGACTTTAGTTAACTAGCCTCCAAACATAGACAAAGGACAAAATCTTCTCATGCTAACAACCAATTTACATAGGAGACTCAAGTCCAAAGTTAGACTTCAGTTAACTAGCCTCCAAACATAGACAAAGGACAAAATCTTCTCATGCTAACAACCAATTTGCATAGGAGACTCAAGTTGGTAGTTATATTTTAGTTAACTGGCCTCCAAACATAGACAAAAGACAAAAATCTTCTCATGCTAACTCTCACTACGCATGAGAAATTCATTCCTAGGGCTTGGACATAGACCTAGGGTTTCACACTATAAAAGGTGCAAGCCTGAGAGCACCAAAGGATCCATAATCATCCATCCATGATCAGATATCAATTCTAAGACCAAGGATGATCTTTTAGCAGACTTCTTTGAGAGAGCTTTTTCTTGGAGAGCATACATAGTGAAGCCCTATCGGATTGGAGAGCAGATCTGAGCACCCTTGAGGAGCAATGAAGTGCTAGCCAACTGAGAGGTAATCATCCATACACATATGGTAATCATTTAACATTAGTAGCAACTTAAGCCCATAGTCTTTGGGTCAATAGAGAGGGATTTCATCTTAGCGATCATTGTCCTGGATAGTGGCCCGCAAACCTAGTCTAGGGTTTAGGTATTAGTTTCTCTTATTCTACTTTCTTTATATTTCACATCATTAGCATAAGATCCATTTTGCTTCATTTATTTGCTTTCATAGCACTAGTTTCATTACATTTATTATCATTGAGCATATTTCCTTTTATTATCAGATTTACTACTAACAACCTCATCCAGGGAGGCAATCTCGGATAGCTAAGCGTGTGTTGTTGTTTTCATGATCATAGGACTACAGGTTCATCAGACATATTAGCAACATTCGAAAGCACAAATATCCCTCCAGGAATCATACTTGGAGAAGGAGGCATCTGTAAGCCCTCATACATTTTCATGTGTGAAATCGAGAAGCCTTTAAAAGTGCACCACCCCTTGCGAGGGGACATCTTACCCACTTGTAATTCATTGTATCAAAATGGGTATCCCTAAGAGGGACCGACATGTAACCGGGTTTCAATATCAATAAAAGGATCTCTCTTTGTTATTTTTATGTTATATGCATTTCATGGTCTTTCATTTTCATTTTGGTATAATATTGCAAGTAGAGTAAAGTGGTGCGTGCATCCTGGGGTCGCTATAGATGGTGATCACGATGGGACCTCCATCAATTCATAGATATCAATTGGTCTACTAATTTTTGGATGCTCTAAGCTATAGCGGCCAAAAATTAGTCACTCCTACTGACAACGGCCAAACAGCAGTCGCTTTGATCTACAATGACCAAACCTTAGCCGCTCCTATCTATAACGACTAGAAATCAGTCGCTCTGATCAACAACGGCCAACAGAGAAGTGCAGTAGAGGGCAGAATTTTTGTCATCTGAGTGGGATTCAAGGTTGGTACCCCTTCTCTGTATTTCTTTGATTTTCTATCTGCATTTTATTTCCAGAAATAGCAAGCATAAACATAGATTAATTAGGGAAAATGAAAGAAAAAGAGAAATAAAAACTGCATTTTGCATTTCCTAGGTTTCTTTTAAATTTCCTCTAGGCGTTGCTAGGAACAGCGGACCTCTGCCTGTAAGGTCCGCCCTAGTCTCCAGCATGCTAGGCCATTGTGTTTTGGTTTGCTTGCATGTGGCCCAATCAGTGGCTATTTTCATCACAAAATAGGAGAGTGCATTAAAATCATATAGACTAGTTATAGATGCATTTGTCTGAAAATGAAATGTTCTTTTTAGGCATTGTAGGAAAATAGTCATGAATGTTGGTTGATGCATTACTTTCTATTTCAAAATCTAAAAATAATCACACACATTCACACGTATCATTTTAAACATTGGGGAGTTGGATTTCATCACCAACCCCCAATTCAGTCCGATGACGTTGGAATTCACCTCCTTCCACCGGCTTGCCCCCTAGATATCCTAGAATGGAGTAAGGCACTTACTCATAGTGGTACTAGTTACTTATGTTCAAACTATCTCCCACTATTGGAACAATCATTGGTTTAGAGTGGAAGAGCTAGGCGAACCCCCCACTAGGATTTAAGCGGTGTACCCTAGTCTCTTTTTGAGAAAATCATGTTTGGCATGGGTGTTCTTGGTTCCCACTATGGATGAGTCCCCTCATTCTAAATCCAAAGCAAGAGCAAGAAAGCAAAAGCAACAACACATCTGAAACACACTAAAACAAGTTCTTAGGATACACATTTAATCCTTAAAAGAGATAATCATATTGTTTGCTTGGTGTGTTTCTTCATTACTGGGGTAATCAACCTAACCCTAATTTTTCAAAGAAATTTATAACACCCACAACCTTTTTCAGAAGTCAAAAATTTTATAACAAAAATTATGGTTGGGAGACCTCCCATGGTGAGCAAGACCTTCAATCTAGAGAGGGAATCAGGTTCCATACCCACCACATCTCATTACACTGAGAGTTCAAATCAGCCCAATGAGGGGCAAGATAGAGGGAAGAGAGTTGCCGACCTTGTTGCACAATTTGAAATAGGCAAGAACCCTCACATGGAGTTGCAGAGGCATAGACCCAACACAACAAACTGATCAAATCAGTCACATGGGTCACATGCAATTCAGAGAGAACAAATGCTCCAAGATCAATTGGATGAGTGGGATCAAATTTATTCAAGACCGACTTCCAGAACCATAGCCATAGAATATTCTACATCTGGAAGCTCACAAAGCATGACTGCTAAATGCACCACTCAACCTAGGGATGCTTCAAAGTGACCCCACAAATCTCATACAGAGTCTGATCATAGAGACACTCAACAATACACTGAACAAGTTACACTAGCTAGCCAAAGTAGAGAAATAACCGAAACCTCTTCGAGGAATCTATGAATCAGAACTACAAGAACGAAGTCAGATAAGCATGAGTCTTCTATGACCATGCAAGTTAACCGCATGCGATGGTTAGAAAATACCTTACGTAAAGAGCGAGAGCTTGTAGAAGCTCTCAAACATGATAAACAGAGAGAAAGATTGTTGCACCAACATGAGCAATGTTTAAGAGAGCAAGTTGAGCAGCTAGCTCGTAGCAACCAACAAGCAAATAGAAATGATCATCAAAGAGATAAACGTGTTGACTCACCAAGAGAGAGGCACACTAGACAAGAAAGCCCACAATGAAACCACCACTCAAATCATGAGCAAAATCAAACTAGTGGTAAAAGGGTAAACATAATAAATCAGGATCACAATCCCGAATCCCCTCATAGGAGGGAGGAGAATAGAACAAGACAAATGGATAGAGAGTTACCTCCATTACCACTATGAGTAGGCCTACAAGAAGAGGAACTCCTTGAATCAAAGGCATTCCAAGAGCTTGCTAAAAATATGAAATCCTTTGAGAAACAAGAGGCAGCTGGGAACCAACCAACATTAAGCAAAATACACAACCAACCATTGTGTCCATCAGTTCCTAGCCCTGCATATCCTAAGCATTTTGAGATGCCTAGGTTGGATAAGTTTAAGGGTGAAGAGGATGCACAAGAACATGTCACCAAATTTATCAATGCATGCTTTCATCTAGAAGATAGTGATGCCCTTATGCTGAGAACCTTCATTATGACATTTTTGGGGTTGCCACCCAATGGTTCAACCAGCTTCCCAAGCACAACATATCCAGTTTTGAACAACTAGTGAATGCATTCTTAAAATATTTCTCTTTTGGTGCTAAGAAGAAGGTGAACCTCTCAGACCTGGCCAACCTAAAGTAGTATGATGATGAGCCAGTCATGGATTATGGGGATAGATGGAGAAAAATCATGGCAAAGTTATCATTTTTTGTCCCGATCGAAGAGTTAATCCGAATGTTCACAAAAAGTTGTGCCAAGCATATCTCATTACTATTGCAACTACAGAAGTATGATACATTCGAAGAAGCCTTGGCTCAAGCCAAGCTTATTGAAGATATAAAGCTCGAAGAAGGAGACCTAAAGCTCTATAGCAAGAAAGAATGGAATGAGAGTACGCAACATCAATCACAATAGGCCCAACCTACAGATGTCAACCAGATCATGTTAAGCATTCCAAAAATAGCATAGAGCCAACAACAAGAAAACTATCAAGCTCAGCCTCCTACTATGTATTACAACCAGTGCAACAAGAATCAAGGCAAGGGCAAACAGAAACAACCCCCTCACAATTATACACCATTGCCTGAATCCTTGGCATCAATTTTCAATCGCCTTTGCGAGGCCAAGGTTTTAAACTTGCCTAAGGAGCGCATCCTGGATCCTAATTACCCCAAACCTAAGGGGTATAGGGAAGATCTCTATTGTGTTTACCATCGGAAAAATGGCCATGATATCCAGGATTGTGTTGCATTCAAGAATATAGTGCAAGATATGTTGGATAAGAATGAATTGCAAGACATCAACATATTCAAAAATCTTCTCCCCAATCATGGGGCCAACAAAAATCAAGTTGAGCATGTCAATGAGGTGCACATAGCCCCACCTGAGGAGGGTTTTATAGGTATGATCAATACTACAATAAGAAGCAAAATATGCCTTGATCAGCCCAACATACCAAAAAAGTCAACTAAAGTTGATAATCTATCACAGTCCATACCAACAATAAGTTCAATGCACTTACAAAAAGACCATGTGATTGCCTTTCATAGGTAGGAGATTAAGACAATCTCTCAGGATGAACCTGATCCTCCGCTCCACATCATAGTAAGAATCAATCAAATTCCGTACAAGAGAGTCTTGATTGACATTGGGTCATCCATCAACATCATCACAACTATAGCTTTGAAGTATTTAAATCTGCCACCTTCACGCATTAAGGACACAACATTTACATTAAGGGCCTTCAATGATGCTACTTCCCCAACAATTGGCACAATAATCCTACCTATACAAGGTTGGGATAAATATGATACCTACATTGTGCCATATCTTGGAGGGTGAGAGGTAGTACAACATATTGCTAGGCAGACCATGGATAAGGGATATGGAATGCATACCTTCCATAGTGCACCAAAACCTAAAATTCATACATCAAGGACAAGTGTATGTGGTCCCCCATGATCCTGAGCCATTCAAGTATTACAAGAAAGTTGATGAGACACAAGAAAAAGTGCCTTCTCAAGAGTTTGTGGCAATGGTCAATAGCGAGATAGAGGACCAAGTGACTCTAAAGCAGATAAAACAAGATGTGGTGCAATCAGATGTTGCTTTCCCATTGAAGGGATCAAAACCATTGGCATTAGTCACCCCTAACTCACTTCTCATGGTGCCTCCTCAAGAACAAGAACAATTGTTCCCCCCACATCAGATAGGGGGTATCAAAGCTAGTACAATGCAACACTACGAAGTGAAACAGAAACATGAACTAAGTCATAAACATGAGCATGTGGATACCACTAACAAAGTGGATCATCATGAAGCCTCCACATCAACTCAAAGGAAGGAAATGGGTGAGTTACAGTTACCTAGTGGATCTTTAGCACTTATCTCCTTCAATAGATAGTGTTATTTCAAACCAATCACTAGAAATACACAGGGGAGCCTTATCAATATTGGAGCATATGCAAAATCACCTCTATAATATAGAGGTCCAAATGGAGAAACAAAATGAGGCATTGCACTTTATCATGAACCATCTTGAGAGACAGAAGCAACCTTTATCTAAGGTCAAATTGTCTCCTAGGCAGCCACAAGAGAAGCCTCAACAAGAGCCCCCTAAGCCAACAAGTGACATACCTAGGGCTCAACCTGGTCCTCATACCAGGCCAAAGCATGCTAAACAATCAAAGCAACAACAACGCATTTGGACTCCTTTAAACGAGTCTATGTCAAATATTTTTCAAAAGCTACAAGAAGCTAGGGTCATCACCTTACCCGACATAAAGCCTCTATACCCAAACAGAGCTAAACCCAAGGGTTATAGGGAGGACCATTACTGTATCTACCACCGAATAAAGGGCCATGACATTTGTGATTGTCATGGATTCAAGAATGTGGTCCAAGACCTATTAGAGTGAAATGAGCTCCATCCAGATGGTTCACTCATTCCTCCCTACCCAGATAGGGGCACCTCACAAGGATCTGTGCCCCAATTAGGAGAGTTGATTTTCATCACTCTTCCTAAGAAGGTTGATTACATTGTAGTGGACAACATGTGCACTAGGGATCTTAAAGGTCAAATACCTTCCCCATCATCCACATCAAGTTCAATGAGACAAAGTGAGGGTTCTGAAGGTATCACACCTTCCTCACTTTCATTAAGTGGCGCACACATTGGGGGTATTTAAGGTGTCACACCTTCCCCCCATAATATATCAAAAATACAAAAACATTCAAATATATCAAAAATACAAACAAATCATAAAACATAAAAAGTCAAAAATGAAAGGCACCAGGGGCATCTCTAAGTTGCTTGGTCAAATCTCATCAAAAAAATGCTCCAAGGGTATCTTTATGTCGCTTGGTCAAATTCAAATTAATCAAAATGCTCCAAGGGTATCTTTATGTCGCTTGGTCAAATTAATCAAAATGCTCCAAGGACATATTCATGCCACTTGGTCAACCCACAAAAAGCCCCAAAGGCACAATAAGCCCTTTGGTCAAGACATCAAAATAAGTTCAAAAACATTCATTAAATTTCAAAATCGCAAAAACAATAGAAAACCAAAAAATCACAAAAGGCCCCAAAGGCATCTTAAAGCCCTTTGGTCAAATTAAATCACGAAAGGCCCCAAAGGCATCTTAAAGCCCTTTGGTCAAATCAAATCACAAAAGGCTCCAAAGGCATCTTAAAGTCCTTTGGTCAAAAGCAAAACATAAAAGCATAAAAACAATTTAAAATCAAAAGTTCAAAACATTCAAAATAATCAAAAGATCAAAAAAATTGAAAGCATCCAAAAATACAAAAACATTTGCATCTCACATTTGCATCCACATAGTTGCATTGAATTAAACATTCATATCCATTACATTTGCATATGTTATGATCACAATCTAGCAAACGATGCCACAATTTGTATCACAAATACTCAAATCCATCTACATCCACTCATACATGTGTGTAATTGTGTTTTTCAACACAACCATTACTTGTTGCTATACATAATATACTATGGTTTTTCGGTTATTCAACCATACCTAGTGATCCTATCAACTTTTGTGGAAAGCCATATTGGTTAGTAGAGAGTAAGGTCTAGTGGTGACAAAGCTTAGCATATTTCAGGATCCCATCACTAATTACAAACACTAAATTCTAGTTGGTACAAGGGAAAGATGAAAGCTATAAAAGTGGTTAGGTTACCTAAAGTGAAAAGGGTCTTCCTTGCTTATCCCCCTATGCAACCGGTTCAAAAGTGCTGAGAATTGACAAAAGGACAAGCTCCGCCCTACCCATAAATCCCTTGCTTTAATCAAAACAAGCAAAAATCCTAGAGTCAAAGCAAAGTTCAAAATCCTCAAAAGTCATACATCGACATCCAAAGTCATAGTTCAAAGTATCAAAAGGAAAAAAACAAAATAAATAGTGATTATCATCACTAAAAGAATCCCTTGCTCAAAAGAAAAAAAAAATCAGTCAAAAATAAACAGTGATTTTTATCACTAAACACGAGCAAGTATCCCAAGTCAAAAGGAAGAAAAGAAGGGAATGGAGCTTGAATCCCTGGAATTCTCAGCATTATACAAAACTGGAAGGCGATCTCCATTACAGGTTTGGTGCATAGCCAACCTAGCAATGGTGATATCCTTACGCATGATGATATGTCTAACACAATAGCTATGCATTTGTGTAGACCAATGTTTGAATGTGGATGAGCTAGCTTTAGGTAACCCAATACTGCCTAGTGGTATAGTCCAACTAAGTCCAACACAAGAATCAGATGAACACTTGAAGATCCCTGATCTTAGCAATGGGCTGAAAGAATCCTGCTTGACATCGGAGGAAATATTTGAGTTCTATCTAAATATATTCATTTGCACACACAGGGATAATGAGTATCTAGGTCCATGATGAAAACCTTACTGTTCAAAAGCCTTGATTGGTCAATACACAATTTTTGATAGGGTAACTAGAGTGTTTGAGTCTCAAGAAAAACCTCAAAAATTCCTATATAGCAACAAATCATATCATCAATCACATCATCAATTTTATTTATAAGATTCTATAAATTAGGGGTATCAACAGAGTAGGCTAGATACCAGATATATATTAGAAATGATATATAGACGACCACTGACTATTTTGTATCTTTTAATTTACAGAAACTTATCAAGAAAATACATACATTTCATGCCATTACATCTCACATATGAATACTTAATCAATTCTTATGATAAGAGTGATTATTTAAATTCATGATTTTTTTTACTTTCTGTGGTGTCACCCATTAGATTGTTAAACTCATATCATATGCATTCCTTATGTTTTAAGTGATTAAAGCATACAGGTTCATTTACATCATATCAAAACCATGTAGATAATGCATTAAACACATATTGCATTTACCATATCATAACAACATGAGTTAGATGCATACAATAAACCAAAATTAAACATGCATCCACATATGCATCCATCATCATCATCTAAATCATACCATCTAATCATATATCTATCATCTAGCTAGTACATGTCATCAATACACTGCATACATATAGCATAATCAAATCATTATCTAGGCATTGCATTCATCATTGCATCCATAACATAAAATCAAAACAAAAATATTTTCAAGCATCAATTGGGGCAATATTGGTATCATACCTCCCCTAGTCAGAAATCAAATAGTTAAGCAATCAATTACAAAAAGCCCCAAAGGTAGCACAAGCCCTTTGGTCAAAAACAAAAATCCCCAAGGAGAATAAGCCCTTTGGTCAAAACCAAAAATCCCCAAAGGACATAAGCCCTTTGGTCAACTTAACAAATGCCCCAAAGGATCAAGCCCTTTGGTCAAACAAATGCCCCAAAGAATAAGCCCTTTGGTCAACTTAACAAATGCCCCAAAGGATGCAAGCCCTTTGGTCAACTTAACAAATGCCCCAAAGGATGCAAGCCCTTTGGTCAACTTAACAAATGCCCCAAAGAGCATAAGCCCTTTGGTCAACTTAACAAATCCCCAAAGGACATAAGCCCTTTGGTCAACTTAACAAATGCCCCAAAGGATGCAAACCCTTTGGTCAACTTAACAAATGCCCCAAAGACTAAGCCCTTTGGTCAACTTAAAAAATGCCCCAAAGGACATAAGCCCTTTGGTCAACTTAACAAATCCCCAAAGGACATAAGCCCTTTGGTCAACTTAACAAATGCCCCAAAGTGCATAAGCCCTTTGGTCAACTTAACAAATGCCCCAAAGGACATAAGCCCTTTGGTCAACTTAACAAATGCCCCAAAGGATGCAAGCCCTTTGGTCAACTTAACAAATGCCCCAAAGGACATAAGCCCTTTGGTCAACTTAACAAATGCCCCAAAGGATGCAAGCCCTTTGGTCAACTTAAAAAATGCCCCAAAGGACATAAGCCCTTTGGTCAAACTTAACAAATGCCCCAAAGGACATAAGCCCTTTGGTCAACTTAACAAATGCCCCAAAGGAATCACAAACCCTTTGGTCAAATCACCCCACAAACATAGCAGTCTACGTTTTTGCTCAGCATTGTGTTTTTCCACACAACGCATCACAAAAAGGGGCATCTGTAGACACCTAAAACATGTCATGTTTAGGAAACCACTCATATGAGCACATCTGAAGACCATATGTCCAATTTTAGACCTTTACAAGAGCAATCAGTGGTCCTAACCACTCAAAATGGTAGTTTTAGCCCATTCAAGCTTAGCCATTATAAACTAGAGTGGCTAGATCCAGCCGCTCAAGCTGAGAGCAGCCAGACCTTAGCCACTGTAGATGACAATGGCCAAATCTTAGTCACTGCATACAATAGCAGCTAAGTCATAAATAAGCAATTTATCGACAAATAAGCCTAATCAGGGGCGAAAGTGGTAGTTTACATGCAATAAAGTGAGCGGGGACAACTTTGCATTCCCCCTTCACAACTAGTTTACATGGGAGACTCAAGTCCAAAGTTAGACTTCAATTAATTGGCCTTCAAACATAGACAAAGACAAAACTTCTCATCTAACACTTCATAGGAGACTCAAGATTAGACTAGTTAACTAGCCTCCAAACATAGACAAAGACAAAACTTCTCATGCTAACAACTAGTTTACATGGGAGACTAAAGTCCAAATTAGACTTTATTAACGCCTCCAAACATAAAAGACAAAACTTCTCATGCTACAACCATAGGAGCGGAGCACAAGGGACTCAAGTTGGTAGTTATATTTCAGTTAACGGCCTCCAAACATAGACAAAAGACAAAAAGCTTCTCATGCTAACTCTCACTACGCATGAGAAATTCATTCCTAGGGCTTGGACATAGACCTAGGGTTTCACACTATAAAAGGTGCAAGCCTGAGAGCACCAAAGGATCCATAATCATCCATCCATGATCAGATATCAATTCTGATACCAAGGATGATCTTTTAGCAGACTTCTTTGAGAGAGCTTTTTCTTGGAGAGCATACACAGTGAAGCCCTATCGGATTGGAGAGCAGATCTGAGCACCCTTGAGGAGCAACGAAGTGCTAGCCAACTGAGAGGTAATCATCCATACACATATGGTAATCATTTAACATTAGTAGCAACTTAAGCCCATAGTCTTTGGGTCAATAGAGAGGGATTTCATCTTAGCGGTCGTTGTCCTGGATAGTGGCCCACAAACCTAGTCTAGGGTTTAGGTGTTAGTTTCTCTTATTCTGCTTTCTTTATATTTCACATCATTAGCATAAGATCCATTTTGCTTCATTTATTTGCTTTCATAGCACTAGTTTCATTGCATTTATTATCATTGAGCATATTTCCTTTTATTGTCAGATTTATTGCTAATAGCCTCATCCGGGGAGGCAATCTCGGACAGCTAAGCGTGTGTTGTTGTTTTCATGATCACAGGACTACAGGTTCATCAGACATATTAGCAACATTCGAAAGCACAAAGATCCCTCCAGGAATCAGACTTGGAGAAGGAGGCATCTGTAAGCCCTCATACATTTTCGTGTGCGGAACCGGGAAGCCTTTAAAAGTGCACCACCCCTTGCGAGGGGACATCTTACCCACTTGTAATTCATTGTATCAAAATGGGTATCCCTAAGAGGGACCGACATGTAACCGGGTTTCAATATCAATAAAAGGATCTCTCTTTGTTATTTTCGTGTTATATGCATTTCATGGTCTTTCATTTTCATTTTGGTATAATATTGCAAGTAGAGTAAAGCGGTGCGTGCGTCCTGGGTCGCTACACCAACATCTTGATTTGATATTGTATGAGTTGGAGTTCAGATGATGGAGGGGTAATGAAATGTATCGAAGCAGTGGAATATTGGGAATGGGGAGGATACTAGAGTTGTTACTCCAATTGTAAAACAGGGATGTATTGGAACTGTTCCTATGTGTACGATTGTTGAACAACATGAAACAAGGGGACTGATGGAGGAGTCTATTATGGGATAAACATTTGTCGAGATTGGTAATATTGGGGTTGTGTTATTTGTACATGTTGTACATAGATCTGTTGTGAAAATTATACGGTTGGAGAGGACGACCAGGAAGGAGGATTTGTGAAGAAAGTAGAGTAGCAGATTGCAATGGAGGAAGCAGTGTCTGGATATATGACAAGGGTGGTTAGCAAGATGATGCACCAAATGATGGTAACTACGCCTGACTAGATGAGCGATGGATGGAAAACTTAGGTTGGGAAGAATAACATGATGGATTGGTAAGGTAGGAAAGGTAGAGTGGATTGTGAGAAGAAAAGGGAATGGAAGGAGGTGCTTGAAATGGATGAGGTGGAGGAAGGTGAAAGGTGGAAGAATATGTAGGTAGAGGAGGAGCAGAATATGGCATATCATACATCTCAAAATATAGGAATGTATGTGAAGGTAATGATGAGGAAGGGGTGTAGGCCTCAAAGGTGGAATCCTGAGAAGATGGTGTGGTGAACGTGTTCACAAAGGATTGTGGAGATGGGATTTGCTAATTTTTTTGAGGTTGGAATTGTGATTAAGAAGGTAGTTGCGATGCGATATCAAAATATGGGGAAAAGGACTATTGTGGAGTTGTTTGTTGTGATATTTGGGAAGTGTACTGATGTGATGATGTGGGTGAGGTATATTATTAATGTAATAAGGATTTTTGCAGAGGGAATTGTGATGAAGGCACCTGAGTGCTCTAGGTGGAAGATTGGGGGTCTGAAATAATTTCTACTATTGGAGTAGATGATGGAGCATTAGGACAAGGTCGATTAAGCAAGGAAGAATCATCCCTAAGGAGGGAGTGAGATGGATCTTGAAGGAAAGGATGAGCGAAAGTGGGTGAGGTAGGTGGAGTCTCCTCCTCAATAGTGAATAAAGGATATGGGTCTCCTAGAGCAGTATAAATGATGTGATCACAAAAGGTGGATGGTCGATTATGTGAGGGTGAACAGGGAAGAAGAGAATGATATTCATCGTATGAGGTAGCAAACATGTTGCTAAAAATAAAAGTCTCACCATGAGATATAATGCATATGTGATGTGACTCATAACCTGTAAGGAGATCAGTGTGAGCGTGGATGCTTTCCTCATGAAGGGAGGGGAAGTAATAGACTTACTGGAGGTGGCGTGAGAAATTTTCTCCTCAAGATGTGCTTGCTCATTTTCTTGACTACGAGTAATAATAGGTATGGTGTTGTGTGGTGCAATTAGGTGACCCAACTATCTAGAACTATAAATCTGAAGCTTTGGGTGTGTTTTGTGTAAGATTTTGGGCAATCCTATGAAATTTGGTATGTTTTTGTGTCCTATAACAGAGTTTGCATGTCGATATATGAACCTAGACTATAGAAATCTGGTTTGCACAGTGCTATGTGAACTAGACCCAGATAGTGAATCTAATAGAAAACTAAAAGTGATGGGCTGCAGATAGCCAATATATGGGCTGCTAACAGGTGAATGTATTGAAACCAATTTTATGATCATGCAAAAAAATCATAATTAGAATTAGTGTTAAATAAAAAATGTTTATTTGTTTTGTGTGTTTTGATGATGATATATGCTCTAGAAATTACCATAGGAAGTGGGGTGAAACTCTAGAAATAATAGGAGTATCATTGACACAAAACCTCCTGCAACACCCAAGGGTGCACATAACATAACAATGTATCAATAGGCAAATGGCAACCTGAATGGAGAGGTGTAGTAAAATGATATCAAAGGTGTATGAACTCAAAATGCACTAATGAGTCTAGAATCCTCTCATGAGAAGAGGTGGCACTGTCTAAGACCTGCTATTGGCCCATTTGTGCAGTCGCTTCACTCTCGAGCGAGATTAGTCAAGAACAAAACTTACATTTTCACTAATTAACTGAGCCTTGTGAACAAATATGTCTAACCCTATCCCACTCTAAAGGTCTCTTTTGGTGATGAAATCTAGAAAACCAGTCTCAAGAGTAGGGGATTTTCTGGTGACAAATTCTAGAAAACCACTCTTGGGGGCTACTATGGTGTCTAGGGGACGAGCTGGTGGAAGGAGATGAATTTCAAAATCATCAGCCTCAAGACATGGATTGGGGATGAAGTCTAATCTCACCACTTTGTATACCATGTGAGTGTGTGATGGTGTGTTTGCTACCGTTGAGGTGAAATCAAAAACAACTAACTAGATGCCTTTTCATAAATAAAACTAACCCTAGATTTCTTTTTGAAATGAAACTATATTTGTATGCTTTTTGAAATGAAACTAATCTTAGATGCTTTTTCAAAAATGAGAACTTACTCTATGAA
The DNA here is from genome assembly GCA_028583015.1 of Wollemia nobilis. NCBI lineage: Eukaryota > Viridiplantae > Streptophyta > Pinopsida > Araucariales > Araucariaceae > Wollemia > Wollemia nobilis. The sequence continues at coordinate 4,603,599 of JAQPPZ010002524.1, forward strand.
GCATGAAAGCAAACAAAACCAAGGTGCATGAAAAAAAAACTTGGCAATTATCTGTGTATTAGAATTGAATCGAAACCCTAATCTAATACGATTTGGAAAGAGATTTAGAAATCTGATCTAGGTGCAAATTTGAAAGATATTTAAAATGCTTTCAAAAAGAGATTGCAAATTCTATTCTAAATGCTTTTGAAAAGAGATTGAAAAATCTATCTTAAATGCTTTGCAAAGAGATTGCTGGTGGACTTCTGTGTGTGTGCCATCGATAGTGATGTTTGATTTTGTCCTTTTGTATCTGCTTTGGGCCTCCAAAAATGGGTTAGTTCATTTGGGGACCTATCCTTGATCAAGTCCTGTATTTATGAAGATAAATCAACATAAAAATGAAAAAAAAACATGATGAAAATTGATATAAATGCTATATAAACTATCTATAACTAATACATACCTTATTTGATACCGTAAATCTACTGTAGGGTTGGTTCGCATGGCGACATGTGAACTAGATCCTGGGTTCACTAGTTGGGGTGCGAACTGCACTGCTATTGACTATTGATGAGAGTTTGTTGTCCGAATGTGTTTCAGATAATGTCTATTATTGTCTGTCAGATGCAAAATTGTTAGAAAGGATTCTGGTACAATTTTGGTAGAGTTTGGATATGTTGACTGAAAGGAAGAGAGAGGGAATAATGAAGTAAATGGTCCTCTATTTATATAGGGAACCAAGGCTATGGGGGAGTTAGATGTACTAGACTCTAGGATCAAGTCCTATCATGGTCAAGTTTGGGTTTATGAAATGGCATGCCTAGTCATCCTTTCATGTGCCCTAAGGGAAATATCCTAGGTTCATACATGTGTGAGCTAGGATTAGGTATAACCTTGTTTAGCCAATCCCTAGGGTAGATGAGGGTTTAGTTAGGTATCCAAGAAAATATCCTAACTAATCTGGGTGCACACATGTGTGAGGGGATGATTAGGGCTAATTTGGCTCTTTAACCCTAATTAAACCTAGTTAATTGATAAAGTGCACTTTAAGTGGAAATTCACTTGCAAATTAGAATTGTAATTAGCATAATTATTATTTTTATAGGGAATGGTCCCATGGGGGCCCTAATTAGGCATAGGAAAGGGCTTAAGTGGCCTTAGGGAGCTATTAGGTGGCCCTCTTGCGAATAGAAGGTGTTTTGGATGTGTTTTGTATAGTTTTGTAGGTTTTGCACCTATGAACAACTACGATGGCCTACGATGGCCTACGATGGCCTACGATGGCCTACGATGTCCTATGATGGTCTACGATGGCCTACAATGGCCTACGATGGCCTATAATGGCCTACGATGGCCTAGAAATGCCTATGCAAGCCTACAAATGGTTATGTAGGTCTACAAGTGTCTACGGGATAGAATGTGCGACTTTTAGGTGTCTATACATAGTGATATTACAACAATATATTTTTGTAATTATACATGTTTTTCTATCCACATTTGTAATAATATCCTCCTTGAAATTCAAGGTATACATGGTGGCACATATTAATACCTAATATATTTTATTAATGTAAGCTAAGTATTTTTTTTATTATGGTAAATGAGGTATTGATAGGGTCCTGAAACTAGTTATGAAACCCCCCACATTGGGTACCTTCCTAACCCCTATAAGACACAAAAATATAAATCCTAACTTTTCTACTTGTATCAAGGTCCAAAAAGGCTTCAAGGAGTCAACCTTTCCTTCAAATCATAAATCCTAAACTTTATCATTTTTAGTTGTATTGATTTTACTTGATCCAACTCCCAAACTATCTTTATCAAGGTCAGATTCTCTTCACCCTCCCTCCAAATACAACTCTCTTATTCCAAAACTCCTTTATTTACTAATATGTTTGGCATTAGATCTCGCACATTTTATGATCATAATTTTATTTTTCACCTTTGGCTAGGGGTTTGGATCCCCTATAAAGGCATCAACAAGACATCTTTGTTTGTCATTTACCATGTTCACTTCCTTATTTGTAAAAATTTCACGAGGCTTTCCTCCTCCCTTGTCAAGAGCCCTTTGTGTCAGCATGTCTATGAGTGCTCCTTCCTGCTCTTTAAGAAGTTTGATCCTCATATTCCTTGTATTCTACCTCTTTCCCCTTTTATTTTGGTTCCTTAGATTTCTTTATGGAAGTTTCTTGGGCCCTTATTTCCTCTATGATTTTCTCTTGTTTAGCTTTTCATCTTATACGTTTCCTTTTATTCTTCTAGAACCTCCTTGGGCTCTTGTGTCTTTGGAACTATTTCCTCTTCTTCGACTATTTGCAAAACCTCTCATTTTTATTTTGGTGTTATTTGTTACATTTTCTTTTGCATGTTTGGCTCCATGGAAAATGAGTTCTGCTATGACTTCTCCTTAATTCGTCACTAAGGGTCCACTTTCAAAAAGTGTTTATTCGTTGGGCAAAATATTTCCAAGTTCCCACATGCATGGAAAAGGCAACATCAAAAGGGTAATTTTTTTTAGTTAACCTCCTTATGGTTCTTACCCAGACATGAAACCAAATCTATTATTTTAATAAGGATTTTTACACATTTACACTCACACGAATGCGAGTGAAAATAGTCTAGGATTTATTTGTCGTTGTAGGGGCCACCAAGATGAATCCCCCTAATATGTTTTTAATATTTTTAAATACATACTTTAGCCAAAATTCTAGAGGTATTTTTAATAATCATACCCACATTGGGACTTCTACAACAACTTTTGCATGAGGGTTAAACCCTAACGACTAGCATTGCCTAAAAACCAAGGTCCTCCTATGTAGACTTGTTCACAATATTCCTCTTGGGTGAAGGTTACCAATAAGAAATCCTTTAGAATTAAAGTGACCAAAGCTTTCCCTTTCAAATCCCATTTACTTCTTATCCAACTCTTTAAATTTATCACACCCAACCACACTCCCATGAATTTGCAAACTAGATTGCTTTGCAAATCCAACATGTTACCTCTTGTAATGGTATCACTAAATATAATGCAAGGAACCCCATCCTCCATCAAAAATATCTTATTGGATTTATGATTAAAATTCAAATCCCAAAGTTTCTTTTTCCTTAAAGGCAACTATAAATGATGGATTAAACCCAAGGCCTATCTTATCTTCTATCCCCACCTTTCAACCTACTTCCAGATCCATGTCTATCATATCTTACAATATTTCTCCTCCCCTAGCTCCTACTCTCACTCCAAAAAAATTTATTCTGTCCAAACCCTAACCAACAGATTCCATAAAAGCTTGATTTTATCCAATCAAGCAAAAATCATGTAGAAATCATTCATAAAACAAACAAAATATCCATCAAACATGATACAAAATATTCATCACTTATCGAAACAACCAAGTGTACCTTTAAATTATCTTTCCACCTCAACATGACAACTTACACATCAAGCATCAATCTTCAAGTAGATTCCTTGGAGCATAAGCTATGTATCAACATATCATAGATATGCATTATAGCTCAACATGCACCTCACAACTATGTATTATTGATCCATAATAGTTTTAATCAAGGGATGTGATAATATTAAGGTTTTAAGTATGTTAGCTTTTCAAGCTATAAACTTAAGGAATTATAATAGTGAGTAATGAAATAAGCAACTTATGATATGACTATGATAATGGTAATATAATAAGCAAGTAAAAATCATAGAAAAAATTCACATGAACTCATAAAACTGCCATTAATGATATCTCACAAAAATGATACAATGCTTTGTAAGTGACTAGTAAGTGTCACATAACTCAAGGCTTCAACATGTCTATATAGCCTTTCTACAATGACTCTTGGATGGCTATGACTCTTGGCCTTCCATATTCCTATGACTCTTCATCTACTTGAAGACATATGCATGATAGACAAATGTATACATGCATACCTAACTAGGACACTTGTTCTACATGTCAAATAATGGAATATATTCCAACACCCCCTTGTATTACATTATTTGAGATGATTCTTTGGGCTGCACACCTGATCTTTGAATATTTAAAATTTGTTTCATCCTAGTGGCTTTGTGAATATATTTTCTCATTGTTCTTCTGTAGGTTTATACTTTAGGCTGATGTGTTGGTTCTGAAAATGATCTCTGATAAAGTGACATTGAGCCTCAATGTGTTTTGTTTGCTCATGTATGATTGGATTTTTGATCAAATTAAGTACTCCTTGATTATCACAATGTATCAGTGTTGTAGTTATGTTTATACCCAAATCAAATAAGATGTATTGTAACCATAGAGCTTCACATATGGTATCTCTGGTTGCATGATATTTTTCTTCTATGGATGACTATGCTACTGAATGTTGCTTCTTGTTATGCCATGATATTGGTCCTAATCCAAGATAGAAAATATATCTTCAAGTATATTTTTTGTCATCTATAGATCTTACATAGTCTGAGTCTGTGTACCCTTGTAGACAAAGTTATTTATCATGCTTTGTATAAGTCAGTCCATAGTCTATGGTTTGCTTGACATAGTGCAATATTCTTTTTGTAGCTTTCCAATGACTTTCTCTGGGTTCTTGCATGAACCTTGCAATATAATTAACTACAAAAACTAGATTTGGTCGAGTATTTGTTAGATACAATAGACTCCCAATTAATTGATGATAATTTGTAGCTAAAACTAGAGAGGTATCATCAACTTTGGATAATTGCAGTCCTTGTTCCATAGGTGTATCCTTAGGCTTACAACTATCCATATTATATTTTTCTAGTAAGGTTTTTGCATACTTTGTCTGTGTGATTGTAATACTATCCTTATTATGATGTACTTCTAAACCAAGACAATAACTCATGAGCCCTAGATCAGTCATTTCAAAAGCATTTTCAAGATCCCTCTTTATTTCAGTTATCAATTTTTCAGAACTTCCTATAAGTACTAGATCATCAACATACACTATGAGAATTAGTATGTCATTCCCAACCTTTTTTGTATACAAACTTGGATCTGAAGTGCTCCTCTTGAAGTTGTGTTGTAGTAAATGACTATTAATCTTTATATTCCATGCTCTAGGTGCTTGTTTCAACCCATATAAAGATTTATTTAGTTTACAAACCATATGTTCTTGTCCTTTGATAACAAATCCTTCTGTTTGAGACATGAAGACTTCTTCTTCTAAGTCACCATTAAGAAAGGCACTCTTGACATCCATCTGATGTAGTTTCCAACCATGATGAGCTGCTAAGGCACATACTACTTTGATAGTAGTCATTATGGTTGTTGGTGCAAATGTCTCTTCATAATCGATTCCTTCTGTTTGAGTATACCCTTTTGCTACCAGGTGAGCTTTGTATTTGTCTAGACTTCCATCTACTTTATACTTAATATTATAAATCCATTTGCAACCTACTACTTTATTTCTTGGAGGTAACTCTACTAGATTCCATGTTTTATTCTTTTGCAATGATGAATATTCTAATTCCATAGCTGCTCTCCACTGTGAGTGTTTTAGTGCTTGAAGTGTTGTTGTAGGTTCTTCTATACCACATAGTAATCCTCTATTAATTCTGCTTTGACTATGAGTTTGTGGTCTTGTAGTAGTAAGATCTGGCATTTGTTCCAAATTTGCTTCTCTAAGAGTATTTCTGAGCCATATGGGTTCTTTTCTTAGGGGAACTGTATCTGATTTTGTATGATCTGATTTTGACTCGATCTCCTCTATAGTTTATGTTTATATATCTCTTGTAGATTCTATTTCTATCTAAGATTGAGGTTTTGATATTGTTTCCCTTGTAAGTTCTAGAACAATTTTTGAATTACTTTCTTCTTCTCTAGTGTCATCTTTGAATCCTTCATCAAACACTACATCCCTGCTTATATACACTTTCCTTGTTCATGGATCTATTATTTTGTACCCTACTGATTCATCATCATAGCCCATAAATATACCTTCCATGCTCTTCTCATCTAACTTTGTATGTTTCTGTTTTAGAATATGCATATAGGCTTTGCATCCAAAGATCCTTAACTTTGCAACACTTGGTTTTTTTCCTGACCATACCTCTTTAGGAGTAATGTTCTTAAGTATTCTTGTAGGTAATCTATTTTGTAAGTATATTGTTGTTTGAACTGCCTCTGCCCAATATTGATTATCCAACTGGGCTTCTTTTATCATACACCTTACCATTTCCATTATGGATCTATTCCTCCTTTCTGCAATACCATTCTACTATGGGGAGTAAGTTGTAGTAAGTTGTCTTTTAATACCATTTTCTTTGAGAAATAGATTAAACTCATTTGAAGTGAATTCTCCTCCTCTATCTGATCTAAGAGTTCTAATAGTCTTTCCTGATTCTTTCTCTACTTGAAATTTGAATTGTTTGAAGCAGTTGAAAGCTTCTGACTTGTATTTCATGAAGTATACCCACATTTTTCTGGTATGATCATCTACAAAAAGTTGAAAGTACTTGTGCCCTCCAATACTAGTAGTATTCATTGGACCACATAGATCTATGTGTATTATCTCTAGTGGTTGTTGAGATCTATGTTGATGAATTTCAAAAGGTACTCTATGTTGTTTTCTTGCTAAACATTCTGGACAAATTGTAGATTTCCATGAAAGATTTGGTATCCCTTCAACCATTTTGTATCTGATAATTTCATTTAAGGATGATGCACTAGTATGACCCAACCATTTATGCCATAATTCTCTTTCATTTGAAGTTTTGACTGACAGAGCTAGATGAGCAGTAGTGTCTAGAACAAATAGATTTTCTTTATAAGATCTTGTAGCTATCATTTCTCCTTGTTTAACAATATGACACTGCTTTCTACCTTTGATGGTCTTGAATTCCACTGTCATATCTTGATCCATGAGTTGTGAGACTGAGAGTAGATTGGTAGTTAATCCAAGAAAAAATAAAACATTTTTTATTATCCCTTTTCCATCTATTAGATTGACCAAAATCTCTCCTATTCCTTCTACTTTATAGGTCTTGTTGTCAACTATTATAATTGGTTTCTCTTGTATGGCTTGTAGATACTTAAATAAGGTTTTATCTCCAATCATGTGTCTGCTTGCCCCTGAGTCTATATACCAATAGTCCATGGTTCTTCTCAAAAGTCTATAATCTCATTTGATGTAGAGGTTCTTGTTGTCAAAACTATTTTACTCTAAATTTCATAAACTAATTTGAAGTAGGATTCCTTATTCCTCCAACTCTAGAAATTTAGAAAATAATATTTGCAATGTTTTGTAATCCTAATTTGATGTTGTATGCCTTATTTCTCCAACCTTAGAAATTTTACAAATATTAACTTTGTTTTGTAAATCTAAATATGCAATTTTACAAAACTTAAATATAATACTTCAAATCCCAAAAAACTCTTCAAAATATGATAAAAGGCTTCAAAAATAATATTTTGATTTTTCTAAGGTTTTAAAATACTTATCACTCCACTAATATCTTTAAAACTTTAACCTTAGAATATATTCGCTTAGTTCCTTATTTCTCCTACCAATATAAGCCTTTAATATGAAAAATACTATGTTAAGTATTATCTTAATAATTTAGGTGCTTCTCCTTTACTTACTGGGCATTTCTCTTGACAGTTAGGCACTTCTCCTTTGGTCAAATCTACTACGTATGAATTTGAAAGATGCTTTAACTCCTTTAATGTCTTTGCCTTATTTTTCTAATGTGTAAGACACTGGACTTTGCTATATATGTGATTCCACTCTTACATTTTGGCTATATGAGTGCTTCTCCTTTCTTTTGTTGAGTGCCACATATTGTAAATGTTATAAAATATTTTGACTCCCTTCTTGGTGGTGCCAACATTCATGGAAGAGTAAAACAAACACTTGGCACAATATTCCTTGCTATTTGGGAGTTACCTATCCTTTCTTGAGCATTGGATAATGATGTAGAGCATTGAGCGCTCCTATTTCTAGCAATTTATGTGTCTTCCCTGGTGATTTACGTTATGGCCAACTTTGAACCTTATGCCAGATGACAATATGCATGCACTCCTTTCTCCAACGTATGAAACTACAAGGTTTTTCAATACCTTTTTCCTCCAATGTATTCTAGCTTCTTTGTATTTTGGCTTCTTTGTAACTGCACTTCATGAGGATTCTTCTCTCCTTGGTTGATGGTGGATGTTAACACTGATGGCTCTAGCTGTAATACCTCTTGTATACTCCAATGGTGGCCCTGTAATATTTTCTTTGGTAGTTTGCTCTATTGATGATTTTCCTTTGATAATGCACCCTATAATTTTTTCTTTTTGTAATCTATCTTGCTTTACATAGATTGATCTTTTGCAGGTTGTGGCTGATGTTTTCTTACTCCTTTGGTTGGCTAAATCTTGAGCTTAATGGTTCTTTTCCTTGAGCACTTTTGTTAGTGCTTATTTCCTACAAATGGATGGATGTATGATGTAAAGATTACCACCTGTATTCTAGTGTTGAATGGTGCTCAATATGGTGGTGTCTTCAACCACTCTTTTAGTGGTTTTATTTACCACTTTCTGCTTGTACATCTGGTTTTTTTAAACACCTAAAATATGCCTTGAATTTGGAGCTCTTTTCCTTCCACAATCTGCTATAGGTTGTGGGATATTCTTCCTCACAAATGTAGGATTATTTTGCTTTTACATTCACTTAAAAAACAACATATACTATTCACTTATAACTCCTTTAAAAATCAATCTAATGTTATTATAATCTTGTTGGCTTCTCTAAAAATGAGAGTAAATCTATCTCACTAATGAATGTAAAATAAACCTGATATTTTCTGTTTCAAAAAAACATACATCAAACTCCTTATCACTCCTATTTAAATTATAACTTTTGTTGTTTGTAATATTCAAGCTTTCTATAAAATCAATGGTGTAAAATGGTGTCTTTTCTTAGCTTAATGACACCTTAAAAAAGTTCCTCTTTGCTAGCTCTAAACGGCTCTAATACTTGATGCTCCAAAAACTCTTAATAGGCATTTTCAAAAACTTTGTAATGATAATATATATGGAATCAAATTAACACATATTTTTGGAGCTCATTTATTTATAGCTTTTAAAATTCTATGGTTTATCTTTTCAGAGGTAAATCCTCTATCATTGCTGATCTCTCCTTGATAGGACTTATAAAAAAAATCTCGATGTGGCAGTGTTTGCATGTAGCGATGCACAACGATGGATTCGGTTTGCAAAGATGCAGTGAGGGATGAATGGTGGAAACTAAAATGATACCTTGTGGCTCTAATACCACGGTTAGCTTTTCAAGCTATAAACTTAAGGAATTGTAATAGTGAGTAATGAAATAAACAACTTATGATATGATTATGATAATGGTAATATAATAAGCAAATAAAACTCATAGAAAACTTTCACATGAACTCAAAAAACTACCATTATTGATATCTCATGAAAATGATACAATGCTTTGTAAGTGACTAGTAAGTTTCACATAACTCAAGGCTTCAACATATCTATATAGCCTTTCTACAATGACTCTTGGATGGCGATGACTCTTGGACTTTCATATTCCTATGAATCTTCATCTACTTGAAGACACACGTATGATAGACAAATGTGTACACACATACCTAACTAGGACACTTGATCTACATGTCAAATAATGGAATATGTTCCAACAAAGTACATATAGGACCATACTCATTGCATCAAATTTATAAATGTTGATTATAATTTCAACAAATCCTATAAAAATATTTCTTTATATTTTTATTTATATAATAAGAACCACTATGTAACAAAATTTAATTTAATATTTAACTTCATAAATATTCACTAAAACTAAAATGTTATTATTTAGTAAATTTAATTTAACTAAGGATTGTGATTTCTAGATACAAGCTTACTACAATGTTAAAGGGCTTTGGCCTCTCTTTGAGAGGTCCAACGTTCAAAAAACATTTAGTATGAGGGGACCAAGACCCTTCATAAAAACTTGTGTAAACTCATTAAAAAAATTAAGGATTGTGATTTAATTTTATAAACAAAATTAATCATGTTTGACAATTACCAATCTTATATTAGGTACATGCACTATTTGAATTGGAATATGAGTGGCACCATTTTTTTTAAATTGGCTATACTAAATTGAAATGGGTCTCATTAGTATTACATGATGACCATATAGTAGTATTAATATAACAACATTTTGATAACTATACATATTGCCTATCAATATTTGAACTTGTCTCCTTGAAATTCAAGGTATACATGATGACACATTGATACCTAACAACTTTTATTAATGAAATTTATTTTGATTAGACAACCCATGACATATTTGTGAGTCCTCAATGTTTACCCTCCCAATGATGTTGAGGAGAGAGTGGTGTCATGGGAATGCCTTTATGAAAATTTTCTAGATAGTCCATGGTTGGTTTGTGGAGGTTTTAACATGGTGGATAGCCAAGATAATAAAGTGGGTCTAGTCCTAATGAGGATAACAAAGATGTAACATTAAGCTTGGGTGCTCTTCCAAAATGTATTTAGATTATCTGACCCAAACTAAATTTAAAAGGTAATAATTCAAAGGAATCTAGTATGCCTAGTCTAATCACAAGGCGGGTGAGATGCACATCCTCAAATGATTAGACAAGGCCATGCTCTCTTACAACTCTCCCTTATTTTTAAGGAAAGTAATTTATGGCCAACTCAAGCTATCTTGAACCCTGGCTATTTGGACCATCACCCTATCCTCTTTGCCTATACATGACAACAAGAGAATAGAAGGGATTTTCACCCTATATTTCATCTTAATTGTTCACATATCAATAACCTAGTCCATATAAATAGCATAAAATCTTCTTGGATCCCTTTTCCTAGGCCCAAATTGATGGCAATTTTGCTATATTATCTCATAGGTAAATTTATCTAGGATCAAATATCAATCACATAAATTACATTCATAAATCACACAAGTAATTCACAATTATATTCATCAAGTTACATAGCATGGAGTTTTATCTCCAATATATAACCTTAGAAATGACTCTTTAATACTCTCAACTATTGTTCTTTTCAAACACATGGGAGATGTAACATTTTACATGCCTCATCATGACAAAGCCCACATAATCACATGACTCTTCACTTTACATCTTGACACATCTTATGACTCTTCACTTTCATATTTGACACCTAACACCTATGACTCTTCACTTTCTTACTTGACACTTTACACTCTCACAACTCACACCTCATGATTTGCACACTTGCACACTTTATTACATAACACATGGACACTCCTCACACTTTGACACATACATTAGAAAAATATAAAATACACTCTAAACCAATTTTTATAAATGTTATCAAATAATATAATATCTCCAACATTAATATTCTTCAAGGTGGATTATCTGGTGGTAAAGAGCCATGATTCAAGTAATTTTATTTCTCATAAATTTTGGCATGCAAATTGCTTGGGCTAGGAGAGATAGGTTGTCGGGAAATGAAGAAAGCCTTAAAGGGCTTCTTATTGAGCTTTAGAAGAAGCCAATGATGATTTTTTAAGGCTCATAATATTTCAGCCAAAATTCTAGAAGAAAAAGAAGTAGAGATTAGGGAAAGAATAAAAGCTTGATTGCATTGGCTCAAAACTGGAGATGGAGTCTCCAAGGACTTCTCCTTTATTTGAGAAAAATATAGAGATGAAAATTTTCCTAGCTAAACATGCATGGCGAGGTTGTCAAATATTAGGAGGTGATTGAATTAGCTTTTTTTTAATTTCTACCAAGACCTTTTCACATCATAAGGTCAAATAGAGGAATGTAGGGTGGTCATGCAAGAGTGTATTGATGTCATGTTATTAAAACTTAGTCAAGAAGCTCGAGATAAGATTTATCATCCAAAAACTCTTGAAAAAGGAAAAAAAACTTCTTTTAGCATGATCAATGATAAAGCTTCAGGTATGTGTGGCCTACCTATGGACCCATGAAATCCTCCACATATATCCTAACATTTTATCAAACTAACAATTTCGATAACTATGGTGTAAATATTAGCCAAAAACTTAAAGGTATTTTGTTTGATCCAAAATTTGCTAAGACAAAGATTCCTAACTACTTTTGAATCCTAAGTAAAGATGGCTGAATATTTTTGAAGTTAAAACCAGCTAAGGTTAGTAATGGTCCTGACCAATCCTGACTAAAGGTATAACTGGTTAGGTGCATTAGTGACTAGAAGTATGAGTGGTTGGGAATCTATAGCCTCGACCAAAGCCATGAGAATCCAACAACAAGCATAGATACTACAATAGATAGCAACAAAAAGGCTCCAAAATAGGTCCTTTTTAGGGGAGATCATGTGTGTTAGAGGTATGGACCACTTGGACACTTCTCATCCATCCAAGGTAAAGTAATTATAGGAAAGCGATAGGTAATATCCTAGAACCTGCAACTTCATCAACCACCACTTAACATAATCAAAGCTCCCTACAAATATGATAGATGGTATAATAACAAGGTATGATGGGAGAAGTTGAGCATGCTTAGAACAACAAATCTTCTAAAGACGTGGTTATTGCAGACGATGGATGATGTTCTCAAAACAAGTAGATAAGATAGAGCAAAGATGTCCACTCCTTCCAAGAATATTTATGAAGCATGAGCTTTGGATAGGGCCAATATGTGGCTATATTGTTAGGTCTATGGTAGGCCATCCTTGTAATTATTATCTAGGCTAGTATAAAATTCTATAAGCAACATAAGATATTGTATTTGAAACTAAAATCACTTATCTTGGGGGGATTTGATGGTAAACAAAAGAGCTCAAGCGAAATCAAGTAGGAACCAAACTTTTTAGGAGGTATAGTTTCTCAGGAACTTGAACCAAACAAAATCATCGAATTTGCTACAGGGGATGAGGCAGGGGGACCAGATTCATATTCAAAAGTTGAAAAATTTTATAGGAAAGAGGAAAAGTTATGGGGAAAGGAACCCCAAATAAACCTAGCAACAATGTCAACAGAGGCGGGTCCATTCATGGGCCCATTTAATCTGGATATTATGTTGAAAATGTTAGAGAAATAAATAAAAACCAAAACTCCTCTGAAGATCACAACCCTTTATTCCCGATTGATGAAGATTTAGTAATCCCAAAAACCCTCATGGTTGATTATCTATCATTATAAAACCACTGTCTGGTTGGGAATTTTTTTGGAGGTAGGCCGAACATAGAGTTCATCCGAATATGGGCCATATCCAAGTGGAGAACCTTAGGGAATCTAAAAATCATAGCCCTTCCTCAAGTGTTTTTTCTTGATTCAACTAAATAACCAGGAGGATGCATCTCGTATCTTAATCGGAGGGCCATGGTTCTATGGAAGTAAAATTTTGTTCATCCACAAATGGGGTGAGGATTTCAATGCCAAAACACAAAGCATCAACTTCGCACTAGTGTGGGTTCGTCTTCCAGGTCTACCCAACTAGTTTTGACATAAAGATATCTTGCATGGGATTTCCAAATCCATAGGGGAAATGATGGCCATCAATCCCACTACCAGAGCTTGGACACGCATGATTCACGCTAGAATCTATGTCAATGCCAACTTGGATTCTCAGCTACCAACTCAGATCAACCTCGTCTATGGATCCTACCGCAGATGCCAAGCAATAGAATACAAAAATAAACTTATATTTTGCATTGAATATTAGGTTCAAGGATACCTCAAGATCTAATACCCATTTCTCAAAAAATAGAAAGAAATGGATAGCAATTCTCAAATAAATGGGTTTCAAGATGGATGTCAAGCAGGAATATTTCAGACCCAAAATACCAGGCAACCAAATAATGGAAATAACCAACATCTAGCAAATACACATAATTCCTTGATAAACAAAGGAAATCAAATCGTAAATTCAAAACACTCAAGATACCAAGGTAAGGTAAGCTCCTTCTTTGCTCATCCCAATAATTTTGATATTCCTTCTAGATTCACCAATCATGATTTTGAATTAAATGAAGAGTTTCTTCCTCATCCAAATGATGATATCCCTCTCGCTAAAGATGTTTTCCAGCCCCATATCCCTTCAAATGGTGATTTCCCCCTCACTGAAGAATCTTGTCCATCCCTTTTCCCATCCCGATCGGGACCTTCTTACCCTTCCCCTGAGTCCCACCCTATCCTAGAGCAGTTAGAAATTCCTCTTTGTCCTCCAAAGTTGATTTCAGTTCCAAAAATACCAAAAGCTCCAAAAAGCTCTAATGGATTATGAAAATGACAAAAAAGGGGAAGGCCAAATATACATGAGAAAAAGAGAAAAGAAACTAAAGATGATATAGCCAATGGAGTTCAAAAAACTTTATTCTCAAAAATTTTCAATCAGTCAAAAGATGAATCCAAAGTATCCAAACCTCCCTTGTAGCATTCAAAGGGGGACAAGAAAGGAACCAAAGTTTCAAAATGAGAATCCTCTCATGGAATGTGAGAGAGCTCAACAATGTGGCCAAGCAGAGACTTGCAGGCACTATGAGGAAAGAAATCAAACCATATTTATCATGCAAGAAACAAAAATTGATCAAGCAAAACCTCACAAGGTTGCCAAAACCATATGGAAAAATAGTGATAGTGTTTTCAATCCTACCCAAGGCTCTTTAGGGGGATTAATGTGTTTATGGGATCCAAAGAAGGTTGGGGGTAGAGTCATATCATCTTTGGATAGAGTAACAGACATAATGTTTTTCTACAAAGACAAAAAAATTGTTGGATTTTGTCTAATATCTATGCCCCCAATAACCCCTACAATAAGAGCTCGCTATGGAATTCCCTAAGCCAAATGAGAAATGCTTTCAACAATCACCCTTGGATATTAGCTAAGGATTTTAATTCCCCCATTTTCCCATCTGACAAAGTAGGAGGTAGTGATATCCCATTGAAAATTATTCAATATTTTCTTGATTTTGTAATTGATAACGAACTAATGGATATCTAGATCAAAGGATCTCAATTCACTTGGAGCAACAAAAGAATAGGGACCCAACACATTCAAGTTAAACTTAACGGATTATTTTTATCTAGAGAGTCCATTCCCCTCTTTGGTGATGCTTCTTTCAATTCCTTACCCATAATTGGTTCAGATCATTGCCCTCTTCTGTTTGAAGCAAACAAGACCCCTATATTCAAGATCCCCTTCAGATTCAAAGCAATGTGGATTCAGCACCCTGATTTGTGAAATCAAATTTCTGAATGGTGGCAGCAGTAAGTCCCTTGATCACCCATCTCCCAAGTCTCCCAAAAACTTATAATAATCAAAGAAAATATCAAAATCTGGAATAGGGAAGCATTTGGTAACATTTTTGAAAGCAAAAAAGAAATCACAAATAAGTCATAATTATAGAACACCAAATTTAAAATGGTCATATGAGCATTCATATCAGGGATGAGGAAAAAAATCTCCTTTGCAAAATATTACAATATCTTGGCCAAGGAAGAAATTATTTGGAGATAAAATTTCAGAGCCCTGTGGCTCAAAGAAGGGGATTCAAACACAAAATTCTTCCATGCTTCTACTCTTCGCCACAAAATCTCAAACAAAATCAGAAAACTAACCAAAAGTGATGGTATAACAAATAGAGATATCCACAACATTCAGGAAGAAGTAGCCATTTTTTTTGAAAATATTCTAGGAGCTAGTTCCTTCTGTTCTAGCCAGACCCAAGAATAACTCCTTCAGCACATCCCCAATATGGTTAATCCTGCAATGAACATCGTGCTTATGAAGGACCTTACCAATGATGAAATAAAACAAGCCCTTTTCACCATGGCTTCGAACAAAGCCCTAGGTCCAAATGGGTGGTTCTTTAAAAAAATTTGGGACATCATAGGGTAAGACATTTGCAAAGCCATCAAACACATACAAAAATCCAAATCAATCCCAAGAGGCATTAATTCCACTTTCATTGCTTTAATTCCAAAAGGGTCTGATTGCAAATCAATGAATAATTATAGACCCATCAGTTTGTGCAATGTAATCTACAAGATATTAGCCAAAGCAATGCCAACAAGGCTCAAAGAGATCGTCCCCCATATTATAGATCCATGTCAGGGCAGTTTAGTCAAAGGAAGATCTATCAATGATGGCATCATTTCCCTACATGAGGTCCTTCATTCAGTATCCCAAAATAAGAAGGTTGCTCTCTTTCTCAAGCTCAAAACCAACAAAGCCTTTGATAGATTCAACAGGGAATTTCTCCTCGCTATCCTTCAAAGATTCAGGTTCCATAGGGACTATATGGACTTAATCAAAGGATGTATATCAAACCCTTGGTTTTTAGTGATGGTAAATGGATGCACTGTAGGATATTTCTCAAGTGGTAGAGGCATCAGACAAGGTGACCCTCTCTCCCTCATTCTCTTCATCATGCTTATCGAATATTTGGGAAGGACCCTCAAGAATGTTGTTTCAAATGGTACCATTTCATGAATCAAAGCTACATCTAATCTTGAAACCCCTATCCCATCAATAATTTATGGATGACACAATCCTTACCACTCATGCTTTAGTTATGGAGGTTAAAATGATCAAACGCATCCTAGACTTATATGAAAATGTTGCAGGGTAATAAATCAATTATACAAAAAGAAAAAGTTTTGTCATCAATACACCCCCCATAGACAGGTCAAAATCACCCGAATACTCCAGTGCAACATTTTCGGGTTCCCTACTCATTACTTGGGACTTCCTCTTTTCATCAACAGTCCCAAATAATCCATGTGGAGAAATGTGATCGAGAGGATCAATAAAAAGTTGGCAGGATGGAAAGGGACACTTCTATCTCAAGCTGCTAAAGCCATCCTCACATTAGCTTACCTTCAAAGCATACTAGTCTACTTCCTATCTGTTTTCAAAGCTTCCATTTCAGTCTATTCCAAAATAGAGAAAATCCAAAAAATATTCCTTTGGATTGGTTCAGAAGACAAGAAAATGTTTTACCTTGTTGGATGGGAAAAGGTATGCATTCCTAAAAGTCATGGAGGGTTGGGTCTCAGAAGAATCAGCAACATAAATATCTCTTTGTTGGCAAAGCAAGCTTGGAAAATATTCACAAACTCAAACTCAGAATGGGTGTCAATCGTCAAAAAGAAGTATCTTCAAAATAGGGATAGCATGGACGAAGACATCCCTAGGGAAGGATCAACATTTTGGAAATTGATAATCCAAACCAGGGCTCTCATCTAAAAGGTATTAAGATGGTAGCTAGGATCAGGACATTTTATGGGGAGCCAATTTTAATAACAAAGAAAAGATGCAATTTTATTTCGAAGCATGGAAAGCTTTACAATTCGAAACCATGAAAAATTACACAGTACAAAAAATGCCAAAAGAAGCCGCAGCCTTCGTCTCTCCAGCCTCCGCAATCCTTCAAAAAATCTCTTTTTATCATCACAGGTTCTTGCTGCAACCGCCGTTCGTAACCGTCCCTGTAACCGCTGCAACGGTCCCCTGGAACTGCCTTAACGACTTCTGGAACTGTCAACTGTCGTTCTGCAACGGTCCGCGAAAACCCGCCTTCTCTTTCCTAGCCAGGTCGCGAAAACGCGACATGTCACGATTTCGCGACACTTTTCTGCCTTTGGTTCTTTTTCGCCAATGTGTCGCGATATCGCGACACTTTTTCGTCCTTCGACCTTCTTTGTCGAGGTGTCGCGATATCGCGACACTTTCGTTTGCTCTCTCTTTCGTTCCAAAGTTTGTCGCGATATCGCGACATCTTTTATGTCGCGATATCACGACATCTGCATTTTAGCTCTTGCTTTGTTCTGAGGTGTCGCGATATCGCGACAGCCTTTATGTCGCGATATCGTGACACTTGAGTTTTTGCTTCCGCCTTTGATCGGAGGTGTCGCGATATCGTGACAACCTTTGTGTCGCGATATCGCGACACTTGGGTTTGCGCCCGTCGTTGTGCTGATTGTGTCACGATATCGCGACAACTGTTATGTCGCGATATCACGACAATAGAGTTTGCGCCACCGTTGTGCTGATTGTGTCACGATATCGCGACAACTGTTATGTCGCGATATCACGACAATAGAGTTTGCGCCCGCCATTGTGTTGATTGTGTCGCGATATCACGACAACTTTTATGTCGCGATATCGCGACACCTTTGAACCTTAGAATATTTTTTTCATGCTTAGAACATTTTTCTTGTTTCTTTTGTTTTTCTTTTTTTTCGGTGATGCAAGATTGTTGTGTTGCCACTGGATGCTCCTGCATCAGACACCCGGGGTAGATTTTTAGAAGTGATCCTCACTTCTAGACGGTCAGAGGAAAACCCAGGCGATCAACCTCTGATTTGGACAACCACGTGGCATCTTCGACAGGTCGGTCCTTCCACTTGACCAAATACTTCGAATATTGCCTATTTCGGGTACTTCTGCCTTCACGAGTGTCGAGTATGTCTTCAATTTCTTCTTTGTCTAGAGTGGATACTGGAATGTTCCACAGATCCGGACTGGGTGGTTCGCTACAACTTCCTGCATGATATTCAACCAAGTCTAAAATATTGAAGATAGGTGAAATATTCAGCTCACTTGGTAGATCAACTTCATAGGCATTTCCTGAATCTCGTTTACCTATGATCCGGCATGGTCCAAACTTCTTCATTTTTAGCTTATTGTAGGTTTTGGTAGGAAAACGTTCCTTGCGCAAATGAACCATGACTTCATCTCCTATCTGGAATTCCTTGAAACGTCGCTTTTGATCTGCTTTGGCTTTGTACGTAGCATTCATTTTACTGATATGCTATTGTACCTCTTCATGTAAATTCTTCATGTGTGCTGCAAAGTCTTCAGCTTCAACACTGCGCTTTTCTCCCTTATCGATCGGCCTCAACTCAGAAGCGTTTCTTGGGTTGTTCCCATGCACTATCTGGAATGGGGATTTACCAGTACTACGATTGACAGAATTATTGTAAGCAAACTCTGCCTGTGGTAAAATCAGATCCCATCCCTTGGGTTTATCTCCTACTAGACATCGTAGAAGATTACCCAAACTTTGGTTGACTACTTCGGTCTGTCCATCAGTCTGTGGGTGGTACGCAGAACTGAATTTCAATTCTATTTTTAGCTTCTTCCACAGGGTTCTCCAAAAATAACCCACAAATTTGGTATCTCTGTCCGAGACAATGCTTTGGGGTAGACCATGAAGGCGCACAACCTCCCTGAAAAACAAGCCTGCAATATGAACAGCATCACTTGTCTTCTGACATGGAATAAAATGAGCCATCTTCGAAAACCTGTCAACAACAACAAAAATGGCGTCATTTCCACGTTGTGTCCTTGGAAGACCAAGAACAAAATCCATACTGATGTCCTCCCACGGTCTCTCTGGTACAGGCAATGGCTGGTACATTCCTGTATTCGGTTGACTCCTTTCGCCATCTGGCACACTCTGCAACCCTGCACAAATTTGGTCACATCCGACTGCAACTGCGACCAATGGTAATTCTCACTAACGAGAGCAATGGTCTTATCTCGACCAAAATGCCCCGCTAGTCCTCCGCTATGTTTCTCTTTGATCAAATTTTCCCTCATGGAACTTCGTGGAATGCACAACCGGTTCTTCCGAAACAAGCATCCCATCTTGGATCATAAAATCCAACCACTTAGTGCGATCCACAGTAGTAGGAGACACACATGTCGTCCATGCCTCTCGCAAAATCTGGATCTGCTGGGTATAAACTCTTGAGTTCATCAAACCCAACAACTTGCACTCTCATTTCTATCAACAAATTATGCCTTCTACTCAAGGCATCTGCAACTCTATTAGATTTACCACTTCTATGCTTCAGGACAAAGGTATAACTCTACAGGAATTCAACCCACTTCAAATGCCGTTGGTTAAGTTTACCTTGACTATTTATATACTGCAAAGCTTGATGGTCAGTATATAAAACAAACTCTTTGGTTAGCAAATAATGTCTCCATTTCTTAAGAGCCTGAATGATAGCATAGAATTCTTGATCATAAACAGAGTATTTCTTTCTAGCATCATTTAACTTTTCACTAAAGTATGCAACAGGTTTACCTTCTTGGCTCAACACAGCTCCAATGGCATTGCCACTGGCATCACAGTCAACCTCGAAACACTTTATTAAAATCTGGAAGTGCCGTAATGGGCTGTTCTGTCACTTTCTTCTTCAATATGTCCATACCGGTACCCGCCTTGGCAATCCACTTAAATTCTCTCTTATCCCCTCTCATAGTTTTTGTTAGGGGTGCACAAATACTGCTAAAGTCTCTAATAAACTTTCTATAGAAACTTGCAAGACCATGAAATGATCTTACCTCTGTTACATTCCTTGGGGCAGGCCATTCAATGATAGCCTTCACCTTTTCAGGATCCATTTTCAGACCCTCCTCTGAGATGACAAATCCCAGGTAAATCAACTCTTTCTGTACAAAACTGCACTTCTGTATATTTATCAATAACTGCTCCTCTCGTAGTTTTTCAAAAACTGTCCGCACATGCATCAAATGCTCTTCCAATGTTTTACTAAAAATTAAAATATCATCCAGATAAACTATCACGAACTTTTCCAAGAAGTCACGCAATACCTCATTCATCAGCCTCATAAATGTACTGGGTGCATTAGTCAATCCAAATGGCATAACTAACCACTCATACAAACCCTCTTTGGTTTTAAAGGTTGTCTTCCATTCGTCACCCTCTCTAACACGTATCAGGTGATATCCGCTCTTTAAATCAATCTTAGTGAAGTATTTAGCTCCACTCAAACAATCCATTATATCGTCCATTCTGGGTAATGGAAAGCGATATTTAATGGTAATTTTATTAATGGCTCGGGAATCAGTGCACATTCGCCATTCGCCATTCTTCTTTGGTGCAAGTACTGTAGGTACTGCACAAGGGCTCAAACTTGCTCGAATCAAACCCTTCCTCAACAATTCATGAACCTGGCGGTTCAACTCTTCATTCTCTACAGGAGACATTCTATGGGCGGCCTTATTGGGTAAGCTAGATCCCTGGCATTAAGTCAATCCGATGACTAATCTTCCTCATTGGCGGCAAACCCTCGGGCACATTGTCCGATATAATATCAAGAAATTCTGCTAACGGATGTTCAACTTCTGCTGGAATGTCGTAGTATCTTCTCTCTTTACAGTAGGAATTAATGCATAACACATTGAATCCCTCTTTAGACCATCCAAAAATTTTTGCCATCTACTAAACAAATTCTAGCATTATTGCATACCTTTTCCTCAACCTCCTTCAATGGCTTCAGTTTGTGGCGTACTCCGTCTTTTGTCAGGGAATAGGTATTTGCATGCCCATCATGCGCCGCACGTCTGTCAAATTGCCATGGTCTTCCAAGCAACAAATGGCAAGCATCCATCGACAAAATATCACACAGGACCTCATCCTGGTATCTTCCAATTTGAAACTTGACCAAGCATTGTTCATTGACCAATGCTCTATGGTCCTTCTGCAACCACGCAATCCGGTATGGATGCGGGTGTTGTCTTCTTTCTAGCTTTAACTTAGCTACCATTTCCTTAGAAACCAAATTATCTGTACTACCATTATCAATAATAATATTACAGATTTTACCTGAACATTTGCACCTCGTGCGGAATAGGCTTTTTCGTTGGTCTGGTTCCTTCTCTTCGTTCAACAAGGTTCTCCTTGTGATCATCACTTCTCCTCACTCTGCTTCTTCAGAGTGCTCAGATTCAACACCATCCTCAACAACCGCAGCTCTGGCATTACCTTCAGGCCTTCTGTTCGGTGTTTCTTGGTGTTTGGGACACTCATATGATCGATGCCCCTCTTCTCCGCAATTGAAACAGGTTCCACGAAATCTGCCTCTTCCATATCCGCGTCCACCTCTACCTCGTCCCCTTTGATAATCATTGTTCTGATTACGGGGTCGGTAAGCATTCTCCTCCTTCTGTTCTTGGTGATTGCTTGTTTCACCAGTCTACTTTTGGTCATCATATTTACCTCCACTGGTTCTTCCACCAGTTCTTCCACCATGACCTCTTCCTCTTTGCTTACTATCAAATCTACGGTTCAGTTTCTCTTCCACTTTCAGAGCAAACTGGTAAGCATCTTCAATGGTGCTCATTCGAACCAAACTCAATTCTTCTTGCATGCTGGTTCTTAACCCATTAATGTAACGGGCTACTCTCTCTTTATTTGCTTCTGTATGGCCGGTTCTGATGGAAATTTTAAAAAATTCCTCTATATATTCTTTAACAGACTTGCTGGACTGTCGCAAACTCTGCATTTTTCTCAGCAGATCTAATTCGTAATCTGTCGAAATAAACTGTCATTTCAGTTTTTCAACCATTCGATCCCACCTGGTGATCTTTTCTTTTCCTCTACGATTTCTTTCCAGTTGCACTCCTTTCCACCATATGCCAGCATGGCCTTTCAACTTTGTTCTGGCAAATTTTATTCGATTTGGATCTTCAACCTCCTCATATTCGAAATATTCCTCCATGTCATTAATCCAGTCAATCAATTCTTCTGGATTTAAATTTCTAGAATATGTGGATACATCAATCTTTGACCTTTTCCCAATTTGAGAAATGGCTTTAATCATTCGAGACTCTGCAGCACTCATTGCTTCTTCTTCTTCTTCAGACGGGTCATCAACTCCGCAAGCTTCATCATCGCTTTGGTCTTCTCCTCTTGGCTCTACTCCTCTACGCAATTCTTCCTACAAGGCCTGCACTTGCCTCTGCAATGCTCGAAAGTCTCCTTCAGGAACCACGTTCCTTCCAGCACCATGATTTCTTCGCGATGGCATTCTGCTTCACTTTTTCTCAGAACCCATAACCCCAGATCCTGGTGCAAGCTGCCTCACGTTCGGCGCTCTGCTCACACACTCAGAATCTTACTGCTCTGATACCACTTGATGGGGAGCCAATTTTAATAACAAAGAAAAGACGCAATTTTATTTCGAAGCATGGAAAGCTTTACAATTTGGAACCATGAAAAATTACACAGTACAAAAAATGCCAAAAGAAGCCGCAACCTTCGTCTCTCCAGCCTCCGCAATCCTTCAAAAAATCTCTTTTTATCATCACAGGTTCTTGCTACAACCATCGTTCGTAACCGTCCCTATAACCGCTGCAACGGTCCCCTAGAACTGCCTTAACGACTTCTGGAACTGTCAACTGTCATTCTGCAATGGTCCATAAAAACCCGCCTTCTCTTTCCTAGCCAGGTCGCAAAAACGTGACATGTCACGATTTCGCGACACTTTTCTGCCTTTGGTTCTTTTTTGCCAATGTGTCACGATATCGCGACACTTTTTCGTCCTTCGACCTTCTTTGTCGAGGTGTCGCGATATCGCGACACTTTCGTTTGCTCTCTCTTTCGTTCCAAAGTTTGTCACGATATCGCATTTTAGCTCTTGCTTTGTTCTGAGGTGTCGCGATATCGCGATAGCCTTTATGTCGCGATATCGCGACACTTGAGTTTTTGCTTTCGCCTTTGATCGGAGGTGTCGCGATATCGCGACAACCTTTGTGTCGCGATATCGCGACACTTGGGTTTGCGCCCGTTGTTGTGCTGATTGTGTCGCGATATCGCGACAACTGTTATGTCGTGATATCGCGACAATAGAGTTTGCGCCCGCCGTTGTGCTGATTGTGTCACGATATCGCGACAACTGTTATGTCGCGATATCGCGACAATAGAGTTTGCGCCCGTCGTTGTGCTGATTGTGTCGCGATATCGCGACAACTTTTATGTCGCGATATCGCGACACCTTTGAACCTTAGAATATTTTTTCATACTTAGAACATTTTTCTTGTTTCTTTTGTTTTTCTTTTTTTTTCGGTGATGCAAGATTGTTGTGCTGCCACTGGATGCTCCTGCATCAACATTCCATAAAGTTTTGGACAGACAGATGGATCAGAGATCAACCTCTAATTGAAGACAATGAAATATCCTTGTTTAAACCTCTTCTAGATGTCTCTATAGGCAGCAATGTGGTAGACTTCATCCAATAAAACAATGGTTATAAAAATGGAAAAACCTTAATATAATCACAATTGATGCCCAAATAATCAATGTTGTGAGAATCATGTCCAACATGCCGAATGCAATAATTATCTCTTTGGATAGAATAGACGATCATCCTATTTGGAAAGAAACTGACTACGGGATGTTTTCTGTCAAGACTGCTCATCAGCTCCTTCTCAATCCCCAAAAAGTGTCTATTATGTTCAATCTAATATGGATCAAACACATCATTCCCAAAGTAGGGTTTTTCTCTTGGCTCGCTATCCAAAACAAAATTCTATCCACTAATAATATCATCAAAAGAGGGATGATGGTTCCTAACATATGTCACTTATGCATGAAAGCTCAAGAATCTGTCAATCACTTGTTCATTGAGTGTGAGTTCTCCAATTTTTTCATGAGCCACGTGTTGTCTATCTTTCACATAAAGTGGGTCCAACCCAATTCCCTAGTCAAGTTTTTCATTCAGTGGCCCAACCCTTTCAAAAATTCTCGTTTGCATGCCCTATGGAAAATTTACCTTCACCATTTCTTATGGTAGTTGTGGCTTGAAAGGAATAGTAGAGTGTTCTCGAATTCCCCCAAGGACCCCATAACCATAGCCAACAAAGCTATTAATCTAGCCATAGAGAATTCCCAGCTTTTTCCCTACCCCAAACCACTTGATCTGGGAATAGAGCTCAATCTGTTTCTCAACCTCAACATCCCTATGGGAGTCAGTTCATCCCCATCCATTCCCCATCCTAGAAAGTTTATTTCATGGAAACCTCCCCCAAAATGATGGCTCAAGCTTAACTACGATGGTGCTTCCAAAGGAAATCTAGGAATGGTAGGTGTTGGAGGTCTTGTCAGAAATTACAAGGGCAAAATTGTGGTTGCCTTTGCTAAAAACTTAGGGATCCAATCAAACCATGTTGTTGAAGCTCATGCACTATGGAGAAGGTTAAGCATCATCCAAAGCTATAAAGGGAAATTTGAAATTGAAGGGAATTCCCTCAATGTTACAAATTATATAAACAATAGCAAATCCCCTTCGTGGCCAAAAATCTAATCCAAAGTTAGCTCAATGTCACTTGTCGACACGTGTATCGTGAAGCTAACAAAATGGTCGACTTGCTTTCTAAAAGAGGAATCAAAAAAAATTCCCTAACTATTTGGGATAGAAATATTCCTCAAGAAGTCGTTGATGAAGCTAAAAAATATTGTTTGGATAATGGGCTCCCTAGTGCGATGTTTTGATCACCCTTACCCCCTCCTTTCATTGGCCCTCCTCACCATCTCACCTTCCACGTACACCCAATTTCCTTCAATGAAATGTCGATTAGATTTTCCATCACCATAAATCCCATTCCTCGATTGCTTTTTTTGATGCTTCCCAAGAGAGTGCTTTTTTCAAAGCTATATATTCTCAAGGCAAATTTGCTTGGTCTTGGAAATATTCACTTTTAGGTCACGCAAACAAGTAATTCCCATGATTCGTAAACCAAGTCCAAGTACTCATTCAATGCTCCCACTTATTCCATTGATGGTGTGTATTAAGAGGACTTGCCTTCCATCATCGATCTCAGTCAGAAACAAACGTTCTCCTCCATAAATCCACCAAGATTTTTTATGTATGGATTTTTTCAAGAGGGTTCATTCAATATTCACTCAAATAGGTAGATACGCATGAGCAATTTGTATCATTTCCAATTTAAGTGTGCTATCACCACTCAGCTTGCTAATTATGAAGGACCTTTCCAAAGGAGTTTCAACCACTTCATCAATACCAACTGTACCAAAACCTGGTTTCTCAGCATTTGCGAAATATCTTCCCAAATATTTTTAATCATATTTCCACTCACAACAACATCATGCCTTCTGAGCCCCAAAACCCTGTCATTTAGTTTTCCATCCTGATCCAGAGTAAAGCAATTTTTGTTGCTAGATATTTATTCAGGCCTTTCTCGACGATGCTGATTGAACCTTCTAATTTCAAAATTGATCCCTTGTCATTGTCATTCTTTGAAGCTCTAGTATTTATCCCTTTATTTAAGAAATTTAGAGGGGTTGAGGCAGATATTACTACCAACTTTTTGAATTCATCGAACAATGGCAATGTGAAGGTTCGAAACCTTCATTTTCAAGTAACAGTGGAGATGTTAGTGGAGGTCACGGATTTGTCTACTATTGGTCATGTCATTCTCAGGGACAAGCACAATTGGGATCCAGAGCTTGAAGGTTTCCCCAACCACTCAAAGATCTTCAAATGGAAAGGTATTGCTCTTAAACATGAGTCATTTCCTTCCCCTTGGCCCTCTTTTTTTGTCCCTATTTTATAGTATGTCACTGTAGATGATCCATCCAAGCCTCTCCTTAGTTTCCACCTTACTTTGGTAAACCATTTGAGAGGTTTTGAACCCATCAATATTCCTAACTTTCTCTATCACTTGATAAGGTTGTCCATCCATAATGCCCGTATGAGAAAATCCTTGAACATCCCCACCCATCAAGGTTTTTTTGTTATTATGTACTATCATACCTTAGTCAAACCTCTAACCATCGATGTCTCCCTTCATTCCAATATGCCTCATTCACCTTCCACTTTAAGCCCTTCCTGTTCTCTCCCTGAGGATCCCATGGAGTCTAAAGCATCCCTTGAGTTCCAAACCCCTACAAAAAGCAAGGCTTCACTAGTTGCTATCCCTAATTCTCTGCCCTCTAAAAGAAAAATTAAATTGGAGGAAAGTACCACCCAGACCCATAGATAAGCCCACATTAAGAAAGGAAATAAGAAAACAAGCAAAAACTCCCTAGAATGCATTTCTGATGACAATAGCAGCAGATCAAGTCATGCTTCAAACATCCACGATAAAATTTCCACAACCATCATCAAAAGCATCATCAACACTTTGGAGAACATTAGTGGGAATCTGAAGCAGTTGATCAAGAATACTACAGAGAGAAACTCTGTGAAGGAGGACATAGCAGATGCATGAACTTCCACAAAAGGTCATGCAAAGTTCTAATGATCTATGGTGTCTATCCCCTGCACGAGATTGGTTAGGTTTTGGGTTGTTTTTTTAGTGGGTTTTTGGATGTAGTTCATCCCCTATGTCTGATTGATTTGTGTTTTTTTCATGGTTTTCCCTGCATGGGTTTTAAGGTGTTCAGTTTCTGCTTTTCATCTAGAAATATTTTCCCTTGCATAGTATTAGTGGTTTTCCAAGCTAAGGCTGGTTTTTCATCTTTTATGATGATGCAATCAATGTTTTGTAAGCTTCAAACTTTCTGGATTTGGTCTTACTCTAGGTTCCATATTCCCTGCGTGGTTTCCCTAATGGTATCTATGGTTATGACTACTAGTGTATGCTGATAAAAGCTGATGTATTTGGTTTTGGGATCCAGATAAAACCCACATAATACAACTACTTTAATTACAAAAAAAAATCTATAAGCAACTGAAGAACACAAGCTTATACTAAGAGGGGGTGTAAATAGTATAAGACCACTTTTTACTTTTCTTTTCAATTCAATATTTTGCAGTGTATAGACAGTAGTATCAATAGCAATAATCAAGCAATGCATAAAACACCATACACAATAGAGACACCATAGTTTACGTGGTTCACCCAATGTGGGCTACTCCATGGAGAAAATATTTTACTAAAACTTTCTCAATCAATCTCTTTTGGAATCCTTCCCAATTACAATGTTTATGGATCTTTGTCCAAAGGATATGTTGATCCCCTAATCTCAAGTTCGTGGATCTCTTCCATGGGAGAACTCTTTCCCCTTCTACTCTGGCTAGTGATCTTCTAGAAGACTCCGTCTCTCTATTGAACTGACTGGTGGATCTCTCTCCACTTGAAGACTCCTCACTTAGATATGTCTTCAACTGTCTTGGCTATTGGATCTCTATCCACTGAGACTCTGTCCTCTGTACTCTGTCACCTCCAAAGCTCTATCAATAGGCTCACTAAGAACCTGCTCAATAAGCTCACATAGAAATTGTCCAAATCTGCTCAATAAGCTCACACAGAACTTGTCCAAATCTGCTCAACAAGCTCACACAAAACTTGTCCAAATCTTCTCAACAATCTCACATAGAACTTGTCCAAATCTGCTCAAGCAAGCTTACCAAGAACTTATCCAAATTTGCACTAGCAAGCTCACTAAGAACTTACCCAAATCTGCACTAGCAAGCTCACCAAGAACTTGCCCAAATCTGCACTAGCAAGCTCACCAAGAACTTGCCCAAATCTTCTCTAGCAAGCTCACCAAGAACTTGCTCAATAATTCAATCTCATAGAAGCATAAAGAGAATTGTTAGAGACTCAATATGTTCTATACTCAAATCCCAATCTCAACTCAAATTAATCTTATAGAAGCATAAAGAGAATTGTTAGAGACTCAATATGTTCTATCATCAAATCTCAATCTCAACTCAAATCAATATTATAGAAGCATAAAGAGAATTGTTAGAGACTCAATATGTTCTATCCTCAAATCTCAATCTCAAATCAAATCTAGAATATAGAATAGTTTGTTTCATGGAACTTGAACAACCACTTCACACAGTCACTTGACTAGGCTCAAACAACTTTTCTCAACCAACTACCACAAGGAACAACTCTTTCTTACAAACCCTAGTCCAAGCATGTATCAACCAACTCAAATGTTTCCAAAAATTCTCAACCACAAATCTCACATAACAATGATACTCATGTTCTTCTCAAGTTCAAGTTCTTTGCATAACCAATGGGATTCAACAACAATGCTAATAAAGAATTCTTCACATAACAATGATACTCATGTTATTTTCAAGTTCAAGTTCTTTGCATAACCAATGGGCTTCAACAACAATGCTAATAAAGAATTCTTCACATAACAATGATACTCATGTTCTTCTCAAACCCTATCTTAGGTTTTTCACACAACTAATGGCTTCAACAACAATGCTTATAAAACAAGTTTTAATAGCAACTCTCAACCCAGAAAACCTTGAAGCATTCAACCAACTACTTTCAAAAAGGAAACCACAATTAATCCTTTTCTCTCCAATGATATTTCAGAAATCAACCACCATAAAAAATCAATAGGAGAATGTGCCCATACCTTTTATGAAGATGAAGAAGCCTTTTGGTTGTCCACAAAATCTGTCTCACTCAACACACTTTCTTGTTCAAATTTCAACAAGGGGTAGAGATCTTGATTAATAACACAACAATAACGTCCAAATAACACCTTATTACTCCTACTCAATAACATACACCATGTCACTTCATAAATAAATTGATCTCTTTTGAAAAATAACAAAGCAACCTTCACTTTTGAACCTCTTTACAAAATTAGAAATATCTCTTTACACATACCTTATTTATCCCTCTAAGCAAGTTAATCAAATAGCCCTTGGAATAATCTTTTCAACGATATATAATATGGTATACTTCTAAAAAATAAATCACCAAAAATCTCTCCTTTTTTAAACATGCATCTCAACCCTTATTCCTCCTAGGGCAACTTTAGAAAAATAAAATATATCTAAAAATTATTAACTTGCCTCTGTCCCTGACGGGATTCAATCTCGTGACCTTCCTTGCTCAGTGCCTTAACCACAACCAACCTGCCATTGGGCCACACGCCCTCACGTGCTCAAAAGGAGCACACAACAAAATCTTATGTCACGAATATCTGCGCCCTTCGAAAAAAAAACACGCTTCACGCGTTTCAACATAGCAAAACACCTCCGGGACCTCCTACTTCACACACAACGCATGAACCACTAGGCCAAGGAGGCCTATACGTTTGGCTTTACTCCATAATAGTCTCTTCAATGAACACAAAAATCGTAAGCCTTTTAAAACTCTTTTCACACACACTTCGACACACAATGCGCAGGCTCTTTTACCATTCGAATCCAAATATCAAATCGAGCGCTTAGGAAAATAAATCGAAACTTTGGGCAATATATATATATATATATATATATATATATATATATATATATATATATATATATATATATATATATATATATATATATATCCTCCTCCTTTCCTTTGATGTCGGCGCTATAATTTACATATTAGTTTTATGCCTTTTCCTTTTTTTGACGTCGGCGCTATAAATTAAATTTTAATTTAAATTTTAAATTTTAATTTTAAATTAATTTAAAATTTTGTACTTAAATATTTAAAATTAAATATCTCCATCACCAGGGCACCTTTTTCGATGAAACAAAAAGCCAACCTAGGTTTTAAGAAAAACCCATTTCAAATCTGCCATCCATGGTTTTAAATAAAACCTTTTATTTTGCCTGCCTTGGTTTTCACAAAAACCCTATATATATCCATGCTCTCCAAAATATCATAAATGCTTATTTATGAAATGCTTTGGACACCAAAACTCAATGTGATCCATGTGACACCAATGACAACATAAAATCACTCAAATTTCTAACAACAACAACATTTACCTAAATATAAGGGTCGACAATTTAAAATATGAGTTGTAATTTAATGAATCAACTTGTTGTTTGACCTTTGCTAGCATTGTAATATTGAATTATTTTGTATGTAGATGCTCTATAGGCCCTATATATTTCTAAAAAAGCTTCGTGGGTGGTCTATTTTTTTTAGGCCTGAGTTGTTGTTTGGATTATTACTCCTCGTTATTGGAATATAGGGGATGAGTAGTGTTAGATTGTGTGGTTCTTCTTTTGTAAAATTTGTTTAGAGTGCTAAGATCTATTGGAGTAGTAAAGGGTATGATATGGGCTCAATTTATATTCAATGATACTTTACCTAGTAACTAGTTTGTTAGGCCCTGTATGTAGTTTAGTTGTAGTGTTTTTTGCATAATATAGAACAATATTGTTAGCCAAATACCATACGCATATAGCTTTCTAAGATGAGGGTTTTGTATTGCAAAGAATGAGGGTTTCAACAGAGGATAAACTATAATTTTTTTATGGCTATCAATCATCATAGCACCTCTTGGGTAGTGTGGAGGTTGAGTGTTTTGAGCACAAGCAGTAGAGAACAATGAAAAAGGTCCTTTGAGGCCAAATATTTAGGGGGTCTGTGGGCCTCCTGGAGGTTTTTCAAGAATCCAGCATGATCATGCAGATATTATGTTCACTACGAATAATCTTAAAAGCATTGAATCAAGTGAGAAACAAGCAAGGCAAACAAGGAAAGTAATATCCAATATTTCGTCATGCATGTGGATCAACAAATCCAATAGAATGAATAGGTATTGAACAAAATTATTCATCCTTTTTAATTCATTACATAAAATAAGGAGGAAGAGCATCCTCTTCGAAAGTATAGACAAGGGCTAAAACTAAATAGATACAAAATTCAAGATATGGATCAAAAAAATAGAGATAACATGTTGATGGCAAACTTAAATATTGGCAAAGCTACATTTGGATCTAGGGCACACAATAAAAAAGAACCAATCATAACAAAAAATCTAAAGGGATGAAGCCCAAGGACCTCCATCCAAAACTATATTTTAAAGAAGTAATCTATGCAGGACCACCTAAAATAAGAGGTAAAAATAACCAATGACTGCCAAGGAAATCACTAAGGATGTCGAAAACTGATCTAAGAATAATAAATATGGGCTACATGAAAGCAACTAACATATCCCCATTAGTTAAGTTGGCAATGGAGGATATCCATGAGCGAATAGACACTATGGAGAGAAGAGGACTAATTTGTTGGTTCATGGTATTTCGACCAAATCTTGTTACCATCAAGCAATGGGCTACCAAAAATTGGAGAACTAAAGGTGAGATCAAAATCTTTGCTTACCGTAATGGTTATTTCCTTGCTATGTTTTCCACTAAAAAAGATAGTAAGAATATTTTTCAAGGGCGTCCATAGTTCTTAGGTAGAGCAAGGCTTTTCATGAAGCCTTGGCATACCAAGTTCAAAATTGAGGAAGAAATACCATCAACTACACCTATCCGGTTCTATTTATTTGGCCTCCTAGTAGAATACTAGATTCCAATTTTATTCACAACAATTGGGAATTCTTTAGGAATTTTCATGATTAAAGCTAATAACACTCAACAGTTGTATCATATGATTTATGCAAGGATTTGTGTTTTAATTGACTTTGGCAAACCACTTCCAGACAGTATCACCTTACAATATGAGGAAAAATATGGGAGCAATAAGTAGACTATGAATATGTCCCTTTTAGATGTAGAATCTATCACGAATATGGCCGTATAGCCAAGGTTTTTCCTCATAAGATCCCTAATAAAGAGAAAAAGTATGGGGACTTAGTAGGGTTTCAAATCCCCAAACAAAAGAATATTAAAAAAAACACCACCACCAAAAGATAAAACAATAATTTCACCTCTCTGAAATTCTCTTTGCAGATGAGCAATTAGATGATGAGGATGACAAAATGAAAATAGTGATTAATAAAACATAGTTTGATGAAGAGAAGGAACATGAAGGAATGGATGATGAAAATGGAATAAAAGAAACTACCCTAATTTTGAGAAATAACCAAGGAGAGCCATCTCATTCAGCAATGGACCTTCAAGAAAAGAACAACATAGAAAATTTAAATAAGTGCAAAACTAAAAGCCAGAGTCAAACAACAAATAAGTCAATTCCTCAAAAATATCATATAGATCCCAACAACAGTGTCTTGGTTATAAGTAATCATTATATAGCTCTTATAGGAATGAAGCAAGATACAAATAAAAATATTAGGATGGATACGAACCAAAATATAGGACGTAAATCCAACTAGCATCATTTGGTAGAGGAAGGTTAAAAGTTAATTGTGGAACGTAAGGTAACAGTTCTTACCCAGTTCTTCAAATCAGGCTAATTATGAAGATTATCACTTGGAATATTAGGGGACTTAAAGGAAGTCCTAAACAATAAATAATTAGAAGAATGATTTAAACAAATCAGCTCAACTTCTCTTTCTTCAGGAGATAAAGGTTTCATTTGAAGAAATGAAAATAATAACGAAAAAGATGTGGTCATCCAGTAAAGTAGTGTCCCTCAGCACCCAAGGGGATTCAATAGGAGTGGCATGTCTTTGGAATCCAATGGAAATTATAGTACAGTACGTGCTGGGAAGCAAGGGATTGCTAGTATTGGTTGCCCAAAATAAAGATTCAAATTAGGTTATACTTTATATAAATATCTATGTTCCATGTACCATAGAAAAAAATGAACAATATGGAGAAATATAACTTTTATCATTTCTCAATTCCCTAAAGCTTGGGAGGATATTTCAACTCTATCCTTTCTTTGGAAGAAAATTGGGAGGAAGTAGGAAGTTGGATGGGAGTTCACAACTCATGAGTGAATACATTGCCAACCTTCATCTAGTAGATATCAAGCCAACCAATGGTTTTATTACTTGGTCCAATAGAAGACAAGGCTCAACATTCATTCTTGAAAGGCTAGATAGGTTCTTTAAGTTTTTGATACAAGGACACATCCCAAAAGTGAAAATCTTAAACAATGTTCGATCTGATCATTGGCTAGTTTTAATTGAATTTTTGAGCACCAAGGGTAAGCCGACACCATTTCATTTTTAGTTAATATGTCTTAGAGATGAATTTCTCAAATCAAGGATACAACAATGGTGGTAAGAAGGAAATCCAATACATGGTACTAATATGTATTGTTTTGTCAAAAGGTTGCAGTATATTAAATATAAAATAAATACTTGGAATTGGGAGGAATTTGGATATGTTAGGGAAAAGAAAATGGAAGCTCTAACCTGAATTAAGGAGATAAATGAGCAAATTCATCTTGAGGGATTCATAGAAAATAAGGTTAAGACATAAATTAATCTTTCAACCTAGGTGAAGGATGGGACAAAAGAGAAGAATTAATGTGGAAACAAAATTCAAGGACTTAATGGCTACAAGGAGACCAAAACACAAGTTTCTTCCATAAGTCTCTCCTAGCCCGAAGAACTCCTAACTTTATGCCCTAATTGAAGAATGAATTAGGAGATATATTCCACACTTGGGAAGGCATGTCTTCATTAGTTGTGAATCATTTTTCAAACCTCTTTACAACCCAATTGCTTGATCCAAAAGCTCAACAAGAAATTTTACAAGCAATACCTGTTCTTATTTCTAATGAGGAGAATGTGGCTCTAACTACTCCTATAACTAAGAAGGAACTATAAAAGGTAGTTTTCAAAATGTAAAAGGGGAAAACCCTAGGTCCATATGGTTTTCCTATTGAATTTTATCAAGAATATTGGGATGTTTTACAGGATGACATTCAGAAGTGGTAGAAGAGGCTAGAACGGAAAAAGATATCCTCAAAAATATCAAAAATACTTTTATAGCTCTAATTCCAAAAGCTCAATAAGTAGATAACAATACTAGTTATAGACCAATTGCTTTATGTAATGTTATTCTAAAAATCATTTCAAAGATTATATCAAAAAGGCTCAAACCTTTGCTTCACAAGATCATCTCTTCAGAACAAGGGAGATTTGTTGAAGGATGAAAAATAGTGGATGAGATAGTGTTAGCCCATAAAGAAATTCACTCTATGTAAGCTCAAAAAACCCCCTCCATGTTTATTCTATTGGATTTGTCCAAAGCATATGATAGGGTGGATTGGAACTTTATCATCCAAGTTTTGGAAAATTTTGGATTCTCTCAAGAATGGATAAAATGGATCAAAGGTTGTATATCTTTAGTTTCTTATTTAGTTATTTTTAATGACTATCCTACTCATTGGTTCTCAGCTTCTAGAGGCATCAGACAAGGAGACCCTCTTTCTCCTTATCTTTTTATAATCCTAGAAAAATATTTTGGAAGGACAATTTCTAAGAATCGAGATTGTCAAAGGTTAGAATGAGTCACTGTAGCTAAAGGAGTCAGACCTATCACTCATTTACAATTTGTTTATGATTTCACCCTTTTGGAGAAGGCAACAATAAAGGAAGCAACCTCAATAAAGCAAATTCTTCACTCTTTCACTATAGCCTCAAGATAACTAATTAATGAAGATAAATCAAAAGTACTTTTTTCATTGCTCACCCAAAAAAGAGATTTTGATAATGGACAAATTAGGATTCAAAAAAACTTCTCTTCCAATTAAATACTTGGGTGTTCTAATTAATATAGGTAGCCAAGAAAAGAGCATTGGAGCTAGTTATTAGAGAAAGTGAAGAACAAAATTGGCAGTTGGACCAATAGATGGCTTTCATCAGGAGGTCGAATATCTCTTATCAAATCAGTTCTTTAGTCTATTCCTATCTTTGTTTCAGTAGTTTTGAACATCCCCAAGTCAATTCTCAATGAATTGGACAAAATTAGTCATAAATTTCTTTGAAGAGGTTCAAAAATAGAGAAGAAATGGGTACTAGTAAGGTGGGAGACTCTATGTCTACCTAGTCATCAAGGGGATTTAGGTCTTAGATCGACAGTCAAGAATAATAAGGCTTTGGCAACAAAATTATATTGGAGATGGATTAGCCATCCCAATGCCTTACGGGCTAAAAATCTTAAAGCCAAGTATGCAAAAAATAAAGATCCATTTGAATTAATTTGTCACTGCCTTCTAGAGGGTCCTCGAATGTCAATTTTAAAGGTCCTAAAAATTGGAGAGGAGTTGATAAAGAAAAAGCTCTTTTGGATAGTACACAATGGTCAAAAGAAATTTTTTTTGTTAGAATCTTGGGATGGACACCTTCCATTGTCAATCCAACATCCATAACTGAGGCCTATAATGGAGAAAATACATAGGATGAATTGGGTAAAAGTTGCCAAATATTATACAGATCAGACAAGAAATACAGAGGTGGGAAGATGTTGGATTCCAGTAAAAGATTGGTCAATCCAACTTTTTGAAGCTCAAAAAAATATTATTCACAAAATTCTTCAAATCAGACCACCTTGATGGTCACAAGTTGAGGACTATATTGGCTAGAATAGTTTAGGGAATGATGAGTATACTATTTCTCGGGGTTACTTAGCCTTAAGCCCTATTAATCCCCATTAGGGTCAATATCTTTAAAGCAGTTATGGCCAAAAGTTATATTTTTTAGTTGATTGCTACTCTATAAAAGGGTTCTCACAAGGGAGCAACTTATGAAGAAAGGTTTTAATGAATCCTTTCAATGTGTAATATGTTGGGATAACAATGAAAATCTTAACCATTTGTTCATAAAATACCCCATAGTTGCAATATTGTGGAAGATGGCTTTCCTTCTAAATTTAGCATGGTCTAATGAACAATCCATAGAACAACTATGGAGAGATTGGAGCAAACAAGAAGGAAAAGACTGGTATGTGAACCAGATAGTTTGGACAGGTATGATGATTCTTTCGTGGAACATCTGGAAGGAGTGAAACAAACAAATATTTCATCAACAAAGTAAGGACTTCCACTATGTTTGGTTAAATACCATAGAAAATATCATAGAGACTGTCCAATATTTATTAACTCATCCACACAATTCAAATCAACTATGGGAACAAATGATGGCTTGATTAAAGATAAGAGATGAATAAAACACAAAAGGAAGAAAGGGGCTAGTCAAATGATGGATATAACTCAGCAATGGCAGCCTCTCCCAAAGAACTTCATTAAAATCAATCCTCATGGAGCATCTAGAGGAAATCATGTAAGAGTTGGTATAAGAGGGATAGGTAGATTGGAGGATGGTACTCCAATTTTTACTTTTGCAAAAAAAATTGGAATTCTATCCAATAACTTGGCTGAAGGGCAGGGTATTTTGAGAGGTTTGCAGGAGGCTCTGAAGGTAAGGTGGAGAATGGTGATTGCTGAGTCAAAATCTCAAGTTATGATCAATTATCTAAAATCAAATTCAAGGTATAAGAAGGTGGATTGGAGAATCCAAAATATTATGGATAAGATTAGGTTAATCATAAACAATTTTTAGGAGGTTGTTTTCAATCATGTGCCTAGAGAACATAACAAAGTAGCAGATGCTATGGCAAACTAGGCTCTTGACAAAGGAGATTTTTTAGTGCTATGGTCATCCTCCTAGGTGGTGGCCAAAACAAATTAGAATTTATCTTCTCCTTGTTCAGTATTTTGATGGCAATGTAGGAAGCCATGTTTAAAATGATAAGCATTGTAGAGATTTTTTCATGATAGGATCCCAAACTTTAAGAAAAATATTCAATACTATTCATGATAGAGGATGTTAGAGGGTTTTGTCTCAACAATCAAAGCTTCAATGGTAGGATGTGTGGAAGAAGGAAACCACCATATGCAAATAAAGTTCAAATACAAAGGAATATGATCAATACACAAATTTGATTATGAAATGTGAAACTTTTACAATGTAAAATATTAAGCCCTTTGTCTTTTTACAATGTAATGAAGCCTTGAAGGCTTTTACAAGATAAAATGTTGTATGTTTCCTCTTCACAACAAAATTATAGTGTGGAGTGTGTGGTCTTCCTCTCTCCCAAAGTTGCTCCAAAGTTTTTCAATCCCTATAGAAGCTCAAAATAGCCACGTTGGAGGTATTTGAAGGTAAGCAAGAAAATGACTAAGGCAAGATTCTAGAGAAATTTTGGCAGCATTTGGCTAGCATAACTTAGGCTTCTTTAGAATGGTTGTGGAAAGTTGTATTTATAGGTAAAATTAGGGTGGATGAGTGGGATGCCATGTGGACTCCACATGGACTCCACATAGGCAAGGGTAGTTGGGGAAAAATCTAGAGAATGTGAGGTGGAAAGGTTTCATTAATTTGCTTTGGGAAGAGGGGAGGATCTAGAAAAGGTGGAAAGTAATTTAAAATTGCTTTGTGGGCACATGGGGGAATGTAAAATAATTTAAAATTGTAAAAGTGGTGAGGTGGCTTGTCCTTAGGCCAAGTAGAATAAATGTGGATTTTGACTAGGCACATTTTTAAATTTTAAAATACTTTTTATGTCATGAGGGGGAGTACCAATGAGGTGGCATATTAAATGGGGATTTTTGAATTTTAAAAGAAGGGGCAATTCTCTAGGCTTCTAGATATTTTTTATTAAATGTCATGCCTAGATATTTATTTAATATTTAATTAAAGGGGAGCCGGAGTGGTGGTGATGAAGAGCGAGAAAGGTAGCGATCGAGCGGCGGATGGAGAGCAACAGGGAGGATATGACAAAAAGGAGGCAAGACGGTCAGGCGAGTGTCTAGGAGGGACCAATCGTGACGCGATTGACAGGGCAGTGGCTGATGCATCAGGGACCCAGGCGGACGGGTCGGATAGGAGTGGAAAAGACCCTCCTAACAAGGAGGGACAAAAGGGCAGGCTTAACCTAAACCAAAAAGGGTCCTACGCTCAGGTCTTGAGGCCAGGATCATCAACAAAACAACCCTCCCAAGAACTTCTTCCTTGTGGAATAGACCTAGTTATCCTGGAAGACCTAATGGATAGCTACATGGAGCTTGAGTGTTTCACTCTGGTTGGCAAGTTTGTAGGAGGGAGACCAGACATGGAGACCATTCATAAATGGGATTTTTCCAAGTGGAAAACCAATGGAAACATGGAAATCGTTGCTCTCTCTCGAGGTTTCTTCGCCATCAGACTCAATACTCAAGAGGACTGCTGCAACATCTTAGTTGGGGGACCCTGGTTCCTCGGATGTAGGAGCCTCTTTCTCCGAAAGTGGGGGGATGATTTTAACCCCAAAACTCAAAACATAAATGTAGCTCCTCTGTGGGTTCGGTTTCCAAACCTCTGTTTCCAGTTCTGGCATGAGGATATCATTCAAGGGATAGCCTTCTCCATAGGCGAGTTCATTGCCATCAATCCCTCCACCAAAGTCTAATCCAGGATGGTCCATGCCTGCTTATGTGTCTCCGCTAACTTGGAGACAGAGCTACCTTCCTTCATCAATTTGTACAAAGGATCCCATATGATCAGGAGGTAGCCCATCGAGTATGAAAACAAGCCTACCTTTTGTACTCACTGTTGCACCCAAGGTCATCTACCGAATCAGTTCCCTGGTTTGAGGACCCAGAACCAAAAGGTGGCAAGTCTCACCAAGGGCATGCAGAGGAACCAGGGCATCCCCCCTCTCAATAAGGAGTCGTTGGTAGGGTTGAAACACATCATGCGTAATCCTGCTCATCGTGCACCTAAGGAGGCTGGCCAGAGCGCCACTATAGAATAAGGTAAGCAAACCAGTGAGCAAGGAGAAGGATACCTACCAGGCCAAAAGGAGTAGAAGGCACTCCCAAAATTTTTGTTTCTCATCAGTCCCATCTTAGAGGATCTAGTGGCCCAGGTATAGACCCCTCCTGAAATGATATGTCCAAATTCTCATCCGGATGAACACTTGGTGGTGAGCAACGAAAAACCCCCAATTTGCTCGAATAGGGGAGAGGCACGCCCTTCTCCTTTAGATGAAAAAAAAGACCTTTCTCTCTCGAGAAGGATCAGCCCCAGGAACACCAGGAGCAGGAAACAGAAATGGACTATGGCAGTGAAAGGAAAATAGGGAGACCCTCTGACAATGAGAAAAGAAACAAGGAAACAACAGAGGATATCACAAATGGGACCTAGTCGATGCTTTTTTTGATGAGTCCGACAATGATAAGCAAGGAACCAAACCCCCCTTCCAGCTGGTGAAGGGAGGCAGGAAAAACCCCAAACCCTTGAGATGAAGGTTCTCTCATGGAACATGAGGGGCCTAAATGAGGCAACCAAGTAGAGGTTGGTGGCTGACCTAAGGAAAAGGATTAATCCTTCCATATTCATCATGCAAGAAACCAAAATCAATGAATTCTACTCTTGAAAGGCTACCAAGGCCATTTGGGCCAGTAGAGACTAGCTTTTTGGTCCTGCTCAAGGCACGTTGGGGGGACTCATGTGTCTGTGGGATCCTACCCTGGTCGAAGGAAGGCTTTTGTCGTCATCGAATAGGATCCTAAAAATTTTGTTTCTCTCTAAGACCAACAAACAATCTTGGACTCTGTCAAATATTTACGCCCCAAACTCACCCAGTGAGCGGGCCACGATGTGGGAAATAGTAACTCAAATGAGAACCAACTTTAATACCTTTCCTTGGATATTAGCAGGGGACTTCAATAGTCCTTTGCATCCATCTAAAAAGAGAGGAGGCAATGATTCTTACAACAGAAGCATGGAGGACTTCAGAGAGT
Organism: Wollemia nobilis; assembly: GCA_028583015.1. Lineage (NCBI taxonomy): Eukaryota > Viridiplantae > Streptophyta > Pinopsida > Araucariales > Araucariaceae > Wollemia > Wollemia nobilis. The sequence goes on from JAQPPZ010002524.1 coordinate 4,643,743, forward strand.
TTGTAATACCATTGTTCTCATGGATGTTCAGCTCAAAGGATACTCTTTTACTTGGAGCAATAGGAGGATTGATAGCGGACTCATCTAGGTCAAGTTGGACAGACTCCTAATTTCTCAAGAAGCTATCCCATGGTTTGGCGATGCCACTCTACTGGCCTTACCTCGGATTGGATCAGACCATAATCCCATCCTCCTTGAATCTGGTAGGTCTCCCTCCTTTAAAACTCTTTTTCGTTTGGAAGCCATGTGGACCCAACACAAGGATTTCAAAAATCAAGTGTCCTCTTGGTGGCATCAAAGTGTCAGAGGTTCTGCCACTTCTTAGTTGGCTCAAAAGTTGAATATGGTCAAAGAAAACCTAAAAATCTATAATAGGGAGGTCTTTGGTAACCTTTTTGCCAACAAGAAAGCTATTACTAAGAAACTTCAGGAGATATAAAGGAGAATCGAAACAGGGGACCATAGCAGCCCCACTAGGGAGGAGGAAAGAAACCTCCTAGCAGAATTCCATAATATCTTGACCAGAGAGAAAACTTTCTAGAGGCAAAAGTCAAGAGACCTATGGGTCAAGGAAAGCAATGCCAATAAAATGCTCTTTCATGCCTCCACCATGCGGCACAGGGCATCCAACAAGATCAGGGAGATCGTGTGCAGCAACGGATCAGTGTCCATTGACATTGTGGAGATCAGGACCGAAGTAGTGTCTTTCTTCTAGAACCTCTTGGGAAGTGCCTCGGAGGATGACAGTCAAGCTCAAGATACTATCCTTGCTAATATCCCCAACATCATTCCTCAGGACTTGAACTCCAGACTGGTGGATCCCTTCACCCGCGATGAAGTTAAAGAGGCCTTGTTTTCAATACAACCCGATAAAACTCCTAGACCAGATGGTTTCTCTCCAAGGTTCTTCCAAACTATGTGGGATGTGGTGGGGATTGATGTTTGTAAGGCTATTAGAGAAATTCAGGAAACCAAAGTCGTCCCTCGTAGTTTCAATTCTACTTTCTTGGCCCTCATCCCAAAAGTTGCAAATCCATCTCTGATTATAGGCCCATTAGCCTATGCAATGTCATCTACAAAGTTTTGACCAAGGTTATGGCCAACAGGCTGAAGGCCATTCTTCCCCTCATCATTGACCAATCCCAAGGCAGCTCGATTAAAGGGAGGAACATCCTGGATGGGGTCATCTCGATCCATGAAACCCTGCATTCAGCCTGAATGTCTAAGAAGGCTGCCATGTTTCTTAAGTTGGATATGAATAAAGCCTTTGATAGGGTTGATAGATGCTTTCTTTAGAAAATATTTCTCAAGTTCGGCTTCCACTCTTTGTGGGTCGATCTCATCCAAGGTTGCATTTCCTCTCCCTAGTTCTCAATTCTATTCAATGGCTCCATCGTCGGGTTCTTTCAAAGCTCAAGAGGTTTACGCCAAGGGGATCCTCTATCCCCCATCCTTTTTCATTATCCTTGCAGAAGTGTTGGGAAGACCTCTCAAGGATGGCCAACGTCGGAAGAAGGTGACAGGGATCCTCCTTACCTCCGAGGGTGATGCGATCACCCATCAACAGTTTGTGGATGACACGCTTTTGTCCATCATTATGTCAGTAGCTCAAGCTAAATCCATCAAACGAATCCTTGGTCTCTATGAAAATGTTGCCGACCAAAAAGTGAACTACATCAAATGAAATATCTTTTTTATCAACACCTCGGCCAGGCATCAAGTCCAGATAGCAAGGATCCTGGGCTACTGTATTGACTACCTTCCCACCACCTATCTTGGCCTCCCACTTTTTTGCGGGCGTGTAAAGGAAGGGACGTGGAATATGGTTATTGAGAGGATCCACAAAAAATTGGTGTCATGGAAAGGCAAGTTCTTGTCCCAAGCTGCCAAGGCAACCCTTACCATGGCTTACCTCCAAGGGATTCCAACTTTCTTCATGTTTGTTTTCAGAGTGCCTGCCTCAGTTCTTCTCAAGATCAAGCAGGCTCAACAGAATTTCCTTTGGTCAGGCAATGAAGATAAATCCAAGATCCCTCTAGTATCCTGGGACAAAGTGTGCAAAATTAAAAAGCAAGGTGGTTTAGGGCTCAGAAGAATGGCCATTATTAACCTTGCACTCATTTCCAAGCACACCTGGAGGATCCTAGTCGAAGAACCGATCGAATGGGTTAGGATTGTCAGGAGGAAATACCTCAACAACACTCCCCTTCTTGAGGGTGGAATTCCCACCGACAGGTCAGCTTTTTGGAAATCCATTGGTCAATCCAGATAGTTGATCCAAAATGACATCAGGTGGATCCTTGGGGATGGTCAAAGTATAGAATTTTGTAAGGATAGGTGGGCACTAGAGGATCCTCTATCAGAACAGACCGGGTTGGCTCAACTTAAAAGTTTCCTGGATAACAATGTTGGGTAGAAGGTGGCCAATTTCATTGAATGGAGAAACGACTCCCTACAGTGGAAAGTCATCAATGCAAAAGGGCTAGATTCGGAGGCCGACTTCCTATCCTCAATCCTCAAGGACATCATCATACCCACTAGTAGAGGACAGAATAGATTGATATGGAGGGGGACCTATGATGGGGGTTTCTCTATCAAAATTTCCTATGGGCTCCAGTGTAAAGGACCAATTTCAAACTTTCCTTACAACTTGATCTATAGGAAAGGAGTTATCCCATAGGTAAATTTATTTTGTTGGATTGCTTTTCATAACAAAGCCGTCACTATTGAAAATCTTCACAAGATGGGGTTTGCTTTAGCCAATAGATGCTAATTATGCGAGTCTACATGTGAGTCCTCTGACCATATCTTCCTACAGTGTGGCTACACTAGGTCGGTCCTTGGCACCATCCTCTCTGCCTTCCATATCCAATGGGTTTCCCCCAAGACCATCAAGGAGGATTTCTTCCAATGGGGTAATCCTTTTAAAAACCCTAAGCTTCATTTCCTATGGAATGCTTGCCTCCACCACTTTTTGTGGAAGGTATGGTTAGAACATAATGGTCGGATCTTCGGTCACCCCCCTAGGGATCCTCCCTCAATTGCTCATAGAGCCATCGCCTTTGCCATTGAGAATGCCAACCTTATCCCTAGCCCTTGGCCCAAACATGTGTTTGAAGAAGGTTTGTTCAAATCCTTTAAGTTATCTGGGGAGAGTAAGGAGCGGGAGGATCTGCGAGTTTCCAGGAAGGACGTCAGGTGTGATGAGGCCAAGAATTGCCTCATCCATGAACACTTTTTGATACATTATAACTGTTTGACTCACCCTTTTTACTATGTTTTTATGTTAATTATGGGAAAAATGCATTATATAACGATGTTTGCATATTCTGAAATGACAAACTGCATATACTCTATTTTACTGTTTTTACTACAATTTCACCTATTTTCAGTTAATTAATCAGTAGTATTTTATCAATTTAGACCTTGTTGAATATCTGATGCTTAGTAATATTGTGTTCCTCTATTTAAACTAATTCAAATGGAAAAATGCACCAAGAACTTGTCCACTGTAGCTGACTATGCAGGAAAACAAGCTGTAACTATGACAGTTCCAACCAGCTGTACATATACAACAGGACTTGGAATCAGTCACTCCAGCACGTGCCACAAATGTAGAAGGGTGTACAAGATAAATGAAAAGTCAAAAAGTTACTCCCTATGCATTTGGAGCACAAATCAGCAACGAATAGTCACCTGCCTGTTATTCCGGAGCAGTGCAGGAATAAGCGACGTAGGAATAGGGAATAGCACAAGAACAACAGAAAATGGTCAAAATGCACCAAAAACATGGAAATCATGATTGAAAATTGACCAAGCAGTTAGTCCACCCTATTTGGACTTCGTTCCTTCACCATAGGCAGACCATATGGGATAAAGGTTGACAAATTATAACCCTGCATTCCAGGAAACTGTTTTGTAAACAATTGGAAATTCCTAAAACTCAACAACATATGTATTAACTTTATCTTATAAATAAAGCTCCCAGCACGGTTGAGCATAAGATATAATAAATATAGAATTAGAGATAGTCATTAGCAGAAGTGAGTAGAAGGAAAAGTCTTTGTAGCATTACAGTCAATTATAAATTTTCCTGCATTATTGTAATGCAGCTGCAGATGGAATAAAAGGTGCATTTTTCAGATCTTATTTGCATGTGATGGTTTATAGTGCACATTTCATTTACTTGATATAATTTTTCACCCTCTTCTGGTTCTACAAGCAAGGGCCCACTTACAGGATCAGAGGAAGGGCAGCTTAGTGACAGGAAAATCTTGCTAATTTCTTGCTGCAGCAGAACAGCAGAACTCTATCAACAATTATTTGCAGCATTAAGTTTCATTTCAGAATTGCACCCTTGCATCTAGAATAGGTTCAATTATGTGTTAGAATAATGTTTAGCATTTGACCTGTAATAGCATCATGTCCAGCATTTTCTGCAATTTCTAGAATTACACCATTTTCAGCATTTTTCTACAATTTCCAAAATTATGTCATTATTCCAGTTTTACTGCAATAAACATTATTTTGGTTCAACTTATGTTCAGATCATTGTGAGTTTTCTCATTGGTTAATTTCTGCAAGTGTGTGTATGAATTTCCATTCTGCAGTTACTTTTCTACAATTTGCTTTGTGGTCAATTTAGCAACATTTTATTTCTTGTCAATTTTAGATTTGTAGTTTCATTTTCCTGCAGTTTAAATTTAATTTTAGATTCTGCAATTTATTTCCTTTATTAGACATTAGGAAGATACACCAAACCCCCAAAAACACTAATTGATCCATCAATAAAAACCTGTTCTTGGATAAACTGAACCTGCAACTATGACACCTCCTATCGTATACAGCCTTTGGACACCGCCCTGGACTGACATATAATTACTAAATGATGAATGATCAACGACCCTCATCATTTTTGTCACAGTTTCCAGGGAACAATCGGTGTTGTTAGGAAAAGTGAAACAGGTCAAGAATTGTGTTACAATTTTTGAAATACTGCATTTCAGTTTATTTAGTGAATAGGCATGAATGCATAGGCCAAGAGACGAAACATGGAGGTTTATCAGAACTAGTTCTGAACCACCAAGGCGTTCTTCACAATCAGATGAAGAATTTCCAGAGCAGGAAATACCTTCTTCACCAACTGAAGCTTTGGACAAATTAGAACAAGAGCTTTTGGCAGCACTTTCTGCTAAATATTCTCTTAAGTCTGAACCATCCACATCAAACTCAAGAAAGAAAACAACTATGGCAGTAGCAGCAGCACCACCAGGTGGGTATGCTGATGATCCTCCTAGGACTTTTGAATACCCCATACAGTTGGATCCAACTCTAGATGCTCCCATGAAAACTATTTCTCCATCTATATTGCCAATTTTTAGGGGAAGTGTTTCAGAAGATCCTGATCAATTTATGTTTGAATTCAAAGTGTTATGTCAGACTTATGACTACATAAATGATAATCAAAAATTGAAATTGCTTCCTTCCATGCTTAAGGATGCTGCTCTCTGATGGTTTATGAGCAATCTTGAACCTAATTCAATCCATACTTGGGATGACATGGAGACTGCATTCTTACATAAATATCAAGATTATTGTAGAGTACGAAACAGGAAAGATGAGTTGTTTTAGGTCAAGCAACAAGAAGATGAGAGTTTATAGGATTATCTTGATCGCTTTGCCTTTGTCCAAAAGAGATGTGGTCCTGTAGAACCTGATTTCTTAAAGCCTATCTTCTTAAGAGGATTGCAGGATGAATCTAGGGAAGTGTTATATTTAATGGGAAAAGGAGACATAGATCAACTTGACCTTGAAGATATTGTGGAGTTATGTAGAAATTATTCCCACACTCACCAATGAAGAAAGAAACGAAATTCTGGCAATAATGACATAAAGGAGTTGATGGAGGAAATGGCTAATTTAAAAACTGATATCCTTGTCCAACTTAATTCTGCATTGGGTGAGAGAAACATAAAACCCAATTCTACACCACCTTTGGCAATTTATTGCTCAAGATGCAGGAATAAGCATGCTTTGCAGGATTGCCCTTTAAACAAAACTTCTATTTGTGGAATTTGTTCCAAGGAACATTCAACAAATAGATTTCCTTTGTTGCCTCATCTAAAATCTATTTTGGGAACCCAAACAAAAGAACTTAATGCTATTGGTCAGATATCTGGTGGTGGCTATACACAATATCCTAATGCTCCTCGATTTCCAAATTGGGGACAACCTCCTTGGCATATGAATATGCCATGGGGACATGCAGAGGTCTCTGCACAACCTTGGAACCAACCTTGGACAGCTCCTCCATATTGGTCACATTCTGGGTGGATGAACCCACCTTGGAATACAATTCATCCACAATGGACACAACAAGGACAAAGATGGGGACAACAATATCCACCATATCAAGGACAACAAAGGTATCAAGGGCAAGCTCAAAACTTGCTGCCCGCTCCTAATCCAAATTTTTAGGGAAGAACACAACATCAACAAACACAACCAGTGAAACAACCTCCACTCCCATCTCAGCCTGTGACTAACCCAAATAATACCAGACAAACAACCCCTGTTTATGAGGTTGAATCTAAAGAATCTGCTGTAGTTCATGTACTTGACTGTAGTAACATCCAACTGCATTCAGGGAAGGTTTTACCTGAACCTATTCCACCCACCATTGAATAAATTAGTGAGAAACAAGAACCTCCAAATCAGGAGACAGTGCAACAAAAACAAAAAGAAGAAATAACAAAAAAAATGCAGGAATCTTCTCCAGTAGCATTACCGTACCCTAAAAGGTTTGATCATATTGATACTACCTCTGAATCAGAATTAGTGACAACACTTAAAAAGATGTCGATTTCTCTCCCTTTGTTGCAAGCAATAAGGGATGTGCCTTTAATCAAAAAGACTATTCAAGAGTTATGTATCAAGAAACCTAGTAAAAAGAAGGCCTTTCCTAAAACTGTTCAGGCAGAAGGAAAATTAGCTGATTTATTGTTCGAGAAACTAGTTCCTCCCAAATATAGTGACCCAGGTAGTCCAATAGTTACAATTACTGTTGAATTAATGCAAATTCCTAATGTGCTAATTGATCTTGGAGCTGCAATTAATGTCATGACTAAGGACACAATGCAAAAACTGCAGCTCAAAAATCTCAGTCCTACCACCACAGTTTTAGAAATGGTAGATAGGTCAGTTGCTAAACTAAAGGGTATCCTAGAAGATATAGCCATTGAAGTCTCTTCTTGGGAATATCCTGTAGACTTCTTAGTGTTGCAGCCTAGAAATTTAGTCAATAGATACCCTATCATTTTAGGACGACCTTGGCTGGCTATTGCAGCTACTTTTATAGACTGCAGGTCAGGGGAAATGACCATTTCTAATGGTGTTGACCTGAAGAAAATTTCTTTATATCCACCAACTCAACCTTCAACTAAATTTTTTGGACAAATTTGGTATCCTGAATCTGATGAAGAACAAGAAACCATTGCCACTTTGGCAACAGTTACAGTGAAGGAACATATTGAGGAAATCACTACACCAGAAAGATAAATATTTGAGAATGAAATTGTCCTAATTGAAACATATAAGAATGACTAACTGATGATCAAATTCTTGTTCATCAGTTATTATGGAAAGAGGAGGAACAAATTTCAGAACCTCTGTCATCCATGCTTAATCAGGAAAGATCATTCATACTACCACATGGATGACATCAGCATCTCCTTAACACCTTCAAATGTCCTCTGATTCCATCAAGTATCATCTCTGAGACAGATTCTAGAGTATTTCATACTCTACAGCCACATCATTGTCCATTAAATGCATTAATCAGTAATTATGAAGCAGCTAGTTCTGTATATCCAGAGATCAAACAAATTGAAATACAGCCAAATAAATTTCTAAACATTAATAGCTAGCTAACTGAGGACCAAGAAACCAAATTGTTTGCAGTCTTACATAAATATGTTCAAGATTTTGCATGGAACTATAAGGATATGACAGGCATTCATTCTGAGGTATGTACACATAGGATATACAAAGAAGATGTAAAACCAGTAAGGCAACATCAGAGACGCTTGAATCCTGCTTTAAAGGATATTGTGAAAGAGGAAATTGAAAAGCTCTTAGATGTTGGATTCATTTATCCAATTTCAGATAGTAAGTGGGTTTCACCACTGGTCATTGTTCCAAAGAAAAATGGTAAAATGAGAGTATATGTGGACTATAGGGAGTTAAATAAGGTCACACATAAGGATCATTTCCCATTACCATTCATAGACCAAGTATTGGATACCCTTGCTGGAAAGAAATTTTTCTATTTTCTTGATGGTTTCAGCGGGTATAACCAGATACAAGTTGCGCCAGAAGATCAAGAAAATACTACCTTTACATGTCCTTGGGGAACCTTTGCTTACAGGGTTTTACCCTTTGGGTTATGTAATGCTCCAACAACATTTTAGAGAGTTGTTTTAGCAATTTTTTCTGATTTAACAAATGAAAGTGTTGAAATTTATATGGATGACTTCACAGTATTTGGAGATAGTTTTGAATATGCATTAGAACAGCTTGAAAAAGTGTTGATTTGTTGTGAAACATACCACCTCTCTCTTAATCCTGACAAATGCTTCTTAATGATGGAGGAAGGAATTGTTCTTGGACATCATATCTCTTCTTATGGAATCAAGGTTGATCCTAAGAAGGTTGAAGTCATAAAAAACCTCCCTCCTTCACAAACTCAAACTGATGTACGCAGTTTCTTAGGGCACATTGGTTTTTATCACATATTCATTTCTAACTTCAGTACACCTCTCTCTTAATCCTGAGAAATGCTTCTTAATGATGGAGGAAGGAATTGTTCCCACCTCTCTCTTAATCCTGAGAAATGCTTCTTAATGATGGAGGAAGGAATTTTTCCCACCTCTCTCTTAATCCTGAGAAATGCTTCTTAATGATGGAGGAAGGAATTGTTCTTGGACATCATATCTCTTCTTATGGAATCAAGGTTGATCCTAAGAAGGTTGAAGTCATCAAAAACCTCCCTCCTTCATAAACTCAAACTGATGTACGCAGTTTCTTAGGGCACATTGGTTTTTATCGCAGATTCATTGCTAAGTTTAGTACCATAGCAAATCCTATGTTTGCCTTACTCATGAAAGATTCTGAATTTTTTTGGTCTTCTGAATGTCAAAATTCTTTTGAAGACTTAAAGGAGAAGTTAACCACTCCACCTATACTAAGAGGTCCTAATTGGGAGTTACCTGTTCATATTCAAACCGATGCTTCCAATACTGCTATTGGAGCCGTGTTAGGACAGATTGAAAATGGGGAACATTATGCTATTTATTATATCAGTAAAAACTTGACAGGAGCTGAGAAAAACTACACTACCACTAAAAAAGAATTCTTGGCTATAATCTATGCTATTAACAAATTTCGACACTATATCACAGGGTACCAAGTATTCATCCATACAAATCATGCTGCAATCAAATATTTGATTAATAAACCATTGGTTAGTGCAAGAATTATTCGTTGGTTGATTCTGTTGCAGGAATTTGATGTTACCATAGTGAACAAACCTGGGAAATCTAATGTAGTCATAGATTTCTTGTCAAGAATACCAAATGAAGATACAGAAGAAGTGGTGGAAGATACCTTTCCAGATGAAAAGTTGTTTATTGTCTCTATACAATCTCCATGGTTTGCAGACATAGGTAATTACTTAGCTACAGGGAAGATTCCTCTTCACTTTACCCCTAAACAAAAGAAACAGTTAATCAAGCAAAGCTCTTCTTTTAAATGGATAGAAGGATTATTGTTTAAATGCAGTCTTGATCATATTTTACGCAGGTGTATCCGCCAGGATGAAGTATATGATATCCTACGAGCATGCCATGATGAACCATCAGGAGGGCATTATTCAGTCAAAAGCACTATTCACAAAATTTTGGGAACCGGATACTATTGGCCATCTTTGCACAAAGATGTAAAAAGGTGCATTAGACATTGTGATGCCTGCCAACGAATGGGAAAACCTACCTTTACTAATGAAATACCATTACAACCTCAAATAGGAACAGAACCATTTGAAAGATGGGGTTTAGATTTCGTAGGACCCATTAATCCTCCTTTCCAAGGCAAAGTGCATATCTTGGTATGTATTGATTATGTTACCAAATGGGTAGAAGCTCGTGCCTTTAAGCATGCTAGAGAAGAAAAAGTTGTTGATTTTTTGTATTCACAAATTTTTCTGCGTTTTGGAGCCCCACAATCCATCACCACAGATCAAGGACCCCAATTTACTTCAAAAGTTATTGAAACCTTCACTCAACTCTATCAAGTCAAACACAGAAAGTCCTCACCTTATCATCCACAATACAATGGCCAAGTTGAAGTGACTAATAGGGAATTAGAACGAATTCTGACCAAAACCATAGCAGTCCATAAAAGAAATTGGCTGGACAAATTACCAGAAGCTATTTGGGCTTCTAATACCACTTGGAAATCTACCATTGGATTTACGCCATATGAATTATTTTATGAAAAAAAACCTCTTTTGCCTATTGAGTTTGAATTACTAACTCTTCGAACTGCTTTGGAAGTAGGTATTGATCTATCACAGGCACAAGAAGATCACATTCTACAACTTGATGCATTGGATGAACTACGCATGGATGCACTACATCAGACAGAGGTAATCCAAGCACAGTGAAAGATGTGGCATGATAGTCACATAAAGCAGCAAAAATTTCAGCAAGGTGACTGGGCCTTGTTGTTTGATTCACAATACAAGGATTTCCCTGGAAAGTTGCAGACCAGATGGCTTGGACCATACCAAATTGAGGAAGTGTTTAACAATGGAGTTGTTCGCCTTACCCCTATTGATGACTCACAATGCAATTTGTTGGTGAATGGACATCGTCTTCGTATGTACCACAAACCATACAACAGGGAAGAATTTCTCAAGCAAGTGGAAAATTTGGATGTACACATTTGGGAAGAAAACACTTCTTCCATACCAAATTCAGCAGATTGACACAAGATTAAAAAATAAAAATAAAATAAAAATAAAAATTCAGGAAGTGAAAACCTCTTGGAGGCGCTCCTGATTTGGGTTTACATGAAAACCGATGTTCCGGCATGTTTACCTAGTTGGTTTCACTATCATTGTTCGGTCTTGTCTCATGACCATTGTTTCATCTATTTTTAGATTGCACCTGCCTTAGTTCAAAGATTGATTAGCTGGAAATCTCAACAGGAGCACCCTTAAATGTAGATAAAATGGTTATAACAGGTATGTGTCTTTTTCATTCTCTGAATAATGTAAATCATTAGTATATAGTGTATATATCCTTGATTAGTATAAAAGCATATAAAAAGGGGAATCAAAAATAGAAAGTTATTGTCAGTGTTTCAAAAATACCTTTGCCTAGTTCTGCTCTAAGAACAAAAAAAACCAAAAGTGCGCTGGAATCAAAAAAAGAAAGCGCAGGAATAAACTGTTTATGCTTTAGGCATAGGAATGAGCTATACATAAATGCTAGAATAACTTATTAAGCACAGGAATAAATCACTAAGCGCAGAAATGAAGTTTTTTTCAATAAATTCTACGACACGTGGCCTGTAGTGATTTAATTGGGTTTGAAAAAGGACAAGTCACAATAGCATGTGATAGCTGGCACCCATAACAAGAATGAGTGAAATTTAGGGTTGACAACCTCACGTACACTGCCACATCACCTGCCCTGATTACTCTACAAGTTTCGAAGCAGTTCCTTCGCTATGATAATTATTCTTGCTACGGTGAATAAAACCCTAAAATCAAATTCACGCTTGTATTGTCCACCAATTTACAGATACTACAGAACAGAAGGCAGGAAACTACACCATAGGGGGGAAGAAAATCAGAGCCGAACCTGAAAATATTAGCTACCTGGAAAGTGATCTTGCATCTCTACAAATATTTACTGATGGAGGATTTTTGATGTTCCTGCAAAAATTTGATGGCTATTCCGAAGGCCTGGAGGTAGAATTCGCACGCACCTTCCGCAACAATCGAGTGCACATCAATGGGATGACCATCCAGGTAACTCCCGAAATACTTAGCCAAATCACTGAATTTCCCCTTCAGAGTTTGCAGATTGTGAAAACTAGGAGAAATATTCTAGTTGACCTAGTTAATCAGTTTAAGGAAGAAGGGGATGGACAAATTGAATTCTTGATGCTTAGGAATGTTTGTAAGGAGGTAAAAAGACCTAGTTTACCATCCCCTTGGGACGAAGTGGCAATGTGGGTTATGAGATACATCACTTGTGATGACCAATTTCCTATTGTATCTGGCCCACACCTTCGTATTCTCAACCATCTGCACCATGGATCGATAAAACCGGAATATAGGGTCAATATTCCCTTATATCTTTATCAGGAGCTAAAAGTTATGGCCCTAAAATACCAAGCAGGGAAGGGAAGCCCTAAACACCATGGGCTCATCAAACTCATTTGCAAGTATCACTTTAGGGGAAACCCTAGGAATTTTGACCGCTTCTTCTCTCCTTGGGCAAAAACAAATGATTCTAATTTTGCACCAGAGGAAGAGGAAACAAAGGGAGAATCTGAAGAAAACCCTAATCCAGAGCCCTCTGAGATCAGAATTTCTCCTTCTCTAAATGGTCCCCCATCTTCACGAACTAGAAAATAGCAAGCATCCACATCTGGTTCCAAGTTAAAAATAAAAATGGTAACATTTGCAGAAACTGTACAACCCAACAGAGAAATTTGGGGTTCAAGTGAATATTCACCTGCTCCATAATCAATAAAAGAACCTATATTTGCTCTTGAATTAATAGCAACATCTGTAGTTGCTCCAGAACATCCAAAAAATGCACCTGCTAAGAAATCTCCAGGTTCTACAAGGTTAAGAAGGTCTGCTAGACTTCAGAAAACTAAAACCCTGACAGAAAAACTAATAAATATCATAGACCCAATCTGTTTATCAAGTGAAGGAGAAGTTAGAACAGAAGATGCACAGGAACAAAATGTTGAAATAGAAATGACAGACACAGGGATACAGACAATGGAACTGGATACAAATATGGAAGATAATCCAATAAGCCTTGTACGTCCACTAGTTGATTATACTGACTCTGATCCTGAGGAGCAGCTGAATTCTGATTTTGAACCAACTGAGGATGATGTGCATGTTTTAGTGCATTCTGAGTTTGAGAAAGATTCTGAGTCTGAGTCTGAAGAAGAAATCGATATCCACACTCAATTGCATGTTGTAAAGAGTGTTATTAAAACCTAGACCCATTGGATTGAATAGGCTAAAGAAACCATAAAACACAAAGATCAACAAATTTTCCTGCTTCAGCAGCAAATTCAAGATTTGCAGAACAAATTGTCTCAACTGGAATATCAATCTACAGAGTTAACAGAGGCATCACCTGATGAATGGGCACAGATCCTCTTGGAGTTGGCTGAAAAAATCAGAAGCTAACATAGCACCTGCACAAAGATCACCTGTCAGAGAGGAAGCAGGAATAGTAATATCTGATGATGTGATTCAACATGAGAGTCCATCAAAACTTTTGATGAAAAATGACACTGCCCTTCAGCAGGAAACACAAATACTTTTTGTGTAAGAACAGGAGGTTGCAACTCAAGACCAGGTATCCACACTCTCTCCTCTTACTAATCCAATTAGTACAGTTACAACAAAACAAGAAACACAAATAGATTTTCTAGATGTAACACCAATTGTGGAAGTTGGTGTACAAGTAAATATAGTGGAACAAATGCAACCCATTGTAAGGCTCCTAGACATAGTGTCTTTAACTAGGTACAATGAAGACTTAGCATATTGGATGACTCAGTGTCATCAGTTAGAGGGAAAGGTTGCCACTTTAAAATCTGAAACAGCCAAATTAGAAGAGGACACAAAAATTAATAGGTTAAAAGCACGAGTGCGGGATGTATGTCGATCGCGGAATATGCAATACAGATGTAGAAGACCACCTAGGTTTTATAGCCTCTTACTCAAGGAGAAATACCTTCGTTGGCAAATCATGAGACTTGCTTCGAGTCTGCCTCATCAGTTGAAAACTCCTGAAGAATTCATAGATACATTTATGCAGAGTCCAGCAGAGCAACAAAATCTATTATGTGAGTTATTTTTGCATAATTTCTTTTTGCCAACAGAAAGTATGTTTCTACCTCATATTTATACAGGTGACTTACAGCTAAGAGCCTTCATGTCCACTCTGCAAAATCATATCTATTGGGACACAAAAAAGAAATTAACTAAAGAATTGGAATCACAAGTTATTTTACTTATCAGGCATGCTCCCCTGAATCACAGGGATTGTACAAATGTTCATTATACCTTCATGCGGAATATTAGAATGAAACAACTATATCTAGGGAACCTTCACAGATGTATAACTCAGTTTCAGACTTTTTGTGCAGACTTCTTTGATGATGCATTGGTAGCCTGTAAAAATAGATGGGGTGAGTTATCTATCTCTCTACAGAAAAGGGATCCAATTTCTTTCACTAATTTGCTATGGTCAAGGAGAAGGGTAGAAGGCATTGTCCAAATTATCTCGAAAATCAAGGAGCTTTTTGGATAGGTCTGAGATACAGGATGCCCATAATGATTACTCCTGTCCCCTACTTCTTTGATACTAACCCACAACCTGATATGCACTTCCAACAGTGGTTTCATTCCATCAAAGTAGTCAGTGGATTCTATAAAATTGGTGGCGCATTACTCAAATTTCATGAAAGATGTCTAGACCTAGATCTGTGCGTCGTTGTAGCTGTACAAAATGCATGAGGGCATGCATTACCATAAGTTGGGGGGAAATTATGAGGCCAAGAATTGCCTCATCCATGAACACTTTTTAATACATTATAACTGTTTGACTCACCCTTTTTACTATGTTTTTATGTTAATTATGGAAAAAATACATTATATAACGATGTTTGCATATTCTGAAATGACAAAGTGCATATACTCTGTGTTACTATTTTTACTGCAATTTCACCTGTTTTTAGTTAATTAATCAGTAGTATTTTATCAATTTAGACCTTGTTGAATATCTGATGCTTAGTAATATTGTGTTCCTCTGTTTAAACTAATTCAAATGGAAAAAGGCACCAAGAACTTATCCACTGTAGCTGACTATGCAGGAAAACAGGTCATGAATCGTGATAGTTCCAGCTAGTTGTACATATACAACAGGGCTTGGAATCAATCACTCCAGCATGTGCCACCAATGTAGAAGGGTGTACAAGATAAAGGAAAAGTCAATAAGTTACTCCCTATGCATTTGAAGCACAGATCAACAACGAATAGTCACCTGCCTGTTATTCCGGAGCAGTGCAAGAATAAGCGACGCAAGAATAGGGAATAGCATAGGAACAATAGAAAATGGTCAAAATGCACCAAAAACGTGGAAATCATGATTAGAAATTGACCAAGCGGTTAGTCCACCCTATTTGGACTTCGTTCCTTCACCATAGGCGGACCAGCTGGGATAAAGGGATAAAGGTTGACAAATTATAACCCTACATTCTAGAAAACTGTTTTGTAAACAGTTGGAAATTCCTAAAACTCAGCAACAGATGTATCAAATTTGTCTTATAAATAAATCTCCCAACACGGTTGAGCATAAGATATAATAAATATAGAATTAGATATAGTCATTAGCAGAAGTGAGTAGAAGGAAAAGTCTTTGTAGCATTACAGTCAATTACAGATTTTTTCTACATTACTGTAATGCAGCTGCAGATGGAATAAATCAGATCTTATTTGCATGTGATGGTTTATAGTGCACATTTCATTTACTTGATATAATTTTTCACCCTCTTCTGGTTCTGCAAGCAAGGGCCCACTTACAGGATCAAAGGAAGGGCAACTTAGTGACAGGAAAATCTTGCTGATTTTTTGCTGCAACATAACAGCAGAACTCTATCAACAATTATTTGTAGCATTAAGTTTCATTTTAGAATTGCACCCTTGCATCTAGAATAGGTTCAATTATGTGTTAGAATAATGTTTAGCATTTGACCTGTAATAACATCATGTCCAGCATTTTCTGTAATTTCCAGAATTACACCATTTTTAGCATTTTTTTGCAATTTCCAGAATTATGTCATTATTTCAGTTTTACTGCAATAAACAGTAGTTTAGTTCAACTTATGTTCAGATCATTGTGAGTTTTATCATTGATTAATTTCTGCAAGTGTGTGTGTGAATTTCCATTCTGCAATTACTTTTTTGCAATTTGCTTTGTGGTCAATTTAGCAGCATTTTATTTCTTGTCAATTTCAGATTTGCAGTTTCATTTTCCTACAGTTTAAATTTAGTTTTAGCTTCTACAATCTGATTTCCTTTGTTAGACATTAGGAAGATACACCAAACCCCTAAAAACACTAACTGATCCATCAATAAAAACCTGTTCTTGGATAAACTGAACTTGCAACTGTGACACCTCCTATCGTATATAGCCTTTGGACATCGCCCTGAACTGACATATAATTACTAAATAATTAATGATCAGCGACCCTCATCAAGGTGGGTCAGGCCTCCTCATGGGTGGTTGAAGCTAAATTTTTATGGGGCATCTCACGATAACCTAGGAGCGGCCGCTGCAGGTGGGTCAGTCTGATATCACAATGGAAAGCTTGTAATGGTTTTCTGTGAAAACTTAGGGCATCAAAATAATCATGTTGCAGAGGCTAGAGGATTGTTGAGAGGACTCGATCTCATGACGGAGGATCCCCATTCCTTGGTTTTTTAAGGGGACTCTTTGAACATCATCAACTACATGACAACTTCCAAGGTTCCGATGTGGAAGGTTTACAATATCATCACTCAGGCTAGAAGCATCCTTCGTCGGAGGAACCAGGTTTAGTTCAAGCATACCTACAGGGAGGGCAATGGTCTAGCTGACCACTTAGCAAACAAAGGTTTAAAGTCCACATGTCTTGTGGTGTGGCATCAAAGTTTCCCAATGAACATTGAGAAGATCTCCAGCCAGGATATTATTAATGTCTCCACATAAGCATGATGTAAGGACCGGGCCTAGGTGGTCGGGCTCGGGGAGAGCCATGACACCTGTGCCACTAGACCCAATTGGCACACCCGTCATGATGGTTCGTGGCAGGTATGACAGAAATGATCTTTTCCTAAAGTCCCTCGGAAGGTGGTCCAACAAATCTCTGGTCCTATCCCTCATGCCTGGCAAAGGTCGAAGACAAGTGGATGTTTTTTTCATCTCCCCTGTTGAGATTTGGACGGGCCCGACACGCCCAAGCAAAGATCACCATTGGCCCTCTCCCGGGCACATCGAGAGGATGCTCCGGCCCACCTCTCTAGACATAACTACCAAAGGCGCCACTACCTTTGGCAACATGTGGCACCTTTGAAGGTTGTGTGTCCACCTCAGCATAAATCTTTACCACCATCCTGGATCTAACGCTATATTTGGTAATGATGGCTCTCTTTACACGCATGTGAGGCTCATATCCAAAGAAAATCTATTTAATCTAGTGGTGTTTGGGAGAGCCTTGTCTTTGGGTGTAAGGTGTCCCCTGGAGTGTGGTGCAGAGTCGTCTGGCTTCCCTCCTGGCGTGTGTTTTTTTCTTGAATCTATGGCTTCTCCTTATGTCGAGCCGGTTGAACTTTTCCTGTGTGATGAAGCCATGATGTTTATGAAGGCCAAGGGTATGCTCCCTTTCCTCCAAAAATTCTAAGGACCCGAAGACGATGTCACCCATGCCTTTGTGGACTCCTAGAATTGGGGTGAGGTTGTGGTGAGGGGGCTAAATTTTAAAATCTCCATTGAGCTTATGAGTGAGATCATTGGGTTGCTGGTGGTAGGTCGTAACATTCGGCATGATCGTCACAATTGGGAAGAGGAATTGGAGCAATTCCCTGACAAAGGATGAAACCTTGGGTGGGATAAGTCGGCCCTCCTTCGCTCAGCCCTCCCTGAACCTTGGAATCTTGCCATCATCCCCATCCTTCAATATGTTACTTACGATGATCCCGACAAGCCTCTCCGTAGTTTCCACATCAGTTTTGTAAACCACCTAAGGGATGCCAAGCATGTTTGTACTCCCGACTATCTTGTCTACTCCCTTGGCCTCACTATCAAAAAGAGTAGGAAATTGTCTTACCCTTCCATCCACCAGGGGTTAATGAGTGTCATCTTCTGCCATGTTGCTGTGAATCGTCCTCTGCCCCAGGCGGTCCTTCTTATTGCTACCCAAGCCCCGGGTAGTCCTGGTTTTGTCCAAGAGGATGGGACTTCCAGCCCTATCCGTAACAGCCCCCTGAGATAGCCAATCCTGCGTCCCTCCAAAATGTTTCTCGTAGCAAGCCAGCTAAGAGAGGGCAGACTGACGCCCCGACCCCATCTCGATCATCTCTGCGGCTTAAGAAGGTGAAGAACGAGAAAGGGACCCCGCTGCAGCAAATCAACTTTGACACTGAGAGCGAAGTCAAGGGGTTGTCTCCCCAGTTTCTGTTAGATATGATGGCCAACATCCTCTCCTCTACAAATGCAATGGTGAGGATCCTCAAGTGCTTCAAGGGGCGTGAGACCGAGGAGGATCAGGAGGATCCAGACGTGTAAGGAAGTTTCCTTGGACGGTTTCTTTTTTGTCGTCTAGTGGAAGCGATCTATATAATGGATGGTTATGTGTTTTTTATGGTTTTTCAGCTATTTTTTGACCTTCGTTGGGAGGGGTTGATGTAGCCCTCACGGGCATCACTATGTTTTTTTGTTTTTTTGGGAAATCTTCATATGGTACCTAATGTATTAGCCCAAAGGGCTCTCTCTAATGGTAAAGGCTACGACCTCTCTTGTTATAAGGTTTTGGGATCCTCTTAAAAAACTCGTTTTGTATATAAATTAATCTACATACCAAAAAAAAATATTTAATTAAAGGGGCATTTAATGATGTGTTTAATTAATATTACTATTTTTTTATTGTTTTTATCATTTTCTATGTAGTAGGGGTAATAAGTAGGGCCATGATAGTGATGTTGATCTTATTTAATTAGGTTAATTTGGATTTAATTAATTATTAATGGTGTAGGGAGATGGGTGGGAATTTAATATTTTTATTTTATTTACATTTTATTATTTTTATCATTTTTGTAGTTGTGAGGATAGTATATAAAAGATTGAGTTTTATTTTTAATATTTGTGGTGTTTTCTAAGGTTTTATTAGGAAATTCAAATTAATTTTAATTTTCTAAGGTTTTATTTAGGCATATTTATTTTAATTTATTATATTGTCAAAATTTGTTAATTTTCGATGTCTACAGGATGGATGGATGGCAACTCCCTTTTGGTGTGACATTTTAGATCCCTATTGTGGTTATGCAATTTATTTTAATCTTTTCTATTTTGGTGCATTTTTTCATTACTATCATTGATGGAGATTGTTAGGGGTTTTTTCTAAATAGTCAGTAGCTCCAATGGCTTAGTTTGTTTTGGGTGTTTTTGTGTTTGTTGGTGTTTATTTAATTATTGTTGTTGTTTTTGTATGTTTGTGTTTTTGTGTTTTTTGTGTTTTGGGATGTATTTTTTGTGTTTTATTGTTGTTTGTTGTTTTTTTCATGTTTTTGTTTGTTGTGTCTTTGTATCGTTTGTTAGAGTAATATTCCATCATTTGAGATAATTACCTATTTCCTACATTAGGTAGTTTTTATTTTACCACATGGTAAAAAGTAATTTCTTACTTTTTACCACATGTTTTTACTTTCTACCATGAAGAAATTCACTGTTTAGAATATCTTATGGTAATTAGGTAGTCATAGTCAACTTGAGTACGTTAACTCCCTAGTTGGTTAGTAGGTTAGGCGCTTATATCTCATAGCGCGTTAGTTGTTAGCTTGGAAATAGGATCTATTGTTAATTCCTATTTTGTAACCTACTTAAGCCTATAGTTATTCTATGCTATAGTTGAATGAAATGATTAATTATTATTTTGCTCTCACCTATCATTTCTAACATTGGCATCAAAGCACCTGAAGCGTTGGGTAAGGCAGGGTTCAAACTTCGTTCCACAGGGCAAGGTGAGAAACTTCTCGTTTCGTTGGACAAGGCGAAGGGTTTCACGTTCTACGTGTTTCGAGGAGGAAGCACCATTTATTTTTTTATTCGGTTGCTTTAGGCTTCATAATTTTTTGAACTCCTAAGTCTAATTTGATTTTAGGACCTCAGGCCCATAGAATTTGATAACACTCTGCTGTCAGATCTGATAGGCTCACATAGTGGGCAGGAGGTCCATATGCGCAATCAGGCGAACATCTCCCGACACACAGTGGGCAGGAGTCCCACATGCACCGAGAGGCAGGCGAGGCCTTCTCAATGGACCGATGACCAGAAATCTATTTTCGATGACCGGCCCATCTCAGTCTTTGCGAGCGAGGGCTTGAGAGCCCTTTACCGGTGATCGAATATTTTATTCTCTCTGGCCTGGCCATACGGGCCCTTGGGCGATATGCCTCAAGGGTTGCATCGATAGCGATGACAGCGCCACATGGCCATCAAAGCATACTTCGATAATCGATGAAGCAGAGTCAGGGCAAGAATGCCCTGACTCCAACAAATCAACAGTCGATAATCGATCAGCGAGGGCAGGTGCACCCTCCACCGATGCTGGGGACAGACCCTAGGCGAGACAACAATGACACGCACCTCGAGGATGCACTAGACCTGACTCAAAACCTGAGGTGACACGTGGTAAACTGCCATGTGCCAACGTGAACTGACCAGACTGGACATCAATGGGACACAAGTGGCACGCCCACCAGACTGACACACACTTTGAGACTAGACATGTGGACTGATGATTGGTGGGTGTGGATTACAAGGTAGACAAGGGACACATGGCACTTGGGATGGGCGACACGTGGCAGACTAGCCACGTGCCACCTGGACAGACCGGATAGGACGTGATAGACACGTGGTGGGACAAGCCACGTGTCCACCTGATACATGGATCGAACTATCGTCGACAAGTGGCAGGGACCAAAATGCGATGATCGATTGACTGCCCGAAGGCAGTCGATAAAGAAAGGGCGTCTTTTCCCTTTTAAAACCTCAAATTACATCTGTGGGATGCATGTGGGATTATTCCCACATTTCTCCCGCTCTAACGTAGGGACGCCTTCAAAATGAAGGCCTTCCCCTTCACATTTCATCGGGAAAAATAGCCTGACTGGCTCGACGAGCCAGCCAAGGGCTAAGTCCCACGGGGTCGCCGGTTCGAGTCTCGACGGGGACAAATTCTTTTGCCAATCAAGGACAAAAGAACAAAAGGTAAATTTTTGCCTTATCAAAGCAAGGTGTATTTTGAGTAATATTTGGTAAAGTTTCCAATTTATTTTTTAATTTTTGCTTAAATTTAATATTTTTTTAGATAATTTTTCATAATTTTATATAGTTTTGCCTAAAATAATCATTTTTTTCTTTATAACTTGATTATTTTTTGATAAATTATGTTTAATTATGTAAAATTAAGTTTTTAAAATTATTATTTTTAGCATTTACATTGGAAACCTTTTATACACCAAATTTTTTTTGCAACTATAACAATTTCATTTCTTATGTTTTCTCCACACTTGGGGATAAAGAGACAAAGAAACCAACAATTTTGTAGCAAAACATAAAAAATATTCTCAACCTTGTTAATTTAGCATACAAGAAAGAATCAAACTTGAATTCTTTTTGCAAATTAGACAACAAGGAGACTGAATTTTTTTTATAAAATTCAAAAGGCAAATTGTGCATTTGCTTTCTCCGAGGGGGGATATAAGACATAAAATTGCACATTCTTTTTTATAAAATTGAGAAGAAATTGTAACCTTGGGTCCATCAAAACCAAGTCGTTTGT
The DNA here is from genome assembly GCA_028583015.1 of Wollemia nobilis. Lineage (NCBI taxonomy): Eukaryota > Viridiplantae > Streptophyta > Pinopsida > Araucariales > Araucariaceae > Wollemia > Wollemia nobilis. Next base: position 4,665,667 of record JAQPPZ010002524.1, read on the forward strand.
TGACTGGTCTGGAAGCCTTTCAAACGCGGGTCGTGTATCGACTTGTCTTGGAAGGAGTGTTGGATTTGTTAATTTTGCAAAATAAAGGGGGGAAGACAAAATTGTACTTATTTTGCAAAATTGTAAGACAAGAATGAGACATAACATATCAATTTTTTCCACAACACAATTTCACATTTTGTTGCAAAAATTAAAAGGTGCATTTTCGATTTTACTCGACACCTTCATTGGAAAATTAGGTGCATTTTTGGTTGCATTCGACACCTAGGTGATAAGAATTTTGTGGGCATTCTTGTTTGATTATTGCATTATTTCTTTTGCAATTATAAGTCATAGAATCAAGAACACTCCATACCCTAAAATTTCACTAATAAATTTGTGTTAACCATTGCACAGATTTAAAGCCAATATTCACTTGATATTCTCTCCTACAAACAAAAACCCTTAATTCACTCTATTTGTTTGGCTTAATTTCCTCAAACTGATTATCCCTCTTCAAGAGGATTTTCAGGCAGGTTCAATTAAATATCTTTTTGAGTTATCTTTCATCTCTTATTTTTTTGGCTTAATTTCCTCCAACTGATTATCTCTCTTCAAGAGAATTTTCAGGTAGGTGCCATTAAATACCACTTGAGAGTGAAAGAAAAATCATCTTAGTACAAATTATAGGACCTTAATCATGAAAACTATCAATAAATACTTAAGTGATACACAATTGCTAAAGGGTCTTAACTATTCAACATGGAAAACTAAGATGAAAGCCATCTTGACTGTAGAGGACATGTGGGATTTAGTTGATGGCACTGAAACAAGACCCGCATCACCAAGAGTAGATCAAAAAGCATGGGAAAAAAAGAACAATCGTCTTCTCATGTTGATACTCCTTGCAACTACTGATGAGATCCAACCTCACATAAGTGAAGCTAAAACTGGTAAAGCTGCATGGGATGCACTTAGTATCATTTTTTAAGGTAAGAATCAGTCAACTATTATAAAATTTCAAACACAACTTCATACACTCCATATGAAGTCAAGTGAATTAGTAGAACTATTCCTCTACAGAGTGGCAGATCTAAAGTCTAAGCTTAATGCTTTGGGGGCTAAATTTGAAGACACCAATTTGACTTCAGTAATCTTGAGAGCTCTTCCCGAATCCTACAAAATGTTGATTACATCCCTTAATGTTTCACAAAGAGTTGTCACCTTTGTGGAGTTAGTCAATTTGCTTCAAAATTAGGAAGCAAATCAACTCCAATATGATGAAGTGTCGAACAATGCTCTTTATTCAAACAATAATGGTGATAAAAAGAAAGGAAACTTTCAAAAGGGAGGATCATCCTCAAAAGGTAAGGGAAAAAAATCTCAAAAGAGGTTTTTCTCGTATTGTAAAAAGGACAACCATGACACCAATCGGTGTTGGTTCAAAAACAAGCAAAACAAGAAATACAAAGGCACAACACATAAGCAAAACCAAGGCAATATTGCTAGTGAAGTGTCTAATTCTAGTTCAGAGAAAGCACATAAAGTGCTCATTGCTAAGACAATATTGTAGAGGGAAAACACATTTTGTCACCTTAAGCAAGCACCATTTCCTCTCTCTCTTTTTAGGCTTCATAAATAGCATAAGTTTTTATTTGAAGTACTTGTAATAAAGGGGTGTGTGTACCTCTTTTAGGCTTCATAAATAGCAAACTCTCATTGTTTGAAGTTCTTGTAACAAAATGAGGGAATTTTTTGGTGTAAAATTGCCTAGGAGGCAATATTTGTAAAATCATTCACAAAGCTTCTTGAGTTGCACATCTTTTGCAATTAAGGGGGGATATACATTTATTTTCTTCACAATTTTTTGTAAAAATGGAAGAAGACTTATAAGGGTGCATTTTCGATAGCGACCGACACCTTAGTCATACTTCTTTCAAAAATTAATTACAACATGTTTTGCAATAAGGGGGAACTTATAAGGGTGCATTTTTTATAGCGACCGACACCTTAGCTACCTTATCTTTTGCAAACTCATTTTGTAATCGAATGAACCTCGTATGAAGTGATCTACTCTACTACACCTAGCGATTGCAGTGGATGGTTACCTATGCAATTTGGTTGGATGACAAGATTACAATAAGGACATTCATTTATGTAAAGACAAAGTGAGGAATGACCCACTTTTTGCTTAGGAGCAGCCAGGACACTGTGATAGAGCAAGAACCAACATATCAACATCTTTTTCACTATATTGGGACAATTATATACTTTACCCAAATATTGTTGTATAGGAGGATGTATATGCATTACCCAAATAATGTAATAAGGGGGGATGTTAGAGTAATATTCCATCATTTGGGATAATTACCTATTTCCTACATTAGGTAGTTTTTATTTTACCACATGGTAAAAAGTAATTTCTTACTTTTTACCACATGTTTTTACTTTCTACCATGAAGATATTCACTGTTTAGAATATCTTATGGTAACTAGGTAGTCGTAGTCAACTTGACTATGTTAACTCCCTAGTTGGTTAGTAGGTTAGGTGCTTATATCTCATAGCGCGTTAGTTATTAGCTTGGAAATAGGATCTATTATTAATTCCTATTTTGTAACATAATTAAGCCTATAGCTATTTGATGCTATAGTTGAATGAAATGATTAATTATTATTTCGCTCTCACCTATCATTTCTAACATCATTATGTTGTTTTTGTGGTATTTTCTATGTGTTTTATGTTTTGTTGTTGTTTATATTTTTTGTTGTTTTTTTGGTTATCTTTTGTTATTTGGGTGTGTGTGTGTGTTTTTGTGTTTTTTTGAGTTTGTGTGTTCTTATTTTTGTTGTTGTAGGTATGCTCCTTGAGTGTGTCGAAGGTGGTAGGCCAAGTGTAAGCCCTGGGTGATTTTGGAGGAAGAGATACCCCTGCCTCCTTGGGTCTTACCCAAAAGTGGTAGCCCTTCTGGGATGTTTACCACAAACAAAAAATATCATCTCCATCTGATTCACAATTTCTATCCCTAACCCTCCATTTCTCACTTTAGTCTTCCCCTTATCTTTTTATTTATTTTTTTGCAACAAGGAACCAATCTAGTCCAAAGGTTGGCTAAGGAAAAATCTTAAACCATCCAATCTTGGTCCTGTGTTCAAGGGCACACTTCTATCTATTAGGTAACTCACAAACCAAGACTACCCATTGAATTTTAGAAAGCTATTTGTGACTTTGTCGGACTATATTTACTAAGAGTGTGTAAAGAAGCCTTTATGAGAGCATCCTTTGGGAAGTGGATAAATCAAGGCCTTATAAAGTTCATTCCAAAAGGGGGAAATAAAGATGATTTAACAAATTGAAGGTCCATCATTCTCCTCAATATGTCTTACAAAATTCTTGCTAAAACTCTAGCCTTAAGACTTCACAATTTACTACCAAAGATCATTTGTCTTGAATAGATGGGATTCGTGAAAGGTAGGTGTATTTTTGATAATGTATTTTTTGTGGAAGGGACTCCACTATGCATCAAGCACCATTGCCAATAAGATTTTTCTTAAGTTAGACTATGCTAAATCATATGACATAATGGAATTGTACTTCATTGATATAAAGATGCAAGCCTTGGGTTTTGGTTATGTATTTTGTACCATGACAACTTTCCTTTTTGGTAATGCCAATTCAACCTAGAATATCAATGGCCAAATTTCTAAAAGATTATCTTTAACATGATCCATTTGTTAGGGTTACCCTCTAACACCATCACTTTTTATTCTTGTTATTAATGTATTTGGATACTTACTATAATTTCAAACGTAAAGAAGAACGATCCAAGGGATCCCATACCTAGAAAACCTTTGGTATTTTTTTACTTATGATTATTTTGCTTATGACATATTCCTGATTATTGAGGAAAGTCGTAATTATATTAAAACAAGTGAAATATGCATGGATATATATTATAAAGCTTTAGTATCCATGATCCAATGACATAAGGTTTGTTCCTATAAAACAAGTAAAGGCCCAATGCCTTAATGGCTATAAAGAAAAGACTACAATTGGTTACTACCAGGTCAAACTTTTAAGTTGCTAGGAATTCCTTTGGCCTTTGAATATCATTTGTTAGCCTTATGGAGCAGTATGGTGGAGAAAGTTGAAGAAATGAGTGCCTAAACCACTCTTGTTGGGTGTAAAATTCTAGATTTGTTCTAATGTTCTAGCCAATTCTCATGTCTATAATTCATCTCAGTGGGCATACTCCCAGGCCTCCTATAAAAAGATAGAGAAAATTTTAAGATTTTTCAATGGGTTAAAATTGATGGCAATACTGGTTTTCTTGGAATTAATTGGGACCTCTGTTATATCCCTTGGAACATGGGGGGTTGGGATATTAAAAAACAAGGACTGACTCTAACTATAAAATGGGCAGATTGTATGGCTATAGGTAATGAGCCATGAAAGTGATTTCTTAGGTATACAAGGCCTATCCAAAAGGATTATCTTCATGGAAAGGCCTTGGCCTTCAAGCTCTTCTATTTTGGCCAAGACAAATAAAGACTTTTGACATCTTTATTTCCCAAAGCATTTGGCAGACTTGCAATAAAATTAAGATTTTTTATAGTGGAGGGATTGATGTTCACACAATGACACTGAGAGGGGGGGTGAATCAGTGTAGTTATTTAATTTCGAAACAGCAGCATTCAAAGACTGAAGCACAGAAAACTTATAAAACCAAAAGAACAAAATGAGAGCACACCACAACACACAATATAACGAGGTTCACCAATTTGGCTACTCCTCAAAAATTAACTCGCTTGGACTTCAATCCAAATCCAGCCTTTGCAAAATTTCAATTTTACAACTTCTTTACCAAAGATCCACCCGGAAGGAGCACCAACCCCCGTAATTTTCTCACTTGCAACAGATGGAGCACCAACCCCTAGTACCAAGCACCAACTTGGACTACAATTCTGATCAATTAGAATGACATAAAAGTGTCTTCACTTCATGCACAACCCTGACTGGTCTGCAATTAATCCAACTCTGCACACTCTCACGGCTCTGCTAATTTTCTTATTCAAACCCTCTTTTCACAACAATATTTCTCTTTCGCAACAACTTTTCTCTAACAACAAGAACATCTTCTCTGTACGATTATTCTTTTATAACCTTTCAATCCTGCATGCAATCGAATCACATACTCTGACTGTTCGAATCCATGCAATACGGTTGTTCGGTTCCATGCACTTCGACTGTTCGAAACCCTGTAATACGGCTGTTCGGTTCCATGCACTTCGACTGTTCGAAACCCTGCAATACGGCTGTTCGGTTCCATGCACTTCGACTGTTCGAAACCCTGTAATACGTCTTTTAAAAAGCTTTTCTGATTCTCCATATTCGACTGTTCAATTTCTTCGAATACGGCTTTTCGAATGCTTTTTCGAAACTCCATATGTGATGCATCGAATGCTTTTTCAATCAAGAGTATACAACTGTTCTAGTGCATGATCGACACCTATCAATTTGTAACTGCTGATCAGACATCAGTTACTTTTTACGTAACTGGCTGCATGATTTTCCTGTCTGCTTTTTTCGACACGTGTCACCTTGCATGCTCCTGCGGGTTTTACCTGCCAGACTGTTACCTGTCGTGATATCGCGACACTTTTTGAAGCCGCACACTTCATGCCCTTGCTATCACGAAATCGTGACCATTTTGGCTTTGAAAGCTTTCCTTCTGTTCATGTCGCGATATCGCGACACTTAGAACTTTTGTTGACGTCATCCTTAAGCATGTCATGAAATCGCGACCGTTTTGGCTCTTGGAAGCTTTCCCTGCATCTTGTCGCGATATCGCGACACTTTCAACATTTGCTGACGTCATCCTTAAGCATGTCACGAAATCGCGACCGTTTTGGCTCTTGGAAGCTTTCCCTGCATCTTGTCGCGATATCGCGACACTTTCAACATTTGCCGACGTCATCCTTAAGCATGTCGCGAAATCGTGACCGTTTTGGCTCTTGGAAGCTTTCCCTGCATCTTGTCGCGATATCGCGACACTTTCAACATTTGCTGACGTCATCCTCAATGTTGTCGCGAAATCGTGACACATTTTCTCTCTCCTCAGCGAAAACTCGACATGTCGCGACATCGCGACATTTTGGCTTGCATTTTCTCTCTCCTGCTTTTTGTCGCGAAATCGCGATAGAAAACATGTCGCGATATCGCGACAGTTTTCTTCCTTGTCTCTTTCTGCCAATTTTTGAATCTGGGTCACCTCTCGTTTTGCTTGAAACTTTCTCGCACTTGATCTGACTGACCTCTGAACTGCATCAATCGCATCAATCATGTCTGTGTTGACAACAATGACAATACTTTCTCAAATGCTTTTGCTGCACCTTGCTCAACAATCTCCCCCTTTGGAATTGTTGGCAACACACAACAACCTTGCTCAACTTCTTCTCCCCCTTTGCCAATAATACCAAAGGGTCGCTGCAGACTCCCCCTGAGTCTCTGTACACCATTCTCAGGAAAATATTGTTATAGTTAGCAAAAATCATAAACATAAGCAAAACTATAAGTATAGGCATGCATGCACCCATTGAGAATGTGATCCCTAATGATAGTCAGTTCTTGGGAATTGTGACCACTCCCAACTTATTCCTAAGGTACTCAAAAACATCCTTGGGCAATGGTTTTGTGAATATATCAGCTACTTGCTCTGTAGTTGGAACAAAATCCAACTTGACTTCTCCTTCTCGCAACTTTATCCTTCAAAAAATGATATCGGATTGCAATGTGTTTGGTTCTTGAATGCATAACCGGATTCTTGGATATGTTGATAGCACTAGTGTTATCACATTTTATTGATATTGGCTCTTTGAAGTGGATACCAAGATCTTTCAAAGTTTGTCTCATCCATAATATCCGTGGTACAGCAAGTTGTGGCCGCAATGTATTCTCGCCTCTCGCAGTGGATAGAGAGACTGATTCTTGTTTCTTGCCGTGCCATGCTACCAGCTGTCTCCAAGATAAAATGCTCCTCCACTTGTACTCTTCCGGTCATCAATGCACCCTGCCCAATCTGCATCAGAATATGCAATCAAAGTGAAGTCTTTGCCTTTTGGGTACCACAACCCATAATCCATGGTACCTTTGAGGTACCCCGAAGATCCTTTTTACAACTGTGACATGAGTTTCTTTGGGACTTGCCTGAAATCTAGCAACCATGCATACCGCCCGTAGTATATCCGGTCTAGTAGCCGTTAAATACAACAGGCTTCCAATCATAGACCTATACATTGTTTGATCCACATCTGGAGATTTATCATCCTTGCTCAACTTGCAACCTGTTGTCATGGGAGTGCCGACCGGTTTACTGTCTTCCATTGTGAACTTTTTCAGCATTTATTTTACATATTTAACTTGAGAAATAAAAATGCCTTTTTCATTTTGATTGACCTGCAGTCCTAAGAAATAAGAAAGTTCACCAATCATTGACATCTCAAATTCTTTTTTCATTTTAATTGATATGTCTTTGCAAGTATTCATCCATGTCATTGCCAAATATTATGTCATCTACATAAACAACAAGAACAATAAGATGACCCTTCTCTGCTTTGACATATAAGTTGCTATCCACCAAACCTTTCTTAAACCCTTGTTTAATTAGATAATTATCCAACCTTGCATACCATGCTCTGGGTGCCTGTTTTAATCCATATAAAGCTTTCTTTAACCTGCAAACAAAATCTGGATTGTCACCAAGTTGGAAGCCATCTGGTTGTTCAATGTAAACCTCTTCTTCCAGTTTTCCATTCAAAAATGCTGATTTTACATCCATTTGATATACTTTGAAGTTTTTATGAACTCGCTAATGCCGTAAACATTCCGATTGCCTCTAGTCCGCTACCGGTGCAAAAGTTTCTTCAAAATCAATGCCTTCAACCCGAGCATAGCCTTTACATACCAATCTTGCCTTATTTCTCGACAACCTCGCCCATCTTCATTCAATTTATTTCTAAAAACCCATTTAGTGCCAATTATGTTTTTATTTGTTGGTCTAGGTACTAATTCCAAGGTATTGTTTTTCTCTATCTGATCTAGTTCTTCATTGATTGCCTTCATCCAACTTTCATCAGTGCTTGCTTCAAGAACATTTTTAGGTTCAATACTAGATAACAGAGAATAGTTCCTCACTCGCTGTTCTTCTTGTCCGAATACCATCCGTGGGATCCCCAATAACTGCTCACTTGGATGATTTTTCCCGCCAGTTGTCTGTTTTAAATTTCCTGTTTTCTTCTTCTTCAGATCTCGCCTTTTACACCATCCGGATCAATTTTCTCGATTCTTCTCTGTTTCTTTTTCATCATCACCTTCAATGACTTCTTCATACATAGGGTAGTTTTCTTGATAAGTAGTTTCTTGTTCTCTACCTTCATCAACTTTCACATCAAGCACTTTCAACAATTTTCTTCAACCTCTTGTTGTAACATGTGTATGCCTTGCTTTTTGTTGAGTAACCAAGAAAGATACCTTCATCACTCTATCTTCAAATTTACCGAGGTTATCTTCAATCCGTTTTATGTAGCACTTGCTGCCAAATACTTTGAAATGTCTTGTTGTTGCCTTTCTCGCCAAACCACAACTCATAAGTCTGTTTTGCTTTCATGTGGTCTCAAAGATGCACCTGTTTTGAATGTAAACCGCAGTATGAACCGCCTCTTTCCAAAATCTGTCACCTATTTTGTTTTTCTCGCACATTGTCCTTGCCATTTCCTGCACTTGTTCTATTCTTCCTTTCTACAACACCATTCTCGCCGAGGTGTCCTAGCCGCTGAAAACTGTCTTCTTATCCCATGTTTTTGACAAGTATTCTCGCAAATTCTTCAGAGATAAACTCTCCTCCCCTGTCTGATCTTAGGCATTTAATTATTTTTCCCGATTGATTCTCAACAAGATTTTTGAAGGTTTTAAACATCTCAAAGGCTTCGACTTGAGTTTCAAAAATAGTACCCATGTCATTCTTGAGTAGTCATCTATACACAACATAAAATATTTGTGTCCATTTATGCTTTCAGTTCTCATGGGTCCACATAGATCAGTGTGAATTAGTTCTAATGGCTTGCTAGTGAAGTATTCTTTTGCTTTGAAAGTGGCTCTGGTTTGTTTTCCCTTTTGGCATGACTCACAGATGCTATTTACAGGTTTGCCAATGTTTGGTATATCTCTAATTGCTCTTTTTGAACTGATTTTTGCCAGATTGTCAAAACTAATATGCCCAAGCCTCTTGTGCCATAGCCAGTTTTCATCTTCCTGTCCAATCAAGCATGTTCCTTCTGCAGTTTTTGAAAGTGTATACAGATTTCCAGAAGTTCTCAGTCCAGTGGCTATTAACTTTCCATTTTTTGTCTTTCTTACTTCACAACCCTCCTTCTTGAAGATTACATCATGGCCTCTCGTCACATATTTGACTTACACTTAGCAAGTTATGCTTCGGGCCAATTACAAACAAGACTTCTTTTGATTTTATATTGCCATCACCGATCTTGACCGATCCCTTTCCAACAATATTTGCTCCATCATTATTTCCAAATTTCACAGAACCACCTTCATAATTCTGTAAATTCTCAAACTTTTGCTTGTCACCTGTCATGTGACTGGAACAACCACTGTCAAGTATCCAAGGTGCTGATTTGTTCTGAGCTTTAAAAGTAGTCTGGACAATCAAAGATTCCTTTTCTTTCCATTCTGGTTTGATAGCAGATTTTGCTACTTGTTTTGCCTTTGTCCTTTCATTAGCATGTGCCTATTTTTCAAGAAATTTTTGGTTTTGTTTCAACCCACTTGGCTGAGATTTTCTACCCTGATAATTATTTGATGCAAAAGTGCTTCTGCAGCTTTCTAGCAATATGTCCAAAATTATGACAATTATAACATTCAACTGCATAATTCATTAAAGGAGAAAAAACATTTCTACTGGTAAAATTCCTTTGAGATACATTATGCCTCGCAATCTGAAATCTTATGGCCATAAGCATTGCATTTAAAACAATAACCATAAAATGCATGATTAAACCTGGGTGCCGGTCTTTGCCGGTTTGAAGTAGGAGCCATGACTCTTCTCCTCCTTGGATGTGTGACTTTTGTGAATCCATCTTTGTCAGTATTCTTCTTGAATCTGGCATTATTGTTTTCTTTTGCAAGATTTGGTTTTTCCTGGTTCAACCCCGATCTTTTCTTCTTTCTTTATGAGTTCTATATTCAAGTTCTTTGAATCCTTTGAAGATTCTCCTTCATCAAAGCCTAAACCAAATTTTATGCCAGAAGGCCTTTGGTTATTTAACATTTTATCCAGATTTACAGTACTTTCTTCAAACTTATGAAAACAGCTTAATTTTCTATTCATCTCCTCTAATTGCATCCTTAACTTAACAATGTCTTCCTCTAGCTTGCCGCATTCAACCTGTCTTTACGGTTAATTGTTCATCAAGAACTTCGTGACATTTTCTTGAATTCCTCTCGTCTCGTATTTTTAGATTGTTTATTATGTCCGTGGCATTCTCTAATTTCTTTGAAAATTTCTTATTCTTCTTCCTTTCTCGCACTCAACTCTTCAAGTGCAAGCAACCAATTCTCCTTCCAAATACACTTCACCTTCATCCTTGGAATTTTCATCACCTTCCCGATTTTTCTCTCGTTCTTTCTTCTTCAAGTGCCATGAAAAGAGCTTCACCTCCTTCTTCTTCGGACTCCTCATCCCGTGCTTTCTTTAGAACTCGTCGACATTCTTGGTTATGAAGCTTTTCTTCTTGAAGTTGTTCTTTCTAAAATTTTGTTTCTTCTTCCAAATCACCTTTTTCTTGGTGTGAACCTTCACCATTTTTGGTTCTCTCCTGCATTGGACATTTGGCTGCAAAATGACCGACTCCTCCACAATTGAAGCATTTAAAAGGTAGCTTCCCTCTATATTTTCCTTTTCCTTTTGTGAGTTTTCGAACAAAATTGGCTTCTGTTTCATCCAATGTTCCTTCATCCTCAGATTCATGTTCAGCTTTTACATTCTTGTGTGCTTTAAAAGTCTGCTTCTCTCGTCTGTAGACTTGGTTTGTCCTATTCTCATTTCATATGCCGTCGGGGAACCATGCAACTCATCCATGCTGAAGTTGTTTAGATCTTTTGCCTCTTCTATTGCAGAGACTTTGGAGTTAAATCTTTTGTGAAGTGTTCGAGAACCTTTTTCACAACAACCGCATCATCAATTTCTTCACCGAGTCCTCTCGATTGCATTAATAATTCCGTTGACTCTCAAAATATAAGTCTCTATGTTTTCATCTTCATTCATTTGCAGGTGCTTCGAACCGTGCTCGATGAGTTTGCAGTTTTGCTTCCTTAATCTTACTCTCTCCTTCATGGATGCTCTTCGCCTTATCCCACATGTCTTTTGCTGATTTACAACTCATGACTCTTATCAGTTCACTGTCAACAAGCCCACACATTATGGCATTCTTAGCTTTGGAGTTGTTCTCAAATTTCTTTTTCTCAAGCAGTATCTCGTTGGAGGAGTAGTGGGTGCTGTGTATCCACTATCTACGTAATCCCAAATATCATATCCCAATGCACTCGGATATGTTTGCATTCCCGAGTTTCCGAAGGTGTAATTTGTTCCATCAAATAAGGGAGATTTATTGGATGAAAATCCTTCACCGCCTGCCATTGTTTCTTCTAAGATCTCCTTAGCCGATTAAGCTTGTACAAGGAACCTCGCTCTGATACCAATTGATGTTCACACAATGACACTGAGAGGGGGGGTGAATCAGTGTAGTTATTTAATTTCGAAACAACAACATTCAAAGACTGAAGCACAAAAAACTTATAAAACCAAAAGAACAAAATGAGAGCACACCACAACACACAATATAACGAGGTTCACCAATTTGGCTACTCCTCAAAAATTAACCGCTTGGACTTCAATCCAAATCCAGTCTTTGCAAAATTTCAATTTTACAACTTCTTTACCAAAGATCCACCGGAAGGAGCACCAACCCCCGTAATTTTCTCATGCAACGAGATGGAGCACCAACCCCTAGTACCAAGCACCAACTTGGACTACAATTCGATCAATTTAGAATGACATAAAAGTGTCTTCACTTCATGCACAACCCCGACCGGTCCGTAATTAATCCAACTCTGCACACTCTCACGGCTCTGCTTAATTTTCTTATTCAAACCCTCTTTTCACAAGCAATATTTCTCTTTCTGCAAACAACTTTTCTCTAACAAAGAACAACATCTTCTCTCGTACGATTATTCTTTTATAACCTTTCAATCCCGCATGCAATCGAATCACATACTTTGACCGTTCGAATCCATGCAATACGGCTGTTCGGTTCCATGCACTTCGACTGTTCGAAACTCTGCAATACGGTTGTTCGGTTCCATGCACTTTGACTGTTCGAAACCCTGCAATACGACTGTTCGGTTCCATGCACTTCGACTGTTCGAAACCCTGCAATACGTCTTTTAAAAAGCTTTTTTGATTCTCCATATTCGACTGTTCAATTTCTTCGAATACGGCTTTTCGAATGCTTTTTCGAAACTCCATATGTGATGCATCGAATGCTTTTTCAATCAAGAGTATACAACTGTTCTAGTGCATGATCGACACCTGTCAATTTGTAACTGCTGATCAGACATCAGTTACTTTTTACGTAACTGGCTGCATGATTTTCCTGTCTGCTTTTTCTGACACGTGTCACCTTGCATGCTCCTACGGGTTTTACCTCGCAGATCACTACTCGTCGCGATATCGCGGACACTTTTTCAAGCCGCACACTTCATGCCCTTGTTGTCGCGAAATCGCGACCATTTTGGCTTTGAAAGCTTTCCTTCTGTTCATGTCGCGATATCGCGACACTTAGAACTTTTGCTGACGTCATCCTTAAGCATGTCATGAAATCGCGATCGTTTTGGCTCTTGGAAGCTTTCCCTGCATCTTGTCGCGATATCGCGACACTTTCAACATTTGCTGACGTCATCCTTAAGCATGTCGCGAAATCGTGACCATTTTGGCTCTTGGAAGCTTTCCCTGCATCTTGTCGCGATATCGCGACACTTTCAACATTTGCTGACGTCATCCTTAAGCATGTCGCGAAATCGCGACCGTTTTGGCTCTTGGAAGCTTTCCCTGCATCTTGTCGCGATATCGCGACACTTTCAACATTTGCTGACGTCACCCTGAAGGTTGTCGCGAAATCGCGACACATTTTCTCTCTCCTCAGTGAAAACTCGACATGTCGCGACATCGCGACATTTTGGCTTGCATTTTCTCTCCTGCTTTTTGTCGCGAAATCGCGACAGAAAACATGTCGCGATATCGCGATAGTTTTCTTCCTTGTCTCTTTCTGCCAATTTCTGAATCGGGTCACCTCTCGTTTTGCTTGAAACTTTTTGCACTTGATCTGACTGACCTCTGAACTGCATCAACTGCATCAATCTGTCTGTGTTGACAACAATGACAATACTTTCTCAAATGCTTTTGCTGCACCTTGCTCAACAGTGGATTCTCTTCTAAAGATATTTTTCAAATCTTTCTCAAAGTCTATGGTGGTTTGTGCATTTCACAAATAATATTGGTTTGCTTACCCTCAACAAGGACATCCAAACAAAAGGACCTATCATTAGGGCTAAATTTACCTCATCATAAGTCATGTTGTGTCCTCGGTCCTATCGTAGATGTGTCTAGAATTCCATCTATTCTTGAGACCCTTAATGTGCTAATATAGCACTTGGTTATTTTTATGTGTGATATGATGAAGAAAATTGGTCCACAATTACTTCAATGTTATCCCTAGAAACTTCCTCACTAGCATCTTCTTCGTCTTCATCACTTTGAAGTATTACTAGAACAAAGTTGGATGAAGATCCCTATAAAGAGAATGAGGGTGACTTATATTTCTCATCAAATATGACATCACAACTAATATACATTTTTTTGTAGTGAGATCAAATAATCTATAGGATTCTGATTCATCATTGTAGCTTAATAAAATGCATTGACAAGACTTCACAACTAATTTTATCTCTTCTCCTTTAGGACATGCATATATGTTGTAAAACCAAAAACATCAATATGAGAGATCGATGGCTTATGTCTGGTCCATGCTTCTTTTGGAGTGATGTGATCAAGTGGTGCAATGGGGGCACGATTTAGCAAGTAAATTGTAGTATGTACTACTTCTACCCAATAAGAGGGTGCAAGTTGAGAATATTTTAACATGTAACAAACCATTTCCATGATAGTTTTATTGCTATGTTTAGCAACACCATTTTTCTACTATCTATAAGAAGTTTACAATTATCAATGAATGTCATGTTTCTTCAAGAAGGATGAAAACTCATTACTGGTAAACTCCCCCTCAATTTGAGTGGAGTACATTAATCCAACAATCTATGAATATCTCAACTTGATCCTTAAACTATTTGAAGTAGAAAAAGGCTTCATCCTTGTTTTACAAAATAATACCCATATTTTGCAAGTATGATCATCAGTCGAAAGCTAAAAATATCTAGAGTCATTATAGCTTGGAGCCATGGGTCTGCAAATATCAATATGAACTAGATTAGGAGGCCCTTTGGTTGAAGATTTTGAAGAACCAAATAGAGATTGATGTTGCTTTATAGCTAATCAACGAGAGCAAAATTGAGTGGATTTCTTCAAAGAAGGAAGACCTTTGACCATGTGTTGTTTTTGAAGTGCAATAAGATGGCCAAAACTTATATGTCATATCATCGATACCAGAGTGATGCAAAATTATTAGAGTTGACAATTAACATCACATTGTCATGATGAATTGGATGAAGCTCAAATATTTTTCCTATTCCTTTACCATATGCAATAATCATGGATTTTTTAGCTTTGTCACAATGATACATACCTTGGAGCCTTGTCATTTGTCACTCAACCTTCAAATTATGGTCAAGTAATTGGTTGACAAAGAGTAGATTCTTAGTGAGTCCTAGAACATACAAGACTTCTATTATCTTGCATGTGTGTGATCCAAGTCATAATTTAACATCACCTATACCTTTGATGTCATAGGATGTGTCATCACCTAGAGAAACCTTTCATGTATGATTATAATAGTCTAGAGTCTGGAATCAGTCTTTTCGACCAGTCATATGTTTGTTTGCTCCAAAATTAACATACTAAACATCATTAGGATAACTTAGATGTTCATGAGTAGGAAATACATGCCCTGCTTCTTCTCATGAGTGGTCATTTTCTTCTTCTCTTAAGTGATTTTCTTTAACAACATTACTATGTTGTTGATATATATTTTTCCAATTTGGATTTTTATTCTTTGTTAATGACTTTTTCTGCTACTTTTCTTAAGAAGAGGATCTATTTATGAAAGTATTATGTCAACATTCCTTCAATATGTAACCATTATTATCATGAATTTCACATGTTTTTTGCGTGTGAAAGTTATTTTTTTGATGTTGGAAGTGATGTTGTAGTCTTATGCCTCCTTTGACTAGTTGTTTTCCCTTTTGATTTAAATGGAGAACATGATCTTCATCTTGTGATGTATGAGAGGCCACTACTTTTTGAAGTAGATTCACCAATTTTTCAAATGTAGGTGTTTGCTCACTGACATTTAAAGTTGTCACAAACATATTATACTATGAAGAAAGAGATCTCAAAATAATGTGAACAAGTGTATCATTATACACTATTTATCCCAAAGATTGTAGTGATGCATGTAGCTTTGCAACTCACCTCAAGAACGACTTGAGTTTTTCTCCATTCTTCACTTTTAAGAAACGAAGTTGGCTTTGAAGCAACAAGATTTAATTACTATTCATTACCTCAAATATTATTTAGATCTTGTACCCTTTGTCTTTAGCTATTGTTGAGTCATGAATGTATGGTTGAACTTCATCAAAGACACCAAACACGGTGATCAACTGAACCTTTCTATCTGCTTTGTCAAATTTTATTTGTTCATCATTTGTGTCGGGATGAGTAATGAGCCTAGTTATAACTTCCCACACTTCCTCAAACTCAAGTTGAGTTATGATTTTAGTTTTCCAAGCATAGTAATTATTTCCTTGCAATAGTTGGGAATCAAATTATAGGAACTTTAGTGCACTAGTAGCCATCTTAAATTTTTACTTCCACTAAATTGGCCTCAACAAATGCTTTCCAATGGGTATATATAAGCCTATACTCATATATTGATTAATACCTCGAATTATGAGAAATAAGTAGTGCCTTGTTGGGCAAAAAATAGATAGAGGGGATCCTTCCAACTAAAATATCCAAGGAATATTCTTAGAATATTATAGTGCTTAAAAATATTAAAAGAATCTCCTTTTTTACCTACAACTAATGAAAAGAAATAAGCAAATAATATAGGCTTCAATGAGCCCACCCACGGTGCATGTGGGATAACTAGAATAAGTTGACTCACTGGCCATTGATGACTAGGGTTGAAAACATGAGAATCTCACCTATGGTGAAGTTGACAAAGTAGATGAAACCTACCGTCACAAAGACCATTGCTTCCATCACCTTAAAAATGATTAGCTTGAATGCATAAAATGACCATGTAATACATTCTAACCATAACCTTTATGAGTTGCTCACGTTCTAAAAAAATATCATCTTCTTGAATAATCCAATAAAGTACTGACCCTACCAAATACCAAGGTAGCATCGACTCTAATTGGTCTCTCTAGTTTCTCGATGCAAAGATCCCTAAATGGCTGAATGGATCCCTCATCAATAATTACAATATTTATTGGATCTTGAAAGTCCCGATGAATACCTCTATTATGACATGGACTTTTTGGACTTGGACCTTGCCAAGAAGAATCCTACTAGGATTATAAGAAGTCCTTCTCAAGGTTCAATATGATCGAGTCCATGTTTAGCGCATGGATACATTGTGAAAATACTTGTATTCATGGATGGTGATGACCATAAAGGCAATGTGAGTGGTGGTGGTGTACAAAATCATGTTGGAGTATCGATTACCTATGCATGTGAGTATTGTGTGAGGCCTTAGCATAGTTAGAGGGATTCTAAGGAAGAAGTCACTTTGATCTAGTGTGCGCATGAGCAGGCTCAAGGTGTAGTGACCCTATTTGACTTAGTTCGATAATGTGCTTGTATGTAACTCAAGAACATCATTTGCGATATGATTTATAATATCCATTTGAATACTATGACATCAACAAATGATAATGCATTAACGAGATAAAGCTTGCCAAGGGCGTTGGTGTCAATGCTTTATACACACCAAGAGGTTTCACAAGAGAAGAGTAAAAAAGGAGGTGGTTAAAAGACGATAAATTCCTTTAGGCTCACTTGAAGTGGATCTAACCTATACACCAACCTAACTTGGTTTAACGAATCCTTGTTGATGATCGTGTAGGCAGTCATCCTTCCTTTCAAATGCTATAATGGAAATTGAATAATCTATGTGCTTTACAATAAACCTTATTGGACCAAAGAGTTTTCTTCTTTCACACCCTCTAGAGTGCTTTGGAGCCCCTCCATGTCGAAGCAAGAGAAATATTGTTTCTTCACAAAGGCATCAAGTTCTGTGGATTAGGAGAGTTGGATCTTTCTTTGACCTCTTGCTTTGATACCATTGATGATAATACTTATATGCTTTGCATTTATATGGAACTCAAACTTGAAGCTAATTATTCGTGGTAGTAGAATATATAAGCTTATAAAGAACTCACGTAGGTTAAGTGGTTGCGATAATTTACCAAACATGGTCAACCACTTAACTAACAAATAACAATCTGCTAAACTAGTATGAAAACTAACTTCTAGAATACAAAGGACAAGTCTTACAGCTAACTAAACATCCAATAACTTAACAACCTATTTTCAACATGGGTATTCTATGCCTCAAGTGAATACAAAGTGCAAGAAATAGAAAATAATAAAATAATAATAACTTAGGCTTATAATTAAGCCTAAGGTACAATCATATCCTCAACACTCCTCCCAACCATAGAAGCATTAGACCCCAATGCTCTCAAAAAATGTGGAAAGTCATGGGCCATCTCATGGTGAGGAATCCAACGAGCCATATGTGGAAAGTGATCGCGACGGGTGATAAGGTAAGAAGTGGAAGAACCCTGTCGAGTGTGATGAGTCTTCATCTTGAAAACTCTATCTGTAATGAGTGAAAGCTAATGATCAGGTGCCACTACTGTTGTAGGGCTGATGACAGGTTCAGGTACCAAAGGAGGATCTTAAAATGGAGTCTCTAGAAAGCGTCGCTTATCCAAAGAAAGTCAAACTTTGTCTCTAATCTAAGATGAGTGAGGATTGTGATGCTTGTAGACCACATTTTGTTGCTCTTGCGGAGTCTCCTACAATTCCTATGTTATATTGCCTTGAAAGCTCTACCGGTGCTGAATGAAGTAACCTTAGCTTGCTCCTCCATGTGTGCAATGGTGGAAGAGGGCAAATCCAAAGGTAACTTTTGTGGAGCAAGTGGTTGTGTGTCCATAGGTGTACCCAAAATGATGCCAATAGAATGAATGGAATATTTCTCATGAGTGAGAGTGATGGGTTCCTTAACCACGAGCTCTTGTGATTGTTCATTTTGTGGAAGTGAAGCTTCTTCTTTATCATGTGCCTTTGATGGTGCTTGTTCTTTCTCTTGTGTGGGACTTATGCAAGTAGGAGCCAAAATAAGTGCTTGACTTAATGGCTTACGAACTTACCTACAACTTAGCATCAAATTTGATGTGGGTGTAGTAATTTGTATCAAATATGTTTTATCATGCAAATACAAAGTGTATGTGTTCTTTTTAGCATGATACACTACATTCCTATCATATTGATAGGGTTTACCAACCAATGATCCAAAACAATCCATATATATGACATCACATCTTACTTTATCCACAAACTTATCACCAAAAGCAAAATTCAAGGTGCAAGTATGTGTGATGTTAGATGTGGAGTCTACATCCTTCCACCCAAGTGCATAGGGTTGGTGATGTGGCTTTATGGGAAGCTTCAACTTCTCAATAATGGACCTCACGATGATATTCTTCTATGAGCCATTATCTATGATACAATCCACATAAAAATCATGCGTAAGGTGGGCTCTAGTGATAAACAAATGGTCACGACCCCCTTGAGCAAAAACATTCAACATAAGGGTAACTTTGTTTAGTTTACCCTTTAAAGCAGGATATTCTTCTTCTGTCCCTGTAGTCACAATGGGACCATCATGTGGTTCCTCATTTGTAGGTTGTACAATTAGGGACTTCTTCTTCTTCACTCTTTCAAAAGTATAACATTTAGCTTTTGTATGACCTTGCTTTTTACAAAAATCACAATACATTGTTGAAGAAGGATATTTAGATTGAGAAGAAGAAGAATGTGCTTTAGGAGAAGTGGGAGGAGAAGAAGAATGAGGGAAAGAATGAGAAGTGTTATTCACCTTTTATTGATGTTGATTCACACCTTTGTAACTATTTTCCTATCGAGATCTTTTTTCGGAGTGATTTTTGGGATTCCCATGGTTGGTGGGTGGTTGGTGGGTGTGGGTGGTTTAGCCCACGATATTGTGCCCATTGTATTCTAATACCACATAGTGGTTTAGGGTTGAAAGAGTTTCCTTTATATTTATTGTAATGTCCCATTTTTGGGCAAGAAGGTGAATAATAATATCAAGGAGGTGTGGCTCTTGTTTTGCTGGAGTAGCCCATATCGGGTGAACCAGGGTAAATATCGTGTGTTATATGTGCATTGTGTGGTGTCATTTCTTCTAAGTTGTTTATTTCTGCTTTATTTATGGAATAAGTTTCTGTAGATCCCTTCAGAATTTGCCTAGATTTTACAAAAAAAATTACCTTCCAATGGGCTACTATAGTGCTTTTTACAAAATTAAAATCAATTTTGCAATTACAAAATAACACTAAATTTGAGAAAAATAGCCTTTGAAATTTCCAAAAAAATCAACTTGGAGGTAAAATTATGCTAATTTTTGCAAAATTCAAAAATTGGAAAAAATTAGGCCAAAAATTGTAAAAATTTGAAATTATTACCTTGTGTTTCGCACCAGAATTTGAATTTCAAGTTTTAAAAAATTGGCGGGAACTCTGCTTGGGCGGCAAAAATTTTGTTTCTCCAAAAAAATATTTTTTATGTCAAATCGAGTTGCCAATTGCTCATCAGCTGTCAAATCTCTTGCGTTGAGGTCAGCGTTCGAAGTGCCAAGCATGAAAATCCAACAAGCACAAAAATTCAAGTGTCACCAGTGGTTCGCATGCCTGTCACAAAGTTTGGGTGCATAAATTTTGGATCCACCAAGCAATGAGGCCACCAACCGCCTCTAGCTCTCTCGAGAGTCATGCACCCAC
The DNA here is from genome assembly GCA_028583015.1 of Wollemia nobilis. Lineage (NCBI taxonomy): Eukaryota > Viridiplantae > Streptophyta > Pinopsida > Araucariales > Araucariaceae > Wollemia > Wollemia nobilis. The sequence goes on from JAQPPZ010002524.1 coordinate 4,686,044, forward strand.
CACTAGTGCAGCGCCACCAACTAGCACGGGCATGTAGGCCTTATGTGAGAACAAGCACCGATAATGAGGATATCATCAAGAAATTGACTCCTACTGGTGCTAAAAAATAGGTCAAAAACTTCCTACCGAAATCCGTTACCTACCAGTAACAGTCAAACACGTCAAAACAATGCTAAACTCGCCACGTGTCGGTGTTCCATTGGAGGGAGCATTTAGGATTTTGAAAACACTTCTTATTGACTGTGTTTTTAGCCTTAACATCCATTTTAATTTTTTACCAAAAAGCAATCACACATGTAAATTCTGATATGTCATTGTATGTCGCCTAGATTCGCTTGTAAGCTGTGTCGACTATGTGATCTGCTTCTACCATCTGCATATATTCACCACTATAAAACCTTCCTATAGTCTGATGTACACGTGAAATGGATGCACGTATGTGCCTTCCACACATGGTACCCCTATGTGTGTCTTTATCAAATTGGGGCATGTTGATCGATCGTCAGAGATACTCTGGTTGAGTGTAGTCGGGCCACGACCAAGATGGGGGAGGTGACAGGATCTGAAGGGAGGTATAAGGGTGGCCTAGGGCCGTCATAGTGGTTGCTGAGATTGTTGTAAGTGGAGAGTTTGGCTAGAAGAAAAACATCAATGAAGAGGTATTGTCGATCGATCGATGAATGTCGAGCTTTGGTGGTCAGTCGATGTCGGTGAGTGGTGGTCCAAAACAAGCGGTGGCGGTGCACCACTATCAGGCTATGAGTGCCCGATTTACCCAAAATAGGGTAAGAATGTCTTAATATTAATATTAATCAAATATATATATTAATATTTTAAACCTTAATGCAACCTTTATAAGGTCTTTAAATAGAGAACACAAGTTTAAATTTGCCCAAATTTTTCATGTAAAGAGGCAGTCAACTCTACTCTGATTTTCAAGAAGAAAATTTTAAGCCAATATCTTGCTGCACGAACTTCAAATCACTTTGGCAAACTCTCGAAAAAGAGTGCAATGACTCCTTTTTGGCTAAAATTTGGCCTCAGACTTAAGAACTCACCCTCAAATATCTTTTGATCTTCAAAACAGACATTAATTTTCTTTAACCAAGAATTTTTTTCTTACCTTCCTCACAGTAAGTCTGGTTACCCTTTGGTTTCTGCCAAGGGTATTCGGTGTAGAGGTAATTTTTTCCCTCTACCGCCTCCTGAGCTTCACAAACTGATGATGTGGCTGGCCTCAAGCTAATTTCACACAAGCACCTACTTAAGATCTAATGCACTAGTTGTAAAATTGACTAGACACCTAGCAAATAAGTGGTAAACTTGCCCTCCTTCTTACAAAGATATATCCTTGACTCTAATTACCACTGATATATAACTCAAATGTGAAGTTGGTTATTCATTAGTGGTAGTAGAATATATAAGCTTACAAAGAACTCACGTAGGTTAAGTGGTTGCAACAATTTGCCAAACATGGCCAACCACTTAACTAACATATAACAATATGCTAAACTAGGATGACAACTAACTGCTAGAAGAAAAAGGACAACTCTAATAGCTAACTAAACATCCAACAACTTAACAACTTATTTCCAAGATGGGCATACTCTGCCTCACGTGAATACAAAGTGCAAGAAATAGTAAATAATAAAATAATAATAACTTAGGCTTATATTTAAGCCTTACATACAATCATATCCTCAACATGCATTGTTGGTTCGAAAATATTTATACATAATTGCCTTACCCAATATAAACAACAACTACTTAGACTCATGGACCTTGTGTTGAGTGGTTGTAACCACTTTAACTCACAATCATGCTAATTATGATGGTAATGATTTCTAATAGATATAAATTGAATTGAATTTTTCTATAGAATTATACAAATAAAAGAACATTTATAAATGAACAACACGAGTTTAGAAGGAATATGTTCTATGTATCATCTCTTGTTTGAATTTGCAAATTTTAGTACAAGCTCAAAAGGTGCAAATGGAACTAAAGCACCATCATCATTTGCTGGAGTTTTAGGGAGACATCCCATGTAATATAGAAACTCCCAAGAGATTCTAATGTTGGCTCATCAACTGCAACATTAGTTTCAACAATTGCTTGAGTATAGATTAATATTTTCTTGTTTTTGGATTTAGATTTTTTCCTTAGTTTTTATATTTTGGACTCTGCTCCATGTCTTTTGAGTTATTTTGACATTTTGCTCCTAGGGAATTGTTAAACTAAGAAATGATGTGCTGACTATCCTTTTTTTGTATTATGCTTCTCCTTTTTTTTAGAAAAAGATAGATTATATTAATTCATTAACCAAAACATTACAATATTATGGTGCTAACACTGTCCATCAACTAAAAAACAAAATGAGGTAGATAAAAAGTAAAGCATCCATAACTGAATATACATAAGAATAGAAGCTAATAGCAACAAAAATACTATAGCTATATCTTGTTGCAATACACCAAATATCAACACTCATATGTGGGAGAGCCTGTTATAAGGAGAAATTTTGGGTGTGTCTTTCGTGATATCTTCTAAAGTCTTCAAAGAAGAAATATAAGTAATCAAAACCTGAACTTGCTCATCATTGTTAACTACCTTCTTTTTAGTTTCCTATTGGACCTTTTGAAGATCCTGAACCATATGAGAAAGTTGATGAAGTTTGTCAATAACATCTTATGGTGTGCTAGAAGTTCCATAGACTTGGGAATGAATGCGTTCCACATGTAACAAAAGATCAAAGATCAAGTCTGCTAAAACTATATCCCATGGAGGAGCAGATCCAATAAACACCTTTTTGCATTTGCACTTCCAAATACGCTTGAGAAGGATGAGTCTACAAACATCCTAGAGTTTGGGGCACTAATCAAACTGAGAAAAACCAAGCAAAGAAAGCTTCCAAGATCTAATGAAAGAGGGAAAAAGAAAAGTGTAGAAGATATCCCAAAACTGTTTAGCCATATCACAAAACTAAAATTGTTGAATAAGAGTTTCTAAAGCATTACAAAAATTGCATTGAGAGGAAATGTGTAAAATCAAAGCCAAACTTTTAGAAGTTGGAAGTTTTTGATGCAAAATCCACCATCCAAAAAGTTGAGTTTTGAATTCAACAAGAACTTTCCAAATTTGAGTAGCAAGAGACTACCATTGGGCATTGGTAAAATTCACTTGCCACTTGACATTGAGCTTAGAGTCTAAAGAAGGAGGACACAAAAGATTTTTGTATATCCAACTAGAAGTAATGGAAGAGATTCTACGACCATTAAGCCATCTTAAGTCATTCCATATATTATGGCTAGTTGTTACCAACTTTATAAGGACCTCACAAGGAATGGAAGCCACAACTAAGCCATAAGACTCTTTGAACCTAGAGGGAAGGGAGCAATAATTACATATATGGTTCTAGGTAAGAATTGAGCAGCTAGCTGGATCCTAGATATCTCTAATTCTATTAATACTTTCTTAAAAAAATCTAGACCTTGAATAGCTCTACATTAAGCTAAAGGTTTATCATTATGAGGAATACGTTTATTCCACCAAAGATTGTTTAGACCGATGCTCAAACCATGTCTCAAAGAGTTTGACTTCTAAACCAATAAATGAGGAACTGATTGCCAAGATTTTCAGTTTTGGGTATTTGAAATAAATCCTTTAACTGTAAAGTAAGGTGCATTAAGGACTTTATCCTCCCATGGGGTTTCTTTCCATTTACCTTTATGAGTAGCTAGAGTGATTCTGTAGCGAAATACGTGTTTCTAATTTTCATCACCAATGATGGCTCTAGCAACCCCATAATGGGATGAAAAGGTGGAAATGACAACCATCTCATGGAAAATTTGTACTCAACCTAAGGCCTTAGGAGGTTTAGGTATTATGCTTCTCAAGTTTAATCAAATAAAATTATTCAATAAGTATTATTAATCCATAACAGTTTTAATTAAGGGTTGTGATAATATTAAGATTTTAACTATTGACAAACCACACTAATACTCATTGCATCAAATATATAAGTTATTACAAAGTTGACTTATTCAAACAATAATTTATAATTTTGTTTAAAACCCATTGTGTATTAAAATTAATTCTAATGTTTAATTTATTTTTTCTTCTTTCTTTTTAAGAAGATATATATATTTTTTGGTTACATAGTTGAATTGGTTACAATCACATTTTTTAGTAATTGCAAGCGAAGCTAGCAACTATCAGCGAAGGCTCCCAACACACCCACCGTCTCGTTAATGGTAACCCGTTGTGAGATGGGGACCGCTAGACGCACAGGGTTTGCACCGTTTTCGTCAATCTGGTTCAACACGTGGCATGAAGAGGACCGTCAGACAAGCAGGAAATAAATCACCATCATCAATCAGGTGCAACATGCAAAGGAGTCGGATCGAGCTACTGGCTATGCATGGGCACACCCATAGGATTGAAACCTAGGTCTCCTCTCGGTAAACGCCCCAACTTACCAATCCAGTAGACCCACGAACCGATATATATATATTTTTAATTGGTTATATAGAATTAAAACAAATCCTATTAACATCTTGACCAGATAACAAAATTGCAATAGTTTGATAATTATGCATGTGTCACTTAGCAGATTCTTCTTAAAGACTACTTTCTACTTGTATTACAACTTGACCATATAGCAAAGCAATTAGCAATTATGTATTGCTCGAACCTTAATCTCCTCCTTGAAAAACTTTAAAAATTAAGCTAATATCATTTAAACTAGCTTATGAAGAATTACAAAAAGATATTAGACAATTAGTATTTATATATTCACAATAAACAAGGATAATGTAGAAGTTGCTCATAATCAATACCGACCATATCAAACCTTTATCTTTTTATAAATTTAATTATATCCTAATAAAAAATTTCAATAATAAAAACTTTCAATAAAAATTCAAGTTGTAAGGTTCCAGATGTAGATCAATTGTTGCGACAAAAGCTTGCAAAGGATGAATGCTCAAGATTTAAATCTTTAAATCTTGGGCATGGTTGGACTGAACACTTCTCTCTTTTCTTGTGCTTTTAGTGACGTAAAAGGTTTAAAATGAAAGAGACATGAGGGTTATAGAAAAAGACTGCACGAAGTGTTGTGTGGTGACAAACTTTTAGGATTGAGGAAGTAGAATATTATAATGACTATAAAGACGAACTAACAACATACCCGAATCATTATTATTATGACGATTACCGACTCCACCATTAAAAAATAAATAAATTATACTTATAAAATTATTAAAAAATTCTCTTTCCTTGTATTTTTAGTGATGTAAAAGGTTTAAAATGAATGACATGGTGGTTATAGGGAGAGACTGTGCGGAGTGTTGTGTGGTTTTAGGATCGACGACGTAAAATACTGTAACGATCATAAAGACGAACGAACAACATACCCGAATCATTATAATGACTAACGATTCCACCATTAAAAAATAAATAAATTATAAACTTATAAAATTATTAAAAAATTTATAACAACAATTATAATTAAACCTCCAAACAATTTCTAATTATAAATTCTAACTTGCGTCTTGAAACATCTTTAACTCAAAATAGTCATTATGCCATCTCCATCCTACTTTTATTGTTGCTGTTTATTTGTTGAGGCTTGAGTGAGGTGTATTTTCCCTTAATAAATCTTACAAAATAATTAATAATATTAATATCATTTTAAAAAATATAGGAGGGTTGGAGCTCGAGAATTCTAAATGAGCATAAACCATGAAAGGTTGGTCCCGTAATCCTCAAGACAACCTTTTCAGGTCGGGAGAGCGAGCCCTAAAGATGTATAAAGCGAGCATAACACTCGCTGAAAGCACCTTTTGATCTTCACAATTCTCCTCTGAAGAAGAGGAAGAGGACCTTCAGAGCAAAAAAACCTCACAAAACCAATACGTCCGCTTCTTGCAGGTTAGTGATCTTTCTCCAATGAACTAAATATCGTGATCTTCGGACAATTAAACTTGCCATCCATTCTGGTTGTTTTGTTTTGCCACATTTTAGGTTATTTGTTTAACGTTTGCAGCTCCATTTTGAATAGCCATGTCAGGTTCTTTTATGGCAATGAATTTGAATTCTCGTATTTTTTAGCTAACACTTCCTTAAGCCTGAGGATATAATGTCTTCTTCCTTTAAGTAATGGTATTTCGGAGCTCATGACGATTAATTTCTATCAGTTTTGTCTTCTCCATCATTTATAAGCCAAAGTTCTGCGGTCTCCACTTCGATTGCTGGAGTTTTTGTTGGCATATTAATGATTTCAGTTTTTGTTCATAGGTCGGGGCAACGATTTGTGTAGTGATTGAATTTTAGTTTAATTTTTGGAGGTGTTTTGGTAGGGCAGTTATTTTGTGATGTTCTGTTCATCTTTCTTATGCGGTGCTGCAGGGGATATAGCTTGGACACTGTTTTGCTTGTCTGCTGATGGCGCTTTCGACGGCTGATCTTCCTACTTTGTATAGATTGCTGACCAATGCTTTGAGTCCTGATGAAAATTTGCGCAAGCCTGCAGAGACAGCTCTTTCAACCTGTGAGAGCAGACCAGGCTTCTGCTCCTGTCTCTTGGTAATCCCTTCATTTCTTTCTCAAAAATGTCTGTAGGGATTCTTTATTGTTTTTGTCACTGGATATGAACCTTGATTCGCAACGTTTCACATTTCATAGCAACTAGACAGTTTCTATTTTCCTTTGACATTTTCACATTTCACATGGGAACTGAACCGGGCTCTCCGCTTTAGATTTCAACTCAGTTTTACCACTGGAGCATTCCCTTTGATAGGATTTTTCTTGTAGTCGATACTTATTCCTCTGGTTTAAATTAGTGTTTGATTTTTACGGCATAATTTACCATGATCTTTGTAATTGTTTCGAATCCTTAGGATGTACGTGATTTGAATGTATCTGTAAAATTTAAAGATTCTTTGCTACTAGAAGTTACCAAAAAGTCTTTTATGCCAATTAGATGGTGTTGGATAAGCTGAATCGTAAAAAGTTGGCTTGACGTTTATTTAATTGTTTTGAAGCTTAACTTTTATTGAGGAGTTTTAGAACTTTTTGAAAACATCCTCGCTAAGACTTTAGATACAGTAGAGTGCGAGACGCATGAACAACGATTTCTGTTCAAAATATTTTTGAAACGGACCATGCACTTGCATATTGGCTGTTTTTTGGACTGGTTTCTTGAAAGTTCTGAATTATTATAGACCGTCTTTGGACTGGCTTCTTGAAAATTTTCAGTCACTATCATTGTTTCTTTCCAGTCATTCTGTTATTGGTTAAAACTGGTATGAATAATGCTTGTAGCATGTTACTTACTTTTTGACCTTTGCCTGTTCACAAAGTAACCGCAGAGACATGACATACTAAAGAAATTATTTGAAAAGATGCCTCTGCAATTTCCTTCTCATACCAACCAATCACGTGCCTTTTTGGCTTCCTACCTCTCCTTAATCTTGGTGCTGTTCATGTTTCATTATAAAGGAAGAGATACACATCTAATTATATATGAATCTACATAAAAAAGGATTAATGCCCGAGTAAGAAAAGGAGTTGTAATGTTTCCTTATTGTTGGGTCATCATGCTAATGAACTCTGAAGTTTTGCCTTTTTGGCTTCCTACCTACTCCTTAATCTTGGTGCTGTTCATGTTTCATTATAAAGGAAGAGATACACATCTAATTATATATGAATCTACATAAAAAAGGATTAATGCCCAAGTAAGAAAAGGAGTCATAGTATTTCCTTATTGTTGGGTCATCATGCTAATGAAATCTGAAGTCTTTTTAGAGAACAATGAAAATGAAAGCAAATAGTGAGAAATTAAATGCCTTACAAACAAAAAAGAATGTTTGTTCATATTGTTGAGGTGAATTAGAGTAGGAAGGCCTTATACATGACAGTGACTGCCGATGGGTTGAGTTGCCATTGAGTATTTTGTGTTTATGTAACACCCACACGTGCACACATTTATACATATGTTGTATTTTGCTTCTTAAGTGTGCTTGTATGGCATGTGCCAGAATTTTGATGTCCATGAAAAGATGTATTTTGTTATATTCATTAGAAAAGAATCATGCTGTCATCGATGCAATGCCATTTTAATTATGTGCAACAATTCTGTGCCCCCCCTCCCCTGATCAGAATACTAGGTAAGGTTTCTACTTTTTTGTCTTTTGAATTATGAAAAATTGTTGTCAAATTTGGATTATCGAAAATTCTGCATTATGATGGTATTTACCTAATGCTCTCTCAAATTCTATGAATAAAGAAAAGGTACCACACAGTACATGCGTAATTCTAGCCTGGATAATAAATCAGATAAAGCAAATTTTGTTAACATGTGAAAGAATTATATGTGATGTCTTCCAGAGTTCCTTGTCCTCAGATTTGTTATACAGTTATATAGTTTCTTTATGAAATCTCTGTTCACTTCAGTTTATTCTTTCTGGTTTTTGCACATCCCTCCCCTAATTGGTAAGTTATATAAATGGTGGAGGCCTTTGGCTTCAGAGTAACCATAGGTGGATTCTGACCACCTTGAATGGTAGCTGTGCAAATCCTAGGGTAGTGTGCTTATAGGAATCTATCCATGGATTTCTTATCAAAATTTAAGAACATCTGTGCTACTAGACCTCTTTAAGCCCTCTACATCAGCTGTATGATAATTTGTGTTCTTAATCGATGACAATGTAGCCCACTCCAATTAAAATTCACACAGGCTTCAATAGGGCATGCAGAAAATTAGAGGGATTCATCCTAAGACATTCAAGGGGTGTGTAAATGCCCTCTTTATCATAAGAGATATAAATTTTTTGCATGTAGAAATCATGAGCTCATTGAAGCACTTAGGTGATGTTGATTGGGATTGAATAGAGAGTGTCCAAACCCTCATCTTTCAGTATATGATCCATTGCAAATGGATAGTCCTATTTTTTATTGTTGAGGTTGTTAGTGAACGATCATTGCTAGAGAGTCTCATTTTAGGCTTATGTTCCATCTTTGTAGACTTTGTTCTATGGGTGACTTCGAGTTTTTGGTTATGAGAGATACTTGTACTTGGCCCTATAGGATTGCTACTTTGGGTTCCTTTGCATGCTGACATTGTTGGTACATGAAGGTCAATTTGCTTTTAAATCCATTGGCTTCTCCATTGTTCTATTGCATTGAACCCAATCCATACCTAAAATACGATATGTAAGACTTCTATATTATATTATTACCTTATATGTTTCCAATGTATATATACTACCTTATCAATAACCTATTAAAGGGCTATTTATTAAGTGGTTGGTAGGCCCAGTTATTACTCTAAATGATGGAATACAAAGGATACAAACTTCAACAAGGAATATAATAAAAAAAGCCTTATGAATGTCCCTTGGAGATATCTTCACTCATCTACTGTTTGGTGGAGAAGGCATCCATTCATTTGTCTTATATATCTATTATATTATACAACTAGTATACGTTCCTTATAACTGGTATCAGAGCCATGCTCTTTAACTTGTGGTTCAACTTTTGGTATATGAATAGGAACTTTTTGGGCCTTAAAGCCTATACTTATTTTGGCTTGTGATCAATACAATTTTCAACTAGAGGCAATGCTATTTTTCAAGTGGCTAATTTCAGCTGGTGCCTGTGGGTATTCATCTTATCCCCTCAACCTTTGTCCAACCTCCACCCGATAGTTAACCACAATTTCCCTACCCAAGACAAGAAAGGTGTAACCAAACAAGGTATGATCCAAGATAAGAAAGGGTGCCCCTTGAGCTGCAAAGGGTGTGATCCAAGATACTAAAAAGTATGATCGATGTGAAATGATGTGACTGAAGATTCCAAAGGATGTCACTCCATAGACAATAGAATGCAATTTGGATTTGAAAGGGTGCAACCCTAAACATTAAAAGGTGCAACTTGAGATTTAAAAGCAACACAACATGAGATTAAAGAGGTGTGACCCAAGGCTTGGAAAATTTAAAGATGGTGACTCTGGATGAATTTTCAAAAAAAGAAGTTTGCAGATTTTTGGTGGAATATTTTCCAGAAAAATACTCCTTTGTACAACTTGAGTGGGCCTAATAGTTAAGAGTGAAGACTTTGGAACTCCGAATAAGAGGTTCAAGGTTCAAATCCGAAAGAGGGTAGGTAGGGTTGTACACCATACTTTTGTGTGGACGGATAAGCATTTGGATAACCACATTGTCACTAATGGCCTATAACCTCATGGATGTTAAAAACTACTTTACTTTATTTTATGTTTATAAGTTGTTTTGAATGGCTTAAATCTACAGCTATGATAAAGGAATGGTGAAATAAACTTGAATTTTAATTAACAGATGATTCAACTTGGGCCAAATTTTAAAAGCTTTTCTTAGGAAATTGATCTCGAAAAGTCTTAGATAAAGAAAAGCCAGGATGGTAAATTGTAACATCAAAAGATAAAGTGAAAGGAAAATAGGATGTGGTCCATAAATTAAAGGATTAAAATAAATGTCTGTCAATGGAATCCAAATGTTCTAATAAAGAATGTAGAACTCACAACAAACCTTTACGAGATTTTGACAAGATTTTGTTTGAAAATGGTGAAGAAATTACCTGTTTGAAGAATCATCAAGATTTGCTCACTGAAGTCTAAAATTTGGGAAAAATTTGGAACTTTCTACTTAAATACAATTGACAATCTCTTGATGAAGACAATTATACAAGTGAGCTAAAGCATGCAGACAAGATTGTTGCTACTGGTGCAATTCCAACTGTTATGAAAAGACAATGAAATTCCTGAAATGAAGGATGATTGTTCTCAGATTGCTTTTAATGGGCATATGGAAATTAAATAGTATCAACATCATCCTCATGAAAGTTGTTTTGAACTACGATGTTGACATTCACATCTGCTTGAAAGTCTACAAAATTTTGGTTCTTATTGAAAAGAATCATATGTTCCAAATTTCCAAAGATATACATGGATTCACGATTGACGGAAATTCTGTGATATTCCTATTCAAATATGATGCCTCTGAAGGTGGTTGGTTTGGGACAAATTAGTCCCAATTCTACAAGGCAATTCTTTTCAATATTTGTGGTGAGTGTATCATCATTTATCTTCATGTGCTTCCTGGAAGTACCAGTCTTTTATAAACAATTTTCCAATGGAAACATTCAAGAAGAGATTCATATCCAATTTGAAGATATCCAGTAGGACTAAGGGGAAACTTTTGCTACACTAATACATTATTGTTTATCTTATTAGTGCTCCATTGTTGGCAAAGGCAAAGGATGCTTGGAGCTAGGCAACAGATATAATAATTATGTCCCTGATTGATTGTTGTTGGACCCAGTGACATTTTTTTAGTTTGAGGCATACATTTTTGTTGACTTTTGTAATTGATTGTGCAGGAAACCTACATGGCTTGAAAGTCATTTCAAGATATCACTCTTATGTGGACTGCCCAAATTTATGGTTTTTGATGGAGGGAGGTGATACTTGTGATTGTGAGTCTATGACAGGTGCTTCTTAGTTTGTGACAGTTGCATCCCTGCTTGTTCTTGCATGCTTTATTACTCTATTTATTTTTACAGTTAGCTTGGAGAATCTTTAGGCACAGCCTGGAGATAGTGCATGTTATTTATTTGGCAGTCCTTTGATTTTTGGTCATCCATTGACATCTTTATGGTTTCTTTTTGTATAATTGCTTTATTTTTGATTGGTCTTCAACATTGTTCTTTCCCTATTTATCAAGGAACTCTTTTTTCAATATATGGACCTGTGTATATTTCCAGCTATACTTGAAGGAAGGCATATTTTTTTGATATTTGACCGTGACATACATAGATTATTCAAAAAATATGGCTAGTAGTGTTCAGTCTTCCAAGAAATCTCAACAACTCAGGTCAGTGGATAAATTGTGCACACTGACTTCATTCTCAGAAGCTTTTGTTGGACATAGAACAACATACATTATATATTAAGACACTCTGTTAGAAGAAGACCAAGCATAAACAACATTAATTTAGTGCCTGGTTGCTGATGTATTTTGATCCAAAAATTTATGACTAGTGGGATGATGTATCTCTAAAATTATCTATCATACAACACCCTGTAATATGTGATTACATTATAATTCATCTTATACAACGCATTTGAAACCCAGAGATATTTGCAAACATAGAGTTATCTTGCAGCATCATGTACAGAATTTAGAAATGCCTGAAAGTTTTAGAGGTAACAGGCTTTGGTTGTTCTTGTGAGCATTTAGTTACACTATCTATTAACTTTAAATGCACTAGGAGTGCCTCGTATAGGTTCTGGGATAGGAGGTTGAGCAGATCAATTGAATGTATGTGAGGATTTGCCCTTTGTCCAAAATCTGCTGCAACATATTTTCTTTCTCTTAGTAGAGTTTTATGGCACTAACTTAATAAGCCGATGGTTTATGAAAGATATCATAATATGCATTTACATTTGAATGGGTACTGTAATGAAGTCTGGAAAATTCTCTTTTTATTATGGTTCGACTTGTGTCAGGAGCTGCATTTGTAGTGGTTGAAACTTGAAATGTCATCCTCTTCTGTTGCTTATTTGAATTGACTGTAGTTTTATAATACTATTTTTATGAAGTGGCCGGAGCTAGTTGTTTGAAAGGGCTTGTTGAGCTCTTAAGGCACAATCGGCATTGCCATATTCTGCTTTCTGACATGAAAATGGATACTGTTTGTTGATCACTTTCTGTACAAGTTCAACTAAACAATACTGCACCTTGACATGTTTTCTTTTATGCAGTCATTGTATGTCTATTTCCCTTAAATATTTATAAAACTCAAGTGGTGTGAATTCAATGTGCATAATATTTCTATCTGTTTGGCTGACTTTTTGTGAAGGATGAATGCAGGAGATCATTGCCACAAAGAATTTGGAGAATCAGAATAATGCCCGGTGGTTGGCATCTGTCTACTTCAAGAATAGTATCAACAGATATTGGAGGCACAGGCGAGATTCCTTGTAAGATTTCTGAACATGGATGCTTTATGCAGTCAGCTCAACTTCCATTATTTTCTTCAAGACATCTGATCATGATATAGGAGTTAAGGTTGAGCAGGGATTAAGAAATACATTGTGACTTTACATCATGCATATACTTGAGTAGATCATCATACATCTATACATTGCTTTTAGTCTCTCAAATTGTCCTCAAGTTGGTAGCCTGAAGATGTTTCTTATTTTGGTTTTGATCTCATCGCTTCCTTGCACGAGTATCTGATTGCTGTATTCTATTTATGAAAATGTTACGGACCCTATAAATGTAATTCATATTGGCATATGATATTGTACCATATGGAATAAGTAAAGTGGGCTATGTATTAAGTTGTTGGCATTGTAAAGTGGGCCATGTGTTAAGTTAGAAATAGGTAGGAAGGTGTGTCATAGAATCATGTATGTAACTGCTTTGGAATCATGTATGTAACTGTCATAGAATATGTAGTCAGGAATATTGTCATAGAATAGTCAGAAAATATGCTTGTAAATATTATAAAAAGGGAAGGATGTAACCCTCATGGGACTAGAGAAGATTTGGAATATTTTGTTAAGGAGGTTGCCTCCTCGAAAAGACCAGCGATAGTAATATTTTTTGTCCCGAATTTCTGGATTTACTGTTATTCTGAGTCTTTTTTTTTTTAAAGCGAAAAACCCTTTGCGGGGCTGCCTTGGTTTGAGAGACCATGACCAGGGGGTTCTACACCGTCAAAGTCACCCGGGAGTCGTGCCCGGCCTTGCCCGCACCAACATTATCAATTGGATTTTGGATACCCAATTCAACTTTTTGATAGGGTGGAGATTCGAACCTGGGACCTCCCTTGGAGGATTGCCTCTCCTCTCCAACTCACCTACAACACCTGGGTGCTGTTATTCTGAGTTTCTATGTTTCATTTATTTAATGATATTAGTTCTGCTCTTGTTGATAATCCTTGTAATTGTAGTTAGAATTATCTGGGCACTGAATTTCTTATCTCAGTATAGCTTAGAACTGAGAATTTCAAGGTGAAATATTTGCATGAGAGGAAGAGGCTCATTGCAGAAAAGGAATGGTAGATATCTGTTTGTGTCCCATAGTCTTAAATGTATGTATGTATTACATGGACAGTTACTTGTGGGGATGGTGCTTTCTTTTAGAGCTTCAACAAGGAAGGTTTTACCTAAAATGATAATTTTACAGAATCAAGAAAATGGCTTAAAGAACTCCAAACTACATTTGAATGACAATTCTTTGGAAGCAGTTTTAAACATTTTCAGATAGCCTTCTAATCTTAAAAGCAACTTGTTTCCCAAAAGCAGGAACGCTTGTAAGTGTTAACGCTGGATCTTATATGTTTTGATTTTCAAAGAGATTTTTGTAACAATTGTAGGAAACTTTAAAACATGATTTCCTTTAAGTCTTTTTTTGTGTTTTTTCCTCACTTTCATATACATATAAACATATATTTGGTTTATCTTGTTATGAACCTGACTATTATATTAACCTATGGTCAGCGGTCACACCCCTTCACAGATGCTCTTTCATGGGTATTTATAATCTCTGGGGTGTCATGCACTTAGCATCATCTTATGAATATATTTTAAAATATAAAAATATATACATATTAATTTCCTCTGCCTTGGCTGTGTTAGAATAAATAGATATGATAGGGATTTTATTATTGTATTGTTTGTTACAACAACTTTTTAGGATTTGTAGGGATAAGTTGTTGGGATTTATAGGGATAACTTGTTAGAATTTTTAGGATCTGGTTTTATCAGCACCAACTGATTACCAAATTGTAAATCATTATAAAGTGGAGTTCAAAAATACAAATAAAACATCCTATGTCAATTTTTTTATGGTATCAGAGCCATAGAAACGAGAAAGGAGTAGTTTGTCTCACATCGTTTGTTTTAGCCAAGTTGATTTTTTTGACTTAGGTAGTCAGTGCCACTGCAGATTGTTACTTTGCTATCAATCTTCATGTTGCTGCGTTATATATGGTGGTTTTCTCTTGCTTGTGTTTAAATTTGTTGGATCTGAAAGACGGTGTTTGGTATTTTGATATTTGGCATTTGGTGGTTTTCTCCTTGCTTGATAAAGTTGTTGTTTGCAATATTCGGAGTTCCACCAGGCTGTGGTAAAGTACAGCTTGGAGTTTGCCCATTTTTCCAGCTTGGGCAAAGCGCTGGTTGGAGGTTGCTCATGTTTTGAGCTTGGGCAAAGTGCAGCTTGAAGTTTACCCAAGTTTTGAGCTTGGGTGGAGCAGAGTGTAGTGTCTGGCATTCGTTGCTCCGAGTTTCGTGTTCAAGGCATGGTTTACATTCGATATTTGCTATTTGAGGTTGTCATTAGTGGAAGAATGACAAATATTTAGATTGTAATTCTTCCAGATTCACAAAAAATATTTAGATTGTAATTCTTCCAGATTCACAAAAACTGATCAGAAGAAACTATAGTTTGTGGAGCCATAAGATACTTACAATTTGTGTGTATCGATATTTGGTGAAAGCTTTGATGCTTCTCAAATTGTCTGTTGTAAATGATTTAATTCTTGAAGTTCGTAATGATGATAATGCTATAACACAGTGGACAAAGTTGCAAAATAAGAATCAGACATCTAAAGTAGGATGGGTTTTGTTTTTGAAGAATCTTCTTTGTTCTTCTCGGTTGGAGGAACGAGTGTCTGTTTTCCAGTACCTTATGCATCTAAAGGATCTAAGAGATCAAATGATTGCTATTTAGAAGATAGTTGATGATGAGGATATGGCCGACATTGTTTTGTGAGGTTTGCCTTTGTCTTATGAGCCTTTTGTTGAGTCTTTGGATTTGCTTGATGAAACTCGAAAGTCTTAATTTTTGAAAAGATGTATCTTTAACTAATACAAAAAGAGAGGAGACAGTCACGGATGAGAGTACTCACATCAAGAAGTACAAAGTGCATTTACTACCAAAGCCAAACACAAAGGCAATTAGAATGCCAAACTCTCATCATCTGATAACAAACAAGGTAAAACCTCTAATATAAAGCAGTTCCAAGTCATTTGTTTTTACTGGAAGAAGCTTGGTCATTTCAAATGGGATTGCAGTAAGTTGAAGAATAAACAAAATCAACAAGGGAAGAAACAAATAGAAGTTGTTGAGATAGAAGATCCTGAAGTGAAGTTTGCTTTTGTAACAACACAAAGTTTATCTAATCAATCTACTAAGTGGTACTTGTTGGAATTCACAATATTTTCTAGAAATGAACAGAAGCAATCCATCCCCTCAAATCTTATACAAAAAGTGTAAAAAGATAAAAGAAAGAAAAAGAAACATAGAAATTGTGGGGTGCCCATAGACACCATAAACAATTGCATTATTATCCATGGATAAGAATCACAACACTCGGATACAATGGATGGAGCGGTGGTGGGTATTTATACCAATGCCAAAGCCCCAATTACATTAAAGAGTTTAACATGGCCTAACATAAAGAGAGGGATTAAGGTTAATTACAGGTTATAAGGTGGGTTTAACCATAACAAGGTTAAATGCGACCCATAGGGATTACATGGATTACATAATAAATTTATAATAAATTAAATACAATTGTACAATGCTTGCCCTTAAGCCTATACATGATTTCATCATACAATGTTGGTTGTGGCTATAAGTCAGATTACACTTTCAACACCCCTTCATAATCTGAACTGAGGGGCCAAAGAGAGAATGAGAAACCAAACTCATTATATAAATTTGCTTGACCTAGGTTACATTATATAGTCTTTGTGCAGAACAGGAAATAGCACAATATGGTTGGACATTTATTCTCGTAAACAAAACCTTGGCTAGATGACTAACATAGAAAAGTCTAATTTAAACTCCTAGATGCTCTCTAACATATTCTAGAATAACACCTAAACTTAGCTACGTAGGAGAAATACATTCAAAGTCCAACATTCTCCCCCTTAAAGTTGAGAGGGCTGACAAGACAGTCTCTCAGCTTTATATACTGAGCTTTAGCAACTCCTTTGGTGAAGATGTCTGCTATGTTGTCCAAAGTGCTGCAATGTTTTAGCTCAACCACATTTTTCTCCACCATGTCTCTAATGAAGTGATACTTCATGTCGAAGTGCTTTGACCTGCTGTGGTGGATAGGATTATGTGCCAATTGTATGGCACTCATATTGTCACAATACAATATGGTAGGACCACTTTGTCTCTCACCTATTTCTTCAAGTACTTTTCTCAACCATAAGGCTTGGGCACTAGCATTTGTGATTGCTATGTACTCAACCTCAGTAGATGATAGTGCAACAGTAGTTTGCTTTTTAGAACTCCAAGTAATTAGTCCTGACCCAAGACTAAAACAATTCCCTGAAGTGGATTTCCTATCATCTATGTTGCTTCCCCAATCACTATCACTAAAGCCAACTAATTTTACATCATCATTTTTGTGGTAATGGATCCCATAATCCATTGTACCCTTTACATATCTCAAAATTCTTTTAGTTGCTTGTAGATGAAGTTCAGATGGATCAGCCATATACCTTGATACTAGAGAGACAACATATTGAATATCCGGCCGTGTGTTGGTGAGGAACATTAGACTCCCAACCATGCTCCTGTAAGTGGTCTTGTCAACTTTTGGTGCTCCATCTTCTTTGCTTAATTGTATCCCATGACCTATTGGAGTTGCAACAGACTTGCATTGCTCCATAGCAAATTTCTTTATCATGTCATGAGCATATTTATGTTGACATATGAAGATCCCATTTCCTATTTGATGTACCTCCATTCCTAGGAAGTAATGCATCAAACCTAGATCCTTCATTTCAAACTCTTTCATCATGGAGTTTTTGAACTCCTCATTCATTTTAGCACTACTACCCATGAATATTAGATCATCCACATATAAGCACACAATAAGGATGTCTTTACCTTGTTTCATGTAGTAGAGAGTAGGTTCACTTTTGCTCCTAGTGAATCCATAGTCTTGAAAGTAGCCATCAATGCGTGAGTACCATGCCCTTGGTGCTTGCTTTAGTCCATACAATGCTTTCTTCAATTTGTAGACAAGGTTCTCCTTACCTTGTTCTTCAAATCCTTGAGGTTGTTGCACAAAAACCTCTTCTTTCAAGTACCCATTAAGGAAGGCACTCTTAACATCCATGTGTTGAATGTTCCACCCTTTGTGGGCAGCCAAGGAAAGTACTAGTCTGATGGTCTCTTGTCTAGCAACCGGAGCAAAGGTTTCCTCATAGTCAATCCCATACTTTTGAGTAAACCCTTTTGCTACTAGCCTTGCCTTGTGTCTTTCAATGCTCCCATCAGCATTGAACTTGGTCTTATAGACCCATTTACATCCAATACATTTCTTTCCCTTAGGAAGCTCCACTAGCTCCCATGTGTCATTCTTTTTTATAGAGGTCATTTCCTCTTTCATGGCTTGTTGCCATACATCATGATTACATGCTTTTTCATAACTAGATGGCTCTAGCTCTACACTAGTCATTAAAGCATAGTTTACAACATCTCCCTTAGGCTCTTGGGAGTCTTCATCACCATACATGTGCAAATTTTCAAGTCTTTTCAAGACTTCATTCATCTCACTAGCTTGACTTCTAGTGTACCTTCTTTGAAAATTCTTGTCCATCATTTGAAAAGAAGGATGGTACTGAAGTGTTCTCTTACCTCTTGATGGTGGATCTACTTCCATTGGAGAAGAACTTGATGATCTTTGTGGAGAAGAACTTGGAGTAGCACTTGTTGTACTTGAAGTAGAACTCTTTCTTGGACTTGGAGGAGGACTTCCATTGCTGTTCTTGTTAATGGGCTGCACTTGAGAGGAGCTTGCATCTTGAGATCCATCATCAACAAAAAGTTTTTGATGACCCCATTCTCCCCCTTCATCAAAAATTACATCTCTTGAGATTACAACTTTGTGTGTTTTTGGATTGTAGAGTCTATATGCCTTTGAAGACTCACAATACCCAATGAAAATACATGCTTGACTTTTGGGATCAAGTTTCTTTCTTGTCTCATCAAGAATGTGTGCATATGCAAGACAACCAAAAACTTTGAAGTGCTTTACATTTGGCTTTTTGCCATACCATCCCTCATATGGAGTTATCCCATCTAAACTAGAAGTGGGACTCCTATTCAAAATGTAAACACTTGTCCTAACAACATCAGCCCAATACATGTTACTGAGTTTCTTTGTTTGAAGCATTGATCTAGCCATTTCTACAATAGTGTGGTTCTTCCTTTCAGCCACACCATTTTGTTGTGGGGTGTAGGCAGTAGTGAATTGCCTTTTGATCCCACAATATTTACAATATTTGAGAAATGCATTTGAGCAAAACTCCCCTCCTCTATCAGTCCTTAATATTTTTACAACATACTCACTTTGATTCTCTACATTATTTTTGAAATCCTTGAAACATTCAAAAGCTTCATCCTTAGTTTTCAAAAAATAAATCCAACACATTCTAGAGAAATCATCAATGAAAGTGAGAAAGTAAGAATTGTTACCCAAGCTTTTGGTATGCATTGGACCACAAATGTCCGAATGTACCAATTGTAGTGGATGGCTTGCTCTCCATGCTTGACCTCTTGGAAACTTTGTTCTTGAGTGCTTTCCCAAAGCACATCCTTCACACACCTCCTTGTGCTCTTCAACTTTTGGTAATCCACACACCATAGCTTGTGAAGTCAACAACTTCAAGCTTAAAAAATTAAGATGACCATATCTCAAGTGCCAAAGCACACTTGGATTTTCTATGGCCACACTAGCAAGTTGAGCACCTCCTTGTTCCCCAAACTTAAGAGGAAATAACCTATTCTTTGTCATAGGTACATTTGTGACAACTCTATTACAATTGTTTTTGTCAAAAATTACACATTTTCCATCTTCAAAAACAAGTTTATAGTTCTTTTCCATGATTTGTCCAACACTAAGCAAATTATGTTGGAGTTTAGGAGTGTAATAGATATTGTTCACCTTCTTTGTGCCTTCTTTTGTTGGAACCTCCATGGCTCCCATGCCTTCAACTTGTAGTGCCTTGTCATCTCCCAATTTGATCTTGGACTTGTATGTGGAATCCATTGTAGCAAATAACTCTTCTTTGCCACTCATATGATTTGAGCAACCAATATCCAAAATCCAAGTTTCATTAAGATTTTGATCTGATTTTCCATATGTGAGGAACAAATTTGAAGAAGTTCCTTCCTCTTCTCCATAGTTTCCATAATTATTACTTCTCCCTTCTTGAGAAGCCTTTAGTCTACAATCTCTAGCAAAGTGACCAAGCTTGCCACAATGATAACAAGACTTGTTTGATTTGTCACCTCCTCTTCCTCTCTTCCTTTTCCTTGGTAGCCACCTCTTGATCTACCTCTTCCTCTTCCTCTTGAATATTGTCCTCTCCTTTGTCCTCTTCCTTGTGCATTGCCATGAGTCTCACCTTCCTTGGATGAGAATGCTTTTTCATCACCTCCAAAGCTTGATGATGTAGAACCTTGGAGTCTCTCTTCATGGGACATCAAAGAACCAATTAGTGCATCAAATGTTAGAGTAGAAAGATCTTTAGATTCTTCAATAATAATAGCAATATGATTCCACTTATGAAGAAGTGTTCTCAACACTTTCTTCACAACCACTTCAGTTTTTATATCTTCTCCAAGTGTCTCCATTTTGTTTACAATTGCTTTGACTCTCACACAATAATCTCCCACTCTTTCATCTTCTTGCATTTTGAGATTCTCAAAATCTCTCTTCAAAGTTTGAAGCCTCACTTGCTTCACTTGATTGCTCCCTTGATAGCTATCTTTCAAGGCACCCCATGCTTCTAGGGCTGTTGAACAAGAAGCAATCCTTGGAAAGATACTTTTCTCCAAAGCTGCTTGGAGATGGTAGAGAGCAAAAGAGTTCTTCTTTTGGGCATCCTTCTTAGTAGTTCTATCAGCTGCACTTAAAATAGTCCAATCTGTTGGTTCAGTGTAGCCTTCTTCTACAATGTCCCATAAACCTTTGCCTATGAGTAATGTCTTCATCTTGATAGACCAATACTCATAATCCAACCCATTAAACTCAGGAATGGGCAGGTTGTTATTGGCAGCCATTGCTTAATCAACAAGATTTTGGAATAAAAAACTACCTCTCTCTGTCTTACTTGCACCAAACAACAACAATTCTCACAACAACAAGAAAACTTTTACACAAAATGCAACTAGCAGTAGCAGTATGCAAAACTTACGAATGTGTTGCAGTCAAAAACATTGCAGGGCAGATCAAATGTGTTGCATTCCAAACAGCGTCAGGTCAGGGAACTACAACAGCTAGATGGATGTCAGGGAACTGCAACAGCAAATTCCTTTCAATTCTCATAGCATTCACAGTCAACAACAAAACACTCCTCGCGTTAACCTCCACGCAACGTTCCTTATGGTCGTTTACTGCGGATCATATACACCACAACGTAGTTTGGAATACAATCAAAGGAGATTAACAACGCGACTTTCAAACATACGCGTCAGGGAGATTATCTTTCATGGTCTCCAATCATAATACACCAAGCACGATTTTCAAACATATGCGTTAGGTTCCAAACGCGCTGTCTATTTGCAAACATGCTGTCTAAATTTTAATACGCCATTTATACAGTAACTCAAATGCACTGCTTACATGCGCGTAGGGTCCACATTACCCGACATTTTCTCCTGATCTAGATGGATATCATTCCACGCTATTCGCTGCAATAGCAAGTTTCTGTAGGACGTCTACGTCATGAATTTCTGAATTTTTGCAGGACGTCTCTTTTAACGCAGCGAATTATCAATCTTCGTTTTAACGTTTGACTCTTCAAAGCACCACGTCGCAGTAATTTGCGATTGACTATCCGAATAACTCCTGCGCACCCGGATCTGATTCGTCAATCTCCACGCAGCACGCTAAACGCAGTCACGCCGGCTACAACAGAATCGTCGCGTAGGATAACCACGCTCCTATGTAACGTTAAACGGAGCAAAACGCAACAAATTGCTCCTCTTTCACAACAAAAACACACATTATCCTCAGCAACACATAAGAGGCTTCCTCACTGCAGCATTTCTTAGCACGTCGCGGGCTTCCACACAGCACGTCCTCGCAATCTCCTTCAACGCGCAGTCTTTGCGTTGTTGATTGCTCACAGCTTGACGTCGTTGCTCTCAACGCATCAAATAGTTTTTTTTTTTATATTTCTAATCACTTCACTTTTCCTTGATCGTTGCTCGTATTTTTTGCGTGGATCGGTGGCGAACAAAACAAGATGCGATTTCAAGCCTGCGTGAGGCAACAATGACTTTCCAAGCTTGCGACGCAATCTTGAACTTCTTCCTCCGAGATTTCACCAAGCTTTCACCAAGCTTCCACCGAGCTTCCTTCGAGCATCCGAGCTTTCTTCGAGCATCCGAGCTTCCACCAAGGGAAATCATCCACCGAGCAACATCAACCACTGCACAGATGAGCAACGTCCTCCACAGACTAGCGTTTGATCGACTTCCTCCGCTATGAGACCAAAATGAGAAACCAAACTCATTATATTAATTTTCTTGACCCAGGTTACATTATATAGTCTTTGTGCAGAACAGGAAATAGCACAATATGGTTGGACATTTATTCTCACAAACAAAACCTTAGCTAGATGACTAACATAGCAAAGACTAATTTTAACTCCTAGATGCTCTCTAATATATTCTAGAATAAGACCAAAACTTAGCTACGTAGGAGAAATACATTCAAAGTCCAACAGAGAAGACATTAGTAACAATAATATCTTCTCCCCCATATGGATGCTGTAGTGGGCCTTTGTACTTGAGGGAGACTCATCTGGATCCCCCTCATCATTTGAAATCAGTTGTTGCAAAAATATCTCTGCACAAGAATCTTCTTAGGTTGGATCGTAGTCATCACTGCCTCTACTCCCCCACATTTCCAAAGAACACTTCTGCTAGGACTCCACATGAGGAAGAGAAGTCAAGATTACCTCTTGTAAAGAAAAGTTGCTTCAATATTCTACAGTCGCATAAGGTAGGACTTGGAGGGATAGCTTTTTTACAACATACATCACTTTATTTGGAAACTTCAACTTGTCTTTAGGCCCCCCAATTTCTGTCACCTAAAGAGGCCTTGCTTGGACATGCTTAAGAAAAGAACTATTACAAACTTCCAAGAGTACTTGGATAAAGAATAGAAGGAAGAGATCATGAAAGATTAGATCTTCATGAATAAGCTGAATCAATAGCCCAAAGGAGAGAGGTATTAACTAAAGCACATTTCGAATCCTTTTTCTATGTGTCTTCAAAAGACAAAAAACCTGCTACAACTATCACAAATCCAACTGCATCTTCCAAAGAAATAGACCAAAGATTTTGATTGCATAAAATTTGGTAAATTTGTCCTTTCAAAATAAGGGCAATAGGGCTTGACTATTTTGCACAATTTGATCCCTAATATTGGAAAGGATCAGTAAACTAATGTCACCAATGCGTAGAGCTTGAAAATTCATGTTATTTAAAAAAAGGCTCAAAACTCTTATGTATGCGAAAGATATGGTCTTTGGAAGTTTTACCCAAATAGTCCCTAAAAATGCAAAAAGGAAATTTCCAAACCTTAGAAAAGCATAATCCAATCATTCGCTGCCACTTGGCATTATGTGATTTGGCAGTGTCCTCTATTTATATTTTTCCACGTTAGCGCTATTGATCTTGTGCAATTGCAACAATTATCTTCTTCTAATTGGTTGAAAGGGATTATATATGTAAAAAGTTTTATTATGTGGCACATAGGGGTGCCACGTTGGCCACTGCATTGGCCATATGTCATCTATCTCTTGCAAATTGCCTAAGCAACGATGGGGGGTTTGAACCTTGGTCTCATGGGCGCCAAGTGCATTGCACTAGCCAACTCAACGACCGTGTTGATGGGAGGTAAAAAGATCCTTCCTTCTACTCATTCTCTTGTCAACGTGTGACAATCATAGCGAATGGGTGTAATGCGACCAAAAAGGAGGTGCATGTGGTTTGAACATGCATCCTCTCTCCCCTAACAACCTCCTGCTAGCCAATTTGTTGTCACACATGATGGTGTTTGAGAAGCCTACTCTATAGAAGACACAAAGCTTCCCTTATATTACAAGGAAAAGAGGCACTGTGAATCAATAACACGACCTGCCCTCTTTAATGCTCAATACTAACCACCACACCATGCCGTCAACTGGAAGGAAAGAGAAAAGTTTAAGTATTTGCCTACTGCTCTTGAAACCTTCATCGAAGCTGTTTGCTGCACAGTCCAAAAATAGCACCCGCATTTGAATAGTTGGATTGGACGCCCTTTTGGCTAGGTTTGGCTAGCTGGATTGCTCTTGAAACCTCTTCGTGAAGAAGGGGTTTGCATGCTTCAAACCATTCGAGTGCCAAGCCAAAGCCAGTGCGTAGGGATCATGGCGCATTTGAATTCTAATTTGCATGCTATTTTCCTTCCTTTGAACCAACCCTTTCAAGTGTCAATTCCTTGGCAGCCAAGGATTGAGATCCTTTGTTTTTTAATTTTAAAACCTTCTTTTGAGAAGAGAAAAACGAATTTTCTCCAATGCTTTTGGAACCATTGTTAAGAAAATCTTGATTTAATCCTCGTTTTGATTCTATTTTTTCCGATTCAATAAGGTTGCCGATTCAAATCGCATCGAAATCCCAAATTTTTCAAATATCGGCAAAAATCGTCGATTTTTTCCAAAAATTAATAATATGCATGAAAAAAGCTTCTTCCAATGAAAAATTACGTTTTCTTCGATTTTTTTGTTGATTCTTTTCCAATGCCAATTTCGGTTTCTCAACTATGCTCGGAACAACAGATGATGAAAAAGGGAATGAGAACTCCTATTTGCCTCTTATGCTGAAATGGCTTTTGAGACCTTCAGGAGGAAAACATCTTAGGATTTGGAAGAAATATCAAAGGTTCTAAAAATCATTTCTGTGTGACCAAGTGAGGTGGCTCCATACCTGCTTTGGCACCATATTGGAATTCACAATATTTTCCAAAAATGAACAAAAGCAATCCATCCACTCAAATGTTATATAGAAAGCATACAAAAACAAAAGAAAGAAAGAGAGACTCAAATTGTGGGGTGCTTGTATGCACCATAAATAATCATTGTATTATTTGTAGATAAGAATCACAACACCCAGATACAATGGATGGAGTGGTGAGGGGTATTCATACCAATACCAAATCCACAATTACATTAAAGAGTTTAATTTGAGTCGACATAACTAGAGGGAGTAAGGTTAATTACAAGTTATAAGGTGGGTTTAACCATAACAAGGTTAATCGCGACCCAAAAGGCTTGCATAATAAAATTTTATAATAAATCAAATACAATTGTACAATGCTTGCCCTTAGGTCTATACAAGATTCCATCATAAGATGTCGGTCTTGGCCATAAGTCAAATTTCACTTTCAATAGTACTTTGATTCTTGAGCATCTAGACATTATACATGTTGAAAAGATTGGTATATTAATTTCATTGAAGATCCAAGTAAGAATGTGTTTTATTCATTTGGTGATGATAGATCATAGTTTTTTGGAGGGCGTGGTGATTTTAGTATGACATTGAACAATAATGTTACATACACCTTCAAGAATGTTCCTTATGTTCTTGATATGGAAAAAATTCTTTTGATCATTAGTGAAATCACCAGGAACTCACAACTTGTTGTGCATTTTCATAAAAATAAACGTGAAGTGATGCATGTGGATAAAAACATGCTCATTGATCTTGGTATAGGTGAGAAGGGGCTATACAAGTTAGTTGATGCGAAGGTTGTCAATTCGTTTGCCTTGGTAGTTGAAGACATTAGTTATGTTCTTTGGCATGATTGGCACCTCAATTATAAGTATTTATCAATTTTTACTAAAATGGTTGATGGATAGCCATCCATTCGAGAGTAGCAACATTCATGTGTAGGATGTCAGCTTGGAAAACCGAGTCGTCAACCATTTGAGACGAGTAAGTCTTGGTGTGCACAAGGTGTTTTGGATTTAGTGCATTTTAATTTGTGTGGTTTATTAAATACACCTTCAATTTGTGGTGCAAAATATTTTTTGTTGATGGTTGATGATTATGCGAGGAAGATGTAGGTATACTTTCATAATTTCAAACTTTTAAGGCCCTTGTAGAGAAACAATCTGGAAAGCAAATCAGGGTCTTGATCAGATTAGTGGAGGTGAGATGATGTGGCTTCAAGGAGTCACACACGAAGAATTGAAGATGCGGAAAACATAAGCTTGAAGATAAAAGCCAAAAACCGATTATGCATTGCAAATAGGGTGCTCAAATAAGCACCATTACAACTAAAAATTATTCTCCCAAATCTGGACATTTTTGGAAGAAGACAAGGTAAGTTGCAACTAGAAGCTAACTTACCCTAGATAGCTAACAATAGGTAGTTAACAACTTAGCTATCTTGAGCTAACAAGCTAACCAACCCAAAACAATATGCCAACATGAAATATCACGTGAGCAATGGGCTCACACATTATTACAAGCCATAACAAATTAATCTAATGCAATAAAATATGCTTAAGCGAATACCTAGGCTAGTTGATGTCCTCATCAACATAGGTAGTATACAACTCCTTACACTCCACAACAACATGGGGTAGTAAAGTGGAGGAACAGGACAATCATGGATATGGCTTGATGCATGGTGCATAGCCAAAATGTACCATATATTCTTAGTAGGTGTCCATGTAAAGCTTTGTAGATTGTTACTCCAAAAGAAGTTTGGTCTAGAAGAAAACCTTTCTTTAGTAATTCATGTTTGTTGGCTATAATGAACAATCGAAGGCATACGGTGCTTGATGTCTCTACTAATAAGATTGTAATTAGTGGAGATATCATTGTACATGAGAAGACTCCTTTATTCTTAGATGATGGTAAACCTCTTAAGATTTCTATAGGTTTTAGAACTACTGATGGTCTTGCAATAAGTAGTGAAGTTCACTTGAATTCAGATACATCAAAGATTGATGAAGAAAAGAAAGATGTGAAGACTCAACCCCATTGGTGTGTTGAAAATCCTCTTTGGGGCAACCTTGAAGAACGAAGCTTGACAAAGGTACATCCAAGTGAAGTTTGTGAGCAACAAGAGCTACGTCAATGACCAAAATGGTATGCACAGATAATGAGAGATGTCAAGTAGGATGAGAAAGTGGTAGGAGGGAAATCTAGGCAAGCTAGAAAAGAGCCTAGACAAATGAACGAGCATGTAAATTTTGCCTTAGTTTCACGGTTTTTTGAACCCAACAGATATGAAGAAGCCATAGGTAAACCAGATTGGGAAGCTGCCATGAAGGCAGAATTTGACTCATTGATGAAGAGTAAAACATGGAACTGTGTGAGTTTTCCCTGGAAAGAAACCCCCTGGTTGTAAATGGGTTTACAAGGTAAAATGTAAATCGGCTGGTTTAATTGACAAATTCAAAGCTCATCTTGTTGCTAAAGGGTATGCTCAACAAGAAGTTATAGACTATGGAGAGACATTTGCTCCAACTGCAAAGATGGTGGTTTTTCGATTAGTTCTCTCCATTGCAGCACAGTTTGGTTGGCAGGTATATTAGATGGATGTCAAGAGAACCTTCCTAAATGGAGATTTGTAAGAGTTGTAGCCACAAGGGTTTCAAGTTCCAAGAAAAGAACATCTGGTTTGTGGGATTAAGTCCCTATACAGATTTAAGTTGGCTTATTGAGCTTGGTATTTCAAATTAGATTCCGGATTTAGTCGAAGCTTTTCTGATCCTAATCTCTACATCAAAATTACAAGTAATGACATCGTCATTCTCATTGTGTATGCTGATGACCTTGTTATTACTGGTAGTGTAGCCCACCTGATTCAACAAGTAAAAATCTGATTTGTATTCAGTTTTTGATATGACAGATTCAGGGCTCCTTCATTACTACCTAGGTGTAGAATTTTGTCAACTTTATCATACTATGTTTATACCACAAAGCAAGTATGCCGAAACACTTGGAAATATTTCAGATGATAGATTGTAATTCAATATCTACACCTATGGAAGTTGGGCTGAAATTGTTAGCCTACAATGATTCATTTCCAATCAATGAGTCGGTATTTTGTTAGTTGGTCAGCAGCTTGATTTATCTTACGATCACTCGACTGGATTTATGTTTTGCAGCATGTTATTTGTCTTGTTTCATGTCAAATCCCCGAAGAGAGCATTGGCAAGTGGCAAAATTTATTCTCAGATATATCATAGGTACCCTTGACTTTGGTATATTGTACCAACAATCTAATGATTTTCAGTTGGTTGGATACACCGATGTATATTGGGTAGGATCAACGATGATCAAAAATCTACTACTGGCTATATGTTTGCTCTTGGATTAGGGGCTATTTCTTGTCAGAGCATCAGAGCAAGCTTCATCATACAGTTGCTTTGTCATCTATTGAAGTAGAATATAAGGTAGCATACAATGCCAGGTTGTGAAGCTGTTTGGTTGTGACACATATTGTATGAATTTCAGATAGATCAGATAGCATTAACATTCATTGTGATAATCAAAGTGTGCTCAAGGTTGGTGAAGAATCCAGTATATCATGCCACAACAAAGCATATTGAAGTTCATCATCACCAATGACCATATCCAACAACCGATGGAGCACAAAGAAATTTGTCTAAATTATTGTCCAACTTCTGAAAAAATTGCTGATGTAATGACTAAACCCTTGCTTAGGTAGAGAAAAAATTGTAAAAATTACGGATAAGCTTGGGAGTTAGTCATTAAGGGTGGGTGTTAAAATAAATAGATATGATAGGGATTTTTATGATTGTGTTGTTTGTTACAACATATTTTTAGGATTTTAGGGATAAACTGTTTGGATTTTTAGGGATAAGTTGTTTGTATTTGTAGGGATAACTTGTTAAGATTTTTTGGATCTGGTTTTATCAGCACCAACTGATTATTAAATTGTAAATCATTATAAATTGGAGCTCAAAAATGCAAATAAAGCATCCTGTGTTACATTTTTTTAGTCTGGACCATTTAGTTCTAAACGCTTTACATCTTTTCTGCTGTCAATTTAAAAGATAGACATAAAACACAAAATTGAGCGGATAGGCCTTCCAACCCAAATGCATTCCTTGAATGTTGTGTCAATGGATTACAACAAAGAGTTATTGGGTTGTAGTTGTGATGGCAGCAAAGTGCATAGTGTTGGACATACAGCACTGCTGAAATTTCCAATAGAGTCTGCAGATGACTCACCAAACCACATCCATAGGAAATTGCATCAGGCAAACATTACAGAAGGAAGGATCCTTAAAAAGCCATAGGGGAAGCAAGAGGAGTTGTCTTTGGCATCAAGCCTTTAAGCTGTACATTTCACATTTAAATTTAAAAAATTACAAAAGGTTATGTAGGTTATATATAAGTTGAGAAAAAAAGAGCTATATACAATACATATGCAAGTGTGAATTTAATTTGTCAAGATTTAAAGGATGAATAACATCCAACTTGAGTCAATCGTTGAGGCATTACAATGTAAAATTTTTAATTGTGAGAAGTGTATTAGCACAACCCGTCAAGACAATGCAACACTTAAAGGGAAAATGCAAGTAATTGAGTTGCAAATGAATGAGGTTGGTTCAAGCATCGATGACTTGCAAAAGAAGATCTTGAAGACAAAGGGAGGAATTGTTTCAATAAACTCAGGCATTCAACAATTACTCATGGAAACAACTCTTCAGGCTCACTAAATTCTTGTATCCAAGGGCCAAATCTCAATCAGGCGTCTTTAAATATTCCTTCTAATACTCGGCAACAATAAAATCAAAGCTATAACACACAAAACTGGTCTTTCGGGTCAAATGCAAGAATCAATGTACCGAAATTCAATGGTGAAAGTCTACATGAAGCTAATGATTGAATGATAAGCATTAAAATGTATCTTGAATTGAACCATGCTAGTATAGAAGATGATGCTATTAAGGTAGCATCGTTATGCCTAGAGGGAAGGGCATAGAAATAGTATGGTTGTTGACACGAAAAGACACAAATCATTACAAGAACATGGGTAGGATCCATAACTGACATCTCTAAATGATTTGACCCCCCCAAAACTGATTAATCAGCTGGTCCAGATAAGACAAAGAAGGCCAGTTTGAATCATTATCAACATTAGGAACAAATATGACAGAACAAATTGGTCCAAAATATGGGTACAAACTCTTTAAAAAGATCAAAGTATCTGGTTTCAAGCTAGCAATGATTCAGGAAATGAGAATGGGTGTGAATCAATAAAATATAAACCTCCACATTAATAACAAAAATATCATACGAACAAAGGGAAGAAACATCCTTCTAGATCTTCAAACGCTAAAGATTCCATAAAGCCATATAATTGTGAAAGAAAGGATCCTAAGAAGGAATATCGGGATAAGAGCAGTACCAATAGTGAGGTGTGTCTAAAGCAGAATTGGAACCCCTAGGAGCAAAGCAAATCTGTAATCTACATAGCTGCAACAACAAAAATTAACACTTACAAACAATTATCGTGCAAGGGTATATAAAGCCATATAATTGTGAAAGAAAGGATCCTAAGAAGGAATATCGGGATAAGAGCAGTACCAATAGTGAGGTGTGTCTAAAGCAGAATTGGAACCCCTAGGAGCAAAGCAAATCTGTAATCTACATAGCTGCAACAACAAAAATTAACACTTACAAACAATTATCGTGCAAGGGTATATAAAAATTAAGTGGTTATTTTTTTGATTGACTGCGGCAGTATCCATGATTTTATAGATTTAGCCACTGATAGGAGACTAAATTTATTTGCTGACAAAAGGGTTGGATGTGTCAATTCTAGAAGGTAATCACTTGGTGTGCAAGGCAAAATTCCACAAAGTGGAGTTGAATAAGAATAACCGTAAATACCAAAGCAACTTCTAATCCATGCCATTAGGTGGATTGGATGTAGTACTAGGAGTTGAATTGTTAACTCCTCCAGGTTTTCCAAATGCAGTCTAGAAAAATGAATTATCAAATTTAAGTGTCAAGGTCAAAGTACACGATAAAAGGATTTAATGCTCCATCTTCATAGTTATTTTCATCATACAAAATGGAAACAAATGATTAGGAAACGAGCATCTACATTTGTTGCTCTAATGTATGCGATATATGCTATACTGATAGAAAACGACAGATAAATAACGAAATCAAACAAATCATCAACAAACACGCAATATTATTTTAGGAATTGCCATTTGGGTTACCTCCAAAGAGAGATTCTGAGCATATCATTGAAATCAAGCCAAAATCATTGCCAAACAATATGAAGCTATATCATTACCCACATCATCGCAAGAATGAAATAATAAAGTTGGTTCAATAGTTATTGAAATTAAGTGTTATCACACCTGACAGCCCGTAATTGTCACCATTCATACTAGTCAGAAAAAAGATAGGTCCTATCATCTATATATTGATCTTAGGGTTCTAAACAAAATTAATACTAAGAACAATTTCCCTTTACCCTTTAGTGATGAGATGCTACATGAATTAGATAGTAGTGCTAAGTATATTACTAAACTAGACCTTAAATTGAGCTATTACTAAATTTGGATTAAGGCTAAAAATATTCTAAAACATGACATTTCAAACTCGTGGTCACTAGAGTTCAAAGTGATGCCTTATGGGTTAACCAATGCACCATGCACCCACCAACAATGGTCTAACTCTAAATGGCTTTCATTGGATCAATGGTGGTATTACACCACTTACCATACATCAACTAAAATGACCACCTTTGCAGTCTTATATGGTTATGAGCCTCCAAGATCTAAAGATTGTGTGCTTAATCAAGTCATTACGCGATTACCTCGAGGAATCCCATACAATTATGTGTGCTTTGTAGACAACACTAAGAAAAAGTGAAATTGTTTGTAAAAAGATCTACACGTTTTGCACCAAATGAAATGTAATGAAAATATGGTCAAAATAAAATGTAATGTGGTCAAATGAAATAATTGGAAATTTAGACGTAATGTAAATGCAACCATCATTGTAAACAATTAACATTTATGTTAATTATCATTTTGATTAAGGCTGTTTACAGTCGGTAGGTCTGGTAGTTTTGTCACGTCACCTTGAAGTGGTTTTGATAACTACTAGGGCCAAAGTATAAATAGACCCCCTACAATTCAATTTGTATCCATTGCATTCATAAGTAAGTCCATGTACGAGGGAGAGACGCTAGACCATTACGACGTAAGGCTAGGTGTAGCATTGTTGCAGTCACAGACTGTAATTGTACATGATTCCAATGATAATGCAAACTCATTCACTTGTGCCAATTGTGTCTCCATTGATGCTAGTGTTATGCTAGATTCCTGTCTCTATGTTGGAAGTGTTGTAGGTAGGATTGCTTAGGTGGACATTAGATCCATGCCATCTTCAAGCGAGCGAGCCGAGTTGCAGGAGTCGATGCTGTCATAGACTAAGTATTGTCGACATACCTGCCGATGCCGTGTAAACCAAGTTGTCGACATCAGGAAGGGCTGACATGCTAACTGGGAGATGTCATCAAATATTGAAGCCGTCATGGATATGCTATCGTAGGAATCTGCTGTCTGAAACTGAGCCGACATACTGATCGCTGTCAGAACACTGTCGTCTAAGTTGTATTGCAGTCATTGAATTCCTGCCATCACATAGGTATTCCTTTGAGAAACATTGTCATTTCTCCTTCCACTAACTGACATTCTTTTGTTTGGGGAATTGTCATCGCTATTTACATTTAGCGCCATTGCCTAGATCATGTTGGGTCGATAAGAAGAAGTGAGAGTGACAAATAAGGAGGTGAATGATAGATTCAAGGTTGCAAGGATGACGACGACAAAATCAAACACAAACTACAAAGCAACCGGTGAGGAGAAGTCCAAGACTGGCGAATCAAGGAGTACAAAGTAGAGACGAGTTTACACAACCAGAAGTGGACAGGGTGTGAAACCCCTTGGACGATGAGAGTCCAAGAGTCGAAAGAGAAAGATGGCAAACATTGTTGTTGACAACGGAGAATGAGATGCAAGATCAAATAGTCGAGGAGAATATTCGCATAGCGGGAGAAGCTAACATAGAGCGGATGGTAACCCTTGAGCCAACAGAAAGGAGTTTGCCAGCGGGTGTGGAAGACAAGAGTTTGTTACTAGAGCAACCACGAAAGGAAGACCGAAACCCCATATCGTTTACTCGCAAAGGAGATCGCGAAGCATTGACGCACAAGAATTCGGACAAAGACTATTTGGAAGAGAGGCACTAGAGCAAGAACAAGAAATCGAGCCACCAACGATCAAAAGAGAGTGGGATAAAATTCCACAAGAACCATCCTTAAGTGACGAAGAGGTCGAAGGAGACCTAATGGCAAAAGCCGCAAATAGAGTGGGCAAGCAGAAATGCCCACCCTTTATTGGAGAGGGAAAATAAGATCTAGCAATGCACATTGGTACTTGCACCACCATATGGAAAGCAAATGGAGTGATGCAACTGGATGAATGGTTGCAATTGTTTCCTGCTACGTTGCAAGGAATGGCAATTGACTGGTACTTGAGAGAAAGTACACAATCCTTTGGACAATGGAATGCTATGCAACAAGAATTTATAAATGAATTCTGTCCGTTACAAGACACTAAAATTATTACGGAAATTTATGCTACAAAGCAAAAGTCGGGCGAAGATGTCAAAAACTATAAAAGAAGATTAAAATAGTTATCTGATAAAATGCAGATGCCACCAATTGATGGATTAGTAAAAAGATGGTTTATCGATGGGCTACTACCCAAATATAGGAAGAAGATGAAGGTTGTACCATCTTCCACATACACAGAAGCCTTGGAGAAAGCAAAAAATTTCGAAAGTGAAGCAAACAACAGTCGGAATTGTGGGGCATCCTAGGAATGAAGAATCTGATAGCGACACTGATGACAAAGTACAAAATGCTATCTATGCTTTCAGGAAGGAATTTGACAAATAATGAAAGAAGTGAAAGGGGAAGCACAAAAGGATCGAAAAGACATCTGGTGCTCAGACTGTAAGTCAGAAGGTCACAAGAACGTCAATTGTCCTAAAAACGCGTATTGTAATATATGCGATATAGCAGGACATCTAGTATTGGATTGTCCATTTAACTTGAAGGGAGCAAGACAACAAACCATGATGATGCAATAGGAAGAACAAGTGAATACTTCAAGAAATGGACAAGGTGCAACGAGTGCAGATATAGAAATAACTATCGAGGAGGAAGTCAAGGAGGTCAAAGTTGACTTTAGTATGATTCAGATGGAAGACCAATCATATAATGCCGAAATTACCAAGAATGGGGACATTTTGCAAAAAGCTGCCCCAAACCACATACTGGAGGGAATTCGAATGGAAACAATACTACTCATATGTGTAGATGGTGTGGACTGGGTAACCAAAAGAAGGCAAATTGCCCAAACAAAGCAAGTACTAGTGAAACTCAGAATGTCAACTTAATTGACATTGGTGAAGTGAGTGACTATCAAGCAAATGAAAAGCAAGTACTAGCGGTTCAAGCTTGGAAGATGGAGTAGTATCTGAAGCCTGCCAAAAAGGAGCGATGGCAGGAAGCCCATGATATGGTGAAGGAGCTTGAAAAGGACAAGCAAGGGAAATTGCTCCAAGAGAAAGCTTTGAAAAAGTCGGAGGTGATGTTAAGCAAACATTTGTCAATGGAATGTTTCGCAACACAAGTACTAAGCACAATCATGGAAGTAAAAGTTTCCAGTTTGCTTGGTGCACTACTAGAATTATATGCCACAGGAGGCGAAATGATGAAGACAAAGAAAGCAGAGGAAGTACGGGAAGTTGCCAACGTCAAGCAAGAAGCAATTTATTGAGCCCACAATATTTATTATTAAAGCCGAAAAGAAACCAACTTTGGTCGACATGGAGATATTGGATCACAAGTTGACCTAGGTAATTGTAGATGGAGGGTCGAGTGTCAATGTAATGCTGGAGAAGACATAGAAAAGTATTGGAGCACCAACAATATGGTCTCCAATTTTCAAATTGTATGGAGTTGATCAGTATGGAATAGAAACAAAAGGCACACTGACAAATCAAAGGGTATGAATGGCACAACAAGACTTCACCTTGGATTCCATGATAATATCAATGCAAAAACCTACTTATGATGCATTGCTCGGACGTGGATGGCTACAGATGGCGAAAGTTAATCATAATTGGGAAAAAGAGAACCTTACATTCAAGAAAGGGCAACCTAAGTACATGATAAATCTCAAAAATCAATCTGTAAGTCAGGATATTGCAACCTTGGATGAATCAGGAAGTTCATCATTAGATGATAAAGTAGGATATGAATCTGATGGAGTATTGTAGTTGGAGGATTTCTCAGAAGATGAATGAGATGACAACAAAGGACTACTTCATTGGCAAATGGAAGATTATGAATTATTCACACCATAGTGCTTATGCATCCACGCAGAAGACGAAAACCAAGATGAAGAGAAGAAAGAACCGAAAGAGGGCCAGAGTAGTCAGACAAGATCAACAATAAAGAAGGACCAAGAGAATGAAAATTGGACATTTTTGAAGATGTTACACACCAAACCTAGCCGTCGGCTAGGTATTCCAAGCGTAAAGACTTTCATATATATATTAGTTAGTTTATTTAAAATTAAATCATCTTGTTGTTTTATATTTTCACTGCGTAATCACTCTGTGCCTTTACGGCGGGATCTGCCCTCCTAGTGGCAAGCTATTTTAATTAATTTATATTCTTTCCTCGCATTCCGTATTTCGCATGATTTATTTGTTCTAGTTTTACTGTTGAATAATAATAATTAATCCATTTATAGATAACCAGAAGGCGTAGCCTTCCAAGTGGTATCAGAGCGGTGCGATCCCAGACGCCGCGAAGTTCTGCGTTATCACTCACCGGAAAGTCGCCGAAGCCGTGCAAATTCTGCGTTTTTATTTGACGTTCTTTCGTTGACGCATTGCCGCCACATTTCCGCGTACATACACAACAAAGAGTAAAACGTCCGCGTCTCCTTAATCAGAATTCGTGCATTGGTCCTTGGTAAAAGACGTCTCGCCAAGCGTATTACAACTTACGCAGCGTGGCCATCTCAAGCGTCACAGCG
Organism: Wollemia nobilis; assembly: GCA_028583015.1. Lineage (NCBI taxonomy): Eukaryota > Viridiplantae > Streptophyta > Pinopsida > Araucariales > Araucariaceae > Wollemia > Wollemia nobilis. The sequence goes on from JAQPPZ010002524.1 coordinate 4,722,306, forward strand.
ACAGAGATACCGTCAGAGCTTACCGGGCGGGGAGAATCCAACCCCAAGCGCGTTTAATTTTGCTCATGGCCGATTAAATCACAAAAACCAGTCAAGTCGCGCACTACAATTCCAGGTTTATAACGAGCGGCATCGTCCAATCACAACGCGCGAATATCGGTGAATTAATCGCGTTACTAAGGTACAATTTAATTTTAATTTTCTTTTGGGGATCTTTATCCCACACGTCTTGTACAACGGATAAAAGACGGTTTATAAATCGGACCGCGTCCTAAGTTAGATGTGACTTAGGTCACATAGTGCTTCTACCTCGCGATTCGTTGGCGTCGTGTTCATTAGCATTTTCCGTCTGTCGCGTGTCTTGTCCTCAGTCTTCAGTTCGGTGTCTCGCTGTCTCGTGTCGTGTGTCCTATCTTCAGTCTTCAGTTCGTCCGTCCGCGTGTCGTGTCGTCAGTTCGTTCGCGTGTCGTGTCTTCAGTTCGTCCGTTCGCGTGTCGTGTCTTCCAACTGTCGTGTCGTCGCGTCCGTGTCCGCTTCGTGTCTCGCGTTTCGTGTCCTCGCGTTTCGTGTCCTCGCGTCCGTGTCCGCTTCATGTCTCGCGTTTCGTGTCCTCGTTGTCCGTCATCTTCGGGCAGTCCGTGGTTAGTGGTTAGTCCGGTGTCGTGTCTTAAATTTGCAATCAAGGAAAGTTGTCAAAAATTGCAGTCAAGAAAAGTTGTCAAAAATTGCCAAAAGCTGTCAAAAATTGCAGTCAAGAAGGAGCCCAAATCCAAATTCAAATCCGCGTCACAGTTGGAGTGACAGTTGAAGCGGATCCAAATTTTTTGCTAAAATCAACCAATTTTGCTGCAGTCCAAGCTCACAAGCTTCTAATCAGGTTATGCTAACTAATGCATGAGCAAAAGGTGGACCAAAGGATCTGACGGTCGATTATCAAGCTCGGAGACGACCAATAACAACGCAAGAAGACCTCATCGAAGCCCGTGTACAAAAAATTATCCTTCTCCTTTCAAAATTGGCAGTTATAATCCACATCATCCACTGGTAGACCCTATGGCTACTAATCCTCCCCCAACTCACGAAAACATCACACAAGGAAACTCAAGTAACTCAGCCGTTTCCAACGATGAATCTCTTCGACTCTTACTAGAGGGTATGAACGAAATTAGTCTCAACCTAAAAACCCTAGTGCGAGCACAAAACCAAACTTAATCCCAATACTAATCCCCAAAATCACTCCCATGCCCAAAGGAATGAAGAAAATGTCGATCATGATGATGATTGGGAACAGCAAAGAGGCGATTCGGATAATTACAGGGATCGCTATCATAGACAGCGGTATAACCAAAATCAAGAAAGGGATACGGGTTATCACCAACCGAGAGGCCCTAATAATTTTCCACGCGTTGATATGCCCACTTTTGAGGGTCATGATCCTCGTGGTTGGATAGCCAAAATGGAAGGCATTCTCGACTTATATCAAATTAAGGAAATTGATAAAGTCCCTTTCGTTGCATCAAAATTAGGCACTGAGGCCTACCAATGGTTCGTATGGCTTAAACGTGAGAAAGGAGCTACTATTAACCGGAGAAAATTCACTACCTCTTTTTTAGAAAGATTTGATGAAGGAGCTACATCATCATACACAGTAAGACCGTTATCTCTTAAACAAGAAGGATCGGTTAGCGAATCTGCTTCGGAGTTTACCAGCTTTACTACCATACACTTTAGACCTCCATCCCGACACAATGGTAGGAGCTTTTCGCAATGGATTGAAAGAAAATATTCGAGTGGAGGTAGACATGCACAATCCAACTTTGCTGAACGATTGTATAAGAATAGCTAAGCTGGCCGAGAAGAGAAATCAGTTGTCTGCACGGCGTGAAACTTATAGTCGTCCTTCGTATCGCAACAATTCCTTTCGTAGAAATGATCAACCATCAAGATACTTTTGCTATAAATGTCGCACTCATCACCCCAAGGAACAAGCATGTGCCCAAAAACAAAACTTTCATATTGAAGGCGATCAATATGAAGGAGAAGAGGAAGAACCTTACCAACCAGAAGAACCTATGCCAGAAGAACTACCAAGTACTCTAGAAGAAAAAGAAGAGGATACAATGGCGATCTCCGTGCATGCCCTCATGGGTTTAACCGCCCACCATACCATCAAGGTACCAGGATTTCTCCGCCAGAAAAAGGTGAATGTGCTAATTGATTCTGGCAATACCCACAATTTTATCGACATCAAAACAGCAAAAGCTTTGAATTTATTCATTAACTCTTCCAACAAAGACAAATTCCAGGTTCTAGTGGCCAACGGGGTGAACGCACAATGTGTTGGTCGCACATCTCAAGTTTCCATAAAAATGGGAACTTATACCTGGTTTGGATCCCTTTTCGTCATGAATTTGGGGAACTCTGATGTCATTTTGGGAGTTGAATGGTTGGAAACATTAGACACGGTTAGCTTCAACTTCAAAAAATTATTTGTGGAATGGAAGGAAAACGGACGAGTCATTCGCTTACAAGGCATTACTACTCCTCCATCACAAATGGTGAGCTCTCATAGTATGGAGAAGATGTTAAAAAAGGGTGGATATGGGTTTATAGCTCAAATTAATTGTTTGGAAAAACAATCTCAAGCAACTTCGGATATTACTCTCCAGAGTTACAAGACATCATAACACATTACGAAGAGGTTTTCCAAGAACCTAAAGGATTACCACCTAAACGATCTCATGACCATGCCATCCATTTGATTCCAGGGAGTGTCCCACCTAACAATCGTCCTTACCGCTATCCTCAACCACAAAAGACAGAAATCGAACAGATCGTTCAGGATCTGCTAGATCATGGAGTCATTCGTCACAAAACTAGTCCTTATTCCTCACCCGTAGTTCTGGCTAGACGAAAAGATAACACTTGGCGTATGTGTCCTGACTTTCGTTCTCTCAATAAACTCACTATCAAGGACAAATTTCCTATCCCCGTCATAGATGACCTACTAGATGAGTTGCATGGTGCAAATTTTTTTACAAAATTAGACCTTCGCTCCGGATTTCACCAAATCCGTGTCATAGAAGAAGATATTCCTAAAACTGCTTTTCGTACTCATGAAGGTCATTACGAATTTTTGGTCATGCCTTTTGGTCTCACCAATGCACCATCCACATTCCAAAGTCTCATGAACCAAGTGTTTCGTCCACTCCTCCGTAAGTTTGTGTTAGTTTTTTTTGATGATATTCTCATATACAGCAAAACATGGACGGACCACTTACATCATGTGGATAAAGCCCTTCACATTTTACACAGAGAAAAGCTATTTGTCAAACGTTCCAAATGTTCATTTGGTGTCCAAGAAGTCGAGTATCTTGGTCATATAGTTTCACACGAGGGTGTCAAAGTCGACCCCAATAAGATTAAGGCAATTCAAGAGTGGCCCTTACCTAAAACCATCAAGAAACTTCATGGTTTTTTGGGTCTCACGGGCTACTATCGCAAGTTTGTACAAAATTATGGTAAGATTGCAGCACCTCTCACAGCACTCACAAAGAAGGATGCTTTTCGTTGGTCGGAAGAGGCCACTCAAGCCTTCGAAGCTCTTAAGAAGGCCATGTGTACAACTCCAGTATTAGCAACTCCCAATTTTAACAAACCATTTATTATCGAGTGTGATGCATCAGGAACAGGAATTGGGGCTATATTAATGCAAGAAGGTCATCCGTTGGCATTTGAAAGTAAACAACTCTCCGGGAAAAATTTGGGAAGATCAACATACGAAAAAGAAATGTTGGCTATTCTTCACGCAGTAGAAAAATGGAGACACTACCTAATCAGTAGTCGCTTCATTATAAAAACAGATCATAGTAGTCTCAAACATTTTCTTGAGCAAAGGTTTTCATATCCGGAACAAAATAAGTGGTTAACAAAACTATTGGGCTATGATTTTGTTATCGAATACAAGAAAGGGAAGGAAAATATAGCCGCCGATGCGCTGTCCAGGAAATATGAAGATGAAGTGGTCATTAACGCTATTTCAGGTCCTTGCTCCCAATGGGTGAATCAATTACAAGATGAATGGTTGTCCAATAGCGAAACTGCTCAGATACTTCAAGACTTATCTATAGGGTCCTCTAAACACCCTTTGTTCTCTTATGAAGATAAAATCCTCCGGAAGAAGAACCGCATTTACATTCCACACAATTCAGAACTCAAATCGAAGATCCTCGACGAATCGCACGCTTCTCCTTCAGCAGGACATTCAGGATTTTTGAAAACATATTTAAGGGTCAAACAATCATTTTGTTGGAAAGGATTAAAAGCAGAAGTCAAACAATGGGTAGCAGAATGCGAAGTTTGCCAGCGCAATAAAGGAGAAACAATCAAATCACCAGGGTTGTTACAACCATTACCCATCCCTGACCGACAGTGGGAACATATATCCATGGATTTTATTGAAGGTCTTCCAAAATCAGAAGGCGGGACAGTAATCTTCGTAGTCGTAGACCGGTTATCCAAATACGCTCACTTTCAGGCTTTACAACATCCATTTTCCGCAAGCAAGGTGGCAAAGGTATTTATGGATTCAATTTTTAAATTACATGGTATGCCAAAAAATATTGTAAGTGATAGAGACCCCATCTTCACTAGTAACTTTTGGCGGGAATTATTTCGACTTAGTGGTACCAAATTGAACATGTCTTCATCCTACCATCCACAGACAGATGGTCAAACAGAAGTAGTTAACAAATGTTTGGGTACGTACTTAAGATGTTTCGCTCAAGATAAACAATACCAATGGAGCCATTGGTTAGCATTGGCAGAATGGTGGTACAACACTTCTTACCATTACTCAATTAAGATGTCTCCATTTGAAGCATTGTATGGCACCAAGCCTCCAATCGTCGCAGATTACATACAAGGATCATCCAAAGTCGCCAAGGTGGATGATTGGTTCCAACAAAGGCAGTCTACACTCACCATCCTCAAAGAGAATTTAGTCCAAGCACAAAATCGTATGAAACAACAACAAGACTTGCACCGATCAGAAAGAACTTTTAATATAGGTGATTGGGTTTTCCTAAGGTTGCAACCTTACAAACAATCATCGTTAAGGATAAAATCCAGCCAAAAGTTGGCTCCACGATTCTATGGTCCTTACAAAATTGTGCGCCGCATTGGAGAAGTAGCCTATCAATTAGAGCTACCAAATTCATCACGAATACACCCGGTATTTCATGTTTCATGTCTCAAAAAAGTAATTGGTCAGAAAGTGCGCAGTCAATCAGAATTACCAGTGCTCGATGAGGAAGGACGCATACATCTCCAACCCGAAGATATACTACAACACGGAATACGAAGATCGAGATCACGTCGGATTCAAGAATTTCTCATCAAATGGCAAGATTTACCGAAGGAGGATGCCACATGGGAACCTGAAAGTATTTTCCAGACATTTCCAGCTTTGAGGACAAAGCTTTCCGAGGAGGGGAGTCATGTTACACACCAAACCTAGCCGTCGGCTAGGTATTCCAAGCGTAAAGACTTTCATATATATATTAGTTAGTTTATTTAAAATTAAATCATCTTGTTGTTTTATATATTCACTGCGTAATCACTCTGTGCCTTTACGGCGGGATCTGCCCTCCTAGTGGCAAGCTATTTTAATTAATTTATATTCTTTCCTCGCATTCCGTATTTCGCATGATTTATTTGTTCTGGTTTTACTGTTGAATAATAATAATTAATCCATTTATAGATAACCAGAAGGCGTAGCCTTCCAGAAGAACTTCGTAGAGTACACTATGGGTGATGCGGTGATTGAAGATAAACCAACCCATCCCATTGATGTACTCAAGGTGGTTGAAGAACCAAAATCGGTGAAATATGAAGGGCCAAGGATGGTGCAGGTAAACCTTGGTGAGGATGGTGAAGCAAAGACGATCAAATGTGGAGATGATTGGGATCCTCTACTAAAAGTAGAAGCTTTTAAAATCTAATGAAGTATAAGGATGTGTTTGCATGAACCTATAAAGACTTAAAGGGGATACCACCAGAACTATGTGTACACAAGATACCTTTGATCGAGGGTGTGCAGTCAATCAGGAGACGCCCATACAAAATGAACCCAAAGTACACAACTCTGATGGATGCTGCGATCGGGAAAATGGTGGAGGTTGGCATCATTTTCAAAGTTATGTCAAGTGAATGGGTGTCACCAATAGTGATCACCTTAAAAAGAGAAGCGAACAAAATCCATATTTGTGTAGGTTTCCAGAGCTAAAATGCTATAACTATAAAATATCCTTTCCTATCCCGTTCATCGACTCCATACTAGAAGAGGTAGTCAGGCACTAAATCTATTCATTTTTGGATGGATTTTCGGGTTATAATCAAATCAGTAGTGTGGAGGAGGATAAGTTGAAGACTACCTTCATAGTAGGAAATGGCATATACGCATACAATTGAACGCCATTTGGCTTATGTAATGCACTTGCTACCTTCTAGAGGATCATCTTATATATCTTTGATAAAATGTCCACAAGGAACTTCAAAGCCTTTCTTGATGATTGGTCCCTATATGGTAGAACAATTGAGCATTTAAAGGCGTTGGGCGAATGTATGGGGTTGTGCTAAAAAGCTCGAATAGCACTAAACCCAAGAAAATGTGTATTATCGGTGCCTTATGGGAAGTTACTAGGACATATTGTTTGTTAAGAAGGCTTGAAGCCGGTTCTAGACAAAATACTTGTGATATTGCTAATGGAAGAAACCCATTATGTAAGCTTTGCGAAAACCTTCTTAGGAACGGTGGGATACTATAGAAGGTTCATAAGAAACTATGTGCAGATTGCCTACCCGCTAGACGCTCTCACACGCAAGTGTTCCTTTCAAGTGGGCGGAGGAACAACAAGAGGTTTTTGAAGGACTCAAGGCACATTTGGTGAAGGCACCCATTTTGGTATATCCAGACTAGGAAAAAGAATTCCATGTTCATGTTGATGAACCAAACTTTGCGACTGGATGTTCCTTAGCCTAGGAGGGACAGTTTGGGCTGGATCAGCCCATATACTTTGCAAGTCGGTTGTTGTCTAGGGCAAAGAAGAACTATAACACCACAAAATCAGAAGCATTGGGAATGGTCTATGCAATACAAAAGTTCCGACATTATCTGTTGGCCAATCCATTTGCCTTCTACGTAGATCACTAGGCATTGCTATACTTAATCAATAAACTGACAATATATGGATGAGTGAGTAGGTGGCTCGTCACATTACAGGAATTCGTGTTTTGAGTAGTAGTAGGACCAGGAAAGAAACATGTAATAGCGGAACAACTTTCAAGGATTCGCTCTAGAGAACCTGCACAAGGAGGAATACTAGATGAATTCCCAGATGCACGGTTGTTCATGATAAGTGCGGTAGCAGCATGGTATAAACACATAGGGGAATATCTGTTAATAGGAGAGTTGCCAAAGGAGATGACAATAGTAGAACAACGAAACATTATTACAAAAGCAACACCATTTTCACTAATTGCAGGCTTATTGTACAAGATGGGAGAAGAACACATTTTGAGAAAGTGTGTCATGGAGGATGAAGTGCAAAAAACATTGAAAGAGGCACACGAGGGATTAGCTGGAGTTCATATGGGGTCCAATGCGACAACAAGGAAAGTGTTTTTAGTAGGATTGTGGTGGCCCACTCTCTATCACGATGCCAAAGAGTATGTGAAGGCATGTGATACGTGTTGAAGAATGGGGAAGCTGTTAAAAGAGGACTTCATGCCATTACACCCTTCCTAGCCTCAAGAACTTTTTGAAACATGGGGATTGGATTTCGTGGGACCACTTCGAACAAGCCAAAAGAGGAAGTGCCGATACATTGTGGTGGCTACTGAGTATTTGACGAAATGGATAGAAGCAAGGGCTCTATCGGATAACTCTGCAAGAAGCACTGCTCGCTTCTTATATGAACAAGTTATCACAAGGTTTGGGATTCCCCTGCAGTTGACAAGTGATAGAGGAGGTCATTTTGTCAATGAAATCATTCAGAACTTGACTACAGAATTTAGGATCTTCCATTCGTTGCCTAGTCCATACTATCCTAGAGCGAATGTACAGGCAAAGGCAACAAATAAGGTCCTGGTTTCCATAATGTACAAGACATGTGGCGTGGAAGGTACCAATTGGGAATAACGGTTGCTAGCAATCTTGTGGACGTATAGGACGACTTTCAAGTCAACAAACAATGAACCATACACTCTTCCAGTTAATGTATGGGCAAGAGGCGGTCGTGCCAACTGAATTCCTAGTACCTAGTCTGTGGGTAATAGTGGAAAACCACTTGAGTGACGATGAAAGCCTAGAAGAAAGGCTCATGGTACTAGTACAACTAGGAGAGAAAAGGGTGATGGCATAGTGGGCAACGAAGATTGCCCAATGATGGCAGAAATTTTGGCATGATAAGCACTTAAGGAAGATGGACTTGAAGACTGGCGATTTAGTGCTTAAGTTTAATGGAAAAAGAGAAATCAAGCCAAGTAAATTGAAGACCTTGTGGCTTGGACCCTTCCAAGTAGGGGAAGTATTGGACAATCGAGTTGTCAGACTCAAGAAATTGGATGGTATAATCTGCCCCAAAACAGTGAATGGTTCTAAGTTAAAGGTGTATAAGGCAAAGGCACATGTAAATGTGATTAACTTAGAGTCATCACAAGGAGAAACTTCTGGGAGAACAAAAGAAGTACCACAACCAGGAATGTTGTTTTACAAACGAGGAGAGCCCAATAGAATTGCTAATACTCGAGAAGATGAATGAATGAACTTGGAGTGATTATTTGGAACATAAAGAGAACCTGTAATTGAACAAAGAGAATTGGAACCTCGACCAATGGAACGTAGAAGATTACAAGTTCATGTTAGATTTCCAAATAATGAAGGTGAAGACAGACTTAAAACCCTCACTGATGTTGCATTACAAGAAAGAGAATCTTGTGCAAGAGAAACAAGGGATGAAGCTCCAAATGAAGAATCAAGGATTCTGCAACAAATGATCAGGGAAATGCATCAATTACAAGGAGAGTAGGAGACCTTGAGGATGTATAATAAACAATTAAGAGAGCAAGTGGTTCACGAATTGGATGAAACAATGCAGCGTCAATGAAATTGAAGCTCCAAATGAAGAATTGAGGAATCTGCAACAAATGATCAGGGAAATGCATCAATTACAAGGACAGTAGGAGACCTTGAGGATGTATAATAAACAATTAAGAGAGCAAGTGGTTCACGAATTGGATGAAACAATGCAGCGTAAATGAAATTGAAGAACTAAGACGAGCAGAGCTAGATGAATTCGAACAAGGACTAGAAATATAGACAAAAGAGCTAAGGGGAAGCACTAATGGCAATGAAGTAGCGCCATTAGAAAGTAGCCTTTTCTCCTTAAGCCAACAGTTTGTCTTCAGAAACATTGAGAATTCAATTAAACACTGAAAGTACTACTAGTACTACTTCCCCATTGATGGGAAGGTCTTGAAGGCATAAAAACATGATGCCACAAAATCGTCAAAGACAGGGGCAAGATGAGATATTCGAACCACAAAGAAGAACCAAGGATAGACCACAACGAGGTCTTGCTGATTCCGCAGGAAATTGAGTAAGTAGAGAACAAACTGCTGTAATTCTATGGAGAGATATTAGGGAAGTACCGGAACAACCCAAAAATGGAGGATGGATTGAAGACTCAAGTAGTGATGAAAATTTCCTACATAAAGAGACCCTTATACTCTATATCCAAGTCCCAATCATGCAAGAAGACAAAGGGATGAAGCTCGAAGTCAACAAGCGGGGGTATGATTCCTTGAAATGGTTCAAGAAGCCGAAAATAATGAACCACTAATTCCCCAGGAGCAAGAGGATGAAAGAATAGAAAATAGCTCAAGTGGTGATAGTGAGCCAATAAGAGGACCACAAGGGAGGCCGAAAGTACAAGAGTATCGAGCTGCAACTAGACAATTGAGAAGACAAAGAAGAGAAGTAAGAAGGTTGCAAAGACGAGTGCAGGAAACATCCAAATGGCCTATGTATACAATAGGCAAAGGAAATGATTCTAACATTGACTTTGACTTCTCAATCCAATATCGAGGAGCACTGGCATAATGTGAAGCATAGAGACAATTCGAAGAAGCATGATAGCGTAGATGATTGTTGCGAACCGATCGAAGGTTGAGAATGCTAAGGCAATTGTATGAATTAGAAGGAAAGTTGTAGAAAGCCGAACAACAAGTGAATGATGATCTTGCTCAGTTGAATGAAACTATGAAGCAAATTCAAACAACTCAAAAAGAACTGCATAATCTTCATGAGCAACTCATGGACAAGGAGAAGATTATTGTGGAAATGGAAGCTAAATTGTTGCAACAACAATCGACAAACACACTATTGCAGCAACAACAAGCAGAATTAATGGCCTAGAAGAATCAACACGAAGAAGCGTTACTAAAGGAGCTTGAACAAACAAAGCAGAAGGAGGAAGCATTGCTTAAAGAATTGGCTCAGACACAACAACGAGAAGCAACATTGAAGAACGAGTTGGAACAAAAGAAACCAATGTTCCCAACTCTGACACAATAGAGAATGAAAGAATTTTTTGTCAAACGAGAAGAGATCTTGCAACAATTGCAAGTAATGGAGGATAAAGCCAATGCCTATGGGGTGGAATGGGCCAAGTACTATAGCTATGCCAAGAAGCTATGCGATGAACGAGAAGCCTACAAGCTCCGTGTTCAAGAATTAGAAACACAACAACGAGAAGTAGCACTGAAGAATGAGTTGGAACAAAAGAAACCAACGTTCCCAACTTTGACACAACAGAGAATGAAAGAAATTTTTGTCAAACGAGAAGAGATCTTGCAACAATTGCAAGTAATGGAGGATAAAGCCAATGCCTATGGGGTGGAATGGGCCAAGTACTATAGCTATGCCAAGAAACTATGCAATGAACGAGAAGCCTACAAGCTCCGTGTTCAAGAATTAGAAAGTTTACAAGTGTCAGAACCAAAAGAGATCGAAACCCCAACAAAACAACAAGAAGTCGTTGAGGACATTGACTAATGTAAAGGGGAGGATAGATGTAGACAACAACACTAAGAAAAAGTGAAACTGTTTGTAAAAAGGTCTACACATTTTGCACCAAATGAAATGTAATGAAAATATGGTCAAAATAAAATGTAATGTGGTCAAATGAAATGTTTGGAAATTTAGACATAATGTAAATGCAGCCGTCATTGTAAACAATTAACATTTATGTTAATTATCATTTTGATTAAGGCTGTTTAGAATAGGCAGTTTTGGTAGTTTTGTCATGTCACCCTGAAGTGGTTTTGATAACTACCAGGGCCAAAGTATAAATAGACCCCCTACAATTCAATTTGTATCCATTGCATTCATCTTTAAGTCCATGTACGAGGGAGAGATGCCAAACTGTTACAGCGTAAGGTTTGGGTGTAGCATAGTAGCAGTCACAGACTGTAATTGTACATGATTCCAAAGATAATGCAAACTCATTCACTTGTACCAATTGTGTTTCCATGATGCTGGTGTTATGCTAGATTCTTGTCTCTATGTTGTAAGTATTGCAGGTAGGATTGCTTGGGTGGACATCAGATCCATGCCATCTTCAGGTGAGTGAGCCGAGTTGCAGGAGCCGACGCCGTCATAGACTAAGTATTACCGAAATACCTACTGACGCTATCCAAACCAGCTGTCAACATCAGGTGCAACACTGTAATGTGAGAAGCCGTCATGTTGACATGCTGACTGTCGTCAGGTGCAGTGCCGTCATGCCGTCAAGTCATTTGCCGTTATGTTGAATGCTGTCTTGGGAGATGCTGTCAGGATTGAAGTCGTCATGGATATGCTGTCGTAGGAATCTATCATCTAAAGTTGGGCCGGCATACTAATCGCTATCAAAATATTGCTGTCTAAGCTGTACTGTAGTCATTGAATTCCTGCTGTCACAAATGTATTCCTCTGAGAAACATTTTCATTTTTCCTTCCACTAAATGTCATTCCCGTGTCTTGAGAATTCTCATCGCTGTCTACATGGTTTAGAAAATAACTTGGAACATTTTAAAAATAGAAAGAAAAACATGCGGATAGACATCATTTTGAGCAAGAGTTTCAAAACAACATCTAGGTTTATGTTTGTCTTCAACCATACAAACAAATGTCTCTTAAGGATAGTTGGAAGAACTTAAAGTTGTCTTCTAAATATTATGGTCCTTGTTGAATACACAAGAAAATCAATATAGTTGCTTATGTTCTTGAGCTTTCATAGAGGTCCAATCCACGATGCTTTTCATGTTTTCCTTTTAAAGCAAAACTTTGGTGCCCTAACTACTGTTCAAACTTAGATGTCCATCTTGGATAGGAAGGTCTTCTTATAGTAGAGCCCAAAGGCATTTTTGAAACACGTATGAGGTCTGTACGCTGTCCTCAAATTACTGAATATTTGATTAAGTGGAAAGGTCTTTCAAAGGAAGAACCTTTGTTGGAGTCCCAGTTTTCAATTATAGCTCATCCATCAATCTCTTCATGTCTCTTTTACTTACCATGTTAAATATCGAGTCCTTCATGGAATTAACGTAATAGACCTGTTGGTCCATTACAAGGCATCATCTTATCAATAAATCTGTTAATGTTTAAATATATACATATTTATTCCTCTGCCTTTTCTGAGCCATATTTACAATCTTTTTGAGATGTGTGAGAAAGTCTTTGTAGTACCCAACATGGTTAAGACATTGCATTATGTAAAAAAGAACTGTGAAATACATTCTCTGAGTTTATTGAGGTTATCTGCGTTCTGTTTTCACTGATCTCTGGGAAAGCTCTACTCAACAGATTTTTTATTCATGTCTTTCCTTCGATTTGTATTTAGTGTGACATTGTTAGGAAAAATTGAGTGAAATTTATTCCATCAGTGTTGGCAACATTGAAGAGGATTCTGTTACTTTCAACAGTTTGTTTTTGATCATTCTGATATTTTTACCTAGAGAGCTGATTGTCCGCTTTTCTCATCTATTACATGTTATTTTGTTCTTGCTTTCAAAATATTTTTCTGTCAAGACATGATTATCTGTCACATAAAAACACAATCTGCTAATGTGACCTCCAAGAATTATAGAAAAGGTTTTGGATACAATATTTTTTGTGGCCACTTCTGTGAATTGGTATTTGGAGGTTGGAGGATATTGCATGATTTTTGTTTTCCATGATTAATCTGTCAAATCCTGTGTTGTTCCAACTGTGTAGGTACTCAGTTTAATACCTTGTAACGTTTTGCCAATATGTAAAGCAATGTTTGTGAATTAGAGACTATTTGACTTTGGTATAGTTTGTAATCGAATGAAATAATGCTGGAAAATTTGGCAAATCTCAGTGTGCAAATTTTGATGATTACATAATTTCTGTATGTTTGTTGTATTTATTTCAGCAGTGCTGTACTGTTCATGCATGAATGTCATAAGCAGAGTATGGTGATTTGTTTGCATGTAGGCCAATGACTTGGTTTCTTATTATCTTATTGTACAATCATATTCTAGGCTTTGTATCATTAGGTTTTTTCATGGATAGTGAATGTTAGATGATTCTAATGTTGATATGTGTGGAACAGAGGCATAAGCAATGAAGAAAAGCCATATTTGCGAAAGAAACTTTTGGAACTCATAAGGGAGGAAAATCATCAGGTATGTATGGTTAGATATTTTTTGTGCATTAGTTGGCTCGATTCTGCATGCTATTTATAGCTAATGACATTGTTATGAGTCGCATATGTTATTCTCCAAGTGTATTTCCTTATAGTAGAATGGAATACATCAGATGATGAACTACCTCATACTATACGTTTTAGATAAAGAGAAAAATACAAGCCTTCATGCATTATGTTTTATTTTATTTTAAATTTTTTTATTTTTATATTTTAAATAGGTAATATAGACTCCTCTACTGAAAACATATGAAGGATTAGTCATTACCCCCACATTTTATCCATCCTTTCCACCATTTATTTTACTAATGAGGCTATGCCTCATACATACTCTAATTGTATATACTCTTATCTTAAGACAAGCATTTGGCAAGATATTCATGGAATCCTTGAACTTAATTGCATGCGTAACCATTCTGATGCAGCTGATGGTCTCAGTTGAATATCAGATTTATAGTTTGGTTGATCCCTTTCCATTTGTTAAGTAGCTGCAGAGAGTTTCTATGCAAGGTCTTGCCTGACTTTGTTTTCCCTTCAAGAAATCTATCAACTAATATTGACCTGCCTCTTTGCACCGGAAAGATGCACCATTCTGGTAGTTAGCTCTCGCTTGAGACCTAGCAACAGTTCATTTATGGAAGGCTTACTTTTCTGCTGTGAGGAAGAGGGAGATGAATGTTCCTGTGATCACAACCACCTATTTTTTCCCCTTAATTCACTTTTGTCTCTGCCACTGCTGAATTTTCACCTTGCTATCTCTTGGGTGAAGAGAAAACTGTCTTCCATGTGATGTCATTACCCTTTGCATGATTGGTCTCATATTTTCACACATTCTTTGTCCAGTGAGTTTGTGTTGCACTTCCTTGTTCTACTTCTTTATTTGCTGTTAGTGCTGTCTCTTCTACTGTTCTTCACCAGGTCTCCAGTTGTCTCTTGACCTATGTTCAAATCATGTAGGGCTCCTGACTGTGGGGATGAGGATCACTTATCAGAATTTAGTATCATCTACATGTGCTTCTTTATTTGCTGTTAATGCCCTCATCCCTTGTATCCCTCTTTGTTTCTTCTAATAGTTGATCTGAGTGAACTGTGGTGGCCATTGTTATCTGATGCTGTAGATAGGATTTCTTTGCCTGTTTTTTTGGAGTGGAATGTCCATGTTCTTATCCAAGAAATACTATAATATAATTTCCTTGCTTCATTTTGAAGTTTGTCCAATGACCAAACATATATATCTTTCTTCATCATTTACACGTTGCAAACTCTTGCCATGTGTCTAGTCTCATAACAATTGCGGCATCAGAATACAATGTTTTCATAATCCACTTGTTGATCCCATTTTTTTAATTCAGATCTAACCTCCATGGATTGTGGCAAAGGTTCTGAAACATCCATAACAACACATATCCGGGTACATACGACTAGATGAACTCTCCTTGGGTATTTCCAATAATCTTCAAAACATCCTGACTGATAAGGTGATATAGAAGCCCAAAAAGCCTAACCCACATTAGAAGCTTTTTAATTGTTTCTTTGTGGATAGAAAAATTCTCACTCCTTGTTCTCAAGTTAAAAGCATTTTCCGCTAAACCATGGGCTATAACCCATTATATTATCCCTGATTTTTGAACTGGAAACGTTGATGAGGAAAAAAAATTTAAGAAGAAAAGTCATGGAGTAATTTGAATTCGATCCCCACTTCCACTTGATCCAATTTTGAATCTTCGAAAACCCTAGCCAATATCCATGGAACTTACATATTAACCCTCTGCTTTTAAGAACTGTTATATCATGCTCGATCATCTCATCCTTGATAATCACTTCTGGTGTAACATTTGTTCCCTAGATTGGACTTGCCCTCTTCCTCTTGTCCCCAGCTTGGCCATCCATACTTCCAACTAGGTCATCTTGACTTCCAATTAGAGCTTTCAAATATAGCTTTCTTCGATGCTACCTAGCTTTTCCTCATATGAATCCTTTCTTTCTTTTTTGAATTTCCCCAAAGTGGAGCAAGAAAATGTGAGGCTCGCTCTTTGCTTGCACTCGCTCCCATAATGCAAATCAAAACAAACTGTTGACATGAACAGAAATCGAAATATATTAGGATGTTTTGCATTTATTTATAAAAGAAATCCCAGGCAAGTTAACAATGTCAGACAAAAGAAATAGCAACTTAATATACATGAAATGGAAAGTTACGAGCATAGACTCACTTTCAATAAGATTTATACTGCCTTCTTGCAAAGAATCTTAATAACTACGTAGGTAATGGCATGCATTAGAACATCAATAAGCAGCTCAATAGATATAGGATATCAAATTTGGGATTTGTATCATAGATAATACTCAGCAGAATTGAAAATCGTTCATCCAGTGATTTCCTGAAATGTCACCAATGCTATTGTACTTCAGCTGACACATATGCTAATTGCATATTTTGAATCCTAGATGATGCTTGGCACAGCTGAAAACTTGCAATCCTAGGACTCTCTAGGAGGTACAAATGCTATTATTACTTTTGTTGAAACATGTGAACTCAGAGAATTGAATCCTAGATGCTTGGAAAAGCTGGAAAGATGCAATCTGAGGACTCCTGGACTGTTATCCATGTTTATACTACTTCAGCTGCAACATGACTAATGATTTACTGCAAGGTGAGTATAGGCCAAGTTGTAATTCCTGCTGCCATTTCGGATTTTAGGGCCAAACCTCATGATCCTGGAGACGTGCCCCACCGTAACAGGCAGTCCCCATCTCAGAAACTCCATGAAACATAGGCTTTTCCTGGGGAAGTAAGATCCCTTACATTCCATGAATGATCTTCATTTGCTGGATCAAGGTTTCTTTGCCTTTCCCAAGATCTCCTCCTCTATTTGGGATTGGGATCCTGCTACCAAAACTGCTAAAGTTTCATTTTAATCCTGTCATGCATTGTATCTTGTTGGCACTCTTTTGATTAGAATCTTGTGCTTTCTTTGTGATAGGGTTTGCTTGAATCTAGCATCCTTTCTTGGGCTTTCTTCCATCGATAAAATTATTTTTCTTGTATTTTCTTATTTTTTTTCTTCTTGCTGTTGTTGCTAATCATCTAAGAGTTCACCTTTATATTTTTAAACATGTAATCATCCTCCTTTATCTTTTTTCCAAGATGCTTTCTTTGAATCTATTTGTGCTCTTGGCATAACTTCCTCTCCCTTCTCCTTTGCTTGCCTCCATGCTCACTTCAGTATGGAAAAATTCTTCTCCCCATTTTTGGATGACATCTTCTTCCTTCAACCAACAATATTTGCCTTCAGCTCCTAACGTCCTTCCTTTTCACCTTGTTTATTTTGTGAATAATTAGCAGCATGTTTAGCTTGTGAAAGACGGTTCCTCGCCAAATGTCCCCACTCATGACATGCATGTCAATTGACGGAGTGTATTCATGGTCTCTTTCTTGGTCCCACTGAAAAGGCAGCGGTCGATTGGTTCAAGCATCACATTTATGGGCATACGTGCCTAATCCTGCAGTACATTAGGCCTGATTAATCCCATGGGCTAGTACTTCATGCTTAAGCCAAATTTTAAAAACCATGGCCCTCCTTGAACAATCTACTCTTGATCTTCACCACTAGCAAAGACAACAATGAAATAGCCCCTCAGGCCCAATGAAACCTCATATTCACTGTTGGTCTTCCAGTTTTTCACCTGTCTATTTATACAAATCCTTCAAGGATAACTCTAAGCCCAAAAATCTGCAATGTAATGCCCTAGTAGCTGGCCTTGCCACATTATTATTCAGCTTATTTCAGTCAAGCCTTATTTTTGAAGTTTCTTGCAATGCATCTCTACATGCCATTATATGTTTCCCGGTTATTTATGGGCATATGTGCCTAATCCTTTTGCCAGTACTTCACTCTTGCCGTCTGAATGTGCTTCTCTGTGAACTAACCCCAGAAAAAAATCATTCCAAAATTTTATAAATCCCATGAGCTAGTCAGAATTTTAGAAATTATTCCCCTTCCTGGACAATCTACTCTTGATCTTCATCAGTAGCAAAGACAACAATGAAATAGGCCCTCGGACTTAATGTAATCTCATATTGACTGTTTGCTTTCCAGTTTTCACCTTTGTATTCATACGCATCTCTCAAGGATAACTGTATGGCCAAAAATCCGCAAATTAAAGCCCTAGGAAAATGCATTGCCACATTATTATTCAGCTTATTTCAGTCTAGCCATATTTTTGGAGTTTCTTGCAATGCATCCCTACATGTTCTCCATTCTATGTTTCCTGGTTGCAAACAAAACTACATCTGCAGCTTTAACAGATGTTGCCTTCCTAAATTGTTTTCAGAGGTAAAATCTGTTAGCCCCATGATTTTATGTTTTGTATTGTTTGTTCTTAAAAAAATTTGTTGTCATGATAACTGTAACGAATCCGCAATTGCATCTTGCATTTATCACATTGTGTGCTCTCCTTAAAGAAGACATACATTATTCTCATGTTCTGGAGGAATCCTATTTCTTATTGTGATTATGTCTTGCCAAACTTTTCCTTAATGGCTGTTCTAAATCGATGTTGATACATGCTTCACATTTTCGTGCTTAACATTGGATAACCAGTGTTGCTTGGTATTGTTAGTTTTAAGTCAAGAAAGAGTGTATGATAATTTTTCTCTAATCACCATTTGTTATAGAACATGTATGGAGATTCCTATTACTTTGGCAAGAGCATGCTGGTTTGCTGCTTTGTTTTATGTTTTTGTTGATCTCCAGTTCGCTTTTCACAAGGCAGCATACTTTCTTGAGTTTCTCTTTGTTGTATGCAGATGTAAAACTTTGCTACTATTATATCAGGTTCAAATACTTGTTAAGGTGGAGAGTTTTACAGTCTGAATTCTTTTACATTTGTCTATTTCTAAAGCCTCACTTAACATAGTTGGCATAAATCCTTAACATGTGCAGGAACTTTGTTGTCTTCTGTAACGACTAGTGCATTTTTTGACATGTCATGATCATGGAATTTGTTGATGTCCTCCTCAACGATTCTAAACTTCATTACTGATCAGATTTCTATTCCTATATTCTTTTTCTCATTTTTGTCTTTATTTTTCTTGGGGATGATTTTACAATGACATGCAAAGCATCTACACACAGTCTACTGGAATCCAGAATTTCTTTTTGTTTAATGTATCTAACATTTTCTAATATAAGTCTTTCCTAGATTACAAAGGCTGGCTTTCTAATCCACATAGCACATATATTTTTCCGAATTAGAATAATGAACATAGTTGATTTGCTACAAGTAAATTTTCATCGCTTTATCGTTTTAAACCCCAAGTTTTATTTATTTATTTATAAGTCATGTTGTGCCATATCAAATATTTATGAAACTGTCAATAGAGTTCATTTGTTCTAATGGAAATTATATACATGTTTCATCATGCAGATTGCAGTTCAATTAGCCGTTTTGGTATCAAAAATTGCGCGCATTGACTATCCAAAGGAATGGTATGCATATGTTACTGTAGTTTTTATTTTCTTATTTCTTTGTCACTAAAGTATTCTGTGAATCCTTGAGTAAGAACCTTTTTTTTCTTTGTAATTGCTTCAATAAAATATGTGAGGACACCATGTCAGGTTTATTGGTATGTAGTAGGGGAAATAAATCCAGTAACTTTTTTTTCAATAAGAACTTTGCCCATAACATATTTTAAATGGAATTGATTATTCTCTAAATAATTAATGCAGAATAATTACCTTTTTAATACTTGGTATGGTTGTGTAGTTTTCCCTCAAAGAGTAACTTGTAGGTAAGTGATGCAATCTTCTTAATGAGAACTGTCGTCAATGATGCAGGTGGATAGTCCATTACTTTCTGTTGGGTTCGTATTTCATTCTGTGCTATAGTCAAACATTTATTAGAACCTATTCTGATCCTGAAACAGTGTACAATATGTATAGAAATTATCATCTATATCCACAAGAGGCTACAAAAATAAAATTATAATTCCATGATATTATAAAGTGAAGACGTAGGAAAATAAAATTATAATAATAATAAGAGGGGGAGAGAAAATAAAAGAGTAACGCTTAGATGTATTTCGTCACATTAATAAAACTATAATTTATTTAATTATTATGAATTTATAAATAAATTAAAAATTATTAACTAGTTCTAGGGGACAGTGCAATGGTACGGGCCTTGGCTCTTCTTTGGGAGGTCCAAGGTTCAAACCGCGGAGTGGGTGAGTGTGTGAGGGGGTGGCTTTGTGTTAAATTCCCTATTGATAAGCATAGCTTTCGGATTTACAAGGGGTCATGGTTGGGAGGAGACTTCTCACACTAACCAAATAATAAAAATAAAAATTACTAACTATAATATTTAAATTATAATATATAGAATTAAGATGAAGTTTTTATATAATATTATAATGTAATATATTGGATGATAATATGTTTTTTAATTATAATTTAATTTAGATAGGTCTCATTTGTATACGTAAATAATGTAATTTTAGTTATTTTAGTTTTTGTATACGTAAATAGAAATAAATATTTGAAAATTTATATATAGTTATCAATTTTTGTATGGCCAAACCCAAGACAAAAAAAAAAATTGCCGTACCGGCGAACTGGATTCTTCGAACCCGAACCCGAATCCAAAACGAACCGGTAACATTGTTTATATGTCTACATGGCTATCGTGCTGCTTGTTTTTATTTGATTTCTTTCTGATTTTTCTCAGATTATTGTGAAGTTTTTCAGTGTAAAGTTTATTTACATGTACTTATTAAAAGCTAATGCTTCTATTTTCTATTGCAGGCCTGAGCTATTTTCTATACTTATACAAAAACTTCAGTCAGCTGATCTCCTTACTACTCAGAGAGTTTACATGGTTCTACATCGGACATTGAAAGAGTTATCAACCAAACGTTTGACTGCAGATCAACGTAACTTTGCAGAGGTTTTTATCTTTTAAATTCTGTCAGGGATCCTAGACTAAAAAATTAATTGTTCATAATTCAAAAGAAAATTTTAATAAAAAACCTCTTCTCAACAATACATTTTTTAGATTTGGATATATATGTATACATATTTCCATGGCTCTAATTTATTCCTGAATAACAGATTTAAAAAAGAACTGCAAATATTTTCAAAAAGTGAAATAATCATGATTTTTCCTCTTTTTTCAATTAATTGCTTATCTAATATTTACCAGGTCTTGCTGATAAATTGCAGTCCACGATTTTTTCAACTGTGATATCCTATGTTACCATATTTGGCATATATTATCCGTCAAATTCGAAAATTGAATAATTTGAAGGGTATTTGAATAAATTTGTTAATATTTATTGATTACTTTCGCCCATGTTCAAGTTCCAGTTCCTTTCTGTCTCTGCAAATCCATGAATTATTTCCTTCTTCACTTTGCAGTCATTGATGATACCGTCACCCTCGTTAATGACGTTCAATTTCTGTTATGCATAATAACATATGCCAGTTCCAAGGAGGAGGCTTTCTGTATTGCCTGGACAAGGGTAGCTAGGCTTGTGCTGGTTGGTTGAAGCACCATATCTTGGTATCATTTTGAGTATTTCCATTTTCACATTTGATAAAACAAACATATCAAGGAAAAAAACCTGGTTGTGAACCAAAGGAAAGCGAGGGATTAAATTTGTTATTGTCCTTGAAAGCGATAAGTTAAAAACCTTGAGCCTGGGCTGCTTGTGGGTGGGAACAGCGATGTTCATATGAAATGATGGTATATGGGAAGTGTACAGGTTATTGTTGGTCACAAATCTGCCACACGAAAGGATTTTGGTATGTATACGTGCCCTGGACCTGGACCAACATTGAAAGGCCGGAGGGAAGAGATGCCCTCTGTGCCAGTCTCCGGAGAAAGGCCGGCTCCTTACTCAAGCAGGCACCTTACTCTAACCCAGTCAGCAAGCAGGCGCCTTACTCTGACCAAGTCAACAGGCAGGCACGTTACTCAAGTGGCGCCAAGCAGGCGCCTTACTCCTGTAGGCGCCTTACTCATGTAGGCACCAAGCAGGCGCCTCACTGCCATACATTGGAGACGCTTAATATGACCAAACCAGCTTTGACCGTTGACCAAGGGGCTAAGGAGGAGGTTGCACGTGAAGACAAAGGAGAGATATTTTAATTATGCAATATTATTAAAATAAATAAAGCACCTCTATTATTAATTGATTGGTCGGATAACTTTGTAAGGTGAGCATTTTTTCTCACACTCACGAACCGATCGAAGTAGCAATTTTCTAGCGATCGATATGGGCAACCACGCAAACGGATTTTGCTAGCCTGATTATAATTTTGTTCTGTTAAAATAGAACACACTTGATTTATCTTACAAGGGGTAAAATTAGTGCGTGACTGTTTTAATTAATGCATAACTGTTATAATTAAATGGCTGTAATATTCATTGCATATCTATTGTAACTGCAAGTCTGAAATAGGCTTGCCTAAAATTGTAACAGAGGAAGGTTGTGCATTGTATAAATGCACAGGTCTTCCCTGAAAGAAGGATGATCAATTTTACATAGAAGCTGATTTATTTTATTTCTTGTCTAATCTATTAAGAGTGCAAATCCTCTTATTTGAGCAAGCTCTACGTAGCTAGCCGGGCGGACTATCTGCGGGAGCTTGGGCCCACTCCCTGCAATAGTCCTCCCCTGTTTCATTTCTGTTCTTTATTTTCAGTATATTAAATTTATTGCTTTATTTAATTTCCGCTATGTGTTTTATTTTCCTCACATTTAATTTTTTGTACTTTCATTTCTGACATTTCATTTTCAACATTTTAATTTATTTGTTTATTTATTCTGCACTGAGTTTGGATGAAATGAAAATGTTTAAACATCTCCCACCAAACTAAAATAGGTACAGAGGAATTCATTACCCAACACTGCAGACATATACTGTGCATGACACTCGTAAGTTTACGGACTTGCCAGATTGATAATTTATGGAAGAGAAATGATTGTTTTTCAAGACATAATTTCTGATCACCAGTCCTCGAAAGTCTATTGTTGCTTTGTAGACTTCAGGAAAGCTTTTGACACAATACCTTGACATTTACTTCTTGAAAGACTTATGACAACAGTTTCACGGTTGTATGAGTCTGTGAAGAGACGGTTTCGCTCTCCACAGGGGCTTTCAACCAGTATTCTTAGCACCATAGGAGTGAAATAGGGTTGCCCTAACAAGCTGTGGGTGTGCTGTCTAGTGACCTTGCTGCCGTCTGAACTGGATGAAGCAAAGCATTTCTGACCGGTGTCACCTGGTCTGTCGGAGCTAGTGAAGTAAGTTGTGATGAGCCGATGTTGAGGGGGGTGAGATCCATCTAGAGGAGAGCTTTTATGTTGACGAAACTGAGTTATCTCCCTAAGAAAGACTCCAAGACACAACTGGTCCGAGTATTTGAAGAAGGTAGAAACAAACCGAGAGTTGTCCCTGAAAAGGCAATGGAATCTGCCTCGAATCTTGTAATAAATAGGACAACAAAAAATAAAGTGATGCAGGGTTTCATCTTCACCCAAGGAGCAAAACAAGCAAACCTGCTCCTCCCTCGGAAGATGGTGATCTGACTCAATATGAAGTTGGTGAGAACACACCCTGAGTTGCCCAATTGGAATCCGAAGACTATGCATAGTGTGCTGCTGAAGGTATTGCGAAGGAACTATTTTGCCCTCTTGAATCTGCAAGAAGTGCTCACAGTAGAAAGAGAGCAACCCATGAACCTAAAGATATAATTGCAAAGTGCTTCAACAACAAAGTATAAACCTAAACATACCAGAGATATCACAGAGCAAAGTATAAAACTAAAGATAAAGATACAAAGTGCTTCACACATTGGGCTGTTGAATGAAGATAGCTTGCGATGTAGGAGTATTACTCAAGTTACACAATCTCAAAATTAAATGGAGGTTCCTGATGGCCAGACAAATGCTAGTTTTGTAAATACAAAGACAAATAATGGAAGAAAGTGGGAGACAAGCAAAAAGAAAAAATTGAGATCAAAGACCCCAGGGAGAAATCTTATTTCCTTTGTGAGGTTGGTATGGTCACGTAGATGATCTAAAGAAGGAAAATGATGTACAGATGATTTGGAAGAGCAAACAAACATTTGCATGGGATCTATTCAACATGTGTATACATTTCTTGGTATTTTAATAGTAGGGTCTTTTATGACCCACATGGGAAATCTGTGATTCAAACAACTTGCCATTATGGCATATTAGTGCACTTAGGGTCTCTCTCTCTCTCTCGCGTGCATGCACACACACACATATACATGATAAATTGTTTGGTGTGATAGAGCAAATTGTTTATTCGAGATAGTTTACATTTGTAGATAGTTTCCTTTTGTAGATGGTCTTATTCATTGCAACATACACAATAAGATCTCTTGGAGAAGGCCATTTTGTATGGTTGTTCAAATTCATTGTAGACAACCTAGGAGGTTAGTTAATTTCCTTGTAGATGATTAGACTCGATAAATAATCCTAGTTCATGTGGTTCATTGGATAATGCAAGTATTTATTGCATACATTTTTTGTGGTTATTTATATCTGTGGGGTGTATGAAAAAGGATACAACTTGATTACATAACCTTGTATCGAACTACGAGATATGTGGAGTTTTTCCTACTCAACATGGAGGATTTTACCTTGAAGACCGCTCTTTGAGGGCTAATGGAGGATATGTTACACACCTTTAAGAGATGTTCATGTGTAATGTTTAGTTTGGAGGGTCACCCATAGCTACGTGTTACTGTGAGTTTTAAATTTGTGGGCAGCTAGTGGTTAGGGTTCCAACTCTATGATAGTCGTTTGTATTGTGTTGTCATGGGCCATTCAATACTCATGTTGGCATTTTGTTTTTAGGATGCTTTTCTTCTTGAATGGGTTAGAAATTTGACCATCTCAAATTGATCATTTTTAGCTTATATATCTTTTAGCTATTGCTATACATGGTCGTCATTTATATGTATATTTGATAGAAATAGTTTGTGAACTTGTAGAAATTCACAATGCTTTGTGAGGACCAAATAGAATCAACACATTACTTAGATAACCTTAGAAAGATGGAAAGAACATGAAAAAAAGGAAAGACATGAAAGATGGGGTTGGTGCCCTTAGACACCAATAATCTTCTTCACAAATTCGACACATCGATGGTTAACATACTCCTTTTCATGCCATGACACATATCTGAGTAATATCAATTTGACATATTAATGGTTAACACATTATCACATGGATCACCTTACAAGGTGTCAGATGGGCTTGTAGGCTTATACAATATATTACATCATACAGAGTAGACCATGGCCAATAAGTAAAACATTACACATTTCACCAAAATGTTCATTGGTTCACTGCAAGAGCTTGTATTAATGATGTGGCATTGCAAGCTTGTAATGGGCACTAGTTTTGTTAGTAATTGTTGGTCATTTTAGCGTTAGCCTTTATCGTAAATTGGGATTCAACTGTGTTACTAATATATGCATGTTGAAGCATTTTGTAACAATGGTCTTTTCATATGTTGCTTGTTTGCATCTTTGTGTTTATGTATTGCTCATATATCATGGTGTCAAATAGGTTTTGAAATCCTTTTCTCTCTTAAGAAGAAAAACAGGTTGTGTGCTGATAGTGCTTATGTGAGTTTTTGTGAAACATGATGCCATGTTTCTTGAAGTATGGAAAGGGTGTGGTAGGGAAGGCCAGGCTATCAAGGTTAGGAGACTGCTGCTTCTGTAAACTGTGCGCTTTGGTGAAGTTTAGATGTGAATTTGGATAAAATGTGCTCTGCCTCAATGGGCACATATGGATAATAGAGAAGGATCACAAAGACTATGGAGCTAAGGAAGAGGTATTGCATATAGCAGCAGGAAACTGCTTAATATAATCAATAAAAGTTAAAACAAAGACCGGTCAAATTTATTAAATGAAGAGACATTGTATATTGTGGCAGACTAGAGACATTGTATATTGTGGCAGACTAGCGTTTATATTGTTGTGCTGTAAATTTCTATTTGTTGGGAGGCTTTTATCCCTGCATTACAGAAACTTACAAAGACATGTTGATGTTTTAAAGTCATTTTGTGATAAATGTGGTTTAAAATTCAGAAGATGAAAATAAATGGAGTGATTTGTATGCTACTCATTTAAAAGGTAGTTGTTAGAGGTGGTGACATCCTATGTTTATCAAAGAGTTTGTTTTATATTTATAGCCTTTGCTGTACTTCAGTCCCAGTTATGAAGTGGAGCATAGTTGAGAAAATCAGAATTGGATCGGAATCAGCATGGAAGAAGAATTAGGAAAAATTGGGAATTGACAAAAAACTGGCCAAAAAAAATACCGAAGAAGATGCAATTTTTCATTGAAAAATGTTTTTACATGCATATCATAATTTTTTGGAAAAAATAGGCAAAAATCGACAATTTTGAAAAAATCGGGATTTTGATGCGATTTGAATTGGCAACCCTCCTGAATTGGAAAAAATCGGATGGGATCAGGATGAAATTGGGATTTTTGTAACTATAAAATCGAGCAAATATGACGCTTTCTTGCAATGTTGAAGAAACAATTGTTCAGCTTGAATCTGAAGCATTCCAACAAGAGCTCTTTCTACATGCTATGGTTTAAGAATTCTTCCTCTCTAATTTTTTATTTCTATGCAAATAGTTCATCATCTTCGAGAGCATTGCTTTGGCAATATATGTAACCTATTAGATGTGCTCTCTTTTGGTTATTTCTTTTATTATAATTATTTTTGCGGTTTTAAATTGTTAGTTAAATAGATCCGAGGTGTAGATCAATTGGTGCGGCAAAACTCTGTAAGGGGGACGGATGCCCAGGGTGCGAATCTCGGGCCTTGCCAAACTGAATGCTTGTCCCTTTCATGGTGCTTTCAGCGTCATAAAAGGTTTAAAATGAATGCGGCATGGTGGTTATAGGGGTAGACTACGCAGAGTACTGTGTGGCGGCTTCCGAGGCGGACAATGCAGAATACTGTGGTGGCAATAAAGACGACAGCGTGCCTGGATCATCGTGGTGGCTACCGATTCCACCATGTAAAAAAAAAAAAAATTGTTTCTTAAATACTTTATCACATCAATAATATTTAGAATGTGTTGTCCTGCTCATATACAGAGCTTCTTAGAGATGGATTTAATTGGATTGAAAGTTTGAGAACACTCAAAACTAACTTCCATCCCTAGGAGATTATGGGCTACAAATGGCCCTGTGAAAATATTTGTCCTATGGGGCCATATGATAGCAAATATTCCAAAGACACCACTTCATGGGAATATTTATGAACAACTAGTGAACATTTAGTATAAGGAGGGTGGTACAGGTTGAGTTTGATGGGTTTTGTTTTTTCTAGGGATTCAGTCATATGATCATCCTCTTGTGGTGTGAGGATAAACTATAGCTTGCTTGTTCTTTGATCTTTGACTAGGTTTTGATCTTGCTCTTCGATATTATGCTTTGTATAGTTGCTATTGGTAGTTGGCTTCATTTGATCATCTTCTCAGTGCTATTATTAACCACTCTTGGTCATCTGTGCGCATTAGTAATAATTCCTTGTTATCTCATTTATATGTAGATCTTTGATATGGTCTAACATGCATAGCGCCTGTGATGACACAGGCTATGCATCTATTTGCTCATTGTTTTTTTTTGGACATGATTTTGCTTAGTTTCTCTTGTCCTGCTAATGCTATCTTAGTCTGTGCTAAGATGATTTTGACTTTTGTTTTTTTCTTTTTTAAATAACACTTTTGTGTTTTTTCTGGTTGACTGAGGCTTCTGTTGCTTATGATGTTTATTGGACAACCCATCTATCATCGAGATGTCTCCATTAGTAAAGATTTAGAATCAATATCTTGTTTCATCCTTGCTTATAGTTCAATCTAATGTAGGAAAGTTTTATTTGAAGAATTAAAAGACTTTCGTGAAAATTTATATTTGGATGCTTTAAACAATTTCAGGACACGTACTTGCTTTGTTCAAGATGGGCACGATAAGTCCTATTTAATTTCCTTTTTTGGTTGACCATGCTTCTATACAGTTAGCTTGTGTTAATTACCTGGTTTTAAGGAAGAGAATGTCAAAATATTTGGTTCCTTCTGGGGTGGTTCTCATTGATATTCATCTTTGTGGTGTAGATTACTTCCCAGCTTTTTGATTATACATGGCATCATTGGCATGGTGATATCCAAACTATTCTCCATGAATTCTCTGGTCTTGTACAAGCTCCCATGGGAACTGCTTTCTCATTGGAACGTCAACATGCATTACAATTGACATGTGAGAGATGGCTCCTATGTTTGAAGACATTACAGCGAATGCTTATTTCGGGATTTCAAAGTGATGCGAAAAGTGTTCAAGTATGCTTATTTTTGCTTCCATTTACTAATCTAAATCGTTTTGGCTTTGGTTAATACAAGTTGGTTACAGTTAAGCTGCTTTCTTTTTTTTTGGCACTCTCTTAATACCATTATAGTTGTCTTATGGATCATTTGATGTCTTTTGAAGAATTTTAAATTTATTATCTGTACTGAACATTTTGCAGGAGGTTATACCAGTTAAAGAAGTCTGTCCAGCAATGCTGCAAGCAGTTCAATCATTACTTCAGTATCGTAAGTCATATACCTCTTATTTTGTTTTTTAATTAGATTGGTCCCACCTTATCCCAGAAATTTTTTGATTCCAATAGGTAGCTTCAGCGTGATATTGGAAAAAGTACCTATTTGAATTGAAACAGGGAGTGACAAACCTGAGTGAGCTGTTTGTCAAAGACTACAAATTATAGTTGTGTGTATTATTGTTTGGGTTGAGCTTTTCTGATTGGTCATTGAAAATTTGTCAGTGAAGTATAAAGATTTGTTTGAGCAGTTTATTTAGCACGTCAAATTTCTTCTTAAGAAAACGTTGTTGTTAATCACTTTGGTCTCTGTTTTGCAGGCTCTGCTTTTCAGCAAGGTGATGATAATTTTCGTGCATTTACAGACAAGGCATGCTTGAAGTTGATGAAGGTTTTGATTTCAGTTCAGAACGTACACCCATATTCATTTAGCAATCAGCATGTTCTTTCTCCTATTTTGGACTTCTGCTACAAGCAAATTACTGATCCAGAACCACATATTGCTGCTTTTGAAGCTTTCTTGATGCAATCCATGATTTTGTTTAAGTTTATGCTTCAATGTAAAGAGTACAAGTCAAACAACACCGGTCGTGTAGTTGGTGATACAGTTGTTACTGTGGAGCAAGCAAAGAATAATATTGCCAGAGAAGCTGAAGAAATTCTTAAGTCTCTCATGGTGAACGAACGTGTGCTGCTGCTGTGTAATATACTTATACGAAGGTATGGTTTAAAAAAATGTGTGTTCATCTACCAGTCTTTAAGAGATTGAATGTTCTTACATCTTTGTATTGTTTATACCCTCTCTCCAATTCTTTATATGACAATTATGAATCTTTTATTTATGTGTTGATGATATCATAGTGATGGAATAAAGGAGCAAAATTCCCTCTTAAGCAATAATGTTACTCATTCTAGTTATTTATATTTTCTTCGATGGGAGACATAGTGTTCCATTCAAGGAATGCTTTACCTGTTTGGAATCTTAGCAAGGTCATAGATTTCTCTTATATTTGCATCATATATTATATTAAAAGAAGCAATAATTTTACAACAGCCAAGCCACAGCCTTACAAGGAAACTCTTTCCCTATGTAAGCAATGAAAGAAAGCATTTGGATTTGAGTACTATTGGTTCAAGAAAAAATATTTTTGAAACCATTCAAATTTAGCTTTGATAAGCAGAGCCAAATGTTGCTTAGGTCCTCTAGGAGAAGTCATGAAATGTCTTGTTGACGTCATGTATTACATCTTAGGCAACTGCGTTGACTGTCAAAGAGTTTTGTATCTCTATTTGATCATAAAGATTCTCATAGAAGAGGACTGCATCATGGCAAATGGGGCATTAAAAATGAAGTGAAATTCAGTCTAAAACCCTATTTAAAAACCGCTGGATATATGGGGCAGTTAGTATGGGGCATCACTTGATCAAATTCTTGCAGCATAGTTATAGGAAGCATTCACATCAATCCACTTTCAATTTTTGAACAGGAGACCTGAGTTATGTAGTTGTCTTTTAAAAAGACAGTTCTAAGGGATCATTTTACAAAATTCTTCAAAAGCAAGTTGGTTGGTTCTTTTCAGTAGGTGGGCTCAATTTGGATAACATGTATGCCAATGATGTAAAACTCAAGAAAAAAAAGGGGCTGAAAGAATTTATACTTCTTGAAAGTTTCTTTAACAGTAAGAAACAAATGTAAGAAAACTAGAAGAAGAAAGGGGATTAGTGGAACTAGATATGGATTCTACTTTTCTGGTAGTATTGTCTATATCTCCTGTTAGTGTTTTGCATAGGGAAAATTATTGGTTACAATCTCTTCTATCCTGTAATGTGGGGCACTCGTAACAGTGTGGTTCTTCTTTGGAGATTCTTGGTAATGACTAAAGGTTGAAGCTGGTGAAGCGCCATTGTCAATGCCAGCCTTTTCTATAATCATCATTATATGATATCTTTGACAAGTCTGTAAAGCTGTTCTCATCTTAAAGGCTATTTTATGTCATAGCAATTCTTTCCCAACTGTGAAGCTTAACAGTAGCAGGTAGACAGATCAAGAGCTCATCGTTGATACTTGATAGTCAAGAAAATATTTTTTTTGGGAACTTGCTTTTAGAAGTAATTTTGGCCCGTTTTCAAAAATAATACTAACAAGTGATTTGGAATATTTGATAAAGCTGAACTTTAGATTGGACCCAATAAAGGTTAGCAGCCCACTCAAATTATAGGATGATTATTGTTTTTGTAATATTCTTGCATGCACAACAGAGACACCATAAGATCTATTCTTAATGTCTCTGATCTCGTGATCCGTTCCAAGCATTTAATTTATGTGAAGACCATTCTTACATGGCTTTCTGGATCTGGGTGGAAGAATAGAGGTAATGCTTAGCCAAGAAACTGTGCCTGGAAAATGAAGGGATTGTTCTATCAATGTGTGGTGAACTTTGTATGGTGTTTTGCGTATGCTCATGAGATGTTTGATTACCTTCTACATGGTTGACTGGAGTTTCTTTTACAAATATTGAATCAAAACAAACTCTTTGAAGAACGGTAATGGGTACACCCTTGCTTAGAAGAACTTACATGGCCATTTTTGTTGGTTTGTTATTTTTGAAATGGGCATCAGTGAGGTTGTTTTCTCTCTCTTTTTGCTGTGTGTTCAGCCTTGACGGTCTTAAAGATCAAACACTTGCTAGTTGGTGCTGGGCTTTTAAAATCTGTGTGTTTTTTTTAGTTGGATATATGGGATTGAAATAATCTCCACCCATATTATGACATTTCCATGTAGAAGTAAACGAACATCTTTCCATTAATTAGAACCCATATAAATAATACATTTGAGAGCCCAGATTAGCTCGTAACCATAGGATCTAATTAACAGCTTAGGTCTAAAATAAAATAACAAAATAGACCAAATATTATATATGCTAACAATAGCGTAACTAACCTAGGTAGTTAACTAACTACCCTATCAACATAAATAAAGTAATAATAAAGAATTACTATAGTAACTCTAACATCCCCCCTTATTACATTATGTATGTAATGTAAGAACTACTAGATGTACTAACATCCCCCCTGATTACATCATTTGGTAATACAAAGAGAGCTGCGAAACAATTCAAATTTGATACGTGCAAGTGTCTTAGTGAAAATGTCTGCAACTTGAGCATTGGTGGGAATGTACTGAAGCTGAATTCGGTGCCTTGGAACTTCGTCTCGATTGAAGTGACATTGTGTGTCAATGTGCTTGGTTCTTTCATGATGTACTTGGATTCTTGACAAGATTCAAAACACCCATGTTGTTGCAGAACAAGTGTATTGGAGATTTTGATGGAAGACCCATACTTGTTAGGATGCGACGCAACCATATCACTTCGCACACAGCTTCACGTGCGGCGCGATATTCTACCTCTGTTGATGAAATAGCAACCACCTGTTGCTTCTTGCTGTGCCAAGAGACAGGACCAAATCCAAGATGAAACAAATATCCTGAAGTTGATTTACGATCATCATATGATCCGGCATAGTCGGAGTCCGTGTATCCTTGTAAGAAGAATTTGTTGTTCCTCTTATATTCTAGGCCATATTCCATTGTGCCACGGACATAGTGAAGTACTCGCTTTGCTGCTTTCCAGTGTGTAGTCTTAGGCTCCTGCATGAACCTCGAAAGATAGTTGACAGCAAATACGATATCTGGCCTAGTGTTGGTCAGATATATGAGACTCCCAATCAACTGTCGATAGAGAGTACCATCTACTTGAGGTGAATCATCATATCGCGATAACTGAATTCCTGTTTCCATCGGAATTGACATTGGCTTGCAATTAGTCATGCGATATTTTTCCAATAGGGTCTTGGCATATTTTTTTCCGAGACACTTTGATGTAGTGCTCCTTCTGGCTGACTTCCGGACCAAGACAATAATGGAGAAGTCCAAGATCCGACATCTCAAAATATTGACACAAGTCTCTTTTGACAAGTAAAAATCATAGTTTCGAACTCCCTGTAATGAGCGAGATCATCAACATAGAGTACAAGTAACACTATTTCAGAACCTTGTTTCTTAAAATAGAGGTTTGCATCCGACGGACATCTCTTAAATCCATGCTCGTGAAGGTGATTATCCATTTTTATATACCAAGCCCGAGGGGCCTGTTTCAAACCATATAAGGATTTTACCAATTTGCAAACTTTCTCGCTGTTGGCCTTCCACTTCAAATCCTTCCGGTTGAGTCATGTAGATTTCTTCTTGGAGATCACCATTTAGAAAAGCACTCTTGACATCCATTTGGTGTACTTTCCACCCATATTGTGCTGCCATAGCACAAAGAACTCGAATGGTTGTCATCCGAGTAGTAGGTGCAAAAGTTTCCTCGTAGTCAATGCCTTCTCTTTGAGCATAGCCCTTTGCAACAAGTCAGGCCTTATGCTTATCTATTGTCCCATCTGCCTTATACTTAACTTTATACACCCATTTGCAGCCTATGGGCTTCTTTCCGTATGGCAGATCGACAAGCTTCCAAGTTTTGTTTTTCATCAAAGACTTATACTCTGCATCCATAACGGCCTTCCATTGAGGCTCACCAAGAGCATCTTGCACTGATGCGGGTTCAAGGTCGTCGATTGAAGACATAAACACCCTGTCATTATCAATATCCATATCTTCTGTATCTCTCTCTGGATCTACAGAAAGTTCCTCAAAAGATTGACACAGATCATCAACCCCAGTATTCTTTGTTGCAGCTTTCTCCTGTCGAGCCATGCTGCGAGTACGAGGCCTATCCAAAGTCAAATCTGGTGGAGTGGATAACTTAGAGTCTTTGATTGTATTTGTATACCACTTTGGATTCTTCTTCTGAGGTGTTGAAGAAGATGAAGAAGGACCTCCAACCTTTGATGAAGGAGATTTATCAACCTTAGTTTCCACAAGGTCTAGGTATACATCTGATGTGTTTTCTGATGTGAAAGCCTCATCAAAAACTACATCGCTACTAATGTGTATCTTCTTGGTCAAGGGATCAATCAAATGATAACCCTTAGAGTGCTCATCATTCCCAAGAAGAATACACTTCAATGTCTTCTCATCTAGCTTCTTCCTTTTCTCTTTTGGTATGTGCATGAAAGCTTTACATCCAAAAATGCGTAGATGAGAAATGGAGGGTTTCCTACCACTCCATGCTTCCCTGTGGAGTCATTCCTTGTAGAGCCTTTGTGGGTGCCCTATTCAACGGATATATCTGCTGTGGTGACAGCTTCCGCCCAATATAGTTGCTCAAGACTAGCTCCCGTGAGCATGCAACGAACCATTTCCATGATGGAACGATTCCTCCTTTCAGCAACTCCATTTTGTCGAGGAGTATAAGCGATAGTTAAACTGTCGTGTGATCCCATTTTATTTCAAGAACTCAGAGAATTCTTTAGAGGTGAACTCCCCCCCTCGATCTGAGCGGAGGGTCTTTATAGAAGTCCCTGACTCCTTTTCAACAGATTTCTTGAATTGCTGAAAGAAGCCAAATGCTTCAGATTTCAGTTGAAGAAAGAATACCCACATCTTTCGTGAGTAATCATCCACGAATAACTGAAAATACCTCTTACCCCCACAACTGTTGGGAGTTAAGGGACCGCACAGATCGGTGTGAATCAACTCCAGAGGTTTCTTTGCTCTTGTAGAGCTTCTTTCAAAAGGCACTCTATGCCGCTTTCCTGCCAAGCGATCGAGCAAACTGGTAAAGTGGTAGAAAGGGAAGGAAGACCTTTTACCATTTCATACTTACTTAACTCAAGCAAGTAACCAGAACTCAAATGTCCATATCTCTTGTGCCATAGGGAAGTTGCCTCCTTGGTAGAAGCAATCATGGCTACATATGGAGAAGAGATAGTATCTAGGGCAAATAAGCCGTGCTTATATGAAGCGATTGCAATATTCTGACCTCTCCTGGTGATAGAACAACACTTCTTGCCCCCCTCAACACTGAAATTTACAACCATATTTTTGTCCAGAATTTGTGTCACTGACAATAAGTTGTTTGCCAGTCCTGGAACATAGAGGACTTTCTCAATCTGGCACTTGCCATCAGGAAGAGTGACAGAGACCGTTCCTTCTCCCTGAACCTTGTAGGTTTTATCATCGGCAATAGTGACTGGTTTGCCCTCTTTGGTCTCAAAAGACTCAAACCACGATTTGTCACCAGTCATATGCTTACTGGCTCCAGAATCAACATACCATATAGGATCCGTCTCGCTTGGACACTCGTGGCGATCATGAGAACTTTGTGGGCTCTCTCGTAATCCGTGTCAGATTCTTCAACAACAACATTCACTTGTTTGTTCTTTTATGGTTTGTTCCGGCCTTTCTGTTTTGATTGTTTATTCTTATGCCAACATCTGTTTGTATCATGACCTTCTTTGTCACAGATCTTGCAATACCTCTTTTTTTGTTGAGGTTGTTAAGTTTGTTTCCCTTTTGAATCCTTTTGTGAATTCCCTCCCTTCTGAAAATTACCCTTCTTTTGGTTCTGCCCTTTCCTGTTGATGTAGAGGGCAGTGTTAGAAGAATCTTCTCGCTGTAGTTGGCGTGCCTCCTCCTCTTGAAGCATATTAACCAATTCTACAAAAGTAACTTTCCGTTGCGAAACCTGAAGGGAAGTGATCAACACCTGATAAGAATCAGGTAAAGCTCTCAATACAATTGAGGTAAGGAGCTTGTCATCAACTGGTGCTCCTAAAGAATTCAACTTTGCTTTCAATTCAGACACTCTGCAAAGAAAAATTCAACTCTCCCCTTGTTTCATGTTTAGACTATGTAATTGAGATTGAAGAAATAGAATAGTGGAATCATTCTTTCCCTCATATATAGTATTAAGGGCATCCCATGCCTCTTTACTATTTTCACAGTCAGCAATACGGGGTTGAACTTCATCAGACACTACAAGCAAAATGAGCACTTTTGCTTTGCTGTCTTTCTTGTCAAAGTCTTTTTGAGCAGTTGATTTAGAGTCATACCAAACATTATTGTGTTGACATAGCTGTGCTTGTGCAACAAAGCACAACTATGTTAGCAAAATAATGTTTGGTTTAGAGTCTTCTTCTTCTTCTTCTGCATCTTTCTCTTCTTTTACTTGGTTTTCTTCGGCTACATTACTTTGTTGTACCCTTTTCCAAATTTGATTTCTTTTATTTGAGGATAACTTGTCTTGTTGTTGATGCATCTCTCGTGAAGGAGACCCATTTGTGAATGGATTATGCCAACATTCCTTTATTGTGTGGCCACTTTTACCACAAAGTTCACACATAAAATTATTTCTTTGGTATTGATATCGTTGAGAATCATTTCTCTATTGCTGATATCCTTGAGAATTATTTCTTCGTTGGAAGCATTGTTGAGGACTTATGCCTCTTTTGAACGGTTGCTTCCCTTTTTGATTGGTAAGAAGTACTTGTTCTTCTCGTGTTGTATGTGAGACCTCTACTTTTTGAAGTAGATTTACCAACTTCTCAAACGTTGGTGTTTGCTCAATGATATTCAATGTTGTCACAAATACATTATATTGAGAAGCGAGTGATCTTAAAATAATTAGAACTAGTGTCTTGTCAGATACCTTTTCTCCCAATGCTTGTAGTGATGCTTATAACAATTCTCCTCATGTAATATTCGAGTTTTTCTCCATTCTTCATCTCCAAGTAGTGGAGTAGGCTTTGTAGAAATAGTTTTTGGTTCTAGTTCTTTGCCACAAAAAGTATTTGTTGTTTCTCCCATGCATCTTTAGCTATGGTTGAATCCTGAATATATTGTTGTACTTCATTTGCTACTCCAAACATGATGATCAACCTTGCCTTTCTATCTGCATTGTTGAACTTTGTTTGATCTCACCTTCTATAGTAGGATAGGTAATGGTTTCATCCGCAACTTGCCATACTTCAAACTCGAGTTGTGTTTTGAATTTGGTCTTCCAGGCAACATAATTAATCCCCCTTAATAGTTGGGAATAAGGCAATAAAAACTTCGGTGCACCACTAGCCATAGTAAATCTTCACAAAAGTGGAAAATCTCAATTCCATTAAATTGGCCTCGAAAAATGCTTTCCAACGAGTATATATAAGTCTATACTAGTGATTCAATTGATGCCTCCAATTGTGAGAAAATTAGTGTCCTGTCGGGCAAATTAAGGAATATTCTTCGGAATATTCCAATTCTTAAAAAAATTATATGATTCTTCTATGATTCTTAAACAAAGGAGAGAGCTTGCTATTATAGGCTATAATAAGCCTTTCCACAATGTGTAAGGGATTATTAAATAAGCTGTTTGATGGCTCAAATCTTCTTGTCAATGAATAAAGAGACACCTTTATATTTTTTGGTGGAATTTTGACTGTAATGTATTTCTGCTTAGTGCGCTATATTTTAAATTTGAATTTGGAAATGCAGTCTTGTTTTTGTTGACCGTTTTTCCAACAGAATTTGGGCGATGTTCTTCTCATGTCATTGTCTTGTGTTCGAATCCTTGTGTTCTACAACTTCTGGATTCATCGTCGTCCACAATGTTGCTCTTTTGAGAACTCTCCAGTGACGATCTGTTGTTCTATGATGGCAGCTTCAATGTTTGATTATCTGCTTGGCACGGTTGTTGTCTAAGTTCTCCTTTACTTGGTCGAATGTCGTTGATGCCGCGGTCTTGAGTTGGACCCTATTAATTTGGGCGTTTGCCATTGTTATTTTCCTATTTGGGAATATAGAAGCTCAACATTTGTCTTTGACTTGTAAGTGTGCTCATTTGGCACTAATCCTCTAATACATTTTTGCTTGAAGTGCCTTTGACATTTTGTGTTGGTTAAGGCATCACAAATTTCCTTTTGCACCTATTGATGCGTGTGCAAGAGGTTTGATGATGCATGCAAGAGCTCTGGAGGAAACTTAGATTTATTGAAAGATGTTATGCATATAACATCACATGAGCTATCATGCAAGGTTTCACATGGTGATCAAATTTCAAACAAAGTTGAACTAAAAGCTTTGAAGCTTTTGTGTAAAGTTTATTCAAAGAGGTGATCCTAAATTATTGCATGATGGTTCCAACAAAAGTATTGGTCCACACATTAGAGGTTTGTTGGATGGATACAATTTCTCTCTAGATTATGTAATGCTTTTTTTCCTCCTCATAGACAAGGGTTTATTATTGAGAAAAAAAAATCTTTTTCATTTTTTTTGTTAATCTAGAAAATGAGAGCTCTTTGTTTGCTTCTAAGGTCCTTGAGAGAGGCTTTTTCTGTAGGTGTAATGATTTTTGATCCCCTCTTCTTGCTTTGAGTGAGTGAATAGGTCAAAATTTAGATGAGGTTGAAATTTACCCCTATGCCCAAGGGAATTTCATTGTGTTTTTTTCAGATAGGGAGGATTGGAACATAGGTGGAAAACTCGCTGATTTCCCTCGAAAATTTGGTCTTCTCGTGAGAACTTTAGTGAGGTGATTTTTCCCGCTCCTAATATTTTAAAATTTTAGGAGCCACGTTGATGATTTCTTGCCAAGAACTCCCAATTTCTTGGCAAAAATTTGACGGACCTTGTGTGTGAACTAGAATGCGAAATATTTAGTGAATAAGCTTTGAATTTTTCTATTTGTAGTGTTAGTTGATTATTTTCACCAAAGCTATAACCACATAAACAATAGATTGAGGTTTGAATCAATGAAAATTCTACCATTGTAAAGTATAGTCAAAGTCTTTTGTGTTTTTGTTGAGCATGGTGATCAAGTTAGTACTTAGCAATACATTGTAAATACTTAAGAGGTTCACCTAACAAATGGAAAATGACTTATTTTTATTAAAGAAATTCTGTCCAGTGCCCCGCTAGTCCAACATGTGGTATTAGAGCTCTCATCCTTCGTGGAGCATATGAAAGAAAATATCAAGTTTATGAGATGCTGCGAAAAAGAACATCCCATTTAGGAATGTGTTGCTTCACCAACACAAGATACTTTTGTGTTTAAAATATTTTTTGCAGGTCTAAAAAATGTTGTCTTCAAATATTGAATGCATTGAGAATCCATAAAGGAGTAGACACATGTTTGAGCGAGGAGCCGATTGAAGAAATTTTTTTTTTTTTTATTATTCTGGTTTGTGTTTGTAGGTGTTGTAGGCATTTATTTAATCTCGGAGGAGTTGCAGAGTCGTCCAAGAAGTATTTAGTTTGTGTTGGAAGAGTTGCTGTCATGAAATTGATTCCTACCATCTGAAAAAAAAATGCTCTTGTTTGGTGCAAGAAATGTGCTGTCTAAAAAAAAAATGAGCTGCATACAGCATTGCATTGGAGTTTGAACGTGTTGGCAATCATCCACTTTGTATCTTGCTTCCCTGGTTCGTGCTAGAGATGCACAGAAGTAGAACGAGACAAAAATTACATCCTTAAGACGTTTGAAGTTGTCGTCTACAGCTATTGCCATCTGGAGCTTCTGTATAGAGTTGTCATTTGGAGCTGCTGTCTAGAGCTGCTGCCATTTGAAGCTGTCGTCAAGAGCTGCCATTAAAAAAAAAGAGGGCGCTTTGAACTGAAGTTTGATTGTACCATCTCTTGACTAGGCCTAGCAACACGACCGTCTAAAGATGCACAAAGGCCATCTATTGTGAATTTGTTGTCTAATCAATGCATAGGCTGTCTGAAAGTTAACTCCAGTGAAGTGTTGCCGGCTAAAGACTTGTGTCCTGAATTTATTAAAGAAAATAACACCTATTACTTGCAGTTTATTGGGAAGAAAGTGTTGATCTGCTATATGCAAAGAACAGACTTTTCATAATTGGAAAGGAGGCACATAAATATATTTAAATAAATAAGTAATAAAATAAAATCTCACATGCTTCATTAAATGTAGGTGACAAGACAATGGTTTTGCATATTTATTTATACCTTAGAATGTTGACAGATTTCTTGAAGATTCAAGTTGGAGTGCTGTCCTCGTTAAACTAGAGAAGCAAAGTTTGGCATGACATGTCCATTTATGAGGGAGACACAACAATTTGCAATTGACCGTTGAAGGATGAGGTAGGTTCATAGTTGTCTAATTATACTTATAAATATTTTGTAGGAGAGGCAATTATATGGTTTGAAACATTAGTATTATTATTATTGCGTTTGAAGGCTCTCTGAAGCCTTTTTATTGGGAAGGTTCTCTGAAGCCTTAAAAACTATTTAATATTTTTATTATTATTAAATGTAGGTGACAAGACAATGATTTTGCATATTTATTTACACCTTGGAATGTTGACAGAATATTCCTTGAAGATTCAAGTTGGGGCGCTGTCCTCGTTAAACTAGAGCATCAAAGTTTACCATGACATGTCCATTTATGAGGGAGACGCAACAATTTGCAATTGATTGTTGAAGGATGAGGCAGATCCATAGTTGTCTGATTATACTTATAAACATTTGCAGGGGAGGCAATTATATGGTTTGAAACATTTTTTTTTTTAGACTTTGACACAACAATTGAGTTGTCTAGATGACAAAGAAGTGATGGTGAAATGAAGAGGTGGCACAGATAATTCAAAGACAATGTAGAGATGAAACATCTTGACAACCAAGAGTTTGTAAGAATAGATAGTCACAAGTGCAAGCATCAACTAAACAAAGCAATTGCCAGTGAAACACCAAATCCATTCGGTCAATAATTTTAATGACGAAGATCTATTATGCGACCTGCTATGCATATACACAAATTTGAAGTAGAGGCACTTGAACGTCTTGATGGGTGCAAATGTTGAGGTTTGACATTACTGTTTGAAGATAGGCATATTTATACTCGTAGGAAAGCATTTTCCGAGCTCAATGCAACCATCTTGTCGAAGAAAGATGCCGAGGACTTTTGAAGACTACATGTTCAAAAACTCTGCTCTGCTTGAGGGGGGGTCATATGGTTGACCCAACTATGATCCATTTTGAAGACCGAATG
Source organism: Wollemia nobilis (assembly GCA_028583015.1). Classification (NCBI taxonomy): domain Eukaryota; kingdom Viridiplantae; phylum Streptophyta; class Pinopsida; order Araucariales; family Araucariaceae; genus Wollemia; species Wollemia nobilis. Next base: position 4,762,678 of record JAQPPZ010002524.1, read on the forward strand.
ACACTGCATTGTCTACTAATGCATCATTTGAGAGAAGTGGAGACTGTGTTTTATGGAATCACATATGATTTTGTGAATTGTCTCGTGTCCTTGTTCACAAGTATTGTACTTGTGATTGGTTGAGTGTGTCCTAACCATAGAGGTTGTAGATAGATGAGTGTGCCCTTGTTTGCAACTGTTTAGATGGATAGTGTGTGTCCCTATCCACTTATGATGTAAAATCTTGGATAGTTGTGTTTGTCCCTATCCTTGATTGAGTCTAGTGTGGTCAGTCCCATTGCAATGAGCAGTTGAGTTTGTCCCTATTCACAATGATGTAAATTGTGAACCAATGTGTGTGTCCTATTCCATGATCTTTTTGAACTAATTGTCTACTAATGCGTCATTTGAGAGAAGTGGAGACTGTGTTTTATGGAATAGTAGAGTGTGTCCCTATTCACATATGATTTTGTGAATTGTCTTGTGTCCTTGTTCACAAGTATTGTACTTGTGATTGGTTGAGTGTGTCCTAACCATAGAGGTCGTAGATAGATTCCTAACCATAGAGGTTGTAGATAGATGAGTGTGCCCTTGTTTGCAACTGTTTAGATGGATAGTGTGTGTCCCTAGCCACCACTTATGATGTAAAATCTTGGATAGTTGTATTTGTCCCTATCCTTGATTGAGTTCAGTGTGGTCAGTCTCATTGCAATGAGCAGTTGAGTTTGTCCCTGTTCACAATAATGTAAATTGTGAACTAATGTGTGTGTCCTATTCCATGATCGTTTTGAACTTTTTGAGTTGTTGATACTTGCCCCTGTGACAATGTAATGGGGGGGAATGTTAGGAATTTATTACATCATGTAATATAGTTAGGGTAGATATTTAGGAGTTGCACCCAAATAGGTGGTTGATAGTTAGTTATCCAAACCAACCACCTCACCTTCATTGTATATATTCACAATTTTTATTAATGAAACTTTGTCTAACACTTTGCTAGTCCAACAATTCACCTACTTTAGTCATTTGTGGACTTTGAGATATTGATTTCCTTTTTCCTTTGTGCTCTCCTCAAGTTAATAAGATTTGAAATCATTAAGTTTCATTGACCTCCTTTGGTCATTTTGTTTTATCTTATTGTGTCAATGTGTTTTTTTTTCCTTTCGATCGGTGATCCCGCATTATGATGGGGGAAACCTTATGCTTCTCCAAGCATGGAGTATCTCTTTCGCCAAATTTGCCTAGGACTTGTGCCTGGCTACATCCGTTAGGGTATTCCGCACCCAATCTTGAATGAGGTAATTTACGCAATTCAACCACTTCTAGATTTGGCAATTATGCACATATCTCTTGGCAATATTTGAACATGGGTCTCCACATTGGAATCCCGGGTTTTCAACCACTTGAGCTCGTGCATTTGATATCTCATTCAGTAAATGTTTGATCTTTTACATCGTCGTTTTGTGTGACATGTTGAGAAATATTACGGAGCATCTTTCAACAAGGAGAATGGTCATGAGTAAAATTAATTTTGACCATATTGTAGTTGCATATGAAGCTAAATAAATGATCTTAGTCCACGTGTTTTAACTTGTTAAAAGTAACTGGAAGTCTAAGCTAATAAATATGCAAATTTGATAAATCTTTACTGTTAAGTATATATCTTTCATTTCAAGGAGATCCTTATCTTCAGTTATCTATTTTAACTTCTTATACTGCTTTATATCGTTATACTGAATTGAGAAATATTTAAATATGATATCTCTGAGCCTGTCAAGTATATGCTGTTGATATTATAATACTTTTGTTCTTTTCTTAATTGGAATACACTTTTCAAATTTATTAAACTACTACTTTTCAAGGAGATGTTTATCTGTAGTTTCTGATTAGTAGTTATGGAAACTTACAAATGATTAATTTATCTTTTATACTGTACGATCATACCTTTTTAACAATAATCCTTGAAAGAAAGGTGGGCTTGTGTTCTTTTTTTCCCAAAAAAAAAAGAAGAAAAAATAATTGTTTCACATTTTTGCTGTTTGATTGTTATTCTTTTTATGTTGGATTGTCAGATATTTTATTTTTACATCAAAAGATTTAGAAGAATGGGCTCAAGATCCAGAATGCTTTCATCATAGTCAGGACCTGATGCAATGGACAGATAAGTTGCGACCTTGTGCTGAAGCATTGTATCTGACATTGTTTGAAAAATATCGGGAGGTATGGAGGTTTAAGCTCATCCTATGAACATGCTTGTCTCTTGCTTATGCTCAAACACACACACATTAGAAACATTTGTCTTAGTCATTAGAATTTTTGCTCTTTCAACTCATCTGGATTTTAAGTAGGATGGTATCTTTGTCTGTTTAGAAAACCCATAGTATTCGTGCGTTTTTTCTGATGTCATCGTCAGATATTTTTGATGAATGCATTGTTTTGATAAATGTGGATGCTTTAGTTCAGGTTTTACGGATGAATGTGAGTGAAATGAAATGAAACTAAAATGTATTAAATACAAATGAAGTGAAATGAAATGAATATAAAATATATTAATGAGCATTGATGACCGAAATTGGTTAATGGGACAAAATTGCGCTGCATGTTACAACAGAATGATCTAGGGTAACAGGACCCTAGGAACAAAAATTAAAAAATGATTAATAAGATAACTCACAAAATAAACCAGAGAAAAACACCGGAGAAAGGTAAACCCAAAAGGGGCTTGAAGCCTAATGCAGTATAAGGGTTTCCCTTTCTCTCTTTCCATTTGTACTATTTTAATTGGTCATATGGGACAAAAACTTGCCCCAACGGGTATTGATCATGACGCATTACCATGGTATTTCAACCAACAACATAGTGGTATTAGAACTGGCACTTATGCATATAATGCCTGATAAGATTAAAATCTGGGTCCATTATGAGTCTATGTTTTTAACCATTTGAACTCATGCCATTTGTTTTGAAACGTTAGGATTAACATTGGGCAGAGCTCATAGAGAGCGTTAGTGTGGGATGGGGTCAGTAATACAAGTGCACTTGGCCCATGGTCTATGGCCACTCAACCCGGGTCCATGCATATGCATAGCCATAAATTAAACCCCTAGCTCTAGATGTCCTCCTTGCTCTAGAAGATGCCTGCCTCTGGGTTTGGAACCTAAGCTTACTACATGAAACTCCTTGCTTCTTATTGCTACCCCAAACGTCTTAGGATAAAAATATTAAGGTTCACCCATTGATTGGAACCTTGGTTTATGGTGTGAAACTTCTTGCTTCCCACCACTTGCACCAAACCTGTGGGCTTTCTATTTGTACTTTTACTTAGTGTCTAACACTAATTCTTTACTCTTTTTAGGCTGTATGCTTATTTTTTTATTAGATCTTTTAAGGAGTAATTACTGTTTTACAGCTTTTACTGTTTCCTTGTGACCATCCTTACTACTATTTAGTCATTTTAAAATGTTTTTTTGTATTTTATGGAGAGTAATTTCTTTTTCTTCTCTATGAAATTGTAAGAAGTGAAAATATTTAACTAACTGAAAGTTAAAGGCTTACTAGACACTGTCTTACAGCTTTTGGGTCCTCTGGTGGTTGATATTCTTAAGGAAGCGATGAGCAGTTGTCCTGCAACTGAGGTTGAAATAACACAGGGAATGCTCCTGAAGGAGGCCGCTTACAGTGCTGTTGGAATTACTCATTATGAACTCTCTAATTATCTGAGCTTCAAAGGATGGTCTGTTTCCTGTTTCTTCTTCTTCATTTTTGTTGAAACTGTAATGAGAGATGTTTAATGTTTGCAAAGCAATATAACTTCCTTCGTCTTGAATGACAATCTTGCCTTAGCTGAATCTTTGATAAAGAGAGATGACTTGAATCACTTAAATGTTTGCAAGATTTAATTGGGCCTGTAAATTTACTGCTGAAATTGAATGTTCAATATTGTTGATGCAGGTTTGAAGGAGCTCTTTTGCCAGAAATTCATAATACACATTCAAATCAACGGATTATTCGTCGAAGGGTTGCATGGCTTTTTGGCCAATGGGTATCTGAGGTTTGGCAGAATAAATCTTCTTTGTTAATTGTTTCATTTTCAAAATACAATTAAATTGCATTTGAGCACTATAGAAAACCTTCATAGGTCAATTGAACATGAAAAAACAGTAGTCAACTTTCATAATATACCCCTGTTAACAAAAAATTTAAGATATTATAAAATTAATAATTGCCTTTGTATTGTGTTCATGAGCTTTAAACTGAAAACTAGTGTTTAATGTGTATTTATACATGGTTTAATAAATTAGCTAATGATGTTTAAAACCTTTATCATAGACCAATATCATGTTTGTGTACTCACTTATTTGTGCATGTTTGCTTGCATTGGCATGACTTTCTAGGTGTGTCATGTAAGTGAGCAGGCATCGGTGGGTGTATATGTTTGGCATTTGGTTGTAGATGTAGGAGAACAATTCTTTTGATTTATACTGTGTCATAAAGAAGATGGATTATTTAATTCTGCCTGTCATTTCATTTCAATCTAATCATGATCTCCTGTTTCTTGGAATATAGCAGATCAAGGATGACATCAGGAAACCGATATATTGTGCATTGCTCGGTTTGCTCCAAGACAAGGATCTGGCTGTAAAAGTATGTTTTCAATGTCACCTGAATTTTTTTATGAATCACACTGCTTCATGGCTGCTGCTGAAACCACTGTTAAGACAGAAATTCAGCTTTAATGAGACCTTTTTTTTTGCCGCAGTTCCTCTCCTCCCCTTTTTCTTGCCCTGGCTGTTCCCCCCCTCCATATTTTATTTATGTGTGCTTTTGTGTCTTTAATTTTTGGTTATTGCTGTAATGCAGCTTGCAGCATGTCGATCTTTGTGCTTTCTCGTTGAGGATGTCCAGTTCTATGAGGAAGACTTTATGGATTGTATAACAAGATGTTTGGAGATCTGTTTTGGGGCTATGCAGGAATTTCAAGAGTTTGACTCAAAGGTTACCTTTTCTATAGATTTTGGTGTTACATTTACCTTTGAGTTCTCAAGTTCTGTCGGTCTATGATTGTCTATGATTTTAAGCAGCCTAGCATCTTTTAGTTCATTTTAATAATAATATAAGGTTCTTTGGTAGACAGAAACATGCTTCATTCTCATAGCTAAATTTGAATGTCAGTATTTTATAAAAAGGAGGCTCACTAGAATGCAAAAGCAAGAAAGATTCTAGTTATTAGACATGCAATGGATCAATTCTACACAGTCTTCCCCAAACTATTCATCGCTGGCTTGCAAAACTACTACCTTGTGATATCTCCTGAAGAAAAATGGAGGACTTCTTATATATGCCCAATAATTGCAGGAAGTTTAAGTATAAGGGCACACTATATTCATGTATGCAGGATGCTCTGACCTTAAACTTGTTGGAAGAAGGAATGATGGGTATTGATTTGGTAATTTTGTGATTAAATACCTCAAGTACATAAATAGTTGGGTGCATATGCTGTGTGCATGCTTTTTTGAAGCATCATAGGTGAATAGGCAACTTAATTATTTTTCTGTACATCCTTGTATGCTAGGTGATTTTTTTAATCATCTTGAAACTGATACTGTACTGACTAGAAATTTTGCATTTATATTGCAATGTATATGCTTGTTATCAAATTAGGATTTTCTTTTCTTGAGTTACACGTTAATATGTCTATTGACAACCTACTGCTGGAGATAAAGACAATAGAAATCTACTAGTGTCCATGAATGACCAAATCAGGTCAATGGGACTCAACAGAAAGCTTTTACAAAGCACTGTAGTCACTAAGAAAGTATTCTCTAACTAAACTAGAGAGAAGATTGAACTTCACTAAAGGTAACCTACTGTGAATAAACCTGGAAATTAGGTATCTTTCTAAGTCCCCCAGTTTGGGCTATTTATTAAGGATCCCTATGCATGAGGACAAGGTTATGAGTTCTATGTTTCAATCTTTGGTTGACTGGTATGCTTATGTACCATAAGGTAGTCAGTTTTGTATTATTTAAGATAAGAAATATTTGTTGAGATTTTCCTTTTTTTATGCTTGATTAAGTTAACTACTGAGATGGTGTTTTGTTGTGACATTGGAATATTATTATTGTTTTCTTAATGTTGATCTGCAAATAGTTTCGAACCAACAGATATTGCAGAAGCCTACAAGGCTTGGGTGAGGCTATAAATAACACAAGAAGCTGAAGAAAAACCCAACATTGAACTTATGAAATCTAAACTATGCATTATCAGATGAGACTATGAGAATACATGCTGGATTTTGACTAGACTCGTATTTGAGTGTTCCACTACATGTAAACCCCCATTATTGCAAATAAAAGAAAATTTTGATTAGAGTTATATTTGAGGGTTTCCACTTCAGGCCAAACAGCTATTATAGCATGCAACAGGCTTTTCGTTATGTTCTTAAAATTTACAACAATCATGAACACCACAGTGAGGTAAAAATTCTAGATCTCCTTACAATGAGGGAGGTATATGTGGTCCAAGAAAGTTGCTCTTTCACATTAGAGGAAATTATTATTCAAGTTAACCCTTCCTCAGGGAGTTCTTTTGCTGCTGCAAAGACTATGGATCCTTCTATAAGTAAATTTGAATGTTTGCCACCTCAGACGCAGTATCTGGGTCAGTTCCTTTTCATCTATATATTGGTTGTCTCAATTCTGATGCATAACATATCAACAAGGCAACCCACTTAAAATTTTCATTTGACTTGACAAGTAAGGGTCCTTCTGAGTAAATTTGACTGTTTGCCAACTCAGACCCGGTATCTGAGTCAGTTCTTTTATATATATATGTATTTATCTCAATTCTGATGCATAACATGTCATCGAGGTGACCCACTTAAAGTCTTTTTTTGACTTTACAACTTTTGTCATCTGTGATGGCTGGCTAGAATGAGACCCCTCATTTCATCAAATGCTGGTCTAAAAAGTTATAAAACATATTGTTTTTTTTTTGGTAGGGAAGCTGTTTAAATTAAAACCTTTAATAAACAATATGTTCAGAATAGCAATTAAGAAGGGAAAAAAGGACCTAAAATAAAATAATCACAATGTAACATGCAATTCAATAACACAATTACTCGATGATAATGCAATGTTTTGTATATACATAAAATGTTATTGCAGGTTGGTGAGCATTGTGATAGTATATGTGTAAATGGGAATGCTGATTTTGAAAATAGACAAAAATTTAACAATAGATAAAAGTTTCAACTTTATAACTGTTGATGCAATAAATTGCACTTTTGCAATTTCACGAAGCAAATTCCAAAGGGGTCAAAAAAAGCAAATTCTGTTTTTTTTCATGTTTGCGCATTAGGGTGGTGAACTGTAAAAAGAAAGGACATTTCCTTACCCAAAAAGAATGTTTTCTTCAAATTTTCCCACCTCTGCAACTTTATAAGATGTGGAATGCGGGCATTAGAAAAGATAAGATAATTTTATCAATGTCCACAAATGGCCAGGTAGGGCAATGGGACTCACTGAAAGAGCTGTTACTGTTGGTTACGAATCTGCCATGAGGAAAGGATTTGATATTATTGCGCCGCATTCGCCCACCAGATTGAAAGGCCGGAAGGAAGGAATGCCTTCCGTGCCAATCTCCGAAGAAGGCCGGCTTCCTGTGGGGTTTTAGTGTTTTAGGATAAGAGTGCAAGGAAAGAGATAAAAGTGCGGAAAGAGAATCCAAATGTGATTGGAGTTGGGTGGGGGGAATAAGCAGCACGACAACGATCAATCACCACTACTAACAACATTCCTATACAAAACACACATTGAAACTACAACTATCATTCATCCTATGTATCCTCTATCTATGCATTCCACGAATACTTGATCATTAAATACCAGAGTCCAGAGTTCAGTACAACAGTAAGCAATGATACAAGAAATATGAAGCAGAAATGACAAGGAGAGGCAGCATAAAAGACAAAAGACAGTAAACAGAGCCAAGTATATTCTTTGTATTAGAGGCAAACGCACAGCTACAATGGTTCCCTAGCAGTATATTCCCCTTTTCCCCCTTTTTACAATGCATTTGCATGGCTATTTATAGCCTCAAGTTCCCCCAAATTACATTCACGGGCACAAGGCCCCAGACTAGACATTAGCTGACACAAGCGGCTGAAGAGCTGCCGATGCTGACTTCTGTCGGGTAGGACTGTACTTGCGGCATGGTCTCCCTGAAAGCTGTACAGCTACGTGGCGGTGTGTCGGGTCAAACCATTGGTCAGCAGGAGTGCGGGTAGCTGTGGCAGATGGCACATTACATCAGCTTTAATGGTGGCAGTTGGAGTAGATAGGGCGGTCCATGCCTGTCCTTTTACCGGTCATGTCTTGGCTCGAATCCCGAAGTTGGACACTTGTCGGATGCTGATGAATGACACATGTCTGCCTTGAAAGGCAGTTTATCCAACTTCGCCCAGGATCAGAGCGCTGTCCGATTGCACAGGTGGAAAACAACGCAGTTGGGAAGGCCTCCGTGCCTTAGTCATTTTTCTGGGCTTGTTTCCCCAACTGCGCACCGGTCAGAGGGCGCACCCCGACTTCGCTGCGAAGTCGGGTTGCGCACCGGCACTTTGCTGTCTTTACTGCTGTTCGGACTGTGCATCAGGAGGAGGGCGCACCCCGACTTCGCTGTGAAGTCGGGTTGCGCACCAACACTTAGCTGATTTTCTACTGCATTGCTTCCCAAGTGCGCCTAGGAAGAGGGGCGCACCCCGACTTCTCTGCGAAGTCGGGTTGCGCCCTGACACTTAGTCAAATTTCGCTCGTTTTTGTCTGCCTGCGCATTTCGCATTCCCTACTGCGCTCCAACATGAGGGCGCACCCCGACTTCGCTGCAAGGTCGGGTTGCGCCCTGACACTTGGTCATTTTCAGGGAACACTTGTTGGAAACTTTACTGGGGGAAGTCCAAGGGGAAGAGCGAAGTCGGGGTGCGCCCTGACACTTAGTCATTTTCACGGAACACTTGCTAGAAACCACTTAGTCATTTTCAGGGAACACTTGCTGGAAACCACTTAGTCATTTTCAGGGAACACTTAGGATCGAGCATGCTAACACAGTGGAATATTATGTAGGAAGACCCATGATATCATGATATTTATTGAGGTTGTGGAGCAGCCAACATGTGGTGCACATAACCCCAAGTTAATTACATTTTGTCAAATGTGTCCACTTTCTAGATTTAAGTTTTACCCCTTTCCTTTGTCCCTAGCTTTTTAAGATGAGAAAGAATATGGAGCATTCATATTACTGTATCCTGATGTGTTGTGAGCTATTTAAATATTGTAGCATTATAATAGCTCTCATGATATGACATTAAGTAAAATTCTATCAGTGTCAAAATTCATGATAGTGTCAGCTGAACAACTAGTAAAGGGAAGTTTTAGGAGCTAGAGTTTGTGAGTTTAGCAGTACGCACCATATATATATATATATAATCTTAAGTGAATCTCTTGTGGTGAATTCTTTTGATATTGTTTTCTATTTTCTATTGTGTTTCATAATAAAACACTGTTGGAAAATGCAATAAAGTGGAAAAATTCATGGTAGTGGTGGTTGTACTAGTAGAGAGAATCAGGGTATATTTTCTAACTAAAGAGGCAATGACATTCTTGCATTGAGAATGCCCTTAAAGAACAATCTAAAAGTGTAATATAATTTTTTGTTTCTTTAATGAAGTACAAAAGCTTTGGTACCAATTCAGAATAGAAAATCGAGTAGATCTCAAAAGCCCTGAATTATGGAAAAATCGTTGCGTACTTCCATGATGAAGCTGGTAAAGAGTATGACAATTTGTAAGAGGATGAGGAAGATCAAGAAGATGAGGATAAGATTAAAGACAAATGATGAGGCACATATCTGCCTGCCTTTGATTTCCAACAAATTACTTATTTTCTCACTAAGCTGTGACTAAGTGAGAAAATACTTTCTATTGTACTAGTTGTAATTTTTTAAATTTTTCTTGTAAGGCTTTTATATTTTATTATTAGAAATTTTTAAAATCTGGAACATGAAAGGAAAAATTAAAAGAATTTAAATAGGATATCTTAAATAGCAATGCTAAATATTAAATATTTAGCATGAAATAGCATGCATAAAAATGAAATAATGATAGTCCCCACAATTGCAGAAAATGTTGGATAGTGAGATCACTTGAATATGAATGTGATCAAATAGAAATATGCTTGTTCATTGGTTCTTCATGTTGATGTTTAGATTGGGTACCAGTGGAGAGGTTGCTTGACGAAGAAGGTTATGATATTGAATTTGTGGCATTTCTTAAATCTCTACATCTTTTGGAGTGAGGGCAAACTGATGAATAAGCTATAAATCCAGATCCGCTGGAGGTAACAAACTAGCATGCAGAGCTTTTATAAATCAAGTTAAAATCATGTTGATTATATTAGTATATAAATAGCAAGCATTGTCCAGTTAACTAGGTGTTTTGGTGTGTGTGATGTCAGTTTACTACATTCATGCAATTTTGGAAATGGTCACTTTTTAACAATAAAATTTTGGAACATTGTATCATGGGGAATTAAAATAAGAAAAGTGTTTTCATGTTGAGGGGGATGTGAGGAATGTTACATGAAAATATTAAGTTTACGGTAAATGCTAACTCTGACCAAGGTAACAGATAAATTTATGGTTGAGAGGCTTAAACTACTATTACCACATGATATTATAAATTTGTAAGAGAGAAGTTATGGTGTATGTAATCAAGCTAGATCTGTGTAATATTTCTTGCAATAAAGAAGCTACCATTTTATCTCTAATTACTCATTCTATAATTTGCAAGCACTTGTGAATTCCTAGCAAATATGAAATGATAATATAGTGCTTAAAAAGGAAAAGGGAAAAAATATTAAGATATTCTTTTGAAATAAAGAAATAAATTATATTAATCTGAATAAATGACCTAAGTAGGTTCATAGGAATGTAGATCAAGTTCCAGTAGAAGATCAATAATTTAAAAATAAGCTGATAATAAAAAATATGGGAAGTATTTAGAACTAATCTAGGAAGCTAAAAAACCTAATAAGAGGGATTGTCCCCAACAAGTAAATCCCAGAGAAATCAATAAATACAAAGCAATATAATACAAATACAAATACAAAGCAATATAATATAAGATTGTCTTTCCCAGAGTTTGGTGTTGAGGAACAGTTAGCATCCTTGTCGATCGTCATGAATGGGCAATATGGATTTTTATGGTGCTCTTGAGACAATGTGTTGGGCCGAGAATGTCTGATTGAAGACTTTGAATGGTGAATGATTCCCTCGATGGAAAGATAAACTTGCTGGTGCATTTTTTCACTATAGTTTTGATTCTGAATGGGAGGATGGTGTTGATCTTTGTGCCTGGTTTGAGAATACAAGATCTGACACGGCATTTGCTTGTAATTGGGGTTATCTGCGCTATTGGCTATAGTAACCAATAGTCACTCAGCATCGCCCCAGTGGCTAAAAATTAAAATAGGCTGAATGAGGAGCTAATTGATTTGATAGCCTTGGCATTCCTTTATAAAACCTGACCTTTGAGAGTATTATTTCCCATTACCAATGCTCCTGGTCATGATAATGGAGGAATGTACCTAAGGGCTCTCATGAGACTCTGCAGAACAATAGCAAGCGTTGTCTTTGCTCTCTGCAAGATGTAGATAGGCACGAGCAAAGACACCTAAAAAAGAACTGCTCGTGCCTGTCTACATCTTGCAGAGAGCAAAGACAACGCTTGCTATTGTTCTGCAGAATATGATAATATGTCTCAATCTGTAGGAGGTGGGAACAACTCCTTGAAGGGAGATCCTATAAATATACTCAAAGAAATTTAGAATTATCTGGATGATTCATCAGTCATTATTTGTTTGTGTGGAAGCTAGGTTAGAGGTTGACAACAAAATCGACAATATAGCGTGTTGATCACATCAAATGATTAAAGAGTGTCAGATTTTTGTTTGTATTTGTAGAAATGGAATGATGTTAAGATTCATTTGTAGTTATTTACAGCATTAGGGTAATAAATGATTGTACCACAGTTGTCCATGGAACCGTTCTTTCCATGTCATCTATAAACTAGGGTGAACATCCCTCCCTTATGAAATAGTATGTACTTCAGACATGTGGATGAATGTATTTACTATTTATTATTTAATTTTTCATCAAGAACGAACTCAACAATCATCTAGCTAGTCAAATGAGGATTTGTATGTAACTCATCACAAAAATCTACTAGCTGATTAGACATCGTGACTTTTATGCTTCTGTTGGATGGATATCTTTAGCATTCAACTGTACAGCTTCTATAGGTGCAAAGGTTTAGTTATTGTGAAAACAGGAGATGGCATGACCAAATGGAGGAATTGAGAACCAGAAGCAGATACTGGGATACTGCTGGTGTCGTATTTTGCCAGTTATTAATCATGTTTACTGTTTCATGTGGTTAATTAGCAGACACTTTTTAAGGGAATTGGTTGTTTTTGACCTATTGCTTTCAGTTCCAACAAGAGAATAAATCTTAGACCATATCTCGCTAGTCTGATGAGAAGCTGTATATAGCTTATCACAAATTTCTACTAGCTGATTCAACCTTATTCCCTAATTGATGGAGATTTGTGCTTGCTTGTACTGTGGCAGATCTGCCTCAAAGTTAGCTATCAATATGTTTTTTTTCCTTCTCTGATCTTCATTTGTAAGTCTATGCAGTAAGTTGAATACCTCAATTGTTATTGTCTTGCATAATTTTTGGTGTTGATGAAAGGATTGTTCTGCGAAGCTTGCTGTGCATGCCATGATGTTCTTATTTTGAGAAGTAAAAGCAGAATCTGGGTTTCTTTTGCAATTGAATTTTGCAGACAGTATGCTTGTTAGTAAGTGATCACTGCATACCTTCCTGAAGTTGTTTTATCAGATGATGATAATGTTAAGCTGAATAATTTCCTGTATTGGGTAATGTACAGGTGCAAATATTAAATTTGATATCTGTCATGATTGACCGACTTGGTGAGAAAGTTGTGCCATCTGCAAATAAATTAATCCAGTTTTTCCCTCAGGTATCTTTTATACTGTTTCTAATATTGTATATGCATATTCTTATGCGTGGTGTTATAAACATAAGCATTTGCTCCAAATATTTACCTTTATAATAAATGACCTTATACAGAAGAGATATCATGGAAGGAATTGTTCACTGAGTGGAATTTTTTTGAGTATTCCTTCATGATTAGTTGCTGAATTGGTATCTCAGTTAGGAAAATGCACTTATGGTCATTATCATAGTACCATGTAATTCTCGTGAAAATGATTTCTATATACCATTGTCATTATATTGAATCTCTCTTTCTGGACCTTTACTTGGGTTTTTCCATGTACTTTGGTTTGGGGCGATGTTATGCTGATGGGCAACTTCAATACCTGTACTGGGACCCATCAAATACATTTTCATGATTGGACAGAGGGCAAGCTCTGCCTTTTTGAGTTCGATGCAAAGGAGCTTAGCTGACCAATGACAAGGGATTATTGCCTCGGTTAGATACTTCCTAGTTGTTTGAGGCAGATGGCCTACTGATACTTCCTTCCCACAGTGGATATGCTTATTTCCTTCATGTCAGGGGTGCAAGTGTAGTTGATAATTTCTTGGCTAGTATGCCTGTGATTTATCTTATTTGCTATTTTCTTGTCTTTATCCAGCTCCCACTAGCCATTGCTGTGTTCCCATCTACTCTTCAACTTTCTTGACAATTTCCCCTTACGCCTCCTTGGGGTCCATTGTTTCCTCACTTACCATATTCCTCTGCGATGCAGGGTATGCTAATTCTCATGACACACACGTTTTTTTTCTAGCTTGTCAGGATATTATTCCCTTTGCACAGCCTCAATTGCAGTCAAATATGACTTTTCCTCACATCCTATGGGAAGTTGCTTTTTCTCACGCAATGTCCGTTGCTCAAGGCAACCTATTGTTGGTGTCCTAGCATATGAAGTTTTAGGTATCCCCTTCACTTGTAGACAGCAGTGTTCAGATTCTACTTGAGTCTGCAAAAACTCATGAGTCTGCAGTTCTATTGACCTCGGGCAAGTGTCTTTCTATAAAATGTAGTGTATGCTATATTTTTTCTTATTTGCTGAGCCTTGTGGAGTTTCCACCCTAGTTTTAAGCCTAGTTGGAGTCTGGGTCAAAAAAGAATGGGCTTGCGAAAATCAAGATGAGTCCGAGTCTTAACATTATGGTAAGGAGTACTGTTGTCTCCTCAGAATTATGAGTTGTGAGTTTCCTTTTACCAGGAGAAGAGAGCTCTTCAATGCCTTGTATGATTCTGCAAAGGCCGTTTTGCATACCCTCTTCCAATAAAATCCTTTCTCTTTTTCCTTGGTACCCGAAGTTGGGTTTCACATGACGTTTCTGTGGATGGCATCCAAATCCAAACCTCCCATTCAGGTCACTTTGCCTCCCGCTTGTTACATATTTTATTTTATCTAAGGGATGTCAAAAGATCCATCAAGACGCTATGCACCAATAAAGCTATGGATTGTAAACTGCTCAAAAATGAAATTTTTAAGATATGGGATGGAGTCACTAGTTTATCCTATTGCACTATTATCCAGTGATGTCATTTGTTGTGGCTTCCCTTACTTTCAGTTAAAGCTTATTATTCGTCCCATCCATAGAGCTGGTGACAACACAAATCCAAATAGTTACATGATCATTATTAGTGGGCATAGCATAGTCATAATGCTTGACATAAAGTTCTCTTAACAAATTGGAAATTGTAGCTCCAAATTTAGAAGGAGGTCTTGTTGGGTACATTTCAGAATACAAACCATATCTTTACTCTTTTTGCTATCATTCAGGCTACAGAACATGGGCATCTTCAAGCTCCTAGTCATATCTTTTATGAGGCTTTATGAGGCAGGGGTTGGTTGAGCAACTCGTGGGTTCTCTAATATGACCAACACTACTGTTAGTTAAGCAAGGATGCCCTCTTGTGCCATTTCTCTTTGGCATTTGTATCAATGAGCTTGAGGCTGTTATTCTACATCACACTCATGTCGAAGTATCTTTTACATCATGTTTTGATATCTATTTTACTTTTTGTCGACTATTTATTCTCCTTGCTGCTTCATGGTTGGCAAACACAGTTGATGCACTTGATTTTTTCCTGATTTGAGGCAAATTAATGTCACAACGTCAAACTTATGATCTTTAAGAGCTAGAATATGATCTTTAATAAAAAAGACAGTGCTTTGAAAATTCCAATTTTCTTTAACAGTGAGCCTGTTGAGGTCACAACATAATTTGTGGTTTCAATTCTCTTGTCCATCTCTTTAACAGTGAGCCTGTTGAGGTCACAACATAATTTGTGGTTTCAATTCTCTTGTCCATCTCTTTAGCTCAAACCCACTTCACCGTCATTATTTTGCATGGGCTATAAAATGCTTTCTGTCCATGAATGACAATGTTTTCATATAAAATTCTAAGATATCTCCATGAAGGTGCAGCTTATTGATTATATTATTAAACCTGCAATTTTTTTTATGAGTTTGCAGTCTAGGGGCTGAGTTTGGGACCTGCAGATTGGGCTTATACTGAGGGACTTAATTATATTGCTTTAGAATATGATACGCTATAAATGTACAATTTCTCATTGCATTGCACAGATTAATTTCGCAGCCAATCTATTCTATTTGAAGAGTATTTTGAGATATATTCCATCTTCATCAATATGGTTTATGAGAGGTTGTGCTTTAGGTCTGGAGAGGTCCACATCCACAGTATTTTGCTTTTCAATGACAGTTGCCTTTATGAATATTCGTAGTTGGTGGAGAAGCTACTATGTGAGACTAACTTCTCTAATGTATTGGGATTTCCATAGATCACTCCCCTCTCTTTTGGTAAAGGGGTGATTCATTAGTTTGTTAGGGAGATTTCTATTGACAATACAATAAAACGTAGATTTTCCTCTTTGGAATTTGTGTTCCAAGATGTTGACTTCATACAAATTGTTGATGATGTCGTCATTTGCCTGACCATTCAGGCATATCAGGCCCATGACCTTTGCATTGCTCTTGATTAGATGAGGGTATGCTTCCATCAACTAAGGATCGAGGATGACCATCGCATTTCCATGCGATATTAGATTGGCTGCCTTTGTTCCAAACACAACATAGTTCTACAGTGTTCAATATATAGCCTTGCCACATCCATATCTGGATTTGTAGTGGTAGCGACAAATATGTAAACATGGGTTTCTTAAAGTATCTATCAACCTTGTCACAAATAAAAACGGGTCTTAGGGACATTAAATTCAGTACTATAATTTCTTTATTTAAATCCAAACTTTATTCATTAGTTATTCATATGCGTATATGTATCGAAATATATCGCAAAATTTCCATGTGCATATGCAAGGGGACTGTGCATGTTTCCATCACTTATAGATATTGTTAATTAGTTCAATCAATTTGCACGTTTGGACCAAATATAATTACATTAAAAATAGGAATCAGCCTATAAGTATCGGAGGATTCAAATCAATATTCATTAGAGTATCTGTCATACATGTTCTGTGGTGTTGTGATATTCCGGGAAACCCTAATGACTTTTTGTCGGTCATAACAATTGGGATAAAATTTTCCTCATTTTTGAAGCGTTGTGTATATTTTGAGCAGTGTTGTCTAAATTATAATTTATTCAGTCTTAGCGATATTTATTTCAAATTCAGGGAAAAGTCAGGAAAAGAAAAAAAAATATATATGTAAAAACTGGGGAAATAGTTGCAAGCAATGGGTGAAAAACAAAAGGAAGGGAGGTGTGGAATTAGGGAAAACCTGATGTTTTCTATTATACTTGTATTTTTTGAAATTTTTATTGATTAATTTATTTTTGTATTTTTTTGACAAAAATTTCCAATAAATTACTAATTAATTGCTGATCTGATTTGCTCTGGGCGTCATGATTTCTTTTCAACTTTAATTTCAAGCAATGGTTGAATCTGGATCTTGATATGCATGTTTGCCATATTTTGAGTATGGAGTTGAGTTGAACAACCTTACTAGACTAATAATTGTGGAGACAAATGAGGAAAGACAGGAGAAAATGACAATCTTTGAATGCTCAGATCTACATTACATTTATAGGTTCTTTTCAACTGAAATCTGAAACTACTCCATAACTGTCAACCATCTAACAGCAAGCAACCTGATGATCATTATATATTTTCTGTTGCCCTTTCTTAATGGTCATACAAGGTAGAGCAAAAATTTGTCCCTAAGTTTAATGATTTTGTCTGGTGCGAGAGGCTTTGTGAACATATATGCAATCTGTTATTATGCTGTGTAATATTGCAATTTAGTGAATTCTTTCTCCATGAGCTATTGAAATGAAATGAAATTCTACCTCAATATGTTTATTACATGTATGCCAAACTTGATTCTTGGTAATGTCAATAGTATGCTGGTTGTCACAAAAACGTAATGTTGATTCAGCTGATGTGTCTTCAGACAGGCAAGCATTTATCTTAACTAGATTCGTCACATGCTGCCATTCTGCTCTTGTGGAGGGAAGATCTCTAGCGTGTTATTTTTGTTGTTTTTGTATTTTCCCAAGATCCTCTGTCTGCCTCCATACTGAAGACATTGTCTTCTCATGGATTTTCTGTGACGTGTCTAGTTGTAATGTCCCCATTTTTGGGAGTTTGTCTTATTTGTGGTTTTCGGGGAATTTCGTCTTCCACAAACCAGGGATTGCCGATTCACCTTCAAAAACGGATAGAGCATCTTTTGGCATTTGTTTTGACAGGTTACATGACATGGTTTCGTCAAGAAACGAAGGAGTTATGGCATTTGGGAGTTTGCTTGTCAAATCAGATTTCCAGTATCGCGCGCGCGTGTGGAAATCCACAAGTTTCTCCAAATTGGTCCCTTGGAGTATGACGTCCTTCCTCTAGGGATTGTGCAATTGCAATGTAGTTCATTTAGGAGTAATAAGGGGTAATGTCCCATTATGAGAATACTAATGTTATTTTATTATGTTAAAAGGGTCCATTAATGAGAAATAATAAAGTGCCACCTTAATGAAGAATTAGAAGAATTGGCTATATAAAGAAGAGAAGGGGCACATTTGGATCATCCATCTTGGGTCATTTTATTTCTTCTACTTTGTGTAATTGGCTGAAAAGCTGATACCATTTTCTTTGGTGGACGAAACCCTACGAGAGAACAACTCTTGTGGATGAAAACCTGCAAGAGCCAACCTTGAGGACGAAAACCCTCTTGGTTTTCAAGGCCAAGGACCAAAACCCTTGTGTTTTGTGAGGGTAAACCTACCTAGGGTTTACATTTGGGCATTAAAGATCATATTAAGGAGCATTCAAGATTTATCCAGCCTAGAAGGGCATTTGTGAGTTGTTTGGAAGAGTTAAGGGAGCTTTTTCAGATTGGGGTTTTCAGATTATGATTTTGCAGTGATTGTGTTGTTTTATTCAGCATCCAGGGTTTATATTAATGTTTCAGGTGTGATCTATGTAATTGTGGTTCCAGAAAAAATAATATAAAATATTGTGGTGTGTTTGTGACAATCTTAGGGTTTTATGGTGTATTCTTTTGGGTTATTTACAGATTTGATTTTTATTTGCATGGTTCAGAATTTTAGTAAGGAATATTACCATATCTGCAGCAAGGGTTTGAAAATTCATTTTGGGATGATTTGAAATAAATTGCATAGTTAGGGTTTTTTCCTAGTTTGGCACATTACAGTGGTATCAGAGCTGTGATCTTGCCAGCCTGTGGAGGGTTTTGTGTGGAAAAAATTCAGCAACCGTGAGTAGATCAGTATTGAGAATTTTTCTGGGCACTTTTAAAGGTTGATTTGAGTACCCATTAAGCCCTATTTTGTATTTCCACTTTCAAAATTTTTTATAAAAATTCTATGGTCAGATCTAGCAACTTTGAGGGTTTCTGGCATTATTTTCTGCATAAATTGCAGATCTGATTTTTTGAAAGGGTTTTGTGATTTGAGGGTTTCATTTTTCAGAAGTTAGGGTTTGCTGCGGAAAAATTCAGATCTGAAATTTTTATCCTGAACAGAGTTGGGTTACTTGACTGTGAGATGGCAAATACATGGGCTGAATTGATGGAAAGGATAAGGGAGAGCAATCAAAGAAAACTCCAAGAACATGCAGATATCTTATTCCTTGAATATAAACAAAGGAACGAAAATAACAGGAAGGTTGTAGATTTCCAAACATTCTTGGAGCTTAAAAGAAAGACAAATCTTGCTACATGGCTTTCAAAGACTGGGAGGTTAAGCATGTATAAAGAAAATGATGAAGGAAATGTCATGGCAAGCTTTGAAGATAAATCAGAATTACGGCCACCTGAGAATGATTTGGTTCAAGAGTTTAATGATAAAGAAGAGGTAGAAAACATTGTTGTTTCAGATCAGATTTTTGACTGCTCTATGGAGAAGGCACAAGAGATTGATGGGAATTTAGTTGATGGAGCTGAAAATGCAAGTGTTGAAATTCTCTTCATGAAGAAGAATTTTGGTGATGTTCCTAGACCAAGCAAAGCAAATCAGAAATTTGAAGAAATGAAGAAAATAGCAGAAGACAAAGAGCAACCTAACGGAGAAGAATCTCAATCAACAATTGTTGTCTTGTCACATGAGGTATGTTTAGTAGAATCACAAAATGTTTCCTTTGTGAATACACCTACATATGTTGAGGATGTAGTTATTAAAGATGACAAGGTTGTTGTAAAGGAGCATGATGTAGATGAGTGTGTTGAGGTTTCCAAATCAGTTTGTGGTAATGATGAATATGAGATAGATAACCGAACCAAATACTCAAATAGAAGCATACACACTAGTTCCAGCCCTTTTGTTTTGAAGAATGATGTGTGGGAGGAATCAATTCCTCGTAAGGATCACCATACTGTTTCAGATCAGCTTTTAGTTCCTTGGGATCCAGGTATTAGATATGATGAAGGAGTGGGTTGGGATGAGTTTCCTCTTGAAAAGGGAGCCCCTCCAACTTCATATCAGGAATCATGCAATGGTAATGACATTGAGAGGACTGATTTTGGCAAACCAGAGTTACTGATATATAGTGCTGAAGGTGATCAAGAAAAAGAAAGGATAAATCTTGGAGGAGAGAGATTTGAGAAATGGGGTAGCTATCATTGCTGCTCTCGAAGGGCATATATGGATTGCACTTTTGCCACTACTTTGAGTTGCATGTTGGATGAGTTTGGGGGCTGTTGTTTAGGCAAAAAAAAATGCTGCTACTGTTGTATTTTGATTGACCTTATGGGCTGCTATTTGGGAAAGAAGAGAGACTGTCACTGCTGTTGTGACAAGGCTGATTGGAGCTGCATCTGCCATGACTGTTATAGCCACGTTTACCATGATTTTGAAGGATGTACACTTGTTGGTTCTGAGGCTGCACTCTTCTTAATAAAGAGGACTGTTTTGTTGAGGTTTAAGGCTGCATTCATACTGTTGGGTGGAAGACGGTTTTGCATTGTTTCAGGGACTGTTTGGTTTGAGGTGATAGGAGCATACATGGGACAATTTTGGGATGTCCATTGGAGGTTGTACTTGGGGCTGAGACAATCTTGGGGCAGCCATTGGAGCATATGTATAGGGCAGCACTCATCTTTCATGGTATTCTTGGGTATCCTTGCATGGCATCACAATTGGGGAACCTACTTTTGCATGATGAGTAGAGCAGCGATAGTTTTGATGATTTTCTTGGCACTCATGATTGTTTTTGTGAAGATTTGGGACCTCGGGATCACAGTTAGTTTCAGGTTGATGATGATGAGATTGTGTTGGCATTGCTTGAGGACAAGTGGGGCACTCCTTGGCTAGGAAGTGTTTGATGGCCAAGTGCCGGACAACATAGTTGATAGTGAGGTGGTCGTTGATCATGGCTCTATCGGTTGGGTGCCTAATAACCTTCCATTGACTAGGGCTCTTTCAACGAAATTGGCAAAAATTGGGTGTGAGGTCCTATCGACAAAGCTAACAATCGACAACTCATTGGTTGGCTCAATGGCAAAGCCTCCATTGGCATCTTTGATGGTCGGTGCCTAGATGTGTGCCTTGATGAAAGTGGTCAATGACACCAATTCCTCCTTATGTTCATTTAATTTTCTTTGTCAAGACCGTTGGCTTACTCCACTTGAAACGTTGCTTGATGACAATAGCCTCCTTTTCGATGATGCCCAATATGCTAATGGTGTTCTCAATTCCTCAGACAATGAGTATTTTATTTGACTATATAGTGGATGACACATGTTCCAAGTATGACAATGTTGCCTTAAGGTTGGATGACAAACCCTCAATCATTCCACTCTTGGAAAACATGGCTTATTCTATTTTTTTGGGCCTTGCTCTAATAATTGCTATATCAGCTCTCTTAAATTCTCCATGCTTTGCCATCGTTGTTTCAATTTGATGACTATTACAAGCTAAAGTCTTTCTTCACTCAAAATGGCCTTGTTGTTCGCATTGGGTTTGTCTTTGAGGTCGCTAAAATAGTCAAAATCAACAAGACAACATGCTTTCTTGTAGGATGGCATTGTTCATCATTTGAATATCTTGCTTCCACATTTGGATAGCATCCTCCATTGTCCAAACAAGTTTTGTCTTCAATCACATTGTTTATATCCTTCACATGATAGCCTTGCATGTCTAGATGGCAACTATCATCATTTGGACTATAGTTTTCCTTACATTTTCCAACAAATAAGTTGTTTTGTGCTTGTTCTTGTCCTTAATCAATAAACAAAAAGAAAATGCCAACATTCCCAAAATTTCCAATTCATGCCTCACAAATTGCATTTACTAGTCAAAGGTAGGCACCTCTAATTGTGTTGGTTTCTGTGTCAACACAACTCCTTGCATGTGCACCTCTGTTACAAAACTCGGCGAGTTTTTGAAAAACTCGTCAAGTTTGCACTCAACCTTGTCGAGTCACTCGAGCTCGATTCGATGAGTTTTTTGGAGCTCGTTGAGTTTTTTTTTTGGTTCACTCAGTGAGTTTTTGGTACTTGCGAGTTGAGAAAAAATCGTTGAGCCTCCCCAAAAAACTCAGTCAGTGGTGCATGGGGATAGGAAAACAACATAAATGGTTTTTTTTGTGCCCTCATTTTTGTTGTTCCCAGTTGTAGAGAGAGCAAAGATAATGTGAAATTAGAATACCAAAATGCAAACAAGGAGAAACTCAGTTCAAACAGTGAAGGTATTAATGGGCATGCGCGAAGGGCACTACCCCTTGACCTTGCAAGGGGGCTTTTGCCCCCATGACCCCCGACATAGGTGGCGACATACATTGCTCATCATGTTGGTCGTGTTGGTGATGAAGGTCACGTTGATCAAGTTGATTGCAGAAAGTGGAGTGAGCAATCAAAGAACAATGTGTTGCGGGCAGCAGTTTAAAGTGATGCAAGTTGCAAATGTCTAGAATAGGAGAGAGCAGAGAGGAGCAACAGCAGCAAGAGCCTCTCTTTTCAATGGATGATTTTGAAAGTATAGCAGAGGAGTTAGTGGCAAAGGCATAGGAAGAGGCACGGGTACAGGCACAAAGAAGGAGGACTAGAGCTTTTGCTAGGGCAAAGGGCAAAGACATTGCAAGGCACTAGATAGTGAGCCTTTTGAGACATTTTGATACATTTGGTAATTTGTACTTTTTTATTTCATAATAAATGCAAGAATATTTAAATTTTGGAGGCATTAAAATTTCTTTGATTGAAGTGTGTTTTGTCACTTTCATATGTAGTCTAAGGTTGTATCACTTATAGTATTAATTTTGGATTTGTATAATGTTAATTAATTGTGATATGCATGGAAAAACTTTTTCCCAATGTAAATTTGCATTTTCTTCCATTTTAGTTTTGCAAAGTTTTTCCGAGTTTTTTCGAGGTTTTTTTGCCGAGTCCAAGTCTGAGTCCCAATCGGGCCTTGCCAAGTCCGAGTTTCTTCACTATGATGTGCACCATGACGTGCTGTACCTCCTTGAATTCCATCAAGTTTACATTGCCCTTTACTTCCCATCTGTGACTTTCATGAACCTTCGGAAACGTGGCCCTCTATACATTGCTGGCTCATGCTTACAGTCTTGTGCAAAGTGACCCTAGACATAACATTTACTACACTGCATAGTGGGTCTTCCCCCTATATCATACTCAGTTTGGCGCCTTGCATTGCTTTGGCAATTGTTGCGAAATGTACCATCAATGGCACCTGTCAGCATAACAGTCTTCCATTGTGCCTCAAACACTTGCTAAATGTTCTTCAGATTCAAGGGGCCTTACTTTGCTAAATGTCCTTCCTCTTGACAATTACTGTAGAATGTCTCTTTTGTTCCTATGAACTCATTATGTCTCGAGTCTTGTCCATTTTTGTTATTCTTCAAACAGCCATATGATATCCTTACAAAGCATACTTAGCGATGTTCTTGCGTTGTCACAGTTATCAGAATCATTGCTTTTGCCTAATCTATGATTTCCACTAGGGAAGCCTTAAACAAGTCAATATCACTAGGGAAGTCCTTTATTTTGCATCAATCTATTCTTCTACAACCAAACATTCCTTAAAATGAGAAAACAAAGTATGGACAGTCGATGTAGAACATGATGCAATGTTCATAGAGTTTGAAATCTACTTCAGGGGCAATATAATGTTGCTGTGTCGAATTAGTGCTCACTTTTGCTCAAAATTTGTTAGTTTCTAAGCATGAAAATCGTATGGAAGTATGCAAATCCATACCTATGAAATACTCAGAAAACCCACTCAGCAGTATAAACACAACGATCTAAAGTGGAATAAACCTTCCAGGGGAAGAAAGTTTATGGATGGATCAGTCAAACTTTTTGCTCTTTGCAAAATGTTGGTTTGACATACTGTCTCCCAGTGGTTTCTTACTCGTTTCACTAGAACTTGCTTGTCTTTATTTCCTGCTCTTCAAAAACTCCATATCCTTCCTTATAGTGGCCCAAAGCCTCATCTGGGTTCCTCTTCCAAGCCTGGGAGTCCAACTAATGTTATTTGATTTCTGAGTTTCTTTCAAGTATATATATATATATATATATATATATATATATTTATTTATTTATTTATTTGCGGAGGTGATGTATCATGCTTCCATCTGCATATATTCCTATTGACACTTTCCCAGTTTAGGTCACCATGCACATGCCAACTCAGTCCATTCCTAGCCAACTTGTTGATTGGACTGTGTTTTGGCCTTTTGGATGTTCAAACAAAGGGGTTTTGAACTGAAATTTTCTGTGCACATAATGTAAAGAACTTTCAGTATATTGGTCTTGACTCTTATTTAGAGCTCATAGAAGAGAGATAAGGACTATACATCCAACCAATTTTTACTGCTTTGAAGGCTCGGACAGATGTATTTTAGGCTGAAATTTGTATCAGATACAGTCCTCAAAATCCTCTTTCAGTTTGGAAAAAGTATCACCTAAGTTGGACATCCTTGGTTGATTTATCCCCATAACACAATTTGTTGGTCTTGATTGTTATTTCCTTTGTTTGGAGGGTTAAATAATGATTTTTTGAGCCCAAATTAATTATGAGGATTCCTTCTAATGTTGAAAAGACCCCTTTGAAATGTCATTCACTTCTCACTTCATTTGAAGTAGTTACAACCATAGTTGAGAAAATCTGCAAAAAATCTGCAGAATCCCGATTTTTTAAAATGCCGATGCAATCTGCAAACTCTCGGTGATGCAAAATTTTTTTGAAGATTTTTTGCCGATTTTTTGAAAAAATCAGCATCACCGATTTTTTGCTGATTTTTTCAAAAAATCTGCAATTTTTTTTTTTTTTAGGCTGTGCAGCCAATTTAGGGTTTTTTTATGCAAGCCCATTTTTCAGCTGTTAATGTTTGAACTTTGAAGTTTAAAGTTTAAACCCTAAACCTGAAACCTTGTTTTTAAGTAAATATTGTTGCTTGATAACTATGTATTTAAGCCCATTTTTCAACTGTTAATGTTTGAAACTTTGAAATTTGAAGTTTAACCCTAAACCTTAGGGTTTTGTTTTTTTATTCCCTTCTCTTTTAAAGTAAATATTCCTGCCTTGTAACTATGTATGCAAGCCCATTTTTCAGCTGTTAATTTATTGTAATATGCATGAAAAAAACTTTTTTCAATGAAAATTTTCATTTTCTTCGGTTTTTTTTTTTTTTTTTGGCGATTCTTTTCCCGATTTTTTGTCGATTTTTAAAAATTCCGATTCCAATGTTCTCAACTATGGTTACAACCAAAAGGCAACATTGCCTTGGATTCATGATTGTTGTCCTCTTTTGAGTTGTTGTCATTGACTTCCCAATGTCAACATGTAGCATCCTTGAATCATTGTTCAAGTTGCTTTTGTTCACAGAGTCGTCACTCATCTTTAGAGTTGCTTTTGTCTTTGAAGTCACCGACTTCTTGACCCCCTAACTTCACATCACTTTCCAAGTTCATGGCTTGATCAAAGGTCTCTTGATTTGACATCGAGAGGACCATCTTGATATTCTTCCTATTCACAAGAAGAAGTCTCACAAGAAGTTCCTCTAGAAACTACCTACGACAACTTTGTCTCTAGATGGTTGACGAACATGCTCAACCTCTGGTTGTAGGATTGAACAGACTTCGACTCATGTTGCTTTATTTTATAAATTTCTGCAATGTAATTGTGGAACAACTTGAATTCCTTCAAAAAGATTTCTATGTAGTGGTCAATTGTAGTTCCATACAGTGTCATAGCAAATAATCTTCTCCAATCTGCTTTATTTTTGTGCTCATTGGATTTTCAAATTGAATAGCAAATTTATTATTGTTTCATTGGGTCCTCTATTTCGCCATCCCATAAAACATGGGACAGTTACGCTTGTCATCAATTTTGGTCATCATCTTGACCATTTGATTCGACCTAGCATGGTCACTTCCATATAGTACTGACCACTATGCAATTGCTCGTGGGATTAGACTTGCAGTTGCTTTAATATTGGATCTCGTTTTGCTCACCGTCAAACATGCAAAATTGCAATTGCTCTAAACTTGAACAGTTGTCACGAGCGTCATCAAACACGACAACCTATAGTTGCTCCAAAGTTGAACAATCTTGTGCATTGTTGAACATGCCAATTTTAATTGCTTTGACGCCAGTTTTTTTGTCTTGCTCACCATCGGACACATCAACCTGCAATTATATTGGAGTGAATTTTCGTCTCGTTCACCATTGGACATGCCAACCTACAATAGCTTCGATGTTGGACTCTTGTCTTGCTCACCATTAGACAAGCCAACCTATAATTGCTTTGGACTCCCATCAGGTGCATCGTCCACTATGCAACTCACTTCCATCACTATCAAATTTTCTTCTCAGGCCCAATCTTCTCCATTGTGGGCTCATTATCACATGAGTCTTCATCGTGTCTGTTGTGAACCTCATCATCACATACTCGTTTATCGAGCACTCCTTTGTTGTCATTCATTGACATCAACAAAGAAGTCTATATCACTTTTAGTTTTAGGCTTCCATCCTCGCTTTCTCGTAGGAGGAAATATTAGTAAAGTATGATGCTTTTCAATCATGCTTAGATCTTCCCATTGTCGTTGTTGTCTATCTTCCAAAGCAAGATTCTTGTCGCAACTCCACATCACCAACTTTGACTCAACATTGAGCACACAATGGTACCAAAATGTAGAAATCCTATAGAAAAAACTAGAATGCAATATACTATACTATAATTCCATTATAGATGAATAAATATGCATAGTGAGGAGAACTTATAGATGCACATACCTTGACTACCATTGAACTATCTGTAACTATAAAAAATTAAAAGACCCCGTAACACTACATGATATTTAGTACAAATCATGTACACATATGCGACAACTCAATGTGACAAAAGAACTTGCAAGAAACTCCATTTACATGACATTGATACATGACCGGCATGTATGTTTGTCACAAGCATCCATGTACTCATATAGATGTGACATTCATGTGACAACATGTTTGCCTACAAATAAGTCCCTTGCATGGGAAAAAATGAAGGAAAGAAAACTAACCATAATGGCATCCCTTGCATGGGAAAAGGGGAAAGCGGGAAAAAATACCCTAAATGAAAAATGGTTTTGATGACATTTTTTTGGGTGTTTCTTGGCTCCTCAATTGCAGGTGCAAATGTTGTGTTTTAAACAAGTTGAGAATCAAATGCCATGCGAAGAGGAGTAAAGCTTTGCTGAATATAATATGGGCTTTATTTCTTGGTCTTGCCCAATGGCATCTGTAGTGGGAGCATGGCATTTCTTTGACTAAGGGAAAGTGATGAAATATCACCACCAGACCACATGCAATTTTTGAAGTGGTTTCCTCTCGATCTTAGATGTGTGGATCACATTGTTGTGGTATACCATGAGGATCTTGAGTATACGTGATTAATAAGGTATACTTGTACATTAGACCTTCGATCATTTGATGACATTTCTACACCATACATGTTACCCTAAACCACTTTATTTGCTGTTTAGAAGTATCCACAAGGCATGGAATGCGATTATTAGATTGAAACAAAGAATTATTTTCATTTAGTGATGGCTTCTTTACAAACATCTGCCTTGTTAGTAGAGATGTCTATGTAAGCCTTAGATTGAAAGCTGCATCCTCCAAACATTCTTCTCTTACAACAAGAATTTAGATAATAAAGTTTCTCTTGAGCAGCAAGCATATAGGTTACGGAAGCAAAGATTATTAAATGGTTTACCTTTGGTTTCCTTCTTGAACATGCTTCCTTGGGTCTAATGATTTCCAATGTTTTCGAAGGACTTCTGTTCAGCAGATACAGCTGTCTGAGTTGGTTCCAACAAATATGTGTATATAAGAAACTCCCCTTGCAGCATACTTTACAACATTTTAGAATGAGATGAAGTTTTAACTCAAAATTTCCCTATTTTGTGGGGTCTGCCAGAATTTAATTCCGTGACTTGTGCATCCTTCCTATCCATTCTCTTTCTTATCGTCTCTCACTTGAATGGCCTAGTTAGGCTCTGACCCTTCCCAATGTTTTCTAATTGAAATGCTTCAATTGGTCTCTAACCCTCTCAGATGTTCAAATCTAAACTCTGGCCCTAACCCTGGGGATTTTCTGTTTGCTCTAACTATTGAAGTTTAATGAACTTACAACATGAAAATTCTGTAGACAATTGTAAAAAGAAGGGAAAATGACAATCTTTAATGAATGCTAAGAGCTGCAGTACATTTGTTTGATCTAAAATCCTATGGGGACTAGACTAAAACTGCTCCCATAATATAAATTGTTCAGCTCCGAAGTGCCTGTTTGTCAACTTTCTTACTAACAACAGCCTAACTAGCGGATGGCCATGATATTAGTTCTGTCATTCAAGACCTAAAATGTTTTGAATTATTACTTTCTCCCCTTCATTGTACATGTATTATGTTAAGTAACGATCTAAGTTGCATGTACATGGATATATTACCTGATGCGAAGACAGTATTCGAAATGGTTACGACAAATTTTCAAGACTCCCTAATATGGATACGGTGGGATAGAACATTATAAAAAGCATATGTATTTTATATATTACAAAAAAAAACATATAACGCAAACATGTATACACAAATATGAGTTTTATATAGGATATTTTCATTAAGGAGGCAAATGCCATTGTCTTTGAAAATCATTTTTTAAATATGTCTAGGCCATGGTTGAGAAAATCTGCAAAAAATCTGCAGAATCCTGATTTTTTGCCAATTTTTTAAAATACCGGCAAACTCTCGGCGATGCAAAGATTTTTTGCCAATTTTTTGAAAAAATCAGCATCACCGATTTTTTGCCGATTTTTTCAAAAAATCTGCAATTTTTTTTTTTAGGCTGTGGCCGATTTAGGGTTTTTTTATGCAAGCCCATTTTTCAGTTGTTAATGTTTGAACTTCGAAGTTTAAAGTTTAAACCCGAAACCCTTTTTTTAAGTAAATATTGCTGCCTGATAACTATGTATGTAAGCCCATTTTTCAGCTGTTAATGTTTGAAACTTTGAAGTTTAAACCCTAAACCCTAGGCTAGGCCCTAGGGTTTTGGGTTTAGGGTTTGTTTTTTTTTTCCTCCTCTTTTTAAGTAAATATTGCTGCCTGGTAACTATGTATGCAAGCCCATTTTTCAGCTGTTAATGTTTGAATTTGAAACTTTGAACATGAAGTTTAAACCCTAAACCCTAGTCTAGGCCCTAGGGTTTTGGTTTTAGGGTTTTTTTCTCCTCTTTTTAAGTAAATATTGCTGCCTGATAACTATGTATGCAAGTCCATTTTTCAGCTGTCAATGTTTCAATTTTAAACCCTAAACCCTAGCCTTTTGGTTTGAGGTTTAGGTTTTTTTTTCCTTTTTTTCAAGTGATTGTAACTTTGTTGTTATTTATTTCAATGAGCAAGCATGTACAAAATGAAACTTTTTTTTACTACTTGTGATTTGTGACTTTGTACCTTTTCATATTATAAGCAATACAAGATGTGTTTTGTCACTTCAATGTGTACTTAAAGCTTGAGCCTTGTATGATGTCTTGACATGAATTATTGCTTTTATTGCAATATTTGATATGCATAATGTTAATTCATTGTAATGTGCATGAAAAAATCTCTTTCCAATGAAAAAAATTGTTTTCTTCGTTTTTTTTTTTTTTTTTTTTGCGGATTCTTTCCCCGATTTTTTTGCCAATTCTCAATTTTTGCCGATTTTAAAAAATGCCGATTCTTTGCCAATGTTGATTTTCTCAACTATGGTCTAGGCCATATCCATATGTATTATATATGGATGAAATAGAGGCATGTCTTTGGATACGTCTAGGTACAATACCCATGTATTTACGTACATCTGGATATAGTGTTCTAGAAGTATTGTATCAGTATCTTTATCTAAGACACAGATATGGGTATCCGAGTAGGAGAATTGTTAGATAAAGTAACCCTGGTAATAATTTGATATACTATATTACTCTATGGATTGTGATTTCCTTGGTTGCAACTATGTCGTCTAGTTTTTTCTCTTACCATTTGCTCTCTCTATATGTATGATTCAGCATTTGTCTTGTTAGTATCAACATGCTTCATTTAACTATTGTCATTTTTATCGTTAAGCTTTTCTATGAAAAAAAATCAAGATTGATATTAGTAATATCTTATGAATACCGAAACAGGTCTGGGATGAATCAAGTGGTGAAAGTCTGTTGAGAATTCAAGTTATACTCGCTGTACAAAATTTTGTGGTTGCTCTTGGTCCTCGTTCGCCCATGTGCTATAACATGTTGTTTCCTATTCTACAAGAAAGCACTGATGTAAACAATCCAGATGAACTCAATTTGTTGGAGGATGGAATAGAGGTTGGTTTATGTTTTGTGGTTTTTTATATCCTAGCTGTGTGTTCTTGGAAAATTATGGAGATTGGAAATGCATTTTAAATTATATTTTATGTTTTCATGTTTGTAGTTATGGGAGGCTACCCTTAACCAGGCTCCCTCAATGGTTCCTCAGTTGTTGGAACTTTTTCCAAATCTTGTTGCGATTATGGAGAGGAGCTTTGATCCGTTATTGGTTCGTTATCCCACCTTTTGACTCTTGTGTTTTTTCACTTGGTTCATTTCTACTTTGAAAAATTATTGTATTACTCATCATTAGAAATGTATATTATTTGACTTAGCTAAAGGGTATACACATCAGTCTATTCCTAGTGGTTTCCTAACTTTAGTAATTTCTATGAAGTGATGGAAAAGAAGCAAAACAAGCTATGATATGGCA
This sequence comes from Wollemia nobilis, assembly GCA_028583015.1. NCBI lineage: Eukaryota > Viridiplantae > Streptophyta > Pinopsida > Araucariales > Araucariaceae > Wollemia > Wollemia nobilis. Next base: position 4,793,522 of record JAQPPZ010002524.1, read on the forward strand.
TATAATAAGAATAAATGATGAGAAATGAATATTGACTGATTCTGATTTTCAAATCAATCATACACTAAACAAATGCTTTTGGTTGACATTACACCTTTGGTGTTGATGCTTTAACTAAATGACCATTTTAGTTTTCGATGACTTTGCTTGTGGTTTCACTGGACTTTAATAATGACGTTCTTGGACAGTCCTTTGGGGCATGGTAGCTATGTTATTATTCTTTGTTAATTATTTTTTTTCTACCTATACTCATGGCACATTGCTTTTCATTGAAACCTCTACCCAGTTCTTGGTCATACCCTTTTCTTGTATGGATTCATCGTCTGAATATCAATATGCTTACCATCTTCTATAATGTTACTTATGTTGCAATTTCATATTTCATTACATAGTATTCTTGTCTCTAACAACCCATTTTCAACTTTATCTAGGTTTCAATTTCATTGTTTGATCACATAGTATTGCTGCTCCCTTCTATTGCAAACAATCCTAGATTTATTGTTTAAAAATATGCTTAAATGGTTTGGAAGATATGTTCTTGGCCAAACCAATTATTAAATAATTTGATAAAAGAAAAAATTTGATGTGTCTAAATAAAGTTTTGTAGTCAAAAGTTTTGAAGACAGTGAGGGATGCTTTTATAATCTTATGTTCACTGTCACCTTGAACTGGAGGAAAATTATCACTCATCATTTTATTACATTAGCTATAACAAATAATCAATTTCATGTTTAATAAGTGGATGGTGGCTTGCATCAACGATTTTTTGTGGCTTTGTAACACCTGCAATATGTAGCTTGCTGATTACATGGTTATCCTTATCGTATATGATTTGAAATACCCTATTGGTTACGTGTGGGTTTACAATGTATATTAATGCCAATGCAGAGGTTGTAACAGAAATTTTACCTAAGCTGATTTTTTTTCAGGTCCTATCTATTTATGTTCATGAGCAAAGAATCAGTAAGACTAGAGAAATCAATGTAAAGTACGTTTGTGAATGGTTTAATTTGCATTTGTAAATATGAGGTTTTAATGCTTTTGTACCCCATGCTAAGGGGCATATCCTTTCCAGTCTGTTAATTCATAGGCTCTTTTGTCTTGACATGCATCCGCTCATTCATATAAATATTGATTTGCATATTCCCATTCAAATACTGTTTAAATGCTTCTCCCTTCCTTCTTCCTAATAAGAGGGTAATTAATCCAAAGATGATGTTTATTAACAATATATTCAGATCATCCTCTTAGTCCTAAGTTGGCCTTCTACACTAACATTTCTTTAGGATTGAGAATGACCTTATTACTTGTCCTAATTATGTCCAACGACATTGGACACATAGCCTTTGGATTCCTCTTGGTCATCTTAGAGTATGCTCACATCAGTTGTGGCCGGCGACAGACCATCATATATCTTTAGAGGATAGGGTATGCCATTGTTGCTCTATTTGACAGGTGGATATTGAAGAACATTTCATGAACAGGTGTTTTGTCTATTATGAAATTCAAGGGTGTGCTATGTAGGTAGGTGAATTGACATGTTTGCATAATCAATGAATCAAGTTTTGTCATTTTTGTAGTTGGTACGCTAATTGTTTGATGAAATAAGCTTACATGTACTTAGAATGTGCATGTAATTTGGATGTTTATGTAATTCAGATGTCATGTAATTACGATGTCGGGTAATTAGAAGTGCATAAGTAGACCCCTTACATTTCCCAAATACATGATGATCTATCATCCATCTACCTGTTTGTATCTAGGAGTGTGTGTGCATGTTGTTGTTGGAAGTGTGTTGCTGATTGTTTGTAGGAGTACGATGTATTGTAGATAGTTGTTGTGCAGGATATATGCTGTGTTGTGTATCCATTTTTAATTGTCAGTTATTCCCCTTGTATATTTTGTTTATTTAAGTGGTAATGGAATTGTGTTGTGTGTTGTATTCAAATTTTACATTCTAGCACCGTTGCTTGTTTGAAATTGGGTCGCGTTTGGTGACCTGGAGTTGTGACAGAGAAAATTACTCAAGAAGGTATCAACAACAACAATTGGATGTGGTCGACAAACAAATTAGTTTCCCTTGGGACGAAGGAAGATTGGACGTTGCAATAGAAGAAGATGTAGAGTTGTTTGTTGACGCTGATGAAGGGTTGATGCAAGAAGCAGATGTGCAACTAGATGTGCAAGTAGACTTGCACTAAGGAGACACAAGCATTTTTGCACAGAGGTACATCACAACAAGCATGTTAGTGGTTGTATCTTTGTGAGTCTGATATTGGTGCAATTGCAAGATGCCATGTCTAATAGTGTTGAGATAGGAGTCCAACATGAGAAAATATAGGTTGATGTGCTCGACAGTGAGCAGGATGGGATTCTGACATCAAAGCAACTGCAGGTTGGCATGTTTCATGGTGCATTGGATGGGAGTCCAGCATGAGAGCAATTGCGATGAGGTGAGCTTGTTGATATGCATAAGAGGGAGAGACGCGAACAACCACTACCATTGTTAAATCAACCTGTCATGACAAAGATCAATTTTGGCATGTTGATGAAACAAAGGACCTTGTTAGGCAATGGAAAATCTGAAAGCAAACGGGCAAAATAATGACACAGATTGGAGGAGTTTATTGCCGAACTTTCATGGAATAACAATAGACCAGTACATGGCATTGCCAAAGGGTGAGTACCAGACTTGAAGCATTTGTGAAGGAAATTTAATTGTTCCACAAGGATGATGAGGTCATTGTTGAAATTTCTAGAATGAAATAGGGTGAGAAAGAGTTGGCTCAGTCCTACAACTAGAGGTTGAATTGTTTTTTTGCCCATTTGGAAGATCTGTTAGATGCATTGAAGAAGAGGTGGTTCGTGGAGGGACTTCTTACATATCAAAAGAAGATCAAGGTGGTCCCTCCGACATCATATCAAGAGGTCTTTGAGCAGGCCTTGAACTTGGAAAGTGATGCAAAGATGTCATTAAAATGTTGGGGTGACATTAATATTGAAGTAATTCTAATATTGAGAGTGATTGTGACAATGAGAGTGATGATTTTGAGAAGTCGGTGAAGGAACTTACTTTGAAGAGAAGAACAATGACTCCGAGGATGAGTGCGACTTGGAGAGTGCAAGATCATTGCTATAGGTATATGCAACACAAAGGGAGATTGTTCCAAAGAAGAATGTTATCCGTAACCCCTAGAAATCTAGAAGACGTTGAATTGATTATGATTTTGAGGGAAGACCCATTGTGTAATGTCGACGATGCCATTTGTGGGCTTACTTTGCTCGTGAATGTCAAAGTATTGCAAGTTGAGACAAACTAGTGATGTGAAGAGGGTTTGAAGAGTCGGAGAAGAGTCACACCCCTAGCTAGGAAGTTGAGGAGGTGAACTTCATAAACCTGATTACAATTCAGGAGGTGAAATCGATAACAATTGAGGCAAAGATTGTGCAGATAGTTAAAACTGCACAGGAAGAGGAGGTTGCACAAGTGGCTAATGCAAATGACATAGTGAGTGATGCAAACGAAGAAGTGAATGATGAAGACAACGAAGAGGGAGGTTTTTTGACGTCTAACTGTCTGCTAGGGTTGTCTAGCCATTTGGATTGGGCATTCTCCATCCAAGGCCCAATTGTTAGGGTTTAGACTATTTGAGTGGAAACCCATCTTGGAGCAGGGGTATACAAAATTGTTCGGATGTCTAGGTAGGCTGTCTAGCCACCTGGGTCATCTAGGCCGAAGTGCCAACATAGTTTGGAATGGGATGTGCATGCTTGTCCAGAGAGCTCGCCATGCATATGGAGAAACAAAGAGTTGAAGTCACAAAAGATGGAAATGGCACGTGAAACGAGTAGTTGCGTGCAAATCAATTACTCTGGAAGTGGAGGAGGAGTTGCCGCATGTAAGCCAACTTATAAAAATGAGTCCCCTTATCACCCTCAACTTATAAAAAGGAGGAGAGATCACTCAATTGCTCATTCTCATGCATAGAGCCAAGGAGCAACAAGGGGTAGCCAAGTTAGAGAGCACCAACCAATTGATTTTGAACCAACTAGGGAACAACCTAGAGCAGAGCATGCACTAGGACATCTAGAAGGCGATTAAATCACATTTCATCTACAAAATACAAAAACGATTGAGGAGAATAATAAATCAATTGCAAAGGAGAATATTGCCTTGGAGCATTGGAGTTAGGGCAAGTTGGAACAAGAGCAAAAATAAGGGTTTTGCTGAAAACCCTTGTCCAACAACTAAAAAATTTCAAGTTTGTGTGCAAATGAGATTTGTAGTGGAGAAATGTAGTTGTCTAGGAGGGAGCTGCAATCCCAAACCCTTGATGACAAAACTAGTTTGGGTTTCAAAGGAAACATCATGATAGGAGCGATGAGAGCGTCAAAAAACAAAGTGAAAGACATCCAAGTAGAGACACGACAACAAGGAGGATGTGTTTTGCATAGGAGAGACTTGTTCAAGAGGAGTGGAGCCATCCAAGGACTGGAGAGCATCATTTGAAGTTTGAGCAATGTCATATGGACCATATAGAGCATCGTCCAAAGCGAGGAGAAGATCGTCTGGGAAAAGTTGTAGAATGGTTGGGGCAAGGAGGGTCATCTGATGGGATAAGGTTGTATAGAAGTTTGTATTGACCGTTTGAGTGAAAGAGCACGTCATATGGGTTGTCTGGTTGTAGAGGTAGGTTATCGTAAATCTGACATAGGTCGTCTAAAGAAGATGGAAAACTATATGATGAAGTTGGGCCATCTACGGTTGGTGCCATGTTTGACTATAGAAGCAAATAGTCTGGAAGTTGAGATGAGACATTTGAGGAAGTAGGAAGGTCATATGATAGAGTTGTCCTGCTAGACAATTTACCAGGGCAATCTAACCCAAAAGGTGGCTGGTTTGGCCTAGGAGTTAGGTCGTTTGGGCCAAGAAGCAAGTGGTTTGACCTAAGACGTTGGTCTTTTGACCTAAGAGGAGGGCTGCCTAAGGCCAAGGGATGTTTGTCAGAGGCCAAGATACGGTCGTCTTAGGCCAAGGGATGTCCGTCGGAGACCAAGACAGAGTCGTCTAAGGCCAAGGGATGCATGTTAGAGGCCAAGATAGGGTTGTTTGTGAGTAGAGGCCATTCAGAGCGAAGGGGAAGCTATTTGAGAGGGTTGAGTGGAGACCACCAAAATATAAATGAGAAGAAATTTAGTTCTGATAGTGATGGTTTCAATGGTTCAGTTGTTGAGGGTATCAATGGCGCTGCCCCTTGACCCCCAACAAAGATGGTGACAAGCATTGCTCGTTGTGTTGGTGATGTGATTGATTGCAAGAAGTGGAGTGAGCAATTGGAGAACATTGTGTTGTTGGAAGCACTTTGAAGTAATTTCAGTTGCAAAAAATGTTTGGAATAGGAGGAAAGGGAAGGAGCAAGAGGTTTTAGTACAGTGTTCAGAGCTTCTATCCTCCATGTTCAACTCGTGTTGTCAAGGATGCCAACAGAGGAGAGAACAAATGTACGTAGGCAAATTGACATGTATGCATAAACAATGAATGAAATTTTGTCATTTTGTAGTTTGTACGATAAGTGTTCGGCAAAATGAGTGTACAAGTGATTTGGATTTTTGTGTGATTAGAATGTACATGTAATTTGGATGTTCATATAATTTGGATGTTCATGTAAATCGGATGTACATGGAATTCAAATGTCATTTAATTACGATTTCGGGTAATTAGACGTGTTGTGTTGGGGCAGTTAAGATTAGGTATGAGAAAGTTGCGGAAGTTGGAAAGTAAACCTCTTACATTTACCAAATACTTGAGGATGATGATCTATCATCCATCTACTTATTTCTATTTGGGAGTGTGTGTGCATGTTGTTGTCTAAAGTGTGTTGTTGATGGTTCGTTGGAGTATGGTGTATTGCAGATAGTTGTTGTGTAGGATACATGTTGTGTGCATAGTGTATCCATTTGTAATTGTAAGTTATTCCCATTGTATATTTTGTTTATTTAAGTGGTAATGAAAATGTGTTAGAGCATGCTGTTATCATATTGCATTTCTACATACTATTGCTTGTATAGAGACTCAGTTGGATCGCTTGCCACTTGTTTCAGCTATCCTGACCAAAGATGCTTGGCTTTATAGCTCAAGGAAGCTATCACTCTTAGTGCCAATTATTATAGGGAAGACAAACCACTACTCTACTAATCGCATCATTCCTTCAACCTATCTCTATAGTTGAGATTAATAAGTCTTCATTGGAAGCTACAACTATCCAAAATGTTAATGATAGATCTGTGTGCCCTTGGGTGCATACAAGAGTGGCTACTAGGGCTTTAGTTCTTTCTTTTTGCTTGCGGTAAGATAGGATTGCAATTCTTTAGCTTCTAGTTTCAGCTACCTCTCACATACCGAGGAGCTATAAATAGATGCAACTTACCAATTTCTTGTCCTCTTCGATTGGTTCCACAACCTTGGATGCCAAAAGGGTCTTGAGGGGTTGACCTCCATGTCCTCCTAGGAGTATCCAACTCTACTCTCTTAATGGTGGCCATTATCCTGGGAACATCATTAGATCCTGTGTTGGCCCTTTTGGGATGATTGGTGTTGACGATGAATGAGCTTCTACTTTACATCCCACTATGGATTAATATTAGTGCTTGGATTCACTAGAGCTCCTTTCTATCTCTATTTCTAGCTCTCTCTTAATCATTACTTTTAGTATGTCAGGTTTATCCATTTTAGGTAACCCTTGATCTTGTAATTTTATGCCATATAGTTTTTCCAGTTTAGAGTAGTTTATACTAGATTCTTTACTCTAGTTTAGCTTATTTTTGTTGTACTTTTTGGTAAGTACAACGCATTGTAATTTGTAACAGCTCTTTTCGGTGAGTCCCATTGGCCTACTTTTAGCTAGCTATGGAGATTAAATAAAATTATCTTATCTCTGACCATCAATCATGAATTTATTTTCTCATCATTAGATGTTAGATACAATATTCACTCTTTTGAACCACTTTGAACCATAAGAAGTGGTATCGTAGAGTTTATTTCAATCCTTAATAAGAATTGTTAGAAGAAATTATGTTTCAAGTTATAAAACATATTTCAAAATTTGATGTTTTAGATAAAGCATGTTTTCTAGTAATTTTTAAAGAGTATTATTACTTTCTTTTGTTAAAATTGCTCTCAAGGAAAAGTTTGGTCCTTTAAAATTTAATCTATTCAACATAAATATTTTTTCAATCCTTAATAAGATTTGTTAGAAGAAATTATATTTCAAGTTATCAAACAAATTTCAAAAATTGATGTTTTAGATAAAGCATGTTTTCTAGTATTTTTAAAAGTATATTATTATTATTATTATTTTTTTAAATTGCTCTGAAGGAAATGTTTGGTTATTTAAAATTTAACCTAGTCATTGTTAGAAGAAATTATGTTTCAAGTTATAAAACATATTTAAAAAATTAATGTTTTAGATAAAGCATGTTTTATAGTAATTTTAAAAGAATATTATATCTTTTTTTTTTTAATTGCTCTCAAGGAAAAGTTTGGTTATTTAAAATTTAACGTAGTCAACATAAACATTATTTTACAAAATAAAATAAAATAATATTATAAAATATTATTATTAGTATTTATAAAAAGTACTAAGGCATATTTCTTTCGTTTCTTCCATCTTGTTGTATGACAATTATGAAAATGTATGACACACAATTGTAGGTGTATTTGGATAGTATTGGTTTCAATATCTGATATGCAGATCCAAGTATCTAGGCAAAAGAGTCAAATACCTATCCAAATGTATCTATAAATAAACAAATATTGTATCTTGACGTATTCAAATACATGCTGGTATATAGTCCATATCTTATACATTTGGATATAGCCTGGGCATGTCTAGAATTGTAAGAGTAGTGTTGAAACTCTTCTGGAGCATACAAGTAATAGGAAGTATGCAAGGCAAGTAACACCATCTGATTCATTTGACACATATGGAGTCTCCTTTTGTAAAATCTACTATATTCTATTTTTTTCCCCTTATTCATTACTTAGTTTTTTGTCAAGTTTTGTTCCAAGCTCAAGTCAGGGTCAAAAAGAGAGAAGAGTTCGAGTCTTGACATTCCATTGTAGTATCCATGACATGAGATGAAAAAAACATACAATTTTTATAAAATATCTTGTAAATTGAAAACAATAAAAATCCTCCTCTTAATTAATTGAAATGTACAATATAAAATCTATATTTGTTTGAACATGTATGTGTTATATTTTTTATAATATATAAAATATATGTGCTTTCTATCATTCTGTATCCAACCATATGCGTAGTAAAGGTTCTTGAAAATTTGCCATATCCATATCTGATACCATGTATGTTTCCATGCAACATAGAAATTAATGCATATTTATGAGGAATTACAACAGGTAACGCCGACATTATACTGTATATGCGAACATGATCTGTTTGCAATGAAAGGTTGTAAGCATGGAGAACTTTGAGTGTTATGGCCACAACATTGCAATAATTGATCACACAGGCTTGTCCGCTTAATACCCCTAATAGTTCAGCTTGCAATCAAAATCTAAGCATGGGCCAAAAACAGAGTTGAGACCATAATCAACCTGAAATTAAGGCCAAACTTTGAATCTCAGGTTCCACGTCAAAATCACAACACTTAAATATAATGCCAGAATTGATGTTGCTAAATTAAATCATGAAGATTTTTACAAAATCTGTCAACTGGATGATCAGTTATAAAACTGAAATTCCATGCATGTGCTCAAGAGGGAAAGCATATTGATGGTATAATTGGTGGTCAAAGAAACTTAAACATTTATTGTTAGCATAAATGTTGTATGATTAGAAGTGAAGATAATCATATCCACTCTTGACTTGTCTGTTAACTGCTGGTAGGATTGTCCAATTAATCGGGATTTGAACTCACCAGTAGAAGTCCTAACTACAGTATGTAATATCTACCCCAGCAAGAAGGAATAGACTATGGGGACACATTCACCCCAGCTCCAATGATGGTGAAATTTTTTTAGTTCTCTATTGTAGCTCTTCTTGGATGCAAGGTATATCAGATTAATGGGAAGAAGTCTACATGGTACAACCACAAGGGTTTTAGGTGCCAGAAAAAGAACATTTGGTTTGCAGATTGATGAACTTTGAGATGACAGATCTAGGCCTACTCCATTTTTGTCTTGGAGTAGAAGTTTGGCAAAAGCCTGGAGAAATTTTCATTTCTCAAACTAAGTATTCGAAGGAAACCTTGCAAAAATTCAAACTGGAAGATTGTAAATCAGCTCCAACTCCCATGGAAACTGGCGCAAAATTGGTTGCTAATGAGAAAGGAAAACCAGTAGATAGCACATTATTTAGACAACTAGTTGGTAGTCTAATCTATTTGACTACAACTAGGCCAGATTTGTTGTATTTAGTAGGTATGCTATCTAGGTTCATGAATTGCCCTACACAGAGTCACTGGACAGCAGGAAAGAGAGTGCTGAGGTACTTACAAGGCACTCTACCATATGGCTTAAAGTTTGTGCACAATGCAGACTTCAAACTTGAAGGATACTCAGACTCTGATTGGGCTGGTTGTCCAGACAGCAGAAAATCCACATCAGGACACTGCTTCCATCTTGGTTCAGCATCAGTCTCATGGAGCAGTAAGAAACTGCCCACAGTTGCACTCTCATCCACAGAAGCAGAGTACAAAGCAGCTGTAGAGGCAACCAGGGAAGCCATTTGGCTTCGACAATTCATGTGCGATCTTGGTCTTCAACAAGCAGAACCAACCACGATCTATTGTGACAACCAAAGTATCTTGAAGATTGCAAAGAATACAGTGTTCGATGCTCGCACCAAACACATTGAGGTGCACCATCATTATATCAGGGAGCAAATTCAGAATGGACAAGTAGAGCTGATCTATAAGCCAACAAATGAGCAGTTGGCTGATATATTCACCAAGCCCCTCAGCATTCAGAAATTTCAGTATTTCAGAACTGAACTTGGGCTAAGAATAAATGAAGTAAATCTTAAGGGGGGTGTTAGAATATTAGATTATATTATTTACTTCATGTTAGCCGTCTATGTTGACTATTTTGCTCTCATGTGCACATATGCAAAGTCAAGCCATCTATGTTGACTATTTTGCTCTCATGTGCACATATGCAAAGTCAAGCCATCTATGTTGACTATTTTGCTCCCATGTGCACATATACAAAGTCAAGCCTGTATTAAAGGCACCCATCTAACATAGATGAAGTAGGTGCCTGCTAGTTTTTGGGGGCTTCCGCTCCGGCTCTGTCGCTTTGATCCTTCTAAGCGGGAGGCACCCTATCTTCCCTTGTTTAGATTTGTTTGTTCCTTTTGGTCTGTATGCTCTGTTTCGGCGGTGGGCGGTGTCTTGTGCTGGCCAGGGGGCATTTCTAGTTCGTTTCGGATTTATTGAGTGCTCGGTAAGCCATTGTAGATCCGGTTGAGGTCCCTGAGGGGGATAGAGCCATATGCCAGCCCAACCTGCAGGGGTGATTTGGAGCTTTTGTTGTGGTGTGGAGTGTTCTGGTTGGTGGTCCCCTGTTTGGCTTTGGACATGCGTTTTGGTTTGGTGAGTGTCGAATCCACTTGGGTTGGCTGTCAGTTGGGGTCTTGGTCAGTCGGCTCTGCATTTCTTTTGGTTTCGGTTTGCCACTGTATATCTGGTCGGAGTCCCTGAGGGGAATAGGGCCAAATGCCAAACCAAACCCGTTGGGGGTGATTTCGGGGTGGTGTTGTTGCAGTAGTTGTTGGCTGCTTTCCTTGGCTGGCATCGAGTCAGGGTTTCGGGTGCTCGGGCGGTTTGGTGGTGTTTGTGGATGTTGAGCATCTTTCTCCAGATCTTGCTTGGGTGGAGCTGTCGGCATGTGGGCTTGCAGTTTGACATTTTGGGTGGTTCTCGAAAGAGTTACAGTGACCTTCTATGCTTTGAAGTGGTTTCGTTGTAGCGTCCTGGCTTATGGTTTGCGCTGCAGGAGTTGATTCCAATTTGCTGTTTGGTCTTGGCAGGATTGTTTATTTGATTTTCTTTGAAAATCTTTTCTGCTCTTGTTTGTTTGGCTGTTAGTTTTGCCGGCACGAGGGAATGTTAAATCTTTAAGTACGGTGGTCGGGTTGCTTCTTACTCCTGTTGGAGTGGTTGTATAAGGTTGAGGGATGCCTTTCAAAACCCTCATTTCGCTGTCCTAAGTTGCGCTCCTGCTGGAGCTGTTGTACAAGGTTGTGGGATGCCTTTCAAAACCCTCTTTTAATTACCAAAAAAAAAAAAAAAGTAGGGGCCTGTTAGGTAGGTTATTTAAGTATGCATAAGGCTATTTATACAGCCCTTGTCTCCATGTAATCTTAATCTTTTGTGAGGAATTCACAACTGTTTCATTGCAGACCAGTTCTGCTGTTTTTTATCTGTCTGCTCTCTGAATTCCCTCAAATCGAAGAGTCTGTTGGATGGGTAACAGGTGTAGCATTGTGATTCAAATATTCTATATAAGTATTGTTGCCTGAGTCATTGAATTATACCAAAAATATTCAAAGTTTGGAGATTTCTAATCCTACATGAATAAATTTGGTGAAGATAATTGGACAGACAGTAGTGTACAAGCAGCCAGTTAAAAATAAAAAATTAAACCTAACATTTGTCAAAGGTAAAGGATAAAACAACAAAACTGGGAAAAAGTTAAAATGTTCTTAACATGAGAAAAACGGTCTCAAAGCAAATCATTCGAAGAGGCATGCGTGGCTAAAGCTTATTCAAAGAGACATAAGTAGCTAAACCTCATTCTCTTATGAAATTTGAAGTTTTTTATAATAATAATATAATTACTTTTTTATTTAAGCATTTCAGTTAGTAACAATTATTTTTGTGCTTTTTCGAACTTGATGGCAAAGTTTATAACTAATGTTCTTAGTGGGGTTTATTTTCTTTTGAAAAATCATAGAACTTGAACCAAGCAATGTATCATGCAAGTATGCAATGACTATTATTATTTTTATCTAAAAGTGATAAGTAGTTGTGATGCTATCTTTGGTCACTGTTTAATGTGTTTGTGAATTTAACTACCTCCTTGGGATCATATGTGCCATTTTAAAAAGGTACTAAATTGTGTATGGATGACAGTAATCTGCATATCACTTAAGCCAATTAGGTCACTAATGTATGCACACAACTAACATCAGAAGAGCGAGGGGACTGATTAGTATATATGATAAAGAAAGATTACCATATTGAGAAAGGCTTCCTTGGGGCTTGAGAATGCTTCTTGACATATCCTTGACTACTGTTGCTTAAGCAAATAAATTATTTAAAGTGAGAGGGCTTATTCTTTATTGATGAAATTTTGAATAGTTAAGTAGAGTCAATGCTCTGAGATATTTACATAAGATCTAAATGCCATCAAATATAGAACGATATCTTCAAAAGTTGTCTTTCCGACTAATGAGGGATATTAAAGTTCTTGGATTATGAATTTTATGTATCTTATTTTTTTTAATAATTGGTTATATGGGATTAAAATGGGTCCCACCTATATTTTGTCATCACCAAATAGTGGTATTACAACTTGGCTATTATGCATGTATTACTTGGCAAGATTCAAACATGGGTCTCCTTGAAAGTTGAGGAATTGAACCTATTGAGATAATGCCATTTGATGATGTATCCTCTATGGATTTCACATAAGAGACCTATTTGTCCCTTACAAGTGGTCTCAAAGGCATAGTATAAAGTTCAATTTTTGTCAAAGACCAGGAGTCTATTTGGGTTTGTGGTCTATCCCTGTTTTGTAATGTGGCCAACAAAATGTTTAGAGTCCAGACCATGGCTATATATATATATATATATATATATATATATTGCCTAAGACATGAAGGGGTGCAATCATGGATGTGAGCATTGTCCTCAACTGGTAACGGCTGTCAGGCTGCAACCCAAGATCCGAAAACATGTGATTTGAAGTTGAAATGGTGCAGCTGCAAACATGAAAAAGGTCCAACCAAAGACACAAAACAACACAACCTAAGAAAGGTGATAGATATAAAGAGGTGCCACCTAAGATTCATAAGGATATAAACTATTATAATATCACCTTACGCCTAATGTTTTAGGAAAAGAAAATGCAAAATTTTGCTGAAATACCTATAAAAAAGATGCTGCATTTTTTAGTTGTTTCATATTGCTTAGTTTTAAAGATAAGACAAAAAAATGGTGGAACAACCTTAAATTTGAATTGACGAAAGATCTAACTTGAGCCAGGTTTGAAAAGTATTTTGTGACAAATAGGCTAAAAAAGTGTAAAATAAAATTAGAGTGCATGATTAAAGGCCAAATTGAAAGAACAGAATACGAGATCCGTAGACAAAAGGATCGAAATAAAGCTTGTCAATCCAAAAGTGAAAGTTCCATGAAGAATCACAACATCACAAGAAGCCATGGCAAGAACTTGATAAGATTTTGTCTAACAAGTATCAAATATTGCTCATAGAAGTAAAACATTGATTAACAATCAAAATTTGTCACTTGAAAGCTTATATACCATAGGTATGCTCTCCCCTCTCCCACAATGCCCATGTGGATGGAGACTTTAGGATGCAATCCTTCCCTTGTGAAAGGAGGCAACTTTGAGATATCCTCTTTGTGGTCCTTCCTTTCGCCATCCCTAAGTGGATGTGTAGTCGTCCCCACCAATGACATATGGCCTTGAAAAAATAGAATAACTATAAAAATAATGGTCAATTTGGAAGACTCCTACTTGTTTCTCATTATGGTTGTTTTGTATACTGAAAATTTGTGACTCGTTATTTCGAACATTTTTTTGTTCAAACCATAGCATTGAGACTTTCCTCAAGTTCATGAGTTGGATGACCCTGGAGTGGTCATTTTGACCCTAGGCAAGTCTCTTCTATATAACCTACTATTTTGAGTGTTGTTTTCTTATTTGTTGAGACATTGGCGAGTTTTTACTTGAGTTTGCCTTGATCCCAAGTTTGGGTCAAAAAGGGTTGTTGATGTTGAGCAAGGAGCAACAAAAGAATTGCAAAAGTATTGTCATTGTTGTCAACACAGACAGATTGATGCAGTTGATGCAGTTCAGAGGTCAGTCAGATCAAGTGCAGTGAATTTCAAGGAAAACAGAGGTGACCCGGATTCAGAAATTGGCGGAAAGAGACAAGGAAGAAAACGTCGCGATATCGCGACGGAACGCAGAGAGAGAGAAAATGCAAGAAAAATTGTCGCGATTTCGCGACATTGCCGAGGAGAGAGAAAATGCAAGAAAGATTGTCGCGATTTCGCGACATTGCCGAGGAGAGAGAAAGTGCATGCCAAATTGTCGCGATTTCGCGACATAACCGAGGAGAGAGAAAATGCAAGAAAAATTGTCGCGATTTCGCGACATAATCGAGGAGAGAGAAAATGCAAGAAAAATTGTCGCGATTTCGCGACATAACCGAGGAGAGAGAAAATGCAAGCAAAATTGTCGCGATTTTGCGACATGGCCGAGGAGAGAGAAGGCGGAAGCAAAATTGTCGCGATTTTGCGACATGGCCGAGGAGAGAGAAGGCGCAAGGCAAACTGTCACGATTTCGCGACATGTTGGCAGAGAAGGAAGCAAGGTGAAAAGATGTCGCGATTTCGCGACATAAATGGAGGAAAGGAGCTTGCAACGAAAAGTGTAGCGATTTCCCTACATGTCGAAGTTTCGCGATCCAAAGCACAGCTGGAAATGCAAGGCACAAAGGTGTAGCGATTTCGCTACAAATAGGAAGTGCAGAAAACAAAGGTGTAGCGATTTCGCTGCATGTTAAAACGAATGACAACAAAGGTGTAGCGATTTCGCTACAAGTGAAAAGGCACAAACAAGAAGGTGTAGCGATTTCGCTGCATGACAAAATGTATGGAAACAAAGGTGTAGCGATTTCGCTACCATCAAAATTGCAAAACTAAAAGATGTAGCAAGTCGAAAGCACAAGGCACAAAGTTGTCGCGATTTCGCTATTGCATAAAGCAAAGATTGTACGGAAGCAGAAAACGTCGCGATTTCGCGACATGTTCCATTTTCGCGGTTGCTGGCAAAGAAGAGTGTACGGAAGCGGAAAGCGTCGCGATTTCGCGACAAAGCTGAGGATGACGTCAGCAAAATTGAAAATGTCGCGATTTCGTGACAGAGTGCAAGGAAAGTTGCTGGAAGCTGAAAGTGTCGCGATTCCGCGACAAGAATGATGATGACGTCAGCAAAAGCTGAAAGTGTCGCGATATCGCGACAAGGTGCAAGGAAAGCTGCTGGAAGCCGGAAGCGTCGCGATTTCGCGACAACATTGAGGATGACGTCAGCAAAAGCTGAAAGTGTCGCGATTTCGCGACAAGTTGCGAGAGAAGCCTCAGGAAGCCGGAAGCGTCGCGATTTCGCGACATCATTAAGGATGACGTCAGCAAATGTTCAAAGTGTCGCGATTTCGCGACATGAACAGAGGGAAAGCTTTCAAAAGCCAAAATGGTCGCGATTTCGCGACAGCAAGGGCATGAAGGGTACGGCTACAAAAAGTGTCGGGATATCGCGACAGGTAACAGTTTGGCGGGTAAAAGTCGAAGGAGCATGCAAGGTGACACGTGTCGGATAAAAGCATACAGAAAATCATGCAGCCAGTTACGTAAAAAGTAACTGATGTCAGATCGGCAGTTACACATTGACAGGTGTCGAACATGCACTGAAACAGCTGAATTTGCATGATTGAAAAGCATTCGAAGAATCGTATAGGCAGGATCAAAAAGCATTCGAACAGCTGTATTTGAAGTATTCGAACAGCCAAATATGCAGGATTGAAAAAGCATTAGAAAAGACGTATTTGCAGAATTCAAAGAGTCGGATATGCAGAATAGAAAAAGTATTCGAATGGCCGTATTTGAAGTATTCGAACAGCCGAATATGCAGGATCGAAAATGCATTCAAACAGCCGTATCTGGAAGGACTCGAACAGCCGTATTTACTAGGTTTCGAACAGCCGCTTATTGGCAAGAAAAAAGAATTCGAACAGTTGGGTATGTGTTTCGACTGCATACATGATTGAAGAGAGATAGAAGACGAAGAATCTCTATGAGAAAAATGGGCTATAAAAGGACAATCGTGCAGAGAATTTATGTTGCTGTTGTAAGAGGGAAATTACTGTAAAAAGAGGGTTAGAAAAGAGTCAAGAGAAAAATTAGCAGAGCCGTGAGAGTGTGCAGAGTTGGGTTAATTGCAGACCGATCAGGGTCGTGCATGAAGTGAAGACATTCTTATGTCATTTTAAATTGATCAGAATTGCAGTCCAAGTTGGTGTTTGGTACTAGGGGTTGGTGCTCCATCTGTTGCAGCAGAAAATTAAGGGGTTGGTGCTCCTTCCAATAGATGCTGGTAAAGTATTTGTAAAATTGGTATTTTGCAAAGACTGGATTTGGATTGAAGTCCAAGCAGTCATTTTTGAGGAGTAGCCAAATTTGTGAACCTCGGTATATTGAGTGTTGTGGTGTGCTCTCTTGTTCAATTTGTTTTTCTAGTTTTCAAGTTCTCTTTATTTCATATTAAATGCTGTAGATATTAAAATTAATAGCTACACCGATTCACCCCCCCTCTCGGTGTCATTGTGTGAATATCAATTGGTATCGAGCCAGTGTGCCTTGTTCAAGCTTAATCGGCTAAGGAGATCTTGGAAGAAACAATGGCAGGCGCTGAAGGATTCTCATCCAACAAAGCTCCCTTATTTGATGGAACAAATTACACTTTCTGGAAACTCAGGATGCAAACATATCTAAGTGCATTGGGATATAATATTTGGAATTCTGTAGATAGTGGATACACAACACCCACTACTCCTCCAACAGATACTGCTGAGAAGAAAAAATTTGAGAACAACTCGAAAGCTAAGAATGCCATAATGTGTGGGCTTGTTGACAGTGAACCGATAAGAGTCATGAGTCTGTAAATCAGCAAAAGACATGTGGGATAAATCGAAGAGCATCCATGAAGGAGACAGCAAGATCAAGGAAGCCAAGCTGCAAACTCATCGAGCACAGTTCGAAGCACTGCAAATGAATGAAGATTAGAACATAGAGGCTTATATGCTGAGAGTCAACGAAATCATTAATGCAATCAGAGGACTCGGTGAAGAAATTGATGATGTAGTTGTTGTGAAAAAGGTTCTCGAACACTGCACAAAAGATTTAACTCCAAAGTTTCTGCAATAGAAGAGGCAAAAGATCTAAACAACTTCAGCTTGGATGAGATGCATGGTTCCCTGACAACATATGAAATGAGAATAGGACAAACCAAGTCTATAGACAGAGAAGCAGCTTTTAAAGCACACAAGAATATAAAAGCTGAACATGAATCTGAGGATGAAGAGACACTGGATGAAACAGAAGCTAATTTTGTTCGAAAACTCACAAAGGGAAAAGGAAAATATAGAGGAAAGCTACCTTTTAAGTGCTTCAATTGTGGAGGAGTCGGTCATTTTGCAGCCAAATTGAGAAACAATGGTGAAATTGTTCTATTGATCAACAATGCATTACATAGTTTTATAGTTCTTGAAAGAACTAAAAATAGACATGGTGGTTGAGAGAAATCCTCTTAAACTTATTACAACAAACTAACTTAAAGATAGCTCTTATCCTAACAACATGCTAATCTTGGACTATGGTTAAACATTGACCAACCAATCCAAAACCTCAATGTATGCTAATCAAATTAACTAGAAATATGTAAATCAAAACATTAAACTAAAACTAAATACTAGGACTTAATACTTAGGACTAAGGAGGCAATGTTGAAAATATTCCAACATTCTCCCCCTTGATGCTAAAGATACTCATGCAAGAGTTCTTTAAGCATCACAGAGTTGGAAGAAAATTTTTCTCTTACGTTTCCTCCAATCTTGAATCAAGAAATCAGAATTTACAAAATACTTATGGTGGCACTCCTTCCACTCTTTATGTGGGATTTCCTGCAAATGCTTGAGTGCCTTCTTTTGTTGATTAGGTCCACCTTCAACAAAAGTATCTCCTCTTGTGGTTTTCAGCAACCACTCTCTTACATATTTATCATTATGGTCTTTAAACCATGCTCTCACATTTTGATCTTCTTTTACATATTCAACACTAAATAATACTCCACATGAGTATTTACAATTAATCATCTCACATAGATGATTATACCATACAACTCTTTCACATATTTTCACACAAAAAATCACAACAAATATGGCCATATAATGACCAACTACATATGAAACATAAAGTTGCTCCTCACACAAATATTCTCTCACAACAATGACTTTACAAGAATCCTTCTCCCAAGGAATTTTGAACACATCATTTTGATCCATGTGACCCAAGTTCTCCATCACTGTATTCTCTCCAAAAATATTCTTCATCAAAGTTGTCTCAATGAGACAATCACCTTTCTTTTCATTCCTGCTCACAAAAAACAAATCATTAATCATAAAAACATTACCTTTAGTATGAGTAGATTTGGTGCTTCCCATAAAGCTATTTTGTAGCAGTTCTCCTTCATTGTATGGTTCTTCAAGATCAACCATCAACTCTTCACTAATAGTTCTCCTCCTTTGTTCAATCCATGTTGGTGTGTTGAAAAACCATTCATTCAAGCAATCATACATAGTTGCCTTTTCAAGACAACTCTCTTTCTGCAATGTAGTCACTCCAAGTGAGTGATCTTCATCCATGAGTGAAGTTTCCTTTGCCATTACGATAAGAAAATCAGCAATATCATTTCCATTTTCTGTTTCTATCTCATTTTTCACATTCTTCTCCCCATTTAGAGGAACTCTAACAATTTTATCTTCTCCTTGTAGGAGATCTTCAAGGTTCCACAAGCCTGGGGGACGGGGGGACGGGTTTCCGGGGACGGCGGGGGACGGCGGGTCGATTTTAGGGGACGGCTCGGGGACGGCTGGGGGGGACGGCTGGTATAATACTATAAAAAATGAAATTTTTTAGAAATTTAGAATAATCTACACATTCAAAATTCTACACCCAACAAAAATGATATTTCATATTACTAATCAATTATGTAAGTGCAGCCATTCATATTCAGATTAGTTACTAACACATAAGTGCAGCCATAATTGAGTCATTTAACATTTTCATGTTCATATTAGTTACTAATTTGCAGCCATTTAATTGTTTCAAGTTCAACAACTATAACTTGAAGGTTCAGCCAAGGATATCAAGTGCAAACAATGTTCAAACAGTCATCATTTTAAGTAATAACAGTCATCATTTTTTCAGCCACCAATGTTCAAACAAAGACTGTCATTTTTAAAACTTTTCAATCACTAACTGTTCAAATATGACAACAATCAAAAATCAGAAATACTCATAGTATCAATGCTCATTTACAACAAAAAAAACTCAAAACTAAAAGAGTATACAATGTAATGGAACTCCTATGGAACTTCTGTTGGGCTATCACTATCAAAATCTGTATCACTATTTGATGAGATGCCCTCATCATCTAAGTGAAGATCCTCCAATGAAACTCCAACCAACCCCTCATGACTCTCATCCTCATCAATCTGTCCTGCATCCTCCGGATCAACATCCCATCGTGTAGCTGGAGATTGCTTGTACTCTGGCTTAACTCTCTCACGAAGACGAAGAGAGCTATGCACTCGCAACTAGCTTCTCCGCTCTGCGAGAGGTAAGCCTATTCCTCCTCACATTGTGGATAAAGTCGTATGTAGACCAATTCCTCTCAGCAGCAGAGGAACTAGCAACCTGTGAAAGAACCCTAATTGCAAAATATTTCAAGTTAGGTGTGCTGTCCCCATATAGCTGCCACCATCCAATGGGATTTTTTTGGGCAATGGTAGCCCTATCCTCCTTACACTCTGGGTGGCTGAAGCGAGGGCCATCGAGATTAGCAAAATTGAGCCACTCATTTCTAATATTTGAGCTCTCCTCCTTCGCATATATCTTTCTAATGGCCTCCAAAAACCCTTCTCTCACCTCTGGATCCTCATGGGGAGGCACTCTCCCAGGCCTAAGCTCATACCACTTTGGGTTTACTGCATATGCTGCCATATGAAGGGGGGTGTTCATCCTATCCCACCTCCTTTGTATAATAGGCCTGATGTAGGCCTCATAGAATAACAGGGATGGATCTCTAGCAGAAATGACTTTTTTAATCTCCCCCAACATGCTGTCAAAAGTCTCATATATTTCTCCTAGACTAGGAGCATCTGTGTCAGCATATCTGATGACAGAAACAATAGGGGCAACAAAAGACACAATATACCTACAAGAAATCAAAAACAAAATTTAGAAACTTATATGTCACATTGTCATATGAGCACTCCAATTTGAAACAAACAATGAAAATTGAAAAATCATAAATTAAAATAACATTTTGGTTTCTTACTTGGCTTGAGACCACCAACTATCATCCAATGTTTTGTCTCTAATTTTTTTGCCCTCCTCTGTCCTTGATTCTGGCCACCTCTTCCACTCCGTGCATACTACCATGGATTGTAGAGCATCTTGCACCTCAATCATCCTCTCCAATAAAATGAAGTAGGTGGCGTATCTAGTGTCTCCCGGTTTGATGAACTCCTTCTTTGAGAAGGACCGAAAGAGGGCTAACGAAGTGTGATGGTTGCAAATGAACATTTGCATATCTCTGGCTTGTGCAACCATCTCCTTCACCCAATCTATCCTCCCAATGTCTTTCAATGCATTGTTCAATGCATGAACACAACACGGGGTCCAAAAAATATGTTTATATTCTTGTTCTATCATTTTGCCTGCACGTTGGCAAACAGGGGCTGCATCTGTAACTACCTGTAGTGTACAACAAAAAATTAAAATGGTCTCATTTAAGTTTTTAACAGCCATTTAGAATCTAGATTTGTAATTTTAAAATTTAAAGATTTTAATTTTCTTTAAAAAATCTGAAAAAATTAAAACTTAAAGTAAAACAGAAATTATCGAATTGATTACCTGTACAACATTGGAGGCTCCAACCTCCTCAATAGCCTCCTTCAACTGAAGGAACTGGAACTCAGCATCCTTTTTTTTTCCCGTGCAATCAATGGCTTTGAGAAAATAGGGACCTGCTTTACATGTGACAATGATATTGATGAGTGGACGTTGACGAATGTCAGTCCACCCATCCATGATGATAGAACATCCATGAGTCAACCATGTGTTCCTCATCTGCTCCATAACCACACTGCATTTGGAATAGTGTTTGTCTAAAAGAGAGGTACGCAGCCTATTTTCTCCAGGCGGTAGATATGAAGTCCCTGCCTTGGTTATTTCTCTTACTGCGTCCTTGAAGTAGGGGGAGCGTGCAATATGGAAAGGCAGCCCATGTGCAAAAAATAATTTTGCTATAGCATCATCTCGCTGATTCTCTTCCTTGCACATTAAACATTTCACTTACGGTTCCCCTTTTCTTTGAGGGCAGCGGTGGCATACTTGGATGTTTGGGTTAATTCTTCCGGCTGTTCTAAGGAGGCCCCAACGTCCTCTCTAAATGATGGGCTGCCTGTAGATGAAGACAAACCAAAATTTTTAAATCTAGACTCTTGCACAATCTTATGGATTTCATTAACTTGTGCCCGGGTCATTTTTTGGCAAGCCCTAACCCCTGTTCCTGCCTTATCTGTGAGATGAGACTCAACCCTAGTATAGCTGCCCTTAAATGTAGTTTTGCAAATATTACACAGCCATGTTCTTGAGCCCCCAAATTTTTTTTCCCTTGGTCACAGTTAGTTACAAATTGCAGCAGTGGTTTTTTTATATTAAATGGACCCCTGGCATATTCTTTAAGTAACAAAGATGGGCAGCCAAAACTAGGTTGAGAAGCAGTGCTATCCCCTTTGGAAGTTTGGGGTTGGATGTTAGAAGATGAATCCTTAACAGCAGCAGTATTCATGTTTATGTTTGGATTTTCAGTTTGGTTTTCCTCCTCCTCAAAAGACCCTGATGCACTGCTGGCCATGTTTTGTGTTGAAAATTTGAAATTAAAATATAAAATTTCAATTTGAAAACTTCAAAACCCTAACAGCTTGGAAGAGGTAAAAAAAATTTAAAAACCTAGTGCCTTCTGCTGTTGTTTGCTGCCTTTTGCTGTTGCTTGTTGCCTACTGCTGCTGCCCTTGCTTGCTGCCCTTGCCTACTGCTGTTGCTTGCTGCCCTTTCTGCCTACTGCTGCTGCCCTTGCTGCCTACTGCTGCTGCTATGCTGCCCTTGCTGCCTTTGCTGCCTACTGCTGCTGCTATGCTGCCCTTGCTACTGCTGCTTTTTCCTTTTGCTCTCCAGCTCTCTTTTTCTCCTCTTGAAAAATGAAAGATGAGTGTAAGTAGTTTTTACTTTTTTGTTTTCACTTTATATAACTTAGTTTTAGGTTTAGGGTTTTGGAGGGGGGGGTGAGACTCAAAATGGGTCCCACCCCATCCCTTTTTAAAAAGTTAAAAAGTTAAATTTTTTTTTTTTTTTTACTTTTTCCCCTTGGTGGGGACGCCCAGCCGTGGGGGACGGCTGGGCCCCATGGGGGACGCCCGGGCCGTCCCCGGGGACGGCCCGAGCGTCCCCCATGGGGCCCAGCCGTCCCCGGGGACGCCCCAAAAAGGGGGACGTCCCGGGGACGGGAGGCCACAGGCCTCAGCCGTCCCCGGGACGTTTCCCAGCCGTCCCCCAAAAGGGGGACGGGGGGAAACGTCCCCCTTGCCGTCCCCCCGTCCTGGGGGACGTGGGAAACGGGGGGACGCGTCCCCCAGGGTGGGGGACGCGTCCCCGTGGAACACCTGGAGATCTTCATTTTCTCTGTCAAGAGAGCATACATCCATTCCAAGTGAATGGTCTTCAAGACAATGGTCTTCCATAAACATTGCTTCTCCATCAACATGCCAACAATTTTGGTTGATCCTATTATCATCTTTATTCTCTCCCATGAGAATTTTAGGTGCATTATCCATAATACACTCTTCATTTATCTCCTCCATGAGATATTTTTTATCACTTTTTCTTCTATCAACAACAAATCCTCTTCTTCCTCCTCGTCCTCTTGAGGAATACACACCTCTTCTTATCTTTTCATCACAAAATTCAGCAACATATGCTTCCTCCATGAAGCATTCTTCATCTTGTTGGTTTTCTACATACGAGGCCTTCCTCTCGCAAGAAATAATTCTCCATTACAAAGCATGACTTCATATGAGTCTTTACAAGACTCTTCAAAAACTCCTTCAAAAGGATCTAATTCAGAAATCGCTTCAAGGAAGCAAGGCTCCTCCTTGCTTAAACAATCTTCATGATTGTCACTCATGGCTTTATGGGTATCCTCATCAAACCCATAAGCATCCTTCAACACTTTCCATGCCATTGTAGCTGATCTACAATTGGCTATGAGAGGAAAAACATTCTTTTCCATTCCTCTCCTCAAATCCATAAGAGCTAAGCAATTTGCATATTGCTGCTCCTTCTCTTTTCTCTCCTCACCTTGTAGCTTATTCCAAGAGGGTTCCTCATAGCCTTCTTGAACTATATCCCATAAGTCTTGAGCCTTCAAGAAGGTCTTCATCATTATGCTCCAAATAGCATAATTATCTCCATTGAATTTGGGTACTTCCAATTCTTTATACATGGTGGCCATTCTGCAATCCACCATTCATCAATCTTCCACCTAGATCTCAGCCACTCCTTTCCTGTAGACTTCTGATATACTTATCTCGAAAATCCACTAAATTTCAGATCCAAATTCACACGAATGAGAAATATGTGATCAATTTACTTTTGCCCTTTCTAGATCTTAGAGTGTTTTTGAGACAACCTCAATGTTCTTCACATAAATCAATCCATATAACCCCAAAATTTCTGAAAATTAAACTCTGTATTCTTGAGACAATAATTTGAAAACCCTCTAAATTTCAGAAGAAAAATCACAAAGGTGAAAAATATGTGATCATTTACTTTTTCCCTTTTTATCACAATTCCGGATCTAGGATTGTTGAAGGAAAAATAAATATTCACATAAATCAATCAATACAGATCCCAATGATCTGAAATTTTGTCTGAATTATGATTTTATCGAAATCATATTTCTCCCAAAATTTGAGAAGCAAATACCCTGTATTCCACCTTATACAACCATTTTATTGAAAAACTAAAAATGCTAATAAAATCCGTAAATTAGCTCCAAATCACCTAAAATTTTTACTGCATCCTTTTGATACAATTACCTAACAACCCTCAAAATTTCATAATCAAATACCTCAGGATTCGTGAGATATTAATGATTTACTCGAGCTCTTCCTTGCAAATCTGCTTAGTGCTGGCCACTTGAGTTTCTCTGACAAAGTGTGTGTTTCAGATCTCTTCACACCACTCTCCACGGGTTTTGATCCATTTGAGCAAACCTGCTTTGATACCAAATGAGAAACAATGGAGAAATTGTTCTATTGATCAACAATGCATTACATAGTTTTATAGTTCTTGAAAGAACTAAAAATAGACATGGTGGTTGAGAGAAATCCTCTTAAACTTATTACAACAAACTAACTTAAAGATAGCTCTTATCCTAACAACATGCTAATCTTGGACTATGGTTAAACATTGACCAACCAATCCAAAACCTCAATGTATGCTAATCAAATTAACTAGAAATATGTAAATCAAAACATTAAACTAAAACTAAATACTAGGACTTAATACTTAGGACTAAGGAGGCAATGTTGAAAATATTTCAACACAAATGTCCAATGCATGAGAAAACCAAAAATGGTGAAGGTTCACTCCAAGAAAAAGGTGATTGGAAGAAGAAACAAAATTTCAGAAAGAACAACTTCAAGATGAAAAACTTCATATCCAAGAATGTCAGCACTTCTGAAGAAAGCTCAGATGAGGATTCTGTTCATGGCACTTGAAGAGGAAAGAACAGAAGAAAATCAGGAAGGTGATGAAAACTTTAAAGATGAGGCTGAAGTTTATCCGGAAGGAGAATTGGTTGCTTGCACTTGAAGAGTTGAGTGCGAGAAAGGAAAAAGAACAAAAAGTTTTCAAGAAAACTAGAGGATGCCACCGACATAATAAACGAGTTTAAAAATACGGACAGAGGAATTCAAAAAAATGTCTGAAGTTCTTAATGAACAATTAACTGTAAAGACAGTTGAATGCAGCAAGCTAGAGGAAGATATTGTTAAGTTAAGGATGCGACTAGAGGAGATGAATAGAAAATTGAGTTGTTTTCATAAGTTTGAAGAAAGTACTGTAAAGCTGGATAAAATGTTAAATAACCAAAGGCCTTCCGGCATCAAATTTGGTTTAGGCTTCGATGAAGGAGAATCATCAAAGGGTTCAAAGGCCTTGAATGTAGAACCCATAAAGAAAGAAGAAAAGATCAGGGTTGACCTAGAAAAAACAAATCATGCCAAAGAAAGCAACAATGCTAGATTCAAGAAAAGTACTGACAAAGATGGATTCACAAAAGTCACACATCCAAGAAGGAAAAGATTCATGGCTCCCACTTCAAACTGGCAAAGACCTGCACCCAGGTTTAATCATTCCTTTTCTCGTTATTGTTTTAAATGCAATGCTTATGGTCATAAGATTTCAGATTGCAGGCATAATGTATCTCAAAGGAATTTCACTAGCAAAAATGTTTTTTCTCCTTTAATGAATTATGCAATTGAATGTTATAATTGTCATAATTTTGGACATATTGCTAGAAACTGTAGAAGCACTTTTGCATCAAATAATTATCAGGGTAGAAAATCTCAACCAAGTGGGTTGAAACAAAACAAGAAATTTCCTGAAAAACAGGCACATGCTAATGAAAGGACAAAGGCAAAACAAGTAGACAAATCTGCTATCAAACCAGAATGGAAAGAAAAGGAATCTTTGATTGTTCAGACTGCCTTTAAAGCTCGGAACAAATCTGCACCTTGGATAGTTGACAGTGGTTGCTCCAGTCACATGACAGGTGACAAGCAAAAATTTGAGAATTTACGGAATTATGAAGGTGGTTCTGTGAAATTTGGAAATAATGATGGAGCAAAGATTATGGGAAAGGGATCAGTCAATATCAGTGATGGCAATATAAAATCAAAAGAAGTCTTGTTTGTGATTGGTCTGAAGCATAACTTGTCGAGTGTAAGTCAAATGCGTGACGGAGGTCATGATGTAATCTTCAAGAAGGAGGGTCGTGAAGTAAGAAAGACAAAAAATGGAAAGTTAATAGCCACTGGATCGAGAACTTCCGGAAATCAGTATACTCTTTCAGAGAATTCAGAAGGAGCTTGTTTGGTTGGTCAGGAAGAAGAAAACTGGCTGTGGCACAAGAGACTCGGTCACATAAGCTTTGATAATCTGGTAAAAATTAGCTCAAAAGGGGCGATAAGAGACATACCAACTATTGGTAAACCTTCAAACAATATTTGTGAGTCATGCCAAAAGGGAAAACAAACCGGAGCCACTTTCAAAGCAAAAGAATATTTCACGAGCAAGCCATTAGAACTAATTCACACTAATTTATGTGGACCCATGAGAACTGAAAGCATAAATGGACACAAATATTTTATGCTGTGTATAGATGACTACTCAAGAATGACATGGGTACTATTTTCGAAACTTAAATCGAAGCTTTTGAGATGTTTAAAACCTTCAAAAATCTTGTTGAGAATCAATCAGGAAAAAGAATTAAATGCCTAAGATCGGACGAGAGAAGGAGAGTTTATTTCAGAAGAATTTGCAGAATACTATCAAAAATATGGGATAAGAAGACAGTTTTCAACAGCTAGAACACCTCGGCAGAATGGTGTTGTAGAAAGGAAGAATAGGACAGTGCAGGAAATGGCACGGACAATGCTTGCTGAGAACAAAATAGGCGACGATTTTGGAAAGAGGCAGTACATACTGCAGTTTACATTCAAAACAGGTGCATGCTAAGACCACATGAAAGCAAAACACCTTATGAGTTGTGGTTTGGCGGAAAGGCAACAACAAGACATTTCAAAGTATTTTGCAGCAAGTGCTACATCAAACGGACTGAAGATAATCTCGATAAATTTGAAAATAGAGTCGATGAAGGTATTTTTCTTGGTTACTCAACAAAAAGCAAAGCCTACACATGTTACAACAAAAGGCTAAAGAAAATTGTTGAGAGTGCTTATGTGAAAGTTGATGAAGGTAGAGAACAAGAAATTACTTATCAAGAAAACTACCCCATCTATGAAGAAGTCATTGAAGGTGATGATGAAAAGGAAACATATAAGAATCAGAAAATTGATCCAGATGGTGTAAAAACTGAATCGAAGAAGAAGAAAATAGGAAATTTAAAACAGTGCACTGACAGAAAAATCATCCAAGTGAACAGATTATTGGGGATCCCAAAGATGGTATTCGAGACAAGAAGAGCGACGGTGCGGAACTATTCTCTCGTTATCTAGCATTGAACCTAAAAATGTTGCTGAAGCAAGCACCGATGAAAGTTGGTTGAAGGCAATTAATGAAGAACTAGATCAGATTGAGAAAAACAATACCTGGGAATTAGTACGTAGACCAACAAATAAAAACATAATTGGCACTAAATGGGTTTTTCGAAATAAATTAAATGAAGATGGACAGGTTGTCAGAAATAAGGCAAGATTAGTCTGTAAAGGCTATGCTCAGGTTGAAGGCATTGATTTTGAGGAAACTTTTGCACCGGTAGCAAGACTAGAGGCAATCAGAATGTTTCTGGCATTAGCAGTTCATAAAAACTTCAAAGTTTATCAAATGGATGTAAAATCAGCATTTTTGAATGGAAAACTAGAAGAAGAGGTTTACATTGAACAGCCAGATGGCTTCCAACTTGGTGACAACCCAGATTTTGTTTGCGGGGTTAAAGAAAGCATTATATGGTTTGAAACAGGCACCCGAAGCATGGTATGCAAGGCTGGATAACTATCTAATTAAACAAGGGTTCAAGAAAGGTTTGGTGGACAGCAACTTATGTGTCAAAACAGAGAAGGGCCATCTTATTGTTCTTGTTGTTTATGTAGATGATATAATATTTGGCGACGACATGGATGAATACTTGCAAAGACATATCAACTAAAATGAAGAAAGAATTTGAGATGTCTATGATTGGTGAACTTTCTTATTTCCTAGGACTGCAAGTCAATCAAAATGAAAAAGACATTTTTATTTCTCAAGTTAAATATGTAAAAGAAATGCTGAAAAAGTTCACAATGGAAGACGATAAACCAGTTAGCACTCCCATGACAACAGTGCCAAGTTGAGCAAGGATGATAAATCCCCGGATGTAGATCAAACAATGTACAAGTCTATGATTGGAAGCCTGTTGTATTTAACAGCCACTAGACCAAATATATTACAAGTAGTATGCATGGTTGCAAGATTTCAGGCCAGTCCCAAAGAAACTCATGTAACAGCTGTAAAGAGGATCTTCAAATATCTCAAGGGCACTATGGATTATGGGTTGTGGTACCCAAAAGGTAAAGATTTCACTTTGATTGCATATTATGATGCAGATTGGGCAGGATGTATTGATGACAGAAAGAGCACAAGTGGAGGAGCATTTTATCTTGGAGACAGGCTGGTAACATGGCACAGCAAGAAACAAGAATCAGTATCTCTATCCACTGCAGAGGCAGAATACATTGCAGCAACAACATGTCTGTACTCAGATATTATGGATGAGACAAACGTTGAAAGATCTTGGTATTCATTTCAAAGAGCCAATTTCAATTAAATGTGATAACACTAGTGCTATCAACATATCCAAGAATCTAGTAATGCATTCAAGAACCAAACATATTGCAATCCGATATCATTTCTTGAAGGATAAAGTTGCAGAAGGAGAGGTCAAATTGGATTTTGTTCCAACTACAGAGCAAGTAGCTGATATATTCACAAAACCTTTGCCAAAGGAAGTATTTGAATACCTTCGGAAGAAGTTGGGAGTAGTCACACCACCCAAGCACTGACTAGCTATGGGAAACACATTCTCAGGGGGAGCATTCAAACTTTTTAAGCCTGAGAATGTTGTGCATAGACTCAGGGGGAGTCTGCAGCAGACCCTTTGGTATTATTGGCAAAGGGGGAGAAGAAATTGAGCAAGGTTGCGAGTGTGTTGCCAACAATTCCAAAAGGGGAGATTGTTGAGCAAGGTGCAGCAAAAGAATTGCAAAAGTATTGTCATTGTTGTCAACACAGACAGATTGATGCAGTTGATGCAGTTCAGAGGTCAGTCAGATCAAGTGCAGTGAATTTCAAGGAAAACAGAGGTGACCCAGATTCAGAAATTGGCAGAAAAAGACAAGGAAGAAAACTGTCGCGATATCGCGACAAAACAGAGGAGAGAGAAAATGCAAGAAAAATTGTCGCGATTTCGCGACATTGCCGAGGAGAGAGAAAATGCAAGAAAGATTGTCGCGATTTCGCGACATTGCCGAGGAGAGAGAAAGTGCATGCCAAATTGTCGCGATTTCGCGACATAACCGAGGAGAGAGAAAATGCAAGAAAAATTGTCGCGATATCGCGACATAACCAAGGAGAGAGAAAATGCAAGAAAAATTGTCGCGATTTCGCGACATAACCGAGGAGAGAGAAAATGCAAGAAAAATTGTCGCGATTTCGCGACATGGCCGAGGAGAGAGAAGGCGGAAGCAAAATTGTCGCGATTTCGCGACATGGCCGAGGAGAGAGAAGGCGCAAGGCAAACTGTCGCGATTTCGCGACATGTTGGCAGAGAAGGAAGCAAGGTGAAAAGATGTCGCGATTTCGCGACATAAATGGAGGAAAGGAGCTTGCAACGAAAAGTGTAGCAATTTCCTTACATGTCGAAGTTTCGCGATCCAAAGCACAGCTGGAAATGCAAGGCACAAAGGTGTAGCAATTTCGCTACAAATAGGAAGTGCAGAAAACAAAGGTGTAGCGATTTCGCTGCATGTTAAAATGAATGACAACAAAGGTGTAGCGATTTCGCTACAAGTGAAAAGGCACAAACAAGAAGGTGTAGCGATTTCACTGCATGACAAAATGTATGGAAACAAAGGTGTAGCGATTTCGCTACCAGTCAAAATTGCAAAACTAAAAGATGTAGCAAGTCGAAAGCACAAGGCACAAAGTTGTCGCGATTTCGCTACTGCATAAAGCAAAGATTGTACGGAAGCAGAGAACGTCGCGATTTCGCGACATGTTCCATTTTCGCGGTTGCTGGCAAAGAAGAGTGTACGGAAGCGGAAAGCGTCGCGATTTCGCGACAAAGCTGAGGATGACGTCAGCAAAATTGAAAATGTCGCGATTTCGCGACAGAGTGCAAGGAAAGCTGCTGGAAGCTGAAAGTGTCGCGATTTCGCGACAAGAATGATGATGACGTCAGCAAAAGCTGAAAGTGTCGCGATATCGCGACAAGGTGCAAGGAAAGCTGCTGGAAGCCGGAAGCGTCGCGATTTCGCGACAACATTGAGGATGACGTCAACAAAAGCTGAAAGTGTCGCGATTTCGCGACAAGTTGCGAGAGAAGCCTCAGGAAGCCGGAAGCGTCGTGATTTCGCGACATCATTAAGGATGACGTCAGCAAATGTTCAAAGTGTCGCGATTTCGCGACATGAACAGAGGGAAAGCTTTCAAAAGCCAAAATGGTCGCGATTTCGCGACAGCAAGGGCATGAAGGGTACGGCTACAAAAAGTGTCGCGATATCGCGAAAGGTAACAGTTTGGCAGGTAAAAGCCGAAGGAGCATGCAAGGTGACACGTGTCGGATAAAAACATACAAAAAATCATGCAGCCAGTTACGTAAAAAGTAACTGATGTCAGATCGGTAGTTACACATTGACAGGTGTCGAACATGCACTGAAACAGCTGAATTTGCATGATTGAAAAGCATTCGAAGAATCGTATAGGCAAGATCAAAAAGCATTCGAACAGCTGTATTTGAAGTATTCGAACAACCAAATATGCAGGATTGAAAAAGCATTAGAAAAGACGTATTTGCAGAATTCAAAGAGTCGGATATGCAGAATAGAAAAAGTATTCGAATGGCCGTATTTGAAGTATTCGAACAACCGAATATGCAGGATCGAAAATGCATTCAAACAACCGTATCTGGAAGGACTCGAACAGCCGTATTTACTAGGTTTCGAACAACCGCTTATTGGCAAGAAAAAAGAATTCGAACAGTTGGGTATGTGTTTCGACTGCATACATGATTGAAGAGAGATAGAAGACGAAGAATCTCTATGAGAAAAATGGGCTATAAAAGGACAATCGTGCAGAGAATTTATGTTGCTGCTGGAAGAGGGAAATTGCTGTAAAAAGAGGGTTAGAAAAGAGTCGAGAAAAATTAGCAGAACCTTGAGAGTGTGCAGAGTTGGGTTAATTGCAGACCAGTCAGGGTCGTGCATGAAGTGAAGACATTCTTATGTCATTTTAAATTGATCAGAATTGCAGTCCAAGTTGGTGCTTGGTACTAGGGGTTGGTGCTCCATCTCATTGCGGCAGAAAATTAAGGGGTTGGTGCTCCTTCCAGTAGATGCTGGTAAAGTATTTGTAAAATTGGTATTTTGCAAAGACTGGATTTGGATTGAAGTCCAAGCAGTCATTTTTGAGGAGTAGCCAAATTGGCGAACCTCGGTATATTGAGTGTTGTGGTGTGCTCTCTTGTTCAATTTGTTTTTCTAGTTTTCAAGTTCTCTTTATTTCATATTAAATGCTGTAGATATTAAAATTAATAGCTACACTGATTCACCCCCCCCTCTCAGTGTCATTGTGTGAATATCAGTTGAGGCCAAGTCTCAATGTTATGCTTTAGACTATTCATGCACATTCCATGGATTGCTCAAGGTTGTTTGTAAACCATTTCAACTTGGAGAAAAAATGTATCAAATCACTTATCTAAACTTTGGATGAAATTGGCACTAGACTATGAATTTCCCCAAATAGGAAAAATGCTAACAAAACTGTCAACAACACAAAGAGTGCCAATCATGGAGAAGTTAGTAATAAACTTATATTGGCCTTGATGGTAATGGTGGTTGTGGACACAATGTTGAGAAATCTTGATACACCTTGGCAATTTCGTATGACAAGTGGCATGAGGAAGAGAGTGAAGGAAATGGTGCTAGTTGTGCTATAGAATTTGATAAATTCTCCATTCAAGCTAGTTGCAATATTTTTCTCCTAAAATCTTATGATCTTAGTAGGTAAGGATAGATGATACACCATCAAGCCAAAGTGCTTATTGGGTGTGTGCGTGCTCTTGCTTGTGTGTAACAACCGTCAAAAAGTACTTAGTGGAACATAACTTGGAAGCAGTTTACATTTTATTAAGAAGATCATTGCATGATCTTCCATTTTACTAAGAAAAAAACATCTAGAAGTGACATTAAGCATGTAGTTTAGTTTGTTGTAATAATAATGCAATGACAATCTTTATCAATGACCTTGATAATAAGCCTAAATGAGAGAATTTATCTCAAACTTCTCTCAAAAATATCCTAAAATTTAGCCTTATTGGATCCCTAAGCATTTATTTTATGAACACCCACATCATCCTAGAAGGTAACAAAGTTTAGATTCGTATTGAAGGCATTCATATATTCAAAATTCCCAAAGATACATACATGGATCCAAGATGGAAGTGTATTTTTCCCTAAATTCTTATTTAAGTATGATCCCTCTCAAGGTTGATTTGGGAGGGATTATGTCTGATTGAATGAGGCGTTATTCTGGGTATTTGCGATGATCAAAATTTAAGTGGTCAAAACAATTAAGCTGATGAGACATTAGACGAGGCCTTGAATTGCAATTAAATTCAGTTGTTCTTCCTCAAGAAATTGTGGTCTAGCTTAAGAAAGTGTGGAAAAGCATGACAAAGGCATGCAAGGCTTGCAAAAGCTGAGAGCGAGATATCAAAGGTCATATCTTTTTGTTTGACAATGCAGGGAAAAGAGAGTTCTAAGGTGCTTAAACCTTAGTATTAGCTATAAAAAGTTAAAAAATGTACAAACTTTCAAAGTCTTGTAGTAGGATAACCTTTCTACTATATTAACTTGAAATTTGGAAAAATGAAAGTTTGAAATAATAAATGTTTAAAGATTGAAAGTAATATTATTCAATCCTACCATTCAAAAGGAAAATTGTTAAGGAAACATGGGAAGAGAATCTCAATATATTATTGTGGTTCATATAAAATTCTTTCTGAGCATTGAAGCAATATAGGATGCATTTTATTTGAAAAAAGAAAATCATTGAGGAAGACATTAAAATAGTATTAAAAGGTGATAAAGAATCATAACAATATGTGTTTGTTAAATAAAAAATTGTACTTATACATATTATAAAAAGTATTTAAAAAAATATATGCTAGATTGTTACAAAATCAAAATTATCAAAATGCAATGCTACTACCTCATTTGCTGAAATATCGTAGTAATGTGGTCATAATATAATGCAGAGGGGGCTTGTTTCATAAAGGTTTTGGGATGGGGATTGCCTGAGACAGCAGAACAGGTTTCGAGATGACGAAACAAATTTTTGGTACGATGGACACATCTTTGAGATGAAACCCATAGATTGGGGTGCATTACCATGGATCATAGGGAATAACTAATCAATGTCCTAAAAAAAAAAGCACGGTTCTCCCTACCTCATACAGCCTTGTTTTTGGGATGTTTCTTTCTTCTCAATGCTTGTCAAGCGCATTGATTTTGCCATTGCTACTCCAACGGCATTTGTTTTCCCATGCCAAGCATCCAAGCATGAATTGTTAATAGCTGGAGTTTAAGGGAATGCATGCAATCTACCAGCTCTAGTGGGGGATTTTCTTATTGCTTTTTGTCTCTCGGATGATAAGGCGGCAGTTTTTATAGGAGGTCCTTAATTTTTTTAGGATGTTGGCTTGCTAATGAGGAATTGTATGTTGAGATTTGATGTGACCAAAAAGATCCCAATTTGAGTATGTCTTCATGTACTAACTTTTGAATATTTGAAGGTGGATATCTCGAGGATATTTTGGAATAATTTGTCAGTCTGATTTATGGCGGTTTGGGTGGAGGGAGAGGGTGATAAAATATTCTTTCTGGACGTTTTCTTGCACCCCTTTGGCAACAGGACTAGAAGGGTGCAATATTAATAACCCTTTTTAACAGGAATTGCTCTTGTATATCGATATAACATTTTTGCCATGTTCCATGCTGTTTTTGGGACGGGGATGTCTAGAGACAGTAGAACGAGTTTCTGGACAATGGGACATGTTTCTAGGATGCTGGATGACTTTGCAGATGATGGGAGGTGTTTCCAAGATGACCATCACAGCATAGGACGTGTTCCCATGATGTATTAGATTTGTTTTTGGGACATTAAATATCAATTTAGAGGTGTATTTTGGGCTTCTAAAGGGGATTTTCTTGGGGCTTAAAAATATAGTTTTGCTGTTTTTCAGAGCGAAGTGAACTTAACTAAGCTGTATTATCTCAAAGACACGAGTCGTAAATTTTTGTTTTTAGAAAGATTATGATTCTTTTGACTAATTTTCTTGTAAAAGGAGTCCAATCTGTACCGTGCATACTCATTTGTATAGGCCAATTACTACTTCTGAGATTGGTGTCCTATCATATGATGCATTGACTCCAAACCTACCATTAGGAGCTAGTCTTTTTAGAAACTTACATAGATGTTGATGATGTGACCATTCCATTGTTTGATGAGATATGTGGATGAACAGGACCTTGTTGACCAAAATGTTTAAGTGCTGTGTAAAATTTACATGGAAAAAGAAGTGACAGTCCCATTTTCTATGCATATTTTGGTGTAGTTTGTTATTTGTAAATGATATTGACTAATAATTGAGACAAAATGTGAAGAAGGTTTTTGTTAATTGTATATGCTTTGTAAGATAATGTTTGGTGACAAGGCGACAACCATGCATAACTTGTTAAATATGTTAATGTGTAATTGACGAGTCATACTAAGCAAAGCTATCCAATTTCTTAATTCAGTTACTATTTGTGATAGTCGATGACTTTGCTTATTTTGGAAAACAAGTTTTGCTAGCACTGTTGTTAATACTGAAGATAGTAGAAAACATCTTTGGAAAATTAAACTTGAATACTGTGATATATGTTTTGTGTTTGGTTTGGCAACTGATTTCAGAAATTTATAATGTCCAAACGTTTTTGCCTACATGCTAAGACTTTAATAGTTTAATATTTTGTTCTCAACCTTGGGTATTTATCAGTGGGATTTTGTTATGAAATATCTATCCAGGTTGTGATGAAAATCGTTGAGGGATATATTCTTTTGGGTGGGGCAGAATTTCTGCGCTTGCATGCCTCTGGTGTGGCCAAAATTTTAGATGCTGTTGTTGGAAATGTCAACCAGAAAGGAATGCTATCTACTATGCCTGTCATAGAAGTGCTTGTTCAGGTGTGGTTTGGCTTCTGGAACTTTATTTTAATAATTCTGTGAGCTTTTAAGTGTGGCAACTTTGATCTCCCTAGTAGAACATGATTCCTGCAATCTTGTGTTTTTGTTATTGTTTCAATTTTCCGTATTGCATGGAATGTGATATGCATGTCTGTTATCGTTGTCTGACCAAGATTATTTTATTTTTTATAATTTTGTATTTGAACTCCATTTCAAGTCACATGTTCTGGTCTGCCGCACTGGTTCAGCTATGGATTCTGTGAGGCACTTGTTTTAGTTTTGATAATGAAAGGAAATTATACATTCCTTCAATTGCTTTGTCTAGCATGTATTTTCTTCATAAGACAATGCACTGAAGCCCACTTAAGCAGCACTGATATAGATGAGTTTGGATAACTGCACTATACCAAAGCATCTATAAAGCATAACATGCTGCAATATGTTTTCTTTTGTGTTGGCTTTCAGCTTTAACCAGTACTTCTGATCATGATCAACACTAGAAAAGCTAAAAATGAAGAATAAAAGAGAAGTCAAACAAGCAATAGAAAGAGAGGCAATAAGCAGTGGAAAATATGGTCAAATGCTTGTTTTTATATATTCGTGAATGGTGGCTTGTGACCATTATGATTATATTTGGATCTTGATGAATGGTGGCTTAAGAAAATAATAATTGTGAATGATCAATTTTTAGTTAATTAGCAGTGACCTATAGCTATTTTCAAATAGTTACTTAGTAATAATGACCCAGGTATTATTAAGATAATGGAAATTGGTTTGTGAGACACTGTTCACCATGTCTTCTACCATGCCTTAACCGACTTTCATCCAAACAATAGTACATGCCATGCATCAACTTGAGTAAGACCTACAATAAAATCCAGACCAGCCTTGATTATGGACAAAACTTTTACAACTAACAACTTTACAGTATGGACAGTGAGTCTCACTATAAATAAGATGGTATTGAGAAACAAAATGGGGCACAGTAAGGTTTCATTCATCTACATAGTTCAAACCTGAAGCAGAAGCAAACCCATCAATTCTAACATTGAGAGTCTACTATGACCAGTCCAACTTTGTTTCAGTACGTGACTAAATCCATGTGACAACAAATGTGGAGGATGACTGTTAAAAAGTTATGGCCCTATAACATGCTTTACCTGCAGCAGCTTTGCCTGCTTCCTCAGCCTGACATTCCATGCTTTCAGCGCTGAATCAAACTCCAAATGCCAGAGAGCATGCATTACTCTTCCTGTGATGCCATAGCAGTCTCCAACTCCATACAATAAGCAGCTATAGTACTGTTGAGACGCTTGTGCCTACAGTGCCATATTTATTTTTCGCATTCCATTAGGCAGTTGCCTGGGATCTCAGTTGGATTTGAGGAGCATGTTCTACCTCGTCTTCGCCATCCATGACACCAGTCCAAATTTTTTCTCCTTGTGTGCTTGAAGAGCCAAAGCTTCTGTTGTTCACTGATCTTTGAACTTCTGTTGAAACCTGCAGGTGATGCCTTGTTTCCAAACTGAGCAAATATCATATAAGCAAGATAAGGTGGACTAAAAGGATCGATGAGTTGTGAAATGCTTATTTGGTCACGCTCAAGGGATGGAGTGGTGTGGCAGAGTGCATACTTACCACTATTCCATCCTTTCCTTCCATGAGTGCCTTGATCGAAGAAAGACTTAATCCTTCCCGTCCTTTCCAAGGGATATGTCTTGATCAATTTATATCTTCAGCATTGATTTGATCATGTGCTTCAGCACCATTTTTCTCAATCTATCTGTTTTAACTACCTCAGTCCTTTTCAAATGAAAGGATGGGACTATTAAAGTCTGAATCCTAATAACCTATATCTTTTCGACCCTATTGTGACTTTCTTCTGCCTATACTATAAACTCTATGACTGAGATGTGCTTTCAAGATCATCTTGTATTCATTTCTTTTTTTTTGAGGCATTTTTCTTAGCTCTTATATGCTTGTTCTCTAAGTCACCTAGGAGCTGGTCTTCTCTTGAGTAGTGAATCTGAGTCTAACAACGACATTAGTTTTTGGTTTGGTCTAGCTTTAGTTCCCTAGGACTGACTATCAGACATCAGCAGTTATAATTCCCATCTATTCTTTAGCCTTAGGAGGGTTGCAGTTAAGGGAGGGCTAATGTAATGTTTCACAAAGTCTCATGATGGCAGCAAGGAAAGATTTTGAGATACCAGTAGCTCGATGCAGAATAAGTCTTTAGAAGACCAATAAGAAGCTTTTTGATAATGGTCCTTAGATTTCGGATGCGGCCAATAAGTTTGAAGTGTTTCCTGCATTCCTCCTGCCCTCTTTCCTTGAGATGATCATTCTCCAATTAATCAGAGTTTCATATCTAGGATTGTAGCATGGTTTGCTATTAACCAATCATATAATCCTGTAATTGTATGTCTACAAGATGACTCCAGATTTTTGATGAAGATGGATAATATGTTGAGACCAGTATGCTTAAAATCTCACACAAGAAACACCATTGAACAAGTCTGCAAAAGAAGAAATGAGTGAGTTAGCTTTCTCTTGATTGGTGGTTTTCCAGGTTTACTTGTTGGTTTCTTTGTTGTTTTGTGTTGCCATGGTAAGGTAAGGTGCTTAATAGGTGTATTTCACCTTGAATAGCATTTTGTATGAGACAGTGTGGATCAGCAATAATAGGTAAGGATGACCTTCTACGTGTTAGGAAAAAGTTAGGATTTTATACCTGCAAGAGGAAGCACAATAACAAAAAATAAAAACACGGAAACAGTAACACAAGTAACACTGAGATTTACGTGGAAACCTGCAATGTGTAGGAAAAACCACGGGGCAATGGCAACTTCTCTTTTATTATTTTCAGCAAAATTTACATCCACGTCTTTCAACGTTTTCAACAACCTCTACACTTAACATATGCAAGGGATCACATCCCTTTTATAGAGCTGAAGGAAGACTCCAACTGTTTGTTTCCTCTCCCGACAAAAGCCTCCAAAAACTGTTCGTTTCCGCTCCCAAGGAAAGCCTGAACCTGTTCGTCTTCCGCGTTAGTCGTCTATCTGGACGTTTGCTTGGTTTGACGTCTACTTGGCAAGACGTCAGGCCTAGATGTTTATCATCCTTGACGTCTGGAAGCCTTGACGTCTGCCAGCCTAGACGTCTGGCCGTCCAGACGTCTGCCAGACCAGACAGCCTAGACGTCTGGCCGTCCAGACGTCTGCCAGACCAGACATCCAGACGTCTAGACGTCTGACCTAAACGTCTAGCAGGTCAGCTGCCTAGACATCTAGCAGCCCCTGCTGCCTAGACGTCTAGCAGGTCAGACGTCTGGCATGTTGCCTAGACGTCTGACCCAAACGTCTAGGCTGACCTGCTTCCTGTATACTGTCTTCATACCTAACATTCTCCCACTTGAAGTCAGTATTCAAGAATTCTTCTGCTCAAAAATTTTCAGCCAGTGCCAATTGCCTAATGCTGCCCTTGTTACTTTTTCAGCAAGCCCAGAGAAGTTCTGCACCACTCAAACTTCTCTATCTTGACCGACTTTGTAAGCATATCTGCAGGATTCACTTCAATGTCGATTTTTTGCAACAGGATCCTACCTTCTTCCACCACATTTCTGATAAAGTGGTACTTGACATCAATGTGTTTCGTGTGATCATGGAATGTTGGATTCTTCACTAGCTGAATAGCACTTTGGCTAGCACAATGCAGTGTATTTTTCTCCTGCATTACCTTGAAGTTACCCAACAATCGCTCTAGCCAAATTGCCTCTTTGCTGGCGTGAGTCACTACAATATATTCTGCTTCAGTGGTTGATAAAGCCACAACAGACTACAACTTAGAAGCCCAACTCACCGCTCCACCAGCAAGAGTAAAGGTATATCATGTAGTGGACTTTCTCCCATCTCTATCTCCACCATAATCAGAATCCACAAAACCTGTAACTTGCAAATCTATCGATCCAAAGTAAATGGCAACATCTGAAGTGGCTCTTAAATATCTGAATATCCACTTCATCGCATTCCAATGCTCCTTACCAGGATTTGCCATGTACCGACTGACTACTCCCACTGCTTGGGCAATATCCGGTCTGGTGCTCACCATGGCATACATGAGGCTTCCAACTGCTAATGAATACGGTACACGGGACATGCTTGTCTTCTCTGCTTCCGTTCTAGGACATTGGTTGGAAGACAACTTTAAGTGTGGAAGAAGTGGGGTACTAACTGGTTTAGCATTCTGCATATTGAAGCGTTGCAGAATCTTTTCCACATATGACTTTTGACTTAACCAGATCTTTCTTCCTTTTCTGTCCCTGTGTATCTTCATCCCTAAAATTTGGTTTGCTGCTCCTAAATCCTTCATTTCAAATGTCCTAGCCAATTGAGCCTTAAGATCAATGATTTTCTTCATGCTGGGGCCTGCAACCAGCATATCATCAACATACAACAACAAAATAATAAAACTGCCATTGTCAAACCTCTTATAGTATTCATAATGGTCAGCTTCACTCCTGCTGAAACCTTGGCACATGTTTCAACCCATACAATGATTTCTTCAGTCTGCAAACCAAATGCTCTTTGCCTCTTTCTTCATAGCCCTCAGGCTGATCCATATATATCTATTCCTCGAGGTCACCATGCAAGAAAGCAGTCTTTACATCAAGCTGCTCCAGTTCCAAATCCTGTGCGGCTACAAGTGCAAGTAGAACTCTAATAGTAGTCATATTCACAATTGGAGAGAAAATTTCATTAAAGTCAACACCGGACTTCTGCACATAGCCCTTTGCCACCAAGCAAGCTTTATAGCATTCCAACAGCCCATCGTTGTTCTTCTTCACTTTGTACACCCACTTGTTTCCAACAGTCTTTCTTCCAGGTGGGAGATCCACAAGTTCCCAAGTTTTATTCTTTTGAAGTGCCTTGATTTCCTCCTCCATGGATTTCCTCCACTTTCCTGCATTTTCAGACTTTCTAGCTTCTTGAAATGAACTAGGTTCACCATCATCAGTTAACAAAGCAAAAGAGGACTGATACACATGAGAATACCTTTCCGAACACTTTTGTGGATGTGTAGATCTTCTAACCCAATGATCTGTTGGTTGTGGCTCTTGGTCTTGTGACCGTTGTGGCTGCTCTACTTCCTGTTCTACTTGTTGTTTTGCATGCTGATAAAAAACTTCAGCATGTTCATTTTCATATTCATCTTCACTCATTTCTACTTCAACTGGTACAACATTAGGAGTTTGCTGTACCTCCTTCCTTTGCATGGATTTTTCATCAACAATTACATCCCGACTAATAATTACCTTGTGGGTAGTAGATCCCACAGTCTATACCCCTTCACTATATCTCCATAGTCGAGAAAAACACATTTGCTTGACTT
Organism: Wollemia nobilis; assembly: GCA_028583015.1. NCBI lineage: Eukaryota > Viridiplantae > Streptophyta > Pinopsida > Araucariales > Araucariaceae > Wollemia > Wollemia nobilis. The sequence goes on from JAQPPZ010002524.1 coordinate 4,834,373, forward strand.
TGGGTGAAGCTTGGACCTTTTTTCTTTGGGTACATGGGCAAACGCATCACAGCCAAAGGTATGGAAATGAGAGTAATCAACTGGCTTACAACACCAAACCTCCTCCGGAATCTGACCATCCAACGCAGCTGTAGGTGACCTGTTAATAAGATAAACAATTGTATAAAAGCCTCCGCCCAAAATTTTTTCTCCAACATGGCTGCGCTAAGCATGTTTCTTGCACGTTCCATGATGGTGCGATTCATCCGCTCAACCACACCATTTTGCTATGGAGTGTATGGTACAGTCTTCTGGTGTTTAATACCTTCCTGCATACAAAATTTATCAAATTCCTTGGAGCAATATTCACCCCCATTATCTGACCTGAGACATAAAATCGACGTGCCCAAACTCTTCTCTACCTGTGCTTTGAACTCTTTGAATTTCTGCAAAGCTTCCGACTGAGTGGGGACTGGTCCAAATATATCCGAATGTACAAGCTGCAAAAAATCATAACTCTTACCAGGACTTGCAGTAAACGGAACCCTCTTATGTTTACCAAAAATGTAGTGCTCACATAAGTCTAAATTACAAGACTTAATCCCAGAAAGCATACCTCTGTCATGCAGAATTTTCAGGCCTTTTTCACTCATATGGCCTAGGCGTTGATGCCATAATATTACTGCATCCTGAACAGAAGTTGCTGCTGTTGCATGGTTTGTCACCGTATCACCGCATAAACGGTATAAAGTCCCATAAGATTCTTCCTTTGCTACTACAAGATCTCTAGTAATATTGCAGTAGTTGTTACAGAAGGATACAGAATACCCTAGCTTATCCATCATTTTGATTGAGAGCAAATTCGTCCTCAAATCGGGCACATGTCGCACATCACATAACATCCTTTCTCTACCATCGTCCAGCCTGATCCTTATATCCCCTCTTCCCACAATTTCTAAAGGATGATTATCACCCAAATAGACCTTTCCACCATAGTATGGCTGATATTTGTCAAACCAGGCTCTGTGGGGAGACATGTGGAAGGATGCACCTGAGTCCAAAACCCAGGTATATAAAACTGATCTGTTGTTACTGATACAGAAGACTTCACATGTTGTCGTCTCTCCCGAATCTCGCTGCCTGGCCTCAGCTGATGGCTGATTTTGCTTTTCACCATTCCTTAATTGCCAACCGTCCTTCTTGGAGAGTCCTGACTTCCCACAATGCCAGCACTTCCCTTTCTGCTTACGTTCTTTAGACTTAGATCTGGATTGTTTCTACCTTGTTTACTCCCCTCGAAGGGTCGACCTCTCGCAGATAGGGCTTCATTGGTCAAGGTTCCAGAGACGTTTTTCGCCTCAACTCTTCTGCCAACAAAGCGGCTACCACATCATCAAATTTGAGAGTTCCTGATGATGAATTATTGATGGTCATCACCATATGAACTCAAGTGTCCCGGAGGGAACAAAGTAGGGTGATAGCTCTATCTTCATCCTCCATCTTCACATTAACTGAAACCAGTTTACTAATTAGAGGATTAAACTCATTAAAATGATCTACTACGGATGAACTTACCTTCATCCTCAAGCTATAAAGTTGCTTTTTCAGAAAAACCTTATTTGTTGCTGATTTTGTTTCATACAACTTTTCAAGCTTTTGCCAAACGGCTTCCGCGCTCTTCTCTTCAGCTACATTGAACAAGACGGGGTCCGCTAGGTAGAGACGGATTGTAGAAACTGCCTTCCTGTCAAGCGTTACCCACTCCTCATCTTTCATGTTGCTTGGTTTATTCGCGACCCCTTCCAAGGCTTGAGCTTGGTCATTCTGAACCAGCAAATCGTCCACCTTCATCTTCCATAGAGCGAAGTTCCTACCATCAAATTTCTCAATCTCGAACTTGGTTACACCTTTTATCATTGTTGCAGCTCCCACTCGCACAAAACCTTAGCTCTGATACCAGATGTTAGGATAAACCTCAGATTCTATACCTGCAAGAGGAAGCACAATAACAAAATATAAAAACACGGAAATAGTAACACAAGTAACACAAAGATTTACGTGGAAACCTGCAATGTGAAGGAAAATCACGAGGCAATGGCAACTTCTCTTCTATTATTTTCAGAAAAATTTATATACGTCTTTTAACGTTTTCAACAACCTCTAGACTTATCATATGCAAGGGATCACATGCCTTTTATAAAGCTGAAGGAAGACTCCAACTGTTTGTTTCCTCTCCCGACGAAAGCCTCCAAAGACTGTTTGTTTCCGCTCCCAAGGAAAGCCTGAACCTGTTCGTCTTCCGCGTTAGTCGTCTATCTGGACATCTGCTTGGTTTGACGTCTACTTGGCAAGACATCAGGCCTAGACGTCTATCAGCCTAGACGTCTATCAGCCCATACGTCTGGCCTAGACGTCTGCTAGCCTAGACGTCTGCCAGACCAGACGTCTAAACGTCTGGCCTAGACGTTTAGCAACCCCTGCTGCCTAGACATCTGGCCTAGACGTCTAGCAGGTCAGACGTCTGGCCTGTTGCCTAGACGTCTGACCCAGACGTCTAGCAGGTCAGACGTCTAGCTGACCTGCTTGCTGTATACTGTCTTCATACCTAACACTACGTATTGTGAACTTCAGCTAAAGCTCAGATAACACTAACTAGTACAAATGACCCATCAACAGCTTGGAATACATTTCAGATAATCCAAATGAATTATGATCCCTTTTAGTATGGACAATCCCAACATGATTAAGTCTGTGTGTTTATAATATTGATCGTGAATATGATGATTATATTTGATAGAAATAATGCCCAATACAAACTCATGGTGGCATATGTGGCCTGAGAAATTAAAAATCTGGGGGAACAGGTATCATGTCCTGATTATTGTGGTATTCAAAGCAGTCATGGTATCCTAGAAAACATAAAGCAGGCCAAAGGAAAATCAAAGCAGCTTTCAGAGCAGTTAATTGAGTTTGTGACTCATAAATACTAGGACTAGGGTATCTTGAGACGACATTTACTCTGTCACCTTTGTTATTGATTATTGGGGTGGGGATTCTGTAGATTTCCTTTCTTAGAAAGGAGAAAGATTGCTTTACAATTGTGACAGGCAATATATATATATATATATATATATATATATATATATATATATATATCATGTTTTGCTGTGTTTTAGTTCTTCTTAAAAAAATTCTGATATTTTGGTTTTTACAGTGCTTTCCTAGCGATGCACCTCCTCTGCTGGGTGGAATACTTCAGGTATGTTCTTTTCCATGTGATGATTTCCTCATTTTGCCTTGTACGGTTTCAGTTGCATTTCGATCCCTTATTGATCTTTTTATGTATTAGATTTCTGTTATTTATTGTAGAATTCTATTTATATTACTTTTGTTGTCTAAATGCTTTTTTTCCATGTGTTTTTCCTGTTGGTAGAAACTTGTGGTAATCTTTCTTAGTGGAGGAGATGAGTCTGATCCCTCAGCAACGGCAATAAAAGCTTCTGCAGGGGCAATTTTAGCAAGGGTGCTTGTGCAAAACAGTAACTATTTTGCACATCTAATTACGCAGTCTTCCCTTCCTTTGATGCTCCAACAAGCAGGGATAAAAGTGGATCAAAATCTTCTTCTTTGTCTGGTTGATGCTTGGCTTGATAAGGTATTTACATACTGTGCATTTCTTGATTAAATAACTTTAATCTTCATATTGTGTGCACTGGTTGTAATGCCTTTGTTTTAATCAATATTGAAAAACATCAATTGGGAGCAAGGTTCTCTTTTCTTTTTCTCTACATAGAAGCATGCACCCAGTTTCTTTGCAATATTTAAGAGTCCAGGGATGGTTGTTGTTATCATATAGTTTCAGTGTTAGATCTTTTGATTCATTTTAATGTTGACCTCTTGGTGCATTCCTGTCTATGAACACTGTAAGAAAATTGAGATAGGCATCAAATGAGAACTTTGTACAAGTAATTATGTTGGAATCATTGCTCATATGGGGAGTTAAGTTTGAGGCATCGACAATATAATATTGGTCCAAGGTGACATTGTAAGATTTTCATGATGTGTGCAATATTATGAAACCACATAAATTCCCTTGGCAATTTGAATTTTTGCTGTGTCCTTTCACAGTTACAAGTTGCTATTGGTGTCTCCAATACCTTGTCAATTGATCTTAAACTGTTCTTTTTCTAAATAGATATCTTTTGAAAAGTCTGTCTGTATATCAGAGGTGTCCAATAATGGAACACATGGGTTTGGTGAGCTCCCCAACCTTTCTCCAATTTAATAATAGGTACCATCCAAGGAAAATTGTCTTCTAATAAACATATAAATAGTTTTTAAAACCTAAATTAGGGAAATACAATTATTAGGTTAAAATTATTTATTTATTTTTTAGTCTGCAGAAGTTCAATTGTCTTTATTATGGATGCTAAGAATATTGAAAAAAATTGACTTGTTTGTTAAAGATATTAAGACCTCAGCTTTTCAAGGAAACAAGTCTTTGTAAAATAGATGATGCTTACATATTTTAGTCAGTTTTATCACTATTACAACAAATACCTCCATATTTTAATGAACTTGTTTTAAATTTAAAGAATTTAATTAATCATTGGGAAGCACTATGCTTGAGAGTATCTTACAAGTAAAAATGAAATGAAATATTTGGAAAGATTGTGTTTGGCTTGAAATGGAAAGAAGGGAGATTTTAGTTTCAAATATATATTTTATTTATTGGAATAACAGCTCTCTCTGTGTAGATGTATAATTCACATGTTTTTATGTGGAATATTTTCATTTGATTTTATTTTATGATTCATTTATTCATATTAATTGAAACCCTGCCTTCTTATTCTAAATTCTGATTTATACTTTATGATCAGGAGTGCAAGGAAGCCTAGGCACCTTGAAGTTGCTTTGGCTAACTTATAAATTGTTTTCTTTAATTTTTTAATGCCTAAGAAAGAATGAGAGAGATTGTATTAATGCTCATAAAATTTTCAAGTAGGCCAGTGGGATTCTAATGTTAAGCTTAAAGACAATAGCATGAGGTAGCCAAAATGAAGATCTCCAGAATTTGAGAGAGACTAACCAAAGAGAATCTAAGGAGGGGGAAAAACCTAAGACATAAGTTTAAAGGGGTTCAAAACTTTCACTGCATTGCAGTAGACTGAGGTCCAGGGAATTGTACTTGGTGAACTATACACATTCTGAAAATATCAGATATAAGCAGCCACAGTAAATATTGAAGATAAAACACTCATTACGATACATTCTATTGTGGGCCAGAATTAGTCTGAACTGATTTATTCATGATAATTCATTACAATATATAGCTTGGGAATGTAACTGAAGAATCTCCCAAGTTAGTAAAAGACAGAACGAATCTTCCAAGTGGGTAAAGAAAACAAATATATGAGAATCAAATTTTCTCAACATCACACCAAACCACCTAAATATTACCTATTACAACTGGAGATATTCACAGGGAATATTGCCCCATGAAAATAGAAAAACACACTAATAATAGAAATCAATTAAACTCCAACATACTCCCCCTTGAAGTTGAGGGGACTGACAAGGAAGTTCCTCAGCTTAAAAAATTGAGCTTTGACAACTCCCTTGGTGAACAAATCTGCAATGTTGTCTTCAGTGCTGCAATGATGCAATTCAATCACCTTCTTTTCGACCATGTCTCGGATGAAGTGATACTTCATATCAAAATGCTTTGACCTGCTGTGATGAACTGGATTATATGCTAGTTGAATAGCACTCATGTTATCACAATACAATGTAGTAGGACCATATTGTTGTTCTCCAATTTCTTCAAGGACTTTCCTCAACCACAATGCTTGAGCACTAGCACTTGTGATTGCAATGTATTCTGCTTCGGTGGAAGAGAGAGCAACTGTAGTTTGTTTCTTTGAGCTCCAAGTGATTAAACCAGACCCAAGGCTGAAACAATTACCTGATGTAGACTTCCTGTCATCTATATTACTCTCCCAATCTGAATCACTAAAACCAAACAATTTTACATCTTCATTTTTACAATAATGGATGCCAAAATCCATTGTACCTTTTACATATCTCAGTATTCATTTTGCAGCTTTCATGTGTATTTCAGAAGGGTTACTCATATACCTTGATACAAGTGATACAACACATGCAATGTTTGGTCTAGTGTTGGTGAGAAACATCAAACTCCCAACCATACTTCTATATGTGGTCACATCAACTTTTTCAGTTCCATCATCCTTACTCAACAACTCACCATGAGCTATTGGTGTTGCAACAGGTTTACAATTTTCCATCCCATTTTTTTTTAACATATCATTGGCATATTTGTTTTGACAAATGAAAAATTCACTATCACTTTGATACACCTCCATACCAAGAAAATAGTGCATCAAGCCCAGATCTTTCATATCAAATTCATGCATCATGGCATTCTTGAAGTCATCATTCAACTTAGGATTACTACCTAAGTAAATCAAGTCATCCACATATAAACAAACAAGGAGAATGTCATTACCTTGTTTCTTATAGTATAAGGTTGGCTCACTCTTGCTTCTCACAAAACCATATTGACGAAAGTACCCATCAATTCTTGAATACCAAGCTCTTGGAGCTTGTTTAAGACCATACAAGGCCTTCTTCAACCTGTACACAAGATTCTCCTTACCTTGAACTACAAATCCTTGAGGTTGTTGCACATAAACCTCCTCATCCAAGAATCCATTCAAAAAAGCACTTTTTACATCCAGGTGATGTACATTCCAGATTTTATGAGCAGCAATAGAAAGAACCATCCTCACTGTTTCTTGTCTTGCAACTGGAGCAAAAGTCTCCTCATAATCAATGCCATACCTTTGTGTGAACCCCTTGGCCACAAGTCTTGCTTTGTGTCTCTCCACACTTCCATCAGAATTATGTTTTGTTTTGTAGACCCATTTAGAGCCCACAACTTTCTTGCCTTTTGGAAGCTCAACTAGCTCCCAAGTATCATTCTTCTTGATGGAGTTCATTTCTTCTTTCATTGCCTTCATCCATACATCATTAGTACATGCTTGTTCATAACAAGACGGTTCTAAATCAACAAGAGACATTAAGGCATAATTCACAACATCACCTTTGGGCTTACCATCATTTTCATCACCATACATATGCAAGTTTTCAAGTCTTTTCACCACTTGATCTACCTCTTGTGCTTGACTTTTTGTAACTCTTCTTTGAAAATCTGTATCTGACATTTGAGAGGATGGATGTTTTTGTTGGAGCTTTTTACTTTTCAACACATTACTTGGAGAATCTTCACTCAATAGTGTGAAATCTTCATTTGTTTGAATAGTACTCCTTCGATAAATGTCACTTAAGCTTCTTACCTTCCTTGGTGGACTTGAACTTGCACTTGAAACTGAAGAACTAGATGAGGGGCTGCTTGGTGGAGAACTAGATGAAGGGCTTCTTGTTGGAGAGCTAGATGAGGGGCTGCTTGGTGGATTGGTAGCACTTGGAACTAAAACATTATTGGGCTGCTCATCATCATCAATAATACCACCAGTCAAAACAGATTTTGGCTTCTCAATATGGCCTTTTTGATGACCATAAACTCCCCCTTCATCAAAAATCACATCTCGAGACACGACAACCTTGTGTGTCTTTGGATTAAAGAGCCTATATGCTTTGGTATTTTCACAATACCCAAGGAATATGCATGCTTCATTTTTGGGATCTAACTTTTTCCTTTTTTCATCAGGAACATGTGCATAAGCCAAGCAACCAAAAACTCTGAAATGATTTACAGTTGGTTTCCTTCCATGCCATGCCTCATATGGAGTGATGCCATCCAAGCCAGAAGTAGGACTCCTATTCAAAATATAAATGGAAGTCCTTACCGCATCAGCCCAATACATATTAGTTAACCTCTTTGTTTGTAGCATGCTTCTTGCCATATTTACCACTGTTCTATTTTTACGCTCAGCCACACCATTTTGTTGTGGTGTGTAAGCAGCTGCGAGTTGCCTTCTAACACCACAATCTTTACAAAATTGAAGAAATTCATTTGAACAAAATTCTCCTCCCCTATCAGTCCTTAAACATTTTACATAGTGCCCACTTTGATTTTCAACAAGATTTTTAAAATCTTTAAAACAACCAAATACCTCATCCTTTGTCTTCAAAAGATAAACCCAACACATTCTTGAAAAATCATCTATGAAGGTGAGAAAGTATGAATTCTTACCAATACTTTGAGTCTGCATTGGCCCACAAATATCAGAATGCACCAATTGAAGGGGATAAGTGGCTCTCCATGCTTTGCCTTTTGGAAAATTCATCCTTGAGTGCTTGCCCAAAGCACATCCTTCACACACACCTTTTTGATCATCAATTTTAGGTAGCCCATATACCATCTCTTGAGAAACCATTTTCCTCAAACTAGGAAAATTTACATGGCCAAATCTTAAGTTCCATAGCCAAATTTTGCTATCAATGGTTGCACGTGCAAAATCATTCTTTTCTTTTCCAAATTTTAGAGTAAACAATCTATTCTTGGTCATGGGAATGGTAGTGATGTGCCTATGCCCATGATTCTTATCAAAAATCTCACACTTATTGTTTTCAAACACAAGCTTAAAATTCTTTTCCATGATTTGCCCAACACTCAACAAATTATGCTTTAAATTTGGAGTGTAGTAAATATCAGTCACTTTCTTCTTACCTTCATTAGTTTGTACCTCCATGGTTCCTTTGTCTTCAACTTGCAATGCTTTGTCATCACCAAGCTTGATCTTGGACTTGTAGGAATTGTCAATTGTAGATAGCAACACCTCCTTGCCGGTCATGTGATAGGAACATCCGGTATCAAGAATCCATGTCTCATTCATATTTTGATCAGGTTTGCCATATGACAAAAATAAAATTGATGAGTCCTCCTCCTCACCATAGTGTGCATTATTGCTTCTTCCTCCATGTGATGCTTTCAATTTACAATCTTTTTCAAAGTGCTTATACTTGTTATAGTAGTAACATTGCTTGTTACTTCTTCCTTGATAGCCATTTCTTCCTCTTTCGTGAGAGCCACCTCTTCCTCTTTCTTGGAGAAAAACTACCTCTACCTCTTGAAGAAGATCTACCTCTTCCTCTCCATTGGCCTCTTCCTCTTGAACTAGATTCACCTTCTTTGGATGAAAATGCTTTTTCTTCCATTCCCCCAACATTTGGAGTTGAAGAGAATCTCTCCTCATGGGACATTAAGGAACCCATGAGCTGATCATATGTGAGAGTAGTCAAGTCCTTACTCTCCTCAATTACAATGGATACTTGGCTCCATTTGGGTAAAAGTGTCCTCAACACTTTCTTTACAATGACTTTCTTATTCACTTCTTCACCAAGAGTCTTCATTTTTTCAACACATGCTTTGGTTCTCATGCAATAGTCTCCAACCTTTTCATTTTCCTTCATCCTGAGATTTTCAAACTCCATTTTTAGAGTTTGCAATCTCACTTGCTTGACTTGAGTGTTGCCTTCATAGCTCTCTTTTAGAGCTTTCCATGCATCTTTGGCTGATGCACAACTTGCAATCCTTGGGAAAATGCTCTCATCCAAGGCTGTTTGCAAGTAGAATATTGCAAGACTATTCTTCTTTTGTGCCTCTCTTGTTGCTTGTCTATTAGCAGCTGGAACAATACTCCAATCGGTTGGCTCTGTGTAGCCATCCTCCACAATCTCCCAAGCACCTTTGCTAATGAGCAAGTGCTTCATCTTGATTGACCAGTAGTCATAGTTGGCTCCTCTAAATTCTGGGACTGGGACATTAATGTTGTCATTTGCCATTTTTACAAATCAATGGTGCAGCTCCTTCCTTACTCGCTGGTGGACTTTCAATCCCAATGATTGTTCTTCAAATGCAGCAGACAGTGCTGAATTCCAATGATCACAGAAACACGTGCTGATGTGCACATCAGTTTTTTTTTTGTTTTTTAAAACAAAATAATTACTTCCACTATATTCTACAAATTCCAAAAAATAATATCCATATCTACTAAATCAATACTTTGATGCTTAAACTAATGTGAAAAAGAACATCAGTTTTTTTTTTTTCCTTTCTTTTTATTTATTTATTTTATTATTATTTTTTTTACGAAGATAAAGACTGATATTGAGCGTGTCCCAACGGGAAAAAGAAAAAAAAAAAAAAATTCAAATGGAAAATGAAGCCGTCAAATTCGCAGGATTAAATCCAAATGCCAAAATCCTCGTACGGTCTCATCGAGACCCACAAGTCTCTCCAGTATTTCTCCTCCTTCCTCGTAATTTGAAGACCCCATTGAAATTCAAAGCGGAAAACGATCGCACAAGATCGATATCGACAGTCGTGCTGCGCACAAAAACCTTCCCTCTCCGGTAATATTCACTCATTTAATTCATTCTATTCCCGGATAAACATCGTCGCACTCAATTTTTACAGTCCCGATATCGATTACCATCCAGAAACAGTACAAAAAAAATTCTTAAAAAAAATTAGCAAGGTTTCTCTCAAACCTGAATCTGATACCACATGTGAGCCAGAATTAGTCTGAACTGATTTATTCATGATAATTCATTACAATATATAGCTTGGGAATGTAACTGAAGAATCTCCCAAGTTAGTAAAAGACAGAACGAATCTTCCAAGTGGGTAAAGAAAACAAATATATGAGAATCAAATGTTCTCAACATCACACCAAACCACCTAAATATTACCTATTACAACTGGAGATATTCACAGGGAATATTGCCCCATGAAAATAGAAAAACACACTAATAATAAAAATCAATTAAACTCCAACAACTATAGTTAAGAAATACCATAAACAAGCAGTCCAGCAACAGTTAGACAGTGAAGTTTGCTTATTCTATAAATTTACTGCAATATGTGGCTCTAACTGTACTGTTGCAGTACTCTTTATAATTCTCAAAGTGGAGGATACATACTCTATGATAGGACATGGAGGTGGGCCTTCAACATGAAGAACATTGTTAGTGGTGCATGATAGTAGGTGAGAATGCTGAATTGTGGACACAAAGAGCTGTTCGATAATATACTAAAGCTTGTGGAATAGTCTTTCCTCAAGCATCGTCATTTCTTTAGGACTGAGATATTATTTTAGGATATCAAGCATGTGACTTGTGTAGTCTGGCTTTCTCTCCATGGGATCAAGTTTATTATTAAAATGCTGACCATGAAAAGCTCACAGATTGTAAGAATAGGGAATCAGATAGGTGATGGAATGTATTGAGAAGGATAGCTATATGAGGTGTTAGTGGGGCTCTGTAGCACTGAAGATACGGAGCTGGCTCATTGGATGTGCTATGTTTCAATGCGAAGAAGGCATAACGAAAATCTGGGTTAAAATAGAAGAGAAAGGGAGGTAGGGAGTATATTGACATAGTTAAGGCTTTATCAATTCCTTGCCAAGTTGAATGTAAACGAATACAGTACCCAATATGAAGATGGTATCTGAAATGGATATGCCAAATTTTCAAGCCCCTCTATTATGTATACTGTTGGATACAACGTTATACAAAGCATATATATTTTATACGTTACAAGAAAAAACAATTAACATTACAAGATATTGTTAGAGTGTGCAATTAATTGTTCAAGTGCCAATGTATACTAATTATCTGACACTGCAGAGAGGGAAACTTTGAGCATTTGGAGTAATATTTGGCTAACATGAGTTTTTATTTATAGCAAGTATGCTGCCATACTCATGTGCCAGTTTTCCAAAGGACATGAGATTTACTGATTCTTAGATGGAGATTCTGGGTATAACCAAATTAATATAGTGGAGGAAGACAGGTTAAAGACCACCTTTTTGGTTGAAAATGGCATCTATGTATATAGTAGGATGCTATTTGGATCGTGTATTGTCCTAGCTATTTTTTAGAGGATATTTTTGTATTTTTTGAATAGATGTCCATTAGTAAGAAGTTTTCTCTGGATGGTTGTAGTTTGTTCAGGAAAATAGATGAGCATTAAAGACCATGGAGGATTGCATGGAGTTGTGCATATGTGCTAGGCTTCCATTAAACCCAAGTAAATGTGGATTTTTGGACCCTATGGTAAGTTGTTAGAACCGTAGTAGTCAGGCTCTTTTGGACTCCCGAGTACTCCATCGAGTCCGAGTTTGAGTGGGCTCAGTCGCGCCGAGCCCACTCTGACTCCTTTTTTTCTGGACTCCAACGAGTCAGGCCGAGTCCTGGGCCGAGTCCGAGTCTGTCCTGGACTCCTGAGTCCCGACATCAGGACTTGGCTGGCCCAAAAAAAATGGAAGTTAAAAAAAAAAAATTACGTCTAGGGCGGTTAAGTGTGAATGATGCTCCACGACTTAAGCATCCACGTTGGCCAGTGCGCAATGACGAACAAGACGTTGAAATCTTTGTTTATTATATTAACGAGAGAATGTGCAATTTTGCTTCTCAAACCTTCAGAATGCTTATCCCTCGATTATAATTTATTTTAATACAAATATATCTTTCGCCGATGAATACATCATCCGCGTCTTGTTTGGGAATGGGAACCGCTTCAGAATGCATGTATGCATCTCCTGTGGGGTGTGGCGATTCGGGTGGAGAATGGCAATATTTTTGAAGGCGTTCGATCAAGGAAGGCTTGAGGCCGCCAGTGTTGAGACCTCTTTTGGAAAGTTCGTAGCGCAGTTATTGCGCCTTCATTTTCTTCCATTCTTTTCTCTCCTTCAATGCACCCTCTCCCGTCGCCGTCACTGCCATTGTCGCCATTGTAGCCAATACACATCACCACGCCATACTGGAAAAAAAATTTAAAACGATAATTTATTTCACTCTGAAACCCTCGACTGCCAACGAAACAATTGCTACACACGAAACTCCCCCAGAATAATAGTGTGGATGTAACCAACTCCCTATGTATCCAAAAAAAAAAATTATAAAACAAAATTATTAGCTTGCTATTAGAATATGCTCCTTCCTCTTGTTAATTTCTTATTTGTATAATAATGTTGAATGTTGAGTAAGTGTGTTAGAATATACTAATTAGTAATATGCATGAAAAAACTTATTTTTTTAATAAAAAATTGTATTTTTTTTCATTTTTCCGAGTATTTACCGAGTCTTGCCAAGTTTTTTTGCCGACTCCCGAGTCCGACTCCCAAGTCAAACTTTTCGAGTCCGAGTCGAGTCCGAGTTTTGCTACTATGGTTAGAACATGTGTGTGGAACTGGATTGAAGATGAACTCTGATAATGTGAGTCCTTTAAGATCATTTTTTTAGAGGTCTATTACTGAGAGGTTCATCAAGAACTTTGTACAATTGTTTCACTTGACAAGGGTATTCAGTTCAAGTGGAACTGGAATGAGGATAGACCTTGATGGCAACTTTTGGACATATGTATCACTGAGAGGGTCATCAGGAACTTTGCACAAATGACAAGGGTATTCAGTTCAAGCGGTTGGAAGAACACCAGAAGGCCATCAAGGAACCGCAGATTGTTGTATGTGGAACTGGACTGGAGATAGTCTTTTGAGATCTTTTCTGGATATGCACATTACTTAGTTTTATCAAGAACTTCGCACAATTATATCACTTGACAAGGGTATTCAATTCAAGTGGATGGAAGAATGCAAGAAGACCGTTGAGGAGCCAAAGATCAGACTGTTTAGTTCACCAATCTTGATTTATCTGAATTGGGAAAAAGAATTCAATGTTCATGTAGATGCTTCAAGTTTTGCTATTGGATATACAGTGGTTTACAAAGGGAATTTTGGATTGGATCAACAGATCTATTTTGAAAATTGGCTGATGCTTCAAGTGTTGCTATTGGAATACAGTGGTTTATGAAGGGATGCTTCAAATTTTGAAAATTGGCTGATGCCATGAGCAGAAAAGAACACAACAGGTCGTAAGTCGTTGGGGATGGTTTATGCATTACGGATCTTTTTTGTTGATCGTGAGTATTTGGTTGACTTGATAAATAAACTGGTTTATTTATCAAACCATCTTTAAGTATTTGGTTGACTTGATAAATAAACTGATTACTCAGAGTCGTGGCGAGCAATGTAATTGATAGCTGAGTGACCAATCCACCACTAGGAATGGACCTTGTTTTTTCCTATTACTTGATCCCAAGCTTTTTAATCTAACAAGATGTAATGTTTCAATTATGTCAAAACTTAAATGACACTTTTGCCTTGAAAAAGGTTATGCATTGATTAGTTGTGGCAGATGACTTAGGGTAAGCTTATATGACATTTATCCTTTTGATCCAACAAAATGTGATATTTCTAATAAAGCAAATGACACTTTTACAATTGTAGTCCCAAGCAATTTGAATGATTATTTGATCATTCAAATATTCTTCCAAGGTTGATGTTTAAATTCTTACTGTTCGCTTTCCATTTAGGTAAGTGTATATGCAAATAACAAATATTAAGAAATTTCTGTTAACAGTAACAGTTATGTGACTTTGTGTAGGTAGACAGTGTAACTATTGTTCCTAGAAAGGCTTATGCCTTGGCACTTTGTATCTTGTTGACTTCAAGAGAACCTCAAATTATTGAAAAACTTGACCAAATAATCAGGTTAGCTTCCTGGTCTCTTGTGCTTTATTGAATAAAAATTATGATATTCATGTAATCGAGTGTTCCTGATTTTATTCACATTTACTTGAGGAAACTCTGACTATTCAAACTCCGAGTTTGATGCAGCGTCTGTACAAGTATTCTTGCATGTGATGTGGATCAGAATGGAAGTGAAGAATCTAGGTACCAATCCTATTATTGTAAATGTGTCAATTCTGTTTTTTTTTTTTTCCTCTAGATAAATGGTTTGTAACCTCTTTTATTCGGGTTTGGATGAAATTACAGTTTTGATAGTATGCATTCTGTTGAAAATCATGAAGCACTTTCATCTGGTGCTGCAGAAAGCAAAGATGTTAGGAAGAGGCAGGTATGTAATAGTGGCCTGGTTCATTGCTTTAATTTATTGCTTAGTTGCCACTAAAAAATAACTAGTCTGCACTGGTTTTTGTATATAGGTAAAATCATCTGACCCAATCAAGAACATGTCTTTGGCTCGTGTATTGAAAGAAAATCTTCAAGCATGTGCTTCTTTACACGGGGAGATGGCATTCAATGCAGCCATGTCAAGAGTGCACCCCACGGTCTTGGGGCAACTGCAGCAATTTTTGAAGACTTAGTATGAGAGATTTTTATGCTGTAATCTATAGATGGCAATCATTCTTTGGATTATTCCTCTGGTCGTCGTGTTTTTACGTGCACCATTTTATTCATACACCATTATTTGGGAAGAAGTATCAAGTTTGACTTCAAAAGAAACATGCGGCAGAATGTTCAATAACTTGAACTACTAAAGTCAGGTACATTTGCTTATTTCTGAATTGCTTTGTTTAATAGCTCTTATTTGCATTTTTCAATGTCTATGGTTTTATGGCTCAAGCCCTTATTCACCTGTATTTGATTTTGGCTCTTCCAAATGTTGTTTATTTACTTGTATAATCTTAAGATATATTTTATGATACATAAATGGTGTTGTCAGCTATATATAATTGGTGGTGAGGAAACAGTTGTTACAGTTGTAATCCATGGAATTATTTCTGATTGCTTTTGCCCATTTTGCAGGGTATTATGCGTACATAACCCCTCTACTATAAAAGCATCTTTGGGAGAATTGTGTGTCTGCAAGGTTTGCATTGATTTTGTTCTTACAGAAAAGTGTTCTATGTTTTTCATAATTGCAATAATTGTATCTTCTTCAAGATTCTGTAGAATGATGTGTTAGCCTTTTTTTCTGGAGGGCTATCATATGTAAGGAATACAAGGATTTTAATTAAGATTGATACTTATGAGAAAATAGTTTTTATGCTTCGAGGACTGCATTATTGATTGTTTTGATGTTTACACCATTTAATAAACACCAAGGCTATTCATTGTAGGCTGGGTAGGTCAAAAACATTAGCCTTCACCGCCGACAAATAGGGTTTAACATGGGTGCTTTCCCTTAACATATTGTTCTTTCAATAATTCTCAGGTAACATTGTCAGCTTACATATTGAACGGCAATGGAAGTAACAATTCAGAGAAAAATTGCACCACATAAATGATGTCAAATAGTCCCACATGTTTGGCGGTTTTCAGATCAAATATTATATTTGATTCAGTTATATAGTATGTTTCTGTTTCTTCTAATCAAATGTTTTATGGATTCCTTGGACATTTTACAAACAGATAAAAGTGCAATTGCATGATAATTATACTTGGAAATTAAGATCTCTATGTTGAAAATACATTCAAATATATTTCAAAGTGAACGAGACGATATAAAAGCTCTGAATCTCTAGAACTGTTTCTGCATTCTGAGTGTGAGGTTGCAGTTCTAGAAATGGCTGACTATAAACTCCAAATGGAACACCCCTTGAGGGGAGCAGAAATGTCCTGGGAGGAATTAATTATTTTTTTTTTAAAAGTTCTGGTTTGAGGATTGCTTTATTAATTCCATCTGACGTTCCTTATAAACCTTGTAGGGATGATTGGCCTTCTTTTGAATTAATCACCCAACTTCTTATTACCATTCAATGTGAAGTTTTTAACGAGGGAAAATATGAAGTTTTTTCCTTTTCATATAACATGGACAATTAAACGAGTTCACTTTTGACATTTATAGGTGCACGCAAGGTGATAATTTCAATGTACTATAAATCATTTGCATGACCTTAAATTGATAATTTTTAGTAGTATTTTATATCTTACCTTGGGTGGTAGTCTATCCTCATCCAAAGAAAGCTAAATTTACAACCTCATTATAGAAATTGTGTATCCAAGTGGTCACTTCACTTACTCTTGGCAACCTATGTATTAACATGTATATAGAGAGAAGTCAGGTTTATAGGGACCTCTGGTATATAGGTCAGATTTGGTATATGGAGGGAAGGAGATACAAGGTTGGTAAAATACCTTTATTTTATAATCAACTTTATAAACTTCAAAACTTAATTAATTGAACCCTCTTTTTCCTTCCAAACCTATGGTTAAGAGATGCTACCTAACCCATAGCATTTCTCATCAATTGGCCATTAACCCTAACACTTTAGTGGATGGTCCTAAAATCCCATCCACGTTTGAGAATCCTAACTTTGAAGAAGAAGATGAGGGTGCTTTCTCCTTGGGTTCTCTAACCCCTGTCCATGACAATCAAGTGAGAATGGTTTTTAAATCCTTCGATCACATTGCTTCCTTCTTGTATCAACATAGGGACATTGTAGCATCCATCCTTAGGGAAGGTAACAATAGTTGGGGTGTCTTTGCAGGGGAGGGTTCACTCTTGGACCATCCCCAACAACCCTACTCTTACCTTTTGTATTTTAATCAAGTGGATTCACCCTTTGGATCCTTAAATATAAACCTTAATGCATCAAAGTTCTCTCTTGTTGATTATAATTCTCCTACGATCACCACTTTCATAGAAGGTAGGATGCAAAACATTTCATCCTCCATGGGATATCATTTTTTTTGCCTACTCTTGATGAACTATTATGAGTCAGTGTAAGTTATCCCATATCTCAACAAGTGGACATAAATTACATTTTTTATTTGGGTGTACCCTCTGGTCTTCTAATCTCTAATCCCCTTGTCAACTATCTTCCTTCTAATCTTACAAGTGCAAACTTAGGTTTTGCTCAAACCCTTACTCTTGCAATCTCTCATCCTTTGTTTTCTAAACCTTTTATTTTGACTAGCTTGGGGATGAACCATATAATGACAACCTCAACATCATATGTCCCAATGCATCAATCTTATTCTCATGTCAATTATCAATGTCATTTTGCCTCTCAACACATGCCTTATGTGCAACCAAATCCAATTTCTTTGAGCTTCAAAGTCTAACCTCTCAATTGAGCTAGTAAAACAACAAATGGTTACAATCCAAGGGTCTTATTCTAAAAAGTACTCTTATGATGACTTATGAAACTAACCCTTAAATCCTTTTGTAGCTATTCACCCATTATCTTCTAAAATTAGAACTCCTTAAGTTTCAAATGTACAAAAAGAAGGAAGATCCCATCAATCACCTTAGACTATTAGGATTGCTTGTAGAGACATTTCCTATTATAAATTATTTTTACTTAAAATATTTCCTAAGAGCCTTAGTGGGCTCACCTTGAAATGGTACTTCCAAATACCAAAGCATTTTGTTAAAAGATCTAGGGATCTTGTTAAGATGTGTCAACCTCCTAGACATCTTTATAAGCAACCTAAATGAGCAATTGATATGACCAAGAGAGTAGAGACCATCCTCCTCAAAAGAGGACAATTAAAATCCAAAGCTCATAAGGAGAAACATAAATATTCTTCCTACCTAAAGGGGTAGTACAAAAACAAACATCATGTAGGCAATGGAGCTACAAACTTGAGCCAAACCAACACGTGAATGCTATAACAACCTTTTAAAAGCTTGTCCTAGGGAGGTCCCAACAATCAAAGTGTAGGAGGAAGTACTCTTAACTTGAACAACCTCCTTCAACCATCCGAGATCAACTCCTAAAAGCTAAAACAATGGAGCTTCCACCTGTTAAACTTGTAGATCTTGAAAGGAAAAAAACTCCTTGGTGATTGTCGTGAAGCAGACATCGATCAACAATTATGGTTGTATGGTACACCATCTGGTAATGCATTGACCATACAATCTCTACCTATAAATCTACCTAATCCTTCACCAGCTTGTCCCATAACATCTAGACCATTTGGGATCCTCTAGTTATCATGGCTAATATGGATCACATTGTTGTTGTGTCTCACTCTACAGTCAAATGTAACCCTAAACAATTTGTCGCATCATGGCGATCTTCCTTGCCAACTGATCACTCTTGATCCTACTAGTTATCTCCAAGCTAACAACATATCCTACTAGTTAGTCCCTCTTTGTTATTATCATTGTCAATGTTACCTCTAAGATATCAACCTACCTTGCTAATATGTCTTGCTCTACCTTGATAGTTGCTAGAGGTGACCTACTAGGCCCCACCTTGCCATCCATGCTCACAAGCATTGGAAACACTAGTGTTGAAATTACTACTGGTGCTACCACTATCTTTGTCTATTGCTATCTCTCTCATTGTTATTGTGCCCCTCTATAGTGGCACATCAAAATCGATGCTACCTATCTTGGCCTCTACGGTTGTGACCTTAACAATTTAATCCTCTATAATCATACCCCTTGGTACCAATGCTTGTAGATGTATGGTTCATCTTGCATTGGGTCTAGTATCATAGAATTATCAAGGTCAATCTCTTGGTATAAATATAGATATTTCTATCCTTCAAAACCTCTCTCCCATGTCATCCACCTAAACCATATTGACCCCATCAGTATCCCTTACTCTACACCAAACTAGTACACCACTCTTATCAAAATGGTGGAGCTCTTGCTCCCCTAGGTCCTACTAGCTATTTGATTTTTCTTATATAAGCTAGATGATCGACATCATCTTGCCACCTATGATTTTATCTATATAGCCTCCATGTCACTTGTCCCGCTCACAAGTCATTGATTACCCTCGTAGTTGCTACCAAATATCCTCTATATGGATTTCCCTACTCACCCTCAAAATGATGGCCTCACCTATATGCAACTAGTACCTTAGGATCATCCACCTATATCAATAGCCTTGGTGGCCTCATAATTGCCAAGTGCTCCTAGGCCCATACTTATAATAATGTATGGTATATCACGATCTACCCTCTTCTATATACTACTCAATATAGTGTCTAGTAAAGCTACACACACACCATTGGTCCCCATGTGTATACCACTTGTTGGTCTCATATCTCTGCCACCAAATCTCCCCACCTCAAATGCATGACTCTCTTGCTTGTCCCTAAGTAAGATGCATTATGTTAGTGTGCACAAGAGGGCCATCTATCAATCCAAGCAATCTCCATCATAAGTTGCAATCATGTCAATGCCTAATATAATAACTAGGAATGCCACATCTCTTGCCAATCCCTATAGAGCATGTCTCTGATTATGACCCATCTAAACATGTGCTTCCTTGATTGATACATGAAGGATCTTCCAAATATTCTACAATGTGATTGACATATCTCTAATAGGTATATTAAAGGTACTTTTCTTCGAGTACCACCTCATTTCTAATATCGTTAAGAGCACCTAGTTAAGCTCAACCTTATGCATTAGAGATAAGTGGTATAACCCTACTACCTCGAGGACTACATATTCCTCAAACTCTAGTTTTCTTTGAATCATCTTCAATGTGTTGGGACATCTCTCTAATCCCTCCAAAGAGCCCTGTTAAACCTGAATCCATAGCCAAGCTGAATGTTAGCCTATCAAACATAAAAAAATATTTAATCTAGCATACAAATGCTAAAATCTAAGCTTGTCCTACCTAGGCACAAAGGCACCATCAAGGCACAAAATTCTCTTAGCAATAGTGCCATCGATGCATAGAATTTTCTTCTTGCACAAAAGTGTCATCACTTGATGCTACCACTGCTAGAAGTGGAAGCACCACTAGTAGACAATAACACCACCCATGTGCAAAAGCATCATCACTTTCTTGTGACACTTTTCAAGGAAAAAATAAAACTAAAAATCAGGTTTTTGGTACTTGTTGATGCTACTACTCCTAATTATGATGCTCAAATGCTACACCTATGCATTGAAGTTTGAGTGCAAAAACATGATCTAAAGCTCTTTTCTTCTCCTCTACACAATAAAAAAGAATTTATTTTTACCCTCATCCCTTTTACCCCTTGACCCCCTTAGTTGTTTTTGTTGTCTCTCCTTGTTTTTCATTACTACTCTTGTATGGATCATAATCAAGTAAAGTTTCCTCAATCCACCTTGGTTTTCCCTTCAAAACTTAAGGGAAATATTGGGGTACAATAATTTTAATGTTGTCTAAAAAATAAATTTTAACATCACTTTTAAGCAATAATCTCTTCCTCAACATCATCAACATTATTTTCTCCTATCTCTTAATTAAGGCATCTACATTAGTTTTTGATATATTTATTATGCAATAAATGAATAAAAAAGGGGCACATGTAGACATCCAATTTTGTGCATAGGACTAATCCTCTATTTTGTTGTTTACCTCATTATTCAACCTTCTAATCAACCAAATTGACTCAACTTATCTTATGTCCTATTCAAAGAATATTGCTCTAAGAGTGAGCATCGAGGCATTAGTGATAACACTAATGATGCTACCATGACTTGGAAATACTTTTGCTAAACCTTTGACCTTTGATATTTTCTCATCTATTTTTGACCTCCAATGGTCACATCGTACTAGCACCAACGTGATAACACTAGTAGTGCTAGCACCTCTAAACACTTCTAACTTATTGTGTCAAATATTAGAGGTATGACTCCCTCTCTTTAAGCCATATTCCATTAATGGATCCAATTATAGCAAAACTCTAGGACTAAGACATTCTATTTTCATGTCCTTCCATTAATCCCCTTTTGATCCATTTGAAATTCTTACCTTCTTATGTCGTGTATCCATAATGTCATGTTTAATGCATCTCCTCCCCCAAGGAGCCATGGATTCCTATAAATCTAGCCCTTGGGGTGGCCATTCCATCATAGTTCTCATGGTAGCCAAATTTTATCAAAATTCCATAATTGTAGGTATATGGCATGGTTATGCTAAATGCTTGCTCAATATTATAAGCACTTAGCTCTCATCCTTACAAGCTTTCTCCAAGCCTCCATTCAAGGGAGAAACATATTGTCGTCTTAAGTTATGCTCTCTCCCTTTCATCTTTGCTTACTAGCTCTTCTTCGCTTTCATCTTTTTGCATCTCTTACTAAATTTTGGCTAATCTTGCATGAAGCTATATTTCTATTTTTGTTATTTAATCTTCATTTCAAGCAAATTTCTCTTTATTTTTTTGTCATTTAGTAGGTCTTTGGACTCCTAAGTTAGATACCTTATATTGCAATTATAATTTAGAGTCTTATGTGCATTTAATCTTATTGTTTTATTCACGGAAGTAGTAGTGCCGTCAGATTATAGATTAGTTCTACTATTGCTCTCTATTTTACATAAAGTAGAAGCATACGTATCAAAAGCATTGACAATGGTATTTCCCAATGATGCTTCTACCATCCTAGCATTCATTGGAAGGTTTCTATCAATTTTTTAATTTTTTCATATATACAGGGGCATGATCACTATATCAAGGAAGCTAAATATCTTCCACCATATCAGACAGGCCCCTCTGCACTAACTGCCATATATTTTATCTATTTTACAAGTTTTGGTAATAGCACCAACCATGCTTCCATGAGCAAGCAAAAATTCTACCGCCATGGGAAAAAATTAGTTAGTTTGTCGCTATTTGTTGTATTCTTATATTTATATTTATTTTCTATTTATTGTTAAGATAAACAAAGGAAAATAAAAAACTGGTCTATCTTAATCATATAGGGGATAATCTGATATTTTTAGCTTAAGCATTAAATCAAAAGTGCATGTAGATTGCATATTAGGTTAGACTTTGTTTGTTGCATATCTCTTGTACCTTTGCTTCTCAAAAGAAAAGAAAAATGGTTATTTAGTTTATCACGAAATCGAAAAAGCATTGCTTATGAAGTAATGCATTCAACAACATCTAGAAAAGAGAGCAATGATATTAACACTTGATATGAATAAAGCCTATGATAAGGTTGCATAGGATTTTCTTTTTGTAGTATTAAAAAAGTTTGGATTTGGAAAGAAATGGGTCAAATGGATTAAAGCTTGTGTCTCTATCGTATAAAATTTAATGTTGTTCAATGGGCTTGTAATAAATTCATTTAAATCCAAGAGGGGTCTTAGATAGGAATATCCTCTATTGTCATATTTTTTCATTATTATGATAGATGTATTGGGAAGGAACTTAATGAAGAAATACAATGATAGGCTAATAAGCGAACTTAAGGCTAGAAATAACATCGATAACATCACCACTCAACAGTTTGTAGGTGATACAACTTTTTTTGAGAGGGCAAAGATAAAAGAGGTCAAAGCTTTGACTAAATTATTAAGGGAATATAAAAGAGCATCAACAATAAATGTTAATAAGACAAAATCCAAGATTTACTTCCTAAACACTCTAGCTAGAATCAAAGGAAAAATATGTAGGTTACTTTAAAAGGAGCCAAATTTACCAACGACATATCTAGGGATGCCCTTATTTGAGGGGAGAATGAAGATAAAATTAAGGAATCTAGTTATATGTGTAGTGAATTCTCACTATAGTTGGGAGGAATAAGCACATTGGCTAATTTTGTAAAGAGAAGTCATGGGAAATAAGATGACCAAATCTAGAAGGAAGCAGACACAAGTGCACAAGATAAGTGACCAGACTTGTCTAGTCCAAGTTGGTAGCAAGGAAGGAGCAACCAGGAGTTCAATAAAGATCCATTGTGGTGATGCATGTAATTAGAGGAAACATTTGATAATCGTAGGATAAAAGTAATAATCAAAACATCAAAAATAGCAAACCAAAAGTCAACAACAAGACATGTTGAGCAGATTAAACACAAAAAATTGAGATGTTGAGTGAAGAATAAAGGACGGCCATATTTCGAAACCCAATCAATTTTACACCACCTAGGCTTTGAAAATTTAAGAGGTCAAGTTGTGCTTTTGGGGCTCCCATCCTAAACTCCTGCTTGGTGGGCCATTACCCCTCATCCCCCCAACCAAGGTCATAGTCCTAGACCCTACTTATTGTACTAAGGTGTACAGTTCCATGGATGTACAATCCTCTCTTTGCAAGAAATGTACAACATTCAAAGCATCATCATGATACCTCCAAAGGAGTGGTCATGAACCTAATCAAGCATTAATGTCAGAAGATCCTCGTATCTAATTACTATAGATTTTTAAAATGGGTGACAAGATCTTACTTCAAATGACTTAGATCCAACAACCTCAAGATCGTGCACATTTTTAAGAGAGAATTTGAATTTTGAGGAGAAAACTTTGAAGATTATCTATATGTACATTTTGCTCATTTTAATCATCAAAAACCATCCATTATTCTAGGGATACTTTCCTTCATTCTCTCGTGTCTCACCCTAGATCAAGCCTTGTGTTGTCAGTCGATTAGTTTTTGAACTTCCTCTCTACATCTATGTAACTCGAAGTTCACACTAATAAGAAACTTTGACTACTTATGAAATCCCTATCTTGGTTCTGGTGTGGGTGTTCTAATTTGTGCATGTTTGGGGGACCGTGTTCCTCATGCATTGTTAGTTGATATGCATATGTTCAATTCAACCCATCACATTACAGGGATTATATTAGATCTTTGGTGCATCACCACCTGTAGATAGGTTAGATAGGCTAGTTAGGTTTACTTTCTTGCACTTTTGTCATTATTGTTTTTTTCTCTTTTCCTTTTCCCTAGCGAGCACACTCGATAGAGTAGACTACAATAGGAAGGAAATACGAGCATCGAAGATCGTATCAAGTCAAGGAGATGGCCTTGGCAAAAAATATTAAAGGTAATATAAAGGATCCATGTACCATGCTCTCAAAACTTTCCAAGACTAACACCATCCACGAGGCGAGGGCACCAGACGCACCATCTCAGATAGACGAGAGAAAATGCAACCGTAGGGACATGGTGCCTAGGGTACAAGGGTTGTTGTAGGCCCCCAACAATAAGTAAAATTCATAATAAAATTTTGGCATAGAAAGGTAGATGGTTATTGTGAGTAGGAAGAGTTGAATTTATTAAATAAGTCTTACAAGCCATTCCAACATATTATATGTCCTTGTATATTATTCCAAAATTGATAGAACAAAGTTAAATTTATAATATACAATCATCTTTATGGTTAGGATTAATTGATAAAGGAAATTTCCTTTGGTAAAATAGAGCAAGGTGTGTGACGAGGAGGTCCTAGTTTAAGAGTTATAGATGCAAATTTAGCTCTAAGGGGAAAAGTAATTTGGATATTGTACAAAGAGATTCAAAGATAATGGGCAAGAATTCTTCTAAGTATGTTGATCCCAATGATCCAAGCTTAATATTTATTGCATTCTCACTTCTAGATGGTTTTGCACTATGGAACAGTTTAAAAAATCAATTGATCTAGTGATTAAAGGTCTAAGATGGGTGGTGGAAATTAGAGAAAAAAATCTATTTGGATGGATGCTTTGTGATAAAAAAACCAACCACTCTAGATATAATTTTGAAACTTTGGATGAGTTTACTTCAAGATAAATATGGTGATAGGTTTCAAACATTATGTACAAGGATTAGGAAGGAAGATAGAAATGGAAATAATATTTTCTTACAAGTATACCAGACATTGTTGCTAAGAGTTGAGCAAAAAAAATTAAAAAAGTGATTATTCCAAGGGGAGCCAAGGATAAGCTAATTTGGGAGTTGAATAGCTTAGGAAAATGCATAGCAAGAAGCAAATATAATGTAAAGCACCAACAAAATAGGAATATCGTAAGAATATGGAGAGAGATATCTTGAGCATTCCATAAGTCAAAATGTTTGTATGACTAGTAGGTCATAGGAACATTTTATCCTAGGATAACCTAATCAAAAGGGGTTTTCATGGCCCCTCACAATGTGTTCTATGTAAATAGGAGTAGAGTATAAACCATCTCTTAGGACACTGCTCAATAGTCTGGGAACTATGGTAATGGATTCTTAATATGTTTGATAAATGCATGGTGATGTATGGTAGAATGGAAGAATGGTTAAAGCAATGACATAGCACTTATAAAAGTGAGGTGTTAACAGATAATCTAGGATATATCAAAAGATATAATACTTTAGACTATATGGATGAAAAGGAACAAAAAAATATTTAGAGGAAAAGAAAGCAATTTAGAGGTAATGAAAAGGAATATTTATTAAGTCTAAACCAACCCTATCAACTCACCCAATCCCTAATATTGAAGTAGAGAGCCTTGATGGAGTCAACTCATCAAATGGAATTATGATGTTGGATACAATAGAAACAAAAGGAAGGCAAAGAATACAAAGTAGAACCACCAAAAGTGGAATTGGTCAAACTAAATTTTGATGGAGCATCTAAAGGAAATCTAGGACCAGTAGGAGGAAGAGGAATAAATAGAAATAATAAGGCCAAGATTTTATCACATTACACTTTCAATAGTGGTTTTAAGACAAATTATGAAGCTAAAGCATGGGCAATTTTGGAAGGGTTAAAAGTTGTAGATAAATAAAATGGAATGGAGTATGAATGGAAGGTGATTAACTAATACTAATAAATGCAATTTTGAGGAAAGCAAAGGCCCCATGGAAAATACAAGAGATCATTGTGGAAATACAATACCTTTTTATAGAGTTTGAAGAATTTAGGTTTACACATACATTAAAGGAAGGGAACAAATATACAGATAGGTTAGCCAATAAAGGGGTTTTAATGAAGGATCATAAAGTTGAATTCTTGTCTCCATGGTTAGAGGAAGTAGTAAGTTTAGTTGAAGTTGACTATCTAAATCAAATAATAATTAAGATTTACATTAATGTTTCCCATTGATAATATTTGTTGTATTTTATAACATTAATGTGTTTTCATATAAACTATTTATTACAAATCTTATGGTTGCACTTATGCTTCACAAAGGAAACTAGCAGTCTAGATCTGGTAATGCATGGGATCACTACTTGCCAATTACTTCCCAATTTCTAAACCTGGGTAATGCTACAAATATTTTTAAGAATGCAAATTGGGTCTATGTTAAGGACTGCTATGAGGAAGATGAAGGGGGAGTGGGTTTGAGGAGGTGGAAAGACCTCTCAATTTGGAGATAGATAGTTGAAGAAGATAGGGATAGTCTGAGGACTATTTTGGATCAAAGGCAGTGCTCATGGTTAGAAGAGGACTCTTCGGTATGGGAAGACAAAGAAAATGGATGATATTCCATTAAGAAGGGATATGATTGGCTCATAGATAGATTGGGTAGGGAGGGAGTGATTTGGAAGGTGTGGAATTCAAGTATCTGGTCGAAAGTCAACATATTAATTTGGTTAGCCATTCAAAATGGGATTTTGACTCAAGATAATATTCATAAGAGGGGCTTGGTGGGCCCAAAATGGTGTGTGCTCTATTATGGGGCGGGAAAATTTGTTGATCACCTTCTAGTTTGATGTCCCTTTTTTGGTTGGATTTGGGAGCAAGGCAAAAGGATGTTTAATTTCCCCTGGCTTGGTGATGTCTCATTGGAGTAGTTATTTGATGTATGGGGTTCTAGGGGGTCATGTGGACAGTCTATCCTTCTAGTCCATTGTTTCAAGACATTCACTTTGTGGAAAGTGTGATTGGAACATAAAAGACATATTTTATGTGCTAAGTGCTCAACCAGAGAGTCAATTCTCTTGAGAATTTTACTCAATATTAGAGAGGTTGTAAGAGGAATCAAAGGTTCTCAAATTTTACCCAAAGATGAGGAGTTATTGGATCTTATTGGGATTGTGATCCCTAGGTGGGTTCAGTTCTAATCTTTATAGAATTGAAACCCTAGAATAAGGAAGGCTATTCCTTCTAAAAAGCTAGTCAGGGGAGGGAAGTGGAAGTCACCATCGATGGATTGGGTTAAGGTTAACACAGATGGTGTTGCTCGTAGCAATCCAAGGGATGCGGGTATTGGAGGGGTGGATCATACGCATGAAGTGATGATATTTTTTAGCTTCCATTGATGCATTGTGAGGAACAATAACATGGTGGTGGAGGCATGGCTAGTTGTGAAGGCTTAGCCATGGCTCTTAAGCAAGGATACTCAAGAAATGAAGTGGAGTTTGACTCTCAAGTCTTAATCAATAGGTTGAACAAGCATGAGGAGGAAGGGAAATGGAATGGAGGGTCTAGTGGATCTTATATTATGGGTTAAAAAATAGAGCATAAATAAAATTTCTCCATGTGGTGAGGGAAAAGAACATAGTTGCAGATAGATTGGCTAATTGAGGAATAGAGAGAGGTCATCATTGGTGGGATTATGGTAGGGGATAAAACCTAAGGGGAGATTATATGGACTTGTAGGTTTTAACCCCAATTATGGGGAAGGAATAAGTACCAATGTGGAAACTCTTGAGGGGAGGGAGGAATTGCACACAAGGAAATTGAAGGCCTTAGTGTTCATGATTAGGAATTATTCGAATTATTTTGTATGTGGAAAGGTGGAGATAGGACAGACATATAACAATGGAGATTAGCAAGATGAGCTGGCGAAGCTGTAGGAATTTGCAATCACCACTGGAAATGAAGACCTCTTAAATACGATTTTGAGAGGATATGTAGTATACAAGGAAAATAAACCAATAGTTTTATATTATTGTAGTTCTAAGGAGTCCTCTAATATGGTGTTCAGTGATTAGGTGTAGCAATGTTTTTATGTGCAATTTTTGTTTATTCTCTAATTATGCATTTAACCTTCATGGGATTATACGCATGTATATCTAGACACACTTCCAAACTATGACCCATGTATGGAAGACCTCGTAAATTTGTAATTTAATAAAATTTAGTATTTTTTTGTCGAAAAAAACAATATTTCAATATAGAATACTCAATATTATTGATCAAATATACAAGATCTTTGTTACAATTGTCATACATTTTATGGAGCTTTATCTTTATAATATAACCTTACAAGTGACCATTCAATACTTTGACTAATGCTCTCCTCACATATTCGGGAGATGCATCCTTTCATATTCCTCACATTAGACAAACCTCTCATGTCTCTTATCTTTGCATCTTGCCACATACATGTGACTATTCACTTCTATACTTGAAACTCTCACATATTACACACTTGCACACTCTCACATATTACACACTTGCACACTTTATTGTTTGCATGATACTTTGCACACTCTTACACTTCACGCACTTACACACTTTGTTAAATGATACTTGTCCTCTTTTCACATGTTGATACATACTTTAAGGAAATATAAATCACACCCTAATCTAATAACTCACACCTTAGTCTAATATTTATAAATTTAACATGAAAGTACTTTAGCATAGTATAAAATGATATAATATTCTTCAACAGAGAAGATATCATAGCCCTATGAGGAGTGGCTTGTGTGAGTAAGAACTAAGAACATCAAATCATATATTTCTTCATTGTCCTTCTACATTCTTTAATTGGGATTTACTTCTCCAGAAAATGAGATTTTATTGGTTTATTCCACAAACATTATAAGAGTTGATTTGTTCGATATTTTTTCAGATTTAAATCATTAATAAAATTAGCCATCTCATTATTTGTTGAAACACATGGCTTAAATGAAATAGTAGAATTGAGGACAAGGAATTTTATTGATCATCATGTTGATTTTCATTTTGGTAAAATTTAAAATAGTTCAAATAATAGGTCAAAGAAGATTTTGTCAAGTAATAAAAATGATAATGAAGATTTAATAATAAAAGTAACAAATCAAGGGAAAAGAAAAGTCTTTAATAAAAAGGCAAGCTAAAAATAACTTATAAAAAAATTGCTTGAATATGATTTAATTATTCTACTACCAAATGTAATTGAAAATGACATTTTTGATAAAAATAACTAATAAAAAAAAAATTATAAAATTTTCTTCAAATGATATTAGTCTCATTGATTAAGTTTGTTTATATATACTAAAAATAAAAGGGAATTGGTTGCATCCACAATCGTTCTCTACTACTAGGCAAGGTTCAAATTTTGGGGTTGTCCTCTATATCACCTCGTTTTTATTGTTGCCGTTGAGTTGGCACACACTTAACGGACTCAGAATAAACTACTGCCTTTGCACAAACAGGCATACCCCAAGTTTTAAACGCATAACTTACCAATCCACCTAACCCTTAGTGACAAATTTGTTAAATTTTTAAAAAGAAGATTACTTATAGATATATAACCGTCAACTTATTATAATATAATTATATAATTTTAATATGATATAAATAAAACCTTTTAATGTTATATAACTTATTAAAAATTTAAAATTTTATCACAATATATTATAATAAGAAAATAAATAATTTAATAAATAAAATAAAATCCAAATATGAAAACATAAAACATATAATTGTAATAATTTTAAAAATTAATATATATAATACAAATGTCTAGTCAATGGTAAAAAGTTATGTACGTTGCGATTTATGAAGATGGCCCTGATTATGCTTCAGTTGTATTTCATATGCTGTTTGCGGTATTCAATATCTACTGAAAACAAATCAAATAGACGATAAACGGTCTATTATTAGATTTTTTTTTTTTTTTTTGTCTTTTCGCTTCCTTTGACCTAGACGGGTTTCTGAATCTCTGTCGAGGTAAGCAGGGAGGAAGTTTCGGTGGTTCCAGAGTCAGAGCTACATTCGTAAGGCGATGTCATTCCCAAACGACCCATCTCTGTTATACTGTCTTTTATTCCTGTGGAGGGACGAGTCTCTCTTTCCTCTACTCTATTTTCCTCTTCCTCTGTGTCAAGGGAGAGCATTAACATCTCAACAACCTGGCCCATGGAAGGCCTTTTGTCCTTGTCCTGCTCTCTTGCACAGCAAAGCCGTGTTCAGCACTCTCTCAATCTTCACCTCTATCTCTACCTCTGATCTCCACTCCCCTGCCAACTTGGAATCCACCAAGTTTTCCTTCCATTTCCCCCCTCGGACGTTCTGGAAAGCCCACTGCACAAAATTACCCCCGGATTCTGCAACATTGAATTTGGCAGCGTCACGACCACTTACGAGTTCCAGTAAAAGAATCCCAAAACTATAAACATCTGCCTTGGCCGTGATGGGAAGATTCATGGTCCACTCGGGCGCCATGTACCCTCTTGTCCCTCTAATTGTAGAGAATGTCAGCGCACGATCCCTGTGGCTGTCCACCAGCTTCGCCATTCCAAAGTCCGAAACTTTGGGACAGAACTGCTCGTCCAGAAGAATATTCTGGGGCTTGATGTCGCAGTGGAGAATCCATTCCAGACATTCCTCGTGAAGATAAGCCAATCCTTTGGCCGTCCCAACTGCAATTTGGAGCCGTTTTTTCCATTCTAAAACTCTGGTGCTGTCATGGGCGAAGAGATACTTGTCCAGCGAACCATTCTCAAGGTACTCGTATACTAAAAGCCTGTTCTTTCTCTCTGCACAAAATCCCAACATGCGAACCAAATTGATGTGATGGACTTTGCCGATCATACTCACCTCTGCCCAGAACTCTTCTTCTCCGTGAGAAACTCCTTCCAATCGCTTCACCGCCACCACTTTGTTGCCCGGGAGGAGAAGGCCCTTGTACACCGTCCCAAACCCTCCTTTTCCCACTATGTCTCTGAAATTATTGGTAGCTCGTTTGAGCTCCGAGAATGTGAACTTTTTGAGTCCTGTAGGAACGGCAAAGTAGCCTTGGCGGTTATAGAGGATGTCATCGTCATATTTTCTGAACATAAAACACCATCCCAGCGCTATGCAAACAATCTCCATGACCCCAATAGCCGCAACAAATGATGACAGAGGAACAATCAGCTGACTTTTTTTCCCCTTCCTTGCAAGGGCTGAAGAAATGTTTGCGGGTACCTCCGGTTCCCTTGAACATGGCTTCCATCCCACTTGCTCAGCAACAAGGGAGGACACGTTCTTCACTGAAGAATCGTTGATGGATATTTTAACATACGTGTCATCGGGTCCTCCGGAAGATTGAAATCCACTCATAAGAAAAGACTTTGGGAAACACTGACCTGTGCCGCTAAGCGTGTAACCAAACCCCAAACAATAGCAGTCATTCATGCATATTTTCTCACACTCGTCGAAAGACCTGACTCCGTATCCCGTCTTGTCAAATTCATAATAATTTGTGTAGCGAAGCCTAATAAACTTTGTGCTGTTTGGACCGCAAGAAAGCTCTTTAATCAGTCGGCAACCTTTGAACCAGTCTGTCGAATCCACCATTTCAAAACCAGGGGGACATATACACTGAGGCTTCGGCGTATACACGCACAGACCATTGGGCCCACAATAGCCGTGAACTCTGCACTGATCCGGAAGCGCAATCCACGTAATCCTCCACCTGCGATTCTGCTTGTCAAGACTGTATAATCTCAGATTACCATCAAAATCCACAGTCAATCTTCTTAAATGGCTTTCCCCATGATCTGACGCAATAAAAGTGAACCGGTCGCTTGAGTTGAATGCCCCAGATCTGTTGAGAGTAGCCAAGCGAGTACTGTTGTAAGTAATTCTGCCGTTTTCGAATGCACTCTTCCAAGGATGCGGCCAATACTTAGAGGAGAGATTCGGACTTACGTAGATGAGGCCAAGATAGTTATCTTCGTTGAAGTAGAAACGATAATAGCCAGATTTGTAGGTGCCCAAATCTGCCCTAGAGACGAGTTGTGTATCCTTGGTGAAGGGCTGCTGGGGAAGCAGGGTATCAGTAGGAGAGTGGAAACTTTCCCACAAGAAACCTGTTGAGGAGCCGGACAGCACCAGATTTCCCGTGTAGAGAAGCTTGACTCCATTTACACGGTGGCCTTTGGTGTCTGTCCTCCATACGACGGTACCACCTGCATCCGACAGAACGAGATCCCCATCCTTATGAAGACGGAGACGGGAATTCCTGGCGTTGACGGGTTGATCCCTGTTGGCCATCCAGACGACTGTATCCACCATGTCAGAATACCATATGGCGAAACCAAAGGCGTTTACGCCAACCCTGTAAAACCCAGCAGAAAACGTACCATTCTGAGAAATCGTTAACACAGTTTGGTTTCGTTGCATTGAAGGGGAAAATCCTGACCTCAGCTTTTCTAATTCACTACTCTGTTTGGAGGAAGTACAAAGCAGCGCACACGTTAACCAGATGTACAACGTGAAATAAGAAGAGTATGCCTTTATTGCAGATTCCATTGACGAGATAAAAAGAAATCCCAATCCCGCTAGCAATGATGAGAATCGAAACTCAGGTCAGATATTTAGGGACGGATTGTTGACGCCAAGCGCTAACCCATCTTAAACCAGGAGAAGGTTACCCTTAATTCAAAGTCGTGACAAGCGCTTCAACGCGTTAGAAACGTGTGGCCAGCATCGAGAGTCATGGCGGCAGCCAAGTAAAAGTCAGCCATGCGTAGAAAATTGAGGGTTGAAATTTCAAGATGCCGTTCCCCAACAAACAACCATAGACAGATTGAGAACGTAGCGTACACTTAGGATTTATATTTCTAAAGTACAAACCCATTCAAACCAAACAAATAGAAGCTATACCTAATTTGTATTGTGCTGGATCATCAAATTATTTCGAGCACATGAATTTTTACCATTTCTCACCCATAACATTTCCACATATATATATATATATATATAGAATGTGGTTGGAAATATTAAAAATATGGAACATCAACATTAATAAATAAATTCAATGCATTCTGAGTCCACGACAATCGAGAAACGCAACTTGATCTACCTGTGCGATGCCCAAAGTTATAAAATGAAGCATTTATATTCTCCACGTTTTAAGTTTGACCTAAATAGGTTTGGTGATTCATTGAAATCTTATCTTAGTCTTATCTTCTTTTTTAAAGGACAATGGCACAGGTGGGCCACATTCCTCGGTCTTTTTATATCAAAGATCATTTTCAAACATCAATAATAAGGTAGCAATTTAATGCGGAGGATAATAACGACACCGTTGAGCTCATACTACTCGGTATTCCTTTTCTATAATTAAGATCAAAATTATCTATTTAAATGAAACATCCATAACATATTAAATAATAACTTAATAAAATAATATATACAATTAAATTATCATTTTATATCTTAAAAAATTAAATAATATTAAATACATAACAAATATCTTTTATATTCTAATTAATTATAAAACATTAGATTTAATTGAACATATAACATAAACCACATAAAAATAATACTCAATCATTATTATCATACATTAACGAACATCTCCATTAATATCAATATACTTGATCTACTCAAACATATAACATAGACAACCACCATACCTCAACCATTACTATCATATCTCAATGAACATATTGATTCTATCAATATACCTTTATAAAGGTAGATGGCAGACACATAGTTATTAGATCTGGTAGGAGGTTGAAAATTGCCTAAGATAGAACTATTCATAACTATAAATGACAAAAAAAAATATGGATACATATAGTTATTATTTGATCTGGCAGGAGGTTAACAATTGTCTAATATTGAAGTATCCATAACCATTAAAAGGTAGATGGCACGTAGGAGGTTGATAATGGCCTAATATTGAACTATCCATAAACAATTGTCTAATATTGAACTATCCATAGCCATTAAAAAAAATAGATGGCACGTAGGAGGTTGATAATTGCCTAATATTGAACTATCCATAACTATAAAAAATCAAAAATTCCATTACAATATATATATATATATATATAGATGTGACAACTATGTGATAAAAACACTTTTAAAAAATTATTTTCACGACATTAATGCATGATCAACATAAATGTTTGTCACATGCACCCATATACTCTTACAAAGGTGACATTCATGTATAACAACAAGAAGTTTGCCTACAAATAAGTCCCTGAAACGAAAACTAATAATAGTTGCATCAGTTATATGGGAAAAGGGAAAAAAATACCCTAAACCAAACATGGTTTTGATGACATTGTTTTTGTTGTTTCTTGGCTCCTCAAGGAGGAATATTGTTTTTTGTTATGCAAAGAGGAGTAAACCTCTCCTAAGCATAACCTGGGTTTTATTTAGTGGGAGCATAGTATTTCTTTGATTAGGAAAAGCGATAAAATATCACGCATCAGACCACATGAAATTTTTGAAGCAGTATCTTCTAGATTTTAGATGTGTGGGTCACTTTGCTGTGGTCTGCTATGAAGATGTTGACCATATTCGATTTTATAAGATAATACAGTATTCTATCTTTTTCAACTTTTTTTTATTGAGTAATATTTTTTATACACATTCATTATAGGGATTGAACCCAAGTCACATCACCGATACTGTAACCTTTAATACAAGAATATACTTTTAAAAAAAACTTAAAATGAAGTTTGGCTTAACATCTATAGGTAAAGAGACATGTTCATTGCGCTATGTGTATAAGTTTATATAAAATTGTTTTAAGTTATCACCTAATTCTTAACCTTTTTTAATTTTTAAGATTTCTTTAAATCTATAACTTTAAAGTTTTATTTATTTTTTATTTTAAGGATATATTTTAAGAGTTCAATATTTATTGTTTGATTATATTTAATATATGTTTTTAAAATATTAAAAGAGGATATGATAATTAAAAAAAATTAAGTCTTTAACATTTCGAAATATAAAAAATCTTATTAGATTTAAAAGTTACTCTATGTGGGAGGGGATGGGAGAACATTTTTTAGAGTTATGAGAAAATGAACTAGGGTTTCAAAGGCTAAGGTAGAGGCCTGGAGGACATTTTCTCGCTAGAAACACCATAAGAGATGATCGTTCCTGTTGAAGGGTATTTCAGCAGTAAGGATCGTGACCAAGAATGGGGGTCATAAGTACTTCAACACCAGATCCTCCAAAACAAGGAATCTCATACCTGGATAAGTTATGTGGAATCTAAGATAGCTTTAGAGACTATCAAACACAAGCAAGGACAATCATAAATGCCATGGGGAAGCAACAAAAGGAGGATTCTTTGCCTAGAAAGGTGAACAAATGTTTACCACGTGCAAAAGAAATACCAATATTGGAAATAACATAGGACTGGATAGTCTAGGACATAATTTATAAGACAAAACACAACCTAATAGGTAAATTTGTGGGTTTCAGACCATCCATGCACTTCCTCCACATGTGGGTAAGGAAAAAGTGACATTTGAAAGGTGAATTCGAGATTCTAACTCTCCCAAACGGGTATTTTTTTGTGTAGTTCACATTAATGGTAGACCAACAAAAAGTATATTAGGAACCTACTATTAAAATAAATCTCACTCACACAAAATACTGTAAAATAATTGAAATACATCAAATAACAGAATAACACTATGCAAAAAGTAATTGCAGAATTGAAACAATCTCACAAATAACTCAAAATCGTAGGCCTATTCGAGGGGGAAACCTCCTTCAATATTTCATTAACTTGCAAAAAGATACATTTTTATATGGCTCCATATCATTTAAAGAGAAACTTCATGCAACCCTACCCTAAGGCTCAAGAGTTGACTTACATGCAAAATACCACTCGAGCTAAAATCTTCTACCAAACATCAGTTACAATATTGATAATGGTTACATGAAATGACCTCACTTGGCTAGGTGCCTTACTTACCACATACATTAAAATATATTAAAAATAACATTATAGATGGAATACCCCACATTGGAAGTGGGTCATTACATAAGCAAATGAGAATTAGAAAATAACATTAGCATGGGATGCTAACATGTCATTTCCCTTCGAGAAGATTTGTTATTAAAGCTAAAGATGAGAAAACTAGTGTTGTAGCTATTGGAGAGACTTCCATGTAGCATCTTCTAGCTAGAGTCCACACCACTTAACTAGGATCTCAGTAATGGTGCAGTTGTGGAGAGTGTGAGTCTACTGATCCAACTATTCGGGCTCGAGCAAGGTAGAACCTTCTTCATACAATTTTGGGAGTGTAGATTGATCCAGTACCTGAGTGCCCATAATATTTTTGAGAGAGAAGACATGAAAAATAGGATGGAGCTTGGATGTAGGTGGGAGAGCCAATTTGTAATTTGTGGCACCAATCCACTGTAAAACCTAGTAGGGCCCATAATATTTCGTAGCAAGTTTTTAGCACCTACGAAGTTGTAAGGATAACTATTTGTATGATTGCAAACAAAGGAAAACCATATCACCCACATCAAAGCTACGCTCAAAACGGTGTTGGTCAATTTGTTGGCGCATCCATTTCTGGTCCATGTCCAAATTTTTTTTTAGTTGACATAGAACATCGACATGTTGACTGAGAGTAGTATCGATTGCATGGACCTTGGAGCTACCCGAAATGTAAGAGGAAGGCATGAGTGGAGGGCACCCATAAATTACCTCGAAAGGGATAACCTTAGTTGTTGTGTGATAGGAAGTGTTGTACCATCATTCGACCAAAGGAAGCCACTTCACCCATTGAGTATGATGATCAAAGGTAAAGCAACAAAGGTAGGTCTTTAAACATTTGTTTATAATCTTTGTCTGGTCATCCATTTACGGATGATAAGTTAAACTCATTTTAGGCTGAGTTCCCTGCAACTTAAATAATTCTTACCAAAAATGACTAGTAAAGGTTGGGTCACGGTCAAACACGATGGAGGTGGGCATACCATGAAGGCGAAATATGGAATCAAGGAAAATTTGGGCAATGGTGGAGGTTGTGCAAGGATAGGAGAGGGAACAAAAATGAGTATACTTCGAAAGAGGATCCACTACCATGAAAGTAATGGATTTGCTTCCAGACTTAGGTAACCCTTCAATAAAATCCATGGAAATATTAGTCTAAACCTGGTTAGGAATGGGCAAGGGTTGGAGAGTGCCTGAAGAATGCATCATTTTGCTTTTCATCTGTTGGCAGGTATCAAAATCACCATAAAATTATGAATATCCTTTTTCATACCTTTCTAGAAAAAAGTGCACTTAAGTCGTTCATATGTTTTGAGAAATCCTGAATGGCCTACAGATGGGGTGGCATGCAGTTTATTCATGAGAAGTTTTTGAAGAGAATATGTGTGGGAAACAACAAGGTGTTGGTGGTACCACAAATAATGGCCATCCTAAGTGTAGCAGCATGAAGTAGAGTCAACATGTAGGGAGGCAACCAAAGTTTGCAATCTCGAATCCTAAAGTATCACCTATTGTAAGGAATCAATCCATTGTGGAATGGACGATGAAATGGTGCATAGCATACTATGAGCCTCAAATTGATGAGAGAAAGCATTGACCACAATGTTCTCCTTGCCCTTATTATAAATGATATCATAATCATAGCCCATTATCTTAGAAATCTATTTTTGTTGTTTAGCGGTGGCAACTCGTTGATCCATAAAGTATTTGAGACTTTGATGGTCAATTTTAATGGAGAAATGATGCCCAATGAGATACGGTCATGAATGGGTTACCATATGCATAATTGCTAGCATTTCCTTAGCATACGTTGGTTTTTCCAGATTACGACTGGAGAGTGCTTTATTAGTGAAAGCCAAGGGTCACCCTTATTGCATCAACATTACACCAATACCATGACCAAAAGCATCGTTTTCAATGACAAAAGTCTTGGAAAAATCTAGCATGACTAAGACTGATGTGGTGGTCATAGCATGCTTCAACTCTAGGAAAACTTGTTCAGTTGGTCTCGTCCAAGTAAAAGAGTCCTTTAACATGGAAGTGAGGGGAGTTGCAATTTTACCATAATTATGAATAAATTTACGGTAATAACTTGTAAGCCCTAAAAATCCTTGAATATTTTTTAGAGTGTGAGGTTTTGGCCATTCCTAAACCACCTGGATCTTCTTGGGGTCAACTTTGATGCTATCTTTGGTGATAATGTGTCCCAAATACTCCACTTCTATCAACCCAAAGGAACACTTGGACCACTTAGCATAAATTTGATGTGCCAACAAATGTAAAGTCTGATCCACATGGATGAGGTGCTCTTCTCACGAGTGACTATAATCTAAAATGTCATCAAAGAAAACTAGGATGAATTTTTGAAGGAATGGGTGAAAGATGTTCATGAGGCTTTGAATATGGAAGGAGCATTAGTCAAGCCAAATGGCATCACCAAAAACTCATAGTGACCTACATGAGTGCAAAAAGCAGTCTTGGAAATATCCTCATCCTTGAGCCTAATCTGATGGTACCTGAAGCGAAGGTCTAATTTGGAGAAGTACATAGTCCCATGCAGCTTATTCAGTAACTCATCCACCTCTAGAATAGGAAACTTATCAAAGATGGTAATTATATTAAGCTCTCGGTAATTGATACATAACCACTACGACCCATATTTCTTGCGTACCAATAATACTAGAGAAGAGTAAGGACTGTTACTTGGCCTAATGATATCAGCTTTTAACAATTCCTGTACTAACTTCTTGATTTTTTATTTAAGAGCATGAGGATACCGGTATGGTCAAATGTTGGGCGGTGCATTGTTAGGTAGCAATGGAATAGCATGGTTATGGGAGCGATGAGGCAACAATTCTAATGGTTCAACAAAAATAGAATTGTGCTTGGACAAAATAAGTTGCAAATATGTGGAAACAAAATCTACCTTGGAAGTGTGAGGTTGGATATTGAATATCTAAGCTATGAATCCCTGAGAAGAGTTT
This sequence comes from Wollemia nobilis, assembly GCA_028583015.1. Lineage (NCBI taxonomy): Eukaryota > Viridiplantae > Streptophyta > Pinopsida > Araucariales > Araucariaceae > Wollemia > Wollemia nobilis. Next base: position 4,873,730 of record JAQPPZ010002524.1, read on the forward strand.
TTCAACTTCTCCATACGACTTGAACTGATAATCTGTGAAGGCCCTGCTTTTGATCCATGGAGAGTATGGATATGTTCTATGAAAAATACATCCAAATATCAAAAAACTTCCATGATATGGTTCCCAATGTGTCCAACCATTGAGCTCCCAACATGATATCACATCCTCCTTATTAAAGAGTAAACATATCTTGTTTAAGCTCATATTCTCCAATTTTTACTTTAACATTACAACATTTACCTTTGCAAGGTAAGGTCCCTCCATTAACTACCATAACCTCAAAGGAATTACATGTGTGTACGTAAAAATTAGCCTGCTTAACAATGTGGGGATCAATAAAGTTGTGTATACTACCCAAATCAATCATAATGGTAAGACGTAGGCCTTTGAAAAACCCACAACTTTCATGGTTTGGGGAGTAGTAATTCCAGCAAGAGCATGAACACAAATTTTAGCCTATGGTTCTTCCTAGATTTCTTCCTCAATTTGGGGTGGTTCCTCTACTAGTTCTATGTCATCATCACTTTGGTCACTAGTGTCAAGCTCATCAACATCTATGAGGAACAACTTCGTTTGGGTGCACCTATGACCATGAGCATAATTTTCATTATAATTGTAGCACAACCTTTGGGTATGCTACACATTCATTTCTTCGGTAGTCAGATGTTTGGGTATGTTCATTATGATTTTGGAGTCTAGGAGGAAAGGAGGTTCTAGATTGTGGAAATTTAGATGTCCATATTTGAGCTAAAAATTTGGATTTGGCCAAACAGGCAAAACTGATAGTTTACATCATGGTTTATGGTTTAAACATATTAATATCAGCTTGGAGATCATCCTTCAAACCACTAATAAAAGAACTCATAAATGACGCTTCATTCAATCCCTTAGTTTTGTTGGCCAATTTCTCAAGTTGCGTTTGGTATTCTTGAACTATAGAAGTTTGTTTCAACTTTGTTAATGCTCTTGTAAAGTCGTCAACCTAACTAGGACCAAATTGAATGAGTAATTGAGACTCAAAGTCTTCCCAAGAAGGATCAAGAGTAGTGTTTTGCAACCATTGGTACCAATGTAAAGCTTCAGATTTCAAGTTGAAGGAAGCCATCTGAACTCGATAATATTTAGGGATATTGTGGAGTTTAAATAATTGATCAACATGACACAGCCACCCATTTGCATCCTTCCTATTGATCTTAGGAAATTCCAATTTAGGCATCTTAAATGTAGGATCATGGTTATAGTGAGGGTGAGAGTTATCCATTGCCCTACCCTTACCTCGATCAAATTATTCAGTACGATACTCAGACCTGCTTGGACCACCTTGCAATTTGGACTCAACATCTGCAAGTTATTCTTCCAAGCAGTTTTTGGAGGTATCAAAATCCTCTCTAAAGCCTTGAAGCTCTTCCCTTTTGGATTGATTTTCTTGGGTCATATTATCAATGGAGATTTTGAGGAATTCGAATAATACGGTGGTTTGGTTAGTCTCTTTTTGATGTTCACATGTGCTAGTAGCAATTTTAGAGAATTTTGAATCATTTTCACTAAATTACTAAAAGTGCTTAGGTGTTATATATCAAACTGATCAACTTGGAATAACGATCAAAATGAGCTATATATCTCAACACTAGTTTTGGACATCCCAATTTTTTTTATCCTTTGTCTTGATGAGTCTATTGGTGTGGTCGATTTTTGATTTAGAGATTGAGTTCAAAAGTTGGTTATTGGATCAACTATCTTTGACTTGTGTATTTTGTCTACTGACCACCTTGTCACTATATTGTCTTTATCATTGTCACCTGTACTATAGTTACTGATACTGTTCACTTCACTGACCTTGAGATGCTCTATACTATGTAGTTATTGAAACTGACAGTTATATTTTGACATTGACAACCTATAATTTTTGATTGGTACAAATTATTGTTACTACCAATTTTGACCTGACTATTACTGTCACTGACCCAACTATTACTACCACTAACCTGAATGGTACTAGAATATTTTTGACTATCGTAGACACTTGTAAACTTTGTCTTGACTATTTGGTGCATGCAAAAGTTTATTCTTTGGTGATAGGGAAGTCCTTCTCCGTATGCTCACTTTTGTGGTTCATAAATGCAGGTTTAGCAGAACAAGAAGGTTTTATTTTTGTAGGTGGAATTTTTAATAAAATCGGGGTACTCTAGGCATAGGAGTATGTAATACCCATAGACCCTTTGTTATACTGTAGTGACAAACAATAGTGTTTGTACCAATATTTTAGGCCACTACCCATGGAGGATTCCATACATACCCTTGAGCATACTATTTGCCTCTATGATAGTACAAGAGGGTAATCATTTGGGATGTTGTATCCCATGGACTATGGATAATACAAGGTCAAAAATATTCCTATTGGATAAAATTTTGTTTAAGCCTAAATGGTCTCCCAATACACTCAAAGATATGTGGGAGCTCAATTTCATGTGCGAGTGCTATCTAAGGCTTGGGTATTAGATCTTGATCGCCCCTCACTTCACTAGATGCTTTATGGGCTATCTATCTTAGCCAATATGTAACAACCCATATTACCAACCAAAATTGAGATAGATTTTTTTTTTGTTTATATCTATTATGCTAAGTTATAACCAAGTATGCTTGAATCAACACCATGTAGAGAAGGAAGTAACCGAGAGAATTATGACATGGTAAGTGTCAACTCTCGTTATAGGAGTGACCAAATTCTATCCAACCTTTTGTTCCATCATTATATGTATGATCCCTTGGTTTAACTATTTCTACCTCTTCTTTATTAGGAGTTTTAGTTACATAATCAATTGATTGTTATGTCAATCCATCCTCCTAATTTCATTAATTGTAGCAGAATATCATGCATGTATCATCTAAACAACACATGAAGATTACTTTATACATATCAAGACTTTCACTTGATTTCAAATGTAAACCATTCCATCACAATAAAAGAGTCATTCTTTTAGAGGGCATAAAGATACCATATATTATATCGTTAACCATAGAACATTTCTTGTTAACAAAATATTACATCATACAATATTCTAATAATCATCTTACATGAATGTAAAAGCATCATCCCATTAGAAAGCGAATAACATTTACTTCTTTCATCATATGCAATCCATGATTGATCTCGATATCATTATACTAGAGAGTAAATACAACATCAATGCTTAACAATAATTTGCAAACCACAAAATAGAAGTAGACAATATATACCCTAGGAACCCTCACGGGGAATAAACCCAGCCTCCAAAATATGTTTCTCCTCTCATTTCATAAACTTAAAATGTCATAATTACAAATATAGAAAATGCATCCTGTAGATCCTTTTCTAAATCATTATGCACTAAAAGGAACTAGCTTGTTCCATGTTTTAATTATGATGCAATTAAGGAAATGCCATATTTCCTTTCTCTAAGCCATCAAAAAATAAAAATCTCACAAATTCTTATATATAAATGTTTATGAAAGATTATTGGTTAGATATTAAGGAGAAATTTCAACAGCTGCCAATAGGGAAACCCATAATTCCCTCAATAAAGAAACCCACATTCATTCTCCAACCTAGGTATCATTATAACCTCATCTAGCACAAAATTTGTCTAAAGTTTTACCTCACATGAAGAGATCCCATACTCTCTCCACGTACACTTAGAAAATTTACACTTTATCTTATTATAGTTCTCATAATCCATTAACAAGATCATTCATATGGTTATGTTAGAGTCCCTACAAATTTTGCCTAACAAGATTACAAATTAGCCTCATAATCTATCACACAAGATTACACCACAAAAAAACCTTGTAATCTATCACACAAGATTACACCTCAAAACAACAGTGTAATATATCACACAAGATTACACTAAAAATCAACCTTGTGATTTATCACACAAGATTGCACCTCAAAACAACCTTACAATCTATCACATAGACTTCATATTTAGATTCAAATCAATCTTGTAATCTATTACACATATTACAAATCAATATTGTAATCTATTACACAAAGTACAAATATGCCTATATTTGGATATATTTATGTCTAAAACTGTGAAATTATTGTCAATCATCCTCTACTAGTTGCCTTGTGTCAGTCACCTTGTGACAGTCGCCTTGTGACAGTTACTTTGTGTTAGTTGCCTTGTGTTAGTCGCCTTGTGTCAGTCACCTTGTGCCAATCACCTCGTGTTAGTCGTCTTATGTCAGTCGCCTTGTACCAATCACATCCTACTAGTTGTATGTGTTAGTCACCTTTTGTTAGTCGTGTTCTTCTAGTCATCCATGTCAGTCACCTTTTGTCAATCGTGTTGTGTCAGTCATCTGCTTTGTATCGTTTGCTATCATATAAAATTAATATTCTAATTGTATGAGTGTCGATGTTAGGGTTACCTATATATAATGAGGTATAAGAGGCGAATTGGGCAAGACAATTTTTTTTTAAAATAATTTTAAGACAAAAATTAGGCGAGAAACCTTATGGTACCAGGACGAATTTACCCTAAAAAAAATTGATATAAAATTTTTTGGATGAATGGGCTGACCTCTAGGGTCCCAAAATTTGCAAAATTACAATTGTGGAAATCTGAATATTCGTGCTAAATTGCAAAATTTGCCCCTGTGCATAACCCTAGGAAGAAGCTCATCCTCCAACTACACCAATTGTCCAATAGGAATCAAGAAAGCAACAAAAGACTCAACCTAGAAAGAAGAATTCAAATCAAATCATTGATAAAAGGCAAATGGTTACTAAATTCCATCTAATAAGTTCAATGAAAAATATTAGAACCTCAGATAGTATTCTTGAAGCTAATTATGAAACAATCACTGACAGTCAGTTTTTTAAAAACATAGATCATGTAGAATGTGTTACAACTAAATATTACCTTATGATCTTGAAGTGCAAAAATGCATTCTTAGATATTTCCAAAGGAGGAAGAACCTATTCTACAAAAGAAAAACAATAAACAAGAAGTTGATTATGGAAACTTAGCAGTTTGGGGAAGATGGATAATATCTTTGATAGAAATGTAAATGAAGAATATCTTTGATAGAAAGACAAATGAAGAATATCTTTGTTAGAAAGGCAAATTTGGATTTGTTGTAATTAACTTGTTAAAAATGTAATGAGACAATGCAATATTTTGTGTTTTAATGGGAGTGGCCCCTAATAGAACCCACACATAGCTTATTAAAAAAGAATCTTATAATTTTGTCATCAAATAGTATTTAATTCAATTGGTTCAATTTCCTGACATTTTTTCAATGAGTTTACACAAGTTTTTATGAGGGGTCTTGGTCCCCTCATACTAAGTGGGGTTTGAGCCTTGGACCTCTCAAAAAGAGGTCAAAGCCCTTACACCGCAATAAGCTTTCAGCTTTCAATTTCTTGACTTTTAAGGGGGGGATAAGGGTTTAAATCTTGACAAATAATACATGTATAATTATCAAGTTATTTATATATATATATATATATATATATATATATATATATATATATATATAATTTCTAATTAATGGTTTGAATTCTTTCAAACTAAGTTATATTGTTAGAATTTATAAACATAAAAAAATAAAAAAAGATTTGACAATATTATTTTAAACTTCTAGAAAAAGTTGCTTTGCTAGGGTTTGGGTCTATTGCCATTTGTAAATTCAATTGCTTTGGTATTGAATATTGTTACTACCGCTAGTTAGGCGGATGATCTTCTTCTTATAACCTTGTCATCCACAAATGTAATGGTTGTTATAAATAGTGGTCTTCATGGTGTCGAAGCAATCTCAAAAGTTTATTCCAAAAGTAGTGGATGAGGTAATGAGTCTTCTCCAGATGTTGTACTCTCTCTTGATGCTATTTTTCTAGTTGTAAAATGGTATGAGAATCACTATCTTATTTCTTATTTTGTTGGTCCAATCCCCCACAAGAATTTCTTCAAATCAGGCTTAAAATTCACTAGGAAGCTCATGGCATTGTGGTTGTGGGTATCTGCAATCTTACCAAAGGTTTTTTTATTTCCTTTAAAGAACCACCACAAGTGCAAATTATGGTTGCTAAGTTTAGTTGTTGGTTTGTTTGCAATACTTTGATGATCCTTTTTACTTGGAAACATTTCCTAGTTTTGAAACAAGTTGCCTTGAAAGTCTTTGTATGGATTGAACTCCCTGGTATTTCATTACCCTTATGGGCGTTTATTAATGATATTGTCAAAACCATTGGTCAGGTGATCTGTCAAGAAGAAGAACATTTTTTATCGACATGATCCAATAAGAGAATATATGTTGAGGTTGACCTCATACACAATATCAAAGAATTTATGGACATTCAGGTTGGTACAAAGTGTTTTATGCAAAAAAATGTTTACTTTAACTTACCTAATACTTGCTTTTGGTGTTAATCTACTTCAAATTATATCAAGGACTGTCTATTGGTTGCTCAAAAACCTTTGATGGTTGCCCTTGATCCTCCTACTACACCTATGCCTACTAAACCCTCTATTGAGGGTGATTGGATCATGATATCTACTAAGAGGGGGTGACCAATCCTAAATTGATGCTTTCTAGTAGAGATAGGGTTATACAACTACCATCTCAACCTCCTATTGTTACCATGCATCTTATTTTAGCTTCTCAGGCTCCTCTTGCTATGAAATATCCAGAGTGTAAATCTATCTTAGAGGAAGAGAAATCACATATAGTACCTCCATGATACAGGCATTCGTGTAGTCCATATCAAGATGGCTTACCATCATGAAGGGAGGTGAGGAGGCTATGCATCATCCTTCGACTATTGATGATCTATTTCACCCTTCTTATATTTCTATGTTTAATAGTTTCTCGATGTTGGCTAACAATGCAGGTAGTCCTTTGGGAGATGGATCCTTGGATATTCTTCCTCCATGAATTTCTTTTCGTGGAATATTTAGGAACTTGTAGAGTCCTCAAGAATTTTTTTATTAAATATGTTCTGCAAAGTATTGGCCATGTTGATATTATTTGCTTACAAGAAGTTAAAATCTTTAGTTTTTTGTTAAATGTTTCTCTCAACTCTATTGCAGGATCATTTGTGCACTTCACTACTCACCATGAAGATGGTTGGGGTGGTGCTTATATCTCAGTCTCCTCCAAATTTGAGGATTGTTTGCTAGGGTTTGGAGAGAATCCCTCTCATCATGTTATTTGAATTTTGTTGAATATTAATAAGACCACCCTAGGCATTGCCAATATTTATGCACCTAATGATGGAGCCAATAGTTTTACCCTTTGGTGGGACCTGGTTGATCATTTGCCAATGGCATATTGGCTTATTTATGGTGACTTTAATATGGTTGATCATGCTAAAGACAAAGTTGGTCGTCTCTTGATGCGTTGGTGCATCAGTGAGCGTGAGGCCTAGTATTTTATTAAGCATAGATGGGATCTTTTTGATCCCCTTTTTTATCGATGCAAAAGCACACCTCCAACTTGGTTCATGTGGTCCAATTTTTGTGCTGGTAATGACAGAGTCTGTAAGCACCTTGATTGAGTTATGATGCTATAGCAATATTTTTTTTTCCTTCTCCACCTCCATTAATAATATTGTGATGATATGGGATTAATTCCTGCTATCGAATTATTTCCCAATTTCCTTATAGATTGAGTGGAGTGGCTACTAATTCAATTTTCTATGCAATCAATTCTATTTAAATACTTCTTTATTACAACATCCTAGTGCAATTTCCATGATTGAGAAAATCTAGAATTTATTACCACGACCTCCTCATTCTGTTAGTTGGATTTCTTGGTGGAATGAGACGATTTTATATACCACCTCTTTCATGTGGTATTTTAGTAAATAGATGGCACATATCAGAAAGTGTGCTCATTTGGCTATCACGAATGAGTATGAACAAAATTTATCTTTGCTAGAAAATGATCCGTACGACTAGTAGTTGCAAGCCAGGTTTGTTGGTTTTTACCACCAACTTATGCTCCATGAACGACATGAAGCTAGGGGGCCCAACTTCAGGCTCGTCTACATTGGCTGAGGGTGGGTGATCGCCCTTCCAAAAACTTTTTCAAATCTCTTTGTTCCAATCAGGCCAAAATATAGATCAAGGCTATTCAAGTCTTTCATGATAGGTTGACTTCTCTTCCTAATATTGTGTCGACCTTTGTGGATCATTATAAGCTTATCTTTCAAGCGCAACAGGATTCTCTGGAATGTTAGATGGTGCTCCAATAGTGTCTTGATGTTGTTCTTGCTAAGTTGTTTGCTTATAATAGGCATCTGTGTGAGGCTCCTATTTTTCTTGTTGAGCTTCAAAATGCTCTTATGACTATGTTGAATGATAAGTCCCTTGGTTTTTATGGCTTTCCCTACAAGTTTTATAGAGCCACTTGGAATTTTACTAGGTCTGATCTGATCAATGTCTATAATGAAGTGTTAGCCAATATCTAGATAATATTATCAATTGTGGAAACATTAAGTTCATTCTCAAAGTGGACAATCGTAAGCTTATCACTAGTTGGAGGCCTATTACTCTACTTAATGTTTCTTATAAGATATTAGCCAAGGCTTTAGCTCTTCGTATTCGAAATATTCTTCTCATGATTATCAAATCAGAGTAGACAGGTTTCATTAAAGGGTGTTATATCTTAGATAAGATTATTGCTATCTAAAAAGGTTTAGAATGGGCACGTGTCTTTGGCCAAAAGACGCTTTTACTTAAGCTTGAATTTGAGAAACAATATGATCGTATTGAGTGGCCTTTTATTCTTTCCATGCTTAAAGATCTCGGGTTTTGGCTCTTTTTTATTAAGGCCATTAATATGTTGTTTATTTATGCTTCGACTTATCTTACTATTAATGGGCATAAGTCAGGATTTTTTTTTATTTCGTTCTATTCACCAAGGCTGTCCTTTAGTCCCTTCACTTTACATCCTTGCAACTAAAGTTTTTTGTTATCTTCTTTCCAGTCAAGCGTTTAAGGAGTTCATCAAAGGTATTAGTTTGCTTGATATATCCACTCAATTTATTAATGGGCATTTTGTGAATGATTCTTTTCTCACTATTAGTGAGTATGAGGTTTTCGTTTCAACTACTTTGGCTTGTTTGGACACTTTCTATAAGCCCTGTGGTTCCAAAATTCAATGGTCTAAGTCTCTTTTTTTTTGCCTTGCTTTTTCATCTTAGCTTGCTTGGCTTAGATATTTCTCATGGCACTGGCTTCAAAGGGGTGAGAATTTTAAGTTCTTAGGAATTCCTTTTGCTTTTGATTTCTTGCCCTTTGAACTGTGGCAATATGTTATTGCCAAAATTTAAAAGAATATTTCTTTTTGGGCCACACATCCCCTTTTTCTTGTTGGTAAATTTCAAGTTTGCACTAAGATTCTTACTGAACCCATGTTTACTATTCCTCCTGTTGGGCCCCTTCTAAGAATTTTTATAATAAGTTGGCCAAAATCCTTAGGGATTTTATTTGGGCCAAGGGAAAGAATTTGTGTGGTTTTCATCGAGTTACTTTGGGATATTTATTGCATGCCTACTGATAAGGCGGGATGGGTATCATTGACATCTATAGGTAAAACATTTCTTTATGTGCTAAGTGGGTAGTTATAGCTATTAAAGGCCCTAAAGCCTGGAAGATTTTAATTCACCATTGTATGTCTTCAAGGTTACATTATGGGCGTAAATATTGGCCTTCACACTCTTATCATTACTTCTACCTTGGTTAAGATTCAGGGTTCCTTTATTATTAAAAGTATTTGGTGGGCTTTTGAGGCAGTGAAACCTCATCTTCATTAGATTGGTGATGGTTTTTGTAATGGTATTTTATTCAATTCTCAGAATATCTTATGGTCTCTTATTTTGTCTAACTCTTCAGTTCTTCTTGTTGATATGTCAGGGGTTAAAGCTTTGAGGCTATTTCACAAAGGAATTTTCTTTATTAAAGATTTAGTGAATTATCGAGATTGGATTCCTTTGCTTGACCTCAAGCATAAATTTAATCTTTAAAACTCGAATCTTCCTTCTATTATTAAGATCCAAGATCTTATACCTAATGTCATGTTGCATAAGCTTGGTCTTCAACCCTTGAGTACTTTGTGGAGGGATTGGCTTTGGAATGTAGATACTCCTTTCAAGAACTACTCTTCTTCTTTGCTCTATCATCTTCTTAGTCCTTTTTACTCTGGTATTAACAAGCTCAATGAGAGATGGCAGACTCACTCTACCTCCTATACTTGGATTGCTCATTTGAACCGTATCTGGTATTCTAATCTTGAACCTAAGATCAACATTTTTCTTTGGTCTCTTATTTATCAAGGTCTTCCTATGGGAGAGAGGCTTAGTAGGGTTGGTCTTCCTAATCCTAAGTGTCCTACTTGTGGTTGTTTTGAAACATTTAAGCATCTATTTTTGTTTTTCCCTCGTTCTTAGTCTTCCTAGGCTTGGATTCACTCGTTGTTTAAACCTTTTCATCCCAATTCTTTAGATGGAAAATAATTTTTTTATGATAATAGTTTTTGGCCTACTTATATTGTTGCTTTATGGAATTTCTTTCATGTGATTATTTTGTTTCAGCTATGAAAAGCTAGGAATGCTGCTATCTATTTTAGAGATTTAATTTCTTTAAGTTTTCTAAAAATGAAAATATTAGGATGCTTTTTGTTGTTACCATATAGATCCATTCATAGGATTCTAAGGTGGTGCATGAGTTCATGCATTTGATGAATCTTATCGAGAATTGGCATGAGGTTCCGTGCACTATCAACAGGGTTTCACCTAACCTTGCTCCACCTCAAGTCCCTCAGTTTCTCTGAGACCTTGGTGTAGTAGGTCAAGGGGGTGACGTTCTTCGACCTTAGGTTGTTTTGATAGTGCTCACAGTAGGGATCAATCTCCTACCAAATATCATAACAGGTATCGTTTGCGTTAACACTATCTGCAACATGGTTGGAGTCTTGTGCATCACTCAACTGATCATGGTACTGGTTGGAGCCCTGGTCCATTTCCTCGATTGGTTACTTCTCCTCCTACTTCTGCTTGTTCTACTTCATTGTTACCTTCAACTTTGATCAATTCTACTCCCCCTAGATGAGGTATTATGGTTTCTTTGATGAACATTGTTGCTCTTGATAACTCTTGGTCTGTCGATCCACCTGTAGACAATCCTCATGGTTTGGGTTATTTTGGACCAAAGAATGATCCTTCTCCTTCATGAGCGACTCCTTATGCTTATTTATGTTGTTTGTTTGCTCTTTTAAGGGATGGTTTTGTATTTGGCCTCCAGCCTTATGTTTTGGTTTCTTTGGTTGTTCTCAAACTTTAGTTTTGATGCCTTATTTAGGGTTTTGATCGAGTGGTTGGCCTTAGACCCTAAATTGTGATCTCTCTAGCTTCTTTTTTATTGTAACCTATTTTATTTAATATAATCATTGGTTTATATAAAAAATAAAATATTCGACAATCACATATAAAAATCACATTTAATTAGACTTTAAAAATCCATATCAACAAAATTGAAAAGAATATTTCTTATTGGGCATAGCTCACCCTCTAAACTCTAGCAATATGTCAATGACAAAATTGAAAAGAAGATTTCGTATTGGGCCTCACATCCCCTTTATTTTGCTAGCAAGTTTCAGGTTTGCACAAAGATTCTTGCTGCCACCCATGTTTATTACTCCTTCTGTTGGGCCCTTTATAAGAATTCTTATAATAAGTTGACCAGACTCCTTAGGGATTTTATTTGGGCCAAGGTAAAAATTTGCATGGTTTTCATTGAGTTGCTTGGGATATTTGTTGCACGCCCACTGATAAGAGTGGGAGGGGCATCATTGACATTAACAGGTAAAGCATTTTTATGTGTGCTAAGTGAGTGGTTAAAGCTATTGAAGGCCCTGAACACTAGAGGGTTTTGATTCACCATTGTATTTATTCAGGGCTACCTTATGGGCACAAATATTGGGCTAATATTCGCCTCCATACTCTCATCATTAATTTTGCTCCAGTTAATATTTAGGGTTCCTTTGTTGTTAAATGTATTTGGTAAGCTTTTGAGGTGGTGAAACCTCATCTTCGTTGGATTGGTGATGGTTTTCGTAATGGTATTTCATTCAATTCTCAAAATATCTGGTGGTCTCCTATTTTGTCTAAATATTCAATTCTTTTTGTTGATATGCCAAGGATTAAATCTTTGAGGCTATTTCACAAGGGCATATGCTATATTAATGATTTAGTGCACTCTCAAAACTGGATTCCTTGGTCTGATCTCAAATGTAAATTTAATCTTTAGAATTTAGATCTTCCTTCTATTCTTAAGATTCAAGAGCTTATACCTGATGTCATGCTTCATAAGCTCAACCTTCAACCCCCAAGTGCCTGGTGGAGGGATTGTTGCTGAAATGTGGATACTCCTTTCAATAACTACTCTTCTTCCTTGCTTTATCAGTTTCTTAGTCCTATTTCCCCTGGTGTTGACAAACTTAATAAGATATGGCAGACTCACTCTACCTCCTCTACTTGGATTGCTCGTCTGAACCATATCTGGCAGTCTAACCTTGAACCCAAGATCACTTTTTTTCTCTGGTCTCTTATTTATCAAGGGCTTCCTATGGGAGAGAGACTTAGTAGGGTTGGTCTTCCTAATCCTAACTGTCCAGCTTGTGGTCGTTTTGAGACTTGTAAACATCTGTTTTGGCTCTGCCCTTGTGCGAAGTCTGCTTGGGTCCTAGATTCACTCATTGTTCAAACCCTTTCATCCTGAGTTCTTCAAATGGCAGATGATATTTTTTGGAGATAGTAGTTGTTGGCCTACCTATATTGCTGCTCTATGGAATTTCTTTTGTGCTATTATTTTGTTTCAACTTTGGAAAGCTAGGAATGTTGTTGTCTATTCTGGAGATTCAATTTCTAGTTAGTTTTCCTTGCATGAAAAGATTACGATATTTTTTGTTGTTACTATTCAACTCCATTCACAAGCTTTCAAGTTGACTCATGAGTTGGCGCATTTGTTAAATCTTATTAGGTACTAGCGTGAGGCTCTGTGCACTATCAACAGGGTTTCGCCTAACCTCCCTCTATCTTAAGGTCCCTCTGTTTCTTTGAGGCCTTGACGTAGCAGGTTGAGGGGGCGACGTTCTCCAGGTCATTCTATCAATGCTCACAATAGGACTCGGTCTCCTCTAAGAGTAGCTTTCTTTATCTAGTTAATTTGTTTATTCGTCATTTTAAGAGTTGGTTTTGTTTTTGGTCTCGAGCCTATTTTTGCAATATTAATTGTTTGGGTGACCTTGCACCCCAAACTATGATTTTTTCAGCTCCTTTCTATTGTAACCTCTTTTATTTTTTTGTTAAATATATTAATGATTTCCTAAAAAAAAATTGTAAAAATCATATTTAAATAGACTTTGAAAATACCCATCAAATAAATTAATTTCAAAATCTTCTTGCATGTGAAAATCATATTTAATTAGACTATAAAAGTGCCCGTCAAATAAATAAAGTGGCAATATACGTTAAAATCTTATTTAATTAGACTTTGAAGGTCCCCGTCAAATAGATAATACAGGCCTGGAAGGCCTTTAGAATATTAAGTATTTTAAATTTGATTTTTTTTATTTGGTTATTAATATGAAATTTTTTACAATTAAAGAGTTGCACTTACTAATAAAAAAATTTAACATAAATTTTCTACTGTTTAATTTTGAACTACTAAAAACTATTAAACAAAATTATTATTTTTGTTAGAATATTTAAGTTGATATATATTTAAATAATTATTAAAATTTTATAAGAAAAAATAATAATTATAAAAAAATAATTTTTATTATATTATAACTAGCTTAGATATATAATATATATATATATTTGTCGGCTTTTTAATAAAATATTAATATTGTTTATGGCGTGGCTGACCTTCCTTGCTGTCATTGTAGGACGCCTATAGGTGTAATTATATTTTACATCTTACTCCCTCAAGGGTTAGGTAGTTTGGTAATTGTCTCTCTTACTAAATCTTATGAGTGCCCACCATGACAGTATAATCTCAAAGGCTGTGGTCTTCTTCACCTTGGGTTATAAAATAAACAAGGTGGTATAAGTTTGTTTGGGGCAGCCCTTATAATTTAAACAGTGCACTTTACAATTACTAAGAGTGTGAATGTAACCAACTCCCTTATGTATCCAAAGTTTATGTATATATATTACATCTTACTTTTATTAAAAAATATATTAATAAAATATTAAATATACAAAGATAATGAGGTTAAACGGTGCTTTCATAATATCTACTAGACAACAAATTAAATAGACGATAAACTGTCTATTATTACATCTATGGCGCTGGATAAGCTTTAGATATTAGAAAACATATAATAAAAAATCTTGCACAGCATTATGTGAGGTGGGACTTTACATTAAAACCCTTCAAAGTTCTACGGTCATGGCTGATGTGGAGCACATGGCCTCACGCCCATGACGGCCTATGCCATTTCAAGTCGAAGTTGCGAGCGACGGACCGCTCTCTTCTCTTCCAATATGTAACCTGCATCAATTACGTTTTACCACATTTTTAATTTCATTTTTGTTTTTTCGCTTCCTTTGACTGCTGATATCCTAAAGTATAATTAGGACGTGGAATCTATCCTCTATCTCGAAGAATTAGAAGTCACCAAAGTAAGTGGACATTACCTATACGGATTTCTGAATCTCTAGCGAGCAAAACAGGGATGATGTTTGGGTGATTACAGAGCCAAGGAACAATAAAGAACAATAAAGAGGCCTACATGGTTGAGTGCAATAAATTGTATTGTATTTTTTTAAATTTTAATGGTTTCATATTAGTCTACACCTTCACGAGCTTTAAACTTTATGAGAATAAATCTTCGATGAAATATAGTTCGCTTCTTGCATCTCCTTTAGGCTCATACCCTCGTCTAGTGTGGTAATGATTTGTTAATAAGTTTTTAGAATTTAAAATAATTAAACTTATAACTGTTAAATTATGAGTAGTTCGAAATTTTTGTTTAGTTTTTATATTAATTATAAATTTTGTTGGTTTTTAAGTTTATTTGATTATACAATAGTTGATTATTGTTGGTTTTTAAGTTTATTTTTTTAAGTTCATTTAATTTATATATTGTTTATTTTTTATTGAATAAATACTTCTTATATATATATATTCGTCGTGGGGATTGAACCCGAATCACATCGCCGATAATGCAAGTGGCATCCTTGCCAGACCACATCACACAAATACAATGTTTATTAAACTAATTAAGTTAAGTTTGTAGTCTTGTTAGAATGTATTTTCCTCTATAGATTTGGAGTTATTCTCACAAACACAATCCATTATTTTTAAAAAAGTATTGTCTCATCCCAAAACACATCCTAACATCCAAAAAGTCATATCATTATATTTCTACTGAAAATTCGTGAAACATAGATCTTCCTCCTTTGACTACTATCCACTAATATTTTTGTATATATTTACAAGATGTAAAAGGGTGTAAAGGGGTTTGCACTTAATTGACCCAACCGTGTAAGGAATATCCCTTAGTCTAAGTGCATTATCTAATCTTTTCAAAGATTTGGGGTATGGAAACTTATATTTTTTTAAAGGGTTAACAACTTTCAATATTAGGTGGTTTAAGGTTCACTTTTATGTAAAATTATTCGATAGTGGTCATTTATTTCTTAAAGGTTCACCACTCGTATATAGTATTTGGTAGCCTTGGTGCTCAACTTCAAATTCCCTATCTTGGGAAGGCTTATTTGTTTGTATGTTCTAAAATTTTCCACTATGTCTATATGGTAGAATTATCTCTTATATGTTGATAATATTCTTATGGCACTCAAATTGAGTTTTAGAGAAAAAAAAGTCTATTAAAAAAAAGATGTGCAAAGCGTAATAGACTTGTGAAAAATCAATAGAGAGATTTGGAAAACATGCACTATGCTCCATGAGCATGAAAATCATATGGAAGTATGCAAATCCATAGAATAAAGTGGAATGCAACTAAACTTATGGAATATTCAAAAACCCACTTAGCAATCTAGACACAATGATTTAAAGTAGATAAACCTTATAGGGGAAGAAAGTTCATGGATAAATTAGTCAAAGTTTATGCTCCTTGCAAAATATTGATATCATAAGAGTTCTTTAGCATCAGCTTAGCCCTTGTTGAAACATAAAGTTACTATGCACTTTTTTATACCTTCATATAGTACCTTTTAGTGGATTCTTACTCTCCTTTCACTAGAAATTGCTTGTCCCTATTCCCTCCTCTTAAAAAACTCCATATCCTTGCTTGTGATGGCCCAAAGCCTCATATGGATTCATCCTCTTCTAAACCTATGAGTCCAACTAATGGTTTTTTATTTGAGTTTCTTTCAAGTATGTATATTTATGGAGGCGATGTGTCATGCTTCCATCTGCATATATTCCTATTGATACTTTTATAGTTTAGGCCACCAAGCACATGCCAACTCAATCCAATCCTAGCCAACTTATTGATTGGATTGTATTTTGGCCTATTGGATGTTCAAATGGAATATTTTTGAACTAAAATTTTATGTGTTTGGAGCTTATAGAAGATAGAAATAAGGACTATACATCCAACCAACTCTTACCATGTTGAAGGCTCAAACATAAATATTTTAGGTTAAAATTTACACCAAATGTAGTCCTCTAAATACTCTTTCAGTTTGGAAAAAGTATCACTCAAGTTGAACATCATTTTTTGAATTATACCCATAAAATAATTTGTTAGTCTTGACTGTTATTTCCTTTGTTTGAAGGATTAAATGATTTTTTTTTAAGCCCAAATTAATTATGAGGATTTCTTCTAATTTTGAAAATATCTCTTTGAAATTGTGTTTACTTATCACTTCATTTGAAGCAGTTATAACCAAAATACAATATTACCTTGGATTCATCATTGTTTTCCTTTCCTAAGTCATTCTCATCATTGACTTACCAATGTCAACATGTAGTTACCATCCTTGAATCATTTTCCAAGTTTCTTTTATTATCAAAGTCATCACTCATCCTTAGAGTTGCTTTTGTATTTGAAGTCACTAACTTCTTTACCCCTATCTTCACATCATTTTTTGAGTTCATGACTTGCTAAAATATCTCCTGATATAACATTAAGAGGACCATCTTGATATTCTTCCTATTCAAAGGAAGAGGTCCCTCAAAAAACCACCTTTGACAACTTCAACTCTATATGGTTGATGAACATGCTCAACCTCTAGTTGTAGGATTGAACACACTTTGACTCATGTTGCTTTAATTTATAAATTTTTACAATGACCTTATTGTAATTGTGGAACAACTTGAATTCATGTAAAAACGTTCCATGTAACACCTCCTAGGTTTGGTACTTGCCTTTTGAAAGTTTTGTATAGTGATCAATTGTAGTTCCATACAATGTATAGGGAATAAACTTCTCTAATTTGCTTCATTCTTGTGCATATAATATTTCCAAATTATAATATAAATACACCAATATTTTATTAGGTCCTTTGTTTCACCATCCCATAAAATTTGGGATAGTTATGCATGTCACCAATATTGGCCATCTTGACCATTTGATTTGATATAACATGACCATTTCCATGTCATCAAATTGACCACTGTGCAATTGCTCTTGGGATAGAATCTTGACCAACACACCATTAGACTTACAATCGCTTTGATATAAGATCTCATTTTTCACATTATCTAACATGAAAATTTGTAGTTTCTCTAAAGCTAAAAGGTTGTTACAAGCATAATCAAACATGCTAACTTGTAGTTGATCCAAAGCCAAATAATCAATTTATGCATCATCAAATATTCTAACTTTCATTGTTTTGATGCCAATTTTTTATCTTGCTCAACATTAGATACAACAACCTGCAATTATATTGGAATGAATTTTCATCTTATTCACCATTGCATATGCCAACATATAATAGCTTCGATTTTGGACTTCTATCCTACTAAATATTAGATAATCCAACCTATAATTTATTTGGACTCCCATAAGGTGCATCGTCCAATACACAACTCGCTTCCATCGCTACCAAATTATCTTCTCAAACCAAGTTTTCTCCATTGTGGACTCATTATCACATGAGTCTTTGTTGGACCTTATGTCATCACGAATGTCATCAACACACACTTATTTATCAACACTACTTTTTTTTTTTTAATTGGCCCTTAATTAACATCAACAAAAGAAGTTTGCATTACTTTTAGTTTTAGCCTTCCATCCCCCCTTTCTCATATGAGGAAGTATTGGTAAAGTATGATGCTCATCGATCATGCTCATATATTTTTATTGTCATCATTATCTATCTTCTAAAGCAAGATTATTGTCAAAATTCCATGTCACCAAATTTGACCTAACTTTGAGCACACAATGACACCAAAATGTGGAACTCCTACATAGAAAACTAGAATGCAATATACTATACTATAATTCCATTATAGATGAATAAATATGCATAGTGGAAAGAAGTTATAGATTCATATAAATATATAACATGTATCTTTTGTATTCCAATCAATTACAAAATATTATCTTGTCGAACATATAACACAAGCCACATACAAGACAAGCATACCTCAAACATCACTATCATACCTTGAAAACATCTCCATCCCTATCAACATACCTTGACCAAGGTGAATGATGTACACATAAAAATCATTGGATCTAGTAGGAGGTTGACAATTGCCTAGTTACCACTAAACTATCTGTAACTCTAAGAAATTAAAAGACCCCATACACTACATCATATTTAGTACAAATTATTTACACACATGCAACAACCCTATGTGATAAAAAAACTTACAAGAAACTCTATTTACATGATATTGATGCATGTGTTAGCTTTTGAAGACTTTAGCTTGAAGGAAATATAACCACAAGTGATGAAATAAGCAAGCTATGTTATATCTATGATAATGGCTAACTAATAAGCAAGTAAATAGCATGAGAAAATTCTAAAATAACTCATGCAATAGCCATTAATATAAACTCACGAAAATGGAAACTTGATACAATATATGGATAGCTCTCTACTAGTGCATGCTATGAGCAATGCATGCTTCCTATTTTAATTACAATGCTAAGTCACATATATATACTAGTATGTGACTCTTCACTTTCCTACCCTAAGGACACATGTGCATTCTGCATGATAGACACTTGTGCACATGCACAACTAACTAAGGACACTTGTCCTTTTACATCATTGCACATTCTAACACTTGTGCATTTATTACTTCTTCCTCAAGTAACTACTTAACCTAAGATAAAATCCTAGTCTAATAATGTACCCAAGGTGGTACATTGACATGTACCAAATAATGTAATATACTCTAACACCCCCTGTATTACATTATTTGGTTATTGAAGACTTTAGTCTTCAATATGGATCTTTGTATTTGTCTTCATTCTTCAAGTGACCTTGGATTTGATCTTCTGCTTGAGCTTCATCTTTTTGCTTGACTTTGTATTCTGACTTTGACATTGTTACTATTTTTCTTCTAATTATATTATCAAAGAAGTTCATACCTTTCTTGTGCCCATCTCTATACCTTGAGAAATATACTTGAGAAAATTCACTAATGAAGTTTCTTGTCATTGTATATATCCAATCAAAGAAATGATTTTCTTTGTACCAACAATATCTTTGAGAATGATTGGTTCCTCCATAAATTTTACAACTATGGAGATTCCAACATATCTCTATCTTATGCCCATATCTGCTACAATGATTGCACCTATTTTCTGTTACTAAATCCCTTTGACCATTTTATCCTTCATAGAAATTGTTCCTATCAATATTTGTTACTGATTTGATGTCACTATGTTCTATTACAAACTTAGTTCCTTGCTTATTGTTGCTAGTTTGACCTGTATACTCAAGATCATCATACTTTGATCTGATTTCTAGTGCAATTGGTTCTTGCATTCCCTGTTCATATTTTTCCAAACCTGTATCTTCATATCTTATCAACTTTGAACAAAAATCATTAGTATGACCAATACAATCATTAGAATGATCTTTGTCAACATCAATATGATCATGTGCATCATTGTATCTATCATCATCTGTATCTATGCCTTCATCAATTCTATAGTAACATGAACTGTATCTAAATCACTTGTATTGCATATAGCATCAATATTTGTAATCTCTTAGTCAAGATACTAAATCACTAGTGTTAATGTTTGCATTGCAATACTCCATCTCATTTTGACAAGAATCATGAGTTGCATATTTATCCATTTGAATAAGATCACTAGTATCATAACATGCATAAATCATAAATGGTTTTGATTCTATGGTATTGTAGCATGAATCTACCATCATAGGTCTTAAGTCATTTGTATCATTAGAAGCATATTTCATTTCTATCTTATTCTTTACCTTCTCTTCAATCTTTTCTCATTCTCTCATATTAGAAATATTAAGAGTGATAATTCCTTTGTAGATTATTCTCCATAGATTGATAGGTATAGTAACAAAATCTTCATAGCAATCATTAGCATTATTAAGAATACTTTGCATGCATTTTTGAAGTATAGAATAATCCCCTTTTTCTGCTTCACTAGTAATATCAACAATCCAGTTGTTCAAAGCATTTGTTTCATCAATATACTTGTTCTTCAAATCTTCTATCATGTCCTCTTGTCTTCTATTCTTACCTTTTATAACTTCATTAGAAAGTAATGCCATGTATATTACTTTTCCTATATCATTAGGTAATGTGAAAGCATCTTTTGAGTTTTCAATTGCTTCTCTAATTTTTGAATTTAAATAATCTTCTAGTGTTGAAAAACTTTCACTTTTGGCCTCTCTCATGATTGATTGCAAAACCTTCTTTTTATTTGTATATGTATTCTCTTGAATTTCAATTTTTTCTATCATCTTTTGTGTGCACCCTTTTAGTAGTTGCAATCATTTCTTAATATTTTCTAGTGAGTCATATTGAATGTAAATTTCTTCTTCTTGAAAGTCTAAGTCTTCTCCAATGTAAATTAGTTCTTCTTGTAGACATAGGTTTTCTTCTTCAACTAATTCTGACAACTCATGAAGTTCTAGTTTTTGAGTTTCTATTTTTGGATTACTTGTTTTCTTTTTATTTGCTTTTTCTTGCCATGTCCCTTTGATGTAGGCTACCTTATGGCTCCCTAGATAATATATTTAGAGTTTTGTAAACTATATTTGCAAAATTCAATATCCTAATTTGATGTAGTAGACCTTATCTCTCCAACATTATCAATTTTGCAAATATTAAATCTGATTTACAAAACTTAATTGATTGTGTAGAAAAATAATAACACCAAACAAATGTATGCAATTGGACACTTTGCAAATAAAAGAATGATATATCTTGTATTAAATAGGGGAGCCTGAATCTCCCAATTTTACAAATAGCTTCTTTTGAATTACCCCAAGTATATTGGGTGCAATATTACAATATTATGAAATGAGTGTCCAAATGACAAAAATAGGGCTTCTCCAAAAAAATCTAGTGGTGTCCTTCCTTCTTCTACTATAGCTTCAAAGGGGTGAGTGAGATTTCAATATCCAATTCGGGACCACTCCAGCTTCAACAACTCTTCAAATACCCGTCTTTTGCACACATGAAAATCGAATGAGAGTTAGTAGCACCTACAAATCAAGGCAATAAAATTGATACTACCAAACCCTAACTAGATAATCATATAGCATAGAATATAGAAGCAAATAAAATGTAAGCCTTGTTGATTAAAAATTTACTGATCTGGTTCTTCATCATGATCTCAGCTCTGAAAAACCGTGGATGCACGATAGCGGATGGGAAACTACACACGGGCAGTGGGAAAATCACACTCGGGTGGTTTTGACTATGAAATCATGGATGCATGATTTTGGTATGAAAGCAAATTACATCAAAAAAAGGGCCTTTGAGTTTGAAAGGAACTTCTCCTCAGGACGCATGCAGAGGTCTGACCTATTTTCATAGCCTGGTGGTATGAATGTTCAGCTCTCCCTTGGTGGATGGGGTGAGGGTGCCTTTATAGGTCCCTTAGGGTTTTGGAGGGAAGTGAGAGGTGGAAAGCCTAGATTACCAAGTGGTAATTTTGGGCTACCAAATGGAGGGGGCAGTTAGAGTGAGTCATCCAGAATGCCTCACTTAATTGGGGTGATGTGGCTGCAAGTGGAGTGTTATGTGGAGGGTTACCCCATGTGAAGAGAAAAAGGGAACAAGGGTGTATGAGATGTGGTAAGGTGAGGTAGTGATGTGGCTAGGACACATGTCTAGAGGGTAAGCAGGGTATCCTAGGCTTATTTTATAGATTTAATAAATCTAGAAAATAGGATAATGTGCAAATTTTATATGTCTAAGTCCAAACTTAGGCATATAACTTTATTATGCAGGATTTGATGTGGGGTGGCAAATGTGATGTTGTGAGTGACCAGTTTTTGGTGTCTACATATTGATTACAAAACTTGTAATTAATTTTCCAATACTCTAGGTAGAATACCTTTTAACTCCCAAGTAATTTTAGTAAAAGATCAAGTTTTCTAAGATCTTTTTAATTCTTCAAGTTTTGTAAAGAACTTGGATCTACCAAATGATTTTGAGTGCAATATGTTTTGATAGTATGTTTAGCTTTCTTAGTTTGAGTTGAATCCCTTTTATCTTCCTAATGTTCAACTTCAATGTATTGCCTTACTTTTCCCTATCAATTAGTAAGTAGAAAGCTAAAGATAATTTGATAATGCACCTTCAAGTTTTGATAAGGTTCTTTTCCTTCAAGACCTTTTAGTTGGATTACTTTTGTCCCTCTAATTTGTATATGAGACAAGTATAAGTAATAAATTCCAACCTCTAAGAAATTAATGAACTTGCTTCCTTTATCCTTTAATGGTTTAGTTTTCTAATTTCCAATAATCTAAAAATTTGGTGTAGTAGTCCTTATATCTCCCTAATTTGAAAATTTAAAACGTTATAGTATTTGAAAAATTAGTATTTCAATTTTCCAAGATAGATATCCTTATATCTCCTAGTTAAATGTTTGCAAATACTTAAATATAAACAATGCACTTTAATCAACTTAAAACAATACCTTGATTAAGCGTTGTTTAATTCATTGGTGCTTTCACTTATAATTTTGAAATTCCAAGGTGATATCTGCAAATGGAACGACCACTTCTCCAATGAATGCACATGGTCTTTGGTGCTTCAAATGCTACATAGCCTCCAATGGTCAACTATCAATCCTTTAGCACTATTAAATATTGTAGATCTCCAAGTATTGATCCCCAATTTGTGCTTCGATGGTGGTAAAAAAAATGGTTAACCTATTCCTTTATTAATGCTCGCACGTCTAAATTTATTATAACAATGACTCCTCCGTTTGCTGAATGTTAACCTGCCTTGATGACCAAAGAGATTACATGACTTCTATGAGCGCAATATTTTACATTTTCTTTAATGGTACTCTACCTATGACAGTGAGCAATAGCATGGTCAAAATATTCAAGCCCTAACTGCTACATGTGATGGTCTTCGACTATAAAAAAATACCTTTTAATGATGCTAATGCAATAAGTTTAATAATCCTCTAGTGCCTGAATTCAATGCTCGATTATTTTGTTCTTCAAATCAATTGACGCTTACTTCATATTATTTTGTTTCTTCTTAAAATTGCTACTTTAGTTATAACTTTAGCCATATGGGTCCTGACGAGTGCTTTCCTCCTTTATGCGCACTTCATTCATTCTCCTCCAACCTGGTGTACACGTGGCTTGTGATTCACCTCACTATCGGTTGTATTATAATGGCTACTTGCTCGTATTGTAATGACTAGTAACACCCCTTATTTATGCTATGACGTACATGAAATGGATTCCTTCTCTCATTGTCCCCTTAGAGATTGCAATATTTAATGTATTATTTGGTTTTGATGTGTGCACGAAATAATTCTTTTGTAATGGTCGTTCATTGTAGCATCTTTGATATGGATATTATGTGATAGGCTTAGGTTTATATCATTAGGCTTAGGCTTATTAGAACTTAGTCTTTAGGGGCTTAGTTTATTTTTAATAAATTATAAAAGTGAGACTTAGTTGCTCACATAGACTTGGCATAAGTCTTCTAGATAGATTAGTTGGTAATATTCTAGCTAAGGATTAGTTAGAGGGTTATCCCCAAAATACATGATGATTAGCTTATCCTCCATGTTTTGAGGATCTACGAATGTAAATTGTGCTTATTTAAGCACCTATTTTCTAATGCAAATTATCTAGGAATTAATTTCTTATCTTGGATTTTAATTCCTTATCATTGGTATCAGAGCCTTCTTGGCTCCTAACTTGTGAGGGGGAATTTTCCTTGTGGAAATTCCCCCTCTTCATTTTTGCCTTTTCATTTTTATTCTCTAGTTTTGTTTCTATGGTGGGGAGCTGTAAAAACTTCTTGATAATATTCTAGCAATGTTGCATGCATGTTTGTTTTGGTATCATTTTATGGTGAGATCATTCCTTGGTACCTTTCTAGTTTTGTAGGTACCATCATGGATGCAGATATTACATATCCCCAATGACTTACACATCAACAGGTGATAACAGTACAAGACAACTTGCGATCATTAGTAACTTTCCTCTAATTAAGCCCCTCATGACTTGATTGCATCAAGCATTAAGTCCTCCAATAGTGTCACCTCCCGTGAGTAGATTATCTAGTGTCCCCTAGTTTGATTGTTGTAGTTGAGAAAGATATTGTGTGGAGGGGCAACTAATGAAGCCCTTGATGGAGTGGTTATGGTGGAGCATCGTGTCACTGCTCCTATGCACCTCCTAATCACACTCATGGTAGAGAACCAGGTTTTTGGTGGAGCATCCTATGGACACCTATCCCTCATGGTATTTATCACACAACCACGATCGAACGTGCTTCTTTGTCAAAGAATTTGCTGAGTGCACGTGTTAGTTACGTGCCACTTTGCTTCATCTCATGTTGCATGATCTACAACTTTCGCCTAGATTTCTCCTCTCTCAGGTTCATAGCTTTTCCACCATGATTTGCTTCATTTTCATCTACTGCGTGACACTCACTACAATGACAATTTATGAATCTATGTCGGTGGTACGATGGTGTATGCAGTTTGATTCTAAAGGCAAAGATTACTTATCACTATAAGAAATTGTGTCTGATCTATGATATTGAAGGTGTTTTTGTTTTGTAATTTGAAAGTGATTAATCTCTGTGCATCCGATTGCCCATGACCCCATCGACTCAGGGGCAGCTTCTCGAGCTACTATACAACCTGTTTACAGATTCACCTGTGCATAGCGATTCTTGGGTTTGAATGTGAGGAGGGTGATCAGATCCTTTTGATGCCCATGAATGACATGCTTATCTTGTGATGCAGTAACAACCTAGACATATTTTTAGACTATGCATGGGTTTTTCATTTTATGATATCATCGAATGGTGCCTAATAGTACCCAATATCGATATCGACTCATGTTTTTAGTCCCAACAACATTCCTTCATCTTTGAAGGGAAGGCATTCAGTGTTATGTTCATATTCTATGAGAATATTATTAGACGGTTAAATCCACCATCTATATCCCATCACCTTGTATTCATCATTGTCTTGAATCTCACATATGCGATACATAGGGTATTTTCTTTGTTTAAAAGAAAAATAGCCAACATTGTAATTATTTTCTTTTTGTGGACTTGTGGATGCACGTGCATACCTTATGGATGTCTTTGATGGGTAGCCATAACTGGTACTTGTTTGTTACTATGGGCTTCATTATGGGGCCTCTCTCGTGTGGTGCCATTTGCTACTGTGACTACCACATTACAAAAGGATTAGTGCATCATTTTAATGCATTGGATTGGCTTGACTTCATGCGTATGCATGCGGCGTTGAATTTTTGGCCATGTGGTGATTGAATTTATTCGTGGTTATTTTTGAATATTCCAATGGAATATTCCATTTTAAAATTGTAAAAGGTGGATTGTCCCTTTTTATTTTGCTGTTAGAGATCTCATTATTTTTTGTAGTTTTTGAGGCTTAAGTTTTTTTGCAAGTATAGCCTTTGCATACAGTTATTGGAAATATCTTTTTGAGTCGGTTCCAATAGGTTTATTATTTTTATGTTTTGTAAAGTTCTATTTTGACTTATGGTGCTCTGAAGTTTGGGTCATTCAAACCTTCTTAAAAATAAAGTGTTGTAAAATGGAGTGCATTTTTGGTTGAACCCGACACTCCTTAAATCCACTTTCATCCTTTGAGACTTTTGGAAGTAGACTTTCTCACGACCTTGGCCCTCTTGATATTCCATCATGATTTTGGATGCTCCTACTCTAGGAGGTGTTGTTTTTCGATCATGGGAATTTGGGTACTCCAATTTGGGAGTTGTCATTGTCTCTTCTTTTGACCATGGCCCTCTTTATGTGATCATGGATATCACATGGGTACTCCACACATTGGAGTTGTATTTGCCCCTAGTGGCTTGTCTCTTCATGGATTTTAGCTTTTCAACTTAGCTCATGTCTTCATCAACAAGACTTGCAACACCTCTTATTTGGTGCATTCATCATTTGGTGCATCATGTCCTATTATGGACTTTATTGGGCTAAACATCAACTGTTATATTTTAATAGCTGTTATACGCTTGCGATTGTGGATCTTTGAGGAGTCACATTACTCCTTTCCTTTAGGATTCTACAAAATATTTGGATTTGTAATAAAGTGTAGTTCGATGGTACCCAACACTTCATCCTTTTATTTACATCCATTGTATCCCACTTAGGCATTTTTAGAAGGCATCACTATTTTTAATGCCTTTCATCGAGCTAAAGACTACAAAGATTTGACAATTCGATCACCAAAATTTTGAAGATTACAGAGATTCGACAGTTTAGGAAACAATTTTTTTTTGAAGACTATAGAGACACAAGTATCTTGCTTATTAATAAAGCTTTTACATGATCTATCAAGGCTTGTGAGTTGGAAAATTCCTACAATACTATTGGCTCCTTCGATGACGATCACCAATGATGGGTAATAAAACTGTAATGACTGCTATTGTGGACTTTTACTAATACGTTGATTGGGCGATGAATCTAAAAAATATTTAAGGGTGATGATTGTAATTCCTTCCTTGTTGGTGCTCCACTGTAACTGTGATTCAATGCTCGATAGATTACTTAGAAAAATACCCAACACTAAACACTCTTTAATTGTTTAGATGTTTGTTGTTGTGTTGGCACCAACAACTTGAACGATTTATCCTACACATGCTATTTTAAGGTCTTCTAGACATCTTCAAACAACATCGCTCCTCCTTTAGATTTTGATAATGTAATAGTGTAGTCAAAACAAGGTTTAACCTCCTCCTTTCATGTACGTGCAATATCCTTAGTGATACCTCTCCTTCAAGGTGTTAATGAGTTCGAGTTCTCTAAACTTTTGCCACTATATACACTCTCCTTACTGGGTGCTAAGTTTAACTTTATGGTTTGCATTTGTAACTTCAAGTAATGGCTCCTTGAATCAAATGATGCCTTACTAGCTTCCTTTCATATGATGGTCTTCACTTCTTGGCTACCTTCCAAGCCTTCTATACTGCAATGTGAATGGATGAAAAAGCTTGTAAGATTCTATGATGGTGGTGTTGATTCAGTCCTCTAAATATTTTCTTGAAACTATGATTTGATGATTTTAACTTTCTTTCAAGATGCTCTCTAGAAATCTAAAAATCAGCAACTATTAATTTTGTCCTCTTGAAGCTCTAAAATTCTACAACAAACTCCTTCTTCCAATGCTAGCAATCTTCTCCCTTGAGTTCTCCTCAATTTCTCTTATGGCTCTCTTTGTTTTCTTTTGATCTACCATGTGCTATGATACCACTATTAGCTTTTGAAGACTTAAACTTGAAGGAAATGCAACCACAAGTGATGAAATAAGAAAGCTATGTTATATCTATGATAATGGCTAACTAATAAGAAAGTAAATAGCATGAGAAAATTTTGAAATAACTCATGCAATAGCCATTAATGTAAACTCACGAAAATAGAAACTTGATACAATATATGGATAGCTCTCTACTAGTGCATATTATGAGAAATGCATGCTTCCTATTTAATTACAATGCTAAGTCACATATATATTCTAGTATGTGACTCTTCACTTTCCTACCCTAAGGACACATGTGCATTTTGCATGATAGACACTTGTGCACATGCACAACTAACTAAGGAAACTTACATAATTGCACATTCTAACACATGCATTTATTACTTCTTCCTCAAGTAACTACTTAACCTAAGATAAGCCCCTAGTATAATAATGTACCCAAGGTGGTACATTGACATGTACCATATAATGTAATATACTCTAACAACATGACCAACATATATGTTTATCACATGCATACATGTACTCATGCAAACATGGCATTCATGTGGTAATACATTCACCTACAAATAATTCCCTTGCATGGAAAAAAATAGATAAAAGAAAACTAACCATATTGGAATCCCTTGCATGGGACAAGAAGGAAAAGGGGAAAACTATGCTAAACAAAAAATAGATTTTATGAAATTTGGTTTTAGTGTTTCTTGGATCCTCAATGGTAAATATTATGTTTTAAACAACAAGGTGAGAATCAAATGTCATGCAAAGAGGTGTAAATATCTCCTAAACATAACCTAGGTTTTATTTCTTAGTCGTGCCCCTTAGCATTTGTAGTGGGAACATGGTATTTCTTTGATAAGGGGAAGTAATAAAATATCACACATCAGACCACATGCAATTTTTGAAGCAATTTCCTCTCGATATTAGATGCGTGGGTCATGTTGTTGTGGTACACCATGAGGTTTTTGAGCAAACTTGACTAATAAGGTAATATAGTATTCTATAATTTTCAACCTTCAACACAAGGACATAGTGAAAGAAAGCTGAATTTGATCCAAAATTAGGTTTTGTTTAACATCAATAGGTTTCACTCTACTACATGTGGAGTAAGTTTATATAAAATTATCTTATATTATCACCCAATTCTTAACCTTTTTTATTCTTAAGATTTTTATAAATCTATAACTTTAAAGCTTTATTTATTTTTATTTTAAGGAAATATTTATTAATAAACATTTTAAAGCTTTGTTTATTGTTTGACTATCTCTAATATACGTTTGTAAAAGTTTAAAAGAGGATATAACAATTAAAAATTAATGAATCCCTTAACATAAAAACATAGATTAGGGTTATTAAATGATATGCATTTGAGTGTTTAAATTCATGGACTTTGAAGGTGGAGACTTAGGTTCAAATCTTGCTAGAAAATATCTTTCTCTCTCTCTCTCTCTATGTGTGTGTGTATGTGTGTATTGTTGGAAAAAATAAGATTATATTAAGTTATTTAAGAAAAAGAGGTAAATCTCATGTCTTTCCAGATAAACAAGCTTTTGACCTAGGATTTAAAAGATGATGTAGTGTTACATTCTATATTAGCTGATTTTCTATAGTAACCCATCTATAACAAAAACATACTAGTATATTGAATTACAAAATAAATACATCTAATGCTACTACCATCAAGATATATTATAGAAAGAAAATATTTTTTGATCCGTATTGCACATCATCTAGGGGGATAACTATAACAAGTGATTTCACCTCTGTCTAGATCCCAACTGGCCATTGCATCTACAATTTTCTATTCTCTAGGGATGTGATTGTATTATACTAACAAAAATTTTACTTGTACCATATGAATCTCCTCTACAATTCTCCTTAGTCTCTAGTCAAGCTTCTTATTCTTCATTAGATTCCTCAGATGGTTGATCATGACTTGTGAGTCAAATTCTATCTAAATATTCTTCCAACGTACCTTTACTACTTCCTGGAATCCTCTAAGGATGTCACAACCCTTTAATAGGTTACTGAAAAGAATGCCAAGATTCTCTGTGAAGGTGAAGACTAGTGTAATAAATTTTCACTACACTTAGGGGAAGAAATGCATTAGCTAGTTTTGTAAAACATAGCTTCGACATGAGGCAAGCTATCTAGAATTTGAAATAAATTTGAGGTAAGATTGGATGTGAAAGAGCATGGAATAAAATCCCGAGTTTTGAAGAAAATTCAAAATGGTAGAGATGCAAAAAAAGAGAAAATTTGGATTTCCAAGGAAGATTTTGGGAAAAGACAAGTACAAAGGTTTGGTAACTAGACCCTCAAGGTCAAAACTGAAAACAAGGTGATAAAACCAAAGTTTTGGTAAAAACTCAAGATCACAATATGTACAAAGTAGTTAGAATAAAAAATAGGGAATAACTTGGGTGCACCTGCTAGATTAAAACATATGATAATTACAAGTGGGTGATAATAACCAAAATAATAGACAAGAGAAAATGTAAGGCTAGCTATAAGGAATGCCAACCATACCAAAAATGCATAAAAGGATGCAGATAAAAACTCTGGTTAGAGTACAAAAGAAAATTTTGTGCAAAAGGGCAACAACCAAATTTTAAACAAGCTATCTTCACCCATGCTACATTTTCTCGAGGTGTTAAGTCTTCTTAGGTGCATAGTCCTTCTCCTACAAATAAGTACAACATTAAAAACATCAACATGGAGGATACCAAGGAGTTATCACAAATATGATGATATTAATTATAGGACATATTTGCATCTAATCATTATAGATTTCCAACATGAGCAATTGATGTAGGTAGCAAAGTTTCACATCCAAAATAACCAAGCCCTTTTAGCATTAATGCTATAAAACTAGAGAACTCAATATTACTTACAATAAATGCAATGGATCCTAGGTAGTATTTTGAAAAGGGTATTTTTAATTTTGAGAGGAAAAATATTATAGGTTTTATCTATAAATATTAATCTTTTATTCATTGTAAGGCATTGAAATTTGTTACACCTGCATCTCATGTATAGCCTTGTATACAATATTTCTTTCACCCCTCTCTTGTATTGCATCCTGGATCAAACCCAACTTCATTTTATTGATAAGATTTAAACCCTCTTTTAATACATGAATGTAATTTAATTATTATATATATAAGAAGCTATGACTAATCTACTTTCGTCCTATTTCTTATGTACGGATAACTATGGTGATTTGAGTCTAAATATATCATGTTCCTTATGAATTACCAATGAAAATGCAAGTGCTTATTCAATCCTATCATAATACAGAGAGATTTAGATTCTTGGTACATTGCCACACTTAATATATGCTAGATAGCTTTTATAGTTTTTATCTCAACCCTTTTCCCATACAAGACCTGGTAGACTAGGCTAGATTAGGGATAAGTGAACCATGATCACACCTATACAAGGAGTTAATCTTGGTTAAAAAACCCATAGGTTACCCTTAGAGTTGTATCCCACACTCCCCAAACTTCCTAAACGGTATGCTCTGTGCTAGGCACAAGTACCAGATGCATCCAACAACCACGAGTGGTTGTACCAAAGAATGAACTAGACACAATCTAGTTCCCAATAACTAGGATTCCATTTGATAGTATTTCTATCCCTCCTACTCTAGATCTTCATAGAATTCCTTGTGAGGCTCCATACAAGTCAAATTTTCTCCAATCCTCTAGGGGATCTTGCCACTTTATTTTTAAGACTAATTTTGGGTACCTTATGGTTATTTGTTATTTACTAGCCATAGGAACAGTTTTTAGTTTGGTCATGATCTATTTCCATTATGGGTGGGGTTTCCAAGGATACTTCAATATATGTTGAGCTATCTCTATTATGTTGGTTGTGGTATTTTGCTAAACAAGCCAGATGTCCAAAGACTCTTGTTTGAATATGTAACTCTTCCTCTCTTTCCATATGTTTCAAGGTAGGATACTAGTTCCTAGCCATACTATATTTCTAACATATTGGTCTACTCCATCATGTGTATTCCATTCCCTCCATATATGATCTAGAGTGGTAAAGATAGACCAATAAATTCCAAGTAAGGTAGCCATCATATTTAAAAACTTTGAGGCTATAAGACAATAAATAAGTGGTAGAACTTTTTGGGGTTCTTCCTTACACATCTCATATAATAACGGACCATGAAAACCTCTTTTCATAAGTTGTTCTCTTGTTAGTATCCTTTTATGTAGTAGTAGTCAAATGAAAAATCTCAACTTAGGCCATAACGTTTATGCTAATATTTGTTTGAATAGGTCGTAAAGCGAGTTAGGAGTTCTTTGGCATATGGTTGCATATCCTCGTACTATTTTATACTCCCCTTGACTTATGGTGTCCCATCCAAGAGAATCCTCTACTTGAGGCCATGAAAGTGATATCATTTGTAGAGTTCATTGGACATCTACCTTTTGCCTCTCTAATATCTAAATTAACCATTCTGTTGTGGGGACCCGATTTCTTCCAACTTTTGAATTTCTATTCTAGTACCTACATATTTTTCTAACTTTATCCAATTTTCTCTATGCAATTGCTCCATGAAAGGTCTCCACTTTGGGAATTAAACCACCAATGGCTGGTTCCTATCCCAAGAGTATCTCCAAAAGTTTACATGTTGACTGTTGTGAATTATCCAAAATAGCTTCTTCTTTATCAACTCCTCTCTTGTCCTCAAAACTACCAATATGGGGGATCCTCTGCTAGGGAGTTGGTGGAAAATAATGTTTGTAAATATCTTATATTATATATATATATAGCTCTAAAAAATTGAACCCATAGCACATTGAGGTTGTTCAACATTCTCCAATACAAATTAGCTTCTAGTGACTTAATGTTATTGACTGTTGATTTTAATCCTAGTCCCTTTTCATGTTTGTATAGGCTTAAAGTTTCCCACTACACTAGTGTCCATTTCCTCTTCTCCTTAGTTACTCTATAAAGAAATTGATGATTTATTTGATCCAGATCTATCAACACTACCTTGGGAATGTTGAAAACTGTGGATACATAGATAGGTGTAGATTGCAAGACTAGTTTACCCAAGGTTACTCTCCCCCTGATGATAGCCATTAATTAGTCAGTTTTCTCTTTTACTTTTTTTTTCTATTCACTAGCCAAGCCCAACCCTCCTTCTTCTATCTCTTTTTTTAAAGTGGAAAACCTAAATGGGTGACTAGGAGGGAAGTCTTTTGGCATTGTAATTTATTAAGAATCATGATCTCCTGTATGGGTGAGCAGTGGAAGAAAATGACTTTGGACTTTTTCTCATTAATTTATTGCCCTATGGCCCTTGAGAAACAACTTATGACATACTTAATTCTTGAGGTTTCCTTCACTATTGCTTTTCCTAATAGAGTAGAGTCATAAAAAATTGAAAGTGAATGATTGGTCTGGCTCCATTTGCAATAGAGATTCTTGTTAATGTTTGGTTTTTCTATTTTTAACCATTGTCCTTCCTAGGTATTTAGCCAATATGATGAATAAGCATGGGGATAATGGATCTCCTTGTCTAATACCTCTATATGCTATGAAAAATTGTGAAGGATAGTCATTGATCAGTACTAAATAGGACACTGATAAAATACATCCCTTAATATAGTTTGTTCATTCCTGCATGAAGCCAAATTGACTCAGTAGTTTGAGGAGGAAATATAAGTCTACTCTATCATGTGATTTCAACAAGTATAATCAGATGAATATGCATGAGGATTTATATGCTTCCATGGAGTGGATAGCCTCTTGAGCCAATATATATCATCCACTATTTGTTTTTATTACACAAAACCACCTTGTTTCAATGAGATAATCTTATGTAGAAGTAGTTCAAGCTTCTTCACCATTACCTTGATGATTATTTTGAGCAAGCTATTACATAAAGCTACTAGTCTGGACCCATCAATGTGCTCTATATCTTGTGTCTTTGGGATCAATGCTATATAAATTTTGTTGATTTTCTTTAGCACATATTTAGCTTTCCTAGCTTCCTCTAGCACATCCAGAAGGTACTCATGTAGGATATCCCAAAATTCTTGGTAGGATTTGATATGTAATCCATTCGGGTTAGGGGTATTTCATTTCTATATTTTGAAGACCACTTGTTGTAACTCTTTGGTAGTTACTAGTGTATTAAAAACTAAAGTATCCTCCTTTGTTACTTGAAACACTTATTGTTGGGATTCAATATCTAGAGTTTCTACTATGAATAGACTTACAAAATAGTTTATTGTAATAGCCCTCATAATGAAGTTGTGTAATATATGGTATAGAAGGGATTTTTGGAAGAAGCTAATGTTTTGGTCCCCCTCTTGGATTCATTGGATCCTAGTTTCTACTTCTATAATAACTCTTCCATTTTTTTCCCATTCTTCTAGATAGGATGTAAGTCTAATATTAGCCATACTCAAACCCTCTATGAGGCCATCCTGAATTTGTCCATTCAAATTTTCAAGTTAAGCTATCAGTTCCAACTTTTATTCTTGACATCTCCAAATTCTTCCTAGTTCTAAGTCCTTATTTTGGATCTAATGTACTAAAGCCTTCTCAAAAAGCAATACATATTAGTTCCATGCTAAGTTTTGCCTTCTT
This sequence comes from Wollemia nobilis, assembly GCA_028583015.1. Lineage (NCBI taxonomy): Eukaryota > Viridiplantae > Streptophyta > Pinopsida > Araucariales > Araucariaceae > Wollemia > Wollemia nobilis. Next base: position 4,908,281 of record JAQPPZ010002524.1, read on the forward strand.
ACCGCCATTACTACACCTTAGGCTTAAAAGAATTATCTCTAAACCACATCAATTGGAATCTAAATGGCAAGTATCTAGCCTTGGATTTCCATAGTTACGTCATGATCGACCAATGATCTAAGATTGCATTGTTTAGGATCTTCACCCTAGGAATGATTTCAAAAATTTAAAATTTATCTGATAACAAAAACCTATATAATCTTTCCAGAATGTAGCTAGAGCCTTCCCTCTTGTTAGCCTAGGTCATCAAGCCATTGTATGACATGGAATCCACAAGGTGGAGGTTTCTAATGTATTTATTCATGAGGTCCATGCTTTCTTTTATGACACTATTTTCCCTTAGCTTCTCTTACAAGAAAATTATGGTATTGAAATATCCTCCTATTAGGGCCCATACTTTATAGAATTGGATAATAATGTAGTTTATTTTCTTCCACTATCTTTGTTTCTCCTCTAGGGTAGTAGGTGCATAAAAATTCATGCAGATCATAACTTGGTTTGATTGCTTGCTATGTGCTGCTATCACAAGAAGACCCCAAATACCCACCACTTTGTGGATAACTATCTCTTTAGAGTCCCAAAGGCATGCAATACCTCTCAATACCCCTTGGGAGTTAAGAGATTCCACTCTTCCAATAGACCATAATTTCCTTGCAATTATCTCCATCTCTTACTTTGACACCTTTGTCTCTTAAAGGGAGATAAGTTGTGGTTGACTTGTCTATATCATTATTCTAAATTTATTTTATTTTAAGGGACTCCCCATTGAGTCTTATAATACTCTAGGAGATTATCTTCATCAATACTAGGGGTTAAATATGTGGGAAGAGCATTGATCTTACCTTCTACTATTAGCTTTTCTCCTTTTTCCACATGGTGCTGGTTGGTTTTGCATCCTACCTTTTGATTAGTGTCTATTTTCATCTTTTTACTTGTCTCCTGGCTCACCCCTCTAGATTTTAGAATAACATCCAACCTTGGCATATGTGTGTACAACACTAGGGTATTTTTAGATCCAATGAGGTCTTCCCTAGGCTCTAGGTTATTTTTGGTTCCTACCTTTAACAAATTTTTACTCTTATTCTTATTTTCCTCCTTGTTTTTTGGTTGGTAGGTTTTCATTGAATGGTTTACTACTTCCTGTTTGTTGCCTTGTGAGGCTAGGGTGGTGTTAGAAGTGCTATTTAAATCTTATGGATTGGATTCCTTCCTCCCACCATGGAACTATATTTCTAGGGATATTTTCTCTATAGTATCCTCATCATCATCCAAAATATCATAAAGGAAGATATTACCAAACATATTGTTTAACACCACCATTTGTTTCTTTGCTGCCAATTTATTTTAGATATTGGCACTTGAAATCCTTTAAGATCCATTTTCTCTTCTTGTTTTCGGATATTATGCATGTATTTTCTTGCTAAATGACCATATTTATGATTATTTTTATAGTTGAAAGGTATGTTTTCATAGTCAACCTCTAGCTCCCATGTTTCCTCTCCAAACTATAATGCGATATTTTGGGAGAGGTTTGTTAAAGTCTATTAGGACACATATCTGAATATAAAGAATTTGTTCAAATCTATATGTACTATCAAAAATCATCATGAAAATTCATAAGGTAGTCTTGATTATCATAAATATTGTTGGATTCTAAAATTCTACTAGCAGGCCAAAAAGCCTCATCCAAACTAGTCTTATGGATGGCATCTCTTTATTTGCTTTGAATTTAGTATGTCAAGTTTTATAAAGAGACCCATCCTTCCAAAAACCATGGTACCTTTGGGAATATTTGTTCCTTGTATTATTCAATAGCAAAAATAATAAGAAAATAAGCATTGGGACAAGTAGAGATTTGGACCTCATATTTTGTTCACCATTTTCTAGCAATCCATAGTTTAAATGTTGAAAGGATCGGTATGAACCCCATAAATTAGCATATCAGTCCTCTCCTCTCCATGGATTCTATTCCTTTCTAGATGTCCTCCATGTCCACCTTCACTATCGGGGAACCATCCACTACCTATAAAGACCTTGTTTCAATTTTCCTAGGATCTATCTTAGGCATCCTCAAAGGTCTCTATGGTACCCTTGAGTTATTAATTGCATTTGGATGGGGCTATTCCCCATGAAGGGTATCTCTAAAAATCAATTTTGGAGGTAGCTCCCCTAACTCCTTTCCTGTATTGGGTATTGGTACAGTCCACCCCTTTTGGTGGTATGCCCTCGAATAAATTTTGCTCAAGATTTGGACCATATTTGTTCTTCTTGCTTCAACTTCTCTTATTTGGTCTGCTCATTGTATTTTGTTCCTTGTTCTCTTCAACCCTTGACATCATTTTTGTGGTAGATTGTGATCTCATGTCTCTTTTTGTATTGTAAATTTAAAAGTACTTGATATTTTTTTCTTAGCTCTAAATGACTTGTTAAAAATCATTGTCTACTATATTTTAAATTTACTACATTTGTTTCAGCTAACTTTTCTCCTTATTGTAATTATCCAAGTCAAAATATTCATGTTGACCACTAGGACCAACAAATCCCTTCCTCTGAATTTTCCTTGCAATTTTATCTAAAACCCTTCAAAATCTTCATTCTAGCTCTCCTTTACTTCCCTCTCCCATCTCCAAAACTATAAAGTATATTTTGCTAAGCAATTTATACATAATTACCAACTTTATAATTTGAAGAGATAACATAATAATATAATTATAATATAATATGATTGAAGTCTATTTCAATTCAATATAATCAATTAAAAAATATAGATTAATGTTAATTTAATTTTAAGTTAATTTTATTTTTTTCCTTATTTTATATAATTTTGATATGTGATTGACAATGAGAAAATTACTAATGCACATTTTAAAGAGGTTTTATCATTTTATGTTTTAAAATACTTTTACATTTTTTAGTATTTTTATATCACCATATTTTTTTCTTTGGCCAACTTTTGGTGTCTTCTAGGTGTCTCTTTTTCACGTGTCCATGTTTTTGTTCCCCTAAAGAATTTAGAGAATGAAGTCTCTCTTGAGCAGCAAGCAATAGGTTAAGAAAGAAAAAGATTATGCAATGGTTTACCTTTGCTTTCCTGCATGAGCATGCTTTCTTGGGTCTAATGATTTACAATGCTTTCTAAGGACTTCTGTTCAGCAGATACAACTATCTAAATTGTTTCCAAAAAATATGTGCATAGAAGAAACTCCCCTTGCAGTAGACTTTACAACATATTAGAATGAGGTATTTGAGGTATTTTTTGCTAATGTTTGAACTCAAGATTACCATTTTTTATGGGGTCTGGTAGAATTTACTTCTGTAACTTGTACATTATGTAGTTTTAATTTATTTTTTTAGAGCGGTCGTCGTCGGGGAGCAAATTCCCAAAGTTGGGTTGCGCTCCCGAAGTTGGGTTGCGCTCCCAAAGTTGGGTTGTGCTCTCGAAGTTGGGATGCGCTCCTAAACTTCTGTACAATCGGGTTGTGCACGAAGAAATGTGCGCAGTCGGGCTACGCATGTGAAAAGTGCAAATTCAGGCAGAGGAGGTGGTCAATGCCCGACTGCACTGGTCAATGACAGTGAAGTCCGACTGCGCTGCACAGTCGGGCGGTTGGCTAAGACTTAGCCAAAAATTGCATTTCCCTTCTTTAGGCTGTCCCGTACAACTATGCTCATGACTTATTACGCCTTCGAACTGTGCTGTGTAGTTGGGTGGATAGCTCCACACTTAGGCAAATTTTGCCTTGCAAAATATGCTATTCAAACACTCAAACAAAATGCGGTGACCCCTTGATTTGCTCATGAAGTGTTGTCCTGGCAGGAGAGAAAACTTCTACAGGTGACGTTCATCACTTCAAGGATAGACCCTTTTTAGGATTTACTCCGTTTGAGGAAGCGATTGAAGAAGTTTCACAAGAGGAACAACAAGCCCTGCTAGGAAGGGTTAGCAGTCAATGAATCAAAAGAAATGATTGCAATAAAATGACATTTAGAAACAAAGAAGCAAGTCACAATAAACGTAGATACTGATAGAGCGAAACCCTGCCAAAAACTATAGCAAATCTATTTATTCAAATAAAGGGTTACAAACATCCTCGAACGAGGATATACAAAAATCTGCAGACTAAAGCTGCAGGATAAACTGAGAGGTAAAACAAATGTCGAGTTTGTTGCTTGGACATTAAACAGATGAGCTACTCTACTCACTGAAATGCTCTCGTCTGTTGCTCTGTGAATGACTGCTTTTCTCTTGCCTGTTTCTCCAAAATTCCCCACTCTCCCATATTTGTCTAAAGACCCGAACTACCTTATATAGCCATGGGGAGAGGAAGATAGGGGTTATCCTTTGATAGGTTCTGACAGACCCTAAACTAGGGTTTTTGACCAATCACTAAACTGGAATTAACTTAGCATGCTTGAAAAAATGTGGTGATCAGATTTGTGGTGATCGGATTTTATAGGCATCACATCTGTCAGGAGGCACGTGTGATGTCAAGTCAAAAATTTTGCCGGGATGCCCAACTTCACGAGAGCAGTTCGACTTCGCCCAAGTTCGGAGCGCAGTTTGGTGGAGGCATGAAATCAGGATTAATATTTCTAACACCCTCCTTTAAGCCTGATTTCATGAGTGCTTTGACTCCAAGATGCTCTTGCAATCTATTGAAGTCTTCCTCCTTCAAAGGCTTCATGAAAATATCTACCAACTGCTCCTTGGATCTGCAAAACAGTAGTTGAATTTCTCTGGACTTCACCAACTCTCTGATGAAGTGATAACGAATATCGATGTGCTTCATCCGGCCATGGAACACGGGATCCTTTGACAGTGCAATGGCCAAATTGTTATCACAAAAAATTGTTGTCGTGCCTTTCGGAGGATAGTTTAGTTCACTCAGAACTCTTCATAGCCAAACTGCCTAGCATGCGACTGACGTGGCGGTGACATATTTTGCTTCGGCTATGGACAACGCAACGATGGGTTGCTTCTTGGATGCCCATGAGACTACCCCTGATTCGAGATGGAAAGCATACCCGAAGGTGCTCTTTCGATCGTCGGTGCTACCAGCCTAGTCACTATCTATGAAGCCCACTAGTTCCAACTGGTCCTATCTAGCATAAAATAGGCCATGGTTTCGTGTCCCATTGACATAGCGTAAGATCCTCTTGCCTACTTTCCAGTGTGTGTCCTTTGGAGTCTCCATAAAATGGCTGATCAGACTGACTCCGAACATCAGATCTGGCCGAGTTGCAGTCAAATACATCAGACTACCAACTAGCCTCTTGAATAGAGTTGGATCCACATTCCTCCCTGAATCCAGCTTGCTCAGCTTCAAACCTATGGCAATAGGTGTGATGGCAGGTTTGTTGTCCTCCATCTTGAACCACTTCAGGACATCCTTCACATACTTTCCCTGAGAAATGAAGATGCCATCTTACGATTGGTCAACTTCAATATCGAGAAAATACTTCATCAACCCTAAGTCCGTCATCTCGAACTCCTTCTTCATGGTTGTTCTGAACTGGGAAAACAGTGTTGTGTTGTTGCCAGTGTAAATCAAATCATCCACATACAGGTAGACGATAATGAGCTCACCTACTTCATTTGTCTTCATGTATAGGGTGTGCTCATATGGGCATTTGACAAACCCATTCTCCTAAAAATAGCTATCAATCTAGCTGTACCAAGCTCGAGGCGCCTGCTTCAAACCGTACAGGGCCTTCTTTAGCTTCAGGACTTTGCCCTCCTGGCATTTGATTTTGTAACTTGGTGGCTGGTCTATGTAGACCTCTTCCTCCAACACACCGTTGAGGAAGGCTGACTTGATGTCCATTTGGTACACCTTCCAACCCTGTTGGGCTGCCAATGCCAAGATCATCCTGATTGTGTCAAGTCGGGCTATAGGCGCATATACCTCATGGTAATCGATGCCTGACTTATGCTTGTAGCCCTTTGCCACCAGTCTGGCCTTATGCTTGTCAACTTCTCCTTGGGCATTGAACTTTGTCTTATACACCCACTTGACCCCAATGGTCTTCTTCCTTGTTGGAAGATCTGTCAGTTGCCATGTATCATTCTTTTCAATGGCTTCAATCTCCTTGTCCATCGCCTGCACCCACTTATGATTCTGACTTGCATCTTTGAACTCTACTAGATCAACTTCAGTAAAGAATGCAAATTCAGAGTACTCTTCATCTTCATGGGTTTGGGTTGCCTCGTAGATTTCTTGCAAGCTTTTCATCTTTTCTAGAGTCCTCAAGTTCGAGGTCTTACTTGCAAGTGGAGGCATCAAATATGGTGAGGCTATGCTACTACTGGCATCGCTGCTATTGATTGAGGTTGCAGGTGGTTTCACGCTGCCCTCCTCCAAGTCAACAGACTCCACTACTACTGGCTCAGGCTGGCCAGTCTTTGAATTCTAGTTCTAGGCTTCATCTTCAAGAAACTTCACATCACGGCTGATGATGAGCTTCTTCGTCACAGGGTTGTACAACCTATATGCCTTTGCCTACTCACTATATCCTATGAAAATGCACTTCTTAGCTCTATCATCCAACTTCTGCCGCTTCTCTTCTGGAACATGTGCATATGCAATGCACCCGAACACACGCAAGTGAGCCACACTTGGCTTCACATCGCTCTAGGCCTCCTAAGGGATTTTGTCCTTCACACTTTTGGTGGGACATCTGTTCAGTAGGTAGACTACACATGTTACAGCCTCTACCCAAAACTTGTGTGACAATCCCTTTGCCTTCATCATGTTGCATGCCATCTCCATGATGGTCTGGTTCTTCCTCTTAGCTATGCCAATCTATTGCGGTGTGTATCTGGTAGTGAGCTGCCTCAAAATTCCATGCTTCTTGTAGTAGTTGTGGAATTCATTGGAGATGTATTCACCTTCGCCATCTATCCTGAGAGTCTTGATCTGATATCCGCTCTGTTTCTCCACTAGAGCCTTGAACTCCTTGAATCTGGAAAATGCTTTTGACTTCAGTTTGATGGCATAGATCCAAGTCTTATGACTAAAGTCATCTATGAACATTAAGAAGTATTTGTTATCGACAAACGTGCTGGTCTACATCGGACCGCAAATGTTTGAGTGCACCAGCTCTAGTGGTTGTGATGCTCTCCAAGACTGACCGAAAGGGAACAAATCCCTATGTTGTTTATCGACTAAGCAGCCCTCACAAACTTGATTTTGTTGCTCTATCAAGGGTAAACCCTTCACCATCTACTTCTTGTGTAGCTGATTTAGGCCACTAAAGCTCAGGTGACCAAATATGAGATGCCACAACCAGGTAGCATCTTTCACAACTACACTCAGAGACATCAATGATTCATTCTAAATCTACAATGGAAACATTTTATTCTTCATCATGGACATGGTTGCAATCTGCCCATGCAACTTGTCTCTGATGGTGCAAGCTCCATATTTGAACTGGATCATATGTCCCTTCTGCATGAGCTATCCAATGCTTAGCAGGTTGTGCTTCAAGCCAGGCACATAGTAGACATCATAATCTGCTTCCGTTCGCTAGGCCAGGCACATAGTAGACATCACAAGTTGCTTAGTAGAATCTCTCCTTTTCCCATTATGGAAACCTTACTATTGTTCCCCATATTCACCTCAGACTGGATTGTTTCATCTAGTTGTGAGAACATTTCCTTGTTCCCCATCATGTGGTTGCTGCACCCATTGTCTAAATACCAGACATTCTTCTGGCACTCCTCCTCAATGTTGCAAGTCAGCAGTACGTTTCCTCCTGTCGTATTTTTGGTTTTGTTCATGTAATGGGCCTATGCTGGTTCTCCTTGGCCATTCATTTTCTGCACTATGAGATGTAATGGCCAAACTTCTTGCAATAATAGCACTGGACCTTTGACATGTCCTTCTTCTGACTAGATCCAGCTTGCTGATTTTTTGCATCGCCTCTTCCACCTTGTTGATGGAAATTATAGTTGGTCTCTCCCTCGCTAGGGTTTGACCATCCTCCTTGCTTGTTGCCTTTTCCATGCCTGCCTCTACCTCTTCCTCCATGAGAACTAGAGGCACCATGGTGGGATTCTTGTCTGTCGCTATCTCAAAATGAGACCTGAGCCTTGAATGCTTGCTCTAGAGAGGTCTGAGATGAACGGCTCAACATCTGCTCATGTGTCTGTAGAGAACCCATGAGCTCATCTATCGAGAGGGTTGTCAGATCCCTCGATTCTTTGATTGCTATCACAACCGAGTCAAACTTGGCAGGCAGACTTCTAAGAATCTTCTCCATGATTCTCTGGCTCTGCATAATTTCTTCGTTCAACCGCATCTAGTTGATAATGTTCATCATTCGGGTGAAGAAATCACTCATGGACTCGGACTCACTCATCTGCAGATTTTCAAACTCCCTCCTGAGCATCTATAGCTTCACCAACTTTACCTTGTTGGTGCCTTGGTACGAGCTGGCCAGAATCTCCTAGGCTTGCTTTGCCTTGGTGGTTGATGCGATCCATGAGAATATGGACTCCTCGACCACTTGCATGATGTAGAAGAGGGCCTTTTGGTCCTTCTTCGTGTTCTCCTTCAATAGGTCCTTGTTTTCTTGAGAGAGGGTGGCTAGTGCTGCTGCATCTGTCGGTTCTGGGTAGTCGTTCTCGACTAACTCCCATAGCTCCTGAGATCCAAACATGATCTTCATCTGGATGCTCTAGTAATCGTAATTCTTCCCGTTGAAGCACAGGATCTGCAACTACAAGTTGTTGCTACTGGAAGCCATTCTGCTTCGGTCTTCACGTCAAGGGATCAGTGGCTTTGATACCAATTTGTAGTTTTAATTTTTTTTTAGATTGGCCACCATCGAGGAGAAAATTCTTGAAGTTGGGTTGCGCTCCCGAAGTTGAGTTGCACTCCCAAAGTTGGGTTGTGCTCCCAAAATTCTATGTAGTTAGGTTGTGCATGGAGAAATGTGCGTAGTCAAGCTACACATGTGAAAAGTGTGAAGTTTGGCGAAGGAGGTGGTCAATGCCCAACTGCACTGGTCAACGACAGTGAAATATGACTGTGCTGCACAGTCGGGCGGTTGGCTAAGACTTAGCCAAAAAATACGCTGCCCTTCTTTAGGTTGTCCCGTCCAACTGCGCTCATGACTTATTGCACTGTCGGACTACGCTGCGCAGTCGGGTGGACAACTCCACACTTAGGAAAATTTTGCCTTATAGAATATGCTATTCAAACACTCAAACAAAATGTGGTGACCCCTTGATTTGCTCATGAAGTGTTGTCCTGGCGGGAGAGAAAACTTCTGGAGGCGACGTTCGTCACTTCAAGGATAGACCCTTTTTAGGATTTACTCCGTTTGAGGAAGCGATTGAAGAAGTTTCACAAGAGGAACAACGAGCCCTGCTAGGAAGGGTTAGCAGTCAATGAATCACAAGAAATGATTGCAATAAAATGACATTTAGAAACAAAGAAGCAAGTCACAATAAATGTAGATATTGATAGAGCAAAACCCTACCAAAACCTATAGCAAATCTATTTATTCAAATAAAGGGTTACAAACATCCTCGAACAAGGATATACAAACATCTACAGACTAAAGCTGCAGGATAAACTAAGAGGCAAAACAAATATCGAGTTTGCTGCTTGAACATTAAACAGATGAGTTACTATGCTCACTAAAATGCTCTCGTCTGCTGCTCTGCGAATGACTACTTTTCTCTTTCCTATTTCTCCAAAGTTCCCCACTCTCATCTTGTCTGAAGACCCGAACTACCTTATATAGCTATGGGAAGAGGAAGATAGGGGTTATCCTCTGACAGGTTCTAACAGACCCTAAACTAGGGTTTTTGACCAATCGTCGAACTAGCATTAACTTAGCATGCTTGAAAAAATGTGGTGATCAGATTTACGACGATCGGATCTGTCAGGCGTCACATCTATCAGGAGGCATGTGTGACGTCAAGTCAAAATTTTTTTTGGGATGCCCAACTTCGCGAGCACATTCCGACTTCACCTAAGTTCGGAGTGCAGTTTGGCGGAGGCGTGAAATCGGGATTAATATTTCTAACACATTCTTCTTATCAATTTTCTTTCTTCCTATCTCTCACTTGAATGGACTAGTTAGGCTCTGACCCTTTCCAACGTTTTCTAATTGAAATGACTGTCTTAGATGTTCAAATCTAAACTCTGGCCATAACCTGGGGATTTTATGTGTGCTCTAAATATTGAAGTTTAATGAACTTAGAACATGAAAATTTGTGTAGATAATTGTAAAAAAAAAAATGAATGACATGATAAGATCTACAGTATTTTTTTCTTTCCTTCAACAACCTATGTTCCATGGGGACTAGACTAAAATTGCTCCCATAATATCAATTGTTTGTCAACTTTCGGGGATGGCCATTATATTATTTCTATTAATCAAGACCTAAAATGTTTTGAATTATTACTTTTCTCCCTTCATTGTATATGAATAATGTTCATTAATAGTCTAAGCTGCATGTAAATGGATATATTACAGTAACTGAAATGGTTACAACAAATTTTAAAGATGTTGGATATAACATTATAAAAACTATACATTATATAAATACTTATACACAAAATAAGTTTTATATAAAATATTTTCATTAGGAAAGCAAATGTTATATATATTTTTAATTTCATGTCATCAATACAACTATAGATATATCTAGGTTATATTTATATGCCCTTTATATGGATGAAATAAGGGCGTCTATTCAGATACGTTTAGGTATGTTCAAGTGTATTTGGATATAGTATTATTTGCATTTAATATGTGGATACCAGTATTTGAGTAAGAGAATTATTAGACATAGTAACATTCATAATATTATGATATATTATATTATTTATGGATTGTGATTTCTTTGATTGTAACTATGTCTTTTAGTTTTTTTTTCTATATCATTTACTTGGTATATGTATGATTGAGTATTTGTCTTGTTAGTATCAACATCCTTCATTTAAGTATTGTCATTTTTATTGTTAAGATTGATATAATTAGTATCTTATAAATATTTGAATGGGTTTAGGATGAATTAAGTGATACAAATTTCTTGAGAATTCAAGTTATGTTTGAAATACAAAATTTTGTGTTGTTGTTGGTCCTCATTCATCCATGTGTTATAACATGTTTTTCCTATTTTACAAGAAAACATTGATGTAATCAAGTGGCATTAGTTCAATTGGTTAAATTCCTCAATATTTAAGGAGGAGACCAAGGTTCAAATATTACCAAGAGATACATGGATAACATCTAAGCTTTGTTGTAATACCACTATGTGGTGATGATGTAAAACGCATGGGTCCTGTTTCAATCCCATATAACCAATTGAAAAAAAGAATTGATGTAAACAATCTAGATCAACACAATTTGTTGGAGGATTGAATAGAGGTTGTTTTATGTTTTGTGGTTTTGTAAATTATAATTGTGTGTTCTTGGAAAATTATTGAGATTGGAAATGTTTTTAAGTCATATTTTATGTTTTCGTGTTTGTACTTATGGAAGTAGCCTTAACTAGGCTTCCTCAATTGTTCCTTAGTTGGAATGTTTTCTAAATCTTGTTGATATTATGGAAAGGAGTTGTGATCATTTATTGGTTTCTTATCCTACATTTCAATTCTTGTGATTTTTCACTAGCTTCATTTCTATTTTGAAGAACTATTGTATTACTCATCATTATAAATTTATATTATTTGACTTAGCTAAAAGGGTATACACATCAATCTATTCCTAGTACTTTCCTAACAATAATTTCTATAAAGTGATGGAAAAGAAGTAAATAAAGCTATGATATGACATATAATAAGAATAAATGATAAGAAATAAATATTTGATTGATTCTATTTTTAAAATCAATATTAAACTAAACAATATTTTTTTGTTAATGTTACACCTTTAGTATTGATGCTTTAAGTAAATGAACATTCTAGCTTTTGATGACTTTTCTTGTGGTTTCACTGGACTTTAATGATGATATTTTTGGCTAGTCCTTTGAGGTATAGTATCTATGTTATCTTTCTTTGTTAATTATTTCTTTTCTACCTATACTTGTGGTTCATCGCTTTGTATTAAAACCTCTGCCCAATTCTTGGTCATGCCTTTTTCTTGTCTCAATTCACCATATAAATATCAATATGCATAACACCTTCTATAACATTACTTATTCATATTTCATTATATAGTATTCTTGTCTATAACGACCTATATTCAACTTTATCTAGGTTTCAATATCATTATTTGATCACATAATATTTTTCCCCCTTCTATTGCACACAATTCTAGATTAATTGTTTAATAATATATTTAGAAGACTTGTAAGAAACATTCTTGGCCAAAGCAATTATTAAATAATTTTACCTTTCAACCTTGAGGTTACCAACTATCTAAATAAATTTTTGTAGTTAAACTGTTTGAAGGCACATTAGCTATAATAAATAGTCAATTTTACATTTAATAAGTGGATGGTGTTTTGCATCAATGATTTCTTGTGGCTTTGTAATACCTACAATTAGTAGTTTGTTGATTACATTGTTATCCAATCATCATATATTATTTGAAATACCTTGTTGGTTACTTGTGGGTTTACTATGTGTGTTAATGACAATGTAGAGGCTGTAACAAAATTTTTACCTAAGCTGATTTTTTAATGTCCTATTTATTTATGTTCAACAACAAAGAATCCGTAAGACTAGAGAAATCAATGTGAGGGGCATTTGTGAATGATTTAATTTGTACTTATAAATATTAGGTTTTAATGCTTTTTTACACCATGCTAAGGGTTATGTCCTTCTTAGTCTACTAATTAATAAGCTTTTTGTCTTAACATGCATCTAATATTTCGTATAAGTATTAATTTTCATATTCTCATTCAAATACTCTTTAAATACTTTTCTAGGCCTTCATATTGATAAGAGGGTAATTAATCTAGATATGATATTTATCAACAATATATTTAGATCATTCTCTTGGTCCTAAGTTGGTCTTCTACAATAAACTTTTCATTAGGATTGAGCATGACATTATTACTCATCCTAATTATGTCTAATGACACTGGATGCATAGCCTTAGGATTCTCTTGGTCATATCAGAGTATGCTCATATTAGTTGTGGACCATCATATTTCTTGAGAGGATAAGGTATGTTATCATTGCTTTATTTGATAGGTGCAGATTGAAGAACATTTTATCAATAGGTATCTTGTTTATTATAAAATTCAAAGGAGTTATTATGTAGGGAGATGAATTGACATATTTGTATAATCAAATAAATGAAGTTTTATCATTTTGTAATTTGTATACTAAGTGATTGATGAAATAAGAGTATGCATAATTTTAAAGTCCATGTAATTAGAATGTAAATGTAATTTGGATGTCAAGTAATTAAAAGTGTTGTGTTGGGGTAGTTTGGGTAATGTATAAGGAAGTTGTGGAAGTTGGCAACTACCCCCTTTTCTAGAAAATGTATAAGTAGACCCCTTAAATTTTTCAAATACTCTAAATGATGATCTATCATCCATATATTTATTTATATTTGAGAGCCTATGTGCATGTTGCTATTTGAAGTGTATTATTTGTTGTTTGTCAAAGTATGATGTATTGTAGATATTTTTTATGTAGGATAAATATTGTGTGCACAATGTATCATTTTTTAAATTGTGAGTTATTCCCATTGTATATATTTTATTTAAGTGGGAATGGAATTGTGTTGTATTCCACTTTTACAATATGGAGGTGTTGCTTGTTCAAAGTCAGATTGAGTTTGTTGACATGGATTTGTGATGAGAAAATTACTGAGGAAGATATGCAACAACAACAATTGGATGTAGTTGGTGAATAAAGTAGTTCTCCTTAGGATGAAGGAATATTAGAAATTGTAACAGAAGAAGACACAAACTTGTTTGTCGATATTGATGAAGGGTTGATGCATGAAGCATATGTAAAACCAGACATATAAGTAGACATGCATAGAGGAGATGCATAAGGGTATTTTTATAGAGTTACATGATGATAAATTACATAATAACATAAAGTTACATGATAATAAGGTCTTACATGGTGAAAAATAGTTACATGATGATAAAGAGTTATGTAATGAAGAGGATTTACATGATGATAAAGAGTTATGTGGTGAGAGAGAGTTGTGTGATGATGAGTTATATGCTGATAAAGAGTTACATGACAAAGACCATAATGGTAAAGTTAGTTATGTACAAGTATTGATGCATGAGGAAGAAGCATAATTGCTCATGCATGAGGGATACATGCAAGGGTGAATATAAGATGATGAAGTGTAAGTGTTCAAGTAGGAAGTAAATATGCACATCAACAAGGAAATTTGTACAAGTAAATATGTGCATGTCAATATGGAAGTGTACATTGATGAATATTGGCAAGTGTGTGGTAATATATGTAGAAGCAACATAAATACATGTAAAAATGAATGAGTTTATGCAAGCAAAGACATATGTGCAAATAGATGAGCTTATGTAGGCAAAGACATACATGCAAATATGGTTGTTCATATTCACATTGATGAAGTTGGACATGACGAAGCTGACAATAAGTTTGATCAAGGATAAAACTTGGTTTTATAGGAAAGGCTTGAAGTGGTTATAGCAAGTTGCATAGTAGAAGAATGCATGATAAATTAATAACATTGGAGCAATTGCAAGTTGGGGTATTTGATTGTGAGAAATATGAGAGTTTGACATTAGTGTAAGTGCAAGATTGCATGTCAAACAATGTGTAATATAGAATTCCAACACAAGAGCAACTATAGGTAAATGTGCTTGATGGTAAGTTGGACAAGAGTTTGACATTGAAACAACTATAGATTGTCAGGTGCATGGGACGAGATTTTAGCATGATAGAAAATGTAGTGAGGTGAGCCTAATGATGTGCATGAAGAGAGAGAGATACAAATAACCATTGCTAATGTCAAATCAATCTATCATGACAAAGATAAATTTTGGCATATTATGTAAGTGTTCCATGTACAAAATATACCTTATAATGTGGAAACTGAATGGGCATAATAATGACATAGACTAGAGGAGATTATTCTCTATATTTAATGGAATAACAATAAATTGGTACATGAGATTTCTAGAGGGAAAATATCAAACTTGCAATAAGTTGCATGAAGCATTCGTGAAGGAATTTTGGTTGTTCCATAATGATGATGAGGTCATTGCTAAAATTTATAAAATGGAATAGAGTGAGAAACAATGTTCTCGGTCCTACAATTGGATGTTGAATGGGTTTTTTCGATCTAAAATAAGTTATGTTAGATGCATTGAAGAAGATGTGGTTTATAGAGGGACTTTTTGTGTATCAAAATAATATCAAGGTGGTTCCTCTAACATCATATCGAGGACTTTGAGTAGACCTTAAACTTAGAAAGTGATTCAAATATGTCATTAAAATTTTAGGGTTATGTTAATTATGAGGGTGACAAAAATTCTAAATATAGAAGTAATTCTAATATTGAGAGTGGTTGTGATAGTGAGAGTGATGATGTTGATAATTAAAGTAGTTTATTACCCAATTGTTGGGGTTGAGAAGTCAGTGAAGGAAGTGAATCTAAAGAGAAGAACAATGATGTCGATGATGAGTGTGACTTGGAGAGCACAAGATCATAGCTATATGTATATGTAACACAAAGGAAAATTGTTCCAAAGGAGAATGTCATCCATAAGCTCTAGAAAACTAGGAAAAGTAAAATTGATTATGATACTAAGGGAAGACCCATTCTGTAATGTTGAAAATTTCATTTATGGGGGCACTTTGCATGTGAATATAAAAGTGCTATAAGTTGAGATGAACTAGTGATGTATAGAGGGTTCAAAGAGTTAGAGTAGATTCATAGTCCTAGCTAGAAATTAGAGGAGGCAAACTTTATAAACCTAATTGTAATTAAAGAGATAAACTTGATTGCAATCAAGGAGGTAGAGATTGGGTAAATAGTTGAAGCTACACAAGAAAAGGAGGTTGCATAAGTGGATGATGTATATGATAAAGTGAGTTATGAGTATAAGTGAATAGTAAATACAATGAAGAAAGATGTAGTTTAATGTATAACCATCTACTAGGGTTGTCTAGCCATCTATATTGGATAGTATAAATACAAAACCCAATTATTAGGGTTTAGGTTGTCTGAATGGGGATGCAATTTATTTTGGATGACTTGGCCAAGGGGAGAGGCCATTAGGGATTTTTTAGTTGTTTAGGGGAAATGAATCAACCCTAGATAATATTTAGACCTTCTATTTAGGAAGACATCCATTAGGTCCACCCCTTGATATTTTGGAAGAATCAAGAGGCTTCTAGATGACCCTTAAGCTATCAAGCCTAAACTAGAGGTTTTTTGGGGCCTACCTTGACCATATATGGAGACCATATGAGAATTAGACAACCCTATCATTTGTAAAGATATACCGAGACCATTTGAAAACCATACAAAGTTGTCTATAGGCCAAGTTTGGAAGGATGTTGAGGTTGAGTCATTTGGTAAACATGTAGGGTTATCTTAGGAAGGGGATGGGTTGTTTAGAGGATGGGATGGAAATAGGCCATTAGGAAGCCAAGTGGGGTATTTTAAATGAAGAAAAGAGGTGTGTGGGATTTGTGCCATCCCATGAAGTAGATGGATTAGGCTCTTTAGATGGCTAGATGGGTCATTTGGACCATGGGCATACAATAATCATCTAGATGTATACATAGGTTATCTAGCCACCTAGATCATCTGGAACAAAGTGTTGACGTAGTTTGAAATGGGATGTGTATGATTTTTGATCAAGCCTACCATGTGCAAGGAGAAAGGAGTTCACAAAATATGAAAATGACATGCGAGATGAGTAGTTGCATGCACACTACACCAAAAAAGGGCTTTAATGGTGGCTAAATTAAGGTGGTTTTTTATGACGATAAAAAACCACCCTAATAGATCCTAAGAGGGTGGTTTATAACCGCCCTCTTAGGGTCACCCTAAGAAGGAAGCTATAAATCGCCCTTGTAGGACTAAGATGATGATTATAAGCCACTATCTTAGGGGTCATACTAAGAGGATGGTTTATAGGGTTATTGTTACAAATGATAGGTGAGAGCAAAATAATAATTAATCATTTCATTAACCATAGCATAGAATAGCTATAGGCTTAAGTAGGTTACAAAATAGGAATTAACAATAGATCCTATTTCCAAGCTAACAACTAATGCGCTATGAGATATAAGCGCCTAACCTACTAACCAACTAGGGAGTTAACGTAGTCAAGTTGACTACGACTACCTAGTTACCATAAGATATTCTAAACAGTGAATATTTTCATGGTAGAAAGTAAAAACATGTCGTAAAAAGTAATTTCTTACTTTTTACCATGTGGTCAAATAAAAACTACCTAATTTAGGAAATAGGTAATTATCCCAAATGATGGAATATTACTCTAACATACCCCCTTATTACATTATTTGGGTAATGCACATACATCCTCCTATACAAAAATATTTGGGTAAAGTATATAACTGTCCCAATACAGTGAAAAAAAATGTTGATTTGTTGGTTCTTGCTCTATCACAGTGTCCTGGCTGCTCCTAAGCAAAAAATAGATCATTCCTCACTTTGTATTCACATCAACGAATGTCCTTATGTAATCTTGTCATCCAACTAAATTGCATGGGTAGCCAGCTGCTGCAATAGCTAGGTGTAGTAGAGTAGATCACTTCATATGAGGTTCATTTAGTTACAATATGAGTTTGTAAAAGATAAGGTAGCTAAGGTGTCATTCGCTATCGAAAATGCACCCTTATACGTTCCCCCCTTCTTGTTGCAAAACATGTTGTAATTAATTTCTAAAAGAAGTATGACTAAGGTGTTGGTCGCTATCGAAAATGCACCCTTATAAGTCTTCTTCCCTTTTTACAAAAAATTGTGAAGAAAAGAAATGTATATCCCCCCTTAATTGCAAAAGATGTGCAACTCAAGAAGCTTTGTGAAGGATTTTACAAATATTGCCTCCTAGGCAATTTTACACCAAAAAATTCCCTCCTTTTGTTACAAGAACTTCAAACAATGAGAGTTTGCTATTTTGAAGCCTAAAAGAGGTACAAATACCCCTTTATTACAAGTAATTCAAACAAAAACTTATGCTATTTATGAAGCCTAAAAAAAAAGAGAGGAAATGGTGCTTGCTTAAGGTGACAAAATGTGTTTTCCCTCTACATTACTGTCTTAGAAATGAGCAATCTGTGTGCTTTCTCTGAACTAGAATCATAATCAGAATTAGACACTTCACTAGCAATATTGCCTTTGTTTTGCTTCTGTGTTGTGCCTTTGTCTTTCATCTTAGTTTTCCATGCTGAATAATTAGGACCCTTTAGCAATTGTGTATCACTTAAGTATTTATTGATAGTTGCCATGATTAAGGTCCTATAATTTGTACTAAGATGATTTTTATTTCACTCTTAAGTGATATTTAATGGCACCTACCTGAAAATTCTCTTTAAGAGAGATAATCAGTTGGAGGAAATTAAGCCAAACAAATAAAAGATGAAATATAATTCATTCAAAAAGATATTTAATGGCACCTGTCTAAAAATCCTCTTGAAGAGGGATAATCAGTTTGAGGAAATTAAGCCAAACAAATAGAGTGAATTAGGGGTTTTTGTTTTTAGGAGAGAATATCAAGTGAATATTGGCTTTAAATCTGTGCAATGGTTAACACAAATTTATTAGTGAAATTTTGGGGTATGGAGTGTTCTTGATTTTATGAATTATAATTGCAAAAGAAATATTGCAATAATAAAACAAGAATGCCCACAAAATTCTTATCACCTAGGTGTCGGATGCAACCGAAAATGCACCTAATTTGCCAATGAAGGTGTTGAGTAAAATAAAAAATGCACCTTTTAATTTTTGCAACAAAATGTGAAATTGTGTTGTGCAAAAAATTGATATGTTATGTCTCCTCCTTGTCTTACAATTTTGCAAAAGAAGTACAATGTTGTCTTCCCCCATTTATTTTGCAAAATTAACAAATCGAGCACTCCTTCCAAGACAAGTCGACACACGACCCGCGTTTGAAAGGCTTCCAGACCAGTCGACAAATGACTTGGTTTTGATGGACCCAAGGTTTCAAATTCTTCTCAAGTTTGCAAAAAAAATGTGCAATTTTATGTCTTATATCCCCTTTTGGAGAAAACAAATGCACAATGCCAAGTTTGATGTTTTGCAAGTTTTGGAGTCTCCTTGTTTTCTAATTTTGCAAGCAAATGTCTTATATCCCCTTTTTATGTTGCAAAATTACAAGGTTTGAGAAGTTGTGTAGGTTTCCTAATTTTGCAAGAATAATGGTGCTCTTAAATGTCTTATATCCCCTTTTTGAGAGAAAACAAAAGCCCCCTTTGATTTGTAAATTGCAAAAAAAATAACCCTCTTTTCTTTAATTTGCAAAATTTAAATAAAAAAATTTATCATATAATTTAATTTAATAAAAAATAAACTAATGTCTTATAAAAAAAAAAATTAAAAAAAAAAAAAATTTTTTTAAACATAAGTTATATGTTAATTTATTAAATCAAATATAAAAAAAAACTTTTAAATTTAAATAAAGTTGAAATTAAAGAAAAAAAAATTCTTTACCTTGGTTTTATAAGGCAAAAGAATGCCTTTTGACTCTCGGTGGGAGTCAAACCCTTGATTCCCCGCCTAGGGCCTTAGCCCGACCCGATCAACCGGTCGGGCTAGAGGGCCCGATGGGAAGGAAGGCACCAGTCGTGCCCTTTAAAGCCTTCTTTAGGCTTTAATAGAAGGAAATTAAATTTCCTTCGGGACTTTTAGTCCCACATTGCCTAGAAGGCAATGTTTTTTCTCTTTAAAAGAGCAAAATTGCATATAGCTCTATCACTACCTGCGGGCAGTCAGTACCCTGCATGGCTGGTTTTGCTGCCAACCACATGGATTGTTAGCGTCACGACATGTGGCTAGTCCACCACGTGTTGCCCATGGCTAGTCCACCACGTGTCGCCCAGTTTCAGGTCCAGTGGCATGTGGCTCAACACCATGTGTCACGTTTGTATGTGTTTGCTTCATCAGGTTTAGTCAGTGCCACATGTCACATTTGTATGTGTCTATTTTTTAGGTCCAGTTAGCACTCAGTAAACACCACGTCACCATGTCAACCCCACCTCACACTATCACTTGTCACCTCGTAGGTTGGTCCAGTCAGCTGTTTGATGCCACCTCATGCTGCCACCTATCACCTCTAGCTTAGGGCTCTGTCTCAGTTTTTGTGTAGCCATAGGTTTCTTGCCTTATCAATGTTAGGTTGGTGGATCGTCGATCGGTGGGATCTACCTTGGATTCGAGGGTGCTTCTGCCCTTAAATTTTGTACACCTGATAGTGTATCGGGGGTGGTCCCCTTTGTCAAGATACCTTTCCCACGTCAGTGCTGACAGGGGTGATCCCCTATGTCAGCCTGGCTATCCTGTTCTCATGTCAAAGCTGACATGGATGATCCCCTCTGTCAGTCTCCCGACCTTGAGCTGACAGTGGTTGGCCCTTAGATTTAGAAGGTGCTCTTGCCCTCTTGTCTAGGTGGCTACCTCAAGTGGGTCGGTCTTCCTTGTTCGACCTCCAGAGGGTGCTCCTACCCTCATTGAGTGGTTGATCGGCTACTAGTTGGCGGTTTAAGGAGGGTGCTCCTGCCCTCTCTTAGTCGTTTGGTCACCTGCCTCCTCGAAGGCTCTGTGGGCCCGAGAATGGTGGAGCTACCAAGAAAAAACAACCTTAGGAGATTACAAGATTAATTAATGAACATGAATAAATCAAATCCTACTCCTTGGAACGAGAGTCGCTTTGTCCAGCTTGGAACATCTCTCGTCTTGTCCAGAGTCGCCTTGTCCAGCTTGGAATGTCTCCTGCCTTGCCCAGTTCAGTGCTTCCTCCCTCCGTGGCTCTGATGCCAATGTTAGAAACGATAGGTAAGAGCAAAAAAATAATTAATAATTTCATTAACTATAGCATATAATAGCTATAAGATTAAGTACGTTACAAAATAGGAATTAACAATAGATCCTATTTCCAAGCTAACAACTAACGCGCTATGAGATATAAGCGCCTAACCTACTAACCAACTAGGGAGTTAACATAGTCAAGTTGACTACGACTACCTAGTTACCATAAGATATTCTAAACAGTGAATATCTTCATGGTAGAAAGTAAAAACATGTGGTAAAAAGTAATTTCTTACTTTTTACCATGTGGTAAAAAGTAATTTCTTACTTTTTACCATGTGGTAAAAAGTAATTTCTTACTTTTTACCATGTGGTAAAATAAAAACTACCTAATGTAGGAAATAGGTAATTATCCCAAATTATGGAATATTACTCTAACAATTATCTAAGAGGGCACTTTATAACCGCCCTATTAGGGATAAGAGGGTGGTTTATAATTGCCATTTTAGGGATAAGAGGATGGTTTATAATCGCCCTCTTAGGGGAACCCAAATTGTTTTGGGTGCCCCTATGAGGGTGGTTATAAACCGCCCTCTTATCCTTAAGAGGGTAGTTATAAATCACCTTCTTAGAGGTAGTTTAGATATTTTTCTAATAGGCGGGCTTAAACCCCTACATAGTGACATCATTGTTTAATCAAAGCTTTACAAATAGATAGTCCATTTACCTTAGATACTGCAACCTCCATGCCATGCCTTAGCTATCGCAACCTCCACACCACACACACAACCTCCACAACACACCTTAGCCACTACAACCTCCACATTGCATGCAAAAACTAGGGCTCCTAGACTTTGATTTATGTTATTTATTTTTTGGTTAGGATTTACCCTGATTGCAACCTCCACGCTGCATGCACAACCTCACACCGTGTGTTAGCTATTGCAACCTCCACATCGTACGCACAACCTAGGGCTCTCAATATTTGATTCATGTTCATTTTTTGGTTGGGGTTTGCCCTAACTACACCCTCTACACCGAGTGCACAACCTCCACACCACATCTTAGCTACTACAACCTCCACACCAAGTGCACAACCTAGGGCTCCTAAGCTTTGATTTGTGCTATTCATTTTTTGACTTGAGGTTTACCCTAAAATTTATTTGAAACTTCTAGGGCTCCCAAGCTTCGATTCATGCTATTCATTTTTTGGCTAGGATTTTCCCTAAATTTCTCTAAAACTTATGCTAATTTACCCTAAATGGTGAGAGATAAGGACCAAAGCTGAAGGTACAAAATGGGGTATGAAGATGAATTTAATATTGGAAGAGACGAGGTTAGTTAGGTTTAGTGAATTTTGCATTATTTTAGGTATTTTTGCAATTAGGGTTTAGAATTTTTTAGTTTGTAATGTTGTGTTTACGCATGATATTTGTAAAATTTAAACCCTAATGTTGTGTTTATGTATGAGGGCCATTAGAATTTTACTGAATTGGATAAGATGACCTTAAGAAATTTTAGAGATAACAATTAATTTAGCTTAGAATTATACCATTAAGCAACCATGTATAACAAAGACATATTTTCAAAACTTGAGGACATCAATAATCTGCACAATTAATTCACCATTTTAAAGTTTGATTTCATCTTGTTCATGACATTGCAATATGAAATCTTCTTTCTTTACAAAACAAACTCAGAAATAAACTAATTATTATAGGGTAAAAAAACACACATTCTTCTTTGAGATTTAAGTGTAAATAGAAATCACCTACTTACTATCTCCATACAAGAAATTGTCGCATATCATTATACATTTGGGATTATAGTCTCCTGGTCTACTATAGTCAATAACTCAGGAATAAGTAATTAGCAAATTATTTTGCTATTTTATCCATTGTTTCATATGGTAAGCACTGATTTTCTATGTTCTATTTGTTTGATGATAAATAAAAGGGTGATATATACATAAATTTAAAAAATAACAATATATTTTATTGCTTCCAATCCCTACACAAGAGCAATACATTATGCTTTGTTGTTGGTAGTGGTATAATATTTAAGTTATCCATTGTATATGACCTCTCTTCTTGTAGCATTATAAACAACAATTGGAAATCAATTTTCTTTGCTTGCTACAATTTACAAAGGCCATGCATGAATCATTTTATAGTTGGTTATGTTATAAAATATTATTCTTTAACTAGGACCTTTAAAACATTACAAAATTTAGTTTTTGAGAAAGAAACCATAGTTCTTATATATTATAATCTCATGCTAAAAGGTTAACCTCAGCACAAGTGAATAAGATCAAGAAAAGTGCCAGAATTATTTAGGTTCCTAATATACCTTAGAAGCAAGGATTTTGTGGCAAGTAAGAAAGAGAAAATATTCATAGGTATCCATAGAGAGAAAATTCATAAAAATAATAGTTGATATTTATCAGTCAAACTATTGTATCTAGATGCTCTATATATCTGCAATACACATTTGTGATAGTGATGTGTGACACTCAAAACAACAATATTTTTATATAGGGCCTGTGTAGCATATTTTGAACTTCAAAATACCTCTAAAATTATTGCTTGCTTAAATAAATTGTACTTCTAGTATATTGATAGATACAATTGTAATAACATAGTTGCATTGTATACCTAATCCTCAACCAATATGACTCCAATGCTACAAGCAAATATCTCCATTGACCATCTATTGGTTGAAGTTTTTTAGATCAGCAAGATCTTAGAGTGCTTGTGCTATCCTCATATTTTCTACTACTCAATTCACTTTTCCAATTGAAGGATTTCTCCCAAACTAAATTATCATTGGCTTTTCTTTTAACACATATTGATGTGCCATTTTTAATGCATGATCTGCAAGTTTTGTAGATGGGAAAGTTACAAATGCTTGGCCCCTCATCTGGTCCTCCTACAGTAACTTTATGCTAAGTCCAGATTTGGCTTCCTCCACGCTTTCAAAAAGGGACCCAAATATGAAGTTTAAATCATCCACAATTACATATTTTGCCAAGTTCTTAACATATAGAATATGAGCTAGAATTCCAAGAGTATAATTCTTAAATATTGGAAGGACTAGAATCTCAGTAGCAGGCAGCTTTCCAGATTTTATCTAGACACATGATATTTGAACATTATCAAGGTTGGTGTTGGACATTTGAGGTAATTTGAGGCATTTTATGTTGTCATTGATGTCACATGGATCATTGATGTCACATGGATCACATTTGGTTTTGGTGGCTATTTATAAGGTTTTTGTGAAAACCAAGGCAGGAAAAATAAAAGGTTTTATTTAAAACCATGGATGGTAGATTTGAAATGGGTTTTTCTTAAAACCCGGTTTAGGCTTTCGTTTCATCGAAAAAGGTGCCCCGGAGATGGAGATATTCAATTTTGAATATTTGGTTTAAATTTTAATATTTAAAATTTATTTTTAAATTTTAAAATTAAAATTACCTCAGCGCCGACGTCATCATCAAAAAGAAATTAATTTAAAAGTGCTGTCGACGTCTACAAAAATTAAAGGGAAGTTACATATAAATACAAAGGCTTTTAATTCAAAAGCCTTGGAATCGTGAGCAAGAGGAGATAAGACGAAAAGCGCCGAAATCTTCGTGTGGCAGCGTGGTCCAACGACGATCGAGGGGAGTGCAAAGGTTTTTGCTTGCGAAAGAGACAAGGTTCGATTCCCATGGGTTAGAGTTTCGAGCAAGAGAATTGGCCCACATTTTTCTTTTGACGTGAGCAAGGGGAGAAGGACAAAAGCGCATTCTGCGCTCTCTGTCCTATGCGAGCGCGTAGCTCGCGTGGTCTTTGGCGCCGTGGTTGAGGATTGTTTGGGCAGAGACGAGGGTTCGATTCCCTCTAAGAGGCAAGTAACGTTTTTATTAATAAAATTTTTATTATTGCCTAATTTTGGAGAAATAAGGTGATGAGGGTTGATTTGATTTCTTTTGGAAGGCAAGTTTAAAAGCACTTTTAGAAAAGAAGATAATTTTGGTATTTTATTTTTATAAAAGTATATCATATTATATATCGTTGGAAAGCTTATTTCGAGGGCTATTTGACTAACTCATTTAGAAGGAGAAATAAGGTGTATATAGAGAGATATTTCTATTTTTGTAAAGGGGTTCAAAAGTGAAGATTGTTGTGCTCTTTTTCAAAGTGTGTTGAGTGTGGCAGATTTCCAAAGAGGGTTCTTCACTTCATAAAAGGTATGGGCACATTCTCCTATTGATTGTTTATGGTGGTTGATTTCTGAAATATCATTGGAGGGAAAAGGATTGTTTGTGGTTTCCTTTTCGAAAGTGGTTGGTTGAATGCATCAAGGTTTTCTAAATTGAGAGTTGTGTTTAAACCTTGTGTTATAAGCATAGTGGTTGAAGCCCATTGATTGTGAAAGAACTTGAGTTAGAAAAGAACATGAGTATCATTGTTATGTGAGATTTGTGGTTGAGCATTGTTGGATACATTTGAGTTGGTTGATGCATACTTGGACTAGGGTTTTGTGAGTTGTCCCTTGTGGTGATTGGTTGAGTTGAGTTGATTGAGCCTAGTCAAGTGGGGGGTTCTAAACCTAGTTGAGAGTGAGATTAGAACATATTGAGTCTCTAACAATTCTCTTTATGCTTCTATGAGTTGATTTGAGTTGAGTTGAGATCATTGTGG
The DNA here is from genome assembly GCA_028583015.1 of Wollemia nobilis. Taxonomy (NCBI): domain Eukaryota; kingdom Viridiplantae; phylum Streptophyta; class Pinopsida; order Araucariales; family Araucariaceae; genus Wollemia; species Wollemia nobilis. Next base: position 4,933,912 of record JAQPPZ010002524.1, read on the forward strand.
ATCATTGTTGTTATCCATTGAAGAGTATATTGCCATTCATTGTTGAGTTCATATTTGAGATTTACCTTGATAGAGTTGTGGATGAGTTTTGAGTGCTACTTGAGCATGATTGGTTGAGTCTTTGAGAAGATATTTGGGATAGAATTTTGGATAGATTTGTGGATTTGTGTATGATTGATTGAGCCTTTGGGAAGGCCCTTTATGGATAGTTTTGGGATACTTTGGATAATTTTTGGGCAAGTTCTTGGTGAGCTTGCTAGAGCAGATTTGGGCAAGTTCTTGGTGAGCTTGCTAGAGCAGATTTGGACAAGTTCTTAGTGAGCTTGTTAGAGCAGATTTGGACAAGTTCTTGGTGAGCTTGTTAATAGATTGGAAGTTCTTGTGAGCTTGTTATTCAGATTGGACAAGTTTTATGTGAGCTTGTTAAGCAGGTTCTATGTGAGCCTATTGAGCAGGTTCTTAGTGAGCCTATTAATAGAGCTTTGGAGGTGATAGAGTATAGAGGATAGAGTCTCAATGGATAGAGATCCAACAACCAGCATAGTTGAAGATAGATCTGAGTGAGGAGTCTTCAAGTGGAGAGAGGTCCACTAGTTAGTGCAATAGAGAGACAGAGTCTTCTAGAAGATCACATAGCTAGAGTAGAAGGGGAAAGAGTTCTCATTTGGATAGAGATCCATAAACATTGTAATTGGGAGTGATTCCCAAAGAGATTGATTGAGAAAGTTTTAGTAAAATATTTTCTCCGTGGAGTAGCCCACATTGGGTGAACCACGTAAATTGTGGTGTCTCTATTGTGTATGGTTTCTATGCATTGTTTTGATTACTGCTATTGATACTGTTATCTTTACACAACATAATATTGAATTGGAAGAAAAAGTAAAAAGTGGTCTTATATTGTTCACCCCCCTCTCAGTATAAGCTTGTGTTCTTCAATTGGTATCAGAGCGGGTTCCTTCGAAAAGGCTAACAACTTGAGGGCAGATTCTACTGGGTTACAAGATGGACAAATGGTATATTGATAGTGGGTGCTCTAGTCATATGACTGGATATAAGAATAAGTTCATTTCCTTAAAGGGGAACAACAACGGATTTGTGAGATTTGGTGATAATGCTTCAGCTAAAATCAAAGGGAGAGGAACTTTAAGTTTGGATGATGGAAAGACAACTACACAAGGTGTACTCTATGTTGAGGGTCTGAAGCACAACCTACTAAGTGTAAGTCAGCTTTGTGATCGAGGGTACACAGTTACTTTTTCTTCTACAAGATGCAAAATCAGGGAAACAAAAATAGGGAAGCTTGTTGCAACTACAAAAAGAACCAATAACAATCTCTACATGTTCAGTGAAATAAAAAAGGAAAAATGTCTTCTATCTCAAGAAGAAGAGAGTTGGTTATGGCATAAAAGGTTATGTCACTTGAACTTTGATAACATAGTAAGGATAAGCAACAAAAAAATTGTCAGAGATCTACCAAAGATAAAAAGACCTTCAAATACAATTTGTGCACAATGTCAGTATGGAAAGCAGACAAGATCAAGTTTCAAGGCAAAATAATATTCTTCTTCCAAGGTATTAGAATTGATTCATACTGATTTATGTGGACCTATGAGAACTAAAAGTCTACAAGGTGAAAGTTACTTCATGTTGTTCATAGATGATTATTCTAGAATGACTTGGGTTGTTTTTCTGAAAGAGAAATCAGAGGCATTTGAGCATTTCAAAGTATTCAAAGAAATGGTAGAAAATGAAATAGGAAAGAAGATCAAGTGTTTGCGATCAGATAGAGGAGGGGAATTCATCTCTACATAATTCATTGAGTTTTGTGCAGAACATGGAATCAAAAAAGAATATTCAACAGCCAAGACTCCTCAACAAAATGGAGTAGTAGAAAGAAAGAATAGAACTCTTGAGAATATGGCCAGAGCAATGCTAAATGAATCAAAAATTTTAGATGGATTTTGGAAGGAAGCAATCAATACAACAATCTATGTTATGAATAGAGCTCAAGTTAGAACGAAGCAACATAAGACTCCATATGAGTTTTGGAAAGGAAGACCTCCCACGGTAAACTACTTCAGAATTTTTGGAAGTAAGTGTTACATCAAAAGAGAAGATAAGGACTTGGGCAAATTTGATCCTAGATGTGATGAAGGTATTTTTCTTGGATACTCTATAAAAATTAAGGCCTACAGATGCTACAATAAAAGAACACATACCATGGTGGAAAGTATAAATGTTAGGGTTGATGAAAGAACAGGAATAAATGAGCCACCTCAGGAAGATATTCCTGAAGAAGAAGAAAGTTGTCAAGAAGAAATGGGTGAAGATTCAGATGAAGAAGACTTGCAGAATATACCTTCCAAAACTACATCAAGATATATTCAAAAAAATCATCCAGAGGATTTGATCATTGGCAATCCTGAGGTAAGACGGACAAGAAGAGGAATCATAGGCTCAATAGAACAAGCAGATGTTTCACTATTATCCAAGATAGAACCAAAGGATTTTAGAGAGGCAGAAAATGATGAATGTTGGATTAAGGCAATGAAGGAAGAACTAGATCAGATTGAAAAAAGTAAGACTTGGGAATTAGTTCCAAGACCAAAAGGAAAAAATGTAATTGGTACTAAATGGGTCTACAGGAACAAACTAAATGAAGATGGTCAAGTCATCAGAAACAAGGCAATATTGGTGTGTAAAGGATATGCACAAGTAGAAGGAATTGATTTTGATGAGACCTTTGCACCAATTGCAATATTGGAAGCTATACGGATGTTTTTGGCACTTTCAAGCTACAGGAATTTTAAAGTATATCAGATGGATGTCAAATCAGATTTTTTGAATGGTCATTTAGAAGAAGAAGTTTACATTGAACAACCTGATGGGTTTAATCAAGCCAATAAGCCAGACTATGTGTGTAAATTGAAAAAGGCTCTCTATGGCTTAAAGCAAGCTCCTAGAGCATGGTATTCAAGACTGGATAAATATCTTCGAGAGCAAGGTTTCAGAAAGGGAATAGTTGATAGCAATCTGTATATTAAAAATAAGGGAAATGATGTGATGATTGTTGGAAGTGTATGTGGATGATATTATTTTTGGGGTAGTAAGCAATGATAAAATGTGTCAAGAGTTTGCAAGAAACATGACTAATGAGTTTGAAATGTCTATGATTGGTGAATTAACATTTTCCTCGGATTATAGATTTCACAATTAGAAAAAGGGATATTTCTTTCACAAACAAAGTATATAAAGGAGATGTTGAAGAAATTCAAAATGGAAGATAGTAAGCCAGTTAGTACTCCAATGGTCACAGGGTGTAAATTAAGCAAATATGATGAATCTCCTGATGCAAATCAAACTCTATACAGATCTATGATTGGTAGCCTATTATACGTTACAACCACAAGACCAGACATAATACAGGTAATTGGTTTAGTGGGAAGATTTCAAGCAGCTCCAAAAGAATCACATGTGACAACAATGAAAAGAATACTCAGATATCTCAAAGGAACAATGGAATATGGTCTATGGTATCCTAGAAGTAGTAAGTTTACTCTCATAGCCTACACAGATGCAGATTGGGCAGGAAATATTGATGATAGAAAAAGTACAAGCGGAGGAGCATTCTTTCTTGGTGATTGTCTAGTTTCTTGGCTAAGTAAGAAACAACCATCAGTATCACTTTCCACAACAGAGGTAGAATATATTGCAGCAGCAACATGTTGTTCATAGGTATTATGGATGAAATAGACTCTTAAATATTTTAGCATAGAACATGATCATCCCATTCCTATTATGTGTGATAATACTAGTGCTATAAGTATCTCGAAGAATCCAGTAATGCATGCCAGAACAAAGCACATTCCAATCAAGTATCACTTTTTAAGAGAACAGGTGACAGAGCAACAAGTAAGATTGGAATATGTTCCTACAAAATATCAGATTGCAGATATCTTCACAAAACCATTACCAAGAGAAGCATTTGAGCGGTTGAGAGAACAGCTGGGAGTAAAAGTACTCCCACCCCAAAATTAATCACCTCAAGAGAGAAGGGGGTGAGGGGGCTAAGCTTAAGAGTCATATATTTTAGCCCCATAAGGTGTCCCTTTTGCCATTGATGTCAAAGGGGGAGAGATTTGAGTAAGGGGGAGAGCATTGAGTTAGGGGGAGCAGCCTCCAAGGAGAGATTTGAGTTAGGGGGAGCAGCCTCCAAAGAGAGTATTGAGTTAGGGGGAGCAACCTCCATAGAGAGTATTGAGTCAGGGGGAGCAACTTTGATTCTCAGAGATGGTTCTTTTAGTGTTTGTGGTGTTTGCATTAGAGGTGTTGCCATCAATGACAAAGGGGGATATTGTTGGACATTTGAGGTAATTTGAGGCATTTTATGTTGTCATTGATGTCACATGGATCACATTTGGTTTTGGTGGCTATTTATAAGGTTTTTGTGAAAACCAAGGCAGGAAAAATAAAAGGTTTTATTTAAAACCATGGATGGCATATTTGAAATGGGTTTTTCTTAAAACCCGGTTTAGGCTTTCGTTTCATCGAAAAAGGTGCCCCAGAGATGGAGATATTCAATTTTGAATATTTGGTTTAAATTTTAATATTTAAAATTTATTTTTAAATTTTAAAATTAAAATTACCTCAATGTCGACGTCATCATCAAAAAGAAATTAATTTAAAAGTGTTGTCGACGTCTACAAAAATTAAAGGGAAGTTACATATAAATACAAAGGCTTTTAATTCAAAAGCCTTGGAATCGTGAGCAAGAGGAGATAAGACGAAAAGCGCCGAAATCTTCGTGTGGCAGCGTGGTCCAACGATGATCGAGGGGAGTGCAAAGGTTTTTGCTTGTGAAAGAGACAAGGTTCGATTCCCATGGGTTAGAGTTTTGAGCAAGAGAATTGGCCCACATTTTTCTTTTGACGTGAGCAAGGGGAGAAGGACAAAAGCGCATTCTGCGCTCTCTATCCTATGCGAGCGCGTAGCTCACGTGGTCTTTGGCACCGTGGTTGAGGATTGTTTGGGCAGAGACGAGGGTTCGATTCTCTCTAAGAGGCAAGTAACATTTTTATTAATAAATTTTTTATTATTGCCTAATGTTGGAGAAATAAGGTGATGAGGGTTGATTTGATTTCTTTTGGAAGGCAAGTTTAAAAGCACTTTTAGAAAAGAAGATAATTCTGGTATTTTCTTTTTATAAAAGTATATCATATTATATATCGTTGGAAAGCTTATTTCGAGGGCTATTTGACTAACTCATTTAGAAGGAGAAATAAGGTGTATATAGAGAGATATTTCTATTTTTGTAAAGGGGTTCAAAAGTGAAGATTGTTGTGCTCTTTTTCAAAGTGTGTTGAGTGTGGCAGATTTCCAAAGAGGGTTCTTCACTTCATAAAAGGTATGGGCACATTCTCCTATTGATTGTTTATGGTGGTTGATTTCTGAAATATCATTGGAGGGAAAAGGATTGTTTGTGGTTTCCTTTTCGAAAGTGGTTGGTTGAATGCATCAAGGTTTTCTAAATTGAGAGTTGTGTTTAAACCTTGTGTTATAAGCATAGTGGTTGAAGCCCATTGATTGTGAAAGAACTTGAGTTAGAAAAGAACATAAGTATCATTGTTATGTGAGATTTGTGGTTGAGCATTGTTGGATACATTTGAGTTGGTTGATGCATACTTGGACTAGGGTTTTGTGAGTTGTCCCTTGTGGTGATTAGTTGAGAGTGAGATTAGAACATATTGAGTCTCTAACAATTCTCTTTATGCTTCTATGAGTTGAGTTGAGTTGAGTTGAGTTGAGATCATTGTGGATCATTGTTGTTATCCATTGAAGAGTATATTGCCATTCATTGTTGAGTTCATCTTTGAGCTTTGCCTTGATAGAGTTGTGGATGAGTTTTGAGTGCTACTTGAGCATGATTGGTTGAGTCTTTGAGAAGATCTTTGGGATAGAATTTTGGATAGATTTGTGGTAGTTTGTGTATGATTGATTGAGCCTTTGGGAAGGCCCTTGTGGACAGTTTTGGGATAAATTTATGGATAGATTTGGGACAAGTTCTTGGTGAGCTTGTTGGACAGATTTTGGGCAAGTTCTTGGTGAGCTTGCTAGAGCATATTTGGACAAGTTCTTGGTGAGCTTGCTAGAGCAGATTTGGGCAAGTTCTTGGTGAGCTTGCTAGAGCAGAATTGGACAAGTTCTGTGTGAGCTTGTTATTTAGTATTTGGACAAGTTCTATGTGAGCTTGTTATTCAGCATTGGACAGGTTCTGTGTGAGCTTGTTATTCAGCATTGGATAGGTTCTGTGTGAGCTTGTTATTCAACATTGGACAAGTTCTGTGTGAGCTTGTTTTTAGTCTCACAATGACACTGAGAGGGGGGGTGAATCAGTGTAGCTCTTTAAACTTAACTTTACAGTTCTTAATACTGCAACAATTAACACTTATTACTAGATATAGCAAGTATAACAAAAGAGCATCAAACAACACAAGATTTAACAAGGTTCACCAATGTGGCTACTCCTCAAAAATTGACTGCTTGGACTACCATCCAAATCCAACCTTTGTAAAGCACCAAATTTACAATCAATTTACCAACACACACTAGAAGGAGCACCAAACCCTAATTTATCTATACCAATAGAAAGGAGCACCAACCCCTAATTTATCAGCACCAACTGGAAGGAGCACCAACCCCTAATGCCAAGCACCAACCTGGACTTCAATTTGAATCTATAGGTTTAACAGTAAGATACCTTTGATTTTGTAAGACCCTGACTGGTCTTCTTCACCTTTGCGTTCTTTGCGCACTCTGATCTCTCTGCACCATCACTTTGCACACTTTGCTTCATTACAGTCGAACTTCACGATCATCTTCTCCCTTTTGTGCACTCTGCTCTCTTTGCAAATTTTGCACTTAGCATCTTTCGATATGACTTGCTCTCTATGCACTACGACCAAAATTCACACACATCAACAACTATCTCAAATCTCCAAATAACCCTCCTTTTATAACATAATTTTTGTGATGAAAACCCTAATCTTAGTCGACTGAAAACCCTAATCTTAGTCGGATTTCATGAAAATTGTAAACCCTAATTTTAGTTAGCTATCATTGAACTTCGTCGGCTTCAACTCAAACGCAAAAATACATGTCACGATATCGTGACACTTTTGCTTTCTCTCTATTTCTATTTGCATCAGATCACGAAAAAGCTACATGTCGTGATATCATGACACTTTTTCTCCTTACTCTTTCTCTTAGCTTTGGCCTACGAAAATACAACATGTCACGATATCGTGACACTTTCACCTCTGTACGCTTTCTCTATTCTTTTGTCATGATATCACGACACTTCTGCTTCCAAAGACTTCGAATTTGCTTTTGTTGCGATATCACGACACTTCTGCTTCCAAAGACTTCGAATTTGCTTTTGTTGCAAAATCGTGACACTTCTGCCTTCGAAGTCTTCTATGCTTTTGTCGTGAAATCGTGACACTTCTGCTTCTATACTTTACTTCTTTGCTTTTGTCACGAAATCGTGACACTTCTAATTTTGAAGTCTTGCTTTTTGATTTTGTCATGAAATCATGACAGTTCTGCTTCCCTACGCTTCCTCTCTTTCTTTTATCACGAAAATGTGACATGTCACGAAATCGTGACACTTTTCCAACTTACTTTCTCTCTCCTATTTTAGTTGTGAAAATGCGACATGTCGTGAAATCGTGACACTTTTCCAACTTACTTTCTCTCTCTTATTTTAGTCGCGAAAATGCAACATGTCGCGAAATCGTGACACTTTTCCAACTTAATTTCTCTCTCCTATTTTAGTCGCAAAAATGCGACATGTCATGAAATCGTGACACTTTTTTTACTTGTTCTCTTTCTTCGAAATTGTCGCGAAATCACGACACTTCTTCCTACTTTCTCTTTTTCTTCCAACATGTCACGAAATCACAACAGTTTTTCCACTTGCATTTTTATCTTCCAACATGTCACGAAATCGCGACAGTTTTTCCACTTGTCTTTTTCTCTTCCAACATGTCGTGAAATCGCAATAGTTTTTCCACTTGCCTTTTTCTCTTCCAACATGTTGCAAAATCATGATAGTTTTTCCACTTGCCTTTTTGTCTTCCAGCATGTTGTGAAATTATGATAGTTTTTCCTGCTTTTTCTCTCTCTTCCAACATGTCATGAAATCAAGACAGTTTTTCTTTCCTGCTGTATATGTCGCAATATCGTGACACTTTTCTTACTTGTCTTTTTCTTTGATCTTTTGCATATGGGCCACTTCGGTCTTCTTGGAAAAAAATTGTACATACTCTGAGTAACCTTTGAACTCCTGTCTTCTGCATCTGAATAGCTTTTGAACTTCCTATCCATTGCATCAACGGATCTATCCGATCGTGTTGACAATAATGACAATATCGTTGCTCGCACCTTGCTCAACAATCTCCCCCTTTGGAATTGTTGGCAACACATGTGCAATTTCTTGTAACTCTTCTCCCCCTTTGACAATAATACCAATGGGCTACTGCAGACTCCCCCTGAGTCCATGCATAACATTCTCAGGCATAATTTATTACACTTAGCAAAAATCATGAACATGAGCAAAAAGATAATCAAATACTTAAATGCTCCCCCTAAGAATGTGATCCCTATAGCTAGTCAATTCTTGGGAAGTGTGACCACTCCCAATTTATTGTGAAGGTACTCAAAAACTTCCTTGGGCAATGGTTTTGTGAAGATATTTGCTACTTGCTCTGTAGTTGGAACAAAATCCAACTTAACCTCACCTTATGCAACTTTCTCCTTCAAAAAATGATACCTAATAGCAATGTGTTTTGTGCGTGAATGCATAACCAGATTCTTGGAGATGTTAATGGCACTGGTGTTATCACACTTAACTGATATTGGCTCACTGAAGCTAATACCAAGATATTTCAAGGTTTGTTTCATCCACAATACCTGTGTACAACATGTTTTCTCTGTAATATATTCTGCCTCTACTGTCGATAAAGAAACTAACTCTTGTTTCTTACTGTGCCACGCAACCAATATGTCTCCAAGACAGAATGCACCTCCACTGGTACTCTTTCTATCATCTACACATCCTGCTCAATCTACATCTGAATATGAAATAAGGGTGAAGTCTTTACCTTTCGGATACCATAACCCATATTGCATAGTACCCATGAGATATTGAAGAATCCTTTTCACTGCTGTCACATGAGTCTCCTTGGGATTAGCCTAAAATCGTTCTACCATGCATACTGCCTACAAAATATCTGGTCTGGTAGCTATCAGATATAGTAAGCTTCTAATCATAGATCTGTACATGGTTTGATCAACATGTGGAGATTTGTCATCCTTGCTCAAATTGCAACCTGTCATCATGGGAGTGCTAAATGGCTTATAATCCTCCATTGTGAACGTTTTAAACATCTCTTTCACATATTTAACTGGAGAAATAAATATGCCCTTATTATTTTGATTAACTTGCAACCCGAGGAAATACGAAAGTTCACCAATCATTGACATTTCAAATTCTTTTTGAATCTTATTTGCTAAATATTTACAAGACGCATCTTTGTTGTTGCCAAATATGATATCATCTACATATACAACAAGAACAATAAGATGCCCATTTTCTGTTTTGACATACAAATTACTATCCACCATACCTTTCTTAAACCTTTGTTGGGTGAGATAGTTTTCTAGCCTTGCATACCATGCTCGGGATGCCTATTTTAAGCCATATAATGCTTTCTTCAACTTGCAAACAAAGTTGGGATCATCATCAAGTTGGAAACCATCTGGTTGCTCAATATAAACCTCTTCTTCAATTTTCCCATTCAAAAATGCTGATTTCACATCTATTTGATAAACTTTGAAATTTTTGTAGACTGCTAAAGCTAGAAACATTCTAATTGCCTCTAGTCTAGCTACTGGTGCAAAATTTTCCTCAAAGTCAATGCCTTCAACTTGTGCATAACCCTTACATACCAATCTTGCTTTATTTCTGACTACCTGTCCATCTTCATTCAATTTGTTTCAAAAAATCCATTTAGTCCCGATTATATTTGTATTTGCAGGTCTAGGTACTAACTCCCAAGTTTCTTTTTTCTTGATCTGATCTAATTCTTCATTTATTGCCTTCATCCAACTTTCATCTTTGCTTGCGTCATCAACATTTTTGGGCTCAATGCTGGATAATAGAGAGTAGTTACTTACTACTCTTCTTCTTGTCTGAACACCAACTTTGGGGTCTCCAATTATTTGCTCTGTAGGATGATTTTTTTGCCAGCTGCCTATTTTGAATTTCTTATTTTCTTCCACTTTTGAATCACAACTTAAATCATCTGAGTCAATTTTTTGTATCTTGTCCGTTTCGTTTTCCTCATCTCCTTCAATAACCTCTTCATAAATTGGGTAGTTCATTTCATAGCTAATTACTTGTTCTCTACCTTCATAAAATTTAACATCGGCACTGTCCACAATTTTCTTTAGCCTCTTGTTGTAGCATTTGTAAGCTTTTATTTTTGACGAATAACCAAAAAAAATACCTTCATCCGCTCTATCTTCAAACTTACCAAGATTATCTTTAGTTCTTTTGATGTAGCACTTGCTGCCAAAAACTTTGAGGTATTTTGATGTTGCCATTTTATCGAACCACAAATCATAAGGAGTTTTGCTTTCATGTGTTCTCAACATGTACCTATTTTTGATATACACCGTAGTATGGACTGCTTCTTTCCAAAATCTGTCTACTACTCTACTTTTAGCCAACATAGTCCGTGCCATTTTTTGCACTGTCATGTTCTTTCTTTCTACCACTCCATTCTGCTGAGGTGTCCTGGCTGCTGAAAACTGTCTCCTAATATCGTATTTTTCATAGTACTCTGTAAACTCCTCTGAAATGAATTCTCCTCCTCTATATGATATTAAACATTTGATCCTCTTTCCTGTTTCATTCTCAACATGGTTTTTGAAAATCTTGAACATATCAAGAGCTTTTGATTTATGCTTCAAGAAAAATATCCATGTCATTCTGGAATAGTCATCAATGCATAACATAAAATATTTTTCACCATTTATGCTTTGTGTTCTCATGGGTCCACATAAATCAGTGTGCATTAGTTGCAAAGGTTTGCTTGTGTAGTACTCTTTTGTTTTGAATGTGACTCTAGTTTGCTTTCCCTTTTGGCATGAAGCACAAATGTTGTTTGCAGGTTTACTGATGGTGGGAATATCTCTCACTACCCTTTTTGAAGTGATTTTTACTATATTATCAAAACTAATATGACCGAGTCTCTTGTGCCACAACCAATTTTCTTCTTCTTGTCTAATAAAACAAGCTCCTTTTGAAGTCTTTGAGAGCGTGTACATGTTGCCAGATGTCCTTGATCCAGTTGTTATCAATTTTTGACTGTTTGTTTTTATGACTTCACAACCCTGCTTCATAAAAACTACTTCATGACCTTTATCACAAATCTGAATTATGCTCAACAAGTTATGTTTCAAACCATCCACAAACAAGACTTCTTCTGACTTAATTTTTCTGTCACTAATTTTAAATAAACCTTTGCCAACTATCTTAGCTCCATCATTATTTCCAAACTTTACTGAACCACCTTCATATTTTTGTAACTTCTCAAATTTTTGTTTGTCACCTATCATATGACTGGAGCATCCACTATCAAGTATCCATGGTACATATTTATTCTATGCTTTAAATGTTGTTTGTACGATTAAGGATTCCTTTTCTTCCTTAAGTCGCTCTTTTCCTTTCCACTCTGTTTTGATAGAAGTTTTGGGTTCTTGTTTTGCCTTTCCCTTATCAATAACTTGTGCATGTTTTTTGGGAAGTTTTCTATTTTGTCTCATCCTATTTGGTTGAAATTTTCTTCCCTGAAACTGATTTGATGCAAATGTACTTCTACGGTTTCTTGCAATGTGCCCAAAATTATGACTGTTATAACATTCTACTATATAATTCATCAGAGGAGAAAAAGCATTTCTACTGGTGAAATTCCTTGGTCTTACATTATATTTGCAGTCTAATATTTTATGTCCATAGCCATTGCATTTAAAACAAAAACCAAAAAAGGGATAATTGAACCTAGGTGATGGTCTTTGCCATGTTGCCATAGGAGCCATAGGTCTTCTTCTTCTTTGATGTGTGACATTGGTGAATCCATCATTGTCAATTTTCCTTTTGTGCCTGGCATTATTGCTTTCTTTTGCATGAGACGTTTTTCCTTGATCAACCTGTTTCTTATCTTCATTCTTTATGGATTCTACATTTTTGGCCTTTGATCCATTTGATGATTCTCCTTCGATGAAACCCATACCAAATTTGATGCCTGTAGGCCTTTGGTCATTTATGATCTTATCCAGCTTCATAGAGCTTTCTTCATGTTTGTGATAACAACTAATTTTCTTATTCATCTCTTCTAGCTGCATTCTTAAACCAACAATCTCTTCTTCTAGCTTGCTGTAATAATCTATTTTCATGGTTATTTGCACTTTGAGATCTTCAAATATTTTCTTGTATTCTTCTATTTGTACTTTCAAACTGGTTATGATTTCATTTGCATCCTCAAGCTTTCTTGAATTTTTCTTATTCTTTTTCCTTTCTATATTCCACTCTTCAAGTGCAGAGATCAACTCACCTTCTAGATCTACTTCAGCCTTAGGGTTTTCACCACATACTTCAGAGTTCACTCATTCTTTTTCTGATTTTACTTCTTCAAATGCTATGAAAAGAGCTTCACCTGTTTCCTCTTCAGAATCCTCACCAGAGCTGTCTTCTGATGAACTGGCATTCCTGGAGATGAAAATTTTCTTCTTGAAGTTGCCTTTTCTGAATTTTTTTTTCTTCTTCCAGTCACTTCTTTCTTGGTGCAATCCTTCATCATTTTTTTTCTTCTCTTTAAGTGGACATTTAGTCACAAAATGCCCAACACCTCCACAGTTGAAACATTTAAGCGATAGCTTTCCTCTATATTTTCCTTTTCCCCTTTTTAGTTTTCTAACAAAGTTTGCTTCCATTTCATCTGATGTCTCTTCTTCCTTGGACTTTTGTTTTGCATTTTTATCTTTAAGGGCTTTAAAATCCGCTTCTCTGTCTATGGGTTTAGATCTTCCTATCCTCATCTCATATGCAGTAAAGGAACCATACATCTCATCTATACTAAAATAATTTAGATTTTTAGCTTCTTCTATTGCTGAGACTTTAGATCAAACCTTTGAGGAAGAGATCTTAATACCTTTTTCACAACGACAGAGTCTTCGATATCCTTGCCGAGTCCTCTGATCGCATTAATGATTCCATTAACTCTCAGCATATATGCCTCAATGTTTTCATCGTCATTCATATTTAATGCTTCAAACTGAGCTCGATGTGTCTGTAACTTGGCCTCCTTGATCTTATCGTCTCCTTCATAAATACTCCTCAATTTGTCCCATATCTCTTTTGCCATTGTACAACTCATGATATTTACTAGTTCACTGTCTGCTAATCCACACATGAGAGCATTCTTTGCTTTTGAGTTATTTTCAAACAGTTTCTTTTCGTCAGCCTCTTTTGAAGGAGTGATGGGTATTGTGTATCCACTAACTACTGAATCCCAGATGTCGTATCCCAAAGCATAGAGATTTTTTTGCATCCTGATTCTTCAAAATGCGTAATTAGATCCGTTAAACAATGGTGCTTTGTTTGATGAGAAGCCTTCACTACCTGCCATTGTGTTATTTCCAAGATCACCCTAGCTGGTTAAGCTTGTATAGGAATTTAGCTCTGATACCAATTGTTAGTCTCACAATGACACTGATAGGTGGGGTGAATCAGTGTAGCTCTTTAAACTTAACTTTACAGTTCTTAATACTACAAAAATTAACACTTATTACTAGATACAACAAGTATAACAAAAGAGCATCACACAACACAAGATTTAACGAGGTTCACCAATGTGGATACTCCTCAAAAATTGACTGCTTGGACTACCATCCAAATCCAGCCTTTACAAAGCACCAAATTTACAATCAATTTACCAAAACACACTGGAAGGAGCACCAACCCCTAATTTATCTGTACCAACAAAAAGGAGCACCAACCCTTGATTTACCAACACCAACTGGAAGGAGCACCAACCCCTAATTTACCAGCACCAACTAGAAGGAGCACCAAACCCTAATGCCAAGCACCAACCTAGACTTCAATTTGAATCTATAGGTTTAACAGTAAGATACCTTTGCTTTTGCAAGACCTTGATTGGTCTTCTTCACCTTTGCATTCTCTGCGCACTCTACTCTCTCTGCACCATCACTTTGCATACTCTGCTTCGTTACAGTCAAAATTCATGATTTTCTTATCCCTTTTGTGCCCTCTGCTCTCTTTGCAAATTTTGCACTTAGCATATTTCGATACGACTTGCTCTTTGCGCACTATGACCGAAATTTGCACGTCTCAACAACTATCTCAAATCTCCAAACAACCCTCATTTTATAACAAAATTTTTGTGATGAAAACCCTAATCTTAGTCGACTGAAAACCCTAATCTTAGTTAGATTTCATGACAAATGTAAACCCTAATTTTAGTCGACTGTTATCAAACTTCATCGGCTTCAACTCAACCGCAAAAATACATGTCGCGATATCGCAACACTTTCGCTTTCTCTCTCTTTCTCTTTGCATCGGACCGCAAAAAAGCTACATGTCACGATATCGTGACACTTTTTCTCCTTGCTCTTTCTCTTAGCTTTGGCCCGTGAAAATACATGTCACGATATCATGACACTTTCACCTCCATACGCTTTCTCTATTCTTTTGTCATGATATCACAACACTTCTGCTTCCAAAGACTTTGACTTTGCTTTTGTCGTGATATCGCGACACTTCTACTTCCAAAGACTTCGACTTTGCTTTTGTCGTGATATCACGACACTTCTGCCTCCGTAGTCTTCAACTTAGCTTTTGTCACAAAATCGTGACACTTCTGCTTTCATACTTAGATTCTTTGCTTGTGTCACAAAATCGTGACACTTCTGCCTTCGAAGTCTTCTTCTCTACTTTTGTCACAAAATCGTGACACTTCTGCTTTCATACTTTACTTCTTTGCTTTTGTCACGAAATCACGACACTTCTGCTTCTAAAGTCTTGCTTTCTGCTTTTGTTGCAAAATCATGACAGTTCTACTTCCGTACACTTCCTCTCTTTCTTTTGTCACGAAAATGTGACATGTCGCAAAATCGTGACACTTTTCCAACTTACTTTCTCTCTCCTATTTTAGTCATGAAAATGCGACATGTCACGAAATCATGACACTTTTCCAACTTACTTTCTCTCTCCTATTTTAGTCGCAAAAATACGACATGTCGTGAAATCACGACACTTTTCCAACTTACTTTCTCTCTCCTATTTTAGTCGTGAAAATGTGACATGTCACGAAATCGTGAAACTTTTCCAACTTACTTTCTCTCTCCTATTTTAGTAGTGAAAATGCGACATGTCATGAAATCATGACACTTTTCTTACTTGTTCTCTTTCTTCGAACTTGTCGCAAAATCATGACACTTCTTCCTGCTTTCTCTTTTTCTTCCAACATGTCGCGAAATCATGATAGTTTTTCCACTTGCCTTTTTCTCTTCCAACATGTCGTGAAATCGCGATAGTTTTTCCACTTGCCTTTTTCTCTTCCAACATGTCGTGAAATCGCGATAGTTTTTCCACTTGCCTTTTTCTCTTCCAACATGTCATGAAATCGCGACAGTTTTTCCACTTGCCTTTTTCTCTTCCAACATGTCACAAAATCGCAACAATTTTTCCACTTGCCTTTTTCTCTTCCAACATGTCGCAAAATTGTGACAGTTTTTCCTGCTTTTTCTCTCTCTTCCAACATGTCACGAAATCATGACAGTTTTTCTTGCCTGCTGTATATGTCGCGATATCATGACACTTTTCTTACTTGTCTTTTTCTTTGATCTTTTGCATATGGGCCACTTTGGTCTTCTTGGAAAAACACTGTACATACTCTGAGTAACCTTTGAACTCCTATCTTCTGCATCTAAATAGCTTTTGAACTTCCTGTCCACTACATCAACAAATCTTTCTGACTGTGTTGACAATAATGACAATACTATTGCTGCACCTTGCTCAAAAATTTGTATATGAGCTTGTTAAGCAGGTTCTGTGTGAACCTATTGAGCAGGTTCTTAGTGAGCCTATTGATAGAGCTTTGGAGGTGATAGTACAGAGGACAGAGTCTCAGTTGATAGAGATCCAACAACCAACACAGTTTAAGAGACATATTTGTGAGGAGTCTTAATGTGGAGAGAGGTCCACGAGTCAATGCAGTAGAGAGACAAAGTCTTCTAGAAGATCACATAGCCAGAGCAGAAGGAGAAAGAGTTCTCCTTTGGACAAAGATCCATAAAAATTGTAATTGGGAGTGATTCCCAAAGAAATTGATTGAGAAAGTTTTAGTAAAATATTTTCTTCATGGAGTAGCCCACATTGGGTGAACCATGCAAATTGTGGTGTCTCTATTGTGTATGGTTTCTATGCATTATTTTTATTACTGCTATTGATACTGCTATATTTACACAATATAATATTGAATCGAAAGAAAAAGTAAAAAGTGGTCTTATATTGTTCACCCCCTCCTCTTAGTATAAGTTTGTGTTCTTCAGTTGGGTATACACCATTTTTGAAAATGACTTTTTAATAATAAGGCACCAATTTATTTTTTTGAGGCTTATGCATGTTTGGTAATCCTCTTTGGATATACAAGTAATATATACAACTTATACAAGTAATATAACAACTACAAAAAAGAAATATTATTTATGACAACAAGCTATAAATAATATTTCTTAAGTATAGCATGTTATGGAGTCTTGAAAAATAAAATATAAGACTTTGCATGATTTTGTACATTGTAATATGTTTAAGATATTTATTATCAATTTTGATGAGTTGTGATGAAGGGGTAACAACTTGTTAGTTTAAGTTCTAGGTCTACCAATACAACACTTATATCCCAATTATTTGTAAAATTCATTTTGTTAGCTTAATTTCTAGGTCTATAATTTATGTAGATTTAGAATAATTACGAGATATTTTATATACTCTTACATCTAGCTGTCATCTAACAGTTCATTGATCAAGATACCTTATAGAATTATTTTCCAACATAACCATTTTCATCTCCTGAGAATAAAATTATTTCCCCAGATTTGATTTATCATTTATTTTCAAAGCATTCTTCACCCTAGATGGGGCTTATGTATATGATGGTGCTAGGTGAATTATTTAAGGCTACCTTGCCCTAGTGTGACAAGAAAAAGTATTTTTTCACACTCAATCCTCTGCTATTTTTTTGCATGAATATTTTAGAATGTCATTTGATAAAATCCATAAGGATTGTAGGCTTAACACAGTCTCATTTTCACATTCTAGCATAGGTGAAAAGACTGGAAAAAGATGAGCAAAGAGAGAATATTATGATAGCACCCGAGGAAGTCACATTGCAAAGTAAATAATAATAATTTCAAGGTGTTTATCAGTTCCTATGTTTGTCTAAGTGCATTCAGTTCATTCTCATTTTTATCCTACTAAATCTGATAAAACAAGGGCTTTGATTACCAAATTTTGTCCATTAGATAAATTTGTATGGGATTCTTATTTTAATTAGAAGCCTTTGTTCCAGGATTAGTTTAAGTAATTAATTTCAAAGATATATATATATCTTTGATTATTTTCATCATCCACTTTGATTTTTAGATGCAATTGATTTAGCTCTCAAATAAACTCTTGCCTCTATCCTTGAGATTCATTGTATACTCGAATGACTTTTTTTATCCATGTTTTTCTTGGGATTCTTAGTTCTTGATTGGGCACCTCAGTAATTTTAACTAGTTCAATATCCTTTAGGGTAACAACAACTAATTGTAATGGAGAGAAATTTAACCATGGCTCTTTCTTTTGTTCTTAAACCTATTCTTTTATTTCAACTAACTCTTCTAGTTTTTGTTTATCTAAGGGTTCTACTTTTTATCTTAGAAAAGTCATTTGAAATAAAATAACTGGTTTTAGAACAAACGTGTACTAGCTTATGCAAATGAGTTTTTTTACAAAACTCATTGGAATGATAAATATACATCAAACACGTGCTCTGCCACTAATGGGGGTCCAATTACTGAGTATGTTCAATATGACATTTTTTGAATGGTCAATGATGCATACATATTATTTAATGATAATTACTCAAAGAGTGAATAAGAACTGCGATATAATGATGTTGAGTTCCAATCATTTTTGTTCTATTTTTAGGAAATGCTAGTAGATAATTAATGGGTAGCCAATCTAGAAGTGAGGCAAGTAGGTATTCTGAGCATGAGGTTGGTTAGTCATATACTAGAAGGTAATTTGATATATAAAAAAAGAGAGAGAATACAAGTGCTTCTAGGGCATAGGATTAAGAGTCTAATCATGCATGCATGTTGTAATGTTCAAAAATGAAGGTTTATTGTGTTGAGTGTGTGTTAGTTATGAAATTGATATTTCATGTTTGACTTTTAGTCCTAGTCCTTAGCAGTAGTACTTTATTTGTATAGATGGATATTTATGTATCTGACGAAAGTCTCAGGATACCCTCTCACCTCATCTCTAATGGTTGGGGTGGGTAGGGATGTTTAAACATTTGCCCATTATATGGAGGGCTCAGTTTGTCCATTCACCTATATATGTAAATAAGAATTGCACTTGAGATAAGAATTTTCTATTTACATATAGAATCATAACTAATTTTGCACTTGAAATTAGAATTGTCTATTCATTTAGAATTCTTACAATCGTGCTTTCCATTTCTTTTTCTTTTATAGACCAAGAAAATACCAAGAAAGAGGCCATAGGTAGCTGAATTTGTTACAATAAATTAGGAGTCAGTGACACATGCCTCGCACGCTGGTAAGTACTTGAAATTTGATAGTGTTGTTCAATAGTGGTTTGACCTAGGTATATTAGAATTGATCATGGTTTTTTCATAGACTATGGTGTATTGTAGCTACTGGTGGACGATACCAGCTACGTTGTTCCATTAACAAGGAAGATAAGGATATGATCCATAACATTAATAAATATAATGCTGAGAATACTTGGGGCTGATTGCGAGGGAGATTATCTCTATCACCCATA
This sequence comes from Wollemia nobilis, assembly GCA_028583015.1. Lineage (NCBI taxonomy): Eukaryota > Viridiplantae > Streptophyta > Pinopsida > Araucariales > Araucariaceae > Wollemia > Wollemia nobilis. Next base: position 4,953,113 of record JAQPPZ010002524.1, read on the forward strand.
CAAGCTAGATATTAGTCCTAGTTGAAGTTAAAAACTAGTTATGGACACTCATTACAGTAACTTTCTAGCTAATGCAATTCATATCTAGTGTCCATTTTTTGAATACTTATAGAAATGTTGCATCTAATAAGATACTGGTGTGATGCAACAAAAATATATTATTTTGAACACAATGAAGAAATGGGTCTTCGCGACCATGAAAAAGCAATGGCGTGAACATAAACATCAACATGTGGAAAACCACTATGATAAGTATGATAATGATGAATATAGAATTTCTAATCCTCCATCTCGTGTATCACAAAAATATTGGGAAGCCTTTGTGAATGGTAGGAGCAATGCTAAGTTTAAGGTATGTACCGACCAATATGCTATGGTAGTTCATATCATTGTTATGTTCATTTAAATTTTGCTGACATTTCTCTCCTTAATAAATTAATTATATATTGGTTTCTTTGTTGCATTTTAGGTGGTGAGGCAAAGGAACAAACAAAATATATCTCACCAATCCATCATGCATACTTGCAGTTGAACATGATATGCTTGACTGGAGCATGAAATGGTATTCTTTTGTACTTCCATTATGTGATAAACATAGCTATATTTTTTTGTCGTATAACTTATCCCCATGTCTCTCTGACTATATATATTGTAGAGGAAGAGCCAACCAAATGTGAAAACTCCACTACCAAGGGAAACTGTGTGGATGGCAACTCATACAAAGAATGATGGGGTTACTATTTCACCAAAATTTGTAGAGATAATTGTAAGTGATATTCCCTTGGAAATAGTAATATGTTGAACTTCAAACCATTGTTATATCGATTATTTTTTAACATGTTACCAGTTAAATATTCATGTGATGTTTCCAAAACAAAATGGACGATGAAATATCATCTACGAGCTCCATAAATCAGTCTATTGAGGATGATACCCTCACCAAGGTTTTAGGACCCGAAATACCTGGTCAGATTTGGAGTGTTAGCAAATAAGTATTACCAACTACTTTGTTTGCTAGTGATGTTTACTTACATAAGTTACACCATATGCAAGAGCCTATGGTAGAGAAAGAGCAAAAGTGGGAAGAGAAGCTTACAAAGAGAAAAAAATATGGAAGAGAAACATGTGGACAGAGAGAAAAATATTGATGATATTATGATACGGCTTGCACAGATAGAGGTGTGTCAATTTTTTCATGATTTCATATTTGAAACGTTTACATGTTGCACCCCTAAAGTTGTAATGATCCCTTGCATATAATTCCATAGGCAACATCACTACATGTTGCCCCTAAAAGTGGATACAACATTGGTTTTGGTGATCAAGGTATAGACAGCTGCTCAATACCTTCTAGGAAAAAGTCATCAATGGTATGATTATTATTTCAAATATAAAATGGTTGACTTAGTTTGTATTGTACGCTATGCAGTGAATTTATTTGTTTTGTTGATTTTCCTTTTAGAGACTAAAAATGACATTGATCACTCAAACTGAGAGAAGGAAATGTTACTTGACTTAGATCCATAAAAATAGCGTAGTGACCAAAGGTATAGTGATCAGTACTAACCCTGAAGAACTTATACATGGTCAAAATTTGGGTGAAGGTTATTGCAAATTCAATGTGCATGTCGTCCAAAAGAGGAAAAAATATTGTATAGAAGGAATGATGAAATAGCCACAATGAAGGATGATGTGGGCTCCTTCATTGTTTGATCTATAACAGATATTGTTTACAAATAAATTATATAAGTTTGTAGGAATATTGTATAATGCTTTAAACTAACATATGACATCAATGATTACAAAATATATTGCCTTTACTCCATTTACCTCTCCCTTAGTGGTCTATTTGCATAACTGTTATTTTATTTTCATTAAAGGTTGCATTGAAATGAGTTTTTTTGTAGTTGATTTTGGTATGTATAGTTGTTTATTAGTGTTTTTTTCTTCCCTTTTGAAAGGGTTTTATATTCTATTTATGGATAAAATCGCTTCTACTCTATATTTTATGTTACATTTTTTATTCTATTTTTAGAAATGCTAGTAGATAATTAATGGACAACCAAGCTAGGAGTGAGGTAAGTAGAAATCCTAAGCATTAAATTGGCTAGTCAGATACAAGAAGGTAATTTTATAATTTGATAAATTTGTGTTGAGTGTGTATTAGTTATGAAATTGATATTTTTTGTTTGACTCTTAGTCCCACTCCTTAATTATTAGCAGCAGTACTTGATTTGTATAGATGGATATTTGTGTATCTGATGAAAGTATCAGGATACCCTCTCACCTCATCTTTGATGGTTGGTGTGGGTAGGGGTTTTTAGACATCTACTCGTTATATGGAGGGCTTAGGTTTTCCATTAAATATTACATTGAATTGAGTGTTTTTGTAGTTGATTTTGGTTTATGTAGTTGTTTATTAGTGTTTTGTTCTTCTCTTTTCAAAAGGGTTTATATTCTATTTATGGATAAAATCACTTATACTCTATATTTGATGTTACCTCTTTTAGTTTTTGAAATATGTATTTATGAGTGATTTGTTCATAGCCCTTATGTTCTCTTGATCACTGTAAGAAAAATATGGTTAGATTGTGAGGAAATCCTATCTAGTCTTAATATATGATACTAATTGTCATGATCATTCGGTTGCATATTCTTGCATTTTGTTTGAAACTTCATATTTATTTTATTCTTAATGCATTATGTCCTCACTGCAAGGTATTAGTCCTAGAGAGTATTTTATAGGGATGCCTTGTTGCATGGAAATTTATTTACTACTACATACAAGGTGATGGAATGATGAGAAGCAAGAAGAATTTAATTTTACAAAGAATTTCAGAATTTTAAGATATTTTTTTTTAGGTTTGAAGAAATTTGACATTTTTTTGCATTTGCATAAGAAGAAATTATCTTGTTCTATGTTAGATGGATTGAAAAAACCCTGTAAATGTGTCTTTTTTATCTTTTATGTTTTTGATAAACTTGCTAGTGGACTTGTTATTATGTTCTTGTTTGTGGTATAATTGTAAATTACTTTACTGTTTGGCCTAACTTCTAGTCCCTCCAACATGGATCATATTCTTTATATTTTTTCCAACTATAGGTATGTGTTGTTTTGTTATATTTTGTTCAATATACTTTGAGGTAACATGAATAATGATTGCTTACTACTTATTGAGGACTACTTACAGACCATATGTTAGGGTCTGGTACTACTATTTTGGCTCGTGGAAATCGAAGGCTTGAGAAATTGATGTTCGTCAGGCTGATTCTATCATGGAACAAGATAGTATATTGCATGTGTTGTTTTCTATTTTTTTTAAGAACTAATATTTATGTTCCATTTATAGAGAGACCCTTTTGGGTAAGAGACTACCTACTTATAATGGTCTAAAGAGTTTGTACACTGTTGGGGCTCTACCTTTTGTATTTAAGGAGTTTATGATAACACTAATTGATGCAAAGGAATCATAAAACGGTCCAAGGTACATCATAAAAATATCTTGAGTTATTAAACATTGCCTGGAATTATCACGATTTTGTTAATTTCTTATATTTGGTTATTAGTCAATTATGTTGGGAATTATGTCAACTATTCTATTAATTGAAAAAGAGAATAAACTATTAAATTATTCTACATTATAAATTTTTTGCACATAAAATATTGAAGTTTGAAGTTTGAAGTTTGAATACAACCAGGTGGAGGTGGTAGGAATATAACCTATGACTCTTTATTCAACTTTGCAACAAACAATCATTTTATTTACCTAAACAAGCGATAAATATAAAATCATCACAACACTAGCATCAATTTCAATTCTTAGCAACTTTTTGGACACTGTAATCTTCTCCACACTTTTGTAAGTCCCATTTTGATGTAGTAAAATTTGACAACAAAGTCCTTGGATCATGTAAAATTGTGTTTGTTCAATGCAAGTTCTAATTCCACATGACTAGCTCACATTCCCTTCATAATAGTCTTTACATTTTTAGGTTTTATAAGTATATGTCCATAAGCAAGTCCTACAAAGTTATGGTTACAATATTAAAATTTTTGAGGTAGCACTCATTAGATGTGTAATGGAATTTCACCTCACACTCTAGTTTGTACTTCATGTATGAGTTTACAAACTTGAAAATGATAAGTGGTTGAAGGAGCATTCAACAATCTGGTTTTAAAAAACCTCAAAATTCCTCTTCAACTTGGTAAAGATCTCAGGTCAACACCTGGAGGATGCTCCACACCATGTGCTACTAAGAAAACTATATAAAGAACCCAATATGTAGGACACACTAGAAAAACCATCAAAAATCTCTCACAGTAGAACTATCCAGATGATGGAACTCTAGGAAGAGTTGTACCAATGGAATACAATTATGTCTATAAGAGAAGAGGAAAGCATGTGGAGAGAAATAGGGAGGAAGTAAGGGACCAACATGAGATACAGTGCCATATGAGGATGAGAATACTCCTTACATATAATCTATTCATACTTTTCATTCCCACAATGACCTTCCCCAACATTTTCTTTATATACATATATACAAAATTTATGAATATTTTTATTGAATGGTATTTTTTGTTTAGTTCCTTAATTGTAAAATTTAATGCCTATGGAGGTGGGCTACTGTATATTTGCATTTTTACTCTTAGTTAAGAAATCAACCATCTCTTTATACATCCATAGGATATTTGAATCATGGAAATAACTTTTTTACCACATATACCTGATTGTATTAGTTGGACAACTAGTTGAACATGGGGGGATGCTTGTCACATTTTGAACCTGGGTGATTTTTATGGTCAATGTCTCACCTTCCTATAAAACCACATCATGATGGACCTCAATTCAATAATCCTATTGCAGAGTTGTTCTATGAAATATTTTTGAAGTTGGGGCAACATGAACAATAATTTGTTTCGCACTTCTAGGAAAAGATATATATACTTGAAAGCTTAGGATAAGTAATTGAGGTGTTTAACATGGAAATGAATGGTAAGTGGTTCTATCGATATGTGGTTAATAGACTACTAACTCATACGAGTGTTATTTAGGGCATAATATCTATAATGTTTGAATTTTATCAATATACATTTTTTTGAAAAGATAAAAGGAGTAACATTTAATTTAAAAAGTTGATAAATATTTATAGAAACTATATCCTTACACTGTATGGGTGGTATTTGTAACTTGATACCACAAGTAGTTGCTCTTTGATACGATAAAAAAACTAAACAAAATGGATGAGGAAACACCTCATTTTGATTTAATATAAATAATAATGTTCATCACTGTCATTATGATTTACTCTCAGTCTATATTAGTTGATTTATTGTGATAATAAAATACCATTAGATAAGACAAGGTGATGACAATACATGCAAGATCTCATTGATAATCATGTTACAGTGTTTTCTTGGCAGCTTCTGAGCTTTGATAAGGATGATGAGTTCGTATCAATACATTGATATTGTAGGCACCATGGGTGGTGTTTTATAATCCAAGACCACAAATATAATTGTTTTCTATTGCTGAGTATAAATTAATTGATTCTCAAAGAACTAACAGTATGTGTGAGATCTTGCTTATTATTAAGTAGCTTTGTAAAGTTTGCAAACTCTTGGGCCTTGATCATGGAGTTAAAACATGCATTGATAGAATTTTTTCTACTAAGAGTGTTGAATAAAGAGTCATATGCTATTTTCGATTACTTATTTGATAACATGATCACTTAAATACACAATTGTTAAGTCAATGCCTTTCCATGTTGAATTTCCCATATATTGATTTTAGTGCTTATAAATTTTCTATTGTTCGAGTAAGTACACAATAGTGAACATCAATGGTAATTTCAATAGCTAGGATATAGGTAAGGACAATTAAAATACCCATTATCACTACAATTTGTTCATAAGCCTAACTATTTGGCCTAACTTCTAGTCCCTCCAACATGGATAATCTCCTTTATATATTTTTAGGGTGGGACCATACGAGGGTTGTTTTAAACCACCCTCTTAGCTCTAAGAGGGTAGTTTTAAACCACCCTCTTAGGTCACCCTAATATGACAATTATAAACCGTTGTCTTAGGATGACCTAAGAGGGTGGTTATAAAAAACCCTCTTAGGGATAAGAGGGAGGTTTAAAACCACCCTCTTAGGGCTAAGAGGGAGGTTTAAAACCACCCTCTTAGTCTCTAATAGGGAAGCCTATATACCGCACTATTAGGCCTAAGAGGCTTAACCCTAAGAGGGTGGTTAATAACTACCCTCTTAGTCCTAAGATGACAATTCACAACCACCCTCGTAGTCTTAAGAGAGCAGTTTTTAACCACCATATTAGACCCTAAGAGGGTGGTTGTTTGAGGTAGTTTTTAGTTGTTGTTGTATGTCACATAATGTTTACGACATCCTCATAGAAGGTGGCTGAATTACCATCTTTAAAGGTCTTTAAGGGTAGTTTATAAGCATCATTTAAGCCCTTTTTTGGTGTAGTGGCAAATCAATTATCTATGTTGAAGTGGCAATTAAGGGAGTGGAAGGGGAGTTGTCGTATTTAATCCAAGTTTTCCCTTACCTCCCTCAACTTATAAAAAGTATAAAGCTCTTATAAAACTTTAAAGTGCTTAATTGCTCATTCTCATTCATAGAGCCAAAGAGAAACAAGAAGGAGGAGCCAAAAGAGAGCAGACTAGCCATCTAATTTTAAACCAAATAGAACACAACCTAGAGTAGAGCATGCATTAGGACATCTAAAAGGTGATCAAATCACATTTCACCTTGTATAATTCAAAATCATCTAAGGAGAATAATAAATCAATTTTAAGGGATAATATTACATCGAAGCATTAGAGTTAAGGGCACATTGAAACAATTAAAAAAATAAGGATTCTATTGAAAGCCTTTTCTAGCAGCAAAAACAAAAATAATTTTACATGCATATAAGATTTTTGCATTAGAGAAATGTAGTTTTTGAGGAGGAAGCTACAATCCCAAATTTTTAATGAAAAAACTTATTGGGATTTTAGAGGAAACAATATGATAAGAGAAATGAAAGCATAAAAAATAAGTGAAAGACATCCAAGAAAATTTATAAGGAGGATATGTTTTGTAAAAGAGAAACTTGCACAAGAGAAGATAAGTTATCCAAGGCCTAGAAAGCATTGTCAAAATTTTTAGTAATGCAATACAAGCCATATAAATTTTTATCCATAATGAGGAAAAGATTGTTAGGGCAAAGCCATATAAATTTCAAGACAAGGAGGATCATTTGATGGGAGGAGGTTATATAGAAGTTTGTACTAGTTGTCTAAGTGAAAGAGCATATTGTAAATTCCATTTGGTTATAGAGGTAATTCATCCAAAAGCTAAAGGCTCTCTAAGGAAGAAAGAAGACCATCTAATGAATTTGGGTCATCTAGAGCTAGTGTTATATTGTTTAACTATAGAGGCAAATAGTTTGGAAGCTAAGACATGTCATATAAATGAGGAAGATCATCTACTAGAGCTATACCATCAGATAATTTAGTAGGGCCATCACACCTAAGATCATTTGACCCAAAAGGTGGGTGGTCTAGCCTAAGAATTGGGTTGTTTAAGTTAGGGTGCAAGTTGTCTAGTCTAAGATGTAATTCAAAGTAGGAAAGTTATTTGAAAGGATTGAGTGCATGTTGTTGTCCAAAGTGTGTTGTTGATGGTTTGTCAGAGTATGGTGTATTTATTAGCTTTTGATGGGTATGCCAAGGGAGAATGCAATCATAGGATGCAGAATATGTAAAAATGTAAGATGCCAAAATATGATATTAATGGAAAGAGAGGAAAATGATACAATATAGAATGAAGTGAACACTCCAGAATTGATATGAAAGGAATACATTGTATCCATAACCAATCTATATGGTGATATACCTAGTATACCTACTACTACCTACAATGATATCTTATTAATCATGTAGACACTAAAATTCAACACCTTCAAAACCACATCTGCCACCCCACCATCAAATCATGCATAATAAAATTATATGCCTAAGTCTAAACTTAGGGATATAAAATCCTACACATTATCCTATTTTCCTAATTTATTAAATCCAGAAAATCACACTAGGATACCCTGTCTACCCATTGGACATATGTCCTAGACACTTCATCCAACACCCCTACCACATCCTACCCACTCCTATCCCCCTTGTCATTGCATATGAGACAAATTCCCAAAACCCATGCCACAACTCATTTGTTGTTGTCCCCTTTGTCCCTTCACATAAAACATCATCCCAAATCCCACTCCACTTAAAGACACATCACCCCAGTTAAGTGAGCCACACTGCATGACTCACTGTAACTACCCCTTCCACCTGGCAGTTTAGATTTACCACTTGGCAAGTCAGTCTTACCACATCCCATTCCCCTCCAAAGCCCTAGGAAGCCTATAAAAACACCATTAGTCCACCAAAAAAAAGGAGCTAAATGTGCATACTAATAGGCTACCAAAATTGATGTAGACCAATGAGAAATTACGAAGCGCGAGCTTTGATTTTGACCATTGGATCAAATCCCGAGCCAACCTATTCTTCAGTCGAAACCGCTTGTCCGTGGTTCCACAGTAAAAAACGTGACCTTGCAATTTCACAACTACAGGACCATCATTTCCAGCCCACAACTGTGCTTTCACGGTTCCATAGTACCGAGATGAAAATCACATGCACGATCGAGATCAATAACTTTAATATTAGCTAGACTTTATTTATTAATTATTTCATGCTATCTACTTTTCATGCATGTCAGTGATAGGTTTATGTGTAGCATCAGGTTTTACTGCTTAACTATACAGGTGCTACTGATCTTCCTTGCTAGTTTGTGTGTGTGCAGGTAATAAGTACCTTGGATAAGCTACTGGAGCTGGAGTGGTCCCTTGCTGGATACCAAAGCCCACTCACCATTTGAAGCTGTGACGAGAGAACGAAGAAGACCATATCCTATGAAGGAGTTGGAAGATCTCCCTCTCCCATAACAAACATTGTATTTTAGAAAGATGAAAAATAATTGTAACATTGCTCCCAACACACTTGGGGAAATCCAAAATCTTTTGTAGAAATCGTATCAATATCAATACAAAAGGGGATTTTGACAATCTACCTCTCTTTTCTGTCTTTAATATTATTTGTGTTCAGTTCTTTGGTTACAAATCACTATGAGGCCCTTTATATAGAAATATGGATTGCTTGGCCAACACTCTACCTAGATGGACAAAGGGATAGCATGCACATTTACAACTTACATATAAATACTTGTGCATATATTATATTACTTGAAGTTACTAGCTAACTACCCCCTAAAGCAATCTACTACTCTAGTTATGTACCAAGGGTGGTACATTTACATGATCCAAATGATATAATATAATCTTACACCCCCTTGTATTACATTATTTGGGTATTGAAGACTTTAATATTCAATATGGTTCTTCTTCTATTGAATAGTATTTGGCTTGCATTGTATGCCTCCTTGGTTTGATTCTTCCTCTTCTTCTTTAGCCTTTGCTTTAGATCCTATTTTTGTACTTTCATAAGTGGTTGTACTACTATATGATTATTGTAAAGGTAATTTTCCTTCTTTCTCTTTACTATGTATAAAGACTTCTAAAAAAACACTCAAAGCTTCATTATAAGATCTTGAATTAGTAGAAATTGAAGTAGCAATACTGCATGAGGATTGCAATATCTTTTCTAAGTATGATTCACTCAATTATATTTTCTTTTTAAGAGCTTCTATCAATCCTTTTTGTTTTGCATTCTCATTCTTGTAACATTTGTATATAAGTAATGCCATATACAATATGCTTACAAAATCTAAGGAAAGTGGAATGTTACTTTTTCCATTATCAATTGCTTCAGTGAGTTGAGCATGTAGATAATGTTCCATAGTATCAAAGTTATCTTCTAAGGCTTCACTATGAATCACCTTTGAGGTAAGATCTAAAATTCCTTCAGACTTTATAAGTAGATTCATGATCCCAATTTTTATGGCATTTGCTCTTTCCTTTCTAATAGTGTTGTTCATGTTATTGTTTGTTGTATTTTTGGAGGTAGACATCCTTATAGCTCCCTAGATTAGAGTATATGAATTAGTTTGATAAAACTATTCAAGTCTTAGATTTTGTAGAATCCCTTATTTCTCCTTAGTTAAGAGATGTGAACTAATTTGATAAAACATTTCTTGGAATTAGGTTTTGTAGGCTTCCTTATATCTCCCTAATAATTAGAATATGCTTAGTTCACTTTCTAAGTTGATTTTACAATGTTTTGAGAATAATCAACATTTTAATTTTGCCTTGTATTTCCCAATGAAGTATGCTTTAATGGTTGGATTTATTTTTGTCTCCTTATAATGAGTATGAGATAATTTTGACCAACTCTATATGTAGGCAATTGATTTGCTTCTCTTTCCAATAGATTAATTTTCTAAATTCCAATTATATGTATATAGTTTGAAGTAGTATGCCTTATATCTCACTACTGTTGGAACATTAGAAAATAATGGTTTTTCAATTTAATAATGATTTAATCAAGGTTGACAACCTTATTTCTCCTACTTGGTTAATTGCAAATATGAATATTCAATACCTTGAAATAAGCTTACTTGATAATTACTAATGCTTGATAAGTTTATTTCAATGCAATAGTCTATATCACCTTATAACTTTGATTTTAACTAAAGCAAGTATATTTAATATTTACCTCAGTAAGGCTTGATTTTCTACATATCCTTGAGTTGTTCCACATAATTTGATGGTTGATTGGTATGTATCTCCAATGTTGTATTAATGTTGCTTTGACCTTGTTGTCCAATGAAGGGCCTGCATGCTCTTTCTTCAAACTTTGCACTTCCACAATGCTTATTTTGGCTTGGTATCCTCCTTAATGGGTGTTTATCACCATGCAAATTTAATGCTGGTTTATGGCAGTCCTCACTACATCCTTTGACTCTAATTTAAGCATGCTCTTACCCACTCGAAAGTTGTAATTTTTCTCTAATTTTGCTTCACCTATGTACCTTGGAGTTGAATGCTTATATAGCTACAAGGCGCGTGCACCTTGAGTAATATCTAAGACAATTTTTAATTATTTTTTGAGAGATATCCAAGTGTATTATGAGCTTCAATGTGTATGGTGCTTCTTTACATAACACTTGAGGCTAGTTTCAACATCTTCTTGAGTAATTCTTGTGGGTGGAATTAATGCTTTCTCCAAGTGGCTTATGAGCTCCGATCGTAGGTGAAACTATTGTAATGCTCCTTCCTATCAAATATGCTTCATAACCTTATAATGTTTGGGTGCTTGCTTATGAGATGAGTATTTCTTGTTAGTGGTGACAAGTGGCAGATTGCATGTATTTTCCCTCCAACACTTTCTCTTCTTCTATATACTCCCCTTGCCAATGTAAATCTAGTTGTTTCTTGTTCTTCAATGCTTCTTCCAAGCAAGCATAGGTTGGATCTTGATTTGATGGAGGTATTAGGAGCTTAGATATGGTTCTATAATTATATAAGGGTTAGTTTGAATGCTGCTTCTCAATGGATGTCTTGTCCAAGAAAGATCTTGGGTATTTTTCCTTTTGCTCTATGGTTTTGATTTTAGTATGTTGTTTCAAATGCTCCCTTTACAACATACAATAGATGATGACCAATGTAGATCGACAATAATCCTTTTGTGATATCTTGTGCTTCAGGTTGATTACTAAAACTGCTTGCTTTCATGGTTGTAAGGGTGTTTTTAGATTCCGTATTGAGAGCTCTTTGTTAGTTCTCCTCTCTTACTTCGAATAGTGCTCCCCTACGACCGCTTGTATGATGTTCCTCACTTGTGGAGGATGTGTCCTTAAGACAATCAAATTCTATTATTTTTTCCTACGTAGGACAAGCTGTTATGGTGCAGAATAATATAAATAGATTTGTTATACAATACCTTGATTTTGCACCTTATCTTTTGTAAGCTTATTTTTCTAGTTTTAATGACGACTTCTATGTAATATTTTTTGTAGGTAAGGGCTGATTGATGTTGTCTTCTCTTTTAGGCAACTCTCTCCTTCGCTTGGTTAATCTAGTAATGAATGCAAGCTAATAATGATGTAGATAATATGCCCTTGAAGGAGTAATTTCTACACTAATATTTTACCTGTAATGAGCTCTTAGTGCACCTTGAATATGAGACTCACCAAGTCTCAATTTTTGGCTTCTTTTCAAGGATCTTAATGGTGGCTTTATTCTCCACTCCTTGGAGGAATATGATCTTATTTGGTGGCTTCTCTAGGCCATAATATTACAAGTATTGAGTTTTGAATAGTGTCTTTAGACACTTTGATATTTGTAGATTTTTGTATCCTTGATCGTAACAATCAATACACAAAATAACCCTTTGAGAGTAACTAGTATAGTGTAATGAACAAATAATATTTCTAAATTAATGCACTTTAATAATCTCACCTTATTGCTCCTGTTAATAATATTTCAAAGTAGTTTCAAATGCACTAATTATCACTACAAATTCCCATAATGTAGTCCTCTTCTCATTAATTAGATAATAGGAGGAATGTATATAACTCCTATTAATGTGCAGGTAATGAATATTAATAGAAACTATATTATGCACTTTCTTTGAGGACTTAAAATAAAACCTTCTATTTTACAACTTCTAAATTCTAATAAGGTGCTTAATGAAGTTAAGTAATAATACAAATTAAGTATTCAAGTAATGAACCTTTTGCACCTAATTTGCTTACCTTTGATGATGAATATCTTGATGTGTTGATTCATCAAATTTCTTATCTAGAATGGTGGTTACTCTTAGCTATGGATGCTTCTAGTCTACTGCTCTAAAATTGTAGTATATAATTTCAACTTCTCCTTCAAGATTTGGCTTGGAACGCCACAGTATTGTAGCTAGTAATGTTATCTTAATTATTACCCTTTAGCAATCAATCTATTCACTAAAGTATTATCCTTCAAGAACCCTTTCAATATTTTACTACGAATCCAACAAATATCTATGTGCCTTCTTTAGCTATGAAGGGTAATCTATAAATATTCTTGGTTTGGTAGGTTTTGGGGGAATTTCCTGCACCCTTAATAGATTTGTCATGCTGCAAGACTTCCCTGATCCAATCAACACTATGGATTCTGGTGGATCCACCTCTTTACTCAAGAAACAATTATCCTAATACTCTAGACAGATCGAGTAAGGTATGGAAACCCTAGAGGTGAGCCTACAATATTTCTTATATGCTCATGCTCATCCATATTGTAAAAAATAAAATAAAACTATAACATAAAAGTTGACCAAGCTTCGAAGTAACTCCCAACTAGTGCTTCAAAAAGTAGACCGGTGCCTTATCCATTGGGTAATTGTAGCCAAAATTAAAATATGGTGAAGAGATAAGGAGGGAGAAGATAAAATTGAGCCAACCACATTCATTCAAATAATGCAACAAAGGTGATTAAGCATTCCAGTGAAAGAATATGCCATTTACACATTCAAATGATGTAACATGTAATTGTTGTTTACTAGCCATAGGAGAAATTTTTAGTTTGGTCATGATCTATTTCCATTATGGGCGGGGTTTCCAGGGATACTTCAATATATGTTGAGCTATCTCTATTATGTTGGTTGTGGTATTTTGCTAAACATAGCAAATGTCCAAAGACTCTTGTTTGAATATGTACCTCTTCCTTTCTTTCCATATGTTTCAAGGTAG